>CM060944.1:360452044-370452044 GCA_030765085.1 Allium cepa
CTCTCTCAACAACATGAAACCACTTATAATCTCCATCCAATTTTCCTACAAAACAATGTAGAAGTTTTCAATTAAATTTTCTCAAATTAATATATGCACAAAAATGACCATTTTGCCTCTATATGAAGATGAATATGTGAAGTTTTGAAAATAATTTGAATTTTGGTTTAAACATGGGAAAATACCCAACATGATTGTTTATATAATTTAATTAGATTAAATATGGTGATAAAATTATGCACATTTACGTACACATCAAATAGCCCCACACTTATCTTTTTATTCGTCCTCGAATAAAGAAAAACTAAGATAAATCTGTTTTCGTAGGGAGCACGATTGCATTGAGCGTATGAAACAAGTCGTTAAACCTCTGAGTGTTTCTAGTAGGACGAATGTTGTCCCACGAGGGTTTTCAGCGGATACTATCCACAAAAACCAAATGCAGGATGCAAGATTTATTTACATAGAGATGAATGCGAGTTTTTGAAAATATTTACAAATGAAGAATTTACTTTTAAATCGACACAAATAAGTTAAATATAAGTTTTGGTCATTATCTTGAAAATTTAAGTCATTTAATCGTCAAAATTTCCAACATAAATCAAGTTATCATAACAAATAGACTATAATTTAATTCGTTGTTTCAGTTGATAACAAAGTATAACTATGAAATAGATCCTTAATTGATTATCAGAATTTATCAAAGTGGTATTTTCATTTTATTTCAATAACAAATCTAATCAAATAAGTTAAAATAGTGCATGGATTTCATTTGCTTACTCTCCCTATTTTTTTTTGAAAATTTTATTTTTATTTATAATATTTACATATGCCTAACTTAGAAAACCGAGGCCAAATATATTACCCATACACTGCCTTACGGACTTATGTAAGGGAATGCATATCATGGCGACTAAACACATGAATGTGAACACCTATCAACTGTAGGCATTTTTGAAAAGAATTTTTATACATACCTAACTCAGATAAACTGAGGCCAGATATACCGAACGTGCACTGCCTTTTGGGCTTGCATGAGAAGATTATAGAGCATGGCGAGCGAACATACAAGCGTGAACTAATGACTCTAGGTCTTTATTAAAATATAAACTTATAAACAAGAAATATTTTTTTACCTTTTTTGTTTTTTTTTGTTTTTTTGGTTTTTTTAAAGAGAGGGTTTTGCAAAATCAACTTAGCACCATTTAACTTAGAAGACAAAAAAATGTTATATCCTTTTATTTGAATTCACCACGTTTTAAAGCAAAGATTTTCAATTAGGATATTTCATAATTAACACGTATGAATCTTCCAATATACTAGTTAAACCATCATTATTTGTAATCAAACTTCGTTTTTATTTTTGTTGAGACAAAGAAAATTTTTCAAAGATTTCAATTTAATTAACCAAAACCATATATTTATCTTATAGTGTTTCTTTAAAAATAAATCAAAATGCTTAATATTTTTCTTTAGTTTTGGAAAGAGAATGCAAAAATAAACCATGAAAATTTGAAAATGAGAACGATGAGACCCCCTCCCCCCACACTTGATTTTGACTGTGACCCCACAGTCAACCCAAGTGAAAGGAGAAAAATAAAATAAAAATAAAACCTATATTTACATGAAAACAAAAGGATTGTGTAGAGTGGTTAATGAAGATAATAAATTAAAACAGAAGATAGCATGTAAACTTAAATGCAAAGAACAAGAACACCGGATTTATAGTGGTTCGGCGTAGTTGCCTACGTCCACTTTGAAGTTAATTTCTATTTCTTTCCTTGATAGTTGATTGCAGATACAACCCGTTTCCAATTACTTGAATACAATTTCAAAGTAAAAGATTAAGTCTTGAGTGAGTGTTGAATGCGGCAGAGTTTCCCTAGTGTTCTCGAAAAAACCCATCATTTTCATTGTGCCCCTGCCTCTCTATTTATAGACGAAAGTGGGTTGGACTTCCCTGGTGGGCCTGATAGCCGAATACCTCGGTCCAAATGGAGTAGGCTCTGTATGCCGATCCATATACGCCGAACGTCCAAATGTCGAACCGTTGTCTTCATGCCGAACAATATGAGGTATTGAGTGGAAAGAGTAAGCTGAGCAACAATCGAAGTCGGTCGAGATTGGAAGAATGCCGGACAACTCTAGTCGCCGAACGTTATCGAGAGGTCGAACAATCTTTGGATGCCGAACGGTCTTTGGATGCCGAACGAAACTTATGCCGAACGATCAACAAACCATTCGCGCCGAATGACTCTGGATGCCGAATGGTAGGCGAACATCGAACTAGATTTATGCCGAGCGGTGTAGTGTGCCAAATGAGATTTGAATGCCGAGCGCTTCCTGGATGCCGAGCGCTTCCTGGATGCCGAGCGCTACCGAATGTCGAACGTCCTTGGTATGCCAAACGATATACAATACCGAACGTTTCTCAATGTTGAACACTTCTAGATGCCGAGCGCTCCTTCATGCCGAGCATTCCTTTATGCCAAGCGTTCCTTTATGCCGAGCCATTTTGTCATGCCAAACGATATTGCTGAATCCTTAGTTGCCTGGTCAAATCTCCAGGAAACACTTGCCCCCCAAAGTGCATCATGTGGTTGAACGTGATGTGCTTTGAACCATGAGTCCACTGCCTTTGCTTCGAGACGTGGCTCAGTTTCCTCGATGGTGACTTCTCTTGATCACTGGTTGAGGTGGTATGTGCCGAACGATGTGTGAGTGCCTAATGATACAGACAAAGCCGAACGCTTTATGTGTGCCGAACGATATCTTTTTGACCGGTTCTACCGGTTATTGCCTCTTCAACTTCTTCTTCTCTTATAAAAGTCAGCATTTTCCTCCTTCTCTTTTCACTTTTTACCTCCGCTACCTTGTACTTGCAAACCTCGCCTGTTAACAGCCTCCAAAGATCTAACGATCCTTCCCAATCCATTCGGCATCCCCCCACGTCTCGATCTATTAACTAGGTATCTATCGCTCTATTTAACTCCTTTTCCTGATTAAAAAACTTTAATGAGAGGCTCAAGTTTGTAAATTGGAACATTAGAACCGAAGCCGATAGATGTTGCATGGGTGAAGGAATCGAACTGTGATTAGGATGTTTTTTAGGGCTAAATGATGTGGAAGAAAGGAGAAATGTTCAAAGATGAGCACACGATGGAGTTGTTGAGAGATGTATCATGGTTCGGCATGGTTCCCTTGTGCCGAACGGAATGGGAGGAATAAAGAATAGAGGAGGAGTAGGAAGTGGCTAGGATGCCGAACAGCATGGTCTGGTATGACTCACAGAATGATTCGTCCTTGTTGTTCGGCGTGGATGGAGGAAGAGAAAAAGGAATGAAACCGTTGTTAAGAACGGAGTGCCGAGTGTTGGGGCTTGGCGTAACTCTGGCTCGGCATGACTCGCCACATGCTGAGCAGTGGAATGGAAGGATAGGATGGGAGTACGAATTAGATAGGATGCCGAACGTTATTTCGTCCGAACAAAACTTAGGTCGGACGATACATAGGCGGAACGATAACTTGGCCGGTCGACGGTTAGGCCGAACAACATTTAGACCGAACAATCATGAATGTCGAACCATATCTCAGCCGAACAATACTTAGGCCGAACAATCATAAATGTCGAACCATATTTTATAGGCCGAACAATCATGAATGCCGAACCATATTTTAGCTTAGGCCGAACAATCATGAATGCCGAACCACTTTTTAGCCGAACAGGACTTAGGCCGAACACTCATTTACCTCGCCTAATCATATAACAAACAAGGACAAGGACTCCAGCACACTAGCATATCGAACCGATCCGGACCGATAACTTCCCAGTTTCAGTAGTCACAAGCCTGAACTTAAATCGACATAAACGGATAATTTCTTCTAACATTTAGCGCCAACTTTTGAGTCCGAAATGTAAACACCATAAGGCAGGGTTATGGAGACGGTCAGCGATGACGGTCTTCGTAGGCGACGATTCGAAGCTCAACTTTATATCATTAACTCCGTGACTTTCAATGTTTTAGCGCTTACACACGAATGATCGCGCTAGTTCACACACCACACGGGGGGAATACTTGTGTCATTAATTCTGACGTTGATTATTTTTTAAGCATAGTTCAGTCGGTACTCTGCAGGATTCAATTTCCATCAAATATGTCTAAGAAATCTAGCTCCGCCACAATCTCAGATAGACTTGGGCCGTCTTCCAAACAAGGGATCGCAGATACTTCTAATCCGTCGACTTCCCCTGCTCATAACTTAGCTCCCGATGCCCTGGAGGCATCAATTTTCTTGGACAACCCGGTCGATTCACAGGCTTCAAAGATCAACGAAAGTGCATTCCAGCGAATATGCTCTATCCATGGAATCCCTTTCGACGACGTGTTGGTTCCATCAGGGTACAATCGTCCACACTTGCCCCCGGTTGGATATACTGCCTGTAATAAGTTTATGTGCTGGGTCGGCAGTATGCCACCATTTAACTTATTTCTTCAGGACGTGCTACAATACATCGACATTGCCCCATCGCAACTGCACCCGAACGGTCATGCCTTCATCTATGGTACCTATATCCTCTTCATGAATGTCCTCTCCAGGCCCCTAACCCCGGGCGACATAAGATATATATATATATATATATATATATATATATATATATATATATATGATCAAGAAGCACGGAGATAGCCCCTCTTACATGTTTCTCGGGCCACATCGCAAATGCCAGATTTTAGCCGAGGCATGGAGAAAGTTTGCCCTGTACAAACAGGAATGGTTCTATGTGCATTGCCCTCCAGGTTTTGCGAGGAGATGGGTGGAAGAAAGTAAGTCTTTTCTCTAGATTGATATTCATACTTGGTCAAAGCCATGCCTTTTCTAATTCTTTTTCACCTTCCCAGGTATCAATCCACCCCCCGAAGGTCGCGGGTATTCTGAGGCCGTCGAAGCCATTAGAGCTCTTCCTGTCGAGGAACGGGACATCCGAACTCTCATCTCAAATGAGACACTATCGAGGTTCGAACTGTTAGCAGAAGGTCGTCGGATAAGCCTTCCTAAGGGAGTCTCCATACCCAGGCCCGCAACACATAAGGGGAAAAAATTAGCTGAGTCATTAGCACGTCATACTCCTGACGCACCAGAAGAGGGGGAAACTCAAGGGAATGAAACACCCGAAGCACAAGGTGAGAACTTGGGTCCCGCTCAGGATCCGATAGTCGAAGTGCACGATATCAAAATGTCATCTTCCCTTTCAAAGTGGAAAATGGGATTGACGTACAAGATTAGGAAGGAGAAGGTTGGCGGAACTTCAAAAGTTACACTCATTCCAACGGAGAAGGAGGCTTCTTCACAGCATGTAGAAAGTTCTTTAAAGGGTCTATCGAACCTCTCCATTCCCGATGACCTTCTCAATTATGACTTCGACGATCTGGAAGCATTTAAACTTCACTCGCTCATCAGAGGCGATGCGGGCGCTCTAGCCCAAAGTAGGGGAGAAAAAACTCCCCTTAGTAAAGCAACTGGTCCGTCGGGGGGAAACATTAGGACACGCACAAAAACTTGCACTTCAATTTGCACTTAAATTTTTGTCGTCATGCTACTCTTTGCTAATTCGTCGTTATTTAAATTCTGTGCAGGTGACATGGGGCGCTCACACGAATTCGATCGCCTTCGTGGTTCGTCTATCTTTTATCAACCTGGACGGGTCTCGGGTTTCGGAAGACGTCGGGATAAAGATGGTGACGGCGATAAAGATTAACATTCCCGTGACTCATCATCTCGGAAGAAAACTTACTATCAGCCAAGATAACACCAGGATACCTCTTCTCACCCGAAGCAAAGCAAAGATAAGCGCGGCCATAAGGGGTCGCAATCTGATGTCCCCCGGGACCAACACTCTGATTCCTCTTCCACTCGACGGTCCCGAGATCCTCACAGGAGAGCCGAACTTTCAAAGCCGTCTCCCTCTGCTCCTACAACAGATCCAACAGTATTGGAGAGGCTGGTCGAGCTTAAAGATAAATTTTCAAAAATCTGCTTTGATAGCCTGAATTCCTCCCAATGATTCATCCTATTCCCAGACATGTCAAGCAAAGCGCCATCGCCTGTACCAACGATGTCTATGTTCAACACAACGCGTTTGTTCATTTGGCTGAAAAAATTTCTGAAGTCTCTATGGAGCGCCAACAAGAGATCGACCGCCTGAAGCTTGAGGCTATCCGTGCCAAAGATATTATTAAAGCTTAGGACGAAGAGCTTGCGACTTACAAGTCCGAACTTGAGGCCGTCCAGCAGAGCACCAGAGACACTACCGAAGCCGTAACTCATCTGGAGTCGACTCACAAAAAAGAACTCGACGAGGCGGTACAACGCTGTGGGGCTTTGGCTTTGGAAAAGGACTCAGTCCAAAAAGAAAGGGACGCATTTGGCCTCCGACTCAAGGAACTTGAGGAGTAGCTCCGCGGAGAGAAGGAAGAGAAAACGGCCGCCCAAGAAGAGTCACAACGATACTGTGATGAGATCGTTGCCACTCGACTCTTAAAAGAAAAACTTGAGGACGAGCTTTCCAAAGTTGAGGCGTTAAAGAGTGAAGCCCGTGAAGAGGGCAAGAAGATAGCGTCCATGGATATCGACTCGCGTCTTGAGGCGGCTAGAGAAGAAGGTAGGGAGGAGGTCAAAAACATGTTTGACCCGCTAATTGCTGAATTCAATGCCCGTGTTCTCATGCATCGAGACTTGACCTTTTTGGGCGTGGGTTATCTTGAATCTTTCGCCGAGGCGTGGGAGACTTTGATTGAAATCAGGAAGGCCGAGCACGGTACCGGAGAGATTGATGAGGGGGCCTTGATAAAAGAATTCCTCAAGGGAAATGAGCCTTTGGACTTGTCAACAGCTAAAGCAATTTATTGCAAAGGCTTCCCCTCAAAGAAACGGAAAGAAGTTATTACCATTCCATCCGTGGTCGTGCCTCCAGCTCATGTGCCTACTCGATCGGCCGATCGGCCAATGCTCGATCCATTGAGCAGCATATTGGTTATAATCCGGAGGACCCTGGCCTTGGTGTCCACAATATGTCTCCCATTCCGAAGGGTGAGACCCCCTTGATGGATGAGAGCCTGCCGGAACCTGGTAGGCGACTCTTTTTCTTTAACATTCCAAGAGCTTTCGTTTTCCACCAGAAGCTATCGTATTCTAATACTTGCTTTTCGTGATTTTGTGCGGGCCATTCTAATCTTGAGCCTACCCTGAGGAGCGATGTCACCAAGGAGGTGAGGGAAAAAGCGAATGGAGCCACTCATGCATGTGAGGCTCCCGGTCAAGATGCCCAAGTGATCGGAGCGCTTGATGAAGATAAATCTGAGACTTCCTCTCCCATTGATGGGAGTTATGAAGTTGAAATTACAAGCGTCTACGAGCACACATCCGAGCCGAGCATGAAGGAGCAGCTTGAGAAAGAGAAGGAAGAGATGATCAAGCTCAAGGTCGAACCTCAAGCTGTGGACCCAGACGATCCTTTGAACAAGCCATTGAAGATCATTCTCTCTGGCAGGTCCAAACCACAGATGTTCCTCATACTTCTTCGGCTGTCACTCCCCCGTCAAAGAAGCATACTAAGGGTAAATGCGGAGGAGAGGAGCCGTCTGAGAAGACAACAGAGGTGAAGAAGTTGAAGAAGCACAAGAAGTAATCATCACTCTCGTTCAACGAAAGTTAGTTCAAGTTATGTAATTATTTTCAACTACTCCCGTAGTTCTTGTAAATAGATTGTCGACTCCAAACTTTGGAGGGGTTGCAGTAGAAACTTATTTTTGAATAAAGTTTAGTTCCTTTTTCTGCCTTACAAAAGACTCTTATCGTTCAATTTTCTTCGTGATTGTGATTTAAAACCAAGCTGTTGTGAATAACATAGACCCCTCGGTTCATCTTCATATAGTTCGGAAATTCTTTGGGAGTTGTTCATTTTTCACTTCGGGCATCAAGCACTTAGAATATTTCATAGTTTGTACATCAAGGATTTGGTAAGTTCAAGTCATTAGTGTCCTAGATCATCCTCATGGAACTTAGGGATTTGAACCACTTATACTTGAATCCACACTCTGGGGACCTAGAGTATTCCAGTCCGCACTCAGAGGACTTGGAGATTTGAATCGTTTGTACTCGAGTCCGCATTCTGGGGACTTGGAGTACTCCAGTCCGCACTCTAGGGACCATGGGATTTTGAATCGTTTATACTCGAGTCCCACTCTATGGACTTCGAGTACTCCAGTCCGCACTCTGGGGACTTGGAGGTTTTGAATCATTTATACTCGAGCCTGCACTCCGGGGACTTAGAGTACTCTAGTCTACACTCTGGGGACTTGGAGATTTTGAATCGTTTATAGTCGAGTCTGCACTCCAATGACTTAGAGTACTCCAGTTCGCACTCTAGGGACTTGGAGATTTTGAATCGTTTATACTCGAGTCCGCACTACGGGGACTTAGAGTACTCCAGTCCGCACTCTGGGGACTTGGAGGTTTTGAATCGTTTATACTCGAGTCCGCACTCCGGGGACTTAGAGTACTCCAGTCTGCACTCTGGGGACTTGAAGATTTTGAATGTCTGAACGTGTTCATACGTCAGCCAAAATAATATAGTTTCATTTGCCTGTCACAAGATCATCATACGCTGAAACATTAGTAATTTATGGAAAAGATGGCTTCAAGCCTTTATTAATGAAAGCAAGCTAAATTATTTTACTACATGCCAAGAACTTGAAGTAAAAGTGTATTAGAAATAAATGCAACTAATACATGAAAGAAATAGACTAAGTATAATAATGCCGCAGGTGCTCGCTGTCCCATGCTCGGGGGAGTGTCGCACCATCGACGGTCGCTAGCTTGAAAGTTCCTTCTCCAAGCTTCCGTTCGATGACGTATGGACCTTCCCATGCGGGATTCATATGAGATAGGATTACAAAAACTCGTTTCAAAACGAGGTCTCCCACACCAAAAATTCTCGGTCGGACCTTTTCGTTATAATATTCAGCGACTCTATGTCTGTATGCGACCGCTCTCAAATTGGCTTCTTCGCGCTTTTCGTTAATGAAGTCCAACGATTCCAATAAAAGATTCTGGTTCGACTCGGGGTCGTAATAAGTACCCGATGTGATGGAACTTCAAGTTCCACGGGTATGACAGCTTCCGTGCCATATGCCAATGCGAATGGAGTATGGCCATTCGCGGTCTTGTGGATGGTCCTATAGGCCCAAAGAGCTGCTGGAAGTTCATCCATCCACTTGCCTTTACCCTTTTCCAGACGCTTTTTCAATATGGACTTGATTATCTTGTTTACGGCTTCCACTTGTCCGTTGGCGTTCGGGTGAGTAACCGCTGCAAACTTCTTCTCAATGCCATATTTCTGACAAAATTCTTTGAACTCCTTACTTTCAAATTGAGTTCCGTTGTCTATAATGATGGTCCGTGGAAGGCCAAAATGACATATGATATTTCGTACGATGAAATTAATAACCTTCTTGGTGGTTATTGTGGCCAGAGGCTCTGCTTCTGCCCATTTAGTAAAGTAGTCGACAACAACTATTACATATTTCGCTCCACCTTTGGCTATGGGTAAAGAACCAACTAGGTCGATCCCTCACATTGTAAATGGCCAGGGACTAACCATTTGCGTTAGTTCCGTCGGCGGAGCTCTCGGGATTTTTGCATATATCTGGCATTTGTCACATTTTCTCACATAGTCTGCAGCATCCCGATTCACAGTTGGCCAGTAGTATCCATAACGGAGGACTTTCTTTGCTAATGTCTGCCCCTAGTATGGTCACCGCACTCTTCCTCATGGACTTCCTTTAATATTCATTTTATCTCATCGTGGGCCATGCACCGAAGTAAGGGGGTCGAGAATCCCCTTCGATACATTACCCCATCCTGCATTATGTATCGTGAAGCCTTACGAAGGACTTGTCGTCTTTTGCTCCTTTTTTCGGGTAATATCTCGAATAGCAAGTACTGCCTAATTGGGGTCACCCACGATTCCTTTTCAATTTCGGTTTTGAACATGAAATCTATCTCCATCATATCTATACTCGAAGCATGGTGGGTCTCAACAGGAAATAATCCCATTTGTTATGGATCGCCAGTGCTTGCGAATTTTGCCAATGAATTGGCTGCTCTGTTTTTCTCACATGGGACATGTGAAATATCATAATACTCGAGGTTCGCTAGCAGCTCTTGAACTCGGACTAAGTATGGGGAAAGTCTCTGCCCCCTTGCTTGGTAGTCTCCGTGCACTTGGTACACCACCAGCTGTGAGTCGCTAAAGATTTCGACCGATTTTCCGCCCAGTTCTTTGATAATTCTCAAGCCGGCAATCAACGCTTCATATTCGGCTTCATTATTTGTTGCTGTGAATTCGAGCTTCAAAGCGTAGCAGACTGATCGGTTTTCAGGAGTTACAAGAACTATGCCAACCCCCTAACAACGGTCGTTAGATGCCCCATCGGTATACATCTTCCATCGAACATGAGGTATGACATTGTGGTCGTTTAGTTTGTTTGGCATAATAAATTTGGCAATGACGTCAGCTAGTGCTTGTCCTTGTATGGCCCTTCGCGGCAGGTAGGTAATATCGAACTGACTTAACTCAACATTTCATTTTAACAATCTTTCGAAAGTTTCCGGTCGTTGGAGTATCTGCCGCAAAGGTTGATCAGTATAAACACTGATTGAGTGTGCCTGAAAATACGGACGAAGCTTGCGTGATGCAATCACCAAGCAATAGGCTAGTTTTTCAATCTTTGGATAATTTCTTTCTGCCCTCGTCAAGCGTTTACTAACATAGTAAACTGGCTTTTGAACCCCGTCTTCCTCACGAACCAAAGCTGTACTGATAGCATGCTGGGATACAGCCAAGTATACGTACAACATTTCATGGTCTATTGGTTTTGATAATACCGGAGGACTTTCTAAGTGCCTTACAAGAGCTCGGAATGCTTCCTCACAGTTGGATGTCCATTCGAAATTCCTCTTTCCTTTCTTTATAACATCAAAGAAAGGAATACACTTGTCTGTGGCCCTGGATATGAATCGGCTCAACGCGGCCACCTTTCCATTCAAGCTTTGCACTTGTTTTATGGTTCTGGGCACTTGTATATCTCAGATAGCCTGAACCTTCTCCGGGTTAGCCTCGATTCCCCGTGCATTCACAATGAAACCCAAAAAATTTCCTTATGCTACGCCGAATGAACACTTCAAAGGATTGATCTTCATTCCACAATGCTTGAGTATGTCAAACATCTCCACTAAGTCTCGGATGTGGTCGTTTGACTGCCGTGACTTCACGAGCATGTCGTCCACATAAACTTCCATCGTTTTACCAATCCGGTCTTTGAACATCTGATTTACCAGACGCTAATAAGTTTCTTCCGCGTTTTTCAATCCAAATGGCATCACTACATAGCAATACAACCTAACGTTTGTGACAAAACTGGTGTGTTCTTGGTCTGGGAGGTGCATCGGGATTTGATTATATCTAGAATATGCATCCATAAATGATAGTAACCCATGTCCGGTAGTTGAGTCGACCAGCTGGTCAATCCTAGGCAACGAGAAACTATCTTTTGTGCGTGCTTTGTTTAAATCAGAATAATCAACACATGTTCTCCATTTTCCATTCGCTTTCTTCACTAGCACCGGGTTAGATACCCATTCAGGGTAGAGGGCGTCGCGGATGAACCCATTGACTTTGAGTTTGTCCACCTCCTATTTGAGAGCCGCGGACCTCTCTAGGTCCATGCCTCTCCTTTTCTATTTCACAGGAACATGTCTTGGGTCTATGTTCAACATATGACTCGCAATTGCAGGAGAAATCCCACACATGTCAGAATTTGTCCAAGCGAAAACATCAAGATTCGCTCGGAGGAAGTCAGTGAGGTTCTCGGCCACCACGGGGTTGAGTTGCGATCCAATTTTAAGAATTTGTGACGGGTCATCCCAGCTGACTGGGATATCAATTGTTAGTTCAGCCGGTGCTGTATTTGTTTCCCTGGGTCCCCCATCATCATCTCTTGGATCTATGTCCCTATAGATCCGAGAATGTTGCCCGAGCCAAGGCTGAGGCGCTACTTGTCAATCATCAGAATTTTGGATGCGGACAGAGCTGTCCGCAACCTTTCCTTTCTCTCTACGTCGAGCCTCTCTCAGCTCAGCCATATAGCATTCACGTCCGGTCGCCTGATCGCCTTGTACCACTCCAACACCTCTGTCTGTCGGCAATTTTAACGTCAAACACCAAGGGTCCAATGCTGCCCTAAATTCTTCCAGGGCTGGACGTCCTAGAAATATGTTATATAGAGAGTCAACATCCAACACTATGAATGGTAGGATTCGCATCCTCCTACGCTCGGCTTGCCCTAGTTCAACTGGTAACTCCACATATCCCACTGCATCCGTTGCTGCGCCATTAAAGCATGGAGTCTGGCTTTAGACGGTTTCAAATCCTTAGTCTCCAGCTTCATTTGGTCGTATGCCTTCTTGAAGATGATGTTAACGGAACTTCCACGATCAATTAGAATTCTCTTCACAAACGTCGTCCCGATTGCCGCAGATATGACCATCGGGTCGACGGTAGGAGCCTCCACCTTATCCGCATCTCTGCTCCTGAATACAATATCATCATCCATCATGCGCTGCTGCTTTGTAGGAGTCCCATCTTCCACATTCGAACAACACTCATACTCCGCATGTCTTAAAGAGTTAGCATATCGCTCCATCTCCCGCCAATTCTTATCCTCGGGTTGAGGTCCGCAGCAATCATGTTGATAACCAATCTACCCATAGTTCGAGCAGGTTGTTCTGGTTGGCGTGGAGCTGGCCCGCGTCCGAGGTCCGATGTCTCTTGTCTTCCATCTTGTGGGTCTTTGACAAAATCCTGCAGCTTCTTCTGTCTAATCAACTTTTCTATAGCGTCATGGAGGTGTCCGCACTCCTCTGTGTTGTGCCTATAAGACTTGTGAAAGCGACAATACTTCCCAGTCCGCTTCTGTTCCTCCGTTGATTCCTTTGGGTGTGGTTTTCTATATTGAAAAGTGTTGCAAGTTGACAAATAGATGTTCATAAGAGATGCGTTGAGCGGGGTGTATTCATTGTAGGTCGGGATCCTTGACTTCCACTTCCCCGTCTCTCTTTTCTTTCCGGGATTTCCACCTCCGGATCCTTTAGGTTGCCCAGGCTTGTTTTGGACGTTGACTTGAGCTTTTCCTGAATTATCGTCGGTTTGCTTCATGGCGATGGTTCTTTTCACAGTCTCCTGAGCAGGCCCTGGTGCCTTGTCTCGTCTTGTCCATCGAGCTTCTTCCCTTCTTATGAACTGATGAGCATTCGAATAAAAACGCTCCAGCGTGGCTGGGGGCTTTCCCGCCAACCAATCTCCAAATTCAGAGTCTGGATCCACTCCACGCATTACTGCCATCAAAATTGCGTGGTCGCTTGAATTACTCACTTCGGTAGCATCAACATGAAGTCTCTACAAGTATGCTTTCAGTGACTCTCCCGGAGGTTGGATTACGCTTGATAAGGACATTACATCTTTTGGATGAGTGGTGTGTATCCTGAATTGTTCTATGAATTTTATTGCCAATTCGTCAAAGCTGGATATAGATCGTGGGCCGGGAAGTCGAGTAAACCACATGGTGGCAATTCCGGACAGAGTGATTGGGAAGCACCTACACTTGGTTGCATCATTAGCTCTTGTAGAATCCATCATCCATCCGTACCTCATCACATGCTGCCTGGGATCAGTCTTCCCTTCGTAGGCTGGGATAGTCGGCATATTGAACTTCTCGGGGTACTCAGCCTGTAGGATACCATCTGTAAAGGGAGTATGGCTTCTGGATACTCTCCAATCTTCATTGGTCAATCCTTGGTTCTCTCGCATCAACTGCCTGACCATAGCTGTTAAGTCCGAAGTTTGTATGGAGGATGGAAGGTTGGGTTCCATTCCACGGGACCGTGCGGGTTGATGTCCCGCCTGATTTGGGTCTTGGAGATTCAGGCGTCCGGTCTCCTCACGGGCTTGATCCCTAGTCGATCGGTCTGTGACACCTGCCTGTGCACCTTCATCCTTACGGCGCCTACGCCTAGGAGGTTCATCAGCTGAAGTTGAACTATCAGATTCAGAATAAGGGGCAGGATTACCTCTAGCATTCTGACGCTGCTGCTGAGTGAGCTAAGTCATGAGGTTAGTGTTGGCTTGAATCTGTTCAGCAAGTTGCCTTCTACTTTCCTTGAGTTCTCTTATCAAGTCGTTGAGCTCTGTTCGGGAAACAACTTCTGCTTGGTTTTGGGTGGAGGGCCCTGCACCTCGAGTTGCTTGCTGATTTCTAGGTCCAACTTGTTGTACGCTAGCAGTCTCTTGGACATCTGCGTTGTGGGAGGCCGATCTGGTTCGTGGTCTTCCCATGGTAGAGTTGTCGGTTGTAACTCTGAATAGAATCAACAGATGCCTTGTGAATGATCTTGCATCTCCTCTGGGGGATTTATGCAATCCAGTAGCTACAAAGCAGATCCTAACAGCTTGAGAATTCGATTCTCGGTGAAAGCACCAAAATGTTAGCACCAAAATTGGCCACTAACACCCTTAAGAAAGATTGTGTAGAGAGATTAATGAAGATAATAAATTAAAATAGAAGATAGCATGTAAACTTAAATGCAAAGAACAAGAACACCGGATTTATAGTGGTTCGGCGTAATTGCCTACGTCCACTTTGAGTTAATTTCTATTGCTTTCCTTGATAGTTGATTACAGATACAACCCGTTTCCAATTACTTGAATACAATTGCAAAGTAAAAGATTAAGTCTTGAGTGAGTGTTGAATGCGGCAGAGTTTCCCCAGTGTTCTCGAAAAAACCCATCCTTTTCATTGTGCCTCTGCCTCTCTATTTATAGATGAAAGTGGGTTGGACTTCCCTGGTGGGTCTGATAGCTGAATACCTCAATCCAAATGGAGTAGGCTCTGTATGCCGATCCATATACGCCGAACGTCCAAATGCCGAACCGTTGTCTTCATGCCGAACGATATGAGGTATTGAGTGGAAAGAGTAGTTCGAGCAACAATCGAAGCCGGTCGAGATTGGAAGAATGCCGAACAACTCTGGCCGCTGAACGTTATCGGGAGGCCGAACAATCTTTGGATGTCGAACGGTCTTTGGATGTCGAACGAAACTTATGCCAAACGATCAACAAACCATTCGCGTCGAACGACTCTGGATGCCGAATGGTAGGCGAACACCGAACGAGATTTAAGCCGAGCGGTGTAGTGTGCCGAATGAGATTTGAATGTCGAGCGCTTCCTGGATGTCGAGCGCTACCGAATGCCGAACGTCCTTGGTATGCCGAACGATATACAATACCGAACGTTTCTCAATGTCGAACGCTTCTAGATGTCGAGCGCTCCTTCATGCCGAGCGTTCCTTTATGCCGAGCGTTCTTCTGATGCCGAACCATTTTGTCATGCCGAACGAGATTGCCGAATCCTTAGTTGCCTGGTCAAATCTCCAGGAAACAAGTATCTTCAGAGAAACAATTCTGTATAACATTTACGAATCACCGTAATATTTATAATTAACTATTGCTCTGCAATAGTCTAGACACCAAGAAAATAAATTGTTCAAAGAAGATAACTTGTCAATATATAATTAAGTGTTATCGATTTCTAATGGTTATTATTAATCAAAACTCTTGGATGAATTGCAAAGCAGAAATTAAACGTGTATTAACAATGCAACTACGAATGATTTTTTTTTTTTTTGGTTTGAATGTTTTTTAAAATGAAATAAAAATGCTAGCAAACAACAATACAAGGCAAATAAAAACAAGAAAAGAAAAATGGCAAGATACCAGAACGTACAGAATTTATTAGCAACTTTTATTTTAAAGCGGCTATTTTATTTTTGAATAAGCAAGCAAGTGGATCAATTATTTGGCAGGCAAGCAAGCAATCCTTTTCCTTATTCTTTTTGCAACCTGAAATTTGATCAACATATATACAATTTTGTTTTTGTTTTTATCTTTTTTTCTAAAAAGAAACCTAAAAAATAATAATTTAAAAAAAAGCAAACTCACACAAACTTATCACAAAGCCCCGGTCCTAGCAACTAATCGCAAACCCAGCCCCGGTCCAAGCAACTAATCGCAAACCCACTTTCGAATGGATGCAAAAAACTGCAGATTTACACTTCCCTCAAAACAAAATTCTTTATCCCAAAATCAAGCTCAACAAAATTCACAACCAAATAAAATAATCAAACTTAGCAACTACCGAAATCAAAATTCGAAACAACAGAAATCAAAATTCACTATCCTAGTAAGTTGTGATTTTGGATATACGATTAAGGTGCGGTTCGACTGTGGCTTCAATTTTTCGATCATGGTTCAGGATTTTAGGGGTTTGGGTTTTAGATTTGGATTGGTTGTGAGCATAGGATGTTGCAGGTAGCTGCCGTTGGTGGAAGACTATGAAGGTTGCTTTCGTGGAGGTAGTGACCTCGCAGTGGGATGTCAGTGAAGTGTGGTAGAGCAGGAGATGTGCAAAGTTTTGTGAAGTAACTGTTGGCAATGGAAGGATGAAGTGTTGAAGATGAAGGCAGTAGTTTGTAGAATGTATGTTGCAGTAGTTTGTGAAGATGAAGTAACTGGTGGTTGAACTGTTTTGTTGTTGTTTGTTTATGTGGACAGGGGGAGTTTTGATATTGATGCACACAGTTCAGTAGTTTGACAGAGAGAGACAAGGGTGATGTGGTTGAGAGCTACTGTTGTAAGTGGAATGTATTATGGCATCGTCAAGTAGCTGCTAAAAAATGATGGAGTTGTATGGAAGTCACAATAAGGAGTTGGATGATTCAGTGATTAAGGGGTGCTGTGGTTTTTTTGGCTTTTTGGGTTTCGTTTTTGGTTCACGAGTGGATGTCGTAGTCGAGGTAGTTAAGTGGAGGTGAATGAGGGTGGTTGCCATGTACAGAGATGGAAGTGGTGGGGATATGCGAACCGACAGCAGAAGCCGGAGTTGTGGTTGGTTTCGTTGTTGTATCTGCAGTGGAGTTCAGGTAGCAAGCCAACACTGAAATGCAGTGGTTTGAGAAGAGGAAATGGAGTTATGTATTGGTATAGTGGGTGTATGGATGTGACTATGGTCAGTGCATAAGGGGGTTTCTGGTGTTGTAGGGTGTTTAAGTATGGAGGTCGGCTGTGTTGAATGTTTGAGGTTGCGAGTTGGAGTTGATGGTTGTTCACTGAATGAATGTTGAAAGTGGATTGTAAATTGCAAGGCAGCAGACTGGAGGATGAAATGGTATGGTGTAATTTGCAGTTTGTAGATGAAGTGCATGAAGTTAAGTGTAGGGAGTAGCCGTGGTTGTGTGGTGATAATGGTGGTCTGATGGAAGGTCAGTGGGAAGTTGAAGATTTATGGTGTAGTGGTGGTTCTTTAGGGGGATTGAAGATGATAAGAGGCAGCAATCTTTGTTTAAATGATAAGAGGTAGCAGCAAGGGCAGTGGGGCAGTTAATGGTATGTGCATCGGATTGTTGTGAGTGAATGTGATGTGTGGCTGTTATAGGAGAGGTTAATGGTATTTGTGGCAAGTTTTAGCAAGGGATGGTCAGGAAGGATTTTGATGAATTGGTGAGTGAAGTTGAGAGGGGTCTGGTGGGCAGCTTATGGTTGCTGGCAAGACAGTGATATGAAGTGGAAGCTTTGTGCAGTATCACTGTGCACAAAAGATAACGCAAAAGTAATAGATGTGCAAATGAATTTGTTTTCCTTTTGTAAATGTAACAAAGAAAAGAAAATGTATTTGTAAATTTGTAATGGAAAAGAAAATGGAATAAAATTGTTTTTTTTTAATTGTGTATGTTGATTTAAAAAAAAAAAAATAGAAATATGTAAATGTAAATAGAAACAAGAGATATGCACACAAGAATGATAACAAAAATCACACAAACACAAACTTTTTTAAATGCAAACAAACATACCAAATACACAAACAAAATCAAATGAAAATAACTCGAAAATTAGAAAATTAAAACAAAATAATTCCCTGGCAACGGTGCCAAAAACTTATTTATCGATGAATTTTCTATCGGTTTAGAAAATCATCAATAAATTTTGAATTAAAATTTACGCAAGCGCACGACGTACAAATGTTAATATGTGACGAGTATGGGTCAGTCCGCAGAGAATTGTTAAATTTTAAATCTCTATTCAATCAAATTAACCAAAAATTTGAGAACGTTGTTAACTACAAATTGAAAATGTAAAAACTAACAATAGAACAAGTACAAAAGTGAATTGAAACTATGAGAATACAATGACAATTTAGAGATAAATCCACTCTCTATATCACGTACTTCAACAAAACATGAAATTATGATCTCTCTTTTCTTGGCTATAAGTGAATTTAAATGATATGTTTATCATAAGTATGGCCTATTTGTGCTATAAATTAGCTCATCGTAAGCCATCAAACTATAATACAACCTTTAAACCACTTTTAATTCTCATGAAAAATAAAAAGAAGTTGAAAATGAAATCTATTTTAAGCGTGACCTATTAACTATTAATTAGAAATATAGACCATCAAATTTTGATTTAATTTCATTTAATTGCCATAATCATATGTAGATAAAGAGACGATTTATGATTCATATGACTAAGCATAGCCTATTTGTTTTGAACAACATAGGTTATCAAAATCAATACCAAACACAAAATCACATAAACATCAACTTTCCATGAAGCACAAAAAGGGAGCAAAGATTATCAAATTATGTTGAAACTACATGATTAGAGAGCTTCATTACCCCTAAATTAAAGTGGCTTAGCCTCTAATATTAGTTATCAAATCAGCAAATGTAGCTTACAACATGACACAAAAAGAAGAGGAAAATGAAAGCTAATGGAAAAGAAAACTAATCTAATTGCAAAAAATAAAATCTATACTACTAGCATAATAGAAAGAGAGCATGTAAGTAAAATAAAACACTAATTAATATTACATAAAAAGGGAAAATTACATGAAATAAAATATGGCTTAATAGCCGTGAAAAGATGTAACAACCCGCATATTTATCGATTGTATATTTAAATATTTTATTTAAATATAGCACCGTTCGTCGGATTTTAGTTCGAAAAACTACTTTTTGCAAACAGTCGAATTAGGACTCGAGACCACTTCCATCGAGTTCAAAATGCGGTTTGCGACCTTTTTGAGTATAAACTTTGATATGTTTGGAGTTAGTAGAATTTTGCTACTTTTCACTTAGGCCTTTGGGTTGGGTTCCAGCCCATTAACCCTACTTATTACTCTAGCTTGGTCCACCTCTCCTCTTCACTTCATTCTTATTTTCCTAACACTCAAGTTTCACTGAAAATGGAGAGAGGAATGAGAAATTAAAACTCCAAGCCCTAAACATCTTTGCAAATCCAAGTTCTAACTCCAAATTCATAGAAGCAGCTTTGGTAAGCCTTCTCTTCTTCTTCTCCAACTCATTCTCCTTTCAATTTCAGAAATTATTAAACCTAACTTAGGAAATTTCTTCTTTTAAGCTTAGATTGAAGCTTCTTGAGTTGTTATTGAAAAGGAATTGATCTTAGCTTGTTTTAAAAGCTTCTCCTTCATTGATTTGGGTTTAAAGGTGAGATTTTTATCTCTTATCTAAGTCTATAACTATTTTGGATTGTTAGGTATGAATTCCTAACACTTAATCATGTGCATTTGATTTTGGTTTGGATTGATTTGGTGTAAATTCCAATTTTTGATGTTTTGGTCTAATTTTATGAAAATCATATTATGGATATTTGGACATTGATATTCGAGGCGTATCGAAGAGCCATTAAGGCTAGGTTGTCGCTTGGCATAAATCCTTAGTCGTCGTTGCTCGTCCGATCGCCCCCGATAATCATTTGGCCATCTTTGGCCTAGGTTCAGGGAATGCTTGAAATTCAGTTTTCAGACGTCTGAATTTATATTTCTAGACGTCTGAATATTATACTGGGAAATTTTATTCCGCAGTATTCAGACGTCTGAATCCAAACTTCCAGACGTCTGAATTGGCTTGAATGCAACCAGAAAGAAAATAGGCTTAAAATTCCATTTTCAGACGTCTTTAATCTATGGTTCAAACGTCTGAATAATGTTCTGGAAAACATTTAACTTTCCAGATTCAGACGTCTGAATCCTTGATTTCAGACGTCTGAATCTGCTGTCTAGGCTCTATTTGCCTATTTTCTTAAGAATTTCAATTTTACCGATTTGTGATTATTCGATTTGTTGATTATCATTTATTATCGACTTTGATGACTTCTTTTATATCGGGACTTTTGGGAATATCCATTTCGATGGATTTGCCAATCGATTTCTTTGGATTTTATTCACGTCTTCGAATGTGAATTTTGATGATTGATTTTTTCTACAATCATTTTTGTGATTTTTCACTTTAAAAATATAAAGGTTTCAATACTGGTAATAAATATCAAAACTCTTTCATTAAAACAATTTCAACACTATTTTATTACAAAGTTTGTTTCTAAAACCATTTTCCAAACCTATTAGTATATACAAACCTTAACCTCACTCGTATGAGAAATCTAATTAAACGGCTTAGTAAAACAAGTGGTATGAAACGCTTGCGTTTACTTCGTCGGTTAATTCTTGGACTTGTTCGATTAAAACCCGTGTGACAAATTTTCGAGTGGAGATATACAATTTGTTCGTAAATATTTAAGTTAAGCTAGTGGTTATGGGACATAAAGCTAAACTCATATATTTACTAGCTTACTGTAATTGACACTTCTTGATGATCAATGACGATCATTTAATGGTTTAGACTAGCAATGTGCGATGTCTCTTTGTTCATGTAGGGGACTGTACCCCATTCTATTGAGCTTCGTCTCATTTCTTTATGGGCTAGCGACCCATGTCCTTTTATGATGTTCGGTTCATTGGACGTACCGTTATTGTATTGTGTCGATGTTTCGAATTGTTTGTGTTTTTGGTTCATCTGATGTACCGTTTGTACTACATCGATGACCCGACTTTTCGGTTCATTGGACGTACCGTTATTGTACTGCGTCGATATTCCGATTTTTATGGTTAGTGACCATGGAATAGCGTTCCGTTTGTGATACATGTGTTGGTGAGTTTTCATGCTCCCGCTTGGGATTGGCCATCATCTCTTTGATTTCTGGATTTCTAATTGTTGATTTCTGTAATTTATGTTTCACCTATTTTTACGATTGACAACGATATGTTTGTCAACATTCGTGGCTTGGTGAATTAAATTAAGAATATGACATTCTTTTTAATGCTATGAGATTCCTAAGATATTGTATGACTTTTGTTGATTTTCTAATGTATACTTGCCTCAGTATGACATTTTTGGTTATCATACGTTTTTATTATATCTCTTATCCTATCTCATTTTATTTGATAATTATAGCTAGACTGATCCGTTTATTATTTTCTTCTTAAATAATACTCGGGTTAGACTGAGATATTACAGGTACTTCCTCATGACTTCTTATTTGGGACCATCATTTAACTTTTGGCTAACTACATTAGATTGGTAGTTTTTGTTGTTATACATTCGAGATAGAGACTCCTTGATGTATACATATTCTTTTATCTAGTACTTGTATCTATTCTTTTGTGATGTAGTGGATCTTTTATGACCTCTACTCTGATGTACACTTTTAAGTGTTATATATTCATATCTATTTCCGCCTTTGTGATATGGATATCTGTGACTGATTTGTGTTATGCTTATTTCTATATTTGTTTTCAAAGATCATGTAGCCACCGTGTAGTAACTTTGAGTTTGTGTCGGTATGTCGGATTTCCTCTCGAAATGAATTGCATGTTATTCTATCTGACATATCAGTGCTCGCACAAAGCAATTACACGGATAGTCGCTCCTCAACAGCCTTATTCTCCGCGCTAGTTGACGATATTATACCGTAGTGTCCTTGGCTAGCGTGGTTATAGAGGTGGGGCATCACAAAAGAGAAAGAGAGCTTGTGTTTTATTTTGATCCTAAACTAATGAGCTAAGAGAGACTAAAGAGAAGAGAGCCTAAAAGGAAACTAAAGAAGAGAGAGGGTAACATGAAACATAAATGGTATTTATACATGTATGAAACTCTAATTCATATTTTTGGGGAATGCCCAAATTGCTCTTGAGATAATGTGGCCACCAAGTAATCGTTATCATGTGTTAATTCTCCACTTAAATGTGCATGAAGTTTTAATGACCTTTTAGCATGTGCATTAGCTCCTAATTGAAAATCAAGGTAGGTGGGTAGGTGGGATCCTCCATGTTCATGAGTTTGAATTATTTTCATCTTCATTTGCTTTATTTCCTTTTGTGCATGCATATCTTCATGAAACCGCTTATAGTCTCCATCCAATTTTCCTACAAAATAATATAGAAATTTTCAATTAAATTTTCTCAAATTATTATATGCACAAAAATGGTCATATTGCCCCTATATGAAGATGAATTGTGACGTTTTGGAAATAATTTGAATTTTGATTTAAAATACGAAAATACCCAATATGATCATTTATTTAATTTAATTAGATTAAATATGGTGGTAAAAATATACACATTTACGTGCACATCAGTAAGTTTCATCCGCTCGCTACTAAACTAAATGCCAGAACCTCCTATCATGTGACACCCTCCGAGTGCCCAAGAAGACACACATGTCCAACTTAAAAAATCCGAAACGTAGATAATCATTGGGGTTGATTAAGAAAAATAAGAAAAGAAGAAGAAAACAAACACAGAATCTCACAGCGGAATGATAAAATATAATAATACAATAAATAGTTCATGAAGCTGTTTACTATACATTTGATTATAATCTATACAACATTTATCATAGTATACATACAATAGGGATAAATAAATAATGCAACAGACAACATGATGCAGCGAATAATAATAGTAACAGTATACCAGATCTTCGTCTTCGTCCTCTAGAATAAATCTTTAATAAGCTGAAAAACTTAGGACAGACCTGAGCGTAATGAAAAGACAAAACACTCGAATCAGGACTAAAATATCCTTATGTAAGTCAAATCAATATCGCATATAACATGAGTGTAATAGCGTCAGAGATGTTTACGAGATTTCACATCTCATATCCAGTGTATAATGTGCGTGCAATAACTTAAGAGACGTTGCGGGATTTTCCATCTCTTAAGGATCCATCAAAATATTTATATGTATTAAAATACGCTACATATATATATGTCTAATCAATAAAATAAGTATATTTCTTCGCGTTAAGTCTTTACATTGATCCCCCTTAACGCGTTTTTGAGCATTGTTATACAGTTTTCATATGAAACACCAGTAAACCATCAGTGGATAGGAATGCGCCGTGATAAGCCAAAATCGTATGAGTCTGTATAGGGATTAAAGTATGACAAGGCACGTTAGGTAATGCCCAAGGTAGGATACTACCAGTTTACCCTTCCCGGTTGGAGGTAATGCACCATAGGTATGATCGCCCATCGCGTCCAACACTCCCAAAATTCGAGGGTGTGCACCAATCAATCACAATGTAAATGCTAATAATACGAAGAAGTGTTTCCGCTCATGGCAGCTAACCCACTTGGCCGGTACAACTCCTATTTTAGTCATTTCAAATTAGCACAAGTGTCAGGCTAATCCATTATCGTTCTCTTTCTTTAAATCCAGCAACGTGCGCAAAATCCAACCACTTTGTTTTGGATTATCACTCCACGTACACAGTTGTTGAAGTGGTTCTGGTATCGACAGAGAGTATGTTCGTATCTGGCTCCGATTTCTTTAACAACTAAACGTCGTTTTACACACTGTTGGTGCTTTTAGCTTTCGAAAACAGTTCATACTTAATACCAAAATATCATATTTGCTTCAAAATCAAATCCATTTCGAAATTATTATATTTACTCAAAATATACCATTTCACTTCAAAATCCATTTTCTCCTTAATATTGCTATTTCGCTTCCAAAGTTATTTCGAATTTCGATTTAGTTTATAACTTCATTTTAACCCAATTCGTATTTAATTCGAGATTTAAATATAAACATTCCACCCTTCACCAGATTGAATTTTTTGAAAAATAGTTTGAATGTTATTAAAATAGTTTAAATAATTAAAGTAGTTAAAAATAGTTTAAATGGTTAAAATAGATAAAAATAGTTTAAATGGTTATAATAGTTAAAAATAGTTTAAATATTAAAATGGTTTATATAGAAAAACCTTTTGGAAAATCCAAAATAATCTGAATATTAAAAAGATAGATTTAAATAGGTTATATGAAAATAATTTATTTAAAATAGTTTCAAAATCAAACCGATTCAATTTCTAAATTTTCCAATTCAAATCACTTTTAAATTTCAATTTCAATTTAATCGGTTCAATTTGGATTTCAAGTCGAATTTTACTTCGATTCCAAATTAATTTCGATGTCAATTTCAAATAAATTCCAATTCCAATTTCAAATTAATTTCAATAACAATTCCAAAATAATTTCAATATCAAATTTTGAACCATTTCAATTTTTGTCAATTCTGAGTTCTGTTTTCAAAACATCGATTCAAAACACATAAACCAATTTACTTTCAATATCCAATTTGCAATCCAAATCTTCAAATATAATTCAATTCCGAGCTCAATTATAGAATAGTTCGATTTCCATAAATTTGATTTTTTTCTTTAAATCCAATCATTTTAATAATTTCACATCAAAAATTTAAAATCATTTAATTTAACCAATCCGTTGTCCGTATATAATTTTCTATCCTACAGCCAAGTGATCAATTATTTCAATTTAATTTCAAGGATGAATATATATCATTTCAATCCACAATAAATGTCAGAGGTATATATAATTTCAACATATTTCTTAATTTATTCGAAATAATTCAATTTACAGTTTTGTATACTGTAAATAAACTACAGGGTGATAGCAAGATATATATATATAAAATAATTAAACATCCAATCATCCAAATATCAATCAATTGGCATCCATCACAATCAATCATATAAAGAGACAATATAATTCACAACAATTTCATAGTTATTAACATTTGGTATTTTATCTGGCAGTTTAGTTCCCATTTCAAATTTACTACCAGTTAATTCAAGGACAATTTAGATGACAATTAATTTATCAAACAATGATCGAAAAATTTATATCACTTCATAATTTCAAATTTAACTAGCATAAAAATATTCTAGTATTTGCGAGCGTTATAAAACATTCACCTTGAGTTTTCAATTTTAAATCAAGTCGAACGACATTCGATTTAACCTAAAATTGTAACTAGCTCCAAAGGACTCCAAATCTATTTCAGATTGTAGTGCTCGTCGGCATGATTCCATCGCCGCTTGTTCCGTCCCAATCGGACCTCGTATGGGTGAGTTATGAATTTTATAAGTTACGATCTTAAATTAAAATATATAAACTAATTTTCAATTTTTTAATTAAATTACAAAACTGACCCTATCTACCTCTTCCCCTAAGCGTTCAATGCCTGAACATAAACAGAGATGCTCCACCAAACATCGTATGCACATTGTAATTGATATGAAGCACCAGTCGCGCTTCGTCGGACGCCATAACTTCGAACTCAAACATATCTCGTGTGTCGTGACCTGCTACTCACTAGTACAATGACATGATCCTTTACAGGCAACCGAACCTCCTCAAAACTCTCCTACACGAGCGCCCCACCACCATGAAACCATCCATCCGTGCCTCAACACCCAGTTTTGCACGAAGAGCATGCAAAAGCCTACCCTACCCTCGAACCACGCTCTGACAAAATGTTGAGCTTCTCAGATAACCGCCACAAACTTCAAACGCCATACCAGATTGAATCTTATGGTGAAATAATAATTTTAAAGTTGGTTACGTGATTTTTAGATGAGTAGAAATGAAGAAATTGATTTTTAACTTCTTCATTTTTTTCCTTTTCTTTTTCTTTTGCATGATCTGCTACGTTTTAAATAAGAAAGGAGCAGGTAGGTCAGAGGTAGGGAGACTGGAAAAGAAAGGATACGTGCCGAAGTGAACGAATGTGGTTGGTGATCCAATCAACACACACACACACATATATATTATTTTAATTACAAATATCTTATTTAAAGAAACTTAAAATTTCAAACCCCTATCGAGGCATGCAGGTAGGCATTCATAATGAACAAGTTTCGAGTCTTAATTCAATCGTATAGAGAAGATAGCTTTTTTGATCTAATTATTATATTGAATTTACGATATTAATTTCAACGTGTATCTTTCCCATACAGCCAAACGCTGCGAAATTTGAAATCCGATAATAACACATTATTATGGATCCAATAGAATCGTTTTCTTCGAATTACGAGACTGTGTCTTGGATCGCAATTTTTACTCGTTCATTTAAACGAGTTATTTTAAAATCAAGTGAATCACTTTTAAATTCAATTTAAAATCTTTATTATCTTCATTCTTATAAATAGAAACTAAATAAGCCTTGAAATTATTTTTATCTATCCTAGAACTTAAGATTCAGTTATTTATCAAAATTTTAATTATTAATTAACAATTAAATTATCCAATAAATCATTATATTTGAAATTCAAGTTATTAAATCCATAAATTTTACTTTTCAATTTTTAAAATCGATTAAATAAACAATTTCAAATAACCAAAAATTCTGGAGCATTACAATAAAGTTGGAATTAACAAAAATGAAACAAAAGAAGAATGAAAAAAATGAGAAACTCAATTGTACGTACAAAATGAATTAAAGAATATGCTTTATTTGAAGGAAGAAAACCTTTCTCATTCTTTAATTAAAACTTCTCTGATTAATTCTCTTGATTAACTTTCACTTTTCATTCCTATTTCCTTACATCGTATGTCTAAAAATTACGTGCCATCAAATGACATAAGATTTCATAAAATGCATGTAATTATCTTTTATTTAATTATAATGATATCATATATCAATGTGCATATATATCACTTTTATAAATGCATTCAAGTAATTAAAAATAACTCCCAAACATCAAATAAAATAAATAATAACTAACATTTCCCAAATACTAATCAATTTAATTAATTTACAACTTTTTATAAATTAATTAAATCGTGTGGTTTCTTGAAGAATTTATCGTTGCGGTTGTGCGACTCAAAGGAGTAAATTCAGTCAGCGATTAATATTGAACAATTCAAATATTAACATTCACACATCACTTAGCAGGTGGTGTGACATTTGGCTGAATTCATGGCATACACATCTTTTGGTAAAATCCAATTTCACTCATTATAAGGGTACCTAATAGTGATAATTATTTACACCAATTCTCTTCGCCAAAAATATATCACTTTGGATTTATAGAATTTGGTAATGGTCAAAATTCCAATATCATCCATACTCAACTTGGTAGTCCAAACACAAAGTCCTTGATTCAATAATAACAATTATTATTAACCAAAATGCTCTGGCCAGAGACTTTGACTTTGAGTTGACTTGAGTTGACTGTGATACATATAACCGAGGAGACAAATCCTCTCTTGAATATTGCTTCACTTCCAATACTTACACTCGATTCAACTATAGGCACTCAATGGAACACTATGCCATGATCTGACTATAATCAAATAAGAGCTTTCATGTTGAAGATCGATAATATTCTCAAGTTGAGAGAACTGTGTAGATCAATCACATCGATATTTTCTGTTTGATCTTAGTTATATTAACCAATATAAAACTATCAAGTAAGTCATTCCATAGTTATCCAATAACTATTGGTATGTAACCTCTAGGTGCCCCAACAGTCATGAGTAATACACTGCCCAATATTTGAAAAGCGTTACATACTATAGTCTCAACGGGTACATCGATATCCAATCTCAATGCATATTGACTAGGAACATTTAAAATGATATATTTGTTTCATTAGAATAAATTACTCATGGTTACAATACATTGTAACTACTATAACAAAAAATGCCATTTATGGATTTTCTATTAAATATACTTTTAATTAATTTGATTAATTAATATAACCACATTATATCAAGTATATAATAGAAAGAAAATATCTTTATTTCGAACAAGATTGGTCAATGAGTTAGATATATGCAATAAATTACATAATTGACCCTAGCGCATCCCCTAACTCTATCACTATGAATTTTTGTGCAAACTTAAGGTCAGAATTCCCAGACCAATTAGTCCTAACATCTACTAGTGAAGTTGAAAGACTTTATGTTTCGACTTAGGGTTTGGTGAAACATAAAAGCCAAAAGGGAGCCTTATTAGAAAAATGAAATGATAACATTTGTCCTTTCTAATATTGTAAGAACATATGTTATATATAATATTATAATAATCTACATTAAGAAATTTGTGTTTTTAATATGATTGATAAAATGTAAATCAATTAAGATATACAAATGAATTGAATTGAAGATTGACAAATAGAATATAATTATATACTTACTATTAATACTTCTTACATGTTAATGTTCTTTATACCTATGCAAGTGCCTAATTTTATAACTACTTAATATGTTCATAATACGGTACTCACGTGTTTATTTAGTCGAGTCTGTGTACTGCTATCTATGAGTTCAAAACTCAAAAACGATATAAGACCATGGATATATGACCTATATACTATTAAATATAAGTGTTATATAATGAACGGTCGTAGTTTATAATGTACGATACTTCGATGAAATTAGTTCATTCGAAATAAATAAATAAACCATAATGCGAGATTGAGTATTCAATTTGATTGATTACGATAAAGATCACACTATGTTCAATGTAACACAAGACTTAAAATAAGATATAAATATAAGAATTCAATCACTGGACTATCAGTTTGATCAGTTTACGTAAAGTTTAATATATTTGACATTCTTAAATGTTAAGGATAATCGAATGCACTTTTGTAAAGAGTTCATCATGATGTTGTAGTAAGGGTTTTGTTTTGAATGGTTTGACCATTTAGAAAGGAAAACAAATGTAAAAGAGTAGATGTGATTTAAGGTATACTTAGGATGAAGAGAGTGAATAGTCACTTCTGCTTCATAAGGAAACATCGAAAACGAGAATTGTAATAATAATAATTGATATTGTTATTTCAAAATATATTTTCATATAAAAAATTGTTTTTTATGAAATTTATTTCTTTGATTTCAAGATATTCGATCAGAGAACTCTCCATTGTAAATCAGTTGCAATATATAAAATAAATAATTTATATTAAGTGAATGATGGACCTCCGAATTCAGTACATCATTATTATAATGGCAGAAATTGTGGTAGCATGCCACATAGCAATTATTGATTGCATCAAGTTACCAAAATTATTTCCGCAAAACATACCGAAATTTATTTGTGTAATAATGTCTATTTTTCGATGTCGACTGAAAATTAGACATAATTATATTTCAATGATAATATTATGAATATTCATTATGAAATAAATGTAACAACCCTGAATTTTGAGATTTATTTTAATTGTTTATTTAAATTATTTAAATTGAAACTCCTGATTTAAAAACTTTATTATATTTATTAAAATGGATAAATTTTGTTATTTTAAATATAAAATTTTATTTTTGTGTGAATTATAATTCCAAACCTGAATAAATAGAATATTTGTAGAAAATGTGGATTTTGGTCAATCTGGTAAAACTTTGACTTTTAAATTTAAAATTTAAAAATTTGAATATTTGAATTTTATCTTTTATTATGAAAATAAATTAAATTTCAAGAATACTTCTTTTCATTTCGTTGAAATTCGATTTATATTGAGAAAGTTATGCTTTTTTCAATATTGTATGTAAATTTATTTATTTAATAAAATTGTCTATTTTAATTTATATAAATAATATTTTTATTTGCCAAATATTGTTCTAATTTGTATATATGTGTGTAATATGAAATTTTAGGTATATATATTTTTATTTTAAAACATTTTTAAAGTGATGTTATAATTTTTCAACGCTTATTGTATTTATTTTCAATTTTTATAACTTAGTTTCTATTTTTAAGCTATTTTCTTAATTTATTTATTTAAAATTTATTTATTTTATTTAAACATTATTTTTTTGTGTTATTATTTTATTTATATTCATTTTCATGTGTTTAAAAATTCATAAAAGAATAAAAGAAATATGAAGAGTTTTTGACCTTTCACTTGCCTTAGACTTTTCACCTTCTTTGCCTTTTCAATTTCAATCAACACATGCATTAACTTTTGCCGTCTATATCATTTTCTTCAGCCATATTACTTCCTCATTTTCTCACGCACAAAAATAGCTTCTCACCCTAAAATTTTCGGCCTCCACTTCTGAAGAAAAAAATTGGTAAATGTTTCATTCTTTTTTTCATTTTCATCCCTTGTTTTTGTTTTGATCTTGCCTATACTTCACCTTCAATGTTCGGCCTGAAGCCTCCACCATCACCAACTCCTCGATCACCACCTTGTCCAGCTGCAAACACCTTCATCTCCTCTGATCCAACTGGCCATGGCCATCCCTGATGTGAAGACCCACAAAAATTAACAAAGCATCACCTATAAATGCATAGCCGTGCTCCCCTATGGCCATCATCACCTCATACAACCCTTTAGCCACCCTTTGCACCACCTTCTCCAGCCCATACCTGAACCAAAACCACTTCCACGCCATCTTCTTGACCCCACCAGACCTGGCCGTGCCAATTGGACCCATGGCCAAGACTTATGTTGCATAGAAAATTGCTTTGTTGCCTTGTGTTGTAATTTCATGCAAAAACCACTCCCATACCTTCATTACCTTAGTTAGGCCGAGCATACTTGACCCATACTTGACCAAATGTACCCCATGGCCATGCCTTATCACTCTTTAGGCCGAGCATAGTGATGGTGGAAGCAAGTGCAAGTCATTTGATTTTATGTTGTGTATTATTTCTAGCTGTTTAAAATCATATTTTTGAGTTGAAATTCATGTTATATATATATATATATATATTGTTTTGTTTGATATGTAACAAGACAAATAGCTTTGGCTCTCCCTCACTTGAATCTGTAATCGTGCCTTCGTGCTTTCTGGGTGTTTATTTGTGTGTTTGAATCGGTTATCTCCAGCTTGTAGAGGTGAGTATTTCTCACCAGACATTCTGTACTTATATAATTAGTAAATTGACACCATTTGAATCTGTAAACTATATTTTCATGTTATAACTTCCTATGCTATGATCATATGATGTTCACCCCTGTTTATACACCTATCATATCATCTGTTACTGTTATATAATGCTATACTATTTATTTATATCAGTTTATCACATTGCAAGTTCCCTGTAGATTAGAATCACTATGTGTTGAAATGATACATACCCGAACAGACTTTAGAGTAGGGAAAAATCGTTATGGGCTGAAATGATAGGCTTGAACGTTTTTTATTTATTTCATTTAACTTGGTATTGCTGGTTTGAAATGATAGAACCCGGATTTTTTTTTGTAAATTACAGATTGAAATGACATATTATCCGTATCATTTGACTTAGGTTAGAAAATTTTATACAGACCATGGTTAATATATGTTTTTCTAAAAAATGTAAATATTTATGATATTTTGATTTAAATTTAATTAAAAATTATTTTATAAAATATAGTGATTTTCTACAAGTTAAGTAAGTGAAATAATTCAATGGTAGAGTAGAATTTGAAATATAAGTTAATTTTGGAATTTATGATTTTGTTTATAAATGAAGTTTAAGTTAAGTAAGAAATATGATAATTTGATTTAAAGTTAAATTTAAAATGATTTGTATAAAGTGTTATTGAGTTTTCTATAAATTAAAAATAGTCAAATAAATAAATGTTTGTAATTGAAATTTGAAATATAACTTAACTTAGAAATTGTGAAATGTGTTTTAAAATAAAAGTTAAGTTAAGAAAATAAAATAGAATTTAAATTTAATTTATGAAATGGTAAACTTAATTAAAATGTAAAATAAATGAAATGTTATAAAATTGTACGTTAATTTTTATAAGCGAATTATTAAAGAAAATTGATTTTTGTATGAAAATTTGACTTTATAAAATCATAAATTAAAGGGTATTTAAATGATCATTTTAAAATGAGAAAATATGATTTTTATAAGTTAAAAATGGTTTTAAATAAAAAATTAATTGTTTATGAAATTGTACTGAAATTTGGAATTTAATTTACAACATTTTTGGAATGCCATCATTTCTTAAGTAAAGGATATTACAGCATTTGTAAGTGTTGTAGTTGATACAAATGAACCAAATGGATAAAATGAACTAAGGGATGTTACAGCACATTGTAAGTACTGTAGTTGCTGAATTTAACTTAAGTTTTTATTTGAAACCTAAAACCTATTTCAGCATTTTAATGCTGTCTTTGCTAAATTTAATTGTTTTAAAACATAACTTTCTGTAGCATTTTTCTAAGTGCTGCGAAAGTTGAATTTTTCACTGTTTTGATAAATTTAAGTGAATAAATGAATTTTAAAAATAATAAATTTTGGTAATTTAATAATTGATTATTAAATATAATAATTTCATTTTTAAATGATTTAAATGGAATATTTCGATTTGAAATATGAACCATTTTGAAATGTGATTTGAAATGGTATTTTTAAAACTAAATAAATTGAATGAGGTTTTGGAAGGATATGATATTTCAATATTATAAATGAATTTGAAATGATATTGAATTTTGAAATGATATTTGATTTAGATGTATAAAATACCATTTTGGAATTTTAACCACGGGATGTATTTAGTTTATGGTTTAACTGATCCTTAGAGGATGGGCGGTCCCAAGCATCCTTTAAGTTATTGTGCATTGCTACATTTCACTTGAGTTGGTTTACATTATATAAGTATGTATATTCTGACTCAAGTGTTTTGTGTTTTACTTTACGCTCGGGTCAGCCTGAGTATTTACAGCTTAGCTTTGGATTTCTTTTCTGGAGCTAGGAATCGCTGGAGATTCTGCTTGTCTAGTTATCTATTCCCTTTCAGTTTCAGTTGTTTTATTTCAGCACTGGTATTTATAAACTTCTATGTATTTGATTTTTCTATTGTATATGTTTTTCAGACTGATATTATGAATTGTTTTGAGATTTTATTATAGTAGCTTCATGAACTACTATGGTATTTTAATTTCCGTTGTGAGTTATTCTGATATTTCTATGTCCGTGATTCTGTGATTGTTTTCATTTGCTCAAAATTTATTTACAATGTGGTATTTTGAGCAATTCAAGTCCGACATGTGTGGATGCGAATGGCTGAAAATAACGGGTTGTTACAATAAATCTATAATGCGGTATTTGTTTTCATAAAAAAAGTGATGCATTGGAAAATAATGAATTATCTAACATTATTTACAGTTATTTTGGTATTACAGACTAAGCCATAGTTTTAATAAATAATTTTTTACTATATGATTACGAATCATATCGTACTAGTTAATTATATCTCAAACAATTAAGGGCTATGCACCCATTTAGTGGGAGCATCATAAGAGTTGATGAACTCTTCGAATTGATACATATAGATGTATGAAATCAATACCAAAATGATTTCATATACTTCGTCATATTCACCGATGAGTTATCATTGACATGGATATGTGTATTTGATGTGCATGTATAAGTCTATGATAAGCTCATGGAATATGTAACGACCCAGGATTTTTTGTAATTAAAATTTGGATATTTAATTTATTTTAAATATCAATAAGTGAATTTATAAGTCGAATAAATTTTTATTTGAATTATTGGATTTAATTGAATAACTAAATCGATAATTTAATATGTTAAATTATGGAAATAATTGAAAATTGGGTTAAATATGATTGCAAATGAATTGTAAAATTTTATTTTATCATATTGAAGTTAGAATGATATTTTAGAACTTTTAAAATTGAATTAAGAGTTAATTTGTGAAAATTGAATATTTTAATATTAAATCGACTAGTGAAAATAGTCAATTTTTGAACAGTCTCAGAATTGAACGAAACCAGTTCCATTGGATCCGTAATAGTTAGTTATTACCGGATTTCAATTTTCGTGTCAATCGGAGTTACCGTTTGATCGTGGCAGCTCGAAACGCATCGAATTATTTTTAATTTTAATTTAGCGAGTTAAAATAGCCATTTTTCAAAAAGTCTCGGATTTCGACGAAACCAGTTTCATCGGATCCGTAATGTGATATTATTGTAAGGTTTCAAATTTCGTGTCAATTGGATTTACCGTTTGTCCGGTACGAATTAAAACGCCTAGAAATCGATTTAAATCGGTTTAATTCAAATTGAGCGTTTACAGCCATAACTCGCACAGATGTCCGAATTAGCTTTCGAAACCTGTTCCATTGTGTCCGGAACGCAGGGTAAACCCTAGGAACGCTGGTTACGGCGCGTAAATCGAAGTTCGGAATTTCCGGATGAATAGTGTTCGATTTTTTCCTATAAATACACCATAAATTCTCAAAAAAAGAAAAAAAGAAAGAAAAAGAAAACCCTAATCTATACAGGCCGCCACCCCCCTATCTAAGGCCAGAAACTCACGACCTTTCCCCCTCATTTTCTTCAAATCCAAGCCCTATTACAACAAACTTCCTAAATGAAAGATGTAGAGCATGGCGAGGCAAACATATCCAACGATGGAGATGGGTTTTGGAGCGACGCGGTGGCCAGAAAATGGGTGGAAAGGGGGCCGGCTACGCACGACTTTCAGGGAGGAGGGTGAGGCCGAGTTGCGTGTGCTTGAGGCCGAAGGTGGAGGAAGTTAAGGGCTTCGCAATGGAGCTTCCTGATCGAATTCTAGTTGAGCGAGGAGGTGGCGATTTTAAACCCTAGGGGGCGGCTAGTGGGTTCGGTGGTAGCGTGTTTTACTGGAGGGGAACGAAGGAGAAGGGGAAGGAATTGTGCGGTCCTGATTTGTTGGGCTTGAATCTAACAGTCATGATTAGCTAGGGTAAAGAATATAAAGAGAAAATGTTGTTTTATTTATATTTAAATCGTGTAAACTTATAAAATGCATAACTTTTTCATACGAGGTCGAAAACGCGCGAAAACAGTTGCGTTGGAATCGTATGGACGAGCACTACGCGATGAAATCGGATTGGAGTCGTCTGGAGTTAGTGAGAATTTTGGGTAAAATTAAACGTCCGTTTAATTTTATTCGAAATAAATCGCTAAAACGAAATTGAAATCAAGGTGAGAACTTCTCACTCAATCGAATCAGTTTCAATTTTATTTTAAATAGTTAGATTTAAAATATTTGAATGCATGTTTGAATGATGATTGATATCTATTGATTGTTAAAATAGACATTATACGCCGTTAGTAAGCGGATGTTATTTATTAAAAACATATACCGCGAATATTTCATAAACAGTGAAATTGGTATTATATATAATAGCAATATATATATATTGGCGTATGTATATATTGGAGTTATTGATTTCCCGCATTTATTTGTTTAGCGGATGAGACCCTATTGCGCCGTTATTAAGCGAATAATATTATTAAATCCCATATACCGCGATAATTTCGTACTGGAGCGAAATTGGTATTGTGCTAATGTTTGTGGATGCAGGAAAACAGGTTGGAGGGATCCAACTGGATTCCTCAACAGTATTTATTTGATTTCAGATATTTTGATATTTGATGGATTATCATATCGATATATGATGTCGTTGTTGTCGTGATTGACTATTTGATATGTAGCATCATTGGACCAAATTTGGAATTTTAAAATGATTTTAAAAGTGATTTTTGAAAATATACTATATGTTTGGAATTTGATCTATTTTTAAATAAATAAACGTTATAATTTTCAAAGTTATAAAATTATGATTTTTGAGAAATATAGTTAAAAACTGATTTTTGAGAATATGATGCTAATGATTTTATAAAATAGTTTAATCGGGATTTTAGGATTTATTGTGAAAAGTTTAAATATGGGATTTATAAAATTTAATTATTTTATGAATCAAAATGGTGAAATAATAAAGGAGATTAAAGACGTTTTAAAAGAATAATATAAATTGAATTATATTAAGAGATTTATAAATGGATATTTATAAATTGAAATATTGACAATATAAAACGAGTTTTTATAAGTGTTTGAATGAAGTGAAAATGAATTTCATAAATGAATGAAATTTATGGAATTATAAACGGTGAAGTTATAAATAGAATTTTATAAACAGTAGGTTTATAAAATTTGTAAGGATATTAAAAGAATAGATTTGGGTGAATAAATAAATCTTATAAGTTATAAGATTTATAACTGTGAAGTTTAAAGGAACGATTTTTGCAAACAAATAAATTATAAGTATTTAACTTATAACGTGAACTTTTGGTTTATAATTGGGTTATGAATTGAATATAGGTTAATAAAGGAATTTATAAACGTTGTTTTATAAATCCGCAAACGGCTTATTTTGATAAGTTAATTGTTGAAACCTATTAATGGAGTTATATTCACATTTTTTGACTGTGAATGATCCTTTAAAATAAAATGAATAGAAGTGATGAAATGTATTAACGTAGTATATTCACGTTTTTGAATAGTGAATAAGATGTTAAAGAAATTGTTTTGAATGTGATATTTGAAATAGAATTAAAACGATCTAACGATGTTTTAATTGTGTTGAGATTCGAAACCATAGATTTCAACATTCATTGTTGAAATAGACGTTTTCGAGAAATAAAAGGAAATAGTGGACTATAACACTGTTGTTATAGTAAATGATTTCCGAAAGGAAATGTTTTGTATAGTATTGGGATTTATATATCTATTTTAATTTCGAATCCCTATACTAGTGATTTTGGGTTGTCGTAACGATGTTTTACGCAACATTCGTTTTGGCCCAAATAAATATGTTTAAGTGAATGATTTCTTTAAAGAATGAAATATATACTTAATCTCGATTTAAGTATATTGAATATTTCCTAAGTGTTGAAAATAAATAAAATTTGTGAATTACTTATGAATAAGTAAGTATGGAAAATGTTTTTCCAATGCAAAGTGAATAAGTTGAGAATTTATCTTTTTGAAGATAAATTGAAAATGAATAATTAAAATCATATATTCATAGATATTGTGGAATATAAATTCACTAAGGAATTTATAAAAGAAAGTGGAATTGGTTCAAAAATAAATATTGATTTATTTTTGACATATTGAAAATTATATATCTTGTAAAGATATTTTGGAAAATAAATAATTTGGAAAATTATTTGGAATCTGGTGATGTTGTGCATATCCATTGATAGTTCAATAACCGACTATTAATATTTCCATTTGAATGGGTAATTGATGTGATTTGTTTGAATTTGAATGCCACACTTATTTTTGAGTAAGCGCTCACTATTCGGGTTAACCGGGAAAGGACCATGGGGTCGTATAACCCGTTCCGAATATGTGATACGTCGTTGTGAATTGCATTGATGACCGGTGTTGAAGACCGAGTATTTGTGAAAGCGATAGGATGACCTATCGATTGTCTCTGCACTAGGTAGCTCCTGGTATAGAGATCTCCTAAGTGATGGGAAATTCGATCGGGATTGTGAATACCCGGATTGCAAGGGCTTCGTAAGAAGTGCCTTCGGTTTTGTTCGAGCCCGGAATAGACTTGTATGGATTGTATGTCTGACATTACAAATTGAGATATAAAGCAGATTTCTTTCAAATATATTTCTGTTGGTGGCGGAGAATTTATTCTTTTAGCTTAACACCCTTCTCTGAGACGTACGAGCTCAGAGGTTATGTAGTTGAATGTTATCAGCGATATATTCCCAATTTGGTAATGTGACATGCTGAGTGTTGCTGTAAATGATCATTGTGTTGATTATTTGAGATAGGATCGTTTATTTGATCGTCTATCTTTGTGATCATTTCTATGATCATTTGTTGACCTAAAGCATGGCTTTTGTATAAAGTATGTTTTTGTGGACGTGACTTCGTCGAGCCTCACACCCCGTGAATGGTCAAAACAGGAAAGATGCGGCAAGGTTATGAGGGGTAGCGCCCTTTAGGATGTGTGCATTTCCTTCTGGAAAAGGGTGGTATCATGGTATGGAGCCCAGATACTTACTCATGTTGAAAACACTTTGTTATGATTGTGTGAATTGATTACGAGCGCTCGGTTAAAAGGTCCCAAAGGACCGGGGGATGGCATATTCGGTCAGTTGTTACTCAGTTAGGGGTAACCCGGCCTTGTGTTGGTAGAGATCCGGTTTGGTTCTCGGGGATGTCCATCCAGAGGCATTCTCATGTGGCAATGGGAAGTTCCTTGGCCTGATCATTCGTTGGAAATCCAAAGAAACAATACGAGACTTGTACGGTTTTAGTTGTATAATCTGCTATGGAATGTGGCGGTAACCTGCTATTGAACATAGTTAGCTATAGTAGGCATAGTTCGGAATGTCTATGCTGGCTAAGATTTATATTCTACTTTCGAAATGAATTTTTTCTATACTATGCACTAATAATAATATCAAATGTTCTTTTAAATGCGTATCAAGCATCTTTGACTATCATAAGGAGAAATCTCCTCCGATTCTGCGTTTGCATGTGTGTGTGTGCGGGAGGCCTTATGGTAGTCTCATTTTTAAAAGCATTGCGAATTGACTTTAAAAATATTCTTCTATTTGTTTTTCAAAGATAAATAAACTGTTTTGAGTTCTCACACCAGTCATATGACTGACTTGGAGTTTATTGTTTTCCTTCCTAAACTCTGGGTGCCCACCAATTTCCATACGGGCAGTTAAGAGTTAGATTTATCAGGATATTCTGGATATTCTGGAGTTGCTGGAGGCAAGATGGATGGCATGGCGTGTTACTAGTATATAGTATTTCTTTTTCCGCTGTTTGATGTTATATGATTATACACTCTGATGATATGATGTAATGAAATGTATAAAATGTAATAACTGATAGTTCTTTGTTTAAAGATTATTCATTTATTATTATATGTTGTTCCGCTGCGAATTGTGAGATTCTGATGTTGTTCTGTTGTTTCTAGTTCCGTTCTATTTCCTATTCTCTTTTTCTTCTATTTTAAAAATTTTCTTTCTGTTCTATTTTCTATATCTTCTATTTTCTTTTCCTCTCCATCTTCTATCTTTTTTTCTTCTCTTTTCCTCTTTCTTCTTTCTTAAACCCTAACTATTCGGGTTTTCGGCCTTCGATTTCTCGGCAGTCGATAAAGTGAGTATCGATGTTGAATTTTCGAAAGTCGAAAATTTCCGGGGACGTTACATTTGGTATCGGAGCTTATGGTTAAGCGACAACCATGGTTCTGTTGGGTATTACTCATTAGAGATGGAGTCAGTAGTACTCTAGAATGAGTTGAGTGTAATAATAGCTATGAGAGCGTATTTGTTAGTGAATATAAAATTGTTTTATATTGTGATGATTGGTTTGTTGAGTGGCATATGAACTTTCGTCAGCGTGGTCCGCAAGACTATGCCGAAGGGGTTTCTAAACACTTGAATAGAACAATTCGGCACAATATTGTTTTAAAATTTGGGTAAATGAAATAATTTTACCTTGATTATATTTTTATATATAAAGAAAATAAATTTTCAGAATTATTAAAGTGGATATAAGTTGATTGTTTAGATGTTTGAATAATCTAAATAAAAGGATAATTGTATAAGTAAAAAGAATTATAAGAATGGAGTTATGATTAAAGTAATTTACAATTGTGAAATAAACTTATATATATAAGAAGTGAAACTATATGAATATATTTATGAATATGAGTTGTAAATAAAAATGAATGTGAACTTAAGTTAAGTAAATGAAATTCAACTTTAGTAATTGAATTGAATGAATGGATTGACTAATGATCAATTGAATGAAAATTAAGTTGATATGAAATAATGAATATAAGTGTTAATTCATTAAAATCTAATGTTATTAGAAGCTGAAAGATTGAATGAAAATCAATTTAATTAAACCAATTGTAAGCAAAGTAATTTGGTTGTAATGAATATACATTGATTGTTATATGGTTGTTAGTTGATTGATTGTATATAATTCATTAAGAGTTAATGAAATTGAAAGCTAAAGTGATTAAAATCCAATTTGAAGTTAAGTAAATCTTAAATAGAATTGAATTTGATTTGGAAGTGAACCAACTTGAATATGAATTAGTGAATATAAACTAATTGAAAATGAATGTTAGCAAACATCCAATGTAAACAAATCAAATGTGATTAAATTGAAAACCATTTCATTGAATATTAATGAGAATATGAATGAATATTTATTGGTTATGAATGCTAGTTGGTTGATGTTTGCATTTATTGCTTTTGTTTCAATTGCTATGTTGACATATATAGTTATTATGTTGCTATATGATGTATATTGATGCTATTTTCATATATGCACGATTCTCATGTTGTTTGTTGAGTGTTTAGTAGGTGCGGATCGCGTTTGCTTCGCATTTGGAGCTCGCTTTCGCGCTATATTAGCCGTATATGCTTGCTAATAAAATATAAGGTACGTATCTCGGATTACATACCGTACTTTTATACTTTTTCCCTTCGTGATGCCTCATTACTTGATGAGATGTATATTTGTGATATATATACTGTCATTTTTTTTTCGGATCGAGCCGCACAAAGGAGACTATGGCGAATTTTTCCGGAAATTTAAGGCGTTAGAAAAAATTTGAGAAAATTGGAAAGTTTTGAAAACTTTAACTTTGATTTGGAATTGAAAGTTAAACATTAGTAGTTGTTTTTGAAAATATAACTAAGTATGATTTGAAAACTTAGTAAAGTATTGTAAGAAGTTTAACTATGGATTTATGGAAAATTAATAAATTCTATAACTTTTCTTACTTAATAATTTCGAGGACGAAATTCTTTTAAGGGGGGAAGATTGTAACGACCCAGGATTTTTTGTAATTAAAATTTGGATATTTAATTTATTTTAAATATCAATAAGTGAATTTATAAGTCGAATAAATTTTTATTTGAATTATTGGATTTAATTGAATAATTAAATCGATAATTTAATATGTTAAATTATGGAAATAATTGAAAATTACCCCTGTCTAGAAGTCCCTTTTTATTTCGGCTGTGTGGGGCGGTTGAATTCCGGACAACCGCCGGGGTTGTCTTGTTCGGAACTATCCAGTAAGGGATGGGTCCGGTCTTGTGTTGCAGGGGAGTTAGGGTGGCTCCTCGGTACGGTGATCTAGGCCACGTACTGTGACGGGCGGTACCCCAGTAGCCCTGCCATTGTATGGAATCCAAAATCCAATAAGTGCCTGTACGGTTTTGATTGTGCCCAACTATGTTGGAACGTGAGATGTAAGCATTCCAGCTATTTCTGTATTTTATTTTGAAAACACTAGACACTATTATAATATCACTGGATTTCCTATCAAATGTTTTGGTTAGCGTAAGGTAAAAACTTTTCCATGTTTATGTGTGGGAAGTCTTACGTGATACCTTTTGTTTTCAAAGGATTTTCTAAAGTTAAGCAACTTTTTATCCCCGTTTACTCACACCAGACCCCTGTCTGACCTGAGTGTTTATTTTCTGTTTTATTAAACTCTTGGGTACTCATATTCTATATGAGTAGTCAAGTGATTCAGGTTATCTCTTGACGAATTCTGGAGGAGCTTTGGAGCAGGAGGCTTCAGCGTGTAGATATATGGTTAGAGTTTCCGCTGTGTTGTTTCTGTATGATATCTTGTATTGTATTAGACAGAAATGTTTATAACTGTCTAGTTTTGTGTTGTATTAGCTGTATAACTCTGATGTATATGATACTATGTGATGGGTTAAATATGATTGAAAATGAATTGTAAAATTTTATTTTATCATATTGAAGTTAGAATGATATTTTAGAACTTTTAAAATTGAATTAAGAGTTAATTTGTGAAAATTGAATATTTTAATATTAAATCGACTAGTGAAAATAGTCAATTTTTGAACAGTCTCAGAATTGAACGAAACTAGTTCCATTGGATCCGTAATAGTTAGTTATTACCGGATTTCAATTTTCGTGTCAATCGGAGTTACCGTTTGATCGTGGCAGCTCGAAACGCATCGAATTATTTTTAATTTTAATTTAGCGAGTTAAAATAGCCATTTTTCAAAAAGTCTTGGATTTCGACGAAACCAGTTTCATCGGATCCATAATGTGATATTATTGTAAGGTTTCAAATTTCGTGTCAATTGGATTTACCGTTTGTCCGGTACGAATTAAAACGCCTAGAAATCGATTTAAATCGGTTTAATTCAAATTGAGCGTTTATAGTCATAACTCGCACAGATGTCCGAATTAGCTTTCGAAACCTGTTCCATTGTGTCCGGAACGCGGGGTAAACCCTAGAAACGCTGGTTACGGCGCGTAAATCGGAGTTCGGAATTTCCGGATGAATAGTGTTCGATTTTTTCCTATAAATACACCATAAATTCTCAAAAAAAAAGAAAAAAAAAGAAAAAGAAAACCCTAATCTATACAGGCCGCCACCCCCCCTATCTAAGGCCAGAAACTCACGACCTTTCCCCCTCGTTTTCTTCAAATCCAAGCCCTATTACAACAAACTTCCTAAATGAAAGATGTAGAGCATGGCGAGGCGAACATATCCAACGGTGGAGATGGGTTTTGGAGCGACGTGGTGGCCAGAAAATGGGTGGAAAGGGGGCCGACTGCGCACGACTTTCAGGGAGGAGGGTGAGGCCGAGTTGCGTGTGCTTGAGGCCGAAGGTGGAGGAAGTTAAGGGCTTCGCAATGGAGCTTCCTGATCGAATTCTAGTTGAGCGAGGAGGTGGCGATTTTAAACCCTAGGGGGCGGCTAGTGGGTTCGGTGGTAGCGTGTTTTACTGGAGGGGAACGAAGGAGAAGGGGAAGGAATTGTGCGGTCCTGATTTGTTGGGCTTGAAGCTAACGGTCATGATTAGCTAGGGTAAAGAATATAAAGAGAAAATGTTGTTTTATTTATATTTAAATCGTGTAAACTTATAAAATGCATATCTTTTTCATACGAGGTCGAAAACGCGCGAAACCAGTTGCGTTGGAATCGTATGGACGAGCACTACGCGATGAAATTGTATTGGAGTCATTTGGAGTTAGTGAGAATTTTGGATAAAATTAAACGTCCGTTTAATTTTATTCGAAATAAATCGCTAAAACGAAATTGAAATCAAGGTGAGAACTTCTCACTCAATCAAATCAGTTTTAATTTTATTTTAAATAGTTAGATTTAAAATATTTGAATGCATGTTTGAATGATGATTGATATCTATTGATTGTTAAAATAGACATTATACGCCGTTAGTAAGCGGATGTTATTTATTAAAAACATATACCGCGAATATTTCATAAACAGTGAAATTGGTATTATATATAATAGCAATATATATATATTGGCATATGTATATATTGGAGTTATTGATTTTCCGCATTTATTTGTTTAGCGAATGAGACCCTATTGCGCCGTTATTAAGCGGATAATATTATTAAATCCCATATACCGCGATAATTTCGTACTGGAGCGAAATTGGTATTGTGCTAAAGTTTGTGGATGCAGGAAAACAGGTTGGAGGGATCCAACTGGATTCCTCAACATTATTTATTTGATTTCAGATATTTTGATATTTGATGGATTATCATATCGATATATGATGTCGTTGTTGCCGTGATTGACTATTTGATATGTAGCATCATTGGACCAAATTTGGAATTTTAAAATGATTTTAAAAGTGATTTTTGAAAATATACTATATGTTTGGAATTTGATCTATTTTTAAATAAATAAACGTTATAATTTTCAAAGTTATAAAATTATGATTTTTGAGAAATATAGTTAAAAACTGATTTTTGAGAATATGATGCTAATGATTTTATAAAATAGTTTAATCGGGATTTTAGGATTTATTGTGAAAAGTTTAAATATGGGATTTATAAAATTTAATTATTTTATGAATCAAAATGGTGAAATAATAAAGGAGATTAAAGACGTTTAAAAAGAATAATATAAATTGAATTATATTAAGAGATTTATAAATGGATATTTATAAATTGAAATATTAACATTATAAAATGAGTTTTTATAAGTGTTTGAATGAAGTGAAAATGAATTTCATAAATGAATGAAATTTATGGAATTATAAACGGTGAAGTTATAAATGGAATTTTATAAACAGTAGGTTTATAAAATTTGTAAGGATATTAAAAGAATAGATTTGGGTGAATAAATAAATCTTATAAGTTATAAGATTTATAATTGTGAAGTTTAAAGGAACGATTTTTGCAAACAAATAAATTATAAGTATTTAACTTATAACGTGAACTTTTGGTTTATAATTGGGTTATGAATTGAATATAGGTTAATAAAGGTATTTATAAACGTTGTTTTATAAATCCGCAAACGGCTTATTTTGATAAGTTAATTGTTGAAACCTATTAATGGAGTTATATTCACATTTTTTGACTGTGAATGATCCTTTAAAATAAAATGAATAGAAGTGATGAAATGTGTTAACGTAGTATATTCACGTTTTTGAATAGTGAATAAGATGTTAAAGAAATTGTTTTGAATGTGATATTTGAAATAGAATTAAAACGATCTAACGATGTTTTAATTGTGTTGAGATTCGAAACCATAGATTTCAACATTCATTGTTGAAATAGACGTTTTCGAGAAATAAAAGGAAATAGTGGACTATAACACTGTTGTTATAGTAAATGATTTCCGAAAGGAAATGTTTTGTATAGTATTGGGATTTATATATCTATTTTAATTTCGAATCCCTATACTAGTGATTTTGGGTTGTCGTAACGATGTTTTACGCAACATTCGTTTTGGCCCAAATAAATATGTTTAAGTGAATGATTTCCTTAAAGAATGAAATATATACTTAATCTCGATTTAAGTATATTGAATATTTCCTAAGTGTTGAAAATAAATAAAATTTGTGAATTACTTATGAATAAGTAAGTATGGAAAATGTTTTTCCAATGGAAAGTGAATAAGTTGAGAATTTATCTTTTTGAAGATAAATTGAAAATGAATAATTAAAAGCATATATTCATAGATATTGTGGAATATAAATTCACTAAGGAATTTATAAAAGAAAGTGGAATTGGTTCAAAAATAAATATTGATTTATTTTTGACATATTGAAAATTATATATCTTGTAAAGATATTTTGGAAAATAAATAATTTGGAAAATTATTTGGAATCTGGTGATGTTGTGCATATCCATTGATAGTTCAATAACCGACTATTAATATTTCCCTTTGAATAGGTAATTGATGTAATTTGTTTGAATTTGAATGCCACACTTATTTTTGAATAAGCGCTCACTATTCGGGTTAACCGGGAAAGGACCATGGGGTCGTATAACCCGTTCCGAATATGTGATACGTCGTTGTGAATTGCATTGATGACCGGTGTTGAAGATCGAGTATTTGTGAAAGCGATAGGATGACCTATCGATTGTCTCTGCACTGGGTAGCTCCTGGTATAGAGATCTCCTAAGTGATGGGAAATTCGATCGGGATTGTGAATACCCGGATTGCAAGGGCTTCGTAAGAAGTGCCTTCGGTTTTGTTCGAGCCCGGAACAGACTTGTATGGATTGTATGTCTGACATTACAAATTGAGATATAAAGCAGATTTCTTTCAAATATATTTCTGTTGGTGGCGGAGAATTTATTCTTTTAGCTTAACACCCTTCTCTGAGACGTACGAGCTCAGAGGTTATGTAGTTGAATGTTATCAGCGATATATTCCTAATTTGGTAATGTGACATGCTGAGTGTTGCTGTAAATGATCATTGTGTTGATTATTTGAGATATGATCGTTTATTTGATCGTCTATCTTTGTGATCATTTCTATGATCATTTGTTGACCCAAAGCATGGCTTTTGTATAAAGTATGTTTTTGTGGACGTGACTTCGTCGAGCCTCACACCCCTTGAATGGTCAAAACAGGAAAGATGCGGCAAGGTTATGAGGGGTAGCGCCCTTTAGGATGTGTGCATTTCCTTCTGGAAAAGGGTGGTATCATGGTATGGAGCCCAGATACTTACTCATGTTGAAAACACTTTGTTATGATTGTGTGAATTGATTACGAGCGCTCGGTTAAAAGGTACCAAAGGACCGGGGGACGGCATATTCGGTCAGTTGTTACTCAGTTAGGGGTAACCCGGCCTTGTGTTGGTAGAGATCCGGTTTGGTTCTCGGGGATGTCCATCCAGAGGCATTCTCATGTGGCAATGGGAAGTTCCTTGGCCTGATCATTCGTTGGAAATCCAAAGAAACAATACGAGACTTGTACGGTTTTAGTTGTATAACCTGCTATGGAATGTGGCGGTAACCTGCTATTGAACATAGTTAGCTATAGTAGCCATAGTTCGGAATGTCTATGCTGGCTAAGATTTATATTCTACTTTCGAAATGAATTTTTTCTATACTATGCACTAATAATAATATCAAATGTTCTTTTAAATGCGTATCAAGCATCTTTGACTATCATAAGGAGAAATCTCCTCCGATTCTGCGTTTGCATGTGTGTGTGTGCGGGAGGCCTTATGGTAGTCTCATTTTTAAAAGCATTGCGAATTGACTTTAAAAATATTCTTCTATTTGTTTTTCAAAGATAAATAAACTGTTTTGAGTTCTCACACCAGTCACATGACTGACTTGGAGTTTATTGTTTTCCTTCCTAAACTCTGGGTGCCTACCAATTTCCACACGGGCAGTTAAGAGTTAGATTTATCAGGATATTCTGGATATTCTGGAGTTGCTGGAGGCAAGATGGATGGCATGGCGTGTTACTAGTATATAGTATTTCTTTTTCCGCTGTTTGATGTTATATGATTATACACTCTGATGATATGATGTAATGAAATGTATAAAATGTAATAACTGATAGTTCTTTGTTTAAAGATTATTCATTTATTATTATATGTTGTTCCGCTGCGAATTGTGAGATTCTGATGTTGTTCTGTTGTTTCTAGTTCCGTTCTATTTCCTATTCTCTTTTTCTTCTATTTTAAAAATTTTCTTTCTGTTCTATTTTCTATATCTTCTATTTTCTTTTCCTCTCCATCTTCTATCTTTTTCTCTTCTCTTTTCCTCTTTCTTCTTTCTTAAACCCTAACTATTCGGTTTTTCGGCAACGAAAAATCGCGTACGTTACAGAATATAAAATGGAAGTAAATAAAATAACATACAATAGAAATGATTTGATTTGATTGAATGGGTGAGTATACTAGAAAGAGTTCCGAAAGTACCTAAAAGTGAATAAAGGATTTAACCTAAAAGTCGCTCCTCCATGTAATTCATGATGTTTTATTGATAAGGAGTAATCGTATTTGTTGGACAAAGCACGATCAATGATAAGTGAACCTGAGTTAAATACTTTCTATAAGGTGTGTACTTAAGAGTAGTACACAAGGTTAAAATTAATATCATCCAAAGATTAGTTTAGAAAGCCATATGAGATAAAGGTTTATAAGAAACCCTACACATCCTAGGCCAATGAGTTGGCAAGTTGTGCAAATCGAAAGACTACACATAATAATTGTATGTAAGGGATTATATATGAATCATCCTAAGAGAATTTTAGGAATTAAAGCTTCCAACCAGTTTATGTTGTGAACATAAATATATAGTAAACTAGTGCCAAATCAAGTTTATATAAGGCAGTTCATAAAATGTTTATGAATGCATGCCTCGTTGCATTGAGAAACAACTTTTGTTTTAAGAAATACCAACTTCGCAGCGAAGGAATTTCTTCAAGAATTTATTGGTATAAAATGAATTTGCATATGATCCAATATAAAACTGATTGCAAGGATGAAATTAAACTAACCAAACCTTAATAAATACAATACATCAGAATGTCTAATAAGTATTCCTGTACATTAAAGAGAAATTGTGAGTTCCCATTAATGTCGAGAATAAATGATCCTCGATTGGTTAATAAATCATTAAGAGTATTGAATCTATGATATGGTACAATGTGCAAATCTGAAATAGATTCAAAGTACATTATCAAAATGTTATTAGTTGTTTCCAAAAGGATATTGCGACGTCCCAAAAATCCATACCCGTTGGATCGACAATAAACCCGACATGTCAGACCTAAAGCAAACAAAACTTCAGAAAATCAAGAGAAAGAAAGAAGAGAGAAGAAGTGAAGAGAAGAAAGAGAGAAGAAGAAAACCAAATAGAACAATAACACATCACAGCGGAATAACATATAATATAATATCAATGATCTTTACAAAAGAGAAGCTATAATATCAAACATCAATCATATCCGAGTACATAAAACAAAATCATTAGTTGGATAGTATAACAACCTATCCTCACAAATGCCGAATCATAAGCAAACGTGCGACATAATGTAAACGTATACGGGAATACGATCTGAAGACTTCCAGCTCGTCTGTTGAAGCTCCAATGCATCAAAACTGAACCTACAATATACTGGTCTGACCCGAGAATTGAAAGGGAAGAATGCCTGGATTAGTCTGGTAAACCAGCGTGAGAAAAACATATCTCAACTGAATTTTAATGTTGTAAGATTACCAAAATTTCTTTATCAAAACAAAGGGTATCTCGTAAGACCACATCTAAACATAACACAGGTGGGTTTTTCCTGTACGATAACCAAATCATTTCAAATCAAATTTTGTTATATTATAATAGTGTCTAATCCTAGCAGAAATTGTTACATTATTAAATTCTAGCATAATAGGTTTACAAACAAAATGGCAGCCACTTAGTGGATGTTGGATTCCATACAAATGAAGGTAAGGGACTACCTTTCGTACAGTACACCTCTAGAGGAATGCACTTAGGGAGCAGATATTCCCGCCTAACCAACACTAGACCATCCTACCCCTTCCTGGATAGAACCGAATATATCATCACCTTTGTCGTTACCAACCTTTAACGGGTACCCGAGTCATACCTTCACGACATACTTAGATATGTGTAGAGTAAATCTAGAGGGATGATGACATCTCCTAACGGGATTGACCCGCTTAGCCTTGTCGCTTCTGCCCTGTTTTAGTCATTTCCTGTGGTGTGAGGCCAAAAGCGGTATCAAATACCTTTCACGTATCACATCATCTTTGAATGCCATAATGCCATCTCCCATGATCACTAATTGCCTTCCATAAAAATACAACCCTTGAGCTCGTACGTCTCAAGGAGGATGTTAAGCTATGAGAAGTTGCCTTCTCCGCTACCACAGATATGTATTTGTAAAAACCAATATACGTAATCTTAAAAATGCATGTTAGACATCCATCCGTACAAGTTGTCTAAGAACATGACAAATTGAAGGTACTTTCCTACCACATCCTATCGGGAATTCTATAGGATTAGTAGCGAATAGTCCTTGCATTGGATATTTCATAACGAAGAGACTACTGTTATTATATGTATATTTGGATTTTAATCCCAAATGACCAACAAGCATTCCTTCACTATGAAAACACTAAGTATCAGTATCATCAAAAAACCTGCAATCATCGCATATAGATTGGTCCAAAGTGGTTTTCGGATAAACCGATCTCCGTCACTTCGCACCAACAACGCAAAAGCGTTACTCAATCTCATACAGAAACCAAGTCTCCTTGACTTATCACGTTTTTAACTTTCAACCTGCTATCCTTTGGCCAAAAAGGAAGCTCGAAAGATAGGAGTAATCACTTCGCACTACTCAAATCAACATCCTTTACACCAAAGGATAATCAAGCCTACACAGATGGCTACGTACTGTACGATTAAATATTTTCCACATCAAGCCGAGAAACTAAAATGTCTAAAATTGTAATCTAGCAATTAAACAGTCACCAAGCCTTATTTATTAATTTTTTATTTATTAAATCAATTTCCAAATTTATTACTTCAAATTATCTTTAAAAAGATATATACTCAAAACCATTTCAATATTTGGAAAAAATTTCATAAACTTATTTTAATAATAAGTGCATTCACAACTTATTATATTTTCAAACCATTTAAACTCCATTTTGAAATATCACTTTCCAAAACATTTATTTTAAGGATTTTTCACTTTAAAACGTGAATATATTTCCTTTATAAACTTTCATATTTAACTTATCAAATTAAATTGATTTCGGATTTATAAAACAATGTGTATAAATTCCATTTATAGTTTATAAGAACTTCCATATATAAAATTCCTTTATTAACAGTTTCCATTTGTATCTCATTTATTTGTCAAAATCCCATTATAAGTTTATTTACTTATAAATCTCTTTATTTCCAAGTTCATTCATTTCTAATTTTATTATTTATGAAGTCCATTATAAATTCATTTCTAAATTTCAATTGCAAATCCATTTACAAATTCGATTACAATTTTATTTTCTAATACTTATCAAACATCATTTAAAAATCCATTTCATTAACAGTTCAAAAGTCTATATTTAAGCATATTTCACAAAGCTATAATTTTTTATGACATAAAAATTATAACTTTTTATTTCTTTAACAATTCTAAAATTATTAAAACATATATATTTTCAAAATCACTCTGAAATCTTTTTTACATTGAAAACATCATTTTAATATCTTAAATTTCCAAATATATGGCCCAATGTTGCAAAAGTACCAAAAAAGGGGATTCACATCAATAATAGCAAACATGGCATCCATTAGATCAAACATCACATAATACAGCATGCATAACAATATGTTTAAATAAAAATCAACAATGGTGAGGAATCCAGTTGGATCCCTCCAACTTGTAACCTACAACAAATATGCATATGAAAAAATATGTACAATGTCTGCTTCGAACCTGATGTGCGTACAAAGGGTCATCCACTCATACAGGAGAACGTATAGGGCCTCATCTCCTCCAATAGGTAGGAATATATCAAACTACTAATAATATAGCATAACATCCAAACAATCATCAAACAACATATAATAAATTTATTCCCACTTATATAAATTTATAAGCGAGCTAGAGAGATTTAGTTTTACTCACTTTGGTTACTTTCATCGTTGCAGTATTTTATCTTGATCAAAATTAAACGAACATTCAATTTTAACCAAAAATTTTAATAGCTCCATACCCATCCAAACCAGATCCAAAATGTAGTGCTTGACAATACAAATTCAACGCTGCTTGTTTCGTGCGAAACGAAGTTCATATGAAATAGTTATGCATTTTATAAGTTACATGATTTTATAAAATAACTAATTACACCATTAACTTAATTAATCGCCATAATTAACATTTAACCTACCTTCCTCATCACGTAACCCAGGCTGAACATCAAACCCAATACGCATGACTTCCATGATTGTTACACCACCAATAACACCACCTGATGACAATCAAAAACCACCACAGCGACGCTCATGCTCCAGCACACCCATGGCCTCGACGACAACGAACTCGGCCCCACCAGTGCCACGTAATTCGCCATTGGATTACATGATCTTCTGATGATGAAATGTAATTTTTGGCTTACACGATCTTCTGATGATGAGCATCACCATTGGATTTGAAGGTCTCGTTGTGCTCTACAAGTTTGCAGTTGAGAGTTTTTTTTAAATATCCATGGATTGTGAGCTTTCGGAGGAAGAAGAACGGTGATTTTTGGCCATTAAATCAGAAACGACGACTAAGGTTATTTAGCTTCTAGGGTTGGCAAATTAGAAAATTTTGTGGCCTTATATGGAAAATATTCACGCACTATTCATCCGAAAATATTTCGAACTCCAAACAAAGCATGGCGCCTGGCGTTCATAATATTTTACCCCTATTCCGAATACAATGGAATATATATCGAAGGCTAAATCCATTATATGCAGAAGATAGGTTTTCAAAATTGAGTTATTTTAATTAAATTTACTTAAAAGAATTTCTATGCTTTTTTAATTCTCACATTCAAATGGTAAGTCCAATCGCCACGAAACTTGAAATCCTATAATAACTCACTATTACGGTTCCGATGAAACTGGTTACATCGAAATCCAAGTCAGTGTCAAAAATGACTATTTTTAATCACCTAATTAACTTAATAAATTTCCAGTTTCTATTTATTCACTTTTAAATCAATTTTAAAAATTTACTAACTTCATTCTAATTTAAATAGAATTCGAATCAACTTTATAAACCGTTTTCGCTTATATTAAATTCAACATTCAATTATTTCCACAATTTTAAATAATAAATTAAATAATATAATTATCCAATAAATCACTATATTCGAAATATGAGTTATTTAACTTACAAAATTAACTTCTGAATATTAAAAATCAATTAAATATTCCAAATTTGAACGACTGAAAACTGGGTCGTTACATACCTCTCCCCTTAAAAGAATTTCGTTCTCGAAATTACTACATTGGAAAGATGCTACAACTTCATTAACTTTCGAAACCATTTAGTTGAAATAGATTAGCAAATTCTCTTTAGTGTTCGACTTTCACAAAATCAATCAATTACAACTTTTTTTAAAAACTTCTCTTAAGTTTGCTAAATTCATTCGTAGTTGTTAACCAATACCATTCCATAAATCAACTAACATCATTCAAAGACCAACACATATCATTTCAAGTTATAACTCAAAAATCAATTTTTTGTTATAAAAAGTATTTCAAATTCTCAAAAAATTTCTAATGCCTTAAATTACGAAAAATTTCGCCAGCGTCTCCTTTGTGCGGTTCGATCGTAGTAGGATCACAACACACACACACACACACATATATCACAAATATACATCTCATCCTCACGGATGAGGCCTCCCGTAGGGAAAAATATAAAAGTACGATATGTAATCCGAGATATGTAACTTATATATTATTTAGCAAGCACGGCTAATATAGCACGAAAGAGAGCTCCAAATGCGAAGCAACACCATATGCACCCACTAAACACTCAACAATAAATGAGAAACATGTATATAGAAAGTAATATCAATAAATAATATATACTAATACAACAACTATATGCAAATGAAACACATGCAATCATAAGAAACCATCAGACAACTAACATCCAACTAACATCCAACAAACCAATTCATTCATTTACTATTTAGTTTTTATCCAACTAATTCACATTCAAGTTAACTAACAATCATTTTATTACGTTTATTTTCATTTTTCTATCATTTGATTCTCATCAAATTAGTTTGCATTCATTTCTGTTTCTTATTACCCTTTAATTGATATGCATTCACTTACATTCATCACTTTAATTTGTTTACTAATATTCAATTAGTTTACATTCTACTAATTTACATTCATTCCAATTCAAATTATTAACATTCATTTGTTAACATACACTTACTTCCAATTTATTAAAATTCACTTTATTTTTGTTAAACTTACTTTTAATTCATGTTTAACAACATTTCATTATTCACTAAGTATAATTCTTTTAAATACTAATAACACTAAACAACTATTTTATTTCATTCTAAATTTGCTTAACTTTGTTTAAACATTTTATACAACACTTATATTTATTTTCACTTCATTACATAAGTTTATTTCCAACCTTATCAAATTACATTTCAACTTACATCTAATTCATTATATACTCAAGTTGAATTTCATTTATTAACTCAAGTTCATACTTATTCCAATTTTTTTTTCATCGATTCACTTTGTTTAACTTAAGTTAATCTTCATTTATTTACTTCATTTAACTCATTTAATTCATTCATTTCATTAGCCTTCGAGTTAAAACTTAAATTTCAATTTCATTCTACATTAATTAAGTTTGACTTCTTTCCAAACTTCATTTTATATTACTTAAGTTTCATCTTACAATTTAAATTTTGGATTGCCATGGCTTAAAATTCATATTTTAACAATTTCAAAATCTTGTTTCTAACTTGTTATTACTAAATGTATAAGTTATATAACTTAGCTATTTAGAATATCAAATTCATGGTTATATAATCACTTTAAAGCTTAAGTGTATATTCATTTCAAATTCAATTCATTTAACTTTACTTAAGTTGAATTTCAGTTCATGTAATCCTTCCAAACCAGCTCTAAAATGACATATAATAATCTTATTCCCACTTGTATAAAAATATAGGCGGGCCAGAGAGAGTGAGTTTCACTCACTTTGGTTACTTTTGCCGTTATAGTGTTTTATCTCGATTAAAATTAAACGAGCGTGTAACTTTAACCAAAATTATCAACTGCTCCAAATCCGTTCAAACCAGCTCTAAAATGTAATGCTCGACAATATGAATCCAATGCTACTTGTTTCTTGTGAAACAGACCTTAGATGAAATAGTTATGCGTTTTATAAGTTACATGATTTTATAAAATAATCGATTACACCATTAACTTAATTAATCACTGTAATTAACGTTTAACCTTTCTCCCTCTTCACGAAACCCAGGCTCGACATTGAACCCAATATGCATGACTTTTGTTATTGCCGCACCACCCACGACACCACCTGACGACGATCAAAAATTACCACATCGACGCTCATGCTCGATTGCACCCATGGCCTCGACGATGAGAATCTTGTCCCCCCAGTGCCATGCAATTCACCCCAAACATAGCTCGAACATGGCCAATTTTTGGCCTCCACGGTGCTCTGATGATGATTATCGCTGTTGGATTTAAAATCTCGATGTACTCTACAAGTTTGTAGTTGAGAGTTTTTTTTAAATGTCGATAGATTGTGAGTTATTGGTGGAAGAAGCACGGTAATATTTGGCCATTAAACCAGAAACGGTGGCTAGGATTATTTCGTTTCTAGGGTTTGTAAGTTAGAGAATCGAAACAAAAACATAATTTGCTGCTTTGGAAATGTCTGATGAACGCAATACACACTCAAGATAATCTTGTTAGAAGGCAATTAATCGATCATTCACTGTGCATTCTATGCAACCGGGCTGCGGAAAACGTGGGACATTTATTCTTCAATTGCCAATTTTCTTACCATTTATGGAAGGAGGTTCTTCATCGAATACATGAGAGGCCACCGCAACGTGATTTCAAGATTGAATGGATTAGGATATTCCAGTTAACCAGGTGGAAAACCATGCCGACCAAGCGGTTTCTCTATTACCTCAAGCTATCGATAGCAGTGATATGGGAGGAAAGAAATTCGAGAAGATTTGCGCAGACATCATCTTCTCTTTTTGATCTAATTTTGAAAATTTTCCCTGTTGTTGTCGCTATATAAATTTTGATGGTGGGTAATTCCTCTGTCCTGTGCTATGTATCTTTTTATTTGTATGTTGGTTTTGGTTAAATAAAAGTGGACTGGCCACTATAAAAATAGGCTGGCTTTGCCAAAAAAAAAGTTAGAGAATCGTATGGCCTTATATAGAAAATTTTTGCGCACTATTCATTTGAAAATATTTCAAATTCGAAATGAAGCACGCGGCCTGGGTTCATAATGTTTTACCCCTATTTCAAAAATAATGGAATATATATCGGAGGTCAATTCCATCATTTATAGAAGATAGGTTTTCGAATTCGAGTTATTTTAATTAAATTTATTTAAATAAATTTCTATGCGTTTTTAATTCGCACGACCAAATGGTAAGTCCAATCGCCACGAAACTTGAAATCCTATAATAACTCACTATTATGGATCCAATGAAACTAGTTTCGATGAAATCCTAGACTGTTTCAAAAATGACTATTTTTTACTCATCTAATTAAATTAATAATTTTCCAATTTTTATTTATTCACATTTAAATCAAATTTAAAAATTTACTAACTTCATTCTAATTTATATAGAATTTAAATCAACTTTATAAATAATTTTCACTTATATTAAATTCAACATTCAATTATTTCCACAATTTAAAATATTAAATTAAACAATTTATTTAATAAATCACTATATTCGAAATTTGAGTGATTTAACTTACAAAATTAACTTTTGAATATTTGAAATCAATTATATATTCCAAATTCGAATGACTGAAAAATTGGGTTGTTTTAGATACATCCATTGGTTGTAAATATGCCTTTAAGAGAAAGTCATAATGTAGTTGGAATATAGTGAGCCATATTGATAAGAATAATAACGTTAATTTCAATTATTGAAATTAACATAATAGATTCACCATTTGATGTGCTCAAGTTGATTCAGATTTAACTCACAAAATTATCGCATAGTATGACTTTATGTTTTGGTATGGTTGAAAATGAAAAATCCGAATAATGATTTAGAGAAACTGTTTATGTATAATAACAAAGTGTCTTGAAGTCAGTGGGAGCGATATTGAGTTTGTGGGTTTTTGGATATGATCCCAAAATGATAGAAAGTATCACTTTAAAAGCATCAAAATTGAACAAATGTTTCGATAGAAATATCAAATAGTTTTATTGTCAATCAAAATATAAAGGAAGCATGTGTTCATAAGAAAGAACATTAAATGATACATAGAATTTGTAAATCATAAGTAAACAACACATTACTAATTGTTAATGTTGTATTTGTGTTAAAATCATTTTTAATTGTTTTAATACTCAATGTTGGAATTTTGAATGATGCATTTTATAGGAAGTATAAAAGATATCGGGAATGTACCAAAATGATATGCAAGGACACCTTATTAAAATGTTTAATACGGAATATGTAAGATGGATTCCTTATGCATCAGCAATAGGAATTATCATACATGTTATGAAGTCTACAATATCATGATTTGTTTATGTGTTTGATACATGAGGCAAAATCAAATCCAAATTGGTATCACTAAATGACAGTTTGGAGTGTTCTCATGTATTTAAGTAATACTAGAGAGTTGTTTACAGAAACAACGAACTCCTTGTGAAGGAGTATTTAGGATCAAAATTCATAAGTGGTATTGAGTATAACATATCAATAATAAATTCAAGTTAAGAATATTTAAGTTGGAAATGTTCCAAATGAATGACTGGCTGCTTCAACAGAAAAACGCTAAGTACATCGCCTTAAATAGTGCTGTAATAAAAACAATGTATATAAATATAAACACATAAATTTATAAATGAGTTGAGGGTAATTTCAAACGTTGAGAATCCCATAAAATTATTATACAATAAAAATGTCGCGATGTATTTCAGAACAGAACATAGAGCTCATTAGAAGTCAAGAGACGTTCTTCAAATTGTTTCACGTGATAAAGGTAGTTTATCAACGTCGGGAGTGTAATCCGTATATTTTATGATTATATATTTAAATATTTTATTCAAATATAGCATCGTTAGTCGGATTAAAGTCCGAAATGCTACTTTTTTCAAACAATCGAATTAGGAATCGAGACTACTTCCATTGAGTCCAAAGTGGCATTTGCGACCTTTTTGGGTATAAACATCGATATGTTTGGAGTTGACTAGAATTTCGCTATTTTCTTTATTGGGCTTTGGGTTTGGGTTTCAGCCCAATAACCTAAAATCACACCCTAACTCCTCAACTCCTCATTCACTCCACTCTTCATTTCCTAACACTCAAGCTAAGAGAAAAATGGAGGAAGAAAAAAGGAAATAGAAATTCCTAAGCCCTAGTTTTGCTAGGAAATTCTAGATCCAAGCTCCAAAATCAAAGAGAAGCTTAGGTAAGCATCCTCTTCATCTTCTCCATCTCAATTCCTCCTCAATTTCAGAAATTTCCTATAACCTAGTTTAGGAAATTATTACTTATAATCTTATATTGGAGCTTCTAAAGTTGAAGTTGAAGAGTGGTTGATCTTTCCTTTGTTTTAGAGCTTCTCACTTGTTGTTTTTGGGTTTAAAGGTGAGTTCTTGAACTCACATCTATGTCTATAACTTTCTTTGTTGTTAGGTATGAATTCCTAACATCTATTCATGTTCATTTGCTTTCGACTGGAATTGATTTGGTGAATTTCCAATTTTGGTGTTTTGAAGTCAAAATCTACGAAAATCCTTATATGGATGTTTAGATGTGTTATTTGGGTGTATCGAAGAGCCTATAAGGCTGGGTTATCGCTTGGCGCAAATCCCTAGTTGCCGTTGCTCGCTTGATCGCTCTCAAATCGTTTTGGCCATCATGGCCTAGGAAAATTGTTGCCCAGCCCAGGCATCTGGACGTTTGAAATTAAGGTTCAGACGTCTGGTTATGCTTTCTGGAAAAAAATATACGGTAGAAGAAAAAATGCAGAAAACAGAATCAGACGTCTAAAACAACTTTTCAAACGTCTGAAAAACCTTGTCAGACGTCTGATACCACCTTTCATACGTCTGATACAACATGTCAGAGGTCTAAAAGTTGAAAGGTTTCTGAATTTCCAAAACCTAAATCTAGACGTCTGGATTGACCCCCAGACGTCTAGAACTGTTCATTTGCCTATTTTTGCTGTTTTTGAGTGGATTTTCAATTTTAATCGATTTTAGTTAAGCCGATTAGTTGTTATCACTTATTATCGACTTTGATGACTTCTTTCTTTGGATTTTTGGGAATATCCATTTTGATGGATTTGGTGTCGATTTCTTTGGATTTAATTCACGTCTTCATATGTGAATTTTTGATGATTGATTGTTTTTTCAACCTTTCTATGGTTTGTCACTATAAAATGCAAAGGTTTCTATACTAGTAGTAAATATTCAAACCCTTTCATCAAAATGATTTCAACATTTACTTTCAATATCAAACTCGCTTTTAAAACCGTTTTTCTAATCTATTAGTATATAAAAACCTTCATCTCACTCGTTCGAGAAATCCAATTAAACGACTTAGCAAAATAAGCGGTATGAAACGCTTGCTTTTACTTTGTCGGTTAATTATTAGACTTGTTCGATTGAAACTCTTGTGACAATTTTCAAGTGGAAATCTACAATTTGTTCGTAAATATTTAAGTTAAGCTAGTGGTTATGGGACATAAAGCTAAACTCATTTATTTACTAGCTTAGTGTAATTTACACTTATCGATCAATGATGATAATTTTGTGATTTTGACTAGCGATATGCGATGCCTCATTGTCCACATGGGGGATAGTACCCCGTTATGTTGAGCTTCATCTCTCTTTGTCCATGCAGGGGGACTATACCTCGATTTTATGGAGCTTCGGCTCATTTAGAGGAGCTTCGGCTCATTTGGAGGAGCTTCGGCTCATAGTCCGCAATGTGGGACTATACCCTGTTTGGAGGAGCTTCGGGTCATTTGAAGGAGCTTCGGCTCATTCGGAGGAGCTTCGGCTCATTCGGAGGAGCTTCGGCTCATAGTCTGCAATGGGGGACTCACTACACCACAAAAGGCTTTTAACAGCGTTTGATAAACGCAGTGATATGATACAACAGCGTTATTAGAAACGCTGTATAACGACATGCTGTCGTATATACATAACTTACAACGGCGTTTCTATAAACGCTGTTGAAACATCTCTGTGACAACGTTTATTACGAGCTGTCAATAATGTTTTCAACAGCGTTTATAACGTGCTGTATTATGTTTTCTAAACGCTGTTATTGAATCATCAATAATTTCGACAGCATGTTAAAAACGCTGTTATTGAATCATCAACTATTTCGACAGCATGTAAAAAACGCTGTTATTGACAATTTCAAGATAATTACAGCACGAATTAAACGCTGTTGTTTCTTCATTGACAGCATTAATCAAACGTTGTCTTCTATTTATATAACAGCTTTAATATTCCACTCTATTTTTGAATATTCCAGAATTATATTTTGAGTATATTGAAGCAACTAGCAGATATAACATGTTCTAATAACTATTAATTAGATACATAAACGTTTACATGATATATACGTTCAGTATATTACAATTACAAATATATACATTCAGTATATTACAGTTACATGATATATACGTAAACTGCTAACAAATCCTTGCGGCAAATCAATAAAAAAGACTGCAACTGCTAACAACTGCTACTACCAACTCTCCATTCACAGCAAACTCCTCGCGGCAACACTCAACAATATCCTGCTCCTCCTTGTAAACAACTATTGCATCACTTCTGACAATCAATACTCATTGCCACAATCGACATATCTATTAACAGCCCTCTGCAACTCTTACGTTACACTGCAATACCCCCACCACCAACAAACTCATCCTCTATCTCTTTGTTTACTGCACCTGCATACTTCACCACTTCCACATCTCAACTTCAAACATCCCCCTAACAAAACAGCACCTAGCCACTGCTCAACCTTCCCACATCAATAACCACCACAGTAACTACATTGCCATACCTTTGTACTGTCCATCCATCAGCCTGCACATTAAGTAAAATTTGAGTCATATTGCTAACAACGCACATAGTTGATAAGTTTAGCTGAATTAAACAACAAAGCTATCATGAATGCAAACAACATAGACACCTTTGTACTTAGACTAAATGAATATCATGAAAAAACAGCAAGTTGATAAGTTGATAATCCGCATATTTTATCATACAGACTAAATGAAATGGTACTGCAGCTAGAGCAACTAAAAATATGTGAGACCGGAAAGAGTTGTACTTCCATTTTATGTCCTTGTATAAATTTATAAATACACACAAAATGTGTGCACACGTGTGTATATAATAAAAGAATATGAATCTAGCATGACTGTACATGCAAAAGGATGTTAATTGACTCCCTGTACTAATTAAATTACAATTGTTGCAAGTAATCATCAGAGTAATTTCGACCAGGTTACAAGTCTCTATTTCATTTAAATAATAGTTGTGATTTTTTCTGTGCACGACCACTCCTAATTGATATATCAAATTTACACCCTGTTACCTAATTTAACAACCATATAGTACGAGAGTAAGGATGTGTGACTCATGAATAATATTCTTAATAATCTGATAGAGGGAAATAGGGAAACCCCACATCGGTAAAATGAACAAGAACTAATCTTTCCTGAGTTCAATATATTCACGGCGGATGCCTGCTGCATTGATGATGACTATCTCAACCTTGTCTCCCTGCAAAATATTCAATGAAAAGGATAAGCATTCTGGTACAATAACACTTTATTAAGTGCGATTGATGACGATGACCATTTAATACATGAACTCATATGATTCTACTTCTGCACCTAGGTAATAGGATGACATTATCATTTTATTATGATTTATTGAACAGGCTTTTGAATAGAAAGGATAAGCAACATCTGACCATCATATTTAATGCACTTATGTTCATCTACTATCATTCATTTCATTGCTAGTGCGACAAATGTACATGAGAGAAATACATATAGTATCCCTATCTCTTATAGAGCTAAAGCCATAAAAAAAACTGTTCATTACCTTCCCAAACTCATGAAACTAGCGAATTTCATGATTCAGGTTATCCAATTTGATCTAAGATCTTATGAAACACACACAAGTAGTAATGCAATTCAGAGATTTAAACATGCTAATTTGATATATCATGATTTTTACTATCTGCATACCGTATATATATCCCTTTCAGTTGCTGAAGCAAATACATCTTTCACCATGTCAACTGCCTCTGTTTCAGATAGGGGTGTTACAACATCCTGCTCAAGAACAGAAATACGTTAATTACACACATACATAAAGGTTCTAAAATAATGACTAGTGTTAAGAACAATCATACTTTAGCAGGAAGCAAGAGAGGGCTTGGAGATTTCAACTGGTTGTCCAAAACGGGCATGATCAGTGTCGAGCCAGAACCCTGAGCACTATAACCAACTCTCTCATAAGAGCCAACAACATCGTATGTGTACACACATCCCTTGCCTAATTAAAAAATGAGAAGAAGCATAAGAAGAAAGAAAGAAATATATAAAAAAGGTAAGAAAACACGTTTAATTTCAAAATACCTTCATTGTCAAGGCCACCAAGAACATTGAAGGCATAATATGGAAAGAAACGCTTGTAGTAAAGGGTGTTTGAAAGCAGTTGCGCCATAGCAGGGCAGCTCATTTGTTTGTTGTGTTGATGCTGATATAACTGTACAAAAAATCATGCTTGAAGCTTTTAGATGTAGGATAAATGTAGCATGTTTAGCCAATGCTTGCTAATGGTTAATCGTAGGAGATGGCTTTGACTATTTAATGATGGAAACAGTACCCACCAAGTGCTTTGAAGCCAAGTGCTTTTGCAAAGCTTTGATATCACACTGACATCCAGATGATGCTAACACGCTTTTCCCAGCTCTGCATTTAAATAAAATACTTGTTATTTGAATGTTTGTGATAATCCCCCTACTGATGTTCAGATTCTCAAAGTGCAGGAGTTTACTTGCAGCTCATTCGAACTATAAGTTGAGAAACGCTAACTTTGCTTTTAAGACATGCAAAGTTCAGCAATGTCCATTCACTGTTAACCAAATGATCTCACCATTGGATTAGGAACAGTATGCTTCAGAAATAATCAGGTATATAGCATAAAGGAAATTACTTGCTGATAAAGTTCAGCACTATAAATAACCAGAGTGTTCGTAACCATAGTCTGATATTTTACAAATAGCGGTTCGGGTATAATATAGCCAGTTGGGCTGTGTATCTGAATCGACCCACATAGAGTTGCACACTATAAATGCAACTATATCATGTACAAAATGAAGCAATTACAAACTGATTGAATAAAAAGCAATTGCTATTGTATATCAATTCTCTTGCTAAACATAGTTTTTCAAATTCTCTATCATGGTATCAGAGCTGTTTCAAGCTTAACGGCATTGAAATCAGATTTTGAAGAAAGAAAGAAGTCAAGATATCATCAGAGAATTATCATCATCTGATATCTTGATAACCCATCAGGTTTATCTCATTATTTGGGTTACATAATTGATTTTGCTTATTAAAACAGGTGTCGTGCCAAAGAAATCAACAAGTTTCTGACTGCAACAAGTTTTTAAGCAAATTCCAAAGCAAGAAGATTCAGAAAAGAAAAACAGATATCAAGAAAGCAATCAAAGGCAGAAAGAAAGTAATTGCCCTGCCAAGAAATCATCAGAACACATTCATCATTTGATTCTGGCTGCAACTAACCTGAGCATACTGCATCTGAAGCAATCTTGCAACTGCAAGTTTCTGAATCATCAAGCTAGTTATCTCTTTTATTGATTTCAACACGGCTGAAGGAGACACCAACTCAGCAACCTATGATAATATCACCAATCCTCAGCAACAAACTGCAGAAGCAGCTGGAAAGTTGATCAAGCCTGTCCTTAGCCCACAAATTCAACTTATCACCATCCATTTTGAAGAAGATAATCATCTTCTATGAAATAAGTCGAGCGGTGATTGATAACTATATCAGCTTTAGCATGAAAGATGTAGCAAATTTTGACCTATTTTCAAATGTGTTAAAGATATTGACATGTTTTTTAGTCATGTTGGTGCTGATTCAGCAATTTCTTCTGCCTCACTTTGAAATTGCCCCAAATTTTTTGTCCATTTTCTTTTTACACTAGTGCTTCCTCAGCATGCGTCAATGCAAATTCTTCAAAGCAAGAAAATAGTTTGACGCTATCATAAGAACTTTGCTGCTAAGACTGATAGCTTTTTTTGTCAAAACGTGTGAAATAGTGTAAAATGAGGAATTCAAGGGGTACATTGGAAATTTGGCATGTGTTAATTTCTAAAACTAAATTGTTTTTAGCATAGAGCTTTGGCAGATTAGAATTCAATCATTATAGCATTTTGATCTCAATATAAGCTAAAAGAAATGGTTGAAACAGCGCCAACATGACAAAAACATGTATATCTTGTAATAAATTTTGAAATGAGTCAAAATATGTTATATGTTTGAAAAGTGGCTAAATTGATAAAAAGAGAAATCCATCAAACTATCATCTATAGCTGTTTAATGACTTCCTTTATCGCAAATTTTAAAAAATGATACAGTTGGTGTTTACAGAATTGGTGATAACGTGATTTAGAGTGAGCTAATTAGCATGAGCAGTTTATTGTTTTCCATAATTATGTATATGAAAAAGAAACTAGTTCATGTATGCATGTATGCCACTAAGCATACCTCATAGAGCAGCACTCTTCACAAGCGGTGGAACAGGCACATCGTGTTCAGATTTATTGACACTCCTGCAAAGAAGTATCATAATATTGAAAAGAATCATAAAGAAGGCACAATGTTGCTACATATTGAGGACATGAAAAGGTCAAATAAATCCAGGAAAAAAATTACCTAAGCAATAGCATATGCTCTGGTTCAGTTTTCTCTCTCTTTTGCAATAAATAAAACCATGAATGAAAAATGAAGAAACAACGCAGTTTGCTAATACCTGAAAAACAATGGTATGTTCGAAACTACAGAAATCCACTATTAGACTGAGGTAGGAGCTTCTCCAGTTCATTATTACTACCAAAAAAGAACAAAAAATTCTAAGTGTAAGATTAATTTTTTACTCCTTATCTGATTAATCGAATAAACAAATCTTTTTCGAAATAGTTTGCTATCGAGTCTTTATGTTCATAGAATTTTCTCTTTATTTTTTAATGATCTCAACGATTTGAAATGACCAGCTGTGTCCTATTTGTGTTTGTGCATTACTGAGAAGAAGTTGAGTTCGCATGAACAAACTCATACAAAAGGAGTTCGGCTGGTGTTTGTTGTCATTAGTGTATTGTTTGCACATGCTAATGGACCAGTAAATACAATCAAGGTACCAATTAGTTCAAACATATGCATAAACAAAAAAATTCATAATGTATATTTGCATATTCATTATCACCATTCATTTCCATCTATGCTACATCTATCAGCACCTCAATGTTATATAGGTATTTGAAAATTGAAAAATTACAACCAAGAAAATAAGGAAATAAATTACCCAAAATAAATTACGTATTTTCAGGTATAAAATAAATGCTAATGTATTCAGTAAATAACCAATTTGCATATTTATCAGTTTGTTAAGTGCATAAAAAGTACTTTATTCATAATTTTGATACCGAAGCCCGTTCATACATTCTGAAAAGGATTTCCTTTTCTATAATAAACTTCAACATTTTTATTAGCAATTATGTTCACGTTTATATTATTAACAGAAAATTTGTTTTTTTATTTGTTATATTAGTTACCATTCAAGAAAATTACATTGAGTAATTATAGAAATCAGTTATGATTGATTTTGCAAAATAAAATTAACATAAACACACGCAATTTATGCCTCTTCCCAAGGTTAGATCTTTTAAGATTTAAGTAATCCAATATGAAACTCAAAGCATTCCAAAATTAACTGCATAATAGATTGAATGATAACAATTATAAATCAAGGCGAAAGAACATGAAATGCTTGCTAAAAAAACAAAGTACGGTAATTTTAACTTCTGATAAATACAAGAGAAAAGGACAAAAACAGACCAGATAAGCACGAAATGCATCTTGAATCTTTGCAGCTGCGAATTCTTTTCTATTTCCGCCACCTGTCACATTTTCCGTACTGTAAATTTAACCACGGCCGCTACTCCAGCCTTTGCCGCTGCAGAAGACGCTACAGCTATGGATCTTTTGCTCGGCTCCTCCGCGTTGTCGCCGTCATTTTTGTTAAAAGGAGGGGAATTTTTGTCCTTTTTGCTGAAGAATTTCACCGAGCTGCCTCCATTTCTGGTTTTTCCTTTTGAGGGTGGTGATGACTTTTTGCCACCGAAAAGCTCGCGGAGCCATCGGATCAGTTTACACATACGATTAGGGCAGTGACGAAGGGAAACTTCGGTGATGGGAAGAGAGACCTAATTTGCTCTGGTTGTGAAGGCGGTGAAGGCGGTAACGAAATGAAAGGGCGATAGAATAATTGGGGAAAGTGGGAAAAAGTAGCGGCAAATTATAATTAGGTTTTACTCAGCGTTTGGGACGTAAAAATTTTCCCCCCAGAAATTCTTTTACCGCATTTGAAGGGGAAACGCTGATATTGGATGCTGTTGATGGTATTTTTTCTTGTAGTGACTATACCCTGTCCGGAGGAGCTCCGGCTCATTTTTATGGGATAGCGGACCATTTTGTGATACACATGTTGGTGAGTTTTCATGCTCTCATTTTTGATAGGCTTCTTCCCCTTTTTGTGATTTCTGGATTTCTAGTTGATGATTTCTAGAATTTGCGTTTCACCAATTTTGTGATTTCCATTGATAAGTTTTGTCAGTATTTGTGGTTTGGTGAATAAAATAAAGAACATGACATTCTTTTTGGTTTTTGAGTAGAATTGAGATATTGTATGATTCTTTGTTGTTATTTAATGTATACTTGTCATAGTATGACATTTTTGTTATCATACTTTTTTATCATATCTCTTATCCTATCTCATTTTATCTGATATTTATAGGTAGACCGATCCGTTTATTTTTATCTTATTAAATAATACTGGGGTCAGACCGCGGTATTTCAGGTGCTTCTGCTTGACTTTTTATCATGGTCCTTCATCTGACTTTTGGCTAACTACTTTAGATTAGTAGTTTTTGCTTTTATACGTTCGAGATAGAGACTCCTTGATGTATACATATTCATTTATCTAGCACTTGTACCTATTCTTTTCTAATGTAGTGGATCTTGTATGAACACTGCTTTGATGTACACCTTTATGTGTTATATTCATATCTATTTCCACCTTAGTGATATGAATATCTGTAACCGATTTGTGTTATGCTTATTTCTATATTTTTTTTCGAAGACCGCATAGTCACTGTGTAGCGGCTTTGAGTTTGTATCAGTACGCCGGATTTCCTTTTGAAATGAAATGCATGACCTTCTATCTGGCATATCGGTACTCGCACAAAGCAATTACATGGATGGTCGCTCCTCAACAGCCTTATTCTTATGCTAGTCGATGGCATTACTCCGTAGTATCCTTAGCTAGTGTGAGTATAGAGGTGGGGCGTCACAACTTGGTATCAGAGCCAAACTTCGAAACAATATAGAATATTATAGCAAGGATCATTGCCCTAAGTCTCTCTTAGGAATCGTGCCTTAGGATTTAATTCGAGTCATTGGACCCGTTCTATCCTATTTTCTTTTATGATGCCTTGATTTAGCAATCATGATTGTTTGATATTCATTTTGAGAATAACCTTTTTCTTCTTCTTTCGTTCTTTCTTGAAGAAGAGAAATGGTTAGACCAGGCCGTCCCAACGCCGGTCAATCTAGTGCTACTCCTCAGGATGGGGTATTCATGTCTGCCCAACAGCTTTTAGATCTTGTAAAGAATGCTCAAGCTGTCGGACCCATTCCAGAGCCTACTCATCCTAGATCTGGGTTTGCACGCTTGTGTAGAGACTATACCGATTTTGGGTGGAAGGCCATTCAAGGGATCTGAAAGTGTTATAGAAATCCAAGCTTGGCTTAGATCATGCGACTGCATCTTTTCTCGCATCAATCTCTTTGATCTCCATCGAGTCCAAGTGGCTTCTAGCATGCTCCAAGAAAGAGCATTAGATTGTTATGAGCTTTTGATTTTGGAGATTATCGAAGTGGATCTTACTTGGGAGCAATTTCGAGAAAAATTCGAATTAAAGTTTGTGCCGGAGGTTGAAAAAGTAATTTTGGCCCGACGCTTTATTGACCTTGTTCAAGGTAAATCTTCTGTGACGGATTACGTTGCATCTTTCGAATCTCTCTCTAAATATGGGGTCAAGTATATTAATACCCCATTAAAGAAAAATCAAAGATTTGTCTATGGGTTGAATAAGAACCTTAAAAACCTCTGCTTCTGAAACTAGAATTTTCTTTTAATCAGCTTGTAGATATCAATCTTCGACTTGAAGAGGCCGATAAAGAAAGCAATGTTGAGGTTGTGGGAGTCAATAAGAAGAGGCATCCCTTTATTAAGTTCGAAAGTCCTTATCCCAACAAGAGAGTGAAGCAAGTAACTTCGGTAGCAAAGACTCCAATCCCTAAGCGTGGAGAATGCTACAATTGTGGCTCTAAGGACAACTATATGAATAGGCGTTCAAGGCCTATTTCTTGCCACTATTGCAAAAGTTCAGATCATTATATATCTTCATGTCCCAAACTTCAAAGCAAGAGAGAGTGAGAGATGAATGTAGTGCAAGCTCCTAGTGACACTTCTCTTGGTCAAGGTATTTCTCATTCACCCCTTAGTGGCACTTGTTTTGTTATTATCCTATTCGAGTTCTTGTTGATATGGGTTCATCTCATTATTATATATCAAAAGAACTTGTTGATTCTTTTTCTTTAAACATTTTGGCTTGATGACTACACTGAGAATTGCGTATCCGGTTTTTGGATCCGGAACACTTAGTTTACTTTGTAAAGGTGTCGAGATTATTTTTTGTGATTATTCTTTCCGAGTTGATTTGCATATTATGCGTTACTTAGGCTTTGGAATTTATTTTTAGATAAGGATTGGCTTAATCATTATGAAGCCCATATCTTATGTCACGAGTGGACTATCTATCTTCGACATCCTCAATTTAATATGCAGATTTCTATTTTTCTTAATGATTTCGATTCCAATTTGGTGGAATCATTTTATTCTGTAGACCCACTTGTTGAGGAAGATGTTATTCCCCTCATTCAAGTAGTTCATAAATTTTCCGGTATCTTTGAGCGTGTCTTAGGATTATCACCTAAGCAATCTATTGAGTGGTGCTAAGGTCTTTTCAGTTCGACTTTGCCACCATTTTTCATTAGCTATGAGTTGCGGACGATAGAGTTTCACTAACCGTATTCCGCACTCATTAGGATTCTTATGGGTGGCTTGTTATGCCATTTGGTTTGATGAACCATCCAGCTTATTTCATCCATTTTATGAATCGAGTATTCTACGAATATCTCGATGAGTCCGCCTTATATTCATTGATTATGGATGAAAACAACAATTTAAAATTTGCAAATCTTTTTAATAAGATACATTTATAAGTATAATTGGATTGAACAAAGAATATTCGTAAAAATTTTAAGAGATATTTTTATCATATAGAAGATGATTTTGTGTCGTTTCTCCTATTGAGTGCTTTAAGAATTCTAGTCGACGCGCTTGATCAACGTTATCGATAGGAATCTCTAAACGCTTTGATGAGACAATCAAACACAATAAATTGACTTGGAATAAGTAAACTTTTCTAGAAAGATGATTACATAAAGTTAATAATTTTGAAAGTCTAAACTTTTAGGGAAAGAGGATCATTTAAAAGAACTCCTTTCTGATGGTCCTATTCTTGTGATTCTCGAAGGGAACCAAGACTTCACTGTTTGTACCGATGCTAGTCGTATAGGTTTTGGAGGCATTCTCTTGCAAAATGGAATGTGTTATCACTTATGCTTCTATACAATTATAGCCTATCGAGACTAGGTATGCCACCGATCATAAATCTTTGGAGTATTTATTTTCTCAAAAGGAACTTAATTTGCGTCAACAACGTAGGCTCGAGTTCCTTGCATTTTATGATCTTTATATTCTTTATACTCCCAGAAATGGAAATCGTGTTGCCGATGCCCTTAGTCGTAAACAACAAGCATTTGTTTCTTTGATGATGTCCGAATGCAATGTTCTTTTTACCAGGTTCATCTGGCGTACTATTATTGACTACGTTGTTGTTTCAAAGTATTCGAGTTTCGGGTTCCTTGGGCACACCGTTATTGAACTACGTTGTTTGCACCGGCTCAATTTTCTACTATTCATGACGTTTTCCACGTCTCTAAACTAGGGAAATGCCTTAGGGATTCCGATTCTATCCTTGAGCCTGGTGTTATTGAAAAAAGTTTCGCCTAATTTGACTTTTGAGCAACATCCTATTCGCATCATTGCTTCGGATGTTGAGCATCTTCGAAATAAAGATGTTCTACTTGTGAAAGTTCAACGGTCCTAAAATTCTAAGAATTGTTCATAGGAATCCAGGGAATTCATCGAGCGAACACAACCGGACTTACTCTCGCGTGCTCTCTGAGTTGAACTTCTTACTTTAAATTTTCTTTTTTGTGTTGATATGTTTTTATGGTTGTTACTCTTTGTTCTCTTCTTAAGTATTGCGAGGACGCGATTTCTTTAAGGAGGGGAGTCTGTAACAACCCGCATATTTTATGATTGTATATTTAAATATAGGATCATTAGTCGGATTAAAGTCCGAAATACTATGTTTTGAAAACAGTCGAATTAGGACTTGAGACTACTTCCATTGAGTCCAAAGTGGCATTTGCGACCTTTTTGAGTATAAACATCGATATGTTTGGAGTTGACTAGAATTTCACTATTTTCTTTATTGGGCTTTGGGTTTGGGTTTCAGCCCAATAACCTAAAATCACACCCTAACTCCTCAACTCTTCATTCACTCCACTCTTCATTTCCTAACACTCAAGCTAAGAGAAAAATGGAGGAAGAAAAAAGGAAATAGAAAGTCCTAAGCCCTAGTTTTGCTAGGAAATTCTAGATCCAAGCTCCAAAATCAAAGAGAAGTTTAGGTAAGTATCCTCTTCATCTTCTCCATCTCAATTCCTCCTAAATTTCAGAAATTTCCTATAACCTAGTTTAGGAAATTATTGCTTATAATCTTATATTGGAGCTTCTAAAGTTGAAGTTGAAGAGTGGTTGATCTTTCCTTTGTTTTAAAGCTTCTCACTTGTTGTTTTTGGGTTTAATGGTGAGTTCTTAAACTCACATCTATGTCTATAACTTTCTTTGTTGTTTGGTATGAATTCCTAACATCTATTCATGTTCATTTGCTTTCGACTGGAATTCATTTGGTGAATTTTCCAATTTTGGTGTTTTGAAGTCAAAATCTATGAAAATCCTTATATGGATGTTTCAATTTGTTATTTGGGGTGTATCGAAGAGCCTATAAGGCTGGGTTGTCGCCTGGCACAAATCCCTAATCATTGTTGCTCGCTCGATCGCTCCCGAATCGTTTTGGCCATCATTGCCTAGGAAAATTTTGCCCAACCCAGGCATCCAGACGTCAGAAATCAAGGTTCAGACGTTTGGTTATGCATTTTGGAAAAAAATACAAGGCAGAAGAAAAAATGCAGAAAACAGAATCAGACGTCTGAAACAACCTTTCAAACGTCTGAAACACCTTATCAGACGTCTGATACCATCTTTTAGACGTCTGATACAACATGTCAGATGTTTGAAGCCATCTTTCAGACGTCTGGAAGGTTTCTGAATTTCTTGAACCTAAATCCAGACGTTTGGATTGAACCCAGACGTGTGGAACTGTTCATTTTTCCTATTTTTGCTGTTTTTGAAGGGATTTCCAATTTTAATCGATTTTAGTTGATTTGGTTAGTTATTATCATTTATTATCGACTTTGATGACTTCTTTCTTTGGATTTTTTGGAATATCCATTTTGATGGATTTGGCATCGATTTCTTTGCATTTAATTCATGTCTTCATATGTGAATTTTTGGTGATTGATTATTTTTACAATCATTTCTATGGTTTGTCACTTTAAAATGCAATGGTTTCTATACTAGTAGTAAATATTCAAACCCTTTCATCATAACGATTTTAACATTACTTTCAATATCAAACTCACTTTTAAAACCATTTTCTAATCTATTAGTGTATACGAACCTTTATTTCACTCATTCGAGAAATCCAATTAAACGACTTAGAAAAACAAGTGGTATAAAACGCTTGCGTTACTTTGTCGGTTAATTCTTAGACTTGTTCGATTGAAACTCTTGTGACAATTTTCGAGTGGAAATCTACAACTGGTTCGTAAATTATAAGTTAAGCTAGTGGTTATGGGACATGAAGCTAAACATTTTTATTTACTAGCTTAGTGTAAGTTACATTTATTGATCAATGGTGATTATTTTGTGATTTAGACTAGCGATGTGCAATGTCTCTTTGTCCACGTAAGGGACGGTACCCTGTTATGTTGAGCTTCGTCTCTCTTTGTCCACGTGGGGGGACTATACCTCGATTTTACGGAGCTTCGGCTCATTTGGAGGAGCTTCGGCTCATAGTCCGCAATGGGGGACTATACCCTGTTTGGTGGAGCTTTGGTTCGTTTGGAGGAGCTTTGACTCATTTGGAGGAGCTTTGGCTCATAGTCTGCAATGGGGGACTATACCCTGTCTGGAGGAGCTCCGGCTCATTTTTATGGGATAGCGACCCATTTTGTGATACACGTGTTGGTGAGTTTTCATGCTTCCGTTTTTGATAGGCTTCTTCCCTTTTTTATAATTTTTGGATTTATAGTTGATGATTTCTAGAATTTGTGTTCACCAATTTTTGTGATTTCCATTGATAAGTTTTGTCAATATTTGTGGTTTGGTGAATAAAATAAAGAATATGACATTCTTTTTGGTGTTTGAGTAGATTTGAGATATTGTGTGATTCTTTGTTGTTATTTAATGTATACTTGTCACAGTATGGCATTTTTGTTATCATACTTTTTTATCATATCTCTTATCCTATCTCATTTTATTTGATATTTATAGCTAAACTGATCTATTTATTATTTTCTTGTTAAATAATACTTGGGTCGAACCGAGGTATTTCAGGTGCTTCCGCTTGACTTCTTATCATTGTCCTTCATCTGACTTTTAGCTAACTACTTTAGATTAGTAGTTTTTTCTTTAATACATTCGAGATCGAGACTCCTTGATGTATAGATATTCTTTTATCTAGCACTTGTACCTATTCTTTTGTGATGTTGTAGAACCTGTATGACCACTACTTTGATGTACACCTTTATGTGTTATATTCATATCTGTTTCCGCCTTAATGATATGAATATCTGTGACTGATTTGTGTTACGCTTATTTTCTATATTTGTTTCTGAAGACCGCATAGCCACTGTGTAGCAGCTTTGAGTTTGTATCGATATGTCGGATTTCCTTTTGTAATGAAATGCGTGACCTTCTATCTGGCATTTAGGTACTCACACAAATCAATTACACAAATGGTCGCTCCCCAACAACCTTATTCTTCGTGCTAGTCGATGGCATTACTCCGTAGTGTCCTTTGCTAGCGTGAGTATAGAGGTGGGGCGTCATAGGGAGAGTTGATTGACAGAGCAGATAATTGAAATATAATAGCACAAACTTTCATTGAGAGACTAACCCAATTGTTTTGATGTAACCAGTTCAGGAAATTGGTCATAATTGACCCCAAGTGCAACTGGAAGACTGATAGAGTTAGAGGCCTGCCCTATGGGCAATTACATAATTTGTTGCTATATATCAACTCGATAACCAATCTTGTTCGAAATAAAAGCATTTTCTTTCTATTATATACCTGATATAATGTGATATATTAATCAATTAATTAATTTAATTTAAAGTGTATTTAATAGAAAATCCAAAAGTGGTATGTTTTGTGATCATAGTTACAAAGTGTTGTAACTGTGAGTAATTTGCCACAATAGAAGTAAATATACAATTTTAAATATTCCTAATCAAGATGTATCAAGACTGAATATCGATATATCTATTGAGAATAGAGTATGTAACGTTCTTCAAATGTTGCATAGTATATTACTCATGATTGTTGGAGGTAACAAGGGGTTATCTACTGATAGTTATTGGATAACTATAGAATGACTCACTCGATAGTTTTCTGTTGGTTAATATAACTAAGGTCAAAAAGAAAATATCGATGTGACTAATATACATAATTCTCTTGACTGGAGAATACCGTAAATTTTCAATATAAAAACTCTACTTTGGTTACACCCAAATCATGGCACGATGTCCATCGAGTGACCATAGTTGGGTCGAGTGAAAGCGTTGTAAGTGAAGCATCATTCAAGAGAGGGTTTGTCTTCTCAGTAACATGGGGTTTGTATCTCGGTCAACTAAAGTCAACTCAAAGTCAAAGTTTTGTCCAAAGCATTTTGATTAATAATAATTTTTATTATTGAACCAAGGACGTTGTGTTTGTGTTATTGAGTTGAATTTGGATAATATTGGAATTTTTACCATTACTAAATTCCATATGTCCAAAATGATATGGTTTTAACGAAGAGTGCTAGTGTAAATAAAAGTCACAACCGGGTAACACTTAGCAAAGTAAAATTGGATTTTGCCAAAACCATGTATGCCATAAATTTGGCCAAAATGTCACACCCCCCGCTGAGTGAATTGTAAACGTTAATACTCGAATAATTCAATATTAATCGCTGATCGAATTTTCACCTGACAAATCATACAGCCAAAACAGTAAATTCTCCTTTGAATAAATGATTTAATTAATTTATAATTATTACAATTAATCAAATTAATAATTATTTATGAAATATTATTTATAAATTCGATTTTGATTTGATAATGAATATTATATTTATAAAAGTTATAAATACATTAACTGGTATACGATATCGATAAACGTTCCAAATAAGATTTAAAATGCAATATATTTATTTGGGCCTTAAATGGGTTTAAGGCCATCATAAGGGCTAGTAATTCACATAACAACATAGGCTAGGAGGCAGCTAATTTAGGGTTAGATAGGCATAATTTTGGTTGGCTCAGATTGAAGTAGAAAGAGTATGAGATTAAATCTACTTTTCTCTCCTTTTGATCCACTATTTAAGCATCCATGCTCTAATTAGATTGAATCTTTCTATGCCTCCTCTTCCCTTTTTTCTAGTCAAAATTATATCCTAGCCTCTCCATCAATATAAACTCAAATCAAGTCAAATCCGATTGTTACTCGATAGCCGAATGCCAACGATTCAAGGATTAGCAATCTGAATCAGAAAAGGTTTCAAAGAGGAGAGTTTATCTTTTCAAGGTATATTTAAAGGCTTTGGCATAAAGGTATGATTTTATAGTCGATAATTATTAGTATAACATTTTATCATATATGTATAAGTAAATTATATTGTTAGTAAGGTGACGATTCTAATATGCAAGCAACGTAGTCACAAATTGGTTTGGTTATATGCATACACACACACACACACATATATATATATACTTATGTTTTTAAAAAAGGTTTAATTAATCATATTGGTCAGGTTGGTGCAACCATATAAAATAGTATAATCTTATATTTTATTAAATTAATATATACTATTTAATTACATATATATATATACTGCTTATAATTAGTTACAACATTATATCATTGTTAAAATTAGTCATATAATTTTATTTATAATGTATTACAGTAATATTAATTATCGATAAAAAAATAAACTTTTGTGAATATATTATTCCTATTTAATATTATTTAATTCAATTTACTACATTAATAAATGATATTAATTCACAATTTTCATGAATTTTTTTTAAAATTATAAAAATATATTAGCATCAGATAAGCTTTCGACCAAAAAATAAAAAATAAAAAAATTATTTTCCACTTTTTAAAATTTAATTGTTTAAAACAGCTGAAAATAAATAAATTATTAAAAATAGATTTTAGTCGGAAAAATATGGAAAAAAAATTTGAACCATAAAATATCAGTATCGTTTTCCTTAAAATTTAAAATTTGGGACAAAAATTCAAAATTAATTTTTATTAATATTTAATTAATTTTAGATATAAATTTTTAATTAAAAATGTATTTTAAAATTTAAAATAAAAAATATTTTTTTTGTGTTGTGCATGTGACTTGGAAATAAAATATAAAAAATTCATCTTGAACAATTTTATTTATTAATATATATATTATAAATATATATATTTTTGCATATATATATTATGTATGTATATATATATATTATTCATGGCTTATAATATAAATTTATATTGTAATATTTAAAATAACATTAATATGTATATGCATAATATTAATATTTTATTTATGTGATAATATATATACAAATATTTATTTATATATTTTAAATAGATTATATATAGAGTTATTTAAACTAACTAATATATATGTATGTATGTATATATATAATAGTTATACAAAATAAGATCTTATATACATACATATATTTGGACGACATATACTTGCATATCAGATGAGCTAACGTGTCTGTTGCGTTGTAAATCCCACCATTTATACATTGGTTTGTTATACCTTGCACGAGTTGATATGTTACGTATGCACACACATACACACATATGTGTATATGATACACTTGCGTGTGTGTGTATATATCAATATATAAATTAAATAACATATAATTTAAATAAAATAAAAGATTTTATTCAAATAATATATTGACATATGCTAAATGAATTATACTTCATACGCCCAATAAAGATCCAATGGGGTAAAAAAAAATCGAATTCACCCATAACTTCCGCCGCAAGCTAGCCTAATTCTAACAATATCATCATGCTTCCTTTTCTTTTGCAGAAGTTTGAGCTTTTTAGCCACCTTTTGCTTTTCAATTAGAGCTCTTATCTTTATTGCCTTAGGTATCAGTTCTCGATGAATGATATTTAAGGTCTTGTAATTCTTTATTTCATTTAGTTTTGACATAGTATCATAACAAAATCATTCTCTTTTTTGCATTATTCCAAGGTTCCAAAGTACGTTTACCCAGAACTAAATTTCTCTCTCTGCATGGTCCCATATCCTCCCTTAGAGATAAATCTCATAATCTAATACTTCAGAGAAACAAAAGCATCCACTTCATCCAATGCAGGTCTCCCAAAGAACATAAAAATTTATTTAACCTATTAGAGTGGAGCCTTTATTATTGAATTCTTAAATGGGTTCAAAGCTGGGCTCAAGTTTTTCCACAGGAGTATCCATTTGGTCGATTGCATGTTTGAAAATGAAATTTACTGCACTTCTAGTATCCACCAAGATCTTGGATACCAAAAATAGTCCAATTTGAGCAGTAATCATTAATCGATCATTATGAGGGTGCCTCACTCCCCTTAACTCTTTTAGAGTAATTGCTAGGTTTGGGATTTATATAGCAATTTTGTAGGAATTCAATGTTGACTCGTCCTCCATAGAATAGATTGCTTCTTTGTTTTTGTGAATATACATGTTCCTTAAACCTTTACTCATTCCAACAATATAAGGCCGATCATGAATCACATCGATATAATTAGTTGGTGGTGGGAACTTCTATGGGGATTCGTAGTCTAGAAAGTTTGCATGGTAGATAAATAACTTTTGTTGTTATTATAATGGGAGAATTTTTGATGTCCTTTTAAAACTTTTTAAGTGCTTCTCTTCGTATCATATTTTGAAAGATTCTAGCCAGGACTCGACAATCGTTTGTCTTATGTCCATATGCCATATGAAATGTACAAGAGTCTCCTCATTTGTTTTTTCCAGGTTATTTTTGACTTTCTTTGCAATCAAGTATTCAGTCTCATCTTTTGCAACGAAAAAAATAAATGTGGTAGTTGGTTTATGTCAGCGTAGCTGGCTTATGGTATTTCATCCATCTCCCTCTCTTGTTTAGAGCTGAGAGTCCAAAAAAATTCCCTTCTCTTCCCCTCAATGATTTCATTTTCCCATAGGAAATTTCTTCCAAACGAATGATTTTATCAACTTAAAATAAAAATATTACAAGTTCCTACATCTATGGAGGTCATGTTCTTTCCAAAATGAGGTATTCTCAATTAATCCATATTTTACCGCCATTAACGTTTCCTTATCACTTACCTTTTTAGCTCTTGAGGCTTCAAAATTGAATCTTTTGAGGTAAACTTTTAATAGCTATCCAGGCTTTTGTTTTATATTGGTTAGACACTTGAGTCTAATAATTGGCTCCTTTAAAATGTAGAATTGGGTAGAAAGTTCACATGCAAATAGCATCTACGAGTAAATAGTTTTCTTCTTGTAATGACAATACTGTTTCATTGTTGCTTCAAGGAAAGTTATGGGGAAAAACCTACAACTTACTGCATTTGGTGCACCATAAATGTCCATTTCGCTTTCAAAAGGCACACATAGTCATCTAGTTCAGTTGACCCATAACATTTGATAGAAGGGATCTTCACATATGATGGTAGTGGGACTGCCACTATTCTTCTGTGAATGGAGCTCCCATTTCATTATTTTTTGCTCTAGGATCCATCGTGCTTTTCCCTTTCATGTTCATCATATCCTTAGCCAATTTATTAAACAAATCATTTAAGTATGTCTCATCGTCTTTATAACCTTTTCTTATTGGCTTGCAATCTTTAGAAGATGAGCTTGCGGATTTCACAAGTGGAGATTTTCTTGGGTTCCTTATCTTTAGTTTTTATTGATTATTCTTTTCAGCCGCTTTTTCTATATTTGTTGGGGTTTATTGTGTGCTTCTGCCTATTTGTTAATTTCAGCTATCCTTTTTTCTTAGATTCCAAAATAATTTTCCCAAGGCTCTTATCCTATAAACGTGACACATTAGCATTTCTTTGAGGTGACTCAACCTCCTTGCCTTCACCATTCTTTGTTCATTTTTTTGGTCTTGGATAACTTTTGAAATGCAAGCTTCTCAATTAACTCATGCACAGATTGGAGCTACTTTTGCATGGATTTTATATTAACACTTTCATTTGTCATCTCGATTGGAATTGAAGTTTGTTCGACTTCAATGTTCTTGATGTTAAATTAAGGTGTTACGTTTTCATTAAGATTCATATGATGATAGCTTCTTTCTCTTGGTCGTTGACTTTCCTTATTTTCCCATTTGTGCTAAGATAAGGTAACCTTCTCGAGCTCAACTCTCAATGAAAGCACTAAAAATGTTAGTTTAAAAGTTGGGCTTAACTTATGTTTAAGTCATATGCAAGAGGGCAAGCTCAAGTATGCTTGGGCAAGGGAGAAAGTCCTTGGGCAAGTATATTTATAGTCCAACAATCAAGAAAGTCAATGTGCAAATAGTCAAACGTCAAAATACTTTACTATAAATTCCCAATTATGATTTGATCTATGTGGTCATGAATGTCCAAAATTCAGCTCTATAAGTTTGAAAATTATGAGATGAAAATGAGGAAGAAGATTAGTTTGGAATTTGCCCCTTCTTATTAAGGGTTACATGTGTATTTATAAATCAACTAAGTCTTCGAATATCGACACGTGGCACCTATAGACGATTGAGATTCTGTTGATATGGCACACCATCATTTTGAGTTGTCGCGTAACTTGATGATTAGGAACTATCACATGGCTGATGTGGTAGTATTATCTTTAAACTGCAATAGCTTTGATGCTTTCATCATACATGGCTCCTTCCTCAACTTGCGACGAGTTCAATTTCAGTAACTTGTGATAGCTTAAATTTATCAATTTAAGATAACTTATTCTCATCAACTTATGGTAGCTTCAACTTCATTAAATTGTGATAGCTTTAATTTCATCAACTTAAGATAACTTCAATTCCATCAACTTGCGATAGCTTTAACTTCATTAATTTGTGGTAGCATGTTCTCCTTAACTAGCGATAGCTTCAACTTCATCAACTTATGACGGTTTCAAAATTATCAATTTATGGTATCTTAGTATCATCAACTTGCTATAGCTTCAACTTCATCAACTTGCAATAACTTATTTTCATCAACTTGCGATAACTTTAACTTAATCAACTTATAATTGCTTCAACTTCATCAAATTGCGATAACTTATTCTCATCAACTTGTGATAGCTTTAACTTCATCAACTAACGATAACTTAACCTCATCATCTTATGATAGCATTGATTCTACCAACTTGCAATAGCTTCAATTACAACAAGCTACAATAACTTATTAAAAACATTTAGCAATCTAGATTTCCTCATCTTGCAATAGTTTTGGCTTTCTCCATATATGATAGCTTTAGACATTCGATGGCAACATCCTTAACTAATTTTTTGAAAAATTTGGAGCCTAACAATACATATACATCAACTATGTACATATTATTAAGTTGCATGTGGATGTTATATACATATGAGTATATAATGATGTACTCGTAAACTATAAATAAATTAATTTAAATTAACTCATTAATTGATTAAATCGGATATATACATAAAATTGTATTTTATTTAAATTAACAAGATTGAATCTAGTATAATCCGTTAGAATTCATATGCCCAAAATGATCAAAATAAGGATTTTTTTTTAATTCATACAATTCACTCGTTGTAGACAAGGGAAGTTCTAACACTCCTTTATCCTCCTTTACCTCGATCCTTCTCAATTCTAACCCTCCTTTTTATTACACCCTTGTTAATCCTTCTACCTACTTTGGTCCTCTATTTGGGAAATTTTTGGTATTACTGTGCAATAAGTTGCTCATGTCTCTATCAAAATTTCTCATAGCTGCCAAGGCAAGGTCATCGCTATTCAAACCAAAACCAATAAATGGAGTCAAATATGTTCCTTATGATGTTAATATTTAATTCAATGTATAAGCTACTCGAAAGATCACCTTATCTAGTAAGAGAACCTATCATACATTTTGTCCTCGCTTAACTAAAGAAAGTATAGAAACTATAAGACCAAAGAAGGTCAAATAGATAGTACCTTAATTTATTTCTCATTTTCTAGTGATAGTGATCAAAAAATAATCTTAAAGGAAGATTAATTTATCATCAAGAGAAAATGTTTATTTTAACAACTTGGAACCCTATTATAGCAAATGCTAAAGAGTAAATCAAGTCTGTTCCTGTATGGATATACTTCGTGAATTTTCTTTGATAAAATGGTCAATATTAGGCATAAAATGGATTATTTGCCATCTTAGTAAATTGGTTTGGTATGAAGTATCGACGGAGAAGCTTAACATTTAGAATGTGATAAATATCTCATAGAAATATTTCCTAATCACGAATTTTGTAACTTTCTCCTTAGTGTAACTGATGATATTCACTCTTAAATTCTAGTTCAATATGATTGAATCCCCTAAATATGTTTTAAATGTTTTGTTTTTGTATTGGATTAGGTGCATCGGGCAGTGGGGTGAAATGGGAAAATCTAAAAAAAATCCATTTACTTATTATGCACTATATATTTTATGGTGTTACCATGAATACTGTCAGTACCATCAAATCATATTTAATGTTTTATTGCATGATGTTGATTTGATGTGAATTATAGTTATATTACCGTTACATTACTATTATTAATATGATTTAAAATGTTACTAGTTATTCAAAATATTTAATAAGTTAATCCAATACAAATAACAATTATTCAATTGTAACTCGTAATAATTAATTTTCATGAATAATAATATGTGCATAACTTTAATTTTGAATAATGAACTTCTAATGATGAAATTATAAAAATAATTAAATATAAATTCAAACAGTTTTGTTCAAACTTAATATTTCGTAAATTAATGTTATAAATTTAAATAATTATATTTCATCTTAATTCAAATATTAAACTTTCGAAGACATACAATATCAGTATACGCACACAAACATATATTTCATTTTAATTATATTAATACTCAATTATTTAACTAATAATTTGATATATTGAGTCCTATTTTGATGACATATACAATTGTACAACATTCGGTTTAATAATGTTAATTCGCATAGAATTGTAATGTAAACCCAATAATGCAAGTCACTTGCAAAACAAAGTTTGTGTGTGAGAGTTTTCCATGTTTTGAATACAAGGTCTAAAATGTAATTTTGAATTTAATAGGATCTAAAATATGATTTTAAATTTAGTAGGGACTTTGAATAAAGTTTTACCTTTCTTCTCCAAACCCTATCTTCCTTACTTCTGATCTTCCCTCAATTTTCTCCACTATAATATACCGCCAAGGGCATTGCCATCACTTCCATTTCCTTCCTCTCGCCGCGACGAGTTCATCTATACCTACCTCGCCAACTCCATTGAAGATCGTCCAAACTCTAGTTTGGCAATGTCGATGTAGTTGCAATAATCGACGATGTTAGAACCATTAAAGGGCTTTTCCTTCATCGTATTGATAAATCTAACTTCAGTGTAGTGGGAGCTACGATTGGAGCACTCATGCTTGGTTCGTGATGCATTTATGTACACAGTGATGAAGTGCACCTTGACAACGAACATTAAAATACTTTTTTTTAACAAAGCTTTAATAATAATTTTAAAATCGATTTTGGTTAAGAAAATTTTCCTTGATAATCATGGAAACCGAATATGTTATAGTTATCCATCCTTTTAACCAAACAATATTCGGATAGAGTGGATGATTCAACTGATATCATGACCAGGATGGAGGTGGATTGTATGATGAATTAAATGTAGGATAGGTTCCAGGAGAGTCGTAGTGAGATGAGCCAGCAGATGCAGGAGAGCTTGAGACTGTTTAATGAGCTAACTTCGGACCGCTGTAGAAAGAGCAGAAGGGACTTATCACCTTCTGATTCAAAGTTCGATAGTTCCTCATCATTCGAGTAGGGATAGAGAAATTGGAAGCAGAAAAATCCATAAAACGCAGTTGGAACTTCAAATTAGGATCCGAGACAAACTCGTGGCAAGGGTTTGTGGATCTATACCAATCCAACAGGATGGATCGACACCAATCTAGAAAATGTTAGATCTGATCTCACCCTCTGGATGGTGGCATGACCTTGACCTCTAATCATGCTGTAGATGATCAGAATCTATAATATTGAGATACTACTATTGATCCATTGCACAAGAATCAAACATGGGGGATTACTATACGAATAGATCTCCCAGAGTCTAGAGAACCCAAGCATCAAGGATCTGCCCGAGAGCGTTTGTCGGGCCAAACACTCAGAACAGATCCTGATTACCACCGTCCAACTAAACCTGTAGAACCAAAGTACTTGGCTGAAATGGTCAGGAAACTTGTGAATGAAAAAAGTTTAGCAGTAATGATGAGTGGGGTACTTCTCTAAGTTGAAACCCGTTTACTAAAAAAATTATGTGTTAAGTATTCATGGAGGTTAGTGATGCCAACGATGTTGTTGTACGATGGAAAAATGGATGCAAGGCAGCACTTGATGAAATACTAATGACATATGGAATCTGATAGAGCATCTGAAGCCATGAGACCTCATTGCTTTCCAATCTTCTTGGAGGAAGTAACAACGATGTGACCGAGATCCATATTGTTTTTTGCTGAATTGACGTAAAGGTTTCTAGAGCAATTCCGTTTACACACTTCACGCCCGAAGGATGTGATGTCATTAACAAACCTCTTCCAGGGCATAAGAGAATCATTGAAGGATTTCTTGAATAGATTTTATGCAACTATGATGGAAGTTACGAATGCTAAGGATGACATAGTATTGATGGCAGTGATTAAGGAGATTTATCTCGATACTGATTTTGGGAGATGGTTGGAAATGAAACCTCCATCGATGATGGATATTTTTACAAGAAGGCTAATCAGTTCTTGCACTTGGAAGAGGCATGCACTCATACCCAAAAGGATGATGCTGGGCCTTCAACTGAAGTGATACAGGGCAATACTATTGTGAAACAATCCAGGGGTAGTTCTGGAAATGTGGTTGCAAATGTTGGCAACAAGAATGATGGTCAGAAATGAAGTGATATTGGAGCCATGAAGCGAAAGTCGGATAATAAGAATGGTCCCAGGATTCCTATATATGACAGCTATATTGAATTAAATAACTCAATAGAGAATATTTACATGGCTACACAAGGTTCCAAGTAGTACAGGAAGCCAGCTGCAAGAGAATCGACTGAGAAGGAGAAGAATTTGACAAGTTCTGTATGTTCCATGAGACACACCGTCATAACACCAATGAATCTAGGCATTTTCATGATATGATTGACAAGTTGATTCGCAAAAGGAAGTTGCAACAGTTTTTGATAGCCTCACAGGATGGCGAGCAAAGAAATTCCAAGCCCTTGGGTCGACATCCCAATGGAGGCAAGCTGAGCCTAGTTGTTAAGAGCCTAGGTGGCTTAAAAACGGTTGGTGAGAAATACAATCATCGGTGGGGGCATATCCAACCAATAAGAGTCTGAACAAGATGGACTTTCTTTAGGATTGCTTTCTCCATAGAGGGAGATTGAATGGGGTGGTACTAATAATAATAAAAATTAATGCTAAAATAAAAATCAATAGCAGAAAATAATGCAGAAGAGATCACAAACAAATTTACCTAGCTTCAACAAAACCCTTCCTACGTGCTGCGCCCAAGATTTCTACTAGAAATTAGTAGTCAGATGCTTACACACGTAAACTTGCAATACCAATTAATGACTAACCTAACTCTATGCTCAAAACCCTGTCACAACTCAGCCATTGAGTTGCGAATTCTCGAACTACACCACCGTAGTTCGTAGCCTAGTTACAAAACTAGAGTTTGAATTGAATTTAAAAAGAAATTACAAATAAAATAAACTAAACAAAATAAAACCCTATTAAAAATTATAACTCAATACAAAAATTAAAGCCCGACCTAATTTGTAAATAAATAAAGACTTCCTCTTTAGTTTTCGTGGCCGCTCTGTTTTGTCTTCAATTCGCATGCTCTGGCCACCTTGTTTCTTTTTCATTTTGTTATTAGGGTTTCCATTTTGAATCAACACTTGGAGATTAGAAGCTCGAATCCTCTGACAGTACACTCTCAATTCAATTTGAAGCTCCTTCGATCAGTTTAATTCTTTCACGGCTGCTTCAAGTGATGAGTTCGAATAGATAGAAATTAGTAACTGATTTTTACCCTTTTATGATTTTAATTAAGCTCGACTTGATTGCTCTGTTAATTTTCTTAGGCTTGAACTCATCAATGCCGATGATGAGATTGGGTTTTCATTTATAAGGATAACATCCCTAAATATACATTATATATTTTTCTTTGAATCTGTCTATTATTTTGCTCAGCCATACGATTATTACTTGAATGATTGTGATAATTCTTAAATTTTTCATCTCTGTTATATTTGAATTTGCTTTGCGTTGATTCTGTTCTTTTTGGCATTTTAATATGTTTCTCATTATTTTCCTCTGTGACTCATACATTCTAATTTTTTAGATAAAATTGATCAAACACCCCACACCCCTTAATATACCCAAAAGGACACATTAAAAGGCGTGGTGCATTGTAAGTATATGAAAACTAATAGAGACTAAGAATTACAAGACAAAAATAGGTAAAAACAGGGGAAACTAAAATAATAACTTATTCAAAACAAAAACTTCATAAGTGCTTCATACACCAAATAAGTCAAATACTAAATACAACATACATCTCCCAAAACCAAATATGTCTCATGAAATAAAAAACTCGTAGTCTCAACAAAAACCAGGGTATAAATATCCCACATAATAAACCAGTACAAAAAGAACTAAAGATGAAATAAAAGAAATACATGATAGAAAACTCCTCCTTGAAAATCTCTAAGAAACCGCACATTCACTATCCTATACCTTGATTGCCTACGGGGGGAATAGAGGAGTGAGTTAGACTAAAAGTCTGGTGATATTAGTTACCAGAGTCTTTAAGTAAGGTAATATAATAGACTCTACAAAAGTTTTAGCATAAATAAGGAAAATATAGGAAATAGAAAAGGGATAAACTAGAAATAAGTACGAGTAAATATCGCTCAATTTATAAGTTAATTTTGATTGTTTGCACTTGTCCTTGATTGCTGCTTTGATTAGGTTGAACCCCTAATATTGTAATTAGGTGGTAACCCTAATTCTAACCTTCTGATCGGCCTGCTACTCTATAGTACCTTTCTGTGGACTAGATGTTATAAACTCCCTACACAAAATGCTAATGGTAACTACGAAAGATACACAAAGCACCCATTGTGGACTAGACGAGTTAGATAGCTCCCTACACAAAAGGTACTAATTTACCGTGGAGTAGATGCTATATAACTCCCTACACAGAATGTTATTATAGACTAGACGATATATATAGCACCCTACACAGAAGGCATTAATTTACTGTGGACAAGATGCTATATAACACCATGCACAGAATGTTAATGTGGACTAGACGACATATATAGGTCCTTACACAGAAGGCATTAATTTACTATGGAATAGATGCTATATAAATCCCTACATAGAATGTTAATGTGGACTAGGCGACATATATAGCTCCTTACATAGAATTCATCCCTTCATCCAAACAATATTTAATAGCGCCCTTTGTCCAAATCCCCCGTGATTTGAACATCTACTTATTGACCAATTACTACAACTATTAGCATAAGTGTGCCTCCCGTCTCACTTCAGGGTTATGTGAAACACAACGTCCATAAAAAAAAGGAGAATGCTATTTGGTATAGGTCCTACTTACACTTTTTCTTATTAACTTAGATAAACTTTTATCATCATCTCTACTTTATACGCTTATTAATTTGTCCCAAGTCTTAAAATAAGCCTCATTCTATTCTTTTTCTTATTATAACCGACTTTGTAATCATGCTTATTACTTAATCCAAGGTCTAAGTGTGAAATAAGCTTCTTTCATCTTTTACTCTTTTTAGTTATAATTCTATGTTATAACAAAGCCAATTAATTAGTCCAATTCTAATAATAATTAGGGAAAATTTTAGTCCAACTCCATTTATATTACAATCTAATTCCATTATTTATTATAGCCTTTATAATTTACATCTTATTTTCTTCATTCAATATTCTCACTTATATAATCCATATCCATGTTTTAATTTACTCTTATTCAGACGCGAAGAAAAGGAGGAGGAAGAGAATATATGCTTGCATAGACTCCAAAACGTAGAAAAAGATGTAAATAAGAAATAAATAATAGTAAATAAACTTAAATACCATAAATAAATAAATAAACTATGCTTAACAATAATTATAATTAACTGAAAAAGAATAACTAAAAAGGAATAGACTTGAAAATAGATCTAAAACTGATAAAAAGGCTATTCCAAAATCGTAGTAAAACTACAACTATTGGAAACCCTATTATTTTAAATTACTTAAAGAAACCTTAAAATAATTACAATCACTCACCTCCGGTCCTAAGCACTTTATTTGGTCTTCTCGAATCCATTTGGAGTTGTAAAATAATTTAATTTATAATGATTTTCTTCTTGGAAAAATTATTTCTTTTAGGGTCCTTCCTAGAATGGTGAACCTGATTGGAGAAAACCTAGAATGAGAAAAAGTATTAGGTCTAGGAGTCTATTTATAGGGGTAAAAGTGGATCTCAGACATTATATTTGAGGATTGGATAGGATGCAACTACGTCATAGGCTGAATATGGGCCATCAAATGGATGAATGGAAGGACCATATCAGTTTAAATGTTGCAAAATACATATTCAATCGTTGCTTAATCGTTCAAACGAATGAATGTTCGTTCATTTGCCAAAAGGCAAGGCGGCTCGACCGCCCCCTCTCACAGGTCGACTGACATTTTTTTATTTCTTTCTTAGCTCATATTAACTCAGATTCTGACATTCTATATATGGATATTGAGCAAAAAATTACCACGGACACAATGGTGCAACTCCCACGGCTCATTTTTGATAATTTGATAAAGTTATTTTGCTATTTACTTAATTAAGAAATTAATTATTACGGACTGAATTTTGGTTTGTTACATTCTCCTTTTCTTAAGGGATTTCGTCCTCGAAATCACTAAGGATAAAATAGTGTACCAAATGTTTTCATCCAATTCTACAACCAACTACTCAATCATCAACCATTCATCTATTGTCCTTAGGTTTTTCTAATGCAATTTATGATGCTTATGCAATTGGTGTAGTGTAAATGCCCCTAACTAATGCAAAAGATTAGGCGGTCCACTCATTTAGTTGACCTCTTTTTATGTAATCGTGTCCATGCCATATATCCAAATGAATGCGAAAATTTCCTACTAATAACTGATAATTCTATATGCGTGCTATGAACATCATCCAAATGCAACAATCATATAATAATCATCCATTTATAGCAACCATGAAAAATAGAATAAAATGCACACAAGTCTACATGCATATGCTCCATTGTCTTAATTCGGCCTAACCCTAAAGAATAATAATGCCTAGTGTGCCTATATGCGTCTATTAGCATCCACAAGCAAACACATGCAACCACTAACATACATCATTCATAACATGTTCTAATAACACGTTTACATCAAATCCTACCATCCATAGGTTAAATCCTAAGTTGTACCCTCCCAAAGGATAATAAAGGAAAGAAACTATTCAAAACTAAAGATGGAAATATGAAATTCTAAAAACTTACTATCGAGAAGATGAGGATAGGAAGTATGAACCTTCTCTTCTGCTTCCTAAGTGGCGTCTGCAACATCATCTCCCCATTGCAACTTCACTAGTAGAACCTCCTTATTCCTCAGTCGCTTGATGTCTCTTCCAACAATCTTCGTGGGGTTACGCCGAACAGAAGCTTCCCTTTTTACCTCCACCTCCTCCAACCGACTAGGCTCTAAAACCTCCGTCGAGTCATGTTTGCACTTTGCAAGTGCGAAACATGTAAAACATCGTGCACTCCTGCGAGACTATCAGGTAGCCTTACTCGGCAAGCCATTTTTCCAACTCTTTCGATGATAGGAAATGGTCCAACAAATCTAGGGGCTAACATTCCATTTGTTCCGAACCTTACCACCTTCCTAAGCGGGGATAATTCGATAAAAACTAAGTCTCCAACCTCAAACTCTAAGTCTCTCCCCTACTTATCTGCATAAGACTTCTGCCTATCTTGAGCTGTCTTCATCCTCCTTCGAATCAAATCCACCCTCTCAGATGTCTCTCTGACCATATTGGGTCCAAGTAATAACTTCTCCGTAGACTCAACCCAACATGATGGGGACTTGCATGGTCTTCCATATAAAGCCTCAAATGGTGCCATCCCTATGCTTGCTTGATAACTATTATTGTAGGAAAACTCAAACAATAGAAGATGCTCCTCCCAAGTACCTCCAAAGTCCCAAATGCACATCCCTAACAAATCCCCAAGCACCCTATTGACCCTCTCTGTTTGGCCATCCGTCTAGGGTGATATGCCATACTCAAGCTAAGCTACGTCCCTAGCACCTCCTGTAAGCTTCTCTAATACTCGCTAGTAAAAATAGGATCTCTATCATTAACAATGCTAAAAGGAACTCTGTGTAGAAGGACTATCTCTCGAATATACAAGGATGCCAAATATGAAGTTGTACGCTTACTCTTAGCTGGGATGAAGTGGACACTCATGGTCAATCTATCAACAATCACCTAAATGCTCTTATTCTCCTTCCTTGAATGGGGTAGACCATCGGTGAAATCCATAGAAATACTATCCCACTTCAACTTTGTCACATCTAAGGCTTGAAGTAACTCATCAGGCTTCTACTACTCTGCTTTTACCCTTTGGCGTAAGAGACACTTAGGTATGAATTCCGCCACGTCCTTCTTCATGCTAGCCCAATAGAACATCTTGTTCATATCCCGATACATTTTATCACCACCCAGATGAATATTTATACGAGAGTAGTGTGCCTCCTCCAAAACTGCTCTCAACAAGTCACTGCGCGTGGAACACAAAGCCTCCCGTCTCTCCTAAGCCACCCTCTATTATCAATCGAATAACATTAGAAATGTCTAGAGACCTCTCCTCAGCTCATCCTATCCATAACGGCCATGAGCCCCTAATCCCCCCGCTGCCTCGAGCCAATCGGATCGTTAACGGTAGGCCTTACCTCTAGTGTCGTCAACAATCCGAGGGTAATGTCCGTAGAGGGCATAAAATTAAAGGTAGAAATAAACTCCAAGCTTCTCCACTCTACAAATATAGGACTAAAGATTGCTTTCCTTCTACTCAATGCATCAGCAACCACATACCCTTGCCAGAGTTATAGGCAATCTCAAAATCATACGAGGCTAAAAACTCCATCCACCTCTGCTTCCTCAAGTTCAATTCCTTCTACGAGAATAGGTATTTCAAGGACTTGTGGTGTACGAAAACCTCAAATCTTTCTCCAAGCAATTAGTGCCTCCAAGACTTGAGTGCAAAAACTATGGCAGTCAACTCCAAATCGTGGGTAGGGTAGTTACTTTCATGCTTCCTCAACTGCCTACTACCATAAGACATACCCTCCCTTCTTGCATCAACACCGCTCCTAGACCTGTTCCACATGCATCAATGTATACAGTGAAAGGCTTAGCTCCATCGGGTAAAACTAACACTGGTGCACTAGATAGAGCATTCTTAAGCTTTATGAAGAATCCTCACAATCCACGCCCCACACGAAAGCTTTATTCTTCTTAGTAAGGCGCATGAGTGGTGCAAAAATCTTGGCAAAGTCCTTAATGAACTTCCTGTAGTAGCCAGCCAATCCTGGGAAGCTCCTAACCTCGTTGACGTTCTTAGGGTCCTTTTAATCTTGCACTGCAATAACCTTGGCGGGATCCACAGCCAAACCTTCCTTCGAAACCACATGCCCCAAGAAACGTACCGCCTCTCTCCAAAAATGACACTTCGAGAACTTAGCTCTCAAATGATGACTACGAAGTGTGCGAAGAACTTCTTCCAAATAAACAACATGCTCCTCTATATTCTTTGAAAATACCAAGATATCATCCATGAATACTACCACAAACTTATTTAGGACATCCCTAAAGACGTGGCTCATCAAGTCAACAAAGTAGGCTGAGGCATTGGTTAGCCCAAAAGGCATAACCAACCACTCATAAAGTCCGTCTGAAGTCCTAAACGCAATCTTATCTATGCTGTCATCGGCGACCCTAAGATGATGAAATCCTGTGGCTAAATCAAGTCGAGAGAAAACAGAAGAGCCAACTAACTGGTCAAAAATATCATCAATCCTAGGAAGCGGATATCGGTTCTTCTTGGTGAGCTTATTTAATTCTTTATAAACAACGTAAAGTCAAAGAGAACCATCAACTTTATTAGCGAAGATGAATGGTGCTCCCCGTTCTGATATGCTCCATCTTATAAAACCCTTCTCCAAAAGTTCACTAACTTGTTTGATCAACTCTTCCTCTCTCTAGGTTCCATATGCCTCACAGGGAACGCCACTGGCTTAGCATTCTCGTTTAAAGAAATCCTGAAGCTAATATCTCTCTTAGGAGGTCCCCTAACATTCTCAAAGTCTCTATAAAATATCTAACGAAGGGAACCGAATACAACTCTGATGAAGATGAATTGAGGGAATAAAAAAGCACAACATGGCCAACCCTTGTGGGTTGCTAGAAACCTCGAGAGTCCTACCATTGCAAGTCTCTATTCTAACGACACTCCTCTCGCAGTCTAAAATAGCTCTATATGTGGATAGCCAATCAATACCCAAGATCATCTCATACCCCGAGAATCCCATAACATAGGCATCACAATCAAATTCTATGCCCAGGATATAAATTTTTAAAACCCTACAAACCATAGACAAGTGCACCGATCCACCTATGGGGTTTGAAACAACAATGGGGCCTACCACTAAAGAAATGTCTAAGTGCAAACAATCCACAAGAGAACTAGAAATAAAAGAGTGTGAAGCTCCAAAATCGAATAAAGTCCAAATGGAAAAATCAGATATAGAAATAAAATCTTCAACTGTGACTTTCCTACATCTATCCGAAACACTGCCTGAAGGTGTTGCGTCTGACGCATGAATCTATGCAACTGGCGCACTCGCTCCCTAACCAGTTCTCTGATGACAACTCCTACTCATATGACTGGGCTGCCCAAAAACATATAACTTACCCTTCATCTTTTCCCTTTGCAATCCTTGGTGATATGTCCTATAATTCCACAGCTACTGCACCTCAATCCTCTCTTAATATGCTTCTAAGGGCCATCGCCTTTTTTCTTCTCTTTGTTGTTCCTCCACCATTTCCCCTTAGGACCTTCCGACTTAACAACTTCCTTACACTCTCCTTCCTTGACTACATCAGATATAAGTGCCATCTCTACCAAAGACTCATAAATAGCTCTCATCGGTATGTGAGTCTACAACAATCCTTGAAGGGGCTAATTTAATCCCCTCGCAAACTTCATAGCTTTCTTGTGCGGCGTATTCACCAACTCCACTCCGAACTAGAAAATTCATTAAATTGAGTAATGTGCTCCTTCACCGACAAACTTCCTTGTTTCAGATTAATAAACCGCTCTAATTGAACACTCTCCTCTGCTTTGAGACAAAAACTTCCTATCAAACCGCTCTCGGAATCCATTCCAAGTCACCTCTCTACCTTCTAACTCAATAACCTCCCAGCAATACGAAGCCTCCTCTTTCTGCTGCCTAGATGCTAGCTGAACCCACTATTGGTCCTCCAATCCTAATAAGCCAAATTTCCTCTTGATGTCCCTAAGCCATGCCCTTGCCTCCACAAAAGTCTCCTTGCCAGAAAAAATCTTTTTTCCCAAACTCGCAAAATCCTTGCAAAGCTTAGAGAAACTGATGGCGGCAAGAGGATTGATTGGGTTCCCACCTGCAGGTGCAGGATTGGGGGATGCCCCGTGGACCTCTGGAGTCGTGGCTTGTCAATACCTACGAAATCAGGATGTTACTGGATTGCCGTCAGAAGGTTCGTAGCATCAACCATTCTACGAAAAGAAAAGGATAGTATAGGAAAGAGTCAAAGGAAGACTGAACTGGACTTATGAGAGGATTTTTACAAAAATTCTTTTATTCTTAAAAACATTTCTAAGAGTTCTTTTTTGAAAGTACTTTTTAAAACAAGTTATTTCGGACAATACTTTTTTTAAAAAATAAATAAATTTTTGGGTATCCTGTAACCTTAGGCTCTTATATCAAGTGAAACGCCCTACATCCCTTAATATACCCTAAAGGACACATTAAAAGGCGTAGTGCATTGTAGGTATAACTGAACTAATAGAGACTAAGATTCACAAGATAAAAATGTGTAAAACAGCGGAAACTAAAATAATAACTTATTCAAAACAAAAACTTCATAAGTGCTTCATAAACCAAATAAGTCAAGTACCAATTACAACATACACGTTTCAAAACCGAATATGTCTCATGAAATAAAAGCTCGTAGTCTCAGCAAAAATCATAGTATAAATATCCCTCATAATAAACCAGTCCACAAAAAACTAAAGTTGAAATAAAAGAATAACATATAGAAAACTTCTCCATGAAAATCTCTAAGCAATTGCACGTCTGTTGTCCTCTCCCTTGATTGCCTATTCGGGAGGGATAGAGGAGTGGGTCAGACTAAAAGTATGGTGAATGATAGCAGTTACTAGAGTCTTTAAGCAAGGTAAAATAATAGACATTACAATAGTTCTAGCACAAGTAAGGAAAATGTAGGAAATAGAAAAGGGAAAATTGGAAATAAGTACGAGTAAACATCGCTCAATTAATAAGTAGGTTAATTTTGATTGTTTGCACTTGTCCTTGATTTCTGTTTTGATTAGGCTGAATCCATAATCTTGTAATTAGGCGGTAACCCTAATTCTATCCTTCTGATCGGCCTGCTACTCTATAGTACCCTTCTGCGGACTAGATGCTATATAACTCCCTACACAGAATGCTAATGTTTACTACAAAAGATACACAAAGCATCCACTGTGGACTAGATGACATATATAGCTCCCTACACAGAAGGCATTAATTTATCGTGGACTGGATGCTATAGAACTCCCTACATAGAATGTTACTGTATTGAATGGACTACATATATAGATCCCTACACAGAAGGCATTAATTTATTATGGACTAGATGCTATACAACACCCTACACAGAATGTTACAGAGAACTAGAAGACATATATAACAACTACACAGAAGGCATTAATTTAATATGTAATAGATGCTATATAACTCCCTAATAGAATGTTACCGTGGACTAGAAGACATATTTAGCTTCCTACATAGAATTTTGCCCTCTGTCCAAACAATATTTAATAGCGCCCCTTGTCCAAATTCCCCGTGATTTGGGCATCAACTTATTGACCAATTACTACAGCTATTAGCGTAAGTGTGCCCCCGTCTCACTTAAGGGTTATGTGAAACACCATGTCCATAAAAAATATAGGAAAATGCTATTTGGTACAGGTCCTACTTACACTTTCACTTGTTAACTTAGATAAGCTTGTATTATCATCTCTACTTTCTATTCTTATTAATTTATCCTAAGTTTTAAAATAAGCCTCATTTTATTCTTTTTCTTATTATAACCTACGTTATAATCATGCTTATTACTTAACCCAAGGTCTAAGTGCGAAATAAGCTTCTTTCATCTTTTACTCTTTTTAGTTATAATTCTAAATTATAACTAACCTTATTAATTAGTCCAATTCTAATCATAATAGGTATAATTTTAGTCCAATTGCATTTATATCACAGTCCAATTCCATTATTTATTAAAGCCTTTATAATTTACATCTTATTTTCTTCATTCAGTATTCTCACTTATATAATCCATATCTGTGTTTTAATTTATTCTAAGTCATACACGAAGAAAAGGAGGAAGAAGAGAATAGACGCTTGCATAGAATCTAAAATGTAGAAAAATGTAAATAAGAAATAAATAGTAGTAAATAAACTTAAGTACTATAAATAAATAAATAAAACTATGCTTAACCGTAATTATAATTGACTGAAAAAGAATAACTAAAAAGGAATAGACTGGAAAATAGATCTAAAATTGATAAAAAGGCTATTCCAAAATCGTAGTAAAACTAAAACTATTAGAAACCCTATTATTTTAAATTACTTAAAGAAACATTAAGATATTTACAACTACTCACCTTCGGTCCTAAGTTCTTTCTTTGATCTTCTCGGATCCACTTGGAGTTGTAAAATAATTCAATTTATAATGATTTTCTCCTTGGAAAAACTATTTCATTTAGGGTCCTTCCTAGAAAGGTGAACCTAATTGGAGAAAACCTAAAATGAAAAAAAGTGCTAGGTCTAGGGGTCTATTTATAGGGGTAGAAGTGGATCTCAGACCGTTAGATTTGGTGATTGAATAGGACACAACCACATCATAGGCTGAATAGGGGCCATCGGATGCATGAATGGAAGGTCCAGATCAGTTTAAACGATGCAAAAATGTGTTTAATTATTGCTGAATCATTCGAACGAAGGAACGTTTGTTTGCTTGCCAAAAGGCAAGGTGGGTCGACCGGGCGGTCGACCGCCCCCTTTCCCTGGTCGAGTGGTAATTTTTTTGATTATTTCGTTTTTTGCTCATATTATTTTGGATTTTGACGTTCTATATATGGAAATTGACCAGAAAATTACCAAGGACAGAATGGTGCAACTCTCGTGGCTTAATTCTGATAATTTCACAAAGTTATTTTATTATGTAATAAATTAACAAATTAATTACTATGGGTTAAATTTTGGGTTGTTACAATTGACTTGATTCCGTTTCGTGTTACCTTGCACTTGTTAATGACCACGACTTCTTACCATTTTTTTCGAACCATGACTTTTTTCGCTTGATAAAAACTGCTCCTTACTTTGATCTTGTCTGTTCATCCTTGAATTGTGATTGGAGGGATTGAAGTCTTATTTGTGCCTCGAGTTTGAATTCTTGTCTATGTTGCACTGGTGGTGTGTGTACTCTTGCTTGAGTTTTTTGTTGTTATCCACAATCATCTGGTACACTTTATCATTGTAGTCAAGTCTTGTAATTTCATTACCGCCTCCTAACTTTCATATGTTGGTCATTGTATATATGTATTCTTGTTCACTTGAGTCTGGTTTGGTTTGCATATGAGCTTCATGTATACTCGAGTCTCTTTGTTGTTACAGTCTTGTTAGCCTTCGATTTATGCACTTGTATTTTCATTTGAAGTTTATTACTATAGTCTGGTCATTGCATTGCTTTGACTCGTACTTACCTTCACACAATTGAGATGTTGAATTGAGTTTTTTGGAGTTACATGTCCAGTTTGCTTGATTCTGTGAGCTGCATGCTCCAATGTACTTTTTTTGTTCATGTCTTTGAAACTGTTCTATGGTTGACCTTGGTTCTGGTTTGGTGTTCACTCATGTCTGGTCTTCATTTGCTTCAAGCTTAATTACCAGCTACTTCGAGGTATCACTGCATATATATGTATACATGTGTGTTTACATATGTATATATATGTATGGTGGTTTGATATTGACTATAATTGTAGTGAATTTTCTATACGTACACATGCTAGTTCATGTTAATACATTTTCCTTGAACTTGTCTGGTCTCTGGTTCCATATGTTGTTGACGAGTTTGTGCCATATGAGTCTGTTGTGCATGTGATATTGTGGCTATGCTCTTGACCATGTCTGGTGTGATTTCATGTTGATTGGTCCATATTTCTTAAGTCCAGTTCATCTTGGTTGGTGCATTTGTTGAATCTGGTTCTGCTACATGTGCACTACCCTAGTTTCATTTGTACACACTTCTGTCTTGCATTTTTTACTGCAAAATATTACTTTTTTAATTTTATCATGTTAGTGTTTATTTTGAAAATAATTCAGATGCAAGATACAAGCTAGAATAGAGTTGAAGATCAAATACGAGTGATGAGTGAATGCAGTAGGGTGAAAATGTATGTAAAAAATTGTATAGTGAAAATTGTGTTGTTTTATGAATTTGCATTGTAATTGAAAATGTGAAAATGTAGTAAGAGATCAAATTTATAATATTTGAATGTGTAATAAAATATTTGTTTGAATATGAATTCTGTGTTATTTATTTTATTCAACAAATATTTATTTAATTATCTGAAAAATAAAATAGTACAACAACAAATATATTTGAATGAATATATATATATATATATATATATATTATCAGCAAACAAAAATCATCGGTTATTTTATTCTACACATGCATGTTGGTGCATTTAAACATACAAAGAATGAGAGCTGCTATGCTAGGGAGGATGGAGCTTTGGCAAAATAATTTAGAACCATGATAGATGAAATTGTTTTTCGAAACAAAGATGTTGATGGGCTGGAAGCAATAATGATTAAGCCGCTCATGATTACGGCTATGATTGGCCCTGCTGTTGTATGGAAAGTGCTGGTGGCTGTGGGAGTTCGGTCAACATTTTATTTAAGAAAGCCTACAACCAGATGCTTCTGGAAGGCATGAACTTGAAACCGTGTAAATCTCGAATCCAAGGATTTAACGGGATGGTTACGGAGCCAGTCGAATATGTGAAACTACCGGTGGTTCTGGGCAAGGGAGACCACAAGCAAGTGTGGTCATGCCTTTTGTGGGGTTGGATATTACTCTGCTTATAGTGGATTTTTGGACCGACTTGCCCCTGCTGAATTCAGAGCGGTTATAGCTCCTTGGTGCTTGACAATGAAATTTCCTGTAGGGAATGGTGTGGAAATAGTCCAGGGAGATTACGGGCTTAGCCATGAGTGTTAGGTCGCTGAGCTGAAGGAGGCAAGGCAAAGAGAGAAAGGAAAGAGTGTAGAGGGGACCTTCTACATCAAGGCTTTGGATGTATAACAACCACCTCCTGAGCCCTGTCTCAAGCGGCACATTCGGTTTCGTAAGGGCATGGATCCACGAAAAGAGCCGTGGGATGGAAGGGTAGCTCCAATCGATTTGATGATTAACGTCCCACACCAGAAACACACCAGCTTTATAACCGACCTGGGGCTGTATTGCTATCTTGTCATTCCTTCAGATTAAAAAATGCTGGAGCAACCTACAAGAGGTTGCTAAACAAGATGTTCAAAAATCAGCTTAGATGTTCGATGAACGTCTATGTGAATGACATGCTCGTGAAGTAACAACATTTCAGAAACCATGTTGACGATTTGGTAGAGATGTTTGGCTTTCTCCTAAAATACGAGATGAAACTCAGCCCTTTGAATGCTCTTTTGGTATTGCATCGGGAAATTCTTGGTCTTCATTGTGAACTCCCATGGGATTGAAGCCAATCCAGAAAAGAGCGAGGCATTAAGAAACATCGAAGCCTCGAAGATAATCAAGGAGGTCCAGAGTTTATATGGGAAGGTCATCGCCTTGAGTCGATTCATCTCTAGAGCAATAGACAAATGCATCCCTTTGATTAAAAAGTGAAAAGGAATTTCACTTGGATGTTGGAGTGTAAAGACATATTCCAGGCTCTCATGAATCACTTGGAGAGAACCCCATTCTTTTGAAGCCCGTAGATGACGAGGACCTTTTTATATATCTACCGGTGTTGGTGCATGCTCTAAACACCGAACTCATACGTGAGGAGTCACACATCCAATATTCAGTCTACTACATTAGTAAGCAATTGACAGGAGCAAAAAGTAATTACCCTAGGCTTGAAAAGCTTGCATACTGCTTGTTGATCGCTTCAAGGAAACTCTTCCCCTACTTTCAGGCTCATCCAATCAAATTTCTCATCGACCAGCCTTTATGACAAGTCTTATAGCGATCTAAGACTTCTGAAAGGCTGTTGAAATGGAAAACCCAATTGAGCCAATATGACATAACCTATCACCCTTGAAGAGCAGTCCAGGGTCAAGCTTTAGTAGATTTCATACTTGAGTACACTGCGTGAGACGATACTTTGAAGAGAAGTGTTGAGCAAAATGCTAGATAGAAGATGTAAATAGATGGTGCATTGAATGAACGTTGTTTTGGTGCTAGAGTTGTACATGTCACTCCTAAGGAATGTTCAATTTGTCATGCCTTGGGACTCGATTTTCCTGCAATTAACAATGAAGCGAAGTACGAAGCATTGATTGCGGAACTCAAAATTGCCAAGAAATTGAGAGTTAAAACTTTACATATTTTCTGCGATTCCCAGTTGGCGGTTTATCAAATAAGGAAATAATTTCAAGAAAGGGAGAGAGGCTAGATCCTTACCTAAAATAGACCCTTGAGCTACTTGGTGATATTGAATATTACACAATGACACATATTCCTAAAGTGGAAAATGCGAAGGTTGACTCACTAGCGACGTTGTCCTGTTCTAGAGATGCATAGCTCACGGGTCTGGTTTAGGTGGAAGTATTGTCGGGCCCGAGCGTTGATCAAATTGATGTCGATTGGATCCTAAAGACCAAGTGTGAGAAGGAGTCATGAATGACTCCAATAAAGAACTATCTATAGAGGGGAATCCTTTTGGACAAAAATAATGAGCAATAAAAGCTCCTTCGCCAAGCTTCAAGATATATCTTTCAGCAAGGAGCACTTTACAGGAAGGGATTCTCAATCCTAATGTTACGGTGTGTCGCCAATGATGAGTCCCAACAAGTCCTAAGCGAAGTTCATGAAGAAGCATGTGGCGACCACATCGAGGGGAAAACCCTGGAAAAAAAGATTTTCAGCTATTGGTACTTCTGGCCAACTGTCAACCAAAATGCAGTTAATTACACCAGAAAGTGTGACAACTGCTGGATATTTGCTAAGATTCCCAGATTCCCACCAATGGAGATTACTCAAATGGTTAGTCCCTGACCATTAGTAGTTTAGGGAACCGATATTATCGATGTGTTGCCGATATCTAAGGGTGGTATGAAGTACGCCATCATCGCCGTTGATTACCACACTAAATGGCCTGAGGCAGAGCCATTAGCCACAATTACCACAGAGAAGGTATTCAACTTCATGGTCCGGAATATCATCTATTGTTTTCGAGTTCCATAAGCAACTGTTACCGATAACGAGACCCAACTCGACAACACTAAGTTGAAAGATTTCTACCACAATCATCGCATAGAGAAGAGACTTACTGCGGTGGCACTGCTCCAGGTGAATGGAATGAAATTGTGAATAAGAATATTAAGTCCATTCTTAAGAAATAATTGGAAAGGCTAAGGCAAGTGGGTCGATGAACTTCCATTAGTGCTTTGGGCTTATTTGACGACCCACAAGTTAGTGGTTAGCCATTCTCCATTCGATTTAGCCTACAGATCAAAGGTTATGATTCTGGTTCAACTGGAACTACCTTCTCATTAATTAATTCACTACAATCCATGGGCAAATAAGCAACTCCTGCTGGAGTCACTCGATATGCTCGATGAGAAGCGCGATGAAGCTGACCGGAGAGCAGTTGCACAATAAGCTAAGTCGTCTGATATTACAACACCAAGGTCAGGAATCAGACCTTTACAATTGATGATCTAGTCTCAAACCAATCTTCCTACGCCATTAGAATTTGGGCCCAAGTTGGGAAGGTACATCCACAATTGAACAAAAGCTTGGAGACAACACTTTTAAGCTAGCAACGGTGGACAAGATCTTACTCTCGAGGGCATGGAATAGAGAACACTTACGACACTATTTCACTTAGAAATAAATTTGTACATAATTAAAGCCACGTAATAAGACAAAACCTATCATTTCCTTTCTTTTATAAAGTGAAATTGCTTTCCCAATCTATGACTCTACCTTTACATAGCTTAAGAGTTGTGAAATATGACCAACTCGAATGAATCTGCATGTGTATAATGCAGGTATACAGGTACCAAGAGTTAGGTGCCGACTAAACTTCTATAGTCCATGATCGGACCCTTGGAGTTCAACCACTCTTAGCATTCAAAGATGAATGCCAACAAAATCTTATCCTGGATATGGTGGTAGGAGTATAAACCAAAAAGAACAAGACTTAATCATTTATCTGCAAACTCTTATCCTTGAAGCAAGGGCATGAGTATAAACCGAAAAGGTCGTGATTTGACCATTCACCCATTGACTCTTGCCCTTGATGTAGGGACAGGATTATAAACCGAAATGGACGTGACTTGACAGTCCATTTATTAGCTTTTTTCCGGAGTTTGGCAAAGCACTAATGTATTTCTCAAAGGATGGCAAGGCTGAATATCATTTCCCAGCGATAGGTGAGATCTCTTCTGAACCTCGATCTATTCCCGAAGATAGATGTGGTCACATATAAAGTTCCTTCAAAAGGAATGCTTAAGACAACTTTTTCAAGTGATCGAAATTTGACCATATTCTAGAGTCCGATATGATTACATATAAATGCCTAGGGATAAGCACTTCAACGATCACTTTACGTTTGCAAGATTGATGAAAGGCTGGCAAATCTCAGAATGGGTTAATGATTTAGTTCGATAATAATCGTGGAAAGAAATGGAATATGAGTATATCAAATGGAAAGGTCATTTCTCGAATACTTAAATAAATTCAAACGAAGACAATAAAACAAAAGTCTTTGTTGATCATATTCGAAATAGAATTTGGAAACAAAAGTACATGACTTGTGACGACCCGCCCTTCTCAACCCTCGAAAATCGACACAAAATAACCCACAGTATAATATGCCGACGATCAAGTACCTAAAAAGATGGATTGTTGAGGAAAAAGAAAGAAGATAGAAGAAAGAAGTAACTAAACAATAACAGAATCTCACAATCGCAGAGAACAAAATATAATAGTCAATAATAGATCTTTACACAAAATGAAAACTATATTTGTTTTATATAATATATCATCAGAGTATATCTCAAACAAACAACAATTACCAGCTTGACAACATCAACAATCACAGCAGCGGATATAAACAAGTACGGATAATACATCTCGGACTCCAGCTCCTCTCCTGAGCTCCACAACATCCTATCCTGAATATATAACACTCGGTCTGACCCGAGCATTATAATGAAATAACACTCGAGTCAGTCTGGAATACCAGCTGATAAAAATACACCCAAATTGATTATTAAAGTTTTCAAAAATCCTTTGAAAACAAAAGCATCTCGTAAGACCACGCCACAAATAAACATGTCGGGTTTTTACCTTACGATATCTAAAACATTTCTTATAAAATCCTCTGATATTATAATAGAGTCTATATACAAATACTTATTAAAATAGCCGAAATTGTTACATTTATTAAATTCCATCTATTAGCCACAATCGTGGGTAATACAAACAAAACTCGTAAAAGGCTCATAGGAAGAATGGATTTCCAACTAATGACTAGGCACTGGGGTACAACTGTCACAGTACATGGCCTAGATCACCGTACCGAGGATTACTCTCAATCCCTGCAACACAAGACCGGGACTACCCTTTACTGGATAATCCCGAGTAAGATCACCCCACGGTTGGGATCAGCAACCGCAGCACTAAGCCGAATAAAGGGGACATCTAGACAGGGATGACCTCACCCTAGTGGGTGCTACCCACATAGCCTTGCTGCATATGCCTTGATTTTCAATCATTTCCGGTTGATGAGGCTTGAGGCTAAGCATTACCTTTTAGAAAATTTCACTTAGAATGCCCATCGTCCACCTGACGATGTTCCGAAAGTATTCATCCATATAAGTCCATCCCGGGTTCGAACGGAACCAAAGGCACTACTCCTACTACATCCATTTTGGAAATATCCTTAGGATTAGTAGTGACTAGCCCTTGCACTTCACAGCTCCATCTTCGACTCCGAACTCGTTTTTCCCATGAAAACAAATAAACCGGATCGAAGTGGTTTTCGAAAAATTAATCCCGATCCCGGTCTCTTTGAAACGATCAACGCATTGTCCAATATTGATAGTCGGTGATTTAACTATCAATTAACATTCACAAACATCCATTACACAACAAATAATTTCCCACATTATTTATTTTCCTCAAAAATATCTTTGCAAGATATATTTCCATTTTTGAACCCTTTTGAAAACAGTTTTCAAACCCTACTCTTCTCATGGAATAAATTCTCAAATCTTTACTTCCTTTGAAAACATCCAAGTACCAATACTTTAGATTTAAAATAATTTAAATCCTTTATTCTTGGAAATACATTAAAAATTTAAGTTACTTAAATACTTTAACTAAAATACTTGTACTTTTAAAAATATTTCAAATAAAACTTCTTTATAAGATATAAACTATTTTCTTTAAAGTAAAGGTTAAGCTAACTAAATTTTTGAAAATAGGAGTTATGAAATTCTATTCAGGTTCCAAGTAATACTTTAACCAAAACTTATTCTTAAAATAAAACTATTCCAAAAAAATATAAATATTGAAAATTATCTTTAAAAATGATACCCATGAACCCTTTAAAATAATTACTACTATAACTATTTTAATACTATTTACCTTTAAACTTAACAACTTAAATAATTTCTTAAAAACATTCCTTTAAAAACAAATTTAAAACTTTGAACATTCACTAAAAAAACTGCATTGAAACGTACTTGGCTTTCAGGGAAATACACTTCCGTTTCTGAATAAACCAAAGAATTCTTTTTATAAATCCTGCTTGATTTATCTCAATTCAAATTTACATTTAAATCCCGTAAATTCCTTTCTATACTTTAAAATAAACTCCTTTTATTTTTAAACACATTTCTATCTCCTGGAAAATCACTTTCAAAGTATATGCTTAAAGTATTTAAAATAAGACTACCAGGAGTTTACTTAAATGAAAATAATACTTAGGAAAATATAGAGGAGTTTCTAAGTAATTTAACCAAAATTACCTTTTAAAATAAAGTTAATGAATCAAATATTTATAATATAATTTCCTTCTAAAAACTTAGTACTGCTTTACTTAAATAAGTATTTACTTATACTTAAAAATAATTAAAAATAATATTATTATTTTTTCTAAAATATTCTAAAACACATTTTAAACTGCCAATTTATATTTTGAAAGCTTTTCTTTGAAACATACCAAATTTCCAAGAAAGATGCACTTTCCATCCTTTACAGATAATCTCATCTTTACCTTTAAAACAATTATTCCTTTCTTATAGAATTTCCCATCGGAAATTTATATTTCCAAATTTATCCACTGATAAATATTTATTCCACTTCATTTGTAAAACTAATTTTCAAAATTCCAATTCCTCATCACAGTTTCAAAGACACTCCAAATTTTCCAAACCAATTTTCTGAATTTAATTTCCTTAAATTCATTACTCAAAATTCCTTTTCAATTTCCCTTTAATCCCAATTTATTTTATTTATATTTAAAATCCCAGATTATATTCATCCAACCATATCACAACATAACTGAATTTTCAAATTAAACTACAACGGAATCATAAATAAAATACATCACAGGCAATGAAGATAATTTCTACATTGTGAGGAATCCAGTTGGATCCCTCCAACCTGTTTCCCTGCATCCACAGATGTTAGCACGACAAACAAATATCGATCAAATTAGATAATAATTTTCATATCCAACCAACCAATCATTTAATTAATAACTATTGAAATTAACTAGCATTACAAATGTGAGCGAGATAAACTCACCTTGCATTCGACGAGCGTTTCAAATTTTAAATTAAATCGAGCTCGTTCGATTTAATCTAAAATTTTCACTTGCTCAAAACGACTCCAGATCTTCGTCACAGCGTGCTGCTCGTCGCTGCGATTCCGGCGCATCTTTTTTCGTCGGAATCTGAGAAAGCATGAGAGTGATATGAATTTTTTTTAAACATTAAATAAAATTTATATAACAATTTCTTTTCATTTTAATTTTATTTTACCATCATCCGTTCAATTAATTGATAGAAAAATCGAGCCGCACAAAGATTCTTCTTTTCTGCTCGGTCACAAACGCGAATACCCATTACGCACAGTCATTGATCGATGCCGCTCCCCATCTCATCACGTTCGACGACGATCCAACGCCTCCCCATCGAAGCCCATCGGAAGCTCAACCTTTGGCCAAAGTTTGCCTCAACTCGGTCGATCTATGCCTTCGAACGACGAGCACAAACGCCAACCACTTGTAGCCAAAATTCCTCCTCCCTCGATGAAGATATCTCGAATCTCCCATCGGATCTGTAGATCTCTCCACGATCTACAACTTTCATTTACAAAGTTTTCGAAATCAAAGCATGGATCGAGAGATTTTTGAGGGGAAACGAAACTAATTTTCGACCATATAATTGTTTGGTGTCGGCTGGAAGAAAATAGGGTTAGGGTTGTCTTTAACGTGAACATATGTACGTGTATAAATATTATTTTAATATTAAATCCATTTTAAAGCAACTTTTTCACACGATCTCCAAACGACGCGTGCCGACAGGCGATTATAATGTTTTACCCGCATTCCGAACATAATGGAACGTGTTTCATAGGCTAATTCAATCGTATGTGCGAGTTACGGAAATAAACGATCAATTTTAAATTAAATCGATTAAAATAGTTTCTATGCGTTTTGAGCTGCCAGGGTCAAACACAACTCCGATTTCTATGAAAATTGAAATCCGATAATAACTAACTATTACGGATCTAATGGAACTAGTTTCGTAGAATTCCAAGACTGTGCCCCAGAAGGCTATTCTAACTCGTCGATTAATTCGAATGATTTTCAAAATTGTCGAAATCATCTAAAATTTCACTTTTAAAACTTTACTAATTTTACTATAAATCATACAGAATTTATATTCACATCAGAAATCGTTCTGATTCATTTCGAACCAAAATCTGATTATTTGCATTATTATTGTGACGACCCGGAATTTTCGAGCATTGAAATCGGAATATTTAATTGATTTTAAATTGTTTAAAGGTTAATTATCAACTTGAATTACGAATATCACAATTTATTCGATAATTAAATTATTGAATTAAATAACTTGAGTTTGAATAAAATGTTGAATTTGGAATTTTAAACCGATTAAAAATAATTTAAAGGCTTATAAAATTTATATTGATGATAGTGAAGACAGTAAAAGTGTTAAAATTGAATTTGAAAGTTGCTTGTTCAGTTTTGAAATTTAAATCATTTAAATCGAATTTAAAAATAGCCTTCCGAGGCACAGTCTCGGAATTCGACGAAACCAGTTCCATTGGGTCCGTAATATTGAATTATTATCGGCTTTCAAGTTTCGTAGCATTCAGAGTTGTTGTGTGAGGATACGTCATATAAACGCGCTGAACTTTATATCGAATAAAACTGTATCTTCGTTCCTTCCTTTGCAAGCCATAATAATAATAATAATATTAGATATTACTCGCGTCTTCTTTTGGAAGCCAAGCCGCATATTTTCTTTTTAGGGCCACGTAATCCTTTCTTATCCCCTCACTTCTAAATCGAATACACGGTTCAAAAAAAAATTAAATGGCGGAACTCCAATCCTTTTCACGAAACCGAAGCCGAGTCTTTCATGGAGGCGAATCGAGTTCATTAACCTTCAAATCAAAATCAAATTCGAATATGGGAGGAATCGAAATCAAGTTCGGCATGAAGCCTGGATGCACGAAGCCAAAATCGGCAACTTCACGGGACTTTGATTCGATTCATGCGACACTGAGCGCGCATGGGGGGGGGACTTTGTTGTGCGGCGGTCGACGTGCTCTTTGTTTTGAGTCGAATCGCACGCTAGGGCAACGCGACTGCAGTTTAGGGTTTGGGGGGTGTAGCGACCCGACTTCCTATCTCCAGGAAAATCGCATCACTAGTGAAGAAAGAAAGGGATAGAAGAAGAAAAGAAAGAGAAAGAAGAAACAGAACAACATCAGAGAACTCACAGCGGAACGAATAAAATATAATATATCAAATAAAATATTACATAGTATCTCATTACATCAGAGTACACAACTATACAACACATATTAGACAGTTATAAACATCTGTATAATTCATACAACTCAAGTACAACAGAAGAAACAGATACCAAACACACAACGGAATCAATATATATCTATACGTCGAAGCCTCCTGCTCCATATCTCCTCCAAAATTCGTCAAGCAAACCCGAATCACTTGACTACTCATACATAATATGAGTACCCAAGAGTTTAATAAAACAGAAAATAAACACTTGGGTCAGACAGGGGTCTGGTGTGAGTAAACGGTTTAAAATTGCTTAACTTTAGAAAACCTTTGAAAGAAAAGGTATCACGTAAGACTTCCCACACATAAACATGGAAAAGTTTTTACCTTATTCTAACCAAAACATTTGATAGGAAATCCAGTGATATTATAATAGTGTCCAGGGTTTTCAAGTAAATAAGAAATAGCCGAAATTGTTACATTTATTAAATTCCAGCTACATAGGTATACAAACAAAACCGTATGGTCTCGTAGGGAAAATGGGTTTCCATCAATGGCAGGGCTACTGGGGTACCGCCCGTCACAGTACGTGGCCTAGATCACCGTACCGAGGATTACTCCCTTCATCCCCTGCAACACAAGGCCAGAACCATTCCTTACTGAACAGTCCCGAACAAGACAACCCCGGCGGTTGTTCGGAATTCAACCGCCCCACACAGCCGAAATAAAAGGGACTTCTAGACAGGGGTAAATCTTGCTCTCCAGTGGGTGCGACCCACGAAGCCTTGCTGCACCTCCCCTGTTTTAGCCATTCCCGGTTGATGAGGCTTGAGGCTGCGATTACCTTTATAGAACACATTTATTTTAGAATGCTCATTGTCCGCATGACGATGTGCTGAAAGCATTCAATCCATACAAGTTCGTTCCGGGTTCGAACGAAACCGAAGGCACTATCTCGTTGCACCCATTTTGGAATCACCCTCAGAGTCAACGACCATAGCCCTTGCACTCTAATTCATCATCTCGAATCTATAAGTACTATTCCATCAAACTCATTACGGAATCACCCACAGAGTTATACTGACGTATAGCCCTTACACCTCGAGTCTTCACTTGCTCCACTTGGATTAACGACCTAACGTTTAATTGGAATCGATGTGGTTTTCGGATATCCAAATATGGAAACCCGATCCCGGTCTCACCGAAACCAAACGCCATTTTAATGTCCAAGTTGTACTTAAGGGTTTAACAATTTAACTTAATTCAGGATGATATAAACAGATAGATGAATAACACTATCACTATAGATAATTCATATAATCCATTCATCTCACAATGCATCATATCACATATCTCATAGACATCCAAATCATCCAGTATCAACCAATCACCCAATATCAATCATCCATTATCATTCAACATCCAATATCAATCATTCAATATCAACCATTCAATATTAATCAATCACCCATAGCAGAATTGATTAACTCTTAATCAATTTAATTAACCTCTAATTAAATTAATTACTATCCTTTAATCATTTGGATTATCCTAACTCCTTCTTCCTTGATTTATTACAAATCAAATTCATTTATCATCTCCAAATGATTTCTTTTTAATTAATCTTCCTAGATTAATTATCTTTAATTACTTTCATTATTAATTCCATCATTAAATAAATCTTAGTTAACTAATTAATTACTCCATAATTAATTATTTTCAAACAAATAAGTTAATCAATTACATAATTGATAACATTAAGTGATTCCATTAATCACTTTTATTAATTACTACCATGAGTAACTTCCCTAATTACTTCCATAAGTAATTATTATTTTAATTATATTCAAAAATTAACCATTGATTACTTCATTAAGTAATCTCACTTAATTTATCCAAATTAAGTGATTATTTAAAATTAAATAAATAATTAACTAATTATTTAAAATTAATTAAACAATTAATTAATTAACTAACTTCTTGTATTTTAAAATCCTTAATTTAAGAATTCATTAATCTTAGTTACAAATCATATTTATTAAGTATTCTCAAATTCGTATCAAAATAATTTAATCTTATTTATCTTTATAAATAAGTTATTTGAAATTAATCAAATTTTAACAACTTAAAATATATTATTCTATTTCGATTTCAAAATTATAACAATAACCTTATTTGGAAATAATGTATATTTGAAATTAATTTCAAATTTAAAATACTTTAAATTATCTAACTTCAACCCTGTTTATTTTCAATATGAATTGAAACTTCGTTTTAAATCATTATTTTAAAATTTAACTTAAACGTTAATTTAATACTTTAAATTCAAACATTTCTTTTTAAAATTTGAATTCAAAATTACATAAAGTTAATTACCTCAAAGAATCATTTTAAACAAATGTAAATTTTGAAATAACTTGTTTATGATTTAAGGCTTACTTCTATTTGGTTTTGAAAACCTTACAACCTAAACTCGAGTTACTTAACAACCTTATCTTCAGCTTATTTAACAACAAATTGAATTAGTTCTTAATAATATACAGTACTAACCCGAAGCTCACTATCAAAAACACGCGAGCAAACATGGATTCATCCTGAACCTACCCAAGCTAATAACCCAACCATCTTCCCGAGTCGACTCCCTGAAAACGCGATAGTTTCTTCGAGAAAAACTCGTCTTCCCCACACAAAATTTCCAGTGCACACGATAATCACGGTGCATATGCACCAACAACTCCGGCCGCCGTAGCTGATCGCACCCATCGTCGACGATCACTCAACCATCCACGATCACAAATGAAAACCCATAACCCACGATTTTCCCTCGACTCGAAATTCGAGCTTCCGAACCAAAAAGTTCGAACCAAGTAACTTCCATCATCCAAGAATCCACCCACGGCCGACCATCACGTCGCCGTTACACTTTGTCATCCACACCATAGAATCCCACATCCATGAACTCCATCTTCCCAAGATTCGAACGACTCCGGTTCATCAACCAAGTCGCAATAATTTCCAAAGTCAGACCGAAACCCAAACAAACTAAAACCCTAGTTTTGTCAAATTCAATCAATATACTTATTTGAAAAATTATTTTGTATTTTTCCCATAATCTATAAAATTCAAGCGAGCTTCAACCAAAGAATCGAATCGAATTATTGTGTAAATCATTGGCAGTACACAAAAATTCCCAAAACAAACAAACCCAAAATACACACTAAATACTCAACTAGAAATTATGAAATGCATGTCTAAATTCATGATCTTCCATTACTAATTCACCCATACAATTCAAAACGACAATTGAATTCATTGATTTTTATCATATATGTGAATTTCACTGTTATTTCCTATTCCCAAAATATTAACTGAATCATTCTATCTTTAAACTATTTTTACCACTTAATTTACATTGTTATAATTTTTCTCTCCATAATGTTCCTAGTTAGTTAGTGACTTTTTGGAAGATATGGGTTTTCTTCACCATGTTCCTAATCTGAGGTTCATAGAGACTAGTTTGCAAAAGCACACAGACATGCTCCAGCATAATCATCCATATACACAAACAATTCAAGCAGAAGAACTTCATTCAAAACAATATCATCACATGCATTAAGTATAAATCCAAATTAAACTGTTTTTAAAAGAATGTTCCCTCACCTTTCTTTGAAGAGGCAGAGCAGTATTATTTCCAGGCACTGAATCTTAAATTTGAAAAGCTTTTAATTGCTGTAGAAAAACCTTGCATGCATGCTTTAAATTTGATGTTGAACTTGATGAATTGCAGGTTTCAATCTTTATTTTAGTTGCAGGTTGAACTTTATTTGGATGCAAGTTGAAGATTTGCAGATTTCATCATGAAATGCAGGTTTGTTGAATTGCAGAGATTTTGCAGGTTGAAGATTGAAGTTGTAGTTTGTAGATAATAAATTGTAGATATTGATTTTCAGGTTGTAGTGAATTTTCTGTGTTAGCAATTGATGTTTTGAAAGGAAGAAAATTAAAGAAAATGAAATGTTATGTATATAAAAGATGAAGACATTTTTTTTTTAAGAATATACACTTGTCTCAAATATACTTAGTTGTCTTACAAATGTCATATAGTTGTGCTAACATAATTACACATGTTACTTAAGTGTTTTGAAATTAATTTTACTTAGTTTTTAAATGTATATATAATTTACTAATTAAATTTGCTTTATAAATAAATATAGGTTTGCCTTTAAAAGAAATATTCTCACACTAGTAAAAATGCAAGTAATTTTAATATATGTATTTAAAAATCTAAAACATTTGTTTTTTATACATTCATATCCATTTTAAAAACAAACATAAAACTTATTTAAACTATCATATGTAAAATAAATAACAATTCTTATATTTTGAAAACAATTGAATTAATTTTTAAATTAACTTTTGAAAATATAAAACAAAACTTTAAATTACCATATCCATTCATATGTAAATTATTAATGGATTAAAATTAAATTTCAAAACAATATCAAACTATAACATATACATACATATATGTTACAATTTTTAAATAAATCTTAATTTAAAACAAAAGCTCTTCTATTTACAATATATATCAATTATATATATTATAAACAGAATAAATATTTATTAGCTTTGAAAACAATTCTTATCAATATTACCAGATTAAAATTTCAATAACCTTTAAAAGATTAAATTAACCAATTTAAATTAAAATTATAAGGAAAATTTATCAAATCAATTAAATTATTATTGCAGATTATTAAATCGATATTGCCCAAAATTCCGGGTTGTTACAGGGGGGGAAGATAGTGATCGGCAATTCGTGGTTACTGCGCCTTGAAGCTTGCTTGCGACCGTGATGGCGATGGTGGTGAGGTTTATTTGTTTCTTTTTGTTTATTTACATATATAAACAGTTTACAGAAAAAAAGAGAAATCCCTGTTTCACAGATGTACATATACTAAGAAAAGCTTTACAATAAACAAAATTACTATTTTGTTATTTACAGAAGAAAATAATAATGTAACAACATGTTTTATGAAACAGTGATTTATATAAACTACTGCTTAAAAAAAAAAGAGCTATATGGATTATTTACCAAACTGTATGTAATTTCTGAATATATATATATATATATATATATATATATATATATATATATATATATATATATATATATATTCAGATTTTAGCCTACTGGTTGTGTCAAAAATATAGTAGTAGGGATTCATTATGTTAACAAGCTTATTTAATTATTTTGGTTCCTAAAGATATTTGTTAACAGGAAATTGGTTTTAAAAACTACTAGTTAGAATTAAATTTTTAGTAAATTAAATTTGTTGAATGGAAATAAACTGTTTTGGTTAATTCAAATGTTAATAAACCGTGTAATTGTTATCCAAGGTTGAAGTCATGATAAACATCAAATATTTACAAATTCATAAGTTGTTATGAGATGGTTAATTTATTTTATACGTTTTAATCTAATGATAAGTAAGGTATTGATAATTAATTTAAATTTAATCAAATTTATTTACACGGTTTTGACAGGGAATATATATATACATATAAACTTATAATTAGTTTATAAGCTGTTAGGAAGTAGATTTGTTTCTGTTCGAGTAGTTAACCATTTCAAACACCTAAATTTAATGCTATTTAACTTTATAAACTCGGTCTTAAATTTATTGATTTATTATTCCATTTAAAAGTAAAGTAATATATTTGTTTAGTTAACTTATTTAAAATCTATGCTAGTTACAAAAGGATTATTCAAAGGGAAATTAGTTTGAAATTTAATTATTCATTAAAATTCAAATCATTCATGTCCTCTTCCCCTTCCCTTTCTCAGCGTCAACCCTCCCCCTCATCAACTCGCTCTGGCCGTTGCTATAGATCCATGGAAGATGAAGATTTCGCTCGTCCTGACCTCCTATCGTCCAGAGAATTCCCTCCCCTCTTAGCAATCAATCGGTCCCACCTTGCTCCATCTCCCCGCCTTTGTTCGAGTGACCTGAATGCGGTTACAAACGATCTTGCTGCTATGAATTCTTCATCGTCTAAACCAGGTGAATCGAATTTACTCCCTATTTCAGGATCCAATGTGAATGTCGATGATAATCCCTGTTGCGATTTGGGTCTCCTTGATACGGATTCTTTGGTTATGGACTGTGTGGCTAGTCCTGTGGCTCCACCGGCTATGCTTGCTTGCGACATAACTAGTGCAGTTAGTGGCACTTCAACTACTCGACCTAATGTCAAAGTCAATGTAGGCACTGTGCTCCCTGTTTTATCTCCTGGTGTCATCTTGCACACGGTTGCTTCTCACAATGTGGATAACATCCCCATTCCTATGGCATCATCTGGTGTTATGGAGTGTCGCCCTGATTCCCCTAGCCCGATTGTTCCCAGAACATGGTCTTCCCTTTTTACATCCAAACCCCATAATGCGGGTGTTTATGAACCAGTTGATTTCGAAATCGTTGAGGAAATCGGAGTTATGATCCCTCCCCTATGTGTAATGCAAGCCGGTATGGATTTTTGGTCTGGGTACGTTGTTGGATTCTTTTTGGATCCTAAACATCGTCTTCTCGATGTGGCTGCTGTTTGTCGTCGGGCCTGGAGACTACAAGGTGGTCTCAGAGTAAAGTTGGTTGATTCCATGTACTATCTTTTGTTCTCCTCCCCTGAGGAACGTAGCCGTGTCCTTGAGTCTGAGCCTTCCTTCTTTGATGGTCAGCCCTTCATTATTACCCCCTGGACACCGACGGTTGCTTGTGCTCGTGAACAAGTCTTATATATCCCCGTATGGGTTTATTTCTCCCAAAACCCTTCTGCTCTTCAACCACTGCGTGGTTTGAACTGGCTAGCATGCAATATTGGTAAATTGATTTGTTTTGACTCTAATACAGTTGCGAGAGATAAGCTTGTATACGCCAAGGCACTGATTGAGATTACTCCCCTTAGGCCGCTTCCATCCTCTATTCCTGTCCAGCTTGTTGTTGGTCACGTGGTGGATGTTCGTGTTCGTTATGGATGGGTCCCTGACATATGTTCCTCCTGTCACTCTTTCTGCCATGTAGCCTCTGCCTGCAAGCACTCTGCTGTTTCTACTGCTGCGCCGAAGATCGCACTGCCACGGCCTCCACTTAGGAAATGGGTTCCCAAAGTCAATCTGGTTGCTTCTGCCCCTGTTCCTTCTCTTTCCTTAGTGCGGCCTGCGTCACCAGTTCCTGGTGTTGCTCCTATTGTTCTGTCTGCTGAGCCGGTTCTCTCTCCGCCTCTCGTTGTTTGGGCCAAGTCTGAACATTGTTGGGTTGATTATAATTCTGATATGAGATTCAACCCTGTGGACGAATCCTACTTTTGATATGTATCTGATGATCTGTTGGACCTTCGATGCCTGTATTACAGAATTTCTGGTGACTCCTTGGTCCTTGATATGGATGGTTCATATTCTGAGATTAATTCCGTAATTCTAGCTGATACTGCCTGGGATCGATCTTTTATTTAATCCTCTGACGTTGACTGTTATGATCCCTCTCTTGCGCTTCGTTTCCGCCCCTTTATTGGTATTCTTGGGAGTGGTTCTCTGGATCCTACCCGGATTGTTGAGGGTGATGGTGATTCTTCCTCTGCGGAGGAGAACTAGTCTAGTTATATATTTCTGTAGCTGTGACATGTCTATCACACTCCTGTGCTGTACTTTTTATTTTTTCCTACCATAGTAGCAAAGGTGTCTCTACCTTTCTCCTGTACTTCAACTTTATTACGTTCGTAATAAAAGTGGTCGGTCCACTATAAAACCGTCGGCCTTGCCAAAAAAAAAACAATTCAAATCATTGGTTAAAATTAAATGGAAGTGTAAAAACGGAAATTTATTGTTCGATTAATGCAAAATATTAAAAATTGAATAATGTTTATACAAGGTAAAAATTTGAAGAAAGCAAGACGAATTGGGTCGGATTGCAAATGTTAAAGGTAAGTTAATCTCACTCAGTTAATATAAATTTAAATTTAAATGATTTAATTTAAATAATTGTTTGAATGGGTGAGATTGATTGATGTGCTATAATATTATAATTTGAAATTGGCATTTTATGTGATGCTAACGTCTATGGATGCAGGGAAAACAGGTTAGAGGGATCGAACTGGACCCCTCACCATTTATATAAATTATTTAATACTCCCTGTTGTGATTATTTTATATTCTGTGGTGAATATCATTGATATTATTGATAATTGGGATATTGCATGTTATGGTTTACTAGAACATATTCCTGTGCACTAAGTTATCAACATACGAAGAATTGGATTTTGGAAATAAAATGAAGAGGATGTGTAAGTGAAATAATTATAGAAATTTTAATAAGTTTAAGAATGAATGGGAAAAATAAAATAAAGTGACTTTAAAATTTTAATAAATAAATCTAGAATATAGAAAGAAAATTTTGAATGACAGGAAGTTAATGAATTTTAAACTGTAGTGTTATTATTTAAGAGAACAAAACATTTATCTAAAACTAAAGATTTAAATTATTGAAAGGAATAAAGAAGAATTGGGAAAGACCTGAACGTATATATTTCAGGTAAGAGATTTAAAATCAAATGGAAGATAATGACAATAATAATAAATCCATAATTAATGAATTTTGAAATGAACCGAGCAAGTAAAGAAATTTATTTCAAATCGAATGAATTGGAAATCAATTCGGGAAATTGATTTAAGTGCTTGAAGTTGGAATTCTCTCTGGATGGCCAAGTACACGTTTTTTTTGAAAAGTAAATTTGTAAATATAAATTAAATGCTTTAAAGTTGTTTTTAAAGAAAGAAAGTTTTGTAAAATTATAATTTCTAATATTTAATTTCTAAAGTAAATATTCCCTTTTAATATATTATAGCATTAATTATTTAAAGGTAACTTAGTATTCGTTTTAAGGGTGGAAACCTGGTTTTATATTTTATAAAGTAACCGTATTTTCTCAAATATTCATATAGCATATATTTTTAACAAATCATTGAAGTAGTTTTAAAATAAATATTTTAAAGTATATTTCAAAGTAAAGTGTTTTTAAATTATTTTAAAATCTAGTTTTGTGCTTGGTGATTTCAGAGGAAATAGAAAATAATTGGGAAAGTTTATTCTGAAAGGAAAGATTGTTTTGAAAACTGTTTTCAAAGGATTGAAAATAGAAATATATCTTGTAAAGATATTTTGAAGTAAATAAATAATCTGGGAAATTATTTATTGTGTGGTGGTTGTTTGTGAATATTAATTGATAGTTAAATAACCGACTATCAATATTGGCCAAATGCGTTGATCGTTTCGAAGAGACCGGGATCGAGATTTATTTCTCGAAAACCACTTCGATCCGGTTTGTACGTTTCGTGTAAACAATTTTGGATTCGAAGATGGAGCAGTGAAGTGCAAGGGCTAGTCGCTACTAGTCCTGAGGATATTTCCAAAATGGATGTAGTAGGAGTAGTGCCTTCGGTTCCGTTCGAACCCGGGACAGACTTGTATTGATGAATGCTTGCGAAACATCGTCAGGTGGACGATGGGCATTCTAAGGGATATTGTTCTTTATAAAGGTAACGCTTAGCCTCAAGCCTCATCAAATGGGAATGACTGAAAATCAGGGGTTATGCAGCAAGGCTAGGTGGGTAGCACCCAAGCAGGGTGAGGTCATTCCAGTCTAGATGTCCCTTTTATTTTCGGCTTACTGGTGCAGTTGCTGATCCCAACCGTGGGGTGATCTCACTCGGGACTGTCCAGTAAGGGATGGTTCCGGCCTTGTGTTGCAGGGGATGAAGGGAGTAATCCTCGGTACGGTGATCTAGGCCCCGTACTGTGGCAGGTGGTACCCCAGTGCCTAATCATTAGTTGGAAATCCATTCTCCGTACGAGCCTTGTACGAGTTTTGTTTGTATTACCCACTCTGTGGCTAGTAGCTGGAATTTAATAGATGTAACAAATTCGGCTATTTTATAAGTATTTGTATATAGACCCTATTATAATATCAGAGGATTTCTATAAAAATGGTTTTAGCTATCATAAGGTAAAAACCCGACATGTTTATTTGTGGCGTGGTCTTACGAGATGCTTTTGTTTCCAAAGGATTTTTTAAACTTTAATAATCAATTGGGTGTGATTTTCTCAGGCTGGTATTCCAGACTGACTCGGGTATTATTTAACTGTAATGCTCGGGTCAGACCGAGTATTATAGGATACAGGATTTGTTGCTGTGGAGCTCAGGAGACGAGCAGGATGGCGATACGTACTCTCGTACTTGTATATTTATATACGTATTCCGCTGTGTTGAGTTGTTGTGTATCCATTTATATGATATTGATGTTGAGTTGTGATTGATGTACTCTGATTGATGTAATATATAAACAGAGATATATTTGATTGAGTAAAGATTATTTATTATTTATTATATTTTATTCCGCTGCGATGGTTAGATTCTGTTATTGTTTGCTATTTTCTTCTTCTACCTCTTCTTCTTAAACCCAAATGGTTCGTATTTCTGTGCATCTTGAGTTGATTGTTGTAGAATAGTGTTGACTCTAGGGGTATGGAACTGCGGGTTGTTACACTTGGTATCGGAGCATAGTTTGGAGATAACCTTGGCTCTGGTGGGAATTACTCATTATTAATAGAGTCTATAGTACTCTAGAATGAGTTTGAACGTATTAATAGATATGAGTGCGTATTTGTTAGTGAATATAAATTATTTTAATATTGTGTTGATTGGTTTATTGAGTGGCATATGAACCTTCGTCGACGTAGTCTGCGCAACTGTATCGAAAGGGTTTCTAAACACTTGAATAGAACAATCGACACGATATTGTTTTAAATATGGGTAAATGAAATAATTTTACCCAAAAATATATTTTGATATAAATAAAAAGTTTTGAAAACTATTTAGTTAATATATGGTTGCTTGGATATTAGAAACGATAATATTAAAGTATTATCATTGTTAAGTGAGAATTTGACTAGAAATGGAAATGTAACCAAAATTTAAGGAAATAAATTCATTATAAAATGAAATTTATAAATATGTAATATAAATGTGATTTATGCATTAAAATACAATTAAATAATAATTTGTACAAATAAAGTGTACAAATGAATTATAGTTAAAATTTATCTAAGCAGGCTTTAGAAGTTTAAAATTCCGGAGATTTGGAAATGTTTATCGAAGTGTTTTAATGATAAATGATGGCATTATTGTTTTGGAAGTAATTTTGAATGGAAATTTGTTTTAAAATGGATTTTGGAAGTGAAATAGCATTGAATTCACTTCAGTCACTGGAAAATAACTTCGGTGATGACTGCAGCATCATCGATGTTCATTTTCGAGTTTCTAAGTGATGGATTGCTACCAAAAAATTGATTTGCTCAGAAAAGTTAGTTGTTTTTGTAAATTTCAAAGGAAATTTGTTGGTGGAATAAAACCAGGATTGGTTTAATTTTTGAGAAGTGTGATTTTAGATGTTAAAGATTTCAAAATGATTTGAAACCAAAAGCCGTGTGTTTAAAAATCCTGATGAGATAAGTTGTAAGCTTATAAATTAAGATGATTTTTAAATCAGGAAGGAAATATAAGCTTTGAATGTTGGAAGGTAAATTTAAAGAGAAAAGTTAAAAATGAAATTTACTTGGATGGGAAATAAAAAATTTGACTAGATTGACATTAACTGGGTAGGCTGAAAATAATATCCAGTTATATTTAAATTAAATTAAAATTGAATTGATTTAAATAAACCTGAGTTAAAATAAAATTGAATTTGAATAAAAATTCAATTGAGTTATCAAATGGAATTAGATTCTTACCTGAATAAATGGAAATAAGTTGGATAAGGATTGAATTGAAATAAATAAATCAGAATAACTTATAAGAGAATTTAAAATCCATAGGAATGAAATATGCTTGGGTTATAAATAAGCATAAGGCTCGAGTTAAAAATGAAAGAATAATATATTCAAGCCTATAAGGAATGGAATAGTGTAAATAATAAGTTGTGACTTATAAAATTGAAAAAGAGAGATACAAAATTCCAAAATAAATATTATTGATGAATTGGAGAATAAAATGAAAGTCAAAACCTGAATTATAAAGTAAATTGAACTTAAGAAAATAAAATAAAGTGATATTTGGAATAAAAATTCAAGAGTTGGATTATAAATAAGGGAAGAACTAATTAGATAATAAATTAGTCAATAAAATTGAATTGTGAGTATATGATGAAGTTTGGAAATAAACTCAAGTTATAAATTAAAATTTGATTCAAATTGTTGATGAAGTGAAAGTAATTGAGAATGAAGTTGAATTGTAAGTTAATTATATTAAATAAGTGAATGGATGGGATAAATAAGAACCAAAGGAAGTGTTGGTTTAAATAAGTCGAGAAATGGTTATTAAATGAAATAGCTTGGATTGTTTTTGAGCTAAATAAAATAGTTCGGAATAAACAAATATGGAATGAAATGTAAATAAATGAATTGTAAATAAAATTTAAATGTAATGTGTCGAGCTAAATAAATGATTGTGAATGGATTAAAATAAAAGGGAAGTTTAATTGGTAAATAAGATGAACCTAAATTGTTAATAGTTTTGAATGGAACTTGTTTGAATAATGGAACTAGTTGGGTTAATAAATTAAATACAAGTGAATGTATTCAAATCTGAAATGGAAGCGAGGATAATTGGATTGTGAATAAATTTGGAAATGGAGTAGAATTAAGAATAAAATTGAGTGAAATCAATTTAAATTGGTTATAAAACATAAATACTTATTTATTCACATAAATCTCGTCAAATTTCATGGAATAAATTATTGTTTGTTGGAAATGGCGTAATTAAACATTCTATGAGTGAGAATAGTAAAATAAATTGATTTTGAAAGCAATTGAATTAAATATGAGCTCAGTTTGCTTAAAAATAAATTAAATGTAAGTGATTGAGATTAAAACCATTTAAAATTGATGAGGTTGTATACGAATGGATTGAAAACCATTCAAATTTCATAAAAATGGTTTATAAATAAATTGGAACAGTTGAATTAACATGGAAATTGTAGAAGTTGCTTATGGAAAAATGTTTGGTGTGAATTTCTTTTAGAATTCATATGTTTTAACTATTGCAAGTAAGTGAAATGTGTTAAACTTCTTATATTTGGCACTTACAAGTTTAAACTGAGTAAGTACAGGTACCTGGAAGCCGTGAGGCTGGATTGGGTTGTGCTATATGCTAAAAATAATAAGCCGCTTGCTTAAAATGCTAAATAAGGTACGCCTACGCAATAAAAATAGGAAATATGAACTGTTTTTGGTTTTTCCGACCGTGTGGGTCGATGTATATATATTTATCTCTTTTGTCAAATTGCAAAAGCTCCTCCGTACAAAAGGGACTCTGCCAAAAATTTTCGGGAATTTAGGGAGTTAGAAAATTTTTGGATTTTTTGAAAATTTTTACTAACAACAAATGAATTAAATTTGTTAAACAATTAGAATTGAAACTGGATATTGGAATCTAATTCAAAGGTGAATGTAAGGTAAAGTGAAATCGAAGAAACTAACGAAAGTAAAGTTGCAAATAAACTTTAATTGAGATTTAAATTTAATTAGTAAGCGCAACTAACTCAATATTCAAAATGGAAGCCAAATTGAATTTAAATGGAATTGTAAAGGTAAAGGCGAATAGAAATGGATATAAATTAAAGTGGTAAAGTGAAAATAAATGTAAGAAACATACAAATTGCTTATGTTAACTTAAGTAAGGAATGGAGAATTTCTTAATTTGAAATTGATAATATAAATGTATTCCAAGTAAATATTTGGATGAATAGATATTGACATTTTGTGAGAAAGTCGATAAAATGTTTTTGGGATATTGTGATTGGATATTATTGTTATGAAGGATATGCAGGTATGAAAATGGGAAAAGAAATTGGTTTTGATTTCAGCTAATAAATTAGAATTGGCCGACCAAAAAGGTATGTGTTTAAATTTCTGTATGAAATTGGATTGGGTTTTTGATCGAGCCACTTGGCCTTTTTGTTTTCTTTTGAGATTTGGGAGGCCGTAGAGCCATTTTCGTAGTAGTACCGAGCTAGCCGCGCAAAGGAGACGCTGGCGAAATTTTTCGAAAATTTTGAGAGTACGAAAATTTTTGAGAAATTTTTTGAAAATTTAAATTGGGTTTAAAATTTACATTTGAATGGGTTGGGTCAATGATATTGGTAGAAACCTAATGGAAGAGTTGGGAAGTTAGTAAGATGGATAGTGTGTCTTTAATAAAGATTGTTGGGCTGTTGTTAAAAACTGTTTGGTTTTGAAAAATAGTAAGTGGTATTGGATCATTCTTCCTAATTTATAATTTCGGGGACGAAATTCTTTTAAGGGGGGAGGAATGTGACGACCCGGAATTTTCGAGCATTGAAATCGGAATATTTAATTGATTTTAAATTGTTTAAAGGTTAATTATCAACTTGAATTACGAATATCACAATTTATTCGATAATTAAATTATTGAATTAAATAACTTGAGTTTGAATAAAATGTTGAATCTGGAATTTTAAACCGATTAAAAATAATTTGAAGGCTTACAAAATTTATATTGATGATAGTGAAGACAGTAAAAGTGTTAAAATTGAATTTGAAAGTTGTTTGTTCAGTTTTGAAATTTAAATCGTTTAAATCGAATTTAAAAATAGCCATCCGAGGCACAGTCTCGGAATTCGACGAAACCAGTTCCATTGGGTCCGTAATATTGAATTATTATCGGATTTCAAGTTTCGTAGCATTCGGAGTTGTTGTGTGAGGATACGGCATATAAACGCGCTGAAACTTTATATCGAATAAAACTGTATCTTCGTTCCTTCCTTTGCAAGCCATAATAATAATAATAATAATAAATATATATTAGATATTACTCGCGTCTTCTTTTGGAAGCCAAGCCGTATATTTTCTTTTTAGGGTCACGTAATCCTTTCTTATCCCCTCACTTCTAAATCGAATACACGGTTCAAAAAAAATTAAATTAAATGGCGGAACTCCAATCCTTTTCATGGAACCGAAGCCGAGTCTTTCATGGAGGCGAATCGAGTTCATTAACCTTCAAATCAAAATCAAATTCGAATATGGGAGGAATCGAAATCAAGTTCGGCATGAAGCCTGGACGCACGAAGCCAGAATCGGCAACTTCACGAGACTTCGATTCGATTCATGCGACACCGAGCGCGCATGGGGAGGGGAACTTTGTTGTGCGGCGGTTGACGAGCTCTTTGTTTTGAGTCGAATCGCACGCTAGGGCAACGCGACTGCAGTTTAGGCTTTGGGGGGGGGGGGAGATAGTGATCGGCAATTCGTGGTTACTGCGCCCTGAAGCTTGCTTGCGACCGTGATGGCGATGGTGGTGAGGGTTATTTGTTTCTTTTTGTTTATTTACATATGTAAACAGTTTACAGAAAAAAAAGAGAAATCCCTGTTTCACAGATGTACATATACTAAGATAATCTTTACAATAAACAAAATTACTATTTTGTTATTTACAAAAGAAAATAATAATGTAACAACATGTTTTATGAAACGGTGATTTATATAAACTGCTGCTTAAAAAAAAAGAAGAGCTATATGGATTATTTACCAAACTGTATGTAATTTCTAAATATATATATATATATATATATATATATATATATGTATATATATATATTCAGATTTTAGCCTACTGGTTGTGTCAAAAATATAGTAGTAGGGATTCATTAGGTTAATAAGCTTATTTAATTATTTTGGTTCCTAAAGATATTTGTTAACAAGAAATTGGTTTTAAAAACTACTAGTTAGAATTAAATTTTTAGTAAATTAAATTTGTTAAACGGAAATAAACTGTTTTGGTTAATTCAAATATTAATAAACCGTGTAATTGTTATCCAAGGTTGAAGTCATGATAAACATCAAATATTTACAAATTCATAAGTTGTTATGAGATGGTTAATTTATTTTATACGTTTTAATCTAATGATAAGTAAGGTATTGATAATTAATTTAAATTTAATCAAATTTATTTACACGGTTTTGACAGGGAATATATATATACATATAAACTTATAATTAGTTTATAAGCTGTTAGGAAGTAGATTTGTTTCTGTTCGAGTAGTTAACCATTTCAAACACCTAAATTTAATGCTATTTAACTTTATAAACTCGGTCTTAAATTTATTGATTTATTATTCCATTTAAAAGTAAAGTAATATATTTGTTTAGTTAACTTATTTAAAATCTATGTTAGTTACAAATGGATTATTCAAAGGGAAATTAGTTTGAAATTTAATTATTCATTAAAAATTCAAATCATTGGTTAAAATTAAATGGAAGTGTAAAAATGGAAATTTATTGTTCGATTAATGCAAAATATTAATAATTGAATAATGTTTATACAAGGTAAAAATTTGAAGAAAGCAAGACGAATTGGGTCGGATTGCAAATGTTAAAGGTGAGTTAATCTCACTCAGTTAATATACATTTAAATTTAAATGATTTAATTTAAATAATTGTTTGAATGGGTGAGATTGATTGATGTGCTATAATATTATAATTTGAAACTGGCATTTTATGTGATGCTAACGTCTGTGGATGCAGGGAAAACAGGTTGGAGGGATCCAACTGGACCCCTCACCATTTATATAAATTATTTAATACTCCCTGTTGTGATTATTTTATATTCTGTGGTGAATATCATTGATATTATTGATAATTGGGATATTGCATGTTATGATTCACTAGAACATATTCCTGTGCACTAAGTTATCAACATACGAAGAATTGGATTTTGGAAATAAAATGAAGAGGATGTGTAAGTGAAATAATTATATAAATTTTAATAAGCTTAAGAATGAATGGGAAAAATAAAATAAAGTGACTTTAAAATTTTAATAAATAAAGCTAGAATATAGAAAGAAAATTTTGAATGACAGGAAGTTAATGACAATAATAATAGATCCATAATTAATGAATTTTGAAATGAACCGAGCAAGTAAAGAAATTTATTTCAAATCGAATGAATTGGAAATCAATTTGGGAAATTGATTTAAGTGCTTGAAGTTGGAATTCTCTCTGGATGGCCAAGTACACGTTTTTTTTAAAAAGTAAATTTGCACATATGAATTAAATGCTTTAAAGTTGTTTTTAAAGAAAGCAAGTTTTGTAAAATTATAATTTCTAATATTTAATTTCTAATGTAAATATTCCCTTTTAATATATTATAGCATTAATTATTTAATGGTGACTTAGTATTCGTTTTAAGGGTGGAAATCTGGTTTTATATTTTATAAAGTAACCGTATTTTCTCAAATATTCATATAGCATGTATTTTTAACAAATCATTGAAGTAGTTTTAAAATAAATATTTTAAAGTATATTTCAAAGTAAAGTGTTTTTAAATTATTTTAAAATCTAGTTTTGTGCTTGGTGATTTCAGAGGAAATAGAAAATCATTGGGAAAGTTTATTCTGAAAGGAAAGATGGGTTTGAAAACTGTTTTCAAAGGATTGAAAATAGAAATATATCTTGAAGATATTTTGAAGTAAATAAATAATCTGGGAAATTATTTATTGTGTGATGGTTGTTTGTGAATATTAATTGATAGTTAAATAACCGACTATCAATATTGGCCAAATGCGTTGATCGTTTCGAAGAGACCGGGATCGAGATTTATTTCTCGAAAACCACTTCGATCCGGTTTGTACGTTTCGTGTAAACGATTTTGGATTCGAAGATGGAGCAGTGAAGTGCAAGGGCTAGTCGCTACCAATCCTGAGGATATTTCCAAAATGGATGTGGTAGGAGTAGTGCCTTCGGTTCCGTTCGAACTCGGGACGGACTTGTATGGATGAATGCTTGCGAAACATCGTTAGGTGGACGATGGGCATTCTAAGGGATATTGTTCTTTATAAAGGTAACGCTTAGCCTCAAGCCTCATCAAATGGGAATGTCTGAAAATCAGGGGTTATGCAGCAAGGCTAGGTGGGTAGCACCCAAGCAGGGTGAGGTTATTCCAGTCTAGATGTCCCTTTTATTTTCGGCTTAGTGGTGCGGTTGCTGATCCCAACCGTGGGGTGATCTCACTCGGGACTGTCCAGTAAGGGATGGTTCCGGCCTTGTGTTGCAGGGGATGAAAGGAGTAATCCTCGGTACGGTGATCTAAGCCCCGTACTGTGGCAGTTGGTACCCCAGTGCCTAATCATTAGGTGGAAATCCATTCTCCCTACGAGCCTTGTACGAGTTTTGTTTGCATTACGCACTCTGTGGCTAGTAGCTGGAATTTAATAGATGTAACAATTTCGGCTATTTTATAAGTATTTGTATATAGACCCTATTATAATATCAGAGGATTTCTATAAAAATGGTTTTAGCTATCGTAAGGTAAAAACCCGACATGTTTATTTGTGGCGTGGTCTTACGAGATTCTTTTGTTTCCAAAGGATTTTTTAAACTTTAATAATCAATTGGGTGTGATTTTCTCAGGCTGGTATTCCAGACTGACTCGGGTATTATTTAACTGTAATGCTCGGGTCAGATCGAGTATTATAGGATACAAGATTTGTTGCTGTGGAGCTCAGGAGACGAGCAGGATGGCGATACGTACTCTCGTACTTGTATATTTATATACGTATTCCGCTGTGTTGAGTTGTTGTGTATCCATTTATATGATATTGATGTTGAGTTGTGATTGATGTACTCTGATTGATGTAATATATAAACAGAGATATTTGATTGAGTAAAGATTATTTATTATCTATTATATTTTATTCCGCTGCGATGGTTAGATTCTGTTATTGTTTGCTATTTTCTTCTTCTACCTCTTCTTCTTAAACCCAAATGGTTCGTATTTCTGTGCATCTTGAGTTGATTGTTGTAGAATAGTGTTGACTCAACGGGTATGGAACTGCGGGTCGTTACAATTATATAATTAAATTCAATTATTAAATTAATATAAAATTCCAAATTCAACCTATCGACTTTTAGTTCCATCCAACAGTCCAATATTATAATTCAAATTCAAATAGACTTAAAATAAATTTTAGAAACCATTTCCGTTTCATTTGCCTCCAGATTCACAAATTATTTCAGTTTCAATAGTTAATTATTATTCAAATTTTTAATTTAACTTCCATATTGAAAATTACAACTAAAATCTATTGATTTAACAAAATTCTTATTTCAAAATCAATTCAAAATCCACATTTAACATTTAAAATGAATTAAATGTTCAAAATCTAACGACCAAAATTCTGGATCGTTACATTCCTCCCCTCTTATAAAAATTTCATCCCCGAAGTTTGCTAAGGTAGGAAAATGCTACTAAACTCATTTACTTACCCATACTTACTTAGTTAAAACTCACATTCGCTTCCCACAATTTTTTAGCTTAAGCCAAAACCAATTATTTTTATTTCTAACTCAAAAGCTTTATTTTCAGTATCACTTCAAAAAAATCACTTTCCTAGTTAACCCAAAATTTTCTAACTCCCAAAATTTTTGAAATTTTTGGGCAGTGTCTCCTTTGTACGGAGAGCGTTTTACAATATCACAATAATGATAAATATATATACATCGACCCACACGGTCGAAAAACAAAATATACCACAATATATATATATATATATATATATATATATAATTTCCCAATTTTATTGTGTAGGTGTACCTTATTTAAGCAATTTAAAAGCAAGCGGCTAATATATTATGCATTTACGCGCTCCAACTCTATCGATTGCCTCATCTACCTGTACTTACTTAAACTGTAACAACCCGCATATTTATCGATTTTATATTTAAATAATTTATTTAAATATTTTGTCGTTAACCGGATATTGGTCCGAAAAGCTACTTTTTGCAAACGGTCAAATTAGGACTCGAGACCACTTCCATTGAGTTCGAAATGCCGTTTACAATTTTTTTAAGTATAAACATTGATAGGTTTGGAGTTAGTGAAATTTCACTAACTTTTCCCGCCTTGGACTTTGGGTTAGTTTAGCCTATTAAGCCCAAGTTCCAACCCCCTTCTCCTCACTCTTCATAAATTTCCTAACTAACTCAAGCTTTGGCATTAATGGTGAAGAGAATGGGAAATTAAAACTCCAAGCACAAATTCAATTGCAAATCCAACATTCAACTCCAAATTCAAGTAGAAGATATTGGATTCAAGCTTTGGATTGCTTCTCCTTGCTTTCAAGCTTCATCTTCATAAATTTTAGTGCAAAGGTGAGATTTTTATCTCACAATTCTAGCCTATAACTATATTGGACCGTTGGGAATGATTCCCTATCACTTTTGCATGCACATTTGCATTTGGTTTGGATTGGATTGGCGAAAAACTCCAATTTTTAGCGTTTTGGTGAATTTTCTGCATTTAGGTCGTTCTGGCCATTTTCGTGTGTTCAGAGTTAGGTCGTTCGCGACATAACCCTTAGGTCGCTCGCGTGTTAACACGCTAGGTCGCACTGCACGTATTGTCATCTCGGAATTAGGTCGTTGGGCTTTAAGTCGTAGCTCGTTTGGCCTATAGGTCGTTAGGTCGCTAACACTTAGGTCGTTTCTGGCCTTAAACCCGCTCTGCAGTGTTAGGTCGCTCGCGAGTTGAGTCTTAAGCCGTAGGTCGTTCGCGAGTTAAGCTTTAGGTCGTTTGGCCTTTATAACGTTAGGTCGCTCGCGTGTTAAAACGTTAGGTCGCTTGATCTATATCCCGTAGGTCGTTGACCCCTTGAGTCGTAGAACTGATAGGTCGCTCGTGAGTTAAAATCGATAGGTCGCTCGACCACTAGATCGTATGACCTGTTAGGTCGTTAGGTCGCGTGGGTTTTAAGCCGCGTATCAGTTAGGTCGTTCCACCTTATAACCCTTAACTCGCTCACCTCTGTTAGGTCGCGAGTCCCTTAAGTCGCTCACCTCTGTTAGGTCGCGAGTCCCTTAAGTCGCTCACCTCTGTTAGGTCGCGAGTCCCTTAAGTCGCTCGCCTCCGTTAGGTCGTGCATCCCCCTAACTCGTTCGGCCTTGCTTTCGTTAAGTCGCGTGACACATTAGGTCGCTCATCACCTTAACTCGCTCGACCTTGTTTAGGTCGTTAAGTCGCGAAGACCCTTAGGTCGCAACCATTAGGTCGCTCAACCCAATTCCCCTTAGGTCGTTAGACCTCATTTTGTCTTCACTAGGTCGTACCGTTTTGGACGGGGCGCTGCCCCGCACCCCGCCGGAGGCGCTGCCCCCTGGACCCCCGCAGGTCGAACCCCGTAAGCGGTGGCGTTGCCCCCGCACCCCCACCTCGGGGGGTTGCCACCCCCCCTGGACCCCCCCTCCGTAGGGGCTCTTTGATGAAAGATGCATTTTGAGTTGATTTCCTTGGATTTCATTCACATCTTTGAACGCGACGTTTTTGTGATTTGTCACTTTAATAAAATAAAGGTTTCAATACTAGTAGTAAATATCAAAACTCTTTCAGCAAAACGATTTCAACTCTATTTTTAATAACAAAGCTTTTTCCTTAAACCGTTTTCCAATCTATTATTATATACAAACCTTTACCTCACTCGTATGAGAAATCTAATTAAATGACTTAGTAAAACAAGTGGTATGAAACGCTTGCGTTTACTTCGTCGGTTAATTCTTGGACTTGTTCGATTGAATCTCTTGTGACAATTTCCTAGTGGAGATCTACAGTTTGTTTGTAAATATTTGAGTTAAGCAAGTGGTTATGGGACATGAAGTTAAACTTTTATATTTACTAACTTAGTGTAATTGACACTTCTTGATGATCATGACGATCATTTTTGTGTTTTAGACTAGCAACTGTGCGATGTCTCTTTGTCTGCGAGGGAGACTAGACCCCGCTCTTGTGATGTTTCGCCATCTCATTTGTGTGATGTTTCGCCATCACATATGTGGGGTAGCGCCCCACGGTCTTCGGGCCATTCGTGTGTCAAAATTAATGGCTTGCAACCATGAGATAGCTTCTCGCTTTGTGTTACACGTATAGGTGAGTTTTCATGCTCCCATTTTGTGAGTTTTCATGCTCCTATATTGTAATTTCTGGATTTCTTGTGTAGTCTTCTGGAATTTGTGCTTCACCTATTTTCATGACTTTCATTGTTATGATTTTCCAACTTTTATGTTTAGGTGAATTTGGATCTTTTAGAAGATTCTTTTGATATTGTTTGACCTCTTGATGATCTTCATTTACATGCTTATCATAGTATGTCTTTATGGTTACTATATGTTCTTGCCATATCTATTGTTTATATCATGTTATCTGGTATTTATAGCTAGACTGATCCGTTTATTATTTTCTTATAAATAATACTCGGGTCAGACCGAGATGTTATAGGTGCTTCTGCTTGACTTCTCCCCCAGGGATTTACTACTCTGACTTTTGGCTGACCTTTTAGATTAGCAGTTTTTGTCGTTTACACTTGAGATATAGACTCATAGATGTATTCTTTTGTATAGCACGTGTTGCTATTCTTTTGTATTATTGTGGATCTTTTTAACCACTACTCTGATGTACACTTTCATGTGTTAGTTATATATTCATATCTTCTTCCGCCTTTGTGATATGGATGTCTGTGACTGATTTGTGTTATGCATATTTCTATGTTTGTTTCCGAAGATTATTATAGCCACCGCGTGATAAGAAATCACGAGGATGGTCGCTCCTCAACAGCCTTATTCTCCGTGCTAGTTGACAACTCTACACCGTAGTGTTCTTGGCTAGTGTGGGTATAGAGGTGGGGCGTCACATAAACAAACATACGAGTTTCCAATAATATGAAAATTTAATAACATTATATTCATTAAACTAGCCAAACACATCAATTACATAGTTTAAACAAATAAACCTCATAATTTAACATGTTAACCATATTTTATCAGCAATCCAAATATTTCAGTCACCATTTTAATTTCCTGACACATCCAATCTTCATTTTTAATCTCCTCGAAATTCAAGTTTACTTTTTACAATTCATATTTACTACAACCAATTCACTCCCTCTTCAATACGATTAACATATGCTTTACTTACATCAATTTATACGAATCCACTTCCAAATTGATTCACAATCAAATTCTTATTTTCAATTTGATACCTTTGCATTTCTTTTATGATCTACTTTCATTTTTATGCAAAACCACTTAATTATATTACACTTATTCCAATTGAGTCAAAACCAACTTTATTTGCTTCTTCAAATCAATCCACTTCCCTTTACAACAAACGACTAATTTCTATGCAAATTTAAAGTTATCCATGTAAGTAACCATCACTTAAGCATATAACCATTTAAATTTAATTCCAACTTAGAGTTATATTAATTTTATTTCGTTCGGAATTTTTCACAATCCCAAATATTCTTATTTCCTTGCAATTTTTAAATCAAATCCTTATTCTCACTTCAAGTTCATCATCCAACTTAAGTTTATATTAATATCATCCCATTCCGTATTATTTACAACTCATACTTACTTATTTCATCACAATAAGAAATTAAAATTCTTTCACTTGCATTAAAATTTTATTATCTAAACAAACTTCATTCAAGACCCTTTATAAAGCTCGACTACAATCATTTTCCAATTTGTTTAAGCCATTTTAATAACAAAATAACTCCATTTCTTCTCACCTTAATCTTATTTCCATTTTAATTCGATTCTTATTAAGTCAAATTCCAATCCATTATAAAATTTAATTCAATTTATTTACTTACTCAATCCATTTTTAAATTTAATTCACCATTTCAATTCATTTCTGAATTTATTAATAACATAACCATTCCAATTATTCTAAACCAAAACTGGGTTTTATTTCGCTTTTCAATTTTTTTAACAAGCTACCAAAATTTTATTCATCCCATTACTCCTTTTATTAGTTTAGCTTACGCTAAATTCATCTTCAGACAATTCCTTTGAATTTAGTTGGGTTAAAATTTTATTCACAATATCCTTTCAGCTTATTCAATTTTCTTTCAATTCAATTCTTATTCTAATTTAATTCAAGTCCAACTAAATTTATTCAGCCAACTTAAATTCTTACCATTCCCTTTACTATTTTAAATAAAAATTTAATTCCATTCAATATTATTTATAACACAATTGAATTTTGATTTTTACTTTCTAATATATAAGTTTAAAACTTATTTAGTAACATAAGTCCATTCACATTTTATTTTTCTTCACCTTATTCCAATTTATATTTCATTTTGCCTTATCACAACTCTTCCTCCATTTAGGATTAGATTTAGAATTTTCCATCCTTTGTACCATAACACTCAACCATTTCTATTTAGGTTTTGCAATTCATTTCTCTATTCATATGTTCACCAACTTATTGATTTTAAATCTTATACTGCTCATTTGATTCACTTTCACCTTATAATCACAATTCCAAATTATATATATATATATATCACCTAATAGCTTAAGGGTATAAAACTTCATTACACAATTATAATCATTTTACATTTCAATTTTATATTCAATTTAATTCAAGTTCAATTTTATTTAACTTATCTCTAGTTAAATTCAAATATATTTTATTCACTTCCATACACTCAAGTTAGATTATAATTCCAAGATTAAAATTTTCATTTTTCCTTCTTAATTAGATCAACTTCACCTTAGAAGGTCAATAGTTGATTCATATTTACCTTTCACATTATTTAAATAGAGTTCCCAGAATTCAATTACTTGGTTTTATTTCAAAACCATTTTGAAATAAAAATCAACACACACCCACTTGGTATATCAAACCAAATCTCCGAATTCCAAAATACTTGGTTTTCCCAAAACAAATTTCCCCTTTGGAATTTGTAAAACTACTTGTATACCCAGCAAGTCCAAACAAATATCATAACCAATTACCCCGGTAGCAATCCATCATCTTAGAAACTCGAAAATGAATTTTGATGACGTGGCCATCATCATCAGGATTATTTCCCAATGACTGAAGTGAGTTCAGTGCTTCCTTCTACGATAAATTCATTTCAAAACAATTTCCATTCAAAAATTATTTTCCCAAAATAATACTCCATTATTGCCTTCAAATCTTTGGAAAACATTTCAATCATTCCCCAGATTTTAAATTCCCAAATCTTTGTTTTAAATTCATTTTAAACACTTTTCAAAATTTTCGGATTTAAATTCTGGATTAAATCAAATTTTAGTTATACTTATAGAATTTTATTTGGTTATAAACCATTTCAAATTTTAAATTCTTATATTTGATTATAATATTAACAACCAAACATCCAAATGTATATAATAACTTCAGAAAATTATTCCTTTTATATCAAAATCTAATTTTGGGTCAAATTATTTCATTTACCCTCTTTAAAAACAATACTATATCGGTTTATCTTGTTTAAGAGTTTAGAAACCCCTATCGATACGGCTGTACTCCCCGTACCGACCAGAATTCATAAACACTCAACCGATAAGTCAACATGGTATAAAAACAATTTTATATTCACGAACAAGTACACGCTCATAGCTATTAATGCACTCAACTCATTCTAGAGTACTATGGACTCTATTTAATGAGTAATTTCCCCACCAAAGCAAAGGTTATCGCCAACCTAGGCTCTGATACCATGTGTGACAACCCGCCCTTCTTGTAACAACCCGCATATTTATCGATTTTATATTTAATATTTTATTTAAATATTTTATCGATACTCGCAATTTAGTCCGAAAAGCTACTTTTCGCATACGGTCGAATTAGGACTCGGGACCACTCCCATTGAGTTTAAAATGCCGTTTTCGACCTTTTTGAGTATAAGCTTCGATATGTTTGGAGTAAGTTGATTTTTTGCTACTTTTTCACTTAGGGTTTTGATTGGGCTGGGCCAACTTATGTATTCAGTCCCAACCCCTCTCCTCCACATTTACTTCATTTCCAATTCCTAATACTCAAGCTTTAGCAACAATGGTGGGAGAGATGAGAAATTAAAACTCAAGCCCTAGTTTTCTTTTGCAAATCAAGTTCTAGCTCCAAACTAATAGAAGAACCCATTGGTAAGCTTCTCTTCTTCTTCTCCAACTCAATCTCTTATCAATTTCTGAAATTCCTAAACCTAACTTTGGGAATGTTCTTCTTTTAAAGCTTAGAATCAAGCTTCTTGAGTTGGATTTGAAGAGTGGTTGATTCTCCTTTGCTTTCAAGCATCTTCTTCAGTTGTTTGGGTTCAAAGGTGAGATTTTTATCTCACATCTATGTCTATGATTATATTCGATTGTTAGGTATGAATTCCTAACACATATTCATGTGAACTTGATTTTGGTTTGAATTGATTTGGTGTATATTCCAATTTTTAGTGTTTTGAAATCAAAATCTATGAAAATCCTTTTATGGATATCTTAACATGTCTTTGGTGATGCATCGTGAAGCTTATAGGGCCGGGTAGTCGATTGACATAAATCCCTAGTGTCCGTTGCTCGCCCAGTTGCATTTTGGAGAAGATTGCATCTTCATTTCATAGGCTAAGAAAACAGCCTTGGTGCCACTCAGTCGACTGGTTTTGAAATTCAGTCGACTGGCTGTAGCACATAGGCATTCCGAAGGCAAATTACAGAGGCTCGGGTCCTCTGTTTCCCTGCAATCAGTCGATTGGATTTTTAGGTCAGTCGACTGACTGCAGGAAATGAAATTTTCATGTTTCTGCTTCAGTCGACTGACTACAGAGGGCCAGTCGACTGATTTGCTCCTATTTGCCTATTGTGCCCATTTGTGCATATTTTTGCTCGGTTTCCAAATTTAATCGATTCGTGATTATCCGATTTGTTGATTTTCATTTATTATCGACTTTGATGTCTTTTATATTGGGATTTTTGGGAATATCCATTTTGATGGATTTGATATCGATTTCTTTGGAATTAATTCACGTCTTCGTATGTGAATTTTGGTGATTGATTATTTCTACAATCATTTTTGTGCTTTGTCACTTTAAAATATAAAGGTTTCTATACTAGTAGTAAATATTCAAACTCTTTATCAAAGATTATTTAAACTCTATTTTAAATATCAAACTCGTTTATAAAACCGTTTTCCAACCTATTAGTATATACAAACCTTTACCTCACTCGTATGAGAAATCTAATTAAACGACTTAGTAAAACAAGTGGTATGAAACGCTTGCGTTTACTTCGTCGGATAATTCTTGGACTTGTTCGATTGAATCTCTTGTGTCAATTTTCTAGTGGAGATCTACAATTTGTTCGTAAATACTTAAGTTAAGCTAGTGGTTATGGGACATGAAGCTAGGCTCATATATTTACTAGCTTACTGTAATTGTCACTTCTTGATGATCATGACAATCATTTTTGTGATTCAGACTAGCAATGTGCGATGTCTCTTTGTCTGCGAGGGAGACTAAACCCCGTTTTGTGGAGTTTCGACTCATATTGATGAGGTATTGCCCCATGGTCTTCGGGCCGTTCGTGTGTCAAAAATTAATGGCTAGCTACCATGAGATAGCGTCTCGTTCGTGTGATACATATGTTGGTGAGTTTTCATGCTCCCGTTCGTGTGATAGGCCTCCCCCCTATTTTGTGTGATTTCTGGGTTTCGTGTGTCGAATTCTGGAACTTTCTTCTTCACCTATTTTTGTGATTTCTATTGATACGATCTATCAATTTTTGTGCGTAGGTGAATTCGTGTGTCACTGGTTGGATTTCTTGAGATGATTTCTAGAATTTGTGCTTCACCAATTTTCGTGATTTCCATTGATAATTTTTATTAATATTTGTGCATTGGTGAATTTGTGTGTCGTTGACTTTTGTGATTGACATTGATATAATCGTCAATATTTGTGGTTTGGTGAACGAAATAAGGAGTATGACATTTCCTTTGATTCTTGTGTAGATTTGGTGATATTGATTAATCTCTTGTTGATTTTCAATTACTTATATATATCACAGCTTGGCATTGTGATTATTATGTGTTTAGTCATACCTCTTACTCTATATCATTTCATTTGATATTTATAGTTAGACTGATCCGTTTATTATTTTCCTATTAAATAATACTCGGGTCAGACCGAGATGTTACAGGTGCTTCGGCTTGACTTCTCACTTGGGATTGAGTTCTCTGACTTTTGGTTAACTACTTAGATTAGTAGTTTTTGGATTGTATACAATTGAGATATAGACTCCATGATGTATACTTATTCTTTTGTGTAGTTCTAGTAACTATTCTTTTGTGATATTGCGGATCTTTTTAGACCGCTACTCTGATACACACTTCTAAGTGTAATATTCATATCTATTTCCGCCTTTGTGATATGAATTGTCTGTGACTGATTTATGTTATGTTTATTTCTGTATTTGTTTCTGAAGATATTATAGCCACTTTGTAGTAGCTTTGAGTTTGTGTCGGTATGCCGGATTTCCTCTTGATAAAGAATTGCATGTTATACTATCTGACATATCGATGCTCGCACAAAGCAATTACACGGATGGTCGCTCCTCAACAGCCTTATTCTCCGTGCTAGTTGACAGCATTCACCGTAATGTTCTTGTCTAGCGTGGGTATAGAGGTGGGGCGTCATAGCTTGGTATCAGAGCCAAACTTCGGAACAATATGGAATATTATAACAAGGATCATCGTCCTAATTGCTTTTAGATTCCTTGTTTTGTATCAGAGCCAAACTTCGGAACAATATGGAATATTATAACAAGGATTCACTATCCTAATTGCTTTTATGATTCCTTGTTTTGTTTATCAAGATTGCTTGATATTCGTTAGTGAATAATCTTCTTCTTGTTCTTCTTTCTTTCTGAAGGAAGAGAAATGTCTAGACCAGGCCGCCCCAGAGCCGTACCATCTAGCACTCCACCCCAGGATGGAGTTTTTATGACTGCTCAACAGCTTCTTGATTTAGTGACGAATGCTCAAGCAGCTGGAGCTAACCCGGAACCTACTCACCCAAAGTCGGGGTTTGCACGCTTGTGCAGCGATTACGCTAATTTGGGTGGGGAGCCATTCAAAGGTTCCGAAACTATTATTGAAGTATAGGTTTGGCTAAGGTCATGCGATCGAATCTTTTCTCGCATGAATCTTATTGACCTTCACCGAGTTCAGGTGGCCTCTAGTATGCTCCGAGAAAGAGCATTGGACTGGTACGAGCTTCTTATTTCTGAGATTAATGAAGCGGATCTCACCTGGGAGCAATTCCGGGAACGCTTCGAGTTGAAATTTGTACCAGAAGTAGAGAAAGTGACATTGGCTCGACGATTTATAGACTTTGTTCAAGGTGAGTTCTCCGTGACTGATTATGTCGCCTCCTTCGAGTCGCTTTCCAAATATGGGGTTGAATACATCAACACCCCTTTAAAGAAGAACCAGAGGTTCGTCTATGGCTTAAATAAAAATCTCAAGAAGCCATTACTTCTAAAGTTAGAAGTTTCTTTCGACCAACTCACTGATATCGCTCTTCGTCTTGAAGAGGCGAATAGGGAGAATGATGTTGAAGTGGTGGGTTCCAAACTAAACTTCAACAATAAGAAGAGACCAAACAAATTCAAAGGTCCTTATCCCAATAAGAAAGGGAGGCAAGCAACTCCTGCTGCAAAGACCTTTTCCTCTACTGAAGGGAAATGCTTTAACTGTGGTTCCAGAGACCATTTTGCGAACAAGTGTTCAAAGCCTCGTACTTGTCGCTATTGTAAAAGCCCGGACCATTTTATGCATGTATGTCCCAAACTTCAAAATAGGAAGGAGGGAAAGCTTAATGTTGCTCAAGCCCCTGGCAACACATCTCGTGGCCAAGGTATTTCTCATTCTATTCTGGATGGAATTATTTTATTTCGTGATCATCCTATTCGAGTTCTTTTTGATACGGGTGCGTCCCATTCTTTTATATAAAAAGAACTTGTTGATACTTTTTCTTTGGATGTTTTGTGTTTAATGACTTCTTTGAGAATTGCGAATCCGGTTGGTGGATCCGCGGCAATAAGTTTATTGTGTAATGATGTCGAGATTATTTTGGGTGATTTTTCTTTCCGAGCCGATTTGCATGTCATGCGCTACTTAGGCTTTGGAATGATTTTGGGAATGGATTGGCTTAACTGTTATGAAGCCCAAATCCTATGTCCTGAGCGGACTATTCATCTTCGACATCTTTAATCTGTTAAGCAGATTTCTATTAATCTTAAAGATTCGGATTCCAGCTTGGTTGCATCTTTATATTCTTTAAATCCTCGTGATGACGACGATGATGATGAGGGTGATATTATTTCTCTTATTCACGTTGTTCGTGAATTTTCCAACATATTTGAGCCCGTTTTAGGATTACCACCTAAGCGAGCAATCGAGTTCAGAATTAATCTCATTCCTAGAGCTCAACCTATCACTCGTCCTCCTTATCGTATGTCCAATAAAGAAAATGAGGAGATGCGTAAAAAATTATCCGAATTGGAGACGAAGCAATTTATTCGCTCTAGTTCATCGCCTTGGGGAGCTTCGGCTATTTTTGTGAAGAGATCCGATGGTACACTTAGGCTTTGCGTTGACTACCGCAAGCTTAATGATCTTACTATCAAAAATAAATATCCTTTACCTCGGATTGATGATCTATTCGATCAACTTAGTGGTGCTAGAGTCTTTTCACAATTGGACTTGGCTACCGGTTCCTATCAGCTTCGTATTGCAGAGGGTAGCATTCGTTTGACATCGTTCCGTACCCGTTATGGATCTTATGAATGCCTTGTTATGTCATTTGGATTAACGAATGCTCCGGCTTATTTCGTTGACCTTATGAATCGAGTTTTCAAAGACTTTCTCGATCGATTTGTTCTCATCTTTATTGATGATATTCTTGTGTATTCAAAAACCGAGGAGGAACATGAAAAGCATCTTCGGATTGTGTTGGAAACTCTTAGGAGTAATCAATTAAAAGAAATTTTTTCTAAATGTCATTTTTGGCAATCTAGTGTGAAGTTTCTCGGTCATATTATTTCCTAATCCGGAATTTCCGTGGATCCTTCAAAGATTGAAGCGATTCAAGATTGGAAGAAACCGGAGAGTGTGACGGAGATGCGTAGCTTCCTTGGATTGGCAGGTTATTACCGTCGTTTTATCAAAGACTTTTCTAAGATTGTCATGCCTCTCACTAGCTTGACGAAGAAAGGTATTAAATACATTTGGTCGGACAAATGTGAAACTTCTTTTCAGAAATTAAAAGAACTTCTTTCTGATGCTCCTATTCTTGTTATTCCGGAGGGGAATCAAGATTTCGTTGTTTATACCGATGCTAGTCGCGTTGGTTTGGGTGCCGTTCTGATGCAAAGAGAACGTGTTATTGCTTATGCTTCTACGCAATTAAAGCCTGCTGAGACTAGATATGCCACTCATGATTTAGAACTCGCGGCTATTATTTTTGCTCTTCGTATTTGGCGTCATTATCTTTTAGAAGAGAAATTTGTTCTTTATACCGATCATAAGTCCTTGAAGTATTTATTCTCTCAAAAGCAACTTAATTTGCGTCAACAACGTTGGCTCGAATTTCTTGCACCATATGATCTTGATATCCTTTATACTCCCGGAAAGGGAAATCGCGTTGCGGATGCACTTAGTCGAAAGCAACAAGCGGTTGTTTCTATGATGATATTCGAAATGGAACGATCTCGAGATTTTATCCACTTGCGAAATTCGAGACCGTGTTTCCGATTTATGTTCATCTCTTGTTTTATGTAGCCTTGAGGCTCATCCTTCTCTTTTAGACCGCATTCTTGAAGCTCAAAGGCTAGATCCCGAATTGGCTCTTCTTGGCCAAAATGTTAAGGATAAAATTGATATTGAAGGTTTGGAAGACTTTGATATTGATTCTCGTGGCGGCATTTGAAAATTTGGTAGACTTATCGTACCAAATATTGGTGATCTTCGTAAAGATATTTTAGAGGATTCTCATCGTTCCAAATTCACCATTCATCCCGGTAGTAGTAAAATGTACGCGGATATGAAGCGACTTTATTATTGGGAGGGAATGAAAATTGACATCGCTAACTTCGTTAAACGTTGCGTGACTTGCCAACTCGTTAAGGCCGAACATCAAAGGCCCGGTGGGTTATTGCAACCTTTAGAAATTCCAATTTGGAAGTGGGATCAAATTTCCATGGATTTTATAGATGGCCTTCCCCGTTCTCGTTCGGGTCAAGATAGCTTATGGGTGATTGTTGATAGACTTACTAAATCCGCCCATTTTATTCCCGTTCGGTCTAACCGAACCGTTCCTCTTTTGGCCAAGCTCTTTGTTAAAGAGATTGTTAAATTACATGGAGTTCCTACTTCTATTGTTAGTGATCGTGATCCATTGTTTACTAGTGGATTTTGGAAGAGTCTTCAAAAAGCTTTGGGACGAAGCTTAATTTTAGCACCGCTTATCATCCTCAGTCCGATGGACAAACCGAGCGTGTGAATCAAACTCTTGAAGATCTTCTTCGTACATGTGTTCTTGATTTTGGTGGAAGTTGGGAAGACCATATTTCTCTTGTTGAATTTTCCTATAATAATAGCTCCCAATCTAGTATTGGTATGGCACCTTTCGAGGCACTCTATGGAAGGCCATGCCGATCTCCTTCTTGTTGGCTTGAGGCCGGTGAGAAGCTGGTTTTAGGTCCAGATTTTATTCGTGATTCCACAGAAAAGTTTGACCTTATTCGTCATAGGATGAAATAAGCCCAAAGTAGACAAAGATCCTATGCCGATAACCGGAGAAGGAAATTAGAATTTTCTGTGGGAGATTTTGTGTTTGTTCGTGTTTCACCTATGAAGGGTGTTGTGCGCTTCAGTCGATCGGGAAAGTTAGCACCTCGATATATTGGCCCGTTCCCTATCACCGAACGTATTGGTTCCGTGGCATATCGCCTTTTGTTACCGGCTCAATTTTCTGCTATTCATGACGTGTTTCACGTTTCTCAATTACGGAAATGCCTTCGAGATTCCGATTCCATTCTTGAGCCCGGTATTGTGGAAGAAATTGAAGTTTCGCCTAATTTAACTTATGAGCAGCATCCTATTCGAATTATTGCTTCGGAGGTCAAATAAAGATGTTCCGCTTGTGAAAGTTCAATGGTCTTCAAATCCTAAGGATTGTTCTTGGGAGTCTAGAGAGTTCATCGAGCGAACACATCCGGACTTACTTTCTCGTGCTCTTTGAGGTGAACTTTTTATTTCAAATTTCTTTTGTGTTGACTATGCTTTTATGGTTGTTACTTTATATTTTCTTCTTAAATATTGCGAGGACGCAATTTCTTTAAGGAGGGGAGTATGTAACAACCCGCATATTTATCGATTTTATATTTAATATTTTATTTAAATATTTTATCGATACTCGGAATTTAGTCCGAAAAGCTACTTTTTGCATACGGTCGAATTAGGACTCGGGACCACTCCCATTGAGTTTAAAATGCCGTTTGCGACCTTTTTGAGTATAAGCTTCGATATGTTTGGAGTAAGTTGATTTTTTGCTACTTTTTCACTTAGGGTTTTGATTGGGCTGAGCCCACTTATGTATTCAGTCCCAACCCCTCTCCTCCTCACTTACTTCATTTCTGATTCCTAATACTCAAGCTTTAGCAACAATGGTGGGAGAGATGAGAAATTAAAACTCAAGCCCTAGTTTTCTTTTGCAAATCAAGTTCTAGCTCCAAACTAATAGAAGAACCCATTGGTAAGCTTCTCTTCTTCTTCTCCAACTCAATCTCTTATCAATTTCAGAAATTCCTAAACCTAACTTTGGGAATGTTCTTCTTTTGAAGCTTAGAATCAAGCTTCTTGAGTTGGATTTGAAGAGTGGTTGATTCTCCTTTGCTTTCAAGCATCTTCTTCAATCGTTTGGTTCAAAGGTGAGATTTTTATCTCGCATCTATGTCTATGATTATCTTCGATTGTTAGGTATGAATTCCTAACACATATTCATGTGCACTTGATTTTGGTTTGAATTGATTTGGTGTATATTCCAATTTTTAGTGTTTTGAAATCAAAATCTATGAAAATCCTTTTATGGATATCTTAACATGTCTTTGGTGATGCATCGTGAAGCTTATAGGGCCGGGTAGTCGATTGACATAAATCCCTAGTGTCCGTTGCTCGTCCGGTTGCATTTTGGAGAAGATTGCATCTTCATTTCATAGGCTAAGAAAACAGCCTTGGTGCCAGTCAGTCGATTGGTTTTGAAATTCAGTCGACTGGCTGTAGCACATAGGCATTCCGAAGGCAAATTACAGAGGCTCGGGTCCTCTATTTCCCTGCAATCAGTCGACTGGATTTTTAGGTCAGTCGACTGACTGCAGGAAATGAAATTTTCATGTTTCTGCTTCAGTCGACTGACTGCAGAGGGCCAGTCGACTGATTTTCTCCTATTTGCCTATTGTGCCCATTTGTGCATATTTTTGCTCGGTTTCCAAATTTAATCGATTCGTGATTATCCGATTTGTTGATTTTCATTTATTATCGACTTTGATGTCTTTTATATCGGGATTTTTGGGAATATCCATTTTGATGGATTTGATATCGATTTCTTTGGAATTAATTCACGTCTTCGTATGTGAATTTTGGTGATTGATTATTTCTACAATCATTTTTGTGCTTTGTCACTTTAAAATATAAAGGTTTCTATACTAGTAGTAAATATTCAAACTCTTTATCAAAGATTATTTAAAGTCTATTTTCAATATCAAACTCGTTTATAAAACCGTTTTCCAACCTATTAGTATATACAAACCTTTATCTCACTCGTACGAGAAATCTAATTAAACGACTTAGTAAAACAAGTGGTATGAAACGCTTGCGTTTACTTCGTCGGTTAATTCTTGGACTTGTTCGATTGAATCTCTTTTGACAATTTTCTAGTGGAGATCTACAATTTGTTCGTAAATATTTAAGTTAAGCTAGTGGTTATGGGACATGAAGTTAGGCTCATATATTTACTAGCTTACTGTAATTGACACTTCTTGATGATCATGACGATCATTTTTGTGATTTAGACTAGCAATGTGCGATGTCTCTTTGTATGCAAGGGAGACTAAACCCCGTTTTGTGGAGTTTCGACTCATATTGCTGGGGTAGCTCCCCATGGTCTTCGGGCCGTTCGTGTGTCAAAAATTAATGGCTAGCTACCATGAGATAGCGTCTCGTTCGTGTGATACATATGCTGGTGAGTTTTCTGCTCCCGTTCGTGTGATAGGCCTCCCCCCTATTTTGTGTGATTTCTGGGTTTCGTATGTCGAATTCTGGAACTTTCTTCTTCACCTATTTTTGTGATTTCTATTGATATGATCTATCAATTTTTGTGCATAGGTGAATTCGTGTGTCATTGACTGGATTTCTTGAGATGATTTCTAGAATTTGTGCTTCACCAATTTTCGTGATTTCCATTGATAAGTTTAATCAATATTTGTGCATTGGTGAATTTGTGTGTCATTGACTTTTGTAATTGACATTGATATAATCGTCAATATTTATGGTTTGGTGAACGAAATAAGGAGTATGACATTTCCTTTGATTCTTGTGTAGATTTGGTGATATTGATTAATCTCCTGTTGATTTTCAATTACTTATATAAATCACAGCTTGGCATTGTGATTATTATGTGTTTAGTCATACCTCTTACTCTATATCGTTTCATCTGATATTTATAGTTAGACTGATCCGTTTATTATTTTCTTATTAAATAATACTCGGGTCAGACCGAGATGTTACAGGTGCTTCAGCTTGACTTCTCACTTGGGATTGAGTTCTCTGACTTTTGGTTAACTACTTAGATTAGTAGTTTTTGGATTGTATACAATTGAGATATAGACTCCATGATGTATACTTGTTCTTTTGTGTAGTTCTAGTAACTATTCTTTTGTGATATTGCGGATCTTTCTAGACCGCTACTCTGATACACACCTATAAGTGTAATATTCATATCTATTTCTGCCTTTGTGATATGAATTGTCTGTGACTGATTTATGTTATGTTTATTTCTTTATTTGTTTCCGAAGATATTATAGCCACTGTGTAGTAGCTTTGAGTTTGTGTCGGTATGTCGGATTTCCACTTGATAAAGAATTGCATGTTATACTATCTGACATATCGATGCTCGCACAAAGCAATTACACGGATGGTCGCTCCTCAACAGCCTTATTCTCCGTGCTAGTTGACAGCATTCACCGTAATGTTCTTGGCTAGCGTGGGTATAGAGGTGGGGCGTCACACTTCTCGACCCTCGAAAATCGACACAAAATACTCCACAGTATAATATGCCGACGATCAAGTACCGTAAAAGACAGATTGTTGAGGAAAAAGAAAGAAGACAGAAGAAAGAAGGAACTAAAGAATAACAGAATCTCACAATTGCAGCGGAACAAAATATAATAGTCAATAGCAGATATTTACACAAAATGAAAACTATATCTGTTTTATATAATATATCATCAGAGTATATCTCAAACAAACAACAATTACCAGCCTGAGAACATCAACAATCACAGCAGCGGATATAAACAAGTACGGATAATATGTCTCGGACTCCTACTCCTCTCCTAAGCTCCACAGCATCCTATCCTAAATATATAACACTCGGTCTGACCCGAGCATTATAATGAAATAACACTCGAGTCAGTGTGGAATACCAGTTGATAAAAATATACCCAAATTGATTATTAAAGTTTTCAAAATTCCTTTGAAAACAAAAGCATCTTGTAAGACCACGCCACAAATAAACATGTCAGGTTTTTATCTTACGATAGCCAAAACATTTCTTATAAAATCCTCTGGTATTATAATAGTGTATATATACAAATACTTATTAAAATAGCCGAAATTGTTACATTTATTAAATTCCAGCTACTAGCCACAATCATGGGTAATACAAACAAAACTCGTAAAAGGCTCGTAGGGAGAATGAATTTCCAACTAATGACTAGGCATTGTGGTACCACCTATCACAGTACGTGGCCTAGATCACCGTACCGAGGATTACTCCCAATACCCTGCAACACAAGACCGGGACTACCCCTTACTGGATAATCCCGAGTAAGATCACCCCACGGTTGGGATCAGCAACCACACCACTAAGCCGAATGAAAAGGGACATCTAGACAGGGATGACCTCACCCTAATGGGTGCTACCCACATAGTCTTGCTGCATATCCCCTGATTTTCAGTCATTCCCGGTTGATGAGGCTTGATGCTAAGCGTTACCTTTTAGAATATGCCCGTCGTCCACCTGATGATGTTCCGAAAGCATTCATCCATACAAGTCCGTCCCGGGTTCGAACGGAACTGAAGGCACTACTACTACATCCATTTTGGAAACATCCTCAGGATTAGTAGTGACTAGCCCTTGCACTTCACTGCTCCATCTCCAACTCCAAACTCGTTTTCCCACAAAAACGTACAAACCGGATCAAATTGGTTTTCGAGAAATTAATCCCGATCCCGGTCTCTTCGAAACGATCAACGTATTGTCCAATATTGATAGTCGGTGATTTAACTATCAATTAACATTCACAAACATTCATCACACAATAAATAATCTCTCACATTATTTATTTTCCTCAAAAATATCTTTGCAAGATATACTTCCATTTTCAAACCCTTCTGAAAACAGTTTTCAAACCCTTTTGAAAACAGTTTCCAAACCCTACTCTTCTCATGGAATAAATTCTCAAATCTTTACTTCCTCTAAAAACATCCAAGTACCATACTTTAGATTTAAAATAATTTAAATCCTTTATTCTTGGAAATACATTAAAACATTTAAATTGCTTAAATACTTTATTTAAAACATATGTACTTTTAAAAATATTTCAAATAAAACTGCTTTATAAGATATAAACTATTTTCTTTAAAGTAAAGGTTAAGCTAACTAAATTTTTGAAAATAGGAGTTATGAAATTCTATTCAAGTTCCAAATAATACTTTAACCAAAACTTATTCTTAATATAAAACTATTCCAAAAAAATATAAATATTAAAAATTATCTTTAAAAGTAATACCCATGAACCCTTTAAAATAAGTACTACTGTAACTATTTTAATACTATTTACCTTTAAACTTAATAACTTAAATAATTTCTTAAAAACATTCCTTTAAAAACAAAATTAAAACTTTTAACATTCACTAAAAAAACTGCTTTGAAACGTACTTGGCTTTTAGGGGAAATACACTTTCATTTCAGAATAAACCAAAGAATTCTTTTTATAAATCCTGCTTGATTTATCTCAATTCAAATTTACATTTAAAACCCGTAAATTCCTTTCCATACTTTAAAATAAAATCCTTTTATTTTTAAACACATTTCTATCTCCTGAAAAATCACTTTCAAAGTATATGCTTAAAGTTTTTAAAATAAGGCTAGCAGGAGTTTACTTAAATGAAAATAATATTTAGGAAAATATAGAGGAGTTTCTAAGTAATTTAACCAAAATTACCCTTTAAAATAAAGTTATTGAATCAAATATTTATATTATAATTTCCTTCTAAAAACTTAGTACTACTTTACCTTTAAAATAACTAAATATCATAATTACTTAAATAAGTATTTATTTATACTTAAAAATAATTAAAAATATATTATTATTTTTCTAAAATATTCTAAAACACATTTTAAACTGCCAATTTGTATTTGGAAAGCTTTTCTTTGAAACATACCAAATTTCCAAGAAAGATGCACTTTCCATCCTTTATAGATACTCATCTTTACCTTTAAAACAATTATTCCTTTCTTATAGAATTTCGCACCGGAAATCTATATTTCCAAATTTATCCACTGATAAATATTTATTCCACTTCATTTGTAAAACTAATTTTCAAAATTCCCATTCCTCATCACAGTTTCAAAAACACTTCAAATTTTCCAAACCAATTTCCTGAATTTAATTTCCTTAAATTCATTACTCAAAATTCCTTTTCAATTTCCCTTTAATCCCAATTTATTTTATTTATATTTAAAATCCTAGATTATATTCATCCAACCATATCACAACATAACTGAATTTTCAAATCAAACTACCACGGAATCGTAAATAAAATACATCATAGACAATGAAGATAATTTCTACATTGTGAGGAATCCAGTTGGATCCCTCCAACCTGTTTCCCTGCATCCACAGATGTTAGCACGACAAACAAATATCGATCAAATTTGATAATAATTTTCATATCCAACCAATCAACCAATCAATCGTTTAATTAATAACTACTGAAATTAACTAGCATTCCAGATGTGAGTGAGATAAACTCACCTTGCATTCGACGAGCATTTCAAATTTCAAATTAAATCGAGCTCGTTCGATTTAATCCAAAAATTTCCACTTGCTCAAAACGACTCTAGATCTTCATCACAGCGTGCTGCTCGTCGCTGCGATTCCGGCGCTTCTTGTTTCATCAGAATCTGATAAAGCATGAGAGAGATATGAATATTTTTAAATGTTGAATAAAATTTATATAACAATTTCTTTTCATTTTAGTTTTATTGTACCATCTTCCGTTCAATTAATTGAAAGAAAATCGGGCCGCACAAAGATTCTTCTTCCCTGCTCGGTCACGAACGCGTATACCCATTGTAATATCCCGACAATATAAATTAAATAATCTGAGTTTAAATTTAAATTGAATTGATAAATTTTGTTAATAAATTTAATTTGATTTAATAATCTTCTTTATTCAAATATTTAATTTGTGAATTTATTTATAAAATTGTTTTCTATTAATAATGTATATGTATTTGTATATATTATAAATAGATAAGTTGTCAAATTAGTTTTAATGTTTTGAAAATAGAAATTGTGATTTATCTTCGGATTTAAGCTTTTCAAAAATATTTAATAAAATACTCTATGATTTTAAATATGTAAGATAAAAGTTTTAATTGGTTTAAAATTCATTTTTACTTAAGTATGTATATTAAAATAAGTTGCAAACTCTTTTATAAATTTATTTTAATTGTTTAAAAGTATAAGAACTAATTAATTTAATTTAAACATTCATTAACACTTAATTAAATAACTAATTACTTGAAAAGAGACATGTGTATTGTAACGACCCAGAATTTTCAGAAATTAAAATTTGAATATTTAATTTATTTTAAATATTTATAAGTGAATTTATAAGTCGAATAAATTTTTATTTGATTTATTAGATTTAATTAGATAATTAAATCAATAATTTAATATGTTAAATTATGAAAATAATTGAAAATTGAGTTAAAAATGATTGTAAATAATTTGGAAAATTTTATTTAATCATACTGGAGTTATAGAAATATTTTAGAACTTTTAAAATCGAACTAGAAGTTAATCTGTGAAAATTGAATATTTTAATATTTAATAATCGACTGTAAAATAGCCAATTTTTGAACAGTCTCAGAATTGAACGAAACCAGTTCCATTGGATCCGTAATAGTTAGTTATTACCGGATTTCAATTTTCGTGTCAATCGGAGCTATCGTTTGATCGTGGCAGCTCGAAACGCATCGAATTATTTTTAATTTAAATTTGGCGAGTCAAAATAGCCATTTTTCAAAAAGTCTCGGATTTCGACGAAACCAGTTTCATCGGATCCGTAATGTGATATTATTGTAAGGTTTCAAATTTCAAGTCGTTTGGATTTACCGTTTGTCCGGTACAAATTAAAACGCCTAGAAATCGGTTTAAATCGGTTTAATTTAAATTGAACGTTTTCAGCCATAACTCGCACATACTTCCGAATTAGCTTCCGAAACCTGTTCCATTGTGTCCGGAACGCGGGATAAACCCTAGGTACGCTGGTTACGGCGTCTAAATCGGAGTTCGGAATTTCCGGGTGAATATTGTCGATCGTTTCTCTATAAATATGCACCCTACCCCTTCACAAAGATAAAAAAAATATCCTAAACCCTAACTTCATAAGCACAGCCGCCACCTAGGTATGAAGGGCCAGAAATGAGTGATCTTCTCCTCTCAATCTCTCTCAATCTACAAGGATTTAGCGAAGGTGTTCAACACGGAAGTCGAAGAGCACGGAGAGAGCTTCGATTCCATACGGTGATGATCGGAAACGGAGCAACGTGGAGCAAGATATGTGGGGCCGTTCTCTACATTTTTTGCGCGCAAAACGAGGCTGTAGACATGGCCGAGCTCACTCTCCTTGGGGCCGAGCATGGGGGTTGGGTCAGGCTTCGACGTGGAGGCGACGTGATGAAGTTTCATCGAGTATAAGTGGTGCAAATCGAAACCCTAATGTCTTGGATATGGGTTCTTTGTGTCGGCCAAAACCTGTAGGGTGAACGTGATTTGGGAAGAAAAGGGGAACGGCCTGATGAAGGGGGAGTGGGATCTGATGGCTAGGATTTGCTGTTAGGTTATAATATAAAGTTTATGTTGAATTTAGTTATTAAAAACGTGTACAATCTTGTAAAATGCATAACTTTTTCATACGAGGTCGAAAAAATGCAAACTCAGTTGCGTTGGAATCGTATGGACGAGCACTACGCGATGGAGTTGGTTTGGAGTCGTTTGGAGTTAGTGAGAATTTCGGGTAAAATTAAACGCGCGTTTAATTTTATTCGAAATAAAAGCTAAAACGGAATTTAAAACCAAGGTGAGAATTTCTCACTCAATCGAATAGATTTCGATTTTATTTTAAATAGTTAGATTTAAAATATTTGAATGCATGTTTGAATGATGACTGTAAATTTATTGATTGTTAAAATAGACATTATACGCCGTTAGTAAGCGGATGTTATTTAATATAAACATATACCGCGAATATTTCATAATCAGTGAAATTGGTATTATATATAATATCAATATATATATATTGGCATATGTATATATTGCAGTTGATTGATTTCCCGTATTTTTTTGCGGATGAGACCCTATTACGCCGTTATTAAGCGGATAATATTTATTAAGAACATGTACCGCGATAATTTCGTACTGGAGCGAAATTGGTATTGTGCTAATGTTTTTGGATGCAGGAAACAGGTTGGAGGGATCCAGCTGGATTCCTCAACAGTATTTATTTAATTTCAGATATTTTGATATTTGATGGATTATCATATCGATATATGATATCGTTGTTAGTCGTGATTGACTATTTGGTGTGTAGCATCATTGGACCCAGATTTTGGGATTTTAAAATGATTTTTAAAGTGATTTTGAAAATATACTATATTTTTGGAATTGATCCATTATAAATAAATAAACGTTATAATTTTTTAAGTTATAAAAATTATGGTTTTTGTGAAATATAGTTAAAAAGCTGATTTTTTAGAAATACGATTAAAAGTCGATTTTTGAGAAATATGAACTAATGATTTTATAAAATAATTTAGATTGGATTTTTGAATATATGATAAAAGATTAAATATAGGATTTATAAAATTTGATTTTTTTATAAATCGAAATGATGAAATTATAAAGGAAATTAAAAGATGTTTTAAAGAATAATATTAATTGATTTATATTAAGAGATTTATAAACGGATATTTATAAATCGAAATATTGACATTATAAAACGAGTCTTTATAAGTGTTTGAATGAAGTGAAAATGAAATTCATTAATGAATGAAATTTATAGAATTATGTAACGGTGAAGTTATAAATGGAATTTTATAAACAATAGGTTTATAAAATTTGTAAAGTTCAAAGGAACGATTTTTGCAAATAAATAAATTATAAGTGTTTGGCTTATAATTTGGACCTTTGGTTTATAATTAAGATTATAAATCGAATAGGTAAATAAAGAAGATTTATAAAGGAAGTTGTTATGAAATAAATGGAAATGGAATTTATAAACGTTGTTTTATAAATTCGCAAACGACTTATTTTGATAAGTTAATTGTTATAACTTATAAATGGAGTTATATTCACGTTTTTAGACAGTGAATAATCCTTTAAAATAAAATGAATAGAAAGGATGAAATTTGTTAATGAAGTATATTCACGTTTTTGAATAGTGAATAATACGTTAAAGAAAATGTATTGAATGTGAATGTTTTAAATAGAATTAAAACGATTTAACGATGTTTTAATTGTGTTGAGATTCGAAATCATAGATTTCAACATTTATTGTTGAAATAGACGTTTTCGAGAAATAAAAGGAAATGGTGGACTATAACACTGTTGTTATAGTAAATGATTTCCGAAAGGAAATGGGTTGTATAGTATTGGGATTTATATATCTATTTAATTTCGAATCCCTATACTAGTGATTTTGGGACGTTGTAACGATGTTTTACGCAACATTCGTTTTGGCCCAAATAAAAATGTTTAAGAGAATGATTTCCCTTAAAGAATGAATAATATACTTAATTCGATTTAAGTATATTGAATATTTTCAAAGGTTGAAAATAAAAAGATTTGTCGATTACTTATTTTTGATAAGTATGGAAATGTTTTCCAATATGAAGTGAATAATTAGAATTTATCTTTTTGAAGATAAATTGAAATGAATTATTGAAATCGAATATGCATGGATATTTTGAAATATAAATTCATTATGGAATTTATATGTGAAAAGTGGAATTTGTTTGAAAATAAATATTGATTTATTTTTGAAGTGTTGGAATTATATATCTTATAAAGATATTTTGGAAAATAAATAATTTGGAAAATTATTTGGAATCTGGTGATGTATGCATATCAATTGATAGTTCAATAGCCGACTATCAATATTTCCCTTTGATTGGGTATTTGATATGATTGTTTGAATTTGAATGCACACTTATTTTTGAATAAGCGCTCACTATTCGGGTTAACCGGGAAAGGACCATGGGGTCGTATAACCCATTCCGAATATGTGATACGACGTGAATTGCATTTGAAGATCGGTGTTGAAGACCGGTATTTGCGAGAGCGATAGGATGACCTATCGATTGTCTCTGCACTGGGTCGCTCCTGGTATAGAGATTCCCTAAGTGATGGGAAATCCGATCAGGATTGTGAATATCCGGATTGCAAGGACTTCTTTGTAAGTGCCTTCGGTTTTGTTCGAGCCCGGAACAGACTTGTATGGATTGTATGCCTGACATTACAATTTGAGATATAAAGCCGATTTCTTTCAAATATATTTCTGTTGGTGGCGGAGAATTTATTCTTTGCTTAACACCCTTCTTTGAGACGTACGAGCTCAAAGGTTATATAGTTGAAGTTATCAGCGATATATCCCATTTTGGTAATGTGACATGCTGAGTGATGCTGAAATGATCATTGTGTTGATTATTTGTGATAGGATCGTTTATTTGATCGTCTATCCTAGTGATCATTGTGTTGATCATTTGTTGACCCAAAGCATGGCTTTTGTATAAAGTATGTTTTTGTGGACGTGACTTCGTCGAGCCTCACACCCCGTGAATGGTCAAAACAGGAAAGAAGCAGCAAGGTTATGAGGGGTAGCACCCTTTAGGATGTGTCCATTTCCTTCTGGAAAAGGGTAGTATCATGGTATGGAGCCCAGATACTTACTCATGTTGAAAACACTTTATGATTGTGTGAATTGATTACGAGCGCTCGGTGAAAAGGTCCCAAAGGACCGGGGGATGGCATATTCGGTCAGTTGTTACTCAGTTAGGAGTAACCCGGCCTTGTGTTGGTAGAGATCCGGTTTGGTTCTCGGGGATGTCCATCCAGAGGCATTCTCAGTGGCAATGGGAAGTTCCTTGGCCTGATCATTCGTTGGAAATCCAATTCCCAATACGAAACTTGTACGGTATTAGTTGTAGAACCTGCCATTCACTTATGGTGGTCACCACTGTTTGGATGGTAGCTATAGTAGGCATACGATAATGGTCGTATGTTGGCTAAGATTTATATTCTACTTTCGAAATGAATTTGTTATACACTATGCACTAATAATAATATCAAATATTATTTTAAATGCGTATCAAGCATCTTTGACTATCATAAGGAGAAATCTCCTCCGATTCTGCGTTTGCATGTGTGTGTGTGCGGGAGGCCTTATGGTAGTCTCATTTTTAAAAGCATTGCGAATTAAATTTAAAAATATTCCTCTATTTTGATTTTAAAGTTAAATAAACTGTTTTGAGTTCTCACACCAGTCACATGACTGACTTGGAGTTTATTGTTTTCCTTCCTAAACTCTGGGTGCCCACCAATTTCCACACGGGCAGTTAAGAGTTAAGGTTTATCAGGATATTCTGGATATTCTGGAGTTGCTGGAGGCAAGCTGGATGGCATGGCGTATTACTAGTTTATATAGTATTTCTTTTTCCGCTGCACTGTTTGTTGTTGTATGATGTTGTACACTCTGATGATATGATATAATGTAATGTGATGAAATGTAATAACTGATATAGTTCTTTGTTTAAAGATTTTTCATTTATTATTATATGTTGTTCCGCTGCGAATTGTGAGATTCTGTTGTTGTTCCTTTCTGTCCCGTTCTATTTTAAAAAAATTCTTCTATCTTCTATTATCAAATTTTCTATTTTTCTATCTTCCTCTCTCTCTATTTTCTGTTATCTTCTTCTACTTCTCTCTTTTTCTTTTTCTTAACTTCTTTTTAAAAACCCTTAACATTCCGTGTTTCCGGCCTTCGATTTCTCGGCAGTCGATAAAGTGAGTATCGATGTTGAATTTTCGAAAGTCGAAAATCCCTAAGCGTTACATTTGGTATCAGAGCTGATGGTTAAGCGAGAACCATGGTTCTGTTGGGTATAATTCATTAGAGATGGAGTCAGTAGTACTCTAGAATGAGTTTGAGTGTAATAATAGATATAAGAGCGTATTTGTTAGTGAATATAAAATTGTTTTATATTGTGATGATTGGTTTATTGAGTGGTATATGAACTTTCGTCAGCACAGCCTCGAAACTGAGCCGAAGGGGTTTCTAAACACTTGAATAGAACAATTCGACACAATATTGTTTTTAAATTGGGTAAATGGAATGATTTTGCCTTGATTATATTTTTATATGTAAAGGAATAATTTTTCAGAATTATTAAAATGTATATAAGTTGATTGTTAGGTTGTTTGAATAATCTAAATAAAAGAGTAATTGTATAAGCAAATGAATTATGAGAATTGAATTATAATTAAAGTGATTTACAATTGTGAATAAACTTATATATATAAGAAGTGAAACTATATGAATATATTTATGAATATGAGTTGTAAATAAAAATGAATTTAAAGTTAAATGAAAATTTACTTTAGAGTTGGAATCTGAATTTATTTACAAGTGGGAATTTAAGTTATGTAAAACTAAGTGATGTTTAAATGTAAATATAACTTAAGAGTTGTTGTATGGAATTGATTTTGGTATCGAAGTAAATAAATCAAGTAGATTAAAAGAAATATGAACTTAAGTTATGTAAAAGAAATTCAACTTTTGTAATTGAATGGATGAATTGAATGTTAATCAATTAAATGTGAATTAAATTGATATGGAATAATGAATATAAGTGTTAATTCATTAAAATCTAATTTTATTGGAAGTTGAATAAAATTGAATGGAAATCAATTTAATTAAACCAATTGAAAGTGATGGTGTTAAACCAAGATGAATATAAGCAAAAGAAATTTGGTTATAATTAATATACTTTGGTTGCTATATGGATGTTGTTTGATTGTATGTAATTCATTAAGTATTAATGAAATTGAAAGCTATGAAATTGAATTCAAATTGAAAGTAAATAAATTTGAATAGAATTGAATGTGAATTGGATTTAATTAGTGAATGTAAACTAATTAAAATTGAGAATGAATGTTGATAAAATCCAATGTAAATAAATCAAATGTGATTTAAAGTGAAAACCAATTCATTAAATATTAATGAGAATATAAATGAATATTGTTGGTTATGGAATGTAGTTGGTTGATGGTTGAATATATGTTGCATTTGCTATGTTAGCATATAAGTTGTTATGTTGCTATATGTTGTATATTGAGATTATTGTCTATATGCATAATTCTCATGTTGTTTGTTGAGTTTAGTAGGTGCGGATCGCGTTTGCTTCGCATTTGGAGTTCGCTTTAGCGCTATATTAGCCGTATATGCTTGCTAATAAAATATAAGGTACATATCTCGGATTAAATATCGCACTTTTACACTTTTTTTCCCTTCGGGATGCCTCATTACTTGATGAGATGTATATTTGTGATATATATACTGTCATTTTTTTTTCGGATCGAGCCGCGCAAAGGAGACATGGCGAATTTTTCCGGAAATTTAAGGCGTTAGAAAAAAAAAAAATTTAAGAAAAAAATTGAAAATTTTGAAAACTTTAACTTTGATTTTGGAATTGAAAGTTAAACAATAGTAGTTGTTTTTGGAAAGATAACTAAGTATGATTTGGAAACTTAGTAAAGTTATTGTAAGCAGTTTAACTTTAAATTTTGGAAAGTTAATAGATTTTGTAACCTTTCTTACTTGTAATTTCGAGGACGAAATTCTTTTAAGGGGGAAAGATTGTAACGACCCAGAATTTTCAGAAATTAAAATTTGAATATTTAATTTATTTTAAATATTTATAAGTGAATTTATAAGTCGAATAAATTTTTATTTGATTTATTAGATTTAATTAGATAATTAAATCAATAATTTAATATGTTAAATTATGAAAATAATTGAAAATTGAGTTAAAAATGATTGTAAATAATTTGGAAAATTTTATTTAATCATACTGGAGTTATAGAAATATTTTAGAACTTTTAAAATCGAATTAGAAGTTAATCTGTGAAAATTGAATATTTTAATATTTAATAATCGACTGTAAAATAGCCAATTTTTGAACAGTCTCAGAATTGAACGAAACCAGTTCCATTGGATCCGTAATAGTTAGTTATTACCGGATTTCAATTTTCGTGTCAATCGGAGCTATCGTTTGATCGTGGCAGCTCGAAACGCATCGAATTATTTTTAATTTAAATTTGGCGAGTCAAAATAGCCATTTTTCAAAAAGTCTCGGATTTCGACGAAACCAGTTTCATCGGATCCGTAATGTGATATTATTGTAAGGTTTCAAATTTCAAGTCGTTTGGATTTACCGTTTGTCCGGTACAAATTAAAACGCCTAGAAATCGGTTTAAATCGGTTTAATTTAAATTGAACGTTTTCAGCCATAACTCGCACATACTTCCGAATTAGCTTCCGAAACCTGTTCCATTGTGTCCGGAACGCGGGATAAACCCTAGGTACGCTGGTTACGGCGTCTAAATCGAAGTTCGGAATTTCCGGGTGAATATTGTCGATCGTTTCTCTATAAATATGCACCCTACCCCTTCACAAAGATAAAAAAAATATCCTAAACCCTAACTTCATAAGCACAGCCGCCACCTAGGTATGAAGGGCCAGAAATGAGTGATCTTCTCCTCTCAATCTCTCTCAATCTACAAGGATTTAGCGAAGGTGTTCAACACGGAAGTCGAAGAGCACGGAGAGAGCTTCGATTCCATACGGTGATGATCGGAAACGGAGCAACGTGGAGCAAGATATGTGGGGCCGTTCTCTACAGTTTTTGCGCGCAAAACGAGGCTGTAGACATGGCCGAGCTCACTCTCCTTGGGGCCGAGCATGGGGGTTGGGTCAGGCTTCGACGTGGAGGCGACGTGATGAAGTTTCATCGAGTATAAGTGGTGCAAATCGAAACCCTAATGTCTTGGATATGGGTTCTTTGTGTCGGCCAAAACCTGTAGGGTGAACGTGATTTGGGAAGAAAAGGGGAACGGCCTGATGAAGGGGGAGTGGGATCTGATGGCTAGGATTTGCTGTTAGGTTATAATATAAAGTTTATGTTGAATTTAGTTATTAAAAACGTGTACAATCTTGTAAAATGCATAACTTTTTCATACGAGGTCGAAAAAATGCAAACTCAGTTGCGTTGGAATCGTATGGACGAGCACTACGCGATGGAGTTGGTTTGGAGTCGTTTGGAGTTAGTGAGAATTTCGGGTAAAATTAAACGCGCGTTTAATTTTATTCGAAATAAAAGCTAAAACGGAATTTAAAACCAAGGTGAGAATTTCTCACTCAATCGAATAGATTTCGATTTTATTTTAAATAGTTAGATTTAAAATATTTGAATGCATGTTTGAATGATGACTGTAAATTTATTGATTGTTAAAATAGACATTATACGCCGTTAGTAAGCGGATGTTATTTAATATAAACATATACCGCGAATATTTCATAATCAGTGAAATTGGTATTATATATAATATCAATATATATATATTGGCATATGTATATATTGCAGTTGATTGATTTCCCGTATTTTTTTGCGGATGAGACCCTATTACGCCGTTATTAAGCGGATAATATTTATTAAGAACATGTACCGCGATAATTTCGTACTGGAGCGAAATTGGTATTGTGCTAATGTTTTTGGATGCAGGAAACAGGTTGGAGGGATCCAGCTGGATTCCTCAACAGTATTTATTTAATTTCAGATATTTTGATATTTGATGGATTATCATATCGATATATGATATCGTTGTTAGTCGTGATTGACTATTTGGTGTGTAGCATCATTGGACCCAGATTTTGGGATTTTAAAATGATTTTTAAAGTGATTTTGAAAATATACTATATTTTTGGAATTGATCCATTATAAATAAATAAACGTTATAATTTTTTAAGTTATAAAAATTATGGTTTTTGTGAAATATAGTTAAAAAGCTGATTTTTTAGAAATACGATTAAAAGTCGATTTTTGAGAAATATGAACTAATGATTTTATAAAATAATTTAGATTGGATTTTTGAATATATGATAAAAGATTAAATATAGGATTTATAAAATTTGATTTTTTTATAAATCGAAATGATGAAATTATAAAGGAAATTAAAAGATGTTTTAAAGAATAATATTAATTGATTTATATTAAGAGATTTATAAACGGATATTTATAAATCGAAATATTGACATTATAAAACGAGTCTTTATAAGTGTTTGAATGAAGTGAAAATGAAATTCATTAATGAATGAAATTTATAGAATTATGTAACGGTGAAGTTATAAATGGAATTTTATAAACAATAGGTTTATAAAATTTGTAAAGTTCAAAGGAACGATTTTTGCAAATAAATAAATTATAAGTGTTTGGCTTATAATTTGGACCTTTGGTTTATAATTAAGATTATAAATCGAATAGGTAAATAAAGAAGATTTATAAAGGAAGTTGTTATGAAATAAATGGAAATGGAATTTATAAACATTGTTTTATAAATTCGCAAACGACTTATTTTGATAAGTTAATTGTTATAACTTATAAATGGAGTTATATTCACGTTTTTAGACAGTGAATAATCCTTTAAAATAAAATGAATAGAAAGGATGAAATTTGTTAATGAAGTATATTCACGTTTTTGAATAGTGAATAATACGTTAAAGAAAATGTATTGAATGTGAATGTTTTAAATAGAATTAAAACGATTTTACGATGTTTTAATTGTGTTGAGATTCGAAATCATAGATTTCAACATTTATTGTTGAAATAGACGTTTTCGAGAAATAAAAGGAAATGGTGGACTATAACACTGTTGTTATAGTAAATGATTTCCGAAAGGAAATGGGTTGTATAGTATTGGGATTTATATATCTATTTAATTTCGAATCCCTATACTAGTGATTTTGGGACGTTGTAACGATGTTTTACGCAACATTCGTTTTGGCCCAAATAAAAATGTTTAAGAGAATGATTTCCCTTAAAGAATGAATAATATACTTAATTCGATTTAAGTATATTGAATATTTTCAAAGGTTGAAAATAAAAAGATTTGTCGATTACTTATTTTTGATAAGTATGGAAATGTTTTCCAATATGAAGTGAATAATTAGAATTTATCTTTTTGAAGATAAATTGAAATGAATTATTGAAATCGAATATGCATGGATATTTTGAAATATAAATTCATTATGGAATTTATATGTGAAAAGTGGAATTTGTTTGAAAATAAATATTGATTTATTTTTGAAGTGTTGGAATTATATATCTTATAAAGATATTTTGGAAAATAAATAATTTGGAAAATTATTTGGAATCTGGTGATGTATGCATATCAATTGATAGTTCAATAGCCGACTATCAATATTTCCCTTTGATTGGGTATTTGATATGATTGTTTGAATTTGAATGCACACTTATTTTTGAATAAGCGCTCACTATTCGGGTTAACCGGGAAAGGACCATGGGGTCGTATAACCCATTCCGAATATGTGATACGACGTGAATTGCATTTGAAGATCGGTGTTGAAGACCGGTATTTGCGAGAGCGATAGGATGACCTATCGATTGTCTCTGCACTGGGTCGCTCCTGGTATAGAGATTCCCTAAGTGATGGGAAATCCGATCAGGATTGTGAATATCCGGATTGCAAGGACTTCTTTGTAAGTGCCTTCGGTTTTGTTCGAGCCCGGAACAGACTTGTATGGATTGTATGCCTGACATTACAATTTGAGATATAAAGCTGATTTCTTTCAAATATATTTCTGTTGGTGGCGGAGAATTTATTCTTTGCTTAACACCCTTCTTTGAGACGTACGAGCTCAAAGGTTATATAGTTGAAGTTATCAGCGATATATCCCATTTTGGTAATGTGACATGCTGAGTGATGCTGAAATGATCATTGTGTTGATTATTTGTGATAGGATCGTTTATTTGATCGTCTATCCTAGTGATCATTGTGTTGATCATTTGTTGACCCAAAGCATGGCTTTTGTATAAAGTATGTTTTTGTGGACGTGACTTCGTCGAGCCTCACACCCCGTGAATGGTCAAAACAGGAAAGAAGCAGCAAGGTTATGAGGGGTAGCACCCTTTAGGATGTGTCCATTTCCTTCTGGAAAAGGGTAGTATCATGGTATGGAGCCCAGATACTTACTCATGTTGAAAACACTTTATGATTGTGTGAATTGATTACGAGCGCTCGGTGAAAAGGTCCCAAAGGACCGGGGGATGGCATATTCGGTCAGTTGTTACTCAGTTAGGAGTAACCCGGCCTTGTGTTGGTAGAGATCCGGTTTGGTTCTCGGGGATGTCCATCCAGAGGCATTCTCAGTGGCAATGGGAAGTTCCTTGGCCTGATCATTCGTTGGAAATCCAATTCCCAATACGAAACTTGTACGGTATTAGTTGTAGAACCTGCCATTCACTTATGGTGGTCACCACTGTTTGGATGGTAGCTATAGTAGGCATACGATAATGGTCGTATGTTGGCTAAGATTTATATTCTACTTTCGAAATGAATTTGTTATACACTATGCACTAATAATAATATCAAATATTATTTTAAATGCGTATCAAGCATCTTTGACTATCATAAGGAGAAATCTCCTCCGATTCTGCGTTTGCATGTGTGTGTGTGCGGGAGGCCTTATGGTAGTCTCATTTTTAAAAGCATTGCGAATTAAATTTAAAAATATTCCTCTATTTTGATTTTAAAGTTAAATAAACTGTTTTGAGTTCTCACACCAGTCACATGACTGACTTGGAGTTTATTGTTTTCCTTCCTAAACTCTGGGTGCCCACCAATTTCCACACGGGCAGTTAAGAGTTAAGGTTTATCAGGATATTCTGGATATTCTGGAGTTGCTGGAGGCAAGCTGGATGGCATGGCGTATTACTAGTTTATATAGTATTTCTTTTTCCGCTGCACTGTTTGTTGTTGTATGATGTTGTACACTCTGATGATATGATATAATGTAATGTGATGAAATGTAATAACTGATATAGTTCTTTGTTTAAAGATTTTTCATTTATTATTATATGTTGTTCCGCTGCGAATTGTGAGATTCTGTTGTTGTTCCTTTCTGTCCCGTTCTATTTTAAAAAAATTCTTCTATCTTCTATTATCAAATTTTCTATTTTTCTATCTTCCTCTCTCTCTATTTTCTGTTATCTTCTTCTACTTCTCTCTTTTTCTTTTTCTTAACTTCTTTTTAAAAACCCTTAACATTCCGTGTTTCCGGCCTTCGATTTCTCGGCAGTCGATAAAGTGAGTATCGATGTTGAATTTTCGAAAGTCGAAAATCCCTGTTTGTTACATGTATACAATTTAAAATTTAAGTAACATGTGTTAAAAATTTATGTAAGTAAATTAACATGTGTCCATTCTTTTTACATGTGTAAAATTTTGTTTTTCTTTAATTTTAATTTAAATCAAAATATTGTTATATAAAACATGTATTTACTCATTCCATTCCTCTTTTCTCATTTTTTTTCCATTTCTGAACAAAAGAAATCTGGAAACTTTGTTCAAATGCATTTCTCAAATAAGTAAACATTTGCAATCAAACTCCTTTTTCTTCAAATATTCAAAAACCTGCATTACACAAAGCCTGTAACTCCTCTTTAAAACTGCAAGCAACATACTACAACCTGCATTTGATCTGGAAACAAAGAAAGGCCTGCATTTCAAATTTTTGTCAAGAAAAATCTGCATTTCATTTATTCAAAAGCCTGCATCTTTTTCAAATGAATCTGGGAAAAAGCATTAAAGCAAGAGGCCTGCATTCATGAATCTTTAAACTGGAAATTTGCATCTGCATTCAAGCTACTGCATGCTAAATCTGGGGTCTGCATCATTATACAAGTGAGTAACTATCTTTTATAAATTTAAGGTTAAACTTGTTGCATGATCAATAAATATTTCCTGGGTTAAGCTTACTGTATGATGTGAGAACTGTATATTCATGCATGCTGTAAATTTGCAATTGTCTGTTTGATTCCTGGTTCTAAATTTTTAGTTTAGTTCTTACATCTTTAATTTGTCTTTGATAAATTTTAAGATTCAAATAAGATGTGTAGGGTAGCTTCAGAGATTAGATTTTAAAATTTTATTTAAGTAAATTTTAAATAAAAACTTACTGGAAGCAAGTAACAGAGCAATGGAAATTGTATCAGTAAAAAAATATGAAACACTGCAAAACAAAGTTTCAGAAATTCAACTCAAAACATATTACAAAATTAAGAGTTTTAAAAAAAAAATATTACCATTTATAATGGAAGAAGCAAAGTACAGTTTTTAAAATTTACTGTATTTTATAATTTGGTCAAGAACAGTTGAAGCTTGCAAGGGTTTTGAGTAAATTTGATTTTGGAGATAGTATAGTCATCATAGATTATAAGAAAAATCTTGGATTGAGTTGAGTTTAAAATTTTGGATTGCAATTTGGGTTTCCAGGTTTTGAACCCTAGTTTTTCTGAGTGTAAGTAAATTGAGTGATGCGGTCTCATAAAGTGATCGAGTTCAAAGCTCTTTTGGGAATGGATAGATGGTGTGTTGTTGGAGTCTTCACCGGATTTTGGAGGGTGATGATGGCCGGAGTTGTGGGTTGATTGCGTTGACAGGTGAGGCACTAGAAGGAGGGGGGGCCTGTTCCAGGTTTTGTTTAAAAATTTGAATTCAAAATTCAAGTTGAATTTTGGATATTTGAGGGTTGAAGTGTGATGAGGGGTCACTGGTCGATGGGGAATGGCCGGAGATGGCCGGAGATGGGGAGTGGGTGCACAGTGAGGTGTGTGCATGGTTGTGATGTGTTTTGTTGCAGGGTTTTGGTAGCTCGAGATTTTCTCGGGAATTTAGGGAATAAACTCGAAGCAATGAAGTAATTTACCCGAAGTAAATTCAAGGTTGCTCGGGTAATAATTTTGTTTCAGGAATTCAATGTAAAACAGTTCCTGTTTTACAGTTTTTTTTAAAAATAAAATAAATTGCAAAGTAAAAATCTGAAATAAGCTTGACCTTAAATGGAATTTGATTTAATTTGTTTTAAATTTTAGATTTTTGAATTAAATTTGAAATGCTTTTAAATCCTAGTTTGGTTTTAAACTAAAAACAGAAATTGTCTTTCAGTTTTAATTTTTTTTAAAGTATAGTTCAAATTGAAAGTTGTAGTTCAAACTGTAATATTTAAACCTGAAATCTAAATATCAATTCAATAATTTAAATCTTGGATTTTTGAAACAGTTTGAATTCAAAATTTAAGATGTTTTAAAATTAAAACAGAAAACTGTTTTTCTGTTTTAAATTTAAAGGCAGATTTTAAAATTGCAACTGAAATTTTAAATAAAGTTTAAATCTGGGAAACTGAATTTTTGAGTAAATGAATCTGAATTAAATTTAAATCTGGAATTTAAATTTAGATTTTAAACTTTACGGTATTAAGGAAACTTGGTTTTGAGTTTGAACTATAAGTTTTAAATTTATGAAATAAGGTTTAAATAAGTTCAAATTCAGTTTTGGAAACCTGAGATTTGACTTTAATGTCAGTTTTTAAAATTTAAATAAGTTTTTAAATTTGAATTTGTTTTAACTATTTTAGGAAAGGTTATATGATTTGAATTTAAAAATGGAGATGGAAAAGTAAGTAATGTTTTAAATTTTTAAGTTTGAGTTTGAAAAGAAAATTTGAATTGTGTTTCAGTTTGAAATTTAAAAAGAAATTTTAAATTGAATTTTGTTTTTAAATAAAGTGTTTAAAATACTTTTGTATAAAGAAGAATGTTTCTTAATTTAGAATTCAAGAAATTGGTTTCATTTAAATTAATTTAAATGGAATATTAATTATTTAATTAATTAATAATGTGGATGTTTAATTAAGTAATTAATGATTTTTAAGTTAATTAATTAAGATTTAAGGTTAATTAATTAAGGTTAATTAATCTATAATTAAGAATGGTTAATTAAATTTTAATTTATGATTAAGATTTATTTAATCAAGTGATTAATGATTAATTAAGATTTTAATTAACACATAATTAGTTAAATAATTAGAGATTAATTAAATGATAATTAAAGATTTATTAATTGATAATTAATAATGATTAATTGAAGTTAATTCTTAATTAAGTAATTAAGTGATGTTAATGAAGGTCATTAACTTAAGATTATTTAACAATTAATTAATGTGATTAATTTTTAATAATTAATTAGATTAATTAATTAATAATAATCAATTGTTTAATTACTTGATGAAGTAATTAATGAATTAATTACTTGCTGTAATTAATTTAATTAAGGTGATTAGTTTAGGTTAATTAAGTTAAATTAATTTAAACATTTGTGGATTATTAATAATTACTTATGTAATTAATAAATTTATAATTACTTAAGGAAGTAATTAAATAATAACTACAGGATGTAATTAAAGATAATTATTATAGAAGTAATTTGGATTTAAATTACTTTGAAATTGATCAAGTGATTAATGAAGATAATTAATTAAGAGTAATTAATTGATGGGATGAGTAATTAAAGTAGTTAATTACTGAATAGTTATTAATCAAAGGTGATTAATACATATATGTGGATCAATTGGAGATTAATTACTTATGTAATTAATTTATATTGAGATTGATTAAATATAATTAGGAATCATTAATTAATTAATTAATGATGTAATTTGGAATTGATTAATTAAGGTATAATTAATATTAAATGCTAATTACTTATTGCAATTAGAGATAGTTAATCAATAATGATTAAGAAAAATGAATATTTAGATGATGATTTATAAAATTGATTTATAATCAATTAATGGTTAAGTTAAGCAGGATTTTGATGATGAAGTAATTAATTTAATTCATTTTAAATTAATTAGAGTTTAGGTAATTAATTTAATTCATTTTAAATTAATTAGAGTTTAGGTAATTAATTTAATTCATTTTAAATTAATTATAAATGGTGTGATCATTAGATCATTGCTTATGTTTGATGATTGGTATTGATTGCCTGGTATGGTTTGTAATCTCAGCTATGAGATGAATAATGTTGTGGTATGGATGCATTGGTTGCTTTTGGATGATAATAGTGATTATTTGATATGAATTATCTGTTGGTAATGATAATGTTGAATTATCTATTGTGTTGTGAATTATCTATCTGTGTATATTTAGATAATGAATTGAATTGTTTTAAATTTAAAACAACTTGGCCCTAATAAGACACGCTTTGGATTTCGATGAGACCGGGATCGGGTTTCCATATTTGGATATCCGAAAACCACATCGATTCCAAAATAAACATTAGGTCGTTAATCCCAATGGAGCGAGTGAAGACTCGAGGTGTAAGGGCTATACGTCAGTATAACTCTGTGGGTGATTCCGTAATGAGTTTGACGGAATAGTACTTATAGATTCGAGATGGCGATTTAGAGTGCAAGGGTTATTGTCGTTAACTCTGAGGGTGATTCCAATACGAGTGTAATGAGATAATTCCTTCGGTTTCGTTCGAACCTAGAACGAACTTGTATGGATTGAATGCTTTCAGAACATCGTTAGGTGGACGATGAGAATTCTAAGTGATATGTCCTATAAAGATAATCGTAGCCTCAAGCCTCATCGACCGGGAATGGCTAAAACAGGGGAGGTGCAGTAAAGCTTCGTGGGTAGCACCCACTTGAAGCAAGATTTATCCCTATCTAGAGGTCCCTTTATTTTCGGCTTAGTGGTGCGGTTGCTGATCACAACTGCGGGGTTGTCTTGTTTGGAACTGTTCAGTAAGGAACGGGTCCGACTTTGTGTTGCAGGGGATGAAGGGAGTAATCCTCGGTATGGTGATCTAGGCCACGTACTATGACGGGCGGTACCCCAGTAGCCCAGCCATTGATTGAATCCAAAATCCAATAAGTGCCAACGGTTTTGATTGTATTACCCACTTTTGTGGCTAGTAGCTGGAATTTAATAAATGTAACAATTTCGGCTATTTCTTATTTACTTGAAAACCCTAGACACTATTATAATATCATCGGATTTCCTATCAAATGTTTTGGTTAGCGTAAGGTAAAAAAAATTCCATGTTTATGTGTGGGAAGTCTTACATGATACCTTTTCTTTTCAAAGGTTTTTCAAAGTTAAGCAACTTTAACCTGTTACTCACACCAAACCCATGTCTGACCCGGAGTTATTTCAGTTTTTCTATAACTCTTGGGTACTCAAATTTTTAAGAGTAGCCAAGGGAGTTCAGGTTAGGATTCAGGATTAGCTTTGACGAATTGTGGAGGAGCAAATGGAGCAGGAGGCTTCTGCGTATAGTTTTGTAGTTTTCCGCTGTGTTGGTTTCTCTGAGTGTTTCTATTTTGTGATTGAGTTGTAATAACTAGACAGGTGTTTATAACTGTCTAGTATGTGTTGTATTTTCTGTGTACTCTGATATTTGATGTATACTATGTAATACTTATGTCATTAATATAATTTATTCGTTCCATTGTTGAGATTCTTGTGTTGTTTTCTTCTTTCTCTTCTTTCTTTTCTCTTTTCTATCCCTTTCTTTCTTAAAGATGATGCGATTTTCCGGGAGTGGAAAGTCGGGTCGTCACAGTTGGTATCAGAGCATTAGGTTGAGTGAATACCTAGTCTCTGTAGTGGTGTCTATCTTGAGAGAGCGTATTTGTATTTTTAATATATATATATATATATATATATATATATATATATATATATTTATGGTTCTACCTATTTGTTAGAGTACCTGTTCGGGTTTTTTTCCAATATAAGTTATAAAGTTAGATGAGGTAGATTGGAGTTTGTTGGATGAGGTTGGAAGTGTATTTGTCGAGACTGTAGACCTAATACCGTCTCGAGTAAGTTTTGCTTGGTGTAAGACTTCCTCGATCTCTGAAGGTAACCTGTTAAGGTTCGGAGTTCATCTTTGAAGTGCAGAATTGAGTTTGGATCTATCGGTAGGGCAGAAGCAAGTGAGTGATGATATTTTGATATCTCAGGAAGTAGTAGCTACGTGATGAGATGCAGTGACTATGGATATTTCCGAAGATGTTTCTTTGGAACAAGAGTAAGAAGTGAGTCTGCTCGGTGATGTGGCTGAGTTTAGCTGAGTATTCTGAGTTGGTAGGGAGTCTTCTAGCTGAGTAGTTTTTCTGAAGTGAAGCCCAGAGGCAGCAGAGTGGATTCATTTCTCTGGTAAGTTGGCTAAGCCAGCATAAGCTGGTCTGTTTGGTAGAGAGAGAGCAGTTTTCTTTGGATACAGGCTGAGTTGATCGCAAAAGTGACTTGCGATAGTGTGTTCTTTGAGTTGTTGGAGATTGTCCGGGTTTTCTTCCAGGAAGTCAGAGTTTGTCTGCATCTGGAGATCGAGTTTTCTTTCCAGGAATGGAACTGGTGGTTCAGTTGGTAAATGGATGGTTCCTTGAGATAGAAGTTGGTGAAGTAACTCAGGTTTGGGAGGAACGTCTGAGTTTTCTTATGGATATATGTAACCATATTTCTGTGCTGGGTTGTCTAGTCTGTGCTTGTATTCTTCAACATTTTCTTCTGTTTCGGATCAGAGTTGTGCAGCGGAAGCACTTTGGGGGTGTTTCTGTTTTCTTTTCCGGATAAGGAGAAGTTTGTTCTGTCTTCTGTTGTTGAGAAGCAGGGTGTGTGTTCATGGTTTTTGAGTGATCTTGAAGAGATCATTGGTTTGTTTTGATCCAGTCTGTTTTTAGTGGAATCAGCAAGAGTTAAGCTGATCAGAATGGATGTTGGTAGCCCAGGATCGTCCGAAGAGTTTTTTTTACGGATAAGAGGCGGAGAAATTTGGATTCTGGAATCGGATATTGGATTTTGGTTAAGTTTTTCTCTGATTCAAAGAGCTATAAGTTTGGGAAGCTAGTTCCGAAGTGTTTTGGTTTCTTCTGTGATTGGTAAGATCAGTGTTTGATTTTCTAGAGTTGAATTGCCAGCTTGGATAACTGGAATTCAGGGCATTTCACGTATCTCTGAGGGAGTACGTGTTTGATATTTTTGGTAGTAGAACCAGTAGTTCAGGATGGATTGGTTGTTGAGTCAGACTCGTTTGTAGTCTGATATTCTGTATAGAATTGTTATTAGGAACACTATAGCTTAGTAGTATTGATTGATTGTATTCTATAGAGCGAGTATCCCGATATATATATACCGGGGAAACTCGTGAAGTTTTATCCAAAATTCTTTTGGATAATTAGATTTGTTCTGATTGTGTGAATTGGTTGCTTTGGTTGTTGGCATATGATTAACATATGCTGTGTTTTAAAATAAAATCTGTAAATAGATTATTAAATTAACTTTGTTTTAAATTTCGAGGACGAAATTCTTTTAAGGGGGAAGGATTGTAATATCCCGGAATTTTGGACAATACAAATTTAATAATCTGAGTTTAAATTTAAATTGAATTGATAAATGTTGTTAATAAATTTGATTTGATTTAATAATCTTCTTTATTTAAATATTTAATTTGTGAATTTATTTATAAAATTGTTTTCTATTTAATAATGTATATGTATTTGTATATATTATAAATAGATAAGTTGTCAAATTAGTTTTAATGTTTTGAAAATAGAAATTGTGATTTATCTTTGGATTTAAGCTTTTCAAAAATATTTAATAAAATACTATATGATTTTAAATATGTAAGATAAAAGTTTTAATTGGTTTAAAATTCATTTTTACTTAAGTATGTATATTAAAATAAGTTGCAAACTCTTTTATAAATTTATTTTAATTGTTTAAAAGTATAAGAACTAATTAATTTAATTTAAACATTCATTAACACTTAATTAAATAACTAATTACTTGAAAAGAGACATGTGTATATAATTTAAAATTTAAGTAACATGTGTTAAAAATTTATGTAAGTAAATTAACATGTGTCCATTCTTTTTACATGTGTCAAATTTTGTTTTTCTTTAATTTTAATTTAAATCAAAATATTGTTATATAAAACATGTATTTACTCATTCCATTCCTCTTTTCTCATTTTTTTTCCATTTCTGAACATAAGAAATCTGAAAACTTTGTTCAAATGCATTTCTCAAACAAGTAAACATTTGCAATCAAACTCCTTTTTCTTCAAATATTCAAAAACCTGCATTACACAAAGCCTGTAACTCCTCTTTAAAACTGCAAGCAACAAACTACAACCTGCATTTGATCTGGAAACAAAGAAAGGCCTGCATTTTAAATTTTTGTCAAGAAAAATCTGCATTTCAGTTATTCAAAAGCCTGCATCTTTTTCAAATGAATCTGGGAAAAAGCATTAAAGCAAGAGGCCTGCATTCATGAATCTTTAAACTGGAAATTTGCATCTGCATTCAAGCTACTGCATGCTAAATCTGGGGTCTGCATCATTATACAAGTGAGTAACTATCTTTTATAAATTTAAGGTTAAACTTGTTGCATGATAAATAAATATTTCCTGGGTTAAGCTTACTGTCTGATGTGAGAACTATATATTCAGGCATGCTGTAAATTTGCAATTGTCTGTTTGATTCTTGGTTCTAAATTTTTAGTTTAGTTCTTACATCTTTAATTTGTCTTTGATAAATTTTAAGATTCAAATAAGATGTGTAGGGTAGCTTCAGAGATTAGATTTTAAAATTTTATTTAAGTAAATTTTAAATAAAAACTTACTGGAAGCAAGTAACAGAGCAATGGAAATTGTATCAGTAAAAATATATGAAACACTGCAAAACAAAGTTTCAGAAATTCAACTCAAAACATATTACAAAATTAAGAGTTTTAAAAAAAAATATTACCATTTATAATGGAAGAAGCAAAGTATAGTTTTTAAAATTTACTGTATTTTATAATTTGGTCAAGAACTGTTGAAGCTTGCAAGGGTTTTGAGTAAATTTGATTTTGTAGATAGTATAGTCATCACAGATTATAAGAAAAATCTTGGATTGAGTTGAGTTTAAAATTTTGGATTGCAATTTGGGTTTCCAGGTTTAGAACCCTAGTTTTTCTGAGTGTAAGTAAATTGAGTGATGCGGTCTCATAAAGTGATCGAGTTCAAAGCTCTTTTGGGAATGGATAGATGGTGTGTTGTTGGAGTCTTCACCGGATTTTGGAGGGTGATGATGGCCGGAGTTGTGGATTGATTGCGTTGACAGGTGAGGCACTGGAAGGAGGGGGGCCTGTTCCAGGTTTTGTTTAAAAATTTGAATTCAAAATTCAAGTTGAATTTTGGATATTTGAGGGTTGCAGTGTGATGAGGGGTCACTGGTCGATGGGGAATGGTAGTTGATAATGGCCGGAGATGGCCGGAGATGGGGAGTGGGTGCACAGTGAGGTGTGTGCATGGTTGTGATGTGTTTTGTTGCAGGGTTTTGGTAGCTCGAGATTTTCTCGGGAATTTTGGGAATAAACTCGAAGCAATGAAGTAATTTACCCGAAGTAAATTCGAGGTTGCTCGGGTAATAATTTTGTTTCAGGAATTCAATGTAAAACAGTTCCTGTTTTACAGTTTTTTTTAAAAATAAAATAAATTGCAAAGTAAAAATCTAAAATAAGCTTGACCTTAAATGGAATTTGAATTTAATTTGTTTTAAATTTTAGATTTTTGAATTAAATTTGAAATGCTTTTAAATCCCAGTTTGGTTTTAAACTAAAAACAGAAATTGTCTTTCTGTTTTAAATTTTTTAAAAGTACAGTTCAAATTGAAAGTTGTAGTTCAAACTGTAATATTTAAACCTGAAATCTAAATATCAATTCAATAATTTAAATCTTGGATTTTTGAAATAGTTTGAATTCAAAATTTCAGATGTTTTAAAATTAAAACAGAAAACTGTTTTTCTGTTTTAAATTTAAAGGCAGATTTTAAAATTGCAACTGAAATTTTAAATAAAGTTTAAATCTGGGAAACTGAATTTTTGAGTAAATGAATCTGAATTAAATTTACATCTGGAATTTAAATTTAGATTTTAAACTTTACAGTATTAAGGAACCTTGGTTTTGAGTTTGAACTATAAGTTTTAAATTTATGAAATAAGTTTTAAATAAGTTTAAATTCAGTTTTGAAAACCTGAGATTTGACTTTAATGTCAGTTTTTAAAATTTAAATAAGTTTTTAAATTTGAATTTGTTTTAACTATTTTAGGAAAGGTTATATGATTTGAATTTAAAAATGGAGATGGAAAAGTAAGTAATGTTTTAAATTTTTAAGTTTGAATATGAAAAGAAAATTTGAATTGTGTTTCAGTTTGAAATTTAAAAAGAAATTTTAAATTGAATTTTGTTTTGAAATAAAGTGTTTAAAATACTTTTGTATAAAGAAGAATGTTTCTTAATTTAGAATTCAAGAAATTGGTTTCATTTAAATTTATTTAAATTAATTTAAATGGAATATTAATTATTTAATTAATTAATAATGTGGATGTTTAATTAAGTAATTAATGATTTTTAAGTTAATTAATTAGGATTTAAGATTAATTAATTAAGGTTAATTAATCTATAATTAAGAATGGTTAATTAAATTTTAATTTATGATTAAGATTTATTTAATCAAGTGATTAATGATTAATTAAGATTTTAATTAACACATAATTAGTTAATAATTATAGATTAATTAAATGATAATTAAAGATTTATTAATTGATAATTAATAATGATTAATTGAAGTTAATTCTTAATTAAGTAATTAAGTGATGTTAATGAAGGTCATTAACTTAAGATTATTTAACAATTAATTAATGTGATTAATTTTTCATAATTAATTAGATTAATTAATTAATAATAATCAATTGTTTAATTACTTGATGAAGTAATTAATGAATTAATTACTTGGTGTAATTAATTTAATTAAGGTGATTAGTTTAGATTAATTAAGTTAAATTAATTTAAACATTTGTGGATTATTAATAATTACTTATGTAATTAATAAATTTATAATTACTTAAGGAAGTAATTAAATAATAATTACAGGATGTAATTAAAGATAATTATTATAGAAGTAATTTGGATTTAAATTACTTTGAAATTGATCAAGTGATTAATGAAGATAGTTAATTAAGAGTAATTAATTAATAGGATGAGTAATTAAAGTAGTTAATTACTGAATAGTTATTAATCAAAGGTGATTAATACATATATGTGGATCAATTGGATATTAATTACTTATGTAATTAATTTATATAGAGATTGATTGAATATAATTAGGAATCATTAATTAATTAATTAATTAATGATGTAATTTGGAATTGATTAATTAAGGTATAATTAATATTAAATGCTAATTACTTATTGTAATTAGAGATAGTTAATCAATAATGATTAAGAAAAATGAATATTTAGATGATGATTTATAAAATTGATTTGTAATCAATTAATGGTTAAGTTAAGCAGGATTTTGATGATGAAGTAATTAATTTAATTCATTTTAAATTAATTAGAGTTTAGGTAATTAATTTAATTCATTTTAAATTAATTATAAATGGTGTGATCATTAGATTATTGCTTATGTTTGATGATTGGTATTGATTGCCTGGTATGGTTTGTAATCTCAGCTATGAGATGAATAATGTTGTGGTATGGATGCATTGGTTGCTTTTGGATGATAATAGTGATTATTTGATATGAATTATCTGTTGGTAATGATAATGTTGAATTATCTATTGTGTTGTGAATTATCTATCTTTGTATATTTAGATAATGAATTGAATTGTTTTAAATTTAAAACAACTTGGCCCTAATAAGACACGCTTTGGATTTCGATGAGACCGGGATCGGGTTTCCATATTTGGATATCCGAAAACCACATCGATTCCAAATAAACGTTAGGTCGTTAATCCCAATGGAGCGAGTGAAGACTCGAGGTGTAAGGGTTATACGTCAGTATAACTCTGTGGGTGATTCCGTAATGAGTTTGACGGAATAGTACTTATAGATTCGAGATGGTGATTTAGAGTGCAAGGGTTATTGTCGTTAACTCTGAGGGTGATTCCAATACGAGTGTAACGAGATAATGCCTTCGGTTTCGTTCGAACCCGGAACGAACTTGTATGGATTGAATGCTTTCAGAACATCGTTAGGTGGACGATGAGCATTCTATGTGATATGTCCTATAAAGGTAATCGTAGCCTCAAGCCTCATCAACCGGGAATGGCTAAAACAGGGGAGGTGCAGCAAAGCTTCGTGGGTAGCACCCACTTGAGAGCAAGATTTATCCCTGTCTAGAGGTCCCTTTATTTTCGGCTTAGTGGTGCGGTTGCTGATCACAACATCGGGGTTGTCTTGTTTGGAACTGTTCAGTAAGGAACGGGTCCGGCTTTGTGTTGCAGGGGATGAAGGGAGTAATCCTCGGTACGGTGATCTAGGCCACGTACTGTGACGGGCGGTACCCCAGTAGCCCAGCCATTGATGGAATCCAAAATCCAATAAGTGCCAACAGTTTTGATTGTATTACCCACTTTTGTGGCTAGTACCTGGAATTTAATAAATGTAACAATTTCGGCTATTTCTTATTTACTTGAAAACCCTAGACACTATTATAATATCATCGGATTTCCTATTAAATGTTTTGGTTAGCGTAAGGTAAAAACTTTTCCATGTTTATGTGTGGGGAGTCTTATGTGATACCTTTTCTTTTCAAAGGTTTTTCAAAGTTAAGCAACTTTAACCTGTTACTCACACCAGACCCATGTCTGACCCGGAGTTATTTCTGTTTTTCTATAACTCTTGGGTACTCAAATTTTTACGAGTAGCCAAGGGAGTTCAGGTTAGGATTCAGGATTAGCTTTGACGAATTGTGGAGGAGCAAATGGAGCAGGAGGCTTCTGCGTATAGTTATGTAGTTTTCCACTGTGTTGGTATCTCTGAGTGTTACTGTTTTGTGATTGAGTTGTAATAACTAGACAGGTGTTTATAACTGTCTAGTATGTGTTGTATTTTCTGTGTACTCTGATATTAGATGTATACTATGTAATACTTATGTTATTAATATAATTTATTCGTTCCGCTGTTGAGATTCTTGTGTTGTTTTCTTCTTTCTCTTCTTTCTTTTCTCTTTTCTATCCCTTTCCTTCTTAAAGATGATGCGATTTTCTGGGAGTGGAAAGTCGGGTCGTCACACCCATCACGCACAGTCATTGATCGATGTCGCTCCCCATCTCATCACGTTCGGCGACGATCCAACGCCTCCCCGTCGAAGCCCATCGGAAGCTCTACTTTCGGCCAAAGCCCGCCCCAACTCGGTCGATCTATGCCTCGAACGACGAGCACAAACGACGACCACTTGTAGCTAAAATTCCTCCTCCCACGATGACGATAGCTCGAATCACCCGTTGGATCTATAGATCTCTCCATGATCTACAACTTTCATTTAGAAAGTTTTCGAAATCAAAGCATGGATCGAGAGATTTTTGAGGGGAAACAAAACTAATTTTCGGCCATATAATTGTTTGGTGTCGGCTGGAAGAAAATAGGGTTAGGGTTGGCTTTAACGTGAATATATGTACGTGTATAAATATTATTTTAATATTAAATCGATTTTAAAGCAACTTTTTCACACGATCTCCAAACGACGCGTGCCGACAGGCGATTATAATATTTTACCCACATTCCGAGCACAATGGAACGTGTTTCGGAGGCTAATTCGATTGTATGCGCGAGTTACGGAAATAAACGATCAATTTTAAATTAAATCAATTAAAATAGTTTCTTTGCATTTTGAGCTGCCAGGGTCAAACGATTACTCCGATTGCTATGAAAATTAAAATCCAATAATAACTAACTATTATGGATCCAATAGAACTAGTTTCGTCGAATTCCGAGACTGTGCCCCGGAAGGCTATTTTAACTCGTCGATTAATTCGAGCCATTTTCAAAGTTGTCGAAATCATCTAAAATTTCACTTTTAAAACTTTACTAACTTTATTATAAATCATACAGAATATATATTCACATCAGAAATCATCATCATAAATCATTCTGATTCATTTCGAACCAAAATCTGATTATTTGCATTATTATATTATTAAATTCCATTATTAAATTAATATAAAATTCCAAATTCAACCTATCGATTTTTAATTCCATCCAACAGTCCAATATTATAATTCAAATCCAATTAGACTTAAAATAAATTTTAGAAACCATTTCCGTCCCATTCTCCTCCAAATTCACAAAGTATTTCAATTTCAAATAGTTAATTATTATTCAAATTTTTAATTGAATTTCCATATTGAAAATTACAACTAAATTCTATTGATTTAACAAAATTCTTGTTTCAAAATCAATTCAAAATCCACATTTAACATTTAAAATGAATTAAATGTTCAAAATCTAACGACCGAAATTCTGGGTCGTTACATGACTAATTTACACCTAGGTTGAAAACAAAAGCGGGGGCCGAACTCGTACAACGCCGGCCTAAAACCAAAACAGACTCCTACATGTGCAAACAAAAAATGAGTTTATCTTACACAAAACAAACCAACGATCACTTCGTATGCGTTTTCTGCTTGTACTTTTTCTTCTCTTCTCCCGTGGGAGGTGTAAATTGATCAAATTTTTTTGCTTCTTCCTTTACCCACGGATGGAATGCCCTGTCATGATCCAAGAATCATGCTTTGGGTGCTCCTAGGTGGAGGAAGTGTGGCTGTAATGTAGAAAGTCTGGACAGAAAAACTATGGATAAAGAAGGAGGGATGACCTCCATCTTCTCTTGCTTGATCCCTTTGACCAGGAGAATTTCTTGTTCAAGATCGCTCACGGTGCGACCCGATAAGGGCTCGGAGAACCCAGTGATAACAACACCATCTTCAGTCCGAGCTCGCTGAAGCTTCCTAACCCTTCATCATGTAAAGCATCTATCATCTGCTCGTGTGGCCTAGGGTTCTCGCCAGATGGAATGTTTGGAACCATCGTTGAAGTATTTACGGTCATAGATTTTATTATAGACGCTTGTTGTCCCGACTGAGGACCTTTGTCAGGAAACGGGATGACCTGGGTTGACCTGAAACTTGAGAGACATAAAAGGAGAGGTTAGCTATATTAATTGGTGACATGTGGACTTTTTGAAATACAGGCGAAGTCAAGAGATACCTCCTTCAGTCTGGGGTTCTATACAGGCTTGAGTGCCATTGGAATTCCCTTCCAAGATGGGAGAAAGGACGATTGACTTAGGTATTTGAGGTTTCTCTGGATCGTACTCACGGATGGATGATGAAACCAGTGTAGTTTTAGGTCCAGGCGTGAGCTGGTGGTGACATCTTGAGGTGATCATCCAGAGCCTTCACCTATGTCTTTTTGCATTGTAGCATCCAACTCTGTATGGAGAATAAGCTCGCCCTCTCTTAGCACCCTGGGCTCATCTCCTATCATGACCTCCTTTTCCAATTGTGCCACATCTACTTCACCACCTTTCAAAAATTCCTTCTCCTTAATAACTTGCTCCTAGGCTAGAGCCAGAGCCTTAGGATAGTCATTACCAAGCCATTATAAGTTGAAAAAGTTAAGTACAATGGCATTGTACTTGATGATTGTCGGCTCGAATCTCTCCATCACCTGCTTCTTGGTGGCTTCTAATTCTTTCTTAACGAGCGCGTCTACGTCACTAGCACATGCAACCACCTCATTCATTTCACTACGGTAGTATGTATCTCTTCATACCCTTGGGCCTCTTAGAGAGCTTCATCCATCATTTTTGTTTTGCCCTCAAGTTTGATTGACAGCTCATTTGCTTTTTTGGTCAAAGCATGTTTTCCATCGCTAAATTATAATTTCGATGGCACACGGTCTCTACCTTATCACAATGCTTGGTCCTCTCACTCTCGGGTATCTTAACATCACCATCGGCCCTCTTCTCGGCCTCAGCTTAGTGACCTCAGCATCGAAATGAGCGATGATCCTTTATTCTTGCACCCCCATAAGTTTTAGATTATCGATCTAGAGCTTTCTTTCCTTGGAAATATTAGAGATCTTCTTGGCTAATCGCCTCCATTTGTTATATTTATCATAAGCATTAGCTACATAAGCAACCGTCATCTCCTCAACCCTTAGCGGAATGTCCTATAGATTTTTCATGAATATAAGCTCATCGAACCAGACCCTACGAAACTGTTCCTTTAGTCCAACCATTCGGGCTTCAGCAGCGAATTATTTCTCTACAGTGACAACCGGAGCTTCAATCGGTTTCTTTCCAGCCATATGGTGAAAGGTCACAAACTGCCTTTATGGTGTCTATGGCTAGAAGGTCGACTAGTGTGAGTTGATGTCAAGTGTTGAATGTGAACGAAAGCTGGAGGTGGTGCACGAGAGGCGTCGCCTAGTGAAAAGTCATCACAGTGATCACAATGTTTATCCAAGCCTCTTAGTGGAGGTTGTGCACGAGAGGCGTCACCTGGTGAAAAGTCATTACGGTGATCATAATGTTTATCCAAGCCTCTTGGCGGAGGTGACCCGGAACTCGAATGATATCCAAAACCGGAGTCATTCGATGGGTATTCTTTGTCACGACTATCTCTGTCACGATTGTTTCTATTGCGACTACCTCTGTCATGACTGGATAGATGGTTGGACTTCAAGTCTCGGCAGCCACCTTGATAATATGTACTTGAACGACGCCTTTACTGTCGAAACACATTCTCCTCTAAAGGTTGAAAATGTACTTCTTCTCCATGGACCTACAAATGAAACAGGAACAAGTTAGCCTCCACAAGGAAGGACTTATAACTGGTTCAGTGAAGCGCATGTGTGTGTGAATGTCCTAGTGTCCTTTCGACGAACTATGTGTTGGAGCATTGCTGATGGGAGCGATCTCTGCATGGTAATGGAAGGCATGTCACCATGGAAGCGGATAGGGAACCAAGTCCATCAAGTCTCATGTTGCCAAGGCCAAAGGAATTGATCTCTGTTAGAATCGGCCTTAGACTAGTGAATATATCTTTAAAGGAGGATGAAGGAGTTTTCTCCAATTGTGACTGAAGGGGTTTTTGTAGAGGTCTGGCCTTTGGAGAATTTTACAACTAGCCTTTTTTCAAGGAAAACTGCTGGTCATCTTTAGGTTCCTCGATTAAAGGCTTGTGGCCCATATCAACATCATCGTGGTCGGCTTCATCTCCTTGGCTATGATTTCACATTTCTCGGTGTGTTCTTGCACTTCTTTAGCATTCTCTTCAGCTTCATCACCTAGTCTTGGAATAGGGGCACATCAGTATTCTCATCACCACCTCCAAGCAAGTTATCATCATCATCATCATCATCCGTAACTGCTTGGATTTGACTGGCGCTAAGGTGTAACACCCGTATTTTAAGTGACATTATTTCAAATATTTAAATAGTTAAATAAAATAAAATAATATGTTGATTAATGGATTGAGATTTGTTATTAAATTAAGGGGTAATCGTGCCACATTAGTGAATAGATAAATGAAGCAAAGTGGACTTAAGTGTTAGGAAATAAGGGAGGGCAAAGTAGGAAAAAGGAATTTCCTAATACCCTAAACCCTTAAGAAAATGAATACACCTTCATTTCATTTTATCACAAATGAAAATAACCACACTAAGGCCGACTATCATTAGCAAAGGAGAAGATGAGAAAGATAAAGTTTTCAAGAGGAAAATAAATTCAACTTAATCAAGATTAAATCTCAGATATTTAATCATGAAGCTAAGGTGAATGATTACTACATCCATTTTTTTTAGTTTTCAGTTTTAAGGATAACCCAAATTGATTTTGCATGATAATGACGTGTTTTGAATGATTAAAAGTTTATATATGCCTTTTGATGATTTATGCGTGTTCATATTAGTTTTGATGATATGTTTGACATTAAAACCCTATCCAAATGCCTTACGACTTTAAATGTAGATAAGAAATAATATTTTAGAGGTGGATTTCAATTTTCATAATTTTTTGAATTAATGTAGATTTATATAAATTTTCTAGTGAGGAAAAGGATTTATTGGGTTATAAACTATTTATGGCAAAAATAAATATTTGGGTCTGAAATTTGTATATGTTAGAAAATATATTAAATAGGATTTTATTGAATTTTTATAGATTTTCCTAAGTGTTTTGATGAATATATAAAATTATTTCGGTTATGGGACTGAGATATTTTATTTATTTAATTAAGAAGAAGGGGTATTTTGCAAAATAAAATCATTGTTTAATTCTAAAAAATTTGGCAGCACTTTTAAAAAGATATTTAGCAAGCAATAAAGTTTTGACAAACAATAGCTGGTTAGCTGAAAAATTTATCTTTTAATTCAAATACAAAAATAACATGTTTTTAGTGTGTTCCACCACTTTTGGCACAGGGGTTTCCGAACCAGACCTTCCACCGCCATTGATTTCGAAACCAATGCGCATGGTATCAAGCTACTTGGTACGTAGCACATTGGATAAATGTGAAGGGTGCTTGGTGGAAACGCTATGTTCCGAAGTATTTGGAGTATGCCTTGTTTTAAAATAAAAGGTAGCGCCTGCTTTGCTTTCGAAAGGTTAGGTTTCAATTCAGTCGGCTTTCACTAGGCCAATATTTTAAAAAGGAAAGGTTTCGAATGGGTTGCACTCTTTTATTTTAAGTAATGCTTTCAAAGAGGTTGAAACCCCTAGCTGCCATCTTTCTACCTTACGAAGTCAATGGTTTCGAAAGGTCTACTTATCTTTCAAAATTAACCACTTCTCCAATGCTTTGAGAAGAGATGGTTTCGACTCCATCACTTCTTTACTTAGGAATAGCTTTCGGAAGGTAGGCTTTCGACCTAAATGATTTTACAGACCCTTTTGTTCAATTGAAATATAACCCAAGGATTGTGAAATAGAATGGTTTCGACTTAAATGGTTTCGAAAGGGGTTTTTCCGTATTTTTAAATATAACCCAAGTGCTTTTGAAAGGTTTGAGTTTCTAAAGGTTTGATGCTTTCAAAAGGTATGTATAATGGTTTTGAAGGGGTTGAAATAGGAGGTTCTTCCAAAGTTTTTAAAGGCAATGTTTTGAAGTATTTTAAGATATGATGTCTTAAGGTTTTAATGCTTTCGAAAAGAAGTTTTTCAAAGGTTTGGAAAGGGTTTAAGTATGGTTTCAAAAGCGAAGTTTTGGCTTTTCGTCCTAGATAAATGAAGGGTTTTACTTGGTTTTGAAAGGGGGACTTTTATTTGAATCGAAAGGGGCACTTTCAAGTGTTTAAGTGTCTTCATCAACTAAGATTTGAATAAAGTATATATATAACATGGCAAGGTGATTTTGATTAAAGCATAGAGTATATTTATTTTCCTTGCATGAGTTTGATTTAAAGGTTTTTAATCAATTTGAGAAAAATGTTTTTTAGGGAAAATTATGGAAAGGAATCCTTAAGTAAAATGACTCAGATATTAGAATACCAAATGGGACTTGTATATGGTCGTGCCCTATAAATTATCTATCAGCCCTAACTAATTTAGTCCAGAATTCTAGTGTGTAGGGCTTTGTCATAGGTAAGACTAAAATTATGATTGCACATAGAAGAGAGTATATGTTTGTATAGAGATAGGTTATTGGTGAGCCTGCAAAACCATTAGGATAAGGTGACCCTGAGAGAAGTTAAGTTAGGGACAGACTGTCCAAAAGAGAAGTATTTAACAAATAGTTAATGATAAACCGTTTAGAAGAGGAGTGTATAATAAGTGTTAGATTATTTTTTTATTTTTCCTTGTAGGCCCAAGTTAGCCAAAGGTTAATAGTTAGCCAATGAAAACAAAAGTGCTAGAACAGATAGTTCTTTTATTACCCGATATGTATGTTTACATAATGATGCTTTATAGTATTTAACCAGTTTTGGTTGTGAGAAAAGATTTGCAAAAGATACGTTTTTTAAGAATGTTAGTAAAGAGAAACCCGTTCCGCTAAGTGGCGTGGTCTCACTTAACATTAATAATCGAGATGTGTAGTATTATTCACACAAGGCTTTATGTCTGACTCGAAGTTTATGTTTTCCCCTTAAAACCTCCTATGCTCAAAATTGATTTAGGTAGGCTGAGAGTTGAGGTTCTGTAATGACCTAGAATTTCAATCATTCGATATTCGTACATTTAATTGATTTTAAATATTTAAAAGTTAATTTTGTAGATTAAATAACGTATATTTTGAATATCGTGATTTAATTAGATAATTAAATAGTTAATTTAATATTTGAAATTGCAGAAATAATTGAAATTTGGATTTAATGTGAATTAAAAGGATTTATAAAGTTGAATTAAATTCTATTTGAATTTGAATGATGTAAGTGAACTTTTAAAATTGAACTTAAAATTAAATTGTAGAAATTGAATATTTTAATATTATATTAACGTGTAAAAATAGTCATTTTTCATACAATCTCGGATTTCGATGAAACCAGTTTCATTGAATCCATAATGTAATATTATTGTAAGATTTCAAATTTCATGTCGATTGAATTTACGGTTTGTCCGGTCGAAGCTAAAACGCATAGAAATTCGGTTAAGTGAATTTTAAATTTAAATAGTCGATTCGAAAACCTATCTTTCAAATACGATCGAATTGGCTCTCGATATATATTCCATTATGTTCGTAATAGGGGTAAAATGTTATAAACGCCAGACGGCATGCTTCATTTCGAGTTCGAAAATTTGGCATGAATAATGCGCATAAATTTTCTTTAAAAAGACATTATGGTCTTCATTTTGCCAAAACCCTAAAACAACTAGGTCTAGTTGCCATCTTTTAACCAATGGCCAGAAACGCACCTTTTTCTTCCCTCGATTTCTTTCAATCCGTCAACCTATACGAAAAACTTCCAACTACAACGTCGAAGAGCATTTCGAGATCTTCGAAACCAATGGCTATGATTGGAAATAGTGGAGTGGATCGCCAGAATTTCGGCCGAGAGTGTCGTGCATTCAATAATGATTTTCGAGCAAATTACGTAGCCGAGTTCGACCGGTCTCTAGGGGGTGGTGCTAGTCATTGGCGGCTATGACACGGTGGTCTCCATCGTCTTCAAAATGTCATATGGCGGCGCGATAATTCATGAACGTGGGGCGATTATATGGGTTTGTTGCGTTCGAACAAGCCTGGGGAGAAGAAGATAGGATACGCAGCCCTGATTGGAGAATCCATAACGAACGACCTTGATTGAAGTAAGGTTAAAGAATATAAAATATAAATTGAAATTGATTTTATATAAATTTGTATCAACTTTGTAATGCTATAACTTTGTCATACGACATTTTTGATGAAACAAGTTGCATTGGGTCGTATTGACGAGCACTGCACTTTAGAGTTGGTTTGGAGTTGATTGGAGCTAGTGTAAATTTTGGATAAAATTAAACGGATTTTTAATTTTATTCGAAATAAAAAACTGCAACAGCTTTTGGAAGCAATGTGAGTACAACTCACTATTTCTGACTCACTGATATTTTTATACAAGTGAGAATGAATATTATTTATGATGGTTGATGATTGTTTGGATGATATATGATATATTATCTATATTGATTAGTATTTGGATATATTCCTGCCTATTGGAGCAGATGAGACCCTATACGTTCTCATATATGAGCGGATGACCCTTTGTATGTGCGTCTGCCTCGAAGCGGACATTGTACATGTATTTCTAATATGTATATTTGTTGCAGGTGATAAGTTGAAGGGATCCAATTGGATTCCTCACCAGTATTGGTTTATTTACATATATTGTGATATATGTTGTTATCATATGATATATAATGTTTTGGATGTCGTGATTGATATATTTAGTGCTGTTGCAGTATTGGACCTATTTTTGGAATTTTAAAATGTTAAAATGATAATCTCGAATTAAAAATGATTTTCATTTGATTTTGAAAATATACGTTTTACTAGTTTTTGAATTGTTATGGAATGGATTTATTTTATAAGTTATAATTTTTATGTTATAAAAATTATGATTTTTGGGAAATATAATCAAAATGTGATTTTTGAAATATGGAGTTAATGATTTTGTAAGTAAATTGATAATTTCCGAATTATTATAAATGATTTATATGTAAGATTTATAAAATTGATAATCGAAAATGATGAAATTATAAAGTAGTTTTTGTATGTGTTAAAATGAAGTATAATTGGAGCGTATAAGTAATTAAGATTAATAAATTTGTGAAGTTACAGAAAGAATGATTTTGGAAATAAATGGTTTATAAGTACTTAACTTATAATTAAATTTTGGCATACAAGTGAGTTATAAACGAAAATGGTTAATAGAGGAATTTTTGTATATTAAAATTTGTACAAAATAGAAATGTGAATTTATAAACACTATTTTATAAATCCGAAATCAACTTATTTTGATAGGTTAAAAATGAAAGTTATTAAAGGAATTTCATCCACGATTTTGGACAGTGGATAATCCTTAATTAAAAGTGTAAAAATAATGAATTTGGATTAAAGGAAATATATTCACGATTTTGGACAGTGAATTATCCTTTAAATTAAATGCATAGGCGTATTGATTTGGCTGGGAAATATATTCATGATTTTGGACAGTGAATATATTATTAAATAAAATGGATATTCTTAGAAAGTGATCTTTTAAATAGAGTAAAATGGTTTAAAGATGTTTTAAAATGTGTTAAGTATCGAATACATAGATTTCAACATTCATTGTTGACGTTTTTGAGAAGTAATAAAATGATGGACTATAACACTGTTGTTATAGTAAATGATTTTTGAAGGGAAATATTTGTACAGTACATAGGATTATATATCTATTTTATTTTCGAATCCTTATACTAGTGATTTTGGGTTGTCATAATGATGTTTTGCGCAACATTTGTTTTAATCCAAATGAATATGTTTAAGATGAATGTTTTCCTTACTGAATAAAATATATACTTAATCATGATTTAAGTACATGTAATACTTTCTAAGTGTTGAAAATAAAGAGATCTGTGAATATGCTTACACTGTCGATATAAGTATTTGAAAATGTTTTTCAATATTGAAGTATTGAAATGGTTTTGAGAATATATCCTTTTAAAGATAATTTGTAATGAATATTTGGCAAGTGATTTAACTTATAAAAGATTAATTAAAAGGGCCTAGCGATTGTTATGGTGCTAAATATTTGTATGTTTTCTTTGATAGTTAAATAAACGACTATCAAACTTGGCCATTTTAGTTCCTCGACTTGATGTGGTAATTATTTAGTCGTACACTTAGTATGTAGCCTACTGTGTAGGCTTGATTATTATTTTTGTTGAGGATGTTGTTTCGTATAGTGCAGAGTATTACTCCAATCTATCGAGCTTCCTTCTTGGCTGAACGATAGCAATTTGAAAGTTAGAGACGTGATAAGTCTATGAGACTTAGTTTCCATGTGAGGTTAAAAAACACTTTTGTGTTGTTAGTGTGAAGAGACCTGGATCAGATTTATCTGAAAACCACTTCGTACCAATGTATATGTGTTCGATTTGTGCAGATTGTGATGATATTGATATTTAGGATTTTTATAGTGGAAGACTGCTTGTTGATCATTTGAGGTTAAAATTCCAATATACATATAGTAGCAGTGGTCTCTTCATAATGAAATACCCAATGCAAGGACTATTCGTTACTAATCCGAGGGATTTCCTGATAGGATGTGGTAGAAAAGTACCTTTGGTTTGTCCTGTTCCTTGACAACTTGCATGGATGTTTGTCTGACATTGCATTTCTAAGATTAAGAAAATTGGTTTTCACAAACATACCAGTGGTGGCGGAGAAGGCAACTTCTTTTAGCTTAACACCCTCCTTGAGACATATGAGCTTAAGAGTTGTATTTTGATAGAAGGCAATTAGTGGTCAACGAAAATGGCTGTGTGGAATTCAAAGTGATGTGACATGTGATATGTGAAAGTTAATCGTTACCTCAAGCCTCATCAACCAGAAATGACCAAAACAGGGTTAGATGCGGCAAGGATAAGTGGATCGCTCCCAAGTAGGGTATGATCATCCTCTTCTAGATATATCTTTACAAGCTATGACGTCGTGTATCAGATTATTGTCATTTTGTATGCTATGAGGGCCCTCAGAAAAGGTCGGTAACGACCGGAGGATGATATATTCGGTACCATCTAGTTATAGAGGTGGGCCAGTCATGTGCTGGTAGAGGATCATTTGTGATGGTCCTCGGTATATTCCTCTAGAGATGTACTGCCGGAAGGTAGTCCTTTCACCTGGTCATTTGTATGGAAATTCAAACTCCACTACGAGCTGCAATTTTGTTTGTATTGGCGTACTGAATAGCCCCGAAATGCTATATGGGTAACTATTTCGGCTATGATTAATATTATTTGTATACTAGACACTAGTATAATATAAGATGAATTGATATGAAATGTTTTAGTTATCGTAAGGTAAAAACATATCCGTGTTTATGTGTGGGCGTGTCTTACGAGATACTTTTTTTAAAAGGAAAAGTTTTGGTAATCTAATAAATTCAGTTGAGTGTGTTTGTCACGCTGGTTTACCAGACTGATCCGGACGTTCTTCCCTTTCAATGCTCGGGTCAGACCCAGTATATTTACAGATTCAGATTTGGTGCTTTTGTAGCTTCACAGGTGAGCTGGAGATCTTCATTTTCGTATACACATATATGTTTTGATTATTCACTGCTTATTTGTTGTATATTATCAGCAATTGTAAGGAAAGATTATTATAACCGTCTAGGGGGTAACTAGTGACTGATTGTTGAACACTAATTGATGTATGTATATATACGGTTTCTATTTTGTAAAGATCGTTGATATGATATTATATGTTTTCTGCTGCAATGTACGATTCTGTATTGTTCTGTTTGCTTCCCTCTTCCCTCTTTCTTCTCTTCTCTTTTCTCTCTTCATTTCTTTCTCCTGACTTTCCGTCATTCTGTGCTATTTGGGTCACACATGTGTGGTTTATTATCGATTCAAAGGCTATAGATTTGTGCTTCATCACAGTTGGTATCAGAGCTTAGATTTTTTATATTCCTAGGCTTTAATATGTACTTAATATAGGTAGGGACAATGGCACCCTATATTGAGTTTGAGTGTATTATATATATGAGCGCGTATTTGATAGTGATTATAAAAAATTTTATGTTATGTTTACTTATCAGTTGAGTTATTTGTGAATTTTCGTCGGTATGTGAGATGCCATGTTATCGATAGCAATTTCTAAATGCGTAAACGAGGCAGGTCGGCATAGTATTATTTTTAAATTGGGTAAATGAAATAATTTTACCTCGATAATATTTTATATATAAAGGAAACAATTTTTTCGAAATTATTAAAGTATTTAAATGAATTGTTTGGTCGTTTAAAATGTAAATGTAAATAGGTTAATAAAAGCTGTTTGAATAATCTTAATAAAAACAACAATTGTAAAAGAATAAATTATATAAGCAAATGAATTATATAGTATGGAATTATATTTAAAATGATTTACAATTGTGAAATAATCTTATATATAAGAAATGAAACAATACGAAAATATTTATAAATATGAGTTATATATAAAAACGGATTTAAACTAAGAATTTTGAATTTTGAATCTCGTTGATTTTCAAAGTTGTTTTTCAAATTTAAAGGGATTATATTATTGTAAATCGAAATAAGATAAATAAATTTGGAATGATCTTATAAAAGTAAAGTAAAATAGTGAAATTATATAAGTAGATATTTATAAATGTGATTTGTAAATATAAAAAGAATTTTTAAAAGAATATAAAGTACTGAATTCACTACTATTGCTGGGAAATAATAAGGATGATGACTGCAGCATCATTGGTATCATTTTCAAGTCTCCGTGTGATGGATTTGCTACCAATAGTAATTTTAAATTAAAGTTTTGTTGTGACAAACGAATTTGAATTTAAAATCCAAGTTGTAACTGATAAATATAAGTAAAATGAGTCTCTGAGTTTGGTAAAGTTGAAATAAATTTAAGTTAGAATAATGAAATATATGATTTGAAATTTAACTAAAAGAAAGTTAAACAAATTGAACCAGATTAGATAAGTTATTGAAAAGAAAAATAAACCTAAGTGTAAAGTGATTATATAACCATGATTTGAAATTATAAAATGATTTTGTTGAATGGAAGTATACTTAGGTACATGTTCATGGAAGTTTAAATAACTAAGTTGTATAACTTAGAAAATGAGAAAATGTAAGTAAAACCTAATATTAAAATGGTTAAACAATTTTCTTGAGCAAAACAAAATCTGAATTTGAATAGTGATATGAAATTTGACTTAAGTAAAAGTTAAATAAAATGACTTTAGAAATGAAGTCTAAGTTAAGTTAAGATGAAACGAAAGTAAATGTAAGTGAGAATGAAATGAAACATAACTTAAGTAATGTTGAATGAAGTTGATTTTGATATCAAAATGAATATGCAAAGTAAATTTGAATAATAAGATGTTAATGGGATGAAGTAATTAAATGAATATGAATTTGAATTGTATAATGAAATTCAACAATTGTAAAAGTGAATTAGTGAATAAACATATATTAGAGATGTTGTCAAGAATTGAATAAAATTTAAGTTAAGAAGTTGTGAATTAATAATAATATTGTAAGTATTGTATAAAGAGTAAATATAGTGAATATTAGATTTCAATCTAAATTGTATATCAACCAATTGGAATTAAATGTGTTAACGAAATTTAATATAAACGAAGTAAATAAATTTGGTTATGTTTGATATGCATTGGTTGTTAAATGGATGTTAGTTGGTTGTATAGAAATTCATATAATAAAATTGAAAGCTAATGTATGAAGCTAAAATAAATGAATCCAAATTGGAAGTGAAGTAAATGAAAATAGAATTGAAATTTGATTTAAATTGAAGGTTAACTAACTTGAATATAAATTAGTGAATGCAAACTAATTGAATACGAATAAATGAATGATGGTAAAATCCAACATAAATAAATCAAATCTGATTTCAATTGAAAATCATTTCAATGAAAATTAATAAGAAATGAATGAATATTGATTTGGTTAATTGGATATATATTAGTTAGTTGGATGATAGTTATTTGATGGTTTGATTTGTTGCTTTTGATTGCATTGTTTTTTTTGCTGATTAAGCGGGGTTAAACTGGACCCCTACCAGCTTTATTAAAGAAAGAAGAAGTTGCATAACAAGAGAAAACACAAATGGAAAAGGAACCAAGGAAAAGGAAAAATAACAACCACACAAGAGACACAAACAACAAAGAAAAGTAAAAAAGACTAGCAAGGAAGAAACTAAGGAATCCATGGCACAAACTGGTTATCAAGAAAAGAATGCACGCTGGCCCTCATTCCCATCAATATTTCTTGCTTTAAAACAGTCCAAACCACTTCCTTGCTTCTCCTTATACCATCAAAACACCTCTTGTTTCTTTCCTTCCATATGACCGTCATAAGCTTCTTCAAAATGAAGAGAGAGAAAATATTTTTTTTGTCATCTCTTCACCTAGTAGCTCTCTCAATAAAATTCCAATGATTGATAGGGATAGGGTAAACATCCACAATCTGAATAGTACCTATCATTTTGCTCCAAATATTATGAACATAAGGACATTCAAAAAAATAGGTGTTGAATACTCTCACTTTGATTACTGCATAGCTCACAAGTGGGAAGCACAGACATTCCATATTTAATCAACTTGTCCCTTGTCATCAATGCATTGTTAGTCACCTTCCAGAACATAAGGTTGTCACTGCTACCAGAAACAGCCGTCCAATTCACCTTACTCCACCTAAAATTTGGCATGGAGTCCAGACCCAGAATTGCCTCATAAACACTGGATATGGAATGAGCCTGTCTATTCCACAGAACAGTGTCATGCTCATAAAAATCATATGTGCGTGCTTCGTATAGGTTCCAAAAAGCTCTGACACTCTGATTGCTAGAATATGGCAGCACAAGCTTACCATTAACAATGTGATCAACTGCCAAAGCATTATATCCAATGCCTGACTGAAACTTCTGCTGTGAAGTGAATAGTTGTTCAAGAATTATTCCCTTGCTTAACCATGGGTCAGTCCAAAAATTACATAAGCTTGCTTCAGATAGATTAATCTGAACATAAGGTTTGAAAATGAATCTTAACTTTAAAATACTCCTCTATATCCAACTACAAGATTGAGGAACATCCATAAGCCAAAGTTCCTAGCCCCAATGTTATACCTGAGAGTCCATCTCACCCATAAAGTGTCCTCCTTTTGCAACAAAGCATTGAAATGATGACTGTAGGAAGCTTTGTTCCAGACTTCAAAGTTGTGCAAGCTCAAACCATCTTTGCTTTTAGGCTTCTCAAAATTAGAGAACGGACATGGAAGCATTTTCTTCGAATGAATAGAACCAAACCAGAAAAATCTCATCATGGCTCTTCTAACCATTTTCAAAAGTTTAACTGGAAGAATGAATGCTCTAGCCCAATAGACCATCATGGAGAAACTAACTGATTTTATGAGAACCAATCTACCAGCTTGAGACAAGAATCTGTTAGCCCAATAACCCATAACATCAGTTATTTTTTCATATGAAGATATACAGTTGGCATGAGTAACCCTAGAGGAACATAGAGGCAGCCCAAGATATGTCATGTCAGTGTTCATTGACTGCATACCAACAGAGGAGGCAAGATTCATTTCCTGCAAGCTGGTTAACCCAAAGAACAAAATACTTGATTTATTGAGATTAAGATTTAGGCCAATCATCATGTAGCAACTATGAAGATCTCCTTTAGTAGTGTCAATGGATTGCACATTGGGCTTTGAGAATATCATTATGTCATCAGCAAAGAGGAGGGAAGTTATCTGAAGGTATTTGCATTTGGGATGGTAATGTATTTTCTTGTTATGAAACAACTGTCGTAACAAGCAAGTGAAAACTTCATAACCATAATGAAGATATAGGTGGAGATAGGGTCCCCCTGCCTAATGCCTTGCTTGGAAACAAAATAGCCGAAGCTTGTACCATTAAATATCAGTGAGAAGGAGGGAGATGAAATACACTCATAGATCTAGGCAATAAAAACTTTAGGAAAACCCATGAGTAACATTATCCTTACAATAGACTTCCATTGAATAGAATCATAAGCCTTCATTAAGTCAAGCTTTAACATTGTTCCTGGAGTTGTATTAACACAGTGGTATCCCTTTACGAGCTCATGGGCTAGCATAATGTTGTCAACAATATTTCTTTTGGGTAAAAAAGCCACTTGGTTGTTGGAGATGATTCTTTGCAATACAGTAACAAGCCTCGTAACAATAATTTTCGAAATGCACTTGTAAACTACATTGCAACAGGAGATTGGCCTGAAGGAGGATACAGAAGAAGCAGGTTTGGTCTTAGGGATTAAAACCAGATTCGTTGCACTCACAGATTTAAGTAACTTGAACGTATCAAAGAAATTGTGAACAACCTTGCAAAAATGGCCACCAACAATATCCTAACTAGCAGTAAAAAAACAACGTTGAAACCATCAGGGCCACCAGAGGAGCTCTTGTTCATAGCAAAAAGGGTTTTCTTTATTTCCTCATCAGTCACTTTTGCCACCAGAAAATTAGCTTCTTCATGATTAATTCTAGGCAGAGGTAAGTTGGATAGAAGATCCAGTTCCGATTCAAAATTGCTTTCATTTCCAAAGAGGGCAGAATAATAAAGGAGAAAAGCTTTGTCAACAGCTTCAGGAGTTGAGTACAAGATACCTGCTTCATCATATATGGAAGAGATGTTATTAACAGAATGGTTAACCTTAAGTGAGGCATGAAAAAATTTAGTGTTCCTATCGCCATCAGCGCCCATTTGATTCTTAGTTGTTGCTTCTTCATCTCACATTCAGTAGTCAGAGCAAGGTTAAGATCAATGAAAAGAGCAGCTTCCTTTTCTGCCAGCTCAGCATTATCAGGATGAGCCATCATCAGATCTTGAGCCTCCTTTAACTGTTCCTTAAGGCAGGTAGATTGAAGATTACCATTTCCAAACTTAACTCTTTCCCAAGCCTTTAAGGCTTCCTTTGTTGCTTTGAGCTTTCGGCAAAAAATATACATTGGATTTCCAAAAAAACTTATTAGACCAAGCAGTTTTTATAATATTTTTATACTTAGGATCATGGACCCAAGCATTATAGAATTTAAACCCTCTTTTAACTCCAAAAGGCAACTTCCCAGTGGTTAAGATGATAGGTGGGTGATCTGAGAGGATTGGTTGGGGCATTAGAGTAGAGATATTTGGCCAAGTAGTTAGGCTTTGAAGTTAGAAAAGGAATGATCAATGTTGGAAAAGATTCGAGCACCACTCCTTGATCTATTGTTCCAAGAGAAAAGAGCACCATCTTTGCGGATTTGGATTAAGGAAGAATCATTAATTGCCGTGTTCAAAGGAAGGATATCCATTGGCATGAGCGGGAGACCCCCATGCTTGTCAGTCAAAGTTAAGCAACAGTTGAAATCTCCAAGAATAACCCAAGGGTGAGTTTCTTGCCTGAGAGCAGGAATATGGTTGAGAAGAGTTTGCCTAGAAGAAGGAGAGTTAAAGGCATAGACAAATGTAATATAGAAGGAAGTGGAAGAATTGTAGTACTTGGAATGATAGTGCATTAATTATGGAGTTGCTAGAAGGAGATCAAGGGTTAGCTCAACAGGATTATGAAGAACCATGATACGCCCATAACTAGCTTCAGGTAGATTGTAAGACAGAGACCAAGATGGATTTGTGTAATTTGCAGCAGATAAACCAAGGGGCAAGTTCAATTTAGTTTCAAGGATTGCAAAAATGGAAAGATGGTGAGTGGTGATTAGTTGCTTAACCTGATCAAGCTTGAGGAAATTATGAGATCCTCTGATGTTCCATGCACCAAAATTGTGTAACATAATTATGCTATTGAGTTATGGTCAACTTCTTTCATGCTCCTCGTAATTGGAGAATTCATTCTTGAAAAGCCTGGAATTTGATTCTTTGATTTTTTATTCTTCTTGCTATTAACAATTTTAGAAGATTGGCAGTTTTCATTATATGGTTCTTTTGGAGAAGGAGGTGATTTCCAACCTGGAATTGATCCCAGAAAAACATAAGGATGACATGTGGGAGATTTGATTGGTGGAGGAGGAGATGAAATAGGGGGATAAACTGGAGAGGGAGAAGAAGAATGAATGGAGTAGATTAGATAAAAAATATGTCTTTGTAAAGAATTGCAGAACAATTCGTCTTAGTTATCTGAGGAGGATTTGGATTTTGTTTGACATGAGGATGAAGAGTTATGATTGATGAGGAAGGTTTCTGGACATTGTGCATGCATGTGGTTACTGTGATAAGAGAGTTTTGCATGCAATTGAGTATCGGTAGCATGCACAATCAGGTTGCCAACTTCCTTTACTTGATTCTGCATGTTTTGTGCTTCTTCTGAAGATATAGTTAAATGCACAGGAACTAATTGCTTGTCGACCAAACCACCTATGTTGGAAATAAGCAATTCAGCTACATTTATTTCCATCTCTTCAGAATGCTCCCCATTAGTTGCATCATTCTCCACATCAACTTCATTTTCCATATCATTTAACACTTCAAATTTTTTGTTCATCAAGACAGAGACATGGTCATTTTCTGTTTCACCATCATCCACATAAATTTCATTTCCTCTAATATCAACATTATTTATATTCACCATCTGATGTTGCATAGCTATATTACCAACAGTATTCATAACAATAACTGCATTATCATTTAGGTTTGGAAATTGCAGGGAATCGCCAATTTTTGCTTTTTTATTAGCAACTTTCTTCCAGATTTGCTTGCTTTTGCTTAATTGCTGCCATCCCTATACTCAGCATTATTGCCTTCTTTAATTTTCTTCTTTGATACCATCTCTACCTCGTTCGTATCATTATCTCCACCTTCTCTCTTGCAATAATTAATTAAGTGTCCAAATTCTTTGCAGTGAGAACATAGTTCAGGTTTCCAGAGGTAGCTAACCTGCACCATTTGAGTCGATCCATCAAGAAGTTTCACTGGAAACTCATCAACCAAATCCTGATTAGGAGAGACATCCACTAAGCAATTAGCATTACCAATCCTCTCCATTTTATCAGTGGAAGAATCCAAACAGAGCAGTCTTTCAATTCTTGAAGCAAGCTAGTTAATTCCTAAATGAGACCAGGCAAATAAAGGAATGTTCAATAATTTTAACCAAGCAGGCACAGATTTGATGGTATTGCAACTGTTCCCAATATTAGGATCCCAGGCCTTAATAATGAAAATTTTTTTCCTAAGAATTATCGGGTCAGCTTCAATGATTTTCCTTCTGTCCTCAGCACAGGACAGATGGAAAAGGAACAAGGTTCCATCAGATTTAACTGATATTTCCCCTTTGAGCTTCCAAAACTTCTTTAAATGGTTGATAACAGTCAAGTAGGACAGGGGCTTATCAAGGAAAAAGCCAACCAACCAATCACCCTATACTTCATTACCAGCTTTTATGACATCTCTCGGAGGAACCAAGGCAAGACCATCAAAAGATAGAGGAATGTCAACTGGGGAGTAAAGACCAGCATTGCAAGGTTTGGATTTAAAAAGAGAGGACCAGGAAGAAGAAGAGGAAGCAAGATCAAAATGAAAGAGAGGACCAGCATTGTTATATTGGCATATATAGTTGTTGTGTTGGTATATGTTGTATATTGATATTATTTTCCATGTATGTGTTCTCGTTTGTTTGGTAAGTGTTTAGTAGTTGCGTATGGTGCTTGCTTCGCATTTGGAGCTCACATTCACGCTATATTAGCCGTATATGCTCGCTAATAATATATAAGGTACATATCTCGGATTACATATCGTACTTTTATACTTTTTTCCCTACGGGATGCCTCATCCTCGAAGTTGATATGTATATTTGTGATATATATATGTTGTGATCCTACTACGATCAGAACGCGCAAAGAAATCGCCGGCGAATTTTTTTGATAATTTGAAGAGTTAGAAATTTTTTGAACATTTTGGAAAATTTTTGGTAAATAAAATTTTGATTTTTAAGTTCAAAGTTAAAAGATATAGTTGATTTTGAAAAGATAACTATGAATGAATTGAAAATTCAGAAAAGTTTTTGTAAGAAGTTTAACTATTAGATTTTGGGAAAGTTAAACACTTAAGAGATTTGATAATCCAATTTGAACGAATTGTTTTTGAAAATTAATGGATTTTGTGACTTTTTCTCACTTGATAATTTCGGGGACGAAATTGTTTTAAGTAGGGGAGAATTTAACGACCCAGAATTTCAAACGTTCTATATTCGTACATTTAATTGATTTTAAATATTCAAAAGTAAATTTTTAAAGTTAAATAACTTATATTTCGAATATCGTGATTTAATTGGATAATTAAATGGATAATTTAATATTTTAAATTGCAGAACTAATTGAAATTTGGATTTAATGTGAATGAAAATGATTTATAAAGTTGAATAAAATTCTATTTGAATTAGAATGATGTTAGTGAACTTTTAAAATTGAATTAAAAGTTAAATTGTAGAAATTGTATATTTAGTAATTAATTAACATGTAAAAATAGTCATTTTTATATAATCTTGGATTTCGACGAAACCAATTTCGTTGGATCCATAATGTTATATTATTGTAAGATTTCAAATTTCGTGTCGATCGGATTTACGGTTTGTTCAAGGAAAACTAAAACGCGTAGAAATTCGTTTAAGTGAATTTTAAATTTAAATAGTCGATTCGAAAACCTATCTTCCAAATACGATCGAATTGGCTCTTATATATATTGTAATGTGTTCGGAATAGGGGTAAAACATTTGAAACGCCAGGCGACATGATTCATTTCGAGTTCTAAAATTTGGGCGATGAATAGTGCGTGTAAATTTTCCATAAAATGACGTTATAATTTTCATTTTACCAAAACCCTAAAACAACTACGTATAGCCCCCATCTTTCATCCAATGGCCAGAAATGCGCCTTTTTCTTCCCTCGATTTCTTCCAATCCGTCAACCTATATGAAAAAATTCCAACAAAACATCGAAGAGCATGTCGAGATCTTCGAAACCAACGGCTATAATTGGTAATAGTGGAGTGGTTCGCCAGAATTTCGACCGAGAGTGTCGTGCGTTCAACCATGATTTTCGAGCAAATTACATAGCCGAGTTCAACCGGCCTCTGGGCGGTGGTGCTAGTCATTGGTGGCTACGACATGGTGGTCTCTGATCGTCTTCAATACGTCATATGGTGGCGCGATAATTCGTGAAGGAGAGGCCGCTATATAGGTTAGCTGCATTCAAACAAGCCAGGGGAGAAGAAGATAGGATACGCGGCCCTGATTGGAGAAGTTAAACGAACGGCCTTGATTGAAGTAATGTTAAAAAATATAAAATATAAATTGAAATTGATTTTATATAAATTCGTATAAACTTTGTAATGTTATAACTTTGTCATACGAGGTACGTTTTTGACGAAACAAGTTGCGTTAGGTTCGTATTAATGAGCGCTACATTTTAGAGCTGGTTTGGAGTTGATTGGAGAAAGTGTAAATTCTGGGTAAAATTAAACGGCTGTTTAATTTTATTCGAAATAAAATACTGCATCTGCTTTTGGAACCAATGTGAGTACAACACACTCTTTCTCACTCACTGATATTTTTATATATGTGAGAATAAATATTACTGATGATGATTGATGATTGTTTGGATGATACATGGTATATTATCTATATTGATTGGTATTTGGATATATTCCTGCCTATTGGAGCAGTTGATACGCAATACGTCCCCGTGTATGAGCGGATGACGCTTTGTACACGCGTCTGCCTCGAAGCGGACATTGTACATATATTTCTAATATGTATATTTGTTGCAGGTGACATGTTGAAGGGATCCAATTGGATTCCTCACCAGTATTGGTTTATTTACAGACATTGTGATATATGCTATTATCATATGATATATGATGTTTTGAAATGTTAAAGTGATGATTTCAAATTAAAAATGATTTTCAAATTATTTTGAAAATGTACGTTTTGTTAGTTTTTGAATAGTTAAGGAATGGATTTATTTTAAATAAATAAAAGTTATAATTTTTATGTTATAAAAATTATGATTTTCAGGAAATATAATCAAAATGTGATTTTTGAAATATGGATTTAATGATTTTGTAAAATAGTTTAATTGATAATTCTTGAATTATTTTAAATGGATTATATATAAGATTTATAAAATTGATATTATATAAATCAAAAATGATGAAATTATAAAGGAGTTTTTATAAGTGTTAAAATGAAGTATAAATGGATCTTATAAGTGATTAAGATTTACAAATTGGTGAAGTTATGAAAAGAATGATTTTGGAAATAAATGATTTATAAGTAATTAACTTAAAATTGAATTTTGGCATATAAGTGAGATATAAACCGAATTGGTTAATAGAGGAGTTATTGTATATTGAAGTTTGTATAAAATAGAAATGTGAATTTGTAAACACTGTTTTATAAATCTGAAATCAACTTATTTTGATAAGTTAAAAATGGAACTTACTAAATTAATTTCATCCATGATTTTAGACAGTGGATAATCCTTTAACTAAAGATGTAAAAATAATGAATTTGGATTGAAGGAAATATATTCACGATTTTGGACAGTGAATTATCCTTTAAATTAAACGGATAGGAGTATTGATTTGGTTGGAAAATATATTCATGATTTTGGACAGTGAATATATTATTAAATAAAATGGATATTTTTGGGAAGTGATCGTTTAAATAGAGTTAAATGGTTTAAAGGTGTTTTAAAATGTGTTAAGTATTGAATACATAGATTTCAACATTCATTGTTGAAATAGTTGTTTTTGAGAAGTAAGAAAATGATGGACTATAACATTGTTGTTATAGTAAATTATTTTCAAAAGGAAATATTTATACACTACATAGGATTTATACATCTATCTTATTTTCGAATCCCTATATTAGTGATTTTGGGTTTTCGTAGCGATGTTTTACGCAACATTCGTTTTAACCCAAACGGATATGTTTAAGAAGAATGTTTTCCTTATAGAATAAAATATATACTTAATCGTGATTTAAGTACATGTAATATTTTCTAAATGTTGAAAATAAAGAGATTTCTGAATATGCTTATACTATCGATATAAATATATGGAAATGTTTTCCAATATTAAAGTACTGAAATTGTTTTGAGAATATATCTTTTTAAAGATAATTTGTAATGAATATTTGGCAAGCAATTTAATTTATAAACGATTAATTAAAAGGGCCTAGTGATTGTTATGGTGCTAAATATTTGTTTGTTTTCTTTGATAGTTAAATAACCAACTATCAAACTTGGCCATTTTAGTTCCTCGACTTGATGTGGGAACCATTTAGTCGTACACTTAGTATGTAGCCTTCTATATAGGCTTGATTTTTATTTGTGTTGAGGATGTTGATTCGTATAGTGCACAGTATTACTCCAATCTATCGAGCTTCCTTCTTGGCTAAAGGATAGCAAGTTGAAAATTGGAGACGCGATAAGTCTATGAGACTTAGTTTCTGTGTGAGGTTGAGAAATGCTTTTGCGTTGTTGGTGCGAAGAGACCAGGATCAGATTTATCCAAAAACCACTTCGGACCAATGTATATGCGTTCGATTTGTGTAGATTGTGATGATATTGATATTCACGATTTTCATAGTGGAAGACTGCTTGTTGATCGTTTGGCGTTAAAATCCCAATATACATATAGTAGCAGTGGTATCTTCATTATGAAATATCCAATGCAAGGACCATTCGATACTAATCCTAGGGATTTCCCGATAGGATGTGGTAGGAAAGTACCTTGGGTATGTCCTGTTCTTGGACAACTTGTACGGGTGTTTGTATGACATTGCTATTCTATGATTACGAACATTGGTTTTTACAAACGTACATTAGTGGTGGCGGAGAAGGCCACTTCTCTTAGCTTAACACCCTCCTTGAGACATATGAATTTAAGAGTTGCATTTTGTGGAAGGAAATTAGTACTCAATGGAAATGGCCATGTGGCATTCAAAGTAATGTGATATATGATATGTAAAAGGTAATCGTTACCTCAAGCCTCATCAACAGGAAATGACCAAAACAGGGTTAGATGCAGCAAGGCTAAGTGGCTCACTCCCAAGTAGGGTATGATCATCCTCTTCTAGATATATCTTTACATGCTATGATGTCTTGTATTTGATTATTGTGGTTTGTATGCTACAAGGGCCCTCGAAAAACGTCGGTAGCAACCAAAGGATGATATATTTGGTACCATCTAATTATAGAGATGGGCCGGTCTTGTGTTGGCAGAGGATCCTTTGTGATGGTTCTCGGTACATTCTTCTAGAGATGTACTGCCGAAAGGTAGTCCCTTCACCTGGTCATTTGTATGGAAATCCAAACTCCACTACGAGCTGCGATTTTGTTTGTATTGGCGTAATAAATAGCCTCGAAATGCTATATGGATAACCATTTCGGCTATGATTAATATTATTTGTATACTAGACACTAGTATAATATAAGATGATTTGTTATGAAATGTTTTAGTTATCGTAAGGTAAAAACATGTCCGTGTTTATGTGTGCACATGTCTTATGAGATACTTTTGTTTTAAAAGGAAAAGTTTTAGTAATTTAATAAATTCAATTGAGTGTGTTTCTCCCGCTGGTTTATCAGACTGATCTGGGCATTCTTCTCTTTCAATGCTCAGGTCAGACCGAGTATATTTACAGGTTCATATTTGGTGCTTTTGGAGCTTCAACAGGAGAGCTGGAGATCTTCATTTTTGTATACATGTATATGTTTTGATTATCCGCTGCTTAGTTGTTGTATATTATCGGCAATTGTAAGGACCGATTATATAACTGTCTAGGTTGATAACTAGTGACTATTGTTGAACTCTGATTGTTGTATGCATGTACAGTTTATGTTTTGTGAAGACCATTGATATGATATTATATGTTTTTCACTACGATGTGTGATTCTGTATTATTCTATTTGGTTCCCTCTTCCCTCTTTCTTCTCTTCTGTTCTTCTCTCTTCTTTTCTTTCTCCTGACTTTCCGTTAGTTTGTGATTTTTGGGTTGGACATGTGTGGTTTATTGTCGATTCAAAGGGTACAGATTTGCGATTCGTCGTAGGTTCTTTTCGGTTTTAGTAAGATGACGAATAAAGCTATAGGAGGCGAGAAGGAGGCAACAGATATCTATTTAGTTGCAGTTCTTTGTTTTGTTATGCACTATGTATGCATTAAGTCAATTATGACTATATGACTCTGATCATCTAATATGTCATCTTCATATGTCGCTCTTGGCATACTTTGTAATTAGTATATTTTATCATTTCCCAGGAAACGTTTTGGGATTATGTGATCTGAATATGGAACATCCGTTTTTCATATTCAAGTGCTTCTGATATTATAGATACCATTAACATAGCCGTATTTAGTCATCGTAAGTTAATACTATAGATGATTGCAGCATCTGTAGAACTTAGCTTTGGGCCTCTACATATGGGATGTTACAACTTGGTATCAGAGCATAGGTTTATAAAATACTTCAACTAAAAATGATTTTTGAAAACATAATCCTTAGGAATTAGAGTTAAGATCGGGGTATGGGATAATGTTGTAGTAACTTACTTATATTTTCTATATATAAGTATACGCTTTATCTTTAGTCTCCTATCTTTATTAGGCTATTCTTCTGTATCTTAGTAGGCTTGAATACAGATATGGACGGAAGAAGTGGCATAGTAAATCTAGGAGGAGACAGCACCACCACAAATGGAAATGCCCGACCAAATGCTAGAAGAGGTCAAGGTAAAGCTCAGGCTAAGAATATTGGTGCTGGGGTTCTCTAAGTGGATATATGAGCCATGTATTAGTTTTTCGTAAACATTATGCAAGCTGGAATTGTAGTTGGAGTTGTTGGAGGGAATGCATATGGAGGAGGAGTTCAGGAAACTCCAACAGTCAACAAGTATGCTAACTTGAGTAGAGACTACAGTAGGCTTGAGGGAAACCGTTTATTGATCTTGAGGACACTATCGAGGAGAAAAACTGGCTACTACACTGTGAAAGGATTTTTGTTGACCTAAGGCTTGATGACGAGCAGAAAAGGAGACTTGCTTCAAGACAGCTTTAGGGAGCTACTTTGTTTTGGTGGAATATCATGACTTCTGGTTTGGATGAAGAGACTATAACGTTGGCAGAGTTTAGGAGGAGATTTCAAGAAAGGTTCATGTCAGCAATGGCATAGTCTGTGTTAGTTAGGAAGTTTGCTAAGCTGGAACAAGGAGAAATTCGGTTCTAGAGTATGTCAAAAGGTTTAAAGAATTGGCTAGATATGGGTATGCCACTGTTGACATAGTGTTGAAAAGGAATGAATGGTTTATTAGAGGTTTGAAGCCAGAGTGGGCTAAGGCTACTTTACCGCACATCAAGGATCCATGTAATGTAGAGGTGGAAACGATGTTGAGACTTGTTGGTTCGTTTGGAGATGAAGAAGGAGACCGAGGTCTAAGTTGGACAGAGTCAAAAGATGATGTTTTTCAACAAGAAGAATGCTTAGAAAGTAGGAGCAGCGAAAAAGGGAAAGTCTGAAGTGGTCTGTTACAATGTGATAAGAAAGGACATTATGCTCATAAGTATCGTATTGGAAAAGGAAAAGAAAAGCAGGTTATTGGAAAGAAGAATATCAAGTGATTTAATTATGATCAGATCAGTGATACAAGAACCAGTGCAAAGAGCCAGCTAAAGGAGATAAAGGCCAAGTGTTTGCATTGGAGCATGCTGCTTCAAGGCTAGCAGTGCAGAAGAAGGGAAAGGCTATCTTAAGAGGTACGCTTCAGATTCATGGTAAGTCTGTTAACATTTTATTTGATACGGTGCATTGCATTCTTTTATATCTTGATGTTTAGTAGACAAACTTAACCTAGAACCCGCATATTTAGTTACTTCCTTAAGAGTAGCAAATCCGATATGTGGGTATGCGACGCTTATGATGACGTGTGACTACCTAGAGTTTGACTTGCTAGGTTACACCTTTGTTTTCAGTTTGCATGTATTTGACTTTGTGGAGTTTGGGATTATATTGGGCATGGATTGGTTAAGTGAATATGATGCTAGGATATTTTGCCAAGATAGGAAAAATATCACTTAGACACCCTGATTGTGGTGATCAAATAGTTTAAACTGTAGAAAACCCTAGTTGTGATGTGAATGCTTTGTTGGATGTTATGAAGTTATAAGATGAGACAAAATGCATTTTCGTAGTTAAAGAATTTGCGGATGCGTTTAAACCTGTAGTTGGATTGCCGCCAAAACAAGCCATCGAATTTCAGATATATTTAGTGCAAGGGGCAGAACCGGTGAGTAGGCGGCCAAGCAGGAGGACACCTGCAAAGATGAAGGAACTGAAAGTGCAATTGGTGGATTTTGAACGCAAGAGTTTTATTAGACCAAGTAGTTCGCCTTGAGGAGCAGCCACAGTTTTCGCTAAAAAGCCAGACGGGTCATTTAGGCTATGTATAGATTATAGTAAGCTAAATGAGAAGACGATAAATAATCTATATCCATTGCCGAGAATCAACGATTTGTTCGATCAACTGAGTGGAGCCAATGTATTTTCTCAGTTGGATCTAGCAACAGGATTTAATCAGCTTAGCGTAGCGAAGATAGTATAATATTGACGACATTTAGAACAAGGTATGGGTCATAAGAATGGTTAGTTATGCCATTCGGACTCACTAATACGACGACATTCTCTATGGATTTGATGAACTAGATTTTCTGAGAGCACCTGGATAGGTTCATGTTGGTCTTTATTGATGATATTTTGATATACTTTAAGGATGAGAAGGAGTATGAAGTTCATCTTAGAGTTGTGCTTGAGACGCTGAGGCAGCATTAACTAAAGGAAAAGTTTTCGAAGTGCCACTTTTGGAAGAAAGAAGTGAAGTTTCTTAGTCAGGTGGTTTCGGAGAAAGGATTTTCAGTTGATCGAGAAAAGATCGAAGCCGTTAATAATTGGGAGAGACAAGAAAAAGTAATTGAGGTAAGAAGTTTCCTTGGATTTAGTGGGTATTATCGAAGGGTCATAAAAGATTTTTCGTGGATAGCAGCACGAAGCACCAAGCTAACATGAAAGGATGTAAAGTTTGTGCGGACCGATAAGCATGAGGAAGGATTTTAGAGCTTGAAGCACTTGTTGACCTATGCACCTGTGTTGGTGGTTCCGAAGGAGAATAAAGATTTAGTCATTTACACTTATGCTTGTGGCACTGGGTTAGGAGCTGTACTAATGCAGAGGGGTAAAGTGATTGCCTATGTTTCTAGATAGCTTAGAGCATACGAGGTCAGCATCCGACGCATGACTTGGAGCTAGCTGCAGTTATTTTTTCTTTGAAGGCACCGAGGCATTACCTTTTAGGAGAAAGGTTTGATCCTTATACAGATCATAAGTCATTGAAGTACTTGTTCTCTTAGAAGGAGCTGAATATGAGACAACAAAGATGGTTGGAGTTTATTACTGCTTATGACTTTGGAATTGAGTATACACCCGGAAAAGGAAACAAGATGGAAGATGCACTTAGCAGGAAATATCAGAATGCAGTTTTAGTGATGATGGTCGGGTGGAAGGATTTAAAAACACTGTCAACTTGTAGAGTACAGTGGAGATCTGAGGCTAAGTCTAGTGGAGGATTTGCTAGGTTGTCTTGTTTAGAAGTCCGACAGGTATTGATTCAGAAGATTGCTGGTAAACAGGAGGACGATCTAGTATTAGCTGAAAGGATCATGAAACTAAAGGATGGAACATAGAACGATGACTTAAGGGGTTTCAGTCTTGACCAAAATGGATGGTTGAGAAAGAAGGGTAGATTATGTGTTCCAAATTTGGGAGACATAAGGAAGAAATTTTTGGAGGAATACCATCGTTTGAAGTTAACTTTTCATCTAGGAGGAATGAAGATGTATTAGGATATGAAGAGGGATGTTGGCTTATGCATGAAACATTGTTTGAACTGTCAACAGGTAAAAGCCGAACATCAAAAGCCGAGTGGATTGCTTCAGCCATTGGATATTCCAGTATGGAAGTGGGGTTCTATTTTTATGGATTTCATAGATTGTTTACAAAAATCTAGTAGAGGAAATGAAAGTATTTAGGTCATAGTGGACATATTGACCAAAAGTGGTTATTTCATTCCAGTTAAATCAAATAGGACGGCAACTATATTGGCTAAGTTATTTATGAGGAATGTGGTTGGACTGCACGGAATTGCTAGTAATATTGTTAGTGTTAGAGATTCCTTATTCACTAGTGAGTCATGTAAGAATATACAGGAAAGTCTAGAAACCAATCTCAATATGAGTACCGCTTACTATCTTTATGACCGATAGGAAAACGGAACGGGTTAACAAGATTTGTAAGTCTTGTTGCGAGCTTGTGTATTAGACTTTAGGGGATCATGGAAAGACCACCTACACCTAATCGAGTTTTCGTATGACATTATTTATCAAACTAGTATAGGGTTGGCACTGTTTGAGGCTTTGTATGAAAGACTATGAGAATCCCCTGCATGTTGGTTAGAGACTGGAGGTAGATTGGTCCTTGGTCCAGATTTGGTAAAAGAAGCAGCAGAAAAGATTGAGCTGATAAGGGCGAGAATGAAGGAAACTCAGTCTAGGCAGAGAGCTACGTAGATAGAAGTCGAAAAGATTTAGAGTTCCCTATTTGAGATCATGTTTTCGTCAAAGTATCACCGACGAAAGGTGTTATCAGGTTCGAGAAGATAGGAAAGTTAGCACCAATGTTCGTAGAACCATTTCCTATTTTAGAAAGGATCGAGAAACTCGCATATAAAGTAGAGTTACCGGGTAGTTTGGTAGGAATCCACGATGTTTTCCATGTATCTCATCTGAGGAAATGTATTAGGGATCCAGATACTACTATAGCACCGATGTGTTAGAATATTTAGTAGTAGAACCAGACATGACTATAGTTAGGAAGCCTATCCGGATAGTCATGAGTGATGAGAAGAAGTTGAGGAACAAGATAGTCAGATTAGTGAAAGTCAAGTGGAGAGACGATACTAGAGACTGTACTTGAGAAACTGAGAGCAAGATTAGAGACACTTATCCTGATTTGTTTGACGGTATGTTTTACCTTTGATTGTTTCATTTTGTTCCTTATCGTAATTTCGAGGACAAAATTCTTTAAGGAGGGGAGATTGTAACACCCTATATTTTTAGTAACATTATTTAGGATATTTAATTAGTTTAATAAAATAAAACAATGTATTGATTAATGGATTGAGATTTGTGATTAAATTGAGGGGTAGCCGTGCTATATTAATGAATAGATAAATGAAGTAAAGTGGACTTAAATGTTAGGAAATAAGGGAGGGAAAATAGGAAAAACGGATTTGCTAATACCCTAAACCCTTGGGAAAATGAATACACCTTCATTTCATTTTATCACAAACAAAAATAACCACTCTAAGCCTAGCTACCATTAGCAAAGGAGTAGAAGAGAGAGCTAAGTTTTCAAGAGGAAAATCAAATCAACTTAATCAAGATCAAATCTCATATCTTTAATCACAAAGCTAAGGTGAATGATTACTACATTGCATTTTTCTTATAGTTTTCGGTTTTAAGGATAACCCAAAATAATTTTGCATGATAATGCCATGTTTTGAATGATTAAAAGTTTATATATGCTTATTAATGATTTATGCACGTTCATATTAGTTTTTATGACATGTTTAAACATAGATCAGAAATAATATTTTAGGGGTGGGAATCAATTTTCATAATTTTCTAAATTAACGTGTATTTTGTATAAATTTTCTAGTAAGGAAAAGGATTTATTCGGTTATAAATTATTTACGGCAAAAATAAATAATTATTTGGGTCCGAAATTTATATATGTTAGAAAACATATTAAATAGGATTTTTTCGAATTTTTACAGAATTTTTCTAAGTGTTTTGATGAATATATAAAATTATTTAAGGTAAGGACTTAGATATTTTACATATTTAATTAAGGAGAAGGGGTATTTTGCAAAATAAAATCATTGTTTAACTCTGAAAATATTGGCAGCACTTTTGAAAAAGATATCTAGCAACTAATAAAATTTTGACAAACAATAGCAAGTTAGTTAAAAAGTTTCACTTTTAAGTCAAAAACAAAAATAACATGTTTTTAGTATGTTCTACGACATTCGGCATAAGGGGTTACGACCCAGACCTTCCACCACCATTGGTTTCGAAACCAATGCACATGATATCAAGCTACTTGGTACGTAGGGCATTGGATAAAGGCGAAGGTACTTAGCTGAAATGATAGGTATCGAAGGGGTTGGAGTATGCCTTGTTTTAAAATAAAAGTTAGCACCTGCTTTTCTTTCGAAAGGTTGGATTTCGACTCAATTGGCTTTCGAATGGGTTAAAGTTTTTTAAAAGGAAAGGTTTCGAATGAGTTGCACTCTTTTATTTTATGTAATGCTTTTGAAGGGGTCGAAACCCCCAGATGTCGCCTTTCTACCTTTCAAAGTCAATGGTTTCGAAAGGTATACTTATCTTTCAAATTAACTATTTCTCTAATGCTTTCGAAGGGATGGTTTCGAAACCATCACTTCTTTACTTAGGAATAGCTTTGGGAAGGTAGGCTTCGACACACATGATTTTATAGACCCATTTGTTCTGTTGAAGTATAACCCAAGGGTTTCGAAAGAGAATGGTTTCGACTTAAATTGTTTCAAAAGGTGTTTTTCCACATGTTTTAAATTGAACCCAAGTGCTTTCGAAAGGTTTGAGTTTCTAAAGGTTTGATGCTTTCTATAGGTATTTAAAATGGTTTCGAACGGGTGGTTTCCCAAAGAGGTTCGAAGGTGTCGAAAGGTAGTGTTTCTGATGGTTTCGAAAGGGTTGAAATGGAAGGTTTTTCCAAGGTTTTTAAAGGCAGTGTTTTGAAGCATTTTAAGATATGATGTCTAAGGTTTTAATGCTTTAAAAGGAAGGGTTTCAAAGGTTTCAAAAGGGCTTTAAGTATGGTTTCGAAAGGGGAGCTTTGGCCTTTCGGCCTAGATAAATGAAGGGTTTTACTTGGTTTTGAAAGGGGGACTTTCAATAGAATCGAAAGGGGAACCTTCAAGTGTTTAAGCATCTTCATCAACTAAGGTTTAAGTAAAGTATATATATAACATTGCATGGTGAGTTTGATTAAAGCATAGAGTATATTTATTTTCCTTGCATGAGTTTAATTCAAAGGTTTTTAATCAATTTGAGAAAAATTGTTTTTCAGGGAAAATTATGGGAAGGAATCCCTAAGTAAAATGACTCAGATATTAGAATACCAGATGGAACTGGCATAGGGTCGTGCCCTATACATTAGCTATTGGCCCCAGCTAATTTAGTCCAAAACTCTAATGTGTAGGGCTTTGTCACAGGTAAGACTAAAATTATGATTACACATAGAAGGGAATATATATTTGTATACAGATAGGTTATTAGTGAGCCTGCACAACCATTAGGATCAGGTGACCTTAGGAGAAGTTAAGTTAGGGACAGACCATCCAGAAGAGTAGAATTTAATAGGTTCGGAAGAGAAGTGTCTAATAGGTGTTAGATTATTTTTTTATTTTTTCTGGAAGGCCCATGTCAGCCAAATGTTAATTATTAGCCAAACAAAACTAAAGTGTTAAAAAAGATAGTTCTTTTATCACTTACTATGTATGTTTATATAATGATGCTTTGCAGTATCTAACAAGTTTTGGTTGCAGGAGTATATTTGCAAAAGATATGTTTTGTAAGAATGTTAGTTAGGGGAAACCCATTCCGCTAACCAACATGTTCTCACTTAACATTAATAACTGGGATGTACATCATTATTCCCACTAGGCTTTATGCCTGACTCGAAGTTTATGGTTTCCTCTTAAGCTCTCGGGTGCTCAATATTGATTGAATAGGCCGAGGGTGGAGGTTCTTCCAAGTTTTAGTAGGATGAAGAATAAAGCTACCGAAGGCGAGTAGGAGGCTAATGGATAGCTATTTAGGTGTTGCAGTTCTTTATTTTGTTACTCGGTGTGTATGCATTAAGTCAATTATGACTAAATGACTGATCATCCAAAGGGCATCTTCATATGTCACACTTGGCATATTTTGTAATAAGTATATTTTATCATAGTCTAGGAAATATTTTAGGATTATGTAATTTGAATATAGAACATCTGTTTTGAAATGTAATGGAAAAATATTGTTTTTGAATCTATGATTTGTTTCATATTCAAGTGTTTTTGATATTATAGATACCATTAACATAGCTGTACTTAGTCACCGAAAGTTAATATTATAGATGATTGCATCGTTTGTAGTGCTTAGCTTTTGGCCTCTAGATAGGGGATGTTACATATGACCTACTTCTAGCAAGCTATGGGCTAGAATATTCTCATCGAAAATAAAAAATCTAATATCTCTATCCTTTTTCGGAAGTGCCATGAGAGCTCGAACGACATCTCGCAAGTGCTCTAAAAGAATAAAGCAAATGTGAGTTATGTGCAAAGAATTACACAACATGCTCATATTGGCAATATAAAGTGAAATTTACAACCACCTAGCCATCTTCGTGCAAAACCATGTGGGTAGCGAACATATTCACTCTTAAAGTAGCTCAGTTTGTTCCATGTACTAGTAATGACTCTACGGTTGTTAGCTTGTTCCAAATAAGTCACAGAAGTGCTTCCATTTTGGCACTTGAAACTATATACATACTAATTTCCTAATCATTGGGTACCTATTTGGATATAGTTGTGTCGAAGCCAATCTCATGCGGTTAAGAACTTGACGAATGAATTGATTGAATGGTGGGACGTGTAATAACCCAAGAATCTATCAGTTTGGAGAATAATATTTAATTTAAAAATATAAGGTTTTATAACACAAATTATATTGAACAATGATTTATAATGGTAATCTTATTTTTAATAAGTAATTACAAAAATATACCCTCTGGAAAATATCGATAAAGTGACTAAAAATCGTTTTATCGATAAACTAATTTTTAACCTTCAGAAATCCTGAACGAGTGTGGATACATGCACTTATTTATCCATATAAGTAAGAATATGTAATAAAATTATTTATTTTATTTTTGAAAATAATTGTTTTATGACATCATCAATGATAACATCATTTTTAAATAATCGATTTTTAAACTTAAATTTAGTTTAAATTTAGTTTAAATTTAATAATTATTTTAAAATCAAATGAGTCCCTTAGGATTACTAAATAATAAAAGAAATATTATTTTCAAACTTTGTTTACAATATATATATATATATATATATATATATATATATATAGTTTAACTAAGAAGTTAAAATATGACCGAAAATCAAAATTGGAATTCGTGACAATTTGACGTAGAGAAGTTGTGCAACGTTATAGGTTATATGTGTCATACATATACACATCCATGAACATATGAAAACACCTAAGAGTTACCATTTCCACTTCATATTTACTAATGGTAAAATAATATAAATATCATGATATTTCCTAACCGAGAAAAATAAAACTCTCCATCACTTGTATACACGCATGAGGGGGGAGGGGTAGGTTTTGGCCGTGAGGATGATGAAGGAGGGTGATGCAATGGTGATGTGTGTCAAAAGAAATATCATGATATTTTTCTCACATTTTTGCCTATAAATACAAGCCATCCATCCTTACTTTCATTCACACTCTCTTGTCCTCATTTCTTAAGCTTCTTTATCCTCTTCCTCCTCTACAGTAATGGCTTCCATTGACTCTTAGGAAAATTCAAAAATAGCATCGACGTTTTGTCAAAAAAAGTCGTAAAATATAGAGAGATATACCACTTCGAGTTCGAGATCGAGTTAGTGATCTTCTCTTTTCTTTTCCTACAATGGCCGTGCCCATCAAAGCATTCTATCACCCTTGAAAGCCCAAGGACGAACCCTTAGCAGTCCTAATGTAAGATTCCCAAGCTCCGGTTTTGGAATAGCGGAGCTATAGTCGATTGAAAGTTAGACAAAAAGGATATCAAGTAAGAAACTCCACAAATTTATTTTATAAAATCTACTATGATATGATATGTTTCCTATGATTGTTTTTGATGTTCGATCATCCTATTTTGGATGTGATAATTTGTTTGTTTGGTTGTGGAAATAATTCATGTTAAATACACGTCGTATTTACAGAAAAGGAAATCACTTTCCTACATGAATTATAAAAGTGATACGGTATGGTTAAACCTCTTTAAACATGAATAAAATGGTCTAAAATGGTTTATAAATGTTTTATAAACATTAAAACTCATTTTGGTAAAGTTTGAAAAAGATTTGAAAATGGAGTCAAAATAGACACGTCGCGTAATGGCAATTCGCAATTTCGCGTCATGAAATTTAAATCAATGTGGCAGTGGTTCCTTCAGTTTGAAATCTTTGATGCAAGGACTACATGCTACTAATACTATGTGTGATTCTCAAACAGGATGTATTTAGAGATATGCCTTCGGTGTGTCCTGTACCTGGAGAACTTGTATAGACAAATGTTTGACATTTCATTTCTAAGATCATGTACATTGATCTCTACAAACATACATTAATTTGGTGGTGTAGGGGGTAACCCCTCCTATACTAAGCATCATTCTTTGAGATGTACCTGCTCAGAGGTTGTACTTTTGTGGAAATAAATAATGTATTATTAGAAATGGCCATGTGGCTTTCAAAGTGGGATTTGTCATGAGAAAGGTAAAACGTTACCTCAAGCCTCACACATCGATAATGGCAAAAATAGGGTTGATGCGGCAGGACTAAGTGGGTCGCATTCATTATGATATGATCATCACCTTTCTTGATCACACTCTATATTTCAAGTTTGTGATGTATGCTTTGAGATCCCACGGATAGGTCGGGAACAACCAAGGTGATGGGATATTTGGTACTATCTATGGTAGAGGTAGGCCAGTTCTATGTTGGTAGAGGTTGGAGCCTCATGTACAGTCCTCTAGAGATGTACTATCAATAGGTAGTCCCTTACCTTGTCATTGTATGGAATCCATTCTCCAATAAAAGATTCTACGATTTTATTTATAAACCTATTATGCTGGAATTTAGTAAATTTAACAATTTCTGCTAAGATTATATATATTTATTTGAAAGAGTTTTCAAAGAATGTCATTTAAAATAATATCTCTAATTTTTCATAGCAAATGATTTGGTTATCACATGGTAAAAGCCAGTATTTGTTTACGTGTGACGTGGCCATATGAGATACCCTTTTGTTTTCAAAAAATCATGTTTTGAGTTTTCTCACACTAGTCCATGACTGACCCGACGCTTATTTTCTTTTCCTCTTAAACTCTAAGTACCTTATTTTTCTGGGCAGCTAAGTAGTTAGGTAGCTTGGAGCATTTTAGGAGGAGCGGGGAGCGTGAAGCTAGAGGGTGCCATGTAAATATTTATCTATTACTATTTTCACTGTATTCTGTAACAGTATCTACTACCACCCGTGGGAATAGACAGTTATAACTATCCTTTCTGGGTTTAGTACTTGCTATGACTCTGATATCTCATTTTGAGAGTGATTGTACGTACTATATATATATATATATATATATGTATGTGTATAATTGAAGTCTTAAATAAGATGTAAGAAACTATTTTGTTCTTTCTTCCATCTTTTTTTTCTTTCACCCCTGATTATCTGCCTCTATGGCACTTGAATTTGTAGCATGTAAATACCGAAGATTTATTAGTGTCGATTTTCGAGTTTCGAAAAGCCAGTTCATCACAGTTGGTATCAAAGCTTATGTTAAGTGAACACTTAAACCTTGATGGGGTCAAATCATTAAAGATAGGGTTAGTAATGCCTTAGAATGAGTTTCATCAGTGAGAGTGTGTATTTAAATTTTTTATCCAAATAAGTTTATTCGAGTTATGCCTATTCCCTATGGCAATCTCATCTATATGCTAAACTGTCTCTTTGCAATATTTAGATTGTGGGAAATAAGTAAGCAAAGGGGATGTAGGAGGGGAAATAATAGTACAACGATCACTAATAGTCAAACTCCAAATGATGTGGTAATTAAAGAAGTAGCAGTTCCTGTGCAACCACAAGTTAACTTTGTCGCTCTTTTCAAAGATTATACCAGCTTGGGTGGAAAGCCATTTATGGGCAAAGAGTTTATTATTGAAGTTCAAGCTTCACTCTGATCCTATGAGAAAATCTTGAAAGGATTAGACATCAATGATGATCGAAAGAGTTTCTTGGCCTTCTGGAAATTGAAGGATGAGGCTCTAGATTGGTGGGAGTCCATTTCTTTTAATGAGTTAGATGATAATTTCTCTTGAGCATGGTTTAAAAAAGTTTTTGAAGAACAATGCATGCCCCTCGCCATGAAATCCCACCTCTATAGAAGTTTCATGGATATGAAAGAATAAGAGATATCCATGGAAGTATATTTGCATAAACTCAATGAATTATCTCGCTTTGGGCCTTGATTGATAGGCACGCCTATAAAGAAAAACGAGATGTTTGTTTATGGGATGAAGGAGCAGTATTAGGATAGGACGACCGCTCATGTAAAAGGAACCTTTGTGGATTTAATAGATATGGCTTTCCGTTATGAAGCTTTGGAAAAAAGAATCCGGTCGCCAGCCAAAACAGCAACAACAACAAGAGAAAGTTTAATAATAGTGGAAAGAAGCCATGGCAAGCCCGAAGGAGGATCTCAGGCAAACTGTTTTAAAGATGTTAAATGTTTAAGTGTAGAAAGTTATTCACAGTATTGTAGAGTCCTAAGGTTCAATGGCCACAGAAAGGAACCGTCTCTCCTATAGTTTAGAATAGTCTCTGCCACAACTGCCATCGACCCGGACACTGAAAAGCAAATGTAGATTAATAAAGAAAGGAGTGCAGGTTAAGGTCTATGCTATAAAAGATGACCCTTCAACCTCTACTGATGTAAAGGTGAAGGGAGTTACTAATGGTAATATTTATGTTAATGAGAATTTAGTTAAATTATTATTTGATTCTAGGGCTTCCAATAGTTTTATTTCTAATGGATTGGTTGATAGATTAAAACTGATCATAAAAATCATAGATACCCCTATTTGTTTGTCTAATCCTATAGGCAGTACAACTAATCTTTTATGGTTTATGAAGATGTCTGAATTACTTACCTTTCACATAATTTTTCATGCAATCTATTTGTCCTTGAGTTTATTGGGTTTGAAGTTTTACTCGGTATAGATTGGTTATCTAAGTATAAAGTTATTCTTGATTATGTTAAGAGGACAATGACTACATGGACCAACTTCAGGAGGTTTATTGAAATATTTTATGAATAACCTTGTTCGATGAGGGATGGTTTCATATATGAATTAGACTCATCCCAAAAAGGTTTAGAAACGATACCGATTATTAAGGAGTTTCAAGATGGTTTTGTAGAAGTGAAAAGTTTACCCCCACGGTGGGAAATAGAATTCCAGATTGACTTGATTTCTGGTGCAAGGCCTATTAGACACCCCATTGAAGCACGGCTCCAAAGGAGAAGGATGAGCCGGGGAATCAAGCCGATGAGTTGTTAACGAACGGGTTGATTCGATATAGTCGCTCCCTAGTTGGGGCACAGCGGTAGTTTTCATTTGAAAGTCTGATGGCTCCCTAAGGTTTTATCTAGATTATTGAGACAAGAACAAGCAGACAATTAAGAGCAAGTATCCTCTTCCCTAAATAGATGACTTGTTTGATCAACTTCATGGTGCATGAATATTCTCGCAAATGGATTTAGCCACAGGATTCTATCAACTAAGGATAGAAGACTAAATTCCATTACTGCATTCAGAGGTCCGGATTGTTTCTACGAATGGTTGGTTATGCCTTTTGGGCTGACCAATGCGCCCGCTTATTTTGTTGTTCTCACGAATAGAGTGTTTAGAAATGTGCTCAACAAATTCATGTTGGTTTATATTGAAGATATTCTTTTCTATTCAAAGACCAAGGAGGAACATGAAAGACGCCTGGAGATTGTATTAAGGATATTAAGGAGACATGTGCTTAAAGCCAAATTGTCCAAATGTCATATCTAAGAGAAAGAAGTAAGATTCCTTGAACATGTAGTGTCTGGAATGGAATTTCGACAGATTTAGGAAAGATTTCAGCTACACAATATTGGAACCACATATCTGATGGATGACTACAGCTTCTTAGGATTGACAGGATATTGCAGGAGTTTTATTCGAGACTTCTCAAAGATTTCCACCCATCTGACAAAGTTGACTATGATGAATGTTAAGTTTAATTGGACACCGAAATGTGAGGTAGCATTGAGTTTAAGAAAAGGTTAACCAGTGCTTTGTCCTAGTTATTGTCGATGAAAGCGGCAGTTTAACTGTATATACTGATGCTTGTAGAGAAGCAGTATGTATAGTTCTGTGTTAACATGGGAAAGTTATCGCTTAGGAGAGCAGACAACTGAAGACTCATGAAAGGAATTATGCAACAAACAATTTAGAATTATTAGCCACTGTATGCACATTGAAAATGTGGAGGCATTATTTACTGGGTAAGAATTACTTATGGTTTAATAAACTTCAATTGATCTTAGTAAATAATATTCCTTCTTTAAATAAGCGAAAAGTTCGATCTCTTCATAGATCATAAATCATTGAAGTATCTTTTCACTCAGATGGACTTAAATATGAGACAACCACGTTGGTTATAATCTCTCACGTCATATGATCTTGACATTTTATATATGACTGGGAAAGCCAATGTAGTAGCTGATGTGCTAAGCAGAATGCATGTCGTTATAACTTATTTAGTGGTACGTCCAACCTTGATTAATCTTACAAAGGAGAACCAACTTTAGGATCCATTGATTTCGAGGATAGCCAAGGAAGGTGAGGAGAACATCATACCAGGAAGATAGATGGGATTCAATGTGGATGAGCAAGGAATTTTAAGATTGCATGATAGAATTTATCTTTTGAATATTGTGGGATTATGTAGGAAGTTCTAATAGAATGTCGTAATTTTTGACTTACAATATAGTCAAGAGTTACCAAGATGTATCGAGACATGAAGAGGACTTTTTGGTGGGAAGGTATAAAGAGGGACATTTCCATCCATGTTAGCAGATGTGCAAATTGTCAGCAAATCAAAAGTAATCAGCAAAAGACTGCTGGACTACTTAATCCTCTTGAGATTCCAACTTGAAAGTAGGCCCAAATATCAATGGATTTCATTGATGGCTTACTATGAATGAGGAAGGAAAATGAAGCGTTTAGGTTATCATAAATCGTTTGACCAAAAGCGCACACTTTATTCCATTAAAGCCAACAAGGACAACCTCGAGCTTAGCTAAAATATACATGAGAGAGATTGTTCGAATACATGGAGTTCCAAGCAGCATAGTGAGTGATTGAGATCCAACCTGTAAGTTTTGTGAGGCATTACAAAAAGTTTGGAAACGAAGTTGGATTTAAGCACCACATACCATTCCCAAACCGAAGGACAAACTGAAAGGGTAAACCAGGTATTAGAAGATCTTCTGAAAGCTTGCATCTTAGATTTTGGAGATTCATGAGAAAATCATCTTCATCTCATGGAATTCTTCTACGACAATAGCTACCAGAAAAGTATTGATATGGCACTTTATGAAGCTTTATATGGTCATCCATGTAGATCACTAGCATGTTGGATCGAAATCGGAGATTGGTTAGTACTTGGTTATGTATGATTTAAGAAGCCTCAAAGAAGGTAAATATGATCAGAGAAAAAATGAAGGAAGTTCAAAGTAGGCCAAAGAGTTAAACCGATCAGAGGCGTAGGAATTTAGAATTCTCGGTTGGAGATTTTGTATTTTTGAATATCTCTTCGATAATTGAGATTTGGAAGGACTGGGAAGTTAGCACCTCGATATATTCGACATTTTCCCAATCCTGAGAGGATTGGCCTACCAGCCTATCGAGTAGAATTACCAGAAAGGTTGTCAGGTATACACAACAATTTTCATTTATCTTATTTGCGAGAGTATCTGTATTACCAAGAGAAAATCATAGAGACAACTACCCAAGAAGATTAAGAAGTGGAACCAAGCATAATTGTTATCAAACAACCTAATCGAATCGTGGATCATCATTAGGAGCGATTAAGGAGAAAGGTTGTAATATTAAATAAAGTTCAGTGGAGTGGTGATGCCGAAGACTGCACTTGGAAAACTGAGGATAGAATGAGAAAAGCTTATCCTGAGTTTAGGATTGATGCATAGTTTGCATATTGTGTTGATGTAGTGTACTCATCGCCTATGGTGTAATCACTTATCTTATCTTTGTATCTAATAAATTCCCATTTGAGTTATGTTCTTCTTATCGTAAATTTCGAGGATGAAATTCTTTTAAGTGGGAAAATCTATAACGACTCGTGAATTTGTCACATTGGAAAATAATATTTTATTTTAAAATAATCAATATAAGATTTTATAACACAAATTATATTGAACAATGATTAACAATGGTAATCTTATTTTGAATAAGTAATTACAAAATCATACTCTTTGGAAAAATATTAATAAAGTGACCAAAAATCGTTTTATCGATAAACTGATTTTTAACCATCATAAATCCTGAATGAGTCTGGATACAAACACTTATTTATCCATATAATTAAGAATATGCAATAAAATTATTAATTTTATTGCTGAAAATAAAATATTTTTACGACATCATCAATGATAACATCATTTTCAAATAATTGACTTTTGAATTAAATTAAGTTTAAATGATTCAATAATTATTTTAAAATCAAATGAGGCCCTTTGAATTATTAAAAAATAATTGAAATATTATTTTCAAACTTTGTTTATAATATATATAGTTTAACTAAGAAGTGAAAATATGACTGAAAATCAGAATAGGAATTTGTGACGATTTGATGTAGAGAAGTTGTGCAACGTTATAGGTTATATGTGACATACATATACACATATGCACGTCCATGAACATATGAAAACACTTAAGAATTATCATTTCTACTTCATATTTACTAATGCTAAAATAACATAAATATCATGATATTTCCTAACCAAAACAAACAAAACACTCCATTCCTTGTACACACGTATAAGGGGGAGGGGAATAGGGTATGGTCATGAGGAAGATGAAGGAGGTTGATGCAATGGTGATGTGTCTCAAAAGAAATATCATGATATTTATCTCACATTTTTGCCTATAGATACAGGCCATCCATCTTCACTTTCATTCACACTCTCTTCTCTTCATTTCTTAAGCTTCTTTGTCTTCCTCCTCCTCCTCTACATTATGGCTTCCATAGCCTCTTAGGAAAATTCAAAAATAACGCCGAAGTTCTGTCCAAATAAATTGTAAAATATAGAGAGATATACCACTTCAATTTCGATATTGGGTTAGTGATCTTCTCCTTGTTCTCCTACCAAGGCTGTGCCCATCTAAACATCCCACCACCCTAGCAAGCCCAAGGCCTAATCCCTAGGAGTCTTAATGTAAAAGCTCCGATTCTAGAATATTGGAGCTTATAGTCAATTGAAAATTAGATCAAAAGGATATCAAGTGAGAAACTCTACAAATTTATTTTATAAAATCTACCATGATATGATATGTTTCCTATGATTGTTTTGTATGTTCGATCATCATATTTTGGATGTGATAATATGTTTCTTTCGTTATGGAAATAATCCACGTTAAATACGCGTCGAATTTACAAAAAGGAAATCACTTTCTTATATGAATTATAGAAGTTTACAGTATGGTTAATCCTCTTTAAAATGAATAAAATGGTTTAAAATGTTTGTAAATGTTTTATAAACATTAAAACTTATTTCGGTAAAGTTTGAAAAATTTGAAAATAGAGTAAAAATAGACACGTCGCATAACGGTAGTTCGCAATTTCGCGCCATAAAAGTTAAATCAGTTTGTAAAGTGGAATGTAGCTCAGAATGATACGAAATAAGAATTTTCCGAACTTTTATAATTAGGATTTTTGATTAAGTAGAAAAATCAAAATTTCATTAAATAAAATTTGATGTGTCCAAGTTTTCAAAAACGACGCACTTTGCCAGTTAAAAGAGTTAATTAATTAAATCGACATCTTCGTATCTGTCTAACTTGTCTTCGTTCCCGATCAACTGGTCCTCTTCTTCAGTTTCTTTTACAAATTTGCAATATAATTTCAATTGTGATTCTTCCTACAATCGTTTTCATGTTTGTTCATACGCTTAGGTTGTCAAAGATAATCTTTCATTTTATCCCAAGTATTCGTCGCAGAAGCCCAGATCTAAGATATGGCTTGATTCAAGAAGACAGAGAGTTTTTTATTATCACCGTGGTGATCTTTCTCACATAGTAAAGGATTGCCATGACCCCATTAGGTGTTTTGGGTGTGGTTCATTTGGACATTAAAAAAATAAATGCTCGACGAAGTTAATCTCTAATTCCAACAGGCGTATGAATTTGAATACAGATCATGGATTTCAGTTTATTCTTAATTGTATGTAATCATAGAGAATTTTACTGGATTTCTTGTGGAATCAAAGAAGATAGGGTAACGATTTACTAGAGGATTTGTTCGACCACTTTGATGTTATAAATGCTGATAATATTGGGAAGAATTACAGAATGAAATTTGGTGATCCAGTAGAGTATTTTGGGGATTATGCTTCTTCTCTTAAGAGTGATAGCGTGGATGATGTTTCAGCGATAATCAAGTGTGATTTGTTTACAGATAGTCTAGATTCTTCTAACTTCTCTATGGTGATTTTTAGAGATAAGAATTGTTTCTTTGACCCTTTAACATTAGATCTAGATGTTTCACAATATAGATTATATTTTTTGAATAGTTATGAAACTGTTTATGAGAGGGGACACGAGGGCTTTTCTAAAGAAACTTTTGGGAATTCTATGCTATCAAGGGAGTTGGTTAAAGATTTTGAATTTGTTCAATGTAAAAAATTCAAAGCTAAATTTCGAGATGAAGAGAGATTTAAATTAGTTACTTCAAATTCTTTTGACCGTCTCGAATTATTGGAAGATTTAAATAAGAATTCAAAGCTTAGTATTTTAGAGGTTAACAATGGTGATGTTATGGTTAAGACTAGAGTTGTTAGTTCCAAAAAATTTTATGTTGGAGACAAATTCTCAAACGATGCTGTGAGTCAAAATGAGATTGATGCTACAGTTATGTTAATGAATGACGATGTTGTGGAAGATTCGCATAGTTCACAAAGCATTTATAAGAAGTTTCGATCTGATGTACTATTGATAACTGAAAGCGATGCTATGGTTAGGACTAGAGTTCTTAGTTCTAAAATTTATGGTGTTGGAGACAAATTTTTAGATGATGCTGTGAGTCAAAATGAGATTGATGGTATAAATATGTTAATGAATGATAATGTTGTGGTAGAAGAATATTTGCACAGTACATAGAGCATTTCTAAGAAGCTTTGATCTGATATATTATTGATAACCGAAAGTGAAGAGTATAAAGTAGTAAATTCGGGTGATAATGTCTATAAATCTGGAGGGTGTGCTAATTTCTCTGATGATGGTTTCGAGATTGTTGATGTATCTAAATGTGCAAGATGTAAAACTGTATTATAATGTGCGCTTTGCATTGGCTCAAAATTGGATGGTTTCAATTCATCTGGGATGATAATTTTTTTTGGGAAAGAAGAGGATGGTGATTTACTTGTTGATGATTGCAGTTTAACTAAAGGTGCTTATTCTGAGAAAGCAGATGATGATGTTCCAGGAGATGTTAGTTCTATGGCAATGATATCTTGTGTTGGTATTGGATTATCAGAAGTTCTTATTGAAAATATTGTTGTTGAAACTTTTATGATGGTGCTGAGTTGATCATGGATAATGAAGATAAGAAACGGGTAATCTCTGGTCGTGCATCCGAAGGGGATGTTCTTCTAAATGATGGATCAAAGGGAACAGTTATATCCGAATGTGCACACTATATTGCTGTGTCATATTGAGGCTTTTTTAGAAAAAGGTGTAGTTTTTATTTCTATTATTTATGGATTTACTTCATATGATATGAAGAGTGGTATTATTGTTCCATACACTAATGGTAATGTGGAAGTAGAAGCTGTAGGGGAAGTTCAATTCGATAATGCTATTTTGATGATGCCTTATTATGAAATTCCTGCGGCTGATATTGGCTTAGAGATTGATATTCCTTCGAGTGTTGATGGTCATAGATTTGTAAATAATTTTTTCATTTGACTTGGGAGAGGTTAGTCTGGTGGTAGAAGAACCCACGTTTGAGAAGAAGATGGTAAAGAAATTTTACAATTGGAAAATGAAGTTGCTGACTTTGTGGAGGATGTGGATGGGTTTGCGGTAGTTATTCTATGACCGAGGATGGAAAAGCGGCGGATGCAATTAATTTTTTCCATTGTTCTTTAGTTTGAGTACAAAAGGAAATCAGTTGCTGCCAATGGATTTATGCATCATAGTGCTAGGATCCGAAGCTGTCAGTCTTCGTCTTTGGATGAGTTTTCTGATTTGAGTGTCACGAGTGGCACTACGAATACAGACTCTGGTATGATTTTTGATTTAGGCAGCACTTATTCTTTTGATTTAGGCAGTTTGTCCTCCGCTGAATTTTTTCAGTTAGTTAGCCATACAACTTTTGTTTATGCTGACATTGAGTTAGATTCTGATTATATTAGTAGGGAAATCGAAAGGGCTAGATCAGTTGGTTTATGAGGATTATTAGCTAGAATATTAGAGGTTTGAACGATTTAAACAAATGTGATAAAATTAAAGCATTTTTTAAAGATTATTTTATTGACATCGCACAATTACAGAAAACTAAAATTGAGTGCCCTGATATTCGATTTTATAGAAGACTAGGCGATTATCACTTTAGGAATTGAGCTTGTTTTCCTTTTGTTGGAACATCTGGGGGTTTACTTATAGGGTGGCGGGATAATTCTTTAAATCACTTCAATGTATTTCTAAACAACATTCTTTGCACATTATGCTCATCAATCTTACTGACGGTTCTATTTTAAATATACCTAATGTTTTATGGCCCAAACTCCAAAGTTGGTCATAGGGTTTTATGGAATGAATGTTTAGATTTAGATCATTAGCTCCTGGTTCTTGGATTATGGGGGGTGATTACAATGCTATGCATTTTATAGGAGAGCATCCCCATAGAAAGGTGATTTCTCTTCAATGGAAGAATTCGATCAATTTATCATTAATTCTAATTTGATTGAAATTCCTCTTTCTAATAGAGAATTCACTTGGAGTAATAATAGAGATCTCTCCTCAGTGGCCCTTCTAGACAGGTTTTTCATCAATAATGAAATCGAGGATAAATTTCCTATTTTTAGAGTCTCGGGTTTGCCTTACGCTTATACCGATCACTGTTCTATAATTCTTACTTGTGATCAGCATAAGACTGTTATTAAATCTTTTTAAATGCGAAAAAATGTGGTTATTAGAATCCAATTGCTCAACTCTAATTAAAAATAAAATGATTTTAATGAATTTTTATAATATCAGAAATACGGATAATTCTACAAAAATATTTGTTCTAAAACTTAGAGGTGTTAGGAATTTCTTAAAAATTTGGAGCATGTTATAATATATGTATATTATGAAGTGAATATGCTTGTACATTGTTTTGTTTAGTCCCACATCGTGGGATAAGTTCAGTCCTTACCTCTGAAGCCCTTATATAAAGTAGGCCATGTAATGTAAATAAATATCTATTCTCTGAATGAATAAAATTGTTCTCTCTCTCCAATGGCTTCTATTTTCTTTATTCTATAACACGTTATCAGCACGATGTTTTATTCTTAAGATTTTCTTTATGCATTTGAGATCTATTTCTTTTCTCTTGGGATCTAATTTTATTTCATAGATCAAATTTCGTTTTGTAAACATTTGTTTTGATCTCATTTCTTTTTCCTGGATCTCATTTTGTATATCTTATAATGTTGATCTAATTATGTGAATCTAATATTATTTATTTGTATAGATCTAACTTTGTAGACTTCATTTTCCAGATCTCATTTGTAGAATTATTAAATTGATTTTATTTTTAGATGTTATTATGTTGATCTCAATATGATCTAATTTTTCTGATCTAATTCTATTATAGATCTAATTTTATAGATCTATAACATTTTATATTTTATATACTGTTGCTTTTCTTTTCGATCCACAGCCCTAATATGGTATAATGATTGATTTTAGATCTCATTGATCTTTCATTATTTTTAATTGATATTCTTTGTAATGAAGGATTTTATATTAAAAAAAAAATCTACCAAATTAATGCTGATTATCAAATATCTACATGAAATGGTTTTGATATTTGTAGCGTGTATAATTATATGTATTATTGCTGATTTAATAATACAAAGAGGTTTGAGTTGCAGAAGAAGCAAGCAGATTAATTTCCAATGACTCTAGTAATGGATATCAAATCGATGGTACTTATATTTTTGACTTGTTCCATTTTTCATTCGTCGATGTATAAAACACGTTTCCCTTTAATGGAAACACACACTTTTGCTCTTGCTATGAGATTTCCGGTTTCATTCACGCATTGAGTAAAACAAAGTTCCGTGATGTTCATATTTTCATTTAGAAATAATTTAGAATTTATATGATTATATCTGGTTTTTTTTTTGAATTAACCATATTCAGATTGTCTAGTGATTTAACTGAAAAAGAACATCTTTACCTATGGAACTCCCTGAAGGAGCGTTATGACCACCAAAATATGGTCACACTTTTAAACACTAGACATGAGTGGTTGAACTTGAAGTTTTAAGTCTTTAAATCTACTAGGAAATACAATTCCTCTATATTAAAATTACTTCTAAACTAAAATTATGTGAAAGGATTGTCTAGTGATGCTAACCTGAAGTTAGATCATTTCTTCGACGATGAAGGAAACTTCATTAATGATGAAAATCTAAGTACGGTAATAAATGATATGGTCGAATTGATCAATAATAGCAGCCTGAAGTCTGCTATGTGGATTTTATTTTATTTCAGTTCAGTAAATCAGTTTAAAGTTGGTAAAACCCAAGTTTTGATAATCTTTGGGTGTGTTTGCCAAACTATATATTTGAAGAAGTACATTTTAATATTCTCCAGAAGAGATAATCCATATGACATACTCTTGAAGAGATGTATTATGATTTTTATATTTCAAAATCCAAACATCCTAGAAGAGATGTTGTAGAATTATGTCAATTATGTAGAAAAAGATATTGATTATTGACGACATCCAAAAAACAATGCATATAAAGTATCTTTAGAAGTGATATGTACCACTCTAGAAGCGGTGTTTATGAAATATCCCCAGAAGCGATATTATATCATCGTATAGCACTATAGAAGAATTGCCTATAAAATATTGTCAAATGTGATAATAAATTATCCAAAATTCAATCGTCTATTGTCATGGACCCGTAGCTCCATTAGACAAATAGTGATATGTAACCTTTTACTTTTCAGAACTTACGATGAATCAAATATTATATGCATAACTATTCTTGAAGAAATATCTTTAGATATGCTCCTGAAGAGATAATCTATATGTCATATCATAATTTTCACTAAAGCTATATAAATACGGTCTTGAACAAATCGGTATGTGCAACCATTATAATTTCTTATTTTTATAACATTTCAAGGGTCCAGAAGATACTCTTATTTATGTTGTAAATGTATCTATTTTACTGAACTCTCTAGAGGAGATGTTTATATATAATTATATATATATATATATATATCTAGAAGAGAAAGTTCACTCCAGAAGTGGTGATACTAATATATCTCTAGAAGAGATTTATAAATTTGAAAATGATAACATATCTTTGGTAATTTTATTAAACCAAATAAGTGTACATAAATTTGATTATAAAGGATCCTAATTTAGCTTAGATTAGATCCTAAAAGTTTGAGAGCTAAGAGGAAATCTGTATCTGTAACATTCCAAGTATCTAGAAGATACTATTATTATTTTTGCTGTAATTTTTTTTACAGAACTCTCAATAGAGATGTGTAGAAATGTCTATATGCAATTAAAAATTACTCCTTGATAAGTAATCATAATTAGTGTTCAAAACTGATATTTGAGATATAATTGAGGAATAAAACTTAACAACTTGAAGTTGTGTGTATATTTTATTCGAACCAGAAGTTCGATATGGTTTCAAACCAAATGTTTTGAAAATTATCATGCTGTTTTGACAGGTTTGCATTGACATTGATTTATAAATAGAATTTAATAGTTTGGATCCTTGTAATAGTTTGTTCTAAAAATCACTACTTCAAATGAGAAAGAATATGAAAATTTTATAATATATATGTGATACGTGGACGCACGTATACATCCATATATGTAAATATTTAGCTAACAACCTGAAGTTTGTTATAAGCTCATCTTATAGATTATGCATAGACATTATTTAGTGATTTAAAATTCAATCAACATAAATGTTGAATGACCTGAAGTCATGTATGTGTTCAAATGATCTACACAATAAGTAAATTCCTCCAATTGCTTAGATCAATGAATGGGAACAAACTCTAATAATCAATATCAATTGAATGCATCTTATAAAAGAATTATCCTCCTATTATTAATATGTATGATGTACTTGCTAGTAGCAAAATCATAATGGATCAAAATGAGAGTCCAAAAATGATTATTATTTAATGTGACAATGTTTGTCAACATTGAGGGGGAGGATAAAGGGATACAAGCTCATTTTGATAATCATTGTTAAATATTTATTAAAATATACAATGATGCAAAATATTATCAATATTATCCCTAGTAGACTTTCTCCAATATAGACTTGAATCCTCGAAGGATCAAAATTTGTAAACCACATCTGAAATATGGTTCAAAAGTCAGTTCAAAATATTTTTGGAGTAAGTAATAAAGATGCCAAATAAAAGAGGCGAGTGTTCTTGAAGAAAGACTTAAGGATGCTCTGAAAGAGATCCATGACATGATTCTCAAATAACCCTAGAAGTGGGTAAGGTACCTAAAACATGATAATTAAAGAGATCTCAATAAATCATGTCTAGAACTGACAAGAAATAATCATCGATAATAAATTTATAAATAATAAAGCGCTTATGTTTATAAATGAATTAAAGATCCTGGATTAGAGAAAAACATGATTGGCCATCATGAATTCTCCTTAATAAGAAATCTGAACTTGTAGTCCGCAAAGTACCAAAAGTACTTGAAATGCTTAATATACCCCGAAGGTATAAATGTGGTTTAAAATCATATTAAATAATGAAAGTATACAAATTCCTGAAGAATATAAATAACTTTCATTGTTATAAAGAATTCAAAGAACAAGAAGAGTAAATTTCAACCTACTTTTAAGTATTGTTGTAATGAAAGTCTTGATATAATTCATGATGAGTAGATTACTTCCTATTTTTAAGTATCGTTGTAATAAAACTCTTAATATCCATTGAAGTGGTAGTTGCGATATGCAAATACTTATTAAAGTATACAAATTCCTGAAGAATATATATAACTTTTGTAGTTATAAAGAATGCAAAAGACATGAAGTATAGATTACAACCTTCTTCTAAGTATTGTTGTAATGAAAATCTTGATATAACTCAAGATGAGTAGATTACTTCCTACTTTTTAGTAATGTTGTAATGAAATTTTTAATATTCATGAAAGATGTATAGTTGCAATGCGCAAAACTAATTTAAAGCATAAAAATGAAAGCACATGAAGTGTTTTTCATAAAAGTAGCATACAAATGCATAAAATGCAAACCATATTTGGAAGAAACAATCTTAGAAAATTTGATTGTATCAAAGAAAACTATTAATAAATTGTATTATGAATGAGATACATATTTATGGATCCAGAAGTATCTATAACCAATTTAAGTTATCGAAAGACGAATATGAATTCAGAGGAAAAATTAAAATCAGGGGGAGAATTCATAAGTATTTTATAATGCACTCTTTTTCCTTAACTAAGATTTTTCCCACTGGGTTTTTATTTGTAAGGTTTTAACGAGACATTATCTTGATCCAGAAGTATCAACTCCCCAGTAACATTTGAAATAAGCTATAATGTACTCTTTTTCCTTATTTAAGATTTTTCCAACTGGGTTTTTCTTATTAAGGTTTTAATGAGGCATTATCTTGATCTAGAAGAATCAAACGTCTTTTCAAGAAATAACATCTCAAATATGTTATTTAAGTTAAATTATATTTTTATCCTTGACTAAGGTTTTTCCCATCAGGTTTTCCATTGTAAGGTTTTTACTGAAGTGTTAAATTGATCCAGAAGTATCAAACTCTATCTGATGCAGTAAATTATTGAAATATGACATACTATATTGTACTTAGTAAGGTTTTAATGAGGCATTAGTTTGATCCAGAAGTATCAAGCTTTATTTAAAGAAATAAGAAAATAAAATATGTCATTGTACTCTTTTTCCTTCACTAAGATTTTTCCCATTGGGTTTTTCTTAGTAAGGTTTTAATGAGGCATTATTTTGATCCTGAAGTATCAAACTCTTATAAGAAATATCATTTTTAGTATGATATTTATGATTTCACAAGTTGCACTCTTTTCCTCGTTCAAGGTTTTTTCCCACTGGGTTTTTCTAATAGAGGTTTTTAATGAGGAAAATCTATATCGATTGAATCGATAAATGCAAGCGAGATAATAATGAGGGGGAGCAATCATCATACATGTTTCGAAACGTAAATTTCCAAATTATCCGAGCATTCAAGATTTTGAAGACGCATATTCAAGGGGGAGTGTTATAATATATGTATATTATGAAGTGAATATGCTTGTACATTGTTTTGTTTAGTCCCACATCGTGGGATAAGTTCAGTCCTTACCTCTGAAGCCCTTATATAAAGTAGGCCATGTAATGTAAATAGATATCTATTCTCTGAATGAATAAAATTGTTCTCTCTCTCCAATGGCTTCTATTTTCTTTATTCTATAACAGAGCAAGAATATTTTTGGTAGTATTAGAATTAAAAAAGAAAATATTCTTTCGAAAATGCTTAAAATAAACAAGATAGAAGAAACCAGACAACTAAATCTAGGTGAGCACAACGTTCTCGCTAATTTAAAAGAAAAGCTTAGTTCTATTTTAGAAAAGGAAAAGGTTTTGTGGAAACAGAGGTCTACAATTCAATGGATTAAAAAAAATACAATTTTTTTCATAATAGGGCAAAAGCTAGAAAACGTAGTAACATGATATATTCAATTTTTGTGAATAATGTAGAATTGGTTAATCAAAATGATCTTAATTGTAACTACCCGTATTTTACGTATCGAGAAATCGTAGAACTATTGTCATTAGGTCGTTAGTGTTGTCGTCCAAAGCTTAAGTCGTCTGAAGGATAGGTTGTAGAAGCGGCTTAGAGAGGACCTAGGGTGTCGAGGGACCTAAGGATAAGGTTGAGCGACTTACGAGATTTGGAACGACCTAGGAGTTAGGTCTAGGTCGTGTAGAAGCTTGGGTCGGTGGAGCGATTAACGGATGAAGCAACCTAAGGAGATTGGAGCGACCTAAGGAAACTAATGGCTTAAGGGGTTAGCGACCTAAGAGAAGTAAGTCGTTAGAGCGACTTAAGGAAATAGTTTAAATCGTTACAGTTAGGTCGTGAAACCTTGTGTGTATAGTTAGGTCGTATGCGACCTATGTTTGGTTTGTTTTGTGTAGTTAGGTCGCTATAGTGGTTAGGTCGCGACCTTGGATAAGTCATTAAGTCGCGTAGAGGGTTACGTTGTTAGGTCGTTAAGTCGTCTAGGCGACTTAGGTAGGAATGCGACTTAGTAGTTAGGTCGCGTTTGTTGTTAAATCGTTAGGTCGAGATGTTGTTAGATCGCCTAAATCGTTGAGCGTTAGGTCACGTGTGTAGTTAAGTCGCGTGAAGGGCTGAGTCGTTAAGCCGTGCATGTTTTAGGTCGAGTACAGGTGTGTTTGGTCGTTGAGTCGCATGATAGCTTGAGTTGCAGGGTCGTTAGGTCGAGGGAACTGCTAGGTCATAGGTCGGCGATAGTTAGGTCATGAACGACCTAATAGCGAGCGAGCGACCTAAGGTTCGACCTACAAATACAAGGGGTTTGCCTCACTTTTTGGGATCCGGATTTTGAAGCGATGAAGTCCTGCCATTTTGAGAGCTCGAGTGCTACTCTTCTTCACTTCTTTTCTCCTCTTTAATCTTGTGTTTCTTTCCATCCAAATCGAAGATCAAATCGAAGATCCAAGAGCTTAGATTGAAGATCTCCATCCATTGAAGAGAGATTTCATCGTTTGAAGCGGAATTTTGGGCGGATCAAGCTAGGTCCTACGCTGTCCAGATCTGAAGTGTGTTGCTTTTGAGGTGTTTAGGTGATTCGGTGAGTGGTGGTTATCTCTCACACGGACCCAAAGGAGTATATTGGATTGGTAGCTTGATTTTGTGTTAAAAATAGTGATTTCATGCATTTTCGTAAACCTAAGTATAGATCCATGGTTCACGATGATTTGACATCCATTATAATATATGTTAACCTATGCAAGTTCATCCATCAAGTTGTAGAGATATTATTCATGATTATGCTTGTTAGATTTAGACTCTTTATTTACAAGATTGCCATTTTTATTATAATTGCTTTAGATCATGTTTGAATGCTTAATTACTTGGATTAATGATTGATTTGATTGGTTGTTATAAATTAGTTGATTAGTGGTTGGATTTGGACAAGTTGGTCGAAGATGATTCAAAAGCTAAGGGAAAGACTCTTGAATAGGAAAAAGCTGCTCATGGCATATGTGGCGGATGATAAAGCTCATATGGACGGATTTGATGATGATGTTAAGATGGAGCTTTGCTATGAATGAGATGAGGCGAGGCATGATGCGAGCTAGCTTTGGTACAATCCAGACGGGATCATTCCAAGCATGTTGATAACTCGAGGGATAGTTCAAGTTTGTGGATAATGGTTGGCTCGAGAGGCGCTTCAGCTAGTATGAGAATAGTCATCGAGGAGGATGACTAGAAGGCTGAGATTTCATCGTTTTTGAAGGTTCTAGCAGACTCAAAGCAAGAGCATGCTAGGCAGATTCGATAGTCCCAAAAGACTACAGTTGGTGGTCGAGTACTCTGGGCAGATTCGATAGTCCTAAGCACGGGCTGCGACGACGTGCGGAGTTCTGTCTAGAACCGGCGTTACCATTAGCCCTTTACGAACGGCTGAAAGAATGTGCCGGTCATTCAATTAACTGTGGTATCGAAGCAATGATAACAGTGGTAGCCAGAGTCATGGATGTTTGTATGTTTTGGTTGTATCGCCATTCGGTCTCAAGAGCGATGTTTTCTGGGTGCTTATCTGATCTTGGTTTAGGCCTTGGGGGTTTGTACTTGGAAAACACCGACCTTGACTCGAGTGATAATTGCTTTACTTTAAATGTCTGATTTGCTATGTTTACTTCTGCTTAGTGTGTCTGGGGGCTATCACTGTAGAAAGAGGTGGAGTGGGAGGGTTGGATTCCTATTCCTTTTACCTTTGTGCTCTTTTGGTATGTTGTTAGTTAATTTACCGCTCACTAAGACTGTTGTGTGACCCAAGGTTTTATGTTCAACTCTTATTACCTTGGGCTGTTCATCCATTTTGGGATGGGCAGACTAGGTAGCAGGTGACAGGTGTTGTTCTTAGTGACCAACGATGCTGATGACGAAGACGAGCTGGTGGCTTGCATATTATTTTCTTACTATATGTACTGGATGTTCCGCTGCTTGAATATTCTCTGAGTGATATGTAGTGAGGCTTGATGTATTGACTATTCAGATTTTTGTATCAAACTACTATGAGGCTTATTTGACGAGAGTCTGTTTTGTGGAGCTTCACTATATATATATATATATATATATATATATATATATCCGATTGTATTTTACCCATGCGCTGTGAGTAATACGATAGACTCCGCTGTTTTTACCTTACCTTGATGATCATCCATGGCTGCTTGGCACACTTTACAGCGCACTATTTCCTTGTTTAGTGCAGGAGTCATGGGCGGTCGTCACATTTGGTATCAGAGCATTGATTAATCGATTTTAGCCAACGCTCGCTGACATAACTACGTATGCGAGACGTAATTGTATTTTGATGGATGATTACTATATATAATATAGTAGCTTAGAAGGATTTGAACCTCTTATGCAGTTGTTTCTCAAGGTGCACTAATCATTTTTTTATCGATATTAAGAATGAGTTGAAGAGGGAGACCAGCTGCTAGGGAAGGCCGTGCTGCTGAGGGGGCTGCTGAGTATGCTGCTATGTTCGAGGCTATGATGACTTCGATTATGAGGAGGATGCCAGCTCCGGGGCCATCAGTAGATGTTGGAGTTCAAGTTCAAGCTCCAAGACCGGTGGATTTTGCTAAGTTGTGTAAAGACTATACTGCTCTTAGAGCGAAGGTTTTCTTGGGAACATAGTCAACCATTGAAGTCCGGTGATGGATAGATGCTTGTTGAAGAATCTTTGGTGACTTGGAAATTAAGGATGCAACCAAAAGGAAGCTCGCATCAAGACAGCTTCAAGGGAGAGCTTCTGACTGGTGGAACTCTATCACCATTGATGCTCCGGAGGAAGAAATCACTTGGGAGCAATTCCAAGCCAGATTTGAAGCTAAGTTCGTTTCTACAGCTCAGAAATCTGTTATGTTCAAGAAGTTTGTGGAACTCAAGCAAGGAGGAAGACCAGTCCTTGAGTATGTTTTTGAGTTTGAAGCCTTGTCCAAGTATGCTCGGTCGTATATTGAATCTCCATATCAGAAGAACGAGAAGTTTGTGACAGGCTTGGACATTTATCTTGGGAGGCAGTTGGTGGATCATCTGGATGATCCATTTGAGAAGCTTGTGGAAAAGGCTCTCAGGCACGAGAATCTGTTTCCTAAAGAAGAATCTGTTGTTGCTGTGACCAAGGAGGAGTCTAAACCACAACAAAGTGGAAACAAGAAGAGGAAGCAGCAACAGAAGGGTAAGGATGGCCAGAAGAAGCCGAAGGGCGAAGTGACCTGCTACAACTGTCAGCAGAAGGGCCATTTCTCCAAAGATTGTAAGAATCCAAAGGTGCCTGTGAAGTGCCACAACTGTGACAAGCCGGGGCATATTAAGAGGAATTGTCCAGAACCGCGGAATGACAAACTGATTGTGCAAGCCTATGCTTTGGGAGCTGTGCCATCATCTTCAAAAGCTCCTACTACAGAAGAAAAAGGAAAGAGTGTGGTGGTACAAGGTAACCTTTCCATCTGTGGTGTTCTAGTTAGAGTGTTATTCGATACTGGAGCGTCGCGTTCTTTCGTTTGTAATGAACTTGTAGGCCGGTTGGGTTTAGAACCGGATATTGTTGATAGACCATTGGTTGTGACTAATCCAGTTGGGGGTTCGTCTTGTTTGTGTATGATATGCCATGGTCTAGTTGTATCGAGTCATGATTGCTCTTTTGTTTGTGATTGTTTTGTTCTGAACTTTGAGGGGTTTGGAATTATTTTGGGTATGGACTGGCTTAGGAAGTATGCGGCAAAGGTTGATTGTAAAAGGCTAGAGGTGACAGTCAAGAATGTGGAAGGCCGAAAAGTTATGATACGATGTAAGCATGAGGAAGGCGTCTTCATGAGCTTCATGTATTCGCTGGTTGTTCCATGGGATGGACTGTCATCGGTGCAATCGCAAATGGATTTGAGGATGTCTTTGATGAGGTCAAAGGGTTACCTCCGCATAGAGAGATCGAGTTTCGCATCGATCTAGTTGAAGGAGCCAGACCTGTTGTGATGCCTCTTAGGCGGATGGCGCCTAGGGAACAGCAAGAGTTGAAGGTGCAAGTTGATGATCTTCTACAGAAAGGATTCATTCGGCGTAGTGTGTCCGAATGGGGTGCACCAATTGTGTTTGCAACCAAGGCAGATGGATCGTTGAGATTGTGTGTGGATTATCGTGAGCTAAACAAAGTAACTAAGAAGAACAAGTATTCATTGCCGAGAATAGATGACTTGTTTGATCAGCTTCACGAAGCCAAGGTGTTTTCTCAAATGGATTTGGCAACGGGATTTCACCAATTAAGGGTGGCAAAGGATAGTGTGCCGAAGACTGCTTTTAGGACACCATCAGGTTTCTTTGAGTGGTTGGTAATGCCGTTTGGATTGAACAATGCACCAGCGTATTTTATGGATCTTATGAATAGAGTGTTCAGGGATCAGTTGAACAAGTTCATACTTGTGTTCGTAGATGATATTTTGATTTATTCCAGAACTGAAGAAGAGCACAAGACGCACTTGCGTATTTTTTTGGAAACCCTGCGGAAACATCAGCTGAAGGCTAAGTTTTCGAAGTGTCACTTCTGGAAGAGTGAAGTGAGGTTCTTAGGCCATATTATCTCTGGAAATGGAATAGCGGTTGATCCCGCCAAGGTGGCAGCATCCAGGATTGGGTTAGACCTAAGAATGCATCTGATGTGAGAAGATTTCTTAGATTAGTAGGATACTATCGTCTGTTTATCAAAGACTTTTCCAAGGTAGCTGCACCATTAACAGGATTGACGAAAAATAACCAAGTATTCAGATGGGATGCTAAGTGTGAGCAAGCTTTTCGGAATCCTGAAAGAGCGACTAACAAGTGCTCCTGTTTTGACTATTCCAAGTGGAAATGATGAGATGGTGGTTTACACCGATGCATGTGGTACTGGACTTGAAGCAGTGCTGATGCAGAAGGGTAAAGTGGTTGCATATGCAAGTCGACAACTGAAGTCGCATGAAAGGAATTATCCGACTTATGATTTGGAGTTAGCAGCGATTGTATTTGCTCTGAAGATGTGGAGACATTACCTATTGGGAGTTCGATTCGAGTTGTTTACAGATCATAAGTCGTTGAAGTATCTTTTCTCCCAAAAGGATTTGAATCTCCGGCAGCAACGATGGCTAGAGTTTTTAGCATCATATGATTTTGGTATAGCCTATACTCCGGGAAAAGGTAACGCAGTGGCAGATGCGTTAAGTCGAAGACATGCAGGATTGGGAGCTATGTTTTCAGAATGGAAGAGTCTCGAGTATTTGGCTGGATTTGACTTCAGGCCCAGATGTGAATTGGAACCTGTGATGTTGGCAAACTTATCGATAAGACCTACTCTTGCGGAAAGAATTGGTGAGGGCCAAAAGCGAGATAATAAGCTTGTCAAGATTATCCATGATTTGGAATCTGGATTAGACCCAGAAAAGGATAAAGGATTCGAGGTCGATCGAGAGGGTTGGCTTCGGAAACAAGGACGACTAGTTGTTCCCGATATAGATGAATTGAGAGATGAAGTTCTGAAGGAAAGTCATCAATCGAAGCTGACAATTCATTCAGGAGAAAAGTTAATACTTGGGCCAGAAATGATTCGACAGACTTCGGATTGTATAAAGATCATTCGGAGACGAATGAAGGCAGCCCAAGACCGTCAGAAAAGTTATGCCAATAAGCGTCGTAGGGATTTGTTATTCGACGTAGGTGATATGGTTTTTGTGAAGATTTCTCCACTGAAAAATGTTATTCGATTCGGGAAGAAAGGGAAATTGACTCCGAGATTTGTTGGACCATTCCCGATCATCGAGCGAATTGGAAAGCTCGCCTATAAATTGGAGTTACCAGAAAAGATGTCGGGTGTGCACAATGTTTTTCATGTATCGTATCTACGGAAGTATGTGCACGACTCGAATACAGTGGTTTCTGCTGATAGCTGTGAAGATTTTGAGGTTAACCCAGTTGATAAGAAACCTCGCAAGCCGCTTCGTGTTGTGAAACTGACACGAAACAGCTTAGGAGGAAGGTAGTTAGGTTGCTCAAGATACAATGGGGTGATGATGTTAACGACTGTACATGGGAGGTGGAAGAGAGGATAAAGGCAGCTTATCCTGAACTCTTCGAGATATGACCATAATGTGTCGTGTCATCTCATGACATTGTAACTTGTTCTAGTCTTAGAATTCTGCATGGTAGGCTAGTAATTGGATGCAAGGTTTGTCGGTTGCTATGGATGGTAGGCATGCAGAATAGTTTTTTTGGTTCTTGTTTGTTTGGAATTTCGGGGGTGAAATTCCTAAGGGGGAAAGAATGTAACGACCCGTATTTTACGTATCGAGAAATCGTAGAACTGTTGTCATTAGGTCGTTAGTGTTGTCGTCCAAATCTTAAGTCGTCTGGAGGCTAGGTTGTAGAAGCAGCTTAGAGAGGACCTAGGGTGTCGAGCGACCTAAGGATAAGGTTGAGCGACTTAAGAGATTTGGAATGACCTAGGAGTTAGGTCGTGTAGAAGCTTGGGTCGGTGGAGCGAGTTAACAGATTAAGCGACCTAAGGAAACTAACGGCTTAAGAGGTTAGCGACCTAAGAGAAGTAAGTCGTTAGAGCAACTTAAGGAAATAGTTTAAGTTGTTACAGTTAGGTCGTGAAACCTTGTGTGTATAGTTAGGTCGTATGCGACCTATGTTTGTTTTGCTCTGTGTAGTTAGGTCGCTATAGTGGTTAGGTCGCGACCTTGGATAAGTCGTTAAGTCGCGTAGAGGGTTACGTTGTTAGGTTGTTAATTCGTCTAGGCGACTTAGGTAGGAATGCGACTTAGTAGTTAGGTCGCGTTTGTTGTTAAGTCGCTAGGTCGAGATGTTGTTAGATCGCCTAAATCGTTGAGCGTTAGGTCACGTGTGTAGTTGAGTCGCGTGAAGGGCTGAGTCGTTAAGCCGTGCATGTTTTAGGTCGAGTACAGGTGTGTTTGGTCGTCGAGTCGCATGATAGCTTGAGTTGCAGGGTCGTTAGGTCGTGTGAACTGCTAGGTCGTAGGTCGGCCATAGTTAGGTCGTGAACGACCTAATAGCGAGCGAGCGACCTAAGGTTCGGCCTATAAATACAAGGGGTTTGCCTTACTTTTTGGGAACCGGATTTTGAAGCGACGAAGTCCTGCCATTTTGAGAGCTCGAGTGCTACACTTCTTCACTTCTTTTCTCCTCTTTAATCTTGTGTTTCTTTCCATCCAAATCGAAAATCAAATCGAAGATCCAAGAGCTTAGATTGAAGATCTCCATCCATTGAAGAGAGATTTCATCGTTTGAAGCGGAATTTTGGGCGGATCAAGCTAGATCCTTCGCTGTACAGATCTAAGGTGTGTTGCTTTTGAGGTGTTTAGGTGATTCGGTGAGTGGTGGTTATCTCTCACACCGACCCAAAGGAGTATATTGGATTGGTGGCTTGATTTTGTGTTAAAAATAGTGATTTCATGCATTTTCGTAAACCTAAGTATAGATCCATGGTTCATGAAGATTTGACATCCATTATAATATATGTTAACCTATGCAAGTTCATCCATCAAGTTGTAGAGATATTATTCATGATTATGCTTGTTAGATTTAGAATCTTTATTTATAAGATTGCCATTTTTGTTATAATTGCTTTAGATCATGTTTGAATGCTTAGTTACTTGGATTAATGATTGAATTGATTGGTTATTATAAATTAGTTGATTAGTGGTTGGATTTGGACAAGTTGGTCGAAGATGATTCAAAAGCTAAGGGAAAGGCTCTTGAATAGGAAAAAGCTGCTCATGGCATATGTGGCGGATGATAAAGCTCATATGGACGGATTTGATGATGATGTTAAGATGGAGCTTTGCTATGAATGAGATGGGGCGAGGCATGATGCAAGGTAGCTTTGGTATAATCCAGACGGGATCATTCCAAGCATGTTGATAACTCGAGGGATGGTTCGAATTTGTGGATAATGATTGGCTCTAGAGGCGCTTGAGCTAGTATGAGAATAGTCGTCGAGGAGGATGACTAGAAGGCTGAGATTTCATCGTTGTTGAAGGTTCTAATAGACTCAAAGAAAGAGTACGCTGGGAAGATTCGATGGTCCCAAAAGACTACAGTTGGTGGTCGAGTACTCTTGGCAGATTCGATAGTCCTAGGCACGGGCTGCGACGACGTGCGGAGTTCTGTCTAGAACCGGGGTTACCATTAGCCCTTGACGGAAGGCTGAAAGAATGTGCCGGTCATTCAATTAACGGTGGTATCGAAGCAATGATAACAGTGATAGCCAGAGTCATGGATGTTTTGGTTGTATCGCCATTCGGTCTCAAGAGCGATGTTTTCTGGGTCCTTATCTGATCTTGGTTTAGGCCTTGGGGGTTTGTACTTGGAAAACACCGACCTTGACTCGAGTGATAATTGCTTTACTTTAAATGTCTGATTTGCTATGTTTACTTATGCTTAGTGTGTCTGGGGGCTATCACTATAGAAAGAGGTGGAGTGGGAGGGTTGGGTTCCTATTCCTTTTACCTTTATGCTCTTTTGGTATGTTGTTAGTTAATTTACCGCTCACTAAGACTATTGTCTGACTCAAGATTTTATGTTCAACTCTTATTACCTTAGGCTGTTCGTCCATTTTGGGATGGGCAGACTAGGTAGCAGGTGACATGTGCTATTCTTAGTGACCAACGATGCTGATGACGAAGACGAGCTGGATGCTTGCATATTATTTTCTTACTATATGTACTGGATGTTCCGCTGCTTGAATATTCTCTGAGTGATATGTAGTGAGGCTTGATGTATTGACTATTCAGATTTTTGTATCAAACTACTATGAGGCTTATTTGACGAGATTCTGTTTTGTGGAGCTTCACTATATATATATATATATATATATATATATATATATATATATATATTTCCTATTGTATTTTACCCATGCGCTGTGAGTAGTACGATAGACTCCGCTGTTTTTACCTTACCTTGATGATCATCCATGGCTGCCTGGCACACTTTACAGCGCACTATTTCCTTGTTTAGTGCAGGAGTCATGGGCGGTCGTCACATTAATATATCTTTTACTGATTATTATGGAGATACATTTGGTACTAAGAATAAACATAGAATCAATGTTAGATGGAATGATATTTATCTTATGGATTCTAGAATTGACCTTTATGAGTTTGATAATCATGTTTCTGAAGAGGAAACTTTGAAAGCTATTAATGATATGCCTTGTGATAAAGCATCAGGCCTAGATGGGTTCCCTATTTTATTTTACAAATTATTTTGGGATGTTTTAAAATCGATTTAATTAGTGTGCCTAGTGATTTTTATAATGGTAAATTACAATTAGGAAGATTTTATTTTGCAAATGTAGTTTTATTACATAAAAAAATCGGTGCTAATAATCTAAAAGATTTTAGACCTATTTCTTTAACTAATTGCTATATTAAAATTATCTCAAAAGTTTTAGCTAATAGACTTAGTACGAAAATGAATGATTTAATTGATTGTTCACAAACAGCTTTTATTAAGGGTAGAAATACCACAGATCGAGTGGCTACTGTTCAAGAATAATTAATCATTATTGTAAAAATGACATTACTTGTGCTCTTCTTAAATTGGACTTTGTGAAAGCTTTTGATTCGATGGATTGAGATTTTCTAATTGATCTGATATTAGTTAGAGGTTTCAGTTATAGATGGATTAGATGGATTATGACTTTGCTTAAAACTGGTAACTCTAGTATAATGGTTAATGGTATTATAGGTAATAAATTTCAACGTCAATGAGGTTTAAGGCAAGTTGATCCTTTATTTATGCTTTTGTTTAACATAGCTGCAGATGATTTTGTTAAGATAATTAAAAAAGCAGTCGATAATGGATCTTTGGAGAATGTCGGTAGTGCATAAAGATCTATCTGTCCTTCAATTTACAGATGATATCTTACTATTTACCTCTCATTTGCCTAATCATTTCATTACCCTTAAATTTATATTATCTAGTTTTGAACTTCTTTCAAGTTTAAAAATAAATTTTGATAAAAGTTCGGCTTTAGTTTTAAATGATTTTGAAAAGGTTGAAGATTTAGTTGCTAATATGCTTAATTATAAAACTATGAACTTTCCTTTTGATTATCTTGGTTTTATGATTAGACCGACTAAACATAAATGTGATGATTGACTTATTATCACAGATAAAATTAAAAATAGGACTTCTAATTGGAATGGAATATTTTTATCAAGAGCGGGTAGATTAGTTCTCATAACCTCAGTTTTATCAGCTCTCCTGATCTATTGGATGTCTATGCATCTTTTTCCAAATTGGATGATTAACAAAACTGATAAAATAAGAAGAGACTTTTTATGGAGTAGGGACAACACTAATAGCAGTATTAAATGTTTAGTAAATTGAAAAATTGTTTGTAAATCCAAAAAGGAAGGTGGTTTAGAAGTCATTGATTTGCGTAACATGAATTTATCTTTGTTAGGGAAATGGTTATGGAAATTGAAGGATATTAATGATAATCCTATTTGGAAAGAAATCATTTCTAAATATTACTATAGTGGTTGTAATAATTTACATCAAATTACTCCTACAATCATAATAAATTATCTAATTTTTGGAAATCAATTTTAAAATGTCATGAGATTTTGACCTTGGTACTAATACAATAGTTCATTCAGGAAATAGTACTTCTTTTTGGCATGACCGTTGGATTTCTATTATCCGTCTTAGGATAGAATTTAAAGAGCTTTATGAAATTTGTAACTTCAAGAATGCTTTAACTATAGATATTTTTTCTCCCGAAAATGACCCCTCTTGGAATTTTGGTATTAATAGAATTTTAGTAGGTACAACTCTTAGGCAACTTTCTTTGCTTTATGCTGGATTGAATCTATATAATATTGATAATGCAAATGAATATATTAGCCGGAATTGGGATAAGAGAAAGAAATTTACTTCTAATTCTTTTTATAAATTTATAAATTTCCCGGTTGTATCTAATAACTCTTTTAAATTTATTTTGAAAACAAATGCTCCTTCTAAATCTAAAATTCATATGAGGTTAATCATGCATGGAAAACTAAACACTATAGAATTTTTAAAAAGAAAAAAAAATATGCAAACTGATAATAAATGTTATTTTTTTAATCTGCATTTTGAAGATGTTAAACATGCATTCTATGATTACATTGATAATTACTACATTCTGAATAATACTCTCAAAATCTTTAACTATAGTCTTACAACTAAAATTACAGATTGTGACTACTATTGGAATAATTTACATTTATGTTCAAAATGGAAAATAGATTTTTACTAGATACTTTATTCATTATAATTTGTTGGTATATTTGGTTTGAGAGAAATCAAAGAATTTCTAGTAATAATAATTGTCATTTACAAAAATTGATTTATATAATATCTTCATTTTATTTTAATCGAATCTCAAATCCTAAATATAAATTAACTAAAAATAATCATTTTAAAGAATATCTTAATAAGATTAGTAATAAAATTAAGTTATTTAAACATAAAAACAATATTTTTGACATTAATAATTGTAACATTAACATTTTTTCAAACTTAAATGATGATTCTACTAATTATCATTATATCCTTTTGGTCAAAGGAGCATAAGGATAAGTTTTAATTTGTTTTAGTTTTAGTTTTAGTTTGTTTTAGTTTTAGTTTGTTTTCGGTTTAGCTTATAGATTTTTAACTTCTTTTGATTATGGATTCTTTTTCAGTCTGCTTTCTAATTTTTAATTTTTATTATTTTCTGTCCTATTATCTTTGCTTTTATATCTTTACTTTTATTTCATTAACACACACAGATATATATATATATATATATATATATATATATATATGTATGTATGTATATAAATTTCATTTTTATACATACATGTGTATTATTCTTATAATTTCTTTAGTTCCTTTTATAGATACATGTTTTGGCCAGAGATGGTGTTAGATTCTTTTTGCAGGTTCACGGGATTGCTGTGCAGTGAGGAGTTCTTGTAACAGCCCGAATTCCAGTGGGTTTAGATTTTTCGCAAAAATGCTAAAATCCAAGCCCACTGAAGCCCGAGTTGGATATCTGGTATCCTGCAAATAGGCAAAGATAAATATACTAGAGCTCAAATAAATATCTCACAGCAGAACTGACAAAAATATAATAGTAAGTAAATACTCATCAAGATAATACACTTTCTAACAAGTGTCTCAAAGATGGAAATTCTCTGCCATCTATCTAACCTTTAGGACGTTATGAGGAGGGGGTCGGAACTAAATTTCTGGTGAATGGACAAATTATACACTTCTAAGCTTAATTCTTCATATACCTTTTTATTCCAGTTTCTGTTGTATTAGATTTACTGGGTTTATAATACTCTCGCCCCTATGCGTGAATCGTACCCATATACTCCCTAGTAGATTAAAACCTAATAACTAATATATATGTATATATATATACCTATATTCCCAACGACCGCATCGGTCCTACGCACTACCCATAGTACCTTCCGTATCCTCCTCGAAAAGGATTCCTTCGTCTTGCTGCTAGAGCGTACTGTAACTATGTCTATAAAGGACTGCTTCATGAGGTCTTCAATATAGATGTTTCATCGTCTACGACGAAAACGTAAAACTATGTTCGTACTAGCCTATACTAATGCTCAGACATCCACAATGTACCACCCAGTGCGTACCTTGAGGACTAAACGTAATCGTTCTGTCTACTCCCTGAATCCCGCCAACAAGTCTACCTTATACAGAACTCAGTCGTGGATTTTCTATATTTGTAAACGACAACTTCTTTAGGCCTTCAATACAGATATTCTACTTGGTCTGTCTCTTTTCTCATCATGGCTATAGCCCCATGCAGCCACCTCTCGACTAATCGAAAAGCCTCTAAAATGCTAAGTGGTTATGCCCTATTGCAAACAGTCTAAACATCCAATTAGTTGCGCGGGTTTTGCTATAGTCTTTCCAGAACTCGTTCTTGGTTGATGATGGCTTGACTTCTGCACGCGACTATCCTTTTGGGTCCTGCCCACTAAAACCTACTCGCAAGTCAGAGTACGGTGTCACACAAATATCCTACTCCATTCATCAACCTTTGACTGCTACAAAGGTCTGCTTCATTAGGCCTGCAATGCAAAAACAGGCATACTCTCTTGATGGACATCTACAGACCTGCTTTTGGGGGTGCAGCTTCATTAAGCCTACCCAAGAGGGCCATCCTAGAGTACCCTCATGTCCCGTTGAAGTCTCGTACTTCCTTTTGGCCCAAAATAACTAAGTTGAATGTGCTTCTGCTGTGCTGAAATCTATGATGAACTGCTTCATTAGGCTCTTCATCCTTTAGGCTGCTTTAAATGCATCTTACCATTTTATTTGACCCTACATCTAGTCTTTATCATGCGTTTAGTTTACTTTTCTAATTTTGTTGGCAACTTATTTACCCTAATCAGCCCAAGCTTGCCCAGCCTTACCTAAATGTTATGAGACCATCAGTTCCTGACTAAAAGGGAATGCTGTTTGTATGGGCCTTTCTTCTAGGTTTGCTTATTAACTTAGAGTAAGTTTAAAATAAGCCTTTTACGTTATCCCTAATTATAACTGTAACGACCCGGTATTTTCAACCATTCGCATCCATTATAAGTGTATAGGTAGACACTCATGCCGGAATTGAATTGCTCAAAATACCGCGTTGTTGATAAAAATTTGGCAAATCTCAGAATATACAGTAAATAAAATCACAGAGTAATAATAATTCAGCGGAAGTAAAAGAAATAGTAGTTCATGAAGCTACTATATAAAATATCAGAGTTATATAAAATACAACAAAAGAAATAAGTACAAGAGAAGTCTCACTACATAGAAGTCTACTAATACAAGAGCTGAAAGGAACAACAGACTGCAAAAGATAAAACTTGACAAGTAGATAATCTCCATCGATTCCAATCTCCAGAAAGTGGAAATCCAAATCTATGAATAACTCAGGCTGACCCGAGCGTAAATAAAAATACAAACACTCGAGTCAGGACATACATACTTATACAATGCAAACCAACTCAAGTGAACTGTAGTAAAAGTACAAGTAACTTAAAGGATGCTTGGGACCGCCCATCCTCTAAGGATCCGTTAAACTATTTATTACGTAGTAATACTTCGTTATTATAATAGTGTCTATTAGTAAAATAAACTTACTTTTAAATAGCGTTAAGGCTTTACATTTTCCACCTTAACACATAATATATTCCCATAGTCTATACAGTACCGTAATCTCACCTGGAACGGGCATCGTCAGAGGGCACTCCATGGGTATGGTACAAAACCAAAATCGTATAAGGCTCGCTATGGTAGGTGACATGGCACAACTAGGCAATGCCAGGGTAGATATACCAATTACGCTTCCGGACCGGTGGCAACGCGTAGCGCGCAGCTACCGCCCACCTCGAACAACACTCCCATATCAAAGGTGCGCACCAAACAATTACAAAGTAGTAGAATGACATACGAAGAAGTGCGTCCGATCATAGGTGCTACCTTATTAGTCCGTCAATCGCTCCTGTTTTAGCCACCTTATGCCAACTCAAGGGAGTCCGGTCCACGTAATATACCACGAGAACATCACCACCATCGTACTTCATTCTGGAATCTCCACCGCGTACACAGTTGTTAAAGTGGTTTTCGGTATTGGCCGGCTATAAGACAATATCTGATCCCGGTCTCTTCAACAACCAATCATTATTATAACCCGTGGTTATAACTTTTAAAACAATGTTTTATACTTCAAAATAAAGTATCCCTTTCAATCCGAATCTTTATCAAAATAAAGATTAAATAATTTCCAAAACCATTTCAATAAATCAACATACCATATCTTTCAAATTCAAATATTTATCAAAATAAATATCAAGTCATTTCTAACAATTTCAATATATTAAATTATCATATCCTTTCAAAACTCCTTTCAAATCATTTAATACATTAAAATATCATATCTTTCAAAACTTCATTCCAAAATGTTTTTTTATATCAAAATATCATATCTTTCCAAAGCTTCATTTCAAAACATTTAATATATATCAAAATGTCATATCTTTCCAAAGCTTCAGTTTCAAATCATCATATAAGTTCAAATCCAAATATTCAACTTTAAATACCCTTTAAATTCAAAGATATCATTAATTTATTATCATCCCAAATCACCTTCTTTATAGCTTAAATTTTAATTAAAATAATTCATTTAAACCATTTAAAATTTAAGTTTATATACTTTCAAATCAAGTATTCAATTTTCAAAGTTTTAAACCATTATGAGTTCATTTACTAAGTTAAAACCATACACATTGAAAATTTCAACCTTTACAACATTCAGAAAAAGGTGCTGAAAGTTGTACTTGAAAACATTTCAATTTAAACCATTTAAACATTATAAAAATCATATTTTAACATTCAAAGATGTTCATTAAATACTCTTTTAATTAATGATTTTTATAAAGCAACATTTTATAATTAAATCAAATTTCACAAATCCACTTAATAAATTCAAGTGTAAACTTCCTATTTTTACATTTAACACTTTATTAATGTTTACATTTCCAAATTATCATTTCACAAATTAAACTAAATTCCCAATTTATTTAATTAACTTAAAACTTTAAACAAAACAAAATTCCACATTTCCAAATCAAGTTGTATTTTCAAATTTCACTTTTTTAAGCATTCATTTATTTAACCACTTAAATTCATAGAAAATCAATAATACTTTAATAAATCACTTAAATTCAAATTTAATCAAATTATCATATTTACCAATTACCAATAAAATTAAATTTCCATTTTATTCATATAACTTAAATATCGTTTTTAACCAAAATTCCAAATTTCCAAACTTAAGTTATATTCAATAATCCAATTTAACCATTCATTAATTACATTTTTAACTCATAGAAAAAAATCATAATTTTTTATTTTAAAACATTTAAAAATCTATTTAAATCAAATTTCATAAATTTATATTTTAAAATGCTTAAAAATAACCAAAATACTTTATAAAATAACCACGGGTCTGTATATAGTTTTCTAACCTAGGTCAAGTGATACAGATATGTATCATTTCAATCCGCAGTATAAAATGAAAAATCCGGGTTCTATCATTTTAAACCACCAATCCCAAAGTTAAATAAAATAAATAAAACCTTCCAGGCTTATCATTTCAGCCCATAACGATTTTTTCCTATTCTAAAGTCCGTTCGAGTATGTATCATTTCAACCCATAGTGATTTCTAATCTATAGGGAACTTGCAGTGTGATAAACATATATAAAAATGAACAGTAACAACATATATATAATAACAGATGATATGATATGAAATTTAACAGGTTTAACATCATATATAATTAATCACAGGCAGTTATAACATCACATATTTTTTTCTACACATTCAGTTGTTGTTGTTTCACAACTGCATAAGTATAAATGTCGTGTGAGCTTTACTCACCTTTTTAGCTGGAGATTGCAATACAAACGACAAAAACAGATTCCAAAAGGCAAGATGACACAACAATAGATCCAAGTGGGAAGAGAACCAAGCTCAATTATCTTGTCACAACCCATAAACAAAACCAAACATAAACATAGATTCAATACCCGATTGAACTGAAATACTTTAGAATAAAAAAGCAATATGAACACACGATCTTTTGCCTTGCTTTCTATTATTGTTTTGCATGGCCTAGGGGTGTATTTGGCTCAGGTTTGGACATAGCATGGCTCAGGTATGAACACAAGAATGCACGGCTACAAGGCATTGAAGGTGGAGGGGTACAACTTGAGAATGTTAAGGGTTTAAGGCAAAATAGCATGTTTTGGTCAACAAAAGGGCTCGGCCTTGTAGTGGTTTGGCTTGGCCATTCAAGTTCAGATCTGGAATGATGTTGGGGTGGTGTGTGTTGGTCTGGTCAGAGGTGGTGGTGGCGGCTAGAGGTGGTGGTGGTGGTGGAAAATGAAGTGGTGAAGCAACAAGGCTCAAACTAGCATGTTTTCAAGGCATGAGTTGGATTTTGAGGGGTTTTGTCACCATGGTTGGCTCGGATGTGGTCATGACCTGGAGTGTAGGTGGTGATGATGGCAGGGAATAGATGTAGAGAGTGGTGGCCATGGCAAAAGTGAGGAGGCCATGCAAATAGAAGAAAGAAACAAGACAAAAGTATGGAAAAAATAAAAGAAAAAGTGCAAAAAGAGGAGGTCATTACCCAATTTTTTCTCCTAGCCGTGAACGAATGAGAAGTGGAATTTTTTTTTTAGTGAACGAAGACTGGAATACATGGCCAAACAAAGTAATATATAGCCAAAAGAAGTAAAGGCTAACAAATAAATAAAAACTGCCAGAGAGTAAATGAGGAAACGGTAAAAGAAACGACTTACGTTTCAAAAGCTTTTAAAACCTTTGGTATTTCCTTAATTTATTCATATAAGTTTATATTACTAAAAGTAATAATGATTCCAGTCAAAATTTCGAAAATATAACAAAATATGAGATATATATAAATATTTATGAATTATATAAGTTTAAAATAAGAAAATAGCACAAAATTGCAAACTAGTCTAGAAAAATGGAAAATAAACAGAATGAACTTTGGAAAATTTATATGGACTTGTAAAAATATTTATAACAAAGACAACAACATAAAAGTAAAAATGCATTCACAAATAAATATATAAATTTTAATCTAAATATAATTTAAATAAAGAAAATAGCGGAAAAATGGAAACTAGGCTTTAAAATTTGGAAATAAATTCAATAAGCTTTGGAAAAATTCAAACATCACTTTAAAAATATTTAAAAGACAAAATATACTTAAAATAACATATTAACACATAAATAAAATTAAATTTAAAGAAAATAGAAAAAGATTTAAAGAAATTGCTTAAAAATCCAAAACGGTGTCCAGAAATTACAAATAAATCACCATTGACTTTGGAATAGTGTTTACTTCATTTTAAAATTATTATAATACAAAAATATACATACGATAACATAAATATACAAATTAGGATAAGATATATCAAGTAAAATATCATTTATATACATTAAAACAAAGAATATTGTTAAATAACTTAATATACACACAATATTGAAAACAGTATAACTTTCACAATTTAAATCCGTTTTCAATGAAAAGAAAAGCAGTATTCAAGTTATTTCATCTATTTTCATTAAAAAATTAATATTTTAAATAATTTAAGTTTGAAGTTTAAAAGTAAAAGTTTGACCAGTTTGACCAGAAATTCACTTTTTAGTAAAATATTCAATTTATACAAGTTTGAAACTATAATTCACATAAAAACCAACATTTATATTTAAAAATGAAATGTTTGAAATAAAACAAATTTAAAATAATAAAAATCAAATAAAATCAAATTTAAAATATATAGGCAAAATCTAGGGTTGTTACAATAACCTATGTTAAAATTATACTTGCAATTGTTACTTCTATATTCTGTTATAATATACATGTTCAAGTGTCTCTTTTCTGTTCAAGTCCATCTTCTTTTATTATGATATTGAATTCTCTTTAGTTCTCTTATATTATATGACAATCTTGGCTTGGGACTACGTCCGACTGTAACAAATTTACTTATCATAATAACTGCTTTGCATTTATTCTACTATCTGCGCAGTAAATGCAGATCTTCGCAGATTTCTGCTTATTATTTCTAGTCTTGTCAAATAATTAACTTGATTTCTTCTTTAATTTCTTTAACTTTTCAATTTATTTTCTTTTATTCTAGGAATTAGTTCTAATCTATTTGGTTGGTTACAAAAACTATGCTAAAATTCTATTTTCATATTTTAATACTAAATAATTCTATAAACAATAACTCGTAATTGCAAGATATTTCTTTTATTGTCTCTTTAATTATTGGATAATGCAAAATATATAAATGTCTTTATTTAACACTAATTCCCTTTTTCCTTCTTTTATTCTTGTAATTACGTTTATCGTTATTCTTATAGTGCTAAACTATGGAAATGTATTCTCTTTTCTAAACCAACCAGCTAATCTATTACTAACTTTCAAATCAAGTTTTTAAAATTTTCCCTTTTTAATCTACTCTCCCGTTTTAGCATAATTTACTGTAAATTTCTTGCTTTTAGGCTTAAGCCTTTCTCTATAACTGTTAATCCTATTATTCATATTTAATTGAATTCCTATCTTTCTTTTCTATATAAATAATAAGTAAATATAAGCTCTCCCATAGAATTTACAGTTTCAACATAACTAATTAGAAGAAATAATTACTGAAACAAATGTTGAATAAAAATATATAACGGGAATCTAAAGATTATATATCATAAACGTGAAAGATATATAATTTAAAACCACTCACAAGTCGTCCTTAGCTTTGCTCCATTGCCTTCCTCGATCCCCTTCTAGGGCATCTAATATTTTTATTAAGAAGATCTTCTCCCTAGAAATATTTTCTATTTAGGGTTCAGCCTCGAGCAATCAACCAAATGAGAGAAAATCTGATCGTGAGAAAGTAGCTATGTCTAGGGACCTATTTATAGCGGTGTTTGGGGATCTCAGACCTCGAATTTTAAGATTGAATCTAGTGCAGTCACGCCACAGGCTTGCTGTGAATCGTTGGATACAGAAAACAACGCTCGAGATGGCACGAAAATCAAATTATTAAACGTTAACTTTTATCTGTTGCCTATTCATTCTAATTAATTCCCTTTAATTGCAAATTTAGTTCCCTTTATAACACTTGTTTATTTTGAAATTCAAACGTTGCTAATTAATGTAAGTTAATTTCCTTTAATTGATGATTTGATTAACATTGCCTACTAATGTTAACTAATTACCTCTAGTTGCTGATGCTAATAAGTTTTCTTTACGATGCGCGTCTATTTTGAAATTCAATGCACGTTATTTCTGGATTTTATACGCGCATATATTTATAAACAAATATATTTACGCATATTTACACATAATTATTTTTCGATACAAAACTTTGAACATCGATATATTTTTGCATGTATGCTCTCCTCTATTCTATAGAGGATCACACATTTTTCTCAAAAAAAACATTGAACGTCGATAACTTTTTCATATGAATTCCGTTCGAGGTATATTATATATTTAAATTAATCAGAAAATCGCCTCGAACACAATGGTATAAGTTTCAAGGCCATATTCTGACAATTCCAAAAACACCCATTTTCACTGTTTATAATTATTTTGGTTATTTAATTATCTAAAAATGCGAGGCGTTACATTCTTCCACCCTTTACGAAATTTCGTCCCCGAAATTCGATAAGGATAAAACTTTTTGATTCTTCTCATCAATTACATTCATTTTCTATACATCCATTTCTTGAACCATCCACGTCTTTCTATATGAATGTTTTTCTTCCTCAAAAACTCCTTTTTAAAGTATGACGCACACATCCTAGATATACGTGCAATTTCTATACGAATGCAGTCTTTTATAAACTCAGAACATTTTTCATCCAATTTTTCCCACACTCCTGCTAAATAGAGGTGTAGTACAACGAATTTTACATTCAAATCCCACAACACAACTTTTAATATTTGAATTAAAAAAAAAGTCTAATTTTCCGAACTCGTGTTTTATGTCAGAAAAAAGGTAGGAAACGGAAAATCTTACGTTTACTGTTTTACTTTTATATACCTCTTTCTCCATGCTTGGAACTTGTGCACTATTCTATAAAAATCTCTATTTTCTTTCGCAAGTGCGATTTACATAAGAAAAACTTTCTTTTTCAAACTTTTTCCAAGGCTCTCTATAATATCCCTTCTAACTAATATTGTCTCTAATTATTACACTTCTTATTACTTCAAGTGGCTTTATACCTTAATATATTGGAACTACTTTCTCTTATGAGAAACCATTAATGCTAAAACCTTCTATGAATCCTTTAAAAGAGGATTTTATGTTTACGTGAAATTACAAGGAACTTATTTAATATTTTATCGAAACAGGCTATACAAAATATGGTGATTTCCATACCTTGTACATCTCCTTCACGTATTTCTTATAACTTGCACAAAACATCTTTATTTGTGTTTTGGTTTCAATGAAAATTATATCATTAGTCATTTTATTCCATAGATTAAAGTATGTTTAATTTATGTTCACTTACAATAGATATTTCATACGAGATTCATTAATTTCCTAATATTTAATTTACATTATTCTAAGAGCTTATTTTCAAAACTGTTCTAATATACTGGAAAATATTTTCGTATACTTATTTAAATAATAAATGTACTTATAAACCACTTTGTTTCTATCCTTAGAAATTATCTTCAAAACACATTTTTATTTGAGTCAAAATAGATGTTGCACGAAACACCGTTACTACAACCAAAAATTACTAGGATGTGGATTCAATCAAAATAAATGTTAATAAATCATATATGTTACGTAAAAACATTGCATTTAGGAGTCACCTACTATAACAATAATGTCATAGTCTATCCTTCCTTTATTTCTCACGAAAACATCTGCTGCAATAATAAATGTTGTAACATATGTTCTCGATACTTAACACACTCTAGGTTTTTATATTTAAAATCTTTGTTTACTTATATAAAGAAACTAGTGAGCTATACATGCTCTATAATTCTTCAAAAAGAATTTCACTTTTAACAAAATTTGATTCATAGAAAAACCAATTTAAATTTCATACCACTTTTTTTTCCCAAACCTAATATTTACTTCCTCAAACTTATTAATAGTTATATTTTTCAACTTTTCAATTTCAAAAGTTTCATTTTATTGAGTTAGATATAACGTGGATTTTCTTCTTATTATCCTAAACCTTGGAAATCTCATTTCCTTGCTAAAATCTCTTTTTTCCTTCAAAAATAAAAATACTCTCCCTATTATCCCTAGGAACTTTTCCACTTCTTATGACATATGGATACCAATCTTCTCTCAAAATATAGCTTATTGTATATTATAAATTGGTAATAACTTAGGGCTCAACATCCTTGGGTCATCCTAAAAACAACTAGCAAACTATGCACAAATTGTGACGACCCGGAATTTTCAAGTATTTAGAATCAGAATATTTAATTGATTTTAAATATTCAATAGAGTAATTTTAACTTGAATTATGAATATCATAAATTATTTGATAATTTAACTATTGGATTTATGGAATTAAATAATTTGAAGTTGAGTTATATGTTGAATCTGGAGTTTTAACCCTGTTAAGTATATTTTGAAGGCTTATAAAATTTATATTGATAATACTGAAGAGGATAGAAGTGATGAAATCAAATTTAAAAATGGTTTGTTAAGTTTGAAATTTTATATCGTTTAAATCGAATTTAAAAATAACCTTTCGAGGCACAGTCTCGGAATTCGACGAAATCAGTTCCATTTGGTCCGTAATATTGAATTATTTCTGGATTTCAATTTTCGTAGCAATCGGAGTTGTTGTGTGAGCATACGATATATTAACGCGTTGGAATCTCATATCGAAAATTTAATTTTATTTAATTAATATATTTAGATATTTAGTCAGTAGTGACATTTCTTTTCAATAGCCACCGTTTTTTTCATTTCAGCCACCCCCTTTCTGAGCAGGACTTCGCAGAAACAATTTTGTGTGCTAACATCTTTTCAATGTCGCTTAGCTTCTAAAGGAAGCCTCTGCTCTACCCTAATTCATATATTACAACTACACCTACTTCTCTCGTTCGAACGAAACTACCTCATCTCAGCTTCGTTCTTCATTTTGAAATCAACGTTCCCTTTGTTTTTCTTTGAACAGCCGATTCCCTAAAAATTAAAAAAAAAAGAGAATGAAACCCAAATCGAAATCATGGCCGGCGATCTTTTCGTTCTCTCGAATTCGAACTCGAGATGACGAATCAAACGAGATTGATTCGAGGCTGGAGGTTGCATGGCTTCGTGGGAAGACGAGCAAGTTGACGCCGAGGGAAGCGGTGATCGGTAGGTTAGAGGCTGGTTCTTTGGAGGAAGGCAAGGGTTCTGGTGGTCTTCTGTAGCCGTGCGAACGCGAGGTTTTGGGGGTGTCGGCGATGTGAAGTCGAGTGAGAGAGGGGTGTCGTTTCTCTGGTGCTCAACGGCGAGGTGGGGCGTTGTAGGTTGTAAATGTTGTAGAATTTATTTATAAGTTAGATTTTTGAGACTCATAAAGATCATTTTATCGGATGTGGTTTCCATTTAAAATAATAATAATTATTTAGTTAGCTTTGAATGGTTAACTAATTAATTTATTTAAAGGGGTTTAGTTTTAAATTTAATAATTAGTTAATTAAATCTATGGGAATTAATTGTTCAATTACTCAAATATTAATAAATTACATAAATATTTATGCAAGGTTAGAATCTAAAAAGAAGCAAGCTGGAGTGGTAGTGGGTTGCGAAACAAAAATCAAAGGTGAGTTAATCTCACTCAGTCAAATTTATCTTTAAATGATTAAATTTAAATAATTGCTTGAAATGGTTGAATTGATTTATGTGCTGTAGTGTGGTATATATATTTGGAATTGGCATTTTATATTGTGCTAACATCTGTGGATGAAGGGAGAACAGGTTGGAGGGATCCAACTGGACCCCTCAACTTTATTTAATTATTTAATATTCTCTGTTCTGAATATTTGATATCCTTTAATGAATTATGTGGTAATATTGAATGCTATGGCTTGATTGTTATAATCGGGCAATAATTAATTACCAGTGAAATTGTAAGTAAATAATTAAAGAAAAGTTGAATAAATTATGAATGAAATGGAAAGGAAATAAAGTGACTTTAAAATTTTAATTAATAAATCTTGAGTAAGGAAAGGAAAATTTAAACAAACAGGAAGTTAATGAAATTTAAACTTCAATATTATTGTTTAAAAGAACAAAATATTTATTTTAAATTGAGGATTTAAATTATTTAAGAAGAATAAAGAAAAAATTGGGAATAACCTGAGATTTGTATATTTCCGCTAAAGGAGTTAAAAATCAAATTGAAATATATAATAAAGTCCATAATTAGTGAAGTTTGAAATGAACTGATAAGTAAAGAAAATTATTTTAAATGAAATGAATTGGGAATCAATTTGGAAAATTGATTTAAGTGATCGAGATTGGGAATTTCTTTCTGAATAACCAAGTACGTTTTCAAAGTAAGTTTTTAAATATAAGTTAATAGTTTTAAAAATGTTTAAAAGGTATGTTTTGAAAAATTTATTATTTCAAATATTTAATTCCTAAAGAAAATATTTCCTTTTAATATATTATAGCATTAATTATTTAAAAGTGACTTAATATTTGTTTTAAAGGTGGAAACCTGGTTTTATATTTTATAAAGTAACCTTATTTTCTCAAATTCATATAGTATGTATTTTTAACAAATTATTTAAGTAGTTTTAACCTAAATGTTTTAAAGTATATATTTCAAAGTAAAGTGTTTTAAATTATTTTAAAAATCTAGTTTGTGCTTGGTGATTTCAGAGGAGATAGAAAATATTTGAGAAAGTTGATTCTGAAAAGAATGATGGTTTTGAAAACTGTTTTCAAAGGATTGAAAATAGAAATATATCTTGTGAAGATATTTTAGGGTTAATTGGGAAATTATTTATTGTTTGATGGATGTTTGTGAATGTTAATTGATAGTTAAATAACCGACTATCAATATTGGCCAAATGCGATGATCGTTTCGAAGAGACTGGGATTGAGATTTATTTCTCGAAAACCACTTCGATCCGGTTTGTACGTTTCGCGAAAACGATTTTGGATTCGAAGATGGAGCAGTGAAGTGCAAGGGCTATTCGCTACTAATCCTGAGGATATTTCCAAAATGGATGTAGTAGGAGTAGTGCCTTCGGTTCCGTTCGAACCCGGGACGGACTTGTATGGACGAATGCTTGCGAAAACATCGTCAGGTGGACGATGGGCATTCTAAGGGATATTGTTCTTTATAAAGGTAACGCTTAGCCTCAAGCCTCATAAAATGGGAATGACTGACTGCAACAAGGCTAGGTGGGTAGCACCCAAGCAGGGTGTGGTCATTCCAGTCTAGATGTCCCTTTTTATTTTCGGCTTAGTGGTGCGGTTGCTGATCCCAACACGGGGTGATCTCACTCGGGACTGTCCAGTAAGAGATGGTTCCGGCCTTGTGTTGCAGGGGATGAAGGGAGTAATCCTCGGTACGGTGATCTAGGCCCCGTACTGTGACAGGTGGTACCCAAGTGCCTAGTCATTGATGGAAATCCATTCTCCCTACGAGCCTTGTACGAGTTTTGTTTGTATTATCCACTTTTGTGGCTAGTAGCTGGAATTTAATAATGTAACAATTTCGGCTATTTTATAAGTACTTGTATATAGATCCTATTATAATATCAGAGGATTTCTATAAAAATTGTTTTAGCTATCGTAAGGTAAAAACCTGACATGTTTATTTGTGGCGTGGTCTTACGAGATGCTTTTGTTTTCAAAGGATTTTTGAAACTTTAATAATCAATTGGGTGTGATTTTCTCACGCTGGTATTCCAGACTGACTCGGGTATTATTTAACTGTAATGCTCGGGTCAGACCGAGTATTATAGGATACAGTTTATGATGTTGTGGAGCTCAGGGGACGAGCTGGATGACGATACGTACTCTCGTACTTGTTTATATATATATATATATCTATATTCCACTGTGTTGAGTTGATGTGTATCCATTGTATGTTATTGATGTGAGCTGTGATTGATGTACTCTGATGATCTAATATATAAACAGAGATATTTTTGGTTGAGTAAAGATTATTTATTATCTATTATATTTTATTCCGCTGCGATGGTTAGATTCTGATGAAAATTTTGTTTTCTCTTCTTCTACCTCTTCTTGTTTAACCCAAATGGTTCGTATTTCTGTGCAACTTGAGTTGATTGTTGTAGAATAGTGTTGACTCAAGGGGTACGGATTTGCGGGTCGTTACACTTGGTATCAGAGCTTAGGTTGGTGATAACCTTGGCTCTGGTGGGAATTACTCATAAAATAGAGTCTATAGTACTCTAGAATGAGTTTGAGCGTATTAATAAATATGAGCGCGTATTTGTTAGTGAATATAAATTGTTTTAATATCGTGTTGATTGGTTTATTGAGTGGCATATGAACCTTCGTCGGCACAATCTGTACAACTGTATCGAAGGGGTTTCTAAACGCTTGAATAGAATAATCGACACGGTATTGTTTTAAATGTGGGTAAATGAAATAATTTTACCCAAAAATATATTTTTGATATAAAGAAAAGTTTTTGTAAACTAGCTAATATATGGTTGCTTGGATGTTAGGAATGATGATATTTAAATTATTATCATTTTTGAGTGAAAATTTAACTAGAAATTGAAACCATAACCAAAGTTTAAGGGAATAAAGTCATTGTAAAATGAAATTCATAAATGTTGAATTATAAATGTAAATTATAAATTGAAATAAAATCAAATGAGAATTTGTATAAGCCTAAATTATACAAATGCATTTTAGTTAAAATTTGAATTAAAATAGAATTTGAAACTTTAAAACTCGGAGATTTGGGAAGTATTTTGGAGGTAAATAGTATTATTGATGTTTGGGTTATTTCTGAAAGAAAATTTGTTTAAAAATGGATTTTGGAAGTGAAATAGCATTGAATTCACTTCAGTCGCTGAAAAATAACTTCGGTGATGACTGCAGCATCATCGATGTTCATTTTCGAGTTTCTAAGTGATGAATTGCTACTAAATTGATTTGTTCAGGAAAACCTGTTGTTTTTGAAATTTCAAGGGAAATTTGTTTTGGATAAAACCAGGATTAGTTTAATTTGTGGGAAATATGATTTGAGATGTTGGAGATTTCAAAACAATTTGAAACCAAAGCTGGGTGTTTAAAAATCCGGATAAGGTAAGTTGTAAGCTTATAAATGGAAATGATTTGTAAATCAGGAAGAAATTTAAGCTTTGGATAATGGAATAAATCTAAAGTGAAAAGTTAAAAATGAAATTTACTTGGATTGGAAAATAAAATTTAACTGGATTGAAATTAATTGGATAAGCTGAAATTAATATCCAGTTGTATTCGAAGTAAGTTGAAATCGAATTGAGTTAAATAATTGGAGTAAAATTAAATTGAATTGGAATAAGAATTCAATTGAACTATGAATGGAATTATATTCTTACTTAAGTAAATGAAAAGTAAATTGAATAAGGATTGGAATTGAAGTAAATAAATTAGAATAACCTGTAAAGGAGTTAGAATTCCATAGAAATGAAATATGCTTGGGCTATAAATAAATATAGGGCTTGAGTTAAAAATAAAAGATAAATATATTCAAGCCTATAATGAATGGAATAGTGTAAATAATAAGTTGTGACTTATGAAATTGAAAATGGAATACAAATCCAAAATAAATATTTTGATGAATTGGAAAATGATAAGAAAATCCAAACTTGAATTATAAAGTATATTGAACTTAAGAAAATTAAATTAGTTAATGAAATTGAATTGTGAGTTTATGATGAAGTTGGAAATAAACTCAAGTTATAAATTAAAATTTATTCAAATTGTTGATGAAGTGAAAGTAATTGAGAATGAAGCTGAATTGTGAGTTAATAAATTGGATGGTAAATTAAAGGTGAATAATAGAATCAGAACTTGAGTTATTAATTAAAATTAGACTTGAAGTGTTAACAAAATAAATATAATTTGAAAAGTATAGAATAAAAATGAAATGGATTAGAATAGTAATAGTATGAATTGCAAATAAAAATCCGAATAAGTAGAAATAAATTGGAAATGGCCATGTAATAAATTGGATGAGTTGAATCTGGAAAGTTAAATTTTATAATAACTAATCAAATAAATTTGTAGTTTAAAATGAGATTGGATTGTGATAAAATCAAATTAAATTGAAAAGAGAAATTTATTTGCAAAATGAAATGAGCTTAAGAATTGAGAAAAAAAGGGGAATTACTTGAAAATAAAATGGGCTTAAGTATAAAATTGGAGTGAGTAAACTTAAGCTAAAAAAAATGGAAATGAGTTGAATTGCATTCAACTTAAAATTAAGTTTAATAATAGTGGATTGGATTTAAATCAAGTAAAAATAAATTTTGATTGAAATAAAATTTGGTGTGTTGCCGATAATATTTAATGGAATGAAAATGCTTAAAAAAATAAAAAATAAAATAATTTTAAACCATTTAAATTATTAGGATTGAGATAACTTGAGACAATAAGGAAAATAGAATGTTTCGAGTTTATTAGAATGGTTTAAGTGAATGTGGATAAACTAATTATATTGAATAAATAAATGATGGAATAAATAAGTGTCAAATGAAGTGTTGGTTTAAATGAGTTGAGAAATGGTTATTAAATGGATTGAAAACCCTTCGAATTGAATGAAGATGGTTTGTAAATTAATTGAAATAGTTGAATTGGTTTGAAAACTATATGAATTGCTTATGGAAAAATGTTTGGTGTGAATTTCTTTTAGAATTCATATGTTTAGCTATTGTAAATAAGTAAAATGTAGTTAAACTTCATTTATATCGTACTTACATGTTTAAAATTGAGTAAGTACAGGTACCTGGAAGCCATGTGGCTGGATTTGGTTGTGCTATTTGCTAAAAATAATAAGCTGCTTGCTTAAAATGCTAAATAAGGTACGCCTACGCAATAAAAATAGGAAATATGAACTGTTTTTGGTTTTTCCGACCGCGTGGGTCAATGTATATATATTTATCTCTTTTGTCAAATTGCAAAAGCTCCTCCGTACAAAGGGGACTCTGCCAAATTTTTTTTAGAAATTTTGGGAGTTAGAAAAATTTTGGAAATTTTTAAGTAATTTTAGCTAACGATAAAGCGAATTTAAATTGGATACTAAAATTAGTTATAAATGAAACTAATTAAAATAATGATATGAGTTAGTAATAAATGACAAATAAATTTATATATTTAAAGTTGGAAAATAAATTGAATTCATATAGAAATGGAGATAAACCAATATGGATAGAAATGGATGTAAATTGTAGTGGTAAGATGGAAATAAATAACGAAACATGTAAACTGCTTATGTTAAGTAAGGAATAGTCAATTGTTAATTGGAAATTGACACTACCAATGTAATTTAAGTCAATATTGGAATGAATAGATATTGGCATTGTGTAAAAAAGTGGATCAAATGTTTTGGAATGTTGTGAATGGATACTAGTGCTAAGCAGGTATGCAGGTATTTTAAAGGAAAAAGGAAATTGGATTTGATTACAAGAGATAAATTTGAAATGCTCGACAAAAAGGTATGTATTTAAAATTGGTGTGAATTTGATTGGGATTTTGGATTGAGCCACTTGGCGTTTTGTTTTCTATTTGAATTTGGGAGGCCGTAGAGCCATTTTGTAGTAGTACCGAGATAGCTGCGCAAAGGAGACACTGGCGAAATTTTTCGGGAATTTAGGGAGTTAGAAAATTTTTGAGAAAATTTTGACAATTCAAAATTTAGTTTTGAATTATAACTTGAATGGTTAAACAAATGGTATAGTTTCAAACTAGGGAAAGGTTTGGAAAGTTAATAAGAATGATAATGGATCTTTTATAAAAGATAATTGGTAAGTTGTTGAATTGTTAGAAACTGTTTGGTTTTGGAAAAGTAGCGGGTTTTGGGCCATTCTTCCAAGTTAGTAATTTCGGGGACGAAATTCTTTTAAGGGGGGAGGAATGTGACGACCCAGAATTTTCAAGTATTTAGAATCGAAATATTTAATTGATTTTAAATATTCAATAGAGTAATTTTAACTTGAATTACGAATATCATAAATTATTTGATAATTTAACTATTGGATTTATGGAATTAAATAATTTGAAGTTGAGTTATATGTTGAATCTGGAGTTTTAACCCTGTTAAATATATTTTGAAGGCTTATAAAATTTATATTGATAATACTGAAGAGGATAGAAGTGATGAAATCAAATTTAAAAATGGTTTGTTAAGTTTGAAATTTTATATCATTTAAATCGAATTTATAAATAACCTTTCAAGGCACAGTCTCGGAATTCGACGAAATTAGTTCCATTTGGTCCGTAATATTGAATTATTTCTGGATTTCAATTTTCGTAGCAATCGGAGTTGTTGTGTGAGCATACGATATATTAACGCGTTGAAATCTCATATCGAAAATTTAATTTGATTTAATTAATATATTTAGATATTTAGTCAGTAGTGACATTTCTTTTCAATAGCCACCGTTTTTTTCATTTCAGCCACCCCCTTTCTGAGCAGGACTTCGCAGAAACAATTTTGTGTGCTAACATCTTTTCAATGTCGCTTAGCTTCTAAAGGAAGCATCTGCTCTACCCTAATTCATATATTACAACTACACCTACTTCTCTCGTTCGAACGAAACTACCTCATCTCAGCTTCGTTCTTCATTTTGAAATCAACGTTCCCTTTGTTTTTCTTTGAACAGCCGAATCCCTAAAAATTAAAAAATAAAAGAGAATGAAACCCAAATCGAAATCATGGCCGGCGATCTTTTCGTTCTCTCGAATTCGAACTCGAGATGACGAATCAAACGAGATTGATTCGAGGCTGGAGGTTGCAAGGCTTCGTGGGAAGACGAGCAAGTTGACGCCGAGGGAAGCGGTGATCGGTGGGTTAGAGGCTGGTTCTTTGGAGGAAGGCAAGGGTTCTGGTGGTCTTCTGTAGCCGTGCGAACGCGAGGTTTTGGGGGTGTCGGCGATGTGAAGTCGAGTGAGAGAGGGGTGTCGTTTCTCTGGTGCTCAACGGCGAGGTGGGGCGTTGTAGGTTCGCAGTGATGGCCACGGTAGATCTGGGTTGGGCAGCAGATGCCGTGTGGGGTCGTGGGTGGCTCCGTTAGCCTCGCAAGCTCGATGCTGCGCTCGAGTGTAGATGGATCGCTTAGGCGAGGAGATTACCAGTTTTTTTCAAGCTTGAGGTATTCTTTAATTTGCAATTTAATTTTGAAATTTAACAAATTACCGTTGTGATTTAAATTATATACAGAAAGGTTATTTGGTAAATCTGAATGAATATAAACATGTATAGAAACAGAAAGGGGTTTTACAGTAAAACAAGTTTGTTTTGATATATGAGTTCAAAAAGGAAACTATTGTACCTCTACTGTTTTAAAAAAAAAATATGTGCAGTAAGGCATAGGGTTATATATTTTCTTATATTTAAATTTAATGATTATATGTATATATAAACAGGTTATATATATGGTTTAAAGCGGGAAGTTTTGTTAGCAGAAAATTTATATGCATGTATAATATGAAAAAAGGTATATATATAATATAATTATTTTTTTACCGTGACGATAAAAGAAAGCCATTTTGTCTCAAATTTAGTATATGTATGTAAAAGATTTGGGTAATATAGAAGTTGTAAATGTTGTAGAATTTATTTATAAGTTAGATTTTTGAGACTCATAAAGATCATTTTATCGGATGTGGTTTCCATTTAAAATAATAATAATTATTTAGTTAGCTTTGAATGGTTAACTAATTAATTTATTTAAAGGGGTTTAGTTTTAAATTTAATAATTAGTTAATTAAATCTATGGGAATTAATTGTTCAATTACTCAAATATTAATAAATTACATAAATATTTATGCAAGGTTAGAATCTAAAAAGAAGCAAGCTGGAGTGGTAGTGGGTTGCGAAACAAAAATCAAAGGTGAGTTAATCTCACTCAGTCAAATTTATCTTTAAATGATTAAATTTAAATAATTGCTTGAAATGGTTGAATTGATTTATGTGCTGTAGTGTGGTATATATATTTGTAATTGGCATTTTATATTGTGCTAACATCTGTGGATGCAGGGAGAACAGGTTGGAGGGATCCAACTGGACCCCTCAACTTTATTTAATTATTTAATATTCTCTGTTCTGAATATTTGATATCCTTTAATGAATTATGTGGTAATATTGAATGCTATGGCTTGATTGTTATAATCGGGCAATAATTAATTACCAGTGAAATTGTAAGTAAATAATTAAAGAAAAGTTGAATAAATTATGAATGAAATGGAAAGGAAATAAAGTGACTTTAAAATTTTAATTAATAAATCTTGAGTAAGGAAAGGAAAATTTAAACAAACAGGAAGTTAATGAAATTTAAACTTCAATATTATTGTTTAAAAGAACAAAATATTTATTTTAAATTGAGGATTTAAATTATTTAAGAAGAATAAAGAAAAAATTGGGAATAACCTGAGATTTGTATATTTCCGCTAAAGGAGTTAAAAATCAAATTGAAATATATAATAAAGTCCATAATTAGTGAAGTTTGAAATGAACTGATAAGTAAAGAAAATTATTTTAAATGAAACGAATTGGGAATCAATTTGGAAAATTGATTTAAGTGATCGAGATTGGGAATTTCTTTCTGAATAACCAAGTACGTTTTCAAAGTAAGTTTTTAAATATAAGTTAATAGTTTTAAAAATGTTTAAAAGGTATGTTTTGAAAAATTTATTATTTCAAATATTTAATTCCTAAAGCAAATATTTCCTTTTAATATATTATAGCATTAATTATTTAAAAGTGACTTAATATTTGTTTTAATGGTGGAAACCTGGTTTTATATTTTATAAAGTAACCTTATTTTCTCAAATTCATATAGTATGTATTTTTAACAAATTATTTAAGTAGTTTTAACCTAAATGTTTTAAAGTATATATTTCAAAGTAAAGTGTTTTAAATTATTTTAAAAATCTAGTTTGTGCTTGGTGATTTCAGAGGAGATAGAAAATATTTGAGAAAGTTGATTCTGAAAAGAATGATGGTTTTGAAAACTGTTTTCAAAGGATTGAAAATAGAAATATATCTTGTGAAGATATTTTGAGGTTAATAAATAATTTGGGAAATTATTTATTGTTTGATGGATGTTTGTGAATGTTAATTGATAGTTAAATAACCGACTATCAATATTGGCCAAATGCGATGATCATTTCGAAGAGACCGGGATCGAGATTTATTTCTCGAAAACCACTTCGATCCGGTTTGTACGTTTCGCGAAAACGATTTTGGATTCGAAGATGGAGCAGTGAAGTGCAAGGGCTAGTCGCTACTAATCCTGAGGATATTTCCAAAATGGATGTAGTAGGAGTAGTGCCTTCGGTTCCGTTCGAACCCGGGACAGACTTGTATGGACGAATGCTTGCGAAAACATCGTCAGGTGGACGATGGGCATTCTAAGGGATATTGTTCTTTATAAAGGTAACGCTTAGCCTCAAGCCTCATCAAATGGGAATGACTGAAAATCAGTGGTTATGCAGCAAGGCTAGGTTGGTAGCACCGAAGAAGGGTGAGGTCATTCCAGTCTAGATGTCCCTTTTTATTTTCGGCTTAGTGGTGCGGTTGCTGATCCCAACCGTGGGGTGATCTCACTCGGGACTGTCCAGTAAGGGATGGTTCCTGCCTTGTGTTGCAGGGGATGAAGGGAGTAATCCTCGGTACGGTGATCTAGGCCCCGTAATGTGACAGGTGGTACCCTAGTGTCTAGTCCTTGATGGAAATCCATTCTCCCTACGAGCCTTGTACGAGTTTTGTTTGTATTACCCACTTTTGTGGCTAGGAATTTAATAATGTAACAATTTCGGCTATTTTATAAGTACTTGTATATAGACCCTATTATAATATCAGAGGATTTCTATAAAAATTGTTTTAGCTAGCGTAAGGTAAAAACCCGACATGTTTATTTGTGGCGTGGTCTTACGAGATGCTTTTGTTTTAAAAGGATTTTTGAAACTTTAATAATCAATTGGGTGTGATTTTCTCACGCTGGTATTCCAGACTGACTCGGGTATTATTTAACTGTAATGCTCGGGTCAGACCGAGTATTATAGGATACAGGTTATGATGCTGTGGAGCTCAGGGGACGAGCTGGATGACGATACGTACTCTCGTACTTGTTTATATATATATATATATATATATCTATATTCCGCTGTGTTGAGTTGATGTGTATCCATTGTATGTTATTGATGTGAGCTGTGATTGATGTACTCTGATGATGTAATATATAAACAGAGATATTTTTGGTTGAGTAAAGATTATTTATTATCTATTATATTTTATTCCGCTGCGATGGTTAGATTCTGATGAAAATTTTGTTTTCTCTTCTTCTACCTCTTCTTCTTTAACCCAAATGGTTCGTATTTCTGTGCAACTTGAGTTGATTGTTGTAGAATAGTGTTGACTCAAGGGGTACGGATTTGCGGGTCGTTACACAAATGCACTTCTAGAAACTTTCCATATGTTAAAATCTATTATTAGGACTATTTGGATTTTAGTATTTTTATATTTTATTCAAAAATACTAATACATTCACTCACTATCTACATAGGAACACTAAACCTAGGCTCTGATACCAATGTAACAGCCCGAATTCCACTGGGTTTGGATTTTTCGCAGAAATGATAAAATCGAAGCCCACTAAAGCCCGGGTTGGGTATCTACTATCCTGGAAATAGGAAAAGACAAATATATAATATCTCAAATTAATATCTCACAGTGGAACTGACTAAAATATCATAGTAAGTAAATACTCACGAAGATAATAACACTTTCTAACAAGTGTCTTAAAGCTAGATAGTCTCTACATCTGTCCAACCTGTAGACTGTTATGAGGAGGGGGTCAGAACTAAAGTTCTGCTGAATGGACAAATTATACACATCTAAGCTTAATTCTACATATACCGATTAATTTCGATTTTCTATTATAGTAGGTTTACTAGGTTTATAATACTCTCACCTCTATGCATGATCGTACCCATCTACTCCCTAGTAGATTAAAACCTAATAACTAATATATATGTAGCTATATGCCAAATGACCGCATCGGTCCTAGGTATACCCATAGTACATTCTGTATCCTCCTCGAAAAGGACACCATCGTCTCGCTGCAAGAGCATACTATCACTACGTCTGTAAAGGACAGCATCGCGAGGCCTACAATACAGATGTTTTTCGTCGTCTACTATGAAAACGTAAAACTGTGTTCGCACTAGCCTATACTAATGCTCAGAGATCCACAATGTACCACCTAGTTTATACTTTGACGAATATAAGTAACCATTTTGTTTACTCCCTAAATTATGCCAACAAGGTCTACCATATACGAAACTCAGTTGGGGATTTTCTATTCTATAAAGGACAGCTTCGTTAGGCTTACAATACAGATATTCTTCTTGGTCTTTCTCTTTTCTCATTGTGGCTATGGCCCTATGCAGCCACCCCTCAACTAATTGAATGTCCTCTAAAAAGCTAAGTTCCTATGCCCTACTGCAAACAATTTAAACATCCAATTGGCTGCATCCCTCATCCAATGTCTCGATAGTGAAAGAATCATTAGTCTGTTGGTTTAGCTCTAGTCTTTCCCAAACTTATTCTTGGTTGATGATGGCTTGATCTCTGCTGCAACTATCCTTTGGATCCTACCCATGGGTCCTACCCACTAAAACTTAATCGCATGGTAGAGTACGGTGTCATACAAATATCCAACTCCATTCATCAACCTTTTGACTACCTAAAAAGTTTCGCTTCGTTAGGCCTACAATGCAAAAGCAATCAAGGCATACTCTCTTGATGGAACACCTACATACCTGCCTCCGGGGGTGCAGCTTCGTTAGGCCTACCCCAAAGGGCCGTCCTAGAGTACCCTTATTTTCTGTTGAAGTCTCGTGCTTCCTTCTAGCCTAAAATAACTAAGTTAAACATGCTTCTTCTATGCTAAAATTTATGATGAACTGCATTATTAGGCTCTTCATCCTTTGGGCTGCTCCAAACGCATCTTACCATTTTATTTGACCCTACGTCTAATCTTTTATTATGCGTTTAGTTTACTTTTCTAGTTCTGTTAGCTACTTGTTTACCCTAATCAGCATAAACTTGCCCAGCCTCACCTAATTATTGTGAGACCATCAGTTACTAACTGAAAAGGGAATGATGTTTGTATGGGACTTTCTTCTATGTTTGCTTATTAGCTTAGTGTAAGTTTTAAAATAAGTCTTTTCTACTATCTCTAATTAGAACCTATGTTATAATTATAGTTGCAATTTTCACTTCTATATTCTTTTAGAATCTACATGTTATAAATATAATTGCTAGAGACTTTTTCTATTCTACTCTATCTTCTTTTATTATGATATTTAATTATATTTAGTTCTCTTATATTATTATGAAAATCTTGGCTTGGGAATACATCCGACCGTCACAAATTTACTTATCATAATAACTTCTTTGCTTTTATTCTGCTATCTGCGCAGTAAATATAGATCTAGGCACATTTTTGTTTATTATTTCTGGTCTTTTCAAATAATTAACTTGATTTCTTCTTTAATTTCTTTAACTCTTCGCTTTATTCTCTTTTATTCTAGGAAATAGTTCAATTCTATTTGGTTGGTTATGGCCAGCAACAAGAAAAATAAATGCAATAGCTAAATGGTGATGAGCCATATCGGTCAACCATAAAATTTGCGTTTGTAGATGGAATTCCCCAAGAAGGGTTAGAATGGCAGTTTCCGCTCCTTGGGGGGTACCAAATAAATGACTACTTGAATCAGGGTTTTGGGCATAAAGATTCCACTGACCCGTAAGAAGTAGTTCCAACATGCAATAAACAATAAATCGTGATTGCAAGATATTTTATTGTCTCTTTAATTATTGGATAATGTAAAATACAGAAATGTTTATATTTTACACTAAATCCCTTTTTCTTTCTTTTATTGTTGCAGTTATGTTTATCATTATTCTTACAATATAAAACTATGGAAATGTATTCTTTTTTCTAAACCAACCAACTAATCTATCACTAACTTCCAAATCAAATTACTAAATTTCCCCTTTTAATTTATTTATCCCATTTTAGCATAATTTATTATAAATTTCTTGCTTTTAGACTTAAGCCTTTCTCTATAACTATTAAGCCTATTATTCATATTTAATTGGATTCCTATCTTTCTTTTCCATATAAATAATAATTAAATATATGCTCTCTTATAGAATTTACAGTTTCAACATAAATAAATAGCTGAACTAATTACTAAAACAAATGTTGAATAAAAATATTTAACGAGAATCTAATGATAATATATCATAAACATAAAAGATATATAATTTTAATCCACTCACAAGTCATCCTTAGCTTTGTTCCATGGACTTTCTGGATCCCCTTGTAAGACGTCTAATATTTTATTAAGAAGATCATCTCCTTAGAAATATTTTCAATTCAGGGTTCAGCCTCAGACAATGAACCCATATGGGAGAAAATCTGATTATGAGATAATAGCTAGGCCTAGGGTCCTATTTATAGTAGTGTTTGGTAATCTCAAACCATCAGATTTTAAGATTAAATCTGGTTCAACCACATCACAAGCTTGCTACTAATCGTTGGATTAAGAAAACAACACTCGAGATTGCACGAAAATCAAATTATTTAACGTTAACTTTTAACCATTGCATATTCATTCTAATTAATTTCCATCTATTGCAAATTTAATTCCCTTTATAACACATGTTTATTTTGAAATTCAAACGTTGCTAATTAATGTAAATTAATTTCCTTTAGTTGCTGATTTGATTAACATTACCTACTAATGTTAATTAATTTCCTCAAATTGCTGATGTCAATTAATTTTCTTTATGACGCTTGTCTATTTTGAAATTCAAACGCACATTATTTCTAGAATTTATATGAGCATATATTTATAAACAAATATATTTATGCACGTTTATACGTATAATTATTTTTCGATACGGAATTTCGAACGTCAATAATCTTTTCGTACGAAGTCCGTTCTCATATTATACATGCAAATTAATCAGAAAATCGCGAAGAACATAATGGTATAAGTCTCGAGGCATATTCTAATAATTCAAAAAATGCTCATTTTCAATGTTTATAAATATTTTGGCTATTTAATTATCTAAAAGTGCGGGGGTTGCAGTTCTTCTCAGTTCTTCTACTCTTATGTGCGGCGTTCTACATTTTGGATGATTCACATTTCTACGAGGTACTCTATAGAGTTCTTTCGAGTATAAAGATTGGCATTTTTCATTCCAAATCATTCGCATTTCCAGTTCATTCGAGTTTGCAGCATGGCATTTCCTTCTCAAATGGAGCTGTCTTCTAGTATCATTGGCGCTGAGTTGCTTCATAGATTTTTTTAGGCACTGCTAACATCTCAATACTGGGCGGCGGCCTTGCCGAAGCTTTATATTGGGGTATAATGGGAAGTGGCTTTGTCGAAGCTTATTCTTGGGGTGCTTGAGTTCTTTTCATTTTTATTTGTACTATGATTAGCTACCTGCCAGGCATGTTGGCAGTACCTTGTCTTCCATGATATATACATATTTATATGTGTTCTCTCCTCTTTTCTAGAGGATCACACATTTTTCTTAGTAGTTCAAAAATCAAAATAGCAAAATATTTAAAATGGATAATTTTATATCTTCGAAAATATGAAAAAAATTCCTTAAATGTATCAAAATGTTTTAAAATGGATTTGAGTTGTAAAAATAGACATATGTGGAATGAAGTTAATGTTTTGATCAAAGAAGCTTTTAAAAACACTACCCATAGCACTTTTTGCAGCATGTTTTTGGTAATGTTTGAAATTAAGATTTAACTTGGGTTTTGTGATATCCCAGAATTTTTGGCAATATAAATTTAATAATCCGTGTTAAAATTAAATTGATTTGATAATTTTTGATAATAAAATTTGAATTGATTTAATAATCTTCTTTTAATAAAGATTTAAATTGGTATATTTTATCTTTTTAAAGCAAATAAATTGTTTTCTATTTATAATATATATATAATTATATATAGTGTAAATAGATAAGCTTTGGTTTGGAATTTAGTAAATAAAGCAATTTTCTAATTCTAATTTATTTTTTGTAAATTGGAAATTTAGATTTAGATTTAACATTTAGCTTTTCAAAGAAATTCAATAAATAACTATATCGTTTATACTTAAGGTCATTCTTATTTGTTTAAAATTATATTTAATTAGCTTAAATATGAATTTAAATTAGATTAACATAAAAGCTTTTTTTTATTTTCTTTTCAAATATTGCTTGAAATTATATATAAGAGTTTAAAATACAAATTACATTCGATCTTAATATATTGAGTAATAAAAGTAATCTATAATCTCTTTTATAACTTATTTAAACTGTTAAATCTGTATTTTCAAACAATAATTATAATACCTAGTTTTATAAACATAAATAGATTTTTTAGAAATAGAATTATTATTTTTAAATTTAATGGTAGTTATATATGCATATATATAACTTATTTTTTATAATTAGGTTTATAATTTAATTTAAATTTGAATTTAATGTTTTGAAATTTAAAGAATAAATATTTAAAAATATTCGGATAAGCTTTTATTTATAATTTGTTTTGTTTTATTTTTCTATAAAAAAAGGGAGAAATTTATTTATATATACATAAAAAGTACTAAAATAAGTTAAAGGCTTTTATAAACAATTTAAAATAAAATAAAATACTTAAACTACAAGTGTAAATCCCTTAAGACACATAAATGACATGTGCTATGCCATAGATTAAACAATGTGACAAATGTTAAAATTTAGAACAAGTGTCCTATTAAATTTTCTTTTTCCTTTATTTTAATTAATTAAAAAATTTATTTATATAAACACATTACTTCTCACTTTTATTATTTTTTCTGTTCTTCTTCATAACTTAAGAAATCTTCAGCCAACATTCAAACCAAATAACCCCCAAACAAATCTGAAAATCATCTTCTTCAAATCACACTCAAAATTTGAAGTTCATTTGGAGATTTATTCAAAAACAGAAAATTTTGTTCAAAACAAATCCTGCAAATCGCCTCAAAAACCAATCTGAAACTAGTATTTCCTCTAAACAAAATAACCCAAAACTATCTGAATCATCTTCAAAACTGGAATGCAAACCATTAACCTGATCATCAATTCTGCAACTCAAAAGCCTGCAGATCCCTTCACTTCTGTTTTGAAACAACAACCAAGCCTGCATTTTCTTTTTTCTAGAAGCATGCATGTTGTTGTAAATCAAGGAGCAAACTGCAGTTTTAAAATCATAAGAACTTTAGCAACTCAAGTTCAAAGCACATTCCAGTTCAAGTTTTTCAAAAACATGGTTCCTCTGTTTATCATGCTTGATAGGTGAGTAACATTACCTTTAAAAATTTTAGGTATATGAAATCTAGTTGCATGCAATTTCTGAGATAAAGAATGAATTGTGTGGATATATATGAAATTCCTGTGTATATATGTTTGTATTGATGTATGATTTCTGTTGTATATGTTTCTGCCTGATCTTAGTTTTTTAAAAGCTAAATTTTTCATCAAAATTCATTATCTATTGAATAAATCTTTGTTAGGACTTAGGATGCAAATAAAACTTGTTTGATTCATCATGAAGTAGGTTTTAGATGTTTATTTATGTCAAAATAAATTCGAAATTTTTCTGTAAACCTGGGAGAACAGATAAGTTTAAAGTGATGATAAAATTGAAACGTCCTAAACCATTAATTTAGGTATAAAATCTAAAACCATAAACTAAACCATGATTTTAGGAATGAAATTTCAATTTTTAATATTGGATTAAAGGAGCAGTTTGGGTTTATTAGAAATGATACTTTTAGGAACAACTGTCGATCTAGATGGTCGGGGTGGCCAACATCTTCTTTGGTGATAGGAGAATCGGGGATAAATATTGGGAAGTGGATCAATGCGTTGTGGCGATGGTGGTTAAGCTTTGAAATTTTTAACCCTAGTTTTTCTGTTGATCAGAAAATCGATCGACGTGACTTCTTGAGGTGACCGAGCTTTCCCATATTCAGGGAGAATATAGTTGGTGTGTGGAAGAGGTCGTGGCCGGTGGTGAAGCTACTCTGGTGGTCGGAATCATGTGATTGAGGTGTTTTCGGTTTTCGACATTGTTTCCAGTTTTGAGTTCATATGCTCGATTTCGGATTTTTAGCTTCTGCAATTGTTTTGAGGGTCGGAATTTAGTTGGGGAATGATCGTCGACTTGCGTGAGTCATCGCGAGTGGTCGGAGTTGGTTGCAGTGTTGGTGTAGGTGCAAGGAGGACATGAGTATCTGCTGTTGATTTGGGGAAGATGGATACTCGAGTGTTATTCGAGTAGTTTCATGTTTTGCTCGAAGCTTTGGGGTATTTGACTCATATTCATGGTTATGTGGGCTCGTGTGTGTTGTTGTTACTGGTTTGTGTAAAACTTGTCAGTACTTAAGTTTCTAATGAATTCAAATGAAAATGTTACTCGAGTTTTACTCGTGTTATTTAGTGTTTTGTTCGGGCTAGGTTAGGTTAGGCTCGAGTTATTTAGGTGTAGCTAGGGTTAGTTTTGTTACAGGTTAGAAACCTATTCTATTTTCAAAATTTAAACTGAATTTTAAAGTATTAAGTAAAGATTTAAAATAAGTTTTAAATCTAATTTTAAATAATGGATTCAAGTTTACTTTGAATCTTAATTGGAAATGAATATAGTTTTTAAATTCAAATTTGTTTAAATAACTTTAAAGAGGTTAAGTGCATAAAAGTTTTTTTAAAGGAATTTGAATTCAAATTGGAGTTTGAAATGAAAAGAAATGTTTTAAATAAAGTTTAAATCTGATTCAGATCTAAATTTGAATCTTTGTTTTAAAATAAATTTAAGTTTTATAAATTTAAGTGTTTTAACAAATTTGAATGATGAAGTAAAATTTAAATGTTTTGAATTTAAAAAGTGATTTGGTTTAAACTCTTGTAAAATTCCTTTATAAGAGAAAGTATTCTTTATCTTGTAAATTTAAAGTTTTTAAATTGATTTTAAATTTTGAAGATAAATTGGTTCTCATTTTAAAACTTGAATTTAAAATGAAATTTGAGATTAAATTTGGAAATGAATGTATTCAAATATATTTGTGAATGATAATTAACCATGGATAAGAAAAGGGGTTTTATCTTAAGGTTAAATTAAAATTTAATGATTTGTAATTCATTTAATTATTAGGGTAATTAAATGGATAATTAATTTATTTAATAAATTAATGAAATGGATAATTATTTAAAGTAATTAAGGGTTTTAAACTTAAAGTTTAAGATTAATTATTCTTGGAATAATTAACTTATAATTTAATAATCATTAGTTAAATAAGACTAGATTTTAATTAATGATTAGTAATTAATTAATCAAGTAATAAAGGAATAATTAAGTTATAGTTAACACTTAATCAATTAAATAATTAGGGGTTAATAATGGGCTATTAATGGTTAATTAATTTGTAATCAAAAATAAGTTAATTACTTTGGAAAAATAATTAATGAATTGTTAATAATTAATGAAGGTTATTAACTGAGGATTATTTAATAATTAATTAAGGTGATTCATTTTTATTTAATTTAAAGATAATCATTTGTGTAAATCGTTAAGTATAATTACTTATGGATGTAATTAAGGAATTAATTACTCATTGTAATTAATTGAGTTTAATTTAATTAGATTAAGTTAATTAATTCAGTTTAATTAATTTACAATAATCATTTGATGATTTGTGAAGTATAATTACTTAATGTAATTTAATGAACAGAAATTACTTAGGAAAGTAATTAATGGGTAATTACTAGATGTAATTAATTGGAAGTGATTTGATGATGGAAGTAATTTGAGTATAATTACTTGGTAAAATTAATCAAGCGATTAATTAGAGATAGTTAATTATGGAGTAATTAATTTATTTGGTAAAGTAATTAAGGGTAGTAAATTACTGAATGGGGTTAATCAAGGGTGATTAACAATTATGGTTTAACTGAAAATTAATTACTTAATGTAATTAATATAAATAGAAAATGTAATTAGAGATCATTAATTATTATAATTAATGATGTAATTTAGAATGGATTTATTTGTAAATAACTAATAAATGAAGGGATTTATTAATGTAATTAATTAAGAAGTAATGTAATTAATTAATAAATAAAGTAATTTAATGATTAATTACTGTATTTGGTTAAGCATAATTAATTTGTAAAATTAACTAAAGGATAATTACTTGAATGTAATTAAGGAATAATTAATCAAGGGTGATTAATTAAGGTGATTAATTAGAGATTAATTAATTAATTAATTTGTAATTAATTAATGGTTATGTAAGCAAGATTTTTAAAGATGAAGTAATTAATTTAATTCACTTTAAATTAATTAGAAATGGTATAATTGATTTAATTCATTTTAAATTAATTATATTTGGTGTAATTATAGATCATTGCTTATGTATGGATAGATGATATTGGTTGCTTTGAATGGTTTGAGATCTCAGATATGAGATAAATAATGCCGTGTGATATGGATGCTTTGGTTGCATTGAGATGATAATATGAATTATGTATTTGTGATTGATAATATGGATTATCTGTTGTGATGATGATTATTTATTGTGATATGTGAATTATTTATCTGTGTGTATATAGATAATGAAGTTGAATTGTTTTAAAACTTTAAAACAACTTGGCCTTAAGAGATACGCTTTAGATTTCGATGAGACCGGGATCGGGTTTCCAGATTTGGATATCCGAAAACCACATCGATCCAAATTTGCGATAGGTCGTGAATCTCAACTGAAGAGTGAAGACTTGAGGTGTAAGGACTATTCGTCGTTAAAACTCTGAAGGTGATTCCAATACGAGTTTAACGGTGCAGTACTTTCAGATTCGAGATGAAGATTCAGAGTGCAAGGGTTATCGTCGTTAACTCTGAGGGTGATTCAAAAATGAGTGTAACGAGATAATGCCTTCGGTTTCGTTCGAACCCGGAACGAACTTGTATGGATTGAATGCTTTCAGAACATCGTTAGGTGGACGATGAGCATTCTAAGAGATGTGTTCTCTAAAGGTAATCATAGCCTCAAGCCTCATCAACGGGGGATGGCTAAAACAGAGGAGGTGAAGCAAGGCTAAGTGGGTCATGCCCAAGTAGGATGAGATTTTCCCCTGTCTAGAAGTCCCTTTTTATTTCGGCTGTGTGCGCAGTTGGAACGTACGCCAACTGTGGGGTTATCTTTTTTGGACAGTCCAGTAAGGGATGGTTCCGGCTTTGTGTTGCAGGGGATTAGGAGTGATCCTCGGTACGGTGATCTAGGCCACGTACTATGACAGGCGGTACCCCAGTAGCCCTACCATTGTATGAAATCCAAAATCCAATAAGTGCCAACGGTTTTGATTGTATTACCAACTTTTGTAGCTAGTAGCTGGAATTTAATAGATGTAACAATTTCGGCTATTTCTTATTTACTTGAAAACCCTAAACCTATTATAATATCACTGGATTTCCTATCAAATGTTTTGGTTAGCGTAAGGTAAAAACTTTTCCATGTTTATATGTGCGAAGTCTTACGTGATACCTTTCTTTTCAAAGGTTTTTCAAAGTTAAGCAACCTTAACCTGTTATTCACACCAGACCGATGTCTGACCCGGAGTTTATCTTCTATTTTCTTAACCTCTTGGGTACTCAAATTTTTATGAGTAGCCAAGGGATTCAGGTTAGCTTTGACGAATTATGGAGGAGCAATAGAGCAGGAGGCTTCGGCGTTAGATATATAGTTTCCGCTGTGTGTTCTCTGTATTGGTATCTCTTTGTTGAGTTGTATTGAATTGTAATAACTAGATATGTGTTTATAACTGTCTAGTATGTGATGTATATGTTGTGTAACTCTGATTAGTGTTGTATACTATGTAATATTTATGTTATTAATATAATTTATTCGTTCCGCTGTTGAGATTCTGATGATGTTTCTTCTTTCTTCTCTTTCTTTCTCTTTTCTATCCCTTTCTTTCTACAAGATGATGCGATTTTCTGTGGTGAGAAAGTCAGATCGTCACAGGTTTTTCTTCCCAAATTTTTTGCAAATGCTATTCAAATAATAATTCAAGTATTTTAAAGAGTTTGGAGTTAATTAAATAACTTGACCGATTTATGAGTGATAGAGAGATATTCTTTAGGCTTAATTTTGAGAAACTATTTGCCTGCTCTCCCTAGCTATCCGAACCGGCCCGACGGAGGGATAGTAAATTTGATTTGCTCGGACCTCATTTTCCTAAGATAAAAAGAGATTTGGAGATTTCCAAAAGCAAAACAAGATTTTAAATAATAAGATTTTGGTCATATATGAAACATATTGGATAAAGTTCATGTTAAATTCCAAGGAAGGAAATCTTACTATCCGAATGAATTTAAAAGGTGATTTCACCATTATTCGATGAATAGTGCAGGTTGAATGCATAAACTAGTATTGAGTATAATTCCTATGGATCCTGTTTACTCAATATTAAATGGTTTGAATTTACCAACTTAGATAACATGGTTTTAGCCCATTTAAAGATATGCTTTGAAAATATGAAACCTTTATAAAATTATATTGAATTATGGAAACATTTTCCAATGTAATTAACGAGAAACAATTTGGTGTTTTCTATGTTGAAAAAAGGTTTAATGATTCCTTATATACTAAAAAAGGAATGATTTAAAGATGTATAGCTCTATAAGGTATTTTATGTAGATAAAACATATTGATAAATTGAATAATAATTACCCATATACTTAACAACTTTTATCGATAAATTAGCTCGGAAGAACCGGGGTTGGATTTAGGTGATTCCTATTCGAAAACCTTTTCGAACAATATATGTTCGAAAGTCAAAATACGTTGAAGATAATAATTTTAAAGATGGAGATCTTCATAAAGTATGGCTGCTGGCCACTAACCTCTGGGATAATTCTCTTATTATATATCTAAGAGCAGTGGAACCTTCATTTGAAATCTTCGACGCAAGGATTACTAGTTACTAATCCTAGAGGTGATTCCCAAACCGGATGTAGTAGGAGAAGTGCCTTTGGTTTGTCCTATGCTTGGACAACTTGTATGGATGAGTTTTTGACATTGCATTTCTAAGACCTCGTACATTGATCTCTACAAATGTACTACTGTTTGGTTGTGTAGGAGGTAACCCCTCCTGTACTTGACACCCTTCTCTAAGACGTATGAGCTCAAAAGTTATACTTTTTTAGAAACCAATAATGTGTTATTAGAAATGGCAATGTGGCATTCAAAGTGGGATTCGTCATGAGAAAGGTAAGACGTTACCTTAAGCCTCTTACATCGGTAATGGATAAAACAGGGTGGATGTGGCAGGGCTAAGTGGATCGCACTCATTAGGATACGATCACCACCTTTCAAAATCACACTCTATATTTCGAGTTTGTTGTGTATACTTTAGGATCGCAAGGATAGGTCTGCAAAGACTAGGGTGATGGAATATTCTGTATTATATATGGTAGAGGTTGACCGATTCTGTGTTAGTAATGGTTGGAGCCTCTGGTGAATCCCTTTAGAGATATACAATCAGAAGGTTGTCCCTTACCTTGTTATTGTATGGAATATATCAATTCTCTAGTACGAGCCTTTATACTTATTTGTAAACCTATTATGCTTGAATTTAATAAATGTAACAATTTTGGCTAAGATTATATATTTATTCGTAAGAGATTTTAAAGAATGTCATCAAAAATAATATCTCTGATTTCTCTCTGCAAATGCTTCGGTTATCATACAGTAAAAATCCGTTCTTGTTTATGTGCGGCGTGTTCTTATAAGATACCCCTTTGTTTCCAAAAACCCTTATTTTGAGTTTTTTCACACCAGTCCATGATTGTCCTAGAGTTTATGTAAGCAATTATATGCGTAAGAGAGTAATAAGAAATCAAGAGACAATAGTTTTAATTAATTCAATTTTTGTTAAATTCTAAATCTCAATCATGAAATTATTTACAGATTTAAAAAGATGCAAATGAATAGTTGTTACTATTAGATAAGGTCTATTATTGCAACCCTAAGAGTCGATTTCTTTTCACTCAATAGAAGTATCTATTCAGAATTGTGCAGTTTTCTAGATGACAATTGTCTATAGTAAAACTCAAACGTCCGTGACTTCAGGAAATAATTTCTTGAGGATTGCCACAGACGTCTATGATTTTCCTTCAGATGACTGTTAATGTTGAATGCAGTTTTTCCATTTTATGTTCAGTGTATATGAAATCATGGGTGATCATGTGTGCATATATACCCAAGGAGGCCTTTAAATATTTTATCTAAGACTCTTTTACAATAGAATAACCTTACTAATTATAGTATGGTCTATAGATCTTCTTTTGTCTTCAAGCCTCAATATCTTCGAGCATGATGTTTCCTTGAAGTATATACTTGTTTATTTTGATAAGATATATAATATATGATTGTATAGTTGTTGTTGTTGAAACATTTAACATTCTCCCCTTTTTGATGATTACAACTATACAATCAAATCAAAATAAAGAATGTTCGCATAAAGTAACTTTTGTCTCCCCCTATGTATATGTATAGATTTCTACCCCTTTGTCATTATCAAAATAGAAGGAAGGATATAGAATATTTAGATATTAGCACATTATATATAAGATGATGAAAAAGTAAAGAAGTAAGACCAAGCAAAAACATAGACTGAAGTAATGTAGCAGGAGTTTAAAAGTTCAATAAAAAAAAGCATAAATGCTAAAAAATAACTAAAAGAGATTTTAGTTGTACTGGTTGGAAGAGTATGAAAGGGTTCCATAATGTTCGTAGTATTCCCAATAAGATAAAGGATCTTGGTCGTATGATACTAGCTAGTTTATTTGATCGTTATACTTCTCATCTTCTTGAATGGAGAGCCCTTGGAATGCCATATATGATTGATGTTGAAATTGCGGAGTATCAGACACATATATATCATCACTCTCTTCTTCCTCCTCAAGTTGCTCTTACATAGGAGTCTTTCCTCTGTCGTGAGAAGATCCTTTAGGAGAAGTATGAGGTCGATAATCTGGGATCTGTGCTCAAGGAGGTGGTGTTGGTGATGGTGAAGATGATGATCGAGAGGATGATCTTCCATGGACTTTTCGCATAACTTTTCCTTAAGTGGAAACAACCATCTGAAGTCTTTTCCATCTTAGTCATCTTTATCGAAAAAGAACTTTCAAAACCAGTCATCTTTTTGTTTAAAGCTCATTAGTTGATCGTGATTAGTTTACTATTTTTAAGCGCTAAATCACAAAGTGATTCGCTTTTCATCAGTTTAATGTGAGCTTCTTGAATTTCTGAATCCGAATAATATTCGATAGAATGACTGCAGGAGGTTGGTTGTTATAAAGAATGAGGTAAGGAAGTATGTCGAGGAGCAGGGGTAGGCTGTGGATCATGACGTACTTGTTGTTGAATAGTCCATTAGTCAAAGGGGATGATATGAGGTGGGTGTTTTAGAAGTTTCGTTAAGGATAAATATCTTGGACTGCTATCTTTTACTGGAATTTCGTCGTATTGTGATAAGTACGAAGCAATGCCAAGATCTTGCAAGATATGTATAATGTAAAGAGTACTTACAATTGTTCGACGATGTTGATTCCAAAAATCTTTAATTTGGTCATGAAAAGGTTTTTTCCCAATTTACCAGGAGACGACCGAATATTGCATACAGAGCTCGATGGTCATTGGGATAAATTTGTTCATGGCTACCTAGACTAGAAATGATTGTGTTGATTATCATTCTATTAGACAGTCTAGCATGTGGTCATAGGTAATTTGATTTCCATTGGGGCATCCTATCTTCCCAAGTTTGATGGGTACTTCATCTCTGGGTAAAAGACTATGATCTGGTAGTTCTGCTAAATGGATTCTCTCATAAGAACATCCTAGTATACGTCTAACTGTATATACATTGATTTTTATTTCTTTACAATAAACACTTGACCACAACCAAACATCCTCATTTTTCGGAATATAAATTTCCGAACTACATAATTGGAGTAGAAAAGATAGATAGCGATAAGATCGATAATTACCTTGTTTTCATCATAGCTAATTAGGTCGCGGCAATTCGCATCCATTGTTAATCCTTGAATATCATATTCTATGATATTTGCAAGGCGGTAAAAGGGACCAACATGGATTTTATTCTTGGAAAGCACCTCAAATCGATTGATGGTAATGGGATTATTTCGAAGCCATCGATTTATGTGAGATTGGGTAACAGGGGATTAAGAAGAGGAGGGAGATTGTCCTTGTTTTTTCTTTTTAGAAATAGTTATCTTCTTTAGAGCCATTGATTATAGAAGTTGAATTTGATGGAGGCTAGGGTTTAAGAGTTGGGGAAGTAGATTAGAGGTAAAAGTGAATCTTGGGGTAAAATCATTTGTATATGGCTGTTGAAAATGTAAGGTCGGAGCAGTTGCAGACATATGTGAGGGAATCACAAACGTTTGTGTTTGAGAAAAAAGTAGATAGAAACATATGAAAGACGTATGTGATTTTTCCATAGACGTCTGTGTTTGTAGGAAAAATAACAGAAAGATATGAAAATGTCTGTAAGTTTCCTACAGACGTTTGTAGTTTTAGTAAAATGTTTTCTTGAAACCTTTGACAGACGTCTGTGGTATTTTCACAAACGTCTATGGTCTATTTTTTGCTCAATTTATTCTTAAAATTCAAATATCATTATTGAAATAGATAAAACAATATATTTATTAAAGTTTAACAAAGATACTTATTTTGACAAAAATACTTAGCGTAAATTTAGTTTTTATCAAAGAGGTTATAATTTTTAAGTTGTTGCATATCCCTTGAATTCGATTCAACCTTTGTGTCTTTAATCAATAGCTTTAGTGGAGGCCAACTCGAATGAACTAGTTTGTTAATCCAATCTTGGTTTGATGGTCCTGGCTTGCATAGATTTCTTGGAGTAACGTTATACACTTTTATAGGAGTTTCTTGTAATTAAGTGGATTTTTAATGTATGCATTTTTTTATTGGTGAACGATCACAAATCGTTAGAATACATTTTTCAAAAAAAAAATTAGATGGGATCCTTGATGTCAGTGCTCAAAATACATTTCACATTGAACTTCGATCATTTCTTGTTGATCGCGATATATTTCATCAACATTTTCGATGAGAGATGTTGATTGCATATCAATTGAACGTTTCGATTTCTTTTCCTTAAGTGAAAAGCCAGCATGTTATGTAGTTGATGCAATAATGTTCAAAGAAGCTGAGTGACTTGATGGAGATGACGATTTAGTTGGTGAAACATAAGTGTTTTTTGATGAGGTTGACTTGTAGTCGATAGTGGAATCGGTAGAGTCATGTTCTGAAGACATTTTTTATTTTCATTGTTTTTGAGTAATAACGGTCTTAAAATATTTGTATTTAGTTAGTAGGAAAATAAACTAATTTATAAGAGAAAGTATTTACTATATTTAGAAGTTTGTTTAGGAAAACAAGTTTAACCACATAACTTTTAACAAAGGGTAGTTAAGTTTTATGTGGTTAGTATTAGTTTAAGTATACAAATTTTATCTTATGTTGTTCTTTTTTTTAAAAATTGTAAGCATATCAATCTAATTTTATAGATTTAGTTAACCAATTTGTTGTAAGAACATATTCCTAGATCTCATCTTAATTTAAAAAAAGTTAGTTCGCCTTAATGGTTTAGTAAAAATATCAGCTATTTGATTTTCGGTATTTACCAATTCCATTGATATAATTCCTTTTTATACATTATCTCGTAGAAAATGATGATGAATATCAATATGTTTTGTTCGAGAATAGTTAATAGAATTTTTCGATAAATTTATGGCACTAGTATTATCAAAATATATTAGAGATTTTGTTATGATTTTACCAATATCTAGAAGATTTTGTTGCATATATACTACTTATGCATATGCTAAAGCCGTGGAGATGTATTCGGCTTCACATGTCAAGAGCGAAACACGGTAATTCTTTTTACTGAACCATGAAATTAAAGGCTGTCAAATAAAATGACATGTGTCACTTGTGTATTTCTACCTACTTTACAACCACCAAAATCAGCATCACTATATGACACGAGTTCAAATGAGCTTCCTTTTGGGTTGAAAAGTCCGTAATCTTTAGTGTTTGTTAAAATTCTTAAGATTTGTTTTACCACTTGATAATGTGATTCTTTTGGCTGTGCTTGAAACGGAGCACATAAGCAAACACTCACCAAAATATCTGGTCTACTAGCTATTAAGTTTAAAAGAGATCCTAAATCTTTTCCATTTTCATATTTATCCAAATACAGAGTAGTACTCAGTGGAGTTGGTTTACATGAAATATTTTCAACTACAAATTTTTTTAATAAATCTTGACAATATTTTTCTTGATTTATAAAAAATCCATTTTCTGATTGCCTTATTTGCTAAGCTAAGAAATAGTTTAATTCTCCCATATGTGGCATTTCAAATTCAACTTCCATTATGTTTGAAGATTCAGTAAACAATTTTTCTTCAATGGATCCAATTATAATGTCGTTAACATATATTTGTATAGCTAAAATATTATTATTTTCTTGTTTTACGAATAAAGTGGAATCAATTTTATCAATTTGAAAACCGGAATTTTGTAAATGAGTTTTTACTGTAGGATCGATTTCACCCTAGTGGGGGGTAAATAGGGTGATACTGTTATTTATAACAATTTATTACGGAAGTATATAAAATTATTTCAGCACAGATAATAGTCAGTAGCATAGATAATAGCAAAATAATAAAAATGCAGAAATAGAACGACACAGAATTTACCCAGCTTCGGCAACATCCTGCCTACGTGCTGCCCCCAAGGTTTCTACTAGAAATTAAGCAGTCTGACGCTTACACACGTAAACTCATGACACCCGCTATCAACTAGCCTTAACTCTACGCTCAAAACCCTGCCACAACTGGGCTACTAAGTTGCGAGTTTTCGAACTACACCACCGTAGCTCGCCCCCTAGTCACACAACTAGAATTTACACAAGTTTAAAAGAGAAAAAAATTAAAAAAATTAATACAAAACAAAACCCTAACTTAAATATTCTAAGCAAAATAAAAACAAGGCCGGCCTAAAATGTTTAAGTGATAAAGATAGATCGTCCCTTTTCTTTTTATTCCTTCGGCCAAGCTTCTTTCCTTAAAAAAATGGTGCTCATTCTCGTTCCTCTTTGCTCAAGAAATTAGGGGTATGTGGCGCCGCTCAAGTTTGTCGATGATGCTTCGAGCATTTTCCTCCATTAGTGATTGTCTACAGCTGCCTTAATTGGGTCGAGTTCGATTGTCAAAAACGGTATGCGATTTTTCCCTTTTTCGATATTGATTCCGCTCGACCTTTGATTCGAGTTACTGAACTGATTTTTCTCTATTGTTCTTCAACTCGAATGAATTTTACGGCCGATGATGATTTGGGTTAAAAGGATTCTAATTCCTATATTCTCGTTCGTATATAATCGTTTGAATTCGTTTGTAATTCTCCTCGGCCATTCGATATTGTATAGATGCTTGTGATGATTTTCGACCTTCAATTCCTATATTTTCATTGCTTTATTCTCATGGTTTCATTGACTTCTTGCCCACCATGGTTTCGAATTTCTGGCGTGTTCGACCTTTTTCCTTGGTTATCACGGTGTTGACTTGATTTTGAACTGCATATTGTTTTTGGCTTGATTTATCTTGACTTGTTGATTAATGATTATCATGGCTTATTTTTTAGTTGACTTCGTATTCTCTGATTTCGTGAATGCCACGACTTTGATTTTCTAGTATTTGTACCCGACCTGGTTCTATTCTTTGTGCTTGTTGACTTCAGCTTCTCTATCTTTGGTTGTGAATTGAGTTGACTCGACTTGATATTTTCACTGCTATGACTTGATACACTTGACTTTGTTATAAATGTTAAATGCTTCGACTGTGTTTCACTTGGATTTGTACTTGGTTACGTACATGGCTTGGTCTTGTAGTCCACTGTGTATTCATTATTGAGGCGGCTGTTGACTGGTCGTTGCTTATGCATAGCATATTGAGTTTGGTACATGTTGATTACTTTGTAGTTATACATATGTCTTTGTGTTCGTACTGTATATATATGTGCTAGTTGCTGTGCGTATTGTTCTGATTCTATATGAAGTGTTGCATTGAAATCTGTTGACATGTGCATTGAGTTAGCTCTGAATCGATGTCATATATGTGAGTGCACTAGTATTTCATACTGTCTGCTCTTCAAGTTGAGTTGCAGACTTGAGTCTGTTGTACTTCATGTTGCCTTGAGTACATATGTGAGCATGTTGACCTTATGTTACTGTTGGACTGTGCATTACACTTAAGCCTTGTTCATGGATTGATTTCGACCTATTCTGTTGTCACTGTGTAGTTGCTATGCACTATGCATATCACTGCACTGCTTTGAGTCAAGTTGTATACAGACTTTGTTGGGTTTTTAAGCCTGGGCATGTGTACTGATCTGTGATGTTGATCCTTAATTATATCATTCATGTTGCTTGGTTGCACTGTCCACTTTGTTTCACTGTTGCTTGACCATATGCATTTCTTTAAACTTTGCATTGTCTACTTTCTCGACTTGTTTCCAGTTCTGGTATGTGGTTGCTCTTTGTCGACTTGTATTTGCAAGCTTGGAGTTTGATTTGTTGTAGTCGAGTTTCTTCATCATTGGCTATTGCGTTGTGATCCTTTGAGTCAGTTTGCAGTTTGGTTTTGTTGCACTGTCTATATATATATACACACTGAATTTTGATGTTGTTGCATTTTAGTCGTTTTGATCATTTCATTTGAACTTGCACCTGTGTTGAATCCAACTTACAGCTTGGTTTTAACCTTATGTTCATGTCATGACTTTCACTTGAGTTTAACCCGACTTTTGATTTTGGTTTGACCTTGTGCTCACCTGTCCCTGTAACATTATCATGTGTATATATTGGTGTGCACGGCCTTATGGCAAGTACAGTGATACACTGTGCATGTCACAAGTTGTTTGTGTATGATGAATTCAAAATTAAATGATTACGAACAACCCAAATGACTGAGGCATATAAAATTTTCAAAATCACATTTTATTTTATACTGCAAATGTAATGACCCGCCATCCGTCTTCATAGAATGACGCATCATTAATAAGAAAGAAAGGGATAGAAAAGAGAAAAGAAAGAAGAGAAAGAAGAAACAACATAGAATATTAATAGCAGAACGAATAAATTATATTAATAACATAAATATATTATATAGTTTACAACCATCATCAGAGTTACACAGATAATACAACACATACTAGACAGTTATAAACACCTGTCAAGTTATACAACTCAAAACAGTAAACGAGAACTACTCAGAGAAACCAACACAGCGGAAAACAATATATATACACGCAGAAGCCTCCTGCTCCATGGCTCCTCCATAATTCGTCAAAGCTAACCTGAATCCCTTGGCTACTCGTAAAAATTTGAGTACCCAAGAGTTTAAGAAAAAAGAATAAACTCCAGGTCAGACATGGGTCTGGTGTGAGCAATAGGTTAAGGTTGCTTAACTTTTAAAAATCTTTTGAAAAGAAAGGTATCACGTAAGACTTCCCACACATAAACATGGAAAAGTTTTTACCTTACGCTAACCAAAACATTTGATAGGAAATCCGATGATATTATAGTAGTGTCTAGGGTTTTCAAGTAAAATACAGAAATAGCTGGAATGCTTACATCTCACGTTCCAACATAGTCGGGCACAACTAATACGTACGGCACTTATTGGATTTTGGTTTCATCAATGGCAGCGCTACTGGGGTACCGTCCGTCACAGTACGTGGCCTAGATCACCGTACCGAGGAGTATGCCCGCTCCCCTGCAACACAAGGCCGGAACCATTCCTTACTGAACAGTTCCAAACAAGACAACCCCGATAGACAGCCGAAATAAAAGGGACCTCTAGACAGGGGAAAATCTCGTCCTACTTGGGCGTGACCCACTTAGCCTTGCTACACCTCCTCTGTTTTAGCCATTCCCGGTTGATGAGGCTTGAGGCTACGATTACCTTTAGTGAACATATAACTTAGAGTGCTCATCGTCCACCTCACGATGTTCTGAAAGCATTCAATCCATACAAGTTCGTTCCGGGTTCGAACGAAACCGAAGGCATTATGTTGTTACACTCATTTTTGGAGCTCCAACCTAGTGAGTCCGCCAACCCTAGGAGGGATTTTATGCTAGCCCCAGCACAGAGGTTTGATGTTCCCAACCATTGTCGGTTTCTGGGAATCCACCTCCGCGCCTTGAGGGGAGTAGTGCAGACGGGTATCGAACTCGCGACCTCGTTAACAGGAGGCAAGTGTCTCAACCACTGCGCCACTAGTGTTTAAAATTAATTAAACTTAATTAATTAAATTAAACAATCACATTTAGCTCAATTAATTACCTTAAGTAATTAATCTCTTAATTACTTCATTAAGTACTTACACTTAACAATTCACAAATGATTATTATTAAACTAATTAATCTAATTAATTATAAAAATTAATTAATTAATTATTAAATAATCCTGGTTAATGACCTTAATTAACCATTCTCTAATTATTTTTATTAAGTAATTAACTTAGATTATTTATAAATTAAATCATCTTTAATTATCCATTAATTAAACTCTAATTATTTAATTAATTAACCTTGATTAAAACTTAATTACTTAATTAATAATTCTGAAATCATTAGTTAATAATCAAATTAATGATCTTAATTATAAATTGATTAACCCTTAATCAATATTTATTAATTCCAAATCATTAATTAATTAAATTAATTAATTATTCCTTAATTACTCCATTAATTAAATTAATTTCAAAACACTAAATCTTAACTTAATTTTAAGATAAAACATTTTCAATTATGTTTAAAAACAAATTTTATTTTAAACAAAGTACTTTTGAACTTACTTTTAAATTCTATTTCAAATACAAGATTTACAACGAATAAAATTTAAATTTAAACCAAGTTTAAACAATTTAAATTTTTTTAAATTTACAAGACAAACAAGTTCTTGTCAAATATAAGAAATTCATAAGGTTTGAAACTAAATTCATTTTTTTAAGTTTAATAATTTAAATTTAAACTTTACATACAAATTTGTTTAAACCCTTCAAATTTAAAACTTCTTTTATTTCAAAACTGAAATAATTATTTTAAATCTTTGAATTCCAATTTTAAACTTTAACTTAAGATCTTGCTCACATTTTTTTAAAAGCTTCAGTTTTAAATTTTAAACTACTTACCTTTATAAAGTAGTTTATCAAGTTTAATTTTAAAAACCTTTATATTATTATTTATTAAAAAAACAGAGACTTAAAACTAAACCTGAACTCTATATTTTAAACTTGAATTAGAAACTAGGTTTAAACTTCCTTTACATTTGAATGGTTTAGGTTTTTAAAAAATATTTTAAGCAAACAGGTACAGGTTTGTCAAAACCTGTAACAACTCTCTAACCCGAGTCACCCCCCAAAATACTTCGAGTAATTCCTCATTTTCTTCGAGTCAGAAACTCGAATAACTCGAGTCATTCCCGAGTTCAAAAAATGCACAACACTAAAAAAAATCACCTGAACTTCCACTGCACGGTGCACGTGCACCGTGGCTCTGGCCATCACCGGCCATCCACCAACACCTCTACCCATCAATGATCATCCCCTGACGACATCACGACTCTCCAAAACCACCTCACTTGCTCAAATCAAAACCGAGTACCAATTCTAAAACTGTAAACATCAGATCCCTCCACGACCCAAACCTGTCAACGTTTCTTGCTCGCCACTCCGACCATCAGAAGGTCAGTGACTTCGGTCATGGCTTCAACTACGATCATACTATCCATTCCCAAATTATCTCAACACTCGATCAACTCCACTAGTTGTAGTGATCAAATTCTAATCTCACAGTAAAACTAGGGTTCCAAAGAAAATTCTACTGTCGCATCTTCTCTGCTGAATTACATCACCAATTAGCATTTTCCCCAGCTTCTCCTACCTCTCTTCCATCACCAGGAAGAACCCCATTCCCTCCAGATGCATGAATCACCTGAGCAACCCCAAAGTTCATATGCAGTTCATCCCCTAACTGCTCCGTAAACCTTCTACTAAAAATTATAGTTTTTGTTTTAAAAATCACATTATGATTTTAGTATTCAATCTACATTCAAGAATCCAGAAAACATGATGTTTAAATTTTTAGTTATCTTTGAAGTTGCTCACTTATTTGGTTTCCAGTGCCCATCCCAGTTTATTATTAACTTAATTAAATTTTACTTACTTAATAAATTAAACAAACAATTATTGTATGTAATCTAAATTCTACAGGGATTGGATCAAAAAGAATATGTATTTAAAACAAAATAGGGTTACTGGAAAACATAACAGAGGACATTCAAATAACATGCATACAAATACACTTCACATCAACATTCACACGTGCAAAACTTAATTATTTCAGTATATAAGCATGCAACCATTTTCTATTATTTTAATTTTTTTTAAAAAGTTACTCACCTTTTAACCAAAATGCAGAGATGATTTAAACTTAGATGAAGCTTGAAAAACATGGCTAGATACAGGTTGAAGCTTTAATTCTACAGATTTCATTATGACCCTTGATTTCTTTTAATAATCCAGGTTGCTCTTGAAAATGTAGGTTTGTAGAACATATTTTCTAGATTACAAAAAAATGATGTAGTTTTGCCTTTTATTTTGAAGTAGAAGGCTACAGATTTTCAAATTTTGCTTTTGTTTTGGAATGGAAGGCTACTGATATGATATGAGGAGTTTATGAATGGTTTGTGCAGGGTTTTGAAGATGAAAATTTGATTTGAAGAGGAGTTTTGATTTGGTATTGAATATGCATGCTACAGATTTTTGAAGAGGAGTTATTGATTTTTGACAAAACTTTGAATTTAGGTTTTTTTTTCATGTTTCAGATTTGTTTACAGATCTGAAGTTAAAGCTTTTCTTTGTCTTTTGAATTGAGATGAGAAAAGAAATAAAGAGATGAAAATATAGGCTTATATAAATGTATTTTCAGATTTTATCAAATAAAAGAAAAAAAAATTAAAACAATTTGACAGTTGTAAACTTATTTTAACATTTGTCAACTTGATATGTTAATCTTATAAAAATATTCCCTTTTTAAAGTAATTTGTATTTGATTTACAAGTTAACATATGTATTAAGCTTAATTTTAATTTGTTAGTTAATATTTAATATGTATATAAATTCATAAAAAGAAATAAAAACAAATCAGGTTTATAAATAAAACTTATACATATAAAAATTAAAATCAATACTTTGGAATTTAAATTCAAATTAAATTCAAAATCTAATATTTTAAAATCAAGTTATGATTACAAATTAAACGTTGAAATAACAATTTCCAGTTTTATTCGAAATTTATTTATAAAGACAATATACTATTGATATTATTTTTCGAAATGTCTTATTATTAAATTAAAATAATTGTAAAAGAAATTATATTTTTATTAATAAATTATCTATTTAATTATGCTATAAAACTTTTTGTTGATTCATTTTAAATTTAAAACTCAAGCCAAAATCATTTTAAACATTTAATCATTTGTCTTAACAATTTAAAAATCATATATTTATTTATTAAATAGCTTTGGAAACTAAATATTAAATTAAATCAAATTTCCAAATTATTAATATATGTGCTAGAATTTTAAAACATGATTCATTTATTTAGTTTAAACCAAGATCATTTATTTAATAACTTTGAAAAGCTAATATTAAATAAAAACAAATTTTCCAAATTACTACAAATAATAAGAATGAGAAAAATATGTTTTATTTATTAAATTTAAAACAATGCTATTCTTTTTACAATATAAACTATATATTTATATTATAAATAGAAACCAATTTATTATTTTTAAAAGATAAAATAACCAATTAAATAATTATTGAAGAAGATTATTAAATCTATTTGAATTATTATTAACAAAATATCAATATCAACTTAATTTTTAATACAGATTATTAAATTGATATTGTTAAAAATTATGGGATGTTACAATCCTTCCCCCTTAAAAGAATTTCGTCCCCGAAATTTAAAACAAAGGTAATTTAATAATCTCATTAAAGATTTAAAATTTAAAACAAAAGCATATATCAAACATATGCTAACAAACATAGCAGCCAATTCATCCAATAAAACAAATCTAATTATCCAAACAAAATTCTGGATAAAATTTTCTCGAGTTTCCCCATGTGTAAACACTTGGAAACTCGCTCTATAGAAATCAAACAATCAATACTATGAAGCTAGAAAGCTCCTATTCATCCAGATCTATAACACTAGACAAGATATCAGACTATAGACGAGTCTGACTCAACAACCAAAACTCCAAAACTGCAGACCAGAGATAGATCATACACGTACTCCCTTAGAGATACGTGAAACTCATCGAATCCCAATTATCCAAACTGGCAATTCAATTCTGTAGATCAATCACTTAACCTCCAAGACCATAGAAAAGATCCAAAACTCTTCAGAGCTAGCTTTTCAACCTTACTCAATCTTATAGCTCACTTTTTGATCGGAGAAAACTTATCCAAGATCAAATCTCCGACTCTGGAATCCAAATTCCTTCGTCTCTTATCCACAAAAATCTCCAGACGATCTTGGGCTGCCTACACCTTCCTGATCAGCTCAACCTTCGCTGATGTCTCTAGAAACAAACAAAACCAATCATCTCAACAAAATGATCACCTCAAGATCAATCAAGATCAAACCCTACTCCTCAAACATCAGAAGACTAAACTCACTTCTCCTATCTAGAAAAGAAAAGAAGATACACTACCCAACTGCTTCCGTTGCTCAACTCTGATCCGAAGTAGAAGAGAATTCTGAAGAAGAACACGAGCACAACTCAACAACACACCCCAGAGATATGGTTCATCGGATCCATAAAGAAAACTCAGAAGCTTCTCCAAAACCTGAGCTGCTTCACCAACTCAATCTCTTGGAACCATCCTACTATTAAGCTGAACCACCGGTAGTACTCTTGGAATCCTAGTCGATAAGGAAACTCAATCTCCAAATGCGGACAAACCTCTGACTCTTCTGAAGACATCAGGAAAAACTCTGATAACCCAAGAGAACACTCAACTATCACAAGTCACTTTTACGATCAATCCAAACCAAATCCAAGGAAAATTGTCCCCCCTTAATCAACCAGAACAGCTCACACTTAAACTAGCCAACCCATTGAAGAAACGGGTCCACTCTGCTGCTTCTGAACTCCTCCTTCAGAAACTGCTAAGCCAGAAAACTCCCTGCCGACACACAGAACATTTCGAGCTGCACTGCTTCCACAGATGCCAAAGAATTCCAAATCAAAGCTCTTCGAGAAACTCGAACCTCAAAGCAAACAGAAATACCAGCTGAACACAGCCACAACACCGAAGCAGACTCACTTCCTTAAACTTGTTCCAAAGAAAACATCTCCGGGAACATCCATAGTCACTGCATCTCATCACGCAGCTACTACTTCCTGAGGTATCCAAAATACCATCACTCGCTTCTACCCACCCGACAGTTCCAAACTCTACTCATTCGACTTCAAAGACAAACTTCGAATTTTAACAGGTTTCCTTCAGAGATCGATGAAATCCTTCATCGCTACAAAATTCACTCGAGACGGTATTAGGTCTACAGTCTTGATAAATACACTTCCAACCTCAAACAATCAAACTCCAACCAATGGTAGTAATCGTGTTACACACACCACTACCTTATCTACCTTTATAACCTATATTGGAAAACCTGAACAGGTAACCCAAACGATAAGCAAAATTAATAAATATATATATATATATATATATATATAAATAAAATTACAAATACGCTCTCTCAAGATAGACATCACTTTAGAGCCTATGTATTCACTCAACCTAATGCTCTGATACCGCTGTAATGACCCGCCATCCGTCTTCACAGAATGGCACATCATTAATAAGAAAGAAAGGGATAGAAAAGAAAGAAGAGAAAGAAAAAACAACATAGGATCTTAACAGCGGAACGAATAAATTATATTAATAACATAAATATATTACATAGTTTACAACCATCATCAGAGTTACACAGAAAATACAACACAAACTAGACAGTTATAAACACATGTCTAGTTATACAACTCAAAACAATACAAGAGAACTACTCAGAGAAACCAATACAGTGGAAAACTATATATCTACACGCAGAAGCCTCTTACTCCATTGCTCCTCCATAATTCGTCAAAGCTAACCTGAATCCCTTGGCTACTCGTAAAAATTTGAGTACACAAGAGTTTAAGAAAAACAGAATAAACTCCGGGTCAGACATGGGTCTGGTGTGAGTAACAGGTTAAGGTTGCTTAACTTCTAAAAACCTTTTGAAAAGAAAGGTATCACGTAAGACTTCCCACACGTAAACATGGAAAAGTTTTTACCTTACGCTAACCAAAACATTTGATAGGAAATCCGATGATATTATAATACTGTCTAGGGTTTTCAAGTAAAATACAGAAATAGCTGGAATGCTTACATCTCACGTTCCAATGTAGTTGGGCACAACTAATACGTACAACACTTATTAGATTTTGGATTCCATCAATGGCAGGGCTACTGGGGTACCGCCCGCCATAGTACGTGGCCTAGACCACCGTACCGAGGAGTACGCCCGCTCTCCTGCAATACAAGGCCAGAACCATTCCTTACCGAACAGTTCCAAACAAGACAACCACGATAGTTGGAGCTCACAACCGTCCACACAGGCGAAATAAAAGGGACCTCTAGATAGGGGAAAATCTCGTCCTACTTGGGCATGACCCACTTAGCCTTGCTGCACCTCCCATGTTTTAGCCATTCCCGGTTGATGAGGCTTGAGGATACGATTACCTTTAGTAAACACATCACTTAGAATGCTCATCGTCCACCTGACGATGTTCTGAAAGCATTCAATCCATACAAGTTCGTTTCGGGTTCAAACGAAACCGAAGGCATTATCTCGTTACACTCATTTTTGAATCACCCTCAGAGTTAAATACGATAACCCTTGCACTCTGAATCTTCATCTTCACTTGAGATTCACAACCTACCATTAATGTGGATCGATGTGGTTTTCGGATATCCAAATATGGAAACCCGATCCCGGCCTCATTGAAATCCGAAACGTGTCTTTTAGGTCCAAGTTGTTTTAAATTTTAAAACAATTCAATTATCTATATACACACAGATAGATAACTCACAAATCACAATTGATAATCAAAATTATCAAAATAAACAGATGATCCATATCATAATAGGAAATCCATATCATCATCACAATAGATAATCTATATTATCGTCACAATGCAACTAAGCATTCATACCATACAACATCACCAATCTCATTTCTGAGATCACAAAGCATCCAAGACAATCAATGTCATCCATTCATACATAAGCAATGATTTATCTCATCACAATATAATTAATTTAAAATGAATTAAATTAATTACCTCCATCCCTAATTAATTTAAAGTGAATTAAATTAATTACTTCATCTTTAATTAATTTAAAATAAATTAAATTAATTACTTCACCAATATAAATCTTGCTTACTCAATCATTTAATTGATTACAATCAATTAATTAATTATTCAAAATAATCACATTAATTAATCACCCTTGATTAATTATCCTTAATTACATTCATGTAATTACCCTTAATTAATTTCACAAATTATTTATTCTCAACCAAAAATAGTAATTCTCCTTTAATTACTTCAATTAATTAATTAACTCTAATTAATTACCTTAATCCTTAATTAATTACATTAATTAATTACCTTTAATTACTTATCATTGATTAATTAATTATAATTAATCAACTTTAATTACATCATTAATCGTATTAATTAATGATCCTTAATTACATTTAGTTTATTTTCTTGTTAAATTAATTACCTTAAGTAATTGATCCGTAATTATTAATCCTTCCAGATAAATCACATTCGGTAATAAACTAACTTAATTACCTCATTAAAATAATTAATTATTCCTTAATCGATTCCTTAATTAATCCCTTGATTAATTTCTAAGTAATTATACTCCAAATTACTTCATTCTTAAACATCTTCAATTAATTACAACCTGTAATTATCAATCAATTACTTCACCAAGTTATTTTCAATCCATAAATAATTATCATTAAAACATCAAGTGTTTAAAATTAATTAAACTTAATTAATTAAATTAAACAATCAAAATTTTCTCAATTAATTACCTTAAGTAATTAATCTCTTAATTACTTCATTATGTACTTACACTTAACAATTCACAAATGATTATTATTAAATTAATTAATCTAATTAATTATAAAAATTAATTAATTAGTTATTAAATAATCCTAGTTAATGACCTTCATTAACCATTCTCTAATTATTTTTATTAAGTAATTAACTTAGACTAATTACAAATTAAATCATCTTTAATTATCCATTAATTAAACTCTAATTATTTAATTAATTAACCTTGATTAAAACTTAATTACTTAATTAATAATTCTTTAATCATTAGTTAATAATCAAATTAATGATCTTAATTATACATTGATTAACCCTTAATAAATATTTATTAATTCCAGATCATTAGTTAATTAAATTAATTAATCATTCCTTAATTACTCCATTAATTAAATTAATTTCAAAACATTAAATCTTAACTTAATTTTAAGATAAAACATTTCTAAATTATGTTTAAAAACAAAATTTATTTTAAACAAAGTACTTTTGAACTTACTTTTAAATTCTATTTCAAATAGAAGATTTACAATGAATAAAATTTAAATTTAAACCAAGTTTAAACAATTTAAAACTTTTTAAATTTACAAGACAAACAACTGCTTGTAAAATATAAGAAATTCATAAGGTTTGAAACTAAATTTATTTTTTTAAACTTAATAATTTAAATTTAAACTTTACATACAAACATGTTTAAACCCTTCAAATTTAAAACTTCTTTTATTTCAAAGCTGAAATAATTATTTTAAATCTTTGAATTCCAATTTTTAACTTTAACTTAAAATCTTGCTCACATTTTTTAAAAGCTTGTAACAACCCGATATTTTCAACCATTCGCATCCATTATAAGTGTATAGGTAGACACTCATACCGGAATTGTATTGCTCAAAATACCGCGTTGTAAATAAAAATTAGGCAAATCTCAGAATATACAGTAAATAAAAATCACAGATCACAGACACAGAGTAATAAAAATACAGCGGAAGTAAAAGAGATAGTAGTTCATGAAGCTACTAAATAAAATATCAGAGCTAAATAAAATACAACGGAAGAAAATAAAGTACAACAGAAGTCTCAAGATGACAACCAAGTATAAGCTGAATAGAACAACAGAACTGGAATAGATAAAACTAGATAAGCAGATATCTCCAGCGATTCCAATCTCCAGAAAGAGGAATCCAAATCTGTGAATAACTCTGGCTGACCCGAGCGTAAATAAAAATACAAACACTCGAGTCAGGACATACATACTTATACAATGTAAACCAACTCAAGTGAACTGTAGTAAAGGTACAAGTAACTTAGAAGATGCTTGGGACCGCCCATCCTCTAAGGATCTGTTAAACTATTTACTATGTAGTATATTACGCTATATACAATAGTGTCTAATCAGTAAAGTATAATCATATAGAAAATAGCGTTAAGGGGATGGTGAACCTTAACGCGGTCGGATCTTTAAAACCAAAATCGTAGTGGGATCGATATAAGGACATGACACGGCATGCAAGGCAACGCCAGGGTGGATACACCGTTTGCACTCCCGGACCGGTGGTGACGGCAAGCCAGCAGCTTCCGCCCACCTCGAACAATACCCCAATCAAAGTGGCGCCATATATCGAATCACAAAAGTAATAGAATGGTTTCCGATGGAGCATGCTCGATGAAAGGGTGCGACCCTTTGTGTAGCCCGGTATAGCTCCTGTTTTAGTCATATATGCCAACTCACGGGAGTTGGGTCCACGTAATATACCTAGAGGACCTCGCTACCATCCTACTTCATTCTGGAATCTCCACCGCGTACACAGTTGTTAAAGTGGTTTCGGTATTGGCCGGCTATAAGACAATATCCGATCCCGCTCTCTTTAACAGCCAATCTTTATTATAACCCGTAGTTATAACTTTAAAACAATATTTATACTTCAAAATAAAATACCATTTCAACCCAAATCTTTATCAAAATAAAGATTAAATCATTTCCAAAATATCATATCTTTTAGATCTTCTTTCTAAATCATTTTAATATCAAAATATCATATCCTTTCAAAACCACATTTCAAATCATTTTAATATAACAAATTATCATATCTTTTCAAAACCACATTTCATTTCAAATCATTATTCATTTTATTCAATTTAAAATACCATTTCAATTCATAGTTCAAAATAGTTTATATTGCAAAATCATTTTTAATCATTAAATGAAGTTATTATGTTTAATAATTAAATTATTAAATTGCCAAAAATTTCAACTTCCAAAGTTCATTTATTCACTTAAGTTTATCAAAACAGTGAAAATTCATTTTTTGCAGTATTTAAAAAACACTACGGAAAGTTACATTCAAAACAGTTCGATTTAACAAAAGACAGCATTTTAAAATGTTGTAATAGGGTTTACTTAAGTTTCAAATAAACTTAGTTAAATTCAAAAATTATAGCACTTACAAAAATTGGTATAATAGCTTTTAATTCAATTTTCTACGCTAGGTAAAGTGATACGGGTAATATATCGTTTCAACCCGTAATTTACAAAGAAAATCCGGGTTTTATCATTTCAAACCCGCAATCCCAAGTTAAAATAAATTAAATAAAAAACCATTCAAGCCTATCATTTCAGCCCATAACGATTTTTTCCTATTCTAAAGTCCGTTCGGGTGTGTATCATTTCAACCCATAGTGATTCTAATCTAAAGGGAATTTGTAGTACAACGAACAGATAAAATAAACAGAATAGCATGAAATAACAGCAACATATAATATAATAAGAGTAATAACAGGTGTGAACATCATATGATAATAATATAAGCATATCTAACTTGATAATATAGTTCTACAGATTCACAGGGTGTCAATTCACATTTGTATATTTATAAACATCTGGTGAGATTTACTCACTTGTATTTGATGGAGATTACAACCAAAGCACACAACACAGAAACTACGAAGGCACGACAAATCGAATATGATTTGATAATGGGAGAGCCAAAGATTAATTCCTTGAACAAATTCAAATAAGCAAGTATAAACAACACATAAGTTTCAACACAAGATACCATTAAACAATGCTAGAATTGGAAGCATAAAACAAAGCCAAAGTGTTTGCACTTGCTTTCTACCATCTATGCTTCAGCTACGATCTAAAATGGCATGGTTACAACATGGTTTTAGATCTGGTTTGGGTTCCTATAGGTCGGCCATAGCATGGGAAAATGATGGAGCAAAGGTTTGAGGGCATGAAACAACAACTACAAGGCAACACACAATGTTCTCAAGGCACTAAAGGTCATGGCCAAGGCATTCCAAATCATGGCCAGTCTTCAAGTGGTCAACTACAGGTGTGGCAGAGGTTTATGTGTCAGGAAAAGGCCGGTGGTGGTGGTGTATGGGTCGGCCTAACCTAGAGAAAGCGGTGCAACATCTGGTGATGTAGAAACTACCAATACAAGGCAAAAGCATGGGTTCAAGGCCACTACAAGGCTCGGGCAAGGCATGGAGGGGCATGGCCAGGGCTCAGGGGGTCAGGTGGTGATGTGACATGAGGTGTCAGGTTTGGAACAGGAGGTGGAGGTGGTATATGGTCGGCCATGTGGTGGAGAGAGGTGATAGAAGGTGGATGGCTCGGCTTGTATGCATATAGGTGATGTTGGTTCACTTTAAGGTGGATTTTCTTCACATAGGGGCTCGACTATGGCATGGAAAGGTGCTGGAGGTGCTGTTGGTCAGAAGGGGATGGTGGTGGCGGCCCCAAGGTGGTGGATGTGGTGCTGGCCGATCCAATGTAGATGAAGAAGCAAGTGCAAGTCGCATTAAAACAAGAGAAAACATGAAAAAAAGAAAGAGTTTTTACCAAAATGTTTTGCAAAATGATGGAGGCCGGCTATTTTTATTGAGATAGAGGAGTTTTGATACGGAATGGAATGAGAAATAATCAGCTGAGAGGAGGAATGCAGTCGGCCAAACCATAATGAATGCATGAGTTAGAAAACAAAGAGGTGGAAGGCCCAAAAGCCTTAAGCAAATCAAGAGTCACAACCTTTCAAATTTCTTTTATTCATTTTGAAATTTATAAATACTTATAAAACTGATAAATAAAGATAAAAACTCAGAAATGAAAATAAATATATAAAATAAATAATTAAAATTTAATTTAAGTAGAATTTAAATTAAGAAAATGGCTTAAAATTCAACTAGGTTTTAAAATTAGAAATAAATTCAACTGAATTTTAGAAAATCTTTATGGACTTGTAAAAATATTTATAACAAATAAAATAACATAAAATAAAAATGTATTCACAAAATAAAAAAAATTAATTAAATATAATTTATATGAAGAAAATAGCAGAAAATTAGAAACAGCCATTAAAAATAGGAAATAAATATAGTAAATTTTGAAAAGATTCTATTATCATTTTAAAAATATTTAACGTCAAACTATACATAATAAAACATAAGTATACAAATTAGAATAAGATATATCAAGTAAAATATCATTTATATAATTTGAAACAATAAATATTGTTAAATAACCCTATACACACACAATATTGTAAAGGGTATAACTTTCACAATTTAAATCCAATTTCAACGAAACTAAAAGAGGTATTCATGATATTAAATCTATTTTCATAATAAAAGATAAATTTTAAGATTTAAAATGATTTTAGTTTTAATTTCAAAAGTCAAAGTTTAAACAGTTTGAGTAGAAATTCACCTTTCAGTAAAATATTCAAATTATACTAGTTTGTACTATAAATCACTTAATAATCATCATTTATATTTAAAAAGGGAATGTTTGAAATAAAAAAAATTTAAAAAAATTTAAAAATAACAGAAAGTTCAATTTAAATAATATACAAAAATCTATGGTTGTTACATTCTCCCCCACTCAAAACTTTTCGTCCTCGAAAAGGGATGAGCTACGGAAAAGCACAGAAAAAGATAGAGTGAAATAGGATTAAGATAAGATGAAAAGAAGATTGAAAATTATACCTGATAACTGTTGTTATAGGTAAGTTTCGCGAGGTGCAAATTATCAAATATTATAGAGAGATTTCTAAACAAAAAGAATATAGAAAGATTCCTACACCAGTCTGTAGCAAGATAAGGATGATGAGGACAACAAAAAGATAGTTTGAAAAACAAAATAAGGAAATAAGTTTGAAACCATGGAAATTTCAACTTAAATAGAAAATTAACTTTTAGACAAGTTAAATAAATCTTAACTATCCCAAATTTCATTATCTTATTGTCCAATCATCTTAAATTAACAATTTTTAAAACATGGGTTTGAAAAATAATCATTTGTTACACTCACAATGTACTTAATAAATTTAATTCTTCTTTATTCCTAATTAAAATTAAATTTATTCTACTCAATATGTTTATCACTTATGTTAAATATACTTACACTTATTGTAACTGCTTTCTTTTATCCTTAGTTCTTTTAACATTATTTTATTGTAAGTTATTCAATTACCTTTTATTATATTTACCTTTGTTAATCATTTTTTTTTCAACTAAAATTTAAGTGTATAACGTTCATTATAACCACTCAAATTTTATTTATAAAATCTTTTTATATTGTATATTATCCAATTACATTGTTAACTTCTGAAATTAAGGTAAGTTATATTGGAATGCAATTGTATTATACAAATAAAACTTTCCAATTCAATCATTTCAAGCTTAAATCATTTATTCAAAAAATTTGATTTTCTTTTTATAATTGAAATTATTCTTTAAAACTAAAATTTAAGAATTTAATTTCCGATTTCTTCAACCATTTAGAGATAAATAAATGTATGTACATAATTTATCGAATCAAATTTAAATCATATGTCTATATATATTATAGATCAAGTCATATTTTAGAACTTCAAATCAAATTGATTTCCAAACAAAGCTGTAGCAAGACTACAGAGCGGTCTCTTCACTTCGAAACTCGGAAATGAATGTCGATGATGCTGCAATCATCACCAAAATTACTTCCCAGCGACAAAGAGAAGAGCATTGATTTTTAAACTTTAAAATTCTTTGAAAACAAATTTCTATTCAAAAATACTTTAAATAATATAACCTTTTAAAACTTTAAACACAAGGTTTGAAACCATCGGAAATTAAAATCTCAAATTTCTTGTTCTAAATTCATTTCAGTTCCCAAATCAATTTATAACTATCTATAAATTCATTTATAGAATAATAAATGATAAATCAAGTATTATCATTTCAAATGATTAATTTAAATCAGTTTATTAAGTTTCCTAAATTTACTTATATATCAAAATTTATCTTATTAACCAAAATTTTAAAATAATATTGCGTCAGTTTGTTCTGTGAATGTGTTTTAGAAATCCTATCGATAGCGTTGATCAGACGAATCGATCGAAACCCAAATCAACATCAACAACCCAAACAACACAATATATAAAAAAAAACATAGATATACAAGTACAATTCAAAATGTTTGGAAGAATAAATTGGAAACAAAAGACAAGATGATTAAATAAAAGAGTAGGGAGGTGGGTAAGCTTAAATAAATCGCTGGCAACCTTAACCGGGTCAACCTTGACTTAAAGAATAAGATCAATGTGGAATTTTCTGGGGTAAATCTACATTCTATCTCAAGAGTTAGAGTTTGGAATAACAAAAGATATTAGCATCTAAACCAAGGATAGATATAAATCTCTGGTGAATCGATGCTAATTGTAAAGGAGTTTTCCCCCTTTTTCAATTCAATTTGAAATTGGCGTGACTACCAACTCACTAGAAAGATCATTCGAAGCGGAGTTATGGAATACTCCAGAGTCAAAAGAAGATGAATAGCGAGGGATACGAATGGATTTTGGAACCGTAGGGAATATTCCAAAATTCAAAGGAATTGAGTCAAAAAGGAAGAGATTCAAACTCGAATGAAAGTGGTTCTGTAAATATATTCACTCCATATGCTGAGCTTTGCCTAGAGCTACCAAAGCTCTGATACCAACTGTAACAACCCGATATTTTCAACCATTCGCATCCATTATAAGTGTATAGGTAGACACTCATGCCGGAATTGAATTGCTCAAAATACCACGTTGTAAATAAAAATTAGGCAAATCTCAGAATATACAGTAAATAAAAAAAACAGATCACAGACACAGAGTAATAAAAATGCAGCGGAAGTAAAAGAGATAGTAGTTCATGAAGCTACTATATAAAATATCAGAGTTAAATAAAATACAACGGAAGAAAATAAAGTACAACAGAAGTCTCAAGATGACAACCAAGTATAAGCTGAATAGAACAACAGAACTGGAATAGATAAAACTAGATAAGCGGATATTTCCAGCGATTCCAATCTCCGGAAAGCGGAATCCAAATCTGTGAATAACTCAGGCTGACCCGAGCGTAAATAAAAATACAAACACTCGAGTCAGGACATACATACTTATACAATGTAAACCAACTCAAGTGAACTGTAGTAAAGGTACAAGTAACTTAGAAGATGCTTGGAACCGCCCATCCTCTAAGGATCTGTTAAACTATTTACTATGTAGTATATTGCGCTATATACAATAGTGTCTAATCAGTAAAGTATAATCATATAGAAAATAGCGTTAAGGGGATGGTGAACCTTAACGCGGTCGGATCTTTAAAACCAAAATCGTAGTGGGCTCGATATAAGGATATGACACGGCACGCAAGGCAACGCCAGGGTGGATACACCATTTGCACTCCTGGACTGGTGGTGACGGCGAGCCAGCAGCTTCCGCCCACCTCGAACAATACCCCAATCAAAGTGGCGCCACATATCGAATCACAAAAGTAATAGAATGGTTTCCGATGGAGCATGCTCGATGAAAGGGTGCAAACCTTTGTGTAGCCCGGTATAGCTCCTGTTTTAGTCATATATGCCAACTCACAGGAGTTGGGTCCACGTAATATACCTCGAGGACGTCGGCACCATCCTACTTCATTCTAGAATCTCCACCGCGTACACATTTGTTAAAGTAGTTTCGGTATTGGCCGACTATAAGACAATATCCGATCCCGGTCTCTTTAACAACCAATCGTTATTATAACCCATAGTTATAACTTTAAAACAATATTTATACTTCAAAATAAAATACCATTTCAACCCAAATCTTTATCAAAATAAAGATTAAATCATTTCCAAAATATCATATCTTTCAGGTCTTCTTTTCAAATCATTTTAATATCAAAATATCATATCCTTTCAAAACCACATTTCAAATCATTTTAATATACCAAATTATCATATCTTTTCAAAACCACATTTCATTTCAAATCATTATTCATTTTATTCAATTTAAAATACCATTTCAATTCATATTTCAAAACTGTTTATATTCCAAAATCATTTTTAATCATTAAATGAAGTTATTATGTTTAATAATTAAATTTCCAAAAATTTCAACTTCCAAAGTTCATTTATTCACTTAATTTTATCAAAACAGTGAAAATTCATTTTTCGCAGTATTCAGAAAACACTACGGAAAGTTACATTCAAAACAGTTTGATTTAACAAAAGACAGCATTTTAAAATGTTGTAATAGGGTTTACTTAAGTTTCAAATAAACTTAGTTAAATTCAAAAATTATAGCACTCACAAAAATTGCTATAATAGCTTTTAATTCAATTTAGCTTTTTAGTTCATTATCATCAACTACAGCATTTTCAAATTCTGTAAAATCATTTAAATTGTAATTAATAGCATTTCAAAAATGCAGTCAATTAACTTCAAATATTCAATAAAATTTCTCAACAATTATATTTTTATTTAAAACATTTTAACTTATAAAATCATACATTTTTACATTTATAAACATCATTTAATTTTCCTCAAGTTCATGATTTTATAAAGTTAAATTTCCATTCAAAATCAAGATTTAATAATAATTCACTTATTAAATTGCAATGTTCAATTTAAGTCCATTACATTAAATTTCAACTTAACACTTAAGTTCAAATTCTCAAATATAACTTAGTTTTATTTTTATTTACTTAACTAACAGTTCACTTTTAAGTCAATTTCATAAATTTCCAATTTTAGTTATATTTCAAAATTTCAACTTAAATATTCATTCATTTCACATTTCAACTTTATTAAAATCATTAATATGATATAAAATCACTTTAAATTAATTTAAATTCAAAATATCATAAATTTATCATATTTTCAAAGTTAGTTTGAATTCCATTAAAAATTAAATCAAAATTTCCAAAATAACTTACATTCATATTTTCTAACTTTTCCATAATTTATTTAACTTATAGATTTCCAGAAAATAAATAATACTTTACAAGAATTATATTTTTATTTAATTTTTAATCAAGATATTATAATAATTAAATTTCTAAAATATTTTAAAAATTTTGGAAAAACATATTTTAACTACGGGCCTGTATATAATTTTCTACGCTAGGTAAAGTGATACGGGTAATATATCGTTTCAACCTGTAATTTACAAAGAAAATCCGGGTTTTATAATTTCAAACCCGCAATCCCAAGTTAAAATAAATTAAATAAAAAACTGTTCAAGCCTATCATTTCAGCCCATAACGATTTTTCCCTATTCTAAAGTCCGTTCGGGTATGTATCATTTCAACCCATAGTGATTCTAATCTAAAGGGAACTTGCAGTGTGATGAACATATAAAATAAATAGAATAGCATGAAATAACAGTAACATATAATATAATAAGTGTAATAACAGCTGTGAACATCATATGATAATAATATAAGCATATATAACATGATAATATAGTTCTACAGATTCACAGGGTGTCAATTCACATTTGTATAAGTATAAACATCTGGTGAGATTTACTCACTTGTATTTGATGGAGATTACAACCAAAGCACACAACACAGAAACTACGAAGGCACGACAACTCGAATATGATTTGAGAATGGGAGAGCCAAAGATTAATTCCTTGAACAAATTCAAACAAATAAGTATAAACAACACATAAGTTTCAACACAAGATACCATTAAACAATGCTAGAAATGGATGCATAAAACAAAGCCAAAGAGTTTTCACTTGTTTTCTACCATCTATGCTTCAGCTATAATCTGAAATGGCATGGCTACAGCATGGTTTTAGATCAGGTTTGGATTCCTAAAGGTCGGACATAGCATGGGAAAATGATGGAGCAAAGGTTTGTGAGCATGAAACAACAACTACAAGGCAACACACAATGTTCTCAAGGCACTAAAGGTCATGGACAAGGCACTCCAAATCATGGACAGTCTTCAAGTGGTCAACTACAGGTGTGACAGAGGTTTATGTGTCAGGAAAAGGCTGGTGGTGGTGGTGTATGGGTCGGCCTAACCTAGAGAAAGGGGTGCAACATTTGGTGATGTAGAAACTACCAATAGAAGGCAAAAGCATGGGTTCAAGGCCACTACAAGGCTCGGGCAAGGCATGGAGGGGCATGGCCATGGCTCAGGGGGTCAGGTGGTGATGTGACATGAGGTGTCAGGTCTGGAACAGGAGGTGGAGGTGGTATATGGTCGGCCATGTGGTGGAGAGAGGTGATAGAAGGTGGATGGCTCGGCTTGTATGCATATAGGTGATGTTGGTTCACTTTAATGTGGATTTTCTTCACATAGGTGCTCGACTATGGCATGGGAAGGTTCTGGAGGTGCTGTTGGTCAGAAGGGGATGGTGGTGGCGTCCCCAAGGTGGTGGATGTGGTGCTGGCCGATCCAATGTAGATGAAGAAGCAAGTGCAAGTCGCATTAAAACAAGAGAAAACATGAAAAAAAGAAAGAGTTTTTACCAAAAATTTTTGCAAAATGATGGAGGCCGGCTATTTTTTTTGAGATAGAGGAGTTTTGATACGGAATGGAATGAGAAATAATCAGCTGAGAGGAAGAACGAAGTCGGCCAAACCATAATGAATGCATGAGTTAGAAAACAAAGAGGTGGAAAGCCCAAAAGCCTTAAGCAAATCAAGAGTCACAACCTTTCAAATTTCTTTTATTCATTTTGAAATTTATAAATACTTATAAAACTGATAAATAAAGATAACAACTCAGAAATGAAAATAAATATATAAAATAAATAATTAAAATTTAATTTAAGTAGAATTTAAATTAAGAAAATGGCTTAAAATTCAACGAGGTTTTAAAATTAAAAATAAATTCAAATGAACTTTAGAAAATCTTTATGAACTTGTAAAAATATTTATAACAAATAAAATAACATAAAATAAAAATTTATTCACAAAATAAAAAAAAATTAATCAAATATAATTTATATGAAGAAAATAGCAGAAAATTAGAAACAACCTTTAAAAATAGGAAATAAATACAGTAAATTTTGGAAAAATTCTATTATCATTTTAAAAATATTTAAAGTCAAAATATACATAATAAAACATAAATATATAAATTAGATTAAGATATATCAAGTAAAATATCATTTATATAATTTGAAACAATAAATATTGTTAAATAACCCTATATACACACAATATTGTGAATGGTATAACTTTCACAATTTAAATCAAATTTCAACGAAATGAAAAGCGGTATTCATGATATTAAACATATTTTCATAATAAAAGATAAAATTTAAGATTTAAAATGATTTTAATTTTAATTTTAAAAGTCAAAGTTTAAACAGTTTGAGTAGAAATTCACCTTTCAGTAAAATATTCAAATTATACTAGTTTGAACTATAAATCACTTAATAATCATCATTTATATTTAAAAATGAAATATTTGAAATAAAACAAATTTAAAATAATTTAAAAATAACAAAAAGTTCAATTTAAATAATATACAAAAATCTAGGGTTGTTACAAAGCTTCAGTTTTAAATTTCAAACTACTTACCTATATAAAGGAGTTTATCAAGTTTAATTTTAAAAAACTTTATATTATTATTTATTAAAAAACAAAGACTTAAAAATAAACCTGAACTCTATATTTTAAACTTGAATTAGAGACTAGGTTTAAACTTCCTATACATTTGAATGGTTCAGGTTTTTAGAAACAATATTTTAAACAAACAGGTACAGGTTTGTCAAAACCTGTAACAACTCTCTAACCCGAGTCACCCCCCCAAAATACTTCGAGTAGTTCCTCATTTTCTTCGAGTCAAAAACTCGAATAACTCGGGTCATTCTCGAGTTCAAAAACTACACAACACTAAAAAAATACCTGAACTTCCACTGGACGGTGCACGTGCATCGTGGCTCAGGCCATCACCGGCCATCCACCAACACTTCTACCCATCAGTGATCATCCCCTGACGACATCACGACACTCCAAAACCATCTCACTTGCTCAAATCAAAACCGAGTACCAATTCTAAAACTGGAAACATCAGTGCCCTCCACGACCCAAATCTGTCAACGTTTCTTGCTTGCCACTCTGACCATCAGAAGGTCAGCGACTTCGGCCATGGCTTCAACTACGATCATACTATCCATTCCCAAAATATCTCAACACTCGATCAACTCCACTAGCTGTAGTGATCAAATTCTTAATTCACAATAAAACTAGGGTTCTAAAGAAAATTCTACTGCCGCATCTTCTCTGGTGAATTACATCACCAATACTCCTTTTTCCCAGCTTCTCCTACCTCTCTTCCATCACCAGGAAGAGCCCTATTCCCTCCAGATGCATGAATCACCCGAGAAATCCCAAAGTTCATATGCAGTTCATCCCCTAACTGCTCCTTAACCCTTCTACTAAAAATTATAGTTTTTGTTTTAAAAATCACATTATGATTTTAGTATTCAATCTATATTCAAGAATCCAGAAAACATGATGTTTAAATTTTTAGTTATCTTTGAAGTTGCTCACTTATTTGGTTTTCCAGAGCCTATCCCGGTTTATTATTAACTTAATTAAATTTTAACTTACTTAATAACTTAAACAAACAATTATTGTCCGCAATCTAAATTCTACAGGATTGGATCAAAAAGAATATGTATTTAAAACAAAACAGGGGTACTGGAAAACATAACAGAGGACATTCAAATAACATGCATACAAATACACTTCACATTAACATTCACACATGCAAAACTTAATTATTTCAGTGTACAAGCATGCAACCATTTTGTATTATTTTAAATTTTTTAAAAAAAGTTACTCACCTTTTAACCAAAATGCAGAGATGATTTAAACTGAGATAAAGCTTGAAAAACAAGGCTAGATACAGGTTGAAGCTTTAATTCTACAGATTTCATTATGACCCTTGATTTCTTTTGATAATCCAGGTTGCTCTTGAAAATGTAGGTTTGCAGAACATATTTTCCAGATTACAGAAAATGATGCAGTTTTGCCTTTTATTTTGAAGTGGAAGGCTACAGATTTTCAAATTTTGCTTTTGTTTTGGAATGGAAGGCTACTGATATGATATGAGGAGTTTATGAATGGTTTGTGCAGGGTTTTGAAGATGAAAATTTGATTTGAAGAGGAGTTTTGATTTTGTATTGAATATGCATGCTACAGATTTTTGAAGAGGAGTTACTGATTTTTAACAAAACTTTGAATTTGGGTTTTTTTTCTTCATGTTTCAGATTTGTTTACAGATCTGAAGTTAAAGCTTTTCTTTGTCTTTTGAATTGATATGAGAAAAGAAATAAAGAGATGAGGATATAGGCTTATATAAGTGTATTTTCAGATTTTATCAAATAAAAGAAAAAAAATTAAAACAATTTGACACTTGTAAACTTATTTTAACATTTGTCAAATTGATATGTTAATCTTATAACACTTGTCCCTTTTTAAAGTAATTTGTATTTGATTTACAAGTTAACATATGTATTAAGCTTAATTTTAATTTGTTAGTTAATATTTAATATGTATATAAATTCATAAAAAGAAATAAAACAAATCATGTTTATAAATAAAACTTATACATATAAAAATTAAAACAATTAAAATCTATACTTTGGAATTTAAATTCAAATTAAATTCAAAATCTAATATTTTAAAATCAAGTTATGACTACAAATTAAACTTTGAAATAATGATTGCCATTTTTATTCAAAATCTATTTATAAAGACAATATACTATTGATATTATTTTTAGAAATATCTTATTATTAAATTGAAATAATTGTAAAAGAAATTATATTTTTATTAATAAATTATCTATTTAATTAAGCTATAAAACTTTTTGTCTATCCATTTTAAATTTAAAACTCAAGCCAAAATTATTTTAAACATTTAATCATTTGTCTTAACAATTTAAAAATCATATATTTATTTATTAAATAGCTTTGGAAACCTAATATTAAATTAAATCAAATTTCTAAGTTATTAATATATGTATTAGAATTTTAAAACATGATTCATTTATTTAGTTTGAACCAAGATCATTTATTTAGTTTAAACCAAGATCATTTATTTAATAACTTTGAAAAGCTAATATTAAATAAAAACATATTTTCCAATTTACTACAAGTAATAAGAATTAGAAAAATATGTTTTATTTATTAAATTTAAAACAATTCTAATCTATTTACAATATAAACTATATATTTATATTATAAATAGAAACCAATTTATTATTTTTAAAAGATAAAATGACCAATTAAATAATTATTGAAGAAGATTATTAAATCTACTTGAATTATTATTAACAAAATATCAATATCAATTTAATTTTTAATACAGATTATTAAATTGATATTGTTAAAAATTCCGGGATGTTACAGCAAAAATATTTCTTTTCAATTTTACTTCGTCAGTGTATATTTTTGTAGACTGCTCAGATGCTGGATTCAAGTTGAAGATTAAATACGAGTGAATGAGTGAATTGTAGTGAGGTGCATAGGTAAATGATAAATTGTGATGTAATCAAATTTGTATTGACGTTGATATATATATGTGCGTGTGTGTGTGTGTGAGAGCTCAAATTTGTACTATTCAAAATTGTAACAAATATTTGTTTGAATAAAATATCTGTTTGAATTTAAATTCCATGTTATTTATTTTATTCGCCAAATATTTATTTAATTATGTGAAAAATAAAATAGTACATTAACAAATACTTTTAAATGAATATATATGTTTATTATCATCAAACAAAAATCATATACTCGTATATTCAACATTTACTTTTTCATACCAAGCATGAGGTGCTTGTTTTAATCCATATAAGACCTTTTTAATTTTAAATACATGATCGGGATATTTTTCATGAACAAATAAAGGAGGTTGTTCAATATACAAATTTTCTTTTATAAATTCATTTAAAAATGCACTTTTTACGTCAATTTGAAAAGTTTAAAGTTATGATGACATGTAAAGACTAGTAATGTTCATATTGCTTCAATACGTGCTACAAACCCTGCTTTATTTCAAACAATATTTCCATTTTCATCTGCCTTATTATTTAAAACCCATTTCATTCCGACTACAATTTGATCATTTGGCCTCGGTACAAGTTCCCACACATCATTTCTTTCAAATTAATTAAGTTCTTCTTGCAATGCAATAATCTAAAAATCATCTTTTGATGCTTCTTTATAAATTTTTGGTTCGATATTTAATATAAATGCAACATAAATCATTTGATTTAACTGTTTTCTAATTGATACTCTTGTATTTAAATCCCAATAATATTATTAATAGGATGGTCTCTTAACTAGGTGATGATGTTGCCATATTATCATTATTGTTATTGACATTATTATTATTTTCATGTATATGTGTATGAGTTTCAATTATAATTTCTTCATCATCGTCATTTTATTTTGTTTAAAGTTTTCATCAAATGAGACATGAAGGCTTTTGAAACGACCTGACTTTCTTACCATAGAAAATTGCATCATTTTTAAGAATGAAACGGATAGAAAAGAGAAAAGAAAGAAGAGAAGAAAGAAACAACATCAGAATCTAAACAGCGGAATGAATAAACTATATTAATAACATAAATATTACATAGTTTACAACAAATATCAGAGTTACACAGACATACATCATATACTAGGCAGTTATAAACACCTGTCTAGTTATTACAACTCAATACAACACAAGAAACGACTCAGAGAAAACTACACAGCGGAATACTAACATCTAACGCAGAAGCCTCCTGCTCCATTGCTCCTTCACAATTCGTCAAAGCAAACCTGAAACCTAACCTGAATTCTCTTGACTACTCGTAAAAATTTGAGTACCCAAGAGTTAAAGAAAACAGAAATAACTCCGGGTCAGACATGAGTCTGGTGTGAGTAACAGGTTAAAGTTGCTTAACTTTCAAAAACCTTTTGAAAAGAAAAGTATCACGTAAGACTTCCCACACATAAACATGGAATTTTTTTTACCTTAAGCTAACCAAAACATTTGATAGGAAATCAGATGATATTATAATAGTGTCTAGGGTTTTCAAGTAAATAAGAAATAGCCGAAATTGTTACATTCATTAAATTTCCAGCTACTAGCCACAAAAGTGGGTAATACAATCAAAACCGTTGGCACTTATTGGATTTTGGCTTCCATACAATGGCAGGGCTACTGGGGCACCGCCCGTCACAGTACGTGGCCTAGATCACCGCACCGAGGACCACTCCCGATCCTCTGCAACACAAAGCCGGACCCATTCCTTACTGAACAGTTCCGAACAAGATAACCCCGACGGCTGGAGCTCAAAAACCGCCCACAAAGCCGAAATAAAAAGGGACCTCTAGACAGGGGTAAATCTCGCTCTCCAGTGGGTGCGACCCACGAAGCCTTGCTGCACCTCCCCTGTTTTAGCCATTCCTGGTTGATGAGGCTTGAGGCTACGATTACCTTTATAAGACATATCACTTAGAATGCTCATCGTCCACCTGACGATGTTCTGAAAGCATTCAATCCATACAAGTTCGTTCCGGGTTCGAACGAAACCGAAGGCATTATCTCGTTACACTCATTTTGGAATCACCCTCAGAGTCAACGACAATAACCCTTACACTCTAGACCACCATCTTGAATCTATAAGTACTATTCCGTCAACTCATTATGGAATCACCCACAGAGTTATATTGACTTATAGTCCTTACACCTCGAGTCTTCACAAAGCTCCACTTTGATTCACGACCTAACGTTATTTGGAATCGATGTGGTTTTCGGATATCCAAATATGGAAACCCGATCCCGGTCTCATTGAAAACCAAAGCGTGTCTTTTAGGTCCAAGTTGTTCTAAAGTTTTTAAAACAATTCAACTATCTATATACATTCAGATAGATAACTTGTAAATCATAACTGATAATCAACATTATCACATAACAGGTAACCCACATTATCAATATGAAATAGATATTCCATATATCAACATCCCAATTGATAATCTAAATTATCATCACAATACAAAACCAAGCATTCATATCTCACAACCATACTTATCTCATTACTGAGATCACAAAGCATCCAAGACAATCAATGACATTCATCCATACATAAGCAAGGATTCACTCATACCACAATATAATTAATTTAAAATGAATTAAATTAACTATCTCTATCTCTAATTAATTTAAAATGAATTAAATTAATTACTTCATCTATAATTAATTTAAAATAAATTAAATTAATCACCTCATCAATATAAATCTTGCTTATCAATCATTTATTAATTATTCATCATTAATTACCTTAATTAATTATCTTTGATTAATTACCCTTAATTACATTCATGTAATTATCCTTAATTAATTGCAAATTAATTATTCTCAACCAAACGGTAATTAACCTTTAATTAATTCAATTAATTAATTAATCATAATTAATTACATTTATCCTTAATTAATTACATTAATTAATTACCTTTAATTATTTATTATTGATTAATCAATCTTTATTAATCATTAATTAAAATAATTAATGATCTTTAATTATTCCTTAGATTAATTTCCTTAAGTAATTAACTCATAATTATTAATCATCCCAGATTAATTACATTTAGTAATTAACTAACTTAATTACTTTATTTAAACCAAATTAATTATCTCTTAATTAATTTCTTAATTAATCCCTTGATTAATTACTAGGTAATTTAAAAATCCAAATTACGTCATTCTTAAACATCTCTAATAAATTACAACCTGTAATTATCAATCAATTACTTAACGAAGTAATTTCTAAAATCATTTCTTACATATAGTAATAATTTAAAACCCAAGTGTTTAAAATTAATTAAACTTAATTAGTTAAAATAAACAATCTCATTAAACTAAATTAATTACATTTAGTAATTAATTTCATAATTACTTTATTAAGTGATTAATTTCTACCATTCACAATTGATTATTACTAAATTAATTAATCTAAAAAAATTTAATCACATTAATTAATTATTTAAATAATCCTGGTTAATGACCTTCATTAACCCTTCTCTAATTATTTTCATTAAATAATTATCTGAGTTTAATTACAAATTTAATTATCTAGAATTTAAAGTCTAATTATTTAAATAAATTAACCTTGATTAAAACTTAATTACAAAATTAATAATTCATAAAAGTCTAATTAATGATCCTAATTATAAATTTATTAATCATTAGTCAATCATTAATTCCAAATTCAATTAATTAATTGAATTAATTGATTGATTAATCTGAATTATCTTATTAATTAAATTAATTCTAAAACATTAATTTAAATTCAAGATAAAACTTTTCCTTAATTATGTTTTAAAACAAATTTTGTTTAAAACAAAGTACTTTTGAAATTTCTTTAAATTTCATTTTAAATACAAGTTTAAAATAAGAACAATTTTAAAACTTATCAAGTTTAAATAATTTAAAACTTTTTAAATTGCAAACAAACAAGTGTTTGCCTTAAAATCTTAAATTTCATAAAAAAATTTAAAAACAAAACTCAATTCAAAATTTCTACCAACTTCAATTTATATTTAATTTAAACTTCCAAATTTAAACTTTCTTTTAAATTTACAAACTGAAGTTCATATTACAATTTAAGATTTCCAGAATTTAAATATAATTTAAATCTTGCTCATATTTCTTGAACTTTCAGTTTTTTTTAAACATTCAATCTACTTCCTTTTTAAAGTAGTTAATAATTCAAGTTTAAAACTTTATATTATTATTTTATTTTATTTAAATCTGAGATTTAAACCAACTTGTATTTAAAATTTACAAATTTAGAATTAAAAACTAAGTTTAAAACTTCTTTATATAAAAAAGCTTCTGTTTAAAAAAATTCAAACACACAGTATAGGTTTACTGTTAAAACCTGTAAACTTAAAAATACCCGAGAATCACCCAAATATACTTCGAGTCTAAAACCTTCCTTCCCCGAGTAAAATGCCCAACATCTTCGAGAAATCTTAAACCTAACTCGAGCAAAAACCAACACCACCAACCTTATCAGAAAACAGAGCCGTGCACATGGACGACGCCTCCAGTCACCTCCGACCATCAGTGGTGATCGTTCCTCATCCAAAACCACTTCATTACCCTATCTAGATCATTAGGTTAACTTCACGCCAACTCGAATTTGAATACGAGTTCCAATCAAGACCTGGAACCCAACAATCAGGTTTTCACTACAAAACCTGTCAATGCTCCTTGCTCGCCACGCCGATCATCAGAAGGTCGACCCCTTCGCCTTTTAACTACAACCAATCTAACGATCCCCAGAATATTTCAACACTCGATCATCTCTTCAACCCGAAAATTGCCAATTCTTCAAACCATAATAAACTAGGGTTTAAAAAAGGAAAATCAATACCGCAACCTTCTCACTGAATTCCATCACCACCTATGATTTTTCCTAGCCACTCCTACCTTTTTTCCATCACCAGGAAGAACTCCAAGCTTCCACTATTCATAGATCACCCGCAAATCCAAATAAACCCAATTCCAGTCAAAACCCAACTGTACCTTCATCCAAATTCTAAAAATCTTAATTTTTGATTTAAAAATCAAGTTTTATTTGATGTTTTGGATTTATGATTCTAAATTTATAAATTAACCTATTTGAAATTTACAGTGATTTGAGTTTTCCTGTTAAATTTTTATTTCCAAAACCACTATGGTTACATCTAAGTTAAATAAAATTCTTTAAAGTTTAGCTTATAATCAATAAACAATGTTTTATTAGATCCTAGTCTTAAGAATCTATGAATCAAAAGAAAATGAATCAAATAGGAGAGCTGGCTTAACATATAGAACAGAGATATTCTACAGATTTTTTTTTAAATCATACTAGCATCACATATCACAGGTACACAAGAAATTCCAACATATATATATATATATATATATCAATTACCACTTATTAAAGCATAGATCAGGCAAGCATATTAAATCTTTAAGTTAAAAGGAGTTACTCACAATTTAGAGGAAACAGAGCCTGATATTTAAAAAAAATCTTGAATGAAGTTGCAGAAAACATCTGTAAGTGACTTGATTCCCAAATTCAACTTGCATTTGAATTTAAAAACTTGGGTTTCCAGACTTTTCCTTTGAACTTGTATTTTGTTTAACATCAGGTTGAAAATGCAGGTAGGTTGTTTTATAAAGCAGACAAGGATTGCAGGCCCCTTTTTGATGAAGTTGCAAATTTTGTTTTTCATGTTTACATGCATTTCAAATTTGAAGAGGGTTTGATTTCAGAGGGGTTTGATTTGCATGTTTGGAATTGAAGAGGATTTGTTTACAGGGAAAATGATTCAGGCTTTTCATATTGAAATGAAGATGATTACTGATTTTTAGAAATGGTTATAAATTATTCTCAGATTTGTTAACTAAGCTTTAGATTTGAACTTAGCTTATAGATTTAGAAAAGAAAAAGAATGAAAGGAAAAGAAGGTGTGTTTATATAAAGGCTGAAATTATTTGTAAATAAAAATAAAAGAAAACAAAATTTCAAATGCCACTTGTAAATAATCTCAACGTTTGTCAATTAAATGCTTACTCTAATTACACTTGTTTATATGTTGCTTAAATTCATACACTTGTCTTTGTAAGGTAATTCGTATTTAAATTAACATGTTAATATATGGATTAGGCCTAATTGATTTGTTAATTGATATTTAATATGTATATAAATTTGTAAAAGAAATAAAAATAAATCATGTTTATAAATTAAACTTATACATATAGAAATTAAAACAAAAAGAAAAATCTATACTTTGGATTTTTAAATTTAAATTCAAATCTAATATTTTAAAAATCAATTTATGAATACAAATTAAATTTTTGAAATAACAATTGCCATTCTTATTCAAAACCTATTTATAAAGACAATACATTATTGATATTGTTTTTAGAAATATCTTATTATTAAATTAAAATCATTTTACAAGAAATCATATTTTTATTAATAAAATATCTATTTTATTAAGTCATAAAACCATTTTATTTGTTTATTCTAAATTTAAAACTCAATGCTAATTTAAAACAAAATTTCCAATTTATAATGTATATATTAGAAATTTAAAACATGACTCATTTATTAAATTTTAAACCAAAATCATTTATTTAACTTTGAAAAGCTTAAATATTAAATAAAACAAATTTTCCAAATACTAAAAATATTAGAATTAGAAAAATATGGTTTATTTATTTAAATTAAAACAATACAAATCTATTTACAATATAAACTATATATTTATGTTATAAATAGAAATTCATTTATTATTTTTAAAAGATAAAATAACCAATTGAAATATTTATTAAAGAAGATTTTTAAACCAATTTGAATTATTATCAACAAAATATCAATATCAATTTAATTTTAAATATAGATTATTAAATTGATATTGTTAAAAATTCTGGGATATTACAATCCTTCTTCCTTAAAAGAATTTCGTCCTCGAAATTTAAAACAAAGGTAATTTAATAATATCATTAAAGATTTAATTTTAAAAACACAAGCATATATCAAACCTATGCTAACAATCAAAACAACCAATTCAACCAACCAAACAAATCTAATTATCCAGAAAAAATTCTGGATTGAATTTCTTCGAGTTTCCCCAGGTGTATATATATATACCGGGATACTCGCTCTAGAGAATCCAAACAAACAATACTATGAAGCTACAAAGCTCCTATACAACTATATCTATAACAGTAGACAAGATATCAGACTACAAACTAGTCTTAATCAACAACCAAAACTCCAGAACTGCTGGTTCCACAACCAGAGATAGACCGTACACGTACTCCCTCAGAGATAAGTGAAACTCATCGAATCCCAGTTATCCAAACTGGCAATTCAATTCTGTAGATCAATCACTTATTCTCCAAGATCACATAAAAGATCCAAAACACTTCAGAGCAAACTTCTCAGACCTACCCAAACTTATAGCTCACTTTTGATCGGAGAAAACTTACCCAAAATTAAATCTCCGACTTTAGAGTCCAAATCCCTCCGACTCTTATCCACAAAACTCTTCAGACGATCCTGGGCTGTCTACAAACTTACTGATCTGCTCAACCTTCGCTGATACTTCTAGAAACAAACTGGACCAATCAACAAAACGATCTCCTTAAGATCAACCAAAACCAAGATCTCAAACTCAACTCCTCAACATCAGAAGACAACAACTCACTTCTCTTGTCCGAGAAAAGAAAAAGCAGATACACTTCCCAACTGCTTCCGCTGCACAACTTTGATCCAAAGTAGAATAGAATGCTAAAGAAGAACACAAGCACAAACATGACAACACACCCCAGAGATATGGTTCAACAAATCCATAAGAATCATTCAGAAGTTCCTCCAAAACTCCGAGCTGCTACACCAACTCAATCTCCTTGAAGCCATTCTACTATTAAGCTGAACCACCGGTACCACTCCTGGAATTCCTGTTGATAAGAAAACTCAATCTCTGGATACAGACAAAACTCTGACTTCTTGAAGACATTCAGAAAAAATCAGATAACCCAAGAGATCACTCAAACAATCGCAAGTCACTTTTGCGATCAACCTATACCAGATCCAAGGAAAACTGTTCTCCCTTAACCATATAAAACAGCTTAAACTTAACTAGCAACCCATCGAAGAAACGGGTTCACTCAACTGCTTCTGAACTCCACTCCAGAAAACTGCTAAGCCAGAAGATCTCTTGCCAACACCGAGAATACTCCAAGCTGCATTGCTGCCATAGATGCCAAAGAATTCCGAACAAAGCTCTCCGAGAAACTCGGACTTCAAAGCAAACAGAAAATCAAGCTGACCACAGCCACAACACCGAAGCAGACTCACTTCCTTAATTTGTTCCAAAGAAAACATCTTCGGCAACATCCATAGTCACTGCATCTCATCACGCAGCTACTACTCCCTGATGTATCCAAAATACCATCACTTTCTTCTGCCCAACCAATAGATCCAAACTCTACTCATCCAACTTCAAAGAACTAACTCCGAACCTTAACAGGTTTCCTTCAGAGATCAATGAAGTTCTTCATTACTACAGAACTCACTCGAGACGGTATTAGGTCTACAGTCTCGACAGAACACCTCCAACCTCAAACATTCAAACTCCAACAAATGGAGTCGTGTTACACACACTACTACCCCATCTACCTTTATAACTTATATTGGAAAACCTGAACAGGTAACCCAACAGATAGGTAGAAATAAATATATATTATATTAAAAATTACAAATACGCTCTCTCAAGAAAGACACCACTACAGAGCCTAGGTATTCCCTCAACCTAATGCTCTGATACCAAGTGAAACGACCCGACTTTCTTACCACAGAAAATCGCATCATTTTTAAGAATGAAAGGGATAGAAAAGAGAAAAGAAAGAAGAGAAGAAAGAAACAACATCAAAATCTAAACAGCGGAACGGATAAACTATATTAATAACATAATATTACATAGTGTACAACAAATATCAGAGTGACACAGACATACATCATATACTAGGCAGTTATAAACACCTGTCTAGTTATTACATCTCAATACAACACAAGAAACGACTCAGAGAAAACTACACAGCGGAATACTAACATCTAACGCAGAAGCCTCCTGCTCCATTGCTCCTTCACAATTCGTCAAAGCAAACCTGAAACCTAACCTGAATTCTCTTGACTACTCGTAAAAATTTGAGTACCCAAGAGTTAAAGAAAACAGAAATAACTCCGGGTCAGACATGGGTCTGGTGTGAGTAACAGGTTAAAGTTGCTTAACTTTCAAAAACCTATTGAAAAGGAAGGTATCACGTAAGACTTCCCACACATAAACATGGAAAAGATTTTACCTTACGCTAACCAAAACATTTGATAGGAAGATATTATAATAGTGTCTAGGGTTTTCAAGTAAATAAGAAATAGCCGAAATTGTTACATTCATTAAATTCCAGCTACTAGCCACAAAAGTGGGTAATACAATCAAAACCGTTAGCACTTATTGGATTTTGGATTCCATACAATGGCAGGGCTACTAGGGTACCGCCCGTCACAGTACGTGGCCTAGATCACCGTACCGAGGACCACTCCCGATCTCCTGCAACACAAAGCCGGACCCATTCCTTACTGAACAGTTCCGAACAAGATAACCCCGACGGCTGGAGCTCAAAAACCGTCCACACAGCCGAAATAAAAAGGGACCTCTAGACAAGGGTAAATCTCGCACTCCAGTGGGTGCGACCCACGAAGCCTTGCTGCACCTCCCCTGTTTTAGCCATTCCCGGTTGATGAGGCTTGAGGCTACGATTACCTTTATAGGACATATCACTTAGAATGCTCATTGTCCATCTGACGATGTTCTGAAAGCATTCAATCCATACAAGTTCGTTCCGGGTTTGAACGTAACCGAAGGCATTATCTCGTTACACACATTTTGGAATCACCCTTAAAGTCAACGACAATAACCCTTGCACTCTAGACCACCATCTCGAATCTATAAGTACTATTCCATCAACTCATTACGGAATCACCCACAGAGTTATATTGACTTATAGTCCTTGCACCTCGAGTCTTCAAAAAGCTCCACTATGATTCACGACCTAACGTTATTTGGAATCGATGTGGTTTTCAGATATCCAAATATGGAAACCCGATCCCGGTCTCATCGAAAACCAAAGCGTGTCTTTTAGGTCCAAGTTGTTCTAAAGTTTTTAAAACAATTCAACTATCTATATACATTCAGATAGATAACTTATAAATCATAACTGATAATCAACATTATCACATAACAGGTAACCCACATTATCAATATCAAATAGATATTCCATATATCAACATCCCAATTGATAATCTAAGTAATCATCACAATACAAAACCAAGCATTCATATCACACAACCATACTTATCTCATTACTGAGATCACAAAGCATCCAAGACAATCAATGACATCCATCCATACATAAGCAAGGATTCACTCATACCACAATATAATTAATTTAAAATGAATTAAATTAACTATCTCTATCTCTAATTAATTTAAAATGAATTAAATTAATTACTTCATCTATAATTAATTTAAAATAAATTAAATTAATTACCTCAGCAATATAAATCTTGCTTATCGATCATTTATTAATTATTCATTATTAATTACCTTAATTAATTACCTTTGATTAATTACCCTTAATTACATTCATGTAATTATCCTTAATTAATTACAAATTAATTATTCTCAACCAAACAGTAATTAACCTTTAATTACTTCAATTAATTAATTAATCATAATTAATTACATTTATCGTTAATTAATTACATTAATTAATTACCTTTAATTATTTAGTATTGATTAATCAATCTTTATTAATCATTAATTAAAATAATTAATGATCTTTAATTATTCCTTAAATTAATTTCCTTAAGTAATTAACTCATAATTATTAATCATCCCAGGTTAATTACATTTTGTAATTAACTAACTTAATTACTTTATTTAAACCAAATTAATTATCCCTTAATTAATTTCTTAATTAATCCCTTGATTAATTAATAGGTAATTTAAGAATCCAAATTACCTCATTCTTAAACATCTCTAATAAATTACAACCTATAATTATCAATCAATTACTTAACTAAGTAATTTCTCAAATCATTTCTTACATATAGTAATTATTTAAAACCCAAGTGTTTAAAATTAATTAAACTTAATTAATTAAAATAAACGATCTCATTAAACTAAATTAATTACATTTAGTAATTAATTTATTAATTAATTTATTAAGTGATTAATTTCTACCATTCACAATTGATTATTACTAAATTAATTAATCTAAAAAGAATTAATCACATTAATTAATTATTTAAATAATCCTGGTTAATGACCTTCATTAACCCTTCTCTAATTATTTTCATTAAATAATTATCTGAGTTTAATTACAAATTTAATTATCTAGAATTTAAAGTCTAATTATTTAAATAAATTAACCTTGATTAAAACATAATTACAAAATTAATAATTCATTAAAGTCTAATTAATGATCCTAATTATAAATTTATTAATCATTAATCAATCATTAATTCCAAATTCAATTAATTAATTGAATTAATTGATTAATCTGAATTATCTTATTAATTAAATTAATTCTAAAACATAAATTTAAATTCAAGATAAGACTTTTCCTTAATTATGTTTTAAAACAAATTTTGTTTAAAACAAAGTACTTTTGAAATTTCTTTAAATTTCATTTTAAATACAAGTTTAAAATAAGAACAATTTTAAAACTTATCAAGTTTAAATAATTTAAAACTTTTTAAATTGCAAACAAACAAGTGTTTGCCTTAAAATCTTAAATTTCATAAATTTTTTGAAAACAAAGCTCAATTCAAAATTTCTACCAACTTCAATTTATATTTAATTTAAACTTCCAAATTTAAACTTTCTTTTAAATTTACAAACTGAAGTTCATATTACAATTTAAGATTTCCAGAATTTAAATATAATTTAAATCTTGCTCATATTTCTTGAACTTTCAGTTTTTTTTAAACATTCAATCTACTTCCTTTTTAAAGTAGTTAATAATTCAAGTTTAAAACTTTATATTATTATTTTATTTTATTTAAATCTGAGATTTAAACCAACTTGAATTTAAAATTTACAAATTTAGATTTAAAAACTAAGTTTAAAACTTCTTTATATAAAAAAGCTTCTGTTTAAAAAAATTCAAACACACAGTACAGGTTTATTGTTAAAACCTGTAAACTTAAAAATACCCGAGAATCACCCAAATATACTTCGAGTCTAAAACCTTCCTTCCCCGAGTAAAATGCCCAAAATCTTCGAGAAATCTTAAACCTAACTCGAGCAAAAACCAACACCACCAACCTCATCAGAAAACAGAGCCGTGCACATGCACGACGCCTCCAGTCACCTCCGACCATCAGTGGTGATCGTTCCTCATCCAAAACCACTTCATTACCCTATCTAGATCATTAGATTAACTTCACGCCAACTCGAATTTGAATACGAGTTCCAATCAAGACCTGGAACCCAACAATCATGTTTTCACTACAAAACCTGTCAATGCTCCTTGCTCGCCACGCCGATCATCAGAAGGTCGACCCCTTCGCCTTTAACTTCAAATTCAACCAATCTAACGATCCCCAGAATATTTCAACACTCCATCTCTTCAACCCAAAAATTTCCAATTCTTCAAACCATAATAAACTTGGGTTTAAAAAAGGAAAATCAATACCGCAACCTTCTCACTGAATTCCATCACCACCTATGATTTTTCCTAGCCTCTCCTATCTTTCTTCCATCACTAGGAAGAACTCCAAGCTTCCACTATTCATAGATCACCCGCGAATCCAAATAAACCCAATTCCAGTCAAAACCTAACTGCACCTTCATCCAAATTCTAAAAATCTTAATTTTTGATTTAAAAATCAAGTTTTAGTTGATGTTTTAGATTTATGATTCTGAATTTGTAAATTAACCTGTTTGAAATTTACAGTGATTTGAGTTTTCCTGTTAAATTTTTATTTCCAGAACCACTATGGTTACATCTAAGTTAAATAAAATTCTTTAAAGTTTAGCTTATAATCAAACAAACAATGTTTTATTAGATCCTAGTCTTAAGAATCTATGAATCAAAAGAAAATGAATTAAATAGGAGAACTGGCTTAACATATAGAACAGAGATGTTCTACAGATTTTTTTTTTTCAAATCATACTAGCATCACATATCACAGGTACACAAGAAATTCCAACATATATATCAATTACCACTTATTAAAGCATAGATCAGGCAAGCATATTAAATCTTTAAGTTAAAAGGAGTTACTCACGGTTTAGAGGAAACAGAGCCTGATATTTAAAAAAAAAATCTTGAATGGAATTGCAGAAAACATCTGTAAGTGACTTGATTCCCAAATTCAACTTGCATTTGAATTTAAAAACTTGGGTTTGCAGACTTTTCTTTTGAACTTGCATTTTGTTTAACATCAGGTTGAAAATGCAGGCAGGTTGTTTTATAAAGCAGACAAGGATTGCAGGCCCCTTTTTGATGAAGTTGCAAATTTTTTTTTCATGTTTACATGCATTCCAGATTTGAAGAGGGTTTGATTTCAGAGGGGTTTGATTTGCATGTTTGGAATTGAAGAGGATTTGTTTACAGGGAAAATGATTCAGGCTTTTCATATTGAAATGAAGATGATTACTAATTTTTAGAAATGGTTATAAGTTATTCTCAGATTTGTTAACTAAGCTTTAGATTTGAACTTAGAATTATAGATTTAGAAAAGAAAAGGAATGAAAGAAAAAGAAGGTTTGTTTATATAAAGGATGAAATTATTTGTAAATAAAAATAAAAGAAAACAAAATTTCAAATGCCACTTGTAAATAATCTCAACATTTGTCAAATGAAATGCTTACTCTAATTACACTTGTTTATATGTTGCTTAAATTCATACACTTGTCTTTGTAAGGTAATTTGTATTTAAATTAACATGTTTATATATGCATTAGGCCTAATTGATTTGTTAATTGATATTTAATATGTATATAAATTTGTAAAAGAAATAAAAATAAATCATGTTTATAAATTAAACTTATACATATAAAAATCAAAACAAAAAGAAAAATCTATACTTTGGATTTTTAAATTTAAATTCAAATCTAATATTTTAAAAATCAAGTTATGAATACAAATTAAATTTTTTTAATAACAATTGCCATTCTTATTCAAAACCTATTTATAAAGACAATACACTATTGATATTGTTTTTAGAAATATCTTATTATTAAATTAAAATCATTTTACAAGAAATTATATTTTTATTAATAAAATATCTATTTTATTAAGTCATAAAACCATTTTATTTGTTTATTCTAAATTTAAAACTCAATGCTAATTTAAAACAAAATTTCCAATTTATAATGTATATATTAGAAATTTAAAACATGACTCATTTATTAAATTTTAAACCAAAATCATTTATTTAACTTTGAAAAGCTTAAATATTAAATAAAACAAATTTTCCAAATACTAAAAATATTAGAATTAGAAAAATATGGTTTATTTATTTAAATTAAAACAATACAAATCTATTTACAATATAAACTATATATTTATGTTATAAATAGAAATTCATTTATTATTTTTAAAAGATAAAATAACCAATTGAAATATTTATTAAAGAAGATTTTTAAACCAATTTGAATTATTATCAACAAAATATCAATATCAATTTAATTTTAAATACAGATTATTAAATTGATATTGTTAAAAATTTCGGGATATTACAGCTTTCTTTTATAATATTTGTTCATTATCAAAAAATTCTATAGGCTTTGCTTCTATCCGAATAACCAACAAAAATTCCTTCATCAGCTTTAGAATCAAATTTTCCAAGATAATCTTTAGTGTTTAATATGAAGCATTTTGACCCAAAAACGCGAAAATATGATACTTTTGATTTCTTGTTAAAATATTTCATAGCATATGTTTTTAGTCATGGGTCTAAGTATTACACAATTTAATACATAACAAGCAGTAGCAAAAGCTTTAGCCCAAAAATTCTTTAGTATATTACTACTATAAATTAGAGTTCGCGCACATTCTTGTAAAGTTCGATTTTTTCTTTATAAACACAGTTTTGTTGTGGTGTTAGAGAAAAAGAAAAATTATGAATAATTCCCTTTTTGTTATAAAAATTTATAAATAGTTCATTTTCAAATTCACCTCCATGATCACTTCGTTTACTTTTAATTTTTAAATTCATTAATTTTTTTTATCCATTTAGCAAAAATTTTGAAAATTTTAAAGTGTCGCTTTTATATTTAAAAATAGTGTCCATGTATATCTTGAAAAAACATCAATAATTACAAAAATTAATTTATTATGATTTATTGAACGTACTAAGTTGGTCCGAATAAATCTAGATGGAGGAATCAGAGAGATTGTTTTTTTGGAAATTTCCTTTTTAAATTTAAAGGAGTTTTTCTTTGTTTACCAAATTGACAAGCGTCACGCAGGTTTTTAACCTTGTAGTTGATTTTAGGTAATCCCCTAACTATTTCATTTTTAGCTAGTTTGTTGATATTCTTAAAATTTATATGACAAAATCCTTCATGCCATAACCATGGATCATCATGATTTGTGGCTAAGCATAAATTTGTATTATTTTTGACACTCACGTTTGAAACATATATGTTTCGAATTCTAAATGCTTCAAAAATATAATTTTTATTGTGATTAAATTTATTGCATTTTTTTCTAGAAATCAATTTTAAATCCTTTATCACATAATCGACTTATACATAATAAATTATGTTTCGAATTTTCTACCAATAGAACATTAGTAAGTATAAGAGAGTTAGAAATACCAATATTGATGACTTCTCCAATGCCGATGATAAATCCTTTTGAGTTATCTTCGAATGTTATAGTGCCATCATCGATATATGTTATACTTGATAACATATTAGCATTTCTAGTCATGTGCTTAGAACAACCGCTATCGACTATCCATTTTTCTTTATTCTTTGTTTTAATTTAGGGTACCTATAAAATAAGAAAATTTTAATTGGTATCCACCTTCTTTGATTAGGTCCTACGTGTTAGTGGAGGAAGGTAGCCATATCCACGAGGCTTTGGTTCCTTTAGAAGTGTAACTTTTGCTATATGCAACTATCTGTAAATATTCATCAATATATTTTTGTCCAATTAGTTTATTATTTATTTTTGGAATCCATATTTTGGCCATATTTGTATATGAATTTTTAACCTTAGTTTCTATCTTTGGCCTTTTGAATTTTGTATATAATATGCTATATTTCTATGATTTTTATTTATTTTCAAAACCTGATCCATTTAGATTTCCAGATGGTTTCGATATCGTAATCAAATTTTCTAAATTTTGTTTCCCTTTATTAAATTTTGTCACATTATTTGTTATTTTTTCTAATTTACTTTTAGGATCACAAATTTCAATATTTATAGAATCTAAATTTTCTTGTAATTCTATTTTTTCTTTCTCCATATCAACTTTTTCTACCTTATAATTTTCTAAATCATTTAATAAATTATCATTTTGAGATAATAATGTTGCATATTTTCTAGAACAATTTCTAATTCTTCTTCTAAGTTAATTTTTTCATCTTTTAATAATCCGATTACTAATTCTGATCTAGTTAACTTTCCCACGTATTCTTTATTTAATTTTTTGATTCTTTATATTTGCCATCTAATTCAATGCTTATTCCCATTATTTCATCATAAATTAGTTCAGGACATACATCATCAGTGTTAGCCATAAAACATACATTTGCTTATTCCGAGCCACTTTCACTATCATTTTCTGAAGAAGAAGGAAAATCTGAATCAATCCATGTTACTTGAAAAGCTCTTTTTTTCTTGAATTTCTCAAACTTGCTTTTCTTTTTATCATTGTTGAGCTGTGTACAATCGTTCTTCATGCGGCCGAATTTTCACATTCATAACATTTGATTGATGTTTGATTTGAGTTAGTTTGGTTTGCCGCCATTTTAAAATTTTGTCATCTTCTTGAACTTCTTGAATTTATTGTAGTTCTTGGAAATAAAAACAATCTCCTCTTCTTCTAAGTCTAAGTCTAAGTCTAAATCTTCGTTACTTTCTTGGAATGCTACGTTTTTCTTCCCATGATTTTTATCCTTTCTAGTCTGCAAGTTAGCTTCGCATGGCATCAAATTTCCTATTAGCTCTTCGGCTTTAAGTTTAGAAAGACGTTAGCTTCTTCAACGGCTAAAACTTTTCTTTCCTATTCATTTGTCAAAGAGTTTAAAATTCACGTGACTGAATCAAATCTATGAATTTGACTCCAAGTGCCATGAGATCGTGTTGAATGGTTTGAAATATTGCATACATATCAATAATTGAGTCACTTGTTCTCAGTTTGAAAGATGAAAACTGGTTTTGTATAATCGAAATTTTAGTTGCTTGACTTTGTTCGAGCCTTTGTGTGTGACTTGTAAAAAGAATTATATATCATATGCAGCCTTGCAAAGCATGGCACGTGAAAACCCATTTTTTTCTAGTGAGAAAAACACACATTCATAGCTTTATCGTTGTTAAATGGCTTTGCTTTTTGTGCATCAATCCACGTGCTAATATTAGTGTTAGGTTTTTCATATTTGTTTTGAGCTGCTAGCTATATTTGAAAGCCATTTGTTTCCATGAAAGTTCGCATACGTGTTGATCAATAAGGATAATTAGAACCAATAAATAGTGGAGGAAGAGCGGTTGATTGACCTTCTTCAAATGTGCTTACCATTTTAATGATTTTTCAATCACTTGTTACTATAGATTGGAATGACCTTGCTCTGATACCAAATGAAAATCTATAGGATCTTTATAAATAGTGCAGTTTATATGTATGCGTGTGAGGATGTATATTACTAACTATATTAAGTGGAGAACAATAATTGAATATAAATATAAATAATAAAATGACCATGGAAGATACTTTATACTGGTTTGGACCACCCGTCCTACGTCAAGTTTGAAGCTCCCCTTCGGTATTTCCTTTAACCAACTAACTGTCCTTCACCCAAAGGAATAGGCTATTACAAAAGTATATCTCTGACAATCTTGTATTCCAAATAATAGGGATTTTGAATGATGGTACAAATCATCCTATGATCTCCTTTGAGTATGTGGATGTGAAAGCTTTGAGTTGTAGGAAGTGGTTTAACCAAAATTATATTATGATTTTGACTGATTATGTAAGCAATTGTATGCACAAGAGAGTAATAAGAAATCAAGAGGGAATAGTTTTAGTTAATTCAAATTTTGTTATATTCTAAATCTCAATCATGATAGTATTTACTGATTTAAAGAAATGCAGATGAATATTTGTCACTATTAGACAAGGTCTATTAATTTTAATGGTTGTAACCTTTAGAAGAAGAGTCAATTTCTATTCATTCAATAAAAGTGTTTATTCAGAATCAAGCAGTTTTTCAAATGACAAACAAAAACCTCAAACGTCCGTGACTTTAGGAAATAATTTCACGAGGAATATTTGTGATCTTTCTTTAGACATTTGTGAATGTTAAATGTATTTGTCCAGTGTATATGAAATTGTGGGCGATCGTGTGTCCATATATACTTAAGGAGACCTTACATTATTTTATCTAAGACTCTTTTACATTAGAATAAATTACTAGTTATATTATGGTCGATAGGTCTTTGTTTGGCTTCAAATCCCAATATCTTTGAGCACGATGTCTTCTTGAAGTATTTATCAGTTTATTTTGATAAGATACATAATATATACGACTGTATAGTTGTTGTCATTGAAACATTGAATGGAGATTCTAACACTATTCTTATGCCTCGATTGGTTTTAGTTGAAATATTTGATCTTCGGTATATTCACCCTTTATTTGTTTGTTATGTGCCATTTCATATTGCTTCTTTTGCAATTAACCTCTAGTTTCTTTGCTTTGCCTTTGAGCTTTTCTATTTTCTTCACCATTGCATTTTTTTGCTAAACTAGCTTTTCTTCTTCCTTCTTAGGATCTTCTTTAGAAACTGAATTCTCCCAAATGTTTATATCAGGCCGGTTGCCCCTAACATATGGGGTTTATAAAAGGTCGTCGCTCTCTCGAGGAGTTAGAAAACATTATACTCTGCTTGTTGTATAAGAATAACATCCAAGAACAACGCTACATCACAACAGTTTCTACTAACGAAATGATAACATCCAATAGTGATCATGTTGATTGGTCTGCGGTAACAGAAGAAAGTTGTAGTTGAGTTTTCTATCAAGTGAGTGAATGTTGTCTTTCTAGTAAGTATAAACCTGCCTTCATGTGCAAACTGCCTTTCTTATTAAAGCAAATGACCTAACATATCAAATGAATGGCTTAACTCATTCGAACAAGTCCCAGCACTCCTAAGTTTCCTGGTTACTAGGCGAAGATCAGTTCGGTTGCTTTCCTCTTGAGTCCTTTCCCCTGTTGTGTAGATTGGTCCAATCCCTGGATTGATGGGGCATGCTTACTTACCGACACCACCTATTATATCTATTATATATAGGGAAAGAATGAAGAAAGAGTGTTCTGAAAGAGGCCTTGGATTAGGCTAATTGTGATGACCCGAAATTACAGGCAATATCAATTCAATAATCTGTATTAAAAATTAATTGATTTGATAATTTTTGTTAATAAAATTTGAATTGATTTAATAATCTTCTTTTAATAAATATTTAGTTGGTAGATTTTATCTTTTTAAAGCTAATAAATTGTTTTCTATTTATAATGTGTTTATATATACATATTTGTATATATTGTAAATAGAAAAGCTTTGTTTTAAATTTAACAAATAAAGCATATTTTCTAATTCTAATATTTTTAGTAATTTGGAAATTATGAATTATTTGATATTAAGCTTTTCAAACCTATTTAATAAATAACTACACGGTTTTAAATATTTAAGGTAAATTTTTAATTGTTTAAATTTATTTTAGCTTAAGTTTAAATCTAAATTAATTAACAAAAAGGTTTGTTTTATTTTCTTTTTAAAATATAGCTTGATAAATATGATTTGAATATATATAGAAGTTTAAAATACAATTTTACAAATGAAACATTAATACATATAATAAAATAAGTAATTTATAATAAAGAGATAATTTCTTTTATAAATTATTTAAGATTTGATAAATTGTTATTTTTAAATAATAATAATAATAATGTGATAGATATAAGTAGATTTTAAAAGAAAATATAATTGTTATTTCAAATTGAATTTGTGTAGTAATATATGTATATATATAGCTTGATTTTTAAGTTGGACTTTTGACTTTGATTTGAATTTGAACTTATAGTTTTGAAATTCAAAAGATAGATATTTTAAATTGTTTTGGATTTTGTAGATATTGGTATAAGCTTTTATTTATAAATAATAATTCGTTTTATTTCTTTAAACTTATCTATATTTATAAATAAGTATTTATATACTAATAAATATATATATATAAGCTTTCATTTAACATTTAAATTAAAAAGAAAATACTTAAAAAGACATGTGTTATTATCCTAAGGCTTCCTATAACATGTGTGTACTAATAAGTATATAAGGATGACAAATGTTAATATTTGGGACAAGTGTCAATTTATTTTAATCTTTTATTTTATTTTAATTTTAATCAAAGTTAAGCCTATATATAAAACTATTCTTCTTTCCCTTCAATTCTTTTTTCTAATCAAAAGTTAAGAGTAAACAAAAATATGAAAACTCAAAACCATTTCAAAAACAAAACCAGTAATCATCTTCAAACCAGGAAAAAAATCTGTAAATCGCTCCTCATAAAATAAGACCTGCTAATCATTTTCCAAATCAAAAGATCAACCCTGTAACCCATTTTTCAAACCAAAAACATGTACATTTTCAAGTTCAAAGCAAAACCTGTGAACATCATCTCCAATCTGTAATCAATATCCTCTGCAAACCTGTAAACTTATTTTCAAGAACAAGCCTGCGTTATTTTCTTCAATCTGTTCAAAAGCCTGTGCATTTCTGCAAATCTAATATTTTCAAAGCAATTTCTAAAGCCTGTAAACCAAGAATTCAGTTTCAAATGCAATATGGAATTTATCTACTGCATGCAAATCTGAGACAACAACTCAATTTCAAATTTCAAAAGCAAGCACTCAAGTTTTTAAATCAAAAGGGCAATTCAGTTTTAAAGTATCAAAGGCTTTCTCAAAAATTGGAGGCTCAGTCTTTATTCTCAAATCTGTGAGTAACATCACTTTTATCAAGTTTAAGTATATAAATATGGTTGCATGATTTATATCTGAAATATGTATGTTTGTGTATGTTTATTGTTGTACTTCTGGATGTATGATGCATGCATGTTTGTTTTCAACAGAATCCTCTCTGTTTATACTTTCTAGTTCTTATTTTTGTTTTTATTTCAAAATCTTTTAGTTTAGTCTCTGTTTAAACTTAAGATTAAAATCAAACTTGTTTGTTCCATCACAAACTTTAGTTTAAAATTTTACTTAAGTTAAAATAACTTCGTATTATCTTTGGAAATCATAAACAACTAATCAAACTTTGAAATAGTGAAAATTCAAATATCATAATTCACTACTTCAGGCTTAGGATTTGAAACAACATTCAAAAACTTGAATTTTAAATCTAAAATCATAATTTTTAGTGATGCGATGAATGAGCAGTTCAGGGTTGAGCTGAGAATGGGAAATTGGGTGTTTCTGGTGATTTGCTTGATTGTAGGGGTCAGGTTCTTCAGTGTTGATGGAGGAATGATCGGAGGATCTGGGAAAAATGGCTGAATGGTGATCAAGAGGCTATAGTGACGGTGGTGGATGTTTTGAGTTTGTAACCCTAGTTTTAACTAGGTTTGGTATTTTGATAATCGCAACTTCCCTAGTGGATCGAGTGCAACAAGATTCAAGGAGATGGAAGCTTGGATGTTGGCGATGCTATAGCGAAAAGTGTAGACACTTCGATGGTCGGAGATTCGAGGACGAGGCGTTTCTAGGTTGAGGTGGTGATTCCAGGCTTTGTTCCAGGTTTGGATTTTGAAGCTCGAATTCGATTTCGAGTTTAGGATGACAATCTGATGATTATGATAGGATGGGGGAATGATTTTCGATGAGGGATGATCATCGTTGATGATCAGAGTGGGACAGCGCCACCGTGCATTTGCACGGTGTACTTCCATTGTTTTCTGGTGGGTTTGGTTTGAGCAGGAAAGTTTACTCGAGATTTTCTTGAGTAATTTGATGATTTGCTCGAAGATTTTAAGGTTTTGACTCGAAGCAATTTGAGGGTGGTTTGGGGGAATGATGTATTGCTGGTTTTAAAAGAAAACCTGTCTGTTTTAAAATTTTAAATTGATTTACAAATTTGAAAGCAAGATTTAAATAAGTTTTAAATCTAAGTTAAATCTGTATTTCAAATCCAAATTTGTAACCTAGTTTGTAAATAAAATAAAGTTTTTAAAATTTAAATTGTTTTAACAATTTTGAATGTTAAAGTATAATTTAAATGGTCTGAATTTAAAAAGGGAATTTGGTTTAAACTCTTTTAAATTTCCTTCATAAGACAAGTATTTCAATAACATATGGTTTAAAAGGTTTTTAAATTGTTTTAAACTTTGTTAAAGTTAAATTTGTATTCATTTTAAATCTTAAATTTTAAATGAAATTTTAAATTAAATTTAAAAGTAAATTGTTTTTTAATGTTGCGTTATTGATAATTTAATCATAAGAAAGAAATGTTTTTATCTTAAAGTTAATTAGGATTTAATGATTTATAATTCATTAAATTATTAAGGTAATTAAAAAGGATAATTAATTAATTTCATTAATTAATTATTTGGATTAATTAATTATGTAATTCAAGGTTTAAATTAATTGAATAAGATTTAAGATTAATTATTTAAGGAATAATTAATTTGTAATTAAGGATCATTTATTTGATAAGGTTAGATTTTTAATTAATGATTAGGAACTAATTAATCAAGTAATTAAAGAGTAATTAAGTTACAGTCAAAATTTAATTAATTAAATAATTAGGATTAATTAATGGGTTACTAATGGTTAATTAATTTGTAATTAATAATAATTAATGTAAGATTGATTACTGAAGATAAGTAATTAAAGAATTGTTAATAGTTAACGAAGGTCATTAACTAGGATTATTAAATAATTAATTAATTTGATTAATTTAGTAATTAATTAGATTAATTAATTAAGGATAATCATTTATGAATCTAGGATAAGTATAATTACTTAATGGAAGTAATTAAGAAATTAATTATTCAATGTAATTAATTGAGTTTATTTTGATTAGTTTAAATTAATTAATTAAGTTTAATTAATTTAAGATAATCAATGGATGGTTTGGTAAGTATTAATTACTTAGGGCAATTTATAAAGAATAATTACTTAGTGAAGTAATTAGTGGGTAATTACTGAATGTAATTAATTGAAGAATGGAAGTAGTTTTGGTTTAATTACTTTGTGTAATTAATAGAAGGATAATTACTTAGTGATAGTGATTAATAATTAACTACATAGTGTAATTAATTTAAGAATTGATTAATAATGTTATTTGAAGATAATTAAGTGATGTAATTAATTAAGAAAGTTAATTACCAAATGAGATTGGTCAAGAGTGATTAATAAATATGGTTTAATTTATTAATGATGTAATTACCTAATGTGGTTTAATTGCCAAAAAATGTGGTTTAATTAATTAATTAATCAAGAAAGTTAATTGCCAAAAAATGTGGTTTAATTTAAGATTAATTACTTAATGTAATTAATTAATTAAATAAAGTAATTAATTAAAGATGTAATTAGGGGATCTTTAATATAACTAATGATGTAATTAAGGATGGATTAATCAAGGACTAATTAATCAATGAAGTGACAAATTAATGTAATTAATTAAGAATTAATGTAATTAATTATAGTTAATAAACCAATGAAGTAATTAAGGTTAATTACTGTATTTGATTAAGGATAATTAATTTGTGAAATTAATTAAAGAATAATTACTTAAATGTAATTAAAGGATAATTAATCAAGGATGATTAATTAAGGTGGATAATTAGAGAAATTAATTAATTGATTGGTAATTAATTAATGGTTATGTAAGAAAGTTTTATAAGGATGAAGTTAATTAATTTAATTTACTTTAAATTAATTAGAAGTGAAGTAATTAATTTAATTCATTTTAAATTAATTATATTGTGATTAATTAATCATTGCTTATGTATGGATGGATGATATTGGTTGCCTTGAATGGTTTGTGATCTCAGATATGAGATAAGTAATGTTGTGTGATATGGATGTTTTGGTTGATGTGTGATGATAATGTGAATTATCTATTTGTGATGATAATATGGATTATCTATTGTGATATTGTGAATTATCTATCTGTGTATATAGATAATAGAATTGAATTGTTTTAAACTTTAAAACAACTTGGACCTAAAAGATGGCGTTTTGGATTTTGATGAGACTGGAATCAGGTTTCTAGATTTGGATATCCAAAAATTATATCGATCCAAATTAACGATAGGTCGTGAATCTCAAGTGAAGATGAAGATTCAGAGTGCAAGGGTTATCGTCGTTAACTCTGAGTGTGATTCCAAAATGAGTGTAACGAGATAGTGCTTTCGGTTTCGTTCGAACCCGGAACGAACTTGTATGGATTGAATGCTTTCAAAACATCGTCAGGTGGACGATGAGCATTTTAAGTGATGTGTTCTGATAAAGGTAATCATAACGTCAAAGCCTCATCAACCGGGAATGGCTAAAACAGGGGAGGTGCAGCAAGGTTAAGTGGGTAGCACCCAAGTAGGACGAGATTTACCTCTGTCTAGGGGTCCTTTTTTATTTCGGCTGTGTGGGAAGTTGTTGGCCACAACTGTGGGGTTGTGTTTTTCGGGACTGTCCTGTAAGGGATGGTTCCAGCCTTGTGTTGTAGGGGATTGGGAGTAATCCTCGGTATAGTGATCTAGGCCCCGTACTATGAAGGCGGTACCCCAGTCGCCCTGCCACTATATGGAATCCAAACTCCAATAAGTGCCCTCAGATTTGATTGTAAACTTATGTATGCTGGAATTTAATAAATGTAGTAATTTCGGCTATTTCATATTTATTTGAAAACCCTAGACCTTATTATAATGTCACTGGATTTCCTATCAAATGTTTTGCTTAGCGTAAGTTAAAAACTTACCCATGTTTGTGTGTGGCAAGTCTTACGTGATACCTTTATTTCAAAAGATTTTCTGTGACGCCCCACCTCTATAACCATGCTAGCGAAGGACACTACGGGGTAATGCCTTCGACTAACGCGGAGAATAAGGATGTTAAGGAGCGACCATCTATAGCCTTGGTCTAACCATCTATTGAATACATCGACAATTGTCAAACAAGCAGATCGACATATCCAATGAATACTTAAAACAAAACCATACGTGGTTGGAGGATCTATCAGAACAGAATATAACAACTCAAATGTAATTTACATGACAGAACAGTAGATCATCATATACACATATACAGATACATAACAGAGTGTACAAACTAATACATGTCAAGTGGTATAGCAAAACATAATATAAAGACGAGTCAAAAGAATACATATCAGAGTTACAACAAAAAGGACTACATAAAAAGCTTTAACAAAAAGGAGCAAGTAGGATAGTCCATGCGAAAGCAAAATAGGCTAAGTCCAAATGCACCTAACCTGAAACATCTCGGTCTGACCCAAGTATAAATACACGGGTCAGTCTAGCTAAAAAAATCAGTTAGATAAACTGAACAACAATAAACCTACAAGGTCATAAACTATAACAAATATCTCTAAAAGAGATACAACAATCATCTAACAAACGATGAATCATAACAAGACAAGCCTCATATAATCGGCAACACAAATGAACAAAGGATATGAATATCCCAAAACAAGCGAAAAAGGCAGTAACAAATACCAATGAAGGTAACATAAGTCCCACAAGGTAATCGCTATATTGTGCGGCTCGAAAAGACCAACACCGAATGGTGATACCTAAGGAATATACATATCAATGAAACATCAGGAAATTGCACGTGCTCAGTACTATATAAACAAGGATACATGAGCCCGAAGACTCCAAACCCAATATCACTCGAGCGGTGACGAATGACCAACTCCAAAAGCGATAATATTAGGGCAACAAACCCGAAGGCACAAACCCGAAGGTACAAACCCGAAGGCAACATACCCGAAGGCAACAAACCTGAAGGAGACAGTCCGAAGACACTATCCCAATGGCAACAAACCGTAGTGGTGAAGGACCGGAGGCCTAGTACTGGACACCACTAATTGGCAGAATGTGCCACAACTCTCGAAAAGGAACCCGAAAAGTATTAACGTGAGTCCCATAACCACCCGTTCGAACTAAACGGTTTACTATCCGATAGTCAATCTCACACTCAAAGCAGTACAAAGTTTACCTCATCTCATTGGTAAACCAGACCAAAGGTCAAAACAGTCAATCGAATTGGTCGGGGATTAATTGGGAAGATAAACGCACGGATTCATGGTCTGTGTTTTACTTAACCATTTAATCTCCTTTCCACTTCGCTCGAAGTGCGAAGTTGTGTGTATGTTTTAAATAGGATTTATAAATTAGAGAAGTGAGCTTTTAATACGATTGGAAGAGATCATTTATAAAACTCGTGAATGAAATTAAAAAGAAATCATCAAAGTCAAAAAATGCAATAACAACAATTAGGATTATCACGAATTGATTCAAATTGGAAATTCAATCCTAAAAAGCAAAGTGGGCTGAAACAGCAAATTCAGTTGACTGAACAGAGATTTCAGTTGACTGAATGGAGATTTCAGTTGACTGAACAGCAAATTCAGTTGACTGAACAGAGATTTTCGGTTGATTGAATTCTGCCTGGAAACTTTTGTTTCCAGGTTCAGTCGACTGAACAGAGATTTCAGTCGACTGAATAGCAAATTCAGTTGATTGAACAGAGATTTTCAGTTGACTGAATTCTCCCTGGAAACTTTCGGATTCCAGATTCAGTCGACTGAACAGAGATTTAAGTCGACTGAATCATGCCTGGGCTGTTTTTCAGCCTATCCAAATGAAGAGCAAACTCTTCCAAAATGCAACCGGACGAACATTGGCTCTAAGGCTTTATGCTAATCGGCAACCCGGCCCTATATGCTCCTCGATGCATCCCCAAAACATGATCAAAACATCAAATTTAGGATTCTAAAGATTTGAACCCAAAACACTAAAAATTGGAATATTCACCAATTCAACCCAAACCAAAAGCAAATGCACATGAATAAGTGTTAGGAATTCATACGTAACAAACAAAGATAATTATAGTCTTAGATGTGAGATAAAAATCTCACCTTTAACCCAAAACAAAGAAGAAGGAGCTCAATTGCAAAGAAAAGACCAACCACTCTCCACTCCAACTCTACTAACTTCAATCTAAGATCAAAAAAAGTATTTCCTAAGTTAGGTTTAGAAAACTTTCTGAAATTGAAGAGGAAAAGAGATGGAGAAGATGAAGAGGAGGCTTACCAATAGCTTCTCTTTGATTTTGGAGCAAGAATTCAAGTTTGCAAAGTAAACTAGGGCTTGGAATTTCTAATTCCTCTTCCTTTCCCTCATTTTCAGTTTTAGCTTGAGTTTAGAAGTGAAAATGAGTGAATGGAAGGAGAGGGATTGAGTTAGGGCATTTAGTTGGCTAGTGGGCTGAACCCAAACACAAAACCTAACTAGAAAAAGTAGCAAAATTCAATTTTCTCCAAACCTATTAAAGTTATACTCAAAAAGATCGCAAACGCCATTTTGGACTCAATGAAAGTGGTATCGAGCCCCAATTCGGCCATTTGCAAAAAGTAACATTTCGGACCTAAAAATCCGACTAATGACGCTATATTTAAATAAAACATTTAAATATATAATCGTTAAATATGCAGGTTGTTACAGATCTCCCCACCTTACAAAATTGCATCCTCACAATTCCCAGAGATGATTTTTGTAACAACTACATACATACATCATCCCAAAAAGAAAAGGAAATAAGCTTGAGATGAAAAGATATCCTCACCATTGCCAAGCCAAGATAGAAAACCCGGATAAGATCGCTCGATAAATTCTCTGGTTTCCCAAGTACAATCATTGGGGTTAGCGGACCATTGAACTTTAACGAGCGGCACGTCCTTGTTCCAAAGGTGTCGCACCTCCGTGTCAAGTACGCGAATAGGCTGCTGTACAATAGATAAGTCCGGTGAGATCTCAAGTTCTTGCAAATCAGGAGAATCGATAACAGAATCCGACTCTCGAAGACACTCTATAAGCCACAGGGCCGATAAATTTAGTAATAGAAAATGGTCCTATAAAGCGAGGAGCCAATTTCCCAGTCGTACTGAAGCGCATCATCCTTTTCAAAGGAGAAACACGAATAAAAACAAGATTACCATCTGAGAATTCGAGAGGCTTCCTACGGTTGTTCGCGTAGGATTTCTGACGGCTCTGTGCCTCTTTCATTCTCTAACGAATAAGATCAATCTTCTCACAAGAGTCGCGAATAAAATCTGGGCCAAGAATAAGCTTGTCCTCAGATTCCAACCAACGAGAAGGTGATCGACATTGCCTTCCATATAAGGCTTCGAAAGGAGCCATACCGATACTAGACTGAAACCTATTGTTGTAGGAGAACTCTACAAGAGGTAGGTGATCCTCCCAACTACCACCGAAATTAAAAAAACAGATACGGAGAAGATCTTCCAAGATACGATTCACCCGTTCAGTCTGTCCGTCACACTGCGGATGATAAGCTGTGCTAAAATTAAGCTTTGTTCCCAAAGCTTGCTAAAGACTCTACCAAAAATGACTCATGAATAAAGGATCACGGTCACTCATAATAGAACTAGGAACACCGTGAAGTCTCACGATTTCCTTGACATATAACTTAGCCAAAAGCGAAGCAGTCCTATTAGACTTAATAGGAACAAAATGAGCAGATTTAGTGAGGCGATCAACAATAACCCAGATGCTAGAATGGCCTGATCTCGAACGAGGTAGGCCATCAATGAAATCCATAGAAATCTGATCCCATTTCCACAATGGAATCTCTAGAGGCTGAAGAAGACCCGAAGGACGCTGATGTTCGGCCTTAATTCGCTGACAAGTTATGCAATTACTCACATAACTTGCCACATCGCACTTCATGCCTTTCCAATAATAAAGACGACACATATCAGCATACATCTTACTATTACCAGGATGGATAGTATACTTAGAATGGAAACAGTCATCAAGAATGTCATGCTTAAGTGCAAAATCAGAAGGCATAAAAAGACGGTTCTTCATACGAAGACACCCATGAGAATCAATGCTAAAATCCCGCAACGCCTCATCACAGGATCCAGACTCACAAAGCTGAATAAGATGCAAAAAATCAGGATCACGCTGCCGAGCATCAGCAATACGATCCAATAAAATGGGTCGAGCTCCCAAACTAAATAATAGAATAGGAGAATCAGAAGATGAACCTCTATCACGAATTTCACAAAAACATAGAGTCTCAAGAATGTTCCATTTGGCAAGCATCATAGAAACAACAGTCGAATATTTGCGACTAAGCGCATCAGCAACAGGATTACCCTTTCCAGAGGTATACTGGATATCAAAGTCATAGGAGGCAAGAAACTCGAGCCAACGCTGTTGCCTTATATTGAGTTCCTTCTGAGTGAACAAATACTTCAAGGATTTATGATCGGTATAGAGAATTAAGCGCTCGCCTAATAAGTAGTGTCGCCAAATCTTTAAGGCAAAGACAACGGCGACTAACTCAAGATCATGAGTGGCATAGCGAACTTCATTCGGACGCAGTTGCCTAGAAGCATAAGCAACTACCCGATCCTTCTGCATAAGAACAGCACCGAGACCACTGCCATAAGCATCGGTGTAAACAACAAGATCATGATTCCCCTCGGGAACCACTAAAATAGGAGCATTAGTGAGAAGTTCCTTTAATGTCAGGAAGGAAGCTTAACACTTGTCAGACCAATTATAACTAATGCCATTTCAAGTAAGGATGGTGAGAGGAAGCACAACACAGGAAAAATCATTAATGAACCGACGGTTATAACTCGCCAGTCCAAGGAAACTACGAATCTCATGCACATTCTCAGGCCTCTTCCAATTCTGGATAGCTTCGATCTTTGAGGGATCGACTGAAATGCTGTCGGAAGATACAACATGGCCTAAGAACTTAACCTTATTCTCCCAAAAATGGCACTTGGAGAATTTGGCTCTAAGCTGATGATGTCGGAGAGTACTCAAGACAATTCTCAAGTAATTAGCATGCTCAGCTTCAGACTTAGAATAAATAAGGATATCATCAATGAACACAAGGACGAACTTATCGAGATATTCCTGGAATACTCGATTCATGAGATCAACAAAGAAAGTAGGAGCGTTCGTCAAACCGGACGTCATAACGAGCCACTCAAAAGAACCATAACGAGTGTTTGCGTTAAAATTGACCACAAACACCCAATATCGTGAAAGCACCCGTTTATGAACACAAATCAGCAACAATCAATATAGAACTCAGATCTAAACAATAACAACCACAAACACGGGATTTATAGTGGTTCGGCGATCTTGCCTACGTCCACTCTGAAGCTTATGTCTTTATTGATTCACTTGATGATTTCAATCGATTACAACAAATTACAACTGATGATAGCTCTCAAATCTGATTACAACAGCGATAATGAAGTATGGAATTTGATTCGACAGAGTTTGGATGTTCAATGGCGGAAGACCCCCGTTTATGAAGGCTTCAGGGTGCTATTTATAGGCGTTGGAGGCCCAGATCTCGCTCAAACTTACGGAGACTTTTTATGGCACGTGAATGGTCCCACGCGGCCGACCCCACCAAGTTTCGACTCGATCTGAGATCGATTCGAAGTGATTTCGAATCCATCAAAGAATGATCCAATCGAGCTGAAACTTGGCAGGAACAATCTTTACCTTGTACGGAAGCTACTGTGAAAATATCATTGCATTTGGATCAGTGGTTTAGGACATATGATCGATTCAAGTTGATGATTTTCGTTTGGCTGTCTATTTCGACTTGATCACTTCGAATCCGTATATTCGAATCGATGGAGGCCCGTGGTACTGAAGTGACGTGGCGTGCACTCCTCGCATCGATCCTATTTTATCTCCAAGATGACCGCTTCGCACCCATGGATTTCGCCTCGTTCGTATCGTGTGCCACAACCCAGTTGGCATCAATGGATTCGAAATGGATCGATACGAAGGGGATCAAGACGTGCCGAGTGGATTCGAACAGGGCAGAATTTATGGATACGAGGGAATGATCTGGCATTCTTGATGGATGCGAGGACGATCGATACGAAGTAGTGCTTGGGCACGAGACCGATCGATTCAAAGTAGGGTATATGGTGATGGATTCGAAGTGCTCCGGACTCGATGCATACGAAACAGTGCTTCAGCATGGATACAAACGTGCTCAGGGGATGCCCATCTGATGGATTCGAACCGATCGATTCGAAGTGATCAATATCACGTTATCGATCGATTCGAACTCGATCGATTCGAAGCATGTGTAAACCAACGGATTCGAACAAGACAATTAGTGATGGATTCGAACCCATGGATTCGAAGTGAGCATCTCCCTAACATTTTGATGGGTTCGAACGACAATCCTTGGCTAACTTGCATCGATCATATCTCGTTCATACAACCTCCGATTAACCTGAAATTTGGAATGCTGGCTCCCATGACTTTGCTTGCCGTGTCCTATCAACTGTAGCCTGATCCAGGCTTAGACAAAATTCATCGATATCCATAGAAAAGTGAAGTACAACTAATCTCTGAGACGAACTGACTTTTGTTTTTGACCGATCTTTTGGTATCACGGCTTTGCCAAAAAGCGGGATTACATTTGCCCCCTAAAATATGCCTTGCGGCAGGAAAGCGTGTTTTGTAATGCCATGAGCTGGATGTTCATATCCTTTTGATGCCCTGCAAAGGAATTTATAGTTTTATGCGACCTCAAATAACGACCGTTCGGGATCGAGATATTTGAGATGAAGTGCGACCGTTCATGGTCAAGCGCCTAACTTCAAATGGCGATCGTTCGGGATCGAGCCATTCGAAGTGAAGTGCGACCGTGCGCGGTCAAGTGGCGGACCACAGATGATGACCGTTCGTGATCGAGCCATCTGAGGTGAGGTGAGCTGTGCCGTTCGGGGCGAGTTGTGCCTGTTCGAGGCGAATTGTGACCGTTTACGGTCGGGTGTCGTTCGAGGCAAGTTACGATCGTTCGCGATCGTGTGCCGTTCGAGGCGATTTTGTGACCGTTCGAGGTCAGGTGCCGTTCGTGGTGAATTGTGACCGTTTACGGTCGGGTGCCGTCCGAGGCGAGATAGTGTGCCAAAGGGCTTGGTACTTTTGATACCAGGTTCACGTTCGAGTGGTTCCCTGGATCATTTGTCAGGGCGGTTTATCGCCATCTCAGAGCATGCCTAAGGACCGTTCGCGACCCCGTACATTTGTAAGTAGCTTAGCCATTTTAGAATTATTAGAATCAAATATTTATTCAACAGATGAGTTTTAAAATAGAAATATCCAATCAAACAAAGTCCAAATGTCCAAATCAAAATGAAACAAAAGCAAAGCAAGGATGTCAAAGTGTAAGTTCCTAGTACTAAACGGTCAATGATCATTCAGAGCATGCCTGGGGATCGTTCGCGATCTTGTACATGTGTAAATGAGTTAATCGTGTTAGTGGGAATCTTACGACTTGTTCATCGTTATTTCAATCAATTGATAATCAGACGGTGTCTTGATTCAGGGTCGCCCCTAGCTGATGTAGACGGTGGTCGCTCTAGTTCCACCATTGGAGTTCGTCTCCTCACATATTGAAGGAGCATACCGTTCCTGATATGTCCTTCTACCTCGTCCTTCAGATGCCTACAATCATTAGTGTTATGACCGTTTAATTCATGAAATACACAAAACTTATATGATCTTATTTCGTCGGAAGTTGGATCACTTCGCATTGGTCTACGATACGGAACCTGCTCCTTGGTATCCTGATAAATCCGTTCCAGACTCTCATTCAGCTCGGTGTAAGTGGTGAATCGCGGCTACCTCCGTTGCCGCTTTGACCTGTCATTATAATCCTCAGCCTTTTGTTTTCCTTTATCCTTGCCTGAGTCCTTTTCGGAAGGCTTTTTTTCTTTAAGCACATAAATTTCTATTCCCTCTCCTTCTTCTCTTTCTGCATTCGCATCCTCTAATCGCAAAAACTTTTCTGCCTCGTCGTAGAATTCCGCTAGATCCACAGGCGGATCTTTGGTCAATGAATTTTTGAACTCTGTGCCGTCAGCTTCTCCGGATACAACTGCCATTACCACCGTAGATGGATCTGCTCGATCCACCGAAGCTGCTGCTGCATTGAATCGCGTTAGATAACTCCTCAACGTCTCTCCGACTTTCTGCTTTAAAGTTGCCAAAGTCATCGCATTCTTGGGTCTTGTAATGTGAACTCTGAATTGCCTCATAAATCTCTCAATTAAATCATTCCATGTTCCGATAGATCCATTCTCCAATTGTCTAAACCATAATGCTGCAATATCCGCCAAGTACAATGGAAAGCACCGGGCCATAACCTCCTCTGATGCCCCAGCACTTCCATATGCCTCATATACTTTGTTAGATGAACTGTGGGGTCCGTTCTCCCGTCATACATGTCCAACGATGGTAACTTGAATTCCGGTGGGTTCCTAGCTCGTCTAATTGCTGGAGTAAAAGGAATCCTATTAACATCCTCCAAATCTTTGTTTACCAAACCGCCTCTCATAGCTCTTCTAACCATCTCCGCCAACCTGTCATTGTCTCCGAGATGCAATCTTCGTTCGTTACTTTCGACCTGCCTCCCGAGTCCACGAGGGAATTCTGGGATCTGTCCCCTTGACTGAGCGTTCACTCCTCTGCTACTCCCGGGTTGCGCAGATGTTCCTCTCTCTCTCTTTCCGAGATTGGGTCAACGTTCTCCATAGGTGTGCCCCCTAATCAAGGTGCTATGCCGGATGGTCCTGCTCCGTTCTGGACTCCATCCGCTTCTCTATTCTGTGCTCCAAGTTGTCCAATTTGTTGAAATAAACTCTGGATCATCTCCTCTTGTTTCTTAATCATTGTCTCCATCTCGTCTCTAGTGATGAAGATCGATGGTTGATTCGCTTCTGAAGAAGCCTCTTGACTTCCTTGGTGTTCACTTCTCTCTGGCCTTTGCTTCTTACTTGTTTGTCTCGTCATGGTTCTTAGATCTAAATTCTTAAGTCTTCAAATTCAACTTATCCTGAATCAGCTGTTCTCAGTGAAAGCACCAAAATGTTTGCGTCAAAATTGACCACAAACACCCAAATCGTGAAAGCACCCGTTTATGAACACAAATCAGCAACAATCAATATAGAACTCAGATCTAAACAATAACAAATACAAACACGGGATTTATAGTGGTTCGGCGATCTTGCCTACGTCCACTCTGAAGCTTATGTCTTTATTGATTCACTTGATGATTTCAATCGATTACAACAAATTACAACAGATGATAGCTCTCAAATCTGATTACAACAACGATAATGAAGTATGGAATTTGATTCGGCAGAGTCTGGATGTTCAATGGAGGAAGATCCCCGTTTATGAAGGCTTTAGGGTGCTATTTATAGGTGTTGGAGGCCCAGTTCTCGCTCAAACTTACGGAGACTTTTTCTGGCACGTGAGTGGGCCCACGCAGCCGACCCCACCAAGTTTCGACTCGATCTGAGATCGATTCGAAGTGATTTCGAATCCATCAAAGAATGATCCAATCGAGCTGAAACTTGGCAGGAACAATCTTTACCTTGTATGGAAGCTACTGTGAAAATTTTATTGCATTTGGATCAGTGGTTTAGGAGATATAATCGATTCAAGATGATGATTTTCGTTTGTCTGTCTATTTCGACTCGATCACTTCGAATCCGTATATTCGAATCGATGGACGCACGTGGTACTGAAGTGACTTGGCGCGCACTCCTCGCATCGATCATGTTTTATCTTCAAGCTGACCGCTTCGCACCCATGGATTTCGCCTCGTTCGTATCGTGTGCCACGACCCAGTTCGCATCAATGGATTCGAAATGGATCGATACAAAGGGGATCAAGACGAGCCGAGTGGATTAGAACAGGGCAGAATTTATGGATACGAAGGAATGATCTGGCATTCTTGATGGATGCGAGGACGATCGATACGAAGTAGTGCTTGGGCACGAGACCGATCAATTCGAAGTAGGGTATATGGTGATGGATTCGAGTGCTCCGGACTCGATGGATAAGAAACAGTGCTTCAGCATGGATACAAACGTGCTCAGAGGATGCCCATCTGATGGATTCGAACCGATCGATTCGAAGTGATCAACATCACGTTATCGATCGATTCGAACTCGATCGATTCGAAGCATGTGTAAACCAACGGATTCGAACAAGACAATTAGTGATGGATTCGAACCCATGGATTCGAAGTGAGCATCTCCCCAACCTTTCGATGGGTTCGAACGACACTCCTTGGCTAACTTGCATCGATCATATCTCGTTCATACGACCTCCGATTAACCTGAAATTTGGAATGCTGGCTCCCATGACTTTGCTTGCCGTTTCCTATCAATTGTAGCCTGATCCGGGCTCGGACAAAATTCATCGATATCCATAGCGAAGTGAAGTACAACCAATCTCTGAGACGAACTGTCTTTTGTTTTTGACCGATCTTTTGGTATTACGGCTTTGCCAAAAAGTGGGATAACAACGAGGGCGAAAATCACTAAGAGGTATGCTATCCTCCGCGACTCGTAATTGATGAAAATCCGTGGCAAGGTCGGGTTGAGAAAAGACCTTAGCACCACTCAATAAATCGAACATATCATCGATCCTGGGCTATGGATACCTATTCCTGATGGTTAATTCGTTAAGCTTGCGATAGTCTATGCAAAGCCTAGGAGTTCCATCGGATTTCTTCACGAAGACGGCCGCGGATCCCCACGGAGAAAAACTGGACTGAATCAACTGCTTGGACTCAAGCTCTAAAAGCTGCTTCTTGAGTTCCTCATTTTCTTTTGTAGAGATCCTCGTGGGAGGACGGCTAACTGGCTGCGCGCCTGGAATGAGATCAATGCGGAACTCAATTGCCTGCTTAGGTGGCAAACCCAAAACAGGCTCAAAAACATCAGAAAAGTCACAAGCAATAGGAATACAAGATATACCATCATCATCTCGAGAATCAAGAGAATATAAAGCCATTTCCGAATTTTCCACATTCCGAAGATCAAGTGATAGCCGAGTAAATGAATCTGGATGTCGAAGATATAAAATCCTCTCAGAACAAATAATCCTGGCATCGTATCTCACTAGCAAGTCCATTCCCAAAATCATATCAAATCCCAGACAAGAAATAATGTGCAGATTTGCACGAAAGGAAAAGCCACATAAAACAATCTCAATATCATCGCAAAGCATGCTAAGGGTCGCAGATCTCCCAATAGGATTCGCAATCCTTAAAGAAGTAACCATACGAGAAACATCCAAAGATAAATCATCGACGAGCTTCTTCGATACGAAAGAATGTGAAGCGCCCGTATCGAAAAGAACTCGTATACTATGACCATGAAATAAAATCGAACCTTCCAAAATAGACATAGATATACCTTTTGGCTGAGAAGGACCTTCAGAAGCCATGACAGCATTAAGCTTGCCGGATTTGGCACTAGCAGAAACAATAGGGCAAGTGGAAACACGACGACCTTCCTTCTTGCAGTAGCGACAGAAGAGAGGCCTAGGACAAGCTCGAATCATATGATCAGGAGAACCACAATTGAAACACTTCCGAATAAAAGGTGTTCCTGCAGACTGAGACTGAGAATTAGAACCACCAGTCTTCTTCTTCTTGGAAGGAAAAGACCTGGACTTCTGAAATGGAAACTTCTTCTTGTTGGGGTTCTTGGAAACCACAACATCCTCACCACTATCACACTCCTTCTCGATAGCTTCGAGATGAAGTGCCGAATCAACCAACTCCTCAAAAGAGAGCTTAAGCTGGAGCAACAAAGACTTCTTAAGATATTTCTTAAGACCAGAGACAAATTTCAGATTCTTCTTACACGAAGTGCTAATGAATTCAAGACCATACTTAGATAAATCCTCGAATGATGCAACATACTCAGAAATAGAGGATTTCCCTTGCTTCAACTCAAGGAAGCGACGGGTCAATAAAACTTTTCAGATTCAGGAACGAACTTGAGTTCGAATCGTCCCCGAAACTGAGTCCAAGAAAGAGTAGACTCATCAATTTTGGCTATACGAAGCTCATACCAATCGATGGCACGCTCTTGTAATAAGCTAGAAGTTACAAGAACACTATCATGATCAGAAAGATCCATACGAGAGAAGATACGCTCGCACGTGCGAAGCCAAGCTTGGACTTCAAGAACGGACTCGGAGCCCTTAAATGGCTTTCCTCCAAGATGAGTAAAATCACTGCACTGACGTGCAAAGGCAGACTTGCGAGGTGGAGATACTCGAGGAGGAACTGGAGGCTGAGTGCTCCTAAACAATTCCAAAAACTGATCAGCAGACATATAAACGCCATCCGGATGTGAGCCACTGGATTGCCCAGCATCTGAACGTCGTCCCCTGCCTCTTCCAGCCATACGCTGAAAGTAAAGATAAGAACAAGATTATTCACAAGGTAGATGTCATTAATACAACTGTGGAATACTACGGAATGAAATGCATTCCTAGACGTATCCCCAAATTCTATCTACCACCAAAGGCTCAGAAGGAATAGAGGAAAGATGATTCAAACATCTGTATCAGTTATTACACTTTGATGTATCGTAATATGTGCTTCTATTATGTGTTTATCATATTTTGTTCTGAACTCAGCTTTGATACCAAAATATGACGCCCCACCTCTATACCCATGCTAGCCAAGGACACTACGGGGTAATGCCGTCGACTAACGCAGAGAATAAGGCTGTTAAGGAGCGACCATCTATAGCCTTGCTCTAACCATCTATTGAATACATCGATAATTGTCATACAAGCAGATCAACATATCCAATGAATACTTAAAACAAAACCATAGGTGGCTGGAGGATCTATCAGAACAGAATATAACAACTCGAATGTAATTTACATCACAGAACAGTAGATCATCATATACACATATACAAATACATAACAGAGTGTACATACTAATACATGTCAAGTGGTATAGAAACCACAATATACAGACGAGTCAAAAGAATACATATCAGAGTTACAACAAAAAGGACTACGCAAAAAGCTTTAACAAAAAGGAGCAAGTAGGATGTCCATGCGGAAGCAAAATAGGCTAAGTCCAAATGCACCTAATCTGAAACATCTTGGTCTGACCCGAGTATAAATACACGGGTCAGTCTAGCTAAACAAATCAGTTAGATAAACTGAACAACAATAAACCTACAAGGTCATAAAGTATAATAAATATCTCTAAAAGAGATGCAGCAATCAACTAACAAAAGATGAATTATAACAAGACAAGCCTCATATCATCGGCAACACAAATGAACAAAGGATATGAATATCCCAAAACAAGCCAAAAAGGCAATAACAAATACCAATGAAGTTAACAGAAGTTCCACAAGTTAATCGCTATATTGTGCGGCTCGAAAAGACCAACACCGAAGGGCGATACCTAGGGAATATACATATCAATGAAACATCAGGAAATTACACGTGCTCAGTACTGTATAAACAAGGATCCATGAGCCCGAAGACTCCAAACCCAATATCACTCGAGCGGTGATGAATGACCAACCCCAAAAGCGATAATATTAGGGCAACAAACCCGAAGGCACAAACCCGAAGGCAACATACCCGAAGGCAACATACCCGAAGGAGACAGTCCGAAGACACTATCCTAAAGGCAACAAACCGTAGTAGTGAATGTCCGGAGGCCCGTTACTCTACACCACTAACTGGCAGAATGTGTCACAACTCTCGAAAAGGAACCCGAAAAGTATTAACGTGAGTCCCATAAACACCCATTCGCACTAAACGGTTTACTATCCAATAGTCAATCTCACACTCAAACCAGTATAAAGTTTACCTCATCTCATTGGTAAACCAGACCAAAGGTCAAAACAGTAAATCGAATAGGTCGGGGATTAATTGGGAAGATAAACGCACGGATTCATGGTCTGTGTTTTACTTAACCATTTAATCTCCTTTCCACTTCGCTCGAAGTGCGAAATTGTGTGTGTGTTTTAAATAGGATTTATAAATTAGAGAAGTGAGCTTTTAATACGATTGGAAGAGATCATTTATAAAATCGCGAATGAAATTAAAAAGAAATCATCAAAGTCAAAAAATGCAATAACAACAATTAGGATTATCACGAATTGATTCAAATTGGAAATTCAATCCTAAAAGGCAAAGTGGGCTGAAACAGCAAATTCAGTCGACTGAACAGAGATTTCAGTTGACTGAACAGAATTTCAGTTGACTGAACAACAAATTCAGTTGACTGAACAGAGATTTTCAGTTGACTGAATTCTGCCTGGAAACTTTCCGTTTCCAGGATCAGTCGACTGAACAGAGATTTCAGTCGACTGAATAGCAAATTCAGTTGATTGAACAGAGATTTTCAGTTTACTGAATTCTGCCTGGAAACTTTCGGCTTCCAGATTCAGTCGAATGAACAGAGATTTCAGTCGACTGAATCACGCCTAGACTGTTTTTCAGCCTATCCAAATGAAGAGCAAACTCTTCCAAAATGCAACCGCACGAACATTGGCTCTAAGGGTTTATGATAATCGGCAACCCAGCCCTATATGCTCCTCGATGCATCCCCAAAACATGATCAAAACATCAAAATTAGGATTTTAAAGATTTGAACCCAAAACACTAAAAATTGGAATATTTACCAATTCAACCCAAACCAGCAAATGCACATGAATAAGTGTTAGGAATTCATACCTAACAACCAAAGATAATTATAGTCTTAGATGTGAGATAAAAATATCACCTTTAACCCAAAACAAAGAAGAAGGAGCTCAATTGCAAAGAAAAGACCAACCACTCTCCACTTCAACTCTACTAACTTCAATATAAGATCAAAACAAGTATTTCCTAAATTAGGTTTAGGAAACTTTCTTAAATTGAAGAGGAAAAGAGTTGGAGAAGATGAAGAGGAGGCTTACCAATAGCTTTTCTTTGATTTTGGAGCAAGTATTCAAGTTTGCAAAGTAAACTAGGGCTTGGAATTTCTAATTCCTCTTTCTTTCCTCCATTTTCAGTTTTAGCTTGAGTGTAGAAGTGAAAATGAGTGAATGGAAGGAGAGGGACTGAGTTAGGGTATTTAGTTGGCTAGTGAGCTGAACCCCAACTCAAAACCCAACTAGAAAAAGTAGCAAAAATCAATTTACTCCAAACATATCAAAGTTATATTCAAAAAGATCGCAAACGCCATTTTGGCTCAATGGAAGTGGTATCGAGCCCCAATTCGGCCGTTTGCAAAAAGTAACATTTCGGACCTAAAAATCCGACTAATAACGCTATATTTAAATAAAACATTTAAATATATAATCGTTAAATATGCGGGTTGTTACATTTTCAAATTTAAGCAACTTTAACCTGTTACTCACACCAGACCCATGTCTGACCCGGAACTTATTTCTATTTTCTTAAACTCTTGGGTACACAAATTTTTACGAGTAGCCAAGGGATTCAGGTTAGCTTTGTCGAATTATGGAGGAGCAATGGAGCAGGATGCTTTAATGTTGTAGACATATATAGTGTTCTGCTATGTTAGTATCTCTGTATTGTATTGAGTCGTAATAACTTGACAACTGTTTATAACTGTCTAGTGTGTAATGCATAATCTATGTAACTCTGATTGATGTTGTATATTACGTAATACTTATGTTATTAATATAACTTATTCGTTTCGCTGTTGAGATTCTGATGTTATTTCTTCTTTCTTCTCTATCTTTTCTCTTTTCTATCCCTTTCTTCCTTAAAGATGATGCGACTTTCTATGGAGAGAAAGTCGGGTCATTACATTTGGTATTAAAGCGCTAGGTTGAGTGAATACCTAGGCTTTGGAGTGATTTCTTTCTTGAGTGAGCATACTTGTAATTTTGATATATATATATATATATATATATATATATATATCTATATATATATTTCTACCTATTTGTTGGGTTACCTGTTCGTGTTTTACAATATAAGTTATAAAGGTTGATAAGGGTAGTGGTGTGTGTAGCATGACTACCAATGGTAGGAGTCTGATGGTTGGGTTTCGAAGTGTATATATCGAGACTGTAGACCCAATACCGTCTCGAGTGAGCTTTGCAAGGATTTCACCAATTTCTGAAGGAAACCTTTTTAAAAGTCCCGGAGTCCATTTTTGAAGTGCAGTTTGGATGAGTAGAGTTTGGATCTATCGGTTGAGCAAAAGCATGCGATGGAATCTTGGCAACCTCAGGAAATAGTAGCTGTGTGTTGAGATGTAGTGACTATGGATTGTCTGCAAATATGTTTTCTTTGGAACAAGTTTAGGGAAGTGTGTTTTGAGTTTAGCAAGGTGTTTGTGTTTGGACTGAGGTCTGAGTTTCTCGAAGAGCTTTGGATTGGGAATTCTTTTGCATCTGGGTCAGCAGTACAGCTCGGAGTGTTCTGTGTGCCGGCAAGGAAGTCTTCTGGCTTAGAAGTTTTTCTAGAGGTGGAGTTCATAAGCAGCAGAGTGGATCCATTTCTTCGATAGATTGGCTAGATAAACATAAGCTGTTCTAATTGGTAAAGAGAGAATAGTTTTCTTTGGAATTAGGCTAGTTGATCGCAAAAGTGACTTGCGATAGTTTGAGTGTTCTCTTGGGCTATCAGAAGTTTTTAGGATGTCTTCAGGGAAGTCAGAGGTTTGCCTTAACATCTGGAGATTGAGTTTTCTTATCGACTGGATTCTAGGAGTGATACCGGTGGTTCAGCTAGTTAAAGAATGGTTTCTAGAGACTGAGTTTGGTGAAGCAGTTTAGGATTTCATGGAATTTTTGAGTTTTCTTTTTATGGATCTGATGAACCATATTTCTAGGATGTGTTGTCCAGTTTGTGTTCGTGTTCATCATCATCTTTTTCATCTTCTCCAGGTCAACGTTGTGCAGCGGAAGCAGTTTGGGAGTGCATCTGTTTTGTCTTTTCCGGATAGGAGAAGTTAGTTCAGTCTACTGATATTTGTGGAGTAGAGTTTGTGTTCTTGATATTGGTTGATCTTGAGAGGATCATTTTGATGGGTTTTTTTTGGTCCAGTTTGTTTCTAGAGGCATCGGCGAAGGTTGAGCTGATCTGGAAGGATGTAGGCAACCCAGGATCATCCGATGAGTTTTGTGGATAAAAACGGAGGAGTTTGGATTCCGAAGTCGGATATTTAATTTTGGATAAGTTTTCTCCGATCAAATGGAGCTATAAGTTTTGGTAAGGCTGGGAAGCTAGCTCCGAGGTATATTGGATCTTTTTTCTGTATCCTTGTAAGGATAAGTGATTGGTCTTCAGGATTGAAATGCCAGTTTGGATAACTGGGATTCGATGTGTTCCACGTCTCTCTGAAGTAGTACGTGTATGATCCATCTTTGGTTGTGGAACCAGCAGTTCTGGAAGGTTTGGTTGTTGAGTCAGACTTGTCTGAGGTCTGATATCCTGTTTAGTTTTGTAAATTTAGATGAGTAGGAGCTCTGTAGCTTAGCAGTATAGATTGTTTGAATTCTATAGAGCGAGTATCCCGGTATTTATATTTGGGAAACTCTAGGAAGTTCTATCCAGAATTTTGTCTGGATAGTTAGATTAGTTTTTTACAAATTGGTTGCTATTGTTGTTAGCTTATGGTTGACAATATACGCTCGTGATTTAAAATGAAAATCTTTAATGAGATTACTAAATTACCTTTGTTTTTAAATTTCGGGGACAAAATTCTTTTAAGGGGGAGGAATGTGATGACCCGTAATTTTGGGCAATATCAGTTTAATAATCTGTATTAAAAATTAAATTGATTTGATAATTTTTTTTAATAAAATTTGAGTTGATTTAATAATCTTCTTTTAATAAATATTTAATTGGTAGATTTTATCTTTTTAAAGCTAATAAATTTTTTTCTATTTATAATGTGTGTATATATATTTATATATATTGTAAATATAAAAGCTTTGTTTTAAATTTAACAATAAAGCATATTTTCTAATTCTAATATTTTTAGTAATTTGGAAATTATGATTTATTTGATATTAAACTTTTCAAAGCTATTTAATAAATAACTATAAGGTTTTAAATATTTAAGGTAAATGTTTAATTGTTTAAATTTATTTTAGCTTAAGTTTAAATTTAAATTAATTAACAAAAATGTTTGTTTTATTTTCTTTTTAAAATATAGCTTGATAAATTTGATTTGAATATATATATATATATATATATATATATACATATAGAAGTTTAAAATACAATTTTACAAATGAAACATTAATACATATAATAAAATAAGTAATTATTATAGAGAGATAATTTCTTTTATAAATTATTTAAGATTTGATAAATTATTATTTTTAAATAATAATAATAATAATGTGATAGATATAAGTAGATTTTAAAAGAAAATAGAATTGTTATTTCAAATTGAATTTGTTTAGTTATATATGTATATATATAATTTGATTTTTAAATTGGACTCTTGACTTTGATTTGAATTTGAACTTAAAGTTTTGAAATTCAAAAGACAGATATTTTAAATTGTTTTGGATTTTATAGATAATGATATAAGCTTTTATTTATAAATAATAGTTGGTTTTATTTCTTTAAAATTATCTATATTTATAAACAAGTATTTATATACTAACAAATATATATGTAAGCTTTCATTTAACATTTAAATCAAAAAGAATATACTTAAAAGACATGTGTTATTATCCTAAGGCTTCATATAACATGTGTGAACTAATAAGTATATAAGGATGACAAATGTTAATATTTGGGACAAGTGCCAATTCATTTTAGTCTTTTTCTTTTATTTTAATTTAAATCAAAGTTCAGCCTATATATGAACCTATTCTTCTCTCCCTTCCATTCTTTTCTCTAATCAAAAGCTAAGAGTAAAAAAGTCTGAAAACTCAAAACCATTTCAAAAACAAAATCAGTAATCATCTTCAAACTAGCAAACAAATCTATAAATCACTCCTCAGAAAACAAGACCTGTAAACCATTTTCCAAATCAAAAGATCAACCCTGTAACCCATGTTTCAAATCAAAAACCTGTACATTTTCAAGTTCAAAGAAAAACCTGTAAACATCATCTCCACTCTGTAACCAATATCCTCTGCGAACCTGTAAACTCATTTTTAAGAACAAGCCTACAATTTTTTTCTTCAATCTGTTCAAAAGCCTGTGCATTTATGCAAATCTAAGATTTTCAAATTAATTTCTAAAGTTGTAAACCAAGAATTCAGTTTCAAATGCAATCTAAAATTTGTCTACTGCATGCAAATCTGAGACAGCAACTCAGTTTTCAAATTTCAAAAGAAAGCACTCAAGTTTTTAAATCAAAAGGGCAATTCAGTTTTGAAATATCGAAGGGTTTTTCAAAAATTGGAGGCCCTATCTTCATTCTCAAATCTGTAAGTAACATCACTTTTATCAAGTTTACGTATATAAATATGGTTACATGATTTATATCTGAAATATGTATGTTTGTGTATGTATATTGTTGTATTTTTTGGATGTGTGGTGTATGCATGTTTGTTTTCAACAGAATCCTCTCTGTTTATAGTTTCAGTTCTTATTTTTGTTTTAAATTCAAAATCTTTTAATTTATTCTCTGTTTGAACTTAAGATTAAAATCAAACTTGTTTTTCCATCACAAACTTTAGTTTAAAATTTTACTTAAGTTAAAATAACTTTGTATTATCTTTGGAAATCATAAACAACTAATCAAACCTTGAAATAGTGAAAATTCAAATATCATAATTCAATGCTTCAGGCTTAGGATCTGAAGCAACATTGAAAAACTTAACTTTTAAATCTAAAATCATATTTTTTTAGTGATGGGATGAATGAGCAGTTCAGGGTTGAACTGAGAATGGGAAATTGGGTGTTTATGGTGATCTACTTGATCGTAGTGGTCGGGATCTTCATTGTTGATAGAGGAATGATCGGAGGATCTAGGAAAAATGACTGGATGGTGATCAAGAGGCTGTGGTGACGGCGGTGGATGTTTTGAGTTTGTAACCCTAGTTTTAACTAGGTTTGGTATTTTGATCATCGCAACTTCCCTAGTGGATCGAGTGCAACAAGATTCAGGGAGATGGAAGCTTGGATGTTGGCGATGGTGTAGCCAGAAGTGTAGACACTTTGGTGGTTGGAGATTCGAGGATGAGGCATTTCAAGGTTGAGGTGGTGGTTCCAGGCTTTGTTCCAGGTTTGGATTTTAATGCTCGATTTCAGTTTCGAGTTTAGGATGACGTTATGGTGATCGTGATAGGATGGGGGAATGATTTCCGATGAGGGAAGATCATCGTTGATGATCATAGTGGGATGGCGCCACCGTGCATGTGCACGATGTACTTTCATTGTTTTTAGGTGATTTTGGTTTGAGAAGGAAAGTGTACTCGAGTTTTTCTCGAGTAATTTGATGATTTGCTCGAAGGTTTTTAGGTTTTGACTCGAAGCAATTTGAGGGTGGTTCGGGTAAATGATGTGTTTAAGAGAAAACCTGTCTGTTTTAAATTTTTAAATTGATTTTAAAAATTTGAAAGCAAGATTTAATAAGTTTTAAATGTAAGTTAAATCTGGATTTCAAATCTAAATCTGTATCCTAGTTTTGAAATAAAGGAAAGTTTTTAAAATTTAAATTGTTTTAACAACTTTGAATGTTAAAGTACAATTTAAATGGTTTGAATTTAAAAAGGGAATTTGGTTTAAACTCTTTTAAATTTCTTTTATAAGACAAGTATTTCTTTTACATATAGTTTAAAAGGTTTTTAAATTGTTTTAAACTTTGTTAAAGTTAAATTTGTATTCATTTTAAATCTTAAATTTGAAATGAAATTTTAAAGTAAATTTTAAAGTAAATTGTTTTTTTAATGTTTTATTAGTGATAATTAATCATAAGTAAGAAATGTTTTTGTCTTAAAGTTAATTAGGATTTAATGATTTGTAATTCATAAATTATTAAGGTAATTAAAATGGATAATTAATTAATTTAATTAATTAATGATTTGGATTAATTAATTATGTAATTAAAGGTTTAAATTAATTAATTAAGGTTTAAGATTAATTATTTAAGGAATAATTAATTTGTAATTAAGGATCATTTATTTGATAAGATTATATTTTCAATTAATGTTTAGGAATAAATTAATCAAGTAATTAAAGAGTAATTAAGTTATAGTTAAAATTTACTTAATTAAATAATTTGGATTAATTAATGGGTTATTAATGATTAGTTAATTTATAATTAATAATAATTAATCTAAGATTAATTACTTAAGAGAAGCAGTTAAAGAATCGTTAATATTAATGAAGGTCATTAACTAGGATTATTAAATAGTTAATTAATGTGATTAATTTTAATAATTAATTTGATTAATTTTAATAATTAATTAGATTAATTAATTAAGGATAATCATTTATGATTCTAGGATAAGTATAATTACTTAATTGAAGTAATTAAGAAATTAATTACTCAATGTAATTAATTGAGTTTATTTTGATTAGTTTAAGTTAATTAATTAAGTTTAATTAATTTAAGATAATCAATGGGTGGTTTGGTAAGTACAATTACTTAGGGTAATTTATAAAGAGTAATTACTTAGTAAAGTAATTAATGGGTAATTACTGCATGTAATTAATTGAAGAATGGAAGTAGTTTTGGTTTAATTACTTTGTGCAATTAATATGAAGGATAATAACTTAGTGAAAGTAATTAATAATTAATTACTTAGTGTAATTAGTTTAAGAATTGATTAATAACGTTATTTGAAGATAATAAAGTGATGTAATTAATTAAGAAAGTTAATTACTAAATGAGATTAATCAAGAGTGATATGTGGTTTAATTTAAGATTAATTACTTAATGTAATTAATTAAATAAAAAAGTAATTAATTAAAGATGAAATTAGAGGATCATTAATATAATTAATGATGTAATTAAGGATGGATTAATTAAGGACTAATTAATCAATGAAGTGATTAATTAATGTAATTAATTAAGAATTAATTTAATTAATTATAATTAATAAACTAATAAAGTAATTAAGGTTAATTACTGTATTTGATTAAGGATAATTAGTTTGTGAAATTAATTTTAGAATAATTACTTGAATGTAATTAAAGGATAATTAATCAAGGATGATTAATTAAGGTGGATAATTAGAGAATAATTAATTAATTGATTGGTAATTAATTAATGGTTATGTAAGCAAGATTTATAAGGATGAAGGTAGTTAATTTAATTTACTTTAATTTAATTAGAAATGAAGTAATTAATTTAATTCATTATAAATTAATTATATTGTGATTAATTAATCATTGCTTATGTATGGATGGATGATCTTGGTTACCTTGAATGGTTTGAGATCTCAGATATGAGATAAGTAATGCTGTGTAATATAAATGTTTTGGTTGAAGTGTGATGATAATGTGAATTATCTATTTATGATGATAATATGGATTACCTATTGTGATATTATGAATTATCTATCTGTGTGTATATAGATAATAGAATTGAATTGTTTTAAACTTTAAAACAACTTGGACCTAAAAGATGGTGTTTTGGATTTCGATGAGACCGGGATCGGGTTTCCAGATTTGGATATCCGAAAACCACATCGATCCAAATTAACGATAGGTCATGAATCTCAAGTGAAGATGAAGACATAGAGTGCAATGATTATCGTCGTTAACTCTGAGGGTGATTCCAAAATGAGTGTAACGAGATAATGCCATCGGTTTCGTTCGAACCCGGAATGAACTTGTAGGGATTGAATGTTTTCAGAACATCGTCAGGTGGACGATGAGCATTCTATGTGATGTGTTCTGATAAAGGTAATCATAGCCTCAAGCCTCATCAACCAGGAATGGCTAAAGCATGGGGGTTTAGCAAGGTTAAGTGGGTAGCACCCAAGTAGGACGAGATTTACCCCTGTCTTGAGGTCCCTTTTTATTTCGACTGTGTGGGCAGTTGTTGGCCACAACTGCAGGGTTATCTCGTTCGGGACTATCCAGTAAGAGATGGTTCTGGCCTTGTGTTGCAGGGGATTGGGAGCAATACTCGGTACGGTGATCTAGTCCTCGTACTAAGACGGGCGGTACCCAAATAGCCCTGTTATTGTATGGAATCCAAACTCCAATAAGTGCCCTCGGATTTGATTGTAAACTTACGTATGCTGGAATTTAATAAATGTAACAATTTCGGCTATTTCATATTTATTTGAAAACTATGATTAATAATCTGTGTAACTCTGATTGATGTTGTATATTATGTAATACTTATGTTATTAATATAATTTATTCATTTCGTTGTTGAGATTCTGATGTTGTTTCTTCTTTCTTCTCTATCTTTTCTCCTTTCTATCCCTTTCTTTCTTAAAGATGATGCATCTTTCTGTGGACAGAAAGTCAGGTCGTTAAACTAATGAGAAGAATTCCCCGGTATATCAATTGTAGACTACTCTTAAAAGAAAATGCAATGACCCATAATTTTCTAAAAGTAAAGATTGTAAATATAATAAGGTTTTGTGATGTAATATTGAGAGAAATAAAATTTATGATTCAATAATAATGATATAATTGAAATGAAATGTAATATTATTAAATTAAGGTAATGGATAACTGCTGTAAAGGTAAATTCTAACTAATTAAAAAAATTAAAGAGTTATATTTGATATAAGTTGTAAATAAATTATAGTAATGTATTGTATTAATGGATAATTGAGTAAAATAGCAATTGATAATTCAAATGTTGATTGATTAATGAAATAAGGTGTAATTAATTGTAACTGATAATAGTAGTGGGGTAGTAATAGTTATAACTTTATTTGTAAATAATAAACTTACAATTGTCATTAAGTGTAGTAATGGTGACAAGTTGTTGTCTATTACCAATATATTTAATCATGTTACATTAATGCGAGTTATGACAATAACTGTAAATTTTGAATGTAATTAAAGGAACATAAATGTTAATTATATTCATAAGGTAATAATTGATTTAATAAAAGAGTGAAATCAAGATAAATAAATAAATTAGGATTTTAACTTATAGTTAATGTGTAAATTTGACAAAACTTCAATATAATGGAAATATAATTGTCAATACAAATAAAAATGGAAATGATAGCATATTAGTGAAATAAGATATCAACAAATGTTAACAATGTCAGTAGAATATTATTTGTTAGAATAAAAGAATTGAAATCAAATTTAATCAATTTATTGGAATCAAATTGTAATTAATTGTATTAATTGCAGTGAAATTGAACATTGTATTTTGGAAAATAATTAACACTGTAATTTTAGGTAAACTTGTTTTAAGTTATTATAAATGTCTAAGTAATCAAAAATGATAAAAATAGTTAGTTAACTAATTTGAATATAAGAAGTGATTACTTAATTTAATATTAATTTATTTAATTAATGTAAAAATAACCATTTTGGAAACTGTCTTGGATTTGGACGAAATTAGTGCGATCGGATCCGTAACGGTGAATTATTATAAGATTTAAAGTTTCGTAACGATCGGATTAGTCATTTGATCGTACGGTGTAACAACCCCCAATTTCGTACCATTCAAATCGACAATAATCCACACATGTCAGACTTGAATGATGCGAAATAACAGATTGTAAATAAATTTGGAGCAAATAAAATCAAATATACAAAATCGCAGACACAGAACAAACAGAATAACTCGCAACGGAATATAAAATAACATAGTAGTTCATGAAGCTACTATAACAGAGTCTCAAACCAAATACATAATACAGTCTGAAGACAACATAATAGAAATCCCAAATACATAGAAGTTCACTAATACATGAGATAAACTAGAACAGCTGAAAAAGAAGTAGATAAATATGTAGATAAGCAGAAACTCCAGCGAAAGACCAGCTCCAGGAAGAGAATCCAAAGCTGTGAATACTTAGGCTGACCCGAGCGTAAAGCAAAACACAATACACTCGAGTCAGGACAATATATACTTATATAATGTAAACCAACTCAAATGAACTGTACTAAAGATACAAGTAACTTAAAGGATGCCTGGGACCGCCCATCCTTTAAGGATCCGATAAACTATTTACTATATAGTAGTATTTCGCTATTATAATAATGTCTACAGTAAAATAAACATACTTTTAAATAGCGTTCCGGGCTACCCATATCACCCTTCACACATAATAGTCCCAGTAGTCCATCATATATCATGCCATCTCCACTCCGGGTGACTGTCATAGGATACCACACGGGCTACAGGAGAAAAACAAACTCATAGTAAAGACTCGGTATGGTAGGTGACACGGCACACAAGGCAATTCCAGGGTAGATATACCAATTATGCACACGGGCTGGTGATAACGCAGCAGCCACATACGCCCACCCTAAACAACACTCAAAAATCAAGGGGTGCACCCAAACAATCACAACAGTAATAGAATGGTATCGAACAACTGTGTTCAGCCGAAGGTGCTACCTCCTTTGTCCCGAGATTGCTCCTGTTTTAGCCACCTTATGCTAACTCACGGGAAATATTAACTACGGGTCTGTATATAATTTTTAGGAAAACATATATTAACTACGGGTCTGTATATAATTTTCTACACTAGGAAAAGTGATACGGGTAATATATCATTTCAACCCGTAATTTACAAAGAAAATCCAGGTTTTATCATTTCGAACCCGCAGTCCCAAGTAAATGAAATAAATTGAAAATCATTCAGGCTTATCATTTCAGCCCATAATGATTTTCCCTTATTCTAAAGTCCGTTCGGGTATGTATCATTTCAACCCATAGTGATTCTAATCTAAACGGAACTTGCAGTGTGATTAACTGATAAAATAACAAACAGCAATAATATAATAGTAACATATGATATAACAGGTGTTTAATCCTGTGTGAACATCATATAATAGTGACATAGAAAACACTATATGGTGATGCAGTTTACATATTCACAAGTGATCAATTTACTATTCATATAAGTATAAAACTGTCTGGTGAGAATAACTCACTGTTTTGAGCAGATGACACAACGACGAATTGCACAAACGGGATCTACACAAGCACAAAAGAACGACACAGATATAAAATGGAGGAGCCAAGGATTAATTCCCTTGAATACAAATCAAACAAAACAATATAACAATTATAAGGTTTCAGACCAAAATACGATAAGCTACGCTAGAAATAACTTCATAAAACAAAGCTGAAATGCTTTGCACTTATTTCCGACATCCCATAGGCTCAGCCCGAGGTAGAGTACAGGTCTAAGAAAATGGTTTTGGGTCAGGTCTGGGTTGCTAAGGTCGGCCTAACATCAGTTTGTTGATGGCAAAAGTTATGAAGATGGAACAACAACACAACAAAGCATCACTACTAACAACATCACAAGTTTTCAAGCAAACAGGGCTCGGTCAATGCTGCTGTGGTCACGACCAGAGGTGTGGCGTCTAAGGTGATGACGTGGCAGAGGATCTAGGTGGTGCTGGAGGTGGAGTAGGTGGCGGCCATGGGTGGTGGAAGTGGAAGCTGGTGCTCGGCTAGGTCAATATGTTGGAGTTTGGTGAACTTGGTGAAGGAACTACCACCTAGGATGGTACGGCTGGGGATGGTCGGTGAGGAGGAGGTTCTAGTGAAGTGCTCAGGTGGTGGCAGCGGCGGCAGGGGCTGGAGAGGAGCATGGCCGATCCTATGATAAAGAAGATCAAGTGCAAATCATTATCAAAGTAAACAATAAAAGTAAAAAAAAAAAAAGAATTGAAGTTTTACCAAACTTGAACAAAATGATGATGGTCGAAATTTTCAGAATTGAGAGGAGAAATGATGTACATGAATGAAGAATGGAGGTAGGCAGCTGAAGTATGTGAGTTATTATGGCTAATTGATGGCAAAAGTAAGTTAAAAATGTGAAAAGATGGGAAAATCAAAAGCCATTGGAAATAAAAAGTCACAAACCTTTTCAATTTACCTTTAAGTATTTGTATAAGTTTATATATTCTGAAATAACAATAATATCAGATAAAATTTCGAAACTTTAACAAAATATAAAAATACATATACTATTTATTAATTATATAAAGTAAAATTAAGGAAAAATAGTTAAAACAGTGAACTAGATTAGAAAAATTGAAATTAAATGAAATGATTTTTAGAGAATTCATATGAGCTTGTAAAATATTTTTAAACATAAATAATAACATAAAACAAAATTTCATTTACAAAATAAATATTTAAAATTTAATTTAAATATAAAATTTTAATGCAGAAAATAGCAGAAAATGTGAAAACAGCCCTTAGAAATAGGAAATCAACACAGTAATTTTGGGAAAAATTCTATTATTATTTTAAAAATATTTAGAGATGCATTTTCACAAATAAAACAAATTTAAAATAAAATAAAGAAATTTAAAATGAAGAAAGTGGGAGAAAATTAGAAAACAGCCTTTAAAGATAGGAAATAAATACAGTAAATTTTGGAAAAATTATATTATCATTTTAAAAATGTTTAGAAATGATATCACACAAATAAAACAAATTTAAAATAATTTGAAAATGAAATAAAGTCAAATTTAAATATATAGTCAAAATCTAGGGTTGTTACACTCGGGCTCGAAACGCCTAGAAATCAATTTAATTGAAATCAATTTGAAATAGGCTGATTTTAAAATAACTTCTTCATACGATGAAATTTGGACCTAAAACCTGTTCGATTGAGTTTAAAATTATCGAAAACATCTATTTTGATATATAGGATGACCCATTTTCGTTACGAAGATAAAATGGGTTTTTCGGGTCATTTATCGTTCAACTATCAAATCTAGTCCATTCATTCCTATTTCTGATCTGCCTATATATAGCCTGTTATAAACCCTAGCTATTTCTTATTCCTCTATTCTGCACATACATTTCCTATCTGCTTCTTCTTCTAAATGGCAGAAACAAAATCAAATTTACAAACCCTCAATCCAATTTCCAAATAAATTTCAAATCGGACTCCTCAAAACTATGTCATATTATATATCGATTTGAAGATCTCGATGAGTGCAAGTCAAATCTATAGTGTGTTTCTCAGTTTGGTTTTTTGTGTGGCTAGAATTGGGCGAATTAATCTCGACCGTTCATTAGGTTGTGATCGACTTCGTCATATCTTGCATCGTGGATACCGTCATGTGGAGAGGATCGAGCGGAGTCCATCGATGTGGTTTGTTTGATGAAATAACCGGTAGATAAGGCTTGAAAATTCAACTAGGGTTTCTTCATTTCGATGGTGCTGTGGGGTTTTGACGTCGATCGAGGGCCGTGTGAAGTTGCGCTGCCATAGGGGAGACGCGGGTTGAAGAGGGTGTCGTTCTTTGGCCTCTGATCACGTCGTAGTTTGCCCGCGACGAGTGCGTTCGTGGTTGAAGCGATGGCGGCCGTTCGGCATTGAGTAATCTATTAGCAGTTAGGGTTTCTATAACGACCCTAAATTTTCAAATCCGAAAATTTCAGATAGTTATGAAAAGAAGAAAGAGATAGAAGAGGAAGAAGAAGATCAGAAACATCAACATCTCACATTCGCAGTGGATAAAGTATAATAATAAATAATAACAGTTTACAAAAGAATACTATTCTGATGATTACATTTATAGCACAGCAGAGTCACACATATATACAGACACTGGATATACACAATCATCATGTCTCAGATATACAATAATATAATACAGCGGAAATACTTTATACGTTCTTGCCATCCAGCTCGCCTCCCGAGCTCCAGAACGTCCTTACCTGAAAATCTGTAATACTCGGTCTGACCCGAGCATTACACCAAAGTAACACCCGGGTCAGGCCGGAAACCAGCGTGAGTAAACCCATCCAACATGGAATACAAAGCATACAATTTATATAAAATCGGGGTAACTCGTTTCAATTCACAAAGCCACAATTTATTATAGACATCACTTATTCCACACTTCCATTTTCCAAGTACGAAGATTTAGATTTAAATAGTCCAATTCCTTTAGATCACTTCATTCCAGCCTATAGATTTCACATATCAATCTATAAAAATTCGAAGTGGTTTCGGGTATTTCCTAACACCCGAACCCGATCACTTCGAGTCTTATGTCATCCTAACCTAAGTTATCCAAATGAAATACATAGCATTTCATATCAGAGGTATCAACTCATTCAAAGCATCCAATACCATTCAATCATCCATAAGCGAAGCTTAATCACATGCAAATTTAATTTAATTAATCCTGATTGAATTACTAACCTCAACCACTTAGATTTCTTCATTTAACATTAATTAATTTCAAATCAATTAATCAATCATCCCTTCATTATTCATCTTAATTAATCACCCTGGATTAATTATCCTTCAATTACATTCAAGTAATTAACTTTAATAAATTTCACGATATTAATTCTTCTTAACCAAAATCAATAAGTAATTTTAATCACTTCATGAATTAATTAACTATTTTAATTACATTAATCCATAATTACTTATATTAATTAACTTCTCATATGTCACTTATTATTGATTAATCAATCAATCTTTAATTACATCGTAATTATATAAATTTACGATTTCCAATTATATTTCAATTTATCCTAAGCTAAGTTAATCACATTAAATAATTAATCATTAATTAAACAACAAACATTAATCATTCTTGATTTATTTCAACCTATAATTAACTATTTTTTTATTTACTTCATTAAATAAATTAATTACTCCTTAATTAACTATCTTAATTAATCTCTTGATTAATTTCACAAAGTAATTATATTTTATTAATTACATTAAGTAATTACCTATCAATCCATCCATTGATTATTCTACATTAATTAACATAATTAATTAACTTAAACCTTCATTAATTAATTCAAACCCTTAATTACTAAATTAATCAACCCAAATCATTAATTAATTGAATTAATTAACTATCCATTTTAATTACCCTACTAATTTGATGAATCACAAATCATTAAGCCCTTATCAACATTAAAATGAAAACATTTTCTTATTTATGAGTTAAGTCTAAAACAATCTAAGACCCGAATACTTCGAGTCAAACCACAATTAACACGAGAACCAACCAAAACCAAAGTTACCGATCATTAGTTCACAGTGCACACCAAATCAATTCAATCATGCAACCAAATACTTAAATTTAACCATTTAAATTTAGATAAAAATTCCAAAGGAGTGAGATTTACTCACCTTGTCCCTTAAATTTTGCAAATCCGCTTCACTTTCGATTTGATTCCATGATCATTGATCTTGTATAAATATTTATATGATTTTATTAATATTCGAACAAATCGAATAATTCATCACATTTTACAAATTTCTTAACTAATTATTTAGTTTAATATGTTTTTCTTATAATAAATAAATTTTAGTAGCTAAGATAATTTAAATAAGTTTATAAAAATTTAATTCTCATACATCATTTTTAAAATTCGATCAGTAGATGAAAATAGATATATTTATATATATATTTTATTTTTATTTGTTCTTGAAACTATTTATACCAAAAATAACCTATACTATATATATTAAAATTTTGATAGAATAAATTCCTTTCCAAACCTATATACATGTACTAAATAAAATAAAATAAAATAAACAGAACCGTTTTAAATTTCTTTACTGTAAACTAAAACCTCACATGTTTATATTTATTCATTTGTTTAAATTAAATTAATTTATATGCACACCTCGCTGCCTTACCACAACAGTGACCCCATCGAGCTTCCTCTGCTCGTCAACCAGAGCTTGCCGCCCTACTGATACCATCACCAACACGACGAACCACACCGCCTCAGATTGCGCGCCACTGTGAACTCGAGCTCGAGCTCGAACTCGATTAGCTGCCAGATGGATCGGCGAAGATGCTAGCTCGAGCCCCTGTGCTTGCGTCGCCGTCACTAAAAATTGTAGCGGCCTTACTTCGCGCAAGAGCGCGTATGCCTGCTCCCCTCTCTGGGTCGCCGCCTCGCCTCATCGCATCACGAACGCCAACCCTACAACCACTCGAGATTCCATCGAGTCTCGCTCCTCCTCACGCGACCCACGCCGAAACCCTAGCCCACACGAAAGTGCGATTCAATCGCGAGCCTTCTCCCTTTCTTTAGATGAATGAACTGATTTGAATCCCCTTCGGTTTGCCGTGAATTCAAAATCCAAGCTTCCATTTTTTTTAAATGAGTTCGATTTCTGTTTTAAGATTAGAGAGGGGACGGAGATAAAATATCGATTTGGGGATAGCTTCTTGCGTACGAGTGTTTGTTAATAGAAATATCTTTGACTAATTTACTTCAAATGTTATTATATTATAAAACTTTCAAAATGCCTCGTTAATTTCTACTTAAACTTTCGAACTCCTCTTAAGGAATGCCACTAGGCAATTATAAGATTTTACCCACATTCCGAACACAATGGAATGTGTTTCGGAAGCTAATTCGATCACCTGCATGAGTTACAGAAGTAAACGATCAATTTTAAATTAAATCGATTAAAATAGTTTCTAAGCGTTATGAGCTGCCAGGGTCAAACAACAACTCTGATTTCTACGAAAATTGAAATCCGGTAATAACTAACTATTACGGATCCAATGAAACTGGTTTCGTTGAATTCCAAGATTGTACCTCGGAAGGATATCTTTAAATATCGATTTAAACGATAAAATTTCAAAACTTAACAAAACACTTCCGAATCACTTTTTAACACTTTTACTATCTTCAGTAACATCCATATAACTTTTACAAGCCTTTAAATTATTTTTAACACGTTTAAAATTTCAGATTCAATAATTTACCCAATTTCAGTTTATTAATTCTAATAAATTAATTGCTATTAATAATAATATTTGAATTCAATTTAAAAATTAACTTTTTAAATATTTACAATCAATTAAATATTCGAATTTATATTTTTATAAATTCCGGGTCGTCACATTCCTGCCCCCTTAAAAGAATTTCCTCCCTGAAATTACTAGTTAGGAAGAATGGTCCAATAACCGTTTACTTTTCCCCCAAACCAACAGTTATATCAACTTGCCATGACATATATTTTATTAAAGACCCACTATTACTTCCACCAACTTCCCAAAACCTTCCATAGTTTCCAATAACATTATTTACTTCATTTATCCAAATCTAAATTTAAATCCAAATATAAGTTATCAAAACTTTCTCAAAGTTTTTCTATCTGTCTAAATTTTCAAAAAATTTCGCCAGTGTCTCCTTTGCGTGGCTAGCTCGGTACAACTACAAAATGCCTCTACGGGCTCCCAAATTCCAGAAGAAAACAAAAGGCCAAGTGGCTAGATTAAAAACCAAATCAAATTTCGTATAGAAATTTAAACACATATTTTTTGTCGAGCAAATTCAAATTATCTTCTGAAATCAAAACCAATTTTCCTTTCCCTTTATAATACCTGCATATCTTACTTAGCAGTAATATCCAATCGTAACTTTTAAAATCATTTATATATTTCCTTACAGAAGTTTTCACATCTACTTCTATTCAACTTAGTTTTCCCATTTCCATATGAATTCAATTTGTCTTTAATTCTAAATACTGAATTTTATCTTCCATTTATAACTGATTCGTATTAGTTTCATCTACTAATTTATTTTAATTTCCAATTTGAAATCGTTTCGCAGCTAACGAAAATTTTCTCAAAAATTTTGAAAATTTTTCTAATTCCAAAATTTTCAGAAAATTTTGGCAGAGTCTCCTTTGTACGGAGGAGCTTTTGCAATTTGACAAGAGATATAAATATATATACATCGACCCACCCGGTCGGAAAAGCAAAAATAGTTCATATTTCCTATTTTTATTACATAGGCATACCTTTATTTAGCATTTTTAAGCAAACAGCTTATTATTTAAGCAATTAGTGCAATCCAAATCCAGCCAAACGACCTTCAGGTACCTGTACTTAATCAATTTAAATATGTAAGTGCCATATGTAGAAAATTTGTTAGCATTTCACTTACTTTCAATAGCTAAATACATGTATCTCATAAGCAACAAGCATCAATTGTAACGTCCCGAAAATTTTCGACTTTCGAAAATTCAACATCGATACTCACTTTATCGACTGCCGAGAAATCGAAGGCCGGAAACCCGAAATGTTATGGTTTAAGAAAAAGAAAAGGTAAAGGAAGGAGAGATAAGAAGATAGAAAATAGAGAGAAAAGAACATAGAAAATAGAACGGAACAGAAAACAACAGAACAACATCAGAATCTCACAATCGCAGCGGAACAACATATAATAATAAATGAATAAACTTTACACAAAGAACTATATCAGTTATTACATTTTATACATTACATTTCATTACATCATATCATCAGAGTGTACAACAACATACAACAACAAACAATGCAGCGGAAAAAGAAATACTATATGCTAATAGTACGCCATGCCATCCATCTTGCCTCCAGCAACTCTTGAATATCCAGAATATCCTGATAAACCTAACTCTTGACTGCCCGTGTGGAAATTGGTGGGCACCCAGAGTTTAGGAAGGAAAACAATAAACTCCGAGTCAGTCATGTGACTGGTGTGAGAACTCAAAACAGTTTATTTATCTTTAAAATCAAAATAGAGGAATATTTTTAAAGTCAATTCGCAATGCTTTTAAAAATGAGACTACCATAAGGCCTCCCGCACACACACACATGCAAACGCAGAATTGGAGGAGATTTCTCCTTATGATAGTCAAAGATGCTTGATACGCATTAAAAAGAACATTTGATATTATTACTAGTGCATAATGTAGGAAAAATTCATTTCGAAAGTAGAATATAAATCTTAGCCAGCATAGACATTCCGAACTATGCCTACTATAGCTAACTATGTTCAATAGCAGGTTACCGCCACATTCCATAGCAGGTTATACAACTAAAACCGTACAAGTCTCGTATTGTTTCTTTGGATTTCCAACGAATGATCAGGCCAAGGAACTTCCCATTGCCACATGAGAATGCCTCTGGATGGACATCCCCGAGAACCAAACCGGATCTCTACCAACACAAGGCCGGGTTACCCCTAACTGAGTAACAACTGACCGAATATGCCATCCCCCGGTCCTTTGGGACCTTTCAACCGAGCGCTCGCAATCAATTCACACAATCATAAAGTGTTTTCAACATGAGTAAGTATCTGGGCTCCATACCATGATACCACCCTTTTCCAGAAGGAAATGCACACATGCTAAAGGGCGCTACCCCTCATAACCTTGCTGCATCTTTCCTGTTTTGACCATTCACGGGGTGTGAGGCTCGACGAAGTCACGTCCACAAAAACATACTTTATACAAAAGCCATGCTTTGGGTCAACAAATGATCATAGAAATGATCACCAGGATAGACGATCAAATAAACGATCCTATCACAAATAATCAACACAATGATCATTTACAGCAACACTCAGCATGTCACATTACCAAATTGGGAATATATCGCTGATAACGTTCAACTACATAACCTCTGAGCTCATACGTCTCAGAGATGGGTGTTAAGCTAAAAGAATAAATTCTCCGCCACCAACAGAAATATATTTGAATGAAATCTGCTTTATATCTCAATTTGTAACGTCAGACATACAATCCATACAAGTCTGTTCCGGGCTCGAACAAAACCGAAGGCACTTACAAAGAAGTCCTTGCAATCCGGATATCCACAATCCTGATCGGATTTCCCATCACTTAGGGAGTCTCTATACCGTTGCAACTCAGTGCAGAGACAATCGACAGGTCATCCTATCGCTCTCGCAAATACCGGGTCTTCAACACCGATCTTCAAATGCAATTCACAACGACGTATCACATATTCGGAATGGGTTATACGACCCCATGGTCCTTTCCCGGTTAACCCGAATAGTGAGCGCTTATTCAAAAATAAGTGTGGCATTTAAATTCAAACAAATCACATCAATTACCCATTCAAAGGGAAATATTGATAGTCGGTTATTGAACTATCAATGCATATGCACACATCACCAGTTTCCAAATAATTTTCCAATTATTTATTTTCCAAAATATCTTTACAAGATATATTATTTTCAATATCTCAAAAAAAAATCAATATTTATTTTTAAACAAATTCTACTTCCTTTTATAAATTCCATAGTGAATTTATATTTCACAATATCCATGCATATACGATCTCAATTATTCATTTCGATTTATCTTCAAAAAGATAAATTCTCTAATATTCACTTTATATTGGAAAAACATTTACATACTTGCTTATTAAGTAATTCTCAAATTTTATTTATTTTCAACACTTAGAAAATATTCAATATACTTGAATCGAAATTAAGTATATATTTCATTCTTTAAGGAAATCATTCTTTTTAACATATTTATTGTAACGACCCAGAATTTTTATTAATTAAAATTTGAATATTTAATTTATTTTAAATATAAATGAGTGAATTTATAAGTCGAATAAATTTTTATTTGAATTTTTGGATTTAATTGGATTATTAAATCGATAATTTAATATGTGACATTATGGAAATGATTGAAAATTGGGTTAAATATGATTGAAAATGATTTGTAAAATTTTATTTTATCATATTGGAGTTAGAACGATATTTTAGAACTTTTAAAATCGAATTAAAAGTTAATTTGTGAAAATTGAATATTTTAATATTTAAATCGACTAGTGAAAATAGTCAATTTTTGAACAGTCTCAGAATTGAACGAAACCAGTTCCATTGGATCCGTAATAGTTAGTTATTACCGGATTTCAATTTTCGTGTCAATCGGAGTTATCGTTTGATCGTGGCAGCTCGAAACGCATCGATTTATTTTTAATTTTAATTTGGCGAGTTAAAATAGCCATTTTTCAAAAAGTCTCGGATTTCGACGAAACTAGTTTCATCGGATCCGTAATGTGATATTATTGTAAGGTTTCAAATTTCAAGTCGATTGGATTTACCGTTTGTCCGGTACGAATTAAAACGCCTAGAAATCGATCTAAATCGGTTTAATTTAAATTGAACGTTTGTAGCCATAACTCGCACAGATGTCCGAACTAGCTTTCGAAACCTATTCCATTGTGTCCGGAACGCGGGATAAACCCTAGGAACGTCAGTTTCGGCGCGTAAATCGGAGTTCGGAATTTCCGAATGAATAGTGTCGTTCGAAATTCTATAAATAGACCACCCTCCCCTTCATAAATAAAAAAAAAATTCTAACCCTAACCCTAACCAGCCGCCACCCCCATTTTCAACGGCTGAGAATTTGCAGTTTTCTTCCCTCCAAATCTTCAAATCTACTCAATAATTTCACAAACTTCCAACTAGAAAGTCGAAGAGCATATGAAGATCTACAACTTCAACGGTTGTGATCGAATTTGGTTGCACGGATTGGCGGCAATTCGTGTGTGAAGGTGGCGAGTTCGTGCACGGTTTACGAGGCCAAGGGGGGCCGCACGTGACTGGATGGTGGGCGAAGGTAGGTGGTGGATGGGGCTTTCCGATGGCACTTGTTGATCGACTTGGAAGTCAACGTGGAGGGTTGCAAATTTAACCCTAATTCATATGGGATGGGTTCGGCCTTCCTGTAGGTTGCGTGCAAAAGGAGGGAGATGAGAAGAAGCAAGCTACTGTCTTGATGCACTGGGGATTGGATCTAAGGGCTGGAGTGAGATAGGTTTAAAAATTATGTTGTAATTTATAAATGTTAATTCGTGTAAACTTCATAATTTCATAACTTTTTCATACGAGGTCGAAAACGCGCGAAACCAGTTGCGTTGGAATCGTATCGTCGAGCACTACGCGATGAAATTGGATTGGAGTCGTTTGGAGTTAGTGAGAATTTTGGGTAAAATTAAACGTCCGTTTAATTTTATTCGAAATAAATCGCTAAAACGGAATTAAAATCAAGGTGAGAACTTCTCACTCAATCGAATCAGTTTCGATTTTATTTTAAATAGTTAGATTTAAAAATATGTGAATGCATGTTTGAATGTTGATTGATATCTATTGATTGTTAAAATAGACATTATACGCCGTTAGTAAGCGGATGTTATTTATTAAAAACATATACCGCGAATATTTCATAAACAGTGAAATTGGTATTATAGATAATATCAATATATATATATTGGCATATGTATATATTGCAGTTATTGATTTCCTGCATTTTTTTTGTTTAGCGGACGAGACCCTATTGCGCCGTCTATTAAGCGGATAATATTTAAATCCCATATACCGCGATAATTTCGTACTGGAGCGAAATTGGTATTATGCTAATGTTTTTGGATGCAGGAAAACAGGTTGGAGGGATCCAACTAGATTCCTCAACAGTATTTATTAGATTTCAGATATTTTGATATTTGATGGATTATCATATCGATATATGATATCGTTGTTGTCGTGATTGACTATTTGGTGTGTAGCATCATTGGACCAAATTTGGAATTTTAAAATGAATTTTTAAGTGATTTTTGAAAAGTATACGTTTTATAAAATAATTTTGGAATTGATCCATTTTAAATAAATAAACGTTATAATTTTTAAAGTTATAAAAATTATGATTTTTGAGAAAAATAGTAAAAAAACTGATTTTTGAGAATATGATGCTAATAATTTTATAAAATAGTTTAATCGGGATTTTAGAATTTATTGTGAAAAGTTAAATGTAGGATTTATAAAATTTAATTATTTTATGAATCAAAATGGTGAAATAATAAAGGAGATTAAAGACGTTTTAAAAGAATAATATAAATTGATTTATATTAAGAGATTTATAAATGGATATTTATAAATTGAAATATGGACATTTTAAAACGAGTTTTTATAAGTGTTTGAATGAAGTGAAAATGAATTTCATAATTGAATGAAATTTATAGAATTATAAACGGTGAAGTTATTTGAAGAATAGATTTGGTTAAATAAATGAATCTTATAAGTTATAAGATTTATGGTTTGGAAAGTCTTTAGAGGAACGATTTTGTAAAATAATCGTTTCATAAGTATTTAACTTATAATATGAACTTTTAGTTTATAATTGAGTTATAAACTGGAATAGGTTAACGAAAGAATTTATAAAAAGGAAGTTTTTATAAATAAATAGAAATGGAATTTATAAACGTTGTTTTATAAATTCGCAAATGACTTATTTTGACAAGAAAATTTGTTGAAACCTATAAATGGAGTTATATTCACATTTTTGAATAGTGAATAATCCTTTGAATTAAAATGAATAAAAGGATGAAATTGTTAATGAAGTATATTCACGTTTTTGAATAGTGACTAAGATGTTAAAGAAATTGTTTTGAATGTGATATTTGAAATAGAATTAAAACGATCTAACGAAGTTTTAATTGTGTTGAGATTCGAAACCATAGATTTCAACATTAATTGTTGAAATAGACGTTTTCGAGAAATGAAAAGGAAATAGTGGACTATAACACTGTTGTTATAGTAAATGATTTCCGAAAGGAAATGTTTTGTATAGTATTGGGATTTATATATCTATTTTAATTTCGAATCCCTATACTAGTGGTTTTGGGTTGTCGTAACGATGTTTACGTAACATTCGTTTTGGCCCAAATAAATATGTTGAAGAGAATGATTTCCTTAATAGAATGAAATATATACTAAATTTCGATTTAAGTATATTGAATATTTTCCAAGGGTGAAAATAAATAAAATTTGTGAATTACTTATGAATAAATAAGTATGGAAATGTTTTTCCAATGTGAAATGAAACGTTTTGAGAATTTATCTTTTTGAAGATAAATTGAAATGAATTATTGAAATCATATGCATGGATATTTTGGAATGTAAATTCACTATTGAATTTATAAAAGCAAGTGGAATTTGTTTAAAAATAAGTATTGATTTATTTTTGAAGTGTGAAATAATATATCTTGTAAAGATATTTTGGAAAATAAATAATTCGGAAAATTATTTGGAATCTGGTGATGTGTGCGTATCCATTGATAGTTCAATAGCCGACTATCAATATTTCCCTTTGAATGGGTATTTGATGTGATTTGTTTGAATGTGAATGCCACACTTATTTTTGAATAAGCGCTCACTATTCGGGTTAACCGGGAAAGGACCATGGGGTCGTATAACCCATTCTGAATATGTGATACGTCGTTGTGAATTGCATTGAAGATCGGTGTTGAAGACCCGGTATTTACAAGAGCGATAGGATGACCTGTCGATTTACTCTGCACCGAGTAGCTACGGTATAGAGTTCTCCATATGTGATGGTGAATCCGATCAGGATTGTGAATATCCGGATTGCAAGGACTTCTTTGTAAGTGCCTTCGGTTTTGTTCGAGCCCGGAACAGACTTGTATGGATTGTATGTCTGACATTACAAGTTGAGATATAAAGCCGATTTCTTTCAAAGATATTTCTGTTGGTGGCGAAGAATTTATTCTTTTAGCTTAACACCCTTCTCTGAGACGTACGAGCTCAGAGGTTATATAGTTGAAGTTATCAGCGATATATTCCCAATTTGGTAATGTGACATGCTGAGTGTTGCTGTAAATGATCATTGTGTTGATTATTTGTGATAGGATCATTTATTTGATCGTCTATCTTAGTGATCATTGTGTTGATCATTTGTTGACCCAAAGCATGGCTTTTGTATAAAGTATGTTTTTGTGGACGTGACTTCGTCGAACCTCACACCCCGGAAATGGTCAAAACAGGAAAGATGCGGCAAGGTTATGAGGGGTAGCTCCCTTTAGGGTATGTACATTTCCTTCTGGATAGAGGTGGTATCATGGTATGGAGCCCAGATATTTAACCTATGTGGTTACTGCGAATTTATTACTTTGTGGTTGTTGGCTATCGGGATCCCGTAAGAAAGGTCGTTTACGATCGGGGAATGGCGTGCTCGTGTCAGTAGTTACCCAGTTAGGGGTAACCCGGCCTTGTGTTGGCAGAGTTCCGATTTGGTTCTCGGGAATGTCCTTCCAGAGGCATTCTCATGTGGCAATGGGAAGTTCCTTGGCCTGACCATTTGTTGGAAATCCAAAGAAACAATACGAGACTTGTACGGTTTTAGTTGTATAACCTGCTATGGAATGTGGCGGTAACCTGCTATTGAACATAGTTAGCTATAGTAGGCATAGTTCAAAATGTCTATGTTGGCTAAGATTTATATCTTTATTTTCGAAATAATTTTCTACACTATGCACTAGTAATAATATCAAATGCTTCTTTTTAATGCGTATCAAGCATCTTTGACTATCATAAGGAGAAATCTCCTCCGATTCTGCGTTTGCATGTGTGTGTGTGCGGGAGGCCTTATGGTAGTCTCATTTTTAAAAGCATTGCGAATTGAATTTAAAAATATCTCTCTATTTTGATTTTAAAGTTAAATAAACTGTTTTGAGTTCTCACACCAGTCACATGACTGACTCGGAGTTTATTGTTTTCCTTCCTAAACTCTGGGTGCCCACCAATTTCCACACGGGCAGTCAAGAGTTAAGGTTTATCAGGATATTCTGGATATTCTGGAGTTGCTGGAGGCAAGCTGGATGGCATGGCGTATTACTAGTTTATATAGTATTTCTTTTTCCGCTGCATTGTTTGATGTTGATTGTTCTTGTACACTCTGATGATATGATGTAATGAAATGTATAAAATGTAATAACTGATATAGTTCTTTGTTTAAAGATTATTCATTTATTATTATATGTTGTTCCGCTGCGAATTGTGAGATTCTGATGTTGTTCAGTTATTGTTCTGTTCTATTTTCCCTTCTCTATTCTATTTTCTAATTTTATGTTTTCTTTTCCCTCCATCTTCTACCTTATCTATTATCTTCTTTTCTTCTCTTCTTTTCTACCTTTTCTTTTCTTAAAAACCATAACATTTCGGGTTTTTGGCCTTCGATTTCTCGGCAGTCGATAAAGTGAGTATCGATGTTGAATTTTCGAAAGTCGAAAATTTCCATTTGTTACATTTGGTAGCAGAGCATATGGTTAAGCGACAACCATGGTTCTGTTGGGTATTACTCATTTGGGATAGAGTCAGCAGTACTCTAGAATGAGTTGAGTGTAATAATAGCTATAAGAGCGTATTTGTTAGTGTATATAAAATTGTTTTATATTGTGATGGTTGGTTTATTGAGTGGCATATGAACTTTCGTCAGCGTGGTCCGTAAGACTATGCCGAAGGGGTTTCTAAACACTTGAATAGAACAATTCGACACCGTATTGTTTTAAAAATGGGTAAATGAAATAATTTTACCTTGATTATATTTTATATATAAAGGAATAATTTTTCAGAATTATTAAAGTGTATATAAGTTGATTGTTTAGATGTTTGAATAATCTAAATAAGGGAATAATTGTATAAGCAAAAGAATTATAAGAATTGAATTTTAATTAAAGTGATTTACAATTGTGAAATAAACTTATATATATAAGAAGTGAAACTATATGAATAAATTTATAAATGAGTTGTAAATAAAAGTGAATTTAAAGATTAAATGGAAATTTACTTTAGAATTGAAATCTAAATTGATTTATAAATGGGAATTTAAGTTAAGTAAAACCAAGTGATGTTTATAAAATGAAATATAACTTAAGTGATATGGAATGAAGTTGATATTAGTATCAAATTAAATTAATAAAGTTAAGTGGTGGATGTGAACTTGAGTTATATAAATGAAATTCAACTTTGAAATTGAATGTGAATTAAGTTGATATGAAATAATGAATATAAGTGTTAATTCATTTAAAATATAATGTTATTGGAAGTTGAATAGTTGAATGAAAATCATTTAATTAAACCAATTGATAAGCAAAGGAATTTGGTTGTAATTATATATACATTGGTTGTTATATGATTGTTAGTTGATTGTATATAATTCATTAAGTACTAATGAAAGTGAATTAGTGAAATTTAAAGCTATGTAATTGAATTCAAATTAGAAGTAAATAAATTTGAATAGAATTGAATTTGAATTGGAAGTGAACCAACTTGAATATGAATTAGTGAATATAAACTAATTGAAAATGAATGCTAGTAAATCCAATGTTAATGAATCTAATGTGATTTAAATTGAAAACCAATTCATTGAATATTAATGAAAATATGAATGAATATTTATTGGTTATGGATGTTAGATGAATAATAGTTGGTTGATGTTTGCATTTGTTGTTTGTTTCATTTGCTATGTTGACATATATAGTTATTATGTTGCTATATGTTGTATATCGATACTATTGTCTATATGCATGATTCTCATGTTGTTTGTTGAGTGTTTAGTAGGTGCGGATCGCGTTTGCTTCGCATTTGGAGCTCGCTTTCGCGCTATATTAGCCGTATATGCTTGCTAATAAAATATAAGGTACATATCTCGGATTAAATATCGTACTTTTACACTTTTTTCCCTTCGGGATGCCTCATTACTTGATGAGATGTATATTTGTGATATATATACTGTCATTTTTTTTTCGGATCGAGCTGCGCAAAGGAGACTATGGCGAATTTTTCCGAAAATTTAAGGCGTTAGAAAATATTTGAGAAAATTGGAAATTTTTGAAAACTTTAAACTTTGATTTAGAATTGAAAGTTAAACAATAGTAGTTGTTTTGAATGGATAACTAAGTATGATTTGAAAACTTAGTAAAGATCTGTAAGAAGTTTAACTATGAATTTTGGGAAAATTAATAGCTTCTGTAATTTTTCTTACTTAATAATTTCGAGGACGAAATTCTTTTAAGTGGGGAAGATTGTAACGACCCAGAATTTTTATTAATTAAAATTTGAATATTTAATTTATTTTAAATATAAATGAGTGAATTTATAAGTCGAATAAATTTTTATTTGAATTTTTGGATTTAATTGGATTATTAAATCGATAATTTAATATGTGAAATTATGGAAATAATTGAAAATTGGGTTAAATATGATTGAAAATGATTTGTAAAATTTTATTTTATCATATTGGAGTTAGAACGATATTTTAGAACTTTTAAAATCGAATTAAAAGTTAATTTGTGAAAATTGAATATTTTAATATTTAAATTGACTAGTGAAAATAGTCAATTTTTGAACAGTCTCAGAATTGAACGAAACCAGTTCCATTGGATCCGTAATAGTTAGTTATTACCGGATTTCAATTTTCGTGTCAATCGGAGTTATCGTTTGATCGTGGCAGCTCGAAACGCATCGATTTATTTTTAATTTTAATTTGGCGAGTTAAAATAGCCATTTTTCAAAAAGTCTCGGATTTCGACGAAACCAGTTTCATCGGATCCGTAATGTGATATTATTGTAAGGTTTCAAATTTCAAGTCGATTGGATTTACCGTTTGTCCGGTACGAATTAAAACGCCTAGAAATCGATCTAAATCGGTTTAATTTAAATTGAACGTTTGTAGCCATAACTCGCACAGATGTCCGAATTAGCTTTCGAAACCTGTTCCATTGTGTCCGGAACGCGGGATAAACCCTAGGAACGTCAGTTTCGGCGCGTAAATCGGAGTTCGGAATTTCCGAATGAATAGTGTCGTTCGAAATTCTATAAATAGACCACCCTCCCCTTCATAAATAAAAAAAAATTTCTAACCCTAGCCCTAACCAGCCGCCACCCCCATTTTCAATGGCCGAGAATTTGCAGTTTTCTTCCCTCCAAATCTTCAAATCTACTCAATAATTTCACAAACTTCCAACTAGAAAGTCGAAGAGCATATGAAGATCTACAACTTCAACGGTTGTGATCGAATTTGGTTGCACGGATTGGCGGCAATTCGTGTGTGAAGGTGGGAGTTCGTGCACGGTTTACGAGGCCAAGGGGGGGCCGCACGTGACTGGATGGTGGGCGAAGGTAGGTGGTGGATGGGGCTTTCCGATGGCACTTGTTGATCGACTTGGAAGTCAACGTGGAGGGTTGCAAATTTAACCCTAATTCATATGGGATGGGTTCGGCCTTCCTGTAGGTTGCGTGCAAAAGAAGGGAGATGAGAAGAAGCAAGCTACGATCTTGATGCACTGGGGAGTGGATCTAAGGGCTGGAGTGAGATAGGTTTAAAAATTATGTTGTAATTTATAAATGTTAATTCGTGTAAACTTCATAATTTCATAACTTTTTCATACGAGGTCGAAAACGCGCGAAACCAGTTGCGTTGGAATCGTATCGTCGAGCACTACGCGATGAAATTGGATTGGAGTCGTTTGGAGTTAGTGAGAATTTTGGGTAAAATTAAACGTCCGTTTAATTTTATTCGAAATAAATCGCTAAAACGGAATAAAATCAAGGTGAGAACTTCTTACTCAATCGAATCAGTTTCGATTTTATTTTAAATAGTTAGATTTAAAAATATGTGAATGCATGTTTGAATGTTGATTGATATCTATTGATTGTTAAAATAGACATTATACGCCGTTAGTAAGCGGATGTTATTTATTAAAAACATATACCGCGAATATTTCATAAACAGTGAAATTGGTATTATAGATAATATCAATATATATATATTGGCATATGTATATATTGCAGTTATTGACTTCCCACATTTTTTTTGTTTAGCGGATGAGACCCTATTGCGCCGTCTATTAAGCGGATAATATTTAAATCCCATATACCGCGATAATTTCGTACTGGAGCGAAATTGGTATTGTGCTAATGTTTTTGGATGCAGGAAAACAGGTTGGAGGGATCCAACTGGATTCCTCAACAGTATTTATTAGATTTCAGATATTTTGATATTTGATGGATTATCATATCGATATATGATATCGTTGTTGTCGTGATTGACTATTTGGTGTGTAGCATCATTGGACCAAATTTGGAATTTTAAAATGAATTTTTAAGTGATTTTTGAAAAGTATACGTTTTATAAAATAATTTTGGAATTGATCCATTTTAAATAAATAAACGTTATAATTTTTAAAGTTATAAAAATTATGATTTTTGAGAAGAATAGTAAAAAAACTGATTTTTGAGAATATGATGCTAATAATTTTATAAAATAGTTTAATCGGGATTTTAGAATTTATTGTGAAAAGTTAAATGTAGGATTTATAAAATTTAATTATTTTATGAATCAAAATGGTGAAATAATAAAGGAGATTAAAGACGTTTTAAAAGAATAATATAAATTGATTTATATTAAGAGATTTATAAATGGATATTTATAAATTGAAATATGGACATTTTAAAACGAGTTTTTATAAGTGTTTGAATGAAGTGAAAATGAATTTCATAATTGAATGAAATTTATAGAATTATAAACGGTGAAGTTATTTGAAGAATAGATTTGGTTAAATAAATGAATCTTATAAGTTATAAGATTTATGGTTTGGAAAGTCTTTAGAGGAACGATTTTGTAAAATAATCGTTTTATAAGTATTTAACTTATAATATGAACTTTTAGTTTATAATTGAGTTATAAACTGGAATAGGTTAATGAAAGAATTTATAAAAAGGAAGTTTTTATAAATAAATAGAAATGGAATTTATAAACGTTGTTTTATAAATTCGCAAATGACTTATTTTGACAAGAAAATTTGTTGAAACCTATAAATGGAGTTATATTCACATTTTTGAATAGTGAATAATCCTTTGAATTAAAATGAATAAAAGGATGAAATTGTTAATGAAGTATATTCACGTTTTTGAATAGTGACTAAGATGTTAAAGAAATTGTTTTGAATGTGATATTTGAAATAGAATTAAAACAATCTAACGAAGTTTAATTGTGTTGAGATTCGAAACCATAGATTTCAACATTAATTGTTGAAATAGTAGACGTTTTCGAGAAATGAAAAGGAAATAGTGGACTATAACACTGTTGTTATAGTAAATGATTTCCGAAAGGAAATGTTTTGTATAGTATTGGGATTTATATATCTATTTTAATTTCGAATCCCTATACTAGTGGTTTTGGGTTGTCGTAACGATGTTTTACGTAACATTCGTTTTGGCCCAAATAAATATGTTGAAGAGAATGATTTCCTTAATAGAATGAAATATATACTAAATTTCGATTTAAGTATATTGAATATTTTCCAAGGGTGAAAATAAATAAAATTTGTGAATTACTTATGAATAAATAAGTATGGAAATGTTTTTCCAACGTGAAATGAAACGTTTTGAGAATTTATCTTTTTGAAGATAAATTGAAATGAATTATTGAAATCATATGCATGGATATTTTGGAATGTAAATTCACTATTGAATTTATAAAAGCAAGTGGAATTTGTTTAAAAATAAGTATTGATTTATTTTTGAAGTGTGAAATAATATATCTTGTAAAGATATTTTGGAAAATAAATAATTTGGAAAATTATTTGGAATCTGGTGATGTGTGCATATCCATTGATAGTTCAATAGCCGACTATCAATATTTCCCTTTGAATGGGTATTTGATGTGATTTGTTTGAATGTGAATGCCACACTTATTTTTGAATAAGCGCTCACTATTCGGGTTAACCGGGAAAGGACCATGGGGTCGTATAACCCATTCCGAATATGTGATACGTCGTTGTGAATTGCATTGAAGATCGGTGTTGAAGACCCGGTATTTGCAAGAGTGATAGGATGACCTGTCGATTTACTCTGCACCGAGTAGCTACGGTATAGAGTTCTCCATATGTGATGGTGAATCCGATCAGGATTGTGAATATTCGGATTGCAAGGACTTCTTTGTAAGTGCCTTCGGTTTTGTTCGAGCCCGGAACAGACTTGTATGGATTGTATGTCTGACATTACAAGTTGAGATATAAAGCCGATTTCTTTCAAAGATATTTCTGTTGGTGGCGAAGAATTTATTCTTTTAGCTTAACACCCTTCTCTGAGACGTACGAGCTCAGAGGTTATATAGTTGAAGTTATCAGCGATATATTCCCAATTTGGTAATGTGACATGCTGAGTGTTGCTGTAAATGATCATTGTGTTGATTATTTGTGATAGGATCATTTATTTGATCGTCTATCTTAGTGATCATTGTGTTGATCATTTGTTAACCCAAAGCATGGCTTTTGTATAAAGTATGTTTTTGTGGACGTGACTTCGTCGAACCTCACACCCCGGAAATGGTCAAAACAGGAAAGATGCGGCAAGGTTATGAGGGGTAGCTCCCTTTAGGGTATGTACATTTCCTTCTGGATAGAGGTGGTATCATGGTATGGAGCCCAGCTATTTAACCTATGTGGTTACCGCGAATTTATTACTTTGTGGTTGTTGGCTATCGGGATCCCGTGAGAAAGGTCGTTTACGATCGGGGAATGGCGTGCTCGTGTCAGTAGTTACCCAGATAGGGGTAACCCGGCCTTGTGTTGGCAGAGTTCCGGTTTGGTTCTCGGGAATGTCCTTCCAGAGGCATTCTCATGTGGCAATGGGAAGTTCCTTGGCCTGACCATTTGTTGGAAATCCAAAGAAACAATACGAGACTTGTACGGTTTTAGTTGTATAACCTGCTATGGAATGTGGCGGTAACCTGCTATTGAACATAGTTAGCTATAGTAGGCATAGTTCGAAATGTCTATGTTGGCTAAGATTTATATCTTTATTTTCGAAATAATTTTCTACACTATGCACTAGTAATAATATCAAATGCTTCTTTTTAATGCGTATCAAGCATCTTTGACTATCATAAGGAGAAATCTCCTCCGATTCTGCGTTTGCATGTGTGTGTGTGCGGGAGGCCTTATGGTAGTCTCATTTTTAAAAGCATTGCGAATTGAATTTAAAAATATCTCTCTATTTTGATTTTAAAGTTAAATAAACTGTTTTGAGTTCTCACACCAGTCACATGACTGACTCGGAGTTTATTGTTTTCCTTCCTAAACTCTGGGTGCCCACCAATTTCCACACGGGCAGTCAAGAGTTAAGGTTTATCAGGATATTCTGGATATTCTGGAGTTGCTGGAGGCAAGCTGGATGGCATGGCGTATTACTAGTTTATATAGTATTTCTTTTTCCGCTGCATTGTTTGATGTTGATTGTTGTTGTACACTCTGATGATATGATGTAATGAAATGTATAAAATGTAATAACTGATATAGTTCTTTGTTTAAAGATTATTCATTTATTATTATATGTTGTTCCGCTGCGAATTGTGAGATTCTGATGTTGTTCAGTTATTGTTCTGTTCTATTTTCCCTTCTCTATTCTATTTTCTAATTTTCTGTTTTCTTTTCCCTCCATCTTCTACCTTATCTATTATCTTCTTTTCTTCTCTTCTTTTCTACTTTTTCTTTTCTTAAAAACCATAACATTTCGGGTTTTTGGCCTTCGATTTCTCGGCAGTCGATAAAGTGAGTATCGATGTTGAATTTTCGAAAGTCGAAAATTTCCGTTTGTTACATTTATTTGGGCCAAAACGAATGTTGCGTAAAACATCGTTACGACAACCCAAAATCACTAGTATAGGGATTCGAAATTATAATAGATATATAAATCCCAATACTATACAAAACATTTCCTTTCGGAAATCATTTACTATAACAATAGTGTTATAGTCCACCATTTCCTTCTATTTCTCGAAAACATCTATTTCAACAATAAATTTTGAAATCTATGGTTTTGAATCTCAACACATTTTAAAACATCGTTAGATCGTTTTAATTCTATTTAAAACATCGCATTCTAAACGTTTTCTTTAACATATTATTCACTATTCAAAAACGTGAATATACTACGTTAATCAATTTCATGACTTCTATTCATTTTATTTCCAAGGCTTATTCACAGTCAAAACGTTAATATAACTCCATTAATAGGTTTCAACAATTTACTTATCAAAATAAGTCATTGCGAATTTATAAAACAACGTTTATAAACTCCATTTCTATTTATTTTATAACAACTTCCTTTTATAAATTCCTTTATTAACTTATTCCAGTTTATAACTCAATTATAAACTAAAGGTTCATATTATAAGTTAAATGCTTATAAAACGATTATTTTACAAAATCGTTTCTTTGAACTTCATAATTATAAATCTTATAACTTATAAGATTCAATTATTCATCCGAATATATTCTTTAATAATTTCACAAAATTTATAAATCTTACTATTTATAAATTTCATTTATAACTTCACCATTTATAATTTTATAAGTTCCATTCATTTACAAAATTCATTTTCACTTCATTCAAACACTTATAAAAACTCGTTTTATAATGTCAATATTTCAATTTATAAATATCCATTTATAAATATCTTAATATAAATCAATTTATATTATTCTTTAAACATCTTTAATCTCCTTTATTATTTCACCTTTTTGATTCATAAAATAATTAAATTTTATAAATCCTATATTTAAACTTTTATAATAAATTCTAAAATCCCGATTAAACTATTTTATAAAATCATTAGCATCATATTCTCAAAAATCAGTTTTTAACTATATTTCTCAAAAATCATAATTTTTATAACTTTAAAAATTATAACGTTTATTTATTTAAAATGGATCAATTCCAAAATTATTTTATAAAACGTATACTTTTCAAAAATCACTTTAAAAATCATTTTAAAGTTTCCAAATTTGGTCCAATGATGCTACATACCAAATAGTCAATCACGACAACAACGATATCATATATCGCGTATGATAATCAACGAATATCAAAATATCCATAATCAAATAAATACTGTTGAGGAATCCAGTTGGATCCCTCCAACCTGTTTTCCTGCATCCACAAACATTAGCACAATACCAATTTCGCTCCAGTACGAAATTATCGCGGTATATGGGATTTAAAATATTATCCGCTTAATAACGGCGCAATAGGGTCTCATCCGCTAAACAAATGCGGGAAATCAATAACTCCAATATATACATATGCCAATATATATATATTGCTATTATATATAATACCAATTTCACTGTTTATGAAATATTCGCGGTATATGTTTTTAATAAATAACATCCGCTTAATAGACAGCGCATAATGTCTATTTTAACAATCAATAAATACAATCATCATTCAAGCATGCATTCAAATATTTTAAATCTAACTATTTAAAATTAAAATCGAAACTGATTCGATTGAGTGAGAAGTTCTCACCTTGATTTCAATTTCGTTTTAGCGATTTATTTCGAATAATTTTACCCGAAATTCTCACTAACTCCAAACGACTCCAATCCAATTTCATCGCGTAGTGCTCGTCTATACGATTCCAACGCAACTGGTTTCGCGCATTTTCGACCTCGTATGAAAAAGTTATGATTTTTCAAAGTTTTACACGATTTATATAAACTAATTACAACATAAATTAACTAATTTTAACCTTCATTCAATATAGGCCGTTAGATCATGATCCAAGGCCGTGCATTTCATCTTCCTTCACGCGACCATCTACAGACTTCAACACGACGCAAGCAACCCATTCAATCCAATTTAGGGTTAGCGAATCCGACCACCACGATGCACGAAAACACGATCAGGAAGTTGCAACACGAAGCTCACCTCCTCCTCCACCTTCGGCCCATGACCGGCCACGTGCGGCCCCCTATTGCTTCTCGAAATGCATGCCGACCGTGTGTACTTCAGAGCCAAATTCTGGCGAATCCTGACCTCCGATGATGATCTTGACCGTTGGATAGATGGATCTTGGCATGCTCTACAATTTTGTAGTTGAGGGTTTTGTCTAAAAGCTGATGGATTTCGAGAAAAAGGAGGAGGAAGGAGAGACAATTCTGGCCGTGTATTAAGGTGGAGGCGGCTAGGGTTTTAGAATTTAGGTTTTTTTTTTTTTTTTTTTATGAGAGGGGGTGTTGGTCTATTTATAGGAAAAATCGAACACTATTCATTTCGATTTTCCAAACTCCGATTTACGCGCCGAAACTGACGTTCCTAGGGTTTACCCCGTGTTCCGGACACAATGGAATAGGTTTCGGAAGCTAATTCGATCATATGTGCGAGTTATGGCAACAAACGTTCAATTTAAATTAAACCGATTTAAACGATTTTCTAAGCGTTTTAATTTGTACCGGACAAACGGTAAATCCAATTGATACGAAATTTGAAACCTTACAATAATATCACATTACGGATCCGATGAAACTAGTTTCGTCGAAATCCGAGACAGTTTGAAAAATGGCTATTTTAACTCGCCAAATTAATATTAAAAATAATTCGATGCGTTTCGAGCTGCCACGATCAAACGATAGCTCCGATTTACACGAAAATTGAAATCTAGTAATAACTAACTATTACGGATCCAATGGAACTAGTTTCGTTCAATTCTGAGACTGTTCAAAAATTGACTAATTTCACTAGTCGATTTAAATATTAAAATATTCAATTTTCATAAATTAACTCTTAATTCGATTTTAAAAGTTCTAAAATATCGTTCTAACTCCAACATGATAAAATAAAATTTTACAAATCATTTTCAATCATATTTAACCCAATTTTCAATTATTTCCATAATTTAACGTATTAAATTACCGATTTAATTATCAAATTAAATCCAATAATTAAAATTAAAATTTATTCGACTTATAAATTCACCTATTAATATTTAAAATTAATTAAATATTCAAATTTTAATTATTAAAATTCCTGGGTCGTTACAATCTTCCCCCTTAAAAGAATTTCGTCCTCGAAATTATTAAGTAAGAAAAGTTACTGAATCTATTAATTTTCCCAAAATTCATAATTAAACTTCTTACAATACTTACTAAGTTTTCAAATCATACTTAGTTATCTTTTCAAAAACAACTACTATCGTTTAACTTTCAATTCCAAATCAAAGTTAAAGTTTTCAAAATTTTCTAATTTTCTCAAATTTTATTCTAACGCCTTAAATTTCCGGAAAAATTCGCCATAGTCTCCTTTGCGCGGCTCGATCCGAAAAAAAATGACAGTATATATATCACAAATATACATCTCATCAAGTAATGAGGCATCCCGAAGGGAAAAAGTATAAAAGTACGGTATGTAATCCGAGATATGTACCTTATATTTTATTAGCGAGCATATACGGCTAATATAGCGCGAAAGCGAGCTCCAAATGCGAAGCAAACGCGATCCGCACCTACTAATCACTCAACAACAACATGAGAATCATGCATATAGACAATAGTATCAATATACATCATATAGCAAATAAATACTATATATGTCAACATAGCAAATGCAGTAAAAGCAATATATTCAACCATCAATCAACTATCATACATAACCAAAACGATATTCATTCATATTCTCATTAATATTCAATGAAATGGTTTTCAATTTAATCACATTTGATTCATTAACAGTGGATGTTCTTACTAACATTCATTTTCAATTAGTTTATATTCACTAATTTATATTCAAGTTGGTTCACTTCCAAATCAATTTCAATTCTATTTAAGATTCACTTAACTTCCAATTGAATTTCAATTACTTTAGCTTCCAATTTCATTAACTCAATTTCATTAACACATAATGAATTATATACAATCAACTAACAACCATATAACAACCAATGTATATTAATCTCAACCAAATTCCTTTGCTTATATTCATTCTATTTGGTTTAACACCATTACTTTCAATTGGTTCAATTAAATTGATTTTCATTTAATTATTCAACTTTCCAATAACATTAGATTTTAATGAATTAACACTTATATTCATTATTTCATACCAATTATTCACATTCAATTGATTAACATTTAATCCATTAATTCAATTCAATTACAAAAGTTGAATTTCATTCATATAACTCAAGTTCACATTTATCACTTCACTTTATTATTTTACTTTGATACTAATATCAACTTCATTCAACATCACTTAAGTTATATTCCATTTAACTTTAAATTCATTTTTTATTTACAACTCACATTCATAAATATATTCATATAGTTTCACTTCTTATATATATAAGTTTATTTCACAATTGTAAATCACATTAATTATAATTCAATTCTTATAATTCTATCGCTTATACAATTATTCTTCAATTTAGATTATTCAAACAACTAAACAATCAACTTATATACACTTTAATAATTCTGAAAAATTATTTCTTTTATATATAAAAATATAATCAAGGCAAAAAATATTTCATTTACCCAATTTAAAAATCAATATTGTGCCGAATTGTTCTATTCAAGTGTTTAGAACCCCTTCGGCATAGTCTTGCGGACCACGCTGACGAAAGTTCATATGCCACTCAATAAACCAATCATCACAATATAAAACAATTTTATATTCACTAACAAATACGCTCTCATATCTATTATTACACTCAAACTCATTCTAGAGCACTACTGACTCTATCTCTAATGAGTAATACCCAACAGAACCATGGTTGTCGCTTAACCATATGCTCTGATACCAAATGTAACGATCGTACCGAAAATTTTCGACTTTCGAAAATTCAACATCGATACTCACTTTATCGACTGCCGAGAAATCGAAGGCCGGAAACCCGAAATGTTATGGTTTAAGAAAAAGAAAAGGTAAAGGAAGGAGAGATAAGAAGATAGAAAATAGAGAGAAAAGAACATAGAAAATAGAACGGAACAAAAAACAACAGAACAACATCAGAATCTCACAATCGCAGCGGAACAACATATAATAATAAATGAATAATCTTTACACAAAGAACTATATCAGTTATTACATTTTATACATTACATTTCATTACATCATATCATTAGAGTGTACAACAACATACATGTAACAACCCGATATTCGCGTCAATTCTTAATCGACGTTAAAACGATTTATATTTTCGTCAATTGACACTTTGAAGTTTTTAAAATTTAAATTAAAATTTAAATTACAAATGGTTATTAAGTTTGAGGGGCTTTGATTTTTTTTTTAAAAATAAATGGTCCACGAGTTTTTATTTGGGCCGTGAAAAATTTAATAAAGTAACCCGTTTCCCCCTTTTTTATTTTCATTCTTCCCCATTCACTAGCCCTAAAATAAACGCGAATAAACGAAAACAATGGCGGCCATTCCTATCGTTCTTTTCGAAGCTAGGGCTTGGGAAGCGCTGGCTTTAATTGGTCGATCGAGTGGAAATCTTGCTCGTGGCTGCGTCGATCGATGATCTCGTGCTCGGCTTCTCCTAAATTCGTCGACAAGGTGAGTTTACTCACATCTAATTCAACTCTTGCTTCGACCGTTTCCTTTTTGTTGGAATGCCGATGATTTAAATGGTTTTAATTCACTCGAGTTTAAGCACTTGATGGATTTGATTTCTGGTTGCGATGATTTATGATTTCAGTGATTCAATTCGTTCTTTTTGTTTACTTTTTGTTTGGGTGTTTCGGCACTGCTTGGTTTTCGAGGCCACTACGGCTCCATTTGTCTGCGGACATGAAATTTTGAGTATCTCTCTTGAATTGTAAACTTGATTTCTGACTTGAGTTATTCGAGTCAGTTGACACTTTGTTGCATTTACGCCTACTGCCTGGTCCTCATTTTTATGTTGACACCGCCTCGTAATTCTGTTAATTGCTGGCCTTTGCCTTTTCTTCGGCACTGTGCCTTGTTCTTTATCGTGATGTTAGCCCTGTCCAGTTATAGTTGTATATATGTTGTATTTTGGGAGATACACTTGGTTATGATTAAAACTTGCTGCCTTGACTTTGTTCACGGTGGCCACGATGTTGTTCTTTTTAATTGTGAGGCAGTACCATTTATAGTTGATTCCTCAATTGGTCTGCGAGTCTATATGCATTAGTGCTTTGACTCTTACTTGTTCATTGTCACTCATCTATGCTCTTCTAAATTGTTTATTCGAGTAGTACATATATGCATTTTGTGTACATTTGTTTTTGGTGTTTTTTTTAGGCCTGTAGCACCATGCTGCCACCTCTGTGTCGCTGCTGCCTTGCCTTATCTTTGAGTATTGTGTAGTCCTCATTGCAACCTGTGTTTGCATAATTAATATACAGATACACTTGACCATTTGTAGCTGAAGTTTGCATTAACTCATGTCTTCATTCAAGTTAACTGTGCATTCCAGTAGTCTTCAAGTATGCTTGTTCTCATATTCATGCTGCTGATATCACGTTTCATTTGTCTTGGGTATTGTTGCATCCATTCTTCACTTTTGATAATTGCAGTCTTCATTTTTAAATCCACTTTTGATGCATGTTTAGAACTGGACTGACCATTTGTACATTTTTGAAATACTTGCATTCAAATTGACTCCTACTGCATTCATGGTCAGTGGTGCATAATCACTTGTTTCATTTATGTGCTTGCTGATATCTCTTCATCAAGTCACTTGATTCATTTTCATCTTGCTGGAATGACTTCGGCATTGGCTTTTGTAGTCTGGTTTTATTTGGTATCATTTGCCTATCTGCATCACTAACACAGTCTTGCTGCCTCATCAACTTTAAAAACCAAACAGTTCAAACAAAACATCCCCTCCATATTGCTATTTCAGTTTGATTTGGTGCTTGAGTATCACTGAGCTCTGGCAATGGGTCAGTTGCCTTTGTGTCTTTGGTATTGTGCATTTGATCTGGATGTTTATGTTGTATCTGTCACCTTCACTGTGTTGCACATTTGTACCCATTACTACACTTGCATTGCTTTTTGGTCTGAACTTGTTGTTGTACAGTTACTTATGCATGCATTCATGTAATTGTTGGGTTTGGTCGAGCTGCCTGATTCACTGCAACCATATTATTGCAGTATATTTGCTTTGGTCTGGGACCATTTTGAGCATTTTTTTGTTGTTCACTGCCACTTTGGTTACTTCATATATATATGCAGACACTTGAGCATATTTTATTGTTTCACTGCCACTTTTGTATTGCGTATTTAATATGCAGATACTTGGCCATTTTACAATCTGCAGCATTGCATTGACTCATACACCTCTGGTTCATTTTGTTCATGTGCAGATTGTTATGTACATTCTCTTGTGTACATACTGCATATTCACTATGTTGAAGCCTTTTCACTACTGTCACATACTTGTGGCATTTGTTTGGACTGTGAATTCTTATGCATTGGGCTTTGTGCTTTGTTGCTATTTCTGTATATGCCGTTATGGCGAGGCAGTGTACGCGTGCGTGCACTGCAGCCACACGGTATTGAGTTTTTGGGTACGACATCACTATAGTGGCAGGGCAGTGCACGCAAGCGTGAACTGCAGCCACACGGTATGGCGTGTATGATATTCTATTTGTTTTGACTTATGGATCTTTTTGCGTATTTCATATTCCGTAGTGGTGAGGTAGTGCACGCGTGCGTGTACTGCAGCCCTACGGGAATTAATATTTTGATTGATATTTCAATGGTTTGAACTATTTTGTTTATTTCAATTCAATATTCTGAATTGCATTCTGATTTGGTTTAATTACTGTCGTCTATTCATTATTTAATTATTATTGCTTCTGTGCACTAATAACTGAGTTTGAATTAGACTGACCCGAGTATTATTTTCTTTTGAATCTAATACTCGGGTCAGATCGAGTATTTCAGGTTGTAAATATTCTGCTTTGGGTTGCTGCTAGAGCTATGAAGTTCTTTCATATCTTTTGGAGTAGTCGTCGTTATTTGTAGTAGTCTGTATGATTGTATAGGAAGATATGTATTCATGTATATTATATACGTTAATGTACTCGTATATGTAACTTCTTGAGTCGACTGTTGTAGTTGTATCATATGTACCGTGTCAAATGTATTGTAACTGACATCAGTTATTGTATATATGAGAATTTCTGTTTTATCTGTGTTCCGCATTTATATTTATCTGTGTTATTATTTTATATTTACTGTTCTAAACTATTATGAACCATCGTAGTTCGTTTTATACTGGTATTGGGGTATGTCGATGGGAGAAAATAAATCAGAGATGAAAAAAATTACGAATATTTATATATATATATATATATATATATATCACTCCTATCGAGATAACCAGTACTAGTGTAAGGCCTAACTATTGATGGCCGCTCCTCAACAGCCTTATTCTCCGGGCTAGTTGACAGCACTACACCGTAGTGTTCTTGGCTAGCGCGGGTATAGAGGTGGGGCGTCATAGCTTGTTATCAGAGCCTGGGGTTTAGAACAAATATAAAACATAACTTAGATAGTACATGTGTTACAACTATTTGTCGACGTTTTATCTCTCATATTTTCATATGATTGTCTTTGAATTGTTAGGTATGAATTCCTAACGCTTATTCATATGCATTTGATTTTGATTCTTGTGTTTTCGGCTTTGATTTGATTTAGCCGATGATTGATTTTGTTCGAATCTCAGCGATTCTAAACTTGATATTTTATGTTTTCCTCGGCTTGATTTCCATTCGACTTCGGTCACTGTGTTTTTGAGAATTTTCTAATTTCTTGATTTCCAAGACTCTGACTTTGTTTGCCGTTGAGTCCTTTGATGATGATGTTGAATCGTTTTGTGCTCTATTATGGCCATTAATTGTTGACTTCGACTTCGACTTGATTTTTATTTTTGTTGAAGTCATTTATGCATTTATGCTCGTTCTGCTTCGTTATCCCATTTGTTAATCGATTCTTCTTTTCCGATTAGATGATATCTCCTTTGTTGACTTTGATAACTTCTATTTCTGGAATTTTTGGATATTCCTACTTTGATGGATTTAGAATCGAATTCTTTGGATTTTATTCACGTCTTCGAAGGTGAATTTTAGTGAATTGATTTGGTTTCCAAATTTAATCGATTCTTGTTAATTTCCCGATTTATTGCTATCATTTATTAGCAACTTTGATAACATTTTCTTCGGGATTTTCGTGAACATACTTTTGGATGGATACAGTATCGATTTCTTTGGATTCTATTCACGTCTTCGTATGTGAATTCTTGTGATTGATTGTTTCTACAATCATTTTTGTGATTTGTCACTTTAAAAATATAAATGTTTCAATACTAGTAGTAAATATCAAAACTCTTTTATCAAAATATTTTCAACTTTATTTTCAATATCAAAATCTTTTCCTAAACCGTTTTCCAATTTATTAGTATATACAAACCTTTATTTCACTCGTATGAGAAATCTAATTAAACGGCTTAGCAAAACAAGTGGTATGAAACGCTTCCGTTTACTTCTTCGGTTAATTTTTGGACTTGTTCGATTGAACCATATGTGACATTTTTCTAGTGAAGATCTACAATTTGTTCGTAAATATTTAAGTTAAGCTAGTGGTTATGGGACATGAAGCTAAACTTTTGTATTCACTAGCTTAGTGTAATTGGCACTTCTCGTTGATCTTGATGATCGCTTTATGAATTAGACTAGCAATTGCGCGATGTCTCTTTCATTGCAAGGTTAGACTAGACACCACTTGTGTGATTCCACTCACGCATACCTTTTGCTTTTTGGTTAGTCTTGACCTCAATCTGTGTGATTCCATTCACACATGCTTAGTGTAATTGACACTCCTCGTTGATCATGATGATCGTTCTGATGGTCAGACTAGACACCACTTGTGTGATTCCATTCACACATACCTTTCTGCTTTTTGGTTAGTCCTGACCTCAATCTGTGTGATTCCATTCACACATGCGGGGTAGCTCCCCATGGTCTTCGGACCGTCATGTGATAGGCCTCTTTCCCTTTTTCTGTGATTTCTAGATTCCTTATGTTGATTTCTGGAAATTTTATGCTTCACCTATTTTTGTGTACTGGTGAATTCATATGTTATTGATTTGTCATGAGTACAAATTTGAGGTATGATACCTCTTTGGATCTTTGAGAAGATCTTGTGATATTGATTATCTCTCATCGGTTGATCTCCTGTTGATCATTATTTACATACTTATAGTAGTATGTTATTATGGATATTTTATGTTTTGCGTTGCACGTGTTGGTGATTTTCATGCTCACGTGTAGGTGAGATTCCGTGCTCCCGTTCTCGCTTTGCGTTGCACGTGTTGGTGATTTTCATGCTCACGTGTAGGTGAGATTCCATGCTCCCGTTCTCGCTTTGTGTTGCACGTGTTGGTGATTTTTCATGCTCACGTGTAGGTGAGTTTTCATACTCGCGTTTGAGTTTTCATACTCCGTTCGAGTTTTCATACTCTGTTCGAGTTTTCATACTCCGGTTCGAGTTTTCATACTCCGGTTCGAGTTTCCATACTCCGGTTCGAGTTTTCATACTCGCGTTCGAGTTTTCATACTCCGGTTCGAGTTTTCATACTCTCATCTTGTGATTTCTGGATTTCTTGTGTAGATTCCTAGAATTTGTGCTTCACCAATTTTCATGATCTCTATTGATAAGTTTTATCAATTTTTGTGCATTGGTGAATTCGTGTGATATTGACTTGTTATGAATACGAGTTTAGGGTATGATACCCCTTTCTATCTTTGAGAAGATTCTTGTGACATTTTTGATGAACGAAAATTCATTGGTATTATATTTTGATGCCAATTATTTCGATGAAATTTTGACGTATGTCGAAGTTGCTACTGACATTGCTATTTTAATCACGTGTTTTAGAAATTTGTTATTCTTCAAAATATTTCAAAATATAAATCAAAATTTGTTTTCAAAATTTTTACGATTTGCGCTTTCAAAAGAATGAGGAAGCGAATTAAACGTTTCAGAAAAATCGAGGACTATGACCCCTTTCTTTTACTGATTCGCTTAATTCCGGACTTGTCCGTTTGAGAACGTGAAATGTTAATTATTTAAAATACACAATTTTGCACTTTCAAGGAAACGATGAAGAGAATTAAACGATTTAGTAAAACTCGTGGTTATGGGTCATGTGCGTTTGCTATTTCGGTTAATTTCGGACTCGTTAATTGAAAATTTGTGATTTTTGATTATCGTTTTTGATAATCAGATATTTATTGTTTCTAATTATCGTTTGTGATAATTAGATATTTGTGGTTTGATTATCGTTTGTGATAATTAAACATTTGATATTTGAGATTTGATTATCAATTGTGATAATTAAATATTTGTGATTTGAAATTTGATTACCGTTGTGGTAATTTCTGATTATCGTTTTGATAATTGGATGTTTATGATTTCTGATTTATCGTTTTTGATAATCAGATATTTATTGTTTCTAATTATCGTTTGTGATAATTAGATATTTGAGATTTAATTATCGTTTGTGATAATTAAATATTTACGATTTAAGATTTGATTATCGGTTGTGATAATTAAATATTCGTTGATTTGTGATTTCTGATTTATCATTTTTGATAATCAGATATTTATTGTTTCTAATTATCGTTTGTGATAATTAGATATTTGAGATTTAATTATCCTTTGTGATAATTAAATATTTGTGATTTAAGATTTGATTATCGTTTTGATAATTGAATATTTGCTGATTTGAAATTTGATTACCGTTGTGGTAATCCCTGATTATCGTTTTTGATAGTTAGATATTTGTGTTTTCTAATTATCTTTGTTGATAATTAAATTTTTGCTGTTTTCTAATTATCGAATCGATGATTAGATATTGCTGTTTCGTGATTTCTGTATTCTGATTATCTATTTGATAACCAAATTTTGTTGAGAATTTGTGAATTTCTTTTATGAAATTAAAAGATTTCTTTGGCATTTATATTGTACTACGCCAGTGTACCGGCTCAATTTTCTGCTACGTATGACGTTTTCCACGTCTTCCAATTACGGAAATGCCTTTGGGATTTTCGATCCTTATTCTTATTCTCGAGCTACCTTCTATTCACATCATTGCTTCGGAGGTTCAGCATCCTCGAAATAAAGATGTTTATCTCGTGAAAGCTTAGTGGTTCTCAAATCCTATGGATTTCATTTTGAATCCAGAGAATTCATCGAGCAAACACGTTCAGGCTTTCTCTTTCATGCTCTATATGGAGAACTTTCTATTTCTAATTTCTTCATCTTGTGATGATGTTCTTTATGGTTGTTACCATTTGTCCATTTATTCCTTATGATTGCGAGGACGCAATTTCTTTAACGAGGGGAGTCTGTAACAACCCGATATTCGCGTCAATTCTTAATCGACGTTAAAACGATTTATATTTTCGTCAATTGCCACTTTGAAGTTTTTAAAATTTAAATTACAAATGGTTATTAAGTTTGAGGGGCTTTGATTTTTTTTTTAAAAATAAATGGTCCACGAGTTTTTATTTGGGCCGTGAAAAATTTAATAAAGTAACCCGTTTCCCCCTTTTTTATTTTCATTCTTCCCCATTCACTAGCCCTAAAATAAACGCGAATAAACGAAAACAATGGCGGCCATTCCTATCGTTCTTTTCGAAGCTAGGGCTTGGGAAGCGCTGGCTTTAATTGGTCGATCGAGTGGAAATCTTGCTCGTGGCTGCGTCGATCGATGATCTCGTGCTCGGCTTCTCCTAAATTCGTCGACAAGGTGAGTTTACTCACATCTAATTCAACTCTTGCTTCGACCGTTTCCTTTTTGTTGGAATGCCGATGATTTAAATGGTTTTAATTCACTCGAGTTTAAGCACTTGAAGGATTTGATTTCTGGTTGCGATGATTTATGATTTCAGTGATTCAATTCTTTCTTTTTGTTTACTTTTTGTTTGGGTGTTTCGGCACTGCTTGGTTTTCGAGGCCACTACGGCTCCATTTGTCTGCGGACATGAAATTTTGAGTATCTCTCTTGAATTGTAAACTTGATTTCTGACTTGAGTTATTCGAGTCAGTTGACACTTTGTTGCATTTACGCCTACTGCCTGGTCCTCATTTTTATGTTGACACCGCCTCGTAATTCTGTTAATTGCTGGCCTTTGCCTTTTCTTCGACACTGTGCCTTGTTCTTTATCGTGATGTTAGCCCTGTCCAGTTATAGTTGTATATATGTTGTATTTTGGGAGATACACTTGGTTATGATTAAAACTTGCTGCCTTGACTTTGTTCACGGTGGCCACGATGTTGTTCTTTTTAATTGTGAGGCAGTACCATTTATAGTTGATTCCTCAATTGGTCTGCGAGTCTATATGCATTAGTGCTTTGACTCTTACTTGTTCATTGTCACTCGTCTATGCTTTTCTAAATTGTTTATTCGAGTAGTACATATATGCATTTTGTGTACATTTGTTTTTGGTGTTTTTTTTTAGGCCTGTAGCACCATGCTGCCACCTCTGTGTCGCTGCTGCCTTGCCTTATCTTTGAGTATTGTGTAGTCCTCATTGCAACCTGTGTTTGCATAATTAATATACAGATACACTTAACTCATGTCTTCATTCAAGTTAACTGTGCATTCCAGTAGTCTTCAAGTATGCTTGTTCTCATATTCATGCTGCTGATATCACGTTTCATTTGTCTTGGGTATTGTTGCATCCATTCTTCACTTTTGATAATTGCAGTCTTCATTTTTAAATCCACTTTTGATGCATGTTTAGAACTGGACTGACCATTTGTACATTTTTGAAATACTTGCATTCAAATTGACTCCTACTGCATTCATGGTCAGTGGTGCATAATCACTTGTTTCATTTATGTGCTTGCTGATATCTCTTCATCAAGTCACTTGATTCATTTTCATCTTGCTGGAATGACTTCGGCATTGGCTTTTGTAGTCTGGTTTTATTTGGTATCATTTGCCTATCTGCATCACTAACACAGTCTTGCTGCCTCATCAACTTTAAAAACCAAACAGTTCAAACAAAACATCCCCTCCATATTGCTATTTCAGTTTGATTTGGTGCTTGAGTATCACTGAGCTCTGGCAATGGGTCAGTTGCCTTTGTGTCTTTGGTATTGTGCATTTGATCTGGATGTTTATGTTGTATCTGTCACCTTCACTGTGTTGCACATTTGTACCCATTACTACACTTGCATTGCTTTTTGGTCTGAACTTGTTGTTGTACAGTTACTTATGCATGCATTCATGTAATTGTTGGGTTTGGTCGAGCTGCCTGATTCACTGCAACCATATTATTGCAGTATATTTGCTTTGGTCTGGGACCATTTTGAGCATTTTTTTGTTGTTCACTGCCACTTTGGTTACTTCATATATATATGCAGACACTTGAGCATATTTTATTGTTTCACTGCCACTTTTGTATTGCGTATTTAATATGCAGATACTTGGCCATTTTACAATCTGTAGCATTGCATTGACTCATACACCTCTGGTTCATTTTGTTCATGTGTAGATTGTTATGTACATTCTCTTGTGTACATACTGCATATTCACTATGTTGGAGCCTTTTCACTACTGTCACTTAATTGTGGCATTTGTTTGGACTGTGAATTGTTATGCATTGGGCTTTGTGCTTTGTTGCTATTTCTGTATATGCCGTTGTGGCGAGGCAGTGTACGCGTGCGTGCACTGCAGCCACACGGTATTGAGTTTTTGGGTACGACATCACTATAGTGGCAGGGCAGTGCACGCAAGCGTGAACTGCAGCCACACGGTATGGCGTGTATGATATTCTATTTGTTTTGACTTATGGATCTTTTTGTGTATTTCATATTCCGTAGTGGCGAGGTAGTGCACGCGTGCGTGTACTGCAGCCCTACGGGAATTAATATTTTGATTGATATTTCAATGGTTTGAACTGTTTTGTTTATTTCAATTCAATATCAAGCAAAGCTATGGGAATTATGAATTCCTTCATTAACGATATCTTTGAGAAACTTGCTCAGGAAAGTTCTAAATTGGCAAGGTACAACAAGAAACCGACAATTACTTCCAGGGAGATCCAGACCTCTGTTCGTCTTGTTCTTCCTGGCGAACTTGCTAAACATGCAGTGTCTGAGGGTACTAAGGCGGTTACCAAGTTCACCAGCGCTTAAGTAGATACGTAGATCGGTAATCCTACGGTCGCTTGTTATCTTTGAAGTTTATTTCGTTTTTAATTATGTCTTTCTCTGTATTGGAATCAGGAGTAGTTTGCATATGTACACAATTATGACTTGGGTTTTAAATGATATCTATTCAAATGATATATGAAAAAAAAAAAAAAAAAAAAAAAAAAAAAAAAAATTTCCCTCCGTGATGGTCATCTTCCCGCTTTTGAAATTTTAATGGCGTCTTCTTCTTTTTCTTCTTCTTCGTTCTCTTTTGACTCCGTTTCTTTTCCTCATCTTTCTTCATCTTTATCATCTTCTTCGGCAACCCTTTCTTCCTCCTCTTCTTCTGTTCTTTCTTCTTCTTCTCTTCTTGCTTCTGCTGGTCCAAATTCTGTGGTATCTTCCTCTATCAATGATTCTTGTATTCCGAAATCAAATTGGTCGAATCTTTTCAAATCTTTGCCTCGTAATGCTGGGTCATATAAGCCTATTCATTTTGATATTTCGAGAGATAAGCCATCTTTGGATCTGCCAGATCTTGTTAAAGTAGAAGGACTGAATTACTGGAACAATCATTTAGTCGGTTTCTTTCTTGATGGTACGCTTTCTTTTCTGACTGTTGTGAATTTTCTTAAAAGGTTTTGGAAACTTAAGGGTGAGGTTGATTTTAAATCGGATGGGTATAATTTTTACTTCAACTTTTCCAATCAAGAAGATAAAGATAATATCCTGAATTCGGACCCTATCTTTATTAGAGGTAGGATGTTTATTACAAAATGGGATCCTTCAGTTGGATTATCTCAGGCTCAAGTAAAGAAAGTACCGATTTGGATTCATTTTCATAGGATTCCAATCATCTTGTGGACTTTGGTTGGTATTAATTGGTTGGCATGTCACATTGGGAGATTAATATGCTTTGACAGTAGCACTGAAAAGTTACAAAGGTTTAAGTATGCTAAAGCTTTGGTGGAGATTTCGCCTGATCAAGAATTACCTGAATCTATCCATATTCCTCAACTTGGTAATAATTGTCCAGATGTTCAATTATCCTATGTTTGGAAGCCTAAAATTTGTACTCACTGTAGAATTTTTGGACATGATACTGCAACATGTGAATTTGTTAATTCTGCCAGTGATGATAAGGATAATAATATACATTCTTTGGAGAAGAATGAAGTTAGGACTAATACTGCTAATCCTATTGATCAAAGTTGGAAGGTTGTGAATAAAAAAAATAAAGGGATTTGGAGGAAAAAAGTCACTTTGAACAATGAAAATATTCAGTTAAATGTTGATGATAAGAGAAGTAAGGAAGCTCCTACAGAAGTAATTCACATTAGTTCTTGCTCAGATGCAAATGACTTGAGGTGTGAGACATCTTCAATTTTTTCCAATCCTTCCTTGATTAAAGTTAGTGTATCTGAATCACCATGTGATGTAAATCTTCTTTCTTCATCTTTATCAATTGAAAATCCTTTTAATGCTTTATCTGATTCGGTTCCAAAGGGTGACTCAACTGTTGTTTCAAACTCTGGTGATTTGGTTGGGGTTGTATCTGATTCAATTTGTGATGCTAATCTTTCTTCTTCATCTATATCACTTGAAAATCCATCCAATATTCTGTCTAATTCTGTCACAAGGGTTGTTTCTACTGTTCCCTCTAACTCTGTATCAACTTCATGTTGTTCTCAATTCAGTTCTAAATCTCCTTCCATGAATATCATAAATCCTTCTCCATATTTGCATCTTTCTCCTCCTAGCAATGTTTTACTTCCACCTCCTTCTAGTTCATCTGATAATGCAGTGGTAATGAAGAAGTCTAGTGGAGTAAGTAATTTGGATTCTGTTGATCTTAATAAAGGTAAGGAATACAAGCCTTCTGATGTTCAACCTTTATCTTCTTCAAAGAATAATTCACATCAAAGACACACTAGGAAGAATCCTTCCTCATTGTTCCCTCCCCTTCCTAATAAATGAATAAAATTGCTTTTTGGAATATTAGAGGGGCCAATCTACCCTCTAAACAATTAGAGATTAAGTATTTTATTGAGAGTAATAACATTCATCTAATGTGCATTTCTGAATCTAAACTTGACATTACTTCTACAATTAAGGCTGTTCGTTTGATTGCCCCATCTTGGCTGCATGATAACAATTTCATTGAATCCAATTATGGCAGGTTGCTCACTATGTGGAATCCACTTTTCTTTAAACTTTCCAGAATTAGTGCCTCTGACCAGTTTATCCATTATAATTGTATTCATTTACCTTCCAACATCAATTTTCATCTTACTTCTGTGTATGCTCAAAATTCCCCAGCTCTGAGACAGGTTTTCTTAGATTACCTTCCATCCTTATCTTCAACTGTTCCTTGGATTATTGGTGGGGATTTTAATTGTATGTTTGCTAGTAATCAAAAGAGTGGTGGCTGTCCATTATCTCTTAAGGATATATCTCCTCTTAATAGTGCTTTAATTCAATCCAATCTTTTTCCTGCTAAACATTTTGGTCCTGATTTCACTTGGTCTAATTGTAATAGGAGTGGTAATCCTACATTATGCAAGATTGATCATATTTTCATTAATCTATCTTTTATTCAGCATTGGTCAAAATCTTTCTATAACATTTGTCAACCTTCTTTATCTGATCATAGACCATTAATTTTTCTTTGGGGTCTTGATGATTTTTGTGGAGGGAAACACTCTTTTAAATTTTTTAATTTTTGGACTAAGCAGGTGGAATATTATGATATCTTAAAGCAGGTCTGGAGTATGCAATTTGGAAAGGATCCTCTCACAAACATTATACTTAAGATGAAAGCTTTGAAATTTCAACTGAGAAATTGGTCTTCAGCAAGATTTGGTAAGGATTCTAAACTATCATCTCAAATTAGGAATCAGTTGATTATGGTACAAGAAAAACTCAGTGCTAGACCTTATGATAATATTTTACTTCAATCTGAAATGCAATTAAAGAATGCTCTGGAGCAAATTATCCAAAAAGAAGTATCAGCTCTCAGGCAAAAAATTCACTTGAGATTGGATAAAGAGGCTGATAGGAACACTAAATATTTTCATGATTACTTGAAAGTTAAAAGGAATAGAGAAAGCATTTTTCTGATAAAGGACATGAGTGGAAATTTGGTAGATAATTTTGATGGTATTAATGAAGCCTTTGTGAAGTATTTTACATCCATTTTAGCTCCAGATAATCAATTCATTCCTGACATTAAACCAATCTTTGATATCTCTCTTCCAACATTAAGTACTCTTCAATCTAACTTTCTGATAAGTGCTATTTCAAATAATGAAATTGAAGTTGCAGTTTTTAGTTTAGACAGTGATAGTTGTGGAGGTCCAGATGGTTATAATGCTCATTTTATTCAGCATAGTTGGAAGATAATTGGATATGATATTATCAAGGCTATTCAATATTTTTTTCTAAATAATAGATTACCTAATGGACTTGTTGCCACTGCTATTTCACTTATTCCTAAGACAGTTAATCCATCCTCTGTTAGTGATTTTAGACCAATTTCATGTTGTAATATCATTTATAAAATAATTTCAAAGGTTTTAGCTAATAGATTACAACTAGTTTTGCCATCTATCATCTCAAACAATCAGGCTGCATATGTTAAGGGCAGATCAATAAGTGACAATATTCTCTTAACCCAAGAACTTTTGTATGGGTATGAAAGGAAAAATATTTCTCCAAGGTGCATGTTAAAGCTTGATATTAAAAAGGCATTTGATTCCATTGCTTGGAATTCAATTATAGCAATCATGTCCAGAATGAACTTCCCTAAGCCATTTTTAGCATGGATTTACACTTGTATATCATCACCTATGTTTTCAATTTCTAGAGAGGGGGGTCTATTTGGTTATTTTAAAAATAAACAAGGTATTAGGCAAGGTGATCCAATTTCTCCATACTTGTTCATAATTGTCATGGAGCTTCTCAATCCCATTTTGATGAATCTGGTTGCTAATGGAAACTTTCAACTTCATCCTAAATGTAAAAGACCTATTATTACCCATCTTCTCTTTGCTGATGACCTTATCATTTTTACTAAACCATCTTACCACAATATTCAGTGTATACTGTCAGCTCTTGAGCTTTTCTACTCTATTACTGGCCTTCTGATTAATCTTCAAAAGTCCAATATATTAGTTGCTGGGTTAGATTCTGGTAAGAAGAATGACATTATTAACTATTCTGGCCTTAAGGAATTACCCAAAAATTCTTTCTATTTGGGCTTGCCTATTTTTCTCTCTAGAGTTACTAAACAAAATTGCTTACCACTTTTTGAGAAGATAATTGAAAGGCTTCAATTATGGCCAAGAGATAAACTGTCTCAAGCTGGAAGATTAACAATCATTCAATCAATTGCAATGGCTATCACAACATATTGGACTAGACATTACATACTTCCTGTCAAGCTTATTAATATGATCTCTAGTGCATTTAATAAGTTTCTTTGGCATGGTGACCCTTTTTCTAGAAAGTTGATTCCTATCTCTTTCTACAAATTATTTGAATCCAAAAGGAAAGGTGGTCTTGGTATTACTAATATTTTTCTTTGGAATAAGGCAACCATATCAGTATATTTCAACAAAATCTTTGAATCTGATGGGAACTTATGGTCTCAATGGGTCAATAATAATCTTATTGGTAAAAAACATTTCTGGATTATGCCTATTCCACTAAGTTGCAGTTGGAGTTGGAGATGTATTCTCAAACTTAGAGAGACTTTCATTCCTCTTATTCAGTGTAACTATGTTTTGATTAAAGATTTATCATTCTGGCACTCACCATGGGCTAAACAAGGTATGATTTTAAGTTTAGTTGTGAATTATGACTTGAGAAGAAGTTCTGGAATTTCTGAACAAGCTAAGGTAGAGGAGTTTATGCATGATGGTGGTATTGTTTTACCATATTCTAGTTCCTTCCAACTTAGGAACTTATGGAATGCTATCACTGATCAGACTTTCATCAATAATGGCAATGCTTTAATTTGGTCAGACAAAGGTAAACAACATTCCATTAAACTGGTGTATAATACTCTCTGTCAAAATGGTCTGCAATTCCCTTGGCATTCAAGAATATGGAATACTGGTAGTAGTGCAAAGGATAATTTACTGTTATGGAAGGTGATGGCTAATGCATTAAATACTAAAGACAAACTTTGTAGAATGGGTATCATATCAGATGACTTATGTGTTCTTTGTAAATCAGAGTCAGAAAGTAACACGCATTTGTTTTTTGATTGTACTTTTGTATTTCAGATATGGTATAGGTTACTTGCTAATGGAGATTATTATAAACCATCACCTGTTAGCTCAGTGGAATGGTTCAATATATTTAAAGCTACAAGGTGGAAAACTCAGAAGACAAGACTGTTGCTTAAATTGCTTAAGAAACTGATACATGCTGTTTGGTCAGAAAGGAATGATAGAATTTTTGGTGTGGGATGCAAGAATGTGGCACAACTTTATAATCAGATACATGGCAAAATTCTCAGAGACTTGAAAGCAAATCTTATTTGATGTTCTTGGTAATTCATAACTGGTAGAGGGCTTATTTCTGGATTGAACTGCAGTAGTGGGTTTCTTCATCTTTCAGTTAGTTTGTATTATTTTTCTATGTGTATATGTTTTGTTTTAAATCAATGTAATGTCTTGTGAGGTTGTTAATGAGTGCTTCTGTCTTGATAGGTATTGGCACTGAGGGGTTATTGTCTTGTGATTGTAATTGAGTGATTTCTGAGTGATTTGTGATCTGTTTTTGATCTTGTAATTTGATATAAGTCAATAAAATGAGTTTTACTCTTGCTTTTCAAAAAAAAAAAATATTCTGAATTGCATTCTGATTTGGTTTAATTACTTTCGTCTATTCATTATTTAATTATTATTGCTTCTGTGCACTAATAACTGAGTTTGAATTAGACTGACCCGAGTATTATTTTCTTTTGAATCTAATACTCGGGTCAGACCGAGTATTTCAGGTTGTAGATATTCTGCTTTGGGTTGCTGCTAGAGCTATGAAGTTCTTTCATATCTTTTGGAGTAGTCGTCGTTATTTGTAGTAGTCTGTATGATTGTATAAGAAGATATGTATTCATGTATATTATATACGTTAATGTACTCGTATATGTAACTTCTTGAGTCGACTGTTGTAGTTGTATCCTATGTACCGTGTCAAATGCATTGTAACTGACATCAGTTATTGTATATATGAGAATTTCTGTTTTATCTGTGTTCCGCATTTATATTTATCTGTGTTATTATTTTATATTTACTGCTCTAAACTATTATGAACCATCGTAGTTCGCTTTATACTGGTATTGGGGTATGTCGATGGGAGAAAATAAATCAGAGATGAAAAAAATTACGAATATTTATATATATATAAATATATATATATATATATATATATCACTCCTATCGAGATAACCAGTACTAGTGTAAGGCCTAACTATTGATGGCCGCTCCTCAACAGCCTTATTCTCCGGGCTAGTTGACAGCACTACACCGTAGTGTTCTTGGCTAGCGCGGGTATAGAGGTGGGGCGTCACAATACAACAACAAACAATGCAGCGGAAAAAGAAATACTATATGCTAATAATACGCCATGCCATCCATCTTGCCTCCAGCAACTCCTGAATATCCAGAATATCCTGATAAACCTAACTCTTGACTGCCCGTGTGGAAATTGGTGGGCACCCAGAGTTTAGGAAGGAAAACAATAAACTCCGAGTCAGTCATGTGACTAGTGTGAGAAATCAAAACAGTTTATTTATCTTTAAAATCAAAATAGAGGAATATTTTTAAAGTCAATTCGCAATGCTCTTAAAAATGAGACTACCATAAGGCCTCCCGCACACACACACATGCAAACGCAGAATCGGAGGAGATTTCTCCTTATGATAGTCAAAGATGCTTGATACGCATTAAAAAGAACATTTGATATTATTTCTAGTGCATAATGTAGGAAAAATTCATTTCGAAAGTAGAATATAAATCTTAGCCAGCATAGACATTCCGAACTATGCCTACTATAGCTAACTATATTCAATAGCAGGTTACCGCCACATTCCATAGCAGGTTATACAACTAAAACCGTACAAGTCTCGTATTGTTTCTTTGGATTTCCAACGAATGATCAGGCCAAGGAACTTCCCATTGCCACATGAGAATGCCTCTGGATGGACATCCCCGAGAACCAAATCGGATCTCTACCAACACAAGGCCGGGTTACCCCTAACTGAGTAACAACTGACCGAATATGCCATCCCCCGGTCCTTTGGGACCTTTCAACCGAGCGCTCGCAATCAATTCACACAATCATAAAGTGTTTTCAACATGAGTAAGTATCTGGGCTCCATACCATGATACCACCCTTTTCCAGAAGGAAATGCACACATCCTAAAGGGCGCTACCCCTCATAACCTTGCTGCATCTTTCCTGTTTTGACCATTCACGGGGTGTGAGGCTCGACGAAGTCACGTCCACAAAAACATACATTATACAAAAGCCATGCTTTGGGTCAACAAATTATCATAGAAATGATCACCAGGATAGACGATCAAATAAACGATCCTATCACAAATAATCAACATAATGATCATTTACAGCAACACTCAGCATGTCACATTACCAAATTGGGAATATATCGCTGATAACGTTCAACTACATAACCTCTGAGCTCATACGTCTCAGAGAAGGGTGTTAAGCTAAAAGAATAAATTCTCCGCCACCAACAGAAATATATTTGAATGAAATCTACTTTATATCTCAATTTGTAACGTCATACATACAATCCATACAAGTCTGTTCCGGGCTCGAACAAAACCGAAGGCACTTACAAAGAAGTCCTTGCAATTCGGATATCCACAATCCTGATCGGATTTCCCATCACTTAGGGAGTCTCTATACCGTTGCAACTCAGTGCAGAGACAATCGACAGGTCATCCTATCGCTCTCGCAAATACCGGGTCTTCAACACCGATCTTCAAATGCAATTCACAACGACGTATCACATATTCGGAATGGGTTATAGGACCCCATGGTCCTTTCCCGGTTAACCCGAATAGTGAGCGCTTATTCAAAAATAAGTGTGGCATTTAAATTCAAACAAATCACATCAATTACCCATTCAAAGGGAAATATTGATAGTCGGTTATTGAACTATCAATGGATATGCACACATCACCAGTTTCCAAATAATTTTCCAATTATTTATTTTCCAAAATATCTTTACAAGATATATTATTTTCAATATCTCAAAAATAAATCAATATTTATTTTTAAACAAATTCTACTTCCTTTTATAAGTTCCATAGTGAATTTATATTTCACAATATCCATGCATATACGATTTCAATTATTCATTTCGATTTATCTTCAAAAAGATAAATTCTCTAATATTCACTTTATATTGGAAAAACATTTCCATACTTGCTTATTAAGTAATTCTCAAATTTTATTTATTTTCAACACTTAGAAAATATTCAATATACTTGAATCGAAATTAAGTATATATTTCATTCTTTAAGGAAATCATTCTCTTTAACATATTTATTTGGTCCAAAACGAATGTTGCTTAAAACATCGTTACGACAACCCAAAATCACTAGTATAGGGATTCGAAATTAAAATAGATATATAAATCCCAATACTATACAAAACATTTCCTTTCGGAAATCATTTACTATAACAATAGTGTTATAGTCCACCATTTCCTTCTATTTCTCGAAAACATCTATTTCAACAATAAATTTTGAAATCTATGGTTTCGAATCTCAACACATTTTAAAACATCGTTAGATCATTTTAATTCTATTTAAAACATCGCATTCTAAACGTTTTCTTTAACATATTATTCACTATTCAAAAACGTGAATATACTACGTTAATCAATTTCATCACTTCTATTCATTTTATTTCCAAGGCTTATTCACAGTCAAAACGTGAATATAACTCCATTAATAGGTTTCAACAATTTACTTATCAAAATAAGTCATTGCGAATTTATAAAACAACGTTTATAAACTCCATTTCTATTTATTTTATAACAACTTCCTTTTATAAATTCCTTTATTAACCTATTCCAGTTTATAACTCAATTATAAACTAAAGGTTCATATTATAAGTTAAATGCTTATAAAACGATTATTTTACAAAATCGTTTCTTTGAACTTCATAATTATAAATCTTATAACTTATAAGATTCAATTATTCATCTGAATATATTCTTTAATAATTTCACAAAATTTATAAATCTTACTATTTATAAATTTCATTTATAACTTCACCATTTATAATTTTATAAATTCCATTCATTTACAAAATTCATTTTCACTTCATTCAAACACTTATAAAAACTCATTTTATAATGTCAATATTTCAATTTATAAATATCCATTTATAAATCTCTTAATATAAATCAATTTATATTATTCTTTAAAACATCTTTAATCTCCTTTATTATTTCACCATTCTGATTCATAAAATAATTAAATTTTATAAATCCTATATTTAAACTTTTATAATAAATTCTAAAATCCCGATTAAACTATTTTATAAAATCATTAGCATCATATTCTCAAAAATCAGTTTTTAACTATATTTCTCAAAAATCATAATTTTTATAACTTTAAAAATTATAACGTTTATTTATTTAAAATGGATCAATTCCAAAATTATTTTATAAAACGTATACTTTTCAAAAATCACTTTAAAAATCATTTTAAAGTTTCAAAATTTGGTCCAATGATGCTACATACCAAATAGTCAATCACGACAACAATGATATCATATATCGTATATGATAATCAACGAATATCAAAATATCCATAATCAAATAAATACTGTTGAGGAATCCAGTTGGATCCCTCCAACCTGTTTTCCTGCATCCACAAACATTAGCACAATACCAATTTCGCTCCAGTACGAAATTATCGCGGTATATGGGATTTAAAATATTATCCGCTTAATAACGGCGCAATAGGGTCTCATCCGCTAAACAAATACGGGAAATCAATAACTCCAATATATACATATGCCAATATATATATATTGCTATTATATATAATACTAATTTCACTGTTTATGAAATATTCGCGGTATGTGTTTTTAATAAATAACGTCCGCTTAATAGACGGCGCATAATGTCTATTTTAACAATCAATAGATACAATCATCATTCAAACATGCATTCAAATATTTTAAATCTAACTATTTAAAATTAAAATCGAAACTGATTCGATTGAGTGAGAAGTTCTCACCTTGATTTCAATTTCGTTTTAGCGATTTATTTCGAATAAAATTAAACGGACGTTTAATTTTACCCGAAATTCTCACTAACTCCAAACGACTCCAATCCAATTTCATCGCGTAGTGCTCGTCTATACGATTCCAACGCAACTGGTTTCGCGCGTTTTCGACCTCGTATGAAAAAGTTATGATTTTTCAAAGTTTTACACGATTTATATAAACTAATTACAACATAAATTAACTAATTTTAACCTTCATTCAATATAGGCCATTAGATCATGATCCAAGGCCGTGCATTTCATCTTCCTTCACGCGACCATCTACAGACTTCAACACGACGCAAGCAACCCATTCAATCCAATTTAGGGTTAGCGAATCCGACCACCACGATGCACGAAAACACGATCAGGAAGTTGCAACACGAAGCTCACCTCCTCCTCCACCTTCGGCCCATGACCGGCCACGTGCGGCCCCCTATTTTCTTCTCGAAATGCGTGCCGACCGTGTGAACTTCAGAGCCAAATTCTGGCGAATCCTGACCTCCGATGATGATCTTGACCGTTGGATAGATGGATCTTGGCATGCTCTACAATTTTGTAGTTGAGGGTTTTGTCTAAAAGCTGATGGATTTCGAGAAAAAGGAGGAGGAAGGAGAGACAATTCTGGCCGTGTATTAAGGTGGAGGCGGCTAGGGTTTTAGAATTTAGGTTTTTTTTTTTATGAGAGGGGGTGTTGGTCTATTTATAGGAAAATCGAACACTATTCATTTCGATTTTCCAAACTCCGATTTACACGCCGAAAATGACGTTCCTAGGGTTTACCCCGCGTTCCGGACACAATGGAACATGTTTCGGAAGCTAATTCGATCATATGTGCGAGTTATGGCAACAAACGTTCAATTTAAATTAAACCGATTTAAACGATTTCTAAGCATTTTAATTTGTACCGGACAAACGGTAAATCCAATTGATACGAAATTTGAAGCCTTACAATAATATCACATTACGGATCCGATGAAACTGGTTTCGTCGAAATCCGAGACATCTTGAAAAATGGCTATTTTAACTCGCCAAATTAATATTAAAAATAATTCGATGCGTTTCGAGCTGCCACGATCAAACAATAGCTCCGATTGACACGAAAATTGAAATCCGGTAATAACTAACTATTACGGATCCAATGGAACTGGTTTCGTTCAATTCTGAGACTGTTCAAAAATTGACTAATTTCACTAGTCGATTTAAATATTAAAATATTCAATTTTCACAAATTAACTCTTAATTCAATTTTAAAAGTTCTAAAATATCGTTCTAACTCCAACATGATAAAATAAAATTTTACAAATCATTTTCAATCATATTTAACCCAATTTTCAATTGTTTCCATAATTTAACGTATTAAATTACCGATTTAATTATCCAATTAAATCCAATAATTCAAATTAAAATTTATTCGACTTATAAATTCACTTATTAATATTTAAAATTAATTAAATATTCAAATTTTAATTATTAAAATTCCTGGGTCGTTACATTAATCGCTTCCCATAAGCGATTTATATGATTTAAAGCTAATTCAATTGCTTCCAACCAATTCATATGCCTTTCATTCAATTTTAATGGTTTACATCTCAATTTCTTACATTCAATTTATTTTTAATCCAAACAAGCTCATATTCAATTAAATTGATTCTAACATCAATTTATTTTATCTCTATCAACTTACAGAATTTTAATAACCTTAGTTTACGTCAAACGACAACTATTTTTTTTTAAATTCGGCGATATTTTCTTAATAGAGTATCCATTTTCGTTTATAACTTCTTCAAATTAATTTCATCTCATTCTGTATTTAATTCCATTTCATCTTCGCATTTGTTTCATTTTAAAACCATTGCATTGAGCTTGACACATTCGATGCTTATATTAATATTAATTTTCCAAATAAATTTAACCCAAACTTTTTATTTAATGGTCCTCCATTCTTACTCGAAACCAAGCTTTTATTGACTTAAGTAATTTTACTTCAAATTAACATGCCTCATAACTTAAGTTCACTCCGATAATCCTGTTCCAAGTAAAACTTCGATTTAATCTTTATTTAATCAGACTTCATCCATTTATTATTTAGGGGGAATTAATTTAAAGGACAAAATTTTCTGTATTTTTTGCCTCAAGTACACGACCTCAATATTTTTACCATAAGGACAAACATTTTCTAAAAATTATTCACAAGGACAAACATTTTCCAAAATTATTCATAAGGACAACAAAACTGATACCGAGTGAAAAACTGATACCTAAAAACTGCTACCGATAACTGCAAACTGATACCTAAAAACTGCTATCAATAACTAAAAACTGATACCTACAGAAAGTTGTCCTTCAGGATAAAATATTGAAGGTCTGTCCTTGAGGCTAAAAAGCTGTGAAATTTTGTCCTTGACAATAATTTCCTGTATTATTTAATTCAATTAACCCATTTATTTACCCCATTTTAAATTTTTAATTCACCTACTTAATTCATTTTCAAATTTATTTTATTAATACAAAGCCATTCTCAATTTATTTCTATTCACTTGGGTTTTGTTTGCAATTCAAACCATGTCTATTATATTTAACTTTCATTTCATTCGACAACACTTCCACTATATCTAATTTACTAGCAAATTAAGTTAAATTTTATTCATATCACACTTGAATTTTATTTGTAATTCAAACCATCACTATTTCGATCCAACTCTATTTTATTTTTACAACATCTCCACTTGTTTAATTCATTATCAAATCCAAGTCGAATTCTATTTATAATTCGAGTTCATTTCCAAATTTCATTATTAACTTACCATCCATTTATTTAACCGAGTTAAATTTTATTAACATACTCTATCAAATAATTATTTAGCTAATAAGCTTACTTCCAACTTTTTTTTATTACAAAAATCACTTCATTAAATTTTCCTGAATTCAATTTTTTTTCATAATTCCTGTTTGGATTTCACTTTATTTTCCAAAATTCGAACATTTTTTTTTAAATTTTAGAAATACTTTTAAATTTACATCATACTATTACAATAGCTTTTTATAAAAATACTTCTTATAACTCGATGTCTCAACCAGTCCATCCTAGTTCTCACAGAAATTCAGTCATATGTTGATCAGGCGTAGGACTGAAAATCTATAAGTACTTAGCATACCCATTTTCAACATCCAGTGAAAATGCTTGGGAAAATAATTTTATTGAAAATATAGAAAATAGTTTTTGAAAATATAGGAAATATCTTGGTGAGAATGCTCCGGAAATCATCGCCCCCATCCATGGTGGCAGTTACATCCTGGGTTACGTTGCCATCGCAGCAAAAGTCCATGTAACTGTAGGCACCCCGCGCCCCTCGATTACGCCATCTAACCCACAATAGATCGCAGTTACAATACAGGGTTACGTTGCCGTCACAACAAAAGTCCATGTAACTGTAGGCACTCCGCGCTTGATTTTCGCTGTCAAAACAAAACTTCTCCACTCCTACATAGGCTGCAGTCTACCGATGTAAAATCAAACGCAGACTGTTGGCTCTCAGCGGCACACATCACTTTCGCTATGTTCTGTAGTAGATCGCAGTGACATCGAGTTACACTGTCGTCACAACATAACCCAATGCCTCTGTGGGCATCAACGCCCCTCGACTTTCGCTACACACTACTCATAATCCTCAGGAAATAGTTTTGTCCAGACTTCTCACAAGATCAACTTTAGAACCCCCCTTAGGGTTCAAAGCAGCACCACCCGGTGGCACTCCCGAGAAGTTCATTTCAAGGGAGCGCCTTTTTCTCCAGAGCCATTATCAAAACACTTTATACTATACACATATAGTGTCTTTAAAATAATACACCTAGTATGATCTCATACAAAGCTCCTTTACACAAAATCGATTATCCCAAAGTCGATAATTCTCAAACTAGGCTTTCTAAACTCCAATATTGATTTTACCTAAAAATCAAAAGCCTTTCCAAATCCAAAGGTTCTCAAAACCTTTTTCCAAAATCCTCATAAGATCCTTCATATATATAGATATATATAAAATCCTTGATAAGAATCTTTGGATCATTTCAAACTTGTATAAAACCCTTTTTATACTTCAATTATTTCCAAAACTCCATTTTCTTCTAGCTATAGATTCAACAAGGGGTGTTTCATCTTATATAACAAAGACATTTAATTTTTGTTTATTCAAAATCAATTATTCAAATTTGATTACTCTTTCCAGTATCAATTTCATTCAAATCTGTACGATGTACACTTATCATCTGTACGCTATACAAATCTGATTGCTCACTCGATCACACAATTTCACTTCCGAACTAGTATCGTCCACCCGACTTTGTAGTGCGGACTCGGATCTACTTTCTTGATCAGAAACCGTCATTCTCCTTGCATAGCCATAAATATCATAGAGAACATCCAGAACCAATCAACAATCCATATCCAGGTTCGTCGTTGAAAATCGATTGAAAAATCCCGACTCGGATCGATGAACTATCTCGAAATTCTATGCTCGAATATGGATCAAATCACTATGTGAATAGAATAATATACGTGCATCCTACTTATTTATTTTCATTGATTATTAGCCAAATTAATTCCCTTTCTATTCACATTCACTTAAATTTTCATTCACTATTTACAATTGCCTCAGTTCCATTGGATTATCACTTCAATCCTTATCTCAGTTGGGTATTTAATCAGTAGCAGTTTGAACTCCGACCTGTTTATATTTAGAAAATAGCTTGAATTTTTTTAAAATAGATAAGTAGTTGAAAAATAATTGTTAGTTTGCAAAATAGCTGTAAAATAGTTAACTAATTATAAAATAGTTGGAAAATAGTTAAATAATTATAGAAATTTTAGATAATTGCAAAATAGTTGTAAAATAGTAATTGATTTGTAAAATAGTTGAAAAATAGTAATTAATTTGTAAAACAGTTGAAAAATTGTTAAATAGTTCCAAAAATATTCGTAAAACAAATATAAAATAATTCGGCTTTAAAAAGAAAGGTTGTATTTATTAAATAGCTTGGAAAAATAAGTTTATACTAAAACAATCTATATTCAAAATAGTCCAGAGTCAAATCTGTTCAATTGGCTAGCAATTAAATTTAAATTACCACTTCTATTTAAATTGACTCAATTCCAATTTGAATAACTTCAATTTCCATCGAAATTGATTTATCCCCAATTCAAGTTGAACCAATCTTGATTTCTTTCCCAATCCAAATCAAATTCCATTTGATTTTAAACCTACTCAACTTTAATTACAATTCCTAATTATTCCAATCCATTTGGACTAATATCCCCACTTCAATTTCAATCATTTCAATTCAATCCAATTCAAATTTCAAATTTAAATCATCTCAAATTATATAAATTCGAGTTAAAATTTTAAATGTTGACTTAATCCCTTAAATCAAATAAACTTATCTTTTTACACCATTTAATTTTGAATCCATTTCAAACTTATCTTCATTTAATTCTAATTTGGTTGTATTTCTACTACCACTTAATTTAATTCCAATTCAAGATTTTAGTTTTGTTGTATTATATTACTTCTTAATTTAATTCCAATAATTTAACAACCAATCACCTAAATATTTATTAGAAGGAAATATTGCTTTATATATCAAAATATATTTTTATATAAAATCATTTAAAACCTTTATATGAGAAAATAAAAAGTACGCTCACACACACACACACACATATATATATATATATTCAACTCATTCTAGAGTACTACATGAAAATCACTGTGCGGATCGTGCTATATGGAATTATACTTTACTAGTGCGGAAATAAATTTAAAATACTATAGCAATGTAAATAAGTAAAAATGAAACAAGCACACCAGGAATTTTTATACTGGTTCTAACTTCCCATTCTACGTCCATTCCCAGACTCCTTCTGGAATTTCACTAACAACAATCCTCACTTAACCTGGAGGAACAGGTTTACAACAACCCTTGAACAACCAAACAAGGGACCTGAGCAGAAGAACAGGATTTTGCCTCAACGGCCGAAGAGGACATCACTTGCCTGAACGATAGAATAGGACTTCAACTTATACAGAAATTATATGACACGGTGTGTTCTCAATAACACGAATTTTTCTCTTGATAGTACAATCTTCCTATAATCTTCTCCTTTTGATATATATATGCGTGTATGTGAAGAATATGGAAGTAAATGAGTAATTATGTAGAAATATGAACACTCAAAATGTTAGAATCAGTGTAGTATATAAATAGAAAGCTTTTTATCAATTCAGTGAATTAAACAAATGATTCTAATATGTTTATATAGAGTATAAAGAGTTGTAATCATTCGTGAAAAGTTATCATGAAAGATTATCGATGTATCTCTTAGTAAAAGGTTGTAACTCTTCATGAAAATGAAATGTCTTTTCAAAAATATAGCAGCTGAAGAAGTTCAGCCGTTTGAAAATAAATTTCAGAATTTTGAAATTTGAAACGTGCAAACTAGAAAAGAAATAGGCTATTTTTGCCCAGATTTAGACGTCTGAAACTTCTATTTCAGAGGTCTGAATTTTGTTAAAATTTTAAAATTCATTACAGATTCAGACGTCTGAATAGGTCATTTCAGACGTTTGAATTTGACCTGAATTTTCATTTTTAGCCTTGTGCAAGAGTGATTGATTAGGTTTATATATATATATATATCCAAAGGAGAAATTTTCACAATATTTCAATTCTAAACAATGACACAAAACAACATATATGCAGCATGAAGATTATATGATTCCAGTCTTATAGATATCCCTGCAAAAGTATGTTAGTATTAAAAAATAACGTATATAGTTTGTCGTAGTCAAAATACATATGAAACATCGTAAACGAGGTTTCAACATTCTCCCCTTTTTTGACGATGACAACTATATACTAAACTCCCCCGTCAAGAAGCATCAATATCAACTATATACAAAACTCCCCTTGTCAAAAAGCATCAACATCTTTTTCTGCCCCTTTGTCATTGCAAAAAGGTAATCAATAATTTAGAAGATAAACCAAAGTAGACTTGAATTAAAACAGATTACATATAAGTTAAGATAATAAGGAGTTCATGACAAATAACAAACATCATAATAGTTCAGAAATAAACATGAATAAACAAAAGTATTCAGAATCTACGACTTGAGTCACTTCCAACAGCATCATCATCATCATTACCACCATTGTTATTCCCCGAGGTTGATGACCATTGAAATGGTGTGGGGTTGAAAACTTTGGTTGATGACGAGGTTGAACAACCAATTCGTTCCCCAATTTCGTTTAGAAAGCCGCGAATGGAATTAAAACGTTTTTCATATTTCTTTTCAAGTTTTACCATTCGGTTGTGAAGCTTTGCTTGATTTTGGGAAAGTGTAACTAAGGCATTCCTTAATCTTGAGTCGGGAGAAAGAATTACAATATCATCATTATCTTCTTCTTCCGATGGAGGAACACTTGGTTGAGCATGAGGAGCGTGATGACGAGGTTGTGGCCGGTTTTGATCACGGTTGGCAACCCATTCTTGAAAATAGATATATGCCAAACTTCCCGGTTGTTTTGGCAACCCCATAAGACCCAATGTTTTAGACCCAAGTTCTTTGATTGAAGAAAATTCAGACTCAGGAAACGGAGTGTTGAAATTTTGAAGAATTTTCATAATATAAGCACCATAGTGGAAAGTCTTATATCGTCTCCGATGATTCACGTCCATGAATTCTTCTAAAATTACTTGAGCCCAATTTATAGGTTGACCGGAGTATATAGCATATAGGTCTTGGAAATTTCTTTTATTAATAATCTCGTAACTTCCCATCCGTGGTATAACGGATCGAATTAATGCCCTATGTAAAATGCGAGCTTGAGGACGAAGTTGAATGGAAGTGAGTCGAGTAATGTCATCATTCAAGAATTGGTGTGAGACTTCATATCTATCATCCAAGTTTTAAGACACATCAATCTCATCTAAATCGTTGCCGGTTGATGGACATTGAAGTATTTCACCAAGTCTTGCAATTGGTAGATTTATTCTAACACCACATGCCAAAGTCAAAATACAGTCATTGCGATTGTGAGGAGTGTGATGGTCTAGATTCATATTTTCATAAAATAATTTTACTAAAAGATGAATAATCTTAATATTGTTGGCAGCAAAAGAAACTAGAGACTCTAACCCATTAGCTCTTACAATTTGATGAATACGATAAGCGCTGAATTCTTCAAATTTGATGAAAGCTCCAGGAAAAAAGTTAGATCTACTCATTTGAGCAAATCGTTGCCTAGCTTGTTCATTCCATAGCCACTGATCAATGTTTGGTGTAGATGAAGAAGATGATGGTCTCGATCTCTTTGATTTTGGTGCCATTTGATTGTATGAGAAGAAAGATATAAGTTTTAATGGAGGAAGAAAAACTGAAAAGAGAAGATGAAGTATGAGAATAAAGAAAAGGACAAGTTGAATAAAGGGGTAGGTGTCTTAAAATTCATGCAAAAGGAATTCAAAATTTGAAAAGTCACCAGATTTCAGATGTCTGAATATATATTTTAGACGTCTGAATAGAAGAAAATTGAAACAGAAAGAAATTAGTGTAATTTTGCGTATTTTCAGACGTCTGAAATTATTGTTTCAGACATCTGAATCTGGAGAAAAAAATATTCTTCTATAATATTCAGACGTCTGAAATAATGACTTCAAACGTCTGAAATTTGAATTTCAGACATATGCACAGATCTTTTTATATAAATGAAAGAGGAAAATTATATCATTATTTCAAAGAATTACAAGATATAAATATGATCATTTTAACAAATATTTAGATTTTGTCCGAATCGCTTGGAGTTTTGCACTCTTCCAGTTCGATCTTGGTTATCCCTTTGTATGGACGCAAAGGAGACCAATATGATCGACGTTCCCAAAAGTTTGGAGAAACCGAAGGACGTTGTGGACTCTGCTCCCATGGATTCCATTTAGATGAAGTTATTTGATGAGATGTTGTGGGTTGAACTACATCTTTCTTTGGAGATGTACCACAGTATTTTAATGCTACTTGTTCAATGAAACTAAGTTGTTTAGCATTAACTTTCTGTTCGTAATGCATCTCTCGTTGCAAATCCAATTGTTCTCTTTGGTAATGATGAATCTCGGATATTTTCTCTTTGGTTGATGGAGAACCAAAGAAAAGAAACCGTCGAGATTTCTTCTTTTCAGGAGTATAACCGGAACGTTTACATGAAGGACGAGGTCTATCCTTTTCATGAGGTGTTGGAGTTGCCAAAATTTCAAAAGACGATGTAGAATAGGATGATGGAGAATTGTCAGAGTTAGATGCCGTGGAGAGAAGCAGGATTATCAAGTTGAATTCCATTGTAGAAAGAATTTCTTTTGGTAACTAGAAAATAGAAATTATTTGATGGAAGAAAAAAAAGTTTGTACGTATTAATAGAAGATGGAAGGCTTATTTATAGAATATTTTGTTTTAAAGGAATGGCTGAAAATCTTTAGTTAGTTTTGTCCATTTGTTAAAAAGGAAAGAAACTAACGGTAAAGAATAAAGTAAATTTTTTTTAGCCAATGAAATTTTCAAAAGAAAATTAACTGTTAAAAAAATGTAACAGAAAACTCATAGATTTTGAAGAAATGTGTGGCTGAAAGATGTAAGTTAATAATATCCATATGTTTATTGAAAAATTAAAAGGTGGAAGAAAAATTAAATTAAGTACAAATATGTTAGAAGCATAGTTATGTGCTTTTATTAGAATAAACAAATATGTTATGAACTAGCATTGTTAATAAATGTCAAGTTTGCAACATATCATAGATAGAAGATGATTTCTATGAAACTAACTAGATTTCAACCAAGAAAACAAAAAATGAGCTAAGGAACAAATATTAATACAAGTCAAATTAAATGTTTATGGAATTTTTGTAATAGTTAACTGTTAGCAAGAGATTTTGAAGCAAAGTTACAAATCTTAAAAATTTTTATAAACTTTTAAAAGAGACAAGACCAAGTTCTCGTCTTAGTTTGATAAAAATATTTTCTAAAAGTGGTTTCGTAAAAATATCAGCTAACTGATTTTCAGAAGATACAAAGTCTAATTTTATTGTTCCTTTTCAACATTGTCATGGAGAAAATGACGACAGATGTCAATATGTTTTGTTCGTGAATGATTGATAGGATTTTTAGACAATTTAATAGCACTTGAGTTGTCACAATATATAGTTGAGTTTGATAAAATTATATTGAAATCTTTTAGTGTTTGTTGCATATAAATTACTTGAGTACATGCCAAAGCAGCAGAAATATATTCTACTTCACATGTAGAAAGAGAAATACAGTCTTGTTTCTTACTAAACCAAGATACGAGTGATTTCCCAACAAAATGGCACGTACGACTTATACTTTTTCGATCTGTTCGAGAACCACCGAAGTCAGCATCACTATATGAAACTAATTCGAATAGACATCTTTAGGATAGAACAGACCAAAATCCTTGGTGTTTGTAAGATAACGTAATATCTGTTTTACTGCTCTTAAATGTGGTTCTTTTGGATTGGCTTGAAATCATGCACATAGACAAACACTCATCATTATGTCAGGATGACTTGCAGTTAATATAGTAATGATCCAATCATACTTCGGTATACTTTTTGGTCAACACTTTTGCCATTGTCATCTTTTTCAAGATGTGTTGTTGTACTCATTGGAGTTGGTTTGACAGAAGTATTTTCCATTCCGAATCGTTTGATTAAATTATTACAATATTTTTCTTGATTAAAAAAAATACCATTTTGAAGTTGTTTAATTTGTAGACCAAGAAAATATGTTAGTTCTCCCATATGAGACATTTCAAATTCTTTGATCATTATTTCAGAGAAGTCCTGACACAATTTGTCATTAGTAGAACCAAAAATGATATCATCAACATAAATTTGAACCATTAAAATATCCTTTTTCGAATGTTTAATAAAAAGTGTTTGATCAACTTTCCCAATTAGAAATCCCGAAGAAATTAGATAAGCCTTTAATCGATCATACCAAGCACGTGGTGCTTGTTTTAAACCGTAAAGAGCTTTCTTAAGTTTATAAACATGATTAAGAAATTTCTCGTGAATAAATAACAGAGGTTGTTCAACATATACTTTTTCTTTTATATAACCATTCAAAAAAGCACTTTTAACATCCATTTGATAAAGTTTGAAATTATGAAGACATGCATAGGCCAATAAGATTCGTATTGCTTCTAGCCTTGCAACTGGAGTAAACGTTTCTTCGTAGTCAATCCCTTCTTCTTGATTATATCCTTGTGCAACTAGTCTTGCTTTATTTCTAGGGATGTTACCTTGTTCATCTGCTTTATTTTTGTAGATCCACTTCATTCCAATAACAGTTTGATCACTTGGTCTTGGAACTAATTCCCAAACCTTCATTGTGTTCAAACTGGTTTAGCTCTTCTTGCATTGCAATTATCCAGTAGTCATCTGCGGAAGCTTCTTTGGGATTCTTTGGTTCGATATTAGAAAGGAATGCTACGTGGCCCATTTGATGTAGTTGACTTGTAGTTCAAACATTTGAATTAATTTCTCCGATAATATTTTGAACAGGATGATCTCACAATATTTTTTGGTGAAGATCTTAATTCATCATTATTGTTAACAATGTTTTCATCATTTTCAAGATTTATAGTTTCTGTATTTGTAAAGTTATCTGGAAAATCTTCATCATCTTTTATACTTGGTTTTTGTAGAACATTTTCATCGAAAGATACGTGTAACGTTTATTCAACAGTATTTGATCTTTTATTAAATACACGATAAGCTTTGCTACGATCTGAATATCCTAGAAAGATTCCTTCGTCGGATTTCGCATCGAATTTTCCAAGCTGATCTTTTGTATTTAATATAAAACATTTTGAACCAAACACTTTAAAATATGAAATCTTTGGTTTTCTTCCAGTAAAAAGTTCATAAGAAGTGTTTTTCGTTAGAGGTCGAATAGAAACACGATTCAAAACATAACAAGTAGTTGCAACAACTTCTGCCCAGAAATGTTTTGGAAGAGTGCTTCCATTTAACAAAGTTTGTGCTCATTCTTGTAGAGTTCTATTTTTACGTTCTACAACCCAATTTTGCTGTGGAGTTCCAAGAAACGAAAAATTATGAAAAAATTCTTTTTACAAAAATGATCAAAAACTTCGTTTTCAAATTCTCCTCCATGGTCACTTCTTATGTTCTTTATTTTTAAACCTTTTAAATTTTGAATTCATTTGACAAAAATTTTAAACTGCTCAAATGTATCAATTTTATTTTTTATAAAAGTGGTCCAAGTATATCTAGAAAAACCATCTACTATTACAAACACATATCTATTATGGTTTATGGATTGAACTTGAGTTGGTCCAAATAGATCCATGTGTAGTAATTCAAGTGGTTGTAAAGTAGAAATAACTTTCTTAGATTTAAAAGATGATTTAGTTAATTTTCCTAATTGATATGCATCACAAATATGATTGACCTTGAAATTCATTTTTGGTAATCCTCTGACTAAATCATTTTTAGAATGTTTGTTTATAGTTTTGAAGTTGATATGACAGAATCTTTTGTGCCACAGCCAAGGATCATTTTCATTAGCTATTAAACATATATCAGAATTATAATTGATTTTCATATTCAGAACATAGATATTTCTGTCTCTATTTCCTTCCAATATAAGATTTTGGTTTTTATCAAAAATGCTACACTTATTTTCAGAAAAAGATATTTTGAAATCTTTGTCACATAACTGGCTGATACTTAAAAGATTGTGTTTTAATTTTTTGACTAATAAAACATTAGAAATAAGAGGTAAATCAGATGTACCGACATTGCTGACGTCGCCTTTTCCAACGATATATCCTTTGAAATTGTCTCCAAAAGTGACAGAGCCTCCATTTGAGTAAGTAATGTTTGATAGCATATATTCGTCTCCAGTCATTTGTTTTGACCAACCACTGTTGAGTATCCATTTTCCTCTCTTTATAAGTGGGTCCTACAAAAAATAATAATAACATTGGTACCCACTTTGTGATAGGCTCCTAAGAGTTAGGTCTCAGGAAACCAAACCCAAGTAGGTTCAGCATCCCCTTTAAAAATATAATTTTGATTTTTATGAACAGTTTCCAAAAAAGTATTTATATATTTATTCCTAATCAAACTATTGTTTTTAGGAACCCATATTTTTATTATTTTAGAATTATTTTCATTTTTGGATAAGCATTAGTATAAGAAATATTTCTCCTAATATCCTTTTTAGGTGGAGATTTTAATTTCTTATAGTATCCTAGTCCCTTCTTATTAGAAGTGGATTGAGAATTTTCAATAATATTGGATAGATTTTCTCTACATTTATTAAAGTTAGAAATATTTCTAGTAATATTATCTAACTTGGTCTTGAGACAAGTATTATCTAATTCAATCATTTTGATCTTAGTTTTTAGCTCATGATTTTCAGACAAGAGAATCATTCTTTTCTTTTTGAGTTTCAATTTCTTGACTCAATAAAGTAAGTTGAGAGTTATCATTAGAGAAGCTATCTTGAAGTTTTCCAAGTTCTTCTTCTAATATTTTCTTTTCATCGTTAAGCATATCTCTCTTGAATTCTGCTTTCTTCTGATTTTCTAGAGCTTCTTTACATTTTCTTTTGATGCTTTTTAAATTATCAAGAAGTTCTGAATTAATTTCAATCATATCATCAAAAGTAAGATCATTTACCTCATTTCCTGTAGCCATAAAACAAACATTTGCTTGTTCTTTCTCACTATCACTGTTGCTTTCTGAAGAAGAAGAATCTAAGTCATCCCATGTCACTGAAAATGCTTTTCTTTTAGACCTGTCCTTTCGATTCTTATTGTGATATATCTTCTTTTGTTCTGGACAATTCTTTTGCATGTGTCCTTTCTTGTGACAGTTAAACAATTCTAGTATAGATGAAGATGGCTTATTCGAATTGTTGTTGAAGTTCCTTTTCCCGTTGTTTTGATTTCCTTTTCTGTACTTCAAAAACTTTTTAAAGTTTTTAGCAATGAATGCTAAGTCTTCTTCATTCGAATTTGATTCTTCTTTTTCAGCATGGAATTCCGTATTCTTTTTATCTTGCGCTTGTACTCTTTTAGCCTGCAAATTCACTTCATAGGACATTAGATTTCCTATTAACTCTTCTGGTTTCATGGTAGAAAGATCATTAGCTTCTTCAATTGCTAAGACCTTTCTTTCCCATTCATCAGTTAAAGAGTTAAGGATTTTCGAAACAATATCAAAGTCGGAATACTTTTCTCCAAGTCCTAGTAATGAATGATATATATCTTGAAATCTAGAGTACATATCGTTTATAGATTCATCCTTCTTCATTCTAAAATTTTGAAATTGACTTTTGAGCATGGATATTTTGCTTTGTTTAACCTTGTTAGTTCCTTCTTGAGTAACTTTAAGTGTTCTCCATATTTCTTAAGCAGTTGTACACATGCTAACACGGTTAAACTCATTTCTATCTAAGGCACAAAATAACATATTCATAGCTTTTGCATTAGTAGTCGCAACCAGTTTTTGTGTGTTTGACCATGTAGAATATTTTGTTGTAGAAATGTTATATTCGGTTTGAGTAATATTCCATGAGTCAAAACCACTCGCTTGCATATAAATACGCATTCGAGTTGCCCAATAATTGTAATTCATACAATTAAATAGTGGAGGTCGTGCAGTAGACCTTCAATAAAACTAGCGTTCGTGACAATGTTAACAGTACTAGTGTTGTTTTCCATCTTAGCAAAATATCAGATAACTTTGTAACGGTTATAAGAGAACCTGCTCTGATACCAAATGAAAATCACCATGCGGATCGTGCTATATGGAATTATACTTTACTAGTGCGGAAATAAATTAAAAATACTATAGCAATGTAAATAAGTGAAAATGAAACAAGCACACCAAGAATTTTTATACTGGTTCGAACTTCCTGTTCTACGTCCAGTCCCAGACTCCTTCTGGAATTTCACTAACAACAATCCTCACTTAACCCGGAGGAACAGGTTTACAACAACCCTTGAACATCCGAACAAGGGACCTGAGTAGCAGAACAGGATTTTGCCTCAACAACCGAAGAGGACTTCACTTGCCTGAACGACAGAACATGACTTCAACTTATACAGAAAGTATATGACACAGTGTGTTCTCAATAATACGAATTTGTCTCTTGATAGTACAATCTTCCTATAATCTTCTCCTTTTGATATATATGTGTATATGTGAAGAATATGGAAGTAAATGAATAATTATGTAGAAATTTGAATACTCAAAATGTTAGATTCAGTGTAGTATATAAATAGAAAGCTTTTTATCAATTCGGTGAATTCAACAAATGATTCTAATATGTTTATATAGAGTATAAAGAGTTGTAATCATTCGTGAAAAGTTATCATGAAAGAGTACGGATGTATCTCTTAGTAAAAGGTTGTAACTCTTCATGAAAATGAAATGTCTTTTCAAAAATATAGCAGCTGAAGAAGTTCAGCCGTTTGAAAATAAATTTCAGACTTCTGAAATTTGAAACGTGCAAATCAGAAAAGAATAGGCTATTTTTCCTAGATTCAGACGTCTGAAACTTCTATTCAGACGTCTGATTATTGTTAAAATTTTAAAATTCATTAAAGATTCAGACGTCTGAATAGGTCATTTCAGACGTCTGAATTTGACCTGAATTTTCATTTTTAGCCTTGTGAAAGAGTGATTGATTAGGTGTGTGCGTGTATATATATATATATATACATATATATATAAATATCCAAAGGAGAGATTTTCACAGTATTTCAATTCTAAACAATAACACAAAACAACATATATGCAACATGAAGATTATATGATTCCAGTCTTGTAGATATCCCTGCAAAAGTATGTTAGTATTAAAAAAAAAACGTATATAGTTTGTCGTAGTCCAAATACATATGAAACATCGTAAACGAGGTTTCAACACTACAGACTCTATTTAATGAGTGATCCCCACCAGAGCCAAGGTTCTCGCTTAACCTTTCAGCTCTGATACCAACTGTAACGACCCTAAATTTTCAAATCCGAAAATTCCAAATATTTATGAAAAAGAAGAAAAAGATAGAAGAAGAAGAAGATCAGAAACATCAACATCTCACATTCGCAGCGGATAAAATATAATAATAAGTAATAATAGTTTACAAAAGAATAATATTCAGTCGATTACATTTATAGTACATCAGAGTCACACATATATACAGACACTAGATATACACAATCATCATGTCTCAGATATACAATAATATAATACAACGGATATACTCTATACGTTCTTGCCATTCAGCTCGCCTCCTGAGCTCCAGAACGACCTTACCTGAAAATCTGTAATACTCAGTCTGACCCGAGCATTACATCAAAGTAACACCCGGGTCAGGCTGGAAACCAGCATGAGTAAACCCATCTAACATGGAATACAAAGCATACAACTTATATAAAACCCGGGGTAACTCGTTTCAATTCACAAAGCCACAATTTATTATAGACATCACTTATTCCACACATCCATTTTCTAAGTACCAAGATTTAGATTTAAATAGTCCAATTACTTTAAATCACTTCATTCCAGCCTATAGATTTCACATATCAATCTATAAAAATTCGAAGTGGTTTCGGGCATTTCCTAATAGCCGAACCCGATCTCTTCGAGTCTTATGTCATCCTAACCCAAGTTATCCAAATGAAATACACAACATTTCATATCAGAGATATCAACTCATTCAGAGCATCCAATACCATTCAATCATCCATAAGCAAAGCTTAATCACATACAAATTTAATTTAATTAATCCTGATTGAATTACTAACCTCAACCACTTGGATTTCTTCATTTAACATTAATTAATTTCAGATCAATTAATCAATCATCCCTTCATTACTCATCTTAATTAATCACCCTAGATTAATTATCCTTCAATTACATTCAAGTAATTAACTTTAATAAATTTCACGATATTAATTATTCTTAACCAAAATTAATAAGTAATCTCAATTACTTCATGAATTAATTAACTATTTTAATTACATTAATCCTTAATTACTTATATTAATTAACTTCTCACAAGTCACTTATTACTGATTAATCAATCAATCTTTAATTACATGTAATTATATAAATTTATGATTTCCAATTAAATTTTGAATTTATCCTAAGCTAAATTAGTTACATTAAATAATTAATCATTAATCAAACCATAAATATTAATCATTCTTGATTTATCTCAACCTATAATTAACTATCTTTTTATTTACTTCAATAAATAAATTAATTACTCCTTAATTAACTATCTTAACTAATCTCTTGATTAATTTCACAAAGTAATTATATTTTATTAATTACATTAAGTAATTAACTATCAATCCATCCATTTATTATTCTACATTAATTAACTTAATAAATTAACTTAAACCTTCAATAATAAATTCAAACCCTTAATAACTAAATTAATCAACCCAAATCATTAATTAATTGAATTAATAAAATATCCATTTTAATTACCCTACTAATTTGATGAATCACAAATCATTAAGCCCTTATCAACATTAAAATGAAAACATTTGCTTATTTATGACTTAAGTCTAAATCAATTTAAAACCTGAATACTTCGAGTCAAACCACAATTAACACGAGAACCAACCAAAACCAAAGTTACCCGATCATTCGTTCACAGTGCACATCAAATCAATTCAATCATGCAACCAAATACTTAAATTTAACCATTTAAATTTAGATAAAAATCCAAAGGAGTGAGATTTACTCGCCTTTGCCCCTTAAATTTTGCAAATCCGCTTCACTCTCGATTTGATTCCATGATCATTGACCTTGTATAAATATTTATATGATTTTATTAATATTCTAACAAATCGAATAATTCATCACATTTTATAAATTTCTTAACTAATTATTTAGTTTAAACTATTTTTCTTATAATAAATAAATTTTAGTAGCTAAGATAATTTAAATAAGTTTATAAAAATTTAACTCCATCATACGTCATTTTTAAAATTCGATCAGTAGATGAAAATAGATATATTTATATATATATATTTTAGTTTTATTTGTTCTTGAAACTATTTATACCAAAAATAACCTATACATAGATATATTAAAATTTTAATAAAATAAATTCCTTTCCAAACCTATATACGTGTACTAAATAAAATAAAATAAAATAAACAGAACCGTTTTAAATTTCTTTACTGTAAAATAAAATCTCACATATTTATATTTATTCATTTATTTAAATTAAATTAATTTAAATGCATACCTCGCCACCTTACCTCAACAGTTACCCCATCGAGCTTCCCATGCTCGTCTACCAGAGCTTGCCCCCTAATGATACCATCATCAGCGCGACGAAGCACACCGCCTCAGATTTTACGCCACCGTGAACTCGAGCTCGAGCGCGACTAGCTGCCAGATGGGTCAACGAAGATGCTTGCTCGAGCCCCTGTGCTTGCGTCGTCGTCACCAAAAATTGTCGCGGCCTTACTTCGCGCAAGAGCGCCTGCTCCCCTCTCTGGGTCGCCGCCTCGCCTCATCGCATCGCGAACGCCAACCCTACAGTCACTCAAGATTCCATCGAGTCTCGCTCCTCCTCATGCGACCCATGCCGAAACCCTAGCCCACACGAAAGTGCGATTCAATCATGAGCCTTCTTCCTTTTTTTAGATGAATGAACTGATTTGAATCCCCTTCGGTTTGCCGTGAATTCAAAATCCAAGCTTCCATTTTTTTTAAATGAGTTCGATTTCTGTTTTAAGATTAGAGAGGGGACGGAGATAAAATATCGATTTGGGGAATAGCTTCTTGCGTACGAGTGTTTGTTAATAGAAATATCTTTGACTAATTTACTTCAAATTTTATTATAAAACTTCCAAAATGCCTCGTTAATTTCTACTTAAAATTTCGAACTCCTCTTAAGGAAGGCCGCTAGGCGATTTTAAGGTTTTACCCGCATTCCGAACACAATGGAATGTGTTTCGGAAGCTAATTCGATCATATGCGCGAGTTACGGAAGTAAACGATCAATTTTAAATTAAATCGATTAAAATAGTTTCTAAGCGTTATGAGCTGCCAGGGTCAAACGACAACTCCGATTGCTGCGAAAATTGAAATCCGATAGTAACTAACTATTACGGATCCAATGGAACTGGTTTCGTTGAATTCTGAGACTGTGCCTCAGAAGGCTATCTTTAAATATCGATTTAAACGATAAAATTTCAAAACTTAACAAAACACTTTCGAATCACTTTTTAACACTTTTCCTATCTTCAGTAACATCCATATAAATTTTACAAGCCTTTAAATTATTTTTAACAAGTTTAAAACTTTAGATTCAATAATTTACCCAATTTCAGTTTATTAATTCTAATAACTTAATTGCTAATAATAATAATATTTGAATTCAATTTAAAAATTAACTTTTTAAATATTTACAATCAATTAAATATTCCAATATAAATTGTTATAAATTCCGGGTCGTCACAGTTTCATTCTTTAAAGGCAACGTGATGTGGCTGTTTGGTATTGGTTTCATTTTTTATTTTATTTTATACAAATATCAAGTTTAAACGTTCTAATTTATATAACTTTTGCATACAGGGTCCGACTCATGCGCGTTTTCTTCCGCTGGGTTCGTATCGAAATTTTGGATATTTTTACGCTGGTTTGGACGAATTCTGAGACTATTTGAATTCGGGGCCTAAATTGGATTTGAATTCGATTTAAATCGAAGGTGAGTGTTTTAACCCACTCACAACTTATAAATTTTATTATGTTAGTTAAATTAAATGTATGATGTGATTAGAAATTTATTAATTGATGTTTGGTATGTTAAATTGTCATTCTGGTTGAATTTGACTTTTATTGCATTTAATTATCGTTTAATTTAATATTGAATTTTAAATTGTCAATTTAATACCTGTATTGATTATCAGTTATCTATTGATGTTTATTGATTGATTTAGATGATGATTGTGATGTATGTTTGATCGTTGATATTAGATGAACTGGATGTTGTATTTTATATTGTTATAATATTGCAAGTTCCCTATGGTTGAAATGATACATACCTGAATGATCTATAGATTAGGGAAAAATCGTCATGGGTTGAAATGATAGACTCGAACAATTTTATGGATTTTTAATAAATTCGGGATTGCGGTTTGAAATGATATATAACCATAAAATTTTAATTGCGGATTGAAATGATAAATATCCATATAACTTGACCTTAGGGTAGAAAATTATATACGAACATCAGATTGGTTAAATTAAATGATTTTTGAGTCTTTAATTTTTGAATTCAGTCAACTAGTATTTTGAAATGGAAATTGATTTATATAAACCGAATTATTTTCAATAATCCAAGCGTTAATGCTGAAATTGGAACTAATTTAATAAATTGTTCAAAGGATTTGAAATTGGAATTTCAAAGTTGAAGTGTCAATTATAAATGAACTTGTTGAAATGAGTTATTGGAAATGTTTGGATGTAACATTGAAATCTATTTAAACTAATTTAATTATTTTAATTAAATTAACTATTTTAATCAATTTAAACTATGTTAATTTATATTAATTTATTATAACCTATTTAATCCAATTTAATCTATTTTACCAATTTAAAAAATTTTAAACTTATTTAGTCGATTTTAAATCTATTAAATGTATTTTAAATTGATGTAGATCATTCTAAAAATCTAATAAAATCAAATTTAAATCTATATAAACTAATTTTGCTATTTAAATTATTTTAAATATATTCAAACTATTTTAAAACTATGTAAACTGATTATAAGTACCTAAACTATTTTCTAAAATTTTAGACTGTGTAAAGTAGAAGTATTTATATTTAAATCTTGGATAATGAAACAACCTAAGTTGGAACTTGAAATTGATACCTTTTGTGGAATGACATTTTTGACTAAATATGATTTGAAAGTGAATATGATTTGGAAATGATATGGTTTAAGAATATGATATTTTGATATCAATTGTAAATTGACTTTTGAAATATAAAAGAACCATCCGGTGTGAAATAAGCATTGATTGTTAAAGAGACCGTGATCGGATATTGTCATATTCTCTGCCAACGCTGAAAGCCACTTTAACAACTATGTACGTGGTGGAAATTCCAGAAATGAAGTAGATGGTGGTGTATGATTCCGAATGAGGTATTTATGTGACTTTGACGCCCATGAGTCAGCTTGATGTGGGTAAAACAAGAGCCATGCCGGGCCAAGTGAGGTCATTCCTCCTATTAGACACACTTCTTCGATACTATATTCTGACTTTACGATTGATTTGGTGGCCACCCTTGATTTTGGGTATGGAGTGTGTTCCGAGGTGGGCGGTAGTAGCTGTTATACATTACCACCAGTCCAGATCTGCAATTGGTATATTTACCCAGGCATTGCCTCGAGTGCCGTGTCACATGCCCTATCGCGCCTTCTATGAGTTTGTTTTGTGTCGTACCTATGGAGTGCTCCCTGAAAGCCCACCTACAGGTGGAGTTTATAGTATCTGTGTAGACTAAGGCATTATATAAAATGTTTTAATGGGGATATAGGTAACGCCTTAACGCTATTTTAATATTTTACTTTACTGTAGACATAGTATAATAGCCCTATTTTACTACATAGTAGATAGTTTAATGGATCATTAAGGGAAGGTAATCTCGAACATCTCTTAAGTTTCTGCACCACGTTGGACCCGGGATAAGAGATGTCAAACCCCGTAAACATCTCTGGTGACTTTACACTCATATTTACCGTTGATTTAACTTACATAAGATCTTTTAGTTTTGACTCGAGTTTTTTTCCTTTTCAATTCGCTCGGGTCAGCTTGAGCATTTCAGGGTCGAAGACCTTATTTCTTGAGGATGAAAACGAAGATTTGTACTATTATTATTTACGATATGTATTCCACTACATCATGCTGTTCCGCTGCATTTTTTGTTTCTTTATTCCTGTTTTATGTAACTATGACTTTTGTGTTGTAAAAGAATAATCAAATGTATTTATAAAATAGCTTCATGAACTATTATTTGATTATTATATTTTGTCATTCCGCTGCGAGATTCTTTGTTTGTTTTTTTCTCTCTGTGTTTTCTTATTAACCACAATAACAATTGCCCTTTTGTATGGTTTGAGTCTGATGTGTGTGGTTTATCGTCAATTTAAACTGTCCAAAAAGGCAGGTCGTTACAGAAAGGAAGTCGGCTCTCTCTCAGCTTCGGATACTTCTTTTTCATGACGAGCCCAACATTGCCATCTCCACTAATCTCTCAAATCTAGCTCCTATAGGTACATCCCTTAAAGCTATATCTCTTAGAGATTTGTTCAAACCACTAGAAAATTTTGTCGCCTGCTTCTTGAGGGTGTTGATGAGATCAAGGTCATACTTCACTAACTAGTTAAATTTATTAACTTATTCTTTAACATTTGGTCCCCTCACTCTAAATGAATAAACTTCCCTGGTTCTACTCACCACTTAGCTTATGATGTGAACTTATCTTCAAAGCACCTCCTAAACTCAGTCCAAGTAATCTAAGTTTCTTTTATCTCTGTAGTGACAGTGTTCCACCACTTTAAGGAATCTTCTTGTAAGTGTCAGGAAGCCAACTACATCTTTATCACATCATCTATAACCATCATAGAAAATATTCTATCATTATTCCTCAGCCATACCCGAGTCTTAACAAATGATTCGGTTTCTGTATAATTCTTTCCATCCAAACTTTGGATGTTTCGATGTAATTTAAGGCAATACGAGGCTGAGGAAGCGGTAGGAAGTGCACTATATGCTTGAGCCGCAGGTCCTCCATTAGGGTTAATATAAATTTAGCCTCTTACAACAAGATACTAGAAAAACCATATCGGAATATTCATACCTGGAACCTTACGTAATGGCTTACCAAAACTATTTCCAGTTTTATTCCTCATTTTGAATTATCCCTAACAAGAATCATTAGCAGCTTTCCTCAGATAATAGTAACCATTACTCGAATAATATAAGTGTGTACCAATGCTATATATATACATATTAAAATATACATGTAAACTCTCTCGATATGTGCCTAATCCCTAAGGAACTATAAACTTAAGATCTAATGCCAAATGTAATAACCCGTACTATTGGACATACTATTTAATGCCTAAAAGTGATATTCGAACACATGTTGTGCCAAGAAGGATGGGTCATTAGGCTGAAATAGTTTGTATGGTACAAAGATAAATATGAAATTTTAAAAATCTACACTTTCAAATCTCACAGTGAAATAAATAAAACTTATAAATAAAATAAACCAAATATCTTTGTTTAAATAAATAGTGACCAAATACCAGAAATAAAATAAGGAAAATTCTTGATAAATAATTAAAAAGACAAATAAATATCTATTTGACCAGTATAATAAGATATAAATAGAATGATGAAAAATAAAATAACTTCAATGTGCATGGTCACCGTCTCCCTATATCATACTCTTATCATACTACCCTACTACCCTATAAAACTATAAAGTAGGTATTGAGAGGGAAAGAGAGAGGGTTCATACATAATGAGTAAGAAGTATCAGCAATGACAAGGTGCTAAAAGACAGATAAATAATTATACATATACACAATTCGTTTGAGTTCACCCGAACGTGTACACTGCATCCAACAAGTTATTCAATTTAAATAATATAAGACCATAACCGATAATATGTTTACAATCTGATAAAAGCATACATTAATTCCATCCGTAGGTCGGACATCTCAAAATTGGGTAAACCTAAAATGTATTGAGTATTCAACTTTATAGTAAATTGTTTACACAAATACACCACCATAACACATCAAGTATATAGAGTTGATGATAAAACACGTACATAATTACATTACCGTTGTGGTAATCGCCTTATACCTTAGGCATCCAATATACTATATTGTGTACTGCAATGTTGCCCGACCGATGTAGGATAATTTTCGGGGTTACTAGAGTGGATCAAAAAATCATAGAATCCATTATATATCTTAAAGTGCATCAAATGAAGTATAATGATCATCGCATATATAAAATAGGCAAGATAGTATCAACTGAATGAATCATAGAATTGGAGTGCACATATTCATACAATTATACAAAACAATAACAGAGTTTATGCAATTGATAAATAAACTCAAATGATAAACTGTTTCTAATAATAGTAACTCTAACACTATCAAGGCAACATTATGTCATACATGTAGTAAGCAATAATAAGCTCAAAATGTAAATATGAGAAATTATCGCCTCTTTCTAGTCCGTTTACGTAACACATGTATTGTCTATACCTGCTATATAGCTACTCAACTCAAATAAGAGTACCCATGACAATAACGAGCTAAGCATAAAATCTTAAGTCAGAAAGAGTCTATTGCGAGCGATAAACAATCTCAAAATACTATGAAAATTTATGACGGACATATAGTTCGAAGAATCATAACTGACTCATCCTTGCATTAAAAGAGTTAGCACATAATAATATATATGCTAAACTACTATCATCATAAATGTATACTGCATCCTATGTACAATGTGGAGTGTCGAGGTATCCACATCCGTAATATATACTTCCCGTGAGATCTCTAAAATGATAGACAAACATGGTAAATGTAACATCCATCAAACAATCCATACTATCACTAATGTGCTTTGGATATATGATAATTTTTGTGATCATTCCTCTACCTGTGATTAATGGAAAAAATCCTGGTTTCTAGGTGCCTCATAGCCACATAAATGCTGGAAACTAGATCCCTTCCTCGATCCAAGGTACATAAATCCCATCCAAAATCTTGGATACAGGTCCTAATACCAACAAAGCGTCGTCACATACCACACCTTTACGAGCATAGTCAGAAACTTCGAGTATGAATGACCCCTTTACATGTGTATCTGATCCCTTCCTTACACCATTTGTTTCCATTTTTCGATAAAAGAATCCTTCCTCATTCTACTTCCCATAGTATAACCCTTTCTCGTTCCACTTTCCATGGTAAAACCCTTCCTCATTCCACCCTCGAATACCCATCGTAGAAGTCGTCCATATGGATCATCATCTTCACTCCCTCGATTAAGTCATCGTCATTGAAACACTTCTAGACATCAGTTGTAGAATCCACATCTCAAAGTCTTGAAGTAATCACGTCGAAGCGTCACATCATTATCTCATCATCTATCATCATTCTTCATCATGTCACTCGTCTAAATTGAATGTTGAACGAATGAATACACGCACGCCCACAACGCGATCTCTTAGACATCGCCCATGCCACTACAAAGTTTGGTCATCATTGGATGAGCTTGAATCATGTTGGCACCGACATGATCTGACTTGCCATTACCGATATGATTTATTTAGCTAATTGGCTACATTTTTTTGCCCAAGAAAAACTCGAAGCCACCCACCCATTTCCTCAAAGCTACCATGAAAACATCTTTAGTTCAATCTAGTAGGGTGCCGATTATGTTTTGAAGCTGCATTTTTCCTCAAGATTTCCATAACTTCACCTCACTAGCCCAACCCGAAGCTCCATCACCATTTTGCCACATGAAAATTTTCTTAGATTCAACATAGTCAGTTCTGATAATGCTACTAAGCCCTATTCTTTTTCAAATTTCCATCCCTCCACTTCTTTGGCCTCGATTCAAAGCCAGGGTTACCTTGACCCGAAGTTTTAATATTAATCCCTCGAAGTGACCCACCATCGACCATAATTGACGTCTACCACCATCCATATTTTCGTTCATCAAATCAACTCCAATCATGTACGAACTATTTTGGGGTGTTTATAGGCTTCATGCAACATCATACTTCAACGCATCATGTTTTAAAAATGTTTTATATCTATTTGCACTAAATGATGACCATATTCCTGACTACCCTAAACGGCTAACAAACACATCAAACAATTCATGCGATCATCGTACATTATCACATAACATCCGAATAGCACATAATCAATCCAAAAATGATTTAAAGTTATATCTTCGTAAATTTGATTTATATGGAAAATGAAAATATGGTTGGTAGTTGATTTAAAATGAAAAATGCAAATCTATCTTTTTAAATTTATTTCTTAGGCGTTATTAATAACATATCTAAGTAGATGCATGAATTCTAAGGTACTGTCAGCAATTAAGCTAATCCCTTAGTAATTACTTGCTAATGATGTTTTGAAGCTAATTAAAGTAAGGGAAATTGATGCCTTTTGGCTCGAGAGGAGATTAATGGAGGAATTTCCATTTTTGTGGGAAGTGTTTAATAGGGAAGAGGAAGTCTCATCTATCACAAATAGCTCTGATCCCCAAATGGGCTTTTTGGGCTTAACATAAACCTCAATAATTATCCACTTATCTATCCAAAAACTGTTCAAAATTCAAATAATCATATCTCCTAAACCTTAATTCCAAAAAGATACTCGACCACTCTATAGAAAGAGAAACCATTATCCCTTTCCAATGAAAGTGGTTTTGGCCCCTAGTTTAACTCCTTTCAAAAGTTACATGCCTTATCATTTTGGGGGTCGAAATCGTCCAATAGAAATTCAGAGGATGAAAAATGCCACTGTTTAACATTTTCCAAAGTAAAGTCATTCGACTTCACATGAATTTAAAAATAATATTTATCATCTACAGATATGTAAAATATGGGTCTTTACACTCTCCTCGCTTTTAAGAATTTCGCCCCTGAAGTTCCTAAAGTAAAGAAGGAAAAGTAAACCATAGTTAACTTGCATGCCTGACAATCATAAGCAAACATTTCAAGCATCAAGCATGCAACCACCTAATCTAAGGCAATCAACAATATAAATATACCTATCCTATAGATACTAAACGATCCTACATGGTATCAAAAGGTGAAATTAAATGCGGTAAATAGAAAGTCATACCAAGTAAAGAGCTCTAAATAACTGGTCCTCATGCTCTTCTCGGTTTTCCATATGCAATTGTCCTCACTTTCACTGTGTTGAACCTCCACCGACTCCATTGATTTCCTCCTAAAGTTGTTTCATATCATGTACGACAATACAAATGAACCTACAAGGTCTTGAAGCTTTTGGCTCAATTTTGATATCATCCATTTTATCCAATGAAATGGTCATGCCTGAGCTATGCACATACTTCCAAAAATAAGAAATGTGAAATACATAGTGTATTCCTACCGTCATCTAAGGTAAGTTGACTCTATAAGCTAGGTTCTCAATCCTCTCTATCGAAAAATGGCCTACAAATCATGGCGTCGACTTCCTCTTATTATCGAAACAAACTACATTCGTCAATGGGGAGATCTTGTTAAACACAGTATCGCCGACAAAGAACTCTAAATCTCATCTTCTCTCATCAGCATAGCATTTCTTCCTATCTTGAGAAACTTTAATTCATTATCAAATGATCTTGATCTTCTCCAAAGTCTCCTAAATCATATTTTGCATAAGCATAAGTTTTTCACCTACTTTCCACCAACATGAAGGAGCATTATATGGTTGGCCATACAATGCCTCGATGGTACCATACTTTTGCTAGACTTATAACTATTATTTTATGAGAACTCCACTAAATGCAAAGGAATATCCCATGTGCCTCTGAATTCAAGAATGCAAGCTCGTAAGAGGTCCTCTACGATATGATTCACCATTTCGGTCTATCCATCAGCTTGTGGGTAATAAGTTGTACTAAAATGCAGCTCTATCCCCAATGCCTCTTGCAACCCCTGTCAAAACATGCTAGTGAATAATGGGTCTCGGCCACTCATAAGTCTTTTTGGCACACCCTGGAATCGCACTACTCATTTTACAAATAATTTGGCAATTTGGAAGTTGTTCTATTAGACTCAAGGGGTATAAGTCTAGCATTCTTCGTCAACCTATTGGCCATGACCCAAATGTAACGTACCTTCCCGTGGTCCTCGGTAATCCATCGATGAAATCCATTAAAACTTATTCCTACTTCTATTTGGAAACCTCAAGTAGTTGCATAAACCCACTTCCCGAGCTCGTATTGCTTTGCCTATCTCCACTAGTCGAGCCTTTACTACATGAACTTGCGAACTATTACGGTCTCGACCGTAATGGTTATATATCTGCTCTACATTTATCAGTTAACAGTTCATGCACTTTAAGATGAATGCCCATACATCTTTTTTCATCTCTTCCCAATAATATGTCTGTTTCATGTCGTGGTATATCCTTTTACTCTAGGATGTATGGTTAGTATCGAACGATGGCACCCTTGTAGTAACCTTCACCAATCCATCGACGTCGAGAACAAACGATCTCCCATCCATGTGTAGCCAACCACCACAGTCAAGCCCATACTTCTTCATCTCCTAAGACCCCAGTCCTTCCTCCATTTCCGTTATGATCTCTGCTAGTCTAGCATCATGCTTCTAATAGTGCCGATCTGCCCATCTAAAGTTGGTCGAATGGCCAAATTTGCTAACATCTTAGGTTTTAACTACAATAAAGTCTGAAGTTCTAGCTAGCAATTAAGTCTAGCTATATCCACTCCACGAACATTTCTCCCAAATTGGCATATCTTCTACTCAAACCATCAGCTACTGCATTTCCCTTACTAGGTGTATAAGAAATGCATAAGTCGTAAGAGGCCAAGAATTCCAACCATCACAATAGATGATAGTTAAGGTCCTTTTTAGAGAAAAGATATTTCAATAATTTATGGTCCATGAATAGCTTGAACCTTTCCTCAGGAAGATGATGCCTCTAAATCTTCAAAGAAAATTTGTGCTAATTCCAAATCGTGAAGGGTACTTCCTCTCATGCAATTTTAGTTATCGATTGGCATATGTGACAAACTTATCTCCTTGCATCAGTACCGCACCCAATCTGGTATTACAAGCATACATGTATACTGTCATCTCCTGATTCTCGTGCAGAATGGTCTACACGGGTGCACTCGTCAGCCTCTCTTTTAGACTTACAAATGCATGTTCATACCGTGCATCCTAGTTTGGTCTTTCTTCAATAAATTAGTCAAAGGTACTGCTATCTTTGAGATGTCCTTGATAAAATGTCTGTAATATCCCATTAGTCCGAGGAAACTCCATACAACATAACATTCCTGGGTTGGTTCCAATGTTGAACCACTACCAACTTCGTAGAATTTATAGAAATACATTGTACTGAAACAACATGACCAAAGAATCTTACTTCCCTCCTCCAGGAGTGACACTTTGAAAACTTCATCTTCATTCCATGCTTCCTCAAGACCTCAACCAGAATCCTCAAACGTGTCTTGTGTTCCTCTTTCATCTCGGAATAGACTAAAATATCATCTACGAACACAAGCATAAACTTATTAAGCTAATATCTGAAGACACCATTCATAAGATCATCGAAGTATACTGGAGCATTGGTTAGCTTGAACGGTATAACCAACCACTTGTAAAATATAGATGGCGTACAAAATGCTGTAATTGGAACATTCTCCTTTGCTACTCTCAACTGGTGGAATGCCATCCTAGATTCAACTGAGAGAACACTTTTGCCCCATGAAGCCGATCAAATGATTTATGAATAAGAGAGAGTGGATACTTGTTCTTCCTCGTCACCTTGTTCAAATCACTGTAATCTACACATAACCTCAAAAAACCATTCGCCTTAGTGGCGTACATTACAGGTGCACTCCACTAGGATATACCCCTGCAAACGAACCCCTTCCATATCGAGTCATTCACTTGGGCCTTAAGTTCCCTTTGCTCTCGGGATACCATACGCCTCAAAGGCATAACTACCGGTCTAGCCTTCTTCACCAAACTTGTGTGGAAATCGGTAACACCCCATATTTTGGTAACATTATTTAGGATATTTAATTAGATAAATTAAATAAAATAATGTACTGGTTAGGGGATTGAAATTTGATTTAATTAAGGGATAGCCGTGCCATATAAACAATGAATTAAAAGAAGAGTTTAACTTGAAAAGGCAAGGGTTAAAATGGGAAAGAGGCCATTCCTATATATATTCCCTTAGTCCATGTATCCCTATAGTTCATCTTCGTTTCTTAAAAAAATTAAACTAAGGCTGGCCACTAATAACAAGTGCAAGAGGAAGAAGATAGAGAAAAGCTAAGAAGAAGCTTAAGAAAATCAAGTCCATTCACATCTCAATCCCTTTAATCTTCAAGCTAAGATGAATAATGTTTACATCTCAAATTTTTATTGTTTTCGATTTTAAGATGAATTCAAAATATTTTGCATTGATTTGCCATGTTTTTGAATGAGGAATTATTGTATATACTTGATGATGAATCATGGTTGTTCATATTGAATTTTTGATATGTTTTAGGCTGAAAACCCTATTAAATGACATTCAAATTCCTTTTATATTTTTTATGAAGATCATAAATGATATTTTAGAGATGGGCTTTAATTTTTAGAATTTTATGATCAATTGTGGAATTTATATGAATTTTCTAGTAAAGAAAATGTTAATTTGGGTTAATAATTATTTGCGAACAAATAATAAAAGACTTGGGTCTGAAATTTCATATGTTGGAAAACATATTAAAAGTGATTTTCTGTAATTTTTGTTGAATTTTCCTAAGTGTTTTAATGAGTACATAAATTTTTGAATTAAAACCAAAATGGTTTCGAAAGAGACAGTTTTGAATGGTTTTGAAACAAATGCTTTCAACTTTAATAGGTTTCTAATCCTTTTGCTCTACTTGAAGGCATAATCCAAATGGTTTCAACCAAGACGATTTACAAAGGTTTCGAAGGGGTAAATTTTTGAATAGTTTCGAATGGTTTTCACATGTTTTAAATTGAACCCAAAGTGCTTTTGAAAGGATTGAGTTTTGACTGTCTTGAAAGGTTTGAATGAATGGTTTCGAAAGGGGTGGTTCCCCAGGGTTTCGAAAGGGTTGAAATGAAGGGTTTTTCCTATGTTTTCAAAAGAAAATATTTAAAGGTTTGAAAGAGGGATGTCTAATGGTTTGAAGCTTTTGGATAAAAGCAAGGAAAGTTTTTTCCAATGTTTTTGAAAGGCATGGTTCAATGTTTAAAGCTTTCGAAGGAAAGGCTTTTAGTGGTTTCGAAATGGTTACTTTTAAAAATTTCGAAAGGGTTACCTTTAAGGATTTTGAAAGGGTTGTTTGAAGACTTTAAACAAATGTTTTAAATGTATTAAATATGCAATATAGCCTAAGTTTTTCACGTTAAAAAGGATTTCCACTTGTTTTGGAAGGATAGCTAATCCTCATTAAAATTCATCAAAATTATTTTGAGTAAAGTATATGTATCATGGCAAAAATAGCTTAGAATAAAGCTAAGATTATATTTTCCTTGTATAAGTATGATTTAAAAGGCTAAGTCACTTTGATTCGGAATGTTAGTCTAGTTTACGGACACTTAGTCCAGTTTGTGGGCAGTTAGCCTAGATTTGGGATAGATAGTCCATTTTTTACTTATGGACAGATAGTCATCAAGTTTTCTGACTTAGCATAATAGATATTGCTATTACTATTATCATTATTATATCAGTTTGATTAACCAGTTGGGTTGCAGGAATGGATTTGCAAAAATATATGTTTTAAAGAGGATATTATTGAGGGAAAACCCGTTCCGCTAAGCGGCATGGTGTCACTTAATATTAAAAGACCCGGTTGAACCATATTACCCACACTAAGCTTTATGTCCGACTCGTAGTTTTTATTTCCCCTTAAACTCTCGGGCGGTCAAAATTGATTTGAGTAGGCTGAGGGTTAAGGTCTTCAAGTTTAGGCGAATAAAGCTTTCGATGACGAGTAGGTGGTTGATGGATAGCTAAGTAGGAATTTCAGATTATTTTGTTTATTTTCACTGTGTATTAAGTCGGATATGACTATATTGCTTACATCGACTAAGGGGCATCGTCATATGTCGCTCTTGGCGTATTTTTGTAATGATTCTAATTAATCTTTACTTGGGAAATGATATGGAATTATGGAACTTGGATATGAATTTGTTTTGAAATGTAATTAGTAAAAAGTTATTTTTGAAAATGTACGATTTTATCGTATTCAAGTGCTTCTAATATTATGGATACCATTACCATTACCGTATTTTGTCATTAGAAGCTAGTACTATGGATGATTGCAACATCTATAGCACTTAGCTTTTGGCCTTTAGGTATGAGATATTACAACTTGGTATCAGAGCGTGGTTAATGAAATTTTTTAAATTAAAAATCATTTTTTAGTTAAAAATGATTTTTAAAACATATTCCTAAGGAATTAGATTAAGAGTGGGGTATGGGATAACGCTATAGTAACTACTTGTATTTGCTATATATAAATATACACTTTATCTCAAGTCTCCTATCTATCTTAGGTTATTTTTAGTATCTCAATAGGTTTGAATGTAAATAATAAAGGTAGAAGAGGAAGTGTTAACCTAGGAGGGGAAGGCATCGATGGGAATGCTAGACCTAGTACAAGGAGGACCCAAGATCAGGCACAAGTAGAGAATGTAGGTGCTGAAGTAGTGCAAGTTGGAATGGAAGATTTGTATCAGTTTTTCATGAATATGATGCAAGCAGGAGTTGTTGCTAGAGTGTTGGGAGGAAATGATGCAGGGGCAGGAGTTCCAGAAGTTTCGGTAGTTAACCATTATCCTAAGTTGAGCAAAGATTACACCAAGCTTGGGCGAAAGCTATTTCTGGGAATAGAGGATGCTATAGAGGTGGAAAATTGATTGTTACACTATGAGAGAATATTTTCAGACTTGGGGCTCAATGGTGAGTAGAATAGGAGGCTTATTTCGAGACATCTTTATGGAGCCACTTTGTTTTGGTGGAACAGTGTGACGGTTGGTGTGGACGTGGAAACCATAACGTTGGTAGATTTCGAGGGAAGGTTCTAAGAGAGTTCATGTCTGAGATGGTACAATCAGCTCTGATTAGGAAGTTTATTGAGTTAGAGTAGGGAGAGATGTTTGTCTTGGATCATGCTAAAAAGTTTTAGGAGTTTCCTAGATACGTGTATGCTTCAGTGGATGTAGTAATGAAGAGGAATAAGAAGTTTATTAGGGGGTTGAAGCTTGAGTTAGCAATGTCGACATTACCTCATATTAGAGATCCTTTTGACTTTTTAGTGAAAATGACCTTAAGATACGAGGAGATTCTTGATTCTCTAGAAAAGAGTGAGGCTAAGGAGGTCCAGGTTGGGCGGAATCAGAAGAGGAAGTTCTTTCCTGAGAAAGGTTCTCAGAAGGGTGGAGCAGCTAAGAAAGGGAAGTCTGAGATTGTTTGCTTCAAGTGCAACAAGAAGGGGCACTTTGCTAATGAGTGTCATGTTGGAAAGGCGAAGGAGGTAGCCGGTAAGAAGAATTTCAGGTGCTTTAATTTTGACCAAATTGGCCATTATAGAAACCAGTGTAAGGAGCCTGCTAAGGATGAAAAGGGCAAGGTGTATGCGTTGGAGCCTGCTCCTTCTAAGCTAACAGCCCAAAAGAAGGAAAAGGCTGTTTTGGATGTATGCTTCAGACTCATGGTATGTCTGTTTGTGTTTTATTTGACACTGTTGCATCACATTCTTTTATATCTATATGTTTGATAGAAAAACTTAACCTAGAACCAACATATTTAGTTACTTCCTTATAGGTTCCGAATCCAAAAGGAGGTTATGAAACTCTAGGGTTGAGATGTGAAAAGTTATAGTTTGATCTGTTAGTTTATACTTTTGTTTGCAGTTTGTGTGTGTTTGATTTTGTGGGATTCGGGATCATTTTTGGGATGGATTGGTTAAGTGAGTATGATGCTACGATATTTTTCCAGGATAGGAAAATATCACTTAGATACCCTGATTGTGGCGATCAGATTGTTTATAACATAGAAGGTTCTAGCGGTGAGGTGAATGCTTTGTTAGGTGTTATGGAGTTGGATGATAAGTTGACTCGAGTTTTCGTGGTTAGAGAATTTGTGGATGTGTTTGAGCCTATAGTAGGTTTGACACCGAAATGAGCTATTGAGTTTCATATGGATTTGGTTCCAAGAGAAGAGCCAGTAGGCCGCCAAGAAGGATGACCCCTACAGAGATGAGGGAGTTGAATGTACAGTTAGTGGATTTGGAAAGCAAGAATTTTATTAGGCCGAGTAGTTCACTTTGGGAAGCAGTGGTGTTTGCTAAGAAGTCGGATGGATCATTGAGGCTATTTATTGATCATCGTAAGTTGAATGGGAGGACGATAAAGAATCGATATCCATTGCTGAGGATTGATGATTTTCTCGACCAGTTGAGTAAAGCCAAGGTATTCTCACAGTTGGATTTTGCGACAGGTTTCCATCATCTCAGAGTAGCAGAGGATAGTATACCTTTGATGGCGTTTAGGATAGATATGGATTATACTAATGGTTAGTTATTCGGACTGACTAATTCGCCCGCTTTCTTTGTGGATTTGATGAACCAAGTTTTCCATGAGCACTTGGATAGGTTCATATTGGTTTTCATTGAAGATATCTTGATATACTCTAAGGATGAAAGAGAGCATGAAGTTCATCTTAGGGTGGTAATTGAGACGCCAAGGCAGCATCAACTGAAAACAAAAATTTTGAAGTGTCATTTCTGAAAGAAAGAAGAGAAGTTTCTGGGTCATGCAGTCGAAGGGTTGTTAGTAGATCTGACTAAAATTAAAGCGGTGAATAGTTGAAAGAGACCCGAGACAGTATTGGAGATAAAGAGTTTTCTTGGGATGGCTGGCTATTATCGGAGGTTCATTAAGGATTTTTTATGGATAGCGGCATCGACGGCCAAGCTAACAAGAAAGGATGTGAAGTTTGTGTGTACCGATAAGTGTGAGGATGCATTCCAGAGTTTGAAACACTTATTGACCCATGCACCTGTGTTGGTTGTTCTAAAAGGGAATCAAGGTTTGGTGTTTTACATAGATGCATGTGGAATAGGAATAGAAGCTTTGTTGACACAGAGAGTAAAGTGATTGCCTATGCTTCTACACATCATAGACCGCATGAGGTCAATTATCAGACACATGATTTGAAATTTCCAGCAGTAATTTTTACATTGGAGGTGTGGAAACATTACCTTTTTGGAGAGAGGTTTGATTTATATACATATCATAAGTTGCGGAAGTATTTGTTCTCTCAGAAGAGTTGAACATGAGATAGCAAAGATGGTTAGATTTTATTACCGCTTATGATTTTGGGATTGAGTACACACCGGGGAAAGAAATCAAGGTTGCAGTTGCACTTAGTAGGTAACATCGAAATGTAGTAATTGTGATGATCGCTGTGTGAAAAGAATTTGGAAGCATTATTTAATTGTAGAGTGCAGTAGAGATCTGAGGCTAGGCTTAGCGGAGAAACCATAATGTTATCTTGTTTGGAAGTTCAACCAGTGATGATCGAAAAGATTGCTTCTAAATGGGAAGAAGATCTGGTATTAGCTGAACAAATCAAGAAGTTAAGAGATGGAATCGAGAACGATGAATTGAAAGATTTCAATCTTGACCAAAATTGGAGGTTGAGAAATTAAGGAAGATTGTGTGTTCCGAGTGTAGGAAACATAAGGAAAGAAGTCTTAGACGAATGCCATCAGTCGAAGTTCTCTATTCATCCGAGATGTATTATGATGTATCAGGATACGAAGAGAATTTCTTTTGGGAAGGTATGAAGCGGGGTATTGGTTTATGGGTAAATCAATGCTTGGATTTCCAACATGCAAAGGCTGAATACAAGAAACCAAGTGGGTTGCCTCATCCATTAGATATTCTGGTATGGGAGTGGGATTCTATCTCCATGGATTTTTATTGATGGGTTGCCAAGGTCGAACATGAGAAATGATGGTATATGGATCATAGTGGACAGACTGACCAAGAGTGCCCATTTCATTCCCGCTAGGTCAATCAGAATGGCACCTTTTTTGGCAATGTTATTTATCAAGAATGTGGTCAGACCGTGTCGAATTCCTAGTAGCATAGTTAGTGATAGAGATTCCTTATTCACTAGCGATTTATGAAGAAGTCTACAGGATGTTTTGGGAACCAAGCTCAAGATGAGTAATACTTACCATCCGCAAACAGATGGGAAAACAGAGAGAGTCAACAATATCTTGGAAGATTTGTTAAGTGCTTGTGTATTAAATTTCGGGAGATCATGGGAAGACCATCTGCATTTAGTCGAGTTTTCATAGAACGATAGTTATCACACTAGTATTAGGATGGAACATTTGAAGCTTTGTATGGAAGGCCAAGCAAATCTCTCGTATGTTGGTTGGAAACTGGGATAGGTTGGTTCTTGATCCGGATTTGATTATGGAAGCTGCAAAAAAGATCGAGGTCATTTGGGCTAAAATAAAGGAGGCTCAGTTTAGGCAGAAGAGTTATGGAAATAAAAGAAGAAAATATTTTGGTAGTATTTGGTTTAAAAACGAAATTTGTGTTTTCGGTTTTCAATTTGTACGTCAAATATGAAAAGAGTGGACAAACGATAGAGGGGATGGAAGAATGATGGAGAGGACGATGGATGGTATAGAGGAACGATGAAATGATGGATTGATTCTCATGCTTCCATTATTTTCGAAAACACGAAAAATAAAAAAAAATTGTTTTCTATTTTGTATGTGAACTTCATTTTATAATTGGTCGTTTTCGATAATATGCATGCATCGTGCGCATTTTTTTATGGACAAAAACCCAAAACTAAACATGACAAACCAACCACCGCCTTAGAGTTCTCAATTGGAGATTAGGTTTTCATCAAAGTTTCACTAATGAAAGGTGTGATTAGATTTGGGAAATCAGGAAAGTTAGCACTGAGATTTGTTGGCCCATTTCCTATTGTTGAGAGGATCGGGAAACACGCATATAGAGTTGAGTTACCAAACAATTTGGAAGGAGTCCATGATTTTTTCCATGTTTCTCATCTCAAAAAGTGTGTTAGAGACCTAGAGACTACTATTGTATCGACTGTGCTAGATGACTTATAGTAGAACATGATTTGACTTTAGTGAGTAAGCCTATTTGTTTTGTTGCGAGAGATGAGAAGAGCCTTACAACCAAGATGTTATGATTAGTCAAAGTCCAGTAGAGCGATGATGAGAGGGACTGTACTTGGAGATTGAGAGCAGGATGAGAGATACATATCCTGACTTATTTGATGGTACGTTTTACCTCTTTGATTGAATTATTGTGTCCCTTACTATAATTTCGAGGACGAAATTCTTTAAGGAGGGGAGTTTGTAATACCCCATATCTTTGGTAACATTATTTAGGATATTTAGTTAGATAAATTAAATAAAATAATGTGTTGATTAGGGGATTGAGATTTAATATAAATAAGGGGTAGCCATGCCATTTAAAATGAATTAAAAGAAGATTAACATGAAGTAGGGGAGGGTAATATGGGAAATAGGCCATTCCTATATCTATTCCCCTAGGCCGTGTATCTCTACACATTCATTTTCGTTTTTAAAAAAAAATTAAACTAAGTTGGTATGTTAGCTCCAAAATTGGTTACTAACACCCAAATCCAGACAAAAGCACCAAATCACAGTTACATGTCATAGATAGAATATATGTAGAGAGTACAAAATATAAAGAACAGTGGAAATTAAAAAGAAAGCAGTAATAACATAGGATTTATAGTGGTTCGGCTGACTCTAGCCTACGTCCACTCCAGAATTTCGTATTCATTACTGTAATAATTGATTACAGTTACAAAATGGTAGAGTAGCCTTAGCCTTAGAAAATAGACAGCAAGAGAGCCGAAAAGAAGATCCCCCAATCTAGAGACCCACATGCTGTATTTATAGGCAAATCCAGGTAGTTGGGCCTCTTGGGTGACCCAAGACCCATTAAATCCACGGCCGATCCAGAACCTATAGCCTAGACCAACTTCCTGCCCAGATGCTGCCAACCTAGGAAACCCACCAAGGAAACTCGAAGTAAATCTGCTTTGGACTTGAAGTCACCCGAAGACTTGATGCGATCGAACCATGCATTGACGCCAACCCATTCTATCACGTAGACGACCCGAAATCGAGTGCCAAACGACATGAAGTGACCAAACTATAATGTAGCCGACACAGCTACATTTCCTGCCGACCCACATCCTAGGAGCTAAATGACTCAAAGAAACCATGTCATGTGCCACTACCGACCCTCAACTTGACAGAGCCACCTTATTACCTTATCCACGACCGAGCCACCTTGGCGAGCCATAGTGCCGAACCACCTTACCGAGCTTCCCTGACCGAACCACAACGCGGAGCGACCACTAGGATCGAACCATGATCTAACTAGGCTGAACCAACATCCATGAGGTGCCACCTTACCGAGCCACTTATGTCGACCCACCTAGAAGACTTGAAGAAATCATCCATACGACTTGAAGCTCGACTCCATATGATTCGAAGAAAATCCAGGGCGACTTGCGACTCATCGAAACCCAAGTTTCAAATATCCAAAAACCTTCGACCATCGACTATACCGAATCCCGGCTATAAATCCAGATTATTATCCATGCTTGATCATCCATTCATCCAGTTGACTAAATCCATTCGTAAACCAGCCTCGACGAACAGCAGTCAATTTAGTTAAATCCGTATATCTACGGCCTTGCTAAAAGGCAGGTTAATACTTGCCCCCTAAAACATGCCTTGCGGTAGGAAGGTGTGTTATGTATAGCCTCAAATCCGATATCCGAAGTCCGTATGTTATTCATAGCCATACCATTCGATTCATAATCTAATCCATTTTATCCAAGTGCCATTGTCGTATACTTACCCAAACACGCATCTGCTCCGAGTTGTTATCCAATCCTTATCCAATAACCAAATTCACGACCTCCCCTGGTCGATATCCAAATCCGGGGCTACTCCAGGTCCATGCCTAAATCCTTAGCTGTTCATATTCAATATCCAAATCCGTTACCTCTCCGAGTTCTTGCCAAGTGCACCGTGCACCTGACGACCTATGTCAAGTAATGCCATGATGTTCCTGGTTCAGTGTCCTTGAACGTTTAGAAAGGCCGTGGATTAAGTCCTAAGCCGAATCCTAGTCACCCCGGACCCAAGCCAAGTATAATCCATACTCGACGACCTGTCATAGTAACCGATGGATAATATGGGGCCTAAGTCCTAGGCCGCGTCCTGGTCTCTCAAGACCCTTGCGGAGCATAGTCCATACTCGACGGCCTTTTAGACAAAAACCTAGTAAAACTCAATCAAAATTGAATCTAAGACCCAGATTCAAACCAGAAAACCAGTAATCCATATCAGAAGTCCGAATCAAAAATCATGCATCCAAACCAAGAAACCAACATAACCGAGAGTTCAAACCGAACTCCAAAACAAAAGCGGAAAAAAAAATGTCCAAGCCAAAAGGAAAAAACAAACTTCACAAACCAGAGCGTCTCGGTAAACCATCATCTCAGAGCATGCCTAAGGGTTATTTTCGACCCCGTACATGAGTAAGTGATTTAGCCATTTGTCTGAAGTTTGTTACTTATTCCAAACCATCATGATTAGTTGATGACCAACCGGCTACCATTCCTAGGCCTCGGGCCTTCGTCGTCCAAGGTAGGCGGTGGCTGCTCCTATTCCACCGTCGAATTCCGAGTTCCGACATATTGCCACAACTGACCATTCCTTACATGTTCCTCGACTATATTCTTTCGGATGACGGCAGCTGTTAGTATCATGCCCGTCTAGGTCATTAAAAAGATAGTTCCTTCCTTATCCCTTTCGTGTTACGAGGGCTCCCTCTTTGCCAGCCTTCGATACGGAAGGCGATCTCGAGTGTCCAAGAATATCTGCTCCAATGTTGCATTCAGTCCTGTGTAAGTGGAGAATTTTGGTTCTCCCTAGCGCTTCATTTTCCCTTGATACTTGTCTTTACCCGAGTTTTCATCGGGCAGTTCTCCATCCTTAACCATGTTTACTTCCTCTGACTTCATATCCAAGCATGCATCCTCTTGTCGGAGAAACCTCTCGGCTTCATGAATAAATTCCCCGAGATCTAGTGGTGGATCTTGTATCAATGATACATTGAAATCCTAACCATCCCTAACTCCTGACATTGCAGCTATCAAAACCATTAATGGATCTTGCCGATCCACCGCAGCAGCTGCTACATTAAACCCACTTAAGAAAGTCCGAAGCGATTCATCCGTCCTTTGCTTAACTGACATCAGCATCGTCACATTCTTTGGCCTTTTTATATGAACTTGAAACTGGCTTAAGAACTTGTCCACCAGTTCATGTTCCAATAGATCCGTCCTCTATCTGTCTGAACCACATAACAGCTATATCGGTCAAGTGCAGAGGGAAAACATCGAGCGTTGATCTCCTCTGATGCCCCTAGCACCTACAAATGCCTTGTGTACCTCATCAAGTGGTTAGTGGGATCCATCTTACCGTTGTATACTTCTAGAGCGGGTAGCTTGAAATCGGGTGGATTCCTAGCTATCCTGATGTTCTGGGTAAATGGACTTTTGTCGACTCCCTCCAAGTACTTGTTTTTCAGACCTCCACGAATGGTTCACCTGATGATGTCATCCAATCCAGTGTTACCTACAAAGGGCTGGCCCCTATTTACATTTCCTAACTGCCCTCTAAGTCCTCGAGGGAATCCTAGTAAATACTCCTCGTCATGTACTCCTGTATTCTTGTTGACATCGGACCGCGCAGCGTCATCTGATATCCCTTCAAGGTTTGTTCTTGCATTACCTGGTGGCATGCCTCCGAGTCCAGGTCCACCTAGATTAAAAGTTGTTTGCTGATTGGGGGCTGCCACCTACTGAACCACTCCACCTTCTTGCAGGTTGGGTCCTTCTAATCCAGCTCCATGGTTCTGAGCTCATGTAGTTCCTACTTGTCCAAATTGTCTAAAAAGTGCCTGCATCATTTCCTCTTTCCTTTTCAACTGTTCTCGCATGGAATTCATCATGACCTGCATCTCATCCCTAGTGATGTAGAAGAGGCTTGATTAGCTCTAAAGGAAGCCTCCTGACTTCCCTTCTGCTGACTTCTTTCTGTCCTCTGTCTCCTAGTTGATTGCTTTGCCATAGTCTCCAGAATCTAAGTTCCTAAATCCCCAAGTGCTAGATTTCTCAATGAAAGCACCAAAATGTTAGCGCCAAAATTGGTCACTAATACCCAAGTCCAGACGAAAGCACCAAGTCATAGTCACAGATAGAATATATGTAGAGAGTATAAATATGAAGAACGGTAGAAATAAAAAAGAAAGCAGTAATAACATAGAATTTACAGTGGTTCGGCAGACTCCGACCTACGTCCACTCCATAAATTTCCGTTTCATTGCTGTAATAATCGATTACAGTTACAAAATGTAGAGTAGCCTTGGACTTAGAAAATAGTAAGAAAGAGGGCCGAAAAGAAGATCCCCCAATCTGGAGACCCACATGCTGTATTTATAGGCAAATCCAGGTAGTTGGGCCTCTTAGGTGACCCAGGGCCCATTAAATCCACAACCGATCCAGAACCTATATCCTCGACCAATTTCCTGCCCAAATGCTGCCAACCAAGGAAACCCACCAAGGAAACTCGAAGTGAATCCCCATTGGACTCGAAGTAACCCGAAGACTTGATGCGCCCGACCTATGCATTGACGCCGACCCATGCTATCACATAGCCGACCCAAAGTCAGGAGCTGAACGACACGAATGACCAAACTATAATGTAGCCAACCCAGCTACATTTCCTACCGACCCACATCCTAGGAGCCGAACGACTCGAAGCAACCATGCCATGCGTCACTACCGACCCTCAACTTGACGAAGCCACCCTGTTACCTTATCCACAACCGAGCCACCTCGACGAGCCATAGTGCTGAACCACCTTGCCGAGCCGCCTTGACCGAACCACAACACTGAGTGACAACCAAGGCCTAACCATGATCTGACTAGGCCGTACCACCTTCCATGATGAGCCACCAAAATGGCCGAGCCACTAACTTAGCTGAGCCGCCCATGCCGAGCCACCTTACCGAGTCACTTATGCCAAGCTACCTAGAAGACTCGAACAAATCATCCATACGACTCGAAGCTCGACTCCATATGACTCAAAGAAAATCCAGGGCAACTTGCAAGTCATTGAAACCCAAGTTTCAAGTATCCAATAACCTTCGTGCATAGACTATGCCAAATCCCGGTTATAAATCCATTATTATTATCCATGCTTGATCTTTCGTTCATCTAGTTGACTAAATCCATTGTAAACCAGCCTCGACAAACGAGCAGTTGATTTAGTTGAATCCGTGCATCTGCGGCCTTGCTAAAAGGCCGGTCAACACCGCCCACTATTAACAAGAGAAAGAGAAAGAAGATAGAGAAAATCTAGGAAGAAGCTTAAGCAAATCAAATCCATTCACATCTCAATCTCTTTAATCTCTGAAGCTAAGGTGAATCGTGTCTACATCTCAAATTTATTGTTTTCGGTTATAAACAAATTTCGAATATTTTGCACTGATTTGCCGTGTTTTTTAATGATGAAATTATCATATATACTTGTTGATGAATTATGGTTGTTCATATTGAATTTATGAAATGTTTTATGGTGAAAACCTTATTAAATGACGTCCAAATGCCTTGCAAATTTTAATGAAGATAGTAAATGATATTGTAGGGATGGGTTTCAATTATCAGAATTTTCTGAATAATTGCAGAATTTATATGAATTTTATAGTATAGAAAATGTTAATTTGGGTTAATAATTATTTATAGTTAAATAATAAAAGATTTGGGTATGAAATTTTTATATGCTGGAAAACATATTAAAAGAGATTCTCTGGAATTTTTATAGAATTTTCCTAAGTGTTTTAATGGGTATATAAAATTATTTAAGGTACATGGCTTAAATGTTTTATATATTTAGAAAGGGAGATGAGGGGTTTTGCAAATAATTCAAAAGGATTGTTCTGAGAATTGCAGCACTTTTTATTGGTAAAGAAAGGGGAAACAAATCAAAATTTGACATGTAAAGCAGGTTAGGTGTAAATAACTATTTTCTACGTGATTTCCACTGTTTTGATGCTTTCGGCACCAAGTTCCACCTCTTTAACTTTGGTTCCGATGCAGTCAAAACCAACGCACATGGTATCAGGGAACTGGTACGTAGTGAGTTGGATATAGGTGGAAGGTATGGAATCGAAACCAGGGGTCCCGAAGGTGTTGAGGCATTAATTTTCTTTTAAATTAAAAATGTGCCTGCTTTCTTTCAACTAAATTGCTTTCGACTGAGTAGCTTTCGACTCAGTTAGCTTTCGATTGGGGTTAATGGATTTAAAGAAATTGTTTTGATTGGGTTGCGCCTTTGTTTTTAAATAACTACTTTTGACTAAGTCGAAATCTTTTGTTGCCACTATTTTACCTTTCGACTCAGACGGTTTCGAAAAGGTTGATTCTTTTTTAAAATATGGGCACTTCTCCAATGCTTTCAAAGGGATGGTTTTGACATTATCACTTCTTTGCTTAGGAAATGGTTTCGAAACAAATGCTTTCAATTTAAATGTTTTAAAGGCCCTTTCTTATGATTGAAGTAAAACCCAAATGGTTTCGAAAGAGACATTTTTAAATGGTTTCAAAGTAGATACTTTCGACTTTAATGGGTTTTTGATCCTTTTGCTCTACTTGAAGGCATAATCCAAATGATTTCGACCGAGGCGATTTTCAAAGTATTCGAAGGGCTAAAATTTTCAATTGTTTTGAAAGGTTTCCATATGTTTTAAATTGAACCCAAAGTGCTTTCGAAAGGATTGAGTTTTGACTGTTTTTAAAGATTTTAATTCCAAAGGGATAGTTTCCCAAGGTATCGAAAAGGTTGAAAGGAACAGTTTTTCCTGTATTTCAAAAGGAAACATTTTGTAACGACCCGTATTTTTAACACTTTAAAAATACGAATTAAAATTTAAAAAAAAATTGATAGAGAAAAAAAAAAACCCGAAGGAAATAAAATTTTGTGTTGTTAAATGTGAATTACAAGTTAAAATACAAAACTGAATTCTGAAATAACTTATTTGTAAATGAAATATGGATGTTAACTTATAGTGAATATAGATAATGAATTGAATGTGATTGTAAACCAAATTGGTTATGATTGTAAACAAAGGATAAATAAAATGTTACATTTAATATTGAAGTTATAATATGGAAATCAACGTAAATGAATATAATTTAATATTATTGTGAATTTAAATAAGATGATTGCTGAAGAAAATGAAAGTAAATGAATTATAAACCATTGATAATAATGCATAAGTAAATGGTTGATTCATTAATGAAAGTGTAAATCGAAATAAAAGAATTCATTTGAAATTAAATAACTTGAATTTGAATTACAATATAATTGAACGCTGAATCTAATCTAATCTTTTATATTGGATCTATAATGGAAAACTGCCTTGTAAAAGATTGTTAATTACTGTGAAATTAAAAATAGGATTTGTGAACAATTGAAATTTGATTTAAAAGTTAATAATATAAAATTGGGAATTTTATATTGAAATTAAACAGTCGAATAATTTACTTTTCGAATATTGGATTTAATTAGGTAATTAAATCGATAATTTAATAAGTTAAATTTCAGAAATAATTGAAAATCGAGTTGAATATGATTGAAAATGATTTGTAAAATTTTATCTTATCATATTGGAGTTATAAGAATGTTATAGAAATTTTAAAATTAAATTTTGAGTTAATTTGTGAAAATTGAATATTTTAATATTTAATTATCGACTGTAAAATAGCTAATTTTTGAACAGTCTCAGAATTGAACGAAACAAGTTCCATTGGGTCCGTAATAGTTAGTTATTACCGGATTTCAATTTTCGTATCAATCGGAATTACGGTTTGACCATGGCAGCTCGAAACGCGTTGAAATTGTTTTAATATTATTTTGGCGGGTTAAAATAGTCATTTTTCAAACGATCTCGGATTTAGACGAAACCAGTTTCATTGGATCCGTAATGTGATATTATTGTAAGGTTTCAAATTTCAAGTCAAACGGATTTACCGTTTGTCCGGGACAAGCCACAACGCATAGAAATTCGTTTAATCGGTTTAATTTAAAATTGATCGTTTATTGCCGTAACTCACACATACGATCGAATTAGCTTTCGAAACCTATTCCATTGTGTCCGGAACGTGGGATAAACCCTAGAAACGCCGGTCACCGCGCGTAAATCGGAGTTCGAAAAATCGAGTGAATAGTGATTTTCGGTAAATTTCTATAAAAGGACCCCTTTATCATTTCATTTGCACTCAAGCCCTTGTCTTCAACAGCAGCCGGCCCTAATCTCAATGGCTGAAAATTTTCGAAACTTCTTCCCTTAATATCTCTCAATCCATCAGCAATTAGCAAAAGTCGTCAACTACAAAGTTGTAGAGCACGACGAGAGCTTCAAATCCATACGGAGATGATCGGAAACGGAGCTTCGAGTCAACGGGAAATCGAGATGGAAGTCGCTGCGTTTTTCACGCAAATCGAGGTGATGAGGGGAGCCGAGTTCATCCATCTCCTGGCCGTGGGTAGCTCTTGCATAGGCGCTTCTAACGTGGGTCTCCGATCAACTTCTCGTCGAGTGATGGTGGCGAATTCGTCGGTCAAAGGTTGGAAGAGGTGGGTTGTGTTGCTCACGTATAAACCTGGGAAGGTGGAAGAAATGAAGGCACGGCTCAGATCTGAAGTGTGGGAATGAGCGGCCAGATCTGAAAGTTGTAAAAGTATGAAAGAAAATAGCAAATTAATTATATTTAAATTCGTGTAACTTTGAAAATTCATATCTTTTTCATACGAGGTCGGAAACGCGCGAAACCAGTTGCGTTGGAATCGTATGGACGAGCTCTACGCTATGGAGTTGGATTGGTAGCATTTGGAGCTAGAGAAATTTTAAGTTAAATTGAACGCCGTTCGATTTGATTTAAAATCGTAAAATCAAGGTGAGTGTTTTTAACGCTCACAACGTACTAAATATCTTTATGTTAGTTAAATTTGATATTATGAAGTGTTATGAATTTTATTAGTCGTTGTTTGATAGAATTTAATTGTCATATAGATTGTCATTCGAGTTAACCGTTAAATTGACAGTTAAATTGAAGTTAAAATTGAATTGCAATTAAATTACCTGACTTTGATAACTATGAAACTGCCATGAATTGTATTGTTTATTGGATGATGTATTTTGATGGATGCTATTGGTTGATAATTGAGTGTTTGGATGTTTATTTGCTTATATAGATCCTGTTATGCATACATATGATACTGTGATTAAATTTAAGTAATATATGTTCATCCCTGACATTCAGTTGAAATAAATAATTACTTGGCCATAGGATAGAAAATTATATACGGACACCGAATTGGCTAAATTAATAATTTTAAAAATCGTCGATTTGAAATTTATTTAATTGTTTTGATTTAAAGGTTATAAATAGAAATCAATTTATAAAAATCGAATTTATCGAAAATGTGAGTTGGAATGTTGAAATAAATTTTGGTTAAAGGGATTTTGTTAAATAATTTAAGTTGAGATTTTGAGGTTTGAAATTGGATATGATTGGATTTCGAAAATTAATTGTTTGAAGGTTTAACCTTAATTCGGGCTTTGAATATTACTAAGTAAAAGTGATATGAAAATGATATTTTGAAATCGAGCTTGGAATTGAACCATATTTGAAATTTGGATTTAAACTTGAATATTGATGGAAAATTTGTTAAGTGTTATGAATCGATATTTTTGAGAAATCAAGCTCCAAATCGATAAAAATTGAAATTGAATAAATTGAAGTTGAATGAAAATTTAATTAATTTGAGTCAAAGTTGACATTGTTTTGAATTGAAATCGAAATTGAATCGGTAGAATGGAAATTGAAATTGATTTGAATTGGGAAGATGTAATTGAAATGGATTAGTTTTGAAGCTGTTTTATTTTGTTTTCCAAATTTCTCGGTTATATAAAACCATTTTTGAACACTTAAACTATTTTAATCTATTTTAAATCTACTTAACCCGATTTAAATTATTTTAAACTAATTTATCTATTTGAACTCCATTTTAAGATTTTAAGTATTTTTAACTATTTTAATTATTAAAAACTACTTTAAACTACTTAAAACTATTTTCTAAGATTCCAAACTGGTTAATAAGGTGAAATGTTTATGTTTAAATCTTGAATTTAAATATGAATTGAGTTAAATGAAGTTGCAATCTAAATGGAAATTCGAAATGATTTTGAAAACGAAATGAGATATTGAGACGAAAAATGATTTTTGAAAGGAACCTTATATTTTGAATGGCTATGTCGATATTTGAAATGGATTTGATTTTGAAGCAAACATGATATTTTAATATCAATTATGAATCGATTTGAAATGTAAAAGAGCCAACGGTGTAATAATACGTAGTTATTAAAGAGACCGGGATCGGATATGGACATACTCTCTGTCGATACCGAAAACCACTTTAATAACTATTATACGCGGAGTGTTGATCCAGAATGAAGTGGATGGTTTGGTGAACGCGTTGATTGAAGAAAGAGAACGATTATTGGATGACCCCTGACATGACTAAAACAGGAGCCGCGCCGGGCCATTGAGGTTCGCCACCTCTAGCGGACACACTTCTTCGATACCATATCTATTACATTTGTGATGCGATTTGGGTGCACCCCTTGATTTGGGAGTGTTGTTTCGCGGTGTTGGGGTAGCTGCTGGCTATGCCCAACATCAGTCCGGATCACGCAACTACTAGTATCCTAGTTGGTATTGCCTCATGTACCTTGTCATACTGATTATCCTATTCGCGACCACTACGTTTTGATTTGTACCTTGAGTATATGGATTGCCCTCTGGTGACTTCCGGTTTTGGGGAAACTACGGTCTTGTATATGCTTTTGGGAATATAAAAATGTGTTAAGGGGGATTATGGTAACGCCTTAACGCTATTTTGATACTTTATATTACTGATAGGCATTATTTACTTAGCGTATATTACTACATAGTAGATATTTTCACGGATCCTTGAGAGATGGAAAATCCCGTAACATCTCTTAAGTTATTGCACTCACGTTAACACTGGATAAGAGATGTCAAAACCCGTAAACATCTCCGACGCCGTTACACTAATATTTATTTACGATTGATTTCACTTTCATAAGGATATTTTAGTCCTGACTCGAGTGTTTTGTCTTTTCATTACGCTCGGGTCAGTCCTGAGTTTTCAGATTTTTGAGGATCTATTTCTGGAGGATGAAGACGAAGATTTGGTATATTATCTACTACTATTATATTCATTCCATTCCGCTGCATTGTTGTATGATATTTGCTGTGTATGTAACTCTGATAAATGTTGTATAATGATAATCAAATGTATTCATTTCAAATGTATTCATTTAATTAACAGCTTCATGAACTGTTATTTTATTATTATACTTTAGCCTTCCGCTGTGAGATTCTGTGTTGTTTCATTTCCTTTATTTCCCTTCCTTTTCTTTTCTTAATTACCCCAATAACTATCTGCCCTTTTAATGGTTTGGAATCGACATGTGTATTTGATCGTCGGTTTAAACTGTCCAAAAAGGCGGGTCGTTATACATTTAAAGGTTTTAAAGAGGAATGTCTAATGGTTTGAAGCTTTTGGAGAAAATCAAGGAAAGGTTTTTCCAATGTTTTCGAAAGGCATGCTTTTATGGTTTAAATCTTATGAAGGAAAGGATTTTAATGGTTTTGAAAGGATTACTTTCAAAGGTTTCGAAAGGATTACCCTCAATGGTTTCGAAAGGGTTTTTTAAAGGTTTTTAACAAAGTTTTCGAATGTATTAAATAGGCAACATAGTCAACGTATTTTAAAGTTAAAAAGGGTTTTAACTTATTCTAGAAGGACAACCAATCCTCATTAAATTTTATTAACATTATTTTGAGTAATATATATATATATATATATATATATATATATATATCATGGTAAAAATAGCTTAGAATAAATTTAAGATTGTATTTTCCATATATAAGTATGATTTAAATTGTTAAATCATTTTGAAAAGGTTTTCAAGGAAAAAGATGAATAGTTGTTAACCCTAAGAAAATGAGTCGGACAGTAGTCCATTTTGATTCGGACAATTAGTCCAGTTTATGGACAGTTAATCCTGTTTGAGTGCAGTCAGCGCAAATTTTGCACAGATGGTCCATTTATTACTTTTGGACAGATGGTTTATCAAGTTATCTATTTTAGCATAATGGAAATTGCTATTATTACTATCATTGTTATTTCAGTTTGATTAACCAGTTTGGTTGTATGAAAGGATTTGTAAAATATATGGTTTAAAGAGGATATTAGTGAGGGGAAACCCGTTCCGCTAAGCGGCATGGTCTCACTTAATATCAAAAAACCAAGATGAACAGTATTATTCACTCCAGGGTTTATGTCCGATTCGAAGTTTTTGTTTCCCCTTAAACTCTCGGGTACTCAAAATTGATTTGACTGGGATGATGGTTAAGGTTTTTTTAAAATTTTAACGAATAAAGCTTCCGGAGACGAGCTGACGGATAGCTAATTAGAAATTGCATATTATTTTGTTTATTTCTGTTGTGCATTAAATCAGATATGGATTATGCAACTTGGATTTCAATTTGTTTTGAAATGTAATCAATAAAAAGTTGTTTTGGAAATCTGTTATTTTGTTCATATTTAAGTGCTCCTAATATCATGGATGCCATTGTCATTACCGTATTTTGTCATCAGAAGTTAATACTATGGATGACTGCAGCATCTGTCGCACTTAGATTTTCGAGCTCTAGGTACGGGATGTTACAAAATCTATCTCCCGGATTGGTGGTAATCTGGTCACCTCCTCGAGTACATCTGAATACTCTTTAACGATAGGCACAGATGACAACTCATCCTCGGGAACTCTAGCGAATATAGAAAGCTAACCATTACCTCATCCTTTGATGGGCAGCCTAACTCTACCTTCTGCTCATCCATAGTTTTAATTGTCGCAAAAGCTTCCCGTAATCCACAACTACCTCATACTTCCACATCCAGTCTTTCCATAAAATAATACCGAACCTCGCAAAATACAAACCAAAGAAAGCACAAACAAAAAAACAACCATGACTTGATAAGACCAAACTATAAAAAACTATACATAGGTTGGTGGAGCCTCCAACAAGGTTTGTCACTATTCGATCAACAAGCATGGGTTTCAATCCTAATCAATCCACTAAGTCGCTGGATATGAAGGAATGAAGCTCTAGTATCGAATAAAATACGTATGTGAACACCGTAAATAGAAAGCATACCTTGAATATCTATGCTCTTCCTTTTTTCATTTATCGAGGGAGCACTCGAAAAAGTCAGAATAGTATCAAATGCATATTCCCTACCATGTTGCACTACAGCATTTATTCTCTTTAGCTTTGCTACTTTTACTCAAATGACCCTTATCACCAAAGTATGACCAAATATGGTTCCACTTGGCCTTTTCCTAAGCATCCTTGTTTTGGAATTTTTTCCTTTTGTTATTCCTTTTCTTCTTGCCTTCCATGCCTGATTGTGGCTTTGGCTCTTCTTTGGAAACAATGGCTCATGCCTTATTGTGGCTTTGGCTCTTCTTTGGAAACAATGGCTGGATTAGATTTGGGGTATAGAATCTTGTGTTGGAGAGTCTTCTCAATGAGGTTCTTAAAGGACTCGTGAATGTTTCCCACTAGCTTCTCTCCTAGGTAATCCCATAAGAAACTTATCGTTCTTCTTTAATGGAGTGTCGATAAAAGCCATCATGTATTTTGACAAAGCATTGAACTTAGCCATATACTTGGAGACATACATCTCTTCCTGTTTTAGGTTTGCAAACATCCTGAATAACACTGACTTTTGGTATGAATTCCTCCTCAATCCTAGCCTTGAACTGATCCCAAGTAAACTTATCCCCATGGGTCATTACCTTCACCACATTCCACCAATTCATGTCCCTTCCTTGGAGCTGTCTGGAGGCCAATCTCCTTTTCATGGCATCATCCAACTCCAGATCATCAAAGATCCACTCGTATGTGTCTAACCAATCTTGCACTTTCATAACCGACTCCGTACCATGGAATAGTTTTCCACCAAGACCGGAAAAATCATTGTTCAACTTTGTAAAATTGGCCATGGGTGCCTGCACTTGAGCACCAGCAGCAATAATATTTGAAGCATCCATTCGAGCATTTTGCAAAATGTTCCTCATCATGGTATTTAATATTGTTGCAAATTAGGATTAGCAGCTCCCGAGCCTGCCTACCCCTTCCTCTTAAACTCTAAAAGTGGAATTTCTAGCAATACTTATAGTATGCCGACTCATTCTTAATCTAAAATACGAATGATCAGCCTCTCATAAAGAAAAGCTGCATCAATGGCACTCATATGCAATGAAACTTCTACACATACACTGCTGTATAGTTTTGAAAACCAAATATATAACGTATACGATCTCTCGTATACTCTCAATCCATTCTAAGTTGATAACTCCTCCATATTCTAATGGATCGTGGCATTACCTTTGGTCTGCTATGCAACCTAAGCTTTGATACCAAATGTGACGAATGCCCAAAACCTTCGGCACTCAATGTACATGTATAGTCCTCTACAATAGTGCCCAACCGATGTAGGACAATCTCAGGGGTTGTAATGTAAACAAAACTGTGATGACCATCCAACACCACTGACACCCCATATAATTATAAAATGCACTGTTGATGTGCCCGACTGATGTAGGATGATCATGAAGGGTTAAAATTTGTCACCAATTTTAAATGTAAATATATTTAATATATTCAAAACTTTTCAAATTTTGCACTTAAATAATATATAATTAATTATAAGGTTCGGACGATGTTAATAAAATATAATTTTATTAAGAATAACTAGATTAATTAGATCCATGGAAACCCACTAGACTTCATAGACCCACTATGATCCAAATGGGGAAACATTTGAAATTCACCTAATTTATCCATTGTGGACCAGCCTATTTCTTCAATATGCACAATTTAGACAATTCCGATAGCATTTTAGACATTCGATGGCTCTTTAGCTTTTAGACATGTGATGGTACTTCGGATTTTAGACATGCGATAGCTCAACAATTCCAGACATGTGATTTATTTTCAACTTTAGACATGTGATAGCTCCTTTGATTTACACAATTTCTCATTAATCTTAAACATGTGGTTACTCCTGAATTCTTGATATATCCTAGCTCCTTAGTTTTAGTCATGTTAATCTTAGACTGGATATTATGAATTAATTTGTTAATGGATCTCTGAGTCCAATAGCCCATAACCCATTTATTTGCTATTACTTTTAGAATGCAATAGCTATTTATAATGTGCGATGGTTATTTTTTTTAGATTTTTGATAGTTATCTTTTACATGTGATAACTACCTATTTTAGACCGGCAATAGCCAAATTATATATATGGTAGCTATTTTATACATGCGATGGCTATTTGCTTTAGACATGCGATAACTATCTTATATATAAGACAATTATCTATTTTTAGACCTGCGATACTTGTCTCTACACATGCGATATTTATCAGTTTTAGATTTGCGATCACTATCTCTATACCTGCAGTAGATATCAATTTTAGAATTATGATAGCTATTTTTATACATGCAATAACTATTTGTTTTTGACGAGTATAGCTACCTTGTGATAGCTATATCTTTTAAGACTTGCGATAGCTATTCTCGTACATGTGATAGCTACAGGTTTAGAATTGAGATAACTATCTTATGCATGTGACAACTAACGGTTTTAGAGTTGCTATAGTTATCTTATATATGCAATAACTATCTAAACTATGATGACCCGAAAATTTTCGATAATTAAATTTGTTAATTTAATAAGATTATTGTAATTTAATGTTGAAAGAAAATAAAATTTGGAATTTAATTTTGAGACAGTAACTAAAATGAGACGTGACAATGTTAATGTAAGTTAGTTTTTAACAACTTTAATGACACTCCAATCAATTGAAATGTAAATGTTATACTTGGTTGTAAGTTAGATATAAGAAAACAAATGTAAATATTGAACTAACAAATGAAATAGTATGAAATAAATGACAATTTAATAAAATTTGGGTTATATAAGAATTGTAACATTAGTTTGTGAATAATGAATTCATAAGTGTAATTAAAAGTTATGGTAACGATTGTTATAAGTGTCATAACCCGGATTTTGGTCATCTGATCATTGAATAATTATCTGATTTTATTTGGGTAAATAAATGGAATTATGATAATTTAGAAATATCTAGATATGTAAATGAATTTGAAATTATGATAAAAAGCAGAATTATAAATATTTGGATAAATATTCATTTGATAATCTCCTGATATAATTACTTAAAGTTTACAAATTATTCTTTTAAAAACAAATAATAATGATTGTTTATATATATATATATAAATAGATTTTAAATAGTATAATTGTTTTCAAATTGAATTTGTGTTTGTTTAAATATATATATATATATATATATATATATATATATTTGTGTTGATTTTAAATTGGATTTTAAATTGAATTTGGATTTAAATTTGAAATCTAAAAGATAATTATCTTAAATTATTTTGGATTTAATGACATATGTAAAAGATTTTTATTAATATATGATTTGTTTTATTTTATTTTCTTTAAAGAATTTTATTTATATAATTTTAGAAAAGTATTTGTTAATTAAGAAATTTAATTATAAAGACTTATAAATCATTTTAAAATAAATAAAACATGCATATTTACACACGTAAGTTTAATAAATAAAATTTAACAAGTGTAATGTGATTAAAATAAGTAAATAACAAATGTTAAATGAATAAACAAGTGGCACCCATTTATTTTTGTTTTATTTTATTTTTAGTAAATACTAATTAAGCCTATATAAACATATATCTCACCTCTTCACTTCTTTTTTTCCTATCATTATACAAATCAGAGAAAATCCTCAAAAAATTTGTAATCAAAATTTTCTCAAACCACAAGAAGTCAAAACTAAAGCGTGTAAACCATTTTCAAACTCATGAAAAAAATCTGTAGCCTGTTTACATTTCAACAACTTGAAATCACCAAAACAAGGCAAGCTTCAACCTGTAATCAAAAGCCCAGATCATCTCAGTTTCAAGCATTCAAGTATTTTTCCCAACAACATGCTTTAAAAGATCACAGCAATTTAATTTTTCAAAAAAAATCCCAAACTGTTTCAAAAAGTTTTTCAGTTCAAAACCCAGACAGGTGAGTAAACCATGTTTTTAATCTGTTTAAAATCCCGTTTCACGCTGTGACGACCTGGAATTTTTGAGCATTTGAAATTGGAATATTCAGCTGATTTTATATTTAAAAGTTAATTTTAACTTGAATTCAAATAACACAATTTAATTAATAATTAAAATTATTAAATTAAATTATTTGAAGTTGGGTAAAATATTGAATCTGGAGTTTAAGCCGATTAATTTGAAGGTTTATAAAATTTATATTGATAGCACTGAAGATAGTAAAAGCATTGAACTTGAATTTGGAAGTGTTTTGATCCGTTTTGGAATATATACAGTTTAAATTGATATTTAAAAATAGCCTTACGAGGTACAATCTCGGAATTCAACGAAACCAGTTCCATTGGGTCCGTAATATTGAATTATTATCGGATTTCAATTTTCGTAGTGATCAGAGTTGTTGTGTGAGCGTACGATGTTTAAACGCACTGAAAATTTAATTGATAATAGTCGATTCAAAAAGTTATCTTCTCCAAACGATCGAATTAGCACTCAGAACCTCTTCCATTGCATTCGAAATATGGGTATAACATTATGAACGCCTGGCGGCACGCTGCGGTAGGATGTCAAGATTTTAAGTTACAAATTCAAATCAATTTAAAATTGAATTTAAAATTGATATATATGCTTGTTGACCAGTCAAAATAATAATAATAATAAATATAATAAAGATTTGTCTCGGCTATCTCCTTTCAGCCGAAATCCATCCTCTCAGTGTTTCCCCTTTTCAACAGAAGAAATCACGTCTTCAGTGAAAAATCAAATCAAAGCTGACTATCTTCCTTCTGCTCGAATCCAAAATCATATCTTCTCTATCTATTTATTCCCTTTGATCTTCCATACATCAAAACTAAAATCGATCAAAAGATAAATCGCGCCCCCCTTTCATTTTCTTCTATCCTTCCTTTTAGAATTCACTTTTTCCTTTTTCCTGCTTATCGAATTCGATGGCGAGGAAAAAAAATTATACGATCGAGGAAGTCATCGCAAGCTCGTCGTGATGACAAGCTTACGCAGACGTGAATGCTGGAGGGAGGAAGTCGCGACATTTGCGACCTGGTGTTGCGACGAGGGAGGTGGATCTCATTGTCTTTGGAGGACGAACTCTCGATCGATGGAAGAGCAGCAATGGGTGATGCGATGTGACGGAGGGCACGAATGGCGACTAAGGCAGGACGTGATGGATTTCACGTGCATGGGTAGTGTTTCAACTAGGGTTTAGGACATTTTGAGTGGGAGCGTCGATTCAAAGGGGCAGTGGAACTCGCAATGATGGATCTGGCATCGTGTTCCGGGGAGGCTCGAATTCGTATCTGACTTAGGTTAATTTCTGTAAGGTATTTATTTTAAATTATTTCATTGAATTATATATACATATTACTGAGCAAACTATATATAATGGTAAGATTAACTTTGAGTTTTTATTTTACAAATATATACATAGAGATAGTAAGTTGTCACTGTTTGTTACTTGAAAAAAATATACATCTACATAGTTAATTTAAATATAAGCAGGGAAATATCTATATGTTATTTTAAATTTGCTAGTATTTTAAAGAAAGAAATGAATGATGTATTATGGAAACTGATCTGTTTAATTAACCTATTTAAATATTTTTATTATTAAAAATCTATTTATTTTAAGGAAACTTGTTTAAAATCAATTTATTTGTTATAAAACCAAATGATTAGTTTAAATTAAATTATTGGTCAATTTAATTTATTGAATAATAAATTACTTAAAGATTATTTCAGATGTTAATAAGTTATATAATGTGTACAAGGTCTAATACTGTGAAGAGAACAAGTCAGGATTGGATTGGATTGCAAATAAAACAAATGTGAGTTAATCTCACTCATCTGGTTATAATTTAAATTCAAATGGTTAAATTTAAACAATTGGTTGAATTGGTTGATGTGCTATATTATAGTATATAATATATCTTGGAATGTTTGATTTCCTGCATTGAGACCCTATGCGCCACATAATAGCGGATGATATTATATTTAATCCCATATACCGCGATATTCCACCTCGAAGTGGAATTGGTATTTTATATTGTGCTAACATCTATGGTGCAAGCAAATAGGTTGGAGGGATCCAACTGAATTCCTCAACATTATTTAAATTATGTAATATTCTCTATTGTGATTATTTGATATTCTATGATGAATTATATTGGAATATTGAATTCTATAGTTTGCTTGAATATATTTCGGTACATTGAATTATCAAAATATATAAATTGGATTTTTGGAAAGACGATAAAAGAGTGAAGTTTTAAGTAAAATAATTATAGCGAATCGAAATAAATTAAGAATGAACTGAAAAGGAATGAAAATGATATTAAAATACTAATAAATAATTTCGAGTATGGAAAAAGGATTTTGAATAAACAAAAATTAATGAATTGTAAACTTAAGTGATATCATTTAAGGAACAAATAACTATTTTAAAGTTTAAGGTTTAAATTTATTTAAAAGGATAAAGAAGTGATTTGGGAAATCTAAAATTGGTATTTTCAGTTAAAAGTATTTTAAATCATAAATAAGGAATAAAATCCAAAGTTAATGGATTTGGAATAAATGGAATAATTTGAAAATCAATTTGAAAATTGATTTAAGTGTTTGAAATTGGAAATTTAAAGGAGAGTGTGGCTATGAAATTTATAAACTGGGTTTATAAAAGTGAAGTAATATATTAATGGATATTTGGGAAAAAATAAATTCACGATGGGAATTTATTAAAGGAATGAGAAAATTTTGTTTAAAATAAATAGTGATTTATTTTTAAAGAATTTAAAGAGAAGTATATTTCCTTCGATAGCCAAGTACGTTTTCAAAGTAAGTTTTTAAATATAAGATAAAAGTTTTAATGTTGTTTTAAAAAGCATGTTTTAGAAAATTTATTATTGCTAAATGTTTAAATTCTAAAGTAAGTATTTTTCAAATCTATTATCGTAGTAATTATTTAAAGATGACTTAGTATTTTGTTTAAAAGGAAAAATCTAGTTTTATATTTTATAAAGTAACCTTATTTTAAATATTCCTAATGTATTATTTTCAATTAAGTATTAAAGTAGTTTTCTCTAAATTTAAACGTTAAAGCATATTTTACAATAAAGTGTTTTTGAATTATTTTAAAAATCTAAAGTTTTGTGCTTGGTGATTTCTATGGAGATAGAAAATATTTGGGAAACTTATTTTGTAAAAGGAAGGTAGTTTGAAACTGTTTTCAAAAGGGTGGAAAATGGAAATATATCTTGCGAAGATATTTTGAGATAAAAAAATAATTTAGGAAATTATTTATTGTTTGATGGTTGTTGTGAATGTTAATTGATAGTTAAATAACTGACTATCAATATTGGCCAAATGCGCTGATCGTTTCAACGAGACCGAGATCGGGATTAATTTCTCGAAAACCACTTCGATCTGGTTTATACGTTTTCGTGAGGAAGACGAGTTTGGATTAGAAGATGGAGCAGTGAAGTGCAAGGGCTAGTCGCTATTAATCCTGAGGATGTTCCCAAAATGGATGTAGTAGGAATAGTGCCTTCGGTTCCGTTCGAACCCAGGATGAACTTATATGGATGAATGGTTTCAGAACATCGTCAGGTGGACGATGTGCATTCTGAGTGAAACGATCTAAAAGGTAACGCTTAGCCTCAAGCCTCATCAGCCGGGAATGACTAAAAATCAGGGGTTACGCAGCAAGGCTAGGTGGGTAACACCCACTTCAGGGTGAGGTCATCCATGTCAAGATGTCCCTTTTTATTTCGGCTTAGTGGTGCGGTTGCTGATCCCAACCTTAGGGTGATCTCACTCGGGATTATCCAGTAAGGGGTACTCCCGGTCTTGTGTTGCAGGGGGTCGGGAGTGATCCTCGGTATTGTGTTCTAGGTCACGTACCGTGACAGGTGGTACCCTAGTGCCCCGTCATTAGTTGGAAATCCACTCTCCCTACGTGCCTTTTACGAGTTTTGTTTGTATTACCCACTCTGTGGCTAGTAGCTGGAATTTAATAATGTAAAAATTTCGGTTATTGTAATAAGTATTTGTATATAGACCCTATTATAATATCAGAGGATTTTAATAAAAAGTGTTTAGCTATCGTAAGGTAAAAACCCGACATGTTTATTTCTAGCGTGGTCTTACGAGATGCTTTTGTTTTCAAAGGATTTTTGAAAATTTAATAATCAATTTGAGTGTGATTTCTCAAGCTGGTATATCCAGACTGACTCGGGTATTAATTAACTGTAATGCTTGGGTCAGACCGAGTATTATAGAGTACAGGATATGAAGCTGTGGAGCTCAGGAGACGAACCGAATGGCGATACGTTCTATCATATTTGATTATTATTCCGCTGTGTATCCAGTTGTATGTTATTGATGTGGAACTCTGATGATGTTCTCTGATGATGTATGTATAAACAGATATAGTATTTGTTTTGGTGTAAAGATCTGTGATTATCTATTATATTTTATTCCGCTGCGATGGTTAGATTCTGATGTTGTTTTCTATTTTCTTCTTCTACCTCTTCTTCTTTAACCCTAATGGATCGTATTTCTGTTCAACTTGAGTTGATTTATGTAGAATAGTGTTGACTCAAGGAGTACGGATTTGTGGGTCGTTACACATGCAATAATTCTAGGAACAAAGTACGATAAGTATTTTCATGTTTATTTATATGAATTACATGTGTATATATATATATATATATAATTTCATGGTGTGCATGTCAGAATACAAAATGAATACTCTGTTCTGGTCAAACAGGTTTCGAAACCTGATATAATTTAAATATCTCTTTCCCTGAGTCATTTTAAACCCTGATGTATAATCAAATTTTGTTTTTTATAACAAGGTGTAAATTTTAAAAATATTTCCAAGTTAATTCTGAAGTTGGTTTCAAAAAAAAGAAGAATAGTAAGATTTAAAATATATCAAAATTTCGATGTTAATAATTGGATGATTCAAGTATGTATTCTGTTTTGCTATCAGAAATGATGATTTTTAAAAATAAAATCAAGATTTTAGGCTTTTAATTCAAGAGGTATTTCATGTTGAACAGTAATCATGTTTTAGTCAAATTCAAGCGATCGAGGGGCTCGATGGTGTTTGGATTCTTGTTGGAGGGAGCTTTTGGGTCAGGGATGGTGGGAAAAATAATAGGCGAATTACTAGAGCATCGTGGTGGCGCGGTGGGACTAATCTAGGGTTAATTGCCTGTATCGATCAATGTTTTGATCGAGGAAACTTTCGTGGTCATGGAAGGATCGGAGGAAATCGTGAGTGGTGGATTAGAGGCGTAGGCGTATGATGAAGTTCCAATCGAGATCGTGAGATCGTTGGTGGATATGGGCAGCGATGCGAAGAGATTTTGGTAGATTGTTTTGGCTCCAGTGGTGGTCTCATAGCTGATTCTGATTTCTGGTATGATCGAGGCTCTAGGTGGTCGGAATCAAGTGAGAGGATCGTTGTCGACTTGTCGGCGACAGCTAAGATGGTCGGAATAACATTGACGACGAGTGCACGTGTACAAGTATCTTTGTGTGTCAGAATTGTTTTTAAACGAGAAGGAAGGGAATTGTTCTTAGGTAGGAGCTCGGGTTGTATTGGGATTGTGCTCGGGTGTGACTCGGGAAGGCAACAGGTTGTTTCTCGTTTATATGAGATGGTGACTGAAATGGGCAGACTTGGGTGTGTATAAGAGAAGTATCCGGGTTTAGCTCAGTCTGGGCATTAGTGTATTAATATGGTTTTAAATTTAAAAGTTGAAATAAAACAAGTTTGGAACAATGTTCTTAACTACATTTTTATAATTAATGTTTTCTTTAAGTTTTAGGGTTAGTTAAAGGCTTGAATAATTATTTTAAATTAATCAATTTTAATAATTTTCTTAAACAAATTCTTTCTTATGATTTGAATTTTTTTTGAGAATTAATTAAAGGTTTTAAATATTTTTACTAGGTGATTAATTAATGAATAATTACTTAATGAGATTAATTTAAGAATAGCAAATAAAAGTAATTAAAGGAATAATTATTTAAAGTAACTAATTAAAGGTTAATTAATTAAATAAAGGGTAATTTAATTAATGACAATAATTAAGGGTTAATGAAAGTAATTAAAAGATAATTGCTTAATGTCATTAATTAAGGAGGGCAATTAATGGGTGACTACCAAATGTGATTTATTTAATGAATAATTACTAATTGAGGATTAATTACTTAGTGTAATTAATTAAAGGACTGACTAATTAAGGAAATTAATTAAGGATTAGTTAATTAATGAGTGTAATTAATTAAAGTCTAATTAATCAATGTAAGTGATTATAGGATAATTAATTTGAGAAACTAATTAAAGATAAATGTAGTTAATGTGAATGGGTGAAGGTTAATTAATTTGTGTTATTGACTAAAGGCTAATTACTTAATGTAATTAAACAGGATAATTAAGGGATGATTAATTAATGGTTTGTAACTAATTAATATTAAATAAGCAGGATTAAAAGTTATTAAAGAAATTAATTTATTTAAATTAATTGGAATAGTGTGACCAATTTATTTTGCTTATGAATAATTGAATGATATTGTATGCCTTGGATTATTTGATATCTTTGATAAGTGATTTGTGATGGTATGAGATATGATATGTTTGGACTGAACTGAGAGAATCTGGTTTGTAATATGTAATTTTGGATATAAATGGAATTGTTTAAACTTAAGCAGCTTTGTGTTTTAAGGAGATATTGGATTCGAAGAGACCGGAGTCGGGTATCAGTACATACCCGAGACCACTTTGATTTGTAATCTAAAATAATTATTTATGGATTTGACTTTGAAATAAATAGACTGGAATGGAATAAATAACGCGAACTTGGTCATTTAATCTGAGTAATGATACTTAGATGATTGTAGGATGTATATTTGACTATGACAAGTTAAAAACTTGTAGTGAAGTACGAGGACCCGGGTTTTAAATAAGTTTATTGCATTAGTTTTTCTTGTTAGATGGGTTTACTCATGCTGGTTTCCAGCCTGACCCGGGTGTTACTTTAATGTAATGCTCGGGTCAGACCGAGTATTATAGATTTTCAGGTTGGGATGTTCTGGAGCTCAGGAGGCGAGCTGGATGGGAAGAACGTATGAAGTTTTCCGCTGTGTATATGAGACTATGTAGTATGTATAGAATATAGTCTGGAACAAGTTATATAACTGTCCAGTTTATGTGTAAATGATTGTAACTGATAAATTGAATGTAAAGTAACAATTACAGCTTTCCTTTATAAAAATGCTATTATTTTGATATTATATTTTGATCCGCTACGAATGTGAGATGTTGTTGTTCTGTTCTTCTTCTACCTTCTTTCTTCCTTTCTCTAACAATACGGAATTTTCGGAGTCAAAATCTCGAGTCATTACATTTGGTATCAAAGCAGAAGGTTAAACGAGAACCTTGGCTCTTTTGGGATTACTCATTAAGGATATGGTCAATGGTACCCTAGAATGAGTTGAGTGTAGAATATATGAGGGCGTATTAGTTATTTTCTTATAAAAAGATTTTGAAACGGTTTTAATTTTTTTGGCAAGGTAAGCGAGGTTGACTGGACCTCTACCAGAGTTTATTAAAGGAAAAAGAAGACCATGACAAAAACATGCTATTTCCATGAAAAATAACAAAAAAAAAGGAAAAAAAAAAGCAAGGAAAAACACACACTGCACTAGAATGACAAACTTAGACATGAAACAAATCCAACACTAGAGATGGCAAACGGGACCAAAACAAGATGGGCAGACATGCACGAAAGCATGCACAAACAAATATTGTACACCAAGCAGCCCACAACATCAAGAATCAATTCCAAAGGGCATGATTATGCGAAGACAATGCATGCCAGGAGAATCTGATACCATAGGCAATATTCACCATAACTTTATTCCAGAGCTGATGCGCAGTAGAGACTTCACTTGAGAAGCATCAAGAGTGCCTTTCTAACCAAACTGTTCTAAGATATTTTTTAAGGACAAAGAGGATTATGCAGTCGACATTAGTTCTCCACCTTGACACCATTTTCAGCACATTGCAGTCAGAAGACGAGTTGCCACAAAAGCTAGAAATGACAACTTTAATCATCAGGGAAGATATCATGTTAGATAAGAATTCACAATCAAAGAATAAATGGTCAACTGATTCAGGGTACAAGTTACAGAAGTGGCAAAGGTGATTAGTTACCAAACTAGTGAACATCAATTCATCTCTAGTCAGAATAGCCTTATGCAAAATTCTCTAGAAGAATATGTTATCTTTAGCAGGGGAATGGGAAGTCCAACATACTTTAGCCCAAGGAAAAGAAGAAAGAGTTTCAGTGTGCTGGAGAAGATTATACACCCTACTGATTCTATGATGCTTCCCCTTCCAATTAATTCTAGTCTCATGAACCATAGGCACAACACAATCATTCAAACTTCTTCATAAAGTATTAACAACCTGATTGCTAGAATTTGGGGTACACAATTTCCCATTGACGATGTAGTCCACAGCACGAGCATTACAACCAATCAACGATTGCAGCTTTTCTTGGGAAGTCAACATAGTTTCCAATACCAAACCTTCCTTAACCCATGGATCCTTTCAAAAACTCGTAGAACAGTCAGGGGACATAGTGTATTTCACAAATGGAAGGAAGATTCTTCTCAAACTAAGAATTTTGCGCCATATCCAACTCGCTCCTTGAGAAACAGTCAAAGACCAAAAATCACCAGACTTAATTTGATGCATCCAAACCCATTGGACCTAGAGGCTGTTCCTTTTAAGAAGTAACGCATCAATATGGGAACTAATAGCAGATTTGTTCCATAACTCCAAATTAATGATTCCAAGACCACCCTTACAAAGAGGTTTTTCCAAACTAGGGAATGACATAGGAATCAGTTTCCTATTATGAATAGACCCCGTCCAAAGGAATCTAAGCATAGCAGCTCTGATTATGGTGAGAAGTTTAGTGGGCAGAATGAAAGTACGTGCCCAATACACAGTCAGAGAGAAGTAAACAGACTTAACAAGTACTAATCTACCAGCCATAGAAAGATATCTGGTGGTCCAAGAGTTCAACATAGAAATAATTTTTTCAGAAAGGATAGTGCAATCAGCTCTGGTAACTCGGGATGTACAAAGAGGGAGACCAAGATAAGACATATTATTTTCCATCAGTTGAAGACCAGAGAGGGAGAGAATCGTAGCCGTGGTAGAAGGACCAATACCAGAGATGAGAATTTAGGATTTAGTTTGATTAATTTTTAACCCAGTTGCAAGATAAAAGTTGTGTAGAGTCTCAAGGATCCCAGCAATAGAACGTTCATTTAGCTTAGTGAAAATCATAACATCATCCACAAAGAAAAGCGAGGAGATATGCAGCTGATTACATTTAGGGTTGTACGAAATTGTCTTATCCTCGAATTTTGCAGAGAACATGCAAGAAAGCACTTCCATAACTATAATAAAGATGTAAGAGGAAATGGGATCCCCTTGACGAACTCCTTGCTTCCCTTTGATGAAACCCGAATTCTTCCCATTGTAGCATAGAGAGTAAGTGGGAGAAGAAATACATGCATACAACCATGCAACAAACTCCTTGGGGAAACCCATTAGTGACATAACACGAACAATAATGGTCCATGCGAGCTATCGTACACTTTGCTAATATCGAGTTTTAGCATTGATCTAGGGGAGATCCAACTTCTACCACACCCATTAATAAGTTCGTGCGCCATCATGATGTTATCAAGAATATTCCTCCTCGAAATAAAAGCAGACTGGTTAGAATTGATAATGGTTGGCAACACTTCAACAAGTCTAGAAGCAAGGATTTTGGAAACACACTTATAAACAACATTACACCATGAAATTGGACGTAAGGATGAAGCATTTTCAACTGGCCTAACCTTAGGGATAAGGATAAGGTTAGTAGCATTGATTTCACGAAGCATTCTAAACTTATTAAAAAAGTTATGGTCGGCTGCCAAAAAAACTTGACTAACAATAGGACAACTAGCTTTGAAAACGACGACATTAAATCCATCAGGCCCACCACTCGAAGAAGAATTCATAGCAAATAGGGCATCTTTAATTTCCTAGTTAGTAACCTTATGAACAAGCATGTTTTTTATATCAGAGTTTATCATAGGAAGCACTAAGAAATTCAGACGATCAAGATCAGGCTCAAAATTTTTAGAGTTTCCTAAAAGCTTGGACAAATGTTGGAGCAAGTGCTGGTCAATCTTATCAGTAGAAGTAAGGAGAACACCATCATCATCCCAAAGAGAATGGATATGGTCTCTAGCTAGATTGTCCTTGAAAGTAGCATGAAAAAAGGCAGAATTCCTATCTCCTTCTTCAGCCCACCTCTATTGCAGCTTTCGCTTTATCATACTAGCTTCAATATTTAATGCATCATCGAGTTGTTAGAAAAGGAAGGATTCATTCTGAGCTAAAATAAGATTGGATGGATCTTCATCATGAAGTTTTTTGGGTAGCAATAAGTTGAACCTTAAGATTAGTGGATGCGAGAGAGCCATTTCCAAACTCCAGAGAACCCCATTGCCTTAAAGCATTCTTAGTAGCCTTAATTTTCCTGCACAAAAGAAACATTGGGTTTCCATAATAAGAGGTAGACCAAGCAGTAGTTAGAATGTTATTAAAATCTGGATCCCTGACCCAAGCATTGAAAAACTTAAAAGCTTTTTTCCTTCTGCACGACAACAAGGAGGGAGAGATAATGATAGGGGAGTGATCAGATAAGATGGGATGAGGCAATAAAGAAGAGATGGCAGGCCACAAGGAAAAGGCAGAAGCATTGCAAAAGGACAGTCGATGTTGGTGAATGTTCTAATCCCAGACCGGCTCCTGTTCTTCCAAGAGAAGGGAACACTAGAGCGACTAATGGGGAGAGGTTCAGAGTCAGCAATGGAGATATTAAGAGGAGCAATATCCCTCGGCATTAGAGGCAACCCTCCCATTTTATCATTCAAGGATAAACAGCAGTTGATCTCACCCAAAGCAAGCCAAGGATGGGATTCTGATGTGAGGAAGGGAGAAGATTAAGAAGCAACCGCCTCGAAACGGTAGCATTGTGCGCATAAACAAAGGTAAGGTAAAGGGAAAGATGAAGAGGAATGAAGATAGCATGAAAATGGATCAGCTGGGACGTGCACAAATAGGGAAGAAAGTGAATGATTGGGGGTCATGGACAGTGAGGATTATACCATAAGGAGCATGTTCATGTTCATGATTAACATGCCAAGAAGGGTTAATATAGTTCGCCACTTTTTGCATCCAAGGGAGAGTCAGTTTGGTTTCAAGGATGGGAAATTTTTTAATGTTATGTTCATGAATCAGAGACTTTACATGATCAAGCTTTATAGGGTTATGGGCGCCCCGAATATTCCAAGAAGCAATTGTATTCATCAAGACAATGAAGAGGGTCAAGACACTCTTGCCTTACTCCTAGTTGTAGGAGGATCAGAATGAACAGCTTTAAGCTTTTCAGCTAAAGAGGAGGACTTAAGATTGGTGGTGGAAAGTGAAATTTGGCTATAAGGAGGAGGGATCCATCCAGGTAAGCTACCCAGAAAAGTGTACGGGGATAGAGATGTATTTGGAGGGTTAGAAGGAGGATAAGAGGAAGAAGGAGGATTAAATGGCACAGCAGGCTTAAAAAGTTCAAAAACTTGATTCTCAAGCTGATTAAGGAAATCATTCTCGAGGGATAGAAGATCGAGCTTGTTAGTTGGCACCTTTGCATGGGATTTTAATAAACTACGTGCTGATTGGCCAATGGGGGAGGTGCATAACAAGCTAGAACTAGATAAATTATTGGAAAACAGTTGCTCTTTATCAATTCGAATAACTGAAGTGATTTTTGTTGAGTTTAATGCATAAGATGAGTGTGTTACAGGGTCAGTTAAATGGCCTGATGGCTTCTTTGCTGAGGGACAATACTTTGCATCCTCCAAAACATTTAAAGTTTCATTATTATCCTCTAGAACAGAGAGGTCATGCACAAGCAATGAAAAAGGATTTGCTCTCAACATTGCTTCAGGTAAATGTGACAATTTTTGGGTGTTCACTTCGGGGAAATTAATTTCTAGCTCAGTACAACCACAAGATACAACACGCACAGTTCTAACTACAAGTTCATTTGGCCTACCCTTATGCCTTTCTTCATGTATCAGATCAGAATCAGAATACTTTGCTTTGGAATTGACTAAACCATTATCAGAATTTTTAACGAAGCATTGCTATTCTTTTTCTTTTCCAAATGTGCTTTTTCTTTCCTACCATGAACCTTCCTCCATACTCTTTGAAGAATCATTTGTATTCACAGATCTGCCATTTGTGCTACTTTCTTTACCTTTACCCAAAAAATTCAAGTTACCGTTTACAGTTGGAACATCCACCACCAACCTATCATTATTGCTGCACAAAATAGCCAGAAGTGCTGTGCCCAAAGACTTTGCATTCCACACAAATTAAAGGTTTCCACAAATAATCAACTTTAACAATTTGCTCTGAGCCATCTAGCAATTTAACCTTGAAGGAATCAGGCAATTCAGTTAAAGCAGAAACTTCAACCAAACATTTAGCATACCCAATCCTTTCTAACTTTTCGGTATTATCATCCATACAAAGAAATTTTCCTATCCTTGTTGCTAACCAATTTATGCTTAAGTGTGACCAGCAATATAAAGGAATGTTGGAAAGCTTCAACCACACAGGGACTGATTTGATGGTGCTAACACTATTTCCAATAGAGGGGACCCATTCCTTTACAATAAACAACTTGTTCCTCATCAAAAATGGGATCATATTGGATGATCTTCCTTCTATCTTCATCAGAAGATAAATTGAAGAGGAAAAAGCTTCCATCTGATTTAACCTTAATCGAGCCTTTCAGACGCCATGCACGCTTGAGATGATGCAAGATGGCCATGTAGGGGAGAGGTAAGTCAAGGAAGAACCCAACAAGGCATTGCCCCCATACTTCATTACCTTCCTTAACTACTTCAACTGGTGGGACAAAGGCACCATCTTCAAAAACTAACGGGAATGTTACAAGTTCAAAAGATCCAACATTGCGTGGCTTAGCTTTGAACAAAGAGTTCCACTAGGGAAGAGAAACAGAGGAAGGATAAAGAGAAGAACTCGGTACAGGAGGCGGGCCAAGGAAAGAGGGAGGTTCAACAGTGGGAATGGGCGGCGGGTCAGGAAGAGGAGGAATGGGGGAGAGAGAAATCAGGTTAAAAAAGAGTACGAAGGGATGGAGGAAGAAGATGGCAGCGGGAAAGAAGGGATAGGACTGGGTGGTAAGGCCATGAGAGAGGAAAAAAGCTTTGAGTTTAAAAATGAAACGGTTTTAAAATTAGTTTTTATATAAGTTTATATTTTGAGATAAATCAATAGTCTTTCTAATATATTAAGGAAATTGATTGCTGTATTATTTGAATTAAAATAAAATAATGAGAATTTAATGGTAATAGAAATATAACCAAATTGAAATTGAATGAAGATAAGTTGGAATGGTTCCAAATTGAAATTAAAAATCTGTAATTTGTAGAAGTATTTTCAGAATAAGATAATAATGAATTAGTATGCAGATATAATAATCTTGGTTATTATCAGAAATGGTTGTTGTGTTTAATAATGAAATACTTGTTAATGAGTAAGAAAAAATGAAATGTTTTAGGGTAGTAAACATTAAGGTGAGTATGACTTATAAATTGGAATTGAAGATAATTTAAATTGTGAAGTTTTAAATCTAAGTCCAGAACATTTGGAATTTGTTTCAAAGTGATAAAAATAATAATGATAGTGTTGCTTACAATGTAATTGAATAAAAAGGGACTGATTCAAACATGAGTTATTTGGAAATTTTAAAGAAAATTTGTCTTAAATTACAACCAAAGGTGGTTTAAAGTTTAAGGTATAACTTGGTGTGCAAAGTAAATAAATATGTATATATGAGGGATATACATAATATCAAAGATGGTTTGAAATAAACTCTATGTGTTAAGTTTTAAATTTTCCTTGTAAATGTGATGAAAAACCAAAGGGATAAGTTTTTGAATTTATAAGTGGAAAGATTATTAATATGATGTTTGAAAATTGAAATGAGAATTCAAATTGGGTAAAGTTGACTAGATTAAATTGAACTGAATTTAACTTTGGGAAAGTTAAAGAAGTTTAACAAACAACCTGAATTGGAGATTTCAAGATGAAAGTGAGATTTAACTTAGGAAGTTAAATGTGTTGATTTGAAATGGGAGTTAGATGTGATATCAAAAATGGGTTTGAGATCTAGAAATGGGTGATGGATGTTATGGAGGGATGTTTTATAATAATTTGGAATGTTTATTTATTTTATCCTGATATCATCCTGTCATTATTAATAATCTTCAAACTATGAATTGGATTGGTTTAAAATGAATTAAAAAGTGCATTTAAATAGTCTATATATCCATTAATGAAGGTAAATAAAAATGAAACCTAATTTTGAAACTATTTAAAAGGCTTGATTCTTGAAATGAAATTGTAATAATAGAATGAGATCACTTTGAACTTAAAGATTTAAATGTTAGAAATAAGTTTGCTGAAAATTTGTTAAGAATTGATTTTGAAGTTAAAATTGGGTAATAAATGGGATTCTGACGATTAAGTCATTTAAAAAGTTTGAACTCTAATTTGAACCTTGTAATAAGTTAAGTTAAGGTAATTTAAAATGGAATTTTGAAATTTGAACTTAGAATTAAATTGTTTAAAGATTTAAGTTGTTTATTTAAAAAATAAAGGTTGGTTGGATTTCAAGGATTAAATCAACATTTAAATTTTTTAACTTGAATTTATATAATTCGAGATGGTTTTAAGTTGAGATTTGAATAGAATTAGTTCAAATTGAATATGATTTGAGTTAATTGGAATTGTGATTGAAGATGGATAAGCATAAGTTCAAATGGAAAATTTGAATTGAAATAATTTGAAGTGAAATTGAAGTTAAATAAGTTTGAATTTCAAATGGGAGATGATTTGAATGTGGGATAGAAATTGAAGTTAATTTAAATTGAATTGAAATTGAATCAATTTAAATGGAAGAGGAAATTGGAAATTGTTTGGAAATGGGGATTGGGAATTGAACTGTTTGGCTCTGAACTATATTTTTCAAATAAAATTGTTTTAATATAACCGTTTTTAAATCTATTTTTCCTATCATTTACTATACAACTTTTCTTTTAAAAGCCCAAACCAATCTTATACTTATTTTACAACTACTTTTGGAACTATTTAACACAATTTTACAAATATTTTATAAACTAATTACTATTCTACGACTATTTTGCAATTTTATTCTGCAACTATTTTACTATTTTTCAACTATCTTAAAATTTCTTAACTATTTTACTACTATTTGAAAAAAATAACTATTTTACAACTAGTTATCTATTTTAAAAAATTCTAGCTATTTCCTAAATACAAGTTGGTCAGAGTGCAAACTATCTATAACTTAATGCTAATTGAGATAAAAATTGAAGTGTTAACCCAACTAGAAATTGGGAGCAATTAAGGATAAGTGAATGGAATCAAAATGAAGGTGAATAGAAAGAATATTGATTTAGCTAATGATCAATGAAAGTAAATATGTAGGATGTACGTATATTATTCTATTCACATAGTGATTTCATCCAGATTCAAGCCCAGAATTTTGAGATAGTATATCGATTCGAGTTGGGATTTTTCACTCGATTTTCGACGCGAACCTTGGATATGGATTTTTGATTGATTTTGGATATTCTCTTTCATAGTTATGACTATGCAAGGAGAATGACGGTTTCTGATCAAGAAACCAGATCTGAGTCCACACTAGGAAGTCGGGTGGACGATACTAGTTCAGAAGTGAAATTGTGTAATCGAGTGAATGATTAGATTGATATGCGTACGGATGATATGTGTGCATTTGATTGATGTTGATATTGGAAATTTGTGATTAAGAACTGTAAAATGATTTTTGAAATGGAAAGGTATATTTTGAAAAATGAATGATGTAATAAAATGGGAGTTGGATATTTCTACGATTAGAACTCAATTTATAGGAAAGTAATATGGTAAACAATTTTATACAAGAAATAAAATTTGAATATTTTATTGGGCAAAAAATGAAGTATGTGTATATATTGGTTGTATATGATAAACTCCCCTTGTTGAATCTATAGGCAGAAGAAAAAAGGTTTTTGAAGAGATTTGAAGTATAAAAAGGGAATTTATACAAATATGAAGTGATCCAAAGATTTTTCAAGGTTATATATATATACATATACACACACACAAATATATATATATATAAATGGTTTTATGTTTTGAAAAAAAGGTTTTGGAACCTATAAATTTTGGAAAGGCTTTTGAATTTTGGGTCAAATTTTAGAAATTTGGAAAGTCAAGTTTGGAACTATCGATTTGAGATATCGATTTTTTGTAAAGAAGGTTTTGATGTAAATCACAAAGGGTATTATTTGAAAGGTACCATAAGTGTATAGTATAAAGTGTCTTGAGATTTGCTCTGGGGAAAAAGGCGCTCCCATTGAAATGAACTTCATTAGGAGATCCATAGAGTGGGTCTGCCTTGAGCCCTAAGGGAAAGGCTCTAAAGTTGATCCTGTGAGGAAGTCCGGACAAACTAAAGTTCCTGAGGATTATGTGTAGTGGGTAGCGAAAGTCGAGGGCACTGATGCCTGTAGAGACATTTGGGTTATGCTATGACGACCGTGTAACTTGATATCACTGCGATCTACTGAGGACTATAGAGGAAGTCGTGTATGCCATGAGAGCCAACCGTCTACGTTTGACTTTACATCGGTAGAATGTGACCTATGGTGACATAGCGAAACTCGAGAGGGCGTCAGAGCCTAAGGCTACATTGGGACTTGACTAATGTAGTCTGCGACCTATGTGGGAGTGGCGAAGTTCCATTTGGCAACTAAAATCCAGGGTGCTGATGCCTATGGACTTCTGTCGTGATTGAACATAATCCGAGATGTAACTACGATCTGTGGCGGGTTTCATGGCGTAATCGAGGGGAGCGGAGAGCCTACGGTTATCTACAGATTTTTGCCGGGATGGCAACATAACCATCGGGTTAACTACGACCATGGAGGGGGTGATGATTTCCAGAGCATTCTCACCAAAGATATTTCCTCCATTTCAAAAATGTTTTCTATGTTTATAACAAAATGTTGTTCCAAGTATTTTCACTGGGTGTTGAAAATAGGTCTACTAAGTACTTATAGATTTTAAGTCCTACGCCTGATCAACGTATGACCGAATTTCTATGAGAACAAGGATGGACTGGTTGATGCATCAAGTTATAAAAAGTATTTTTATAAAAACTATTCTACTATATTATGTGGATTTTAAAGTGTTTTAAAATTGACAAAAGAATAATTTATGTAATTTTAAGTATTGAACAAATTCTGGCTTTGTTCCTTTTCGTGGTCGAAAAGATTCAAAGGGGAAAGTAATGTGATAACCTGGATTTTGGTCATCGGATAATTGAATAATTATCTAATTTTATTTGGATAAATAAATGGAATTCAAATAATTTAGAAGTATTTGGATATATAAATGAATTTGAAATTGTAATAAAAAGTTGAATTATAAATATTTGGATAAATATTTATTTGATAATCTCATGACATAATTACATAAAATTTATAAATTATTCTTTTGAAAACAAATAATAATGATTGTTTATATATATAGATATAAATAGATTTTAAATAGAATTATATTTTCATATTAAATTGTGTTTGTTTATATATATATGCGTGTGTGTGTTAATTTTAAATTGGATTTTAAATTGAATTTGGATTTAAATTTGAAATCTAAAAGATAATTATCTTAAATTATTTTGGATTTAAAAATATATGTATAAGATTTTTATTAATATTTTTATTTTATTTTCTTTAAAGAATTTTATTTATATAAATTTAGAAAAGTATTTATTTATAAAGAAATTTAATTACAAAGGCTTATAAACCATTTTAAAAATAAATAAAACATTCATATTTACATATGTAAGTTTAATAAATAGAATTTAACAAGCGTAATTTGATTAAAATAGGTAAATGACAAATGTTAAATGAATAAACAAGTGGCAGCCATTTATTTTTATTTTCTTTTATTTTTAATAATTACTAATTAAGCCTATATAAAACATATATCTCACCTCTTCACTTCTTCTTTTTCCTATCATTGACAAATTAGAGAAAATCCAAAAACAAAATCTGTATTCAAACATTTCTCAAACCACAAGAAATCAAAACTAAAGCCTGTAAAACAATTTCAAACTCAAGAAAAAAATCTATAGCCTGTTTACATTTCAACAACTTGAAATCTACAAAACAAGGCAAGCTTCAACCTGTAATCAAAAGCCTAGATCATCTAAGTTTCAAGTATTCAATTATTTTTCCCAGCAAAAAGCTTTCAAAGATCACAGCAATTCAAGTTTTCAAAAAAAATCCCAAACTGTTTCAAAAAGCTTCTCTGTTCAAAACCCAGATAGGTGATTAAACCAAGTTTATGATCTGTTTAAAATCCCGTTGCATGCAGTAATTCTTGGAACAAAGTATGATAAGTAATTGCATGTTTATTTATATGAGTTGCATGTGTGTGTGTGTGTGTGTCTATATATATATATATATATATACACACACACACGATTTCATGGTGTGCACGTCAGAATACAAAATGAATACTCTGTTCAGGTTATACAGGTCTCAAAACCTAATAAAATTTAAATATCTCTTTCCCTTATTCATTTTAAACACCGATGTATAAACAAATTTTGTTTGTTATAACATGGTGTAAATTTTCAAAATATTTCCAAGTTAATTCTGAAGCTGGTTTCAAAACAAAGAAGAAGAACAGTAAGATTTAAACCATATCAAAATTTTGATCTTAATAATTGGATGATTCAAGTATGTATTCTATTTTGTTATCGAAAATGATGATTTTGAAAAATGAAATCAAGATTTTTAGGCTTTTAATTCAAAAGGAATTCCATGTTGAACGGAAATCATGTTTTAGTCAAATTCAGGCGAGCGAGGGTCTCGATGGGGTTGTGATTCTTGTCGGAGGGAGCTTGTGGGTCAGGGATGGTAGGAAAAACAATAGGCGATTTTCTATAGCATCGGGATGGCGCGGCGGGACTAATCTAGGGTTAATCGCCTATATCGATCAATGTTTTGATCGAGGCAACTTTCATGGTCATGGAATGATCGGAGGCAATCGTGAATGGTGGATTAGAGGCGTAGGCGTGTGATGAAGTTCTGGTCGTGATCACAAGATCGCTGGTGGGCATGGGCGGTGGTGCCAAGAGATTTTGTTTGATTGTTTTGGTTACAGTGGTGGTCTCATAGCTCGATTTTGATTTTTGGTACAATCGAGGCTTTGGGTGGTCGGAATCAGGTTAGAGGACATTATCGACTTGCTGATGACAACTAAGATGGTCGGAGCAACGTTGACGATGTGCGCACGTATACAAGTATCGTTGTGTGTCAGAGTTGTTTTTGAACGAGAAGGAAGGGAATTGTTCTTGGGTAGGAGCTTGGGTTGTATTGGGATTTTGCTCGGGTGTGACTCGGGAAGGCAATGGGTTGTTTCACATGTAGATGAGAAGATGGCGACTGGAATGGGAAGACTTGGGTTTGTATAAGAGAAGTATCCGGGTTTAGCTTGGTATGGGCATTAGTGTATTAGTATGGTTTAAATTTAAAAGGTTGAAATAAAACAAGTTTGGATCAAAATTCTTAACTACATTTTTATAATAAATATTTTCTTTAAGTTTTGGGGTTAGTTAGAGGCTTGAATAATTATTTTAAATTAATCAAGTTTAATAATTTTCTTAAACAAATTCTTTCTTATGATTTGAATTTATTTTGGGAACTAATTAAAGGTTTAAATATTTTTACTAGGTGATTAATTAATGAATAATTAGTTAATGTGATTAATTTAAGAATAGCAAATGAAAGTAATTAAAGGAATAATTATTTAAATTAATTAATTAATGGTTAATTAATTAAATAAAGGGTATTTAATTGATGACAATAATTAAGGGTTAATGAAAGTAATTAACAGATAATTGCTTAATGTTATTAATTAAGGAGGGTAATTAACGGGTATTACCAAATGCAATTTATTTAATGATAATTACTAATTAAGGATTAATTACTTAGTGTAATTAATTAAAGGATTGACTAATTACGGAAATTAATTAAGGGTTAGTTAATTAATGAGTGTGATTAATTGCAGGATAATTAATCAATGTAAGTGATTATAGGATAATTAATTTAGGAAATTAATTAAGGATAAATGTAATTAATGTGAATGGGTGAAGGTTAATTATTTTGTGTTATTGATTAAAGGCTAATTACTTAATGTAATTAAAGAGGATAATTAAGGGATTATTAGCCAATGGCTTGTAATTAATTAATGTTCAGTCAGCAGGATTAAAAGTGATTAAAGAAACTAATTTAATTTATTTAAATTAATTAGAATGGCGTGACCAACTTATCTTGCTTATGAATAATTGAACGATATTGTATGCCTTGGATTATTTGATGTCTTTGATATGTGATTAGTGATGCTAAGAGATGTGATATGTTTGGACTGAACTGAGATAATCTAGTTGTCTATCTGTAATGAATAGCTATGTAATATGTAATACTAGATATAAATGGAATTATTTAAACTTAAGCAGCATTGTTTTTAAGAAGATATTGGATTCGAAGAGATCGGGATTGGGTATCAGTACATACCCGAAACCACATCGATTTATAATCTAAAATAATTCTTTATGGATTTGACTTCTGAATAAATAGCCTAGAATGGAATAAATAATGTAAACTTGGTCATTTAATCTGAGTAATGGTACTTAGATGATTGTAGGATGTGTATTTGACTATGGCAAGTTAAAAGCTAATAGTGAAGTACGAGTTACCCCGAGTTTTTAATAAGTTTATTGCATTAGTATTTCTTGTTAGATGGGTTTACTCACGTTGGTTTCCAGCCTGACTCGGGTGTTACTTTAGTGTAATGCTCGGGTCAGGCCGAGTAATACAGATTTTTAGGTTAGGATGTTCTAGAGCTCAGGAGGCGAGCTGGATGGTAGGAATAGATGAAGTCTTCCGCCGTGTATATGAGATTGTGTAGCCTGTATAGATTGTAGTCTAGAACAAGTTGTATAACTGTCCAGTTTATGTGTAAATGATTATAACTCTGATAAATTGTATGTAAAGTAACAATTACGGCTTTCCTTTATAAAAATGTGTAACATCCCGCCTTTTCGTACGCTTTAAATCGACGATAAACCACACATGTCAGACTCATACCATATAGAAGGGCGGATTGTTATTGTTGTGAATAAGACAAAGCAGAGAAAGAAAAAACAAAATAGAATCTTGCAGCGGAACGATAAAATATAATAATCAAATAAACAACTCATTAAGCTTTTTACAAAACATTTGATTGTACTTATACATCATAGATTAGAGTTACACACGCTAGAGAATAATAAACAATGCAGCCGAACAATATGAATGTAGTGGAATAATATAATAAATAGTAGTAATGCAATCTTCATCTTTGTCCTCCAGAAATAAAGTCTTCGAATCCTGAAATGCTCATACTGACCAGAGCAAATTGAAAAGACAAGACACTCAAGTCAGAACTAAAAGATCTTATGTAAGTTAAATCCATGTAAATAATATAAGTGGAACGGTGTCAGAGATGTTTACGGGATTTGACATCACCTATCCAGTGTCAAACGTGAGTGCAGCATTTTAAGAGATGTTTGAGATTTACATCTTCTAAGGATCCATTAAACTATTTACTATGTAGTAATATACGCTATTATAATAATGTCTAATAGTAAAATAAACTTATTTTAAAATAGCATTAAGGCTTTTCATTTTCCACCTTAGCACATAAATAGTGCCAATAGTCTATACAATACCTGCATACCTCCTGATCGGGAGGCTACGAGAAGATGCTCTATAGGTACGACAAAAATCAACCTCGTACAAGGCTCGCTAGGGTAGGTGACACGGCACAACTAAGCAAAGCCAGGGTAGATATACCAATTACGCTTCCGGACCAGTGGTAACGCGTAGCAGCTATTACCGCCCACATTGAGCCACACCCCCAAAATCAAAAGGGTCCCAATCAATCACAAAGTAATAGAACGGTATCGAAGGAGTGTGTCCGATAAAAGGTGCTACCTTCTTAGCCCGTCAATCGCTCATGTTTTAGCCACCTTATGCCAACTCACGGGAGTCGGGTCCATGTATATACCTCAAAGGAACGCCGCCACCATCCTACTTCAGTCTGGAATCTCCACCACATACACGCTTGTTAAAGTGGTTTTCGGAGTTGGCAGAGAGTATGAAAACTTTCGATACCATTCTCTTTAACAACCAAACGTTATTATAACACCAGGGTCATTTCAAAATAATTTATGCTTCCAAACCAAAATATAATATCCATCACAAAATCATATAAATACGATATCATTTCCATTTCAAAACCTAAAAATATGATATCATTTTTAATAAAAACCCAAATCAATATTATATCATTTTTATTTCAAATATATCCTTTTCCAAAATCATATCACTTTCAAATTTATAACACTTCGAAATAAAAACATTTAAAGTATAACACTTTCAAATCATAATACTTTGAAACTCATAACTTTGAAACATAACTTCCGCCACTTATATGGTTTAAATATTTAAAATGCTTTATATAATAAAATAGATTCTTCAATTTCACAAATCAATTTCAAAACAACTCGAATTTTTAAATTTTTAATTCAACCAAATACCAAAACAAAACTTTAATACAATTTAGTTTCCAAATGAACTATTCCAAATTATATCGATTTCAATATAGATTTAACCCACAGAACAAACCATTTCAAATTCAATATATTTCAAACTTAAAGTATTCACAATTTCAAAACTAAGTTTGGCAATTACGATTCAACAATTCATTTTTCTATTATTTAGTTTAAAATATTTCACATCATCTAAATAAAACTCAAATTACAAATAACTAAATATTTCCTTCAATTTATTTATACTTGAAATATTCATTTAATTCAATCTAAACAAAAATCAAGTTATAAAATCCTACCTTTTAAAATTTCAAATTTAATAAATTTTACATCAACTTATTGGAGCTTAATTCTTAAATAAATTCAATTTCAAATAAATCTCAAATTTATTTTCCAACCCTAATTTATTTAAGTCATTATAAACTCTATATTAAAATATAATTTAAATACTTAACCATATTATCTTCAATAAAATCAAACTTATTGTTAAGCTCATTCTATATTAAAACAAATTATACATAGCTTGAAATCAAGAATAAAATAACATTTATATTATATCTAGAATCAATATTTATATAAAACCAGACATCTCTTTACAAAACAAAAGAAATCATTTCAAAAATATTTTTATATATATAGACCACGGTGTTTGTATATAATTTTTCTATCCTATGGTCAAGTGATACAAATATTTATCATTTCAATCCGCAATTTAAAATATAAATACGGTTATACATTATTTCAAACCTCAATGCAGAATGAAATAAAATCCATAACAACTTGTAGTTTATAACTGTATAAAATACAACATCCATTCATCCAGTATCAATCATCAAACATTTATCACAATCGTCATCCAGTTCAATCAATAACATCAATATAGAACAGATAATAAACAACAGGTATTTACTGGCAGTTTATATTCAATAATAAGTTAATTAACAATTTAACTAGTAGTTTATATATAATAATAAATTAAATAACAATTTAGTTCACATAAATTCAATTTAACTTAGACGATGATTATAAATATGCCAAATGGTCATAAATAAATTTTCGATCACATCATAAATCAATTTAACAAACATAAGAAATTTTAGAAGTTGTGAGTGGGTTAAAACACCCACCTTTTGAATTTAAATTGAATTTAAATCTAATTTAAACCTAAAATTTGAACCATCTCAGAATCCGTCCAAACTAGCATCAGCATGTCCGGAATTTTTATACGATCATAACGCAAGAAACCTTGTCCAAATTCGAGCTTATATGCAAAAGTTATGGGTTTTAGAACAATTGAGTTGCAAATTATAAAATAATTCAGAAAACAAATGATGGTTGCCACGTCACCTGAAGCTCCTTCCACGTTTCTACACACCGAACCCTACAGCATAACGAGAACGACACGAAGCCGCCGCCTACATCAACTTTGACCATCGATAACCCCTGCCTCTGACACCTAGGCGATCGAGAACCAGCTCTAACGACATCCCGTCTTCCTTCCGCGCCAGCCAAGGCCCGCAACACCTCCTTCGGTGGCCTCAATCACCGTGCCCTATCGGTGCTTCGAAACCCTAACTGAAAAAATCATGATGATCTGGATGTTTCTTTGTCGTGCTACCTACCTAGATGCATTCGCCATGACCCTCTCTATAACCCTACATCACTATTTTGATGATCCGTCAAAGTCGATCGACGATCAATGAACGGTCGAAAATTATTCTTCAATATTCAGATACATAGAAACCCAAATTGAAAAATGAATCATATATTTAACTTGTGCTCGTCGAGAGCTTCAAATCAATATATAATTCGATATATATTGAGGAGTTTGAATTTTTTATTTGATTTTGAATTTCAATTGGATTTGGAATTGAGAATTTGTCTGCCATTGAAAAAGGGGAGCAACAAAAATTTTTGTATGTACAAAATTGAGAAATAAAAAGGCTGCTAGGTTTTATAACCGGATGTAGATAGAGCTGAGACATAGAGGAACGAATACGAATGGTTTGGACCGTTGAATGATAAATGGCCCGAAAAGCCCGTTCTGACTCCGAAACAAAATCGAGTCAACCCATATATCAAAATAGATGTTTTTGATAACTTAAACTCAATGGAAAGGGTTTCAGGTTCTAATTCCATCATATGAAAAAGTTACGTTAAAATCTTCTTATTTCAAATTGATTACAATTGATTTCAATTTAATCGATTTCTAGGCGTTTCAAGCCCGTACGATCAAAGGACAAGCCCGATCGTTATGAAACTTGAAATACTATAATAATTTACCGTTAGGGATCCGATGAAACTGATTTCGTCGAAATCCAAGTCAGTGGTCAAAATGGCTATTTTTCAGTTAATTAGATAATTTAATATTAAATTAATTAAATCACATTTCCAATTCAAATTTAATTATTTACAGATTTTATAAATTTGAATTACTTGGTAATTTATAATCCTTTAAATAAATTTCTATATCAATTTATTTGCTAGACATTTCACAATTTACAACATTTAATTTCAATTTCAATTAATATATTATTTAATTTCATTTACTTACCATTAACCCATTTGTTATAGATTGAATTCCAATTAATTATAATTAATTCCGATAGGTTGATTTGATTTTATTCCCATCTTCATACTGGGTCCATTATTACTATAACAAAGTTAACACTTGCTTCACATTTCATTTGCATTAATATATTCAAATTTTCAACTTTCCTTTATATTAACTATTATTTTAAATTATATTGGATTTGTCAAACATATAAATTTATTATAATTAAAACCTCAATCAATTTATTCAACTTAGTTTCATTCTTCTATCTTTATATACGAATAAAATGTACATTTCATTTTTAACATTCACTTCGTTAAAAATTATAAAGTTTTTATTTCTCACTAAATTAAATTACAAACATCTTATTAAAATAACCAATTTGATTATCAAATTTTTGCGGGTCGTTATACTCTCCCCCACTCAAAACTTTTCGTCCCCGAAAAGGAAAAAGAAGGAAAAAGAAAGAATTGAGTAGTTAATACATCTTATTCAAAAATATTAATTTTATAAACAAATATTTTTACTAAATTTGATAATTTAAATAAAAAATATCGATTTGTAACTATTAAATCTTTTATACTCAAAATAATAAAGTTTGAAGACATTTTTTGAATTTTTTTCTAAGTCCAAAATTTAAGGAAAAATTTCGGCAGAGTCTCCTTTGTACAGAGAGGCTTGGGAGAAAATATAATATCAAATATAACAATATATAACATATATTTCCAAAATAATATATTCCAACACGAGAAAACAATAATATAATAATGCTATAAAATCGTAATCCGAGAACGTACCTATTTGTCAGGCAATTTACACTTAATTATAAAACCAAAAGTAGTAGCAATTGCTTCCATAACCTGTATTTCACTTATATAATCTAAAAAGGTTAACAATTATACAAAATGAAATATTTAAAGTTGTTTCAACCACTAACTAGAAAATCAACAATAATCAACAACCACTTGCAACCCACATACAATCATCATATACAATCAACATAAATTAATTTATTCATCAACATCAACCAAAACAAATAGTTGTTCGGGTTCAACACTTTAAATTGTACAGAACGAAAAATATACTACTAAGTGCACCGTTTACTCAATAGTCTTAGGTGAAACTAGACAGATTATTCATACATCCAAACAATTTTAAAGTATCCTTGCCCGAACAACCATGAACCATACAAACAATAATCTATAATATTATTTGAGTTATTTTTACTAAATTTATTACAAAATCTCATTTCCATTTATTCATATCATGTCAGTTTCTTTTTATTTCATTTTATTTATTCACTACTTAATTTCATTTATTTACATTCATTTATTAATAGTGTTCATGTTCAATTCAATTACTTAGTGTTTCAATTCATCAACTTAAGTTTTAGTCATCTTCTAGCAATATTTACTTTTTATCACATTTTATAATAGTAATATTTCAATTATAACTTAAGTTTATAAACACTATAACATCAAATTCTTATTTACAGAAGTAATTAATTGAATCTTTCTGTTACATAAGTTTTACTTGTAAATTTCCATCACATTTTCTTATCAGACATTTCAACTTTTAAATCTTTTGGTAAGTTGCATATATATGCTTTTTAAGAATGTAATTGAAAATTATACAATTCTATCTTATTTCTTTTAATAAATTGAACGTTCAATAATCATATCTTTTGTTTTATAGGTTACAATTTCCACTTTCTTATAATTTCATTTATAACTTAGCATTTAGTCTCTTTTTTCATCTAGAGGTTTCAATCTTTAATTAGTTACATTCAATTTCACTACAATAATTGAAACTATTAATTAACGAAAACTTAAGAACTAAATACCGGGTTGAATTCCAAATCATTTTAAAATAATAGATAAATGTTTATACTTACTAATTATATATATCTAATTATATTTAATAACTAAAAATTTATACTTGTTTATCCAAATAAATCTGTAGTAAAACTACTACAGTGGTCTTCCCACTTAGAAACTCGAAAATGAATGTCGATGATGCATGCACTCATCACCAAAATTATTTTCCAGCGTGACAGAGAGGGGAGTACAGAACTTATTTCTTTCCAAAGTTTCTTTAAAATAATTCTTTCAATTTATAATGAAATATTTATATCAGAAAATTCTTCTAAATAATATTATTATATTTCAAAAAGCCTTTGAAAGAAATTTTCAAATCCCGGAACTTAAGTTCTAAAATTTCTAATTTTTTTCCATATTTTGTTTTAGATCTTATTTCCAACTAATATTCATAAATTTCACTACTTAACAACCAGTATATTACAACCAAATATAGCCTTTATAAAAAATATATTTTATATATAGAAAATATAATAGGCAAAATTATTTCATTTACCTACACTTCAAAATAAATATTGTGTCGGTCTGTCCTTTTAAGTTTTTAGAAATCCTTATTGACGTCATAGCGTCCTACGCACCAACTAGAATTTATAAATACAAAATGGAACAAATTAACACAATATCAAATTGTAACGATCCTGAATTTTGAACAATTTAAAAATAAAGATATTTAATTAATTTTAAATATTTGAAATAATTTTAAATTGAATTCCAATAAAACTACGAAATTTAGCGATTAAATTTTAGAATTTAATCTGTTTAAAGTTGAACTAAATTTAAATTTAACTTTGAAGTTTGAAGTTGAATATTGAAGTTGTATCTAAAATTCGAACTAACGGCTTAGAAGAAAATTAATAAATTTGTGGTTAGTTTCAATAACATTTTTCATTTATTTAAATAAAATAGAATAAGATTTTAAATCAATATAAAATCAATAAATAAATATACATTTGAGAAAATTTAACAACAAAATTTTAAACAAAATAATTGGATTTAAAATAAGAAAGAAAATATAATATAAAAATAAACATAAAATAAATAAATATAAAAAAAAATAAGAAATAAAATATTAAGTATACACTACCTTACCACAGACCAGATCCATTTTTCACGCCGTGTTCCATGCCGTAAACCATACCCAAATTCACGTTCTCCTCTGCATAATACACGAACCCCCCTTCCTCCATCAGTTCATACGAAAAAAAATAAAAAGGAAAAGAAACAATGGCGTCTTCGTCTTCCTTCAACCATTAGGGCTTCAAGGCGTTCGTCGCCGCCTCTGATTGCTCAAAGATTTCTGCTTCAATTCGATTCGTCTCTCGTTCGCCTTCACAAAATTGGGGGCTTCGACCTTGTTTAGATTGTGCTGTGCTCAGTACTCTTCGGCATTCACTAAAGTTTTAAAGAGATTTTTCTTGTATTTAATAAAAGATATATTCCGCTGTATAAAAATTTAGTGCATTGTACAAACTCTGATATATGTATGTAAGAAAAATTCATTTATGAATAATATTATGATTATTCTGTGATTCTGTGGCTGATTCTGTTTAAACTTTATAAACTGAACAACAATCCGTCATTTTGAACGTTTCGAGTTGGTTTAATTACCGACTAGAGGTGGTCAGGGCGGCGGGTCGTTACAAAAGTGGTATCAGAGCTTTGGTTTACTCAAAGCTCAGTTTATGATGTTTAATATGAATAGTTAGTAGAACCACTATAAAGAAAGTGCTTTTCAAATTTAAAGAAGTTTAAAGTTGTTTTCTTTAAAGTAAAAGGTATTTTGAAAATTAGAATTATTTTGAAATTTCCCCTCTCTAAATTTAAGTGCGACAGTTTATATTCGGTGAGGTCTCATTAGATTTGAGTTTCGATCGTTCGGAAACTCAATATCGAATTATTGAGATCTATGAAAAATGAAATATGAGTTAAGTGAACTAGTGAAATAGTGAATTGGTTTAAATTGGTTTAAATCAAATATTTTGAATATTTCGAGTAATAGTTGTGAAATAAAATGATATGTTAATTTAGTTATAATCAAGTGGATTATTGAACTATAACTTGGGAATTTAATTCTGAATTCTTTTGAGAAATTGATTTCAAATGTTTTGAAGAACGATTTAGTGAATAAATGGATTATAAGTATTTAACTTATAATATGAATTTTTGATATATAACTGAGTTATATAAATTGAATTGAATTGAATTATAAGAAGATTTATAAATCGAGGTTTTATAAATAGAAAAGGAATTTATGAAGATTGTTTATAAATTCGAAATCAATTGAATTTGATAAGTAATTTATTATAGCTTATTAAAGGAGATATATCCACGATTTTGGACAGTGGGTAATCCTTTAAAAATAAAAGTAAGTTGTAGAAATAATGAAATTGGTTGACAAAACATATTCACGATTTTGGACGGTGAATATATTAGTGAATAAAACGGATATGTTTTAGGGAAGTGATATTATGGAAGGAAATTTAATTGTTGATTTAACCGTATGAATCAAACTAAGTTTGATGTAAAGTTTATATTTCAAGTTTAAAACTATTGCCTAAAATAGTTAATATGGAAATATAGATCTAATGGAACCAATTTGATGAATAATTTACTAAAGAACTAGTTGACTATTTTTGAAATAGAAAGCAAATATAAAGTCCAAATGAAATTTAAATTTCAAATTTGAAGTTGTTAACATGATAATCCATTATAGGTTTAAATAGACTCAGTGATGAATTTGAATTTAAACGTGCGGAGAATTAAATTAAGTGGAAAACTTAATATTGAAAAGTTGAAATCGGTTTAAAACTGATATTGTGAAAAGTATGAGGAATTCAAACTTTAAACTAAGTTGAAGTTGAAAAGTTAATAGTTTTAAAGATGTTTAAAATGCATTAACTATTGAATACCTAGATTTCAACATTCAATTGTGGAAATAGATGTTTTCGAGAAATAGAAGGAAATGGTGGACTGTAACACTGTTGTTATAGTAAATGTTTTCCGGAAGGAAATGTTGTTTATAGTATTGGGATTTATATATCTATCTTAAATCCGAATCCCTATACTAGTGATTTTGAGTTGTCATAACGATGTTTTACGCAACATCCGTTTTAACTCAAATAAATGTGTTTAAAAGAATGATTTCCTTAAAGAATGAAATATATACTTAATTTTGATTCAAGTATATCGAATATTTTCAAAGTGTTGAAAATAAAAGAATTTGTGAATTACTTATTATTGAATAAGTATGGAAATATTTTCCAATATGAAATGAAAGGTTTGAAATTTTATCTTTTAAAGATAAATTGAGAAATGAATATTTGAAATTTGTTTCAAATGGCTAAGTGTGAAAATTATATATCTTGTAAAGATATTATTTTGAGAAATTTGAACGATTAGTTCAACTTGGAAATTTTTCAAAGAATTGAATTTTGAGTTAAACTGAGTTAAGCTTCGACACCAAAAACAATATAAGTTCAACTTTGAATTTTGGATAGTCGATTGGGATTGTATGTCTAGCATTGTGAATTGATGACATATCATTTGATCTCTATTAAATATATATCTGTGGTGGCGGAGAATTTATTCTTTTAGCTTAACACCCTTCTTTGAGACGTACGAGCTTAGAGGTTATATATCGATACACATCAATTATGTGTTGAGAATTGACGATGTAACGTGAAATCCAAATCGAATGTGAAGTCGATAATGAATTGGATAGTGAATGTGAATTAGGTTTGAGATAACCTTAAATTTTCAAATCGATTTAGAGGAACATTTTAAACGTGATGGAAAATTTGGAATCCTCTATTTGTAGTGAATGTGAATTGAGTTTTCGTAACTTATATATGTGAATATAATCGAAAACTATCAGTTTGGAAAGTCATTATTATGAAAATCCTGTGTAGGTTTACATAGATATGATATGTACGAAATGTGAAATGAAGTACTATATGTATATGACATATGTTTTCTAAAAACTGAGGATATGGAAATGTACCTTCCAATTATTGTGTGTGAAGGTGATTGGAACTCGGTGGAGTGTCCATTGTAAATCGTAGCTACGTAGAATTCCATTAGTGGAATGTCCAATGGGACTGATATGATATCCCCCACGATGGATCATCGTGTTTGGGATTATGTGATTGATGCTGGCGTAATTCGAGGGGCGTGATGCCTAAGGCTACTAGCGATTCTACTGAGATAGTAGCGTAACCGCCGTGTGGACCGCGATCTAAGGCGATAACCATGGCGAAATTCAGGAGTGATGAGAAATCTGAGATTACAAGCGATTCTACTGAGATAGTAACGAAACCGCCGGGTAAACTGTGATCCATGGGGGAACGGACTTTCCATATCCATTTTTAAAAGAATTTTTAAAAAGTATTTTCACTGGGAGTTGAAGCAAGTATGTTTAGTACTTGGAGATTTTTAGTCTTGCGCCTGGCCAGCGTATGCCTAAAGTCTGTGCGAACGACGATGAACTTGTTAAACTTCGAGTTATCAAGTATTTTCAAAACTTTGAATAGAAAATCAATAATCTGAAATTAGAATTACACAATTCTAACTTAATGAATTAAGGAAGAAGATCTTTTTGAATATTTTGAAAGCACACAACTTTGGATAAGATATATTATGCAAATATTTGGCATGAAAGATTTAAGGTTTAAAAATCTGAGTTTTTGTAAGTCAAAAATTTAGTAAAAGACTTTTGTGTCTTGATTATTGAAATCGATGAACGAAACTAGTGAAATGAAATAAGTGGAATGAATCCTATATTTATTTATGAGTTTGAAACTGGGTAAAATTGTGTAGGATATAAATTATCGGTGAGATTTTAGCAATTGTTTTTCCAAACTTATAATTTCGGGACGAAATTCTTTTAAGTAGGGGAGATTGTAACGATCCTGAATTTTGAACAATTTAAAAATAAAGATATTTAATTAATTTTAAATATTTGAAATAATTTTAAATTGAATTCCAATAAAACTACGAAATTTAGCGATTAAATTTTAGAATTTAATCTATTTAAAGTTGAACTAAATTTAAATTTAACTTTGAAGTTTGAAGTTGAATATTGAAGTTGTATCTAAAATTCGAACTAACGGCTTAGAAGAAAATTAATAAATTTGTGGTTAGTTTCAATAACATTTTTCATTTATTTAAATAAAATAGAATAAGATTTTAAATAAATATAAAATCAATAAATAAATATACATTTGAGAAAATTTAACAACATAATTTTAAACAAAATAATTGGATTTAAAATAAGAAAGAAAATATAATATAAAAATAAACATAAAATAAATAAATATAAAAAAAAATAAGAAATAAAATATTAAGTATACACTACCTTACCACAGACCAGATCCATTTTTCACGCTGTGTTCCATGCCGTAAACCATACCCAAATTCACGTTCTCCTCTGCATAATACACGAACCCCCCTTCCTCCATCAGTTCATACGAAAAAAAATAAAAAGGAAAAGAAAAAATGGCGTCTTCGTCTTCCTTCAACCATTAGGGCTTCAAGGTGTTCGTCGCCGCCTCTGATTGCTCAAAGATTCCTGCTTCAATTCGATTCGTCTCTCGTTCGCCTTCACAAAATTGGGGGCTTCGACCTTGTTTAGATTGTGCTGTGCTCAGTCCTCTTCGGCATTTACTAAAGTTTTAAAGAGATTTTTCTTGTATTTAATAAAAGATATATTCCGCTGTATAAAAATTTAATGCATTGTACAAACTCTGATATATGTATGTAAGAAAAATTCATTTATGAATAATATTATGATTATTCTGTGATTCTGTGGCTGATTCTGTTTAAACTTTATAAACTGAACAACAATCCGTCATTTTGAACGTTTCGAGTTGGTTTAATTACCGACTAGAGGCGGTCAGGGCGGCGGATCGTTACAAAAGTGGTATCAGAGCTTTGGTTTACTCAAAGCTCAGTTTATGATGTTTAATATGAATAGTTAGTAGAACCACTATAAAGAAAGTGCTTTTCAAATTTAAAGAAGTTTAAAGTTGTTTTCTTTAAAGTAAAAGGTATTTTGAAAATTAGAATTATTTTGAAATTTCCCCTCTCTAAATTTAAGTGCGATAGTTTATATTCGGTGAGGTCTCATTAGATTTGAGTTTCGATCGTTCGGAAACTCAATATCGAATTATTGAGATCTATGAAAAATGAAATATGAGTTAAGTGAACTAGTGAATTAGTGAATTGGTTTAAATTGGTTTAAATCAAATATTTTGAATATTTCGAGTAATAGTTGTGAAATAAAATGATATGTTAATTTAGTTATAATCAAGTGGATTATTGAACTATAACTTGGGAATTTAATTCTGAATTCTTTTGAGAAATTGATTTCAAATGTTTTGAAGAACGATTTAGTGAATAAATGGATTATAAGTATTTAACTTATAATATGAATTTTTGATATATAACTGAGTTATATAAATTGAATTGAATTATAAGAAGATTTATAAATCGAGGTTTTATAAATAGAAATGGAATTTATGAAGATTGTTTATAAATTCGAAATCAATTGAATTTGATAAGTAATTTGTTATAGCTTATTAAAGGAGATATATCCACGATTTTGGACAGTGGGTAATCCTTTAAAAATAAAAATAAGTTGTAGAAATAATGAAATTGGTTGACAAAACATATTCACGATTTTGGACAGTGAATATATTAGTGAATAAAACGGATATGTTTTAGGGAAGTGATAATATGGAAGGAAATTTAATTGTTGATTTAACCGTATGAATCAAACTGAGTTTGATGTAAAGTTTATATTTCAAGTTTAAAACTATTGCCTAAAATAGTTAATATGGAAATATAGATCTAATGGAACCAATTTGATGAATAATTTACTAAAGAACTAGTTGACTATTTTTGAAATAGAAAGCAAATGTAAAGTCCAAATGAAATTTAAATTTCAAATTTGAAGTTGTCAACATGATAATCCATTATAGGTTTAAATAGACTCAGTGATGAATTTGAATTTAAACGTGCGGAGAATTAAATTAAGTGGAAAACTTAATATTGAAAAGTTGAAATCGGTTTAAAACTGATATTGTGAAAAGTATGAGGAATTCAAACTTTAAATTAAGTTGAAGCTGAAAAGTTAATAGTTTTAAAGATGTTTAAAATGCATTAACTATTGAATACCTAGATTTCAACATTCAATTGTTGAAATAGACATTTTCGAGAAATAGAAGGAAATGGTGGACTGTAACACTGTTGTTATAGTAAATGGTTTCCGGAAGGAAATGTTGTTTATAGTATTGGGATTAATATATCTATCTTAAATCTGAATCCCTATACTAGTGATTTTGAGTTGTCATAACGATGTTTTACGCAACATCCGTTTTAACTCAAATAAATGTGTTTAAAAGAATGATTTCCTTAAAGAATGAAATATATACTTAATTTTGATTCAAGTATATCGAATATTTTCAAAGTGTTGAAAATAAAAGAATTTGTGAATTACTTATTATTGAATAAGTATGGAAATATTTTCCAATATGAAATGAAAGGTTTGAAATTTTATCTTTTAAAGATAATTGAGAAATGAATATTTGAAATTTGTTTCAAATGGCTAAGTGTGAAAATTATATATCTTGTAAAGATATTATTTTGAGAAATTTGAACGATTAGTTCAACTTGGAATTTTTTCAAAGAATTGAATTTTGAGTTAAATTGAGTTAAGCTTCGACACCAAAAACAATATAAGTTCAACTTTGAATTTTGGATAGTCGATTGGGATTGTATGTCTAGCATTGTGAATTGATGACATATCATTTGATCTCTATTAAATATATATCTGTGGTGGCGGAGAATTTATTCTTTTAGCTTAACACCCTTCTCTGAGACGTACGAGCTTAGAGGTTATATATCGATAGACATCAATTATGTGTTGAGAATTGACGATGTAACGTGAAATCCAAATCGAATGTGAAGTCGATAATGAATTGGATAGTGAATGTGAATTAGGTTTGAGATAACCTTAAATTTTCAAATCGATTTAGAGGAAAATTTTAAACGTGATGGAAAATTTGGAATCCTCTATTGTAGTGAATGTGAATTGAGTTTTCGTAACTTATATATGTGAATATAATCGAAAACTATCAGTTTGGAAAGTCATTATTATGAAAATCCTGTGTAGGTTTACATAGATATGATATGTACGAAATGTGAAATGAAGTACTATATGTATATGACATATGTTTTCTAAAAACTGAGGATATGGAAATGTACCTTCCAATTATTATGTGCGAAGGTGATTGGAACTCGGTGGAGTGTCCATTGTAAATCGTAGCTACGTAGAATTCCATTAGTGGAATGTCCAATGGGACTGATATGATATCCCCCACGATGGATCATCGTGTTTGGGATTATGTGATTGATGCTGGCGTAATTCGAGGGGCGTGATGCCTAAGGCTACGAGCGATTCTACTGAGATAGTAGCGTAACCGCCGTGTGGACCGCGATCTAAGGCGATAACCATGGCGAAATTCAGGAGTGATGAGAAATCTGATATTACAAGCGATTCTACTGAGATAGTAGCGAAACCGCCGGGTAAACTGTGATCCATGGGGGAACGGACTTTCCATATCCATTTTTAAAAGAATTTTTAAAAAGTATTTTCACTGGGAGTTGAAGCAAGTATGTTTAGTACTTGGAGATTTTTAGTCTTGCGCCTGGCCAGCGTATGCCTAAAGTCTGTGAGAACGACGATGAACTTGTTAAACTTCGAGTTATCAAGTATTTTCAAAACTTTGAATAGAAAATCAATAATCTGAAATTAGAATTACACAATTCTAACTTAATGAATTAAGGAAGAAGATCTTTTTGAATATTTTGAAAGCACACAGCTTTGGATAAGATATATTATGCAAATATTTGGCATGAAAGATTTAAGGTTTAAAAATCTGAGTTTTTGTAAGTCAAAAATTTAGTAAAAGACTTTTGTGTCTTGATTATTGAAATCGATGAACGAAACTAGTGAAATGAAATAAGTGGAATGAATCCTATATTTATTTATGAGTTTGAAACTGGGTAAAATTGTGTAGGATATAAATTATCGGTGAGATTTTAGCAATTGTTTTTCCAAGCTTATAATTTCGGGACGAAATTCTTTTAAGTAGGGGAGATTGTAACGATCCTGAATTTTGAACAATTTAAAAATAAAGATATTTAATTAATTTTAAATATTTGAAATAATTTTAAATTGAATTCCAATAAAACTACGAAATTTAGCGATTAAATTTTAGAATTTAATCTATTTAAAGTTGAACTAAATTTAAATTTAACTTTGAAGTTTGAAGTTGAATATTGAAGTTGTATCTAAAATTCGAACTAACGGCTTAGAAGAAAATTAATAAATTTGTGGTTAGTTTCAATAACATTTTTCATTTATTTAAATAAAATAGAATAAGATTTTAAATCAATATAAAATCAATAAATAAATATACATTTGAGAAAATTTAACAACATAATTTTAAACAAAATAATTGGATTTAAAATAAGAAAGAAAATATAATATAAAAATAAACATAAAATAAATAAATATAAAAAAAAAATAAGAAATAAAATATTAAGTATACACTACCTTACCACAGACCAGATCCATTTTTCACGCCGTGTTCCATGCCGTAAACCATACCGAAATTCACGTTCTCCTCTGCATAATACACGAACCCCCCTTCCTCCATCAGTTCATACGAAAAAAATAAAAAGGAAAAGAAAAAATGGCGTCTTCGTCTTCCTTCAACCATTAGGGCTTCAAGGCGTTCGTCGCCGCCTCTGATTGCTCAAAGATTTCTGCTTCAATTCAATTCGTCTCTCGTTCGCCTTCACAAAATTGGGGGCTTCGACCTTGTTTAGATTGTGCTGTGCTCAGTACTCTTCGGCATTCACTAAAGTTTTAAAGAGATTTTTCTTGTATTTAATAAAAGATATATTCCGCTGTATAAAAATTTAATGCATTGTACAAACTCTGATATATGTATGTAAGAAAAATTCATTTATGAATAATATTATGATTATTCCGTGATTCTGTGGCTGATTCTGTTTAAACTTTATAAACTGAACAACAATCCGTCATTTTGAACGTTTCGAGTTGGTTTAATTACCGACTAGAGGCGGTCAGGGCGGCGGGTCGTTACAAAAGTGGTATCAGAGCTTTGGTTTACTCAAAGCTCAGTTTATGATGTTTAATATGAATAGTTACTAGAACCACTATAAAGAAAGTGCTTTTCAAATTTAAAGAAGTTTAAAGTTGTTTTCTTTAAAGTAAAAGGTATTTTGAAAATTAGAATTATTTTGAAATTTCCCCTCTCTAAATTTAAGTGCGATAGTTTATATTCGGTGAGGTCTCATTAGATTTGAGTTTCGATCGTTCGGAAACTCAATATCGAATTATTGAGATTATGAAAAATGAAATATGAGTTAAGTGAACTAGTGAATTAGTGAATTGGTTTAAATTGGTTTAAATCAAATATTTTGAATATTTCGAGTAATAGTTGTGAAATAAAATGATATGTTAATTTAGTTATAATCAAGTGGATTATTGTACTATAACTTGGGAATTTAATTCTGAATTCTTTTGAGAAATTGATTTCAAATGTTTTGAAGAACGATTTAGTGAATAAATGGATTATAAGTATTTAACTTATAATATGAATTTTTGATATATAACTGAGTTATATAAATTGAATTGAATTGAATTATAAGAAGATTTATAAATCGAGGTTTTATGAATAGAAAAGGAATTTATGAAGATTGTTTATAAATTCGAAATCAATTGAATTTGATAAGTAATTTGTTATAGCTTATTAAAGGAGATATATCCACGATTTTGGACAGTGGGTAATCCTTTAAAAATAAAAATAAGTTGTAGAAATAATGAAATTGGTTGACAAAACATATTCACGATTTTGGACAGTGAATATATTAGTGAATAAAACGGATATGTTTTAGGGAAGTGATATTATGGAAGGAAATTTAATTGTTGATTTAACCGTATGAATCAAACTGAGTTTGATGTAAAGTTTATATTTCAATTTTAAAACTATTGCCTAAAATAGTTAATATGGAAATATAGATCTAATGGAACCAATTTGATGAATAATTTACTAAAGAACTAGTTGACTATTTTTGAAATAGAAAGCAAATGTAAAGTCCAAATGAAATTTAAATTTCAAATTTGAAGTTGTCAACATGATAATCCATTATAGGTCTAAATAGACTCAGTGATGAATTTGAATTTAAACGTGCGGAGAATTAAATTAAGTGGAAAACTTAATATTGAAAAGTTGAAATCGGTTTAAAACTGATATTGTGAAAAGTATGAGGAATTCAAACTTTAAATTAAGTTGAAGTTGAAAAGTTAATAGTTTTAAAGATGTTTAAAATGCATTAACTATTGAATACCTAGATTTCAACATTCAATTGTTGAAATAGACGTTTTCGAGAAATAGAAGGAAATGGTGGACTGTAACACTGTTGTTATAGTAAATGGTTTCCGGAAGGAAATGTTGTTTATAGTATTGGGATTTATATATCTATCTTAAATCCGAATCCCTATACTAGTGATTTTGAGTTGTCATAACGATGTTTTACGCAACATCCGTTTTAACTCAAATAAATGTGTTTAAAAGAATGATTTCCTTAAAGAATGAAATATATACTTAATTTTGATTCAAGTATATCGAATATTTTCAAAGTGTTGAAAATAAAAGAATTTGTGAATTACTTATTATTGAATAAGTATGGAAATATTTTCCAATATGAAATGAAAGGTTTGAAATTTTATCTTTTAAAGATAAATTGAGAAATGAATATTTGAAATTTGTTTCAAATGGCTAAGTGTGAAAATTATATATCTTGTAAAGATATTATTTTGAGAAATTTGAACGATTAGTTCAACTTGGAAATTTTTCAAAGAATTGAATTTTGAGTTAAATTGAGTTAAGCTTCGACACCAAAAACAATATAAGTTCAACTTTGAATTTAGGATAGTCGATTGGGATTGTATGTCTAGCATTGTGAATTGATGACATATCATTTGATCTCTATTAAATATATATCTGTGGTGGCGGAGAATTTATTCTTTTAGCTTAACACCCTTCTCTGAGACGTACGAGCTTAGAGGTTATATATCGATAGACATCAATTATGTGTTGAGAATTGACGATGTAACGTGAAATCCAAATCGAATGTGAAGTCGATAATGAATTGGATAGTGAATGTGAATTAGGTTTGAGATAACCTTAAATTTTCAAATCGATTTAGAGGAAAATTTTAAACGTGATGGAAAATTTGGAATCCTCTATTTGTAGTGAATGTGAATTGAGTTTTCGTAACTTATATATGTGAATATAATCGAAAACTATCAGTTTGGAAAGTCATTATTATGAAAATCCTGTGTAGGTTTACATAGATATGATATGTACGAAATGTGAAATGAAGTACTATATGTATATGACATATGTTTTCTAAAAACTGAGGATATGGAAATGTACCTTCCAATTATTATGTGCGAAGGTGATTGGAACTCGGTGGAGTGTCCATTGTAAATCGTAGCTACGTAGAATTCCATTAGTGGAATGTCCAATGGGACTGATATGATATCCCCCACGATGGATCATCGTGTTTGGGATTATGTGATTGATGCTGGCGTAATTCGAGGGGCGTGATGCCTAAGGCTACGAGCGATTCTACTGAGATAGTAGCGTAACCGCCGTGTGGACCGCGATCTAAGGCGATAACCATGGCGAAATTCAGGAGTGATGAGAAATCTGAGATTACAAGCGATTCTACTGAGATAGTAGCGAAACCGCCGGGTAAACTGTGATCCATGGGGGAACGGACTTTCCATATCCATTTTTAAAAGAATTTTTAAAAAGTATTTTCACTGGGAGTTGAAGCAAGTATGTTTAGTACTTGAAGATTTTTAGTCTTGCGCCTGGTCAGCGTATGCCTAAAGTCTGTGAGAACGACGATGAACTTGTTAAACTTCGAGTTATCAAGTATTTTCAAAACTTTGAATAGAAAATCAATAATCTGAAATTAGAATTACACAATTCTAACTTAATGAATTAAGGAAGAAGATCTTTTTGAATAGTTTGAAAGCACACAGCTTTGGATAAGATTTATTATGCAAATATTTGGCATGAAAGATTTAAGGTTTAAAAATCTGAGTTTTTGTAAGTCGAAATTTTAGTAAAAGACTTTTGTGTCTTGATTATTGAAATCGATGAACGAAACTAGTGAAATGAAATAAGTGGAATGAATCCTATATTTATTTATGAGTTTGAAACTGGGTAAAATTGTGTAGGATATAAATTATCGGTGAGATTTTAGCAATTGTTTTTCCTAACTTATAATTTCGGGACGAAATTCTTTTAAGTAGGGGAGATTGTAACGATCCTGAATTTTGAACAATTTAAAAATAAAGATATTTAATTAATTTTAAATATTTGAAATAATTTTAAATTGAATTCCAATAAAACTACGAAATTTAGCGATTAAATTTTAGAATTTAATCTATTTAAAGTTGAACTAAATTTAAATTTAACTTTGAAGTTTGAAGTTGAATATTGAAGTTGTATCTAAAATTCGAACTAACGGCTTAGAAGAAAATTAATAAATTTGTGGTTAGTTTCAATAACATTTTTCATTTATTTAAATAAAATAGAATAAGATTTTAAATCAATATAAAATCAATAAATAAATATACATTTGAGAAAATTTAACAACATAATTTTAAACAAAATAATTGGATTTAAAATAAGAAAGAAAATATAATATAAAAATAAACATAAAATAAATAAATATAAAAAAAAAATAAAAAAAAAATATTAAGTATACACTACCTTACCACAGACCAGATCCATTTTTCACGCCGTGTTCCATGCCCTAAACCATACCCAAATTCACGTTCTCCTCTGCATAATACACGAACCCCCCTTCCTCCATCAGTTCATACGAAAAAAAATAAAAAGGAAAAGAAAAAATGGCGTCTTCGTCTTCCTTCAACCATTAGGGCTTCAAGGCGTTCATCGCCGCCTCTGATTGCTCAAAGATTTCTGCCTTAATTCGATTCGTCTCTCGTTCGCCTTCACAAAATTGGGGGCTTCGACCTTGTTTAGATTGTGCTGTGCTCAGTACTCTTCGGCATTCACTAAAGTTTTAAAGAGATTTTTCTTGTATTTAATAAAAGATATATTTCGTTGTATAAAAATTTAATGCATTGTACAAACTCTGATATATGTATGTAAGAAAAATTCATTTATGAATAATATTATGATTATTCTGTGATTCTGTGGCTGATTCTGTTTAAACTTTATAAACTGAACAACAATCCGTCATTTTGAACGTTTCGAGTTGGTTTAATTACCGACTAGAGGCGGTCAGGGCGGCGGGTCGTTACACAAAACCTTTTATAACACTAACAAATACGCTCTCTCGTATATACGCTCAACGACTCATCATAGGGTATTACTACTCTATTAGTAAAGAGTCAGACCCCATAAAGCTAAGGTTTATCGTTAAACCAAAGCTCTGATACCAAATGTAATATCCCGCCTTTTTGTACGCTTTATATCGACCATAAACCATACATGTCAGACTCAAACCATATAAAAGGGCGGATTGTTATTGGGGCGAATAAGAAAAAGCAGACAAAGAGAAAACAAAACAGAATCTTGCAGCGGAACGACGAAATATAATAATCAAATAAATAGTTCATGAATCTATTTTACAAAACATTTGATTATACTTATACAACACAGATTAGAGTTACACATACTAGAGAACAATAAACAATGCAGCGGAACAGTATAAATGTAGTGGAATAATATAATAAATATTAGTAATGCAATCTTCGTCCTCGTCCTTCATAAATAAAGTCTTTGAATCCTGAAATGCTCAGACTGACCCAAGCGAATTGAAAAGACAAAAAACTGAGTCAGAACTAAAAGATCTTATGTAAGTTAAATCCATGTAAATAATATGAGTGGAACGCCGTCAGAGATGTTTATGGTATTTGACATCTCTTATCCATTGTCAAACGTGAGTGTAGTAATTTAAGAGATGTTCGGGATTTACATCTCCTAAGGATCCGTTAAACAATTTACTATGTAGTAATATACGCTATGACAATAATGTCTAATAGTAAAATAAACTTACTTTAAAATAGCGTTAAGGTTTTACATTTTCCACCTTAACAAATAAAATGTGTCAATAGTCTATACAACACGTGCGTACCTCCTGATCGGGAGGCTACAAGAAGATTCTCTATAGGTACGACACAAATCAAACTCGTACAAGGCTCACAAGGGTAGGTGACACGGCACAACTAGGCAATGCCAGGGTAGATATACCAATTACGCTTTCAGACAGGTGGTAACGTGTAGAAGCTACTACCGCCCACCTCGAGCCACACCCCCAAAATCAGAAGGGCCCCAATCGATCAAAAAAGTAATAGAATGGCATCGAAGGAGTGTGTCCGATAAAAGGTGCTACCTTCTTAGCCCATCAATCGCTCCTGTTTTAGCCACCTTATGCCAACTCACGGGAGTCGGGTCCACGTATGTACCTCAAAGTAACGCCGCCACCATCCAACTTCATTCTGGAACCACCTCTGCATACACAGTTGTTAAAGTGGTTTTCGAAGTTGGCAGAGAGCACGACAACTTCCGATCCCAGTCTGTTTAACAACCAAACGTTATTATAACACCGCGGTCATTTCAAAATAATTTATACTTCCAAACCAGAATATAATATCCATTTCAAAATCATATAAATACGATATAATTTCCATTTCAAAAACCAAACAAATATAATGTCATTTTTAATAAAAACCCAAATCAATATAATATCATTTTTATTTCAAATATATTCTTTTTCCAAAATCATAACACTTTCAAAGTTATAACACTTCGAAATCAAAACACTTAAAGTATAACACTTTCAGATCATAATACTGTGAAACTCGTAACTTTGAAACATAACTTCCACCACTTAAATGGTTTAAATATTTAAAATACTTTATATAATAAAATAGCTTCTTCAATTTCACAAATCAATTCCAAAACAACTCGAATTTTTAAATTTTTAATTTAACCAAATCCTAAAACATAACTTCAATAAAATTCAGTTTCCAAATGAACTTTTCCAAATTATATCGATTTCAATATAGATTTGACCCACAGGATAAGCCATTTCAAATTCAATATATTTCAAACTTAAAGTATCCGCAGTTTCAAAATTAAGTTTGGCAATCACGATTCAACAATTCACTTTTCTATTATATAGTTTGAAATATTTCACATCTTCTAAATAAAACTCAAATTACAAATAACCAAATATTTCCTTCAATTTATTTATACTTGAAATATTCATTTAATTCACCCTAAACCAAAATCAAGTTATAAGATCATACCTTTTAAAATATCAAAACAATAAATTTTTCATCAACTTATTGGAGTTTAATTCTTAAATAAATTCAATTTCAAATAAATCTCAAATTTATCTTCCAATCTTAATTTATTTAAGTCATTATAAACTCCATATTAAAAAATATTTTAAATACTTAACCTATTATCTTTAGTAAAATCAAACTTATTGTTAAGCTCATTTTATATTAAAACAAATTATACATAGCTTAAAATCAAGAATAAAATAACATTAATATAATATCTAGAATTAATATTTATTTAAAACCATATATCTCTAAATATTTTTACATATATAGACCACGGTGTCTGTATATAATTTTATATCCTATGGTCAAGTGATACAGATATTTATCATTTCAATCCACAGTTTAAAACATAAATACGATTATATATCATTTCAAACCGCAATCTCGAATGAAATAAAATCCATAACAACTTGCAGTTTATAACAGTATAAAATACAACATTCATTCATCCAATATAAATGATAAAACATTTATCACAATCATCATCCAATTCAATCAATAACATCAATATTGAACAGATAATAAACAACAGGTATTTACCGGTAGTTTATATTCAATAATAAGTTAAATAACAATTTAACTGGCAGTATATATGCAATAATAAATTAAATAACAATTTAATTCAAATAAATTCAGTTTAACTAAGATGATGATTAAAAATATGCCCAATGGTCATAAATAAATTTCTGATCACATCATAAATCAATTTAGCAAACATAAGAAATTTTAGAAGTTGTAAGTCGGTTAAAATACTCACCTTTTGAATTTAAATTGAATTTAAATCCAATTTAAATCCAAAATATGAACCGTTTGACAATCCGTCCAAACCAGCATCAGCATGTTCAAAATTTTTATATGATCCTAACGCAAGAAAGCTCGTCCAAATCCAAGCTTGTATGCAAAAGTTGTGGATTTTATAACAATTGAGTTGCAAATTATAAAATAACTCAGAAAATAAATGCTGGTTTCCACGTCACCTGAAGCTCTTTCCACATTTCTGCACACCGAACCCTACAGCATAACAAGAACGACACAAAGCCACCGCATATGTCAACTTTGTCCATCGATAACCCCTGCCTCCAACCCTTAGGCGATCGACGACCAACTCCAGCGGCATCCCCTCTTCCCGCCACGCCAGCCAAGGCCCGCAAAACCCCTTGGCTGGCCTCAATCACCGTGCATTGCTGGTGCTTCGAAACCCTAACCGAAAAAATCATGACAATTTGGTCGTTACTTCGCTGCGCTACCTACCTGTATGCATTCACCATGACCCTCTCAACAACCCCACATCACTATTTTGACGATCCGTCGAAATCGATCGACGATCAACGGACGGTCGAAAATTATTCTTCAATTTCAGACACACAGAAACCCAAATTGAAAAATGAATCATTTATTTGACTTGCTCTCATTGAGAGCTTCTAATCCATATATAATTCGATATATATTGAGGAGTTTGAATTTTTTTATTTGATTTTGAATTGCAATTGGATTTGGAATTGAGAATTTGTCTACCATTGAGAAAGAGGAGCAACAGAAATTTTTGTATGTACAAAAATGAGAAATTGAAAGGCTTCTAGGGTTTACGACTGGATATAAATATGTAGAGCTGAGAAATAGAGGAACGGATACGATTGGTTTGGACCGTAGAACGATAAATGGCCCGAAAAGCCCGTTGTGACTCCGAAACAAAATTGGGTCAACCCATATATCAAAAAAGATGTTTTTGATAATTCTAAACTCAATGGAACATGTTTCAGGTCCTAATTCCATCTTATGAAGAAGTTATGTCAAAATCTGCTTATTTCAAATTGATTTCAATTTAATTGATTTTTAGGCGTTTCAAGCCCGTACAATCAAATAACGAGCCCGATCGTTATGAAACTTGAAATCCTACAATAATTCAACTTACGGATTTGATGAAACTGATTTCGTTGAAATCCGAGTCTGTGGCCAAAATGGCTATTTTTCAGTTAATTAAATAATTTAATATTGAATTAACTAAATCACATTTCTAATTCAAATTTAATTATTTATAGATTTTATAGATTTGGATTACTTGCTAATTTATAATCCTTTAAAAAAAATTCTTTATCAATTTATTTACTAGACATTTCACAATTTACATCATTTAATTTAAATTTCAATTAATATAGTATTTAATTTCATTTACTTACCATTAACCCATCTGTTATAGATTGAATTCCAATTAATTATAATTAATTCTAATAGATCGATTTGAATTTATTCCCATCTTCATACTGGGTCCATTATTACTCTGTAACACAATAAACACTTATTTCACATTTCATTTGCATTAATATATTCAAATTTTCAACTTGCCTTTATATTAACTATTATTTTAAATTATATTGGATTTTTCAAATATATACATTTATTATAATTAAAACTCAATCAATTTATTCAACTTAGTTTCATTCTTTTATCTTTATCTATGAATAAAATATACATTTCATTTTTAACATTCACTCGTTATAAATTATAAAGTTTTTATTTCTCACTAAATTAAATTACAAACATCTTATTAAAATAACCAATTTAATTATCGAATTTTGCGGGTCGTTACGAAATGCAATTAATTTGATATCATATTTTGATCCGCTGTGAATGTGAGATCTTGTTGTTCTGTTCTTCTTCTACCTTCTTTCTTCTTTTCTCTAACAATCTGAAATTTTCGGAGTCGAAAATCCTGGGTCATTACAATAATTTACCAATTTATTTGGTCTATTAAATTTAAATGGGAAATCAACTAAAATTAATTGAACTTTAATGTTACATTAATAGGATTAAGACACTAACTAAGACTGTGAACGTACAAAATGAATAAGAAATGCTAAAAATTTTCATAAAGTAATAATTAATGTAATAAAAGAATGGGACAAAGATAAAATGATTAATTGGATCAAAATCTTAATTAATGTGTGCATTAATGTATAATTGGATGTAAAAGGTAATTGATAATTTAAAATGCTGACTACTAATAAATAATGTGTAGTGAATGGAAATGGAATAAATTAGCGTTATGAAACTAATGGTGGCATTTGTTGTAAGTAATAAATTTATAAATGAAATAAAAAGTTAATGGCAACAATTATTATGTGTCACCTATTTATTTAGTCTATTAAATAGAATTGGAAATCAAATTTTGCTATTTAATAAGATTAAATACTATGTTAATTGAAATTAGATGATGTAACGTACCGACTTTTTTTGTACGATTTAAATCGATGATAAACCACACACGTCAGACTTAAACCATACAGGAGCGCGGATTGTCATGGGGTGAATAAGAAAAAGCAGACAAAGAAAAGATAGAATCTTGCAGCGGAACGATAAAATATAATAACCAAATAAACAGTTCATGAAGCTGTTTACAAAACATTTGAGTATACTTATACAATTCATATCATAGTTACACATACCATAGAATAATAAACAATGCAGCGGAACAGTGTGATGCCATAGAACAATATAGTATATAATTATAATAATACAATCTTCTTCTTCGTCCTCCAGAAATAAGATTTTCAAACCCTGAAATGCTCAGACTGACCCGAGCGAATTGAAAAGACAAAACACTCGAGTCAGAACAAAAAGATCTTATGTAAGTTGAATCAATTGAAAAATATGAGTGGAACGGCGTCGGAGATGTTTGCTGGATTTGACATCTCCTATCCAGTGTCTAACGTGAGTGCAGTAACTTAAGAGATGCTTGGGATTCACATCTCCTAAGGATCCGTTAAACTATTTACTATGTAGTAATATTTTTCTATTATAATAATGTCTATAGTAAAATAAACTTACTTTGAAATAGCATTAACGCTTTACATTTTCCACCTTAACACGTAATAGTCCCTGTAGTCCATCCAGTATCATGGTCCCTCCTTATCGGGAAGCCACCAGAGGATACCACACGGGCTATGGGAGGAAACCGAAATCGTACAAGGCTCGTTAGGGTAGGTGACACGGCATACGAGGCAATGTCAGGATAGATATATCAATTACTATCCGGACTGGTAGTGACACATAGCGCGTAACTACTGCCCACCTCGAGCCACATCCCCAAAATCAAAAATAAAACGTGGCCTCCAAATCAATTACAAAATCAGAATATAATATCGAAGGAGTGTGTTCGATAAGAGGAGCTAGTCATTGGCACGGAATCGCTCCTGTTTTAGCTATCTTATGCCAACTCACGAGTGTCGGGTCCACGTATATACCTCAAAGGAAACGTCGCCACCTTCCTACTTCATTCTGGAATCACCACCGCGTACACGGTTGTTAAAGTGGTTTTCGGAGTTGGCAGAGAGTATGACAACTTCCGATCCCGATCTCTTTAACAACAAAACGTTATTATAACACCGCGGTCATTTCAAAATAACTATACTTCAAAACCGGAATATAATATCCATTCAAAACCATATAAATACGATATAATTTCCACCTCAAAAACCAAATCAATATGATATCATCTTTATTAAAACCCAAATCAACATAATATCATTTTTATTTCAAATATATCCCTTTCCAAAATCATAGCACTTTCAAATTTATAAACTTAGAAACCAAACATTTGAAATTATAACACTTTAAAACATAATCCTTTGAAATTCATAACTTCGAAACATTTCAATTTCGATATATCTCAAGGCTTTAAATATTCCAAATTTTCAAAACTAAATTTGATAATTTCAATTCAACAATTAAATTTCTATTATTTAGTTTTGAAATATTTTACACAATAAATCCCTTATCATTTAAAAAAACTCAAATTATAAATAACTAAATATTTCCTTCAATTCATTTATACATGAAATAATCATTTAATTCACCTTGACCCCAAAATCAAGTTATAATAATTATACCTTTTAAATTTCCAATTTAATAAATTTCACATCAACCTTTTTGAGTTTAATTCTTAAATAAATTTAATTTCAAATAAATCTCCAATTTATTTCCCAACCTTAATTTATTTTAATCATTATACACTCTATATTAAAATAAATTTTTAATACTTACTCGCATTTATTTTAATAAAAATCAAAATCTATTATTAAACTTAATCTATATTTAACAAACTTATACATAGCTTAAATTCAAGCATTTAACTATATATAAAATATATTTATATAATATAAAAAATCAATATTCGTTTAACCATATATTTCTTTCTAAAACCATATAAATCATTTTAAAAATATTATAGATATAGACCACGGTGTCTGTATAAAATTTGCTGCCCTATGATCAAGTGATACAGATATTTATCATTTTAATCCGTAGTTTAAAATAACAATATGTTTATATATCATTTCAAACCGCAATCCCTAATGAAATAAAATGCATAAAAACTTGCAGTTTATAACCATATAAAATACAACATCCATTCACCCAATATCAATCATCAACCATTTATCACAATCATCATCCAATTCAAAAAATAACATCAAAATAGAACAGAAAATAAATAACAGGTATTTATTGGCAGTTTATATTTAATAATAAATTAAATAACAACTTAGCTGGCAGTTTATATGCAATAATAAATTTAATAACAATTTAATTCAATAAATTCAATTTAACTGGAATGATGATAAAAATACTCCAAACAGCCATAAATAAATTTCTAATCACATCAGAATTTAATTTAACACACATAAGAAATTTTAGAAGTTGTGAGTGGGTTAAAACACTCACCTTTTGAATTTAAATTCAATTTATATCCAAATTGGAACAGTCTCAGAATCCATCCAAACTAGCACGAAAATGTCTGAAATTCCATTACGAACCTAGTGGAGAAAACTGTGCTTGAAACAGACCTCGTATGCAAAAGTTATTGCGATTAGAACATTTGAATTTGAAATTAAAATAAAACAAAAAAATAAATAGACAATGAAACGTACACAGATACGTCACCATGCCCCCCTTTCACGTGCACAGACCAGATCATGCTCGAACCCTAGTGGATGCACGGCCGCCGCTAGGAGGGGTTTTGCCTTGATCCGAGATGACCACGAGACTCCCCACCTTGTGCCGCCCCCACGCCCCGAGTATCACTGTGCCCGGTCAAACCGATTGGTCCCGCCGCCGCTGAGCTTCGTCGGCCAATTCTGGCGAAATCCAACAACTTACCACGCAACGAAGGCCACTGATGGGGCCTGCACATCACCAGCAATGCAACGACACCTCTTGATCGACAAACTGATGCAAATCCACCATTGAATCGACCAATATCCAATACGAAAGGCTAGAATTGATTTTTGAATTCTGGGAAAATGATGATTCGAATCCAAAAATAAATTGCAGATCTGAGATAGCGGTGTTGAAAGTCCCCTCAACGCCGAACTACATGTTTGTTAACGCTAAAATTGAACGCTAACACCCCGGTGTAAGTAGAGATTAAGTGAAAGCACCACCCGTCAATACGGGAATTAGAAGTAAGTAGAAAAGTCACAGAAAAAAAGTAAAGAGGCAACAGTTTTATAGTGGTTCGGCTTCAAGTTAAGCCTACGTCCACTTTAATCTTCTTTATTGCTGAATCGATTACACTTTATAACAACCTTCTATTACAACACTACCAAGACTAATAGCTAAACTCCGATGTAGAAGAACTCCTTGAATCCATGTCGAATGTGTTAGATTTCTTCTTGAAGTTTGTTGAAGTTTCTTTCGTGTTTGAAGTGTCGGGTGAGTCGAGAAATCGGCAGAGTATATGCGTTTTAGAAATGACCCAAAAGATCCCTTCTTCAGTGGTGTAGGCACGATATTTATAGAAAATTTCTAGACAAGGCATAGGTCGTGAGCGACCTAGGGTAAGTCGTAGGTCGTGAACGACCTAAGAGTAGGTCGTAGGTCGCCAACGACCTAAGGGATGCGGGTTACGGTCTAACAAGGTTGGACTTAATCTCTTGAACAAACTGGTAGGTCGTAGCGACCTAGGAGAGAAGCGGCAGAAGAAGTTACGGCTTATGGAGTTACCTCGGTCTATTTAGGTCATGAGCGACCTAATGAAGAAGTAGCATGCATGCGGCCTCATATTGTCTTAACCCGTTAGGTCGTTAGGTTCTTAGGTCATTAGGGGTCTTTAGATCGCTAACTTGTTAAGTCGAGCATCCATGTTAACACGCTCATTCTTCAGGTTGCTAACTCGCTTAAGCAGTTAGGTCGCTAGGTCGCTTAAGCAGTTAGGTCGCTAACTCGCTTAAGCGGTTGGGTCGCTAGGTCGCTAGGTCGCTAGGCCGCACCCCTCATGGAATCACCAGAGCCTTTAGCTGTTAAGTTGTAGGTCATTGAGTCCTTTAACAGGTTAAGTCGTTAGGTCGCTTGGGGTTTTAGGTCGCTAGGTCGCTTGGGGTTTTAGGTCTTGATAACTTTAGGTCGCTGTTAGCTTGTTCACACTTTAATTCCTTCAGTCGCTTACTTCCTTGGGTCATCGAGTCATGAAATTAAGGAGTTAGCATTTTCCCCTCGAAGTACACGCCTATGTCCTAGGTCGTGTGCTTCGACCTATTCTGCTAGGTCATGAGCGACCCAAGAGTTTTGCTAACTTACTTTCCCTTTCGTCTTCTTTTCCTTTCCCTATATAAGTTGTTAAGTCGCTTCGTCCCCCTTACTTTATTACTTATCACCCTGCCGGCCTCCATTGTTGCATTCGAGCTATGAAGCTAAAATGAAATACCCTCCTTTTTGTCTCCAATTGTTGATTCCAACAGCAAACTTAGGTAATTCTGATCATCCTTTCGCCGTGTTTATCATTGATCCCTCCAGAATCCTTTCAACACAACTTTCGACCATGTTGTTAGATTATGTTCCGATTCGGCCTAGGGTTTTTATGGAGCTATTTTGGTGAGTGCAATTGGAATCAATCATGGGTTTTTGAGGAGGTTTTGGGAGTTCGGAGGAGACAGGTGAATGATTAACGAGTTAATGGATTTTAGGTTATACTGTTGTATTGCTGGTGATGTGAGGTGGTGGACGCGTGGCAGCGCTTGAGTGGAGGACAAGCCTGAGAGTTTGTTAATGGGAGATAATGTTACACCGTCGAGCTATAGAGTCGAACGACCTAATAAATCGAACGATCTAAGTGCCATGCGACCTAAGAGAAACTGAGCGACTTACATATTTGCGACTTAAGGAAATCAGACCGACCTATCTTAGGAACTTTGCGACTCATGATGTATGGCATGAAACTTTGCGGCTTAACTCTTTGCGACTTAACCCTTAGGTCGCATAAGCGACTTAATACTTAAACCATTTTTCACTGCTGAATTGCTTCTTGCGACTTAAACCGTTTTCAACCCAACTTTTTAGGTCGCGAGCGACCTAGGACTTTACCAGATACACACTACCTTGCCTTGCAGCATTACTTTAACTTGTAGGAGCATGAATAATGAACTCTTTGACTTGAACATAATGACTTAATGGAACTTAGACCTATGCTTAGTCGCTTGAGTTTGACTACTTGCAAAAATTTGACAGCATTTAACTTGATCTTCAACTTCAATTGCCAAGATGAACTGCTTGAGCTCGTTGTACTCCTTTACAGATTATATTATCTTTAATGCTAATAACCTATTAAATAAAATATTTGCAAAAAACTAGGGCGAATATACTGCCACTGATCGTCCATATCGAATGACAGATTAGTCGATAAAGAATAATCAACTTAAAGAAATTATACGAATGAAATGCTATGAATCACCAAATTCAAGTGAAATATTGAAGCAAAGCAAAACTAATCAACTAAAGCTGATTTGTATGCATCAACACTACACTTGTACTTGGACCCAAAACAACAAGCTCTGAAACTTTATAATTGACAAATGCATATTAGTTTAATTTCAGTTATATTTGCTTGTCGTTTTACTAGTTTTGCAGAACACTTCACACATTTAGGAAATGTGCACCTTCATATTTGAATATATAGTTCCTTGTGTAGAATGGCTTCTCGATAAGTAGTAGTAGGGCAAGCTGAAGAGGCCTTCCTAATAGCCAATCCATTGGATGATCCCCCGGAAAGGACTTCAACTACCCTGAATCAACGGGTGTTCAACCAACTACGCATTCAGTTTGGTATTGCTGAAGCAGATGCTTTACTTCCTGAGCCAAACAATACTGCTGACAGACTACCTATCGGTTTTATCGCTGTCAATCGCCAGATGTGCTTGAATGGAGCTTTCCTCCTTTTAATGATTTTCTTTAACAATTCCTTCTCCGATTAACCATCTCTCCCTTCCAATTGCATCCCAACGGCTATGCCATCCTGATGGGACTGTGTGTACTATTCAGGAGGACACTTGGTCGTCTTTCGAGCTTTGAGGAGATTTGCTTCTTGTGCACATTTGCAAAAAACAAATATCATCCCTCTATCACACTCGTGAGAAGCGCTAGGAACCTTAGACTGATCGTCGATCTTTCGAAAAGCGCCCACGGGTTCTTGAATCAATTCTTCTTCGTTCGCTGCCCCCCATGATTTTATGCCATCTGGAGAGTAGGAAGTAAGATTGCTTATCCCCGTTCTTTTTGTTTGAGCTTTTCAAAGTCCGAGTTGGTAAGTGCGAACTCCATTCTTTACTTTTACAACACTTCCTCCTCCCTCTAAAGATCCCAGCCACAAGCTGACTTTTGAAAGACTAAATGCTATGGCGGTTGAGGAGAGAAGCATTAAATTTTTGCTGAAAGACGAGTTTCTGCACCAATTCAGACTTCTGCACTCTTCCCATTCTACTCAGCCTCATGAAGTCCCTGATTCTCCAGTAGAGACACCAGATGCCCAGTGTTCGCCGGAGAATTTATCTCGAAAGAACCTATGGCCGTGGCTTCACTGGTGAAGTGTTCTACTTCTATCGACGTTGCGGGGTCATCCGGCAAATTTGCACTTGCCCTTGTTATTGAGGAAGAGGAACCTCCTCACCAATCCGGAAAGACTGCTGATGAAGGAGCTCAGGGGAAGGGTCCCGCTGGGCATGATGGTGACGACATTTTTGAGGGACTGAGCGACTTGATGATCACTTCACAAGAGCTATTTAAAGGCGATACCACTACTACTAAAGTTATTTCTCCAGTAGTTGAAGCGACATCTGTCTTGCAACAAACTCCATCAGCCCAAGAGTTGGCACTTGCTGTAAAATCCGTCATCACCCCCAACCGAGGAGTGGTTCGTAGTTTGACGCGCGTAGTTTGCACGTTACACACACTTAGGATTTTCTCTACACTTTTATGCATTCAACTTCCTTGCTTTGAAGATTTCCGAACTTGTCTTTTCTCCATTTTCAGGTTCCCCAATGGGACGAAGTGGCTCTTACTATGATGATTTCCAACGTTATGGGAGACGCGGCTCCAATGACCCCAAGAGGTATCTTCCTGCCTCCTGGGAGACCGACGACGAAAGAGCTGCAAGAAAAGCTCGTGAGAGGCGTGCTTATGAAGAACGCTATGGGGGAAGGGACGAACGACATGATTCTTCCCAGAGAGAGGATGATTCTCACAAACAAAAATCTCATGATGACAAAGGGAAAAGTCATGTCGCTGAAGATCCGAGCAAACGGGCCAAACTTAGCGAGAAGCCAGCATCTGAAATTTCTGAAAAGCCCGCTGCTCCCATCTCTTTGGAAATCCCTTCCAGCTCTCCTGCCCTTCAAAGAGCTGATATTCAAACAATCATCAGTAGGCCCCCGTATCAATTTGGACAGGGTCCGGCTACTCTTCAAAGCCGGTTTCCGCACTGGTGCTTCAAAGGAGTGCGCTTTGATCTTGATTTGGTCCCAATTGACAAGCAAGCTATGCTACGAAATCTTGATACTGTCAAACTCGATATCGAGAGAATGTCTGGTTGGCAAAATCTTGTTGACGAGCTTCAAAGAGTAAATCGCACAATTCTCGAAGCCATGCTGACTATGGAAAATGATAAATCCGAGTGGCAGAAAACACTCGATCATCATGATGCAAAGATGAAGATCATAGCCGCTTACAACGAGAAGCTTGAAGCGGAAGTTCAAAAACTTAAAGAAGAGCTTGCCACTTCTTCCATTTCCTATTCTCAAAGAGAAGAAGTGCTTCAAAAACAGGTGAGAGATGCTCATGCTGGGCAAAGAGACGCTGAAGCTAAATTCGAAGCACATCAGCAAGTTGTAGAAAGCTACCGAACTGACATTGCTCAGCTGCGAGAAAAAACCAGCTCCCAGAACTTGGAAATTGAAATGTTAAAAGCTCGACTTTCTGAAGTTGAAAAAGAACGTAATGAAGCTATTGCCGGCAAAGCAGCAACTGAAGAATCTGATATGGCAACTAAAGCCAACATCAGCTCTATTTTATTCGGGTTGTACATACATAGTGTTTTGGGGCACGGTAGCCTTAGGTTTTTGGGACCGAAGTACGAAATCACTTTAGCCGAAGTGTGGGAAGACGCACTTGATATGCTTGGAGGAGCTGATATGCTGAAGAAGATTTGGAGGCGCACTATCTAGTTGACGATGCACGTGCTGCTCTTGCCAGGGGAAAGGAGCAACTCGCTAAAGAGCAAGCCGGAATGGTGGAAGGTGAAAATTTAGGGAAGGCAACCTCAACCTTCGATTTCGGCCGACATAAATATTGTTGGCTCCAGTTCCCATTCTCCACCTCCTACTAAAGCTGTCGTTGAAAGTGCAACCGCTTGCACTGGAGATGAGACCCAAGAAAGCATTGAAGCACATGACTTTGAAGTTGACATAGTAAAGCCTACTTCTCCAGGTAACCTCAATGCTGATCTAGCTCAAGTGGACTGCTTGTTTACTTCACATGAGCTTGATGAACTTTTTGATTATTACTCAAATCTTGACATGCCACTTTCTCCTCTCTTTATGAGAGATGCTGATTTTAACTTCTTTTCTCCTACAGTGAAAGCGCCAAGTGTTGTTCAGATTTCCCCTCTTCCAGCTGTTCCCTCTCCGCCTCTTCAGATTACTCCTCCTTCCGTCTCTCAACCGAGGTCACAAGAGGAGCATATAGAAGCTCTTCAACGCTTGGATGACCCGGTCGCTACACAAGAACAGAAGGCCGAAGAACCTGAATGTAACGACCCAGAATTTTTAATAATTTAAATTTGAATATTTAATTAATTTTAAATATTTATAAGTGAATTTATAAGTCAAATAAATTTTTATTTGAATTTTTGGATTTAATTGGATTATTAAATCGATAATTTAATATGTTAAATTATGGAAATAATTGAAAATCGAGTTAAATATGATTAGAAATAATTTGGAAAATTTTATTTAATCATACTGGAGTTATAGAAATATTTTAGAACTTTTAAAATCGAATTAAAAGTTAATCTGTGAAAATTGAATATTTTAATATTTAATAATCGACTGTAAAATAGCCAATTTTTGAACAGTCTCAGAATTGAACGAAACCAGTTTCATTGGATCCGTAATAGTTAGTTATTACCGGATTTCAATTTTCGTGTCAATCGGAGTTATCGTTTGATCGTGGCAGCTCGAAACGCATCGATTTATTTTTAATTTAAATTTGACGAGTGAAAATAGCCATTTTTCAAAAAGTCTCGGATTTCGACGAAACCAGTTTCATCGGATCCGTAATGTGATATTATTGTAAGGTTTCAAATTTCAAGTCAATTGGATTTACCGTTTGTCCTGTACAAATTAAAACGCCTAGAAAATCGCTTAAATCGGTTTAATTTAAATTGAGCGTTTTCAGCCATAACTCGCACATACTTCCGAATTAGCTTCCGAAACTTGTTCCATTGTGTCCGGAAAGCGGGATAAACCCTAGGTACGCTGGTTACGGCGTCTAAATCGGAGTTCGGAATTTCCGGGATGAATAGTGTCGCTCGTTCCTTATAAATAGACCACCATCTTCATAAATTTGATAAAAAATTATCACTAAACCCTAATTTCCTACTGTAGCCGCCACTTTCTATTCTAGGGCCAGAATTCAATCTCCTTTTCCCCTCAATCTCTCCCAATCTACAAAGAATTAGAAGAAGTTGTTAACTACAAAGATGAAGAGCACGAGATGAGCTTTAAATCCATACGGATATGATCGGGAATGGAGCAACGATGAGGGAGCAAGAATGGGCCGTTCTCTACAGTTTTCGCACGCCATACGAGGCACATGTGCAGGCCGAGCTTGCCATGGTGGGGGGCCGAACATAGCTAGGGTCGAAGGCTTCGTCATGGCGTTGGTGTGATCGGATTTCGTCGAGTATCGGGGGAGAAATGTTTAACCCTAGTTCAAGCTTATGGGTTCATGTATGTCGGCCTTCACCTGTAGATGGAACGCAAATAGGAAGAAAGGGGGGAGGGTCCAGATGTGGAGGCAGCAGATCCAAGGGTTGTAAATGATTGAGGTTAAAATATATAAGTTATGTTGTGATTTAAATTATTAAAAACGTGTAATCTTATAAAATACATAACTTTTTCATACGAGGTCGAAAAAATGCAAACTCAGTTGCGTTGGAATCGTATGGACGAACACTACGCGATGGAGTTGGTTTGGAGTCGTTTGGAGTTAGTGAGAATTTCGGGTAAAATTAAACGCGCGTTTAATTTTATTCGAAATAAAAGCTAAAACGGAAATTAAAACTAAGGTGAGAACTTCTCACTCAATCGAATAGGTTTCGATTTTATTTTAAATAGTTGGATTTAAAATATTTGAATGCATGTTTGAATGATGACTGTAAATTATTGATTGTTAAAATAGACATTATACGCCGTTAGTAAGCGGATGTTATTTATTAAAAACATATACCGCGAATATTTCATAAACAGTGAAATTGGTATTATATATAATATCAATATATATATATTGGCATATGTATATATTGCAGTTGTTGATTTCCCGCATTTTTTGTTTAGCGGATGAGACCCTATTACGCCGTTATTAAGCGGATAATATTTAATAAGAACATGTACCGCGATAATTTCGTACTGGAGCGAAATTGGTATTGTGCTAATGTTTTTGGATGCAGGAAACAGGTTGGAGGGATCCAACTGGATTCCTCAACAGTTTTTATTGATTTCAGATATTTTGATATTTGATGGATTATCATATCGATATATGATATCGTTGTAGTCGTGATTGACTATTTGGTGTGTAGCATCATTGGACCCAGATTTTGGGATTTTAAAATGATTTTAAAAGTGATTTTGAAAATATACTATATTTTTGGAATTTATCCATTATAAATAAATAAACGTTATAATTTTTAAAGTTATAAAAATTATGGTTTTTGTGAAATATAGTTAAAAAGCTGATTTTTAGAAATACGATTAAAAGTCGATTTTTGAGAAATATGAACTAATGATTTTATAAAATAATTTAGATTGGATTTTTGAATATATGATAAAAGTTTAAATATAGGATTTATAAAATTTGATTATTTTATAAATCGAAATGATGAAATTATAAAGGAATTTAAAGACGTTTTAGAATAATAATATAAACTGATTTATATTAAGAGATTTATAAATGGATATTTATAAATTGAAATATAGACATTATAAAACGAGTTTTTATAAGTGTTTGAATGTAGTGAAAATGAATTTCATAAATGAATGAAATTTATAGAATTATAAACTGTGAAGTTATAAATGAAATTTATAAATAGTAAGATTTATAAATTTGTGAAGTTAATTGAAGAATAGATTTGGTTAAATAAATGAATCTTATAAGTTATAAGATTTATAATTAGGAAGTTTAAAGAACGATTTTATAAAATAATCGTTTTATAAGTATTTAACTTATAATATAAACATTTAGTTTATAATTGAGTTATAAACTGAAATATGTTAATAAAGGAATTTATAAAAAAGAAGTTTTTATAAATAAATAGAAATGGAATTTATAAACGTTGTTTTATGAATTCGCAAACGACTTATTTTGATAAGTTAATTGTTATAACTTATAAATGGAGTTATATTCACGTTTTAGACTGTGAATAATCCTTTAAGTTAAAGAGTATAAAAAGGATGAAATTTGTTAACATAGTATATTCACGTTTTTGAATAGTGAATAACATGTTAAAGAAAATGTTTTAGAATGTGATATTTTAAACAGAATTAAAACGATCTAACGATGTTTTAAAGGTGTTGAGATTCGAAACCATAGATTTCAACATTTATTGTTGAAATAGACGTTTTCGAGAAATAAAAGGAAATGGTGGACTATAACACTGTTGTTATAGTAAATGATTTCCGAAAGGAAATGTTTTGTATAGTATTGGGATTTATATATCTATTTTAATTTCGAATCCCTATACTAGTGATTTTGGGTTGTCGTAACGATGTTTTACGTAACATTCGTTTTGGCCCAAATAAATATGTTTAAGAGAATGATTTTCTTAAAGAATGAATTATATACTTAATTCGATTTAAGTATATTGAATATTTTCCAAGGTTGAAAATAAAAAGATTTGTGAATTACTTATGAATAAATAAGTATGGAAATGTTTTCCAATAAGAAGTGAATATTAGAATTTATCTTTTTGAAGATAAATCGAAATGAATTATTGAAATCGTATATGCATAGATATTTTGGAAATATAAATTCATTATGGAATTTATATGTGAAAAGTGGAATTTGTATAAAAATAAATATTGATTTATTTTTGAAGTGTTGAAATTAAAGATCTTGTAAAGATATTTTGGAAAATAAATAATTTGGAAAATTATTTGGAATCTGGTGATGTATGCATATCCATTGATAGTTCAATAGCCGACTATCAATATTTCCCTTTGAATGGGTATTTGATGTGATTTGTTTGAAATTGAATGCACACTTATTTTTGAATAAGCGCTCACTATTCGGGTTAACCGGGAAAGGACCATGGGGTCGTATAACCCACTCCGAATATGTGATACGTCGTTGTGAATCGCATTTGAAGATCGGTGTTGAAGACCGGATATTTGCGAAAGCGATAGGATGACCTGTCGATTGTCTCTGCACTGAGTTGCAACGGTATAGAGACTCCCTAAGTGATGGGAAATCCGATCAGGATTGTGGATATCCGGATTGCAAGGACTTCTTTGTAAGTGCCTTCGGTTCTGTTCGAGCCCGGAACAGACTTGTATGGATTGTATGTCTGACATTATAAGTTGAGATATAAAGCCGATTTCTTTCAAATAAATTTCTTTTGGTGGCGGAGAATTTATTCTTTTAGCTTAACACCCTTCTCTGAGACGTACGAGCTCAGAGGTTATGTAGTTGAATGTTATCAGCGATATATTCCCAATTTGGTAATGTGACATGCTGAGTGATGCTGAAATGATCATTGTGTTGATTATTTGTGATAGGATCATTTATTTGATCGTCTATCCTTGTGATCATTGTGTTGATCATTTGTTGACCCAAAGCATGGCTTTTGTATAAAGTATGTTTTTGTGGACGTGACTTCGTCGAGCCTCACACCCCGTGAATGGTCAAAACAGGAAAGAAGCAGCAAGGTTATGAGGGGTAGCACCCTTTAGGATGTGTCCATTTCCTTCTGGAAAAGGGTGGTATCATGGTATGGAGCCCAGATACTTACTCATGTGGAAAACACTTTGTTATGATTGTGTGAATTGATTACGAGCGCTCGGTGAAAAGGTCCCAAAGGACCGGGGGATGGCATATTCGGTCAGTTGTTACTCAGTTAGGAGTAACCCGGCCTTGTGTTGGTAGAGATCCGGTTTGGTTCTCGGGGATGTCCATCCAGAGGCATTCTCATGTGGCAATGGGAAGTTCCTTGGCCTGACCATTTGTTGGAAATCCAAAGAAACAATACGAGACTTGTACGGTTTTAGTTGTAGAACCTGCCATCTAATATGGTAGCTATTAGTAGGCATAATATAATGGTACCTATGCTGGCTAAGATTTATATTCTACTTTCGAAAGAATTTGTTCTACACTATGCACTAATAATAATATCAAATGTTATTTTAAATGCGTATCAAGCATCTTTGACTATCATAAGGAGAAATCTTCTCCAAGTCTGCGTTTGCATTGTGTGTGTGGCAGGAGGTCTTATGGTAGTCTCATTTTTAAAAGCATTGCGAATTGACTTTAAAAATATTCCCCTATTTTGATTTTAAAGTAAATAAACTGTTTTGAGTTCTCACACCAGTCACATGACTGACTTGGAGTTTATTGTTTTCCTTCCTAAACTCTGGGTGCCCACCAATTTCCACACGGGCAGTCAAGAGTAAGGTTTATCAGGATATTCTGGATATTCAGGAGTTGCTGGAGGCAAGCTGGATGGCATGGCGTATTACTAGTTTATATAGTATTTCTTTTCCGCTGCATTGTCTGTTGTTGTATGATGTTGTACACTCTAATGATATGATGTAATGAAATGTGATGTAATGTAATAACTGATATAGTTCTTTGTTTAAAGATTATTCATTTATTATTATATGTTGTTCCGCTGCGAATTGTGAGATTCTGATGTTGTTCTGTTGTTTTCTGTTCCGTTCTATCCTCTTTTCGTTCTATTTCTCTTCCGTTTTATTTTCTTTTCTCTCTATTTTCTTATCTTCTCTTTCTATCCTTTTCTTTTCTTTTTAAAACCCATAACATCTCGGTTTTCGGCCTTCGAATTCTCGGCAGTCGATAAAGTGAGTATCGATGTTGAATTTTCGAAAGTCGAAAATTTTCGGGGCGTTACACTGAAGAAGGCAAAAGAACTCCGGAGCAAACTATTTCTGATGACATAAAGTTGTCTGTACTTTTCACTCCGGGCAGCGAGTCTTCTTCAAGGAAGAAGGGGAAGCGTGGAATCTCAAAGAAAAAGAGGGAAGTTTTTGCCAGTGAAGAAAAAGCAGAAGAAGATCCAATTGCACCCATTTCTCTTTCTTCCCTTACTCTTACAAGCCGACCCAAAAAGTTAATCATCCGACCAAGTGAGAGCTCCAAAGGTGGCAGAAAGAAGAAGTGATGGGTTTGGTCCTATGTTTTTCGTCTCGCTTTTTACTTTTTTGCATGTATGTATAAAGGCTTGTGTTGACCGGAGATTGTGCGAGTACCGGTCCCCGCCTTCTTTTTAATTTGAAACCTGCACATGTATAAAATTTTCATAGTATGGAATAGAATGATTGTTTTACTTGTACAAACTACTGTCTGTATTTGAGAATGCATTTATTCTTCTTTTTCATACAAGTTTCTTTATTTTCTTTGTGTGATGTTGCAGTAAACCTGTGGTATGTTGTTTGAGTATTGCTTTTATGAATGTAACTATATTATATTGCCCTCATACCACGATTTATTGCAATCTTTTTCACATTGGCAAAATTTTGGAGAACAACTCTTCTGTTTCGAGAAGACTTGTACTCTTTCTTCGAAGAACAACTTTTCCATTTGAAGGAGGCTTGCATCCGTACTTTAGAGAATAATTTTTCCATTTTAAAGGAATATTTCTATGATTCAGTAGAATGTGCCTTGTATTGGAGAAGTCTTCTCTTTTTTTTATATACACTTCAATTTTTACAGATGATCACTCTTTTTCTCCTCTTTTTTTTAAAAGAAAAGTAGTGAATTCTCCTATGTGGCGAAGTGGGCTTCAAAAAAAGGCTTTGATTTGGTACTTCAATCTTCGGAGAAAAATATTCTCATTGTGGAGAGATTGATCTTTTCTTAAAAGTAGAAGTACGCCTCCGAAGAGGGCTTTCCACATTCCAACTCTTGTGAAGTGTGTCTCCGAAGAGAGCTGTTTGCATTTCAAATCCTGGTGAAATGTGTGCCTCCGGAGAGGTCTTTTAGCATTTCAACTCTGGTGAAATGGGTCTCCAAAAAGGGCTTTTCACAATTCAACTCTTGTGAAGTTTTATTTCAAATCTTGGTGAAATGTGTGCCTCCGGAGAGGTCTTTTAGCATTTCAACTCTGGTGAAATGAGCCTCCGAAGAGGGCTTTTCACATTTCAACTCTTATGAAGTTTTATTTCAAATCTCGGTGAAATGTGTGCCTCCGGAGAGGGCTTTTAGCATTTCAACTCTGGTGAAATGGGCCTCCGAAGAGGACTTTTCACATTTTAACTCTTATGAAGTTTTACTTCAAATCTCGATGAAATGTGTGCCTCCGAGCAGGGCTTTTGCCTAGAAGTTCATTTCTCATGGTTGGATGGATTCACGGAGGCGGACACAAGTTACTTGGATGTTTGTTTGCACAAACGATCTAAACTAGTTAACAAGGGCCCTGTGCCTTCCACTTGGGAAGGTGCCTCCGGTCATTCCACCAATCTTTTTGGTTGAGAAAGAGAACTTTCTTTTTCTAGCATGCCCCGTTTGAGGTCTTTATCCTCCGAAGAGTTGTGCCTCCGAAGAGGGCTTGTGCCTCCGAACAGGTCTTTGGCTGTTTCCCGCCTACTCGCCCATGTCTTTTCGCCATTTGCTCATATCAGCAATTCCCTGTTATCATTTTCAAGCACATATTCCTTTCTTTCCTTTCTTTCACTAGTAGTTTTATTTTATCCAAAGAAGTGTACTTCATTGTAAAGTGAGCTCGCAGGGGCAGACACAGGCTACTTAATCAGAAGTTCGTTTGCATAAACAATCATAATTAGTTAGCAAGGGCGCACCTCCGGTGGAATCACTAATTGTTTGCTTGAAGTACTTCTTATATAGGATTGGAATCTGAAATTTTTGTGGCTTCACATTCGTTTGTTGAGTGATTCAAGGATCGCTTAGTCTTGTGATGGGTAAGCTTTGTTTTAATGGACTGCAATATTAAATCGACATTTTAGCAATACTATTAAAGTATTTTACACATCGAAATAGAACATGCACTTTGTAATAGTAGAGAACACAAGATTTATAGTGGTTCGGTCAAGAACTGGGCCTACATCCACTTTATAGTTCTTATTATTCATTCATACTGCTTTTACAATGGTTTACAATGGAAGAATGAAACATCCATAATCATTTTACTAATTTAAGCAAAGATTTTAAGTAAAATATGGACGTAAGTGATTGCTGTTCCAAGCCCTTGGAATTGGATCCCCTTCGACAGTTGTGAGTTTGAATGTGCCATCAAGAAGTTTTTTGCTTATGACATACGCTCCTTTCCAGTTTGGCCCAAACACACCTGTTGCTGTCATAATTCTTTTCAAGACTAGATCTCCAATTTCAAAACTGCGTTGGCGAACTTTGGAATTGAAGTGCCTGGCTATCCTTTGCTGATAGGCTGCAATTCTGAGCTTAGCCTCTTCCCTTCTTTCATCAAGGAGGTCAAGTGCCTCAAGTTGCAGCTTTTTATTTTCAGCTTGATCGAAATGGATTCTTATGTGTGAAGGGACTTCTATTTCCACCGGAATCATTGCTTCTGATCCATATACTAACGAGAACGGAGTGTGCCCAGTCGCAGTTTTGTGGTTAGTTCTGCATGCCCATGGTGCTAGTGGTAGCTTATCGACCCAACCACCTTTTTCTTTTTCCAGCTGTTTTTTGATGGTTGACTTGATAATTTTGTTTACTGCTTCCACTTGCCCATTTGCCTACGGATGAGCCACTGCTGAAAAGCTTTTTTGGATCTTGAATCGCTTGCAGAAATCTTGGAACTCTTTACTTTCGAATTGGGTTCCATTTTCTGTGATTATCTTTTGAGGTACACTATACCTGCAAATGATATTCTTAGTCACAAAGTATATCATCTTTTTAGAGGTAATAGTAGCTAATGGTTCAGATTCAGCCCATTTAGTAAAATAATCAACAGCAACAATGGCATATCTGATTCCGGACTTAGCGGTTGGCAAAGGCCCGATGAGATCTATTCCCCAAATAGCAAATGTCCATGGACTGACCATCTGTGTTATGTCGATGGAAGGTGCTCTTGGGATTTTTGCAAATCTCTGGCATCGGTCACATTTTCGGGCATAACTAGCAGCATCACGATTAATGTCTAGCCAAAAGTACCCATAACGGAGAATTTTCTTTGCTAGAGTTTGACCACCTGAATGATCTCTACACTCTCCTCCGCGTGCTTCAGCTAGAATTGTTTTAGCCTCTTCCTTGGTCACACATCGGAGTAATGGCATTGAGAATCCCCGTCTGTACAATCGCCATCTTGAATTATATATCTAGAGGCTTTTCTTAGCAGCTTCTGTCGTTCTTTTGAATTTTCCGGTAGAAAACCATTGAGCAAATATTCCATTATGGGAGTCATCCACGATTCTTGCTCTTGAGAAACAATCATGATCCAATCAATTTCCATTTCATCAATACTTGGGGCTAACAAGACTTCTACAGGAACCAATCCCACTAATTGAGCTTCGCCAGTGCTTGCGTACTCTGCGAGAGAATCTGCCTTCATGTTCTCTTCCCGGGGTATATGACTTATCGTATAATGGTTAAGATCATCGAGAAGTTCCCAGGCTCTTGACAAGTAAGCAGGCAGGTTTCCTCCTTTAGTTTGAAACTCTTTCTTGACTTGGCATACAATAAGCTGTGAATCACTGAAGATCTACAACACTTTGACATTCGGTTCTTTAGCAATCTTCAAGCCAGCAATAAGAGCTTCATATTCTGCTTCATTATTTGTCGAAGGGAATTCTAATCTCAATGCATAGCATAATGACCGCCCTTTAGGGGTTTCAAGTACAACCCCAGCTCCGAAACAGTAATCGTTTCTCGTACCATCAACATATAATTTCCATCGAATTAGGGTATTATTAGTCACCTCTTCCTCACTATCACCTTTATCTGTACATTCTGCGATGAAATTTGCTAAAGCTTGTCCATTGATTGCTCTCCGGGGATGATAAGTGATGTCGAATTGGTTGAGTTCAATATTCCACTTCAGAAGATGACCCGAAGTCTCAGGGCGAAACAGGACTTGCTTCAAAGGTTGATCAGTGAGGACTTTGATAGGATGAGCTTGGAAATATGGCCTCAATTTTCTTGACGCAATCAGTAGACAATAGGCGAGCTTTTCCAACTTTGAATAATTCATCTCTGCCCCAGTGAATCTTTTGCTGATATAATAAACCGGGCGCTGAATTTTTGCGTCTTCCCGTACCAATGCCGCACTGAGAGCATGAGATGAGATTGCCAAATATACAAAAAGATCTTCACCATTGTCGGGCTTAGAAAGTATTGGAGGCGTTTCCATATGACGAATCAACTCATCGAAAGCTTTCTGGCATTCAGAAGTCCAGTCAAAGTTTTTCCTTCCTTTCTTCAGAGCATCAAAGAATGGAATGCATTTATCAGTGGCTTTGGAAATGAACCGACTCAAGGCAGCAACTTTTCCATTGAGACTTTGCAATTCCTTCTTCGTTCTAGGAGCTTTGACTTCTCTTAAGGCAGCAATCTGAGCAGGATTAGCCTCAATTCCTCTAGCATTCACAATGAAACCCAAGAACTTTCGGGACTCCACCCAAATGAACATTTTAAAGGATTAAGCTTCGTTCCGTATTTTTGGAGGACTGCGAACATTTCTGCCAAGTGATCCATATGGTCCACTGCAACATGTCATCAACGTAAACTTCCATAGTCTTGCCAATCTGTGGCTTGAACATAGTATTGACAAGTCTTCGGTAAGTTGCCCCAGCATTTTTCAGTCCAAAGGGCATGACTCTGTAGCATTAAAGACTGACATCGGTGATGAAGCTCGTGTCCTCCTGATCTGGCTCATGCATCATGATCTGGTTATATCCGGAGTAAGCATCCATAAAAGATAACAATTCATGCCCCGCTGTTCCATCCACCAACTGATCTATTCTGTGTAACGGGAAGCAGTCTTTGAGGTATGCTTTGTTTAAATCTGAAAAGTCGATGCATACTCTCCACTTTCCATTAGCTTTCTTGACCAGTACTGGATTTGAAACACAATTTGGATAAGTAGACTCCCTGATGAAGCCATTCTCCATGAGCCGATCTACCTCTTCTTTCAATGCTGTTGACCTTTCAGGACCCTGGGTTCTTCTTTTCTGCTTTACAGGTGTAAACTTCAGATCAATGTTCAGAGTATGTACTACAACTTCTGGGGATATTCCACACATATCAGCATGAGTCCAAGCGAATACATCCCGATTTGTTTTCAAGAATGATATCAAAATACTTTGAACCGTCACACCAAGTTGCGAGCCCACATTCAGCACCTTGTTAGGGTCTTCGGGTCAACAGGTACTGGCACCGTTACGTCCACTGGCACCACTCTATTCTCCCTTGCACTAGCTTTTCTGGGATCCATTTCTTTTCGTGCACCACTATGCTCGCCAGTGCAGGGTATACCCTATAATTGCTACAAGGTTGATTCTCTGATGTAGACTGGGGCCGCCGCATCTTTTCCCATCTCTCTCTTCCTTGCTTCACGCAACTCCACAAGATAACTGTAACATCCTGGAATTTTTAACAATATCAATTTAATAATCTGTAGTTAAAATTAAATTGATATTGATATTCTGATAATAATTATTCAGATAAATTTAATAATCTTCTTCAATAAATATTTAAATTGGTTATTTTATCTTTTAAAAATAATATTGATATTTTATTGTCTTTTTAAATAAGCTTTGAATAAGATTTGTAATTTCTATTTCAATTTGAATCATTATTTATAACTTTATTTGAAAAATATTTGATTTTGAATTTATTTGAATTTAAATTTAAAATTATAAAATTTTAAATTGTTTGATTGTTTTAATTTTTTTTATATGGATAAGTTTCATTTGTAAACATGTTTTGTTTTCATTTATAAATTCTTACACATATTCCAATTTTAATTAACAACTTAATTTAAGCTAATATAACATATATTTGTAATTAGCACCAATCATTTTAAAGGAGAAAACAAGTGTTAAATACTTATGCATTCAATTTGACAAATGTTGTTAAGTTTGACAAGTGTTAAAATTTTAGTTTTTCGTTTTCTTTTCTTTCATTAAAATCTGAAATACATTTAGTTTAGTTGCATTCTTCATTTCGTATTACATTGTCATTCTTCCTTAAACAAAAGAAAAGATCAAATTCATTTTCATAAAAAAAAAATTCAGAAAATCGGCATATTCAAAATATAACATCTGCATCTAAACATCCTCAAGTCCACCTTCACCTAAAATTCAAATCACAAGCCTGTATGCATATATCCGTAAACAAATCTGCATACACAAATTACCCAAAACCCTGTACAAAATTCAAGCAATCTGCATATTCCAACACAATGTTCTAATCTACATATTCAAATCCCAAACTTGCATATCCCATTTCCTCAAATCAAGTGAAGCCTGCACATTGTTTTTTTCTTCTTTCTGCACTCTGTTTCAAAACTGGGTTGAACAAACATCTGCATGCATGAGGGTTAGCAATTGCATTTACATCTACATGCAAGTAAATTGAGGATCATGAGCAACTCAGATTTCAACAAAGGAAGCACACCTGCATTTTTATAAAGTCAAGCCTGCATTTCTGTTGATTTCTGCAAATTTCAAAATGAACAACAGGGGGTCTGCATTCATCAAAAGGTGAGTAACAATTTATTTTCAAAAATAATTTAAATTAACTTAGTTGTTTAAAATATTGCCTAATAAGTATGATGGATATGTATGTGCATATGTATGAGATTTGAATGCCTGTATTACTGTGATGCATTTCTTCTTGTTCTAGAATTTCAGGCTTAGATATAATTCAAAATTTCATAAACTCAAGATTTAATCCATGTTTAGATGCAAAGTAAGTTGTATTGTATTCATCAGTTCATGTTTTAAAAGTCAAAAAGTTAAAATTATGAGTTAACTCTGGAAACTGTAGGAACATCATGCATGTTCAATTTTAAATCAAACCCAATATAATTAATATAATAATTCAGTAATACAAATCAAAAATATAAACTGTAACTTGATTTTTGAATCAACTATTGAAAATTTTAGGTGTGTGTTTCATCTACAGTTTGTTCTTGAATAAAAATATGAATCTGTGCAAATACTTGCAATCTGTGACTTAAGGAATATTAGAACTCTTCTGTGTTATTAAGTAAGGACCATAGATCCTTAGAAAAATCAGAGAAGTGTATTTTAATTAATAGATATGTTACAGTTTGAATTGAAATTTTTAAAACCTAGTTTGAACAGTGGTTAGGAATGGGGGCAGTGTGAAGAGATGGATCGATCGAGTGTTTTGATTTTTGGTGTGTGGGTAGTTGATGTGTGAGGGAGTTCATGGCCGAAGGGGTGGATTGCCAGATGGTCGGAATGGCAAGAGATGGCCATTGACAGGTGGAACGGAAACCTGTAATATGTTTTTCAGGTTGAATTTGGGTGTTGCAGGGAGGCTTTGGGGAAATGGGAGAATGACTCGGAGCAAGTTAATAGGAAACTCGGAGTAGTAAGGTATAAAACTCGAAGAAAAATTAAGGGGTCTCGGGTAAAACTCTATTATTTCTAGGTTTGAAAGCCTGCATAAAATTTGGATTTTGAAATTTAAAATCTGGGTTTTTGAAAATTTAAAATCTGAAGTTTTTGATAAAGAAAAGTTTAAGTTTAAAATCAAATTGAAGTTGTATTTTTTATTTCAATTCAATTTTGTATTTTTGATTTGAATTCAAATTCCAGGTTTTGAAAACCTGTTTTTCTATTTTTTTTTAAAATCTGGAAAATATCCAGGTTTTGAAACTGTGTTTTAAATCTGGGTTTTAAAATTTAAATCTGTAATTTATGTTTAAAGCAAAGTTTGAGTTTAAATGCAATTCAAGTTTGTATTACTGATTTGAAATCTAAATTTCAGTTTTTAAATAGGAACTTAAGTTTTAAAATTTAACTTAATTAACTATACAATGTTGATAAAATAGTTTAAACATTTTTAGTAATGAGGTTTTAAAATATGAGGAGATTGAAGTTTATTTAAAATCTGGAAATTCAAAAGTTAAATTTGAATTTCAGTTTTAAATTTCAAACAAGGTTTAAATTTGAAGTTTTAAATTAAAGTGGAAATTTAAGTTATTAAAGGTTTGAAATGGAATTAACTTAAAAAAAATTCATATAGTATTTGTTTGATTGGCAATTTAAAAAGTTTTAAATTTATTTAAAACTTTGATAAGTTTAAAATTATTCTATTTTAAACTTGAATTTAAAGGTAATTTCAAAAGTACTTAGTTTTGAATTAAATTGTTTTAAACATAATTAGTTATGTTTTATCTTGAAATTTTAATTAGGATTAATATTTCAGGATTTATTTAATTAATAAGGTAGTTAAGATTAATTAATTTAATTAATTAATTGAATTTGGAATTAATAATTGATTAATGATTAATCAATTTAAAATTTAGATCATTAATTAAGTTACTAATTAATGATAAATGAATATTAATTATGTAATTAAGTTTTTGTTTAAGGTTAATTAATTTAATAATTAACTTTAATTAATGAATGATAAAGATAATTTAAATGGTAATTAATTTAAGTTAATTACCATATAAAATAATTTGAGGATGGTTAATGAAGGACATTAACCATGATTATTTAACAATTAATTAATGTAGTTAATTTTTATAATTAATTAGATTAATTTAATAATAATCAAATTGTAAATGGTTTGAGTATAATTACTTAGTAAAGTAATTAAGAAATTAATTCCTTAAGGCAATTAATTTAATTTAATGTGATTGTTTAATTTAATTAATTAAATTTAATTAATTTTAAAACACTTGGGTTTTATAAATAATTACTTTATGTAATTAATGATTTGGGAATTACTTAGTTAAGTAATTGTTTAATAATTATAGATTGTAATTAAGTGGAGATGTTTAAGTATGAGATAATTTGGATTAATTATTTAGTAATTAATCAAGAAATTAATTAAGAAATTAATTTAAGGATAATTAGTTTGGTTTAATAGTGTAATTAAGTTAGTTAATTACTTAGAATAATTAATTTAAGAAATAATTAAGGATCATTAATTATTTAATTAATGATGCAATTAAAGATGATTAATTATGATTAATTAATCAATAATAAGTAATTAAAGGTAATTAATTAATGTAATTAATTAAGAATTAATGTAATTAATTATAATTAATTAATTAATTGAAGTAATTAAAGGTTAATTACTGTTTAGTTGAGAATAATTATTTAGTGGAATTAATTAAGGATAATTACATGAATGTAATTAAGGGTAATTAATCAAGAGTGATTAATTAAAGTAATTTTATGATTGATTAATTGATTGTAATCAATTAAATGATTGAGTAAGCAAGATTTGTATTGATGAAGTAATTAATTTAATTTATTTTAAATTAATTAAAGATGGGTTATTAATTTAATTCATTTTAAATTAATTAGAGATAGAGATAGTTAATTTAATTCATTTTAAATTAATTATAGGATGATGAGTAAATCATTGTTTATGGATGAATGGACGACATTGATTGTCTTGGATGATTTGTGATCTCAGTAATGAGATAAAAGATATTGTGTGGTATGGATGCTTGGCTGTATTGTGATGATAACATAGGTTATCTATTGTGATTATGATATATGAGATATCTATTTGATATTGATGATGTGAATTACCTATTATTTGATAATATTGATTATCAATTGTGATTATGAGTTATCTATCTGTGTGTATATAGATACTGTAATTGAATTGTTTTAAACCTTTAAAACAACTTGGACCTTAAAAGACCCGCTTTGGTTTTCGATGAGACCGGGATCCGGTTTCCATATTTGGATATCCGAAAACCACATCGATTCCAAATAACGTTAGGTCATGAATCAAAGTGGAGCTTTGTGAAGACTCGAGGTGTAAGGGCTATACGTCAGTATAACTCTGTGGGTGATTCCGTAATGAGTTGACGGAATTAGTTCTTATAGATTCGAGATGGTGATTTAGAGTGCAGGGGTGGACGATGAGCATTCTAAGTGATGTGTCCTATAAAGGTAATCGCAGCCTCAAGCCTCATCAACCGGGAATGGCTAAAACAGGGGAGGTGCAGCAAAGCTTCGTGGGTCGCGCCCACTGGAGAGCAAGATTGATCCCTGTCTAGAAGTCCCTTTATATTAGGCTGTGTGGGTGGTTGCTAGCTACAACCACGGGGTTGTCTTGTTCGGAATTATTCAGTAAGGAATGGGTCCGGCTTTGTGTTGCAGGGGGTCGGAAGTGTTCCTCGGTACGTTGATCTAGGCCACGTACTGTGTCGGGCGGTAGCCCAGTAGCCCTGCCATGGTATGGAATCCGAAATCCAATAAGTGCCAATGGTTTTGATTGTATTACCCACTTTTGTGGCTAGTAGCTGGAATTTAATAATGTAACAATTTCGGCTATTTCTTATTTATTTGAAAACCCTAGACACTATTATAATATCACCGGATTTCCTATCAAATGTTTGGGTAAGCGTAAGGTAAAAACTTTTCCATGTTTATGTGTGGGAAGTCTTACGTGATACCTTTCTTTTCAAAAGGTTTTTTTTGAAAGTTAAGCAACTTTAACCTGTTACTCACACCAGACCCATGGCTGACCCGGAGTTTATTTTTGTTTTTCATAAACTCTTGGGTACTCAAATTTTTATGAGTAGTCAAGGGAAATTCAGGTTAGGATTCAGGTTAGTTTGCACGAATTGTGGAGGAGAAAATGGACCAGGAGGCTTCTGCGTGTAGATACCTAGTATTCCGCTGTGTTTTCTCTGAGTTGTTGTCTTCGAGTTGTATTGAGATTGTATAACTAGACGTGTGTTTATAACTGTCTAGTATGTGTTTTATATTTGTGTACTCTGATATTTGTTGTAAACTATGTAATATTTATGTTATAAATATAGTTTATTCGTTCCGCTTTTAGATTCTGATGTGTTGTTTCTTTCTTCTCTTCTTTCTATTCTCTTTTCTATCCCTTTCTTTCTTAAAAGATGATGCGATTTTCCGGGAGTGGAAAGTCAGGTCGTCTCACTTGGTATCAGAGCATTAGGCTGAGTGAATACCTAGGCTCTGAAGTGTGTCTTTCTTAGGGAGCATTAGGTTGAGTAAATACCTAGGCTCTGTAGTGTCTTTCTTGAGGGAGCGTATTTGTAACTTTTAATATATTTATATATATTTATGTCTACCTATCTGTTGGGTTACCTGTTCAGGTTTTCCAATATAAGTTATAAAGGTAGATGTGGTAGAAGTGTGTGTAACACGACTACCATTGGTTGGAGTCTGATATATGAGGTTGGATGTATATTTGTCGGGACTGTAGACCTAATACCGTCTCAAGTGAGTTCTGTAGGGATGAAGAACTTCATTAATCTCTGAAGGAAACCTGTGAAGGTTCGGAGTTTATTTCTGAGTAGAATTTGGATCTGTTGATTTAACAGAAGCATTGATGGTACTTTGGTACCATAGGGAGTAGTGGCTGCGTGATGTGATGCAGTGACTATGGATGTTCCCGAAGATGATTTCTTTGGAAAAAGTTTAAGGAAGTGAGTCTTCTTCAGTGTGTAGCTGTGGTCAGCTTGAGTTTCTGTTTGCTTTGAAGACCGAGTTTCTCGGAGAGCTGTGTTTTGGAATTCTTTGGCATCTGCGGCAGCAGTGCAGTTTGGAGTTCAGAAGCAGTTGAGTGGACCTGTTTCTTCGATGGGTTAGCTAGTTAAGTTTAAGCTGTTCTATTTGGTTAAGGGAGAACAGTTTTCTTGGATTTGGTTTGGGTTGGTCGCAAAAGTGACTTGCGCTTGTCTGAGTGTTCTCTTGGGTTATTTGAGTTTTTTTGGATGTCTTCAAGAAGTCAGAGTTTTGTCCGCATCTGGAGATTGAGCTTTCTTATCGACTGGAATTCTAGGAGTGGTACTGGAGGTTCAGCTTTATAGTAGAATGGTTCCAAGAATTGAGTTGGTGTATCAGCTCGGAGTTTTGGATGAACTTCTGAATTTTTCTTATGGATCTGTTGAATCATATCTCTCTGTGAGTTGTCCAGTTTGTGCTAGTGTTCTTCTTTAGCATTCTCTTCTACTTCGGATCAGAGTTGAGCAGCGGAAGCAGTTTGGTAGTGTATCTGCTTTTCTTTTCCCGGACAGAAGGAGTTGTTGTCTTCTGATGTTGAGGAGTTGAGTTTGAGATCTTGATCTTGGTTGATCTTGAGGAGATCATTTTGTTGAAGATCGTTGATCTAGTTTGTTTCTAAAGCATCAGCGAAGGTTGAGCTGATCAGTAAGGTTGTGGGCAGCCCAGGATTGTCTGAAGAGATTTTGGGGATAAGAGTCGGAGAGATTTTGGATTCTGAAGTCGGAGATTTAATTTTGGATAAGTTTTCTCTGATCTTAAGTGAGCTATAAGATTGGGTAAGTCTGAGAAGCTAGCTCTGAAGTGTTTTGGATCTTTTCTGTATTTTGGAGAATAAGTGATTAATCTACAGGATTGAATTACTAGTTTGGATAACTGAGATTCGATGGGTCTTACGTATCTCTGAGGGAGCACGTGTATGATCTGTCTCTGGTTGTGGAACCAGCAGTTCTGGAGTTTTGGTTGTTGAGTCAGACTTGTTTGTAGTCTGATGCCTTGTCTAGTGTTATAGATATAGTTGTATAGGAGATTTGTAGCTTCATAGTATTGTTTGTTTGGATTCTCTAGAGCAAGTATCCCGGTGTGTGTATATATATACACCTGGGGAAACTCGAAGGAATTTTATCCAGAATTTGTCTGGGTAACTAGATTTGTTTGATTGATTGAATTGATTGCTTTGGTTGTTAGCATATGTTTGATATATGCTTGTGTTTTTAAATTAAAATTTAATGAGATTATTAAATTACCTTTTTTTTAAATATCGAGGACGAAATTCTTTTACGGGGGAAGGATTGTAACATCCCGGAATTTTTAATAATATCAATTTAATAATCTGTAGTTAAAATTAATTTGATATTGATATTCTGATAATAATTATTCAGATAAATTTAATAATCTTCTTCAATAAATATTTAAATTGGTTATTTTATCTTTTAAAAATAATATTGATATGTTATTGTCTTTTCAAATAAGCTTTGTAATTTTTATTTCAATTTGAATCATTATTTATAACTTGATTTGAAAAATATTTGACATTGAATTTAGTTGAATTTAAATTTAAAAGTATAAAATTTTAAATTGTTTGATTGTTTTAATTTTTTTATATGGATAAGTTTCATTTGTAAACATGTTTTGTTTTCATTTATAAATTCATACACATATTCAAATTTTAATTAACAACTTAATTTAAGCTAATATAACATATATTTGTAATTAGCACCTGTAGGATCGATTTCACCCTAGAGGGGGGTGAATAGGGTGATAGTGTAAATTATAAAAATTAATCGCGGAAGCTTATAAATTAATTTCAATTCAGATAACAGCACAGATATCGCAGAATATAAATAACAGAATAAAACAGAACAACACAGAATTTACCCAGCTTCGGAAAAACCCTGCCTACGTGCTGCCCCCAAGGTTTCTACTAGATATTAGATAGTCCCTCGCTTACACACGTAAACACGCTATACCCGCTATTGACTAATCTAACTCTACGCTTAAAACCTTGCCACAACTCAATCACCGAGTTGCGATTTCTCAAGCTACGCCACGTAGCTTGTCCCCTAGTCACACGACTAGAAATTTAAATGGTTTCGAAAAGTAAGAACAGAAAACAATTAAACAACAATTAAAAAACACTGAAACCCTAATTAACAATAAACCCAAAAACTAATGCCCTTTTAAAATGAATAAAGCCGGCCCCCTTTTATTTCACTCTAGCCCGTTGTCTTCTTTAGATTATTTTGCTATGTGAAAACAATTGTCGGCCTGCTTCCTTTCTTAGTTCTGAAATTAGGGCTTTGCTTTCGTTCTCTCTACTCTGGAAATTAGGGCTTGAAGTCGCCGGCTTTAATTCGATTGATCCAGTGATGTTTTGCGTGTCGCCTTCATCGATTGATTCCTCGTTGCTTACGCGGCTGCTTCGTTGATCGAATTCCTTTCTTACTTCGGTATGTAATTATACGCTTTTGCTTTTACTTATTTTATGCTTGCTTGAATTCGATAATTTGCCGATGATGATTTGTGGTAATTTATAGGATTCCAGTTCCTATAATTTCGTCGTATATATTTATTTGACGTCGTCTGATAATTATGCTTGAATTCTTCTTGGCTGTACGATTTTGATCGAATGCTGTGATTCGTTTTTGACTTATTCAAATTCGTATAACTGATGGCTTGGCTACTTGATAATCACGGCATCAATTTTCTTTGACTTCGGTATCCTTTGTTGGCCACGGCTTCGATTTTTGACTTTGTCAATTACCTTTGCTACCTCGATTTTGACTTGTTCATTATATGACCTCGGTCATGATTTGTTCATCTTGAAATTGTTTTGATCACCGCTTTGAATTCTGATGCTTGATAAAATTGATTTGCTATTTTTTGTAGCATACTCGACTTTGGTCATTTGTTTTGACAACTGCAGCTTGATGCTTGCATCCCTCTTGCTATTCACAGCCATTACATCCTTACTGCCATGTTGTTCAATGGTTCTTGTATATGAGTTGTTTCACTGGAGGCCTATGTACATGCTTCACTGCATCTTGTCTTGTATGATTTTGATGGGTATTACTGTGTATTGTTCATGACTATTTCATACAGTTCATTGTGCATTTATTTTCAGTTGCATTCTGATCTGGATGCATTTGCAATTTGACTTAGACTTCTCTTGACTTGGGCTTTTTCACTGTATCAGATGCTACACTTGTTCATGTATTCGCCTTCACTGTTGCACTTGAGTTTGTAGCTTGGTGACATATTTGCTGGACTTGTTGTTGCACTTCTAGTTAGATATGTTGGCACTGGGATATCACTCGAACAGTTTTGATGTTGCATCCATTGAGTCTGCATATTGTAGCCGTAATCATTTTGGTTTCATCTGAGTGTTGCATATCAGCGTGCTTCTGTCTGGTTATTGTAGTTGATCTCGTCTTCATATAGTTGAAGCTTGCTGTTGTTTTGATTAAGCTTGATCTCTGTTTTACCATCTGCATTCACTACAGTTTATACAGGTCTACTGTGTTCATTTCTGTAGTATAACCTGTTGCACTCTTTATGTTGTATTGACCTCTTATTCTTAGCTGTTCATTTGTGCATTTGGATTTTTGGTCGACCCTATCTCCTTGAGCCTGCAGTGCTCCATGTTGTATTCATCGTCAGTTTAGTCGTGCACTTGGTCTCTTCACTGTGTTGCACTCTTTGATGGTTCATTGGTGCACTGCTTGTTTGAAGTTGTAGCATGTCACTGTGATGTTTTCATTTGCTTGAGTTTTAACTATGCTCGAGCTCTGTCCATACTTTCCTTTGTGGTCTTGTACTTGTATACTGCTGGTTTATTCACTGGTGTACATTATTTGATGTGCATACTTCATGCTTGCACTATTCATTTATGTTGTCCAGACATTGTTGAGTTCTTGGCCATTTCTTGTTGATTTTTGAAATTTTACTTAAGTTGAATCCAGTTTCAAAAACTCGGGTTTGACCTTGTGCTTGTGTCGTGAATTTCAATGTATTGCACGTGAGTTGAACCCGGTTTTTCATTTGGGTTTGACCTGTGCTCACCTATCCCTGTAAATCAATCAAGTGTATATATCGGCGTGCACGGCCTTGTGGCATATACAGTAATACACTGTGTATGTCACAAGTTGTTCGTGTATGATGAATTCAAATATAAATGATGACGAACAACCCAAATAACTGAGGCAAAAATTATTTTCAAAAGCCATATTTTATTTTATATTGCAAAAATATTTCTTTTTCAATTTTACTGCGTTAGTGAATATTTTTGCAGATTGTTCAGATGCTGCATTTTAACTGGAAGGAAGTTGAAGATAAATACGAGTGTGAGTGATATGTAGTGAGGACATTTGTAAATGTGAAATGTGATGTAATTGTAATCAATGTTGTATAGTTATAGTGAGAGCTTGAAATTGTACTATTCAAAGATGTAATAAATATTTGTTTGAATAAAATATTCGTTTGAATTCAAATTCCGTGTTATTTATTTTATTCAGCAAATATTTATTTAATCTGTGGAAAATAAAATAGTATATTATCAAATACATTTAAACGAATGTATATATGTTTATTATCATCAAACAAAAATCATATAAGCGCATATTCAATAATCTCCCTTTTGATGATAACAAACATATATTTAAGATTTTGAATATGTTAAATGTATTTGATTATTGATATATCCTAATTGCTCCCCCTATTTAAATGCTTCCTCTCTACACAAAGCTCCCTCTACATATATGCATACAAATAAAAATATGCAAATGAGTCTAGATGCAAATAGAAAATTAATTGACCTTTGCTTGATTTTATTTGAAAAAATCTTAACTTTTCTCTCCCCCTTTTGTTATCAGCAAAAGAATAATAGTGTTGGAGAAAATAGAGATAAAGTGGTCGTTATTAATGCAACATTAAAACTCAATTGAATATAAATATTAAATTTCAATAAAAAATCAAACAAAAATCATAAATATTTTGTTAGACGCATATTCCACTTTTAGAATGATGGAAATGTTGTCGTCATATAAAACCATATAGTTATGTCTATTTGTGGTATATTTATATCAGGAATTTGAATATCTACTAACCATGCATAACCGTTAGGACTTTTAAATGAGATTAGTAGTATTCCAATTTTATTTTAAAAAAATGAATTCAAGTATCTTCTAACCACGCATAACCGTGAGGACTTTTAAATGGGATTAGAATCAACTTGTTTATTTTAAAAGAAAAAAAATCAACTTTTGATATGCGTTCCATACATGCATAACCGTGAGGACTTTTAAATGAGCATGGAAGCACATAAAAAATTCCAAGTAATTCACCCATGCATAACCGTGGGGACTTTTAAATGAGAGTGAATACGTTGGTATTTATTTATTATTATTATTAATTTTTTTTATTTTAAAAAAAAAATGTGAAAATGAAAAATGAACGATTCCTGTTTAAAGTACCACATATCGACAAACTATATAGAATTTTGATGAGTGATGGTTGTTAGAAATATGATAGATATAGAGATGGACATGGAATTTTTTACCAACAAAAAGTTTTACTACTCTTGTTTAAATTTCTAAAGAAATTTATCAATTATACCGTCTCAAGTCATAATATTTGATCAATATTAACACTTATCACTTTTTCAATCACTATTTTTCTTTTTGATAAACATTGGGAGTCAGATTAGTCAAAATGTCATTTAAAATCAAATTCAAAAAATAATTATGAAATTAATTTTTCAAAATGACAAATATGAAAATATGGTCAAAAATGATTTTCTCGAGGGGGTTTTATAAGAAAATTTTTTGCAATTTGAAAAATTATTTGAAATGAAAAATATGCATATATTTTCTTTGAAAAACGATGCAGTTACTAAATGTCTCAAAAATCACGTTTCACTAGTAATTTTTCTAACAACTAGATTACCAGTGTAATCTGCATCTGAATTTCTTTTTCACTCAAAAATTACCATCAATTGAATTTTATAGACCAAAACATGAAGTGTGCATCAAAAAATTTCAAACTCAATTTTAACAACAATTTAAATGACATTCTTTTGAAATTGAATTGAAGCCGTGTAAATAATCGAAAACCGTGAATAAGGAGTTAGCCGTATTATAACCAAATATATTATCCAACAAAACACTATTTTTAATCCAAAATGATATATATGAAGTAATTCAAAGAATTTAGAGATTTATTATAGTGTTTTTTGCAAAAGAATATAATTTGGCCAACTATGTTGAATAAGTTAGAATCATCATTTTTTCAACATCTCAATTAAGTCCGAATCAGTCAACCATCATAATTACTCCAAGTAATTCTATTTAAAGATGGTTGGTCAATATTTTGAAAAAAAGTCATAGAATCAAAATCATCATCTTTTGTTCATCTCAATATTGGCTGATTTTAATTTAGGGTATGGTACAGATAATCACATTTAATATATCGTTAAAAACAATTTTTCCTGTTTTACCTTTACGATAATTTTCGTTGTTGTCCGTTGTGATTCTATCACCTTTATACTAGGCTAAGGAACTTTGCTTTGTTGCCCGTTGTGTTTCTGGAACAGCCAAAATCCACAGAACACTGTTGTTGTTCCTTAGCCTGCCACCACACCTACACGGGAAAAGATTTATGTGACCTATTTGTTTTTATAGGTCCATGGTTGTTAGTGGCAGAAAATTTTGAAATATAATTTTGTGTAGACCCAAAACTATTTATAATTGTTCCCTTTGGCACCCAAATTTGTTTAACTTTGAGAGATTTTATATTTGTGCCTTTTGGAACCCAAATCGGTATAGTTTTCAAATGTTTGGGTCTATACCAAAAATTATTGTGATTGTGTCCATATTTTCTACAAATCGTGCATATTGAATTTTCTTGATTAATCTTGCTTTCAACAATTTTCGAATTATTATATCCAAGTCCTTGTCTAACCGTATTAACAGTTTGCTTTCCTAATAGCATATTCAACGATTTTTCACTTTTTGAAAATTTATCTAAAGTTGTTGACAATTGTTGGACTTGTGTTTTGAGAGATTCATTTTCGTTTAACAATTGTGTGCACTTTTTAATAGAATTCTCTCTCCTAGTATTTTCATTCTCCTTTAAAATCAGAATTTCATTTTCAAGTGATTTTATATTGATTTCTGATTTTTTAATTTCTTCTTCGAATGTTGGACACTTATCACACTTAGAAATCCTACTTTGATAGGTTTTAACTAGTTGATCAAGTTGTTTATTGCATTCTATCAAAGTATCCTTTTGAGATTCAAGTTTGGCGTATTTTTCCCTAAGTCGTTCATAACAGCCATTTATTTCATGAAAATATATAAGCAATTCAGAGTGAGTAAGTTTTGATACCTCGCTTGGCTCGTCATCGTCGCTATCAGTTATATTTTCTTGAAGGCACATATCTGCTTTCTCACTCTCACTGCTAGTACTTTTCTCATTCTCATCCATTTCATCCCAAGTGGCTGCAAAACTTTTCTTTTTCTGTTTCTTTTCAAAGTCGCGTCGATTTCGAGAACAATTGGGCTTGATGTGTCCGGGTTGGTTGCACTTATGACAGATGATTTTATGTTCTTCTGAGTAGTCAAGTGCTTTGTCTATTCTGCTTTTCAATTCCTGATTTCGAGCTGGATTTCCGTATTTGCGATTCCACCTTTTGAATTTCTTTATTAGTAGCGCCAGCTCTGCTGCTCCATCATCATCATTGTTATCATCATCACTTTCGGTTGTTCCTTTGAGCGCTATTGATTTCTTTCGAGTATCTCCTCTTTCACGCTCTTCCTTGAATTTCATTTCTAGCTCATAAGTGGTGAGATTTCCGATGAGTTCTTCAACTTTCATTTGTTTCAAATCTTTTGATTCTTGAATGGCAGTCACTTTTGCTTCAAATTTTCGCGGAAGGACTCTAAGGATTTTTCGGACTATCTCCAACTCTGTGTATGATTTTCCAAGAGCTTTTGATTTGTAAACGATATTGGAAAGTCGTCCATGCATCTCTTTGACATTTTCTTCCTTCGCCATTGTGAAGTTCTCATATTCGCTGCTTAGCATGGCAAGGCGAGATTCTTTGACTTGAGATGTTCCTTCGTGAGTCACTTCTAGTATGTGCCATATTTCCTGCGCAGTTAGACAATGTGAGACACGATTAAATTCAAATTGATCTAATGAACAGATAATAGAATTCATTGCTTTGGCATTAGTATTCTGCAATTTATTTTCTAGTTCTGTCCATTGTTCCTTTGGTTTCTCTATTTCTTGATTATCTACAGTTATAACTGGAGTTTTATAACCGGTTTCAACAATATCCCAAGCGTCAATGGTTTTCAAAAAAATTTCATCCTATTTTTCCAAAAAGCATATTCACTATTGAACATTGGTGGTCTAACTATAGACTGACCCTCTGCAAAGGCATTATTAAAAGAAGCCATTTTAAAAATTCAAATTTTTAAAACAAAAACCGATTTTTTGAAACACGAATTTTTAAAACAAACATTGATTTTTGTAAAATCAAATTTTTTAAAACAAAAACTGATTTTTTCAAAAAAAAATCAAAATTTTAAAATAGATGTTGACTTCTATTCCTAGCTCTGATACCACTTGTAGGATCTATTTCACCCTAGAGGGGGGGGGGGTGAATAGGGTGATAGTGTAAATTATAAAAATTAATCGCGGAAGCTTACAAATTAATTTCAATTCAGATAGCAGCACAGATATCGCAGAATATAAATAACAGAAAAAAACAAAACAACACAGAACTTACCCAGCTTCGGAAAAACCCTACCTACGTGCTGCCCCCAAGGTTTCTACTAGAAATTAGATAGTCCCTCGCTTACACACGTAAACTCGCTATACCCGCTATTGACTAACTAACTCTACGCTTAAAACCTTGCCACAACTCAATCACCGAGTTGCGAATTCTCAAGCTACGCCACGTAGCTTGTCCCCTAGTCACACGACTAGAAATTTAAATGGTTTCGAAAAGTAAAAACAGAAAACAATTAAACAACAATTAAAAAACACTTAAACCCTAATTAATAATAAACCCAAAAACTAAAGCCCTTTTAAAATGAATAAAGCCGGCCCCCTTTTATTTCACTCTAGCCCGTTGTCTTCTTTAGATTATTTTGCTCTGTGAAAACAATTGTCGGCCTGCTTCCTTTCTTAGTTATGAAATTAGGGCTTTGCTTTCGTTCTCTCTACTCTGGAAATTAGGGCTTGAAGTCGCCGGCTTTAATTCGATCGATCCAGTGATGTTTTGCGTGTCGCCTTGATCGATTGATTCCTCGTTGCTTACACGGCTGCTTCGTTGATCGAATTCCTTTCTTACTTCGGTATGTAATTATACGCTTTTGCTTTTACTGATTTTATGCTTGCTTGAATTCGATAATTTGCCGATGATGATTTGTGGTAATTTATAGGATTCCAGTTCCTATAATTTCGTCGTATATATTTATTTGACTTCGTCTGATAATTATGCATGAATTCTTCTTGGCTGTACGATTTTGATCGAATGCTGTGATTCATTTTTGACTTATTCAAATTCGTATAACTGATGGCTTGGCTACTTGATAATCACGGCATCAATTTTCTTTGACTTCAGTATCCTTTGTTGGCCACGGCTTCGATTTTTGACTTTGTCAATTACCTTTGCTACCTCGATTTTGACTTGTTCATTATATGACTTCGGTCATGATTTGTTCATCTTGAAATTGTTTTGATCACGGCTTTGAATTCTGATGCTTGATAAAATTGATGTGCTATTTTTTGTAGCATACTCGACTTTGGTCATTTGTTTTGAAAACTGCAGCTTGATGCTTGCATCCCTCTTGCTGTTCACAGCCATTACATCCTTACTGCCATGTTGTTCAATGGTTCTTGTATATGAGTTGTTTCACTGGTGGCCTATGTACATGCTTCACTGCATCTTGTCTTGTATGATTTTAATGGGTATTACTGTGTATTGTTCATGACTATTTCATGTATTTCATTGTGCATTTATTTTCAGTTGCATTCTGATCTGGATGCATTTGCAGTTTGACTTAGACTTCTCTTGACTTGGGCTTTTTCACTGTATCAGATGCTACACTTGTTCATGTATTCGACTTCACTGTTGCACTTGAGTTTGTAGCTTGGTGTCATATTAGCTGGACTTGTTGTTGCACTTCTAGTTGGATATGTTGGCACTGGAATATCACTCGAACAGTTTTGATGTTGCATCCATTGAGTCTGCATATTGTAGCCGTAATCATTTTGGTTTCATCCGAGTGTTGCATATCAGCGTGCTTCTGTCTGGTTATTGTATTTGATCTCGTCTCCATATAGTTGAAGCTTGCTGTTGTTTTGATTAAGCTTGATCTCTGTTTTACCATCTGCATTCACTACAGTTTATACATGTCTACTGTGTTCATTTCTGTAGTATAACCTGTTGCACTCTTTATGTTGTATTGACCTCTTATTCTTAGCTGTTCATTTGTGCATTTGGATTTTTGGTCGACCCTATCTCCTTGAGCCTGCAGTGCTCCATGTTGTATTCATCGTCAGTTTAGTCGTGCACTTGGTCTCTTCACTGTGTTGCACTCTTTGATGGTTCATTGGTGCACTGCTTGTTTGAAGTTGTAGCATGTCACTGTGATGTTTTCATTTGCTTGAGTTTTAACTGTGCTCGAGCTCTGTCCATACTTTCCTTTGTGGTCTTGTACTTGTATACTGCTGGTTTGTTCACTGGTGTACATTATTTGATGTGCATACTTCATGCTTGCACTGTTCATTTATGTTGTCCAGACATTGTTGAGTTCCTGGCCATTTCTTGTTGATTTTTGAAATTTTACTTGAGTTGAATCCAGTTTCAAAAACTCGGGTTTGACCTTGTGCTCGTGTCGTGAATTTCAATGTATTGCACGTGAGTTGAACCCGGTTTTTCATTTGGGTTTGACCTGTGCTCACCTGTCCCTGTAAATCAATCAAGTGTATATATCGGCGTGCACGGCCTTGCGGCATATACAGTAATACACTGTGTATGTCACAAGTTGTTCGTGTATGATGAATTCAAATATAAATGATGACGAACAACCCAAATAACTGAGGCAAAAATTATTTTCAAAAACCATATTTTATTTTATATTGCAAAAATATTTCTTTTTCAATTTTACTGCGTTAGTGAATATTTTTGCAGATTGCTCAGATGCTGGATTCTAACTGGAAGGAAGTTGAAGATAAATACGAGTGTGAGTGATATGTAGCGAGGACATTTGTAAATGTGAAATGTGATGTAATTGTAATCAATGTTGTATAGTTATAGTGAGAGCTTGAAATTGTACTATTCAAAGATGTAATATATATTTGTTTGAATAAAATATTCGTTTGAATTCAAATTCTGTGTTATTTATTTTATTCAGCAAATATTTATTTAATCTGTGAAAAATAAAATAGTATATTATCAAATACATTTAAACGAATGTATATATGTTTATTATCATCAAACAAAAATCATATAAGCGCATATTCAACAGCACCAATCATTTTAAAGGAGAAAACAAGTGTTAAATACTTATGCATTCAATTTGACAAATGTTGTTAAGTTTGACAAGTGTTAAAATTTTAGTTTTTCTTTTTCTTTTCTTTCATTAAAATCTGAAATACATTTAGTTTGACAAGTGTTAAATACTTATGCATTCTTCATTTCATATTACATTGTCATTCTTCCTTAAACAAAAAAAAAAGATCAAATTCATTTTCATATAAAAAAAAAATCAGAAAATCTACATATTCAAAATATAACATCTGCATCTAAACATCCTCAAATCCACCTTCACCTAAAATTCAAATCACAAGCCTGCATACATATATCCATAAACAAATCTGCATAAACAAATTACCCAAAACCCTGTACAAAATTCAAGCAATCTGCATATTCCAAAACAATGTTCTAATCTACATATTCAAATCCCAAACTTGCATATCCCATTTCCTAAAATCAAGTGAAGCCTGCACATTGTTTTTCTTCTTCTTTCTGCACTCTGTTTCAAAACTGGGCTGAACAAACGTCTGCATGCATGAGGGTTAGCAATTGCATTTACATCTACATGCAAGTAAATTGAGGATCATGAGCAACTCAGATTTCAACAAAGGAAGCACACCTGCATTTTTATAAAGTCAAGCCTGCATTTCTGTTGATTTCTGCAAATTTCAAAATGAACAACAGGGGGTCTGCATTCATCAAAAGGTGAGTAACAATTTATTTTCAAAACTAATTTAAATTAACTTAGTTGTTTAAATTATTACCTGATAAGTGATGGATATGTCTGTGCATATGTATGAGATTTGAATGCCTGTATGACTGTGATGCATTTCTTCTTGTTCTAGAATTTCAGGCTTAGATATAATTCAAAATTTCATAAACTCAAGATTTAATCCATGTTAGATGCAAAGTAAGTTGTATTGTATTCATCAGTTCATGTTTTAAAAGTCAAAAAGTTAAAATTATGAGTTAACTCTGGAAACTGTAGGAACATCATGCATGTTCAATTTTAAATCAAACCCAATCTAATTAATAAAATAATTCAGTAATACAAATCAAAAATATAAATTGTAACTTGATTTTTGAATCAACAATTGAAAATTTTAGGTGTATGTTTCATCTACAGTTTGTTCTTGAATAAAAATATGAATCTGTGCAAATACTTGCAATTTGTGACTTGAGGAATATTAGAACTCTTCTGTGTTATTAAGTAAGGACCATAGATCCTTAGAAAAATCAGAGAAGTATATTTTAATTAATAGATATGTTACAGTTTGAATTGAAAATTTTAAAACCTAGTTTGAACAGTGGTTAGGAATGGGGGCAGTGTGAAGAGATGGATCGATCGAGTGTTTTGATTTTTGGTGTGTGGGTAGTTGATGTGTGAGGGAGTTCATGGACGGAGGGGTGGATTGCCAGATGGTCGGAATGGCAAGAGATGGCCATTGACAGGTGGAACAGAAACCTGTAATATGTTTTTCAGGTTGAATTTGGGAGTTGCAGGGAGGCTGTGGGGAAATGGGAGAATGACTCGAAGCAAGTTGATAGGAAACTCAGAGTAGTAAGGTATAAAACTCAAAGTAAAATTAAGGGGTCTCGGGTTAAACTCTGTTATTTCCAGGTTTGAAATCCTGTATAAAATCTGGATTTTGAAATTTAAAATCTGGGTTTTTGAAAATTTAAAATCTGAAGTTTTTGATAAAGAAAAGTTTAAGTTTAAAATCAAATTGAAGTTGTATTTTTTATTTGAATTCAAGTTTGTATTTTTGATTTGAATTCAAAATCCAGGTTTTGAAAACCTGTTTTTCAATTTTTTTTAAAAAAAATCTGGAAAATATCCAGGTTTTGAAACTGTGTTTTAAATCTGGGTTTTAAAATTTAAATCTGTAATTTACGTTTAAAGCAAAGTTTGAGTTTAAATGCAATTCAAGTTTGTATTACTGATTTGAAATCTAAATTTCAGTTTTTGAACAGAAACTTAAGTTTTAAAATTTAACTTAATTAACTATACAATGTTGATAAAATAGTTTAAACATTTTTAGTAATGAGGTTTTAAAATATGTGGAGATTGAAGTTTATTTAAAATCTGGAAATTCAAAAGTTAAATTTGAATTTCAGTTTTAAATTTCAAACAAGGTTTAAATTTGAAGTTTTAAATTAAATTGGAAATTTAAGTTATTAAAGGTTTGAAATGGAATTAACTTTAAAAAATTTCATATAATATTTGTTTGATTAGCAATTTAAAAAGTTTTAAATTTATTTAAAACTTCGATAAGTTTAAATTATTCTATTTTAAACTTGAATTTAAAGGTAATTTCAAAAGTACTTCGTTTTGAATTAAATTGTTTTAAACATAATTAGTTATGTTTTATCTTGAAATTTTAATTAGGATTAATATTTCAGGATTTATTTAATTAATAAGGTAATTAAGATTAATTAATTTAATTAATTAATTGAATTTGGAATTAATAATTGACTAATGATTAATCAATTTAAAATTTAGATCATTAATTAAGTTACAAATTAATGATAAATGAATATTAATTATGTAATTAAATTTTTATTTATGGTTAATTAATTTAATAATTAACTTTAATTAATGAATGATAAAGATAATTTAAATGGTAATTAATTTAAGTTAATTACCTTATAAAATAATTTGAGCATGGTTAATGAAGGACATTAACCATGATTATTTAACGATTAATTAATGTAGTTAATTTTTATAATTAATTAGATTAATTCAATAATAATCAAATTGTAAATGGTTTGAGTATAATTACTTAGTAAAGTAATTAAGAAATTAATTCCTTAAGGTAATTAATTTAATTTAATGTGATTGTTTAATTTAATTAATTAAGTTTAATTAATTTTAAAACACTTGGGTTTTATAAATAATTACTTTATGTAATTAATGATTTGGGAATTACTTAGTTAAGTAATTGTTTAATAATTACTGATTGTAATTAAGTGGAGATGTTTAAGTATGAGATAATTTGGATTAATTATTTAGTAATTAATCAAGCAATTAATTAAGAAATTAATTTAAGGATAATTAGTTTGGTTTAATAGTGTAATTAAGTTAGTTAATTACTTAGAATAATTAATTTAAGAAATAATTAAGGATCATTAATTATTTAATTAATGATGCAATTAAAGATGATTAATTATGATTAATTAATCAATAATAAGTAATTAAAGATAATTAACTAATGTAATTAATTATAATTAATTAATTAATTAAAGTAATTAAAGGTTAATTATTGTTTAGTTGAGAATAATTATTTTGTGGAATTAATTAAGGATAATTACATGAATGTAATTAAGGGTAATTAATCAAGAGTGATTAATTAAAGTAATTTTATGATTGATTAATTGATTGTAATCAATTAAATGATTGAGTAAGCAAGATTTGTATTGATGAAGTAATTAATTTAACTTATTTTAAATTAATTAAAGATGGGTAATTAATTTAATTCATTTTAAATTAATTAGAGATAGAGATAGTTAATTTAATTCATTTTAAATTAATTATAGGATGATGAGTAAATCATTGTTTATGGATGAATGGACGACATTGATTGTCTTGGATGATTTGTGATCTCAGTAATGAGATAAAAGATATTGTGTGGTATGGATGCTTGGCTGTATTGTGATGATAACATAGGTTATCTATTGTGATTATGATATATGAGATATCTATTTGATATTGATGATGTGAATTACCTGTTATTTGATAATATTGATTATCAATTGTGATTATGAGTTATCTATCTGTGTGTATATAGATACTGTAATTGAATTGTTTTAAACCTTTAAAACAACTTGGACCTTAAAAGACCCGCTTTGGTTTTCGATGAGACCGGGATCCGGTTTCCATATTTGGATATCCGAAAACCACATCGATTCCAAATAACATTAGGTCATGAATCAAAGTGGAGCTTTGTGAAGACTCGAGCTGTAAGGGCTATACGTCAGTATAACTCTGTGGGTGATTCCGTAATGAGTTGACGGAATTAGTTCTTATAGATTCGAGATGGTGATTTAGAGTGCAGGGGTGGACGATGAGCATTCTAAGTGATGTGTCCTATAAAGGTAATCGTAGCCTCAAGCCTCATCAACCGGGAATGGCTAAAACAGGGGAGGTGCAGCAAAGCTTCGTGGGTCGCGCCCACTGGAGAGCAAGATTTATCCCTGTCTAGAAGTCCCTTTATATTCAGCTGTGTGGGTGGTTGCTAGCTACAACCACGGGGTTGTCTTGTTCGGAATTATTCAGTAAGGAATGGGTCCGGCTTTGTGTTGCAGGGGGTCGGAAGTGATCCTCGGTACGTTGATCTAGGCCACGTACTGTGACTGGCGGTAGCCCAGTAGACCTGCCATTGTATGGAATCCGAAATCCAATAAGTGCCAATGGTTTTGATTGTATTACCCACTTTTGTGGCTAGTAGCTGGAATTTAATAATGTAACGATTTCGGCTATTTCTTATTTATTTGAAAACCCTAAACACTATTATAATATCACCGGATTTCCTATCAAATGTTTGGGTTAGCGTAAGGTAAAAACTTTTCCATGTTTATGTGTGGGAAGTCTTACATGATACCTTTCTTTTCAAAAGGTTTTTTTTTGAAAGTTAAGCAACTTTAACCTGTTACTCACACCAGACCCATGTCTGACCCGGAGTTTATTTTTGTTTTTCATAAACTCTTAGGTACTCAAATTTTTATGAGTAGTCAAGGGAAATTCAGGTTAGGATTTAGGTTAGTTTGCACGAATTGTGGAGGAGCAAATGGAGCAGGAGGCTTCTGCGTGTAGATACCTAGTATTCCGCTGTGTTTTCTCTGAGTTGTTGTCTTTGAGTTGTATTGAGATTGTATAACTAGACAGCTGTTTACAACAGTCTAGTGTGTGTTGTATATCTGTGTACTTTGATATTTGCTGTAAAATATGTAATATTTATGTTATAAATATAGTTTATTCGTTCCGCTGTTAGATTCTAATGTGTTGTTTCTTTGTTCTCTTCTTTCTATTCTCTTTTCTATCCCTTTCTTTCTTAAAAGATGATGCGATTTTCTGGAAGTGGAAAGTCGGGTCGTCTCAATAACATTCTTAAAAGATGATCCCCTTTAATAACACCGACTCCATTATCCGTGGGGAATTTCATGGTAAGGCACCACCGGGCAAGAATTGCCTTAAATGCCGCAAGAGTTGGTCGGCCTAGGAAGGTGTTGTAGGCAGAAAATTCATCAACAATTACAAAAGTTTATTTTCGAACCACGTTTTTCTGCCCCTCTCCAAGCTCCACGAACAAGTCAACAGTTCCAATTGGCTGCTTCGGTTCCCCAGCAAACCCAAAAAATTTCTGCGATGAAGCTTGAACATCAGCCATCGGAATTTTCATTTGATCGAACGTATTTTTGAAGAGAATATTGCAAGAAGCGCCGCAATCAACAAGCACTCTCCTTACAATAGCCAGCCCAATGCCTGTAGAGGTGACCAAGGGATCCATGGTAGGAGCTTCAACGCCATAGAGTCCCTGGCTCTGAACACAATATCATCATTAAAAGTTTTCCGCTGCTTCAAAGGTGCAGCATTTTCCAACACAAAAACACTCTCTTCTGCTGGTACATGCTTCAAGGCACGGGCATATCTTTCCATCCCACCCTAGCTTCTGCCTGCTGGGTAAGGACCTCCCGTAATCACATTAATAATGGGCCTCTTTGATTCATGCGCTTCCGCCCTCTTACTCGAGCTGGGTTGATGGACAGGGACTTGTTGCCCCTGAGTTGAAGAAGTTGGGTCGTTCCTGTTCCTCTTCACATACTGCCGAAGTTTATTCTCTTTCAATAGCTCCTCAATCAAGTTCTTCAAATGGCGGCACTCATTAGTATCATGGCCGGGTAGATTGTGGAATTGGCAGAATCTTCCACTCTTCTCAGCATTTCTCCCAAGCCTCAATTTAGCTGGTGTGGGGTATTCGACGGTGTCCTTGGTTGCAAAGAAAATGTTTTCTGGTGTATCGGTTAAGGGAGTGAAGTGAAAAGGACGATTTTTCTTTGCAATTACCTGCTTCTTCCCTCCATCGTTCTCCCTCTTCTGAGTACCAGGTTCTTTTTTATTCGAAGCAGCATTATTGTTCCTAACCTCTGTCAATACCACTTTCGCCGGTGTTTGAAGGCTTTCCAAGCGCATGAACTCATCGGCTTTCTTATAGAATTTTCAAGCGAGTTTGGTTCCTTCATCTTCAACCATTTCCCAAACTCACTCGATTTGTCGATAGCCCTCATTAAGTAGGTCAAGACCATTCGTGGCTCTGCATTGTCCACTTCAGCCAAGGCTATGTTAAAGCGGTTCAAGAAAGATCTAATAGATTCTCCAGGATTCTGTTCCAGGCTGGACAGTGACATAATATCCTTCGCTTTTGAAGCATACAACCTGAATTGTTCTTTAAACCTCCGAGTTAAATCGGAGAATTGGTCTATAGATTGGACCGGTAGCTTTGTAAACCAAAGTAAAGCCACTCCTTCCAAGTATACCGGAAAGTACCGGCATTTGATCTCATCCGATGCCCTGGCACCTGTCATGTGCCAGTCATACTTGTACAAGAATTGATTAGGGTCGCTTTTTCCCTTATAAGCCGGGATGGTAGGAGGAACAAACTTCCTTAGAGATTCTGCTTTCAAAATACTTTCAGTGAACAGAGTCTTGCTCGGAGCGAATCCCCATTCCTTTTCATCTTCTTCTCTCTACATGCTCTCTTTCATGATTTTTCGAACCATTCCAGAGAAGTATTCCTCATCATTTAAAGGTTCTGTGGGACAGACATTAGCCATTTTCTCGGAAGTTTGTCTTGACAAGCATTCGCGGAGGGTTGGCTGCGGCCCTGATCCTCCAGCTTGGGGAGGTGTCCCTTCAACGGGGCCAGCCGCCCTTTGAGGAACATTTCTTGCTTCTACATTATGAACATCATTGGCAAATTTTTGTTCATTATTCACCGGTTGATGGTTGGCTCCGAGCAAAGCGTTTAACCTTTCCAACATTAAAGTGTTTTGGGCTTCCATTTGCTGATATAGCCCAGAAATCCCAGCATCTAACTCCGCTCATGTAATTCCAACACTTGAAGCTGTTTGACTTAACGGAGGAGAAGTGGCAGTATTCTCATGAACATCACCAGATCTAGTAGATCTGCATCTTCTTCCAGGAGCCATTATCTCTGATAGACTTCTGGTTTTGAGAGAGATTCTTTCAACAAACTTTTGCGAAGCAATGATGAAAACAGCCTGAGTTGGGTTCTCAGTGAAAGCACCAAAGATGTTAACGCTAAAATTGAACTCTAACATCCTGATGTAAGTAGAGATTACGTGAAAGCACCACCCGTCAATACGGGAATTAGAAGTAAGTAGAAAAGTCACAGAAAAAACAGTAAAGAGACAACAGTTGTAACGACCGCCCATGACTCCTGCACCAAAACAAGGAAATAGTGCGCTGAAAGGCGTGCCAGGTAGCCATGGACGATAGTCAAGGTAAAATAAAACAGCAAACTCTATCGTACAACTCACAGCGCATGGATAAAATACAATAGAGAAATATATAGTGAAGCTCCATAACAGAAAAATCATCATATAAGCATCGTAGTAGTTTTATACAAACATGAATCATCCATACATCAAAGCCTCACTACAAACACTCAATCAGATATAACAGCGGAACACCCAGTACATATAGTAAGAAAACTAGTATGCAAAGCCTCCTGCTCGTCTTCGTCATCATCAGCGTAGATCTCTAAGAACAGCACCTGTCACCTGCTACCTAGTCTGCCCATCCCAACATGGATGAACGGCCTAAGGTAATAAGTGGAGACATAAAACCTTGAGTCAGACAAAGTCTTAGTGAGCAGTAAATCAACTATCAAACATACCAAAAGAGCATAAGGGATAAAAGGAATAGGAACCAAACCATCCCACTCCACCTCTTTCTACAGTGATAGCCCCCAGACACACACCAAGGAGAAGTAAGCATAACATAGCAGATAATTAAGGTAAAGCAATAATCACTCGAGTCAAGGGCGATATTTTCCAAATACAAACCCCCAAGGCCTAAACCAAGATCAGATAAGCACCTAGAAAATACCGCTCTTGAGACCGAATGATGATACAACCAAACGTCCAAACATCCATGACTCTGGCTATCACTGTTATCCTTGCTTTGATATCACCGTTAGTTGAATGACCATCCGTCAAGGGCTAATGGTAGCCCCGGTTCTAGACATAACTCCGCACGTCGTCGCAGCCCGTGCCTAGGAATTTTCGCAACTACCCAGAGTACTAGCACGTCGTCGTAGCCCGTGCTTGGAACGTCGTCGCAGCCCGTTCCAACGTACTCTTGCTTTGAGCATGCTAGAACCTTCAACAACGATAAGATCTCAGCCTCCTAGTCATCCTCCTCGACGACTATTTCCATAATAGCTCAAGCACCTCTCAAGCTAACCATTATCACCAACCCGGATCGCATCACCGAGTTATCAACATAACTTTGCACATCGTCGCAGCACGTGCTTGGAATGTCATCATGACCCGTCCCATCTCAACATCACACTTTGCTTCATCGCATCATAGCAAAGACCATCATCATCGAATCCATCCATATGAGCTTCCACATCCGCTTCATATGTCACCGGCAGCTTTCACCATTCAAGAGCCTTTCCACTTAGCTTTTGAATCATCTCCCACCATCTTATTCCAAATCAACCATTTGTTAACTTGAAACAATCTAATCAATCATATATCCAAACATTCAAGCATTCAAACAAGATCTAATAAGCAATATTAACTATAGTGGAAATTTCGTAAATAAATAAGCATAAGTCTAACATACATGAAATCATAGTTTTAAGCATAGATCTATCAAATATAAAACATGGGTTTTGTTTCTATAACTTAATAAATGAACTTGCGTAGATAAATATCTTCACAACAATGGATCTATACTTGGATCTAAGGAAAATGCATAAAATCACTATCTACAACACTCCAACAAACCACCAATCCAATATACTCCTTTGGGTCCGCGTGAGAGATAACTACCACTCACCAAATCACCTAAACACCTCAAAAACTAAACACTTCAGATCTGGACAGCGAAGATCAAGGCTTGATCCGGCGAAATCTCGCTTAAAACGATGAAATCTAGCTTCGTTGGATGAAGATCTTCAACTTTGTCTCTTGGATCTTCAATCTCGATCTTTGATCTTGGATGGATGTTAGAATTAGATTGGAATGGAGAAAAGAAGATGAAGAAATGTTGTAGTCGAGTTCCCAAAATGGCAGCACTTCGTTGCTTCAAAAACCGGTGCCAAAAAGTGAGCCGAACCCCTCTATTTATAGGCTGGAAAAACCCTTATCTCGGCCGTCCCTAAGTCGCCGCCGACCTAACCTTGCCGACCTAACCTTGCCGACCCAACACTCTGCCGACCTAACACATAAACCACTCCAAGACTCAACAGGTACACGACCTAACGACCTAACAGAGATACCACATGGCCAACCTAACACTAAGTCGTTCTGCGACTTAACAAAAGACACGAGGCTACACGACCTAGTTATAACACGGCCTAACCGACCCAACGCCTCAACATACACTGCCGACCCAACTATCTAACACACCTTGCCGACTTATCAACTAAACCAGATGCCAACCCAACCCAAAGCCACATTGCCGACCTAGCAATATACCCGACCTACCGACCTAACCACATACAGGGGTAACCACTAGGTCGCTATATGTTAGACCAGTAACTCCCTTAGGTCGGTCAGTTCTTAACTCGGCCAAACTTTAACTCGCTCGCGTCTTAAGGTTGCCCAAACCCCTAAACCACTTATCCCGTTAAGTCGGCAACACTGTTAAGTCGGTCTCCCTTATGAGCCGGCCAACCTTTAAACTACTAACCTCCTTAACTCGGCTAAGCCTATAAGTCGGTCACGACTCAACACTACACATGAGTTAACTCCCCATTCGACTCATGCTAGAGACAACATAAACAATACTAACGACCTGTAAATTCTACGATTTATCGACACGTAAAATACGGGTCGTTACATTCTCTCCCCCTTAGGAATTTCGCCCCCGAAATTTCAAGCAAACATCAGCAATCAAAAATATTCTGCATGCCTACCATCCATAGCAATCAACAAACCATGCATCCAATTCTAGCCTAGCATGCAGAATTCTAGGACTTAGAACAAGCTACAAATTCATGAGATGTCACAACACTTTAGGGCCATACCTCGAAGAGTCCGGGATGAGCTGCCTTCATCCTCTCTTCCTCCTCCCACGTACAGTCGTTAACATCATCACTCCATTGTACCTTGAGCAACGTAATCGTCTTCCTACTAAGCTGTTTCGTATCGGTTTCAACAATACGAAGCGGCTTACGAGGTTTCGTACCCACTGGACCAACCTCCAAATTTTCACAGTTATCAGCAGAAACCACTGTAGTTGGATCATGCACATACTTTCGTAGATAAGATACATGAAAAACATTGTGCACACCCGCCATCTTTTCCGGTAACTTTAATCTATAAGCGAGCTTTCCAATTCGCTCTATAATTGGGAATGGTCCAACAAATCTCGGAGTTAACTTTCCTTTCTTTCCAAATCTAATAGCACTCTTTAATGGAGAAATCTTCACAAAAACCATCTCACCTACGTCGAATTCCAAATCCTTACGACGATTATCGGCATAACTTTTCTGACGATCTTGGGCTGCTCTCATTCGTTGCCGAATGATCTCTATACAGTCCGAAGTCTGTCGAATCATCTCTGGCCCAAGTATCAGCTTTTCTCCAGTTTCCAACCAACATGTCGGAGAGTTACACGGTCTTCCATATAATGCCTCATATGGTGCCATACCAATGCTCGACTGATAACTGTTGTTATATGCAAATTCCACCAAATGAAGGTGATCTTCCCATGATCCTCCGAAGTCCAAAACACAAGCTCTGAGAAGATCTTCCAAAACTCGGTTAACTCTCTCAGTCTGACCATCTGTTTGAGGGTGATAAGCTGTACTCAAACACAACTTGGTTCCCAAAACTTCCTGGAAGCTCTTCCAAAATCCACTAGTGAACAATGGGTCTCGATCGCTCACTATACACTTCGGAACACCATGGAATCGAACTATCCACTTAACATACAACTCAGCCAACTTCGATGCAGTCCTAGTTGATCGAACAGGAATGAACCTTGCACTCTTGGTCAAACGATCTACTATGACCCAAATCCCTTCATTTCCCGCCCTTGTCCTAGGTAGACCATCGATAAAATCCATCGACACTTGCTCCCACTTCCATGTAGGAACCTCTAATGGCTGAAGCAATCCACTGGGCTTCTTCTGCTCAGCTTTCACCAACTGGCAGTTCATACACTTGGAAATAAAACTTCCAACATCCTTCTTCATGCCTTCCCAGTAGTAAGTTCTCTTCATATCCCGATACATCTTATTTCCACCTGGATGAATCGTCAACTTTGAGTGATGACTTTCCCTTAGAACTTCATCTCTCAATCCATCTATATCGGGAACAACCAGTCGTCCTTGCTTCCGAAGCCAACCCTCTCGATCGACCTCGAATCCCTTATCCTTCTCTGGTTCCAATCCAGATTCCAAACCACGGATAATCCTGACAAGCTTATCGTCTTGCTTTTGGCTCTCGCCAATCCTTTCCACAAGAATAGGTCTTATCGATAAGTTTGCCAACATCTCAGGTTCCAATTCACATCTAGGCCTGAAGTCAAACTCAGCCAAATACTCGAGACTCTTCCACTCCGAAAACATGGCTCCCAATCCTGCATGTCTTCGACTTAACGCATCTGCCACTGCGTTTCCTTTTCCCGGAGTATAGGCTATACCAAAATCATATGATGCTAGAAACTCCAGCCACCGTTGCTGTCGAAGATTCAAATCCTTTTGGGAGAACAGATACTTCAACGACTTATGATCTGTAAACAACTCGAATCTAACTCCCAATAGATAATGTCTCCACATCTTCAAAGCAAACACAATTGCCGCTAACTCCAAATCATGAGTCGGATAATTCCTTTCATGCGGCTTCAGTTGTCGACTTGCATACGCAACAACTTTATCCCTCTGCATTAGCACTGCTCCAAGTCCAGTGCCACATGCATCGGTGTAAACCACCATCTCATCATTCCCACTTGGAATAGTCAAAACAGGAGCACTCGTCAGTCGCTCTTTTAGGATTTCAAAAACTTGCTCACACTTAGCATCCCATCTGAACACTTGGTTCTTTTTCGTCAATCCTGTCAACGGTGCAGCTATCTTGGAAAAGTCTTTAATAAACCGACGATAATATCCTGCTAATCCAAGAAAACTTCTTACATCAGATGCATTCTTAGGTCTAACCCAATCCTGGATTGCTGCCACCTTAGCGGGATCAACCGCTATTCCATTTCCAGAGATAACATGGCCTAAGAACCTCACTTCACTCTTCCAGAAGTGACACTTCGAAAACTTAGCCTTCAGCTGATGTTTCCGCAAGATCCCCAAAACAATCCTCAAGTGTGTCTTGTGCTCTTCCTCAGTTCTGGAATAAATCAGAATATCATCCACGAACACAAGCACGAACTTATTCAACTGATCTCTGAACACTCTATTCATAAGATCCACAAAATATGCTGGTGCGTTAGTCAACCCAAACGGCATTACCAGCCACTCATAAAAACCGGATGGTGTCCTGAAAGCAGTCTTCGGCACACTATCCTTAGCCACTCTCAACTGGTGAAATCCCGTTGCCAAATCCATCTGAGAAAACACCTTGGCCTCGTGAAGCTGATCAAACAAGTCATCTATTCTCGGCAATGGATACTTGTTCTTCTTAGTCAACTTATTTAGCTCACGATAATCCACACACAACCTCAACGATCCATCCGCTTTGGTTGCGAACACAACTGGTGCGCCCCATTCGGACACACTTCTCCGAATGAATCCTTTCTGCAAAAGGTCATCAACCTGCACCCTCAACTCTAGCTGCTCTCTAGGCGCCATCCGCCTAAGAGGCATCACAACAGGTCTGGCTCCCTCAACTAGATCGATACGAAACTCGACCTCCCTATGTGGCGGCAACCCTTTGACTTCGTCAAAGACATCCTCAAATCCATTCACAATAGGCACCGATGACAGTCCATCCCGTGGAACAACCAGCGAATACATGAAGCTCATGAAGACGTCTTCCTCATGCTTACATCGTATCACAACCTTTCGCCCTTCCACATTCCCGACTGTCACCTCAAGCCTCTCACAGTCAATCCTTGCCGCATATTTCCTAAGCCAGTCCATACCCAAAATAATTCCGAACCCCGCAAAATTCAGAACAAAGCAATCACAAACAAACGAGCAATCATGACTCGACACAACTAGACCACGGCATATCATACACAAACATGACGAACCCCCAACTGGATTAGTCACAACCAATGGCCTATCAACAATATCCGGTCCCAAACCTAACCGGTCTACCAAATCATTACAAACAAAAGAATGCGACGCTCCAGTATCAAACAACACTCTAACTGGAACACCACAGATAGAAAGAGTACCTTGAACCACCACACTCTTCCCCTTCTCTTCAGCAGTAGGAGCTTTTGAAGATGACGGCACAGCTCCCAAAGCATAAGCTTGCACAACCTGCCTGTCCTTCCTCGGTTCTGGACAGTCCTTCCTGAAATGCCCTGGTTTATCACAGTTGTGGCATTTCGCCGGCGCCTTTGGATTCCTACAATCCTTGGAGAGATGGCCCTTCTGCTGGCAATTATAACAAATCACCTCTCCCTTCGGCTTCTTCTTTCCATCCCTACCCTTCTGTTGCTGCTGCTTCCTCTTCCTATTTTCACTTTGCTGTGGTTTAGATCCTTCCCTGGTTACAGCAACAACAGAACTTTCCTTAGGAAACAAACTCTCATGCCTGAGAGCTTTCTCCACAAGCTTCTCAAACGGATCATCCAAGTGATCCACCAACTGCCTCCCAAGATAAGCATCCAGACCAGTCACAAACTTCTCATTCTTCTGATAGGGAGAATCAATATACGATCTGGCATACTTGGACAAAGCCTCAAACTCAGAAACATACTCAAGGACCGATCTCCCACCTTGCTTGAGCTCTACAAACTTCTTGAACAAAACAGATTTCTGAGCTGTAGAGATGAACTTAGCTTCAAATCTAGCTTGGAATTGCTCCCAAGTAATCTCTTCTTCTGGAGTATCGATGGTGATAGAATTCCACCAATCCGCAGCTCTCCCTTGAAGCTGTCTCAATGCAAGCTTCCTCTTAGTTGCATCCTCAATCCCTAAATCACCAAAGATTCTTCGACATGCATCAAACCATCTCTGCACCTCAATGGTCGACTCTGTCCCCAAGAAAGCTTTTCCTCCAAGAGAAGTATAATCCTTGCAAAGCTTAGCAAAATCCACCGGTCTTGGAGCTTGGACTTGAACTCCAACATCTACAGATGGCCCTGGAGCTGGTATCCTTCTCATGATCGAAGTCATCATCGCTTCGAACATAGTTCCATAATCAACAGCCCCTTCAGTAGCACGGCCTTCCCTTGCAGCTGGTCTCCCTCTTCGACTCATCCTTAATATCTGTAATAGGAATGATTAGAACACCTTAAGAAACAACTGCATAAGGAGTTCAAACCCTTCTAAACTACTATATTATATATAGTAATCACCCATCAAAATACAATTACGTCTCTCATACGTACTACGTCAGCGAGCGTTGGCTAAAATCGATTAACCAAAGCTCTGATACCAAATGTAACGACCGCCCATGACTCCTGCACCAAAACAAGGAAATAGTGCGCTGAAAGGCGTGCCAGATAGCCATGGACGATAGTCAAGGTAAAATAAAACAGCAAACTCTATCGTACAACTCACAGCGCATGGATAAAATACAATAGAGAAATATATAGTGAAGCTCCATAACAGAAAAATCATCATATAAGCATCGTAGTAGTTTTATACAAACATGAATCATCCATACATCAAAGCCTCACTACAAACACTCAATCAGATATAACAGCGGAACACCCAGTACATATAGTAAGAAAACTAGTATGCAAAGCCTCCTGCTCGTCTTCGTCATCATCAGCGTAGATCTCTAAGAACAGCACCTGTCACCTGCTACCTAGTCTGCCCATCCCAACATGGATGAACGGCCCAAGGTAATAAGTGGAGACATAAAACCTTGAGTCAGACAAAGTCTTAGTGAGCAGTAAATCAACTATCAAACATACCAAAAGAGCATAAGGGATAAAAGGAATAGGAACCAAACCATCCCACTCCACCTCTTTCTACAGTGATAGCCCCCAGACACACACCAAGGAGAAGTAAGCATAACATAGCAGATAATTAAGGTAAAGCAATAATCACTCGAGTCAAGGGCGATATTTTCCAAATACAAACCCCCAAGGCCTAAACCAAGATCAGATAAGCACCTAGAAAATACCGCTCTCGAGACCGAATGATGATACAACCAAACGTCCAAACATCCATGACTCTGGCTATCACTGTTATCCTTGCTTTGATATCACCGTTAGTTGAATGACCATCCGTCAAGGGCTAATGGTAGCCCCGGTTCTAGACATAACTCCGCACGTCGTCGCAGCCCGTGCCTAGGAATTTTCGCAACTACCCAGAGTACTAGCACGTCGTCGCAGCCCGTGCTTGGAACGTCGTCGCAGCCCGTTCCAACGTACTCTTGCTTTGAGCATGCTAGAACCTTCAACAACGATAAGATCTCGGCCTCCTAGTCATCCTCCTCGACGACTATTTCCATAATAGCTCAAGCACCTCTCAAGCTAACCATTATCACCAACCCGGATCGCATCACCGAGTTATCAACATAACTTTGCACGTCGTCGCAGCACGTGCTTGGAATGTCATCATGACCCGTCCCATCTCAACATCACACTTTGCTTCATCGCATCATAGCAAAGACCATCATCATCGAATCCATCCATATGAGCTTCCACATCCGCTTCATATGTCACCGGCAGCTTTCACCATTCAAGAGCCTTTCCACTTAGCTTTTGAATCATCTCCCACCATCTTGTTCCAAATCAACCATTTGCTAACTTGAAACAATCTAATCAATCATATATCCAAACATTCAAGCATTCAAACAAGATCTAATAAGCAATATTAACTATAGTGGAAATTTCGTAAATAAATAAGCATAAGTCTAACATACATGAAATCATAGTTTTAAGCATAGATCTATCAAATATAAAACATGGGTTTTGTTTCTATAACTTAATAAATGAACTTGCGTAGATAAATATCTTCACAACAATGGATCTATACTTGGATCTAAGGAAAATGCATAAAATCACTATCTACAACACTCCAACAAACCACCAATCCAATATACTCCTTTGGGTCCGCGTGAGAGATAACTACCACTCACCAAATCACCTAAACACCTCAAAAACTAAACACTTCAGATCTGGACAGCGAAGATCAAGGCTTGATCCGGCGAAATCTCGCTTAAAACGATGAAATCTAGCTTCGTTGGATGAAGATCTTCAACTTTGTCTCTTGGATCTTCAATCTCGATCTTTGATCTTGGATGGATGTTAGAATTAGATTGGAATGGAGAAAAGAAGATGAAGAAATGTTGTAGTCGAGTTCCCAAAATGGCAGCACTTCGTTGCTTCAAAAACCGGTGCCAAAAAGTGAGCCGAACCCCTCTATTTATAGGCTGGAAAAACCCTTATCTCGGCCGTCCCTAAGTCGCCGCCGACCTAACCTCGCCGACCTAACCTTGCCGACCCAACACTCTGCCGACCTAACACATAAACCACTCCAAGACTCAACAGGTACACGACCTAACGACCTAACAGAGATACCACATGGCCAACCTAACACTAAGTCGTTCTGCGACTTAACAAAAGACACGAGGCTACACGACCTAGTTATAACACGGCCTAACCGACCCAACGCCTCAACATACACTGCCGACCCAACTATCTAACACACCTTGCCGACTTATCAACTAAACCAGATGCCGACCCAACCCAAAGCCACATTGCCGACCTAGCAATATACCCGACCTACCGACCTAACCACATACAGGGGTAACCACTAGGTCGCTATATGTTAGACCAGTAACTCCCTTAGGTCGGTCAGTTCTTAACTCGGCCAAACTTTAACTCGCTCGCGTCTTAAGGTTGCCCAAACCCCTAAACCACTTATCCCGTTAAGTCGGCAACACTGTTAAGTCGGTCTCCCTTATGAGCCGGCCAACCTTTAAACCACTAACCTCCTTAACTCGGCTAAGCCTATAAGTCGGTCACGACTCAACACTACACATGAGTTAACTCCCCATTCGACTCATGCTAGAGACAACATAAACAATACTAACGACCTGTAAATTCTACGATTTATCGACACGTAAAATACGGGTCGTTACAACAGTTTTATAGTGTTTCGGCTTCAAGTTAAGCCTACGTCCACTTTATTCTTCTTTATTGCTGAATCGATTACAACTTTACAACAATCTTCGATTACAACACTACCAAGACAAATAGCTAAAACTCCGATGTAGAATAACTCCTTGAATCCACGTCGAATGTGTTAGATTTCTTCTTGAAGTTTGTTGAAGTGTCTTTCGTGTTTGAAGTATAGGGTGAGTCGAGAAATCAGTAGAGTATATGCGTTCCAGAAATGAGCCAAAAGGTCCCCTCTTCGGTGGTGTAGGCACGGTATTTACATAAAATTTCTGGACAAGGCATAGGTCGTGAGCGACTTATGGTAAGTCGTAGGTCGTGAACGACCTAAGGGTAGGTCGTAGGTCGCCAACAACCTAAGGGATGCGGATTATGGTCTAACAAGGTTGGACTTAATCTCTTGAACAAACTGGTAGGTTGTAGCGACCTAGGAGAGAAGCGGCATAAGAAGTTACGGCTTATGGAGTTACCTCGGTCTATTTAGGTCGTGAGCGACCTAATGAAGAAGTAACATGCATGCGGCCTCATACTGTCTTAACCCGTTAGGTCGTTAGGTTCTTAGGTCATTAAGGGTCTTTAGGTCGCTAACTTGTTAGGTCGAGCATCCATGTTAACTCTCTCATTCTTCAGGCTGCTAACTCGCTTAAGAAATAAGGTCGCTAGGTCGCTTAAGCAGTTAGGTCACTAACTCACTTAAGCGGTTGGGTCGCTAGGTCGCTAGGTCGCACACCTCATGGAATCACTAGAGCCTTTAGCCGTTAAGTTGTTGGTCGTTGAGTCCTTTAACAGGTTAGGTCGTTAGGTCGCTTGGGATTTTAGGTCGTGATAACTTTAGGTCGCTGTTAGCTTGTTCACACTTTAATTCCTTCGGTCGCTTACTTCCTTAGGTCGTCGAGTCATGAAATTGAGGAGTTAACAATGTTGATGTCGAACGATCGAGGTGTCATGACCGGTTCTACCGGTTACTTGTCTCTTCACCTTCGTTCCTTCCTACTATAAAAGTCAGTACTTCCCTTCTTCTTTCCTTTTTACCTTTTACCTCCGCTCTAACATTCTTACAAACACACCTCCTTTCAGATTTTTGCCAACACCTCAATCTTCTTCTCGACTCCTGAGTCCCACATGTTACATCTCGACTACCTTCAATAACAAATCCGAGAGGACTCCACTTCTAAATCGAGCAACCCATTAGACCTCGACCCTTTCTTCTAGGTATGAACTCTTCATTCACTTGACTCTCTCCGAATAGAGATTTTGGACGAGAATTGAATCTATGACCTTCCTATAACCCATGAATAATGGAAGTCGTGTAGATAAGGAAGGTGGATTCGAAGTTTTAGACGTGCCTTAGGATTAGATGGGGAGGAAGAAGAAGAAGATGTTGGCCCATTATGAATTGGAAAGGTTAATTAATGTTGGTCGAGGGCGGCATGCGAGTTGAAGTAGTGGTCGACTGACCATTTAGGAAGATGTTTAATTTGTCTGAAGAAAAGAGTTGGAAGAAGACGTATAGATGTGGCTCGGCATGATTTCCTCATGCCGAACGATGTGAGGATGTGTAGGAGTAAAGTTGAGGTTGGGTTTAGCATGCCGAGCGATGTTGTTTGATATAGTTACGGCTCGGCATGACCCCCTATGCCAAACGGTATTAGAGGGAGTGCAGGAGAAAAGTGGGAGATGGGTAGAATGCGAACGAGGCGGCTCAGTATGACTTGCTGGATGACTCATCTATGCCGAGCGGTAGAGAGGATATATAGGAAGGAATTTGGCATTGAGGGCAAAATGCCGAGCGATGCGGCTCGACACGTTTGTGGTCCGGCGTGATTGCGGTTCGACATGTCTTGCCACATGATGAATGGTAATGATGGATGGTAGGAGAGTGGTGTACAACAACAACACCAGACAAACATAATGCATAGTTGACTCGGCCTATTTTTTATGCCCGAACATATGACAGTGAACAAATACAAGGACTTAAGCAATTAAGCACATCAAACAACCCAGACTGATATCTCCTCTGTTTTGACAACTACAAACCTGAATTTAACTTGATTAAAACGGATAATAACTTTCAACATATAGCGTCGATGTCGAGTTCAAAACATAAACCGTCTTACAACTTGCCCTCGCAAACGGTCAGCGATGATGGTCTTCGAATTTGATAGCTCAAAGCCTAACTTTATTTCATCAACTCTGTGACTTTTAATTTCTTGGCACGTATATTTGAATGAAGGCACTAGTCAACACACAACATGTGGGGAGTATTTTTTTCGTTAAGTCTAATGTCGATTGTTTTTTAAGTATAGTTCAAACAAATATTTCATTAGATTCTATGCACATTAGAGATGTCTAGGAAATCAAGTTCTGCTACGATCTCGGACTGACCCGGGCCATCTTCTCAACAAGAAGTAGTTGGGACTTCAAATCCCTTGATTACTCCTATTCAAGACATGTCGAGCCCTATGATCGCATCCATTGACTTGGCTCCTAATGCCCTGGATGCAGCGATCTTTTTAGACGATCTGATGGATTCTCAAGCCTCGAGAATTAAGGAAAAGCGATCTTCGATGCATATTCTCGGTGCACGGGATTCCTTTCGATGATGTGTTGGTTCCATCAAGGAAAGTTCATCCTCACGTGCCCCCAATTGAATACACAACCTGTAACAGATTTATGTGTTGGGTTGGTAGCATGCCGTCGTTTAATTCCTTCCCCCACGATCTATTACAGTACATTGAGATCGCTCCATCGCAACTACATCCAAATAGTCATACATTCATATACGGAACATGCATTTTGTTTATAAGCGTCCTCTTCAGGCTACTGTCTCCTCGCGATATCCATGATATTTATCGGTTCAAGAGACGATCGGACATCGCATCTTTTGTATTTCTCGAACCGCATAACAAGTGTCAAATTCTGACTGGGGTATGGAGCAAATTCGCCCAGTATGAGCAAGAGTGGTTCTACATGCGCTGCTCCCTGGCTTCGCAAGGAGATGGGTAGAAGGAAGTAAGTTTCTTTTCTGAATTAACACTTGCATTCGGCGGTGATTGCTCCTTTTCTAACTCTTTATCTACATCTACAGGTATTAGCCCACGTCCTGAAAGCTTCGGGCATTCTGAACCCATTGAGGTTATTCGAGCTATCCCTATAGGAGATTGGGACATTAGATCTCTTATTTCGAACGAATCGCTCTTGAAGTTTGGGCTGCTGGTGGCTGGCCGCCAGATAAGCCTTCCTCCAGGTGTCACCGTAGCCGGGTCTGCTTTGGGCAAAGGAAAAAAGAAAGCTGGGCCTTCAGCACGTGATACCTCTGACACATCTGAGGATGGGGAGATTAAAGAAGCTGAAACACCCGAAGTACATGACAAGAATATTAGGCCCACTCGGGAGCCGGTAGTCGAGGTGCACGATATCGAAGTAACACCTCCCCCATGAAGGAAAAGAAAAAATCGACTTACAAAATGAGGAAGAGGACAATGGGCGGAACTTCTAATGTCACCATCACCCTGGTGGAGAGAGAGCCTTCTCCTCAATGCTTAGAGAGTTCATTAAAAGGCATATCGGACCTAACTATTCCCGATGATTTGCTTAACTATGGCTTCGATGATCCAGATATCCTTAAACTTCATTCGCCCACAAGAGGTGATGCAGGCGCTCAAACCCATGTTCAGGGAGAAGAAACTCCTATAATTAGAGATAAAGAAACTGGTCCGTTATGGGGAAACACTAGGACACACATAAACATGTGCACTTCACCTTGCAGTTAAATTTCTGCCATCGCTCTGCTCTTCGCTAACTTTTCGTTATTTAAATTCTTTGCAGGTGATATGGGACGTATGCACGGAATCGATCGTCTTCGCGGGTCATCTATCTTTCGCCACTCTAGACGAGATTCGGGCTCCAGAAAACGTATGGATATAGATGATGAGGGCGACAGGGATTATCACTCCCGGGATTCATCATGTTGAAAGAAAACTTATCATCAGCCTTCATACCATTATAATCTTACTTCTCACTCGGAGCAAGGCAGGAATAAATACGGCCACAAGGGGTCCCAATTCGAAGCCCTCATAATCAACACTTTGGTTCATCCAGCACACAGCAATCCCAGGAACCCCATAAGAAAACTGAACTTTCAAAGCCACCTCTCCCCGCTTTTGCAACAGATCCAACGATATCAGAGAGGCTAGCCAAGCTTAAGGCTAAGTTCCCCAAAATCTGCTTCGATGGTCTGAAGTTCCTCCCGATGATCCATCCCATTCCAGGACATGTTAAATAGAGCGCCATTGGTTGCAACAACGACATTTATATTCAACATGACACGTTTGTCCATCTAGCTGAAAAAGTCTTGGAAGTCTCTGTTGAGCGTCAACATAAAATTGATCGCCTGAAGCTCGAAGCCATTCACGATAAATATATTATCAAAGCTCGGTATGAAGAGCTCTCTGCGTACTTGTCTCAGCTCGAAGCCACCCAATAAAGTGCTAAAGATACTGCAGAGGCCGTCAATCATTCGGAGACAACTATAAGAAAGAAATTGACGAAGCGGTCCAACACTGCGGGGCCCTGGCTTTAGAGAATGATTCGATTCAGAAGGAAAGGGATGCATTTGCCCTTCGAGTCAAAGAGTTGGAAGATCAAGTTTGCAATGTGAAAGAGGAAAAAACTGCTACCTAGGAAGAGTCGCAATGATATTACGACGAGATTGATGCTACACGACTCCTGAAGGCAAAGCTCGATGACGAGCTCTCAAAGGTCGGGATGCTGAAGGAAGAAGCCTATGAAGATGGCAAGAGAATATCATCTGCGGAGATTGACTCTCACCTTGAGGCGGTCACAGAGGCTAGCAGGTTGGAGATTAAGTGCATGTTCGATCCACTTATAGCAGAATTCAACGCCCGTGTCCTCATGCATTGAGACTTAACTTTTTTTGGCGAGGGCTATCTCGAATCTCTAGCCGAGGCATGGGAGACTTTAATAAAGATCATGAAGGTCGAGCTGGGCACCGAAGAGGTTTACGAGGAGGCTATGGTGAAAGAATTTATCAAGGGAGCGAGACTTCGAACTTGTCTGCAGCGAACGCCCTCTGTTGCAAAGGTTCCTCCTCATCAAAAAGAAAAGATGTCATTTCCAGTACGTCTGAAACCGAGTCTCCAGCCCTTCCTCCTACTCAATTGGCTAATCGGCCAATACTTGATCAATTCTAGCAACACGTTGGTTATGACCCAAAAGACCCTGGCCTCGGCATTCACGTTTTATCTCCCATTCCAAAGGGCGAGTATGACGCCCCCACCCCGAGACCTACATTAATAAAGAGAATTACTAAGTGATCATGTCTACTAATGTAGAGAATAGGGCTGGTTAAGGGTGACCATCATAGTAATATGTTAGTTAAGAGCTAAGCATGTCAAATTTTGTCCTGAATTTTTTTACTTCATAAGTGGTAGACACGCTTAGTCCTTAACTAATGCACACTATGGTGGTCACCCTTAACCAATCCTATTCTCTACATTAGTAGACATGATTACTTAGTAATTCTCTTTACTAATTTAGGTCTCGTGGTGGGGCATCACAACTGGCGTCACAGTGAGACTCCTCGGATGGTTGAGAGCCAGCAAGAAGACGGTACATAACTCTTCTTTTTAAAGTTCAAAGAGCCATTGTTTTCGATGAGAGATTATTGTATTCTAATGTTCATTTCTTGCTATTTTGCGCAGGTCGTTCGGATCCTGGACCAATTCCAAGGAGTGATGATGCCAAGGAGGAGAAATGGAAAGGGAGCAAGGCTACTCACGCAGGAGAGACTCCCAGTCCAGATGCTCAAGTGATTGAGGCACTCGATAAGGACAAGCATGAGACTTCGTCTCCCATTGAAGAAAGTTACGAAATTGAGATCACAAGCGCCTCTGGACACACTTCAAAAATAAGCATGAAGGAGAAGCTCATGGAGAAAAAGAAAAGGACAATTGAAATCAAAGACGAGCCCCGAGTCGTGGACCTAGATGATCCTTTGAACAAACCCTTGAAGGTCATCCTTCCCGGTGGGTCTAGGCTACTAGAGGTCCTTCATTCTTCCTCAGTTGTTACCTCCCCATCAAGCAAAGCTTCCAAGAAAAAATGCATGGGGGAGGAGTTGTCAGAGAACACGAAGGAGGAAAAGAAATCGAAGAAGCTAAAGAAGTAGCTGTTACACACGATCATCGAGAGTCAGCTTAGATTATGTAATTATTGTTATTTATTTTCATAGTCAATGTAGCTAGTTTTTTGACTCCAAGTTTTGGTGGAGTTGTAGTAGAACCCCATTTTGGATTAATAAATAAAATTTAGTTTCTTTGTCTTTTAAATGAGTTTTTTTGTTCAGCTGTCTATATTATTGTGGTCGAAACCCGAGCTACTCTGATTCACATAAACCCCTAATTCATATTCATATAACTCGGAAATTCTTTAAAATCGTACATCCTTTATTCCACGCGTCGGCTACTTAGAATATTTTTCAGTCCGTACGCTGGGGCCTTAATGACTTCAAGTTAGTTGTAATCTAATCTACACTCCGGGGACTTTGAGACTCTCCGGTCGTTTATACTCTAGTTCGCACTCAGAGGGCTCATAGTGCTCCAGTCCGCACTCAGTGAACTTGGAGATTTTAAGTCATTTATACTCTAGTGCGCACTCCGGGGACTCAGAGCACTCCAGTCCGCACTCAGGGGACTTGGAGATTTTAAGTCGTTTATGCTCTAGTCCGCTGCTAGGGGACTCAAAGTACCCCGGTCCGCACTCAGTGGACTTGGAGATTTTCAAGTCGTTTATACTCTGGTCCACACTCAGGGGACTCAGAGTACTCCAGTCTGCACTTAGGGGACTTTGAGATTTTAAATCGTTCATACTCTAGTCCGCACCCAGGGGACTCAGAGTACTCCAGTCCACACTCAGGGGACTTGGAGATTTAAAGTCGTTTATACTCTGGTCCGTACTCAGGGGACTCAGAGTACTCTAGTCCACACTCAGGGGACTTGGAGATTTTAAATCGTTTATACTCTGATCCGCACTCAGGGGACTCAGAGTACTCCAGTCCCCACTTAGGAAACTCGAAGATTTAAAGTTGTTTATACTCTGGTCCATACTCAGGGAACTGAAAGTACTCCAGTCAACACTCAGGGGACTTGGAGATTTTAAATTTTTTGTACTCTAGTCCGCACTCAGGGGACTCAGAGTACTCCAGTCCGCACTCAGGGGACGTGGAGATTTAAAGTCGTTTATAATCTAGTCCGCACTCAGGAGACTCGGAGTACTCCAGTCTTTACTCAGGGGACTTGTAGATTTTAAATCGTTTATACTCTGGTCCGCACTCAGAAGACCCAGAGTACTCCAGTCCGCACTCAGGGGAGTTGGAGATTTAAAGTCGTTTATACTCTGGTCCACACACAAGGGACTCAGAGTAATCTAATTGGCACTCAGGGGACTTGGAGATTTTAAATCGTTATACTCTAGTCCACACTCAGGGGACTCAGAGTACTCCAGCACCCACTCAGGGGACTTGGAGATTTAAAGTCGTTTACATTCGTTCGTACCTCAGATAGAATAATGTAACTCTATTTTCTTGCCATAAAATCATCATACACGGAAACATCGATAATTCATGGGAAAAATGGCTTTAAGCCTTTATTAATGAAGCAAGCTAAATTGTCTTATTACGTGCTAAAAACTAAGAATCAAAGAAATAAATTATACTAGAAATAATTGCAACTAAAATATGAAAGAAATAGACTAAGTGTAATAATGTCGCAGATGCTCGTTATTCCATGCTCAGGGGAGTGTCACAAATGGTCGCTAGCTGGAAAGTTCACTCTCCAAGCTTCTGTTTAGTGACGTACGGACCTTCCCATATGGGATTCATATGCGACGGGACCGGGAAAACTCGTTTCAAAACGAGGTCACACATATCAAAGACTCATGGCCGGACTTTTTATTTATAATATCGAGTGACTTGGTGTCTATATGTCGCCGCTCTTAAATCGGCTTCTTCCCGATTCATCTTAGGGTCGTAATGAGTTACCCGATGTGATGGAACTTCAATTTCTATGGGTATAACGGCTTCTATGCCATACGCTAATGCGAATGGAGTGTGGCCAGTTGCGGACTTGTTGGTGGTTCTATAAGCCCAAAGCGTTGTTGGATGTTCATCCACCCACTTGCCTCTAGCCTTTTCCAAATGCTTTTTCAATATGGACTTGATTATTTTGTTCACAACTTCCACTTGTCCATTGGCTTTTGGATGAGCAACTGCTACAAACCCTTTTTTCAATGCCATACTTTTGACAAAATTCTTTGAACTCTTCGCTTTCGAATTGATTCCCGTTGTCTGTAATGGTAGTCCGCAGAAGGCCAAAATGACATATAATATTTCACACAACGAAATTAATGACCTTTTTGGCGGTGATCGTGGGCAAAGGCTCTGCTTCTGCCCACTTAGTAAAGTAATTGACCGTAACTAACGTGTATTTCGCACCACCTTTGGATATGGGTAAAGAACCGATTATGTCAATTCCCCACATTGCAAACAGCCAGGGACTAACCATTTGCGTGAGTTCCGTCGATGGAGCTCTTGGGGTTTTTGCATACTTCTGGCATTTGTCACATCTCCTTACGTAGTCTGCAGCGTCCCGATTTATAGTTGGCCAATAGTATCCATAACGGAGGATTTTCATTGCTAATGTCTGTCCCCTAGTATGGTCACCGCATTCTCCTTCATGGACTTCCTTCAGGACTCCTTTTATCTCAACGTAGGTAATGCACCAGAGTAAGGGGGTCGAGAATCCCTTCCGATACATTATTCCGTCCCATATTACATATCGCGAAGCCTTATGAATGACTTATCGTCTTTCATTCCTACTTTCGGGCAAAACCCATGTAGCAAGTTTTGCTTGAATGGGGTCATCTATGATTCCTTCTCGATTTCTGTTTCTAACATGAAATCTACCTTCATCATATTTATATTCGGAGTAAGTAAGTTTTCAATGGGAACCAATCCCATTTGTTGTGCATCGCCAATGCTCGCAAATTTTGCCAACGAATCAGCTTATCTGTTTTGTTCACGTTGGACATGCAGAATATCATAATATTCTAGATTTTCTAGAAGCTCTTGAACCCATGCAAGGTATGGGGAAAGTCTTTGTCTCTTCGCTTGATCGTCCCCCCGCACTGGTACACTACCAATTATGAGTCACAAAAGATTTCCACCTATTTTACTCCCAGTTCCTTGATGAGTCTCAAGCCAGCAATCAATGCTTCATACCCAGCTTCGTTATTTGTTGCTGGAAAATTGAGCTTCAAAGCATAACAAATTAATCAGTTCTCAGGAGTTACAAGAACTATGCCAGCCTCCGAGCAATGGTCGTTAGATGCCCGGTCGGTGTACATCTTCCATCGAACGGAAGGTATGACATTGTGACTGCTCGATTCGTCTAACACGGTGAATTCAGCAACAAATTCTGCTAGTGCTTGCCCTTGTATAGCCCTTCGGCAGGTAGGTAATATCGAACTGACTCAACTCAATATTCCATAACATCCTTCCAGAGGTTTCTGGTCATTGGAGTACCTGTCGTAAGGGTTGGTCGGTATAAACACTGACCGAGTGTGTTTGAAAGTACTGACGAAGCTTGCGTGATGCAATCACGTGAAATAGTCTAGTTTCTCAATCTTAGGATAATTTCTTTCTGCCCCCATCAAACGTTTACTGACATAGCACACTGGCTTTTGAACTCGGTCCTCCTCGTGAACCAAAGTAGTACTGATAACATACGGGGGTACAGCCAAGTACACATACAAAATTTCATGGTCTACTGGTTTTGATAGCACCGGGGAACTTTCTAAATTCCTTACCAGAGCTTGGAATGCTTACTCACAGTCAGATGTCCACTGGAAATTTCTCTTTCCTTTCTTTATCACATCAAAGAAAGGAATACATTTATCTGTGGCTCTGGATATGAATCGACTTAGCGCGGCCACCTTTCCATTCAAGCTTTGTTCCTGCTTTATAGTTCTGGGCACTTGTATGTCTCGAATAGCTTGAATCTTTTCTATGTTAGCCTCGATTCCCCATGCATTTACAATGGAGCCTAAGAACTTCCCTTATGCAATGCCGAAGGAACACTACAAAGGATTGATTTTTATTCCATAATGTCTGCGTATATCAAATATCTCTGCTAAGTATGTCATGACTTCAAGTGCCGTGACTTCACGAGTATGTCATCCACATATACTTTCATTGTTCTACCAATCATGTTTTTAAACATTCGATTCACCAGACGCAGATAAGTCGCTCTCGTGTTTTTCAATCCGAAAGGCAATACTACATAGCAATATAGCTCGACATCTATGACAAAACTAGTGTGTTCTTGATCTGGAATGTGCATCATGATCTAATTATATCTGTAATGCGCATCCATAAATGACAGTAACTCATGTGCGGCTGTTGAGTTGACCAGCTGGTCGATTCTAGGTAAAGGGAAACAACCCTTCGGGCATGCTTTGTTTAAACCAGAGAAATCTACACAAGTTCTTCATTTCACATTTTCTTTCCATACGAGCATAGGGTCAGACGCCTATTCAGGTTAGAGCGCAACACGGACGAACCCATTGGCTTTGAGTTTGTCCACCTCCTCTCTGAGAGCCACAGACCTCTCTGGGTCCATGCCTCTCCTTTTCTGTTTCATAGGAACGTACTTCGGGTCAATGTTCCACATATGAGTTGCAGTAGCAGGAGAAATCCCACACATATCAGAATGTGCCTAAGCGAAGACATCCAGGTTCGCTTGGAGGAAATCAGTAAGATCCTCAGCCACTGACGGGTCGAGTTGTGATCCAATTTTGAGTACTCGTGATGGGTCATCTCGGCTGACTGGAATGTCAATTGTCAGTTCAGCTGGTGCTGCTTTTGCTTCCCTGGGTTCCCCATCGTCATTTTTGGATCTATGTCTCTATAGATCCAAGAATGTCGCCCGAGCCAAGGCTCGGGCCACTACTTGTCAATCTTCAGTATTCCGGATGTGAATGGAGCTATCCGCAACCTTTCCTTTCTCTCTCCTCTGGGCCTCTCCCAGTTCAGCCACATAGCATGCGCGACTGGTCGCCTAATCGCCATGCACCACACCAACTTTTTTGTTAGGTCGGAACTTTAAAGTCGAGCACCATGGGGCCAAAGCTGCCCTAAACTCTTCCAGGGCCGATCGACCCAGAAACACATTGTATGGAGAATCAACAACCTAAACTATGAATGGTAGGATTCACACCCTCCTACGTTCACCTTATCCCAGTTCAACTCGCAACTCAACATATCCTACTGCATCAGTCGTTGCACCATTAAAACCATGGATTCGAGCTTTAGATGATTTCAAATCCTTTGCCTCAATTTTCATTTCGTCATATGCCTTTCTGAAGATGATGTTAACGGAACTTCCACAACCAATTAAAATTATCTTCACATATGCCGGCCCGATCGTCGCAGATATGACCATCAAGTCAATGGTAGGAGCCCCCATCTTGTCCGCATCTCGGCTCCTAAATACTATATCATCTGTCATCAGGCGTTGATGCTTTGTGGGGGTCCCATCCTCCACATTCGAACAACACTCATAATCCGCATGCCTTAAGGAGTTAGCATATCACTCCATCTCCCACCAATTCTTGTCTGTAGAGTGAGGTCCAACGACTATCGTGTTCATGACCAATCTACCCACAGTTTGGGCAGGTTCCTCTGGTTGGTGTGGAGCCGGCCCACGTCTAGGGTCTGATGTCCTTACCTACCCTCCTGTGGGTTCTTGACAAACTCCAGCAATTTTTTCTATCTAATCGGTTTCTCTACGGCATCATGGAGCTGTCTACACTCTTCTGTATTATGCCCATAAATCTCATGGAAGCGGCAATACTTCCCAGTCTGCTTCTGTTCCTCTATTGACTCCTTTGGGCGGTTTTCTATACTGGAAAGTATTACAAGTTGACAGGTTAATATTCTCAAGAGATGCATTCAGTGGGGTGTATTCGTTGTAGGTCGGAATCTTTGGATTCTATTTCCCTACTTCTCTTTTCTTTCCGAGATTTCCTCCTCTGGACCCTTTAGATTTCCCAGGCTTGTTCTGGACATTGACTTGAACCTTTCCCGTGTTGTCACCGGATTGTTTCACGGCGATGTTACTTTCCACAGTCTCCTAAACAGGCCCTGGTGCCTTATCTCGCCTCCTATCTAGCTTCCTCCCTCCTTATGAATTAATGAGCCTTTGAGTAGAAATGCTCTAGCACTGTTGGAGGCTTTCCTGCCAACCAATCCCTAAACACTGAATCCGGGTCCACACCTCGCATTACCCCCATCAGAATTGTGTGGTTGTTTGGGTTGCTAACTTCAGTAGCCGCAACATGAAATCTCTATAAGTACTCTTTCAGTGACTCCCCAAGAGCCTGGATCACACTAGATAGGGACATCACATCCTTGGAATTAGTGGCATGTATCCTGAACTATATGACAAATTTCAGTGCCTACTCGTCAAAGCTGGATATAGACCATGGGGGAAGTCGAGTGAACCACATGGTGGCGATTCCGGATAAAGTAATTGGAAAGCATCTACGCTTGGTCGCGTCATTTTCTCTAGCCGAATCCCTCATGCATTCATATCTCATCACATGTTGTCTAGGATTAGTCTTCCCTTCGTAGGCCGGTATAGTTGGCACGCTACACTTCCTAGGGTACTCGGCCTGCGGGATAGTATTCGTGAATGGAGTATGACTCTTGGATATCACCCAATCTTCATTAGTCAAGCTTTGGTTCTCTCTCATCAACTGTCTAACCATAGTCGATACCGGGGTTTGTATGGACGATGGAAGGTTGGACTCTGTTCTTCGGGACCGCTCAAGTTGGTGTCTCCTATGTTGGCGGTTTGCCAAACGTGCATCCTGGGGACCAGTTTCATTAGGTTCTTGGTGAATCGGGCGTCCAGTTTCTACACGTGCTCCAACTTCTAAGTTTCCTGCCCTAGCTTGGGTGTGGTCTCCAAGATGTAAGTGATCCCAAATTGTTGATCAGCAGCACCTGCTTGTGTAGTTTCAGTTTTATAGCGTCTATGCCTGGGAGGTTCATCGGATGAAGTCGAGCTATCTGATGAAGAATAAGGAACAGGGCTACCTCTAGCATTCTCATGATGTTGCTGGATAAGGTGAGTCATGAGGTTAGCGTTAGCTTGAATCTGCTCAGTAAATTGTCTTCTACTTTCCATGAGTTCTCTCATCAAGTCATTGAACTCTGTCTGGGTGATAACTTCCGTTTGGTTTTGGTTGGTAGTCCTTGCACCTAGATTTGCTTGTTGATTGCTAGGTCCTATTTGTTGTACGCTAGCAGTCTCGTTGAAGTCCGTGTTATGAGAGGCTGATTGTGTACGTGGTCTTCCCATAGCAGAGTCATTTATCGAAACTCTGAGTAGATTCAACGGACGTCCTGTGAATAAGTTGGATCTCCTTCGAGGGATTTATTCAATCCAATAGCTACAAAGCAGATCCTAGTGGCTTGAGAATTCGGTTTTGAGTGAAAGCACCAAAATGTTAGCACCAGAATTGGTCACTGACACCCTTGAGAAAGATTACGTAGGGAGATTAATGAAGAAAGTAAATTAAAATAGAGAATTGTATGCTAAATTAAATGCAAAGGCAAGAACACCGGATTTATAGTGGTTCGGCGTAACTAACTATGTCCACTTTGAAGTTAATCTTTATTGCTTTACTCAACAATTGATTTCGGATACAATCTATATACCATCTACTTGAATACAAATGCTAAGTAAAAGGAATGAGTCTTGGATGCGGTACAGTCTCCCCGGTGTTCTCGGAAAAAGATCCCTTTCACCGTGCCTCTGCCCTTCTATTTATAGACGAAGATGGATCAGGCTTCCCTAATGGGCCTAGGAGTAAGATACCTCGGTCCATAGTAAGTGACTTTTGTACGCCGAGCCACAAATGTCGAACGGTAATTGCCGAACCACATATCCAGGCCGAACGACATTCGTATTCCGACCAAGGAAGATATGCCGAATGGTATCTGTATGCCAATCGAGAAAGTGTGCTGAGTGAAGAGTGTACGTCGATCGAGACCTGTGCCGACCGAGACTTGATGCCGGATAAGGGGAGATGTCGAACGAGGCTTTATGCAAAATGAGGCTTATGTTGAACGAGGCTCATGCCGAACAAGGTGAAATGCCCAACGACCATGTTATGCCGAGCGAGATGAAATGTCGAACGACCTTGCTATGCCGAGCGAGGTGAAATGCCGAACGACCTTGCTATGCTGAGCGAGGTGAAATATCGATCGACCTTTCTATGCCGAGCGAAGTGAAATGCCAAACGATCTTGCTATGCCGAGCGATGTGAAATGCCAAACGACCTTTTTATGCTGAGCGAGGTGAAATGCCGAACGACCTTCCTATGCCGAGCTATATGAAATATCGAACGACCTTGCTATCCCGAACGGCCTTTCCATGCCGAACGAGGCTCTATTCCGAATGATGCTCTTATGCCGAGCGAGGAGTGGTGCGCCGAACGAGGACATATGTCGAGTGACCTCTTAATGCCGAACGGTGCTCTATGCCGAGTGATCCTTTTACGCCGAGCCTCTTGTTACTTGGTCAAGCCATCGGGTAACATTCCACTTTAAATTTGAGTTAATTCACTTCGATTACAATCTCAACCAATTCAATTCCTATGTTAATAATTAAGAAATTATAAATCCATGTTCAAATAAATAACAAGCGATTTTGTATTAGATCGTACTTCTATAAAATATTCCACGCATTGATATACTACACACTAATAGGTTCGGACGTTACATCCATTTACCCATAATAAGAGCTCTACAAAAGTCATAAATCTTGACGCCTTCACCACCACCTAGGCGTTTAGAAAAAGAATAGAGCCCTAACATTCTTTTAAAAAAAACTCCTAACGGACTTCCTCCCAATGGGCAAATCCCGTACATGCAATTTTCAACCGGACGTCCCTACATCTAGCATTTCACACAAAAGGTCTCTACCCTTTCATCTATCTAGATAACTTCCACACCTCCCGCAGGATGCTCCACAACCTTCCTTTTCTTCCGCCTTTTGGGACAATTCCTAGCGATGTGCCCCGTCATTTTACAATGATAGCAAATAGTCGACTCGTTGCCTAGTAATATGGGTTTTCATTTCTCTTTCCTCGCTTTAGGGCAATGGTTTAGAAAATGTCCTTTCATATGAAACTTAAAGCATAAGATCTTAGAGCGAAACCGTTGGAATGTACCTTTCAATTCCTTCCTTGTTTCACTGCCCTTAGTTGCGTACTGACCTTTATTGTAACATATGTAGCATGTGACATTATCATAAGGCCCTGGTCCAGCCCTTTCCTTAACCCGTTTCTCATACTCCAGTATTGCTTCTTCTCGTTCCTTACATGCAGCTGCTCTCTACTGCCTACGTCTTGCCTTCCATTCTTCCCCTTTAGCCATCACTTACTCTTGGACTGGATTAAAGTGGGACTTCCAAACCTGTAATTAAGACTCTGATTAGTTGAATTTTCAACTTTTATCCCTTTTCAATTTATATACTTCCATATGTTAAATCCTAATTTCATCTTGAGATTTCCCATTCAGGTCATAAGTTCAAAACTTATTTAACTTGCCCTGAGTTAAATTTCTCATTCGTTCAATCCATTTAACCTTACTCAACTTAAAATTTCTACTCCAAATTTAATTTCTGACCAATATCACTTCCCACTTATAAGTTTAAAAACTTATTTTCCTATGGGTTATACTTCTCATTCTAAGGGGGATTCCATAGTTCAAAACATAGTATTTATTTCAAATCAAGTTTGAAGTCGTATATGTATATATATATATATATATATATATATATATATATATCCCATTCACATACCCAATCATACTTTAAATTTTCAAACCATCTTGGGTTTTTATCCAAAACAAATTTATCTACATACAACTCTTGTTTTAAAATAAGATTTTTATATTCAAAAATATTCTAAATAATATTATTTACTATTACTTTTAACACTTTGAAATAATTCCAAAACTTCTTCTGGCTCTGATTTAAAGCTTCATATTTAAATTTATTTTCAATTTATATGTCACATTTACAAATTCAACTAATATAATTTTACTTCCATGAATATTGCACCATGTTTTACCATTGTTTATTATGCAATAAACATCCTTTATTAAGATACTATAACCAATTTATAATATCATTTCTAGAAATCAAACACACCACATATTCCATCATAATTTACTTGAATAAAATATAATCAGTTTAAATTTATTTCATTTCGACACATCTCGAAAAACACTTCTACAAATTTTCAAAATTTTAATTTCTAGTTTGAATCCATTTTTAACTTAACTTATTTGTATAGTTATCCCTACCCATATTTCCATTTGGTTATATGTGTTTTATCACTGAAATCTTATAATCTTATTCAATTTTAATAACAACAACCAATTCCCTTAATAATTAAATTTTTTTACTCTATATTTCAAAATATAAGCTTATATAAAAACTAGTTTTAAAAACGTTTTTAAAATCATTATATAAGAAAATAACAAGTATGCCCTCATATACATTACATTTACTCATTCTAGGGTACTACTGACCCTATCTTTAATGAGTAATCCCTACCAGAGCCAAGGTTCTCGCTTAACCTTCAGCTCTGATACTACATGTAACGCCCTGAAAATTTTCGACCCCGAAAATCGATACTAATACATCCATTGTATGGAGTGTCGAGCAATCGAGTGTCGGAAATCCCAAACTGTTAGGGTTAAGAAGAAATAAAGATAGACAAAGAACGGGAAAAAACAACTACACATAGTCTCACAATCGCAGTGGAACAAAATATAATATCAAATAACAGCTTTTGTAAAAAAAAAGCTGTAACTATCAATATATATAAATATACACATAAGATATCAGAGTACAACAAATCTGGGCAGTTATTATAACTTGTCCACTGATACTTTCTATACAGTCGATAATACAGAGAGAAATCTAATCAATACGTCTCTGTCATCCAGCTCATCTCCTGAGCACAAACCGTCCTAACCTGAAAATCTGTAATACTCGGTCTGACCCAAGCATTACAATAAAGTAACATCCGAGTTGGGCTGGAAACCAGTGTTAGTAAACCCATTTAATTTGAAACACTTAAGTTATAAAGCTTCTTTAAAACAAGGTAACTCTTTCAACACTACGAGTTTTTGTCTTATTATAGCCAACACTTGTTACAAAATCCATTGATATTGAAATAATATCTAAGTACCGTTACGTAATTTAAATGGTCAGGTTTTACTTAATTTTATTGTATTCCAGCCTATTAAACTCCAAAATCAAACCCGTAAAGTCTTATAGTACTTGTTAAATCAATGTAGTTCTGGATATCGTTGACCTCCGATCCAATTCGAATCCAAATGATAAATTTAAAAGGTAAATTGTTTAAGACAAACAAATTTATTACTTAGGATGACAATATTACTTATGGCAATTTATCACTTATGACCTATTTCAAAGAAAAAAATTATCACCATTTCAATCTCATTGTTTTAATTTGAAAACTAATATCTCACAAAACTGAGCAAAGATATAGAACGCTAACTTAATTAACAATCTATAACCTAATATCCAAACGACTTACTCTTGGTTTTAATCCCCTTTGATTAACCGTAGTCATTTATAATTAAAACCAAATTAATTACAAATAAAACAAATTATTATATAACAAATATTATAAAATAGTATTCATTATCCTTAAGTTTAAATCAATTAATAATAATTTATTTCCATTAAATTATCTCTTTAAGATGATAAAATACCATTTCACTTTAAATCAAACTAAAAATATGAATTTTCTTATTATAGATTCTATTCCTTCTTCCTTTCTTTTTCCTTTCCTTTTCTACATTTTTCTTTATTCTCTTCTACATTTTCTTTTATTCTTTCTACATTTTTTTAATTCTTTTCTACATTTTGTTTATTCTTTTCTCCATTTTCTTTATTCTTTTCTTCATCTTTATTTCTCCAATCTTTTTATTTCCTTTCACTTTTCTTTTACTTTACTCTTTTTTTTCCTCTTCTTTTCCTCTATTTTCTTTCTCTTCCTTTTACTTTTTTTCTTTTCTTTATTTTTCTTTCATTCCTTCTCGTTTCTTTTTTTCCCATTTCCTTTCTGGCCCATCAATTTCCGACCCAAACTCCTCTCCTCCCCATTTTTTCTTCTTCTTTTATTTCCTGCTACTACACTCTTCCTCTTTCTTCCCTTTAATTCAACCTGCACCTGGACCAAGTCGTGCATGTGGACGTGCACACAACAAGGACTCGCCGACCCCCACTAAACTCTCCTCCCAGTCGTCTCTGACCCATGCAACCTCGTTGGCCACCCAGTTCATCCTCGAACGCCCACAATCAAAATCGAACAAAAGGACCCCTCACCAAAAAAGGAATCAACCACTTCTCTAACCTCGTACCACCATCTCCGACCGCCGGAGTCCAACCCGCATCGCGAAAAAACTTTTCCTTACTCATTTCCACCTTTCCCCCCACATTGCAGGACCCAACCCCCTCCATGATGCCTCTATCGCCAGAAAATCCACCATGCCCAAAACTGACCTCAAAACCCTACTATAACCTCGCCGCTCCTCTCCACGCCATAGAAAAACTCCACGCTATTTTTCCCAGGTGCCACATCGCCTACGCCTCCTTCTCGTCCAACGCCATACCATATCCTTCGCCGTGTCGTTGGAATTTTGCATTTGGCCAAAATTCAGTCAACCTAGACATTCTCAGTCCCTAAAGCCATAAAATCCTCTGAATCACATCCAAAAATCCTACATTTTGATGGAGAAGCCGATCCTATGAATCTTTTAGTTAAATCAAGGTGTTGGATTTGTGCCTATCATGGATCTCTTACTGCTTAATGTCCCTTTCTCCCTCCTTGATAAAAATGAACGAAACCAATTTCTAAAGGATCTAAACTTAAAAACAAACCAACTTTATTTTGAAAACAGGATTTGAAACAGATTAGACAGTTTGACATTGATTCTAAGGTATGATGCTTAGCTATTTAAAAAACAGAGAGCCTGGAGAAAGACTTTAGTGCTTGGTGAAAATTTACCATGTTGGAATTTTGTATGCTTAAGGGAATGTGCATTAAATGCTTGTCTCCCAATGTTCATGCATATATATACGTACTTTTCATATGTATATTTGTTCTTACCAAATGCATTTGTATTTGTTATCAACTATATACATACATTTCCATACTTACAAATGCTATATGCTTCTCAACTTATGTGTACATATATATGTATTATTTCACATAGGCGTATACATACATTTGTATACTTGTACATATATACACTTATATATGTATACATTTTCACCATCATAAAGTTGTATATATTTATCTATACATATATTTAAGGATATTTTATTGTGGTTTAAATGTTGGAGTTTACCTATACGAAAAAAATTATTTTCTTTTCTATATGATTTACCATACCCAGAGATTTTAAAATCAAATATCTAATACAGTTTTTAAACCGATTTGTATATGTCCAGATATTTTAATTATCAGAAATTTATTTTTTTGACTAATTAATATTAGTATTTCAATAATAAATCAATTTATCACCCAATTAACACACGTCAAAAATCCGGGTCGTCACAGTTATTTGTAAATCTGATTCTATGTTGTATAAGTATAATCAAATGTTTTGAATACAGCTTCATGAACTGTTTTTTGATTATTATATTTTTTTTCATTCTGCTGCGAGATTCTGCTTTGTTTTTTCTTTCTCTGCTTTTTCTTATTCACCCCAATGACAATATGTTCTTTTGTATGGTTTGAGTATGACGTGTGTGGTTCATCGTCGATTTAAATTGTCCAAAAAGGCGGGTCGTTATAAGTTTAGTTTACCTTGATTATTTTCCCTTGAAGCAAATTTCCTAAAAACTGTTACTACTATTTATACATAGTTTTTTGTATGTGTGTTTAAAGACACACATAAACACATAGAAGTTAAATTTCTTTCATAATTTTAACTGATTATAACTATTATTTTTTGAATTTATTTATTCAAGAATCATGGTTAACATCAAGAAGGATGCCCCAAAGGACTCTTCTAGCTCCACGAAAGTCAGGAAACATCCTGATCGTTCTGAAGATAAAACTTATGTCAATTGCGGATCTCTTATCACTAAGTAGGAGGAAATCGATTATATCCTTTGCAAGTTTTGAAGTATTAGGATCGAGACCAGATCTCTCAGTCCCATAGATAGGATGGATCATCCCTTAGAGTGATATTTTACTTACACACCTATTTATATATGGAACTTTTGATATCAACATTTCAACAACATTAATTTTGGGGCTCTCTCCTTTTGGAATAGTGCTCTAATCCTACTTACCTTGAATCCCTACATCTACATTCACTCTCTTCAGATCCTATTGAAGGAGTTGGAAATGGACGACTTGGACATGCTGACTTTATGCTCGATTGCCACTCTTTTAAAAGTTAAGAAACAGCTAGATGGCACCATTATCGTCTTTGGCCATGAAGTAGTGAGGTCATCTATGATTCTATTTATATGAAAAGGGATTGGGGCCAACGGTTATTCTTTATGAAGTATTTCTACCACAGTATCTCTAAGATTTCACTTCCAAGTGTATGTCTCATGAACTTGATAATTTTTCTTACTTTTAACCTTTAATAATTCGTTATAACTATTCTTACATATCCTACTTTCAAAACCATTAAACGCAAGATGCTAGCTAAGATTTACCAATTTAGAAATGCTTCCAAGTATTCTAGAAGTCAATTGAGGCTTCTCACAAAGGATATGTTAAAAATATATGGCTTGGTTCAGCCTTTTCATGCATCTTTGGTGAACCTCCTTCGACGAAGGAATGCCCACGGCTTCAAATACAAAAGGTTGAACCAATTCTCTTCCTATAGTCATGTTCAATGCATTCTCTATTCCAGCCCCAGATACTCTCCAATACTATCTTTAATATAGTTTTTTATTCTATTCTCTTATCTTTTTCTAATTTAGATGTTATCTTGGTTGATCCCTCAATCTTACCTTTAAGTAAAGGAACGGTAAATGTTCCAGCTCCCAAGTCTTTTGGAGAACCACCAGTACCTCCTTCTTCCAAATGATCTCATCATCCATAACCTTTGTGATGTCTCAACCCAAAACACACATTAACAAAGAGTATTACTAAGTAATATTGGCTGCTAATGCGGAGAATAGGGATGATTAGGTGCAAAGATCCATAGCTTTGTCTTAAACATCTATTAAATACGTCGGATTGGTGCTCTAAATTTTTTTTCCTTCCTTAAGTGGATCGACATATTCAATAAACTCTAAATACAAAACTACAATGGCTAACTGATCTGTCAGAATAAAATACAACAACAATATATAACATGTCACCGAACAAAAGTCAACCATATATATGCATATACACAACTACAACCCAGTACAATACAAAATGATATAGTAGTAGTGGTACAAGGACCCCGACATACACAACGAGTCAAAATAATAGATAAATATCAAAGTTTTATAACACAACTACAAAAGGTGACAAGTTGATATCCCAAGTGAAACAAGCGTAGCAACGTCCTATGGTAGGTATCTAACCTGAAACAACTCGGTCTGCCTCGAGTATATAAAAATACACGGGTCGGTCTAGCTTAAACAACTGATTAGTATATGATCGGAGTAATAAAGGGGTAAAAGGGTAAAGAGTCTTCTCGAATGTGAAGAAGTAACAATAATGATATGTCAACACTTCAAGTAAGGTAATATCATTAGTAAACCAACTACTAAGTATCCTAAGAGGATATCTCGAAAATGGCAAGAATAACAATATCAATTAAACTCAATTAATCGCCTCATATCATCGACACATACAACAATCAATATAATGGTTTTCATAAACCATAACTCCTAAATAGGAGATCATAAAACTCAATATTCACTAAAGAATAAAAATCCCAAATAATTCCCAAAATAGGAAATCACAAAATCTCAAAAAAGGCCAAAAGATGGCAATCACATATAACTCCTAAAAATAAGGTATTAAATCTCCAAATAAATGCTAAAAGATGGCAATCACAAAGCATAAAATGTAGAACTCGATATGAGTTCAATCTCAAAAATGTAATCGCCACGTATACATTTGGAAAATCATAAAAAATCATGAAAGCATCATAAAAGATAGCACATGCTTATTAAAATGGTCGAAGGCCACCAAGTACTGTCTCTGAAAATAAGGCGCCATGTCTCAATGGACAAACACCCCAAAGGACAACATTCCGAAGGACAAAACATCCCGAAGGACAACATCCTAAAGGACGAAACATCCCAAAGGGCAAAGCATCCCGAAGGACAACATCCTGAAGGACAAATGAGCCGATGGTCTAGTACTGGCAATAACTTGAGAATGTGTCACAAACTCTTAGATAGAAACCCGAAAAGTGGTAACAGCGCGTCCCATAGCACAGGTTCTCACTTAACGGTCTACTAATCGCTAGTTAACTCCACACTAGATAACAAATCATTCAAATCACAAATATCTTCCTCATCTCATTGAAAAATACGACCCGAAGGTCAATAGTTTCAAACGAACAAGTCCGAAATTAACCGAAGAACGCGCATGTCTGATACCTCATGTTTTAAAAAATCATTTAATTTTTCTTCCTCATACGCTCGAAGAGTGCAAAAACATGTATTTTATATAGAAAATAATTTTTTTGGGAAAACTTGTTTAATTTCAAAATCATTTTGATAAACAAAACCTTTGAAATTCTCTTATCATAGAGAATATATAATTTTAATAGCTTTAAAATAATTTATAACTATTATAAAATATTTATTTCAAAAGCCATTTTATTTTAGATTTATTACGAAATTGATTTATAAAATCTATGCTTGAAAACAATGAAAATCATCGAAAATACCAAAGAAACCGACATTCGAAATCATCTCAAAACGATTCAATTCGAATTACAAATTCTGTAAAATTTTGTCTTGCCTATTGATAGGCCTCATGGCCTTCAAAAACATGCAAAAATATCACAAAATCAAGTAGCAAAAGCTAACAAAACAAGCTAGAAAAATCATAAGAAAGTGGCCAAAAAAAGCTTCACATGGAGCAGCTTCAGGTCGACCATCCATATGCATAGGTCAACATTTCGGTCAACCTATATGTTGTGTTGGTTGATCTTAGGGTCGACCCCCCCAAATGCTCTGTCGATCTATGATAACGAATTCCAACATGATTTGCCTTGTTCGATCTGATTTTTGAGCACTAGTTTTATCTACTTCCATGACGAACTTGCATATGAAAATTGACACGCATAGACTAAAAATATGAACTACAATCCGGAAGAATTCTGGCAGCATTTCATGATAAGAAGAAGAATATATAATCACACAAAGAAGTAACTCAAAACAGATTTTTTTGAAAAATTCTAAACAACAAAAAAAGTTCTTTACCGTAAATGATTTTTAGCAGTTCAGCTTATAACTTGATTTATTTAACCTAGCATTTGTGAGTTTTGCAACTCACCTCAGCCAACTGTTGAGAAAACCTTTGCAAACATGATGAAAGATGGAAGCTTTCCTTTGATTTTAGCTTTAGGAACTTGAAAAAGAAGATTGTACTGGCATGCAAACATAAAATTGGTTACAGGCAGCCCAACTTTTCAAAATCAGCAATTGATGAAGATCTCTTTGGTTTTAGAGTGATTACATGTGTTTCTTGGCTTTAAATTGATTAAATTTAGCAACTAAATTGGAGGAAAATAAAGATATTTGATTTAGGTTAAGAAGAGGAAAGTTGTTTTCTCAATTTTTTTCTTTCTTTGTTTTCTGTTAAGTTGCTTATAGTACGTTCAAAACTTTGAGAAGGAGGAAACTTCTCTCTTAAGGTTAGTGTAGTTATGGGCTTGGACCTAATTATGAAAAAGATTTAGATATCAATCTAATTAACATCTAAATCACTTATATTATTACAAATACAACATACATTTACAAGATTTCAACATTATAAATCACATAAACATATTTTTACGCTCTCAAAAACATCAAACAACAAACAAATAGTTACTTTAACTATATAAATTATTTTTCATTATTAAAAACTCTATGTTAATAAAATGCACAATTTACACAATTATTTACATAAAACTCTATTTTTAACACCAAAAATTACACAAAAATTATTTTCTTGTGTAATTAAATACAACAAATCGTCTTAACATCCTTTCTACACCCAAAATTTTAATGTTTACCTAAAATTCAACCATTTGTTTGCATTATCTAACATAAAAAATCCATATACTTCATTTAGATTAATAAAAATCGATATATGATAATAATTTCCAAAATTATTCCATTTTATCAAATTAAAATCATATAATGCTCATTTTCTTCCAAAATAACACAGTAAAGTTTTTAAAACTTTTCTTTCAATATTTTTCATTTATATCAACAAATTATTATTGAATTAATTCTTCTTTTCTTTTATTTAATTAAATAAATCACAAAATTTTCACATTTCCATAATTTACCATTCATTACCAACACCATCATCTATATTCCTATTTTTTTTCCCAAATCCATTGTTTATTCAAAATAAACAATTTTAATAAATTTTTATCTCCACTTTATTTATTTCTCCATTATTAAATTATTAACCTCTGTTATAATTTAATTTTTAGGCACTCACCAAAACTAGGATTGTTACAACCTTGGTAGTCGATGATGCCTTGATGGCAGTTAAGATTAAAAAGCGTCAAAGGAACACTCAACAATTAGACATCCATCATGACCCCTCTTTAGTCAGAAAACTAAATAAGATTGTCCAGCTTCAGAAGTTATCACCTCCATTTCTATAGATACTATTGTTATTCCTTTGAATTTCTCTTCTTCTTCTTCTCCCGATTTTGATCTTAACAATATGCCATCTCCAATGAGCGACTCTCTTACCAATTTCACAAGAGATGGGCCTCAGGTTGCCACTATACATATCTCCATTGATTGGAGCTTCTCGTGGAGGTTATGCAAGAGTCTCATCTTTATATTTTGATGGTATTTTGTCTTCTAACTTACGTTCCACATAGTCTCCCATTTATGGACTAGTGATGTCATGTCATCCTTTACAAAAGACTTCCTTGGTCTTCTCATTCAATAGTTTTTTATGGTATATTCTTATTTTACCCTATCACTTGAGATAATTCCATTACGTTTTCTTTACAGGTAGATAAATGACTGTGATGCAAAAAAAGGTTGCAACGAGTTATGGATTGAAGTTATCTTTGATGCTAGAACTACTTTTTGGTTTTAATGCATGTACTACTTGCTTTCGTTTTGCTATTGCTACTTGTTCTATATTTTGTTCATGAACTATTGATGACAAACTATTTATGCTTGTTGTACGAATATTGTGTATTTTGATTATGAAATTTCGTAAGTTGGTTATCAAATATGTGTCCAAATTGCGGTATTGATACGATATGTTGATTTTGAAATATGGTATTGATATAATATGCTAATTTTGAAATGTGATATATATACACATTATGCCTGATGTTTACTGAAATAGAATTTACAGAAAAGTACAAAATTACTATTTGACTTAGCATTGTATATAATTTAACGGCGTTTTGTGTTTTAACAGTGTTTTAAAAATGTCGTTGAATTGTTCTAACAGCATCTTTTAAAAAATGCCGTTAAATTAGACAAAACGATGTTAAATGATTTCATGGCACCAGGGAAACGATGTAAAAATGGACTTTTAACAGCGTTTATTCCTTGTCATCGTATATCTCTAACATATAACTGCATGTCGATATACAACATATGTAAAAACACTATTAATAGCTTTTATAGCTTTTTTGAAATGCTTCTAAAGGTCATGTTTGTTGTAGTGTTGCTATTTTATTTACTTCCATTTATAACATATAAGTCAATCATAAACATACTACATTGCGTCAAATATACAAGTCCATTTTGGTGATAACTCATCCTTGAATATAATGAATTACAGGAACTATTTTGTTACTACTAAACCTACGATTGCAAATATCCATATGCATCAATCTGAAGATTTCATGTACTCCTATGTCGCTTCCACTGAATGGGCGTTTTTCCTTAAATTATTTAAGATGTAGCTCACTTATACCATATGATTCATATCTTCAAAGATTTATTTCTCAAACAAGGGCTTAATCTATAATTCCAAAATGATTGTAAATAAATTTGGATACCGCTGTATTTTCCAATGCATCACAAACATCACTATTATAGTTTTATTTTCATAATGTTTGGTATTTTTAACGAAAACAATTTTCGTAACTTGATGCAATCAGTTTGTGTTATATGGCATGCACTCACTATTTCTATCATTACTATAATATTGTATGAAATATGAAGCTCCATTCTACCACTTAATAGCGGTTATTTATTTCATTTACTAAAATTGGTTTATAGTCGAGAGTTTCCGGATAAAATATCTTGAAGTCAAAGAAACAAATCTCATAGAAAACAATTTTCTATGTGAAAATATGTTTTGGAATAGAAATCATATCTCTCATTCCAATGTTAACTATTTATTACTATTTTACAATTCCTATTTCTAATGTTTCTTTATGAAGAAGACATGACATTTGAAACACTCCACACCCCTCAATATACCCAAAATGACACATTAAATGCATGGTGCGTTGTAGGTATAACTGACTCTAACAGAGACTAAGATTCACAAGACAAAAATAGGTAAAAACAGCGGAAACTAAAATAATAACTTATTCAAATCAAAAACTTCATAATTACTTCATAAACTAAATAAGTGAAATACAACATACATGTCTCAAAACCCAATATGTCCCATGAAATAAAAACTCGTAGTCTCAACAAAAATCGGAGTATAAATATCCCTTTTAAGTGTTAGTAAAAAGAATGAAAAATAAAAATAAAGTAAGGAAACACATTGCAGAATCTTCTCCAAGAAACCTATGAGCAATTGCAATCCACTGCCCTCTCCCATGATTGCTTATGGGGAAATGGGTGAAAATAGAGGAGTGGTGAGACTAAAAATATGGTGAGTGATAGTAACTACTAGAATATTTAGGCAAAGTAAAAGTAATAGATTGTTCAATAGTTCTAGTATATACGAAAGAAAACGGAGTAAATAGGAAAGAGATAAACTAGAAAATGTGATAAAACTATTACAGTTGATAAGATCGGTCAACTTTGGTTATATACGTTTATCTTTGATAGTTACTTAATTAGGTTGAATTCCTAATCCAATTAAGCTAAAATCCTAATTCTACCCTTTGATCGAATTGCTACTCCATAGACCTTTCTGTGGACCAGACGCTATAAAACTCCCTACATTGCAACCAATGGTAACTATGATAGATACACAAAAGCACCCATTGTGGACTAGACGATACATAGCTCCCAACATAGGAGGCAATGGTGTCTATAAAAGACACACATAAAAAGCGCTTGGAACTCATAGCGATTACTGAGCACCGAAATGGATATTGCATGCGTAACTGCCACCATGCTCATGCTACTTGTTGCTCCACCTATTGGGTCATATTATTACCTCAGCTCAGCATAAGCGATCCCCTTGTCTCACCTCAGGATTATGTGAAACACCATGTCAATTGAAAATATAGGGGAATGCTGCCGGTACTGGCCAGTTATCCAAACAATATCTAATATCGCCCTTGTCCAAATCCCCTGGATTTAAACATCTCTATATTGACCAATTACTACCACTACTAGCATAAGCATGCCCCTTGTCTCACTTCAGGATTATGTGAAACACTATGTCCATAGAAAATACAGGGGGATGCTATTTGGTATAGGTCCTACTTTAAGTCTTGTTTATTAACTTAGATAAATTATTTAAGTAAGTTGTTACTCTTATTCCTACTATCTATGCTTACTAATTTATCCTAAGACTTAAAATAAGCCTTATTCTGTTCTATTACTTATTATAACCTACGTTATAATCATGCTTCTAACCTGTGACAGCCCGCAAATCCGTACCCCTTAAATCAACACTATTCCGCCTCTATTAACTCAAGCGACACAGAATTACGAACCATTAGGGTTACATACGAAGAGATAGAAGAAGAAGAAACTAAACAATATCAGAATCTCACAGTCGCAGCGGAATAAACTATAATAATAAATATAGAACTTTATACAAAATGAAGTCTATAGCTGTTTTATACATCGCATCATCAGAGTATCTCATACATCAACTATTACCAATCAGACATACCATACAATTCACAGCAGCGGAATATACGTATATATAGGTATAGATAATACGCCTCGGACTCCAGCTCCTCTCCTGTTCCATGGCATCAAGTCCTGTACATATAATACTCGGTCTGACCCGAGCATTATAATGAAATAACACCCGAGTCAGTCTGGAATACCAGCCGATAATCATGCATCCAAGTTGATTATTAAAGTTACAGAAATCCTTTTGAAAACAAAAGCATCTCATAAGACCACGCCACAAATAAACATGCTGGGTTTTTACCTTACGATAGCTAAAACACTTTTTATAGAAATCCTCTGATATTATAATAGGGTCTATTTACAAATACTTATAAAATAGCCGAAATTGTTACATTCATTAAATTCCAGCTACTAGCCACAAAGTGGGTAATACAAACAAAACTCGTACAATGCTCGTAGGGAAAATTGATTTCCATCAATGGCTGGGCTACTGGGGTACCGCCCGTCACAGTACCTGGCCTAGATCAGAGTACCGAGGAGTACGCCCGCTCCCCTGCAACACAAGGCTGGAACCATTCCTTACTGAACAGTCCCGAACAAGATAACCCCGTGGTTGGCGCGACCAACCACCCACTAAGCCGAATATAAAGGGACATCTATACAGGGGAAAATCTTGTCCTGCCTGGGCATGACCCACCTAACCTTGCTGCACCTCCCCTGTTTTAGCCATTCCCGGTTGATGAGGCTTGAGGTTAAACGTTACCTTTTTAAGAACGCATCACTTAGAGTGCTCATCGTCCACCTGACGGTGTTCTGAAAGCATTCGTCCATACAAGTCCGCCCCAGGTTCGAACGGAACCGAAGGCACTACTCCTACTACATCTATTTTGGAAATATCCTCAGGATTAGTAGCGACTAGCCCTTGCACTTCACTGCTCCATCTTCGACTCCGAATACGTTTTTCCACGAAACGTACAAACCGGATCGAAGTGGTTTTCGAGAAATAAATCTCGATCCCGGTCTCTTCGAAACGATCAACGCATTTGTCCAATATTGATAGTCGGTGATTTAACTATCAATTAATTTTCACAAACATCCATCACACAATAAATAATTTCCCACATTATTTATTTGCCTCAGATATCTTTAAAAGATATATTTCAAATTTCCCAAACCCATTTGAGAACAATTTCCCAAAATTCTTCCTTTACAAGGTAAATCCTTTATCATTAATTCCCATTGGAAATAACCAAGTTCATAAACAATTAGATTTAAAACAGTTAAAACACTTTATTTTAAAATATACTGTAAAATATGTAAATTTACTACTAGTTATTTACTCAAAATATAATTTCAAAATATTTAAAGTAAAACTATTTTATAAGGTATAACTTGATTTAAAATAAGGTTTTAGTTAAACTAAATATTAAAAGTAGAGTTTAAAAAGATTCATACTCTTTTCAAATAATTTGGGTCAAAACTAGCCTTTGAATAAATTCCTTTTTAAAAATAATTACTAATGTATTCGCAAACAAGTGTTATTGCTACGTTATTAATTTATTACATAAAAATAACAATTTTCCAACACTCTTTTAAACAAGTTTAAACTTTAAACTTTCTTTTAATAAAATCTGCTTAAAACTCGAACTTGGTTTTCCCGGGAAACACATTACCATTCAACATCCCAAAGTACCCTTCATATAAATCCAGCCGATTTATTTCATTTCAATTTATGTTTAACAACATAAATTTCCAATTCCATGCTTAACATAACTTCTTTTGAAGTTCAAACACAATTTCCCAGTTCCGAAAATTCATTTTTAAATTATAGGTTTAAAACATTTTAAATAAACATTTTGGAGAATTCTTAAATGAAAACCATATTTACATTTTACTTAATAAAAATCCCAATGGAGAAAACAGCATTTCAAAATATTCTATTTGCATTTACTTTAAATTTTATAATTGGAAGCTTCGCTACAACATATTTAAAATTTTCCGGAACATCATCAAATAACCCCATCGTTATTTCAAAACAAAAATTTATAATTTCCATAGAATTCATTTCCAGAAATCTATACTTCACAGTTATTGATTGATAAATTTTCCACTGTATCTAAAATACCAATTTTACCAATTTTTATTCATTTTTTTTCCTTTCATTCAAACAGATTCCAATTTTTATATTTCTTTATATTATTTATTTTTTTATTTGTCAATTTCTTGATTTCTTTTAAAACCCAATTTATTTATTTAAAATTAAGCTTTGAATTTACGATTTATCCAACAATATAACAGCACAATGTAATTTCAGATGTACCAATCTCAACAGATAAACAGATTGCGTTATCAATTATAAAAATAATTACTACATGGTGAGGAATCCAGTTGGATCCCTCCAACCTGTTTTTCCCTACATCCACAGATATTAGCACAACAATATATATATCAATCCAGGATGACATAAATAAACATTGCAACCAATCACACAATCATTTAAATATTAACTACTTTAACCAGCTAATATTCCAGATGTGAGTGAGATTAACTCACCTTGAGTTTCGGCGAGTGTTCGAAATTTAAATTAAACCGAGCGATGTTCGATTTAACCCAAATTTCTACTTGCCCGGAATGATTCCCGAACTGCACCACTGCGTTGTGTTTGTCGCTGCGATTCCGGCGTTCCCAAAATAATGAACGGCCACATGATAGCAAAATGAAGGCCGCATATCATCTTCCTCGCGTTATCGTACCAGTGCAATAGCCGAACCCAAAATCGAGTTCTAGGGTTAGATGCCGCACCTCCTTCCCTCGACTGTTCAACGATCGGGACCCAATGTTTCGAAACCTATGGCCGCCTCTACCCTCGCCTGAAGTCATGCCAAGCTCGGTGGTCTCCTTGGCGCTGGAAACGAGATTGAACGCGCCTCCTATCGGTCACGATCCTGGCCACCATGCTCTGCTATATACGATCTCGACCGTTGAATACGTAGATCTCTCTGCGATCTACAATTATCTAGTTGATGATTTCTGAAATTAGTTTGTAGATTGATCGAAAATTGAAGATGAAAAATCGAAGAGTTTCGGCCATAGAAAAGGTGGTAAGCGGCGGCCTGAAAGAACACTAGGGTTTTGTTTGTTTAAAGGTGTGTGTGTGTGTGTGTGTATATATATATATACGTATATACTTATTAATTTAATATTAAATTCACTTTAAACGAACATTCTCGAACGAAACCCAATTCACACGTGCCGACTGGCGTTCCTAGGGTTTTTCCGCGTTCCGGACACAATGGAACAGGTTTCGTAAGCTAATTCGGTCATACGTGCGAGTTACGGGATTTAACGATCAATTAAAAATTAAATCGGTTAAATTGATTTCGATACGTTTTGAGTTGCCACGGTGAAACAACAACTCCGATGGCTACGAAAATTGAAATCTGATAATAACTAACCATTACGGATCCAATGGAACTGGTTTCGTCGAATTCCGAGACTGTGTCCCGGAAGGCTATTTTAACTTGTCTATTAAATCGAGTGATTTTCAAAATTAACGGAAACGCTTAAAATTTCACTTTTAAAATTTTAATAACTTAATAATAAATCATATAAAATATAAAATCACGTTACAAATCATTTTGGCTCACTCCGGAACCAAAATCTGATTAATTACACTATAATAATATTAAATTCATTTTTAAATTAATAAATAATCCCAAATATTAACTTATCGACTTAAACATTTATCTAAAATTCCCACCATACTATTTACACTCAAATAACTCAAAATAAATTTTTAAAAAACATTTTTATCGCTGTTTACATCCAGATTTACTTTTATTTCAATTTCGAATATTTAAATTATCATTTTCCCATTATTCAAATTCAACCGGAATTGCTATAATTAAAAATTATAGCTTATTTCATTGATTGAACCCGAATCCATTCATTTACAAAATCAATTAAGAATCCGCATTAACATTTAAAACAAATTAAATGTTCAAATTCAATGGCTTAAAAATACAGGATGTTACATTCCTCCCCCCTTAGAAAAATTTCGTCCTCGAAATTTGCTAAGGTAAAACATACTCTCAAACTCACTTACTCATCCAATTTCTTAGTTAAAAGCTTATATTCACTTTCCAAAATCCTTTAGCTCAAATCCAAACTCACTTGCTTTATTTATACTCAAAAGCTTTTGTTTCACCTTATTTTCAAAAATAACTTTCCAAGTTAATAAATTTTCACAAAAACCCAAAAAATTTCGAACTCCCAAAATTTCGAAAAATTTTGGCAGAGTCTCCCCTGCACGGAGGAGCTTTCGCGATATCGCGATACACACAAATATATATACATCGGCCCACACGGTCGGAAAACAAAATATACCACAATATATATATATATCATTTCCTAATTATATTTGCGTAGGCGTAGCTTTTTAGCAAATTTTTAAAGCAAGCAACTAATATTTTAGCATATATGCGCTCCAACTCTATCGAACGCCTCCCATACCTGTACAACTCAACAAACTCGTCAGTTTTCAAAGATACGAGCATTTTAACAACATTTCCAATATAAATGTAAGCCAAACATATCCATTTCATGACTTAACCAGACAACTTTATTATTTAACAATGTTAACCATATTTTATCAACAATTTAATGATTTCAATCACCTTTTAAATTTCTTATCCAAATCCAAGATTCATTTTTAATTCACACAAATGAGTTACAAACCAGTTTCGCTATTTCAATTCATACTCTACCCAATCTTCGAATTGATTTACCAAGCAAAATTTTATTTCAATTTGTTACATGTGCATTTCTATTATAACTCACTTACATTTATACTCAAATCCATTTTTCTTTAAGATTTCAGCCCATTCTACTTTCATCCAAACCATCTTCATTTTATTTCACTTGAATGATTTACATTCAAGTTTACTATATGCCATTCATATTTATTACAACCAATTCATTTTTATTCCAACAAAAATTCATTTTTATTTCAACAAGATTTACATATGCCTTACTTGCATTTATTTACTCTAACATTCCCAATTTTATTTACAATCTATTTTTATGTAAATTCGAAACATTTGCATTTATCTAATTAATTTAAAACCATCCTTATTTATTTCTTCAAATCAATTCACTTGCATTCATATACAAGCTCTTTGAATTCTATTCCAATCCATATCAATTTATTCAAAAATCAATTTCAATTTCTTGTTAAACAACTCAATTATGAATACATGCAAATACTCATGTCATTCAAGAAAAAATAATCCCCATTTAAGCTCATAACCATTTAAAATTCATTCTACTTGGATTTATATTAAAAAAAATTCAATTCTGCCTAGTTCACAAGCCAAGTATTTTTATTCTAATGCAATTGTTAAATTAAATTTTCCTTACATTTTAATTTCATTAACCAATTCAGGTTTATATTAGTTTCATTCCATCCTGGATTATTTACATTCCATAAATACTTATTTTATCTCAATAAGTAATTAATATCGTTTCATTTGCAATTCAATTTTATTTTATTTCCATTTGATTCTCACTCAATCAAATTCCCATCCATTTACAAATTCGAATGCCCTTTGTTTACTTATTCGATCCATTTTAGATTTATTTTAATAACAAAGAAACCATTTAAATTATTTCACTCATTTGAATTTTATTCACAATCCAAACTATCTCCATTATAATCTGATTCCATCTTTCATTCACACTTAAATATTTGTTACCAAAAATTCAAATCCAATGCCAAAATTGGAGTTTTATTTACTTTCCAAATTTGACCAACCTATCAAAATTCTATTCATCTCATTACAAATTCCATTAAATTGTAATTCAATTTAGTCAATAACCTAATCCATATTAGGTTTTAATTCACTTCCTCAATTCACTCTGAATTCATTTTATAATATGACAATTTTTTCCAATTATGTCATTTAGTAAATTTAAATTTTCTACCTTCCTTTTCACTCCTTTAAATAGAATTTAAATTCCTTCTAACATTATTTATTACACAACTGAAATTTAATTCCGATGTCATTATCAAAACAACTTTCATTTCCCATACATAAATCCAAGACTTATTTGCTGACTTAACAACATCCACCTTTATATTCACATTTTGCTTCACTGCACTCTACATTTCATTTATGGTTAAGTTTTGAATTTGTCGCACCATTCAACTCTTCCAATCAATGAATTAAAATTTCACTTCTATCCAAGAGTTTAGGTTGCTTTTTAAGTCCATTTCCATTTTATAATCACAAGTTCAAATTATAACACTTAATGACTTAAGAATATGAATTTCTTTATGCAATTACAAGCAATTTACATTTCACCTTTATATCCAATTTTATCCCTCCATAAATAAGTTCAAAACTTATTTTCTAACTTAAGTTCATTCACTTCTTTTATATCTCACTCTACCTTATCTCACTTTACATTTCATTTGAAATTAAATTTGAATCCACCATACCATTCCACTCTTTCCCATTTGTGATTTATAACTTCATTTCTATTTTATAAGTTCACCAACTTATTTATTCTAAAGCTCATTTTGCTCATTTTAACCCATCTACATCATATAATCACAATTTCCAAATTCTATATATATGTATCACTGAATTCTTAAGGATAAAATTTTTCTTTCAATCTAATTCTTTGCAAATTTTAAATCCACAATTTCAGATTATAAGTATAACACTTAATATCTTATGGGTACAATCCATTTCACAATGACTCACAATTTCAAGTCATCTTACATTTCAATTTAACCCAAACCTATTTAATTCCAATTCCCAATTTTATTTAACTTATCCCCAGTTAAATTCAACTTTCCATTCATTTCAATAATTTCATGTACCTCCATTTACCCAAACTAATTTTCATTCCAGGATTAAAGTTTCATTCCCTTTCTTACTTAATATCAACTCCAATTCTTTTTTTTTTTCAAATCAACTTTATTTACAAGTTATATAGTTGATTCATTTTAACTTTAACATTTTTATTCTAAATAGAATGTCCAGAATTCAATTTACTCGGATTTATTTCAAAACCAATTTGAAATAAATAATAAATAACTTACACACTCCTGGTATCAAATCAAATCTCCCAAATCCCAAAACACTTGGTTATTAAAACAAATTTCCCTTTGAAATTTATAAAACCACTTGTATACTCAACAAGTCAAACAAATATCATAACCAACCACTTTGGTAGCAATCCTTCACTTTAGAAACTCGAAAATGAATTCTAATGATGTGGCCAGCATCATCAGGATTATTTTCCAACGACTGAAGTGAGTTCAATGCTTTCTTACTTCCCAAATTCATTTCAAAACAATTTCCATACAAAAATACTTCCCAAAATAATATTTCATCATCGCCTTCAAATAGTTTGGAAAACATTTCAAACTTTCCCAGGATTTTAAATTTCCAAACTTTCCTTTCGATACATTTCAAATTCTTTCCAAAACTTTCGGGATTTAAATTCTGGTTTGGTTTAAATTAGTTATTCTCTTTTGTATACTTTATACTCATGGAATTTATTTGGTTATATCCATTTCACATTTAGATTAACTTTTAGATTCTTATTTACTTATTGTATTAACACCCAATCAACCAAATATATATATATATAATAATTTCAGAAAATTATTTCTTTTATACCAAAATATAATTTGGGCAAAATTATTTCATTTACCCACTTTTAAAACGTTACTATGTCGGTTTATCTTGTTTAAGAGTTTAGAAACCCCTATAGATACGGTCGTACTTCCCGCACCGACCAGAATTCATAAACACTCAACCGATAAGTCAACATAGTATAAAAAAAATTTATATCCACTAACAAGTACGCTCTCATATCTATTATTACTCTCAACTCATTATAGAGTATTATCGACTCTAGTTAATGAGTAATTTCCCCCACCAAAGCCTAGGTTGTCGTCAACCTAAGCTTTGATACCAAGTGTGACAGCCCGCAAATCCGTACCCCTTAAATCAACACTATTCTGTCTCTATTAACTCAAAGCGGCATAGAATCACGAACCATTAGGGTTACAGAAGAAGAGATAGAAGAAGAAGAAACTAAACAATATCAGAATCTCACAGTCGCAGCGGAATAAACTATAATAATAAATATAGAACTTTACACAAAATGAAGTCTATAACTGTTTTATACATTGCATCATCAGAGTATCTCATACATCAACTATTACCAATCAGACATACCATACAATTCACAGCAGCGGAATATACATATATATAGGTATAGATAATACGCCTCGGACTCCAGCTCCTCTCCTGTTCCAAGGAATCAAGTACTGTACATATAATACTCGGTCTGACCCGAGCATTATAATGAAATAACACCCGAGTCAGTCTGGAATACAAGCTAATAATCATGCATCCAAGTTGATTATTAAAGTTTCAAAAATTCTTTTGAAAACAAAAGCACCTCGTAAGACCACGCCACAAATAAACATGCCGGGTTTTTACCTTACGATAGCTAAGACACTTTTTACAGAAATCCTTTGATATTATAATAGGGTCTATTTACAAATACTTATAAAATAGCCGAAATTGTTATATTCATTAAATTCCATCTACTAGCCACAAAGTGGGTAATACAAACAAAACTCGTACAAGGCTCGTAGGGAAAATAGATTTCCATCAATGGCTGGGCTACTAGGGTACCGCCCGTCACAGTACCTGGCCTAGATCAGAGTACCGAGGAGTACGCCCGCTCCCTTGCAACACAAGGCCGGAACCATTCCTTACTGAACAGTCCCGAACAAGATACCCCTGTGGTTGGCGCGACCAACCACCCACTAAGCCGAATATAAAGGGACATCTAGACAGGGGAAAATCTTGTCCTCCTTGGGCATGACCCACCTATCCTTGCTTCACCTCCCCTGTTTTAGCCATTCCAGGTTGATGAGGCTTGAGGTTAAACGTTACCTTTTTAAGAACGCATCACTTAGAATGCTCATCGTCCACCTGACGGTGTTCTGAAAGCATTCGTCCATACAAGTCCGTCCCGGGTTCGAACGGAACCGAAGGCACTACTCCTACTACATCCATTTTGGAAATATCCTCAGGATCATTAGCGACTAGCCCTTACACTTCACTGCTCCATCTTTGACTCCGAACACGTTTTTCCACGAAACGTACAAACCGGATAGAAGTGGTTTTCGAAAAATAAATCTCGATCCCGGTCTCTTCGAAACGATCAACGCATTTGTCCAATATTGATAGTCGGTGATTTAACTATCAATTAATTTTCACAAACATCCATCACACAATAAATAATTTCCCACATTATTTATTTGCCTCAGATGTCTTCAAAAGATATATTTCAAATTTCTAAAACCCATTTGAGAACAATTTCCCAAAATTCTTCTTTACAAGGTAAATCCTTTATCATTAATTCCCATTGGAAATAACCAAGTTCATAAACAATTAGATTTAAATCAGTTAAAACACTTTATTTTAAAATATACTGTAAAATATGTAAATTTACTACTAGTTATTTACTCAAAATATAATTTCAAAATATTTAAAGTAAAACTATTTTATAAGGTATAACTTGATTTAAAATAAGGTTTTAGTTAAACAAATATTAAAAGTAGAGTTTAAAAAGATTCATACTCTTTTCAAATAACTTGGGTCAAAACTAGCCTTTGAATATATTCCTTTTTAAAAATAATTACTAATGTATTCGCAACAAGTGTTATTGCTAAGTTATTAATTTTTACTTAAAATTAACAATTTTCCAACACTCGTTTAAACAAGTTTAAACTTTAAACTTTCTTTTAATAAAATCTGCTTAAAACTCGAACTTGGTTTTCCCGCGAAACGCATTACCATTCAGACATCCCAAAGTACACTTCATATAAATCCAACCGATTTATTTCATTTCAATTTATGTTCAACAACATAAATTTCCAATTCCATGCTTAACATAACTTCTTTTGAAGTTCAAACACATTTTCCCATTTCCGGAAATTCATTTTTAAATTATAGGTTTAAAACATTTTAAATAAACATTTTGGAGAATTCTTAAATGAAAACCATATTTACATTTTACTTAATAAAAATCCCAATGGAGAAAACAGCATTTCAAAATATTCTATTTGCATTTACTTTAAATTTTATATTTGGAAGCTTCGTTACAACATATTTAAAATTTTCCGGAACATCATCAAATAACCCCATCGTTATTTCAAAACAAAAATTTATAATTTCCATAGAATTCATTTCCAGAAATCTATACTTCACAATTATTGATTGATAAATTTTCCACTGTATCTAAAATCCCAATTTTACCAATTTTTATTCATTTTTTTCCTTTCATTCAAACAGATTCCAATTTTTATATTTCTTTATATTATTTATTTTTTATTTATCAATTTCGTGATTTCTTTTAAAACCCAATTTATTTATTTAAAATTAAACTTTGAATTTACGATTTATCCAACAATATCACAGCACAATGTAATTTCAGATGCACCAATCTCAATAGATAAACAGATTGCATTATCAATTATAAAAATAATTACTACATTGTGAGGAATCCAGTTGGATCCCTCCAACCTGTTTTTCCCTGCATCCATAGATATTAGAACAACAATATATATATATATATCAATCCAGGCTGATATAAATAAACATTGCAACCAATCACACAATCATTTAAATACTAACTACTTAAACCAGCTAACATTCCAGATGTGAGTGATATTAACTCACCTTGAGTTTCGGCGAGTGTTCGAAATTTAAATTAAACCGAACGATGTTCGATTTAACCCAAATTTCTACTTGCCCGGAATGATTCCCGAACTGCACCACTGCGTTGTGTTCGTCGCTGCGATTCCGGCGTTCCCAAAATAATGAACGGCCACATGATAGCAAAATGAAGGCCGCATATCATCTTCCTCGCGTCGTTGTTCCAGTGCAATAGCCGAACCCAAAATCGAGTTCTAGGGTTAGATGCCGCACCTCCTACCCTCGACTATTCAACGATCGGGACCCAACGTTTCGAAGCCTATGACCGCCTCTACCCTCACCTGAAGTCATGCCAAGCTCGTTGGTCTCCTTGGCGCTGGAAACGAGATTGAACGCGCCTCCTATCGGTCACGATCCTGGCCACCATGCTCTGCTATATACGATCTCGACCGTTGAATACGTAGATCTCTCTGCGATCTACAATTATCTAGTTGATGATTTCTGAAATTAGTTTGTAGATTGATCGAAAATTGAAGATGAAAAATCGAAGAGTTTCGTCCATAGAAAAGGTGGTGAGTGGTGGCCTGAAAGAACACTAGGGTTTCGTTTGTTTAAACGTATATATATACGTATATACTTATTAATTTAATATTAAATTCACTTTAAACGAACATTCTCGAACGAAACCCAATTCACACATGCCGACTGGCGTTCCTAGGGTTTTTCCACGTTCCGGACACAATGGAGCAGGTTTCGTAAGCTAATTCGGTCATACGTGCGAGTTACGGGATTTAACGATCAATTAAAAATTAAATCGGTTAAATCGATTTCGATGCGTTTCGAGCTGACACGGTCAAACAACAACTCCGACGGCTACGAAAATTGAAATCCGATAATAACTAACCATTACGGTTCCAATGGAACTGGTTTCGTCGAATTCCGAGACTGTGCCCCGGAAGGCTATTTTAACTTGTCTATTAAATTGAGTGATTTTCAAAATTAACGAAAACGCTTAAAATTTCACTTTTAAAATTGTAATAACTTAATAATAAATCATATAAAATATAAAATCATGTTACAAATCATTTTGGCTTACTCCGGACCCAAAATCTGATTAATTACATTTTAATAATATTAAATTCATTTTTAAATTAATAAAAAATCCCAAATATTAACTTATCGACTTAAAAATTTATCTAAAATTCCCACCATACTATTTACACTCAAATGACTCAAAATAAATTTTTAAAAAACATTTTTATCACTGTTTACATCCAGATTTACTTTTATTTCAATTTCGAATATTTAAATTATCATTTTCCCATTATTCAAATTCGACCAGAATTACTATAATTAAAAATTATAGCTTATTTCACTGATTGAACCCGAATCCATTCATTTACAAAATCAATTAAGAATCCACATTAACATTTAAAATGAATTAAATGTTCAAATTCAATGGCTTAAAAATACGGGATGTTACATAACCTAACACATAGTCTAAATGTGAAAATAAGCTTCGTTTCTTCTTTTATTCTTTTTATTTACATATGTTATAACTAGGCCAATCTTCTTAATTCAATAATTAGGCATAATTTTAGTCCAATTCCATTTATATTATAATCTTTATAATTTACATCTTATATTCCATTATTTCAGATTTCTTATAATTTAATCCAACTTCGCGTTAATTTTATTATAATCCATATGCGAAGAAGAAGACGGGGAAATAAAAGAAAGCTGGAAATAGAAGGAAATCCAAGGCATAAAAAGAAGATGTAAATAACGCATACATAATAGTAAATGAACTAAAATACTGTAAATAAACTACAAATAAATAAAAAAGTTGTAAATAAACTGAAATTAATTAAAAAGAATAACTAGAAGAAATAGATTGAAAATAATTCAAAAAACTATAAATAAATTACTAAAAAGGTTACTCCAAAAAACGTAGTAAAACTACAACTATTGGAAACTCTATTATTTTAAATTACTTAAAGAAATTTAAAATAACTAAAATCACTCACCTCTGGTCCTTAGTTCTTCCTTTTAGACATTCATAGATGCGCTTGGGTTGTAAAATATTTTTATTTAAAATGATTTCCTCCTAGGAAAACTATTCCGCTTAGGGTCCTTCCTAAATAGGTCAACCCAATTGGAGAAAATTTTAGAATGAGAAAAAAGGTTAGGTCTGGGGTTCTATTTATAGTGATAGAAGTGGATCTCTGACCGTTGGGTTTGGGAATTGAATAGGATGCAATCAGGTCATAGGGTGAATATGGGCCCTTGGATGCATGAATGAAAGGTCCGGATCAATCTAAACAATGCAAAATATTTGTTCAACCGTTGCTGAATCGTTCGAACTAATGAACGTTCGTTCACTTGCCAAAAGGCAAGCGGGTCGACCAGGCAGTCGCTCGACCCCGTGCCTAGGTCGACCGACCGATCGACCTGTATATTTTTCTCGTTTCTTTGATTATTTCATTCTTTGCTCATATTAACTCGGATTTTGACGTTCTATATACGAAAATTGACTTGAAAATTACCAAGGACACAATGGTGTAACCCCGTGGTTCAGTTCTTATAATTTCAAAAAGTTTTTTATTGTTTAATTAATTACCAAATTAGTTGTTACGGGTTAAATTTTGGGTTGTCACATTCTCCCTTCCTTAAGGGATTTCGTCCACGAAATCTCTAAGGATAAAATAATGTATGTAACGACCCAGAATTTTCTACCTCAAAAGTTGACACTAATACGTTCTCTATAGAACTACCGAGCAATCGAACACCGAAAATTCCAAATCATTAGGGTAAAGAAGAAAAAGAGGTAGAAGAAGAAACAGAAAACAATAGCAAAGAATGTAGGATCGATTTCACCCTAGAGGGGGGGAATAGGGTGATAGTGTTAATTATAAAAATTAATCGCGGAAGATTATAAAATATTCAATTCAGATCACAGAATAGCAGCACAGATATCGCAGAATATAAATAACAGAAAAAAATAGAACAACACAGAATTTACCCAGCTTCGGCAAAACCTTGCCTACGTGCTGCCCCCAAGGTTTCTACTAGAAATTAGATAGTCCCTCGCTTACACACGTAAACTCCCTATACCCGCTATTGACTAATCTAACTCTACGCTCAAAACCTTGCCACAACTCAACCAACGAGTTGCGAATTCTCAAGCTACGCCACATAGCTTGTCCCCTAGTCACACGACTAGAAAATTAAACGGTTTAAAATTTAAAACAAAATTAAAAAGCAATAGAAAATAAAACCCTAATTAAAACACCCTTAAATAAAAAAAAACAGGCCGGCCCAATTATTCTTTCTCTATGTTTTTATCGGCCCCGTTCCTTTGTTTGTGATGGCTGCTCTTGTTTCTTCGTTCGTTCTTCTACGCAACTGAAATAGGGCTTGCGTCCTTGATCCAAATTAGGGCTTTTCCAAATTGAAGCGCCGACCTTTGATACTGTTCGACTTCGATGCCCTTTGCGGCTGCTTCGTTGATCGAATTCCTTCTTCGGTATGTAATTGAATGCTTTTGCTTTTACTGATTTTATGCTTTTTGGAATTCGATTTGATTCGAGATGAATGATTATTATTCTCAGTTTAGCTTGAACTCGAATACTTCAATTGCCGATGATGTTAATCACTTTTATAGGGTTCGACCCCCCTGTATTTTCGTCGTATAATAATATTTAAATTTGTCAAATTCTTTTGATCGGTCGTTTGATTATGCTTGGATGCTTGGGATTGATTTGTGACTTGTTCAAATTGCTTGAATAACACGGTTTCAAAACTTGGTCATCACGGCATTGATTTGATTTGAAATTGCGATATATTTGGTCAAAACAAAATTTTGATTTCTTTGTGATGGCCATGGATTTGACTTCACTGCATCTCACGGCTTTGATTTTGTGACTTGAATCTTTACTGCATTGCTTCTGATCATGTTGCACAATTTCTGTTGTTTCCAGTTGCACTTGGTCATTTTGTATCTGCATTTGTTATTTCTGAAGCTCGAGTTGCACTGTCTAACAGTTACATGGTTCATGTCATGTAGTTTTTGAGTTGCACTTGCTCACTGGTTGATGGTCGTGTGACTCTTGCTATGCCTTTGTGCATTTTTCTGTATTCAGTTGAGTCGATTGTTGCATTTGTTTACTTCTGCACTTGTGTATATTTGGGCTTATCATTTGTATACATACATTCTTGTATGTATATATGTGTATGGTCACTTGCGTATTGCCTTTCTGAACTGTGCACATTGTTGCATGGTTCTCTGACCTTGTTGCCTCTGTTCATTTGCCGGTTAGCTTGCATCTGCTTGCTGTTGGTTGGATATTGTGGCATGTGGTCTTTATTGTGTTCCCATTTGGGCTTGTAGTTGATTCTTTGAGTTTTTCTGAATATTGTTGTATTTGGACTTGTTCATTGTAGAATGTCACTGAAGTCTTGTGCTTTGTGTTTTGATGCTCGGCCTATTGTGCATTTATGGTTCCCACTGTATTGCATTTGTATCACTGTATCATGCTTGGCTTTCATGTTCATGTGTATCTTCGTAAACTTGTTGCATTCATGTTCTTCACTTGGTTGTTGACACTGGTCTGGTTCATCTCAAAAATTTCTGTGCCACTTTCCATGTGTTCATGTTGCTGGACTTGTTGTTGGCATGTTCATGTTACCTTGTTCACTGTGTCACTTAGGTGCATATGTTTGCACTGCGCATTACCACTGTAACACATGTTCATCAATGCATGCTGTGTACTTTGATGGAGTTTTGATTTGTCGAAGCTTTGCATTCATCAAGTTGCCTTGTTTTGAATCCAGTTTCAAAACTCGGATTTGACCTTGTGCTCGTGTCGTGATTTAATTTATGTTGCACCTGAGTTGAATCCTGTATTTGGGTTTGACCTGTGCTCACCTATCCCTGTAGCATTATCAAGTGTATATATCGGTGTGCACGGCCTTGTGGCAATACAGTGATATACTGTGTATGTCACAAGTTGTTCGTGTATGATGAATTCAAATGTAAATTATGACGAACAACCCAAATAACTGAGGCAAATATTATTTCCAAAATTCATCTTGTATTTTATATTGAAAAAATATTTATTTTCAATTTTACTGCGTTAGTGAATATTTTTGCAGATTGCTCAGATGCTGGATTCAAACCGGAATAAGTTGAAGATAAATATACGAGTGTGAGTGATATGTAGTGAGGTGAAAATGTAAAAATGAATTGTGATGTAATCATAAATGTATTGTGATAGAAAATGTATATTTATAGTGAGAGCTTGAAGTTGTACTATCAAAAATTGTAATAAATATTTATTTGAATAAAATATTCGTTTGAATTCAAATTCTGTGTTATTTAATTTTATTCAGCAAATATTTATTTAACCTGTGAAAAATAAAATATTACATTAACAAATGCATTTAAACGAATGTATATATGTTTATTATCATCAAACAAAAATCATATAAGCGTATATTCAATAGTCTCCCCCTTTTGATGATAACAAACATATATTTAAGATTTTGAATATGTTAAATGTATTTGATCATTGATATGCTCTAATTTGCTCACTGTATTTGAATGCTCCCTCTCTACACAATACTCCCCCTACATACATGCATACAAATGAAAATATGCAAATGAGCCTAGATGAAAATGGAAAATTATTTGACCTTTGCTTGATTTTATTTGACAAAATCTTAACTTTTCTCTCCCTCTTTTGTTATCAGCAAAAGAATAATAGTGTTAGAGAAAATAGAGATAAAGCGACCGATATTAATCCAACATTAAAACTCAATTGAATATAAATATTAAATTTCGATAAAAAGTCAAACAAAAATCATAAATATTTTGTTAGGCGCATATTCCACTTTTAGAATGATGGGTATTATGTCATCATATAAAACCATATAGTTGTGTCTATTTGTGGTATATTTATATCAGGAATTTGAATATCTACTAACCATGCGTAACCGTTAGGACTTTTAAATGAGATTGGTAGTATTCCAATTTTATTTTAAAAAAAATGAATTCAAATATCTTCTAACCACGCATAACCGTGAGGACTTTTAAATGGGATTAGAATCAACTTGTTTATTTAAAAAAAATCAACTTTTGATATGCGTTCCATACATGCATAACCGTGAGGACTTTTAAATGAGCATGGAAGCACATAACAAATTCCAAGTAATTCACCCATGCATAACCGTGAGGACTTTTAAATGAGAGTGAATACTTTGGTATTTATTTATTATTTTTATTAATTAATTTTTTTTTGTTTTTTGTTTTTTATTGTTTTTTTTTAAAAAATGTGAAAATGAAAAAACGAACGATTCCTGTTTAAAGTACCACATATTGACAAACTATATAGAATTTTGATGAGTGATGGTCGTTAGAAATATGATAGATATAGAGATGGTCATAGAATTTTTTACCAACAAATTTTTTTATAACTCTTGTTTAAATTTCTAAAGAAATTTACTAATTATACCGTCTTGAGTCATAATATATGATCAATATTAACACTCATCACTTTTTCAATCACTATTTTTCTTTTCGATAAACATTAGGGAGTTAGATTAGTCAAAATAGTCATTTAAAATCAAATTCAAAAATAATTATGAAATTAATTTTTCAAAATGACTAATCTGAAAATATGGTCAAAAATGATTTTCTCCAGGGGGTTTTAAAAGAAAATTTTCTGCTATTTGAAAATTATTTGAAATGAAAAATATGCAGATATTTTCTTTGAAAAACGATGCAGTTACTAAATGTCTCAACAAAAATCACGTTTCACTAGTAATTTTTCTATCAACTAGATTACCAGTGTAAACTGCATATGAATTTCTCTTTCACTTAAAATTATCATCAATTGAATTTTATACACCAAAACATGAAGTGTGCACCAAAAATTTCAAATTCAATTTTAACAACAATTTAAATGACATTCTTTTGAATCTGAATTGAAGCCGTGTAAATAATCGAAAACCGTGAATAAAGAGTTAGCCAAATGTATTATCAACAATCAATGAATTTCCTAATACCAAAACACCATCATTTTTCCAATTTAATCTGTATGAAGTATTTCAAGAATTTGTAGCGTTTTTGGCATATAAAATATAATTGGCCAACTATGTTGAATAAGTCAAAGTCAAAATCACTATCTTTTCATCATCTCATTATTGGCTGATTTTAATTCAGAATACGGTGCAGATTATCACATTTAATATATCGTTTAAAACATACCATTACCTGTTTTACCTTTACGATATTTTTCGTTGTTGTCCATTGTGATTCTATCACCTTTATACTAGGCTAAGGAACTTTGCTTTGTCGCCCGTTGTGTTTCTAGAACAGCCAAAATCCAGAGAACACTGTTGTTGTTCCTTAGCCTGCCACCACACCTACATGGAAAAAGATTTATGTGACCTATTTGTTTTTATAGGTCCGTGATTGTTAGTGGCAGAATATTTAGAAAAATAATTTTGTGAAGACCCAAAACTATTTATAATTGTTCCCTTCGGCACCCAAATATGTTTAACTTTGAGAGATTTTATATTTGTGCCTTTTGGAACCCAAATCGGTATAGTTTTCACATGTTTGGGTCTTTACCAACAATTATTGTGATCATGTCCAAATTTTCTACAAATTGTGCACATAGAATTAACTTGATTAATATTGCTTTCAACAATTTTTGAACTATTATATCCAAGTCCTTATCTAACCGAATTAACCGTTTGCTTTCCTAATAGCATATTCAATGATTTTTCACTTTTGGAAAATTTATCTAAAGTAGTAGAAAATTGTTGGACTTGTGATTTGAGGGATTCATTTTCGTTTAACAATTGTGTGCACTTTTTAATAGAATTCTCTCTCCTAGTATTTTCATTCTCCTTTAAAATCAGAATTTCATTTTCAAGTGATTTTATATTGATTTCTAATTTTTTAATTTCCACTTCGAATGTTGGACACTTATCACACTTAGGGATTCTACATTGATAGTTCTTCACTAATTGATCATGTTGTTTATTGAATTCTATCAAAGTATCCTTTTGAGATTCAAGTTTGGCGTATTTTTCCCTAAGTCGTTCAAAACAGCCGTTTACTTCATGAAAATATATAAGCAACTCAGAATGGGTAAATTTTGATACCTCACTTGGCTCGTCATCGTCACTGTCAGTTGTATCACCTCGAAGACACAATTCTGCCTTTTCGCTTTCACTGCCAGTGCTTTGATCATTCTCGTCTATTTCATCCCAAGTGGCTGCAAAACTTTTCTTTTTCTGTTTCTTTCCATGGTTGGATTTAATTTGTGGACAATCGGGCTTGATATGGCCGGGTTTGTTGCAATTATAACAAATAATCTTTTGTTCTTCTGAGTAGTCTAGTACTTTGGCTATTCCGCTTTTTGCTTTTTGAATTCGAGCTGAATTACCATGTTTCTGATTCCATTTTTTGAATTTCCTTATTAACATCTCTAGTTCTTCTGCACCATCATCGTCGTCATCGTCATCACTTTTAGTTGTTTCTTTAAGAGCTATTGATTTTCTTCGAGTGTCACCTCCTTCACGCTCTTCTTTGAATTTCATTTCTAGCTCATAAGTGGTGAGATTTCCGATGAGTTCTTCAACTTTGAGTCGTTTTAAATCTTTCGATTCTTGAATGGCAGTTACTTTCGCTTCAAAGCTTCGTGGAAGGACTCTGAGGATTTTCCGGACTATTTCCAATTCGGTGTATGTTTTTCCAAGAGCTTTTGATTTGTATACGATATTGGAAAGTCGTCCATACATCTCTTTGACATTTTCTTCCTTCGCCATTGTAAAGTTCTCGTATTCGCTGCTTAGCATGGCAAGGCGAGATTCTTTGACTTGAGATGTTCCTTCGTGAGTCACTTCTAGTATGTACCATATTTCCTACGCAGTTAGACAATGTGAGACACGATTAAATTCAAATTGATCTAATGAACAGATAATAGAATTCATAGCTTTGGCATTAGTATTCTGTAATTTATTTTCTAGTTCTGTCCATTGTTCCTTTGGTTTCTCTATTTCCTAATTATCTACAGTTATAGTTGGTATTCTATAACCTGTCTCAACAATATTCCAAGCGTCAATGGTTTTCAGAAAAATTTGCATTCTATTTTTCCAGTAAGCATATTCACCATTGAACATTGGTGGTCTAAATATGGATTGACCTTCTGCAAAAGCATTATTAAAAGAAGTCATTTTAAAAATTCAAATTTTTAAAAAAAAATTGATTTTTTTTTTAAAAATCGAATTTTTAAAACAAATGTTGACTTCTAGACCTTGCTCCGATACCACTTGTAGGATCGATTTCACCCTAGAGGGGGGGTGAATAGGGTGATAGTGTTAATTATAAAAATTAATCACGGAAGCTTATAAAATATTCAATTCAGATCACAGAATAGCAGCACAGATATCGCAGAATATAAATAATAGAAAAAAACAAAACAACACAGAATTACCCAGCTTCGGCAAAACCCTGCCTACGTGCTGCCCCTAAGGTTTCTACTAGAAATTAGATAGTCCCTCGCTTACACACGTAAACTCGCTATACCCGCTATTGACTAATCTAACTCTACGCTCAAAACCTTACCACAACTCAACCACCGAGTTGCGAATTCTCAAGCTACGCCACGTAGCTTGTCCCCTAGTCACACGACTAGAAAATTAAACGGTTTAAAATTTAAAACAAAATTAAAAAGCAATAGAAAATAAAAACCCTAATTAAAACACCCTAAAATAAAAAAAATAGGCCGGCCCAATTATTCTTTCTCTATGTTTTTATTGGCCCCGTTCCTTTGTTTGTGATGGCGGATCTTGTTTCTTCGCTCGTTCTTCTACGCAACTGAAATAGGGCTTGCGTCCTTGATCCAAATTAGGGCTTTTCCAAATTGAAGCACCGACCTTTGATACTGTTCGACTTCGATGCTCTTTGCGGCTGCTTCGTTGATCGAATTCCTTCTTTGGTATGTAATTGAATGCTTTTGCTTTTACTGATTTTATGCTTTCTGGAATTCGATTTGATTCGAGATGAATGATTATTATTCTCAGTTTAGCTTGAACTCGAATACTTCAATTGCCGATGATGTTAATCACTTTTGTAGGGTTCGACCCCCCTGTATTTTTGTCGTATAATAATATTTGAATTTGTCAAATTCTTTTGATCGGTCGTTTGATTATGCTTGGATGCTTGGGATTGATTTGTGACTTGTTCAAATTGCTTGAATAACACGGTTTCAAAACTTGGTCATCACGACATTGATTTGATTTGAAATTGCGATATATTTGGTCAAAACAAAATTTTGATTTCTTTGTGATGGCCACGGCTTTGACTTGACTGCATCTCACGGCTTTGATTTTGTGACTTGAATCTTTACTGCATTGCTTCTGATCATGTTGCACAATTTCTGTTGTTTCCAGTTGCACTTGGTCATTTTGTATCTGCATTTGTTATTTCTGAAGCTCGAGTTGCACTGTCTAACAGTTACATGGTTCATGTCATGTAGTTTTTGAGTTGCACTTGCTCACTGCTTGATGGTCTTGTGACTCTTGCTATGCCTTTGTGCATTTTTCTGTATTCAGTTGAGTTAATTGTTGCATTTGTTTACTTCTGCACTTGTGTATATTTGGGCTGATCATTTGTATGCATACATTCTTGTATGTATATATGTGTATGGTCACTTATGTATTGCCTTTCTGAACTGTGCACATTGTTGCATGGTTCTTTGACCTTGTTGCCTCTGTTCATTTGCCGGTTAGCTTGCATCTGCTTGCTGTTGTTTGGATATTGTGGCATGTGGTCTTTGCTGTGTTCCCATTTGGGCTTGTAGTTGATTCTTTGAGTTTTTCTGAATATTGTTGTATTTGGACTTGTTCATTGTAGAATGTCACTGAAGACTTGTGCTTTGTGTTTTGATGCTCGGCCTATTGTGCATTTGTGGTTCCCACTGTATTGCATTTGTATCACTGTATCATGCTTGGCTTTCATGTTCATGTGTATCTTCGTAAACTTGTTGCATTCATGTTCTTCACTTGGTTGTTGACACTGGTCTGGTTCATCTCAAAAATTTCTGTGCCACTTTCCATGTGTTCATGTTGCTGGACTTGTTGTTGGCATGTGCATGTTACCTTGTTCACTATGTCACTTAGGTGCATATGTTTGCACTGCGCATTACCACTGTAACACATGTTCATCAATGCATGCTGTGTACTTTGATGGAGTTTTGATTTGTCGAAGCTTTGCATTCATCAAGTTTCCTTGTGTTGAATCTAGTTTCAAAACTCGGATTTGACCTTGTGCTCGTGTCGTGATTTAATTTATGTTGCACCTGAGTTGAATCCTGTATTTGGGTTTGACCTGTGCTCACCTATCCCTGTAGCATTATCAAGTGTATATATCGGTGTGCACGGCCTTGTGGCATATACAGTGATACATTGTGTATGTCACAAGTTGTTCGTGTATGATGAATACAAATGTAAATAATGACGAACAACCCAAATAACTGAGGCAAATATTATTTTCAAAATTCATCTTTTATTTTATATTGCAAAAATGTTTTATTTTCAATTTTACTGCGTTAGTGAATATTTTTGCAGATTGCTCAGATGCTGGATTCAAACCGGAATGAAGTTGAAGATAAATATACGAGTGTGAGTGATATGTAGTGAGGTGAAAATGTAAAAATGAATTGTGATCTAATCAGAAATGTATTGTAATAGAAAATGTATATTTATAATGAGAGCTTGAAGTTGTGATATCAAAAATTGTAATAAATATTTATTTGAATAAAATATTCTTTTGAATTCAAATTCTGTGTTATTTAATTTTATTCAGCAAATATTTATTTAAACTGTGAAAAATAAAATAGTACATTAACAAATACATTTAAACGAATGTATATATGTTTATTATCATCAAACAAAAATCATATAAGCGTATATTCAACAAAGAATCTCACAATCGCAGCGGATCAAAATATAATATCAAATAACTACATTTATACTAAAAAAAAGCTGGAATTGTCAATATACATTCATTATATCAGAGTACAATCATTCACAAATAAACTGCAACTTGTCCTTGACTACTATAAATACAATCTCAAATACACAGTGGAAAATACTCCATACGTCCCTGCCATCTTGCTCGTCTCCTGAGTTTCAGATTGTCCTAACCTTAAAATCTGTAATACTCGGTCTGACCTGAACATTACATTAAAGTAACACCCGAGTCAGGCTGGAAACCAGCGTGAGTAAACCCATTTTATGTGAAATACTTAAATTATAAAATTCTCTTCCGGGTAACTCGTACATCACTACGAGCTGTTATCTTGTTATATCCAACCACTCATTTCAAAAAACAATATATAAGTACCGTTACTTAGTTTAAATGTCCATGTTACTTAATTTATTCAATTCCAGCCCATTTGATTCCATAATCAAATCTACAAAGAATTACAGTAGTTGCTAATCGAAGTTGTTTCAGATATTACTGATACCCGACCCCAATCTCTTCGAACTCAACACCATCCCTTAAGCCAAGTTCTTTAAGTTTAAACAATTCAATTTATATTTAGAATAGAGCAATTCATCACATATAGATCACCCACATTTATTACAGTTCAAAGAAATCATTTCACATCGCAGAACATCACAAATTACATATCAGAGATATCAAACAATCCAAGGCATTCAATTATAGTTTATCTTCATAAGCAAGATTAATTAGTCGCCAATCTAATAAATTTAATTAACATAAAATAAATTAATTACTTTTAAATCCCACTTAATTATCATTAATTAATTTCAAACCATTCATTATTATTTTAATTAAATATTGACATTAATTAATTATAATTTAATTACTTAAGACCTTAAATAATTTAAGATAAACCACTCATCTTAATTAATTACTTAATTATCATTTAAATCTTTATTAAATTAAATGTCTGAAATTAATCACGTGAGACCTTTTTATTAATTAAAGTTTAATACGCTTATCTAATCACCTACTTAATTATATCATTTTATTTTTGAAAACATTTAGGGATTTAATTAAATAATTATCCTAATATATAATTATCTTAAGTCAAAACAATTTAAACTCAAAAACATTTGACTTATAATTATATTTTGAAACTTATTTTGAAAACTTGATAAATACGTATACTTTCAAAAATTGTTACCATCTTGCTTTGAAAACTTTATTACTAATTTACTTGTTTTTAAAACTTGTTACTCAAAGTTTCTTTGCTTTTTAAACTTGGTCATGTTTTCTTTTTTAAACTTGGTTAATTGCCTAACTTGTAAACTTAGTTAAATCATTATCTAAAAATCTCGCCCCAAACTCAAAAACACCCGAGCCACCCTCGATCCTTCCCGCTTCCACTTCATCAATCACACTCGTGAACAAACCCAGCTTGACCCGAAGAAAACTCCTTCATCTTCAATCCTTGATCAACTCAACAACTAACATAAACGAAAGAAAACATGTGGATGTGAACACGAGAACAAATGTAACGACCCGTTAAATTTGATAATATTAAATGGATTAACTTAATATAATTTTTAATCTAATTTATAATAAATGTAGGAGTTGGATATAGTAACTTAGATTAAAGATTTAACAATTGAAATGTTATATGGCAATAGGTAGAATAACGAAGATTTGTGTTGTGGTTATAAGTCATAATTAGTTGATTAAAATGGTATTAATGAAATAATAACTGAATTGAATTGCAATATCTAAACATCAGAAAAATTTAATTGGTGGATTTAATTTGGTTAAATTAATAAGTTGTAATTAAATATAGAAGAAAAATAAATTAAAAACCTACTTATAGTAATTCGAAGTTAATTCAAATGATTTTAAGTGGTGAAAAGAATTTTACCTATATATGAGTTGAATATGAGGAATTTGAGGAAAATATTAAACTAATATAATGTAATAAACATTGTTAACAGTAAATGGAATATGATAATAAGAACAATTGCAAGTTTGTATTTTTGGGCGAAATAATATTGATAGGTAATAATTGTTGTAGAGAATAAATTACAAATATTATAAATTATATAATGGTGACAGCTATTGTACGTTACCAATGCATTTAATTTATAGCGCTTAAATGTAATTAATCATTGCCTTTTTGTAAGTTAAGAAGTAACTGAAAATTTTGAAGGAAAAATCAATAGAAAGGTTAACTATATGCATAAGATGGAAAGTTGAATAGAATTCTAATAAATGATAATAATGGAAAACGTATACAATCAATGTAGGCAATTTGAAATTACAATGCTGTTGAAATGATTAAACGTTTCTTGTGATAATTAATAAATAACGAAAGGAGTAAGCGTATTTATTTAGAGTATAATTACTATTAGGTAGAGATTTAAGTAACAAAGTTTAATGCAATGTTAGTAATGTCAATTTAAGTCAATAATAAGGAATTGGGAATCATATCTATGAAATGATAACGAGAATACAAGGTGATAAATGCCAATTAAGGGTAATAATTAATAAACTTAATGAAATCCCAATTTTATATAAAATAATTTAAAAGTCAGGTTTGGCTATAATTTGAACATAAGTAATGTAGTATGAAAATATATGCAAAAATTGATTTTTGTAATAAAAGATTTTGTACGTGACAAAAAGGTAACGGTAATGTTTATGGTAGGTTGCCTATTCATTTATTTAGATTTTTAGTTGGAATTGGAAATAAGTTTGTAATAAATGTAAATAAATGATACATTTATGTGAAATATAACCAATGTAAATTTTATTTATAATATAGCAAAGGGTGGATTTAAGAAGTGAAATTGCAGAATTTGAAGCTAATTAATAATAGACATAGTAAAGATGGCAATCCAATCAAATACTTAGGAATAAAATTATTGGAAGGTAACCTAATTTATAAATAAATGGTAAGTATTTAAGATATAATTCTATATTAATTGAAACTGATTGTAGTTTTAGTGTAGTAATGTTAAGGCTAACTAAATTTGCTTTATAGATGGAATTATAATCAAGGTGGATAGGTAACGAACTTAAAAATATAATTAAGAACTAATAGGTGGCAAATTAATATAGTTTTTATTATGTAAGTAAACTTTGGTAAATCAAATTCTACCAATCCAAAGCTAACGTTTTGTTAATATAGATTTAAGTATAGAGAGCAATATTTATTTATTTAATTGAAGTATTGCAAAATAAATGAAAATTTAACATCTAAATATTACGTTAATAGGAAGTAATTGTTCTACTTATCATTACATTCATTTAGCCCATTTTGAAACTTAATCAACTGAAATTAATAGGAGAGAGAATACTAATTGTAATAGGTGCAATTAAAAGCAGCTTATGTTTTGTGAAATATAAGAAAAGTTTTGATTAAAAAAAAAACATTTACATCAATAAAATGAATGTTTCATCTATGAATGTATGTTTAATTTAATTTAAATAAAAATATAGAAAGATTGATTTTTAAAGAAAGAAATATATGTTTATTTGAACTGTGTTTAGCTTACAAACTAATTACAAGAATAGGAAAATAATCTATTTATTACTCTTATGTATAAATAATTTTTCTATTTTTTTTTTTGCAATTTGGTTGTCTGTTTTAAAATTTAATTTTGTGTGATTGCAATTAATGTAGTTCAAATATTTCAATTAAAAGAAAAGGAAACGGTGATTGCAATTAATAGATTTAATAAAAAAAAATGCGCGTTTTATGGTAAACAAAAAGGGTGTTTTAATGGTAATTAGAGATCATTTTGGGAAAAACAAATCAAATGTTTTCATTTTTAAGGTAATTATAAAAAAATTATTATGCATAGACAAAAACCCGAATGCGTAGAAATTCGAATATTACTTGAGTTAATGAAGTTAATTTTGGTGTGTTTAGGGTTAACAAAATTCATTAAGTAAACAATTGTTTTGAAATTTGAATCCTAAAAGTATGTTTACAGTATAGAGTTAGTCCATTCATTCCCTTTCTAATAAATAATTACCTCTTTTTAATACCTGCTACTTTTAAAAAGGTTGTTCATATTTACTATATTTCAAAACCAAGTTTGTTCATATTTACTTTATTTCTTTCCATTCATTTCCTAATTATAAATAACCTACATCTTATTCTTCTTTTACATTTTGTTTCTCCTAACTCTAACCCTAGCCTCCATGCTACTCTTCTTCTTCTTCTTTTTTTTTTCTTGTTTTTCTCAAAGCTCCTTATTATCTCTCATTTTAATTTTTCCTTCCTCTTAAAATATTCTTCTTCTTCTTCAAATTTACTTCTATTTCAAACTTTCTTCTTTATTTTCAAATCTAGATCTTCTCTTCCGTTTACAGTCCTTATTTTAATCTTTTTTTTTCAAATCTTCTTTTTCAAATCTTCTTTTTTCTTTCAAACCTTTTAAAAATACATACTTTCATATAATAAGGAGGAAAATTAAAGTAAATCGAAATAAAAGAAAAATTACGGAACAAAGTTAGCAATCAAGAAGAAGCATACGCGTTTTTCACGAGGGAAGAGTGGATGTGGCACGGTATTTTATTTTTGTTTAATTTATTTTTGTTAATTTTGATTTCAATTAGTTCTAATAATCATAACTCGTACATACGGACTCCGTTTCACGCAATTTTTTTGTTAGGATCAAAATTAAATTCCAGATCTTTTGACACTGGTTTGGACAGATTTGGAGATAGTCGAATTTTTGGGTTTAAATCGGATTTGAATTCGATTTAAATTCAAAAGGTGAGTGTTTAAAACCCACTCACAACTACTAGAAGCTTTTATGTTTGTTAAATTAATTTTAGAAATGAATAGCAATTTATTTATGAGTATTTGACATGTTTATTTCACTCATATTTGTTGAATTGCATTTATTAAGTTTAACTGTTAATTTAATTTATTTATTGCATATTAATTGATAGTTAGAATTTATTTGTTTGCCTATAAACTGCTAGTTAACAGTTATATAGATTATTACTGAATATAAACTATTAGATTAATAGTTGTTAAATTTAATCTGAATAAAATTGCCAGTTATTACCTGTTATCTATTATCAAATATAAATTGTTATTGATTGATATTGCTTGATGATTTTGATTGGATGATGGATGATGTTGATGGATGTTTATTGAATATCATAAAATTGCGAATTATCATGCATATTTCATTTCATTCGGGATTGTGGTTTGAAATGATATACAACCGCAAAATTTTATATCTTTAAATTGCGGACTGAAATGATAAATATCCGTATCACTTGACCATAGGATAGAAAATTTTATACAGGCACCGCGGTCTATATATAACTATTTTAATGTGATTTCTATGGTTTGGATGGAATACGGTTTCTAAAAATCTTAAATTTTATATTGTATAAATATTATTCTTCCATATATATACATATGAAGTTGAAAATTTTGAAATTTAAAGGTGTATAAAAATCTTTATTTAAAAATGGAAAAAATTTAAGAAAATGGAGTTTAATAATTTATATCATATGTTTAAATGTTAAGTTTGAAAATTTTAAGATATGATATTTATAATTGGATTTTTCCCAAAATAAATTGAAATGAATATTCTAGTATAATTTGAATTGGGAAAATATATATATTTTATTACTAGAAATTGAAGTCTTATTATTTATGGATTTTATGTGAATATTCAAGACTAATTAATAGAACAATTGATCTGTTGAAAGAATAAAATCCAATTTTAGTTTGAAATATTGTTACTCAAAATGGATATACGTATATATAAATAAATTGAAGTGGTTTTGGAACTTGAGAGAGATAATATAAATTTTGGTTTAGACTTTAATAAAGAAATGTATTTGTAAAGCCATGAGAACTATTTTCTTTACAAAGTAACATTTAAGTTAAACCATTTAATTCATATACCGTTGAATGTCCAAACCATTCAAGTTTTTTTTTTAGAAGTTATGGTTTTAAATTATGATTTTCAAAATACTATGCTTTGAAAATATTTGATTTTCGGACGATATGAAGTTAAAGCATTTTGATTTTGGAAAAGAATCATATTTGGGATAAGTGATAAAATATGGTTTTGGGTTTTGAAATGACATCGTATTCATGGTTATGAAATGGAATGTTTATTCTGATTTTTAAAGTATAACCTATTTTTAAATGACCGCGGTGTTATAATAACGATGGGTTGGCAAAGAGACCGGGATCGGATATCTGACATACTCTCTGTCGATACCGAAAACCACTTTGACTAACCGTGTACGCGGTGGAGATTCCAGAATGAAGTAGGTGGTGGCGACGTTTCCTGTAAGGTAAATACGTGGACCCGACTCCCGTGAGTTGGCATAAGGTGGCTAAAACAGGAGCGATTCTCAGGCCAATGAGGTCATTCCTCTGATCGGACCCTCCTCTTCGATATTATACTTTGATTTTGGATTGATTCAGTGGCCACTTCTATATTTTGATTTTGGGGAGTTAGTCCGAGGTGGGCGGTAACTGCGGCTACGCGTTTCCACCAGCCTGGATAGCAATTGGTATATCTACCCTGGCATTGCCTAGTTGTGCCATGTCACCTACCATACCGAGCCTTTACTACGAGTTTCTATTTGTGTCGTACCTATGGAGTATCCTCTGGTAGCTTCCTGATCAGGAGGTATTACGGTACTGTATAGACTATTGGCATTATTTGTGTTAAGGGCTATATGGGTAACCCCTTAACGCTATTTAAAAGTAAGTTTATTTTATAAATAGACACTATTATAATAGCGCAATATACTACATAGTAAATAGTTTAACGGATCCTTAGGAGATGTAAATCCCGAACATCTCTTGAGTTACTGTACTCATATTTATTTCTGTTAATTTAACTCACATAAGATCTTTTAGTCTGACTCGAGTGTTTTTGTCTTTTCAAATTCGCTCGGGTCAGTCCGAGCGTTTCAGGATCGAAGAATTTAGCTTTGAAGGACGAAGACGAAGGAGTCGTATTATTATTATCTATAGTATTGCACCACACTCTAAATTTCCGCTGCATTGATTGTATTGGTATGTGTAACTCTGATATTCATTGTATAAGTAAAATAAATATTTTGTAAACAGTTATCGTGAACTGTATATTGATTATTATATTTTATCCTTCCGCTGTGAGATTCTATTTTGTTTTATTTCTTCTCTGTTTTTCTTATTTACCCCATAACAATCCGCCCTTGCGTATGCTTTGAATTGGCACGTGTGTCGGTTTAAAGTGTGCGAAAAGGCGGGATGTTACAGTTGGTATCAGAGCTTTGGTTTAGCGATAAACCTTGGTTTTGTGGGGTTTGACTCTTTGTTAATAGGGTAGTAGTACCCTATGGGAGTCGCTGAGAGTATATATATGAGAGAGCGTATTTGTTAGTTTTATAAAAAGATTTTGATATTGTGTTAATCTGTTCCACTTTGTATTTATAAATTCTGGTTGATGCATGGGACGCTATGTCATCAATAGAGATTTCTAAACACTTAATTAGGACAGACCGACATAATATTTTTTTTAATATAGGTGAATGAAATAATTTTGCCTATTATATTTTCTATATATAAAAATATTTTTATAAAGATATATATATATATTTGGTTGCTATAGATTGGGTGTTAGGTAATAAAATATTTATAATAATTGAAGCTAAGCTGAAATTATAATAAATCAAATTGGGGATTTTTGAACTTAAGTCCGGGATTTTGAAATCTGCTTTCAAAGGATTTATGAAATATAATGATTTGGTTTATAAATATTTTCTTATATAAATATTTAGTATAATTCGAAGGAATTGGTTTAAAGAGGATTTTGAAGAAAATAAGTTTGTACTTTCCTCTCTGTCGCTGGAAAATAATTTCGGTGATGACGGCCGCATCATACACTTTCATTTTCGAGTTTCGAAGGGAAAGGCCACTGTAGTAAAATTCTACTGCAGATTTGTTTTGAAATTATTTAAAATTTTAATTGTTTAAAGGTAATTAGAGATATAAAAGTTGTAAGAAATTAATTATCTATTATTTTAAAGAAATTTTGGAATTTGACCCGGTATTAATTCTTGAATTTCCATTAATTAGTTGTAAAAATTTAGGTTAGTGAAATAAAAGAACAATCAATGAATTAAGAGAATTGAGATAAAACCTGTATAAGTTCAATTGCATTTTTCTTTAACATAAATAACTTACCAAGTATAAAAAGTTGAAATGTAAATTAAGAGTGGAATAGAATATTATGCAAGTAGAATTTTGGAAAAAAAATGAAGTATTCAATAAATTACTGTTATAAATAAGAATTTAATGGTATTAACTTAAGTGATGATTGGAATTTTACTAAAATTAAAGGTTGTATTATTAATAGGTGATTTTAACCTTAAGAAAGTAAAAATGAAATTCCTTAATTTATAAAGTTTGATTGTAGGGTTATTAACTTAAGTATGCTTTAATTCCCCCTATTCTAATATAATAGAAAGTAAGTAATATATAAATGACTGTAAACCCTAAGTAATTAATTAATAAAATTCCTTATTTTTAAGAATGAAGGTTAAAGGGTTAATAATTTAAGTGTAATTAAAAAGGGTTACTGTAATTAAATATTATAGAAAGTGGGTAATTAAACTGTTACTGCTATTAAATATAATGGAAACTTCCACATTAAATAAATAAATGAGATTAAAGGTAAGTTGAAATTGTAGGTTATAAAACAAATATATATTAATTAAAGGAATGAAAAGAAACTTGTAAATTTTCACTTACATTCTTAAAATATATATAACTTACCATAAAAAAAAAGTTGCAATTGCTAGTAAGAAAGTGTAAAGGGAAATCTTACAAGTGAAGCTTGAGGTAATTAAAGTATTCAATTAATTGCTGTTAAAACTTAAGCTAAATAGGAAATTTTACTATATAAGAAAGGTAAGTAGAATAAATGGGTGATATAAACTTTAGTCAATAAATTGGAACATAAATATGATAAATTTGTAATAAATGAAAATGAAAATTGTAAGAAGTAAAGGGGTCACTCTATAAATGAAAGAAAGAAAATCAAACCACTGAAGCATGAAAAAAATGTATGATAAGTTAATTTGGTTGTTGGTTTGAATTGTTATTGTTGATTTATGTTTGTTGGGTAAGGAATTTGAAGTTGTTGGATGAATAAATAATCTATCCTTGTTCCATCTAAGACTGTTGAGTAAAGGATGCACTTGATAGTTAATTTCATTTCATACAAATTTCAAGTTTGAACCCAAACAACAAATTGGTTGATGGATTAATGGTTGCTTGTTTGTGGTGTGTGCTGTTTGTTAAAAATCTATGGTTGTTGCATTTGATTGGTTGATTAATGGTCGAAACCACCTAAACATTTCACTTTCATATAAATATTTAACCTTTTAGATTATATAAGTGAATACAGGTGATGGAAGCAACTGCTACTGCTTTTGGTTCCAAAATAATAAACGTATATTGCCCGACAAATAGGTACGTTTCCGGATTACGTTTTAGCGCTATTTTATATAATTTTCCCGTGTTGGGATATAATATTTTGATAATATATGTAATATATTTGTATATTTTGATATTATATTTTCTCCAGAGTCTCTCCGTACAAAGGAGACTGCCAAAATTTTCCGTAAATTTTGGACTTAGAATTTTGTGAAAATATTTTCCCAACTTTAATAATTTAAGTACAAAAGAATATAATGATTATAAAACTGGTATATTTTATATAAGGGAATTAATTTAGTAATATTGTCAATAAGTTAATGTTTGAAATAAGATGTACTGTTTTACTCTTCCTTCTCCCTTCTTTTTCCTTTTCGGGAACGAAAAGTTTTGAGTGGGGGAGATTGTAACGACCCGTTAAATTTGATAATATTAAATGGATTAACTTAATATAATTTTTAATTTAATTTATAATAAATGTAGGAGTTGGATATAGTAACTTAGATTAAAGATTTAACAATTGAAATGTTATATGGCAATAGGTAGAATAACGAAGATTTGTGTTGTGGTTATAAGTCATAATTAGTTGATTAAAATGGTATTAATGAAATAATAACTGAATTGAATTGCAATATCTAAACATCAGAAAAATTTAATTGGTGGATTTAATTTGGTTAAATTAATAAGTTGTAATTAAATTTAGAAGAAAAATAAATTAAAAACTTACTTATAGTAATTCGAAGTTAATTCAAATGATTTTAAGTGGTGAAAAGAATTTTACCTATATATGAGTTGAATATGAGGAATTTGAGGAAAATATTAAACTAATATAATGTAATAAACATTGTTAACAGTAAATGGAATATGATAATAAGAACAATTGCAAGTTTGTATTTATGGGCGAAATAATATTGATAGGTAATAATTGTTGTAGAGAATAAATTACAAATGTTATAAATTATATAATGGTGACAGCTATTGTACGTTACCAATGCATTTAATTTATAGCGCTTAAATGTAATTAATCATTGCCTTTTTGTAAGTTAAGAAGTAACTGAAAATTTTGAAGGAAAAATCAATAGAAAGGTTAACTATATGCATAAGATCGAAAGTTGAATAGAATTCTAATAAATGATAATAATGGAAAACGTATACAATCAATGCAGGCAATTTGAAATTACAATGCTGTTGAAATGATTAAACGTTTCTTGTGATAATTAATAAATAACGAAAGGAGTAAGCGTATTTATTTAGAGTATAATTACTATTAGGTAGAGATTTAAGTAACAACGTTTAATGCAATGTTAGTAATGCCAATTTAAGTCAATAATAAGGAATTGGGAATCATATCTATGAAATGATAACGAGAATACAAGGTGATAAATGCCAATTAAGGGTAATAATTAATAAACTTAATGAAATCCCAATTTTATATAAAATAATTTAAAAGTCAGGTTTGGCTATAATTTGAACATAAGTAATGTAGTATGAAAATATATGCAAAAATTGATTTTTGTAATAAAAGATTTTGTATGTGACAAAAAGGTAACGGTAATGTTTATGGTAGGTTGCCTATTCATTTATTTAGATTTTTAGTTGGAATTGGAAATAAGTTTGTAATAAATGTAAATAAATGATACATTTATGTGAAATATAACCAATGTAAATTTTATTTATAATATAGCAAAGGGTGGATTTAAGAAGTGAAATTGCAGAATTTGAAGCTAATTAATAATAGACATAGTAAAGATGGCAATCCAATCAAATACTTAGGAATAAAATTATTGGAAGGTAACCTAATTTATAAATAAATGGTAAGTATTTAAGATATAATTCTATATTAATTGAAACTGATTGTAGTTTTAGTGTAGTAATGTTAAGGCTAACTAAATTTGCTTTATAGATGGAATTATAATCAAGGTGGATAGGTAACGAACTTAAAAATATAATTAAGAACTAATAGGTGGCAAATTAATATAGTTTGTATTATGTAAGTAAACTTTGGTAAATCAAATTCTACCAATCCAAAGCTAACGTTTTGTTAATATAGATTTAAGTATAGAGAGCAATATTTATTTATTTAATTGAAGTATTGCAAAATAAATGAAAATTTAACATCTAAATATTACGTTAATAGGAAGTAATTGTTCTACTTATCATTACATTCATTTAGCCCATTTTGAAACTTAATCAACTGAAATTAATAGGAGAGAGAATACTAATTGTAATAGGTGCAATTAAAAGCAGCTTATGTTTTGTGAAATATAAGAAAAGTTTTGATTAAAAAAAAACATTTACATCAATAAAATGAATGTTTCATCTATGAATGTAGGTTTAATTTAATTTAAATAAAAATATAGAAAGATTGATTTTTAAAGAAAGAAATATATGTTTATTTGAACTGTGTTTAGCTTACAAACTAATTACAAGAATAGGAAAATAATCTATTTATTACTCTTATGTATAAATAATTTTTCTATTTTTTTTTTTTTGCAATTTAGTTGTCTGTTTTAAAATTTAATTTTGTGTGATTGCAATTAATGTAGTTCAAATATTTCAATTAAAAGAAAAGGAAACGGTGATTGCAATTAATAGATTTAATAAAAAAAAATGCGCGTTTTATGGTAAACAAAAAGGGTGTTTTAATGGTAATTAGAGATCATTTTGGCAAAAAACAAATCAAATGTTTTCATTTTTAAGGTAATTATAAAAAAATTATTATGCATAGACAAAAACCCGAATGCGTAGAAATTCGAATATTACTTGAGTTAATGAAGTTAATTTTGGTGTGTTTAGGGTTAACAAAATTCATTAAGTAAACAATTGTTTTGAAATTTGAATCCTAAAAGTATGTTTACAGTATAGAGTTAGTCCATTCATTCCCTTTCTAATAAATAATTACCTCTTTTTAATACCTGCTACTTTTAAAAAGGTTGTTCATATTTACTATATTTCAAAACCAAGTTTGTTCATATTTACTTTATTTCTTTCCATTCATTTCCTAATTATAAATAACCTACATCTAATTCTTCTTTTACATTTTGTTTCTCCTAACTCTAACCCTAGCCTCCATGCTACTCTTCTTCTTCTTCTTTTTTTTTCTTGTTTTTCTCAAAGCTCCTTATTATCTCTCATTCTAATTTTTCCTTCCTCTTAAAATATTCTTCTTTTTCTTCAAATTTACTTCTATTTCAAACTTTCTTCTTTATTTTCAAATCTAGATCTTCTCTTCCGTTTACAGTCCTTATTTTAATCTTTTTTTTTCAAATCTTCTTTTTCAAATCTTCTTTTTTCTTTCAAACCTTTTAAAAATACATACTTTCATATAATAAGGAGGAAAATTAAAGTAAATCGAAATAAAAGAAAAATTACGGAACAAAGTTAGCAATCAAGAAGAAGCGTACGCGTTTTTCACGAGGGAAGAGTGGATGTGGCACGGTATTTTATTTTTGTTTAATTTATTTTTGTTAATTTTGATTTCAATTAGTTCTAATAATCATAACTCGTACATACGGACTCCGTTTCACGCAATTTTTTTGTTAGGATCGAAATTAAATTCCAGATCTTTTGACACTGGTTTGGACAGATTTGGAGATAGTCGAATTTTTGGGTTTAAATCGGATTTGAATTCGATTTAAATTCAAAAGGTGAGTGTTTAAAACCCACTCACAACTACTAGAAGCTTATATGTTTGTTAAATTAATTTTAGAAATGAATAGAAATTTATTTATGAGTATTTGACATGTTTATTTCACTCATATTTGTTGAATTGCATTTATTAAGTTTAACTGTTAATTTAATTTATTTATTGCATATTAATTGATAGTTAGAATTTATTTGTTTGCCTATAAACTGCTAGTTAACAGTTATATAGATTATTACTGAATATAAACTATTAGATTAATAGTTGTTAAATTTAATCTGAATAAAATTGCCAGTTATTACCTGTTATCTATTATCAAATATAAATTGTTATTGACTGATATTGCTTGATGATTTTGATTGGATGATGGATGATGTTGATGGATGTTTATTGAATATCATAAAATTGTGAATTATCATGCATATTTCATTTCATTCGGGATTGTGGTTTGAAATGATATACAACCGCAAAATTTTATATCTTTTAAATTGCGGACTGAAATGATAAATATCCGTATCACTTGACCACAGGATAGAAAATTTTATACAGGCACCGCGGTCTATATATAACTATTTTAATGTGATTTCTATGGTTTGGATGGAATGCGGTTTCTAAAAATCTTAAATTTTATATTGTATAAATATTATTCTTCCATATATATACATATGAAGTTGAAAATTTTGAAATTTAAAGGTGTATAAAAATCTTTATTTAAAAATGGAAAAAATTTAAGAAAATGGAGTTTAATAATTTATATCATATGTTTAAATGTTAAGTTTGAAAATTTTAAGATATGATATTTATAATTGGATTTTTCCCAAAATAAATTGAAATGAATATTCTAGTATAATTTGAATTGGGAAAATATATATATTTTATTACTAGAAATTGAAGTCTTATTATTTATGGATTTTATGTGAATATTCAAGACTAATTAATAGAACAATTGATCTGTTGAAAGAATAAAATCCAATTTTAGTTTGAAATATTGTTACTCAAAATGGATATACGTATATATAAATAAATTGAAGTGGTTTTGGAACTTGAGAGAGATAATATAAATTTTGGTTTAGACTTTAATAAAGAAATGTATTTGTAAAGCCATGAGAACTATTTTCTTTACAAAGTAACATTTAAGTTAAACCATTTAATTCATATACCGTTGAATGTCCAAACCATTCAAGTTTTTTTTTTAGAAGTTATGGTTTTAAATTATGATTTTCAAAATACTATGCTTTGAAAATATTTGATTTTCAGACGATATGAAGTTAAAGCATTTTGATTTTAGAAAAGAATCATATTTGGGATAAGTGATAAAATATGGTTTTGGGTTTTGAAATGACATCGTATTCATGGTTATGAAATGGAATGTTTATTCTGATTTTTAAAGTATAACCTATTTTTAAATGACCGCGGTGTTATAATAACGATGGGTTGGCAAAGAGACCGGGATCGGATATCTGACATACTCTCTGTCGATACCGAAAACCACTTTGACTAACCGTGTACGCGGTGGAGATTCCAGAATGAAGTAGGTGGTGGCGACGTTTCCTGTAAGGTAAATACGTGGACCCGACTCCCGTGAGTTGGCATAAGGTGGCTAAAACAGGAGCGATTCTCAGGCCAATGAGGTCATTCCTCTGATCGGACCCTCCTCTTCGATATTATACTTTGATTTTGGATTGATTCAGTGGCCACTTCTATATTTTGATTTTGGGGAGTTAGTCCGAGGTGGGCGGTAACTGCGGCTACGCGTTTCCACCAGCCTGGATAGCAATTGGTATATCAACCCTGGCATTGCCTAGTTGTGCCATGTCACCTACCATACCGAGCCTTTACTACGAGTTTCTATTTGTGTCGTACCTATGGAGTATCCTCTGGTAGCTTCCTGATCAGGAGGTATTACGGTACTGTATAGACTATTGGCATTATTTGTGTTAAGGGCTATATGGGTAACCCCTTAACGCTATTTAAAAGTAAGTTTATTTTATAAATAGACACTATTATAATAGCGCAATATACTACATAGTAAATAGTTTAACGGATCCTTAGGAGATGTAAATCCCGAACATCTCTTGAGTTACTGTACTCATATTTATTTCTGTTAATTTAACTCACATAAGATCTTTTAGTCTGACTCGAGTGTTTTTGTCTTTTCAAATTCGCTCGGGTCAGTCCGAGCGTTTCAGGATCGAAGAATTTAGCTTTGAAGGACGAAGACGAAGGAGTCGTATTATTATTATCTATAGTATTGCACCACACTCTAAATTTCCGCTGCATTGATTGTATTGGTATGTGTAACTCTGATATTCATTGTATAAGTAAAATAAATATTTTGTAAACAGTTATCATGAACTGTATATTGATTATTATATTTTATCCTTCCGCTATGAGATTCTATTTTGTTTTATTTCTTCTCTGTTTTTCTTATTTACCCCATAACAATCCGCCCTTGCGTATGCTTTGAATTGGCACGTGTGTCGGTTTAAAGTGTGCGAAAAGGCGGGATGTTACAACAAATCATCTTCGACCATCATTCAGGCCACCCACAAGTCGTTGACCTCTCCCTCAGTCTTTCCGACCACCCAGGTCAACGATCACGCCTAGAATTAGAGAACGAGCTTGTTGAGCACTCGTTGGAAACCAAACCTAATAAAAAATTCCCTCTTGCATCGTCGCCTCCGATCGCCAGAACATTCGCCGACCAACCCAAACCTTCTCCTCAAAACCACGCTTTGATTTCCCCCACCTCCGATTGACTCCGATTCACCCATGACGATGCACGAGCCTCGAATCCCAAGTCGACCAAACAGGCTACAAAACCCTAGATCGCTGTCCATAACCACCACGGTGATCGATAAATCCTCCGAGCATTTTTCCCCGGATCTCCGTCCTATACACTACCTCCAACATCGATCACGACGCTCATCTCTTTCCCGATCGCCTGAAATCTATGAAAGATCGATTTCCGTTCAACTCGCGAAAACTCATCAATCACAAACTTAAAAATCTTGAAATCTTTATTAAAAATCATGGTTTCTAAGCTCGAATCCAGACATGCAATCAAAACTTGAATTTAAATACTAGATTTTCTTGCTAGAAATAATTTTCACTTTGATTTCTTGATTCCTGTAAACTTACTTGTTAATTATACTTAAAAATATTTTTTTTAAATCAAATTTAGCTATTACAAACAGATTCCTTCTAAAGATCATATCCTAAAATTGTTTATATGAAAAGATATGAAAGAATTCTTGAGCCTGTTACACAAACAGAGATTTGTATACACCTATATACAGACATGCACCAAATACTTCATATATATATATATATATATATATACATACAAATACTATAATTCATCCATGCAACCATATCTACAATCATTACTTCAAATACTTATCTCATGCACCAAGATAACAGATTAAAATTTTAAAAAAAAATTACTCACCAGATTTTGAAAAACAGAGAACAGGTTTTGGAAAACTGGACGTGATTTGATCTGAACTACTACTTGACGTTTGAGTTGAATCTGAATTTACTTTGCTTTGCTTGAGCTTAGTTGAAATGAAGCTTGAAAGAGTTGAATTTATAGTTGTTCTTGAATTTGCTCAGGTTGAACTTGAAGTTATTTTGATTTCTTTTTAGTTTCTATTTAGAAGAAGATGAAAGAAAATTGAGATTGAGCAATGAATATACATAGCCTGGTTTTCTCATACATTTTATTTATATTTCAAATTAAAAAAAAACCATGGCACTTGTCTTTGCATGTTATACAAAAGCTACTAATGTCAAAACCAATATAATATATTTTCTTATGTTTTTTATATATTTATTTATGTATTATGTTTTTTTTTAAATTTTTATATATTTTTTCATACCATATTAGTTCACATATAATCTAAAAAGAAAGCATAATAAACGCTTTATTAAATCTTATTTTAAGCTATCATACTTTTTAATTAATAACTATTTTTTTACTGTTTTGAAAATATAGAATAGCTTTTGAAAATTACTATATTGAATTCAAGAAAATGCTTCCAAATCACAATATATTTACACACACACACACACATATATTATAATTAGAAATACCTTAATTGAATTGTGACGCCCCACCTCTATACTCATAATAATAAAGGTTATTATGAGATAATAATGTCTGCTATTGCGAAGAATAAGGCTTGTTAGAAGCGACCATCCGTAAGTTATGCCTTAGACGAGTATTGATTACATCGATAGAAGTTGTGTAAATTACTCCCATCGATATATGTTCAATCCAGATCTAAAACGAAACAACGGTGGATTAAGAAAAATTCAAAACAACTCATAATAACAACCATACGGATAAGTATAATCACATCAAAACAGATATATCAGATATATACGGAAGACAAATCTGGATACATGCTACAACAGTCGATAGTTCACAAGAACCAAATGTACATATACATGTCATCATAATATACATGAGACTAGAGTCAATACACCAAAAGTAACACCTCGAAGTCTAAACAAAAAAAAATGAGGTGAAATCCCAAACGCTGAAGCGACAACTGAATCAGAGATAGTGATTACCCTAAAATAACTCGGTCTGACCTGAGTATTATTTTAAAAGAAAATAATAAATGGATCAGTCTAGTTTAAACTTAGAAGTGAATGAATCATAAAAAACATCAAAGAAAAATAATCATAATCTCGAATGAGACTATTCAACTTAAATAATCAACATAGTTTAAATGAAGAAATCTCAAGTTAAATTCCATCAAAGTCAATTTCAAAATTCATAGTTGAATTTGAAACAGCAGTACACAACAATCTAGAAATCAGTTAAGGTACTAGAAAAATCAGCATTCACAAAATGTAAAAATCAAAACAAGATAACTATTAAATCAACATAAAAGATGGATCGATCCCAGCAGATGGCGAGTTTAAGTTACGCCACACGGGCATCAACAGATGGCCGAAGCCTTACCAAGTACTATATTTTTGGCGCCCAACAGATGACCCGAGGGTCCAGCAGAGTGACCCGAAGGTCTAGCACTGGTAATTGACCCGAAGGTCCATCAGGTGATCCGAAGGTCCAGAAGAGTGGCTCGAAAGCCCAACAAAATCATCAAAACCATCAAGCAGTAAGCTAGTAAATATATGAGTTTAGCTTTATGTCCCATAACCACTAGCTTAACTTAAATATTTACGAATAAATTGTAGATCTCCACTCGAAAATTGTCATAAGAGTTTCAATCGAACAAGTCCAAGAATCAACCGATGAAGTAAACGCAAGTGTTTCATGCGACTTGTTTTACTAAGACGTTTAATTAGATTTCTTGTACGAATGAGGTAAAGGTTTATGTATACTAATAGGTTTGAAAACGGTTTTAATAAATGAGCTTTGTATTAAAATAGTGTTGTAATCGTTTTGATGAAAGATTTTTGATATTTACTACTAGTATAGAAACCTTTGTATTTTAAAGTGACAAATCATAGAAATGATTATACAAACAATCAATCATCCAAATTCACATTCGAAGACGTGAATAAAATCCAAAGAAATCGTTATCGAATCCATTAAGTTGGATGTTCCAAAAATCCCGAAGAAAAGGTCATCAAAGTCGATAATACATGATAACAACAAATAGGAATCAACAAGAATCGATTAAATTTGGAAACTAAGCAAAATAAGCATAAATAGGCAAGATAGGGAAAATATGAGCAGGTCAGTCGATTGGTACACTGAGTCAGTCGACTGAACACAGACCCAGATAATCCTCGGGTTTCAACTCAGTCAACTGACTCAAATGGTTCAGTCGACTGAACACTGTTTCCTGCATTCCAAGCCTATTATAAATGAATTGGAAACTCACACAATTTGCAATCGGACGAGCAACGGGCGCTAAGGGTTTACGCCAATCGACCACCCAGCCCTATTGGCTCTTTGATTCATCACAAAAACATGATCAAACATCAAAGTTATGATTTTTAAAGATTTGACTTCAAAACACCAAAAATTGAACTATTCATAAAACAATCCAAATCAAGAGCAATTGCACATGAATAAGTATTAGGAATCCTTACCTAACAATCAAAGATAGTTTAGACATAGATGTGAGATAAAAATCTCACCTTTTTACTCAAAAACAAAGATTGAAAGGCTCAAATACAAAGAGAAGATCAACTACTCTTCACTTCAACTCTAAAAGCTCCAATCTAAGATCAAAACAATATTTCATATATTTAGGTTTAGGAATTTTTGAAATTGAAGAGAGAAAGAGTTGGAGAAGAAGAAGAGAGGACTTACCAAAGCTTCTCCTTGATTTCTTGTTAAAACTTGGATTTGCAAATGAAGTTAGGGCTTAGGATTTTCTAATTCTTTTTTCTCCTCCACCATTGTTTATCTTTTAGCTTGAATGTGTTAGGAAAAAGAAATGAATGAAGAGGAGTGGTGGAGTTAGGATATAGGATGAGTTGGGTAGTGGGCTGAACCCCAACCCCAAACCTATACCCCAAGTGAAAAAGTAGCACAATTCTACAAACACCAAACATATCGAAGTTTATGCTCAAAAAGATTGCAAACGCCATTTTGGACTCAATGGGAGGTGGTATCGAACCCCAATTTGATAGTTTGCAAAAAGCAACATTTCAGACCCAAAATCCGATTAACGACGCTATATTTAAACAAAGCATTTAAATATATAATCGTAAAATATGCGGGTTGTTACAGATCTCCCCTCCTTAACAAAATTGCGTCCATGCAATTCCTATAGACGATATTTGTAACAACTATATAATTTCATCACCCAAAAAGAAAGGAAAATAAACTTGAGATGTAGAGATATTCTCACCATTTATAAGCAAAGATAGAAAACCCGGATAGGATCGCTCGATAAACTCTCTGGTTTCCCAAGTACAGTCTTTAGGATTTGCGGACCATTGAATTTTCACAAGCGAGACTTCTTTATTCCGAAGGCGTTTAACCTCCGAAGCTAGCACAAGAATAGGATTTTGCACCATAGATAAGTCGGGTGAGATCTCAGGATCTTGCAACACACGAGGATCAATAATAGAATTCGAATCTCGAAGGCATCGACGAAGCTGGGATATATGAAATACGTCATGAATTCCCGAAAACTGGATAGGTAGTGATACATGATAAGCAACAAGGCCAATGCATTCCGTAGTAGGAAATGGTCCAATATAACGAGGAGCCATTTTCCCGGAGCTACTAAAGCGCACCACACCCTTCAACGGAGAAACACGAATGAATACGTGATCGCCAACAGAAAATTCCAAAGGCTTTCTACGATGATCGGCATAAGATTTATGCCTATTCTAAGCCTCTTTCATTCTATATCTAATAATATCAATTCTCTCAGAAGATTCACGAATATAATCGGGGTCGAGAACTAACTTTTCCCCTGATTCCAACCAATATGATGGCAATCGACACGGTCCTCCGTAAAGAGCTTCGAAAGGAGCCATACTGATACTTGATTGAAAACTGTTGCTATAAGAGAAATCAACAAGAGACAAGTGGTCTTCCCAACTACCACCAAAATCAAGAATGCAAGCTCAAAGGAGATCCTCTAAGACTTGATTCACCCTTTCAGTCCGACCGTCAGACTGTGGATGATAAGCTGTATTGAGATTGAGTTTAGTGCCTAAAGCTTTCTGAAGGCTCTGCTAGAAACCACTAGTAAAAAGAGGATCTCTGTCACTAACAATGGAACTAGGCACACCATGAAGTCGAACGACGTCTTTAATAAATAGCTTAACCAACAAAGGAGCAGTCCGATTGGACTTGATAGGAATAAAATGGGCTGATTTAGTCAATTTGTCAACAATCACCCAAATACTAGTATTGCCCGACCTCGAACGAGATAGACCATCAATTAAGTCTATAGAAATCTGATCCCATTTCCATAATGGAATCTCAAGAGGCTGCAAAAGACCACTGGAACGCTGGTGTTCTGCTTTAACCAGTTGACAAGTCATGCAACGACTCACATAACTTGCAACATCATGCTTCATACGTTTCCAATTGTATAAGCGTTTCATGTCAGCATACATCTTACAACTACCTGGATGGATAGTATACTTAGAACGATGACAGTCCTCAAGAATGTCATTTCTAAGATTAGAAACACTAGGCACGATCAACTTTTCCTTCTTCCAAATACAACCATGAACATCAATATCGAAATCCTTCAGATCATCACTTCGGGATTCCGATTTACAACTCTAAATATGATAAGCAATATGTGGATCTTGTTTCTGGGCATCAGCAACACGATCCAACAAACTAGGACGAGCTTCCATGCTAAATAAAAGCATGGGAGAATCAGAAACTGAAGAACGGTCTCTAATATCACAAAGAGATAAAGCTTCCAACATATTCCACTCTGCTAGCATCATGGAAACAACAATTTGCTGCTTGCGACTAAGAGTATCAGCAACTCGATTACCCTTAACAAGGGTATATAGAATATCGAAATCATATGAAGCGAGGAATTCGAGCCAACGCTGCTGCTTAATATTAAGTTCTTTCTAAGCAAACAGATACTTCAGAGATTTGTGATCAGTAAAAAGAATAAAACGCTTGCCCAATAAATAATGTCGCCAAATCTTTAGAGCAAAGACTATGGCGGCTAACTCCAAATAATGGGTAGCATAACGAATCTCGTTAGGCTTTAGTAGTCTAGAAACATAGGCAACTACTCTATCCTTTTACATGAGAACAGCACCGAGACCAAAACCACTGACATCGGTATAAACAACAAGATCATGATTCCCTTTGGGAACCACTAAGATAGGAGCATGAGTAAGGAGGTCTTTTAACTTCAAGAAAGAATTCTCACACTTATCTGACCAAATAAAATAAATAGCTTTTCTCGTGAGAGAGGTAAGCGGTAAAGCAATACGAGAAAAGTCCTTAATGAACCGGTGATAATAACCCGTCATTCTAAGGAAACTACGGATCTCAGTAACAGACTCGATTCTCTTCCAATTCTGAATAGATTCGATCTTGGAAGGATCGACAGAAATACCATCGGAAGAAACAATATGATCGAGAAACTTCACCTTATTCTCCCAGAAGTGACGCTTGGAGAAGTTGGCATAAAGCTGATGCTGACGAAGATTGCTCAAAACAATCTCCAAATGCTGAATATGATCAGCTTCAGATTTGGAATAAATAAGAATATCGTCAATGAAAACCAAGACGAACTTATCGAGATATTCCCTAAATATCTGATTCATGAGATCAACAAAATACGCCGGAGCGTTCGTCAAACCGAACGGCATAACAAGCTATTCATAAGAACCATAACGAGTACGGAATGCGGTGAGAGGAATGCTACCTTCCGCAACTCGTAACTGATGAAAACCGGTAGCAAGAACGAGTTGGGAGAAGAGCTTAGCACCACTTAATTGATCAAATATGTCGTCGATCCTAGGCAATGGATACTTATTCTTGATAGTAAGCTCGTTAAGCTTGCGATAATCAATGAAAGCCTAAGAGTGCCATCTGGCTTCTTAACGAAGACAACAGCGGCGCCCCAAGGAGAAGAGGTAGAACGAATAAAATGCTTGGCTTCCAAATCGGATAATTGTTGCTTGAGTTCCTAATTTCCTTAGTAGACATCCTCGTGGGAGGACGACTAACAGGATGAGCACCAAAGATAAGATCAATACGGAACTCAATTGCCCTCTTCGGCGGCAAACATGAAATAGGCTCTAAGACATCAGAAAAATCACAAACAACCGGAACATTAACTATGACATCCTCCGATTCAAAAGAAGAAATGAGAGCATTCAAACCATGGTCCATACTTCGAAATATAATAGATAACAGCTCGATAGCATAGGGATGTTTGAGATATAAAGTTCTTTCGGGACATAGGATTTGAACTTCATAACGGACGAGCCAATCCATACCTAAAATCATATTGAAACCAAGATGATCCATAACATGCAGATTCGCGTGGAAGGAAAAACGACAAAGAATAATCTCAACATCAACACACAACAAACCAAGAGTAGCGGATCCACCAATAGGATTTACAATCCTCAAAGGGTCGGTAAGACTAACAACATACAAAGGAGGAGTATCAACAAGCTCCTTCGACACGAATGAACGCGGTGCACCCGTATCGAAAAGAATTTTAATAGAACGGCCATGGAATAAAATATAACCTTCCAAAACAGAAGGAGTAATACCTTTGGTCTGAGAAGAATCACCAGAAGCTTTAGCAACATTAAGCTTCCCAGATTTGAGACCCTTAGAAGCGATAGGACAATCAGAAATCCAATGACCTTCTTTCTTGCAATAACAACAAATACGAGGCTTAGGACAATTACGAAGAAGATGATCCAGAGAACCACAATTATAGCACGCCCTCTGTATAGAAGGTGCACTACTAGGCTGGGAACTAGAGGTAGCTTGCTTCTTCTTCTGGTTGGAAGAATTAGGCTTATGAAATGGAAACCTCTTCTTGTTGGGGTTCTTAGAAACATCAACCTCATCACCACTATCACGTTCCTTTTCAACAGCTTCAAGGCGAAGAGCCGATTCAACAAGCTCCTCAAAAGAGAGCTTAAGCTGAAGCAAAAGAACTTTCGTCAAATACTTCTTTAGACATCAAGAAAATGAAGATTCTTCTTACGCGGAGTGTTAATAAACTCAAATCCATATTTGGACAAGGCCTCAAAAGATGCAACATAATCAGAATCAGAGGACTTTCCTTGTTTAAACTCAAGGAAACTACAAGCAAGATTAGCCTTTTCCGATTCAGGAACGAACTTAAGTTCGAAACGTTCCTTAAACTGAATCCAAGAGAGAGAGGACTCATCAACTTCTGCCATAAAAAGCTCATACCAATCAAGTGCATGCTCTTGCAACATACTAGATGCCACGAGAACGAGATGATGATCAGAAAGATCCATCCGAGAAAATATGCGCTCACAAGAGCGCAACCAAGTCTGAACCTCTATTACGCTTTCTGATCCCTTGAAAGGCTTTCCTCCAAGGTGGGAATAGTCACTGCACATGCGGGCAAAGGCAGACTTTTGAGTAGGAGCTGCGGTGTAACGACCCGGAAATTTCGATCCCGGAATTTCCAGATAGTTAGTGAAAGGAAGAAAGAGAAAGAAGAAGAAGACAGAAACAAGACACAGAAACCTCACATTCACAGCGGATCAAGTATAATATCAAATAAAATAGCAGTTATACAAAGAAAACTATATCAGTTAATTTACATTTAAATACATCACAGTTACACACTTACATAAATACTAGACAAACAATCATGTCCAGAGACTACAATATCACAGTGAAAACTCTCCATACGTCCCTGCCATCCTGCTCGCCTCCTGAGCTCTAGAACGTCCTTACCCGAAAATCTGTAATACTCGATCTGACCCGAGCATTACATCAAAGCAACACCCGGGTCAGGCTAGAAACCAGCGTGAGTAAACTCATCTAACAAGGAATATCCCAAAACATACAACTTATATTAACCCGGGTAACTTATCAATTTACAACTTAACAAGCTGTTATAAACACATCAATTTGTAAGTGTCAAACATAGATTAAATGGTCAAATTTAATTAAATCAATCCAAACCAGCTTATTGATTTCACAAATCATCTATAATGAATCGAAGTGGTTTCGGGTATTTACTAATACCCGACTCTGGTCTCTTCGAACCCAATGTCATCTTAACTTAAATTATCCAAGTGAAATTCAATTCAACTTTAAATGCAGGATGTCACCTAATTCATTAACAATAGATAGCCACATAATCACAGTTTAAATCAACATATCTATCACATCGCGTCAATATTGTTCTATTTATCCTTTAGTTACATTAAGTAATTAATCCCTTAATTAATTTCACAAATTAATTATCCTCAACCCAATATGGTAATTATCCTTTAATTATTTTATTAATTAATTGCTAACCATAAATATTAATCATCCTTGATTAATATCATTAGTAATTAACTACCCTTAATTACTTCATCAAATAAATTAATTACTCCTAAATTATCTCTAATTAATTCCTTGATTTGTTATACAGAATAATTTGATCCAAATTTCTTCCATCATTAACACCTTTAATTTCATTTAGTAATTATCAATTAATTACTTCCCTAAGTAATTACAATCCTATTAATTACGATAAGTAGTTATTCATCAATTCATCAAGTAATTATGCCATTAGTTAATTTTTGATTAATAAGTAATTAATATCCAATTACTAATTAATTAACCCTTAGCAAGTTAATTCTTTGCTTACTTACATTAAGTAGTTCCCATTTAAGCAACTAATCTCAAACCACTAACATTGATTTATCTCAAATTAAAAAAAATAAATTAGTTAATAAACCTTACTTATTTATTTAATGCTTTACAAATTAATTACTTGGTATTAGGATTTATAAACTTTATTTCCAAAACTCAAGGTTCAAATCAAATTTGAATTTAAATTAAGAACTTTGATTAAATCCTCTCTTATATTTCAAACTCCATTTAAATTCAAATTCTTAAATTACATTTTAACTTATTAAAAACTTTAATACTATTAAGTCAATTTGAATTTAAAAACTCATTTATTTCCAAACTAGATTCAAATTCCACTCGAAGATATATACATATATTTTTAAAACTTAGATTAAACTTAAATTTAGATTAAAAACTAGATTTAAAACTTTACTTTATTTAGATCTAGGGTTTTAAATTTTAATCTAAATTTTTAAACGGATCAACAGGTTTCTGTATTAACCTGTTATCGTACTTCAACCCAAGCTACCCTATTCCCTGCTCCGAGTCAACAAGCCAACGTCTTCGAGCCAACTACCAAAATCGCGAGTAAAACTCGAGTCAGCTATACTGTGTCTATTTGATTAGATAGTACTTTCAAAACAATCGTTTTAAAACATATTAAATTTGAAATATAAATTATATTTACATTTTAAATGTTTGATTTACTTTACAAACTTTAACTTGCAAGTTTTCTTTCTTTTGCGAAAACTTAAACCTTGAATTTATTAAAATAACAAGTTTAACTTGTAAACTTCTCTTCTTACGGGACAGAACCAAACACCACCCTAAACTCTGTTCGAAACCCCATCTTCCACAAACCAGTCCCGAGACCTAACTTCTTGTTTCTAATTCTTCGAGTCATCATTGGAAAAAATCACGAGAGCAAACCCAAGTTCTACTCCAAACATTTACGAGTCAATTCCTGATTTAACTCGCGTATGCACCGAAGCAACCTTCTTCTTCCTTGATGTCTGACTCACAGCAGTTCTTCAGATACACGAAGATACGTTTGTACGTGTACACGTCGCCTGCCACCTCTCTGATCATCAGCAACATCACCGCAAGTCGACCATGACCCACGTAAGCTACCTGACCCTCCACTGCCCACTACCTCGCCGTGGTTCATGATTGGAGTAGTACACTCAACTTGGAAACCAACCCAATGCCTCCAAATCCACTTCGTGTGCCCCCCTCTGGCCATCGGAGGTCCTGCGTTCACCCCCTACAGCTGCTCCACCATCCCCCTCATCTTCTCTCCAAGCCCGGTCCACCCCGATCCACGAATGACCTCGAAATCACTTCGAGAATGACATTGATACAAGAACGCCCTTAAACCCTACTACATGGCCAAACGTTTGCCACGACAAATTATAAAACCTTCGGTTAATTTTCTGATGATGCCCTCTGCACCATCATCCTTCACTAGCAATCACGTCATCAATTTCGTCCTTGATCAACGGAATTTGACCAAAACGAGTTTCCAGTTCAACTCGCTATCCCTCATCATTTATAAACTTAAAATTCGTAATTTCATCACCTAAAATAATTATTTTGTACTACGAACTCAATTGTGTAATCAGATTGTAAAACTAAAATACTCAAATTTTCTGATCTATGGTTATTTTACTGTAAATTAATATTTTTTTCACATTATTAACTTAGTAATTTTCTGGAATTATTTTTAAATCCATTATCATATAGTAACAAGCAACTTCCATGTAGATATCAAGATGTAATATTGATTGGATTAGGAAGATACCAATTTTTCTCTACTGAGTTTGAATCTACAACTTAAAACAGAGAGCATATGCATGAACATTTCTCAGATACATACATGCATACAAAATTTTATAAAAGTAAAACTTTATTCCCTATTTTAATTCGAGAATCCATCACAACATCCAGACATAAAGGTATATTCAGATCTAGTTTACTCACCTAGCTGATATGAGCAGAGCAGTTTGAAATTTGAAACATGAAGACTTTAATTTATCTTTGAATTTTGAAACTGAAACTGTATTCCCTACTGATCTTGAATTTGAAGAAAAGACTTGCTTTTTGAATAGGGGAAGATTGCCTTCTATCTTTACTACTGATGATTTGATTTTTTTTTTAGAAAAAGTTTCTCTTTGATTTGTTTTACTGAACTTTGCTACAGCAATTTTTTTTACTTTGTTTCCTGATAATGAGATAAAAGGAAAAATGAGAAAGAAGAAGAGATGTATGTTTCTTCTTTTATCTATTATTTATTATTTTAAAAGAAAAATATTGACACTTGTTAAAATTTCATATTAGAAATGTTACATTTGTTAATTTGGATATCAAAACTCTTAACACTTGTCCTTTTTATGAGAATAAAATAATATACTAATATGTTCTATACATTTTTTTATTAATTTTAATTTAGTTATATAATTTTATATCTTATGTTATGAATACTTTCTATTCTTAATAAATGCATTTATATGTATATTTTTTTAAATGTTTTCCATAAAACTTTTATATTATATTCCTATTTAGTAACTACTTTCCTTTATTTATATTAATATGAATTTTAAAACAAAATAGCAAAATATATACAAATAAAATCACATACATATATTTTTTTATCCAATTTATTTAAGATACTTATTCCTTTAGATTTCCAATTCAAATTTATTTTAGAACTAACTCATACATATATATACACACTTAAACATACCCATGTTCAATTTGTTTGAAATTAAAGAAAATATGTCAAGTATAAATACTATACTAGGAAGATTATTAACCAAATAATTATTCAGATATATATATCAAAATTTATTTGTTCGAATTACAAATTTTTTTGTATTTTAAATCCTTTTAATTACCAATTATCAGATATCAAAAATCTAGGTTATCACATTCCTTCCCCCTTAGAATCTTTTCGTCCTCGAGAAGAAACGAAGCCAGAATCTATTAAAATGCTTAAAATCAAATAAGTTTTCTTGAACATATTTAAAACACCTTTAAAATCTATAATATTGCCAAAATAGTTTTATAAAAATACTTTTTATAAATCGATGTTTCAAAAAGTCCGTCCTCGTTCTCATAGAAATTTGGTCATACACTGATCAGGCGTAAGACTGAAAATCTATAAGTACTTAGCAGACCAGTTTTCAACACCCAGTGAAAATACTTGGAAAATAATTTTAATGAAAATATAGACAATGGTTTTTGAAAAATAGAGGATATGTCTTTGGTGAGAATGCTCTGGAAATCATCACCCCCAACCATGGTCGCAGTTAACCCGATGGTTACGTTGCCGTCCCGACAAAATCCACAGATAACTGTAGGCCTCCGCGCCCCTCGATTACACCATGGAACCCGCTACAGATCGCAGCTACAACTGGGGTTACGTAGCTATCACAGCAAAAACCCATACAACTGTAGGCATCAGCGCCCTCGAATTTCGCTGCCAAAAGGATGAAACTTCTCCACTCCACTTGACCATAGATCGCAGTCTACCGATGTTGCGTTGCCTTCCCGGCAAAATCAAGTGTAGACCGTTGACACTCATTCTCCACACGATTTTCGCTATGGTCCCTACAGTAGATCGCAGTGACATCGAATTACACTGTCGTCACAGCATAACCCAAATGCCCCTATAGGCATCAACGCCCTCGACTTTCGCTACCCAATAATCCTCAGGAACTAGTTTGTCCGGACTCCTCACAGGATCAAATTTAGAAACCCCCCTTGGGGCTCAAGGCAGCACCACCCGGTGGTACTCCTGAGAAGTCCATTCCAAGGGAGCGCCTTTTTTCCCAGAGCCATCATCAAAACATTTTATACTATACACATATAGTATCTTTAAATCATACACCGAGTATGATCTCATACAAAGCTTCTTTACACAAAATCGATTATCCCAAAATCGATAATTCTCAAACTAGACTTTCCAAATTCAATATTGATTTTATCCAAAAATCAAAAGCCTTTACTAATCCATAGGTTCCCAAAACATTTTTAAAAAAAATCCTCATAAGATCCTTTATATATATAATCCTTAAAATCTTGGACCATTTCAAACTTGTATAAATCCCCTTTTATACTTCAAAACACCCTCAAAAATCCTTTTCTTCAGGCAATAAATTCAACAAGGGAAATTTCATTTTATAAAACAAAGATATTTAACTTTGTTTATTCAAAATCAAATATTCAAATTTGATTACTCCTTTCAATATCATTTTCATTCAAATCTGTACGATGTACACATATCATCTGTACACCATACCAATCTGATCGCTCACTCGATCACACAATTTCATTTCCGAACTAGTATCGTCCACCCGACTTTCTAGTGCGGACACAGATCTGGTTTCTTGTTCAGAAACCGTCATTCTCCTTGCATAGCCTGACTATGCTAAAGAATATCCAGAACCAATCAACAATCCATTTCCAGGTTCGCCGTCGAAAATCGAGTGAAAAATTCCACTCGGATCGATAAAACTATCTTAAAATTATGTGCTCGAATCTAGATCAAATAATTATGCGAATAGAATAACACACGTACACCTTACATATTTATCTTCATTGATTATTAGCCAAATCAATTTCCTTCTATTCACATTCACCTAAATTTTCATTCACTTATTTACAATTGCCTTAATCCCCATTTGGATTATAACTTTTATTCTTATCCCAGTTAGGTATTTAATCAATAACAGTTTGAACTCCGACCAGTTTATTATTAGAAAATAGCTTGAAGAATTTAAGAATAGACAAGTAGTTGAAAAATAGGTATTAATTTGGAAAATAGCTTTAAAATAGTTAATTAATTGTAAAATAGTTGGGGAATAGCTAAATGTTTTCAGAACTTTTAGATAATTTCAAAATAGTTGTAAAATAGTAATTAATTTGTAACATAATTGGAAAATAGTAATTAGTTTAGAAAACAGTTGAAAAATGGTTAAATAGCTACAAAAATAATTGTAAAATAAGTATATAATAATTTGGCTTTAAGAAAGAAAGGTTATATGTATCAAATAGCTTGGAAAAATAAGTTTATATTAAAACAATTTATATTGAAAATAGTCCAGAGTCAAATTGTTCAATTCCCAATCTCCATTCTCATCAATTCATTTTAAATTTCCACTCAAATTGATCCCATTCCAATTTTGAATAACTCCAATTTCCGTTGGACTTAATTTATTCCAAATTCAAGTTGAGTTGATTCTTAATTACTTTCCAAATTTAAATCAAATTCCATTTCATTATAAACATATTTAACTTTAATTACCATCCAAAGTTACTCCAATCACTTTGAACTAATATCCGTTTAATTGAACCCACTTAAATTTCAATCATTCCAATTCAACCCAAATTTTCCATTTGAATTCCATACTTATTCATCTTCAATTAAAATTCCAATTAATTCAAATCAAATTCAATTTTGAAACCAAACCTTTGAAATTTTAGTTTGAATTAATTTCAATTTCCATCCCAAATAAAAGAAGGTGGTTTATTAGATCATACCGCCACAAAATATTTCATATATGGATAGACTGCACATTGGTAATTCAACAATACATCCATTCATCATAATAAAAGCCTTACAAAGTCACAATTAAGATGTTTACACCATCACCTAGGTTTAAGAGTCCTAGCATTTTCTATCCAAATCCTTCCTATGGACTTCCTTCCAATGGGCAAAGCCCAAACATGCACTTTTCAACAGGATGTCCCCACTTATAGAATTTTCCACAAAATGTTTCTACTCTCTCATCCAACTGGATGACCTCCATGCTTCCTATTGGATGTTCCACAACCTTAATCTTCTTCTTCTGTCTCTTGGGGCAATTTCTCGCGATATGTCCCAGCCCTTTACAATGATAGCAAATGGTTGACTCGTTGACCGGTTCCATTGGTTTACGCTTCACCTTCCTCACTTCAGGACAATGGTTAAGGAAATGTCCCTTCTTATGGCACTTAAAGCATAATATCTCGGAGCGAAAACGTTGGAATATACCCTTTAATTCCTTCCTTGTTTTACCACACTTAGCTGCGTAATGACCCTTATTGTAACATCTATAGCAAGTGACATTATCATAAGGTCCCGGTCCATTTCTTTCCTTAATCTGATTTTCATACTCCTGAATTGTTGTTTCCCGCTCCTTACGTGCAGCAGCTCTTCGTTCTCTGCGCCTTGCCTTCCATTCTTCGCTCTTAGCCATTTCTCTCAAAAACTGAATTCTAGAGGGACTTCCTAACCTATAAATTAGACTTAATTAGAAAAATTAAACACTTATATATCAATTTGCTTATCTAGATATACTTTAAGTTTTAAACCACCTTTGGTTTTAAATTCAAGACCAATCTTCAAACAACCCATTATTTGCAACAAGTCTCTTTTATTTAAATAATACTTATTTATTCTTTTAGCACTTTGAAACAATTTTTCAAATTTATGGACCTAGATTTAAAATTCCACAAATTAGATATTTTCAATTTTATAAGTCATACTTTACTTAAATGTTTACTTCTTTAGAATATTTCATTTTATTTTTCAAACAACTCTGGTTTGAAATAGGACCATTTCATTCAATTTAAATAATATTATTTATTATTTCTTTAAATTAATTACATCATTAATTAATTCCAATTAATCATATTCGGTAATTAACTTATTTCTTAATTACCTTCATTAAGTATTTGTCCTTTAAATTGCTTATCCCTAGTTACTTCATTAAGTAACTCCCTCTTTATTTATCATTTCTAATTATTATCCACTAATGAATCTTATCAAGTTTAATTAATTACATAAATTAATTGATTATTCTTATCTTGAAACCTTTTCTAAATTCAAGATTTAATTTCGGTTTGAATCCATTTCAAACTTGTCTTTAAATTTAATTCCAATTTGGTTGTAATTATTACCACTTAATTCTTACTATAACTTTTAGTTTAATTAATACTACAATCAATTTCCTTAATATAATAGATAATCTATTTCTTATATAAGATTCATTTACCTTTGAAAACATTTAAAATCCTATATATAAGAAAATAACAAGTACGCTCTCTCATATTTATACACTCAACTCATTTTAGGGTACCACTTACCCTATCCTTAATGAGTAATCCCAATAGAGCCATGGTTCTCGCTTAACCTCGCTCTGATACCAAATGTAACGACCCGGAAATTTCGATCCCGAAATTTCCAGATAGTTAGTGAAAAGAAGAAAGAGAAAGAAGAAGAAGACAGAAACATGACACAGAAACCTCACATTCACAGCGGATCAAATATAATATCAAATAAAATAGCAGTTATACAAAGAAAACTATATTAGTTAATTTACATTTAAATACATCAGAGTTACACACTTACAAATACTGGACAAACAATCATGTCCAGAGACTACAATATCACAGTGAAACTCTCCATATGTCCCTTCCATCCTGCTCGCCTCGTGAGCTCTAGAACGTCCTTACCTGAAAATCTGTAATACTCGGTCTGACCCGAGCATTACATCAAAGTAACACCCGGGTCAGGCTGGAAACCAGCGTGAGTAAACTCACCTAACAAGGAATATCCCAAAACATACAACTTATATAAACCCGGGTAACTTATCAATTTACAACTTAACAAGCTTTTATAAACACATCAATTTGTAAGTGTCAAACTTAGATTAAATGGTCAAATTTAATTAAATCAATCCAAACTAGCTTATTGATTTCACAAATCATCTATAATGAATCGAAGTGGTTTCGGGTATTTACTAATACCCGACTCCGGTCTCTTCGAACCCAATGTCATCTTAACTTAAATTATCCAAGTGAAATTCAATTCAACTTTAAATGCAGGATGTCACCTAATTCATTAACAATAGATAGCCACATAATCACAGTTTAAATCAACATATCTATCACATAGCATCACAACCACATATTAGGCATAACAATTAATCAAAGACTTCCAACATTGTTCTATTTATCCTTTAATTACATTAAGTAATTAATCCCTTAATTAATTTCACAAACTAATCCTCAACCCAATATGGTAATTATCCTTTAATTATTTTATTAATTAATTGCTAACCATAAATATTAATCATCCTTGATTAATATCATCAGTAATTAACTACCCTTAATTACTTTATCAAATGAATTAATTACTCCTTAATTATCTCTAATTAATTCCTTGATTTGTTATACAAAATAATTTGATCCAAATTTCTTCCATCATTAACACCTTTAATTTCATTTAGTAATTATCAATTAATTACTTTCCTAAGTAATTACAATCCTATTAATTACGATAAGTAGTTATTCGTCAATTCATCAAGTAATTATTCCATTAGTTAATTTTTGATTAATAAGTAATTAATATCCAATTACTAATTAATTAACCCTTAGCAAGTTAATTCTTTGCTTACTTACATTAAGTAGTTCCCATTTAAGTAACTACTCTCAAATCACTTACATTGATTTATCTCAAATTAACAAAAATAAATTAGTTAATAAACCTTAATTATTTATTTAATGCTTTACAAATTAATTACTTGATATTAGGATTTATAAACTTTATTTCCAAAACTCAAGATTCAAATCAAATTTGAATTTAAATTAAGAACTTTGATTAAATCCTCTCTTATATTTCAAACTCCATTAAATTCAAATTCTTAAATTACATTTTAACTTATTAAAAACTTTAATACTATTAAGTCAATTTGAATTTAAAAACTCATTTATTTCCAAACTAGATTCAAATTCCACTCGAATATATATATATATATATATATATATATATATATATATATATATATATTTAAAACTTAGATTAAACTTAAATCTAGATTAAAAACTAGATTTATAACATTACTATATTTGAATCTAGGGTTTTAAATTTTAATCTAAATTTTTAAACGAATCAACAGGTTTCTGTATTAACCTGTTATCGTACTTCAACCTAAGCTACCCTATTCCCTGCTCTGAGTCAACAAGCCAACGTCTTCGAGCCAACTACCAAAATCGCGAGTAAAACTCGAGTCAACTATACCGTGTCTATTTGATTAGATAGTACTTTCAAAACAATCGTTTTAAAACATTTTAAATTTGAAATATAAATTCTATTCACATTTTAAATGTTTGATTTACTTTACAAACTTTAACTTGTAAGTTTTCTTTCTTTTGCGAAAACTTAAACCTTGAAATTATTAAAATAACAATTTTAACTTGTAAACTTCTCTTCTTACGGGACAGAACCAAACACCACCCTAAACTCTGTTCGAAACCCCACCTTCCACAAACTAGTCCCGAGACCTAACTTCTTGTTTCTAATTCTTCGAGTCATCATTGAAAAAAATCACGAGAGCAAACCCAAGTTCTACTCCAAACATTTACGAGTCAATTCCTGATTTAACTCACGTATGCACCGAAGCAACCTTCTTCTTCCTTGATGTCAGACTCACAGCAGTTCTTCAGATACACGAAGATACGTGTGTACGTGTACACGTCGCCTGCCACCTCTCTGATCATCAGCAACATCATCGCAAGTCGACCATGACCCACGTAAGCTACCTGACCCTCCACTGCCCACTACCTCGCCGTGGTTCATGATTGGTGTATTACACTCAACCTGGAAACCAACCCAATGCCTCCAAATCCACTTCGCGTGCCCCCCTCTGGCCACCGGAGGTCCTGCGTTCACCCCCTACAGCTGCTCCACCATCCCCCTCATCTTCTCTCCAAGCCCGGTCCACCCCGATCCACGAATGACCTCGAAATCACTTCGAGAATGACACTGATACAAGAACGCCCTTAAACCCTACTACATGGCCAAACGTTTGCCACGGCAAATTATAAAATCTTCGGTTAATTTTTTGATGATGCCCTCTACACCATCCTCCTTCACCAGCAATCACGTCATCAATTTCGTCCTTGATCAACGGAATTTGACCAAAACGAGTTTCCAGTTCAACTCGCTATCCCTCATCATTTATAAACTTAAAAATCATAATTTCATCACCTAAAATCATTATTTTGTACTACGAACTCAATTGTGTAATCAGATTGTAAAACTAAAATACTCAAATTTTCTGATCTATGGTTATTTTACTGTAAATTAATATTTTTTTCACATTATTAACTTAGTAATTTTCTGGAATTATTTTTAAATCCATTATCATATAGTAACAAGCAACTTCCATGTAGATATCAAGATGTAATATTGATTGGATTAGGAAGATACTAATTTTTCTCTACTGAGTTTGAATCTACAACTTAAAACAGAGAGCATATGCATGAACATTTCTCAGATACATACATGCATACAAAATTTTATAAAAGTAAAACTTTATTCCCCATTTTAATTCGAGAATCCATCACAACATCCAGACATAAAGGTATATTCAGATCTAGTTTACTCACCTAGCTGATATGAGTAGAGCAGTTTGAAATTTGAAACGACTATAGTTTATCTCTGAATATTGAAACTGAAACTGAATTCCCTACTGATCTTGAATTTGAAGAAAAGACTTGCTTTTTGAATAGGGGAAGATTGCCTTCTAGCTTTGCTACTGATGATTTGATTTTTTTTCTTTTTTTTTAGAAACAGTTTCTCTTTGATTTGTTTTTACTGAACTTTGTTACAGCATTTTTTTTACTTTGTTTCCTGATAATGAGATAAAAGGAAAAATGAGAAAGAAGAAGAGATGTATGTTTCTTCTTTTATCTATTATTTATTATTTTAAAAGAAAAATATTGACACTTGTTAAAATTTCATATTACAAATGTTACATTTGTTAATTTGGATATCAAAACTCTTAACACTTGTCCTTTTTATGAGAATTAAATAATATACTAATATGTTCTATACATTTTTTTATTAATTTTAATTTAGTTATATAATTTTATATCTTATGTTATGAATACTTTCTATTCTTAATAAATGCATTTATATGTATATTTTTTTAAATGTTTTCCATAAAACTTTTATATTATATTCCTATTTAGTAACTACTTTCCTTTATTTATATTAATATGAATTTTAAAACAAAATAGCAAAATATATACAAATAAAATCACATACATATATTTTTATATCCAATTTATTTAAGATACTTATTGCTTTAGATTTCCAATTCAAATTTATTTTAGAACAAACTCATACATATATATACACACTTAAACATACCCATGTTCAATTTGTTTGAAATTAAAGAAAATATGTCAAGTATAAATAACTATACTAGGAAGATTATTAACCAAATAATTAGTCAGAAATATATATCAAAATTTATTTGTTCGAATTACAAATTTTTTTGTATTTTAAATCCTTTTAATTACCAATTATCAGATATCAAAAATCTGGGTTATCACATGCGGGAGTAGCAACAGGAGGCTGAGTACTCCGAAATAGCTCCATAAACTGATCAGCTGACATATAGGCTCCGTCCGGATGAGAACCACTAGACGCGCCTGTAGAAGAATGCTTCCCTCTACCTATTCCAGCCATATGCTGAGAGAACAAGAGAAGATAAGGATTAATTAAAACAACACAAGATTGATAAGGAATTTAACAAACGGAATACTACAGGAATATGAGATTCATTCCTAGACATATCCCAACATGTTAAAGAGGATAAAAATTGAAGAACAACGAAGGAATAGATGAGAAAGGCACAAATAAAACCCTCGAGTAGTTGTAACACATGTTCCAATCTACTTTTGTTCTGTGTTTATTATAATTTTTTTTCTGAAACTCAGCTCTGATACCAAGCTGTGACGCCCCATCTCTATACTCATAATAACAAAGGTTATTATAAGATAATAATGTCTGCTATTGCGAAGAGTAAGGCTTGTTAGAAGCGACCATCCGTAAGTTATGCCTTAGACAAGTATTGATTACATCGATAGGAGTTGTGTAAATTACACCCATCGATATATGTTCAATCCAGATCTAAAATGAAACTACGGTGGCATAAGAAAAATTCAGAACAACTCATAATAACAACCATATAGATAAGTATAATCACATCAGAACAGATATATCAGATATATAGCGGAAGACAAGTCTAGATACATGCTACAACAGTTGATAGTTCATAAGAACCAAATATACATATACATGTCATCATAATATACATGAGACTTGAGTCAATACACCAAAAGTAACACCTCGAAGTCTAGACAAAATAAATGAGGTGAAATTCCAAAAGCTGAAGTAGCAACTGAATCAGAGATAGCGATTACCCTGAAATAACTTGGTCTGACCCGAGTATTGTTTTAAAAGAAAATAATCAATGGATTGGTCTAGTTTAAACTTAGAAGTGAATGCATCATAAACAACATTAATGCAAAATAATCATAGTCTCGAATGAGACTATTCAACATGAATAATCAACATAGTTTAAATGAAGAAATCTCAATTTAAACTCCATCAAAGTCAATTTCCAAATTCGCAGTTGCATTTGAAACAACAGTACACAACAATCTAGAAATTAGTTAAGATACTAGAAAAATCAGCATTCACAAAATCTAGAAATCAAAACTAGATAACTAGAAAATCAACATAAAAAATGGATCGATCCCAGCAGATGGCGAGTTTAAGCTATGCCGCACGTGCATCAAAAGATGGCCGAAGCCTTACCAAGTACTATATTTTTGGCGCCCAACAGATGACCCGAAGGTCCAGCAGAGTGACCCGAAGGTCTAGCACTAGTAATTGACACGAAGGTCCATCAGATGACCCGAAGGTCCAGCAAAGTGGCTCGAAAGCCCAACAAAATCATCAAAATCGTCAAGAAGTGTCAATTTCAGTAAGCTAGTAAATATATGAGTTTAGCTTTATGTCCCATAACCACTAGCTTAACTTAAATATTTTACGAACAAATTGTAGATCTCCACTCGAAAATTGTCACAAGAGTTTCAATCGAACAAGTACAAGAATTAACCGACGAAGTAAACGCAAGTGTTTCATATCACTTGTTTTACTAAGCCGTTTAATTAGATTTATCATACGAATGAGGTAAAGGTTTATATATACTAATAGGTTTGAAAACGGTTTTAATAAACGAGCTTTATATTAAAATAGTGTCGTAATCGTTTTGATGAAAGAGTTTTGATATTTACTACTAATATAGAAATCTTTGTATTTTAAAGTGACAAATCATAGAAATGATTATAGAAACAATCAATCATCAAAATTCACATTCGAAGATGTGAATAAAATCCAAAGAAATCGATATCGAATCCATCAAGGTGGATGTTCCAAAAATCCCCAAGAAGAGGTCATCAAAGTCGATAATACATGATAAAAAATAGGAATCAACACGAATCGATTAAATTTAGAAACTAAGCAAATAGGCATAAATAGGCATGACAGGGAAAATAGGAGCAGGTCAGTCAACAGGTTCACTGAGTTAGTCGACTGAACATAGACATAGAAAATACTTGGGTTTCAGCTCAGTCGACTAACTCAGATGGTTCAGTCGACTGAACACTGTTTTTCTGCATTCCAAGCCTATCATAAATGAATTGCAAACTCGCTCAATTTGCAATCGGACGAGCAACGGGCGCTAAGGGTTTACGCCAATCAACCACCCAGCCCTATAGGCTCTTTGATTCATCACAAAAACATGATCAAACATCAAAGTTATGATTTTTAAAGATTTGACTTAAAAACATCAAAAATTGAACTATTCACAAAAAAAATCCAAATCAAGAGCAATTGCACATGAATAAGTGTTAGGAATCCTTACCTAACAATCAAAGATAGTTTAGACATAGATGTGAGATAAATATCTCACCTTTTTACTCAAAAACAAAGATTGAAAGGCTCAAATACAAAGAGAAGATCAACCACTCTTCACTTCAACTCTAAAAGCTCCAATCTAAGATCAAAACAATATTTATTATATTTAGGTTTAGGAATTTATGAAATTGAAGAGAGAAAGAGTTGGAGAAGAAGAAGAAAGGACTTACCAAAGCTTCTCCTTGATTTCTAGTTAAAACTTGGATTTACAAATGAAGTTAGGGCTTAGGATTTTCTAATTCTTTTTTCTCCTCCACCATTATTTTTCTTTTAGCTTGAATGTGTTAGAAAAAAGAAATGAATGAAGAGGAGTGGTGGAGTTAGGATATAGGATGAGTTGGGTATGGGCTGAACCCCAACTCCAAACCTAAACCCCAAGTGAAAAGGTAGCAAAATTCTACAAACTCCAAACATATCGAAGTTTATACTCAAAAAGATCGCAAACACCATTTTAGACTCAATGGAGGTTGTATCGAGCCCCAATTTGATAGTTTGCAAAAAGTAACATTTCGGACCCAAAATCCGATTAACGACGCTATATTTAAACAATACATTTAAATATATAATCGTAAAATATGTGGGTTGTTACATGAATTATATATACACACACACACATATATAGATATATACATATATATACACATATATGTACATATATGTACACATATGTATATACATATATATATATATACATATATATATACACGCATGTATATCTACATATATATATATATATATCCACATTTTTACAAACTTCCATATATTCTACTTCTCATGGCATATTTATACACACACATATATATACATATATACTTGTATATGTATACACTTATAATTTTCAATATAATAAAGTTTGCATATATTTATTTATATTTATTAATTTACTATAAGATTTATCATTTTCGTATATTTATGTTTCAACATTTATTATAGTTTCAAATCCATTTACATACATCCAGATATTTTTAATTATCGGATTTTATTTGTTCAACTAAATAAAATTAGTATCTCGATAGTAAAAATCAGTTAATTATCCAATTAGCAGATGTCCAAAAATCTGCATTATCACATTCCTTCCCCCTTTAAAACTTTTGTCCCCGGAAAGGAACGAAGGAAGAATTTTAAATTACACTGTAAATTATCAATTAAATTATTCCTTAGACATTGTTAACTCTTAAACACTTTTAACTCTTAATCCTATTTAAATTTTCGAAACACTTTCAAAAATCTACATAATATTATCAAAATAGTTTTATAAAAATACTATTTATAACTCGATGTCTCAACAAGTCCATCCTTGTTTTCATGTTTATGAACCTTTTAAAAGAGGATTTCATGTTTATGTGAAATTACAAGTGTAACAACCCTGTATTTTGTGATTATTTCTATTTGTATATTTTAATTTTTTGTTTGAAATTCCCGATTTAATTTTTTTAATGAATATATTTTGTTAGTTTAAAATATAAAATTTTGATTTTTGTGTGAATTTGAATAAATAAATATTTCCAGAAAATGTGGATTTAGTCAAACTTTGACTTTTAAATTTAAAATTTAAATATTTGAATTCTTTAATTTTATCTTTCATTATGAAAATAAATTTAATTTCAAGAATGTTACTTTTCATTTCGTTGAAATCCGATTTATATTGTGAAGGTTATGCTTTCAACAATATTGTATATAAATTGTTTTGTTTAACAAAATCGTTTATTTTAATTTATATAAATAATATTTTTGTTTGTTCTAATTTTTGTATATATGTTTGATATGACATGTTATGTATATATTTTATTTTTAAAACATTTTTTAAAGTGATGTTATAATTTTCCAAAGCTTAATGTACTTTATTTTCAATTTTAAACCCTAGTTTCTATTATTTAGCTATTTTGTTAATTAATTTATATTTTTCAAAAATTTATTTATTTATTTTCTTTCATACTTTATTTTGTTTTGTTTTTCTTTTTATTTACATACATTTTCATTTGTTTAAAATGCAAAAAAAAAGAGAAATATGAAGAGTTTATAACCTTTCATTTACCATGACATCTCATATCCTTTTACCTTTTCATTTCAATTGTCACTTGCATTCATTATTACCGACCATATCTTTATTCTCATAGCCGTATACTTTCTTTTTCATGCAAAAGAAAAAGTTTCTCATCCTAAAACTTTAGGCCATCATTTCTGAACAAAAATTTGGTAATGGTTCTTCTTTTTTTTCTTACATATTTTTCTTGTTTTATTTATTTGTTTGCCTTGCTTTCCCCTTTCATGTTCGGCCATAGCTTCTCCTCCTTCACTATCACATCCACCACCACCTTGATCAACTTCCACCTCCTCCAGCTCCCTGTCCAAGTCAAGGCCGTGCACCCCATAGTTGCAAAACTCCACAAAAATTTGCATCACCACCCCTTAAACTACCCTAGCCGACCACTTAAGGTCACAAACCCTTCACGCTTCCTCTTGGCCACCACTTGCACCACCTCCACCAGCCGTACCTAACCCTAGGCCATTGCTACACCATCACTAGACCTCCACCAGGCATGGCCGAGCTATCCAGGACCATGGTTGAACTTTGTAATTGTGACAAAAAATCACTTTTGCCTTGACTTGTATTTACTTCATGTCATAAGCCACTAACTCCTTCATTCCTTGCTAGACCGAGCCTATATGGACCCATACTTGACCCAATCACCTAGCCATGGTCATGCATTTAATCCCTAGGCCGAGCATATGATGGGTGAAAGCAAGGTCATGTTGTTTGGTTCTTTATTGTGAGCATATTTCAAGTTGTTTAATAATAATATTTGTGTCGTATATTTATGTGAAATATCGTGTTTTGTTTGATACGTACAAGACAATCACTTTGGCACTTCCCTCACTTGAATCCGTAGTCGTGCTATCGTGCCTTTCGGATCTTTGTTTGTGTGTCTGAATTTATTATCTCCAGCTTGTAGAGGTGAGTAATTCACACACGACATCTGTACTTATATAACCAGTAAATTGAAACCATGTGAATCTATAGATTGTATTATCATATTATAACTGCCTGTGATATGATTTACATGATGATCACCCTGTTTATATACTTGTCATATCATCCGTTACTGTTATATAATGCTATACTGTTATTTATATAAGTTTATCACACTGCAAGTTCCCTGTAGTATAGAATCATTATGGGTTGAAATGATACTCACCCGAGCGGACTTTAGAACAAGGAAAAATCGTTATGGGATGAAATGATAAGCCTGACCGATTTTTATTTATTTCATTTTACTTGGGACTGCGGGTTTGAAATGATAAAACCGGGGTTTTCTTTGTAAATTACAGATTGTAATGATAATCCGTATCACTTGACCTAGGCTAGAAAATTATGTACAGACCCATGGTTAAAATATATTTTTCTAACTTTTGAAGTATTTTTAAAAATGTAAATATTATGATATTTTGATTTAAATTTAATTAAAATTGATTTTTATAAAATATAAGTGATTTCTACAAGTTAAATAAGTGAAATAAATAAGTGGTAGAGTAGAATTTTAAATATAAGTAAATTTTGGAATTTATGATTTGGTTTATAAATGTAGTTTAAACTAAGTAAGAAAATATGATAATCTGATTTTATTTTGAATTTAAAATGATTTTATAAAGGGTTATTGACTTTCTATAAATTAAAAGTAGTTAAATAAATAAATGTTTAAAATTGAAATTTGAAATATAACTTAACTTGAAAAATGTGAAATGTGTTTTAGAAATAAAAGTTAAGGAAACAAAATGGAATTTAAATTTAATTTATGAAATGGTAAATTTAAATTAAAATGTAAAGTAAAAGAAATGTTTATGAAATTGTACATTAATTTAATAAGTAAATTATAAAATTTGATTTTGTATGAAAATCCCACTTTATAAAAATTATAAATTAATGGGTATTTAAATGATTGCTTTTAAAGTGAGAATATATGATTTTATAAGTTAAAAATGGTTTAAATTAATGTTTAATGGTTTATGAAATTGTATTGAAAATTTGAAATTTAATTTAACAGCATTTTAGAAATGCTATCATTTCTGAAGTAAAGGATATTACAGCATTTCTGAGTGCTGTAGTTGATATAAATGAACTAAAAGGCAAAAATGAACCAAGGGCTATTACAGCACTTTGTAAGTGCTGTAGTTGCAAAATTGAACTAAAGCTTTTATTTGAAACCTGAACTATTACAACATTTCTGTAAATGTTGTCTTTGCTAAATTGAATTGTTTTCAAATGTAACTTACCGCAACATTTTCTAAATGCTACAAAAGCTGAAATTTCACCGTTTTAATAAATTTAAGTGAATCAATGAATTTTGAAAAGGCTAAATTTTGGGAAATTGAATATTTAATTTTTAAAGTATAATAACTTCATTTTAATTGGTTTTAAATGAAATAATTTATTTGAAATATAAACCATTTTGAAATGTGATTTGAAATGGTATTTAATATAAATAAAAATGAATGAGGTTTTGGAAGGATATGATATTTTGATATTTTGAAATGAATTTGAAATGATATTGAATTTTGAAATTATATTTGATTTCTAAGTATAAAATACCATTTTGGAATTTTAACCACAGGATGTATTTAATTTATGGTTTAACTAATCCTTAGAGGAAGGGCAATCCCAAGCATCCTTTAAGTTATTGTGCATTACTACTACAGTCCACTTGAGTTGGTTTACATTATATAAGTATGTATGTCATGACTCGAGTGTTTTGTGTTTTACTTTACGCTCGGGTCAGCCTGAGTATTTACAGCTTAGCTTTGGATTTCTTTTTCTGGAGCTAGGAATCGTTGGAGATTTTGCTTATCTTATTATCTATCCATTTCAGCATTGGTTGTCTATTTCAGCTCTTGTATTTATAGACCTCTATGTATTTGGGATTTCTATTGTATATGTTTCAAACTGATATTATGTAATTTGTTTTGAGATTTTTGTTATAGTAGCTTCATGAACTACTATGATATTTTAGTTTCCGCTGCGAGTTATTCTGATATTTCTGTGTCTATGATTCTGCGATTGTTTTTCATTTGCTCCAAATTTATTTACAATGCGGTATTTTAGCAATTCAAGTCTGATATGTGTGGATGTGAATGGCTGAAAATATCAGTTTGTTACAGTTGGTATCAGAGCTTTGCTTTTAGGCAAACCTTAGCATGTAGAGCAAAACTCATTAGAAATAGGGTAGAAATACCCTAGAATGAGTCAAATTAATCTCCGAATCATATCTTTGTGAGAGAACGTATTTTCAAAGTATAAAATGATTTTTCAAAATGATTCAAAGGATTTTTCTTTTTTATAAAGAATTATTTTGATATAAAAAATTTCTTGTTTTAGAAGCAATTTTTTAAATTTCCTTCCTTTCGTATCTACCTTGTTAGAGTTTTCTTTCATTAGGATTTTCAAAGCTTATATTGGTAAAAAAAAATCTCATTTTTGAAATCAAGATTTTCTAAACTTCATCCCTTCTGTATCCACCTTGTTAGTAATCTCTTTGGTTGGGATTCACTAGGATTTGGAAATTCTATCTTGTTGATCCAGACTCTTTTCTTGATAGGAAGCTATTGTGGTTATGGCAAGATCGGAAGAGTAGAAAGCAGCTCGGCGAGCATGAAGAGCACTAGCCCGTAAGCAACGGGAGGAAGCAATTGAGAAGTGGGAAAGGCTGTGGAGGGAGAGGGCAGGGCCTGGTCCTTATGACCATGTCATTTGTTATCGGTGTCAGGAAAAGTGACACTATGCAGCGATGTGTGGAAAGAGAGATAAAGGTGAGAAGAGTGAGGGCAAGCGCTTTCGATATGAGATTTTCTGTTTTAAATGCTGAAAGCGGACACTCTTCAAGTCACTGCCAGAAGGGAAGAAAGTGAACCCTGCACTTCCTACATTAGTCAGCCTATCAACAATTTGCTACCATGTAGGAGGTCTGAGCATATAGCCGAGATTGTCCTGTGTGACAGCATGGAAAGAATGTTGTGTACCCGATGTTCACTAAGGAAGATGGGAGTGTAGTGCATTTATGCTGGAAATGTAGAAGTTGGGGGCATATAAAGGGGGAGTGTTCTGGACCCATTGAAGTACCACCCGGTAGAATTAATACCAATGCATTATTTATGTAGGAGTGGTACTCTGTGGATCTGGTTGTTATCTGTAGTATGTTAGGATGCATTTAGTGAACCCTATTATATCTTTTGTTTTGCTGAAGTTGTCAAACTCAAGATACTTTGCTCCTTCTCTCGTATGATATGAATTTGAGTTTTCCTAATAATGAATGTGAACTCTTTCATATTGATATAGGTTATATATCTCTAACCTTGGTTAGGATTCTTATCGACTTGGATTTCTTTGAACTTTGGAACGCTCCCACTTGTTCGGATTTGTAAAGGGGTGAAACACTTTTACAATTGGCATTGATTCACCGAAGATTTCTATATCTTCGAATTTTGATGCTATGTACTGGATTCTATCTCTTGCCATCGAATGTTAATTTGGCTTAGATTTTCACATTTATTACATTCCTAAAGTCAAGGTTGACCCGGTTAAGGTCGCTCGTGATTTATATAGGTTTATCATCTCCTATTAGGTAATTAAATTATCTCATCTTCATTCGAGCTTATCTTCGAACCAGTATTCTATTTTATTAGAGTTCCTATAAATTTGAATCTCTATTTGTTTGAAATCTAACCTTGAATCATTCTTTGGAAATATGTGTTTGGTTGTGTTTTGAAATTGTGCATACATCGAAATTATTATTTTGATAAGGATGACCACCTTTTTATATAAAAGTGAAATGTTTTCGATAAGGATTTTTATATTTTTTTAAAAAAATGAAAATTTGAAGCTTTGAAAGGATTTGAAATTTTGAAATTTTATAAGAATTTGATTTATATAAAATGATTTATAACTGAAGGATTTTTGAATTTAAATTTCGAGGAATCGAACTCCGGTGTTTTGAAATCGATTTTAAGATTTTGGAAAATATATAATAATAATATGATTTAAAGATATTTTTCCGAATAAGAAATGTTTCAAACGTATTCGAATGAATTCCAATGATTTTGAAGAGATTTCAAAGAAGTTTGAAGAAAATAAAAGTCCAAAACCCACTTATTTCGTTGGAAGATAATTTCGGTGATGAATGCATGCATCATCGACATAGATTTTCGAGTTTCCGGGTGGGGGAGATCCACTCTAGTTTCTGTGCTATGCAAGTGATTTTGTGAAACCAATTTTGATTTCAGATTTTGAAGTATGGTTTGATTTTCGAAAGATATGTGTGTGTGTGTGTGTATTTGAACTGATTTAAAATAAGCCAGTGTTCAGTCTTCGAGATTCAGATTTGTTTTGGTATAACCTTATCTATTGGAATTGATTTGTATAAGTATGAAATTGATTTGAACATGTTGTTTTGAAAAGGGTACTCAATTTGTAAAGTGATATTGTAAGTAATCAAAGTCTATATAAGTGTGATTTGATATACTATTGATTTTGGAAAGTATTTGATTTGAAAATGAAATCTTATATATGATAGACTTTATATAAGTATGATGTATGAAAGTGATTTGAAAGGTACTACATGAAACCTATTTTCGAAGTAAATATATGGAAAGTTCCTTCTGCTTGATATCCACTTTGTGGCCACATTGTGGATTCATTCTATCGATATTATTCTCTCTGATTTGGGTTTTCCGGATATGATACTCGAGTGTCCATCAAATTACTTGGCGATCTCCATGCTCTTATGAGCGCGACTACATAACGTAATTCTCCTGGCTGAGATGGCCTAGGGGTACGGATGTTTTTTGGGGGATTCAGGCGTAACCATTGTGTATCCTGCGATCTACCTAGGTTGTATTAGTAGCGAAATTCGCTAGCTGAGGTAGCTTAAGGGTATGGTTGTTTCCTGCGGGATCCAAGCATAACCATTGTGTATCTACGGTCTACTAGTCATTGTGGAGTAATTCGCAGACTGAGATAGCTTATAAGTATGGATGTTTCCCAGGGGATCCAGGCGTAACCATTGTGTATCTACGATCCATGGTTAGACAAATGTATTGGTTTGGTTGACTTGTTTGGATTGTACTTTCCATAACTGTTGTTAAAAGATTTCTAGTATTTTCACTGGGTGTTGAAATAAGTCTACTAAGTACCTGGAGAATTCTAGCTTTGCACCTAATCAACACATGGCCAGAGTCTGTAGGAACGGAAGTAAACTTGTTAAGACATCGAGTTATAAAAGTATTTTGATAACGTATTATATAAAGGATATTTTGATCATTTATTTTACCTTCCAAAATAATTTAAAATGTTTTAAATATTGTTTACTTCGAACTAACAAATTTGAATCAAATGACTATTCATCATATTATAAAATGTTTAAAATGTTATAAACATAAAAATTTAAATTTAAATTTATATGGTTTTAAAAAATTGTTCATCCTTGTCTTTCAACCTATTTTGCCTTCTAGCTATTTCTACCTTCTTCCTCTTCGAGAGTCCTTTCCGATTGTGAAAAAAGTTGGTTCTTTGGCTTATCGTTTAGATTTGCCCGAGAAGCTTTCTAGAGTGCATGATGTATTCCACGTCTCACATCTTCGCTGGTATCATCATGACCCATCTCTTTTTGTTCAACCTTCTACACTTGATGGTTTGGATATCGAGCCTAATTTGACTGTCAAGAGTAAGCCACTTCATATTGTCAGCAGAGGTACGAAGGAGCTAAGAAGGAAATCTACTAGTCTGGTCAAAGTACTGTGAAGTACTGATGATCGAGGTTGTACCTAGGAGACGGAGGAGAGCATTCGTGCTTCGAATCCAGAATGGTTTGTTTTTTAGGTACTATTTGCTTTGTCTATCTTGCTTTTCCTTATTTTCCTTGCTTGTTCTTTTCGAGGACAAAAAGATTTAAGTACGGGAGAGTGTAACAACCATGTATTTTGGGATTATTTCTATTTATATATTTTAATTTTTTTATTTGAAATTCTTGATTTAAAAATTTTATTTTTTTAATGAATAGATTTTGTTATTTTAAAATATAAATTTCGATTTTTGTGTGAATTTGAATAAATAGAATATTTCCAGAAAATGTGGATTTAGTCAATTTAGTCAAACTTTGACTTTTAAATTTAAAATTTAATTATTTGAATTCTTGAATTTTATCTTCCATTATGAAAACAATTTAAATTTCAAGAATACTGCTTTTCATCGCTGAAATCCGATTTATATTGTAAAAAAGTTATGCTTTCAACAATATTGTATATAGATTGTTTTATATAACAAAATTATTTATTTTAATTTATATAAATAATATTTTTGTTTGTTCTAATTTGTGTATATATGTTTGACATGACATGTTATGTATATATTTTATTTTTAAAACATTTTTTAAAGTGATGTTATAATTTTCCAAAGCTTAATGTATTTTATTTTCAATTTTAAACCCTAGTTTCTATTATTTAGCTATTTTGATAATTAATTTATATTTTCCAAAAATTTATTTATTTATTTTCTTTCTTACTTATTTTTTTTCTTTTTATTTACATACATTTTCATTTGTTTGAAATGCAAAAAGAAAATGAGAAATATGAAGAGTTTATAACCTTTCATTTTCCATGACTTTTCATATCCTTTTACCTTTTCATTTCAATTGTCACTTGCATTCATTATGACCGACCATATCTTCATTCTGATAGCCGTGTACTTTCTTTTTCATGCAAAAGAAAAAGTTTCTCATCCCAAAACTTTCGGCCATCATTTCTGAACAAAAATTTGGTAATGGTTCTTCTTTTTTTTCTTACATATTTTTCTTGTTTTATTTATTTGTCTGCCTTGCTTTCTCCTTTCATGTTTGGCCATGCTTCTCCTCCTTCACTATCACTTCCACCACAACTTTGATTGGCTTCCACCTCCTCTATCTCCTTGTCCATGTCAAGGCCGTGTACCCCAAAGTTGCAAAACTCCACAAAAATTTGCATCATCACCCCTTAAACTACCCTAGCCGGCCACTTAAGGCCACAAACCCTACACACTTCTTCTTGGCCACCACTTGCACTACCTTCACCAGCCACTACCTGACCCTAGGACACTGCTACACCATTAATTGACCTCCACCAAGCATGGCCAGCTATCCAGGACCATGGCCGAACTTTGTAATTGTGACAAAAATTTTTTTTGCCTTGACTTGTATTTACTTCATGCCATAAGCCACTGACACCTTCATTCCTTGTTAGACCGAGACAATATTGACCCATACTTGACCCAATCACCTAGCCATGGCCGTGCATTTAATCCCTAGGCCGAGCATATGATGGGTGAAAGCAAGGTCGTGTTGTTTGGTTCTTTATTGTGAGCATATTTCAAGTTGTTTTATAATAATATTTGTGTCGTATATTTATGTGAAATATCATCTTTTGTTTTATATGTACAAGACAATCACTTTGGCTCTTCCCTCACTTGAATCCATAGTCATGCTATCATGCTTTCTGTATCTTTGTTTGTGTGTTTGAATTTTTTATCTCCAACTTGTAGAGGTGAGTAATTCACACACGACATCTGTACTTATATAACTAGTAAATTGACACCATATGAATCTGTAGATTATGTTATCATATTATAACCACCCGAGATATGATTTATATGATGATCACCCAGTTTATACACCTGTCGTATCATCTGTTATTGTTATATAATGCTATATTGTTTAATTATATCAGTTTATCACACTGCAAGTTCCCTGTAGAATAGAACCACTTTGGGTTGAAATGATACATACCCGAACAGACTGTAGATTTGGGAAAAATCAATATGGGCTGAAATGATAGGCCTGAGCGATTTTTATTTATTTCATTTTACTTGGAACTGTGGGTTCGAAATGATAAAACCCGGGTTTTCATTGTAAATGACGGATTGAAATGATATATTATCCGTATCACTTGACCTAGGCTAGAAAATTATATACAGACCCGTGGTTAAAATATATTTTTCTAATTTTTTTAAAGTATTTTTAAAAATTTGAATATTATTATATTTTAATTTAAATTTAATTAAAAATGATTTTTATAAAATATTAGTGATTTTCTATAAGTTAAATAAGTGAAATAAATAAATGGTAAATTTTGAAATATAAGTAAATTTTTGAATTTATGATTTGGTTTATAAATGTAGTTTACTTTAAGTAAGAAAATATGATAATTTGATTTTAATTTGAATTTGAAATGATTTTATAAAGGATTATTGATATTTCTATAAATTAAAAATAGTTAAGTAAATAAATGTTTAAAATTGAAATTTGAAATATAACTTGTAACAACCCTGTATTTTGTGATTGTTTTTAATTGTTTATTTTGATAAATTTATTTGAATTTTTGATATAAAAACATTATTATATTTATTAAATGAATAAATTTTGTTATTATAATTATAAATTTTGATTTTTGTGTGAAATATAATTTCAAACCCGAATAAATAGAATATTTTCCAGAAAAGGTAAATTTTGGTCGATATGGTCAAACGTTGACTTTTAAGTTAAAAAATTTAAAATATAAAATTTTTGAATTTTATCTTTTATTATGAAAGTAAATAAAATTTTAAGAATACTGCTTTTCGTTTCATTGAAATCCGATTAATATTGTGAAAGTTATGCCTTTTGCACTATTGGATGTAATTTGTTGTATTTAACAAAATTTATTTATTTTAATTTTATATAAATAATATTTTGTTATCATGTCATGTTTAGTTTATGTTTATTTGTGTAACACAACATTTTATGCAAATATTTTAGTTTTAAAACATTTAAAAGTGTAATTGAAATTTTCCAATGTCAATTGTATTTTGTTTACGATTTCTAATTTCTAGTTTCAATTAATTAAAGCAATTCTTTATTTATTTTTCTATTTATCCTAAAAGTAATTATTTATTTTCATTTTTATTTAATTTTTCAGCATTTATTTTATTTTACTTGGCTTTTTATTGGTTTAGAAGTATAGTAATAATTTTCCAAAGTTAGTGATATTTTGTTTGTAAATTTTAGAGTCTTATATCCAATTATTAAACTATTTATTTATTTCTTTATCTATTTTCCTTAAAACTTATTTATTTATTTCCGTTTATTTTAATTTCATTCTCTGTTTCATTTACTGTATTTTAGTGGTTTTATTTGATTTTAAGAAAAAGGAAATTTGAAGAGACTTGACTTTTAAACTTAAGACTTTTCACTACCAAACTCTTCATTTTCTTGACTTTTCACTTGCTTGCTCTTTTTGGCCATGCATTTCTTTGTAGCCATGAGTTTCTCAATCAATATTCTTGTGAGAAACTTCATTTCTTTCTTCATGTCCACGGCTAAGAAGTTTTGGTAATGGCCTCTCCTCCTTTTTCTTCCTTTTGCCTCGTTTTGGCCACGATTTCTTCACATATTTCCATGCTCTCCACTCTAGTTCCTTGGCCATCACCTCCACCACCTCCTCCTCCTCACCGAAAACAACCTATCACATCTTCTTCCTCTGACCAGATCTGGCCTTATCTTCCCCATGACCAAAAACTCCACAGAAATGTTGCAAACCCTTTAAAACATGCCTAACTGAGCCTAGTCTTCATTACCATCACCTTGGATTGCCTTGGCCACCTCCCCATGCTTCACCACCACCATGATATGTCCATTTACCCATAGCCTTACCTCTTTCCAGACCTGAAACATGTCATGGCCGAGCCTTAGGACCATGTAGCCGAGCCCAAAAGATGACCAAAACTCCACTATGTTGCCTTGTCTCCTCACATTCATGTGTTGTGACTCCTTTGCCACTTCTAGCACATGCAGTCGTGCCTCCATAGACTCAAACCTGATCCAAAGCCACACCAAACCTAACCATATTCATCCCCTAGGCCGAGCAAGTAGATGTTGAAAGCATGGAAAAAACTATAGTGTTCAATTTGCTTTAATTTCAAAGTTGTTTCAAATTTAATGTGTATTGAAATTTATATTTATATTTGGTTTTGTTTATAGGTTGTGACAAGATCATTAGCTTGGTTCTCTTCCACTTGAATCTATTGTCATGTCATCATGCCTTTTGGAATTCGTTGTGTTATTTGAATTGATAACTCCAGCATTAAGAGGTGAGTATATCTCACCAAACATTTGTACTTATGTAATTAGTAAATTTACATCTTGTGAATCTGTAAATTATATTGTTATGTTACAACTGCCTGTGATATGATCATATGATGTTCACCCCTGTTTATTCACCTGTCATATCATCTGTTACTGTTATATAATGCTATACTGTTTATTTATATCAGTTTATCACACTGCAAGTTCCCTATAGATTAGAATCACTATGGGTTGAAATGATACATACCCGAATGGACTTTAGAATAGGGAAAAATCGTTATGGGCTGAAATGATAGGCATGAATGATTTTTATTTCATTTAACTTGGGATCGTGGGTTTGAAATGATAAAACCTGGATTTTTCCTTTGTAAATTACGGATTGAAATGATATACTATACATATCATTTGACTTAGGTTAGAAAATTATTTACATACCGTGGTTAATATATATTTTTCTAATTTTCTTAAAATATTATAATAACATAAATATTATGATATTTTGATTTAAATTTAATTAAAAATGTTTTTTATGAAATATTAGTGATTTTCTACAAGTTAAATAAATGAAATAAATAAATGGTAAAATAAAATGTGAAACATATGTTAATTTTGGAATTTATGATTTTGCTTATAAATAAAGTTTAAGTTAAGTAAGAAAATATGATAATTTGATTTAAATTTAAATTTAAAATGATTTTATAAAGTGTTATTGATTTTTCAATAAATTAAAAATAGTTAAATAAATGAATGTTTAAAATTGAAATTTGAAATATAACTTAACTTGGAAAATGTGAAATGTGTTTTAAAATAAAAGTTAAGTTAAGAAAAATAAAATGGAATTCAAATTTAATTTATGAAATGGTAAATTTAATTAAAATGAAAAGTAAATGAAATGTTATAAAATTGTATATTAATTTTTATAAGTGAATTATTAAAGAAAATTGATTTTTGTATGAAAATTTCACTTTATAAAATCATAAATTAAAGGGTACTTAAATGATCATTTTAAAGTGAAAAAATATGATTTTTATAAGTTAAAAATGGTTTAATTAAAAAAATTAATTGGTTATGAAATTGTATTGAAATTTGGAATTTAATTTACGGCATTTTTGAAATGCTATCATTTCTTAAGTAAAGGATATTACAACATTCTAAGTGTTGTAGTTGATACAAATGAACTAAAAAAAATAAACTAAGGGCTATTATAGCACTTTGTAAGTGCTGTCGTTGCAGAATTGAACTAAATCTTTATTTGAAACATGAACTGTTATAGCATTTCTATAAAATGCTATCTTTGTTAAATTGAACTGTTTAAAATGTAACTTTTCGTAGCATTTGCTAAATTCTGCGAAAATTGAAAATTTCACTGTTTTAATAAATTGAAGTGAATAAATGAATTCTGAAAATGGTAAAATTTTGATAATTGAATATTTTATTTTAAATATAATAACTTCATTTTAATTGGTTTTAAATGGAATATTTGATTTGAAATATAAACCATTTTGAAATGTGATTTGGAATGATATTAAATTTAATAAAAATGAATGTGGTTTTGGAAAGATATGATATTTTGATATTTTGAAATGGATTTGAAATGATATTGAGTTTTAAATGATATTTGATTTTGAAGTGTAAATTACCATTTTGGAATTTTAACCACGAAATGTATTTAATTTATGGTTTAACTGATCCTTAGAGGATGGGCGATCCCAAGCATCCTTTACATTATTGTGCATTTCTACTGCAGTTCACTTGAGTTGGTTTACCTTATATAAGTATGTATGTCCTGACTCGAGTGTTTTGTGTTTTACTTTACGCACGGATCAGCCTGAGTATTTACAGCTTAGCTTTGGATTTCTTTTCTGGAGCTAGGAATCGCTGGAGGTTTTTGCTTATTCAGTTATCTATTCCCTTCAGTTTCAGTTGTTCTATTTTAGTTCTGGTATTTATAAACTTCTACGTATTTGGGATTTCTATTGTATATGTTTCAAACTGATATTATGTATTTTGTTTGAGAGTTTGTTATAGTAGCTTCGTGAACTACCATGGTATTTTAAATTTCCGCTGCGAGTTATTCTGATATATATTTGTCTGTGATTCTGTGATTGTTTTCATTAGCTCCAAATTTATATTACAATGCGGTATTTTGAGCAGTTCATGACCGGCATGTGTGGATGCGAATGGATGAAAATATCGGGTTATTACAGTTGGCATCAGAGCTTTGGTTTTAGGCAAACCATAGCCTACGGAGCAAAAAACTCATTAGAGATAGGGTTGAAGTACCCTAGAATGAGTGAAATCAATCTCAGAATCATTTCCTTGTGAGAGAGCGTATTTTCGAAGTATAAAATGATTTCCTGAATGATTTTTAAAGGATTTTCAAAGATTATATTAGTATTAAAATTTTCTTATTTTGAAATCAAGATCTTCTAAACTTCATTCCTTTTGTATCCATCTTGTTAGTAATCTCTTTGGATAGGATTCTTATCGATTGGGATTCCTTGAACTTTGGAACACTCCCACTTGTTCTGAAATCCAGTCTTGTCTTTCCTATTTTTATCCTTTTGATTTTGGGGCATTCCATAATTCCACCTTGAATGACCTTTATAAAGATCGGTGATTCCGCAAATCTATGAATGATTTGTAAAGGGGTGAAACTCCTTTATAATTGGCATTGATTCACCGAAGATTTCTATATCCTCGGTTTACGATGCTATCTATATCCTACTCTACCTGGATTCTATCTTTGGCGATCGAATGTCCATTTGCCTTAGATTTCCGAATTAATTATATTCATGAAGTCATGTTGACCGGTTAAGGTCGCCCGCAATTTATAAAGGCTTATCCATCTTCTATTTGGTAATTAAATTATCTTATCTTCGTTCGAGCTTATCTTCGAACCTGAATTCTATTTGTAGAGTTCCTCTAAATTTGAATCTCTGTATGCTTGAAATCCATCCTTGAATCATTCTTTGGAAATTGGTGTTTGGTTGTATTTTGAAATTGAGCATACATTGAAATTATCATTTTGGTAAGGATGACCACGTTTTATATCTAAAAGGGAAATTTTTTCGATAAGAATTATATACTTTTTAAAACGAGAATTTGAAGTTTCGAAAGGATTTGAAATTTTTAAAATTTATAAGAAATTTGATTTAAATAAAAATGATTTATAACTGATGGGTTTTAAATTTGAATTTCGAGGAATTAAACTCCGTTGTTTTGAAATCGGTTTTAAGATTTTGAAATATATATAATAATAATATGATTTAAAGATATTTTTGTGAATAAAAATGTTTCAAATGTATTCAAATGAATTCCAATGATTTCGAGGGGATTTCAAAGAAGTTTCAAGAAAATAAAAATCCAGAACCCACTTATGTCGCTGGAAAATAATATCGGTGATGAATGCATGCATCATCGACATTGATTTTCGAGTTTCTGAGTGGGGGAGAGGCCACTCTAGTAGCTTTTCTCTGCGAGTGATTTTGAGAAATGAATTTTATTTTCAAATTTCAAAGTATGGTTTGATGTTCAAAAAATATATATATATACACATATATATTTGAATTGACTTAATGTAAGCCGGTGTTCAGTCCTCGAGTTTCAGATTTGTTTAGGTATAATCTTATCTATTGAATTGATTTACTGATTTGTTGGTGATTTCCAACTTTTGGATTTTTAATATGATTTCTTGGACTATCTTAAAGATCGAGCACTTCCAAATCAAGGTTTAAATCTTTAGATCTAAGTAATTTTCACAGGGTAAAATGGACCTTCCATATATAGAAATAAATAGTTTAAAGGTTTTAAAGGGATTAAACATAGAAATCATGTTGGGAGTAAATTGATTTTGAGGTAAATATTTGGTTTTGAAAATAGATTGAAATTTAACCCCGTATTATATGTTGTTTTGGAAATGAATTTGTTTGACTTAAATTTTGTTGATTTGGAAACCAGGATTATTTCCTAAATCTATTGCTTTAAGAAACTTTGAAACTGAATATATGTAATTTGGAAGAAATGATTGGCAAAATCATATATAATTTTGAAACTGAATTGATATTGAAAGGAATTGAAATTGAGAACCTAGTTTTATTAAATACTTGATTTGGGAGTTATCGAACTTATATAAAATTGATTTGTATAAGTATGAAATTGATTTGAAAATTGTTGATTTGAAATGGTACTCAATTTGAGAAAAAAAGAAATCTTATGTATTCGAAGTCCACATGTGTATGATTTGATACACTGTTGATTTGGAAAGTATATGATTTGAAAATGGAATCTTATATATGATGGACTTTATATAAGTATGATATTTGATTGTGATTTGAAAGGTACTATATGATATATATTTTTGAAGTAAAGATATGGAAAGTGCCTTCTGCTTGATATCTGCTTTGTGGCCACACTGTGGATTCATTCTATCGATATTATTCTCTTTGATTTGGCTTTTTCAGATATGATACTCGAGTATACATAAGATTCCATGGCGATCTCCATGGCCTTATGAGCACGACTGCATAGCGTAATTCGCCTGGCTGAGATGGCCATGGGTACGGATGTTTTCTGGGGGATCCAGGCGTAACCATTGTGTATCCTACGATCTATGTAGGTCGGATTAGTAGCGAAATCCGCTGGCTGAGATAGCTTAAGGGTACGGATGTTTCCTGGGGATCCAGGCGTAACTATTGTGTATCTATGGTCCACTAGTCATCATGGCGTAATTCGCAGACTGAGATAGCTTACAGGTACGGATGTTTCCTAGGGAATCCAGGCGTAACCATTGTGTATCTGCGATCCATGGTAGGACAAATGTTTAGTTTGATTGATTTGTTTGGATTGTATTTTCCATATCTGTTTTTAAGGGGTTTTCCAAGTATTTTCACTGGGTGTTGAAACAAGTCTACTAAGTACTTGGAGAATTCTAGCTTTGCGCCTGATCAACGCAAGGCCACAGTCTACGGGAACGAAAGAAAACTTGTTAAGACACCAAGTTATAAAAGTATTTTGATAAAGCATTATATAAAGGATATTTTGATCATTTATTTTACTTTTCTAAATAATTTAAAAATGTTTTAAATATTGTTTACTTTGAACTATCAAATTTGAATCAAATGACTTTTCATCATATTATAAAATGTTTAAAATGTTGTAAATAAAATTTTAAATTGAAATGTATATGGTTTTAAAATTTTGGTTCATCCTTGTCTTTCAACCTACTTCCCCTTCTAGCTATTTCTGTCTTCTTTCTCTTCGAGGGTCCTTTCCACATTGTGGAAAGAGTTGGTTCTTTGGCTTATCGTTTGGATTTGCGAGAAGCTGTCTGGAGTGCATGAAGTATTCCATGTCTCACATCTTCTCTAGTATCTTCTTGACCCATATCTTTTTGTTCAACCTTCTGCTCTTGATAGTTTGGATATTTAGCCTAATCTGACTGTCGAAAGGAAGCCACTTTGTATTGGCAGCAGAGGTACGAAGCAGCTATGATGGAAATCTGTTAGTCTGATCGAAGTGTTTTGAAGCACCGATGATTGGGATTATGTAACGGTCAAAAATTTCTTTCATTTGAAATTCATATATTTAATTGATTTTACATATTAACAAGTAAAATTTGTAAGTCGAATAAATTTTATTTCGAATATCTAGATTTAATTGGATAATTAAATCAATAGTTTAATATTTGAAAATAATTGGAAATAGGGTTTAATGTGATTAAAAAAGATTTATAATGCTGTATTAAATCATATTGGAGTTAGAATGATGTTATAGAACTTTTAAAATTGAATTAAAAGTTAATTTGCAGAAATTGAATATTTTAATATTTAATTGACGAGTTAAAATAGCCATTTTTCAAACAGTCTCGGATTTCGATGAAACCAGTTTCATCGGAGTCGCAATGTTATATTATTGTAAGATTTCAAATTTTGTGCCAATCGGACTTACTGTTTGTCCGGGGCAAGTTAAAACGCACTGAAATCGGTTTGAGTGAATTTTTAAATTTAAACAGCTGATTTGAAAACCTATCTTCCAAATACGATCGAATTGGCTCTCGATACATATTCCATTGCGTTCGGAATGGCGGTAAAACATTATGAACGCCAGGCGGCACGCTTCGTTTGGAGTTCGAAAAAATTTCTGGTGAATAGTGCGCGAATATTTTCTATATAAGGACATCATATTTTCTAATTTGAAAAACAATTAGGGTTTGAGCCCTAGCCGCCACCTAAAATTTCAACGGCCAAAACTTTGCCTTCTTCCCCTCGATTTCTCTTCTAATCCATAAACTATTATCAAAAACCCTCAACTGCAATATCGTAGAGCACCTCAAGCTCTACGAATCCAACGGTTATGATCAAGAATAGCATGGTGGATCGACCAGAAATTCCTCGCGTTCGTCGGCCGTTTAATCATGTTTTTCAATGGCATGAAGCGACCGAGCTTAACATAACTCTGGCCGATGGTAGCTTGCTTGAGGGCCTTCGACGTGGTATTCTCTGATCAAAATCTTGGCGTTCAAATTGGTTGCGATAATTGGGGGTAGGAGGCGGCCATGGGTTTGTTCGAGCGCATTTTTTACCTGATGGAGGACGATGAAGTATACGGCCCAGATCCAGGGCAAACAAAATCAACAGCTGCGATTGGTTTAAGGTTAAAAAAATAAAAAGAAATCGATTCATATTATTATATATAAATTCGTTCAAACTTCGTAACGTCATAATTTGTTCATACGAGGTCAGAAATTCACGAAACGAACTGCATCGGGTTCGTATTGTCGAATACTACACGATGGAGCTGGATTGGAGTTGATTGGAGCTAGTGAAAATTTTGGGTAAAATTAAACGTGCGATTAATTTTATTCGAAATAAAACACTACGACTGTTATTGAAAGCAAGGTGAGAACTTCTCACTCAATCGAATCTGTTTCGATTTAAATTTTAAATAGTTAGATTTAAAATTGCTTGATTGTGTTAATTGTGTGTTTGGACGATAGATTATTATCTGTTATATTGAAATAGACCCTATACGCCGTATATTAAGCGGAGGTTATTTATTAAACACATATACCGCGATATTCCATCTTGATGTGGAATTAGTATTATATATGTACTTGAAGTTGATTTCCTGCACTATATAGCAGATGAGACCCTATTGCGCTGCATAATAGCGGATAATATTTTATATAAACCCATGTACCACAATATTCCGTATTGAAACGGGATTGGTATTGTGCTAACATCTGTGGATGCAGGGAAACAGGTTGGAGGGATCCAACTGGATTCCTCACTCATATTGATTTATTTACAGATATTGTGATATATTCTGTTATCATATGATATATGATGTTTTGGATGTCGTGATTATTATATTTAGTGCTGTTGCAGCATTGGGCCTATTTTGGAAAATTAAAAGTGTTAAAGTGATGATTTTCAAATATTAAAAGGATTTTTAAAGTGATTTTTGAAAGTATACGTTTTTTTAAATTTTGGAATTGATTAACTTTAAATAAATAAACGTTATAATTTTAATGTTATAAAAATTATGATTTTTGAAAAATATAGTTGAAAATTGATTTTTGAATTAAGGAGTTAATGATTTTATAAAATAGTTTAAATAGAGATTTTTGAATTTATTACAAAAGCTTTATATATATACATAATTTATAAAATTGGATTTATTTTTATAAATCTAGTGATGTAATTATAAAGGAGTTTTGAAAATGTTTTAAAATAATGTTATAAATAAATTTAAGAGAATAGAATCTACGATTTGTGAAGTTATAAAATGAATGAATTTGTAAATAAAGAATTATAAGTAATTTGCTTATAATTTGGATTTTGGCGTGTAAATGGGATGTGGATAGAATTTGTTAATAAAGTGATTTTATAAGTTGAAGTTGTCATAAAATATCAATGGAATTTGTAAACATTGTTTTATAAATCCGAAAACGACTTATTTTGATAAGTTAATTATTATAGCTTATTAAAGGAGATATATCCATGATTTTGGACAGTGGATAATCCTTTAAATAAAATGTGTAGAAAGGTTGAATTTGGTTAACGAAGTATATTCACGATTTTGGATAGTGAAAAATATATTAAAGAAATGTTTTGGGGAAGTGATATTTTAAATAGAATTAAAACGATTTAAAGGTGTTTTAAAATGCATTAACTATCGAAACCATAGATTTCAACATTCATTGTTGGAATAGACGTTTTCGACAAATAAGGAAATGGTGGACTGTAACACTGTTGTTATAGTAAATGATTTTCGAAAGGAAATGTTTTATACAATATTGGGATTTATGTATCTATCTTAATTTCGAATCCCTATACTATTGATTTTGGGTTGTCGTAACGATGTTTTACGCAACATTCGTTTTGACTCAAATGAATGTGTTTAAGAGAATGTTTTCCTTAAAGAATAAATTATATACTGAATTGTGATTTAAGTATATTGAATAATTTCCAAATGTTGAAAATAAATAGATTTGTGAATTACTTATTATTAAATAAGTATGGAAATGTTTTTCCGAAATAAAGTGAAATGTTTTGAGATTTTATCTTTTAAAGATAAATTGAAAGTGATTATTTGAAATCGATTTGAGAATCGTATATAAATAGATATTTTGGAAATGTGAATCCACCATGGAATCTATAAAGGAAAGGGAAAATTGTTTTAAAAATAAACATTGATTTATTTTTGAAGTGTGGAAATAAATTTACGGATTTGGAACGTAAATTTGAAGTAAATCGATAAGGATTTATTTAATTGGTTTAAATGAACCATTTTGAAATGAAAATGAACAAATAAATGGAAATGTTTCCGCGTAAGGAAAATGATTTGAAATTTGTTTCCAAAAGTTGTAAAGGTGAAAAGTGATTTGAAATTGTTTTCAAAAGGTTGAAGTGTGGAAAATTATATCTTGTAAAGATATTTTTGGAAAATAAATAATTTGGCAAATTATTTGGAATTTGGTGATGTTGTGCATATCTATTGATAGTAAAATAGCCGACTATCAATATTTACCTTTAAATGGGTATATGTTGTGATTTGCTTGAATTAGAATGCTACACTTATTTTTAAAATAAGCGCTCGTTATTCGGTTTAGCCGGGAGAGGACCTTTGGGTTATAAATCCTATTCCGAATAGTGATACGTCGTAATGGATAGCATTTGAAGACTGGGTATTTTCGAAAATGGAAGGATTACCGTCGAATGTCTCTGCATCGGCTGATCTCCAATATAGAGATTTTATCACCCTTTATGATGGGAATTCCAGATGTGATTAGTGAATATCCGGATTGCAAGGGCATCTTTGGAAGTGCCTTCGGTTCTGTTCGATCTCGAAATGGACTTGTATGGATGTGTGTCTGATGTTACAATTTGAGATGTAAAGCTGGTTTCTATCAAATATATTTCTGTTGGTGGCGGAGAATTTATTCTTTTAGGTTAACACCCTTCTCTGAGACATACGAGCTAAGAGGTTATGTAGTTGATGGTTACCAGTGATACATTCCCAAATTGGTAATGTGGCATACAGTGTGCTGATAATCATTTTTTGATCAAAGCGTAGCTTTTATGAAGAGCGTAGCTTTGTGGACGAGACTTCGTCGGACCTCACACCCCGATAATGGTCAAAACAGGAAAGATGCAGCAAGGTTATTAGTGGATAGCGCCCCCTTAGTGTATGTCATTTCCTTCTGGATATAGGTGGTATCATGGTACGGAGCCCAGATACTTAACCTATGTTGTTGCTGCAAACTTAATATTTTGTGGTTGTTGGTGAATCCCGGGATAAAGGTCGGTTAGGACCGAGGGATTGCATACTTGTGTCAGTTGTTACCCAGCTAGGGATAACCCGACCTTGTGTTGGCAGAGATCCGGTTAGGTTCTCGGGCCATCCTTCCAGAGGCGTACCCATGTGGCAATGGGAAGTTCCTTGGCCTTATCATTTGTTGGAAATCCAAAGAAACAGTACGAGTCTTGTACGGTTTTAGTTGTAGAATCTGCCGTCTACTATGGTAGCTATAGTAGGCATACTATAATGGTACTTATGCTGGCTAAGATTAATATTGTACTTTCGAAATGTTTTCCTGCACTTTTCACTTATAGTAATAATATCAAAGAAATTTGCGTATCAAGCATGTTTGACTATCATAAGGAGAAATCTCCTCCAATTCTGCGTTTGCATTGTGTGTGTGGTAGGAGGCCTTATGGTAGTTATATTTTCTAAAAGCATTGCGGATCTATTTTTAAAATATTTCTTTGTTTGTTTTTATAGATAAACTGTTGAAATTTCTCACACCAGTCCCATGACTGACCTGGAGTTTATTGTTTCCTTCCTAAACTCTAGGTGCCCACCAATTTCCACATGGGCAGTCTAGAGTAAGGTTATCAGGTCATTTTGGAATTCAGGAGTTGCTGTAGAGATCTGGAGGCAGGCTGGATAGCTTGGCGTATCAACTAGTCTATAGTATTTCTTTTCTGCTGTTTGTTGTTGTAAACTCTGATAATGTAATGTAATGTGATGGAATGTATAAAATGTACAGTTCTTTTGATTTAAAGATTATTCATTTATTTATTATATGTTGTTCCGCTGCGATTGTGAGATTCTGATATTGTTTCTATTGCTTTTTCTTTGTTCGTCTATCTTCTACCTCTGCTTTAACCCTAACGGTACGGTTTTCTGGCCTTCGATTGCTCGGTAGTTGATACAATAGACGTATTAATGTTGACTTTCGTGAGTCGAAAATCCTGATCGTTACATTTGGTATCAGAGCATTTGGTTAAGCGACAACCTTGGCTCTGTTGGGAATTATTCATTAGAGATAGAGTCAGCATTAATCTAGAATGAGTTTGAGTGTAACAATAGCTACGAGTGCGTATTTGTTAGTGAATATAAAAATTGTTTTGTATTGTGTTGACTTATCGGTTGATTGTTTATAGATTTTGGTCGGTGCAGTCTGGCCAACTGTATCGATAGGGGTTTCTAAACTCTTAAATAATATAAACTGACACGGTATTGTTTTGAAATAGGGTAAATGAAATAATTTTACCCAAAACTATTTTCGTATATAAAAGAAATAAATTTTCTGTAAATGTTTATAATATATGGTTGTTTGGTTGTTGAAAATGTAAGAATATATATAAGTTAATTAAAAGAAAAATTGTATAAGTAAATGAATTATTAAGTTGGAATTATAATTAATGTGATTTACAATTGTGAAATAATCTTATATATAGGAAGTGAAACTATGTGAATATATTTATAAATATGAGTTGTAAATAAAAATGAATTTGAACTATGAATTGAAATTGTTGAATATAAGTGAAACGAGTTGTGGACTTGTAATTTGAAATAATAAATTTGGCTTTGGTAAAGAATAAATATTTGGGTTATTATAGTAAATATATGATTTGAAATTTAACTAAAGGAAAGTTAAATAGAATTTACTTTAGAATTGGAATCTGAATTGGATTTATAAGTGGAAATTTAAGTTAAGTTAAACAAATGGTGTTTGAAATGGAATATAACTTAAGTGATGTTGAATGAAGTTGATTTTGGTATCGAAGTAAAATAATAAAGTGAATTAAATGGATGTGAACTTGAGTTATGTAATGAAATTCAACTTTTGTGGTTAAATGAATTAGCAATTAAATTGAACTAATGAATTGAATGTAAATCAATTGAATGTAAATAAATTGATATAGAATAATGGATGCAAGTGTTAATTCATTAAATCTAATTAAAAGTGATGAACCAAATTGAATGAATGTAAGCAAAGTAAAGAAATTTGGTAATGTTGGATATACATTGTTTGTTTGATGATGGTTAGTTGATAGTATAGAAATCCATATGAAATTGAACTAATGAAAATGAAAGCTATAAATCATTGAATTCAAATTGGAAGTAAGTAAATCTAAATAGAATTGAATTTGATTTGGAAGTGAACAAACTTGAATATAAATTAGTGAATGCAAACTAATTAAAATTGAATATGAATGAATGCTAGTAAAGTCCAATGTTAATGAATCAAATGTGATTAAATGAAAAACTAATTCATTAAATATTAATGAGAAGTGCATGTATATTGATTTGATGATTAGAATTGTTGTTGGATGATAGTTGTTTAATGATTGAATTTATTGCTTTTGATTTCATTTGCTATATTGGCACATATAGTTGTTGGTATATGTTGTATATCGATATTATTTATATATACATGTTTCTCATTATTGTTGATTGTTTAGTAGGTGTGGATTGCGCTTGCTTCGCTTTTGGAGCTCGCTTTCGCGCTATATTAGCCGTATATGCTCGCTAATAATATATAAGGTACATATCTCAGATTACATATCGTACTTTTACACTTTTTTTCCCTACAGGATGCCTCATTACTTTGATGAGATGCATATTTGTGATATACATATTGCCATTTTTTTCAGATCGAACCGCGTAAAGGTGACTATGGCGAAATTTTCTGAAAATTTAAGGCGTTAGAATATTTTGGAGAAAATTGGAAAATTTTGAAAAGATAACCAAGTATGATAAAAAAAACTTAGTAAAGTTATTGTAAGAAGTTTAACTATGGATTTTGGAAAAGTTAAAATGTTTAAATGAATTTGAAATTTAATTTGAACTAATGGTTTTGAAAAGTTAATGGATTTCAAGACTTTTTCTTACTTGGTAATCTCGAGGACGAAATTCTTTTAAGGGGGAAGTTTGTAACGACCTAGAATTTCTATCATTTGAAATTCGTATATTTAATTGATTTTAAATATTAACAAGTAAAATTTGTAAGTCGAATAAATTTTATTTCGAATATCTAGATTTAATTGGATAAATAAATCGATAGTTTAATATTTGAAATTACAGAATAATTGGAAATAGGGTTTAATGTGATTAAAAATGGTTTATAATGTTGTATTAAACCATATTGGAGTTAGAATGATGTAATAGAACTTTTAAAAATGAATTAAAACTTAATTTGCAGAAATCGAATATTTTAATATTTAATTGACGAGTAAAAATAGCCATTTTTCAATCAGTGTCGGATTTCGACGAAACCAGTTTCGTCGGAACCGTACTGTTATATTATTGTAAGATTTCAAATTTCGTGCCAATAGGACTTACGATTTGGCTAGGGCAAGCTAAAACGCACTGAAATCGGTTTGAGTGAATTTTTAAATTTAAATAGTCGATTTGAAAACCTATCTTCCAAATACGATCAAATTGTCTCTCGACACATATTCCATTGTGTTCGGAATGGGGGTAAAACATTATGAACGCCAGGCAGCATGCTTGGTTTGGAGTTCGGAAAAATTTCGGGTGAATAGTGCGCGAATATTTTCTATATAATGACCTCATATTTTCTAATTTGCAAAACAATTAGGGTTTCAGCCCTACTCGCCACATAAAATTTCAATGGCTGAAACTTTGCCTTCTTCCCCTCGATTTCTCTTCTAATCCGTAAACTATTATCAAAAACCTTCAACTGCAATGTCGTAGAGCATCTCCAGCTCTACGAATCCAACGGTTATGATCAAGAATAGCATGGTGGATCGACCAAAAATTGCTCGCGTTCGTCAGCCGTTCAATCGCGTTTTTCAATAGCATGAAGCGACCGAGCTTCACATAGCTCTGGCCGATGGTGGCTTGCTTGAGGGCCTTCGACGTGGTATTCTCTGATCAACATCGCGGCATTCAAATTGGTCGCGATAATTGGGGGTAGGAGGGGGCCATGGGTTTGTTCGAGCACGTTTTTTACCCGATGGAGGATGATGAAGTATACATCCCAGATCTAGGCAAACGAAATCAACGGTTGCGATTGGTTTAAGGTTAAAAAAATAAAAAGAAATTGATTTATATTATTATATATAAATTCGTTCAAACTTTGTAACGTCATAACTTGTTCATACGAGGTCGGAAATTCACGAAACGAATTGCATCGGGTTCGTATTGTCGAATACTACGCGATGGAGCTGGATTGGAGTTGATTGGAGCTAGTGAAAATTTTGGGTAAAATTAAACGCGCTGTTAATTTTATTCGAAATAAAACACTACGACTGTTATTGAAAGCAATGTGAGAATTTCTCACTCAATCGAATCTGTTACGATTTAAATGTTAAATAGTTAGATTTAAAATTGCTTGATTGTGTTGATTGAATGTATGGATGATAAATTATTATCTTTTGTATTGAAATAGACCCTATACGCCGTATATTAAGCGGAGGTTATTTATTAAACACATATACCGCGATATTCCATCTTGAAGTGGAATTGGTATTATATATGTACTTGGAGTTGATTTTCCGCATTATATAGCGGATGAGAACCTATTGCACCGTATAATAGCGGATAATATTTTATATAAACCCATGTACCGTGATATTCCGTATTGAAATGGGATTGGTATTGTGCTAACATCTGTGGATGCAGGGAAACAGGTTGGAGGGATCCAACTGGATTCCTCACCCGTATTCATTTATTTACAGATATTGTGATATATTCTGTCATCATATGATATATGATGTTTTGGATGTCGTGATTGTTATATTTAGTGCTGTTGCAGCATTGGGCCTATTTTGGAAAACTAAAAGTGTTAAAGTAATGATTTCCAAATTTTAAAAGGATTTTTAAAGTGATTTTCGAAAGTACACGTTTTATTAAATTTTGGTATTGATTCATTTTAAATAAATAAACGTTATAATTTTAATGTTACAAAAATTATGATTTTTGAGAAATATAGTTGAAAATTGATTTTGAAATAAGGAGTTAATGATTTTATAAAATAGTTTAAATAAAGATTTTTGAATTTATTATAAAAGCTTTATATATATATAATTTATAAAATTGGATTTATTTTTATAAATCAAGTGATGAAATTATAAAGGAGTTTTGAAAATGTTTTAAAATAATGTTATAAATGGACTTTTTAAAAGAATAGAATCTACGATTTGTGAAGTTATAAAATGAATGAATTTGTAAATAAAGAATTATAAGTAATTTGCTTATAATTTGGATTTTGGCGTGTAAATGGGATATGGATAGAATTTGTTAATAAAGTGATTTTATAAGTTGAAGTTGTTATAAAATATCAATGGAATTTGTAAACATTGTTTTATAAATCCGAAAACAACCTATTTTGATAAATTAATTATTATAGCTTATTAAAGGAGATATATCAACGATTTTGGACAGTGGATAATCCTTTAAATAAAATGTGTAGAAAGGTTGAATTTGGTTAACGAAGTATATTCACGATTTTGGATAGTGAAAAATATATTAAAGAAATGTTTTGGGGAAGTGATATTTTAAGTAGAATTAAAACGATTTAAAGGTGTTTTAAAATGCATTAACTATGGAAAACATAGATTTCAACATTCATTGTTGAAATAGACGTTTTCGAGAAATAAGGAAATGGTGAACTATAACACTGTTGTTATAGTAAATGATTTTCGAAAGGAAATGTTTTATACAGTATCGGGATTTATATATCTATCTTAACTTCGAATCCCTATACTATTGATTTTGGGTTGTCGTAATGATGTTTTACGCAACATTCGTTTTAACTCAAATGAATGTGTTGGGTGTGTTTTCACCCATATGTTTCCACCCTTTACCGAACCAAGTCCATCGATTAGACCAACCTACTGCCGAATCAAGTCCTCACCTCCAACAACTACCAGTCCAGATCATGGCCGAACCAACACAGGTGCTACCGAACCAGACACACCGGACCAACCTACCACATCTCACCACCGAACCAACCTTCTCCTCTAACCACCGAACCAGCCACACCGGACCAAGTCGTCTCCAACTATTTCCGGACCAAGTGGATGCCGAACCAACTCTGCTAGATCCCATTGCTTTAGCCCAGGCCCACCAGCAGCTATATACATCCAGGACCTGTAACGACCCGTATTTTACGTGTCGATAAGTCGTAGAATTTACAAGTCGTTAGTGTTGTTTGTGTTATCTCTAGCCTGAGCCGGTTAGGAAGTTACCTCGTGATTGAGTAAGCAAGGCTTTGAGTCGTTAACGGGTCATGGGAGTTTGAGTCTTGAGTCGTAGACGACTGATAGGGGACCGACTCAAGGAATTTAGGCGACTCATAGGGTGGCCGACTCATAGAGGTAGCGGCTTAAGGTGTTGGCCGAGATAAGTGATGACTGACCTAAGAGATAGTAACGACTTAAGGGTTAGAATGGTATAGCAGTTGCCGACTTAAGGTATGGCCGAGTCATGGGAGTAGCCGACTCATAACATGACCGACTCAAGGAGTGAATGGGTCATAGGAGTGTTTGATTTAGGAGCTAACGACCTAAAAGGTTGCCGAGTTAAGGTTTGGGCCGACTCAGTGGTAAACGACTTATAGGATAGTAAGTTGAGATGTATGGTCGAAGTCATAGGTCGTAAGGTGTTTTGAGTCGTGTATGCTATGAGTCGTAAGTCGTTAGGTAGCTGGGGCGATGAGTCGCATACTAGTTAGGTCGTTGAACGACTCATGGTAAGTCGCTGAGTCGTATGAACGACTTAGGGATAGGTTGTGGCTTCGTTGAGTCGGTAGAGGCTTAGGTCGGCTAGGGGTTAGGTCGGCCATAAGAGTGAGTTGTTGAGTCGGCTATTGGTAGGTCGTACACGGGTTAAGGATGTTGAGTCGCGTACAGGTTAGACGTGAGGCCCTGTGTTTTGTTGAGTCGGCATGATGATGAGTCGGGGACGACTCAAGGGGTGGGTCGGCAACGACCTAAGGGGCGACGACTCATAGTGGTTTCAGCCTATAAATAGAGGGGTTTGGCTCACTTTTTGGCACCGGTTTTTGAAGCGACGAAGTGCTGCCATTTTGGGAACTCGACTACAACATTTCTTCGTCTTCTTTTCTTCATTTCAATCTAGTGCTAACATCCATCCAAGATCGAAGATCGAGATCAAAGATTCAAGGGCCAAAGTTGAAGATCTTCATCCAACGAAGCTAGATTTCATCGTTTTAAGCGAGATTTCGCCGGATCAAGCCTTGATCTTCGCTGTCCAGATCTGAAGTGTTTAGTTTTTGAGGTGTTTAGGTGATTTGGTGAGTGGTAGTTATCTCTCACGCGGACCCAAAGGAGTATATTGGATTGGTGGTTTGTTGGAGTGTTGTAGATAGTGATTTTGTGCATTTTCCTTAGATCCAAGTGTAGATTCATTGTTTGTGAAGATGTTTACTTATGCATGTTCATTTATCAAGTATTAGATACAAAACCCATGTTTTATATTTGATAGATCTATGCTAAAAACCTATGATTCATGCATGTTAGACTTATGCTCATTTATTTACGAAATTGCCATTATAGTTGATATTGCTCATTAGATCTTGTTTAAATGATTGATTGTTTGATTGTATGATTGATTTGATTGTTTCCAAGTTAGCTAGTAGTTGATTTGGAACAAGATGATTGAAGATGATTCGAAAGCTAAGTGGAAAGGCTCTTGAATGGTGAAAGCTGCTTATGGCATATGAAGCGGATGTTGAAGCTCATATGTATGGATTGGATGATGTTGAGATGGGACTTTGCCATGATGCGAGGAGGCAAACCATGATGTTGAGTTGGGACGGGTTATGATGACGTTCCAAGCACGGGCTACGACGACGTGCAAAGTTATGTTGATAACTCGGTAATGCGATCCGGGTAGGCGATAATGGTTGGCTTGAGAGGCGCTTGAGCTAGTATGGAAATAGTCGTCGAGGAGGATGACTAGGAGGCTAAGATCTTATCGTTGTTGAAGGTTCTAGCATGCTCAAAGCAAGAGTACGTTGGAACGGGCTGCGACGACATTCCAAGCACGGGCTGCGACGACTTGCTAGTACTCTGGGTAGTTGCGAAAATTCCTAGGCACGGGCTGCGACGACGTGCGGAGTTATGTCTAGAACCGGGGTTACCATTAGCCCTTGACAGGTGGTCATTCAATTAACGGTGAAATCATGGCAATGATAACAGTGATAGCGAGAGTCATGGATGTTTGGTTGTATTATCATTCGGTCTCAAGAGCGGTATTTTCTGGGTGCTTATCTGATCTTGGTTTAGGCCTTGGGGGTTTGTATTTGGAAAACATCGCCCTTGACTCGAGTGATTATTGCTTTACCTTAATTAACTGTTATGTTATGCTTGCTTCTCCTTAGTGTGTGTCTGGGGGCTATCACTGTAGAAAGAGGTGGAGTGGGATGGTTTGGTTCCTATTCCTTTTATCCTTTATGCTCTTTTGGTATGTTTGATAGTTGATTTACTGCTCACTAAGACTTTGTCTGACTCAAGGTTTTATGTCTCCTCTTATTACCTTGGGCTGTTCATCCATGTTGGGATGGGCAGACTAGGTAGCAGGTGACAGGTGCTGTTCTTAGAGATCTACGTTGGTGATGACGAAGACGAGCAGGAGGCTTTGCATACTAGTTTTCTTACTATATGTACTGGGTGTTCCGCTATTATATCTGATTGAGTGTTGTAGTGAGGCTTTGATGTATGGATGATTCATGTTTGTATAAATCTACTTACGATGCTTATATGATGATTTTTCTGTTATGGAGCTTCACTATATATATTTCTCTATTGTATTTTATCCATGCGCTGTGAGTTGTACGATAGAGTTTGCTGTTTTATTTTACCCTGACTATCGTCCATGGCTACCTGGCACGCCTTTCAGCGCACTATTCCATTGTTTTGGTGCGGGAGTCATGGGCGGTCGTCACATTTGGTATCAGCGCTTTGGTTAATCGATTTTAGCCAACGCTCGCTGACGTAACTACGTATGAGAGACGTAATCGTATTTTGATGGATAATTACTATATATAATATAGTAGCTTAGAAGGATTTGAACTCCTTATGCGGTTGTTTCTTAAGGTGTTCTAATCATTCTTATTGCAGATATTAAGGATGAGTCGAAGAGGGAGACCAGCTGCAAGGGAAGGCCGTGCTGATGAAGGGGCTGTTGATTATGGAACTATGTTCGAAGCGATGATGACTTCGATCATGAGAAGGATACCAGCCTCGGGATCATCAGTGGATGGGGAGTTCAAGTCCAAGCTCCAAGGCCGGTGGATTTTGCTAAGCTTTGTAAGGATTATACTGCTCTTGGAGGAAAAGCTTTCTTGGGGACGGAGTCGACCATTGAGGTGCAGAGATGGATTGATGCATGTCGAAGAATCTTTGGTGACTTAGGGATTGAGGATGCAACTAAGAGGAAGCTTGCATCGAGACAGCTTCAGGGAAGAGCTGCTGATTGGTGGAATTCTATCACCATCGATACTCCAGAAGAAGAGATCACTTGGGAGCAATTCCAAGTTAGATTTGAAGCCCAGTTCATCTCTACGGCTCAGAAGTCTGTTTTGTTCAAGAGGTTTGTAGAGCTCAAGCAAGGTGGGAGACCAGTTCTTGAGTATATTTCTGAGTTTGAAGCTTTGTCCAAGTATGCTAGATCGTATATTGATTCTCCTTATCAGAAGAATGAGAAGTTTGTGACTGGTTTGGATGCTTATCTTGGGAGGCAGTTGGTGGATCATCTGGACGATCCATTTGAGAAGCTTGTGGAGAAAGCCCTCAGGCATGAGAGTTTGTTTCCTAAGGAAAGTTCTGTTGTTGCTGTAACCAGGGAAGGATCTAGACCACAGCAGAGTGGCAACAAGAAGAGGAAGCAGCAGCAACAGAGGGGTAGGGATGGCCAGAAGAAGCCGAAGGGCGAAGTGACTTGTTATAATTGCCAGCAGAAGGGCCATCTCTCCAAGGATTGTAGGAATCCAAAGGCGCCGGCGAAATGCCACAACTGTGATAAACCAGGGCATTTCAGGAAGGACTGTCCAGAACCGAGGAAGGACAGGCAGATTGTGCAAGCTTATGCTTTGGGAGCTGTGCCGTCATCTTCAAAAGCTCCTACTGCTGAAGAGAAGGGGAAGAGTGTGGTGGTTCAAGGTACTCTTTCTATTTGTGGTGTTCCAGTTAGAGTGTTGTTTGATACTGGAGCGTCGCATTCTTTTGTTTGTAATGATTTGGTAGACCGGTTAGGTTTGAGACCAGATATTGTTGATAGACCATTGGTTGTGACTAATCCAGTTGGGGGTTCGTCATGTTTGTGTATGATATGCCGTGGTCTAGTTGTGTCGAGTCATGATTGCTCGTTTGTTTGTGATTGCTTTGTTCTGAACTTTGCGGGGTTCGGAATTATTTTGGGTATGGACTGGCTTAGGAAGTATGCGGCTAGGATTGATTGTGAGGGGCTGGAGGTGACAGTCGGGAATGTGGAAGGGCGAAAGGTTGTGATACGATGTAAGCATGAGGAAGGCGTCTTCATGAGCTTCATGTATTCGCTGGTTGTTACACGGGATGGACTGTCATCAGTGCCTATTGTGAATGGATTTGAGGATGTCTTTGACGAAGTCAAAGGGTTACCGCCGCATAGGGAGATCGAGTTTCGTATCGATCTAGTTGAGAGAGCCAGACCTGTTGTGATGCCTCTTAGGCGGATGGCGCCTAGGGAGCAGTTAGAGTTGAAGGTGCAGGTTGATGACCTTTTGCAGAAAGGATTCATTCGGAGAAGTGTGTCCGAATGGGGTGCACCAGTTGTGTTCGCAACCAAAGCGGATGGATCGTTGAGGTTGTGTGTGGATTATCGTGAGCTAAATAAGTTGACTAAGAAAAACAAGTATCCATTGCCGAGGATAGATGACTTGTTTGATCAGCTTCACGAGGCTAAGGTGTTTTCCCAGATGGATTTGGCAACGGGATTTCACCAGTTGAGAGTGGCGAAGGATAGTGTACCAAAGACTGCTTTCAGGACACCATCCGGTTTTTATGAGTGGCTGGTAATGCCGTTTGGATTGACTAACGCGCCAGCATATTTTGTGGATCTTATGAATAGAGTGTTCAGAGATCAGTTGAATAAGTTCATGCTTGTGTTCGTGGATGATATTTTGGTTTACTCCAGAACTGAGGAAGAGCACAAGACGCACTTGAGAATTGTTTTGGAAATCTTGCGGAAACATCAGCTGAAGGCTAAGTTTTCGAAGTGTCACTTCTGGGAGAGTGAAGTGAGGTTCTTAGGCCATGTTATCTCTGGAAATGGAATAGCAGTTGATCCCGCTAAGGTGGTAGCAATCCAGGATTGGGTTAGACCTAAGAATGCATCTGATGTGAGGAGTTTTCTCGGATTAGCAGGATATTATCGTCGGTTTATCAAAGACTTTTCCAAGATAGCTGCACCGTTGACAGGATTGACGAAGAAGAACCAAGTGTTCAGATGGGATGACAAGTGTGAGCAAGCTTTCGTAATCCTGAAAGAGCGACTGACAAGTGCTCCTGTTTTGACTATTCCAAGTGGGAATGAAGAGATGGTGGTTTACACCGATGCATGTGGCACTGGACTTGGAGCAGTGCTAATGCAGAAGGATAAAGTTGTTGCGTATGCAAGTCGACAACTGAAGCCGCACGAAAGGAATTATCCGACTCATGATTTGGAGTTAGCGGCGATTGTGTTTGCTTTGAAGATGTGGAGACATTATCTATTGGGAGTTAGATTCGAGTTGTTTACAGATCATAAGTCGTTGAAGTATCTGTTCTCCCAAAAGGATTTGAATCTTCGACAGCAACGGTGGCTAGAGTTTCTGGCATCTTATGATTTTGGTATAGCCTATACTCCGGGAAAAGGTAACGCAGTGGCTGATGCGTTAAGTCGAAGACATGCAGGTTTGGGAGCCATGTTTTCAGAATGGAAGAGTCTCGAGTATTTGGCTGGATTTGACTTCAGGCCTAGATGTGAATTGGAACCTGAGATGTTAGCAAACTTATCGATAAGACCTACTCTTGTGGAAAGGATTGGCGAGAGCCAAAAGAGAGATGATAAGCTTGTCAAGATTATCCGAGATTTGGAATCCGGATTGGACCCAGAGAAGGATAAGAGATTCGAGGTCGATCGAGAGGGTTGGCTTCGGAAGCAAGGACGATTGGTTGTTCCCGACATTGATGGATTGAGAGATGAAGTTCTGAGGGAAGGTCATCACTCGAAGTTGACAATTCATCCAGGTGGAAATAAGATGTATCGGGATATGAAGAGAACTTACTACTGGGAAGGCATGAAGAAAGATGTTGGAAATTTTATTTCCAAGTGTATGAACTGTCAGTTAGTGAAAGCTGAGTAGAAGAAGCCCAGTGGATTACTTCAGCCTTTAGAAGTTCCTACATGGAAGTGGGAGCAAGTGTCGATGGACTTTATCGATGGTCTACCTAGGACAAGAGCAGGAAATGAAGGAATTTGGGTCATAGTAGATCGTTTGACCAAGAGTGCAAGGTTCGTTCCTGTTCGATCAACTAGGACTGCATCGAAGTTGGCTGAGTTGTATGTTAAGTGGATAGTTCGATTCCATGGTATTCCGAAGAGTATAGTGAGCGATCGAGACCCATTGTTCACTAGTAGATTTTGGAAGAGCTTCCAGGAAGTTTTGGGAACTGAGTTGTGTTTGAGTACAGCTTATCACCCTCAAACAGATGGTCAGACTGAGAGAGTTAACCGAGTTTTGGAAGATCTTCTCAGAGCTTGTGTTTTGGACTTCGGAGGATCATGGGAAGATCATCTTCATTTGGTGGAGTTTGCATATAATAACAGTTATCAGTCGAGTATTGGTATGGCACCATATGAGGCATTATATGGAAGACCGTGTAACTCTCCGACATGTTGGTTGGAAACCGGAGAAAAACTGATACTTGGGCCAGAGATGATTCGACAGACTTCGGATTGTATAGAGATCATTCGGCAACGAATGAAGGCAGCCCAAGATCGTCAGAAAAGTTATGCCGATAATCATCGTAAGGATTTGGAATTCGACGTAGGTGAGATGGTTTTTGTGAAGATTTCTCCATTGAAGAGTGCTATTAGATTCGGGAGGAAAGGAAAGTTAACTCCGAGATTTGTTGGACCATTCCCGATTATCGAGCGAATTGGAAAGCTCGCTTATAGATTGGAGTTACCAGAAAAGATGGCGGGTGTGCACAATGTTTTTCATGTATCTTATCTACAGAAGTATGTGCATGACCCAACTACGGTGGTTTCTGCTGATAGCTGTGAAGACTTGAAGGTTGATCCAGTGTTTAGAAGACCTCGTAAGCCGCTTCGTATTGTTGAAACCGATACGAAACAGCTTAGGAGGAAGACGATTACGCTGCTCAAGGTACAATGGAGTGATGATGTTAACGACTGTACGTGGGAGGAGGAAGAGAGGATGAAGGCAGCTCATCCCGGACTCTTCAAGGTATGGCCCTAAAGTGTCGTGACATCTCATGAATTTGTAGCTTGTTCTAAGTCTTAGAATTCTGCACGCTAGGCTAGAATTGGTTGCATGATTCGTTGGTTGCTATGGATGATAGGCATGAGGAATAATTTTGATTGCTGTTGATTGCTTGGAATTTCGGGGGCGAAATTCCTAAGGGGGAGAGAATGTAACGACCCGTATTTTACGTGTCGATAAATCGTAGAATTTACAAGTCGTTAGTGTTGTTTGTGTTATCTCTAGCCTGAGCCGGTTAGGAAGTTACCTCGTGATTGAGTAAGCAAGGCTTTGAGTCGTTAACGGGTCATGGGAGTTTGAGTCTTGAGTCGTAGACGACTCATAGGGGACCGACTCAAGGAATTTAGGCGACTCATAGGGTGGCCGACTCATAGAGGTAGCGGCTTAAGGTGTTGGCCGAGATAAGTGATGACTGACCTAAGAGATAGTAACGACTTAAGGGTTAGAATGGTATAGCAGTTGCCGACTTAAGGTATTGCCGAGTCATGGGAGTAGCCGACTCATAACATGACCGACTCAAGGAGTGAATGGGTCATAGGAGTGTTTGATTTAGGAGCTAACGACCTAAAAGGTTGCCGAGTTAAGGTTTGGGCCGACTCAGTGGTAAACGACTTATAGGATAGTAAGTTGAGACGTATGGTCGAAGTCATAGGTCGTAAGGTGTTTTGAGTCGTGTATGCTATGAGTCGTAAGTCGTTAGGTAGCTGGGGCGATGAGTCGCATACTAGTTAGGTCGTTGAACAACTCATGGTAAGTCGCTGAGTCGTATGAACGACTTAGGGATAGGTTGTGGCTTCGTTGAGTCGGTAGAGGCTTAGGTCGGCTAGGGGTTAGGTCGGCCATAAGAGTGAGTTGTTGAGTCGGCTATTGGTAGGTCGTACACGGGTTAAGGATGTTGAGTCGCGTACAGGTTAGACGTGAGGCCCTGTGTTTTGTTGAGTCGGCATGATGATGAGTCGGGGACGACTCAAGGGGTGGATCGGCAACGACCTAAGGGGCGACGACTCATAGTGGTTTCAGCCTATAAATAGAGGGGTTTGGCTCACTTTTGGGCACCGGTTTTTGAAGCGACGAAGTGCTGCCATTTTGGGAACTCGACTACAACATTTCTTCGTCTTCTTTTCTTCATTTCAATCTAGTGCTAACATCCATCCAAGATCGAAGATCGAGATCAAAGATTCAAGGGCCAAAGTTGAAGATCTTCATCCAACGAAGCTAGATTTCATCGTTTTAAGCGAGATTTCGCCGGATCAAGCCTTGATCTTCGCTGTCCAGATCTGAAGTGTTTAGTTTTTGAGGTGTTTAGGTGATTTGGTGAGTGGTAGTTATCTCTCACGCGGACCCAAAGGAGTATATTGGATTGGTAGTTTGTTGGAGTGTTGTAAATAGTAATTTTGTGCATTTTCCTTAGATCCAAGTGTAGATTCATTGTTTGTGAAGATGTTTACTTATGCATGTTCATTTATCAAGTATTAGAGACAAAACCCATGTTTTATATTTGATAGATCTATGCTAAAAACCTATGATTCATGCATGTTAGACTTATGCTCATTTATTTACGAAATTGCCATTATAGTTGATATTGCTCATTAGATCTTGTTTAAATGATTGATTGTTTGATTGTACGATTGATTTGATTGTTTCCAAGTTAGCTAGTAGTTGATTTGGAACAAGATGATTGAAGATGATTCGAAAGCTAAGTGGAAAGGCACTTGAATGGTGAAAGCTGCTTATGGCATATGAAGCGGATGTTGAAGCTCATATGTATGGATTGGATGATGTTGAGATGGGACTTTGCCATGATGCGAGGAGGCAAACCATGATGTTGAGTTGGGACGGGTTATGATGACGTTCCAAGCACGGGCTACGACGACGTGCAAAGTTATGTTGATAACTCGGTAATGCGATCCGGGTAGGCGATAATGGTTGGCTTGAGAGGCGCTTGAGCTAGTATGGAAATAGTCATCGAGGAGGATGACTAGGAGGCTAAGATCTTATCGTTGTTGAAGGTTCTAGCATGCTCAAAGCAAGAGTACGTTGGAACGGGCTGCGACGACGTTCCAAGCATGGGCTGCGACGACGTGCTAGTACTCTGGGTAGTTGCGAAAATTCCTAGGCACGGGCTACGACGACGTGCGGAGTTATGTCTAGAACCGGGGTTACCATTAGCCCTTGACAGGTGGTCATTCAATTAACGGTGAAATCATGGCAATGATAACAGTGATAGCCAGAGTCATGGATGTTTGGTTGTATTATCATTCGGTCTCAAGAGCGGTATTTTCTGGGTGCTTATCTGATCTTGGTTTAGGCCTTGGGGGTTTGTATTTGGAAAACATCGCTCTTGACTCGAGTGATTATTGCTTTACCTTAATTAACTGTTATGTTATGCTTGCTTCTCCTTAGTGTGTGTCTGGGGGCTATCACTGTAGAAAGAGGTGGAGTGGGATGGTTTGGTTCCTATTCCTTTTACCCTTTATGCTCTTTTGGTATGTTTGATAGTTGATTTACTGCTCACTAAGACTTTGTCTGACTCAAGGTTTTATGTCTCCTCTTATTACCTTGGGTTGTTCATCCATGTTGGGATGGGCAGACTAGGTAGCAGGTGACAGGTGCTGTTCTTAGAGATCTACGCTGGTGATGACGAAGACGAGCATGAGGCTTTGCATACTAGTTTTCTTACTATATGTACTGGGTGTTCCGCTATTATATCTGATTGAGTGTTGTAGTGAGGCTTTGATGTATGGATGATTCATGTTTGTATAAATCTACTTACGATGCTTATATGATGATTTTTCTGTTATGGAGCTTCACTATATATATTTCTCTATTGTATTTTATCCATGCGCTGTGAGTTGTACGATAGAGTTTGCTGTTTTATTTTACCCTGACTATCGTCCATGGCTACCTGGCACGCCTTTCAGCGCACTATTCCATTGTTTTGGTGCGGGAGTCATGGGCGGTCGTCACAGGACCCCTGCCCCCAACCTCACTCTATAAATAGAGGGGCAGGGGTACAACAATGGAGACAAGTTTGAGAGCTCAAGCACGGATGGAACTTTTAAACAACTTTCATATACTTGTATAAAAAGCTTTGTACTTGTAATCTGAAAAGAAAAAGGAGAATAACATATAAAGTGGACGTAGGCACATTCTGTCCGAACCACTATAAATCTGTGTGTCTTTTACATTTTAGTCCCTGCTTTTTATATATTTGCATAAATCACCCAAATCACTAAGAACCACATAAAATCGACTAAATCATACGACTTGGAGGTGTTTGCCCATTTTTTGTGCAAACATTTTTGGTGATTTCACCGAGAACAGGAGCTCAGAGCTTCAGCTTCTCCCACTTAACCCTTTTCCTATCAGCGTCGTTCGTTGCTTGGAAGACATGCCTCCTGGACGGAAGAAAGATGCTAACAAAGGAAAGAACATCGCAACTGGCAGTATCCCAGACCCAGTGATCAGAGAACAAGGCAATCGTCCGGTTACAACAGAAAATGTAAATCAGGCGAATCCGACCCCTGCTACGGAACAACCAATCACAAGGACGGATCTGGACAGGGTTGTAGCTGGAGTAACTAACCGCTTCGCATCTCAACAAGAAGCCTTGGTGGATCAAATCATGTCATGCTTAAGGGATGTTGAAGAAACCAACCGCAACACTGAATTATGGGGTGAGTCCCGGTCTGGAGGATCTGAGAGATGACAAAGGTCTTTCTTCTTCGAAGATGCTAACAACCGAAATAGCTATGGTAGGAGCCGAGTCCGGACCCAGCCCGAGGAAACACTTGGAACCGAACCCAACAGGGGAGGTACTAGGCAGGGATCAGATGTAGCTGAGCCCGTCATGCTACCTAACCATGGAAACACAAATGGACGGGGCCGAGCTGGAGTCCCGCCTGAAGTTGGACTCGAGGAAGTGCTGAGAACATAACCCAGCAGGGGAAAATCAAGGCAAGGGCCAACTGCAGCTGACCCCAGCATGCACCCAGAAGACCAGAGGCATCCATTGGAGAATGTTAGGAGTGATAGACGATACCATCCCTACAGGTCATCTGGACGGAATCAATCCCGCCGGGAAGAACCAAACTCATTTCTATCCGCTCCAAGTTCTGATGAAAGGATGGCACGATTGTTCAGAGAATGCGTCCAACGGAAACAAAGGGATCGGGCAATAGGCGCTAGTGTGACCAGCCCCTACACCCGCAATATCGAAACAGCCATCACCTCCCGGGAATGGAAAATGCAAACAATGGAACCTTACAAGGGAACCTCTGACCCCGTCGTACACTTGCAAAGATACACACAGCATATGCTCATGAACGGAGCAACAGAGGGAGTGTTGTGTAAATGCTTCCCACTATTCTTGGCAAATCTAGCTACCTCCTGGTTCTGCCATCTACCCCAAGGGTCCATCAGCTCATGGGAAATGTTGAAAGAAAAGTTCATCAGCCAGTTCCGCATTCATGTGGAACAACCCAAGGACGCTTATTCCCTATCTAATATCATACAGAAGCCCGGGGAGACAGTGCAACAATATCTAACCCGATTCAACGCCGCAGCGGCCGCAGTCCAAGATGCCGACGAGAAACTTATCCTAATGGCCCTCTGTAGTAGTGTACATCTGGATACTAAGTTTGCTAGGAGACTAACGAAAGAAAAGTCAGCTACCTTGCCCGATTTCTTCCACAAATCCGGGAAATATATGAGACTTGAAGACGCTGCCATTGAAAGGCATACAGGGCAACAAACCAAGGCAGCTCATGGCAACACATCCGCAGTAGCAAAGGACGTTCGAAGAAATGACTCCAGAGATAGTGCTGGTGGCAAGAAGGGAGAAAAGCGCTTATATAGGCCAGGACCGAGATTTGACTCTTACACTCCTCTAAATGAAACAATCGAAAACATCTTCTTGGCCACCCAAGACGAAGTTAGATACAATCGCCCCCCACACAAGAAGGAATCGGATAACGCAATTAAGTCTGAAAAGTTCTGCCGCTTCCACGAATCTCATGGGCATGACACCAATGAATGCCATCACCTTTGGGACTTGATTGAAGGACACATTAGAAGGAAGAGACTGGAGCGCTATGTGAAAGGTCAGAACAGGACCTCAACTCCTGCCAACGAGAACCCAGGGCTACCCCTCCCGGAAGTTGGCGGAGGAAATTGCAACACTAGCGGCTCTAGTCAAGAGAAGATAGTGGTCCTTACCATATCAGGAGGAACACACATCGCCGACGGAAGCTGGGCAGGGATGGAGAAATACGGTAAGTCACTTAGAAACAATGAAGGCTATGTTAGTTCTGTTACAGAAGAATGCCACCCGAAATGAAAAGAGAATGATAATATCACATTCAGTCAGCGTGATCTAGAGGGAAGGCAGTACCCTCACATGGATCCTATGGTCATCTCTGCCTGGCTCGGTCCAGCCAAGCTTTTCCGAATCCTAGTAGACACTGGAAGCTCAGTAAATATCTTATTCAAGCACGCTTTCGGCAAAATGAGGCTTTCAATGAAAGATGTGTCTCCCTGCAGCAAACCGCTACATGGTTTCACCGGGGATGCGAAAATGCCCCACGGGCAACTGGACCTCTTTGTCGAAATAGGAAGTCATCCCCGCTCCATTGTGCGAAAACAAACATTTGTGTTGATAGAGAGCCACTCAGCCTACAACGGCTTTTTGGGAAGACCAGCATTGTCTGACTTCCAAATTGTCCTAGCCCCATGGTGCCTGAAGATGAAATCTCCAACGGATAACGAAATAGGAGAAATAGAGGGAGATCAAGACGCCGCTCGAGATTGCTATGTAACCGAACTTCGAAATAACCGCAGGAAGGACAAAGGGGAGGAGGCAGAGACTTCTCTCTGCAAGAAAAACTTGGAAGCATAGCAATTAAAGAAAGCCCCTCCTCTTCGATACACCAACGATCCTTTCAACGAATTAGACCCCAGGGACGAGGAGGAGGCCACCACCGAGCCTGCAGAGGCTATGAAATTTGTATCTGTAGACAAACACGACCCAAGTAGACTGCTAAGAGTCGGGTCTCAGTTAAGAGCGGAATTGAAGGATCAACTTGTCAATTTTCTTCGCCACAACATGGATGTATTCGCATGGACGCACGCCGACATGACAGGAATCTCCCCAGACGTAGCATGCCACGTACTGAACATCGATCCCACCAAGGTGCCAGTGAAGCAGAAAAAGAGGAGCATGGAGGAAGAACGATCAGCAACCCTCGAGGAAGAAGTAAAGAACTTACTTGCCAATGACTTCATACGAAAAGCCATCTATCCAGAGTGGATCGCCAACCCGTTACTGGTAAAGAAGGCTAACGGGAAGTGGCGAACATATATTGACTTCTCCAACTTAAATGACGCTTGCCCGAAGGACTGCTTCCCACTCCCCCGAATCGATCAGCTCGTGGACAACACAGCCGAACACGAACTCTTATCCTTTATGGACGCATACTCAGGATATAACCAGATCCCTATGCACTCCCCCGATCAAGATCACACTAGTTTCATCACTGACCGGGGATTGTACTTCTACAATGTAATGCCATTTGGACTTAAAAATGCCTTAGCTACTTATCAGCGCCTCGTCAACAAGATGTTTGCAGAATTAATAGGACGAACTATGGAAGTCTATGTGGGTGACATGCTGGTAAAATCAAGGAAAGCCAACGATCATATAAACCACCTGGACGAGATGTTTCAAGTACTTCGCCAATATGGAATGAAGTTGAATCCTCTAAAGTGCTCCTTCGGAGTATCGTCGGGAAAGTTCTTGGGATTCATCGTCCATGCCAGAGGGATTGAAGCAAACCCCGAACAAGTCAGGGCTTTGCAAGATATCAAGATACCATCCACTCGAAGAGAGATGCAAAGCCTAAATGGTAAAGTGGCCGCCCTAAGCAGGTTCATCTCTAAAGCAACCGACAAATGCATCCCTTTCTTCGAAGCTCTAAAAAAAGACAAAGGAAAGTTCGAGTGGACTGACGAATGCTCGACATCCTTCCTTAACCTAATCGAACACCTTCAGAGACCACCAGTACTCTCAACTCCAAATGAAGGCGAAGAACTATACCTATACCTTACTGTATCATCCCATGCTTTAAGCGCCGCTTTGGTGAGAGAAGACAACCGCGCGCAGCGGCCCGTATACTTTGTAAGCAAGAGATTTACAGAGGCAGAAGCCAGATACCCTAAACTTGAGAAGTTAGCATACTGCCTGCTAATCACGTCACGGAAGCTACGACACTATTTTCAATCTCACTCCATCAGTGTACTAACCGATCAACCGCTAAGGCAGATACTCCATCGCCCCGACACTTCTGGACGACTACTTAAGTGGTGCATTGAACTGAGTCAATATGATATCACCTACCATCCTCGCACCGCCATCAAAGGACAAGCCATGGCCGATTTTATTACCGAATTCACTACCAATGAAGGTAAGGATCAATCCGAAATAGCAAAAGATACTGAGTGGAATCTTTTTGTAGATGGAGCATAAAACGAACAAGGCTCGGGGGCAGGTATTGTGATAATCACCCCAAGGGAAAGAAGCTGCACTATGCCCTAAGGTTGGAATTCACTTCCACTAACAATGATGCATAATATGAAGCAGTAATAGCAGGACTGGAACTTGCCTTAGAAATTGGAGTCAGTTCTTTATGTCTCCATAGCGATTCTCAACTTATTCTGAATCAAATACTGGGGGAATTCCAGACTCGAGGAGAACGACTCACAGCATATCTAAAGAAGACCAAGCTGCTGCTCACTCAATTGGATCACTATTTAATCAAACACGTTCCTCGAGAGGAGAACCGAGAGGTTGACGAACTGGCAAAGAAAGCTAGCATGAAGAACAACACCATTTCTGGAACAGTAGCCATCTCAAAACAACTAGCCCCAAGTTTCGAACAAGAGGATCCGATAGCTGCAATCAAAGAAGAAACTTGGATGACTCCTATCCGGAAATACTTGCAAGATGGCACACTACCCAACGAGCGTAACGAAGTCAGGAAAATCTTGAGGAGTGCTTCCCGCTACACAATACAAGAAGGCATCCTCTATCGGCACGGCTTCTCTAACCCCTTATTAAGATGTGTCGCCGGAAGGGAAGCCAAGGAAATCTTATCCAACATCCATCAAGGAAGTTGCGGAGACCACACTGGAGGGCAGACTCTGGCAAAGAAGACACTCCGATATGGATATTTCTGGCCCACCTTAAACAAAGACGCCTTGGACTTCGTCAAAAAATGCGACAAATGCCAGAAATTTGCTAAAATCCCTCGACTACCAACCAATGAGATTACTCAGATGACCAGTCCTTGGCCCTTTGCAGTATGGGGAGTTGACATGATTGGCGAACTGCCGATGGGCCGAGGCGGAGCCAAATATGCTATAGTGGCAGTCGACTATTTCACCAAATGGGTGGAAGCGGAACCTTTAAATAAAATATCTTCGGCAAAAGTTATTAACTTCTTGATCAAAAATGTTTTATGCAGGTACGGAGTTCCACTCAAAATAATATCAGACAATGAACTTTAATTTGACAGCGAGGAATTCACCGACAGGTGCCGAGAACATGGAATTCACAAAAGCTTCTCATCTGTAGCTTATCCCCAGGCAAACGGATAAGTCGAAGCTGTCAACAAAATTCTCAAAACTCTAATCAAGAAGAAGCTTGAAAAGTCAAAAGGCGCTTGGGTGGATGAACTTCCTACGGCACTTTGGGCCTACCGCACATCTTACAGAACATCAACGGGACATACAACTTTCTCTTTGGCATACGGATCGGAGGCCATGCTCCCAGTTGAAACTGTAGTGCCCTCCCACCGTAGGATCCACTACAACCCAGAAGAGAATGAAGAACTCCTACACATGTCTTTGGACCTAATTGAAGAAAGAAGAAATGATGCAGCACTTAAGGCGACAGCTCACAAGCAAAAAGTGGCATCACGATACAACTCCAAAGTCAAGCACCGCAACTTACGAGAAGGAGATCTTGTTCTGAAACGGATCTTCCCGCACCCCGGAGCGCTAGATCCTATCTGGGACGGACCCTGTGTAATTCATAAAGATCTCCAAAACAGAGCTTATATATTTTGTCAACAGTGGACGGAGAGGTGTTCCAGAGGGCATGGAACATCCAACACCTTCGTCGATACTTTTCTTAACTTGTACTGCCCATATGAAGTGAATTAATAAAGAGAATCAGTGGACGTAGGCATTTTCATGCCGAACCACTCTAAAAATCTTGTCTCTTTTTTAACTTGTTCCTTTATATCTTGGCTGCTTGTTAAGCTTTATCCTTTTCTGTTGAACAAAATCCTGTATAACGGCATTTCCATTCTGGACACTTCACAGCACAACCTTGCCTGGACAAGACCTAACAGGTACTATACGAATCTATGCCCTCTTCAATGAGACACTTTTGCTCCAGCATCCCTCTGCTGCGGGTTAACTCATTCCTCGCGGTGGCCCTCAAAGCCAACTGTAATGAGCCGATCATAAGCCACCGAAAAGGCCGACTATAGCCGAGGCAGCTCATTACGGCGTTCGGCTCGTCGGCGACTGTGAACCGATTATAAGCCCCAACATAAGGTGTGGCCAGCCAGGGGCAGTTCACAGTTGACGATCGGCACCCACGCTAACCTTCTACGGTAAATCGAATAATACCCATGATTACGGGCCATAGTGGCCCGGGTTGTTACTGTGCGCGAACTCGGCTCTGATGTGTCTTAAGTACTGCCGTGGTAAAAAAGAAAACTCCCTGCTGAGGCGTAAGCTGGGTGACGAATGTCTCCAAGACCCACAGCTAGGGAAAGGTACTAAAAAACCCGTTTGCCACGAACTTAAGCACATCAAAGGCCTTCCGTGATTGGAAGTTTTACTATTTCTTATATTTCCATTTTATTTATAAAAAAATTCCTCCTATCCTCTATAACGATCGCTAAAGTACAGGACACAAGATGGGAGACACTCGCTAATGGAAACGAAAGCTCACAACTGGACGACAGATCACTCAGCTGCATTCCATCCCCAGTCACACAGACATTCAAAGCTACCGTCTACAACTAAAACATGAAGGGCGGTACTTTTTTCTCTTGCACATAAACATGTAGCTATAGTTTACTCACACATCACACTAACATTGCAAGACATGAAAATGTATTTTAAGCTAGAACTTGGCATCAAACACAATTGAATCACAAGCATATGCATAGCTATATCTCATATGCAACACATCAACATAATGATAGCATTCAAAAATTACAAATTGAGAATAAAAATCATTCGTTACAATGACATAATTACATAATTACAGATTGAAAGTACACTAACATTTTCAACTAAGTATAGACAAGAAAGTCAAGAAAACCAAAAACTATATGGATCAGGTCAAGGAGTCGGCTGCATCGGGGCTTCGCCTCTACCTTACTGGCCTTCTATTTCGCACCAAGATCGGAACTCCCGGCTTACTGACCAGAGATAGTGGGCGCTCCAGAAGTCCCATCTTCCCAGTTCAAGGAAAGAATTCATTAAAAAAAGCGACAAGCAATCAAGTTAGAAAAGGGCTAAAGGAGGGGACTTACCGACATCCGCTCCCTGGTCATCGTCCTCCAACTGCACTCCTACTTCCTCAGCGGTAAGCAGCCTCAAGCCCTCCTTCGCCGCCACTTTCTCCTCCGTAGTAAGCTGGGCCGTGACCACGTCCATCCTGAAAGTTACACCACCTTCCTTATCCGCCTCAGCCTTGGCCTCCTCCAAAGCCCGAAGATATATCCTAGCCATGACCCGAGGACAGTCGTCCATCCAGGACAGTTTGCCCTGCTTCCAAGTACGGAAGTACATGTCCTGGAGCATCTCATCCATCATCCCCTCGTTCTCCTCAAACTCTCTCATCCGGGCCTCGGAAGCCGAAAGCCTTGCGACGGCAGTATCTCTCTCCAATCGGTATCTAGAGCAGTCAGCCTGAAGGGATTTTCGCATCGCCTCCATCTCCTCCTTCAGCTTGGCTTGAGCAAGCTCTGCGGCCTCAAGCCTCCCAGATAACTACTCTATATGCTCAAGATCCGCTCTACGAACCTCATCCACCGTGGCAATAGCCATATCAATTCGTTCCTTGCAGGAGGTCTCCATCTTTCGTAGCTCGGCCCTGCTAGCCACCTCCATAGTTTTCTTTAACCGTCTTGAGGCCGCCTCATGCTGGGAGATCTGAATGGCCTGGTCGGCAAGCTGTTTGGCCTGATCGGAAACCATTAGCCGCAGGCGAATGTTAGCACTTCCGATTTCCTCTCCAGCCTTGACCAGTCGGGCGTGATGCTCCATCAACTTCTTGGTCTCTTCAGCCACCCGATCGATGTTTGCCTTGGCCTCGTCCCCCATTGTCACAATTCGAGTGGTCAACAAGTCGAGATCCAAAGGCTTAGCCTCGTCAAGCAACCTTACCATAGGATTGCGGGGCAGGAGGTGCTCACTGGTAACCTCATCGAAGGAAATATCAAGAGAACTCGGGTCCAAATCCGGATGACCCGCAAATGGGTTACGAGCCAAGCCGGGACGATCAATATGAGTACCGGAAGGATTCTCTGATGGATGCGGAGATGGTATGGACTCAGTATCTTCCTCCGTGATGTCATGAATAGGCTGGGTTGGGGGCTGAGGTCCAAGTGAAGGTTAGAACATGGAACACCTCCTCTTTTTCTTTTGGATATCCTCTTCAATAACTCCGAGAAGAGGACGGTAGCCGACTACGCCCCCAGAACGGTCAGTCGAAGGCTTCGGTTTAGCAGAAGCTTTGAAGAGTTTGAATTGCTCGAGCCGGTGCCGAATGTCTGATGTCTTGGCCGCCCTACTCATTCCTGAAATAAAAACCAAGTGTTACAAGCATGCATGAGACTATAATTCAAGAAACATATGAAGTTAAAAAAGGAGCTAAGGATTCACCTTGAACCGCCGGAGTTGCCTTAGCTGAAATACCCTCAGAAGATAGACTGGCACCAGTCCCGGCCTTATCAGACTTCTTCGGTTTCTCCACCAAGGCCGGCCCTTCTTCCAACCCCTTAAAGGCTTGACGAAAAGCATCATCTGTCCACTCTTGAATCTCACCCGCTTTCCCATAAGTCAAGGCACCAACGCCACTACCACTCTGCCCTTCGCCACCGTTACCCCGTCACCCTCTCCATCACCTCCACTCTCCTCCTCTCCTCTTTCCTCCTCTCCACTTTCCTCCTCCAGAACATCTGGACACGTGCTGGGAGAGGGTCCATCAGATTTCTTAAGCTTCTTCCCCCCGACGAATGGAGGTATCGAGAAGGGCCTCCTCTTGCTACTCTTTGTCGTGGCCCCGTCTTTAGCTTTGGCAACCCTCTCCTCGGCTGTATCTCTCTGCTTAACCACGGATTGACGTGGCAAAATCAAGTTGTGTTCCTGGAGGGTGGCATTCCTAATTAAGTAAGAGGCTGACCTATCCCTTCCTGAGATGGCCTCTATCTCCGCAGCCATCTGTACCGACGATCATTCTCCACGACCGCAAGCCACCTGTCGCTAGCAAGAAACAGAAGCATATAAGAAGAAGCATTGCAGTCGGGACAGAGAAATTACAAATGAAATTCAACTTACGGCTAGAAGTGAAAAGGCAAAAAGAAACATAGTCGTCCTTGACGAAGAACCATTCCTTCTTAAACATGGTGAACTTCGAGTATAAGTCCAAGACCGGCTTGAAGGACACGACCGATTCCAAACTGATGTATAGGGACCCCTTCTTGTAACCTCTCAAAATATATAGGTACTGAATCTCTCGGTTGGAAGGGGCGCCCATACTTCCTTTGGAAAATGATGAACAAACACACCAGGATAGCATAGGAGTTGGGCTGAAGCTGGAATGGAGCCACCTTCAAGTAAGTAAGGAAGCTGACTATCCAGGCATTGATCGGAGGAATGGCCCCGCCCATGCAATGGTATCGGCTATAGGCGAAATATCCTTCAGGAGGATCATACGGCATCGCACCATCTCCTGGCAACAGCATACTTGCTCTATCAATCCCAAAGGAACGAGCGATGACATCAAGTTGTCCCTCTTTAAGGGAGCTCAGAAAGCAATTGGGAGGAGAGTTCAGAAGCCCTGGAGGGCCATATCTGTCCACTAATGACCTCGGGGCAGGTCCATGTCGGTGAATTTGTGTGTCATTGACTTTTGTGATTGACATTGATATAATCGTCAATATTTATGGTTTGGTGAACGAAATAAGGATTATGACATTTCTTTGATTTTTGTGTAGATTTTGTGATATTGATTAATCTCTTGTTGATTTTCAATTACTTATATATATATCACAGCTTGGCATTGTGATTACTATGTGTTTAGTCATATCTCTTATTCTAAACCGTTTCATCTGATATTATAGTTAGACTGATCCGTTTATTATTTTCTTATTAAATAATACTCGGGTCAGACCGAGATGTTACAGGTGCTTCAGCTTGACTTCTCACTTGGGATTGATTTCTCTGACTTTTGGCTAACAACTTAGATTAGTAGTTTATTTTGTTGTATACACTTGAGATATGGACTCATAGTTGTATTCTTTTGTATAGCACATGTTTCTATTCTTTTGTATTATTGTGGATCTTTTGACCACTACTCTGATATACACTTTCATGTGTTAGTTATATATTCATATCTTCTTCCGCCTTTGTGATATGAATTTTCTATGACTGATTTGTGCTATGTTTATTTCTATATTTGTTTCCGAAGACCTTTATAGCCACTATGTAGTAGCTTTGAGTTTGTGTTGGTATGTCGGATTTCCTCTTGAGATGAAAAGTTATATTTTTATCTGGCATATCGGTACTCGCACAAGCAATTATACAGATGGTCGCTCCTCAACAGCCTTATTCTCCGTGCTAGTCGATGGCAGTACCCCGTAGTGTCCTTGGCTAGCGTGGGTATAGAGGTTGGGCGTCACAGCTTGGTGTCAGAGCCAAACTTCGGAACAATGTAGAATAATTTAACAAGGATCATCGTCCTAAGCCCTTCTTAGGAGTCGTGCCTTAGGATTTAATTCGAGTCTTCGTACCGATTCATCCTATTTTCTTTATGATTCCTTGTTTTATCTATCAAGATTTCTTGATATTCATTTTGTGAATAACCTTTTCCTTCTTCTTTATTTCTTTCTTAAAGAAGAGAAATGGTTAGACCTGGTCGTCCCAGCGCCGGTCAATCTAGTGCTACTCCCCAAGATGGAGTTTTCATGACTACCTAGCAACTTCTTGACCTTGTCACGAATGCTCAAGCAGCTGGTTCTAATCCGGAACCTACTCACCCTAAATCTGGGTTTGCACGTTTGTGCAATGGTTACACCAACCTGGGCGGGAAGCCATTTAGAGGTTCTGAAACTATTATTGTAGTCCAGGCTTGGTTAAGGACATGCGATCGAATCTTTTCTTGCATGAACCTCATTGATCTTCACCGAGTTTAGGTGGCTTCTAGTATGCTCCAAGAAAGAGCATTAGACTGGTACGAACTTCTTATTTCTGAGATTAATGAAGCGGATCTCACCTGGGAGAAATTCCGAGAGCGCTTCGAGTTAAAATTCATACCAGAAGCTGGGAAGGTGACTTTGGCTCGCCGTTTTATAGACCTTGTTCAAGGTGAATCTTCCGTGACAGATTATGTCGCGTCTTTTGAATCTCTTTCTAAATACGGGGTTGAATATATTAGTACCCCATTGAAGAAAAATCAGAGATTTGTCTATGGCTTAAACAAAAATCTCAAGAAGCCATTACTTCTAAAATTAGAAGTTTCTTTCGACCAACTCATTGATATCGCTCTTCATCTTGAAGAGGCGGATAGGGAAAATGATGTTGAAGTGGTAGGTTCTAAACCAAGCTTCAACAAGAACAAGAAAAGGCCCAGTAAATTCAAAGGCCCTTATCCTAATAAGAAAGGGAAGCAAGCAACCCCAGTGGCAAAGACTTCTTCCTTTGGTCGTGGGGAATGCTATAATTGTGGTTCGAAGGACCATTACGCGAACAAGTGCCCAAAGTCTCTCTCTTGTCGCTACTACAAAGGTCCCGGTCATGTTATATCTTCATGCCCCAAGCTTCAGGGCAGGAAGGAGGGAAAGTTAAATGTTGCTCAAGCCCCTGGCAACACATCTCGTGGCCAAGGTATTTCTCATTACATTCTTGATGGTATTATTTTATTTCGTGATCATCCTATTCGAGTTCATTTTGATACGGGTGCGTCCCATTCTTTTATATCAAAAGAACTTGTTGATACTTTTTCTTTGGATGTTTTGTGTTTACTGACTTCTTTGAGAATTGCGAATCCGGTTGGTGGATCCGCAACAATCAGTTTGTTGTGTAAAGATGTCGAGATTATTTTGTATGATTTTTCTTTCCTAGCCGATTTGCATGTCATGTGTTATTTAGGCTTTGGAATGATTTTGGGAATGGATTGGCTTAACCGATATGAAGCTCATATCCTATGTCCTGAGCGGACTACTCATCTTCGACATCCTCAATCTGTTAAGCAGATTTCTATTAATCTTAAAGATTCGGATTCCAGCTTGGTTGCATCTTTATATTCTTTAAATCCTCGTGATGACGATAATGATGATGAGGAAGATATTATTTCTCTTATTCACGTTGTTCGTGAATTTTCCGACATATTTGAGCCCGTTTTAGGATTACCACCTAAGCGAGCAATTGAGTTCAGAATTAATCTCATTCCTGGAGCTCAACCTATTGCTCGTCCTCCTTATCGTATGTTCAATAAAGAAAACGAGGAGATGCGTAAAGAATTTTCCGAATTGGAGACGAAGCAATTTATTTGCTCTAGTTCCTCGCCTTGGGGAGCTTCAGCTATTTTTGTGAAGAAATCCGATGGTACACTTAGGATTTGCGTTGACTACCGCAAGCTTAATGATCTTACTATCAAAAATAAATATCCTTTACCGTGGATTGATGATCTATTCGATCAGCTTAGTGGTGCTAAAGTCTTTTCACAGTTGGACTTGGCTACCGGTTTTCATCAGCTTCGTATTGCAGAGGATAGCATTCCTTTGACATCGTTCCGTAGTCGGTATGGATCTTATGAATTGCTAGTTATGCCGTTTGGTTTAACGAATGCTCCGGCTTATTTCGTTGACCTTATGAATAGAGTTTTCAAAGACTTCCTCGACCGGTTTGTTCTCATCTTTATTGATGATATTCTTATGTATTCAAAAACCGAGGAGGAGCATGAAAAGCATCTTCGGATTGTGTTGGAAACTCTTAGGAGTAATCAATTAAAGGCAAAGTTTTCTAAATGCCACTTTTGGCAATCTCATGTGAAGTTTCTCGGTCATATTATTTTCAAATCCGGAATTTCCGTGGATCCTTCAAAGATTGAAGCGATTCAAGATTGGAAGAGACCGCAGAGTGTGACGGAGATTCGTAGTTTTCTTGGATTGGCGGGTTATTACCGCCGTTTTATCAAAGACCTTTCTAAGATTTTCGTGTCTCTCACTAGTTTAACGAAGAAAGGTGTTAAATACATTTGGTCGGACAAATGTGAAACTTCTTTTCAGAAATTAAAAGAACTCCTTTTTGATGCTTCTATTCTTGTTATTCCCGAGGGGAATCAAGATTTTGTTGTTTATACCGATGCCAGTCGCGTTGGTTTGGGTGCCGTTCTTATGCAAAAATAACGTGTTATTGCTTATGCTTCAAGGCAATTGTAGCCGGCCGAGACTAGATATGCCACACATGATTTAGAACTCGCGGCTATTGTTTTCGCCTTTCGAATTTGGCATCATTATCTTTTGGGTGAGATATTTATTCTTTATACCGATCATAAGTCCTTGAAGTATTTATTCTCTCAAAAGGAACTTAATTTGTGTCAACAACGTTGGCTCGAGTTCCTTGCTCCTTACGATCTTGATATTATTTATACCCCCGTTAAGGGTAATCGTGTCGCCGATGCTCTTAGCCGTAAACAACAAGCTGTTGTTTCTATGATGTTATCCGAATGGAACGATCTCGAGATCTTATCCACTTGTGAGATTCGAGACCGCGTATCCGATTTATGTTCATCATTTATTTTATGTAGCCTTGAGGCTCATCCTTCTCTTTTAGACCGCATTCTTGAAGCTCAAGGGATAGATCCCGAACTGGCTCTTCTTGGCCAAAATATTAAGGATAAAATTGATATTGAAGGTTTGAAAGACTTTGATATCGATTCTCGTGGCGGCATTCGGAAATTTGGTAGACATATCGTGCCAAATATTTGTGATCTTCGTAAAGATATTTTAGAAGATTCACATCGCTCTAAATTTACCATTCATCCCGGTAGTAGTAAAATGTACACGGATATGAAGCGGCTTTATTATTGGGAGGGAATGAAATCTGATATTGCTAACTTTGTTAAGTGTTGCATGACTTGCCAACTCATTAAGGCCGAACATCAACGGCCCGGTGGGTTATTGCAACCTTTAGAAATTCCAATTTGGAAGTGGGATCAAATTTCCATGGATTTTATAGACGGTGTAACGACCCGGAATTTTGGGCAATAAAGAATTTAATAATTTGTGCAAATAATTTAATTGATTTGATAATTTTCTTTATAATTTTAATTTCAAATTGGCTAATTTAATCTTTTAAGGGTTAATAAATATTTAATCTGTTAATGGTAATCAATATCTTTCTGACAATTTAAATTTGATAAGAATTGTTTTTCAAAAGCCAATAAAAATTTTATTCTGTTTATAATATATACAATTGATATATATTGTGAATAGAGGATATTGTGTTTCAAATTAAAAAAATAAAGTTGAATTTTCAAATTGTAACATATATGTATGTATATGTTATAGTTTGATGTGTTTTGAAATTTTAATCCATTAATAATTTATAATGTATGAATGAATGTTGTAATTTTAAAGCTTTGTTTTAAAATTTGTATTTTTCAAAAGTTAATTAAAGATTAATTCATTTGTTTCAGAATATAAGATAATTGTTATTTATTAATAAGATAATTTAAAAAGGATTTAAACAAGTTTTGTTTTGTTCTCTTTTAAATTGTTTAAATTTTAAAATGGTTATAAAATATATATATAAGAGATTCATTTGTATTATAATTAGTTTATAATATTTTCTTTAAAAAGTAAGTTTATATTTACATATGTAAGTACTCATTTATAAAGCAGATTAAAATGTAAGTTTATGTTTACATTTAAATTAAATAGTAATTTATTAAAAACACATAAAGACAAATGAAAACACATTAACACCTCTTAAAACACTTGTAAATTTAGAAAAGCATGCAAATGACATTTGTTCAATTTATGAACAAGTGGCAATTTATTCACTAAACATTTTTAAGAAGAAATTTAGTTTTCTTTCTCATTTTCTTTTTCTTTCTTCTTTCAAACATTAATGGTAAAATCAGAAACCAAGTTCCAAAAAAAAAATCTGAAAATAAAAAATAAAAGCAAAATTTGCAAATTTAAACCTGCATATGAAAATCGAATTCAACCTGCAAGTTTAAGAAACAAATTAAATATGCAAATCTGTAACCTACATATGCAAGAACAACCTGCAACTAAAAAGAAGTTCAACTGCAAATTCAAGGGGAAGTCTGCATTTCTAAAATCTGCAATCAACCTGCATGTCAAAATGAAATTCTTCAGCAAGTTTTAATAACAATCTATAAGCATGCATTCAACTTCAACAGCTAGCAAATGCATTTTTTTGGATTATAGTCAAGCCTGGGAAATAAAATATGTTCTCTGCTCTGCAATTATAAGCGAGTAAACTATTTTTTAAAAAATAGTTTAATTTCAGACTTCATCTTGATTTTATGATGATGATATCATGATGTTACCTAGAAAATTTTTATTTAAATTTGATTGCATGTGGGATTGAAATATTTAAATTTCCTGTAGGATGTAAAAATGCATACCGTGTTTGACAAAAACAGTCCAATTCTTTCAAAAATCTAAATAACTTGCTTGTTATCATGAATTGGACAGTGGTATGTTAATGAAAGTTGTTTGTAAACATGTGGTATATCATTTAAAAATAATTACAGGATTTAAAATTAAAGGAGTTACTCAAAACTTTCAAATTAAAATAAAATACTGTTACATATGGAAAATAAAATAATTTTGTTTGCTGATTTAGATTACATTAATGAGTTAGTGATTAGAAAACATGATTTTTTTAATACATGTTTCATGATTTTTGGTTTGATGAGTCATGAGAGTTTGGGTTTTGTTCATTTTGGGAACTTTGGTGTGTTGCCGATTATTCATGCATTGATTCAAGGTAAAATTTCGGTCGTAGTTTGAATATAGGTTGTAGATTATAGGATAAATGCAAAACAAATTTTCAAATGAGTAAATCGAAGGGAATTGGATCAAATAGGGTTTTAGAGTTAATGGGTTTCGGTCGAACTGTAATGGGTTTTGCGACATAGGTAATGATTCGAGTGGATTCATTTTTGGTGAAAATGAAGTTGAGTCACGACGCTTTGATGGTGAGGACGGCAGGGTGGTCGGCGTCGAGGAGCATGGCCGTGGGGAAGCTTTTGTGATCGGTTATGGCTGCAGATTCTCGAGTTGAAGGGCCATTTTGTGAATCGTGTAGTTTGGGTTCAATCTGGGTTTTGGGTCGAGTTCGCGTGCACACGAGTGAACGTTGGCGATGACCGTGGTTACCCACGGTGGCCGGAGCTGGTGGGAGACGTACACACGTGTACGCTGTGCATTGGGAAGAAGGCAGATTGGGGGAGATGAGTTGAACCCGGAATGGCGCTCGCGATTTCCTAGTCTCTCCTCGAAGCAGTTTGGGTTGGAAGATTGGGGGGGAACTCGGTGAGGCACTCGTGTTTTCTTCGAGTATGACACGAAGCAGGGGAGGTGGCGCGGGATAGCTAGTGTTTGGCTCGAGTATTAGCGGTTGTGTTTTATTAATACTATAATGTTAGATCTGTAAAAATTAAATAGTGAAGTGGGAAGTTTAACTTGATGTTGAGGTGAATAAAATTTAAACTTTGAATTATAAACAAGATTTTGAAAGAAACAATTTAAACATGTTGTTTAAAAATTTATTGTTAATCATATTTATAAAGTATAAGTTGAAATTATATAATTTATTTCAATTTAAATTTATTTAAAGGGACTTCATATTGAAAGTAATTTAATTACATTTTGGATTTCAATTTAAATAAGGGTATTTTGAATCTAAATATTAAATCAAAAGTTAAGTTTAAAATGTTAAGTAATGATTCAATCTTAAGATTTCAAATTTATATTTGAAATAAAAAGATTAATTTGAATGTTTTAAAGTATTGAAAATTTTGAAATTTGTTTTTAAATTTTAAATAAGATTATCATTATGATTTTGAAAACCAAATAGGATAGCTGGTTTGAGATGTTAAAATTTGATTTAATTCATTACAAGATAAATAAGGTTAATTTATCGTGTTTTGAATATTAAATTTGATTGTTAATAAGGAAAGTTTAATTAAGATTAATGTTCTCTTAATTAATTAAGGATTTGAAATTATAATTAGTTAATTATCTATTAAATTTTAAATAAACACTTAATTATGGGTTAATTAAGTGTAATTACTTAATAAAGTAATTAATGATTAATTGTTGAATGTAATTAAGGAAGTTAATTACTTATGGAAGTAATTAATGGTAATTACTCATGGAGTAATTAGTTGAAGTGATTATTGGTTAATCACTTAACGATATCAATTAAAGAATTGATTAATATAAATTGTTAAAGTTAATTAATTATAAAGTGATTAATTAATTAAAGAATTAAGAATTATTTAATGATGAAGTTAATTGTTCGTTAAGTGATTAATTAAGGAGTTAATTAAGGTTTATTAACGAAGTAATTAGAGATAATTACTTATTAAGAGTTAATTACTTAATTATTAGTTAATTAATCAATGTGATTAATTAATTAATTAATTAATAAGATTAATCTAAGAATAATTACCACGTGTAATTAATTAAAATTGTAATTAATTAATAAAGTAATTAGTTAAGGATTTATTTATTAATTTAATTAATAATTACTTAATGAAGTAATTAAAGATAAATTAATTGGATTAATTAATCAAGGATTAATGTAATTAGAAATTAATTAAGTAAGAAGTTAATTAATTAAGATAAGTAATTACAAATTGTTAATTACCGATTATGAGTTATGAGTTGATTAATTATAAGATTAATTATTTAATTAATTAAAGTAGTATTTAATCAATAAGGATCATTAATTAATATAATTAATGATATTAATTAAGGTTGATTAATATAAGTAATTAATTTAAGTGTGATTAATTAATTGTAATTAATTAAGAATTAATTTAATTAATTATAGTTAATTAGTTAATTAATGATCATTAATGATAGTAATTAAGGTTAATACTGAATATGGTCAAGGATAATTACTTGAATATACTTAAAGATAATTAATCAAGGAAGATAAATTAAAGAAGATCATTAGAGATGATTAATTTATTTATTTGGAATTAATAAATAAAGAAGGATTTAGGTAATCCAATTGGTTATATAATTAATCAATTTTTCTTTGGATAATTGATTAATATTTGTTGATAAATTGATTTTAGATGATCAATATTGGATGGTTGATATTGGATGTTGGATGATATTGAGTGATTGGTTGATATTGGACGTGATTGTATGATTTGAATGTCAATGACATGTGAGAAGCTGCTGTGTGAGATGAATGTCTGATATGAATTATCTCTTGTGATAATATGATTCATCTATTTGTTTATTTCATCCTGTATATATAAGTTAAACTGTTTAAAACCCTTAAGGACATTAAAACTGCGTTTGGTTTCAGTAAGACTGGGATCGGGTTTCCATATTTGGATATCCGAAAACCACACTGATTCCAATTAAACGTTAGGTCGTTAATCCAAGTTGAGCAAGTGAAGACTCGAGGTGTAAGGGCTATACGTCAGTATAACTCTGTGGGTGATTCCGTAATGAGTTTGACGGAATAGTTCTTATATATTCGAGATGGCGAATCAGAGTGCAAGGGCTATGGTCGTTGACTCTGAGGGTGATTCCAATAATGAGTGCAACGAGATAGTGCCTTCGGTTTCGTTCGAACCCGGAATGAACTTGTATGGATTGAATGCTTTCAGAACATCGTCAGGTAGAAGATGAGCATTCTAAGATAATGTGTCCTATAAAGGTAATCGTAACCTCAAGCCTCATCAATCGGGAATGGCTAAAATAGGGGAGGTGCAACAAGGCTTCGTGGGTAGCTCCCACTGGAGAGCAAGATTTTCCCCTGTCTAGAAGTCCCTTTTTATTTGGCTGTGTGGGCAGTTGGGTCGCGGCCAACTGTGGGGTTGTCTTGTTCGGGACTTCACAGTAAGGGATGGTTCCGGCCTTGTGTTGCAGGGGAGTGGGAGTACTCCTCGGTTCGTTGATCTAGGCCACGTACTGTGACGGGCGGTACCCTAGTAGCCCTGCCATTGATGGAAACCCATTTTCCCTACGAGACTCTACGGTTTTGATTGTATTACCCACTTTTGTGGCTAGTAGCTGGAATTTAATCATGTAACAATTTCGGCTATTTCTTATTTACTTGAAAACCCTAGACACTATTATAAAATCACTGGATTTCCTGTCAAATGTTTTGGTTAGCGTAAGGTGAAAACTTTTCCATGTTTATGTGTGGGAAGTCTTACGTGATACCTTTTCTTTCAAAGGTTTTCTAATGGTAAGCAACTTTAACCGTTTACTCACACTAGACCCCTGTCTGACCCGAGTGTTTATTTTTATTAAACTCTTGGGTACTCATATTATGTATGAGTGGTCAAGTGGTTCAGGTTAGCTTGACGAATTCTGGAGGAGATATGGAGCATCAGGCTTCGACGTTTAGACATATATTGGTTCCGCTGTGTTTGATTGTTATCTGTTTCTTGTATACTTGAGTTGTATAGTTAGACAGAAGGTTATAACTGTCTATGATCAGTTGTTTAAGTTGTGTACTCTGATGTAATGAGATACTATGTAATATTTTATGTTATATATTATATTTTCATCGTTCCGCTGTGAGTTCTCTGATGTTGTTTGTGTTCTTCTTTCTCTTTCTTTTCTTCTTCTATCCCTTTCTTTCTTCACTAGTGATGCGATTTCCTGGAGATAGGAAGTCGGGTCGCTACATTTGGTATCAGATCATTAGGCTCTGAAGTGTATCTTTCTTTAGGGAGCTTTAGGCTGAGTGAATACCTAGGCTTTGTAGTAGTGTCTTTCTTGAGAGAGCGTACTTGTAATTTTTATATATAACTATATATATTTATATATATATCTACCTAATAGGTTGGGTTATCTGTACGGATTTTCCAACATTAGTTTTTTAAATGGAGTTGTGGTTTGTGTGTGTAACACGACTACCACTGATGGAAGAGGTTCCATTTGTGAGGTTGGAAGTTTTTGGTCGAGACTGTGGACCTAATACCGTCTTGAATAAGATTTGTAGTTTGGAGTGGGGATGTCTCTGATATCCGAAGGAAATCTTTTTGAAGGTTCGGAGTTTGTCTTTGAAGTTTAACTTTGGATTTCGCTTGGATGAGCAAATTTTTCTAGTGTTTGGATCTGTCGGAAGTGCTGAAGTAAGTAATGATATCTTGGTAACTACGTGATGAGATGCAGTATCCTTGGATATTTTCTGAAGGTGTTTTCTCTTGAAGCAGTTCTAGAAGTGGTTGAGGAGCAGACTTTACCTGTCGCAGGGAAGATTCGTCTGTGTATAAGTTGTTTGGATCTTCAGCAAGGAGTTTGGTTGTTTTGGAATATGAGACTAAGGTCTATAAGTTATTTACTTTGGCATGGTCTCATTGTTATTCCCTAAGGAAAGCGAGTTGTTGATGCTTGGTTTGGAGTCCGAGTTTCTTGAGAAGTTGTCTGCCATCTCGGAGGTTTGTTGTGTGCTTTGTTGATGGTTTTGATTTTGGAGAAGCCTTTGGGTTAGAGTTTTGGTTAGCTGTTGTAGCAGTGCAGCTCGAAGTGTTCGATGTGCCGACGAGGAGATCTTTTAGCTTCGCAGTATCATCGAGGTAGAGTTTGGAAGCAACAGTGTTGGTTGTTTCTTTGGTGGTTCTTCTTTCAGCAGTCCGGCTGAAGGTGGTGATGTTTTCTCGAAAGGTTAACCTGGTTTGGAAAAGCTTTAGGTTGTTCTAATTGGTAAAGTGAGGACAGTTTTATTTGGAATCCGAACTAGGTTGGATCGCAAAAGTGACTTGCGATTAGTTTGGGGATTTTTCTTAGGCTATCTTTTGTTTGAGACTGAGGATTCTCATGTGGATAGGAGCTACTGATGTAATCCGGAGTTTGTCTACATCTGGAGTTGAGTTCCATATTGTTTTGGTCCAGAAGCAATTTTGGTAGTTAGCCTGGTAGTAGAATGGTTCTTGGAGAAAGGATAGAGTTGGTGTAGCAGCTCAGAATTATTTTTTGGAATGAATTTTATGATTTTAAAGTTTGCGAATTGGGGGAAAACTCGAGATAGTACTAGAAATTTATTCTAATTTGTGTCAGAATAATTAGTTAGAATTGTTTGTTTGTTTGATTTGTTGCTATGGTTGATAGTTACTGGTTGATAGGAATATTTTCTAATTTAAATTAAAATATGTAGTGGATTATTAAATTACCTTTGCTTTTAAAATTTCGGGGACGAAATTCTTTTAAGGGGGGAGGATTGTAATGACCCGGAATTTTGGGCAATAAAGAATTTAATAATTTGTGCAAATAATTTAATTGATTTGATAATTTTCTTTATAATTTTAATTTAAAATTGGCTAATTTAATCTTTTAAGGGTTAATAAATATTTAATCTGGTAATGGTAATCAATATCTTTCTAACAATTTGAATTTGATAAGAATTGTTTTTCAAAAGCTAATTAAAATTTTATTCTGTTTATAATATATACAATTGATATATATTGTGAATAGAGGATATTGTGTTTCAAATTAAAAAAAATAAAGTTGAATTTTCAAATTGTAACATATATGTATGTATATGTTATAGTTTGATGTGTTTTGAAATTTTAATCCATTAATAATTTATAATGTATGAATGAATGTTGTAATTTTAAAGCTTTGTTTTAAAATTTGTATTTTTCAAAAGTTAATTAAAGATTAATTCATTTGTTTCAGAATATAAGATAATTGTTATTTATTAATAAGATAATTTAAAAAGGATTTAAACAAGTTTTGTTTTGTTCTCTTTTAAATTGTTTAAAATTTTAAAATGGTTATAAATTATATATATAAGAGATTCATTTGTATTATAATTAGTTTATTATATTTTCTTTAAAAAGTAAGTTTATATTTACATATGTAAGTACTCATTTATAAAGCAAATTAAAATGTAAGTCTATGTTTAGATTTAAATTAAATAGAAATTTATTAAAAACACTTAAAGACAAATGAAAACACATTAACACCTCTTAAAACACTTGTAAATTTAGAAAAGCATGCAAATGACATTTGTTCAAATTATGAACAAGTGGCAATTTATTCACTAAACATTTTTAAGAAGAAATTTAGTTTTCTTTCTCATTTTCTTTTGCTTTCTTCCTTCAAACATTAATGGCAAAATCAGAAACCAAGTTCCAAAAAAAAAAAAATCTGAAAATAAAAACTAAAATCAAAATTTGGAAATTTAAACCTGCATATGAAAATCGAGTTCAACCTGCAAGTTTAAGCAACAAATTAAATATGCAAATCTGTAACCTGCATATGAAAATCGAGTTCAACCTGCAAGTTTAAGCAACAAATTAAATATGCAAATCTGTAACCTGCATATGCAAGAACAACCTGCAACTAAAAAGAAGTTCAACTGCAAATTCAAGGGGAAGTCTGCAGTTCTAAAATCTGCAATCAACCTGCATGTCAAAATGAAATTCTTCAGCAAGTTTTAATAACGATCTGTAAGCATGCATTCAACTTCAACAGCTAGCAAATGCATTTTTCTGGATTATAGTCAAGCCTGGGAAATAAAATCTGTTCTCTGCTCTGCAATTATAGGTGAGTAAACTATTTTTTTTAAAAACAGTTTAATTTCAGACTTCATCTTGATTTTATGATTATGATATCATGATGTTACCTGGAAATTTTTTATTTAAATTTGATTGCATGTGGGATTGAAATATTTAAATTTCCTGTAGGATGTAAAAATGCATACTGTGTTTGACAAAAATAGTCCAATTCTTTCAAAAAACTAAATAACTTGCTTGTTATCATGAATTGGACAGTGGTATGTTAATGAAAGTTGTTTGTAAACATATGGTATATCATTTAAAAATAATTACAGGATTTAAAATTAAAGGAGTTACTCAAAACTTTAAAATTACAGTAAAATACTGTTACATATGGAAAATAAAATAATTTTGTTTGCTGATTTAGATTACATGAACGAGTTAGTGATTAGAAAACATGATTTTTAATACATGTTTCATGATTTTTGGTTTGATGAGTCATGAGAATTTGGGTTTTGTTCATTTTGGGAAATTTGGTGTGTTGCCGATTATTCATGCATTGATTCGAGGTGAAATTTCGGTCGTAGTTTGAATATAGGTTGTAGATTATAGGAAAAATGCACAAAAAAAATTCAAATGAGTAAATCGAAGGGAATTGGATCAAATAGGGTTTTAGAGTTAATGGGTTTCGGTCGAACTGTAATGGGTTTTGCGACATAGGTAATGATTCGAGTGGATTCGTTTTTGGTGAAAATGAAGTTGTGTCGCGACGCTTTGATGGTGAGGATGGCAGGGTGGTCGGCGTCGTGGAGCATGGCCGTGGGGAAGCTTTTGTGATCGGTTATGGCTGCAGATTCTCGAGTTGAAGGGCCATTTTGTGAATTGTGTAGTTTGGGTTCAATCTGGGTTTTGGGTCGAGTTCGCATGCACACGAGTGAGCGTTGGCGATGATCGTGGTTACCCACGGTGGCCGGAGCTGGTGGGAGACGTACACACGTGTACACTATGCACAGGGAAGAAGGCAGATTGGGGGAGATGAGTTGAACCCGGAGTGGCGCTCGCGATTTCCTAGTCTCTCCTCGAAGTAGTTTGGGTTGGAAGATAGGGGGGAACTCGGTGAGGCACTCGTGTTTTCTTCGAGTATGACACGAAGCAGGGGAGGTGGCTCGGGATAGCTAGTGTTTGGCTCAAGTATTAGCTGTTGTGTTTTATTAATACTATAATGTTAGATCTGTAAAAATTAAATAGTGAAGTGGGAAGTTTAACTTGATGTTGAGGTGAATAAAATTTAAACTTTGAATTATAAACAAGATTTTGGAAGAAACAATTTAAACTTGTTGTTTAAAAATTTATTGTTAATCAAATTTATAAAGTATAAGTTGAAATTATATAATTTATTTCAATTTAAATTTATTTAAAGGGATTTCATATTGAAAGTAATTTAATTACATTTTGGATTTCAATTTAAATAAGGGTATTTTGAATCTAAATATTAAATCAAAAGTTAAGTTTAAAATGTTAAGTAATGATCCAATCTTAAGATTTCAATTTTATATTTGAAATAAATAAGATTAATTTGAATGTTTTAAAGTATTTAAAATTTTGAAATTTGTTTTTAAATTTTAAATAAGATTATCATTATGATTTTGAAAACCAAATAGGATAGCTGGTTTGAGATGTTAAAATTTGATTTAATTCATTACAAGATAAATAAGGTTAATTTATCTTGATTTGAATATTAAATTTGATTGTTAATAAGGAAAGTTTAATTCAGATTAATGTTCTCTTAATTAATTAAGGATTTGGAATTATATTTAGTTAATTATTTATTAAATTTTAAATAAACACTTAATTATGGGTTAATTAAGTGTAATTACTTAATAAAGTAATTAATGATTAATTGTTGAATGTAATTAAGGAAGTTAATTACTTATGGAAGTAATTAATGGTAATTACTCATGGAGTAATTAGTTGAAGTGATTATTGGTTAATCACTTAATGATATCAATTAAAGAATTGATTAATATAAATTGTTAAAGTTAACTAATTATAAAGTGATTAATTAATTAAAGAATTAAGAATTATTTAATGATGAAGTTAATTGTTTGTTAAGTGATTAATTAAGGAGTTAATTAAGGTTTATTAATGAAGTAATTAGAGATAATTACTTATTAAGAGTTAATTACTTAATTATTAGTTAATTAATCAATGTGATTAATTAAAATAAATAAGATTAATCTAAGAATAATTACCAAGTGTAATTAATTAAAATTGTAATTAATTAATAAAGTAATTAGTTAAGGATTTATTTATTAATTTAATTAATAATTACTTAATGAAGTAATTAAAGATAAATTAATTGGATTAATTAATCAAGGATTAATGTAAATAGAAATTAATTAAGTAAGAAGTTAATTAATTAAGATAAGTAATTACAAATTGTTAATTACTGATTATGAGTTATGAGTTGATTAATTATAAGATTAATTATTTAATTAATTAAAGTAGTATTTAATCAATAAGGATCATTAATTAATATAATTAATGATATTAATCAAGGTTGATTAATATAAATAATTAATTTAAGTGTGATTAATTAATTGTAATTAATTAAGAATTAATTTAATTAATTATAGTTAATTAATTAATGAATGATCATTAATGATAGTAATTAAGGTTAATACTGAATATGGTCAAGGATAATTACTTGAATATAGTTAAAGATAATTAATCAAGGAAGATAAATTAAAGAAGATCATTAGAGATGATTTATTTATTTATTTGGAATTAATAAATAAAGAAGGATTTAGGTAATCCAATTGGTTAAAGAATTAATCAATTTTGCTTTGGATAATTGATTAATATTTGTTGATAAATTGATTTTAGATGATCAATATTGGATGGTTGATATTGGATGTTGAATGATATTGAGTGATTGGTTGATATTGGATGTGATTGGATGATTTGAATGTCAATAACATGTGAGAAGCTGCTGTGTGAGATGAATGTCTGATATGAATTATCTCTTGTGATAATATGATTCATCTATTTGTTTATTTCATCCTGTATATATAAGTTAAACTGTTTAAAACCCTTAAGTACAACTTGGACATTAAAATGGCGTTTAGTTTCGGTGAGACCGGGATCGGGTTTCCATATTTGGATATCCGAAAACCACACCGATTCCAATTAAACGTTAGGTCGTTAATCCAAGTGGAGCAAGTGAAGACTCGAGGTGTAAGGGTTATACGTCAGTATAACTCTGTGGATGATTCCGTAATGCGTTTGACGGAAGAGTGCTTATAGATTCGAGATGGCGAATCAGAGTGCAAGGGCTATGGTCGTTGACTCTGAGGGTGATTCCAATAATGAGTGCAACGAGATGTGCCTTCAGTTTCGTTCAAACCCGGAACGAACTTGTATGGATTGAATGCTTTCAGAACATCATCAGGTGGACGATGAACATTCTAAGATAATGTGTCCTATAAAGGTGATCGTAACCTCAAGCCTCATTAACCGGGAATGGCTAAAACAGGGGAGGTGCAGCAAGGCTTCGTGGGTAGCTCCCACTGGAGAGCAAGATTTCCCCCTATCTAGAAGTCCCTTTTTATTCGGCTGTGTGGGCAGTTGGGTCGCGGCCAACTGCGGGGTTGTCTTATTCGGGACTATTCAGTAAGGGATGGTTCCGGCCTTGTGTTGCAGGGGAGTGGGAGTACTCCTCGGTACGTTGATCTAGGCCACGTACTGTGACGGGCGGTACCCCAGTAGCCCTGCCATTGATGGAAACCCATTTTCCCTACGAGACTCTACGGTTTTGATTGTATTACCCACTTTTGTGGCTAGTAGCTAGAATTTAATCATGTAACAATTTTGGCTATTTCTTATTTACTTGAAAACCCTAGACACTATTATAATATCACTGGATTTCCTATCAAATGTTTTGGTTAGCGTAAGGTAAAAACTTTTCCATGTTTATGTGTGGGAAGTCTTACGTGATACCTTTTCTTTCAAAGGTTTTTTAAAGTTAAGCAACTTTAACTCGTTTACTCACACCAGACCCCTGTCTGACCTGAGTGTTTATTTTCTGTTTTATTAAACTCTTGGGTACTCATATTATGTATGAATAGTCAAGTGGTTCAGGTTAGCTTGACGAATTCTGGAGGAGATATGGAGCAGGAGGCTTCGACGTTTAGATATATATTGGTTCCGCTGTGTTTGATTGATATTTGTTTCTTGTATACTTGAGTTGTATAGTTAGACATAAGGTTATAACTGTCTTTGATCGGTTGTTTAAGTTGTGTACTCTGATGTAATGTGATACTATGTAATATTTTATGTTATATATTATATTTTATTCGTTCCGCTGTGAGTTCTCTGATGTTGTTTGTGTTCTTCTTTCTCTTTCTTTTCTTCTTCTATCCCTTTCTTTCTTCACTAGTGATGCGATTTCTTGGAGATAGGAAGCCGGGTCGCTACAGACGGCCTTCCCCGTTCTCGTTCGGGCCATGATAACTTATGGGTGATTGTTGATAGACTTACTAAATCCGCCCATTTTATTCCCGTTCGGACTAACCGAACCGTTCCTCTTTTGGCCAAACTCTTTATCGAAGAAATTGTTAAATTGCATGGAGTTCCTACTTCTATTGTTAGCGACCGTGATCCATTGTTTACTAGTGGATTTTGGAAGAGTCTTCAAAAAGCTTTGGTGACGAAGCTAAATTTTAGCACCGCTTATCACCCCCAGTCCTATGGACAAACCGAGCGTGTGAATCAAACTCTTGAAGATCTTCTTCGTGCTTGTGTGCTTGATTTCGGTGGAAGCTGGGAAGATCATATTCCTCTTGTTGAATTTTCCTATAATAATAGTTTCCAATCTAGTATTGGTATGGCACCTTTTGAGGCACTCTATGGAAGGCCATGCCGATCTCCTTCTTGTTGGCTTGAGGCCGGTGAGAAGCTGGTTTTAGGTCCAGATTTTGTTCGGGATTCCACAGAGAAAATTGACCTTATTCGATATAGGATGAAAGAAGCCCATAGTAGACAAAAATCCTATGCCGATAACCGAAGAAGGAATTTAGAATTTTCTGTGGGAGATCCCGTATTTATCCGTGTTTCGCCTATGAAGGGTGTTGTGCGTTTCAGCCGATCGGGAAAATTGGCGCCTCGATATATTGGGCCATTTCCTATCACTGAACGTAATGGTTCCATGGCTTATCGCCTTTTATTACCGGCTCAATTTTCTGCTATCCATGACGTGTTTCACGTTTCTCAACTTTGGAAATATCTTCGAGATTCTGATTCTATTCTTGAGCCCGATGTTGTGGAAGAGGTTGAAGTTTCGCCTAATTTAACTTATGAGCAACATCCTATTCGTATCATTGCTTCGGAAGTCAAACGACTTCGAAATAAAGATGTTCCGCTTGTTAAAGTTCAATGGTCTTCAAATCCTAAGGATTATTCTTGGGAATCTAGAGAGTTCATCGAGCGAACACATCCGAACTTACTTTCTCGGGCTCTTTGAGGTGAACTTCTTATTTCAAACTTCTTTTGTGTTGAATATGCTTTTATGGTTGTTACTATATATTTTCTTCTTAAATATTGCGAGGACGCAATTTCTTTAAGGAGGGGAGTCTGTAACAACCCGCATATTTATCGATTTTATATTTAAATATTTTGTCTAAATATTTTTTTTCGATACTCGGAATTTGGTCCGAAAAGCTACTTTTTGCATACGGTCGAATTAGGACTCGGACCACTCCCATTGAGTTTAAAATAACGTTTGCTATCTTTTTAAGTGTAAACTTTGACATGTTTGGAGTTAGTCAAGTTTTGCTACTTTTTCACTTTGGGTTTGGGTTTGGGTTCAGCCCTATGTTTAACTTATGCTCAAATCTGAACCACTCCTCCCCATTCACCCTCACTTCCTTCTCTTTTCAGTTCTAAAGCATCAATGGTGGGAGAGATGGGAAATTAAAACTCCAAAACCCTAGTTTTCTTTTGCAAATCAAGCTCTAGCTCCAAACTAATAGAAGAACCCTTTGGTAAGCTTCTCTTCTTCTTCTCCAACTCATTCTCTTATCAATTTCAGAAGTTCCTGAAACTAACTTTGGGAATGTTCTTCTTTTAGAGCTTATAATCAAGCTTCTTGAGTTGGATTTGAAGGGTGGTTGATTCTCCTTTGCTTTCAAGCTTCTTCTTCAATCGTTTGGGTTCAAATGTTAGATTTTTATCTCACATCTTTTTCTATATCTATCTTTGTGGTTAGGTATGAATTCCTAACAGTTGTGCATATTCATTTGCTTTTGATTCGAATTGATTTGGTGAATTTTCCTAATTTGGGTGTTTTGGTCCAAGTTTATGAAAATCCTATTATGAATATTTGGACAATGATATTCGGGGTGTATTGTGGAGCCGTTAAGGCTGGGTTGTCGCTAAGCATAAATCCTTAGTCATCGTTGCTCGTCCGATCGCTCCCGATACGTTTTGGCCACTTTGGCCTAGGCAAATTTTTGCCCAGACTAGGTGACCAGACGTCTGGTGACCAAGTCCAGACGTCTGGTTTGGACCTGGAAAGAAAAATGTATGCACGCATATTATAAAAAAATGCCAGAAAACAAATCCAGACGTCTGGATTCCAAATCAGACGTCTGGAGATGTTTATTTTTGCCTTTTAGGCTGTTTTGTGTGAATTTCCATTATTTATCGATTTTAGCGATCCTATTAGTCGTTATCACTTGTTATCGACTTTGATGACTTCCTTTATGGATTTTTGGAAATATCCATTTCTATGGATTTGGTATCGATTTCTTTGGATTTTATTCACGTCTTCGGATGTGAATTTTGGTGATTGATTGTTCTACAATTATTTTTGTGATTTGTCACTTTAAACATATAAATGTTTCAATACTAGTAGTAAATATCAAAACTCTTTCATCAAAACGATTTCAATACTATTTTATTTACAAAGCTAGTTTTTCTCAAACCGTTTTCCAATCTACTAGTATATACAAACATTTACCTCACTCGTTTGAGAAATCTAATTAAACGACTTAGTAAAACAAGTGGTATGAAACGCTTGCGTTTACTTCGTCGGTTAATTCTTGGACTTGTTCGATTGAATCTCTTGTGACAATTTTCTAGTGGAGATCTACAATTTGTTCGTAAATATTTAAGTTAAGCAAGTGGTTATGGGACATGAAGCTAAACTCATATATTTACTAGCTTAGTGTAATTGACACTTCTTGTTGATCATGTCGATCATCTTTGTGGTTTAGACTAGCAATGTGCGATGTCTCTTTGTCTACGAGGGAGACTAAACACCATTTTATGGAGTTTCGACTCAAATTGGTGGGGTAGCAACCCATGGTCTTCGGGCCGTTTGTGGAGCTTCGGCTCAATTTGTGATGGTTAGCAACCATGGAATTAGCGTTCCGTTTGTGATACACGTGTTGATGAGCTTTATGCTCCCGTTCGCGACAGGCCTTCCCCCTTTTTGTGATTTTTGGATTTCTTGAGATGATTTCTAGAATTTGTGTTTCACCAATTTTCGTGATTTCCATTGATAAGTTTTATCAATATTTGTGCATTGGTGAATTTGTGTGTCGTTGACTTTTGTGATTTCTGGATTTCTTGAGATGATTTCTAGAATTTGTGTTTCATCAATTTTCGTGATTTCCATTGATAAGTTTTATCAATATTTGTGCATTGGTGAATTTGTGTGTCATTGACTTTTGTGATTGACATTGATATAATCGTCAATATTTATGGTTTGGTGAACGAAATAAGGAGTATGACATTTCTTTGATTTTTGTGTAGATTTTGTGATATTGATTAATCTCTTGTTGATTTTCAATACTTATATATATATATATATATATATATATATATATATTGGCATTGTGATTATTATGTGTTTAGTCATATCTCTTATTCTATATCGTTTCATCTGATATTTACAGTTAGACTGATCCGTTTATTATTTTCTTATTAAATAATACTCGGGTCAGACCGAGATGTTACAGGTGCTTCAGCTTGACTTCTCACTTGGGATTGATTTCTCTGACTTTTGGCTAACCACTTAGATTATTAGTTTATTTTGTTGTATACACTTGAGATATGGACTCATAGTTGTATTCTTTTGTATAGCACATGTTGTTATTCTTTTGTATTATTGTGGATCTTTTTGACCACTACTCTGATATACACTTTCATGTGTTAGTTATATATTCATATCTTCTTCTGCCTTTGTGATATGAATTATCTGTGACTGATTTGTGTTATGTTCATTTCTATATTTGTTTCCGAAGAACTTTATAGCCACTGTGTAGTAGCTTTGAGTTTGTGTCGGTATGTCGGATTTCCTCTTGAGATGAAAAGTTATATTTTTATCTGGCATATCGGTACTTGCACAAGCAATTATACAGATGGTCGCTCCTCAACAGCCTTATTCTCCGTGCTAGTTGACGGCAGCACCCCGTAGTGTCCTTGGCTAGCGTGGGTATAGAGGTGGGGCGTCACATTGCACATGGGAAACGGAGGAGAGCATTCATGCTTTGAATCCGGGATTGTTTTTCCAAGTACTATTTGTTTTGTCTATCTTGCTTTTCTTTTTTTCCTTGTTCATTCTTTTCGAGGACAAAAAGATTTGAGTCGGGGAGAGTGAAACAACCATGTATTTTGTGATTATTTTTAAATGTTTATTTTGATTATTTTATTTGAATTTATAATTTAAAATAAACTTTATTATATTTATTAAATGAATAAATTTTGGTATTTTAACTATAAATTTTGATTTTTGTGTGAACTATAATTTCAAACCCGAATAAATAGAATATTTTCCAAAAAGGTGAATTTTGGTCGATATGGTCAACCTTTGACTTTTAAGTTTAAAAATTTTAAAATTTAAAAAAATTTAATTTTATATTTTATTACGAAAATAAATAAAATTTTAAGAATACTGCTTTTCGTTCCGTTGAAATTTGATTAATATTGTGAAAGTATATCTTTTACACTATTGGATGTAATTTGTTGTGTTTAACAAAATTTGTTCATTTTAATTTTATATAAATAATATTTTTTTGTCGTGTCATGTTTAGTTTATGTTTATATGTGTAACACAACATGTTATGTATATATTTTGGTTTTAAAACATTTTAAAAGTGTAATTGAAATTTTCCAATGTCAATTGTATTTATTTACAATTTCTAATTTCTAGTTTCAATTAATTAAAGCAATTCTTTATTTATTTTTCTATTTTTCCTAAAAATAATTATTTATTTTCATTTTTATTTATTTGTTCAGCATTTTATTTATTTTACTTGGCTTTTGTTTGGTTTAGAAGTATAGTAATAATTTCCCAAAGTTAATGATATTTTGTTTGTAAATTTTTGAGTCTTATTTCCAATTATTAAACTATTTATTTATTTATTTTTCTATTTTCCTTAAAAATTATTTATTTATTTCAGTTTATTTTATTTTTTTTTCATTTTCTATCTCATTTAATGAATTTTATGGTACTATTTGATTTTAAGAAAAAGGAATTTTGAAGAGACTTGACTTTAAAACTTAAGACTTTTCATTAACCAAACTCTTCATTTTCTTGATTTTTCACTTGCTTGCTCTTTGTGGCCGTGCATTTCTTTGTAGCCGTGAGTTTCTCAATCAATATTCACGTGAGAAACTTCATTTCTCACTTCATTTTCACGGCAAATAAGTTTTGGCAATGGCCTCTCCTCCTTTTTCTACTTTTTCTTCTTCCTTTTGCCTCGTTTTGGCCATGATTTGTTCACAAATTTGCATGCTCTCCACTCTAGTGCCTCGGCCATCGCCTCCACCACCTCCTTCTCCTTACCATCAACCACCTATCACATCCACTTTCTCTGACCAGATCTGGCCATACCTTCCCCATGACCAAAAACTCCACAAAAATGTTGCAAACTCCTTAAAACATGCCTAATTACCGAGCCTAGTCTTCATCACCATCACCTTGGATTGCCTTGGCCACTTCCCCATGCTCCACCACCACCATGATATGACCATTAACCCTTAGAATTACCTCTGTCCATATCTAGAACATGTCATGGCCGAGCCCTAGGACCATGTAGCCGAGCTCAAAAGTTGACCAAAACTCCACTATGTTGCCTTGTCTCATCACATTCATGTGTCATGACTCCTTTGCCAATTTGTAGCACATGCAGCCATGCCTCCATAGACTCAAACCTGATCCAAAGCCATACACAACCCGACCATATTCACCCCCTAGGCCGAGCAAGTAGATGTTGAAAGCATGGCAAAAACTACTATGTTCAGTTTGCTTTAATTTCAAAGTTGTTTCAATTTCAATGTGTATTGAATTTATATTTATATTTGGTTTTGTTTATGGGTTGTGACAAGATCATTAGCTTGGTTCTCTTCCACTTGAATCTATTTTCATGTCATCGTGCCTTCTGGAATTCGTTGTGTCATTTGAATTGATAACTCCAGCATTAAGAGGAGAGTATATCTCACCAAACATTTGTACTTATGTAATTAGTAAATTTACATCCTATGAATCTGTTAATTATATTATTATGTTATAACCACCTGTGATATGATCATATGATGTTCACCCCTGTTCATTCACCCGTCATATCATCTGTTACTGTTATATAATGCTATACTGTTTATTTATATCAGTTTATCAAACTGCAAGTTCCCTGTAGATTAGAATCAGTATGGGTTGAAATGATACATACCTGAACGGACTTTATAATAGAAAAAATCGTTATGGGCTGAAATGATAGGCCTAAACAATTTTTATTTCATTAAACTTGGGATTTTGGGTTGGAAATGATGAAACCCTAATTTTTCCTTTGCAAATTACGGATTGAAATGATATATTATCCGTATCATTTGACTTAGGTTAGAAAATTATATACAGACCGTGGTTAATATATATTTTTCTAAAAAAATTAAAATATTATAAAAACGTAAATATTATGATATTTTGATTTAAATTTAATTAAAAATGATTTTGATGAAATATTAGTGATTTTCTACAAGTTAAATAAGTGAAATAAATAAATGGTAAAGTAGATTGTGAAATATAAGTTAATTTTGGAATTTATGATTTTGTTTATAAATGAAGTTTAAGTTAAGTAAGAATATATGATAATTTGATTTAAATTTAAAATTTAAATTATTTTATAAAGTGTTATTGATTTTTCTATAAATTAAAAATAGTTAAATATATAAATGTTTAAAATTGAAATTTGAAATATAACTTAACTTGGAAAATGTGAAATGCGTTTTAAAATAAAAGTCAAGTTAAGAAAAGTAAAATGGAATTTAAATTTAATCTATGAAATGGTAAATTAAATTAAAATGTAAAGTAAATGAAATGTTATAAAATTGTATATTAATTTTTATTAGTCAATTATTAAAGAAATTTGATTTTTGTATGAAAATTTCACTTTATAAAATCATAAATCAAAGGGTATTTAAATGATCATTTTAAAGTGAGAAAATATGATTTTTATAAGTTAAAAATGGTTTAATTAAAAAAATGAATTGGTTATGAAATTGTATTGAAATTTGGAATTTAATTTACAGCATTTTTGAAATGCTATCATTTCTTAAGTAAAGGATAGTACAGCAATTCTAAGTGTTGTAGTTTATACAAATGAACTAAAAGAATTGAACTAAGGACTATTACAGCACTTTGTAAGTGCTGTAGTTGCAGAATTGAACTAAAGCTTTATTTGAAACATGAACTATTCCAGCATTTCTGTAAAATGCTATCTTTGCTAAATTGAACGGTTTAACATGTAACTTTCTGTAGCATTATCTAAATGCTGCGAAAACTAAAAATTTCATTGTCTTAATAAATTGAAGTGAATAAATGAATTCAGAAAATGGTATAATTTTGAGAATTGAATATTTGATTTTAAATATAATAACTTCATTTTAATTGGTTTTAAATGGAATATTTGATTTGAAATATAAACCATTTTGAAAAGTGATTTGGAATGATATTTAAATTTAATAAAAATGAATGTGGTTTTGGAAAGATATGATATTTTGATATTTTGAAATGGATTTGAAATGATATTGAATTTTAAATGATACTTGATTTTGAAGTGTAAATTACCATTTTGGAATTTTAACCATGGAATGTATTTAATTTATGGTTTAACTAATCCTTAGAGGATGAGCGATCCCAAGCATCCTTTAAGTTATTGTGCATTTCTACTACAATTCATGTGACGACCTGACCTTTTTCACCACAGAAAAGTCGTATCATCATGAAGAAGGAAAGGGATAGAAAAGAGAAAAGAAAGAGAAGAAAGAAGAAACAATATCAGAATCTCAACAGCAGAACGAATAAATTATATTAATAACATAAATATTACATAGTATACAACACTAATCAGAGTTACGCAGAATATACATCACATACTAGACAGTTATAAACACCCGTCTAGTTATTACATCTCAATACAACTCAACTAGAGATACCAACAAAGAGAACACACAGCGGAACTATATATCTAACGCCGAAGCCTCCTGCTCCATTGCTCCTCCATAATTCGTCAAAAGCTAACCTGAATCCCTTGGCTACTCGTAAAAATTTGAGTACTCAAGAGTTTAAGAAAACAGAAGATAAACTCAGGGTCAGACATGGGTCTGGTGTGAGTAACAGGTTAAAGTTGCTTAACTTTGAAAAACCTTTGAAAAGAAAGGTATCACGTAAGACTTCCTACAGATAAACATGGAAAAGTTTTTACCTTACGCTAACCAAAACATTTGACAGGAAATCTGATGATATTATAATAGGTCTAGGGTTTTCAAGTAAATATGAAATAGCCGAAATTGTTACATTATTAAATTCCGGCTACTAGCCACAAAAGTGGGTAATACAATAAAAACCGTTGGCACTTAATGGATTTTCGATTCCATACAATGGCAGGGCTACTGGGGTTCCGCCCGTCACAGTACGTGGCCAAGATCAACGTACCGAGGAGCCACCCTAACTCCCCTGGAACACAAGGCCGGAACCATCCCTTACTGGACAGTCCGAACAAGACAAACCTACAGTTGGCGTATGTCTAACCGCCCACACAACCGAAATAAAAAGGGACCTCTAGACAGGGGAAAATCTTGTCCAATTTGGGCATGACCCACTTAACCTTGCTGCATCTCCCCTGTTTTAGCCATTCCCGGTTGATGAGGCTTGAGGCTACGATTACCTTTAGAGAACACATCTCTTAGAATGCTCATCATCCACCTGACGATGTTCTGAAAGCATTCAATCCATATAAGTTCGTTCCGGGTTCGAACGAAATCGAAGGCATTATCTCGTTACACTCATTTTGGAATCACCCTCAGAGTTAATGACGATAACCCTTGCATTCTAAATCACCATCTCGAACCTATAAGAAATATCTCCGTCAAACTCATCACAGAATCACCCCAGAGTTATACTGTCGTATAGTCCTTACACCTCGAGCCTTCACTCTTCACAAGAGATTCACGACCTATCGTTAATTTGGATCGATGTGGTCTTTAGATATCCAAATATGGAAACCCGATCTCGGTCTCATCGAAATCCAAAGCGTGTCTTTTAAGGCCAAATTGTTTTAAAGGTTTAAAACAATTCAATTATCTATATACACAGATAAATAATACACATACCACAATAGATAATCACATTATTATCACAACAGATAATCCATATTATCATTATCAAAGATAATCTATATCAACATCACAATGTAACCAATGCATCCATATCACTTAACATTTCTTATCTCATATCTGAGATTCAAACCATTCAAGGCAAACAACATCATCCATCTGTATAAGCAATGATTAATAATCTCACCAAATATAATTAATTTAAAAGAATTAAATTAATTACATCATTCTAATTAATTTAAAGTAAATTAAATTAATTACTTCACCAATATAAATCTTGCTTATATTACCATTAGTTAATTATCAATCAATCAATCAATCATCAATCAATTATTCATTTTAATTAATCATCCCTGATTAATTAACCTTTAATTACATTCAAGTAATTATCCACTAATTAATTTCTCAAATTAATTATACTTAATCAAATACAGTAATTAATCTTTAATTACTTCCTTCATTAATTAACTATAATTAATTACATTAATCCTTAATTAATTACATTAATTAATCCCTTCATTTATTAATTATTTTCAAGTTAAATTTATTCTTAATTACTTCATTAATTATAATAATTAATGATTCCTAATTACATTTTCTATTTAAATTAATTACATTAAGTAATTAATCTTTATTTAAACCATAATTGTAAATCACCCTTGATTAACTCCATTCAGTAATTAACTACCCTTAATTACTTCACAAAATAAATTAATTACTCATCAATTAATTATCTCAAATTAATCCCTTGATTAATTCACAAAGTAATTATACTCAAATTACTTTCATCAATAAATCTCCTTCTATTAATTACATACAGCAATTCCCATTAATTACTTCTCTAAGTAATTTCTCTTCATTTAATTACATTAAGTAATTATACCACACAAATCATCATTGATTAATTTAAATTGATTAAAGTTAACAATTTACACAATTGATTATTTTTAAATTAATTAATCCAATTAATTATTAAAATTAATCACATTAATTAATTGTTAAATAATCCTTAGTTAATAACCTTTGTTAACTATTAACAATTCATTAATTATTTTCTAAAATAATTAACTTATTTTAATCATTATTAGTTACAAATTAATTAACCCATTAATTAATCCCTAATTAATGAAATAATTAAGTGTTTAATTAAAACTTAATTAATCCATTATTACTTGATTAATTAATTGTTAATCATTAATTAAAATAAAATCTTATTTAATTAATGAATCTTAAATTAAAAGTTAATTATTCTAAAATAATTAATCTTAAACCTTTAAGATTAATCCCTTAATTACTTTAAGTAATTATCCAATTTATTAATATATAAAATAAATTAATTACTCATTTAATTATCCTAATAATTAGATGCATAACAAACCATTAAATTATAATTTAACTTCAACAAGTTTTAAAAATCAATGTAAAATCTTTAAATGATAAATAATACTTTTCTTATAAAAGAGATTTACAAAAGTTTTAAATCAAATTCCCTTTTAAAATTCAAAGCATTTAAATGTTTCTTTATCATTCAAATTTGTTTTAAACGCTTAATTTATAAAACTTAAATCTATTTTGAAACATAGATTCAAATCCAGATTTCAATCAAATTTAAACTTTGCTTAAAACATTTCCAATTTAAATTCAAATTTCTTTTTAGAAAAACTTTTTTAAACAATAAACCCCTCTTTAAGTTATTTAAACAAATTTGAATGTAAATACCTAGTTATATACAGCTACGATTCAAAATGAAATTTGAATTCATAATTTAAACTTAGATTTAAAACTCACTTTAAATCTTTGCTTACACTTTTAAAATTCAATTTAAATTTTGAAAACAAGACAAGTTCAAACTTAAACAACTAACTCGAGCTAAACGCTAAAATGACTCGAACAAAACTCTAAATAAACTCGAGTAAAACTCGAGTAACTCATACATCTTGAATTCATTAAATTCAACTACAATCAGGTTTTTCACAAACCTGTAACAAAAATCTCACCCGAGCCCACACATCAAACCCTTTGAGTCCAACATCCTTTAACTTCGGATAATAACTCAATCCTACTCGACATCACTCGAGTACATTTTTCCCAAACCAAACAAACAGCTGATACTCCAAGAACCTCGTGCACCTGCACCATCGCATCCATCAACTCCGACCCCTTGCGACGACACTCGCAAGTCGCCGACCATCCCCCAACTCGATTCCGGCCCTCAAACAATTTGCAAAACCCCAAATTCAAAATTTAGCATTCGAGCTAAAGAACAGGAGTAATGTCGCAACCTGGAATTCGACTCGAACGCCAAAATCTGATCACCAGAAAAGCTCCACCTCCGGCCACTTCTTCATCCACACCTCACCAATCACCCACACAAATCTGGAACAGCTCGGTCATTCCTAGGGGTTGCGGTGATAACTTTTTTCTAGATGAACAAAACTTGGGCTAAATAATTTGATCACAAATGCCTACTGCCTCACTGCATTAATCCTTCAACTACCATTTTTCCCTTAATACTAGATCATCACACCATCAACCAAAGAAACAGTGGCCACCCCGACCTCCTAGGTTGTCAATTTCAACCCAAAACACCATTTCTGGTTAAACCAGAAATTCTCAATCAAAAACAAACTAAAAATTCTAATTTTAGTTTTAAATTCAAGTTTTTGATCATGTAATCTATTGATAATATTAAATCAATAAATCAGGATGATTGAATTCCTATTTTAAAAAAATGCTCTGTTGTGCTTAGTGTTTTCCCCGAGACATAACTTTTTTATTTTATTATTAAAGTAAAAATAAAAACTTTAACTTATATTACATACCATATTTTGATTTAATCCTTACTCCTAACACATATTAAATCAAATAAAATGGATATTCTTAAGCACTTCTTATATCTGTAACTAAAGCATAGAAAAATGAATTCACAGTAAACATACACATCTACAAACATACACAATATACCAGAAATTAACTTGAAATATAGCATGCACCACACTTGTCTCTAGAAATAAAACAAGCAACTAAATTAATATTTAAGTTTATAAAATGTTACTCACTGATTTTTATATGAGCAGAGCCCTTTGAAAAGTATGAAACTGAATGTTGCTTTGATTCCCAACTTCAAATTGCTTCTTTTATTTTGCTTATGAATTTGAACTTTAATTTGCTTCTAAAAATGTACATCTTGTTATCTGCATTGCTCCCTGATTTTAATCACTGCATGCAGGTTCCAAAAAGAAAAGAATTGCAGGCCTTTGAAAGCTTCAGGTTGCTTCTTCTTATATTTTGCTTTTTAAACTTTAATTCCCGAGAAAAGAAAGGCAAACATGATGAAGTTTTCAAACAGAAATGCTGAGATCTTAATTTGCATGTAGTTTTGGATGTTGCAAATGATTTTCAGGTTGATATGATTCTGGTTTGAAGAAGATTCAAATAGTTTTGAAGAAGATTGTTTTCAGATAGTTTTTGAGGAGATTTCAGACTTTTATTTAAACATAAAACAGTTTTTGATTTGAATTTAAGGGGAAAACATATTTTGGTTTTGATTATTGATTTCAGATTTATTTTTGAGGGAAAACAGATTTTGCTTTCTGTTTTGAAAAAGAAATTTGCAGATTTGTATGAAGATGAGATTGCAGATTATTAGCTGAAGATTACTCAAGGTTTTGGAAAAAAAATTGAAAAGAAAATGAGGTGAGAAAATATGTTTTTATAAAAGAAAATTTTTGATTTCAAAAAATTAAAAGAAAAAGAAAAAGAAAAAGGACACTTGTTACTTAGTTTAACATTTGTCACAAAGATGACTTTATAGTTTAACACATGTCTATTAAGTCTTAATAAACTTACACATGTATTAAGTTTCTAATTTTAATTTAAATTGTTTATAAACTTTTAAATCTTAATTTACTATTTCTTATGTATATAAAAACAAATTTATATCTTTTAAATTTAAAAGAAATGAAACAACAAATTTAAATTATAAGCTTATTCAAAAATATTTAAGAATTTATTCTATTAAATTTCAAAACATTAAATTCAAATTTAAATTGAATTATAAATCCAAATTTAAAAATCAAGTTATATATAAATGCATATATAACTCTTATTAAAATTAAAAATACAAATCCTATTTTTAACAAAAATTGTTTATGATCATAAAAAATAAGTATTAAAATTATCATTTGTAAATAACAAGTTAAACAATATCAAATAATTTATAAAAGAGATTATAAACAAATTAAGATCATTTGTAATTTGTATTTTAAATTCATATATATAAATTTCAAGTAATATTTAATAATAAAATAAAACAAGGCTTTGATGTTAATCTAATTTAAATTCATATTTAACCTAATTAAAAATATAAATTTAAACAAATAAGATTTACTCTAAGTATAAACAATATAATTATTTATTAAATTGCTTTGAAAAATTAAATGTTAATATTTAAATCAAAATTTCCAATATATCAAATATAAACTAAAATTATAAAATTGATTCATTTACTAAATTCCAAATAAAAGTTTATCAATTTACAATATATACAATTATATATATATATATATATTATAAATAGAAAACAATTTATTTGCTTTTTAAAAGATAAAATCTACAAATTTAAATATTTATTAAAAGATGATTATTAGATCAATTCAAAATTTATTATCAAATCAAATTAATTTTTAAGCATAGATTATTAAATTTATATCGCCAAATTTTCGGGATATCACAGTTCACTTGAGTTGGTTTACATTATATATGTATGTATGTCCTGACTTGAGTGTTTTGTGTTTTACTTTACACACGGGTTAGCCTGAGTATTTACGGCTTAGCTTTGGATTTCTTTTCTGGAGCTAGGAATCGTTGGAGGTTTTTGCTTATCTATTTATATATTCCCTTCAGTTTCATTTGTTCTATTTCAGTTCTGGTTTTATAAACTTCTATATATTTGGGATATCTATCGTATATATTTCAGACTGATATTACGTATTTTGTTTGAGAGTTTGTTATAGTAGCTTCATGAACTACTATGGTACTTTAAATTTCCACTGCAAGCTATTTTGATATATCTGTGTCAGTGATTCTATTATTGTTTTCATTTGCTCCAAATTTATATTACTATGCGGTATTTTGAGCAATTCATATCCGACATGTCTGGATGCGAATGGCTGAAAATATTGGGTTGTTACATAACTTAATTTAGAAAATGTGAAATGTGTTTTAAAAATAAAAGTTAAGTTAAGGAAATAAAATGAAATTTAAATTTAATTTATGAAATAGTACGTTTAAATTAAAATGTAAAGTAAATGAAATGCTATAAAATTGTACATTAATTTAATAAGTAAATTATTAAAATTTGATTTTGTACGAAAATCTCACTTTATAAAAATCATAAATTAATGGGTATTTAAATGATTGTTTTTAAAATTAGAAAATATGATTTTATAAGTTAAAAATGGTTTAAATTAAAGTTTAATGGTTTTTGAAATTGTATTGAAAATTTGAAATTTAATTTAACAACATTTCTGAAATGCTATCATTTCTGAAGTAAAGGATATTACAACATTTCTAAGTGCTGTAGTTGATATAAATGAACTAAAAGGCAAAAATAAACCAAGACTATTAAAACACTTTGTAAGTGTTGTAGTTGCAAAATTGAACTAAAGCTTTTATTTGAAACCTGAACTATTACAGCATTTCTGTAAATGTCGTCTTTGCTAAATTGAATTGTTTTCAAATGTAACTTACCGTAGCGTTTTCTAAATGCTGCAAAAGCTAAAATTTCATAGTTTTAATAAATTTAAGTGAAGCAATGAATTATGAAAAGACTAAATTTTGGGAAATTGAATATTTGATTTTTAAAGTATAATAACTTCATTTTAATTAGTTTTAAATGGAATAATTGATTTGAAATATAAACCATTTTGAAATGTGATTTGAAATGGTAATTAAATTAAATAAAAATGAATGAGGTTTTGGAAGGATATGATATTTTGATATTTTGAAGTAAATTTGAAATGATATTTGATTTCGAAGTATAAAATACCATTTTGGAATTTTAACCACGGGGTGTATTTAATTTATGGTTTAACTGATCCTTAGAGGATGGGCGATCCCAAGCATCCTTTAAGTTATTGTGCATTACTACTACAATCCACTTGAGTTGGTTTACATTATATAAGTATGTATGTCCTGACTCGAGTGTTTTGTGTTTTACTTTACGCTCGAGTCAGCCTGAGTACTTACAGCTTAGCTTTGATTTTCTTTTTCTGGAGCTAGGAATCGCTGGAGATTTTGCTTATCTTGTTGTCTATCCATTTCAGTTTCAGTTGTCTATTTCAGCTCTTGTATTTATAAAACCTCTATGTATTTGGGATTTCTATTGTATATGTTTCAGACTGATATTATGTAATTTGTTTTGAGATTTTTGTTATAGTAGCTTCATGAACTACTATGGTATTTTAGTTTCCGCTGCGAGTTATTCTGAAATTTCCGTGTATATGATTCTGTGATTGTTTTTCATTTGCTCCAAATTTATTTACAATGCGGTATTTTGAGCAATTAAAGTTTGACATGTGTGGATGAGAATGACTGAAAATATCGGGTTATTACAATAAGAAACTTAATTTATTTTTCGAAATAGGCAATACAAAATATGGTGCTTCCATACCTTGTATATCTCTTTCATGCATTCCTTGTAACTTGCACAAAACATTTTTACTGGTCTCATAGAAAATAATACCATTATTCTTTCATTCCAATAGATTAAAGTGTGTTTAAATTATATTTTCTTATGATAGACATCTTCTAATATCTAACCTTTTCTTTTCAGGAAAACTCATCTTCAAAACTGTTTTAATTAATATATCCTTAACCAAAAACATTTTCTTAAATCTATTTAATTAATAGATGTCACAAATCACTTTTATTTCCACTCTAGGAATTATCTTTTAAAAATAAATTTTTATTTAGGTTTAAAGCAGATGTTGCATAAAATACCGTTACTACAACCCAAAAATACTAGTATATGAATTTAATTAAAAATAAATACTAATAAACCACATCTACCATATAAAAACATTTCCTCTGAGAGTCGCTTACTATAACGGTAGCATTATTGTCTATACTCCCTTTATTTTCACGAAAACATCTATTACAACAATAAATGTTGCAAACTACGTTTTCAATACTTAAAAAAATTTAGGTTTTTATATTTAAAATCTCTATTTACTTACAAAGACACTAGTGAACTATGTACGCTTTATAATTCTTCAAAAAGAATTTCACCTTTTCAACAAAGTTTTCCTCAGATAAAAACCAATTTAAATTTCTTACTATATTCCCAATATCTACTTTAAAAATATTGACAATTATATAAAAAAAATTCCCATTTCTAGTAATTTCAGTTTATTGGGTTAGATATAAAGTGCATTTTTCTGCTTACTACCCTAGGAGCATCCTTCCTAAACCTTGGAAATCTCATTTCCTTACTTATAGTCTTTTGTTCCTATATCCATATTTATTCTAAGGTGCTACCTTTAAATCCACTTATATGACACAATTATAATTTCTGCAATTATCTACACACGGGCTTTCTTCTTTCCTAATCAACTGAATCTATTGTACATCTCCAATCTTTGCCTACCTCTCTTTGGAAATTTTTTCATTTGAATCTAAATGTACAAAATCATTTCTCAAACTCTTTCCGTGTGAAGACCTTCTCTACGTCCCTCGAAACACGCTTCCTTATGCCAAAGGTGATATTTCAAGAACTCTATCTTCAGCTGATGAACATGAAGCGTAAGAAGAACCTCCTTTAAATGAATAACATGCTCTTCTATACTTCTTGGAAAACACCAAAATATCGACCACGAATCACCACAAACTTTATTTTAGGACATCTCTAACATGGTTCATCAAATCTATAGAATAGGCCGGGACATTGGTTAGCTCAATAGACATAGTCAACCACTCAAAGAATCCGTCGGGTGTTCTAAATGCGGTTTGAGCAATGCTGTCATCAGCTACCTATGCTGATGAAATCCAATGGCTAGACTTAGCTGAGAAAATAATGAAGAGCCAACTAACTGGTCGAAAAGATCATCTATCTTAGCGAGCTGAAAATGATTCTTCTTTGTGAGATTATTCAATTCTCTATAGTTAATGCAAAGTCGAAGAGAACCACTGCTTTGATAGTGAAGACGACCTGCGCTCCCTATTCTGATATGTTTCTTCTTATGAAACCTTTCTCAAAAGCTTACGGATCTGCTTGCTGAATCCCTTTCTTTCCCTAGGCTCCATATGCCCTACGGTTAATGCCACTGGCTAGCAAAATAAATCTTGAAGTCAATCTCTCTTTTAGGGGAGTAGTCCCCTTACCTCCTTAAAGATGTCTGAAAAATCTCTAACGAGAGGAACCGAATCTAACTCTAATGATGATGAATCGAGGGAATAAAGGAAGCTTGACATAACTAACTCTTGTGGGTCACAAGAAATCTCGAGAGTCCTACTAATGCATGCTTCTAGTCTAATGACTCACCTCTTATAATCTAATATAGCTCCATATGTGGATAGCCAATCCATTCCCAAAATCATCCCATACCCCGAAAATCCTAAAACATAGGTTTCACTGTCAAATCCTACGCCTAGGATAAAAATTTTAAAACCCCTACAGACCATAGACAAGAGTACTGATCCCCCTATGGGGTTTGAAACAAAGATGGGGTCTACTACTAAAGAAATGTCTATGTGCAAACAATCAACATGAGAACTAGAGATGAAAGAGTGTGATGCTCCAGAATAAAAGAGAGTCCAAATAGAAAAATTAGAAATATAAATCAAATTTTCCTACCAAGATTTGGTCTGCTGCTGAAAAGCGTTGTATCCAAAGTCTGGATCTATGCTACTAGTACACCCGCTCCCTACACCGTCTGTTGGGTGCAGCTTCTACTCCAGTGAACAGGTTGCCCGCAACTATAACACCTTTCCATCATCTTCTCTTTCTTCTCTTGTGTTATAACCAATCATTCTAAAACTATGGCTCTTCACTTTTTTCTTGATTCGCTTCCGAGGGCCTTCCCTTTTCCTCTTATCCCTCTTGCCCTTCTACTATGGCTTCTTAGAGCTTGTAGGAATCCCTTTAACCTATTCTTCTAGTTGCCAAGATATAGGTTGAACACTCTGTCGGTCCTCCAACCCTATCTACCTAAACCTTTGCTCCAAATTCACAAAACAAATTCGCATCTCCTCGGAATCCATCGTGCCAAAAAATGTTCTGTTCCTATACTAGCGAGCCCTTACATAGCTTAGGATAGGGGCTGAAGTGAGTGAATTGAAGGGATTTCCACCTGCTGGTGTTGTATTAGGCACTTGCCTTTGCCCTTGCACCTCTAGTACCGTAGCTCTACGAAACAAGTCAGCCATTCTATGCAAAGAAAAGAGAATTTAGGCTCGAATGAATCGAACGAAGATTGCACTGGACTTGGAGGGGAATTTTATAAAAAGTCTTTTATACTAAAAAAACTATATCTAAGAGTTCTTTTTTGAAAAATACTTTTTAAAAGAAGTTATTTTGGAAAATACTTCTACTTTTAAATTAAATTTTTATGAATCATGCAATCTTAGGCTCCGATACCGAGTGAAACACCTCATACCCCTTAATATACCCCAAAGGACACATTAAAAGTCATGATGCATTGTAGGTATAATTGAAACTAATAAAGACTAAGATTCACAAAACAAAAATAGGTAAAAAAGAGGAAACTAAAATAATAACTTATTTAAAACAAAAACTTCATAATTACTTCATAAACCAAATAATTTAAATACCAAATACAACATACATGTTTCGAAACCCAATATGTCTCATAAAATAAAAACTCGTAGTTTCAACAGAAATCAGAGTATAATATCCCTCTTAAGTGCCAGTACAAAGAAAAAAAACAGAAATAAAGTAGGGAAATACATAGCAGAGTCTTCTCCAAGAAATCTTCGAGCAACTGCAGTCTACTGCTTTCTCCCTTAATTGCCTATGGGGAAAAGGGCAAAAATAGGGGAGTGGGTCAGACTAAAAGTCTAGTGAGTGATGGTAACTACTAGAATCTTTAAGCAAAGTAAAAGTAATAGATTGTTCAATAGTTCTATTATATACAAAAGAGAACATAGGAAATAGGAAAGTGATAAACATGAAAATATGACTAAACTATTACAATTGATAATGTAGGTCAACTTTGATTGTTTGCACTTGTTTTTGATAGCTTCTTGATTAGGCTAAATTCCTAATCCTATAATTAGGCTAAAATCCTAATTCTACCCATTGATCGGCCTGCTAAAAAAGTGTGTAAGCTGTGTGGCTAGTTAACACTTAGGATCGTGTAATATGGAATATTATATTAGTGTTGAAAAATAAACAAGATAATAGATAATAGTAATAAAGTAAATCAAACAAGCACACCGGGACTTTTTATAATGGTTCGAACTTCCCATTCTACCTCCATTCCCAGACTGCACTCTGGATTTAAACTCTATAAACCCCTCTCTTAGCCCGGAGGAATATATATACAATGCCTGAGCAGTCAAACGGGATTTTTCTGCCTCAAACAGCCGAAGATGACTTTTACTACCTCAATAACTGAACGGGACTTCTATTGGTATAGGTAAATAGTTGATGCTTGTGTTTTGAATAACACAAATAAGTCTGTAATAGTACATCCTTCCTATAATCAAATCCTCAAGTATATATTGTGTGTGAAGATATGAAAGGAAGATATTGCTTAGAATTGAAAAATATATTAATTAATTAGGAGATTTAAGAAATATATAGATTGTTATTGCTTTTAGATCGCAGAGATATATAGTAGAGAATATAGCAAGAAATCAAAATAAAATTCAGCAATTTGAGAAGTGATTCTAACGTGTTTACATAGTGAACAAATAGTTACAATCATTCAAAAAAGTTTCAATCAAGAGGTGCTGCCATATCTCTTCAATTTGGATGGAAACTCTTTGCAATTAGAAGTGACTCTTCCGGGAAAAATAGCTGTTAGAGCCGCCATTCGACTGAGTAAAATCGAACAATCAACTGAATATTCAAAAACATTGTAAAATGGTGCTTATCTATTCCCTGAACAGGTTCAGTCGATTGGTTGTTTTCGGTCAGTCGACTGACCTAGTTGCCAGTGCACAGTTTGCACATATTTAAAAAATTATAACTTTAAAACTACTTTGAGTATGTGAAAACTACTTGAAGATAGATTTTAAAAATTATAAACCATATCTAAGACTCAAACTTCAGTAACTAATCGTACTATACTTAGATTAGTAGTCTCATCTCCTTTGTAGTTCAATAGCTAGCATATCTCATTCTCTTTTTGTCGCTTGATCGTATAGTCTCATCACTGATCATTTAAGCTTTTTGTCATGAATCAAAACTCATGATTTAACATTCCCCACATTTGTGATTGACGATAACCTGTTTTTGATGATGCTATATATTAAGAATTATGTACCGAAAGTTATATATTTCACCTCCTGAATATGTGGTGACATATCTAATCCTGCAAAATTTGGTTAGTCATAATTTCTCCTCCTTTGTCATCGAGAAATAGGAAATAAACAACCATATAATATTTTATCACATAAGCATTGTGAACTAACAGCATATAAAATAACAATCACAAATAAAAAATTTGTTTCAAATTCTATCGGGCTATTTATACAAGCCCATCAGCATTAAAGAAATTAAACTATACTGTTTTGAACTAAAATGAAAGAAACTTACTACCACCATCATGAATTACCATCATCACTCATCAGAGTTTGAATTTGTTTCTTCTTTCTCTTCTTCTTGCGTTGGTTCTTTGCCTCGTAAAGAGATTTCCACATATTGTCTACCACCACCATTTCCACTAGTGTCAGAACATCTATGATCTTCGGATGTAGACCAAGTAAAATGAGGCGCCGGGCGTTTTCCCAGATTATGATGTGAAGGTTCTGCAGTGGTCAAGGAAGAAGAAGAGTTTGCATCCCACAGAATCTCGAAAAAGCTTTTGATCTCGTCAAACTTCTTGTTAACCTTATTGTTGAGGTTCTTAATGCAAGAATCCAAAATTACTTGATTACGTTCAATGAGATCAATGGACTCTCGGGTGCTTTGGGATGGGGTGGTAGTGCGTATTTCATCTCCTTATTGTTGTGAAGCTTGTTGGCGAGGCCTCAATTGCCAATCATGGAATGATATGATATTGAGCGGTCTTGGAGGCAATTTCATCAAACTAATTATGCGACTATTTAGAGTTTTAACTGTTGAGGTGTCGAATTCTAGAACAGAAACTTGTAGATTCATTAGGAGCCGCATAATATACTCGACATAGTAAATGATGTTCATCCGTCCTTGGTTGAAGGCAAGGAATTCATCAAGTAGATAAGGCCAATTAATTTGAACATTACAACAAATTGCATATAAAGCTCTATAAAGAGAAGCTCGTAAGACCCGATATGAGGAAGGATTGTGGGCATTAAGGCACGATGCATAATTTGCGATGTAAGACGTAAGGCAGTAGATTTTAATTCTGTCATGTCATCCTCCAAAAATCTATGACTCTCTTCATATCGTTCTCCTAAAACAACATTCAAATCTTCTAGTGGAATACCATTTGTCGGTGTTTGAAGGATGTGTTCAATTTTATCTAACGACAAGAAGACTTGGTTGACCACAAACTAAACTCCATACGCAGTTGTTATGGTTTCTTGGATTTTGATGACCCAAATTCAAGTTAGTGTAAAAGAGTTTACCATTATATGATTTATCTTGAGATTGTTCCAGTTGTAGTCAAGGAGAGATTTTAGACGACTTCTTCTAGCAAGATAATGAATGTTATATGTTGCTTAGTCAGGAAATATAACAAATGATCCTTCTAGAAAGCGCGCATCCTTCATCTTGTTCCATCTTTGGATAGCGGTGGCATCATAAAACCATTGAGCTATTTCGATGTCTATAGGTTTAGAGGCTGAGGTTGAATCATTTCTAGAGAGTTTTGGTTGTGTTGGAGCCATTAAAATGAATAATTGAGTAATTGAACTTGAAAATTTAAAGGGCTAGGGTTTTGAAATTTTGATGGTAGAAAGTAATAGTGAGGAGTAAAATCGAAGAAGATAGATTATATGGGTAAAAAGTGGGTGAAACAGAAGTTAATAGGCTTAAATAAGCCGGTTAATCGACCGATCGAATTTGGTCAGTCGACTGATAAATTTTCCCAAAACATTATGTTTCCAGGTTCAGATGACTAGCCAAAATTCATCAGTCGGCCGAATGCTCTATTCAGCATTATTAGTATTTCTTGTTACAAAAATGTTCAAAAACTTCATTTTTAAATTCACCTCCATGATCACTTCTAATATTTTTAACTTTTAAATTCTTTATATTTTGAATTCTCTGAACAAAAATTTTGAGATTTTCATAAGTATTACTTTTATGTTTTATGAAAATAGTCTATGTATATCTTGAAAAATCATCTACAATAACAAACACATATCTATTGTGATTAATAGATTGAACTTGAGTAGGTCCAAAGAGGTCCATATGTAGTAGTTCAAGTGGTTGTGTTGTAGATATGATTTTCTTAGATTTAAAAGAAGATTTTGTTAGTTTTCCTCACTGACAGGCATCACAAATATTATCGATTTTGTATTTCATATCAGGTAGTCCTTTAACAAGTTTATTTTTAGCTATTTATTAATAGTATTAATATTTATATGAAAAAATCTTTTGTGTCATAGCCAAGAATCATTTGCTGTAGCTACTAAACACATGTTTGTGTTATGACTTACATTCATATTTAAAATATAAATATTTCTATCTCTTATACCTTCAAAAATTAAATTTTGATTTTCATCAGAAATATTGCATCTATTTTCTGAAGAAGATATATTAAAGCCACTATCACATAATTGACTTGCACTCAATAAATTATGTTTTATGTTTTTAACTAATAAATCATCAGAAATGAGAGGTAAGTTAGAGATACCGTTATTGCTCATATCACCTTTGCCAGTGATATAACCTTTTGAACTATCTCCAAAACTGATCTCCCATTTGAGTAGACAATGTTAGTTAACATGTCCTTATTACTAGTCATATATTTTGAGCAACCGTTGTCTAAAACCAATTTTCCTCTCTTTTTAAGTGGTATTGCAAAAAATAAAGATTGAGTTGGTACCCACTTTTCTTTTAGGATCCTAAGAGTTAGGTTTTAGGAAACCAAACCAAAGCGGGCTCAGAATTCCCTTTATAAATATAATTCTTATTTTTATGAACTGTTTCCATAAATATTTTGATATGTCTATTCCTAACTAAATTGTTATTTGTTTTAGGAATACATATCTTAATAGTTTTAATATGTTTAGACACTATCTTTTTAATATCTTTCATAATTTTGTTTTTAATATTATTTTTAAACTTCCCAGATTTCTTTGGATTTCCAATTTTCTTATATCCTAGTCCCACTTATTTGAAGTAGACTAAGAAATTTTTGCTATTCTATAAAGATTCTCTAGTCCTTTATTGAAGATAAAAATATTTTTATTAATATCTTCTAACTTGGTTTTGAGAATAGAATTTTTTAACTCCAATACTTTAATGTTAGATTTTAAATCATTAATCTTTACTGATAAATCATCATTTTTATTTTTTTGAATTTTTTAACTCCTGAGTTATCATAGAAAGTTGATATGTTAAATTAGAATTAGATTCTTGAGTCATTTCAAGTTCTTCTTCTAGAATTTTCTTTTCATCTCTTAGCATACTAACTTCTAATTCAGATATACTCAGTTTTCCTTGTACCTCTTTATTTTTCTTTTTATTTTTTTTTACTAAATCTACTTGTTCTGAATTAATTTCAACCAAATCTTCAAAACTTAATTCACTTACATCATCACTTATAGCCATGAAACATACATTTTCTCACTCTATTTCATTATCGCTATAACTATCTGATGACGATGAAGAATCTAAATCATCCCACGTTACTGAAAATGCTTTCTTCTTGAATTTGTCCTTCTTGAATTTGTTTTTCTTTTTCTCTGGACAATCCTTCTACATATGACCCTTTTTATGACATTCATAACATTCCATGACAGAGGATGATTGTTTACTGCTATTATTGTTGTTGTTGGATCTATTTTTGTAATTCCTGAATTTGTTATTCTTTTTGGATTTCAAATTTTTTTTGAAATTTTTAGCAATAAGCGCCATATCCTCTTCTTTTGAATCAGAATCATCTTTTTCTGCTTGAAATGCTAGATTCTTCTTGTCTTGTGCCTGTACTTTCTTTGCCTGCATATTCACTTCATATGACGTTAAAATTCCAATCAATTTTTCTGGTTTCATAGTTGATAAATCATTAGCTTATTCAATTGCTAAGACTTTTCGTTCCCAATTGTTCATTAAAGAGTTGAGGGTTTTTGTAAAAGTATGAAAATTAAATTTTTCTTGTTCTAGTGCCAATAACGAGTAATATATATCTTAAAATCTAGAGTACATAAAATTTATAGTTTGATTTGGTTTCATTTTGAAATTCTAGAATTGATTTTTCAACATAGAGATTTTGCTTTGTTAGACTTTGTTAGCTCCTTCATGTGTTACTTTTAGATTTCTCCATATATCATAAGCAGTTGTATACATACTGACCCTATTAAACTCATTTTTATCTAATGCACAGAATAACGTGTTCATAGCTTTAGCATTTGAAGTAGCATCAGTTTTTTGTGCAATAGCCCAAGTTGTAAAATCTTTTGTTGGCATGGTATATTCTTTTTGGGTAATATTCCAGGTTTCAAAACCATTAGCTTGGATATATATTCTCATTCTAGTAGACCATTAGTTATAGTTAAGACCGTTAAATAGTGGTGGTCGTGCAGTTGACTGTCCTTCAGTGAAACTAGTGTTAATGTTAATGCTAGAGTTAGTGTTACTTTCCATTTTACTTAATATATCAAATAACTGTGTTACGATTATATGATGACCTTGCTTTTATACCAAGTGAAAGTTTGTAAGTTGCGTGGCTAGTTAACACTTAAGACAATGTAATATGGAATATTATATTAGTGCTGAAACATAATCTAGATAATAGATAATAGTAATAAAGTAAATGAAATAAGCACACCAGAAATTTTTATACTGGTTCGAACTTCTCATTCTACATCCAATCCCAGACTACACTCTGGATTTAAACTCTATAAAACCCTCTCTTAACCCAGAGTAATAGGTATACAACACCTGAGTAGTCGAACTGGATTTTTCCGCCTCAAACAGCCAAAGAGGACTTTACCGCCTCAACAACCGAACAAGACTTCTACTGGTACAAGTAAATAGTTGACGCTTGTGTTCTGAATAACGTGGATATTTCTTTAATAGTACATCCTTCCTATAATCAAATCCTCAAGTATATATTGTGTGTGTGAAAATATAAAAGAATGATATTACTTAGAATCGAAGAATATATTAATTATTCAAAGATTCAAGCAATATATATATATATTGTGATTGCTCTTAGATTGCAGAGATAGTTAGTAGAGAATATAGAAAGAAATGAAAATAAAATTGAGTAATTTGAGAAGTGATTCTAACATGTTTATATAGTGAACAAATAGTTACAACTATGAACAAAAAGTTTCAATCAAAAGGTGCAGCCATTTCTCTTCAATTTGGATCGAAACTCTTCACGATTAGAAGTGACACTTCGGAAAAAAATAGCCGTTAGAGCCAATCAGTCGACTGAGCAAAATCGACTAGTCAACTGAATATTCAAAAACATCATAAAATGTGCATATCTGTGCACTAAACAGGTTCAATCGACTGGTTGTTTTCCGTCAGTCGACTGACCTGGTCGTCAGTGCACAGTTTGCACATATTTAAAAAATTTGAAATTTAAAACTATTTTGAATATGTGCAAACTACTTGAGGATAGATTTTAGTAATTATAAACCATATATAAGACTCAAACTTCAGTAAATAATCATACTATACTTAGATTTGTAGTCTCATCTCCTTTGTAGTTTAATAGCATGCATATCTCATTCTCTTTTTGTCGCTTGATCGTATAGTCTCATCACTGATCGTTTAAGCTTTTTGTAATGAATCAAAACTCATGATTCAATATGCCACTCCATAAAAATTACTATGGACTAGATGTTGTATAACTCCCTACACATAAGGCAATGGTGTCTAGGAAAGACACGCGCGCTAAGCTCTTAGAACTCATAGCGATTAATGAGCCCGAAATGGAAGTCGCATGCATAACTGCCACCGTGCTCATGCTACCTATTGGTCCACCTATTGGGTCATATTATTACCTCGACTTAACATAAGCATGCCCCTCATCTCACTTCAGGATTGTGTGAAACACTATGTCCATAGAAAATATAAGGGAATGCTGCCGGTACTGGCTCGTCATCCAAACAATATCTAATAGCGCCCTTGTCCAAATCCCCCGTGATTTGAACATCTCTATATTGACCAATTACTACCACTACTAGCATAAGCGTGCCCCTCGTCTCAATTTAGGATTATGTGAAACACCGTGTCCATAGAAAATATATGAGAATGCTATTTGGTATAGGTCTTGCATTAATTCTTTGCTTATTAACTTAGATAAATTATTTAAATAAGCCTTTACACTTGTTCCTACTATCTGTGCTTATTAATTTATCCTAAGTCTTAAAATAAGTCTGATTATATTCTATTTCTTATTATAACCTACGTTATAATCATGCTTATTACTTAACCCAAGGTCTAACCGTGAAAATAAGCTTCTTTTCTTCTTTCACTCTTTTTTGTTATAATTTCAAGTTATAACAAGGCCAATCTTCTAAATTCAATAATTAGGCATCATTTCAGTTCAATTCCATTTATATTACATTCTTTATAATTTACATCTTATATTCCATTATTTCATATTTCTTATAATTTAACCAATTTCACGTTAATTCTATTCTAATTCATACGTGAAGAAGAAGAAGGATAAATAAAAGAAAACTGAAAATAGAAGGGAATCCAAGGCATAAGAAGAAGATGTAAATAATGTATAAATAACTGTAAATAAACTAAAATACTATAAATAAACTATAAATAAAAATGAAAAGCTAGAAATAAACTGAAATTAATTGAAAAGAATAGCTAGAAGAAATAGACTGAAAATAATTTTAAAAACCGTAAATTAATTACTAAAAAGGTTACTCCAAAAGTCGTAGTAAAACTAAAACTATTGGAAGCCCTATTATTTTAAATTACTTAAAGAAATTTAAAATAATTACAATCACTCACCTCCGGCCCTTTGCTCTTCCCTTTAGGCCTTCACGGATCCACTTGGTGTTGTTAAATATTTTTACTTAAAACGATTTCCTTCTTGGAAAATTATTCTACTTAGGGTCCTTCCTAAATAGGTGAACCCAATTGAAGAAAATCTTAAAATGAGAAATACTGTTAGGTCTAGTGTTCTATTTATAGGGGCAGAAGTGGATATCAGACTATTGGATTTGGGGATTGAATAGAATGCAACCATGTCATTGGATGAATAGGGGCCCTCAGATGCATGAATGGAAGGACTAGATCAGTCTAAACAATGCAAAATACGTGTTCAACCATTGCTTAATCACTCGAAGGAACGGACGTTCGTTCACTTGCCAAAACGCATGGTTGGTCGACCGGGCGGTCGACCGCCACCTTGCCCAAGTCGACCAACCGGTCGACCTGTAATTTTTTTCTTCCATTTCTTTAATTATTTCGTTCTTTGCTCATATTAACTTGGATTCTGACGTTCTATATCATGAAAATTGACCAGAAAATTACCATGGACACAATGGTGCAACTCTTATGCCTCAAATCTGATAATATCGCAAAGTTATTTTATTATTCAATTAATTAACAAATAAATTATTAAGGGTTAAATTTTGGGTTGTTACAACATTCATTCTCGTCATCCCAACTATGCCTTAGAGTATCTCTAACCTTGAGTTACAAATCATATAATGTAATATCTGCACCCAAATCGTCATGCAACAGAGTGTACGTAATTCAATCAGTTGCATTTCAACGGGAAACTGTTACATTTTTGTAATATCCTTGGGTATCTGTTGAATAGACGCTCAAAGCCCAGGCGCCAGTTGAACAAGCACCTAGTGTTTGAGCATCTGTTCAACAGATGCCCAATATCGTTAGATCAATAGATGCCCAATATCGTTAGAGCTCAGGTGCTCATTGAACAAATGCCTTGTCTCATTTGCTGTTGCGGCAAAAGCACAGTTACATTTTCCTACCGTGAAAAATATAGATTATACACGCAAATGATTGGAGATGCTCTTAGGATACATCCAGACTCATACGTTCAATTTCCTTTCAAAATGGTCGAACCATTCAAAAAAAATCCCAACTATAATATCATAAGGAACACTTCATAAAAATGCATTTGGTCATCCTTAACTCTTAAGGATATCCAATATTTTGCACTTTATGTAAACTGGTCAAAATATTTTAGTGACCAAATTCTTAGATCTATCTTGTAGCCTTTGGTTCAATGTCACATTTGACATATAACGTCCTGCCCTTTTTGTACACTTTAAATCGACGATAAACCACACACGTCAGACTTAAAACATACAGAAGGGCGGATTGTTATGGGGCAAATAAGAAAAAGCAGAGAAAGAAAAAAACAAAATAGAATCTTGCAGCGGAACGATAAAATATAATCATCAAATAAACAGTTCATGAAGCTGTTTTACAAAACATTTGATTATACTTATAATATACATATCAGAGTTACACATACCAGAGAATAATAAATAACAATGCAGCCGAACAGTAAGAATGCAGTGGAATACTATAATAAATAATGATAAATCTTCGTCTTCGTCCTCCAGAATACAGTCTTCCAAATCCTAAAATGCTCAGGCTGACCCGAGCGAATTGAAAAGACAAAACACTCAAGTCAGATCTAAAAGATCTTATGTAAGTTAAATCAACAATAGGCAATATGAGTGGAACGACGTCAGAGATGTTTACGGGATTTGACATCTCCTATCCAGTGTCTAACGTGAGTGCCAGTAACTCCAGAGATGCTCGGGATTCACATCTACTAAGGATCTGTTAAACTATTTACTATGTAGTAATATTTCGCTATTGTAATAATGTCTATTAGTAAAATAAACTTACTTTTAAATAGCGTTAAGGATTTACATTTTCCACATTGACACGTAATAGTGCCAATAGTCTATACAGTACCGTAATACCTCCTAATCGGGAGGCTACCAGAGGATACTCCATAGGTATGACACAAATCAAACTCGTACAAGGCGCGTTAGGATAGGTGACACGACACAACTAGGCAATGCCATGGTAGATATACCAATTACGCTTTTAGGCAAGTGGTAACGCGTAGCAGCTACTACCGCCCACCTCGAGCCACACCCCCTAAATCAAAAATCAAAAGTGGCCACCGAATCAATCCAAAAGTCAAAGTATAATATCCAAGGGATGTTTCCGATAAAAGGTGCTACCTTCTTAGCCCGTCTATCGCTCCTGTTTTAGCCACCTTGTGCCAACTCACGGTAGTCGGGTCCACATATTTACCTCAAAGGAAATGCCGCCACCATCCTACTTCAGTCTGGTATCTCCACCGCGTACACGGTTGTTAAAATTGTTTTCGGAGTTGGCAGAGAGTATGACAACTTCCGATCCCGGTCTCTTTAACAACCAAATGTTATTATAACACCGCGGTCATTTTAAAATAATTATACTTCAAAACCAGAATATAATATCCCTTTCAAAACCATATAAATACGATATCATTTCCGTTTTAGAAACCCAAATCAATATGTTATTACTTTTATAAAACCCAAATAAATATAATATCATTTTTCAAATATATCCTTTTCTAAAATCATAACACTTTCAAAGTTATAATATTTTGAAACCAAACGCTTGAAACCTTTCAAAACATAAAACTCTGAATTTCATAACTTTGAAACATAACTACACCGCTTAAATGGTTAAATATTAAATTACTTTATATAATAAAATAGCTACTTCAATTTCACAAATCAATTCCAAATATAGATTTGAATCCCCAAATAAACCATTTCAAATTCAATATGTTTCAAAGCTTAAATATTCAATATTTCTAAACTAAATTTTATAATTCATATATATACCAAAATCACTTTTACTATTATTTAATTTTGAAATATTTGATTAATAAATCCAATATCCTTTAAATAAAAATTCAAATTTCAATAACTAAATATTCCTCAATTTATTTAGACTTGATATATTCACTTAAATCACCTTAATCCCGAATTAAGTTATAAAACCATATTCTTTTAAAATCCCAATTTCAATAAGTTCCAAATGGATTCTTATTAAATATAACTCTTAATTAAATAAAATCTCAAATCAATTTCAAAACTATCTTCTTAACCTTGATTTATAAAAATCAATATAACTCTATATTAAAATATAATTTAGGTAAATACTTATCCATATTATATTTTTAATAAAATCAAACTTTATTATTAGACTTATTTTATACTTTAAACAATTTCATTCATAACTTAAAACCAAGAATTTAACTATATATAAAATAAAATTTATAAAATATCCAAATCAATATCTCATAAAACCATATATTTCTTTACAAAACCATAGAAATCATTTCAAAAATATTATATATATATATACCACGATGTCTGTATATTATTTTCTAGCCTATGGTCAAGTGATATGGATATTTATCATTTTAATCCGTAATTTAAAATAAAAATATGGTTATATATCATTTCAAACCGCAATCCCGAATCAAAAATGAAAAATCAATAAAGAACTTGTAGATTATGATGATATAAATAAAACATCCGTTCATCCATCATAAATCATACATCCATCACAATCATCATCCAAAACAATCAATCAATAAGAATATATGACTGATAATATATAACATATAATTAACTGGCAGTTATATTCAATAAAAAATAAATAATGATTTAATTTAAATAAATGCAATTAACTGAGATGATGATTAAAAATATACAAAATAGTCATAAATAAATTCATAATCACAACATAAATCAAATTTAACGAACATACGAAATTTTAGAAGTTGTGAGTGGGTTAAAACACTCACCTTTTGAATTTAAATTGAATTTAAATCCAATTTAAACCCAATATTTGAATAGTCTTAGAATTTGTCCAAACCAGCGCCAAAATGTATGAAATTCCAATACGAACCTAGCGGAAGAAACCTCGCGTAAATTTGAGTCCGTATGCAGAAGTTATATGTATTAGGACGATCAACAACATAAATTGAAATAAATAAAATATGTAATAAATTAACCGTACACGCGTCAGCTGTAACAACCCGCATGTGTTACAATTGTATATTTAAATATTTTATTTAAATATAGCATCGTTAGTCGGATTTAAGTCCGAAATGCTACTTTTTGTAAACGGTCGAATTAGGACTCGGGACCACTTCCATTGAGTTCAAAACGCCTTTTGTGACCTTTTTGAGTATAAACTTCGATATGTTTCGAGCTAGCTAAAATTAGACCTTTGCACTTTAGAATTTGGATTTGGGTTAGCCTAAACTATTAACTCTAGCTCAACCCCCACTTCTCTTCATTCACTTTCATTTCCTAACACTCCAATCTTTCATAAAAAGAGGGAAGATAAAAAGAAGTAGAATTCCTAAGCCCTAGTTCTATTGCAAATCCAAGTTATAACTCCAAATTCAAAGAGAAGCTATTGGTAAGCATCCTCTTCTTCTTCTCTAACTCATTCTACCTTCAATTTCAGAAATCCCTAAAGTCTAACTTAGGAAATGTTCTTCTTTTGAGCTTAGATTCAAGCTCCTTGGGTTGGAATTGAAGAGTGATTTTTCTTGCCTTGCTCTATAGCTTCTTCATCCTTGTTTTGTGAAAAAGGCAAGATTTTTATCTCACATCTAAGTCTATAATTATCTTTGATTGTTAGGTATGAATTCCTAACATCTTTACGTGTTCATTTGATTTTGATTTGGATTGATTTGGTGAATATTCCAATTTTTGGTGTTTTGAAAAAAAAATCTATGAAAATCCTTATATAGATGTTGGACATGTTGATCGGAGTGTATTGGTGAGTTTTTGAGGTGGGTAGTCGTTTGGCGTAAACCCCTCGTAACCGTCACTCATCTGAACGCTTCCGATATGGTTTGGCCATCATTGGCCGGGACAAGAAAATGCCCAAAGCTTCAATTTCAAACGTCTGAAATAAAGGATTCAGACGTCTGAATAATGTTCTGGGCAAAAACTTTATTTTCCATATCCAGACGTCTAAAATTGCTCGTGTTAAACCAGAAAGGGAATAGGCTAAAATTAGCCATTTTTAGACGTCTGAAATTATTGATTCAGACGTCTGAATACTGAACTGGAAATATTTATTTTTCCAGATTCAGACGTATGAATTGGAAATTTCAGACGTCTGAACCTGCTTATTTCAGCCCAATTTGCCTAAGTTGTTTGGGTTTCCAATTTTAATCGATTCGTGTTGATCCAACTTATTGTTATCATTTACCGACTTTGTTGACTTCATTTTCGGGATTTTTTGGAATATCCATTTTGATGGATTTGGTATCGATTTCTTTGGATTTGATTCACGGCTTCGAATGTGAATTTCGGTGATTGATTGTTTCTATAATCATTTCTGTGATTTGTCACTTTAAAAATATAAAGTTTTTTCTATACTAGTAGTAAATTTCAAAACCCTTTCATCAAAAATGATTTCAACACTATTTTATTTCAAAGCTCGTTATTTAAAACCATTTTCCAGCCTATTAGTATATACAAACCTTTACCTCACTCGTATGAGAAATCTAATTAAATGGCTTAGTAAAACAAGTGGTATGAAACGCTTGCGTTTACTTCGTCGGTTAATTCTTGGACTTGTTCGATTGAAACTCTTGTGATAAATTTCGAGTGGAGATATATAATTTTCTCGTAAATATTTGAGTTAAGCCAGTGGTTACAGGACATGAAGCTAAATTCATCTATTTATTAGCTTATTGTAATTGGCACTTCTTGATATCGATGATGATCATTTTGTGATTTAGACTAGCAATGTACGATGTCTCTTTGTCTGCGAGGGAGACTAAACACTGGTTCTGTGGAGCTTCGACTCAAAATTGGTGGGGTAGCGACCCATGATCTTCGGGCCGTTTGTGGAGCTTTGGCTCAAAAATTAATGGTTAGAAACCATGGATAGCGTTCCGTATTGTGATACACGTGTTGGTGAGTTTTCATGCTCCCGTTTTGTGATAGGCCTCCCTCTTTTTGTGATTTATGGATTTCTATTGATGATTTCTAGAATTTGTGTTTCACCAATTTTTGTGATTTACATTGATAAGCTTTATCAATATTTTTGCACTGTTGAATTTGTGTTTCACTAAACTTTTCCGATTGGCATTGATATATTTATCAATATTTGTGGTTTGGTGAATATGGTGAAGAATATGACTTTCTTTTTGGTGCTTTAGAGATAATTGAGGTATTGTATGATTTTGTAGATGTTAAATGAATACTTTTCATAGTATGGCATTAATTTTATCATACGTTTTGTCATATCTCTTATTCTATCCCATTTTATCTGATATTTATAGCAAGACTGATCCGTTTATTATTTTCTTATTAAATAATACTCGGGTCAGACCGAGATGTTACATGTGCTTCTGCTTGACTCCTCATCTGGGAGTATTATCTGACTTTTGGCTAACTACATTAGATTTGTAGTTTTTGTTATTATACACTCGAGATATAGGCTCATTGATGTATACATATTCTTTTGTGTAGCACTTGTATCTATTCTTTTGTGATATTATGGATCTTGTTTGACCACTACTCTGATATACACTTCTATGTGTTATATTCATATCTTTTTCCTCCTTCGTGATATGGATATCTGTGACTGATTTGTGTTATGCTTATTTCTATATTTGTTTCCAAAGATATTATAGCCACTGTGTAGTAGCTTTGAGTTTGTATCGGTATGTCGGATTTCCTATGCATGTTATACTATCTGACATATTGGTGCTCGCACAAAGCAATTACACGGATGGTCGCTCCTCAACAGCCTTATTCTTCGTGCTGGTTGACGGCATTACTTCGTAGTGTTCTTGGCTAGCGTGAGTATAGAGGTGGGGCATCACATCAGCAGTGCTTCTCCTTCACACGCTAGAAATTTGAGCCGAACCAAAAATCGCGCTCGAACCCAACCTCAGGCCGTTGACCCAACCTTTGTTCGCCTCCCTCGGCTTCGTCACACCACCGTAGGTCGAAGCCCATCACCCACGAACTTGCGCCGCCCCCCTCTACTCACTGCCAAAGTCTGACCACCCCAAACGCCACTGGCCGCCGCACCGCTTCAAACCCTAATTGAATATTTATCGTAGATCCAACCGTCAATTCGTGAAATGAAGTATACCGATGAACTCCCCATCGTCCAATCTACAAATCCCAGAAATGGTTCGTCGATCAGTCGATGTTCATTGCCGCGCGATGAACGGTCGACAATGGTTCTTCGATTTCTGGCTAAACAGTGCATCGAATTGAAAAACGAATTATAGAATTGGGATGCGTTCTTCGAGAGCTTTCCGACGATATAAAATATGATATGGTTTGTGAAGTTTGAAATTTTTTGCTTTGGATTTGATTTGGAATTGTATTAGGGAATTAGGGTTTACAGCCATTGGAAAGAGAGCTAATAGAACTGAACATACAGAAATGAGGAATAAGAAATGAATTAGGGTTTATAACAGGGTATATATAGGCAAGCTGAAATTAGAATGGATGGATATGATTGATATACGCATTAACGACAAAGTGGCCCGAAATGCCCGTTCTGACTTCGGAACGAAATTGGGTCAACCCATATATGAAAATAGATGTTTTTAAATGTTTTAAACTCGATGGAATAAGTTTCAATTCCAAATTCCATCGTATGAAAAAGTTATGCCAAAATCAAAATTTTCCAAATTATTTCAATTGATTTCAATTTCATTGAATTCAATTGATTTCAATTTCATTGATTTCAAGGCGTTTCGAGTCCGTATGATCAAACGACAAGTTCGATCGCTATGAAACTTGAAATCCTACAATAATTCACTGTTACGGATTCGATGAAACTATTTCATCGAAATCCGAGTCAGTGGCTTAATGGCTATTTTCACTCTAATTAATTAAAATAATAAATTAGATAATTAAATCAAATTTCTAGTTTCAATTCTTCAACTGACAAATTCCATCCTTTTTGATTTCTCAATCATTTATAATTATTTAAAAAAATTTAAATGCCAATTTAGAGTTGATTAATTTATCAATTTCAGTATTAACCTCAATTTCATTAAATTCAAAATTATAAATTTAATTTCCAATAATTCTGTTTAATTAAATCAATCAATAATTATTCCATTCATTATTGTCAAATAGATGAATTTAACATTAGATTCAAAACTATTACATTAATTTTCTCATATTCCATATTCATTTCAATTATCACAAAATTTAATATTTAATTCTACTTATTTGCAATAAACCCAATTATTATAGTTCAAATCCCATTAAATTGATAAGTCTTCATTTCCATTATTTTACATTCAACAAATTGCCCTATTATAAATATTAACATTAATTTCAAATATTACCTAAATTATCCTTAGCGTGATAATTTTATTTAGATTTATTGCAATTTTCACCACATTTAAATCAACAAGCTAAATAAGTAGGTAACATAAAATATTTGTTACCATTTACTTTCAATCCCACTTATAAGTTATTATTCCTAAACAATTGTTACAATTGTTTACATAACACAAATTTCATTCATTCATCATTAACCTGCTATTTAATTATCTTTATTGAAATTTACTTCCAATTTACTAAATACAACCAATTATGACCCTACCGTTGTTTCAATTAACTTGGAATTGCACTAAATCAATTATTTATTACCATTATTATCTTTAATTGCAATTTGATTACAAATCTTACTTAACACACTCAATAAATAAATAACATATATTAGTTGTCACCTATTTACTTTTACTTACCATTAACACTGTATTCATTAATTAATTCACTACTAACACTTGTTCTTCTTATATTCACTCACAAATCAAATCTACAATAACCGCAATAATTAAGTGAATCGATTGCGATTGACTCCCTAATAATTTTAAATATATTAAATAATGGGTAACCTATAATAATGTTAGTCACCATTTACCTTAAATCACATTTATAACCTCTTTAAGTTTATTATCGTAAACAAATGTTACAACTTACCTCTATAACACAAATTTTATTATATTACCACTAATTATGTACTAGTTCAAAAGTTTATACACACTTACATTTATTTACTTACATTCAATTTATAACCAAGTTATAACATTTAAATTATTTATTCAATTGGAATTTCATTCAAGTTCATTAATTATTAACTTAAATTAACCTTGCTACGTTTCCTCTTAGTTAACTTTCATTACATTATCAAAACTTTTATTAATAACTCACAAATTTTTATTTTCTTCAATATTAAAACTATCAATACTTTGTCAAATTAACAAATTTAAAACAATGAAAATTACACGTCGTTACACTCTCCCCCATTCAAAATATTAACTTTATAAAAAAAAATTACAAAATAAAATAATTTAAAATAAAATATACCAATTTATATCCACTAAATCTTTTTATACTCAAATTAATAAAGTTTGGAAAACATTTTCAAAATATTTTCTAAGTCCAAATTTATGGAAAATTTTGGCAGAGTCAACCTTGTACGGAGAGGCACGGGAGAAAATATAATATCAAATATAACAATATATAACATATATTTCCCAAAATAATATATATTCCCACACGGGAAAACAATATAATAGCGCTATAAACCGTAATCGGAAAATGTACCTATGTGTCGGGAAATTAACGCTTAATTATGAAACCAAAAGCAATAGCAATTGCTTCCATAACCTGTATTTCACTTATATAATCCAAAAAGGTTAACAATTGTATAAAATAAAATATTTGAAGTGGTTTCAACCACAAACAAAAAAATCAATACAAACATCAATCATTTGCAACAAGGCATACAACCATCACATAAAATCAACACACATCAATTATCCATTCATAAAATAGTTGTGCGGGTTCAAAAACTTTAAATTGTACATAATGGAAAATAAACTACTAAGTGCACCATTTACTCAACAGTGTTAGATGAAACTAAATAGATTATTCATTCATCCAAACAAATTAAAAGTATCCTTGCCCAAACAACCATAGACCAAACAAACAACAATCTCAAACAATAGATTAATTTTGTTCTTATTAATTCCATTCATACATTTGTTGTTTGATTTCTTTTCCATTCATATAATGGTTTATCCTTTTATTTTACATTTATTTCTTACAGTTTCATTTATCCATATATAATGCAAATTTCTTTTATTTGCATTACATTCATTTATTTATTACTTAATTTCACTTATTTACAGTATTCATTTTCCTACTTATTTTATTTATAAATAGCTTCAGCCATTTACTTAAGTTTATTACCATTCATTTATACTACTTAATTTCATTTATTTACCTTCATTTATTACTAAATTCCATTTATAATACTTACCTTTCTATCTTAATTAGTAGTCTTTCAATTATACTTAAGTTCCTAACAACTACAACACCAAATTCTTATTTATTAATGAATTTCATTGAATACTTTCATTATTTCAAATTTTTACTCGTATAATATTCCATTACAATTTCTTATTAAACATTGTAACTTTTATTTTTAGGTAAGTTATGTATATATATATACGCTTTTAAGAATGTAATTTAAAATCATACAAGTTTATCCCATTTCTTTTAATTAATTTAATTTTCAATAATTATATCCTTTATTTCATAGGTTACAATTTCAAATTTCATTTAATACCATTTATACTTAGCATTTTATCTCTTATTTAATTTGAGGGCCCAATTTTATATTAGTTACATTCCATTTTATTACAATAATTGAAACTATTAATTAATGGAAACTTAAGAACTAAATACCGGGTTAAATTTCAAATCATTTTAAAATAATAGATAAATATATACTTACAACTTATATAACCAATTATATTTAAAACAATTTAAAATTCACTTTTGTTTATCAAAATAAAGATGTATTACTATTACAGTGGCCTTCCCACTTCGAAACTCGAAAATGAATGTCGATGATGCGTGCACTCATTATGGAAATTATTTTCCAACGACAGAGAGGGGAGTACATAATTTATTTCTTTCCAAAGTTTCTTTAAAACAATTCTTTCATATCATATTGAAATATTTATATCAAGAAATAATTGTAAGTAATATTATTATTATATTTCAAAATCATTCAAAAGAAATTTTCAAAACCCCAGAACTTAAGTTCTAAATTTCCAGTTTCATTTATTCTATTTTACTTCAAATCCTACATTAAACTAATATTTATAAATTACAATACCTAACAACCAATATATTACAACCAACCTTTTATAAAAAAATTATTTTGTATATAGAAAATATAATAGGCAAAAATATTTCATTCACCTATATTCAAACAAATAATATGTCGGTATGTCCTATTAAGTGTTTAGAAATCCCTATTGATGTCATAGCGTCCTATGCACCAACCAGAATTTGTAAATACAAAACGGAACAGATTAACATAATATTAAAACCTTTTTATACCACTAACAAATACGCACTCTCGTATATATACACTCAGCGACTCATCATAGGGTATTACTACCCTATTAATAAAGAGTCAGACCCCACAAAGCTAAGGTTTGTCGCTAAACCAAAGCTCTGATACTAGATATAACGTCCCACCCTTTTTATACAATCTAAATCGACGATAAGCCACACATGTCAGACTTAAAACATATAGAAGGGCGGATTGTTATGGGGCCAACAAGAAAAAACGAAGAAAGAAAAAAACAAAATAGGATCTTGCAGCGGAACGATAAAATATAATCATCAAACAAACAGTTCATGAAGCTGTTTTACAAAACATGTGATTATACTTATAGTATACGTATCAGAGTTACAAAAACTAGAAAATAATAAATAACAATGTAGGGAATAGTAAGAATGTAGTGGAATATTATAATAAATAATAATAAATCTTCGTCTTCGTCCTCCAGAATACGGTCTTCCAAATCCTGAAATGTTCAGCCTGATCCGAGCGAATTGAGAAGACAAAACACTCGAGTCGGAACTAAAAGATCTTATGTAAGTTAAATCAACAATAAACAATATGAGTGGAACGGTGTCAGAGATGTTTACGGGATTTGACATCTCCTATCCAGTGTCTAACGTGAGTGTAGTAACTCAAGAGATGCTCGGGATTCACATCTCCTAAGGATCCGTTAAACTATTTACTATGCAGTAATATTTCGATATTATAATAATGTCTATTATTAAAATAAACTTACTTTTAAATAGCGTTAATGCTTTACATGTTCCACCTTAACACGTAATAGTGCCAATAGTCTATACAGTACCGTAATACCTCCTGATCGAGAGGCTACCAGAGGATACTCCATAGGTACGACACAAATCAAACTCGTACAAGGCGCGCTAGGATAGGTGACACGGCACAACTAGGCAATGCCAGGGTAGATATACCAATTACGCTTCCAAGCCGGTGGTAACGCGTAGCAGCTACTACCGCCCACCTCAAGCCACACACCCCAAATCAAAAATCAAAAGTGGCCACCGAATCAATCCAAAAGTCAGAGTATAATATCGAAAGGATGTGTCCAATAAAAGGTGTGACCTTCTTAGGCCCGTCGATCACTCCAGTTTTAGCCACCTTATGCCAACTCACGGGAGTTGGGTCCACGTATTTACCTCAAAGGAAACGCCGCCACCATCCTACTTCATTCTGGAATCTCCATCACGTAAACGGTTGTTAATGTGGTTTTCGGAGTTGGCAGAGAGTATGACAACTTTCGATCCCGGTCTCTTTAACAACCAAATGTTATTATAACACCGCGATCATTTTAAAATAATTATACTTCAAAACCAGAATATAATATCCCTTTCAAAACCTTATAAATACGATATCATTTCTGTTTTAAAAACCCAAATCAATATGATATTTTTTTTATAAACCGAAATAAATATAATATCATTTTTCAAATATATCCTTTTCTAAAACCATAACACTTTAAAAGTTATAATATTTGAAACCAAACGCTTGAAATATAACCTTTCAAAACATAAAAATCTGAATTTCATAACTTTGAAACATAACTACACCGCTTAAATGGCTTAAATATTAAATTACTTTATATAATAAAATAGCTACTTCAATTTCACAAATCAATTCCAAACACAGATTTGAATCCCCAAATAAACCATTTCAAATTCAATATGTTTCAAAGCTTAAATATTCAACATTTCAAAACTAAATTTTATAATTCGTATATATTCCAAAATCACTTTTACTATTATTTAATTTTGAAATATTTGCTTAATAAATCCAATATCCTTTAAATAAAGCTTCAAATTTCAATAATTGAATATTCCTCAATTTATTTAGACTTGATATATTCACTTAAATCACCTTAAACCCGAATTAAGTTACAAAACCATATTCTTTTAAAATCCCAATTTCAATAAGTTCCAAATGGATTCTTATTAAATATAACTCTTAATTAAATAAAATCTCAAATCAATTTCAAAACTATCTTCTCAACCTTGATTAAAAAAATCGATATAACTTTATATTAAAATATAATTTAAGTAAATACTTATCCATATTATATTTTTAATAAAATCAAACTTTATTATTAGACTTATTTTATACTTTAAACAATTTCATTCATAACTTAAAACCAAGAATTAAACTATATATAAAATAACATTTATAAAATATCCAAATCAATATCTCATAAAACTATATATTTCTTTACAAAACCATAGAAATCATTTCAAACATATTTTTATATATATGTACTCCGGTGTCTGTATATAATTTTCTAGCCTATGGTCAAGTGATACAAATATTTATCATTTCAATCCGTAATTTAAAATAAAAATACGGTTGTGTATCATTTCAAACCGCAACCCCGAATCAAAAATGACAAATCAATAAAGAACTTGCAGATTATGATGATATAAATAAAACATCCGTTCATCCATCATAAATCATACATCCATCACAATCATCATCCAAAACAATCAATCAATAAGAATATATGACTGATAATATATAACATATAATTAACTGGCAGTTATATTCAATAAAAATTAAATAATGATTTAATTTAAATAAATGCAATTAACTGAGATGAGGATTAATAATATACAAAACAACCATAAATAAATTCATGATCACAACATAAATTAAATTTAACGAACATAAGAAATTTTAGAAGTTGTGAGTGAGTTAAAACACTCACCTTTGAATTTAAATCCAATTTAAATCCAAAATTTGAACAGTCTCAAAATTCGTGCAAACCAGCGTCAAAATGTCCGAAATTCCAATACGAACCTAGCAGAAGAAATCGAGCGTAAATCTGAGTCAGTATACAGAAGTTATATGAATTAGAACGATCAACAACATGAATTAAAATAAATAAAATAGGTAATAAATTAACCGTACACACGTCAGCAGTGCTTCTCCTTCGCGCGCTAGAAATTTCGAGCCGAACCAAAAATCGCGCTCGAACCTAACCCTAGGCTGTTGACCCAACTTTTGACCGCCTCCCTCGGCTTCGTCGCACCGCCGTAGGCTGAAGCGCCATCACCCAAGAACTTGCGCCGCCCCCCTCTACTCAGCGCCGAGGTCCGACCATCCCAAACGCCACCAGCCGCCGCACCCCTTCAAACCCTTATTGATTATTTATCGTAGATCCGACCGTCAATTCGCGAAACGAAGCATACCGATGAACTTCCCATCGTCCACTCTACAAAACCCAGAAATTATTCGTCGATCAGTCGATGTTCATTGCCGCGCGATGAATGGCCGAAAATGATTCTTCGATTTCTGGCTATACAGTGCATCGAATTGAAAAACGAATCATAGAATTGGGATGCGCTCTTCGAGAGCTTTCTGATGATATAAAATATGTTATGGTTTGTGGAGTTTGAAATTTTTTGCTTTGGGTTTGATTTGGAATTGTATTAGGGAATTTGGGTTTGCAACCATTGGAAAGAGGAGCTAATAGAACTGAACATACAAAAATGAGGAATAAGAAATGAATTAGGGTTTATAACAAGGTATATATAGGAAAGATGAATATAGAACGGATGGATAAGATTAATATATGCATTAACGACAAAGTGACCCAAAAAGCCCGTTCTGACTCCGAAACGAAATTGGGTCAACCGATATATCAATATAGCTGTTTTTAAATATTTTAAACTCGATGGAACAAGTTTCAGCTCCAAATTCCATCGTATGAATAAGTTATGCTAAAATCAAAATTTTCCAAATTGATTTCAATTTATTTCAATTTCATTGATTTCAAGGCGTTTCGAGTCCGTACGATCAAATGACAAGTCCGATCACTACGAAACATGAAATCCTACAATAATTCACCGTTATGGATCTGATAAAACTGGTTTCGTCGAAATCCGAGTTAGTGGCCAAAATGGCTTTTTTACACAAATTAATTAAATTAATAAATTAGATAATTAAATCAAATTTCCAATTTCAATTCTTTAATTGACAAATTCCATCCTTGTTGATTTCTCAATCATTTATAATGATTTATACAAATTTAAATGTCAATTTAAAGTTGATTAATTTATTAATTTCAGTATTAACCTCAATTTCATTAAATTCAAAATTATAAATTTAATTTCCAATAATTTTGTTTAATTAAATCAATCAATAATTATTCCATTCATTATTGTCAAATAGATGGATTTAACATTGGATTCAAAACTATTACATTAATTTTCTCATATTCCATCTTCATTTCAATTATCGTAAAACTTAATATTTAATTCTACTTATTTGCAATAAACCCAATTATTATTGTTCAAATCCCATTAAATTGATAGGTCTTCATTTCCATTCTTTTACATTCAACCAATTGCCCTATTATAAATATTAACATTAACTTCAAATATTACCTAAATTATCCTTAGCGTAATAATTTTATTTAGATTTATTGCAATTTTTACCACATTTAAATCTACAGGCTAAATAAGTAGGTAACATAAAATATTTGTTACCATTTACTTTCAATCCCACTTGTAAGTTATTATTCCTTAACAATTGTTACAATTGTTTACTTAACACAAATTTCATTTAATCATCATTAACATGCTATTTAATTATATTTATTGAAATTCATTTCCAATTTACTAAATACAACCAATTATGACCCTATCATTTTTTTAATTAATTTGGAATTGCACTAAATCAATTATTTATTAATATTATTACCTTTGATTACAATTTGATTACGAATCTTACTTAACACACTCAATAAATAAATAACATATATTAGTTGTTACCTATTTACTTTTCTTTACCATTAACACTGTATTAATTAATTAATTCAATACTAACATTTGTTCTTCTTATATTCACTTACAAATCAAATCTACAATAACCGCATTAATTAAGTGAATTGATTGCGATTAATTCCTAATTAATTTCAAATATATTAAATAATGCGTAACCTATTATTGTTAGTCACCATTTACCTCATATCACATTTATAACCTCTTTAAGTTTATTATCGTAAATAAATGTTACAACTTAACTCTATAACACAAATTTTATTATATTACCACTAATTATGTACTAGTTCAAAGGTTTAAACACACTTACATTTATTTACTTGCATTCAATTTATAACCAAGTTATAACATTTAAATTATTTATTCAATTAGAATTTCATTCAAGTTCATTAATAATTAACTTAAATTAACCTTGTTACGTTTCCTCTTAGTTTATTTTCATTACATTATCACAACTTTTATTAATAATTCACAAATTTTTATTTCAAGTAAAAAATTTATCAAGGTTTCGTACATTATGAATTACGATCATTCACTATATAACATTTATACGTGATCAAACATAGATCAGACATCCGTACTCATGCATTGTTTCTAGAGTTCGACACTCATAAAAGACAATACGCGATCTTCGGCAAATAAATATGTAAATGACTAATTACTAATCTATTTAGTAGCTGTAAAATTTGACGCTTGCATGGGTAACGAAACAATAATATTCAAAAATATAATTGGTAAGTATGTTTTATATTTCTATTCTCAATATTAATTCAACTCATTTATATATTTTAACTGATACACATTTTATCAATTATATTAAGCGCATAAATTATTAATGTACATTATTAAAACTTTATATAGAAGATGTTCTTACAATATTAGAAAAGTTAAATGTTACCATTTCAATTTTCCAACAAGGCTCCCACAAGTCTTTTATGTTTCTCCAAACCCTAAGACGAAGCATAGAAGTCTTTTGACCTCACTAGTGGGTGTTAGGTGTAACATCCCGAAAATTTTTGACTTTCGAAAATTCAACATCGACACTCACTTTATCGACTGCCGAGAAATCGAAGGCCGGAAACCCGAAATGTTATGGTTTTAAGAAAAAGAATTTAAGAAAAGAGAAGAAGAAAGAAAAAGGTAGAAGATAGAGGGAAAAGAAAATAGAAAATTTTAAAATAGAACGGAACAGAAAACAACAACAGAACACCATCAGAATCTCACAATTCGCAGCGGAACAACATATAATAAATAAATGAATAATCTTTAAACAAAGAATTATATCAGTTATTACATTACATCACATTACATTACATCATATCATCAAAGTGTACAACAATATACAACATCAAACAGTGCAGCGGAAAAAGAAATACTATATAAACTAGTAATACGCCATGCCATCCATCTTGCCTCCAGCAACTCCAGAATATCTAGAATATCCTGATAAACCTTAACTCTTGACTGCCCGTGTGGAAATTGGTGGGCACCCAGAGTTTAGGAAGGAAAACAATAAACTCCGAGTCGGTCATGTGACTGGTGTGAGAACTCAAAACAGTTTATTTAACTTTAAAATCAAAATAGAGGAATATTTTTAAAGTCAATTCGTAATGCTTTTAAAAATGAGACTACCATAAGGCCTCCCGCACACACACACAATGCAAACGCAGAATCGGAGGAGATTTCTCCTTATGATAGTCAAAGATGATTGATACGCATTTAAAAGAACATTTGATATTATTACTAGTGCATAGTGTAGGAAAAATTTATTTCGAAAGTAGAATATAAATCTTAGCCAACATAGACATTCCGAACTATGCCTACTATAGCTAACTATGTTCAATAGCAGGTTACCGCCACATTCCATAGCAGGTTATACAACTAAAACCGTACAAGTTTCGTATTGTTTCTTTGGATTTCCAACAAATGGTCAGGCCAAGGAACTTCCCATTGCCACATGAGAATGCCTCTGGAAAGACATCCCCGAGAACCAAACCGGAACTCTGCCAACACAAGGTCGGGTTACCCCTAACTGGGTAACTACTGACACAAGCACGCCATTCCCCGATCGTAAACGACCTTTCTCACGGGATCCCGATAACCAACAACCACAAAGTAATAAATTCGCAGTAACCACATAGGTTAAATATCTGGGCTCCATACCATGATACCACCTCTATCCAGAAGGAAATGCACATACCCTAAAGGGAGCTACCCCTCATAACCTTGCCGCATCTTTCCTGTTTTGACCATTTCCGGGGTGTAAGGCTCGACGAAGTCACATCCACAAAAACATACTTTATACAAAAGCCATGCTTTGGGTCAACAAATGATCATAGAAATGATCACCAAGATAGACGATCAAATAAACGATCCTATCACAAATAATCAACACAATGATCATTTACAGCAACACTCAACATGTCACATTACCAAATTGGGAATATATCGCTGATAACTTCAACTATATAACCTCTGAGCTCGTACGTCTCAGAGAAGGGTGTTAAGCTAAAAGAATAAATTCTCCGCCACCAACAGAAATATATTTGAAAGAAATCTGCTTTATATCTCAATTTGTAACGTCAGACATACAATCCATACAAGTCTGTTCCGGGATCGAACAAAACCGAAGAAACTTACAAAGAAGTCCTTGCAATCCGGATATTCACAATCCTGATCGAATTTCCCATCACTTAGGGAGTCTCTATACCGCTGCAACTCAGTGCAGAGACAATCGACATGTCATCCTATCGCTCTCGCAAATACCGGGTCTTCAACACCGATCTTCAATGCAATTATAACGACGTATCACATATTCGGAATGGGTTATACGACCCCATGGTCCTTTCCCGGTTAACCCGAATAGTGAGCGCTTATTCAAAAATAAGTATAGCATTCACATTCAAACAAATCACATCAATTACCCAATCAAAGGGAAATATTGATAGTCGGTTATTGAACTATCAATGGATATGCACACATCACCAGTTTCCAAATAATTTTCCAAATTATTTATTTTCCAAAAATATCTTTGCAAGATATATTATTTCATACTTCAAAAATAAATCAATATTTATTTTTCTAAACAAATTCCCCTTTCCTTAATAAATTCCTTAGCGAATTTATAATCCAAAATATCTATGAATATTCGATTTCAGTTATTCATTTCAATATTTCTTTTCAATTTATCTTTAAAAAGATAAATTCTCAAAATATTCACTTTATATTGGAAAACATTCCCATACTTATACATTCATAAGTAATTCACAAATTTTATTTATTTTCACACTTGGAAAATATTCAATATACTTAAATCGAGATTAAGTATATATTTCATTCTTTAAGGAAATCATTCTCTTAAACATATTTATTTGGGCCAAAACGAATGTTACGTAAAACATCGTTACGACAAACCAAAATCACCAGTATAGGGATTCGAAATTAAAATAGATATATAAATCCCAATACTATGCAAAACATTTCCTTTCGGAAATCATTTACTATAACAACAGTGTGATAGTCCATTATTTCCTTCTATTTCTCGAAAACGTCTATTTCAACAATAAATGTTGAAATCTATGGTTTCGAATCTCAACACAATTAAAACATCGTTAGATCGTTTTAATTCTATTTCAAATATCACATTCAAAACAATTTCTTTAACATCTTATTCACTATTCAAAACTTGAATATACTTTGTTAACAAATTTCATCCTTTTATTCATTTTATTTAAAAGGATTATTCACAGTTCAAAACGTGAATATAACTCCATTAATAGGTTTCAACAATTTACTTATCAAAATAAGTCGTTTGTGAATTTATAAAACAACGTTTATAAACTCCATTTCTATTTATTTTATAACAACTTCCTTTTATAAATTCCTTTATTAATCTATTCGATTTATAACTTAATTATAAACTTAAGGTTCACATTATAAATTTAATGCTTATAAAACGATTATTTTACAGAATCGTTCTTTTAACTTCCCAAATTATAAATTTTATAACTTATAAGATTGTTTATTTATCCAAAATTCATTCTTTCAATAACTTTATAAATTTTATAAACCTACTGTTTATAAAATTTCATTTATAACTTCACTGTTTAAAATTCTATAAATTCCATTCAATTATGAAATTCATTTCCACTTCATTCAAACACTTATAAAAACTCGTTTTATAATGTCCATATTTCAATTTATAAATATCCATTTATAAATCTCTTAATATAAATCAATTTATATTATCCTTTTAAAACGTCTTTAATCTCCTTTATTATTTCACCATTTTGATTCATAAAATAATTAAATTTTATAAATCCTATATTTAAACTTTTCACAATAAATTCTAAAATCCCGATTAAACTATTTTATAAAATCATTAGCATCATATTCTCAAAAATCAGTTTTTAACTATTTTTCTCAAAAATCATAATTTTTATAACATTAAAAATTATGACGTTTATTTATTTAAAATGGATCAATTCCAAAAATATTTTATAAACGTATACTTTCAAAAATCACTTTGAAACCATTTTAAAATTCCAAAATTTGGTCCAATGATGCTACACACCAAATAGTCAATCACGACTACAATGATATCATATATCAATATGAAAATCCATCAAATATCAAAATATCTGAAATCAAATAAAAACTGTTGAGGAATCCAGTTGGATCCCTCCAACCTTTTTTCCTGCATCCAAAAACATTAGCACGATACCAATTTCGCTCCAGTACGAAATTATCGCGGTATATGGGATTTAAATATTATCCGCTTAATAGACGGTGCAATAGGGTCTCATCCACTAAACAAATAAATGCGGGAAATCAATAACTCCAATATATACATATGCCAATATATATATATTGCTATTATATATAATACCAATTTCACTGTTTATGAAATATTCGCGGTATATGTTTTTAATAAATAACATCCGCTTACTAACGGCGTATAATGTCTATTTTAACAATCAATAGATATCAATCATCATTCAAACATACATTCAAATATTTTAAATCTAACTATTTAAAATAAAATCGAAACTGATTCGATTGAGTGAGAAGTTCTCACCTTGATTTTAATTCCGTTTTAGCGATTTATTTCGAATAAAATTAAACGGGTGTTTAATTTTACCCAAAATTCTCACTAACTCCAAACGACTCCAATCCAATTCCATCGCGTAGTGCTCGTCCATACGATTCCAACGCAACTGGTTTCGCGCGTTTTTGACCTCGTATGAAAAAGTTACAAATATTTGAAGTTTACAAGATTTAAACTATAATTAATTACAACATTAATTAACTAATTTTATACCAAACTTCTACAGGCCGTTAGATTTCAACCTGAAGGCATCGGGGCCGTGTTTCCCTTCTCCCTCTCCCCCACGTTTTGGCTACAGGCCGCGCATATACAACCGAACCCATTACAAGAATTAGGGTTAATTATCACCATCACCACGTTGAACTTAAACTCGATCAAACTCCCCCATGCGACTCGCCTTGCCTAGAGCTACACTCGGCCTGGGTAGCTTCGAGTTCGCCCCCCCCCCCCATAGCATGGAATTCCGTGCACAGCCGGCCCCCTTCCACCACGATTTGCCGCCAATCCGTGAAGTCTTTTCAGATCATGACCGTTGATATTATAGAGCTCTTCGTGCTCTATACTTTTGTAGTTGGAGATTTCTGGAATCAATGAACGGATTTGGAGATATGAGGGGAAGATGGTTGGCAATTTTCGGCCTTTGGTTCTGTATATGGCGGCTAGGGTTTATTAAAACCTAACATATTTTATTTTTTTTAATTTATGAAGGCATTGGTCTATTTATAGAAGAAAATCAAACACTATTCATCCGGAAATTCCAAACTCCGATTTACGCGCCGTAACTAGAGTTTCTAAGGTTTACCCCGCGTTCCGGACACAATGGAATAGGTTTCGAAAGCTAATTCGAACATCTATGCGGGTTATGGCTACAAACGTTCAATTTAAATTAAACCGATTTAAATCGATTTCTAGGCGTTTTAATTTGTACCGGACAAACGGTAAATCCAATTGACTTGAAATTTGAAACCTTACAATAATATCACATTACGGATCCGATGAAACTGGTTTCGTCGAAATCCAAGACATTTTGAAAAATGGCTATTTTAACTTGCTAAATTAATATTAAAAATAAATCGATGCGTTTCGAGCTGCCACGATCAAACGATAACTCCGATTGACACGAAAATTGAAATCCGATAATAACTAACTATTACGGATCCAATGAAACTGGTTTCGTTCAATTCTAAGACTGTTCAAAAATTGACTATTTTCACTAGTCGATTTAATATTAAAATATTCAATTTTCACAAATTAACTTTTAATTCGATTTTAAAAGTTCTAAAATATCCTTCTAACTTCAATATGATAAAATAAAATTTTACAAATCATTTTCAATCATATTTAACCCAATTTTCAATTATTTCCATAATTTAACATATTAAATTATCGATTTAATAATCCAATTAAATCCAATAATTCAAATAAAAATTTATTCGACCTATAAATTAACTCATTTATATTTAAAATTAATTAAATATTCAAATTTTAATTATTAAAAATCCTGGGTCGTTACAATCTTCCCCCCTTAAAAGAATTTCGTCCTCGAAATTACAAGTAAGAAAAATTACAGAAGCTATTAATTTTCCTAAAATTCATAGTTAAACTTCTTACAATAACTTACTAAGTTTTCAAATCATACTTAGTTATCTTTTCAAAAACAACTACTATTGTTTAACTTTCAATTCCAAAATCAAAGTTAAAGTTTTCAAAATTTTCCAGATTTTCTCAAATTTTTCTAACGCCTTAAATTTTCGGAAAAATTCGCCATAGTCTCCTTTGCGCGGCTCGATCCGAAAAAAAAATGACAGTATATATATCACAAATATACATCTCATCAAGTAATGAGGCATCCCGCAGGGAAAAAAGTGTAAAAGTACGATATTTAATCCGAGATATGTACCTTATATTTTATTAGCAAGCATATACGGCTAATATAGCGCGAAAGCGAGCTCCAAATGCGAAGCAAACGCAATCTGCACCTACTAATCACTCAACAAACAACATGAGAATCATGCATATAGATAATAGTAACAATATACAATATATAGCAACATAATTACTATATATGCCAATATAGCAAATGAAACAAAACAACAAATGCAAACATCAACCAACTATTATTCATCTAACATCCATAACCAATAAATATTCATTCATATTCTCATTAATATTCAATGAATTGATTTTTCAATTTAATCACATTCGATTCATATACAGTGGATGTTTTTACTAACATTCATTTTCAATTAGTTTATATTCACTAATTCATATTCAAGTTGGTTCACTTCCAATTCAAATTCAATTCTATTTAAGTTTCACTTAACTTCCAATTGAATTTCAATTACTTTAGCTTCCAATTTTATTAAATCAATTTCATTAACACTTAATGAATTATATACAATCAACTAACAATCATATAACAATCAATGTATATTAATTACAACCAAATTCTTTTGCTTACAATTGGTTTAATTTAATTGATTTTCATTCATTCAATTCTATTACAAAAGTTGAATTTCATTTATATAACTCAAGTTCATATCCATCACTTAATTTTATTAATTTACTTTGATACTAATATCAACTTCATTCCATATCACTTAAGTTATATTTCATTTTATAAACATCACTTGGTTTTACTTAACTTAAATTCCCATTTATAAATCAATTCGGCTTCCAATTCTAAGTAAATTTTCCATTTAACTTTAAATTCATTTTTATTTACAACTAAATTCATAAATATATTCATATAGTTTCACTTCTTATATATATAAGTTTATTCACAGTTGTAAATCACTTTAATTATAATTTAACTCTTATAATTCTTTTGCTTATACAATTTATTCTTTTGTTTAGATTATTCAAACAACTAAACAATCAACTTATATACATTTTAATAATTCTGAAAATTATTTCTTTATATATAAAATATAATCAAGGTAAAATTATTTCATTTACCAAATTTAAAACAATATTATGTCGAATTGTTCTATTCAAGTGTTTAGAGATTCCTATCAACAACGTTAATTACTCGTATTAACCAGAATCTATATACCACTCAACAAACCAATCATCACAATATAAAACAATTTTATATATTCACTATCAAATACGCTCTCATAGCTATTATTACACTCAAACTCATTCTAAAGTACTGCTGACTCTATCTCTAATGAGTAATACCCAACAGAACCATGGTTGTCACTTAACCATAAGCTCTGATACCAAATGTAACATCCCGAAAATTTTCGACTTTTGAAAATTCAACATCGACACTCACTTTATCGACTGCCGAGAAATCGAAGGCCGGAAACCCGAAATGTTATGGTTTTAAGAAAAAGAATTTAAGAAAAGAGAAGAAGAAAGAAAAAGGTAGAAGATAGAGGGAAAAGAAAATAGAAAATTTTAAAATAGAACGGAACAGAAAACAACAACAGAACACCATCAGAATCTCACAATTCGCAGCGGAACAACATATAATAAATAAATGAATAATCTTTAAACAAAGAACTATATCAGTTATTAAATTACATCACATTACATTACATCATATCATCAGAGTGTACAACAATATACAACATCAAACAGTGCAGCGGAAAAAGAAATACTATATAAACTAGTAATACGCCATGCCATCCATCTTGCCTCCAGCAACTCCAGAATATCCAGAATATCCTGATAAACCTTAACTCTTGACTGCCCGTGTGGAAATTGGTGGGCACCCAGAGTTTAGGAAGGAAAACAATAAACTCCGAGTCAGTCATGTGACTGGTGTGAGAACTCAAAACAGTTTATTTAACTTTAAAATCAAAATAGAGGAATATTTTTAAAGTCAATTCGTAATGCTTTTAAAAACGAGACTACCATAAGGCCTCCCGCACACACACACAATGCAAATGTAGAATCGGAGGAGATTTCTCCTTACGATAGTCAAAGATGCTTGATACACATTTAAAAGAACATTTGATATTATTACTAGTGCATAGTGTAGGAAAAATTTATTTTGAAAGTAGAATATAAATCTTAGCCAACATAGACATTCCGAACTATGCCTACTATAGCTAACTATGTTCAATAGCAGGTTACAGCCACATTCCATAGCAGGTTATACAACTAAAACCGTACAAGTTTCGTATTGTTTCTTTGGATTTCCAACAAATGGTCAGGCCAAGGAACTTCCCATTGCCACATGAGAATGCCTCTGGAAAGACATCCCCGAGAACCAAACCGGAACTCTGCCAACACAAGGCCGGGTTACCCCTAACTGGGTAACTACTGACACGAGCACGCCATTCCCCGATCGTAAACGACCTTTCTCACGGGATCCCGATAACCAACAACCACAAAGTAATAAATTCGCAGTAACCACATAGGTTAAATATCTGGGCTCCATACCATGATACCACCTCTATCCAGAAGGAAATGCACATACCCTAAAGGGAGCTACCCCTCATAACCTTGCCGCATCTTTCCTGTTTTGACCATTTCCGGGGTGTGAGGCTCGACGAAGTCACGTCCACAAAAACATACTTTATACAAAAGCCATGCTTTGGGTCAACCAATGATCATAGAAATGATCACCAAGATAGACGATCAAATAAACGATCCTATCACAAATAATCAACACAATGATCATTTACAGCAACACTCAGCATGTCACATTACCAAATTGGGAATATATCGCTGATAACTTCAACTATATAACCTCTGAGCTCGTACGTCTCAGAGAAGGGTGTTAAGCTAAAAGAATAAATTCTCCGCCACCAACAGAAATATATTTGAAAGAAATCTGCTTTATATCTCAATTTGTAATGTCAGACATACAATCCATACAAGTCTGTTCCGGGATCGAACAAAACCGAAGGCACTTACAAAGAAGTCCTTGCAATCCGGATATTCACAATCCTGATCGGATTTCCCATCACTTAGGGAGTCTCTATACCGCTGCAACTCAGTGCAGAGACAATCGACAGGTCATCCTATCGCTCTCGCAAATACCGGGTCTTCAACACCGATCTTCAATGCAATTATAACGACGTATCACATATTCGGAATGGGTTATACGACCCCATGGTCCTTTCCCGGTTAACCTGAATAGTGAGCGCTTATTCAAAAATAAGTGTAGCATTCACATTCAAACAAATCACATCAATTACCCATTCAAAGGGAAATATTGATAGTCGGTTATTGAACTATCAATGGATATGCACACATCACCAGTTTCCAAATAATTTTCCAAATTATTTATTTTCCAAAAATATCTTTGCAAGATATATTATTTCATACTTCAAAAATAAATCAATATTTATTTTTCTAAACAAATTCCCCTTTTCTTAATAAATTCCTTAGCGAATTTATAATCAAAAATATCTATAAATATTCGATTTCAATTATTCATTTCAATATTTCTTTTCAATTTATCTTTAAAAAGATAAATTCTCAAAATATTCACTTTATATTGGAAAACATTCTCATACTTATACATTCATAAGTAATTCACAAATTTTATTTATTTTCACACTTGGAAAATATTCAATATACTTAAATCGAGATTAAGTATATATTTCATTCTTTAAGGAAATCATTCTCTTAAACATATTTATTTGGGCCAAAACGAATGTTACGTAAAACATCGTTACGACAACCCAAAATCACCAGTATAGGGATTCGAAATTAAAATAGATATATAAATCCCAATACTATGCAAAACATTTCCTTTCGGAAATCATTTACTATAACAACAGTGTGATAGTCCATTATTTCCTTCTATTTCTCGAAAACGTCTATTTCAACAATAAATGTTGAAATCTATGGTTTCGAATCTCAACACAATTAAAACATCGTTAGATCGTTTTAATTCTATTTCAAATATCACATTCAAAACAATTTCTTTTACATCTTATTCACTATTCAAAACTTGAATATACTTTGTTAACAAATTTCATCCTTTTATTCATTTTATTTAAAAGGATTATTCACAGTTCAAAACGTGAATATAACTCCATTAATAGGTTTCAACAATTTACTTATCAAAATAAGTCGTTTGTGAATTTATAAAACAACGTTTATAAACTCCATTTCTATTTATTTTATAACAACTTCCTTTTATAAATTCCTTTATTAATCTATTCGATTTATAACTTAATTATAAACTAAAGGTTCACATTATAAATTTAGTGCTTATAAAACGATTATTTTACAGAATCGTTCTTTTAACTTCCCAAATTATAAATTTTATAACTTATAAGATTGTTTATTTATCCAAAATTCATTCTTTCAATAACTTTATAAATTTTATAAACCTACTGTTTATAAAATTTCATTTATAACTTCACTGTTTAAAATTCTATAAATTCCATTCAATTATGAAATTCATTTCCACTTCATTCAAACACTTATAAAAACTCGTTTTATAATGTCCATATTTCAATTTATAAATATCCATTTATAAATCTCTTAATATAAATCAATTTATATTATCCTTTTAAAACGTCTTTAATCTCCTTTATTATTTCACCATTTTGATTCATAAAATAATTAAATTTTATAAATCCTATATTTAAACTTTTCACAATAAATTCTAAAATCCCGATTAAACTATTTTATAAAATCGTTAGCATCATATTCTTAAAAATCAGTTTTTAACTATTTTTCTCAAAAATCATAATTTTTATAACATTAAAAATTATGACGTTTATTTATTTAAAATGGATCAATTCCAAAAATATTTTATAAACGTATACTTTCAAAAATCACTTTGAAATCATTTTAAAATTCCAAAATTTGGTCCAATGATGCTACACACCAAATAGTCAATCACGACTACAACGATATCATATATCAATATGAAAATCCATCAAATATCAAAATATCTGAAATCAAATAAAAACTGTTGAGGAATCCAGTTGGATCCCGCCAACCTGTTTTTCTGCATCCAAAAACATTAGCACGATACCATTTTCGCTCCAGTACGAAATTATCGCGGTATATGCGATTTAAATATTATCCGCTTAATAGACGGCGCAATAGGGTCTCATCCGCTAAACAAATAAATGCAGGAAATCAATAACTCCAATATATACATATGCCAATATATATATATTGCTATTATATATAATACCAATTTCACTGTTTATGAAATATTCGCGGTATATGTTTTTAATAAATAACATCCGCTTACTAACGGCGTATAATGTCTATTTTAACAATCAATAGATATCAATCATCATTCAAACATACATTCAAATATTTTAAATCTAACTATTTAAAATAAAATCGAAACTGATTCGATTGAGTGAGAAGTTCTCACCTTGATTTTAATTCCGTTTTAGCGATTTATTTCGAATAAAATTAAACGTGCGTTTAATTTTACCCAAAATTCTCACTAACTCCAAATGACTCCAATCCATTTCCATCGCGTAGTGCTCGTCCATACGATTCCAACGCAACTGGTTTCGCGCGTTTTCGACCTCGTATGAAAAAGTTACAAATATTTGAAGTTTACACGATTTAAACTATAATTAATTACAACATTAATTAACTAATTTTATACCAAACTTCTACAGGCCGTTAGATTTCAACCTGAAGGCATCAGGGCCGTGTTTCCCTTCTCCCTCTCCCCCACGTTTTGGCTACAGGCCGCGCATATACAACCGAACCCATTACAAGAATTAGGGTTAATTATCACCATCACCACGTTGAACTTAAACTCGATCAAACTCCCCCATGCGACTCGCCTTGCCTAGAGCTACACTCGGCCTGGGTAGCTTCGAGTTCGCCCCCCCCCCCCCCATAGCATGGAATTCCGTGCGCAGCCGGCCCCCTTCCACCACGATTTGCCGCCAATCCGTGAAGTCTTTTCAGATCATGACCGTTGATATTATAGAGCTCTTCGTGCTCTATACTTTTGTAGTTGGAGATTTCTGGAATCAATGAACGGATTTGGAGATTTGAGGGGAAGATGGTTGGCAATTTTCGGCCTTTGGTTCTGTATATGGCGGCTAGGGTTTATTAAAACCTAACATATTTTTTTTTAAATTTATGAAGGCATTGGTCTATTTATAGAAGAAAATCGAACACTATTCATCCGGAAATTCCGAACTCCGATTTACGCGCCGTAACCAGCGTTTCTAGGGTTTACCCCGCGTTCCAGACACAATGGAACAGGTTTCGAAAGCTAATTCGGACATCTGTGCGAGTTATGGCTACAAACGTTCAATTTAAATTAAACCGATTTAAATCGATTTCTAGGCGTTTTAATTTGTACCGGACAAACGGTAAATCCAATTGACTTGAAATTTGAAACCTTACAATAATATCACATTACGGATCCGATGAAACTAGTTTCGTCGAAATCCGAGACTTTTTGAAAAATGGCTATTTTAACTCGCTAAATTAATATTAAAAATAAATCGATGCGTTTCGAGCTGCCACGATCAAACGATAACTCCGATTGACACGAAAATTGAAATCCGATAATAACTAACTATTACGGATCCAATGAAACTGGTTTCGTTCAATTCTGAGACTGTTCAAAAATTGACTATTTTCACTAGTCGATTTAATATTAAAATATTCAATTTTCACAAATTAACTTTTAATTCGATTTTAAAAGTTCTAAAATATCCTTCTAACTTCAATATGATAAAATAAAATTTTACAAATCATTTTCAATCATATTTAACCCAATTTTCAATTATTTCCATAATTTAACATATTAAATTATCGATTTAATAATCCAATTAAATCCAATAATTCAAATAAAAATTTATTCGACCTATAAATTCACTCATTTATATTTAAAATTAATTAAATATTCAAATTTTAATTATTAAAAATCCTGGGTCGTTACATTAGGACTCGTATATCTTGAGATTCCGACCTTGAGTAAACCTCAACAAATCATACTCTTGTATATGATGGATAACTCCTTATCGATTGTGCCAAACTCCTAACCTTGTGATCCTCGTTCTGGTCTCATCTTTGCCTTAAGGAAAGCTTAACAAATAAAGAGAGATTATTCACTCGTATCCACCATTTCGCGATGGCCTAAGTACACTATATATACCTCGAGGAAAGCTCAACAAACATGTATAAGTGTCTTACCTTGCTATATTACAATAGTACTACATATAACACTCCAGTCTTGAGGAAAGCTCAACAACTAAGCAGTATGCAAGTAATCTATTGATATATAAATGGTAAATGACAACTTTATATTAATTTCATAATCTTCAATATGTTTAATTGAGTGATGTCAAATTATTGCGTAATATGTTTCTTGTGAAACACCCTCTTGATTCAAGTATCAAACATATCAGAAATTATGGAATGCATACTTTTATGTATGTATTTATTCCTTAAGTTTATTTAGTATTTCTTTAGTGTTCCACCTTTTATTATACATTTGTATTATATAAGTTTTATTATATAACTTTTATAATTGATTACTTACATAATAGTCTTATGTATAATATTAATTAATTAAATCTTATATAATTAATTTAATTAATTAATTAATACTTTAGTTAATTTTTATATTATTCATTTACAACATATTATATTGAAAGTATATATACAATAACTTTACAGTAATATACATATATCATATTTGTATGTATGTGTGTGTGTGTGTGCGCATATTTTAATTTATTAATTAACTTTCAGTTAATTTTTTTAACTAAACAATTTTAATTTAATTTTATCAATTCGACAACTCTTTTATACATATATGTATACTCATATTATCTTAAATTATTTAAGAAAACGTAACATATATCATTATGTATATTATACATCTATATATATATATATATATATATATATATTTACTTAATTCATCTAGTATATCAATCATATTAATAAGTAGTATTTTCAAAATTAATTTTATAACACTTTCTATTATTTTGAAAATTCTTATTATAGCTTTTATAATATTTATTTTATTAAAAAATATTTAATTTTCAAAACAATTTGAAAATATACATTATAAAATTTATATAATTTCCTTATTTTAAATTTAACCTTTAAAATTTTTTAATTTTTGATTTCAAAACAATTTGGAAATCAGCCCATAGTCAAATTTAAATTGGATATGTAACGACCCGAAAAAATTCGGTAATTAAATTTCTTAATTTAATAAGTTTTTGGTGACTTGATATTGAAGGAAGTAAAAATTTGGTGAATTATTAATGGAAATAATAACTTGGATAAGATTGGTAAGTTAATTTTTAATTACTTGAATGTAACTGTATAAATTTAAGTTAATTGTAAACAACTTGGATGTAATTCCAACAAGTGAAACAATGTAAATGTAAATTTTATTCTTATTGTAATAAAAGAATGTTACCAAGATGTAACGATTAATTTGATTTAAAATCTTAACTAATGTGTGCATTAATTTATAATGGGATATAAAAGGTAAATAAATAATTTAAATGTTGACTTACTAATAAAATAATGTATAATAAATGGAATGAATTAGTGTATGAACTAACGGTAACACTTGTTGTAAAATAATAAGTAAAATAAAACGTAACAATAATGATTACAGCTAATTATTGATAAACTGAATGAAATTACAATAATTTAAAATGTGTAAAATGTTATACTACTCTTTGGATTGAATATACGGAAACAAGTGTAGCCTTGGTAATTAACATTTATTTTTGACAATAGAAGTGAAACCCCAATAAAAATAGGGTTAATTGTTGCCCTTGGGTCTGTAAATAATAAACTTAAATGTAGTAAAATTAAACGAAGGCAATAATTATGTGTTGCCCGTTATTTAGTCTATTAATTGAAATGAGAAAATCAAATTCGAATAAATATAAACAAAAGTTACATTTATGTGGTAGGTATTACAATGTTTAGAAGTTCTTAAATTAGAGTATATTAGGAAGTAGAAATTGGATTGGAATCAATTGGAATAAATCTAAATAAAATATTACTTAATGTTAATTAAGGTAATATTTGGAAATAAATATTGATTTATGTAAAACTTAATGAATGGATAAATTGAAATGAAAGAAACGAATGTAAATACCTGATTAGCTAATGAAATAATAATAATAATATAGTTAATGGTAATTAAATAAAAGCATAAGTATTTAAGATCTCTAACGGTAGCTTAATAATAGGGAATTCATGAGTGTAATTTAAGGCATGGTAACACTTGTATAAGTTACCAGATTATTTCATTTAATAATAAAATTGAAAATCAATTAGAGTAAGGGAACCTTAATGTTACAATAATAAGAATTAATGCAATAACTAAATTAGTGCATACCCTATTAATTAAACAGATTATAAAGTTACGATTGTTTGAAATTAGTAAATTGAGAAATGAATTCAAAGTTATGTTAACTGATGAAGTAATACGTAATAAATTGAAATTTTTTACAATCAATGTCCGTTAAGTTATTATAATGTTTATAGTTGATAATAAACGTTACTTTAGTGATTACTAATATAATAACGGAAGTGTGAATTGACCAAAATATAGTAAATGAAGATATGATAGTCAATAAATAAAGGATGGAATGGGAGCACTAATGTAATGAATGTAAAACAAATATTAACTATGTTTATAGAAAAAAATTATATAGAGTGAAAAGTAAATTAATTTGAATTATTGGAAAATTCAATTTATAATTCTTAAATATAGTGAAATTGAAAGTTAACACTAAAATATATGGTTTTATCCAAATGGTCATTTAAATTTGGTTAAACTAGTGTAAATGATTAAGAAAGTTAAAATTGATGAAATTTGCTAATTATAGAGTTGAAGTTGAAAAGTAATTTAATTTAATTTAATATTAATTTATTTAATTAACTGGAAAAATAGCCATTTTGGCCACTAACTCGGATTTCGACGAAATCAGTTTCATCGGATCCGTAACGGTGAATTATTGTAGGATTTCAAGTTTCGTAGCGATCAGACCTGTCGTTTGATCTTATGAACGCGAAACGCCTTGAAATCGATTTAATTGAAATCAATTGAAATCAATTTGAAAAATATTGATTTTAGCATAACTTCTTCATACAATGGAATTTGAACTTGAAACCTTTTCCATTGCGTTTAAAATATTTTAAAACATCTATTTCGATATATGGGTTGATCCAATTTCGTTCCGAAGGTAGAACGGGCTTTTCAGGCCATTCATCGTTCAACGCGTTTATAAACCGGGTCCATCTATTCTATTTCAACTTTGGCTATAAATACCCTGTTATAAACACTAGCCTACCTCTATTTCTCATTTGTCTGTATGTATAATTCAACTATCTCTCCTCCTTAATGGCAGACAAACAAATTCTCATTTCCCGATCCAATTCCAAATCAAAATCAAATGAAAATTCAAACTCCTCAAAAAAATTCACAAAAATTATATATCGAAGCTCTCGATATACGCATCTCAAAACTGCAATTCGTTTTTCGATTCGAATCACCATTTTTCTAGAAATTGAAGGTGAATTCTCGGCTGTTTGTTGACGCGTGATGATCTGTGGCCGATCGTCAAATCGAAGTTACCGTAGTGTGGAGATCTGCAAATGAAGTCCATCGGTGTAGGTCGCTTGGTGAATCAATGGCTGGATTTGGCTCTATAATTCGATTATGGTTCATGCTAAGAGGCGGCGGCTGTTACTGCATAGCGTTCATGGACAACCGAGGAGGCTCTGGGGCGTGGGGGTTGGCGGCGTGGGCCGCGGCTAAGTTGGAGGCGGCTTCGTCCGACGTCGAGCACGAGGTGGCGCTAGGGTTTCGCCCAGTTTTTTTCACGTACAAAGGTGCATGAGCGTTTTCGTTCAAACGATCGATCTATCTAGTCAACGCGGTTATGCTGTGACATGGCATGAAGAGGTAGGCTATTTATTTTGTTTGATTTATTTATAAATTTTGATTTCAAATTTTCTAATGCGTGTAACTTTCATGTACGAGGTCCAATTCACGCGCGGTTTTCTCCGCTAGTTCGTATCAGAATTCCGGACATTTGCATGCTTGTTTGGACGGATTCTGAGACTAGTCAATTTTTGGATTTTAATTTGATTTGAATTCAATTTAAGTTCGAAAGGTGAGTGTTTTAACCAGTCACAACTTCTAAAATTTCTTATGTTTGTTAAACTAAATTTTGTGGTGAATATGCATTTATTTACGAATTTTTCGTATATTTAAATCATCATCTCAGTTATTGCATTTATTTAAATTAAATCATTATTTAATTTATTATTGAATATGATTGCCAGTTAGTTACCTGTTATATATTATCAGTTATATATGGATACTGATTGATTGTTTTGGATGATGATTGTGATGGATGTATGATTTTTATGATGGATGAATGGATGTTTTGTTTATGTCATCATAATCTGCAAGTTATTATGCATTTTTATTTCATTCGGGATTGCGGTTTGAAATGATATATAACCATAAATTTTTATTTTAACTTACGGATTGAAATGATAAATATCTGTATCACTTGACCTAGGATAGAAAATTTTATACAAACACCGCGGTATATATATAATAATATTTGAAATGATTTCTATGGTTTTGTAAAGAATATATATATGATTTTATGAGATATTGATTTGGATATTCGATAAAGGTTATTTTATATATAGTTAAATTTTCGGTTTTAAGCTATGTATAAAATTGGTTTAAAGTATTAACTAAAGTTTGATTTTATTAAACATAATATGGATAAGTATTTACTTAAATTATATTTAATATAGAGTTTATATTAATTTTATAAATCAAGGTTGAGAATATAGTTAAAATTGATTGAGATTTTATTTAATTAAGAATTATATTTAATAAGAATTCATTCGGAACTTATTGAAATTTAGATTTTAAAAGAATATGGTTTTATAATAAAATTCTGGGTTAAGGTGATTTAAGTGAATATATCAAGTCTAAATAAATTAAGGAATATTAAATTGTTGAAATTTGAAGTTTATTTAAAGGATACAGGATTTATTAATTAAATATTTCAAAACTAAACATAATAAAGTAAATTTGGTATATATATACATATACACATATATATATATATATATATATATGAATTATAAAATTTAGTTTTGAAACATTGAATATTAAAGCTTTGAAATATATGAAATTTGAAATGGTTTATTTGAGGATTTACATCTGTATTGGAATTGATTGCGAAATTAAAGAAGCTAATTTATTATATAAAGTAATTTAATAGTAAACCATTTAAGTATTGGAAGTTATGTTTCAAAGTTATGGATTTCAAGGTATTATGGTTTGAAAGTGCTATGATTTTCGAAAAAGGATATATTTGAAATAAAAATGATATTATATCGATTTGGGATTTCTCTAAAATGATATCATATTGATTTGGTTTTAAAATAGAAATGATATCGTATTTATACGGTTTTGAAATGGATATTATATTTTGGTTTTGAAGTATAATCATTTTAAAATGACCGCAGTGTTATAATAACGTTTGGTTGTTGAAGAGACCTGGATCGGAAGTTGTCAACTCTCTGCCAACTCCCAAAACCACTTTAACAACCGTGTACGCGGTGGAGATTCTAGAATGAAGTAGGATGGTGGCAGCGTTTCCTTTGAGGTAAATACGTGGACCCGACTCCCGTGAGTTGGCATAAGGTGGCTAAAACAGGAGCAATTCTCGGTCCAATGAGGTAGCACCTTTGATCGGACACATCCCTTCGATATTATACTTTGACTTTTGGATTTATTCGGTGGCCAATTTTGATTTTTTTTTATTTGGGGGTGTGGCTCGAGATGGGCGGTAGCTGCGCGCTACGCGTTACCACCAGCTCGGATAGCAATTTGTATATCTATCCTGGCATTGCCTATTTGTGCTGGGTCACCTATCCTATCGCGCCTTGTACGAGTTTGGTTTTCTCCCGTAGCCCGTGTGGTATCCTCTGGTGGCTTCCCGATCAGGAGGAACCATGATATTGGATGGTGTACTGGGACTTTTACATGTTAAGAGCTATATGGGTAACCCCTTAATGCTATTAAAAACTAAGTTTATTTTACTATAGACACTATTATAATAGCGAAATATTACTACATAGCAAATAGTTTAACAGATCCTTAGGAGATGTGAATCCCAAGCATCTCTTAAGTTACTGCACTCTCGTTAGACACTGGATAGGAGATGTCAAATCCCGTAAACATCTCTGACGCCGTTCCACTCATATTTATTCCTGTTGATTTAACTTACATAAGATATTTTAGTTCTGACTTGAATGTTTTGTCCTTTCAATTCGCTCGGGTCAGTCCGAACGTTTCAGGATTTGAAGATTTTATTCTGATGGACAAAGACGAAGATTTGTATTACTATTATCTACTATATTATTCCACTACACCATTTAATTCTGTTGCTTTAATTATTATTCTCTGGTATGTGCACTATGATATGCATTGTATAAATATAATCAAATGGTTTTGTAAAACAGCTTCGTGAACTGTTATTTGATTATTATATTTTATCGTTCCGCTGCAAGATTTTTTTTTTTTTTCTTTCTCTGCTTTTTCTTATTTACCCCATAACAATCCGCCCTTCTGTATGGTTTAAGTCTGACGTGTGGGGTTTCTCATCGATTTGAATCGTGCGAAAAGGTGGGTCGTTATAGGATCATTTTCTATTAGGAGCAAACTTTGGGTTCACATAATCATTCAGGGTAGACCGATAGCTAAGTAGGAAATAGTATTTGATTACCCAACAATCAAGTCTAAACACTACCATTTATAGACACCCTACTAACTGAGTTGTATGTGTAACGACGCGAAATTTTCGACCTCGAAAATTCGACACTAATATGTTCAATGTAGAAGTGTCGAGCCATTAAACGTCGAAAATCTCAGATTGTTAGGGCAAAGAAGAAAGAGGCAGAAGAAGAAACAAAAAACAAAACACAGAATCTCACATGTCGCAATGGATCAAAATATAGTATCACATAATAGAATTTATACAAAGAAAGCTGTAATTGTTAATTTACATTCAACATATCAAAGTACAACCATTTACAAATAAACTGGACAATTGTAATTAACTTGTCCCAAACTACAATCAAATCAAACTCAAATATACAACGGAATATACTCCATACGTTCCTGCCATCCAGCTCACCTCCTGATCTCCAGAATGTCCTCACCAGAAATCTGTAATACTCGGTCTTTCCCGTGCATTACAATCAAGTAACACCCCGGTCAGGCTGGAAACCAGCGTGAGTAAACCCATCTAACATTAAAGTCTAAAGCATAAAAATTACTTAAAACCTAGGGTAATTCGTAGTTTACTACAATTTCATAACCTGTTATAATCAACACTTATTTCACACATAAATATCTAAGTATCAAAACTTAGTTTAAATGATCCAGTTTACTTAAATTATTCCATTCCATCCTATTGATTACACATATCAATTCTATAAAGAATCATTGTAGATTTCAACTCGAAGTGGTTTCGGGTATTTACTGATACCTGACCCTGGTCTCTTCGAATTAAAGGTTATTCTTTAGGCCAAATGTTTAATTTTGAACAATACAATTTATTATCAGGATTTCATATTCACACAATAATTCACCTTAGATAGATAACCCACAATATCACAGTTCAACCAAAGTATGTCATATCACAAAGCACCACAAATCACATACCAGCGATTCGAAATAATCTAAGTCATTCAATATATCTTAATCATCTATAAACAAGATAAATTAATTGTACCAATTCTAATTAATTTATCTGCTTTCAAATCCTGCTTACTTAACATTAATTAATTACAAACCATTAATTAATCATCCTTTAATTACCCATTAATTATCAAAAATTACTTTCATAAATAATTATACCATTGGTTTATTATTAATTAATTTAGCCTTTAATTGTTAATTAAATTAATTAACCCTTAAAAAATTAATCCTTTAATTTCTTACATTAAGTAATTATCATTTAAGCAATTAATCTCTAATTACTAATCAATTAATCTTTAATTACCAATTAATTAATTTCTAATTTATTAATTGACAACCCTCAGTTATGAATTAATTAATCCTTAATCATTAATTTATTAATCTTCTCTTTAATTTCTTCATTAATTTAATTGATCTATAATTTCCCAAATTTTTAATGTAACATCCCGAAAATTTTGAATTTAAAATTTAGTAATATATTTTAAACTTTTTGAAATAAAAATTGAAAAGTAGTAAAGGAATAAAATATGAACAAAGTTAGTATTTTTAGTTAAAACTTTTAAAAGAAATAAAAAGAAAATTGTTAATGTAAGTTATGAAAAATTTTTAAAATTTAAATCGCATCATAAACAAATAAACAAATAATCCTATGAATAATTAAACAAGTAAACAACTAAACAAACAAACAAATAAACAAACAAATAGTTAAACAAAAGAATAAATAAACAAATAAATGAACAAATGTACAAACCAGTAAAATATGTAAGCAAAAGAAGCTAAAATAAAATAAAACAACTTTTCATATATTTAGCAAAATAACTAAAACAAGTTGCTATGAACAATAGAAAGACATAAGAGAACAAATAAAAATAAAAATAATAATATATATAATAATCTAACATTTAAGCAATGTAAACAAATAAACAAATGAAATAAGATAACAAAAGGGTATGAAGGATTATAAAACTGTAAAAAGTATATAAACTATACATATAAAAAAAAGAAATCAGAACATAACATGCTGCAAATAGGAAAAAGAAGAAAACTTGAACATTCCTTTTTCATACCTTCATTAAATGCTATCACCTTTAGCAAAGAAGCATAACTGCATTAAATACAAGCAACATACTTCATTTAATGATTTTACTGCCTAGCAGATCTAAAAGCATGGTTAGTTTTTTTTTTATACTTCAACTTGTACTTGCTTTGTGAACTCAGCTTATCCTTTCACCTGCACACCATCCTTCTTATAAAAATACACACATCCATATTTATTTTCATCCCGTTCAAAACAAAGATAATAAACAAAAGAAAACATCATATTTCATAAACTCAAGAGCATTCAGGTGATCAAAACAGAAAGAAAGAAGAAAAGAAACCGGGAAAAAAAAGAATTAAACTGCAGTCTTCCAAACAACATAGTGCTTTCTGTTTCAAAACGAACATGTGAGTAAACCTATATTTATTTGGAATATAGATACTTAATCCATGGTTGTGTGTGTTGTTGTATATAAACAAAAATTATTGCTCTGCATATTGTTCTGTGTTACTGGAGAACATATGTGAGCTCTGTTTTTTTTTATAATCATATCTCAGGAGCTAGTTAATTAAAAAAAAAAGATTCAAGGGAACTTCATTAACATTTTTAACTTAGGATACTTAAAAACAAAATAGGTAGTGTATACTTGACTCACAGTTTAAAAATTTTGTTTAAGCTTGAAATTAAAACTTCTGACTCTGTAACATGAACATTACAGTAAAAAAAAAAAGATTTTAAGGTAAATTCAAACATTTTAAATCATTGAATTGATATTATAATTGGAATGAACATATGAAAATAAGATTTTTAAAACAGAAATGAAGATTTTTAGTTGGGTATATACAGAGCAGTTCGAACATGAACAAAAAATCGTTTTCTTTGAATTTCCAGAGATCGAGTTAATGATAGATGTTGTAATTTGAATTGAAGTGAGTTTGAACTTCCATAATGACAAGAAAAATATTAAATAAAATTTCGAATGTGTGAAGTTGCCATTCGAACCCAAAATAGGGTTTAAAACTGGAAGTTGCAGTGCGAAAAAAAATGGTGATTTTGTCGAAATGGAATGATCGAGCTCCATGATATCGAGGGGAGGGAAAAAACATGGGGTTAGCGTGATGTGGCCAAGGTCGCGACGTCTCTGGTGGTCTATGAGGAGGTGGAGAGGCGTTTTAGTGGGTTTGGTCGACTGCAGTTTTTCGAGTGGCTGGTCATATTTTGATGTAGAGGCGATGACTTCGAATTTGTTTTTGATTTCGAGTTATGGGATGAAACGCGACTTGCTGGAGGTGGAGATGGCCATGGGTGCGGCGGCGAACCACCGTGCACGTGCACGGTGGTGATGGTGTTCGTGTCTGTTGTTTGTGAGTGCCAGAAGTTTGCGTCTCGTGCTCGAGTTTTTCTGGGTTTGCTTCGAGTAGTTACTCGTGTTCGAACGAGTTCTCTTTGTTACTGTTTTGTTAGCTAAGGTTTAAACTTAGCTAAGGAAAAAAAAAAAAAAAGGAAACTGGAAGGAGATAAGAACGCTGGGATGAGGAAAGAAATGGGAAGTCTCGGGGAGAAGATGTGATGGAACCGGGGGGGGAACGCGAGTGAGAAGTTGCTTTCACTCGGGTTATTTATATGGGCTCAGCCCATTCAAATCTTTAAGTTATCAATGTAAATAAAATTTTTTGTGTTTTATAATATGAACAGTTTTGATTTTGTTAAGATAAATTTTTAACAAATGCTTTAGAATTTGTAAATTCTTTAATTGGTAAAGAAAGTTAAAAATCAAAATTTAATTAAATGATTAAATTTTAAAAGAAGAATTTTAAATAAATTTACATTAAAATTTCAATATAACAATAAATTAATTTTTAAAGTATAAACAGATTTTTCAAATGAAAATTAAGGTAAACTATTTTATCAATAGTTTTGAAAAGGAATTTAGAATAATTTAAAGTTGTGATTAAAATTGATTTAATAAACAATTAAGTACTCAAATAAATTTATAATTAAGAATTTATTGATTTGAGAAAGCAAGTTAATTAATTTAAATTGACACTTAATTAAAATAACTAATTAAGGAAAAATCAATGTATCAAGACGATTAAGATTAATTTAATAATCATTAAGAATAATAAATCATTGATTGAATAATCAATAAAATAAATATTTGGTTAATTTATCTCATTCGTTTTGATAAATAAATAACTAACTATTGTTGTTAACTTATATTGATATCTCTGTTCTGTCTGAAATTCTGTATGATGATATTGCCATGTTATTGCACTGTGATTGTGATTTCGTTCTGTATTGATGTGAAAACCCTGTTGTCCGTGAAACGGCATTTAAACTTCGATGCGACAGGGAATCGGATTTCAGTTTGTTATCCGAAACCCACATCGAACCTGTGAATTATTATGAATGACATCCACATTGTTTTTAAATTAACGCTCACTATTCGGTTTAACCGGGAGACGACCTTTGTGTCGTATAACCCATTCCGAATAGTGATACGTCGAATTGGATAGCATTTGAAGACCGGTGTTGAAGACCGGGTATTTGCGAGAGCGATAGGATGACCTGTCGATTGACTCTGCACCGAGTTGCTCCGGTATAGAGTTCTCCATATGTGATGGTGAATCCGATCAGGATTGTGAATATCCGGATTGCAAGGACTTCTTTGGAAGTGCCTTCGGTTCTGTTCGAGCCCGGAACAGACTTGTATGGATAGTATGTCTGACATTACAAGTTGAGATATAAAGCAGATTTCATTCAAATATATTTCTGTTGGTGGCGGAGAATTTATTCTTTAAGCTTAACACCCTTCTCTGAGACGTACGAGCTCAGAGGTTATATAGTTGAAGTTATCAGCGATATATTCCCAATTTGGTAATGTGACATGCTGAGTGTTGCTGAAATGATCATTGTGTTGATTTTTGGGATAGGATCGTTATTTGATCGTCTATCTTAGTGATCATTGTGTTGATCATTTGTTGACCCAAAGCACGGCTTTTGTATAAAGTGTGTTTTTGTGGACGTGACTTCGTCGGACCTCACACCCCGAAATGGTCAAAACAGGAAAGATGCAGCAAGGTTATTGGGGGTAGCACCCCTTAGGGTATGTACATTTCCTTCTGGATAGAAGTGGTATCATGGTATGGAGCCCAGATACTTAACTTATGTGGATATCGCAGATATATATATATATGATTTTGTGATTTGTTGCTGGGGCCCCGGTTAAAGGTTGGTTACGACCGGGAGATAGCATACTCGTGTCAGTAGTTACCCAGTTAGGGGTAACCCGGCCTTGTGTTGGTAGAGATCCGGTTTGGTTCTCGGGGACGTCCTTCCAGAGGCGTTCTCAGTGGCAATGGGAAGTTCCTTGGCCTGACCATTTGTTGGAAATCCAATTCCCAATACGAAACCCTGTACGGTTTTAGTTGTAGAACTTGCCTTTTACTTATGGTGGTCACCACTGTTTAGATGGTAGCTATAGTAGGCATACGATAATGGTCGTATGTTGGCTAAGATTAATATTCTATTTTTGAAATGTTTTCTTCACTATGCACTAGTAATAATATCAAAGAATTCTTTTCTCGTATCAAGCATATTTAACTGTCATAAGAAGAAATCTCCTCCAATTCTGCGTTTGCATTGTGTGTGTGGCGGGAGGTCTTATCGTAGTTCCATTTTTAAAAGCATTCCGAAAATTCTTTTATAAATCTTGTTTTATTTAAATGCAACTGTTTTTGTTTACTCATACCAGTCCCATGACTGATCCGGAGTTTATTGTTTTCTTTCCTAAACTCTGGGTGCCCATTATTTCCACACGGGCAGCCTAGTAGCAGGTTTCTATATTTTGGAGTAGCGGTATTTTGGAGCTCTTATCTTGGATATATCTTAGGAGCTATTGGAGACTTCAGGTGTTTAGCTCTTGGGAGTTCGTTATCACCTCTTTCATTTTGAGGACTTTTGGATACATGTTCACTGTTATATTATCATGATGTTGTATTTAGAGATAGTGGTGTATGTACTATGTACTCTGATATAGTATGAATATTATGTTGATGTTGTAACAGTGATGTTATTTATGATATTGATTCTGTTCCGCTGTTTTATATTCATCTAATTGTTGTTATAAGCTCCGGCGATGCGAATTTGATGTCGTTTATTGGACATCGAGTTTGGGTCGTCACAAAGTGGTATCAGAGCTGTTGGTTGAGTGAGAACTTTAGCTACGGAGTATAACACATTAGATGGCTCATTAGAGATAGGGTGAAGTATACCCTAGAATGAGTATAATAAAATTTGAAACTTTAAAATTTTCTTAGTCAGTTATTTTTACTGCTGATATTCCTTAAGATATTTCGTGTGCATATCTAAATCAATTTTCTTACTAATCTCAGATAGTGAAAATGAGTGGACGCAGAGGAAGAGTGAGGGGTCAAGGCAATGCTGCAGTATCAAATCAAATTCCCGCAGCCGCAGAAGCAGTAATAGAAATTCAGCAGCAGCCGGACTTGGCTGAATTATATAAGAAGTTTGAAAAGCTTGGTGGAAAACCATTTATTGGCAAAGAGTCAATTATTGACGCTCAAGCTTGGGTAAGATCGTGTGAAAAGATTTTTAAAGGACTAAAATTGCAGGATGAGCAGAAAAGACTTATAGCTTCTTGGCAACTCCAAGGAGAAGCTTCAGCTTGGTGGGAAACCATCATTGTAGATGAACCCGAGGAAGAATTCACTTGGGATCGTTTTAAAGAAGTGTTTGAGAAACGTTACATGCCATCAGCGGGTGTTTCTAGAATGTATCAGGAATTTCTGGATTTGAAACAAGGAAGTTTGTCGTTTGAAGAATATTTGAATAAATTCAGTGAACTATCTCGGTTTGGTCCGGAATTGCTAAATACACCTCTGAAGAAAAACGAAAGGTTTATCCGAGGAATGAACCAGAAATATCATGGAAGAATGACGGGTCATGTTAAAGAATCTTTCTCAGATTTAGTAGATATGGGTTACAGGTACGCTACTCTTGATATACAGGAAGCGACTGTGGAGAAAGGTAATTCAGGTAGTCAGAATTATAAAAAGCGTAAATTCGGAGGCAAGAAACCATGGCAAGGCAATGAGAAGAAGAGGAATATTCAGGGAAGCGCAGCAGAAAATGTCACTTGTTACAACTGCAAAGAGAAAGGCCACTATTCAAGTCACTGTCCAAAACCGAAGAGACCAGCTAGAGAATGTTACAATTGTCATAAACCGGGACATTTAGTTAAAGATTGCCCAGTGATGAGGCCAGCGCAGGTAGCAAAAGTCTATGCAATAAAGGAGGACCCCTCATCTTCAAAAGCTGACAAAGGGAAAAGTGTTTTGGAAGGTAACCTTACTATTAATAATAGAACTGTTAGAGCTTTATTTGATACGGGAGCTTCACATAGCTTTATTTCCCAACAAACCGTAAATGAACTAGGACTTGAAACTAAATTTGCTGACGATCTTATTTGCGTGAAAAATCCGGTTGGAGGTCCCGCAAATCTTAGTTCATATTGTAAGAGAGTTCCTATTTCATATGCTAGCTATAAATTTCCTATTAACCTTTATGTCCTCGAATTTGACGAATTTGAAATCTTACTCGGTATGAACTGGTTAACGAGATACGATGCTATATTGGAGTGTAGTAATCGGACAGTTTTAATCAAAACAAGCCTTGGAAATTTTATTGAAATCTCTTGTGAGAATCCAAGTCCAAGGAGCGACAGATTGATATATACTTTGGGAAATCTTGAACCCACTTTGCAGTCTATACCTGTTGTTCGGGATTTTTCTGACGTATTTGAAGAAGTGAAATCTTTACCTCCTCATCGAGAAATAGAATTCCGAATCGATCTTGTACCTAATACTCGTCCTGTTGTTCACGCAAGTCGCAGGATGGCACCTAGGGAAAAGATTGAATTGGTTCATCAAACTAATGAGCTACTAGCAAAAGGATTAATTCGACCCAGTGTTTCTGAATGGGGCTCAGCCGTCGTATTTGTTGCCAAATCAGACGGATCCTTGAGATTGTGTGTAGATTACCGCGATCTAAATAAACAAACTCTCAAGAATAAATTTCCACTTCCCAGGATTGATGATTTATTTGATCAGTTGCACGGCGCTCGTTTCTTTTCAAAAATGGATCTAGCCCAAGGATTCCATCAATTACGAATCGCCGAAGATTGTGTACATCTGACCGCTTTCAGAGGTCCTAATATGTTCTATGAATGGTTAGTTATGCCTTTCGGGCTAACCAATGCTCCAGCATACTTCGTAGATCTGATGACTCGTGTGTTTCGGGAAGTTTTAAATAAATTTGTGCTTGTATTCATTGATGATATCGAGGAGAGGATACTACTTTTGAATTAGATAATAGAGAAGTTATAAGGATGAAGGGCAGAATTTGTGTCCCTGACATTCCAGAATTGAAACGTGAAGTGTTGGATGAATGCCACAAGTCCAAATTTAACATCCATCCCGGAGTCAACAAAATGTATCGTGATGTTAAAAGGACATTCTGGTGGAAAACGATGAAGAGAGACATATCTATTTATGTAAGTCGCTGTGTTACTTGTCAGCAGATCAAGAGCGACCAAAGGAAAGTGGCCGGTTTACTTCAACCTTTAGAAGTACCGAAATGGAAGTGGGATCAAGTATCGATGGATTTCATCGATGGATTGCCTCGTACCAAGAAAGGCAATGAAGCGATTTGGGTTATTGTAGATCGTCTAACCAAAAATGCTCATTTCATCCCAGTTAAATCCACTCGTACTGCGGCAAGCTTGGCAGGTATTTATATAAGGGAAATTGTTCGCCTCCATGGTATTCCCAGCAGTATAGTGAGTGATCGTGATCCGATCTTCACTTGTAGATTTTGGGAAGCATTTCAAGACGCTTTAGGAACGAAATTAAAATTCAGTACTGCTTATCATCCGCAATCTGATGGACAAACTGAGAGAGTTAATCGAATTTTAGAAGACCTACTGCGTGCTTGTGTTCATGATTTTGGTGGTTCTTGGGAGGACCATTTGCATCTGGTTGAATTCTCATATAATAACAGCTATCAAGCCAGTTTAGAAATGGCTCCTTTCGAAGCTTTATATGGTCGTCCGTGTCGATCACCTACATGTTGGATCGAATCAGGTGATAGACTTGTTCTTGGACCGGATATGATAAAAGAAGCCACTGAGAAGGTAGAATTTATTCGAAAGAAGTTATTAACTGCCCAAAGTCGTCAGAAGAGCTATTATGACCGTCGAAGGAGAAATTTGGAATTTCAAGTTGGAGATTCTGTATTTCTAAAAGTATCTCCGATGCGGGGAGTGTTGAGATTCGGGAAAACTGGAAAGTTGGCACCGCGTTATATTGGTCCTTTTCCTATTCTGGAAAGGATTGGTTCTCTAGCATATAGAGTGCAGTTACCCAACTGGTTATCTGGCGTACATGATGTGTTCCATATTTCTAATCTTCGGAAATATGTGCACGATCCAGATGATATTATTGAAGAAGCTGCTCAGCAGGATCTTGAAATCACTCCCAACTTGGCAGTTAGAAGGGAACCGATAAAGATTGTAGATCGTGATGAGAAGCGATTGAGGAACAAAATTGTGAAATTGGTCAAAGTTAAATGGAGTGGCGATCCAAAGGACTGTACTTGGGAGACTGAAGAGAATATGAAGAAATCATATCCCAAATGCAGAATTGACATCTCGACTTAAAACTGTAAGTCATTTCCTTATTTCTAAATCCGTATATTCTTTGTTTGAGTTTCTCTCTCTTTCAATTTCGAGGACGAAATATTCTTAAGGGGGGGATATTGTAACATCCCGAAAATTTTGAATTTAAAATTTAGTAATATATTTTAAACTTTTTGAAATAAAAATTGAAAAGTAGTAAAGGAATAAAATATGAACAAAGTTAGTATTTTTAGTTAAAACTTTTAAAAGAAATAAAAAGAAAATTGTTAATGTAAGTTATGAAAAAAATTTAAAATTTAAATCGCATCATAAACAAATAAACAAATAATCCTACGAATAATTAAACAAGTAAACAACTAAACAAACAAACAAATAAACAAACAAATAGTTAAACAAAAGAATAAATGAACAAATAAATGAACAAATGTACAAACCAGTAAAATATGTAAGCAAAAGAAGATAAAATAAAATAAAACAACTTTTCATATATTTAGCAAAATAACTAAAACAAGTTGCTATGAACAATAGAAAGACATAAGAGAACAAATAAAAATAAAAATAATAATATATATAATAATCTAACATTTAAGCAATGTAAACAAATAAACAAATGAAATAAGATAACAAAAGGGTATGAAGGATTATAAAACTGTAAAAAGTATATAAACTATACATATAAAAAAAAGAAATCAGAACATAACATGCTGCAAATAGGAAAAAGAAGAAAACTTGAACATTCCTTTTTCATACCTTCATTAAATGCTATCACCTTTAGCAAAGAAGCATAACTGCATTAAATACAAGCAACATACTTCATTTAATGATTTTACTGCCTAGCAGATCTAAAAGCATGGTTAGTTTTTTTTTTATACTTCAACTTGTACTTGCTTTGTGAACTCAGCTTATCCTTTCACCTGCACACCATCCTTCTTATAAAAATACACACATCCATATTTATTTTCATCCCGTTCAAAACAAAGATAATAAACAAAAGAAAACATCATATTTCATAAACTCAAGAGCATTCAGGTGATCAAAACAGAAAGAAAGAAGAAAAGAAACCGGGAAAAAAAAGAATTAAACTGCAGTCTTCCAAACAACATAGTGCTTTCTGTTTCAAAACGAACATGTGAGTAAACCTATATTTATTTGGAATATAGATACTTAATCCATGGTTGTGTGTGTTGTTGTATATAAACAAAAATTATTGCTCTGCATATTGTTCTGTGTTACTGGAGAACATATGTGAGCTCTGTTTTTTTTTTTATAATCATATCTCAGGAGCTAGTTAATTAAAAAAAAAAAGATTCAAGGGAACTTCATTAACATTTTTAACTTAGGATACTTAAAAACAAAATAGGTAGTGTATACTTGACTCACAGTTTAAAAATTTTGTTTAAGCTTGAAATCAAAACTTCTGACTCTGTAACATGAACATTACAGTAAAAAAAAAAAAAGATTTTAAGGTAAATTCAAACATTTTAAATCATTGAATTGATATTATAATTGGAATGAACATATGAAAATAAGATTTTTAAAACAGAAATGAAGATTTTTAGTTGGGTATATACAGAGCAGTTCGAACATGAACAAAAAATCGTTTTCTTTGAATTTCCAGAGATCGAGTTAATGATAGATGTTGTAATTTGAATTGAAGTGAGTTTGAACTTCCATAATGACAAGAAAAATATTAAATAAAATTTAGAATGTGTGAAGTTGCCATTCGAACCCAAAATAGGGTTTAAAACTGGAAGTTGCAGTGCGAAAAAAAATGGTGATTTTGTCGAAATGGAATGATCGAGCTCCATGATATCGAGGGGAGGGAAAAAACATGGGGTTAGCGTGATGTGGCCAAGGTCGCGACGTCTCTGGTGGTCTATGAGGAGGTGGAGAGGCGTTTTAGTGGGTTTGGTCGACTGCAGTTTTTCGAGTGGCTGGTCATATTTTGATGTAGAGGCGATGACTTCGAATTTGTTTTTGATTTCGAGTTATGGGATGAAACGCGACTTGCTGGAGGTGGAGATGGCCATGGGTGCGGCGGCGAACCACCGTGCACGTGCACGGTGGTGATGGTGTTCGTGTCTGTTGTTTGTGAGTGCCAGAAGTTTGCGTCTCGTGCTCGAGTTTTTCTGGGTTTGCTTCGAGTAGTTACTCGTGTTCGAACGAGTTCTCTTTGTTACTGTTTTGTTAGCTAAGGTTTAAACTTAGCTAAGGAAAAAAAAAAAAAAGGAAACTGGAAGGAGATAAGAACGCTGGGATGAGGAAAGAAATGGGAAGTCTCGAGGAGAAGATGTGATGGAACCGGGGGGGGAACGCGAGTGAGAAGTTGCTTTTACTCGGGTTATTTATATGGGCTCAGCCCATTCAAATCTTTAAGTTATCAATGTAAATAAAATTTTTTGTGTTTTATAATATGAACAGTTTTGATTTTGTTAAGATAAATTTTTAACAAATGCTTTAGAATTTGTAAATTCTTTAATTGGTAAAGAAAGTTAAAAATCAAAATTTAATTAAATGATTAAATTTTAAAAGAAGAATTTTAAATAAATTTACATTAAAATTTCAATATAACAATAAATTAATTTTTAAAGTATAAACAGATTTTTAAAATGAAAATTAAGGTAAACTATTTTATCAATAGTTTTGAAAAGGAATTTAGAATAATTTAAAGTTGTGATTAAAATTGATTTAATAAACAATTAAGTACTCAAATAAATTTATAATTAAGAATTTATTGATTTGAGAAAGCAAGTTAATTAATTTAAATTGACACTTAATTAAATAACTAATTAAGGAAAAATCAATGTATCAAGACGATTAAGATTAATTTAATAATCATTAAGAATAATAAATCATTGATTGAATAATCAATAAAATAAATATTTGGTTAATTTATCTCATTCGTTTTGATAAATAAATAACTAACTATTGTTGTTAACTTATATTGATATCTCTGTTCTGTCTGAAATTCTGTATGATGATATTGCCATGTTATTGCACTGTGATTGTGATTTCGTTCTGTATTGATGTGAAAACCCTGTTGTCCGTGAAACGGCATTTAAACTTCGATGCGACAGGGAATCGGATTTCAGTTTGTTATCCGAAACCCACATCGAACCTGTGAATTATTATGAATGACATCCACATTGTTTTTAAATTAACGCTCACTATTCGGTTTAACCGGGAGACGACCTTTGTGTCGTATAACCCATTCCGAATAGTGATACGTCGAATTGGATAGCATTTGAAGACCGGTGTTGAAGACCGGGTATTTGCGAGAGCGATAGGATGACCTGTCGATTGACTCTGCACCGAGTTGCTCCGGTATAGAGTTCTCCATATGTGATGGTGAATCCGATCAGGATTGTGAATATCCGGATTGCAAGGACTTCTTTGGAAGTGCCTTCGGTTCTGTTCGAGCCCGGAACAGACTTGTATGGATAGTATGTCTGACATTACAAGTTGAGATATAAAGCAGATTTCATTCAAATATATTTCTGTTGGTGGCGGAGAATTTATTCTTTAAGCTTAACACCCTTCTCTGAGACGTACGAGCTCAGAGGTTATATAGTTGAAGTTATCAGCGATATATTCCCAATTTGGTAATGTGACATGCTGAGTGTTGCTGAAATGATCATTGTGTTGATTTTTGGGATAGGATCGTTATTTGATCGTCTATCTTAGTGATCATTGTGTTGATCATTTGTTGACCCAAAGCACGGCTTTTGTATAAAGTGTGTTTTTGTGGACGTGACTTCGTCGGACCTCACACCCCGAAATGGTCAAAACAGGAAAGATGCAGCAAGGTTATTGGGGGTAGCACCCCTTAGGGTATGTACATTTCCTTCTGGATAGAAGTGGTATCATGGTATGGAGCCCAGATACTTAACTTATGTGGATATCGCAGATATATATATATGATTTTGTGATTTGTTGCTGGGGCCCCGGTTAAAGGTTGGTTACGACCGGAAGATGGCATACTCGTGTCAGTAGTTACCCAGTTAGGGGTAACCCGGCCTTGTGTTGGTAGAGATCCGGTTTGGTTCTCGGGGACGTCCTTCCAGAGGCGTTCTCAGTGGCAATGGGAAGTTCCTTGGCCTGACCATTTGTTGGAAATCCAATTCCCAATACGAAACCCTGTACGGTTTTAGTTGTAGAACCTGCCTTTTACTTATGGTGGTCACCACTGTTTAGATGGTAGCTATAGTAGGCATACGATAATGGTCGTATGTTGGCTAAGATTAATATTCTATTTTTGAAATGTTTTCTTCACTATGCACTAGTAATAATATCAAAGAATTCTTTTCTCGTATCAAGCATATTTAACTGTCATAAGAAGAAATCTCCTCCAATTCTGCGTTTGCATTGTGTGTGTGGCGGGAGGTCTTATGGTAGTTCCATTTTTAAAAGCATTCCGAAAATTCTTTTATAAATCTTGTTTTATTTAAATGCAACTGTTTTTGTTTACTCATACCAGTCCCATGACTGATCCGGAGTTTATTGTTTTCTTTCCTAAACTCTGGGTGCCCATTATTTCCACACGGGCAGCCTAGTAGCAGGTTTCTATATTTTGGAGTAGCGGTATTTTGGAGCTCTTATCTTGGATATATCTTAGGAGCTATTGGAGACTTCAGGTGTTTAGCTCTTGGGAGTTCGTTATCACCTCTTTCATTTTGAGGACTTTTGGATACATGTTCACTGTTATATTATCATGATGTTGTATTTAGAGATAGTGGTGTATGTACTATGTACTCTGATATAGTATGAATATTATGTTGATGTTGTAACAGTGATGTTATTTATGATATTGATTCTGTTCCGCTGTTTTATATTCATCTAATTGTTGTTATAAGCTCCGGCGATGCGAATTTGATGTCGTTTATTGGACATCGAGTTTGGGTCGTCACATTTAATTAAATTCAAGACAACCCATTTATCTTTATTAATTACTTAATTACCATTTAAATCTTATTTAAATTAACGTTTGATATTAATTTATCATTAACATACAAAATTACTTGAGACCCATATGATTTATTCAATACACTTATCTTAATTTCTTACTAAATTATAACTCTTTATTTTGAAAACACTTACGGATATAATTAAATAATTCACTAAAATATTCAAACCAAATCAACTTAAATTCAAAACACATTTATCTTCATAATCTACAAAATATGTGAATAACTTGATAAATACTTTATACTTGTAGACTTGATTACTAACTGGTTTTGAAAATTTTGTCTTTGTTTTACAGCTTTTCCATGTTTTTTTAAAACTAGGTTAACTACTTTACTTGAAAACTTAGTTAAATTATTAACTAAACTCTCGGGCTAAACTCAAAGGTACCCGATCCAACCTCGCTTCTTCCCGTGACAATCCTATCGAACGTGACTCGCGATCAGACTGAGCAAAGCCTCCTTTTCCCCGAAGCATCTCTTCTCTTCTTCTTCTACAACGAAACAACAATTCAGACATATCAACCCTATGCACCGTGCACATGCACCGTCGTTCTGATCACCTCCGACCTTCGTTGCGATCGCCCGTAAGTCATCGACGACGTGCTCATTCGCTCTGACCACCTAGACTTATCCAAAACCCCTCGAATCAAAATCTGGAACACGATCCTAAACCTAGGCTATAATCCATCATCCATCGCCACCTCGTCCAGCCGGCTTTGTACACCCGAGGCCTCAAAATTTCGTCAGCGTCGCCGCTAGAGTTCACCCTTCCTTTTCCCCTCCTACCGCAACGTCCAAACACTCCTTTAACGCCGTAGTTCAACCAAACCCGCACACAAAAAATAACACATCCTAAACCCTATTTCGACCCCTAGCCGCAGCCAGGGTGGCCAATAAAAACAGCGACCATTTTTCCTCAACTCGCCAACTTCCACGCTACCTCCAGCAACCAACTCGACCACACAAACCTTGCTGATCAACGGAAAATGCTCAAACCCAAATCACGATCAACTTGCAATTTCTCTCGAATATCTATCTTAAAAATCATGATTTTATTTTTAAAAACCATAACTTCTAAAGATAAACCAGATCATACACATGAAACCACAAATTATTTAAGTTGAGATTTTTAATATGGTCAAGTTTTACTATAATTTTCCTTTTTGTTAAACTACCATCAGTGTCACGACTCGAATTTCATTGCCTGAAAATCTACATTCACACTTCCCTCATATTCGAATGCCGCAGATTCAACCGTTGAAATTCGATTCGTGTCGGAGCTATAACACATTAGGTACAACAACACAGTGGAAGAAAAATGAATATATCATTAATTATACAATATTCGATACAATAATGATACAAATGTGATATTAATACTATCAGAGATACATGACAATAGCGGAAATAAAACACTAAAAGAGGGACAATATCACCAACTTGATCTTCCAAAGAATAGAAAGAAGATAGAATCCAAAACTGCATTCCAATTCAATGCTCCAAAGATCTCCAAGACGTCAGCTCAAACCATCATCATGTGTAATGTAGCAAACTCGGTAACTGTTGAAGTGAAACAAATGCTATTGCCAAATCCAAAGGTTGGATGTTATCAAATCGACACCTACTATTTGATTATCTGAGAAACCCAAGTCTAGACTGCCCGTGTGGAAAATTGTGAGCACCCAGAGTTTAGAAAGGGAAAAATAAACTCCAGGTCAGTCATGCGACTGGTGTGAGCAAACAAAAACGGCTTTGAACAAAAACAAGCAATAAAAGAATTTAAAATTGAAAACCGCAATGCTTTTTGAAAAATGAAACTACCAGAAGGCCTCCCCGCCAGTCACAATGCAAGCGCATAATTAGAGGAGATTTCTCCTTATGATAGTCAAACATGCTTGACACGCAAAATCATATTGATATTATTATTAGTGCATAGTGCAGAAAACATTTCGAAAGTATAATATTAATCTTAGCCAGCATAAGTACCATTATATTATGCCTACTATAGCTACCACCTAAGGTGGCAGGTTATACAACTAAAACCGTACGTATTGTTCCTTTTGGATTTCCAATAAATGGTTAGGCTAAGGAACTTCCTGGGCCACATGGGTATGCCTTTGGAGGGATGCCCCAAGAACTTAACCAGCTCTCTGCCAACACAAATCCGGGTTACTTCTGTAACTAGGTAACTACTACACGAATATGCCATCCCTCGGTCGTTACCAACCGTTATCCAAGCGCCCAACACCAACAACTACAAAGTAATAAATTTGCAGTACCTACATAGGTTTAGTATCTGGGTACCATGATACCACCCTTTTCCAAAAGGGAATGCACATACCCTAGATGGCACGACCCTCATAACCTTGTTGCATTCTTCATGTTCGACCATTTTCGGGTTGTGAGGTCCGACGAGGTCTCGTCCACAAAGCTACGCTTTACACAAAAGCCATGATTCGATCAACACATGATTAGCAACGCTTCGTATGCCACAATACCAAATTGAAAATGTATCAATAGTAACCATCAACTACATAACCTCTGAGCTTGTACATCTCAGAGAAGGGTGTTAAGCTAAGAGAATAAATGCTCCGCCACCAAATAGGAATGTATATGATAGAAACCAACATTACATCTCAAAGGGTAATGTCAGACATACATCCATACAAGTCTGTTCTGGGTTCGAACAGAACCGAAGACGCTTCAAAAGAAGCCCTTGAAATTCGGCTATTCACAATCCCGATTGGACTCCCCATCACATATGGAGATCTCTATACCATAGCTACTCAGTGCAGAGTCAATCGATGGGTAATCCTTTCATTCTCAAAAATACCCGGTCTTCACCACCGGTCTTCAAATGCAATCCGTTTCGTCGTATCATTATTCAGAACAGTTTATATGACACAAAGTCCTCTCTCGGCTAAACCGAATAATGAGCGCAATATTTAAAAACATATGGATATATGGGATCTTAGTTAAGTCACAAACATTAGCCCATAACCTTTCTTTCAAATGATTTAACAAATTTCCACTTTTAATCTTTTAAACCAAAAGATTCACCCTTATAAAATCCACTTCAATTTGAAACCAAGGTTCAACAATCTTTCACAAAGATTAATTTATAGCTTTCAGAACTGTTTCAATTCCAAATCTTTTATACAAAAGACACATTTTTAAGATCCTCTTCCTTGTGAAAACAAGATTCACCAACCTTTCACAAAGATTTATTCATAGCTTTCAAAACAATTCCATTTCAAATTTGAAATCCTTTAAAAAAAAACTAGAAATCCTTTCTTTTTATGAAAGCCTTTATTATTTGAAAACAAATGCTTTTTGTTTTAGGAAAATCTGACCAAATATACACAAGTTATAGCCTTTTAAAGGTATAAACTAGAAAACCAGCGAACTGCCGTATCATCGGAAAATTCTAATTTGAATGAAATTCAAATTCCAAAATAATTTATTTAAAATAGTTTTAAATACAGATATATATATATATATATATATATATATATATATTATATAAACCTTTCAAACCATGATTTCCAAAATAATTTCAAATAATTTTTTAAAACTAAATTTTAATTTTAAAACTTCCCTTTCAAAAGCTTTCCATGTCCAATTCCATTTCCAAAACCATTTGGATTCAAAATTCATCTTTTACAACCATTTTGAATAAAATAATATTAAATTCAAATATTTGTTACTTAACCAATTTCCTCGTGCAGTCCATATTTATGTATGTATGGTGTAGTCCAAGGGTTTTACACAATAGTGCAATATCATCAATTATCACAATCCAGACACAACAATATTGATAGGAGGTATAATCTTATAATGCTTATCTTAATTCACAGATTCACAGATAAATAATATAAATTTATCACAGATAAATAAATTGCATTCATCAAAGCTCAATTCAAAATAACTCACATCATAGAGTTTCACACATCAAGGATATCAACAATTCAAAGCATTCCATGCAATCCAAACATCCATAAGTAAGATCAATCAATCATCTGATAAATTTAAATCAGATTAATTACTTATTAATAAATTACTAATCTTGGTTAATTTACATTAATTAATTACAAACCATTTTAATTAATTATCCTTTAATAATTTGTTAATTAACCTTTAGTAATAAATTAATTAACCTTTAATCATAAATCAATCAATAAATAAATCAACCTTTAATCATTAAATAATTAACCCATAATTATTTAATTATTCTTTAATTAATTATTCTTGATTAATTAATTTATTAATTAACCCTTAGTTAATTACTCTTTAATAATAAATTAATCAACCTTTAATTATTAATTAAATCAACCTTAATTAATAATTCAATCAACCTTTAATCATTAAATAATTAACCTTTAATTATTTAATTATCCTTTAATTAATTACCCTTAATTAATTACAACAAGTGATTATCCCTAATCCTTTATATTAATAAATCACAAATTAATTGGGTCATTATCCTTTAATCGCTTAATTAATCAACTTTAATTATTAATTAATTACTTAATTAAGTAATAATCTTTAAGTGATTAATTACCTTTAATTACTTACATTAATTTATCTTAATTGATTAATTACCCTTTAATGTAATTACACAAAGTAATTATCTTTAAGTAAGTAATAATCTTTTTAATTACTCACCTTAATTTATTTCACCTTTAATTAATTGATAATCATATGACTAAGTACATTAATTCATCATTTTCAATTACTTAATAAACCTTTAATTAAGTAATTAAATTACAAATATATAATCCTTTATTCTTAAGATAACCCAAGTATCTTAATTAATTTTATAATCTCATTTTAAATAACCATTGAGATAAAATATCATTAATATCTAATTTAACTTAAAACCTTCAAGTAAATCTACTATTTCATTTATCAAAATAAATTTAAGAATAAATAAAGGATATATATATATATATATATATAATACCTCAATTTTGATTAATTTTTTTTAAACCCTCAATTTATTAAAACTAAAAATAAATATTTATTATCTTAAAATTAAATCAAGAAAAAGTTTTAAAACTTGATTAAATGGAAAACTTGTTTAATTTTAGAAAATTTAAAACTGTAAATTGTTAACCCAAGGCGATTACTTGTTTTACCCAAGCCAATCTCTTGCTTACCCGAGCTCAACTTTGGGTTTTTCATTCTTCTCACTTTCTCGAGCTAATTCACCAATTTCTTTGAGTTTGCCACGAGTAACTTCATCTTCCCAAATATTTGAACCAAGATCAAATACTTGCGATATTTCATGCATGTGCACATATGATTGGAGCAGCTCCGATCATCACCTCCCCTTTCATCACGTCGCCGATCACCTCCTCCATAAACACCATAACCCAGATCGTCGAATTAAACATGGAATCGAAAACGAGCATTCTGACCTCCAACTGGAACCAATAGATCGCCAAAAACCTACCTCGCCTCACCATTCCCGATCATCAGAGACTTTGCCACCCCGACCATAATTTAACCATTATCCTACACTCCTTTCCCCCTCGTGTGATCTACTCCGATCCTCCCACGTCGACGAACTAGCTTCTGGAATATTGTCGATCCAATTAGCTAATAAAACCCTAAATTAACCTCCATACACCACCGTGGTCTATAAAACCACCAGCTATTTTTCTCTCGACCATCTACCAACAACCAAGCATTGACCCAAACCCCAAGGCTACAGAGCCACGTGTTCACCAGAAATCAACATAATTCCATTTTCTATTTATCCCAAAATATCTCAACCATCCCAATCTTATAAATCCTGATTTCCACCTTAAAATTCATCATATCCTAGTGTGAATCAAATTATCAAGTCGAAATAAGAATTTAAGAATATTGATTTTTAAGTTATAAAAAGTTCCTCTGTAAATTTTCCTATTCTAGTAAAATACCTTACTTGATTTTACTTATATTTATTTTTAAAAATAACAGTAGGTTAACACGAACAAATTTTCTTTAAAGATCATGGCATAACATCAATTATATGAAGAGATATTAACTTTAATTAATTTTTTTATCCTGATTTGAAAGCCTGCAATAAGAATAGAACCATATCTTCATATATCCAGACATATACACTTAGATATTTGCATATATACAGTCATGCAATGATAATTCACATTCACACAATATATTTCATATCATGGTTTCAATCACATGAATTAGAGATAAACAGATCAAGGGCTAGAGGTTTACTCACCTAGGTTTAAAAATAGAAAGCCTAGAACTGATTTTTGAATTCTGGAAAATGATCTGGAAAATGTTCTTCGAACCTGAATTTGATGCTAATAGGTTGAATCTAATCTTGTCGAATATTACTTGAATTAAATTAGGTTGAAGTTGGACTTTGATCTTTGCTTGATGTTGAGATGCTTTGCTTCAGATTGAATCAGGTTGAAGATCTCCGGATTTTAAGTTTTGATTCTGTTCTGGTTCATTCTCAGGTTTTAGTTTTGATTGCTTTTGATTTTTGTTTTAGACTTCAAGTTGACATATGTTTTGAAATCCCGATCAACGAATTGCTTACTTGATCTGATTTACTTTTAACTTGATGTTTAAATTGAATCAATAAATTTGCTTTCAAGTTTTTAATATTATTGTTTTGATTTTCATTTTATTTTCAGGTTTTCATGTTTTTCTTGAGAAGATGAAAAAAAAATTGAGACATTAGCCTGATTTTACTCTTTTGACATTTATTTACATTATTAAAATTAAAAAAAAAGAAAATAGGATTGCCACTTATTAATATTTGTTAACACTTGCTCATGCATGAATTTAAAATTTTACAAATGTCATATGTAATAAAATTGTGTTTACATCCTTAACTTAATTTTTATATTAAATTTATAAATTATGTTTTAACCCCTTTATGTTATTAATTTCTGAATCATATTTTCATGTTACATATATATATATATATATATATATATATATATGTATACATTTTTAACTTATGTTTATATAATTTTACAAATGCCATAACTCCTTTATATATGTATTATATTTTAAATTTATAAATATACAAATATAATTATTTCAAAAGAGAAACAGGAAAATAGACACAAGGAAAAGTTACAAAAAAAAATAGTCTCGGGGACGGTAAGTTTGTTTTGTAGTCTGAAAGACACTTTATAGTCTAAACAGAAAATAATAGCTACGTCTATCATTCTGTAATTTACATTACGAAGTGCCCTTCAAACTAAAAAACAAACTTGCTTTCTCTAAAACTAATTTTTTTTGCAACTTCTTCCCTGTTCTTAAAAACCCCAAAGAGAAATATTTGTATGTTTTTAAGCTTTTATTTATTCTTGTCTTACATTTGCATTCATACATTTATATTATTTACACTTATACAATTTTTAAAGAAAATGATTTGAAATCAAATTTATACATTACTAATAAATATTCATATACATTAGTTCCTTGGGAAAAAAGTCAAATTTTATTTCTAAAATATTTATTCTTGAATTTCAAATTGAAATTTTACTTGAAATCTACTCGTCTATATTAAAAAGCAAATATTTTATTTGTTCCTGGAAAATTTCAAATTTATCCACAATTTAGTTCAAAATTTATATTAATTATCAAATTTAAATTTGGCTAAAAACCGAGTATGCTATAGATTCCCCCTTTTAGAAAATTTCGTCCCCGAAATTTGCTAGGGAGACGACAAAAGAATAGATGGAGAGTGTTTTACCAGATCAAACTGAATATCTATTCTGAATTTGGCCTACCAAATCAAAATATCATTAATAATTATGAGAATGAACTCATTCAACACTTTATGAAATAGGTCCACGAAATATTTCGGGGCATTGGTAAGTTCGAAGGGATGACTAACCATTCGTAGAATAAATCGGTACCTCAAAGAATAGACAAATGGATACAATCCAATTTTATATTTAATTAACCAACTCATTTTAAATATAATTTCAAATTCATTAAAATTTAAAATGAAAAGATTGGTAAGAAACTAAAGATCGCAGGGCCACCACCACACCCGAAGCTTCTCCTTGTAGCTGCCATAAAATCATCAAAGAATTTGAAATCGGATGATGAATCAAAATAGATTGGTAGTGAAAATCTATTCCTTGTTGTTGCAGGGTATCGACCATTTGTAGTGGTACTCCCCTGTCCACTATCTCATCCTCTTCTTGCATTCATAGTCACTATAAGTGAATAGTAAGAGAATTTACTGAGGTATACGGACAAAATAACTGAGGGATATACTCATTGTGGGTAATACTTCACCCTATCACTAATGAGTTACCTAATGTGTTATAATCCTGAGCTAAAGTTCTTACTCAACCTTCAGCTCTGATACCAAGTTGTCACGACCCGAATTTTAGCGCTCGAAAATCGACATTCATACATCACTCGTATTCGAATGCCACAGATTCAACCATTGAAATTCAATTCGCGCCGGAGCTTATAACACATTAGGTACAACAACACAACGGAAGAAAAATGAATATATCATTGATATACAATATTCGATACAATAATGATACAAATGAGATATCAATACTATCAGAGATACAAGACAACAGCGGAAAGAAAACACCAGCAGCGGAAAAATATCGCCAACTTGATCTTTCAAAGAATAGAAAGAAGATAGAATCCAAAACTGCATTCCAATTCAATGCTCCAAAGATCTCCATGCCATCCCCCGGTCATTATCGACCTTCATCCAAGCGCTCAACACCAACAACCACAAAGTAATAAATTTGCAGTAACCACATAGGTTAAGTATCTGGGCTCCATACCATGATACCACCCTTTTCCAGAAGGGAATGGACATATCCTAAAGGGCGTGACCCTCATAACTGTGCTTCATTCTTCTTGTTTCGACCATTTCCGGTTGTGAGGTCCGACGAGGTTTCGCCCACAAAGCTATGCTTTACAGAAAAGCCATGCTTCGATTAACACATGATCGGTAGCACTTCTTATGCCACACTACCAAATTGGAAATGTATCACTAGTAACCATCAACTACATAACCTCTAAGCTCATACTTCTCAGAGAAGGGTGTTATGCTAAGAGAATAAATTCTCTACCAGCAAACAGAAATGTATTTGATAGAAACCAGCTTTACATCTCAAAGTGTAATGTCAGACATATATTTATACAAGTTTGTTTTGATTCGAAAAGAATTGAAGGCACTTAAAAAGAAGCCCTTGAAATTCGAGTATTCGCAATACCGATCGGACTCCCCACCACATATGGAAATCTCTATACCGTGTCTACTCAGTGTAAAGTCAATCGACGGGTAATCCTTTCGTTCTCGAAAATACCCGGTCTTCACCATCGGTCTTCAAATGCTATCCATTTCATCGTATCATTATTCAGAATGGATAATATGACACAAAGTCCTATCTCGACTAAACTGAATAATGAGCGCAATATTTAGAAACATGTGGATATATGGGATCTTAGTTAAGTCACAACCTTTAGCCCAAAACCTTTCTTTCAAATGGTTTGACAAATCTCCACTTTTAATCTTTCAAACCAAAAGATTCACCCTTATAAAATCCACTTCAATTTGAAACCAAGGTCCAATAATCTTTCACAAAGATTAATTCTTAGCTTTCAAAACTATTTCAATTCCAAATCTTATATACAAAAGATACACTTTTAAGATCCTCTTCCTTTTAAAAACAAGATTCACCAACCTTTCACAATGATTTATTCATAGCTTTCAAAGAAATTCCATTTCAAATTTGAAATCCTTTCAACAAAAACTGGAAAACCTTTCTTTATATGAAAGCCATTATTATTTGAAAACAAATGCTTTTTGTTTAGAAAAACCTGATCAAATGTACACAAGTTTTAGCCTTTTAAAGGTATAAACCAGAAAATCAGCAGATTGCCATATCATAGGCAAGTTCTAATTTGAATTAAATTCAAACTTCTAAACAATTAATTTAAAATAGTTTTAAATATATATATATATAAACCTTTCAAACCATGATTTCCAAAATAATTTTAAATAATATTTTAAAACTAAATTTTAATTTCAAAACTTCCCTTTCAAAAGCTTTCCATATCCAATTCCATTTCCAAAACCATTTAGATTCAAAATTCAACTTTTACAACCATTGTGATAAAAATAATATTAAATTCAAATATCTGTGACTTAACCAATTTTCTCGTGTAATCCATATTTATGTGTGTATGGTATAGTCTAGGGGTTTTACACAATAGTGCAATATCATCAATAATCACAATCCAAACACAGCAATATTGATAAGCGGTATAATCCTATAACGCTTATCTTCATTCATAGATTCACAGATAAATAATATAAATTTATCACAGATGAATAAATTACATTCATCACAGCTCAAATCAAAATAATTCATATCACAGAGTATCACACGTCAAGGATATCAACAATTCAAAGTATTCCATGCAATCCAAACATCCATAAGTAAGATCTATCAATCATTTGATAAATTTAAATCGGATTAATTACTTATGAATAAATTACTAATCTTGTTTAGTTAACATTAATTAATTACAAACCATTTTAATTAATTATCCTTTAATAATTTGTTAATTAACCTTTAATAATAAATTAATTAACCTTTAATCATAAATCAATCAATAAATAAATCAACCTTTAATCATTAAATAATTAACCCATAATTATTCAATTATTCTTTAATTAATTATTCTTAATCAATTAATTAATTTATTAATCAACCCTTAATTAATTACCCTTTAATGATAAATTAACCAACCTTTAATTATTTAGTTATCCTTTAATTAGTTACCCTTAATTAATCACATGAAGTGTTATCCCTAATCCCTTATATCAATAAATCATAAAATAATTGAGTCATTATCCTTTAATCGCTTAATTAATCAACTTTAATCATTAATTACTTAATTAAGTAATTATATCTAAGTAACTAATTACCTTTAATTACTTACATTAATTTATCTTAATTGATTAATTATCCTTTAATGTAATTACACAAAGTAATTATCTTTAAGTAAGTAATAATCTTTTTAATTACTCACCTTAATTTATTTCACCTTTAATTAATTGATAATCATATCACTAAGTACATTAATTCATCCTTTTCAAATTAATTAATCTTAATTTATTACTTAATAAACCGTTAATTAAGTAATTTAATTACAAATATATAATCCTTTATTCTTAAGATAACCCGAGCATCTTAATTAATTTTATAATCTCATTTTAAATCACCTTTGAGATAAAATATCACTAATATCTAATTTAACTTAAAACCTTTAAGTAAATCTACTGTTTTTATCAAAATAAATTTAAGAATAAATAAAGGATATATATATATATAATACTTCAAGTTTGATTTAAAAAAAATTAAACCCTTCATTTATTCAAACTAAAAATAAACATTTATTATCTTAAAAATTAATCAAGAAAAAGTTTAAAACTTGATTAAATTGAAAACTTGTTTAATTTTTAAATTTTCAAAACTGTAAATTGTTAACCCGAGGCGAATACTTGTTTTACCCTAGTCAATCTCTTGCTTACCCAAGCTCAACTTTGGGTTTCTCATTCTTTTCACTTTCCCAAGCTAATTCACTAATTTCTTCGAGTTTTCCCCGAGTAACTTCATGTTCCTAAATTTTTTAACCAAGATTAGATACTTGCGTTACTTCGTGCACATGCACATATGATTGGAGCAGCTCCGATCATCGCCTCTCCCATCATCATGTCGCCGATCACCTGCTACATAAAAATGATAACCCAAATCGTCGAATTAAACTTGCAATCGAAAATGAGCATTCTGACCTCCACCTAGAACCAATAGATCGCCAAAAACTCACCTCGCCTCACCATTCCCGATCATCATAGACTTCGCCATCTCGACTATAGTTACACCATTATCCTACGCTCCTTTTCTTCCCGGTGTGGTCTGTTCCAATCCTCCCACGCCGACGAACTAGCTTCTGGAATACTATCGAACCAATTAGCTAATAAAACCCTAAATTATCCTCGATACACCACCACCATGGTCTAAAAAACCACAATCTATTTTTCCCTCGACCATCTACCAACAACCAAGCTTTGACCCGAACCCCTAGGCTATAGAGCCTCGTGTTCGCCAGAAATCAACAGAATTCCATTTTATGTTCATCCCAAAATATCTCAACCATCCAAATCTTATAAATCCTGATTTTCACCCTAAATTCATCATATCCTTGTGTGAATCCAATTATCAAGTCGAAATAAGAATTTAAGAATATTGATTTTTCAGTTATAAAAAGTTCCTCTGTAAGTTTTCCTTTTCCAGTAAAATACCTTACTTCATTTTAATCATTATTATTTTAAAAATAACATTAGGCTAACATGAACAAATTTTCTTTAAAGATCATGGCATGACATCAATTATATGAAGAGATATTAATTTTAATTAAATATTTTTATCTTGATTTGAAAGCCTGCGACAAGAACAGAACCCTATCTTTATATGTCCAGACATATACACTCAGACATTTGCATATATACAGTCATGCAATGATAATTCACTTTCACACAATATATTTCATATCATGGTTTCAATCACATGAATCAGAGATGAACAGAGCAAGGGCTAGAGGTTTACTCACTTAGGTTTTAAAAGCAGAAAGCCTGGAACTGATTTTTGAATTATGGAAAATGATCTGGAAATTGTTCTTCGAATCTGAACTTGATGCTTATGAGTTGAATCGGAACTTGTCGAATATTACTTGAATTAAATCAGGTTGAAGTTGGACTTTGATATTTGCTTGATGTTGAAATGCTTTGCTTCAGATTGAATCAGATTGAAGATCTCCAAATTTTAAGTTTTGATTCTGTTCTGGTTCATTCTCAAGTTTTGGTTTTGATTGCTTTTAATTTTTGTTTTAGACTTCAGGTTGCAATCTGTTTTGAAATCCTGATCTACGAACTTCTCACTTGATCTGATTTGCTTTTAACTTGATGTTTGAATTGAATCCATAAATTTGCTTTCAAGTTTTTAAGATTATTGTTTTGATTTTCAATTTGTTTTCAGGTTTTCATGGTTTTAGAGAGAAGATGAGAAGGAAATTTGAGACATTAGCCTGGTTTTACTCTTTTGATATTTATTTACATTATTAAAATTTAAAAAAAAAAGGTTTGCCACTTGTTAATATTTGTTAACACTTGTTCATGCATGAATTTAAAATTTTACAAATGTCATATGCGATAGAATTGTGTTTATATGCTTAACTTAATTTTTATACTAAATTTATAAATTATGTTTTTAACCCCTTCATGTTATTCATTTGTGAATCATGTTTTTATGTTACATATATATGTATACATTTTTAACTTATGTTTATGTAATTTTACAAATGTCATAACTCCTTAATATATGTATTATATTTTAAATTTATAAATATACAACTGTAATTATTTCAAATGAGAAATATATGTATTTTTTTAAGCTTTTATTTATTCTTGTCTTACATTTGCATTCATGCGTTTACATTATTTACACTTATACAATTTTTGAAGAAAACGATTTGAAATCAAATTTGTACATTACTAATAAATATTCATATACATTAGTTCCTTGGAAAAAAAGTCAACTTTTATTTCTAAAATATTTATTCTTTAATTTCAAATTGAAATTCTATTTGAAATCTACTCATATATATGAACAAACGTACATTTTTATTTGTTCCTGGAAAATTTCAAATTTATCCACAATTTAATTCAAAATTTATATTAATTATCAAATTTAAATTTGGCTAAAAACCGAGAATGTTACAATCATATTCCACCTTGAAAATATTTTTAAAAATTATATCTTGTTAATTCTAACATATTATGTTTAAACATCAGAGTCTAAAGAGAATTTAGGGAAAAAACAGTTAATTTTTGAACCTATTTCAAACTTGTAAAATGAAGAACAAGGCAGATGAACTGGAACACATATATGCACACAATATCAACATACATATATACATTCATTCAGCTTTAAAAAATCATGCAAGCAAATAATTTCAAGGATCATTGCATGCATAAGATCATCAGGTAAAATTAAGCTTTTGAAATTTTATGTACTAATAGTTGAAAATCTGAACAGAGAAAGCCTGAAATGGTTTTCAGACAAGAAGTTGTTTGAACTTGAAACTGGAATCTGATCTTGAGTTTGTTTGAACTGCTACTTGATCTGATTTGAATTGAGCTGATTTTGTTGAATCTTTTGAATTTGCTTGGCTCTGGTTTGTGATTTGTAAAGGTTTGATGAGATTGGATTCTTATATTATTTTTTCTGTTTTGTTATCCGAAGTTAGGTTTGAAAAAATGAACAGATCAACGAAAAATGAAAAAGAAGCGGTGATGATTATGTAGCCTATTTTATAACTAAATATCCGTTGTTTTAAACGAGTTCTATTGAGCCTTCAAACCTACCTGGCGTAAGTCGGATCACAAAGCTTCATAATCATAAGGAAACCGCGGATATGGTCTTTTGTTTTATTTATTTTTTAAAAATAAAAAAAATAAGATAATGACACTTGATAAATTGTATACACTTGTTTATTGCATGTAACAATAGGTTTACATTTGTAATTTGCATGAACTAAATTTTTTATATGTTTATATACATTTATATTATAATCTCAATTTATTTTTTATTTTTGTAAATGTCCTTATGTGTTTATATTTAAACTCCCTTCCTATTTATTTATTATAATTTAAAAGTAAATGATATAAAATTCCAATTATACAACTATAAATAGTTATACAGATATACTAGTTTTATATAATCTTTATTTATATTTTATAAAACTTTTTAAAGAGAATGATATAAAACTAATTATATGCTATTAAAAATCATATGTACATTTTTTTAAATCCAATTTATTTCTAAGATGTTTGCAATTGAATTTCAAATCCAAATTCTATTTTAAAAAAAAACCTACTTTTATAAATATACATAACAAATAGTATGTAACGACCCCGGATTTTTATATAAATTTAAAATGATAATTAAAATCTATTTTTGAAGAAAACGGTGAAATTAATCGATTTAGTGATGTGAGATTCCCCGAGTTCAAATATATTCTATATAAATCATTTAACTTTTTGAATATTGTATATATTTGTATATATGAGAATATATATGTATATATTGGATTTTAAATAAATCCTTAAATAAATGACTTTTAAATAATAAATAATATACTTTGGACACAAGTATAAAAATAAATAAATAGATTGATTTAAATTAATCGGATAATTTATTAAGTAAAATTTATGATAAATATTTAAACTAGAAATAGAAAAATAATATGAGATAAATTTTAATAAAAATAGGAAGTAGAACATTTGCTAAATTCTAACAACATAATAAAATAGAAATTTATTTGTATTACAAAACAAGAAGATTTAAAGAAAATAAAATACATAAATATACTCAGCTGAAAATAAGAAGTAAGTAAATACATTAACTAATAACTTAACAACAAATTAAATATAGAACTACATCCAAATAAATAAGTAAAGTAATAAACAAAAGCATGTATACTTACAAACTGATAAAACAAGACAAAGTAATATAAGTGTGTAAACTATAAAATGGATACAAAGTAACATATCAGCTAAAGATATAACAACATATAAGAAAAGAGAGAGCAGAATCAATAAGTATAAACAGATAAAGCTGCAGCCACCATAGTAAAGCAAACAAAAGAAAAAAAAAATTGCTAAACAAAACAAAGTATATGTTTTTACATAAGTAATAAAGCAAAGCACAAAGCAAAGTTGTATAAATATGTAGGCTGTAAAGAAAATCAAATATGAACAAAACAAAGAAAATGATTTGCAGCCACCAAACTGCATAATCAACAAGTTAAAAAGCAATATATGTTAAATTATAAAGCAAGTACAAATATAAGCATGGAATGAAAGAAGTAAAGAATTAATATCTTAGGCTAGTACATAGACAATTAATGTTTGCATCTTTAGCATATCAAAGAAGAATTTTCAGCCGACATAAATAATGTAAAGATACCTTTAGTACAAGGAAAATATAATATTACCCTGTACAAGATATTGTATACCATACCCATTGTAATATATATAATATACATATATAACATACTGTAAACACTCTCCCCTATATATATCATTCAACTCAAACATCAAGAAGCAAGATACAAACCAGTTCCAAATTGAAGAAACCTGTTCTCTGTCTTCCACAAAACAATGTGAGTAACTTCATTTTGAAAAAAAAATTAAGTAGTAAACTGGTTGCATAAAATCTTTGGGATTTCTATGTTGAATGCATGTATATATTGGTGCTTCTCTCTGCATTTATACAGGAATGCATATACATATACAAATATTGCCTCTGTTTATACAATCCAATAGCCTAACTTGCTTCAAAAATCATGTATGCTCAAATCTATTGATTGTTAGAGTAAAGTATATAAACAAATTATGTTTAGGAAAGTATAAAGTGAATTTTAAAAATTTAAATTCATAATAAAAAGGTTGAGCTGCTTTGGGAATAAGCATAGGACAGTAATACTTAACATAAATCAAAATTTGAACATCTTGAATTTTCGATTCAAGTTTAGGATCTGATTGCTTAATCATAAATAGGATTTTTAAAGCTCAATTCATATTTTTTTGTAAAGAGTAGAAGTGGCATGGCCGTGTTGATCATTTTGGGAAGATGGGGTTGCCTCGGGTAACACAGTTGATCAGAGAAGTCGAAAATTGGTGGGGAGGAGCTAACATGATCGATGATCGCGGGAAAAATGCAAAGTATTTTTTTTATGCATCATAGATTGAGATTCGATTAGATGTAGGGTTTAAGGCATGTGAAACTGATGTCGAAGTTTTGAGGTTCGTTCTCACACCTCATTGCATCGAGTGGGGCCGGACTTGGAGAGAATGCGCTTGGGACGTAGACGAAGGTTGGGGAGGAGGTGCGGCGATGCTGGTGGTCGGAGGCGCGGCGATGAGACATTTTTTTCTGGTCACTGTTTTGGTCGTATGGTTCCAGCTATGCTCGAATTCGATGGAGGGAATGTTTGGGGTTTTGGGTCGATCTGGGTCGAGGATGTGATCGATTGTGACTTGCCGGAGCTAGTGAGGATCGCCAGAATTTGGTCGTGGTCCGGTGCAGGTGCATGGTGATCTCGTGCACAGCTTGGTGTTCTTGGTGATTAAGTCCTCGAGTGTATACTCGAGTAAAAGAAGGAGTCGCTTCGGTTTGCCACTAGGTCGTTTTCGTGAATGGGTTTCAGCTGTTCTTTTATAACTTCAACCAATATAAAAAAAAATGAAAAGGGGGAGAAGAACTGAGAAAAAGAAGAACAGGGAGGGGGTGAGAGAGAGTGACACGGGAGAGACACGAGGGGAAACTCGAGTTTTCTCGAGTAAGAATGATGCGGTCTCGGTGCTTTCCCAAAATAGCCGTGAATAATGATTTTTATACAGGTGTTTAACTTAGATAATTAAGTAATGTTAGTTAGTATTAAGTTAATATGTAACTTAAAAGTTTAGTAAAGAAAGTTGTAAAGATAGTTAATCAGTTTAAGGTAAGAAATTTAATTAATTACTTTAAGTAAGTAAATAAATTAATTAAGTTAATTTAAATGATTTATTATGAAGTTGGTTTAAAAGTTAATTTAAATTAATAAGTAATTAAAGAATGATTTATTTAATTATAAATAAATAATTAGATTAATTTATAATTTGAAATGGTTAATAATGAATTAATCTAAGATAATTTCTTAAGAAGTGATTAAGAAATATTATTAGTTAATAAGGATAATTAACTAAGGATTATTAAGTAATTGATTTAAAGTGATTAATGTTAATGATTTATTGGATTAAATAATTTAGATAATCAATTATAAATGATTTAAATGTAATTACTTAATGAAAATAATCTAATCAGAATTGGATAATAAATTCATAAGTAATTAATTAAATTGGAAATGAATTGAATTAATTAAATCCTGCTTACAAATGTTTATTGAATGCTTATGAATAATTATATTGTATGAAATGATTTGAATTGATTATCCTATCTGATTTGTGATATTTTGTTCTGTAGATTGAGTTGTATATTTGTTTGCATTTGTATATTATCTGTGAATTTGTGAATGGAAGATAAGCGTTATAGTTTATATCGCTTATCAACTATATTCCTGTATTCTGATCTGTTATGATTATATGCTGTTGCACTATTGTTTGCACAAAAAATGGACAAACACCTCCAAGTCGTATTATTTTAGTTGAGTATGTGTGATTTTCAATGATTTTAGATGAGTATGTAAATATGAGAAAAGTAAGGGCTGAAATGTAAAAGACACGCAGATTTATAGTGGTTCGGCCAGAATGTGCCTACGTCCACTTTATATGTTATTATCTTTCTTCTTCCAGATTACAAGTACAATGCTTTGTATACAAGTGTATGAAAGTAGTTTGAAAGTTCCTTCCTTGCTTGAGCTCTCAAACTTGTCCCCCATTGTTGTACCCCTGCCCCTCTATTTATAGAATGAGGTAGGGGGCAGGGGTCTTGGAAGTATATAACTGCTAGCGGGCCTGGGCTGGAGCAATCTGGCCTGGTGGCATTCTGGTTCGGCGAGCTTCATTCGGCTGTGCATGGAGCTTGGTTCGGAGGGGAGAGGAGCGGCATTGGCTGTGGAGAGTAGTGGTTGGTCCGGTGTTGGTTTGGACCGGCATGGAGTAGAGTGGTGTGTGGGTGGTCCGGCTAAAGCGTGGTTCGGCGGAGTTCGTGAGAGGAGCATGGTTCGGCATGGTCTCATTCGGTAGTTGGGGATGTGTGGTTCGGCGGAGCTCGTCCGGATGCCCTTGTGCCGAATGGACATGGGTATATGGAGATGCCGAATGAGGTATAGCCGAATGAGCTATTGCCGAATGACACATAGGAGGGGTTTTGCCGAATGGAGGTTGCCATGCTCTATTTGCGAATGCCGAGTGAACTGTGGCCTTGCTGAATGAAGTGCAGGATGTGAACATGAGTGAGACTGACGCTCTTTGGTCTTGAGATCCTCTGGGTGAGAATTCGCCCAACATTTGCCCCCCAAAGTGGGGCACGTGCTTGCATGTGTTGCGCTTTGTTTCCTTGTTGTAGGGAGGCTTGTTTTTGTAATGCCATGGGTTGGATGTTCATATCATGTTGATGTCCTGCAAAGGAATTTACAGTTTCAGTATGATTTCAAATAACGACCGTTCATGATCGAAATATTCGAGATGAAGTGAACTGTGCCGTTCAGGACGAGAGAGTGAGCCCCGAAGGGGCTTGGCATCGTCGATGCCCGGTTTATGTTTGTGAAGATGGTTTATTGCCAGCTCAGAGCATGCCTAGGGATCGTTCGCAACCCCGTACATGTGTAAGTAGCTTAGCCATTTCATAATTATCAGAGTCAACTATCCGTCTCACCTATGAGTTTAAAAAGACGTGTCAAAGTGTAAATTCCCACGATGATAGGGTTAATGACCATTCAGAGCGTGCCTATGGACCATTCGTGGTCGCGTACACGTGTGAACGATTTAATTCATGCTAGTGGGAGTTTTACGACTTATTCATCGTTGTCATAATCTTATTTTATTAGTTAGTTCTGGAGTTCGGTACTTATCTGAGTGAAGCGCCCTGCGTGCCCCCAGTTCCTGGTCTTGGACGGTAGATAGAGGGTTCCATTCGGTTCTTGGTTGGTCCGGCTATTCTCATCCGGCTTCTGGTGGTCCGGTATCATTGGTCCGGTTGGGCGAGACATCTGGTTCGGTGGTTGTGAGTTTGCCTATATATATAGAGGCCGTACCCCCCTTGTTTTTCTTTACCGAACGAGTAGAGCCGAATCACTCCATTGCCGAATCAAGTGTTTGCCGAACCAACCTTATACCGAACCAGGTATATACTTATTACCGAATACACACGTATGTCCTTGCTTCACCGAATGGGACTACTGCCTTGGAGCCGAATGAGATGAAAACCGAATGGGGTTGAAACCGAATGAACTTGGAAACCGAATGAACTTGGAAACCGAATGAACTTGGAAACCGAATGAACTTGGAAACCGAATGAACTTGGAAGCCGAATGAACATGGAAACCGAATGAACTTGTGATCTGGAAGACTTCAGCTTGCGAATGAAATTCCACACTTGCACGCACTTGTTTGTTTACTTTTCTATTTTCCTTGTTCTAATATTAGGTTTTTCTTGTGCTGCAGAAAATGTCTCGCAAAGCGGAAACACGATCAGACAGAAAGAAGTCTAGAGGCACAGGAGAGCCTTCTTCTTCCTCGCCCCCAGTCCAATCAGGATCCGGGCAACACCGACCTATTCCGAAGTCTCTAGTGGACGGATGTGGTCCACAGGAACTTTTGAACTCTCCCCCTGACTGCTTCCCAAGCTCCTTAAAGGAGGAGCAACTTGACGTTATATCCCGTTCCTTTGGGATAGACAGGGCTCTTATGTTGTTACCGGGGGAAGGGGTCATGCCATATGATCCCCCTGAGGGGTACTTCGCTTATAGCCGGTACCATTGCATGTGCGGGGCTATTCCTCCAATCAACGCCTGGATACTAAGCTTCGTCACTTATCTGAAGGTGGCTCCATTCCAGCTTCAGCCCAACTCTTATGCCATTCTGGTATGCTTATATGCTATCTTCCAGAAGAGATATGGGCGCGCCCCCTCCAACCGGGAAATACGATATCTGTACAATCTGAGGGGGTACAGGAAGGGGTCCCCATATATTAGCTTGGAGTCAGCCGTTTCCTTCAAGCCTGTTTTGGATTTATACTCGAAGTATAGCATGTTCAAGAAGGAATGGTTCTTTGTCAGGGATGACTCCGTCTCTATTCGCCGATTTACCTCCGGATGTAAGTAAAAACTCTACTCATAATTCCTGTCTTGGCTGTAATTCACTCTCTTATGCGCTTTTATTTCTTGCTAGCGACAGGTGGTTTTGCGGTTGTGGAAGATGATCGCTTGGTTCGGATGGCAGCAGAAATTGAAGCTATTTCCGGGAGAGACAGATCGGCTGCTTATCTGATTAGGAATGCCAGGCTCTTGTCGTATAATTTGATCCTCCCACATCAGTCCGTAGTCAAACAGAGGGACACGGCAGAAGAGAAGGCTGCCCAGCCTAAAGGTGGGGTGACAGCGAAGGGTGGCAAGAGGAAGCCCTTTGCACAACGTCCAGTCGTAGGAGGCAAGAAGCTCAAGGAGTCCGATGGCCCTTCTCCAAGTACTTGCCCGGATGTCCCGGAGGAGGAAGGTGTAGAAGAGGAGGAAGGAGGTGAAGTTGGAGAAGGGTCGGAGGGTGGAGGAGATGGCGATGGTCAGGGTGGTAGCGGTGTTGCTGCTCTAACCTCTGAGCAGGACCTCGAACTGGATGAGGCTTTCCGTCGGGCCTTCGGGGAGTCAGAGGGGGAGTCGGAAACAGAGAAGGAAACGGAGAAGGCAGAGGAAACCGGCAAAGCTGTGGTTAGCACTGACCCATCCTCTAAGGGTTCCTCAGCTAGGGTGACCCCGGCAATGCAAGGTGAACTTTTGTCTTCTGCCGATTCCATTTTCGATAGGGACTTAGAAATTTTTTACGGTTCACTTCCGTCCTGGAATGAGATCCAGGACTTATTGCAGTATCCCACTCCTCCGCCGGGTTTGTATAACAGATGTGTCTCCTCACTTTTCTTTCTTTTTAACTTAGCACATTTTTTGAATTGCGGATTATTGTATGTTCGTAACACTTGTTCTTTATTCCAGGGGCAGGCCAGGCGGGTAAAACGTCGGATGTTCGACACCGCCTTGAACAATTTAAGTCGAGGAGAGCTTCCGCGAAACCTTCTACTGATCGCACTGGGGACGTAGTCAAGTACCGCCCTCTTCTTGGGGTCATCGAAGAGGGCATTCAGAAAAGGAAGCGGAGCCGTTCCTTATTTGAGTCTTCTTCTGCTTCGCAGCTTCCTACTCTGTCTCCCCCTACTCAGCCTCCTCGTGATACTACGGAGGAGAGCACGGAGCCCTGCCCCCCTCCTCCTCCTTCCAAGAGTTCTACTGTCATTCATATAAGGCGTCCCGATGTGCCTCGCCCCGTGCCTCGTGATCCTTTTGCCGGCCATCCTGATTTAGACCCAAGTTTTCGGGACATTTCATTCGATGAGACCACGGGCGAGCACCTACTTCCCCGCAACCCCATGGTAAGAGTGCTGGACGAGGCCAAATCTTTAGATCTTGATTTACTTACTACACGGGTAGTCACCATGGGGGATGAGGCCAAGGCTAATATCGACCGGGTGGCCGCAGAGACCAAGAAGTTAATGGAGCATCATGCTAAGTTGGTCAAGGCCGGGGAAGAGATCGGGAGTGCTAACATTCGGTTGAGGTTAAAGGTTGCTGATCAGGCCAAGCAACTCGCCGACCAAGCCATCCAGATTTCCCAGCATGAGGAAGCCTCCAAGCGTCTGAAAGAGACCATGGAGAAGGCCAGTAGGGCGGAATTACGGAAGATGGAGGTCGCTTGCAGGGAACGGATTAACATAGCTATCGCTACGGTGGATGAGGTTCGAAATGCGGATCTCGAGCGGGTAGAGGAGTTGTCAGGGAGGCTCGAGGCTGCGGAGATGGCTCAGGCCGAGTTGAAGGAGGAGATGGAGGAGATGAGGAGGTCCCTCAAGTTGAAGGAAGAGGAAATGAGGAGGTCACTCCAGGCTGACTGCTTGAGATACCAATCAGAGAGGGACGTCGCCATCACCAAGTTGCAAGCTTCCGAGGCCCGGGTGAGGGAGTTTGAGGAAAACGAGGGGATGATGGATGAGATGTTGCAGGATATGTACTTCCACACTTGGAAGGAGGGCGGCTTGTCTTGGATGGACGATTACCCTCGGGTCATGGCCAAGGTGTATCTCCAGGCTTTAGAGGAGGCCAGGGTGAATGCGGGTAAGGAAGGCGGAGAGGCTTTCAACTTGAGTGCGGTTACTGCTCAGTTCTCAAAGGAGGAGCAAGCGGCGGTGAAGGAGGGGATGCGGCTACTCGCTGCAGAGGAAGCGGGCGTGCAGTTGGATGATGAGGATCAAGCGGCGGATGCTGGTGAGTTATTCTTTTCCCTTTCTTTTCTTTTCGTGTTTTCATAACTTGATCGTTCGTTTAATGAATTCCTCTTCTGATCTGGACAGGTGGGACTTCAGATCCACATGCTGGGGGCTCCGATCCTGCGGCTAAGTAGGCTGGGGGAGTTGGTGATGGAGTGTGGATGCATCTGCCATCTTTTTGTTTCTTTTTTATCACTGTTCATGTTAGTCTTTGATATGCAACTGTAATAAAATTATTTGCAAAGAATAACTTCGTGTGATCTTATAATATAAGCTGATTTTGTCATGTTTAAATGTTGTTGCTATCTTTATGTGCTGTGTGAGAAGTATAATTATGTATATGCCTGTGATTCCACTTGTGTTTGATGTTAAGTTTTTGCTTGAAATATAATTTCACGTTTTGCAATGTCAGTGTATGAATAAGTTATAGTTACGCATTTATGTACAAGAGAAGAGAGTACCGCCCTTTATGTTTTATTCGCAGGCGGTAGCTTTGAGTGTCTTGTGTAACTGTTCACGGGTATAGCAGAGCGCCCTGCTACCCAGCATGCAGGCTTAGAGCCTCATGAGTGAATGCTTCCTATTTGGTTTCCTGTACTTTAAAGTTTGTTATACAGGATAGGAGAAAAATATTTAAATGAAATGGAAATATAGTAAAAGTAAAACTTCCAGTCACGGAAGGCCGTCGATGTGCTTAAGTTCGTGGCAAACGGGTTTTGTAGTCACTTTCCCTAGCTGTGGGTCTTGGAGACATTTGTCACCCATCTTACGCCTCCGCGGGGAGTTTTCTTTTTTACCACAGCCGCACTTAAGACACATCGGAGCCGAGATCGCGCACGGTAACTACCCGAACCATTATGGTCCGTAATCGTGGGTATTATTCGATTTACCGTGGCCGGCTAGCGTGGGTGCCGTTGGCCGTGAACTACCCCTGGCTGGCCACACCTTATGTTGGGGCTTAAAGTAGGTTCACAGTTACCGACGAGCCGAACGCCGTAATGAGCTGCCATCGGCTATAGTCGGCCTTTATGATGACTTATAATCGGCTCATTACAGTTGGCTTTGAGGGCAGGCGCGCAATGAGTTAACCCGCAGCAGAGGGATGCCGGGGCAAAAGAGTCTCATTGGCGAGTGCAAAGAATCGTAGCGTACCTGTTAGGCCTAGTCCAGATGAGGCCGCGGTGCGTCTTGAGTGGAGATGCCATAGAATTTTGTTCAACAGAAAGGGATAACGCTTAACAAGTAGCCAAGACATAAAGGAACAAGTTAAAAAGAGACAAGATTTTTTTAAAGTGGTTCGGCACGAAAATGCCTACGTCCACTGATTCTCTTTGTTAATTCACTTCATATGGGCAGTACAAGTTAAGAAAAGTATCGACGGAGGTGTCGGATGTTCCATGCCCTCTGGAACACCTCTCCGTCCACTGTTGACAAAATGTAAGCTCCGTTGTGGAGATCTTTGTGAATTACATATGGTCCGTCCCAGATGGGGTCCAGTGCCCCGGGGCGCGGAAAGATTCGCCTGAGGACAAGATCTCCTTCTTGTAAGTTGCGATGCTTGACTTTGGAATTGTATAGTGCTGCCACTTTTTGTTTGTGAGCTGCTGCCTTGAGTGCTGCACCGTTCCTCCTTTCCTCAATCAGATCCAAAGACATGAGGAGGAGTTCTTCGTTTTCTTCTGGGTTGTAGTGGATCCTACGGTGAGAAGGCACAATAGTCTCGACTGGGAGCATTGCCTCCGATCCATATGCCAAAGAGAAAGGAGTATGTCCCGTGGATGTTCTGAAAGATGTGCGGTATGCCCATAGTGCCGTAGGAAGTTCGTCCACCCAAGCGCCTTTTGACTTTTCAAGTTTCTTCTTGACTAGGGTTTTGAGAATTTTGTTGACAGCTTCAACTTGTCCGTTTGCCTGAGGGTAAGCTACTGATGAGAAGCTCTTATGAATTCCATGCTCTTGGCACCAGTCGGCAAATTCTTCGCTGTCAAATTGGAGTCCGTTGTCTGATACGATCTTGAGGGGGACTCCATACCTGCACAGAATGTTTTTGATCAAGAAATTGATAACTTTTGCTGAAGATATTTTATTTAAAGGTTCCGCTTCCACCCATTTGGTGAAATAATCGACTGCCACTATAGCATATTTGGCTCCGCCTCGGCCCGTTGGCAGTTCGCCAATCAAGTCAATTCCCCATACAGCAAAGGGCCAAGGGCTGGTCATTTGAGTAATTTCGTTTGTGGGCAGTCGAGGGATCTTGGCGAACTTCTGACATCTGTCGCATTTCTTAACGAAGTCTAGGGCATCTTTGTTCAGTGTGGGCCAGTAATATCCATATCGGAGTATCTTTCTTGCCAAAGTCTGTCCTCCAGTGTGATCTCCGCATCCTCCCTGATGGATGTTTGTTAATATCTCCTTGGCTTCCCTCCCGGCGACGCATCTTAATAGGGGGCTAGAGAAGCCACGCCGGTAGAGGATGCCTTCTTGCATTGTGTAGTGGGGAACTTTCCTCAAGATCTTCTTGGCTTCGTCACGCCTGTCGGGTAGTATGCCATCTTGCAAATATTTCCGGATAGGAGTCATCCAGGTTCCTTCTTCGATTGCAGTTATCAGATTCGCTTGTTCGAAACTCGGGGCTAGCTGCCTTGAGATTACTAGTGCTCCGGGAATGGTGCTGTCCTTCATACTAGCTTGCTTTGCAAGTTCATCTGCCTCTTGGTTTTCTTCTCGAGGAATGTGTTTGATTAGATAATGGTCCAATCGATCGAGCAGCAGTCTGGTTTTCTTTAGGTATGCTGTGAGCCGTTCTCCTCGAGTCTGGAATTGTCCTAGTACCTGGTTTACGATAAGCTGAGAATCACTATGAATACATAAGGAATTGATCCCAATTTCTAGGGCCAGTTCCAATCCCGCTATTACTGCTTCATATTCAGCATCGTTGTTAGTGGCCGTGAACTCCAATCTTAATGCATAGTACAACTTTCTTCCCCTGGGGGTGACGATCACAATACCTGCCCCCGAGCCTTGTTCGTTCGATGCTCCGTCTACAAAGAGGTTCCACTTGATGTTTTTTGCTACTTCGGATTGTTCCTTGCCTTCGTTGGTAGTGAATTCGGCAATGAAATCAGCCATGGCTTGTCCTTTGATAGCGGTGCGGGGATGGTAGGTGATATCATACTGACTTAGTTCGATGCACCATTTGAGGAGTCGCCCAGAAGTGTCAGGACGATGGAGCACTTGTCTTAGTGGTTGATCGGTTAGAACCCTGATGGAGTGAGACTGGAAGTAGTGTCGCAGTTTCCGTGACGCGATCAATAAACAATATGCTAACTTCTCAAGTTTAGGATATCTGGCTTCTGCCCCCGTAAATCTCTTGCTTACAAAGTAAACCGGACGTTGTGTGCGGTCTTCTTCTCTTACCAAGGCGGCGCTTAGAGCATGAGATGATACAGCGAGGTATAGGTATAACACTTCACCTTCATTTGGAGTTGAGAGTACTGGTGGTCTCTGAAGGTGTTCGATTAGGTTGAGGAAGGCTTTTAAGCATTCGTCGGTCCACTCGAACCTCCCTTTGTCTTTCTTGAGTGCTTCGAAGAAAGGGACACACTTGTCAGTTGCCTTGGAAATGAATCTGCTTAGGGCGGCCACCTTTCCGTTTAGGCTCTGCATTTCTTTTCGAGTGGAAGGTATCCTTATTTCTTTTAAAGCTCGGATTTGTTCAGGGTTTGCTTCGATTCCTCTGGCGTGGACGATGAATCCTAAGAATTTTCCCGATGATACTCCGAAGGAGCACTTTAGAGGATTCAGCTTCATTCCATATCGGCGAAGTACCCGAAACGTATCGTCCAGATGGCTTACATGGTCGTTGGCTTTCCTGGACTTCACCAACATGTCATCCACATATACTTCCATAGTACGTCCTATCAGTTCTGCGAACATTTTGTTGACGAGGCGTTGATAGGTAGCTCCAGCATTTTTGAGTCCAAAAGGCATGACTTTGTAACAATATAATCCGCGGTCGGTGATGAAGCTAGTGTGGTCCTGATCGGGAGCGTGCATGGGGATCTGGTTATATCCGGAGTATGCATCCATAAAAGATAGGAGTTCGTGCCCAGCTGTGCTGTCCACGAGTTGGTCAATTCGGGGCAGTGGGAAGCAGTCTTTCGGGCAAGCGTCATTCAGATTGGAGAAGTCAATACATGTTCGCCACTTTCCATTGGCCTTTTTTACTAGCACTGGGTTAGCGATCCATTCTGGGTAGATGGCTTCCCGTATGAAGTCATTAGCAAGTAGATTTTTTACTTCCTCATCAAGGGCTGCTGATCGCTCTGCCCCCATGCTCCTCTTTTTCTGCTTTACTGGTACCTTGGTGGGATCGATGTTCAACATGTGGCATGCTACGTCTGGGGAGATTCCTGTCATATCGGCGTGGGTCCACGCAAATACATCTAAGTTGTGGCGGAGAAAGTCAATGAGTTGACCCTTTAATTCCGTTTTCAGCTGAGATCCGATTTTTAATAGTTTACTTGAATCGTGCTTATCTACAGATACGAATTCCATAGCCTCTGCAGGCTCGGCGGTAGCCTCCTCCTCTTTATCCCGGGGGTCTAGTTCATTGAAGAGATCGCTTGTGTATCGAAGAGGAGGGGCTTTCTTTAGTTGCTATGCCTCCAAGCTTTTCATGCAGAGAGTAGTCTCTGCATCTTTTCCTTTATCCTTTCTGCGGTTGTTGCGAAGCTCAGTTACATAGCAGTCTCGGGCAGCGTCTTGATCTCCTTCTACTTCTCCTATTCCGTTGTCTGTCGGGAATTTCATCTTCAGGCACCAGGGGGCTAGGACAATTTGGAAGTCAGACAAGGCTGGTCTCCCCAAGAAGGCGTTGTAAGCCGAGTGGTTCTCTATTAGCACGAACGTTTGTTTTCGCACCACGGAGCGGGGATGACTTCCTATTTCGACGAAGAGGTCAAGTTGCCCGAGGGGCATTTTTGCATCTCCAGTGAAACCGTGCAGTGGTTTGTCGCAGGGAGACACATCCTTCATTGATAACTTCATTTTGTCGAAAGCATGTTTGAACAAGATGTTTACGGAGCTTCCCGTGTCTATTAGAATCCGAAAAACTTTAGCAGGGCCGAACCAGGCAGAGATGACCATAGGATCCATATGTGGGTACTGTCTTCCTTCCAAATCGCGTCTACTGAATATGATGTCGTCGCTCTCTTTTCGTTTCGGTTGGCGTTCTTCTGTGACGGAGTTAACGTATCCTTCGGCATTTCTAAGCGACTTGCCGTACCTTTCCATCTCTGCCCAACTTCTGTCGGCAATGTGTGGTCCTCCTGAGATGGTAAGGACTACTATCTTCTCTTGACTAGAGCCACTGGTGTTGTGATTGTTGCGACTCCCTCCGCCTACTTCTGGGAGGGGTTGCTTTGAGTTCTCATTGGCAGGAGTTGGAGTCCTGTTCTGACTTTTCACATAACGTTCCAGTCTTCTTCTTCTAATGTGTTCTTCGATCAAGTCCCGAAGATGGTGGCATTCATTGGTGTCATGTCCGTGGGATTCGTGGAAGCGACAGAACTTTCCGGACTTGAGTGCGTTATCTGATTCTTTCTTGTGCGGGGGGCGCTTGTATCCGAGTTCGCCCTGAGTGGCTAGGTAGATGTTTTCGATTGTTTCATTCAAAGGAGTGTAGGAGTCAAATCTTGGCCCTGGTCGATATTGGCGCTTCTCACCCTTTCTGCCCCCAGCATTGTCTCTAGATTCATTTCTTCGAGCGTCCTTAGCTGCAGTGGGAACCTTGTCCTGAATTATCTTGCCTTGTTGCCCTGGCTGCCTCTCCGTAGCAGCGTCTTCAAGTCTCATATACTTTCCAGCTTCATGGAAGAAATCAGGCAAGGTAACTGGTTTTTCCTTAGTTAATCTTCTGGCAAACTTGGTGTCTGGATGCACACCACTACAGAGGGCCATTAGAGTGAGTTTTTCATCGGCATCTTGAACTGCTGCCGCTGCGGCGTTGAACCGTGTTAGATATTGTTGTAGCGTCTCTCCGGTTTTCTGTTTGACATTGGATAGAGAATAAGCATCCCTGGGTTGTTCCACATGGATGCGGAACTGGCTAATAAACCTTTCTTTTAACATCTCCCATGAGTTGATGGATCCTTGGGGTAGATGGCAGAACCAGGAGGTAGCTAGATCTGATAGGAATAGCGGAAAGCATTTACATAATACTCCTTCTGTTGCTCCACTCATGAGCATATGCTGGGTGTATCTCTGTAAATGTACGATAGGGTCGGAAGTTCCTTTGTAAGGTTCCATGGTTGGCATTTTCCATTCCCGGGGGGTAATGGCGGTTTCGATATTTCGGGTAAAGGGGCTGGTGACCCTAGCGCCTATCCCCCGGTCCCTTTGCTCTCGTTGGACACACTCTCTGAATAATCGTGCCATTCGTTCGTCAGAACTTGGAGCGGACAAAAATGAGCTTAGTTCTTCCCTGCGGGATCTATCTCGTCCAGATGACCTGTAGGGATGGTACAATCTATCACTTCTAGCATTATCCAGTGGTTCTCTTTGGCTGCTTGGATGCATGCTAGGACCAGCTACAGTTGCCCCCTGCCTTGATCTTCCCCTGTGGGGTTCTGTTTCGAGCACATCCATGGGGTCAACTTCGGGCCGGGTCCTAGCTCGGCTCCGTTCAGCGGGGTTTCTATGATTAGGTGGCATGACTGGCTCAGCTACATCCGACCCTCGCCTGGTGCCTCCCCCGTTGGGCTCGGCACCAAGGGCTTCCTCGAGTCGGGATTCGGGCTGAGTCCGGGCGCGGCCCCTATCATCGTTGTTTCTGTTGATAGCTTCTTCGAAGAGTGGAGACCTTTGTTGCCTCCGAGATCCTCCAGATTGGGATTCGCCCCATGATTCAGTGTTGCGGTTGGACTCTTCAGCATCCCTTAAACGTGACATGAGTTGGTCCACCAAAGCTTCTTGTTGGGATGTGAAGCGGTTAGTTACTTCAGCCACAACTCTGTCCAGATCTGCCCTAGTGATTGGTTGTTCCGTTGCAGGACCAGTTGTATTCTCTTGATTCTCATCCGGTACTGCTGTTGAAGTGGGCTGATCTGCGATTGCTGGATCTGGAAGGCTGCTAGTTGCGATGTTCTTTCCTTTGTTAGCGTCCCTTCTCTGTTTGGAAGGCATGATTTCTAAGCAACGGGCGATGTTGTTAGGAAGAAGGTTGAATGGGAGAGGATGAAGCTTGAGTTCAGCTCTCAATGAAAGCACCAAAAATGTTTGCACAAAAAATGGACAAACACCTCCAAGTCGTATTATTTTAGTTGAGTATGTGTGATTTTCAATGATTTTAGATGAGTATGTAAATATGAGAAAAGTAAGGGCTGAAATGTAAAAGACACGCAGATTTATAGTGGTTCGGCCAGAATGTGCCTACGTCCACTTTATATGTTATTATCTTTCTTCTTCCAGATTACAAGTACAATGCTTTGTATACAAGTGTATGAAAGTAGTTTGAAAGTTCCTTCCTTGCTTGAGCTCTCAAACTTGTCCCCCATTGTTGTACCCCTGCCCCTCTATTTATAGAATGAGGTAGGGGGCAGGGGTCTTGGAAGTATATAACTGCTAGCGGGCCTGGGCTGGAGCAATCTGGCCTGGTGGCATTCTGGTTCGGCGAGCTTCATTCGGCTGTGCATGGAGCTTGGTTCGGAGGGGAGAGGAGCGGCATTGGCTGTGGAGAGTAGTGGTTGGTCCGGTGTTGGTTTGGACCGGCATGGAGTAGAGTGGTGTGTGGGTGGTCCGGCTAAAGCGTGGTTCGGCGGAGTTCGTGAGAGGAGCATGGTTCGGCATGGTCTCATTCGGTAGTTGGGGATGTGTGGTTCGGCGGAGCTCGTCCGGATGCCCTTGTGCCGAATGGACATGGGTATATGGAGATGCCGAATGAGGTATAGCCGAATGAGCTATTGCCGAATGACACATAGGAGGGGTTTTGCCGAATGGAGGTTGCCATGCTCTATTTGCGAATGCCGAGTGAACTGTGGCCTTGCTGAATGAAGTGCAGGATGTGAACATGAGTGAGACTGACGCTCTTTGGTCTTGAGATCCTCTGGGTGAGAATTCGCCCAACAACTATTGTGTTAAACCCCTGGACCACACCATACACACACCAATATGGATTTCACGAGGAAATCGGTTAAGTCACAGATTTTTGAAATAGTTTAAAATTTGAATTTTTAAATTCAAATGTTTTGGAATTGAAATTGGAATAGAAGTGAAAAGCTTTTGAAATGGAATTTCAAAGATGGAAATTTATTTTGAATAACTGGATTAAGTGTTGGAATTTAAATACTTTAATTTAGATTTGAATTCAATATTCAAATTGAATTCTGTAAATTGAAATTAGGGATTAATGATATTATACTAGCCATTATGAGTTAAATCATTTTTAAAGTATTATTTTTGGAAATTGGAATTTAACCCAGAGATTTCAACTCGTATAAATGAATCAGATTTCCAAAATGAAAACTGTTGTTTTCAAATGATAAACACTTTTAGATAAGAACTGAGATTCCAGTTAATTAAGGGAATTTTCAATATTGAATAGAGAAATGATTTTTCTAAGTTAAGAATGAATTCTTTTTGAAAGCTATGAATTAAATCTGTTTATTTTTAACAGATTTAAATAGATGATTTGTTTAAATCAAATTGAAATGAAATTGTTTCGAAGGCTATGAGTTAAATCTTTGATTTAAAGATTTAACGAGTTAATCAAATTGAAATGAAAATTGATTTGGAAAATCTGTGAATGAATCTTTTGTTTAAAAGATTCAAACGTGAAAATTGTTTAAACCATTAAAGGTTGTGAAAATGAATCTTTTTGTTTAAGGACTGAAAAGGGTAATTTGTTAAGCCATTTGAAGAAAAGTTTTGAATTATTAAGTTGTGACTTAATTGAAATTCCATTATCCATTTGTTTTTGAAATATTTTCGCTCACTATTCGGTTTAGCCGGGAAAGGACCTTTGTGTCGTATAACCCATTCCGAATATGTGATACGTCGTTATGGATAGCATTTGAAGACCGGTGATGAAGACCAGGTATTTGCGAAAGCGATAGGATGACCTATCGATTGTTTCTGCACCGAGTCGCGTCGGTATAGAAACTCCCTAAGTGATGGGAAATCCGATCGGGATTGTGAATATCCGGATTGCAAGGACTTCTTTGTAAGTGCCTTCGGTTCTGTTCGAACCCAGAACAGACTTGTATGGATAGTATGTCTGACATTACAAATTGAGATATAAAGCCGATTTCTTTCAAATATATTTCTGTTGGTGGCGGAGAATTTATTCTTTTAGCTTAACACCCTTCTCTGAGACGTACGAGCTCAGAGGTTATATGGTTGAAGGTTATCAGCGATATATTCCCAATTTGGTAATGTGACATACTGAGTGTTGCTGTGAAATGATCATTGTGTTGATTATTTGTGATAGGATCATTTATTTGATCGTCTATCTTGGTGATCATTTCTATGATCATTTGTTGACCCAAAGCATGGCTTTTGTATAAAGTATGTTTTTGTGGACGTGACTTCGTCGAGCCTCACACCCCGGAATGGTCAAAACAGGAAAGATGCGGCAAGGTTACGAGGGGTAGCGCCCTTTAGGATGTGTGCATTTCCTTCTGGAAAAGGGTGGTATCATGGTATGGAGCCCAGATATTTACTCATGTTGAAAACACTTTGTTATGATTGTGTGAATTGATTACGAGCGCTCGGTGAAAGGTCCCAAAGGACCGGGGGATGGCATATTCGGTCAGTTGTTACTCAGTTAGGGGTAACCCGGCCTTGTGTTGGTAGAGATCCGGTTTGGTTCTCGGGGATGTCCATCCAGAGGCATTCTCATGTGGCAATGGGAAGTTCCTTGGCCTGATCATTCGTTGGAAATCCAATTCCCAATACGAAACTTGTACGGTATTAGTTGTAGAACCTGCCATTCACTTATGGTGGTCACCACTGTTTGGATGGTAGCTATAGTAGGCATACGATAATGGTCGTATGTTGGCTAAGGTTTATATTCTACTTTCGAAATGAATTTTTCTCTACACTATGCACTAGTAATAATATCAAATGTTCTTTTAAATGCGTATCAAGCATCTTTGACTATCATAAGGAGAAATCTCCTCCGATTCTGCGTTTGCATTGTGTGTGTGTGCGGGAGGCCTTATGGTAGTGTCATTTTTTAAAAGCATTGCGAATTGACTTTGAAATTCTTTTGTTGAATGTTTTAAAAGATAAATTGTTTTTGTTGCTCACACCAGTCCCACGACTAATCCGGAGTTTCTTGTTTCTTTCCTAAACTCTGGGTGCTCATTAAATTTCTACACGAGCAGTCTAGAATTGGGTTTTACAGATAGTTAGATATAGTGGATTATCTGGAGTTAGTTCAGTCTTTGGTTCGCACCAGTCTTGCTTAGCTTGGTGCATTGTTATGGGGAGTTCGAGCTATTGCTGGATTGGTTCTTGGAAATGGAGTTGCAGTTATTTCTGGAGTTCTTCCTTGAAGACTATCTTCGAGTTATTTGTTTCGCTGCTAGATGTTATCTATCGTTTTCTTTTCCGCTGCTATTTTATGGTATCATATCTCTGATGTATATTGATATTCATTGTATCGTTCTGTTCTATCAGATATTGTATATCAGTGTATTATTCTTTTTATTCCGCTGTGTTGTATACTTAATGTTGTTATAAGCTCCGGCGAATCGGGTTTGAACGGTCGAATCTATGGCATTCGAATACGATTTGAAGTGTGGATGTTGATTTTCGAGCGGGCAAAATCCGACTCGTTACATTTGGTATCAGAGCTAAGGGTTTAAACTTTAGCTCAGGAGTGTAACACATTAAATAGCTCATTAGAGATAGGATGAAGTAAATCCTAGAATGAGTAATCCTTAAGATATCCGTTTGAATGCTTCAGTAAATTCTCCTACTATCTACTGATAGTGAGTATGAGTGCAAGAAGAGAACGAGATAGAGGATAGGGGAATACGACTATAATTAGTCAAAACTCTGTAACAACAGTGGAAATAACTTTCTCTACCAATTTTCTTTGATTCGTTTCCAAATTCTTTTGATTTCTTCGTACCAGCTACAAGAAGAAGTTTTCGCTGCGGTGATGCTCTACGAATCGTTGTAGGAAATTTTACTTCGTATCTTCATCGATTTCTTATCGGCTTTTTGATTTAAACTTTAATGAATATGAATTCGAAAATTTGAAATTAGGAATTTTAAATGAATTGGAAATTTTAAAATTTAGTTAAAATTGATTAATAGAATATGAAGGATAATTTGAATTGTATCGATAAAGCAATTTCGTTTAAAACCAAATTTTGAAATTCTATTGCAATTTATTGTGAATACCAAGGTCCGAAGAGGGACAAATTGGTATGTATTCTGAGATATTCCGACTTGAATTTGGAATCCATATCTTAAGTTTGAAGAATTATAGGAGATCAAATCTGTCTATCTCTGTGTTGTTTTCGTGCCTGCGAATTTCGAGGACGAAATTCTTTTAAGGGGGGAAGTTTGTAACGACCCCGGATTTTTATATAAATTTAAAATGATAATTAAAATCTATTTTTGAAGAAAACGGTGAAATTAATCGATTTAGTGATGTGAGTTTCCCCGAGTTCAAATATATTCTATATAAATCATTTAACTTTTTGAATATTGTATATATTTGTATATATGAGAATATATATGTATATATTGGATTTTAAATAAATCCTTAAATAAATGATTTTTAAATAATAAATAATATACTTTGGACACAAGTATAAAAATAAATAAATAGATTGATTTAAATTAATCAGATAATTTATTAAGTAAAATTTATGATAAATATTTAAACTAGAAATAGAACAATAATATGAGATAAATTTTAATAAAAATAGGAAGTAGAACATTTGCTAAATTCTAACAACATAATAAAATAGAAATTTATTTGTATTACAAAACAAGAAGATTTAAAGAAAATAAAATACATAAATATACTCAGCTGAAAATAAGAAGTAAGTAAATACATTAACTAATAACTTAACAACAAATTAAATATAGAACTACATCCAAATAAATAAGTAAAGTAATAAACAAAAGCATGTATACTTACAAACTGATAAAACAAGACAAAGTAATATAAGTGTGTAAACTATAAAATGGATACAAAGTAACATATCAGCTAAAGATATAACAACATATAAGAAAAGAGAGAGCAGAATCAATAAGTATAAACAGATAAAGCTGCAGCCACCATAGTAAAGCAAACAAAAGAAAAAAAAATATTGCTAAACAAAACAAAGTATATGTTTTTACATAAGTAATAAAGCAAAGAACAAAGCAAAGTCGTATAAATATGTAGGCTGTAAAGAAAATCAAATATGAACATAACAAAGAAAATGATTTGCAGCCACCAAACTGCATAATCAACAAGTTAAAAAGCAATATATGTTAAATTATAAAGCAAGTACAAATATAAGCATGGAATGAAACAAGTAAACAATTAATATCTTAGGCTAGTACATAGACAATTAATGTTTGCATCTTTAGCATATCAAAGAAGAATTTCCAGCCGACATAAATAATGTAAAGATACCTTTAGTACAAGGAAAATATAATATTACCCTGTACAAGATATTGTATACCATACCCATTGTAATATATATAATATACATATATAACATACTGTAAACACTCTCCCCTATATATATCATTCAACTCAAACATCAAGAAGCAAGATACAAACCAGTTCCAAATTGAAGAAACCTGTTCTCTGTCTTCCACAAAACAATGTGAGTAACTTCATTTTGAAAAAAAATTTAAGTAGTAAACTGGTTGCATAAAATCTTTGGGATTTCTATGTTGAATGCATGTATATATTGGTGCTTCTCTCTGCATTTATACAGGAATGCATATACATATACAAATATTGCCTCTGTTTATACATTCCAACAGCCTAAGTTGCTTCAAAAATCATGTATGCTCAAATCTATTGATTGTTAGAGTAAAGTATATAAACAAATTATGTTTAGGAAAGTATAAAGTGAATTTTAAAAATTTAAATTCATAATAAAATGGTTGAGCTGCTCTGGGAAAGAGCATAGGACAGTAATACTTAACATAAATCAAAATTTTGAACATCTTGAATTTTCGATTCAAGTTTAGGAACTGATTGCTTAATCTTAAATAGGATTTTTAAAGCTCAATTCATATTTTTTTGTAAAGAGTAGAAGTGGCATGGCCGTGTTGATCATTTTGGGAAGATGGGGTTGCCTCGGGTAACACAGTTGATCAAAGAAGTCGAAAATTGGTGGGGAGGAGCTAACATGATCGATGATCGCGGGAAAAATGCAAAGTATTTTTTTTATGCATCATAGATTGAGATTCGATTAGATGTAGGGTTTAAGGAATGTGAAACTGATGTCGAAGTTTTGGGGTTCGTTCTCACACCTCATTGCGTCGAGTGGGGCCGGACTTGGAGAGAATGCGCTTGGGACGTAGACGAAGGTTGGGGCGGAGGTGCGGCGATGTTGGTGGTCGGAGGCGCGGCGATGAGACATTTTTTTCTGGTCGCTGTTTTGGTCGTATGGTTCCAGCTATGCTCGAATTCGATGGAGGGAATGTTTGGGGTTTTGGGTCGATCTGGGTCGAGGATGTGATCGATTGTGACTTGCCGGAGCTAGTGAGGATCGCCAGAATTTGGTCGTGGTCCGGTGCAGGTGCACGGTGATCTCGTGCACAGCTTGGTGTTCTTGGTGATTAAGTCCTCGAGTGTATACTCGACTAAAAGAAGGAGTCGCTTCGGTTTGCCTCTAGGTCGTTTTCGTGAATGGGTTTCAGCTGTTCTTTTATAACTTCAACCAATATAAAAAAAATGAAAATGGGGAGAAGAACTGAGAAAAAGAAGAACAGGGAGGGGGTGAGAGAGAGTGACACGGGAGAGACACGAGGGGAAACTCGAGTTTTCTCGAGTAAGAATGATGCGGTCTCGGTGCTTTCCCAAAATAGCCGTGAATAATGATTTTTATACAGGTGTTTAACTTAGATAATTAAGTAATGTTAGTTAGTATTAAGTTAATATGTAACTTAAAAGTTTAGTAAAGAAAGTTGTAAAGATAGTTAATCAGTTTAAGGTAAGAAATTTAATTAATTACTTTAAGTAAGTGAATAAATTAATTAAGTTAATTTAAATGATTTATTATGAAGTTGGTTTAAAAGTTAATTTAAATTAATAAGTAATTAAAGAATGATTTATTTAATTATAAATAAATAATTAGATTAATTTATAATTTGAAATGGTTAATAATGAATTAATCTAAGATAATTTCTTAAGAAGTGATTAAGAAATATTATTAGTTAATAAGGATAATTAACTAAGGATTATTAAGTAATTGATTTGAAGTGATTAATGTTAATGATTTATTGGATTAAATAATTTAGATAATCAATTATAAATGATTTAAATGTAATTACTTAATGAAAATAATCTAATCAGAATTGGATAATAAATTCATAAGTAATTAATTAAATTGGAAATGAATTGAATTAATTAAATCCTGCTTACAAATGTTTATTGAATGCTTATGAATAATTATATTGTATGAAATGATTTGAATTGATTATCCTATCTGATTTGTGATATTTTGTTCTGTAGATTGAGTTGTATATTTGTTTGCATTTGTATATTATCTGTGAATTTGTGAATGGAAGATAAGCGTTATAGTTTATATCGCTTATCAACTATATTCCTGTATTCTGATCTGTGATGATTATATGCTGTTGCACTATTGTGTTAAACCCCTGGACCACACCATACACACACCAATATGGATTTCACGAGGAAATCGGTTAAGTCACTGATTTTTGAAATAGTTTAAAATTTGAATTTTTAAATTCAAATGTTTTGGAATTGAAATTGGAATAGAAGTGAAAAGCTTTTGAAATGGAATTTCAAAGATGGAAATTTATTTTGAATAACTGGATTAAGTGTTGGAATTTAAATACTTTAATTTAGATTTGAATTCAATATTCAAATTGCATTATGTAAATTGAAATTAGGGATTAATGATATTATACTAGCCATTATGAGTTAAATCATTTTTAAAGTATTATTTTTGGAAATTGGAATTTAACCCAGAGATTTCAACTCGTATAAATGAATCAGATTTCCAAAATGAAAACTGTTGTTTTCAAATGATAAACACTTTTAGATAAGAACTGAGATTCCAGTTAATTAAGGGAATTTTCAATATTGAATAGAGAAATGATTTTTCTAAGTTAAGAATGAATTCTTTTTGAAAGCTATGAATTAAATCTGTTTATTTTTAACAGATTTAAATAGATGATTTGTTTAAATCAAATTGAAATGAAATTGTTTCGAAGGCTATGAGTTAAATCTTTGATTTAAAGATTTAACGAGTTAATCAAATTGAAATGAAAATTGATTTGGAAAATCTGTGAATGAATCTTTTGTTTAAAAGATTCAAACGTGAAAATTGTTTAAACCATTAAAGGTTGTGAAAATGAATCTTTTTGTTTAAGGACTGAAAAGGGTAATTTGTTAAGCCATTTGAAGAAAAGTTTTGAATTATTAAGTTGTGACTTAATTGAAATTCCATTATCCATTTGTTTTTGAAATATTTTCGCTCACTATTCGGTTTAGCCGGGAAAGGACCTTTGTGTCGTATAACCCATTCCGAATATGTGATACGTCGTTATGGATAGCATTTGAAGACCGGTGATGAAGACCAGGTATTTGCGAAAGCGATAGGATGACCTATCGATTGTTTCTGCACCGAGTCGCGCCGGTATAGAAACTCCCTAAGTGATGGGAAATCCGATCGGGATTGTGAATATCCGGATTGCAAGGACTTCTTTGTAAGTGCCTTCGGTTCTGTTCGAACCCAGAACAGACTTGTATGGATAGTATGTCTGACATTACAAATTGAGATATAAAGCCGATTTCTTTCAAATATATTTCTGTTGGTGGCGGAGAATTTATTCTTTTAGCTTAACACCCTTCTCTGAGACGTACGAGCTCAGAGGTTATATGGTTGAAGGTTATCAGCGATATATTCCCAATTTGGTAATGTGACATACTGAGTGTTGCTGTGAAATGATCATTGTGTTGATTATTTGTGATAGGATCATTTATTTGATCGTCTATCTTGGTGATCATTTCTATGATCATTTGTTGACCCAAAGCATGGCTTTTGTATAAAGTATGTTTTTGTGGACGTGACTTCGTCGAGCCTCACACCCCGGAATGGTCAAAACAGGAAAGATGCGGCAAGGTTACGAGGGGTAGCGCCCTTTAGGATGTGTGCATTTCCTTCTGGAAAAGGGTGGTATCATGGTATGGAGCCCAGATATTTACTCATGTTGAAAACACTTTGTTATGATTGTGTGAATTGATTACGAGCGCTCGGTGAAAGGTCCCAAAGGACCGGGGGATGGCATATTCGGTCAGTTGTTACTCAGTTAGGGGTAACCCGGCCTTGTGTTGGTAGAGATCCGGTTTGGTTCTCGGGGATGTCCATCCAGAGGCATTCTCATGTGGCAATGGGAAGTTCCTTGGCCTGATCATTCGTTGGAAATCCAATTCCCAATACGAAACTTGTACGGTATTAGTTGTAGAACCAGCCATTCACTTATGGTGGTCACCACTGTTTGGATGGTAGCTATAGTAGGCATACGATAATGGTCGTATGTTGGCTAAGGTTTATATTCTACTTTCGAAATGAATTTTTCTCTACACTATGCACTAGTAATAATATCAAATGTTCTTTTAAATGCGTATCAAGCATATTTGACTATCATAAGGAGAAATCTCCTCCGATTCTGCGTTTGCATTGTGTGTGTGTGCGGGAGGCCTTATGGTAGTCTCATTTTTTAAAAGCATTGCGAATTGACTTTGAAATTCTTTTGTTGAATGTTTTAAAAGATAAATTGTTTTTGTTGCTCACACCAGTCCCACGACTGATCCGGAGTTTATTGTTTCTTTCCTAAACTCTGGGTGCTCATTATATTTCTACACGAGCAGTCTAGAGTTGGGTTTTACAGATAGTTAGATATAGTGGATTATCTGGAGTTAGTTCAGTCTTTGGTTCGCACCAGTCTTGCTTAGCTTGGTTCATTGTTATGGGAAGTTCGAGCTATTGCTGGATTGGTTCTTGGAAATGGAGTTGCAGTTATTTCTGGAGTTCTTCCTTGAAGACTATCTTAGAGTTATTTGTTTCGCTGCTAGATGTTATCTATCGTTTTCTTTTCCGCTGCTATTTTATGGTATCATATCTCTGATGTATATTGATATTCATTGTATCGTTCTGTTGTATCAGATATTGTATATCAGTGTATTATTCTTTTTATTCCGCTGTGTTGTATACTTAATGTTGTTATAAGCTCCGGCGAATCGGGTTTGAACGGTCGAATCTATGGCATTCGAATACGATTTGAAGTATGGATGTTGATTTTCGAGCGGGCAAAATCCGACTCGTTACATAGTACTTGTTTTATTTGCTTGAAAAAGAAAATTTTTAGATCGTTCAAACAAATTATAAAAGAAGATTGCCATAATATTATTGCCCATAAACTCAGGTTATCACATTCCTTCCCCTTTAGAATATTTTCGTCCATGAAAAGGAGAGAAGCCAAAGATTTAATTAAAATGATTATTATCGATTAAATTAATCTTTGATCATTTCAACTATAAACTCTTTTATTAAGAATTTTTAAAACACTTTAAAATCTATACAATATTGCCAAAATAGCTTTATAAAAATTACTTTTTATAACTCGATGTCTCAACAAGTCCATCATTGTTCTCACAGAAATTTGGTCATATGTTGATCAGGCATAGGAATGAAAATCTATAAGTACTTGGTAAACCCGTTTTCAACACCTTGTGAAAATACTTGGAAAACATTTTGAAAATAGAGGAAACATCTTTTGTGAGAATGCTCTAGAAATCATCACCCCCTCCATGGTCGTAGTTAACTCGATGGTTACGTTGCTATTCCGGCAAAATCCATAGATAACTGTAGGCAGTTCGCACCTCTCGATTACGCCATGGAACCCACCATAGATCGCAGCTAGATCCAGGGTTGTGTCGCCATCACGTCAAAAATCCATGTAACTGTAGGCATTAGAGCCCTTGAATTTCGCTGCCAAATGAAACTTCACCACTCCTACATAGGTCGCAGGCTACATCACTCGAGTCCCAATGTAGCCATAGGCTCTCACGGCCTCTCGACTTTCGCTACGTATTCATAGATCGTAGTCTGCCGATGTTACGTTTCCATCACGGCAAAATCAAATATAGACCGTTGGCTCTCACAGCACACACGACTTCCGCTATGGTTCGCAGTAGATCGTAGTGACATCGAGTTATACCGTCGTCACAGCATAACACAATTGTCTCTGTAGGCATTAGCGCCCTCGACTTGCGCTATCCACACACATAATCCTCAAGAACTTTAGTTTGTTCGAACTTCCTCCCAGGATCCAATTTAGAGCCTCCCCCTTAGGGCACAAGGCAGAACCACCCCGTGGATCTCCTATGAAGTTCATTTCAATAGGAGTGCCTTTTGCCCGAGAGCCAATCTTAAAACATTTTATACTATACAGTTATAGTATCTTTCAAATCATACTCTATATGATTCACATAAATCTCCTTTACTGAAAATCGATATCCTAAATTGATAGTTCCAACTTGGCTTTCCGAAATTCCCAAAATTTATTTTTCTCAAAAATCAAAAGCCTTTCCAAAATCCATAGGTTCCAAAACCTTTTCCAAAATCATTCTCATAAAATCATTTATATATATATATATATATATAAGTTATCCCTTCCAATTGCAATTAATCTTTGGATCACTTATATAGATTCCCCTTTTATGCTTCAAATATTTTAAAAAACCTTTCTTCTAGCTACAGATTCAACAAGGGGAGATTTGTCTTATATAACATATATATATATATATATATATATATATATATATATATATATATATATATATATATATATAAGACAAATCTCCCCTTGTTATATAACTTTACTATGCCAAATCAACATTGAAATTTGATTTTCTCTTATAAAGTTACTTAACATATCACTTACTTTTCAAAAAGTGAATTTCAAAAGATATTAATCTTCCACCTTTACTCATATATATTTCTTAAAATTTATTTCAAAAATCATTTCTATTTCTTTCAAAATTTCAATCTATATTTCTTTTAAGCACGTACGATGTGCATATACCATCCGTACGCAATGTCTAATTTGGTAGCTCATTCGATCACACAATTTCACTTCCGAACTAGTATCGTCCACCTAACTTCCTAGTGCGGACTCAGATCTGGTTTCTTGATCATAAATCGTCATTCTTCTTGCATAGCCCTAACTATAATAGAGAATTTCCAAAATCAATCAAAAATCGATATCCAGGGTTCGTCATCGAAAATCGAGTGAAAAATCCCAACTCGGATCGATATACTATCTCGAAATTCTATGCTCGAATCTGGATCAAGCCATTATGCGAATAGAATTATATACGCATCCTACGTATTTATCTTCATTGATTATTAGCTAAATCAACATTCTTTCTATTCACCTTTACTTTGATTTTATTCACTTATTCACAGTTGCTTCATTCTACTAGATTAATCACCTTAATTATAAACAGTTTGCACTCTGACCAGTTGATTTAGAAAATAGCTTGAAAAGTTTAAAATAGACAAGTAGTTGTAAAATAATTATTAGTTGTAAATAGTAGTAAAATAGTTAAGTAATTTTAAAATAGTTGTAAAGTAGTTAAATAATTATAGAATAGTGGGATAGTTGCAAAATAGTTGTAAAATAGTAATTAGTTTGTAAGTAGTTGTAAAATAGTGATTAGTTTGTAAAACAGATGTAAAATAGTAATTAGTTTTCAAAATAATTGTAAAATAAGTATAAGATAGTTTGTATTTTAAAAAGAAAGGTTGTATAGTAAATAGCTAGGAAATAGATTTAAAACAGTTTATATTAAAACAATTTATTTGAAAATAGTTTTCAGAGTCAAACTGGTCCAACTTCCCAATCTCCCATTCCAATCAATTTCAAATTTCCACTTAAATTGATTCAATTCCAATTCAATTTGAATTAACTTCAATTCCTAACCCAAATTCAAATCAATTCCATTTCGAATTTAAACTTATTTAACTTCAATCACAATCCCACTTAATTCAAATCAAATTCAATATGAACTAATCCAATTAAAATCTCAACTATAAATTATCTCGAATTGTACAAATTCTAGTTAAATTTTTTAAATATTAATCTAATCTCCTTAAATCAAATTAACCTTTACTTTGTGATTAACATCTTGAATGTTTGAAGCAATTAATTCTGAGTCCAAATTTCAAAATTCCATTTTAAATTACCTTTACTTACTTATCTCATAGTCCAAATAAGAGTTCAAAACTTTTAAAATGATTTTATCATCAAAATCCAATTTATTACTCAATTTTAACTTTGAAACCATTTCTTATCAAATTTTCAGCAACATCATTTCTAACATTTAAATCTTTCAGTTCAAAGCGATTTCATTTCCTAATGTTCGATCTTTATTTCTATTTTACTTCAGTAGTGGATGCATATTGCCTCAATCCATTTCTTAATTCATTTAAAATAATCCAATTCTCAGTTTGATAGATTATTAATAACAACAGGATGATATTAGGATAAACTAAGTTAAATAAACACCCAAATTATCAAATTTTATTCCTAATTAATTTAGTTCAATTTCAAATTTCAATTAATTCATTACAATTCCTCTTTTGAATTAGTTCCAATTCAATTCACAAGTAAATAAAGATAATTTTATATTAGATCGTAATGCCATAAAATATTCCATACATTGATAGACTACTCACTCGTAGTTCAAACATTAAACCATTTATCCAAAATAAGAGTCTAACAGAAGTCATAAATCGAGATGCCCTCTCTATTATCCAGGGGTTTGTAAAAGAAAAGAGCCTTAGTATCTACACAAGAATCCTTTCAATAGACTTCCTTCCAAAGGGCAAAGCCTGAACATATACTTCTCAATAGGATGTCCCCACATATAACATTTACCACAAAAGGTTTCTATCCTTCCATCAACCGGGATAACCTTCATGCCTCCCGCAGGCTGTTCCACACCCTTAATCTTCTTCTTCTGTCTCTTGGAACAATTTGTAGCGATATGTCCCATCTTCTTACAATGATAGCAAATAGTCGTCTCGTTGACAGTTTCTATAGGATTACGCTTCACCTTTTTCACTTCCGGGCAATGGTTTAGGAAATATCCTTTCTTATGACACTTAAAGCACAAGATCTCAGACCGAAACTATTGGAATGCACCTTTCAATTCCTTTCTTGTTTTACTGCGCTTGGCTGCGTTATGACCCTTATTGAAACATCTGTAGCAGGTGACATTATCAGAAGGCCCTGGTCTAGCACTTTCCTTAACCTGTTTCTCATACTCCTGAATTGCTTCTTCTCAATTCTTACATGCAGCTGCTCTTCACTCTCTACGTATAGCCTTCCATTCTTCACTCTTAGCCATCTTCCTCTAAAACTGGATTAGTGGAACTCTTTAACCTATATTAGACTTAATTAGTAGAATCCCAACCTATATTCTTATTATCCTATCCAATTTCAACAATCAACAACCAATTTCCTTAGTGTATATATATTAAAAACTATTGCTTAATATATCAAAATATAAGTTTATAAAAACTACCTTTAAAACCGTTTTAAAATCTTTATATAAGAAAATAACAAATACGCCCTCATATATAATACGCTTAACTCATTCTAGGGTATTACTGACCCTATCCTTAATGGGTAACCCACCAGAGCCAAGGTTCCCGCTTAACCTTTGCTCTGATACCAAATGTAATGACCCAAAATTTTCGACCTCGAATAATTCGACACTAATATGTTCCATGTAGAAGTGCCAAGCAAACAAACGCCGGAAATCTCAGATTGTTAGGGTAAAAAGAAAGAGGTAGAAGAAGAAACAGAAAAAAAAACCATAGAATCTCACATTTCACAACGGATCAAAATATAATATCACATAATAGCATTTATACAAAGAAAGCTGTAATTGTTACTTTACATTCAACATATCAGAGTACAACCATTTACAAATAAACTGGATAGTTATAATTAACTTGTCCCAGACTATAATCAAATCAAACTGAAATATACAGTGAAATATACTCCAAACGTTCCTGCCATCCGGCACGCCTCCTGAGCTCCAAAATGTCCTCACCTAAAATCTGTAATACTTGGTCTGACCAGAGCATTACAATCAAGTAACACCCGGGTCAGGCTGGAAACCAGCGTGAGTAAACCCATTTATCATGAAGTTCTAAAGCATAAAACTTATTTAAAACCCAGGGTAACTCATACTTCACTACAATTTCATAACTGTTATAATCAACACTTATTTCACACATCAATATCTAAGTACCAAAACTTAGATTAAATGGTCTAGTTTACTTAAATTATTCCATTCCAACCTATTGATTGCATATATCAAATCTATAAAGAATCATTGTAGATTTCTACCCGAAATGGTTTCGGGTATATACTGATACTCGACACTGGTCTCTACGAATCAAATGTTATTCTTTAGGCCAAATGTTTAACTTTAAACAATAAAATTTATATTCAGGATTTCATATTCACACAATAATTCACCTAAGATAGATAATCCATGATACCACAGTTCAACCAAAGTATGTCATATCACAAAGCAACACAAATCACATACCAGCGATCTCAAATAATCTAAGTCATTCAATATATCTTAATCATCTATAAACAAGATAAATTAATTGTACCAATTCTAATTAATTAATCTGCTTTCAAATCCTGCTTACTTAACATTAATTAGTTATAAACCATTAATTAATCACCCATTAATTACCCATTAATTATCCATAATTACTTTCATTAAGAAATTATCTCATTGGTTAATTATCCTCAATTAATTAACCTTAATTTTTAATTAATTTAGCCTTTAATTACTGTAACGACCAGTAAATTTCGATAATTAAAATTGTTAATTTAATGATATTTTTGGAATTTATTAATTAAGAAAATAAAAATTAGTGAATTATTAATAAAAATAATAATTAGAAAGGAATCCAAATTAATCGAAATAGTGGAAATAATATAATTTGTTATAATTGAAATATAGGTAAACAAAGGTAAGTATTGAATTCATATATGTTATTTATTTGGGGTACTGAATAAAATTGGTAATCAACGTGCAATTAAAGGTAATAATATTGATGTAAGCTAATAAATAATTAATTCAGTGCAACCCCAATTGATTGAAACAATTGCAGGGTTATAATTCATTGTAAATAGGCAAATTTGGTAATAGATTTAATATAATAAAAACAAGTGTTGTGACGACCCAGAATTTTTAAGCATTTAAAAACAGAATATTTAATTGATTTTAAATATTTATAAATTAATTTTTAACTTGTATTCAAATACCACTATTTATTTGATAATTAAATTATTAAATTAAATAATTAGAAGTTGGATAAAATGTTGAATCTGGAGTTTTAGGCCTATTAAAAATAATTTGAAGGCTTGTAAATTTTATATTGATAGTTCTGAGGACAACAATAGCTTTTAAATTGAAATTGGAAGCGATTCGTTCGGTTTCAAAAATTTATCGTTTAAATTGAATTTAAAAATAGCCTTCCGAGGCACAGTCTCAGAATTCGACGAAACTAGTTGCATTGGATCCGTAATATTTTATTATTATCAGATTTCAAATTTCGTAGTGATCGGAGTTGGTGTGTGAGCGTACGATATATAAACGCGTTGAAATTTTTATCGAAAATTCAAGATAATAACAGGGTTCAAAAAGCTATCTTCTCCCTACGATTGAATTTGGACTCGAAACCTTCTCTATTGCATTCAGAATAGGGGTATAACGTTATAAACGCCTAGCGGCACGCCTCGATCAGAGTTCGTGATTTTAGGCTACGTGAGTCGAGACAATTTGTATTCAAATTTGAATTTAAAGTAATATATATTTATATTCTGGTCAACCAGCTGAAATAATTTCACATCATCGTTTTTCTTTCACCTCAAAAGCACTGTAGCTTATATATTCAAGCACGTTAATGTCTCCTCTTATCTTCCCTCGATTTCGTTTTAATATCTCATGCAATCCACTCCTCTTCATTTCACCTTAAATCAAAATTGAAATCATCCAGAAAAGAAAATAAATTAATGGCCGACACCAAATCCTCCTCCTCAAATTCGAATAAACCAAATCTAGGAAAGAATTAATCTCCTTGACTTTCCTGCAGACATCGAGCTTCTGAAGCTCGTGCGCGCTCGCGTAGGGGACAACATCGCGACTCAAAGTCGCGATACATGAAATGATTGTTTTCGAGGCCGTGAGATTCGAGGAAATGTTATTCTGCTGTGTTGGGACGTGAGGCGCCACTTCGGTTTTGGAGTCATCGATTTTGGTGACGAGTTCTCGGCTAAGGCGTAAGGGAGAGGGCGACGAAGGGTTTGGCTTGCATTAGGAGTGCAGCTGTGTTGTCGCAAGGAAGGGTGGTTGCATCAGGGAGTCGCCACGGGCGCGATTCGTGGTGCTAGGTTGGACTTGGTAGATCACCGATGCAGGGAGGTTGTGGCAAAGATAGTGAGGTCGAGTCGATTTCTTGTAATCTCTTAACTTGAATAATTATTGCTTAATAATAATAGTTATACTCTGTAGGGCATATGTATATAACTAAAAAATTTAAATAGTAGAAGAAAATGAAATTTTATTACTGCATTTGTATATAGTAAAGAGAAAAGAAAAGTATATGAGGATTTTAAATGCCAAAGAATGTTATATAGGGCTAGATGTTTGAATCTATAAAAAATAATATAATAGTGTATATTTGAAAATTAATTTATTTAATTAACTTATATAATTATTTGGATGCTAAAATATTCTATTAAAAGGGAAATTAGTTTAAAATAAATTTACATGTTTAAAAATGAAATTACTGGTTAATTAAATTATAAATGGAAATTTAATTGTTCAAATTGACTCGAATGTTGATAAAAAATTATGTAATGTTTATACAGGGTAATAAACCGGGAAATCAAGACAGAATTGAAGTGGACTGAAAACAAATGCAAAGTTGAGTTAATCTCACTCATCTGGTTTAATTTTAATTTAAATGATTGAATTTAAATAATTGGTTGATTAATTGAATTGATTGATGTGCTATATTATAGTATATAGTATATCTTGGAATGATTGATTTCTCGCATTATATAGCGGATGAGACCCTATGCGCCGTATAATAGCGGATGATATTACCATCCCATATACCGCGATATTCCACCTCGAAGTGGAATTGGTATTTTATATTTTTATAATGTCTATGGATGCAGGGAAACAGGTTGGAGGGATCCAACTGGATTCCTAAACATTTATTTAAATTATTTAATATTTTCTGTTGTGATTATTTGATATTCTATGATGAATTATATTGGAATATTGAATGCTATGGTTTGATTGAATATATTTGGGTATAATGAGTTACCAAAAATATATAAATTGGATTTTTGAAAAGAAAATAAAGAGTAAATTTTTATGTAAAATAATTATAGAGAATTTGTATAAATTCGAAAAGGAATGGAAGTGATATCAAAATACTAACTAATAGATAATTTCGTGTATGGAAAAAAAAGGAATTTTGGATAAAACAGAAATTAATGAATTGTAACTTAAGTAACATCATTAAAGGAATAAAGAATTATTTTAAAATTCAAAGTTAAATTTATTTAAAAGTTTAAAGAAGTAATTTAGGAAATCTAAAATTAGTATTTTCAATTAAAAGTATTTTAAATCATAATTAAGGAATAAAATCTGAAATTAATGGATTTTGGAATAAATGGAGTAAATTGGAAACCAATTTGGGAATTAATTTAAGTGTGTAAAACCAGGATTTTTAAAGGAGAATGTGGCTATGAAATTTATAAACTGGGTTTATAAAAGCAAGGTAATATATCAGTGGATATTTGAAAAAAAAATCATGATGGGAATTTTTCAAAGGAATGAGAACATTTGCTTAAAAATAAATAGTGATTTATTTGTAAAGAATGTCAAGATAAAAGTTTTAATTTTGTTTTAAAAAGCATGTTTTAGGAAATTTATTTTTTCTAAATGTTTAAATTCTAAAGTAAGTATTTTTGAAATCTATTATCGTAGTAATTATGTAAAGGTGACTTAGTATTTGTTTCAAAGGAGAAAATCTAGTTTATAATTTATGAAATAACCTTATTTTAAATATTCCTAAAGTATTATCTTTAATTAAGTATTAAAGTAGTTTTCTAAATTTAAATGTTAAAGCATATTTTACGATAAAGCGTTTTTAAATTATTTTAAAAATCTAAAGTTTTGTTCTTGGTGATTTTCAGTGGAAATAGAAAATATTTGGGAAATTTATTCTGTAAAAGGAAGGTAGTTTGAAACTGATTTTGAAAGGGTTGAAAATGGAAATATATCTTGCAAAGATATTTTGACATAAATAAATAATTTGGGAAATTATTTATTGTTGATGGTTGTTGTGAATGTTAATTGATAGTTAAATAACCGACTATCAATATTGGCCAAATGCGCTGATCGTTTCGAAGAGACCGGGATCGAGATGTATTTCTCGAAAACCACTTCGATCCGATTTGTACGTTTTCGTGGAAAAACGAGTTTGGATTCAATGATGGAGCAGTGAAGCGCAAGGGATAGTCGCTACTAATCTTGAGGATATTTCCAAAATGGATGTAGTAGGAATAGTGCCTTCTGTTCCGTTCGAACCCGGGACGGACTTGTATGGATGAATGTTTTTAGAACATCGTCAGGTGGACGATGAGCATTCTAAGTGAAACGTTCTAAAAGATAACGCTTAGCCTCAAACCTCATCAACATAGAATGACTGAAAATCAGTTGTTATGCAGTAAGGCTAGGTGGGTAGCACCCACTTCAGGGTGAGGTCATCCCTGTCTAGATGTCCCTTTTTATTTCGTCTTAGTGGTGCAGTTGCTGATCACAACTGTGGGGTGATCTTACTCGAGATTATCCAGTAAGGGGTAGTCCCGGTCTTGTGTTGCAGGGGGTCGAGAGTGATCCTCGGTACTGTGATCTAGACCACATACTGTGACAGGTGGTATCCCTGTGGCTAGTCATTAGTTGGAAATCCATTCTCCCTACGCGCCTTTTACGAGTTTTGTTTGTATACCCACTCTGTGGCTAGTAGCTGAAATTTAATAATGTAATAATTTCGGCTATTTTAATAAGTATTTGTAAATAGACCCTATTATAATATCAGAGGATTTTATAAGAAATGTTTTAGCTATCGTAAGGTAAAAACCCGACACGTTTATTTGTGACGTGGTCTTACGAGATGCTTTTGTTTTTAAAAAGATTTTGAAACTTTAATAATCAATTTGAGTGTGATTTCTCACGCTGGTTTTCCAGACAGATTCGGGTGTTATTTAACTGAAATGCTCGGGTCAGATCGAGTATTATAGGATACATGATATGATACTATGGAGCTCAGGAGACGAGCTGGATGACGATACGTACTTCCATACTTGATTATTATTCCGCTGTGTATCCAGTTATATGTTATTGATGTTAATGTACTCTGATGATGTATGTATAAACAGATATAATATTTGATTTTGGTGTAAAGACCTATGATTAGCTATTATACTTTATTTCCGCTGCGATGCTAAGATTCTGTTGTTGTTTTCTACTTTCTCTTCTTCGACCTCTTCTTCTTTAACCAAATGGTTCGTATTTCTGTTCAACTTGAGTTGATTGATGTAGAATAGTGTTGACTCAAGGGGTACGGATTTGCGGATCGTTACAAATGCAAATATGAATTAATCAATGAAGTATAATAATAAATGGTAATTGAATAAAATCAACATTCTGTGGTAATTGTTTTGAAATGATAACTTATATAAATGTGATTAAGAGTTAGGGGCAACAATTATTACAAAGTAATCTTTATTTAGCACCTTAAATCAAAGTTTTTAAATTGGAAATAGTGTAGATGTTATACTTAGCTTCAAATTGAATATGAGGAAACAAGTGTAGATATTGAACTAATTGATGAATTAATATAAAATTTATGATAATAGGATGAGAACAGTGTAAGTAATCAATTTCTACACTTGTCTGTTAGTGATAACTTATAAGTGTAATTAAACGTTAATGGTAACAATTATTATAAGTTGACCATTTATTTAGTCTACTAAATTAAAACGGGTAATCAATTGCAATAAATCTAAATTAAATGTTACCTTAATGAAGGTAATAATTGGGAATAACGTAAATTTTATTCATAATATGATAATTAGTCGAATTAAAAGAATGGAAAGTAGGATTTATTAATTTATTGGAATTTAAAGTTAAATAATTAGATTAAATGCAAATAAGTGGATTAAATATTAAAAATATTACGTTATTTGAAATTAAGATGGAATATGAGAATATTAATTTAATCGTTTTATATCCAATGTTAAATCCTTCTATTTGACAATAATAAATGGAATAATTATTAATTTATTTAATTAAAGAGAACTATTGGGAATTATATTTATAATTTCTGAATATAATAAAATTGAAACTTAACGCTAGAATTGAAGGATGAATCAACGTTAAATTAACATCTAAATTTGTTTAAATCACTGTAATTGTTTAAGAGATCAAAAAAAATGATAGAATTAGTTAAGTATGGAATTGAAATTTGAAAAAGTGATTTGATTTATTAATTATTAAATTATTTGATTAACTGGAAAATAGCCATTTTTGCCACTGACTCGGATTTCGACGAAACTAGTTTCATCGGATCCGTAACGCTGAATTACTGTAGGATTTCAAGTTTCGTAGCAATTGGACTTGCCATTTGATCGTACGGACTCGAAACCCTTGAAATCAATTGAAATCAATTTGAAATAATTTTATTTTGTCATAACTTCTTCATACGATGGAATTTGGACTTGAAACATGTTCCATCGTGTTTAAAATATTTTAAAATATCCATTTTGATATATGGGTTGACCCAATTTCGTTCCGGAGTCGAAACAGGCTTTCGGGCCTTTTTATCATTCAACGCGCATATCAATCGAGTCCATCTATTCTATTTCAGTTTGCCCATATATACCTTGCTATAAACCCTAGCCTATCTCTTATATTCATTTTTCTGTACGTATAATTCCAATTGCTCCTCTTCCTCATTTCAATGGCAGATAACCAAAATTCCCAATTGCAATTTCAAATAAATTTCAAAGCCAAAAATTCCAACTCCATAAACAATATCATATTTTATATCGATGGAAAGCACTTGAAGAGTGCAATCCAGATCCACTGTCTGTTTTTCGATCGGAGTTTCTATGCATCTGGAATCAGTGGAAACATTCATGGCCGTCCATCGCGTGTCGATGAACGTTGTCAGATCGACGAACCATTTCTGGGTTTTGTAGAATGGACAATGGTGAGTTCATCGGCATGCTTCGTTTCACGATTCGACGGCTAGATTGGCGGCTAAATTCGATTAGGGTTGCATAAAAAAATTTGTGCTGGCTGCATTTGGGGCCTCAATCCGGGCACTCGGTTCATCAGAGGCGTGGAGGGTGAGGTCGGCAACGAATCTTGGTGGCCGCGTCGACCTGTTGCAGCAAGCGGCGGCGGCGTTTTCTCATGTGGGATGGCGGCGAGTTGCATGTTTCTGCTTCGTCCTATAGGGTTTATGCATGCCTGGGAAGAAAGTGAGAAGGTGACGTGGCTTATATTAATAAATTTCTTAATTAATTTATAATTTGTATTTAAATTGTTCTAATCGCTATAACTTTTGCCTACGTGATCCAATTTAAGCGCGGTTTTCTCCACTAGGTTCGTATTGGGATTCCGGATATTCTGGCACTGGTTTGGATGAATTCTAAGACTGTTGGAATTTTGAGTTTAAATTGGATTTAAATTCAAAAGGTGAGTGCTTTAACACACTCACAATTTCTAAAATTTCTTATGTGTGTTAAATTAATTTCTGATGTGGTTAGAAATTTGATTATTGCTACTTAGTAAATTTTTATCATCATTCAAGTTGAAATTGAATTTATTGAATTAAATTGGTATTCAATTTATTATTGCATACAAACTGCTAGTTAAATTAATTTATTATTGAATATAAACTGCCAGAAATTACTTGTTATTTATTTCTATTCTATATTGATGTTATTGTTTTAATTGGATGATGATTGTGATAATTGGTTGATGATTGATATTGCGTGAATGGATGTTGTATTTTATATTGTTATAAACTACAAATTGTTATGCACTTTATTTTATTCGGGATTGAGGTTTGAAATAATATTAACCGTATTTTTATGTTAAATTACAGATTAAATGATAAATATCCTTATCACTTGACCATAGGATAGAAAATTATATACAGACACTGTCGATGTATATATATAAATACTTTAAAAATGTTTTCTATGGTTTTAGATATGATATACGGTTTAATAAATATTGATTTTTGATATTATTTAAAAATATTTTATATAGTTAAATTCATGTATTCAAGCTATGTATATATTTGTTTAATAACAATAAGTTAAATAATGGAGTTTGATTTATTAAAATAAATTATGGTTAAGTATTTAAATCATAATTTAATATAGAGGTTATAATGATTTAAATAAATTAAGATTTGGAAGGTAAATTGGAAATTTAATTGAAATTGAGCTTATTTGAGAATTTAACTCCATAAGTTGATGTAAAATTTATTAACTTGAAATTTTAAAAAAAATGTATGATATTTATAACTGGATTTTTATTTCAAGATGAATTAAATGAATATTTCTAATATAAATAAATTGAAGGAAATATTTAGTTATTGGAAATTTGAGTTTTATTTATATGATTATGGATTTATTATGCAAATATTTCAAAACTAAATAATAGGACATTAAATTGTTGAATAGTAATTTCCAACCTTAGTTTTGAAATTGTTTAATACTCAAAGTTTGAAATACATTGAAATTGAAGTGGTTATTGAAACTAAAAGTGAGTTGAAAATTTATGAATTTGATTTAATTTAAAGTGAATAAAACTGTAAAGTCGAGGAAATTATTTTACTTTATAAAGTAATTTTTAAATTCAGACTATTTTATTTTATATACTGTTTGAATATCCAACTATATAAGTTTTGGAAGTTATGGTTTTAAAGCTATAAAATTCTAAGTATTATGTTTTGAAAGGTTATATTTAAAGCATTGGTTTCGAAATATTATAATTTCGGAAGTGCTATGACTTTTGAAAAGAGTTATATTTGAAATAAAAATGATATTATATTGATTTGGGTTTTTATAAAATGATATCATAACGATTTGGTTTTTGAAATGGAAAGGATATTGTATTTATATGGTTTTGAAATAGATAGTGTATTTTGGTTTTGAAGTATAATTATTTTGAAATGACCGCGGTGTTAGAATAACATTTGGTTGTTGAAGAGACCAGGATCGAAAGTTGTCATACTCTCTGCCAACTCCAAAAACCACTTTAACAACAGTGCACGCGGTGGAGATTTCAGAATGAAGTAGGATGGCGGCGGCGGTTCCTCTGAGGTAAATATGTAGACCCGACTCCCGTGAGTTGGCATAAGGTGGCTAAGACTGGAGCGCTTGACGGGGTAATGAGGTAGCTCCTTTGATCGGACACATCCCTTCGATATTATGCTCTGACTTTTGGATTGATTCGGTGGCCACTTTTGATTTTTATTTGGAGGTGGGGCTCGAGGTGGGCGGTAGCTGTGCACTACGCGCTACCACCGGTCCGGAAGCGTAATTGGTATTTCTACGGTGGCATTGCCTAGTTGTGCCTTGTCACCTACCCTATCGCGCCTTGTACGAGTTTGGTTTTATTCCGTTGCCCGTGGAGTATTTAGGGTAGTCTCCCGATCTGGAGATGCGCTGATACTGGATGGACTACTGGGACTATTACATGTTAAGGTGGAAAATGTAAAGCCTTAATACTATTTAAAAGTAAGTTTATTTTACTATAGAAATTATTATAATAGCAAAATATTACTACATAGTAAATAGTTTAACGGATCCTTAGGAGATGTGAATCCTGAGCATCTCTTGAGTTATTGCACTCATATTTATTCCTGTTGATTTAACATGCATAAGATCTTTTAGTTCTGACTCGAATGTTTTGTCTTTTCAATTCGTTCGGGTCAGTCTGCGCATTTCATGATTCGAAGACTTTATTTCTGGATCACGAAGACAAAGAGTGTATTACTATTATCTATTATATTATTCCACTACACCATTGTATTCCGCTGCATTATTAATATTCTCTGGTAAGTGTAACTCTGATATGTATTGTGCAAGAATAATTGAATATTTTGTAAAACAGCTTCATGAACTGTATATTTAATTATTATATTTTATCGTTTCGCTGCAAGATTCTGTTTTGTTTTATTTCTTTCTCTCTTTTTTCTTATTTACCCCATAACAATCCGCCCTTCTATATGTTTTAAGTCTGAAGTGTGTGGTTTATCGTCAATTTAAAACGTACAGAAAAAGGCGGGACGTTACATCTGGTATCAGAGCTTTGGTTTAGTGATAAACCTTAGCTTTCTGGGGTCTGACTCTTTTTAATAGGGTAGTAATACCCTATGATGAGTCGCTGAGTGTACATATATGAGAGAGCGTATTTATTAGTGTTATAAAACGATTCTGATATTGTGTTAATCTGTTCCGTTTTGTATTTATAAATTCTGGTTGGTGCATAGGACGCTATGACATCAAGAGGGATTGCTAAACACTTAATAGGATAGACCGACACAATATTTATTTTACATAAAGGTGAATGAAATAATTTTGTCTATTATATTTTCTATATATATAAAATAAATTTTATAAAGACTATATTTGGTTGCAATAATATTGGTTGTTAGGTAATGAAATTTTTGAATAATAGTTGAAATAAGATTGAAAATAAATAAACGAAAATTGGAAATTTAGAACTTAAGTCCCGAGGTTTTGAAAATTCTTTCAATGATTTTGGACTATAATAATATTATTATCAGAACTATTTTCCGATATGAATATTTCAATATAATTTAAAGATTTTTTTTAAAGAAATTTTGAAAGGAAATAAGTTATGTACTCCCCTCTTTATCGCTAGAAAATAATTTCGGTGATGAGTGCATGCATCATCGACATTCATTTTCAAGTTTCGAAGTGGGAAGGCCATTGTAGTAGATTTAGTGCAGATTTATTTCGATTAACAAATATAAATTTTAAATTGTTTTAAATATAAATTAATATATAAAGTGGTAAGTATATATTTATCTATTATTTTAAAATAATTTGAAAATTAAACCCGGTATTTAGTTCTTAAGTTTCTGATAATTGATAGTTTAAATTAGTATAGTGAAATAGAATTCAACTAATAATTGAAACCCTAAATGAAATAAGAGATTTAATGTTAGGTTATAAATGGTATTAAATGAAATTTGAAATTGTAACGTATGATATTGTAACAACCCGCATATTTAACGATTATATATCTAAATGTTTTATTTAAATATAGCGTCGTTAGTCAGATTTTTGGATCTGAAATGTTATTTTTTGCAAACGGCTAAATTGGAACTCGAAACCATTTCCATTGATTCCAAAATGGCGTTTGTGATCTTTTTGAGTATAAACTTTGATATGTTTGGAGTAAGTTGAATTTTGCTACGTTTTCTTGTTGGGTTTTGGGTTTGGGTTCAGCCCACTAGCTAACTAAATAACCTAACTTAGTCCATCTTCTTCCATTCTCTCATTCCCACTTCTAAACTTAAGTTAAAACTGAAAATGGGGAAAGGAAGAGAAATTAGAAATTCCAAGCCCTAGTTTCTTCTTGCAACATAAATTTTTTCTCCAAAAATCAAAGAGAAGCTATTGGTAAGCTTCCTCTTCGTGTTCTCCAACTCTTCTCCTTCAATTTCAGAAAATTTTCTAAACTAACTTATGAAGATATTTGTTTTGATCTAAGATTGAAGCTAGTAGAGTTGAAGTGGAGAGTGGTTGGTTGTTTCTTTGCTATTCAGCCTCTCTATTCTTGTTCTGAGTTAAAAAGGTGAGTTTTGAACTCACATCTACTACTCTTGATATTATTGATGTTAGGTGAGATTTTTATCTAACATCTATGTCTCAACTATCTTGGATTGTTAGGAATGAATTCCTAGCATATTTACATGTTCATTTGCTTTCGATTTGGATTGATTTGGTGAAATTACCAAATTATGATTTTTGAAGCCAAAACTATGAAAATCTTTCTATAGTTGATGATTATGTTGTTCGGAGTGTTTGGGTGAGTCGTTAAGGTTGGGTAGTCGTTTGACGTAAGCCCCATAATCAATACTCATCTGATTGCTTCCGATTGGTTTTGGCCTTCAATGGCCTAGGTTCAGGAAATTCCTGACCATCAGGTTTCAGACGTCTGAATCCCTATTTCAAACATCTGAATATTGTTCTGAGGAAGATTTTTATTCCCAGATTCAAATGTCTGAATTTATATTTCAGACGTCTGAATTGGCTAAATTTCAGCCAGAAAGGAAGTAGGCAAAAAATTGCCTATTTCAGACGTCTGAAAATTAGGTTCAGACGTCTGAATTCTGTTCTAGAAAAGAAATTAATTTCCAGATTCAGACGTCTGAACCACTTCTTTCAAACGTCTGAACCTGCTGTTTTTGCCAATTTGCCTTGTTCGTTTAGTTTTCCAAATTTAATCGATGCATGTTGATTCCAATTAGTTGTTTATGCATACTTGACCTTGATGATTCCTTTTTAACTTCATCCACGGGTTTTTATAAAATAATTTTTCCAAATTCCATTAAAAGCTCGTTTCTCCCATTTATAAATTCTATTTAAAACACCCAAGATTTCGCACTCCGAGCGAAGAGGGGGGAGAATTAAATGATTAGACAAAATGCGTGCAATGAACACGTGCGTTCATCTTCTCAGTTAATTCCCAATCTATTCGTTTGAAAGTTTTGACCATTGTGTCTGGTTTACCGATGAGATGAGGTAAACTTTGTACTGCTTTGAGTGTGAAATTAACTAACGGATAGCAAACTGTTTAGTGCGAAGGAGTGGTTATGGGACTCACGTTGCCACTTTTCGAATTTCTTTTTGAGAGTTATGTCACATTCTGCCAGTTAGTGGTGTCCAGTACTGGGCCTTTGGAACTTCACCACTACGGTTTGTTGCCTTTGGGATAGTGTCTTCGGACTGTCTCCTTCAGGTTTGTTGCCTTCGGGTATGTTGCCTTCGGGTATGTTGCCTTCGGTTTTGTACCTTCGGGTCTGTGCCTTCGGGTTTGTTGCCCTATTGTATCGCTTTCGGAGTTGGTCTTTATGAGCCGCTCGAGTGATATTTGGGTTTGGAGCCTTGGGCTTATGGATCCTTGTTTATACAGTACTGAGCACGTGCAAATTTTCTGATGTTTCATTGATATATATATTCCCTATGTATTGCCCTTCGGTGTTGGTCTTTTTGAGCCGCACGATATGTAGCGATTACTTTGTGGAACTTGTGTTACCTTCATTGGTATTTGTTATTGCGTTTTGGCTTGTTTTGGGATATTCTTATCCTTTGTTTATTTGTGTTGCCGATGATATGAGGCTTGTCTTATTTTGATTCATCTTTTGTTAGATGATTGTTGTATCTCTTTTAGAGATATTTGTTATACTGTGTGACCTTGTAGGTTATTGTTGTTCAGTTTATCTGACTGATTTGTTTAGCTAGACTGACCCGTATATTTTATACTCGGGTTAGACCGAGATGTTTCAGGTTATGTGCTTTTGGACTTAGCCTATTTTGCTTCCGCATGGCTATTTAACTTGTTCCTTTTTGTTAAAGCTTTTTGTGTAGTCCTTTTTATTGTAACTCTGATATATGTATTCTTTTGGATTCGTCTATATATAGTGGTTTGCTATACCACTTGACATGTTTCAGTTTGTATACTATGTTATGTATCAATATATGTGTATATGATGATCTACTGTTTTGTTTTAAGTATTCATTGGATATGTCGACCTGCTTGGTATGTCTATTGTCGATGTATTCAATAAATAGTTAGAGCAAGGCTATAGATGGTCGCTCCTAAACATCCTTATTCTCCATGCTAGTTGATGGCATTACCCTGTAGTGTCCTTGGCTAACGTGGGTATAGAGGTGGGGTGTCACAGCTTGGTATCAGAGCTGCGTTCAGAACAAAGTATGATAAACACAGAATAGAAGTACATATTACGATACATCAGAGTGTAATAAGCGATACAAATCTTTGAATCATCGGTCTCTCTATTCCTTCTACCATCAAAGGTTAGATAGAATTTAGGAATACGTATTGGAATGCATTTTTATTCCTTAGCATTCTGTATTGATGTGTCTACCTTGTGATTAATCTTGTTCTTATCTTAAATTTTAGCGTATGGCTGGAAGAGGCAGGTGACGACGTTCAGATGTTGGGCAATCTAGTGGCTCGCATCCGGATGGCGTTTATATGTCTGCCGATCAGTTTTTGGAAGTTGTTTAGGAGCACTCAGCCTCCAGTTCCTCCTCGAGTGTCTCCACCTCGCAAGTCTGCCTTTGCACGCTAGTGCAGTGATTTTTCTCATCTTGGAGGAAAGCCGTTTAAAGGCTCCGAGTCCGTTCTTGAAGTCCAAGCTTGGTTTCGCACATGCGAGCGTATCTTCTCTCGTATGGATCTTTCTGACCATGATAGGGTTCTTGTAACTTCTAGCTTATTACAAGAGCGTGCCCTTGATTGGTATGAGCTTCTTATAGCCGAAATTGATGAGTTTACTCTCTCTTGGACTAGGTTTCGGGAGCGGTTCGAACTCAAGTTCGTTCCTGAATCTGAAAAAGTTTTATTGACCCGTCGATTCCTTGAGTTGAAGTAAGGGAAGTCTTCTGTTTCTGAATATGTTGCATCATTCAAGGCTTTATTTAAGTATGGTCTTGAATTCATTAGCACTGCTTATAAGAAGAATCTGAAGTTTGTCTCTGGTCCTAAGAAGTATCTTAAGAAGTCTTTGTTGCTCCAGCTTAAGCTTTCTTTTGAGGAATTAGTTGATTCTGCACTTCATCTTGAAACTGTGGAGAAGGAGTGTGATAGTGGTGAGGATGTTGAGGTTTCTAAGAACCCCAACAAGAAGCAGCTTCCATTTCATAAGTCCAGGTCTTTTCCTTAAAAGAAGAAGAAGACTGGTGGTGCTAATTCTCAGTCTCAGTCTGCTGAAACACCTTTCATTCGTAAGTTTTTCAATTGTGGTTCTCCGGATCATATTATTCGAGCTTGTCCTAGTCCTCTCTTCTGTCGCTATTACAAGAAGGAAGTTCATCATGTTTCCACCTGTCCTACTGTTCCTGATGGTGCTAAGTCAGGCAAACTTAGTGCTGCCAAGGCTTCTAAAGGCCCCTCTCAGCCCAAAGGTATATCTCCACTTATTTTGGAAGGTTCTGTTTTATTTCGTGACCATAGTATTCGAGTTCTTTTCGATAAGGGCACTTCACATTCTTTCGTATCGAAGAAGCTCGTCGATGATTTATCTTTTGATGTTTCTTGCATGGTTACTTCTTTAAAGATTGCGAATCCTATTGGGGGATCCGCGACCCTTGGTATGCTTTGTGATGATGTTGAGATTGTTTTATGTGGCTTTTCTTTTTGTGCGAATCCGCACGTTATTTCTTGTCTGGGATTTGATATGATTTTGGGTATGGACTGGCTAGTAAGATATGATGCCAGGATTATTTGTTCGGAGAGAATTATATATTTCGACATCCGGATTCGCCTACTCGCTATCTCTTGTTCTTCGGGATGTGGAAAATTCCGAAATGGCTTTATATTCTCTTGACTCCTGGGATGATGATGATATATCACGTATTCCTATTGCTTGTGACTTTTCTAATGTTTTGAGCCTGTCTCGGGTTTGCCACCTAAGCGGGCAATTGAGTTCCGCATTGATCTCATTCCAGGCGCGCAGCCAGTTAGTCGTCCTCCTACTGGGATGTCTACCAAGGAAAATGAGGAACTCAAGAAGCAGCTTTTAGAGCTTGAGTGCAAACAGTTAATTCAGTCCAGTTTTTCTCCATAGGGATTCGCGGTCGTCTTCGCGAAGAAGTCTGATGGAACTCTTAGGCTTTGCATTGACTATCGCAAGCTTAATGAGTTATCCATCAGAAATAGGTATCCATTGCCTAGGATCGATGATATGTTCGATCTATTGAGTGGTGCTAAGGTATTTTCTCAGCTAGACCTTGCCATAGGTTTTCATCAGTTACGAGTCGCGGAGGATAGCATACCTCTTACCGCTTTCCGCACTCGATATGGTTCTTTTGAGTGGCTCGTTATGCCGTTTGGTTTTACGAACGCTCCTACTTTCTTTGTAGATCTTATGAATTGGGTATTCCGGGAATATCTCGATAAGTTCGTCCTTGTGTTCATCGATGATATCCTTATTTATTCTAAGTCTGAAGCCGAGCATTCAAATCACTTGAGAATTGTCTTGAGTACTCTCCGTCATCATCAGCTTAGAGCCAAATTCTCCAAATGCCACTTTTGGGAGAATAAGGTTAAGTTCTTAGGCCATGTTGTATCTTCCGATGGCATTTCAGTCGATCCCTCAAAGATCGAAGCCATCCAGAATTGGAAGAGGCCCGAGAATGTTCATGAGATTCGTAGTTTCCTTGGATTGGCGGGTTATTGCCGTCGGTTCATCAAGGAGTTTTCCCGTGTTGTGCTTCCTCTCACCAGCCTTACTCGGAAAAGCATTCGTTACATTTGCTCCGACAAGTGTGAAACTTCCATTTTAACATTAAAGGAACTTCTCACTAATGCTCCTATTTTGGTGGCTCCCGAAGGGAATCATGATCTTGTTGTCTACACCGATGTTTGTGGTAGTGGTCTCGGTGCTGTTCTTATGCAGAAGGATCGGGTAGTTGCTTATGCTTCTACGCAACTGCGTCCGAATGAAGTTCGCTATGCCACTCATGATCTGGATTTAGCCGCCATTGGCTTTGCCTCGAAGATTTGGCGACACTATTTATTAGGCGAGTGCTTTATTCTCTATACCGATCATAAATCCTTGAAGTATTTGTTCACTCAGAAGGAACCTCAATATGAGACAACAACGTTGGCTCGAGTTTCTTGCTTCCTATGACTTTGATATCCAGTATACCCATGGTAAGGGTAATCATGTTGCTGATGCGCTTAGTCGCAAACATTCGGCTGTTGTTTCCATGATGCTTGCCGAATGGGACATTCTTGAGACTTTATCTTTTTGTGAAATTCGTAATCGAGGTTTATCTTCTGATTCTCATGTTCTATTATTTAGTCTGGGAGCTCGACCTATTTTATTGGATCGTATTGCCGAGGCTCAGCGGCGTGATCCCGAGTTGTTGCATCTTATTCAGCGTTGTGAGTCTGAATCTCGTGATGAGGCATTGTGGGATTTTAGCATTGATTCTCATGGGTGTCTTCGCAAGAAGAAACGTCTTTTTGTGCCTTCTGATTTTTCACTTAGGCATGACATTCTTGATGATTGTCATCGTTCTAAGTATACTATTCATCCCGGTAGTAGCAAGATGTATGCCGATATGCGTCGCCTTTATTATTGGGAAGGCATGAAGCGCGATGTAGCGAGTTATGTGAGTAATTGCATAACTTGTCAACGTATTAAGGCCGAACATCAGCGTCCTTCTGGTCTTCTTCAGCCTTTAGAGATTCCATTGTGGAAATAGGATCAGATTTCTATGGATTTCATTGTCGGCCTACCTCGTTCGAGATCCGGCCATTCTAGCATCTGGGTTATTGTTGATCGCCTCATTAAGTCTGCTCATTTTGTCCCTATTAAATCTAATAGGACTGCTTCGTATTTGGCTAAGTTATATGTCAAGGAAATCGTGAGATTTCACGGTGTTCCTAGTTCTATTGTGAATGACCGTGATCATTTATTCACGAGTCATTTTTGGCAAAGTCTTCAGCAAGCTTTGGGAACAAAGCTTAATTTTCGTATAGCTTATCATCCGCAGTCTGACGGGCAGACTAAATGGGTGAATCGTATCTTGGAAGATCTTCTTCGTATTTGTATTGTTGATTTTGGTGGCAGTTGGGAGGATTACCTACCTCTTGTAGAGTTCTCCTACAATTATAGTTTTCAGTCTAGTATCGGTATGGCTCCTTTCGAAGCCTTATACGGAAGGCCATGTCGATGACCTTCTTGTTGGTTGGAATATGGGGAGAAGCTTATTCTTGGCCCAGATTTTGTTCGTGAATCTTTCGAGAAGATTGATCTTATCCAATTGAGAATGAAAGAGGCACAGAGTCGCCAGATACCTACGCGGACAACCGTAGGAAGCCTCTCGAGTTCTCGATTGGTGATCTTATTTTTATTCGTGTTCTCCTTTGAATGGGGTGATGCGTTTCAGTACGACAGGGAAATTGGCTCCTCGTTGTATAGGACAATTTTCTACTACTGAGCGTATTGGCCCTGTGGCTTATAGAGTTTCACTTCCTGCTCATTTAACTGGCATCCATGAAGTGTTCCACGTCTCGCAACTTCGGAAGTGTCTTCGAGAATCGGATTCTGTTATTGATTCTCGAGATTTGCGATAGCTTGATATCTCACCGGACTTATCTATTGTACAACAGCCTATTCGCGTAATGGACATGTAGATGCGACACCTTCGAAACAAGGACGTGTCGCTCGTTAAAGTTCAATGGTCCGCTAATCCCAATGTATGTACTTGGGAAACCAGAGAGTTTATTGAGCGGTCCTATCTGGGTTTTCTATCTTTTCTTACAAATGGTGAGTATATCTTTTCATCTCAAGCTTATTTCCTTTTCTTTTAAACATTGTATGTATGTAGTTGTTACAAATATCGTCTCTAGGAATTGCGAGGACGCAATTTTGTTAGGACGGGAGATCTGTAACAACCCGCATATTTAACGATTATATATCTAAATGTTTTATTTAAATATAGCGTCGTTAGTCGGATTTTTGGATTCGAAATGTTACTTTTTAAAAACGGCCGAATTGGAACTCGAAACCATTTCCATTGATTCCAAAATGGCATTTGTGATCTTTTTGAGTATAAACTTTGATATGTTTGGAGTAAGTTGAATTTTGCTACCTTTTCTAGTTGGATTTTGGGTTTGGGTTCAGCCCACTAGCTAACTAAATAACCTAACTTAGTCCATCTCCTTCCATTCTCTCATTCCCACTTCTAAACTTAAGTTAAAACTGAAAATGGGGGAAAGGAAGAGGAATTAGAAATTCCAAGCCCTAGTTTCTTCTTGCAACATAAATTCTTGCTTCAAAAATCAAAGAGAAGCTATTGGTAAGCTTCCTCTTCATCTTCTCCAACTCTTCTCCTTTAATTTCAGAAAATTTTCTTAACCTAACTTATGAAGATATTTGTTTTGATCTTAGATTGAAGCTAGTAGAGTTGAAGTAGAGAGTGGTTGGTTGTTTCTTTGCTATTGAGCCTCTCTATTCTTGTTTTGAGTTAAAAAGGTGAGTTTTGAACACAGATCTACATCTCTTGATATTATTGATGTTAGGTGAGATTTTTATCTCACATCTATGTCACAACTATCTTGGATTGTTAGTGTAACGACCCGCTATTTTGGACCATTCGCATTCGCACATGTAGGACTTGAATAATTCAAAATACCGAATTGTTAATTTAAATTTGGCAAAACTCAGATATACAGTAAATAAATAATCACAGAATCACAGACACGGAGTAATAATATGCAGCGGAAGTAAAAAGATAGTAGTTCATGAAGCTACTATATAAATATATAAGATACATCAGAGTTAAATAAGTTACAACAGAAGTCTCGAATACAACAGTCAAATATAAGAATCAGAATACATCACTGTAATCATCGAATATCTGAAACCTGGATAGATAGCTGGATCTTCAGGCGAAGCTCCAACTCCAAAGGCGAGTCTCAAAAGCTGAACCACTCAGTCTGACCCGAGCGTAAAGCAAAACACAAAACACTCGAGTCAGGATTAATATTCTCACATCAATAAATCCAACTCAAGTGAAAAAGCAATCGAAATACAAGTAACTCAAAGGATGTTGGAACCACCATCCTCTAAGGATCCGTTAAACTATCTACTATGTAGTAGTGTATGCTAAATAGATAATGTCTATCAGTAATATAAAGTATCAAAATAGTGTTAAGGTGTTACCATTATCCCCCCTTAACACATTTTATATAAATGTCATAGTCTATACAGCACTGTAAACTCCACCGTAAACTGGTGGGATATCAGGGAGTACTCCATAGGTATAACACAAAACAAATTCGTAGTGGTCGCGTATATAGGGATACAAGTATGACAAGGCACATGAGGCAATACCCAAGGTAGTGAAACTACCATTTGCCTGATCCGGACTGGTGAGAACGCATCGCCGCAGCGATCGCAACACCGCGAAACAACACTTCTGAAAGTACGAGGGTGCACCAATCAACAACAAGTAATGAGTAATAGTTACGAAGAAGTGTGTCCGCTCGAGGTGGCTAACCCCATTTGGCCCGGAACGGCTCCTGATTTTAGTCATTTCCAATTTGACACAAGTGTCAAGGCTATCCATTATCGTTCTCTTTCTTCAATCATCGCGTACATCATACCAACCACTTCATTCTGGATCATCACTCCGCATATAGTTATTAAAGTGGTTTTCGGTTTAGACAGAGAGTATGTCCATAACAGATTCCGGTTTCTTTAATAACTTTCGTAATTTATTACACCGATTGGTCGTTTAATAAATTTCAAACCCAATCAATTTCAATTTCAATTAGAATTTATAAATCAACATTTCAATTGTCTTTCACTATCAATTTCCAAAATTTTCATTACAAACTTCCAAATAGCCATTTCAAAATCTTGCAATTCAATTTCCACTTTTATTTAAACAATTCAAATATTGATTCAAGTTCGTATATAAGTTTCATTCCGAAATCATTTAAAATGGTTTAATTTTCATTCAAATCAATTTTAATTCATTTATCGATGTCATTCAATATTTGCTAAGTAAATTTATCCTTCAAACAACTTCTATTTAAATTCCAATTCATTTAAATCAATTACTTACGTTCAGCTTCATTATATCAAAACTTCAAATTGAAATAAATTAAATTCGTCAAATCAATTCTTTAAATTACAAGTCTTACGTTAATTCCAATAAATCTCATTCATTTCAATAAATCACATTTTATTTCTTATTAAAGAAATTCGATTTTCACTTATTTATTGACTTCGTTACAAATTTCAAACTCAATTAATAAAGAACTAAATTTCACATAATCGAGAAGTTTCGATTTCACTTATTAACTTCTTAAATCTTTTTCCAAACTTCATAAATAAAGAAACCCCATTTTATTTATTAACGAAGATCAAATTCACTTAATCAAAAGTTCGATTTTCTCTTATCAAAGAATTCAAATTTTATTCAATAATCCGATAATTAAATCTTATTCGATTTTTAAATAATTTCAATCTTAATTATTAATAATTTCAAAACTTAATAATTACAAACTTGGTTATATATTCAAACTTAATTATTAAATCATTTCCACTTAAATTTTAATTCAAACTTAATTATCCAATCATTTCAACATAATTATAAATTCAACTTAATAATTTCAAACTTAATTATAATTCCAAACTTAATTATAATTTCAAATTTAATTATTAAATGTTTTCAACTTAATAATTTCAAAACTCAATGGTTATTAATTCCAAATTATTTATTAATAATTCCAAATTTAATTATTAAATAATTAAATTTCAAACAACGTTCTTTCGTCAGTTACTACGTTAATATTTGCTTCATATTTCAATCTTTACATTTTCCTTTCAAAATTCAAATTCCAACTTCATTTAAAACTTATTCTTTACTCGAATAAAATCATTATTTTATTTTTAAATCAAATTATCGACCAATCGGATTTTTACTTAATTCTCTATCCTAGGTCAAATTCATTTGGGTATATATCATTTCAACCCGATTTCATTTCCAATTCACAAATCAAAACATAGCAAAGGGAACTTGCAGTGTGATAACAGGGATGGTGTCAAAGTAAATAAACAAACAATAACAACAATCAATAACAATACAATAATCAATCCAAATAATTCCGAAATAATCGTATTAATTCACTTTGTTATTTGTGCGAATTAATATAATTATTTCTAGAATCTACACTATCATTTCATGTAGATTAAAGATTGTTACACCAATCTTTATGCGGTTCTTCAATTTACATCAATTATTCAATTTCATAATTAAATCAATTAATACAACATAAATTTAAATGGTTCGAGGGTAATTAACTATTTTCCTATGTGTCAAATAATTAAACATTTAACGGGTCATATTTTCAAATTTAACTAATCAAAATTCAACGCATATGTCGATTCAAATTTTTAACTATGCTACGTCAAATATCAATTTCAATATTATCACTTTATACATTAAAAGTTAACATCCAATATAAACAAAAATCAATCAATCAATTATCAACCAAACTGGATTATCATTGTATAAATAATTAACAGATAATGGTGTCAGATGTCATAGGTGAACAGATACAGGTAATAGCATATATAGAGTGTAAATAACTAACAACAACATATTTCAATTGTCATTTCAGTTGAAATCAAATTTAATAAATAAAAGAATATTAATCGTGAGTGATTGCTCACCTTTTTAGGCTAGGGAGCGAGAATAGACAACGAAGTTGAGTTACGAATTGCAAGCACGACTTCCGAATTAAACTAGATTGTCACGAATCGATGAGCAAGCTGTTAAATAGGAATTGCCGAAATCAAACCAAAACATTCAACATAGCAATAATTATAAAACATGTCCTCCGTCAAAGTTTAACAATATAATTCTATGTGCTACCGAGATCGAAATGGTCTGAAATTTGGTATGAATAAAGATCAAAACTTGTATTTCAAACTACACAAGAATCACTTGATTTGAACCAGAGACGAGAAAAGTTATGATGTCATGAACATAGACTCACGCCATGTTGCGACTGTCAAATGTTCACGTCTGAAAACCTCTCTGGGTCTGACTTTCAGGTAAGAAACAGAGGACTGAACCACCTCGTATGAAGCTAAAATTTTATATACTGAAAGTAGAAAACTTTATCTTTTAAACAAAAAGGGAATCACTGTATTCCGACGTAAGACGGAAGAGATACGATGCGTCAAACATGAACTCAGGTCGTGTTTGCAGCAGTGTAAAATAATTTCAACTACTAAAGAACAGCTGCCTGGGTCAAACTTCTAGATCCTCGACCACTAATCAAACAATGTTGGATTTTGCTGAAATTTGACGTGCATAAACTAGGTAACTTTGACTCTTTTATAAAAATAGAATCAACCCATTCTGATAAAACTTGAGTGAGATATGATATCGTGAACATGAAGTCTAACTGTTGTTCAAAAAACAAATAAACAAATATCACCTTTATTATAAACTACAACCAAGAAGACAAAGCCATGTTCACTATCACATATGTGCTTGCATAATTAATATATATGTAAGCTAAGAAAACACGTATGATGAGTAGGCCCAGATGTACATAACAAAGTAAAATAAAATAAAACATATAACATAAACCATTGATTCATAGCGAACATATATACAACACTATACATATAAGCTTCAAGATGATAAAATACTACTTATATACATATACTTGTATAGTAAAATCCTGTATATATATATACACCAGTATATAAAACTTTATATATAAAAACATATGTGCATATACTTGTACTATTATAAACTTATTTTATAAACTTCTATTATGAACTTATATATTTTTAAACTATCACAATTTAAACATTGAAAAATTAAACTCAACTCAATAAGAGCAAAATAAAGTACCAATACCAAACCCAGATTGTATATATATACATAGTAGATTTAACAAAATCTTATATATGCAAGCTATAAAGACATTTGATACCAAACTCATATAAAAAACATGTATATATATACCTTATATATATGCCATGACTGGTTTATCAAGCACAGGCAGAAGAAGGAAAGAGATAAAGGCGGTGGAAGGAGGAGTTGCAATGTCTGAAAACAAGAATGGCGACCACGACCATGAGAGGAGCAAGGCGGGAAACGAACGGTGGATGGTGGAAAACGAGGCGAAGTCGGAGAGGGGAGCGGGTCCGTGGGTGAGGCAGGACATGTGAAGAGCTCCGGCTCACGAAGGGTTCAAGGTCAGATTCGACCATCACACGTTGGAAGAGTAGGTGTTGCGATCTTGGGTTGCTGCACTCGGTTGTGATGGTGTGAGATGGAAGGGAACGGCTTGCATGGCGGTGAATACACACGTGAAGGAGCAGCAGCTAACCAAAATACTTACTATTGTATACTTTTTTTTAATATATTTTCGTGCAAGCATGGGCGAAGGAAAGAAAGGAAGAAGAGCTAGATACGAGATCTTGAAATGAAGAACAGGTAGCATTAGATGTTGGAGCAATAATTTATTTTCACAAAGGGTGAACAGACGTGTTGAACTAATATATTAAAGTATAAGGAATAGTGAAGGTCAGGGGAATGACAAAAGTCAGCAATTATTGTTTACACGGCTGAAGGTTTGAAAAGGCACAAGGTACAGGAACCAAATACGGTACCGATACGATGGACCGGTATACCGATTTCGTCGCGTATTAGACGTCAAAATACAAAATCGAATATAGTGCGGAGATCGACACAATGGTACGGTCAAAACGGTATACAGATATCAGTGGTATGATTGAATTATAAAAATTCGAAATTTTCTACTGGCGGAAAATGCAAGAAGAACGCAGGAAAATAAGATCGACGGAGCTAAAGAAGTCCGAATTTGAAAAAACGACAAACTGACATCTTGCTTAGAAGATGTTTTAGAATTTTTCTACGTCAAAATATTTAGGTTTTGAAAACGTTTTATTTTTGTCGCTTTTTAACTAACTAAATTGAAGTAAATTTACGCACGAAATAAACTTTCATATTTTCGGACGAAAATTTACCAGTTGCTATGTTTAACTGGACGCATTCCAAATATCAAATTTATATTTCAAAATTTTATCGTTTTAAATTTTCTACAAAATTTCAATTTAATACGTTACTAAAACCGGTTAAAACTACGGGTTGTTACACTCTCCCTCACTCAAAACTTTTCATCCTCGAAAAGGAAGGAAGTATGAGAATAGAAACCATCAAAACAAAATAGACTTGAATTACATTATAAACAATTAATTTAAACCATATAAATTTCGACTTAAACAGATTAATGTTCACTAATTGGTTTAAATCCGTTCATATTAAATCAATAATATTCATTCAATTTAAATTTGTTAGTTCAAACTATAAATTTTGATTTAAATCAAATTAATATCCAATAATTGAATTTAAATTCAAAGTATTTCATTAATTGATTAAATTGTTGATTTAATTTTAATTTATTAACTTTCAAACAAAATTTTCTTCTATTAATCACACCTATTATTCATTTAAATTAACATTTTAAAATTAAAAATTTAAGTGAATAACATTTATTATACGCACTCACATTTTATTTATAAAGACAATTTATATTATATATATTATCCAATTAACAATTTCAAAGATCATAAGTTTTAATAGGCATTTATTATAATCATACCTCATTTGACAAATTTAATTTTCTTTATTCCAAATTATTATTAAATTTATTTTTTCTTAATATATCCTATCACATATAAATTAAGTATATCTACATTTATTATAACTACTTAAATATATATTTATAAATTCCTTTAACATTATTTTACATTGTATAATATTCAGTTACATAGTTAACTTTTGAAATTTTTAGGTAAGTTATATATAATGCAATTGAGCATTATCCAAATAGAATTCCTAATTCAATTCTCTCCAGTTTAAATATTAATTCAAAATTTTGGTTTCATTTATAATTGAAAATTATCCTTTAACAAATTTAAGAATTAATTTTCGATTAGCTTCAAACAACTTAGAGATAATTATATACATACAATATATCCAAGTCAAATCTAAATTAAATACTAATATATATTTTAAATCAAGTCATGTTCTAGAAATTCAAATCAAATTCATTCCAAAACAAAAGTGTAGTGAGCTACTGATGGTCTCTCCACTTCGAAACTCGAAAATGAATGTCGATGATGCGGCCGTCATCACCGAAATTATTTTCCAGCGACAAGGAGAAGAGCACTGATTTAAACATTAAATTTTTTTTTCAAATGATTTCTATTCGAAAATAATTTAAATAATATACCTTTTAAAACTTTAAATACAAGGTTTGGAATCTATCGAAAATTAAATTCCTAAATTCCTGTTTTAAATTCCAAATCAATTTTAACCTAGTTTTATAAATTCATTTATTTATATTATTCAATAGTCAATGGTTTACAAACAATAAATGAAAATTAAATTTTGACATTTCGAACAACAGATTTATTAACATTTTAATTTCAGAAAAATTTAGAGTTATATATGATATAATCACACAAAACTATTTTATTTACTGAATCTGAAAACAATATTGTGTCAGTTTGCTCTGCTCAAGTGTTTCAGAAATCCTATCGATAGCGTTGATCAGATGAATCGATCGTAAACCCAAATCATCATCAACAATTCAAACAACACAATATATAAAACATTTAAATATTAATTTTCAAATACACTTCCTCGCTCGACGGTACAAGGATGGATTTCAAAATAAGTATAGAGATTCAAATTGATGGAAATCAAATCGAAGAGAATTTTGATTCGATTATAAGTTCGAAACAGAAGATAAGATAATTCATTTAACAGAATCGGGAGATGGATAAGCTTATTTAATTCACGGGCAACCTTAACCGGTCGACCGTAACTTCAAGGATAAGATCGATGCTGAATTCCGAGGTAAATCAACGTTCGATCTCAAGAAATAGAATTCATGTATAGCAGGAGATAGATAACATCGCAAACCGAGGATACGAAAATCTCCGGTAAATCAATGCCTATTATAAAGGAGTTTCACCCTTTTACAAATAATTCGAAGATTGGCGAGACCGCCGATTCATTATAAAGATCATTCGGTGTGGAGTTATGGGATACTCCGGAATTGAAAGAAAACGAATAGTAAGGGACAAGAATGAATTTCGGAACCGAGGGAATGTTCCAAAGTTCAAAGGAATTGAGTCAAAAAGAAGAGATTGAAACTCGAATGAAAGTGATTCTGTAAATACATTTACCCTATATGCTAAGTTTTGCCGAGAGCTACCAAAAGCTCTGATACCAACTGTAACGACCCGCTATTTTGGGCCATTCGCATCCACACATGTCGGACTTGAATAATTCAAAATACTGAATTGTTAATTTAAATTTGGCAAAACTCAGATATACAGTAAATAAATAATCACAGAATCACAGACACAGGGTAATAATATACAGCGGAAGTAAAAAGATAGTAGTTCATGAAGCTACTATATAAATATATAAGATACATCAGAGTTAAATAAGTTACAACAGAAGTCTCGAATACAACAGTCAAATATAAGAATCAGAATACATCACTGAAATCATCGAATATCTAAAAGCTGGATAGATAGCTGGATGTCCAGGCGAAGCTCCAACTCCAAAGGCGAGTCTCAAAAGCTGAACCACTCAGTCTGACCCGAGCGTAAAGCAAAACACAAAACACTCGAGTCAGAATTAATATTCTCATATCAATAAATCCAACTCAAGTGAAGAAGCAATCGAAATACAAGTAACTCAAAGGATGTTGGAACCACCATCCTCTAAGGATCCGTTAAACTATCTACTATGTAGTAGTGTACGCTAAATAGATAATGTCTATCAGTAATATAAAGCATAAAAATAGTGTTAAGGCGTTATCATTATCCCCCTTAACACATGTTATATAAATGTCATAGTCTATACAGCACTGTAAACTCCACCGTAAACTGGTGGGATATCAGGGAGTACTCCATAGGTATAACACAAAACAAATTTGTAGTGGTCGCGTATATAGGGATACAAGTATGACAAGGCACATGAGGCAATACCCAAGGTAGTGAAACTACCATTTGCCTGATCCGGACTGGTGAGAACGCATCGCCGCAGCGATCGCAACACCGCGAAACAACACTTCTGAAAGTACGAGGGTGCACCAATCAACAACAAGTAATGAGTAATAGTTACGAAGAAGTGTGTCCGCTCGAGGTGGCTAACCCCCTTTGGCCCGGAACGGCTCCTGATTTTAGTCATTTCCAATTTGACACAAGTGTCAAGGCTATCCATTATCGTTCTCTTTCTTCAATCATCGCGTACATCATTCCAACCACTTCATTCTGGATCATCACTCCGCGTATAGTTATTAAAGTGGTTTTCGGTTTAGACAGAGAGTATGTCCATAACAGATTCCGCTTTCTTTAATAACTTTCGTAATTATTACACCGATTGGTCGTTTAATAAATTTCAAACCCAATCAATTTCAATTTCAATTAGAATTTATAAATCAACATTTCAATTGTCTTTCACTATCAATTTCCAAAATTTTCATTACAAACTTCCAAATAGCCATTTCAAAATCTTACAATTCAATTTCCACTTTTATTTAAACAATTCAAATATTGATTCAAGTTCGTATATAAGTTTCATTCCGAAATCATTTAAAATGGTTTAATTTTCATTCCAATCAATTTTAATTCATTTATCGATTTCATTCAATATTTGCTAAGTAAATTTATCCTTCAAACAACTTCTATTTAAATTCCAATTCATTTAAATCAATTACTTATGTTCAGCTTCATTATATCAAAACTTCAAATTGAAATAAATTAAATTCGTCAAATCAATTCTTTAAATTACAAGTCTTACGTTAATTCCAATAAATCTCATTCATTTCAATAAATCACATTTTATTTCTTATTAAAGAAATTCGATTTTCACTTATTTATTGACTTCGTTACAAATTTCAAACTCAATTAATAAAGAACTAAATTTCACATAATTGAGAAGTTTCGATTTCACTTATTAACTTACTTAAATATTTTTCCAAACTTCATAAATAAAGAAACCCCATTTCATTTATTAACAAAGATCAAATTCACTTAATCAAAAGTTCGATTTTCTCTTATCAAAGAATTCAAATTTTATTCAATAATCCGATAATTAAATCTTATTCGATTTTTAAATAATTTCAATCTTAATTATTAATAATTTCAAAACTTAATAATTACAAACTTGGTTATAAATTCAAACTTAATTATTAAATCATTTCCACTTAAATTTTAATTCAAACTTAATTATCCAATCATTTCAACATAATTATAAATTCAACTTAATAATTTCAAACTTAATTATAATTCCAAACTTAATTATAATTTCAAATTTAATTATTAAATGTTTTCAACTTAATAATTTCAAAACTCAATGGTTATTAATTCCAAATTATTTATTAATAATTCCAAATTTAATTATTAATTAATTAAATTTCAAACAACGTTCTTTCGTCAATTACTACGTTAATATTTGCTTCATATTTCAATCTTTACATTTTCCTTTCAAAATTCAAATTCCAACTTCATTTAAAACTTATTCTTTACTCGAATAAAATCATTATTTTATTTTTAAATCAAATTATCGACCAATCGGATTTTTACTTAATTCTCTATCCTAGGTCAAATTCATTTGGGTATATATCATTTCAACCCGATTTCATTTCCAATTCACAAATCAAAACATAGCAAAGGGAACTTGCAGTGTGATAACAGGGATGGTGTCAAAGTAAATAAACAAACAATAACAACAATCAATAACAATACAATAATCAATCCAAATAATTCCGAAATAATCGTATTAATTCACATTGTTATTTGTGCGAATTAATATAATTTTTTCTAGAATCTACACTATCATTTCATGTAGATTAAAGATTGTTACACCAATCTTTATGCGGTTCTTCAATTTACATCAATTATTCAATTTCATAATTAAATCAATTAATACAACATAAATTTAAATGGTTCAAGGGTAATTAACTATTTTCCAACGTGTCAAATAATTAAACATTTAACGGGTCATATTTTCAAATTTAACTAATAAAAATTCAACGCATATGTCGATTCAAATTTTTAACTATGCTACGTCAAATTTCAATTTCAATATTATCACATTATACATTAAAAGTTAACATCCAATATAAAGAAAAATCAATCAATCAATTATCAACCAAACTGGATTATCATTGTATAAATAATTAACAGATAATGGTGTCAGATGTCATAGGTGAACACATACAGGTAATAGCATATATAGCAGTGTAAATAACTAACAACAACATATTTCAATTGTCGTTTCAGTTGAAATCAAATTTAATAAATAAAAGAATATTAATCGTGAGTGATTGCTCACCTTTTTAGGCTAGGGAGCGAGAATAGACAACGAAGTTGAGTTACAAATTGCAAGCACGACTTCCGAATTAAACTAGATTGTCACGAATCGATGAGCAAGCTGTTAAATAGGAATTGCCGAAATCAAACCAAAACATTCAACATAGCAATAATTACAAAACTTGTCCTCCGTCAAAGTTTAACAATATAATTCTATGTGCTACCGAGATCGAAATGGTCTGAAATTTGGTATGAATAAAGATCAAAACTTGTATTTCAAACTGCAGAAGAATCACTTGATTTGAACCAGAGACAAGAAAAGTTACGATGTCATGAACATAGACTCAGGCCATGTTGCGACTGTCAAATGTTCACGTCTGAAAACCTCTCTTGGTCTGACTTTCAGGTAAGAAACAGAGGACTGAACCACCTCGTATGAAGCTAAAATTTTATATACAGAAAGTAGAAAACTTTATCTTTTAAACCAAAAGGGAATCACTGTATTCCGACGTAAGACGGAAGAGATACGATGCGTCAAACATGAACTCAGGTCGTGTTTGCAGCAGTGTAAAATAATTTCAAGTACGAAAGAACAGCTGCCTGGGTCAAACTTCTAGATCCTCGACCACTAATCAAGCGATGTCGGATTTTGCTGAAATTTGACATGCATAAACTAGGTAACTTCGACTCTTTTATAAAAATAGATTCAACCCATTCCGATAAACCTTGAGTGAGATATGATATCGTGAACATGAAGTCTAACTGCTGTTCAAAAAACAAATAAACAAATATCACCTTTATTATAAACTACAACTAAGAAAACAAAGCCATGTTCACTGTATCACATATGTGCTTGCATAATTAATATATATATGTAAGCTAAGAAAACACGTATGATGAGTAGGCCCAGATATACAAAACAAAGTAAAATAAAATAAAACATATAACATAAACCATTGATTCATAGCTAACATATATACAACACTATACATATAAGCTTCAGGATGATAAAATACTACATATATACATATACTTATATAGTAAAATCCTATACATATATATATGAGTATATAAAACTTTATATATAAAAACATATGTGCATATACTTGTACTATTATAAACTTATTTTATAAACTTCTATTATGAACTTATATATTTTTAAACTATCACAATTTAAACATTGAAAAATTAAACTCAACTCAGCAAGAGCAAAATAAAGTACCAATACCAAACCCAGATTGTATATATATACCTAGTAGATTTAACAAAATCTTATATATGCAAGCTATAAAGACATTTGATACCAAACTCATATAAAAAACATGTATATATATACCTTATATATATGCCATGACTGGTTTATCAAGCACAGGCAGAAGAAGGAAAGAGAAAAAGGCGGTGGAAGGAGGAGTTGCAATGTCTGAAAACAAGAATGGCGACCACGACCATGAGAGGAGCAAGGCGGGAAACGAACGGTGGATGGTGGAAAACGACGCGAAGTCGGAGAGGGGAGCGGGTCCGTGGGTGAGGCAGGACATGTGAAGAGCTCCGGCTCACGAAGGGTTCAAGGTCAGATTCGACCATCACACGTTGGAAGAGTAGGTGTTGCGATCTTGGGTTGCTGCACTCGGTTGTGATGGTGTGAGATGGAAGGGAACGGCTTGCATGGCGGTGAATACACACGTGAAGGAGCAGCAGCTAACCAAAATACTTGCTATTGTATACTTTTTTTTTTTATATTTTCGTACAAGCATGGGCGAAGGAAAGCAAGGAAGAAGAGCTGGATACGAGATCTTGAAATGAAGAACATGTAGCATTAGATGTTGGAGCAATAATTTATTTTCACAAAGGGTGAACAGACGTGTTGAACTAATATATTAAAGTATAAGGAACAGTGAAGGTCAGGGGAATGAGAAAAGTCAGCAATTATTGTTTACACGGCTGAAGGTTTGAAAAGGCACAAGGTACAAGAACCAAATACGGTACCGATACGATGGACCGGTATATCAATTTCGTCGTGTATTAGACGTCAAATACACAATCAAATATAGTGCGGAGATCGGCACGATGGTACAGTCAAAACGGTATACAGATATCAATATTATGATTGAATTATAAAATTTTGAAATTTTCTACTGGCGGAAAATGCAAAAAAAAACGCAGGAAAATAAGATCAACAGAGCTAAAGAAGTCCGAACTTGGAAAAACGACAAACTGACATCTTGCTCAGAAGATGATTTAGAATTTTTCTACGTCAAAATATTTAGGTTTCGAAAACGTTTTATTTTTGTTGTTTTTAACTGACTAAATTGAAGTAAATTTACGCACGAAATAAACTTTCATATTTTCGGACGAAAATTTACCAGTTGCTATGTTTAACTGGACGCATTCCAAATATCAAATTTATATTTCAAAATTTTATCGTTTTAAAATTTCTACAAAATTTCAATTTAATACGTTACTAAAACCGGTTAAAACTGCGTGTTGTTACAGTTAGGAATGAATTCCTAGCATATTTACATGTTCATTTGTTTTCGATTTGGATTGATTTGGTGAAATTACCAAATTATGATTTTTGAAGCCAAAACTATAAAAATCTTTATATGGTTGATGTTTATGTTTTTCGGAGTGTTTGAGTGAGTCGTTAAGGTTGGGTAGTCATTTGAAGTAAGCCCCATAATCAACACTCATCCGATTGCTTCCGATTGGTTTGGGCCTTCAATGGCCTAGGTTCAGGAAATGCCTGACCTTCAGGTTTCAGACGTCTGAATCCCTATTTCAGACGTCTGAATATTGTTTTGGGGAAGATTTTTATTCCCAGATTCACACGTCTGAATTTATATTTCAGGCGTCTGAATTGGCTAAATTTCAACCAGAAAGGAAGTAGGCAAAATATTGCATATTTCAGACGTTTGAAAATTGGGTTCAGACGTTTGAATTCTGTTTTGGAAAAGAAATTAATTTCCAGATTCAGACGTCTGAACCACTTCTTTCATATGTCTGAACCTGCTATTTTTTCCAATTTGCCTTGTTCGTTTAGTTTTTCAAATTTAATCGATGCGTGTTGGTTCCAATTAGTTGTTTATGCATACTTGACCTTGATGATTCCTTTTTAATTTCATCCACGGGTTTTTGTAAAATAATTTTTCTAAATTGCATTAAAAGCTCGTTTCTCCAATTTATAAATTATATTTAAAACACCCACGATTTCGCACTCCGTGCGAAGAGGGAGGAGAATTAAATGATTAGATAAAACGCGTGCAATGAACACGTGCGTTCATCTTCTCAGTTAATTCCCAATCTATTCCTTTGAACGTTTTGACCATTGTGTCTGGTTTACGGATGAGATGAGGTAAACTTTGTACTGCTTTGAGTGTGAAATTAACTAACGGATAGCAAACCGTTTAGTGCAAACGAGTGGTTATGGGACTCACATTACCACTTTTCGGATTCCTTTTTTAGAGTTATGACACATTCTGCCAGTTAGTGGTGTCCAGTACTGGGCATTCGGACCTTCACCACTACGGTTTGTTGCCTTTGGAATAGTGTCTTCGGACTGTCTCCTTCAGGTTTGTTGCCTTCGGGAATGTTGCCTTCGGGTATGTTGCATTCGGGTTTGTACCTTCGGGTTTGTGCCTTTGGGTTTGTTGCCCTATTGTATCGCTTTCGGAGTTGGTCTTTATGAGCCGCTCGAGTGATATTTGGGTTTGAAGCCTTTGGGCTTATGGATCCTTGTTTATATAGTATTGAGCACGTGCAAATTTTCTGATGTTTCATTGATATGTATATTCCCTAGTTATTGCCCTTCGGTGTTGATCTTTTTGAGCCGCACGATATATAGCGATTACTTTGTGTAACTTTTGTTACCTTCGTTGGTATTTGTTATTGCCTTTTGGCTTGTTTTGGGATATTCTTATCCTTTGTTTATTTGTGTTGCCGATGATATGAGGCTTGTGTTATTTTGATTCATTTTTTGTTAGATGATTGTTGTATCTCTTTTAGAGATATTTGTTATACTGTGTGACCTTGCAGGTTATTGTTGTTCAGTTTATCTAACTGATTTGTTTAGCTAGACTGACCAGTGTATTTTATACTCGGGTCAAACCGAGATGTTTCAGGTTAGGTGCTTTTGGACTTAGCCTATTTTGCTTCCGCATGGACTATTCAGCTTGTTCCTTTTTGTTAAAGCTTTTTGTGTAGTCCTTTTTGTTGTAACTCTGATATGTGTATTCTTTTGGATTCTTCTGTATATAGTGGTTTGCTATACCACTTGACATGTTTCAGTTTGTATACTCTATTATGTATCAATATATGTGTATATGATGATCTACTGTTATGTGATGTTTATTACATTTGAGTTGTTATATTCTATTCTGCTAGATCCTCCAACCACCTATGGTTTTGTTTTAAGTATACATTGGATATGTCGACCTGCTTGGTATGTCTGTTTTCGATGTATTCAATAAATAATTAGAGCAAGGCTATAGATGGTCGCTCCTAACCAGCCTTGTTCTCCGTGCTAGTTGACGGCATTACCCTATAGTGTCCTTGGCTAACATGGGTATAGAGGTGGGGCGTCACAGATATAAAAGTTATAATTATTGAACATTAAATTAATTAAAAGAAATGGGTTAAACTTGTATGATTTTTCAATTACATTCTTAAAAGCATATATATACATATACATATACATATACATACATATATATATATATATATATAACTTACCAAATAATAAAAGTTACAATGTTTAATAAGAAAATGTAATGGAATATTATACAAGTAAAAATTTGAAAAATGGAAATATTCAATGAAATTGTTTAATAAATAAGAATTGGATGTTGTGGTTGTTATAAACTTAAGTTATAATTGAAATATTACTATAATTAAATATAATAGAAAGATAAGTAGTACAAATAAAAGATTATAAACTTAAGTAAATGGAATTAAGCAGTGAATAAATGAATGTAATATAATAAACGGAAAATTTCATGATATAAATAAGTGAAATGAGATTTTGTTAGAAATGAATAAAAGTAAATGAAACTGTAAGAGAGAAAATTATAAATTAAAAAGATAAATTATTATATCAATGAAAAGGAGTTTAAACAATAAATGTTGTGAAATGGAATTAATAAGAATAAACTTGATTTATCGTTGAAATTGTTGTTTGTTTTGGTTTACGAGTTGTTTGGGTAAAAGATACTTTTAGTTTCTTAGAGCGTGAATAATCTATTAAATTTATCTAATACTGTTGAGTAAGGGAATACTTCATAGTTATTTGTCATTCTATGTGATTTAAAGTGTCTTAACCCGAACCAATCAATTGTTTTGTCTCGAAAGAATGATTGATTTGTGTTGATTCTATGGGATGGTTGTATGCCTTGTTGCAAGTGATTGATGTTCGTATTGATTTGTTTGTTTATGGTTGAAACCACTTGAAATATCTCATTTTATATAATTATTAACTCTCTTCGATAATATAAGTGAAATACAGGTTATGGAAGTAATTGCTACTGCTTTTGGTTTCATAAAATAAGCGTAAACTGTCCGACAAATAGGTATGTTCTCGGATTATGGTTTATAGCATTATTATATTGTTTTTCCCGTGTTGGGATATATATTACTTTGGAAAATATATGTTATATATTGTTATATTTGATATTATATTTTCTCCCAAGCCTCTCCGTACAAAGGAGACTCTGCCGAAATTTACCGTAAATTTTGGACTTAGAAAATTTTAAAATGTTTTCCCAATTTTATAAATTTAAATATAAAAAGATGTAATTGTTTATAAATCTATATATTTTACTTAAATTATCCAATTCTGTAAACTTATTGTTATGAATATAATGTTTTGAATAATATATATTGATTTATAAGTTCCTCTTTTCCCTTCTTTTCCTTTTCTGGGACGAAAAGTTTTAAGTGGGGGAGAGTGTAATGACCTGTAAATTTCGATAATTAAAATTGTTAATTTAATAATATTTTTGGAACTTATTAATTAAGAAAATAAAAATTAGTGAATTATTAACAAAAATAATAACTAGAGTGGAATCCAAATTAATCGAAATAGTGGAAATAATATAATTTCTTATAAATGAAATATAGGTAAACAAAGGTAAGTATTGAATTAATATATGTTATTTATTTAGAGTGTTGAATAAAATTGGTAATCAATGTGCAATTAAAGGTAATAATGTTGATGTAAGCTAATAAATAATTAATTCAATGCAAGCCCAATTGACTGGGTTATAATTGACTTTAAATAGGAATATTTGGTAATAAATTTAATATAAGAAAAACAAATGCAAATATGAATTAATCAATAAAGTATAATAATAAATAGTAATTGAATAAAATCAACGTTCTGTGGTTATAATTTTGAAACGATAACTTATATAAATGTGATTAAGAGTTAGGGGCAACAATTATTATAAAGTAATCATTATTTAGCCAATTAAATCAAAATTTGTAAATTAGAAATAGTGTAGATGTTATAGTTAGCTGCAAATTGAATATAAGGAAGTGTAGATATTGAACTAATTGATGAATTAATATAAAATTTATGATAATAGGATGAGAACAGTGTATCTAATCAATTTCAACACTTGCCTATTAGTGATAACTTATAAGTGTAATTAAATGTTAATGGTAATAATTATTATAAGTTAACCATTTATTTAGTCTATTAAATTAAAATGGGTAACCAATTGAAATAAATCTAAATTAAATTTTACCTTAATGAAGGTAATAATTGAGAATAATGTAAATTTTATTCATAATATGATAATTAGTTGAATTAAAAGAATGGAAAGCAGGATTTATTAATTTATTGGAATTTAAAGTTAAATAATCAGATTAATTGCAAATAAGTGGAATTAAATATTAAAAATATTACGTTATTTGAAATTAAGATGGAATATGAGAATATTAATGTAATAGTTTTGAATCCAATGTTAAATCCTTCTATTTGACAATAATAAATGGAATAACTATTAATTTATTTAATTAAAGGGAACTATTGGGAATTATATTTATAATTTCTGAATATAATGAAATTGAAACTTAATGCTGAAATTGAAGGATGAATCAAAGTTAAATTAACATCTAAATTTGTTCAAATCACTTTAATTGTTTAAGAGATCAAAAAAATGATAGAATTGGTTAAGTATGGAATTGAAATTTGAAAAAGTGATTTAATTTATTAATTATTAAATTATTTAATTAACTGGAAAATAGCCATTTTTGCCACTTACTTGGATTTCGACGAAACCAGTTTCATCGGATCCGTAACGGTGAATTATTATAGGATTTCAAGTTTCGTAGCGATTGGACTTGTCGTTTGATCGTGCAGACTCGAAACGCGTTGAAATCAATTTGAAATAATTTGATTTTGTCATAAATTATTCATACGATGGAATTTGGACTTGAAACATGTTCCATCACGTTTAAAATATTTAGAAACATCCATTTTGATATATGGGTTAACCCAATTTCGTTACGGAGTCGAAACGGGCTTTTCGGGCCTTTTTATCATTCAACGCGTATATTAATCCAGTCCATCTATTCTATTTCAGCTTGCCAATATATACCTTGCTACAAAACCGTAGCCTATCTCTTATATTCATTTTTCTGAACATACAATTCCAATTGCTCCTCTTCCTCATTTCAATGGCACACGACCAAAATTCCCAATTGCGATTTCAAATAAATTTCAAAGCCAAAAATTCCAACTCCACAAACAATATCAAATTGTATATCGTCGGAAAGCTCTTGAAGAGCGCAATCCGGATCCACTGTCTGTTTTTCGATCGTAGTTTTTGTGCATCTGGAATCAGCGGAAACATTCACGGCCGTCCATCGCGCGTCGATGAACGTTGTCGGATCAACGAACCATTTCTTGGTTTTGTAGAGTGGACGATGGGGAGTTCGTCGGCATGCTTCGTTTCATGATTCGATGGTTAGATCGGCGGCTAAATTCAATTAGGGTTACACAAAAAAATTGGCGCGACTGCATTTGGGGCCTCGATCTAGGCACTCGGGTCATTGGAGGCGTGGGGGCGAGGTCGGCAATGAATCTTGGTGGCCGCGTCGACCTGTTGCGGCGAGCGGCGGTGTGACGCCCCACTCCGAGAGCCTCGTTAACAAAGAGTATTACATAGATAATACTGTCGGCTAACGCGGACAATAGAGTATAATGGAAGCGACCATGTGTAATCTTACCTTAAATATTCACCAAATACGTCGAAAAGTAGAATCACATTAAAATTCGACCTATTCAATAAATATTTAAAGCAAAACTACAATGGCTATTGGATCTATCAGAAGAAAATATAACAACTCAAATGTAATTCACATCACAGAACAGTCGATCATAATATACACATAAACAGATACACAACAGAGTATACAAAATAATACATGCCAAGTGGTACGGGAGACCACAATATACAGACGAGACGAAAAAAAAAGTAAAAATATCAGAGTTACAACAGATAAGGACCACAAAAGACGCTATAACAAAATGAAGCTAGCGAATAGTCCATGCGGAAGCAAAATAGGCTAAGTCCCAAAAGCACCTAACCTGAAACATCTCGGTCTGACCCGAGTATAAAATACACGGGTCAGTCTAGATAACAAATCAGTTAGATAAACTGAGCAATAATAAACCTGCAAGGTCATACAGTATAACAAATATCTCTAGAGGAGATAACACAATCATCAACAAGAGATGAATCATATAGGACAAGCCTCATATCATCGGCAACATATAGAAACAAAGGATACAAATATCCCAAAAGAAGCCAAAAGGCAAATAACAAATACCAATATGGTATACAAGTTCACAAGGTGATCACTACATATCGTGTGGTTCAAAAAGACCTACACCGAGGGGTGATACCTAGGGAATATACATCTCAATTGAAACATCATAAAAAAATTGCTCGAGAGGTAACGAATGACCAACTCCGGAAGCAATACAATAGGGCAACCTAATATCACACATGTGGCGCGTAACGGCCGACATCGGAAGCGATACAATAGCAACCCAATATCACCCATGTGACGCATAACGGCCAATATCGGAAGCGATACTATAGCAACCCAATATCACCCATGTGGCGCATAACGGCCAACATCGAAAGCGATACTAAAGGCAACAAGCCAGAAGGAGACAGTCCGAAGACACTATCCCAAAGGCGAAATGTGTCACAAACTGCCAGAAAGGAATCCGAAAAGTGGTAACGTGAGTCCCATAACCACCCATTCGCACTAAACGGTTTACTATCCGTTAGTTTATTTCACACTCAAAGCAGTACAAATTTACCTCATATCATCGATAAACCAAACCCGAAGGTCAAAACGATCAATTGAATAGGTCGGGGATTAATCAGAAGGATAAACGCACAGATTCATGGTCCGTGTTTTGCCCAACCATTTAATCACCCTTCCACTTCGCTCGAAGTGCGAAAGTGTGTGTTTTAAATTGAATTTATAAATTGGAGAAATGAGCTTTTAAATGTGATTCGAGAGATTATTTTATAAAAACCCGTGGATGAAGTCAAGAGTAAGTTATCAAAGCCAAATATGCAATAACAACCACTAAAAAGCAACTTGAGTCGATAAAGTCCGGAAAACAAATCAAAATATACAAAAAAAACAGGCAAACATGGCAAATAGGATCAGGTCGGTCGGCCGCCTACAGGGCTCGGTCGACCGGACACTGTTCATAAAAACTCTCGGGAAGCAGGTCGGTCGACCGGCTACAGGGCTCGGTCGGCCGAACCTGATGATTTTGCACTTCCTGCCCTATTTCAATGAAATGCGAATTCTTACAAAACGCGATCGTTCGAGCATTGGACCTAAGGAGCTTTAGCCAATAGATACCCCAACTCCGTTAGCCCTCTGATTCGCAACCAAAAACATATTCAAACATCAAAGTTAGGATCTTTAAAGAATTGAACCCAAACACTAAAAATTTGGATATTCACCAATTCAATCCAAACAAAAAGCAAGAGAATATGAACAAGGTGTTAGGAATTCATACCCAACATCAATGAAATTATAAGAAATAGATGTGAGTTCAAAACTCACCTTTTTAACTCAAGAACAAGAAGATGAAGAAGCACAAATGCAAGGAATCAACCAACTACACTCCACTTCAACACTACAAGCTTCAATCTAGAATCAAAGCAAGTATTTCCTAAGTAAGGGTTAGGAAATTACTGAAAGTGAAGAGGAGAAGAGATGGAGAAGATGGAGATGAACTTACCAATGGATTCCCTTTGATTTTGGAGCAAGAAATCAAGTTGGAAGTTGAAACTAGGGCTTGCAAATTTCTATTTCTCTTTCCCTTCCACCATTTCAGTTTTTAGCTTAAGTTTAAGAAATGAATAAGTGAATGAGAGGAGAGAAGGGCTGAGTTGAGGTTAATAGAACAGTTTGGGTGAAACCCAAGCCCAAAGCCCAATAGAAAAAGTAGCCAAAATTCACAAACTCCAAACATATCAAAGATTATACTCAAAAAGATCGCAAACGCCATTTTGGAACCAATGGAGGTGGTTTCGAGTTCCAATTCGGCTATTTGCAGAAAGTAACATTTCGGACCAAAATCCGACTAACGACGCTATATTTAAATTAAACATTTAAATATAAAATCGTTAAATATGCGGGTTGTTACAGATCTCCCCTCCTTACAAAATTGCGTCCCCGCAATTTCTAGAGACGATATTTGTAACAACTACATACATACAATCAATCAAAAGAAAAGAAAATAAGCTTGAGATGAAAAGACATACTCACCGTTTCAAAGCAAGGAAAGAAAACCCGGATAAGATCGCTCATTAAATTCTCTGGTTTCCCAAGTACAGTCATTGGGATTAGCGGACCATTGAACTTTAACGAGCGGCACGTCCTTGTTCCGAAGGTGTCGCACCTCCGTGTCAAGCACGCGAATAGGTTGCTGTACAATAGATAAGTCCGGTGAGATCTCAGGCTCTTGCAAATCAGGAGAAGTAATAACAGAATCCGACTCCCGAAGACACTTCCGAAGTTGCGAGACGTGAAACACGTCATGAATGCCAGATAAATGAGCTGGAAGTGAAACTCTATAAGCCACAGGGCCAATACGTTCAGTAATAGAAAATGGTCCTATAAAGCGAGGAGCCAATTTCCCAGTCGTACTGAAACGCATAACCCCCTTCAAAGGAGAAACACGAATAAAAACAAGATCACCGATCGAGAACTCGAGAGGCTTCCTACGGTTGTCCGTGTAGGATTTCTGTCGACTCTGTGCCTCTTTCATTCTCAACCGGATAAGATCAATTTCTCGAAAGAATCACGAATAAAGTACGGTCCAAGAATAAGCTTCTCCCCAGATTCTAACCAACAAGAAGGTGATCGACATGGTCTTCCGTATAAGGCTTCGAAAGGAGCCATACCAATACTAGATTGAAAACTATTGTTGTAGGAGAACTCTACAAGAGGTAGGTGATCCTCCCAACTACCACCGAAATCAAAAATACAAATACGGAGAAGATCTTCCAAGATACGATTCACCCGTTTAGTCTGTCCGTCAGACTACGGATGATAAGCTGTAGAAAAATTAAGCTTTGTTCCCAAAGCTTGCTGAAGACTCTTCCAAAAATGACTCGTGAATAAAGGATCACGATCACTCACAATAGAACTAGGAACACTGTGAAGTCTCACGATTTCCTTGACATACAACTTAGCTAAATGCGAAGCAGTCCTATTAGACTTAATAGGGACAAAATGAGCAGACTTGGTAAGTCGATCAACAATAACCCAAATGCTAGAAAGGCCAGATCTCGAACGAGGTAGGCCGTCTATGAAATCCATAGAAATCTGATCGCATTTCCACAATGGAATCTCAAGAGGCTGAAGAAGACCCGAAAGATGCTGATGTTCGGCTTTAAAACGCTGACAAGTTATGCAATTGCTCACATAACTCGCCACATCGCGCTTCATGCCTTCACAATAATAAAGACGACGCATATCGGTATACATCTTGCTACTACCGGGATGAATATTATACTTAGAACGATGAAAATCATCAAGAATGTCATGCCTAAGTGCAAAGTCAGAAGGCACAAAGAAACGGTTCTTCTTACGAAGACACCCATGAGAATCAATGCTAAAATCTTGCAACGCCTCATCACAAGATCCAGACTCACAAAGCTAAATAAAATGCAACAAATCAGGATCACGCCGTTGGGCATCGGCAATACGATCCAATAAAATAGGTCGAGATCCCAAACTAAATAATAGAATAGGAGAATCAAAAGATGAACCTCGATCACGAATTTCACAAAAAGATAGAGTCTCAAGAATATTCCATTCGGCAAGCATCATAGAAATAACAACCGAATGTCTGCGACTAAGTGCATCAGCAACACGATTACCCTTACCAGGGGTATATTGGATATCAAAGTCATAAGAAGCAAGAAACTCGAGCCAACGTTGTTGCCTCATATTGAGTTCCTTCTGAGTGAACAAATACTTCAAAGATTTATGATCGGTATAGAGAATGAAGCGCTCGCCCAATAAATAATGTCGCCAAATCTTCAAGGCAAAGACAATGGCCGCTAACTCAAGATCATGAGTGGCATAGCGAACTTCATTCGGACGTAGTTGCCTAGAAGCATAAGCAACTACCCGATCCTTCTGCATAAGAATAGCACCGAGACCACTACCACAAGCATCGGTGTAGACAACAAGATCATGATTCCCTTCGAGAACCACAAGAATAGGAGCATTAGTGAGAAGTTCCTTTAATGTCTGAAAGGAAGCTTCACACTTGTCGGACCAATCAAAGCGAATGCCTTTCCGAGTAAGGCAAGTGAGAGGAAGCACAACATGGGAAAAATCCTTAATGAACTGACGGTAATACCCCGCCAATCCAAGGAAACTACGAATCTCATAAACAATATCAAGCCTCTTCCAATTCTGAATGGCTTCGATCTTTGAGGGATCGACAGAAATGCCATCGGAAGATACAACATGGCCTAAGAACTTAACCTTATTCTCCCAAAAGTGGCATTTGGAGAATTTGGCTCTAAGCTGACGACGACGGAGGGTACTCAAGACAATTCTCAAATGATTAGCATGCTCAACTTCAGACTTAGAATAAATAAGGATATCATCAATGAAGACAAGCACGAACTTATCGAGATATTCCCGGAATACCCGATTCATGAGATCGACAAAGAAAGCAGAAGCGTTCGTCAAACCGAACGGCATAACGAGCCACTCAAAAGAACCATACCGAGTGATGAAAGCGGTAAGAGGTATGCTATCCTCCGCGACTCGTAACTGATGAAAACCCGTGGCAAGGTCGAGCTGAGAAAAGACCTTAGCACCACTCAATAGATCGAACATGTCATCGATCCTAGGCAATGGATACCTATTTCTGATGGTTAACTTGTTAAGCTTGCGATAATCAATGCAAAGCCTAAGAGTTCCATCAGACTTCTTCACGAAAACGACCGCGAATCCCCACGGAGAAAAACTGGACTGAATCAACTGCTTGGACTCGAGCTCTAAAAGTTGCTTCTTGAGTTCCTCGTTTTCCTTTGTAGACATCCTCGTGGGAGGACGACTAACTGGCTGCGCGCCTGGAATGAGATCAATGAGGAACTCAATTGCCCGCTTGGGTGGCAAACCCGATACACGCTCAAAAACATCAGAAAAGTCACAAGCAATAGGAATACGAGATATATCCTCATCATCTCGCGAATCAAGAGAATATAAAGCCATCTCGAAATTATCCACATCCCGAAGAACAAGAGATAACTGATTAGGCGAATCCGGATGTCGAAGATACAAAATTCTCTCAGAACAAATAATCCTGGCATCGTACCTCACTAGCCAGTCCATACCAAAAATCATATCAAAACCCAAATGAGAAACAACGTGCAGATTCGCACGGAAAGAAAAGCCACATAAAACAATCTCAATATCATCACAAAACAAGCTAAGGGTCGTGGATCCCCCAATAGGATTCGCAATCCTTAAAGAAGTAACCATACAAGAAACATCCAAAGATAAATCATCTACAAGCTTCTTCGATACGAAAGAATGTGAAGCACCCGTATCGAAAAGAACTCGTATACTATGGTCATAAAATAAAATAGAACCTTCCAAAATAGATGAAGTATACCTTTGGACTGAGAAGGACCTCTACAAGCATTCACTACATTTAACTTGCCAGATGAAGAATTATTCAGAGCAATGAGACAAGAGGAAACACGATGACCTTCCTTCTTGCAATAACGGCAGAAGAGAGGCTTAGGACAAGCTCGAATAATATGATCCGGAGAACCACAATTAAAACATTTTCGAACGAAAGGCGTTCTGGAAGACTGTGGCTGAGAGCTAGGACCACCAGTCTTCTTCTTCTTAGAAGGAAAAGGCTTCTTCTGAATTGGAAACGGCCTCTTGTTGGGGTTCTTAGAAACCTCAACATCTACATCACTATCACACTCCTTCTCGACGGTCTCGAGATGAAGTGCCGAATCAACCAACTCCTCAAAAGAAAGTTTAAGCTGGAGCAACAAAGACTTCCTAAGATATTTCTTAAGGCCAGAAACAAATTTCAAATTCTTCTTGCAAGAAGTGCTGATGAATTCAAGACCATACTGAGATAAAGCCTCGAACGATGTGACATACTCAGAAACAGAAGATTTCCCTTGCTTCAACTCAAGGAAGCGACGGGTCAATAAAAATTTTTCAGATTCAGGAACGAACTTGAGTTCGAATCGTCTCCGAAACTGAGTCCAAGAAAGAGTAGACTCATCAATCTCGGCTACAAGAAGCTCATACCAATCAAGAGCACGCTCTTGCAACAAACTAGAAGTCACAAGAACTCTATCGTGGTCGGAAAGATCCATGCGAGAGAAGATACGCTCGCACGTGCGAAGCCAAGATTGGACTTCAAGAACGGATTCGGAACCCTTAAACGGTTTTCCTCCAAGATGAGCAAAATCACTGCACTGACGTGCAAAAGCAGACTTGCGAGGTGGAGACACTCAAGGAGGAACTGGAGGCTGAGTGCTCCTAAACATTCCAAAAACTGATCAGCAGACATATATACGCCATCCGGATGTGAGCCACTGGATTGCCCAACACCCGAACGTCGTCCCCTGCCTCTTCCCGCCATACGCTGAAGGTAAGATAAGAACAAGATTATTCACAAGGTAGATATTGCAATATGGAATACTACGGAATTAAATGCATTCCTAGACGTATTCCCAAACTCTATCTAACCTTGATGGAATAAAGAGACATGATGATCCAAAGATTTGTATCACTTATACACTTTGATGTACCATAATATGTGCATCTATTCTGTGTTTATCATATTTTGTTCTGAACTCAGCTCTGATACCACGGTGTGACGCCCCACTCCGAGAGCCTCGTTAACAAAGAGTATTACATAGATAATACTGTCGGCTAACGCGGACAGTAGAGTATAATGGAAGCGACCATGTGTAATCTTACCTTAACTATTCACCAAATACGTCGAAAAGTAGAATCACATTAAAATTTGACCTATTCAATAAATATTTAAAGAAAAACTACAATGGCTATTGGATCTATCAGAAGAAAATATAACAACTCAAATGTAATTCACATCACAGAACAGTCGATCATAATATACACATAAACAGATACACAACAGAGTATACAAAATAATACATGCCAAGTGGTACAGGAGACCACAATATACAGACGAGACGAAAAAAAAGTAAAAATATCAGAGTTACAACAGATAAGGACCACAAAAGACGCTATAACAAAATGAAGCTAGCGAATAGTCCATGCGGAAGCAAAATAGGCTAAGTCCCAAAAGCACCTAACCTGAAACATCTCGGTCTGACCCGAGTATAAAATACACGGGTCAGTCTAGATAACAAATCAGTTAGATAAACTGAACAATAATAAACCTGCAAGGTCATACAGTATAACAAATATCTCTAGAGGAGATAACAAAATCATCAACAAGAGATGAATCATATAGAACAAGCCTCATATCATCGGCAACATATAGAAACAAAGGATACAAATATCCCAAAACAAGCCAAAAGGAAAATAACAAATACCAATATGGTATACAAGTTCACAAGGTGATCACTACATATCGTGTGGTTCAAAAAGACCTACACCGAGGGGTGATACCTAGGGAATATACATCTCAATTGAAACATCATAAAAAAAAATTGCTCGAGCGGTAACGAATGACCAACTCCGGAAGCAATACAATAGGGCAACCTAATATCACCCATGTGGCGCATAACGGCCGACATCGGAAGCGATACAATAGCAACCCAATATCACCCATGTGACGCATAACGGCCAACATCGGAAGCGATACTATAGCAACCCAATATCACCCATGTGGCGCATAACGGCCAACATCGAAAGCGATACTAAAGGCAACAAGCCAGAAGGAGACAGTCCGAAGACACTATCCCAAAGGCGATATGTGTCACAAACTCCCAGAAAGGAATCCGAAAAGTGGTAACGTGAGTCCCATAACCACCCGTTCGCACTAAACGGTTTACTATCCGTTAGTTTATTTCACACTCAAAGCAGTACAAATTTACCTCATATCATCGATAAACCAAACACGAAGGTCAAAACGATCAATTGAATAGGTCGGGGATTAATCAGAAGGATAAACGCACAGATTCGTGGTCCGTGTTTTTCCCAACCATTTAATCACCCTTCCGCTTCGCTCGAAGTGCGAAAGTGTGTGTTTTAAATAAAATTTATAAATTGAAGAAATGAGCTTTTAAATGTGATTCGAAAGATTATTTTATAAAAACCCGTCGATGAAGTCAAGAGTAAGTTATCAAAGCCAAATATGCAATAACAACCACTAAAAAGCAACTTGAATCGATAAAGTCCGGAAAACAAATCAAAATATACAAAAAAAACAGGCAAACAGGGCAAATAGGATCAGGTCGGTCGGCCGCCTACAGGGCTCGGTCGACCGGACACTGTTCATAAAAACTCTCGGGAAGCAGGTCGGTCGACCGGCAACAGGGCTCGGTCGGCCGAACCTGATGATTTTGCACTTCCTGCCATATTTCAATGAAATGCAAATTCTTCCAAAACGCGATCGTTCGAGCAATGGACCTAAGGAGCTTTAGCCAATAGATACCCCAGCTCCATTAGCCCTCCGATTCGCAACCAAAAACATATTCAAACATCAAAGTTAGGATCTTTAAAGAATTGAACCCAAACACTAAAAATTTGGATATTCACCAATTCAATCCAAACAAAAAGCAAGAGCATATGAACAAGGTGTTAGGAATTCATACCCAACATCAATGAAATTATAAGAAATAGATGTGAGTTCAAAACTCACCTTTTTAACTCAAGAACAAGAAGACGAAGAAGCACAAATGCAAGGAATCAACCAACTACACTCCACTTCAACACTACAAGCTTCAATCTAGAATCAAAGCAAGTATTTCCTAAGTTAGGGTTAGGAAATTACTGAAATTGAAGAGGAGAAGAGATGGAGAAGATGGAGATGAACTTACCAATGGATTCCCTTTGATTTTGGAGCAAGAAATCAAGTTGGAAGTTGAAACTAGGGCTTGCAAATTTCTATTTCTCTTTCCCTTCCACCATTTCAGTTTTTAGCTTAAGTTTAAGAAATGAATAAGTGAATGAGAGGAGAGAAGGGCTGAGTTGAGGTTAATAGAACAGTTTGGGTGAAACACAAGCCCAAAGCTCAATAGAAAAAGTAGCCAAAATTCACAAACTCCAAATATATCAAAGATTATACTCAAAAAGATCGCAAACGCCATTTTGGAACCAATGGAGGTGGTTTCGAGTTCCAATTCGGCCATTTGCAGAAAGTAACATTTCGGACCAAAATCCGACTAACGACGCTATATTTAAATTAAACATTTAAATATAAAATCGTTAAGGCGGCGGCGATTTTCTGTGTAGGATGGCAGTGAGTTGCATGTTTCTGCTTCGACCTGTAGGGCTTGTGCGTGCCTGGGAAGGAAGTGAGAAGGTGACATGGCTTATATTAATAAATTTCTTAATTAATTTATAATTTGTATTTAAATTGTTCTAATCGCTATAACTTTTGCATACGTGTTCCAATTTACACGCGGTTTCCTCCGCTAGGTTCGTATTGGGATTCCGAACATTTTGGCGATGGTTTGGATGAATTCTGAGACTGTTGGAATATTGAGTTTAAATTGGATTTAAATTCAATTTAAATTCAAAAGCTGAGTGTTTTAACCCACTCAAAATTTCTAAAATTTCTTATGTGTATTAAATTAATTTCTGATGTGATCAGAAATTTGATTATTGCTATTTGGTATATTTTTGTCATCATTCCAGTTGAAATTGAATTTATTGAATTAAATTGGTATTCAATTTATTATTGCATATAAACTGCCAATTAAATTAATTTATTATTGAATATAAACTGCCAGAAATTACTTGTTATTTATTTCTATTCGATATTGATGTTATTGTTTGAATTGGATGATGATTGTGATAAATGGTTGATGATTGATATTGGGTGAATGGATGTTGTATTTTATATTGTTATAAGCTACAAATTGTTATGCACTTTATTTTATTCGGGATTGCGATTTGAAATAATATATAACCATATTTTTATCTTAAATTACGGATTGAAATGATAAATCACTTGACAATAGGATAGAAAATTATATACAGACACTGTCGGTCTATAAATATTTTGAAACTGATTTCTATGGTTTTGGATAGGATTATACGGTTTAATAAATATTGATTTTTGATATTATTTAAAAATATTTTATATATAGTTAAATTCATGTATTTAAGCTATATATAAATTTGTTTAATAACAACAAGTTAAATAATGGAGTTTAATTTATTAAAATAAAATATGGTTAAGTATTTAAATCATACTTTAATATAGAGGTTATAATGACTTAAATAAATTAAGATTTGGAAGGTAAATTGGAAATTTAACTGAAATTGAGCTTATTTGAGAATTTAACTCCATAAGTTGATGTAAAATTTATTAACTTGAAATTTTAAAAAAATGTATGATATTTGTAACTGGATTTTTATTTCAAGATGAATTAAATGAATACTTATAGTATAAATAAATTGAAGGAAATATTTAGTTATTGGAAATTTTATTTTTATTTTAATGATTATGAATTTATTATGCAAATATTTCAAAACTAAATAATCGGACATTAAATTGTTGAATAGTAATTTCCAACCTTAGTCTTGAAATTGCTTAATGCTCAAAGTTTGAAATATATTGAAATTGAAGTGGTTTATTGAAACTGAAAGTGAGTTGATAATTTATTAATTTGGATTTAATTTAAAGTGAATAAAATTGTAAAGTCGAGGAAATTATTTTACTTTATGAAGTAATTTTTAAATTCAAACTATTTTATTTTATATACTGTTTGAATATCCAACTATTTAAGTTTTGGAAGTTATGCTTTTGAAGCTATAAAACTCGAAGTATTATGTTTTGAAAGGTTGTATTTCAAGTGTTGGTTTCAAAATATTATAATTTCGGAAGTGGTATGATTTTTGAAAAGAGTTATATTTGAAATGAAAATGATATTATATTGATTTGAGTTTTTATAAAATGATATCATAATGATTTGATTTTTGAAATGGAAAGGATATCTTATTTATATAGTTTTGAAATAGATAGTATATTTTGGTTTTGAGGTATAATTATTTTGAAATGACCGCGGTGTTATAATAACGTTTTGTTGTTGAGCAGACCGGGATCGGAAGTTGTCATACTCTCTACCAACTCCGAAAACCACTTTAACAACCGTGTACGCGGTGGAGATTCCAGAATGAAGTAGGATGGCGGTGGCGGTTCTTCTGAGGTAAATACGTGGACCCGACTCCGGTGAGATGGCATAAGGTGGCTAAAACAGGAGCGATTGACGGGCTAATGAGGTAGCTCCTTTGATCGGACATATCCCTTCGATATTATACTCTGACATTTGGAATGATTCGGTGGCCACTTTTGATTTTTATATGGGGGTGTGGCTCGAGGTGGGAGGTTGCTACGCGCTACGCGTTACCACCGGTTAGAAAGCATAATTGGTATATCTACCCTGGCATTGCCTAGTTGTGCCGTGTCACCTACCTTATCGCGCCTTGTACGAGATTGGTTTTCTCCCGTAACCCGTGGAGTATTTAGGGTACTCTCCCGATCTGGAGATGCGCTGATACCGAATGGACTACTGGAACTATTACGTGTTAAGGTGGAAAATGTAAAGCCTTAATGCTATTTAAAAGTAAGTTTATTTTACTATAGACATTATTATAATAGCGAAATATTACTACATAGTAAATAGTTTAACGGATCCTGTGAATCCCGAGCATCTCTTGAGTTACTGCACTCATATTTATTCCTGTTGATTTAACTTACATAAGATCTTTTAGTTCCGACTTGAGTGTTTTGTCTTTTCAATTCGCTCGGGCTAGTCTGAGCATTTCAGGATTTGGAGACTTTTTTTTTGGAGGACGAAGACGAAGAGTGTATTACTATTATCTATTATATTATTCCACTACACCATTGTATTACGCTACAATATTAATATTCTCTGGTAAGTGTAACTCTGATATGTATTGTCCAAGAATAATCGAATACTTTGTAAAACAGCTTCATGAACTGTATATTTGATTATTATATTTTATCGTTCCGCTGCAAGATTCTGTTTTTTTTTGTTTCTTTCTCTGCTTTTTCTTATTTACCCCATAACAATCCGCCCTTCTGTATGATTTAAGTCTGACACGTGTGTGGTTTATCGTCGATTTAAAATGTACAAAAAGGCAGGACGTTATAATTACTAATTAAATTAATTAACCCTTAACAAATTAATCCTTTAATTTCTTACATTATTAAGTAATTATCATTTAAGTAATTAATCTCTAATTACCAATCAATTAGTCTCTAGTAACCAATTAATTAATTTATAATTAATTACTTAATAACCCTCAATTATAAATTAATTAATCCTTAATCTTTAATTGATTAATCTTCTCTTTAAATTCTTCGTTAATTTAATTAATCTATATGTACCCAAAATTTTAATTAAATTCAAGATAAACCATTTATCTTTATTAATTACTTAATTATCATTTAAATCTTATTTAAATTAATGTTCGAAATTAATTTATCATTAACATACAAAATTACTTGAGACCCTTATGATTTATTCAATGCACTTATCTTAATTTCTTACTAAATTATAAATCTTTATTTTGAAAACACTTAAAGATATAATTAAATAATTCTAAAATATTCAAACCAAATCAACTTAAATTCAAAACACATTTATACTCACAATCTACATTTTGAGAAATAAGCGAATAACTTGATAAATACTTTATACATGTACACTAGATTACTAATTGGTTTTGAAAATTTTATCTTTGTTTTACAACTTGGCCATGTTTCTTTTCTTTTTTTAAACTTGGTTAACTACTTTACTTGAAAACTTAGTTAAATTATTAACTAAACTCTTGGGCTAAACTCAAAGGTACCCAAGCCAACCTCGCTTCTTCCCGCGACAATTCCTATCGAAAGTGACTCGCGATCAAACCGAGCAAAGCCTCCTTTTCCCCGAAGCATCTCTTCTCTTCTTCTTCTACAACGAAACAACAACCCAGACATACCAACCCTGTGCACCATGCACATGCACCGTCATTCTGTTCACCTCCGACCTTCACCGCTGTGATAACCCCGATTTTTAGGCATCAGGTAATTGGATGGTTATCTGATTTGTAAACACTAATTTATTAGTTGAACAGATAAATCTGATAATAAATATTTATGTCTGGGTAAACATTTATTTGATAATCTCCTTCTATAATTATTTAAAATTGCAAATTGTTCTTTTAAAACAAATGATAATGTTTTGTTATATGTATATATATGTGTGTGTAGATTTTAAATAGAGTTAGAAAATAGAATATGAATTTGAATCTGAAATTCAAATGATAAATATCTTAAAATAGAATTGGATTAGAAATTCAAGAATAGATATATATATATATATATATATGATTATTATTAGTTATAATTAAGATTTTAAAATCATTCTCTTTTAAAAGATAAATATGTAAAAATACTAAAGAAATGTATTTATCTAAAATTGAAAATACAAAATAAAAGCCAAGGATAAACAAAAAGCTTTAACAAGATTTAAGAAATGGTTTAATACATTGTTTTTAAAATTAACATAAGATAAAATTTAATTTGTATATATATACAACATTTAAAACATGATACATGAAATTGATAAATACATAATACAAATATGGATTAGTATAGAAACATAAATATACATACAAAAATACAAGTGTAAGTAATTAATACATACAAAAAATACAAGTGTAATAAAAATACAACATTAACTAACAAGTGTAATCATCTTTGCATGCAAATTACAAGTGTTATGTTCTTTGTTTTAAAGAAACATAAAAATAGGAAAACAAGACTATAAATACACTATTTCCCCTTCTCTTCACATTTTCTTCAAAATTTATATACTCACAAATGTAGAAACCTAGAAACTGAAAAAAATACAAACCAGAAAAAAACAAAAGCAAAGATAAAAATCAAGTTCAATTCATCTCAACAAACAAGATTTCAAATCAGACAACTTCCAGATTTCATAAAGAAGCCATTTTTTAAATTCAGAAAAACATGTGAGCTAAAGCAAAGATCATATCAGAAGCTTGCTATTTTCAAGCTCAGATCAAAACATTTTCTAGTTTAAAGATCAAAGTTATCAAAACCAATTCCAGTTCCTCTGTTCAAACATTACAAGGTGAGCAAGCTATGTCTTTTAAATCGGAAATCTTTTATCAAATCTATAGATAAGTAAAAGATGATAAAAGTAACAAAACATTTTATAGTATTGCCTGGAAATGAAAGTACTTTTATGCCTGGATATGTAATATATATGCCTGTATAAGATGTTGCCATCTCTTCTCTGTTCAAGTTATACAGTGAGTAACTGCAACCTTTTAGGTTAAATCACCATATGCATATAAATATTCATGGTAGAAATGAATGAATATGATCTTGCATGGATGTAAGAATAGGTTTGTCTGATATCTATGTTTTGAATTGCTACAAATATATATATATATATATATATATATATATATATAACAGATCCTAAATTTTATTCAAAAAATTATATCTCTTCACTCGATCACCTTTGGGTTATAATCATTAAAGGAAATTGGTTTGTAAATAAGAAATATCATTCTTACAAATGTTTTTATGTGAAGATTAGTAAGTACCGCACAGAGAAGAAGGAAATTGCAGTGAAAATGAATCATCACTAAAATTCAATCATTTTAATTTTCTGATTCACTTATATAAATCAATTCGTTTTTGAAATTGTTGATTTTTGAGCGAAGTTTTGGAATTTTTAAGTTCAAGTACGGAAAGAAATTAAGGGACTGTCGAACTTTTGGTCAAGGGTCAAATTCTGGCGAACCTCTTGATTTGGTGGTTCGGCGTTAGGCACGAAGGAGGGTACAAAGATGGCTATCTGAGAAAATTGGTAAGAAATTTTTGAACGGAGGGATGTAGTGCGACGAGGTCATATAGGGTTTAAGGAGTGTTTTCATGGTTTTCTGTTCATGGACGAATTGCGGCATAGAAAGTGAGAGAAGGCATGCGGTCCTGGTGGGAATGGAAGAGGATGAGATGGCACTATTACCGTTGAAGTTTGGGAAATGATCAGTGTTTCATGGTGGCAAACGAGGGGATTTGGGTGAATGAATTTTTCGTTTTGGGTGTTTGTGGGACGTCCCGGGTGGTGAAGCATAGGAGGGTGGTCAGCGGCAACTTGGGGACGTCATTGGAGTTGGTCGGTGTTGCTCCGACGCCATGTGCACGTACACTTGTGCACTTGTATCTGAGTTATGTGAGGTGTTGGAGAAGACGATGTTTTTCTCGGGTCTTGCTCGAGTATGTTTGGGTGTTGCCTCGAAGTAGTGAGTTGAACGCGTGTGACTCAGGAATGGGCTCGGGTTGCTTATTGTTAGTTAACCAAGTTTAAAATTTTAAAGACAATGTACAAGGTTATAATGTAATCTTTAATCAAGTTTAATTTTAAAGGATGCAAATCAGGTCTAAAGTATATTGAAATATATATGTTTCAAAGGATTGTAAACCAAGTTTCAAAAGTAATTTATTAAAATAAGATTTCAAACAATGATTTAAACTTAAATTGGTTTGTTTTGGAATAATTAAATATTATTTAATTAATTTAGATAAGTGATTTTACGTATTCAATTTAATGAGATTCAAATGATATAAATTAAGTGATTAATTTATATATAGAGGTTTATCTTTAATTAATTTAGATGGATAATTAAAAGATTAATTAATAGATTAATTAATTAAGGAAAGTAATTAAAGAATAATTACCTAACTAAAGGATAGTTAATTATTTAGGATTAATTATTTAGTGTGTGTAATTAAATGTTATTTAATTAGTGATTAAAGGTGAATTAATTAATGATTAAAGGATTATTAATGATTAGAAGATAATTACTGTGACGCCCCACCTCTATACCCATGCTAGCCAAGAACACTACGGAGTAATGCTGTCGACTAGCACGGAGAATAAGGCTGTTGAGGAGCGACCATCTGTATAATTGCTTTGTGCGAGTACCGATACGCCAGATAAAAATATAACTTTTCATCTCGAGAGAAAATCCGACATACCGACACAAACTCAAAGCTACTACACAGTGGCTATAAAGGTCTTCGGAAACAAGTATAGAAAAAACATAGCACAAATCAGTCACAGATAATTCATATCACAAAGGCGGAAGAAGTTATGAATATATAACTAACACATGAAAGTGTATATCAGAGTAGTGGTCAAAATGATCCACAATAATACAAAAGAATAGCAACATGTGCTATACAAAAGAATACAACTATGAGTCCATATCTCAAGTGTATATAATGAAATAAACTACTAATCTAAGTAGTTAGCCAAAAGTCAAAGAGATCAATCCCAAGTGAGAAGTCAAGCTGAAGCACCTGTAACATCTCGGTCTGACCCGAGTATTATTTAATAAGAAAATAATAAATGGATCAGTCTAACTATAAATATCAGATGAAATGATATTGAATAAGAGATATGACTAAACACATAATAATCACAATGCCAAGCTGTGATATATATAAGTAATCGAAAATCAACAAGATATTAATCAATATCACAGGATCTACACATGAATCAAAGAAATATCATACTCCTTATTTCGTTCACCAAACCATAATTATTGACGATTATATCAGTGCCAATCAAAAAAGTCAATGACATACGAATTCATCAATGCATAATTATTGATAAAACTTATCAATGGAAATCACGATAATTGGTGGAACACAAATTCCAGAATTCAACACACGAAATCCAGAAATCACAAAAGTCAATGACACACGAATTCACCAATGCATAAATATTGATAAATCATATCAATAGAAATCACAAAAATAGGTGAAGCATAAATGCCAGAATTCAACACACGAAATCCAGAAATCACAATAATAGGGGGGAGGCCTATCACACGAATGGGAGCGTTAATGCTCACCAACATATGTATCACACGAACGAGGAGTTATCTCATGGTAGCTAGCCATTAATTTTTAACACATGAACGAGAAGCTATCTCATGGTAGCTAACGATTAATTTTTGACACACGAACGAGAAGCTATCTCATGGTAGCTAACCATTAATTTTTGACACACGAACGACCCGAAGGCCATGGGGAGCTACCCCACAAAGAAATAAGACGAAGCTCAATAAAATGAGTTACTGTCCTCCACGAGGACAAAGAGACATCGCACAATTGCTAGTCTAAATCACAAAAATGATCGTCATGATCATCAAGAAGTGTCAATTACAGTAAGCTAGTAAATATATGAGCTTAGCTTCATCTCCCATAACCACTAGCTTAACTTAAATATTTATGAACAAATTGTATATCTCCACTAGAAAATTGTCACAAGAGTTTCAACCGAACAAGTCCAAGAATTAACCGGCGAAGTAAACGCAAGCGTTTCATACCACTTGTTTTACTAAGCCATTTAATTAGATTTCTCATACGAGTGAGGCAAAGGTTTGTATATACTAGTAGATTGGAAACGGTTTTATAAACGAGTTTGATATTGAAAATATAGTTGAAATCGTCTTGATGAAGAGGTTTTGATATTTAATACTAGTATTGAAACCTTTAGATTTTTAAAGTGACAAATCACAAAAATGATTGTAGAACAGTCAATCACCAATATTCACATTCGAAGACGTGAATAAAATTCCAAAGAAATCGCTATCAAATCCATAGAAATGGATATTCCCAAAAATCCATAAAAAGAGTCATCAAAGACGGTAATAGTGATAACAACTAATCGGATCGACAAAAATCGATTAATATTGTAAGTTTTACTCAAAATTAGGCAAATTGGAAAAACTAGGGATTTTCAGACATCCGAGGGGTTGTCCAGATGTCTGCATTTGGTTTCTCGAAATTTCCGAGAAAACCATCCAGACATCTGAAACCTAAAATCAGACGTCTGAAAAACATTCAGACATTTGGAGGAAAGTCCAAACGTCTGGTTTTGGTTTCTGGAAATATTCCAGAAAACCAACCAGGCATCTGAAAACACAAAGCAGACGTCTAACCTTATTCCAGACGTCTAAAACGATAATTCAGACGTCTGAAATTAGGCACTGCCTTATTTATTTTTCTGCCGTATTTTATTTTCCTCCAGGTTGCAAAACCAGACGTCTGGCATTGCTCTCCAGACGTCTGAAAACGTTGTAAGGGCAACAATTTTCCTAGGCCATATGGCCAAAATGATGTCGGGAGCGATCGAGCGAGCAATGACGATTAAGGATTCACGTCAAATGACAACCCGACCTTATAGGCTCTTCGATACACCCCAAATATCGTGATCAAACATCCATAAAAGGATTTTCACAAAAATTGGAATATTCACCAATTCAATTCAAATCAGAAGCAAATGAATATGCACAAATGTTAGGAATTCATACCTAACCACAAAGATAGATATAGAAAAAGATGTGAGATAAAAATCTCACCTTTGAACCCAAACGATTGAAGAAGAAGCTCGAAAGCAAAGGAGAATCGACCACTCTTCAAATCCAACTCATGAAGCTTGATTCTAAGCTTTAAAAGAAGAACATTCCCAAAGTTAAGTTTAGGAATTTCTGAAATTGATAAGAGAATGAGTTAGAGAAGAAGAAGAGAAGCTTACCAATGGGTTCTTCTATTAGTTTGGAGCTAGAGTTTGATTTGCAAAAGAAAACTAGGGTTTGGAGTTTTAATTTCCCATCTCTCCCACCATTGATGCTTTAGAACTGAATAGAGGAGGAAGTGAGAGTGAATGGGGAGGAGTGGTTCAGATTTGAGTATAAGCTAACCATACGGCTGAACCCAAACCCAAAGTGAAAAGGTAGCAAAAATCAACTTACTCCAAACATATCGAAGCTTATACTCAAAAAGGTCATAAACGACATTTTAAACTCAATGGGAGTAGTCTCGAGTCCTAATTCTACCGTATGCAAAAAGTAGCTTTTCGGACTAAATTCCGAGTATCGATAAAATATTTAAATAAAATACTTAAATATAAAAATCAATAAATATGCGGGTAGTTACAGACTCCCCTCCTTAAAGAAATTGCGTCCTCGCAATATTTAAGAAGAAAATATATAGTAACAACCATAAAAGCATATTCAACACAAAAGAAGTTTGAAATAAGAAGTTCACCTTAAAGAGCATGAGAAAGTAAGTCAGGATGCGTTCGCTCGATGAACTCTCTAGATTCCCAAGAACAATCCTTAGGATTTGAAGACCATTGAACTTTCACAAGAAGAACATGTTTATTTTGAAGTCGTTTGACTTCCGAAGCAATAATACGAACAGGATGTTGCTCAAAGGTTAGATTGGGCGAAACTTTAATTTCTTCCACACACCGGGCTTAAGAATAGAATTGGAATCTCGAAGGCACTTTCGAAGTTGAGAAACATGAAACACGTCATGGATAGCAGAAAATTGAGCCCGTAATAAAAGGCGATAAGCCACGGAACCAATACATTCGGTGATAGGAAATGGCCCAATATATCGAGGCGCCAACTTTCCCGATCGACTGAAACGCACAACACCTTTCATAGGTGAAACACGAATAAAAACAGAATCTCCAACAGAAAATTCTAATTTCCTTCTTCGATTATCGGCATAGGATTTTTGTCTACTTTGGGCTTCTTTCATCCTATGACGAATAAGTTCAATCTTTTATGTGGAATCACGAATAAAATCTGGACCTAAAATCAGCTTCTCACCGGCGTCAAGCCAACAAGAAGGAGATCGGCATGGCCTTCCGTAGAGTGCCTCAAAAGGTGCCATACCAATCTAGATTGGAAGCTATTATTATAGGAAAATTCAACAAGAGGAATATGATCTTCCCAGCTTCCACAAAAATCAAGCACACAAGCACGAAGAAGATATTCAAGAGTTTGATTCACACGCTCGGTTTGTCCATCGGACTGGGGATGATAAGCGGTGCTAAAATTAAGCTTCGTTCCTAAAGCTTTTTGAAGACTCTTCCAAAATCCACTAGTAAACAATGGATCACGATCACTAATAATAGAAGGAGGAACTCCATGCAATTTAACAATTTCTTTGATAAAGAGTTTGGCCAAAAGAGGAACGGTTCGGTTAGACCGAACGGGAATAAAATGGGCGGATTTAGTAAGTCTGTCCACTATCACCCATAAGCTATCATAACCCGAACGAGAACGGGGAAGGCCATCTATAAAATCCATGGAAATCTGATCCCACTTTCAAATTGGAATTTCTAAAGGTTACAATAACCCACCAGGCTTTGATGCTCGGCCTTAACGAGTTGGCAAGTCATGCAACGCTTAACGAAGTTAGCGATGTCAAGTTTCATTCCCTCCCAATAATGAAGTCTCTTCATATCCGCGTACATTTTACTACTACCGGGATGAATGCTAAATTTAGAACGATGTGAATCTTCTAAAATATCTTTAAGAAGAACACTAATATTTGGCACGATAAGTCTACCAAATTTCCGAATGCCGCCACGAGAATCGATATCAAAGTCTTTTAAACCTTCAATGTCAATCTTATCCTTAATATTTTGGCCAAGAAGAGCCAATTCAGGATCTAGCCCTTGAGCTTCAAGAATGCGGTCTAAAAGAGAAGGATGAGCCTCAAGGCTACATAAAATAAATGATGAGCATAAATCGGATATGCGGTCTCGAATCTCACAAGTGGATAAGATCTCGAGATCGTTCCATTCGGATATCATCATAGAAACAACAGCTTGTTGTTTACGGCTAAGAGCATCGACGACACGATTACCCTTACCGGGGGTATAAAGAATATCACGATCATAAGGAGCAAGGAACTCGAGCCAACGTTGTTGACGCAAATTAAGTTCCTTTTGAGAGAATAAATACTTGAAGGACTTATGATCGGTATAAAGAACAAATTTCTCTCCTAAAAGATAGTGACGCCAAATACGAAGAGCAAAAATAATAGCCGCGAGCTCTAAATCATGTGTGGCATATCTAGTCTCGGCAGGCTTTAGTTGCCTAGAAGCATAAGCAATAACACGTTCTTTTTGCATAAGAACGGCACCCAAACCAACGTGATTGGCATCGGTATAAACAACGAAATCTTGATTCCCCTCGGGAATAACAAGAATAGGAGCATCAGAAAGGAGTTCTTTTAATTTCTGAAAAGAAGTTTCACGTTTGTCCGACCAAATGTATTTAACACCTTTCTTCGTTCAACTAGTGAGAGGCACGGCAATCTTAGAAAAGTCTTTGATAAAAAGGCGGTAGTAACCCGCCAATCCAAGAAAACTACAAATCTCCGTCACACTCTCCGGTCTCTTCCAATCTTGAATCGCTTCAATCTTTGAAGGATCCACGGAAATTTCGGATTCGAAAATGATATGACTGAGAAACTTCACATGAGATTGCCAAAAATGGCATTTAGAAAATTTTGCTTTCAAATGATTACTCCTAAGAGTTTCCAACACAATCCAAAGATGCTTCTCATGCTCCTCCTCGGTTTTTGAATACACAAGAATATCATCAATAAAGATGAGAACAAACCGGTCGAGGAAGTCTTTGAAAACTCGATTCATAAGGTCAACGAAATAAGCCGGAGCATTCGTTAAACCAAATGGCATAACAAGCCATTCATAAGATCCATAAGGGTACGGAACGATGTCAAAGGAATACTATCCTCTGCAATACGAAGCTGGTGAAAACCAGTATCTAAGTCTAATTGTGAAAAGACTCTAGCACCACTAAGCTGATCGAATAGATCATCAATCCGAGGTAAAGGATATTTATTTTTGATAGTAAGATCATTAAGCTTGCGGTAGTCAACGCAAAGCCTAAGCGTACCATCGGATTTCTTCACAAAAATAGCCGAAGCTCCCTAAGGCGAGGAACTAGAGCGAATAAATTGCTTCATCTCCAATTCGAATAATTGTTTACGCATCTCCTCGTTTTCTTTATTGGACATACGATAAGGAGGACGGGTGATAGGTTGAGCTCCAGGAATGAGATTAATTCTGAACTCAATTGCTCGCTTAGGTGGTAATCCTAAAATAGGCTCAAATATGTCGGAAAATTCACGAACAACGTGAATAAGAGAAATAATATCTTCCTCATCATCATTATCGTCATCATGAGGATTTAAAGAATATAAAGTTGCAACCAAGCTGGAATCTGAATCTTTAAGATTAATAGAAATCAGCTTTACAGATTGAGGATGTCGAAAATGAATAGTCCGCTCAGGACACAGGATATGAGCCTCATAACGGTTAAGCCAATCCATTCCCAAAATCATTCCAAAGCCTAAATAATGCATGACATGCAAATCGGCTAGGAAAGGAAAATCACACAAAATAATCTCGACATCTTTACACAATAAACTGATTGTTGCGGATCCACCAACCGGATTCGCAATTCTGAAAGAAGTCATTAACATCCAAAGAAAAAGTATCAACAAGTTCTTTTGATATAAAAGAATGGGACGCACCCGTATCAAAAAGAACTCAAATAGGATGATCAAGAAATAAAATAATGCCATGAAGGATAAAATGAGAAATACCTTGGCCACGAGATGTGTTGCCAGGGGCTTGAGCAACATTTAACTTTCCCTCCTTCCTGCCCTGAAGCTTGGGGCATGAAGATAAATAATGATCCGGGTTTTTTCAATAGCGACAAGTACGAGGCTTTGAACACTTGTTCGCAAAATGGTCTTTGGAACCACAGTTAAAGCATTTCCCTTCAGTAAAGGAAAAGGTCTTTACAGCAGGAGTTGCTTGCCTCCCTTTCTTATTGGGATAAGGACCTTTGAATTTGTTTGGCCTCTTCTTGTTGTTGAAATTTGGTTTGGAACCCACCACTTCAACATCATTTTCCCTATCCTCCTCTTCAAGACGAAGAGCGATATCAATGAGTTGGTCGAAAGAAACTTCTAACTTTAGAAGTAATGGCTTCTTGAGATTTTTATTTAAGCCATAGATGAATCTCTGATTTTTCTTCAGTGGGGTATTAATATATTCAACCCCGTATTTAGAAAGAGATTCAAAAGACGCGACATAATCTGTCACGAAAGATTCACCTTGAACAAGGTCAATAAAACGGCGAGCCAAAGTCACCTTCTCAGCTTCTGGCACGAATTTTAATTCGAAGCGTTCCCGGAATTTCTCCCAAGTGAGGTCCGCTTCATTTATTTCAGAAATAAGAAGTTCGTACCAGTCCAATGCTCTTTCTTGGAGCATACTAGAAGCCACCTGAACTCGGTGAAGATCAATGAGGTTCATGCGAGAAAAGATTCGATCGCATGTCCTTAACCAAGCCTGGACTTCAATAATAATTTCGGAACCTCTAAATGGCTTCCCGCCCAGTTTGGTGTAATCACTGCACAAACGTGCAAACCCAAATTTAGGGTGAGTAGATTCCGGATTAGAACCAGCTGCTTGAGCATTCGTGACAAGGTCAAGAAGTTGTTGGGTAGTCATAAAAACTCCATCTTGGGGTGGAGCACTAGATTGACCGGCTGGGACGGCCAGGTCTAACCATTTCTCTTCCTTTAGAAAGAAATAAAGAAGAAGAAAAAGGTTATTCACAAAAGGAATATCAAGCAATCTTGATAGACAAAATAAGGAATCATAAAGAAAATAGGATGAATCGGTATGAAGACTCCAATTAAATCCTAAAGCACGACTCCTAAGAAAGACTTAGGACGATGATCCTTGTTATAATATTCCACATTGTTTCGAAGTTTGGCTCCGATACCGAGCTGTGACAGCCCACCTCTATACCCACGCTAGCCAAGAACACTACGGAGTAATGCTGTCGACTAGCACGGAGAATAAGGCTGTTGAGGAGCGACCATCTGTATAATTGCTTTGTGCGAGTACCGATACGCCAGATAAAAATATAACTTTTCATCTCGAGAGAAAATCCGACATACCGACACAAACTCAAAGCTACTACACAGTGGCTATAAAGGTCTTCGGAAACAAATATAGAAATAAACATAACACAAATCAGTCACAGATAATTCATATCACAAAGGCGGAAGAAGATATGAAAATATAACTAACACATGAAAGTGTATATCAGAGTAGTGGTCAAAAAGATCCACAATAATACAAAAGAATAACAACACGTGCTATACAAAAGAATAAAACTATGAGTCCATATCTCAAGTGTATACAACGAAATAAACTACTAATCTAAGTAGTTAGCCAAAAGTAAGAGAGATCTATCCCATGTGAGAAGTCAAGCTGAAGCACCTGTAACATCTCGGTCTGACCCAAGTATTATTTAATAAGAAAATAATAAACGGATCAGTCTAACTATAAACATCAGATGAAACGATATTGAATAAGAGATATGACTAAACACATAATAATCACAATGCCAAGCTGTGATATATATAAGTAATCGAAAATCAGCAAGAGATTAATCAATATCACAGGATCTACACAAGAATCAAAGAAATGTCATACTCCTTATTTCGTCACTAAACCATAAATATTGACGATTATATCAATGCCAATCACAAAAGTCAATGACACACGAATTCACCAATGCACAAATATTGATAAAACTTATCAGTGGAAATCACAAAAATTGGTGGAACACAAATTCAGAAGTCACAAAAGTCAATGACACACGAATTCACCAATGCACAAATATTGATAAATCATATCAATAGAAATCACAAAAATAGGTGAAGCATAAATTCCATAATTCAACACACGAAATCCAGAAATCACAAAAATAGGGGGGAGGCCTATCATACGAACGGGAGCGTTAAAGCTCACCAACATATGTATCACACGAACGATAAGCTATTTCATGGTAGCTAGCCATTAATGTTTGACACACGAACGAGAAGCTATCTCATGGTAGCTAACCATTAATTTTTGACACACGAACGAGAAGCTATCTCATGGTAGCTAACCATTAATTTTTGACATACGAATGACCCGAAAGCCATGGGGAGCTACCTCACAAAGAAATGAGATGAAGCTCAATAAAATGAGTTACTGTCCTCCACGAGGACAAAGAGACATCGCACAATTGCTAGTCTAAATCACAAAAAATATCATCATGATCATCAAGAAGTGTCAATTACAGTAAGCTAGTAAATATATGAGCTTAGCTTCATGTCCCATAACCACTAGCTTAACTTAAATATTTACGAACAAATTGTATATCTCCACTAGAAAATTGTCACAAGAGTTTCAACCGAACAAGTCCAAGAATGAACCGGCGAAGTAAACGCAAGCGTTTCATACCACTTGTTTTACTAAGCCGTTTAATTAGATTTCTCATACGAGCGAGGTAAAGGTTTGTGTATACTAGTAGATTGGAAAACGGTTTTATAAACGAGTTTGATATTGAAAATATAGTTGAAATCGTCTTGATGAAGAGGTTTTGATATTTAATACTAGTATTGAAACCTTTAGATTTTTAAAGTGACAAATCACAAAAAATGATTGCAGAACAATCAATAACCAATATTCACATTCGAAGACGTGAATAAAATTCCAAAGAAATCGATACCAAATCCATAGAAATGGATATTCCCAAAAATCCATAAAAAGAGTCATCAAAGACGGTAATAGTGATAACAACTAATCGGATCGATAAAAATCGATTAATATTGTAAGTTTTACTCAAAATTAGGCAAATAGACAAAACTAGGGATTTCCAGACGTCTGAGGGGTTGTCCAGACGTCTGCATTTGGTTTCTGGAAATTTCCCAGAAAACCATCCAGACGTCTGAAACCTAAAATCAGATGTCTGAAAAACATTCAGACATTTGGAGGAAAGTCCAGACGTCTGGTTTTGGTTTCTGGAAATATTCCAGAAAACCAACCAGACGTCTGAAAACAAAAATCAGACGTCTAACCTTATTCCAGACGTCTGAAACGATAATTCAGACGTCTGAAATGAGGCACTGCCTTATTTATTTTTCTGCCGTATTTTATTTTTCTCCAGGTTGCAAAACCAGACGTCTGAAACCTGGTAAGGGAAACAATTTGCCTAGGCCTTATAGCCAAAACGATGTCGGGAGCGATCGAGCGAGCAACGACGATTAAGGATTCACGTCAAATGACAACCCGGCCTTATAGGCTCTTCGATACACCCCAAATATCGTGATCAAACATCCATAAAAGGATTTTCACAAAAATTGGAATATTCACCAATTCAATTCAAATCAGAAGCAAATGAATATGCACAAATGTCAGGAATTCATACCTAACCACAAAGATAGATATAGAAAAAGATGTGAGATAAAAATCTCACCTTTGAACCCAAACGATTGAAGAAGAAGCTCGAAAGCAAAGGAGAATCAACCACTCTTCAAATCCAACTCAAGAAGCTTGATTCTAAGCTTTAAAAGAAGAACATTCCCAAAGTTAGGTTTAGGAATTTCTGAAATTGATAAGAGAATGAGTTAGAGAAGAAGAGAAGCTTACCAATGGGTTCTTCTATTAGTTTGGAGCTAGAGTTTGATTTGCAAAAGAAAACTAGGGTTTGGAGTTTTAATTTCCCATCTCTCCCACCATTGATGCTTTAGAACTGAATAATGGAGGAAGTGAGAGTGAATGGGGAGGAGTGGTTCAGATTTGAGTATAAGTTAACCATAGGGCTGAACCCAAACCCAAAGTGAAAAAGTAGCAAAAATCAACTTGCTCCAAACATATCGAAGCTTATACTCAAAAAGGTCATAAATGGCATTTTAAACTCAATGGGAGTAGTCCCGAGTCCTAATTCGTTCGTATGCAAAAAGTAGTTTTTCGGACTAAATTCCGAGTATCGATAAAATATTTAAATAAAATATTTAAATATAAAAATCAATAAATATGCGGGTTGTTACAATTACTAAATGTAATTAATTAATAGTTGGTTAATTATGTAATTACCTTAAAGTTGATTCACTTATTTATGTGATTAAATATGGATGATTATTTTATTAAGGATGTTAAATTAGTTAAGGGTTTATAATTACTTAATATTAAGTAGGCAGGATTTAAAAGCAATTAAATTAACTAGAAATGGTACAATTAATTTATCTTGCTTATAGATGATTAAGATATATTGAGTGACTTAGATTATTTGATATCTCTGATATGTGATTTGTGATGATTTGTGATATGAGATATTTTGGTCGAACTATGATATTGTGGGTTATCTATCTGATATGAATTATTGTGTGAATATGAAATCCTGAATATAAATTATATTGTTTAAGCTTAAACAATTTGGCTTAAAGAATAACATTGGATTCGAAGAGGCCAGGGTCGGGTATTCAGCAAATACCCAAAACCACTTCGAATTCTTTATAGATTTGAGTTTTGAATCAAACAGGCTGGAATGAAATAATTTAAGTAAACTGGACCATTGAAACTAAGGGTTCTTAGGAATTGTTTGTGTGATAAGTGTTGGTTTTAACAAGCTAAGAACTTGTTGTGAGGTATGAGTTACCCAAGTTTTCAAACAAATCTTTTAATTATGTATTTTCAAATATTATTGGTTTACTCATGTTGGTTTCCAGCTTGGCTCGGGTGTTACCTTGATGTAATGCTCATATCTGACCGAGTATTACAGATTTTCAAGTTAGGACGTTCCAGAGCTCAAGAGGCGAGCTGGATGGTAGGAACGTATGGGGTTTACCGCTGTGTATTTGAGAGTTGTGCTAATAGTAGTCTGGGATAAGTTGTACAACTGTCCAGTTTATGTATAAATAATTGTACTCTGATGTATTGTTATAAAATTTACAATTACAGCTTTCTTTGTACGAATGCTATTATTTGATATTATATTTAATCTGCTGCGAATGTGAGATGTTGTTTTCTATTCTTCTTCTACCTTATTCTTCTTTATCTGACAATCTGAATTTTCGGCATTCAGTTGCTCGACATTTCTACAGTGGACGTATTAATGTCGAATTTTCGAGGTCGAAAATTTCAGGTTTTTATATTTTGGTATCAGAGCTGAAAGGTTAAGCGAGAACCTTAGCTCTGGTGGGTTTACTCATTAAGCAAAGGGCCAATAGTACCCAAGAATGAGTTGAGTGTGTAACGACCCATGAATTTCATGGATTTAATTTGGTTAAATTAATAAGTTTTGTAATTAAATTTAGTAGATAAAAACTTTATAAACAAATATTGAAATGAACGCTAAATTAAAATACATAAATGGTGACGTAAAACCTATTTACTAGCAATTTGAATAAATTTCAATAAATGAAATAGCGTAAGTATTATATCTGGATATAATTTGAATATGAAGAATATAGGGTAGATATTGAATGAGTTAATGTAAGAGCATGTTGTTACAGTAATTGATTGTAAATTAGGAAACGTGTTAATGCAAGTTAATAATTACTGACTTGAATGAAATTCCAATTCAATAAAATAATTTAAATGTTATGATTTGATTTTTAATGGAATATGAGAAAACAAATGTAAGTATTGAATTAATATATATTATTTATTTAGGGTACTGAATAAAAATTGGTAATCCAATTTGTAATTAATGGTAATAATGTTGATATTAGCTAATAAATTAAATTTCAATGCAATACCCATTAATGAACGGAATGAAATGGAATTTATGTAAATGTATACTAGGTTATTAAATAAATAGAAGGAAACAAGCGGAAGTATCGAATTGATTAATGAATAAATATACATTGAATAGTAATTGAATGTAAAGTTTATGGTAATTGCATAAAATCTATATAAGATAATGAATTGCAATAACTGTGGGTTGATAATAAGGTGTGAATGGGAAATGATTGTTATGGTAGATGAATGGAATTCAAATTTGTTGGAAAAGACTAAATGGGTACTTGGTAATAAATTTAAACGGACTTAAATATTGAATTTATTTAATTAATATATATATATAATAAATAATGATTAAATGAAAACCAATACTCTGTAAATATCTATAATATTTGAGTGGAGATAATATACTTATAAAATGTGGGGTTAAGAGTTTTACAACAATTATTATGAGTTATATACTTAGTTCATTCAATTAGATTGGAAAACATTGCAATAAATGTAAATTAAGTGTTACGTTAAATAAATTAAAGTAATAAATGGGGAGTAACATCAATGTCTTCATAATATGATGATTTGTGAATAAAAAGATGGAAATAAAGTTTATTAATAAATCGGAATTTAATTGATGACAAAAAGTTAATTGCAATCAAATGAGTTACATATTTAAACGAGAGTCAAGCTTTATTTATTTATTTGGTTTTAAAATATGATAATTTAGATTTATTTCAATTAATTGAAATTAAATATAAAATTTTACGTTAATTGGAAATTAAGTTAAAATTGTAAAATATTTATGTAATAGCTTTGAACCAATGTTGATTTCACCCATTAGACTGTAATGGATTGAATAAAAAGAATGAATAGTGAATTCAATGGAATTATTGAAAAGTTAATTTATAATTTATAAATATCACGAAATTTGAATTTACGCTGAAATTTATGATTGAATCAACAATTAATTGACATCTAAATTGGTTTAAATCACTGAGATTGTTTAATAGAACAAAATTGATAATATTTGTAAAATTTGGAGGTGAAATTGAAAAGGTGATTTAATTAATGAATTTTTAATTTATTTAATTAATATAAAAAATAGCCATTTTGGTCACGGACTCGGATTTCAACGAAACCAGTTTCATCGGATCCGTAACAGTGAATTATTGTAGGGTTTCAAGTTTCGTAGCGATCGGACTTGTCGTTTGATCGTACGAACGCGAAACGCCTTGAAATCGATTTAATTGAAATCAATTTGTAAATATTGATTTCATCATAACTTCTTCATACGATGGAATTTGGACGTGAAACCTTTTCCATTGCGTTTAGAATATTTTAAAACACCTATTTCGATATATGGGTTTACCTAATTTCATTCCGGGGTCAGAACGGGCTTTTTGGGCCACGTTAGCGATAGCACGTATATCTATCAACCTGATCCATCTACTCTATTTCTAACCTACCTATTTAAACCAGTTGTAAACCCTAGCCTCCATCTATTATCATTTGTTTGTGCGTTAATTTCCTCAGCTCCTCCTCTTCCCAATAGCTGCAAACCAAACCCTAGATCGAATTCCAGTTTCAAAATCAAAGTCAAAATTTAAAGTCCTCAGAAAAATCTCAAAAAATTATATGTTAATGCTGTCGACGAGCGTAATTCATGGTGCAATTCATTTTTCGATTCGTTTTTCGGTTTGATCAGAAATTGGCTCGTTTGTCTCGGCCTTTCATCACGTCGACACAAAAATTCGTCGGATCGGGAAACAATTTCTGGGTTTTGTGGAGACCGAGGTACGGAGTTCATCTGTGGTGTTTGTTCGCCGTTTCGATGGCTGGATTTGGCCACAAGTTCGATTAGGATTTATAATATATGGCGGCGGCGGCGTCATCCTTGGGGATTGCGACGTGGGGGGTTGGAGCGGTCGGTCGTGGCGAGTGTGGGGGAGAAGTCGGCAGCATCCTAGTGGCCGCTGGCGGCGTTGGTCGATGGTCAAAGGTGGCTCAGTTTCGGTCTTAGTTTTCGTTCGAACGTGATGGCCTGGGGAGCTTCGGAAAAAACGCGTGAGGGAGAGGGGGAATTAGTGTGGTGACGTGGCATTCTAGTTAGGTAAGTTTTTTTTTGTTTGTTTTAATTTAATTTTGTTCTCATACAATCTAACTCGAATAATTTTTACATACGAACTCCAAATCACGCGCGGTTTTCTCCACTAGTTTCGTATTGGAATTTCGGATCTGTTGACGCTAGTTTGAACGAATTCTGAGACTGTCGAATTTTTGGGTTTAAATCGGATTTATATTCGATTTAAATCCCAAAGGTGAGTGTTTTAACCCACTCACAACTTCTAAGTTTTCTTATGTTTGTTAAATTGATTTAAGATATGAGTAGAAATTTATTTATGACTGTTTTGCATTTTTTTCATCATCTCAGTTAAATCGCGTTTACTTAATTTAACTGTTAATTAATTTTATTATTGCATATAAATTGACTGTTAAAATTTATTTATTATTGCTAGTTAAACACTTATTTATTTATTTATTTATTTATTTATTTTGAATATAAACTATTCGTTGATATCTGTTATATTTTATATGCTCTATTGATGTTTGTTTAAATTGATGATGATTGAAATAAAATTGGTTGATGATTGATATTTGGTGAATGGATGATGTGTTCTATATTATATAAACTGCAAGTTATTATGCATTCTCGTTTCATTCGTGATTGCGGTTTGAAATGATATACAACCGCATTTTTTTATTTTTAAATTGCAGATTGAAATGATAAATATCCGTATCACTTGACCATAGGATAGAAAATTGAATACAGGCACTGCGGTGTATATATAAAATTATTTTTGAAATGATTTCTATGGTTTGGATAGGATGCGGTTTAATAAATATTAATTTTGATCTTATATAAAATCTTATTTTATATATACATATATAGTTAAATTATTGAATTTAAGCTATGTATGAATTTATTAAATGGAAATAAATAAGTTAAAAATGGAGTTTGAAAATTTATATTTCTGATTAAGTACGGGTTTAAGATATTGTAAATATATAGAGTTTTAAATAGTTCAAATCAATTAAGATTGGAAATTAAATTGGAAATTTATTTGGAATTGGGCTTATTTAAATATTAAACTCCACAAGTTGATGTAAAACTTATTTAAGCTTGGAAATTTTAAAGGTACGATATTTATAACTGGATTTCTATTCAAGATAAATTAACTGAATATTTCAAGTATAAATAAATGGAAGGAAATATTTAGTGTTAAAAAATTTTGGTTTTATTTTAAATGGTTATGGATCTATTATGTAAACAATTCAAAACTAAATAATAGAATTGTTGAATAGAAATTCCCAACCTTAGTTTTGAAATTTATTAAATACTCAAAGTTTGAAAATATTGAAATCAGAGTGTTTTTATTCAAACTGAAAGTGAATCTAAAAGTTATGGGTTTAGACTGAATTTAAAGGGAATAAAATTGTAAAGGCGCAGAAATTGTTTACTTTATAAAGAAATTTTAAATTCAACTGTTTTATTTTATATACTATTGAATATCCAAACCATTTAAGTTTTGGAAGTTATGGTTTTACAGCTATGAATTTCGAAGTATTATGTATTGAAAGTTATAAGTTAAATGTTTGGTTTTTCGGATATTATAAATTTTAAAGCAGTATGATTTTGGAAAAGATATATATGAAATAAAGATGATATTATACTGATTTAGGTTTATAAATGATATCAAATTTATTTGGCTTTTAAAACGAAAAATGGTATCGTATTATATGGTTTTGAAATGGGTAGATATTCTTATTTTGAAAGTAAAACTATTTTGGTAAGACCGCTGTGTTAAAATAATGTTTTGTTGTTGAAGAGATCGGGATCGAAAGTTGTCATACTCTCTGCCAACTCCGAAAACCACTTTAACAACCGTGTACGCGGTGGAGATTCCAAAATGAAGTAGGATAGTGGCGGCGTTTCCTTTGAGGTAAATACGTGGACCCGACTCCCGTGAGTTGGCATAAGGTGGCTAAAACAGAAGCGATTCTCGGGCCAAGGGGGTTAGCGCCCTTTATCGGACACATCCCTTCGATACTATAATCTGACTTTGGATTGATTCGGTGGCCACCATTATTTTTCTGATTTTGGGGTGTTTGTTTGAGGTAGGCGTTAGCTGCGGCTATGCGTTACCACCATTCCGGATAGCAATTGGTATATCTACCCTGGCATTGCGTAGTTGTGCCATATAACCTACCCTAGCGCGCCTCATACGATTTTGGTTTTTTACCATACCTATATAGTGCCCTCTAACGACGCCCAGTACGGGGGAGATTACAGTACTGTATAGACTATGGGAATATATAATTGTGTTAAGGTGGAAAATGTAAAGCCTTAACGCTATTTAAAAGTAAGTTTATTTTAAAATTAGACATTATTATAATAGCGTAATATACTACATAGTAAATAGTTTAACGGATCCTTAGAAGATGTAAATCCCAAGCAGCTCTTGAGTTACTGCACTCATATTTATTTCTGTTAATTTAACTCACATAAGATCTTTCAGTTCTGACTCGAGTGTTTTTGTCTTCCAAATTCGCTCGGGTCAGTCCGAGGTTTCAGGGTTTGAAGATTTTATTCTGGAGGACGAAGACGAAGATTTGTAGTACTATATTATTGCACTATACTCATACTGTTCCGCTGCATTGTTATTGGTATGTGTAACTCTGATATGTATTATATAAATGTAATCAAATGTTTTTTTCTTTGTAAACATATTTATAAATTATATATTTGATTATTATATTTTATCCTTCCGCTGTGAGATTCTGTTTTCTTTTTTTTATTTCTTGTTTGTTTTATTTACCCCATAACAATTCGCCCTTCCGTATGCTTTGAATTGGCACGTGTGTCGATTTAAACCGTGCGAAAAGGCGGGATGTTACATCTGGTATCAAAGCCAGGTTTAGCGATAAACTTTAGCTTTGTGGGGTTTGACTCTTTATTAATAGGGTAGTAATACCCTATGGGAGTCGCTGAGTGTATACATATGAGATAGCGTATTTGTTAGTGTTATAAAAAGATTTTAATATTGTGTTAATCTGTTCCGTTTGTATTTATAAATTCTGGTTGATGCATGGGACGTTGTGACATCAATAGGGATTTCTAAACACTTATTAGGACAGACCGACATAATATTTGTTTCATATAGGTGAATGAAATAATTTTGCCTATTATATTTTCAATATATAAAATAAAAAATTTCAAATGATATCTATATTTGGCTGCAATAGATTGGTTGTTAGGTAATAAAGTGTATAAATAATAATAGAAATAAGATTGAAAAATAAAATAAATGAAAATTGGAAATTTAGAACTTAAGATCAGGGGTTCCGAAATTTATTCCGAATAAATTTTGGAATATAATAATATTGTTTATAAGTATTTTCTGATATATATATTTCAATATAATTCGGAAGAATTGTTTTAAAGAAGATTTTGGAGAAAATAAGTTTTGTACTTTCCTCTCTGTCGTTGGAAAATAATTTCGGTGATGGCGACCGCATCATCGACTTTCATTTTCAAGTTTCGAAGGGGAAGGCCACTGTAGTAGTTTTACTGCAGATTAATTTTTGAAAAAAAAATAATAATATAAATTTTGAATTGTTTTAAATATAATTAGAGATATATGAGTAGTAAGAATATATTTATCTATTATTTTAAAATAAATTAAAATTTAACCCGGTATTAAATTCTTAAATTTCAAGTAATTAATTGGTTCAATTATTGTAGTGAAATGACAGGTAATTAATTAATAATTGAAACCTCTAATTTATGTAAGAGATTTAAGGCTAAGTTATAAAGGAAATAAAAAGGAAGTTGAAATTGTAACTTATAAGAAAAAGGGTAAAAATTTATTGAACAATGAATTAATTAAAAGAAATGGGAAAACTTGTATACTTTCAATTACATTCTTTGAAAGCATATATATAACTTACCAAACATTTATAGTTGAAATGTTTGATAAGAAATGTAATGGAAATTGTACAGTAAAAGTATGCAATGAAAGGGTTCAATCAATTGCTTTTATTTATTAGAATTGGTGGTATAGAGTTATAAACTTAAGTTAAATTGATAAATAAATGAAATGAAGTAGTATAAATGAATGATAATGAACTTAAATAAACAGTTGAAGCTATTTATAAATAAAATTAGTAGGAAAATGAATACTGTAATAAATGAAATTAAGTAATAAATAAATGAGGACATGCAATAATAAATGAATGAATAATTATAACAAAATAAAAGAAACTGACATGACCTGAGTTAATGGAATTGAATAATTTTAAGTAATAAGTAAAATAAAAACGAAGCAAACATTTAATGAAGAAATGTAAATTAAAAAGATAAATCGCTGTATAAATAAAAAGAAAATCAAACAACAAAGGTATGAAATGAAATTAATAATAAGTTAATTTGATTGTTGTTTGGATTTGTTGTTGTTTAGTGATGGTTGTTTGGGCAAGGATACTTTACAATTGGATTTGGGGTGAATGAATAATCTATTTAGTTTTATCTAAGACTTTTGAGTATATGATACGCTAGTAGTTTATTCTTCATTTCGTACAATTTAAAAGTTTTGAACCCGAACAACTATTTTTTGTTGAAATTAATAGTTGTTTTGTATTTGTTGTGTATGCTGTTTGTTGAAATTGATGGTTGTTGTATTGATTTGTTGTTAGTGATTGAAACCACTTAAATATTTCACTTTATATAAATTGTTAACTCTTTGGATTTTATAAGTGAAATGCAGGTTATGGAATCAATTGCTACTGCTTTTGGTTCCATAAATTAAACGTAAATTGCCCGACAAATAGGTACGTTTCGGATTACGGTTTATAGCGCTATTTTATATATTTTCCTGGGTTGGGATATAATATTTTGGATAATATATGTTATATAATTGTTACATTTTGATATTATATTTTCTCTTGAGCCTCTCCGTACAAAGGAGACTCTGTCAAAAATTTTCGTAAATTTTTGGACTTAAAAATTATTTCGAAAATGCTTTTTCCAAACTATATTTATTTAAGTATAAACAGATATAATGATTATAAAATGGGTATATTTTATTTAAAGAAATAAATTTTGTAAATTATTGTTTATAAGTTAATATTTTGAATTAGATATATTGATCTCTTAATTCTTCCTTCTCCCTTCTTTTTCCTTTTCGGGGACGAAAAGTTCTGAGTGGGGGAGAGTGTAACGACCCGTGAATTTCGTGGATTTAATTTTGTTAAATTAATAAGTTTTGTAATTAAATTTACTAGAAATAAAAACTTTATAAACAAATATTGAAACGAACACTAAATTAAAATATATAAATGGTGACTTAAAACCTATTTACTAGCAATTTGAACAAATTTCAATAAATGAAATAGCGTCAGTATTATTTCTGGATATAATTTGAATATGAAGAATATAGGGTAGATATTGAACGAGTTAATGTAAGAACACGTTGTTACAGTAATTGATTTCAAATTTAGGAAACGTGCTAATGCAAGTTAATAATTACTGACTTGAATGAAATTCCAATTCAATAAAATAATTTAAATGTTATGATTTGATTTTTAATGGAATATGAGAAAACAAATGTAAGTATTGAATTAATATATGTTATTTATTTAGGGTATCGAATAAAAATTGGTAATCCAATTTGTAATTAATGTTAATAATGTTGATATTAGCTAATAAATTAAATTTCAATGCAATACCCATTAATGAACGGAATAAAATGGAATTTATGTAAATGTATACTAGGTTATTAATCAAATAGAAGGAAACTAGGGGAAGTATCGAATTGATTAATGAATAAATATACATTGAATAGTAATTGAATGTAAAGTTTATGGTAATTGTATAAAATCTATATAAGATAATGAATTGCAATAATTGTGGGTTGATAATAAGGTGTGAATGGGAAATGATTGTTATGGTAAATGAATGGAATTCGAATTTGTTGGAAAAGGGTAAATGGGTACTTGGTAATAAATTTAAACGGACTTAAATATTGAATTTATTTAATTAATATATATATATATATATACACATAATAAATAATGATTAAATGAAAACCAATACTCTGTAAATATCTATAATATTTGAGTGGAAATAATATACTTATAAAATGTGGGATTATGAGTTTTAAAACAATTATTATGAGTTATATACTTAGTTCATTCAATTAGATTGGAAAACATTGCAATACATGTAAATTAAGTGTTACGTTAAATAAATTAAAGTAATAAATGGGGAATAACGTAAATGTCTTCATAATATGATGATTTGTGAATAAAAAGATGGAAATGAAGTTTATTAATATATCGGAATTTAATTGATGACAAAAGGTTAATTGCAATCAAATGAGTTATATATTTAAACGAGAATCAAGCTTTATTTATTTATTTGGTTTTAAAATATGATAATTTGGATTAATTGCAATTAATTGAAACTAAATATAAAATTTTACGCTAATTGGAAATTAAGTTAAAATTGTAAAATATTTATGTAATAGCTTTGAACCAATGTTGATTTGACCCATTAGACTGTAATGGATTGAATAAAAAGAAAGAATAGTGAATTCAATAGAATTATTGAAAAGTTAATTTATAATTTATAAATAACGAAATTTGAATTTACGCTGAAATTTATGATTGAATCAATAATTAATTGACATCTAAATTGGTTTAAATCACTGAGATTGTTTAAGAAAACAAAATTGATAGGATTTGTAAAATTTGGAGGTGAAATTGAAAAGGTGATTTAATAAATGAATTTTTAATTTATTTAATTAATATAAAAATAGCCATTTTGGTCATGGACTCGGATTTCGACGAAACCAGTTTCATCAGATCCGTAACAGTGAATTATTGTAGGATTTCAAGTTTCGTAGCGATCGGACTTGTCGTTTGATCGTGCGAACGCGAAACGCCTTGAAATCAGTTTAATTGAAATCAATTTGTAAATATTGATTTTAGCATAACTTCTTCATACGATGGAATTTGAATGTGAAATCTTTTCCAATGCGTTTAGAATATTTTAAAACACTTATTTCGATGTATGGGTTTACCCAATTTCGTTCCGAGGTCAGAACGGGCTTTTTGGGCCACGTTAGCGATAGCACGTATATCTATCAACCCGATCCATCTACTCTATTTCTAACCTACCTATATAAACCCAGTTGTAAACCCTAGCCTCCATCTATTCTCATTTGTTTGTGCGTTCATTTCCTCAGCTCCTCCTCTTCCCAATGGCTGCAAACCAAACCCTAGATCTAGTTTCAATTTCAAAATCAAAGTCAAAATTTAAAGTCCTCAGAAAAATCTCAAAAAATTATATGTTAATTCTCTCGACGAGCGTAATTCAATGGTGCAATTTGTTTTTCGATTCGGGTTTTGGTTTGAGCAGAAATTGGCTCGTTTTTCTCGGCCGTTCATCACGTCGACACAAAAATTCGTCGGATCGGGAAACAATTTCTGGGTTTTGTGGAAACCGAGGTACGGAGTTCATCTGCGGTGTTTGTTCGCCATTTCGACATCTGGATTTGGCCACAAGTTCGATTAGGGTTTATAATATATGGTGGCGGCGGCATCATCCATGGGGATTGCGACGTGTGGGGGGGGGGGGGGTGGAGCGGCCGGTTGTGGCGAGTGTGAGGGAGAAGTCGGCAGCATCCTATTGGCCACTGGCGGCGTTGGTCGATGGTCAAAGGTGGCTGAGTTTCGGTCTTAGTTTTCGTTCGAACGTGATGGCCTGGAGAGCTTCGGTCAAAACGCGTAAGGGAGAGGGGGAATTAGTGTGGCGACGTGGCATTCTAGTTAGGTAAGTTTTGTTTGTTTTAATTAAATTTTGTTTTCATACAATCTAACTCGAATAATTTTTACATATGAACTCCAAATCACGCGCGGTTTTCATCGCTAGGTTCGTATTGGAATTTCGGATCTGTTGAGCTGGTTTGAACAAATCTGAGACCGTCGAATTTTTGGGTTTAAATCGGATTTAAATTCGATTTAAATCCCAAAGGTGAGTGTTTTAACTCACTCACAACTTCTAAATTTTCTTATGTTTGTTAAATTGATTTAAGATATGAGTAGAAATTTATTTATGACTGTTTTGCATTTTTTTTCATCATCTCAGTTAAATCGCATTTATTTAATTTAACTGTTAATTAATTTTACTATTGCAGATAATTTGACAGTTAAAATTTATTTATTTTGCATATAAACTACTAGTTAAACAGTTATTTATTTGTTTATTTATTTTGAATATAAACTGTTCGTTGATACCTATTATATTTTATATGCTCTATTGATGTTTGTTTAAAATGATGATGATTGAAATAAAATTGGTTGATGATTGATATTTGGTGAATGGATGATGTGTTCTATATTATATAAACTACAAGTTATTATGCATTCTCGTTGCATTCGAGATTGCGGTTTGAAATGATATACAGCCGCATTTTTTTATTTTTAAATTGCGGATTGAAATGATAAATGTCAGTATCACTTGACCACGGGATAGAAAATTATATACAGGTACCGCGGTATATATATATAATTATTTTTGAAATGATTTCTGTGGTTTGGATAGGATGCGGTTTAATAAATATTAATTTTGATCTTAGATAAAATCTTATTTTATATATACATATAGTTAAATTATTGAATTTAAGCTATGTATGAATTTATTAAATGGAAATAAATAAGTTGAAAAATGGAGTATGAATATTCATATTTATGATTAAGTACAGTTTTAAGATATTGTATATATATAGAGTTTTAAATAGTTCAAATCAATTAAGATTGGAAATTAAATTGAAAATTTATTTGCAATTGGGCTTATTTAAAAATTAAACTCCACAAGTTGATGCAAAAATATTTAAGCTTGGAAATTTTGAAGGTACGATATTTATAACTGGATTTCTATTCAAGGTAAATTAACTGAATATTTCTAGTATAAATAAATAGAAGGAAATATTTAGTGTTAATAAATTTAGGTTTTATTTTAAATGGTTATGGATCTATTATGTAAACATTTCAAAACTAAATAATAGAATTGTTGAATAGAAATTCCCAGCCTTAGTTTTGAAATTTATTAAATACTCAAAGTTTGAAAATATTGGAATCGAAGTGTTTTTATTCAAACTCAAAGTGAATCTAAAAGTTATGGTCTAGACTGAGTTTAAAGAGAATAAAATTGTAAAGGCGTGGAAATTGTTCACTTTATAAAGAAATTTTAGATTTAACTGTTTTATTTTATATACTGTTGAATATCCAAACCATTTAAGTTTTGGAAGTTATGGTTTTATAGCTATGAATTTTGAAGCATTATGTTTTGAAAGTAATAATCAAATGTTTGGTTTTTCAGATATTATAAATTTTAAAGCAGTATTATTCTGGAAAAGATATATGTGAAATAAAGATGATATTATACTGATTTGGGTTTATAAATGATATAAAATTTATTTGGTTTTTAAATCGAAAAATGGTATCCTATTATATGGTTTTGAAATGGGTATATATTCTGGTTTTGAAAGTAAAACTATTTTGATAAGACCACGATGTTATAATAACGTTTGGTTGTTGAAGAGACCGAGATCGGAAGTTGTCATACTCTCTGCCAACTCCGAAAACCACTTTAACAATCATGTACGCGGTGGAGATTCCGGAATGAAGTAGGATGGGGGCGGCGTTTTCTTTGAGGTAAATACATGGACCCGACTCCCATGAGTTGGCATAAGGTGGCTAAAATAGAAGCGATTCTCGGGGCAAAGGGGTTAGCGCCCTTTATCGGACACATCCCTTCGATACTATAATCTGACTTTGGATTGATTCGGTGGCCACCTTTATTTTTTTATTTTGGGGTGTTTGTTCGAGGTGGGCGGTAGCTGCGGCTATGCGTTACCACCAGTCCAGATAGCAATTGGTATATCTACCCTGGCATTGCCTAGTTGGGCCGTGTCACCTACACTAGCGCGCCTTATACGATTTAGGTTCCGTACCATACCTATGGAGTGCCCTCTGACGATGCCTAGTACGGGGGAGATTACGGTACTGTATGGACTATGGGAATATATAACTGTGTTAAGGTGGAAAATGTAAAGCCTTATCGCTATTTAAAAGTAAGTTTATTTTACAATTAGACACTATTATAATAGCGCAATATACTACATAGTAAATAGTTTAGCGGATCCTTAGGAGATGTAAATCCCGAGCATCTCTTGAGTTGCTGCACTCATATTTATTTCTGTTAATATAACTCACATAAGATCTTTTAGTTCTGACTCGAGTATTTTTGTCTTTCAAATTAGCTCAGGTCAGTCCGAGCGTTTCAGGGTTTGAAGATTTTATTCTGGAGGACGAAGACGAAGACTTGTAGTATTATTATCTACTATATTATTCTACTACACTCATACTGTTCCGCTGCATTGTTATTGGTATGTGTAACTCTGATATGTATTATATAAATGTAATCAAATGTTTTTTTCTTTGTAAACAGATTTATAAACTATATATTTGATTATTAAATATTATCCTTCCGCTGTGAGATTCTATTTTCTTTTTATTTCTTTCTTGTTTTTTATTTACCCCATAACAATCCGCCCTTCCGTATGCTTTGAATTGGCACGTGTGTCGATTTAAACCATGCGAAAAGGCGGGATGTTACAGACCCGATATTATGGACCATTCAAATCAACAATAAAACCACACATGCCGGACTTGAATTGCTGAAAATACCAAATTGTAAAATAAATTTAGCAAAACACAGAATATGCATTAAATAAATCACAGATCACAGACGCAGAGTAATATAATGTAACGGAAGAAAGGAGAAGTAGTTAATGAAGTTACTATATAAATATACATCAGAGTTGAACAAGATACAACAGAAGTCTCTATATGATAATCAAGTACAAATCAGAATTGTAACGTCCCGCCTTTTTGTACGCATTAAATCGACGACGAACCACACACATCGGACTTAAACCATACAGAAGGGCGTATTTTTATGGGGTAAATAAGAAAAACAGAGAAAGGAAAAAACAAAATAGAATCTTGCAACGGAGCGATCAAATATAATAATCAATTAAACAGTTCATGAAGCTGTTTTACAAAATATTTGATTATACGTACAATACAAATCATAGCTACACATGCCAGAGAATAATCAAATAATGCTGCAGAGCAATGTGATGTAGTGGAATACTATAATAAATAATAATAAATTTTCGTTTTCGTCCTCCAGAATATGGTCATCCAAATCCTGAAATGCTCAGGCTGACCCGAGCGAATTGAAAAGACAAAACACTCGAGTCAAAACCAAAAGTTCATATGTCAGTTAAATCAACAGTAAATAATATGAGTGGGACGGCGTCAAAGATGTTTACGGGATTTGACATCTCCTATCTAGTGTCTAACGTGAGTGTAATAACTTAAAGGATGCTCGGAATTCACATCTCCTAAGGATCCGCTAAACTATTTACTATTTAATAATATTTCGCTATTATAACAATGTCTAATAGTAAAATAAACTTACTTTAAATAGCGTTAGGGGGTTACCCATATAGCCCATAACATGTAATAGTGTCAGTATTCTATACAGTATCGTAATACCTCCTGATCGGGAAGCTACCATAGGATACTCCATAGGTACGACACACAAAAAACTCGTACAAGGCGCGCTAGGGTAGGTGACATGGAACAACTAGGCAATGCCAGGGTAGATATACCAATTATGCTTCCGGACCGATGGTAGCGCGTAGCCGCTACTATCGCCCACCTCGAGCCACACCCCTAAACCATAAAACAAAAGTGGCCACCGAATCAATCCAAAGTCAGAGTATAATATCGGAGGGATGTGTCCGATAAAAGGTGCTACCTTCTTAGCCCGTCAATTGCTCCTGTTTTAGCCACCTTATGCCAACTCACGGGAGTCGGGTCCACGTATTTACCTCAAATGAAACGCCGCCATCATCCTACTTCATTCTGGAATCTCCACCGCGTACACGGTTGTTAAAGTGGTTTTCGGAGTTGGCAGAGAGTATGACAACTTCCGATCTCAGTCTCTTTAACAACCAAACGTTATTATAACACTGCGGTCAATTCAAAATAATCATACTTCAAAACCAGAATATAATATCCATTTCAAAACCATATAAATACGATATCATTTCCGTTTAAAAACCCAAATCAATATGATATCATTTTTATAAAACCCAAATCAATATAATATCATTTTTTATTTCAAATATATTCTTTTTCCAAAATCATAGCACTTTCAAATTTATATACTTCAAAACCAAAACCACCACTTCCAAATTATAATACTTGAAAACTCAAAACTTTGAAACATAACTACACAACTTAAAAGGCTTAAATACTAAATTACTTTATATAATAAAATAACTTCTTCAATTTCACAAATCAAATTCCAAATAAAGATTCGAACCCCCAAATAACCATTTTAATTTCCATATATTTCAAAGCTTTACATACTCCACCATTTCAAAACTAATTCTTGTATAATTCCATTTCTATCAAATTCAATTACTATTATTTAGATTTGAAATGTTTGCTTAATAAATTAAATATCATTTTAAGTTAAACCTTTAAACTTTAAATAACTGGATATTCTTTTAATTTGATTAACTTGATATATTCATTTAAATCAACCCGATATTTATTTAAATCACTCTAAACCAAAATCAAGTTATAAAAATCATACCCTTTAAAATCTCGATTTTTATTTAAAATTCACATCAATTTTACTCGAGTATAATTCTTAAATACTTTCATTCAAATCAAATTCATATTTATCCTCCAACCTTAATTTTTTATTCAAGTCATTATAGACTCTGTATACAATAAAATTTGAACAGATACTTAACCATATTATGTAAAAGCAACCAAACTTTGTTGTTAAACTTGTTTTTATTAAAAAAATTAATACATAGCTTAAATTCAAGAATTTGACTATATATAAAATAATATTTATGTAATATCAAAAATTAATACTTATCAAACCATATATTTCTATCTAAAACCATAGAAATCATTTTCAAAATATTTATATATATAGACCGATGGTGTCTGTATATAATTTTCTATCCTATGGTCAAGTGATACGGATATTTATCATTCCAATCCGAAATTTAAAATAAAAATACGGTTGTATATCATTTCAAACTGCAATCCCGAATGAAAAAATGCAGAACAACTTGCAATCTATAACAATATAACATACAGCATCCATTCACCCAACATCAAACAACAACCATTTATCACACCAATTCAAACAATAACATCAATATAGAACGGATAATAAATAACAAGTAATTACTGGCAGTTTATATTCAGTAATAAATTAATTTAACTGGCAGTTTATATGCAATAATAAATTGAATAACAATTTAATTCAATAAATTCATTTTAACTGGGATGATGATAAAAATATACCAAACAGCAATAAATAAATTTCTAACCACATCATAAATTAATTTAACACACATAAGATATTTTAGAAATTGTGAGTGGGTCAAAACACTCAACTTTTGAATTTAAATTGAATTTAAATCCCATTTAAATCCAAAATTTCAACAGTCTTAGAATCTATCCAAACTAGCTTCAAAAAGTCCAAAATTCGAATACGAACCTAGCGGAGAAAACCATGTGTGAAACGGACGTCGTACGTAAAAGTTATTGATATTAGAACGTTACAAAACAAAATTAAACAAATAATATGAAATAAAAAAAATAAAAAAATAGGACACGTCACCTATCTTCCCTCACGTGCAGAAATGATGCTCGATCAACCCTAATACAGCCGCCAAAACCCACGAACGAAGCTCGATAAAGCTCGGCCGCCAATGACCGTCACTCGCCGTAATCACGTGGGGCCTCCGCCCTAGGCCTCTCGACCACCGCGACGTCGATCTCGACCCGAAGGTACAGCTGCCGTCGCCACACATATTAAACCTTAGGTGAATTTTATAGCACGATTTAGCCGTCACTTCACCAAATAAACTATGCCGATGGGCTGCGTACGCTGCTCTCCTCACAGTTGTACCATTGATTTGTCGATCATTCGCAGTCAATCCGACGAAAATAAACGACTGAGAATAAAAGCCTGAATCCGGTCAAACGACAATCAAAAATGGAAAACGAATTGTAGATCTAGGTTGCGCTCGTCGAGAGCTTTCCGACGATATAAAATATGATATAGTTTGTGGACTTTGAAATTTTGATTTGATTTTGAATTGTATTTGAGAATTAGGGTTTGCAGCCATTGGAAAGAGGAGCTAATAGAAATGAATGTACAGAATGAGGAATCTGAAATAAATTAGGGTTTACAGTAGGGTATATATAGGCATGGACCAGATCGATCGGATATACGCATTGAACGATAAAATTGCCCGAAAAAGCCCGTTCTGGCTCCGGAACGAAATTGGGCCAACCCTTATATCAAAATAGGTGTTTTTAAATAATTTAAATGCGATGGAACAAGTTTCAAGTTCAAATTCCATCGTATGAATAAGTTATGCTCAAATCAAATTATTTCAAATTGATTTCAATTGATTTCAATTTAATTGATCTCTAGGCGTTTCGCGTTCGTACGGTCAAACGACAAGCCCGATCGCTATGAAACTAGAAATCCTATAATAATTCACCGTTACGGATCCGATGAAACTGGGTTTGACAAAATCCGAGTCTGTGGCCAAAATGGCTATTTTACAGTTAATTAAATAAATTAATATTAAATTGATTAAATCACTAATTAAATTCAAATCCTATAATTCATAAATTTTATCATCATGTATTACTTTAGTAATTTATAATCCTTTAAAACCAATTCCCATATCAATTTAAGGTTAATTAATTCACCAATTATACTATTTATTTCGTTTACTTAAAATAATCCCTTTATTATGAATTGAATCCAATTAATTTTAAATAAATTCCAATTAAACTTATTAGATTCAATTCTAACCCTTTAATTGACTATTTTTTCCAAATATATTGAAGTTGTAAAATATATACATTTTTCATAATTAGAACCTCAATTAATTCATTCAAATAGGATTCATTCCTTTATATTACCTTATGAATAAAGTATGTATTTCCATTGCTCTATTACATTTACACTTTACCATTACAGTTCTTACCCACATTAACGAGACATTTATTTTCATTTAAATGTAATTAATTTCCAATAAATTTGGTAAACTAGATATATTCTGGTAATTTATGATGATTGTTACCATAGCCTTAAAATTTCACTTAAGCTTATTATTTCAATTATTTATTATAATTACGTACATCATATGAATTCATTCTATTACCATAAATCATACATTAATTCATATATTCATACAATACTGATGCAGCGGAAATAATACGGACTGACGACGAAATGGAGATTTCGTGTCAAACTAATCGAAGAACGATTAGATGAAGTAATATGATCGATGGATTGAAAGATACCGGATGCCCAAATTCATTGATCTCCAAAAGATACCGAATTCTAGCTTTCTTCGACACGTTGATCGCGCACGATACCGTGAAAGAAGATCTTCAATTCTTCGAACGTTGATCAAGCGCACTTGATACCATGAATTGGCTTCAACAATCGTTGATTCGAGCGCACTAGAATAACCGAAAGTGGAGATAGGAGATCACACTCAACTATCAATTTCAAAAGAGGCACAAAGCACTCAAACAACGTTTCATCCAAAAATCAACACCTTACAAAATGACCCAACCCCCCTATTTATAGGGTTCGGCAACACCCAACACTAGGTCGTTCACGACCTTACAACACGCGTCCTACTTACACGAACCACGACCTAACATTGGCCGCGACCAACGACTCACGAGCCATCAACAGACACAACACAGCACATATTTACATCAATAAATGACCCCACAACATACGCATCATTACAATGGAAACAACACTGTAACGACCCGAAATTTTCGAACCCGAAAATTCCAGGTAGTTAAGAAAAGAAGAAAGGGATAGAAGAAGAAGAACAGAAACACCAAACATCTCACATTCGCAGCGGATAAAATATAATAATAAATAATAACAGTTTACAAAAGAATATTATAACTGTCGATTACATTTAGTATACATCAGAGTTTCACATAATATACAGTCACTGAATATTTACAATTATCATGACTCAGATAAACAATAATATAAATACACCCCATATACTCTATACGATACTGCCACCAGCTCGTCTGCTGAGCTCCTGAATGTCCTAACCTGAAAATCTGTAATACTCGGTCTGACCCGAGCATTACACCAAAGTAACACCCGGGTCAGGCTGGAAACCAGCGTGAGTAAACCCAACAATCATGGAATACCAAAGCAAACAACTTATATAAAACCCGGGTAACTTATGTCAATTTAACCAATTCACACTTTACTATAGGCAAGATCTATTTCACATATAATTCTCTAAGTACCAAGCTTAGATATAATAAACTGATTCACTTAAATCTCTTCATTTCATCGTATTGATTTCACAAATCAATTTATAAAAATTCGAAATGGTTTCGGGTATGCCACACTTACCCAAATTATCCAAATGAAATACACAATATTTCATATCAGAGATATCAATTCATCCAAAGAATTCAATACCATCCAATCGTTCATAAGCAAAACTTAATCACTTCTAAATTAATTAAGTTAATCCCGATGGAATTACTAATACCATCCACTTCCGTTCCTTCATTACATATTACTTGATCTCAAATCAATTAATTAATCAACCCTTCATTTTCATCTTAATCAATCACATTTGATTTAATTGTCTTTCGATTGCATTCAAGTAATTATCTTTAATTTGTCATCACGATACACTTCTTCTTGAACACAATCAATAGAAACCTTAATTACCTCATGAATTAATTCACTGTTTTAATAACAGTAATCTGTAATAACTTATATTACTTAACTTCATAAGTCTCTTTTATGGGTTAATAAATCTTGATTAGTCAATCTTTGATTCATCATTAATTATAAAAATTAAGGATTTCAATTTTAATTTAATTTATCATAAACAAATTTAATTTCATTAATTTAAACCACAATATTAATCATTTCGATAAATCCCAAAATTGTAATTAACTATCTTCATTCTACTTCATTCGTACATTATTTACTCTTTACTTAACTATCTTAATAAATCTCTTAATAAATTTCACAAAGTAATTTTATTAATTACCTTCAGTGATTATCTAACAAACTATCCATTGATTATTTTAAATTAATCAAACCTAATTAATTGACTTAAACTTTCATTAATTAATTCAAAACCCTTAATTACTAAATAAATCAACCCGAATCATTAATTAATTATACATTTTAATTACCTTCAAATTGATGAATCATTATTCATTAAGCTTTTACTAACAATGGAAACATTTTCGTATTTATGACTTAAGTGTTAGAAAATTTTAAACCCCAAACACTTCGAGTCAATCACAATTAACTCGAGAACAACCAAAAACTAAATCACCAAATCATCAGTACACATCCAAACAATTCGATCATCCATCTAATTATTTAAATTTAATCATTTAAATAAAAACAAACCCAACAACATGAGATTTACTCACCTTTAAATTTCTTTAAATTTGCCAATTTGATTCCCCTTCATCGCTATGAGCCAAACTCGACTTGAATCTTATGTAATCATTGTATGGTTTTATTAATATTTATAATAACCAAACAATCCATTAATTTAATTTAACAAATTTTTTTTTACTTAATAATTCTAGATATATATAAAAATTTCCAAAATTTCCACTTAAAAATTTTACACTTAAAAATTTCCATATATATATAAAATTTTCCAAAATCTTTTTATATAAAAGACATTTTCCATCTTAAAATTCATATATATTTCATTCTGTATTTATTTGGATTAATTTCAAAAATAGAACCTATGCTTTACTGCAACACAGAATCATCATCTCTTTTTTTTTTCTTTTATTTACTTCACAACTCAAACCGGGTACAAGTTCAAGAATCATCAACTCAGAAATCAAATACCATAGATAAATAAGGATTTTAAACTCACCATGCCGTCGCCGAGATTGCTATCTGTCGCGACACAAACCCAAGACTGCGAATCTCAAATCACTGCCCCTCTTCTCGCGAACCACCACCATGCTCGCAATGCTTCCCAGCTTCCAAACAATCGCCCTCGACCCCACCTCTGCTCGAACTCGAGCCCTTTGACGCCGCCACCTGTCGCGAGTAGATTTACTGAAGGAAGCACGCGATGCCGAGCCCCTCACCTTACTCGAGCGACCCCATCTCTGAGCCGCCATCATCGCGGTCCCCATCCTCCCTCGAGAACGCTCCTCCTTTTTCCCTTCGGTCGCCACAAATTTTTTTTTATACGAGATCGATTTTGAAAGATAATGGAGAGGCACGGCTTGATTGCTTGAATTCTGATCGTAGATTACAGAGTGGATGAAGAATAAATATCGGCTGGCAATATAGCTTCTTGAGTACGCTTTATATTATATAATTAAATATTGAAAAATATCACGTGATCTATAACGTGAAATACCGAACTCTGAATCAGACGTGCCGACCAACGTTTATAAGGTTCTACCCGCATTCCGAACACAACGGAACATGTTTTGGCGGCTAATTCGATCGTATGCGCGAGTTACGGAAATAAACGATCAATTTGAAATTAAACCGATTAAAATTGTTTCTAAGCGTTTTGAGCTACCAGGGTCAAACGACAACTCCGATTGCTACGAAAATTGAAATCCAATAATAACTAACTATTACGGACCCAATGAAACTGGTTTCGTTGAATTCTGAGACTGTGCCTCGGAAGGCTATTTTCAGGTTCCAATTTAAACGATTATTATTAAAACAGAACAAATTACCTTTAAATTAAATTTCAACCACTCTATTATCTTCGGTATCGTCATTATGGAATTTATAAGCCTTCAAATTGTTTTAAACAGGCTTAGAACCTCAGATTCAATAATTCACCCAATTTCAATTATTAAATTCTATTTAAACTATATAATTCGATGATTTAATTATCAAGTAAATATTGATATCTTGAATTCAAGTTAACATTAATTTTTAAATAGTTTAAAATCAATTAATTATTCCAATTTAAATTGGCAAAATTTCCGGGTCGTCACATTCCTTCCCCTTTAAATGAATTTCGTCCCCGAAATTACTAGTTAGGAAGAATGGACCAATACACGGTTTTACTTCTTTCCAAAACTCACTATTCAACATCCTACCAACTATCTTTTATTAAAGATCCACTATCACCTTAACCAACTTCCCCAAAACCTTCTATAGTTTCAAACAATACCCTTTTTCTCAATCATCTAAATTTCAATTTAAAACCAAATTTTAAATTATCAAAAATTTCTCAAAAATTTTTCTAACTCCCTAAAATTCCGAGAAATTTTGCCAGCGTCTCCTTTGCGCGGCTAGCTCGGTACAACTACAAAAGGCCTCTACGGGCTCCCAAATTCCAAAAGAAAACAAAAGCCAAGTGGCTACATCAAAAACCCAATCCAATTTCATACAGAAACTTAAATACATACCTTTTGTCAGGCAATTCACATTTATCCTTTGGAATCGAATCCAATATTCTTTTCCCCTTTTTTATACCTGCATATCTTATCAAGCAATAATATCCCATTGTAACCTTTTAATCATTTATACATTTTCTTACATAAGTTTGCACATATACTTTTATGCAAATTCGTTTTTCCCCGTTTCAAGCAAATTTAATTTATTTTAAATTTTTGTATATTGAATTTTATCTTTCAAGTATCATATTAGTTTCATTTACTAATTTACTTTAATTTCAAATTTGAAATTGTTTGTCGTTAACAACATTTTCCAAAAAATTTCAAAAATTTTCTAACTTCCAAAATTTCTAGAAAATTTTGGCAGAGTCCCCTTTGTACGGAGGAGCTTTTGCAATTTGACAAGAGATGTAAATATGTATACATCGACCCACACGGTCGGAAAAAGCAAAAACAGTTCATATTTCCTATTTTTATTGCGTAGGCGTACCTTATTTAGCATTTTAAGCAAGCAGCTTATTTATTTTAGCAATTAGTGCAATCCAAATCTAGCCAAATGGCCTCCCTGTACCTGTACTTACTCAATTTAAATACGTAAGTGTCATACATAGAAAATCTATTAACATTTCACTTACTTTTAATAGCTAATTACAAGTATTACATAAGTAACAAGAACCAAACACTTCCAATAAGCAATTTATATGTTTTAAAGCACATCTAATTGTTTCCAACCAAATTTATACGCCTATTCATTCAATTTTAATGGTTTACACACAATTACTTGCATTCAACTCATTTTAAGCGAAACAATCTCATATTCACTTCAATTGATTCAAAAGTCAATTATATCGCTTTCCACTAATTCATAGCATTTAATTTGATTAAAACTCGCTTACGTTAAACGATAATCATTTCTACGCAATTTGATAATATCCTTGTGAATAATTAATTATTTAAGTTTTATAACCCATTAAAATTGATCCCAACTCAGTTTTATTTAATTCAATTCCATTTTAATTTATTAACAATCATTTTATTTAGCACGACACATTCCATGCTTGTATATATAATCATTCCCAAATTAATTTAAACTGAGCTTTATTCAAAGGGCTTTTATCCTTATTCGAAGCCAAGCTTTCATAAATTTTAAATTTAGGTTAATTACTTCAATCTATTTCTACCTCAACTTAAGTTCACTTCCATTAAATTTGATTCTCATCAAATCAAATCCCATTAAATTTAGTTAGCCCATCCACTTTAAATTTAAATTTAATTCACCTTCTCAATTCATCAAAGTAATATCCAACACATACTTAACTCATTTATACTTCAAATTGATATGCTACCGAACTCAAGTTCAGTGTGATAATCAAATTCCAATCACAACTTTGATTTAGTTTTTTTTTTCAATCAGACTTCATCCATTTATTTTATAATCCCAGTAACACATTTAAAATTTAAATTTACTTATTTAATTCAATTTCGAATTTATTTTATTAATACACGGTCATTCTCAATTTATTTTTATTCACTTTGGTTTTGTGTGCAACCCAAACCATTTCTATTATAATTCGCTTTTATTTCAACACTTCCATTTTATCAAAATTTACTTGCAAATTACACTATATATTATTCGAATCACTTGAATTTTATTTGCAAGTCAAACCATCCCCCTTTCAAGCCAACTTTTTTTTTTTTACAACACCTCTTATTTAATTCATTACCAAATCCAAGTCGAATTCTATTTATAATTCGAATTCGTTTCCAAACTCCCTTATCAACTTACAATCCATTTTAGTTAACCGAGTTAAATTTTTATCAACATACTCCATTAAATAATTTATTTAGCTGATTAGCTTCCCTTCAACTTAATTTACAAAAATCACTTCATTAAATTTTTCCTGATTCAGTTTTGTTTTATAATTCTAGTTTGGATTCCCTTTTTACTTGAAGATTTAGATATGCCATAAATTCGAATAGTACAGTTAAAATAGCTTTTTATAAAATATTTCTCATCACTCGATGTTTCAACCAGTCCATCCTTGATCTCACAGAAATTCAATCATACGTTGATCAGGCGTAGGACTGAAAATCTATAAGTACTTGGTAAACCCGTTTTCAACACCCAGTAGGAATACTTGCAAAACAATTTTATTGAAATTATCGAAAACAGATTTTTTTTTTAAAAAAAATAGAGGAAATATCTTTAGTGAGGATGCTCTGAAAATCATCACCCCATCCATAGTCGTAGTTAACCCGATGATTACGTTGCCATCCCGACAAAATCCATAGATAACTGTAGGCCTCCGCGCCCCTCGATTACACCATGGAAACCACGACAGATCGCAGCTACAACTGGGGTTACGTAGCTATCACAGCAAAAACCCATATAACTGTAGGCATCAGCGCCATCGAATTTCGCTGCCAAAAATGAAACTTCTCCACTCTACTTGACCATAGATCGCAGTCTACCGATGTTACGTTGCCTTCCCGGCAAAATCAAGTGTAGACCGTTGACACTCATCCTCCACACGATTTTCGCTATGGTCCCCACAGTAGATCGCAGCGACATCGAGTTACACTGTCGTCACAGCATAACCCAAATGCCTCTGTAGGCATCAACGCCATCGACTTACGCTACCCAATAATCCTCAGGAACTAGTTTTGTCCGGACTCCTCACAGGATCAACTTTAGAACCCCCCTAGGGGCTCAAGGCAGCACCACCCGGTGGCACTCCTGAGAAGTTCATTTCAAGGGAGCGCCTTTTTCCCAGAGCCATCATCAAAATATTTTACACTATACACATATAGTATCTTCAAATCATACACCTAGTATGATATCATACAAAACTCCTTTACACAAAATCGATTATTCCAAAATCGATAATTCTTAAAATAGGCTTTCCAAAACTCGATATTGATTTTTTCCAAAAATCAAAAGCCTTTCCCATAATTCTCATAAGATCCTTTATATATATTCAGATATGTATAAATTTTAAAACTTTGGATCCTTACTTTCTTGTATAAAACACCTTTTATACTCCAAACACTTTCAAAAACCATATAAATATCCAATTTCCATCTTTATTCATTTCATATTTCTCAAAATATTCTTTCAGTTCAAAAGAACCATTTCACATTCCTTATTCACCTTTACATTAATCCCCATTTGGATTATTACTTCTATTCTTATCTCAGTTGGGTACTTTAATTAATAACAGTTTGAACTCCGACCAGTTTAGAAAAAATAGCTTGAAAATTTTAAAAATAGGTAAGTAGTTGAAAAATAATTATTAGTTTGCAAAATAATTGTAAGATAGTTAACTAATTATAAAATAGTCGAAAAATAGTCGAATAGTTCCAAAGATTTTTAGACAATTGAAATGTAATGACCCAGAATTTTGAACAATTTAATTTGAAAATATTTAATTTATTTTAAATATTTGAATGATGGTTTGGATTGAATTTTTAATATAACTTCGAATTTGGCGATTAAATTATAGAATTTAATCTATAGAAAATTGAATAATAATTTGATTCTTTAATTTTAAGCCGATTTAAAAATATTTCAAAGGCTTGTAAAATTCATATTGATAATACTGAAGATAATAGAAGCTTCAGAATTTAAATTGAAAGTGAATTGTTCAGTTTTGAAAATATATCGTTTGAATCGATATTTAAAAATAGCCGTCCGAGGCACAGTCTCGGAATTCGACGAAACCAGTTCCATTGGGTCCGTAATATTGAATTATTGCCGGATTTCAAATTTTGTATTTTTCTGAGTTGTTATGTGAGCATACGACATATAAACGTGTCGAAATTAAATCGAATTCGATTTAAATTTAAATTTAGTCAATGAACACACGTTTGCTTCCCTAAATTCACGCAGAAAATCGCGCCTAGTATCACGAGAAAAATCGTGTAAAGCATGCCTCAGTTCGTTTTTAAATACCTTCCCCCCTCTCGTTCAAAACAAGCCATCTCCTTTATTTCTCCCCCTTTCCCTCATTCGACTTCAATTTGATTCATTAATTCAAACCCATACTTTCGTTCGAAAATTCGAAATCATGGCCGAAGCCCTAAATCAATGTCGCGATCGACATTTGAGGCGCGCGTGCGCGCGGCAACAAGCAGTGACGATTTGGAGTGACGGCGGCGACATGATCGAGGCAAGGCTGGGCAGCGGCTGGGGAAGACTCGCGAACGCGCACGTGTGCTCGCGCGTGGAGATGGCGGCGGAGCTTGTGTTGGCCACGAATTGGAGGGGCGCGCGATGGAGGCGACACGGTGCTCGTGGCGACCGAAGGCGGCGCGCGCTCGCGCGAGGCAGTGGGTGGTTCGAGCGCGAATAGGAGCGGCGGCAGCAGTATGGGAAGTCGCGATGGAGGTTGGGGGTCGACGTCGAGTTTCTGATGATGGCAGGTTGGTGGATTTCTGGGCAGTAAGGTAATTTTCGAGTTTTTAAAATTTTAATGATTTCAAATTTAATTTAATTTAAGTAAAATGTATATAGATTAGAAATAGGATTTTAAAAGTTTGAAGATTTAAAAATGCAGTTTCAATTATCTTCAATTCAATTTAAAAATGTATTATGGTATTTTAAATATTACAGTAAAGAAAATATTTTACATAAATAAAGTTTGGAAAAAATTATTATTTATAAATTTTAAAATCTATATATATTATCTTCAAAGAAAAAGACAGTGAATATATATATATATATATATATATAAAATATGATTTCACCGGAAAAGGAAAAATCCCAGAGTTTGAATTTATATATATTTGATTAATTTATTAAAAAGGAAGTTTAGTTTTAATTCAATATTTAGTTGAACAAATTTATTAAAGAAGAAATTGGTTTAAATAAAACTATCAGTTAATTTAACTATTAAAATAAAATCACCGATGAACCGAAATTATCAAATGAAAATTTATTATTCGATCTGTTCGAATATTAATAAATTGTGTAAATATTTATACAAAGTATAACTCAAGAAAAACCAAGTCAAGATGGAAAAATGGATTGCAAAATAAAAGAAAAGGTGAGAACTTCTCACTCAAAAATTTAAAGTTGGATTTGCATTTATTTATTGATTGTTGTTGCTTGTGATATTAGATATAGTAGAATATATCTATATATATAGCAATATATATATATATATATATATTGGCATATGTATATATTGCAGTTAATTGATTTCCCGCATTGTATAGCGGATGAGACCCTATTGCGCCGTTAGTAAGCGGATAATATTTTTATAAATCCCATATACCGCGATATTCCACCTCGAAGTGGAATTGGTATTGTGCTAATGTCTATGGATGCAGGAAAACAGGTTGGAGGGATCCAACTGGATTCCTCACAAATATTTATTTGATTTTAGATATTGTGATATTTGATTGTTTATCATATCGATATATGATATTGGAAAGTCGTGATTGACGATTTGATGTGTTGCATCACCGGACCCAATTATGAAGTTTAAAAATAACGATTTTCATTTCAAGGAATTCCTAAAGTGATTTTTGAAAGTATACGTTTATAAAATATATTTTTTGAAATTGATTCATCTTAAATAAATAAACGTTATAATTTTAATGTTATAAAAATTATGATTTTTGAGAAATACAGTTAAAGGTTGATTTTTGAAAATATGGGATTAATGATTTTATAAAATAATTAAAATTAGGATTTCTGAATTTATTATAAAAAGTTTAAAAATAGGATTTATGAAATTTGACTATTTTATAAATCAAAATGATGAAATTATAAAGGAGTTTAAAGACGTTTTAAAAGAATAATATAAAATGATTTATATAAAAGATTTATAAAATTAATATTTTATAAGTTAAAGTATTGGAATTATAAAACGAGTTTTTATAAGTGATAGAATGATTTGTAAATGAATTTCATAAATGAATGAAATCTATAGGATTATAACGGTGAAGTTATAAATGGAATTTTATAAACAGTAGGTTTATAAAATTTGTAAAGTTATTTAAAAGAATAGATTTTGGATAAATAAATGAATCTTATAAGTTATAAGGTTTAAATTTGGGAAGTTTAAAAGAACGTTTTTGCAAACAAATAAATTTTAAGTATTTAACTTATAATATGGACTTTCGGTATATAATTGAGTTATAAATTGAATAGATTAATAAAGGAATTTATAAATGGAAGTTGTTATAAAATAAATAGAAAGGGAATTTATAAACATTGTTTTATAAATCCGCAACGACTTATCTTGATAAGTAAATAGTTGTAATTTATTAATGGAGTTATATTCACGGTTTAGACAGTGAATAATCCTGTAAAACAAAATGAATAGAAATGATAAAATTGGTTAACAAGTATATTCACGTTTTTGAATAGTGAATAATGTGTTAAAGAAATGGTTTTGAATGAGATGTTTTAAATAGAATTAAAACAATCTAAAGATGTTTTAAAATGTTTTAACTATCGAAACCATAGATTTCAACATTCATTGTTGAAATAGACATTTTCGAGAAATAGAAGGAAATGGTAGACTATAACACTGTTGTTATAGTAAATGATTTCCGAAAGGAAATGTTTTGTATAGTATTGGGATTTATATATCTATTTTAATTTCGAATCCCTATACTAGTGATTTTGGGTTGTCGTAACGATGTTTTACGCAACATTAGTTTTGGCCCAAATAAATATGTTTAAGAGAATAATTTCCTTAAAGAATGAAATATATATTTAATTTCGATTAGCGTATATTGAATATTTTCCAAGTGTAGAAAATAAAAAGGCTTGTGAATTACTTATAAATAAATAAGTATGGAAATGTTTTTCCAATGTGAAATGAAAAGTTTAGAAAATTTATCTTTTTGAAGATAAATTGAAAATGAATAATTGAAAACGTATATTCATAAATATTTTTGGAAATATAAATTCAATATGGAATTTATAAATGAAACTTGGAATTCGTTTAAAAATAAATATTGATTTATTTTTGAAGCATTGAAAATATATATCTTGTAAAGATATTTTTGGAAAATAAATAATTTGGAAAATTGTTTGGAATCTGGTGATGTTGTGCATATCTATTGATAGTTCAATAACCGACTATCAATATTTACCTTTAAATAGGTATTTGTTATGATTTGCTTGAAATTGAATGCCACACTTATTTTTTTTTAAAATAAGCGCTCACTATTCGGGTTAACCGGGAAAGGACCTTGGGGTCGTATAACCCATTCCGAATATGTGATACGTCGTTATAAATTGCATTTGAAGATCGGTGTTGAAGACCGGATATTTTCGAAAACGAAAGGGTTTCTTGTTGATTGTCTCTGCACTGGCTGATCCCCGGTATTGAGATCTCCATATGTGATGGGAAATTCGAACGTGATTAGAGATTATCCGGATTGCTAGGACTTCTTTGTAAGTGCCTTCGGTTCTGTTCGATCCCGGAACAGACTTGTATGGATTGTGTGTTTGACATTACAAATTGAGATGTAAAGCCGATTTCTTTCAAATATATTTCTGTTGGTGGCGGAGAATTTATTCTCTTAGCTTAACACCCTTCTCTGAGACGTACGAGCTCAGAGGTTATGTAGTTGAAGGTTATTAGCAATATACTCCCAATTTGGTAATGTGACATACTGAGTGTTGCTGTGAAATGATCATTGTGTTGATTATTTGAGACAGGATCATTTGTTTGATCGTCTATCTTGGTGATCATTTCTATGATCATTTGTTGACCCAAAGCATGGCTTTTGTATAAAGCGTGGCTTTGTGGACGAGACTTCGTCGAGTCTCACACCCCGGAATGGTCAAAACAGGAAAGATACAGCAAGGTTATGAGGGGTAGCTCCCTTTATGGTATGTACATTTCCTTCTGGAAAAGGGTGGTATCATGGTATGGAGCCCAGATGCTTACTCATGTTGAAACACTTATTATTTGGTGTGATGTTGATTTTGAGCGCTCGGTTAAAGGTCCCAAAGGACCAGGGGATGGCATACTCGTGTCAGTCGTTACCTAGTTTGAAAGGTAACCCGGCCTTGTGTTGGCAGAGATCCGGTTAGGTTCTCGGGACGTCCTTCCAGAGGCGTTTCCATGTGGCAATGGGAAGTTCCTTGGCCTGATCATTTGTTGGAAATCCAAAGAAACAATACGAGACTTGTACGGTTTTAGTTGTAGAACCTGCCATTTAATATGGTAGCTATAGTAAGCATACTATAATGGTACCTATGCTGGCTAAGATTTATATTCTACTTTCGAAATGTTTCCTACACTATGCACTAGTAATAATATCAAATGTTTCTTTTTAATGCGTATCAAGCATCTTTGACTAACATAAGAAGAAATCTCCCCCAAGTCTGCATTTGCATTGTGTGTGTGGCGGGAGGTCTTATGGTAGTCTCATTTTTAAAAACATTGCGAATTGACTTTAAAAATATTCCTCTATTTTTATTTTAAAGAAAAATAAACTGTTTTGAGTTCTCACACCAGTCTTGCATATAGTTCTTTGTTTAAAGATTATTCATTTATATATTATATGTTTTTCCGCTGCGAATTGTGAGATTCTGATGTTGTTTTGTTGTTTTCTTTCTGTCCCGTTCTATTTCCTATCTTTTTTTTCTTATCTCTTCTTCTACCTCTTTTCTCTTTCTTAAAACCCTAAGGGTTCGTATTTCCTTTCATCTTGAGTTAATCACTGGAGATTAGTGTCTATTCAAGGGTACGGATTTGCGGGTCTTTACATGAAAGATAGTAATTTATTTGTAAAGTAGTGGAAAAAATAGTAAGTGGTTTAGGAACAATTGAAAAATATTTAAATAGCTCCAAAAATAACGGTAAAACAAATATATAATAAATTAACATTAAAAAAAAGGCTATATATCTTTAATAGCCTAGAAAATAAGTTTATATCAAAACAATTTATATTGAAACCGGTCAAGAGTCAACTGTTCACTTTTCCAACAATCCAATGTACACTTCCATTTGATTTTAATCCTGTTCAACCTATATTATAATTTCAAATTATTCCAATCAATGTGAATCATTATCAATTGAACCCATTTCAAATTCAAATCATTTCGGTATAATTCAATTTAATTTCCCATTTAAAATTTTAAACTTATACATCTTCAATCACCAATCCACTTAATTCAAACCAAATTCAATTTTGAACTAATTCAATTAAATCTTGAATTTAAACTATCTCGAACTATAGAAATTCGAGTTAAATTCTCAAAAGGTTGGTTTAACTCTTTAAACCAAATTAACCTTTAAATCAAAGTGTTCAATCATTCTAATTTCTGAGCCCAATTTCTCAAAATTCTCATTTTAAACTATTTTTACTTATGTATTTCAAGGTTCAATACAATTTTATTTTAAAATTTTAATTTATTATTCAATTAAATTTTCTAGTTTGAAGCCAGTTCTTAAACAAGTTTATTTTACAATTCAATTATTCAAATTTATTTTATTTTATTTGTACAATTCCATTCTCAATTTAAAGATTTTATTTACAATAGGAGGATATCATCCAATTTATTTTAAAACGTCCATCCATTTTAAATTTTTAGATCTCAAACCTTTTCGAGATCACACAAATTTCCAATTCAAATCAACCATTTAACTTTCCAAGTTAAATTTCAACTTACCAAATCCAATCAACCTTACTCAATTTGAAATTTCGCTTCAAACCTCAAAATTCATTCCCTCTAAACTTATATCACTTTGAGAGTTTTATATCATATTTAAATCAAAACTCAACCTCTTAGAGTTTATTCTAAATTATCTTTGATATCATGTATATCCATACATATATACATATTTATTTCTTGACCCTCCTAGCCATATTTTAAAATTTAAACCACCTTTGGTTTTAAATTCAAATCAAATTTCAAACAACCCATTGTTTGCAATAAGTCTCATTTCAAACTTACCTTTATTTAAAGCTTTTAAATAATTTAGTTCCTGAATTCTAATTTTAGAATTTCATTTTCAATTAATTAAATTTCGATTTGGTTGTATTTTCATTTTTACTTAATTAAGTTCCAATTCTAGACTTCAGTTTGGTTGTATTATATTACTTCTAAATTTTAATTTTCAATAATTAACAACCAATCACCTTAATATTTATTAGAAGGAAATATTGCTTTATGTATCCAAAAATATATATTTTATATAAAATCATTTAAAATCTTTATATAAGAAAATAACAAGTACGCGCTCATATATGTACACTCAACTCATTCTAGAGTATTACGGACTCTATTAAATGAGTAATCCCCACCAGAGCCAAGGTTCTCGCTTATCCTTCTGCTCTGATACCAAATGTAACGACCCGAAATTTTCGAACCCGAAAATTCCAGGAAGTTAAGAAAGGAAGAAAGGGATAGAAGAAGAAGAACAGAAACACCAAACATCTCACATTCGTAGCGGATAAAATATAATAATAAATAATAACAGTTTACAAAAGAATATTATAACTGTCGATTACATTTAATATACATCAGATTTTCACATAATATACAGTCACTGAATATTTACAATTATCATGACTCAGATAAACAATAATATAAATACAGCCGATATACTCTATACGATACTGCCTGTAACGACCCGTATTTTACGTGTCGATAGATCGTAGAATTTACAGGTCGTTAGTGTTATGTTATCCCTAGCCTAAGTCGTTTGGGAGGTTAACTTGTGTAGGCAGCTTAAGCTTAGGTCGTGATGGAGTTAGGTCGGTAGAGCGACCTAAGGTAGTTAGCGACCTAGGAAGTTAGGGTCGTGAGGAACGACCTAAGGAGATAGGCCGGTTTAGGTAGATTAGCGACCTATAGGGTATGGCGACCTAAGGAAGTTGGCGAGTTAAGCTATGGCCGACCTAAGAGGGCAAGCGAGTTAACGGGTTAGCATGTGACACGAGTTAGGGTGTTAACGTGTTAAGAGTTAGGTCGGTTGAGCGACCTAAGATAGAGGAACGACCTAAGAGAGTGACCGACCTAATGGGAGTTAGCGACCTAAGATAGTGGGCGACCTATAAGGATGAGCGATCTAAGGAATATTGGCTTAGGTCGGGAGGACGAGTTAAAGATAGGTCGTGTGAAGGAGATGTGGTTAGGTCGCGAGCGACTCAGTGGTTAGGTCGTGAGTCGTTAGACCCTGTGTCTGTGGTAGGTCGGGTCTGTTAGGTCGCGCATTAGTGTAAGGCTTAGGTCGTTGGATAGTTAGGTCGCGCATGTATTAGGTCGTGACCATAGTTGTTTAGACTAAGCCGTTAGGTCGCCCTTGTTTTAGGTTGTTGGGTTTGTTAGATCGCTAAGCCGCGTGAGTCCTTAACCCAGATAGGTCGTATGTTGTTAGGTCGCGTGAAGGCCTGGGGAGTTAGGTCGTTGACTCGGCATTTAGTTAGGTCGGCATAGAGATAGGTCGGCCGTGTTTGTTAGCTCGTATGTTTCTGGGTTGGTTAGGCCGTTAGGTCGTTGGAGTGTATAGGTCGGCAGCGACCTATGTTAGGTCGGAGTTTTTAGGTCGGCAACGACCTAAGTCTGGGCGACCTAAGGGTGATTTCAGCCTATAAATAGAGGGGTTTGGCCCACTTTTTGGCACCGGATTTTGAAGCGACGAAGTGCTGCCATTTTTAGAGCTCGACTACAACATTTCTTCACTTCATTTCTCCGCTTTGATCAAGTGCTAACATCCATCCAAGATCGAAGATCAAGATCGAAGATTGAAGAGCCAAAGTTGAAGATCTTCTTCCGACGAAGCTAGATTTCACCATTTCAAGCGAGATTTCAACAAATCGAGCTTGAATCCTTGCTGTCCAGATCTGAAGTGATTAGTTTTTGGAGTGTTTGGGTGATTCGGTGAGTGGTAGTTATCTCTCACGCGGACCCAAAGGAGTATATTGGATTGGTGGCTTGTTTGAGTATTAAAGTTAGAGATTTCATGCATTTTTCTTAGTTCCAAGACTAGATTCATTACTTTTGAAGATGTTTACCTATGCAAGTTCAATTAACAAGTTATAGAGACAAAACCCATGTTTTATATTTGATAGATCTATGCTAAAATCCATGATTTCATATATGTTAGACTTATGCTCATTTATTTACGAAATTGCCATTATAGTTGATATTGCTTGATTAGATCTTGTTTGAATGCTTGATTGTTTGGATGTATGATTGATTTGATTGTCTCGAGTTAGCTTGTAGTTGATTTGGGACAAGATGGTTGAAGATGATTCAAAAGCTAAGTGGAAAGGCACTTGAATGGTGAAAGCTGCTGTGGCATATGAAGCGGATGATGAAGCTCATATGGATGGGTTCGAGGACTTTGCTATAGTTAGAGGAAGCGAAGTATGATGACGAAATGGACTTTGCCATGATATGTTGAGGCGAAGTATGATGATGAGATGGACTTTGCTAAGATGCGTTGGAGCAAAGCATGATGTGGAAGCCTTGGTTTAATCCAGACGGGATCATCCCAAGCATGTTGATTACTCGATGATGCGGTTCGAGTTGGTGGATAATGGTGGGCTCGAGAGGTGCTTGAGCTATAATGGGAATAGTCGTCGAGGAGGATGACTAGAAGGCTGAGATCTTATCGTTATTGAAGGTTCTAGCAAGCTCAAAGCAAGAGTACGTTGGGTAGATCCGTTATACCCAGGCGCGGGTCATGATGACGTGCTAGTACTCTGGGTAGATCCGTTATACCTAGGCACGGGTCACGGTGACGTGCGGAGTCATGTCTAGAACCGGGGTTGCCATTAGCCCTTGACGGATGGTTGAAAGATGAGTTGGTCATTCAATTAACGATAAAATCAAGGCAATGATAACAGTGATAGCCAGAGTCATGGATGTTTGGTTGTATCATCATTCGGTCTCAAGAGCGATGTTTTCTGGGTGCTTATCTGATCTTGGTTTAGGCCTTGGGGGTTTGTATTTGGAAAACATCGACCTTGACTCGAGTGATTATTGCTTTACTTTAATTATCTGCTTTGCTATGCTTGCTTCTCCTTAGTGTGTGTCTGGGGGCTATCACTGTAGAAAGAGGTGGAGTGGGATGATTTGGGTTCCTATTCCTTTTATCCTTTATGTTCCTTTGGTATGTTTGATAGTTGATTTACTGCTCACTAAGACTGTTGTCTGACTCAAGGTTTTATGTCTCCTCTTATTACCTTGGGCTGTTCATCCATGTTTGGGATGGGCAGACTAGGTGACAGGTGGCAGGTGCTGATCTTAGTGGCTCACGCTGATGATGACGAAGACGAGCAGGAGGCTTTACATATTATTTTCATATTCTATGTACTGGATATTCCGCTGATTGTTGATTACTCTGAGTGCTATGTAGTGAGGCTTCTTGTATTCATGATTCAGACCATGTATAAAGCTATTATGATTAGATGATGATATTCTGTTCTATGGGAGCTTCACTATATTATATTTCTCTATTGTATTTTGTCCATGCGCTGTGAGTTATACGATAGATTCTGCAATGTTTATTCTACCCTTGACGGTCACCCATGGCTGCCTGGCACACTTTCAGCGCACCATTCATTTGTTTCCGTGCGGGAGTCATGGGCGGTCGTCACATTTGGTATCAGAGCTTTGGTTAATCGATTTTAGCCAACGCTCGCTGATGTAACTACGTATGAGAGACGTAATTGTGTTTTGATGGATGATTACTATATATAATATAGTAGTTTAGATGGATTTGAACTCCTTATGTAGTTGTTCCTCAAGGTGTTCTAATTAGTCCTTTTTGTAGATACTAAGGATGAGTCGAAGAGGGAGACCAGTTGCAAGGGAAGGCCGTGCCGCTGAAGGGGTTGCTGATTATGGAGCTATGTTTGAAGTCATGATGACTTCTATCATGAGAAGGATACCAGCTCCAGGGCCATCTGTAGATGTTGGAGTTCAAGTTAAAGCTCCAAGACCGGTGGATTTTGCTAAGCTTTGTAAGGATTATACTGCTCTTGGAGGGAAGGCTTTCTTAGGGACAGAGTCAACCATTGAAGTCCAAAGATGGATAGATGCTTGTAGAAGGATCTTTGGTGACTTGGGAATTGAGGATGCAACTAAAAGGAAGCTTGCATCAAGACAGCTCCAAGGGAGAGCTTCTGATTGGTGGAACTCTATCACCATTGATACTCCGGAGGAAGAAATTACTTGGATGCAGTTCCAAGCTAGATTTGAAGCTAAGTTCATTTCTACGGCTCAGAAGTCTGTCTTGTTTAAGAAGTTTGTTGAGCTCAAGCAAGGTGGGAGATCGGTTCTTGAGTATGTTTCTGAGTTTGAGGCTTTGTCCACGTATGCTCGGTCGTATATTGAATCTTCTTATCAGAAGAATGAGAAGTTTGTGACAGGCTTGGACAGTTATCTTGGAAGACAGTTGGTGGATCATCTGGACGATCCATTTGAGAAGCTAGTGGAGAAAGCTCTTAGGCACGAGAGTTTGTTTCCTAAGGAAGTATCTGTTGTTGTTGTGACCAAGGAGGAATCTAAACCACAGCAGGGTGGAAACAAGAAGAGGAAGCAGCAACAGCAGAAGGGTAAGGATGGTCAGAAGAAGCTGAAGGGGGAAAAGAGCTGCTATAATTGTCGGCAGAAGGGCCATCTCTCCAAGGATTGCAAGAATCCGAAGGTGTTGTTGAAGTGCTACAACTGTGATAAGCTGGGGCACATTAAGAAGAACTGTCCGGAACCGATAAAGGACAGGCAGGTTGTGCAAGCTTATGCTTTGGGGACTGTCCCGTCATCTTCGAAAGCTCCTACTGCTGAAGAGAAGGGGAAGAGTGTGGTGGTTCAAGGTACTCTTTCCATTTGTGGTGTTCCAGTTAGAGTGTTATTTGATACTGGAGCGTCTCATTCTTTTGTTTGTAATGAGTTGGTAGACCGGTTGGGTTTGGAACCGGATATTGTTGATAGACCATTGGTAGTGACTAATCCAGTTGGGGGTTCGTCTTGTTTGTGTATGCTATGCCGTGGTCTAGTTATATCGAGTCATGATTGCTCTTTTGTTTGTGATTGCTTTGTTCTGAACTTTGCGGGGTTCGGAATTATTTTGGGTATGGACTGGCTTAGGAAGTATGCGGCAAAGGTTGATTGTGAGAGATTAGAGGTGACAGTCGAGAATGTGGAGGGGCGAAAGGTTGTGATACGATGTAAGCATGAAGAAGGCGTCTTCATGAGCTTCATGTATTCGCTGGTTGTTCCACGGGATGGACTGTCATCGATGCCAATCGCGAATGGATTCAAGGATGTCTTTGACGAGGTCAGAGGGTTACCGCCGCATAGGGAGATCGAGTTTCGTATCGATCTAATTGAGGGAGCCAGACCCGTTGTGATGCCTCTTAGGCGGATGGCGCCTAGGGAACAGCAAGAGTTGAAGGTGCAAGTTGATGACCTTTTACGGAAAGGATTCATTCAGCGTAGTGTGTCCGAATGGGGTGCACCAGTTGTGTTCGCAACCAAAGCGGATGGATCATTGAGGTTGTGTGTGGATTATCGTGAGCTGAATAAGGTGACTAAGAAGAACAAGTATCCATTGCCGAGAATAGATGACTTGTTTGATCAGCTTCACGAAGCTAAGGTGTTTTCTCAGATGGATTTGGCAACGGGATTTCACCAATTGAGAGTGGCAAAGGATAGTGTGCCGAAGACTGCTTTTAGGACACCATCCGGTTTTTATGAGTGGCTGGTAATGCCGTTTGGATTGACTAACGCACTAGCATATTTTGTGGACCTTATGAATAGAGTGTTTAGAGATCAGTTGAATAAGTTCGTGCTTGTGTTCGTGGATGATATTCTGATTTATTCCACAACTGAGGAGGAACACAAGACACACTTGAGAATTGTTTTGGAAATCTTACGAAAACATCAGCTAAAGGCTAAGTTTTCAAAGTGTCACTTCTGGAAGGGTGAAGTGAGGTTCTTAGGCCATGTTATCTCTGGAAATGGAATCGCGGTTGATCCCGCTAAGGTGGCAGCAATTCAGGATTGGGTTAGACCTAGGAATGCATCTGATGTGAGAAGTTTTCTTGGATTAGCAGGATATTATCGTCGGTTTATCAAAGACTTTTCCAAGATAGCTGCACCATTAACAGGATTGACGAAGAAGAACCAAGTGTTCAGTTGGGATGCTAAGTGTGAGCAAGCTTTTGGAATCCTGAAAGAGCGACTGACGAGTGCTCCTGTTTTGACTATTCCAAGTGGGAATGATGAGATGGTGGTTTACACCGATGCATGTGGTACTGGACTTGGAGCAGTGCTGATGCAGAAGGATAGAGTTATTGCGTATGCAAGTCGACAACTGAAGCCGCATGAAAGGAATTATCCGACTCATGATTTGGAGTTAGCGGCGATTGTTTTTGCTCTGAAGATATAGAGACATTATCTATTGGGAGTTCGATTCGAGTTGTTTACGGATCATAAGTCGTTGAAGTATCTTTTCTCCCAAAAGGATTTGAATCTTCGGCAGCAACGATGGCTAGAGTTTTTGGCATCATATGATTTTGATATAGCCTATACTCCGGGAAAAGGAAACGCAGTGGCAGATGCGTTAAGTCGAAGACATGCAAGATTGGGAGCCATGTTTTCGGAATGGAAGAATCTCGAGTATTTGGCTGGATTTGACTTCAGGCCTAGATGTGAATTGGAACCTGAAATGTTGGCAAACTTATCGATAAGACCTACTCTTGTGGAAAGGATTGGCGAGAGCCAAAAGCGAGACGATAAACTTGTCAAGATTATCCGTGATTTGGAATCTGGATTGAATCCAGAAAAGGATAAAGGATTTAAAGTCGATCGAGAGGGTTGGCTTCGAAAGCAAGGACGACTAGTTGTTCCCGATGTGGATGGATTAAGAGATGAAGTTCTTAGGGAAAGTCATCACTCAACGTTGACAATTCATCCAGGTGGAAATAAGATGTATCGGGATATGAAGAAAACCTATTACTGGGAAGGTATGAAGAAGGATGTTGGAAATTTTATTTCCAAGTGCATGAATTGCCAGTTGGTTAAAGCAGAGCAGGAGAACCCCAGTGGATTACTTCAGCCGTTAGAAGTTCCTACATGGAAGTGGGAGCAAATATCGATGGATTTTATCGATGGTCTACCTAGAACCAGAACGGGAAATGAAGGGATTTGGGTCATTGTAGATCGTTTGACTAAGAGTGCAAGATTTATTCCTGTTCGATCAACTAGGACTGCATCGAAGTTGGCTGAATTGTATGTTAAGTGGATAGTTCGATTCCATGGTATTCCGAAGAGTATAGTGAGTGATCGAGACCCATTGTTCACTAGTGGATTTTGGAAGAGCTTCCTGGAGGTTTTGGGAACCGAGTTGTGTTTGAGTACAGCTTATCATCCTCAAACAGATGGTCAGACTGAGAGAGTCAACTGAGTTTTGGAAGATCTTCTAAGGGCATGTGTTTTGGATTTCGGAGGATCATGGGAAGATCATCTTCATTTGGTGGAATTTGCATATAATAACAGTTACCAGTCAAGTATTGGTATGGCACCATATGAGGCACTGTATGGAAGACCGTGTAACTCTCCAATATGTTGGTTGGAAACTGGAGAAAAGCTGTTACTTGGGCCTGAGATGATTCGTCAGACTTCGGATTGTATAGAGATCATTCGGCAACGAATGAAGGCAGCCCAAGACCGTCAGAAGAGTTATGCCGATAAGCGTCGAAAAGATTTGGAATTTGACGTAGGTGATATGGTTTTTGTGAAGATTTCTCCTCTGAAGAATGTTATTCGATTCGGGAGGAAAGGAAAATTGACCTCGAGATTTGTTGGACCATTCCCGATTATCGAGCGAATTGGAAAGCTCGCTTATAGATTGGAGTTACCGGAAAAGATGGCGGGTGTGCACAATGTTTTTCATGTATCTTATCTACGGAAGTATGTGCACGAATCGAGCACAGTGGTTTCAGCTGATAGCTATGAAGATTTGGAGGTTGATCCAGTTGTTAGAAGACCTCGTAAGCCGCTTCGTATTGTTGAAACCGATACGAAAGAGCTTAGGAGGAGGACGATTACGTTGCTCAAGATACAATGGAGTGAAGATGTTAACGACTGTACGTGGGAGGAGGAAGAGAGGATGAAGGCAGCTCATCCCGAACTCTTCGAGGTATGGCCCTAAGGTGTCGTGACATCTCATGAATTTGTAACTTGATTCCTATCTTAGAATTCTGCATGCTAGGTTAGAATTGGATGCATGATTTGTTGATTGCTATGGATGGTAGGCATGCGGAATATCTTTGATTGCTGTTGTTTGCTTGGAATTTCGGGGGCGAAATTCCTAAGGGGGAGAGAATGTAACGACCCGTATTTTACGTGTCGATAGATCGTAGAATTTACAGGTCGTTAGTGTTATGTTATCCCTAGCCTAAGTCGTTTGGGAGGTTAACTTGTGTAGGCAGCTTAAGCTTAGGTCGTGATGGAGTTAGGTCGGTAGAGCGACCTAAGGTAGTTAGCGACCTAGGAGGTTAGGGTCGTGAGGAACGACCTAAGGAGATAGGCCGGTTTAGGTAGATTAGCGACCTATAGGGTATGCCGACCTAAGGAAGTTGGCGAGTTAAGCTATGGCCGACCTAAGAGGGCAAGCGAGTTAACGGGTTAGCATGTGACACGAGTTAGGGTGTTAACGTGTTAAGAGTTAGGTCGGTTGAGCGACCTAAGATAGAGGAACGACCTAAGAGAGTGACCGACCTAATGGGAGTTAGCGACCTAAGATAGTGGGCGACCTATAAGGATGAGCGATCTAAGGAATATTGGCTTAGGTCGGGAGGACGAGTTAAAGATAGGTCGTGTGAAGGAGATGTGGTTAGGTCGAGAGCGACTTAGTGGTTAGGTCGTGAGTCGTTTGACCCGGTGTCTATGGTAGGTCGGGTCTGTTAGGTCGCGCATTAGTGTAAGGCTTAGGTCGTTGGATAGTTAGGTCGCGCATGTATTAGGTCGTGACCATAGTTGTTTAGACTAAGCCGTTAGGTCGCCCTTGTTTTAGGTTGTTGGGTTTGTTAGATCGCTAAGCCGCATGAGTCCTTAACCCAGATAGGTCGTATGTTGTTAGGTCGCGTGAAGGCCTTGGGAGTTAGGTCGTTGACTCGGCATTTAGTTAGGTCGTCATAGAGATAGGTCGGCCGTGTTTGTTAGCTCGTATGTTTCTGGGTTGGTTAGGCCGTTAGGTCGTTGTAGTGTATAGGTCGGCAGCGACCTATGTTAGGTCGGAGTTTTTAGGTCGGCAACGACCTAAGTCTGGGCGACCTAAGGGTGATTTCAGCCTATAAATAGAGGGGTTTGGCCCACTTTTTGGCACCTGATTTTGAAGCGACGAAGTGCTGCCATTTTTAGAGCTCGACTACAACATTTCTTCACTTCATTTCTCCGCTTTGATCAAGTGCTAACATCCATCCAAGATCGAAGATCAAGATCGAAGATCAAAGAGCCAAAGTTGAAGATCTTCTTCCGACGAAGCTAGATTTCACCATTTCAAGCGAGATTTCAACAAATCGAGCTTGAATCCTTGCTGTCCAGATCTGAAGTGATTAGTTTTTGGAGTGTTTGGGTGATTCGGTGAGTGGTAGTTATCTCTCACGCGGACCCAAAGGAGTATATTGGATTGGTGGCTTGTTTGAGTATTAAAGTTAGAGATTTCATGCATTTTTCTTAGTTCCAAGACTAGATTCATTACTTTTGAAGATGTTTACCTATGCAAGTTCAATTAACAAGTTATAGAGACAAAACCCATGTTTTATATTTGATAGATCTATGCTAAAATCCATGATTTCATATATTTTAGACTTATGCTCATTTATTTACGAAATTGCCATTATAGTTGATATTGCTTGATTAGATCTTGTTTGAATGCTTGATTGTTTCGATGTATGATTGATTTGATTGTCTCGAGTTAGCTTGTAGTTGATTTGGGACAAGATGGTTGAAGATGATTCAAAAGCTAAGTGGAAAGGCTCTTGAATGGTGAAAGCTGCTGTGGCATATGAAGCGGATGATGAAGCTCATATGGATGGGTTCGAGGACTTTGCTATAGTTAGAGGAAGCAAAGTATGATGACGAAATGGACTTTGCCATGATATGTTGAGGCGAAGTATGATGATAAGATGGACTTTGCTAAGATGCGTTGGAGCAAAGCATGATGTGGAAGCCTTGGTTTAATCCAGACGGGATCATCCCAAGCATGTTGATTACTCGATGATGCGGTTCGAGTTGGTGGATAATGGTGGGCTTGAGAGGTACTTGAGCTATAATGGGAATAGTCGTCGAGGAGGATGACTAGAAGGCTGAGATCTTATCGTTATTGAAGGTTCTAGCAAGCTCAAAGCAAGAGTACGTTGGGTAGATCCGTTATACCCAGGCGCGGGTCATGATGACGTGCTAGTACTCTGGGTAGATCCGTTATACCTAGGCACGGGTCACGGTGACGTGCGGAGTCATGTCTAGAACCGGGGTTGCCATTAGCCCTTGACGGATGGTTGAAAGATGAGTTGGTCATTCAATTAACGATAAAATCAAGGCAATGATAACAGTGATAGCCAGAGTCATGGATGTTTGGTTGTATCATCATTCGGTCTCAAGAGCGATGTTTTCTGGGTGCTTATCTGATCTTGGTTTAGGCCTTGGGGGTTTGTATTTGGAAAACATCGACCTTGACTCGAGTGATTATTGCTTTACTTTAATTATCTGCTTTGCTATGCTTGCTTCTCCTTAGTGTGTGTCTGGGGGCTATCACTGTAGAAAGAGGAGGAGTGGGATGATTTGGGTTCCTATTCCTTTTATCCTTTATGTTCCTTTGGTATGTTTGATAGTTGATTTACTGCTCACTAAGACTGTTGTCTGACTCAAGGTTTTATGTCTCCTCTTATTACCTTGGGCTGTTCATCCATGTTTGGGATGGGCAGACTAGGTGACAGGTGGCAGGTGCTGATCTTAGTGGCTCACGCTGATGATGACGAAGACGAGCAGGAGGCTTTACATATTATTTTCATATTCTATGTACTGGATATTCCGCTGATTGTTGATTACTCTGAGTGCTATGTAGTGAGGCTTCTTGTATTCATGATTCAGACCATGTATAAAGCTATTATGATTAGATGATGATATTCTATTCTATGGGAGCTTCACTATATTATATTTCTCTATTGTATTTTGTCCATGCGCTGTGAGTTATACGATAGATTCTGCAATGTTTATTCTACCCTTGACGGTCACCCATGGCTTCCTGGCACACTTTCAGCGCACCATTCATTTGTTTCCGTGCAGGAGTCATGGGCGGTCGTCACACTGCCACCAGCTCGTCTCCTGAGCTCCTGAACGTCCTAACCTGAAAATCTGTAATACTCGGTCTGACCCGAGCGTTACACCAAAGTAATACCCGGGTCAGGCTGGAAACCAGCGTGAGTAAACCCAACAATCATGGAATACCAAAGCAAACAACTTATACAAAACCCGGGTAACTTATATCAATTTAACCAATTCACACTTTACTATAGGCAAGATCTATTTCACATATAATTCTCTAAGTACCAAACTTAGATATAATAAACTGATTCACTTAAATCTCTTCATTTCATCGTATTGATTTCACAAATCAATTTATAAAAATTCGAAATGGTTTCGGGTATGCCACACTTACCCAAATTATCCAAATGAAATACACAATATTTCATATCAGAGATATCAATTCATCCAAAGCATTCAATACCATCCAATCGTTCATAAGCAAAACTTAATCACTTCCAAATTAATTAAGTTAATCCTGATGGAATTACTAATACCATCCACTTCCGTTCCTTCATTACATATTACTTGATCTCAAATTAATTAATTAATCAACCCTACATTTTCATCTTAATCAATCACATTTGATTTAATTGTCTTTCGATTGCATTCAAGTAATTATCTTTAATTTATCATCACGATACACTTCTTCTTGAACACAATCAATAGAAACCTTAATTACCTCATGAATTAATTCACTGTTTTAATTACAGTAATCTGTAATAACTTATATTACTTAACTTCATAAGTCTCTTTTATGGGTTAATCAATCTTGATTAGTCAATCTTTGATTCATCATTAATTATAAAAATTAAGGATTTCAATTTTAATTTAATTTATCATAAACAAAATTAATTTCGTTAATTTAAACCACAGTATTAATCATTTCGATAAATCCCAAAACTGTAATTAACTATCTTCATTCTACTTCATTCATACATTATTTACTCTTTACTTAACTATCTCAATAAATCTCTTAATAAATTTCACAAAGTAATTTTATTAATTACCTTCAGTGATTATCTAACAAACTAACCATTGATTATTTTAAATTAATCAAACCTAATTAATTGACTTAAACTTTCATTAATTAATTCAAAACCCTTAATTACTAAATAAATCAACCCGAATCATTAATTAATTAAATTAATTAATTACACATTTTAATTACCTTCAAATTGATGAATCATAATTCATTAAGCTTTTACTAACAATGGAAACATTTTCGTATTTATGACTTAAGTGTTAGAAAATTTTAAACCCCAAACACTTCGAGTCAATCACAATTAACTCGAGAACAACCAAAAACTAAATCACCAAATCATCAGTACACATCCAAACAATTCAATCATCCATCTAATTATTTAAATTTAATCATTTAAATAAAAACAAACCCAACAACATGAGATTTACTCACCTTTAAATTTCTTTAAATTTGCCAATTCGATTCCCCTTCATCGCTATGAGCCAAACTCGACTTGAATCTTATATAATCATTGTATGGTTTTATTAATATTTATAATAACCAAACAATCCATTAATTTAATTTAACAAAAAAAATTTTTACTTAATAATTCCAGATATATATAAAAATTTCCAAAATTTCCACTTAAAAATTTTACACTTAAAAATTTCCATATATATATAAAATTTTCCAAAATCTTTTTATATAAAAGACATTTTCCATCTTAAAATTCATATATATTTCATTCTGTATTTATTTGGATTAATTTCAAAAATAGAACCTATGCTTTACTGCAACACAGAATCATCATCTCTTTTTTTTTCTTTTATTTACTTCACAACTCAAACCGCGTACAAGTTCAAGAATCATCAACTCAGAAATCAAACACCATAGATAAATAAGTATTTTAAACTCACCATGCCGTCGCCGAGATTGCTATCTGTCGCGACACAAACCCAAGACCGGGAATCTCAAATCACCGCCCCTCTTCTCGTGAACCACCACCATGCTCGCAATGCTTCCCAGCTTCCAAACAATCGCCCTCGACCCCACCTCTGCTCGAACTCGAGCACTTTGACGCCGCCGCCTGTCGCGAGTAGATTTACTAAAGGAAGCACGCGATGCCGAGCCCCTCACCTTACTCGAGCGACCCCATCTCTGCGCCGCCATCATCGCGGTCCCCATCCTCCCTCGAGATCGCTCCTCCTTTTTCCCTTCGGTCGCCACAATTTTTTTTTATATACGAGATCGATTTTGAAAGATAATGGAGAGGCACGGCTTGATTGCTTGATTTCTGATCGTAGATTACAGAGTGGATGAAGAATAAATATCGGTTGGCAATATAGCTTCTTGAGTACGCTTTATATTATATAATTAAATATTGAAAAATATCACGTGATCTATAACGTGAAATACCGAACTCTGAATCGGACGTGCCGACCAACGTTTATAAGGTTCTACCCGCATTCCGAACACAATGGAACATGTTTCGGCGGCTAATTCGATCGTATGCGCTAGTTACGGAAATAAACGATCAATTTGAAATTAAACCGATTAAAATTGTTTCTAAGCGTTTTGAGCTACCAGGGTCAAACGAAAACTCCGATTGCTACGAAAATTGAAATCCGATAATAACTAACTATTGCGGACCCAATGAAACTGGTTTCGTTGAATTCCGAGACTGTGCCTCGGAAGGCTATTTTCAAGTTCCAATTTAAACGATATATTATTAAAACAGAACAAATTACCTTTAAATTAAATTTCAACCACTCTATTATCTTCGGTATCATCATTATAGAATTTATAAGCCTTCAAATTATTTTAAACAGGCTTAGAACCTCAGATTCAATAATTCACCCAATTTCAATTATTAAATTCTATTTAAACTATATAATTCGATGATTTAATTATCAAGTAAATATTGATATCTTGAATTCAAGTTAACATTAACTTTTAAATAGTTTAAAATCAATTAATTATTCCAATTTAAATTGGCAAAATTTCCGGGTGGTCACAAACACAAACGACCTATCATTACAATACAGTACGCGACTTAACAAATAACGACTCAACAACATGACAGTGAACGACTTACCACAAGTCGCGACCTAAACCACACGGCATGTACACAACTTAAGGCCTATGCGATCTAAGCTTCAAGGCGGCTTAAAAACATCAACATATGGATCTTCTTCACGTGACATAACGTGGTCGTAACTTGGCAGGATCATAGAGCGACCTAAGGTTTCCTTCAAATAATCATAGCTCGCTAGTTCATCATTATTAGGCCGTTGGAGGGACTCAAGGACACGCGACTTACCATAGGTCGCTGGAACGCATTTCCCTGTATAACTCGCTTTACGGCATTCCTCTGCATCTTTCTTTCCCCTTATCTCGTCACTCTTCACCCCGTTAGGTCGTGAGCGACCTAAGAAGCACATCCCTTCACATTGTACTGCGGCATTAAGTACGTTAGGTTGTAAGTCGTTATGCACTTCACGACTTAAGGCAAGCGAACCCACCTCCTGGACTGCATCATCCTCCCCTGGTTGTGTAAAATTCCACCTCGAATTTAAAAGTTCTTCTCCATTGGATTGTTCATTTCCATAATGAGGTATAAGGTGTTTAACATTAAACACATCAGAAGTGTACACATCCTCTGGCAGCTTCAACTCATACGCATTTTCATTGATCCGTTTCACAATCTTTACAGGACCAATCTTTCGAGCTTTAAGTTTATTGTAGGCTCCCACTGGGAAACGATCCTTCGTTAGTACTGCATGTACTAAATCTCCTTCATTAAATTCAATACTTCTTCGCTTCAGATCCGCAGATCGTTTATACTTCTCATTCGTCTTTTCCAATCGTTCCTGAACAATTCTATGGCATTCTGTCAACCCATCAACAAAATCAGCTACTCGCTTAACTGTCTTCTTCGGTTGTGGTACTATCGTTAAATCCAACGGCCCCTTTGGCAAGCTTGAAAATACAATCTGAAATGGACTGAAACCCGTACAACGGTTGATAGCATGATTATGGGCAAACTCTGCTTGAGATAACTTCACATCCCAGCTCTTCAGATTATCTTTCGCAAGACACCGCAATAAATTTCCCAGCGATCTGTTCACAACCTCCGTTTGTCCATCAGTTAGCGGATGATAAGCACTACTGAAATTCATCTTTGTTCCCACCATCTTCCACAAACTTAGCCAAAAATGACTCAAAAATCTGGTATCCCTGTCTGAAACTATAGACTCTGGTAAACCATGCAAGCGATAGATCTCTCTAAAGAACAACTGTGCCACATGGACTGCGTCTGCCGTCTTTTTACAACCAACAAAATGTACCATCTTCGAGAAAAGGTCCACTACAACATATATAGAGTCGTTTCCCCGTTGAGTCCTCGGCAAACCCAACAAAAAATCCATGCTTATATCTGCCCATGGTTTTGTAGGCACAGGTAAAGGCATATACAATCCCGCATTTGTAGCTGTCCCTTTCAAAACCTGACAAACATGACATCTACGCACAAACTTTTCAACTTCCCGCCTCATCGATGACCGATAGTAAGACTGAGAAATCAATTGCAATGTGCGATCTCTACCCACATGGCCTTCTTTGTGTAACTCCTTTACAATCTTCATTCGCAAGCTTCCTTCTGGTATGCACAATTGATTCCCCTTGAACAGGAAACCATCGACCAATATAAACTCATCAGTATTTCCGTCCTTGACTTTCTCAACAATCTTCGTAAAGTAAGGATCTTCTTCAAACAATTCTGGTACTAGTTCAAATCATGTCACTTCAACCTTCATCGTAGTCAATAAATGATTCCTCCTGTTCAAAGCATCAGCTACACAATTCGTCACCCCTGATTTGTGCTTCACAACAAAAGTAAACTGCTGTAGATACGCGACCCATGAAGCGTGCCTAGCTGAAATTTTGTCCTGCCCTTGCAAATGCTTCAAAGCTTCATGATCCGTATAAAGAACAAACTCCTTTTGAAACAGGTAATGTCTCATGTGCTTCACAGCTTGAACAATCGCGTAAAATTCTACGTCATAAGTGTCATATCTCAACTTGGCTCCAGATAATTTCTCACTGAAATAAGCAACTGGTCTTCCTTTCTGACTCAATACTCCACCAATACCAACTTTTGAAGCATCAGTGTGTAGCTCAAACAACAACTGAAAATCCGGCAATACTAAAATCGGTGTTGTCGTCAACAGTGTCTTCATCTTCTCAAAAGCAACGCCTGCTTCGTCTGACCATTCAAACTTCTTTCCTTTCATGCAACCGGTTACAGGTGCAATTACGCTGCAAAAATGAGGAATGAATCTTCGATAAAAAAATACCAACCCATGAAATCTTCTCACTTTAGTAAGTGTCTTGGGTTGTGGCCAACTCCTGACAGCTTCTACTTTACTTTCATCCACTTGAATACATTCCTTCTACAGAATATACCCCAGAAACAAAACACTGTGCGTCATGAACACACACTTCTTCGTTGCAGCATAAAACTTCTCCTGTCGTAGAATCGACAGTACTTCACGTAAATGTTGGACATGCTCTTCCATACTTCCACTATAGATAATAATATCATCAAAGTAAACTACTACAAACTTCCTAATGAATGGTCTGAAAATCTGGTTCATCACCCCTCATAAAAGTACTAGGAGCATTTGACAAGCCAAACGGCATAACCAACCATTCGTATAGACCCTCCCTGGTTTTAAAAGCAGTCTTCCACTCATCACCCGGTCTAATACGAATTTGATGGTATCCACTCTTCAAGTCAATCTTCGAGAACATAACAGCTCCACTCAATTGATCAATCAAATCATTGAACCTCGGCATAGGAAACCTGTATCTCACAGTGATCTTGTTTAGAGCCCGACTGTCCGTACACATCCTCTACGTCCCATCCTTCTTTGGTACCAATAAGGCTGGCACGGCACGTGGACTCAAGCTCTCCTGAACACGCGCTTGTTCTAACAACTCCTCCACCTGCCTTCTCAGTTCCTCATGCTCTTTAGGACTCATCCTGTAATGTGGCCTATGAGGTAGTACTGCTTCTGAAACAAGATCTATTTGATGTTGTATATCCCTCAACGGCGGTAATTCCGTTGGCAGTTCTTTAGGAAACACATCTTCAAATTCCTCCAACACCGGCTTGACTTCCTTTAGAATTTCAAATTCCTCACCACTTTGACGCCCGATCAACAAGAACACTTCAGGCTCATTTTCGACTTCTTTAACAAATTCTTTCAGAGTCAACAAAGTCTTCAGCTCCTCAATCTCTTCTGATTTGCTCTCTCCTTGCTGTCTCTTCTTCGGAACTAAAATGATCTTTACACCTTCAAACATAAAGTTATAGCTTTTGGTTCGACCATCATGCTGCACTGCTCAGTCATACTGCCATGGTCTTCCCAAAAGCAAGTGACAAACATCCATCTCCACCACATCACACCAGATCTCATCTTTATACTTCTTCCTAATAGAAAATGGAACATGAACTCGTCGGTCCACCTTCACCTCTCCTCCTTTCCTCAACCAAGCTAACTTGTAAGGATTTGGATGCTTCTCCATCTTCAACTTCAACTTTTTCACAACTTCAGTAGAAATGATATTATCACAACATTCTACGTCAATCAAAAATTTGCAATCCTTTCCCAGTATAGTGCATGTTGATTGAAAGATATTACTCCTCAACCAACTAGCTTCATCCTCTTGCTTTGGTGTTAAACGAGATCTCCTCATCATTAGATTATATCCTTCATCTCCTGACGCGATATCCTGTTCATCCTCCTCAACTGGACTAGAATAACCTTCACCAACATCCTCACCTTCCGCTTCAGCAATCATAGTTCGCTTCTTCGGCTTCGGACATTCATTACTCTTGTGACCCACTTCCTGGCAATTGTAACATTTGAAACTGTTGTTGACCTTCTCCTTCTCAACTTCTTTCACAACTGGTTTACAAACAACTTTAGAAACATTAGAACTCCCACTAGCACCCTTGTTCTGAGTATTGTAACTTGGAAATACACCACCTCCTCGTCCCCCTTGTTTCTCCCAAGCAAGTGCTTTTTGATGTGCTTCTGCAACAGATCTAGGATCAAACATATTCACCATATCCTGGATCTGGATCCTCAACCCTCCAACAAATCTAGCAGTCAGCTGTTCCTCTGTCTCCATAATGTCATTTCGTGCAATCAGTTGACAAAATTCATCAGCATAATCATTAACAGTTTTCGTCCCTTGCTCAGATTCTGCAACCTCTGATACATGAGTGATTGATAATCATATGGCAAGAACGTAGCTCTCATCAACTTCTTCATTTTCTCCCATGATTAAATCTTTGACTTCCCCATTCTCTCCCGTGTAAGTTTAGTTTGCTGCCACCATGCTAAAGCTCTTCCCCTCAACCTTGTAGCAACTAACTTCACTCTTCTATGCTCAGGCACTTCGTTAAAGTCAAATTTTTTTTCAACATTAGACAACCAATCCAGAAATTCTTCTGCTGCCATTCCACCTTTGAATTCTGGAATTTCTGTCTTCATTCCCGACTCCCAACGTCGATCATCTTCTACCTCTCGATATTGATTCCGAACTCGGTCTCGATCTCGATAATGAATGCTAGCTCTATCACCTTCTTCATCAAAATAAAATGTACGTCTATATCGATCTTGACCATCAATATCCCTTTGATCACGTATGTCTCTTCTACTATGTCTCTCTTCATCTCGATATGGCTCATCTTCAAACTCACGTGGAGTTCTTCTCTCTTCATGTCCATATTCATGGCAATCTCTTCTCGATGAAATTGATGTTTCTCTTCTTTCTCTAAAAGATTGCGGCGACACCCTCCTCGCTTCCGTAACCGATGGCGAAACTCTGTTTCCTCCATGGTTCGAGATTGGCGACCTTCTCCTTTGATTCATATCAATCATCAATTTCTCCAATCTACCAATACCTTCATCCAACTTCTCATTAAATTTAATGCTAATTCGCTGTTCCATCTGTTCAACATCTTCTCGTTTATAAAAATCTTCAATATTTTGATGACGATTAGCTCTTCTCGGCGGCATGGTTCAAACTTCAACAATGCAAACACTAACTTCAAAAAACTTCAATTCTTGGCCTGGCTCAAACAAAATGATACACGGCTCAAATTTCAACACAAATCTATGCTCGGCCTAAACTTCAACAAATGATACCAAAATGATGCTTCAATTCTCGGATCTATACTTCAACTTCAAACTCCTTGGCTCCAAGACTCGACTTAGCTATGATTGGCTAAGTCTAGCTCTGATACCAAATGACGCAGCGGAAATAATACGGATTGACGACGAAATGAAGATTTCGTGTCAAACTAATCGAAGAACGATTAGATGAAGTAATATGATCGATGGATTGAAAGATACCAGATTTCCAAATTCGTTGATCTCCAAAAGATACCGAATTCTAACTATCTTCGACACGTTGATCGCGCACGATACCGTGAAAGAAGATCTACAATTCTTTGAATGTTGATCAAGCGCACTTGATACCGTGAATTGGCTTCAACAATCGTTGATTCGAGCGCACTCGAATAACCGAAAGTGGAGATAGGATATCACACTCAAATACCAATTTCAAAAGAGGAAAAAAGCACTCAAACAAAGTTTCATTCAAAAATCAGCCCCTTACAAAATGACCCGACCCCCCTATTTATAGGGTTCGACAACACCCAGCACTAGGTCGTTCACGACCTTACAACACGCGTCTTACTTACACGGCCTAACATTGGCCGCGACCTACGACTCACGAGCCATCAACAGACACAACACAGCACATATTTACATCAGTAAACGACCCAACAACATACACATCATTACAATGGTGTGACGACCCGCCCTTCTCAACCCAGAAAGGCGTTTCATCATTAAGAAAGAAAGGGATAAAAATAGAAAAGAATAGAAAGAAAGAAAAAAAACATCAGAATCTCAAAGCGGTATGGAACAAAATATAATACATCACATAACTATTACATAGTTATACATACATCAGAGTCATACAATATCATATAACCGGACTGTCATATACATATATGTCCATACGTACATCCAAAATACAACACACACTAACTACACAGCGGAACTACATATACAGATACATATGTCAGGTCTTCTTCCCAAAATAGCTCCTCCAGAAAATCAACATTCCCAAATACCTATCACTTGGCTACTCATAAAAATTTGAGTACCCAAGAGTTTATGAAAAACAAAATATAAACTCCGGGTCAGACATGGGTCTGGTATGAGTAAACATGTTAAAATTGTTTAACTTTGAAAATCATTTGAAAATAAAGGTATCACGTAAGACTCCCCACAAATAAATACAGGTAAGTTTTTACCTTACGCTAACCAAAACATTTTATAGGAAATTCAGCGATATTATAACAGTGTCTAGGGTTTTCAAGTAAATAGAAAATAGCCGAAATTGTTACATTATTAAATTCCAGCTACTAGCCACAAAAGTGGGTAATACAAATCAAAATCGTAGGGTCTCGTAGGGAAAATGAATTTCCAACAATGGCAGGGCTACTGGGGTACCGCCCGTCACAGTACGGACCTAGATCACCGTACCGAGGATCACTCCCGACCCCCCTACAATACAAGGCCGGAACCATTCCTTATTGAACAGTCCCTAACAAGATAGCCCCACAGTTGTGGCCAACAACTGCTCACACAGCCGAAATAAAAAGGGACATCTAGACAGGGGAATATCTAGTCCTGCTTGGGCATGACCCACCTAACCTTGTTGCATCTCCCCTGTTTTATCCATTCCCGGTTGATGAGGCTTGAGGCTACGATTACCTTTATTGAACATTATTCTTAGAATGCTCATCGTCGGCCTGACGATGTGTTGAAAGCATTCAATCCATACAAGTTCGTTCCGGGTTCGAAGGAAACCGAAGGCATTATCTTGTTACACTCATTTTGGAATCACCCTCAGAGGAAACAACGATAACCCTTGCATTCTGAAACATCATCTCGATCTCCATTTGATAAGTCACGGCCTATCGTTTAATTTGGATCAATGTGGTTTTCGGAGAATCAAAATTGATTCTTCCGATCCCGATCTCATCGGAATCCAAACGCCATTTTAAGGGCCAAGTTGTCTATTTAACTTAACAGTTCAATTTAATATTAAGAATTCACATAACAGATATAACAGACAGATCATACACAGTTATCACAGATATCCATAATATATCACAACATATCACAGAAATATCATTAACAGATATCAAAGTCAAACAAACAGAATTATCAATGCATACCAAACAGTTTGGTTTTACTTAACTAAATTATTTGCTTAAGAATAAAATACTTTATTTTATTTAATTAATCACTGATTAATTAGCTTATTAATGATCAATTAATTACTCAATTAATCATTAATCATCAATTTATTAAATTTTCAATTAATTAATTTTATTCATTTATCATTACTTAATTAATTAGTTAATTAGTTAATTCTTAATTATTAATAAATAACTTACTTATTAAAGATTAACTACTTATTTAATTACCACAAAATTATTTTAATAAGTCAATTACTATCAATTTAATTAGTTATAAATCTTTAACTAATCACTTAAATTAATTTTCATTTATTAATTAACTTTTAAGTGATAAGCTAACATTCTTAAGATTTAAATTGATTTAACATACGATTTATTTTTAATTACAAAATTAATTTAAAGTTATCCATTATTTTCAAATATAAATTAATTAACATTCTAATTACTTTATATTAGTCAAACCATCTTTACATCACTTACCATTATTAAACTTTTAATCAAATATTAACCTAAACTACTAATTTTTTAATTACTTAGTTATAAAGATACTAAACAAAATTATGTTGTACGTTCACTTGGTGACGCAGCGGATTAATCAAACAAAACTTCAATCGATGAAATGTAGCAATCGGTGAGTTGAAGATACCAAAATGCCCAAGTTCGTTGATCCAAAGATACCGAACTCTAGCTATCTCAAACACGTTGATAGCGCACTATACCGTGTTCAAAGATCTACGATTCTTCGCACGTTGATCTAGCGCACTAGATTCCGTGAATCGGCTTCAACAAACGTGGATTCGAGCGCACTCGAATGACGTAAGTGGAGATAGGAGATTACACTCAACTACCAATTGGTATGAAAGCACAAAGCTAACAAAAGAGAAATTTTATTCAAAATCAACAACCCAAAAATTACAACACACGCGTATTTATAGGAGTTACAATCCAGTCCTTAAGTCGTATATGACCTATGACCTCCTTAGGTCGTTGCCGACCTATCAACAGTACACACGACTCATCATTTAAGTCGCACACGACTTAGTACATTACACACTTACAAGCAACATATCTCACGACCTATACTAAGTCGTTGCCGACTTATCAGATCACAGTTACATCACCTGTTCACAATTACAGACGACTCATCATAAGACGACTTAAGAAATAACGACCTAAAGACAGTACATGTTCAACGACTTAAGACAATACGACTCATATTTCTGCTACAGACGACTTACGACCTAAGTAAGGTCGTTAACGACCTAAGACAATAGCATAGCTTGCTTCTGGAAAAGTTAGATCGAGAAAGAGTTAGGTCGCCAAGTTTTTAGGTCGTGACTCGCTAGCTCGTCTCCCTTCACCACGTTAGGTCGTATACGACCTAATACGCCTTCATTAACTCGCAGCTTCTCCTCCTTAGGTCGGGGCCGACCTAAAATATGTTCTGGTTCCTTTAACCCGTTGTCTCTTATCTCGTTAAGTCGTAAACGACCTAGAGTGTCCCAGTTAGGTCGTGGCCGATTCACAATACCTTCAATAGGTCGTCGCTCCTCTTCACGTGTTCCGTTAGGTCGTAGGTTACTGCTGTTAGGTCGTGAACGACCTAAATTTTCTCTCTTAGGTCGTGCACGACCTAGGACTTGTGAATTTCTCGAATTTTCAGATTGCTCTGCATCATCCTCCCATGGTTGAGAAAAATTCGACCTCGAATTTGTACATTCTTCTTCATCTGATTGTTTATCCCCGTAATAAGGAACAAGATGTTTAACATTGAACACGTCAGACGTGTAAACCTCTTCTGGCAGCTTCAACTTATAAGCATTTTCATTAATTTTCTTCACAATTTCAATTGGACCAATTTTTCGCGCCTTCAACTTGTTGTAAGCACCCGCCGGAAAACGATCCTTTGTCAATACAGCATAAACCAAATCACCTTCCTTAAATTCAACATTTCGACGTTTCAAATCTGCAAACTTCTTATATTTCTCATTCGATTTCTCCAATCGTTCCTGAACGGTTCTATGACATTCAGTCAGCTCATCAACAAAATCAGTAGCTCGTTTAACTGTTCTCTTTGACTGTGGTACAGCTGCTAAATCCAATGGCCCCCTGGGTAAATTTGAATAAATAATCTGAAACGGACTGAATCCTGTGCTACGATTCACTGCATGATTATGTGCAAACTCGGCTTGGCATAACTTCATGTCCCAACTTCTCAAATTATCCTGTACAAGACATCGCAACAAATTTCCCAAAGACCTGTTAACAACTTCCGTCTGTCCATCAGTTTGCGGATGATAAGCACTGCTAAATTTCAGTTTCGTTCCCACCATCTTCCACAAACTCAACCAAAAGTGACTCAGAAAACGAGTATCTCGATCAGAAACAATAGATTCTGGTAAACCATGAAGTCGATAGATCTCCTTGAAAAATAATTGCGCCACTCGAACTGCGTCCGCTGTCTTTTTGCAAGCAACAAAATGTGCCATCTTCGAAAACCTGTCCACCACAACAAATATCGAATCATTTCCCCTTTGAGTTCTAGGCAAACCCAAAACGAAATCCATGCTAATATCAGCCCATGGCTTAGACGGTACTGGTAATGGCATATACAACCCTGCATTCGTTGCTGTTCCCTTTGACACCTGGCAAATATGGCATCTCTCCACGAATCTTTCAACCTCTTTTCTCATCGATGGCCAAAAGTAAGACTGTGAAATCAACTGCAAAGTACGATCACGGCCCACATGCCCTTCCTCGTGTAACTCCTTGACAATTTTCAATCTCAAGCTACAGTCTGGTATACATAAACGATTCCCCTTAAACAGAAATCCATCAACCAACATAAATTCATCGGTACTCCCATCCTTCACTTTCTCAACATATTTCACAAAGTAAGGATCTTCATTAATCATCTCTGGCAACATTTCAAACCCCGTCACTTCAACCTTCATTGTCGTTAATAAATGACTCCTCCTACTCAAAGCATCAGCTACTCGATTCGTCACCCCAGATTTGTGCTTAACGACAAAAGTAAACTGCTGTAAATATGCAATCCACGATGCATGTCTTGCTGAAATTTTATCCTGTCCCTGTAAATGCTTCAATGCTTCATGATCAGTGTAAAGAACAAATTCCTTCTGAAATAAGTAATGTCTCCAATGCTTAACAGCCTGAACAACAGCATGAAATTCAACGTCATATGTACTGTATCTCATCTTTGCCCCTGACAACTTTTCGCTGAAATAAGCAACTGGCTTCCCATTCTGGCTCAGAACTCCTCCAATACCAACCTTCGAAGCATCAGTATGCAATTCAAACAATAACTGAAAATTAGGTAGAACAAGAATTGGTGCAGACGTCAACAATTCCTTGATCCTTTCAAAGGCAACCCCCGCTTCCTCTGACCACACAAACTGTTTACCCTTCATGCAATCAGTCACTGGAGCCATCACGCTACTGAAGTGTGGTATGAACCTTCGGTAGAATGACGCTAGCCCATGAAAACTTCTCACTTCTGTAATTGTCTTTGGCTGTGGCCAATTCTTGACTGCTTCAACTTTGCTCTGGTCAACTTGAATACCTTTCCCTGAAACAACATAACCCAGGAATAAAACAGTAGGTGTCATAAACACACATTTCTTTGTAGCAGCATAAAATTGTTCTTCACGAAGAATAAGCAACACTTTTCTCAAATGTAGAACATGTTCCTCCGTACTCCTGCTATAAATCAAAATATCATCGAAATAAACCACGACGAACTTCCCAATGAATGGTCGAAAGATTTGATTCATCACCCGCATGAATGTACTTGGTGCATTTGACAAACCAAACGGCATAACCAACCATTCGTACAACCCCTCTCTTGTTTTGAAAGCTGTCTTCCATTCATCTCCAGGTCTGATTCGAATCTGATGATAACCACTCTTCAAATCAATTTTCGAGAATATAGTTGCCCCACTCAACTGATCCAACAAATCATCCAACCTCGGCATAGGAAATCTGTAACGAACAGTGATCTTATTCAAAGCTCTACTATCAGTGCACATTCTCCAAGTTCCGTCCTTCTTTGGTACTAACAATGCAGGTACAGCACACGGACTCAAACTTTCCTGAATACGACCCTGTTCAAGTAATTCTTCCACCTGCCTTCGTAACTCCTCATGTTCCTTCGGACTCATTCTGTAATGTGGTCGGTGTGGTAACACTGCTCCGGGAACAAGATCAATCTGATGTTGAATGTCTCTAAGTGGTGGTAACTCCTTTGGCAACTCCTCTGGAAAGACATCTTCAAACTCTTCCAAAACAGGCTTCACTTCTTCAGGAATCTCAACTTCTTCGCTACTCTCTCTCCCAATCAACAAAAATACTTCAGTCTCTTCCTCAACTTCCTTGATAAACTCCTTCAAAGTCAATAGAGTTTTCAATTCCTCAATCTCTTCTAGCTTGCTCTCCTTCTGCTGTTGCTTCTTAGGAACCAAAGTGATTTTAGTACCCTCGAACATGAAACTGTAACTGTTGGCACGACCATCATGTTGTACTGCTCTATCAAACTGCCACGGTCTGCCCAACAACAAGTGACAAACATCCATGTCCACTACATCACACCAAATTTCATCTTTGTACTTCTTCCCAATAGAAAAATTAACACAAGCTCTTCGACACACTTTCACTTCACCACCCTTCCTTAACCATGCTAGCTTGTACGGTTTAGGATGTTTCTCAGTCTTCAAGTTCAATTTCCTCACTGCTTCTGTAGAAATAATATTATCACAACTTCCAGCATCAATAACGAACTTGCAAACTTTCCCCAGAATAGTGCATGTCGACTGAAAAATATTGCTTCTCAACCAACTACAATCCTCCTCTTGCTTTGGTGTAAGACATGACCTCCTCATCATAAGATTACAACCTTCATCTCCAAACAATTCTTCCTCCTCCTCAACATAAGGTGTATTTGAACACTCTGCTTCCTCACCATCATCCTCCTCAACTTCTGCAACCATTGCTCTCTTCTTCGGCTTCGGACATTCATTGCTCTTATGACCCAACTCCTGACAATTGTAACATTTGAACCCACTGCTAGCCTTCGCCTTCTCAGCCTCCTTCACAACTGGTTTTGTAACAGGTTTAGGAACACTAGAACTTCCACCGGCACCTTTCACTGGATTATTAGAATGAGTAAACACACCTCCTCCACGCCTTCCTTGTTTCTCCCAAGCCAATGCTTTTTGATGTGCTTCTGCAACGGATCTAGGATCGAACATATTAACCATATCCTGGATCTGCATTCTCAGTCCCCCAATGAATCTAGCAGTCAGCTGTTCTTCTGTCTCCATAATATCATTCCTGGCAATGAGTTGGTAAAATTCATCAGCATAATCACTAACAGACTTTGTCCCTTGCCTCAGATTCTGCAACCTCTGGTACATAAGTGACTGGTAGTTGTAAGGTAAGAAAGTAGATCTCATCAACTTTTTCATCTTCTCCCAAGATTCTATCTTTGACTTCCCCATTCGTTCTCGAGTAAGTTTAGTTTGCTGCCACCATGCCAAAGCTCTCCCCCTCAACCTAGTAGCAACCAACTTCACCCTTCGATTCTCCGGCACCTCCTTGAAATCAAAGATTTCCTCCACATTAGACAACCAATCTAAGAACTCCTCAGCAACCATCCCGCCTTTAAACTCCGGAATCTCCATCTTCATACCCGATTCCCAACGTCGATCATCATCAATAACCCGATACGAACGTTGTCCTTGATCTCTATCTCTGTAATGAACACTGCCTCTTTCACCGTCAAACTCATCCTCAAAGTCTGATGTATATCGTTGTCGTTCTCGTCCTCCAACATCTCTAACACCACTCCTACTACCAACATCCCGTCTATCATGGTCATCAACATTCCTCCTACTTCGATTATCAACACTCCGTTGATCCTGACTTTCTCTCCTCTCCCGATCTGAATGATGTGAAACTCTACTTCCTCCATGAATGGATTCAGGTGAATTTCTTCTTCTACTTTGATTCATATCAATCATAAGCTTCTCCAACCTACCAATGCCTTCATCAATCTTCTCGTGCATACGTTGCTCCATTTGATCGGCCTCTTCTCTTCGATATAGTGCTTCAATGTTTTGATGACGATTGGCTCTCCTTGGTGGCATGATTGAAAAACTTCACAAACTTCAACAATTCAATCACAAGACTTCAACAAATCACGGCCCAACAATGTCTCGGCTATGACTTGATTCGGCTCAACGTGCAACGACTTATGGTTAAGTCGGCACGGCTCCACACTTCAAATCTTGGCGCGCAAAAATCTCCTCACAAATTCAATCACTCTCCAACACTTGATTCAAAATGCTATAGATCAAATACTCCAAGCTTGTTGCAACTTCAAGATGACCACAACGAACACAACTTCAAACTTCAAAAACTTCAAAAACTTGGTTCCAAGAATCAAACTTAGCTATGATTGGCTAAGTATGGCTCCGATACCAAAACTGACGCAGCGGATTAATCAAACAAAACTTCAATCGATGAAATGTAGCAATCGGTGAGTTGAAGATACCAAAATGCCCAAGTTCGTTGATCCAAAGATACCGAACTCTAGCTATCTCAAACACGTTGATAGCGCACTATACCGTGTTCAAAGATCTACGATTCTTCGCACGTTGATCTAGCGCACTAGATTCCGTGAATCGGCTTCAACAAACGTGGATTCGAGCGCACTCGAATGACGTAAGTGGAGATAGGAGATTACACTCAACTACCAATTGGTATGAAAGCACAAAGCTAACAAAAGAGAAATTTTATTCAAAATCAACAACCCAAAAATTACAACACACGCGTATTTATAGGAGTTACAATCCAGTCCTTAAGTCGTATATGACCTATGACCTCCTTAGGTCGTTGCCGACCTATCAACAGTACACACGACTCATCATTTAAGTCGCACACGACTTAGTACATTACACACTTACAAGCAACATATCTCACGACCTATACTAAGTCGTTGCCGACTTATCAGATCACAGTTACATCACCTGTTCACAATTACAGACGACTCATCATAAGACGACTTAAGAAATAACGACCTAAAGACAGTACATGTTCAACGACTTAAGACAATACGACTCATATTTCTGCTACAGACGACTTACGACCTAAGTAAGGTCGTTAACGACCTAAGACAATAGCATAGCTTGCTTCTGGAAAAGTTAGATCGAGAAAGAGTTAGGTCGCCAAGTTTTTAGGTCGTGACTCGCTAGCTCGTCTCCCTTCACCACGTTAGGTCGTATACGACCTAATACGCCTTCATTAACTCGCAGCTTCTCCTCCTTAGGTCGGGGCCGACCTAAAATATGTTCTGGTTCCTTTAACCCGTTGTCTCTTATCTCGTTAAGTCGTAAACGACCTAGAGTGTCCCAGTTAGGTCGTGGCCGATTCACAATACCTTCAATAGGTCGTCGCTCCTCTTCACGTGTTCCGTTAGGTCGTAGGTTACTGCTGTTAGGTCGTGAACGACCTAAATTTTCTCTCTTAGGTCGTGCACGACCTAGGACTTGTGAATTTCTCGAATTTTCAGATTGCTCTGCATCACTTGGTAAAGGACCCGAGACAATTTCCCTTTCTACTCGTGATGGTCTCGAGTTTCCCCCCTGTTTCCTTGCGTCTCTCTCCCCATCTTCTTCTTCTCTCCCCAGTTTCTACTCTTCTTCTCATTTTTTTAAGTTAAAGGCATAAGATTTTGAACTGCTGAAACTAAATAAACAAACACTCACGCGTGCCCCAAAAAACAACTCGAAGCAACCCTATGAAGATCTCGTGCAAAAAAACACGCATTGACCCATCTTGCCTCACTGACACGCTCACGCCACCGTGCACGTGCACGGTGGTGCGCTTGGCCTCTGGCGACTCGCGGAAGCCCCCACACATCACAAAAATTCCACTCATATGAAATCAAAACCCAGATTTCAATTTCAAGTTGAAAACAAAAAAAATGACCTGTAGCTCGAACATGGCAATAAACACCTACTGTCAAAACCTTCGTGCGTCCACCATCCATCACCGGAGGTGATGAAACTCCACCAATACTTCGATCACACCCCCTAACTCCACCTACAATCTCATTCCACTCAGTTGATCTATGATGCAGAAATCAAAAATTTACAGAGCATAAAAAAATAGGCACTAAACCCTACTTTTGATTCAAACTCAAAATTTATGCATTTGAAAAATAATTTTACACTTTTCTAGTGTTAATACAACTCCAACCTTGCTTCATTCTGAATTTCAGAAATCAAAATTTATTTAATCAACGGATATTTACAAAAACCAACGTCGGCTTTCTTTAAAAACTGCACTCACTATTTTTGCTTAAAAATCAAAAATTTTATGTTAAAAATCCTAACTAAGTGTATGAATTCAGAATATGTTATTAAATTTACAAATTGAAACATTTAAATTTTGACCTTTGATTTCTTTACTTGTAACTGGAAATAAACAGTGTTTATAACATGTTGTTTAAACTTTAAAACATGTTTGCAGGCCTTTGTTTAAGATAAACAAACTTGAATTAGCATAATACCAAAGTTCAAACAGTTATATGAATAAGTATTATAAATTTCTTGGTTTAACTTTGATCAGATTTCAAAAAACTTTAAGAACAGCTACCTGTACTATTCAAATAACAGGAAATACCCAAGGCCAGTTATTCAAACAAATATCAAAGCACTTTCCATTCATAAACTAAAGATACAAGTTTTAGATTTAAAATAGGTAAGTTTACTCACAAAGTCACTAGCTTTGAACAGAAATGATGAGTTGAAGAAGACACTGCATGTAAAGAAATTCCCTGAAACTCTTCTTTTCCTTTTCTCTGTTTTTGAATTTATATATGTTTGCAAAGCACACAATGTTTTCTCAGGTTTGCTTTAAGTTTAGTTCTGCTCTATAAACGAGCATGGAAGTTCATAGGTGGATATATATAGATTGAAGCTACTTAACAATAGGTTGTAACTGGACAGAGTGTATTTGAATTGTCATTTTCTTTAATTGGCTAAGTGATAATACCCTATAGTATGAAATGATAAAGATATTTCTGATGCAGTACTTTACTCAACAAAATGTTGTGCTAATTAATGCTTATGCCTCATATTTAAGATAGCAAGTAATTAATGTTTACTGATATTCTTATGTGTTGTACAAAGATATCTATTTTTTTTTTAATTTCGGCCAAACATGTTTATGTAAGACACAGATTTTTTTTCATTATTAAATTGAAGTGAACAACTTTGTTTCTCTTATGCATATAAATTTCCTATGGCACTTAGGTTTATTACTGGTTTACATATTTAGTTTATATTATTTTTCTGAACAAAGACATAATTGTTGTACATAGGCATTACATAAGGATATCTTATATTAGATTTTTGTCTTGTCTCTTGCATACTTAATTTACAAAGTATCTTTGTTGTAAATATATTTAAACTTTTATTATTCAATACTTCATTTATTTCTTCATTTATACTTAGCATCATTTCTTTGTTTTGTGAACATATATACGTATAACTTGTCTTATTATCTTTGACAAATAGTTGTATTTTATTTGTTAATTAAATTTTCAAACATTTGATTTACAACATACTTGTATTTATATTTTCAAGTTATAATTTATATTTGTATACTTATACTTTTAGCTACATCTCAAATTTCTAATTATGTTTTATACTAGTTTTGTAAGTTAATATTTATAATTATTTATATTGTTTTATACTTCCATGTTTATGTTCAATATTACTATGCTTGTTTATTTTAAACATTATTATTTCAATTTCATTTTAAACACTAACATTGTATTCATATGTGTATTATCAAAGATCTCATCATTTTAAAAATTTAAAAGCTTGTATTAAATTTAAATTAGATTAAATATGCATTAAAATATGCTGTCAAAAATTCCAGGTTGTTACATTCCTCCCCCCTTAAAAGAATTTCGTCCCCGAAATTTAAACAACAGTTAATTCAAAAACTTTTATATTAACCATCCAAACATACATATCATTCATACAATAGCAACAAATAAACAGTCTATTCTAACAAACAATACTAGTTATCTGAACATAAATCCGGATAAGCATTCTTAAAACTATCGAGAGTTTCCCAGGTACAATCTCTGGGATCCTCACTCCATTGCACCTTGACGAGTTTCACCACTTTGTTCCTAAGTTGCTTCTCGTCTCGATCCACGATCTGAACTGGATTCCTGACTACAGTTAATTTGGGTTCAACTTCCAAATCTTCTTGAACTACTGGTTCTACAACCAGTGAGGGATCATGAACAAATTTCCTCAAATGTGATACATGAAACACATTGTGAATCCCAGACATCCGCTCTGGCAATTCAATCCTGTAGGCTATAGTTCCAATTCTTTCCAACACTCGGAATGGTCCAATGTATCTCGAAGCAAGTTTTCCCATTTTTTCGAATCTTATAGCACCTTTAATTGGGGAAACTTTAACAAAAACCAAGTCTCCAATCTCAAATTCCAATGGCCTTCGTCTTCTATCAGCATATTTCTTCTGACGATCTTGAGCAGCTTTCATCCTTTTCTTAATAAGCTCAACCTTCGCAGAAGCTTCTCGAATAAGATCGGGTCCGAGCACAAGGCGATCCTTCGATTCAATCCAACAAGATGGGGATCCACACGGTCTTCCATATAAAGCTTCATAAGGAGCCATCTTAATACTCGCTTGATAACTGTTATTATAAGAAAATTACACTAAATGAAGATGGTCCTCCCAAGATCCTCCAAAATCTAAAACACAAGCCCGAAGCATATCCTCAAGAATACGATTCAGCCTCTCCGTGTGTCCGTCCGTTTGAGGATGATAGGCTGTACTCAATCTTAGATATGTTCCCATTGCGGATTGCAGAGCTTCCCAAAATTTGCTAGTGAAAATAGGATCACGATCACTTACTATGTTGACTGGGACACCATGCAATCGAACTATCTCCTTCAAGAAAATTTCCGCCAAAGAAACTGCAGTACGGGTTGCCTTTACTGGTATAAAATGGGCACTCTTAGTTAAACGATCTACAATAACCCATATACCATCATTCCCTTTCCTGGTTCTAGGAAAACCATCAATAAAATCCATCGAGATCGTCTCCCATTTCCAATTCGGAATTTCCAAAGGTTGCAATAATCCGGCAGATTTCTGTTGATCACCTTTAACTTGTTGACAAATGGCACAACTGTTCACAAATCTAACAATATCCTTTTTCATGCCCGGCCACCAGAAGACTCTCCTCATATCTTTGTACATCTTCGAGATTCCTGGATGAATATTTAATTTGAAACAATGACTTTCAGACAAGACTTCCTGCCTCAACTCCTTATCGTTCGGAACACAGATTCTCCCGTTGATCCTTAGTGTTCCTTGGTCATCGATTTCAAAACTAGGACACTGACCCTTCCTGACTCTTTTAATGATCCTCCTCAACTTCTTATCAGATTCTTGCTTGCTTGATATCCTTTCAATAAGAGATGGAACCACTTCCAAAAGAGATAGAACTGCATTCCTACTGAGAGCATCAACTACGACATTTGTTTTTCCCGGAGTATACAAAATATCCAAATCATAGGGTGCAAGAAATTCAACCCACCGCTACTGTCTCAGATTAAGGTCTTTTTGAGAGAATAGATATTTCAACGGTTTGTGATCCGTGAACAATTCGAATTTCTCTCCTAAAAGATAATGTCTCCAAATTTTCAAAGCAAAAACAATGGCTAGCAGTTCAAGATCATGCGTAGCATAGTTCTTCTCATGTGGCTTCAACTGCCGACTAGCATACGCGATAACCCTTCCATTCTGCATCAGAACTGCTCCCAAACCAACAATACAAGCATCAGTGTAAACCTTGAATTTTCTTTTCCCATCCGGAATAGAAAGTACTGGTGCACTAGTAAGCCTTATCTTCAATTCCTGAAAAGCTTCTTCGCACTGAGGTTTCCATTTGAATTTTGCTCCTTTCCTGGTCAGCTTAGTCAGATGCGAAGAAATCTTGGAATAATCTCTGATAAATTTCCTGTAGTAGCCAGCCAATGCTAGAAAACTGCGAACTTCTGTCGGTGTCTCTGGCTGTTTCCATTCCAGAATAGTTTCAACTTTCGCTGGCTCTACAGAAATGCCTTCACCCGAAACAATGTGCCCTAAACATTTAATCTCCGATTTCCAGAAATGGCACTTCGAAAACTTCGCCTTCAGCACATTCTTCCTCAGAGTCTCCAATACAATCCTCAAATGTTCCCTGTGCTCTTCTTCGGATTTGGAATAGACCAAGATATCATCAATGAATACCAGCACAAACTTATTCAACACATCCCTAAAAACTCGGTTCATGAGGTCAACGAAGTAGGCAGGAGCGTTGGTTAATCCGAACGGCATAACCAACCACTCATAGAAACAATTCGGTCCCTTAAATGCAGTCAAGGGAATACTGTCTTCAGCTACCCTCAACTGGTGGAAACCTGAAGCTAGATCCAATTGAGAAAAGATAGAAGCACCATGCAACTGGTCAAAAAGATCATCGATACGAGGAAGAGGATATTTATTACGAATAGTCACTTTGTTCAATTCTCTATAATCCACACAGAACCTCAGTGATCCATCCGATTTAGTGACAAACACTGCTGCTGAACCCCAACAAGAAAAACTAGGTCTAATCAATCCCTTCTCTAAAAGATCCTGAGTCTGTTTAATCAACTCTTCTCTTTCCCTAGGAGCCATTCTCCTACTGGGTTAAATCACTGGCACAACTCCTAGAATCAAATCAATACGGAACTCTATTTCTCGATGTGGTGGCAGACACTTAACTTCTTCAAATACATCAGCAAAATCTTGTACCACATCAATATCTTCAACTCCCTCTTCAGAAGTCTCAATTCCATGCAAAAGACTGCTCAAGTGAATTCCAGAATTATCACACGACACTCTGGCAATTCTACCCAGATCAGTTTCCAACGAAATTGTTCTTTCATCACAATTCAAAATGGCTTTATACTTATCCAACCAATCCATACCCAAAATAAGATCAAATCCCTTAAAATTCAACATATACAGGTCACAAGAAAAACTGTGAGATAGATAAGAGATCTTCAAGTCCTTACAGATAATGTCTAATTTGGTCACCCCTCCTATAGGATTAGATACCAAGATAGAACTATCTACAGAACTAGGGGTAAGAGAGAACTTTTCAACAGAGTCCAAAGAAATAAAACTCAAGGAAGAACCCGAGTCAAAAAAACTCTAATATATATTCCATCTAAAAGTAAAGTACCTTCTAATACTCCTTTGCCCAACGAAGAAGAAGTTGGTCCGGCTTCCAAAGCAAAAACTTTATTCTGTGGTGCCCTCTGCAGAAGTGGACAATTCTTGATCGTGTGTCCTGGCTGATGACAATTAAAGCACAATGATTTCTGAACCATAGCTGATCCTGGGCCACTCTGATGCGGTTGCTGTTGCTGGAATCCCTTTCTAGGACACTTATTTGCCAAATGCCCTTCCTGTTGACAAATGTAGCACTTTCGGGGTCCGTTGTTATTCCCAGGTTTCTTCTTATTCGGCTTCCTCCATTTAGGATCGAACTTTCGTTATTCGGATTAGTGAAATTCCCACTTGAAGCTGCAACTGGAGCCACCGGCTTCTTACTCATCAAACTTTCGTACCTCAATGCCATATCAATCAAATCAACAAAAGATCCCTTCAGAAGCACTGTCAGTTTCCCATAGAATTCAAGCCTCAACCCTTGCACAAATTTCTCATTCTTTTTCAAAGGAGTATCGATGAGTCCTGGTCCATAACAAGAGAGTTCGCTGAATCTGGTTTCATACTCTGAAATGGACATACTACCCTGCTTCAAATACAGAAAATCCGGATACAATTGGGTTCTCCCTGCCATCGGCACAAACTTCTCTTCAAACAACTCCTTGAATCTGTCCCACGAAATGTTATCCTCAGAAATATTTGCAATTGTTGAATCCCACCATGCTGGTGCACCACCCTGCAACTGCCACGATGCCATATGCCTCTTACGCTCATCAGTCAATCTCATGCTCTTAAAAATGCGTTCACCAGAGCATAGCCAGTCTTGAACTTCAATTATTGACTCCGAACGTTTGAATGGTTGCCCTCCGAGATGTTTGAAATCCTTGCATAAAGCTGCAAAACTAACTTGAGGCGGTACTGCATTGACAGCCTCACTAACATTTTAACTCCGTCCATTATCTGGTGAAGTACTGGCCCTAACTCTACCTCTTCTTCCTGAAATCAAGTCGGTCACCTGAACAGGTAACTCAACAATTTAGATAGTTATATATATATATATATATATATATATATAATTATATGAAAATACAAATACGCACTCTCAAGATAGATATAACTTAAGAGCCTAGGTACTCGCTCAACCTAGCGCTCTGAAACCTACTATGACGACCCGCCCTTCTCAACCCAGAAAGGCGTTTCATCATTAAGAAAGAAAGGGATAGAAATAGAAAAGAATAGAAAGAAAGAATAACAACATTAGAATCTCACAGCGGAATGGAACAAAATATAATACATCACATAACTATTACATAGTTATACATACATCAGAGTCATACAATATCATATAACCGGACTGTTATATACATATATGTCCATACATACATCCAAAATACAACACATACTAACTACACAGCGGAACTACATATACAGATACATACGTCAGGTCTTCTTCCCAAAATAGCTCCTCCAGAAAATCAACATTCCCAAATACCTATCACATGGCTACTCATAAAAATTTGAGTACCCAAGAGTTTATGAAAAATAAAATATAAACTCCGGGTCAGACATGGGTCTGGTATGAGTAAACAGGTTAAAATTGTTTAACTTTGAAAATCATTTGAAAATAAAGGTATCACGTAAGACTCCCCATAAATAAATACGGGTAAGTTTTTACCTTACGCTAACCAAAACATTTTATAGGAAATTCAGCGATATTATAATAGTGTGTAGGGTTTTCAAGTAAATAGAAAAAGCCGAAAATTTTACATGATTAAATTCCAGCTACTAGCCACGAAAGTGGGTAATACAAATCAAAACCGTAGGGTCTCGTAGGGAAAATGGATTTCCAACAATGGTAGGGCTACTGGGGTACCGCCCGTCACAGTACGGGGCCTAGATCACCGTACCGAAGATCACTCCCGACCCCCTACAACACAAGGCCGGAACCATTCCTTACTGAACAGTCCCAAACAAGATAGCCCCGCAGTTGTGGCCAACAACTGCTCACACAGCCAAAATAAAAAGGGACATCTAGACAGGGGAATATCTTGTCCTGCTTGGGCATGACCCACCTAACCTTGCTTCATCTCCCCTGTTTTAGCCATTCCCTGTTGATGAGACTTGAGGCTATGATTACCTTTATTGAACATTATTCTTAGAATGCTCATCGTCCGCTTGACGATGTGTTGAAAGCATTCAATCCATACAAGTTCGTTCCGGGTTCGAACGAAACCGAAGGCATTATCTTGTTACACTCATTTTGGAATCACCCTCAGAGTTAACGACGATAACCCTTGCATTCTGAAACATCATCTCGATCTCCATTTGATAAGTTACGACCTATCGTTTAATTTGGATCGATGTGGTTTTCGGAGAATCAAAGTTGATTTTTCCGATCCCGGTCTCATCGGAATCCAAACGCCATTTTAAGGGCCAAGTTGTCTATTTAAATTAACAGTTCAATTTAATATTAAGAATTCACATAACAGATATAACAGATAGATCATACACAGTTATCACAGATATCCATAATATATCACAACATATCACAGAAATATCATCAACAGATATCAAAGTCAAACAAACAGAATTATCAATGCATACCAAACAGTTTGGTTTTACTTAACTAAATTATTTGCTTAAGAATAAACTACTTTATTTTATTTAATTAATCACTGATTAATTAGCTTATTAATGATCAATTAATTACTCAATTAATCATTAATCATCAATTTATTAATTTTTCAATTAATTAACTTTATTCATTTATCATTACTTAATTACTTAGTTAATTAGTTAATTCTTAATTATTAATAAATAACTTACTTATTAAAGATTAACTACTTATTTAATTATCACAAAATTATTTTAATAAGTCAATTATTATCAATTTAATTAGTTATAAATCTTTAATTAATCACTTAAATTAATTTTCATTTATTAATTAACTTTTAAGTGATAAGCTAACATTCTTAAGAATTAAATTGATTTAACATACGATTTATTTTTAATTACAAAATTAATTTAAAGTTATCCATTTAATTTCAAATATAAATTAACTAACATTCTAATTACTTTATATTAGTCAAACCATCTTTACATCACTTACCATTATTAAACTTTTAAACAAATATTAACCTAAACTACTAATTGTTTAATTACTTAGTTATAAAGATACTAAACAAAATTATGTTGTACGTTCACTTGGTAAAGGACCCGAGACAATTCCCTTTCTACTCGTGATGGTCTCGAGTTTCACCCTCTGTTTCCTTGCGTCTCTCTCCCTATCTTCTTCTCCTCTCCCCAGTTTCTATTCTTCTTCTCATTTCTTTTTTAAGTTAAAGGCATAAGATTTGAACTGCTGAAACTAAATAAAAAAACACTCACGCGTGCCTCGAAAAACAACTCGAAGCAACCCTATGAAGATCTCGTGCAAAAAAACACGCGTTGACCCATCTTGCCTCATTGACATGCTCACGCCACCGTGCACGTGCACGGTGGTGCGCTTGGCCTATGGCGACTCGCGGCCCCCACACATCACCAAACTTCCACTCATATGAAATCAAAACCCAGATTTCAATTTCAAGTTGAAAACAAAAAAAACGACCTGTAGCTCGAACATGGCAACAAACACCCACAGTCAAAACCTTCGTGCGGCCACCATCCATCACCGAAGGTGATGAAACTCCACCAATACTTCGATCACACCCCCCTAACTCCACCTACAATCTCATTCCACTCGGTTGGTCTATGATGCTGAAATCCAAAATTTACTGAGCATAAAAAAAATAGGCACTAAACCTTACTTTTGATTCAAACTCAAAATTTATGCATTTGAAAAATAATTTTACACTTTTCTAGTGTTAATACAACTCCAACCTTGCTTCATTCTGAATTTCAGAAAATCAAAATTTATTTAATCAACGTATATTTACAAAAATCTTTGTCGGCTTTCTTTAAAAACTGCACTCATTATTTTTGCTTAGAAATCAAAATTTTTATGTTAAAAATCCTAACTAAGTGTATGAATTCAGAATATGTTATTAAATTTACAAATTGAAACATTTAAATTTTGACCTTTGATTTCTTTACCTGTAACTGGAAATAAACAGTGTTTATAACATGCTGTTTAAACTTTAAAACATGTTTGCAGGCCTTTGCTTAAGATAAACAAACTTGAATTAGCACAATACCAAAGTTCAAACAGTTATATGAATAAGTATTATAAATTTCTTGGCTTAACTTTGATCAGATTTCAAAAATCTTGAAGAACAGCTACCTGTACTATTCAAACAACAGGAAATACCCAAGGCCAGTTATTCAAACAAATATCAAAGCACTTTCCATTCATAAACTAAAGATACAAGTTTTAGATTTAAAATAGGTATGTTTACTCACAAAGTCACTAGCTTTGAACAGAAATGATGAGTTGAAGAAGACACTGCAGGTAAAGAAATTCCCTAAAACTCTTCTTTTCCTTTTCTCTGTTTTTGAATTTATGTATGTTTGCAAAGCACACAATGTTTTCTCAGGTTTACTTTAAGTTTAGTTCTTCTTTATAAACGAGCATGGAAGTTCATAGGTGGATATATATATAGATTGAAGCTACTTAACAATAGGTTGTAACTGGATAGAGTGTATTTGTATTGTCATTTTCTTTAATTGGCTAAGTGATAATACCCTGCAGTATGAAATGATAAAGATATTTCTGCTGCAGTACTTTACTCAACAAAATGTTGTGCTAATTAATACTTATGCCTCATATTTAAGATAGCATGTAATTAATGTTTACTGATATTCTTATGTGTTGTATAAAGATATCTATTTTTTTATTTCGGCCAAACATGTTTATGTAAGACACAGATTTTTTTTCATTATTAAATTGAAGTGAACAACTCTGTTTCTCTTATGCATATAAATTTCCTATAGCACCTAGGTTTATTACTGGTTTACATATTTAGTTCATATTATTTTTTCTGGACAAAGATCTTAATTGCTGTACATAGGCATTACATAAGGATATCTTATATTAGATTTTTGTCTTGTCTCTTGCATACTTAATTTACAAAGTATCTTTGTTGTAAATATATTTAAACTTTTATTATTCGATACTTCATTTATTTGTTCATTTATACTTAGCATCATTTCTTTGTTTTGTGAACATATATATGTATAGCTTGTCTTATTATCTTTGACAAATAGTTGTATTTTATTTGTTAACTAAACTTTCAAACATTTGATTTACAACATACTTGTATTTATATATTTCAAGTTATAATTTATATTTGTATACTTATACTTTTAGCTACATCTTAAATTTCTAATTATATTTTATACTAATTTTGTAAGTTTATATTTATAATTATTTATATTGTTTTATACTTCCATGTTATGTTCAATATTACTATGCTTGTTTATTTTAAACATTATTATTTCAATTTCATTTTAAACACTAACATTGTATTCATATGTGTATTATCAAAGATCTCATCATTTTAAAAATTTAAAAGCTTGTATTTAATTTAAATTAGATTAAATATGCATTAAAATATGCTGTCAAAAATTCCGGGTTGTTACAAATGGAAACAACACAAACGACCTATCATTACAATACAGTACGCGACTTAACAAATAACGACTCAACAACATGACAGTGAACGACTTACCACAAGTCGCGACCTAAAACACACGGCATGTACGCCAATTAAGGCCTACGCGATCTAAGCTTCAAGGCGGCTTAAAAACATCAACATCCGGATCTTCTTCACGCGACCTAACTAGATCGTAACTCGGCAGGATCATAGAGCGACCTAAGGTTTCCTTCAAATAATTATAGCTCGCTAGTTCATCATTATTAGGTCATTGGAGCGACTCAAGGACACGCGACTTACCATAGGTCGCTGGAACACATTTCCCTATATAACTCGCTTTATGGCATTCCTTTGCATCTTTCTTTCCCCTTATCTCGTCACTCTTCACCCCGTTAGGTCGTGAGCGACCTAAGAAGCACGTCCCTTCACATTGTACCGTGTCATTAAGTACGTTAGGTTATAAGTCGTTATGCACTTCGCGACTTAAGGCAAGCGAACCCACCTCCTGGATTGCAAAAAATACTTACATTTATTTACTTATATTAAAATTTTGTTCTCAAATATAACAGTTACAACTAATTAATAGGCCAATTAAATAGTAACTTACGACCGTTACTATTAATTTGATTCACATTAATGAATTCATTGTTCGCAACAAATGTTACCGTTCTTATATACCCAATATTTATTCACTAGTCATACATTGCATATTATTCCACTTATAAAGTTTAATGTTTGCATTAGTTTTCTTACATTAATTTATAGCCAAGTATAACAATTTACATTACTTCAATTAATTTAAATTTTATTCCAATTGTTAATACTTAGTTTAATTTTCATGGTTGCGTTTAAATTTAGCATTCATTTCATTGCTAAATTTCAAAGTTTTTTTCTTTTTTTCTACTTAATTTATTTACCAAAATCATAATAAATTAACAAATTTAATTTATCGAAAATTAAGGGTCGTTACGCTCTCCTCCACTCAAAACTTTTCGTCCCCGAAAAGGAAAAGAAGAATTAAGAATCAATATATCTTACTTAAAATATTAAATTTACAAACAAATAAATTTAAAAAATAAAATAATTTAAATAAAATATACCAATTTATAACCATTATATCTTTTTATATTCAAATTAATAAATTTTGGAAAACATTTTCAGAGTATTTTCTAAGTCCAAAATTTACGGAAAATTTCGGCAGGGTCTTCTTCGTAAGGAGAGGCTTGGGAGAAAAATATAACATCAACTATAATAATATACAACATATATTTTCCAAAATAACATATATCCCAACATGGGAAAAACAATATAATAACGCTATACACCGTAATTCGAAAACGTACCTGTTTGTCGGGCAATTTACGCTTAATTATGAAACGGAAAGCAGTAGCAATTGCTTCCATAACCTGTATTTCACTTGTATAATCCAAAGAGTTAATAATTATATAAAATGAAATATTTAAGGTTGTTCTCAACTTCTAACAGCCAAGTCAATATAAAACAATGACAATCAATTTGCAACCAACATACAACCATCACACACAATCAACACAAATTAATTATCCACTCATATCAAACAAAACAAATAGTTGTTTGGGTTTTGAAAAATTTAAATTGTATAGAATGAATATAAACTACTAAGTGCATCATTTACTCAACAGTCTTAGATGAAACTAAATAGATTATTCATACATCCAAACAATTTTAAAGCATCCTTGCCCAAACAACCATAAACCAAACAGACAAAGATTTCAAACAACAGATTAAGTTTATTCTTATTAATTCCACTCATACATTTGTTGTTTGATTTCTTTTTTATTTATATAATGGTTTGTCTTTTTATTTTACCTTTACTTCTTACAAATTTTTATTTCCATTCACTCATTCAGTGTTTATTTCGTTTACTTTCATTTGTTACTTGCAATTATTTATTTTCATTTATTCAGGTCATACCAGTTTCTTTTTATTGCATTATATTTATTCATTCATTCATCATTGCACAACTTCATTTATTTATATTCTTTTGTTTATAGTATTTATGTTCAATTCAATTTCTTGGCATATCAATTCATCTACTTAAGTTTTAATTACTTCCCTATAACAGTTACTTTCTATCACAATTTATAATAGAAATATTTCAATTACAACATAAGTTTACAACAACTACAACATCAAATTCTTATTTACTAAAGAATTGTATTGAATACTTTCATTATTTCAAATGTTTACTTGTATAATATCCTATTACAATGTCTTATTAAATATTTCAACTTTTAAATCCTTTGTAAGTTATATATATTCTTTTAAGAATGTAATTGAAAGTATACAAGTTTTCTCATTTCTTTTAATTAATTTAATGTTCAATAATCATATACAAGTTTTAAATATAAGTTTTAATCATTTCTTGAAATTTCATTTATATCCAAGAATTTAATCCCTTGTTTTCATTTTGAGGTTCCAATTATTAGTTGAATTTCATTTCACTACACTAATTGAACTACTAATTAACGGAAACTTAGGAACTAAATACCGGGTTAAATTTCAAATCATTTTCAAATAATAGATAAATGCATATACTTACAACTTATGTATCCAATTATATTTAAAACAATTTAAAATTTATATTTGTTTATCAAAATAATTCTGCAGTAAAACTACTACAGTGGCCTTCCCACTTCGAAACTCGAAAATGAATGTCGATGATGCGTGCACTCATCATTGAATTTATTTTCCAGCGATAGAGAGGGGAGTACAAAATTTTATTTCTTTCGAAAGTTTCTTTAAAACAATTCTTTCAGTTTATACTGAAACATTTATATCAAAAAATACTTATCAACAACATTATTATATTCCAAGATCCTTTGAAAGCAATTTTCAAAATCCCAGACTTAAGTTCTAAAATTTTCGATTTTCATTTATTTTATTTTAAATCTTATTTCCAACTAATATTTATGAATTTCACTACCTAACAACCAATATATTACAGCCAATTATATATCATTTATTAAAAAAATTACGGATCGTTACAAGAATACATCACTGGAATCAACTGGATAAATGAAATCAACTGAATACTGAAATTGAAATAGATAGCTGGATCTTCAAGCAAAGCTCCAAGTCTGAAGGTGAGTCTCGAATGATGTATCACTCAGTCTGACTCGAGCAGTAAAGAAAAATACAAAACAGTCGAGTCAGGACATACATACTAATACAATGTAAACCAACTCAAGTGAACTGTAATATAAGGTACAAGTAACTTAAAGGATGCTTGTGACCTCCCATCCTCTAAGGATCCATTAAACTATTTACTATGTAGTAATATTTCGCTATTATAATAGTATCTATAGTTGAATAAACTTACTTTTAAATAGCGCTAAGGGATTACCCATTAGCCCTTAACACGTAATAGTCCCAGTAGTCCATCCAGTATCATGGTTCCTCCTGATCGGGAAGCCACCAGAGGATACTCCATGGGCTATGGGAGAAATCCAAACTCGTACAAGGCTCGCTAGGGTACGTGACACAGCACAACTAGGCAATGATAGGGTAGATATACCAATTACTATCCGGACTTGTAGTAATGCGCAGCAGCCACTACCGCCCACCTCGAGCCGCACCCCTAAATCAAAGATCAAAATTGGCGACCATATCAATTTCAAAGTCAGAATATAATATTGAAAAAGTGTGTCCGATCATAGGAGCTACCTCATTGGCCTGGAATCGCTCCTGTTTTAGCCACCTTATGCCAACTCACGGGAGTAGGGTCCACGTATATACCTCAAAGGAAGTCGCCACCATCCTACTTCATTCTGGAATCTTCGTAGCGTACACGGTTGTTAAAGTGGTTTTTGGAGTTGGCAGAGAGAATGACAACTTTCAATCTCGGTCTCCTTAACAACCAAACGTTATTATTTCCCATGGATATTTATTTCAAAACCCTTTTTATTCCAAAACCATTTAAAATCAAATACTATTACTTTCTAAAATAATATCCATTTTCAAAAATGGTAATATTTCAAAATCCATATACTTTCCAAGATAATATCCATTTTCAAAACTAAATACTATATTATTTCATTTCAAAACCAAATCAACATATCATGTATATAAAACCCAAATTTCCAAATCACTGAATATTTCCCTCCATTTATTAAACTTGAAATATTCCTTTAAATCATATTAACCAAACCACTTAGTAAATTCATATTCTTAACTACACAATTTCAATAAGTTTAAATTAATATATTTAAAGACAATTCTTAATTAATTACAATTTCCAATAATTTCATTTCCAAAGCCATGTTGTTTTCAAGTTATAACAACTCTGGGACCAACCACTTTGAAACATATTTATTTAAACCATTTAAATATAATGTCAAATAATATTCATTTCAGAGTTGTAGCATTTCTATGTTCATTCATTTACTTACAAAATTTCCAAAACACTGTGAATTTCAGCTACAACAGCACTTATTAAATGTTACGGTATATACAGTAATATTTCGAAAACATTGTTAAGTTCAAAAATAGAAGCACTTAAGAAGTGCTACGGTATGGATTTTATTATTTCAAAACAGCTCAATTTCAGAAACAGCAGCACTTATAAAGTTTGTAATAGGTGTCTAGTTATTCAAAACGGTTCAGTTTAGAAACAACAGCATTTATAAAGTGATGTAGTAGTAATTTAGTTATTTTCAGAAATAGTTCAAATTCAAAAACAACAGCATTTCTAAAGTGCTATAATAGGTATTTAGTTATTTCAGAACCTATTTAAGTTTCAGAATTGATAGCACTTAGCAAATGCTATCCTAAAACCACAGCATTTCTGAAATTCTACCAATAAAATTTCAGAATTTATATTAACATTTCAGCCACATTAAAATTTCAATTTTTAGCCTTTTTTAACTTATAAAAATCATATTTCACACTTTAGGAAATATTCATTTTGATAATCATTTCTCTTATGATTAAATAAATAAAATTTATAACTAGAGTATCCAAATTAACTATAATTCATTTATAAGTCAAAATTTCCCTAGTCTACTTAACCTTTATTTTTTTACAAATAACTTTACACTCTATTTTAAAATACCAACTTCATAAATAAAATTAAATTTTCATTTATTTACTTAGCTTAACAAATATATTTAAAACCCAATTCCCAATTATCAAGTTAAGTCATAATTTAAGATACATTTTTCCATTTAAAATCCTAACTATTTATTTTACAAAACATAACACTTCACAAAAGAACATTTTATCATAGTTAAAATAACAAACAAATTTTCTTTATAGATCTACTCATTTAGGCATTGATTAACTATGATTTCTGGTTAAATAAATTTTATTACAAAATGTCCAATTAAGACTGTATTTGATTTTATCAATCCAAATACATTATTTATTATACAAAACATACTCATTTCAGGAATTAACCTTTTTACCGTTACTAGGTTAGATTTAAGATTCCAAACTTAATCAAACTTAATTATTAAGATATTTAAATAAAACTCTTTAAATTCCCTTTTTAAAACCTAATAATTGACTTATAAAATCTTAACTTATAGAAAACTAATATCTCCTATAGAAAACCAATATACTTTTACATGAAAAATCATTAAATCAAATTTTAAGTTAAATTCCATATATTTAAAATTTTCAAAATAACTAATAAAATTTTAGGAAAAAATTACTTTAAAAATATTAACCATGGGCCTATATAATATTTTCTAGCCTAGGCCAAGTGATATGGATATGTATTATTTCAATCCGTAATTTAAAAATAAAAATACGGGTACTATCATTTCAAACCCACAATCCCAAGTAAATCAAATACAATAAAAATCAATCAAAATCACTCGAGCCTATCATTTCAGCTCATATTGATTGTTCCTTATTCTAATGTATGTTCGGGTATGTATCATTTCAAACCATAGTGATAAGGAACTTGTAGTGTGATACAGTAAATAAAACAAACAGTATAATATAACATAGCTTCTCAGATGATGTAACTGATATATAAACAGCATTTAACACCATATTATCACATCACTGGCATATATGAATAACATATCAGTTTATACAGATTCACTTGTCAACATTTCACAATTATATAAGTGTGTAAGTCTAGAGTGATAACTCACCTTCATAAAGCTAAAGATAATAATTCAAAATACAAGATTGAAACTCCGAAAAGCACGACAAGGCACGACTACATTTTTGAGTGAATGAAGAGTCGGATCCAAATCTTGTATGCAAACAAACACAACATATATAAGAATATATTTCAATACAAAAGCATAGAAATTAAAACAACGGAAAAGATACGAAATAAAATGACCTAGCTTTGTTTTAACCAACATGTGGGCGGCCACATCACGTTTTGGCTCAACCATGGCCTTCTTGTGCTCGATCATGATGGTTAGGAGTATGCTAGGTTCCGCTATGAAGTCATAAGGCACGACCATGACAAAAAAATATGAAGAGGTGGAAGTTAAATTCATGGAAGACAAAAGGCAAGCACACATAGGCTCGACTCTAGCAACATGGTTCGGCCACAAGGTCAATTTGGGTTCGTTCATAAGGTGCTAGGGGTCAATGAAGGTTTGGCAAGGGTATGGTCAAGGCCAAGGGATGGTAGGGGTGAACAAGAGGGTGGCTGAGGCTAGCAATAGGAAGGAGATGGCTAGGGATTCAATGCAATTTTTGGTCGTGGATTCGAATCAAATCTCGCGGCTAGGGTTTGGGATTTTGACGAGGGGTGGAGGCCATGGTCAGGTGGTGGTGATGAGGAGGAGATGGTGGAGGAGAGGTCGGCTAGGGTTGAAGGCCGAGCTATGCTTGAGGCAAAACAAAGAAAAACAAAAACAGAAAAGAGGAAAAGAAGGAGGAAACCACAGCTTTCTGTATAATTTTTTTCACGTAGATGCTAATGAGAGATGAGAAACTTTTGTGTATGTGAATGATAAAAAGTAGGCGGCTTGGGTTTGCACAAAGAACGGCTAGAGATGTAAAAGAATGAATGGCTAGAGATGTGAAGAGCTAGGCAAATGAAAAGGCAACTTCCTATCCAAGAAAAGTAACATAAGTATTTAAATTTCCAATCACCTACTAGAAAAGAGAATGGACGAATAAAAATAAAGTAGAAAATAGAAAAATGGAAATGAGGTAGAAAAAAAAAATATAAAATAAACAAATTTTACTGAATACAGTCGCGTGTAAAACGCTGAAAGTTATCAAATTTAAAAAGTATAAAATGTAATTTCACGAAACGAAAAGCAGAATTTATATTAAAATAAAATACATTTTCAAAGAAAAAGATTGGAATTTAAAAATTAAAATTTAAAGTTTTCAACCATGGTCAAACTTTAAATTCAGTTGACCAAAATATAAAGATTTCAGAAATTGCTTATTTTATTGAACTTGGAAAATAAACTGTAAACAAGTTCCAAACTTACATTGGAAAATTCAGGAAATTCAATCATAAATAAATTAAAAAAATTAAAGTTTTCAAATAAAAAATTAATTAGAATAATTACAGAATTATGGGTTGTTACACTCTCCCCCACTCGAAACTTTTCGTCCTCGAAAAGGAACGAGGTAGGAGAATAGAAACGACCAGAAAGAAAATAGATTGAAAAAAACAATAAATTTTTAATCCATATAAATTTGAATTTAAATTAATAATTTATGTCATCCATTGAATTTCACTTAAGTTAAATCAATCTTAACTATTCTAACTTGATTCTCTTATCTAGTTATCTTTAATTAGCAATTTTCTAAAATCATAAATTTGCATAGTCATTTATTATAATCATATTTTATTCAACCAATTTAATTTTTCTTTATTCAAAATCATTATTGACTTTATTCCACTTAATATATCTTATCACATATATTATGTATAATTACATTTATTGTAACTATTACAATTTATTTATAAATTCCTTTAACACCATTTGTCTAGTATTTTATTCAACTAACTTTTCATTATATATACCTATATTAATCTTTTATAACTAAAATTTAAGTGTATAATATTTGTTATTACCATTCAAATTTTATTTATAAAAACCCTTTTATATTGTATATTATCCAATTACATTGTTAACTTTTAATAATTAAGGTAAGTTATATTGGAATGCAATAGAATATTATACAAATAAATTTTCTTAATTCAATTATCCAAGCTTAAATATTTATTCATAATTTTGATTTCCTTTTCAAATTATCCTTCAAGATACAATTTAGGAATTAAATTTTCGATTAAGTTCAAACTATTTAGAGATAAATAGATATACACAATATGTGTCAAATCAAATTTTAAATCATATATCACATATATGATAAATCAAGTCATATTTAGAATACCGATCAATTTAATTCTCCAAATCAAGACTGTAGCAAAACTCCAGAATGATCTCTTTACTTCAAAACTCAAAAATGAATGTCGATGATGCTGCATCATCGTCGAAATTATTATCCAAAGATAAAGAAAAGAGCACTGATTCTTTGAAACACTTTCTACTTGAGATACGTTAAATAATACACCCTTTAAAACTTTAAACACAAAGTTTGAAACCACGGGAAATTTAAATTCTTAGATTCTTGTTTTAAATTCATTTAAATTTCCAAATTAATTTATAACCATGTTTTCTAGTTCAGTTATTTATATATGAGACAAAACCAATGGTTACAAGCTATATATATATATATATATATATATATATATATATATAGTCAATTATTATTTCTCAACATCCAATTCAATTAACTATCAAAATTTAGAAGGTTACACTTATATAAGTTTACAAAATTTATTTCATTTACTAAATTCGAAAACAATATGGTATCTGTTTGCTCTGTTCAAGTGTTTTGGAGATCCTATCGGTAACGTTGATCAGTCGAATCGATTGGAAACCCAAACCAATATCAGCAACTCAAACAACACAATATATAAAACATTTAAATATAGATTTACAAATACACTATACAGGAATATATTTTCAAAGCAAGGATAGAGATTCAAATTTGATTAACTCGAGTCAAAGAAAATTTTGATTTGAAAATAAGTTGGAACAAAAGATAAGATGATTAACTAACCGAATAAGGAAATGGATAAGCTTATATAAATCGCGGGCAACCTTAACCGGGTCAATCGTGACTTAAGTATTAGATGAAATGTGGAATTTTAAGGCAAATCTACATTCGATCTCCAGAGATAGAATTCGGGACAATAAGAGATACTAGCATCTAACCGAGGATATTTATAAATCTTCGGTGAATCAATTCCTATTGTAAAGAAGTTTCACCCTTTTACAAATCAATCGAAGATTGGTGAAACCGCCGACTCATTGTAAAGATCATCCGAAGTGGAGTTGTGGGATACTCCAAAATCAAAAGAAGATGAATAGTGAGGGACAAGAATGAATTTCGGAACCTAAGGAATGTTCCAGAATTCAAAGGAAACAGAGTCAAAGAGGAAGAGATTCAAGCTCGAACAAAAGTGATTCTATGAATAAATTTACCATATATGCTAAGTTTTTCCTAGATCCAAAGCTCTGGTACCAAATGTAACGATCCAATATTTTGGACCATTCAAATTGACAATAAAACCACACATGCCAGACTTGAATTGCTCAAAATACCGAATTGCAAAATAAATTTGGCAAAACATAGAATATGTAGTAAATAAATCACAGATCACAGACTAGAGTAATATAATGCAGCGGAAGAAAGGAGATAGTAGCTCATGAAGCTACTATATGAATACACATCAGAGTTAAACAAGAACAACATAAGTCTCAATATGATAATCAAGTACAAATCAGAATACATCACTGGAATCAACTGGATAAATGGAATCAACTGAATACTGAAATTGAAACAGATAGTTGGATCTTCAAGCAAAGCTCCAACTCCGAAGGTGAGTCTCGAATGCCATATCACTCAGTATGACCTGAGCGTAAAGCAAAACACAGAACACTCGAGTTAGGACATACATACTTATACAGTGTAAACCAACTTAAGAGAACTGTAATGTAAGGTACAAGTAACTTAAATGATGCTTGGGACCACCCATCCTCTAAGGATCCTTTAAACTATTTACTATGTAGTAATATTTCGCTATTATAATAATGTCTATAGTAAAATAAACTTACTTTTAAATAGCGTTAAGGGGTTACCCATATATCGCTTAACACGTAATAGTCCCAGTAGTCCATCCAATATCATAGTTGCTCCTGAACGGGAAGCCACCAGAGGATACTCTATGGGCTACGGGAGAAATCCAAACTCGTACCAGGCTCACTAGGGTAGATGACATGGCACAACTAGGCAATGCCAGGGTAGATTTACCAATTAATATATGGACTGGAGGTAACGCGTAGTAGCCACTGCTGCCTACCTCGAGCCATACCCCCAAATCCAAGATCAAAAATGGCCACCAAATAAATCTCAAAGTTAGAATATAATATCGAAGGATTGTGTTCGATCAGAGGAGCTACCTCATTGGCCCAGAATCACTTCTGTTTTAGCCACGTTATGCCAACTCATAGGAATCGGGTCCACGTATATACTCAAAGGACATCACCACCATCCTACTTCATTCTGGAATATCCATCGCATACACAGTTGTTAAAGTGGTTTTCAGAGTTGGCAAAGGGTATGACAACTTCCGATCCATGTCCCTTTAACAACCAAACGTTATTATTTCCCATGGATATTTATTTCAAAACCTTTTTTATTCCAAACACATTTAATGTCAAATACTATTACTTTCCAAAATAATATCCATTTTCAAAAATGATAATATTTCCAAATCCATTTACTTTCCAAGATAATATCCATTTTCAAAACTAAATACTATATTTTTTTTCATTTCAAAACCAAATCAATATATCATTTAAATAAAACCCAAATTTCCAAACCATTGAATATTTTCCACCATTTATTAAACTTGAAATATTCCTTTAAATCATATTAACCAAACCACTTAGTAAAGTTATATTCTTAACTCCTCAATTTAAATAAGTTTAAATTAATACATTTAAAGACAAATTTTAATTAATTACCATTTCCAATAATTTCATTTCCAAAGCCATGTTGATTTCAAGTTATAACAACTCTGGGACCAAACACTTTGAGACATATTTATTTAAACCATTTAAATTCAATGTCAAATAAAATTCATTTTCAGAGTTGTAGCATTTCTAAGTTCATTCTTTAATTATAAAATTTTCAAAACATTGTGAATTTCAGCTACAATAGCACTTATTAAATGTTACGGCATATACAGTAATATTTCAAAAACATTGTCAAGTTCAAAAACAGCAGCACTTACGGAGTGCTACGGTAGGTATTTAGTTATTATTTCAAAACAGCTCAATTTCAGAAACAGTAGCACTTATAAAGTGCTATAATAGGTGTCTAGTTATTCAAAACAGTTCAGTTCAGAAACAACAACATTTACAAAGTGTTTTAGTAGTTATTTAGTTATTTTCGGAAATAGTTTAAATTCAGAAACAACAGCACTTCTAAAGTGCTATAATAGGTATTTAGTTATTTCAGAACCTAGTTAAGTTTCAGACTTGATAGCACTGAGCAAATGCTATCCTAAAACCACAACATTTCTGAAGTGCTACCAATAAAATTTTAGAATTTATACTAATATTTCAGCCACATTAAAATTTCAATTTTTTGCCTTTTTTAACTTGTAAAAATCATATTTCACGCTTCAAAAATATTCATTTTGATAATCATTTCTCTTATAATTAAATAAATAAATTATAAATAGAGTATCCAAATTAACTATAATTCATTTATAAGTCAAAATTTCCCTATTCTACTTAACCTTTATTTTTTTTACAAATAACTTTACACTTTATTTTAAAATACCCACTTCATAAATAAACTAAATTTTCATTTACTTAACAATTTTATTTAAAACCCAATTTCCAATTATCAAGGTAAGTCATATTTTAAGATACATTTTTCCATTTAAAATCCTAACTATTTATTTTGCAAAACATAACACTTCACAAAAGAACATTTTATCATAGTTAATATAACAATCAAATTTTCCTTATACATCTATTCATTTAGGCATCAATTATATATGATTTCTAGTTAAATAAATTTTATTACAAAATGTCCAATTAAGACTGTATTTCATTTTTGATACATTATTTATTATACAAAACGTACCCATTTTAGGAATTAACCTTTATTACCATTACTAGGTTAGATTTAAGATTCCAAATTTAATCAAACTTAATTGTTAAGATATTTAAATAAAACTCTTTAAATTCCCTATTTAAAACCTAATAATTGACTCATAAAATTTTAAGTTATAGAAAACCAATATCTCCTACAGAAAATCAGTATTTTACATGAGAAATCATTAAATCAAGTTTTAAGCTAAAATTCCATACATTTTAAATTTTCAAAATACTTAATAAAATTTTTGGAAAATATTAATTTAAAAATATTAAGGGCCTATATAATATTTTCTAACCTAGGTCAAGTGATACAGATATGTATCATTTCAATCCGTAGTTTAAAAAGAAAAATCCGGTTCTATCATTTCAAATCCGCAATCCCAATTAAATCAATTACAATTAAAATCAATAAAAATCGCTCGAGCCTATCATTTCAGCTCATAATGATTTTTCCTTATTCTATTGTCTATTCGGGTATGTATCATTTCAACCCACAGTGATAAGGAACAAGCAGTGTGATACAGTTAATAAAACGAACAGTATAATATAACATAGCTTCTCAGATGATGTAATGAATATATAAACATCATTTAACATCATATTATCACATCACTGACATATATGAATAACATATTAGTTTATACATATTCATTTGTCATCATTTCACAATTATATAAGTGTGTAAGTCTAGAGTGATACCACATCCTTTTAAAGCTGAAGATAATAATTCAAAATACGCGATTGAAACTTCGAAAAGCACAACAAGGCACGACTACATTTTTGAGTGAATGAAGAGTCAGATCTAAATCTTATATGCAAACAAACACAACATATATAAGAATATATTTTAATACAAAAGCATAGAAATTAAAACAACGGAAAATATATGAAATAAAATAACCTAGCTTTGCGTTAACCAATATGCGGGCTCAGCCACATCATACGTTGGCTCTGCCATGGTCTTCTTGTGCTCGGTCATGATGGTTAGGAGTATGCTAGGCTCCGCTATGAAGTCATAAGGCACGGCCATGGGAAAAAAATATGAAGAGGTGGAAGTTAAATTCATGGAAGACAAAAGGCAAGCACACATAGGCTCGGCTCTAGCAACATGTTTCGGCCACAAGGTCAATTTGGGTTCGGTCATAAGGTGCTAAAGGCAGGTATGAAATGAAGGTATGGCAAGGGGATGGTCACAGCCAAGGGATGGAAGGGCGCGAACAAGAGGGTGGCCGAGGCTAGCAATAGGAAGGAGATGTCTAGGGTTTCAATGCAATTTTTGGTGGTGGATTTGTATTAAATGCTCATGGTTAGGGTCTAGGATATTGATGAGGGATGGAGGAGGAGATGGTGGAGGAGAGGTCGGCTAGGGTTGAAGGTCGAGCTATGCTTGAGGCAAAACAAAGAAAAACAAAAATAGAAAAGAGGAAAAGAAGGAGGAAGCCATAGCTTTCTGTATAATTTTTTTCACGCAGATTCTAATGAGAGATGGGAACTTTTATGTACGTGAATGACCAAAAGGAGGCGGCTAGGGTTTGCACAAAGAACGGCTAGAGATGTAAAGAATGAACGGCTAGAGATGTGAAGAGCTAGGAAAATGAAAAGGCAAATTCCTTTCCAAGAAAAGTAACATAGTACTATTTAAATTTCCAATCAAAAGTCCAAATAAAATCTATTAGAAAAGAGAATGAAAAATAAAAATAAAGTAGAAAATAGAAAATTAGAATTGATGTAGAAAAATAAAATATAACATAGACAAGTTTTACTGAAAACAATCGCGTGTAAAACGCTGAAAGTTATCAAATTTAAAAAGTATAAAACGGAATTTCAAGAAACGAAAAGCAGAATTTATATTAAAATAAAATACATTTTCAAAGAAAAAGGTTGGAATATAAAAATTCAAATTTGAAATTTTCAACCGTAGTCAAACTTTGACTTTCAGTTGACCAAAATATAAAGATTTCAGGAATTGCTTATTTTTTCCAGAAATTCAATCTTAAATAAATTAAAAAATAAAAATTTTAAAATAAAAATTTAATTAAAATATTTACAAAATTATGGGTTGTTACAGAGTGAATATATATGATAGCATACTTGTTATTTTCTTATATAAAGATTTTAGAATGGTTTTAAAATTAATATTTATATAAGTTTATATTTTGATATATAAAGCAATAGTTTTTCTAATATATTAAGGTAATTGGTTTTTGTATTATTTGAATTAAAAGTAAAAATAAGAATAAGTGGTAATAGAAATACAACCAAATGGGAATTGGATAATATGAGCTATATAATTAAGATGTAACATCTCCATTTTTAAATCAAATTTGAATTAGTAATTAATTTAATATTTGGAATTAAATAATTTGAATTTTTTTCCAGAATTTAATAAGAAATGTGTTTGTTTATATATATATATATATATATATATATTGTAGAAAAAAATTTGGTTTGAAGTTCAAATATAAATATATTGAAAATAAATTGGATTTAAAACTCTATATTTTAAATTAGTAAAAATTTGTTTTCTAAAATTTATAATGTATATTGATTTTAAAAGTTATATTTGAATTTAATATAGTAAATTTTCCAAAGCTATTTGAAAGTTAAATTCTATATTTTTAATATATATATATATGTGTGTGTGTGTGTGTTTATTTATTCAAGTATAATTAGGTTTTAAAATCAATTTCTTTAAAATGGTTATAAATATACATATATAAGGAAATGCATAAATTAATTATAGAAAATATAAATACATATTTTAATATAAAGATTATATGAAAAAGAAATGTGTAACTATTTTAAATATGCATTCATACAAATGTAAAACATGTATCATGTGAAAGATAACAAGTGGCACACTTTATAAAATTAAAACAGGATTATAAATACAATAAATCCCCTTCTTTTCTCATTTTCTTTCATTCAAACTTTTTATACTCAAACTTACGAAACTTGGAAATGAAACTAGAGAAAAAGAAAAATCAAAACTACAAACAAAACCTGAAACTAACCTGATGCAAATCAAAGCAGAAATCAGCAAGAAAAATTACAAATCTTGGAAAAGCTTTGACCAGAAGATCAAAACAAAAGAAAGATCAAACAACTTCAAGTGTTCAAGTTTCAACCTGGAAAAATAATACAAAGTTTCAAGCAACAAGTAAATCAATATCAAGAAGAAGATTCAAATTCAAGAAAATCAATTTCCAAAGCAAAAAAATATATACCCAAACTTCTCTATTTCTTTTACCGTGAATAAACTCTACAATTTGTATATATACTTTGGTTTGCCTGTGATGATAGATGTGAGTGGTGCTTTGAAATGTTTTTGTTATACATATAAATGCATGTGTATAAATAAATAAATAATAAATATGATTGTGCATGTCTGTATAAACATACATAATATCACTATGTTAATATACAGGCTTCAACCCATCAAAACAAATTCAATTATTCCTTATACAATCAAATTTAGGCTTTGATTTGTAAAAGAAAATGTTGTAACATGGTAATGCCATTTTTAAAAATTGATTCATGAGGATTGGTTGGGTAATCATCTAAAAAAATTAAAATTTATTGTGATAATCTAAAATTAGTTCAAAATCATACATCTGGGTTTCAAGTTTTGATTATATGAATAAATTCATATTGATAAACGTTGATTTTGAAAATCATCATAATTTTTAGTTTATATTCGATGAGATATTTCGAGTTGACCAGAATTTGGGTTTGTGATGCTTTCTGATGTACGATAAGGTGTTGGTCGTCAGGGTCGAGGTTGGAGGAAGCTTGGAGGTTGGCGAACCTAGGAAAAATTCTAGGAGTATTTCTAGATGATCGTGGTTGTCGTACGCCGGTGATGTAGGGTTTTGTACCTGTTTTTATCAACGTTGTTTCAGGGGATTTTGCGACGTTGGGGTTGGATCGGGTCCGATCGCGAGGTTGGGGATCGGAGCTGGAAGTCGAGGCGAAGTTCGATAAGGTTAGCGAGGGTTCTCGAGGTGTAGTTCATCGGCGATTGATGATTTTTCCGATCGGTTTGTGTTCCAGGATGGATCAATTGGGTTCGATTTTGATTCATGGGTGATATCGACGATTTGGGTTCTCATGAGGGACGGCGAGGTTGTCATTGACTAGTCGACGATCGAAGGAAGGGGAGAGTAATGGATCGATGGTGTACGTGCACATGTGCATGATGTATTAGGTGAAATTGAAGTTTTTGGGCAAGAAGCATTTGTCTTGGGTCGATCTTGAGATGTTTGCATTGTTGCTCGCGAGTGACTCGATGTTTTGGTGTTATGGCTCGGGGTGTTTTGGTTTCCAGGTTTTAGTTTAGAAGTAAGAATGTATTTGGTTTTAAAGGAAATAAGGAAATAAATTTTTTTAAATTGAAATAAAGATAAAGGAATTTTGAAAACAATTTCCAACAATTATAATGTTTTAATCAAATTTTAATAAACATAAGAAGATAATGTATAAGTTTAAGCAAATGTTAACCAGATATTAAAGTAAATGTAAATAAATAATTTTCCAAAGGAATATAAATCATCTTAACAAAGAAATTTATTAAACAAGTTTTTAACAAATTTCAAAGATTAAAATTTTTAAAGTTGAATGGTTTTAAAATTGTTTGGTCTATATAATTGTGTACTAGGTTAATTATGTAATTAATTCCCAAATAATTTTCAAAACAAAGTTTAGTGATGTAATTAAGCAATTAATTAAGATAAAGAATTTATTTTTAAGGTTGTGATTAATTAAAGATAATTAATTTGTAGTTAATTACTTAATGTAATTAATAACGGTTAATTAATTTAGGTTAATAATCAAAGTATAATTACTTAATGAAGTAATTAATGGATAATTACTGAATGTAATTAATAAAAGGGTAATTACTTAATGAAAGTAAGTAAAGGATAATTTCTTAATGAAAATAATTAAGGATAATTAATTAATGATTAAAGGTTGATAAATCAAGTGATTAAACAATAATCGATTAAAAGATAATTAGTTTATGTGACTAATTAATTAAGGTAATTAATTTGGGAATAATTAATTAATTTAAAGGTTAACTAATTAATGAGAGTAATCAAAGGTTTATTAATTAATGTAAATTAAATAAGGATAATTAATTAAAGAATAATTAAATAATTAAAGGTTAATTATCTAATGATTAAAGATTGACTTATTAATTAAGGTTGATTTATTAATAATTAAGTTTAATTAATTTATTATTAAAGGTTAATTAATAAATGATTAAAGAATAATTAATTAAAATTGTTTGTGATTAATTAATGCCAATTAACCAGGATTAGTAATTCATTCATAAGTAATTAATCTGGTTTAAGTTAATTATAATCCGATAGCTAATTAATTTTGCTTATGAATGATTGGATTCTATTGAATGCTTTGAAATGATTGTTATCTCTGATCTATAATATTCTGTGATGTAAATTATTTGAATTGAGTTGTGTGTAAATTTATTTATCTATGATGAATTTATATTACTTATCTGTGAATCCGTGAATGCAGAAAAGCGTTATAGGATTATACCGCTTATCGATATTGCTGTATTTGGATTGTGATGATGAATGATATTGTATTGCTATGTAAAACCCCTGGACTACACCACAAACACAAATATGGATTGCACGAGGAAATTAGTTAAGTCAAAGGTATTTGAATTTAATATTATGAAATGGTTTTAAAAAATTGAATTTTGGATCCAAAATGAATTTTGGATCCAAAATGATTTTTGGAAATGGAATTAGATTGAATATGAAAAGCTTTTGAAAAGGAGTTTTGAAGAATAACTTGTTAAAGTTTTGAAATTTAAATAGCTTGATTTGAATTTGAATTGAAGATTTGAAGTTGGGTTCTATGAATATATGTTTGGAAATTATGGTTTAAAAAGGTTATACAAGTTATATAATGTGTGTGTGTATATGGATTTTAAACCATTTTTGAAGTATTTTTAAATATATTATTTTGGGAATTTAAATTTAATCCAAGTTTATACTTGAAGCGCTTTAACTTGAGCAAATGTAATCGGATTTTCCCAAAACGAAAACTCTTTGTTTTCAAATGATAATGGCTTTCATATAAAGAAATGATTTCCAGTTTTTGTTGAAAGGATTTCAAGTTATTGGTAAAATCAAATTGTAAATAGTTTTGAAAGCTATGAATGATTCTTTTCGAAAGATTGGTGAACATTATTTTAAATTGAAAAGGATCTTAAAGGTGTATCTTTTGGTTAAAAGATTTGAAATGGAAATTTGTTAAAACCATTTGAAGAAAAGGTTTTGGGCTAAAGTTGTGACTTAACTAAGATCCCAATATCCATATGCTTTTAAAAATTAAGCGCTCATTAAAAGGTTTAGCTGTGAGAGGAATTTATGTCATATAACCCATTCCGAATAATGATACGACGTAATGGATAGCATTTGAAGACCGGTGGTGAAGACCGGGTATTTTCGAAAGCGAAAGTATTACCTGTCGAATGTCTCTACACCGAATGGCCCCAGTATAGAGATTTGATCACCCTTTGTGATGGGGAGTCCGAAAGTGATTCGGAATTATTCGGATTTGCAAGGGCTTCTTTTGAAGTGCCTTCGGTTCTGTTCGAACCTGGAACAGACTTGTATGGACGTATGTCTGATGTCACACTTTGAGATATAAAGTTGATTTCTATCAAATACATTTTTGTTTGGTGGCGGATAATTTATTCTCTTATCTTAACACCGTTCTCTAAGACGTACGAGCTCAGAGATTATGTAGTTGATATTTAGTAGTGATATATTCCCAATTTGGTAATGTGGCATACTAAGTGTTGCTGATCATTTGTTGATCAAAGCATGGCTTTTGTGAAAAGCGTAACTTTGTGGGATGAGACTTCATCAGAACCACACAACCTCATAATGGTCGAAACAGGAAGTATGTGACAAGGTTATCGGGGGTCGCGCCCCTTAGGGTATGTCCATTTCCTTCTAGATAAAAGATGGTATCATGGTAAGGAGCCCAGATATTTAACCTATGTGGTTGTTGCTATATTGTTGGTGAATCCCAGGATAAAGGTCGGTAACGACCGAGGGATGGCATACTCATGTGAGTAGTTATCTAGTTACAGAGGTAACCCGGCCTTGTGTTGGCAGAGAACTGGTTAAGTTATCGGGGCGTCCCTCCAAAGGCATACCCATGTGGCATAGGAAGTTCCTTAGCCTGACCATTGTTAGAAATCCAATCATCCACTACGCGCCCTGTATGGTTTTAGTTGTAGAACCTACCATTTAACATGGTAGCTATAGTAGGCATACTATAATAGTACTTATGCTGGTTAAGATTAATACTATACTTTCGAAATGTTTTCTGCACTATGCACTAATAATAATATCAAATGGTTTTCGCGTATCAAGCATTTTTGACTGTCATATGGAGAAATCTCCTACAAGTGTGCGCTTGCATTATGTGTGTGGCGGGAAGCCTTATGGCAGTTTCATTTTCCAAAAAGCATTGCGGATTTATTTTAATGTCCTTTTGTTTTGTTTAAGATAAATTGTTTTTGTTTGCTCACACCAGTCCCATGACTGACCTGAAGTTTATTGTTTCCTTTCTAAACTCAAGGTGCCAACAATTTTCCACACGGGGAGCCTAGAGCCATATTGTCAGATGGTCAGCTGGTAGATATAGTTTTTGGCAATTTTTGGAGTATGTGGTTTGGCACTCGCATTTGGATCGAGCTTGTTGGTTGTGAATTTTTAAGCCTTTGGATTTGGGGATAGCATTGTTCACTTTAACCGGACTTGCTTAATACAACGTGGCGGTGGTTCGAGCTTCTGGTTTGCGGTTTTGGAGTTGGCATTGAAAATATTGTTTTCGCTGTTGTACTTTTGTCTTCTGCTGCTGTTCTTTTCGTTGTTGTTTTGTATCTCTTATATGTATTGATATTTCAATTGTATCATTGTTGTATCGAATATTGTATATCAATAAAATCATTCATTCAGTTTCCGCTGTGTTGTTGTACTTAATGTGCTATCAGCTCCAGCGCGAATCGAATTTCAATGTTTGAATCTGTGGCATTAGAATACGGGTGAAGTATGGATGTAGATTTTTGAGCGCTTAATTTAGACCGTGACATTTTGGTATCAGAGTTGAAGGTTGAGTAAAACTTTAACTCAAGAGTATAACACATTAGGCGACTCATTAGAGATAGGGTTACAAATGTCCTAGATGAGTCTATCCTAAGACATCCATCTGTATGCCTCAGTAAATTCTCTCACTATCCACTAATAGTGAGTATGAGTGCAAGAAGAAGACAAGGTAGGGGACAGGGAAATACCACTACAAATGGTCGATACCCTGCAACAGTAGGGACCGACTTTTCTCATCAATCTCTTTGATTATTATCCGATATCAATTCTTTGATGGCTTCGTGGCAGCTCCAGGAAGAAGTTTTATTATGGTGATGGCCCTGCAAATCGTTGTAGATAAGTCCCTATTTCGTATTCTCTTCATCATTTCCTATCAGCTTTTCATTTTCTAACTTTAATAAATTTGAAATCTAAATTGAAATAAATTGATTAACAATATATGAAGCCAAATTAGATTGTATCCGTTTATCTATTCTTTTGGGGTCCAGATGTATTCTACGAATGGTTAGTTATCCCTTGAACTAATCAATGCCCCGGCATATTTTGTAGATCTGATGACCCGAGTATTTTGTAAAATATTGAATGAGTTCGTTCTCATAATTATTGATGATATTTTGATTTGTTAAGCCAAATGCAGAATTGATATTCATTTTTATCTGGTAAATCATTTCTTTGTGTGATCGTCTGTTCTTTGTTGGCTCCCTGTCTAGCAAATTTCGAGGACGAAATTTTCTTAAGGGGGGAATTTGTAACATCCCTGTTTTTAAATCAAATTTAAATTAGTAATTAATTTAATTTTTGGAATTAAATTGTGAATTAATTGGAATTTTTTCCAAAATTTAATAATAAATGTGTTTGTTTATATATATATGTATGTATGTATGTATATATATGTATGTATGTATATATATGTATATTGTAGAAAGAATTTTGGTTTGAAATTGAAATATAAATGTATTGAAAATAACTTGGATTTAAAATTCTATATTTTAAATTAGTAAAAGTTTATTTTCTAAAAATTATAATGTATATTGATTTTGACAGTTATATTTGAATTTAAGTGGTAAATTTTCAAAAGCTATTTGAAAGCTAAATTATATATTTGTAATATATATATATAGATATATATATATGTATATGTATATGTATGTTTGTTTATTCAAGTATAATTGGGCTTTAAAATCAATTTCTTTAAAAAGGTTATAAAAATATATATACCACGAAATGCATAAATTAATTACAGAAAATTATAATTACATATTATAATATAAAGATTATATGAAAAAGATATGTGTAACTATTTTAAATATGCATTCGTACAAATGTTAAATCATGTATCATGTGAAAGATAACAAGTGGCACACTTTATAAAATTAAAACAGGATTATAAATACACTGAATCCCCTTCTTTTCCCATTTTCTTTCATTCAAATTTTTTATACTCAAACTTACAAAACCAGAAAATGAAACTAGAGAAAAAGAAAAATTAAAACCAAAACAAAACCTGAAACTAACCTGATGCAAATCAAAGCAAAAACCAGCAAGCAAAATTACAAATCCTAGAGAAACTTTGTAACGGCCCAGAATTTGACCACTTTAAAATCTAATATTTAAAGTGATTTTTAAGTATAAAATATGTAAGTTTATACGTTTCAAATAATATTAGATAGGATTTAAAAAGAGAAATATACAAAAATAGTAACATTTAATTAAATCGACAAAAGTGACAAAATGCAGATTTTAGAAAAGATAGTTTCACTGGTTAAATAAATTATCTTAATTTATTTAGGAGTGTTTATATTTTTAAATAGCATTATACAAATTTATTTTTAAATTTGGTTTACATAAATAAATAGTTTAACTAAAACGTCAAAATAAGACCGTAAAATATTTTGTCAAAAAACGACGTTTTGTCGATTAAAAGTTGTCGCAATGTCGTCGCGCCTTTATTTTCTTATATAGGAACATATATTCTAATAGTGTAAGTATTAATTAATTAACTAATCAAGTTTACTTTTACTAAACAAGGTTAGAAAACTTCTAGAAGTCATTAAGAAAAGTAAGTAAGAATTAACAAAAGTAAGTAAGAAAAGTCAAAAGTAAACATCAAATCAATATCACATTAAAAGCCAACATAATTATTATTTTACTTAGCTTAGTTCTTAAGGGATTAAGACATAAAGTAAGGATGCGAAAGGTGATGTTAAGTTTTATAAAAGTGGAGATTGCTTTAGGTTGAAGTAAGGTTAGTTTGGTAATTTGGTAAGAGGTTATTTTGGTAAATTACCACTATCTTTCTTTTTCTATAAATATCCACCCCCTTCTTCACTTTCATTCATAATTTCTTCTTCTTTTATCAAGCTTCTTCATCTTCTTCCTCTTCTCTCTAATGTCTTTCATGCCATAAAAAAATATTATAAAAAATAATGTCAAAAAGTTTACAAAATTTTCAAAAGAAATCAATGTTTATTTTCTTCAAAACAAACTCATTTTTTCTTTATATTTTACCTCTTCTTTTTTGGCCATAAGTTCTTCAATACCGAACCAAAATGCAAAAATTATTTTTTAAATCATGTATTTTTCCAGTGGCTACAACTTTCATATTTAACACTTTGTCTCATTCCAAAGTTTACTATGTCAAAAATCCACTTCTTTACAATGCATTTTCTGGCCCAGTTTTTAAATCATAAAATGTGCTATTTTGTTTTGATCATTACTTGATAATAACAGATCCTAAATTTTAAATTCTTTTCTTAAAACCATATGAAATTTCAATGGCTACAACTTTTATGTTGATCACTTTTTCCTGTTTTGAATTTTTCTATATCGGAAACTCAATTCTTTGAAGTGTATTTTCGAGATTTATTTTTATGAATCCGAGAGTAGCACTTTTATTTTAAACATATCTCCCACAAAACAACTTGGATTCAAAATATTCTTTTTTTCAAACTTAATAGAAAAGAATTTTCAACAACTTTTCAGTTAATAAGTTTTTCAAATTTTGTAAGTAAGAGAGTCAAAAATAAGAGAGAAGATGACCAATTTTTCGGATCTAAATCTTGGGAATTCAAGTTCAAAGCTCTACCGCTTCTTCTCTATATTTTCGGCCAACCTCTATCTCAAGCCTCGGCCAAGCTATTGAATCGAAGGGGGTGTTGTTTGCTAGTGTTTAATGGAGTAGGAATTAATTAGTGAAGTATTGGTTGATTAGAATGTTGGTAGGAAGTTAATCGCTTTGGATTATGGTGAGAAATTCTCATTACTTTTGAATTTATATTTTGATTATGTTATAAATCATATTTACACCCTTATGACATATGAATGTTCATACCAAATTGATTGTTAATATGGATGATTTGATAGTTAGTAAATTAAGTGAATTTTGATAATATATCCCATTATGATATTAATAGTGAATGTTAGATTTGAAATCATATGCATGTGATTGGATTGAATGGATGTTGTGTTAGTGATAAATATGATTATTTGATATGCTCATTTTGATTAAGTAATCTCTTTATCTAAAAAGACCATATTTTAGTAATATGAGATATTGTGGAAAAATAAGTCTCTTTTCATTTAGAAGTGAAATTAAAGTTAAAATGAAAGAGAATTTGAAATTTGAAGTGAAACGGATTTGAAAAGGATAGTTAATTAGAAATTAAAATTTAGACGAATAGTGAAATTGAAATGCAAATTTGAATTGATTATTTCAAATATTGAAAAATAAGTTAAAACTAGACGCGTCGCGCAAAGGTAGTTCGCGATTTCGCGCCGAAAAGTTCAAATGAATGTGTAGAGTGGAATATAGCTCAGAATTCTTCGAGATAAAAAAATTCCGGACTATTATATCCATATCTTCTAAATGAAGAAAGAAAATCAAAGTTTCGATAAGTAGATTTTTAAATAACTCCAAATTAATTTTCAAGAAAAAAATCGCGCTAGTGCAGTTTAGTGACCATAACAGGAAATTTGTTTAAATGGATGTTTTTAATTGCGAAAAAATATGGAATAAATTTGATAAATCTATTTAAATGATTTAAAAGAGATTTGGATTGGAAAATATGAATTATCGAATGTTTAAAAGTTGTTTAATTCAAATAAGCTTATATAGCATTTTCCGCAACACTTTTCTGTTGCGAATTCTATAACTTTTGGAATATGAGTTTATATGTAACGACGTTTCCCAGGATAAATTATGAATGTTTTAAAAAGGATAATTAAGCGTTTTGAAAGATAATTTGGAATATTCACAAGCAATTCCAAAATAAAGTTGAAAAATCTGAGTATGCGGAAACGACTAGCACATTTGTCCCGCCTGTGAGATCTGAGAAGATAAAACAAGGTGTTTAACTAAGGTTCGGAATGGAGCAACCAATGCCCTGAACTTACCTGGCCTAGGTTTTCTTTTCTTAGGCGAGGGGTGGAACAGATCGAAAGGAAAGCCCGGATGCTCTTAAATTAAAAAAGATTCCGTGTTAAGTTTTCCAAATTAAAAGAAGATTGGTATTATCCAAAAATTAAGTAATCTCCAAAATGAAATATTTCTACGATCATATTTACTCAAAAATGTTTGTTAAGATTGATTTAGGGTTTATCGTAAACGATGTCTTAAATAACATTGTTTTTGACCCGCCTAAAAGTTAAAGGATCTGATTGAAGTTTAAGAAAGTAAATTTGAGATATTTTCCAAAGCAAAAGAATGAATTACTTAGAATTATCCTAAGTTAAAAGAAAGAGATTTATAAATCATCAGAAAAGAATTTAAGTGAAAAGAGACTTAATAAATCCTATATACTCGTATTCACTTTTATCGATGATTGGATTTCGAAGGAACCAGAGTCGGATTTGATTAATTTCTATCTAAAAAACCACTTCGAACCAATGTATATGTTCGAACGTGAAGACATGTTGAAGACGATGATTTTTGTAGACCGTGGATCTTTATAGCGTGAGGACTGCTTATTGATTTGCTCCGGGTTGCACCCATTATAGAGTTATATATAGCAGTGGTCTCCTCGTGATCGAGATTTTGCGGATTGCAAGGGCTTCTCGCCTAGTAATGGCCGAGGAAAGTGCCTTCGGTTTGTCCTGTTCCTGGACAACTAGTATGGACGTTTGTCTGACATTGCATTTCTAACGATTATGTACATTGGTTTTTACAAACATACATCAGTGGTGGCGGAGAAGGCAACTTCTCTTAGCTTAACACCCTCCTTGAGACTTACGAGCTCAAGGGTTGTATTTTTATGGAAGGCAATTAGTAGTTAAACGGAAATGGCAATATGGCATTCAAAGATGTGATATGCGCTATGTGAAAAGGTAATCGTAACCTCAAGCCTCATCAAACCGGAAATGACCGAAACAGGATTAGATGCGGCAAGGCTAAGTGGGTCATTCCCAATTAGGGTATGTCATCCCCTTCTAGATATGTTTTTTCCCGCTATGATGTTCGGGATGTTAATTAATGTGGTGTATGGAAAACGAGCGCTCGGTTAAAGGTCGGTAATGAACGGGGGATGACATATTCGGTACTATCTAGTTAAAGAGGTAGGTCGGTCTTGTGTTGGTAGAGAAGCTTTGTGATGGTTTCTTAGGACATCCATCTAGAGGTGTACCCATTTCGGAAGGTAGATCCTGCGCCTGGTCATTTGTATGGAAATCCATTCTCCAATAAGAACCTACGGACTTGATTGTAAACTTATTATGTTGGAATTTAATCAATGTAACAATTTCGGCTAAGATTAATAAGTTTATTTGCAAATGTTTTCAAAGAATGTCATTAGAAATAATATCAAAAGTTTTGATATAAAAGTGTTTTAGTTATCATAAGGCAAAAACCCGTCCGTATTTATGTGTGGGCGTGGTCTTATGAAATACTCTTTCTTTTCAAAGGATCTTTATAAAAAGGCCGATATATGACACTGTCATTTATTATTGAGTTTTTCTCATACTGGTTTATCAAGCCTGATCCGGGTATTTTCAATACTCAGGTCAGATCCGAGTAGTTTGAGGTTTAGTCGAAGACGGTTGGAGTTTCCAGAGGAGAGCTGGAGATATTCGTCGACTTATGGAGATATTCGTTTATCGGCTTTGCTTAGTGTATTTTGTCTGATGTTTGTCAGCAATTGTAAAGGCGGGTTTTATAACTGTCCAAGCTGAATTTAGGTTAGACTCTGATATATGTATTTAAAAGTTTTCCACTGTAAAAACATTTGTTCAATACTATATGTTCTTTCATTCGTGTGAGATTCGGTTCTGTCTGCTTATCTTTATTCACCTTTTCTTGGTGAGGTTCGTACATGATAGGGGGTTCTCGCTTCTTGTTAGGTAGCGAACGGACGACTCTTAGTCCTACATGTCCCTGAGATCGAGTATCGAGGGGTTGGTTTGGTAGTTTGCCTTACAGTGGAGAGGCTGGCCGTAAAAGCAAAGCATGAGTTACCGGTGTAAGCTACGGTGGTTGTATCCACTGTCGATGGTTGAAAAGCCTAGATCTTTACATTTGGTATCAGAGCTGAAGGTTAAGCGAGAACCTTGGCTCTATTATGGGAAAAGTCTCATCAGAGATAGGATTAGTAATATCCTAGGATGAGTAATTCATTAGAGATAGGGTTAGCAACACCCTAGAATGAGTTATGGGAGTAGTATATATATTGAGTGTGTATTTGTTAATTTTATAAAAATGATTTTGTTTTAAAGGAAATCGGTAAATGAAATAATTTTACCTTGGGTTTATATTATAAATATTAAAGGGAATACTATTACCTTTTGGGTTAGAAGTTAAGGATTGATTGTGCTTTGCTTAGTGAAACTAAAATATGAATATCTTGTGATTAGAATTGCACAATTTGACTATAAGACATTTCATATAGGATCAATTAGTTGAAAGCTAGAATTTAGAACTTTAATCATATACCCTTAGATACTTAGTATTAAGAAATAATAATGATTAAGTGATTATCATGATGGATGATTTAAAAGCTAAGTACAAATATCTTGTGAAGTAACATTCACAATTTGATTATAAGATATTTGATGATAATATTGAAGCTAGAAGTTGTAATTAGAGTAAGTAAAAAGGAAATGCATACTTAGAAAATTTCTTATTAACAAGATAGGAAAAAGATAAACCAAAGTTGAGAATTTTTACTAAATATACTATAAAAGGATAAGTTCTATAACTTATTAAGAGATAAGTTAATTTGAAATTGGGGAATAAGAGATATAAGAAATATCATCCTAATATAAAAATTTGAATTAGTGATACATTTAGGGTAATATTTGTAATTCAAAATGAAGTAAGAATAGAAGTGGATGGTCTTGAATAATAAGGTTAGTAGGTTGATTGTTGGATGAAAAAAAAAGTTAATAACAAATACCATGTGAATTAAGTTTCACAAATTTGACTATAATGTATTTGATGGATTTAAGATTAGGAAATTTATTTAGAAATGGATAGGTAAATAAGTTAAGTAGTTAATCATAGAATCGGTAAGAAAAAAAGTGTACTTTTAGTAAAGTTGTCTTATGTAACAACCTGCATATTTAACGATTATATATTTAAATGCTTTATTTAAATATAGCGTCGTTAGTCGAATTTGGGTCCGAAATGTTACTTTTTGCAAATGGCCGAATTGGAGCTCGAAACCATCTCCATTGGTTCCAAAATGGCATTTGCGATCTTTTTGAGTATAATCTTTGATATGTGTAACGACCCGTAAATTTTCGATAATTAAAATAGCTAATTTAAAAAGATTTCGTGATTTAGTGTTAGAAAAAATTTTGTGATTCGTTTGGTATAATAATAACTGAAAGGAATTGCAATAATAATTATCCAAGTAATGAAAAATAAATGCGACTTAGTAAATTCTTTTGCAATCGATAGTCGAATTGGGTGATAAATGTTGAATTCATTCGGTATAAGAGAGTAGTTGATTGATGAGTAAAATCTATTTGAAATCAAATATTGAATATTGAACACGTAAAATTGTTTAAATTAAATATTTAAAACTTATTGAATAATTGAATAACTGTAAAATGAAAATAGTGTTCTAAATTTTGAAATGGTTTTAAAAGTTGAATCTTATAAGTTCAATTTCAATATTTCAAAAGATAATGAATTATTGGATAAGCGAAATTGTCTAAATTAAATATTTGGAATTTATTGGATAAATAAAATAACGGGTTTAATATGATTAAAAATGATTTGTAAAATTTTATTTTATCATATTGGAGTTATAGTGATGTTATAGAACTTTTAAAACTGAATTTAAAATTTATTTGTGAAAATTGAATATTTTAATATTTAATTATCGACTGGAAAATAGCCAATTTTTGAACAGTCTCAGAATTGGATAAAACTAGTTCCATTGGATCCGTAATAGTTAGTTATTATCGGATTTCAATTTTCGTAGCAATCGGAGTTGTCGTTTGACCGTGGCAGCTCGAAACGCGTTGAAATTGTTTAATATTAATTTGGCGAGTTAAAAATAGTCATTTTTCAAACGGTCTCGGATTTCGACGAAACTAGTTTCATTGGATCCGTAATGTTATATTATTGTAAGATTTCAAATTTCAAGTCAAACGGATTTACCGTTTGTCCGGGGCAAGCCAAAACGCATAGAAAATCGTTTAATCGGTTTAATTTAAATTTGATCGTTTATTGCCGTAACTCGCGCATATGATCGAATTAGCCTCCGAAACCTATTCCATTGTGTCCGGAACGCGGGGTAAACCCTAGAAATGCCAGTCGGCACGCTTCGTTTGGAGTTCGGAAAATTTCGATGAGTAGTAAATTGGGAAATTTTTCTATAAAAGGACCTTCACCCTTTCACTTTGCAAACCCTAATTTACTTCAGCCCTAGCCGCCATTTTACTGAATCAATGGCCACGAAAATTCAAAACTTCTTCCTCATTTTCCTCTCAATCCATCAACAATTTGCAAAAACTCTCAACTACAAAGTTGTAGAGCACGATGAAAGCTTCAAATCCATACGGAGATGATCGAAAACGGAGCTTCGAATCAACGGGAAATCGAGTAGGAAGGGGCTACGTTTTTCACACAAATCGAGGTGATAGGGGAGGCCGAGCTTGATGCCTTTCTGGCCGAAGGTAGAGGGAGGTGAGGAGCTTCGTTTGGCACTTCCTGATCGAACTCCGGGTCAACGGGGTGGTGGCAATGTTCAACCCTAATTCGAAGCTTTATGGGTTATGCTGCGTACAAGTTCCTGACGTTGGGAAGAAGATGCGTGAGCGGCCTGATGTGTGGGGAGATGGAATGGACGGCTATGATGGTGTGGGTTTGAAATTGCAAATAAAATTGTAATTTATATATTTAATTATCGTTCAAACTTTAAAAATTGATATCTCTTTCATACGAGGTCGAAAACGCGCGAAACCAGTTGCGTTGGAATCGTATGGACGAGCATTACGCTATGGAGCTGGATTGGATTCGTTTGGAGCTAGTGAAAATTTTGGGTAAAATTAAACGCTCGTTTAATTTTATTCGAAATAAAACGCTGGAACAACGGAAAATCAAGGTGAGTGTTTTATAACGCTCACACCGTACTAAATATTTTTATGCTAGTTAAATTTGATATTATGAAGTGTTATGATTTTATTTGTCGTTGTTTGGTAAAAATTTAATTGTCATATAGCTTGTCATTTGCATTAACCGTTGAAAAATTAAATTGATAGTTAAATTGAAATTAAAATTGGATTGCGATTAAATTACCTGGCATTGATAACTATAAAACTGCCATGAAATGTATTGTTTATTGGATGATGTATTTTGATGGATGCTATTGGTTGATAATTGAATGTTTGGATGTTTATTTGCTTATATAGATCCTGTTATGCATACATATGATACTGAGATTAATTTAAGTAATGTATACTCACTCCTGACATTTAATTGAAATAAAAAAAATTACTTGGCCATAGGATAGAAAATTATATACGGACACCGAATTGGCTAAATAAATAATTTTTGAAATCGTCGATTTAAAATTTATTTAAATGTTTTGATTTAAAAGTTATAAATAGAAATCAATTTATAGAAATCAAATTTGTCGAAAAATTGAGTTGGAATGTTGAAATAAATTTTGGTTAAAAGAAATTGGTAAATAAATTAAGTTGTGACTTTAAAAAAAAATAAAAATTTGGATATGATTGAATTTCAAAAATCTATTTATTTTAAAGATTGAACATTATTTCGAGCTTTGAATATTACTAAGTAAAAGTGATATGAAATGATATTTTGAAATCGAGTTTGGAATTGAATCATATTTGGAATTTGGATTTAAACTTGAATATTGTTGGAAATTTTGTTAAGTGTTATAAATTGATATTTTGAGAAATCAAGCTCCAAATCGATATAAATTGAAATTGAATTAATTAAAGGTGAATGTAGAATTGAATTGATTTGAAGTAAAAGTTGACATTGTTTTGAATTGAAATCGAAATTGAATCGGTAGAATGGAAATTGAAATTGATTTGAATTGGGAAGTTATAATTGAAATGGATTGATTTTGAAGCTGTTTTAATTTGTTTTCCAAATTACTCTGTTATATAAACCATTTTGAATACTTAAACTATTTTAATCTATTTTAAATCTACTTAACCCAATTTAAATTATTTTAAACTAATTTATCTATTTTAAATCCATTTTAAAGATTTTAAGTGTTTTTAACTATTTTAATTATTTAAAACTACTTTTAAACTACTTAAAACTATTTTTCTAAAATCCTAAGCTGGTCAATAAGGTGAAATGTTTATATTTAAATCTTGAATTTAAATATGAAATCTGATATTTTGAAAGATACGATGATATTTGAATGGATTTGATTTTTGAAGCGAATATGATATTTTGATATCAATTATGAATCGATTTGAAATATAAAAGAGCCAACGGTGTAATAATACGTAGTTATTAAAGAGACCGGGATCGGATATGGACATACTCTCTGTCGATACCGAAAACCACTTTAATAACTATTATACGCGGAGTGTTGATCCAGAATGAAGTGGATGGTTTGGTGAACGCGTTGACTGAAGAAAGAGAACGATTATTGGATGACCCCTGACATGACTAAAACAGGAGCCGCGCCGGGCCATTGAGGTTCGCCACCTCTAGCGGACACACTTCTTCGATACCATTTCTATTACATTTGTGATGCGATTTGGGTGCACCCCTTGATTTGGGAGTGTTGTTTCGCGGTGTTGGGGTAGCTGCTGGCTATGCCCAACATCAGTCCGGATCATGCAACTACTAGTATCCTAGTTGGTATCGCCTCATGTACCTTGTCATACTGATTATCCTATTCGTGACCACTACGTTTTGATTTGTACCTTGAGTATATGGATTGCCCTCTGGTGACTTCCGGTTTTGGGGAAACTACGGTCTTGTATATGCTTTTGGGAATATAAAATGTGTTAAGGGGGATTATGGTAACGCCTTAACGCTATTTTGATACTTTATATTACAGATAGACATTATCTACTTAGCGTATATTACTACATAGTAGATAGTTTAACGGATCCTTGAGAGATGGAAAATCCCGTAACATCTCTTGAGTTATTGCACGCACGATGACACAGGATAGGAGATGTCAAACCCCGTAAACATCTCCGACGCCGTTACACTCATATTTATTTACGATTGATTTAACTTTCATAAGGATATTTAGTCCTGACTCGAGTGTTTGTCTTTTCATTACGCTTGGGTCAGTCCTGAGTTTTCAGATTTTTGAGGATCTATTTCTGGAGGATGAAGACGAAGATTTGGTATATTATGTACTACTATTATATTCATTCCATTCCGCTGCATTGTTGTATGATATTTGATGTGTATGTAACTCTGATAAATGTTGTATAATAATAATCAAATGTATTCATTTCAAATGTATTCATTTAATTAACAGCTTCATGAACTGTTATTTTATTATTATACTTTAGCCTTCCGCTGTGAAATTCTGTGTTGTTTCATTTCCTTTATTTCCCTTCCTTTTCTTTTCTTAATTACCCCAATAACTATCTGCCCTTTTAATGGTTTGGAATCGACATGGGTATTTGATCGTCGGTTTAAATTGTCCAAAAAGGCGGGCTGTTACAGTTGGTATCAGAGCTTGGGTTTAGCGATAAACCTTGGCTCTAGTGGGGAATAACTCATTGAAATAGAGGTAAACTATATGAATGAGTTGAGTGTATATGAGAGAGCGTACTTGTTATTTGATATAAAATGGTTTTATATTGTGTTAATTTGTTCCGTTGAGTATTTATGAATTCTGGTCGATACTTGGGACGCCAAGGCGTCGATAGGAATTTCTAAACACTCGAATAGGACAAACCAACACAATATCGTTTTGGAATATATTTTATATAAAGAATTATTTGAATATTTATTCATTTTGATTGAATTGATTGTTAGGAGATGATAATATTAGATTATTATCGTTATTGTTTGATCAGTAAATATTTACAACAATTGATTAAATAACAATGGATTTAGGAAAATGAAATCTTGTAAACACAATTGATAATGAATATAAATGAATTTTATCTTGGATTTGGGAATTTAAATTCCGGTGTTTGAAATTGACTTACAAGAATTTGAAAAATATAATATGAGTATTATATGATAGTATAATTGAGTTGAAATTGTTTTCGAAGGATTTTTTTTTTATGATAAGTGTTATATTCCCTACTCTTGACGTTAGAAAATGATTTCGGTGATGAGTGCACGCATCATCGGCGTTTATTTTCGAGAGTCTGAGTGGGGGAGACCACTTAATAGCTTGTCTAAACCTTGTTTTGATTCAAATTTATTTTATTTTGTATTCTCTATAGTATGATTTGATATATAAATTATATAAGTATATATTATTTCAAAACTTGATTTGAAATGAAACCGGGATTGGAATTCTTAAGTCCTTTAATAATTAATGATTTTTTTAAATGATTGAAATGAATTTAGACTTGAATCATTGAGGAACTTTTGAATTGTGAAATGAGAAATGAACCTAAGAGCTAAGTGAAAATATCAATTGAAGTAGAAATCCTTAGAATTAGGAAATTATGAACTTAAAATAAAATTGAAACTGTAAAACTCGCATAGTATTAAATTTCATTCTATAGCATAGATATAACTTACCAAAATACTTAAGAAGTTCAAAATGTTATATGAATTGTTAATTGGATAATATACAAGTATAGGTTTGAATAATGAAATATGCATTTAACTAATGGTTTGCAAATATAAATAAAATTGTTAGTAAATAATTGGAATTTAAATTAACATTTAAAGGTGATTCACAATTATGTTAATATAAAATGGAAATACTATATGTGAATGTAAATGTGAAAAAAATTATAGTGAAATTTAAGTAATGACTTAAGAATTGATAAATTGAAAATTCAACTTTAAATGAAAAGAAGTTGTATGTTGTTTAACTACATTCTATTTGCATAACTATAACTTATCAAATACTTAAAGGGTTTAAAATGCTAATAAGGATAAGTAGAGAAATAATATACAAGTGTGAGAGTGAAAAATAAAATGTAAAGATCTATTGATAGTTGTAAATATAAAAGAAATTTAAGCTGTAAAATGAATAATATATATAAATGAATGAATAAAATTTAAAATTAATGAAATATAAAATTGGTAAATGGAAACTAATTAAATTTGAATATAACTAAATGCCAATAAACTTGGAAGTGTATGAAATAAAAATTGACTTGTAATTGTATAAGTGATTTAGTGTAGATTTTGGATGGATGTTAATGTTTGATATGCATTGGTTGTTAGATGGATGATAATTGATTAAGTAGAATTCATTAGTGTTAATGGAATTGAATAAACGGAATAAAATTTTAAATAATTAAATTCAAATTGGGAGCAAATTGACTTGAATTAAAAATGTGAATGAAACAAACTTGAATAAATTGGAAACAAATTGAATGTAAACCTATTGCATGGATGAATAAGAAAATAAATGACTTTGTGTTTATGATTGTTTTTTTTTAGAAAATTTGAAGTTTTGATGGTTTGCACTTTGAAATAATAAAAGCAAATTTTTGGAAAAATCCAAATTTGTCCAATATATGCTGAAACGAAAACAACCATAACTTTTAAATGGCTGAACGGAATTCGACGATTTTGGACTTTTAGGAAAGCTTAGAAACTATAGCACAACTTTTGTTTAGATAACTTGAGAAAATTCCTTCGTCTGCTTAGTCAAAAACTTGAATGTTACTCGCTGTCCTGTGTAAAAATAAGTAAAATCTGTAGTATACAACCTTAGTATTTTCGCCATATCTTTTGACTGGTTTATCATATTTTGATGATCTTGCCCTTTCTGGAAAGATAAGAACTTAAGATAAAACTTTTGTTTTAAGTGTTTTGTGTTTTAATGTCGTTTAGAAGGTCCGAAATGTGGGTGAACGTCGCTGACCTGCGCAAACACTGCCCAGGCTGAAGTGTATCCCCTAAGTAAACGGCCATAACTTTTGAACGGATGATCCAAATTCGATGATTTTGGACATTCCGGAAAGCCTGAAATGAATGCAACAACTTTTGTTTAGATTCTATTGTCAAATTTTTCCGTTTAGGTGACCTAAAGCTAAGATTTGTTTGCTGTCCAGAAATTGAAATCTCAGTTTTGAAGCTAAATATGTTATATATATGTTGTGTAGGCTAAGTATAGCGATCTATCTTTATATGCATGGTTCTAACTTAGTTATTGAGCATTTTAGTAGGTATCAAAGGGGTTGCGCTTCGTTGTGGAGCTCGCTTCTACGCTAAACGCATAATGTAAGTAAAATGCTAATAAATGCTAAATAAAAGGTACGCTTACGGTTTTATATGATATTGGTGATATTTATATGTTGTTTCCCCATATATGGGATGCCTCATCATTGAGATGAGATGTATATTTTTGATATATATGCTATTATATTTTTTCCGATCGAGCCGCGCAAAGGAGACTCTGCCGAAATTTTCCGTAAATCCAAGTGTTAGAAAATTTTTCAAGTTTTAAAATTTTATAACTTGTTTTGATAACTAGCTTTTAAATTTAGAAAGCCGTTCAGAGTAACATTGTGGAAGCGTAGTTAGGACTTTATAAATGGAATTTCATTGTTTTATAAGTTGGTAACTTTGATAAAATATATCTGATGTTGAATTCTATACTTAGTTTCTTTTCCCTTCTTTTTCCTTTTCGGGGACGAAAAGTTTTGAGTGGGGGAGAGTGTAACGACCCGTAAATTTTCGATAATTAAAATAGCTAATTTAAAAAGATTTCGTGATTTAGTGTTAGAAAAAATTTTGTGATTCGTTTGGTATAATAATAACTGAAAGGAATTGCAATAATAATTATCCAAGTAATGAAAAATAAATGCGACTTAGTAAATTCTTTTGCAATCGATAGTCGAATTGGGTGATAAATGTTGAATTCATTCGGTATAAGAGAGTAGTTGATTGATGAGTAAAATCTATTTGAAATCAAATATTGAATATTGAACACGTAAAATTGTTTAAATTAAATATTTAAAACTTATTGAATAATTGAATAACTGTAAAATGAAAATAGTGTTCTAAATTTTGAAATGGTTTTAAAAGTTGAATCTTATAAGTTCAATTTCAATATTTCAAAAGATAATGAATTATTGGATAAGCGAAATTGTCTAAATTAAATATTTGGAATTTATTGGATAAATAAAATAACGGGTTTAATATGATTAAAAATGATTTGTAAAATTTTATTTTATCATATTGGAGTTATAGTGATGTTATAGAACTTTTAAAACTGAATTTAAAATTTATTTGTGAAAATTGAATATTTTAATATTTAATTATCGACTGGAAAATAGCCAATTTTTGAACAGTCTCAGAATTGGATAAAACTAGTTCCATTGGATCCGTAATAGTTAGTTATTATCGGATTTCAATTTTCGTAGCAATCGGAGTTGTCGTTTGACCGTGGCAGCTCGAAACGCGTTGAAATTGTTTAATATTAATTTGGCGAGTTAAAAATAGTCATTTTTCAAACGGTCTCGGATTTCGACGAAACTAGTTTCATTGGATCCGTAATGTTATATTATTGTAAGATTTCAAATTTCAAGTCAAACGGATTTACCGTTTGTCCGGGGCAAGCCAAAACGCATAGAAAATCGTTTAATCGGTTTAATTTAAATTTGATCGTTTATTGCCGTAACTCGCGCATATGATCGAATTAGCCTCCGAAACCTATTCCATTGTGTCCGGAACGCGGGGTAAACCCTAGAAACGCCAGTCGGCACGCTTCGTTTGGAGTTCGGAAAATTTCGATGAGTAGTAAATTGGGAAATTTTTCTATAAAAGGACCTTCACCCTTTCACTTTGCAAACCCTAATTTACTTCAGCCCTAGCCGCCATTTTACTGAATCAATGGCCACGAAAATTCGAAACTTATTCCTCATTTTCCTCTCAATCCATCAACAATTAGCAAAAACTCTCAACTACAAAGTTGTAGAGCACGATGAAAGCTTCAAATCCATACGGAGATGATCGAAAACGGAGCTTCGAATCAACGGGAAATCGAGTAGGAAGGGGCTGCGTTTTTCATGCAAATCGAGGTGATAGTGGAGGCCGAGCTTGATGCCTTTCTGGCCGAAGGTAGAGGGAGGTGAGGAGCTTCGTTTGGCACTTCCTGATCGAACTCCGGGTCAACGGGGTGGTGGCGGCAATGTTCAACCCTAATTCGAAGCTTTATGGGTTATGCTGCGTACAAGTTCCTGACGTTGGGAAGAAGATGCGTGAGCGGCCTGATGTGTGGGGAGATGGAATGGACGGCTATGATGGTGTGGGTTTGAAATTGCAAATAAAATTGTAATTTATATATTTAATTATCGTTCAAACTTTAAAAATTGATATCTCTTTCATACGAGGTCGAAAACGCGCGAAACCAGTTGCGTTGGAATCGTATGGACGAGCATTACGCTATGGAGCTGGATTGGATTCGTTTGGAGCTAGTGAAAATTTCGGGTAAAATTAAACGCTCGTTTAATTTTATTCGAAATAAAACGCTGGAACAACGGAAAATCAAGGTGAGTGTTTTATAACGCTCACACCGTACTAAATATTTTTATGCTAGTTAAATTTGATATTATGAAGTGTTATGATTTTATTTGTCGTTGTTTGGTAAAAATTTAATTGTCATATAGCTTGTCATTTGCATTAACCGTTGAAAAATTAAATTGATAGTTAAATTGAAATTAAAATTGGATTGCGATTAAATTACCTGACATTGATAACTATGAAACTGCCATGAATTGTATTGTTTATTGGATGATGTATTTTGATGGATGCTATTGGTTGATAATTGAATGTTTGGATGTTTATTTGCTTATATAGATCCTGTTATGCATACATATGATACTGAGATTAATTTAAGTAATGTATACTCACTCCTGACATTTAATTGAAATAAAAAAAATTACTTGGCCATAGGATAGAAAATTATATACGGACACCGAATTGGCTAAATAAATAATTTTTGAAATCGTCGATTTAAAATTTATTTAAATGTTTTGATTTAAAAGTTATAAATAGAAATCAATTTATAGAAATCAAATTTGTCGAAAAATTGAGTTGGAATGTTGAAATAAATTTTGGTTAAAAGAAATTGGTAAATAAATTAAGTTGTGACTTTAAAAAAAAAAATTTGGATATGATTGAATTTCAAAAATCTATTTATTTTAAAGATTGAACATTATTTCGAGCTTTGAATATTACTAAGTAAAAGTGATATGAAATGATATTTTGAAATCGAGTTTGGAATTGAATCATATTTGGAATTTGGATTTAAACTTGAATATTGTTGGAAATTTTGTTAAGTGTTATAAATTGATATTTTGAGAAATCAAGCTCCAAATCGATATAAATTGAAATTGAATTAATTAAAGGTGAATGTAGAATTGAATTGATTTGAAGTAAAAGTTGACATTGTTTTGAATTGAAATCGAAATTGAATCGGTAGAATGGAAATTGAAATTGATTTGAATTGGGAAGTTATAATTGAAATGGATTGATTTTGAAGCTGTTTTAATTTGTTTTCCAAATTACTCTGTTATATAAACCATTTTGAATACTTAAACTATTTTAATCTATTTTAAATCTACTTAACCCAATTTAAATTATTTTAAACTAATTTATCTATTTTAAATCCATTTTAAAGATTTTAAGTGTTTTTAACTATTTTAATTATTTAAAACTACTTTTAAACTACTTAAAACTATTTTTCTAAAATCCTAAGCTGGTCAATAAGGTGAAATGTTTATATTTAAATCTTGAATTTAAATATGAAATCTGATATTTTAAAAGATACGATGATATTTGAATGGATTTGATTTTTGAAGCGAATATGATATTTTGATATCAATTATGAATCGATTTGAAATATAAAAGAGCCAACGGTGTAATAATACGTAGTTATTAAAGAGACCGGGATCGGATATGGACATACTCTCTGTCGATACCGAAAACCACTTTAATAACTATTATACGCGGAGTGTTGATCCAGAATGAAGTGGATGGTTTGGTGAACGCGTTGACTGAAGAAAGAGAACGATTATTGGATGACCCCTGACATGACTAAAACAGGAGCCGCGCCGGGCCATTGAGGTTCGCCACCTCTAGCGGACACACTTCTTCGATACCATTTCTATTACATTTGTGATGCGATTTGGGTGCACCCCTTGATTTGGGAGTGTTGTTTCGCGGTGTTGGGGTAGCTGCTGGCTATGCCCAACATCAGTCCGGATCACGCAACTACTAGTATCCTAGTTGGTATCGCCTCATGTACCTTGTCATACTGATTATCCTATTCGCGACCACTACGTTTTGATTTGTACCTTGAGTATATGGATTGCCCTCTGGTGACTTCCGGTTTTGGGGAAACTACGGTCTTGTATATGCTTTTGGGAATATAAAATGTGTTAAGGGGGATTATGGTAACGCCTTAACGCTATTTTGATACTTTATATTACTGATAGACATTATCTACTTAGCGTATATTACTACATAGTAGATAGTTTAACGGATCCTTGAGAGATGGAAAATCCCGTAACATCTCTTGAGTTATTGCACGCACGATGACACAGGATAGGAGATGTCAAACCCCGTAAACATCTCCGACGCCGTTACACTCATATTTATTTACGATTGATTTAACTTTCATAAGGATATTTAGTCCTGACTCGAGTGTTTGTCTTTTCATTACGCTCGGGTCAGTCCTGAGTTTTCAGATTTTTGAGGATCTATTTCTGGAGGATGAAGACGAAGATTTGGTATATTATGTACTACTATTATGTTCATTCCATTCCGCTGCATTGTTGTATGATATTTGCTGTGTATGTAACTCTGATAAATGTTGTATAATAATAATCAAATGTATTCATTTCAAATGTATTCATTTAATTAACAGCTTCATGAACTGTTATTTTATTATTATACTTTAGCCTTCCGCTGTGAAATTCTGTGTTGTTTCATTTCCTTTATTTCCCTTCCTTTTCTTTTCTTAATTACCCCAATAATTATCTGCCCTTTTAATGGTTTGGAATCGACATGGGTATTTGATCGTCGGTTTAAATTGTCCAAAAAGGCGGGCTGTTACAATATGTTTGGAGTTTGTGAAATTTTGACCTTTTTCTATTGGGTTTTGGGTTTGGGTTCAGCCCCAATCTCCACTTAACCCTCTAACTCAACCCCTTCTCTTCATTCATTTTCATTTCATTTCATTTCTTAAGCTAAAACTGAAAATGGTGGAAGGGAAAGAGAAATAGAAATTGCAAGCCCTGGTTCTTCCTTGTAACTTGATTCTTGCTCCAATATCAAAGAGAAGACATAGGTAAGCTCCTCTTCATCTTCTCTATCTCTTCTCCTCTTCAATTTTAGAAAGTTTCCTTAACCTAATTTAGGATATGTGTGTTTTATTCTTAGATTGAAGCTTGTAGAGTTGAAGTGGAGAGTGGTTGGTTGTTTCCTTGCATTTGGTCTTCTCATCCTTTGTTTTTGAGTTAAAAAGGTGAGTTTTTGGAACTCACATCTAAGCTATTGCTTTTGCTGAGGTTGGGTATGAATTACTAACCTCTATTCATGTCTATTGCGTTGGATTTGGATCGATTGGTTTCGATATGTTTTGGCCACTTTGGCCTAGGCAAATTGTTGCCCAGACCAGGTGACCAGACGTCTGGTAACCAAGCTCAGATGTCTGGTTTGTACCTAGAGTGAAAAATATAAACATACGGTAGTTGAAAGAAAGTCAGAAACCACTCTCAGACGTCCGACCCTCAATTTCAAACGTCTGAATGGTTTCAGACGTTTGATTCGCAAAATCAGACGCCTGGTTTGTTTTGCTGGGATTTTCCAGAAGACGAAACCAGACGCCTGAATGCACCCTTCAGACGTCTGGAATCCCCTATTTTGCCTAATTTGCCTATTTTGGCTAATTTTGAGTTAATTTTCAACTTTTATCGATTCGTGTTGATTCTAATTAGTTGTTATTGCATATTTGACTTTGATGACTTGTTTTTTACTTCATTCACGGGTTTTATAAATAATCTCTCAAAATCGTATTAAAAGCTCCCTTCTCCAAATTGTAAATTCTATTTATAATGCGCACACACAATTTCGCATTTCGAGCGAAGTGGAAGGAAGATTAAATGGTTAGGTAAAACACGGACCATGCATCTGTGCATTTGTCTTCCCGATTAGTCCCCGACCTATTTGATTGATCGTTTTGACCTTCGGGTTTGGTTTATCAATGACACGAGGTAAACTTTGTACTGCTTTGAGTGTGAAAGTGACTGGCGGATAGTAAATCGTTTAGTGCGAACGAGTGGTTATGGGACATACGTTAACACTTTTTGGATTCCTCTTCGAGAGTTGTGACACATTCCGCCAGTTAGTGTTGTCCAGTACTGGGTCTCTGACCTTCACCACTACTGTTTGTTGCCTTCGGGCATGTGCCTTCGGGTTTGTTGCCCTTTAGTATCGCTTCCGATGTTGGTCGTTATGAGCTGCATGGGTGATATTGGGTTGCCCTTTAGTATCTCTTCCGATGTTGGTCGTTATGAGCCGCATGGGTGATATTGGGTTTGGAGTCTTCGAGCTCATGGATCCTTGTTTGTACAGTACTGAGCTCGAGCAAATTTTCTGATGTTTCATTCATATGTATATTCCCTAGGTATCGCCCTTCGGTGTTGGTCTTTTTGAGCCGCATGATGCGTAGCGTTTACCTTGTGGAACTTGTATACCTTATCGGTATTTGTTATTTGCCTTTTTGGCTTGCTTTGGTATATTCTTATCCTTTGTTTCTATATGTTACCGATGATATGAGGCTTGTTCTATATGATTCATCTTTTGTTAGATGATTGTGTTATCTCCTTTAGAGATATTTGTTATACTTTGTAACCTTGAAGGTTTATTTTTGTTCAGTTTATCTAACTGATTTGTTTAGCTAGACTGACCCGTGTATTTTATACTCGGGTCAGACCGAGATGTTTCAGGTTAGGTGCTTTTGGACTTAGCCTATTTTGCTTCTGTATGGACTACTCCGCTAGCTTCTTTTTGTCATAGCTTTTGTGTAGTCCTGTTATATTGGAACTCTGATATTTATTCTTCTGGATTTGTCTGTATATTGTGGTTGGCTATACCACTTGACATGTATTATTTTGTAAACTCTGTTATGTATCAGTATATGTGTATATGATGATCTACTGTTCTGTGATGTATATTACATTTGAGTTGTTATATTCTGTTCTGATAGATCCTCCAACCACCTATGGTTTTGTTTTAAGTATTCATTGGATATGTCGATCTGGTTGGTATGATTATTGTCGATGTATTCAATAGATAGTTAGAGCAAGGCTATAGATGGTCGCTCCCAACCAGCCTTATTCTCCGTGTTAGTTGACGGCATTACCCTGTAGTGTCCTTGGCTAGCATGGGTATAGAGGTGGGGCTCACATCTTATTAATATATGGATTAGATAAATAATTTTAGTTAAATTGAAACCATAGGTAAAGAAAACTAAGGATTGAGTTTTATAACTTTTTTATTTGGAATAATAGAATTCCACATTTGTTGAAGACCCTAATTGAAGTAATGACGATTTGAAGTTGGGGATATGTATATATACTCTTAGGAAGTAAAGATATATTATATAAGTTTAAGTCATATTTGTATGCTTAAGTAATAATGGATTTAAAATAAAGTAAATGGTTGTGAAATAAACTTGGATTAATAGAAATTTTGAAGAAATATATTAGGTAAAGATGAATGTAAATAAGTACATAAGTTAAACATAGATCATTTCAGCACATAAATTTTGATCTAAGATTTGAGAACATAACTTTGAGGTGTTTACACCAATCCCAAAAAGGATTTATCACTCGATTTTTGATGGAGAACATTGATGAGAGTTTATGATTATGTACACAAGTTTTCTATCATAGTTGAGAGCTATGCAAGGAAAGCAAAGGTTTGTGATCAAAAAGTATGATCAAAGTCCTCACTAGAAAATCGAGGGATCGATACTAGTTCAAAAGAAAAGTTGTGGATTCAAATAATAGATCGAATCAAATAACACATGTAGTATGATGTGTTAGGTTTGTCAACATAGTAGTTGGATAGTTATCTTAAATAGTAGGCACTAAGAGATAATGGTTGGACTTATGTTTTATATATATATATATATATATATATATATATATATATATATATACCACAGATATACTACATGCTCAGGACAGAAGGATGAGTTATGTGGATGTATTCATTTATCTTGATATAGTATTAGTGTGGTTGTTTTTGGATGCATAGTCTTGTTTGGTTGTTGTATATATTATCTTAAATATGCAGTACGCACTAGGATGGAAGTTTGACATGATATATGTATATACAACCTTAAGTACGTGATAGATACTCAGGTTAGTATGAGGAATCTCTATATGTATGTTTGGCATCATTTGTTTTAGTGTTGTTATGATATTGGCCTTCTTCTTTTCTATCATCAGTAGAAATAAGTCAAATTATGTGAGGAGATGAGTATGTGATAGATTCCTTTGTCTTTGATTTCATTTCGAGGACGAAATGCTTTTAAGTAGGGGAGAATGTAACGACCCAGAATTTGACCACTTTAAAATCTAATATTTAAAGTGATTTTTAAGTATAAAATATGTAAGTTTATATGTTTCAAATAATATTAGATAGGATTTGAAAAGAGAAATATACAAAAATAGTAACATTTAGTTAAATCGACAAAAGTGCCAAAATGCTGATTTTAGAAAAGATGGTTCAACGGTTAAATAAATTATCTTAATTAATTTATGAGTGTTTATATTTTTAAATAGAATTATACAAATTTATTTTTAAATTTGGTTTACATAAATAAATAGTTTAACTAAAACGTCAAAATGTGACCTTAAAACATTTTGTCAAAAACGACGTTTTGTCGATTAAAAGTTGTCGCAACGTCGTTGCACCTTTATTTTCTTATATAGGAACTTATATTCTAATAGTGTAAGTATTAAATAATTTACTAATCAAGTTTACTTTTACTAAACAAGGTTAGAAAACTTCTAGAAGTCATTAAGAAAAGTAAGTAAGAATTAACAAAAGGAAGTAAGAAAAGTCAAAAGTAAACATCAAATCAATATCACATCAAAAGCCAACATAATTATTATTTTACTTAGCTTAGTTCTTAAGGGATTAAGACATAAAATAAGGATGTGAAAAGTGATGTTAAATTTTGAAAAAGTGGAGATTGCTTTAGGTTGAAGTAAGGTTAGTTTGGTAATTTGGTAAGAGGTTATTTTGGTAAATTACCACTTTCTTTCTTTTTCTATAAATATCCACCTCCTTCTTCACTTTCATTCACAATTTCTTCTTCTTTTCTCAAGCTTATTCATCTTCTTCCTCTTCTCTCTAATGTCTTCTATACCATAGAAGAATATTAAAAAGAAATAATGTCAAAATATTTACAAAATTTTCAAAAGAAATCAATGTTTATTTTCTTCAAAACAAACCCCTTTTTTCTCTATATTTTACCTCTTCTTCTTTCGGATATAAATTCATAAATAATAACCAAAATGCAAAAATCTTTTTTTTAAATCATGTATTTTTCTAATGGCTACAACTTTCATGTTTATCACTTTGTCTAATTCCAAAGTTTACTATGTCAAAAATCCACTTCTTTACAATGCTTTTTCTGGCCCAGTTTTTAAATCAGAAAATATGTCATTTTGTTTTGATCATAACTTGATCATAACAGATCCTAATTTTGAAATTATTTTCTTAAAACCATATGAAATTTCAGTGGCTACAACTTTTATGTCGATCACTTTTTCCAGTTTTGAGTGTTTCTGTATCTGAAACTCAATTCTTTGAAGTATATTTTTGGGATTTATTTTTATGAATCCGAGAATAGCACTTTTATTTTGAACATATCTCCCTCAAAACAACTTGGATTCAAATGACTCTTTTTTTCAAATTCAATAGAAAAGAGTTTTCGACAATTTTTCTATTAATAAGTTTTTCAAATTTTTGAGTAAGGGAGTCAAAAACAAGAGTGAAGATGACCTATTTTTCGGATCTAAATCTTGGGAATTCAAGTTCAAAGCTCTACCGCTTCTTCTCTATATTTTCGGCCAACCTCCATCTCAAGCCTCGACCAAGCTATTGGATGGGAGAGGGTGTTTTTTGCTAGTATTTAATGGAGTAGAAATTAATTAGTGAAGTATTGGTTGATTAGAATGTTGGTAGGAAGTTAATCGCCTTGGATTATGGTGAGAAATTCTCATTGCTTTTGAATTTATATTTTGATTATGTTATAAATCATATTTACATCCTTATGACATATGAATGTTCATATCAAATTGATTGTTAATATGGATGATTTGATAGTTAGTAAATTAAGTGAATTGTGATAATATATCCCGTTATGATATTAATAGTGAATGTTAGATTTGAAATCATATGCATGTGATTGGATTGAATGGATGTTATGTTAGTGATAAATATGAATATTTGATATGTTCATTTTGATTAAGTAATCCCTTTATCTAAAATGACCATATTTTAGTAATATGAGATATTGTGGAAAAATAAGTCTCTTTTCATTTAGAAGTGAAATTAAAGTTAAAATGAAAGAGAATTTGAAATTTGAAGTGAAACGGATTTGAAAAGGATAGTTAATTAGAAATTGAAATTTAGATGAATAGTGAAATTGAAATGAAAATTTGAATTGATTATTTTAAATATTGAAAAATAAGTTAAAACTAGAAGCATCGCGCAACGGCAGTTCGCGATTTCGCGCCGAAAAGTTCAAATGAATGTGTAGAGTGGAATATAGCTCGAAATTCTTCGAGATAAGAAAATTCCAGACTATTATATCCATATCTTACAAATGAAGAAAGAAAATCAAAGTTTCGATAAGTATATTTTGAAATAAGTCCAAATCAATTTTCAAGAAAAATCGCGCTAGTGCAGTTTAGTGACCATAACAGGAAATTTATTTAAATGGATGTTTTTAATTGTGAAAAAATATGGAATAAATTTGATAAATCTATTTAAATGATTTAAAAGAGATTTGGATTGGAAAATATGAATTATCGAATGTTTAAAAGGTGTTTAATTCAAATAAGCTTATATAGCATTTTCCGCAGCACTTTTCTGTTGCGAATTCTATAACTTTTGGAATATGAGTTTAAATGTAACGACGTTTCCCAGGATAAATTATGAATGTTTTAAAAAGGATAATTAAGCGTTTTGAAAGATAATTTGGAATATTCACAAGCAATTCCAAAATAAAGTTGAAAAATCTGAGTATGCGGAAACGACTAGCACATTTGTCCCGCCTGTGAGATCTGAGAAGATAAAATAAGGAGTTTAACTAAGGTTGGGAATGGAGCAACCAGTGCGCTGAATTTACCTGTCTTATGTTTTCTTTTCTTAGGCGAGGGGTGGAACAGATCGAAAGGAAAGCCCGGATGCTCTTAAATTAAAAAAGATTCCATGTTAAGTTTTCCAAATTAAAAGAAGATTGGTATTATCCAAAAGTTAAGTAATCTACAAAATGAATGATTTCTACGATCCTATTTACTCAAAAATGTTTGTTAAGATTGATTTAGGATTTATCGTAAACGATGTCTTAAATAACATTGTTTTTGACCCGCCTAAAAGTTAAAGGATTTGATTGAAAGTTAAGAAAGGAAATTTGAGATATTTTCCAAAGCAAAAGAATGAATTACTTAGAATTATCCTAAGTTAAAAGAAAGAGATTTCGAAATCATTAGAAAAGAATTTAAGTGAAAAGAGACTTAATAAATCCTATATACTCGTATTCACTTTTATCGATGATTGGATTTCGAAGGAACCGGAGTCGGATTTGGTTAATTCCTATTCGAAAACCACTTCGAACCAACGTATATGTTCGAACGTGAAGACATGTTGAAGATTTTTGAAGACCGTGGATCTTTATAGCGTGAGGACTGCTTGTTGATTTGCTCGGGGTCGCACCCATTATAGAGTTATATATAGCAGTGGTCTCCTCGTGATCGAGATTTTGCGGATTGCAAGGGCTTCTCGCCTAGTAATGGCCGAGGAAAGTGCCTTCGGTTTGTCCTGTTCCTGGACAACTTGTATGGACGTTTGTCTGACATTGCATTTCTACCGATTACGTACATTGGTTTTTACAAACGTACATCAGTGGTGGCAGAGAAGGAAACTTCTCCTAGCTTAACACCCTCCTTGAAACATACGAGCTCAAGAGTTGTATTTTTGTGGAAGGCAATTAGTAGTTAAACGAAAATGGCAATGTGGCATTCAAAGATGTGATATCCGCTATGTGAAAAGGTAATCATAACCTCAAGCCTCATCAAACCGGAAATGACCGAAACAGGATTAGATGCGACAAGGCTATGTGGGTCATTCCCAATTAGGGTATGATCATCCCCTTCTAGATATGTTTCTTCCCGCTATGATGTTCGGGATGTTAATTAATGTGGTGTATGGAAAACGAGCTCTTGGTTAAAGGTCGGTAACGACCGGGGGATGACATATTCGATACTATCTAGTTAAAGAGGTAGGCCGGTCTTGTGTTGGTAGAGAAGCTTTGTGATGGTTTCTCGGGACATCCATCTAGAGGTGTACCCATTTCGGAAGGTAGATCCTACGTCTGGTCATTTGTAAGGAAATCCATTCTCCAATAAGAACCAACGGACTTGATTGTAAACCTATTATGTTGGAATTTAATCAATGTAATAATTTCGGCTAAGATTAATAAGTTTATTTGCAAATATTTTCAAAGAATGTCATTAGAAATAATATCAAAAGTTTTGATATAAAAGTGTATCATTTATGATAAGGTAAAAACCTGTCTGTGTTTATGTGTGGGCGTGGTCTTATGAAATACTCTTTATTTTCAAAGGATCTTTATAAAAAGGCTGATATATGACACTGTCATTTATTGTTGAGTTTTTCTCACACTGGTTTATCAAGCCTGATTCGGGTATTTTCAATACTCGGGTCAGATCCGAGTAGTTTCAGGTTTAGTCGCAGACATTTGGAGTTTCCAGAGGAGCGCTGGAGATATTCATCAACGTATGGAGATATTCGTTTATCGGCTTTGCTTAGTGTATTTTGTTTGATGTTTGTCAGCAATTGTAAGGGCAGGTGTAACGACCCGCCTTTTTGGACAGTTTAAACCGACGATCAAATACACATGTCGATTCCAAACCATTAAAAGGGCAGATAGTTATTGGGTAAATAAGAAAAGAAAAGGAAGGGAAATAAAGGAAATGAACAACACAGAATCTCACAGCGGAAGGCTAAAGTATAATAATAAAATAACAGTTCATGAAGCTGTTAATTAAATGAATACATTTGAAATGAATACATTTGATTATTATTATACAACATTTATCAGAGTTACATACACAGCAAATATCATACAACAGTGCAGCGGAATGGAATGAACATAATAGTAGTACATAATATACCAAATCTTCGTCTTCATCCTCCAGAAATAGATCCTCAAAAATCTGAAAACTCAGGACTGACCCGAGCGTAATGAAAAGACAAACACTCGAGTCAGGACTAAATATCCTCATGTAAGTTAAGTCAATCGTAAATCAATATGAGTGTAACCGCGTCAGAGATGTTTACGGGGTTTGACATCTCCTATCCAGTGTCAACGTGCGTGCAATAACTCAAGAGATGTTACGGGATTTTCCATCTCTCAAGGATCCGTGAAACTATATACTATGTAGTAATATACGCTAAGTAGATAATGCCTATCAGTAATATAAAGTATCAAAATAGCGTTAAGGCGTTACCATAATCCCCCTTAACACATTTTTATATTCCCAAAAGCATATACAAGACCGTAGTTTCCCCAAAACCGGAAGTCACCAGAGGGCAATCCATATACTCAAGGTACAAATCAAAACGTAGTGGTCGCGAATAGGATAATCGGTATGACAAGGTACATGAGGCAATACCAACTAGGATACTAGTAGTTGCGTGATCCGGACTGATGTTGGGCATAGCCAGCAGCTATCCCAACACCGCGAAACAACACTCCCAAATCAAGGGGTGCACCCAAATCGCATCACAAATGTAATAGATATGGTATCGAAGAAGTGTGTCCGCTAGAGGTGGCGAACCTCAATGGCCCGGCGCGGCTCCTGTTTTAGTCATGTCAGGGGTCATCCAATAATCGTTCTCTTTCTTCAGTCAACGCGTTCACCAAACCATCCACTTCATTCTGGATCAACACTCCGCGTATAATAGTTATTAAAGTGGTTTTCGGTATCGACAGAGAGTATGTCCATATCCGATCCCGGTCTCTTTAATAACTACGTATTATTACACCGTTGGCTCTTTTACATTTCAAATCGATTCATAATTGATATCAAAATATCATGTTCGCTTTAAAAATCAAATCCATTTCAAATATCATTTTATATCGCTTTTACATAGTAATATTCAAAGCCCGAATTAGGGTTAAATCTTTAAACAAATCAATTTTCGAATTTAAATCAAATCCCAATTTTTAAATTTCAAAGTCTCGACTTATATTACTTAACAATTTCTTTTAACCAAATTTATTTCAACTTTCCAAACCCAAATTTCGATAAATTCGATTTCTATAAATTTATGTCTATTTATAACTTTTAAACAAACATATAAATAAATTTCAAATCGACGATTTTAAAAATTATTAATTTAGCCAATTCGGTGTCCGTATATAATTTTCTATCCTATGGCCAAGTAATTATTTATTTCAATTAAATGTCAGGGATGAGCATATATTACTTAAATTAAATCACAGTATCATATGTATGCATAACAGGATATATATAAGCAAATGAACATCCAAACATTCAAACATCAACCAATAACATCGTCGAAATACATCGTCCAATAGGCAATACAATTCAAGGCAATTTCATAGTTATCGATGTCGGGTGATTAAATTGCAATTCAATTTCAATTTCAATCTAACTGTCAAATTTAAACTTCAACGATTAATTCGAATGACAATCTATAAGACCATTAAATTTTTATCAAACAACGACAAATAAAATCATAACACTACATAATGACAATTTTAACTAGCATAAAGATATTTAGTACGGTGTGAGCGTTATAAAACACTCACCTTGATTTTTACGATTTAAATCAAATCGAACGACGTTCGATTTAACCCAAAATTTTCTCTAGCTCCAAATGATTCCAATCCAGTTCCATAGAGAAGAGCTCGTCGATACGATTCCAACGCAAAAAGTTTCGTCGAATTCCGACCTCGTATGACAAAGTTATGATGGTTTAAAGTTAACACGAATTTTTATATAAATTAATTACAGCTTAATTAAATTTTTAAAACCCACCCAATCATCACCGTTGATTTCCTGCATAGCAGATCTGGGCCGCACCCCTCTTCTTCTTCACGTTCACGTTACTTGCTCCAGGAACACACGCGACTAAGAACCCATCCAAGCCAAACTAGGGCTCCAAATCGCGGCCACCACGAGCGTCGGGAAGTTGATCAGAGACCATCGTTGCGAAGCCCCGCTCGAGAGCCACCATCGGCTGCCACCATGTTGAACTCGGCCTCCCCTATCACGTCGAAAAACGTGAAAAACGCAGCCCCTTCCTACACGATTTCCCGTTGATTCGAAGCTCCGTTTTCGATCATCTCCGTATGGATTTGAAGCTTTCATCGTGCTCTACAACTTTGTAGTTGAGAGTTTTTGCTAATTGTTGATGGATTGAGAGGAAAATGAGAAAGAAGTTTCGAATTTCGTGGCCATTGATTCAGGAAATGGCGGCTAGGGCTGAAGTCAATTAGGGTTTCTGGATTATAATAATAATAAAACTGTCTCGGTTTGCGTGCGTATTTATATAGGTAGGTCCAAAATCATCCGAACTCCAATCGAGACGTGCCGCCAGGCGTTTATAAGGTTTTACCCCCATTCCGGACGCAATGGAACTAGTTTCAAGGCCTAATTCGATCATATGTGAGAGTTACGGAAATAAACGATCAATTTTACATTAAACCGATTAACCGAATTTCTACGCGTTTTGGCTTGCCCCGGACAAACGGTAAATCCGTTTGACTTGAAATTTGAAACCTTACAATAATATCACATTACGGATCCAATGAAACTAATTTCGTCGAAATCCGAGACCGTTTGAAAAAATGACTATTTTTAACTCGCCAAATTAATATTAAACAATTTCAACGCGTTTCGAGCTGCCACGGTCAAACGACAACTCCGATTGCTACGAAAATTGAAATCCGATAATAACTAACTATTACGGATCCAATAGAACTAGTTTCGTCCAATTCTGAGACTGTTCAAAAATTGGCTATTTTTCAGGCGATAATTAAATATTAAAATATTCAATTTTCACAAATAAATTTTAAATTCAGTTTTAAAAGTTCTATAACATCACTATAACTCCAATATGATAAAATAAAATTTTACAAATCATTTTTAATCATATTAAACCCGTTATTTTATTTATCCAATAAATTCCAAATATTTAATTTAGACAATTTCGCTTATCCAATAATTCATTATCTTTTGAAATATTGAAATTGAACTTATAAGATTCAACTTTTAAAACCATTTCAAAATTTAGAACACTATTTTCATTTTACAGTTATTCAATTATTCAATAAGTTTTAAATATTTAATTTAAACAATTACGTGTTCAATATTCAATATTTGATTTCAAATAGATTTTACTTATCAATCAATTACTCTATCATACCCAATGAATTCAACATTTAATATCCTATTCAACTATTGATTGCAAAGGCATTCACTAAGTAGCTTTTTTTTTCATTACTTGGATAATTATTGCAATTCATTCCAGTTATTATTATTCCAAATGAATTACAATTTTTTTTTTCTAACACTAAATCACGAAATCTTATTAAATTAGCTATTTTAATTATCGAAAATTTACGGGTCGTTACACTCTCCCCCACTCAAAACTTTTCGTCCCCGAAAAGGAAAAGAAGGGAAAAGAAACTAAGTATAGAATTCAACATTAGATATATTTTATTCAAAGTTACCAACTTATAAAATAATGAAATTCCATTTATAAGGTCATAACTACGCTTCCACTAAGTTACTCCGAACGGCTTTCTAAACTTAAAAGATAATTATCAAAACAAGTTATAAAAAAATTTTAAAAGTTGAAAAATTTTCTAATACCCGGATTTATGGAAAAATTCGGCAGAGTCTCCTTTGCGCGGCTCGATCGGAAAAAATATAATAGCATATATATCATAAATATACATCTCATCTCAATGATGAGGCATCCCATATGTGGGGAAACAACATATAAATATCACCAATATCATATAAAACCGTAAGCGTACCTTTTATTTAGCATTTATTAGCATTTTACTTACATTATGCGTTTAGCGTAGAAGCGAACTCCACAACGAAGCGCAACCCCTTTGCTACCTACTAAAATGCTCAATAACTAAGTTAGAATCATGCATATAAAGATAGATCGCTATACTTAGCCTACACAACATATATATAACATATTTAGCTTCAAAACTGAGATTTCAATTTCTGGACAGCAAACAAATCTTAGCTTTAGCTCACCTAAACTGTAAAATTTGACAACTGAATCTAAACAAAAGTTGTTGCATTCATTTCAGGTTTTTCGGAATGTCCAAAATCATCGAATTCGGATCATCCGTTCAAAAGTTATGGCCGTTTTACTTAGGGGATACGCTTCAGCCTGGGCAGTGTTTGCGCAGGTCCGCGACGTTCACCCACATTTACGACCTTCTAAACAATATCAGAACACAAAACACTTAAAACAAAAGTTTTCGCTTATGTTCTTAGCTTTCCAGAAAGTACAAGATCACCAAAATCCGATAAACCAGTCAAAAGATATGGCAAAAATACTAAGGGTGTATACTACAGATTTTACTTATTTTTACACAGGACAGCGAGTAACATTCAAGTTTTTAACCTAGTAGACGAAGGAATTTCTCAAGACACTCTAAATAAAAGTTGTGCTATAGTTTCTAAGCTTTCTGAAAAGTCCAAGATCGTCGAATTCCGTTCAGCCATTTAAAAGTTATGGTTGTTTTCGTTTCAGCATATATTGGACAATGTTGGATTTTTTTTTTCTTCCAAAAATTTGCTTTTATTATTTCAAAGTACAAAACATCAAAACTTCAAAATTTTTAAAGAACAATCATAAACACAAAGTCATTTATTTTCTTATTCATCCATGCAATAGGTTTACATTCAATTTGTTTCCGATTTATTCAAGTTTGTTTCATTCACATTTTAAATTCAAGTCAATTTACTTCAATTTAAATTGAATTCAATTATATTTAATTTCACTTTGCTTCAAACTTGAATTAATTTTTTTTTTTTTTATTCCGTTTATTCAATTCCATTAACACTAATGAATTCTACTTACATCCATCTAACAACCAATGCATATCAAACATTAACAACCATCCAGAATCTACACGAAATCAATTATACATTTCCAAGTCAATTTTTTTAATTTCATACACTTCCAAGTTTATTGACATTTAGTTATATTCAAATTTAATTAGTTTCCATTTACCAATTTTATATTTCATTAATTTTAAATTTTATTCATTCACTTATACATGTATCATTCATTTTACAGCTTAAATTTCTTTTATATTTACAACTATCAATAGATCTTTACATTTTATTTTTCACTCTCACACTGGTATATTATTTCTCTACTTATCCTTATTAGCATTTTAAACCCTTTAAGTATTTGGTAAGTTATAGTTATGCAAATAGAATGTAGTTAAACAACATACAACTTCTTTTCATTTAAAGTTGAATTTTCAATTTATCAATTCTTAAGTCATTACTTAAATTTCACTATAATCTTTTCACATTTACATTCACATATAGTATTTCCATTTTATATTAACATAATCGTGAATCACCTTTAAATGTTAATTTAAATTCCAATTATTTACTAATAATTTCATTTATATTTGCAAACCATTAATTAAATGCATATTTCATTATTCAAACCTATACTTGTATATTATCCAATTAACAATTCATATAACATTTTTGAACTTCTTAAATATTTTGGTAAGTTATATCTATGCTATAGAATGAAATTTAATACTACGCGAGTTTTACAGTTTCAATTTTATTTTAAGTTCATAATTTCCTAATTCTAAGGATTTCTACTTCAATTGATATTTTCACTTAGCTCTTAGGTTCATTTCTCATTTCACAATTCAGAAGTTCCTTAATGATTCAAGTCTAAATTCATTCCAATCATTAAAAAATAAATCATTAATTATTAAAGAACTTAAGAATTCCAATCCCGGTTTCATTTCAAATCAAGGTTTGAAATAATATATACTTATATAATTTATATATCAAATCATACTATAGAGAATGCAAAACAAAATAAAATTTGAGTCAAAACAAGGTTTAGACAAGCTATTAAGTGGTCTCCCCCACTCGTACTCTCGAAAATAAACGCCGATGATGCGTGCACTCATCACCGAAATCATTTTCTAGCGTCAAGAGACGGGAATATAACACTTATCATTAAAAAAAATCCTTCGAAAACAATTTCAACTCAATTATACTATCATATAATACTCATATTATGTTTTTCAAATTCTTGTAAGTCAATTTCAAACACCGGAATTTAAATTCCCAAATCCAAGTTAAAATTCATTTATATTCATTATCAATTGTGTTTACAAGATTTCATTTTCCTAAATCCATTGTTATTTAATCAATTGTTGTAAATATTGACTGATCAAACAATAACGATAATAATCTGATATTATCATCTCCTAACAATCAATTCAATCAAAATGAATAAATATTCAAATAATTCTTTTATATAAAATATATTCCAAAATGATATTGTGTTGGTTTGTCCTATTCGAGTATTTAGAAATTCCTATCGATGCCTTGGCGTCCCAAGTATCGACCAGAATTCATAAATACTCAACGGAACAAATTAACACAATATAAAACCATTTTATATCAAATAACAAGTACGCTCTCTCATATACACTCAACTCATTCATATAGTTTACCTCTATTTCAATGAGTTATTCCCCACTAGAGCCAAGGTTTATCGCTAAACCAAAGCTCTGATACCAACTGTAACGACCCGCCTTTTTGGACAGTTTAAACCGACGATCAAATACACATGTCGATTCCAAACCATTAAAAGGGCAGATAGTTATTGGGTAAATAAGAAAAGAAAAGGAAGGGAAATAAAGGAAATGAACAACACAGAATCTCACAGCGGAAGGCTAAAGTATAATAATAAAATAACAGTTCATGAAGCTGTTAATTAAATGAATACATTTGAAATGAATACATTTGATTATTATTATACAACATTTATCAGAGTTACATACACAGCAAATATCATACAACAATGCAGCGGAATGGAATGAACATAATAGTAGTACATAATATACCAAATCTTCGTCTTCATCCTCCAGAAATAGATCCTCAAAAATCTGAAAACTCAGGACTGACCCGAGCGTAATGAAAAGACAAACACTCGAGTCAGGACTAAATATCCTCATGTAAGTTAAGTCAATCGTAAATCAATATGAGTGTAACCGCGTCAGAGATGTTTACGGGGTTTGACATCTCCTATCCAGTGTCAACGTGCGTGCAATAACTCAAGAGATGTTACGGGATTTTCCATCTCTCAAGGATCCGTGAAACTATATACTATGTAGTAATATACGCTAAGTAGATAATGCCTATCAGTAATATAAAGTATCAAAATAGCGTTAAGGCGTTACCATAATCCCCCTTAACACATTTTTATATTCCCAAAAGCATATACAAGACCGTAGTTTCCCCAAAACCGGAAGTCACCAGAGGGCAATCCATATACTCAAGGTACAAATCAAAACGTAGTGGTCGCGAATAGGATAATCGGTATGACAAGGTACATGAGGCAATACCAACTAGGATACTAGTAGTTGCGTGATCCGGACTGATGTTGGGCATAGCCAGCAGCTATCCCAACACCGCGAAACAACACTCCCAAATCAAGGGGTGCACCCAAATCGCATCACAAATGTAATAGATATGGTATCGAAGAAGTGTGTCCGCTAGAGGTGGCGAACCTCAATGGCCCGGCGCGGCTCCTGTTTTAGTCATGTCAGGGGTCATCCAATAATCGTTCTCTTTCTTCAGTCAACGCGTTCACCAAACCATCCACTTCATTCTGGATCAACACTCCGCGTATAATAGTTATTAAAGTGGTTTTCGGTATCGACAGAGAGTATGTCCATATCCGATCCCGGTCTCTTTAATAACTACGTATTATTACACCGTTGGCTCTTTTACATTTCAAATCGATTCATAATTGATATCAAAATATCATGTTCGCTTTAAAAATCAAATCCATTTCAAATATCATTTTATATCGCTTTTACATAGTAATATTCAAAGCCCGAATTAGGGTTAAATCTTTAAACAAATCAATTTTCGAATTTAAATCAAATCCCAATTTTTAAATTTCAAAGTCTCGACTTATATTACTTAACAATTTCTTTTAACCAAATTTATTTCAACTTTCCAAACCCAAATTTCGATAAATTCGATTTCTATAAATTTATGTCTATTTATAACTTTTAAACAAACATATAAATAAATTTCAAATCGACGATTTTAAAAATTATTAATTTAGCCAATTCGGTGTCCGTATATAATTTTCTATCCTATGGCCAAGTAATTATTTATTTCAATTAAATGTCAGGGATGAGCATATATTACTTAAATTAAATCACAGTATCATATGTATGCATAACAGGATATATATAAGCAAATGAACATCCAAACATTCAAACATCAACCAATAACATCGTCGAAATACATCGTCCAATAGGCAATACAATTCAAGGCAATTTCATAGTTATCGATGTCGGGTGATTAAATTGCAATTCAATTTCAATTTCAATCTAACTGTCAAATTTAAACTTCAACGATTAATTCGAATGACAATCTATAAGACCATTAAATTTTTATCAAACAATGACAAATAAAATCATAACACTACATAATGACAATTTTAACTAGCATAAAGATATTTAGTACGGTGTGAGCGTTATAAAACACTCACCTTGATTTTTACGATTTAAATCAAATCGAACGACGTTCGATTTAACCCAAAATTTTCTCTAGCTCCAAATGATTCCAATCCAGTTCCATAGAGAAGAGCTCGTCGATACGATTCCAACGCAAAAAGTTTCGTCGAATTCCGACCTCGTATGACAAAGTTATGATGGTTTAAAGTTAACACGAATTTTTATATAAATTAATTACAGCTTAATTAAATTTTTAAAACCCACCCAATCATCACCGTTGATTTCCTGCATAGCAGATCTGGGCCGCACCCCTCTTCTTCTTCACGTTCACGTTACTTGCTCCAGGAACACACGCGACTAAGAACCCATCCAAGCCAAACTAGGGCTCCAAATCGCGGCCACCACGAGCGTCGGGAAGTTGATCAGAGACCATCGTTGCGAAGCCCCGCTCGAGAGCCACCATCGGCTGCCACCATGTTGAACTTGGCCTCCCCTATCACCTCGAAAAACGTGAAAAACGCAGCCCCTTCCTACACGATTTCCCGTTGATTCGAAGCTCCGTTTTCGATCATCTCCGTATGGATTTGAAGCTTTCATCGTGCTCTACAACTTTGTAGTTGAGAGTTTTTGCTAATTGTTGATGGATTGAGAGGAAAATGAGAAAGAAGTTTCGAATTTCGTGGCCATTGATTCAGGAAATGGCGGCTAGGGCTGAAGTCAATTAGGGTTTCTGGATTATAATAATAATAAAACTGTCTCGGTTTGCGTGCGTATTTATATAGGTAGGTCCAAAATCATCCGAACTCCAATCGAGACGTGCCGCCAGGCGTTTATAAGGTTTCACCCCCATTCCGGACGCAATGGAACTAGTTTCAAGGCCTAATTCGATCATATGTGAGAGTTACGGAAATAAACGATCAATTTTACATTAAACCGATTAACCGAATTTCTACGCGTTTTGGCTTGCCCCGGACAAACGGTAAATCCGTTTGACTTGAAATTTGAAACCTTACAATAATATCACATTACGGATCCAATGAAACTAATTTCGTCGAAATCCGAGACCGTTTGAAAAAATGACTATTTTTAACTCGCCAAATTAATATTAAACAATTTCAACGCGTTTCGAGCTGCCACGGTCAAACGACAACTCCGATTGCTACGAAAATTGAAATCCGATAATAACTAACTATTACGGATCCAATAGAACTAGTTTCGTCCAATTCTGAGACTGTTCAAAAATTGGCTATTTTTCAGGCGATAATTAAATATTAAAATATTCAATTTTCACAAATAAATTTTAAATTCAGTTTTAAAAGTTCTATAACATCACTATAACTCCAATATGATAAAATAAAATTTTACAAATCATTTTTAATCATATTAAACCCGTTATTTTATTTATCCAATAAATTCCAAATATTTAATTTAGACAATTTCGCTTATCCAATAATTCATTATCTTTTGAAATATTGAAATTGAACTTATAAGATTCAACTTTTAAAACCATTTCAAAATTTAGAACACTATTTTCATTTTACAGTTATTCAATTATTCAATAAGTTTTAAATATTTAATTTAAACAATTACGTGTTCAATATTCAATATTTGATTTCAAATAGATTTTACTTATCAATCAATTACTCTATCATACCCAATGAATTCAACATTTAATATCCTATTCAACTATTGATTGCAAAGGCATTCACTAAGTAGCTTTTTTTTTCATTACTTGGATAATTATTGCAATTCATTCCAGTTATTATTATTCCAAATGAATTACAAAATTTTTTTTTTTCTAACACTAAATCACGAAATCTTATTAAATTAGCTATTTTAATTATCGAAAATTTACGGGTCGTTACAGCAGGTTTTATAACTGTCCAAGCTGAATTTAGGTTAGACTTTGATATATGTATTTAAAAGTTTTCCGCTGTAAAAATATTTGTTCAATATTATATTTTATCCCATTCATGTGAGATTCTTTTCTGTCTACTTTTCTTTATCACCCTTAAAGATCCGTCTTTTCGTGCAATTTGAGTTAGACATGTGTGGTTTATTGTCGATTCAAAGGGTACGGGAAAACGGGCCTTTACAAACTTTGACCAGAAAATCAAAACAAAAGAAAGATCAAACAACTTCAAGTGTTCAAGTATCAACCTGGGAAAACAATACAAAGTTTCAAGCAACAAGTAAATCAATATCAAGAAGTAGATTCAAGTTCAACAAAATCGATTTCCGGAGGAAAAAAAATATGTACCCAGACTTCTCTATTTCTTTTACCGGTGAGTAAACTCTACAATCTGTATATATAATTTGATTTGCCTATGATGATAGATGTGAGTGGTGCTTTGAAAGTGTTTTTGTTATACATATAAATGCATGTGTATAAATAAATTAATAATAAATAAATATTCTTGTGCATGCCTGTATAAACCTACATAATATCACTCTATTATAATATAGGCTTCAACCCATCAAAACAAATTCAATTATTCCTTATACAATCAAATTTAGGATTTGATTTGTAAAAGAAAATGTTGTAACATGGTAATACCATTTTTAAAAATAGATTCAAGAGGATTTGTCGAGTAATCATTTTAAAATTTAATATTTACAGTGATAATCTAAAATTAGTTCAAAATCATACAACTGGATTTCAAGTTATGATTATATGATTGAATTTGTATTGCTAAACGATGATTTTTGAAAATCATTTCATAATTTTTAAGTCTACATTCGATGAGAGATTTCGAATTGACCAGAATTTGGGTTTATGACGATTTCTAATGAAGGATGAGGTGTTGGTCGTCAGGGTCGAAGTTGGAGGAAGCTTTGGGGTTGGAAAACCTAGAAAAATGCTAGGAGTGTTTCTAGATGATCGTGGTGGCCGTACGACGGCAACATAGGGTTTCGTAACTGTTTTTATCGACGTTGTTTCATGGGCTATTTCGACGTCGGGGTTGGATCGGGTTCGATCGTGAGGAGGGGGATCGGAGCTGGAAGTCGAGGCGAAGCTTAGGTGAGGTCGGCGAGGGTTCTGGAGGTGTAATTCATCGGCGATTGATGATTTTTTTCGATTAACATGTGTTCCAGGCTGGATCGATTAGGTTCGATTTTGATTCATGGGCGATATTGACGATTTGGGTACACGTGAGGGATCGCGAGGTTGTCATTGACTGGTCGACGATCGAAGGAAGGGTTGGAGAGTGATGGATCGACGGTGTACGTGCACAGGTGCACGATGTATCAGATGAAATTGAAGTTCTTGGGGAAGAAACGTTTGTCTCGGGTCGATCTCAAGATGTTCGCGTTGTTGCTCGCGAGTGACTCGATGTTTTGGTGTTATGGCTAAGGGTGTTTTGGTTTCTAGGTTTTAATTTACAAGTATGAATGTATTGGTTTTAAAGGAAATATGGAAATAAAGGTTTTTTAATTCAAATAAAGATAAAGGAATTTTGAAAACAAGTTTTCAAATAATGTAAATGTTTTAGTCAAGTTTTAATAAACATAAGAAGATGATGTATAAGTTCAAGCAAACGTTAACCAAGTATTAAAATATATTTAAATAAATAAGTTTTCAAAGGTATGTAAATCAGGTTTCCAAAGAAATTTATTAAACTAGTTTTTAACAAGTTTCAAAGATTAAAATTTTTAAAGTTGAATTATTTTAAAATTATTTGGTCTATATAATTATATACTAGGTTAATTATGTGATTAATTCCCAAATGATTTTCAAAATAAAGTTTAGTGATGTAATTAAGCCATTATTTAAGATAAAGAATTTATTTTTAAGGTTGTGATTAATTAAAGATAACTAATTTGTAGTTAATTACTTAATCTAATTAATAAGGGTTAACTAATTTAGGTTAATAATCAAAGTATAATTACTTAATGAAGTAATTAATGGATAATTACTGAATGTAGTTAATAAAAGGGTAACTATTTAATGAAAGTAATTAAAGGATAATTTCTTAATGAAAGTGATTAAGGATAATTAATTAATGATTAAAGGTTGATAAATCAAGTGATTAAAAAATAATTAATTAAAGGATAATTAATTTATGTGACTAATTAATTAAGGTAATTAATTTGGGAATAATTAATTAATTTAAAGGTCAATTAATTAATAAGTGTAATTAAGGGTTTATTAATTAACGTAAATTAATTGAGGATAATTATTTAAAGAACAATTAAATAATTAAAGACTAATTATTTAATGATTAAAGATTGATTCATTAATTAAGATTGATTAACTAATAATTAAAGGTTAATTAATTTATTATTAAAGATTAATTAATAAATGATTAAAGAATAATTAATTAAAATGGTTTATGATTAATTAATGCTAATTGACCAGGATTAGTAATTCATTCATAAGTAATTAATCTGGTTTAAGTTAACTATAATCAGATAGCTAATTAATTTTGCTTATGAATGAATGGATTCTATTGGATGCTTTGAATTGATTGTTATCTTTGATCTATAATATTCTGTGATGTAAATTATTTGAGTTGAGATGTCTGTAAATTTATTTATTTGTGATGAATTTATATTACTTATCTGTGAATCTATGAATGAAGATAAGCGTTATAAGATTACACCGCTTATCAACATTGTTGTGTTTGGATTGTGATGATTGATGATATTATATGTTGTGTAAAATCCCTGGACTGCACCACATACACAAAAATATGGATTGTACGAGGAAATTGGTTAAGTCATGGATATTTGAATTTAATATTATGAGATGGTTTGAAAAATTGAATTTTGAATCGAAAATGATTTTTGGAAATGGAATTGGATTGAATATGAAAAGCGTTTGAAAATAAGTTTTGAATAATAACTTGTTAAAGTTTTGAAATTTAAATTGTTTGATTTAAATTTGAATTCAAGATTTGAAGTTGAGTTCTATGAATATATGTTTGGAAACTATGGTTTAAAAAGATTATACAAGTTATATAATGCATATATATATGGATTTTAAACCATTCTTGAAGCATTTTTAAATATATTCTTTTGGGAATTTAAATTTAATCCAAGTTTATACTTGAAGGGCTTTAACTTGGAAAAATGTAATCGGATTTTCCCAATATGAAAACTCTTTGTTTTCAAATGATAATGGCTTTCATATAAAGAAAGGATTTCCATTTTTTGTTGAAAGGATTTCAAGTTACTAGTAAAATCAAATTGCAAGTAGTTTTGAAAGCTACGAATGAATCTTTGTGAAAGATTGGTGAACATTTTTTTAAATTGAAAAGGATCTTAAAGGTATATCTTTTGTTTCAAAGATTTAAAATGGAAATTTGTTTAAACCAATTGAAAAAAAGGTTTTGGGCTAAATTTGTGACTTAAGGAAGATCCCAATATCCATATGCTTTTAAAAATTAACCGCTCGTTATTCGGTTTAGTCTGGAGAGGACTTTATGTCATATGGCCCATTCCGAATAATGATACGACATAATGGATCGCATTTGAAGACCGGTGGAAAAGACCGGATATTTTCGAAAGCTAGGATTACCTGTCGAATGTCTCTGCACCGAATGGCTCCGGTATAGAGATTTGATCACCATTTGTGATGGAGAGTCTGGACATGATTAGGAATTATCTGAATTTGCAAGGGCTTCTTTAGAAGTGCCTTCGGTTCTGTTCGAACCCGGAACAGACTTGTATTGATGTATATCTGACGTTACACTTTGAGATATTAAGCTAGTTTCTACCAAATACATTTCTTCTCGGTGGCGGAGAATTTATTCTCTTAGCTTAACACCCTTCTCTAAGACGTACGAGCTCAGAGGTTATGTAGTTGATATTTACTAGTGATATATTCCCAATTTGGTAATGTGGCATACTAAGTGTTACTGATCATTTGTTGATCAAAGCATGGATTTTATGAAAAGTGTAGCTTTGTGGGATGAGACTTCATCGGAACCTCACAAGCCGGGTCGAAACAGGAAGTATGCGGCAAGGTTATCGGGGGTCGCGGCCCTTAGGGTATGCCCATTTCCTTCTGGATAAAAGGTGGTATCATGGTATGGAGCCCAGATATTTAACCTATGTGGTTGTTGCTATATTGTTGGTGAATCCCGGGATAAAGGTCAGTAACGACCGAAGGATGGCATACTCATGTCAGTAGTTACCTAGTTATAGAGATAACCCGGCCTTGTGTTGGCGGAAAGCTGGTTAAGTTCTCGGGGCATCCCTCCATATGCGCCATGTATGGTTTTAGTTGTAGAACCTATCATTTAACATGGTAGCTATAGTAGGCATACTATAATGGTACGTATGTTGGGTGAGGTTAATATTATACTTTCAAAAATGTTTTCTGCACTATGCACTAATAATGATATCAAATGGTTTTCGCGTACCAAGCATTTTTGACTGTCATAAGGAGAAACTCCTCCAAGTGTGCGCTTGCATTGTGTGTGTGGCGGGAGGCCTTATGGCAATTTCATTTTCCAAAAAGAATTGCGAATTTCTTTTAATTTCTTTTTGTTTTGTTTACGATAAACCGTTTTTGTTTGCTCACACCAGTACCATGACTGACTTGGAGTTTATTGTTCCCTTTCTAAACTCTAGGTTCCCACAATTTTCCATACGGGCAGCGCAGAGTCATATTTTAAGATAATCAGCTAGTAGATATAGATTTTGGCAATCTTTGGAATCTGTGGTTTGGCAATCGCATTTGGATTGAGCTTATTGGTTGGGAGTTCTTTAAGCCTTTGGATTTGGCGATAGCATTTGTTCCCTTCAACCGGACTTGTTTAATACAACGTGATGGTGGTTCGAGCTTCTACTTTGCGGTTTTGGAGTTTGGCATTGATGATATTGTTTTCACCGCTGTGCCTTTTGTCTTCTGCTGCTGTTCTTTCTGCGGTTGTTTTGTATCTCTGATATGTATTGATATTTACATTGTATCATTGTTGTATCGAATATTTTATATCAATAAAATCATTCATTCTGTTTCCACTGTATTGTTGTACTTAATGTGTTATAATCTCCGGCGCGAATCGAATTTCAACGTTTGAATCTATGGCATTCGAATACGGGTGAAGTATGGATGTCGATTTTTGAGCGCTAAATTTTGGACCGTGACATAAGATAAGCTAGAAATGGATTAAAACAAGAAAATAAAATCCTTAATTTGTAGAAGTATTTTTAGAAAGTTGAATTAAGTGATCCTGATTTTATTTTCCAATAAATTATAAGATAATATATAGTGAATTGGTTTCCAGATATGATAATATTGGTTATTACCATAAATGGTTGTTGTGTTTAATAATGAAATGTTTGTTAATGATTAAGAAAAATGAAATGTTTTAGGGAAGTAAACATTTAGGTGAGTATGACTTATAGATTGGAATTGAAGATGACTTAAATTTTGAAGTTTAAATCTAAGTCTAGAAAATTTGGAATTTGTTTCAAATTGTTAAAAGAAATAATAAATAGTAATTATTTACAATGTATTTGAATGAAAGGTTCCTCTTTCAAACAAGAGTTGTTTTAAAATTTTAAAGAAATTTGTTTTGAATTAAACCAAAGATGGTTTAAAATTTAAAGTATGACTTGAAATGCAAAAGAAATGGAGATGTATATATGTGGGATGTTCGCATCAAAATTGGTCACAAACCCCGAATATCGTGAACGCACCAGTGTATGAATATAGATCAGTAATATTCTAACACAAATCTCAGATGCATATGAAATAATTGGAAAATAATGGACAGAAGCACAAGATTTATAGTGGTTCGGCTATCTCGAGCATAAGTCCACTTCGAATGATAATCTTTTATTGATGTTCTTGCTGGTTATAATGAATTACAGCAGTTACATTCAAGTACTACAGCGAAGTTTGAGTGCAATCAAGATTTTGGCAGAGTTTGGACGTCGTAGGATTCAAAAGTCCCTTTTCTGTAGGCTCTAGGAGGCTATTTATAGGCGCTCCATCCAAATATCTCGCTTAAACTTCGATAGACTCCTTCTGGCATGTGAGTGGGCCCACGTGATCGATCCTACAAAGTTTCGACTCGATCCGTGATCGATACGAATGTAATTCTTATCGATCAAGATTTTGTCCAATTGAGTCGAAACTTAATGTAAACATTCTTCAACTTGTGCATGAGCTCCTATGAAAACTTCATAACATTTGGACCCGTGGTTTGCGAGATATGATCGATGCAAATTCACGTTTTCAGTTGGTTGTTTCGCTCGAATCAATCCTCTTCGCGTCGCTACCTGTTTGTATCAATACGTTTCGTATCGATCTGTTCAACTCGATCTCGAACATGTGCAGATGAGATGACGTGGTGCGACATTCATGGATCGATCCACTACTCGCGCTGAGTTGACCGAGTCTCATTAGCATCCATTATCGAAGCCTTGTTTACATTGATCATTATGCCTTGTTTTTATCGATCTTAGCGATCAATTCGTATCAATCACATTATGTGTCGTTCACATCGATTACTTGTGTGTGTCTTGATCGATAAGAAACGCTCGATGTCCGATCGAAGCGAAGTGCATAAGAACTGGCTTGGGCGATTGATACGAATTGCCATTCACTTGATGGATTCGAATCAATCGTCTTCCCCGGCAACGGCGCCAAAAACTTGTTCGTCAACGGAAATTCTATCGGTTTAGAAAACCGTCGAACGAATTTTGAAATAAAAATAACCGCAAGCGCACGGTGTACGAATGTAGCACGTGGCGAATACGGGTCGATCCGCGGGGAATTGATGATTTTAAAATTCTACTCAATCAAATTCACCAAAGTTGGAAGAGTGATTATCTAAAAGAAAAAAGAAAAATGACAAAAGAAAATAGATAAAAATATGAGAGTGTTAAGACAATTTAGAGGCAATTTCCACTCTCTAGATCACATAAATCAACAAAATAAAGTTATGATCTCTCTTTTCTTGTCATTAGTGAATTAGTTGATGTGCTTGTCATAAGTATGGTATATTTATGCTATTAATTAGCTCAATATAAACCATCAAACTATAGCACAACTTCTAATACACTTTTAAATCTCATAAAATATGACAACAAAGTTGAAAGCAAAATTTATTTTAAGCATGGCCTATTAACTATTAATTAGAAATATAAGCCATCAAATTTTAATTTCAACAATCACTTCTTTGCCATAATCATATGTTGATGAAGAGGCAATTTGTGTTTTGTTTTTTTAAGCATAGCCTATTTGTTATAAACAACACAGACTATCAAATTCAAAGCTAAACAACATTATTAAACCACTTCAATCATTCTCATTAAGCATAAAAAGAGAGCATAAACATCAAATTAAGTTGAAGCTACATGATTAGAGAGCTTCATTACCCCTAAATTGAAGGGGTTTAGCCTCTCATATTTGTTATCATATGAACAAATGTAGCTTGCAACATGAGAGAAAAAGAAAAGGAAAAGAGAGCAAAGTGAAATGGAAAACTATTCTAATTGCATGAAGGAAAATCTACACTACTTGCATAAAAGGAAATGAACATGTAATTAAAAAGAAACAATAATTAACATTGCATAAAGGAAAAGAATTACATAAGAGAAGAAATGGCTAAGTAGCCATGGAAATAAAGAGAGATTTGATTTATTTTCTAAACTAAAACTAATTGACTAAGAGGAAAAGATGGCTACATGAAACATAAGGGGTATTTATACAAGTGTTAAAACCCTAATTCATTTTTTGGGGAATGCCCAAAATTCCCCTTAGGAAGTGTGGAGGCCAAGTAATCATTAACATGTCTTAATCCCCCCATTAAGCGCACATGAAGCCATTAACTTCAAAAGCATGTGCATTAGCCTTTAATTTGTACATTAAGGTAGGTAGGTAGGTGGGGTCCTCCATGTTCTTCACTTTGAATTATTTCCATCTTCATTCCTTTGTATTAATTTTGTGCATGCATATCTTCATGAAACCACTTCTATTTGAGATCAAATTCCTACAAAAATATATAAAAAAATTCAATTAATTTTTCTCAAAGAAATATATGCACACAAATGACCGTTTTGCCCATATATGAAGATCAATATGTGACAATTTGGAATAACTTGAATTTTTGGTTTAAACAAGTAAAAATACCCGATATGATCATTTATTTAAATCAAATAGATTAAATATGGTGGTAAAAATATGCACATTTACGTGCACATCAGATACGCACATGATGGATACGAAGAAAAACCGCTCTTATCGATAAGAACACATACGAGGTGGAGACACTCTGATCAATTCGAACTCAATGGATTCGGATAGCGCGACTGCGACAATCCAAAATTCCTAACAAAGTAAATTGGAATTTTTAATTTGATTTTAAAATATTTAAAAAGTTAATTTTAACTTGAATTTCAAATATCAATATTTACTTGATAATTTAATTTGTGAGCTATATAATTTGAAATTGGATAAAATGTTGGATATGGAATTTTATGCCTGTTAAAAATAATTTGAAGGCTTATAAATTTATATTGATAGCACTGAAGGTAGTGAAAGTGTTGAAATTGAATTTGGAAATGTTTTGTTAAGTTTTGAAAATTTTGTCGTTTAAATCGATATTTAAAATAGCTTTCCGAGGGACAGTCTCAGAATTCGACGAGACCATTTCCATTGGATCCGTAATAGTTAGTTATTAACGGATTGCAAATTTCGTAGCTTTTGGATATACCGTTTGCTCGTACGGGTGAGAAACGCGTCGAAATTAAAATCGATAATTTAATATTTTAAATCAATTTATAAAGCTAACTTCCACATACGACCAAATTAGCCTCCGAAACACGTTCCATTATGTTCGGAATGCGGGTAAAACCTTATAAACGTCTGTCGGCATGTCTGATTCGGGGTTCGGGATTTCGCGTTACGCTTAACGAGATGTTTTGAAATTTTATAATTTAATAAAATCTAAGATACGTTATTAGTCAGAGATATTTTTAGGTAAATAAGCGTACGTAGGAAGCTTTCCAAATTGATATTTATCTCCGCTCTCTCTAACCTTTAAAACAGAAACCAAGATTCACGAAAAAAAAGAGAAAAATATGAACCGAAATCAAATCTTCGTATAAAAAAAATGGGGGCGCAATTTTCGATCAAATCAAACTGGAGGGAAGTGTAGTGCTGTCTCCTCTCCTACTCGCATTTCCCCTCATCTTCCAATTCTTGCCGCGGTGCCCTACCCATCGACCGACGTCGTTTCGGCATGGGGTTGTCGTTGTTTTGGTTTCGTCTTCGTTCGACTTTAGGACAAAAAGAAGGGAGCTCGTTGAATTTCGATGGCGACGAGGCGCGCGTGCACGTAGCTTAGGGTTCGACAGTAGCTTGGGGGACCGCGCAGGAGGGGTTCGAACTAGGGTTCTGACAAATTTGTTTTTGGAATTTTGGGGCCGAAGTTGCTTGAAGAGTAGGGCCCCACCTCGGTCAATGTTTGTGAAAAGCAAACCAAATGAAAGTGACTGCAAATTACAAGGTGAGTATTCCAACCTGTTTTTCCCCTGATTTGGTTTGAAGTGCTTGTGAATAACATCACCATTTAAATGCTTAAGTATAAGATTCTGTGGCATGCCCATCTTTGAAAAATGAGTTGTTAGGTGAGTACTCATTACCTTTATAAACTTAAGACTGTTATACGAGTTTATTCAATAAACTAAATATGTTTCTGAGATGAAATATATGTTGCATGAATGTATTCACTTGGATTTAAAAATCAATCTGCTCTGCTATTATTCAAGACTGTGTTTTAGATTGAAAACTTAAATAAGTAAGGTAAATTATAATGTGGGTTTTTACTAAATATAAGGTTACAAAGTTTAAGATGTTAAAAAAAATTTAATTAAATAAGTTTTAAAAAGGAGTTGATAATTTAGTTTAAAGAATATGAATTCGAATAAGTTCTCTAAGGATTTTTTTTAATAAAAATTTAAGTGTTTAAATTATTTTGTTCAAAGACAATAAATATACGTAATCGGTGAATTGTTAATGATGAAATTGATATAAAGACCATTAACTAGTAACTTTGATGATTCATTAAGATAGTTAAATTAAGATAATTAATTTGTAAATTATGTATGGATAATCACTAAGAAATTTATTAAGTATAATTACTAAATAATAAAGGGATTAATTACTCTATGAATTAATTAATAAGATTACTTAATTAATTGATTTAATTAATTTAAATAATCACTTGATGCTGGGATTGAGTATAGTTACTCAATGGGGTTTATTAGTGGAATCACCTAGTGAAGTAATTAGTAATGGTAATTACAGGGTGTAATTTTTGAAGATTGGAAGTGGTTTGGATTAATTATCTGGTGTAATTAATATGAAGAATAATTACTTAGTAGAAGTAATTAATAATTAATTACTTAGTGTAACAAATTTAAGAATTGACTAATAAGAGTTATGGGAAACTAATTAAGTGATGTAATTAACTAAGAATAATTAATTGCAGAATGATATTAATCAAGGGTGATTAATAAATATAATTAATTAAAGATTAAGTATAATTACTTAAGGTAATTAATGTGGTATAATTCCTTAGGTGAAGTGATGAGCGGATGATTACTGGATGTAATTAATTAAAAGGAAATTTCTTAATGAAAAGTAATTAAAGGATACTTAAGGGAAGTAATGAAGAGATAATTGCTCAAGGTTATTAAAGATTAATGTAATTAATCAAGGAGTTGATTTAATGGATAAAAAAATTAAGGGAATTAATTACTAATGTGATTATCCTGGATTGGTTGATGAATTTAATTATTTAAGGATAATTAAATTGTGAAGAGACATCTTGTATTTAAAGTTGAATCGTAATTGGGCTAAGAGGGTATTAAACTCGAAGAGACCGGAGTCGGGTAGTAGTAAATACCCGAAATCACTTCTAATTTTATAGATTGGTATGTGAGATCAGTAGGCTGGAATGAAATGATTTAAGTGAATTGGATTATTTTATCTAAGTTTGGTACTTAGAAATTTATATGTGAAATTAGCATTGTCTATAGCAAATGGTGAATTGGTTAAATTGATATAAGTTACCCGGGTTTATATAAGTTGATTGCTTTGGTATTCCATGTTAGATGGGTTTACTCATGCTGGTTTCCAGCCTGACCCAGGTGTTACTTTGGTGTAATGCTCGGGTCAGACCGAGTATTACAGATTTTCAGGTAAGGACGTTCTGGAATTTGGGAGACGAGCTGGATGACAATAACGTAGGGAGTGTTTCCGCTGTAATATATCATTGTAAATCTGAGGCTTGATAATTGTGTATATCCAGTGTCTGTGTAAATGTTTAACTCTGATGTATTATAAATGTAATCGATAGATATAGTATTCTCTTGTAAAATGTTATTATTTATTATTATATTTTGTCCGCTGCGAATGTGAGATGTTGGCATTTATGTTCTTCTTCTTCTTCTATCTTTCTTTCTTTTTCATAACTATCTGGAATTTTCGGGATCGAAAATTTTGGGTCGTTACAGTTGGTACCAGAGCTGAAAGGTTAAGCGAGAACCTTGGCTCTGGTGGGAATTACTCATTAAGTAGAGTCTGTAGTACTCTAGAATGAGTTGAGTATATATATATGAGCGCGTACTTGTTATTTTCTTATATAAAGATTTTAAATGATTTTATATAAAATATATTTTGATATATATAAAGCGATATTTCCTTCATATAAATATTAGGTGATTGGTTGTTAATTATTGGAATTAAAATTAAGGAATAATATAGTACAACCAAACTGAAATTTAATAAAGATAAGTTTGAAATGGATTCAAACTGAAACTGAAGTTTAGAATTGGAATTAAATTAAGTAGGAAAAAAAATACAACTAAATTAAAGTGATTGAAAATGAAATTCTAAATCTAATCCCAGAATTTGGAAATTTGGTTTCAAAATAATGAGGAAAAAAATAAATAAATAAATATTTATTATTTGGATAATTGGGACTTGTTGGAAACAATGGGTTATTGAAATTTGATTTGAATTTAAAATCCAGGGTGGTTTAAAATTGTAAAACATGGCTGGAGGGCCAAGAAATAAATATGTATATATGTATGGACATACATGATATTAAAGATAATCTGAAATAAACTCTATGAGGTTGAGTTTTGATTTTTTTTTCCTGAAATGTGATATAAAAACCCAAAGTGATATAAGTTTTGAACTTATAAAAGGGAAAGAATTTGAAGTTTGAAGTGGGAATTCAATTTGAGAATGAGGTTGATTGGATTAAGTATATTGAATTTAACTTGAGATAAGTTAAATAAGTTTGAATGAACAACTTGGATGGAAGATTTTAAGATGAAATTGGAATTTAACTTGGAAAGTTAAATGGTTGATTTGAATTGGGAATTTGTGTGATCTCAAACGGGTTTGAGATTTAAAGATTTAAATGGATGGACATTTAAAAACAAATTGGATGATACCATCCTATTGTTAATAAAAATATCTAAATTTAGAATGGTATTGTATAAATAAAATAAATTTGAATAATTGAATTGTAAAATAAACTTGTTTAAGAACTGATTTCAATCTGGAAGGTAAAATTGAATAATTAAAATTTTACAATAAAATTGTATTGAACTCTTATTTGAACCTTGAAATATATAATTTGAGATAATTTAAAATGGAATTTTGAGAATTTAACTCGAATCTCTATAATTCGAGATAGTTCAAAATTCAAGATTGAATTGAATTAGTTCAAAATTGAATTTGGTTTGAAGTAATTGGATTGGTGATTGAAGATGTATTAGTTTAAAAAATTTAAATGGGATATTGGGTTGGAGTAAATTGAAGAGATTTGGATTCTGAAATTAAACTGATAATAATTCAAATTGATTGGGATAATAGGAAATTATAATTAAAATTGAACAGGATTAAAATCAACTTGAATTTGATTTAAATTGGGAAAGGAATCAAGATTGATTCAATTTGAATTGGGGATTAATCAAGTCCAATGAAATTTGGAGTTACTTAAGTTGAATTGTTGGGGAAGTGAACAGTTGACTCTTGATCATTTTCAATATAAATTGTTTTCATATAAACTTATTTTTCTAAGCTATTAAATATATACAACCTTTCTTTCTTAAAGCCAAATTGTTTTATATTTGTTTTACAATTATTTGGAGCAATTTAATCATTTTTCAATTGTTTCTTAAACTAATTACTATTTTTCAACTATTTCACAAACTAATTCCTATTTTACAACTATTTTGTAATTATTTAAAATTTCTAAAACTATTCAACTATTTTTCAACTATGTTACAAATTATTTACTATTTTACAACTATTTTGCAAATATCTAAAATTTCTGAGACTATTTAGCTATTTTTCAAACTATTTCATAATTAGCTAACTATTTTACATCTATATTTCAAACCAATAATTATTTTTCAACTATTTACCTATTTTTAAATTTTCAAGCTATTTTCTAAATATAAACTGGTCGGAGTTCAAACTGCTATTGATTTAAATACCCAACTGAGATAAGGTTGAAGTGATGATTCAATGAGAATTAAGGCAATTATAAAGAAGTGAAAAAGGGAATTAAAGGAAATGTGAATAGAAAGGGAATTGATTTGGCTGATAATCAATGAAAATAAATACGTAGGATATATGTATATTATTCTATTCGCATAGTGATTTGATCAAGATTCGAGCACAGAATTCCGAGATAGTTTACCGATCCGAGTTGGGATTTTTCACTCGATTTTTGACGGCGAACTTGGATATGGATTGTTGATTGGTTCTGGATGTTCTCTATCATAGTTATATCTATGCAAGGAGAATGACGATTTCTAATAAAGAAACAAGATCAGTGTCCGCACTAGGAAGTCGGGTGGACGATACTAGTTTGGAAGTGAAATTGTGTGATCGAGCGAGCGATTAGATTGGTATAGCGTACGGATGGTATGTGTACATCATACGGATTTAAATGCAATTAGAAAGAGTAATCAAATTTGAATATTTGATTTTTAATAAGCAAAGTTATATATCTTTGTTGTATAAGATAAATCTTTCCTTGTGTAATTTATTTCTGGAAGAAAAAGGGGTTTTTGAAAATGTTTGAACTATAAAAGGAATTTTATACAAGTTTGAAATGATCCAAAGTTTAAAAAAAATTAAATTATATATATATCTGTATATATATGTAAAGAATCTTATGAGGATTTTGAAAAAGGTTTTGAGAACCTTTGGATTTGGAAAGGCTTTTTATTTTTTGGGTAAAATCAATATTGAATTTAGAAAGCCTAGTTTGAGAATTATCGACTTTGGGATAATCAATTTTGTGTAAAGGAGCTTTGTATGATATCATACTAGGTATATGATTTGAAGATACTATATGTATAGTATAAAATGTTTTGATGATGGCTCTGGGGAAAAGGCGCTCCCTTGAAATGAACTTCTCAGGAGTGCCACAAGATGGTGCTGCCTTGAACCCCAAGGGGGGGGTTCTAAAGTTGACCCTGTGAGGAGTCCGGACAAAACTAGTTCCTGAGGATTATTGGGTAGCGTAAGTCGATGGCGTTGATGCCTACAGAGGCATTTGGGTTATGCTGTGACGACAGTGTAACTCGATATCGCTACGATCTATTGTGGGGACCATAGCGAAATCGTGTGGAGGATAAGTGTCAACGGTCTACACTTGATTTTGCCGGGAAGGCAATGCAACATTGGTAGACTACGATCTATGGTCAATTGGAGTGGAGAAGTTTCATTTTCGGCAGCGAAATTCGATGGCGCTGATGCCTACAATTATATGGGTTTTTGCTGTGATGGCTACGTAACCCCAGTTGTAGCTGCGATCTGTCGTGGGTTCCATGGTGTAATCGTGGGACGCGGAGGCCTACAGTTATTTGTGGATTTTGTCGGGACGGCAACGTAACCATCGGGTTAACTGCGACCATGGATGGGGGTGATGGTTTCTAGAGCATCCTTAGCAAAGATATTTCCTCTATTTTCAAAACCCGATTCCTATATTTTCAATAAAATTATTTTTCAAATGTTTTTACTAGGTGTTGAAAACGGGTTTACCAAGTACTTATAGATTTTCCGTCCTACGCCTGATCAACGTATGACTGAATTTCTGTGAGAATAAGGATGGACTGGTTGAGACATCGAGTTATAAAAAGTATTTCTATAAAGAATTATTTTTAATAGTATTATGTGACTTTAAAAGCTTTTCTAAAATTTTGAAATAAAGGTGTTGGGATTTGGAAAATCAAAGAAAATCCAAACTGAAATTTAAAATTAAAACTCGGGAAAATTTAATGAAGGGATTCTTTATAATTAAAGGAAATCGAATATTAAATTAAAAGTGAGTAAACCAATCAGCTAAGTAAATTATTTAATAGTGTATGTTAATAAAATTTAACTTGGGTAAACAAATGGATTGTAAATTAATAATATTTGGTAATGAATTCGAATTATAAATAGAATTCGACTTGGATTTGATAATGAAATAAATAGGTGGAGAAGTTGTAAAAATAAAATAGAGTTGGATTGAAAATGTGATGGTTTGAATTACTAATAAAATTCAAGGGTGATTTGAATAATGTTTAATGAAATTTGCAAGAAAATTGGATATAAGAAAGTGATTATAATAGCAATGTTTTGAGTTGCAAAACAAAACCCAAGCGAATAGGAATAAATTGAGAGTGGCCTTGTATTAATAAAATAAAATTCAATAACGAATTATGTAAGCAAATTAAAAATTTAAAACGGGTTAATTGAGTTAAATGATAAATGGATAAAGTCTGATTAAAAAAAACTAAATCAAAGCTATGGTTGGAATTGGATTATCAGACTGATTTCGCCATGTTTGGTGGTATATTAGTTTGAAGTATAAATGAGTTCAGTATGTGGTTGGATATTATTTTGATAAATTGAGAAGATGAATTAAATTTAAAATTTAAATGGATGGGATTACTGAATTTAATGGAAGTTGATTAAATGAGAATCAAATAAAAGTAAACTTAAATTTTGATGTTGGAATAAATTAAAGTAAATTAACTCAAGTTTAAAAATTTATGGAAGCTTGGCTTCGAATAAGGGTGAAATCCCATTCAATAAAAAACTTGGACTGAATTAATTTGGGAAATGGTTATTAATTTATAAGTATTGAAGGTGCCAAGTTAAATAAATCATTTTTAATGAATCCAATGCCAAGATAAAATGAAATGCAACGAATGGTTGGTAAATAAATTAGAAATGAAATGAAATGAAACTCAGAATGAGTTGCAATTAATTTGAAATAGTTATAAACTAAAATAGATACTTTATTAACTGAATATCGTCGAGATTGCATAAAAATAATTGTTGTTTGGCGTAAACCAAAGTAATTAAAATGCTATGAGTTGATAAAGATTAAATAAAATTGTTTCTGAATCATTTGAAGAGAATATGAGCTTGTTTGGCTTCAAAATAATTAAATGTAAGAAATTGAGTTGCAAACCATTGAAACTGAATGAAATGGCTTATGAATTGATTGAAAGCAATTGAATTAGCTTAAAAATTATATAAATCGCTTATGGAAAGCGTTTTGGTGCTTATTGCTTATGATATATATATATATATATATATATATATATATATATATATATATATATATATATATATATATGTTTACCTATTAAATATAACTGAATGCTTGTGTTTAGACATTAAAAGTAAGTGAGTTGCAAATAGATTTTTCTTAAATGGCACTTACATATTTAAATCGAGTAAGTACAGGTACCTGAAGGTCGTTTGGCTAGATTTGGAGGCACTAATTGCTAAAATCAATAAGCTGCTTGCATAAAATGCTAAATAAGGTACGCCTACGCAATATAAATAGGAAATATGAACTGTTTTTGCTTTTTCCGGCCATGTGGGTCGATGTATACATATATATATCTCTTGTCAAATTGCAAAAGCTCCTCCGTATAGAGGAGACTGCCAAAAAATTTCGAAAATTTTGGGAGTTAGAAAATTTTTGGAAATTTTTGGGAAAAATTTTGTTAACGACAAAACAATTTCAAATTGAAAATTTAAAGTAAATTAGTAAATGAAACTGATATGAATCAAATATACATGAAAGAAAAAATTCATGAAAATTTTAAAATAAATTGGATTCGTATGGAAAATGGGGAAAATTAATTTAAATAGAAATGGATATGAAACTTCTATAAGGAAAGGTATGTAAAGATTTGAAAAGGGCTATGATGGGATATTATTGCTAAGTAGGTTATGCAGGTATTAAAAGGAGGAAAAGAAAATTGGATTTGATTCCAAAAGATAAACGTGAATTGCCCGACAAAAAGGTATGTATTTAAAATTCTGTATGAAATTGGATTGAGTTTTTGATGTACCCACTTGGCTTTTTGGTTTCTTTTGGAATTTGGGAGCCCGTAGAGGCCTTTTGTAGTTGTACCGAGCTAGCCGCGCAAAGGAGATGCTGGCAAAAAATTTCGAAAATTTAGAGAGTTAGAAAAATTTTGAGAAAATTTTGATAATTCAAAATTTAGTTTTAAATTGAAATCTGAACGATTGAGAAAAGGGTATTGCGTGAAAACTATAGAAGATTGTGGGAAGTTGGTTAAGGATTGTGGGTCTTTAATAAAAGATAGTTGGTAGGATGTTGAATTGGGAGTTTTGGGAAAAGGCAAATGATTTTGGACCATTCTTCCTAACTAGTAATTTCGGGGACGAAATTCTTTTAAGGGACGAAGAATGTGACGACCCAAAATTTCTAACAAATTAAATTAGAATTTTTAATTTGATTTTAAAATATTTAAAAAGTTAATTTTAACTTGAATTTCAAATATCAATATTTACTTGATAATTTAATTTGTAAGCTATATAATTTGAAATAGGGTAAAATGTTGGATATGGAGTTTTATGCTGTTAAAAATAATTTGAAGGCTTATAAATTTATATTGATAGCACTGAAGATAGTGAAAGTATTGAAATTGAATTTGGAAATGTTTTGTTAAGTTTTGAAAATTTTATCGTTTAAATCGATATTTAAAATAGCTTTCCGAGGGACAGTCTCAGAATTCGACAAGACCAGTTCCATTGGATCCGTAATAGTTAGTTATTGACGGATTCCAAATTTCGTAGCTTTTGGATTTACCGTTTTCTCGTACGCGCGAGAAACGCGTCGAAATTAACATCGATAATTTAATATTTTAAATCAATTTATAAAGCTAACTTCCACATAGGACCAAATTAGCCACTGAAACACGTTCCATTATGTTCGGAATGCGGGTAAAACCTTATAAACGTCTGTCGGCATATCTGATTCGGGGTTCAGGATTTCGCGTTATGCTTAACGAGACGTTTTGAAATTTTATAATTTAATAAAATCTAAGGTACGTTATTAGTCAGAGATATTTTTAGGTAAATAAGCGTACACAGGAAGCTTTCCAAATTGATATTTATCTCCGCTCTCTCTAACCTTTAAAACAGAAACCAAGATTCACGAAAAAAAAAAGTGAAAAATATAAACCGAAATCAAATCTTCGTATAAAAAAAAATGAGGGCGCAATTTTCGATCAAATCAAACTGGAGGGACGTGTAGTGCTGTCTCCTCTCCTACCCGTATTTCCCCTCATCTTCCAGTTCTTGCCGCGGTGCCCTACCCATCGACCGACGTTGTTTCGGCATGGGGTTGTCGTTGTTTTGGTTTCGTCTTCGTTCGACTTTAGGGAAAAAAGGAGGGAGCTCGTTGAATTTCGATGGCGACGAGGCGCGCGTGCACGTAGCTTAGGGTACGACAGTAGCTTGGGGGACCGCGCAGGAGGGGTTCGAACTAGGGTTCTGACAAATTTGTTTTTGGAATTTTGGGGCCGAAGTTGCTTGAACAGTAGGGCCCCACCTCGGTCAATGTTTGTGAAGAGAAAACCAAATGAAAGTGACTGCAAATTACAAGGTGAGTATTCCAACCTGTTTTCCCCCTGATTTGGTTTGAAGTGCTTGTGAATAACATCACCATTTAAATGCTTAAGTATAAGATTCTGTGGCATGCCCATCTTTGAAAAATGAGTTGTTAGGTGAGTAATCATTACCTTTATAAACTTAAGACTGTTATACGAGTTTATTCGATAAACTAAATATGTTTCTGAGATGAAATATATGTTGCATGAATGTATTCACTTGGATTTAAAAATCAATCTGCTCTGCTATTATTCAAGACTGTGTTTTAGATTGAAAACTTAAATAAGTAAGGTAAATTATAAAGTGGGTTTTTATTAAATATAAGGTTACAAAGTTTAAGATGTTAAAAAAAATTAATTAAATAAGTTTTAAAAAGGAGTTGATAATTAAGTTTAAAGAATATGAATTCGAATAAGTTCTCTAAGGATTTTTTTTAATAAAAAATTAAGTGTTTAAATTATTTTGTTCAAAGACAATAAATATACGTAATCGGTGAATTGTTAATGATGAAATTGATATAAAGACCATTAACTAGTAACTTTGATGATTCATTAAGATAGTTAAATTAAGATAATTAATTTGTAAATTATGTATGGATAATCACTAAGAAATTTATTAAGTATAATTACTAAATAATAAAGGGATTAATTATTCTATGAATTAATTAATAAGATTAGTTAATTAATTGATTTAATTAATTTAAATAATCACTTGATGCTGGGATTGAGTATAGTTACTCAATGGGGTTTATTAGTGGAATCACCTAGTGAAGTAATTAGAAATGGTAATTACAGGGTGTAATTTTTGAAGATTGGAAGTGGTTTGGATTAATTATCTGGTGTAATTAATATGAAGAATAATTACTTAGTAGAAGTAATTAATAATTAATTACTTAGTGTAACAAATTTAAGAATTGACTAATAAGAGTTATGTGAAAATAATTAAGTGATGTAATTAACTAAGAGTAATTAATTGCAGAATGAGATTAATCAAGGGTGATTAATAAATATAATTAATTAAAGATTAAGTATAATTACTTAAGGTAATTATTGTGGTATAATTCCTTAGGTGAAGTGATGAGCGGATGATTACTGGATGTAATTAATTAAAAGGAAATTTCTTAATGAAAAGTAATTAAAGGATACTTAAGGGAAGTAATGAAGAGATAATTGCTCAAGGTTATTAAAGATTAATGTAATTAATCAAGGAGTTGATTTAATGGATAAAAAAATTAAGGGAATTAATTACTAATGTGATTATCCTGGATTGGTTGATGAATTTAATTATTTAAGGATAATTAAATTGTGAAGAGACATCTTGTATTTAAAGTTGAATCGTAATTGGGCTAAGAGGGTATTAAACTCGAAGAGACCGGAGTCGGGTAGTAGTAAATACCCGAAATCACTTCTAATTTTATAGATTGGTATGTGAGATCAGTAGGCTGGAATGAAATGATTTAAGTGAATTGGATTATTTTATCTAAGTTTGGTACTTAGAAATTTATATGTGAAATTAGCAGTGTCTATAGCAAATTGTGAATTGGTTAAATTGATATAAGTTACCCGGGTTTATATAAGTTGATTGCTTTGGTATTCCATGTTAGATGGTTTTACTCACGCTGGTTTCCAGCCTGACCCGGGTGTTACTTTGGTGTAATGCTCGGGTCAGACCGAGTATTACAGATTTTCAGGTAAGGACGTTCTGGAATTTGGGACATGAGCTGGATGACAATAACGTAGGGAGTGTTTCCGTTGTATTATATCACTGTAACTCTGAGGCTTGATAATTTTGTATATCCAGTGTCCGTATAAATGTGTAACTCTGATGTATTATAAATGTAATCGACAGATATAGTATTCTCTTGTAAACTGTTATTATTTATTATTATATTTTGTCCGCTGCGAATGTGAGATGTTGGTATTTCTGTTCTTCTTCTTCTTCTATCTTTCTTTCTTTTTCATAACAATCTAGAATTTTCAGGATCGAAAATTTCGAGTCGTTACAGTTGCGTGGATCGATTCGAACATTATCGATTCGAAATCTGATGTCCCATGATGGATACGAACAACGTGTCTTTCTCAACTTGCATCGATTATATCTTGATCATACAAACTCCGATTGACCTAAAATTTGAAATGTTGGCTTTTATGGCTTTGCTTATCTAGTCTTGTCAATTGTTGCATGATTCGGACTTGGACAAAATCCATTGACATCCATAGTGAACCTAAGATGTATAATCAATATTCGGAACGAGTAATCATTGATTTTAAGTTAATTTCTTAATATCTCAGCCTTGCTAAAAGGTAGGATAACATGGGATATACATAATAACAAATTGATTAGAAGTCAACACTAAGTGTTGAGTTTTGAATTTTCGTTGGAAGGTGATGTGAAAACTTAAAGTGAAATAAGTTTTTGAACTTATAAGTGGGAAGATTTTTAGTAAGAAGTTTAAAATTTGGAATAGTGAATTCAAATTTAATAAGGTTGGCTGGATTAAATAATTGAATTTAACTTAAGATAAGTTAAATAAGTTTAGAAAAAACAACCTGAATTTGGAATTTCAAGATGAAAATTGAGAATTAACTTAGGAAAGTTAAATGAGTTGATTTGAAATGGGAATCATGTGTGATCTGGTTTGAGATCTGGAAATGGGTAATGGATGCTATTGATTAGTGTTTGGATAATTGGGATGTTTATTTACCTTGGCTTATCTTGATGTCATCCTATTGTTATTAGTAATCTATGGAACTGTGAATTGGATTATTTGAGTGAATTTAGAAGTAGTTTGAGATATATATTCCATTACTGATATTTAATGGAATTAAACTTTAATTTAAAATTGTTTAATGGTCTTGATTATTAAAGATAAAGATTGAACTTATTGAGAATAAAATCACTTTGAACTTAAGATTCAAATGAACTTGCAAACTAACATTGTTAAGAATCGGTTTCAAAGTTTGAAGTTAAAATTGAGTAATAAATTGGATTATCAAGTTTGAATCATTTAAAAAAAAATTTGAACTCTTATTTGAATTACGAAATAAGTTAAGTAAAGGTAATTTAAAATGGAATTTTGAAATTTGGACTCAGGATTAAATTGTTTAAAGATTTAGGTTTTTGATTTAAATGTAAAGGTTAATTTGATTTAAACAGTTAAATCGACATTTAAAGATTTAACTCGAATTTATATAATTCGGGATGGTTTAAAATATTGAGATTGAGATTGAAAGTTTGCTCAAATAGAATTTGATTTGAATAATTTGGAAGTAAGATTGGAATTGGATAAGTTTAAATTCAAATGGAAATTGATTTGAATTTGGGATAGGATTTGAAGTTAATTCAAATTGAATTGAAATTAAATCAATTTAATGAGATTGGAAATTGAAAATTAGTTGGAAATTTGAAAGTGGAGATTGGGAAATTGAATAGTTTGACTTTGAATCTGTTTTCAAATAGATTGTTTTAATATAACTGTTTTAAGTCTATTTCCTTGTAATTTACTATACAACCTTTTTTTAAACCCAAACTATCTTATATTTATTTTTCAACTATTTTGGAAATTGATTACTATTTTTCAACTACTTTATAACTAATTACCGTTTAATGACTATTTTAAAATTATTCAACTATCCTACAACCATTTTATAACTACTTAACTATTTTTCAACTATTTACAACTATTTTGCAACTATCCAACTATTCTACAACTATTTAACTACTTTACAACTATTTTAAAATTCCTTAACTATTTTACTACTATTTACAACTAATAACTATTTTACAACTACTTATCTATTTTAAACTTTTTCAAGCTATTTTCTAAATTTAAGCTAGTCAGAGTGCAAACTATTTATAAATGAAGTGATAACCCAAATGGGAATTGGAAGCAATTGTGAATAAGTGAATAGGATTAAAATAAAGACAAATAAAAAGAATATTGATTTAGCTAATAATAAATGAAGATAAATACGTAGGAGGTCCCTATATTATTTTATTCGCATAGTGATTTGATCCAGATTCGAGCACAAAATTTCGAGATAATACATCGATCCGAGTTGGGATTTTTCACTCAATTTTCGACGGTGAACCCTGGATACAGATTTTTGATTGATTCTGGAAATTCTCTATCATAGTTAGTGCTATGCAAGGAGAATGACGGTTTTTGATCAAGAAACCAGATCTGAGTCCGTACTAGGAAATCGAGTGGACGATACTAGTTCGAAAAAGAAATTGTATGATCGAGTGAGCGATCAGATTTGATATTGCGTAGGGATGATATGTGTACATTGTACAGGCTTGAATGAAATAGATATTGAATTTTTTTGGATAAGAACTGTAAAATGACTTTTGAAATGGAAAGGTATATTTTGAAATAAATGATGAAATTAGTGGAAGTTGGACATTTCTATGATTAGAACTCATTTGTAAAAGTAAGTAATATGGTAAATAAGTTTATAAGGGAAATCAAATTTGAATATTTGATCTGGTATAAATAAAGTTATATATATTTATTATATATAATAAACTCCCCTTGTTGAATCTATAGCCAGAAGAATAGATTTTTGAAAAATATTTGAAGTATAAAAAGGGAATTTATATAAGTATGAAGTGGTCCAAGATTTTTCAAGGATGTATATATCTAAATATATATAAATGGTTTTATGAGAATGATTTTGGGAAAAAGGTTATGAACCTATGTATTTGGAAATGGCTTTTGATTTTTGGGAAAATCAAATTTTGGGAGTTTGGAAAGCCAAGTTTGGAACTATCGATTTGAGATATCGATTTTGTGTAAAGGAGATTTATGTGAATCAAAAAGGGTATTATTTGAAAGATACTATAAGTGTATAGTATAAAATTTTTTGAGATTGGCTTTGGGAAAAAAGGCGCTCCCATTGAAATGAACTTCATAGGAGATCCACAGGGTGGTTCTGCCTTGATCCCTAAGGGGGAGAATCTAAATTGAATCCTGCGAGGAGGTCCGGACAAACCGAAGTTCCTGAGGATTATGTGTTGTGGGTAGCGAAATTCGAGGGCATTGATGCCTATAGAGACATTTGGGTTATGCTGTGAAGACAGTGTAATTCGATGTCACTACGATCTATTGCGGACCATAGCAGAAGTCGTGTGTGCTGTGAGAGCCAACGGTCTACGTTTGATTCAGCCATGATGGCAACGCAACATCGGTAGACTGCGATCTTTGAGGACATAGCGAAAGTCGAGAGGCCGTGAGAGCCTAAGGCTACATTAGGAGTCGACTGATGTAGTCTGCGACCTATGCAGGAGTGGTGAAGTTTCATTTGGCTGCGAAATTCGAGGGCGCTGATGCCTACAGTTACATGGATTTTTGCCGTGATGGCAACATAATCGTGGATGTAGCTACGATCTGTGGTGGGTTCCATGGCATAATCGAGGGACGTAGAGTGCCTATAGTTATTTATGGATTTTGCCGGGATGGCAACGTAACCATAGTGTTAACTACGACCAAGGAAGAGGTGATGATTTCCAGAGCATTCTGCCAAAGATGTTTCCTCTATTTTTCAAAAATGTTTTCTATAGTTTCAAAAAAATGTTTTCCCAAGTATTTTGACTGAGTGTTGAAAATGGGTTTACCAAGTACTTATAGATTTTCAATCCTATGCCTGATCAACGTATGATCGAATTTCTGTAAGAACGAGGATGGACTTGTTGAGACATCGAGTTATAAAAAGTATTTTTATAAATCTATTTTGGTAATATTATATAGGTTTTAAAATGTTTTAAAAAATTCTCAATAAAAGAGTTTATAGTTGAAAATGATCAAAGAGCAATTTAAGCTGACAATAAGTATTTAATAAATTCGGGCTTCGTTCCTTTTCGAGGACGAAAAAATTTAAAGGGGAGAGAAATGTGATAACCCAGATTTTTGGGCATCAGGTAATTGGATGTTTATCTGATTTTAACTATTGTAAACACCTATTTATAATTTGAACAGATAAACCTGATAATAAATATTTATATCTGGATAAATATTTATTTGATAATCTCCTACTATAATTATTTAAAACTGGCAAGTCAATCTATTAAGACAAATAATAATGTGCTGTTATGTGTGTGTGTGTGTGTATGAGTAGATTTTAAATAAAGTTAGAAAATAGAATCTGAATTTGAATCTAAAATTCAAATGATAAATATCTTAAAATAGAATTGGATTGGAAATTCAAGAATAGATATATATGATTATTTTTAGTGTATGATTAAGATTTTAAAATCATTCTCTTTCAAACGTTATATCTTCATAAATACTAAAGAAATGTATTTATCTAAAATTGATAATATAAAATAAAAGATAAGGATAAATAAAAAGCTTTAATAGGATTTAAGAAAAGGTTTAATACATTTTTTTAAAATTAACATAAGGTAAAATTTAATTTGTATATATATACAACATTTAAAACATGATGCATGAAATTAATAAATACATAATACAAATCTGGATTAGTATAGAAACATAAATATACGTACAAAAATACAAGCCTTAATACATACAAAAAATACAAGTGTAAGAAAAATACAACATGAATTAACAAGTGTAATCATCTTTGCATGCAAATTACAAGTGTTATGTTCTTTATTTGAAAGAAAAATAAAAACAGGCAAACAAGATTATAAATACACTACTTCCCCTTCTCTTCACATTTTCTTTAAAATTTATATACTCACAAATGTAGAAACCTAGAAACTGAAAAAAAAATACAAACCAAAGAGGAAAAAAGAAAGAAAACAAAAATAAAGATAAAAATCAAGTTCAATTCATCTCAACAAACAATATTTTCAAATCAGAGTGTGACGCCCCACCTCTATACCCACGCTAGCCAAGAACACTACGGTGTAATGCTGTCAACTAGCACGGAGAATAAGGCTATTGAGGAGCGGCCATCCTTAGTTAGGCCTTACACAGTATTGGTTAACTCGATAGGAGTGGTATATATATTCTTTCATTTTTCACCTCTGATTTATTTACTCCCATCGACATACCCCAATTCCAGTATAAAACGAACTACGATGGCTCATAATAGTTTAGGATAGTAAATATAATAATAACACAGATAATATAAATGCGGAACATCGATTAAAACAGAAAGTCTCATATATATAAAATAACTGATGTCAGTTACAATACAGTTGACACAATACATATGATACAACAACAATTGTCGACTCTGGAAGTTACATATATATATACAAGTACATTATCGACTAATATACATGGATACATATCAACCTATACTGTGACACGACAACTCCAAAAGACATGAAAAGTCTTCATAGCTCAAACAGCAACCTAAAGCTAAAAATCTACAACCTGAAATAACTCGGGTCTGACCCGAGTATTAAATTCAAAAGAAAATGATACACGGGTCAGTCTAATTCAAACTCAGTTATTAGTGCACAGAAGCAATAATAATTAAATAATGAATAGACGACGGTCATAATAAGTCTCGTCTATCCGATCTTTAAATAAAGAAATCGGATAACGATAAATATAACACGTAACAGTGTTAAACAACAATCAGTAGATTCAAATCATCAACAAAGATAAGTAAAAAGAATATCCATGAAGATAATTTGGAAAACATCAAAATTACCTAATCAGCAATTAACAACAAAAATCATCAAATTAAACCAATCAAAATACAATTCAAATCATATTGAATTGAATAAACGAAACAGTTCAAACAATTGAAATATCAATTAAATTAACAATAAGGGTAGGGCTGCAGTACACGCACACGTGCACTGCCTCGCCACTACGGCATATGGATACCCAAAAGATCCATAAATCAAAAAAAAATAGGATATCAATAAAAACAATACCGTCTGGCTACAGTTCACTCTTGCGTGCACTGCCTTGCCACTACAGTGATAATGTATCCAAAACTCAATTCTGTGTGGCTGCAGTTCATGCTTGCGTGCACTGCCTTGCCACTACAGTGATGATGTACACAACCGGGCACATGGTCAAACCCAAAATAAAAGATGGGTTCAACTTAGGTGAAATTTCAGAAAATAAACAAAATGCAAAGGTCAAGTCACTGTAATCATGACTCAACTTAATGCAACAACCAAAGTCAAGGCGACATGAAGTAAGCAACCCAACTGCCAATCCAGATCAATGAATAACATAAGCAAATGACACAGTCAATTCAAACATGTTCAAAGCTAACAACAAATGACTCAAATTTGATGCTATCAGGTGATACAAATGTAATTACCACAAATCCAAGACCAACGGCAGTTTATACAACAAAGGATGATGCAGGCACCAGAAACATGATCAACACAGCAAAAATGGTCAAGCAGTATGCACAGTGCACACTCAAGTACACCATTGGTATCACGACCAAGTATCATACTCAATTTGATGGTAAGCATTTACAACAGGACAGGGCAGTGGACAGAATTGTAACAGATATATGGTGATGCAGTCGACATCTACCCAGTGTAACATGTGCAGAGGCAACGAAAGTCAGGGAACAGGACAATATCAAGTGATGCAACATCACATAATCAAATGAAGCAGTGCAAAATTATCAACTGACTCGAATGACTCAAGTGATACAAGAACAATGTTCAAAAGAATCAAAGTAAATAAACAAGTGGGAAATACATGTACATCAGTGTCAACATATGAACTGCAAGCAATAAAGCTCAAGATTATGTGTGCAGTGGAGATCGTACATGAACCAGAACACAAATCCAGTTACAACATTGAGGTCGACAATGTCAAAGTGAAGAAGTACACAATTGCAACAGTATGGAAGCAGTGTGAAAACAGCAAGAGGGCTGCAAGCATCAAAGACTGCAATCATACATCTGGAAACCAGAGTGCATAGCAACCATCAAAATGAATCAAGTGTATATACAAGCAACTATCGAATAAAGACTCAAGAGAGTGCACACATGATTAACGAGACAATGCCCAAATCGAAATAGGTCAAGTGCCATGATGAAGCAGTGCAACATCAAGGAGCTCAAATGCAAACATGACAGCGAAACAGGTCATAGTGACAACATGAAGGATCCAGATCACAAAGTCAGATATAAGGGGAAATGAAAAAATTACATATACAGCTCAAAGTTTCACTGCAATGACATGGTGAAAATGGAACCATGGAACAGCATAAGCCAATGCAAACAAAGGAAATAACCTAGCATGCAAGTTCAACTAAAATCAAGCGATGGTAACCATGAATTCAACAAGTCTGGTTTTAAATGTCGGAGCAGTATCTTCACAAAAATCAGGGGTTTCAAAAATGCCGAAGCTATACAACAAAATTCATTTTAATCCATTCGAGTGACCAGCCAACTGAAATCTAAATCGGAACAGTGATACTCAAGAAATACGAACAAGGTTAAAACTCAAAAAGTCGAACAGCATCAACATTGAAAAATCAAGCAGCAAAGTCAATCAATTGTTCAAAACCGAGCGAATTGAAAGCTTCAAAAAAATCATCGACATTCAAAACGAAATTAAACTGTCTATGTGCGAGTTGAAGGAGATGTGAGTGAAAAACTTCACTCACCTTAGTCGAAGCAATGGCGAGCTCAAACAAGCAGCTGCGAGCATCTCCAGCGGCGATCAGCCAACAAAGACGCGGCTTCGAAAAGAGGATGAACGAGAGAGGCCGCCATTTCGTTCGTATGTTTTTAATTTAGGGTTGCGAATGAAAAATGAGAGAATGAATAAAAGGGGGATGGGTTATTTGTTTTGAGAATTTTCACGATCCAAGCAAATGAAAATGTGGGTCGAGAATTCAAAGCCCAAAAATCCTTTTAACCATTTATAAAAGAATTTTAACACAAATTTAAAAACTTCAATTGGCAATTTGCAACAATATTTATCGTTTAAATGTCGATTATTAATTGATGCGAAACACCAGGTTGTTACAGACTCCCCTCCTTAAAGAAATTGCGTCCTCGCAATCTTAAGGAATAAATGGATAAAAAGTAACAACGCAAAAACATAACAACACAAAAGAAATCTTTTAATTTCATAAAAGAAATTCACAAATTCTCTACAAAATTTAATTATCAAATAGATAATCAGAATACAGAAATTACAAAACAGCAATATCTAATTTTCGATACGATAATTAGAAGATAGCAAAATCTAATTATCAACAAAGATAATTAGAAAACAAAAATCATAAGTCGCAAAATTGCAAATATCTATTTACCAAAAACGATAATTAGACATTACCACAACGGTAATCAAATTTCAAATCAACAGATATTCAATTATCAAAACGATCATCAAAACTTAAATCACAAATATTTAATTATCACAAACGATAATTAAATCTCAAATATCTAATTATCACAAGCGATAACCAGAAACAACAAATATTTGATTATCAAAATCAATAATCAGAAATCACAAATCAACGAATATTTAATTATCACAATTGATAATCAAATCTCAAATCACAAATATTTAATTATCAAAAACGATAATTAAATCTCAAATATTTAATTATCACAAGCGATAATCAGAAACAACAAATATCAGATTATCAAAAACGATAATCAGAAATCACAAATATTAAATTAACGAGTCCGGAATTAACCGAAATAGCAAACGCACATGTCCCATAACCACGAGTTTTACTAAATCGTTTAATTCACTTCATCGTTTTCTTGAAAGTGCATAATTGTGTATTTTAAAAATAACATTTCACATTCTCAAACGGACAAGTCTGGAATTAAGCGAATCGGTAAAAGAAAGGGGTCATAGTCCTCGATTTTTCTGAAACGTTTAAATCGCTTCCTCATTCTTTTGAAAGCGTAAACTGTAAAAAATTTGAAAACAATTTTGATTTATATTTTGAAACAATTTTTTTTTAAATAACAATTTTTTTTAAAACACGTGATTAAAACAGCAACATCAGTAGCAACTTCGACAAGGAAATTTCACTTCTCAAAATACTGTAAAACGGACAACAAAATCAGCATTGCGGGATAACCGCTTGAAAATTCATTTTAAAATTGACGGTTACTGAAGCTAATACATCAAAATCTCATCAAAACAATTAGCATCAAAATATAATGCCAATGAATTTTCATTCATCAAAAATGTCACAAGAATCTTCTCAAAGATAGAAAGGGGTATCATACCCTGAACTTGTATTCATAACAAGTCAATGACACACGAATTCACCAATGCATAAAAATTGATAAAACTTATCAATAGAGATCACAAAAATTGGTGAAGCACAAATTCTAGAAATCATCACAAGAAATCCAGAAAATACAAATTCTAGAAATCTACACAAGAAATCCAGAAAACACGAAGAGGGAAAGAGGCCTATCACATGACGATCCGAAGACCATGGGGAGCCACCCCATATGGGTGAGTCGGAATCACCTATATGAGGTCTAGACTAACCAAAAATCAATAAGTTATGTGTGAGTGGAATCACACAAGTGGTGTCTAGTCTAACCTCGCAAACAAAAAGAAAGTATGTGTGAGTAGAATCACACAGATGAGGTCTAGGCTAACCAAAAAGCAAAAAGGTATGTGTGAGTGGAATCACACAAATGGTGTGTAGCCTAACCTCGCAACAAAAAGGTATGTGTGAGTGGAATCACACAAATGGTGTCTAGGCTAACCAAAAAGCAAAAAGGTATGTGTGAGTGGAATCACGGAAATGGTGTCTAGCCTAACCTTGCAAACAAAGAGGCATCGTACGATCGCTAGTCTAAATCATAAAAAGGGGAAGGCCTATCACAAAATGGGAGCATGAAAACTCACCAACCGATATCACAAAACGAGAAGCTATCTCATGGTGCCCAACCATTAAATTTTGACATATGAATGGTCCAAAGACCGTGGGGCGCTACCCCACATATGCGATGGCGAAACATCACACAAATGCGATGGCGAAACATCACAAGAGCGGGGTCTAGTCACCCTCGCAGACAAAGAGATATCGCACCGTTGCTAGTCTAAATCACAAAAATGATCGTCATGATCACCAAGAAGTGTTAATTACACTAAGTTAGTAAATATAAAAGTTTAGATTCATGTCCCATAACCACAAGCTTAACTCAAATATTTACGAACAAAGTGTAGATCTTCACTAGAAAATTGTCACAAGAGTTTTCAATCGAACAAGCCCAAGAGTTAACCGATGAAGCAAACGCAAGCGTTTCATGCCACTTGTTTTACTAAGCCGTTTAATTCAATTTCTCATACGAGTGAGGTAAAGGTTTGTATATACTAATAGATTGGAAAACGGTTTAGGAAAAGAGCATTGTAGTAAAATAGTTTTGAAATGGTTTGGAGAAAAGGGTTTTGATATTTACTACTAGTATAGAAAACCTTCATAATTTCAAAGTGACAAAGCATAAAAGTGATTGTAGAAACAATCAATCACAAGAATTCACATGTAATGACCCAACTTCCAGACTCCAGGAAGTCGCATCATTAATAAGAAAGAAAGGGATAGAAAAGAGAAAAGAAAGAAGAGAAAGAAGAAACAACACTAGAATCTCAATAGCGGAACGAATAAATTATATTAATAACATAAGTATTACATAGTATACGACAAATATCAGAGTTACTCAGACATATACAACACATACTAGACAGTTATAAACACCTGTCTAGTTATTACAACTCAATCACAATACAGAAACACTCAGAGATACCAACACAGTGGAAAACTATATAACTATACGCAGAAGCCTCCTGCTCCATTGCTCCTCCATAATTCGTCGAAGCTAACCTGAATCCTAACCTGGATTCCTTTGGCTACTCGTAAAAATTTGAGTACCCAAGATTTAAAGAAAAACAGAAATAACTCCGGGTCAGACATGGGTCTGGTGTGAGTAACAGGTTAAAGTTGCTTAACTTTGAAAAAAACCTTTGAAAGAAAAGGTATCATGTAAGACTTCCCACACATAAACATGGAAAAGTTTTAACCTTACACTAACCAAAACATTTGATAGGAAATCCGATGATATTATAATAGTGTCTAGGGTTTTCAAGTAAACAAGAAATAGCCGAAATTGTTACATTCATTAAATTCCAGCTACTAGCCACAAAAGTGGGTAATACAATCAAAACTGTTGGCACTTATTGGATTTTGGATTCCATACAATGGCAGGGCTACTGAGGTACCGCCCGTCACAGTACGTGGCCTAGATCAACGTACCGAGGAGTACGCCCGCTCCCTTGCAACACAAGACCGAAACCATCCCTTACTGGACAGTCCCGAACAAGACAACCCCGCAGTTGGCGTACGTTCCAACCGCCCACCCAGCCGAATAAAAAGGGACTTCTAGACAGGGGAAAATCTTGCTCTCCAGTGGGAGCTACCCACGAAGCCTTGCTGCACCTCCCCTGTTTTAGCCATTCCCGGTTGATGAGGCTTAAGGCTACGATTACCTTTATAGGACATATTTCTTAGAATGTTCATCGTCCACCTGACGATGTTCTGAAAGCATTCAATCCATACAAGTTCGTTATGGGTTCGAACGAAACCGAAGGCATTATCTCGTTACACTCATTTTGGAATCACCCTCAGAGTTAACGACGATAACCCTTGCACTCTAAATCACCATCTCGAATCTATAAGTATTATTCCGTCAAACTCATTACGAAATCACCCACAAAGTTATACTGACGTATAGCCCTTACACCTCGAGTCTTCACTTGCTCCACTTGGATTCACGACCTAACGTTAATTTGGATCGATGTGGTTTTCGAATATCCAAATATGGAAACCCGATCCCGATCTCATCGAAATCCAAAGCGTGTCTTTTAAGGTCAAGTTCTTTTAAAGTTTTAAAACAATTCAATTATCTATATACACACAGATAGATAAATCATAGATTCACAATAGGTAATCAACATTAACATCATAACAGATAATCTATATTATAATTATCAAAAGATAATCCAAATCATCATCACAACGCAACCAATGCATTCATATCACTGAACATTATTTATCTCATATTTGAGATTCAACCAATCAAGGCAAACAATATCATTTGTCCATATAAGCAATGATCTATAATCACCATTTATAATTAATTTAAAATGAATTAAATTAACTACCTCATTCTCTAATTAATTTAAAGTGAACTAAATTAATTACTCCATCAATAAAAATCTTGCTTTCATATCTATTAATTAATTACAAATTAATTAATTAATCATCTTCCAATTAATCACTTTAATTAATCACCTTTGATTAATTACTCCTTAATTACATTTATGTAATTATCCTTTAATTAATTTCACAAATTAATTATACTTAATCCAAATACAGTAATTAACCTTAAACACTTCACAAATTAATCAACTATAATTAATTACATTAATCCTTAATTAATTATATTAATTAATTACCTTAATCACTTATTATTGATTAACTAATCTTTATTAATCAGTCTTAATTACATCATTAATTATATTAATTAATGATCTCTAATTACAATTAAATTAATTACCTTAATTAAATTAATTACATTAAGTAATTAATCTTAATTTAACCCATAATTGTTAATCACCGTTGATTAACTCCATTCAATAATTAACTACTCTTAATTACTTTACCAAATAAATTAATTACTCCATAATTAATTATCTCTAATTAATCCCTTGATTAATTCATAAAGTAATTATACTTAAATTACTTCAATTATCAAATCATCTTTAATTAATTACATCTAGTAATTATCCATTAATTACTTCTCTAAGTAATTCCTCTTTATTTAATTACATTAAGTAATTATACTCCATAAATCATTTATTGATTATTTTAAATTAATTAAACTGAATTGATTAACTTAATCTAATCAAATTTAAACTCAATTAATTACAATTAGTAATTAATTTACTTAATTACTTCCATAAGTAATTATACTTAACAATTTACACAAATGATTATCCTTAAATTAATTAATCCAATTAATTATTAAAAATTAATCATATTAATTAATTAATTAATTAATCCTCCGTTAATGACCTTCATTAGCTATTAACATTTCATTAATTATTTTCTAAAATAATTAACTTATTTTAATCATTACTAATTACAAATTAAATAATCATTAATTAACCCATTAATTAATCCTTAATTAATTAAATAATTAAGTGTTAATTAAAAACTTAATTAATCCATTATTACTTGATTAATTATTGATCATTAATTATAATCAAACCTCATTTAACTAATTATTCTTAATTACAAGTTAATTATTCTAAAAAAATTAACCTTAAGCCCTTAATTACTTTGAGTAATTATTCATTTCATTAATTTATTAAATAAATCAAATTTTCATTTAATTATCCTAATAATTAAATAGAATACAAATTATTAAATTATAATTTAACTTTAACAAGTTTTAAAAAAATCAATCTAAAACCTTTAAATGATAAATAATACTTCTATTATAAAAGAAATTTTACAAAAGTTAAAACAAATTTCCTTTTAAATTGAAAACCATTTAAACTTTATATTATCATTCAAATTTGTTTTCAAACACTTATATTTATAAAACTTAAATTTATTTTGAAACCAAAAATCAAATCCAAATTTAAATCAAATTTAACTTTGTTTAAACATTTCTTTATATTTCAATTTCCAAATTTAAATTCAAATTTATTTAAAAACAAACATTTTTAAACAATAAACAAATTTGAATTTAAATACTTGATCATTTCCAACATAAGATTCAATTCAACTTGAATCCATAATTTAAATTAGATTTAAAATTTAATTTAAATCTTTGATTAATAACTTAACCTTCGGTTTAAATTTGAAAACAAGGTAGTTTTCTAACCCTATACGAACCCTACTCGAGTGATCACAAAATTCACTCGACCCTCATCCTATCTTAACCCGAGCAAAATTCAAAACAAACTCGAGTAAACTCGAGAACAAATCCCTTTGAATTCAATTAAGTCTTTCAGGATACTATCAGGTTTAACAAAACCTGCATCAACAAAATACCCGAGCTAATAACTCATCCCCTTCGAGTCTCATACCCACATGCTTCGAGCAAAACGCGATGCAACCGGAGACCAAACTCAAGAAACCCATCATCCTCAAAAACAATTAGCTGATACCCAGATTCGCTGTGCACCTGCACCGCCGCGGCCTTCACCTCCGTCCTCTCGCAACCCCACGAGCAAGTCGACGGCCTTCCTCCAACATGATTCCGATCATCAAGAACTGCAGAAACCCCTAAATCGAAAACGTGCTTCGAGCTCAAAACTGTAAGAAAAAGTCGAACTGGAAATTTGCCTCAAACTCCAAATTGCGATCATCAGAGAGTCAACGCCGCCGGCCACATCAACTTCCACACCTCATCTTTTTCCCGTTCAAATTAGAAAAGACTCGATCACCTATTCGAGTCGCGGTGGTCAATTTACTGATCAACATTGAAAAACTAGGGCATAACAACTTCAATCTCAAATTTCTACTGCTTCACTCCATAAATCCATTATCTTCCATTTTTTTTAAAAACATGATCATTACTCCATCACTAAAACAACCCATGGCCATTCCAAATCTTCTAGAATGAAAATCCCAACCTAAAACCACATTTCCAGACAAACCAGTGATCCTTTCCCAATTTAAACTAATTTTTTTCTGAATTTAGTTTTAGAATTCAAAGTTTTAGTTTGTGTAATTCATTTAATACCTTAAATTAAAGAATTCTAAATAATTAAATTCTTGCTTATAAAAAAAATGTTCTGTATTTTCTAAATTTACATTTAACATTACAGAAAATTTTCATATTAAATAAAATTTAAACTGTAACAAAGGTTAACAGCCATATTTTGATTTAAATGTTAAAACTTAACATACATCAATTCAAATGGAGTGAATATTTTAAAGCAATTCTTAAATCTGTAACTTGAGTACAGAAAGATAATTCCATAGCAACCTGTACAACTACAACTCATATATTATACCAGTAATAAGCTTTAAATATGGCATGCAAACAGACTTGATTCTAGAAATAAACAAGCAACTAATTTATTACTTAAGTTTAGTTAGAAAAAAAATGTTTACTCACCTTAATTTTAGGAGCAGAGCCCTTGTTTTAGAAAAGCCTGATCCTGAGTTTCCTTTTAAAACTGCAGCTTGTTTCCTTTTGAAACATTTATCTTGATTTTGCATAATGCTTGCTTCTAGATGCATGCATGTTTGTTTCCAGAAAAATGCAGACTTGGTTTGTTTTAAAACAGAATGAAAACTGCAGGCTTGTATTGAGCTTTGTAGTTGCAGATTTTATTTTGAGGTGATAACAAATTTGATTATACAGGTTAATGAGTTGAAGAAATGAATTTCAGGTTAATGTATTTGGGGAGCTACTGGTTTGAGGAGATTTTTACAAGTTTTGTTCTCTGTTTTTTTTGGAGATTAAGTTTCAGATGTTCATGGCTGAAGATCTTATGTTTTTGAAGAAATAGAAAAGAAAAAAAATGAACTTTAGAGGAGATGAATTTATATAAGTATGTTTTGATTTTATTGAAAATACAAGAACAAGAAAATTAGGACACTTGTTCAATTTTTAAACATTTGTTAGTTTAACTAGTTTAGGCCTTAACACATATCTCTTTAATTTTTTTTATCTTAATAAACTTACACATGTATTTTAAGCATTTTAGTTTTATTTTAAATTGTTTATAAATACCTTTAAACCCTAAATTCTTATGTATATAAATGAATTTCTTCCCACTTTAAATTTATTAAAGAAATGAAACAAAACAAATATAAATACAAGCTTATACAAATATTTTTAAATACTTATCCTTTTTAATTTCAAAACATCAAAGTCAAATTCAAATTAAATTATAAACTTCAAAATAAAAATCAAGTTATATATGCGTGCATATATATAACTCTTATTAAATTTTAAAATAACAAATCCTATTTCTAACAAAATTTATTTATGTTTATAAAAACAAAGTATTCTCAATATCATTTGAAAATAACAAATTAAACAATATTTAAAATGATTTATAAAAGATATCATAAATTACTTCTATTACTTAATAAATTAAGATCATATGAAATTTGTATTTCAACTCTTATTTAAAATTTTAAGTAATATTAAAAATAAAATAAAACAAAGCTTAAATGTTAATCAAATTTTAAATTCATCTTTAAGCTAATAAAAATATAAGTTTAAACAAATAAGATTTTCTTTTAATATAAACCATATAATTATTTATTAAATTGCTTTGAAAAGTTAGATGTTAAATTTAAATCAAATTTCAAATTTATCAATTATAAATTAAAATTAGAAAATTGATTCATTTGTTAAGTTCTAAATCAAAGTTTATCAATTTACAATATATACAATTATATATATTATAAACAGAAAATAGTTTATTAGCTTTAAAAGATAGAATCTACCAATTTAAATATTTATTATAAGATGATTATTATATCAATTCAAAATTTTATTATCAAAAATTATTAAATCAAATAAATTTTTAAACACAGATTATTAAATTTATATTGCCCAATTTTTCAGGATATCACATTCCTCTCCCCTTAAAAGAATTTCGTCCCCGAAATTTAAAAGCAAAGGTAATTTAATAATCTATCTTAAGATTTTATTTTAAAACACAAGCATATATTATCAAACATATGCTAACAACCATAGCAACCAATTCAAACAAAACAAATCTAATTATCCAGAAAAACCTGGATAAAATTTTCACGAGTTTCCCCGGTATAAATATCAGGATACTCGCTCTATAGAATCTAAACAATAAATACTATTAAGCTGTAGAGCTCCTATCAACTAGATCTACAAAACTAAACAGGATATCAGACTATAAACAAGTCTGACTCAATAATCACATCCTCCTGAACTGTTGATTCCACAACCAAAGATAGATCATACACGAACTCCCTCAGAGATACGTGAAACTCATCGAATCCCGGTTATCCAAAGTGGCAATTCAATCTTGAAAATCAAACACCAATCCTCACAAGAACACAGAAAAGATCCAATACACCTCGGAGTTGACTTACCCAGACTTACCCAATCTTATAGCTCCTTAAATCAGAGAAAATCTACTCAAAAATAAAATCTCCGACTGCGGAATCCAAATTCCTTCGTCTCTTACCCACAGAACTCTTCTGATGATCCTGGGCTGCCTTCAACTTTCTCGATCAGCTCAATCTTCGCTGACGTCTTTAGAAACAAACTGGACCAAAACAACTCAACAGAATGATCTCCTCAAGATCATTTCCAAACCAAGAACACCAACTCTACTCCACAAATATCAGAAGACTAACTTACTCCTCCTATCCGGAAAAGACAAAACAAAAGCACTTCCATCTGCTTCCGTTGCACAACTCTGATCTATAGCAGAAGAAAAACTAGAGCACAAACTGGATAACACATCACAGGAATACGGTTCAACAGATCCATAAAAGAAAACTCAGATGCCCCATCTGATCCAAAGCTGCTTCACTAAACCTCCGGTATCACTCCTAGAATCCAGTTGATAAGAAAACTCAGCTAGGTACGGACAAACTTCCCATAGCTCAAGAGAACACTCAAACTATCACAAGTCACTTTTGCGGTCAACCCGTCAAATATCCAAAGAAAAAACTATTCTCTCATTACTAATCAAAACAGTCTATGCTTAACTACCCAACCCAACAAAGAAATGAATCTACCCGGCTGCTTCTGAACTCCTTCAGAAAAACTGCTAACCAGAAATCCTTCTTGTCAGCATAGAACACTCCGAGCTGCACTGTTAATACCGATGCCAAAGACTTCCTAATCCAAAGCTCTTCAAGAAACTCGGACCTCGAACTGGACAGAAACGTCCTGCTGAACCCAGCCACAACATCGAAGCATACATACTTCCTAAACTTGTTCCAAAGAAAAATCTTCGGAAACATCTATAGTCACTGTGTCTCATTACACAACTACTCATTCCTCAGGTATCGAGATACCATCAATGTCTTCTGCCCAACCGACAGATCCAAACTCTACTCATCCAACTCAGAGATGAACTTTGAACCTTTACAGGTTTCTTCAGAGATCCATGAAATTCTATACTCTGCACAACTTACTCGAGATGGTATTAGGTCTACAGTCTCGATAGATACACTTCCAACACCAAACTCCAACCAATGGTGCTAGTCGTGTTACATACCCCACTACCTTATCTATCTTTATAACTTATATTTGGAAAACCTAAACGGGTAACCCAACAGATAGGTAGAAATAAATATATCTATATCTATCTATATATATATATATATATATATATATATATATTACAAATACGCTCTCTCAAGATAGACACCACTCCAGAGCCTAGGTATTCACTCAACCTAATGCTCTGATACCACTGTAACGACCCAACTTCCAGACTCCATGAAGTCGCATCAATAATAAGAAAGAAAGGGATAGAAAAGAGAAAAGAAAGAAGAGTAAGAAGAAACGACACTAGAATCTCAACAGCGGAATGAATAAATTATATTAATAACATAAGTATTACATAGTATACAACAAATTTCAGAGTTACTCAGACATATACAACACATAATAGACAGTTATAAACACCTGTCTAGTTATTACAACTCAATCACAATACAGAAACACTCAGAGATACCAACACAGCGGAAAACTATATAACTATACGCAGAAGCCTCCTGCTCCATTGCTCCTCCATAATTCGTCAAAGCTAACCTGAATCCTAACCTGAATTTCCTTGGCTACTCGTAAAAATTTGAGTACCCAAGAGTTAAAGAAAAACAGAAATAACTCCGGGTCAGACATGGGTCTGATGTGAGTAACAGGTTAAAGTTGCTTAACTTTGAAAAAAAACCTTTGAAAGAAAAGGTATCACGTAAGACTTCCCACACATAAACATGAAAAAGTTTTTACCTTACGCTAACCAAAACATTTGATAGGAAATCCGATGATATTATAATAGTGTCTAGGGTTTTCAAGTAAATAAGAAATAGCCGAAATTGTTACATTCATTAAATTCCAGCTACTAGCCACAAAAGTGGGTAATACAATCAAAACCGTTGGCACTTATTGGATTTTGGATTCCATACAATGGCAGGGCTATTGGTGTACCGCCCGTCACAGTACGTGGCCTAGATCAACGTACTGAGGAGTACGCCCGCTCCCCTGCAACACAAGACCGGAACCATCCCTTACTGGACAGTCCCGAACAAGACAACCCCGCAGTTGGCGTACGTTCCAACCGCCCACACAGCCGAATAAAAAGGGACTTCTAGACAGGGGAAAATCTTGCTCTCCAGTGGGAGCTACCCACGAAGCCTTGTTGCACCTCCCCTATTTTAGCCATCCCCGGTTGATGAGGCTTGGGGCTACGATTACCTTTATAGGACATATCTCTTAGAATGCTCATCGTCCACCTGACGATGTTCTGAAAGCATTCAATCCATACAAGTTCGTTCCGGGTTCGAACGAAACCGAAGGCATTATCTCGTTACACTCATTTTGGAATCACCCTCAGAGTTAACGACGATAACCCTTGCACTCTAAATCACCATCTCGAATCTATAAGTACTATTCCGTCAAACTCATTACGGAATCACCCATAGAGTTATACTGACGTATAGCCCTTACACCGCGAGTCTTCACTCGCTCCACTTGGATTCACGACCTAACGTTAATTTGGATCGATGTGGTTTTCGGATATCCAAATATGGAAACCCGATCCCGGTCTCATCGAAATCCAAAGCATGTCTTTTAAGGACAAGTTGTTTTAAAGTTTTAAAACAATTCAATTATCTATATACACACAGATAGATAAATCATAGATTCACAATAGGTAATCAACATTATCATCATAACAGATAATCTATATTATAATTATCAAAAGATAATCCAAATCATCATCACAATGCAACCAATGCATTCATATCACTCAACATTATTTATCTCATATTTGAGATTCAACCAATCAAGGCAAACAATATCATCTATCCATATAAGCAATGATCTATAATCACCATTTATAATTAATTTAAAATGAATTAAATTAACTACATCATTCTCTAATTAATTTAAAGTGAATTAAATTAATTACACCATCAATAAAAATCTTGGTTTCATAACTATTAATTAATTACAAATTAATTAATCATCTTTCAATTAATCACTTTAATTAATCACCTTTGATTAATTACTCCTTAATTACATTTATGTAGTTATCATTTAATTCATTTCACAAATTAATTATACTTAATCCAAATACAGTAATTAACCTTAATTACTTCATAAATTAATTAACTATAATTAATTACATTAATCCTTAATTAATTATATTAATTAATTACCTTAATCACTTATTATTGATTAACTAATCTTTATTAATCAGTCTTAATTACATCATTAATTATATTAATTAATGATCTCTAATTACAATTAAATTAATTACCTTATTAAAATTAATTACATTAAGTAATTAATCTTAATTTAACCCATAATTGTTAATCACCGTTGATTAACTCCATTCAATAATTAACTACTCTTAATTACTTTACCAAATAAATTAATTACTCCATCATTAATTATCTCTAATTAATCCCTTGATTAATTCATAAAGTAATTATACTTAAATTACTTCAATTATCAAATCATCTTTAATTAATTACATCTAGTAATTACCAATTAATTACTTCTCTAAGTAATTCCTCTTTATTTAATTATATTAAGTAATTATACTCCATAAATCATTTATTGATTATTTTAAATTAATTAAACTGAATTAATTAACTTAATCTAATCAAATTTAAACTCAATTAATTACAATTAGTAATTAATTTACTTAATTACTTCCATAAGTAATTATACTTAACAATTTACACAAATGATTATCCTTAAATTAATTAATCCAATTAATTATTAAAAATTAATCGTATTAATTAATAAATTAAATAATCCTCAGTTAATGACCTTCATTAACTATTAACATTTCATTAATTATTTTCTAAAATAATTAACTTATTTTAATCATTACTAATTACAAATTAATTAATCATTAATTAACCTATTAATTAATCCTTAATTAATTAAATAATTAACTGTTAATTAAAAATTTAATTAATCCATTATTACTTGATTAATTAATTATTGATCATTAATTATAATCAAACCTTATTTAATTAATTATTCTTAATTACAAGTTAATTATTCTAAAAATAATTAACCTTAAACCCTTAATTACTTTGAGTAATTATTCATTTCATTAATTTATTAAATAAATCAATTTTTCATTTAATTACCCTAATAATTAAATGGAATACAAATTATTAAATTATAATTTAACTTTAACAAGTTTTAAAAAAATCAATCTAAAACCTTTAAATGATAAATAATACTTCTATTATAAAAGAAATTTTACAAAAGTTAAAACAAATTTCCTTTTAAATTGAAAACCATTTAAACTTTATATTATTATTCAAATTTGTTTTCAAACACTTATATTTATAAAACTTAAATTTATTTTGAAACCAAGATTCAAATCCAAATTTAATCAAATTTAACTTTGTTTAAACATTTCTTTTTATTTCAATTTCCAAATTTAAATTCAAATTTATTTAAAAACAAACATTTTTAAACAATAAACAAATTTGAATTTAAATACTTGATCATTTCCAACATAAGATTTAATTCAACTTGAATCCATAATTTAAATTAGATTTAAAATTTAATTTAAATCTTTGATTAATAACTTAACCTTCAGTTTAAATTTGAAAACAAGGTAGTTTTCTAATCCTATACGAACCCTACTCGAGTGATCACAAAATTCACCCGACCCTCATCCTATCTTAACTCGAGCAAAATTCAAAACAAACTCGAGTAAACTCGAGAACAAATCCCTTTGAATTCAATTAAATCTTTCAGGGTACTATCAGGTTTAACAAAACATGCATCAACAAAATACCCGAGCCAATAACTCATCCCCTTCGAGTCTCATACCCACATGCTTCGAGGAAAACGCGATGCAGCCCGAGACCAAACTCAAGAAACCCATCTTCCCCAAAAACAATCAGGTGATACCCAGATTCGTTGTGCACCTGCACCACCGCGGCCTTCACCTCCGCCCTCTCGCAACCCCACGAGCAAGTCGACGGCCTTCCTCCAACATGATTCCTATCATCCAAGAACTGCAGAAACCCCTAAATCGAAAACGAGCTTCGAGCTCAAGACTGTAAGAAAAAGTCGAACTGGAAATTTGCCTCAAACTCCAAATGGCGATCATCAGAGATTCAACGCCGCCGGCCACATCAACTTCCACACCTCATCTTTCTCCAGTTCAAATTAGAAAAGACTCGATCACCTATTCGAGTCGCGGTGATCAATTTACTGATCAACATTGAAAAACTAGGGCATAACAACTTCAATCCCAAATTTCTACTGCTTCACTCCATAAATCCATTATCTTCCATTTTTTTTTAAATACATGATCATTACTCCATCACTAAAACAACCCATGGCCACTCCAAATCTTCTAGAATGAAATCCCAACCTAAAACCCCATTTCCAGACAAACCATTTATCCTTTCCCAATTTAAACTAATTTTTTTTCTGAATTTAGTTTTAGAATTCAAAGTTTTAGTTTGTGTAATTGATTTAATACCTTAAATCAAAGAATTCTAAATAATTAAATTCTTGCTTTAAAAAAATGTTTTGTATTTTCTAAATTTACAGATAACATTACAGAAAATTTTCATATTAAATAAAATTTAAACTGTAACAAAGGTTAACAGCCATATTTTGATTTAAATGTTAAAACTTAACATACATCAATTCAAATGGAGTGAATATTTTAAAGCAATTCTTAAATCTGTAACTTGAGTACAGAAAGATAATTCCATAGCAACCTGTACAACTACAAACTCATATATTATACCTGTAATAAGCTTTAAATATGGCATGCAAACAGACTTGATTTTAGAAATAAACAAGCAACTAATTTATTACTTAAGTTTAGTTAGAAAAAAAATTGTTACTCACCTTAATTTTAGGAGCAGAGCCCTTGTTTTAGAAAAGCCTGATCCTGAGTTTCCTTTTAAACCTGCAGCTTGTTTCCTTTTGAAACATTTATCTTGATTTTGCATAATGCTTGCTTCCAGATGCATGCATGTTTGTTTCCGGAAAAATGCAGACTTGGTTTGTTTTAAAACAGAATGAAAACTGCAGGCTTGTATTGAGCTTCGTAGTTGCAGATTTTATTTTGAGGTGATAACAAATTTGATTATACAGGTTAATGAGTTGAAGAAATGAATTTCAGGTTAATGTATTTGGGGAGCTACTGGTTTGAGGAGATTTTTACAAGTTTTGTTCTCTATTTTTTTTGGAGATTAAGTTTCAGATGTTCATGGCTGAAGATCTTATGTTTTTGAAGAAATAGAAAAGAAAAAAAATGAACTTTAGATAACTCTTATCCTTTTTAAATTTCAAAACATCAAAGTCAAATTCAAATTAAATTATAAACTTCAAAATAAAAATCAAGATATATATGTGTGCATATATATAACTCTCATTAAATTTTAAAATAACAAATCCTATTTGTAACAAAATTTATTTATGTTTATAAAAGCAAAGTATTCTCAATATCATTTGAAAATAACAAATTAAACAATATTTAAAATGATTTATAAAAGATATCATAAATTACTTCTATTACTTAATAAATTAAGATCATATGAAATTTGTATTTTAACTCTTCTTTAAAATTTTAAGTAATATTAAAAATAAAATAAAACAAAGCTTAAATGTTAATCAAATTTTAAATTCATCTTTAAGCTAATTAAAATATAAGTTTAAACAAATAAGATTTTCTTTTAATATAAACCATATAATTATTTATTAAATTGCTTTGAAAAGTTAGATGTTAAATTTAAATCAAATTTCAAATTTATCAATTATAAATTAAAATTAGAAAATTGATTCATTTATTAAGTTCTAAATCAAAGTTTATCAATTTACAATATATACAATTATATATATTATAAACAGAAAATAGTTTATTAGCTTTAGAAGATAGAATCTACCAATTTAAATATTTATTATAAGATAATTATTATATCAATTCAAAATTTTATGATCAAAAATTATTAAATCAAATAAATTTTTAAACACAGATTATTAAATTTATATTGCCCAATTTTCCGGGATATCACATCACATATGAAGATGTGAATAGAATTCAAAGAAATCGATACCGAATCCTTCAAAAAGTACGTTCACAAAAATCCCGAGGAAAATGGCATCAAAGTTGCTAATAAATGGTAGCAACAAATCGGGGAATTAACAAGAATCGATTAAATTTGGAAACCAAATCAATTCACTAAAATTCACATTCGAAGACGTGAATAAAATCCAAAGAATTCGATTCCAAATTCACCAAAAAAGAAATACCCAAAAATACCAGAATAGAAGTTATCAAAGTCAACAAAGGTGATAACAACTAATCGGAAAAGAAGAATCGATTAACGATTGGAAAAACAAAGTAGAACGAGCATAAATGCATAAATGATTTCAACAAAAATAAAAATCAAGTCAATGCCGAAGTCAACAATTAATGGCCTCAATTGAGTGCAAAACGAATCAACATCGTCATCAAAGAATTCAACAGCAAACAAAGTCAGAGTCTTGGAAATCAAGAAATTAACAATTTCACAAAAACAAAGTGACCGAAGTCGAATGGAAATCAAGTCGAGGAAAACACAAAATATCAAGTTCAAAATCGCTGAGATTCGAACTAGATATGAGTGAAAAATCAAAATCACTCAATTTGCAACCGGTCGAGCTATTTTTCATCAAAGTGTAATAGGTACACAATGACGCCCATAGCATAGCACAAAAGTGGAACAAAGTCCAGAGGTCAAAATAGCTTTAATTGGCCAAATTCGAACAACATCAACGTTGGCTAAATCAATTCAAAGCCGAAAACACAAGAACAAAATCCTCATCATCAAAAACCCAACTTGAGTTCGTAAAGCAAACGGAAGCAGAAGCCAAAATTCTTTCATGAAACCAAAACCAAATGCACATGAATAAGCGTTAGGAATTCATACCTAACAATCAAAGATAATCATATGCAAAGATGAGCGATAAAACATCGACAAATAGTTGTAACACATGTTCCATCTAAGTTATGTTTTATATTTGTCCTAAACCCCAGGCTCTGATACCAAGCTGTGATGCCCCACCTCTATACCCACGCTAGCCAAGAACACTACGGTGTAATGCTGTCAACTAGCGCGGAGAATAAGGCTGTTGAGGAGCGGCCATCCGTAGTTAGGCCTTACACTAGTATTGGTTAACTCGATAGGAGTGGTATATATATTCTTTAATTTTTCACCTCTGATTTATTCACTCCCATCGACATACCCCAATTCCAGTATAAAACGAACTACGATGGTTCATAATAGTTTAGGACAGTAAATATAATAATAACACAAATAATATAAATGCGGAACATAGATAAAAACAGAAAGTCTCATATATATAATAACTGATGACAGTTACAATACATTTGACACAATACATATGATACAACAACAACTGTCGACTCTGGAAGTTATATATATATACAAGTACATTATCGACTAATATACATGGATAAATATCAACCTATACTTTGACACGACAACTCCAAAAGATGAGAAAAGTCTTCATAGCTCAAACAGCAACCCAAAGCTAAAAATCTACAACCTGAAATAACTCGGGTCTGACCCGAGTATTAAATTCAAAAGAAAATAATACACGGGTCAGTCTAATTCAAACTCAGTTATTAGTGCACAGAAGCATTAATAATTAAATAATGAATAGACGACAGTCACAATAAGTCTCGTCTATCCGATCTTTAAAAAAAGAAATCGGATAACGATAAATATAACACGTAACAGTGTTAAACAACAATCAACAGATTCAAATCATCAACAAAGATAAGTAAAAAGAATATCCATGAAGATAATTTGGAAAATATCAAAATTGCCTAATCAGCAATTAACAACCAAAACCATCAAATTCAACCAAGCAAAATACAATTCAAATCATATTGAATTGAATAAACGAAATAGTTCAAACAATTGAAATATAAATTAAATTAACAATAAGGGTAGGGCTGCAGTACAAGCACGCGTGCACTGCCTCGCCACTACGTCATATGGAATACGCAAAAGATCCATAAATCAAAACAAAATAGGATATGAATAAAAACAATATCATGTGGCTGCAGTTCACTCTTGCGTGTACTGCCTTGCCACTACATTGATAATGTACCCAAAACTCAATTCCGTGTGGCTGCAGTTCACGCTTGCGTGCACTTCCTTGCCACTACAGTGATGATGTACACAACCGGGCACAAGGTCAAACCCAAAACAAAAAGACGGGTTCAACTCAGGTGAAATTTCGGAAAATAAACAAAATGCAAAGGTCAAGTCACTGTAATCATGACTCAACTCAATGCAACCACCAAAGTCAAGGCGACATGAAGTAAGCAACCCAACTGCCAGTCCAGATCAATGAATAGCATAAGCAAATGACACAGTCAATTCAAACATGCTCAAAGCTAACAACAAATGACTCAAGTTTAATGCTATCAAGTGATACAAATGTAATTACCACAAATCCAAGACCAGCAGTAGTTTATATAACAAAGGATGATGCAGGCACCAGAAACATGATCAACATAGCAAAAATGGTCAAGCAGTATGCGCAGCGCACACTCAAGTACACCATTGATATCACGACCAAGTATCATACTCAATTTGATGGTAAGCATGTACAACAGGACAGGGCAGTGGACAGAATTGCAACAGATATATGGTGATGCAGTCGACATCTACTCAGTGTAACATGTGCAGAGGCAACAAAATTCAGGGAACAGGACAATATCAAGTGATGCAACATCACATAATCAAATGAAGCAGTGCAAAATTTTCAACTGACTCGAATGACTCAAGTGATGCAAGAACAATGTTCAAAAGAATCAAAGTAAATAAACAAGTGGGAAATACATGTACATCAGTGTGAACATATGAACTGCAAGCAATAAAGCTCGAGATTATATATGCAGTGGAGATCGTACATGAACCAGAACACAAATCCAGTTACAACACTGAGGTCGACAATGTCAAAGTGCAGAAGTACACAAGTGCAACTGTATGGAAGCAGTGTGAAAACAGCAAGAGGGCTGCAAGCATCAAAGACTGCAATCATACATCTGGAAACCAGAGTGCATAGCAACCATCAAAATGAATCCAGTGTATATACAAGCAACTATCGAATAAAGACTCAAGAGAGTGCAGACATGATTAACGAGACAATGCCCAAATCGAAATAGGTCAAGTGCCATGATGAAGCAGTGCAACATCAAGGAGCTCAAATGCAAACATGACAGTGAGACAGGTCATAGTGACAACATGGAGGATCAAGATCACAAAGTCAGATACAAGGGGAAATGCAAAAATTAAATATAAAGCTCAAAGTTTCACTGCAATGACATGGTGAAAATGGAACCATGGAACAGCAGAAGCCAATGCAAACAAAGGAAATAACCTAGCATGCAAGTTCAACTAAAATCAGGCGGTGGTAATCGTGAATTCAACAAGTCTGATTTTAAATGCCGGAGCAATATCTTCACAAAAATCAGGGGTTTCAAAAATGCCGAAGCTATACAACAAAATTCTTTTTAATCCATTCGAGTGACTAGCCAACTGAAATCTAAATCGAAACAGTGATACTAAAGAAATACGAACAAGGTTAAAACTCAAAAAGTCGAACAGCATCAACATTGCAAAATCAAGCAGCAAAGTCAATCAATTGTTCAAAACCGAGCGAATTGAAAGCTTCAAAAAAAATCATCGACATTCAAAACGAAATTAAACTGTCTAAGAGCGAGTTGAAGGAGATGTGAGTGAAAAAGTTCACTGACCTTAGTCGAAGCAACGGCGAGCTCAAACAAGCAGCCGCGAGCATCTCCAGCGGCGATCGGCCAGCAAAGGCACGGCTTCGAAAAGAGGATGAACGAGAGAGACCGCCATTTCGTTCGTATGTTTTTAATTTAGGATTGCGAATAAAAAATGAGAGAATGAATAAAAGGGGGATGGGTTATTTGTTTTGAGAATTTTCACGATCCAAGCAAATGAAAATGTGGGCCAAGAATTCAAAGCCCAAAAATCCTTTTAATATAAAAGAATTTTAACACAAATTTAAAAACTTCAATTGGCAGTTTGCAACAATATTTATCGTTTAAATGTGGATTATTAATTGATGTGAAACACCGGGTTGTTACACAGAGAACTTCCAGATTTCATAAAGAAGAAAAAAAAATTAAATTCAAAAAAACATGGGACTAAAACAAAGATCAGACCAGAAGCTTGTTGTTTTCAAGCTCAGATCAAAACATTTTCTACTTCAAAGATCAAAGTTTTCAAAAACAAATTCTAGTTCCTCTGTTCAAATATTACAAGGTGAGTAAGCTACATCTTTTAAATCAAAAATCTTTTACCAAATCTGTAGATAAGTAAAAGATTATAAAAGTAACAAAACATTTTATAGTGTTGCCTGGAAATGAAAGTACTTTTATGCCTGGATAGGTAATATAGATGCATGTACATGATGTTGTCATCTCTTCTCTGTTCAAGTTTTACAATGAGTAACTGCAACCTTTAAGGTTAAATCACCTTATGCATATAAAGATTAACGGTAGAAATGATGGAATATGGTCTTGCATGGGTGTAAGAATGGGTTTGTTTGATATATATGTTTTGAATTGCCACAAATATATATATTTGTATGTCTGTCTAGCCTCTATTTTTTTTGCTTAACAGATCCTAAATTTTATTCAAAAATTTATGTCTCTTCACTCGATCACCTTTGGGTTATAATAATTAAAGGAAATTGGTTTGTAAATAAGAAATCTCATTCTTAAAAATGTTTTTATGTCAAGACCAGATTCTTCGACTTTCGAAAATCGACATCAATACGTCCACTATATCAACTGCCGAGCAATCGAAGGCCGAAAAACCGAACCATGAGGGTTAAAAAGAAGAGGTAGAAGAAAAAGATAGAAGAAGTAAGAAAACAAAACAGAAACAATAAATGAATCTCACATTCGCAGCGGAACAACGTATAATAGATAAATGAAAAATCTTTATATCATAGAACTGTACATTTTATACATTACATCATCAGAGTGTACAACAGCAATATACAACACAACAAACCAATGGACAGTTATACAAACATTTCCTTACAAGTGAATTTATAACGGAAAGATAATATCATATACAAGTAATACGTCTCGCCATCCAGCTCGCCACTTGAGCTCCAAAGCACTTCTGAATCCAGAATGACCTGATAACCTGACTCTAGCCTGCCCGTGTGGAAAATTATGGGCACCCAGAGTTTAGGAAGAGAACAATAAACACTAGGTTAGTCATGGAACTGGTGTGAGAACTCAAAACAGTTGTTTATCTTTTTAAAAACAAACGAAGAAATATTTTAAAATAGATTCGCAATGCTTTTAGAAAATGAAACTACCATAAGGTCTCCCGCCACACACACAATGCAAATGCAGAATTGGAGGAGATTTCTCCTTATGATAGTCAAACATGCTTGATACGCAAATTTTCTTTGATATTATTACTATAATTGCAAAGTGTGGAAATCCATTTCGAAAGTATAATATAAATCTTAGCCAGCATAGGTACCATTATAGTATGCTTACTATAGCTACCATATTAAATGGTAGGTTCTACAACTAAAACCGTACAAGGCTCATGTTGTTTCTTTGGATTTCCAACAAATGGTCAGGCTAAGGAACTTCCTACTGCCACATGGGATTGGCTCTAGTGGGACGTCCCAAGAACCTAACCGGATCTCTGCCAACACAAGGTCGGGTTATCTTTGTAACTAAGTAACTACTACTCGAGTATGCCACCCCCGGTCCTTTGGGACCTTTATCCGAGGGCCCTCGATCACAAAGCAACAACCACACAGAAAATGAGATTGGACCAACCACATAGGTTAAGCATCAGGGCTCCATACCTGACACCACCCTTTTCCAAAAGGAAATGACATACCCTAAAGGGAGCGACCCTCATAACCTTGCCGCATATTCCAGTTTCGACCATTTCCAGGGAGTGAGGTCTGACGAAGCCTCGTCAACAAAGCTACGCTTTTTCACAAAGCCACGCTTTGATCAAAAAATGATCAATAAATAATCATCACATAGCAAAACTCAGCATGCCACATTACCAAATTGGGAGTATATCGCTGATAACCTTCAACTACAAAACCTCTGAGCTCGTACGTCTCAGAGAAGGGTGTTAAGCTAAGAGAATAAATTCTCCGCCACCAACAGAAATGTATTTGAAAGAAATCTGCTTTATATTTCAAAATTTAATGTCAGACACGTAACCATACAAGTATGTTCCGGGTTCGAGCAGAACCGAAGGCACTTTCAAAGAAGCCTAGCAATTTGGGTATTCACAATCCTGATCGAATTTCCCATCACAAAGGAAATCTCTATACCATAGCTAACGGTGCAGTGACAATCGATAGGTCATCCTATCATTTTCACAAATACTCGGTCTTTACCACCGGTCTTCAATGCTATCCATTACATCGTATCACTTATTCGAAATGGGTTATATGACATAAAGGTCCCCTCTGGCAGAATCCGAATAGTGAACGCAATATTTTTAAAACATATGGATATTGGGATTTCAATTAAGTCACAACTTATTACCCAAACCCTTTCTTTCAAATGGTTTAAACAAATTAGCATTTTAAATCTTTAAACAAAAAAGATTTACTTCACAAAGTTTACCCAGTTTCACAAAGATTTATTCCCAGATTCCCAGATAAATTTCCATTTCAATTGGATTAACTCATTAAATCTTAAATCAAGATTTAACTTATAGCTTTCAAAACTATTCACAATTCAAGTCTTATATAATATAAAAGATACACCATTTGAAGTACTCCTTTATTTCAAGTCAATTTCAACAACCTTTCACAAAGATTAATTCATAGCCTTCAAAACAGTTTAATTCCAAATTTACATTCTTTTAACACAAATGGGAATTTCTTTCCTTATGTGGAGCTATTATAATTTGAAAACAGATAGTTTTTGTTTTGGGAAAAACTGATTACAATTTTTCATGAGTTAAAGCCACTCAAGTATAAACTTGGATTTAAATTTAAAATTTCCAAAACTATATTTTAAATGGTTAAAAACCTATATAAACACCTTTTTGTAACTTGTACAATATTTTAGACCATAGTTCCCAAATTATTGAATTCAATTTCGAACATCTAGTTCAAAATTTAAATCAAATGATTTCAATTCCACTTTTTATTAAGTTATTTAAAATAACTCTTATTTTTGAAATTCATTTTCAAAAACTTTCAAACCCAATTCCAAAAATAATTTGGATTCAAAAATTCAGTCTTTAGAATTGTCAAAAATCTGTGACTTAACTGATTTCCACGTGAAATCCACATTTTGTGTGTGTATTGTGTAGCCCAAGGGTTTAACACAATAGTGCCACAGCATTCAACCATCACAGATCAAAATATAACAATATATTTGATAAGCGGTATGAACTATAACGCTTACCTTTCATTCACAGATCACGGATATATATATATATATATATATATATATATATATCATAGATAAACAAATTAAAGATCACAACACACATTAGGATATATCACAAAGCATCACATATCAAAGATATCAAACAATTCAACATCCAATATAATTCAAACATCCATAAGTAGGATAAATTTAATCATCTAATTAATTTAAATCAAATAAATTTCAATGAATAAAATTTGCTAGTTATGGTAAATTAATAGCCAATTTATTATAAAAACATTTAATAAATTATCCCTTCATTGATCATTAATTAACTCTTAATTAATAGTTAATACTTGTTTAATTATTCTTAATTAATAATCAAAACCAATTTATTTCTACTTAATAAATTTCCAATGAATTTACAAAATCATTTCTTTTTAAAATAAATTTCTTCAACTTATAATAATATAAATTGAAATCCATTCACTTAGCCTTTTTTTCCGTAATTTGGAATTTTATTCAATATGGTTTCAAAAATAACTTTGTCTTTTTAAAACTCCTTTTTAACTTATCCAATTCTCAAAAATAATTTTTACTATAAACTTTCAACTTGAAATTTCAAAAATCCAATGTTTATCTATTTTCGGTATCCAATGATACCAAAAATATATTCGGCTAACCTATAGCCTTCAACAATCTCAATCACAAAGATAATCACACTGATTACAAATCAACCAACACACAACATATGAAATAAATTCAAATGTTTGAGGAATCCAGTTAGATCCCTCCAACCTGTTTCCGTGCATCCAAAGATGTTAGCATAATACCAATTCCACTTCGAGGTGAAATATCACGATATATGGGATTTATAAAATATTATCCGCTATTATGTGGAGCAATAGGGTCTCATCCGCTATATAATCTGGGACATCAACTCCAAGTACATATATAATACCAATTCCATATCAAGTTGGAATTATCGCGGTATATGTGTTTAATAAATAACATCCGCTTAATATATGGCATATAGGGTCTATTTCAAAACAATAGATAAAAAATTTTCATCTAAGCATACAATCAAGCAATTTTAAATCTAACTATTTAAAATTTAAATCGAAACAATTCGATTGAGTGAGAAGTTCTCACCATAGCTTTTCATACAATCCATTTCCCATTCTGACTTGTTTTCTCGATTTATAGATCTTGTATAAACGTTATATAAATTCATTAATATTCGAACCAATCGAAAAACTTAAATTTGTATTTGATAATTTAAATTAACCAATGATTTTATTTTCAACTAATTTCTTTTAATTTATTTAACTAAAAACTTAAATTTGAACTAAATTTCCTTTTTAATGGATTAATTAACCAGTGATTTATATTTAAACTAATGGTTTTAAATCTTAAGCTAACTTCCTTTTAACAATTCTAAAATCGTTAAACAATTCGATTAAATAATTTAAACGCCTTAATATCAAAATAAGAACTTTATCTTACTGATGAAAAAAATACTTTTCTGTTTTCATAAAAATTTTCACAGCGACCATTTCAGTATAACTTCATTTTTTTTCCTTTAAACTAACATACAAGTTTGGGAAATAGTTAAACTTTTAAAATATTTATATACATATTTCATAACAAAATATGTCTGATACTCAATTTCCATAGTCTGCCACAAAATACTTAAGTGATACGATTTATAATGACATTTGTTATTAATCAAATTCAAATAAACTAAAGTTTCCTTTTTTCTGAACATATTCACCAAAGATCGAATTTAAATTTTAAATAAATAATCGGTACCTTACAGCTTCGACTCTCCTTCTCGAAACCCTCGCCTCATCCTCTCACGCAACCAAGATCGCGATGCGAATACCTGGCGCCACCACATCACCTTCGATGTTTGCGACCATCGATCGACTTACTGATGAAAACAAACTGCTCCACTCTCCGCCGCGAACTACCCAGACCCCTAGCCTCATGCCTTGATTCGCCGCGAACCCTAAATCACCGCTGCACCCAAAACTCTTATTCACCGATCGAGATCCACACGACCAGCTGCTCAAAGCCACTACGATGAACTTGCAACCTCCAGTCCCATACGCGAACGCGTGCTCCCCTGCCACCGATCTTGATAATGTCGCCCAGTCGCGATCAATTTTTCGAACGCGAGATTCAATTTGGGAAAAGAAATGAAGGCGGCCATTTTATTTCTTCTTTTGATTTTATTTTAAAAATTATTTTGTGTGATGATTTATAAAGAGATGGGGGAGACAGGATTACGTGACTTTGCAGAGAAAAAGTCTTTGATATTAACGTGTTTGCATTACCTAGCTACAGTGTTTTGATGGGGAAGGCAAAGTACTGATGTAGATATAGTTTCAACTGATGTTGACCAAACACAAAATTAAATTTAAATTGAATTCGATATAAATTTCAATGCGTTTATTTAACGTACGGCCAAACGATCACTCCAAATGCAACGAAAATTGAAATCCGATAATAATACAATATTTCGGATCCAATGGAATTAGTTTCGTCGAATTCCGGGACAGTGCCTCGGAAGGCTATTTTTTTATATCGATTTAAACGATAAAATTTCAAAACTGAACAAAGCACTTTGAAATTCTATTCTGAAGCTTCTATTATCTTCAGTATTATCAATATGAATTTTCTAAGCCATCAAATTATTTTTAATCAGCTTAAAACCGAAGATTCAAATTTTTTTATGCACCTTTTCAATAGATTAAATTTTGTAATTTACTCGCCAAATTCATATTAATATTTGAAATTTAAGTTAAAGTATCCTTCGAATATTTAAAAATCAATTAAATATTTTCAATTTCAAACGTTCAAAATTCAGGGTCGTCACTGACTCCCCCTAAAAGAATTTCATCCCGAAATTACAAGCTAAGAAAAATGATTCTTGACCCATTTTCTATTTACCCAATCCAAATAGTTTTATCAGCTTACCAAAACAAATCTTTTTTTTTTTTACTAAAGACCTATTATTATCACTTCAACTAATTTTTCAAAATCTTTCATAGCTTCCAACAATATTGTTTACTTCACAATTCAAATTTAAATTTAAATTGAAATTTCAAACTTACAAAATTTTCTCAAAATTTTTCTAACACCTTAAAATTTCGCCAGCGTCTCTTTTGCACGGCTAGCTCGGTATGACTACAATATGGCACCAGAGGCCCTCAAATCCCAAAAGAAAACAAAAAGCCAAGCGGCTGGACAAGAAAATCCTCAAATTTCATGCTGAAATTGAAATACGTACCTTTTTGTCGAGCAATTCAATTTTATCTTTGGAATCAAAATCCCAATTCCATTTGTTTTAATACACCTATATATCCTGCTAGCCATAATATCCGATTACAATATTCAAGTATCATTTTGCACATTTATTACAAAATTTTGATACTTACTTCTTATATCATCGTTAGTTTACTATTGAAGTTATATATTCATTTTCATTCAATCTAACATTTCCAATTTCATTTGAATTCAATTTACACTTTCAATTCTATTTTGATTTAGTTTACTTTCTGAATATTGGATTTTATCAATTATCTTTCATTCATTCACAATTTTTATTTTCATAATTCAAACTCAATTCAAATTCATTTGTTACTACCCCTAGCCTTCTTTCTTCGAATTCACTTTATTTAATTGATTCACTTATACTTACTTTAATTTAATGCCATCCTTTAAGTTAAATTTAATCTATCAAAATTCAAATTTTATAAGTTATCGACTCATTTATTATTCCCATAAATATTTTAAATAGGATTCCAGAATCTTTTCAACCTTTCAATACCTTTTTTTTGAACCAATTCAAATTATCCTTTGAATTTCAAAATCAAACCCAAATTTTCCAAACAACTTCCATTTAAAACAATCTGGTAGCTATTTCTCTCTTGGAAACCAGAAAATGAACACCGATGATGTCGCGATCATTATGGAAATTATTTTCCAACGACCGAAAAGAGTTTAGTGCTTTCTTTCCTTCAAAATAATTTTCCAAAACACTTGCAAATCATTTTCAAACTTCAAAGAATTTAAATTTCCCAAATATCAAAATTTCAAATTCTTTAAATTTGTTTTCAAATATTACTCTGGAATTCCATTTCAAATTATGAATCACAGTTTACAATTTATATTTATAAGTATATTCATATAGTTTCACTTCTTATATATAAGATTATTTCACAATTGTAAATCACATTAATTATAATTCCATATGTCAGGACACGATTCTTCGTCTTCCGAAAATTCGACATCGACACTCACTTTATCGACTGCCGAGGAATCGAACGACGGAAAACCGAACACTGAGGGTTTTTAACAAGAATTTTAAGAGAATAAAAGAGAAGGAAAGAAAAGAAGATAAAAATTTTAAAATAGAAAATAGGACGGAACAGAAAGAAAACAGAACAACATCAGAATCTCACAATTTGCAGCGGAACAACATATAATAATAAATGAATAATCTTTAAACAAAGAGCCATATCAGTTATTACATTACATCACATTTCATTACATCATATCATCAGAGTGTACAACAACAAATAGTGCAGCGGAAAAAGAAATACTATATAGTAGTAATACGCCATGCCATCCAGCTTGCCTCCAGCAACTCCAGAATATCCAGAATATCCTGATAAACCTTAACTCTTGACTGCCCGTGTGGAAATTGGTGGGCACCCAGAGTTTAGGAAGGAAAACAATAAACTCCAAGTCAGTCATGTGACTGGTGTGAGAACTCAAAACAGTTTATTTATCTTTAAAATCAAAATAGAGGAATATTTTTAAATTCAATTCGCAATGCTTTTAAAAATGAGACTACCATAAATCTCCTGCCACACACACAATGCAAACGCAGACTTGGAGAAGATTTCTCCTTATGATAGCCAAACATGCTTGATACGCATTAAAATCAAATCAATTTGATATTATTATTAGTGCATAGTGTAGAAAAAATTCATTTCGAAAGTAGAATATAAATCTTAGCCAGCATAGGTACCATTATATTATGCCTACTATAGCTACCTCCTGAGGAAGCAGGTTCTACAACTAAAACCGTACAAGTTTCGTATTGTTTCTTTGGATTTCCAACAAATGGTCAGGCCAAGGAACTTCCCATTGCCACATGAGAATGCCTCTGGAAAGACATCCCCGAGAACCAAACCGGAACTCTGCCAACACAAGGCCGGGTTACCCCTAACTGGGTAACTACTGACACGAGCACGCCATTCCCCGATCGTAAACGACCTTTCACACGGGATCCCGAAAACCAACAACCACAAAGTAATAAATTCGTAGTAACCACATAGGTTAAATATCTGGGCTCCATACCATGATACCACCTCTATCCAGAAGGAAATGTACATACCCTAAAGGGTGCTACCCCTCATAACCTTGCCGCATCTTTCCTGTTTTGACCATTTCCGGGGTGTGAGGTTCGACGAAGTCACGTCCACAAAAACATACTTTATACAAAAGCCATGCTTTGGGTCAACAAATGATCAACACAATGATCACCAAGATAGACGATCAAATAAATGATCCTATCACAATAATCAACACAATGATCATTTCAGCAACACTCAGCATGTCACATTACCAAATTGGGAATATATCGCTGATAACTTCAACTATATAACCTCTGAGCTCGTACGTCTCAGAGAAGGGTGTTAAGCTAAAGAATAAATTCTCCGCCACCTACAGAAATATATTTGAAAGAAATCGGCTTTATATCTCAACTTGTAATGTCAGACATACAATCCATACAAGTCTGTTCCGGGATCGAACAAAACCGAAGGCACTTACAAAGAAGTCCTTGCAATCCGGATATTCACAATCCTGATCGGATTCACCATCACATATGGAGTCTCTATACCGCTGCAACTCAGTGCAGAGACAATTGACAGGTCATCCTATCGCTCTCGCAAATACCGGGTCTTCAACACCGATCTTCAATGCAATTCATAACGACGTATCACATATTCGGAATGGGTTATACGACCCCATGGTCCTTTCCCGGTTAACCCGAATAGTGAGCGCTTATTCAAAAATAAGTGTGGCATTCACATTCAAACAAATCACATCATTTACCCATTCAAAGGGAAATATTGATAGTCGGTTATTGAACTATCAATGGATATGCACAACATCACCAGATTCCAAATAATTTTCCAAATTATTTATTTTCCAAAATATCTTTACAAGATATATAATTTCAATATTTCAAAAATAAATCAATATTTATTTTTCTAAACCAATCCCACTTTCTTTTATAAATTCCTTAGTGAATTTACATTTCAAAATATCCATGCATATGATTTTAATAATTCATTTCAATTTATCTTCAAAAAAATAAATTCTCAAAATATCCACTTTATATTGGAAAACATTTCCATACCTACTTATTCATAAGTAATTCACAAATTTTATTTTCAACACTTGGAAAATATTCAATATACTTGAATCGAGATTAAGTATATATTTCATTCTTTAAGGAAATCATTCTCTTAAACATATTTATTTGGGCCAAGACGAATGTTGCGTAAAACATCGTTACGACAACCCAAAATCACTAGTATACGGATTCGAAATTAAAATAGATATATAAATCCCAATACTACACAAAACATTTCCTTTCGGAAATCATTTACTATAACAACAGTGTTATAGTCCACTATTTCCTTCTATTTCTCGAAAACGTCTATTTCAACAATAAATGTTGAAATCTATGGTTTCGAATCTCAACACATTTTAAAACATCGTTAGATCGTTTTAATTCAATTTAAACATCTCATTCAAACATTTTCTTTAACATATTATTCACTATTCAAAAACGTGAATATTCTTTGTTAACAAATTTCATCCTTTTATTCATTTTATTTCAAAGGATTATTCACAGTTCAAAAACGTGAATATAACTCCATTAATAGGTTTCAACAAATTTTCTTGTCAAAATAAGTTGTTTGCGAATTTATAAAACAACGTTTATAAATTCCATTTCTATTTATTTTATAACAACTTCCTTTATAAATCTCCTTTATTAGCCTATTCGATTTATATCCCAATTATGAACTAAAAGTCCATATTATAAGTTAAATGCTTATAAAACGATTATTTTACAAAATCGTTCTTTTAAACTTCATAGTTATAAATCTTATAACTTATAAGATTCAATTATTCATCCAAATATATTCTTTAATAATTTCACAAAATTTATAAATCTTACTATTTATAAATTTCATTTATAACTTCACCGTTTATAATTCTATAAATTTCATTCTTATAACTTCACCATTTAAATTCTATAAATTTCATTCTTTAATGAAATTCATTTTCACTTCATTCAAACACTTATAAAAACTCGTTTTATAATGTCTATATTTCAATTTATAAATATCCATTTATAAATCTCTTATATAAATCAGTTCATATTAATATTTTAAAAACGTCTTTAAACTCCTTTATAATTTCATCATTTTGATTTATAAAATAATCAAATTTTATAAATCCTATATTTAAACTTTTCACAATTATTTCAGAAATCCCAATTTAACTATTTTATAAAGTCATTAATTCCTTATTTTCAAAAATCAGCTTTTAACTATATTTCTTAAAAATCATAATTTTTATAACTTTAAAAATTATAACGTTTATTTATTTATAATGGATCAATTCCAAAATATAGTATATTCTCAAAAATCACTTTAAAAATCATTTTAAAATCCCAAAATTTGGTCCAATGATGCTTCACACCAAATAGTCAATCACGACTACAACGATATCATATATCAATATGAAAATCCATCAAATATCAAAATATCTGAAATCAAATAAAAACTGTTGAGGAATCCAGTTGGATCCCTCCAACCTGTTTTCCTGCATCCAAAAACATTAGCACAATACCAATTTCGCTCCAGTACGAAATTATCGCGGTATATGGGATTATTAAATATTATCCGCTTAATAACGGCGTAATAGGGTCTCATCCGCTAAACAAAAAATGCGGGGAATCAATCAACTCCAATATATACATATGCCAATATATATATATTGCTATTATATATAATACCAATTTCACTGTTTATGAAATATTCGCGGTATATGTTTTTAATAAATAACATCCGCTTACTAACGGCGTATAATGTCTATTTTAACAATCAATAGATATCAATCATCATTCAAACATGCATTCAAATATTTTAAATCTAACTATTTAAAATAAAATCGAAACTGATTCGATTGAGTGAGAAGTTCTCACCTTGATTTTAAATTCCGTTTTAGCGATTTATTTCGAATAAAATTAAACGGACGTTTAATTTTACCCAAAATTCTCACTAACTCCAAACGACTCCAAACCAACTCCATTGCGTAGTGCTCGTCCATATGATTCCAACGCAACTGGTTTCGCGTGTTTTCGACCTCGTATGAAAAAGATATTGATTTTTGAAGTTTGCTCGTATTTATATACACAAATACAACATAATTTTATAATTTTATAACCTACTTCATTTCTGGCCACAAGATCCAAGCCCAATGCATCTCTGCCGTCCCCTGCATCTCCTTCATCTTCACGCATGCACAGGTTATAGCCGAACCCATTAGCAAATACAGGGTTAAGAATTCAAGCCTCTTCACTCGATTAAAACCCGATCAGAGACTTGCGTATTGAAGCTCTTGACCCAAGCTATGCTCGGCCTGAAGCTCGGCACACTTGGCCCCCACATCTGCATAGAAACGCGTGCGCAAGGCAGCACGGTCGGCCCCCTGTAGCTCCCTCCACACGACACCAAACACGATCTCCACCGTTCACATCGAAGCTCTCGTTGTGATCTTCATCTTTGTAGTTGAATGTTTTTGACGAATGTTGACGGATTGGAAGAAATCGAGGGATGAATGAAACTAATTTCTGGTCGTGCATGACAATGGAGGCGGCTGCGGTTATAAATTAGGGTTTTAGTTTTTTTTTTTATTTTTTTGAGATTTTTGGGGTATTTATAGGAAAAATTCGAACACTATTCATCCGGAAATTCCGAACTCCGATTTACGCGCCGTAACCAGCGTTTCTAGGGTTTACCCCGCGTTCCGAACACAATGGAACAGGTTTCGGAAGCTAATTCGGAAGTATGTGCGAGTTATGGCTATAAACGCTCAATTTGAATTAAACTGATTTAAGCGATTTTCTAGGCGTTTTAATTTGTACAGGACAAACGGTAAATCCAATTGACTTGAAATTTGAAACCTTACAATAATATTACATTACGGATCAGATGAAACTAGTTTCGTCGAAATCCGAGACTTTTTGAAAAATGGCTATTTTAACTCGCCAAATTAAAATTAAAAATAAATCGATGCGTTTCGAGTTGCCACGATCAAACGATAACTCCGATTGACACGAAAATTGAAATCCGGTAATAACTAACTATTACGGATCCAATGGAACTGGTTTCGTTCAATTCTGAGACTGTTCAAAAATTGGCTATTTTCACTAGTCGATTTTAATATTAAAATATTCAATTTTCACAAATTAACTTTTAATTCGATTTTAAAAGTTCTAAAATATCATTCTAACTCCCATATGATAAAATAAAATTTTACAAATCATTTTCAATCATATTTAACTCAATTTTCCATTATTTCCATAATTTAACATATTAAATAATCGATTTAATTATTCAAATAAAATCCAATAATTCAAATAAAAATTTATTTGACTTATAAATTCACTTATTAATATTTATAATTAATTAAATATTCAAATTTTAATTTCTAAAAATTCTGGGTCGTTACACCATACTTATAATTCATTTGCTTATACAATTTATTCTTTTAATTAGATTATTCAAACATCTTTTAATTAACTTATATACATTCTTACATTTCAACAACCAAACAATCAATTTATATACACTTTAATAATTCTGAAAAATTTATTCCTTTATATATAAAATATAATTAAGGTAAAATTATTTCATTTACCCAATTTAAAAGGATACCATATCGGTTTATCTCGTTTAAGAGTTTAGAAACCCCTATCGAAACAGTTAGCTAGACTACACCGACCAGGATCTATAAACAACCAACCGATAAGTCAACACAATACAACACAATTTCATATTCACTAACAAATACGCGCTCATAACTATTATTGCACTCACACTCATTCTAGAGTACTACCGAATCTATCTCTAATGAGTAATTCCCAACAGAGCCAAGGTTGTCGCTTAACCATTTGCTCCGATACCACAATGTCAAGACCCGATTCTTCAACTTCCAAAAATCGACATCAATATGTCCACTATATCAACTGCCAAGCAATCGAAGGCCGGAAAACCGAACCATGAGGGTTAAAAAGAAGAGGTAGAAGAAAAAGATAGAAGAAGTAAGAAAACAGAACAGAAACAATAACAGAATCTCACAGTCGCAGCGGAACAACATATAATAGATAATGAAAAATCTTTATATTATAGAACTGTACATTTTATACATTACATCATCAGAGTGTACAACAACAATATACAACACAACAAAACAATGGACAGTTATACAAACATTTCCTTACAAGTGAATTTACAGCGGAAAGATAATATCATATACAAGTAATATGTCGCCATCCAGCTCGCCACTTGAGCTTCAAAGTACTTCTGAATCCAGAATGACCTGATAACCTGACTCTAGGCTGCCCGTGTGGAAAATTATAGGCACCCAGAGTTTAGGAAGAGAACAATAAACTCCAGGTCAGTCATGGGACTGGTGTGAGAACTCAAAACAGTTATTTATCTTTCTGAAAAACAAATGAAGAAATATTTTAAAATAGATTTGCAATGCTTTTAGAAAATGAAACTACCATAAGGCCTCCCGCCACACACACAATACAAATGCAGAATTGGAGGAGATTTCTCCTTATGATAGTCAAACATGCTTGATACGCAAATTTTCTTTGATATTATTACTATAAGTGCAAAGTGTGGAAACCCATTTCGAAAGTATAATATAAATCTGAGCCAGCATAGGTACCATTATAGTATGCTTACTATAACTACCATATTAAATGGCAGGTTCTACAACTAAAACCGTACAAGGCTCATATTGTTTCTTTGGATTTCCAACAAATGGTCAGGCTAAGGAACTTCCTACTGCCACATGGGATCGCCTCTGGGGGACGTCTCGAGAACCTAACCGGATCTCTGCCAACACAAGGCCGGGTTACCTTTGTAACTAAGTAACTACTACTCCAGTATGCCACCCCCGGTCCTTTGGGACCTTTATCTGAGGGCCCTCGATCACAAAGAAACAACCACACAGAAAATGAGATTGGAGCAACCACATAGGTTAAGCATCAGGGCTCCATACCTGACACCATCCTTTTCCAGAAGGAAATGACATACCCTAAAGGGCGCGACCCTCAAAACCTTGCCGCATATTCCTATTTCGACCATTTCCGGGTGTGAGGTCTGACGAAGTCTCGTCCACAAAGCTACGCTTTTTCACAAAGCCATGCTTTGATCAGCATGCCACATAACCAAATTGGGAGTATATCGCTAATAACCTTCAACAACAAAACCTCTAAGCTCGTACGTCTCAGAGAAGGGTGTTAAGCTAAGAGAATAAATTATCTGCCACCAACAGAAATGTATTTGAAAGAAATCTGCTTTATATCTCAAAATGTAATGTAAGACACATAACCATACAAGTCTGTTCCGGGTTCGAACAGAATCGAAGGCACTTCCAAAGAAGCCCTTGCAATCCGGGTATTCACAATCCCGATCGAATTTCCCATCACAAAGAAAATCTCTATACCATAGCTAACGGTGCAGAGACAATCAATAGGTCATCCTATCATTTTCACAAATACCCGGTCTTCACCACCGGTCTTCAATGTTGTCCATTACGTCGTATCACTTATTCGGAATGGGTTATATGACACAAGGGTCCTCTCCCGGCTAATCCGAATAGTGAACACAATATTTTTAAAACATAAGGATATTGGGATTTCAATTAAGTCACAACTTATTACCCAAGCCCTTTCTATCAAATGGTTTAAACAATTTACCATTTTAAATCTTTAAACAAAAAAGATTTACTTCAGAAAGTTTACCTAGTTTCACAAAGATTTATTCCCACATTCCCAGATAAATTTCGATTTCAATTGGATTAACTCATTAAATCTTAAATCAAGATTTAACTTATAGCTTTCAAAACTATTCACAATTCAAGTCTTTTATAATATAAAAGATACACCATTTGAAATATTCCTTTATTTCAAGTCAAGTTCAATAACCTTTCACAAAGATTAATTCATAGCCTTCAAAATAGTTTAATTACAAATTTACATTATTTTAACACAAATGGGAATTTCTTTCCTTATGTGAAAGCTATTATTATTTGAAAAAAGATAGTTTTTGTTTTGGGAAAAACTGATTACAATTTTTCATGAGTTATAGCAACTCAAGTATAAACTTCGACTTAAATTTAAAATTTCCAAAACTATATTTTAAATGGTTAAAAACCCATATAAACGCCTTTTTGTATCTTGTACAATCTTTTAGACCATAGTTCCCAAATTATTGAATTCAATTTCAAACATTGAATTCAAAATTTAAATCAAATGATTTAAATTCCAATTTTTATTAAGTTATTTAAAATAACACTTATTTTTGAAATTCATTTTCAAAAACTTTCAATCCCAGTTCCAAAACTAATTTGGATTCAAAAATTCAATCTTTAGAATTGTCAAAAATCTGTGACTTAACTGATTTCCACGTGAAATCCACATTTTGTGTGTGTATTGTGTAGTCCAAGGGTTTAACACAATAGTGCAACAACATTCAACCATCACAGATCAAAATATAACAATATATTTGATAAGCGGTATAAACTATAACGCTTACCTTTCATTCACAGATCATATATATATATATATATATATATATATATATATATATATATCACAGATAAACAAATTACAGATCACAACACACATTAGGATATATCACAAAGCATCACATATCAAAGATATCAAACAATTCAACGTCCAATATAATTCAAACATCCATAAGTAGGATAAATTTAATCATCTGATTAATTTAAATCAAATAAATTTCTATGAACAAAATTTGCTAGTTAAGGTAAATTAATAGCCAATTTATTATAAAAATATTTAATAAATTATCCCTTCATTGATCATTAATTAACTCTTAATTAATAGTTAATACTTGATTAATTAGTCTTAATTAATTATCAAAACCAATTTATTTCTGCTTAATAAATTTCCAATGAATTTACAAAATCATTTCTTCTCAAAATAAATTTCTTCAACTTATAATAATATAGATTGAAATCCATTTACTTAGCCTTTTTTCCGTAATTTGGAATTTTATTCAACATGGTTTCAAAAATAACTTTGTCTTTTCAAAACTCCTTTTTAACTTATCCAATTCTCAAAAACAATTTTTACTATAAACTTTCAACTTGAAATTTCAAAAATCCAATGTTTATCTATTTTCGGTATCCAATGATACCAAAAATATATTCGGCTAACCTATAGCCTTCAACAATCACAAAGACAATCACACGGATTACAAATAAACCAACACACAACATATGAAATAAATTCAAATGTTTGAGGAATCTAGTTGGATCCCTCCAACCTGTTTCCTTGCATCTAAAGATGTTAGCACAATACTAATTCCACTTCGAGGTGAAATATCGCGGTATATGAGATTTATAAAATATTATCCGCTATTATGTGGCGCAATAGGGTCTCACCCGCTATATAATGCAGGAAATCAACTCCAAGCACATACATAATACCAATTCCATATCAAGTTGGAATTATCGCGGTATATGTGTTTAATAAATAACATCCACTTAATATACGGCGTATAGGGTCTATTTCAAAACAATAGATAAAAATTTATCATCCAAGCATACAATCAAGCAATTTTAAATCTAACTACTTAAAATTTAAATCGAAACAATTCGATTGAGTGGGAAGTTCTCACCTTAGCTTTGCATACAATCCATTTCCCATTCTGACTTGTTTTCTCGATTTATAGACCTTGTATAAACATTATATAAATTCTTTAATATTCGAACCAATTGAAAAACTTAAATTTCTGTTTGATAATTTAAATTAACCAATGATTTTATTTTCAACTAATTTCTTTTAATTTATTTAACTAAAAACTTAAATTTGAACTAAATTTCCATTTTAATGGATTAATTAACCAGTGATTTATATTTAAACTAATGGTTTTAAATCTTAAGCTAACTTCCTTTTAACAATTCTAAAATCGTTAAACAAGTTGATTAAATAATTTAAACGCCTTAATATAAAAATAATAACTTTATCTTACTAAAGAAAAAATATTTTTCTGTTTTCATAAAAAAAATTACAGCGACCATTTCAATATAACTTCATTTTTTTTCCTTTAAACTAACATACAAGTTTGGAAAATAGTTAAACTTTTAAAATATTTATATACATCTTTCATAACAAAATATGTCTAATAATTAATTTCCATAGTCTGCCACAAAATACTTAAGTGATACAGTTTATAATGACATTTGTTTTTAATCAAATTCAAATAAACTGAAGTTTCCTGTTTTCTGAACATATTCACCAAAGATCGAATTTAAGTTTTAAATAAATAACCGGTACCTTACAGCTTCGACTCCCCTTCCCGAAACCCTCGCCTCATCCTCTCACGCAACCAAGATTGCGACTGTGAATAACTGGCGCCACCACATCACCTACGATGTTCGTGACCATCAATCGACTCTGTGATGAAAACGAACTGCTCCACTCTCTGTCGTGAACCACCCTTAGTCCTAGCCTCGCGCCTTGATTCGTCGCGAACCCTAAATCGCCGCTGCACCCAAAACCCATATTCACCGATTGAGATCCACGCAACCAGTTCCTCAAAGCCACTGCGATGAACTTGCAACCTCCAGTCCCATACGCGAACGTGCTCCCCTGCCGCCGATCTCGATAATGTCGCGCAGTCGCGGTCAATTTTTCGAACGCGAGATTCGATTTGGGAAAAAGAAATGAAGGTGGCCATTTTATTTCTTCTTTTGATTTTATTTTAAAAACTGTTTTGCGTGATGATTTAAAAAGAGATAGGGGAGACAGGATTACGTGACTTTGCATAGAAAAAGTCATTGATATTAACGTGTTTGCATTACCTAGCTACAGTGTTTTGATGGGGATGGCAAAGTACTAATGTAGATATAATTTCAACTGATGTTGACCAAACACAAAATTAAATTTAAATTGAATTCGATATAAATTTCAACGCGTTTATTTAACGTACGGCCAAATGATCACTCCAAATGCTACGAAAATTGAAACCCGATAATAATACAATATTCCGGATCCAATGGAACTGGTTTCGTCGAATTCCGAGACTGTGCCTCGGAAGGCTATTTTTTTAAATATCGATTTAAACAATAAAATTTCAAAACTGAACAAATCACTTTGAAATTCAATTCTGAAGCTTCTATTATCTTCAGTATTATCAATACGAATTTTCTAAGCCATCAAATTATTTTTAATCAGCTTGAAACTGAAGATTCAAATTCTTTATCCAACTTTTCAATAGATTAAATCTTATAATTTACTTGCCAAATGCATATTAACATTTGAAATTTAAGTTAAACAATCCTTCAAATATTTAAAAATCAATTAAATATTTTCAATTTCAAATGTTCGAAATTCAGGGTCGTCACATTTTATATGAAGATTAGTAAGTACTGCACAGAGAGGAAGGAAATTGCAGGGAAATGAATCATCACTAAAAATCAATCATTTTAATTTTCTGATTCACTTACATAAATCAATTCGTTGTTGAAATTATTGATTTTTGAGAGAAGTTTTGGAATTTTTAAGTTTAAGTATGGAGTGAAATTGAGGGACGATCGGAATTTGGTCAGGAGTCAAATTCCGACGAACCTCTTGATTTGGTGGTTCGTTATTAGGCATGAAGGAGGGTAGGAAGATGGCGTATCTGAGAAAAATAGTAAGAAATTTTTGAACGGAGGGATGTAGTGCGACGAGGTCATTTAGGGTTTAAGGAGTGATTTCATGGGTTTTTGTTCATGGACGAAGTGCGCCATAGGAAGTGAGAGAGGGGCATGCGGTCTTGGTGGGAATGGAAGAGGTGGGATGGCGCTCTTTCCATTGAAGTTTAGGCGATGATCAGCATTGGATGGTGGCGAATGAGGGGATTTGGGTGAACGAAGTTTTCGTTCCAAGTAGTGGAAGTTCAAAATTTAGTTTTGGGTGTTTGGGTGACGTTCCGGGTGGTGAAGCATAAGAGGGTGGTCGGCGATGACTCGGCGGTGTCATTGGAGTTGGTTGGCGTTGCTCCGTTGCCGTGTGCACGTATACCTGTGCACTTGTATTTGAGTGATGTGAGGTGTTGGAGAAGACGATTTTTTTCTTGGGTCTGGCTCGAGCATGTTTGGGTGTTGCCTCGAAGTAGTGAGTTGAACGCGTGTGACTCGGGAAAAACAGGTGTGGGCTCGGGCTGCTTATTGTTAGTTAACCAAGTTTAAAAATTTAAAGACAATGTACTAGGTTATAATGAAATCTTTAATGAAGTTTAGTTTTAAAGGATGCAAATCAGGTCTAAAGTATATTGAAATATATACATTTCAAGGATTGTAAACCAAGTTCAAAAGTAATTTATTAAAATAAGATTTCAAACAATGATTTGAATTTAAATTTGTTTGTTTTGGAATAATTAAATATTAGTTAATTAATTTAGATAAGTGATTTCAAGTATTTAATTTAATAAGATTCAAATGATATAAATTAAGTAATTAATTTAGATATAGAGGTTTATCTTTAATTAATTTAGATGGATAATTAAAAGATTAATTAATAGATTAATTAATTAAGGAAACTAATTAAAGAATAATTACTTAATTAAAGGTTAGTTAATTATTTAATTAAGGATTAATTACTTAGTGTGTGTAATTAAAGGTTATTTAATTAATGATTACAGGTGAATCAATTAATGATTAAAGGATTATTACAGATTAAAAGATAATTACTAAATGTAATTAATTAAGGGTTAATTATTATGTAATTAACTTAAAGTTGATTCATTTATTTATGTGATTAAATATGGATGATTAATTAGTTAAAGATGTTAAATTAATTAAGGGTTTATAATTAATTAATGTTAAGTAGGAAGGACTTAAAAGCAATTAAATTAACTAGAAACGGTACAATTAATTTATCTTGCTTATAGATGATTAAGATATATTGAATAACTTAGATTATTTGATATCTCTGATATGTGATTTGTGATGCTTTGTGATATGAGATATTTTGGTTGAACTATGATATTGTGGGTTATCTATCTGAGATGAATTGTTGTGTGAATATGAAATCCTGAATATAAATTATATTGTTTAAACTTAAACAATTTGGCTTAAAGAATAACATTGGATTCGAAGAGACCAGGGTCGGGTATTCAGCAAATACCTGAAACCATTTCGAATTCTTTATAGATTTGACTTTTGAATCAAATAGGCTAGAATGAAATAATTTAAGTAAACTGGACCATTGAAACTAAGTAGGGTTCTTAGGAATTGTTTGTGTGATAAGTGTTGGTTTTAACAAGCTAAGAACTCGTTGTGAGGTACACCAAGTTTTCAAAAAAATCTTTTAATTCTGTATTTTCAAATATTATGGGTTTACTCACGCTGGTTTCCAGCCTGACCCGGGTGTTTACTTGATGTAATGCTCGGGTCATACGGAGTATTACATATTTTCAGGTTAGGACATTCCGAAGCTCAGTATGCGAGTTGGATGGTAGGAACGTATGGAGTTTACCGCTGTGTATTTGAGGGTTGTATTAATGGTAGTCTGGGACAAGTTGGAAAACTGTCTAGTTTATGTATAAATAATTGTACTCTGATGTATTGTTATAAAATTGACAATTACAACTTTCTGTGTATAAACGCTATGTTTTGATATTATATTTAACCCGCTGCGAACATGAGATGTTGTTGTTGTCTGTTCTTCTTCTACCTTCTTCTTCTTTCTCTAACAATCTAAATTTCCGGCATTCGATTGCTTGACATTTCTACAATGGACGTATTAATGTCAAATTTTCGAGGTCGAAAATTTCGTGTCGTTACAGCCGCGATCGCCCGCAAGTCATCGACGACGTGCTCATTCACTCCGACGCCCAGACTTTTCCAAAACCCCTCGAATAAAAATCTAGAACCGATCCCAAACCTAGGCTATAATCGTCCACCACCACCTAGTCCAGCCACCTCTGTACACCCGAGGCCTTAACATTTCATCAGCACTACCGCCAGAGTTCACCTTTCCTTTCCCCTCCTACCGCAACCTCCAAACACACCTTCGATGCTGCAGTTCAACGAAACGCGCACACAAACAAAAACACATCCCAAACCCTATTTCAACCACTAGCCACCGCCACACTAGCCAATAAAACCAGCGACCATTTTTCCTAAACTCGCCAACTTCTACGCTACCTCCAGCAACCAACTCGACCACCCAAACCTCGCTGATCAATAGAAAGTGCCCAAAACCCAAATCACGATCAACTTGCAATTTCTTTCAAAATTTTATCTTAAAAATCATGATTTTATTTTTAAAATCATAACTTCCGAAGATAAATCAGATCATATACAAGAACCCACAAATTATTTAAGTCGAGCTTTTTAATATGTTCAAGTTTTACTGTAATTTTCCTTTTTAGTAAAACTACCATCAAGTTCCACCTTGAAAATATTTTAAAAATTATATCTTGTTAATTCTAACAAATTTTGTTTAAATACCAGAGTCTAAAGAGAATCAGGGAAAAAACATTTAATTTTTGAACCAATTTCAAACCTGTAAAATAAAGAACAGGGCAGATGAGCTGGAACACAGATATGCACACAATATCAACATACATACATTCATTCAGCTTTAAACAATCATGTAAGCATATAATTTCAAGGCTTATTACTGTAATGGCCCTGAATTTCCAATCCCAAAAATTCCAGATAGTTAATGAAAGAAAGAAAAGAGATAGAAGAAGAAGAAACAGAAGACCAAACTCAGAATCTCACATTCGCAGCGGATAAAATATAATATCAAATAATATTCTTTACACAAAGAAAGCTGTATCAGTCAATTACATTTTTATACATCAGAGTTACAACATTTACACAAACATAGGAAGTTTAAATAACTTGTCCCAGATATACTACAATATAACACGGCAGAATACACTCTATACGTTCCTGCCATCCAGCTCGCCTCCTGAGCTCCAGAATGCCCTTACCTGAAAATATGTAATACTCGGTCTGACCCGAGCATTACATTAAAGTAACACCCGGGTCAGGCTGGAAAGCAGCATGAGTAAACCCATCTAACATGATTTACAAAAGCATACAACTTATATATAACCCGGGTAACTTGTATCAATTACATATTCACAAATTGTTATAGACATCACTTATTTCACTCACCAATTTCTAAGTAGGAAACATAGATTAAATGGTCCAATTCACTTAATTCATTCCATTCCAGCTTATTGGTTTCACATATCAATCTATAAAGAATCGAAGTGGTTTCGGATACTTACGGTATCCGACCCCGGTGTCTTCGAAATCTAAAACGTTTCTTTTAAGGCCAAGTTGTTTTAAAGTTAAAACAATTCAATTCTATTATCTATATTCACACAGATAGATAATTCACAATCTCATAAGAGATAATCTACATTACCATCACAAATAGATAATTTCACATTATCATCACAAATAGAAAATTTCACATTATCATCACAAATAGATAATTCACATTATCATCACAATTCAACCAAAACATCCATATTACACAGCATCACTTATCACATATCTGAGATCTCAAACCATTCAAGGCAATCAATATCATTCAACATCCATAAGCAATGATATATTAATCGCCATCTATAATTAATTTAAAATGAATTAAATTAATTACTTCATCTCTAATTAATCTAAAATAAATTAAATTAATTACTTTTATCATTATAAATCTTGCTTACTAACCATTTATTAATCACATACCAATTGATCAATCATCTTCTAATTATCCATCTTAATTAATCATCCTTGATTAATTATATTTTAGTTATATTGAAGTAATTAGCCTTTAATTAATTTCACAAATTAATTATCCTCAAACCCATTACAATAATTAACCTTTGATTACCATCTTAATTAATTATTTAAAATTAATTACTTTAACCCTCAATTAATTACATTAATTAATTATTCTATAATCACTTTATTTGATTAATTAGTCTTTAATTAATCTCATTCATTAATTAACTAACCTTTTAATTAATTATCTTAATTAATCAATCCTTAAATTAATTACACTGGTAATTAATCCTTCCATTAAGTAATTCATTCCTAATTTACTTCATTAAGTAATTGTCCTTAATTACTTACGCTAAGTAATTATACTTTATCATTCTCATTTGATAATTTTTTTCTTTAATTACTTTTATTAATTTCTCCTTTAATTAATTACATCTAGAAATTAACTATGTTTATTGTCTTTTAAATCTTATTAATTCCAAACTTGAAATCATTCTATAGAAAATCATTTGAATATACTTATCAATTAAAGTTTGATCATCTTAATTCATTATTATCTTATCATATTTTAAAACACTTAAGAATTCAATTACAGAGTAACTTAATATAGAATTCCTTAAGGAAAAACCATTTAAAAGAAAATATTTATTCTTAAATTTTTTATCTTTAAATTTGTTTAAGAATTTGATAAATACGTATCTTTAAAAACTTGTTTCCTTTATTTAGCTTGAAATTTTGTTTAAATTTTGAAACTTCATTCATCAATTTATTATTAAATAAATCCGGTTTCCTTGTAGTTACAACCTGGAAAAAAACAAACAAGACCCAAAACAAATGCCCGAGCCAAAGAAGATAAAACCCGAACACCGTTCCAAACAACACTTAGCGAGATCTTCCACATCCTCGATACATTTCCTAACGAACCCGAGCATACTTTGAGAAATCTTGATTCTTCCTCAAGCACGAACAATCCAGCATTCATCAGATACGCCAATGGCACCTGTGCACGTGCACAAGTGCTCAACTCCCCTCCGACCGATGCTTCATCCACCCACACATCGCCGACGATACACTCCGATGATCCCATCTCCTAAAATCCCGATATCTTTGACCAAAACGAAAATGACATAATCACCATGCCTGAAACAATAACACTACCGCAAAAAGAACCCACGCTACGATCATCCCCGATTGTCTAAAAACCCTGTGACCATGACCAGACCCTCGTCAAAGACCTTCGATGCCATCCCTCTACCTCCGATCGAGGTCGACTTGATTTGCGAGGCCTTATTTACTTTGAATACGACATCAACTCACACAGGGTTCAAAACCCTAGATCATCAATCCCTGATCGCCACAACCTTCTAAAAATCCTTCCTCCAATTTTCCCGAAATTCTACTTACCCCAGCCTCCTCCAACAGTAGTCTCGACGCTTACCAAAACGTCGTTCGCCGGAATTTGACCATAAAGCAAATTTCGTTCATCCCACTAATTCTCGAGATATACCATCTTAAAACTTACCAAATTCATACTAAAATTCATGTTTTGTTTATACGAATCATATTCTATCCAAAGATGAAATCATTGACATTGATTTTTTAACTTATTTTAGCTTTTAACTGTAATCTTAAATTTTCAGCATATTTAGTGAATATAAACACTTAAAATTAATTTCAAAAGCAAGATTACATTGTTACAACCAATTTCTTTTCAATAATCAAGGTTCAATAATGATTCATTGGGAAGATATAATTTTTTTTTAAAAGCAAATCTTGAACCTGAGATTAAAACAGTGACCATATATACAGGCATGCTTTCAAATAGCAGAATTCAAACCAAATTCAAATTGAAACATTCATGCAAACATTTATTCATCATCATCACATAGATATTTTTGTTTACTCACCTTATATAGGCTTTTAAAGAGAAATTAGATTTTAAAACTGGATTATAAACCGTAACTAAGGACAGCGGATTTACGAACATATGTACAGTCATACAGGTTCAAACATCTGCATACTTGTCTATATACAAACATGTTTTAACATGCAAACAATTTTCACAAGGTTGTTTAAATGCTTATTCACAAGCATCAGTTTTCAAACAGGTTAAAGCATAAAAAACAGTTTTACTCACAGAAAATATTGAACAGAGATGCTTTAGAAATGCATTGATCTAGAAACAGCAACTTGACTTCTTGAATTTGCAGCTTGTTTGATAAACTGATCTTTGAATTGCTCAAGTTAGAAGTTTTGAAGTTGACTCTGCTTGCAAACTGATTTTCTTTGAAACAGTTGAAGCCTAGTTTAGATATCTTTTGAAATTGGATTTTTAGTTAAATTTTGAAGATGAAGGAAGATTGAAAGAAAGAGAAAAAAAATGTTTTGATCTGAAAATAAATTAAAAAAAATCAGTTTTCTTAAATGTTTATTTTATAATTTAATTTTAATATAAATAATGAAGGTTGACACTTGTTAAAATTTATGCTAAAATCATTACACTTTTTATTTGCATTTGTTATTTATCTTACATTTGTTAAATTTTAAATATTTTACTTACATGTGCAATATTTATGTAACATGTTTTGATCTATATATATATTTATATTTTATTTTAAATTTAGTTTCTATGTTTGTAAATATCTATATATTAAATGTTTAAACTTTTCACTTATTTTATTTACATATAATAAAAAAAATAAGAAAAATCTACTTACACACTTAAGAAAATCATACTAGTTTAATTTAATACATTGAATCCAATCAATGCTTAAAATATATATGCACTTAAAATTTTCAATATTATTGGGTTAGCACATTACTATTTATATATATATATATATATCTATATATATATTAATTTACTATAAGATATATCATCTCCAAATATATATATATATATATATATATATATATATATTACTAGAATTTGTCTATTCGTCTGAATAAAATCAGTTAATTATCCAGTTACCGGATGCCTAGAAATTCGGGTCATTACATTCCTCCCCCCTTTGAATCTTTTCGTCCTTGAAAAGGGAAGAAGCCAGAATTTATTAAAATACTTAATAATAGTTAAATCACTTTTAAAACACTTTAAAATCTAAAATATTTCCAAAATAGTTTTATAAAAATACCATTTTATAACTCGATGTTTCAACCAGTCCATCCTTGTTCTCATAGAAATTCAGTCATACTTTGATCAGGCGTATGACTGAAAATCTATAAGTACTTGGTAAACCCGTTTTCAACACCTAGTGAAAATACATGGAAAAATAATTTTATTGAAAATATAGAAAACATTTTTGAAAAGTAGAGGAAAAATCTTTGGTGAGAATGCTCTGGAAATCATCACCCCCATCCATGATCGCGGTTACATCCTGGGTTACATTGTCATCGCAGCAAAAGTCCATGTAACTGTAGGCACTCCGTGCCCCTCGATTACGCCATGGAACCCACAATAGATCGCAGTTACATTCCAGGGCTAAGTTGCCATCACAACAAAAGTCCATGTAACTGTAGGCATCGGTGCCCTCGATTTTCGCTACCAAAAATGAAACTTCTCCACTCCCACATAGGTCGCAGTCTACCGATATAAAATCAAACGTAGACTGTTGGCTCTCAGCAGCATACACGACTTTCGCTATGGTCTGCAGTAGATCGTAGTGACATCAAGTTACACTATCGTCATAGCATGACCCAAATGCCTTTGTAGGCATTAGCGCCTCGACTTTCGCTACACACTACACAAAATCCTCAGGAACTAGTTTCGTCCAGACTCCTTATAGGATCAACTTTAGAACCCCCCTTAGGGTTCAAGGTAGTACCACCCTGTGGCACTCCTGAGAAGTTCATTCCAAAGGAGCGCCTTTTTCTCTAGAGCCATTTTCAAAACACTTTATACTATACACATATAGTATCTTCCAAATCATACACCTAGTATGAATCCCATATAAATCTCCTTTCTAAAAATCGATTATCCCAAAATCGATAATTCTCAAATTAGGCTTTCCAAATTCCCACAAATTGATTTTTCCCAAAGATCAAATGCCTTTTTCCAAATCCATAGGTTCCCAAAAGCTTTTTCCAAAATCCTCAAAAGGTCATTTATATATATATATATATATATATATATATCCTTGAAAAATCTTTGGATCATTTCAAACTTGTATAAAACCCCTTTTATATTTTAAATATTTTCAAAAACCATTTTCTTCTGGCTATAGATTCAAAAGGGGGATTTTTATCATATATATAACAAAGATACATAACTTCGTTTATTTCAAATCAAATATTCAAATTTGATTACTCTATAAAGTGAATTACCAAATTACTTACTTCCAGAAAGTAAATTTCTACCATAGAAATATCAAATTTCCACTTTACTTCATCATATATTTCACAATATATACCTTTCATTTCAAAAACCATTTCATATTTCTTATCCATAAATTCCCAGTATCAATTTCATTCAAACCTGTATGATATACACGTATCATCCGTACGCTATACCAATCTGCTCGCTCACTTGATCACACAATTTGTGACGACCGCCCATGACTCCCGCACCACAAGAAGGGAATAGTGCGCTGAAAGACGTGCCAGGTAGCCATGGACAGTAATCAGGGTAAAATAAGCATCGCAGAATCTCTAGCGTACAACTCACAGCGCATGGATAAAATACAATAGAGACATATAATATAGTGAAGCTCTATAGAACATAACATCATCATATAAGCAGCATAGCAGTTTTATACAAACATATGAATCATTCATACATCAAAGCCTCACTACAACACTCAATAAGATACAACAGCGGAACACCCAGTACACATAGTAAGAAAACTAATATGCAAAGCCTCCTGCTCGTCTTCGTCATCATCAGCGGAGAACTCTAAGCACAGCACCTGCCACCTGCTACCTAGCCTGCCCATCCCAACATGGATGAACAGCCCAAGGTAATAAGAGGAGACATAAAACCTTGAGTCAGACAAAGTCTTAGTGAGCAGTAAATTAACTACCAAACATACCAAAAGAGCAAAAGGGATAAAAGGAATAGGAACCAAACCATCCCACTCCACCTCTTTCTACAGTGATAGCCCCCAGACACACACTAAGGAGAAGCAAGCATAACATAACAGATAATTAAGGTAAAGCAATAATCACTCGAGTCAAGGGCGATGTTTTCCAAATACAAACCCCCAAGGCCTAAACCAAGATCAGATAAGCACCCAGAAAATACCGCTCTTGAGACCGAATGATAATACAACCAAACATCCATGACTCTGGCTATCACTGTTATCATTGCCATGATTTCATCGTTAATTGAATGACCACCTGTCAAGGGCTAATGGTAACCCCGGTTCTAGCCATAACTCCGCACGTCGTCGCAGCCCGTGCCTAGGAATTTTCGCAACTACCCAGAGTACTAGCACGTCGTCGCAGCCCGTGCCTGGAACGTCGTCGCAGCCCGTTCCAACGTACCCTTGCTTTGAGCATGCTAGAACCTTCAACAACGATAAGATCTCAGCCTCCTAGTCATCCTCCTCGACGACTATTTCCATACTAGCTCAAGCGCCTCTCAAGCTAACCATTATCATCAACTCGGATCGCATCACCGAGTAATCAACATAACTTTGCACGTCGTCGTAGCCCGTGCTTGGAACGTCATCATAACCCGTCCCAACTCAACATCATGGTTTGCCTCCTCGCATCAAGGCAAGGTCCCATCTCAACATCATCCAATCCATACATATGAGCTTCAACATTCGCTTCATATGCCATCAGCAGCTTTCACCATTCAAGAGCCTTTCCACTTAGCTTTCGAATCATCTTCAATCATCTTGTTCCAAATCAACTACTAGCTAACTTGGAAACAGTCAAATCAATCATACAATCAAACAATCAATCATTTAAACAAGATCTAATGAGCAATATCAACTATAATGGCAATTTCGTAAATAAATGAGCATAAGTCTAACATGCATGAATCATAGGTTTTAAGCATAGATCTATCAAATATAAAACATGGGTTTTGTCTCTAATACTTGATAAATGAACATGCATAAGTAAACATCTTCACAAACAATGAATCTACACTTGGATCTAAGGAAAATGCACAAAATCACTATCTACAACACTCCAACAAACCACCAATCCAATATACTCCTTTGGGTCCGCGTGAGAGATAACTACCACTCACCAAATCACCTAAACACCTCAAAAACTAAACACTTCAGATCTGGACAGCGAAGATCAAGGCTTGATCCGGCAATATCTCGCTTCAAACGATGAAATCTAGCTTCGTTGGATGAAGATCTTCAACTTTGTCTCTTAGATCTTTGATCTCGATCCTCGATCTTGGATGGATGTTAGAACTAGATTGGAATGGAGAAAAGGAGATGAAGAAATGTTGTAGTCGAGTTCCCAAAATGGCAGCACTTCGTCGCTTCAAAAACCGGTGCCAAAAAGTGAGCCAAGGCCCTCTATTTATAGGCTGAATTTCCCTTGAGTCGTCCCCCATAAGTCGTTGCCAACCCATCCTTGAGTCGCCCCCGACTCATCACTCAAACCATACGACCTACCGACTCATCCACCAAGCCAACTCAACGCATGCGCGCAACCTTCGACTCAACGCTGGCACGGCTCACGACCTAAGACCTTGCCGTATTTCCCAAGTCTTAAGCCGTATGCCGACTCATCGAACCCTACGACTTACCCTATCTCCTTAAGTCGTACTAAGGACCTAACGACTTAACGATGCCGACCTAACTCCTACCGACTCAACTCCCTAAGTCGCTAACCCATGAGTCGGTCACTATCTTATGAAGCTAATTCCAACTAGGTCGGTCACTTCTTATGTCGTAACATCCTATAACTCGGTAACCCCTTGAGTCGGTCACGCCATGAGTCAGCTACTCCTATGACTCGGCCATACCACATAGGTCGGTCCAACCCATGACTCGATCACACTCTAAGTCGTCTACCCCTTAAGTCGACCACCCTTTGACTCGGAGTCACCCCTATAAGCCACTAACTCTTGAGCCGGTCTCCTATGAGTCGTAACCCGTACACGACTCATCCCTTAACCCACTATCTTGTCCCACATCCTAAGTCGGCTATCCCCCTGAGTCGGCCAAACCTCACTAAGTCTCAGCCTACTGAGTCACATACTGTCCTAACTCGGCCAGGTCCTATAACTTGTTAACTCGGTCACCACCTTAACTCGGTTATACGACCCAAGGTCCACACGACTTAGGCTAATGACGACTCACAACTCTAACGGCCTAGCAACCTTAATTTACGATTAATCGACACGTAAAAAATACGGGTCGTTACATTCTCTCCCCCTTAGGAATTTCGCCCCCAAAATTCCAAACAAACAAGAGCGAACAAAATTATTCTGCATGCCTACCATCCATAGAAATCAACAAACCATGCATCCAATTCTAGCCTATCATGCAGAATTCTAAAACTTAGAACAAGCTACAAATTCATGAGATGTCACGACACTTTAGGGCCATACCTCAAAGAGTCCGGGATGAGCTGCCTTCATCCTCTCTTCCTCCTCCCACGTACAGTCGTTAACATCATCACTCCATTGTACCTTGAGCAACGTAATCGTCTTCCTCCTAAGCTGTTTCGTGTCGGTCTCAACAACACGAAGCGGCTTACGAGCTCTTCTAACCACTGGATCAACCTCTAAACCTTCACAGCTATCAGCAGAAACCACCGTAGTTGGGTCGTGCACATACTTCCGTGGATAAGATACATGAAAAACATTGTGCACACCCGCCATCTTTTCCGGTAACTCCAATCTATAAGCGAGCTTTCCAATTCGCTCGATAATCGGGAATGGTCCAACAAATCTTTGAGTCAACTTCCCTTTCTTCCCAAATCTAATAATATTCTTTAATGGAGAAATCCTCACAAAAACCATATCGCCTACGTCGAACTCCAAATCCTTACGACGATTATCGGCATAACTTTTCTGACGATCTTGGGCTGCTTTCATTCGTTGCCGAATGATCTCTATACAATCTGAAGTCTGTCGAATCATCTCTGGCCCAAGTATCAGCTTTTCTCCAGTTTCCAACCAACATGTCGGAGAGTTACACGGTCTTCCATATAATGCTTCATATGGTGCCATTCCAATACTCGACTGATAACTGTTATTATATGCAAACTCCACCAAATGAAGATGATCTTCCCATGATCCTCCGAAGTCCAAGACACATGCTCTCAAGAGATCTTCCAAAACTCGGTTGACTCTCTCAGTCTGACCATCTGTTTGAGGGTGATAAGCTGTACTCAAACATAACTTGGTTCCCAAAACTTCCTGGAAGCTCTTCCAAAATCCACTAGTGAACAAAGGGTCTCGATCGCTCACTATACTCTTCGGAATACCATGGAATCGAACTATCCACTTAACATACAACTCAGCCAACTTCGATGCAGTCCTAGTTGATCGAACAGGAATGAACCTTGCACTCTTGGTCAAACGATCTACTATGACCCAAATCCCTTCATTTCCTGCTCTTGTCCTAGGTAGACCATCGATAAAATCCATTGACACTTGCTCCCACTTCCATGTAGGAACTTCTAATGGCTGAAGCAATCCACTAGGCTTTTTCTGCTCAGCTTTCACCAACTGGCAGTTCATACACTTGGAAATAAAACTTCCAACATCCTTCTTCATACCTTCCCAGTAATAGGTTCTCTTCATATCCCGATACATCTTATTTCCACCTGGATGAATTGTTAACTTCGAGTGATGACTTTCCCTCAGAACTTCATCTCTCAATCCATCTACATCGGGAACAACTAGTCGTCCTTGCTTTCGAAGCCGACCCTCTCGATCGACCTCGAATCCTTTATCCTTCTCTGGGTCCATTCCGGATTCCAAATCACAGATAATCTTGACAAGCTTATCATCTCCCTTTTGGCTCTCGCCAATCCTTTCCAAAGAGTAGGTCTTATTGATAAGTTTGCCAACATTTCAGGTTCCAATTCACATCTAGGCCTGAAATCAAATCCAGCCAAATACTCAAGACTCTTCCACTCCGAAAACATGGCTCCCAATCCTGCATGTCTTCGGCTTAACGCATCTGCCACTGCGTTTCCTTTTCCTGGAGTATAGGCTATACCAAAATCATATGATGCTAGGAACTCTAGCCATCTTTGCTGTCGAAGATTCAAATCCTTTTGGGAGAACAGATACTTCAACGACTTATGATCCGTAAACAACTCAAATCGAACTCCCAATAGGTAATGTCTCCATATCTTCAAAGCAAACACAATCGCTGCTAACTCTAAATCATGAGTCGGATAATTCCTTTCATGCGGCTTCAGTTGTCGACTAGCATACGCAACAACTTTATCCTTCTGCATTAGCACTGCTCCAAGTCCAGTGCCACATGCATCGGTGTAAACCACCATCTCATCATTCCCACTAGGAATAGTCAAAACAGGAGCACTCGTCAGTCGCTCTTTCAGGATTACGAAAGCTTGCTCACACTTATCATCCCATCTGAACACTTGGTTCTTTTTCGTCAATCCTGTCAACGGTGCAGCTATCTTGGAAAAGTCTTTGATAAACCGACGATAATATCCTGCTAATCCAAGAAAACTTCTCACATCAGATGCATTCTTAGGTCTAACCCAATCCTGGATTGCTGCCACCTTTGCGGGATCAACTGCTATTCCACTTCCAGAGATAACATGGCCTAAGAACCTCACTTCACTCTTCCAGAAGTGACACTTCGAAAACTTAGCCTTCAGCTGATGTTTCCGCAAGATTTCCAAAACAATCCCCAAGTGTGTCCTGTGTTCCTCCTCAGTTCTGGAATAAATCAGAATATCATCCACGAACACAAGCACGAACTTATTCAACTGATCTCTGAACACTCTATTCATAAGATCCACAAAATATGCTGGTGCGTTAGTCAGTCCAAACGGCATTACCAGCCACTCATAAAAACCGGATGGTGTCCTAAAAGCAGTCTTCGGCACACTATCCTTAGCCACTCTCAACTGGTGAAATCCCGTTGCCAAATCCATCTGAGAGAACACCTTGGCCTCGTGAAGCTGATCAAACAAGTCATCTATTCTCGGCAATGGATACTTGTTCTTCTTAGTCACCTTGTTCAGCTCACGGTAATCAACACACAACCTCAACGATCCATCCGCTTTGGTTGCGAACACAACTGGTGCACCCCATTCGGACACACTACGCCGAATAAATCCTTTCTGCAAAAGGTCATCAACCTGCACCTTCAACTCTAACTGCTCTCTAGGCGCCATCCGCCTAAGAGGCATCACAACAGGTCTGGCTCCCTCAACTAGATCGATACGAAACTCGATCTCCCTATGCGGCGGTAATCCTTTGACTTCGTCAAAGACGTCCTCAAATCCATTCACAATAGGCACCGATGACAGTCCATCCCGTGGAACAACCAGCGAATACATGAAGCTCATGAAGACGTCTTCCTCATGCTTACATCGTATCACAACCTTTCGCCTTTCCACATTCCCGACTGTCACCTCAAGCCTCTCACAATCAATCCTTGCCGCATATTTCCTAAGCCAGTCCATACCCAAAATAATTTCGAACCCCGCAAAGTTCAGAACAAAGCAATCACAAACAAACGAGCAATCATGACTCGACACAACTAGACCACGGCATATCATACACAAACATGACGAACCCCCAACTGGATTAGTCACAACCAATGGTCTATCAACAATATCTGGTCTCAAACCTAACCGGTCTACCAAGTCATTACAAACAAAAGAATGCGACGCTCCAGTATCAAACAACACTCTAACTGGAACACCACAAATAGAAAGAGTACCTTGAACCACCACACTCTTCCCCTTCTCTTCAGAAGTAGGAGCTTTTGAAGATGACGGCACAGCTCCCAAAGCATAAGCTTGCACCATCTGCCTATCCTTCCTCGGCTCTGGACAATCCTTCCTGAAATGCCCTGGCTTATCACAGTTATGGCACTTCGCCGGCGCCTTTGGATTCCTACAATCCTTGGAGAGATGACCCTTCTGCTGGCAGTTATAGCAAGTCACTTCGCCCTTCAGCTTTTTCTGGCCATCCTTACCCCTCTGTTGCTGCTGCTTCCTCTTTCTGTTTCCATTCTGCTGTGGTTTAGATCTTTCCTTGGTTACAGCAATAACAGATACTTCCCTAGGAAACAAACTCTCGTGCCTGAGAGCTTTCTCCACAAGCTTCTCAAATGGATCGTCCAAATGATCCACCTGCTGCCTCCCCAGATAAGCATCCAAACCAGTCACAAACTTTTCATTCTTCTGATAGGGAGAATCAATATACGATTTGGCGTACTTAGACAAAGCTTCAAACTCAGAGATATACTCAAGGACCGGTCTTCCACCCTGCTTGAGCTCCACAAACCTCTTAAACAAAACAGATTTCTGAGCCGTAGAGATGAACTTAGCTTCGAATCTAACTTGGAATTGCTCCCAAGTGATCTCTTCTTCTGGAGTATCAATGGTGATAGAATTCCACCAATCCGCAGCTCTCCCTTGAAGCTGTCTCGATGCAAGCTTCCTCTTAGTTGCATCCTCGATCCCCAAATCACCAAAAATCCTTCGACAAGCATCAATCCACCTCTGCACTTCAATGGTCGACTCTGTCCCCAAGAAAGCTTTTCCTCCAAGAGAAGTATAGTCCTTGCAAAGCTTAGCAAAATCCACCGGTCTTGGAGCCTGGACTTGAACTCCCACATCCACTGATGATCCTGAAGCTGGTATCCTTCTCATGATCGAAGTCATCATCGCTTCGAACATAGTTCCATAATCAACAGCTCCTTCAGTAGCACGGCCTTCCCTTGCGGCTGGTCTCCCTCTTCGACTCATCCTTAATATCTGTAATAAGAATGATTAGAACACCTTAAGAAACAACTGCATAAGGAGTTCAAATCCTTCTAAGTTACTATATTACATATAGTAATCATCCATCAAAATACAATTACGTCTCTCATACGTAGTTACGTCAGCGAGCGTTGGCTAAAATCGATTAACCAAAGCTCTGATACCAAATGTGACGACCGCCCATGACTCCCGCACCACAAGAAGGGAATAGTGCGCTGAAAGACGTGCCAGGTAGCCATGGACAGTAATCAGGGTAAAATAAGCATCGCAGAATCTCTAGCGTACAACTCACAGCGCATGGATAAAATACAATAGAGACATATAATATAGTGAAGCTCTATAGAACATAACATCATCATATAAGCAACATAGCAGTTTTATACAAACATATGAATCATTCATACATCAAAGCCTCACTACAACACTCAATCAGATACAACAGCGGAACACCCAGTACACATAGTAAGAAAACTAATATGCAAAGCCTCCTGCTCGTCTTCGTCATCATCAGCGGAGAACTCTAAGCACAGCACCTGCCACCTGCTACCTAGCCTGCCCATCCCAACATGGATGAACAGCCCAAGGTAATAAGAGGAGACATAAAACCTTGAGTCAGACAAAGTCTTAGTGAGCAGTAAATTAACTACCAAACATACCAAAAGAGCAAAAGGGATAAAAGGAATAGGAACCAAACCATCCCACTCCACCTCTTTCTACAGTGATAGCCCCCAGACACACACTAAGGAGAAGCAAGCATAACATAACAGATAATTAAGGTAAAGCAATAATCACTCGAGTCAAGGGCGATGTTTTCCAAATACAAACCCCCAAGGCCTAAACCAAGATCAGATAAGCACCCAGAAAATACCGCTCTTGAGACCGAATGATAATACAACCAAACATCCATGACTCTGGCTATCACTGTTATCATTGCCATGATTTCACCGTTAATTGAATGACCACCTGTCAAGGGCTAATGGTAACCCCGGTTCTAGCCATAACTCCGCACGTCGTCGCAGCCCGTGCCTAGGAATTTTCGCAACTACCCAGAGTACTAGCACGTCGTCGCAGCCCGTGCCTGGAACGTCGTCGCAGCCCGTTCCAACGTACCCTTGCTTTGAGCATGCTAGAACCTTCAACAACGATAAGATCTCAGCCTCCTAGTCATCCTCCTCGACGACTATTTCCATACTAGCTCAAGCGCCTCTCAAGCTAACCATTATCATCAACTCGGATCGCATCACCGAGTAATCAACATAACTTTGCACGTCGTCGTAGCCCGTGCTTGGAACGTCATCATAACCCGTCCCAACTCAACATCATGGTTTGCCTCCTCGCATCAAGGCAAGGTCCCATCTCAACATCATCCAATCCATACATATGAGCTTCAACATTCGCTTCATATGCCATCAGCAGCTTTCACCATTCAAGAGCCTTTCCACTTAGCTTTCGAATCATCTTCAATCATCTTGTTCCAAATCAACTACTAGCTAACTTGGAAACAGTCAAATCAATCATACAATCAAACAATCAATCATTTAAACAAGATCTAATGAGCAATATCAACTATAATGGCAATTTCGTAAATAAATGAGCATAAGTCTAACATGCATGAATCATAGGTTTTTAGCATAGATCTATCAAATATAAAACATGGGTTTTGTCTCTAATACTTGATAAATGAACATGCATAAGTAAACATCTTCACAAACAATGAATCTACACTTGGATCTAAGGAAAATGCACAAAATCACTATCTACAACACTCCAACAAACCACCAATCCAATATACTCCTTTGGGTCCGCGTGAGAGATAACTACCACTCACCAAATCACCTAAACACCTCAAAAACTAAACACTTCAGATCTGGACAGCGAAGATCAAGGCTTGATCCGGCAATATCTCGCTTCAAACGATGAAATCTAGCTTCGTTGGATGAAGATCTTCAACTTTGTCTCTTAGATCTTTGATCTCGATCCTCGATCTTGGATGGATGTTAGAACTAGATTGGAATGGAGAAAAGGAGATGAAGAAATGTTGTAGTCGAGTTCCCAAAATGGCAGCACTTCGTCGCTTCAAAAACCGGTGCCAAAAAGTGAGCCAAGGCCCTCTATTTATAGGCTGAATTTCCCCTGAGTCGTCCCCCATAAGTCGTTGCCAACCCATCCTTGAGTCGCCCCCGACTCATCACTCAAACCATACGACCTACCGACTCATCCACCAAGCCAACTCAACGCATGCGCGCAACCTTCGACTCAACGCTGGCACGACTCACGACCTAAGACCTTGCCGTATTTCCCAAGTCTTAAGCCGTATGCCGACTCATCGAACCCTACGACTTACCCTATCTCCTTAAGTCGTACTAAGGACCTAACGACTTAACGATGCCGACCTAACTCCTACCGACTCAACTCCCTAAGTCGCTAACCCATGAGTCGGTCACTATCTTATGAAGCTAATTCCAACTAGGTCGGTCACTTCTTATGTCGTAACATCCTATAACTCGGTAACCCCTTGAGTCGTTCACGCCATGAGTCAGCTACTCCTATGACTCGGCCATACCACATAGGTCGGTCCAACCCATGACTCGATCACACTCTAAGTCGTCTACCCCTTAAGTCCACCACCCTTTGACTCGGAGTCACCCCTATAAGCCACTAACTCTTGAGCCGGTCTCCTATGAGTCGTAACCCGTACACGACTCATCCCTTAACCCACTATCTCGTCCCACATCCTAAGTCGGCTATCCCCCTGAGTCGGCCAAACCTCACTAAGTCTCAGCCTACTGAGTCACATACTGTCTTAACTCGGCCAGGTCCTATAACTTGTTAACTCGGTCACCACCTTAACTCGGTTATACGACCCAAGGTCCACACGACTTAGGCTAATGACGACTCACAACTCTAACGGCCTAGCAACCTTAATTTACGATTAATCGACACGTAAAAAATACGGGTCGTTACACAATTTCACTTCCGAACTAATATCGTTCACCCGACTTTCTAGTGTGGACTTAGATCTGGTTTCTTTATCAGAAACCGTCATTCTCCTTGCATAGTCATAACTATGATAGAGAATATCCAGAACCAATCAACAATCCATATCCAGGTTCACCGTCGAAAATCGAGTGAAAAATCCCAACTCGGACCGATATAACTATCTCGAAATTCTGTGCTCGAACCTGGATCAAATCATCATGTGAATAGAATAATATACGTACATCCTACGTATTCATCTTTACTGATTATTAGTTAAATCAATTACTCCTTTCTATTCACATTTCCTTTAATTCTTTTCACTTATTCACAATTGTTTCAATTCTATTTGGATTATCACTTTAATCCTTATCTTAATTGAGTAATTAATCATAAATAGTTTGCACTCTGTCCAGCTTATATTTAGAAAATAGCTTGAAAAATTAGAAATAGACAAGCAGTTGAAAAATAATTATTAGTTTGTAAAATAGCTGTAAAATAGTTAAGTAATTTTAAAATAGTTAGAAAATAGTCAAATAGTTATAGAAATTTTAAATAATTGCAAAATAGTTTTAAAATAGTAATTAGTTACAAAATAGTTGAAAAATAGTAATTAGTTTATAAAACAGTTGAAAAATTGTTAAATAGTTCCAAAAATAATTGTAAAACAAGTATAGGATAGTTTTAGGTTTAAAAAGAAAAGTTATATAGTAAATAGTTTGGAAAAAAATAGATTTATATTAAAACAATTTATTTTGAAAATAGTCCAGAGTCAAAAAAAATTCAATTCCCAACCTCCATTTCCAATCAATTCAATTTAAATTTCCACATCCATTTAAATTGACTCAATTCCAATTTAAATAACTTCAATTTCCATTGAAATTGATTTAGCCCCAATTCAAGTTGAATTAACCTCAATTTCTTTCCAAATTCAAATCAGATTCCATTTGAATATTAAACCCATTCAACTTTAATCACAATTCCAAATTATTCAAATCAATTTGGAATAATTTCAAATTGAACCCACCTTAAATTTTAAATGATTTCAAATCAATTCAATTCAAATTTTCAAATTTAAACCATCCCGAATTATATAAATTCGAGTTAAATTTTTTTTTAATTGTTGATTTAATCCTTTAAATCAAATCAACTTATATCGTTAAACCATTTAATTCTGAATCTAAATTCCAATTTATCTTAATAATGCATATATTACCATACCCCATTTCGTTAAAGAAATCAAATTCACAGTTTAAAGATTATTAATAACAACAGGGTAATATTATCCAATTATTTTAAAACATCCATCCATTTCCAATTTTTGGATCTCAAACCCATTTTGAGATCACTCAAACTCCCAATTCAAATCAACCATTTAACTTCCCAAGTTAAATCTTAATTTCATCTTGAAATTTCGAAATCAGGTTGATCATTCCAACTTATTTAGCTTCTTTCAAGTTAAATTTCAATTTACTTAATCCAGTTAAATTTACACAATTTGAATTCCCTTTCAAATTTTAAAGTTCAGATTAATAGCCTTCCCACTTAAGTTTAAAACTTATTTCACTTTGGGTTTCACATCACATTCCAATGAAAATTCAAAACTCAAACTTAGAGTTTATTTCATATTTACTTCCTTTGCACACCAGGTTACTTTTAAATTTTAAACCAACTTTTTTTTAAAATTTTAAAAAAATCCTTCAAATTTTTCAAACAACTCTTGTTTGAATAGATCCCTTTTTATTCAAATTCATTAAATAATATTATTTCTTTATTTTTTTAAGTCATACTTATCTAAATGTTTTACTTCCTTAAAACATTTCATTTTACCTACTCATTAATACATATATCATTATTAAACACAACAATCATTTATGATAAGAACAAAGATTATCATATCTGGACCAATTCATTATTATCTTATTCTGAAATTCCTTCCCAAACTCAAGATTTTAATTTCAATTTGAATCCATTTCAAACTTATCTTTATTCAATTTCAGTTTGGTTGTATTTTATTACCAGTTAATTTAATTCCAATAATTTAACAACCAATTACCTTAATATTTATTAGAAAGAAATATTTCTTTATATATCAAAATATAATCTTATATAAAATCATTTTGTGATGCCCCACCTCTATACCCACGCTAGCCAAGAACACTACGGAGTAGTGCTGTCAACTAGCACGGAGAATAAGGCTGTTGAGGAGCGACCATCCATGTAATTGCTTATCACACGGTGGTTATAATTAACCTTCGGAAACAAACATAGAAATAAGCATAACGCAAATCAGTCACAGACATCCATATCACAAAGGCGGAAGAAGATATGAATATATAACTAACACATGAAAGTGTACATCAGAGTAGTGCTCAAAAGATCCACAATAATAAAAAAGAATAGCAACACGTGCTATACAAAAGAATACAACTATGAGTCTATATCTCAAGTGTATACAACAAAAACTGCTAATCTAAACAGTTAGCCAAAAGTCAGAGTGATGAATCCCTGGGAAGAAGCCAAGAAGAAGCACCTGTAACATCTCGGTCTGACCCGAGTATTATTTAAGAAAATAATAAACGGGTCAGTCTAGCTATAAATATCAGATGACATGATATAACATAAAAGATATGGCATAAACATAAAATATCCATAATGATATACCGCTATAAGTATGTAAATAATGATCAACAGAAGATCAACCAATAAGAGATAATCAATATCACAAGAATCTTCTCAAAGATTCGGAAAGGGCATCATACCCCAAACTTGTACTCATAACAAGTCAATGACATAAATTCTAGAAATCAATGCAAGAAGTCCAGAAATCATAGAAAAGAGAAAGAGGCCTATCACATGACGGTCCGAAGACCAAGGGGAGCTACCCCACATGTGTGAATGGAATCACACAGATTAAGGTCCAGACTAACCAAAAAGCAAAAAGGTATGTGTGAGTGGAATCACACAAGTGGTGTCTAGTCTAACCTCGCAACAAGAGACATCGCACAGTTGCTAGTCTAAATCATCAGAATAATCATCATGATCAACAAGAAGTGTCAATTACACTAAGCTAGTAAATATAGAAGTTTAGCTTCATGTCCCATAACCACTTGCTTAACTTAAATATTTACGAACAAACTGTAAATCTTCACTAATAAAATTGTCACAAGAGGTTCAATCGAACAAGTCCAAGAATTAACCGACGAAGTGAACGCAAGCGTTTCATACCACTTGTTTTACTAAGTCGTTTAATTAGATTTCTCATCCGAGTGAGGTAAAGGTTTGTATATACTAATAGATTGGAAAATGGTTTAAGAAAAGAGCTTTGTTATTAAAAATAGAGTTGATCTTGTTTGTTAAAAGAGTTTTAATATTTACTACTAGTATTGAAACCTTTATATTATAAAGTGACAAAACACAGAAGCAATTGTAGAAACAATCAGTCACAAAAATCGCATACGAAGATGTGAATAAAATCCAAGGAAATCAGCTCAATGTTTTTCAGACAAGATCCCCTACGAAGGGGGGTCCAGGGGGGTGGCAACCCCCCTAGGTGGGGGTGCGGGGCAGCGTCCCGTCCAAAACGGTACGACCTAGTGAAGATAAAATGAGGTCTAACGACCTAAAAGTTAAGGGTCCAACGACCTATAGGTTCACGCGACCTAGGTGGAACGCGACCTACGAGATAGGCAAGTGGAACGACCTAAAGATGAATGGGTCGAACGACCTAACGTGAGCACAGGTGAAGCGACCTATCGGTCCAACGACCTAAGGGGAAAAGGCAACCTAGGTCTAACGACCTAACTGCTCACGACCTAAGGGTCTAAAGGCCACGCGACCTAGAGGAAAACAAGGTTAAGCGACCTAAGTGGGTTCGCGACCTAACGACATAAACAGTCGAGCGACCTAACGACAAAAAGGGGCGAACGACCTAATAGGTGCGCGACTTAAAGCCATCGCGACCTAACGACCTAACAAGGTCATACGATCAAGTGGTTTCCAACGACCTAACGGTGCAACGACCTAAGGCCAAACGACTTAAGGGTTCCAGTGGAGAGCGACCTAAAGGAGGCGCGACGTAAAAGAGGCGCGACCTAAAGGAGACGCGACCTAAAAGAGGCGCGACCTAAAGGAGACGCGACCTAAAAGAGGCGCGACCTAAAGGAGACGCGACCTAAAAGAGGCGTGATCTAAAGGAGACGCAACCTAAAAGAGGCACGACCTAACTCAAACAAGCATTTCGATGTCCCAGAGTCATGCCGAGCGACCTAGACCCAAACGACCCACGACCTAGCGACCTTGCGACCTATGACCTAACTCCGAGCAAGCCAAATCCGGGCAAAACGACTTAAATGCAGGAAATTCACCAAAACGCTAAAAATTGGAGTTTTTCGCCGATCCAATCCAAACCAAATGCAAATGTGCATGCAAACATGATAGGGAATCATTCCAAATAGTCCAATATAGTTATAAGCTAGAATTGTGAGATAAAAATCTCACCTTTGCACAAATTCAACGAAAAATGAAGTTTTAAGCAAGCAAGAATCAATCCCTCTTCTATCTAAGCACACGAAGCTTGAATCCAATGTCTTCTTCTTGAATTTGGAGTAGAAAGATGGATTGCAATTGAATTTGAGTTTTGGAATTTTAATTTCCCGTTCCCTCCACCATTTTTGAAGAAGCTTGAAGACATAGGAAAATAGAAATGAAGTTATGAAGAGGAAGGGTGAAGGTTGGGTCTAATAGGCTAAAAGCCCAACCCAAAGTCTCAAGTGAAAAAGTAGTGAAATTCTACTATCTCCAATCATATCAATGTTTATACTTAAAAAAATTATAAACGGCATTTCGAACTCAATGGAAGTAGTCTCGAGTCCTAATTTGACCGTTTGCAAAAAGTAGCTTTTCGGACCAATATCCGATTAACGACAAAATATTTAAATAAAATATTTAAATATAAAATCGATAAATATGCGGGTTGTTACAGACTCCCCTCCTAAAAGAAATCGCGTCCTCGCAATATATAAGATGGAAATGACAAGTAACAACCATAAAAACATATTAACACAAAAGAAAATTGAAATAGGAAGTTCACCTCAAAGAGCAGGAGTAAGCAAGTCCGGATGTGTTCGCTCGATGAATTCTCTGGATTCTCAAGAGCAATACTTAGGATTTGAGGACCATTGAACCTTCACAAGCGGAACATCTTTATTTCGAAGTCGTTTAACCTCGGAAGCTATAATTCGAATAGGATGCTTCTCATAAGTTAAATTCGGCGAAACTTTAATTTCTTCCACAACAGCAGGCTCAAGAATAGAATCGGAATCCCGAAGGCATTTGCGTAATTGCGAAACGTGAAATACGTCATGCATAGCAGAAAAATGAGCCGGTAATGCAAGGCGATAAGCCATGGAACCAATACGTTCAGTGATAGGAAATGGCCCAATATATCGAGGCGCTAACTTCCCCGATCGACTGAAACGTACAACACCCTTCATAGGTGAAACACGAATAAAAACAGGATCTCCAACAAAAAATTCTAATTTCCTTCTTCGATTATTGGCATTGGATTTTTGTCTACTCTGGGCTTCTTTCATCCTATGTCGAATAAGTTCAATCTTCTCTGTGGAGTCTCGAATAAAATCTGGACCTAAAACCAGCTTCTCACCGGCCTCAAGCCAACAAGAAGGAGATCGGCAGGGCCTTTCGTAGAGTGCCTCGAAAGGTGCCATACTAATACTAGATTGGAAGCTATTATTATAGGAAAATTCAACAAGTGAAATATGATCTTTCCAACTTCCACCAAAATCAAGCACACAAGCACGAAGAAGATCTTCAAGAGTTTGATTCACACGCTCGGTTTGTCCATCGGACTGGGGGTGATAAGCAGTGCTAAATTTAAGCTTCATTCCTAAAGCTTCTTGAAGACTCTTCCAAAATCCACTAGTAAACAATGGATCTCGATCGCTAACAATACAAGTAGGAACTCCATGCAATTTAACAATTTCTTTGATAAAGAGTTTGGCCAAAAGTGGAATGGTTCAGTTAGACCGAACGGGAATAAAATGGGCGGATTTGGTAAGCCTATCAACGATCACCCATAAGCCATCATGACCCGAACGAGAACGGGGATGGCCATCTATAAAGTCCATGGAAATTTGATCCCACTTCCAAATTGGAATTTCTAAAGGTTGCAATAACCCACCAGGCCTTTGATGTTCGGCCTTAACAAGTTGGCAAGTCATGCAACACTTAACAAAGTTAGCAATATCAGATTTCATTCCCTCCCAATAATAAAGTCGCTTCATATCAGCGTACATTTTACTACTACCGGGATGAATGGTGAATTTAGAACGATGGGAATCTTCTAAAATATCTTTACGAAGATCTCCAATATTTGGTACGATAAATCTACCAAATTTTCGAATGCCGCCACGAGAATCAATACCAAAGTCTTTCAAACCTTCAATATCAATTTTATCCTTAACATTTTTGCCAAGAAGAGCCAATTCAGAATCTAGCCCTTGAGCTTCAAGAATGCGGTCTAAAAGAGAAGGATGAGCCTCAAGGATACATAAAACAAGCGATGAGCATAAATCGGATACGCGCTCTCGAATCTCACAAGTGGATAAAATCTCGGGATCGTTCCTTTCGGATATCATCATAGAAACAACTGCTTGTTGTTTACGGCTAAGAGCATCGGCGACACGATTACCCTTACCGGGGGTATAAAGAATATCAAGATCATAAGGTGCAAGAAACTCGAGCCAGCGCTGTTGACGTAAATTAAGTTCTTTTTGAGAAAATAAATATTTCAGAGACTTATGATCCGTATAAAGCATAAATTTCTCTCCCAATAGATAATGACGCCAAATCCGAAGGGCGAAAACAATAGCCGCGAGTTCTAAATCATGTGTGGCATATCTAGTCTCGGTCGGCTTTAATTGCCTAGAAGCATAAGCAATAACACGTTCTTTTTGCATAAGAACGGCACCCAAACCAACGTGACTAGCATCAGTATAAACCACAAAATCTTGATTCCCCACGGGAATAACAAGAATAGGAGCATCGGAAAGGAGTTCTTTCAATTTCTAAAAAGAGGCTTCACATTTGTCCGACCAAATGTATTTAACTCCCTTCTTAGTCAAGCCAGTAAGAGGCACGACAATCTTAGAAAAGTCCTTAATAAAACGACGGTAATAGCCCGCCAAACCGAGAAAACTACGAATCTCTGTCACACTCTCCAGTCTCTTCCAATCTTGAATCGCTTCAATCTTTGAAGGATCCATGGAAATCCCGGATTCGGAAATAATATGACCGAGAAACTTCACACGAGATTGCCAAAAGTGGCATTTAGAAAATTTCGCCTTTAATTGATTACTCCTAAGAGTTTCCAATACAATCCGAAGATGTTTCTCATGTTCCTCCTCGGTTTTTGAATACACAAGAATATCATCAATGAATATGAGAACAAACCGATCGAGGAAATCTTTGAAAACTCGATTCATGAGGTCAACGAAATAAGCTGGAGCATTCGTTAACCCAAATGGCATAACAAGCCATTCATAAGATCCATATCGAGTACGGAATGATGTCAAAGGAATGCTATCCTCAGCGATACGAAGCTGATGGAAACCGGTAGCCAAGTCCAATTGTGAAAAGACCTTAGCACCACTAAGCCGATCGAATAGATCATCAATCCGAGGTAAAGGATATTTATTTTTAATAGTCAGATCGCTAAGCTTGCGACAGTCAACGCAAAGCCTAAGCGTACCGTCGGATTTCTTCACGTTAATAGCCGAAGCTCCCCAAGGTGAGGAACTAGAGCGAATAAATTGCTTCGTCTCCAATTCGGATAATTGTTTACGCATCTCCTCATTTCCTTATTGGACATGCGATAAGGAGGACGAGTAATAGGTTGAGCTCCAGAAACAAGATTAATTCTGAACTCAATTGCTCGTTTAGGTGGTAAACCTAAAACGGGCTCGAATATGTCGGAAAATTCACGAACAACGTGAATACGACAAATAATATCATCTTCATCATCGTCGTTGTCATCACGAGGATTTAAAGAATATAAAGATGCCACCAAACAGGATTCTGAATCTTTAAGATTGACAGAAATCTATTTAACAGATAGTGGATGTCGGAGATGAATAGTCCGCTCAGGACATAGGATATGGGCTTGATAACGGTTAAGCCAATCCATTCCCAAATTTATTCCAAAGCCTAAGTAACGCATGACATGCAAATCGGCTAGGAAAGAAAAATCACATAAAATAATCTCCACATCTTTACAAAGCAAACTAAGAGTTGCGGATCCACCAACAGGATTCGCAATTTTTAAAGAAGTCATCAATGCAGTAACACTTAAGGAAAAAGTGTCTACCAGTTCCTTTGATATAAAAGAATGGGATGCACCCGTATCAAAGAGAACTCTAATAGGTTGATCATGAAATAAAATAATACCATCAAGAATGGAATGAGAAATACCTTGGCCACGAGATGTGTTGCCAGGGGCTTGAGCCACATTCAACTTTCCTTCCTTCTTGCCTTTACGCTTGAGGCATTGATGTATGTGATGATCCGGGCTCTTACAATAGCGACAAGATTTGGGCTTAGAGCACTTATTCGCATAATGATCCCCAGACCCACAGTTGAAGCAACTCGCACCACTAGGAGAAAGAGACTTTACTGCAGGGGTTGCCTGCTTACCCTTTTTGTTGGGATAAGGACCCTTGAATTTGTTTGGCCTCTTCTTGTTGGTGAAGTTTGGTTTAGCGCCTTCCACTTCAACATCACTCTCTCTATCAGCCTCTTCAAGACAATGAGCGATATTGACGAGTTGATCAAATGCGACTTCTAGTTTCAGGAGTAGTGGCTTCTTAAGATTCTTATTTAAGCCATAAACGAACCTCTGGTTCTTCTTCAATGGGGTGTTGATGTATTCAACCCCATATTTGGAAAGCGACTCGAAGGCTGCGACGTAATCAGTCACAGAGGATTGACCTTGAAAAAGGTCTATAAAACGTCGAGCCAAGGTTACTTTCCCAGCTTCTGGTACAAACTTTAACGTGAAGCGTCCCTGAAATTGCTCCCAGGTGAGATCCGCTTCATTAATTTCTGAAATACGGAGTTTGTACCAGTCCAATGCTCTCTCCTGGAGCATGCTGGAAGCCACCTGAACGCGGTGGAGATCGATAAGGTTCATGCGAGAAAAGATTCGATCGCATGATTTTAACCAGTCCTGGACCTCGATGATATTTTCCGAACCTTTGAAGGGCTTCCCACCCAAGTTGGTGTAATCGCTGCACAAGCGTGCAAATCCCGACTTTGGGTGAGTAGGTTCCGGGTTAGCTCCTGTTGCTTGAGCATTAGTTACTAAATCAAGAAGCTGTTGAGCAGTCATAAAAACTCCATTCGGGGGAGCAGCACCAGATGATCCAGTTCTGGGACGGTCTGGTCTAGACATTCTCTTCCTTTAAGAAAGAAAGAAGAGAAGGAAGAAGGTTATTCACCAATGAACATCAAGCAATCTTGCTAGATAAAACAAGGAATCATAAAGGAAATAGGATGAATCGGTACGATGACTCGAATTAATCCTATGGTATGACTCCTAAGATAGACCTAGGACGATGATCCTTGTTAAGTTATTCTACATTGTTCCGAAGTTTGGCTCTGATACCAAGCTGTGATGCCCCACCTCTATACCCACGCTAGCCAAGAACACTACGGAGTAGTGCTGTCAACTAGCATGGAGAATAAGGTTGTTGAGGAGCGACCATCCATGTAATTGCTTATCACACGGTGGCTATAAATAACCTTCGGAAACAAACATAGAAATAAGCATAACGCAAATCAGTCACAGACATCCATATCACAAAGGCGGAAGAAGATATGAATATATAACTAACACATGAAAGTGTACATCAGAGTAGTGCTCAAAAGATCCACAATAATAAAAAAGAATAGCAACACGTGCTATACAAAAGAATACAACTATGAGTCTATATCTCAAGTGTATACAACAAAAAATGCTAATCTAAATAGTTAGCCAAAAGTCAGAGTGATGAATCCCTGGGAAGAAGTCAAGCAGAAGCACCTGTAACATCTCGGTCTGACCCGAGTATTATTTAAGAAAATAATAAACGGGTCAGTCTAGCTATAAATAACAGATGACATGATATAACATAAAAGATATGGCATAAACATAAAATATCCATAATGACATACCACTATAAGTATGTATATAATGATCAACAGAAGATCAATCAATAAGAGATAATCAATATCACAAGAATCTTCTCAAAGGTTCGGAAAGGGCATCATACCCCAAACTTGTACTCATAACAAGTCAATGACATAAATTCTAGAAATCAATGCAAGAAGTCCAGAAATCATAGAAAAGAGAAAGAGGCCTATCACATGACGGTCTGAAGACCAAGGGGAGCTACCCCACATGTGTGAATGGAATGACACAGATTAAGGTCCAGACTAACCAAAAAGCAAAAAGGTATGTGTGAGTGGAATCACACAAGTGGTGTCTAGTCTAATCTCGCAACAAGAGACATCGCACAGTTGCTAGTCTAAATCATCAGAATGATCGTCATGATCAACGAGAAGTGTCAATTACACTAAGCTAGTAAATATAGAAGTTTAGCTTCGTGTCCCATAACCACTTGCTTAACTTAAATATTTACGAACAAACTGTAAATCTTCACTAATAAAATTGTCACAAGAGGTTCAATCGAACAAGTCCAAGAATTAACCGACGAAGTGAACGCAAGCGTTTCATACCACTTGTTTTACTAAGTCGTTTAATCAGATTTCTCATCCGAGTGAGGTAAAGGTTTGTATATACTAATAGATTGGAAAACGGTTTAAGAAAAGAGCTTTGTTATTAAAAATAGAGTTGAAATTGTTTGTTAAAAGAGTTTTGATATTTACTACTAGTATTGAAACCTTTATATTATAAAGTGACAAAACACAGAAGCAACTGTAGAAACAATCAGTCACAAAAATCGCATACGGAGATGTGAATAAAATCCAAGAAAATCAGCTCAATGTTTTTCAGATAAGATCCCCTACGGAGGGGTGGTCCGGAGGGTGGCAACCCCCCAAGGTGGGGGTGTGGGGTAGCGCCCCGTCCAAAACGGTACGATCTAGTGAAGACAAAATGAGGTCAAACGACCTAAAAGTTAAGGGTCCAACGACCTATAGGTTCACGCGACCTAGGTGGAACGCGACCTACGAGATAGGCAAGTGGAACGACCTAAAGATGAATGGGTCGAACGACCTAACGTGAGCACAGGTGAAGCGACCTATCGGTCAAACGACCTAAGGGAAAAAGGCAACCTAGGTATAACGACCTAACTGCTCACGACCTAAGGGTCTAAAGGCCACGCGACCTAGAGGAAAACAAGGTTAAGCGACCTTAGTGGGTTCGCGACCTAACGACATAAACAGTCGAGCGACCTAACGACAAAAAGGGGCGAACGACCTAATAGGTGCGCGACTTAAAGCCATCGCGACCTAACGACCTAACAAGGTCATACGATCAAGTGGTTTCCAACGACCTAACGGTGCAACGACCTAAGGCCAAACGACTTAAGGGTTCCAGTGGAGAGCGACCTAAAGGAGGCGCGACCTAAAAGAGGCGCGACCTAAAGGAGACGCGGCCTAAAAGAGGCGCGACCTAAACGAGACGCGACCTAAAAGAGGCGCGACCTAACTCAAACAAGCATTTCGATGACCCAGAGTCATGCCGAGCGACCTAGACCCAAACGACCCACGACCTAGCGACCTTGCGACCTACGACCTAACTCCGAGCGAGCCAAATCCGGGCAGAACGACTTAAATGCAGGAAATTCACCAAAACGCTAAAAATTGGAGTTTTTCGCCAATCCAATCCAAACCAAATGCAAATGTGCGTGCAAACATGATAGGGAATCATTCCAAATAGTCCAATATAGTTATAGGCTAGAATTGTGAGATAAAAATCTCACCTTTGCACAAATTCAATGAAAAATGAAGTTTTAAACAAGCAAGAATCAATCCCTCTTCTATCTAAGCACAGGAAGCTTGAATCCAATGTCTTCTTCTTGAATTTGGAGTAGAAAGATGGATTGCAATTGAATTTGAGTTTTGGAATTTTAATTTCCCATTCCCTCCACCATTTTTGAAGAAGATTGAAGACTTAGGAAAATAGAAATGAAGTTATGAAGAGGAGGGGTGAAGGTTGGGTCTAATAGGCTAAAAGCCCAACCCAAAGTCTCAAGTGAAAAAGTAGTGAAATTCTACTATCTCCAATCATATCAATGTTTATACTTAAAAAAATTGTAAATGGCATTTCGAACTCAATGGAAGTGGTCTCGAGTCCTAATTTGACCGTTTGCAAAAAGTAGCTTTTTGGACCAATATCCGATTAACGACAAAATATTTAAATATAAAATCGATAAATATGCGGGTTGTTACACATTTAAAATCTTTATATAAGAAAATAACAAGTACGCTCTCATACACACACACACACACACACACACACACACACACAACTCATTCTAGGGTACCATTGACTTTATCCTTAATGAGTAATCCCACCAGAGCCAAGGTTCTCACTTAGCCTTCAGCTCTGATACCAAATGTAACGGCCAGGAATTTTCGATCTCGAAAATTGTAGATAGTTAAGGAAAGAAAGAAAAGAGATAGAAGAAGAAGAAACAGAAAATCAAACTCAGAATCTCACATTCGCAGTGGATAAAATATAATATCAAATAATATTCTTTACACAAAAAATGATGTATCAGTCAATTACATTATTATACATCAGAGTTACAACATTTACACAAACATAGGACAGTTTAAATAACTTGTCCTAGATATACTACAGTATAACATAGCGGAATACACTCTATACGTTCCTGTCATCCAGCTCGCCTCCTGAGCTCCAGAATGTCCTTACCTGAAAATCAATAATACTCGTTTTGACCCGAGCATTACATCAAAGTAACACCCGGGTCAGGTAGGAAAGCAGCGTGAATAAACCCATCTAACATGAATTACAAAAGCATACAATTTATATATAACTCGTGTAACTTGTATCAATTAAAATTCACAAATTGTTATAGTCATCACTTATTTCACTCACCAATTTCTATGTACCGAAACATAGATTAAATGGTCCAATTCACTTAAATCATTCCATTCCAGCTTATTGGTTTCGCATATCAATCTATAAAGACTCGAAGTGGTTTCTGGTACTTACGGGTGCCCAACCCCGGTCTCTTCGAAATCCAAAACGTATCTTTTAAGGCCAAGTTGTTTTAAAGTTAAAACAATTCAATTCTATTATCTATATTCACACAGATAGGTAATTCACAATCTCATAAGAAATAATCTACATTACCATCACAAATAGATAATTTCACATTATCATCACAAATAGATAATTTCACATTATCATCACAAATAGATAATTCATATTATCATCACAATTCAACCAAAACATCCATATCACATAGCACCACTTATCTCATATCTGAGATCTCAAACCATTCAAGGCAATCAATATCATTCAACATCCATAAGCAATGATTTATTAATCACCATCTATAATTAATTTAAAATGAATTAAATTAATCATTTCATCTCTAATTAATCTAAATAAATTAAATTAATTACTTTTATCACTGTAAATCTTGCTTACTAACCATTTATTAGTCACACCAATTGATTAATCATCTTCTAATTGTCCATCTTAATTAATCATCCTTGATTAATTATCTTTTAATTACATTCAAGTAATTAGCCTTCAATTAATTTCACAAATTAATTATCCTCAAACCAATCACATTAATTAACCTTTAATTACCATCTTAATCGATTAATTAAAATTAATTACTTTAACCTTCAATTAATTACATTAATTAATTATTCTGTAATCACTTTCTTTGATTAATTAATCTTTAATTAATCTCATTCATTAATTAACTAACCTTTTAATTAATTATCTTAATTAGTCAATCCTTAAATTAATTACACTAGTAATTAATCCTTCCATTAAGTAATTCTTTCCTAATTTACTTCATTAAGTAATTGTCCTTAATTACTTACGCTAAGTAATTATACTTTATCATTCTCATTTGATAAAAAAATTTCCTTAATTGTGCTTATTAATTTCTCCTTTAATTAATTACATCTAGAAATGAACTATCTTTATTATCTTTTAAATCCTATTAATTCCAAACTTGAAATCATTCTATACAAAATCATTTGAATATACTTATCAATTAAAGTTTAATCATCTTAATTCATTATTATCTTATCATATTTAAAACACTTAAGAATTCAATTACAGAGTAACTTAATATAGAATTCCTTAAGGAAAACCAATTTTAAAAGAAAAAAATTATTTTTAAATTTTTGATCTTTAAATTTGTTTAAGAATTTGATAAATACTTATCTTTTGAAAACTTGTTTCCTTTATTTAGCTTGAAACCTTGTTTAAATTTTGAAACTTCATTCATCAATATATTATTAAATAAATCTGGATTCCTTGTAATTACAATCTGGAAAAAAAACAAACAGGACCCAAAACAAATTCCTGAGCCAAAGATGATAAAACCGGAACACCACCCCCAAACAACACTCGAGCCAGATCTTCCACATCCTCGATACATTTCCCAACGAACCCGAGCATACTTCGGGAATTCCTGCTTCTTCCTCAAGCACGAACAATCCAGCATTCATCAAATACGCCAATGGCACATGTGCACGTGCACAGGTGCTCGACTCCCCTCTGACCAATGCTTCATCCACCCACACATCGCCGACGATACACTCTGATGATCCCATCTTCCAAAATCCCGGTATCTTCGACCAAAACGAAAACAACATAATCACCATGCCTGAAACAATGATGATGCCACAAAAAAAACCCATGCAACGATCATCCCTGACCGTCTGAAAACCCTGCCACCATGACCAGACCCTCGTCAAAGACCTTCGATGCCATCCCCTACCTCCAATCGAGTTCGACCCGATTTACGAGGCCTTATTTACTTCGAATACGACATCAACTCAGACAGGGTTCAAAACCCTAGATATTCAATCCTTGATCGCCATGGCCCTCTAAAAATCCTTCCTCCAATTTTCCCGAAATTCTACTTACCCCAGTCTCCTCCAGCAGTAGTCTCGACGCTTACCAAAACGTCGTTCGTCGGAATTTGACCATAAAGCAAGTTTCGTTCGTCCCACTAATTCTCGAGATATACCATCTTAAAAATTACCAAATTCATACTAAAATTCATGTTCTATTTATACGAATCATATTCTATAACCCAAAGATGAATCATTGACCTTGATTTTTAACTTATTTTAGCTTTTAACTGTAATCTTACATATTTAGTGAATATAAACACTTAGTAATTTTAAAAAGAAGATTACATTGTGATAACCAATTTCTTTTCAATAATCAAGGTTCAATAATGATTCATTAGGAAGATATGATTTTTTTTTAAAAAGGAAAATCTTGAACCGAGATTAAAAGAGTGACCATATATACAGGCATGCTTTCAAATAGCATAATTCAAACCAAATTCGAATTGAAACATTCATGCAAACATGTATTCATCATCATCACACAGATATATTAACATCAAAGATTTTTGTTTTTTTTAATTTGTTTACTCGCCTTATATTGGCTTTTTAAAGAGAAATTAGATTTTAAAACTGGATTATAAACTTGTAACTAAGGACAGGGGATTTACACATATGTATAGTCATACAGGTTCAAACATCTGCATACTTGTCTATATACAAACATGTTTTAACATGCAAATAATTTTCAAAAGGTTGTTTAAATGCTTATTCACAAGCATCAGTTTTCAAACAGGTTAGAGCATAAAAAACAGTTTTACTCATAGAAAATATTGAACAGAGATGCTTTAGAAATGCATTGATCTGCAAACAGCAACTTGACTTCTTGAATTTGCAGCTTATTTGATAAACTGATCTTTGAATTGCTCAAGTTAGAAGTTTTGAAGTTGAATCTGCTTGCAAACTGATTTGCTTTGAAACAGTTGAAGCCTAGTTTAGAATTCTTTTGAAATTGGATTTTTAGTTAAATTTTGAAGATGAAAGAAGATTGAAAGAAAGAGAAAAAAAATGTTTTGATCTGAAAATAAATTAAAAAAGTCAGTTTTCTTAAATGTTTATTTTATAATTTAATTCTAATAGAAATAATGAAGGTTGACACTTGTTAAAATTTATGCTAAAATCATTACACTTGCTATTTGCATTTCTTATTTATCTTACATTTGTTAAATTGTAAATATTTTACTTACATGTGTACTTTTTATGTAATATGTTTTGATATATATATATATATATATATTATTTTAAATTTAGTTTCTATATTTGTAAATATTTTTATATTAAATGTTTAAACTTTTCACTTATTTTATTTACATATAATAACAAAATAAGAAAAATCTACTTATACACTTAAGAAAATTATACTAGTTTAATTTAATACATTGAATCCAATCAATGCTTAAAATATATATAAACTTAAAATTTTCAATATTATTGGGTTAGCACATTACTATGTATATATATATATATATATATATATATTAATTTACTGTAAGATATATCATCTCCAAATATATATATATATATATTATTACCAGAATTTATCCGTTCGTCTGAATAAAATCAGTTAATTATCCAGTTACCGGATGCCCAAAAATTCGGGTTATTACAATTACATGCATCAGATCATCAGTTAAAATTAAGCTTTTGAAATTTTGTTTACTCATAGTTGAAAATCTGAACAGAGAAAGCCTGAAATGGTTTTGAAACTAGAAATTGTTTGAACTTGAAACTGGAATCTAATCTTGAGTTTGATTGAACTGCTACTTGATCTGATTTGAATTGAACTGATTTTATTGAATCTTTTGAATTTACTTGGCTCAGGTTTGAGATTTGTAAAGGTTTGATGATGTTTGATTCTTATATTTTTTTTCTGTTCTGTTATCTCAAGTTTGGTTTGAAAAAAAAATGAACAGATCAAAGAAAAATGAAAAAGAAGTGGAGATGATTATATAGCCTATTTTATCTTTTATTTATTTTTTAAAAATAAAAAAGAAGATAATGACACTTGTTAAATTGTATACACTTGTTTATTGCATGTAACAATAGGTTTACATTTGTAATTTGAATTAACTAAATTGTTTTTTATATGTTTATATAAATTTATATTATAATTTCAATTTATTATTTATTTTTGTAAATGTCCTTGTGTGTTTATATTTATACTTTCTCTCCTATTTATCTATATATAATTTAAAAGTAAATGATATAAAATTCCAATTATGCACTTATAAATAGTTATACAAATATACTAGTTTTATATATTCTTTATTTATATTTTATAAAACTTTTTAATGAGAATGATATAAAACTAATTATATGCTATTAAAAATCATATATACATATTATTTTTAAATCCAATTTATTTCTAAGATGTTTACAATTGAATTTCAAATCCAAATTCTATTTTTTTTAAAATCTACTTTTATAAATATACATAACAAAAACTTGTTTTATTTGCTTGAAAAAGAAATTTTTTAGATCATTTTAAATAATTTATAAAAGAAGATTGCCACATTATTATTGCCCAAAAACCCGAGTTATCACAGTATGCTTAATTAGTCAGCCCTAATATGACTAAATTAGATCACACAGGCAATTTAGGTTTGATTTCACTATTGGAACTGGGACAGCCCGTAGTAGAAGAAATGGTTTAATTTCAATTTTTTTCTATTTTGGATCTTTATTAGGTCTATGAAGTCTAATTCATTTAGAACAATTCTAAATTTCCTTTTTAAACAAAATTAGTATTTTATTTAAATTTATGATATAGATTTATATTACAAATAATATTATATTATATATAAATGTGTATCATATATGCATATATGTGTGTGTGCGCGCGCGCGTGCGCATGCATAAGCAACAAAACAATCCGTGCAGGGTATGACATGCCTACACATAGTGTCGGGATTTATACCACAACAGACATATTAGCCCCTCTAGTATATAAATATATCATCCAAATATATGCTTATTTGCTTTAACTTACATATACAAAATATTGTGAATACACGCACATAGATATAAATTTATATTTTATTTTGAAATTATTTATAAATATATGCAGATATATGGAATTTATCAAAAAATGTATACATATGTATATAATAATGTATAAGTATTTTTAAAATCATTTAAACCCATATTAAAAATTTATTTATTTATTTGCAAGAAAATTCGAAAACAAAATCAATTTTTTTAATTAACGTACATAATATATATGAATAAACATGTATGTATGTGTGTATAAATACCTTACAAATAATTTAATAATAAAAATATGTACACCTAATGATATATATATATATATAAAATATAAAATTAATATATCTACCAATTAATATTCTCATTGCAAAAAGTTAGTTGTATATTTAATTTATATATATATATATGTATGTATGTATGTATGTATGTATGTATGTATGTATGTATGTATGTATGTATGTATATTTGTGTATACATATGTATGTATGTATATATGTGTGTGTGTGTGTGTGTGTGTGTGTGTGTATAGAAGAATTTCTATATGGAAATTATTAAAAGTTAATAAAAAATATTTTCAAATTTTAGTTTCAAATTAATATATTTCGGTAAGAGTCTCGAAGATATTTTTATATTTAAATATTATTATATATTATAATTTGAAATTGGTTTAAAAAATTATTAATTACCGTAATTATTTAAATATGTAAATTATATATAACAAAAATTATCTACTGAAAGTGTTACTAGGTGTAAATTTAATTTTATAAAATTTCAAACATATTTTATATAACATGTACATACATACGTACATATATATATGTTGATATTATTTGTTTATATAATTAAATGATTTAAATAATAAATATATTTTTTATTTATGTTGAAAGTCTTTTAAGTATAAAATTATTTAAATAAAATTTTAAAACTATATTTTATATAGTATAAGATTTAATATTTGAATTATGAAGCTGGTATAATTTAAATAATACATATTAAACTAATTTAAATTAAAAAACAACTTTTTTATAAGCCATAATTACCAAAGGTGTACACATGTCATTTTTTTATTAATTATATACAAGCATGTAAACAAACAAACATTCTAAATGCGACAATATATCGATATACTAGTTTCATCACCTAACTAATAAAATAATATATGATATATAAATTATCTGAACAATAATATATAATTGTAGATCAAAAAATTACCTTATCTCTAAAGCTTATTAGTAAATGTTGAAATGAAGATGCAAACTCCTTGGATTAGATTCCAATTCAGCGAGGTGTTACCTCCTGAATTGATGACCACCAACTACGAATAATGTTTATTTATATTTGATCTAAACTTGGAAATAGAGGAGAGGGAGGATAAATTTTAGCTAGCAATAGAGAGGGTGTATGCTTATAAAAGTTAGAAAAAGAATTAGGGTTATGATGTATTTATAGAGGAGAGACTAGAGTGATATGTTTGGATCAAGATCCATATTTCTCTGTTACCTATTCTTTTCCTTTAATCCAACTAAACCCAATCCCTTTTTGGCATCATTTGGTCGCACCCTACCTGGTCTCTCATGGTCGAAATGGAATGCCCTTATATGGGCTTCAAACCTATTTAGAACCTAAACGAATTATATTGCATTTAAATTTAATTTAAAAGCATATTGATATTGTATATCAATTAATATATTTATAACTATTATAAATATATTTATTAATATCATCCATCAAATCAAAATAAATTTTGATAACTAAGATTTTATAAATGTTAATTGATTTAAATAATTCATAAAAATTACAAATTAATTAAATCATGTGGTAAAAGGAGCATCCAACGTTTTGATTGTGTGACCTTTAGATGTAAATTCGGTCAGTGATTAATATAAAAATATTCGAGTATTAACGTACATATGTCACTTAGTAGGTGGCGTAACATTTTGGCTAAATTTATCTCTTACTTGGTTCTTATAAAATCCAATTTTAATTTGTTAAGCATTAGCTGATTATGACATTTATATACACCAATTCTCTTCGTCAAAACTATATCACTTTACATTTATGGAATTTTCCAATTTTGTAATGGTCGAAATCCAATATCATATGTATTCAACTCTATAGTCCAAACATAAAGTCCTTAGTTCAATAATAACTATTATTATTAACCAAACACTCTAGCTAGAGACTTTGACTCTGAGTTGACTCCAATTGGCTGAAATACTAACCTCTTATAACCAAAGAGGCGAATCCTCTCTTGACTAGTATTTCACTTCCAATGCTTCAACTCAACCCAACCATAGTCATTTGATAAACTCAAGCCATGATTTAACTATAATCAACCTGGAGCTTCCAAATTGAAGATTCAATTGTATTCTCAAGTAAAGAGAAATGTGTAGTTGTTGTCACATTCATATTTTCTGTTAAACCTTAGTTATATTAACCAACATAAAACTAACGACTGAGTTATTTCATTTTTATCTAATAACTCAGTACGTAACCCCTTGGTGCCCCGGTAGTCTTGAATAATACATTGCCCAATATTTAGAGAACGATACGTACTCTAGTGTTAACAGATGTATTGATATCCAATCTCGATACATGTTGACCAGGAATATTTAAAATGATATGTTTATTTTATTATGATAAATCATTCATTGTTACAATGCATTGTAACTACTAGCACAAAATATCATTTATGAATTTTCTGTTAAATATACTTTTAATTGAATTAATTAATTAATATAACATTTATATCAAGTATATAATAGAAAGAAATACCTTTTATTTCAAACAAGATCGATTAACGAGTTAGATATATGTAGCAAATTACATAATTTCCTCTAGGACATATCTCTAAATTCAAACCCAATCTCAAACACTAATTTTCTATATAGCCTAGTAAATGGGTAAACTTAATTAGTTAGTCCTAACACGACTAATTTAGAACGCATAGGCCAATTGGCTCAAATACCATTATTGGATCAAGGTTGGCACGCACCAAGGTAAATATGTAAATTTTAAAAAAATGATTTGATTTGGATTATATTAGGCCAATGATGCCTAATTTTAAATAAATAAATAAAATTTTATTTAATTTATAAATAAAGTTTAATTTATTATACTATTTATAATATATATTGTAACATGCATATCATATACACATTGTGTATATGCATGTGCAACATAAATAGTGTACATGGTTTAATATGTTCATGCGTAATTGTTGCGGTTCACACCAAAATAGATATATTAGCCCCTTTGTATGAACATGTGCTATCAATATATATATGTATATATATATATAGGCATACATACATACATATGTTAATCAAATAAAAAACATACTTCATATAATAATGTTTGTATTAAAATTAGTTTTATTTTGAAATCGTTTTAATATTATTATGTTTGAAATAAAAATTATTTGGCCATGAATAATATGTATGTAAATACATGTACAATTTTTTTATTATTATGCTCATACATAATTTCATCCAATGAAGACAACACCAAACACCAGTATATATAGATTCGTGATAATTGAAGTACCATCTAATCATATAATGACATATGAACAATTATATATAAATTTTATGTAAATAAAGAATTTACCTTATCTATATGAATCCAAAACTCCTCAAATTAGTATTCAAACCTTTCAGAATGAGCTACTAGACTAAAAATTGTAACAACCAATCAACAGATTTTATTTGAATTTATGTTAGAAGTGCTTGAAAATAATAAGGAGGGCGAAGGGGTGCTGGGCCAGAAATATGGTGGAAAAATAGCAAAATCAAGTAGTAAAAATGAAGGGGCTATGAGTGTTAAATAACCAAAGAGGAGAGGAGCTAAAAGTGGATCTAGATCCACTTATCTCTCTTGCTATTTCAAAACAAATTTTATTTATTTAAATCTACCTTTTTACCCTCATGTGGCCAACCATGCTTGCCCCTATATGGGACCCAAATTGCTTCAAGCCCGATTAAATAAATATGCATTTAAATCTAATTCAAACGCACACCAATATTATATATCGATATGTGTGTCTATAACTATTATATACACACCATCTAATACTAATCAACATAATTAATATTTCTTAAATATTAATTAATGTAATTAGTTTATAACGGTTATATTTAATTACTCATATGGTAGTAGGAGTATTCGACATTTGGTAGTGTAACTATTAGGTGTAAACTCAATCAGCGATTAATATCAAACAATTTGAATATTAATATTCACACATCACTTGGCAAGTTGTGTGACATTATGGTCAAATTTATCACTTCTATAACTTCGATAAAACCCATTTTTACTTTATAAGAATCACTCGGTAATGATAATTATTTACACCAATTCTTTTCATCAAAACTATACCACTCTAGGACTTATAGAATTTGGTAATAGTCAAAAATCCAATATCTTTCATATTTAACTTTATATTCCAAACATATAATCCTTAAATCAATAATAATAATAGTTATTATTAACCGAATTACACTCGTTAGAGATTTCGACTTTGGGTTGACATTAGTTAATTATGATACTAACTTATATAACTTAGGAGAGAAATCCTCTATTGAGTAGCATTCCACTTCCAATGCTTCCACTCGACCCAAGTATAATCATTCGAAGGACAAAGTTCTATGATTTGACTATAATCAAAATGGAGTTTCCATATGATGATCAACGATATTCTCAAGTTAAAAGAACTGTGTGATATTGTCACAATATCGATATTTTTTGTTTGACTTTAATTATATTAACCAACATAAAACTGTTAAGTAAGTCATTCCATGGTTATCCAATAACTATTGTCACATAACCTCTATATGCCAACAGCAGTGATGAGTTTACAGTTTCCAACATTTGGATAGTGTTATATATTTTAGTCTCAATGGATGCATTGATATCCAGTCTTAATACATCTTGACTAGGAATAAATAAATTGATATATTTAATATTTTTTGATAAAACGCTATCACAAAACATATCATTTATGGATTTTCTAGTAAATATACTTATATTAAATAATTAGTTAACTATAACTCATTATAACAAGCATATAAGCAAAACACCTTTTATTTTGAATGAGGTTTTATTTCAACTTTTTTTTTGAAATGGTACTTTATATACAACAAATCATTGGAACACCATATCCCATGTCAATAAACGTTCGAAAGCAAGTTTCAAACTTGTGACCTCTTACACCAAAGCCGAATCAATTAACCACTTGGATAATGGTTTTATTTTAACTTTAATAATTTGTAGTAAATTGCAGAATTGACCCAATGGCACACCCCTAACTCTATTAGATTTAGCATTCTTTATTAGATTATATGCACATATGTACTACTGTAATAGATTTGTCTAGTCGGCGCTGACACGACCATGGTGGCTCATCATCAACTCAGGGTAATTCCCACTCATCAAAGCTTGACATCGATGCACATATGATATCACCATTCATTCAAACTGTCGAGCTCATAATGATGCTCCTGTTGATGCTATCGATGCATCTTCCTAGGTGTTTGACACACACTTCAACCTACATCCATTTGACCTAATCTCTTCCTGAGAAAGCGGGGAACAAGGTGAGTAATTACCGATACACACACATACAAACACACACATATACACACATACATGCATACATATACACGCGCACACACATACACATACGTATATAAACACTTACACACACATACATATGCATACAGGCCCGGGTCAAAGGACAGCCCACCAAACCCTCGGGCTACGGCAGCCCAATGGGCTAGGAGCAAAAAATTAGAAATTTTTGTTATAAAAAGTTGATATATTTGTCGTAAACTAAATAATTTGTCAATCAACGCAATGGGTAGTTCAGTGGTAAGTGTATTGGGTTGTCGTCATAATGCGGGTTCAATGTTGGCAGATGGCAATAATTTATACTTTTATTTTAATTTACTTTCAGGCGATAGTAATTTATATTTATATTTTAATTTTCTTTCAAGTTCGGTAACATGGGCTTAGGCAGCCAATTTTTGGGATGGCCCTTCATACCTATACACTCACACCCACATAACTATACATACATGTACACTTACATACATATACACATACGTACAAACATGTGTACAGTAATTTACATATTAAATATCCATACATTCATATATAAGTGCAAGTTTGATTTCAACAACAGCATCGCATCCAATGCCATTCACGATGGCTTGTTAACACGGATCATGGCATTTTGGCCTACATTTGATGATGTTCCAAGTGAAGTGAGGAAAGTATTGTTCGAAGAATTTATGGTAAAATAGTTTTATTACACAATACACTATATAAATATGCATATCATTTTTTTCATAATATAATAAATTTGAATTTACAGAGGAAATTCTCTTAGAAGGAGGATGTTCACGAAGAGCTAGTAACGCTAGCTTGGTCGCTTGCAATGTCCAAAAAATACCGTGGGCGGATGTATGGTATGCATAGTCATGGCAAGAAGTATCCAGCCCTTGCCTAGGAGATATACGAGCATTTCTTGTAGCCTTAGGAGACAGTAGAATCTGATACAATATCAAAAAAGAATGTCGAAAGAAAAATAATAAATCTTAGATTGCATACTGGTGGCTTCAGATCATATGCGTATCATCGTTACAATCTAGTAGGAATTTATTTGTTAAATTTATTTAACATTTTAGATAAATTAAAATAGTCTTATATAATAGTGTACTTATTTCAAATTTCAGTACGAAAAGCAGCATAGTCAGCCTACATCTTGGCAACTTTATTGCGGGACTAATAAGATTGAGCTGTCGGATGGGTCCACGATCAATAGCTGGGCAGATGATGCTTCCATCAAATTTGCGGTATGTTATCTACAAAACTTCGTTCACATAATATTTATTTATATATACAGTATAAAATTCTAACGAATTTGTAAAATGTAAAACTGGCAAAATACTGGGCTATGATAAAGAAGCTTTAGAGTAAAAGTGTGAAGATTACAAGAGAAGTTGACAAAGATGTATTTTAAAAAATAGTCGGTATGGCATTGGCATTTGGGCATCGGCATGACCTTGGCAAATGTCATTAAAGTAATATCAACAGCACCACACATGGCGTTTTTGAAGCATCGACAAAAAGTTTCTAATATGTTTACGTAGCGTCGACGTGACATCGGTGAGTCATTTACCAAAGTCCAGCTGAAGCTTTTTTAACATCGGTAAACAAACTTTTTTCCGCAGTGGAAGGTGTATTTGGAGTTAAACTTTTTTCCATAGTGGAAGGTGTATTTGGGTTAGTGTTATACAGTTTAATGGTTGAAAATATCCTGGTACCAAATTTTGATTACGTAACTCCATCCCACTTTATTTGTCGTTATAAAGAATCATCAACAATTCTTGCAGGTCCGGATATACTGATAGGGAAGAGGACAAAATTAATCCCAGCCTCAACCTGTTATTGCCCCCTTATTTTCCTACCTTCAACCCCAGGTCCGCATTTCCATGGCCTCTAATATTCGGGCCTACATACTTCCTTGTCCAAAATTCCTTAGAAACAGGAAAGAAAATTACTGTAGAACTCGTTCCCATTAGAAGGTTTCACTATTTTCTTTCTTGCTTCTACGGAACAACTAGCATTTTTGGATCTAAAATAACTGATCATAATTCATGCATTGCATGTATATTTATCCATGTTGATCTGAGCACAAGTATACAGACAAGAACAAATTACTACTATCACAATCTATGCAATCAATGGTAGAAGTTTACAATAATTCACTTATCACTGCATTAATTTAAAATCACAATTGAAATACACCAATCTGAACAATTGAATATATAAAATCAAACATCTCTTCCGACCGCTGCTTCATGTATATTTTCAAAAGCTTCCTCCATACAACTAACTAAAACTTTAGAATCTATGAAATCTCTCTCTGCTCCTATTGCCACAGTTAACATTCCATTGTAGCTCACAACAGTCACTGTAAGACTCTGAAACCAAAACATGCAATATTCATCAACTAATCAAAACCACAACTTATCAAAAAATTATGTAACGAACATGCATTCTATTACCTGTGGAGCTCGAGCCATCATGAAATAAAACCTTCTTACAGGATGATCGGCAATTTGTATTTTTTCCATAGGTCCAATGAGATTAGAAATAGCAAGGCTTGTGCTTCTTAATGTTTGTAATATGTACTTGGAAACAGCCTGCAAATTAATACATATGTCGAAACATAACAGTTGAAGCATAAATGTCAATATGAATCGCTAACTAACTATGACATAAATGAATATATAGCTATACACCTCTGGTCCTTTAACTTTTCTAATTAGTTCCAGAACAGCAGCAGTAACATAAACACCTAAAGAGTTTCTTTTAGCCTTGATGATTTTCTTAGATCGTCTGATTGCTTCTAAAGGATCAGATTCAGATGGATTTTCGATTGTAGGTAGTGATACATGCAAGAAAGTGAAATGGTTGCCCCATGGCGCCTTTGAATCACGTCTCCTCATTTCTTTAAGTGGTTGATATGCGCTAATTGCTCTTGTGTTAAGTAACACAAGCGCTGTCACATTTTTAGGTTTCGCTATTTCTTCATCGGTGGTAGACTGCAGATATAGCTGAAGTCCACTGAATATTATTCCTGTTATCACATCATTTACTGTCTGTACAGACATTAGGGAACAAATTAAGGATTAGGTGTATATACATAATGATAAGCCAATAAGAATTTTAGCTGTACGAATAAAAAGTTTAAAAGAAGTTGAAGTATAAAAATCAAGTCAGAGAGAAATGCAAGTACAACAAACCTCACTCCAAGGGAGAGAGGTGGTAGCATTTCTCCATTTCAAATCATGTGAAGTCTAGTCAGTTGATAAGTTTGAGCAGTTGGTAGATAACTTTAAGAGCTAATTAGTTGAAAAACTAATGATACATTAAATATAATGTTTGACAGATGAGAGTGCTCTACAATATTCAAAACTTCTCCGTATTAACTGTGAATCTCATGCTTTTACTTAAAAGGCACGCAATGTTTTATTTGTCATGGATTGTACAAAATAATTGCATCAGTTTAAGAAACACATACTACTTTGTTTAGAATAACTCTCGTTTCAACCTGTCATAGATAATGTATCACGTAACCTTTTAAATTTCAAAGGTCAATGTTATATAGGTAAGGTTAGGTGCAATCGAAGACTACACCGAGTTTTAGCAGATAAGAAAATTATGTTCTTAGAATAAAAAGGAAGCGATATATTCTATCTTGAAAAGAGTTTTTCAACACTTTTTTCTATTGTAACATTTAATACATATTTTATTCTTAAAAATTATGGTATTTCACTTGTACTGTAACTCTTTGTAAGAAAAGGAGTATATATCAGCAATCTCTTTTTTTTCTTCAAAAAAGGAGGGTAGTTTTTCTCTTATGACCTGCTGCCTTTATTATTCTTCATGTGTAAAGCTCTGTTTAGTTCAGACGTGATTAGATAGTATGGTGGATAAATAAATGCATAATTTTAGCAGAAAATATTTTGGATTATGGTAAGCACAGTCGCCTGACAAGCGACTGTGCTGATGCACCCCATACTATTGGCTGAACTGTTGATAATGGGACCCTAAGCATAGCTCTATTATTATTTAGGTATGACTGTTTAAAAAGATCGTTTAACTACTATACATCCTAAAATAATATTTCTGATAATGTTAATGCCAGCTTAGGGTCCCAATCCAGGCAATAAATATAGCAGAACATATTGTTCCATATACATAAATGCTGCTGTCCCACTTACAGTAATTTATTAAAACCATTTCAAAGTAGATATCTGTTTTAGAATATTCGCGTCATGTAACCTCTCATTTATGCATGCATATATATATATATATATATATATATATATATATATATATATATATATATATATATATATATATATATATATATATATATATATATATATACACACACGCGCGCGCGCGCGCATATATATGTGTATGTATATATAATCTATTTGTGTGTATGTTGTTAACGTGTGTCCTAAGGACAAATGTTAATGATGATAATTATTTGTTAAAATACATAAAAATTTATTTCAAATACCAAGATTATGCTTGCACAATTAAAAAAAGATAGAATTCAAGGGGTATATCGATAATTTAACAACCTTAACATGCGCCCTTAGGGCATATGTTAACGTTATATATATATATATATATATATATATATATATATATATATATATATATATATATATATATATATATATATATATAATGTTAACATAAGTCAATGTGTCCGTAAAATTAAATTTGAATGAAAGATGTTTAACTTACCACATAAGCTAATTCTATTTGATTGAAACCATTAAATGTTTATAACAAATAGTGTTACATTTTTTACAAAAATAATAAATAATTCTTTTTAATATCTTGATGAACCAAATAAATGGAGAGCACCATAAGTCTCTTAGGGCTATTGGGATTTGAAATTTGAAGTTATAAGTGCGCCATAACAATTCTAACTAACGTTTGAATAAATCATGTAATGCATTTAAAATCTGATGTACTGATGTAAATTTATCAATGTCCTTGCAGCAAAATTTTTGTATAACGTATACAAAGAGAAACTTAGAAATATATGCTAACTATCCATGTCCAATAAAAAATATAGAGAGACAATAGGCGAGCCAAAAAAAAAAAAAAAGGAAAAATAACTAAAATATAAATCTTACCGCATTCATCTTGTTCTTTATTTGCTTAATGTCCTGCAGAGGAAACTCAATTGTAGACAGAGTAATAGGCTTATTTTCAACATAAGGTTCTCCAGACCTGATGCTACTTTTACTATCTTCCATGCTTCTACTTTTCAGCATCCAACTCACATCTCTTATTGTATTTACACACATTGAAAATCCTCTTCCTATGCTCTTAACAAACTTCCATTTTTCGTTTTTAAATTTCGCATTATAGGAAGGAAATGTTAAAGGAAGAGATGGGTCATCTGCCCTTTTGAGGCAGTTAAACAAGGCAGACATTAAAGAAAAACCATCTCCTAAAGAATGATGAAGTTTGAATATAAGTGTACCCGCTGCCTGTTTTGTAGGATATTTGATTATGTGAATGTTCCATAGAGGTCTTGATTCCGGCAAGCGATCGATCGCAATTTTGCTGATGTATTCTTGCATATAATGGTCATAGAATTCAAGTCCTTCTGGAAATGTTGGGATTTCAATGTGATCTTCAAGTCTGACTTCCACCTTTTTCCATACAACTTCACCATTTTCATCATTCACCTGTTTATAAGCATCGTTATTTTTTAATTATTTTGGCACGAAAAGGAAAAGGAACAATAGTTAAGCAAAAGAAGTTGATTACCATGATAGAAGAGAAACGAGGATTTATGGGGAGGAAGAGACTTTGCAGTGTAGTTATAGCAGGAGAATCATCAACTGGAATATCTGATTCGAACACTGCAAGAATACTAACACAAAGAGCTTCGCTATTGAAATACTGAGCAGAAGGGCTAACGGGTTCTTCTCCTGTCTCTTCTTGTAACAGCATCTGAGATGAGCTCTTGTTTATTGTCAGCTTCATTTTTTACGTAACAATTGATGTTTTGCTCCATGATCTGTTTATTTATAGCAAGTATTTCCTGCTCGTCTCTCCTCACGTCATATGTATTTTGTACGTGTACTAGTTTGTATGAATACCTCCGCAAGTTAACATATACAAAAGAGAGTACCTCCGCAAGTTAACATATATTTTTCAATAGATTTATGCTATCTTCTGTCACATTAGTGTATGATGTATTCTTACTTTTAATAAATCTGATATGAGCACATGATTTTTAGACTTTTTGGATTATGATTCTTACATAAAGATTCAATCTTGATTAGTGGAGTAGTTAAATTTTCAATTAGAATTAGAATAAATATAATTGCTTGAAGTGCTTGAATTTTTATCACGTAAGAAGCTATACTTAATTAATTATTAGATCAAATTTGAAGATGCTTTGATTGACGAACTTAACCTATATAGGTTCTGATCGGTAAGCAAAAAATGAAGCAAATAAAAAAAAAGATTTTTTTTCGAATTAAAAAAGGACTTATGCATTGTTAGGGGTATGAATTCAAAACATTCAACTCAAGCTAACCTTTTACCACTATAAATCCTCCTTTTGTTTGTTTTAAATAAAAATAAAAAATAAAATGCTCAAACTGCTAAAATCATTCACAACTAACAAGTAAGTCACCAACGTCTCTTATATTGTCTAAACACAAACTCGCTTTTCCACACCACACAAATCGCTGCATCCAGAATAAAAAACATCAATATTAGCAGTCACTTCAATCCAACTATCCAACTGCATCCTGGATTTGTGCCTTCATACCTGTTCATCTAATTCCTTACTTTTGCAGCCATTTCAAACAACCCCATCATATTATCACGTCTTTTGTATTTTGATACGTATACTAGTATGTATGAATGCCTCCGCACGTTAACATATACAAGTAACCGAGAGCTGTATTATCAAATAACAAACCTCATTAATTGATTTGTCAGTATAATTTATGTCAAAAAGAAGAATTTTTTTTTTTCTTCTTTCTTTTCAAGTAGATATATATTATCTTATGTCACGTTAATGTATAACATGTTCTTATTTTAATTGATTTGTCAGTATATTTTATATCAAAAATAAGATTTTTTCTTTCTTTCTTTTCAAGTACATATATATTATCTTATGTCACGTTAATGTATAACATGTTCTTATTCTTAAATAAAGATTTTTTGACTTGTTGGAGTATGATTATTAGATAAAGACTTAATCATGATCAGTGGATTGGTTAAATTTTGAATTAGAATTAGAATAAAAATAATTCCTTGAAGTGCTTAATTTTGATTATTTGAGAAGCCATATTTAATTAATTATTTATGAATTCAATATCCAACTCAAGCTAAGGTCTTACCACTATAAATCCCCTTCTTCTACTTTATTATTTGCTCAAACTACTATCATCATTAACAGCTAACTACACCAACCTCTCTCATATTGTTTCTTAGTCCTCTCAACTCAAGGTCACTTTCCACATCACACAAATGAATCCAGAATAAACATTATCAGCCACTTCAATCCAACCACATCCTGGATTTGTTTCATCTAGCCTTTTCATCTAAGTCCTTACTTTTTTAGCCGTTTCAAACAACCTCATCATTCTGTACAGCAACAACAACAATAATAATTGTAATAATAATAAATAAATAAATAGATAATAAAGAAGAAGAATGTGATTTATAGTGATTAGACATTAGCTTGAGTTAGATGTTGAAACTTCGACTTCATCAACTGCACCACCGCTAGTCCTCCAATACTCTTAAAATTGATATGCTCTGCATGAACTAAGCAAGCATACATTCATTGCCTCCATCTCCATGCTTCTAAAACGCTCGCTTCAACTTTCCTTCTCGAAAGAACAATGTTTACCATATTTGCGAAATGCTCCATTCTTTGGAAGATATTTCGTGCATAGTTCATGCATCCAAATTTCATGTACATGTCAAAAGCAGCATTTTCTACAAGTGCATGGGTTTAACAATAATCCTAGTACCAAAAATACCAAGATTAATAAAGCAAAGAATTGAAGAGGTCACTTGCCAATTTTGGGAACCCTAATTTGGAATATATAACTATTGAAGCCCTACTAATAAATGGATCCACAATTAATGTTCCAATATTTACTGAGCAACCACGAACTTGAAAACCATGTTCTATGTGCTCTAAACCAATGCATAATGATACTGTTGAGATTCTACGATTTAAATTATATGCCATTTTGATGAAGATTATGCGTTCTTCACTATGAAAAAGACGAGAGGTCGTTCGGAGCATCGAGGAGGAAGTTACGGTAACAAAGAAAGTAATCACATTTGTTCATTATTTTTAATTTGAAAATACATTAATTATTGGATTGCATTTGCATGAAATGACAAGGAAATAAACACATGCATACGTTATGGATAAAATATGTGCAAGAAGATATGTATACTATTACTTTCTCAGTAAACGTATTGCTTTGAGATTATGTATTTCTATCTTTGCTAATTAAAGAAATGAGTGAATTACTTGCTATGTTTGCACCATTTATTATTATTATTATTATTATTATTATTATTATTTTTTAAAGAAGAAAATTATATATAAGGACAACCAAAAGCTGTCAACAAGCCTGACAGGTAACCGAACCCCCAAAAAAAAGAAATACAAACACGAGAACACTCTAGAGAAGAACACACTGATAACAAAAAAAAAAGGAACCAAAAAACCATAACAAGAGGCGGCTCACAAGGACCACTGCCAGGAGGCACACAGCAAACCCGAAGAGCTCTAAGAACCCACCGCTATTCCAGCATCGTAATCGAGCTCCGGCAATGCCACCGCCTGAAAACGATGTAGAGAATCAACCTAGCAAATAGAGATCAAGCCCAACAGAATACCCTCCAAGATAGTAAATTGTCTCCGCTATCTTCTAACCATATCTTAGTAATTTAATCGACGATTCTCATGGATTTGCACTGACTATATATTGATGGTACACTTCATTATAAATTCATGCTGACATTCAGCCAACGAACCCCTAATAGAGTGTCTCTTCTTGTTAACCCTAACTTATGGCTTTGGTATGTAAACTCTTATCTTGTAATCTCTTGTAACTTTCTCACGAGTAATAAAATCTCTTTTCTTTGGACTAGACGTACACTATTGTAACGACCCGTAAAATTCGATGATTAAAATGAGTTAAATTAATAAGATTTTAGTTAAATTTAGAAGGAAATAAAAATCGTATAATTTATGTTGGAACATAAGTTATTATAGGGCAGTAATTGATGAGTAAAAAGTTTGAAACCAAGTAAAGAAATTTATGGAGAACATTTAATAGTAATTTATGAATATATTAGGCAACTGAAAATTTATGGATTTGTTAAAGAATGCAAAGTTATAATTGAGTGTAAACAGGAATATTTGGTAATTATTTAAAATAAGAAATATGTGATTTCGTGAGATATTTAATTGGGTATTTTATAAATGTTACATTTATAGGAATATGATACAATGTTAAAATTAGTTGTAGCAATTGTAATTAAAATTAACAATTTAGAATAAAATTGCAATTAATTGGAAATAATAAAAATTGTCTTACTTGGTTATAAGTTTAATATAAGCAACAAATGGAAATGTTGAATTAGTGAATCATTAATAAAATTATTAACTAGAATGGAATTCAAATCAATATGCAATCGGTCAAATTGCTCGTTGATTCTCATAGCGGCCTCTCTGGTTGGGATGGTGGTCCGTTCTCTATTCTGAAGGCCTGGAGATCTTCTCGTTCACCATCTCCGGTCCTTCCTCTTTTCACCTTCATTTGGGACGCTCGAATTCCTCCGAAAGTCTCTCTCCTGATGTGGCGAATTTTCCACTCTGGGTTACCGGTCGATGAGAACCTCCAGCAAATTGGCATTCTGTTTGTTTCCCGATGCAGATGTTGTGGCAACGGGGAAACTGAATCGATTAATCATTTGATTTTCGGTGGATGGTGTGCTAGATCCACCTGGAATTTTTTCGGTAATTTTTTGGGAGTTCGTGGCATCATCTCCTCGCCAAATGATTTGCTGACTTCTTGGTGGGTTGATTGCACTGGGAAATTTATTCGCTCTATCATCTTTCGTTTGATTCCTTGTCTGATCTGTTGGCATGTCTGGTGTGCGCGGAATAAGGCTATCTTTGAAGAAGTTCCAATGGATCCTCTTTCCGTTGTTCGGCGGGTAAGAGATGATGTTTTCTTAGCTTTTCGGGGCCGACCCTTCAGAGGTTCGGCCAGTGCTCGCTCTGGTCCCTTAGTGAACCTATTATCTATAAACTGCTCTCAATCTTCTAATAGAGCAGGTATAGGATGATTGCCGATATGGGGACTGCTAATTCTGGCTTAGTAGACCCCTCCCGGTCCGTCTTCCCTCATCATTCCCCCCCCCCCCTCGTTTTTCTAACTGTGTGATTATTGCTTTCAGGCTCTTGATTATCTGGGGTGATTCTTTTCTTGATTTTCATATGCTGTTTGGAGTTTGCTTCTAGGAAGTCTTTATCCTCTTCATTCTGTCGGTCTTTCAGCTTTGGTGGTATTGGCCGTTTCTTCCGGTTATCTTGGAGGGGCGGCGGATGAGCTTGCTTTTCTTTGATGTTTGGACCCTCAACATCGTAGTAGGGCGGTGGCCTTGCCGGAGCTCGAGTACGATGTTGGATGGGCGGTGGTTTACAGTAGCTCATTGGGTGAGCAGAGTGGCTAGGCCAGAGTTTTTGCCTCTGCTTCTCGTTAGTATATATTGGTTCCTTTTTGGTTGCTTCTTTTATCCCATGTTCCGGGTTTTTTGGTGGTATTTCCTTTTGGTTTTTAGTATTGGTTACCTGTCAGGCATGTTGACAGCTTTTGGTTGAGTTTATATAGTAAGTTTTAAGCTTAAAAAAAAAACAAATCAATATAATAATGGAAAGTATAATTGTTGCACTTGAGTAAGTTTTAAAAATAAAAGCGATTAAAGGTTACTTAAACGACAATTAATGAATGTATTAAATTTGTAAAGGTCAAAATTGATTGCATTAGTAAATTGGGAAAGGAATTCAAAATTATGTTAACTGATGAAGAATACGTAATAAGGTGTAAATTTATAAAATCAATGGACGTTAAGTAGTTATAATATTTATAGTTGATAATAAACGTTACTTAGTGATTATTAATATAGTAACGGAAGGGGGAATCTAAATTTAATAGAAACGTAAATTTATATTTTAGGTCGTAATTGGTGAATTGAGAAACAAGTTCAAATGAGGTATTTGATGGAATTCTTTAATAAATAAGAATTTGTTGTTCTTGTATTATAAACTTAGGTATAATTGAAATTGCTTCTAATAGAATATAATAGGAAGGGAAGTATTATAATTGAATGGTTAGAAACTTAAGTAAACAATTGGGAGGCCAGAAATTTGATTAAGCATAATTACTATAAATAAATGAATGATAATAAACGAGGTTATGTAATAATGAAGGAATGAATAAATATATAATGCAATAAAAGAAGAAACAGACATGACAATTATAAATGAAAACGAATATTTGGGAGTAATAAATGAAAATTTTGAAATAAACATTGAACCAATAAATAAAAGTAAAAATTGTAAAATAAGTAAATGTAAATTTTATGGATGAATCCTTATATGAATAGAAAGGGGAATGAAGCAATAAATATTATGAGATGAAATTTATAAGGATGAGACTGAATTAGGCAAATTGGTGATTATCATTAATTGTTTACCCATTTGTTTCATCTATTGAATTAGTTTTAAATCCATTGGAATAAAACGTAATAAAAAAAAACTACGTTAATGAAAATTTAGAGGAAATTTGAGAATTAATGAAATAACTAATTTAGTGCGAATAAATTTACGGAACCAATGGTAAGATCTTAACTAATTGTAATTAATAATTTGAAATAATGACTATTGGTTGAATAAAGCGATGGAATAAAATTTTATCAATATATTGGAATTTAATACACGATAATAGGATAAATTGCAATTCAATGAAAAGTAAATACTTAGAAGATTGTATAAATGGAAATTTAGATAAAATTTAAGAATGTCATTATAAACTTGTATTAAATCATGGTAAAAGTCTAAGTGATTAAAAAGGATGAATTGGTTAGTTTATAAATATTGAATAAAAAGGTGATTAATTAATTTAATATTAATATATTTAATTGATAGGAAGTAATTGTTCTACTTCTCATTACATTCATTTAGCCCATTTTGAAACTTAATCAACTGAAATTAATGTAATTGAAAATTTTCAATTAATAGGAGAGAGAATACTAATTGTAATAGGTGCAATTAAAAGCAGCTTATGTTTTGTGAAAATATAAGGAAAGTTTTGATTCAATGAAAAAAAACGTTTACATCAAATAAAATGAATGTTTCATCTGTGAATGTAGGTTTAATTTCATTAAAATATAGAATAGAAAGATTGATTTAAAAAAGAAATATATGTTTATTTGAACTGTGTTTTAGCTTACAGATTGATTATAAGGATGGGAAAATAATCTATTTATTACTCTTGTGTATTAACAATAAATTTATAAACGTGATTAAATGAACAATTGTTATATTTTTTTATCCATTTTAATTGTCTGTTTTAAAATTTAACTTTGTAAGTAACTGCAATTAATGCAATTCAAATGTTTCAATTAAAAGGAAAGGAAACATTGATTGCAATTAATAGATTTAATAAAAAAAATGCACGTTTTGTGTTAAACAAAAAGGGTGTTTTAATGGAAATAAAAGATCATTTTGAGAAAACAAAATTGAACGTTTTCATTTTTAAGGTAAGTATAAATATTTTATTATGCATAGATAAAAACCTAAATGCGTACAAAATTATACTTTCATTTGCAAACCTTTCCATTCCTACGTACATTTCCTTATCTATTATTAATGCCTGAAGTTTTAATAAGAAAACGTGACATTTATTTTTTTCCCTCCACATTCATTTCCTAATTATAAATAACCTACATCTTATTTCTTCTTTTACATTTTGTTTCTCCTAACACCTCATATTCAAAAGCTCTTATTCTTGCAAATCCAAAAGCATTCTTTTATAAAAATGATTTTTTTTCCATTTTTCGTACACTTCCCGTCCTCATCTTAGTTGTTCTTCATTCTTTTCCTGAAGCCTCATCTTGAGAAAACGTAAGTATTAAAATTTGTTTATTTATATATATTTTTAACGCGTACTAATTTTTATTTAATAATATTTCTTGTAACATGAATATCTTTTGCATATAAACTTTGATTCACGCGCGATTTCTTCTGTTGGATTCAAATTTATATTCCGGACAACATGAAATTGATTTAGTTGAATTTGAAGATTGTTGAGTTTTGTGCTTCTGTATGGATTTTTATAGGCTAAAATCAAAGGTGAGTGCTTTAACCCACTCACAACTTCTAAGGTTTCTTATGTTTGTTAAATTCATTTCTGATGTGATTTGAAATTTATTTATAGCTATTTGGCATATATTTCATCATTATCTCAGTTAATTTGCATTTATTTAATTAACTTTGTTATTTAATTCATTATTTCATATTAACTGCCAGTTAAATTGTTATTTATTTTATTGCATATAAACTGCCAGTTAAATAGTTATAATTTATATTTGAATATAAACTGATAGTTGATACCTGTTATTATCACCTGTTATATATTGATGTATTGTTTGAATTTGGATGATGATTGTGATAAATGGTTGATGGTTGATATTAGATGAATGGATGTTGTATTTCATATTGTTATAAACTGCAAGTTATTATGCATTTTCATTTCATTCGGGATTGCGGTTTGAAATGATATACAACCGCATTTTTGTTTTTAAATTGCGGATTGAAATGATAAATATCCGTATCAATTGACCATAGGATAGAAAATTATATACAGACACCGCGATATATATATATATATATATATATATATATATATATATATATGTAATAATATTTTGAAATAATATCCATGGTTTGTAAAGAATATATACGATTTTTGATATATTGATTTGGATATTTGATAAAGGTTATTTTATATATAGTTAAATTTTTAGTTTTAAGATATGAAAAAAATTGGTTTTAAAGTATAAAATAAAGTTTGATTTTATTGAATATAATATGGATAAGTATTTACTTAAATTATATTTAATATAGAGTTTATTTTGATTTTATAAACCAAGGTTGAGAAGATAGTTGAAATTGATTGAGATTTTATTTAATTAAGAATTATATGTAATAAGGGTCCATTTGGAACTTACTGAAATTTAGATTTTAAAGGAATATTGTTCTGTAACAAAATTCGGGGTTAAGGTGATTTAAGTGAATATATCAAGTCTAAATAAATTGAGGAATATTAATTGTTGAAATTTGAAGTTTATTTAAAGGATACTGGATTTATTAAATTAAATATTTCAAAAATAAATGATAGTACAGTAAATTTGGTGTATATATATGAATTAAAAAATTTAGTTTTGAAACATTGAATATAAAGCTTTGAAATATATGAAATTTGAACGGTTTATTTGAGGATTTAAATCTGTATTAGAATTGGTTGCGAAATTAAAGAAGCTAATTTATTTTATTAAGTAATTTAATATTTAAACCATTTCAGTGGTGTAGTTATACTTCAAAGTTATGAAATTCAAAGTTTTATGTTTTGGAAAGCTATATTTCAAGTATTTGGTTTCAAAATATTATAACTTTGAAATGAGTTTTAGAAAAGGATATATTAAAATAATATCATATTGATTTGGGTTTTAAAATAGAAATGATATCGTATTTATATAGTTTGGAAATGGATAATTATGTTCTGGGTTTAAAGTATAAACTATTTTAAAAGACCGCGGTGTTATAATAACGTTTGGTTGTTGAAGATACCAGGATCGGAAGTTGTCACACTCTCTGCCAACTCCGAAAACTACTTTAACAATCGTGTACGCGGTGGAGAGTCCAGAATGAAGTAGGATGGTGGCGGCGTTTCCTTTGAGGTAAATACGTGGACCCGACTCCCATGAGTTGGCATAAGGTGGCTAAAACAGGAGCGATTGACGGGTTAATTGAGGTAGCACCTTTGATCGGACACATCCCTTCGATATTATCCTTTGACTTTTGGATTGATTCGGTGGCCACTTTTGATTTTATATATGGGGGTGTGGCTCGAGGTGGGCGGCAGCTGCGGCTTCGCATTACCACCAACCCAGATGCGTAATTGGTATATCTACCCTGGCATTGCCTAGTTGTGGCATGTCACCTACCCTATCGCGCCTTGTACAAGTTTGGTTTTCTCACATAGCCCGTGTGGTATCCTCTGGTGGCTTCCCGATCAGGAGGGACTATGATATTGGATGGACTACTGGGACTATTATGTGTTAAGGTGGAAAATGTAAAGCCTTAATGCTATTTAAAAGTAAGTTTATTTTACAATAGACATTATTATAATAGCGAAATATTACTACATAGTAAATAGTTTAACGGATCCTTAGGAGATGTGGATCCCGAGCATCTCTTAAGTTACTGCACTCATATTTATTCTTGTTGGTTTAACTTACATAAGATCTTTTAGTTCTGACTCGAATGTTTTGTTTTTTTTAATTCGCTCGGGTCATTCCGAGCATTTCAGGATCGAAGGCTTTGATTCTGGAGGACGAAGACGAAGATTTCATTATTATTACTATTATCTATTATATTATTCTGTAACAACCCGCATATTTATCGATTTTATATTTAAATATTTTATTTAAATATTTTGTCGTTAATTGGATATTGGTCCGAAAAGCTACTTTTTGCAAATGGTCAAATTAGGGCTCAAGACCACTTCCATTGAGTTCGAAATGCCGTTTACAATTTTTTTAAGTATAAACATTGATAGGTTTGGAATTAGTGAATTTCACTTACTTTTCCCGCTTTGGACTTTGGGTTAAATTAGCCATTATAACTCAAACCCGCTTCTCTCCTTCTCCTCACTCTTCATAAATTTCCTAACAACCAAGCTTTAGCATTATTGGTGAGTGGAAGGGGAAATTAATATTCCAAGCTCAAATTCTCTTGCAAATCCAACATTCAATTCCAAATTCAAGAAGAAGATATTGGATTCAAGCTTGTGATTACTTCTCCATTTCTTTCAAGCTTTTCTTCATAAATTTGGTGCAAAGGTGAGATTTTTATCTCACAATTCTAGTCTATAACTATATTGGACTGTTGGGAATGATTCCCCATCACTTTAGCATGTACATTTGCATTTGGTTTGGATTGGATTGGCGAAAAACTCCAATTTTCAGTGTTTTTGGCGAAAAATTGCAGTTAGGTCGCACTGCCTCGGAATGACGCCTCGGAATTAGGTCGTTTCCCCTAGGTCGTAGGTCGCGTGACCTTAGGTCGTTCGCCTATAGGTTGATCTGCCTGCATATTTGGCTCGTTCGGAGTTAGGTCGTTAGGCCTTGGGATGATAGGTCGCTCGCGTGTTAAAACCGATAGATCGCTCGCGTGTTAAAATCCTTAGGTCGCTCGCGTGTTAAACCGTTAGGTCGCTCGCTTAAGTCGCTCATCCCTCTAGGTCGCATGACCATTAGGCCGCGTCCACCTAGGCCGCATGCTTACCACTTTAAGTCACTCGACCTCACTTCCTTTAGGTCGCTTGCTCCATTAGGTCGCTCGACCTTGCCTAGGTTGTTAGGTCGCTTGGCCATTCCAGTTAGGTCGCATGACCCCTTAAGTCGCTCGCCTCCGTTAGGTCACGCATCACCCTAACTCGCTCGGCCTTGCCTTCGTTAAGTCGCGTGACACGTTAGGTCGTGCATCACCTTAACTCGCTCGACCTTGTTTAGGTCATTAGGTCGCGAAGACCTCTAGGTCGCTCGATCCTATCCTCCCTTAGGTCTTCACTAGGTCGTACCGTTTTGGACGGGGCGCTGCCCCCTGGACCCCCACGACCTGACCGGGCAGGTCGAACCCCGTAGCGGGGGCGTTGCCCCCGCACCCCCACCTTGGGGGGTTGCCACCCCCCCGGACCCCCCTCCGTAGGGTATCTTATCTGAAAAACATTCAACAGAACTTGCTTTGTTGAGATGCTGAGTTGACCATTCTTCGAGACAAACTATCTTTGGCTTCTCGATCGATTTTATGGATTTTTGAATATCTATTTCGATGGGTTCTTTATCGGTTTCTTTGGATTTTATTCACGTCTTCGAATGTGAATTTTTATGATTGATTGTTTCTACAATCACTTCTATGATTTGTAACTTCAAAATATAAAGGTTTTCTATACTAGTAGTAAATATCAAAACTCCTTCTTCAAATGATTTCAACACTATTTTATAACAAAGCTCGTTTTCCCAAACCGATTTCCAATCTATTAGTATATACAAACCTTTACCTCATACGTATGAGAAATCTAATTAAAGGACTTAGTAAAACAAGTGGTATGAAACGCTTGCGTTCATTTCGTCGGTTAATTCTTGAACTTGTTCGATTGAACCTCTTGTGACAATTTTCTAGTGAAGATTTACAGTTTATTTGTAAATATTTAAGCAAGTGGTTATGGGACACGAAGATAAACTTTTATATTTACTAGCTTAGTGTAATTGACACTTCTCGTTGATCATGACGATCATTTTATGATTTAGACTAGCAATTGTGCGATGTCTCTTTGTTTGCAAGGTTAGACTAGACCTCATGGGTGTGATTCCGACTCACACATATCTCTTTGTCCGCAAGGTTAATCTAGACACCATTTGTGTGATTCCACTCACACATACCTTTTTGTTGCGAGGTTAGGCTAGACACCATTTGTGTGATTCCACTTACATGTACCTTTTTGCTTTTTGGTTAGCCTAGACCTCATCTGGGTGATTCCGACTCACCCATATGAGGTAGCTCCCCATGGTCTTCGGACCGTCATGTGATAGGCCTCTTTCCCTTTATCTATGATTTCTAGATTTCTTGTGTTGATTTCTTGAATTTATGTCATTGACTTGTTATGAGTACAAGTTTAGGGCATGATGTCCTCTTTGGATCTTTGAGAAGATTCTTGTGATATCGATTTATCTCTTATTGATTGATCTCCTGTTGATCATCATTTGCATACTTATAGTATTATGTCAGTATGGATATTTTATGTTTATGCCATATCTTTTATTTTATATCATGTCATCTGATATTTATAGCTAGACTGATCCATTTATTATTTTCTTAAATAATACTTGGGTCAGAACGAGATGTTACAGGTGCTTCTGCTTGACTTCTTCCCTGGATTTGCTACTCTGACTTTTGGCTAACTATTTAGATTAGCAGTTTTTGTTGTATACACTTGAGATATAGACTCATAGTTGTATTCTTTTGTATAGCACGTGTTGCTATTCTTTTGTATTATTGTGGATCTTTTTGACCACTACTCTGATGTACACTTTCATGTGTTAGTTATATATTCATATCTTCTTCTGCCTTTGTGATATGGATGTCTGTGACTGAATTGTGTTATGCTTATTTCTATGTTTGTTTCCGAAGATTATTTATAGACACCGTGTGATAAGCAATTACATGGATGGTCGCTCCTCAACAGCCTTATTCTCCGTGCTAGTTGACAGCACTACACTAGTGTTTTTGGCTAGCGTGGGTATAGAGGTGGGGCATCACAGCTTGGTATCAGAGCCAAACTTCGTAACAATGTAGAATAACTTAACAAGGATCATCGTCCTAAGTCCACCTTTACTAATTAAATGAATGAGCGAATTACTTAATATATTTGCACCTTTTGTTACCATTGTAAATTGCCTCCATTATCTTCTTACCATATCTTGATAATTTAATTGACGACTCTCATGGATGTACATTGTCTATATATTGAGGGTAGACTTCATTGTAAACCCATTCTGGCATTCAGCCAGCGAACCCCTAATAGAGTGTCTTTTCTTGTTAAACCTAAATTAGGCTTTGGTATATAAACTCTTATCTTGTAATGTCTTGTAACTCTCTCATGAGTAATAAAATCTCCCTTTTTTGGACTGGATGTACACTATCTGGATGATAGTGGAACCAGTATAAATATTGTGCATCTCTATTTCTTCTTTATAGATATTTACTATTTATTTAGAGTAATAGAATAATTGCTGTTAGATTGAGTGATGTTCAAATTGACAAATCTAGATCTGGTTTACTATTTTCTCGCAGTGCAATTTTTTGTACAACAGATTGGTATTAGAGCAAGGCGATTTGTTTAAATTTGTGCATTAATCATTTCAAGAAAAGAGGTAGATCCGGTGGTGATTATGCTATTACTCATTTTGATGGAAAAGGATTTTATGCAACATGGAAGATAAAGATGGAAGAGACTATGTTGAGAGAGGAGAGTTCCAGCCTTGGAACTTTGGTGCTAAGGAGTTTAGTGTGTTGAAGGGACAACTGGATTTAAGAATCTATATCTGCTTCATGGCTCAACGCTAATGTGAGAGACTTATGTTGATTTCCATGGGAAATTTGTTATTTTGCAGATAAGGTATGTGGGAGGAGAGATATTCGATTGGCGATTGAGAGGATTTTTTTGCCTTGGTGGCTTGGAGATTATTTCGCTATCTACGTTCTTTTGATTTTGGGTATTTGCAACATTTTGTTGACAATCGGAGACATCGTCTGAGCTTTTTAGTAAGGGGTGATGGCAGGTGGCCTTGCCGGAACCTATTGAGTAAGTATTCATTTTTGGTATATATCTCGTTAAGAGATTTTGGTTGAAGTTGTAGTTCATTTTTAAGAGGTTTTTGTTGAAAAGATAATTTCAATCTAGGTGCAGTGTTGAGATTTTGTGATTTAAATTATATATCATTTTGAAGAGGATTACGTGTTCTTCACTATGAAAGAGACATAAGGTCGTTTAGAGCATCGAGGAGGACAAGGAAAGTAATCACGTCTGTTTATTATTTTTAATATGAAAATGCATAAATTATTGGATTGCATTTGCATGAAATAGCAAGGAAATAAATACATGCACACGTTATGATACAATACATGCAAAAAGATATGCATATCATTTCTTTCTCAGTAAAAATATTTCTTTGGGATTATTTTTTTATGTCTTTGCTAATTAAAGGAACGAGTGAATTACTTGCTATATTTGTACCATTTGTTACCATTGTAAATTGCCTCCATTATCTTCTTATCATATCTTAGTAATTTAATCGACGATTCTCATGGATTTGCACTGGCTATATATTGGAGGTAGACTTCATTGTAAACACATCCTGGCATTCAGCCAACGAACTCCTAATAGAGTGTCTCTTCTTGTTAATCTTAACTTAGGGCTTTGGTATGTAAACTCTTATCTTGTAGTCTCTTGTAACTCTCTCATGAGTAGTAAAATCTCTCTCCTTTGGACTGGACGTACACTGTCTTGATGATAGTGGAACCAACATAAATATTATGCATCTCTTTTTCTTCTTTACATCTATTTACTATTTATTTGGAGTAATAGAATAATTGTTGTTAGACTGAGTGATGTTCAAATTGACAAACCTTGATCTTGTTTATTGTTTTTCCCGCATTTGTGATGGATTTGGTACACCATATTTGTAGTCCACTTGATTCTTTGAGTATTCAGAGTGGTGCTCATAATACGAAAGATTTCAGCTAATCCAGCTGATTTTGTTGATGGATTTGGCGCCGTTGAGGATTGTTGACTTGTGATCCCGTCTTGGTTAGTTCAATTTATACAGCTGATTTTGGCAGATTTGGTGCCGTTGAGGTACATCGTCGATTCTGCGATGCCATTTGAAAGGAGTAAAGCAAATCATATGTGGAATTTGGGGACATCAAGAAATTGCTAGCTAGCTTTATATTTGTTGATTTGCATATTAGTGCGTTCGAGTATGCCTAGAATTTGGTTTGGCTTTTTCCTCAGTGACTTGTGGTGCTACATAAAGGTATATGGAAGGAGAGAGATTTGTTTTCCATACAAATATTTAGGTTCACCTTTTTTTATGTCCATTGGTTTTTGTTTTTTACACTATATTTGGATTGGTGATTGATCTCGACCTTAGCGAGCATTTTCTCAATTCAACTTGAAGTTATACAGAGTCCTCAAATGCTTAGATAAGGTCGATAATACCTACAGTAGGTTAGATTAGGTCGCTATCACCTCCAGTAGTTGGGCCAAGCTGTTTCACAAAGAGTTCTCTTTTGAATGGTTGGAGCAGGCCACATCCTAATTTATAATTCCATCTTAATGATAGTCATGAGTTCAAACCACATATTGGAGCATGCTTAGGTCAACGCTGCATCAATTTGGTCCCTCAAACCATTGACTCTGATACCATGTTGAAACTTTTGGCACCCCCTCGCATCTTTTGCTATGTGCGCACTTCATTTAGTGTAGAAGAGAAAAGACTACTGATCAAAGTTCTTTTGGTGCCAGTGTCATGATTAGATATCCCTACATCCCCCTTAGAGCGCATATATTTTCATGGTAACATTTATTTGTAAAAAAAGGAATCCCTTGTTGTTACATGCTACCAATCCCATATATATGCTCATCTTATTTTAGAATATCTTGCGATATAGGACTAACAATAATCCAGTATACGCACCTTCTCAAATACAATGCAAGCCGCACCTAACAGATACAAGGTTCGTGATGATTGGTGCATCAATCGATAGTCTTTCAAGCCAAAACAATTCAAAGAAACTCAATACATGTTTATGATCATGATTTTAGATAAATGTGTTTATCATAGAACCCCAGATAACTATGCATTTACTTTAAAATGAATCGAAAAGTGCAACTGCGTCGTAAGTGCTTCCCTTCTTCATGTACATTGTGATTAATGAACTTAGTATCTAGTTGTAATCTTAAACTGAATTGAAAAGTGCAAATGCATCAATGTTATCTAGATGTAGTCTTTGTATCAATCCACCGTGCATTGCTTTTTGGAATTTCAAACTCCACAGATACGTAAGCGGACAATATATTTAGATATATTGAAATAATCAGGACCGTAAAATTTAGTCTCATTTCATTGCACAAATCCAAAGCTTCATCCATATATGAATCAAACTCCATTTTTTTTCCCTTAAGAAGACAAGCATGATTTTTCTTTCCTTGCTGTAAATTCGAATATTTGTAAATTGTCACCGCGTGAATGTCCATTAAGATTCAAGTTTAGCATTTCATTTGTAAGCAATGTTGGAACTTTAATGGGCAAGTTACAGTAAAAATAGCATTATGCATGGTGTTAAGTATAATAACATCTATCCGGCAATTGCATGAAAAAATAATGTGCATCAAATGGAAAGTGACATTTGAAAAAAATGTCGACTAGGGAACTTGCAATAAATAGATCCGTCGAAGAACCATTTTGAGAATAATGGCATGTGTTGATTTTCCATGGATTTGTTGGATTGCAAGGCTTGCTAACAGAGAAAGGAAATGAGTATTCTATTAGTGTTGACGTGTTTGAAATTTGAAGCTAAGGGAGAAATCCGAGGTGGAGCTGGAGAGCACATGGTAATTTTACTTTAATTTTCTTATGTTTGGGGTAGTCGTGCATTTTGTGCTATACTTGTAATATATTAAGTATTTGTTGTGTTGTGCATTATTTATCTATATTAAGTTGTGGATGAGGTAATCATGGATGTGATAACCTAATCTATGCTATGGCGGAATGGATTTAAGTCTTACATTAAATGATGAATGAATAGTGTATTCAATCATTTTAACAGTGTACTTACCGATTTCAAACATCATCACAGCAATATTTAAAACATGGAAAAATAATATAATCACAAAACAATTAGAGAATATCATGTAAATGTAGTAAAAGTAAAGCTACAGAAGACACCAAGAATTTTATACTGATTTGGATTTCCATTTTTATATCAAATCATGTACCTCGTATAAAATTTCACTAATCACTTCTTGACTTTAAATCAGGTCACAAGAACACCTTTTACATCTCTTGACTTTGACTCGGGTAAGCAACACACTCGTTGGAATTTGACTTAAGTAAGCAACACACCTTGGAATTTGACTCAGATAACCAAAACACCTAGCATGTCTTTGATTTAGGAGCAGGACAACCCCCTTTATAATCTCATCTTAACTTTCACTCGAGTATTTAAGATCACCCATTAACAAGTAGTGGTAGTAGACTATAAGAAATTGAATCTTTGGATCACAATTTGAAGTAGTTTGTTGATACAATTTCTTATAGACATTCAGCAGTGGAATATCTTTGGTTTAGAGTAGAATGGAGTGAAAATTAGAGTGTTAATCATGTAGCATGGAAGTGAATTTTCTTTGAACTTTTGTATAAAAATAGAGAAAGAGAATTGAAGTAGAAATCGACATCACTTCATTGCAACCTTAAACAGAACAAGAGAGATAAGGGAAGTAGTTAGAATTGTTGTTAAAAATTCAAAATCAGAAGCCTTTGAATAGAGATTGAAGAGTTGCATCAAATCCCGAAAGTATGGTGCCAAAAGATGCTTCTTTTGAAAATTTAAAGTACATCTCAATAGTCTATATGTCGACGTACATATTCTTTATATGTCGACATAACAAATTAATTCATATATTTTTATGTACACTTTGATTATGTTTTAAAATATATTTTCTTTATAAATACTGTGTTAAAATTTATCTTATAGTCAAATAAATATTATTCTTTTAAAAAACATTTTGAGTGGTAAAGTAATTTCCAAAATGAGATAATCAAAGGTATGGTACTACTTAAGTCTTTAGTACTTAAAATAATACTCGATAAATATTGATATAAATGGCTTGAGCTCTTTATATATGTTTTTTTTTTAATTCTTTAAAACTCACGAGCCTTCAAATATATCTCAATCAACCTTTGATTAGTTCTTTAAGCTTTTATTCAATCATCACTTTTATAAACCTGATAAATGTTCTTGATATCATGCACAATATATTATATAACTTGAGAACACATCAGCAATAGTATTTATATGGTTGTTATCATCAGGATCAATACCTTGGGTATTAACAATCTCCCTCTTTTTGATAATGACAACCATTAAATATTTTGTTATAAATATATTTGTGTTTAGTTGAAAAAACCCCTAACTCCTTTTAAGTATATATTATACAACCTCCCTATCTTTTTGCCTACTAAATTTTATACAACTTCTTCATTTTCTTCATCAACAAAAATGGATGAATAAGTTGTGTTAATTAATTCTATAAGTAGTTTTAATGTTTATACTATTGGTGATGAACTTTTTATATTCATTATAGACTATATGTAGTATCTTTGTACTAGTGAAGTAATATTCTGAAAAGTTATCAAAAAAAAATCAATAAAACCTTACTTTTATTAATATATTTACATATGTACATATATATTTAGACACTAGGGTATATTAGTTTAAGAAATATAAAAACATAAATAACATAACATAAAAATATAAAAAAATACATAAATAATTATTTTTGAAATTCATGGTTTCTTTGATTGAGCATTTACACATCCTTTGTTTGGAGCGAAAATTCCTTCAATAGAAATTTCTTCTTAGCCTTTGAGTTTCTCCATGTCCACATCCATGTTTTCATCATCAATCTCCTTATAACCAGTCTTTTTAGGAACATAAAATTTGTGTTCCCTTAAGACATAGCATATGAAGCATCAAAGTAATGCGAGATTCCTTTCAAGTTCATGAATCATTTGCTTTTGATTTATTTTTTATTTTTTTATTTCTCAAAGTTACATGGAAAGCCTTCTTGAAGTATTGTAGTGTCCCTTCCATGTTGTCACTTAAATTCTTTTTATAAATACCCTTTTCTAAATCCATCTTTTGAACATAAATCAGAATTTTAGAGAAGAAGATATGGACGTTTCTCTATGTTTAAATGTGTATTTATAAAAGTGAAATTTTAATTTATTAACTTTTCATTCATAAATAATCAAAACTAAAATTTTGAAATTTGACCATTATATGTAGACATATAAATTTATTATACGTCGAGATATATGTTTTCCTTTAAATGGTAATGAATTTTATTATGGCTAAGTATTTATTTATTTATAATTTTTAGATTAATTATTTGTAATGATCCTAGTTTGTACTAACATTATTTTATTAGAAAAATTAAATAATGTAGATGGTTAAGTAACTGAGATTTGTTAACCAATAAGGGTGTTGTGCCTTAATGAATCTATAAGCCAAAGAGAATTAAAATGGAGTAAGTAAGAGGGACATGATAAGGACAAAATAGGAGTAAACTATGTTCTTATACGCTAAAACCTTCTTACCTTCATTCCTTATTCATTTTCAATACTTGCAAACAAAACTAAAATACTTAAAAGCTTGGCCGACCACCATTAAGAGAAATCAAATGAAGAAAAGCTAGGAATCAAGAAGAAAGCTTTAAGGAATTAAGCAAAAAAAATCTCAACTTCTTAACACCAAGCTAAGATGAATAATGATCTTGTAACGACCCGTAAGTTTTGATAAATAAATTGGTTAATTTAATAAGATTTTTGTAATAAAATCTAGAAAGAAATAAAAACTTTACAATTTATAATGAAATAGTGTAAATTGTGCATTTAGTTATAAAAAATTGAAATTAAGTAAGTAAAAGTAAGGATTGAATTAACCAATGAAATCATAACTTAAATGAGATGTAATAAGGGTAATTTAAGTTAAATATTAACTATTTGAATGAAGTTACAATTAACGGAATTAATGTAAATGTTATACTAGGCTATAAATCAAATATAAGAAAACAAACGTAAATATTGAATTAATATATATTGAACGGTAATTGAATATAATCAATGTTTAGTAAGAAATTATAACATTGGTTTGGAAATTATTAAACTTGTAAGAATGTGATTGAGAGTTAATGATAACAAATTAGTATAAGTTACCTATTTTGATGGAATTGGAAATAAATTTTAATAAATGTAAATAAATGTTACATTAGTGTAAAATGTAATACAATGCTTAGGAGTTGTTAAATTAGAGTATATTAAGGTAATGAAGGGAAAAACATGGTAACTAAGTTTATAGAGTAGTGATGAACTTAATAACAAGATTTGAAATGAAATAAATCAATCCATTGAAATCCAATTTATAATAAGTGTAATTATTATAGCAATTGGAACTAAATATTATGAAATTGAAATAAAGATAAAATGGGAAAATGTTAATACAGGTTAATAAATAATAAATTTTGTGCAAACCAAATTAATTGAACCAATTGTAAGATTTTAGCTGATTGTAATTAATAAATTTGGAAATAAGTTCAAAGTGGATTAATTGACGAAATAATACGTAATAAACCGTAATTTGATAAAATCAATGTTAGTGTAAAGTAAAGAAATAATTGGAAATAATGTCAAATTTTATTTATAATATGACAATTGGTTGATTTAAAGAATGAAAATCGAGATTTATTAACTTATTGAAATTTAAAATTCAACAATTAGATTAATTGCAATTAAATGAAATTTAATATTTAATTATTACATTAATTGAAATTAAAATGAAACTTTGTATTACATTTATGAGTTTAAGACAATAATTATGAGATATGAAGGTAATAGGATGAATTGAAATGTTAGTTTAATTGTAAGGTAATAAGTGATTTAATAAAGGAATGAAATCAAGATAAATAAATTAATTGAGACTTTAATTATAAATAATGTGTGAAATTGACCAAAATACAATAAATAGAAATATGATAGTCAATAAATAAAGGATGGAATGGGAGCACTAATGTAATGAATGTAAAACAAATATTAACTATGTTTATAGAAAGGAATAATAGAGTGAAAAGTAAATTAATTGGAATTATTGAAAATTTAATTTATAATTTTCAAATATAATGAAATTGAAAGTTAACACTGAAGTTGATAGATTTATCAACTGTAAATTGACATATAAATTTGTTTAAATTAGTGTAAATGATTAAGAAAATTGAAAGGGGTAAAATTTGTCAATTACAGAATTGAAATTTAAGATTTGATTTAATTAATTAATTATAAATTTATTTAATTAATGTAAAAATAGCTATTTTGGCCACTGACTCGGATTTCAATGAAACCAGTTTCATCGGATCCGTAATGGTGAATTATTATAGGATTTCAAATTTCATAACGATTGGGCTTGTCATTTGATCGTACGGACTCGAAACGCCCAGAGATATTTTAAATTGAAATCAATTTGAAATAACTTAATTTTAGCATAACTTCTTCATACGATAGAATTTGGACTTGAAACCTATTCCATTGCTTTTAAAATATTTTGAAACACCTATTTTGATATATGGGTTGACCCAATTTCGTTCCGGAGTCAGAACGGGCTTTTCGGGCCATTTTATCGTTCAACGCGTATATCCAATCGATCAGGTCCATTCTGATTTCAGCTTTGCCTATATATACCCTGTTATAAACCCTAGCCTTTTTCTTATGTCATTATTCTGTACGTGCAATTCAACTATCTCTCATCCTCAATGGAAGACAGTTGAATTCTAGATCCAATTGCAATTCAAAATCAAATCAAAATTTCAAAATCCACAAACCATGTCATATTTTATATCGTCAAAAAGCTCTCGAAGAGCGCATCTCAATTCTGTAGTTCGTTTTTCAGTTTGAATCACTGGTTGTCCAGAAATTAAAGGTTTATCTTCGGCCGTTCGTTGTGGTTTTGTCGTTTTAACGACGGATCATCGATCTTGCGACGATCAGAGGCTTTGGGCTCGTAGAGACCGATGAGCTGAGCTCGTCCATACGGTTCATGAGGGTCGAAATTGGAATATGTGGACGCGGTGGCTTCAGGAACGTGAAGGCGACGGGCACGGCCTCGTGAGCCAGATGTGGCCGCGATCGGCATGGTAGGGCGGCTCGTGATGGGCTTCGCGACAACGTAGTGCGATCGAGGTGGTTATGGTCGTGGTGTCGGCGATTTTTGCTAGGAAGAGGCGGCTAGGGTTTAGACACGTTCGGCTCAGCAGGGTCACGTGGTTCTGAGAGAAGATAGTGACGTGGTAACTGTTTATTTTATTTGTTTTGTTTAAATTTTGTTTTCAAATACTCTAATCGACATAACTTTTACATACGAGGACGAAATTATGCATGTTTTTCTCCGTTGCGATCATAATAGAATTCCGGACATTTTGTCGTTAGTTTGGACAGATTTTGAGACTGTTTAAATTTGGGGTTTAAATTGGATTTAAATTCAATTTAAATTCAAAAGGTGGGTGTTTTAACCCACTCACAACTAAAAATTCTTATGTTTGTTAAATTGATTTATGGTATGATTAGAAATTTATTTATGACTGTTTGACATATTTTTAATCATAATCTCAGAAAAAACAATTATTTGAATTAAATTGTTATTTAATTTATTATTGCATATAAAACTGCCAGTTAAATAGTTATTAAATTTATTATTTAATATAAACTGCCATAAAATACGTGTAATTTATTATCTGTTCTATATTGATGTTATTGTTTGAATTTGGATGATGATTGTGATAAATGATTGATGATTGATATTGGATGAATGGATGTTGTATTTTATATTGTATAAACTGCAAGTTGTTATGCATTTTCTTTTCATTCGAGATTGCGATTTGAAATGATATATAATCGTATTTTTTATTTTAAATTACGGATTGAAATGATAAATATCCGTATCACTTGACCATAGGGTAGAAAATTTTATATACAGACGCCATGGTCTATATATAAAATATTTTGAAATTATTTCTATGGTTTTGTAAAGAAATATATGGTTTTATGTGATATTGATTTGGAGATTTTGTAAATGTTATTTTATATACAGTTAAATTCTTAGTTTTAAGTTATGTATGAAACTGGTTTAAAGTATAAAAGAAGTTTAATAATAAAGTTTGATTTTATTAAGATATAATATGGTTAAGTATTTATTTAAATTATACTTCTGGAGTTTATAATGACTTAAATAAGAATAAGGTGGGAAGATAAATATGAAATTGATTTGAAATTTAATAAAATTGAGATTTTAAAGGTATGATTTTTATAACTGGATTTTGGTTTAAGATGAGTTAAACGAATATTTCAAGTATAAATAAATTGAAGGAAATATTTAGTTATTTGTAATTTGATTTTTATTTATATGATAATGGATTTATTATGCAAATATTTCAAAACTAAATAATAGAACATTGAATTTTTGAATCGTAATTACCAACCTTCGTTTTGAAATTGTTTAATACTCAAAGTTTGAAATATAATTGAAATGGTTTACTGAAACTGAAAGTGAGTTGAAAGTTATGAATTAAGACTTAATTTAAAGTGAATAAAATTGGGAAGTCGAGGAAATTATTTTACTTTATAAAGTAATTTTAAATTTAAACTATTTTATTTTATATACTGTTTGGATATCCAAACCATTTAAGTTTTGGAAGTTATGGTTTAGAAGCTATTAAATTCAAAGCATTATGTTTTGAAAGGTTTTATTTCAAGCGTTTGGTTTCAAAATATTATTATTTGAAAGTGCTATGATTTTAGAAAGTACATTTCGAAACAAAATGATATTATATTGATTTGGGTTTTAATAAAACGATATCATATTGATGGGTTTTTGAAACGGAAATGATATCATATTTATATGGTTTCGAAATGGATATTATATTCTGGTTTTAAAAGTATAAACTATTTTGAAAAGACCACGGTGTTATAATAACATTTGGTTGCTAAAGAGACCGGGATCGGAAGTTGTCATACTCTCTGCCAACTCCGAAAACCACTTTAACAAATGTGTATGCGGTGGAGATTGCAGAATGAAGTAGGATGGTGGTGGCATTCCTTTGAGGTATATACGTGAACCCGACTCCCATGAGTTGGCATAAGGTGGCTAAAACAGGAGCGATCGACGGGCTAAGAAGGTAACACCTTTTATCGGACACATGCCTTCGATATTATACTTTGACTTTTGGATTGATTCAGTGGCCACTTTTGATTTTTTGATTTGAGGATGTGGCTCGAGGTGGGCGGTAGCTGCACGCTATGCGTTACCACCCTGGCATTGCCTAGTTGTACCATGTCACCTACCCTATCACGCCTTGTACAAGTTTGGTTTTCTCCCGTAGCCCGTGTGGTATCCTCTGGTGGCTTCCCGATCAAGAGGGACCATGATACTGGATGAACTACTGGGACAATTATTTTGTTAAGGGGGAGATTGGGTAACTCCTTAATGCTATTTAAAAGTAAGTTTATTTTACCATAGACATTATTATAATAGCGAAATATTACTACATAGTAAATAGTTTAACGGATCCTTAGGAGATGTGAATCCCGAACATACTCTTAAGTTACTACACTCACGTTAGACACTGGATAAGAGATGTCAAACCCCGTAAACATCTCTGATGCCGTTCCACTCATATTATTTGTGACGGCCCTGACTCGACTTTCAAAAATCGGCACCGAACACGACACTGGCATTCAAATGCCATAGATCCAAACATCGAATCTGGTTCGCCGGAGTTTATAACAACATCAGATGAATATAAAACAGCGGAAAAAATGAATATCATGCATATATCACAGATACAACATCAACATAATATTCATTACTACATCAGAGTATTTTAAATACATACACGTCAACTCCAAATAAACACCATATAATACAACAGTGATCATATATCCAAAAAGTCTTCAAAGGAATGAAGTGATAAGGAACTCCCAAAAACTAAACACCTGAGATCCCAAAAGCTTCTATACTATCTCCAAAGTAAAAGCTCGAAAATACTGCTACACCAGAACACGTAAACCTGCTACTAGGCTGCCCATGTAGAGATTAATGGCAACCAGAGTTTAGAAAAGAAACAATAAACTCCGGGTCAGTCATGGGATTGGTATGAGTAAAAAAAATCATTTGCTTTTAGATAAACTAGATTTATAAAAGAAAATCTGATATGCTTTTGGAAAATGAAACTACCATAAGACCTCCTGCCACACACACAATGCAATCGCAGAATTGGAGGAGATTTCTTCTAATGATAGTCAAACATGCTTGATACGAGAAAAATTCTTTGATATTATTACTAGTGCATAGTGTAGAAAGCATTTCGAAAGTATAATATTAATCTTGGCCAGCATACCACATTTCGTCGGATGTCTATTATAGCTACCATGTTTTCTGGCAGGTTACCTCCACGTACATGGCAGATTTTACAACTAAAACCGTACAGGGTTAGTATTGTTTCTTTGGATTTCCAACAAATGGTCATGCTAAGGAACTTCCAACTGCCACATGGGTACGCCTCTGGCGGAACGTCCCGAGAACTTAACCAGCTCTCTGCCAACACAAGGCCGGGTTGCCTCTGTAACTAGGTAACTACTACTCGAGTATGCCACTCCCCGGTCCTTTGGGACCTTTATCCGTGGGCCCTCTATCACAAAGCAACAACCACACAGTAAATGAGATTGGAGCTACCACACAGGTAAATATCTGGGCTCCATACCATGACATCACCTTTTTCCAGAAGGAAATGACATACCCTAAAGGGCGCGACCCTCCGATGAGGTCCGATGAGGTCTCGTCCACAAAGCTACTCTTTACACGAAAGCCATGCTTTGATCACAAATGATCAACAAATGATCATCAACACACAGCAGCACTTAGCATGCCACACTACCAAATTGGGAATATAACTCTGATAACCTTCAATTACATAACCTCCGAGCTCGTACATCTCAGAGAAGGGTGTTAAGCTAAGAGAATAAATTCTTCGCCACCAACAAATACGTATTTGAAAAAAATCTTCTTTATATTTCAAAGTATAGTGTCAAACATACGACCATACAAGTCTGTTTTGGGTTCGAACAGAACCGAAGGCACTTCGTCCAATGAAGGAAGAAGCCCTTGCAAATCCGGGTATGCACAATCCCGATCGGACATCCCATAACTTAGGGAATCTCTATACTGGAGTAACTCAGTGCAGAGACAATCGATAGGTTATCCTATCGTTTTCGAAGACATCCGGTCTTCACCACCGGTCTTAAAATGCCATCCATTTCGACGTATCACTATCCGGAATGGGTTATCTGACACAAAGGTCCTCTCCCGGCAAATCCGAATAGTGAGCGCTTAATTTTAAAACACGTGGATATATCAATCATAAAGATTCACATTCAGGGTTCGATGTGGGTTTCGGATAACTAACTGAAATCCGACTCCCTGTCGCATCGAAGTTTAAATGCTTTTTACGGGCAAAGGGGTTTTCACATCAATACAGAACAAATCACGGATCACAGTACAGTACAGAGCCATCTACAACACACAGTATCACAATCATATCAGAAATATCAATCTAGTGCACAACAGTAGTTAATTATTTTCAATCAATGTGAGTTGATTAATAGATTAACCACATAATTATTTTTATTGATTATTTAAAATCAATGATTAATTTGGATAAATTAATTAAATCTTAATTAACTTGATTTATATAATTAACAAATTCTTAATTTACAAATAAATTTAAACACTTAATTGTTTATCAATTTTAATTACAAATTATAAATCATTTTTAATTTCTTTCCAAAACCATTAATAATAAAAATTATTCACCTTAATTATCATTTAAAAATCTTCTTTATACTTTAAAAATCAATTTATTGTTACATTAAAATTTTAATGTAAATTAATTTCAATTCTTATTTTAAATTTAATTATTTAATTAAAGGGTTAATTTAATATTAAAACATTGTTAAATAATTTAAACTTATAGTAAGTTTTTAACTTAACATAATAAACATTAATTACCTTGTAAATGCCAGAAATTAACTTAACATTGTTAACTTGAAATTTTGTTTGGGCTTAACCCATCATACAGCAAACCCGAGTAAACCATGTTTTTCACTCAAGTCAAACTCGAGTTCTTCTCGTCCTCTCCCCGAGTCCATTTCTTTCTTCTCCGTGCTTCCTTCTTCTTCTTCTTCTTCTTGTTTTTTTACTTAAGCTAAGTTTTTAACTTAATCCACTGCAAAATCAACACATTTGAACGCGAGAGAGAACCCGAGTCTTAAACCCATTTACTCGAACGTCCCCTCAAGTTCTTCCCCAGGCCCAACTCGCTGATACAAAATCGATGTCGTGCACATGCACGACGTCGCGCCGCCGTTCTGGTGGCCGTCGCAACCCTCGGCAAGTCAAAAAACTCGCCTAAACTCAAAATCGAACTTCAGTTCAACACGAAAAATTGGCAATCGAAAATTGGCATTTTTGCTCGTCACTACACTCGAACACCCCCAACTAAACTGCCTCGCCGTCGCTCCTCAGACCACCAGCGACGCCACACCCTCGGCCACATCTCGTCAACACACCAAGCCATCATCTCCCAGAACCACGCGAAGCTCTATGCCTCCGAGGTGATGAAATCACCTCATTTCTTTTTCACTGCAAACATTGAGCTTAAACCCTACTTTGGGTTCGATCAACAAATTCACGCATTCAAAAAAAATTTCGACAATTTTCTCATCATCACCGAAGCTTAAACAAGCTTCTATCCAAATTTCAATGTTTATAATTGAATCGTTCACCAAAAATTAAGAAAAATGCAATTTTGGTTTAAACTCAAACTGCTCTTAAACCACTTAACTAAAAATCATCGTATTGCCTTTAAAAATCATAACTTGGTATGCTTATTCAAATTATGTGATCAAATCCATGATTTTAAATAGTTGAATTCATCAAAGAATTTTGTTTTACTGTAAATTACAAGTTGCACAGACAACCCTTCTTGTCTAAGCTTGAAATTTTTTTTCCATTGTGATTTAAGTTGAAACAACTTGTTTTGTTTAAAAAAAATCCTAAGCTAAAGAGGATTGTGTGAAGTTTATTTAAATTTCTTTTTCAATTTGCTCTGTCCTGAAACTAAATATTAAGAATAACTGTATAAATATTTCCAGTAATACACAAACATACAAACAATATTTTCTTTCCAATATATAATCAAGAATACAAGATCCATGAAATAAATACTTAGATTTTAATATATAAAAAAATAAGTTTACTCACCTAGTATGTTGATGAGCAGAGCTGTTTCTATGTTTTTGAAGAACTACAGATGATGTCTTTCTTTTTTTCTGTTTTACTTAGTTGAATGATCTTGAATCTGTAAAATATGATATTTTCTTTTATTTTCTTTCAGGCATGCTAAGATTTGTTTGAATGAAATAAAACAAATATGCATGTGTATACATAAGAGAGATGGTTTGTACAGGGGAAGGCTTAACTGGTGCCAGTGTTTTTCTTTTGATCAGATTATTTTTGTTTATTTTTATTGACTAAACCAAAAATTATTTCGGCTGAAATGATTTGATTTAGGCTTAAGAATAGATGGCATTTAATGTTTGTGTTCCCATCTTTGTTCACATATATATGCTGTTAATTTTTATGAGTATTAAATTTCTGTTTTATTTGGCAGATTTTTCCTTCTTTTGTGATCAAATCTTGTTTTTGTTTTACATACAACTTTTTTTTTTCTTGTTTCCTGGTTTATATAGTTCTTATGCAACATGTATGAATTTTCTATGTCATTTTATAACTATAAAATCTTATTAAAAGATAAACTTAAATTTTATTCCTATTTTAAAGTTAACTATTAATATTTAATTCATCACATATATTTTATTTTATTGTTTAAAACAATTTCTTTTTTGTTATATTTTTTTTCTTTATTTATTATTATTTAAAGCTTAAACTATCAATTATTTATTTAATTCCATATATCTCTCTTTTATTTAATTTTAATAATATTTTATTTCATTTGAAACTTTTCAATTTAAATTTTAAAAGTTCAAACGATTTATCGAATTTAAAATTCAAAATTTTAGGATGTTACATGCTAAGTTATAAATGAAACTATAAAAAAGTTGAAATTATAACCTATAAAAAAAAGATATGATTATTGAAAGTTTAATTTATTAAAAGGAATAAGATGAACTTGTATAATTTTCAGTTACATTCTTAAAAAGCATATATATAACTTACTGAAAGATTTAAACGTTGAAATGTCTGATAAGAAAATGTAATGGAAAAATTTACAAGTAAAACTTATGTAATAGAAAGGTTCAATGAATTACTTTTATAAATAGGAATTTGATGTTATAGTGGTGATAAACTTAAGTTATGATTGAAATGCTACCAATTTAATAGAAATATAAGTATTATAAATAAATGATAATAAACTTAAGTAAATGGTTGAAGCTATTTATAAATAAAATAAGTAGAAAAGATGAATGCAGGAAATATATGATTGTAGACTTAAGTTAATGTATTGATATGCTAAGTAAATGAAATCGAGAAATGAATGAATGTAATGCAATAAAAAGAAAATTATTTGGTATGAATGAATAAAAATGAAAATTGCAAGAAATAAATGTAAATTAAAAGATAAATCATTATATGAATGAAAAGGAAATGAAACAATAAATGTTGTGAAATGAAATTAATAAGAATGAACTTAATTTATGCTTGGATTTGTTGTTTGTTTGGTTTATGGTTGTTTGGGCAAGGATACTTTAAATATGTTTGGATGTATGAATAATTTATTTAGTTTCATCTAAGACTGTTGAGTAAATGGTGCACTTATAGTTATTTTCCATTCTGCACAATTTAAAGTTTTAAACCCGAACAATTATTTGTTTGTTTGCTATGGATGGTTGATTTTATTGGCTTCATATGATGGTTGGGATTGCAAGTGATTGTTGCTTATATTGGTTTGTTTGTTAGTGGTTGAAACAACTTTAAATATTTAATTTTATATAATTATTAACTATTTTTGGATTATATAAGTGAAATACAGGTTGTGGAAGCAATATATGTTGTATATTATTGCATTTCATATTATATTATCTCCCAAGCCTCCCCGTACAAAGGAGACTCTGCCAAAATTTTCCGTAAATTTTGGACTTAGAAATTTTTGAAAATATTTTCCAAACTTTATTAATGTGAGTATAAAAGGATTTAATAGTTATAAATTGATATATTTTATTTAAATTATTAATTTTTGTAAATTTATTTGTTTATAAAGTTAATATTTTTGAATAAGATGTATTGATTATTTAATTCCTTCTTTTCCCCGTTTTTCCTTATCGGGGACGAAAAGTTTTGAGTGTGGGAGAGTGTAACGACCCGTAAATTTGGGTAAATAAATTGGTTAATTTAATTAAGATTTTGAAATTAAAATTAGAAAGAGATTTTAATTTTTATAATTTATAATGGAGCAAATGTTAAAAATGAAATGCAACCATGGAAATTAAAGCTAAGTATTAACAATTGAAATGAAAATGTCGATTTAATGAAGTAATGTAAATTGTTATACTAGGCTAAGAATTGAATATAAGAAAACAAAGGCAATTAGTGAATTAATTAATGAATTTATAATAATAGATAGTAAATTGAATGTCCTGTAAGTATTTATAATATTGTTGAAAATGGAAAACTTATAAAAATATGAAAGAGAGTAAGCGTTTAACTAACCAATGCGATAATATACTGATTAATAATAACAGAATGAAAATTAAGGTAGAAATGTTAATGGCAGTTGATAATTAACCAATTTAGTGCAATACCAATTAAATTGCAACTATTGTAAGGTTTTAATAGATTGAAATTAGTATATTTGGGAAATAGATTCAAATTTATACCAATTGATAGAATAATATATAATAAAGTGGATTTAATTAGATTACATGAAAAGAATTTTAATTTAAATGTAATAAAGTGGTTTAATTGGGAAATATTATAGTGCCAAGATATAGCCAATGATAATTAAAGGCAATAATTAATGAATTGAATGGAAAGCCAATTAATGAAAATAAATGGAAACTTTGATTTGTGAGTAATAAAGGCCTATTAATGTGACTAAAGGTTAACGGTAAGGATTATTGTATGTTACCTATTTATGAAGCTTGTAAATTTAAAATTGAAAATCAGTTACAATAATTATAATTTAATATTACGTTAATGTTAATTAAGGTAATATTTGTAAATAATGTTAAGGTTATTCATATTGGACAATTCGAGTGTAATTAAAGGCATGGTAATACTTGTTATAATTTACCTGTTTATTTGGTTTAATAATAAAATTGGAAATCAATTAGAGTTAAATGAACCTTATTGTTATATTAATGAGAACTAATACAATAACTAATTTAGTGCAAATAAATTTATGGAACCAATGGTAAGATCTTAACTGATTGTAATTAATAATTTGAAATAATGACTATTAGTTGAATAAAGGGATGGAAATAAATTTTTATCAATATATTGGAATTATAATCTGGCTTAATAAGTTACGAAATTATAAATGCAATTAAAAGTAAAGAGGTGGCAATTAATATAGGTGGCTTGTTTATGTAAGGTGTTAAATAAACTTTGGTGATAAATTGGAATAAATCTAAATTTAACATTTTGTTAATGTAATGGATTTGATTCCAAGGTAAATTTCATCCGTTGGTTAATAATAGATTTAAAAATAGAATGAAAAGTAAATTTATTGGAATTATTGTAAATTAAATTTATAATTTCTGAATGTAAGAAGAATGAAATCTAACGATGAAATTGAAGAACGAATCAAAGTTAAATAGACATCTAAATTGCTTAAAACTTGTATAAATGATTAAGAAATTTAAAAGTGAGAGAAATTGTCAATTATAGAATTGGAATAAAAAATTGGATTTTATTTAATTAATTTTTAAATTATTTAATTAATGTAAAAATAGCCATTTTGGCCACTGCCTCGCATTTCGACGAAACCAGTTTCATCAGATCCATATCGGTGAAGTACTGTTGGGTTTCAAGTTTTGTAGCGATCGGACTTGTCGTTTGATCGTACGAACGTGAAACGCCTTGGAATCAATGAAATTGAAATCACTTGAAATCAATTTGGAAAATATTGATTTTAACATAACTTCTTCATACGATGGAATTTGGACTCGAAACCTTTTCCATTGCGCTTAAAATATTTTAAAATATCTATTTTGATATATGGGTTGACCCAATTTCGTTCAGGGGTCCGAACAGGCTTTTTGGGCCACTTTGTCGTTAGCGCGTATATCTAAAAGATCCGATCCATTCTATTTCAACTTTCTCTATAAATACCCTGTTATAAACTCTAGCAGCCTCTATTCCTCATTTCTATACGTACAGAAACTGCTGTGCTCCTCTTCCTCAATGGCTCTAAACCCAATTTATCCAATTCAAATTCTGATTCAAAAATCAACTTCAAAAATCCAAACTCCTCAGAAAAATTCAAAAAAAATATATTTCGAAGCTCTCGAAGAGCGCAAGTCAGATCTGCAGTCCGTTTTTCGATCTGGGTTTTCTTTGACCGAAAATTTAGGAAGAAATTTCAGCCGTCCTTCGCGCTCCGATCAACTGCGACGAATCATCAAATCCTTTCTGGGTATCGTAGAGAGCACTGAGGTGATTGCATCGGCACAATTGGTTTGACGTTTCAATGGTTAGATTGGCGCAAATGTTTCGATTAGGGTTTCAAAATATGTGGCGTCTGCTGTAAAATTCCTGGTCGCGTTCGACGTCGTGGGGTCCGAGTAGGATGGAGCTGAGGACACGTGTGGTGGCGACGAACGACGACAGGTCATCGTTGACATGGCGCGCGCGTACAGTAGGGCAGTGGCATGCGAATCTGGGCCGAGAGTGGTTTGCGTGCGTGAGTGTTGCGCTCTGGAAGAAAGGATGACGTGTCTCAAGGTGTGAGTTTTGTGTTTTTCTTTTTATTTATTTAATTCAAATCTAACTTTGTTCAAATCTTCGTAACTTTTACATGCGATATCCGATTTACGCACGATTTTCCTTGTTAGGATCATAGTGAAATTTCATACAATTTGGCACTGGTTTGGATGAATTTGGAGACTACGAAATTTTCGGGTCTAAATTGAATTTAAATTCAAAAGGTGAGTGTTAACCCACTCAAAACTTCTAAAATTTCTTATGTTGGTTAAATCAAATTTTGTTGTGATTATGCATTTATTTATGACTATTCATATATTTTTAATCATCATCGCAGTTATTACATTTATTAAATTAAATCGTTATTTATTTTATTATTGAATATAACTGCCAGTTAATTACCTGTTAAATATTATCAGTTATATATATTGTTAGTTCATTGACTGTTTTGGATGATGATTGTGATGGATGCATGATTTTATGATGGGTGAATGGATGTTTATTTATATCATCATAATCTGCAAGTGCTTTATTGCTTTATCATTATTGATTCAGGATTGCGGTTTGAAATGATACATAACCATATTTTTATTTTAAATTACAGATTTAAATGATAAATATCCGTATCACTTGGCCATAGGATATAAAATTATATATAGACACCGTCGGTCTATATATATATATATATATATATATAAATATTTTAAAATGATTCCTATGGTTTTGTGAAGAAATATACGGGTTATATAAATATTGATTTTTATGTTATATAAACATCAAATTTATTATTGATTCTAGCTATATATAAATATGCTTTGAAATATAAAATGAGACCAATAATTAAGTTTGATTATTTTATATAATATGGTTTAATGAATATTGATTTTTGAGATTTTATAAGTATTATTTTACATAAATGCTTGAATTTAAGCTACGTATAAGTTGTCAAATAAAAATTAAGTTTAATAATAGAGTTTGATTTTTATTGAAATAAATGTGAGTAAGTATTTACATTCTATTTTAACATAGAGTGTATAATGATTTAAATAACTTAAGGTTGGGAGATAAATTGGAGATTTTTTTTGAAATTGAAATTATTTAAGAATTAAACTCTAAAGGGTTGATGTGGAATTTAAAAAATTGAGAAATTTAAAGGTATAAATTATTATAACTTGATTTTTGGTCTAGATGAATTAACTGTTGATTTCAAGTGTAAATGAATTGAAGAAATATTTAGTTATTTGAAATTTGAGTTTTGTTTAAATGAAAATAGATTTATTATGTAAAATATTTAAAAACTAAATAATAGAAGATTTGATTTTTGAATCTAAATTTCAATTTTAGTTTTGGAAATTTGGAATATTAAAGCCTTCGAATATATCGAAATTGAAATGATTTATCGAAATTGGAATGTTGCAAAGTTATGAATTTCAATGTATTATGTTTTAAAAGGGTTATAATTTTGAATGCCCGGTTACAGGGTATATATAATTTGGAAGTGCTTTGATTTTTGGAAAAGGATATATTTGAAATAAAAATAATATCAAAATGATTTGGGTTTTTAAAACGAAAATGATATCGTATTTATATGGTTTTGAAATGGGCATTATATTCTGGTTTTTAATGTATAAACTATTTGAAAAGACCACGGTATTATAATAACGGTTGGTTGTTGAATAGACCGGGATCGGAAGTTGTCATACTCTCTGCCAACTACGAAAAGCACTTTAACAACCGTGTACGCGGTGGAGATTCCAGAATGAAGTAGGATGGTGGCGGCGATTCCTTTTAGGTAAATACGTGGACCCGACTCCCATGAGTTGGCATAAGGTGGCTAAAACAGGAGTGATTCTCGGGCCAATGAGGTAGCACCTTTGATCGGACATATCCCTTCGATATTATACTTTGACTTTTGGATTGATTCGGTGGCCACTTTTGATTTATTTATTTATTTGGGGTTGTGGCTCGAGGTGGGCGGTAGCTGCGACTTTGCGTTACCACCTGCCCGGATAGCAATTGGTATATCTACCCTGGCATTACCTAGTTGTGCCGTGTCACATACCCTAGCGCGCCTTATATGATTTTGGTTTTGCAGCTTACCTATGGAGTGCCCTCTGACGACGTCCGGTACGGGGGAGATTACGGTACTGTATAGACTATGGGAATATATAAATGTGTTAAGGTGGAAAATGTACAGCCTTAACGCTATATAAAAGTAAGTTTATTTTACTATAGACATTATTATAATAGCGAAATATTACTACATAGTAAATAGTTTAACGGATCCTTAGGAGATGTGAATTCCGAGCATCTCTTAAGTTACTGCACTCATATTTATTTCTGTTAATTTGACTCACATAAGATATTTTAGTTCTGACTCGAGTGTTTTGTCTTTTCAATTCGCTCGGGTCAGCCTGAGCATTTCAGGATTCGAAGACTATAGCTCTAGAGGACGAGGACGAAGATTTATATTACTATTATCTACTATATTATTCCACTACACCATTTTATTCCGCTGCATTGTTATTATCCTTTGGTATGTGAACTCTGATATTTATTGTATAAGAAAAATCAAATGTTTTGTAAAATAGTTTTATGAACTGTATATTGATTATTATATTTTATCGTTTAGTTGCAAGATTCTGCTTTGTTTTTTCTCTGCTTTTTCTTATTTACCCCATAACAATCCGCCCTTCCGTATGGTTTTAATTGGCAAGTGTGTCGATTTAAAGCATACAAAAAGATGGGATGTTACAAAGCTGGTATCAGAGCTTTGGTTTAGCGATAAACCTTAGCTTTGTGGGGTTTGACACTTTATTAATAGGGTAGTTATACCCTATGATGAGTCGCTGAGTGTATATATGAGAGAGCGCATTTGTTAGTGTTATAAAAAGGTTTTAATATTGTGTTAATCTGTTCCGTTTTGTATTTATAAATTTTGGTCGATGCATGGGACGCTATGTCATCAATAGGGGTTTCTAAACACTTAATAGGACAGACCGACATAATATTTATTTTAGTATAGGTGAATGAAATAATTTTGCCTATTATATTTTCTATATATATAAAATAAATTTTTATAAATGATATATATATTTGGTTGCGATGTATTGGTTGTTAGGTAATGAAATTTACAAATAATAGTTGAAATAAGATTGAAAATAAAATAAATAAAATTGGAAAGTTAGAACTTAAGTTCCGGGGTTTTGAAAATTTCTTTTGAATGATTTTGAAATATCATAATGATATTATTGAGGAGTATTTTCTGTTATAAATATTTCGATATAATTTGAAAGAATTGTTTTAAAGAAACTTTGAGAGGAAATATTTGTACTTCCCTCTCTGTCGCTAGAAAATAATTTTGGTGATGGCGGCCGCATCATCGACATTCATTTTCGAGTTTCGAAGTGGGAAGGCCACTGTAGTAGTTTTACTGCAGATTTATTTTGATAAATAAATATAAATTTCAATTGTTTTAAATATAATTGGATCTATAAATTGTAAGTATATATTTATCTATTAATTTAAAATGATTTGAAATTAAACCCAATATTTAATTCTTAAGTTTCCGCTAACTAATAGTTTTACTTAGGCTAGTGAAATGGAAGTTAACAAATAATTGGAATTTAAATAAAATAAGAGATTAAATGCCTTGTTATAAATGAAATTAAAAGAAATTTGAAATTGTAATCTATAAAACAAAGGATAGGATTGTTGAATATTAATTTAGTCAAAAGAAATGAGTAAAACTTGTATAAGTTTCAATTACATTCTTAAAAAGCATATATAACTTACCAAATATTAAAAGTTGAAATGTTTAATAAGAAAATGTAATGGGAAATTGTACAAGAAAAATTTATGTAATGGAAGGGTTCAATGAATCACCTTAGTAAATAAGAATTTGATGTGCAGTGTTATAAATTTGAGTGAAATTGAAAAGACTACTAATTGAAATAGAAAGGTAAGTATTATAAACGGAATTTAGTAATAAATGAAAGTAAATAAATGAAATGAAGTAACATAAATGAATGATAATGAACATAAGTAATCGTTGAAGCTATTTATAAATAAAATAAGTAGGAAAACGAATACTGTAATAAGTGAAATTAAGTATAAATAAATGAATATAATGCAAATAAAAGAAATTTGCATTATATATGGATAAATGAAAACTATAAGAAATAAAATGTAAAATAAAAAGATAAACCATTATATGAACGAAAAAGAAATCAAACAACAAAGGTATGAATGGAATTAACAAGAATAAACTTAATCTATTGTTTGAGATTGTTGTTTGGGCAAGGATACTTTAAAATTGTTTGGATGGATGAATAATCTATTTAGCTTCACCTAAGACTATTGAGTGAAGGGTACACTTAGTAGTTTATTTTTCATTCTGTACAATTTAAAGTTTTAAAACCCGAACAACTAATTGTTTGTTTAATATGAATGAATGTTTGATTTGTGTTGATTTTTATATGATGGTTGTATGACTTGTTGCAAGTGATTGATGCTTGTATTGATTTATTTGTTATTGTTTGAAACAACTTTAAATATTTCATTTTATATAATTGTTAACCTTTTTGGAATTATATAAGTGAAATACAGGTTATGAAAGAAATTGCTACTGCTTATGTTTCATAATTAAGTGTTAATTGCCCGACAAGTAGGTACGTTTTTGGATTACGGTTTATAGCGTTATTATATTGTTTTCACGGATTGGGATATATATTATTTTGGAAAATATATGTTGTATATTATTATATTTGATATTATATTATCTTCCGAACCTCCTCGTACAAAGGAGACTCTGCCAAAATTTTACGTAAATCTTGGTCTTAGAAATTTTTGAAAATATTTTCCAAACTTTATTAATGTGAGTATAAAAGGATTTAATAGTTATAAATTGATATATTTTATTTAAATTATTAAATTTCATAAATTTATTTGTTTATAAAGTTAATATTTTTGAATAATATGTATTGATTATTTAATTCCTTCTTTTCCCCTCTTTTCTTTTTCGGGGACGAAAAGTTTTGAGTGGGGGAGAGTGTAACGACCCGTAAATTTTGGTAAATAAATTGGTTAATTTAATTAAGATTTTGAAACCAAATTTAGAAAGAAATTTTAATTTTTTATAATTTATAATGGAGCAAATGTTAAAAATGAAATGCAACCATGGAAATTAAAGCTAAGTATTAACAATTGAAATGAAAATGCCGATTTAATGAAGTAATGTAAATTGTTATACTAGGCTAAAGAATTGGATATAAGAAAACAAAGGCAATTAGTGAATTAATTAATTAATTTATAATAATAGATAGTAATTGAATGTCCTGTAAGTATTTATAATATTGTTGAAAAAGGAAAACTTATAAAAATATGAAAGTGAGTAAGCATTTAACTAACCAATGCGATAATATATTGATTAATAATAACTGAATGAAAATTAAGGTAGAAATGTTAAATAACCAATTAAGTGCAATACCAATTAAATTGTAACTATTGTAAGGGTTTAATAGATTGAAATTAGTATATTTGGGAATTAGATTCAAATTTATATCAATTGATAGAATAATATGTAATAAAGTGGATTTAATTAGAATTATATGAAAAGATTTTTAATTTAAATGTAATAAAATGGTTTAATTGGGAAATAATAGAGTGCCAAGACATAGCCAATGATAATTAAAGGCAATAATTAATGAATTGAATGGAAGGCCAATTAATGAAAATAATTGGAAATTTTGTTTTTTGAGTAATAAAGGCCTATTAATGTGACTAAAGGTTAATGGTAACGATTATTGTATGTTACCTATTTATGAAGCTTGTAAATTTAAAATTGGAAATCAGTTACGATAATTATAATTTAATATTACGTTAATGTTAATTAAGGTAATATATTTGTAAATAATGTTAAGGTTATTCATATTGGACAGTTTGAGTGTAATTAAAGGCATGGTAATACTTGTTATAATTTACTTGTTTATTTGGTTTAATAATAAAATTGGAAATCAATTAGAGTTAAATGAACCTTAATGTTGTATTAATGAGAATTAATGCAATAACTAATTTAGTGCAAATAAATTTATGGAGCCAATGGTAAGATCTTAACTGATTGTAATTAATAATTTGAAATAATGACTATTGGTTGAATAAAGGGATGGAAATAAATTTTAATCAATATATTGGAATTATAATCTGGATTAATAAGTAACGAACTTATAAATGCAATTAAAAGCAAAGAGGTGGCAATTAATATAGGTGGCTTGTTTATGTAAGGTATTAAATAAACTATGGTAATAAATTGGAATAAATCCAAATTTAACATTTTGTTAATGTAATGGATTTGATTCCAAGGTAAATTTCATCCGTTGGTTAGTAATAGATTTAAAAATAGAATGAAAAGTAAATTTATTGGAATTATTGTAAATTAAATTTACAATTTCTGAATGTAAGAAGAATGAAATTTAACGATGAAATTGAAGAACGAATCAACGTTGGATAGACATCTAAATTGTTTAAAACTTGTATAAATGATTAAGAAATTTAAAAGTGAGAAAAATTGTCAATTATAGAATTGGAATAAAAAATGGATTTTATGTAATTAATTTTTAAATTATTTAATTAATGTAAAAATAGCCATTTTGGCCACTGACTCGGATTTCGACGAAACCTGTTTCGTCGGATCCGTATCGGTGAATTATTGTAGAGTTTCATGTTTCGTAGCAATCGGACTTGTCGTTTGATCGTATGAACGTGAAACGCCTTGGAATCAATGAAATTGAAATCAATTGAAATCAAATTGGAAAATATTGATTTTAGCATAACTTCTTTATGCGATGGAATTTGGACTCGAAACCTTTCCATTGCGCTTAAAATATTTTAAAACATCTGTTTTGATATATAGGTTGATCCAATTCCGTTCCGGGGTCAGAACGGGATTTTTGGGCCATTTTGTCGTTAGCGCGTATATCTAATAGATCCGATCCATTCTATTTCAACTTTCTCTATAAATACCCTGTTATAGACCCTAGCAGCCTCTATTCCTCATTTCTATACGTACAGAAACTGCTATGCTCCTCTTCCTCAATGGCTGTAAACCCTAATTTATCCAATTTAAATTCGGATTCAAAAATCAACTTCAAAAATCCAAACTCCTCAGAAAAATTCAAAAAAATTATATTTCGAAGCTCTCAAAGAGCGCAAGTCAGATCTGCAGTCCGTTTTTCGATCTGGGTTTTCGTTTGACCGAAAATTTAGGAAGAAGTTTCGGCCGTCCGTCGCGCTCCGATCAACTGCGACGGATCATCAAATCCTTTCTGGGTATCGTAGAGAGCACTAAGGGGATTGCATCGGCATAATTGGTTTGACGTTTCAATGGTTACATTGGCATGAATTTTTCGATTAGGGTTTCAAAATATGTGGCGGCTGTTGTAAAATTCCTGGTCGCGTTCGACATCGTGGGGTCCGAGTAGGATGGAGCCGAGGACACGTGTGGTGGCGACGAACGACGACCCGATCATCGTTGACGTGGCGCGCGCGTACACTAGGGCGGCGGCGTGCGAATCTGGGCCGAGAGTTGTTTGCGTGCGTGAGTGTTGCGCTCTGGAAGAAAGGATGACGTGTCTCAAGGTGTGGGTTTTGTGTTTTTCTTTTTATTTATTTAATTCAAATCTAACTATGTTCAAATCCTCATAACATTTACATGCGATATCCGATTTACGTACGATTTTCCTTGTTAGGATCGTAGTGAAATTTCAGACAGTTTGGAACTGGTTTGGATGAATTTGGAGACTACGAAATTTTTGGGTTTAAATTGAATTTAAATTCAATTTAAATTCAAAAGGCGAGTGTTAACCCGCTCACAACTTCTAAAATTTCTTATGTTTGTTAAATCAAATTTTGTTGTAATTATGCATTTATTTATGACTATTCGTATATTTTTAATCATCATCTCAGTTCTTGCATTTATTTAAATTAAATCTTTATTTATTTTATTATTGAATATAACTGCCAGTTAATTACCTGTTAAATATTATCAGTTATATATTGTTAGTTGATTGATTATTTTGGAAGATGATTGTGGATGTATGATTTTATGATGGGTGAATGGATGTTTATTTATATCATCATAATCTGCATGTGCTTTATTGCTTTATCATTATTGATTCGGGATTGCGGTTTGAGATGATACATAACCGTATTTTTATTTTAAATTACGAATTGAAATGATAAATATCCCTATCACTTGGCCATAGGATAGAAAATTATATACAAACACTGTCGGTCTATATATATAAATATTTTGAAATGATTCCTATGGTTTTGTGAAGAAGTATACAGGTTATATAAATATTGATTTTGATGTTATATAAACATCAAATTTATTATTGATTCTAGTTATATATAAATATGCTTTGAAATATAAAATGAGACCAGTAATTAAGTTTGATTATTTTATATAATATGGTTTAATGAATATTTATTTTTGAGATTTTATAAATATTATTTTATATAAAGTTGAAGCTTGAATTTAAGCTATGTATAAGTTGTCAAATAAAAATTAAGTTTAATAATAGAATTTGTTTTTTGTTAAAATAAATGTGAGTAAATATTTACATTCTATTTTAATATAGAGTGTATAATGATTTAAATAACTTAAGGTTGGGAGATAAATTAGAGATTTATTTGAAATTGAAATTATTTAGGAATTAAACTCTAAAGCGTTGATGTGGAATTTATTAAATTGAGAAATTTAAAGGTATAAATTATTATAACTTGATTTTGGGTCTAGATGAATTAACTGATGATTTCAAGTATAAATGAATTGAAGAAATATTTAGTCATTTGAAATTTGAGTTTTGTTTAAATGAAAATAGATTTATTATGTAAAATATTTAAAAACTAAATAACAGAAGATTTGATTTTTGAATCTAAATTTTCAAATTTAGTTTTGGAATTTTGGAGTATTAAAGCCTTGGAATATATCGAAATTGAAATGATTTATCGAAATAGGAATGTTGCAAAGTTATGAATTTCAAAGTATTACGTTTTAAAAGGGTTATAATTTCAAATGTCTAGTTTCAAGGTATATAGAATTTGGAAGTGCTATGATTTTTGGAAAAGAATATATTCGAAATAAAAATAATATCAAAATGATTTGGGTTTTTAAAACGAAAATGGTATCGTATTTATATGGTTTTGAAATGGACATTATATTCTGGTTTTTAAAGTATAAACTATTTTGAAAGGACCGCGGTGTTATAATAACGGTTGGTTGTTGATGAGATCGGGATCTGAAGTTGTCATACTCTCTGCCAACTCCGAAAACCACTTTAACAACCGTGTACGCGGTGGAAATTCCAGAATGAATTAGGATGGTGGCGGTGTTTCCTTTGAGGTAAATACGTGGACCCGACTCCCGTGAGTTGGCATAAGGTGGCTAAAACAGGAGTGATTCTCGGGCCAATGAGGTAGCACCTTTGATCGGACACATCCCTTGGATATTATACTTTGACTTTTGGATTGATTCGGTGGCCACTTTTGATTTTTTTTATTTGGGGGTGTGGCTTGAGGTGGACGGTAGCTGCGGCTATGCGTTACCACCAGCTCGGATAGCAATTGGTATATTTACCCTGGTATTGCCTAGTTGTGCCGTGTCACCTACCCCAGCGTGCCTTATACGATTTTGGTTTTGTACCTACCTATGGAGTGCCCTTTGACGACGCTCAGTACGGGGGAGATTACGGTATTGTATAGACTATGGGAATATATAAATGTGTTAAGGTGGAAAATGTAAAGCCTTAACGCTATTTAAAAGTAAGTTTATTTTACCATAGACATTATTATAATAGCGAAATACTACTACATAGTAAATAGTTTAACGGATCCTTAGGAGATATGAATCTCGAGCATCTCTTAAGTTACTGCACTCATATTTATTTCTGTTAATTTAACTCACATAAGATATTTTAGTTCTGACTCGAGTGTTTTGTCTTTCCAATTCGCTCGGATCAGCCTGAGCATTTCAGGATTCGAAGACTATAGCTCTGGAGGACGAGGACGAAGATTTATATTACTATTATCTACTATATTATTCCACTACACCATTTTATTCTGATGCATTGTTATTATCCTTTGGTATGTGAACTCTGATATTTATTGTATAAGAAAAATCAAATGTTTTGTAAAATAGTTTTATGAACTGTATACTGATTATTATATTTTATCGTTCCACTGTAAGATTTTGTTTTGTTTTTTCTCTGCAGTTTCTTATTTACCCCATAACAATCCGCCCTTCCGTATGAATTGAATGGGCACGTGTGTCGATTTAAAGCGTACAAAAAGGCGGGACGTTACAAAATTTGAGAATATTGATGTAATAAACCATGAACCAATGTTAATTTTATCTATTTGATGATAAATGACGTGAATAACAAGGCTTAAAAATTTAATAAACGGATTTTGGGAATATTAATTTATATTTTCTGAATTAAATGAAATTGAAATTAAACACTACAATTGATGGATTAATCAACTTTAATTTGACATCTAAATTTGTTTACATTATTGTAACTGTTTAAGAAATCCAAAATGAAAAGATTGGTTAATTATAGAATTGAAATTGAAGAAGTGATTAATTAATTTAATATTAAATTATTTAATTTACTGAAAAATAGCCATTTTGGCCTTTGACTCGGATTTCGACGAAACAAGTTTCATCGGATCCGTAACAGTGGATTATTATAGGATTTCAAGTGCATAATGATTGGACTTATCGTTTGATCTTACGGACATGAAATGCCTAGAAATCAATTAAATTGAAATCAATTTGAAATAACTTGATTTTAGCATAACTTATTCATACGATGGAATTTGGACCTAAAACCTGTTCCATTGATTTTAAAATATTTTAAAATATCTATTTTGATATATGGGTTGACTCATTTTCGTTCTAGAGTCGAAACAGTCTTTTCGAGTCGTTATCGTTCAATTTTCCAAACCAATCAAGCCCATTTGTTCTATTGTGTTCTACCTATATATACCGTTATAAATCCTAGCTGCCTTTCTATTTCTACTTTCTGTATGTACAGAAATTTCTATTGCTCCTCTTTCTCAATGGCAGGCAAACTCTAAAATTCACAACCCAGTTTCAATACAAAATTCAACCTCAAAAATTCAAGCTCCTCAATACATATCAAATTTTTATATCGGTCTAAAGCTCTCGACGAGGGCATCTCATATTTGAAAATCGTTTTCCGATTTGAAGCCCTATTTGTCTAGAAACTAATGATCAATTCTCGGCCGTTCATCCCGCGACGATCAACGTCAGCAGATCGTCGGATCGACCATACTGTATTGTAGAGGGGACCGAGGAGAGTACAGCGGCATTATTCGTTCGTCGAATCAATGGCTGGATTTACATGAAAAATTCGATTAGGGTTCGTATATTTAGGCGACGGCTGCTCCATGCGTGGTGGGCCTTGGCGTGCTCGGAGGGTGTCGCGCGCCATGGATGAAGATGGCAGGCCGAGGGTGAGGGGGCTCGATCTTCTGGTGACAACCGATGGCCTTGAGTAGGCGGCGTTCGAGCTTTCGCGTGAGTTTTCCTGTAGCAGCTCTATAGGGCTTGCGTGTAGAAGCAGGTGACGTGTCGTTTATTTATTTCTATCTATTTTATTTCCTTAATATTTAAATCGTATCGTTCTAATTTGCATTACTTTCGCATACGAGGTCCGTTTCATGCGTGGGATTTTGCGTTGGGATCGTATTTAAATTCCGGCCATTTTGACACAGAGTTTGGACGGAGTCTGAGAATGTTTGAATTTTGGGTTTAAATTGGATTTAAATTCAGTTTAAATTCAATTTAAATTCAAAATGTGAGTGTTTTAACCCACTCACAACTTCTAAAATTTCTTATGTTTGTTAAATTGATTTATGATGTGATTTGAAATTTATTTATGACTGTTTGGCATATTTTGAATCATCATCTCAGTTTATTTGAATTTATTTGGATAAAATAGTTATTTAATTTATTATTGAATATAAACTGTCAGTAAATACCTGTTATTTATTATCTGTTCTATATTGATGTTATTGATTGAATTGGATGATGATTGTAATAAATGTTGATGATTGATATTGGATGAGTGGATGTTGTATTTTATACTGTTATAAACTGCAAGTTGTATGGATTTTTATTTCATTCGGGATTGCGGTTTGAAATGATATGTAACCGTATTTATATTTTAAAATACGGATTGAAATGGTAAATATCCGTATCACTTGACCTTAGGATAGAAAATTATATACATACACCATGGTCTATATATAAAATATTTTGAAATGATTTCTTTGGTTTTGTAAAGAAATATATGGTTTTATATCAATATAGATTTTAGATATTATGTAATGTTATTTTATTCTTGATTTTAAGCTATGTATAAATTTTACCGATATAGAATGAGTTTAATAATAAAGTTCGATTTTATTGAAGGTAATATGGTTAAGTATTTAAATTATATTTTAATATAGAGTTTACGATGACTTAAATAAATTAAGGTTGGAAGATAAATTTCAGATTTATTCGAAATTGAATTTATTTAAGAATTAAACTCAAATAAGCTTGTTATGAAATTTATTGAATTTGAAATTTTAGAAGGTACGAATTTTTATAACTTGGTTTTGTTTTAAGGTGAATTAAATGAATATTTTGAGTGTAAATAAATTGAAGGAAATATTTAGTTATTTGTAATTTGAGTTTTATTTAAATGATAATGGATTTATTATGTAATATATCTCAAACATAAATAATAGAAAATTGAATTGTTGAATCGTAATTACCAAACTTAGTTTTGAAATTGTTGAATACTTAAAGTTCGAAGTATATTGAATTTGAAATGGTTTATTCTGTGGATCAAATCTGTTTTGGAATTGATAAAATTTAGAATAGTTTATTTGAAAACTGAATTGTATTGAAATTTATGATTTGGGATTTGGTTAAATTTTAAATTTAGAAATGCGAGTTTTTTTTGGAATTGATTCGTGAAATTAAAGGAGCTATTTTATTATATAAAGTATTTTAATATTTAAACCATTTAAGTATTGGAAGTTATGTTTCAAAGTTATGAGTTTCAAGGTATTATGATTTGAAAGTGCTATAATTCAGGAAAAGGATATATCTGGAATGAAAATTACATCGTATTGATTTGATTTTTGAAAAGGCAATAATATTTTGGTTTTAAAGTATGAACTATTTTGAAAATGACCGCGGTGTTATACTAACGCTTGGTTGTTAAAGAGACCGGGATCGGAAGTTGTCATACTCTCTGCCAACTCCGAAAACCACTTTAATAACCGTGTACGTGGTAGAGATTCCAAAATGATGTAGGATGGCGGCGGGGTTCCTTTGAGGTATATACGTAGACCCGACTCCCATGAGTTGGCATAAGGTGGCTAAAACAGGAGCGCTCACGGGCCAATGAGGTAGCCCCTCTTATCGGACGCACTCCTTCGATACCATTCTATTACTTTGTGATTGATTGCGGCCCTTTGATTTTTTTGGGGGTGTGGCTCGAGGTGGGCGGTAGCTGCGCGCTATGCGTCACCACCAGCCTGGATGCGTAATTGGTATATCTACCCTGGCATTGCCTAGCTGTGCCGTGTCACCTACCCTAGCGCGCCTTGTAGGAGTTTGGTTTTCTCCCATAGCCCATCGAGTATACTCTGGTAGCCTCCTGATCAGGTGGTATTATGATACTGGATGGACTATTGGGACTATTACGTATTAAGATGGAAAATGTAAAGCCTTAACGCTATTTAAAAGTAAGTTTATTTTACTAATAGACATTATTATAATAGCGTATATTACTACATAGTAAATAGTTTAACGAATCCTTTGGAGATGTGAATCCTAAACATCTCTTAAGTCACTGCACTCACGTTCGACACTGTACATGAGACGTCAAATTCCGTAAACATCTCTGACGCCGTTCCACTCATATTATTTACCATTGATGTAACTTATATAAGATCTTTTAGTTCTGACTCGATTGTTTAGTCTTTTCAATTCGCTCGGGTCAGCTTGAGCATTTCAGTGTTTAAAGACCTTACTTCTGGAGAACGAAGACGAAGATTTTATTACTATTACTTACTTTATTGTTCCACTGCGTCACATTGTTCCACTGCATTGTTATTTATTATTCGTTGGTATGTGTAACTCTGATTCTACGTTGTACAAGTATAATCAAATGTTTTGTAAAACAGATTCATGAACTGTTTATTTGATTATTATATTTTGTCGTCCCACTGCAAGATTCTATTTTGTTTTTTCCTTTTCTGCTTTTTCTTATTCACCCCAATAATAATCCGCCCTTATGTATAAGTCTGACGTATGTAGTTTATCGTCGATTTAAAGCGTACAAAAAGGCGGAATGTTACACCTAAGGTCTAGTGTGAAAATAAGCCTCTTTCTCCTTTTATACCTTTTAGTTATAATTCTAAGTTATAACTAGGTTAATCTTCTTAATTTAGTCCAATTAATATCATAGTTAGGCATAATTTTAGTCCAAATCCAATTATATTACCGTCTTTGTGATTTACATCTCATATTCCATTATTTAAGATTTCTTATAATTCAATCCAATTTCGTGTTAATCTTACTCAAATTCATATGTGAAGAAGAAGAAGGAGAAATAAAAGAAAACTGAAAATAGAAGGAAATCCAAGGTATAGGAAGAAGATGTAAATAACGCATAAATAACAGTAAATAAATTAAAACACATGTAAATAAACCGAAATTAAATGGGAAACGCTATAATTAACAGAAATAAACTAAAATAACTGAAAAGAATAGCTAGAAGGAATAGACTGAAAATGATTCAAAAAACTGTAAATAAATTAGTAAAAGGGTTACTCCAAAAATCGTAGTTAAACTACAACTGTGGAAAACCCTATTATTTTAAATTACTTAAAGAAATTTAAAATAATTACAATCCACCACTGGTCCTTAGCTCTTCCCTTTAGGCCTTTACGTATCCACTTGGGGTTGTTAAATATTTTTATTTAAAACGATTTCCTCCTTGGAAAATTATTCCGCTTAGGGTCCTTCCTGAATAGGTGAACCCAATTGGAGAAAATCTTAAAATGAGAAAAAGTGTTAAGCCTAGGGTTCTATATATAGGGATAGAAGTGGATTTCAGACCATTGGATTTGGGGATTGAATAGGATGCAACCACGCCGTAGGCTGAATAGGAGCCATCAGATGCATGAATGGAAGAACCAGATCGAGTTGAAGAATGAAAAACACCTCTACAACATTCAAACGAACAAACGTTCATTCGTCTGCCCATATGAGCAGGTAGTTCGACCCGGTAGTCGACAGCCTTTATGGCCAGGTCGACTGGCCGGTCGACCAGGCTTATTATTTTTTATTTTTTTATTTTTACCCCGGTTCTTGCTCATATTAATCTAGAATATGACGCTCTATATATGGAAACTGATTAGAAAATTACCAAGGACACAATGGTGCAATTCCCGTGACTCAATTCTGATAATTTCACATATTTATTTTATTATTTAATTAATTAACAAATTAATTATTACAGGTTAAATTTTGGGTTGTTACATAACTTCTTCTATTTTACACTAAATCCAGATTTTATTTTTTCAAATCGTATGAAATTTAAGTACCTACAGCTTTCTTGTTTTCCCCTTTTTCTAATTTCTAGCTTAGTTATTCAAAATTTCATTTCTTTGAAGTGTACCTTTAAACTCAGAAATTCAAGTCCAAACCTAGTTCTCATTCTTTTGACCATATCCAACTCAAATAGAATCTGATTTGAGTGAGGTTTTTTAAATTACAGAGAAAAGAACTTTCTAAACTTTTATTTTGATCACCTTTTCAAAATCCAAGAGTAATATATCCAAAAATCAAGTGGAAGATGACATATTTTAGTGTAATTTTTGGTACATCAACGACATTTCAGGTTTTATAATTTTTTTGATGAGTAAAACTACTTTGTTTTGGAAAAGTATTTGACTTTACTATGATGTGTTATTTTGGTAATGATATGATGAGAAAATTGAGTGGTTATTATGTTGATCGATGATGATTTGACGACTGTTATGTTTGGTATTAAATTTGAGATTTGAATGTGATGTTGTCAAGTTAGTAAGCGTATAACCTTATGTTTATATATGTGTTTCATTGTGATGTTAGAAATATGGTGGTGTGGATGTGTGGTTGTGATCTAAGAACCAAAGTATGTTGAGTTGAAACAAAGTTAACAACTTTGTGTGTTGCAACGGACGTGAGATCCGATTCGAAATCAAAAACTATGTTTTCTTATTTTAAAATTGAAAATTATTTCGAAATTTCTATCCTTATTTCTAAGTCGCAAAAACTTTAAACGTTAAAGTATAAGAAATTTTTTTTGCTTGAAGTATGTTTAAGCGAACTGCGCTCATAGCGATAGTGGCTACGAACGCAGTTTGACAAAATTGTCGATTTTCATTTTAAAATGATTTCTTTTGGATTTTTTTGCAAAAGTTTTACGAACTTGACTAGTAATATAAAAAGTGATTAAGTTTAAATTATTTAATAAATTATTTATTTAATAAAATAATTAAAGGTAATTAGCTATTAGTTAGTAATTAGGTAAGTGATTAGAGGTTAAGTAATTCTCAAGGAAGGTTAAAGACTAATTATTGGTTAATAAGGTTTTAATTAGTGTTTAACGAAGATAAGTAGTAATTAAATGGTTAATTATTGTTTAATTAAGTTATTTAGTGGATTAATTATTATTTATAAGTGATTATTTGCTTAATTTTTAATTATTTAGGATTTAACTAATAATGATTTGTTTAAACCTTAACTAAGATGCATTAAGAAGTTGATTAGGAATTAACTAAGTTCATTAAGTTAATTAAATTTTAATCATGATTTAACCTTGATTTAATTATGATTAATTAAGATATAACTAGGGTTAGGCCAACTAAATATACTTTAATCTTTTAAAAGGTTTTTATAGCCCAATCGGTTATATTCTAAATCAATTTTCTCCTTGAGATTAATTGATTTTAAATCAAAGGATCTCTCTTCTGGTCTATTAGGTTGTCACGACCCGATTTTCCCATGCCCGAAAACCGAACTGTGAGGGTTAAAGAAGAAGAGGTAGAAGAAGAAAATAGAAAACAACAACAGAATCTAACCGTCGCAGCAGAATAAAATATAGTAGATAATAACAGATCTTTACACAAAAGAAAATTATATCTGTTTATAGAGTACGTCATCAGAGTATACATAACACACAACTGGATGGTAATCATAGCCTGTCCTCACAATCTGAATACACGGTGGAAAATTTAACACAGATACGGAAGCACGTATTGCCCTCCAGCTCGTTTGCTGAGCTCCACAGCATCTTTTCCTGTATCCTATAATACTCGGTCTGACCCGAGCATTATAGTTAAAAAACACCCGAGTCAGGATGGAATACCAGCGTGAGTAAACCACACTCAAATCGATTATTAAAGTTTCAAAAATTCTTTGAAAATCAAAAGCATCTCGTAAGACCACGCCACAAATAAACATGTCGAGTTTTTACCTTACGATAGCTAAAACATTTTTCATTAAAATCCTCCGATATTACAATAGTGTCAATATACAAGTACATATTCAAATAGCCAAAATTGTTACATTTATTAAATTCCAGCTACTAGCCACAATCGTGGGTAATACAAACAAAAATCTTAAAAGGCGCGTAGGGAGAATGGATTTCCAACTAATGACTAGGCACTGGGATACCACCTGTCACGGTACGTGGCCTAGATCACCATACCGAGGATTACTCCCAATCCCCTACAACACAAGAGTGGGACTACCCCTTATTGGATAATCCCGAGTAAGATCACCCCGCGGTTGTGATCCGCAACCTCACCACTAAGCTAAATAAAAAGGGACATCTAGATAGGGATGACCTTACCCTAATGGGGCTACCCACCTAGCCTTGCTGCATAACCCCTGATTTTTAGTCGTTCCCGGTTGATGAGGCTTGAGGCTAAGCGTTACCTTTTTAGAATGTTTCACTTAGAATTCCCATCGTCCACCCGACGATGTTCTGAAAGCGTTCATCCATACAAGTCCGTCCCGGGTTCGAACGGAACTGAAAGCACTACTCCTACTACATCCATTTGGAGTCATCCTCAGGATTAGTAGCGACTAGCCCTTGCACTTCACTGCTCCATCTTCGACTCCGAACTCGTTTTTCCCATGAAAACATACAAACCGGATCGAAGTGGTTTCAGGAAATAAATCCCGATCCCGGTCTCTTGGAAACAATCGGCGCCTTGTCCAATATTGATAGTCGGTTATTTAACTATCAATTAACATTCACAATAACCATCAAACATAAATAATTTCTCCAAATTATTTGTTAATCTCAAAATATCTGTGCAAGATATATTTCCATTTCCAAACCTTTTTAAAAACAATTTTCCAACCACACTCTTCTCATGGAATGAATTCCCAAATATTTATTTCCACCGAAAACACCAAGTGCAAAAACTTTGTATTTTTAAAATAATTTAAAACACTTTATCATAACATATACTTTAACATTTAAATTGAAAACTACTTCAATACTTTATTAAAAATAATAATTAGGAATATTTAAAATGAGGCTACTTTATAAAATATAAAATTAGATTTTCTCTTTTAAAACAAAATACCAAGTCACCTTTAAATAATTATTGCTATAATAGATTTGAAAAATACTTACTTTGGAATTTAAACAATTAGAAATAATAAGTTTTATATAACATACTTTCAAACAACTTAAAACTTTTAACTTATACCTTCAAATTTGTTTTGTAAACGTACTTGGCTATCCAGGGAAATACGCTTTTCTTTCACATCTTTTAAAAATAAATCACTATTTATCTTTAAACAAATTTTCCCATTTCTTTAATAAATTCCCACGGTGAATTTATTCTTCCAAATATCCATTGATATATCACTTCGCTTTTATGAACCCAGTTAAATTTCATAGTCACATTCTCCTTTAAATTTCCAATTTCAAACACTTAAATCAATTTCCAAATTGATTTCCAATTTGCCCCATTTTGAAATAAATCTCTTTACTTACTCATTTTTTCCAAAATCCATTAACTTCAAATTTTATTTCTCCATTTTGATTTAAAATATTTTAAATAAAACATACCAATTTCAGATTTCCAAAATTCCTTCTTTATCCTTTTAAATAGATTTAAACCTTGAATTTTAAAGTAAATTCTTTATTCCTTTAAATAATATCACTTAAGTTTTACAATTCATTATTTTCTGTTTATTTAAAATCCCCTTTTTCCATACTCGGAATTATTTATTAGAATTTTAAAATCTCTTTTATTTTTATCCATTTCATTCTTAAATTTATTCAAATTCTCTATCATAAAAATTCACTCTTTTATTTTCTTCCAAAAATCCAATTCTATATATTTTGATAACTCAGTGTACCAAAATATATTCAAGCAAACTATAGCATTCAATATTCCAATATAATTCATCACAGAATATCAAATAATCATAACAGAGAATATTAAATAATCGAAATAAATGTTGAGGAATCCAGTTGGATCCCTCCAACCTGTTTCTCAGCATCCACAGACGTTAGCACAATGCCAATTCCACTTCGAGATGGAATGTCGTGATATATGGGATTTAAATATAATATCATCCGCTATTATGCGATGCATATGGTCTCATCCGCTATATAATGTGGGAAATCAATCACTCCAATATATACTATATACTACTATATAAAATATAGTACATTAAATCAATTTAATCATTCAACCAATTATTTAAATTTAACCATTTAAATTTAAATAAAAATCCATAAGAGCGAGATTAAATCACCATTTATTTTTGCAATCCACTTCAATCTCATCTTGAATAATCAATTTCCGTTTAGCAGTTTTAATTTTTAACTCGTGATTTAATTGAAACAAATGATTAAAATTTTAAACTACTTTCCCTTTTAAAGATCGTTTAGTAACTAAGATAATTAATAAGTTAGTTAAACCATTTTTAAACTTCATATAATAATAATTTAGATAGGCTTAAAAATCTAACCTTAATATAAACTTCCTTATATTTCAAAATCTTATACATGTATGTATTTTCTATTTTAAACCTTTTATATATTTTATACCTAACTGTAATAATTTTTTTTTCTTGCCTTTATATGTATATTTACTCTTGCATATATAATAAAAACTGTATATATACACACCTCACGGTATTTATATTTTTCATTTCATTCTTTCCTCTCTGTTCTAAATTTTGAATCTTAACAGTAAGTTGATGTACTACATATATTTCAAATCTATATGTATCTAAAACTATACCTGACTATTAGAATTTTTTTCTCTAGATCTATGTACATACTGATTAAATAAAATAAATGAATACATACATACATACATACATACATACATATATATATATAACTACTACCTTACTGCCAAACGATGAATGCGATCTTCAATCGCCAGAAGAACAACACCGTCGTGCTGATCGAATCCCCAAAACGCGACAAATCGTGATCGTGCCCACAATCCCACTGCCACCATTGCCGAGAATTCGATCGCTACCAAGACTTCGCCAACTATTGTGATCGAACATGAAAACCCCTTATTCCCGTGACTCGTGAAGCTTGATGCCATGCTATCGCCACTTCTTCCTGTCGACAACGCGACTCGACTCCGAGTCGTTCGCGAGCTCGCGTTCAGCAGATAGGAGAAGCAACCCCAAAGCTTGTCACCAGATCGCGAATTGAGGAAGAGGAAGGGCGCGATCTATTTTGATTTTGGAATTTTTAATTTATGATGAGCTCGGCCATTTTTTTTTATTTTTTTCGATCGATTTCCCCTTTGATTTTTTTTTCACGGTTTCTTCCTTTTGAACGAGGAGAATGATTTCGACCAGGTTTTAGAACGGAGAAGATTGGAAGGATACCCGAGGCTTTAAAATGAAGGCATCCAACTTAATTTCTTTTCTTAAGTTTCCATTTCTTTGATTTTGGTTTATCAATTTAATGTTTTTAAAAAAAATGGAGAAGGGGACATTTGTTATGCGATTTGAAAAAGCAGGAGGCACGTGGAAGGAAGGGTTACAGTGATGTTGAATTATAGTCAAATTTTAAATGTCAAATTATATTTAAAATTTAAAATTTAAATTGTGTCGATTTTCGCAACTCACAATCTCGATCTCCAATCGAGGCGTGCCGCTAGGCGTTTATAATGTTAAACCCCTATTACAAACGCAATGGAAAAGCATCCGAGTCCTAATTCGATCGTATGGAGAAGATAGCTCTTTGGACCCAGTTATTATATTAAATTATCGATATAAATTTCAGCGTGTTTATATATCATATGCTCACACAACAACTCCAAACATTACGAAAATTAAAATCCGACAATAATTTAATATTACGGATCCAATGGAACTGGTTTCGTCGAATTCCGAGACTGTTCCTCAGAAGGCTATTTCTAAATATCGATTTAAACGATATAAATTCGAAACTGAACAAAACACTTCCAAATTCAATTTTAACACCTTTACTATTTTCATTATTATCAATATAAATTTTATAAGCCTTCAAATTATTTTTTACAGGCTTAAAACAGAAAATTCAACAATTTACCCAATTTCAGTTTATTAAATCCATTAACTTAGTTGCTAAATAATAATAATTGAATTCAAGTTGAAAATTAACTTTTAAATATTTAAAATTAATTAAATATTTTGATTTCAAATGCTCATAAATTCCGGGTCGTTACATTCCTCCCCGTTTAAAAGAATTTCATCCCCGAAATTGGTAGTTAAGAAGAATGATCCAATACCCATTACCATTTTCAAAAACCAAACAGTTTTATCAACTTGCCATAACATATCTTTTATTAAAGACCCACTATTACTTCAACCAACTTCCCAAAACCTTCCATAGTTTCCAACAACATTATTCACTCCACCTTTTCAAATTTAAATTTAAACCCAAATTTAAATTATCAAAACTTTCTCAAAAATTTTCTAACTCCCTAAATTTTCGAAAAAATTCGCCAGCTTCTCCTTTGCGCGGCTAGCTCGGTACAACTACAAAATGCCTCTACGGGCCCCCAGATTTCAAAAGAAAACAAAAGCCAAGTGGCTAGATCAAAAACCCGATCAAATTTCATACAGAAATTTAAACACATACCTTTGCCGAGCAAATTTCAATTTATCATCTGAAATCAAAAATCCCAAATTCACTTTCCTAATCCTTTAGTTCCAACTAAACGATTAGTTTCAACCAAAATGATTTCTCCTCAACTCATTTCTAAAATCCTTTTATTTCAATTCCAATTTGAAATCGTTTCGTCGCTAAGAAAAATTTTCCAAAAAGTTTTTCCAACTCCCAAAATTTTCGAATTTTTTTGGCAGAGTCTCCTTCGTACGGAGGAGCTTTTGCAATTTGACAAGAGATATAAATTTATATACATCGACCCACCCGGTCGGAAAAACAATAACAGTTCATATTTTCTATTTTTATTGCATAGGCATACCTTTATTTAGCATTTTTAAGCAAGCGGCTTATTATTTTAGCAATTAGCACATCCAAATCGAGCCAAACGGCTTTCATGCACTTGTACTTACTCAATTCAAACATGTAAGTATAAAATATAGGGAGTTTATTTACATTTCACTTACTTTCAATAGCTAACATATGGAATAAGCAATGCATACTAAACAATTCTTATAAACCATTTTAATATTTCGACACTAATTCGAATAGATTCCAACCAAATTTTTATTTAGTTAGAATGGTTTATTGTTCTATCGCTTATATTCAATTCCTTTTTAATCCAAACAAACCAATTCACTTCAATAGATTCAAAAATCAATTTTTATTAATGTCTCTTCACATATTAACTTATTTAGAAGCCACACACCTACATTTCATTCCATTTCCGCAATTGTTTCATTCAAAGACATTTATTAAGCTTGGCACATTCAATACTTATAAGTTAATAACCATTTCCCAAATTAATTTAACTAGACATTTATTTAATGGACTTTCACTTTTACTCGAAGCCAAACTTCTATTATTTTAAACTTAAGTTAATTTACTTTCTTCAACTTTTTCAACTTCATAACTTAAGTTCACTTCTATTTAATTTGATTCTCATCTAATCAAATTCCATTAAATTAAGTTAGCCCATCCATTTTATTTTAATTCACCTTCTCAATTTATCAAAATAATACCCAAGCACATACTTAACTCATTTATACTCGAATTGGATTTTATACATAACCCAAATCATTTCTATTTTAATCCAATTCCATTTTATTTTTACAACACCTCCACTTATTTTAATTCATTATCAATCCAAGTCGAATTCTATTTATAATTCGAGTTTGTTTCCAACCTTCATTATGCACTTACAATCCATTTTATTTAACCGAGTTAAATTTTATTAACATACTCTATCAATTAATTTATTTAGCTAATTAGCTAACTTCCAACTTTTAAATCAATATTCGATTTTATTACAAAATCACTTCATTAAATTTTCCCGATTTCAATTTTTTTTCATAATTCTAGTTTGGATTTTCTTTCATTTTCCAAAATTCCAACACTTTTATTTTGGCTTATTTATTCCTGTTTTACATTTTTATAAGCTGCTCACTTATTAATATTCATACTTCTCCATCCCTTTACAATAAATCACATTTTCACTTTACTTTTAACTAGGGATTATATTTTTATTTGAATGCTTTTCAATTCTTTTATAAGCTTCCAAACCTTATTTATCCCAATTCAATACTTACTTATTTTATGCTTATTTATTGAAGTAAGAATTTTATTAAGAAAGGACTTAATTCCATTTAATGTCATCCCACACAGTTCAGTTTTATTTCATTTCAATTTTTTTTTCAACTTATTTCAAATCCAATTCATTATTATTAACTTTGCTTAAGTTAATTTAATTCTAATTAATTTTATTTTTCGATCCAAATTTAATTTTTATTTTCCTATTCCAGTCACATTCAAGATTTACTAATTATTTCTACCAATCATCCATTAAATTTCCACAATTTAATTTCTCCAAATTAAATTTATTTAACCTTTTCACTTTAAATTTTAATCCCAACATTCAAAGCTCATATTTTCCTTCCTGATTTAAAAATCATCTCAATTTATAAGCTTATAAACTATCTCGTCAGGATTTTTAAACACCCGGCTTTTGATTTCAAATCATTTGAAATCAACATTGTCTCAAAATCACACTTCTCAAATTTTTAAATCAATCTTGGTTTTTATCCCAACAATTTCCTTTGAAATTTCAAAAATAAACTAGTTCCTCTGAACAAATCAATTTGGCAGCAATCCGTCACTTAGAAACTCGAAAATGAACATCGATGATGCTGCAGTCATCACCGAAATTATTTTCCAGTGACTGAAATGAGCTTAATGCTATATCCCTTCCCAAAATTTATTTGAAATAATTTCCTTTCAGATATACTTTCACAATAATAATGCTACCATTTGTCTTCAAGACACTTCGAAAAACACTTCCAAAACCTCCAGGGTTTTAAATTTTCAATTTGATTTAAATCAAATTTTAACTATAATTCATTTTTATAAGTTATGCTTATACAAATTCCCTTTTGATTATCCATGTCATTTCAGTTTTTACAATTTTATTTGTTTAAAATATTATCATACAAACATCCATGTTATATAACAATTTAAGGAAATATTTCTTTTATATCAAAATATATTTTGGGCCAAATTATTTCATTCACCCACCTTTAAAACAATACCGTGTCAGTTTATCGTGTCAGGTGTTTATAAACTCTTCTCGAATAGCGGCCAACTTACTCGATCAGAATTCATATTCCACTCAATCAATGAGTCAACACAATATTAAAAAAAATTATATTCACTGTAACAACCCATAATTTTGTAAATATTTTAATAAGGTTTTACTTGAAAACGTTGTTTTTTTAAAGTAAAATTTTCAACAATTAAATTTTTAAGTTAATAAGTTTTGGTAAAAAAAAGAGGAAAAAAAACTTATTGTAATTTAAATTTAAGCCTTAATTAATGTAATATTTCTGTTATTGATTCAAATAGAAAACATATGTAGTTTATTAATGTTTGCATGTGTTCATTATTTAAATCCAATCTTTTGGTTTTTGCATACTTTTGTTTAAAGTTAAAAAGGGGGGGCTTCTTTATAAAAATAACTTGAATTAATTACAAAATATCACGATTCCTTTTATTTCCTTTTAAATTAACGTTAGACCTTAATTTATTGCTTAATATTAAAGAATTTACTAAGTTATAAATTTTAACATAAAGATGTTGTATTAAGTTTAAGACATTATTTACAATGATTTGTATATACATATGTGTGTGCGTTAATTTGACTTAAGATTTATAAGATGGACTTGTATGCAAAGTCATAACTTTTTTTATCTTAAACCCTTTTAATCCGGAGATTAGGTTCAAAATTGTTGTCTTTAATTTTAGGCTCATAAAATAGTGAAACTTAATTTTAACACATTTATATGTATAAGTCTATTATATATATACGTATACGTATATGTTTTTAATAATACTATGACCGATAAAGATATATATGAAGGAAACATCATCTTTTTACACAATCTAATATTGCACTTACATAATTTACTGTAGAATACATTTGGACATAGTTACATTCCATGCCATGAATAAATAGTTTGTTAAGGACATTTAATTAATCAATCGATTTGATTAGAGAAAGAATCAAATGTTTCTCTCTCCCTATACATAACTAAGCTCTAGATTAATTACCTGTTTTTAGGGAAAGAAACGAAAGGTAGCCTTAATTCTTGCCTTTTAGTTTTCCTAACATTTGTTCCTTTCCAGCCATTCATTCATTTAGTTTAGCCATATATTTTGCCTTGCAATTCACGTACAAGTTTCTCTTTTTCTCATCTTCTTTATTTTCTCATTTCCTAAGAGAAAGAAAAATATTACAAGCACTTTATTCTTTTATTTATAAAACCTTGGAATTTATTTTAATATAAAATTTTAATTTGAGTAAATCATTTCCCAAAATTCTATAATAAAAATGAAAGTTTCTGAAATTTTTAACTCTGTTAAGGATAACTCTAATTTGAATTTTAAATAAAGAAATGGATTATCTACTTTCTTTAAAAATGTGTAATATTTTTTTTGAATAATAAATTTCGTTGGAAATGGTAAATAAATCAGAATAATGTAAACATGTTAAGGAGTAACTTTTAAGAATTCAGTGTATTAATAAACTGTTAAAATTACGCATAAAAAGGGCACGAATTTTTAATGGAATAAATAACATATACAATAGGAAAATGTATTAATTTAAAAAAAAACGTTACCTTTGTATATTTGGGTGTATATTTTTGCGTGGGTTCTGCGCATTTTAAAAATTCATACCGCAATTACATATGCATCAATAAATCAATTAAAACTTTTCTAGCCAAACGTTACACTTTCCATAACATTCATTTGTTTTAATTTGGTATAAAACTTTGAATAAAATAACGTTCAAATCCTCATTAATTTCTTGCCTATCTTTTACCACAATCAACGCACATATATATTCTTTTCAAATTCCATTTCTAGTGAAAGCCGTTTCTTTTCTGATAAATTCCTTTCCCTCTACACCATTCTTCAGCACATCTTCTACGGGTAATAAATCGCATGCGATGAGAAATGGTAATAAAAATAATTTCGTTTCCTGACTAAACAAAAAAAAATCGCATACCATAAATTACGCCTATTTTCATTTCGTGTGTTCCAAGCAAATTTCCCCTATAAATACTAGACACATCACAATATTTTCTCTACATCTCATTTTAGCTTCAGCATTTGTTCTTGCGCAAGCTTCTTCGGGTATGGTTGTTTTCCTTTCCTCTTGCTTCTTTTTTTTTTAATTCTTCTTGCATTTTTTTCTTCCTTTCTTTCTTTCATGTTCCTCTGTTTTCTTCCACTGTTCCACCACCTTGTCACAGCCTCTTTTCCATACGTGGCCAAGCACCCCCCACATAGTGAAGCCGAGTCCTGCTTTTTGAGTCAAAATATTTTGCATGATCATGACAAGAAGGGTAGATGGGTTATAGGTTGGAGTTCGTAGTCTGCAACGTGAGTATGTTTGCAAGAAAAAAAAATAAAAAAAATAGAGAAAATAAGTGTTAATACGAAAGAAAGAAGAGAGGAAATGCATACGTAAGTTTATAACGCGTATGCGTTGAAAAATAAAATGAGAAAATAAATAAATAAAATATAAAGTTTGAACGTGAGTATATGAAAAGGGAGAAGGAAGAAATGCATGAGAAGATAGGATGGCCACCTGTACGTATAACAATCTTTAAACTTTACATATGATAATTTTCTCTCTTTATTTTCCATCTTTACTCATCTTTACTCTCATCTAAATTACGTACTAAAACAAGTAATTTACAAATGCATTTGTAACAACCCGCATATTTATCGATTTTATATTTAAATATTTTATTTAAATATTTTGTCGTTAATCGGATATTGGTCCGAAAAGCTACTTTTTGCAAACGGTCAAATTAGGACTCGAGACCACTTCCATTGAGTTCTAAATGCCGTTTACAATTATTTTAAGTATAAACATTGGTAGGTTTGGAGTTAGTAGAATTTCACTAACTTTTCCCGCTTTGGACTTTGGGTTAGATTACCATTATGACTCAAGCCCAAACCCCCTTCCTTCTTCTCACTCTTCATAAATTTTCTAACAACCAAGCTTTGCATTAATGGTGAGTGGAAGAGGAAATTAAAACTCCAAGCTTAGATTTCAACTTTAAATCCATCATTCAACTCCAAAATCAAAGTGAAGACATTGGATTCTAGCTTGTAGTTGCTTCTCCATTGTTTCAAGCTCCTTCTTCATTGAATTTGTGCAAAGGTGAGATTTTTATCTCACAAATCTAGTCTATAACTATATTGGACTGTTGGGAATGATTCCCTATCACTTTTGCATGCACATTTGCCTTTGGTTTGGATTGGATTGGCGAAAAACTCCAATTTTTAGCATTTTTGGAAATTTCCTGCACTTAGCTCGTTCTGGCCACTTGACACGTTCGGTGATAGGTCGCAAGGTCACTGGGTCGTAGGTCGCAGGGCTTTAGGTCGTTCTGGAAGAATTGGCACTTCGGAATTAGGTCGCTCACGAGTTAAGTCGTTAGGTCGCTCGCGAGTTAGTACCATAGGTCGCAGGGCTTTAGGTCATTCTGGAAGTATTGGCACTTCGGAGTTAGGTCGCTCGCGAGTTAAGCCTTAAGTCGTAGGTCGCTCACGAGTTAGGCCTTAAGTCGTAGGTCGCTCGCGAGTTAAGCCTTAAGTCGTAGGTCGCTCACGAGTTAGGCCTTAAGCCGTAGGTCGCTCGCGAGTTAAGCCTTAAGTCTTAGGTCGTTTCCGACATATAATCTCTAGGCAAACGTTAAGTCGCTCGCCCTGGTTTATCTCGTAGGTCGTCTCCGACCTAAACTCCTGATAAGTCGTTCGAGATAGGTCGTTGGACCATTTACCTTAGGTCGCTCGTCCACTAAGTCGGCCTGGTTTATCTCGTAGGTTGTCTCCGACCTAAGCTCCTGATAAGTCGTTCGAGTTAGGTCGTTGGACCATTTAGCTTAGGTCGCTCGACTCTGTTAAGTCGTAGGTCGTTAGACCTTAGGTCGTTCGCCTTCCTTAAGTCGCTCGACCCCTCCACACTAGGACGCTCGGCTTGCTTGAGCCGTAGGTCGTTGGACCTTAAGTCGCTTGCCTCCCTTAACTCCAGTTAGGTCGCTCGGCCATTGTGTTAGGTCGCGTGAACCCCGTAAGCGGTGGCGTTGCCCCCTCACCCCCACCTTGGGGGGTTGCCACCCCCCCTGGACCCCCCCTCCGTAGGGGATCTTATCTGAAAAACATTGAGCTGATTTCCTTGGATTTTATTCACATCTCCGTATGCGATCTTTGTGATTGATTGTTTCTACAATTGCTTCTGTGTTTTGTCATTTTATAATATAAAGGTTTCAATACTAGTAGTAAATATCAAAACTCTTTTAACAAACAATTTCAACTCTATTTTTAATAACAAAGCTCTTTTCTTAAACCGTTTTCCAATCTATTAGTATATACAGACCTTTACCTCACTCGGATGAGAAATCTAATTAAACGACTTAGTAAAACAAGTGGTATGAAACGCTTGCGTTCACTTCGTCGGTTAATTCTTGGACTTGTTCGATTGAACCTCTTGTGACAATTTTATTAGTGAAGATTTACAGTTTGTTCGTAAATATTTAAGTTAAGCAAGTGGTTATGGGACATGAAGCTAAACTTCTATATTTACTAGCTTAGTGTAATTGACACTTCTCGTTGATCGTGACGATCATTCTGATGCTTTAGACTAGCAACTGTGCGATGTCTCTTGTTGCGAGGTTAGACTAGGCACCACTTGTGTGATTCCACTCACACATACCTTTTTGCTTTTTGGTTAGTCTGGACCATAATCTGTGTGATTCCATTCACACATGTGGGGTAGCTCCCCTTGGTCTTCGGACCGTCATGTGATAGGCCTCTTTCTCTTTTCTATGATTTCTGGACTTCTTGCATTGATTTCTAGAATTTATGTCATTAACTTGTTATGAGTACAAGTTTGGGGTATGATGCCCTTTCCGAATCTTTGAGAAGATTCTTGTGATATTGATTATCTCTTATTGATTGATCTTCTGTTGATCATTATTTACATACTTATAGTGGTATGTCATCATGGATATTTTAGGTTTATGCCATATCTTTTATGTTATATCTTGTCATCTGATATTTATAGCTAGACTGACCCGTTTATTATTTTTCTTAAATAATACTCGGGTCAGACCGAGATGTTACAGGTGCTTCTGCTTGACTTCTTCCCAGGGATTCATCACTCTGACTTTTGGCTAACTGTTTAGATTAGAAGTTTTTGTTGTATACACTTGAGATATAGACTCATAGTTGTATTCTTTTGTATAGCACGTGTTGCTATTCTTTTGTATTATTGTGGATCTTTTGACCACTACTCTGATGTACACTTTCATGTGTTAGTTATATATTCATATCTTCTTCCGCCTTTGTGATATGGATGTCTGTGACTGATTTGCGTTATGCTTATTTCTACGTTTGTTTCCGAAGATTATTTATAGCCACCGTGTGATAAGCAATTACATGGATGGTCGCTCCTCAACAGCCTTATTCTCCATGCTAGTTGACAGCACCACTCCGTAGTGTTCTTGGCTAGCGTGGGTATAGAGGTAGGGCGTCACAGCATTTATATTATATAGCAGTACTGTTAATGTAGCAATTTACATTGATTTACTAAAGTACAATTTATAAAGACAAAAATGCAACTACGGATTGTATATCACTGGTCATAAAAATTCTTCAATCTTGTATGCATTTTCACCTACTAGTTACATTCATCGGCATTCGCATTTCATATTTCTTCTATTTCAAATTGTTCGGACAATACACAACATCTAGATGAGTCCCCATTTGAAATAAAATATATATAAATAAAGAAGAAGAATAATGATATGCAAGCGGAGAATATGGTTGGTCACCTGTACAAGTTAAGTCTAGGCCATTGGAGGGTGCATCGCTTTGCATTGTTGAATTAAAAACATATAGGGTGCGTGCGTACATTCATCTACTTAAGATTTGGGCATGGCGAACTTCGTTGTTTTGGGTTGAGCCAGGTGGTGGAGTGGTCGAGTCAAATTTGATTCCATCTGTCCAGTTTATTTCGAAATTTCGTGTTAATTTTTTTCTTGGTTTTGATTTTTTTAATTAATTCGTTTCCTTTTCAAATATATAAATCTGGTCGCAGCCTCCGCATCAGTTTGATCGTGCTTTCGTACGTTTTCTTTTTTGCAAGTGTGACCATCGTTTTAAATCAAATCTTCGATGGCATTCAGGTGAGTATTCCTCACCAGACAAACATACTTGTATATTTGTGAATTAATCACAAGTGTAATTGTAAACTTATTTATTTAATTTTATCTGCCTGTGATATTAACTTATGATGTTAAACCCCATTATTTAATGGACACATCATCAGTTGTATTATCTATTGTTATATTTTGCAGTTATACTATTTATTATTATTTACTGTTTGAATCACACTGCAAGTTCCCTGTTGAATAGAAATCGTTACAGGCTGAAATGATAGGCCTGAACGATAATTATTTATTCATTTATTTAATTATTTATTATTTAACTTGGGACTACGGGTTTGAAATGATAGAACCCGGGTTTTCTTTGTCAATTGCCAATTGAAATGATATATATCCGTATCACTTGACCTAGGCTAGAAAACTATATACAGACCCGAGGTTTATATAATATTTTTCGGAAATGTTTTAAAAAATATTTTAAATGGAAAATTTATAATATTCTGGTTTAAAATTATTTAAATGGTTTTTATAAAATTTATAATGATTTTTGAATGAGTCGAAATGTTAAATAAATGATGTTTAAGTAAAAGTTTGAAATATAACTTATTTTCGAAAATTCTAAATTTTTGTTAAAAGTGAGATTCTAGTTAAGTAAAATAATTGATAATAAGTTATATTTTAGGAATTTAAAACTTAATTATTAAGTTAATAATTTAATTAAAGAAATGGGAATTTAATACTTTAAATAAGAAATTCATAATAAAATTTGATTTTTGTACGAAAATTTACTTATGAATTCATAAAAATATGAGTATTGAAATTATGAATTTATAATGTGAAAATATACGATTTGTATGAAAAATTTACTTAGTTATGAAATCATAGTTAAACCTTCAAATTTTAAATATAAAGGATATTACAGCATTTGTAAATGTTGTAGTTAAATTTAAATAAACTTAAAGGCTAATTTGAACTAAAAGCTATTATAGCACTTTGTGAGTGCTATAGTTGATAAAGATAACTAAAGTTTAGTTGGAAATAGAGAAATATATTACAGCACTTAAATGTTGTCTTTTGTAAATGAACTATTTAACCTATAACTTTAGGTAGCATTTTATAAGTGCTACGGAAACTGAATTTTTGATTGTTTTAATAAAATTTAATAATCTTTGGGAAAAAGGCTTAAATTTTGGAATTTAATATGTAATTAATAAAAATAAGGAATTGACTTTAAATGGTTTTAAATGGAAGAATTTAACTTTTAAATGTGAGTTGAAAGGCAATTAATTCCTAAATAATTTGAATAGATTTGAATGGTATTTTATATTAAATAAAATGACTGATGTTTAAATAAATGATGTTTGAAATGATATTATGATATTGAAATGTTTTTGAAATTTATTTTGATTTTTAAAGTATAAATACCATTTTTAAAAGTTGTAACCATGGGTTATAATAACGTTTGTTTGTTAAAGAGACCGGGATCAGATATCTGGCATACTCTCTGTCGATACCGAAAACTACTTTGACAATCGTGTACGCGGTGGAGATTCCAGAATGAAGTAGGATGGTGGAGGCGTTTCCTTTGAGGTAAATACGTGGACCTGACTCTTGTGAGTTGGCATAAGGTGGCTAAAATAGGAGCGATCGACGGATTAATGAGGTAGCACCTCTGATAGGACGCACTTCTTCGTATGCCATTCTATTACTTTTGTGATTGTATTGGTGCGCACCTTTGATTTGGGAGTGTTGTTCGAGGTGGGCGGTAGCTGCGCGCTACGCATTACCATCGGTCCAGAAGCGTAATTGGTATATCTACCCTGGAATTGCCTAGTTGTGCCGTGTCACCTACCATAGTGAGCCTCGTACGAGTTTGGTTTTCTCCCATAGCCCGTGTGGTATCCTCTGGTGGCTTCCCGATCAGGAGGGACTATGATATTGGATGGACTACTGGGACTATTACGTGTTAAGGGGAATATTGGGTCACTCCTTAACGCTATTTAAAAGTAAGTATATTTTAATATAGACACTATTATAATAGCGAAATTATTAATATATAGTAAATAGTTTAACTGATCCTTAGAGGATGGACGGTCCCAAGCATCCTTTAAGTTATTTGCACTATATTACAGTACACTTGAATTATTTTACACTGTATAAGTATGTATGTCCTGACTCGAGTGTTCATGTGTTATTTTACGCTAGGGTCAGCCTAAGTTGCAGTTCAGTTTCATCCCAGAGCTAGGATTTTTGTAGATCACTTTCAAGCTGCTGGCAAACTTCCCTTCCAGTTCTTTATCTAAATTTTGAAATCAAGACTAGTGGACATTTGGATTGTTCTACTGATGATTTAAAACTATATTTGGACTAAAGACTATGTAATTTTTATTTGATTGAGACTATTTATAGTGGCTTCATGAACCACTAAGTATTTTTAAATTCCGCTGCGAGTTTTCTGATATCTGTGTCTGTGATTCTGTGATTATTTATTTACTGTATATTTTGAGATTTGCCAAATTTTATTTACAACGGGGTATTTTGAACAATTCAAGTCCGACATGTGTGTCTGCCATTGCACTTGGAGGGTGCAGCATGATAGGGGGTTCTCGCTTCCTGGTTTGGTAGCGAACGGTTGACTCTTGCTCCTACATGTCCCCGTGGGGGTTGGTGGTGCAGTCGAGAGGCTGGCCGTAAAGGCAGAACACAGGTACCAATGTATGCTACGGTGGTCGTTACCCCACTGGCGCGGGTCGTTACATTTGGTATCAGAGCTTTGGCTCTAGGCAAAACATAGAATGTATGGTAAAATTTGATTTATAGAATCACATTCATTCGAGCTTGAATCTCTTCCTTTTCGAATTTTGGAACGTTCCCTGCGGTTCTGAAGTTCATTTGTGTCCCTCACTATTCATTTTCTTTCGGGGTATCCCATAACTCCACTTCGGATGATCTTTATAGTGAATTGGCGGTCTCGCCAATATTCTAATAAAGGGGCGAAACTCCTTTACAATTAGCATTGATTCACCAGAGATTTATATTTATCCTCGGTTAAGATGCTAGTATCTTTGGTTATTCCGAATTCTATCTCTTCAGATCGAATGTAGATTTACCCCAGAAAATCCACATCGATGTTATTCTTTAAGTCACGGTTGAACCGGTTAAGGTTGCCCGCGATTTATATAGACTTATCTGGTTCCTTATTCTGTTATTTAATCGTCGGATCTTCTGATTCCAACTTATCTTTAAATCAAAATTCTCTTTGATTTGAGTCCTTCAAATTTGAATCTCTATACTTGTTTTGAAAAATTTATTCCTATATTTGGGAAAAATCTAATATTATATATATAAGTATAATTTTCAGAATTTAACTAGTTGCTTAGAGATAATAGTGTTTGATTTTATTTATGGTTTTGTAAACCATTGGTTTTGTCTTATATAAATAATTGAACTATAAAAAATGGTTATAAATTTATTTGGAAACAGAAATGAATTTAAAACAAGAATGTAAGAATTTAATTTCTGATAGTTTCAAACATTTGTGTTTAAAGTCTTAAAAGGATATATTATTTAAAGGGAAATATTATTTAAAGTATTTTCGAATAGAAATTTGTTTCCAAACAATTTTAAAGTTTTAAAAATTAGTGCTCTTCTTTTTGTCGCTGGAAAATAATTTCGGTGATGACTGCAGCATCATCGACATTCATTTTCGAGTATCGAAGTGAAGAGACCACGCTGTAGTTTTGCTTCAAAAATTTAATTGATTTGAATTTCTAAAATATGACTTAATTTACAATATATATAGATATATGATTTAAATTTGATTTGACATATACTATATGTATGTATTTATTTATCTCTAAAGTGTTTGAAGTTAATTGGAAATTTAATTCATAAATTTATGTTAAAAGGTGATTCTAATGATAAAATAAAGTCAAATTTTGAATGAATATTTAAACTTGAATAATAGAATTGGAAAAGTTTTTACTTGTATAATATTAAATTGCATGCCAATATAACTTACCTAAATCATTCAGAAATTAACTACGTAATTGGATAATGTACAATATAAATGGATTTTTTTAAATAAAATTTGAGTGGTTATAATAAATGTTATACACTTAAAGTTTCAGTTACAAAAAGACAAATAGGGGTAAATAGAATAAAAATAATAATTGAATAATATACAATATCAAATGGTGTTAAAGGAAATTTAGAAATAAATTGGAATAGTTATAATAAATGTAATCTACTTAATATGTGTGATAAGATATATTAAGTAGAATATATTTAATAATAATCTGGAATAAAGAAGAATTAAATTTGTTGAGTAAAAGATGATTATTATAAATGACTATACAAATTTATGATTTTTGAAATTGTTAATTTCAAAATAATTGGATAATAAAATAATTAATTTCGAAATAGTTAAGATTGATTTAGCTTCAGTAAAAATCAAATGGATTAAATCAATTATTGAATATTAATTAATTTAAATTGAATTTATATGGTTTAAATCAATGATTCCATTTTGAGTTTCAATTTAGTTTTCTTTCAGGGTGTTTCTATTCTCCTACCTCCTTCCTTTTCGAGGACGAAAAGTTTTGAGTGGGGGAGAGTGTAACAACCCATAATTTTGTAAATATTTTAATTAAGTTTTACTTGAAAACGTTGTTTTTTTAAAGTAAAATTTTCAATAATTAAATTTTTAAGTTAATAAGTTTCGGTAAAAAAAAGAAGAAAAAAAACTTATCGTAATTTAAATTTAAGCCTTAATTAATGTAATATTTCTGTTATTGATTCAAATAGAAAACATATGCAGTTTATTAATGTTTGCATTTGTTCATTATTTAAATCCAATCTTTTGGTTTTTGCATACTTTTGTTTAAAGTTAAAAAAAAGGGGGGCTTCTTTATAAAAATAACTTGAATTTATTACAAAATATCACGATTCCTTTTATTTCCCTTTAAATTAATGTTAGACCTTAATTTATTGCTTAATATTAAAGAATTTACTAAGTTATAAATTTTAACATTAAGATGTTGTATTAAGTTTAAGACATTATTTACAATGATTTGTATATACATATGTGTGTGCGTTAATTTGACTTAAGATTTATAAGATGGACTTGTATGCAAAGTCATAACTTTTTTATCTTAAACCCTTTTAATCCGGAGATTAGGTTCAAAATTGTTGTCTTTAATTTTAGGCTCATAAAATAGTGAAACTTAATTTTAACACATTTATATGTATAAATCTGTTATATACATATATATATACATATACGTATACGTATACGTATACGTATATGTTTTTAATAATACTATAACCAATAAGATATATATGAAGGAAACATCATCTTTGTACATAATCTAATATTGCACTTACATAATTTACTGTAGAATACATATGGACATAGTTACATTCCATGCAATGAATAAACAGCTTGTTAAGGACATTTAATTAATCAATCAATTTGATTAGAGAAAGAATGAAAGGTTTCTCTCTCCATATACATAATTAAGCTCTAGATTAATTACCTGTTTTTAGGGAAAGAAACGAAAGATTGCCTTAATTCTTGCCTTTTAGTTTTCCTAACATTTGTTCCTTTCTAGCCATTCATTCCTTTAGTTTAGCCGTATATTTTTCCTTGCAATTCACGTACAAGTTTCTCTTTTTCTCATCTTCTTTTTTTTCTCATTTCCAAAGAGAAAGAAAAATATTACAAGCACTTTATTCTTTTATTTATAAAACCTTGGAATTTATTTTAATATAAATTTTTAATTTGAGTAAATCATTTCCCAAAATTCTATAAGAAAAATGAAAGTTTCTGAAATTTTTGACTTTGTTAAGGATAACTCTAATTGGAATTTTAAATAAAGAAATGGATTATCTACTTTCTTTAAAAATGTGTAATATTTTTTTTTGAATAATAAATTTCGTTGGACATGGTAAATAAATCAGAATAATATAAACATGTTAAGGAGTAACTTTTAAGAATTTAATGTATTAATAAACTATTAAAATTACGCATAAAAAGGTCACGAATTTTTAATGGAATAAATAATGTATAAAATAGGAAAACGTATTAATTTAAAAAAAACGTTACCTTTGTATATTTGGGTGTATATTTTTGCATGGGTTCTGCGCATTTTAAAATTCATACCGCAATTATATATGCATAAATAAATCAGTTAAAAATTTACTAGCCAAACGTTACACTTTCCATGACATTCGTTTTAATTTGGTATAAAATTTTGAATAAAATAACGTTCAAATCCTCATTAATTTCTTGCCTATCTTTTACCACAATCAACGCACGTATATATTCTTTTCAAATTCCATTTCTAGTGAAAGACGTTTCTTTTCTGATAAATTCCTTTCCCTCTACACCATTTTTCAACACATCTTCTAAGGGTAATAAATCGCATGCGAAGAGAAATGGTAATAAAAATAATTTCGTTTCCTGAATAAACAAAAAAAAAATCGCATACCATAAATTACGCCTATTTTCATTTTGTGTGTTCCAAGCAAATTTCCCCTATAAATACTAGACACATCACAATATTTTCTCTACATCTCATTTTAGCTTCAGCCTTTGTTCTTGCGCAAGCTTCTTCAGGTATGACTGTTTTCCTTTCCTCTTGCTTCTTCTTTTCTTTTTATTCTTCTTGCATTTTTCTTTCTTTCTTTCTTTCTTTCTTTCATGTTCCTCTGTTTTCTTCCACTGTTCCACCACCTTGTCACAACCTCTTTTCCATATGTGGCCAAGCACCCCCACATAGTGTAGCCGAGTCCTGCTTTTTGAGTCAAAATATTTTGCATGAGCATGACAAGAAGAGTAGATGGGTTATAGGTTGGAGTTTGTAGTCTGCAACGTGAGTATGTTTGCAAGAAAAAAAAAATAAAAAAAAAGAGAAAAGAAGTGTTAATACGAAAGAAAGAAGAGAGGAAATGCATACGTAAGTTTATAACACGTATGCGTTGAAAAATAAAATGAGAAAAATAAATAAATAAAAAATAAAGTTTGTACGTGAGTATATAAAAAGGGAGAAGGAAGAAATGCATGAGAAGATAGGATGGCCACCTGTACGTATAATAATCTTTAACCTGTACATATGATAATTTTCTCTCTTCATTTTCCATCTTTCCTCATCTTTACTCTCATCTAGATTACGTACTAAAACAAGTAATTTACAAATGCATTTATATTATATAGAAGTACTGTTAATGTAGCAATTTACAATGATTTACTAAAGTACAATTTATAAAGACAAAAATGCAACTATAGATTGCATATCACTGGTCATAAAAATTCTTCAATCTTGTATGCATTTTCATCTACTAGTTACATTCACCGACGTCTACATTTCATATTTATTCTATTTCAAATTGTTTGGACAATACACAACATCTAGATGAGTCCCCATTTGAAATAAAAAATATATAAATAAAGAAGAAGAATAATGATATGCAAGCGGAGAATATGGTTGGTAACCTGTACAAGTTAAGTCTAGGCCTGTGGAGGGTGCATCACTTTGCATTGTTGAATTAAAAACATATAGGTTGCGTGCGTACATTCATCTACTTAAGATTTGGGCAGGGCGAACTTCGTTGTTTTAGGTTGAGCCAGGTGGTGGAGTGGTCGAGTCAAATTTGATTCCATCCGTCCAGTTTATTTCGAAATTTCGTGTTAATTTTTTTTCATAGTTTTGATTTTTTTAATTAATTCGTTTCCTTTTCAAAAATATAAATCTGGTCGCAGCCTCCGCATCAGTTTGATCGTGCTTCCGTACGTTTTCTTTTTTTCAAGTGTGACCATCGTTTTAAATCAAATCTTCGATGGCATTCAGGTGAGTATTCCTCACCAGACAAACATACTTGTATATTTGTGAATTAATCATAAGTGTAATTGTAAACCTATTTTATTTAATTTTATCTTCCTGTGATATTAACTTATGATGTTAAACCCCATTATTTAATTGACACATCATCAGTTGTATTATCTATTGTTATATTTTGCAGTTATACTATTTATTATTATTTACTGTTTGAATCACATTGCAAGTTCCCTGTAGAATAGAAATCGTTACAGGTTGAACTGATAGGCCTGAACGATAATTATTTATTCATTTATTTAATTATTTAATTATTTATTATCTAACTTGGGATTACGGGTTTGAAATGATAGAACCCGGGTTTTCTTTGTAAATTGCGGATTGAAATGATATATATCCGTATCACTTGACCTAGGCTAGAAAACTATATACAGACCCGTGGTTTATATAATATTTTGTTGAAATGTTTTAAAAAATATTTTAAATGGAAAATTTATAATATTCTGGTTTAAAATGTATTTAAATGATTTTTATAAAATTTATAATGATTTTTGAATGAGTCGAAATGTTAAATAAATGAATGTTTAAGTAAAATTTTGAAATATAACTTATTTTCGAAAATTCTGAATTTTTGTTAAAAGTGAGATTCTAGTTAAGTAAACTAATTGATAATAAGTTATATTTTTGGAATTTAAAACTTAATTGTTAAGTTAATAATTTAATTAAACAAATGGGAATTTAATACTTGGATTTAAATAAGAAATTCATAATAAAATTTGATTTTTGTATGAAAATTTACTTATAAATTCATAAAAATATGAGTATTGAAATTATGACTTTATAATGTGAAAATATATGATTTATATGAAAAATTTACTTAGTTATGAAATCATAGTTAAACCTTCAAATTTTAAATATAAAGGATATTACAGCATTTGTAAATGTTGTAGTTAAATTTAAATGAACTTAAAGGCTTTTTTGAACTAAATGCTATTATAGCACTTTGTAAGTGCTATAGTTGATAAAGATAACTAAAGTTTAGTTGGAAATAAATAAATCTATTACAGCACTTAATTGTTGTCTTTTGTAAATGAACTGTTTAACCTATAACTTTAGGTAGCATTTTGTAAGTGCTACGGAAACTGAATTTTTGATTGTTTTAATAAAATTTAATAATCTTTGGGAAAAAGGCTTAAATTTTGGAATTTAATATGTAATTAATAAAAATAAGGAATTGACTTTAAATGGTTTTAAATGGAAGAATTTAACTATTAAATGTGAGTTGAAAGGCAATTAATTCCTAAATAAATTGAATAGATTTAAATGGTATTTTATATTAAATAAAATGACTGATGTTTAAATAAATGATGTTTGAAATGATATTATGATATTGAAATGTTTTTGAAATTCATTTTTATTTTTAAAGTATAAATACCATTTTTAAAAGTTGTAACCACGGTTTATAATAACGTTTGGTTGTTAAAGAGACCGGAATCGGATATCTGGCATACTCTCTGTCGATACCGAAAACCACTTTGACAAACGTGTACACGGTGGAGATTCTAGAATGAAGTAGGATGGTGGAGACGTTTCCTTTGAGGTAAATACATGGACCCGACTCCCGACAGTTGGCATAAGGTGGCTAAAACAGGAGCGATCGACGGATTAATGAGGTAGCACCTCTGATCGGACACACTTCTTCTATGCCATTCTATTACTTTTGTGATTGTATTGGTGCACACCTTTGATTTGGAAGTGTTGTTCGAGGTGGGCGGTAGCTGCACGCAACGCGTTACTATCGGTCCGGAAGCGTAATTGGTATATCTACCCTGGCATTACCAAGTTGTGCCATGTCACCTACCATAGCGAGCCTTGTACGAGTTTGGTTTTCTCCCGTAGCCCGTGTGGTATCCTCTGGTGGCTTTCCGATCAGGAGGGACTATGATATTGGATGGACTACTGGGACTATTACGTGTTAAGGGGAATATTGGGTCACTCCTTAACGCTATTTAAAAGTAAGTTTATTTTAATATAGACACTATTATAATAGAGAAATTATTACTATATAGTAAATAGTTTAACGGATCCTTAGAGGATGGGCGGTCCCAAGCATCCTTTAAGTTATTTGCTCTATATTACAGTACACTTGAATTATTTTACACTGTATAAGTATGTATGTCCTGACTCGAGTGTACATGTTTTATTTTACGCTCGGGTCAGCCTGAGTTGCAGTTCAGTTTCATCCCAGAGCTAGGATTTCTGCAGATCACTTTCAAGCTGCTGGCAAACTTCCCTTCCAGTTCTTTATCTAAATTTTGAAATCAAGACTAGTGGACGTTTGGATTGTTCTACTGAAGATTTAAAACTATATTTGGATTAAAGACTATGTAATTTTTATTTGATTGAGACTATTTATAGTGGCTTCATCAACCACTAAGTATTTTTAAATTCCGCTGCGAGTTTTCTGATATCTGTGTTTGTGATTCTGTGATTATTTATTTACTGTATAGTTTGAGATTTGCCAAATTTTATTTACAACGCGGTATTTTGAACAATTCAAGTCCGACATGTGCAGATGCGAATGGTTGAAAATATCGGGTCGTTACATTCACTAACAAATACGCGCTCATATATATTAATATGATCAATCCATTCTAGAGTACTACGGACTCTATTTTCAATGAGTAATACCCACCAAGCCAAGGTTATCACCAACCCAAGCTCTGATACCACAATGTCACGACCCGATTTTCCCATGCCCGAAAAACCGAACCAAGGGGTTAAAGAAGAAGAGGTAGAAGAAGAAAGTAGAAAACAACAACAGAATCTAGCCATCGTAGCGGAATAAGATATAATAGATAATAACAGATCTTTACACAAAAGAAAATTATATCTGTTTATAGATTACATTATCAGAGTGTACATAACGCACAACTGGACGGTAATCATAACCTGTCCTCATAATCTGAATACACAGCGGAAAATTTAACACAAATACGGAAGCACGTATTGCCCTCCAGCTCATCTGCTGAGCTCCACAGCATCCTTTTCTATATCCTATAATACTCGGTCTGACCCGAGCATTATAGTTAAATAACACCCGAGTCAGTTTGGAATACCAGCGTGAGAAAACCACACTCAAATAGATTATTAAATTTTCAAAAATCCTTTGAAAATCAAAAGTATCTCGTAAGACCACGCCACAAATAAACATGTCGGGTTTTTACCTTACGATAGCTAAAACACTTTTGGTTAAATTCCTCTGATATTATAATAGTGTCTATATACAAGTACTTATTCAAATAGCCGAATTGTTACATTTATTAAATTCCAGCTACTAGCCACAATCGTGGGTAATACAAACAAAAATCTTAAAAGGCGTGTAGGAAGAACGGATTTCCAACTAATGACTAGGTACTGGGGTACCACCTACCACAGTACGTGGCCTAGATCACTGTACCAAGGATTACTCCCAATCCCCTACAACACAAGACCGGGACTACCCCTTACTGGACAATCCGGAGTAAGATCACCCCACGGTTGGGATCATCAACCGCACCACTAAGCCGAATAAAAAGGGACATCTAGACAGGGATGACCTCACCCTAATGGGCCCTACCCACCTAGCCTTGCCGCATAACCCCTGATTTTCAGTCATTCCCGGTTGATGAGGCTAGAGGCTAAGGGTTACCTTTTAAGAACGTTTCACTTAGAATGCCCATCGCCCACTTGACGATGTTCTGAAAGCATTCATCGATACAAGTCCGTCCCGGGTTCGAAGGAACCGAAGGCACTACTCCTACTACATCCATTTTGGAGCCATCCTTAGGATTAGTAGCGACTAGCCCTTGCACTTCACTGCTCCATCTTCGAATCCGAACTCGTTTTCCCCACGAAAACGTACAAACTGGATCGAAGTGGTTTCAAGAAATAAAACGCGATCCCGGTCTCTTCAAAACGATCAGCTCATTATCCAATATTGATAGTCGATTAATTAACTATCAATTAACATTCACAACAACCATCAAACATAAATAATTTCTCCAAATTATTTATTAACCACAAAATATCTTTGCAAGATATATTTCCACTTTCAAACCTTTTTTAAAATAGTTTTCCAACCACACTCTTCTCATGGAATGAATTCCCAAATATTTATTTCCACTGAAAACACCAAGCACAAAAACTTTAGATTTTTAAAATAATTTAAAACACTTTATCATAACATATACTTTAACGTTTAAATTGAAAACTACTTCAATACTTTATTAAAAATAATACTTTAGGAATATTTAAAATGAGGCTACTTTATAAAATATAAAACCGGATTTTCTCATTTAAAAAAAAATACCAAATCACCTTTAAATAATCACTACTATAATAGATTTTAAAAATACTTATTTTGGAATTTGAACAATTAGAAATAATAAGTTTTATATAACATACTTTCAAACAACTTAAATTTTTTAACTTATACCTTCAAATTTGTTTTGAAAACGTACTTGGCTATCAATGGAAATATGCTTTTCTTTCACATCTTTTAAAAATAGATCACAATTTATATTTAAACAAAATTTTCCATTTCTTTAATAAATTCCCACCGTGAATTTATTCTTCCAATATCCATTGATATATCACTTCGCTTTTATAAACCCAGTTTATAAATTTCATAGTCACATTCTCCTTTAAATTTCCAATTTCAAACACTTAAATCAATTTCCAAATTGATTTTCAATTTACTCCATTTTGAAATAAATCTCTTTACTTACTCATTTTTTCCAAAATCCATTAACTTCAGATTTTATTTCTTCATTTTGATTTAAAATCTTTTAACTGAAACATACCAATTTCAGATTTCCAAAATTCCATCTTTAACCTTTTAAATAAATTTAAACGTTGAATTTTAAAGTAAATTCTTTATTCCTTTAAATAATATTTGTAACAACCCGCATATTTAACGATTATATATTTTAATGTTTTATTTAAATATAGCATCGTTAGTCGGATTTTTGGATCCGAAATGTTATATTTTATAAATGGCCGAATTAGGACTCGAAACCACCTCTATTGAGTCCAAAATGACGTTTGCGATCCTTTTGGGTATAAACTTTGATATGTTTGGAGTAAGTTAAATTTTGCTACTTTTACTATTTGGGTTTTGGGTTTGGGTTCAGCCCACCAGCTAACTAAATACCCTAGCTCAGCCCATCTCTTTCCATTCACTCATTTTCACCTCCAAACTTAAGCTAAAACTGAAAATGGGGGAAAGGAAGAGGAATTAGAAATTCCAAGCCCTAGTTCTTCTTGCAACTTGAATCTTTGCTCCAAAATCAAAGAGAAGATATTGGTAAGCCTCTTCTTCATCTTCTCCAACTCTTCTCCTCTTCAATTTCAAAAAGTTTCCTAAACCTAATTTGGGAAATATGTGTTTTATTCTTAGATTGAAGCTTGTAGAGTTAAAGTGAAGAGTATTTAATCTCCTTCTTGTGTTTGTGCTTCTTATCTTTGTTTGTGTGTAAAAGGTGAGTTTTGAACTCACATCTTTATTTCTTGATATCATGGGTGATGGGTATGAATTCCTATTACTTATTCATATGCATTTGATTTTTGATTGGGTTGGTTTTATGAATATTCCAATTCTTGAGTTTCAAAGTCAAATTTTTATGAACATACTCTTATGGATGTTTTGATCTTGTTTTGGTGATGAATCGAAGTGCTTATAGGGCTGGGTAGCCGCTAGGCGTGAACCCCTAGCGTCCGTGCTCGTCCGATTGAAAGTTGGGAAATTTGCTCATCATTTGGGTAGGATGGAAACACCCCAGGTTGCAGGGTCGGCCGACCGAAGACCCTGTCCGGTCGACCGAACCTGTATCCCGAAAGTTTCCAGGATCAGGTCCAGTTGACCGAGATCTGTATCCGGCCGACCGACCTGCTGCTGTTTTGCCTATTTTTGCTCATTTGATTAGTTTTCCAAATTTTATCGATTCAAGTTGGTTCTTAGTGGTCGTTATCGCATCTTTGGTTTGATAACTTATTTTTGACTTCATTCACAGTTTTTTATAAGTGATCCCTCTAAAGCGTATTAAAAGCTCCCTTCTCCAATTCATAAATTCTATTTAAAACACACACAATTTCGCACTCCGAGCGAAGTGGGAGGAGAATTAAATGGTTAGATAAAACACGTGCAATGAACACGTGCATTTATCTTTTCAATTAATTCCCAATCTATTCGTTTGAACGTTTTGACCTTTGGGTCTGGTTTACCGATGAAACGAGGTAAACTTTGTACTGCTTTGAGTGTGAAATTAACTAACGGATAGTAAACTATTTAGTGCGAACGAGTGGTTATGGGACTCACGTTACCACTTTTCGGATTCCTTTTTGAGAGTTATGACACATTCTACCAGTTAGTGGTGTCAAATACTGGGCCTTCGGACCTTCACCACTACGGTTTGTTGCCTTTGCGATAGTGTCTTCGGACTGTCTCCTTCAGGTTTGTTGTCTTCGAGTATGTTGCCTTCGGGTTTGTACCTTCGGTTTTGTTGTCCTAATAGTGTCGCTTTCGGAGTTGGTCTTTATGAGCCACTCGGGTGATATTTGGGTTTGGAGCCTTCGGGCTTATGGATCCTTGTTTATACAGTACTGAGCTCGAGCACTCTTTTGTTTTCATTGATATGTATATTCCCTAGGTATCACTCTTCGGTGTTGGTCTTTTTGAGCCGCACGATATATAGCGATTACCCTGTGGAACTTGTGTTACCTTCATTGGTATTTGTTATTTGCCTTTATGGCTTGTTTTGGGATATTCCTATCATTTGTTTGTTGTGTTGCCGATGATATGAGGCTTGTTAAGATATGATTCATCTTTTTGTTAGATGATTGTGTTATCCCTTTTAGAGATATTTGTTACACATTGTGACTTTGGAGGTTATTGTTGTTTAGTTTGTCTAACTGATTTGTTTAGCTAGACTGACCCGTGTATTTTATACTCGGGTCAGACCGAGATGTTTCAGGTTAGGTGCATCTGGACTTAGCCTATTTTTCTTCCGCATGGACTATCCAACTTGTTTCTTTTTGTCATAGCTTTTTGTGTAGTCCTTTTTATTGTAACTCTGATATATGTATTCATCTGGAATCGTTTGTATATTGTGGTTTGCTTTACCACTTGATGTGTATCAGTTTGTAAACTCTGTTATGTATCAATATATGTGTATATGATGATCTACTGTTCTGTGATGTATATTACATTTGAGTTGTTATATTCTGTTCTGATAGATCCTCCAACCACCTATGGTTTTGTTTTAAGTATTCATTGGGTATGTCGACCTGCTTGGTATGTCTATTGTCGATGTATTCAATAGATAGTTAGAGCAAGGTTATAGATGGTTGCTCCTAACCAGCCTTATTCTCCGCGTTAGTTGACGGCATTACCTTGTAGTATCCTTGGCTAGCGTGGGTATAGAGGTGGGGCATCACAGCGTGGTATCAGAGCGAGGTTCAGAACAAAATGTGATAAACACAGAATAGAAGCACATATTCCGGTACATCAAAGTGTATAAGTGATACAAATCTTTGAATCATCGTGTCTCCCTATTCCTTCTACCATCAAAGGTTATATAGAATTTGGGAATACGTCTAGGAATGCATTTATTCCATAGTATTCCATATTGTAATATCTACCTTGTGAATAATCTTGTTCTTATCTAACTTTCAGCGTATGGCTAGAAGAGGCAGGGGACGATGTTCGGATGCTGGGCAATCCAGTGGCTCACATCCGGATGGCGTTTATATGTCTGCTGATCAGTTTTTGGAGTTGTTTAGGAGCACTCAGCCTCTAGTTCCTCCTCGAGTTTCTCCACCTCGTAAGTCTGCCTTTGCATGTCTATGCAGTGATTTTTCTCATCTTGGAGGGAAGCCGTTTAAGGGCTCCTAGTCTGTTCTTGAAGTCCAAGCTATGTTTCGCAAGTCCGAGCGTATTTTCTCTCGCATGGATCTTTCTGATCATGATAGAGTTCTTGTAACTTCTATCTTATTACAAGAGCGTGCCCTTGATTGGTATGAGCTTCTTGTAGCCGAAATTGATGAGTCTACCCTTTCTTGGACTCAGTTTCGGGGACGATTCAAACTCAAGTTCGTTCCTGAATCTGAAAAAGTTTTATTGACCCGTCGCTTCCTTGAGTTAAAGCAAGGGAAATCTTCTATTTCTGAGTATGTTGCATCATTCGAGGCTTTATCTAAGTATGATCTTGAATTCATTAGCACTTCTTATAAGAAGAATCTGATGTTTGTCTCTGGTCTTAAGAAATATCTTAAGAAGTCTTTGTTGCTCCAGCTTAAGCTTTCTTTTGAGGAGTTGGTTGATTCTGCGCTTCATCTTGAAGCCATCGAGAAGGAGTGTGATAGTGGTGAGGATGTTGAGGTTTCCAAGAACCCCAACAAGAAGCAGTTTCCATTCCAGAAGTCCAGGTCTTTTCCTTCTAAGAAGAAGAAGACTGGTGGTTCTAGTTCTCAGCCTCAGTCTTCTGGAACACCTTTCATTCAGAAGTGTTTCAATTGTGGTTCTCCTGATCATATGATTCGAGCTTGTTCCAAGCCTCTCTTCTGCCGTTATTGCAAGAAGGAAGGACATCATGTTTCCACTTGCCCTACTGTTCCGGCTGGTGCCAAGTCTAGCAAGCTTTATGTTGCCAAGGCTTTTGAAGGTCCTTCTCAGCCCAAAGGTATATCTCCATCTATTTTGGAAGGTTCTATTTTATTTCATGATCATAGTATTCGAGTTCTTTTCGATACGGGTGCATCACATTCTTTCGTATCGAAAAAACTCGTTGATGATTTATCCTTGGATGTTTCTTGTTTGGTTACTTCTTTAAGGATTGCGAATCCTATTGGGGGATCCGCGACCCTTAGCATGCTTTCTGATGATGTTGAGATTGTTTTATGCGGTTTTTTCTTTCGTGCGAATCTGCACGTTATATCTTGTCTGCGATTTGATATGATTTTGGGAATGGACTGGCTAGTGAGATATGATGCCAGGATTATTTGTTCGGAGAGAATTTTGTATTTTCGACATCTGGATTCGCCTACTCAGTTATCTCTTGTTCTTCTGGATGTGGATAATTCCGAAATGGCTTTATATTCTCTTGATTCGCGAGATGATTATGACATATCTCGTATTCCTATTGCTTGTGACTTTTCTGATGTTTTTGAGCATGTTTCAGGTTTGCCACCCAAGCGGGCAATTGAGTTCCGCATTGATCTCATTCCAGGCGCTCAGCCAGTTAGTCGTCCTCCCACGAGGATGTCTACAAAGGAAAATGAGGAACTCAAGAAGAAGCTTTTAGAGCTTGAGTCCAAGTAGTTGATTCAGTCCAGTTTTTCTCCATGGGGATCCGCGGTCGTCTTCGTGAAGAAGTCCGATGGAACTCTTAGGCTTTGCATTGACTATCGCAATCTTAACGAGTTAACCATTAGGAATAGGTATCCATTGCCTAGGATCAATGATATGTTTGATCTATTGAGTGGTACTAAGGTCTTTTCTCAGCTTGACCTTGCCACAGGTTTTCATTAATTACGAGTCGCGGAGGATAGCATACCTCTTACCGCTTTCCGCACTCGTTATGGTTCTTTTGAGTGGCTCGTTATGCCGTTCGGGTTGACGAACGCTCCTGCTTTCTTTGTTGATCTCATGAATCGAGTATTCCGGGAATATCTCGATAAATTCGTCCTTGTCTTCATTGATGATATCCTTATTTATTCTAAGTCTGAAGCTGAGCATGCTAATCACTTGAGAATTGTCTTGAGTACTCTCCGTCATCATCAGCTTAGAGCCAAATTCTCCAAGTGCCACTTTTGGGAGAATAAGGTTAAGTTCTTAGGCCATGTTGTATCTTCCGATGGCATTTCTGTCGATCCCTCAAGGATCGAAGCCATCCAGAATTGGAAGAGGCCTGAGAATGTTCATGAGATTCATAGTTTCCTTGGATTGGCGGGTTATTACCGTCGGTTCATTAAGGATTTTTTCCATATTGTGCTTCCTCTCACCAGCCTTACTCGGAAAGGCATTCGTTTTATTTGGCCCGACAAGTGTGAAGCTTCCTTTCAGACATTGAAGGAACTTCTCACTAATGCTCCTATTTTGGTGGTTCCCAAAGGGAATCATGATCTTGTTGTCTACACTGATGCTTGTTGTAGTGGCCTCGGTGCTTTTCTTATGCAGAAGGATCGGGTAGTAGCTTATGCTTCTAGGCAACTGCGTCCGAATGAAGTTCACTATGCCACTCATGATCTTGAGTTATCCGCCATTGTCTTCGCCTTGAAGATTTGGCAACACTATTTATTGGGTGAGCGCTTCATTCTCTATACCGATCATAAATCCTTGAAGTATTTGTTTACTCAGAAGGAACTCAATATGAGACAACAACGTTGGCTCGAGTTTCTTGCTTCCTATGACTTTGATATCCAGTATACCCCTGGTAAGGGTAATCGTGTTGCTGATGCGCTTAGTCGCAAACATTCGGCTGTTATTTCTATGATGCTTGCCGAATGAGATATTATTGAGACTCTATCTTTTTGTGAAATTCATGATCGAGGTTCATCTTCTGATTCTCCTATTATATTATTTAGTTTGGGAGCTCGACCCATTTTATTGGATCGTATTGCCGATGCCCAACGGCGTGAACCTGATTTGTTGCATCTTATTCAGCTTTGTGAGTCTGGATCCTGTGATGCGGCATTGCGGGATTTCAGCATTGATTCTCATAGGTGTCTTCGCAAGAAGAACCGTCTTTTTGTGCCTTCTGATTTTGCACTTAGGCATGACATTCTTGATGACTGTCACCGTTCTAAGTATACCATTCATCCTGGTAGTAGTAAGATGTATGCGGATATGCGTCGTCTTTATTATTGGGAAGGCATGAAGCGCGATGTGGCGAGTTATGTGAATAATTGCATAACTTGTCAGCGTATAAGGCCGAACATCAGCGCCCTTTGGGTCTTCTTCGGCCTCTAGAGATTCCATTGTGGAAATGGGATCAGATTTCTATGGATTTCATTGACAGCCTACCTCGTTCGAGATCAGGCCATTCTAGCATTTGGGTTATTGTTGATCGCCTCACTAAGACTGCTCATTTTGTTCCTATTAAGTCTAATAGGACCGCTTCGCATTTGGCTAAGTTATATGTCAAGGAAATCGTGAGACTTCACGGTGTTCCTTGTTCTATTGAGAGTGACCGTGATCCTTTATTCACGAGTCATTTTTGGCAGAGTGTTCAGCAAGCTTTGGGAACAAAGTTTAATTTTAGCATAGCTTATCATCCGTAGTCTGACGGACAGACTGAACGGGTAAATTGTATCTTGGAAGATCTTCTCCGTATTTGTATTTTTGATTTTGGTGGTAGTTGGGAGGATCATCTACTTCTTGTAGAGTTCTCCTACAATAATAGTTTTCAATCTAGTATCGGTATGGCTCCTTTCGAAGCTTTATATGGAAGGCCATGTCGATCACCTTCTTATTGGTTGGAATCTGGGGAGAAGCTTATTCTTGGTCCAGATTTTGTTCATGATTCTTCCGAGAAGATTGATCTTATTCGGTTGAGAATGAAAGAGGCACGGAGCCACCAGAAATCCTACGCGGACCGCCGTCGGAAGCCTCTCGAGTTCTCGATTGGTGGTCCTGTCTTTATTCGTGTTTCTCCTTTGAAGGGGGTTATGCGTTTCAGTATGACTGGGAAATTGGCTTCTCGCTTTATAGGACCATTTTCTATTACTGAACGTATTGGCCCTGTGGCTTAAAGAGTTTCACTTCCAGCTAATTTATCTGGCATTCATGACGTGTTTCACGTCTCTCAACTTCGGAAGTGTCTTCGAAAGTTTGATTCTGTTATTGATTCTCCTGATTTGCAAGAGCTTGAAGTCTTAACGGACTTATCTATAGTACAGCAGCCTATTCGCGTACTTGACACAGAGGTGCGACACCTTCGAAACAAGGACGTGCCGCTCGTTAAAGTTCAATGGTCCGCTAATCCCAATGACTGTACTTGGGAAACCAGAGAGTATATCGAGCGATCTTATCCGGGTTTTCTATCTTTGCTTGGGAATGGTGAGAATATCTTTTCGTCTCAAGCTTATTTCCTTTTCTTTTGAATGTTGTATGTATGTAGTTGTTACAAGTATCTTCTCTAGGAATTGCAGGGACGCAATTTTGTAAGGAGGGGAGATCTGTAATAACCCGCATATTTAACGATTATATATTTTAATGTTTTATTTAAATATAGCATCGTTAGTCGGATTTTTGGATCCGAAATGTTACTTTTTGCAAATGGCTGAATTAGGACTCGAAACCACCTCCATTGAGTCCAAAATGGCGTTTGCGATCTTTTTGAGTATAAACTTTGATATGTTTGGAGTAAGTTGAATTTTTCTAGTTTTTCTAGTTGGGTTTTGGATTTGGGTTCAGCCCACCAGCTAACTAAATACCCTAGCTCAGCCCATCTCTTTCCATTCACTCATTTTCACCTCCAAACTTAAGCTAAAACTGAAAATGGGGGAAAGGAAGAGGAGTTAGAAATTCCAAGCCCTAGTTCTTCTTGCAACTTGAATTCTTGCTCCAAAATCAAAGAGAAGATATTGGTAAGCCTCTTCTTCATCTTCTCCAACTCTTCTCCTCTTCAATTTCAGAAAGTTTCCTAAACTTAATTTGGGAAATTTGTGTTTTATTCTTAGATTGAAGCTTGTAGAGTTAAAGTGAAGAGTAGTTAATCTCCTTCTTGTGTTTGTGCTTCTCATCTTTGTTTGTGTGTAAAAAGGTGAGTTTTGAACTCACATCTTTGTCTCTTGATATCATGGGTGATGGGTATGAATTCCTATTACTTATTCATATGCATTGATTTTTTATTGGGTTAGTTTTATGAATATACCAATTCTTGAGTGTCAAAGTCAAATTTTTATGAACATTCTCTTATGGATGTTTTGATCTTGTTTTGGTGATGAATCGAAGTGCTTATAGGGCCGGGTAGCCGCTAAGCGTGAACCCCTAGCGTCCGTGCTCGTCCTATTGAAAGTTGGGAAATTTGCTCATCATTTGGGTAGGATGGAAACAACCCAGGTTGCAGGGTCGGCCGACCGAAGCCCTGTCCGATCGACCGAACCTGTATCCCGAAAGTTTCCAGGATCAGGTCCGGTCGACCGAGCTCTGTATCCGGCCGACCGACCTGCTGCTGTTATGCCTATTTTTGCTCATTTGATTGGTTTTCCAAATTTTATCGATTCAAGTTGGTTCTTAGTGGTTGTTATCGCATCTTTGGCTTTGATAACTTATTTTTGACTTCATTCACGGGTTTTTATAAATAATCCCTCTAAAGTGTATTAAAAGCTCCCTTCTCCAATTCATAAATTCTATTTAAAACACACAGAATTTCGCACTCCGAGCGAAGTGGGAGGAGAATTAAATGGTTAGATAAAACGCGTGCAATGAACACGTGCATTTATCTTTTCAATTAATTCCCAATCTATTCGTTTGAACGTTTTGACCTTTGGGTCTGGTTTACCGATGAAACGAGGTAAACTTTGTACTGCTTTGAGCGTGAAATTAACTAATGAATAGTAAACCGTTTAGTGCGAACGAGTTGTTATGGGACTCACGTTATCACTTTTCGGATTCCTTTTTGGGAGTTATGACACATTCTGCCAGTTAGTGGTGTCCAGTACTGGGCCTCCGGACCTTCACCACTACGGTTTGTTGCCTTTGGGATAGTGTCTTCGGACTGTCTCCTTCAGGTTTGTTGCCTTCGGGTATGTTGCCTTCGGGCTTGTACCTTCAGGTTTGTGCCGTAGGGTTTGTTGCCCTAATAGTGTCGCTTTCGGAGTTGGTCTTTATGAGCCGCTTGGGTGATATTTGGGTTTGGAGCCTTCGGGCTTATGGATCCTTGTTTATACAGTACTGAGCTCGAGCAAACTTTGTTTTCATTGATATGTATATTCCCTAGGTATCGCTCTTCGGTGTTGGTCGTTTTGAGCCGCACGATATATAGCGATTACCTTGTGGAACTTGTGTTACCTTCATTGGTATTTGTTATTTGCCTTTATGGCTTGTTTTGGGATATTCCTATCCTTTGTTTGTTGTGTTGCCGATGATATGAGGCTTGGAAAGGTATGATTCATCTTTTTGTTAGATGATTGTGTTATCCCTTTTAGAGATATTTGTTATACATTGTGACCTTGCGGGTTATTGTTGTTCAGTTTATCTAACTGATTTGTTTAGCTAGACTGACCCGTGTATTTTGTACTCGGGTCAAACCGAGATGTTTCAGGTTAGGTGCATTTGGACTTAGCCTATTTTGCTTCCGCATGGACTATCCAGCTTGTTTCTTTTTGTCATAGCTTTTTGTGTAGTCCTTTTTATTGTAACTCTGATATATGTATTCATCTGGAATCGTTTGTATATTGTGGATTGCTTTACCACTTGACGTGTATCAGTTTGTAAACTCTGTTATGTATTAATATATGTGTATATGATGATCTACTGTTCTGTGATGTATATTACATTTGAGTTGTTATATTCTGTTCTGATAGATCGTCCAACCACCTATGGTTTTGTTTTAAGTATTCATTGGGTTTGTCGACCTGCTTGGTATGTCTATTGTCGATGTATTCAATAGATAGTTAGAGCTAGGCTATAGATGGTCGCTCCTAACCAGCCTTATTCTCCGTGTTAGTTGACGGCATTACCCTGTTGTGTCCTTGGCTAGCGTGGGTATAGAGGTGGGGCGTCACAATATCACTTAAGTTTTACAATTCATTATTTTCTGTTTATTCAAAATCACCTTTTTCCATACTCGGAATTATTTATTAGAATTTTAAAATCACTTTTATTCTTATTCAGTTCATTCTTAAATTTATTCAAATTCTCTATGATTATTTTTCTTAAAAATTCACTCTTTTATTTCTTTCAATAATCCAATTCTATATATTTTGATAATTCAGTATACCGATTATATTCAAGCAAACTATAGCATTCAATATTCCAATATAATTCATCACAGAATATCAAATAATCATAACAGAGAATATTAAATAATCTAAATAAATGTTGAGGAATCCAGTTGGATCCATCCAACCTGTTTCCCTACATCTACAGACGTTCGCACAATACTAATTCCACTTCGAGGTGGAATATCGTGGTATAAGGGATTTAAATATAATATCATCCGCTATTATGCGGCGCATAGGGTCTCATCCGCTATATAATGCGGGAAATCAATCACTCCAATATATACTATATACTACTATACAAAATATAGTACATTAAATCAATTCAATCATTCAACCAATTATTTAAATTTAACCATTTAAATTTAAATAAAAATCCAGAAGAGTAAGATTAAATCACCTTTTATTTTTGCAATATACTTCAATCTCGTCTCGATTTCCCGATTTTTCGACCTTGTACAAACATTAGATTATTTTGTTAATATTCGAACAAATCGAGCAATGAATTTCCGTTTAACAGTTTTAATTTTTAACTCATGATTTAATTTAAAAAAATGATTAAAATTTTAAACTAATTGCCCTTTTAAAGATCGTTTAGTAACTAAGATAATTAATAAGTTAGTTAAACCATTATTAAACTGCTTATAAAAATAATTTAGACAGGCTTAAAAATCTAACTTTTATATAAACTTCCTTATATTTCAAAATCTTATACATGTATGTATTTTCTATTTTAAACCTTTTATATATTTTATACCTAACTGTAATAAAAAAATTTCTTCCCTCTGTATGTATATATAAATAAAAACTGTATATATATATACCTCATGGTATTTATATTCCCATTTCATTCTTTCCTCTCTGTACTATATTTTGAATCTTAACAGTAAGTTGATGTACTACATATATTTTAAATCCTTATGTATCTAAAACTATACCTGACTGTTAGAATTTTTTCTCTAGATCTATATACATATTGATTAAATAAAATAAATGAATATATATATATATATATATATATAAAACTGCTACCTTACTGCCGAACTATGTATGCGATCTTTAATCGCTAGAAGAACAACGTCGTCGTGCTGATCGAATCCCCAAATCGCGACAAATCGTGATCGCGCCCACAACCCCGCTGCCACCATTGCCGAGAATTCGATCGCTACCAAGACTGCGCTAACTATTGTGCTCGAACATGAAAACCCCTCTTCCCGTGATTCACAAAGCTTGATGCCATGCTATCGCCACTTCTTCCTATCGACAACGCGACTCGCCTCCAAGTCGTTCGCGAGCTCGCGTTTGGCAGATAGGATACGGAACCCCAAAGCCTGTCACCAGATCGTGAATTGAGGAAGAAGAAGGGTGCGATCTATTTTGATTTTCAAACGCAATGGAAAAGGTTGCAAGTCCTAATTCGATCGTTTGGAGAAGATAGCTTTTTGGACCCAGTTATTATATTAAATTTTCGATATAAATTTCAGGGCGTTTATATATCATACGCTCATGAAACAACTCCAAACATTACAAAAATTGAAATCCGATAATAATATAATATTACAGATCCCATGGAACTAGTTTCGTCGAAATCCGAGACTGTGCCTTAGAAGGCTATTTTTAAATATCGATTTAAATTATATAAATTCAAAACTGAACAAAACACTTCGAAATTCAATTTTAACACTTTTACTATTTTCAGTATTATCAATATAAATTTTACAAGCCTTCAAATTATTTTTAACAGGCTTGAAACAGAAGATTCAACAATTTACCCAACTTGAGTTTATTAAATCCAATAACTTAATTGCTAATAACAATAATATTTGAATTCAAGTTGAAAATTAACTTTTAAATATTTAAAATCAATTAAGTATTCCAATTTCAAATGTTTATGGGAAGTAAGTGACTTGTGTTTAGCACAAATGTCGAATATTGGTAACGTGATAAACGAAAGGATGTCAATTTCAATAAGATGGTCATGATAACTTAAGCATACGAAATATACTTCTACATGTAAAATTTTACACCCGATAATGGATGTGTCTATATTTGTAACTTTGACATCTACTTATGATTGATTGTATGTTATGTGTGAATCCCTTACATATCTGATGTTTGGCAGTATCTGTGTCATAACTTGGATAAGTAAACCTAAATTAAATGATCCATTGTATTCATTAAGCCTCTATTTAGTTTTGGAAAGTTAACATTTCATTTTATTTTAAAATGGTCTTCAAGGTTGTTCTATTTGAACAAGATATTTGAAGAATGTTTGACAATTTTTTTGAATATTATATGAATAATTTTATAAATAATTTTGGGGTACTCATAAAAGGAGTGTTAGAAATAGTTTTGAATGTGAATAAAAAGATTTTATAACGGTATGGATGTTTATAAAGGGAAGTTTTATACAAGGTTTGAAAGCTTATAAAGAAGTTTATATAACCAGGTTTCAATATTTAGAAAGAGTCTCATAAATGAGTATGGAGGTTGACAAATATTTTGTAAACGGTTTTGGGTTAAAGCAAAAAGTATTTCGTGGGTAAGGAAAATTTATAAAAGGATTTACTGAAGGCAATTACAATAGGAAACTAAGGTTTGGATTTCTCGAGGTTGACCTTTTAAAAAATGGTGTTATGGAACTGTAACGACCCTGACTCGACCTTCGAAAATCGGCACCCGTACTTCACTTGTACTCGAATGCCGCAGATTCAAATGCCGAATATGGTTCGTGGGAGCTTATAACACATTAAATATAACAACGCAGCGGAAGAAATGAATAATATATCAATATACAACATTGATACATTATATGATACAATTGAATATCAAATACAAATGACTATCAACATATCAAAGATAGATACAAGACAATAACAGAGACAACAACAGTGGAGTCAATGTCTTCAATGCCAAACTCCAAAAAATCTACCCCAGTCCAAAGCTAGCTAGAACCCGCATCACGTATACTATGCAAGGTCAGTCATCCAAAGACTGAAGAAGATTTCCTGTAACGACCTGTAAAATTCTATTAATTTTTATTTATTTTATTAACGTGTTTAATTGAATTTTGGAGAAATTTTAAATAATGAAATTTGAAAATAAAAATTTATATTTGGAATACGTATATTTAAATATAACAGATGGTAAATTTTCATCTGATTTTATGAAAGTTTATTTTAGTGTTTAATTCTATTAAATTTAAGCCAGTTAATAATTGTTGAAAATAAAATATTTTCCAAACCAGAATATTTTTACATAGAAAAATTCTAAATCCTCTTCTGAGTGAGGCGTCATCCTTCTTTTTTTAATTTATTTACTACAGCTCCGTCGATCTTATTTTTCTGCATTTTTGCTGCATTCTTCCGCTTGTAGAAATTCGAATTTTTATAATTCAATCTCTACGGTATACCATTTTGATCGTCTCATCATGTAGATCTCTACGGTATATTCAATTCAGTATTTTGAGGTCCACTTCATAGCGGAATCCTTGAAATCGGTACGGCACGGAACCGTGACCTTTTGTTTTCCGCTGGTTCCAATGTTTAGTAACTTGTCAGTTTTCTCTGACCCTTCGTTTCGTTTGGACAGATCCGGTTGCAAATGTATATTTCTAATATATAAAGCTATGTATTTATTTTTCCACCATTTCATTTCTTCAGAAACCAATAGTCGTGATTGTTGCTGACCATACCATTTCAAACTTTATATATATGGATTGTCCTTTTTTCTGCAACTCTTCTTTCTTTGTTCTGTTCACATCTTTTGCAAAAATATATATTATAGAACATGTTCATTCTTCTCTCAAGCCATCCTCTCCCCTACCATTTTCATAGTCACGTCCTTTCCCCCTATTGCTCACCCTCCTTATCTATCTCCTCTTCACATCCTTATCTTTTACCGATCACCGCCATGCCTTTCCATTTGCTGCATGAACTTTCACCATCCACCCTCATGCTTCACATGCGCACCGCCTTCTCACCACTCCTCCACGTCAGTAGCCGTGCCATCGAAAACCGCACCAGACCCTGTCTCTTCCACTGACCCGACCCACCGCCTGTCCCCCATTACCGCGTTCGGCCTCCCCATCTGGTCACCTGGCCGTACTCCCCTTCTCTCTTCTCCTTAATCGGCTCGAGCTCGGCCGCCTTTTCATGCATCCACAGACATGTAAATTATGTATATACTATATATTATTGTATGAGTTGAATTATATAATTGTTTATAGTACATTAAGTATAGATTTTCATATGACATATATAGGTAATTTACTTATTTTAATATATATATGGTTGTTAATAAAATTTTGATTTTTATATGATTATTGCTATAGCATAACAACGGTATGTAATATATGTAGTAGCCTATAGTCTGCATATATTTTGTTTACTGCAAGCATACCACTCTATATTATATTTTAAGTATATTAGTTTACATTAGTAATATGTTGGTCTGCGTATAGTTTTAATTTTCTTTGTACACATATAACATATAAGTGTATTCATACTTCTTGTGCCTGGTTTTTAAACTCTGCATTTATATTTGTTTATAATATAATATGTTAGTAGGCGCATCTTGTATTGCAGCCCATATATGAGTGCTTGCACCCCTTATATTAAGGTATATATTATAACTTGTAACATATATGTTATTTTCTATTTTTTTGCTATTTATATATGTGCGCATGCATACAAAGCTTGTGTATTTAGAGATGATATTTGACAGAATTTATATGCTGCAGTTAGTTGATATGTTAGCATTTTGTTGGATTTTGTGTTTGCCTGGCTGTCCACTTTTGGCGAAGAAGAAAAAAAAAGAAAAAAAAAGACGTTAGTCATTTCGGTCTGCATACAAGTGTGTTGGGTAGATATTTTTTTGCCATATAGGTAAATGTATATACAGGGTTTGGTTATGCGTTGAAATAAAAGTAAGTTGAAAGCGGCTTTTGTTGTTTGTTACGTATATTGGTTTTAGAATAAGTATGGTTGTTAAAGCATATTTATGGTAGTTATAAAGTTACAGTGTGAAGTATATAGGAAATTGGTTTTATATACATAGATGTTATTATATATTAAAGTTAAATTAGTGATTTGAAAATAAATATGTATGTTTTAATTTAATATGCGTTTAAATTTAGAATATGGTTTTATAAATATAGTTATATATATATACACACACACAAGTTTACTTATATCAATTATCTTCGTCAATCCAACCTGATATGATTTCGTCTATTTCTATTGATCAGCTTTGTTCGTCAATTCGTGCCCATTTCGCTCTACTTTGGAATTCGTGTTTGGAGTCCGTAACTTATCTTATTCTCGTTCGTCTCTAACCTCGAAAGGTGAGCAATCACTCACGATTAAATTTCTTATATATATTAAATTTGATTTCAATTGAAACGACAATTGAAATATGCTGTTGTTAGTTATTTAAATTGTTATATATGCTATTTATATGTAATTGTTCACCTATGGGATATGGCACCATATTCTGTTGTTTATATTTTATTGTTATTGATGATATATGCTTGTTATTATTATTGTCGTATATGTTATCACTCGGCATGTTCCCCTGTTAGTATATAATTCACTATGGGTTGAAATGATACATACTCGAATGAACTTTAGAATAGGAGAATTTCGTTGTGGGTTGAAATGATAGACCCAAGAGTTTTTCCATTTGAATTGAATTTGAGATTGCGGGTGGAAATGATATCTACCCGTATATATTTAAATTAGGATTGAAATGATAAATATCCGTGTCACTTGATCATAGGATAGGAAATTATATACAGACATCGTTGGTCTATATATTAATATTTTAAAATGACTCTATGATTTTGAAAGGTAATGTATATAAGGTTTTATTTAATATTGGAAATATCTTTAAGTTTTTATGTGAAGTAGATTTAATAATAAACTTTAATCTAGTAAAGTTTGATTTAATTAATATAATATGTCTAAGTATTATATCTTTGAACAGATTTTCAAGGATTTGTATAAGTTAAGGAAGATAAAGTTGAATTAAGTAAAACTGTATCTAATTAAGAATTCTACTTAATTAAATCGATTTGAACTATTGAATTTGAAGTTTAAGATTGGATTTTATAAGTTGATTTTTTTGATTGAAAGTGATTAAATGATATTTCAATTTTAAATAAATCGGAAGGAATATTTAATCTAAGGGTAAATTAAGGTTATTTAATAATACTGAGTTTATTAAGTGAATATTTCAAGACTAAAAAAATATATGAGGTTAAATCGAGATCTGTAGAAAACCGTTAAATTTAACTTCGAAAATGCTGAATATTAAAGCTTTGAAATATACTGGAAATTGAATGGTAAAATTGTGATTCAGATCTGTATTCGAAATCAATATAATTTGAATTTGTTATTTAGAAAACTGAATTGAATGGAAACTGATAAATTGAGATTGAATTAATTTGAGTGGGAAAGTCGAGTTGATTTTTAAGGAATTTGCAAATACCTTACTTTATAAATTATTTAATATATGCATACCATTTTGGGAAATAGATCTATTTGAAATGGAAATGATATTTTGGTTTTGAAGTATGAAGTAAATTGAAATGACCACGGTGTTATAGTGTATATTTCCACATTGTAGTTAGCTCCATGGACTCATAGAGGATGGTCATCCCAAACATCCTTTATGTTACTTGTATTTCAATTGATATTTCACTTGAGTTGGATTTATTGATATAAGAATGTTAATCTTGACTCGAGTGTTTTTTGTTTTGCTTTATGCTCGGGTCAGACTGAGTGATACAACATTTGAGACTCACCTTTGAAGTTTGGAGCTTCGTTTGGAGATCCAACTATCGATTCAGCTTTCAGTCTTTCCAGTTGATTGGTTCAAAGAAGTCATCTGATTGGATTGGAGACTTCACTGTATTTGGATATTCTGTTGTATTTTATTTCAAACTATGTTGTCTATATAGTAGCTTCATGAACTACGATTTATTTATACTTTGCATCTGCGATTCTGTGATTGACTTATTAACTGTATATGCTAAGCTTTGCAAAATTTAAATTAACAATCTGGTATTTTGAGCAATTCAAGTCTGACGTGTGTGAATGCGAATGGTTGAAAATATCGGGTTGTTACAGTTGGTATCAGAGCTTTGGCTCTAGGCAAACTTAGCATATATAGTGAATTTATTTGCAAAATCACTTTCGTTCGAACTTGAATTTCTTCCTCTTTGACTTTGTTTTCCTTTGGACTTTGGAACGTTCCATGCGGTTCCAGAATCCATTATCTTCTCTCCCTATTCATGTTTCTTGATTCTGGAGTATCTCATAACTCCACTTCGAATGATTTCTATAAGAACAGGCGATCTCGCCAATCTTTAAAGGATTTGAAAAGGGGTGAAACACCTTTACAATAGGCATTGATTCACCGAAGATTTATATATCCATCGGTTTAGATGCTGCTATCTCTTGTTATGCCGAATTCTATCTCTGGCAATCGAATGTCGATTTGCCTCATAATTCTGCATCAATCTTATTTTGAAGTCACAGTTGACCCGATCAAGGTCATCCGCGATTTATAAAAATATATCTATCTTGTATTTTTGTAATTTAATTATCTCATCTTCGTTCGAACTTATCTTTGAATCAGAACTCTATTTGCTTAGAGTCCCTCTAATTTGAATTTCTATCTTTGTTTTGAAATCCATTCTTGAATCACCCTTTGAAAATCCGGTTTGTTTGTATTTTAGTAATTGTTATATATATCGAAATTATATTTTTGATAAGTATGATTACATTCTATATATAGAAGTGAAATTTTTTTGAAAGGATTATATACCTTTTAAGAATAGAATTTGAAATCTCAAAAGGATTTGAAATTTTGGAAATTTTATAAGAAAATTTGATTTATATAAAATGATTTATAAATGAAAGGGTTTTAATTTGAAATTCGAGAGATTAATATGATTTGAAAGTATTTTCCAAATAAGAAATGTTTCAAATGCATTCAAATGAATTCCAATGATTTCAAAGAAATTTCAAAGAAATTTTCAAGAAAAAAAATGAAGTCCAGAACTCACTTTGTCGCTGGAAAATAATTTCGGTGATGAGTGCACGCATCATCGACATTGATTTTCGAGTTTCAGAGTGGGGGAGAGGCCACTCTAGTAGCTTTTCTATTCGAGTGATTTTGTCAAATAAATTTTGATTTCAGATTTCGAAGTATGGTTTGATATTCAGAAGATATATGTATATATTTGAAATGATTTAATGTAAGCCGGTGTTCAGTCCTCGAGTTTCAGGTTTTTTTTGGTATAACCTTATCTATTGAAATTGATTTATTGATTTGTTATTGATTGCCAACTCTTGGACTTGGAAAATTTGGTTTCTTCGACTATTTTTTTAAAAAAGGTTTGAGACTTCCAAATCAAGGTTTAATTTTCAAAGCTAAGTAATCCTGGAAAAATATAAATCATTCGATTAAGTAAATGAGTTTGAAACTGTTTTGTTAAGTAAATGAATAAGACTATTTTGAATTATACTGATATGGAATTTAGTTTTGGAATGTTTTGAATAAAATTTAATTTTAAATAGTTCGAAAAAGGTAAATTGATCTTTTGAATTGAAATAAATAGTTTAAGGGTTTTAAAGGGATAGTTATAAACTTGGAAATCATTTCGGGTATAATTGATTTTTGAGAAAATATTTGGTTTTGAAAATAGATTTGATAGTAAAACCCAGTATTTATATGATGTTTGGAAATGAATTTGTTTGACCTAAATTTTGTTGATTTGGAAATTTGGATTATTTTCTAAATTTATTGTTTTGAGAAACTTTGAAACCGAATGTATGTAATTTGAAAGAAATGATTTGGCGAAATCATATATGATTTTTGAAACTGAAACGTTATTGAAAGGAATTGAAATTGAGAACCTTGTTTTATTAAATACTTGATTTGGGAGTTACTAAACTTATATAAAATTAATTTGTATAAGTTTGAAGTTGATTTGGAAATTGTTGATTTGAAAGGTAATCAATTTGGAAAAAGAAATCTTATATAATCGAAGTCTATATAAGTATGATTTGATATACTATTGATTTGGAAAGTATTTGATTTGAAATTGAAATCTTATATATGATGGACTTTGTATAAGTATGATATTTGAAAGTGATTTGAAAGGTACTATATGATACATATTTTCGAAGTAAACATATGGAAAGTGCCTTCTGCTTGATATCCGCTTTGCGGCCACATTGTGGATTCATTCTATCGATATTATTCTCTCTGATTTTGGTTTTTCGGATGTGATACTCGAGTGTCTTATCATGGCGTAACCCATGGTCATTTTTTTTGGGTAGCGTAATCCGCAAGGCAGAGATTGCTTAAAATATATGGATGTTTCCTAGGGGATCCAGGCGTAACCATTGTTATGTATCCTGCGGTCTACAGTTTGTTGAGGTGGCGAAATCCGCAGGGCAGAGATTGCTTAAAGGATATGGATGTTTCCTGGGGGATCCAGGTGTAACCATTTTTATGTATCCTGCGGTCCACAGTTTTGGTTATCATGGCGTAATTCGCAAGGTAGAGATTGCCTAAAGGTACGGATGTTTCTTGGGGGATCCAGGCGCAACCATTGTGTATCTGCAATTCAGGTGATTTGTTTGGATTGTACTTTCCATACCTATTTTTAAAAGTTTTTCTAGTATTTTCACTGGGTGTTGAAACACGTCTACTAAGTACCTGGATAATTCTAGCTTCGCACCTAATCAACGCATAGCCAGAGTTTACAGGAACAAGGATAAACTTGTTGAAACATCGAGTTACAAAAGTATTTTATAATAAAAGTATTTTCAACAAAGAAATTTTGCATTAATATTTGAAATTGAAATTCTTATGGTTTGAATTAACTATTCGTGCCCGATACTATTCTTTTGAATCTACCTTATCTGCTCAGCTTTATTTATTCACCTATATTCTGTTTTCCGAATCTACCTTCATATCCTTGCTGAATATATCCTTTTTAAGTATTGTTTATTTATTTATAAACTGCATGGTCTAATAGAATTTTTTTAGTGTTATCAATATTTTAGATGTTATTAATTAAACAAACATATTCAAAATAAATAATTACTAATTGGTTAATAAAATTTGAAAAGTATTGTGAGATAAAATTTAATAAATTTTGGAATTTTGGGTTTAATAAAATGGGTTTAACCATTATTGAATATTAATTAATTTAAATTGAAACTTTATGGTTTTAAACTAATTGTTCAAATTTTTTTTGCAAATCTATCTTCTTTTCTGGTTGTTTCTATTCTCCTACCTCATTCCTTTTCGGGGACGAAAAGTTTTGAGTAGGGGAGAGTGTGACGACCCGTAAAATTCTATTAATTTTTATTTATTTTATTAACTTATTTAATTGAATTTTGGAGAAATTTTAAATAATGAAATTTGAAAATAAAAATTTATATTTGGAATACGTATATTTAAATATAAAGGATGGTAAATTTTCATCTTATTTTATGGAAGTTTATTTTATTGTTTAATTCTATTAAATTTAAGTCAGTTAATAATTGTTGAAAATAAAATATTTTTCAAACTAGAATATTGTTACATAGAAAAATTCTAAATCCTCTTCTGAGTGAGGCGTCATCTTTCTTTTTTCAATTTTTGACTTCTACAGCTCCGTCGATCTTATTTTTTTGCGTTTTTGCTACATTCTTCCGCTTGCAGAAATTCGAATTTTTATAATTCAATCATACCACTAATATCTGTATACCATGCTGATCGTCTTGTCGTGCAGATCTCTACGGTGTATTCAACTCTGTATTTTGAGGTCCGGTTCACAGCGGAATCCACGAAACCATTAACCGTATTGGTACGGAACCGTGACCTTTTGTTTTCTTTTGTTTTTTGCTGGTTCCAATGTTTATTAACTTGTCAGTTTTCTCTGACCCTTCGTTTCTTTTGGACAGATCCGTTTGCAAATGTATATTTCTTATATATAAAGCTATGTACTTATTTTGCAACCGTTTCATTTCTTCAGAAACCAATAGTCGTGACTATTGCTGACCATACCATTTCAAACTTTATATACATGGATTGTCCTTTTTTCTGCAACTCTTCTTTCTTTGTTATGTTCACATCTTTTTTTTAAAAATATATTATAGAACATGTTCATTCTTTTCTCAAGCCATCCTCTACCCTATCTTTTGCAAGTAAGGTCCTTCCCCCTGTTTCTCACCCTCCTTATCTATCTCCTCTTCCACACCCTTATCTTTTGCTGATCACCGCCACGCCTTTCCATTTGCTGCATGAACTTTCACCATCCACCCTCACGCTTCACATGCGCACCGCCTTCTCACTACTCCTCCACGTCAATAGCTGTGCCACTGAAAACCGCACCGGACCCGGTCCCCTCCACCGACCCACCGCCTGTCCACCATCACCGCGTTCGGCCTCCCCATCTGGCCACCTCGCCGTACTCCTCTTCTCTCTTCTCGTCCCTCTCTCTTCTCCTTAATCGGCCCGAGCTCGGCCACCTTTTCTTGCATCCAGAGACATATAAGTTATATATATACTATATATTATTGTATGAGTTGAATTATATAATTGTTTACAGTACATTAAGTATAGATTTTGATATGATACATATATAGGTAATTTACTTATTTTAATATATATATGGTTGTTAATAAAATTTTGACTTTTATATGTGTATAGCTTTATCATAACAATGGTGTGTAATATATGTAGTAGCCTATAGTCTGCATATATTTTGTTTGCTTCAAGCATACCACTCTATATTATATTATAAGTATATTAGTTTACATTAGTAATATGTTGGTCTGCATATAGTATTAATTTGTTTTGTACACATATAGCATATAAGTGTATTCATACTTCTTGTGCCCGGTTTTTAAAATCTACATTTATATTTGTTTATAATATAATATGTTAGTAGGCGCATTTTGTATTGCAGCCCATATATGAGTGTGTTCAACCCTTATATTAAGATATATATTATAACTTGTAACATATATGTTATATTCTATTTTTTTTGCTATTTATATATGTGCGCATGCATACAAAGCTTATGTGTTTAGAGATGATATTTAATAGAATTTGTATGCTGTAGTTAGTTGATATGTTAGCATTTTGTTGGATTTTGTGTTTGCCTGGCTGTCCACTTTCAGAAAAGAAGAAAAAAGAAGAAGAAGAAAAAGACGTTAGTCATTTCGGTCTGCATAAAAGTGTGTTGGGTAGATATTTTTTTGCTATATAGGTTACTATATATACAAGGTTTGGTTATGCGTTGAAATAAAAGTAAGTTGAAAGTGGCTTTTGTTGTTTGTTATGTATATTGGTTTTATAATAAATATGGTTATTAAAGCATATTTATGGTAGTTCTAAAGTTACAGTGTGAAGTGTATAGGAAATTGGTTTTATATACATAGATGTTATTCTATATTAAAGTTAAATTAGTGATTTCAAAATAAATATGTATTTTTTCGTTTAATATGCGTTTAAATTTAGAATATGGTTTTATAAATATAGTTATATATATACACACAAGTTTACTTATATTAATTATCTTCGTCAATCCAACCTGATATGATTTCGTCTATTTCTATTGATCAGCTTTGTTCGTCAATTCGTGCCCATTTCGCTCTGCTTTGGAATTCGTGTTTGGAATCCGTAACTTATCTTATTCTCGTTCGTCTCTAACCTCGAAAGGTGAGCAATCACTCACGATTAAATTTCTTATATTTCTTAAATTTGATTTCAATTGAAACGACAATTGAAATATGTTGTTGTTAGTTATTTAAATTGTTATATATGCTATTTATATGTAATTGTTCACCTATGGGATATGACACCATATTCTATTGTTTATATTTTATTGTTATTGATGATATATGCTTGTCATTATTATTGTCATATATGTTATCACTCGGCATGTTCCCCTGTTAGTATATAATTCACTATGGGTTGAAATGATACATACCCGAATGGACATTAGAATAGAAGAATTTTGTTATGGGTTGAAATGATAGACCCAAGCGATTTTCATTTGAATTGAATTTGGGATTGCGGGTGGAAATGATATCTACTCGTATATATTTAAATTACGGATTGAAATGATAAATATCCATGTCACTTGATCCTAGGATAGGAAATTATATGCAGACACCGTTGGTCTTTTTATTTAATATTGGAAATATCTTTAAGTTTTTATATAAAGTAGATTTAATAATAAACTTTAATCTAATAAAGTTTGATTTAATTAATATAATATGTCTAAATATTATATCTTTGAACAGATTTTCAAGGATTTGTATAAGTTACGGAAGATAAGTTGAATTAAGTAAAATTGTATCTAATTATGAATTCTACTTAATTAAATCAATTTGAACTATTGAATTTGAAGTTCAAGATTTGATTTTATAAGTAGATTTTTTTGATTTAAAGTGATTAAATGATATTTCAAGTTTAAACAAATTGGAAGCAATATTTAATCAAAGGGTAAATTAAGATTATTTAATAATACTGAGTTTATTAAGTGATTATTTCAAGAGTAAAAAAATATATGAGGTTAAATCGAGATCTATAGAAAACTGTTAAATTTAACTTCGAAAATGCTGAATATTAAAGCTTTGAAATATATTGGAAATTTAATGGTAAAATTATGATTCAGATCTGTATTCTAAATCAATATAATTTGAATTTGTTATTTAGAAAATTGAATTGAATGGAAATTGATAAATTGAGGTTGAATTAATTTGAGTGGGAAAGTCGAGTTGATTTTTGAGGAATTTACAAATACCTTACTTTATAAATTATTTAATATATGCATACCATTTTGGGAAATAGATCTATTTGAAATGGAAATGATATTTTTGTTTTGAAGTATGAATTAAATTGAAATGACCAGGTTGTTATAGTGTATATTTCCACATTGTAGATAGTTCCATGGACCCTTACATGATGGTTATCCCAAACAACCTTTAAGTTACTTGTATTTCAGTTGATATTTCACTTGAGTTGGATTTATTGATATAAGAATGTTGATCCTGACTCGATTGTTTTGTTTTTTGCTTTACACTTGGGTCAGACTAAGTGACATAGCATTTGAGTCTCACCTTTGGAGTTTGGAGATTCGTTTGGAGATCCAACTACCGATTCAGCTTTCAGCCTTTCCAATTGATTGGTTCAAAGAAGTCATATGTTTGGATTGGAGACTTCATTGTATTTGGATATTCTGTTGTATTTTATTTCAAAGTATGTTGTCTATATAGTAGCTTCATGAACTACTATTTATTTATTCCGCTGTGCATTATTGTTTTACTCTGTGTCTATGATTCTGTGATTGATTTATTTACTGTATATGCTAAGCTTTGCAAAATTTAAATTAATAATCTGGTATTTTGAGCAATTCAAGTCCGATGTGTGTGGATGCGAATGGTTGGAAATATTGGGTTGCTACATTTCCAAAGACTGAAAGCTATCAAACCAAAGACTTCAGAGGCTATCGAATATACACCAATTATTTGTTTATCTGATAACCCCACTCTAGACTGTCCGTGTGAAAAATTATGGGCACCCAGAGTTTAGGAAGGGAACAATAAACTTCCGGTCAGTCATGGGACTGGTATGAGCAAACAAAAATAGTTTATCTTTAAAAAGAACAACAAAAGAATTTAAAATATTGAAAACCTCAATGCTTTTTGGAGAAAGAAACTGCCATAAAGCCTCCCACCACACACACAATGCAAGCGCACACATGTAGGAGATTTCTCCTTATGACAGTCAAAAATGCTTTATCCGCGAAAAACATTTGATATTATTATTAGTGCATAGTGCATAAAACATTTGGAAAGTATAATATTAATCTTAGCCAGCATAGGTACCATTATACTATGCGTACTATAGCTACCACCTGGGATGGAAGGTTATACAACTGCAATCATAAAAGGCACGCGTTGGATGATTGGTTTTCTAACAAATGGTCAGGCAAAGAAACTTCCTCGGCCACATGGGAACGCCTCTGGAGGGACGTCCCGGGAACCTATCCGGCTCTCTGCCAACACAAGGCAGGTTTACCCCCTTCCCGGGAGTAACACCTAATATATGCCATCCCCGGTCGTTTGCGACCTTTATCCGAGTGCTTTCAACCAAAACAATCACACAGTAATAGATTTATAGTGTCCACATGAGTTAAGTATCTGGGCTCCATATCATGATACCACCCTTTTCTAGAAGGAATGGACATACCCTAGGGGCGTGACCCCTGCAACCTTGTTGCATCTTTCCTGTTTCGACCATTTCCGGGGTGTGAGGTCCTAATGCAGTCTCGTCCACAAAGCTACGCTTTTTCACAAAGTCATGCTTTGATCAACAAATGATCAACAACACTTCGTATGGCACATTACCAAATTAGGAATGTATCACTGTTAACCATCAACTACATAACCTCTGAGCTCCTACGTCTTAGAGAAGGGTGTTAAGCCAAGAGAATAAATCTCCACCACCAAACAGAAATGTATTTGATAGAAACTGGTTTTACATCTTAAAGTGTAATGCCAGACACACATCCATACAAGTCTGTTCCGGGTTCGAACAGAACCGAAGGCACTTCCAAAGAAGTCCTTGCAATCCGGGTATTCACAGTCCCGATCGGACTCCCCATCACATGTGGAGATCGCTATACCGTAGCTACTCGGTGTAGAGTCATTCGATGGTTATCCTATCGTTCTCATAATTACCCGGTCTTCACCACCGGCCTTCAAATGTTATCCATAACGTCATATCATTATTCGGAATTGGTTATATGACACAAGGTCCTCTCCTGGCTAAATCGAATAATGAGCGCAATATTTAAAATCTTATGAATATGGGATTTCAGTTAAGTCATAATTTAAAATCTAAAACTTTCCTTTCAAATGGTTTAAATAAATTACAATTTCAAATCTTTTAAATAAAAAGATTCACTTCACAAAGTTCACCAAATTTTCACAAAGATCCATTCACAGATTTCAAAACAATTCCCATTTCAAGTCGGATTAACTCATCCAATCTTTTAAACAAAGATTTAACTTATAGCTTTCAAACCCGTTTTCATAACTTGGAAAACCATTACATTTCAAATTTGAAATCCCTTTAACATAAATTGGAAATTCATTACTTGTATGAAAGCTTTAATTATTTGAAAACAAATAGTTTTCGTTTAGGAAAAATCCAATTACATTTATACATGTTAAAATTCTTGGGTTAAATTCAAATTCCAAAACAATACTTTTAAAATGGTTTAAACCCATATAAACACATTTATAACTTGTATAACACTTTTAAACCATAATTTCCAAACATAGAATTCAATTTCAAATCTTGAATTCAAATTTAAATTAAATTATTTAAATTTCAAAACTTTATCAAGCTATTCAAAAGCTTTTTACATCTAACCCAAATCCATTTCCAAAACCTTTAGAATTAAAAATTCAACTTTAGAAACCATTTTAGAAATCTGTGACTTAAAGGATTTCCTCATGCAATCCATATTTGTGTGTGTATGGTGTAGTCCAGGGGTTTTACATAATAGTGCAGTATCAACAACCATCACAGATTCAAATATAGCAGTATCGATAAGCGGTATAATCTATAACACTTATCGTTCATTCACAAATTCACAAATAATATGTAAATGTACCACAGGTAGATAAACAAATTATACACAACTCAATTCACAGAACAGGATATCACAGATCAAAGAGAACAATCAATTCAAGGCATTACACATAATACAAACATTCAGAAACAATGCTAGCATTCAAAAATCCTTTATAAGTAGGATTAATTTATTATTTAATCCTTAATTAATTCAAATTTAATTCCCAATTAAATTAATTACTCATGAATTAATTACCCCATCCTGATTATAACTTAACCAAATTAATAAATTACTAATCCAGGTTAATTTACATTAATTAATTACAAACCATTTTAATTAATTAATTCTTAATCATTTATTAATTTACCCTAAATTATTAATTAATTATCCTTAATTAATTAGCCCTTAATTAATAATCATTTAATTAATTTTCCTTAATTAATTATAATAAATGATTATCCTAATCACTTTCATTAATTCTTTAATTAATTATCCTTAAATTAATTTATAAATTACCCAAATTAATTATGCTTAATTAATTATAGTAATTTTCCCTAATTACTTAATTAACCTTAACCATTAGTTAATTACTTTTAATTACATTATTTATTTAAAATGATCACTTAATAAATAATGCCAAAAATTAAATAATTTAAAATTAAAAACTTTTTAAAACATCTTATTAAAAAAATTCTTAATCCAATACCTAAATTAAAACTATTATTTAAAACATGAAAAGGAGAAATTGTACAAGTGTAATTAAATGGACAAGTGGCATTAGTTTTGTTTAAAATGAATTAAATTTTATATTGAAAGATAAAAAAACTAAACTACATTCTTCTTTGCTGAAATCTGAAATAAGAAAAGAAAACAAAAATCTAAATCAAACCCTGTAATAACTTCAAATGAAACCAGAATTCACAAGAACAAAACTAACTTGTAAGCTCTCCTCAAACAAAAAACAAAACAGCAATTTAAAATATTTAAAACTTGGAAAAGATCAAAGCAACAAAACCTTTGAATCAGCCTATCTTCAAACCAGAGGAAAAGCAAGATGCAAATCAAAATTTAAAATAAGGAAATCAAGCATCGGTCTTCAAACCTGAGAACAGAAGATTAAACCTGAAAAGATAAAAAGAAAAACCAAGCAAACCTGGACATCAAGCAACAAAGTTCAAAAATCAGGCTTACAACATCTTCTAGATCCTCTGCTCTTTCAAGTTATTTAGGTGAGCAAACCTTTTGAAACCTCTATTGTTTGATCTGTGGTTTGAATGTGTGCTTGAGATTTGTTTGAATGAGAGCAGATATGTGCATGAATGTATTAATATCCACTGTGCATGTTGATGAACAGGGATATTTATCCCTGTTTGCAACTTCCGGGTTTCCAGAAACCTGTCAAAGAAAAAAATCCCAAAGCTCTGCTTCTAGTTGTTATTAGATTAGAATGTTAAAAAGAAATATGTTTAAATTCATAAAAACTTAATTTTAAAAATAATTCCAAAGACAATCATCAAGTGCATGTTGTTTGGAACAAGGAGAATGCTGTAAACTCAATCTATGGTTAAAAAAAAATTTGATTTCATAAATTAATTGATTTGATTATATAAAGTTATATTTAAAATATTATTTGTAGTGTTTAATACCTTGTAAAAGTTTGAATGTTGTTTAAAAACTAAATTAAGAATGAATTTGAAAAACATTTGTTATAACAAGTGTAAACAAAATAAAATAAATATGTTAAGATATGAAAAATATAAATGCATAAAGGGGTTAAAACATAAATTTTAAATTAATTTAAACAAAGGGGTTAACATAATTTTTATAATTTTTAACAAGTGGTGTGACGCCCCACCTCTATACCCACGCTAGCCAAGAACACTCCGAAGTAGTGCTGTCAACTAGCAGGAGAATAAGGCTGTTGAGAAGCGACCATCCATGTAATTGCTTATCACACGGTGGCTATAAATAATCTTCGAAAACAAACATAGAAATAATCATATCACAAATCAGTCACAGATATCCATATCACAAAGGCGGAAGAAGATATGAATATATAACTAACACATGAAAGTGTACATCAGAGTAGTGGTCAGTAAGATCCACGATAATACAAAAGAATAGCAACACGTGCTATACAAAAGAATACAACTATGAGTCTATATCTCAAGTGTATACAACAAAAACTGCTAATCTAAACAGTTAGCCAAAAGTCAGAGTGATGAATCCCTGGGAAGAAGTCAAGCAGAAGCACCTGTAACATCTCGGTCTGACCCGAGTATTATTTAAGAAAATAATAAACGGATCAGTCTAGCTATAAATATCAGATGACGTGAGATAACATAAAAGATATGGCATAAACATAAACATCCATAATGACATACCGCTATAAGTATGTAAATAATGATCAACAGAAGATCAATCAATAAGAGATAATCAATATCACAAGAATCTTCTCAAAGATTCGGAAAGGGCATCATACCCCAAACTTGTACTCATAACAAGTCAATGACATAAATTCTAGAAATCAATGCAAGAAGTCCAGAAATCATAGAAAAGAGAAAGAGGCCTATCACATGACGGTCCGAAGACCAAGGGGAGCTACCCCACATGTGTGAATGGAATCACACAGATTAAGGTCCAGACTAACCAAAAAGCAAAAAGGTATGTATGAGTGGAATCACACAAGTGGTGTCTAGTCTAACCTCGCAACAAGAGACATCGCACAGTTGCTAGTCTAAATCATCAGAATGATCGTCATGATCAACGAGAAGTGTCAATTATACTAAGCTAGTAAATATAGAAGTTTAGCTTCATGTCCCATAACCACTTGCTTAACTTAAATATTTACGAACAAACTGTAAATCTTCACTAATAAAATTGTCACAAGAGGTTCAATCGAACAAGTCCAGGAATTAACCGATGAAGTGAACGCAAGCGTTTCATACCACTTGTTTTACTAAGTCGTTTAATTAGATTTCTCGTCCGAGTGAGGTAAAGGGTTGTATATACTAATAGATTGGAAAACGGTTTAAGAAAAGAGCTTTGTTATTAAAAATAGAGTTGAAATTGTTTGTTAAAAGAGTTTTGATATTTACTACTAGTATTGAAACCTTTATATTTTTAAAATGACAAATCACAGAAGAGATTGTAGAAACAATCATCACAAAGATCACATTCGGAGATGTGAATAAAATCCAAGGAAATCAGCTCAAAAGCGTCAAAGTGGAAGTTCCCCAACGACCAAACGTGGCCGAGATAACCAGAGATGGTTTGTCTCGAAGAATGGTCAACTCAGCATCTCAACAAAGCAAGTTCTGTTTAATGTTTTTCAGATAAGATCGCCTACGGAGGGGGGGTCCAGGGGGGGTGGCAACCCCCCAAGGTGGGGGTGCGGGGGCAACGCCACCGCTTACGGGGTTCGACCTGCCCGGTCAGGTCGCGGGGGTCCAGGGGGCAGCGCCCCCGGCGGGGTGCGAGGCATCGCCCCGACCAAAACGGTACGACCTAGTGAAGACAAAATGAGGTCTAACGACCTAACGACTCAAGGGTCTAACGACCTAACGACTCAAGGGTCATACGACCTAACGACTCAAGGGTCATACGACCTAACGACTCATGGGTCATACGACCTAACGACTCATGGGTCATACGACCTAACGACTCATGGGTCATACGACCTAACGACTCATGGGTCATACGACCTAACGACTCATGGGTCATACGACCTAACGACTCAAGGGTCATACGACCTAACGACTCAAGAGTCATACGACCTAACGACTCATGGGTCATACGACCTAACGACTCATGGGTCATACGACCTAACGACTCATGGGTCATACGACCTAACGACTCAAGGGTCATACGACCTAACGACTCATGGGTCATACGACCTAACGACTCATGGTTCATACGACCTAACGACTCAAGGGTCATACGACCTAACGACTCAAGGGTCATACGACCTAACGACTCAAGGGTCATACGACCTAACGACTCAAGGGTCATACGACCTAACGACTCATGGGTCATACGACCTAACGACTCATGGGTCATACGACCTAACGACTCATGGGTCATACGACCTATGGATGAACGACTTAACTCCGAACGAGCTAAAAATGGCCAGAACGACCTAGGGTTAACTCGTGAACGACTCACGACCTATGGACGAACGACTTAACTCCGATCGAGCTAAAAATGGCCAGAACGACCTAGGGTTAACTCGTGAACGACTCACGACCTATGGACGAACGACTTAACTCCGAACGACCTAAAAATGGCCAGAACGACTCAAGTGCAGAAAATTCAACAAAACGCTAAAAATTGGAGTTTTTCGCCAATCCAATCCAAACCAAATGCTAACATGCATGCAAAAATGATAGGGAATCATTCCCAACAGTCCAATATAGTTATAGGCTAGAATTGTGAGATAAAAATCTCACCTTTGCACCAAATATCAATGAAAATGAAGTTTTAAGCAAGCAAGAATCAATCCTTCTTCTATCTAAGCACAAGAAGCTTGAATCCAATGTCTTCTTCTTGAATTTGGAGTAGAAAGATGGATTGCAATTGAATTTGAGTTTTGGAATTTTAATTTCCCATTCCCTCCACCATTAATGCCAAAGCTTGATTAGTTAGGAAATTTATGAAGAGTGAGGAGAAGAGGGTTGGAACTTGGGCTTAATAGGCTAAACTAACCCAAAGTCCAAAGCGGGAAAAGTTAGTGAAATTTCACTAACTCCAAACCTATCGACGTTTATACTTAAAAAAAGTTGTAAACGACATTTCGAACTCAATGGAAGTGGTCTCGAGTCCTAATTTGACCATTTGCAAAAAGTAGCTTTTCGGACCAAAATCCGATTAACGAGTTAATATTTAAATAAAATATTTAAATACAAACTCGATAAATATGCGGGTTGTTACAAGTGGTATCAGAGCTAAAGGTTGAGTAAGAACTTTAGCTACGGAGTGTAACATATTAGATGGCTCATTAGAGATAGGGTGAAGTATACCTTAGAATGAGTACAACCAGTGAAACCGGAAACCCAAATTGCTCAGTCTTTTGGATCTTTGAAGGTTCGGTTGGAAATCGCGTTTTGGGTCGCAGTTGCTACAAGTTCAGCTTTGTAATTGTAACGACCCGAAATTTTTGAAGCCGAAATTCCAGATAGTTATGAAAAAGAAGAAAGAGATAGAAGAAGACGAACAGAAACACCAAACATCTCCCATTGGCAGCGGATAAAATATAATAATAAATAATAACAGTTATCAAAAGAATACTATATCTGTCAATTATGTTTAATATACATCAGAGTTTCACATATATATGCAGTCACTGAACATATACAATTATCATGACTCAGATCTATAATAATATGAACATAGCGGAAATACTCTATACGCTCTTGCCATCCAGCTCGTCTCTTGAGCTCCAGAACGTACCTATTTGGGAATCTGTAATACTCGGTCTGACTCGAGCATTACACAAAAGTAACACCCGGGTCAGGCTGGAAACCCGCGTGAGCAAACCCAACTAACAAGGAATACCAAGCAAACAACTTAAATAAACCCGGGTAACTTATGTCAATTCACAATTTGTTATAGACATAACTTATTTTCAAATTAAATTTCTAAGTGTCCAAAATTTAGATTTAATAATCCAAATCATTTAAATCCAATCATTCCAACCTATCAATTTCTCATATTAATTTATAAGAAATTCGAAGTGGTTTCGGGTATCTCCTAATACCCGATCCCGGCCTCTTCGAGTCTCATGTCATCCTAGCCCAAGTTATACATACGAAAAACACACTCATTTCATATCAGAGATAACAATCAATCGTCCATAAGCAAAGCTTGTTTGCTACCGATATTAATTAAATTAATTCTGATTGAATTTCTAACCTCAACAATTTAGAATTCTTCACTTTTCATTAATTAATTTCCAAATCAATTAACCAATCAATCTTTCATTTTTAATCTTAATTAATCACCTTGGTTTAAATATATTTTCCGTTACATTCATACAATTATCATTGTTTAATTACACGATATTAATTATTCTTATCCAAAATCAATAAGTATTCTTTAATTACCCCATAAATTTGTTGATTATATTAATTTCATTTATTCTTAATTGGTTATATGAATTAATTCTCATAAGTCACTTGTTATGGGTTAATCAATCTTTGATTACACCATCAATTATAAAACCCAAGGATTTTCAATTATATTTTAATTTATCCTAATCAAATTTATTTATCTTAATTAAACCACAATATTAATCATTTTCGATTAATTCCAAACTGTAATTAACTATCCTTTTATTTACTTCATTAAATAAATCAATTACTCCTTTATTAATCATCTTAATTAATCTCTTGATTAATTTCACCAAGTAATTATATTTTATTAATACAATTAAGTAATTTCTATCAAACCATCCATTGGTTTTTTCTAAATTAATTCGACTAAATTAACTTAAACCTTAATGAATTCAAACCTATATTTAGTAATTTATCAACTCGATTTATTAATTAGTTTAATTAATAAATTATCCATTTCAATTACCCTACTATTATGGTGAATCACAAATCATTAAGCTTCTTATTTATGATTTAAGTTTTAAATAATTTAAAAACCCAAATACTTCGAGTCAAACCACAGTTAACTCGAGAACCAATCAAAACCAAAGTCACATCATCATTAGTGCACATCAAATCAATTTAATCATTCAACCAACTATTAAAATTTAACCATTTAAATTTAAATTAATACTTGAACTAACCAAATAATTAATTTTCCTTAAATAAATTTAATTAACCCAAAATTTCATTTACACCCTTTTCTTTTACTAAATAAATTTTACTGTTTACATCATACCCTCCTTTATTGTTATTGATCTCAAACTAAGGTAGATTCAATAAATTTCCACATTTGCAAGTAAACAACATATTCTGTATGGTAGAGTTTCTAACTTTTAATGGTAAAACATTTTAATTAGCTATTTTTAATAAAATAATTTGCTAAACAAATATAAAAATCTCACCCCAATTGCACGCTCTGACCGATCATAGGCACCGCGACCTACTCCCCGAGCTCGACCGCCTAACTTCTTCTCGAACTGCTCACCCCTCTTTCCCCAAACTAGCTGCAACCACTTCCCTACATACTGTTGATCATCGAGAGTACCTCAAGCCTCCATCGAATTCGCTTTCGCCCATCGCCTCACTGCTTGCTTCAACATGCGCGTGTGGACCATCGCGATTCGACTGTGTCGCGCCCTAGTTCCCCCTTCGTGTCGCCGCGACGTTGCTCGATTCGAGCTCCATGCTGAAATTTGACTCGCGCGACCACCCCCTCCTTCGCGTTCGTGGCTACCGGCCCAATTCTAAACCCCGCTCTCCTCTTTCCAATTGAGTGACACTCGATGGATATAGGTGATGAACTGGAAGAAGGAATAGGGTTTCGACATTCATTTGAATTCTAAATAAGGTAGCGGCTGTTTATTCAATTAAGGCTTGACTGATGATCCTAGAATAAAGATTAGGGCACGACTAGATTCGAAATAGAATTTGCGGCCATTATCCTTATTTCTTTCCTAACTCTTGATTTTAATTTTTTTAGTTCGATCCTGCTTAAAGATGAGGGAGGGAACAAAGATAATTTATCGATTAGGGATGGCTTCCTTCGTACGCTTGTTAAAAATATCACGTGTTGTTAACAACAATATCTTGACTTGTTGACTTTAAATTATATTATATTTTCAAAAGGTCTCATTAACTGCTACTTAAATTTCGAACTCCTCTTAAGGACTGCCGCTAAGCGATTATAGAGTTTTACCCACGTCTCGAATATAATGAAACGTGTTTCAAAGGCTAATTTGAACGTATGTGTGAGTTACGGAATTAAACGATCGATATCAAATTAAATCGATTAAAATAGTTCTAAGCGTTTTGAGCTTCCAGGGTCAAACGACAACTCCGATTGCTACGAAAATTGAAATCCGATAATGACTAACTATTACGGATCCAATGGAACTAGTTTCGTTGAATTTCGAGACTGTGTCTCCGAAGGCTATTTTTAAATATCGATTTAAACGATATATTATTAAAATTGAACAAATCACCCTTAAATTTAATTTCAACCAATCTATTATCTTCAGTATCATCATTATAAATTTTGTAATCCTTCAAATTATTTTTAAATAGGCTTGGAATCTCAGATTCAACAATTTACCCAATTTCAATTATTAAATTCAATATTTAAACTATACAATTCAATGATTTAATTATCAAGTAAATATTTAAAATCAATTAATTATTCAAATTTAAATTGGTAGAAATTCCGGGTCGTCACATTCCTCCCCCCTTAAAAGAATTTTGTCCTCGAAATTACTAATTAGGAAGAATTGACCAATACACGTTTACCTTCCTCCCAAAATCCACAATTCAACATCCTACCATCTATCTTTTATTAAACTCTCACTATCACCTCAACTAACTTTCCAAAACCTTTTATAGTTTCCAACAACATTATTTACTCTACATATACAAATTTAAATTTGAATTTAAAACCAAATTTTGAATTATAAAAATTTTCTCAAAATTTTTCTAACTCTCTAAATTTTCGAAATCTTTTGCCAGCGTCTCCTTTGTGCGGCTAGCTCGGTACGACTACAAAATGCCTCTACGGGATCCCAAATTCCAAAAAGAAAACAAAAGCCCAGTGAAAATACTTGGAAAATAATTTTATTGAAAATATAGAAAACAGTTTTTGAAACTAGACGAAATATCTTAGGTGAGAATGCCCTGGAAATCATCACCCCCATCCATGGTCGCAGTTACATTCCAGGGTTACGTTGCCATCGCAGCGAAAGTCCATGTAACTGCAGGCTCTCTATGACCTCTCGATTACGCCATGGAACCCATAACAGTTTACAGTTGCATTTCAGGGTTACGTTGCCATCACAGCAAAAGTCCATGTAACTGCAGGCTCTCTACGGCCTCTGATTTTCGCTGTCGAAATGAAACTTCTCCACTCCTACATAGGTTGCAGTCTACCGATGTAAAATCAAACATAGACTGTTGCCTCTTAGCAGCACACACGATTTTCACTATGTTACCATAGGCCGCAGTCTACCGATATAATATCAAACGCAGACTGTTGGCTCTCAGCGGCACACATGACTTTCTGTGTGGTACACAATACTCATAATCCTTAGGAACTAGTTTTGTCCGAACTCCTCACAGGATCAACTTTATAACCCCCATTGGGGCTCAAGTCAGCACCACCCGGGGGCACTCCTGAGAAGTTCATTTCAAGGGAGCGCCTTTTTCCCCAGAGCCATCATCAAAACATTTTATACTATACACATATAGTATCTTCAAATCATACTCCTAGTATGATCTCATACAAAGCTCCTTTACACAAAATCGATTATCCCAAAATTGATAATTCACAAATTAGGCTTTCCAAATTTTAATATTGATTTTACCCAAAAATCAAAAGCCCTTCCAAATCCAAAGGTTCCCAAAACCTTTCCAAAATCCTCATAAGATCCTTTATATATATATATATATATATATATATTCAAATATATATAATTTTTAAAACTTTGGATCCTTTCAAACTTGTATAAAACTCCTTTTATACTTCAAACACCTTCAAAAATCTTTTTCTTCCTGCAATAGATTTAACAAGGGGGTTTCATCTTACATATAACAAAGATATATAACTTTGTTTATTCAAAATCAAACATTCAAATTTGTTACTCCATCCAACATCAATTTCATTCAAATCTGTATGATGTATACTTATCATCCGTACGTTATACCAATCTGATCGCTCGCTCGATCACACAATTTCACTTTCGAACTAGTATTGTCCATCCGACTTCCTAGTGCGGACTCAGGTTTCTTGATTAGAAACCGTCATTCTACTTTCATAGCCATAACTATGATAGAGAATATCTAGAACCAATCAACAATCCATATCCACGTTCGCCGTCGAAAATCGAGTGAAAAATCCTAACTCGGATCGATAAACTATCTCGAAATTCTGTGCTCGAATCTGGATCAAATCTCTTTGCGAATAGAATAATATACGTACATCCTACGTATTTATTTTCATTGATTATTAGCCAAAATCAATTTCCATTCTATTCACATTTCCATTAATTCCCTTTCACGTATTTACAATTGCCTTAATTCTCTTTGAATTATCACTTCAATTCTTTTCTCAGTTGAGTATTTAAATCAATAACAGTTTGAACTCCGACCAGTTTATATTTAGAAAATAGCTTAAAAATGTTAAAAATAGATAAGTATTTGAAAAATAATTATTAGTTTACAAAATAGCTATAAAATAGTTAACTAATTGTAAAATAGTTGGAAAATAGTTAAATAGTTTCAGAAATTTTTAGGTAATTGCAAAATAGTTGGAAAATAGTAATCTATTTGTTAAATAGTTGAAAAAAATAGCAATTAGTTTATAAAACAGTTGAAAAATAGTTAAATTGCTTCAAAAATAATTGCAAAACAAGTATAAAATAATTTGGCTTTAAGAAAGAAAGGTTGTATATATTTAATAGCTTAGAAAAATAAGTTTATATCAAAACAATTTATATTGAAAATAGTCAAGAGCCAACTGTTCACTTCCCCAACAATTCAACTTAAATTTCCACTTCCATTTAATTGACTCAATCCTAACTTGAATAACTTCAATTTTTATTGAAATTTATTTAAACCCAATTCAAATTAAATCAATTTGATTCCTTTCCTAATTTAAATCAGATTCCATTTGATTTTAATCCTTCTCTTCTTTAATTATAATTTCAAATTATTCCAATCAATTTGAATTATTATCAATTGATCCCATTTCAAATTTAAATCATTTTAATACAATCCAATTCAATTTCCCATTTAAATTCTTAAACTTATACATCTTCAATCACTAATCCAATTAATTCAAACCAAATTCAATTTTGAACTAATTCAATTTCAATCTTGAATTTAAACTACCTCGAACTATATAAATTCAAGTTAAATTCTCAAAGGTTGGTTTAACTTTTTAAACCAAATTAACCTTTATTCAAAGTTTTTTGTAAGGACCCGATTCTTCGACTTTCGAAAACCGACATCAATACGTTCACAGTATCAACTGCTGAATAATCGAATGCCAGAAAACCGAACACTTAGGGTTTTAAGAAGAAGAAAGAGGTAGAAGAAGAGAGAAAGAAAAACAACAGAACAATATCAGAATCTCACAATCGCAGCGGGACAACATATACTAGATAAATCAATAATCTTTAAACAAAGAACTATATCAGTTATTACATTACATCACATTACATTTCATCAACAGAGTATACAACAAACAAACAGCGGAAAAGAAATAATATACTTAGTAATATGTTATGCCATCAAGCTTGCCTCCAGATTCTGTAGCAACTCCCCAATCCAGAATGACCTGATAACCTTAACTCTAGACTGCCCGTGTGGAAATTGGTGGGCACCCAGAGTTTAGGAAGGGAAACAATAAACTCCAGGTCAGTCATGTGACTGTTGTGAGAACTTAAAACAGTTATTTATCTTTAAAGCAAAGAACAGGATAATTTTAAAATAGATTCACAATGCTTTTTAAAAAATGAGACTACCACAAGGCCTCCCGCACACACACACAATGCAAACGCAGAATCGGAGGAGATTTCTCCTTATGATAGTCAAAGATACGTTGATACGCATTAAAAGAAACATTTGATATTATTACTAGTGCATAGTGTATAAAACGATTTCGAAAGTAGAATATAAATCTTAGCCAGCATAGGCATTTCGCACTTATGCCCACTATAGCTACCATCCAAACAGTGGGGCGCCACCATAAGTGAATGATAGGTTCTACAACTAAAACCGTACAAGATCGTATTGTTTCTTTGGATTTCCAACAAATGGTCAGGCCAAGGAATTTTCCATTGCCACATGGAAACGCCTCTAGAATGACGTCCCGAGAACCAAACCGGATCTCTGCCAACACAAGGCCGGGTTACCCCTAACTGGGTAACTACTGACACGAATATGTCATCCCCCGATCGTAACCGATCTATTCGAGGATCCTCGATTTCACCAACAACCACAAAGTAATAAATTTGCAGCAACAACATAGGTTAAGTATTCGGGCTCCATACCATGATACCACCTCTATCCAGAAGGAATGACATACACTAAAGGGGCGCTACCCCCTAATAACCTTGCCGCATCCTTCCTGTTTTGACTATTTCCAGGGTGTGAGGTCCGACGAAGTCTCGTCCACAAAGCCACGCTTTATACAAAAGCTGTGCTTTGGGTCAACAAATGATCAAAGTAATGATCACCAAGATAAATGATCAAACAAATGATCCTATCACAAATGATCAAACAACGATCATTTCACAGCAACACTCAGCATGCCACACTACCAAATTGGGAGTATATCACTAATAACCTTTAACTACATAACCTCTGAGCTCGTACGTCTCAGAGAAGGGTGTTAAGCTAAGAGAATAAATTCTCCGCCACCAACAGAAATATATTTGAAAGAAATCAGCTTTATATCTCAATTTGTAATGTCAGACATACAATCCATACAAGTCTGTTCCGGGCTCGAACAGAACCGAAGGCACTTACAAAGAAGTCCTTGCATTCTGGATAATTTCTAATCACGTCCGGACTTCCCGTCACTTAGGGTGATAAAACCTCTATATCGGAGATCAGCCGATGCAGAGTAACTCAACGGTAATCCTTCCGTTTTCGAAAATATCCGGTCTTCAACACCGGTCATCGAATGCAATCCATTACGACGTATCACATATTCGGAATGGGTTATACGACCCCAAGGTCCTTTCCTGGCTAACCAGAATAGTGCACGCTTATTTTAAAAATAAGTGTGGCATTTAAATTCAAGCAATTCACAACAAATACCTATTTAAAGGTAAATACCGATAGTCGGTTATTTAACTATCAATAGGCGTGTTCAACATCACCAAATCCAAATAATTTCCCAAATTATTTACTTCCCAAAATATCTTTACTAGACATATATATTTTCCACACTTCAACATTTGAAAACAAATTTTCAAATCACTTTTCACCTTTATCACTTTTGAAAACAAATTTCAATCATTTTCCTTATGCGAAATATTTTCATTTCAACATGGTTCATTTAAACCAATTAAATAAATCCTTACCGATTTACTTTATATCTACGTTCCAAATCCGTAAATTAATTCCCACACTTCAAAAATAAATCAACGTTTATTTTTAAACAAATTCCCCTTTTCATTTATAAATTCCATAGTGAATTTACATTCCAAAATATTTATGAATATAAAATTTCCAAATTGATTTCTAATATTCATTTTCCATTATCTTTAAAAGATAAAATCTCAAAATATTCACTTCATGTTGGAAAACGCTGCCATACTTATTTAATAATAAGTAATTCACAAATCCATTTGTTTTCAACAATTGGAAACATTCAGTATACTTAAATCGAAATTAAGTATATATTTCATTTTTTTAAGGAAAACATTCCTTAAACACGTTTATTTGAGTCAAAACGAATGTTGCGTAAAACACCGTTACGACAACCCAAAATCACTAGTATAGGGATTCGAAATTAGATAGATATATAAATCCCAATACTATATAAAACATTTCCTTTCGGAAACCATTTACTATAACAACAGTGTTATAGTCCACCATTTCCTTATTCCTCGAAAACGTCTATTTCAACAATGAATGTTGAAATCTATGTATTCGATTTATAATACATTTTTAAAACATCGTTAAAACGATTAACTTCATTTTATAATATTCATTTTCCCAAGCATATCCATTTTATTTGATAATATATTCACTGTCCAAAATCGTGAATATACTTCCTTAACCAATTTCAACTTTAAATTTATCAAATTCCATGGATTTTGAATTTATAAACAATGTCTATAGATTCCATTTATATTTATAAGCTTTGATTTATAAATCTCCTTTATTAATCCAATTTAATTTATATAACTCAATTATATGCCAAAAGTCCATATTATAAGTTAAATGCTTATAATCCATTTATTTACACAATCGTTCTTTTAAAACAAATTATAAATCTTATTACTTATAAGATTTCCTTTACAACCCTATTTTCAACATTAATAGAACTCCTTTTAAAATTCTATCATTTCGATTTATAAAATATATATTTTATAAATCTCAACTATAACCCATTTTTGCTTCCTCAAAGATTTCAATCTAAATGCAAAAATTTGATTTATATTTTAATTCCTTAATATCTTTTTGTCTTACAGCATCTATTCATTTTATAACTTCACAATTCATAAATCTATAAATTTTCATTCACTTATGAATCCATTTATACTTCACTTTAACACTTATAAAAACTCGTTTCATAATTCCAATATTTTTAATTTTAAAATATCAATTTAATACATCTTTCATATAACTCGTTTTAAAATAATTCAAAAATCCCAATTTAACTATTTTATAAATTTATAACTATTATCTCAAAAATCACCTTTTGGTTATATTTCACAAAAATCTTAATTTTTATAACATAAGAATTTATAACGTTTTAATTATTTAAAATGAATTAATTCAAAAATTTAAATAAACGTATAATTTCAAAATCACTTTAAAAATCCCTTTAAAATCAAAATAGTTATTTTTAAACTTAAAAAAAATGGATCCGATGATGCAACACATCAAATAGTCAATCACGACTTTCAAACATCATATATCGATATGATAATCAATCAAATATCACAATATCTGTAAATAAATTAAATATAGTTGAGGAATCCAGTTGGATCCCTCCAACCTGTTTCCATGCATCCACAGATGTTAGCACAATACCAATCCCGTTTCAAGACGGGATATCGCGGTATATGGGATTTATAAAATATTATCTGCTTAATAGGCGGCGTAATAGGGTCTCATCCGCTATATAATGCAGGAAATCAACAACTCCAATATATACATATGCCAATATATATATATTGCTATATATATAGATATATCCTACTATATCTAATATCACAGCCAAATAGCAATCAATCAATAACTGCAAATCCAACATTAAATTTTTGAGTGAGAAGTTCTCACCTTTGATTTGCGATCCATTTTACATTACGACTTGATTTTCTTCACAATTTTGACCTTGTATAAATATTATACAATTTTAATTAATATTTGAACTGAATCGAAAAATTTAAATTCCTATTGGGTAAATTTAATTAGCCAATGATTTTATTAATATTTGAAATATAAATCGACCCTTAATTACCATTTTATAATTCGATTAAATTTTGAACTAACTTACCTTTATTAAATCTTTTAGTAACTGAACAAATTAAGTAAGTAAATTTGGATTAATAATTTTAATTAAACAGATTTCCTTTGATAAATTTACTTAACAAAATATTAATTCTAAAACTACATTTCCTTTAAATAATTTTATGTAATCTAATTATTTAATTAAAACCAAAACTTTTCCCTTTAAATAAATCATTTCATCCAATAAATCAAATTCCTAATAAATCTTCTTTTACAAAATGTTTTCCATTTGAAATTAATTTTTTTTTATTCAACTAATAATATAACTTTAACAAATTTTCTTTTGATAAAAATTTATAAATTTCAAAAATTGTTTTCAAACACCAATTCAAACCCTTTATCGAGTTCTTCAACAATTATTTTAAACCCCAAATCGATTTAAAAATTGATTTTCTTTGAAAGCAAGTTCCTTTATTTATTTTTTTCAAACTGCCCACTTTTCTCTAAAATTAACTCATTCCTAAACATTTAACTTTTTTTCTTTTTCCATTAACAAAACAAAAACAAAACGATTCATTTGTTAAATTAAATTAAGGTAAACAAGATACCTTTACTGCCCAATGCATCGTGACCCACAGACTTGTGAGCATCACCACGCTATAGGCTCGAATCGCCTGCCGCCTCGAACTCGTGCTCGAGAACCTACCTCGACCTGACAATCGCACGCCACCACGGCCATGTTCGAATTCGCGAGCACCCCTCAACTTCGCCAGACCAGCTGCCTCGCGCCTTGACATCGCGATGCCCAAAAAAAACCCCCAACGATCTCGTCGCTGTCGAACGAGCGCCTCTCCTTGCGAGTGATTCGAATGAACTCGATTTGGAATTGAGTAGAAGAACTTAGATTCTAATTTTGTGAATTTGTATTCAGAGGAGACTGAAGGTTTTGGAATTGGGGATGGAGGAGAATTACGTGATTTTGTTTGATTTTTTTTTGAAACAAATACTCGGCCATTGTTTTGAGTTTCGAACGAAAGAAGGTTTTCGTTTATATTTTTATCTCGTGAGTTTTGAACTGAAGGAGGAGAAGTATCGGCCCTTATAGAATAAAGAACGACGTGTAAGTTTGTACGAAGGCATGTTTTTTTTTGCGTACAAAATAAGCATGGGTACAGTGTTTTGAAGGTGAAAGGAAAAAGTAGTGATGTGAATTATTTTAATCAGATTATGACTATATATTTAACTCGAATTTAGATTTAAATTTAGCGCGTTTGTTTATCGTACGGCCGCACGGCAACTCCAAACACTATCAAATTTGAAATTCGATAATAATTCAATATTACGGACCCAATGGAACTGGTTTCTTCGAATTCCGAGACTGTGCCTCGGAAGGCTATTTTTAAATATCGACTTAAACGATATCATTTCAAAACTGAACAAATCACTTTCAAATCCAATTCTGAAGCTTCTGTTATCTTCAATATTATCAATATAAATTTTACAAGCCTTTGAAATATTTTTAATCAGCTTTAAAATTGAAGGTTCAAATTTTTATTCAACTTTCAATAGATTAAACTCTATAATTTAACCGCCAAATTCATTCTGATAATTTGAAATTCAAGTCAAACCATCATTCAAATATTTAAAATTAATTAAATATTTTCAAATTAATTGGTTCAAAATTCTGGGTCGTTACATGTAACATCCCGCCTTTTCGCACACTTTAAACCGACACACGTGCCAGTTCAAACCATACGGAAGGGCGGATTGTTATGGGCTAAATAAGAAAAACAGAGAAGAAATAAAAACAAAATAGAATCTCATAGCGGAAGGATAAAATATAATAATAAATATACAGTTCATAAATGGTTTACAAAACACTTGTTATTCTTTACATAATAAATATCAGAGTTACACATACCAATGCAATCAATGCAGCGGAACAGTATGAGTGTGGTGCCATACTATAAATAAAATAATACGACTCCTTCGTCTTCGTGCTCCAAAGCTAAAGTCTTCGATCCTGAAACGCTCGGACTGACCCGAGCGAATTTGAAAAGACAAAAACACTCGAGTCAGAACTAAAAGATCTTATGTGAGTTAAATTAACAGAAATAAATATGAGTACAGTAACTCAAGAGATGTTCGGGATTTACATCTCCTAAGGATCCGTTAAACTATTTACTATGTAGTATATTGCGCTATTATAATAGTGTCTATTTATAAAATAAACTTGCTTTTTAATAGCGTTAAGGGGTTACCCATATAGCCCTTAACACAAATAATGCCAATAGTCTATACAGTACCGTAATACCTCCTGATCGGGAAGCTACCAGAGGATACTCCATAGGTACGACACAAATAGAAACTCGTAGTAAAGGCTCGGTATGGTAGGTGACACGGCACAACTAGGCAATGCCAGGGTAGATATACCAATTGCTATCCAGGCTGGTGGAAACGCGTAGCCGCAGTTACCGCCCACCTCGGACTAACTCCCCAAAATCAAATATAGAAGTGGCCACTGAATCAATCCAAAATCAAAGTATAATATCGAAGAGGAGGGTCCGATCAGAGGAATGACCTCATTGGCCTGAGAATCGCTCCTGTTTTAGCCACCTTATGCCAACTCACGGGAGTCGGGTCCACGTATTTACCTTACAGGAAACGTCACCACCACCTACTTCATTCTGGAATCTCCACCGCGTACACGGTTAGTCAAAGTGGTTTCCGGTATCGACAGAGAGTATGTCCATATCCGATCCCGGTCTCTTTGCCAACCTATCGTTATTATAACACCGCGGTCATTTAAAAATAGGTTATACTTTAAAAATAAGAATAAACATTCCATTTCATAACCATGAATACGATATCATTTCAAAACCCAAAACCATATTTTATCACTTATCCCAAATATAATTCTTTTTTCCAAAATCATAATGCTTTAACTTCATAACGTCCGAAAATCAAATATTTTCAAAGCATAATATTTTGAAAATCATAATTTAAAACCATAACTTCTAAAAACTTGAATGGTTTGGACATTCAACGGTATATGAATTAAACGGTTTAACTTAAATGTTACTTTGTAAAGAAAATAGTTCTCATGGCTTTACAAATACATTTCTTTATTAAAGTCTAAACTAAAATTTATATTATCTCTCTCAAGTTCCAAAACCACTTCAATTTATTTATATATACGTATATTCATTTTGAGTATCAATATTTCAAACTAAAGTTGGATTTTATTCTTTCAACAAATCAATTGTTCTATTAATTAGTCTTGAATATTCATATAAAATCCATAAATAATAAGACTTCAATTTCTAGTAATAATATATATATATTTTTCCCAATTCAAATTATACTAGAATATTCATTTCAATTTATTTTGGGAAAAATCCAATTATAAATATCATATCTTAAAATTTCCAAACTTAACATTTAAACATATGATATAAATTATTAAACTCCATTTTCTTAATTTTCTTCCATTTTTAATAAAGATTTTTATACACCTTTTAATTTCAAAATTTTCAACTTCATATGTATATATATATATGGAAGAAAAATATTTATACAATATAAAATTTAAGATTATTATAAACCGTATTCCATCCAAACCATAGAAATCACATTTAAATAGTTATATATATACCGCGGTGCCTGTATATAATTTTCTATCCTATGGTCAAGTGATACGGATATTTATCATTTCAATCCGCACTTTAAAAGATATAAAATTTTGCGGTTATATATCATTTCAAACTACAATCCCGAATGAAATGAAATATGCATGATAATTTGCAATTTAATGATATACAATAAACATCCATGCATCAACATCATCCATCATCCAAATCGCAATCATCAATCAATATCAATCAATAACAATATTATTTTTGGTACTACATAACAGGTAATAATGGCAATTTTATTCAAATTAAATTTAACAGCTATTAATCTACAGTCTATATTCAGTAATAAATTATATAACTGTTAACTAGCAGTTCATATACAAACAAATAAATTTTAACTGTAAATTTATACGAAATAAATTAATTAAATTAACAATTAAATTAAATAAATGCAATTCAACAGATATGAATAAAATAAACATGCCAAATACTCATAAATAAATTTCTATTCATTTCTAAAATTAATTTAAACAAACATAAAAGCTTCTAGTAGTTGTGAGTGGGTTAAAACACTCGCCTTTTGAATTTAAATCGAATTTAAATTCGATTTAAACCCAAAAATTCGCCCGTCTTGGAATTCATCCAAACCAGCGTCATCAAGTCCGGAACTGAATTACGATCCTAACAAAAGAAATTTCGTGTGAATCCGACTTCGTATGAGAAAGTTATGGCAAAAAATGATGATTGAATTCAAAATTGAAAAAAAAAAGACACACATTGATAAAATAAACTTGCCACGTCATCTGAAGGATGCGCAACCATCAGCTACTGCTCACGCGCACGAACCACTTCCCAGGCCGAAGCCCCCTATTGCACGCACACAGTCAACCATCACTTTGACCGCTCTTATACGCCGCCTCCGGCCGCCATCCCCCTGCCGACCACCTCCACGAGACTTCCCACATCAGGCCGCCCCTATGGCCAAAGTCCGGTCATCAGAAACGCCTACGGCCGGCACTTCCTTTAAACCCTAATCGAATTAAATCGACACATCCGACCGTTGAAACGACGAACGAATTTCACTGATGCACTCTCCATCGTCCACTCTACAATACCCAGAAACCGTTTGACGATCTGACGAAGTTTGTTACGGCGATGATGAATGGCCACGAACTGTTTGAATTTATTCTGGTCAAATGAATGCCCAAAACAGAAAACGAATTGCATCAGTAGATTACGTGTCTCGAGAACCATGACATATATTTTTGTGGAATTTTTCTGGAGAGTTTGATTTTTCACTGAAATTTGGATTGGAGTAGATCTAGTTTTGCATCCATTTGAGGAGGAGAAGGAGATGAAGAAAAATGTGCGTACAGCAATTGGCAATAGGATGGAGCTAGGGTTTATAACTGTATATTTATAGTTAGAGTTGGGTTAGAGCGTATTGACTAGAAGGATGAACGTACGCCACAAACTATGGCCCAAAAAGTCTGCCATGCCTCCGGAACCGAATTGGTTAAATCTATATATCCAAATAGGTAATTTAAAATATTCTGAACGTGATGGAAAAAGTTTCACGTCCAAATTTGATCGTATGAAGAAGTTATGATGAAAACAATATTCTCAAATTGATTTCAAATTGATTTTAACTAAATCGATTTCAAGGCGTTTCGCGTTCGTACGATCAAACGACAAGTCCGATCGATACGAAACTTGAAACCCTACAATAACTCACTGATACGGATCCGATGAAACTAGTTTCGTCGAAATCTGAGTCCGTGGCCAAAATGGCTATTTTTATATTCATTAAATAAATCAAAATTTAGTCAATTAAATCCAATTTCCCATTTCTCTTTGATAATTGATGATTCTTATTATTATAAAATTTTCAATCACCTATACTAATTTAAACAAAATTTAACTTGTCGAAATAAATTTAGAAATCCTCAAATTTCATTAATTTCACCAAAATATATATATATATATATATATATTAAATTTCCAAAATTTAATTAAATTTACTTTCCGTTATTTATTGTCAATTAGATTGATTTATCGTTGGATTCATATTTCAATATGTAAATATCCCCAATTTCATCTGCACTTATATTTACATAGTTTCTAAATATTAAATTTCAAATATTACTTTATTTAACGTTACGTATTTATTATTTATTACTTGCTGCAGTTGATTATCAATTATACTTAATATACTAAATAGATGGTAAATTTTGAATACTTGTTATCATTAACGTTTTATTTCCACTTACAAAATAAATGAAATTATTACATAAACTCCCTTAATTAAGTCAACCATTATCTTATATAACTTAACTAGTAATATATATATCTGATTGCCCTAATTGGTTTATAGTTATCAGCTAAATACCTACTAACTTGTAAATAAATTCGTTTAATTGCAAATGGATCTGATCAAATTTAATAGATTGAATAGATGGGTAAGCAAATAATAAATTTTTCTTTTTGTCAAATTCAAACCCATTCCTACTTAATTATCAATTACAATTTATTACGAAACATTGATTTTATGCAGTTACCTTTTATTTGCGTAGTATTGCATCAATTCCTATAACCTTGGATTCATTCCCAATTCACCAAATTCAATTAATTACACTTTACAAATGTGTTTCCAATATATAGGTATTGCCCAAATTAAATTTATTAGCTAACTCATATTAATAAACAAATGACTTATATGAATGATTAAAATTTTCAATTATCTCACTTTACTCCTAAACTTCTGTTATTGTAAACCTTAAATAATTTCATCAAAATTTAATAAAAATCCCAAACTAAATCACCCATTGCAACATGCCACTGAAATAGGAATTTTATACTAATTGTTATCATACCCATAATTACACGCTTATCACTAAGTCCCACATTTGCATAAATTTATTAAATTGGAATGTTTATTAAGGTTTATGCATTTCCATCTTGTACTGATTTTACACAATCGTCATTTACCTTACATTTCATTTCTATTCAATATATATTCATTTTATTCCATTCGTTTGGGTACTGCATTGAAATATATTTATTAACTAATACTAACGTTATTATCATTAATTATAATTGGATTTCCAATTTTTATTCAATACCTTGAACAATAACTTACATATTAATCAAATCCTTCTTCTACTTAATTCAAATTGGATTATATTCCAATTCCTATAACTAGGTCTTAAGTCACCATTTACATAATTAAATTTAGCGTTTATTTCAATCTTCGTTTATAATTTAAAGTTTCTACTAAATTAAATTACAAAACTTATGAACTTTAACAAATTTAATCCACCAAATAAAATTTTCTAATGTTTATATATTTGCAATTCAATTCAGTTATTATTTCATTAATACCATTTTAATCAACTAATTATGACTTATAACCACAAACACAAATTTTCGTTATTTCAATCTATGTCATATAAACATTTTATATTATTTACCTTTAATTACAGTTACTAGCTAACCCCCACATTTACTCCATTAAAAATCCTAAGACTTCTATTTCAATTTAAATTAGATTAGAAAACATATCAAATTGACTCATTTAATATCATTGAATTTAACGGGTCGTTACACTCTCCCCCACTCAAAACTTTTCGTCCCCGAAAAGGAAAAAGAAGGGAGAAGGAAGAATTAAAACAGTACATCTATTTCAAATATTAACTTATAATCAATAATTTACTAAATTTTTTTTCCTTAAACGGAATATACTCGTTTTATAATCATTATATCCTTTTATACTTAAATAATTAAAGTTTGGAAATCATTTTCAACAAAATTCTAAGTTCAAAATTTACGGAAAATTTTGGCAGAGTCTCCTTTGTACGAAGAGACTCTGGATAAAATATAATATCCAAATATACAAATATATTACATATATTATCAAAATATTATATCCCAACACGGGAAACTATATAAAATGGCGCTATAGAACGAAATCCGAAAACGTACCTATTTGTCGGGCAACACGCTTATTATTATGGAACCAAAAGCAGTAGCAGTTGCTTCCATAACCTGCATTTCACTTATATAGTCTAAAAAAAGTTAAATATTTATTTTAAAGTGAAATATTCAAGTGGATTCAATCATTAATATCCAATCAGTACAACAACCATCGAACTTACAAACAACATACATACACAAAACAAAGCAACCATTTAATCCATCAAACAAATAGTTGTTTGGGTTCAAAACTTAAAATTTGTATGAAATGAAATTAACTATCAAGTGCATCCTTTACTCAATAGTCTTAGATGGAACAAAGATAGATTATTTATTCATCCAACAACTTCAAATTCCTTACCCAACAACATAAATCAAACACTAACAATTCAAACCAACAACCAAATTTCTTATTATACATTTGCTTCATGCTTCAGTGGTTTGATTTTCTTTTTTTTCATTTATGGAGGGATTTCTTTATTTCTTACAATTTTCATTTTCCATTTATTACAAAATTCATTATATTCGTATTCCAATTTATTGACTAAAATTTATATCATCTATTCATACTTCTTACCTTTCTTATATAGTAAAATTTCCAATTTAACTTAAGTTTATACAATTAATTCTCATTAATAACAGCAAATTTATTGAATACCTTTATTACCTCAAGCTTCACCTGTAAGATTTCCCCTTACATTTTCTTACTAACATTGCAAATTTTATTATATGGTAAGTTATGTATGTTTTAAGAATGTAAGTGAAAATTTACAAGTTTCTTCTCAATTCCTTTTTATTAATTAATGGTTCAATAAATATATATTCGTTTTATAAATTACAATTTCAACTTACCCTTAATTTCATTCATTCATTAAATGTTGAAGTTTCTATTATATTTAATAGTAGTAACAATTTAATTACCCACTTTCTATTATATTTAATTACAGTAACCCTCTAATTACACTTAAATTATTAACCTTAAACTTCCATTCTTATAAATAAAGGATTTTATTAATTTATTACCTAGGGTTTACAGGCATTTGTTTATATTACCAACTTTTTATTATATTATACTAATAGTATTTAAATCATACTTAAGATAATAACTCTACACCAAAATCTTTCTTTATTTTCTTAAGTTTCAAAACCTATTTATAGTGCTTACCTTTAATTATGGTAAAATTTCAATTTTTGCTTAAGTTTATACCACTAAATTCTTATTTTTAAATAGCAAGCTATTGAATACTTCATTATTTCCAAAATCTCTATGTGACGCCCCACCTCTATATCCACGCTAGCCAAGAACACTACGGTGTAGTGCTGTCAACTAGCACGGAGAATAAGGCTGTTGAGGAGCGACCATCCGTGTAATTGCTTTGTGCGAGCACCGATATGTCAGATAGTAAAAACATGCATTTCATTTCAGGAGGAAATCCGACATGCCGATGCAAACTCAAAGCTACTACACGGTGGCTATAATAGTCTAGGACAAAATATAAAATAATAACACAGAGAATAAAAATGCGGAACACAGATGAAACAGAAAATCTCATATACATATATAATAACTGATGTCAGTTACAATACATTTGACACGGTACATGTGATACAACTACAACAGTCGATTCAGGAAGTTACATATACAAGTACATTAACGCATATAATATACATGAATACATATCTTCCTATACAATAATACAGGCTACTACAAATGACGACTACTCCAAAAGATATGAAAGAACTTCATAGCTCTAGCAGCAACCCAAAGCAGAATATCTACAACCTGAAATACTCGGTCTGACCCGAGTATTAGATTCAAAAGAAAATAATACTCGGGTCAGTCTAATTCAAACTCAGTTATTAGTGCACAGAAGCAATAATAATTAAATAATGAATAGACGACAGTAATTAAACCAAATCAGAATGCAATTCAGAATATTGAATTGAATAAACAAAACAGTTCAAACCATTGAAATATCGATTAAAATATTAATTCAAGTAGGGCTGCAGTTCACGCACGCGTGCACTGCCTCGCCACTATGGAATATGGAATACGCAAAAAGATCCATAAGTCAAAACAAATAGAATATCATACACGCCATACCGTGTGGCTGTAGTTCACGCTTGCGTGCACTGCCTTGCCACTATAGTGCTGTCGTACCCAAAAACTCAATACCGTGTGGCTGCAGTTCACGCTTGCGTGCACTGCCATGCCACTTTAAAATGTTAAACCTGTGAGGCTGCAGTACACGCACGCCTGTACTGCCTCGCCACAACAGTGTATAAATCATCACAACACCAAATGTAAATCAGCAAAACGAGGCTACAGAGGTCAAGTTACGACAATCGTGACTCAACACTACTGCAAACAAAATGAATCAAAAATTACAACCCGAAGATTAACAGTCCAAAGAAATGCATATAATCATGCAACTGTAAAACAAACAGTGCAAGCTCCAAAAATATACACATGAAGAATACACTGCACAGAGTTGTGAACCAAACATATGTACAACAACAAGTGATGTACACATGAATGTACTGGCAAGAAATGAGCAAGGCTCTGCACAGCATCTCAAACTCAAGACCAAACTCTAAAAGATACAACAGTTATGCAACTGTGAAACTGGACAGGACATCACATACTCGAAATGAATGGTGGTAAAGTAAGTGCAGCAACAACAAGTGTCACAGCCCCGACAATGAAATGGATTTTAAATAACCATATATGAACACTGCATCATAATCAGAGTAATAGAGAATGTTTACTGCAAATGAATAATGCAATGTATCAGTTTCAAATGTGTACCCAAGTGCAAATGCAATATGGACCCGACCGTACAAATATGCCAGCATTCACATGATGGTCAGTGAAACCCAAATGCTACAAGAAACAAGTATAAGTGCAACAATGACTTACAAACCAAACGACAAAACTGCAACAGTGACAACAGAATATGTACAAGTGTCTGCATATTAAATATGCAAACAAAAGTTGTAATGAAACAACAAAATTCCCAATTATCTGCATATAAAACATGCAGAACAAATGTTGTAAGGAAACAACAAAATTCCCAATTATCTGCATATTAAATATGCAGAACAAAAGTTGAAATGAAACAACAACAAAAAAATATGCTTAAGTGTCTGCATATATATGTATATGCAAAAACCAAAGTGGCAGTGAACAACAAAGAAATGCTCAAGTGTCTGCATATACAAACATGTGCAAACACAACACATAACTCGAACAATGGTCAACAATATATGCATAAACACATACGAATGTATGTATGCATATATATACAGATAAGTCAACCAAACCATAGTGAAGTACGACATAACTAACAAATGCAAGCTCAAATAATCAAGTATAGCCAACAAAAGCAGCTACCACAAAAAGACCGAGAATACAATTGCCTGAGCCTACATAGCAGAAAGGCCAAAACCAAAGCCAACATGAAATAGTTCAAGCCCAAACACGACTTATTTACAAATATGTGCAAGCTAAAACTAAATCAATGAACAGCATGGCAAAAGTCAGGGGCACATGAAGGCCAACGACAACTCAAAGTGATGCCGAAGTCAATAAATCAAACAAGTTCAAAAATCAAGAAACAACAGTTCAGCAATACAATTACAAGAAGGCATGTACGCATATATATATAAATACGCATACATATCTACATAACAATGGAAAAGCATCTGCATAAGCAAGAAACATAGGTAGCTCGATTCAAGCCACCAAGACAGTGTCGAACCCAAAGAAAAACAACACAAAAAATCACTGCCGAAATCAAAATAGTTCAAGCATTGACCGAAGTCCATACTCTAAGTAAATACATAGTCGAAGGCGAGTATGCTCTCGAATAACCATGCCAAAGCAATGGGACATAAATCAAAGTTAAAGCCGATGCCCATTATAAAATGCAACCCAAATCAACAAAACACAAATGCTCGAGACAACTCAAAACCATCACGACAATCATCAAAACACGGAACGTAACCAATTCAGTAAAACATCAATCTCCCACATAGTCGAATGACCGACAAATCAAGGGACGAATTCAACATTCAAATACGAACGAAAATCATCGAATTCGAACACTAATAAACTCGAGATAGGAATTAGATGTGAGTGAAACACTCACCATGTCGACGAATTTAGGGGAAGCCGAGCACGAGATCATCGATCGACGCAGCCACGAGCAAGCGAAGGAAGACGAACGACAAACGAAAAGGAGCCGCCATTAAATTTCTTTTGAGGGTATTAGGGTTACGAACGAAATAAAAAAAATAAAAATGGTAAAGGGGCGGGTTATTTGATTGTTAACACAGCACAAAAGGAAAGTGGGCCGATCATCATTTTTTTTTAAAGCCCATTAAACTTAACCAAATTTTTGAAAGGATTTCGACTCGATTAAAATTCAAATAGAAATTTGCAACAATATTAGTCGTCTAAATGTCAATTATTAAACGATGCAAATACCGGGTTGTTACAGACTCCCCTCCTTAAAGAAATTGCGTCCTCGCAATCATAAGAGATAAATGGACAAAAGGTAACAACCATAAAAGCATGTCATCATAAAATGACGAAATTTGAAAATAAGAAGTTCACCATATAGAGCATGACAGAGAAAGCCTGATCGTGTTTGCTCGATGAATTCCCTGGATTCCAAAGAGAAATCCATAGAATTTGAGAACCATTGAGAATCTCCACAAAGAGAAACATTTTTATTTCGAAGGTGCTACACCCCCGAAGCAATGATGTGAATATAAGGTTGCTCAAGAATAAGGATCGGAAATCCATAAGGCATTTCCGGAACCAGAAGACGTAGGAAACGTCATGAATAACAGAAAATTGAGTCGGTACACCGGCGTAGTACAATATAAACGCCAAAGAAATCTTTTAATTTCATAAAAGAAATTCACAAATTCTCAACAAAAATCTAATTATCAATAGATAATTCAGAAATCTCAAATCACAAATATTCGATTATCAAAAACGATAATCAAATCAACAAGTATTCGATTATCAAAAACGATAATCAAATCAACAGATATTCGATTATCAACATCGAAAGTCAATCTCAAATCACAAATATTTAATTATCACAATTGATAATCAAATCTCAAATCACAAATGTTTAATTATCACAATCGATAATTAAACCTCAAATATCTAATTATCACAAACGATAATTAGAAACAGCAAATATCTGATTATCACAAACGATAATCAGAAATCACAAATTTTTCAATTAACGAGTCCGAAATTAACCGAAATAGCAAACGCACATGACCCATAACCACGAGTTTTACTAGATCGTTTAATTCACTTCATCATTTCCTTGAAAGTGCATAATTGTTTATTTTAAATAAATAACATTTTACGTTCTCAAACGGACAAGTCCGGAATTAAGCGAATCAGTAAAAGAAAGGGGTCATAGTCCTCGATTTTTCTGAAACGTTTAAATCGCTTCCTCATTCTTTTGAAAGCGTAAATTGTAAAAATTTTGAAAACCATTTTATTTATAAAATTACAATTTACATTCTCAAACGAACAAGTCCGGAATTAAGCGGATCAGCAAAAGAAAGGGGTCATAGTCCTCGATTTTACTGAAACGTTTAATTTGCTTCCTCATTCTTTTGAAAGCGCAAATCGTAAAAATTTGGAAACAATTTTGATTTATATTTTGAAACAACTTTTAAAACACGTGATTAAAACAACGACATCAGAAGCAACTTCGATAAGTGGATTTTCATTCATCCAAAGAGTCACAAGAATCTTCTCAAAGATAGAAAGGGGTATCATACCCTAAACTTGTATTCATAACAAGTCAATAACACACGAATTCACCAATGCACAAGAATTGATAAAACTTATCAATAGAAATCACGAAAATTGGTGAAGCACAAATTCTAGAAATCCTCACAAGAAATCCAGAAAACACAAGCTAAGAGTATGAGAACTCGAACGCGAGTATGAAAACTCGAACCGGAGTATGAAAACTCGAACGCGAGTATGAAAACTCGAACGGAGTATGAAAACTCGAAGGAGAGTATGGAAACTCAAACGGAGTATGAAAACTCAAACGGAGTATGAAAACTCGAACAAAGTATGAAAACTCAAACGGAGTATGAAAACTCGAACAGAGTATGAAAACTCAAACGGAGTATGAAAACTCGAACGGAGTATGAAAACTCGAACAGAGTATGAAAACTCAAAGGAGAGTATGGAAACTCACCAACACGCGAGCATGAAAATTCATCAACACATGTAACGCATAACGAGAACGGGAGCACGAAAACTCACCTACATGCGAGCATGAAAACTCACCAACACGTGCAATGCAAAGCGAGAACGGGAGCACAGAATCTCACATACACGTGAGCATGAAAATCACCAACACGGGCAACGCAAAGCGAGAACGGGAGCACGGAATCTCACCTACACGCGAGCATGAAAAATCATCAACACGTGCAACGCAAAGCGAGAACGGGAGCACGGAATCTCACCTACCCGCGAGCATGAAAAATCATCAACACGTGCAACGCAAAGCGAGAACGGGAGCACGGAATCTCACCTACACGTGAGCATGAAAATCACCAACACGGGCAACGCAAAGCGAGAACGGGAGCACGGAATCTCACCTACACGCGAGCATGAAAATCATCAACACGTGCAACGCAAAGCGAGAACGGGAGCACGGAATCTCACCTACCCGCGAGCATGAAAAATCATCAACACGTGCAACGCATAACGAGACGCTATCTCATGGTTGCAAGCCATTAATTTTGACATACGAATGGCCCGAAGACCGTGGGGCGCTACCCCACATGTGTGAGTCGAAATCACACAGATTGAGGTCCAGACTAACCAAAAAATCAAAAGAGGTATGTGTGAGTGGAATCACACAAGTGGTGTCTAGCCTAACCTCACAATCAAAAGAAAAGTATGTGTGAATGAAATCACACAAGTGGTGTCTAGACAATCCTCAAAGCCCAAGAGATATGTGTGAGACGAAATCACACCGATGAGGCCTAGTCTAACCGTAAAAATGATCGTCATGATCAACGAGAAGTGTTAATTACACTAAGTCAGTAAATGTAAAAGTTTAGCATCATGTCCCATAACCACTTACTTAACTTAAATATTTACGAACAAACTGTAAATCTTCACTAATAAAATTTGTCACTAGAGGTTCAATCGAACAAGTCCAACAATTAACCGACGAAGTAAACGCAAGCGTTTCATACCACTTGTTTTACTAAGCCGTTTAATTAGATTTCTCATACGAGTGAAATAAAGATTTGTATATACTAATAGATTGGAAAACGGTTTCAAAAACGAGTTTGGTATTGAAAATAGAGTTGAAAACATTTTGATAAAAGAGTTTTGATATTTACTACTAGTATTGAAACCTTTATATTTTTAAAGTGACAAATCACAAAAATGATTGTAGAAACAATCAATCACAAGAATTCACATACGAAGACGTGAATTGAATCCAAAGAAATCGATACCGAATTCGTCGAAAGGTATGTTCACAAAAATCCCGAAGAAAAGGTCTTCAAAGTTGCTAATAAATGATAGCAACAAATCGGGAAATAATCAAGAATCGATTAAATTCGAAAACCAAATCAATTCACTAAGATTCACATTCGAAGACGTGAATAAAATACAAAGAATTCGATTCCAAATCCATCAAAGTAGGAATACCCAAAATTCCTGAAATAGAAGTTATCAAAGTCGACAAAGGTGATAACAACTAATCGGAAAAGAAGAATCGATCAACAATTGGAAAAACAAAGCAGAACGAGCATAAATGCTTGAATGACTTTAACAAAAGTAAAAGTCAAGTCAACGACGATATCGACAAGGCAAAGTCCAAGACAATTTCTTTTATACCAAAGAAATTTTAAAACTATCAGAGAGAGGCACATGAAAACCAACAAACCATGGATAAACAGACAGAGTCGACAATTGGAATGCAATTTGTCTCAAAGATTGATACCCAAAACCCAATTGTATGGAGACTGCATTAAGTACACGAATCAGAGATAAGAATGCCTATATATAGCAGTTCGAATAAACAATGCGAGTTCAAATCGAAGTGGGTACTAGTTGCAGCAATATGCAACTTGATAGAGCATATATACACTGATACTTAGAAGTGTAAACTCAAGTGAGCAAGTGCGACAGAGAATAGCAGCAATGCTCACGAATAAGCGTTAGGAATTCATTCCTAACAAATCAAAGATGATCTTAAGATAAAGATATGAAATAAAACATCGACAAATAGTTGTAACACATGTACTATCTAAGTTATGTTTTATATTTGTTCTAAACCCCAGGCTCTGATACCAAGCTGTGACGCCCCACCTCTATACCCACGCTAGCCAAGAACACTACGGTGTAGTGCTGTCAACTAGCACGGAGAATAAGGCTGTTGAGGAGCGACCATCCGTGTAATTGCTTTGTGCGAGCACCGATATGTCAGATAGTAAAAACATGCATTTCATTTCAGGAGGAAATCCGACATGCCGATGCAAACTCAAAGCTACTACACGGTGGCTATAATAGTCTAGGACAAAATATAAAATAATAACACAGAGAATAAAAATGCGGAACACAGATGAAACAGAAAATCTCATATACATATATAATAACTGATGTCAGTTACAATACATTTGACACGGTACATGTGATACAACTACAACAGTCGATTCAGGAAGTTACATATACAAGTACATTAACGCATATAATATACATGAATACATATCTTCCTATACAATAATACAGGCTACTACAAATGACGACTACTCCAAAAGATATGAAAGAACTTCATAGCTCTAGCAGCAACCCAAAGCAGAATATCTACAACCTGAAATACTCGGTCTGACCCGAGTATTAGATTCAAAAGAAAATAATACTCGGGTCAGTCTAATTCAAACTCAGTTATTAGTGCACAGAAGCAATAATAATTAAATAATGAATAGACGACAGTAATTAAACCAAATCAGAATGCAATTCAGAATATTGAATTGAATAAACAAAACAGTTCAAACCATTGAAATATCGATTAAAATATTAATTCAAGTAGGGCTGCAGTTCACGCACGCGTGCACTGCCTCGCCACTATGGAATATGGAATACGCAAAAAGATCCATAAGTCAAAACAAATAGAATATCATACACGCCATACCGTGTGGCTGCAGTTCACGCTTGCGTGCACTGCCTTGCCACTATAGTGCTGTCGTACCCAAAAACTCAATACCGTGTGGCTGCAGTTCACGCTTGCGTGCACTGCCATGCCACTTTAAAATGTTAAACCTGTGAGGCTGCAGTACACGCACGCCTGTACTGCCTCGCCACAACAGTGTATAAATCATCACAACACCAAATGTAAATCAGCAAAACGAGGCTACAGAGGTCAAGTTACGACAATCGTGACTCAACACTACTGCAAACAAAATGAATCAAAAATTACAACCCGAAGATTAACAGTCCAAAGAAATGCATATAATCATGCAACTGTAAAACAAACAGTGCAAGCTCCAAAAATATACACATGAAGAATACACTGCACAGAGTTGTGAACCAAACATATGTACAACAACAAGTGATGTACACATGAATGTACTGGCAAGAAATGAGCAAGGCTCTGCACAGCATCTCAAACTCAAGACCAAACTCTAAAAGATACAACAGTTATGCAACTGTGAAACTGGACAGGACATCACATACTCGAAATGAATGGTGGTATAGTAAGTGCAGCAACAACAAGTGTCACAGCCCCGACAATGAAATGGATTTTAAATAACCATATATGAACACTGCATCATAATCAGAGTAATAGAGAATGTTTACTACAAATGAATAATGCAATGTATCAGTTTCAAATGTGTACCCAAGTGCAAATGCAATATGGACCTGACCGTACAAATATGCCAGCATTCACATGATGGTCAGTGAAACCCAAATGCTACAAGAAACAAGTATAAGTGCAACAATGACTTACAAACCAAACGGCAAAACTGCAACAGTGACAACAGAATATGTACAAGTGTCTGCATATTAAATATGCAAACAAAAGTTGTAATGAAACAACAAAATTCCCAATTATCTGCATATAAAACATGCAGAACAAATGTTGTAAGGAAACAACAAAATTCCCAATTATCTGCATATTAAATATGCAGAACAAAAGTTGAAATGAAACAACAACAAAAAAATATGCTTAAGTGTCTGCATATATATGTATATGCAAAAACCAAAGTGGCAGTGAACAACAAAGAAATGCTCAAGTGTCTGCATATACAAACATGTGCAAACACAACACATAACTCGAACAATGGTCAACAATATATGCATAAACACATACGAATGTATGTATGCATATATATACAGATAAGTCAACCAAACCATAGTGAAGTACGACATAACTAACAAATGCAAGCTCAAATAATCAAGTATAGCCAACAAAAGCAGCTACCACAAAAAGACCGAGAATACAATTGCCTGAGCCTACATAGCAGAAAGACCAAAACCAAAGCCAACATGAAATAGTTCAAGCCCAAACACGACTTATTTACAAATATGTGCAAGCTAAAACTAAATCAATGAACAGCATGGCAAAAGTCAGGGGCACATGAAGGCCAACGACAACTCAAAGTGATGCCGAAGTCAATAAATCAAACAAGTTCAAAAATCAAGAAACAACAGTTCGGCAATACAATTACAAGAAGGCATGTACGCATATATATATAAATACGCATACATATCTACATAACAATGGAAAAGCATCTGCATAAGCAAGAAACATAGGTAGCTCGATTCAAGCCACCAAGACAGTGTCGAACCCAAAGAAAAACAACACAAAAAATCACTGCCGAAATCAAAATAGTTCAAGCATTGACCGAAGTCCATACTCTAAGTAAATACATAGTCGAAGGCGAGTATGCTCTCGAATAACCATGCCAAAGCAATGGGACATAAATCAAAGTTAAAGCCGATGCCCATTATAAAATGCAACCCAAATCAACAAAACACAAATGCTCGAGACAACTCAAAACCATCACGACAATCATCAAAACACGGAACGTAACCAATTCAGTAAAACATCAATCTCCCACATAGTCGAATGACCGACAAATCAAGGGACGAATTCAACATTCAAATACGAACGAAAATCATCGAATTCGAACACTAATAAACTCGAGATAGGAATTAGATGTGAGTGAAACACTCACCATGTCGACGAATTTAGGGGAAGCCGAGCACGAGATCATCGATCGACGCAGCCACGAGCAAGCGAAGGAAGACGAACGACAAACGAAAAGGAGCCGCCATTAAATTTCTTTTGAGGGTATTAGGGTTACGAACGAAATAAAAAAAATAAAAATGGTAAAGGGGCGGGTTATTTGATTGTTAACACAGCACAAAAGGAAAGTGGGCCGATCATCATTTTTTTTTAAAGCCCATTAAACTTAACCAAATTTTTGAAAGGATTTCGACTCGATTAAAATTCAAATAGAAATTTGCAACAATATTAGTCGTCTAAATGTCAATTATTAAACGATGCAAATACCGGGTTGTTACACTCTACTTGTATAATATTCTATTCCAATTTCTTATTTGACATTTCAACCTTTCATATTTGGTAAGTTATATATGTTTAAAGAGAAATGCAATTGAACTTATACTAGTTTAATCTCAATTCTTTTAATTCATTGATTTTCCAATAAACTTTACCATTATTTATAATTCAAATTTTTAACTTCCTTTATACTTAGCATTAATTCTCTTACTTATTAGAGGTTTTCAATCCATTTATTACTTACTTTTTTTATTCCACTAAAATTTAACAATTAATTAATGGAAAATTTTAGAATTAAATTCCGGGTCAAATTTCAATTTATTTTGAAATAATAGATAATTAGTTTCCTACAACTTTATATCTCAATTATATTTAAAACAAACAAATTCAGATATTTCCAACATAAATCTGCAGTAGAATTTACTACAGTGGCCTTTCCCCTTCGAAACTCGAAAATAGAAGTCAATGATGCGGCCGCCGTCACCGAAATTATTTTCTAGCGACAGAGAGGAAAGTACAAAATTTATATTCTCCAAAATCTTCTTTAAAATAATTTTTCCGAATTATACTAAATATTTATATAAGAAAATACTTATAAACCAAATCCCTATATCCCATAAATCCATTGAAAACGGATTTTCAAAATCCTGGACTTAAGTTCTAAAATCTCCAATTTGATTTATTATAATTTCAACTTAGCTTCAATTGTTATAAATATTTTTATTTCCTAACACACAATCTATAGCAACCAAATATATATATATCTTTATAAAAATATTTTTTTATATATAGAAAATATAATAGGCAAAATTATTTCATTCACCTATATTAAAAACAAATATTATGTCGGTCTGTCCTATTAAGTGTTTAGAAATCCCTATTGATGGCATAGCGTCCCATGCATCAACCAGAATTTATAAATACAAAACGGAACAGAGTAACATAATATTAAAATCTTTTTATAACACTAACAAGTACGCTCTCTCATATATATACACTCAGCGACTCCCATAGGGTATTACTACCCTATTAACAAAGAGCCAAACCCCACAAAGCCAAGGTTTATCGCTAAACCAAAGCTCTGATACCAACTGTAACATCCCGCCTTTTCGCACACTTTAAACCGACACACGTGCCAGTTCAAACCATACAGAAGGGCGGATTGTTATGGGGTAAGTAAGAAAAACAGAGAAGAAATAAAAACCAAATAGAATCTCACAGCGGAAGGATAAAATATAATAATAAATATACAGTTCATAAATGGTTTACAAAACACTTGTTATTCTTTACACAATAAATATCAGAGTTACACATACCAATGTAATCAATGCAGCGGAACAGTATGAGTGTGGTGCCATACTATAAATAAAATAATACGACTCCTTCGTCTTCGTCCTCCAGAGCTAAAGTATTCGATCCTGAAACGCTCGGACTGACCCGAGCGAATTTGAAAAGACAAAAACACTCGAGTCAGAACTAAAAGATCTTATGTGAGTTAAATTAACAGAAATAAATATGAGTACAGTAACTCAAGAGATGTTCGGGATTTACATCTCCTAAGGATCCGTTAAACTATTTACTATGTAGTATATTGCGCTATTATAATAGTGTCTATTTATAAAATAAACTTGCTTTTAATAGCGTTAAGGGGTTACCCATATAGCCCTTAACACAAATAATGCCAATAGTCTATACAGTACCGTAATACCTCCTGATCGGGAAGCTACCAGAGGATACTCCATAGGTACGACACAAATAGAAACTCGTAGTAAAGGCTCGGTATGGTAGGTGACACGACACAACTAGGCAATGCCAGGGTAGATATACCAATTGCTATCCAGGCTGGTGGAAACGCGTAGCCGCAGTTACCGCCCACCTCGGACTAACTCCCCAAAATCAAATATAGAAGTGGCCACTGAATCAATCCAAAATCAAAGTATAATATGGAAGAGGAGGGTCCGATCAGAGGAATGACCTCATTGGCCTGAGAATCGCTCCTGTTTTAGCCACCTTATGCCAACTCACGGGAGTCGGGTCCACGTATCTACCTTACAGGAAACGTCACCACCACCTACTTCATTCTGGAATCTCCACCGCGTACACGGTTAGTCAAAGTGGTTTCCGGTATCGAAAGAGAGTATGTCCATATCCGATCCCGGTCTCTTTGCCAACCTATCATTATTATAACACCGCGGTCATTTAAAAATAGGTTATACTTTAAAAATAAGAATAAACATTCCATTTCATAACCATGAATACGATATCATTTCAAAACCCAAAACCATATTTTATCACTTATCCCAAATATAATTCTTTTTTCCAAAATCATAATGCTTTAACTTCATAACGTCTGAAAATCAAATATTTTCAAAGCATAATATTTTGAAAATCATAATTTAAAACCATAACTTCTAAAAACTTGAATGGTTTGGACATTCAACGGTATATGAATTAAATGGTTTAACTTAAATGTTACTTTGTAAAGAAAATAGTTCTCATGGCTTTACAAATACATTTCTTTATTAAAGTCTAAACTAAAATTTATATTATCTCTCTCAAGTTCCAAAACCACTTCAATTTATTTATATATACGTATATCCATTTTGAGTATCAATATTTCAAACTAAAGTTGGACTTTATTCTTTCAACAAATCAATTGTTCTATTAATTAGTCTTGAATATTCATATAAAATCCATAAATAATAAGACTTCAATTTCTAGTAATAAAATATATATATTTTTCCCAATTCAAATTATACTAGAATATTCATTTCAATTTATTTTGGGAAAAATCCAATTATAAATATCATATCTTAAAATTTCCAAACTTAACATTTAAACATATGATATAAATTATTAAACTCCATTTTCTTAATTTTCTTCCATTTTTAATAAATATTTTTATACACCTTTTAATTTCAAAATTTTCAACTTCATATGTATATATATATGGAAGAAAAATATTTATACAATATAAAATTTAAGATTATTATAAACCGTATTCCATCCAAACCATAGAAATCACATTTAAATAGTTATATATATACCGCGGTGCCTGTATATAATTTTCTATCCTATGGTCAAATGATACGGATATTTATCATTTCAATCCGCACTTTAAAAGATATAAAATTTTGCGGTTATATATCATTTCAAACCACAATCCCGAATGAAATGAAATATGCATGATAATTTGCAATTTAATGATATACCATAAACATCCATGCATCAACATCATCCATCATCCAAATCACAATCATCAATCAATATCAATCAATAACAATATTATTTTTGGTACTACATAACAGGTAATACTGGCAATTTTATTCAAATTAAATTTAACAGCTATTAATCTACAGTCTATATTCAGTAATAAATTATATAACTGTTAACTAGCAGTTCATATACAAACAAATAAATTTTAACTGTAAATTTATACGAAATAAATTAATTAAATTAACAGTTAAATTAAATAAATGCAATTCAACAGATATGAATAAAATAAACATGCCAAATACTCATAAATAAATTTCTATTCATTTCTAAAATTAATTTAAACAAACATAAAAGCTTCTAGTAGTTGTGAGTGGGTTAAAACACTCACCTTTTGAATTTAAATCGAATTTAAATTCGATTTAAACCCAAAAATTCGCCCGTCTTGGAATTCGTCCAAACCAGCGTCATCAAGTCCGGAATTAAATTACGATCCTAACAAAAGAAATTTCGTGTGAATCCGACTTCGTATGAGAAAGATATGGCAAAAAATGATGATTGAATTCAAAATTGAAAATAAAAAAAAGACACACATTAATAAAATAAACTTGCCACGTCATCTGAAGGATGCGCAACCATCAGCTACTGCTCACGCGCACGAACCACTTCCCAGGCCGAAGCCCCCTATTGCACGCACACAGTCAACCATCACTTTGACCGCTCTTATACGCCGCCTCCGGCCGCCATCCCCCTACCGACCACCTCCACGAGACTTCCCACATCAGGCCGCCCCTATGGCCAAAGTCCGGTCATCAGAAACGCCTTCGGCCGCCACTTCCTTTAAACCCTAATCGAATTAAATCGACACATCCGACCGTTGAAACGACGAACGAATTTCACTGATGCACTCTCCATCGTCCACTCTACAATACCCAGAAACCGTTTGACGATCTGACGAAGTTAGTTACGGCGATGATGAATGGCCACGAACTGTTTGAATTTATTCTGGTCAAACGAATGCCCAAAATAGAAAACGAATTGCATCAGTAGATTACGTGTCTCGAGAACCATGACATATATTTTTGTGGAATTTTTCTGGAGAGTTTGATTTTTCACTGAAATTTGGATTGGAGTAGATCTAGTTTTGCATCCATTTGAGGAGGAGAAGGAGATGAAGAAAAATGTACGTACATCCAATGGTAATAGGATGGAGCTAGGGTTTATAACTGTATATTTATAGTTAGGGTTGGGTTAGAGCGTATAGACTAGAAGGATGAACGTACGCCACAAACTATGGCCCAAAAAGTCTGCCATGCCTCCGGAACCGAATTGGTTAAATCTATATATCCAAATAGGTAATTTAAAATATTCTGAACGCGATGGAAAAAGTTTCACGTCCAAATTTGATCGTATGAAAAGGTTATGATGAAAACAATATTCTCAAATTGATTTCAAATTGATTTTAATTAAATCGATTTCAAGGCGTTTCGCGTTCGTACGATCAAACGACAAGTCCGATCGATACGAAACTTGAAACCCTACAATAACTCACTGATACGGATCCGATGAAACTAGTTTCGTCGAAATCCGAGTCCGTGGCCAAAATGGCTATTTTTATATTCATTAAATAAATCAATATTTAGTCAATTAAATCAAATTTCCCATTTCTCTTTGATAATTGATGATTCTTATTATTATAAAATTTTCAATCACATATACTAATTTAAACAAAATTTAACTTGTCGAATTAAATTTAGAAATCCTCAAATTTCATTAATTTCACCAAAATATATATATATATATATATATATATATATTAAATTTCCAAAATTTAATTAAATTTACTTTCCATTATTTATTGTCAATTAGATTGATTTATCATTGGATTCATATTTCAATATGTAAATATCCCCAATTTCATCTGCACTTATATTTACATAGTTTCTAAATATTAAATTTCAAATATTACTTTATTTAACGTTACATATTTATTATTTATTACTTGCTGCAATTGATTATCAATTATACTTAATATACTAAATAGATGGTAAATTTTGAATACTTGTTATCATTAACGTTTTATTTCCACTTACAAAATAAATGAAATTATTACATAAACTCCCTTAATTAAGTCAACCATTATCCTATATAACTTAACTAGTAATATATATATCCGATTTCCCTAATTGGTTTATAGTTATCAGCTAAATACCTACTAACTTGTAAATAAATTCGTTTAATTGCAAATGGATCTGATCAAATTTAATAGATTGAATAGATGGGTAAGCAAATAATAAATTTTTCTTTTTGTCAAATTCAAACCCATTCCTACTTAATTATCAATTACAATTTATTACGAAACATTGATTTTATGCAGTTACCTTTTATTTGTGTAGTATTACATCAATTCCTATAACCTTGGATTCATTCCCAATTCACCAAATTCAATTAATTACACTTTACAAATGTGTTTCCAATATATAGGTATTGCCCAAATTAAATTTATTAGCTAACTCATATTAATAAACAAATGACTTATATGAATGATTAAAATTTTCAATTATCTCACTTTACTCCTAAACTTCTGTTATTGTAAACCTTAAATAATTTCATCAAAATTTAATAAAAATCCCAAACTAAATCACCCATTGCAACATGCCACTGAACTAGGAATTTTATACTAATTGTTATCATACCCATAATTACACGCTTATCACTAAGTCCCACATTTGCATAAATTTATTAAATTGGAATGTTTATTAAGGTTTATGCATTTCCAACTTGTACTGATTTTACACAATCGTCATTTACCTTACATTTCATTTCTATTCAATATATATTCATTTTATTCCATTCGTTTGGGTACTGCATTGAAATATATTTATTAACTAATACTAACGTTATTATCATTAATTATAATTGGATTTCCAATTTTTATTCAATACCTTGAACAATAACTTACATATTAATCAAATCCTTCTTCCACTTAATTCAAATTGGATTATATTCCAATTCCTATAACTAGGTCTTAAGTCACCATTTACATAACTAAATTTAGCGTTTATTTCAATCTTCGTTTATAATTTAAAGTTTCTACTAAATTAAATTACAAAACTTATGAACTTTAACAAATTTAATCCACCAAATAAATTTTTCTAATGTTTATATATTTGCAATTCAATTCAGTTATTATTTCATTAATACCATTTTAATCAACTAATTATGACTTATAACCACAAACACAAATTTTCGTTATTTCAATCTATGTCATATAAACATTTTATATTATTTACCTTTAATTACAGTTACTAGCTAACCCCCACATTTACTCCATTAAAAATCCTAAGACTTCTATTTCAATTTAAATTAGATTAGAAAACATATCAAATTGACTCATTTAATATCATTGAATTTAACGGGTCGTTACATTACAATCTTCCCCCCTTAAAAGAATTTCATCCCGAAATTACAAGTTAGGAAGAATGGTCCTTAACTCGTCTACTATTTTTCACAATCCAATAGTTTTATCAACTTACTAACATAAATCTTTTTACTAGAGATTCATTTTCATTTCAACTAGCTTTCCAACTTCAATTATAAGTTTCAAACAACTTCATTTACTTCACGATTCAAATTTAAATTTAAATTCAAATTTTAAACTTTCCAAAATTTCTCAAAAATTTTCTAACACTCTAAATTTTCGAAAAATTTCGCCAGCGTCTCCTTTGCGCGGCTCGATCGGTACGACTACAAAATGGCACCACGGCCCCTCAGAATCAAAAAGAAAAGAGAAAGCCAAGTGGCTGGAGAAGAAAATCACCAAATTTCATACTGAAATTGAAATACGTACCTTTTTTTCGAGCAATTCAATTTTATCTTTGAAATCAAAATCCCAATTCTATTTCCTTTAATACACCTGTATATCCTACTAGCCATAATATCCAATCACAATATTTTGCACATTTTATTACAAAATTTTCAATATATGCTTCTTATACATTTTTACTTCACTATTGAAGTTACATATTTATTCTCATTCAATTTTACATTTCAATTTCATTTGGATTCAATTTACAATTTCAGTTTAATTTGAATTCAGTTTACCTTCTGATTATTGAATTTTATCAACTATCTTTTATTCATAACTACACTATTTTAAATTAGTTCCCATTACTAATTCATTACAAGTTCTAATTCATTTCATCTTGCACAATTCAAATTAGTTGTCAATATTCAGTTTTCAATTTCAGTTTATAACTACGTATATTTAAACTGGATTTCAACCATATGACTTCAATTTACTTTATTTACTTGCAATTGTAAATTCATTCATTCTCAATTTATTTCCATAAATTCCAATTCATTTCGATTACTCCAAATTTATTTTCAACTTAATAATATTCCATACATATTTTTGTATAGCATTCCAGAGTCTTTTCAACCTTTCAAAACCATTATTGAAAACAATTCAAATTATCCTTTGAATTTGAAAACCAAACCCAAATTTTCCAAACAACTTCCATTCAAAACAATTTGGCAGCAATTCTTCTCATGGAAACTCGAAAATGAACACCGATGATGTTGCAATCATCATCGGAATTATTCTCTAGCGACCTGAAAAAGTTTAGAGCTTTCATTCCTTCAAAACATTTTTCCAAATCCATTGAAATTCATTTTCAAAACAAAAAGGGATTTAAACTTTCCAAATTTCAAAATTTCAAATCCTTTCAAACACTTCTCTGGAATTTTATTTTAGATTATAAATCACATTTACAAATCTTTTACTTGTATATTTTCACTTCTCATATATAAGATTATTTTACAATTGTAAATCATTCTAATTATAATTCCATACTTTATAATTCTTCGTTTATGCAATTATTCTTTTACAATTGTTGTTTCAATTTAACTTATTCAAACAACTTTTATTAACTTGCATATATCGTACATTTCAACAATCAACAATCAATTCATATACACTTAATAATCCTGAAAAATTATTCCTTTATATATAAAATATAATCAAGGTAAAATTATACTATGTCGGCTTGCCTCGTTTAAGTGTTTAGAAACCCTTATCGATTACGGTTGTACACCCCGCACCGACCAGAATTCATAAACAGCTCAATGGATAAGCAAACACAATATAAAACAATTTTATATTCACTAACAAATACGCGCTCATATCTATTATTACACTCACACTCATTCTAGAGTACTACTGACTCTATCTCTAATGAGTAACACCCAACAGAGCCATGGTTGTCGCTTAACCATATGCTCTGATACCACTTTGTAAGGACCCGATTCTTCGACTTCCGAAAACCAACATCAATACGTTCACTGTATCAACTGCCGAATAATCGAATGCCGAAAAACCGAACACTTAGGGTTTTAAGAAGAAGAAAGAGGTAGAAGAAGAGAGAAAGAAAAACAACGGAACAATATCAGAATGTCACAATCCAGCGGGAGAACATATAATAGATAAATGAATAATCTTTAAACAAAGAACTATATCAGTTATTACATTACATCACGTTACATTTCATCAACAGAGTATACAACAAACAAACAGCGGAAAAGAAATAATATACTTAGTAATATGTTATGCCATCAAGCTTGCCTCCAGATTCTGTAGCAACTCCCCAATCCAGAATGACCTGATAACCTTAACTCTAGACTGCCCGTGTGGAAATTGGTGGGCACCCAGAGTTTAGGAAGGGAAACAATAAACTCCAGGTCAGTCATGTGACTGGTGTGAGAACTTAAAACAGTTATTTATCTTTAAAGCAAAGAACAGGATAATTTTAAAATAGATTCGCAATGCTTTTTAAAAAATGAGACTACCATAAGGCCTCCCGCACACACACATAATGCAAACGCAGAATCGGTGGAGATTTCTCCTTATGATAGTCAAAGATGCTTGATACGCATTAAAAGAAACATTTTATATTATTACTAGTGCATAGTGTATAAAACGATTTCGAAAGTAGAATATAAATCTTAGCCAGCATAGGCATTTCGCACTTATGCCTACTATAGCTACCATCCAAACAGTGGGGCGCCACCATAAGTGAATGATAGGTTCTACAACTAAAACCGTACAAGATCGTATTGTTTCTTTGGATTTCCAACAAATGGTCAGGCCAAGGAACTTCCCATTGCCACATGGAAACGCCTCTGGAATGACGTCCCGAGAACCAAACCGGATATCTGCCAACACAAGGCCAGGTTACCCCTAACTGGGTAACTACTGACACGAATATGTCATCCCCCGTTCGTAACCGATCTATCCGAGGATCTTCGATTTCACCAACAACCACAAAGTAATAAATTTGCAGCAACAACATAGGTTAAGTATCTGGGCTCCATACCATGATACCACCTCTATCCAGAAGGAATGACATACACTAAAGGGGCGCTACCCCCTAATAACCTTGTCGCATCCTTCCTGTTTTGACCATTTCCGGGGTGTGAGGTCCGACGAAGTCTCGTCCACAAAGCCACGCTTTATACAAAAGCTGTGCTTCGGGTCAACAAATGATCAAAGTAATGATCACCAAGATAAATGATCAAACAAATGATCCTATCACAAATGATCAAACAATGATCATTTCACAGCAACACTCAGCATGCCACACTACCAAATTGGGAGTATATCACTAATAACCTTCAACTACATAACCTCTAAGCTCGTACGTCTCAGAGAAGGGTGTTAAGCAAAGAGAATAAATTCTCCGCCACCAACAGAAATATATTTGAAAGAAATCAGCTTTATATCTCAATTTGTAATGTCAGACATACAATCCATACAAGTCTGTTCCGGGCTCGAACAGAACCGAAGGCACTTACAAAGAAGTCCTTGCATTCCGGATAATTTCTAATCACGTCCGGACTTCCCGTCACTTAGGGTGATAAAACCTCTATATCGGAGATCAGCCGATGCAGAGTAACTCAACGGTAATCCTTCCGTTTTCGAAAATATCCGGTCTTCAACAGCGGTCATCGAATGCAATCCATTATGACGTATCACACATTCGGAATGGGTTATACGACCCCAAGGTCCTTTCCCGGCTAACCCGAATAGTGCGCGCTTATTTTAAAAATAAGTGTGGCATTTAAATTCAAGCAATTCACAACAAATACCTATTTAAAGGTAAATACTGATAGTCGGTTATTTAACTATCAATAGGCGTGTTCAACATCACCAAATCCAAATAATTTTCCAAATTATTTACTTCCCAAAATATCTTTACTAGACATATATATTTTCCACACTTCAACATTTGAAAACAAATTTTCAAATCACTTTTCACCTTTATCACTTTTGAAAACAAATTTCAATCATTTTCCTTATGCGAAATATTTTCATTTCAACATGGTTCATTTAAACCAATTAAATAAATCCATACAGATTTACTTTATATTTACGTTCCAAATCCGTAAATTAATTCCCACACTTCAAAAATAAATCAACGTTTATTTTTAAACAAATTCCCCTTTTCATTTATAAATTCCATAGTGAATTTACATTCCAAAATATTTATGAATATAAAATTTCCAAATTGATTTCTAATATTCATTTTCCATTATCTTTAAAAGATAAAATCTCAAAATATTCACTTCATGTTGGAAAACACTGCCATACTTATTTAATAATAAGTAATTCACAAATCCATTTATTTTCAACACTTGGAAAACATTCAATATACTTAAATCGAAATTAAGTATATATTTCATGTTTTTAAGGAAAACATTCCTTAAACACGTTTATTTGAGTCAAAACGAATGTTGCGTAAAACACCGTTACGACAACCCAAAATCACTAGTATAGGGATTCGAAATTTAGATAGATATATAAATCCCAATACTATATAAAACATTTCCTTTCGGAAACCATTTACTATAACAACAGTGTTATAGTCCACCATTTCCTTATTCCTCGAAACGTCTATTTCAACAATGAATGTTGAAATCTATGTATTCGATTTATAATACATTTTTGAAACATCGTTAAAACGATTAACTTCATTTTATTATATTCATTTTCCCAAGCATATCCATTTTATTTGATAATATATTCACTGTCCAAAATCGTGAATATACTTCCTTAACCAATTTCAACTTTCAATTTATCAAATTCCATGGATTTTGAATTTATAAACAATGTCTATAGATTCCATTTCTATTTATAAGCTTTGATTTATAAATCTCCTTTATTAATCCAATTTAATTTATATAACTCAATTATATGCCAAAAGTCCATATTATAAGTTAAATGCTTATAATCCATTTATTTACACAATCGTTCTTTTAAAACAAATTATAAATCTTATTACTTATAAGATTTCCTTTATAACCCTATTTTCAACATTAATAGAACTCCTTTTAAAATTCTATTATTTCGATTTATAAAATATATATTTTATAAATCTCAACTATAACCCATTTTTGCTTCATCAAAGATTTCAATTTAAATGCAAAAATCCGATTTATAATTTAATTCCTTAATATCTTTTGTCTTACAACATCTATTCATTTTATAACTTCACAATTCATAAATCTATAAATTTTCATTCACTTATGAATCCATTTATACTTCACTTTAACACTTATAAAAACTCGTTTTTTAATTCCAATATTTTTAATTTTAAATATCAATTTTATACATCTTTCATATAACTCGTTTTAAAATAATTCAAAAATCCCAATTTAACTATTTTATAAATTTATAACTACTTATCTCAAAATCACCTTTTGGTTATATTTCACAAAAATCTTAATTTTTATAACATAAGAATTTATAACGTTCTAATTATTTAAAATGAATTAATTCAAAAATTTGAATAAACGTATAATTTCAAAAATCACTTTAAAAATCCCTTTAAAATCAAAATCGTTATTTTTAAACTTAAAAAAAAAATGGATCCGATGATGCAACACATCAAATAGTCAATCACGACTTTCAAACATCATATATCGATATGATAATAATCAAATATCACAATATCTGTAAATAAATTAAATACAGTTGAGGAATCCAGTTGGATCCCTCCAACCTGTTTACCTGCATCCACAGATGTTAGCACAATACCAATCCCGTTTCAAGACGGGATATCGCGGTATATGGGATTTATAAAATATTATCCGCTTAATAGGCGGCGCAATAGGGTCTCATCCGCTATATAATGCGGGAAATCAACAACTCCAATATATACATATGCCAATATATATATATTGCTATATATAGATATATCCTACTATATCTAATATCACAGCCAAATAGCAATCAATCAATAACTGCAAATCCAACATTAAATTTTTGAGTGAGAAGTTCTCACCTTTGATTTGCGATCCATTTTCCATTACGACTTGATTTTCTTCACAATTTTGACCTTGTATAAATATTATACAATTTTAATTAATATTTGAACTGAATCGAAAAATTTAAATTCCTATTGGGTAAATTTAATTAGCCAATGATTTTATTAATATTTGAAATATAAATCGACCCTTAATTACCATTTTATAATTCAATTAAATTTTCAACTAACTTACCTTTATTAAATCTTTTAGTAACTGAACAAATTAAGTAAGTAAATTTGGATTAATAATTTTAATTAAACTTATTTCCTTTGATAAATTTACTTAACAAAATATTAATTCTAAAACTACATTTCCTTTAAATAATTTTATGTAATCTAATTATTTAATTAAAACCAAAACTTTTCCTTTTAAATAAATCATTTCATCCAATAAATCAAATTCCTAACAAATCTTCTTTTACAAAATGTTTTCCATTTGAAATTAAATTTTTTTATTCAACTAATAACATAACTTTAACAAATTTTCTTTTGATAAAAATGTATAAATTTCAAAAATTGTTTTCAAACACCAATTCAAACCCTTTATCGAGTTCTTCAACAATTATTTCAAACCCCAAATCGATTTAAAAATTGATTTTCTTTGAAAGCTAGTTCCTTTATTTATTTTTTTCAAACTGCCCACTTTTCTCTAAAATTAACTCATTCCTAAACATTTAACTTTTTTTCTTTTTCCATTAACAAAAAAAAAAACAAAAAGATTCATTTGTTAAATTAAATTAAGGTAAACAAGATACCTTTACCGCCCAATGCATCGTGACCCACAGACTTGCGAGCATCACCACGCTACAGGCTCGAATCGCCTGCCGCCTCGAACTCGTGCTCGAGAACCTACCTCGACCTGACAATCGCACGCCACCACGGCCATGTTCGAATTCGCGAACCACCCCTCAACTTTGCCAGACCAGCTGCCTCGCGCCTTGACATCGCGATGCCCAAAAAAAAACCCCCAACGATCTCGTCGCTGTCGAACGAGCGCCTCTCCTTGCGATTGATTCGAATGAACTCGATTTGGAATCGAGTAGAAGAACTCAGATTCGAATTTTGTGAATTTGTATTCATAGGAGGCCGAAGGTTTTGGAATTGGGGATGGAGGAGAATTACGTGATTTTGTTTGATTTGTTTTCGAAACAAATACTCGGCCATTTTTTTGAATTTCGAACGAAAGAAAGTTTTCGTTTATATTTTTATCTCGTAGAGTTTTGAACTGAAGGAGGAGAAGTATCGGTCCTTATAGAATAAAGAACGACGTGTAAGTTTGTACGAAGGCATTTTTTTTCGCGTACAAAATAAGCATGGGTACAGTGTTTTGAAGGTGAAAGGAAAAAGTAGTGATGTGAATTATTTTAATCAGATTATAACTATATATTTAACTCGAATTTAGATTTAAATTTAGCGCGTTTGTTTATCGTACGGCCGCACGGCAACTCCAAACACTATCAAATTTGAAATCCGATAATAATTCAATATTACGGACCCAATGGAACTAGTTTCGTCGAATTCAGAGACTGTGCTTCGGAAGGCTATTTTTAAATATCGACTTAAACGATATCATTTCAAAACTGAAAAAATCACTTTCAAATCCAATTCTGAAGCTTCTATTATCTTCAATATTATCAATATAAATTTTACAAGCCTTTGAAATATTTTTAATCAGCTTTAAAATTGAAGGTTCAAATTTTTATTCAACTTTCAATAGATTAAACTCTATAATTTAAACGCCAAATTCATTCTGATGATTCGAAATTCAAGTCAAACCATCATTCAAATATTTAAAATTAATTAAATATTTTCAAATTAATTGGTTCAAAATTCTGGGTCGTTACATTTTTAATCTATTTAATTTCTAAGTCCAATTCTCAAAATTCCATTTTGGATTATCTTTACTTATGTATTTCAAGGTTCAAATAAGAGTTCAATACAATTCTATTTTAAAATTTTAATTTATTATTAAATTTTATCTTCCAGTTTGAAGCCAGTTCTTAAACAATTTTAATTTACAAACTTAATTATTCAAATTTCCAGTTTAAAGTGATTCCATATCCTTAATTCCAAATTAAAGTTAGATTTCCCTTTAATCTCAATGAGATATATTACCACACTTAATTTAACAAATCCAATTCGCAATATAAGGATTTTTAATAACAATAGGATGATATTATCCAATTTATTTTAAAACGTCCATCCATTTCCAATTTCTAAATCTCAAACCCGTTTTGAGATCACACAAATTCCCAATTCAAATCAACCATTTAACTTTCCAAGTTAAATTCCAATTACATCTTGAAATTTCCAATTTAGCTTGCTTTTTCTACACTTATTTAACTTTCACAAAGTTAAATTCCAATTTACTTAATCCAATCAACCTTACTCAATGTGAATTCCCGCTTCAAACTTCAAAATTCTTTCCCTCTTATAAGTTTAAAACTTATATCACTTTGGGTTTTTACATCACACTTCAGGGAAAATCAAAACTCAATTTCTTAATGTTTATTTCAAATTAACTTTGATATCGTGTATATCCATACATACATACATACATATTTATTTCTTGGCCCTCCCAGCCATGTTTTAAAATTTTAAACCACCCTTGGTTTTAAATCCAAATCAAATTTCAAACAACCCATTGTTTGCAACAAGTCCCAGTTATCCAAATAATACTTATTTATTATTTCTCATTACTTTGAAACAAAATTTCCAAATTCTGGGACCAGATTTAGAATTTCATTTTCAATCCATTAAATTTTAATTTGGTTGTATTTCTATTTCTACTTAATTTAATTCCAGTTCAAGATTTTAATTTGGTTGTATTATATTACTTCTTAATTTAATTTCAATAATTTAACAACCAATCACCTTAATATCTATTAGAAGTAAATATTACTTTATATATCAAATTATATTTTTATATAAAATTATTTAAAACTTTAATATAAGAAAATAACAAGTACGCTCTCATATATATAAACTCAACTCATTCTAGAGTACTACGGACTCAATTTAATGAGTAATTCCCACCAGCCATGGTTCTTGCTTAACCTCGCTCTGATACCAAATGTAACGACCCGAAATTTTCGAAGCCGAAAATTCCAGATAGTTATGAAAAATAAGAAAGATATAGAAGAAGAAGAATAGAAACACCAAACATCTCCCATTCGCAGCGGATAAAATATAATAATAAATAATAACAGTTTACAAAAGTATACTATATCTGTCGATTATATTTAATGTACATCAGAGTTTCACATATATACAGTCACTGAACATATATAATTATCATGACTCAAATCTATAATAATATAAACACAGCGGAAATACTCTATACGCTCTTGCCATCCAGCTCGTCTCCTGAGCTCCAAAACGTACGTACCTGGAAATCCGTAATACTCGGTCTGACCCGAGCATTACACAAATGTAACACCCGGGTCAGGCTGGAAACCAGCGTGAGTAAACCCAACTAACAAGGAATACCAAGCAAACAACTTAAATAAACCCGGGTAACTTATATCAATTCACAATTTGTTATAGACATAAATTATTTTCAAATTAAGTTTCTAAGTGCCCAAAATTTAGATTTAATAATCCAAATCATTTAAATCCAATCATTCCAACCTATTAATTTCTCATATTAATTTATAAGAAATTCGAAGTGGTTTCGGGTATCTCCCAATACCCGATCTCGGCCTCTTCGAGTCTCATGTCATCCTACTCCAAGTTATACATACGAAAAACACATTCATTTCATATCAGAGATAACAACTCATTCAAAGCATCCAATATCATTCAATCGTCCATAAGCAAAGCTTGTTTGCTACCGATATTAATTAAATTAGTTCTGATTGAATTTCTAACCTCAACAATTTAGAATTCTTCACTTGTCATTAATTAATTTCCAAATCAATTAACCAATCAATCTTTCATTTTTCATCTTAATTAATCACCTTGGTTTAAATATATTTTCAGTTACATTCATATAATTATCTTTGTTTAATTACACGATATTAATTATTCTTATCCAAAATCAATAAGTATTCTTTAATTACCCCATAAATTTGTTGACTATATTAATTTCATTTATTCTTAATTGCTTATATGCATTAATTCTCATAAGTCACTTATTATGGGTTAATCAATCTTTGATTACGCCATTAATTATAAAACCCAAGGATTTTCAATTATATTTTAATTTATCCTAATCAAATTTATTTATCTTAATTAAACCACAATATTAATCATTTTCGATTAATTCCAAGCTGTAATTAACTATCCTTTTATTTACTTCATTAAATAAATCAATTACTCCTTTATTAATCATCTTAATTAATCTCTTGATTAATTTCACCAAGTAATTATATTTTATTAATACCATTAAGTAATTTCTATCAAACCATCCATTGGTTTTTTCTAAATTAATTCGACTAAATTAACTTAAACCTTAATGAATTCAAACCTATACTTAGTAATTTATCAACTCGATTTATTAATTAATTTAATTAATAAATTATCCATTTCAATTACCCTACTATTTCGATGAATCACAAATCATTAAGCTTCTTCTTTATGATTTAAGTTTTAAACAATTTAAAAACCCAAATACTTCGAGTCAAACCACAGTTAACTCGAGAACCAATCAAAACCAAAGTCACATCATCATTAGTGCACATCAAATCAATTTAATCATTCAACCAACTATTAAAATTTAACCATTTAAATTTAAATTAAAATCCAACATAGTGAGATTTACTCACCTTTAATTTTGGTTTGCAATCCACTTCAATCCCGACTATTTCTTCACAACATATGGACCTTGATAAACATTAGGTGATTATTAATACTTGAACTAACCGAATAATTAATTTTCCTTAAATAAATTTAATTAACCCAAAATTTCATTTACACCCTTTTCTTTTACTAAATAAATTTTACTGTTTACATCATACCCTCCTTTATTGTTATTAATCTCAAACTAAGGTAGATTTAATAAATTTCCACATTTGCAAGTAAACAACATATTCTGTATGGTAGAGTTTCTAACTTTTAATGGTAAAACATTTTAATTAGCTATTTTTAATAAAATAATTTGCTAGACAAATATAAAAATCTCACCCCAATTGCACGCTCTGACCGATCACAGGCACCGCGACCTCCTCCCTGAGCTCGGCTATCTGACTTCTTCTCGAACTGCTCACCACTCCTTCCCAAAACTAGCTGCAACCACTTCATTTCCTACTGTTGATCATCGAGAGTACCTCAAGCCTCCATCGAATTCGCTTTCGCCCATCGCCTCACTGCTTGCTTCAGCACGCGCACGTGGACCATCGCGATTCGACTGCGTCGTGCTGTAACGACCCTGGATTTTGGCCCTATTTATTTTCATAAATATTCAAATCAATTTAAATAAAATGTATACTTATTCATTTGAAATGGATGTGATTTTGAAAATAATTGCTATTGTTTATATAAATGGTATTTTTAAAAGAGAATTGATTTGGAAGTTTAATAAATTTTCTCAATAATGTTCATAATAAAATTTGTCTTTAATGATTGAATTAAAATATCTTACTTTGTTTATATTTGGTAAGTATACATATGAGTGATAATGTGTGAAATAGAATTAAAATATAAATGTGAGATATAAGTCAAACTTATGCTTATAATTTAAATAAAATATAAATGGAGATAAATGTAAAATAAGTATAAATGTAAATAAATCATATTGTATATAATTTAAATATTTATAGTTAAGTACAAATAAAATAAAATAAATATAAAGAAGGAGTAAACTCACGAATCTAATTTAAATATGGACAGTTAAATTATAAATATAAGAATATTAACTATAACACATGAACATAACCAAAATAAGAATAAAATATAGAGTAGAAGGAAAAAATAATAATAATAATATAAAATAAAATAACATAAACAGAATTAAAATAGACAAACAAGCATACAACATAACCTTAAAAGTTGTAAGCAAAATAAAATGTATTATGACGCATATATGCAAATATTCAAACTAGAAGCTGTCAAAAACAAATACTTTTGAACACATCTTCTTTCACAAGCCTTAGACCTACTTGCAAGTATATACTATTTTAAAGACTAATCAATTTCATATAAAATATTTAATGTCAGAGAAGAAATAACATAGCAAAACATGATAATTATGCATATATTTTAATAATTATGCTGACATACAAAATTCTTTTACATAGCTTCTTGTGTAAGCTGTGCTGGCCTGCAAAGTGAAAGAGAACAAATCAATATACTTATGCAGGGTACAAAACAATTATACATGAATATTTATGAGCAGCCAAACATTAATAATATGCAACACAAAATCTGCAAGTATCAAAACAAGCTTTTCAGCAAAGCATTATAAGGTAAACTGTATATGCATAGTACAAAACAATTATATACAGTATCTATTAGCAGCCAAACATAATAAATATGTAAACTTATTAGGTAAACAAGGCATTAAATGACCAATCTTCTCAGCCAATCTTTGTTAACTCAAGATATTTGTAAACCTGTTCAATCTAGAAACTACTGACCAGTTAAAGCCTTCCCATTCTGTTCTTACTTATATGTATCTATCATGCTATTGCAAGTTCGTGAAACAAAAAGAAAAAATGAAACCAGAGAAATAGAAACACCTGAGAATAGAAAAGAGAGACAAATTCAAATTTAAAAGAAGAAGAGCAGATTCTTGAACAAGTTTCAGGAAGTTTTATCTGCAGCTTTCAAGATATAAAGGGGTTTTCTATTCAACAATTATTTGAGGTGAGCAAACATATAAATTTGCAATTTTTTTTAAAAGCAGTATGATATTTCATTGAATACAGGGTAGTATGTGTTTTATGATGATATGATTCTGAGTTTGCAAATATTCCTTTCATCTTTACTCTGCTATATGTTACTATATTGTATAGTACATGCTTTTGATCTAAACATAAATTATGCTCATCAAATAGTGTTAATCTGTAAGTATTTTACTTAAACAATAGGATTAAAGGTTCTTAACTAGTTAATTAAACTAAGTATAATAAATATACCTCTGTAACTAGTTTAACAGATATTTTAATTGTTCTTTGATAAATTTTAATGTCATAAATTACCAATTCAAGTTTATATCATGAATTATTATTAAAAGATATGATTTCTAAAAGTTGAATGGGAATTTTTAGCTCAATATATCAAGAGCAGTTCCATATTGATCAAAAATTAAACTTTCATCGAATTCTCGAAAATTTCTCATTATAAAATACTGAAATTCAAATCGAAGCAAGTATGAATGTATGTGATCTTAGGAAAAATATTCATTTATTTTTCCATTGCATAGATTTGGGGTACGAGATCGACATAGGGTATTACTGCAAGTTTATGTTCATGCTTGTAAAATTTGAAATTCGACTCGTACCTATGATCGAGTGATTCATGGCTTAGTGGGAAGGTTGCTGGGAAAGTTGACGTGGTGTAGACGAGTTTGCATCATCTCCGGTGGTCTGCGTTTTGGTGGTGAGGCGTTTGTTTGCCATGAGGTAGAATGCTTTCTTTCATTCGAACTGCGAAATTTTGAATTGGAATTTCTGGTGATTATGCGATCTTGGATTTCTCATATTCGTGCTAGTTTGGATTTGCGCGAAGCCTCAGGAGATCATCGGTGGCGTATCAATGCGTGAAGGAAGGGAGACTGTCTCGAGTCATTCTCGAGACTATGGGTTGTTTGCTTCGGGTTTTCGTGTGAGTTCGAGTGTGTAAGTCTCTGATGTTTATCGTATAATTAAGTTTAATGAAAACTTGCTGTAAAATTAAAATGACGGAAGAAGGGGGAAGTCGCATACATGTGTGGTGTCTCGGTGGATTAGGTGAGTTTCTCGAAGAGTTACGTGAGTTGTAACTTGGAAGATCTCAGGTTTTAACAGGGAAGGCTCGGTTTCTTCAAACTGTAGTATTTAAAATAAAATGAAGTTAAGAAATCTTGTGAGTTATTAGGGTTTAAACATTGTAAGATTTAATAATTCGACAAACTTAATTAAAACTTTATACTAGTTAATTGTCTAGTTAAGGTACAACGATGTTTAAACTCTTAATTAATATTTTAATTAAGTAATTAATATTAGTAAGTATGAAATTAATTATCATTTAAAGTCGTAGTTAATACAAATTATTTTTCAAAATTTAAAGAAGACTTGTAATGTTAATTAAGATAAGGAGTTAATATAAATTAATTTCCTTTGGGAAACAATTAAGGGTAATTACATTATAATAAGAGTTTGGGTTAATTAATGATTAAGTAATAAAGATTTGTAATTAACCACTTGCTATTAATTAATATATGATTAATGGACAATTAATTACATAATTTAATCAATAATTACCAATTGATCATTAAGTAAGTAATGTTTAATAAATAGAAAATATGTTTTATTAATATATATAATTAAAGTTATTAGGGGTTAATAATTAAGCAATTAAGGTTTAATAATTGATTAGGTAATGGTTAATTAATTTGAATAAGTAATTAGTTAATAATTAATGATCGATAAACAGGGTTAAGAGATCAACTCTCAAGTAATTAAGTAACTGATGGATAATTAAGTTCTATAAGTTAATAATTAAAGTTATTAATTAATAATTAGGAGTAATTAACTAAGTAATTAAGATATAATTATTAATTAAGAAATGATTTATTAATTAAATAATTTGAAATGGAATAAGTAATGAATTATTAACTAATGATTAATTTAACAGGATTAAGAGGTTAATCCTTAAGTAATTGGTTTAATTAAATTGATTAAATTGAGAATTCGAGATAATTGCTTATGGATGTTGTATGTGTTGTATATTTGTTTGTGTTGTTTATTGATGATATTCTGTGATGCTCTCTGATATGCTTTAATATGTCCATGACAATTGTGTATGACTTATCTGTGGTAAATGTTATATGAATTCAATCATTGAATTAAAATATTTAAGTTAATTAGACAACTTGGCCTTTAAAATGGCGTTTGGATTTCGATGAGACCGGGATCGGGTATCCAATTGATATTCTGAAAACCACATCGATCCAAATTAAACATTAGGTCGTAAATGCTCAAGTGAAGATCAAGATGGTGCTTTCAGAATGCAAGGGTTATCGTCGTTGACTCTGAGGGTGATTCCAAAATGAGTGTAACGAGATAATGCCTTCGGTTTCGTTCGAACCCGGAACGAACTTGTATGGATTGAATTCTTTCAACACATCGTCAGGCGGACGATGAGCATTCTAAGAAATATGTCCTATAAAGGTAATCGCAGCCTCAAGCCTCATCAACCGGGAATGGCTAAAACAGGGGAGGTGCAGCAAGGTTAGGTGGGTCATGCCCAAGCAGGACGAGATATACCCCTGTCTAGATGTCCCTTTATTTCGGCTGTGTGGGCGGTTGGATATGCGCACCAACTGCGGGGTTATCTTATTCGGGACTGTTCAGTAAGGAATGGTTCCGGCCTTGTGTTGCAGGGGAGTTAGGGTGGCTCCTCGGTACAGTGATCTAGACCACGTACTGTGACGGGCAGTACCCCAGTAGCCCTACCATTGTATGGGATCCAATTTCCAATAAGCGCCGTACGTTTTGATTGTTCCCAACTACGTTGGAATGTGAGATGTAAGCATTTCAACTATTTCTGTATTTTACTTGAAAACCCTAGACACTATTATAATATCACTGGATTTCTTATAAAATGTTTTGGTTAGCGTAAGGTAACAACTTACCCGTATTTATTTGTGGGGAGTCTTACGTGATACCTTTGTTTTAAAAAGGTTTTCAAAATTTAAACAATTTAAACCGTTTACTCATACCAGACCCATGTCTGACCCGGAGTTTATATTTTGTTTTTCATAAACTCTCGGGTACCCTAATTTTTAGGGGTAGACAAGGGATTTAGGTTGGCTTTGACAAATTCTGGAGGAGCAATGGAGCAGGAGGCTTCAGCGTTGTAGATACCTATCTAGTTCCGCTATCTTAGTTGATGTATACTGTATCTCTGATGTATATAGTGACAGATGTATGTATGATTGTCATGTATATTGATATTGTATAACTCTGATATATGTAAATCTATATAATAGATATGTGATATATTATATTTTGTTCCGTTCCGTTGTGAGATTCTGATACCAAATGTAACGACCCGAATTTTTCGAACTCGAAAATTCTAGATAGTTATGAAGAAGAAGAAGAAAGAGATAGAAGAAGAAGAAGAAGAAAAAAAAACACCAAACATCTCACAGTCGCAGCGGATAAAATATGATAATAAATATTAACAGTTTACAAAAGGATACTATATCTATCGATTACATTTAATATACATCAAGTTTCACATATATATATAGTCACTGAACACATACAATTATCAGTCTCAGATTAACAACAATAATATACGGCAGAAATACTCATTACGCTATTGCCATCCAGCTCGCCTCCTGAGCTCCAGAACGTCCTAACCTGAAAATCTGTAATACTCGGTCTTACCTGAGCATTACACCAAAGTAACACCCGGGTCAGGCTGGAAACCAGCGTGAGTAAACCCAACTAACAAGGAATACATGTATATAACTTATATAGAACCTGGGGTAACTCAAAGCAATTCACAAGCCACAATTTCCTATAAACATCACCAATTTCACCCATCAATTTCTAATTACCGAAGTTTTTTTAAATAGTCCAATTCACTTAAATCATTTCAATTCAGCATATAGATTTCATATATCAATCTATAAAAATATCCGAAGTGGTTTCGGGTATTTCCCAATACCCGACCCCGGTCTCTTCGAAACTCATGTTATCCTACTCTAAGTTATCCAGATGAAATACACAACATTTCATATCATAGATATCAACTCATCCAAAACATCCAATACCATTCAATCATCCATAAGCAAAGCTTAACCACATACAGGTCAATTCGATTTATTCTAATTGAATTTCAAACCTCAATCACTTAGATATTTTCCATTAATTAATTCCAAATCAATTAATTAATCAACTCTTCCACATCCATTCATCTTAATTAATCACCCTGGATTAATTATCTTTCCATTACAGTCAAGAAATTATCTTTAGTTAATTTCACGATATTAATAATTCTTAACCCAAAAATCAATAAGTAATCTTAATTACTTCATGAATTAATTAACTATTTTAATTACATAAATTCTTAATTACTTATATTAATTAACTTCTCATACGCCACTTATATTGATTTATTTTCTTAACTAATCAATCTCTATTTACATCATTAACTATATAAATTAATGATTTTCTCATTTACATTTCAATTTTTCTAATCTGATTCAATTTCTCTTTTTATAATGGAAGCTTAAAGGAATTTAAAACCACATTTATGTTTAAATTCAATTCGGTTTACAATTGCACTTTGACATTCAAGTTATTAAAACCACTTAATATTTTAAAACTTTATTTGTTAAATTTTACTTGGATTTAGAACTTGCTTTAAATCTCTACTTTACAATTTAACTCCAGTCTTTAAATATCACTTCTATTTAATTCACTTTTATCGTATTCTATAATTATTTCGCTTTCAAATTTTCAACATTTATTTTCTTTCGAAATCAAAATTTATATATTTCGATAACTCAGGGTACCGAAATATCCAAGCTAACCACAGCATCCAATTATCAAAAATATTCATCACAGAATATCACCCATTTCAATATAGACTATACGTTACTATGGAATATAGCACATCAAATCAATTTCAGCCATTCAAACAATCATTTGAATTTAACCATTTAATTTAAAAAAAAAAGTCCAAAAGCGTGAGATTACTCACCTTATATTTTGCAATCCAAACCCAATCTCGACTTGTTTCCTTCAGATTTTAACCTATCACTGCACCGAAAATATTTTTTGAGTATCATCGAAGCATTAGCTGAGGTCAAGACTAAAAGCATCACCAGGTCCTCAGCCGATAGCCTCAGCTCCAAATCCTATTCATCAGCAACTCAATGCCATAGTCCTCGAATTCATCATATAAATGATTTAAGTTTCAGCGTTTCTAAATAAGATCGATGTTAAGCATTATTTTCAAAACAACTGCAATAACTCAGATCTAAACTTCTTCATCACTGCAACTTGCTATCAACTAATATCATATCCATCCCGAACTATTCATTGCATCACACATCTACAACTTCATCATAAGACCACTACAGATCAATAGCAAACCTAGGCACAAAGCAACACGAGCATTTCAGATCGCTACGGCATCTTTAGATTTAGGCAATCGAGCAAGTTCGGTCGTAAGCAACTGCACCACGTTCAAATCCACGCACGATTTCAGCATCAAAGCAGCATAGTGTTTCCATGAAAAAGCTTTTGTTTTTGTTTTATAGATCGATGCAAACATTCAACATCAACGAATGCATCAACGGCAGCATCAATTTTTAGATCGAACTCCAGATCGATAACTGCGATAGTCTCGGCTACTAAGCATGAGCATAAAATTTATAAAGAGCATTGGCTACCATATTTTTTTTTGAAGACATTTTTTTTCTCGATTCTGCTTATCGACTTGTGAGGGAGACGGGGGAAATAGAAATAGGTGGGTGAGAGGCTTCCTAGGTACGAGTAAATGAAAATATCTACGACCTTTTTACTTTAAATTTTATTATATCTTCAAGACGTCTCATTAACTGCTATTTAAATCTCGAACCCCTCTTAAGAAATGCTATTAGGCGATTATAAATTTTTACCCGCGTCCCGAACATGATGAAACATGTTTCAGAGCCTAATTCGATCATATGTACGAGTTACAGAAGAAAACGATCGATTTTAAATTAAATCGATTAAAATAGTTCTAAGCGTTTTGGGCTGCCAGGGTCAAACGACAACTCCAATTGCTACAAAAATTGAAATCCGATAATAATTAACTATTACGGATCCAATGGAACTGGTTTCGTCGAATTCCGAGACTGTGCCTCGGAAGGCTATTTTTAGGTTCAATTTTAAACAATAAATTTTCAAAGCTGAACAAATTATCTTTAAATTAAATTCCAATCATTCTATTATCTCCAGTATTATCATCATAAATTTTATAAGCCTTCAAATTATTTAAACGGGCTTAGAAATATCAGATTCAACAATTTACCAAATTTCAATTATTAAAATCAATATTTAAACTATACAATTCAATTATTTCATTATCAAGCAAGCATTGATTTCTTGAATTCAAGTTAAAATTAACTTTAAATATTTTAAAATCGATTAATTACTCCAATTTAATTTATTAAAATTTCCGGGTCATCACATTCCTCCCCTCTTAAAAGAATTTCGTCCCCGAAATTACTAGATAGGAAGAGTGGTCCGATACCCGTTTACTATTCCCAAAATTCCCAATTCAATATCTTACCAACTATCACTTATTAAAGACCCACTATCAGTTGGTACTAACTTCCCAAACTCTTCCACAGTTTCCCAACAATACTCTTTTCCTCAATTATTCAAATTTCAATTTAGAACCAACTTTTGAAATCATCAAAATTTTCTCAAAATTTTTCTTACTCCCTAAATTTCCGAAATTTTTTGCCAGCGTCTCCTTTGCGCGGCTAGCTCGGTACAACTACAAAAGGCTTCTACGGGCTCCCAAATTCCAAAAGAAAACAAAATCCAAGTGGCTACATTAAAAACCCAATCCAATTTCATACAGAAATTTAAATACATACCTTTTTGTCGGGCAATTCAAATTTATCTTTTGGAATCACAATCAATTTTCCTTCCCCTTTAATACCTGCATATCTCACTTAACAACAATATCCAATTGAGATTTTACAAATCATTTTTATACATTCTCTTACATAAGTTTCATATTTATATCAAATTAGTTTCCACTTCCCATATGATTTCTATTTATCTTCAATTCTGAATATTGAATTTCATCTATAAATTTACTTTGATTTCCAATTTGTAATCGTTTTGTCGCTAACGATTTTTTTTTTCTAACTCCGGAAATTTTCAGAAAATTTTGGCGGAGTCTCCTTTGTACGGAGGAACTTTTGCAATTTGACAAGAGATATAAATATATATACATCGACCCGCACGGTCGGAAAAAGCAAAAACAGTTCATATTTTCTATTTTTATTGCATAGGCGTACCTTTGTTTAGAATTTTAAGCAAGCAGCTTATTTATTTTAGCAATTAGCAATCAAATCCATCCAAACGGCCTCCCGGTGCCTGTACTTACTCAATTTAAATGTAAGTGTCATATAAGAAAATTTATTAGCATTCCACTTAATTTCAATAGTTAAACATAAGCATTACATAAACAACAAGCACCAAACGCTTCCCATAAGCGATTTGTATGATTCTAAAATTTATTCAATTTCTTTCAACAAATTTATATACCATTTCCTTCAATTTTTAATGGTTTACAACTCAATTGCTTACATTCAATTTATTTTAAATCCAAACAAGCTCATATTCCATTTCAAATGATTCAAAATCAATTTTATTCGCTTCTATTAGTTTATAGAATCTCTTTACCTTCATTTACATCAAACGACAACTATTTTTTTTCCCGCAAATTTGGCGACATTCGCTTAATAGTGTTTCCGTTTTAATTTATAACTACTACAAATCAATTCCAACTCATCCTGTATTTAATTCCATTTCATTTCTAATTTATTCACCAACCATTCATTGCATTTCATTTAATCTCCACCTTGGATTCATTCAAAATAATTTATTAAACTCGGCCCATTCAATACTTATAAATTAACACCCATTTCCAAATTAATTTAACCCATACTTTCACCTTGCTCGAAGCCAACTTCTTTTCTCGCTCAAAACCAAGCTTTCATTAAAGAAATTTTGCTTCAAATTAATTCGCTCATAACTTAAGTCCATTCTGATAACCCAATTCCAATTAAAACTTTGATTTAATTTTTATTACATCAGACTTCATCCCTTTATTATTTAACTCAATTAACCCATTTAAATTTTTTAATTTACTTACTTAATTCATTTTCGAATTTATTTTTATTAATACAAAGTCATTCTCAAGTTATTCTACTCACTTGGGTTTTATTTGTATCTCAAACCATTTCTATTATCTTCCACTTTATTTCAATCGACAACACTTCCATAATATCTAAATTTGCTTGCAAACTTCATTAAATATTATTCAAATAACGCTTGAATTTTATTTGTAATTCAAACCATTGCTATTTCGATCCAACTCTATTTTATTTTTATTTACATCTCTTATTTAATTCATTATCAAACCCAAGTCGTATTCTATTCACAATTCGAATTCATTTCCAACTTCATTATTAACTTACAATCCATTTTATTTAACCGAGTTAAATTTTATTAACATACTCAATCAAGTAATTATTTTGTTAATTAGCTTACTTCCAACTTTCAAATCAATATGCGATTTTATTCCAAAGAATCGCTTCATTTAAATTTCCCGAGTCCAATTTTATTTTATAATTCCAGTTTGAAATCCCTTTTTTTACTTTAAAATTTTGGAATGCCTTCAAATTCAGACAATACAATTTAAATAGCTTTTTATAAAAATATTTCTTATAACTCGATGTCTCAACCAGTTCATCCTTGTTCTCACAGAAATTCAGTTATACGTTGATCAGGCATAGGACTAAAAATCTATAAGTACTTGGTAAACCCGTTTTCAACACCCAGTGAAAATACTTGGAAAACAATTTTATTAAAATTATCGAAAACAGTTTTTTTGAAAATAGAGGAAATATCTTTAGTGAGCATGCTCTGGAAATCATCACCCCCATTACAGCGTGATAGGGGGTTCTCGCTTTGCGTTTGGTGGCGAACGGGAGACTCGTACCCTACATGCCCCCGGGGATAGTATAAGGTCTTGCGGGGTTGGTTACGACTCGAGAGGGTGGCCGTAAAAGCAAATCCGAGGTATCACTGTGAGCCCCAGCGGGGCTGGGATGGTTGAAAAGTCTACCGGTCGTGAGCCATTGCTGATGGTTGAAAAGCCTAGGACGTCACACTTGGTATCAGAGCGCTAGGATTGAGTGAATACCTAGGCTCTTGAGTGATTTCTTTCTTGAGAGAGCGTATTTGTAATTTGATATATATATATATATATATTTATTTATTTATTTCTACCTATTTATTGGGTTACCTGTTCGGGTTTTCCAATATAAGTTATAAAGGTAGATAAGATAGTGGTGTGTGAAACACGACTACCGATGGTTGGAGTTTTGAATATTTGTAGTTGGAGTGTATCTGTCGAGACTGTAGACTTATTACCGTCTCGAGTGAGCTTTGGGTGATGTGAGGATTTCCTTGTTGGAATGTCATTTTGGGTGACTTGAGTTTGGATCTATCAGATGTACATGACCAAGTCATGATATCTTGATATCTCAGGGTGTAGTAGCTGCGTAATAAGACACAGTGAGTTTGGATGTCTCCGAAGATGTTTCTTTGGAACTAGTTAAGGAAGCATGTCCGTTTCAGAATTGTGACTAAGTTCAGTAGGGTATATTTTTGTTTAGATGAGGCCCGAGTTTCTCGAAGAGCTTTGAATAGAAGTCTTTGGTCATCGAGGTTAGCCATATAGCTTGAGGTGTTCTGTGTGCTGTCGAGAAGGTTATTGATTAGCAGTTTTCTTGAGGTGATTTCAGAAGTAGAAGAGTGAATTCATTTCTTCGAAGGATTGTACCAAACAGTATATGACTGTTCTGTACTGTGAAAGGAGAACAAACTTATTTGGGTAGAATTGCCAGAGTGTTGTGCGACAATTCTGGAATTCATTTGTGTAGTCTTTTTCATGGAGTTGAGATTTTTTTAAGTATTGATGTGAACCAAGTTTTTCCTGATGTGTTCGAGAAGTTAATTGTTTGTCCTCCCATCGAGAGATAGAGTTTCGTGTTGATTTGATGCCAGGATAGTGCTAGTGATTCAGCCTAGTTGGAGGATGGTTTCGAGAAAGGAAGTAGAGTTAGCTGAGCAGATTTAGGATCGATAAGGGTATGAATAAGTTTGTTTTGGTATATCCTAAGTTTGAAGAGAAGCTCAAGTTGTATTTGAAGATAGTGTTGGAGACACTGAGGAGGCATGTTTTGAAGGCGAGTTCTTTAAGTGCCATTTTTGGAAATCGGAAGTTATTTTGGGGCGCATTATTAAGGGTGAAGATATCTCTATAGACCCAGCGAAGGGAGAATCTATTCTAAGAATGGAAGACGAGGCTAACCAGTGCTCCAGTGATTGTTATTCCGGAAGGAAAGGGCGGATTTGGAATTTATATGGACGCTTATATAATTGATTTGAGAAGCAGTGTTGATGCAAGATAAAAGAGCAACTGCGTATGCGTGACAACAATTAAAGCAACATGAAGGGAACTATGCTACGCATGACCTTGAGTAGTTAGCCATTGTGTTTGTTTTGAAATTTGGAGACACTAACTGTTGGGAGAGAAGTTGGGTTATTAACAGATCACAAAACCATTGGAATTTTCTCTCTCTAAGGGGATTTTAATTTGAGGCAGCCGTGGCGAGTCGAATTTCTGACCTCATATGTAATGGATATGCTGTATACCCAGGATAAGCGAATGTTGTGGTTGATTCTCTTAGTAGGAATGCGGTATTGTTCTTTTAGAAGTTGTTTCTTCTCTCTAGGGCAGAATTATAAGTAAGCAAAGGGAGAACAGATCTTTTAAGGAATTGATTCTTAAACTAAGGATGGAACGTGTTCAGATTGTAAGGTAGATGATCAAGGTGCTTAAAGGATTAGTGGCCGTTTGTGTCCTTGATAGGGATGAATTGAGCCAATAAGTTTTAGATGAATGACATCACTCCAAACTGAATATTCACCCGGAATCTTGAAGATGTATAAAGATATGAGAAGAATTTTCTGGGGACCGAGCATGAAGAGGATAGTAGCTGCTTTCATTTATAGTTATACTTTCTATCAACAAGTAAGGTGATCAATAGAAGTTGTCCAAGATTATTGCAATCTTTAGAAATTCCAGATGGAAGTGGGAGATGATTTCGATGGATTTCATCGACGGTTTGCCAAGAACCAAGAAAAGAAACGATGGAATATGGATTATTGTGAATCGATTAATTAAGAGTGCTCATTCTATACTAGTTAGGTAACTCGGACTACAGTTTCTGGTCAAAATTTTCTTGAGGATATGCGGCAAGTTTGAGTTTTGGATTTTGGTGAATTGTGGAAGACTATCTTGTGTTTGGACCAGTTTTGTTTGTGCAGTTTCTGATAAGATTAGGCTTATCAAAGGATAAGATATGAGCTTCTCAAGACCGTCAGAAGAAGTACGCAGATAAGAAGGAGACAATTGGAATTTGATATTGGTAAATTTTGTTTTGGCCAAAATTTCCCGATTAAAAAGGAACTATTAGATTCGGAAGGCGGGAAAAATTTGACTCGGGATATATTGGACTATTTCGGATATTGAAAAGAATTGAAGCTGTTGCTTGCAGAGTCGAATTGTCAGAACAGATGTCCGAAATTCATAGTGTATTCTGTGTGACCCATCTAAAGAAATTTGTTCTTGATTCAATATTAGTTGTAGAATCAATAGTATAGGAAGACTTGAAAGATGAGCCGAATGTGACTGTGGATAGAAATTCAGTTCGGATTGTTAGTTAAGGTGAGAGGCAACTCAGGAGTATAGTAGTGTAGCTTGTCATAGTGTAGTGGAGCGAGGATTCCGGAGTTTTCACCGAGGAAACTCTGGATAGTTTTAGAAAAGCTTATCTGGATTTGTGTCTGGATGGCTAGCGATGTTTGTTAGGATAGATTGCTGGTTGTTTGTTAATATATGAATGATATGTATGTTTAAATGGTTGATATGACAACTTTTAAATTATCTTTGTTTTAAATTTCGGGGACGAAATTCTTTTAAGGGGAGAGGAATGTAACGACCCTGGATTTTGGCCCTATTTATTTTCATAAATATTCAAATCAATTTAAATAAAATGTATACTTATTCATTTGAAACGGATGTGATTTTGCAAATAATTGCTATTGTTTATATAAATGGTACTTTTAAAAGGGAATTGATTTGGAAGTTTAATAAATTTTCTCAATAATGTTCATAATAAAATTTGTCTTTAATGATTGAATTAAAATATCTTACTTTGTTTATATTTGGTAAGTATACATATGAGTGATAATGTGTGAAATAGAATTAAAATATAAATGTGAGATATAAGTCAAACTTATGCTTATAATTTAAATAAAATATAAATGGAGATAAATGTAAAATAAGTATAAATGTAAATAAATCATATTGTATATAATTTAAATATTTATAGTTAAGTACAAATAAAATAAAATAAATATAAAGAAGGATTAAACTCACGAATCTAATTTAAATATGGGCAGTTAAATTATAAATATAAGAATATTAACTATAACACATGAATATAACTAAATTAAGAATAAAGTATAGAGTAGAAGGAAATAATAATAATAATAATATAATATAAAATAAAATAACATAAATAGAATTAAAATAGACAAACAAGCATACAACATAACCTTAAAAGTTGTAAGCAAAATAAAATGGATTATGACACATATATGCAAATATTCAAACTAGAAGCTGTCAAAAACAAATACTTATGAACACATCTTCTTTCACAAGCCTTAGACCTACTTGCAAGTATATACTATTTTAAAGACTAATCAATTTTATATAAAATATTTAGTGTCAGAGAAGATATAACATAGCAAAACATGATAATTATGCATATATTTTAATAATTATGCTGACATACAAAATTCTTTTACATAGCTTCTTGTGTAAGCTGTGCTGGCCTGCAAAGTGAAAGAGAACAAATCAATATACTTATGCAGGGTACAAAACAATTATACATGAATATTTATGAGCAGCCAAACATTAATAATATGCAACACAAAATCTGCAAGTATCAAAACAAGCTTGTCAGCAAAGCATTATAAGGTAAACTGTATATGCATAGTACAAAACAATTATATACAGTATCTATTAGCAGCCAAACATAATAAATATGTAAACTTATTAGGTAAACAAGGCATTAAATGACCAATCTTCTCAGCCAATCTTTGTTAACTCAAGATATTTGTAAACCTGTTCAATCTAGAAACTATTGACCAGTTAAAGCCTTCCCATTCTGTTCTTACTTATATGTATCTATCATGCTATTGCAAGTTCGTGAAAAAAAAAAAAAAATGAAACCAGAGAAATAGAAACACCTGAGAAATAAAGACTAGAAAAGAGAGACAAATTCAAATTTAAAAGAAGAAGAGCAGATTCTTGAACATGTTTCTGGCAGTTTTATCTGTAGCTTTCAAGATATAAAAGGGGTTTTCGATTCAACAATTATTTGAGGTGAGTAAACATATAAATTTGCAAATTTTTTTTAAAAGCAGTATGATATTTCATTGAATACAGGGTAGTATTGATTTTATGATGATATGATTCTGAGTTTTCAAATATTCATTTCATCTCTGCTCTGCTATATGTTACTCTGTTATACAGTACATGCTTTTGATCTAAACATAAATTATGCTCATCAAATAGTGTTAATCTGTAAGTATTTTACTTAAACAATAGGATTAAAGGTTCTTAACTAGTTTATTAAACTAAGTATAATAAATATACCTCTGTAACTAGTTTAACAGATATTTTAATTGTTCTTTGATAAATTTTAATGTCATAAATTACCAATTCAAGTTTATATCATGAATTATTATTAAAAGATATGATTTCTACAAGTTGAATGGGAATTTTTAGCTCAATATATCAAGAGCAGTTCCATATTGATCAAAAATTAAACTTTCATCGAATTCTCAAAAATTTCTCATAGTAAAATACTGAAATTCAAATCGAAGCAAGTATGAATGTATGTGATCTTAGGAAAAATATTCATTTATTTTTCCATTGCACAGATTTGGGGTACGAGATCGACATAGGGTTTTACTGCAGGTTTATGTTCATGCCTGTAAAATTTGAAATTCGACTCGTACCTATGATCGAGTGATTCATGGCTTAGTGGGAAGGTTGCTGGGGACGTTGACGTGGTGTAGACGAGTTTGCATCATCTTCGGTGGTCTATGTTTTGGTGGCGAGGCGTTTGTTTGCCGTGAGGTAGAATGCTTTCTTTCATTCGAACTGCGAAATTTTGAATTGGAATTTCTGGTGGTTATGCGATCTTGGATTTCTCGTATTCGTGCTAGTTTGGATTTGCGCGAAGCCTCAGGAGATCATCGGAGGCACGAGCGGCACCGTACACGTGCACGACACGGTGGCGTATCAATGCGTGAAGGAAGGGAGACTGTCTCGAGTCATTCTCGAGACTATGGGTTGTTCGCTTCGGGTTTTCGTGTGAGTTCGAGTGCGTAAGTCTCTGATGTTTATCGTATAATTAAGTTTAATGAAAACTTGCTGTAAAATTAAAATGAGGGAAGAAGGGGGAAGTCGCATACCTAGGTGGTGTCTCGGTGGATTGGGTGAGTTTCTCGAAGAGTTACGCGAGTTGTAACTGGGAAGATCTCAGGTTTTAATAGGGAAGGCTCGGTTTCTTCAAACTGTAGTATTTAAAATAAAATGAAGTTAAGCAATCTTGTGAGTTATCAGGGTTTAAACATTGTAAGATTTAATAATTCGACAAACTTAATTAAAACTTTATACTAGTTAATTGTCTAGTTAAGGTATAATGATGTTTAAAATCTTAATTAATATTTTAATTAAGTAATTAATATTAGTAAGTATGAAATTAATTATCATTTAAAGTCGTAGTTAATAACAAATTAGTTTTCAAAATTTAAAGAAGACTTGTAATGTTAATTAAGATAAGGAGTTAATATAAATTAATTTCCTTTGGGAAAAAAATTAAGGATAATTACATTATAATAAGAGTTTGGGTTAATTAATAATTAAGTAATAAAGATTTGTAATTAACCACTTGCTATTAATTAATATATGATTAATGGACAATTAATTACGTAATTTAATCAAGAATTACCAATTGATCATTAAGTAAGTAATGTTTAATAAATAGAAAATATTTTTTATTAATATATATAATTAAAGTTATTAGGGGTTAATAATTAAGCTATTAAGGTTTAATAATTGATTAAGTAATGGTTAATTAATTTGAATAAGTAATTAGTTAATAATTAATGATCGATAAACAGGGTTAAGAGATCAACTCTCAAGTAATTAAGTAACTGATGGATAATTAAGTTCTATAAGTTAATAATTAAAGTTATTAATTAATAATTAGGAGTAATTAACTAAGTAATTAAGATATAATTATTAATTAAGAAATGATTTATTAATTAAATAATTTGAAATGGAATAAGTAATGAATTATTAACTAATGATTAATTTAACAGGATTAAGAGGTTAATCCTCAAGTAATTGGTTTAATTGAATTGATTAAATTGAGAATTCGAGATAATTGCTTATGGATGTTGTATGTGTTGCATATTTGTTTGTGTTGTTTATTGATGATATTCTGTGATGCTCTCTGATATGCTTTAATATGTCCATGACAATTGTGTATGATTTATCTATGGTAACTGTTATATGAATTCAATCATTGAATTAAACTATTTAAGTTAATTAGACAACTTGGCCTTTAAAATGGCGTTTGGATTTCGATGAGACCGGGATCGGGTATCCAATTGATATTCCGAAAACCACATCGATCTAAATTAAACGTTAGGTCGTAATTTCTCAAGTGAAGATCAAGATGGTGCTTTCAGAATGCAAGAGTTATCGTCGTTGACTCTGAGGGTGATTCCAAAATGAGTGTAACGAGATAATGCCTTCGGTTTCGTTCGAACCCGGAACGAACTTGTATGGAATGAATGCTTTCAACACATCGTCAGGCGGACGATGAGCGTTCTAAGAAATATGTCCTATAAAGGTAATCGCAGCCTCGAGCCTCATCAACCGGGAATGGCTAAAATAGGGGAGGTGCAGCAAAGTTAGGTGGGTCATGCCCAAGCAGGACGAGATATACCCCTGTCTAGATGTCCCTTTATTTCGGCTGTGTGGGCGGTTGGATATGCGCACCAACTGCGGGGTTATCTTGTTCGGGACTGTTCAGTAAGGAATGGTTCCGGCCTTGTGTTGCAGGGGAGTTAGGGTGGCTCCTCGGTACAGTGATCTAGACCACGTACTATGACGGGCGGTACCCCAGTAGCCCTGCCATTGTATGGGATTCAATTTCCAATAAGCACCGTACGTTTTGATTGTGCCAACTACGTTGGAATGTGAGATGTAAGCATTTCAGCTATTTCTGTATTTTACTTGAAAACCCTAGACACTTTTATAATATCACTGGATTTCCTATAAATAGTTTTTGTTAGCGTAAGGTAAAAACTTACCCGTGTTTATTTATGGGGAGTCTTACGTGATACCTTTGTTTTAAAAAGGTTTTCAAAATTTAAACAATTTAAACCGTTTACTCATACCAGACCCACGTCTGACCCGGAGTTTATATTTTGTTTTTCATAAACTCTCGGGTACCCTAATTTTTACGGGTATCCAAGGGATTTAGGTTGGCTTTGACAAATTCTGGAGGAGCAATGGAGCAGGAGGCTTCAGCGTTGTAGATACCTATCTAGTTCCGCTGTGTTAGTTGATGTATACTGTATCTCTGATGTATATAGTGACAGATGTATGTATGATTGTCATGTATATTGATATTGTATAACTCTGATATATGTAAATCTATATAATAGATATGTGATATATTATATTTTGTTCCGTTCCGCTGTGAGATTCTGATGTTTTGTTTCTTTCTTTTCTATTCCTTTCTATTTCTATCCCTTTCTTTCTTAATGATGATGCGTCTTTCTGGTAGTGAGAAGGGCGGGTCGTCACACGTACCCTAATTCCCCCTTCGTTTCGCCGCGACGTTGCTCGATTCGAGCTCCATGCCGAAATTTGACTCGCGCGACCACCTCCTCCTTCGCGTTCGTGGCTACCGGCCTAATTCTAAACCCCGCTCTCCTCTTTCCGATTGAATGACATTCGATGGATTTGGGTGCTGAACTGGAAGAAGGAATAGGGCTTCGGCATTCATTTGAATTCGAAATAAGGTAGTGGCTGTTTATTCAATTAGGGCTTGACTGATGATCCTAGAATAAAATTAGGGCATGGCTAGATTCGAAATAGAATTTGCGGCCAATATCCTTATTTCTTTCCTGACTCTTGATTTTAAATTTTTTTTATTTGTTTTAGTTCGATCCTGCTTAAAGATGAGGGAGGGAACAAAGATAATTTATCAATTAGGGATGGCTTCCTTCGTACGCTTGTTAAAAACATCACGTGTTGTTAACAACAATATCTTGACTTGTTGGCTTCAAATTATATTATATTTTCAAAACGTCTCGTTAACTGCTACTTAAATTTCGAACTCCACTTAAGGACTTCCGCTAAGCAATTATAGAGTTTTACCCGTGTCCCGAATATAGTGGAAGGTGTTTCGAAGGCTAATTTGAACGTATATGCGAGTTACGGAATTAAACGATCGATATTGAATTAAATTGATTAAAATAGTTTTTAGCGTTTTGAGCTGCCAGGGTCTAACGACAACTCCGATCGCTACGAAAATTGAAATCAATTAATAACGAACTATTACGGATCCAATGGAACCGGTTTCGTTGAATTTCGAGACTGTGTCTCGGAAGGCTATTTTTAAATAACAATTTAAACGATATATTATTGAAATTGAACAAATCACCTTTAAATTTAATTTCAACCATTCTATTATCTTCAGTATCATCATTATAAATTTTATAAGCCTTCAAATTATTTTCAAACAGGCTTGGAATCTCAGATTCAACAATTTACCCAATTTCAATTATTAAATTCAATATTTAAACTATATAATTCAATGATTTAATTTTCAACTAAATATTTAAAATCAATTAATTATTCAAATTTAAATTGGTAGAAATTCCGGGTCGTCATAGTAATGGTGGATCGAGCTTGAAGTTTTGAGCTTTTGCTTTGGAGTTTTGGATTGGAATCGCAATATTGGATTCTTTTGAAGACTTTGCTCATGTTGAGATGTTTTTCCTCTATGGTGTTGTATTGTATATTCTGTTATGGTGTTAGATATGTTGTATCATGTTGTAAATCACATTGTATCTATATTGTATACCAATGCAATTATCTTTTGTTTCTGCTGTGTTGTTTTTCATCTAATATTGTTGCAAGCTCCGGCGATAAGGATTCAATGTCGTTTTTTGGACATCAAGTTTAGGTCGTTACAATTTTTTATTAATTCACAAAAAAAAATTCACAATTAAATTCCAAAATTAAATTAATTGTCAAATTAAACTTGGCTAAAATTCAGGAATGTTACAGATTCCCCCCTTAAGAAAATTTCGTCCTCGAAATTTACCAGGGAGACAACCAAGAACAAATAAAAGATAGAGCAATATCTTTTCTGATCAAATTCGATATCTATTCTGCATTTGGCTTACCAAATCAGAATATCAACAATAGATATGAGAACAAACCCTATTCAACACTTTACGAAATACTTGGGTTATTCGGATCTACGAAATATAGAGGGAACTTGATACTCACAAGAAATTACAATAGAATTTCGAATGGTTATAATCGAAATCGTTTTATCAATACAAATCTTCATATTCAACTTCATATTTAATTTAGCAATTTATTTCAAATAGAATTTCAAATTCATTGAAGTTAAAAACGAAGAGCTGATTCAGATTCAATAGCGGAAGTGTGTGTCCCCATAACCCACAGGTCCGAGGATCGAAACCTCGCTCTGATACCACTTGTGATGACCCGAACTCGATGCCCGACAAACGACATCGAATCCGTATCGCTGGAGCTTTCAACAACATTAGATGATAAACAACACAGCAGAAACAAAAGATAATTGCATTGATATACACAATATAGATACAATGTGATATACATCATGATACAACAACCTAACACCATCAGAGAATATACAACACAACACCACAGCGGAAAAACATCTTAACATGAGCTAAGTCTGCAAGAGAATCCAAATCAAGCAACTCCAAACCAAAACTCCAAAGCTAGAGCTCCAAAACTTCAAGCTCGAACCACCATCAACTGAACTTGTAGCAAATGCGATCCCAAACGCGATTGCCAAACCAAAACTTCAAAGATCTGAAAGCTGAAGAAGATCTCCAAATGCTACTGAATCTATACCTATTATTGATTATCTAAAAAACCCAACTCTAGACCGCCCGTATGGAAAATTATGGGCACCCAATAGGACTGGTTTGAGCAAACAAAAATATTTTTTCTTTAAAAAAACAACAAATGAATTTAAAACATTGAAATCGGTAATGCTTTTTGGAAAATGAAACTACCATAAGGCCTCCCGCCACACACACCATGCAAATGCAGTATTGGAGGAGATTTCTCCTTATGATGGTCAAAAATGCTTGATACGCGAAAACCTTTTGATATTACTATTAGTGCATTGTGCAGAAAACATTTCAAAAGTATAATATTAATCTTAGCCAGCATACAACCATTATTGTATGCCTACTATAGCTGCCATCTAAACAGTGGTGACCACCATAAGTAAATAGCAGGTTATACAACTAAAACCGTACAGGGTGTATATTGGAGGTTGGATTTTCCAACAAATGGTCTGGCCAAGGAACTTTCCGTTGCCACATTGGTACGCCTCTGAAGGGACGCCCCGAGAACCTACCTGGATCTCTGCCAACATAAGGCCGGTTTCCTCCCTGCCCAGGAGTAATACCTAAAGATATGCCACCACCGGTCGTTTGCGACCTTTATCCGAGGATCCTCAACCACAAAGCAACATCACACGGTAAGAAATATATAGTGTCCACATGATTTAAGTATCTGGGCTCCATACCATGATACCACCCTTTTCCAAAAGGAATGGACATACCCTAGGGGTGCGCCCCCTGCAACCTTGCCGCATCTTTCCTGTTTCGACCATTTCCGAGTTGTGAGGTCCTGATGCAGACACGTCCATAAAGCTATGCGTTTTCACAAAGCCATGCTTTGATCAACAAATAATCAGCAGCACTTCGTATGCCACATTATCAAATTGGGAATGTATCACTAGTAACCATCAACTACATAACCTCTGAGCTCGTACATCTCAAAGAAGGATGTTAAGCTAAGAGAATAAATCTCCGCCACCAAACAGAAATGTATTTGATAGAAACTGGTTTTACATCTCAAAGTGTAATGTCAGGCACACATCCATACAAGTCTGTTCCGGGTTCGAACAGAACCGAAGACACATCCAAAGAAGCCCTTGCAATCCGGGTATTCACAATCACGATCGGACACCCCATCACATATGGAGATCTCTATACCTTAGCTACTCAGTGCAGAGTCATTCGATAGGTTATCCTATCGTTCTTGTAAATATCCAGTCTTCACCACCGGCATTCAAATGCTATCGATAAAGTCGTATGATTATGTGGAATGGGTTATATGACACAAGGTCCTCTCCTGGCTAAACCGAATAATTTGCACGATATTTAAAAACGTATGGATATGGGATTTCAGTAAAGTCACAACTTTAAAAAAACCCAAAACCTTTCGGCAAATGGTTTAAACAAATTTCCATTTCAAATCTTTAAACAAAAAGATTCATTTCACAAAGTTCACCTAGTTTTACAAAGATCCATTCACGGATTTCAAAACAATTTCCATTTCAATTGGATTAACTCATTCAATCTTTAAATCAAAGATTTAACCTATAGCTTTCAAAACCCGTTTCCAAAGATTTATTCATAAATTGGAAAACCATTTCATTTCAAACCTGGAACCAAAATAAAAAGTCAGGAGTCCAGATTCAAGAAAAAAAAACTATCTCTGTCTCAACATCTCAGATGACAAAACAACCCCCCTTTTGAATTTGATTCTGCTATGATGATGATGAAGTTATTTGCATAAATGTTAACATGCATGTATGTTTGACTGTGTATATATTGATGACTAAATAGCTGTGTGTATATATACAAAGATATCTCTCTGTTAGAAAACAAGTTACCAAAATAAATAAAAAATTATATTTTCCTTTCCAATAAATAATAAGCTTTGATCACCAGAAAGAAATTGATTATAACATCAAAATGAAAATTTTAAATATGGTCCTAGGTAAAAATAATTAGTAAATATTTAAAAAGAAAAAGGGTTTACAGTAAAATCTGTTAATTCCAGGAAAATTAATGGCTTTATTTTACAAATCGACTTTAAAATCTGATTTGTGTTACGATTTGATGAATTTTGATAATTAAACCTTGATTTTTAAATGATTAAATTTCGAGCATGGGTATGATGATCAGTAAACCTGTTTCCATCAATTTCAGTTGACCCACGACGAAGTGAGGATCGTGACCATCGGTGAAGATGGCTGGAGCATCAAGGATGAATGGAAAAATACAAATTGAATTTATAAGTGATCAAGGCAATGGAACGATGTGGATTTAGGGTTTAATGACCATATTTAGTAGGGGATAAATCGAGGCAATTTTATCATCTATGATGGATCGAGTTCGATCGCACCTAGGGGAATAGGTTTGGGTTCGACGAGGCAACGTTGGTTGAAGTGGCGACTTTGTCGGTGGACGAGGTCGATGGTACAGGGAGGATTTAGGCGATTGGTTTGGGTTTCAGGTTAAGCCCGATAGCTCATTTCGATTTCGTGATAAGTTCGTTGATGCTGGGTGTTTGTTTAGGGAGAGGAGATCATCCCACACAGGTAGTCTAGAGTTGGGTTTTTCAGATAATCAATAATAAGTATTGATTTAGTAGCATTTGGAGATCTTCTTCAGTCTTTTGGATCTTAGAAGTCTTGGTTTGGCAATCGCGTTCAGTCTTAAACCTGCAAAATAAATTCTATTAGCAAAAACAGAAATCAAAGTCTGGAAGTTAAAAATCAAAGAAAAAGAAAATCATTTAAAACCTGAGAAACAGATTTAGAAAATAAAAGAAGAAATTGGAAAGCTAGAAACAAAAATTCAAAACCTGGAAGTTTCAAATCTCGAGCAAAATAAAAGGAATTCATCAATCAAAATCACAGGTTCTAGTGGTTCAAAGATCAACAAATTCTTAGTTTAAAAGTCTATTTCAAAACCTGTTCCTCTCTGTTCAAACTTCATTCAGGTGAGTAAACTTATTCTTTTACCTGAGATCTGCTTGAACAATCTGGTTTGCATGTGTTTATCTTGAAAGTTATATGCTGATATGGTTATGTGTTATGCCTCTGTATATAGATAATTTGTGTGCATATCTATGGTAACAGCAAATAAGGTGTAACAACCAGGTATTTTCAACCATTTGCATCCATTATAAGTGTATAGGTAGACACTCATGCCGGAATTGAAGTGCTCAAAATACCGCGTTGTAATTAAAAATTTGGCAAATCTCAGAATATACAGTAAATAAAAATCACAGATCATAGACACAGAGTAATAATAGTGCAGCAGAAGTAAAATAAATAGTAGTTCATGAAGCTACTATGTAAATATATCAGAGTTAAATAAAATACAATAAAAGAAATAAAGTACAAAGGAAGTCTCACTACATAGAAGTCTACTAATACAAGAGCTGAAAGGAACAACAGACTGCAAAAGATGAAACTTGACAAGTAGATAATCTCCAGCGATTTTCAATCTCCAGAAAGTGGAAATCCAAATCTGTGAATACTCAGGCTGACCCGAGCGTAAATAAAAATACAAACACTCGAGTCAGGACATACATACTTATACAATGTAAACCAACTCAAGTGAACTGTAGTAAAGGTACAAGTAACTTAGAAGATGCTAGGGACCGCCCATCCTCTAAGGATCCATTAAACTATTTACTATGTAGTATATTGCGCTATATACAGTAGTGTCTAATCAGTAAAGTATAATCATATAGAAAATAGCGTTAAGGGGATGGTGAACCTTAACGCGGTCGGATCTTTAAAACCAAAATCGTAGTGGGCTCGATATAAGGATATGACACGGCACGCGAGGCAATGCCAGGGTGGATACACCGTTTGCACTCTCGCACCGGTGGTGACGGCAAGCCAGCAGCTTCCGCCCACCTCGAACAATACCCCCAAATCAAAGTGGCGCCATCGAATCGAATCACAACAGTAATAGAATGGTTTCCGATGGAGCATGCTCGATGAAAGGGTGCGACCCTTTGTGTAGCCCGGTATAGCTCCTGTTTTAGTCATATATGCCAACTCACGGGAGTTGGGTCCACCTAATATACCTCGAGAACGTCGCCACCATCCTACTTCATTCTGAAATCTCCACCGCGTACACAGTTGTTAAAGTGGTTTTCGGTATTGGCCGGCTATAAGACAATATCCGATCCCAGTCTCATTAACAACCAATCTTCATTATAACCCGTAGTTATAACCTTTTAAAACAATATTTATACTTCAAAATAAAATATTATTTCAACCCAAATCTTTATCAAAATAAAGATTAAATCATTCCAAAATATCATATCTTTCGGATCTTCTTTTCAAATCATTTTAATATCAAAATATCATATCTTTCAAAACTCCATTTTCAAACCATTTTAATATATCAAAATATCATATGTTTTCAAAACCACATTTCAATCATTTAATATATCAAAATATCATATCTTTTTGAAACCACATTCATTTCAAATCATTATTCATTTTATTCAATTTAAAATATCGTTTCAATCCATATTTCAAAACAGTATATATTCCAAAAATCATTTTTAATCATTAAAATGGAGTTATTATGTTTAATAATTAAATTATTAAATTTCCAAAATTTTCGGCTTCCAAAGTTCATTTATTCACTTAAGTTTATCAAAGCAGTGAAAATTCACTTTTTGTGGCATTTAGAAAACGCTACGGAAAAATACATTCAAAACAGTTCAATTTAACAAAAGACAACATTTTAAAATGTTGTAATAGGGTTTACTTAAATTCGAATAAACTTAGTTAAATTCAACAATTTCTTATAAAGTTAAATTTCCATTCAAAAATCAAGATTTAATAATAATTCACTTATTAAATTGCAATGTTCAATTTTAAATCCATTACATTAAATTTCAACTTAACACTTAAGTTCAAATTCTCAAATATAACTTAATTTTATTTTTATTTACTAAACTAAAAGTTCACTTTTAAGTCAATTTCATAAATTTCCAATTTTAGTTATATTTCAAAATTTTAACTTAAAATATTCTTTCATTTCACATTTCAAATTTGTTAAAAATAATTAATATGATATAAAATCACTTTTAATTCATTTAAATTCAAATTATCATAAATTTATCATAATTTTAGATTCAATTTAATTTCCAATTATAATTAAATCAAATTTTCCAAAATAACTTACGTTCAAAATTTTCTAACTTTTCATTAATTCATTTCACTTACAATTGTTCAGAAAATCAATAATACTTTACAAAATTTATTTTTAATAAATTTTAAATCAAAATATTATAATAATTACATTTCTAAAATATTTTAAACATTTTAGAAAAACATATTTTAACTACGAGCCTGTATATAATTTTCTACGCTAGGTAAAGTGATACGGGTAATATATCATTTCAACCCGTAATTTACAAAGAAAAATCAGGGTTTTATCATTTCAAACCCGCAGTCCCAAGTAAAAGAAATAAATTTGAAAATCATTCAGGCCTTTCAATTCAGCCCATAACGATTTTTCCCTATTCTAGTCCGTTCGGGTATGTATCATTTCAATTCATAGTGATTCTAGTCTACAGGGAACTTGCAATGGTGATAAACAGATATGAATGAACAGTAACAACATATATATAATAACAGATGATATGACATGAAATTTAACAGGTTTAACATCATATATAAATAATCACAGTCAGTTATAACATCACATAAAATTCTACACATTCAATTGTTGTTGTTTCACAACTGCATAAGTATAAACGTCGTGTGAGTTTTACTCACCTTTTATGGCTGGAGATTTCAATACCAATGACACAACTGATTCCAAAATGCACGATGAGACAACAATAGGCTAAAGTGGGAAGAGATCCAAGCTTAGAACTTGTGTTACAACCCAAAACAAAATATCCAAACAAACACAAATTCAATAAAACTAGATATGAAATAACTTTGAAATAAAAAGGAATAAAAAGAGATATGAATGCAATAACTTTTTCCTTGCTTTCTCTATTCTTTTGCATGACCTAGGGGTTTATTTAGGTCAGGTTTGACATGACTTTGGCTCGGTTTTGATCATAGGAATGCATGGCATAAAGGCTAGAACATGTGGAGGAAGTTACAACATAAGAATATCAAGAGACTAGGCAACATAGTGTAGTTTTGGTGCACCAAAAGGCTCGTCTACATGCATTGTTTGGCTCGGATCTTGATGTTTCAGATCTAGACAGAGGTTGGAGGGGTGTGTGATGATTAGGTCAGAGGTGGTGGTTGCTGCTACGGTGGTGGTTAGGGTGATGGTTGAAGTGGATGAGCAAGAAAAGGCCAAACAAGCATAGATCTAGGCTTTTGGTTGCATTTGGAAAGTTTGACCGTCAAGGGGTGTTCGGCCATGGTCATGGCTGTAGGCTTAGATGGTGGTGATGGTCGGGAAGATATGGAAGGGGTGGTGGCCGTGGAGCAAGGGGGAAAGCCGCTCCAATCAGGGGAGAAAGAAAGGCAAATTTGCATAGAAATAGGAGAAAAAGTAGAAAGAAAAGAGGAATTTACCTAAAAAAATTTCTTCAAGATGGAGGCCATGATTTTTAGGGTTTTGGAGCTTTGAAATTCATGAATAACATGAGGAATAGTTAGGGTTAATTGGTGAAAGGTTAGGTTAAAAGTAAAAGCGTGGACTATATAGGCCCATAGGAAGATAGAAAGTTTAAGGCCTTTCAAATTTCTCTTTTCTATTTTGTAAATACATAAAAAACCTGATAAAATAGATAAATAATCTTAGAATTAATGTAAATAAGAAAAATAAATAAATACATTTTAAATTATATAATTTATATAAAGAAAATATCAATATATGTGAAACTAGGCTAAATAAATTGAAACAACCCAAATAATCTTTGGAAAAAATTATTTTTAATCAAAATACATATAAAATTAATATTAATAAAGTATAAACACAGCAAATAAAAGTGAATGTATAAAATAAATAAATAAAGGAAGGAGTGGCTAAAATAACTGATGAATTGATGACAAAAGAAACTGTAAAAGAAACGTGAAACGACATTACGTTTCTTAGCCTTTAAACCTTTCAAAATTCTTAAATTTGTTTACATAACTTGATATTCTGGAATTAATAATAATAACAGATAAGATTTCGAAAATTTATCAAAATATAAATATATATATATAATATTTATTAAATATATAAAGTTAAATTAAAGAAAATAGCTAAAATAGTAAACTAGTCTAGAAAATTTGAAATTACATGAAATAAATTTTAGAAAATTCATATGAGCTTGTAATATATTTTTAAACATAAATAATAATATAAAATAAAAGTACATTCACAAAACAAATAAAAAAAATTAAATATAATTTTAATGAAGAAAATAGCAGAAAATAAGAAAACAGCCTAAAAAAATAGGAAATAAATACAGTAAATTTTTGAAAAATTCTATTATCATTTTAAAAATATCCAAAATTCAAATTATACATAATATAACATAAATATACAAGTTGTAATAAGATATATCAAATAAAATGTCATTTATAAAATTTAAAATAAAGACTATTGCTGAATAACCCAATATACACACAATATTGAAAACAGTATAACTTTTGCAATTTAAATCCGTTTTCAACGAAACGAAAAGCAGTGTTCTTAAAATTTTATGTACCTTCATAATAAAAGATAAAATTTAAATTTTCAAACTTTAAAAAATTTAAATTAAAAGTCAAAGTTTGATTAATTTGACCAAAATTCACTTTTTGGAAAATATTCTTTTTAGTCATGCTTTGGAATGATAATTCATATCAAAACTAAAGTTTATATTTAAAGTAACAAAATTAATCATTCAAAATAAAAAAAATAAGTTTTTAAATCAAAATTTAATTAAAATAATTAAAATATACAAAAAAATAAATCATAAAATACAGGGTTGTTACACTCTCCCCCACTCAAAACATTTCGTCCCCGAAAAGGAATGAGGTACGGGAAAAACACAGAAAAAAAATAGAGTGAAATAAGATTAGGACAAGATGACAAAGAGATTTAAATTATACCTGATAACTATTGTTACAGGTATGTTTAACAAGGTGGAGATGATCTTTCCAAGATTCTCCAAAATCAAGAACTCAAGCATGCAAAATAGATTCAAATGAGTACCAAAGATTATCAAAGATTATAGAGAGATGCCTATACCAGTCTATAGCAAGATAAGGATGATAAGGACAACTAAAAGATAGTTTGAAAAAAAAAATAAGGAAATAAATTTTAAAGCATGGAAATTTCAACTTAAATAGAGAATAAATCTTTACACAAGTTAAATAAATCTTAACTATCCCAAATTTCATTATCTTATTATCCAATCATCTTAAATTAACAATTTTTAAAACCATGGGTTTGAAAAATAATCATTTATTACACTCACAATGTACTTAATAAATTTAATTCTTCTTTATTCCTAATCAAAATTAAATTTATTCCTCTCACTATATTTATCACTTATGTTAAACATACTTACACTTATTATGACTGCTTTCTTTCATTCTTAGTTCTTTTAACATCATTTTATTGTAAGTTATTCAATTACCCTTTATTATATTTACCTCTGTTAATCATTTTATAATTAAAATTTAAGTGTATAACATTTATTATAACCACTCAAATTTATTTATCAAATCTTTTTATATTGTATATTATCCGATTACATTGTTAACTTCTGAAATTAAGGTAAGTTATATTTGAATGCAATTATATTATACAAATAAAACTTTCCAATTCAATTCTCTCAAGTTTTAATCATTTATCCAAATTTTTGATTCTCTTTTTATAAGTGAAATTATTATTTAAAATAAAATTTAAGAATTGTATTTCTGATTTCTCCAAACCATTTAGAGATAAGTAATAATATATATATATAATATGTCAAATCGAATTTCAATCATATATCTATATATATTATAAATCAAGTCATATTTTAGAAATTCAAATCAATTAAATTCCCCCGAAACAAAACTGTAGCAAGAATAAAGAACAGTCTCTTCACTTCGAAACTCGAAAATGAACGTCGATGATGTCGCGATCATCACCGAAGTTATTTCCCGGCGACAATGAGAAGAGCACTAATTTTAAACTTTAAAATTCTTTGGAAACAAATTTCTATTTGAAAATACTTTAAATAATATATCCCTTTTAAAACTTTTTAAACAAAAGGTTTGAAACCATTGGAAATCAAATTCTCAAATTTCTTGTTCTAAATTCATTTCAGTTCCCAAATCAATTTACAAACAACTATTTATAAATTCATTTATAGAACAATAAATGATAAATTAAGTATTATCACTTCAAATAATCAATTTAAATCAGTTTATTAAGTTCCATAAATTTGCTTATATATCAAAATTTTATTTCATTGACCAAATTTTAAAATAATATTGTGTCAATTTGTTCTGTCAAAGTGTTTTAGAAATCCTATCGATAGCGTTGATCAGACGAATCGATCGGAAACCCAAATCAACATCAACAACCCAAACAACACAATATATAAAACAAAACATAGATATACAAGTACAATTCAAAATGTTTAGAAGAATAGATTGGAAACAAAAGACAAGATGATTAAATAACAAAATAGGGAGGTGGATTAACTTAATTAAATCACGGGCAACCTTAACCGGGTCAACCTTGACTTAAAGAATAAGACCAATGTGGATTTTCTAGGGTAAATCTACATTCGATCTCGAGAGTTAGAGTTTGGAATAACAAAAGATATTAGCATCTAAACCAAGGATAGATATAAATCTCTGGTGAATCGATGCTAATTTGTAAAGGAGTTTTCCCCCTTCTTTTTTTCAATTTAATTTGAAATTGGCGTGACTGCCGACTTACTAGAAAGATCATTCGAAGCGGAGTTATGAAATACTCCAGAGTCAAAAGAAGATGAATAGTGAAGGATACTAATGGATTTTGGAATCGTAGGGAACGTTCCAAAATTCAAAGGAATTGAGTCAAAGAGGAAGAGATTCAAACTCGAATGTAAGTGGTTCTGTAAATGCATTCACTACATATGCTGAGTTTTTCCTAGAGCTACCAAAGCTCTGATACCAACTGTAACAACCAGGTATTTTCAACCATTCGCATCCATTATAAGTGTATAGGTAGACACTCATGCCGGAATTTAATTGCTCAAAATACCGCGTTGTAATTAAAAATTTGGCAAATCTCAGAATATACAGTAAATAAAAATCACAGATCACAGACACAGAGTAATAATAGTGTAGCAGAAGTAAAAGAAATAGTAGTTCATGAAGCTACTATGTAAATATATCAGAGTTAAATAAAATACAACAGAAGAAATAAAGTACAAAGGAAGTCTCACTACACAGAAGTCTACTAATACGAGAGCTGAAAGGAACAACAGACTGCAAAAGATGAAACTTGACAAGTAGATAATCTCCAGCGATTTGCAATCTCCAGAAAGTGGAAATCCAAATCTGTGAATACTTAGGCTGACCCGAGCGTAAATAAAAATACAAACACTCGAGTCAGGACATACATACTTATACAATGTAAACCAACTCAAGTGAACTGTAGTAAAGGTACAAGTAACTTAGAAGATGCTTGGGACCGCCCATCCTCTAAGGATCCGTTAAACTATTTACTATGTAGTATATTGCGCTATATACAGTAGTGTCTAATCAGTAAAGTATAATCATATAGAAAATAGCGTTAAGGGGATGGTGAACCTTAAGGCGGTCGGATTTTTAAAACCAAAATCGTAGTGGGCTCGATATAAGGATATGGCATGGCACGCGAGGCAATGCCAGGGTGGATACACCGTTTGCACTCCCGGACCGGTGGTGACGGCAAGCCAGCAGCTTCCGCCCACCTCGAACAATACCCCCGAATCAAAGTGGCGCCACCGAATCGAATCACAACAATAATAGAATGGTTTCCGATGGAGCATGCTCGATGAAAGGGTGCGACCCTTTGTGTAGCCCAGTATAGCTCCTGTTTTAGTCATATATGCCAACTCACGGGAGTTTGGTCCACGTAATATACCTCGAGAACGTCGCCACCATCCTACTTCATTCTGGAATCTCCACCGCGTACACAGTTGTTAAAGTGGTTTTCGGTATTGGCCGGCTATAAGACAATATCCGATCCCGGTCTCTTCAACAACCAATTGTTATTATAACCCGTAGTTATAACCTTTTAAAACAATATTTATACTTCAAAATAAAATATTATTTCAACCCAAATCTTTATCAAAATAAAGATTAAATCATTCCAAAATATCATATCTTTCGGATCTTCTTTTCAAATCATTTTAATATCAAAATATCATATCTTTCAAAACTCCATTTTCAAACCATTTTAATATATCAAAATATCATATGTTTTCAAAACCACATTTCAATCATTTAATATATCAAAATATCTTATCTTTTTGAAACCACATTCATTTCAAATCCTTATTCATTTTATTCAATTTAAAATATCATTTCAATCCATATTTCAAAACAGTATATATTCCAAAAATCATTTTTAATCATTAAAATGAAGTTATTATGTTTAATAATTAAATTATTAAATTTCCAAAATTTTCGACTTCCAGAGTTCATTTATTCACTTAAGTTTATCAAAGCAGTGAAAATTCACTTTTCGTGGCATTTAGAAAACGCTACGAAAAAATACATTCAAAACAGTTCAATTTAACAAAAGACAACATTTTAAAATGTTGTAATAGGGTTTAATTAAATTTCGAATAAACTTAGTTAAATTCAACAATTTATAGCACTTACAAAAATTGCTATAATAGCTTTTAATTCAATTTAGCTTTTTAGTTCATTATCATCAACTACAGCATTTTCAAATGCTGTAATATCATTTACATTGTAATTAATAGCATTTCAAAAATACAGTCAATTTACTTCAAATATTCAATATAATTTCTCAACCAATTATATTTTTATTTAAAACATTTTTAACTTATAAAATCATACATTTTCACATTTATAACATCATTTAATTTTTCCTCAATTTCATGATCTTATAAAGTTAATTTCCATTCAAAAATCAAGATTTAATAATAATTACTTATTAAATTGCAATGTTCAATTTTAAATCCATTACATTAAATTTCAAATTAACACTTAAGTTCAAATTATCAAATATAACTTAATTTTATTTTTATTTACTTAACTAAAAGTTCACTTTTAAGTCAATTTCATAAATTTTCAATTTTAGTTATATTTCAAAATTTCAACTTAAAATATTCTTTCATTTCACATTTCAAATTTGTTAAAAACATTAATATGATATAAAATCACTTTTAATTCATTTAAATTCAAATTATCATAAATTTATCATAATTTCATATTCAATTTAATTTCCAATTATAATTAAATCAAATTTTCCAAAATAACTTACGTTAAAAATTTTCTAACTTTTCATTAATTCATTTCACTTACAATTGTTCAGAAAATCAATAATACTTTACAAAATTTATTTTTAATAAATTTTAAATCAAAATATTATAATAATTACATTTCTAAAATATTTTAAACATTTTAGAAAAACATATTTTAACTACGAGCCTGTATATAATTTTCTACGCTAGGTATAGTGATACGGGTAATATATCATTTCAACCCGTAATTTACAAAGAAAAATCAGGGTTTTATCATTTCAAACCCGCAGTCCCAAGTAAAAGAAATAAATTTGAAAATCATTCAGGCCTATCATTTCAGCCCATAACGATTTTTCCCTGTTCTAAAGTCCGTTCGGGTATGTATCATTTCAACCCATAGTGATTCTAGTCTACAGGGAACTTGCAACGGTGATAAACAGATATGAATGAACAGTAACAACATATATATAATAACAGATGATATGACATGAAATTTAACAAGTTTAACATCATATATAAATAATCACAGTCAGTTATAACGTCACATAAAATTCTACACATTCAATTGTTGTTGTTTCACAATTGCATAAGTATAAACGTCGTGTGAGTTTTACTCACCTTTTATGGCTGGAGATTTCAATACCAATGACACAACTGATTCCAAAAGGCACGATGACACAACAATAGGCTCAAGTGGGAAGAGATCCAAGCTTAGAACTTGTGTTACAACCCAAAACAAAATATCCAAACAAACACAAATTCAATAAAACTAGATATGAAATAACTTTGAAAAAAAAAAGGAATAAAAAGAGATATGAATGCAATGACTTTTGCCTTGCTTTCTCTATTCTTTTGCATGACCTAGGGGTTTATTTAGGTCAGGTTTGACATGACTTTGGCTCAGGTTTGATCATAGGAATGCATGGCATAAAGGCTAGAACATGTGGAGGAAGTTACAACATAAGAATATCAAGAGACTATGCAACATAGTGTAGTTTTGGTGCACCACAAGGCTCGTCTACATGCATTGTTTGGCTCGACTCTTGACGTTTCAGATCTGGACAGAGGTTGGAGGGGTGTGTGATGATTAGGTCAGAGGTGGTGGTTGCTGCTATGGTGGTGGTTAGGGTGGTGGTTGAAGTGGATGAGCAAGAAAAGGCCAAACAAGCATAGATCTAGGCTTTTGGTTGCATTTGGAAGAGTTTGACCGTCAAGGGGTGTTCGGCCATGGTCATGGCTGTAGGCTTAGATGATGGTGATGGTCGGGAAGAGATGGAAGGGGGTGGTGGCCGTGGAGCAAGGGGGAAACCGCTCCAATCAGGGGAGAAAGCAAGGCAGATTTGCATAGAAATAGGAGAAAAAGTAGAAAGAAAAGAGGAATTTACCTAAATTTTTTTCTTCAAGATGGAGGCCATGATTTTTAGGGTTTTGGAGCTTTGAAAATTCATGAATAACAGGAGGAAGTCGGCTGGAGAAAAAAATAAGAGGTATAGTTAGGGTTAATTGGTGAAAGGTTATGTTAAAAGTAAAAGGGTGGACTATAAAGGCCCATAGGAAGGTAGAAAGTTTAAGGCCTTTCAAATTTCTCTTTCCTATTTTTTAAATACATAAAAAACCTGATAAAATAGATAAATAATCTCAGAAATAATGTAAATAAGAAAAATAAATAAATACATTTTAAATTATATAATTTATATAAAGAAAATATCAATATATGTGAAACTAGGCTAAACAAATTGAAACAACCCAAATAATCTTTGGAAAAATCTATTTTTAATCAAAATACATATAAAATTAATACTAATGAAGTATAAACATAGCAAATAAAAGTGAATGTATAAAATAAATAAATAAAGCAAGGAGTGGCTAAAATAACTGATGAATTGATGACAAAAGAAACTGTAAAAGAAACATGAAACGACATTACGTTTCTTAGCCTTTAAACCTTTCAAACTTCTTAAATTTGTTTACATAACTTGATATTCTGGAATTAATAATAATAACAGATAAGATTTCGAAAATTTATCAAAATATAAATATATATATAATATTTATTAAATATATAAAGTTAAATTAAAGAAAATAGCTAAAATAGTAAACTAGTCTAGAAATTTGAAATTACATGAAATAAATTTTAGAAAATTCATATGAGCTTGTAATATATTTTTAAACATAAATAATAATATAAAATAAAAGTACATTCACAAAACAAAAAAAAATTAATATAATTTTAATGAAGAAAATAGCAGAAAATAAGAAAACAGCCTAAAAAAATAGGAAATAAATACAGTAAATTTTTGAAAAATTCTATTATCATTTTAAAAGTATCCAAAATTCAAAGTATACATAATATAAAATAAATATACAATTTGGAATAAGATATATCAAATAAAATGTCATTTATAAAATTTAAAATAAAGACTATTGCTGAATAACCCAATATACACACAATATTCAAAACAGTATAACTTTTGCAATTTCAATCCGTTTTCAACGAAACGAAAAGCATTGTTCTTAAAATTTTATGTACTTTCATAATAAAAGATAAAATTGAAAATTTCAAACTTTTAAAAATTTAAATTAAAAGTCAAAGTTTGATTAATTTAACCAAAATTCACTTTTTGGAAAATATTCTTTTTAGTCATGCTTTGGAATGATAATTCATATCAAAACTAAAGTTTATATTTAAAGTAACAAAATTAATCATTCAAAATAAAAAAAATAAGTTTTTAAATCAAAATTTAATTAAAATAATTAAAATATACAGAAAAATAAATCACAAAATACAGGGTTGTTACATAAGGCCTCTGTTATAAAAGTATAGGTTGTAACTTAGTTCAAAATTCAACTTCACTTGCTCTGATCATTTTTAGCTAGTGATGTCAAATCAAAATATGTTTGGAATTACCATAACTAGATTTTAAAAATGCATTTTAAATTTAATATGAAGGAGTTGCTGTCTGAAAGAAGAAAGATCAGTGTAAGTCCAGATTTATCAAATTTTTAACTTGCATGAATTCCAAATTGAATTACATCATTCAAATTTATATCGAAAATGATGATTTTTAAAATGAAAATCAGAATTGTTAGTGGCGATTTGGGGTCGTATGGGTTGGACGAACGGAAAGTGGATTTTTGCGAATTTCTGGTGATTGACCAATTGTTGAACCTCGGGATCGCGTCAATAAGTGCTGGAATGATCAAGGATTGTAGGAAAAATGCAAGAAAATTTTCAAATTCATTTTGGTGGGAGATATGAATTGATTTAGAGTTTAAGTGTTATATTTTGTCGACGACAGTCGTGAGGCAATTTCACCGTTGACATAGTGATTCAGGCGATCGCACCAGGGGGGTTGAGTTCATGGTGGGTCGAAGCAATTCAGCCAGAATGGTGTGGTTTCTGGTGGCATGTGACGGTGAGGAGGAGGGTTTTTCCAGACGAGTGTTTGGTTCCAGGTAGTTCGAAGATTGCTCGATTTCGATTCTACGATTATCTCGTCAGTTCTGGTGGTCGATGGAGTAGTGTTGATCGGCAACAACTTGCAGGAGGTTGCGACATTGATCGAAAGCAACTGGAGTTCGTGTACACGTACACGTGTATCATCGGTGCACGATTTTGGGTATCTGGAACAAATAAGGTTTGGGGAAGAATTTTCCCCAGGGTCGAACTCGAGTAAATGGTCATGTTTTTCTCGAAGTGGGGAGATTTTGGGTTGGCTAGGGTTCAAGCTCTGGTAAAACAGCTTGTGGCTCGGGGTTGTTGATGAATACTGTAACAACCCGCATATTTATTGATTTTATATTTAAATATTTTATCGTTAGTCGGATTTTAGTCCGAAAAACTACTTTTTGCAAACAGTCGAATTGGGACTCGAGACCACCCCCATTGAGTTCAAAATGACGTTTGCGACCTTTTTGAGTATAAGCTTCGATATGTTTGGAGAAAGTTGATTTTTGCTACTTTTTGCTTTGGGCTTTGGTTTGGGCTGAGCCATTTAACCACTTGCTAACTCATTCCCAATCCCCCTCTCCTCTTTATTCACTTCTTTTCTATTTTCCTAACACTCAAGCTCAAGCAAAAATGGTGGAAGAAAATGGGAAATAGAAATTCCTAAGCCCTAGCTTCCTTTACAAATCCATCTCTAGCTCCAAACTCAAGAGAACCCATTGGTAAGCTTCCTCTTCTTCTTCTCCAACTCATTTTCTCTTTGATTTCAGAAAATTCCTAAACCTAATTTAGGAAATGTTTCTCTTTTAAGCTTAGATTCAAGCTTCTAGAGTTGGATTTGAAGAGTGGTTGATTCCCCTTTGCTTTCAAGCTTCATCTTCATAAATTTTAGTTCAAAGGTGAGATTATTATCTCACACCTATGCTTATATTTATCTTCGATTGTTAGGTATGAATTCCTAACACTTAATCGTGTGCATTTGCTTTTGGTTTGGATTGAATTGGTGTATATTCCAATTATTAGTGTTTTGAGTTCAATTCGTTAAAAATCCTAAATTCTATGTTTGAACATGTTTTTGGTGATGCATCGAGGAGCATATAGGGCCGGGTAGTCGATTGACATAAACCCTTAGCGTCGTTGCTCGTGCAATGCAATTTTGGTCAAGATTGAACCTCATTTGTAATAGGCATGGATGAAGCTGGAAACAGGCTCGGCCGACCGACCCCTCTGGTCCGATCGACCGACCTGCTTCCAAGTGCATAAGCACTTTCTGTTTTAAGGTTCGGTCGACCGAGTACAGGGTTTGGTCGACCGACCTGCTGTCCCGAGAGGTTTCTAGCCTTTGGTTCGGTCAACCGACTCAGGGGGTCCGGTCGACCGACCTGATGATTTTTGCCTACTTCACCTTGTTGCTTGAAATTCCAACTTAAATCGATTCGTGTGGTTTCCTATTTATTGTTATCAATTAATATGACTTTGATGACTCTTTTTTTTAGGGATTTTTGAATATCCATTTTGATGGATTCTTTATCGGTTTTGTTGGATTTTTATTCACATCTCCGTATGTGAATTTTAGTGATTAATTGTTCCTACAATCTTCTTTGTGTTTTGTCACTTTAAAAATATAAAGGTTTTCTATACTAGTAGTAAATACCAAAACTCTTTCCTCAAACGATTTCAATACTATTTTAATACCAAATTCGTTTATAAAACCGTTTTTCAATCTATTAGTATATACAAACCTTTACCTCACTCGTATGGGAAATCTAATTAAACGGCTTGGTAAAATAAGTGGTATGAAACGCTTGCGTTTACTTCGTCGGTTAATTCTTGGACTTGTTCGATAGAATCTCTTGTGACAATTTTCTAGTGGAAATCTACAGTTTGTTCGTAAATATTTAAGTTAAGAAGGTGGTTATGGGACATGAAGCTAAACTCATATATTTACTAGCTTAGTGTAATTGACACTTCTCGTTGATCATGACGATCATCTTTATGATTTAGACTAGCAATTGTGCGATGTCTCTTTGACTGCAAGGTTAGACTAGACCTCATCTGTGTGATTTCGACTCACACCTATCTTTTTATCTACGAGGTTAGTCTAGACACCCCTTGTGTGATTTCGACTCACACATACCTTTTTGCTTTTTGGTTAGCCTAGACACCATTTGTGTGATTTCGACTCACACATATCCTTTTGTTTGCAAGGTTAGGCTAGACACCACTTGTGTGATTTCGACTCACATATAACTTTTTATTGTGATTTCTGGATTTCGTGTGTTGATTTCTGGAATTTATGTTTCACCAACTTTTATGATTGGCATGGATATGTATGTCATTTATTGTGGCTTGGTGAATGAAATTAGGAGTATGACATTCCTTTTTATCTTGAGTAGATCTTTGCGATATTGATTAATCTCTTATTGATTTTTCAATTACTTATATATCACAGCTTGGCGTTGTGATTATTATACTTTTAGTCATATTTCCTATTCTATATCATTTCATCTAATATTTATAGCTAGACTGATCCGTTTATTATTTCCTTTTTAAATAATACTCGGGTCAGACCGAGATGTTACAGGTGCCTCTGCTTGACTCCTTATCGGACTGTCATCTGATCTTTTGGCTAACTACTCTAGTTTAGTAGTTTTTGTTGTATACATTTGAGATACAGACTCTATGATGTATACTTATTCTTTTGTCTAGCACTTGTATCTATTCCTTTGTATTATTGTGGATCTTTTTGACCACTACTCTGATGAACACTTTCATGTGTTTTATTCATATCTATTTCCGCCTTTGTGATATGAATTGTCTGTGACTGATTTGTGTTATGTTTATTTCTATATTTGTTTCCGAAGACCTTTATAGCCACTGTGTAGTAGCTTTGAGTTTGTGTCGGCATGTCGGATTTCCACTTGAAAAGAATTGCATGTTATACTATCTGACATATCGATGCTCGCACAAAGTAATTACACGGATGGTCGCTCCTCAACAGCCTTATTCTCCGTGCTAGTCGACAGCATTCACCGTAATGTTCTTGGCTAGCGTGGGTATAGAGGTGGGGCATCACAGCTTGGTATCAGAGCCAAACTTCGGAACAATATAGAATAATTTAACAAGGATCATCGTCCTAAGTCTTTCTTAGGAGTCGTGCTTTAGGATTTTATTCGAGTCTTTGTACTGATTCATCCTATTTTCCTTTATGATTCCTTGTTTTATCTATCAAGAGTTGCTTGATTTTATCTTGAGAATAACGTTTTCTTCTTCTTTATTTCTTTCTTAAAGAAGAGAAATGGTTAGACGTGGCCGTCCCAGCGCCGGTCAATCTAGTGCTACTCCCCAGGATGGAGTATTTATGTCTGCCCAGCAGCTTTTAGATCTTGTTAAGAATGCTGAAGCAGCCGGTCCCATTCCAGAGCCTACTCATCCTAGATCCGGTTTTGCACGCTTGTGTAGAGACTACATCGATTTGGGTGGAAGGCCATTCAAGGGATCCGAGAGTGTTATAGAAAATCAAGCTTGGCTCAAATCATGTGATCGCATCTTTTCTCGCATGAACCTTATTGATCTACATCGAGTTCAAGTAGCTTCTAGCATGCTCCAAGAAAGAGCATTAGATTGGTATGAGCTTTTAATTTCTGAAATCATTGAAGCGGATCTCACTTGGGATTAATTCCGGGAAAGGTTCAAATTGAAATTTGTGCCGGAGGCCGAAAAAGTAACTTTGGCCCGGCGTTTTATTGACCTTGTTCAAGGTAGATCTTCTATGACAGACTATGTCGCATCTTTCGAATCTCTGTCCAAATACGGGGTTGAGTACATTAATACCCCATTGAAGAAAAATCAGAGATTTGTCTATGGCTTGAATAAGAATCTTAAGAAGCCATTACTTCTGAAACTTGAGGTTTCATTTGATCAGCTTATTGATATCGCTCTTCGTCTTGAAGAGGCCGATAATGAAGGTGATGTTGAAGTTGTGCATGCCCAACAGAACTTCGACAATAACTTGAAGAGGCCTATCAAATTCAAAGGCCCAGATTCTAATAAGAAAGGAAAGCAACAAACTCAGGTAGCAAATATTCCTACCTCTAGTCGTGGACGATGCTACAATTGTGGTTCCACAGACCACCATGTAAGGGAGTGCCCGAAACCCCTCTTTTGCCGTTATTGCAAAGGTTCGGGTCATATTTTATCTTCGTGTCCTAAGCTTCCAAGCAAGTGAGAAGGAAAGCTGCAAGCCCCTAGCAACTCTTCCCTTGGTCAAGGTATTTTCATTCAATCCTTGATGGCATTGTTTTAATTCGTGAGCTTTCTATTTGAGTTCTTTTTGATATGGGTTCCATCTCACTATTTTATGTCAAAAGAACTTGTCGATTCTTTTTCTTTGAATATTTTGGGCTTGATGACTTCTTTGAGGATTGTGAATCCGGATGGTAGATCCGCAACACTCAATTTGCTTTTTTAATTGATGTCGAAATTATTTTATGAGACTTTTCTTTCCGGGCCGATATTTTTACTTAGGCTTCGGAATTGATTTTTTTGAAAGGATCGGCTTAATCATTGTGAAGCCCATATCCTATTTTTTCGAGTGGACTATTCATCTTCGACATTTTCAATCTGTTAAGCAGATTTCTATTTTTTCCTTTATGATTTTGATTCCAACTTGATGGCATCATTTTATTCCTTAAGCCCACTTATAAGGAAAGTGTTATTTCTCTCATTCATGTAGTTTGAGAAATTTTCCGGTATTTTTGAGTTTGTCTTAGGATTATCACCTAAGAAATATTTTGTGTGGTGTTAAGGTCTTTTCAGTTTGACTTTACCACCGGTTTTCATTTGCTACGAGTTTCGGAAGTTAGCAGTCCACTTACCGCATTCCGCACTCGTTATGATTCTTATGAATGACTTATTGTGTCATTCAAATTGTCCAGCTTATTTCATCCATTTTATAAATCGAATATTCTATGAATATTTCGATGAGACTATTCTTGTATTTACTGATTTTGGATGAAAATAGTAATTTAAAATTTTGCAAATCTTTTTCATAAGATTTATTATAAGTAAAACTGGATTTTGTTCTTGAAACGAACAAAGAATATTCTTAAAACTTTTTAAGAGATTTATTTATCCTATAAAAGATGATTTTGTGATTGTATTGCCCGTTGAGTGCTTTAAGAATTTTGGTCGATGCGCTTGATCAACGTTATCGATAGGAATTTCCTAAACGCTTTGATGAGACAATCAGACACAGTATATTAACTTGAAAATAGTAAATTTTTCTAGAATGATTATTACATAAAGATAAGTGTAATTTTGAAAGTTTTAACTTTATGGGAAAGAAGATTTTGTAATAGAAATTCTTTCTTTTCGAAACTCTTATTCTTGTGATTCCTGAAGGGGAACCAAGACTTTGCTATTTGTACCGATACTAATCGTATTGGTTTGGATGCCGTTCTCTTGCAAAGGAGAACGTGCTGTCACTTGTGCTTCTAAATCATTATAGCCTATCGAGACTTGATATACCACTCATGATCTAGTGCTCGCGGTTATTGTTCCCACTTTTAGAGTCTTGCATCATCATTTTTAGGGGAGGAATTTGTTCTCCATCTCGATCATAAATCCTTGGAATATTTATTTTCTCATATGGAACTCCATGTAGACTCGAGTTCCTGACATCTTATGATCTTGATATTCTTTTTATTCCTGGAAGGGAAATCGTGTTGCCAATGCGCTTTGTCGTAAGCGACGAGTGGTTGATTCTTTGATGTTGTCTGAATGGAATTATCTTTTCATCAAGTTCATCGGACGTTTTGGTACACTTCGTTTTATTGAGTTTTATCTCATTCCTTTTATGGACTAGCGTCCGATGTCCTTTTATTGTGTTCGGTTCATTGGACGTACCGTTTTTGTACTACGTCGGTGTTCCGAAATCATTCGGTCTTCGGTTCATTGGACGTACCGTTTTTGTACTGCGTCGGTGTTCCGAATTATTTGAGCTTGGATTCATTGGATGTACCGTTTGTACTACATCAATGTCTTTGTTATTTGATTCATTGGATGTACCGTTTGTACTACATCAATGATTTTGCTATTCGATTCATTGGATGTACCGTTTGTACTACATCAATGATTTTGCTATTTGATTCATTGGATGTACCGTTTGTACTACATCAATGATTTTGCTTTTTGATTCATTGGATGTACCGTTTGTACTACATCAATGTCTTTGCTATTTGATTCATTGGATGTACCGTTTGTACTGCTGTTTGATACATTGGATGTACCGTTTGTACTACATCAATGTCTTTGCTTTTGATTCATTGGATGTACCGTTTATACTACATCAATGTCTTTGCTATTTGATTCATTGGATGTACCGTTTGTACTACATCAATGTCTTTGCTATTTGATTCATTGGATGTACCGTTTGTACTACATCAATGTATTTGCTTTTGGAATTCATTGGATGTACCATTTGTACTACATCAATGTCTTTGCTTTTGATTCATTGGATGTACCGTATGTACTACATCAATGTCTTTGCTTTTGGATTCATTGGATGTACCGTTTGTACTACATCAATGTCTTTGCTTTTTGATTCATTAGATGTACCGTTTGTACTACATCAATGTCTTTGCTATTTTATTCATTGGATGTACCGTTTGTACTACATCAATATTTTTGCTATTTGATTCATTGGATGTACCGTTTGTACTACATCAATGTCTTTGCTATTTGATTCATTGGATGTACCGTTTGTACTACATCAATGTCTTTGCTTTTGGATTCATTGGATGTACCGTTTGTACTACATCAATGTTTTTGCTATTTGATTCATTGGATGTACCGTTTGTACTACATCAATGTCTTTGCTATTTGATTCATTGGATGTACCGTTTGTACTACATCAATGTCTTTGCTTTTGGATTCATTGGTTGTACCGTTTGTACTACATCAATGTCTTTGCTATTTGATTCATTGGATGTACCGTATGTACTACATCAATGTCTTTGCTTTGGTTCATTGGGCGTACCGTTTTTGTACTACGCTGATGTCCCAAATTATTTGAGATTCTAGTTCCTCGGGCGTACCGTTTTCGTACTACGCCGTCGCACCGGCTCAATTTTCTGCTATTCTTGACGTTCCCCACGTCTTTTATCTACGGAAATGCCTCAGGGATTCCGGTTTTCATTCTTGAGCCCGGTAATATTGTGGAAATTGAAGTTTCACCAGATTTCTTGCTAACTCTTTCGTGCACTTTATGGTGAACTTCCTATTTCAAATTTTCTTTTGTGTTGATATGCTTCCATGGTTGTTACTTCTTATTTTCTTCTTAAGTATTGCGAGGACGCAATTTCTTTAAGGAGGGGAGTCTGTAACAACCCGCATATTTATTGATTTTATATTTAAATATCTTATTTAAATATTTTATCGTTAGTCGGATTTTAGTCCGAAAAGCTACTTTTTGCAAACAGTCGAATTGGGACTCGAGACCACCCCCATTGAGTTCAAAATGACGTTTGCGACCTTTTTGAGTATAAGCTTCGATATGTTTGGAGAAAGTTGATTTTTGCTACATTTTGCTTTGGGCTTTGGTTTGGGCTGAGCCAACTAACCACTTGCTAACTCAGTCCCAATCCCCCTCTCCTCTTCATTCACTTCTTTTCTATTTTCCTAACACTCAAGCTCAAGCAAAAATGGTGGAAGAGAATGGGAAATCGAAATTCCTAAGCCCTAGCTTCCTTTGCAAATCCATCTCTAGCTCCAAACTCAAGAGAACCCATTGGTAAGCTTCCTCTTCTTCTTCTCCAACTCATTCTCTCTTTGATTTCAGAAAATTCCTAAACCTAATTTAGGAAATGTTTCTCTTTTAAGCTTAGATTCAAGCTTCTAGAGTTGGATTTGAAGAGTGGTTGATTCCCCTTTGCTTTCAAGCTTCATCTTCATAAATTTTAGTTCAAAGGTGAGATTTTTATCTCACATCTATGCTTATATTTATCTTCGATTGTTAGGTATGAATTCCTAACACTTAATCGTGTGCATTTGCTTTTGGTTTGGACTGAATTGGTGTATATTCCAATTTTTAGTGTTTTGAGTTCAATTCGTTAAAAATCCTAACTTCTATGTTTGAACATGTTTTTGGTGATGCATCGAGGAGCATATAGAGCCGGGTAGTTGATTGACATAAACCCTTAGCGCCGTTGCTCGTGCAATGCAATTTTGGTCAAGATTGAACCTCATTTGTAATAGGCATGGATGAAGCTGGAAACAGGCTCGGCCGACCGACCCCTCTGGTCCGGTCGACCGACCTGCTTCCAAGTGCATAAGCACTTTCTGTTTTAAGGTTCGGTCGACCGAGTACAGGGTTTGGTCGACCGACCTGCTGTCCCGAGAGGTTTCCAGCCTTTGATTCGGTCGACCGACTCAGGGGGTCCGGTCGACCGACCTGATGATTTTTGCCTACTTCACCTTGTTGCTTGAAATTCCAACTTAAATCGATTCGTGTGGTTTCCTATTTATTGTTATCAATTAATATGACTTTGATGACTCTTTTTTTTTAGGGATTTTTGAATATCCATTTTGATGGATTCTTTATCGGTTTCGTTGGATTTTTATTCACATCTCCGTATGTGAATTTTAGTGATTGATTGTTCCTACAATCTTCTTTGTGTTTTGTCACTTTAAAAATATAAAGGTTTTCTATACTAGTATTAAATATCAAAACTCTTTCCTCAAACGATTTCAATACTATTTTAATACCAAATTCGTTTATAAAACCGTTTTCCAATCTTTAGTATATACAAACCTTTACCTCACTCGTATGAGAAATATAATTAAACGGCTTAGTAAAATAAGTGGTATGAAACGCTTGCGTTTACTTCGTCGGTTAATTCTTGGACTTGTTCGATTGAATCTCTTGTGACAATTTTCTAGTGGAAATCTACAGTTTGTTCGTAAATATTTAAGTTAAGCAGGTGGTTATGGGACATGAAGCTAAACTCATATATTTACTAGCTTAGTGTAATTGACACTTCTCGTTGATCATGACGATCATCTTTATGATTTAGACTAGCAATTGTGCGATGTCTCTTTGACTGCAAGGTTAGACTAGACCTCATCTGTGTGATTTCGATTCACACCTATCTTTTTATCTGCGAGGTTAGTCTAGACACCCCTTGTGTGATTTTGACTCACACATACCTTTTTGCTTTTTGGTTAGCCTAGACACCATTTGTGTGATTTTGACTCACACATATCTTTTTGTTTGCAAGGTTAGGCTAGACACCACTTGTGTGATTTCGACTCACGCATAACTTTTTATTGTGATTTCTGGATTTCGTGTGTTGATTTCTGGAATTTATGTTTCACCAACTTTTACGATTGGCATGGATATGTATGTCATTTATTGTGGCTTGGTGAATGAAATTAGGAGTATGACATTCCTTTTTATCTTGAGTAGATCTTTGCGATATTGATTAATCTCTTATTGATTTTTCAATTACTTATATATCACAGCTTGGCATTGTGATTATTATACTTTTAGTCATATTTCCTATTCTATATCATTTCATCTGATATTTATAGCTAGACTGATCCGTTTATTATTTCCTTTTTAAATAATACTCGGGTCAGACCGAGATGTTACAGGTGCTTCTTCTTGACTCCTTATCGGACTATCATCTGATCTTTTGGCTAACTACTCTAGTTTAGTAGTTTTTGTTGTGTACATTTGAGATACAGACTCTATGATGTATACTTATTCTTTTGTCTAGCACTTGTATCTATTCCTTTGTATTATTGTGGATCTTTTTGACCACTACTCTGATGAACACTTTCATGTGTTTTATTCATATCTATTTCCGCCTTTGTGATATGAATTGTCTGTGACTGATTTGTGTTATGTTTATTTCTATATTTGTTTCTGAAGACCTTTATAGCCACTGTGTAGTAGCTTTGAGTTTGTGTCGGCATGTCGGATTTCCACTTGAAAAGAATTGCATGTTATACTATCTGACATATCGATGCTCGCACAAAGTAATTACACGGATGGTCGCTCCTCAATAGCCTTATTCTCCGTGCTAGTCGACATCATTCACCGTAATGTTCTTTGCTAGCGTGGGTATAGAGGTGGGGCGTCACAAATACAAAAAACAGTTTCAAAGCTTCAAAGAAAAATCAAGTTATTTACAAACTAATTTTGTTAAAACTAATTTTCTCCTTATAATAGATGTTATCTAAATTAAAATAAATTGGTTAAGAAGTTTTAAATTAACCAAGTTTCAAAATGGTTTAAAATATACATAAACTTTATTTTGAAAGTTTATTTTAAATAAATTTAATAATATTGAAGGTTAGTTAATTAATAAAAAATGTTTTAATTGTTAATTAACTTTTTTAAAAGTCTAAATTAATTTATTTGTTAAAGGAAATTAATTACTTGAAGTTAATTACTTAATATAAGTAATTAAGAAAAATTTGTTAATGATTTAAGTTTGATTAATCAAGTAATTAAAGCTTAATTAATTAAAGGTTAATTTATTCATAATTAATTAAGGATAATTATTTACTTAGAATAATTACTTAACGAAAGTAATCAAGGATGAATAATTAGTGATTATAGATTGATTAATCAAGTGCTTAAATATTAATTAATTTAAAGAATGTGATTAATTTATTAAGGTAATTAATTTGAGAATAATTAATTAATTAAAGGTTAATTAATTAATGAAATTGATTAAGGAATGATTATTAATTAAGTATTTATTAATTAATTATTGTAATTAATTAAGGGTAATTAATCAAAGGATTAATTATTAATTAAAGGATAACCAATGGTTAAAGAATAATTAATCAAAATGGTTTGTAATCAATTAATATTAATTAACCAGGATTAGTAATTCATAAGTAATTAATCTGATTTGAATTAATCAGACAATTAACTGATCTTACTTATTAATGTTTGGATTCAATTGTATGCTTTGAATTGTGTGATATCCTTGATGTATGATGTTCTGTGATATGATTAAGCTGTGAAATTTAACTTATTATCTGTGATGAATGTAATTTATTTATCTACGATGTACCTATATTATTTATCTATGATCCGTGAATAAAGATAAGCGTTATAGTTTATATCGCTTATCAAATATATTGCTGTATTTGAACTTGTGATGGTTGCTGATATTGCACTATTGTGTAAAACCCTTGGACTATACCTTACACACATAAATATGGATTGCACGAGGAAATTGGTTAAGTCACAGATTTTCGAAATGTTTTTTAACATTGAATTTGGAATTCAAATGGTTTTTGAAATGGAATAGGTTAAAATGGAAAAAGCTTTTGAAAAGGGATTTGAAAGATAAAAAGTTATTTTGAATAACTTGGTAGTTTGATTTGAATTTAATTAAAAATTTGAAATTGAATTCTATGTTTGGAAATTATATGTTTAAAAATGTTATGCAAGTTATAAATGTGTTAAATGGGTTTAAACCATTTAAAAAAATATTGTTTTGATAATTGAATTTAACCCAAGGACTTTAACTTGTATAAATGAAATCGAATTTTTCCGAAACGAAAACTATTGGTTTTCAAATAATAAAAGCTTTCATATAAGGAAAGAATTTCCAATTTGTGTTAAAGGGATTTCAAGTTTTTGAAATGAAAGTAACTTGAAAGCTATGAATAAATCTTCGTGAAAAATGGTTGAACTTTGTTTGAAATTGAAGTATCTTTTGTATAAAAGATTTGAAATGGAAATTTTTTGAAAATTATGAATAAATCTTTGAGAAATGGTTTTGAAAGCTATGAATTAAACCTTGATTTAAAAGATTGGATGAATTAATCCAATATGAAAGGGGAATTGTTTTGAAAAAGCCATGAATGAATCTTTGTGAAAAATGGGTGAACTTTGTGAAGTAAATCTTTTTGTATAAAGATTTATAAATGATGATTTGTTTAAACCATTTGAGGGAAAGGTTTTGGATTTTAAAGTTGTGACTTAACAGAGATCCCATTATCTATATGTTTTTAAAATATTGCGCTCATTATTCGGTTTTGCCGGGAGAGGACCTTGTGTAATATAACCCATTCCGAATAATGATACGACGATATGGATAGCATTTGAAGACCGGTGGTGATGACCAGGTATTTTCGAGAACGATAGGATAACCTGTAGAATGACTCTGCACTGAGTAGCTGCGGTATAGAGATCTCCATATGTGATGGGGAGCCGATCGGGATAGTGAATACCCGGATTGCAAGGGCTTCTTGGGAAGTGCCTTCGGTTCTGTTTGAACCCGGAATAGACTTGTATGGATGTGTGTCTGACATTACACTTTGAGATGTAAAGCTGGTTTCTATCAAATACATTTCTGTTTGGTAGCGGAGATTTATTCTCTTAGCTTAACGCCCTTCTCTAAGACGTACGAGCTCAGAGGTTATGTAGTTGATGGTTACTAGTGATACATTCCCAATTTGGTAATTTGGCACACGAAGTGCTGCTGATCATTTGTTAATCGAAGCATGGCTTTTGTAAAAAGCGTAGATTTGTAGACGTGACTTCGTCGAGCCTTACAACCTGGAAATGGTCGAAACAGGAATGTTGTAGCAAGGTTTTTAGGGGTCGTGCCCCTAGGGTATGTCCATTTCCTTCTGGATAAAAGATGGTACCATGTTATTGTAACGACCCAGAATTTCAGTCAACTCAAATTCAGATATTTAATTAATTTTAAATATCAACAAGAAAAAAGTTTGTAAGTCAAATAATTTATTTTTCAAATATCCGGTTTTAATTGGATAATTTAATCGACATTTTAATATTTGAAATTGCGTAAATAATTGGAAATTGGGTTTAGTGTGACTAAAAATGATTTATAAAGTTATATTAAATCATATTGGAGTTAGAACAATGTTTGTGAACTTTTAAAATTGAATTAAAAGTTAATTTGTGAAAATTGAATATTTTAATATTTAATCGACTAGTGAAAAAAGCCATTTTTCAAACAGTCTCGGATTTCGAAGAAACTGGTTTCATCGGATCCGTTATGTTATATTATTGTATGGTTTCAAATTTCGTGTCAATCGGATTTACGGTTTATCCGAGGTAAACCAAAATGCATAGAAATTGGTTTAAATCGATTTAATTTAAATCTGATCGTTTATTTCCGTAACTCGCACATACGATGGAATTAGCCTTCGAAACATGTTCCATTGTGTTCGGAACGCGGGGTAAACCTTAGAAACGTCAAACAGCATGCTTCGTTTGGAGTTCGGAAAATTTTGGATGAATAGTGTTTTGAGAAATTTTCTATAAGGCCCCCATTCTCTTCAATTTACACAAACCCTAATCCATTCAGCCCTAGCCGCCATTTTCAATTCAAAGGCCAGAATTTCACCTTCTTCTCTTCTTAATCTCTTCCAATCCGTCAACAATAGAAAAGGTTGTCAACTGCAAAGTTGAAGAGCATCGGAAGAGCTTTCAATCCATACGGATACTTCGTTGAATCGTCGACCATGGAAGGAGCTATCTGCTCGCGTTCACCAACGTTTCATGCACGGAAATTGAGGATATGATGAGGCCGAGCTTTGCAAGGTTGCAGCCAATGGTAGAGGGTGGCGAAGGCTTTGGAGTGGAAGTTGTTGATCGTGTTCAAGTTGGTTGATGGTAGAGTATAATTCAACCCTAATAGGCAGCTAATGGGTTAGAGGGCACGGCAATTTCCTGGAGGCAGGAACGTTTGGGGGAGAAGGGGGGCAACTACCCTAATCTGTAGAAGCAAGATGCAACGGTTGTGATGTGTTGAGCTTGTAAAAAATAAAAGAAAATGTGAATAATTATATATATTAATGTGTACAAACTTCTAAAAATCATAACTTTTTCATACGAGGTCGAAAACGCACGAAACGAATTGCATTGGGTTCATATGGACGAGCATTACGCCATGGAGCTGGATTGGAATCGATTGGAGCTAGTGAAAATTTTGAGTAAAATTAAACGTGTATTCGAAATAAAACACTACAACCGTTATTGAAAGCAAGGTGATAACTTCTCACTCAATCGAAATTGTTTCGATTTAAATTTTAAATATTTAGATTTAAAATTGATGATTGTATGCCTGGATGACAAATTATTATCTGTTGACGATTGAAATAGACATTATACGCCGTATATTAAGCGGAGGTTATTTATTAAAAACATATACCACGATAATTCCTTCTTGATTGGAATGGGTATTATATATGTATTTGGAGTTGATTTCCCGCATGATATAGAGGATGAGACCCTATTGCGCCGCATAATAGCGGATAATATTTTATGAATCCCATATACCGCGATATTTCGTATTGGAACGGAATTGGTATTGTGCTAACATCTGTGGATGCAGGGAAACAGGTTAGAGGGATCCAACTGATTCCTCACCGATATTTATTTGATTACAAATATTGTGATATTTGTTGATTATCATATGATTATATATCTTGTTTGATTGCCATGATTGATTATTTGATGCTGTTGCATCATTGGGCATATTTTGAAGTTTTAAAAGTATTAAAGTAATGATTTTCAAAATATAAAAGGATTTTAAAGTGATTTTTGAAAGTATATGTTTTATTAAATTTTTGAATTGATTCATTTTTAATAAATAAACGTTATAAAATTTAATATTATAAAGATTTATGATTTTTGAGAAATATAGTTAAAATGTGATTTTTGAAATATGGAGTTAATGAATTTTATAAAATAGTTTGAATTGAGATTTTTGGATTTTATAAACGGTTTATATAAAAGATTTATAAAATTGATATTTATAAATTAAAAATAATAGAATTATAAAACGAGTTTTTTTATGTTAAAATGAAATAGTAAATGGATGGATTAGTAAGTAATGAAATTTATAGATTTATAAATTGAGAAGTTATAAAAATGAATAGATTTTGTAAATAAAAGATTTATAGTTAAATTTACTTATAATATGGTTTTGGCGTGTAAATGGGATATGGATAAAATTTGAGAATAAAGTGATTTTATAACTTAATGTTTTTATTATATATAAATGTGAATTTATAAACATTGATTTATAAATTCAAGATTGATTGAATTTGATAAGTAAATTTTTATAGCTTATTGAAGGAGATAATCACGATTTTGGGACAATGGATAACTTTTAAATTGAATATGTAAAAGTGTTGAATTTAGTTAATGATTTATATTCAAGATTTTGAACAGTGAATAATATATATTAAAGGAATGTTTAAGGAGCGATCTTTTAAATGGAATTAAAACGATTTGAAGTTGTTGTAAAATGGATTAACTTTCGAAACCATAGATTTCAACATTTATTGTTGAAATAGACGTTTTCGAGAAATAAGGAAATGGTGGACTATAACACTGTTGTTATCGTAAATGATTTCTGAAAGGAAATATTTTTTTATAGTATTGGGATTTATATATCTATTTTTAGTTTGTATCCCTATACTAGTGATTTTGGGTTGTCGTGACGATGTTTTACGCAACATTCGTTTTGGCCCAAATAAATGTGTTAAGAGAACGTTTTCTTTAAAGAATGAAATATATACTTAATTTCGATTTAAGTATATTGAATATTTTCCAAGTGTTGAAAATAAATGGATTTGTGAATTTCATATTATTAAATAAGTATGGAAATGTTTTCCAATATGAAGTGAATATTTCGAGATTTTATCTTTTAAAGATAAATTGAAAATGAATATTAGAAATCGATTTGGAAATCGTATATTCATTGATATTTTGGAATTGTAAATTCACTACGGAATTTATGAAAGAAAGGGAAACTTGTTTAAAAATAAACATTGATTTATTTTTGAAGCGTGGGAATAAATTTACGGATTTGGAACGTAAATATAAAGTAAATCGGTAAGGATTTATTTAATTGGTTTAAACGAACCATTTTGAAATGAAAGTATTTCCGCGTAAGGAAAATGATTGAAATTTGTTTTCAAAAGTGGTAAAGGCGAAAAGTGATTTGAAATTTGTTTTCAAATGGTTGAAGTGTGGAAATTATATATCTAGTAAAGATATTTTTTTTTGAAAAATAAATAATTTGGAAAATTATTTGGAATCTGGTGATGTTGTGCACGCCTATTGATAGTTAAATAACCGACTATCAATATTTACCTTTAAATAGGTATTGGTTGTGATTTGCTTGAATTTGAATGCCACGCTTATTTTCAAAATAAGCGCTTACTATTCGGGTTAACCGGGAAAGGACCTTTGGGTCGTATAACCCATTCTGAATGAGTGATACGTTGTTATGGATTGCATTTGAAGACCGGTGTTGAAGATCGGATATTTTTGAAAACGGAAGGATTACCATCAAATGACTCTGCATCGGCTGATCTCCGATATAGAGGTTTTATCACCCTTAGTGACGGGAAGTCCGGACGTGATTAGTGAATATCCGGATTGCAAGGGCTTCTTTGGAAGTGCCTTCGGTTCTGTTCGAGCCCGGAACAGACTTGTATGGATTGTATGTTTGACATTACAAATTGAGATATAAAGCTGATTCTTTCAAATATATTTCTGTTGGTGGCAGAGAATTTATTCTCTTAGCTTAACACCCTTCTCTGAGACGTACGAGCTCAGAGCTTATGTAGTTGAAGGTTATTTGTGATATACTCCCAATTTGGTAGTGTGATATGCTAAGTGCTGTTGAGCATTTGTTGAATCAAAGCACGACTTTTGTATAAAGCGTGGCTTTGTGGACGAGACTTCGTCGGACCTCACACCCCGGAAATGGTCAAAACAGGAAGGATGCAGCAATGTTATTAGGGGGTAGCGCCCTTTTATTGTATGTCATTCCTTCTGGATATAGGTGGTATCATGGTATGGAGCCCAGATACTTAACCTATGTTGTTGCTGCAAATTTATTACTTTGTGGTTGTTGGAATCGAGGATCCTCGGATATAGATTGGTTACGATCGGGGAATGACATATTCGTGTCAGTAGTTACCCAGTTTAAAGGGTAACCCGACCTTGTGTTGGCAGAGATCCGGTTAGGTTCTCGGGTCGTCTTTCCAGAGGCGTACCCATGTGGCAATGGAAAGTTCCTTGGCCTGACCATTTGTTGGAAATCCAAAGAAACAATACGATCTTGTACGGTTTTTGCTGTAGAACCTGCCATCTAATATGGTAGTAATCGTAGGCATAATATAATGGTACATATGCTGGCTAAAATTTATATTCTACTTTCGAAATGTTTTCTACACTATGCACTAATAATAATATCAAAAATGATTTGATTTTGCGTAATAAGCATCTTTGTCTAACATAAGAAGAAATCTCCTCCTAGTCTGTGTTTGCATTGTGTGTGGTGGGAGGTCTTATGGTAGTTACATTTTCAAAAAGCATTGAGAATTGACTTCAAAAATTATCTTGTTGTTTGTTTTTAAAGATAAACTATTTTAAGTTCTCACACCAGTCCCATGACTGACCTGGAGTTTATTGTTTTCCTTCCTAAACTCTGGGTGCCCACCAATTTCCACACGGACAGTCTAGAGTCAGGTTATCAGGATATTCTGGAATTCAGGAGTTGCTGGAGGCAAGCTGGAGGGCATCGCGTATTACTAGTATATAGTATTTCTTTTCCGCTGTTTGTTGTTGTTGTACACTCTGATAATGTAATGTATTGTGATGCAATGTAATAACTGATATAGTTCTTTTGTTTAAAGATTATTCATTTATCTATTATATGTTGTTCCGCTGCGATTGTGAGATTCTGATATTGTTCTGTTGTCTCTTTCTGTTCTATTCTATCTTTTTATCTTTTCTTCTATCTTTTTCTTCTTCTTTAACCATAACATTTCGGTTTTCCGGCATTCGATTGCTCGGCAGTTGATACAGTGGACGTATTGATGTCGGTTTTCGAGCGTCGAAAAGTCGCAAATGTTACATTTGGTATCAGAGCTTACGGTTAAGCGACAACCTTAGCTCTGTTGGGTATTACTCATTAGAGATAGAGTCAATAGTACTCTTGAATGAGTGTGAGTGTAATAATAGCTACGAGCGCGTATTTGTTAGTGAATATAAAAATGTTTTATACTGTGTTTGCTTATCCGTTGAGCTGTTTGTGAATCCTGGTCGGTAGATGGGACGCCATATTATCGATAGGGGTTTCTAAACTCTTAAACGAGGCAAGTCGACATAGTATCATTTTAAATGGGGTAAACGAAATAATTTTACCTTGATTATATTTTTTATATAAAGGAATAATTTTTCAGAATTATTATAGTGTATACCAATTGATTGTTTGGTTGTTGAAAATGCAAGATATATGCAAGTTAATAAAAGTTGTTTGAATAACTTAAATGAAACATATTGTAAAAGAAAAAATTTTATAAGCGAAGAATTATAAGTAAGAAGTTATAATTAAAATGATTTACACTTGTGAAATAATCTTATATATAAGAAGTGAAATTATATAAGTAAAATATTTATAAATGTGATTTATAATCTGAAAAACAAAATTCCAGAGAAGTGTTTTGAAAGGATTTGATATTGTGGAAAATAGTTTTGGAGAGATGAAAGCTGTAAACTCTTTTCGGTCGCTGGAAAATAATTCCGATGATGATTGTAACATCATCGGTGTTCATTTTCGGGTTTCCAAAAGAGGGATTGCTGCCAAATAGTTTTAAATGAAAGTTGTTTGGAAAATTTGGGTTTGGGTTTTGAAATTCAAAGGATAATTGAATTGATTTCAAAAATGGTTTTGAAAGATTGAAAAGACTCTGAAATCCTATTTAAAATATTATGGGAATGTTAACTGAGTTGATAACTTATACAATTTGAATTTTGATAGAATAAATTTAACTTAAAGGATGGAGTTAAATTAAAGGGAGTATAAGTGAATCTATGAAAATCCAAGTGGTAATTTTTGAATATAAGTTGTATAACTTATGAAATGAGAAAATGAAAGTGAAACAAATTGTTAAAAATGGTTAAACAATTTTGTTAAGCAAAATAAATCTGAATTTGAATAAGTGATGAAAATTTGACTTTGGTAAAAGTTAAATAGAAATGAAATCTGAATTGGATTTATAAGTGGAATTTAAGTCAAATTAAACAAATGATGTTTGAAAGAGAATATAACTTAAGTGAAGTTGAATAAAGTTGATTTTGGTATCGAAGTAAATTAATCAAGAGAAGTGATGAATTTGAACTTGACTTATACAAATGAAATTCAATATTATTGGTTAAATGAATTAGCAATTGAATTGAACTAATGAATTGAATGTTAACCAACTGAATGTAAAATAAATTGATATGGAATAATGAATGTAAGTGTAAATCCATTAGAAGCTAATGAAGTTGAGAAATTGAATAAATTGAATGGAAGTCAATTTAATATGAACCAATTAGAATTAAAAGTGTGGGACCAAATTGAATGTAAATTGAATAATTTGGTTATGTTGAATATACATTGGTTGTTATATGGTTATTAATTTATTGTGTATAATTCATTAAGTGTTAATGAAATTGAATTAGCGGAATTAAAAGCTATGTAATTGAATTCAGATTGAAAGTGAACTAATGTGAATTTAATTAGTGAATGTAAACTAATTGGAAACGAATGAATGAATGTTAATTAAATCCAATGTAAATGAATCAAATGTGATTTAAATTGGAAAACCAATTCATTGAATATTAATGAGAAATGAAAGAATATTGATATGGTTATGAATTGATTTGGATAGACATTGATTGTTGGATGTTTATTGGTTAGATAGTTGTTTGGTGGTTGCATTTGTTGTTTTGTTGCAATTGCTATGTGGCACATGTAGTTGTTATGTTGCTATATGTTTTATATTGATGTCACTTTCATATATACATGTTACTCATTTGTTTGTTGAGTGTGTAGTAGGTGCGGATTGCGCTTGCTTCGCATTTGGAGCTCGCTTTCGCGCTATATTAGCCGTATACGCTCGCTAATAATATATAAGGTATATATCTCGGATTACATACCGTACTTTTATCTTTTTTCCCTACGGGATGCTTCATCACTTGATGAGATGTATATTTGTGATATATATACTGTCATTTTCTTTCGGATCGAGCCGCGCAAAGGAGACTTTGGCGAATTTTTCCGAAAATTTAAGGCGTTAGAATTTTTTTGAGAAAATTGGGAATTTTTTTTTGAAAACTAAGTTTGTATTTGGAAACTTAGTAAAGTTGTTGTAAGAAGTTTAACTATGACTTTCGGAAAAGTTAAACACTTAAGAGATTTGAAAAATCTAAACTGAACGGTTTGTTTTGAAAAATTAATGGATTCTGTAACTTTTACTTACTTGGTAATTTCGAGGACGAAATTCTTTTCAGGGGGAAGTTTGTAACAACCCAGAATTTCTGTCAATTGAAATTCATACATTTAATTAATTTTAAATATTAACAAGAAAAAAATTTGTAAGTCAAATAATTTATTATTCGAATATCTGGATTTAATTGGATAATTAAATCGACATTTTAATATTTGAAATTGCGTAAATAATTGGAAATTGGGTTCAATGTGATTAAAAATGATTTATAAAAATATTAAATCATATTGGAGTTAGAACAATGTTTATGAACTTTTAAAATTGAATTAAAGTTAATTTGTGAAAATTGAATATTTTAATATTTAATCGACTAGTGAAAATAGCCATTTTTCAAACAGTCTTGGATTTCGACGAAACTAGTTTCATCGGATCTGTATTGTTATATTATTGTATGGTTTCAAATTTCGTGTCATTCGGATTTACGATTTATCCGGGGCAAGCCAAAACGCATAGAAATTGGTTTAAATCGATTTAATTTAAATCTGATCGTTTATTTCCATAACTCGCATATACGATGGAATTAGCCTCCGAAACACGTTCCATTGTGTTCGGAACGCGGGTTAAATCTTAGAAACGCCAACCGGCACGCTTCGTTTGGAGTTCGGAAAATTTTGGATGGATAGTGTTTTGAGAAATTTTCTATAAAAGGCCCCCATTCTCTTCAATTTACACAAACCCTAATGCATTCAGCCCTAGCCGCCATTTTCAATTCGAAGGCCAGAATTTCACCTTCTTCTCTTCTTAATCTCTTCCAATCCGTCAACAATTAGAAAAGGTTGTCAACTGCAAAGTCGAAGAGCATCAGAAGAGCTTTCAATCCATACGGATACTTTGTTGAATCGTCGACCATTGGAGGAGCTATCTGCTCGCGTTCACCAACGTTTCATGCATGGAAATTGAGGACATGATGAGGCCAATCTTTGCAAGGTTGCAGCCGATAGTAGAGGGTGGCGAAGGCTTTGGAGTGGAAGTTGTTGATCGTGTTCAAGTTGGTTGATGGTGGAGTACAATTCAACCCTAATAGGCGGCTAATGGGTTAGAGGGCATGGCAATTTCCTGGAGGCAAGAACGTTTGTGGGAGAAGGGGGGCAACGACCCTGATCTGCAGAAGCAAGATCCAATGGCTGCGATGTTTTGAGGTTGTAAAAAATAAAAGAAAATGTGAATAATTATATATATTAACGTGTACAAACTTCTAAAAATCATAACTTTTTCATACGAGGTCGAAAACGCACGAAACAAATTGCGTTGGGTTCGTATGGACGAGCACTACGCGATGGAGCTAGATTGGAATCTATTGGAGCTAGTGAAAATTTCAGGTAAAATTAAATGCGCGTTTAATTTTATTCGAAATAAAACACTACAACCGTTATTGAAAGCAAGGTGAGAACTTCTCACTCAATCGAAATTGTTTCGATTTAAATTTTAAATAGTTAGATTTAAAATTGATGATTGTATGCCTGGATGACAAATTATTATCTGTTGATGATTGAAATAGACATTATACGCCATATATTAAGCGGAGGTTATTTATTAAAAACATATACCGCGATAATTCCATCTTAATTGGAATTGGTATTATATATGTACTTGGAGTTGATTTCCCGCATTATATAGCGGATGAGACCATATTGCGCCGCATAATAGTGGATAATATTTTATGAATCCCATATACTGCGATATTTCGTATTGGAACGGAATTGGTATTGTGCCAACATTTGTGGATGCAGGGAAACAGGTTGGAGGGATCCAACTGGATTCCTCACCAATATTTATTTGATTACAGATATTGTGATATTTGTTGATTATCATATGATGATATATCTTGTTTGATTGCCATGATTGATTATTTGGTGCTGTTGCATCGTTGGGCATATTTTGAAGTTTTAAAAGTATTAAAGTAATGATTTTCAAAATTTAAAAGGATTTTAAAGTGATTTTTGAAAGTATATGTTTTATTAAATTTTTGAATTGATTCATTTTAAATAAATAAACGTTATAAAATTTAATATTATAAAGAATTATGATTTTTGAGAAATGTAACGACCCGCCTTTTTGGACAGTATAAACCGACGATCAAATACACATGCCGGTTCCAAACCATTAAAAAAAGGCAAATGGTTATTGGGGTAATTAAGAAAAGAAAAGAAATAAAGGAAATGAAACAACACAGAATCTCGCAGCGGAACGATAAAATATAATAGTCAAATAAACAGTTCATGAAGCTGTTTACTATACTTAGACAATTATTTATACAACATTTATCAGAGTTATACATATACAACAGAACAAATAAATAATGCAGCAGACAACATGATGAACAGATAATAATAGTAATAGTATACCAAATCTTCGTCTTTGTCCTCCAGAATAGATCTTCAAAAATCTAAAAACTCAGGACTGATCCGAGCGTAATGAAAAGACAAAACACTCGAGTCAGGACTAAAATATCCATATGAAAGTTAAATCAATCGTAAATAAATATGAGTGTGACGGCGTCAGAGATGTTTACGGGGTTTGACATCTCATATCCAGTGTCAACGTGCGTGCAATAACTTAAGAGATGTTACGGGATTTTCCACCTCTCAAGGATCCGTTAAACTATCTACTAAGTAGTAACGTACGCTAAGTAGATAATGTCTATCAGTAATATAAAGTATCAAAATAGCGTTAAGGCATTACCATAATCCCCCTTAACACATTTTATATTTCCAAAAGCATATACACGACCGTAGTTTCCCCAAAACCGGAAGTCACCAGAGGGCAATCCATATACTCATGGTACAAACCAAAACGTAGTGGTCGTGAATAGGATAATCAGTATGACAAGGTACATGAGGCGATACCAACTAGGATACTAGTAGTTGCGTGATCCGGACTGATGGTGAGCATAGCAGCTACTACCTCAACACCGCGAAACAACACTCCCAAATCAAGGGGTGCACCCAAATCAAATCACAAATGTAATAGATATGGTATCGAAGAAGTGTGTCCGCTAGAGGTGGCGAACCTCAATGGCCCGGCGCGGCTCCTGTTTTAGTCATGTCAGGGGTCATCCAATATCGTTCTCTTTCTTCAGTCAACGCGTTCACCAAACCATACACTTCATTCTGGATCAACACTCCGCGTATAATAGTTATTAAAGTGGTTTTCGGTATCGACAGAGAGTATGTCCATATCCGATCCCGGTCTCTTTAATAACTACGTATTATTACACTGATGGCTCTTTTATATTTCAAATTGATTCATGATTGATAACAAAATATCATATTCGCTTTAAAATCAAATCCATTTCAAAATCATCATATATTCAAAATTATCAATTTTGTCCGATAAATCAATTTCACTTCAAAATTTGATTCGAATTCAATTTAGGTTATAATCTCTACTTTAACTTAGTTCGTATTTAAACCAAAGGTTTAAATATAAACATTTTCGTCTCTTCAACCAGTTTGAATTTAAGAAAATAGTTTAAATAATTTAAAATAGTTAAATAATTCAAAATAGTTTAATAGAAAATATTTAAATAGTTTAATCGAAAATAATTTGAATATAAAATGGTTTATATATAAAATAGTTTGGAAAAAAATCAAAAATTATTTGATAAATAATTCCAAAGTCAAACCGGTCAACTTCCCAAATTTCCTATCCAAATCAAATCCAAATTCCATTTCGATTTAATCGATTTATTCCAATTTCAACTTGAATAAATTTCTACTCCACGTAAATTTCGATTTCAATTCACAAATTTCTTTAAATTTCAATTCAATTCCAAATTAATTTAAATCTAAATTTCAAATAAATTTTCAGTTCCAAACTCAAACTTGAAATATCATTTCATATCAATTTTCTTAGAAATATTCAGAGTTCGATTAAAAGTCCAATCTTTTAAAACAAATCAACTTTCAAAAATTTACACCGTATTTCAACTTTCAATTTAAATCTAAACTTCGATTTTATTTAATAATTTCGTTTACCAAGTTTAAATTCTAACATTTCGAGCTCCAATTCAAAATAATTCAATTTCCATAAATTGGATTTTATTCTTAAAATCAATTCATTTAAATAATTTCAAAACAACTTTTAAAATCATTTAATTTATCCAACTCGGTGTCCGTATATAAAATTTTCTAACCTATGGCCAAGTGATTAGTTATTACAATTAAATGCCACGGATGAATATATCATTTAAATCAATCACAGTGTCATATGTATGCATAGCAGGATATATATAAACAAATAAACATCCAAACATTTAAATATCAACCAATAACATCCATCGAAATACATCATCCAATAGGCAATACAATTCACGGCAATTTCATATTTATCAATGTCAGGTAATTTAATCGCAATTCAATTTTAATTTAAATTTAACTGTCAATTTAATTTTTTTAACGGTGAATTCAAATGACAACCAATATGATAATTAAATTATATCAAACAACAACAAATAAAAATCATAACTATGCATAATGTCAAATTTAACTAGTATAAAGATATTCAGTACGTTCTGAGCGTTATAAAACACTCACCTTGATTTTACGATTTTAAATCAAATCGAACGACGTTCGATTTAACATAAAATTTTAATGAGCTCCAAACACTTTCGGATCTGCACTGCAGCGCAGCTCTCATCTCCGTGATTCCGGCGCTTCTTCCCCAACGTGAAATTCACGTATGCAAACCCATTAGCCGCCAATCTTCAAGCAATTTTCATAACCACCTCGTCGACTTCCAGAACGATCAGCTAGCGCCACCACGAAGTCCTTCACCAGGGCCACCTACGCGCCAAGTTTTATCCCGTCATTTACCGTCGTTTGCACGCAATCCAAGAAAATACGTACACACTTCCAAGTCAGATCTGGACGAATCCATGAAAAATTAGCATACATCAACCATATGGATTTGAAGAGCTCGTCGAGATTTACACTTTTGCTTTTGGAATTTTTCGATTTCGTCGAACGGATTGATAGATATTAAGGAAAGAAGATCGGCAACTTCTGGCCATGGAATAGGTGGCGGCCATGATTTAGAATTAGGGTTTCTAGATTAAAATAATAATAGAACTGTCTCGGTTTGCGTGCGTATTTATATAGGTAGGTCCAAAATCATCCGAACTCCAATCGAGACGTGCCGCCAGGCATTTATAAGGTTTTACCCCCATTCCGGACGCAATGGAACTAGTTTCAAGGCCTAATTCGATCATATCTGGAAGATAGCTTTTCGAAGTCGATTATTTTAATTAAATTCAAAATTAAATTTCTACGCGTTTCAAGCTCGCACGGCCAAACGACAAGTCCAATTGCTACGGAAATTGAAATCCTACCATAATTTACTATTACGGATCCGATGAAACAAGTTTCGTCGAAATCCGAGACTGTTTGAAAAATGGCTATTTTAACTCGTCAATTAAATATTAAAATATTCAATTTTCACAAATTTACTTTTAATTCGATTTTAAAAGTTCTACAACATCATTCTAACTTTAATATGATAAAATAGAATTTTACAAATCATTTTTAATCATATTAAACCCGTTATCCAATTATTCAAATAATTTCAAATATTAAATTATTCAACAAATTACATTAATAATCATTTTCCTTCAATAATCACCTTAAATTTTCTAATTAAAATAGCTAAAAATACGGGTCGTTACACTCTCCCCCACTCAAAACTTTTCGTCCCCGAAAAGGAAAAGAAGGGAAAAGGAACTAAGTATAGAATTCAACATTAGATATATTTTATTCAAAGTTACCAACTTATAAAACAATGAAATTCCATTTATAAAGTCATAACTACGCTTCCACAATGTTACTCCGAACGGTTTTCTAAATTTAAAAGTTAGTTATCAAAACAAGTTATAAAATTTAAAAACTTGAAAAATTTTCGAACACCCGGATTCACGGAAAATTTCGGCAGGGTCTCCTTTGCGCGGCTCGATCGAAAAATTTTACAATTCAATATATAACACAAATATAACCAATATATATCAAATATACATCTCATCTCAATGATGAGGCATCCCATATCTGGGGAAACAACATATATATATATCACAAATACCATATAAAACCATAAGCGTACCTTTTATTTAGCATTTATTAGCAGTTTACTTACATTTTGTATTTAGCGCAGAAGCGAGCTCTACAACGAAGCGCAACCCCTTTGCTACGTACTAAAATGCTCAATAACTAAGTTAGAACCATGCATATAAAGATAGATCGATATATTTAGCCTACACAACATATATATAACCTATTTAGCTTCAAAACTGAGATTCCAATTTCAGGACAGCAAACAAATCTCAGTTTTAGGTCACATAACTATAAAATTTGGCAACAGAATCTAAACAAAAGTTGTTGTATTCATTTCAAGCTTTCCGGAATGTCCAAAATCATCGAATTCAGACGATACATTCAAAAGTTACGGCCGTTTTACTTAGAGGATACGCCTCAGCCTGGGCAATGAATTGCGCAGGTCAGCGACGTTCACCCACGTTTTCGACCTTCTAAACGATATCAAAACACAAAACACTTAAAACAAAAGTTTTAGCTTAAGTTCTTAGCTTTCCAGAAAGTGCAAGATCATCAAAATCCGATAAACTAGTCAAAAGATATGGCGAAAATATTAAGGGTGTATACTAGTGATTTTACTTATTTTTACACAGGATAGCGAATAACATTCAAGTTTTTAACCAAGCAGATGAAGGAATTTTCTCAAGTTATCTAAACAAAAGTTGTGCTATAGTTTCTAAGCTTTCCGAAAAGTCCAAAATCGTCGAATTCTGTTTAGCCATTTAAAAGTTATGGTTGTTTTCGTTTCAGCATATATTGGACAATGTTGGATTTTTTTTTCCAAAAATTTGCTTTTATTATTTCAAAGTACAAAACATCAAAACTTCAAATTTTCTAAAGAACAATCATAAACACAAAGTCATCTATTTTCTTATTCATCCATGCAATAGGTTTACATTCAATTTGTTTCCGATTTATTCAAGTTTGTTTCATTCACATTTTTAATTCAAGTCAATTTGCTCCCAATTTGAATTTAATTATTTAAAATTTTATTCCGTTTATTCAATTCCATTAACACTAATGAATTCTACTTAATCAATTATCATCCATCTAACAACCAATGCATATCAAACGTTAACATCCATCCAAAATCTACACTAAATCAATTATACATTTTCAAGTCAATTTTAATTTCATACACTTCCAAGTTTATTGACATTTAGTTATATTCAAATTTAATTAGTTTCCATTTACCAATTTTATATTTCATTAAGTTTAAATTTTATTCATTCACTTATACATGTATCATTCATTTTACAGCTTAAATTTCTTTTATATTTACAACTATCAATTGATCTTTACATTTTATTTTTCACTCTCACACTGGTATATTATTTCTCTACTTATCCTTATTAGCATTTTAAACCCTTTAAGTATTTGGTAGTTATGCAAATAGAATGTAGTTAAACAACATACAACTTCTTTTCATTTAAAGTTGAATTTTCAATTTATCAATTCTTAAGTCATTACTTAAATTTCACTATAATTTAATTTCACATTTACATTCACATATAGTATTTTCATTTTATATTAACATAATCGTGAATCACCTTTAAATGTTAATTTAAATTCCAATTATTTACTAACAATTTTATTTATATTTGCAAACCATTAATTAAATGCATATTTCATTATTCAAACCTATACTTGTATATTATCCAATTAACAATTCATATAACATTTTTGAACTTCTTAAGTATTTTGGTAAGTTATATCTAAGCTATAGAATGAAATTTAATACTATGCGAGTTTTACAGTTTCAATTTTATTTTAAGTTCATAATTTCCTAATTCTAAGGATTTCTACTTCAATTGATATTTTCACTTAGCTCTTAGGTTCATTTCTCATTTCACAATTCAGAAGTTCCTTAATGATTCAAGTCTAAATTCATTTCAATCATAAAAAAAAAATCATTAATTATTAAAGAACTTAAGAATTCCAATCCCGGTTTCATTTCAAATCAAGGTTTGAAATAAAATATACTTATATAATTTATATATCAAATCATACTATGGAGAATGCAAAACAAAATAAAATTTGAGTCAAAACAAGGTTTAGAAAAGCTATTAAGTGGTCTCCCCCACTCGGACTCTCGAAAATAAACGCCAATGATGCGTGCACACATCATCGAAATCATTTTCTAGCGTCAAGAGAAGGGAATATAACACTTATCATAAAAAAAATCCTTCGAAAACAATTTCAACTCAATTATACTATCATATAATGCTCATATTATATTTTTCAAATTCTTGTAAGTCAATCTCAAACACCAGAATTTAAATTCCCAAATCCAAGTTAAAATTCATTTATATTCATTATCAATTGTGTTTACAAGATTTCATTTTCCTAAATCCATTGTTATTTAATCAATTGTTGTAAATATTGACTGATCAAACAATAACGATAATAATCTAATATTATCATCTCCTAACAATCAATTCAATCAAAATGAATAAATATTCAAATAATTCTTTTATATAAAATATATTCCAAAACGATATTGTGTTGGTTTGTCCTATTCGAGTGTTTAGAAATTCCTATCGACGCCTTGACGTCCCAAGTATCGGCCAGAATTCATAAATACTCAACGGAACAAATTAACACAATATAAAACCATTTTATATCAAATAACAAGTACGCTCTCTCATATACACTCAACTCATTCATATAGTTTACCTCTATTTCAATGAGTTATTCCCCACGAGAGCCAAGATTTATCGCTAAACCAAAGCTCTGATACCAACTGAACGACCCGCCTTTTTGGACAGTTTAAACTGACGATCATATACACATGCCGGTTCCAAACCATTAAAAAAAGGCAGATGGTTATTGGGGTAATTAAGAAAAGAAAAGAAATAAAGGAAATGAAACAACACAGAATCTCGCAGCGGAACGATAAAATATAATAGTCAAATAAACAGTTCATGAAGCTGTTTACTATACTTAGACAATTATTTATACAACATTTATCAGAGTTATACATATACAACAGAACAAATAAATAATGCAGCAGACAACATGATGCACAGATAATAATAGTAATAGTATACCAAATCTTCGTCTTCGTCATCCAGAATAGATCTTCAAAAATCTGAAAACTCAAGACTGACCCGAGCGTAATGAAAAGACAAAACACTCGAGTCAGGACTAAAATATCCATATGAAAGTTAAATCAATCGTAAATAAATATGAGTGTGACGGCGTCAGAGATGTTTACGGGGTTTGACATCTCATATCCAGTGTCAACGTGCGTGCAATAACTTAAGAGATGTTATAGGATTTTCCACCTCTCAAGGATCCGTTAAACTATCGACTAGGTAGTAACGTACGCTAAGTAGATAATGTCTATCAGTAATATAAAGTATCAAAATAGCGTTAAGGCGTTACCATAATCCCCCTTAACACATTTTATATTTCCAAAAGCATATACAAGACCGTAGTTTCCCCAAAACCGGAAGTCACCAGAGGGCAATCCATATACTCAAGGTACAAACCAAAATGTAGTGGTCGCGAATAGGATAATCAGTATGACAAGGTACATGAGGCGATACCAACTAGGATACTAGTAGTTGCGTGATCCGGACTGATGGTGAGCATAGCAGCTACTACCTCAACACCGCGAAACAACACTCCCAAATCAAGGGGTGCTCCCAAATCAAATCACAAATGTAATAGATATGGTATCGAAGAAGTGTGTCCGCTAGAGGTGGCGAACCTCAATGGCCCGGCGCGGCTCCTGTTTTAGTCATGTCAGGGGTCATCCAATATCGTTCTCTTTCTTCAGTCAACGCGTTCACCAAACCATCCACTTCATTCTGGATCAACACTCCGCGTATAATAGTTATTAAAGTGGTTTTCGGTATCGACAGAGAGTATGTCCATATCCGATCCCGGTCTCTTTAATAACTACGTATTATTACACTGATGGCTCTTTTATATTTCAAATTGATTCATGATTGATAACAAAATATCATATTCTCTTTAAAGCCAAATCCATTTCAAAATCATCATATATTCAAAATTATCAATTTTGTCCGATAAATCAATTTCACTTCAAAATTTGATTCGAATTCAATTTAGGTTATAATCTCTACTTTAACCTAGTTCGTATTTAAACCAAAGGTTTAAATATAAACATTTCCGTCTCGTTAACCAGTTTGAATTTAAGAAAATAGTTTAAATAGTTTAAAATAGTTAAATAATTCAAAATAGTTTAATAGAAAATATTTAAATAGTTTAATCGAAAATAATTTGAATATAAAATGGTTTATATATAAAATAGTTTGGAAAAAAATCAAAAATTATTTGATAAATAATTCCAAAGTCAAACCGGTCAACTTCCCAAATTTCCTATCCAAATCAAATCCAAATTCCATTTCGATTTAATCGATTTATTCCAATTTCAACTTGAATAAATTTCTATTCCACGTAAATTTCGATTTCAATTCACAAATTTCTTTAAATTTCAATTCAATTCCAAATTAATTTAAATCTAAATTTCAAATAAATTTTCAATTTCAAACTCAAACTTGAAATATCATTTCATATCAATTTTCTTAGAAATATTCAGAGTTCGATTAAAAGTCCAATCTTTTAAAACAAATCAACTTTCAAAAATTTACACCGTATTTCAATTTTCAATTTAAATCTAAACTTCGATTTTATTTAATGGTTTCGTTTACCAAGTTTAAATTCTAACATTTCGAGCTCCAATGCAAAATAATTCAATTTCCATAAATTGGATTTTATTCTTAAAATCAATTCATTTAAATAATTTCAAAACAACTTTTAAAATCATTTAATTTATCCAACTCGGTGTCCGTATATAAAATTTTCTAACCTATGGCCAAGTGATTAGTTATTACAATTAAATGCCAGGGATGAATATATCATTTAAATCAATCACAGTGTCATATGTATGCATAGCAGGATATATATAAACAAATAAACATTCAAACATTTAAATATCAACCAATAACATCCATCGAAATACATCATCCAATAGGCAATACAATTCACGGCAATTTCATATTTATCAATGTCAGGTAATTTAATCGCAATTCAATTTTAATTTAAATTTAACTGTCAATTTAATTTTTTTTAACGGTGAATTCAAATGACAATCAATATGATAATTAAATTTTATCAAACAACAACAAATAAAAATCATAACTATGCACAATGTCAAATTTAACTAGCATAAAGATATTCAGTACGTTGTGAGCGTTATAAAACACTCACCTTGATTTTACGATTTTAAATCAAATCGAACGACGTTCGATTTAACATAAAATTTTAATGATCTCCAAACATTTTCGGATCTGCACTGCAGCGCAGCTCTCATCTCCGTGATTCCGGCGCTTCTTCCCCAACGTGAAATTCACGTATGCAAACCCATTAGCCGCCGATCTTCAAGCAATTTTCATGACCACCTCGTCGACTTCCAGAACGATCAGCTAGCGCCACCACGAAGCCCTTCACCAGAGCCACCTACGCGCCAAGTTTCATCCCGTCATTCGCCGTCGTTTGCACGCAATCCAAGGAAATACGTACACACTTTCAAGTCAGATCTAGACGAATCCATGAAAAATTAGCATACATCAACCGTATGTATTTGAAGAGCTCGTCGAGATTTACACTTTTGCTTTTGGAATTTTTCGATTTCGTCGAACGGATTGAGAGATATTAAGGAAAGAAGATCGGCAATTTCTGGCCATGGAATAGGTGGCGGCCATGATTTAGAATTAGGGTTTCTGGATTAAAATAATAATAGAACTGTCTCGGTTTGTGTGCGTATTTATATAGGTAGGTCCAAAATTATCTGAACTCCAATCGAGACGTGCCGCCAGACGTTTATAAGGTTTTACCCCCATTCCGGACGCAATGGAACTAGTTTCAAGGCCTAATTCGATCATATCTGGAAGATAGCTTTTCGAAGTCGATTATTTTAATTAAATTCGAAATTAAATTTCTATGCGTTTCAAGCTCGCACGGCCAAACGACAAGTCCAATTGCTACGAAAATTGAAATCCCACCATAATTTACTATTACGGATCCGATGAAACAAGTTTCGTCGAAATCCGAGACTGTTTGAAAAATGGCTATTTTAACTCGTCAATTAAATATTAAAATATTCAATTTTCACAAATTTACTTTTAATTCGATTTTAAAAGTTCTACAACATCATTCTAACTTTAATATGATAAAATATAATTTTACAAATCATTTTCAATCATATTAAACCCGTTATCCAATTATTCAAATAATTTCAAATATTAAATTATTCAACAAATTACATTAATAATCATTTTCCTTCAATAATCACCTTAAATTTTCTAATTAAAATAGCTAAATATACGGGTCGTTACAAGAAATATAGTTAAAATGTGATTTTTGGAATATGGAGTTAATGAATTTTATAAAATAGTTTGAATTGAGATTTTTGGATTTTTATAAACGATTTATATAAAAGATTTATAAAATTGATATTTATAAATTAAAAATAATAGAATTATAAAACGAGTTTTTTTGTGTTAAAATGAAATAGTAAATGGATGGATTACTAAGTAATGAAATTTATAGATTTATAAATTGAGAAGTTATAAAATGAATAGATTTTGTAAAATAAAAGATTTATAGTTAAATTTACTTATAATATGGATTTTGGCGTGTAAATGGGATATGGATAAAATTTGTGAATAAAGTGATTTTATAACTTGAAGTTTTTATAATATATAAATGTGAATTTATAAACATTGATTTATAAATTCAAGATTGATTGAATTTGATAAGTAAATTTTTATAGCTTATTGAAGGAGTATATTCACGATTTTGGGACAGTGGATAACTTTTAAATTGAATATGTAAAAGTGTTGAATTTGGTTAATGATTTATATTCACGATTTTGAACAGTGAATAATATATATTAGAGGAATGTTTAAGGAGCGATCTTTTAAACGGAATTAAAACGATTTGAAGTTGTTTTAAAATGCATTAACTATAGAAACCATAGATTTCAACATTTATTGTTGAAATAGGCGCTTTCAAGAAATAAGGAAATGGTGGACTATAACACTGTTGTTATAGTAAATGATTTCTGAAAGGAAATATTTTTCTATAGTATTGGGATTTATATACTATTTTAAGTTCGAATCCCTATACTAGTGATTTTGGGTTGTTGTAACGATGTTTTACGCAACATTCGTTTTGGCCCAAATAAATGTGTTAAGAGAACGTTTTCTTTAAAGAATGAAATATATACTTAATTTCGATTTAAGTATATTGAATATTTTCCAAGTGTTGAAAATAAATGGATTTGTGAATTTCTTATTATTAAATAAGTATAGAAATGTTTTCCAATATGAAGTGAATATTTTGAGATTTTATCTTTTAAAGATAAATTGAAAATGAATAGTAGAAATTGATTTGGAAATCGTATATTCATAGATATTTGGAATTGTAAATTCACTATGGAATTTATAAAAGAAAGGGAAATTTGTTTAAAAATAACCGTTGATTTATTTTTGAAGTGTGGGAATAAATTTACGGATTTGGAACGTAAATATAAAGTAAATCGGTAAGGATTTATTTAGTTGGTTTAAACGAACCATTTTTAAATGAAAGTATTTCCGCGTATGGAAAATGATTGAAATTTGTTTTCAAAAGTGGTAAAGGTGAAAAGTGATTTGAAATTTGTTTTCAAATGGTTGAAGTGTGGAAATTATATATCTAGTAAAGATATTTTTTTTTAAAAATAAATACTTTGGAAAATTATTTGGAATCTGGTGATGTTGTGCACGCCTATTGATAGTTAAATAACCGTATTTACCTTTAAATAGGTATTTGTTATGATTTGCTTGAATTTGAATGCCACATTTATTTTCAAAATAAGCGCTCACTATTCTGATTAGCCGGGAAAGGACCTTTGGGTCGTATAACCCATTCCGAAAATGTGATACGTCGTTATGGATTTGCATTTGAAGACTGGTGTTGAAGACCGGATATTTTTGAAAACGGAAGGATTACCGTCGAATGACTCTGCATCGGCTGATCTCCGATATATCATCCTTAATGACGGGAAGTCCGGACGTGATTAGTAAATATCCAGATTGCAAGGGCTTCTTTGGAAGTGCCTACGGTTCTGTTCGAGCCCGGAACAGACTTGTATGAATTGTATGTCTGACATTACAAATTGAGATATAAAGCTGATTTCTTTCAAATATATTTCTGTTGGTGGCGGAGAATTTATTCGCTTAGCTTAACACCCTTCTCTTAGACGTACGAGCTCAGAGGCTATGTAGTTGAAGGTTATTAGTGATATATTCCAATTTGGTAGTGTGATATGCTAAGTGCTGTTGAGCATTTGTTGAATCAAAGCACAACTTTTGTATAAAGCGTGGCTTTGTGGACGGGACTTCGTCGGACCTCACACCCCGAAAATGGTCAAAACAGGAAGGATGCAACAAGGTTATTAGGGGGTAGCGCCCATTTTGTGTATGTCATTCCTTCTAGATAGAGGTGGTATCATGGTATGGAGCCCAGATACTTAACCTATGTTGTTGCTGCAAATTTATTACTTTGTGGTTGTTGGAATCGAGGATCCTCGGATATAGATCGGTCACGATCGGGGAATGACATATTCGTGTCAGTAGTTACCCAGATTAAAGGGTAACCCGACCTTGTGTTGGTAGAGATCCGGTTAGGTCCTCGGGCCGCCTTTCCAGAGGCGTACCCATGTGGCAATGGGAAGTTCCTTGGCCTGACCATTTGTTGGAAATCCAAAGAAACAATACGATCTTGTACGGTTTTAGTTGTAGAACCTGCCATCTAATATGGTAGCTATAGTAGGCATAATATAATGGTACCTATGCTGGCTAAGATATATATCCTACTTTCGAAATGTTTTCTACACTATGCACTAATAATAATATCAAAAATGATTTGATTTTGCGTAGTAAGCATCTTTGACTAACATAAGAAGAAATCTCCTCCAGGTCTGCGTTTGCATTGTGTGTGTCGTGGGAGGTCTTATGGTAGTTACATTTTCAAAAAAGCATCGCAAATTGACTTCAAAAATTATCTTGTTGTTTGTTTTCAAAGATAAACTGCTTTAAGTTCTCACACAAGTCCCATGACTGACCTGGAGTTTATTGGTTTCCTTCCTAAACTCTGGGTGCCCACCAATTTCCACATGGGCAGTCTAGAGTCAGGTTATCAGGATATTCTGGAATTCAGGAGTTGCTGGAGGCAAGCTGGTGGGCATGGCGTATTACTAGTATATAGTATTTCTTTTCCGCTGTTTGTTGTTGTTGTTGTACACTTTGATGATGTAATGTATTGTGATGCAATGTAATAACTGATATAGTTCTTTTGTTTAAAGATTGTTCATTTATCTATTATATGTTGTTCCGCTGCGATTGTGAGATTCTGATATTGTTCTGTTGTTTCTTTCTGTTTTATTCTATCTTTTTCTCTTTTCTTCTATCTTTTTCTTCTTCTTTAACCATAACATTTCGGTTTTCCGGCATTCGATTGCTCAACAGTTGATACAGTGGACGTATTGATGTCGATTTTCGAGCATCGAAAAGTCGCAAACGTTACAGGTATGGAGCCCAAATATTTAACCTATGTGGTTGCTGCAAATCTATTACTTTGTTGTTGTTGGTGTTGAGAGCTCTCGGATAAAGGTCGGTTACGACTGGGGATGGCAGACTTGTGTGGTATTACCTATCTTATAGCTTGGTTAAAGCGTGAGTTAACATCGGCCTTGTTAGCAGAGATCCGGTTAGGTTCTCGGTGCGTCCTTCCAGAGGTGTACCCATTTCGGTAAGGAAGTTCCTTAGCCTCATCATTTGTTGGAAATCCAAAGAAACAATACGCGTCCTGTATGGTTTTAGTTGTATAACATGCCATGGAAAGTGGCGGTAACCTGCTATTGAACATGATAGCTATAGTAGGCATACAACGAAATGTGGTATGCTGGCTAAGATTAATATTATACTTTCGAAATGTTTTCTGCACTATACATTAATAATAATATCAAATGATTTTCGCGTATCAAGCATTTTTTTACTGTCATAAGGAGAAATCTCCTCTAAGTGTGCGCTTGCATTGTGTGTGCGGCGAGATGCCTTATGGTAGTTTCATTTTTCAAAAAGCATTGCGGATTTCAAATTTTAAATTCATTTGTTGTTTTATTTGAAGATAAACTGTTTTTGTTTGCTCATACCGGTCCCATGACTGACCCAGAGTTTATTGTTCCCTTCCTTGACTCTCGGTGCCTACAATTTTCCACACGGGCAGTCTAGAGTTGGGTTTTTCAGATAGTCAGATAGTAGGTGTAGATTCGATAGCCTTCGAAGTTTTTGGTCTTTGAAGTCGTTTGGATCTTGGCAATTGCATTCCGGAGCAGACTTGCTTAGTACCACTTGATTGGGAGTTCGAGCTATTCCTAACATTGGAGCTTTAGCATTGGAGTCGCTATATGTTGGAGTTGGAGTTGCAGGATGGTGTTGGATTCTTTTGGAGATCCATTCTATTGGAGTTATCTTTCCACTGTCTATGGTCGCAAAGCCTAGACCATCTACTTGTGTTATTTCCACTATTTCTTGTATCTCTGATTGTATTTCATATTCATTGTATCAGAATGTTGTATCATTGTTGTATTCAACTGTTGTGTATCAATGATATATTCATTCACTCATTTTCTTCCACTGTGTTGTTGTACATAATGTGTTATAAGATACGGTACGAGTCAGTTTTTTACGATTGAATCTGCGGCACTCGTGTACATGTGAAGTACGGGTGATGATTTTCGAATGCTGAAATTTAGGTCGTGACAGTTTGGTATCAGAGCTGAAGGTTGAACTTTAGCTCAGCAGTATAACACATTAGGTAACTCATTGGAGATAGGGTGAAGTATACCCTAGAATGAGTATATCCATAAGATATACGTCCGTGTGTCTTAGTAAATTCTCTTACTATCCACTAATAGTGAATATGATTACAAGAAGAGGGCGAGATAGGGGACAGGGGAGTATGACTACAAATGGTCGATACCCTGTAACAACAAGAAAACAATCTTTTCTCTATCAATCTCCTCTGTTGATCATCCAATTTCAGATTCTTTGATTGCTTCGTGGTAGCTCGAGGGAGAAGCTTTGGTGTGATGGTCCTATAGATCGTTATAGATAAGTTTCTATTCACATTCTCTTCATCGGTTTCTTATTAGCGTTTTGTTTTTAGCTTTAACGAAATGGAAATTTTATTGAAATAAATTTGTTAACAAAAGGTAAAGTTAAAATTGAATTGTATCGATAAAACGATATTGGTTAAAACCCAAATTTGAAATTTTATTATCATTTCTTGTGAGGATCAAAGTTCGAAGAGGGACGAGCATGTGTATACTTTGAGAAACTCCAACCTAAGTTTGGAGTTTATACCAAGTGTTTGAAAATTATGGAATTTTAAATCCATATATCTATTGACCGAGTCTCGATATATTCTACGAGCGGTTAGTTATTCCTTCGAACTAACCGATGCCCCTGCTTATCTCGTAGAATTGATGACCCGAGTATCTTGTAAAGTGTTGAATGAGTTTGTTCACGTATCTATTGGTGATATTCTGATTTGGTAAGCCAAATGAAGAATAGATATTCATTTTGACCAGGTATATCAATTTTCTATCTCGGATGTGTCCATTTGTTCTTTATTATCTCCCTAGCAAATTTCAAGGACGAAATTTCTTAAGGGGGGAATCTGTAACATTCTTGGATTTTAGTCAAGTTTGATTTGGAAATTAATTTAATTTTTGTAATTAAATTGTGAATTTTTGGTAAATTGATAAGAAATTTCCAGGATAAATAAAATTTTAGATTATGAATATAATTTTGGTTTGAAGTTTAAGAATCAAAAATTTAGAAATAAAATTGGATTAAATTGAAATTAAAATATATATGTATGATTATTTATTGTTTTCAGTTCATTTTCTTTAAAAATTGTATAAGTATAAGTAATTGAAAAAAAATATGTACCAAAATATATATATATATATATTAAGATTGAATGTGAAAAATTAAAATTTTATTTGTGCAAATGAAAATATATACATATATAAAGATAAAAACATAACCATATGATAAGTTATAAAAGATGAGATACAAAAATGTAAATTTATTAACTCAAGGGTTCATAAACATAATTTAAAATTTTATTAAAGAGGGATATAAACACAATTTAGTTTACATGTGAACATTTGTAAGATAATTAACATATGAATATTACAAGTGTAATGAAAGTGGACAAGTGGCAAAAGAAAATTATTTTGTTTTGAATCAAAAAAATTTGTAAACATGCATAGGAAAGAAAAATTAGGAGCCATGCCATTCTATTCTTCTCAAAAACTTCTCACGACTGAGAAAACAGAATTTCGAAATCATCTTCAAAAATCTAAATTCGAAATCAAATCTTCTTCAGTCTTAAAACTGCAAAATAAATTCTAAGAGCTAAAACAGAAATTCACTCTTCTCGAATCATTTTAAAAAAAAAACCAGAAATCAAACAAAGAACCCTGTATAAATTTCTTAACAAAATCAGTGATCAAACACCTCTCTAACCAAAATTAATAACGTGAACATCTGCATTTTTTTCAAATCTAAGAACAACAAAAGATTGCAAAGCATTTTCTTCAAACTTAGAATTTGTCTGAAGCAAGCAAGCTCAAAATCAAGGCTTAAGTCATCTTCAACAAGTTTCAATAGCATGCAGCTGCAGTTTTTAAAACAAAGAAGCCTTTGGATTGGTGGATCGCATTTGCTAAGCAAGGCCAGCAAATTGATTGAATTGCTGTTTGCTCATACCAGTCCCATGACTGATCCGGAGTTTAATGTTCCCTTCCTAAACTCTGGGTGCCCACAATTTTCCACACGGGCAGTCTAGAGTTTGGTTTTTCAGATAGTCGAATAGTAGGAATAGATTCGATAGCCTTCGAAGCCCTTTGGATTTGTGGATCGCATTTGTTACACTTCAGCATTCATGGTCGACCTTGCTTAGTTTAACTTGATTAGGAGTTCGAGCTATTTTTGGATTGGAGCTTTGGAGTTGCAGTTGATGTTAGAATTCCTTCTTTGGAGTTCAAGCTTATATTATCGCTTTAATTGTTAATAATTAATTATAAGATTATCAACGAGGTTATGTAGTTGATGGTTACTAGTGATACATTCCCAATTTGGTAATGTGGCATACGAAGTGCTGCTGATCAGGTGTTGATCGAAGCATGGCTTTTGTGAAAAGCGTAGCTTTGTGGACGAGACTTCGTCGAGCCTTACAACCCGAAAATGGTCGAAACAGGTATGTTACAACAAGGTTTTTAGGGGTCGCGCCCCTAGGGTATGTCCATTTCCTTCTGGAAAAAAGGTGGTATCATGGTACGGAGCCCAGATATTTAACCTATGTGGTTGCTGCAAACTTATTACTTTATGGTTGTTGGCGTAGAGGTAGCTTGGATAAAGGTCGGTAACGATCGGGGATGGCATACTTGTGTGGTAGTTACCTATGTTATAGCTTGGTTAAAGCGTGAGGTAGCGTTGGCCTTGTGTTAGCAGAGATCCTGTTAGGTTCTCGGGGGACGTCCTTCCAGAAGCGTTCCATTCAGTGTAGGAAGTTCCTTTGCTTTGTAGGTGGTTAGTTTTGGTTACAGTTTGAATCTTATAGCTCTGATACCAAATGTGACGACCCGAAATCGATGCCCGACAAACGACATCGAATCCATATCGGCAGAGCTTGCAACAGCATTAGATGATAAACAACACAGTGGAAACAAAAGATAATTGCATTGATATACAAAATATAGATACAATCACAGCAATATCGATAAGCGGTATAATCCAATAACGCTTATCTATTTATACATAATCACAGAAAGATAATATAAATGCATTATAGATAAATAAATTACATTCATCACAGCTTAAATTAAAACAATTCAAATCACAAAGCATCACACAGTAGAGATATCAAACAATTACCGGCATCCAACAGAATACAATCATCCATAAGGAAGATTAATTGATTATCTGATTAGTTTAAATCAGATTAATTCCTTATGAATAAACTACAAATCCTGGTTAATTAATATTAATTAATTACAAAACATTTAATTAATTATCCTTTAATTAATCATTAATTAACCCTTAATTAATAATTAACCCTTTGATTAATTATCATTGGTTAATTACAATAATTAGTTAATTAATCCTTAATTAATAATCATCCCTTAATTATTTTCATTAATTAATTAACCTTTAGTTAATTAATTATTCTCAAATAAATTACCTTAATTGACTAATCACCTTAATTAATTATTCTTTAAGTTATTTAACCTTTAAATGCTTGATTAATCAATCTTTAATCACTTATTATCCATTCTAAATTACTTTTACTAAGTAATTATTTTTAATTAATTATTCATTAATTACTTGATTAATTAAACTTGAATTATTAATTTATTTTACCTTAATTATTATTAAGTAATTAACCTCAAGTAAGTAATTTCCTTTAACAAATAAATTTAACTTAACCTTTAAAAGTTAATTAATAATTTTAAAACATCCTTTATACTAATTAACTAACCTTTAATTATTATTAAGTTCAAATAAACTTTTCAAAACAAAGGTTATATTTATTTTAAACCATTTTAAAACATAGTAAATTTAAAACAATTTATTTAAAAACCTTCTTAACTAATTTTTAAAAACTTAAATAACATTTAATATAAAAAGAGAATTGGTTTTAGCCAGATTTATTTTTAAAACTCGATTTCCTTTAAATTTTAAAACTGTTGTACTCAGTGCAGAGTCATTCAATAGGTTATCTTATCGTTCTCGTAAATACCCGGTCTTCACCACCGGTCTCCAAATGCTATCCATAACGTCGTATCATTATTCGGAATGGGTTATATGACACAAGGCCCTCTCCCGGCTAAACCGAATAATGAGCGCAATATTTAAAATCATATGGATATGGGATTTCAGTTAAGTCACAATTTAAAATCCAAAACTTTCCTTTCAAATGGTTTAAACAAATTACCATTTCAAATATTTCAAATAAAAAGATTCAGTTCACAAAGTTCACCAAATTTCCACAAAGATTCATTCACAGATTTCAAAAAAAATCCCATTTCAAGTCGGATTCACTTATCCAATCTTTAAATCAAAGATTTAACTTATAGCTTTCAAACCCGTTTCCAAAGATTCATTCATAACTTGGAAAACCGTTACATTTCAAATTTGAAATCCCTTTAACACAAATTTGAAATTCTTTCCTTATATGAAAGCTTTTATTATTTGAAAACAAATAGTTTTCGTTTAGGAAAAATTCGATTACATTTATACATGTTAAAATTCTTGAATTAATTCAGATTACAAAACAATAGTTTTAAAATGGTTTAAACCCATATAAACACATTTATAACTTGTATAACACTTTTGAACCATAATTTCCAAACATAGAATTCAATTTCATGTCTTGAATTCAAATTTAAGTCAAATTATTTAAATTTCAAAACTTTATCAAGTTATTCAAAATAAATTTTATCTTTGAAAACACCTTTTCAAAAGCTTTTTACATCTAACTCAAATCCATTTCAAAAATCTATGACTTAACCAATTTCCTCGCACAATCCATATTTGTGTGTCTATGGTGTAGTCCAGGGGTTTTACACAATAGTGCAATATCAACAACCATAACAGATTCAAGTATAGCAGTATCGATAAGCCGTATAATCTATAACGCTTATCGTTCATTTACAGATTCACAAATAATATGTAAATGTATCACAGGTAAATAAATAAATTATACACAACTCAATTCACAGAACATGATATCACAGATCAAAGAGAACAATCCATTTAAGGCATCACACACAATACAAACATTCAGAAACAATGCAAGCATTCAAAAATCCTTTATAAGCAGGATTAATTTATTGTTTAATCCTTAATTAGTTCAAATTTAATTTCCCAATTAAATTAATTACTTATGAATTAATTACCCCATCTTGATTATAACTTAACCAAATTAATAAATTACTAATCCTAGTTAATTTACATTAATTAATTACAAACCATTTTAATTAATTAATTCTTAATCATTTATTAATTTACCTTAAATTATTAATTAATTATCCCTAATTAATCAATTAACCCTCAAATTAATTTATAAATTACCCAAATTAATTATCCTTAATTAATTATAGTAATTATCCCTAATTACTTAATTAACCTTAACCATTAGTTAATTACTTTTAATTACATTATTTATTTAAAATGATTAATTAATAAATAATGCCACAAATTAAATAATTTAAACTTAAAAAATTTTTAAAACATATTGCTAAAAATCTTTCTTAATCCAATACCTAAATTAAAACCATTAGTAAAACATGAAAAGGAGAAACTGTACAAGTGTAATTAAATGGACAAGTGGCATTAGTTTTGTTTAAAATGAATTAAATTTTATATTGAAAGATAAAAAAAACTAAACTACATTCTTCTTTTCTAAATCTGAAATAAGAAATAAAACAAAAATCTGAATCAAACCCTACAACAAGTTCAAATGAAACCAGAAATTCACAAGAACAAAACTAACCTGTAAGCTCTCCTCAAACAAAAATCAAAATAGCAATTTAAAATCTTTAAAACCTGGAAAATATCATAGCAACTAAACTTATGAATCAGCCTATCTTCAAACAAGAGGAAAAGCAAGATGCAAATCAAAGTTTAAAATCCAGAAATCAAGTTTCAGTCTTCAAACCTGAGAACAGAAGATTAAACGTGACAAGATAAAAAGAAAATTCAAGCAAACCTGGACAGCAAGCAACAAAATTCAAAAATCAAGCTTACAGCATCTTCCAGATCCCTTGTTCTTTCAAGTGATTCAGGTAGGAAAACCTTTTGAAACCTCTAGTGCTCGATCTTTGGTTTGAATGTGTGCTTGAGATTTGTTTGAATGAGAGCAGATATGTGTGTGAATGTATAAATATCCACTGTGCATGTTGATGAACAAGGATATTTATCCCTGTTTGCAACTTCCAGGTTTCCAAAAAGCTGCAAAAGAAAAAAAAATCCCAAAGCTCTACATCTAGTTTTTATTAGATTAGAATGTTAAAATAAAATATGTTTAAATTCATTAAAACTTAATTTTAAAAATAATTCCAAAGACAATCATCAAGTGCATGTTGTGTGGAACAAGGAGAATGCTGTAAACTCAATCTATGGTAAAAAAAAATCGATTTCATAAATTAATTGATTTGATTATATAAAGTTATATTTAAAATATTATTTGTAGTGTTTAACACCTTGTAAAAGTTTGAATGTTGTTTAAAAAACTAAATTGAGATTGAATGTCGAAAACATTTGTTATAACAAGTGCAAACAAAATAAAATAAATATGTTAAGATATGAAAAATATAAATGCATAAAGGGGTTAAAACATAAATTTTAAATTAATTTAAACAAAGGGGTAAACATAATTTTTATAATTTTTAACAAGTGGTATCAAAGCTGAAGGTTGAGTAAGAACTTTAGCTATGGAGTGTAACACATTAGATAGCTCATTAGAGATAGGGTGAAGTATACCCTAGAATGAGTACAACCAGTGAAACCGGAAACCCAAATTGCTCAGTCTTTTGGATCTTTGAAGTTTTGGTGGGCAATCGCGTTTTGGATCGCAGTTGCTACAAGTTCAGCTTGATAATGGTAGATCGAGCTTGAAGTTTTGAGCTTTAGCTTCGGAGTCACTAGTACAAAATTGGTCATTTGTGTCGGTTGTGTAACCCCTGTTGTGTCGGTTTTACAACTGACTCACATGAAGATGACACAAAAGACATTTTTCTGTTGTGTCGGTTGTACGACCGACACAAATATCAATCATTTGTGTCGGTTGTTATTAAAGAACCGACACAAAACTATGAACAGTTGTGTCGGTCTTTCTAAAAGGACCGACACAAATCAGCTTGTATGGTGAAGCACACCGCCGTTTATTGTGTCGGTCCTTTTAGAAAAACTGACACAACTGTTCATAGTTTTTTGTCAGTTCTTTAATAACAACCGACACAAATGATTGATATTTGTGTCGGTTATGTTTGTTTTTTCAACCGACACAATTGATATAAAGTTGTATCGGTTCCCTTTGAAGTAACAACCGACACAAGTAATATCTGAAGCAAAAAAAATATATTATTACCATTTAAGATTATAGAAACAGTATGAAATTGAATTTTAATTTTTTATAAACCAACGTTACTATGAACTGATTGAAAAAAATAATAATTATATTATCCATCAACATAATTCATGTTTACAGACCAAAATAGAATATAATCTATCACAAACATAACGTACATAACAAAATACCTACGTACGTTACAAAAGATCAGCGTACACAACCAACTACATCCAATTATACATGATATAACTAGCTAAATTCTCTTGAACCTTGTCTATCTCTTGTTGGTTATAAGAACCATCTCGTACAAAGTCCTGCAATTAAGAGAACTGTTATACAAAATACAATAATTAAGTCAGGAATACTCTGCAATATATATAAAAGATCAATCTGAGAGGAATGTAATTCAAACACAGGTTGAACCATGCATAAGCTGAATATTGGAAACAAATTAATTGATAGCTACAAGGAAATTTATTCTGAGATCCCTGTTTTACAGACATCAGAAGGTTGTTGTTTGTTCAGATTTTATAATAATGAAGACATCAGAAGGTTGTTGTTTGTCCAAGTCATACAAAATTTTACATTGCCTACACTCACTGTCGCAACTTCCACTGACATTCCTTGAACCACACTTCTACCCCTACCTCTGCTCTTCTAACTTATTTCAACCTTCTTTACATCCTCCAATCACTACCACTATTATCTCTTCTCTGTACACCTCCCTGACCTCACTACCTCTCTTTCACCTGACTGCTCCATACAAAATATCCCCTCCGACCATCAATTACTTCTACCTGTCATCTTCACACATCAATATTTCCACCTCCTGCCTTTCACGATGCTCCATATCAGACAACATACATCACTTCCCAAAACTGTCATCAAACTTCCACATAAAAACCCGTACATCTCTGCCATAATCCCTGCATATCTCAACATAAGACTGCAGTTTCTCCCTACTTGACAACATAACTGCCACCCCTTCTATTCTCAAACCAACTTGACCACTTGATAACCACAAACACCTCCTTCCTCACTCATATCACTACAAAACTGCCGCATCAACCTACTGCCACTCCACAAACCATCAACATATACAGTTATCCACACTTCGCATCAACAACCTCCCCCCTGCATATTCAACTTCATCCACTACTAACAACTATCTCACTTCTATACCTGCAGCACACCACAAACATCATTTACCACTATCCACCAAATACCCCACAAAACATTCTCTTCCACCATCTCCACTCACTGATCTGCATCCCTTTAGCACTGCAGTCCATCACCAACATTCAGCAACTTAGCAGCAAACCATATATCCACTGCTGATACTGCTAAAACTGCTCCATCATTCATTCAAACCTGCCACTTCGTTGCGACCACCCTCAACCAAAATCACGACCCACTGCAGTCAAGCAACATCCCCGTAACCACCTTTCTTCACATCATACTACATCCACTGCCTGTTAAATAGACATACACGATCGTGTATGTCTATTTAACAGGAAGTTGAATTGATCGTGTATGTCTATTTAAGAGGTCAGGGAGGTGCACAGAGCATCACCACATCCACTGCAATTTCCATCTCAGTGCACTGTACACATCTTACTGCAACACTTGTCTCTACCACTCCTCTGATATAACAGCAGCCTGCCATCGACTTTACAACTGCCACCATCCTTCATCTCATTTCACCATTCATATACCTTCATAACAACTGACCACTCAATCTACCACCAGAAACAATCCCACTGCAACCATCTGCTCAAACTTCCCACAGCTTCCTTCACAACCAAGTACTAACATCACCACTGTCCACTGTCCACTGTCCAAATAGTTAACTGTCACTACAAACTACCATTCCCACTATCCTCCTGCCACACCATAATACCTCCTTTCCACTTCAGTACACAACCACCCCTCAAATACCACTGACCATCATACTGTCATTCACCATTCTACTTACTTAACCAAAACAACGTACTTCATCCAGCCACTGTCAACGCATATAGGCAACAATTCACCAAACCCCCTGTACAAACTGTCAAATATTTTTACACATACTCCTCACACTCCATACAACAAATACCACATACTCCCCACACTTTCAACATACCATATCACCACTGTCTTCAACATTTCACAATTCACCACCACCTCAAACAACTGATCACTCAAGCTCCAACATCATCACTCCAATAGCACTGTCAAAGCACTATTCACATTTTTCTATCTACCATTTGCTAACTGAACATCCCTTCACCAACAAGCCCTACTGTCACCACACATAGCAGTTATACCAAAGCACTCAACATAGCATACTGCCACCATTACCGACCACATCAAAACCATCATCAACCACCCTCTACTCGACTACACTCGGCTACAAACATTCAACAGCAGCAACCCCGCCTTAGACCACAACAACAACTACACAGAACTTCTACTCACCATTCTCCACAACTTGAACCTCACAACCATTGCACACAAGCCCGCAACAGCAGCAACACAGTAAATAAAGGCTTGGCATTTAACTAGCATTGCAGCAATAATTTGATCGAAATATACCTATAATGTAGCTAATGTATAATATGAAGGAAGAAAACTAAAGTAGTACCTTTTGTAAATCGATGCTTTGATTGTGGTTTTTCACTATATCATGCATATACCTCATCACATAATATACACAGTCAGTTGCTCCAAATTGTTGAGGACACTACAGCAATATTACAAGATAACTTAATAGTTAGTTTAAAATGAATTCATATGCCAAACAATATATAGTATTTATTTTATTTTATTTTTTGTTTGAAAATCAAATCACCTTAAGATGCTTCCATTTCAAGGTACTTCCTCGAGACTTGCCACCGAATGCCTTGTAAATTTTGAAGGCCCTACACATGCAAGAAAATGTTAAATAATAACTACTCCGACACTCGCATTTACATACACTAATTTCATGTATAAAATTTTAATTTTACCACACATACTAACTTCATATAAGAGAGCAAATATATACAACTTACGTGCTCACTTGCGGTTTAATTTCAAGTTTATGTTTGCGTTCTGTCTGAGGATCAAAAACATAAATCTCATTCATTTCTACACGGAAAACAAGCAGTATACAATGTTTCCTGCGTCACAAGATTTATAGTAAGTTAAAATTGGCATCAAATTTGTAAACTAGTTACTAAAAGTTTAATCCTCATACCCTTCGTACTGTGGGGCTAAAAGTAAGATTTTAGATTGCAATTCTTTCCATGTGTTTGACAAATATGTATTTGTCGCATCTGGATGTTTTCGCGCTTGGGAAAGCTTTATGGGACACATAAACCTAATGGTCTCCACTTTGAGATCATTGCACATATGATTTAACCACCTAAACAAATTTAAACATATATTATTAGTTTTTTAAAAATTGACTATTCATCAAAAAAATAAGATGGTTATATATAAAAAATTGCTAAGGAAAAAATACTCACATGATGTAAAGTTGCAACCATGATGCATTCAACCATGTCATACTAAGGAATTGGATAATGTCGTCCATCGTGATATGAATTTCAAAGTCCTCATCGTATGTGAATAAATCCTTATTCAGTTGAATTGCATTGATGGCACTATCATTGGATAACATTTGAAGTATTAGGTCATGCAAATATCTGCACTCGCTCGTTAAAGTTTTGAGAATCTCTTCATCCACGATTGATTTGCGTTTTGCAGACTCATCTGACATTGTATTCACGACCTTGTCATTACTATTTTCAAACAAATCCTTGTTTGGTTGAGATGTAGGCACCTAATTCAAAATTTTAAGTAGATGTTTGAAATGATGTTGTTAAAAGAATAGACGAATGCTATGAATTCAACTTCATATGTTAACTACTTTCTGATAAGTTTATAAATAGCTAAATTATCTATAATATGTTCTAGTATGAAGAAATTCTACTTCTTTAATATGTTCTAATATGAAATAGAGGAGTTTAGCAAGCTAAATTAAGGAAGAAAAATGCATTCATTACCGTATCATTATCTCTTAAAAGCACAAGGCTTTTAGGCCATTAAACAAAACTCCCGACCGCTTCTCCTATCGTGTTGTGATATTTAGTTGGAACAGGAAGTGAGGTTCCTTCATGACTAGACTCCACTGCATCAATTCCAACTTCTAGATGATCGACCAAGATTTGTTGATTATGACATTGATCTTCGAACTTGAAGCGGGATGTACCATGCCATGACCCACTACAACAATTTTGGAGTCCATATTCACGGCCAAACGACATTTAATCGGTTTCTAGAATGGCAAAGTACAAAACCAACATTTTTCACTTAGCACTTGTCAAATACATAAAATCGTATATGTTTATAAATTCAACTATGAATTGTTTACCTGCAAGTCTGCAAAGGGATCCGTCTCTTGAGTTTTGTTTGCATATTGTAAATTGCTCAAGTGCATTGATTGACAACTACTACGATGATCAGTTAATGGTGTGTTGATCTCCACCTCCTTGGGAAAATTCATCGTGTTCAAAATGTTTGCAATCTGCTCTTGAACCATTGTACTCATCTCTTGTCTCAATTTTTGGCTCACTTTAGCCTCTATTTCCTGAGTGATAACATGCAGCTCATCAGCTGATATTACACCACTTCGACCTTTTCTCTACATCCCCAAATACGTTTTTTACACCAACCATCCCACCAATCCCTCTAACTCGACCTGGATGCTATTTTTTTTCAAGCCATGACTCAAGACATCATCATACCTATTTGGAACCCATGACCCTTCAACGGCTTTTCCTCTCCAATCATTCTGTCAACAAAAAAAAAGCTAAAAAAAAGGTGGCATGCTTTTCACTATCATATGAAAATTAAAAAATTAAAATAGTGCTATAGTATCATGCTTTTTACTGAAATGTTAGCACCACACGTTTGCTGATATGATATCATATTACATGTCATATTTTATCTAATAAAGAATGCTGGGTCGTGTGTGTTTTCAGTTTAAAACATGTAAAGCGATAAAACACATGGAAACTAGTCGTACCATTTTATCTACAACCTTCTTAGTTTTCTCATTAGGGACGTCATAATTTCCATCGGCTCCTTTTTTTGATCGTGCCAAAATCCAATCAATACTCCAATCCAAAACAGGTCCACCTGGCAATATGGTCGAGGAACTATGGCCTTCAATTATCCATTTAGCCTTCTTCCTTGCATATCCATCTTGTCCTAAATATTGAGGATGCTCGTTGCATGCCAGACTCTTCCTAGCCTTCTCACTTATTTGCTATTTTATGACATTGCAAAATTCAGCAAAACAGAATAGCACAAGCCACAGAACAGTTGCAATCTGCACAAATGTTTGTACTATTTCTCAATGCATGAGTAGTATGGATTTAGTATGCAATGATAGAAGAAGAAAGAAAAATATGCAAGTCAAGGCAGCCTAAATTTTCGAAAATTTGCTAAGTAGATTCTACTAATGCTCCCCAATCATATGTTTACAATTCAGATTTTGCATTGGAATCTAAAACTAATGAGGATAAGCCTACAGATTCAACACCTGTGTATGCATCTAGCATTCCTACTCCAAAGCTATGGGCCAATGGTCTCTTACTAGTACTTGCACCATCTAAACCTCCTATTTTTAGTGTTTAAAATGATTCAAATGATGATTTGGTATCTAACACTATTACTAAATATTTGTCTACTGGAAACCATAACTGTGGTAGCAGTGATAATGTTATTCAACAAGTCTCTCAAAAATGGAACATGTAATAATCATACTGAATCAAAGCCAAATGACTCTAGTCATTGTAGATATTAAATATAGTTTATCTTCTCCTACATAAAAAAATACTTGCAAAGGCAGCTCACAATCACTCCCTGCTACGTTATGTTTTTGACCAACTAACCCTGCCTCACCATTTACTGTAGCTACCATTATACCGACCTTGTCCATGCTAGTTTCACCATACGAGCAACCATCCACTGTCAAGCTACTGACTGCACCATTTAAGCCCAAAACTAAAGGTTGCCCATGTAACACAGACTCCCTACCCAACGTACCACCTACTGACAAACTGTGTCTTGCACATAAACGCTCTCCCCTTCTCTATTTTGCACTACCGTGTCACAGGAAAGAAAAAATAAGTGGAATAAAATGAATTTAGTGCAAACCATTTTTTTCCTTTTTCTTTTTCATAAAATAGTTATAGCACATTAAATTTATTTGTATAAAACCTGTATACAATTCATGTATAAAATAAGAACATGCTATTGTATATTAGATTTAAACAAGAAACACGACATGCTGACGTGTATATTTATAAAAGTCTGACATGCTGCTGTTAAAATAAATTTTTATTTCGTTTGTATAGAAACATATACCTCATTCATAAAACATGTACAAGTTAGTATTTCATTGTATATCATTCAACAAGTTATACAACAATAGTCAAATACCACAATAAACACAGCAACCAATTCATGTTTCAGGGTCATCAAGTTTAGAAATACACACAACAACTAAAAAGTCACAAAGTGAACATCTCAAAGTATCATGTCTCAGCAATGAAACAAGTTACAAGGTCCTTCAGTAACACATCACAACAATGATATGTGTTACGGTGTCAACAAATTTAGAAGCAACACAACAAACAATTATGTCTCAGGGTCATTAATAGTGCTGCTAAAACAACCTAATTAAGTTACAGAGCAAGCATCACATTTAATAACAATCAAAGCCATGAAACAGTGAAGGACAGGATATATATACTTACCAACATATGAGCGTATCTATTTATTGTTATTCTTTGCACATATTTTAATATTCTACGTAATAAGTTAGGTTATGGGCATACATTTATGAGCAATCAATCGCTTTAATTAGATGGAAAACAGCTTTCATAAATTCTTATCAATTTAACTCTAATTACATGGAAATGATACTCTGCATCAATGAAATTGATTTATTGATATCAGCACAAGGTTGTTGCCACAACCATTTCAAGGACCTAACAGGCGAATGGCACGTACACATATAATAATTAAAAAAAAAGGATATGCACCAAGCCTGCATATAATCTTATCAAGGTGTATATCGCTGTTCAAGAAATAGTTTATTGAATAAAGAAATCAAAAGCAGTTCATTTGATATAAATATACAAGTGAATTGTTAGAGAAACTTTAGTAAATATACAAGTGAATTGCAAATGAGCTTTGTATGCATACAAGTGTAAGGAAAATTGAGTGTATAAAATATAAAAACTTAAGTTTTCAGGTTAATAAATTAAAATTGTGAAATCGGAGAATAGATGAGTGAAGAGCTTGTTAGTTGTATGTTCTATTATTCAATTAAAAAAGTGATTATATGACAGAATATGATTAACATTTTGAGGTTCTGCCAAACCAGAGGTGTCAAATGGAACTGGATTAAATAAAAATCATGTGCTGTTGGTTGTGTTATTTATACATTTCCATGACACGGTATCTTTTCGCATACAAGTAACATCTTGCGCTAAACAAATGCAGATATTGGGATTGGACGAATAAGAGTTTGAATTCACATAAAATATATTCGTCAAACTTTATACCCAATTGACTACTCCCCTTTTTCTTTTTGATATGATAACGACCATTTTACACAAAGTTTAAGCCAATGTTTTAACTAATACTGTCAATGCATCAAGTTGAGTTAAATTCTTACCATATCCCGTCAGGTGGATCCTTAGAGCAAAAGGATTCAAACCAACATAATTTACCAGTTTATAGCAAAATATAAAGGAGTTTCTAGTTTCGTAACAATATGCAATTCAGAGCAGAGGAGTTCCTAGTTTCATAGAGCTAAAGAGCAGTTTTCATTTTTGTTATAAGAAACTGCACGTTTCATTTTGAGAAATATGCAATTGCTCTGACGAAGCTGGTGAGTTGTAAAATGAAAGAAATAGCGTGTGACTTGTGGATATGGCATAAAAAACATACCTTAAACTCCTCGGTTTCACAATACTTCTTAAATGTTTCCCATTGTGTTTTTGTAACCCCATCATAAAATTCGTATGGCTCTTTATGGTTTTATGGAAGCTCTCTAGTCTTTGTAATCCAACCACTAACCAATTTTGTTTTGAAACCCTTCCATGCTCCACAAACATTTTTTAACACATTATTTTTCATTTTTTTGTCGATGTGATACTCGGTCTGAGGTAATAAAAAATAAAAAATAAACAACGTCAAAGCAGTAAAAATGAATTTGATAAACAATGAAAGCGGTTCATGACTCCAAACACAAAGGATCCAACTGACAATTTAATAAGCGAACAAATGAATTTATAATACCTTAATGTCTTACCAGATGGTATCGTTAAGCCCTTGACTAACGCTAGCCCAATTCTTGATATTCATATCAATTCTAGATCTAGCTGTATCGCCTACGTACGCCTTAAAAGACTTCACCCATTTTCCAGTAGGTTTGCCATTATCACACCACTCAATGAATTTTGGCTCGGATGTTCTATATTTCTTTCCGGTTGTTGGACCTCTTTGCCTCCTCTTAGATGATGGTTCTGAAGCGGAAGCGGAAGTGTTTTGCTCATCAATGTGTTCATATAGTTGCATTTCCATTATTCCTGTATCACAGATGTGCACCCGAAAGTTATAAAATATTTCAACAAACGGATAATAACTTAAATATCACACAGTCTGTGTAACATCCCACCCTTTTAGACGATTTAAATCGACAATAAACCACACATGTCAACTAAAATCATTCATAAGGTAAGACAGTTAATGGGGTAAATAAGAAAATAATAGAAAAGAAGGAAAGATAAAACACAGAATCTCACAGCGGAATGACAAAATATAAAAATCAAATAAACAGTTCATGAAGCTGTTTTACAAATAACATTTGATTACACCTTTACAATACAAATCAGAGTTATACATACAGTAGAAATAAATAAATAATGCAGCGGAACACATGATGTAGTGGAATAATTAATAATAAATAGTAGACTCGTCTCCGTCTTCGTCCTCCAAAATATAATGGTCTTCAATACACTAAAAAAGCTCAGACTGACCCGAGCGTAATAAAAAGACAAAACACTCGAGTCAGGACTAAGAGATCTTATGTAAGTCAAATCAAAATAAGTAGAATAGAAATATTACTATAATGGATTCGGAGATGTATAACAGGAATTTCATCTCCTATCAAGTGTACAATGTGGATTTAATTATTTAAAAGATTTCAAACGATTCAAAAATACCAATCTTAATCATTTTAATTAAAATATATCCGAATTTTAAATTTAAAACTTAATTCTTTCAAATAATTCAATTCTAATAAATAATCCAAATTAAAGAAATTACATGGTTATATGTCATTTCAACTAGTATCCAAATCAAAATTTCCAAATCAATGGAAACCGCTCGAGTTATCATTTCAAACCATAGTGGTAACAAAGATATATACATAAATTAACATCCAATCATCCAAAATGACAACCAATAACATCCATCACAATCCAACATCCAAATCAGCCAATAAATCACAACAATCAATTGATTATCATTATCATGTGTATAACTTGCAATTTATATTCATTATTAAATAAATGGCAAATTCAATTCAATATAAATTCAAATTTAACTTAAATGACAATCTAATAATACCAAAAGCAATTAATAAATTTCTAATCGCATTATAAATTTAATTTAACTAGCATAAGATAATCTAGTATTCGTGAGTGGGTCAAAACATTTACCTTTGATATTTAGAACGCAAAAATCCAAACAAAGATGCCTTTTCCAATAGTCTCCAAACTCAGCCAAACCTATTTTATGTTATTAGGAATTCCAATACGAGTCCAAGGGAAGAAACTACGCATGTATCAAAGCTCGTATGAGGAAGATATTCAGGTTATAAGGATATAAAATAAAATAAAAATACATACATATTTAATTCTTAAAATAAGAAACTTTAACAACTCACGTTTTCAAATTTGATGTACCCAAAACAAAGGCAAGGAGTGGAAAGCCAAAACCATTAAGGCTAATTCTCATTGTTCAATTTTTTTTTCAAGGCTTCTTGCAAAAGAAGGCAAGGCGATGAGGAAAGGTACAGATGTGGTTAAGGAAGAAATGGATGCTCACACTTTTTTATTCTTTTCTTTTTCTAAACATAGCTTCAGTAAAATGAATTGGCAGCAATTAAGTAGAGATATAAAGCTATGTTGACATTGAGACTTTGAGGGAAACAAATAGAGGTCTGATGTTTGAAAAATAAGAAATTTCTAGGGGAAAGAATGATATATGATATAAAACAAAAGAAGAAAGGGAAGTGACAAATGAAATATTTATGGAAGGGACAAATAAAACAAAACTGTATGATCTAAGTAGATGCTTTGGGAAATATATAAACAAAACGGAAGAATAAGAAAGGATATAAATTCACGTTTCAATTACATCAAAGAATTGCAATAAAACCAAATATGGAAATGGTGGCAGGTGTATTGAATAATAAGGAAATGAAGGGACCACTTAGGATCTAGTTAATTGCATGATCCACTCAATTAAATATATTATCACTGAATACACCCTTTTTCACACTCGTTTACACATAATTAACATATAGTAAATAAATTTGAATACAACAACCAGTGTAACGTTACAAAAAAAATAAAAGATGATCTAGAACTCAAATTAAAGTTTTTTTTCCTTTCACAATAATGTTTTTCTCATAGGGGAATTGCACAACCTAAAAAGTCAATTAAATTTAAACTTCAAGATTAGTGTTAAAATCAATTATATACAGCCTCAAATGTATACTTAATGACTGTAAAATATTATTTTAAAATTCATTTTTTTCTTCTTTATATAGAATTATTTTTACCCTAAAAATGAAAATGTTCGTTTTATTTTCATTAAAATGTTCTTTTTATTTTTTTACGATAATGTACGTTTCTTTTGTTAAATCCAATAATTATTATTAAAGTTTCTTTTTTTTTTAAATTGAAAGATCCCAAATCGACATAATTGTAATTAATTTCATAATTACACTTATAACGGATTATAACAAACGTACATTTCTTTCATTAAATGCCATTAATTTCAAATAAATTCTCTTTCCCTTTTATTAGAAGATTCCAAGTCAAATTAACGACAATAAATTCATTAATTAATTTAAATTCCAACATATACTTATTTTGTTTTTTTTAATCTTATTATTCAATCAATTATCATATTATATATATACTTAACGTTGGTTTACCATTTCATTACCTCAATCTTCTATATTTATCACTTTAGTTCATATTAACTATAGTAGGTAATTAGATTAACTGCAATTGATTTTCAATTTAATTTCAATGGATTAAATAAATATGTGATGAATGACAAATGTTACCTTTTACTTACTTAATCGCATTTACAAGATTATTACTAACAACAAATGATATGACTACTTACACAATCCTGATTATACTCAATTTTCCATTAATTTCATATAATTTCCCCTTTTATATAACATTTAATTCATTTCCTTATTTCAACCTATCATCAAATAACGTTACAATTATTTTAATCACTAACATATAATTCCAACCTTAAACCCAACATTCAATTGCCTTAATTCAATTAATTACCCATTCAATATTAAAACGATAAATTAATGAGAAAATAGTTAATACAATCGTTTATAATAATAATTCATACCCCTTATCTTATTCTTTACAACCAAGGGTTATAATTTGCTTACCTAAAAAGGTTTTATATTCAATATTAACCTATGTCAATTAACTACATACAAGTTCACCATCTACATCATTTAATTTATTTCATTATTTGCAATCATAACCAAGTCAACCTACAACGTATTTCAATTAGTTTGAAATTACTTTAAATATTTATCAGTAGCGTTCAGACAACACCACTGATTTCATATTCAATATTAGCCAATTCTAATTGATTACATATAATTTCAACGTTCAATGTATTTCCTTATTTTTAGTTATAACTAATTATAACCTTAAAGTCGCTTCAATTAATTGGAAATTAGATTAAAATAGTTGGCAATTACCTTATATTAACATTACTAACATTACATTCTAGTTATTCTTCTCCTTGTAAAATCAATTTTTTTAGTTTTATTTCAATATAAAATTATAAAATATTATTTAATTAATATTTTAAAATCGAAAATTATGGGTCGTTACACTCTCCCCTACTCAAAACTTTTCGTCCTCGAAAAGGGAAAAGGAGGAAATTAGGAAAAGGAGAAAATAAGGAATCATTATATTTTATTCAAAGTATTCAATATATAAACAATTAATTTTCATAACTAATTAACTTAAATAGAATATACAATTAATTACAAGTAATTCTTCATATTCAAGTCTACCAAAGTTTGAAAATATTTCACTTTTCACAAAATTTCTAAGTCTAAAATTTATGAAAAATTTCGGCAGATTCTCCTTTGTACGGAGAGGTCGCGGAGAAATAATAATATCTATAATCATCATATATATATCATATTAAAAAATAAACATCCCAAACTATGGGAAACAATATAATATTTCTAGAAACCTATAATCCAAAAATATACCTATTAGTCGGGTAAAGAACGCTTAATTTATGAAACCAAAAGCAGTAGCTATTATTTCCATAAACTTGTACTTCACTTGTAAAATCCAAAGAAGTTAATAATACGTGAAAAGAGATATATTTAAGTTGCTTCAATTAATAACAAACAAATCAACACAATATAATAATAGTCACATGCAAACAAACAACATGACCATCATATGTAACAAAGGAATCAATCATATGTCCATAGCAACCAAACTGATGATTTGTTCAGGTTCAGACATTTTTAGTCGTACAAGATGATAAATAGACTATTAAGTGTACCCTATGCTCAATAGCCTTAGATAAATACTTGATATATTATCTATACATCCTTATAGAGTTAGAAGTATCCTTTCCTATCATCTCAAAAGCCAAAATAACCAATAATTTCAACACAATATTTAAGTTTATTCAATTAATTTCTTTTTTTTTACATCATTACTATTCTTTTTTTCTCATATAACGTCCCTTTCTTTTTCTTACATGTACATATATAAATTATTTCACAATATTAACTCACATACATAACATTTCTTGTTCATCAAATTTTTTATTTAGAAATAATTTCATTGAACGCTTCCATTACTTAATTTTACCTGTATAATATTCTATTACATATTCTATTAACATTTCAACTTATTAAACATTTTTGGTAAATATATGTGTTTTAAGAATGTAATTGAGTGTTATACAAGTTTATTTTATTCATGCTAGTTAACAAAATATTCAATGATTACATATTCTAAATTTTTATATCTTTTGATTTACAAGTTACAAATTTCTAATTTCTTATATATTTTATTCGTAAAATTCCATTCTTATTTATTTAGTTAATTATTATTTTTATAAAGGCCGATCACTTACATAATTTGTTTTCCATTAAAGATTTAAGCCATTAATGAATCATTTCACAAAATATTACTTAAGCTTCTACAGCCTTACTTAATTTTATACCTTAATTTAGTTATAGAATAAAAAATTTAGTTTTTGGTGTTCGCCCTTAAAGAGAAAAGAAATACTTCAATATATCTAAAAATTCAATTAAAACATTTAACCTCATTCACTTAGTAGGAATATAAGATAAATTTAAAACATCTTTATAGCATTATGCAAGGACTTTCCCAAAGTTTAAACAATGTTAGAAATTTGTATCAAAAATTTATATTCAAACATTATGATAAGATTTTAAAAATAAAGTTCCTTAAATCTGATAATTTATTAGACTCAATATTCCAAAATAAGTATAAACTCTAGATTATTAAAGTGAAACTAATAGCATACTCAAATCTTGCACTAAATATCTAAATAAAAGTATAAATTTTCATAGATTCATGATTAATTTTACACACTTGGTTTAAAATGAATATTCAAATCATGGGAAAAACATTTATCCTGGTTTAATACAAAATTCAAATAGTAACTAAACCTATAAATTTACTACTAGTACTTCGAAATCAAGTAATTATTGAAAACCATACTTCCAAAATTGAGATTCTAATTTATTTTCCAAGTATATTTAAAACTTCGCAAATCATTTTTTCCATTTATATAATATATCTTCAAATTATACATTCAAAGAAACTTATAAAAAAATTTACAAAAAAAAATTCATTTGGAAACTTCATTTGCAAATCAATCATCTTTAATGTTTTAATACTTTACAAAAAAAAATCCTATAAATTTTCTTGCTTCATTTATTAATACCATTTCAGTAATTTTAAATAACATCTTTTTAAATATATGTAAATTATTTGAAAACAATTACTTACATCATTACTTATATAAAAAGAGAAGCTATTGAAAACCTTAAATCCATTATGTTTAAATTTTATTAGTTTTAAATCTCAAAATACTTTTAAACATAATTAATAAATCAATAATCATTAACTTTAAAATGTTTAATTTAATTAATAACTTCTGACAATATTTAGAACACTAATAATTTACTACTAAACCATGTTGTACATAAATAAACAATATTTAAACATTTTAAAGTATTTAGAAAGGAAAAATGATCAAAATATCTTTTATATAATACTTTATCAAAATACTTTTATAACTCGATGTTTTAACAGGTTTATCCTTGTTCTTGCAGACTCTGGCCATGCGTTGATCAGACGCATGGCTAGAATTCTCCAAGTACTTAGCAGACCTGTTTCAACACCCAGTGAAAATACTTAAAATCATTGAAAATAGATATGGAAAGTACGTTCCCCCATGGATTGCAGTTATGCAATGGTTGTGCCGCTATCCCAGCGGAATCAATTGTAGCTGTAGGCATCTCACCCCTCGATTTACGCTATCCAATAATATCAAATGAATATAATAAGTGACCCACCAAAGGGATCCGATAATGAACCACCAAAGGGATCCGATAATGACCCACCAAAGGGATCCGATAAATGACCCACCAAAGGGATCCAACAAATGACTCACCAAAGGGGTCCGATGGAAGGTACTTCCCATATCATTTATTTCAAAATATATCATACCATATATAGTCACCATTCAGAATCATAGCTTCAAATATCACACTTATATAAATTCCATCATATATAAGATTTCATTTTCAGATAAAGTATTTTCCAAAATCAATAGTCTCAAATATATCAAATCATTTTTATAATAATTCCGTTATATATAAGATTTATCTCTTCAGACCAAAAATCTTCCAAAATCAACATTTTTAAAAATCACCTTATACTTATATAAAGTCTGTCTTATGCAAGAATAAAAAAAATTTGCAAATCAATTACGCTGCATGAAGATCCATATGGAATTGAACATTTTTGCTTTGCAAAAGGTTTTGAATTTAGAATAGTTTTTTTTTATATACAATCATTTTGTGAAATAGTTTGGTATATAAAATGGTTGTGGAAAATAGTTTGTAAATAAAATAGTTTGTAAAATAGTTTGAAAATAAAATAGTTTGAATAAGAAAAATTAAAGAAAATAGTTTGTATAAGGAAAATAAAAGAAAGTAGTTTGAAAAATGGTTTTAAATTAATAGTAGTTTTCATAAAAGAAAATCCCAATTTAAATTACAAAGATATCCAACCCAACAACTTTCAATTTCAATGCCAAAGCATATCAATAATATTAGAACATAATATGTACACATGTCATCATTTCGCAACATTACATTCGATCGTTCACTCGATCACACAAGTTCGCTTTCGAACTAGTATTGTCCATTCAACTTCCCTAATGCAGACTTCGATATGGTTCTCCTTGCATAGCCATATACTATGATAGAGAACTCTAGAATCAAACCAAAAATCCATATCAATATTCACCATCAAGAATCGAATGAAAAATTCTAATGCGAAATGGTGTAATTCACCTCAAACTTACGTACTCAAATCCTGATCAAATTAATTATGCGAATAAAATAATATACGCACAACTTACGTATTTATTTCAATTTGATTCATCACAATTATACTTCAACTAAATTCATTATTAATCTCATTGATTAATGAAAGTATCATTTCATACTTTAATATTTGTTTCACATAATTTCTCCATTTAACATATAACATTAATTTATTCCTTCTCATAATATTGCTTATATTTCTCTTCAATTTAAATTACATTCATTCCACATGTAATATTTCTCATTTAATATTACATTTATTACCAAATCATTTCATAAGGAATTTTCTTAAGTTTATAACCAAATTATAAAAACATAATTCCTTTTTATAAGACATTGTTCAGGTTTAAAGTTATCACAACTTTATTTATAACCATTTATTATAACATTCATTTATTTCATAACAATTTACAAGTCATTGTTTTATTTATAATCAATTCACATTAAATTCATACTAATTCACAAGGTTTTGATTATCCAAAATATCCAAATATTTTGTTTTTCAATAGTTGAACTACGGTCAAAAACAACAAAATTCACAACAACAATAATTAATCAATGCTTTTAAACTGATAAAACGCAACTAATCAACAATAAATGATAATAACTAAATATTACCATTTCATAAATCAAACACATTACAAATAACTATATTAGTTATAAAAATTTAATCCTCTGCATATCATATAATATTAGGAAAAAATTCATTTCAAAACTTGTATAAAACACTTTTATAAAACTAACAAATACACGCTCTCATATATACACTTAGACAACTCATTCTAGGGTATTACTACCCTATCTCTAATGAGTTAACCCCAACAGGCTAAGATATGTCTAAACCAAAGCTCTGATACCAACTGTAACATCCCACCCTTTTGGACGATTTAAATCGACAATAAACCACACATGTCAACTAAAATCATTCAAAAGGTAAGACAGTTAATGGGGTAAATAAGAAAATAATAGAAAAGAAGGAAAGATAAAACACAGAATCTCACAGCGGAATGACAAAATATAAAAATCAAATAAACAGTTCATGAAGCTGTTTTACAAATAACATTTGATTACACCTTTACAATACAAATCAGAGTTATACTTACAGTAGAAATAAATAAATAATGCAGCGGAACACATGATGTAGTGGAATAATTAATAATAAATAGTAGACTCGTCTCCGTCTTCGTCCTCCAAAATATAATGGTCTTCAATACACTAAAAAAGCTCAGACTGACCCGAGCGTAATAAAAAGACAAAACACTCGAGTCAGGACTAAGAGATCATATGTAAGTCAAATCAAAATAAGTAGAATAGAAATATTACTATAATGGATTCAGAGATGTATAACAGGATTTCATCTCCTATCAAGTGTACAATATGGATTTAATTATTTAAAAGATTTCAAACGATTCAAAAATACCAATCTTAATCATTTTAATTAAAGTAGATCCGAATTTTAAATTTAAAACTTAAAGCTTTCAAATAATTCAATTCTAATAAATAATCCAAATTAAAGAAATTACACTGTTATATGTCATTTCAACCAGTATCCAAATCAAAATTTCCAAATCAATGGAAACCGCTCGAGTTATCATTTCAATCCATAGTGGCAACAAAGATATATACGTAAATAAACATCCAATCATCCAAAATGACAACCAATAACATCCATCACAATCCAACATCCAAATCAGCCAATAAATCACAACAATCAATTGATTATCATTATCATGTGTATAACTTGCAATTTATAAATAAATGGCAAATTCAATTCAATATAAATTCAAATTTAACTTAAATGACAATCTAATAATACCAAAAGCAATTAATAAATTTCTAATCACATTATAAATTTAATTTAACTGGCATAAGATAATCTAGTATTCGTGAGTGGGTCAAAACACTCACCTTTGATATTTAGAACGCAAAAATCCAAACAAAGATGCCTTTTCCAATAGTCTCCAAACTCAGCCAAACCTATTTTATGTTATTAGGAATTCCAGTACGAGTCCAAGGTAAGAAAGTACGCATGTATCAAAGCTCGTATGAGGAAGATATTCAGGTTATAAGGATATAAAATAAAATAAAAATACATACATATTTAATTCTTAAAATAACAAACTTTAACAACTCACATTGTCAAATTTGATGTACCCAAAACAAAGGCAAGAAGTGGAAAGCCAAAACCATTAAGGCTAATTCTCATTGTTCATTTTTTTTTGAAGGCTTCTTGCAAAAGAAGGCAAGGCGATGAGGAAAGGTACGGATGTGGTTAAGGAAGAAATGGATGCTCACACTTTTTTATTCTTTTCTTTTTCTAAACATAGCTTCAGTAAAATGAATTGGCAGCAATTAAGTAGAGGTATAAAGCTATGTTGACATTGAGACTTTGAGGGAAACAAATAGAGGTCTGATGTTTGAAAAATAAGAAATTTCTTGGGGATAGAATGATATATGATATAAAACAAAAGAAGAAAGGGAAGTGACAAATGAAATATGTATGGAAGGGATAAATAAAACAAAACTGTATGATCTAAGTAGATGCTTTGGGAAATAAATAAACAAAACGGAAGAATAAGAAAGGATATAAATTCACGTTTCAATTACATCGAAGAATTGCAATAAAACCAAATATGGAAATGGTGGAAGGTGTATTGAATAATAAGGAAATGAAGGGACCACTTAGGATCTAGTTAATTGCATGATCCACTCAATTAAATATATTATCACTGAATATACCCTTTTTTCACACTCGTTTATACATAATTAACATATAGTAAATAAATTTGAATACAATAACCAATGTAACGTTACAAAAAAAATAAAAGATGATCTAGAACTCAAATTCAAGTTTTTTTTTCTTTCAAAATAATGTTTTTCTCATAGGGGAATTGCACAACCTAAAAAGTCAATTAAATTTAAACTTCAAGATTAGTGTTAAAATCACTTATATACAGCCTCAAATGTATACTTAATGACTGTAAAATATTGTTTTAAAATTCATTTTTTCTTCTTTATATAGAATTATTTTTACCTTAAAAATGAAAATGTTCGTTTTATTTTCATTAAAATGTTCTTTTTATTTTTTTACAATAATGTATGTTTCTTTCGTTAAATCCAAAAATTATTATTAATGTTTCTTTTTTTTTAAATTGAAAGATCCCAAATCGACATAATTGTAATTAATTTCAAAATTACACTTATAACGGATTATAACAAACGTACATTTCTTTCCTTAAACGCCATTAATTTCAAATAAATTCTCTTTCCCTTTTATTAGAAGATTCCAAGTCAAATTAGCGGCAATAAATTCATTAATTAATTTAAATTCCAACATATACTTATTTTGTTTTTTTTAATCTTATTATTCAATCAATTATCATATTATATATATACTTAACGTTGGTTTACCATTTCATTACCTCAATCTTCTATATTTATCACCTTAGTTCATATTAACTGTAGTAGGTAAATAGATTAACTGCAATTGATTTTCAATTTAATTTCAGTGGATTAAATAAATAGGTGATGAATGACAAATGTTACCTTTTACTTACTTAATCGCATTTACAATATTATTATTAACAACAAATGCTATGACTACTTACACAATCCTGATTATACTCAATTTTCCATTAATTTCATATAATTTCCCCTTTCATATAACATTTAATTCATTTCCTTATTTCAACCTATCATCAAATAACGTTACAATTATTTTAATCACTAACATACAATTCCAACATTAAACCCAACATTCAATTGCCTTAATTCAATTAATTACCCATTCAATATTAAAACGATAAATTAATGAGAAAATAGTTAATACAATCGTTTATAATAATAATTCATACCCCTTATCTTATTCTTTACAACCAAGGGTTATAATTTGCTTACCCAAAAAGGTTTTATATTCAATATTAACCTATTTCAATTAACTACATACAAGTTCACCATCTACATCATTTAATTTATTTCATTATTTATAATCATAACCAAGTCAACCTACAATGTATTTCAATTAGTTTGAAATTACTTTAAATATTTATCAGTAGCGTTCAGACAACACCACTGATTTCATATTCAACATTAGCCAATTCTAATTGATTACATATAATTTCAACATTCAATGTATTTCCTTATTTTTAGTTATAACTAATTATAACCTTAAAGTCACTTCAATTAATTGGAAATTAGATTAAAATAGTTAGCAATTACCTTATATTAACATTACTAACATTACATTCTAGTTATTCTTCTCCTTGTAACATCAATTATTTTTTTAGTTTTATTTCAATATAAAATTATAAAATATTATTTAATTAATATTTTAATAATCGAAAATTATGGGTCGTTACAGTCTGAACTGATTTGAAGACATATTTGCTTGATTGCAAAATGCACACAGCCAGAACTTATTTGAAGAGATATTTGCTTGATTGCATTTTCAGATGGTCTCATGTTTCCAGAGCTATAATTTCTGGGGTAGATTCAAGATGTAAATTTCTTTTGTTGTATGCAGAACTATAAGCTCATGATTTAACCACTTAAGCAAAACGTACATGGTTGCTTAAATTTCAGAGCAAGCAACCGGCCAACAAATGCGCATATCTGAGAAAGCTACACATAACTAGTTCACACTGTAATGAGCAACGACACACATTTCAATATAAGAAAATGATTTCATATGTTATTTTTTTCATATCAAGAAGACAGTATTGCAATAAATTATTATATGATAGATTCAGGAAGATAAGCTAATGCATATAAATTTCATCATTAAATTGTTATCCGATAGATACTAATGCAAGAAAATAGTGCTAATCTGCTAGTATTGCAATGGGTCAAAACAGAAATGCCTTTTGAATTCTTTTGTAGAGATCGAAGTATGTGTAACGACCCAATATTTTCAAAATATCAACTATTCATTTAACCATGCTTTCACACAAAACTATACTCACACATGTTTTCTCATTCGTTTGAAGATTTAGCTTCTGATATACACATTCCAAATAAATGTACACATATGAACAAATTAAATGGTGACAGTATTAGAAGGTTAAAAAATTACCCCGCTATCCAAACCCCTTCATCGTGATCAGTACGTGCATAATTTGCATTTAAATCAACTTCTTCTTCTGATAGACTTACGCCAATGGAAAAAGGTGGATTCTCGTCAACTTGATTATACTCTTCTTCATCTACCACGTCGTCGATCCCAACAATGCGTCTTTTTCCAGGAAGGACAATAGATCACTTATGATCAGCTGGGTCGGTGACATAAAAAACTTGTTTCACTTGAGATGCCAAGATGAGTGGATCGTTATCATGACTCACTCGATCAAAGTCAAGAAGTGTGAATCCATGTTCATCCACTTGTACAACATGATGGTTATCGGCCCATTTACATTGAAATAGAGGAATCGTGAAGTCCTTATAATCAAGTTCCCAAATATTCTCAATTACTCCGTAATATGACATTGTCGCATTTATTGGTTTGTTATCTTTAGCACTAGCAAATTCTCTTGAAGATGCTACGACACTTACTCCACTATTTTGCATTTTGCTCTTTTCATCCTGACGCTTCGTATGAAAGACATACCCATTAATAGCGTATACTTCATAAGAGCTAACTTGAAATTTAGGCCCATACGCCAACCATTTTATTGTATCGGAAACATTATGATTTGTTTGAGACAATTGAAACATTACCCTATCTTCAAACCATATGACGAATGAGAAGTTATGTTCATTTGTCAACCATCTTTCGTTCATTGAAGGATTTTGAGACTTTAGAATTGTCATGTGCTCTTCCAAGTAAGGTTGAACCTCACTAAGGTGCTGTAAAACTAGTAGGTGAGATTTGTGAAACATATCATCACCAATTGACATCAATTTACACCCAATTATGCCTTGACCGTCAAGTCGCCCTTCATGTCGAGACTTGCAAAGTCCAATAGGTTCAACGTCAGTTAGGTATTGAGTGACAAATTCAATAACTTCCTCGGCTACAGTACCTTCTATGATACTAGCTTCAGGTCTATATCTATTCTTTGTTTTTCTTTTTAAAGTTCCCATGTGCATTTCGAACGAATACATATACCTCATAAAAACAGGACCGCAAATCTTGATTTCTCTTACCAAATGTACAACTAAATGCACCATAACATCAAAAAATGAAGGGGGAAAATACATCTCAAATTGACACAAGGTAACAATAACATCGGCTTGTTGATCATCCAACATATCAGGATCAATCACCTTACTACAAATTGCATTAAAAAAATTACAAAGCTTTGTAATAACATGTCTAACATGTTAAGGCAATATACCTCGAATAGCAACAGGCAACAAATGTTGCATTAACACATGACAATCATGAGACTTCATGCCCGTCGATTTCAAATCCTTCATTGATACACGACTGCTAATGTTCGAAGAATAACCTGATGGAACCTTGACACCACGAAGACACTCGCATAAACTAGTTTTTTCTTTTTTGGACAATGTATAACATGCAGGAGGAAAATAGATACGTTTACCTTTCTCCACTGGTGCTAACTCCTTTCGAATACCCATTTTCATCATATCTTGTCTAGCTTTCTCACCATCTTTTTTCTTACCAGATATATTCAAGAGTGTTCCAATGATACTGTAACAAACATTTTTTTCTATATGCATTACATCTAGACAATGCCTAATTTGTAAATGTTTCCAATATGGAAGTTCCCAAATTATACATTTTTTCTTCCACATGCCTTCTTGAAGAGGAAAGGCTTTGCCAAATACATTTTCAATATCCTTGATCAGTTCATATACATCATTTCCTGTTAATGGCAAACGAGCAACTCCGCTTTCTATCTCCCCATTGAAAGGTTTCTTCTTTTTACGATAAGGATGATTGAGAGGGAGAAATCTACGACGATGCATATACACATTTTTCTTGCAAAAATGCAAGCGCTCAACAGCCATGTCGTCCTTACAAATTGGGCATGCTCTAGCACCTTTTGTACTATATCTAGACAAGTTACCATATACGGGAAAATCATTTATGGTACAAAAAAGCATGGCGCGTAATGTAAATTCACTTCTACTATATGCATCAAATACGCGCACACCTTTATCCCACCAAAGTTTTAGATCATCAATAAGAGGATCTAGATAAACATCGATGTCATTCCTTGGTCGTCGTGGTCCCGAAATCATAAGAGACAACATAATGTACTTGCGCTTCATACTCAAGTAAGGTGGAAGATTGTAAATCACCAAAAGAACCGGCCAAGTACTATGTTGACTGCTAAGATTGCCAAATGGATTTATGCCATCTGTGCAAAGACCAAGTCTGAGATTTCTTATTTCTTCGCTGAAACTAGAATACATGGTATCGATATTTCTCCACTGCGGAGAATCGGCTGGATGCCTTAGTAATCCATCATCCTTCCTCACATCTGCATGCCATCTTAAGTTTTTTGCATTTTCTTTATTTGCAAATAAACGTTTAAACCTTGGTACAATGGGCAAATACCATAAAACCTTTGCTGGAGGCCATTTCTTATCTGGGTCGTTATGAACATTTTCTCGCGACTTGTGACGGGATAATCCACACTTAGGACACTCATGCAAGCTCTCATATTCATTTCGATACAATATACAATCATTTGGACATGCATGTATCTTTTTGTATCCTATGCCAATTGGACACATAATTTTCTTTGCCTCGTAATTAGAAGTAGGAAGCTCGTTACCTTCCGGTAGCATGTCTTTCAAAAGTTCCAACAATGATGTAAAACTTATATCACTCCACCCGTGTTTTGCTTTTAAATTGAAAAGCTTGAGCACAGCAGACAATATTGTAAACTTAGCACAACCAGAATACAAAGGCTTCTCAGCATCAAGTAATATTTTTTCGTACAATTTTGGCTCTTCCATCAAATGTTCTTGAACATCATCAAACATCTCATTAACATTGTCGATCTCATCAGTCTCATCGTTTACCTCGTTATTCACGGTACCTTCTCGGTCATCCTCATCAGTGTAATGATTACTAGAACTAGGTGTACTAAGTGTGCTTTCACCATGCCATATCCACTGTGTATAATTTTGGTTGAACCCATACCGAATTATGTGATCCCTGATCCGATCTATGTTATGAAATCTCCTCCTATTCTGGCAACGTCTACAAGGACAAAAAATTATTTCTTCTCTTCTTGTTAATTGATCATTCAACGCACACTTGATGAATCCTTCCATTTTGTTCAAGAACTCATCATCACTACATTTAACGTTATACATCAAATTACGATCCATGTGAAATTGCTAGAGACGCACTACATAAGCAAAAAACAAAAAATCATAAGTGTTTCTTATGTTTGTTTGGATATTTCAATTATTCCTCAACATCAGATCATATAAACTTAGATATTGAAAATGAAGAAGTTAGAATTTCTTTTCTTGCAAGTGCATTGCTAGATGGATAATTGATTATAAATTAAAGTGTATGAATGAATAAGCAATGATCAATAGCTAGATTTTTTTATAGAAGCCATTTTAGAGACCAAGAGAGAGAGAGAAATAGAGTGTTTAAAATAATCAACTATAGATGGTTCGGAAATGGATATAGCATGTATAGTAATGTAGGGTTACCGTGAAAAGTGAAAAAAATTGTTTGGAAGAGTTAAAATTTAGAGGAGCGATGGTTCAAAATTTTGAACATTGTTTCCTTGTTTAAAAATGCAGAGCCATCCACTAGTAGACTGTCGGCATTCCTATAGATCGACCGGTTAGACCTTATATATGTTGTTTTTCAAGTGTGAACAAGAAGTAAAATAATTATAAATAAGTACCTAAAAAACATAGGAACGTGAATTTTCTTTTAAACATGCATCAGTATGGTTAATTGAGGAATTCTTTACGCAAATTTGGCACTTCATTCGAAGTTAGTATGTTAATGTCATGTATCGGCGTGAGCATATAATTATAGCATTTAGTAGTTATATTTGTATTTTTGCACAAGATTTCTAAAAAGAAAATGTTCATTTGTTGGCATGTGACGTTGATTCTTGTTTTCCATTTGTTGAAAAGTTAAGTCGAGCTGCCAGTTATACAAAGAAGCGGTTGACATCTACTGTGACTTTTATGGTTGGTTTGTTCAATTTATTTGTTTTATGGGAAAAAGGTTGAAAGCAGATGAAGTTGATATATAAAGCATATTAAATTGTAAAAAGCAACTGGTTTGAAATGAAATTTGGGTTATTCTTAAAACTCCGTGTAAAACTACAACCAAAACACCAATCACCTCCTCCAATCCATTATTTCACTGCTACTACTCCACCTTCCTCTCTGCTTACAAATACCACCACTACCATTTCAACAACAGCACCAGTATGTCAACCTACACTGCCACTTCCTGAACCCCCCGTCTATTGCAAACACCTCCAGCCTCCTACAGTACACTCCACCATCACACACACTTCAACTAAGCTCCTGACCACAAACAAAACAACCCCATTCCTATCAGCTACTTCACCCAATCCACTATCCTTCTCTACCAATTGCCACCATCCAGTGCATTCCTCCCCGTGTCAGTACAACCAGAAACAACCCACGGCCTCGATCACTGCCTTCCACTTTAACCGTACTTCCTCCTACAGCAAACTGCATCAACCCAGCACTGCAAACACTTTAGCATCCTGCCCAAACAACCTCTGTTTCAACTTCATACGCTAACTTCAACCATTCAAATCCTCCTCTCACTGCCTCGATCACTTGTGCCACTCCATACAACCACTTGGGGTACGTTCTTCCAACTCTAAAACGTTGCATCACCAATTGTTGCAACCTCACCTTCCATCAACTGTCCATCGCAACAATTCACACCTAACCTCCTTCTCCATCACCATGCAACATAATATACCCATTACCAACAATACCACCATCCCACAAACCACCACCTTCCATCATAGAAAACGAGCAACCCCAAGTCCACTAACTCCAACCATCACTTCCTTCCCATTTGAAACTGCCATCTCCTTCAACAGACTGTGACCAGACCTTTCCTCACATCCTCCTTCCCACTGCAACTACTCACATAAATCCTCACTACTAAAACCACACCCTGCCCTTATGCACTTCAATCAGCACAAATTTCCAACCCACTTGATCCCTGCATCACTACAACACTGCAATTTCCAACTCCCAAACGTGAACCCTGCATTGTCCTCGAACAAAATTGGAAATCCAAGAAAATCGCCTCGCACAAATTCGATTCCAAACTCCTCAAATTGCCACCATTCTCAATCCAAGAACAACTCGAACCATCCAGAATTTCCAATCCTTTCACAATCTGACGGTTATTGGCCTTAACAAAGAACCATTTCTTTATTATGACCTTACTAATTGAATTAGCCATGCTTATTTTTTTATTTACAAAAAAATATGTAGGCACAGGGGTAGAAGACTGTGCGTCTTTCAACTGAACAAGGAATTCACTTCTGTTGGCGATACATCAGCGTAACCCCTTTAGAAGTACAACAACTTCAAAGCTAAGAGGGTATTTTACGAAGTAGAAGTAAGTTGAAATGGATTGAGGTGATAGAACTCAAGGAGGTCAACGAAGAAAGGAGTACGAGGAAGAGAGATAGCATTGGATGTGTACTCCACTGCCCATGGAAAATATCCACTGAAGGTAAGATAGCATATAACAGATTTTCCATTTAGAAGGAGATGTTTACCATCAGCTTGCAGTGACATTTGACAGAAATACAATTGTTAACAGATTTAAATAAATAGATTTGACATTAAAATGATCCATTTAACAGCGTGTTGATGGACCAAGGAGCGGAAATATTATTTGCATGTATTGTACATGCCTATAGCAATGATACATAGTACATACTTTCCTAACACTAAAACCTGAACATATAACTGTCTACTGGTAAACTGACACGATTACAAATTCTTCTACTGTTTTACGATTACTATCAAACCATTACTCCGAACGTGCTAGTATGTACCACAGTTTAATTTTAAGACCATTTACTTCTACATTACTTGAAAGTTGGCAGACAAACTCAAATCAATCATGTTAATTATGTACTAAATCAACTGTCAAGGACTACAGGTTTGAACACTGAATCTTGTAAGGTGCATAACTAAAACCACAACTTTGCTAACAACAATAAGGCATACAAAATTGAAAATAGTTAACTATATGAAAATTTGAATGATTTTTGTTACTATATATTAAAATATGAATGCCCAATGTTCACCACCGCTTTCCCCTGCAGAGATCAACCGTTGTGATCGATCGGCAGATCCAATTAAGTTTTACTTCATAAACTGTGCTTGATGATGCTGAATCGAAAGAATAATTTGTTTGGCGGGGAAATGAGAACATAAATTTTTTATGTTTTTGTTACGTAACTATTTTTTTATTTCTTTTTGTATGCATTTAAGTCTATATTATTAGATATAAATAAACGCAGTTAACAGTATGTTCCGTGATGAACATAAAAGTGCTTAAAATAAAAATACCATTTAACCCAATGAAAACAATAATCATGCTCTAAAAGTTAGTATTAATATATCTTTGTCTTTATTAATAATTGGAATAGAAACACGATCTTTTGATCTAACTTCCACAATATCCATATATACAAACAAAATGTCGGAAGTTTGGATTTCACAAAGAATAAAATGTTGAGTGGAACTATATAGGGGTAAAGAGCTGTTTAATCTTCTAAGTAAATATGAATCTTATACGTGGTACATCTCATCTAAGGAATAATTGGTATGAGCAGACGTAATGTGATGAAGCATAAATGAGATAGTACAAACCTACAATACGTAAAAATGAGTTTATTAGTTTATTATTGGGTGAGTGCTTCAATAGTAGTTTTGATTATCACAGTTGTGTTTCTGCTTTAGTAGCGTTGGATTATCTCAAAAATTTAATCTTTCATTATATTTCAACAATTTACCTAAACTATAATTTTTTGACCTGCAATAATTTAAAGTCATTTTTCTGTAGATTGCAACCCAAAATCTATTGCCAGAACTAGTTGGAAAAAACCTAACATTGAAACTCCATAGCCAAGTATCAGATGCCTTTGATTTTAAATTTGGGAAGTATGTAGGCTGGGCTCAGAATGTGCTTTTCATCATTGAGTTGCCTTCCCAGAAAATAATTCACAATCTAACGGTTATTGGCCTTAACAAAGAACCATTTTTTTACTATGACCTTACTAATTGAATTAGCCATGCTTCTTTATTTATTTGCAAAAAAATATGTGGGCACAGGGGTAGAAGACTGTGCGTCTTTCTACTGAACAAGGAATTCACTTCTGTTGGTGATACATCAGCGTAACCCCTTCAGAAGTACAACAACTTCAAAGCTAAGAGGGTATTTTACGAAGTAGTAGTAAGTTGAAATGGATTGAGGTGATATAACTCAAGGAGGTCAATGAAGAAAGGAGTACGAGGAAGAGAGATAGCATTGGATGCGTACTCCACTGCCCATGGAAAATATCCCATTGAAGAGGCAGTCTAAACATCATTTGGACCAGGTAAAATTGGTTTTATTTCAAATAAGGCAAAGTCATTAAGAACAGAGTCAATGTCTTTTTGAGAATCTACAAGAGACCTCGTCTATCGATGTACGAAAACTAAATACGTCGACAATTCAATTAAATCAAGCAAATACAAAGCCAGGGTTCAAGATTTTACTATGAAGAGAAATACCACACAATCTAATCATAAACCCTAAGTAAACACACCTTAACGATTGTAGGGTCTAGATCATATCATAAACTAAAAATCAAAATTTTGTTTTCACGATCAATAAGTTAACATGACAAGCAATCAAAACCCAACATAAATTCCAAGGATATCTATTAATTAATCTGTTTAATGTCTATAGGAAAGAGTGATGATGAGTCGATTCCCTAACTATCACCGCAAATCAGTTATCGCAACAGCAAAAGTCAAATACATTCTAAGCAAATGTTCAGCATTAGCAAATGAACTTATCAGGCAGTCTACAATAAGGCAAATCGAAAAAACCCAAAATCGCAAATCGAAAAAATAAAAGTCTTCAATAATTCAATAAGGCATACCTAAAAGATCGAAAATCTTGATCTAGAAGCAGACAAAAATCACAGCGCAAACTCTAGAAGCAGACAAATCGCAGTTCAAAAGAGAGAGAAGCATAAGGAGACGGAATAAAAGTGATTGTTGTTTTCTCTTTTTTTTTTGCTAGAGGGAAGGTATAAAATTTAATTTTAGCGTTCGCGGGTAGAGAGAAGAAGGAATAAAATAACGAAGAAGAAAAGAAGAAGACGGGTCGGGCACGTGATGCAAAATTTTTCCTTAGCGTTCGCGGGAAAAGATGGGGCGGCTGAAATGGATTTGGGGGGAAAAATTGTGTGCATATTGTGTCGGTTTTTGGACAACCGATGCTATTGTATTTATTCGTGTCGGTTGTTCAAACAACCGACACGAATAGATCTATTGCTTCCCTTCAATTGTATCGGTTTCTTAAGAACAACAGATGCAAATTACATTTTTAACATTTTCTTCTTACCCCATAAGTCAATAGTTTCGGTTGTTAATGAACAACCGACACAAATTACAGTATTTGTGTCGGTTTTATGGACAACCGACACAAATGAGGCGAAGCAGCTGATCTGTTTTGTACTAGTGAGTTTTGGATTGGAGTCACAATATTGGATTCTTTTGAAGACTTTGCTCATGTTGAGATGTTTTTCCGCTATGGTGTTGTGTTGTACATTCTCTTATGGTGTTAGATATGTTGTATCATGTTGTAAATCACATTATATCTATATTGTATGTCAATGCAATTGCCTTTTTTTTCCGCTGTGTTGTTTTTCATCTATTGTTGTTGCAAGCTCCGACAATACGTATTCGATGTCGTTTGTCGGACATCGAGTTCGGGTCGTCACAAGAACATTTATTCCACACTTTACACCGAAGGAATAATGCTTAGAGTTATCCTTTTCTAAAATTTAAATAATGTTGTTAAATCCATTTTAGAGATTTGGTAATGGGAAATCTTACAAATGTTTTGTAAATATACTTATGTCAGAAAGATAAGTATATGAATGTTTTCGAAAGAGATTTATTGAACAAAGATATGTTTTATGGCTTAGTGGTTGCTATGGGTAAATAAATATAAAATGGAATTGGTTATTGTTTGTTTACTTGATAGGTAAATAACAATTATCAAGTTTGACCCAATTTGACTTAGGAAGTATGGATGTAAATTCAAGCTCCCCGATGAGGACTCGAAAACTTACATCCACATGAACGGGGAATGAGTCAAACGGAAATTATCGATTGTTGATACGGAGAGACTGAGATCGGATCTATATCTGAAATCCCCTTCGAACCAACATGCATGTTCGAGTGGAAGATATCTTAATGATGATTGAAGATGGTGCTTTTTGAAGTGCAAGAGCTATTGCTACTAATCCTAAGGGTGATTCCAAAATGAATGTAGCAGAATTAGTCCCTTCGGTTTCGTTCTGATCCAGAACGAACTTATATGGATGAATGCTTGCATTGCATTGTCACTTGGAGGACAAAGTTAGCATTCTAGGATGGATTGCTAGAAAGTTAAAACATAGTCTCAAGCCTCATCAACCGGAAATGACTAAAACAGGGGATATGCAGCAAGGCTATTTGGCTCGTACCCATTAGGGTATATCATAACCCTTCTAGATATATACATAATTATCAATGAATTCATGTACATGGCAGCGCTGGTTAAAGGTTGCAAAGCAACCAGGGTCATGATATATTTGGTACTATCCAGTAAGGGGTAGGCTGGTTCTGTGTTGGAAGGGGTCTTTAGATACGACTTCGGTATATTTTTCTAGAGGTGTACTGTGGAGGGAGGTAACCCAGTAATCTAGTCATTGGTTGGAATCCAATCTCCAATGCGTGTCTAACATTTTTGATTGTAGAGCCTAATATGTTGGAATGTGAGATGCAAGCATTTCATCTATTTTGCCTATTTACTTTAAACCTAAACACTATGATAATATCACTCGATTTTGATATAAATACTTTGGTTATCGTAAGGTAAAAACCTATCATTTTTTATGTGCGGTGTGGTCTTATGAGATACCCTTTGTTTGAAAAGTTTCAAATGTAAAAATTAGTTTGGTTGTTACATGTCATCAAGTTTTAATCACGTTGTTTTACCAATTTAACAAGGAAGTTATTCCAAATAATGCTCGAGTTAAACTGAGCATGTGTTCCCGGGTTTAGCAAGATACTTTGAGTTGGAGAGGAGCAAGATGGTCAAGATGTATTCACGTATAATTTTCTTCCGTTGTATTATAAAGTCTATATGTTTGTCAATAAAAGGACGGGTTTCTATAACTATCCAAATTTAGGATAAGTCTATTGTACTCTGATGTTGTGTATATGAATGAAGATGTTTTATTTTTGAAAAGATAATACTTGTATTATATATTATTCGCAGCGTTGTGAGATTCTGTGTTGTTTAGTTTTCTTTTATCTTCTACCTTTTTTTTTCACTCTAAAAGATCAGTATTTTTGGCACTTTAATATTCGACATGTTATATAGTGGACGTATTACTATCGATTTTCGAGGGTCGAAAATTCGGTTTGGTACAGATTTCATTGAGAGACGAGGGAGAAAGGGGAGATGGAAGAGTGTGGGCATGGTAGGTTGTGTTATTCACATGAATTGAAAAAATTCAAAATTTGAACTATAATAATTAATTAACGAATTAATTAAACAATAAAATAAGTTTGTAAAATTGTCAAAATCGAGCCATGAAATTTGCACCGTCGGGTCCGTGGTAATTTTTTGATCAATTTCCATATATAACTTATCCAAATACGAGTCAGTATGGAGAAATTACGAAAGAAACAAGAAATCAAAATTAAATAAACTAAAAAAAGGTATCCATAGGTTGACCCTCATTTGGGTCAGGTCGACCTACGGGTCAACCGCTAAAGGGGTCGGGTCGACCTGCACTTTTACCTGGAAGCTATTTCATCGAGGTACGAGCAAAACAACCTATTTTGCAATTTTTGTCAAATCCCGTGCGTTCTTAGCTGCATCCGACAGTTCCTAGCGAGCTTATGACTTAGTTGCACTATATATAATCTTCAAATCTGACGGCCTGAGATCCTTAAGTCACACTATAAACAGAATCCTAGGCCTAGCTATTTTTCTCATTCAGATTTTCTCCCAATTGTGTTCATTGCCTAAGGTTGAACCCTAAATAGGAATTTTTTCTAGGGAGGAAATCTTTTTTATAACAGTATTCAATACCCTAGAAGCAGATCCACGAAGGCCCAAGAATAGAGCTAAGGACCACAGGTGAATGTTTTATAATTATTTTAAATTTTAAGTAATTTAAAATAATAGGGTTCTCAATAGTTGAAGTTTTTCTACAATTTTGAGACAATTTTTATGTAAGCTTGTTTACAGTCTATTTTTAATTAAATTTCAAAAGTACTTTTCAGTCTATTTTATTTAGCTATTTTGTTTAGTTTTTTGTAATTATTTACAGTTATTCACTGTTATTTATAGGTATTTACATCTTTTTTTTAAGTTGATATTTAGCCCGTAAGTATTAGTTACTTTTTAATCCTTTTTTACGCAAATAAAATATTAAAAAAATAATTCGCTAATGTGTATTAAAATAGAAAAACACTAAATTTACAAAAAGTAGATGTAAAATAAGAAAAAATGAAATAAAATAGAGATGGATTGAAATATGCGAATTTAAGATATTTGCAAGTATGATTATAACTAGTAGTAATAACTAAAAAGAGAAATTAGAAGAGTAACAGTTTGTAAGAACAATTATAACCCGTAGGTTATAATTAGAAAGAAGAGATAATAAAAGAGGCTTATTATAAAACTTAAATCTTAGATTAAGTTAATAAGCAAGTATAACAAAGAAAGAAATAACAAAAGAGACTTATTTTAAAACTTAGATTAAGTTAATAAGAAAATATAGAAGTAGGGCCCGTACCAGTAGCATTCCCTTTCAAATCTAGGACCGATGGTCTCACAACAGTTAGATGAGGCAGGGCATGCTTTTGCTGTTAGGGTAAATAAGTGGCTAATAGATAGAGGCTCGAATCTTGGGATTTGGGCAAGGGGCGCAAAACTAGAGGATTAATTGTTAGGACCAGTACCAGTAGCATTCCCTTTCAAGTCTAGGACCGACTGTCCACAACAGTTAGGTGAGGCTGGACAACATTCCCTTTCAAGTCTAGGACTGATGGTCTCACAATAGTTAGGTGAGGCTGGGCACGCTTATGCTGATTAGGGTAAATAAAGGGTCAAATAGGGGCGAAATTTAGTGTGTACTGGTGATGACCGAGCATGCTGCATTGATTAGGATAAATAATTCGCTACTGCTTCCTAAGCACTGAAGAGGCATCCTTTGTTGTGACCAACATGATTGGTTCATAGTCGCATAACAAAGATAGGAAAGGTCGATCAATGTGTAGGATTAGGATTTTAGCCTAATCAAGCAAGCAGATGAGATAGGATTAGGGTTTCAGCCTAATCACAGTAGTAAGAAAAGTGTAAACAGTAAAACAATCAAAGCAAACAGAATCAGAAACAGTATTTCACCCCAGTTTTATCTTTTTTGTATTTTCCTTTCATGCTAGAAATATTGCTTAGTCTATTATCTTTATCTTGCTTAGAAATGCTAGTAATTACTTTCACTCACCATACTTGTTGTTTGACCCACTTCTTTATTTCCCCATCCCCCCCAATAGGCCATCGGAGTTGAGTTGATTCATGTTGCTTGGAGATTCATTTTCGGAGCTTTCTCGTTTCAGATGTATTCTTTTGCTTTTCATCTTTTTCGTTTTGCTTATGATGGATTTGGCACTTATGAAAGGGATTATGATTATTATGATTATTATTTTTGTTGCCTTTTCACTCTTGTTATGTAAGACTAAGGTGTATTTTCCATAAGACATGAATTTGAGCTATTTTGAGACATGCCATGTTTTTATGATTTATTTCAAAATGAAGTTTAATTTTGAATGACAGGTTATTATTTAAATGTTTCCACTGTTTTTACTTATATATCGTAGCAACCTTAGTCCCTATATGCTTTAGCTATATTTATAACGCACCATATCCTTTGGTGTGCCCTTCTTGGGTATACTAAGGGGTGTGGGGTGTTTCATGTATAGTGCACGAATTAAAGAAAGGCAAAGAAGATGGGACTATGCCTTGTGGGTTGGGCTTTGCAAGATAGGCATTGTTTGATTGGGTGAGGTTTATTATTTATTTAGTTGTTTAATTACATTAACTAAATGTGTTAACTTTAAAATGATATATCTTGCTCGTTTTAAATCCATTTAACCTGCAGATTTTTGCATTAAATTCATATCAATATTTACAAAATGAAAGTATTAACTTGTTGATAGTTTAACGAAATATAAAATAGTTATAAATTAACATTGGTAAATTATAATTATGTTGATTAAAACAAATTACGTGGTAAAATAAATTATAATTCATTTATGATATTTATTAGCAGAATAAAATATTGTTCTGCTATAATTAAATTGACAGATTATTGCAGACATCTTATTTGCACAATAAAACATTGTTCTGTTGTTATGTTAATTTGGTCTTTTATTATTTATTTACTAGTTAATTCTGATTTTATGTGTTATCGTTTGTTTACAATTGTTGATAAAAATGTGTTTATCACTATTAATTGATTGTTGAACTATGTTCGATCAGCTTATAAGTAATTTCCCTTTTTAATTGTCGTGGGTTGGGCAGAAACAATTTTAAGCTAATACCTTATGATTAATTTCATAATTTGAATATAAGGTGCTGAGTGATAATATTTGTCTGAATTATTATAATTAGTTATAATAATTTAATTTTATGTATTTGAACTTAAATTTGATGAAGTGGTTTGAAAGGTAATTTTTCATAAATGAAATTGTTTACAAAATTTCTGTAAATATTCTATTCATGGAATTTCAGTTAATTTACATAAAGTGTTGTTTTAAATTTACAAAAAGTGTTATAAATTTGATCAATTATCTTTCGGGATATTTAATGTCATTTTAAATTTATAAAAAGGGTTATAAATTTTTGATTATTTATCTTTTGGAATAATTAATGTTGTTTTAAATTATAAAAAGAGTTGTAAATTTGATTAATTACCTTCCGAGATTATTATTGTTGTTTTAAATTTATAAAATGGTAATTATAAATAATTAGTCTTTTCTAAAATATATAGAGTTATAAACTGATTTTAGAACTAGCTTTTGAAGTAAAATTTACTTTCACAACTAAATAAAAAGGATAGTTTTTATCTTAGACTTTTCACAACACTTTGAAAAAACATTTATAAACACATGTTTTGAAAAGTGCTAAAAAAATTTCAAAGTGAATAACTTTCCTATACTGCTCTTACGAAACACTTATTCCTTATTTAGGTATTATTTAAAATTAATTTTGATACGAAAATCATTAGTAGGCTCATTGTAACATTTTCTTTGTAGCTCTGGTTTCTAATCTCCTTACAAATGATGTTCAAACCAAAGAATATGTTTTCAAATAACTTTGTGAAGGTTGTAATTTAAAAAGGTATTTATATTATTTCAAAAAGGTTTCATAAAGGTTGAATCACTTTACAAATTGAAATAATTTTAATAAATTTGAGTATGTATTTGACACTGGTTGGTTAAAGGAAACCACACCTTTTAACAATAACATTTAGTTAAAAGGAACTTACACCACCATTTAACTTAGGTTGACATTTAGTGGCTTTTTGGTTGAAAGGAAATAACACCCTTTTTAGCTATCTCATTTGATTAAGTGGAAACTTCATCCCCCTTTGTTTCTCATTGGGTTAAAAGGGGTACTATACCATGTTTAACCATATCTCTTCATCTTCTTAATTCGTCAATGTAATACGATTTGTTGCTCATTTTGAGTGTTGTTATCCTTTGTCGGAAATGACTAAAACAAAAAGAGAAAACGGACGATAAGCTATGTGTTGTTACCCCCATTAGTGTACCTTCACATCTACTCTAGATTGGATTCGGTTGTATGCACATGGAGGTGTAAAATGCTCGGATTCTTGATAAGGTTGGCAAGGCCCGGCTTGTACATATCCAAGAGAGTCACATAATATATAATCCTCTCAATTATATTTTCTAGAGGTATAGTTTCAGTAGAGGGGCAAACCCTCCTAGACATTATTGGAAAAATTTATTCACCTTGTTTGATTCAACTGTAAAATTCTCAAATTTTAGCCAAGTTTAATTTGAAAATTAGTTTAATTTTGGAATTTAATTGTGAAATTATTTGTGAATTAATTAGAGAATTTCCAGAATAAATAAAATTTTAGATTTTAAATAGAATTTTTGTTTTAAATTTAAGGATAAGTATTTTATTGAATTTAAAAATAAATATATTGAAAATAAATTGGATTTGAAATTTTATTTTTATGTTAATAAGGATTTGTTTCTAATTTTTTTAAATATGCATTATAATTTGAAAATGATATTTTGGATTTGATATAATAAATTTTCTCAAGGGCTAATTAAGAATAAAATTATTTATTCATGTACAACTAAATTGCAAAACCATCTTTTGCTTTAATTTTTTTTTATAAATGAATAATAAAGAGATGCATTTATTTGAATAGGAAATATGATATAAAGTTGAATTTAAAATATTTTTTGTAGTGTTTAAAATATAGTGAAAGATTAAAAGTTGTTTAAAAGCTAAATTTTATAATATACACATGTGTGTTGTTTATTAAAGTATATTTTGTTTTAAAATTCAATTTTTCTTAAGATTTTATAAAGGAGAATGTATTTATTAAATACTAGAAATTATATGTATGAAAACATTTGTTATAACAAGTGTAAACAAAATAAAATACGTATGTTAAGATATGAAAATATAAATGCATAATGGGGTTAAAACATAAATTATAAATTAATTTAAACAAAGGGGTAAAAATAATTTTTATAAATTTTAACAAGTGTAAAACATGAAAATAAGTAATTGTACAAGTGTTGGTTTATGAGACAAGTGGCATTAATTTTTGTTTAAAATGAATTAAATTTTATATTGAAAAATGAAAAATTAAACTACATTCTTATTTTCTCAAATCTGAAATAAAAAAGAGAAAACAAAATCATCTCAATACTAAAATAAAACAAAGATTAAAACCTGGATCAAAGAGATTTTAAAAATACAAAGAAATCAATCTTCAAAACAACAACTAAGCAAAAGATCAAAGCATGCAAGTACAATCAAGTTACCAATTCAATTCAAAACCTATAAATGAGGAATAGAAACCTGGGATTCAAAAGGAAGGTTGAATCAAAAAGACTAGATCGAGTAGCATCTCAACCTAAAGCATGCAAATTCAAATAGATTCAAACAGCAATTTAAAATCTACAAAGACTGGAAAATAAAAGAACAAAGCAAAAGATCAAAGCATCAAGCAATTCAGCCTGTAAGCAAAGCAAAACAGGATCATATATCAAGTACAAATTCAAAAAATTCAGACCTAAACAGAAGATTTAAACCTGAAGATAAAAAAGAAAATCAAGCTTAAAACATCATTCCAATTTCTGCTTTCATGGGAATCAGGTGTGCAAACCATTAAACACTTATAATACTTGAAGTTGTTTGTATGATTGTGATTGTGCATGCATGACTGTGTGAATATTTGATTATATTGGCCTGTGCATGTCTGGAAACTAGAAAAATTAGCTCTGTTGTATTACAGGCTCAACTTCCCCCTAAAGAAAACTCCATTTCTCTTCATACGTTTAGATTTAGATTTAGATTTATAATTGGAAAATGAAGGTAAGACTGTAATATTATTTTTTAAAATAAACACAAGTGTTTATATTAAGGAATTTTACAAAAAATAAGAAATTACAGTTAAAAGTAAAATAAAGTCAAAAAATAAAAGATTTTAATTTTTAGTTTTAACTTCATGACAAGATCTGTATCCTAAAATGATGAATTTTGACATAGAAATCATGATTTTCAGAGAAGTATTCATCGAGACATTCATAGTTAAATAGATTTGGGAATTTTGTTGATCGTCGGCGATCAAAGGCAATTCGAAGCTCAGGAATCTCACTGGAGGAGGTTGAAGGTCGGAGAAACATTGGAAAAATATTCGAAGCATTTACAGTGGAGCTTGATGGCGGTACGATGAATTTGTAGGGTTTTTGTCACAGTTTTGTTCGGTGATTTAAATGCGACGATTTCGTCGTCACTGCTGTGTCGAGTTGCACCGGGCCCGGGGAAGGAGTAGCATGGGAGGATGATGAAGTTGTGGACGTGGAGATGAGGCGTCAGATGGTCGAGATGATCGGGACAAGGCGTTTTCTGGTGATTGATTTGGTTCCAGTAATTCAATCGAATAGTCGAATTTCGTATCTTGGTCGAAATCATTAATCTGGGGTTTGGTGATGTTAAAGGAGATAGTCGACGACTTGGCTGAGGTTACGGCAACGACCGCCGTTGCTCAGGCAAACTATGCATGTGCACGTGGGCATTGGAGTGTCTGGGTAGTTAAAGGTTGGGGAAGAAGGCGAACGTCTCGATTTCAAGCACGTGAAAACAAGAGTTTGGCTCAAAGCATTACAAAATTAAAATGGCTCGGGAAGATTTAGATTTTGCTCGGGTTTTTGTTTGTTTTGTCTCCGGTCTGTAGTTTAAATGTGAAAGCAAGTTTTAAACTTTAAAATCAATCAAGTTTTACATTGAAACAATTTTGCTAAAACAGATTTTTTGTAAATATTAGATGTTAACCCAATTTTAAATTGGTTAAGAAGGTTTTTAAATAAAATTGTTTTAATTAACCAAGTGTTAAAATGTTTTAAAGTACACATACCCTTTATTTTTAAAGTTTGTTTTAAATTATAATATTAAAGAAGTAAATTAATATTACAAATGTCTTAATTGTTAAATTAACTTTTAAAGTTTAAGTTAATTTATTTGTTAAAGAAAATTAATTAATTAAAGTTAATTTCTTAATGGAAATAATTAAGGTAAATTAATGATTTAAAATATTGATTAATCAAGTGTTTAAAGGTTAATTAATTAAGGATAATTAATTAATGTAATTACGGTAATTAATTTAAGAAGTAATTAATTAATTAAAGGTTAGTTAATTAATAAAAGTAATTAATTAATGGTAAAAGTTAATTAAGTAATTAGGGATAATTACTTATTTTAAATTAATTAGGATTAATAAATTAAATGATAATTAATTAAGGGTTAATTAATTGATTAATTAATTAAGGGTAATTGTAACGACCCGGAATTTTGGGCAATAACAATTTAATAATCTGCATTAAGAATTTAATTGGATAGATAATTTTCTTTATAATTTTAGTTTAAATTGGTAAATTTAATCTTTTAAAGGTTAATAAATATTTAATCTGATAATAGTGATCAATATCTTTCTGACAATTTAAAAATGGATAGGATTTATTTTTCAAAGCTAATGAAATATTATTCTGTTTATAATATATATATTTGATATATATTGAGAATGGAATAACTTTTGTTTTAAATTAAGGATTGAATTTTCAAATTGTAATATATATGTGTGTATATGGTATAATTTGAATTATTTTGAAAATTATTCAATCTATTGATAATTTATAATTGTAATTTAAAGCTTTGTTTTAAAATTAATATTTTTTTCAAAAGTTAATTTAGTTTGATTCATTTGTTTTCAAGTATAAGATAATTGTTATTCTAAATATGATAGTTTAAAAAGATTTAAAGATTTTGTTTTGTTTTCTTTAAAAATGTTTAAAAATAAAATAGATATAAATGTATAAATATGAATATTTTAGATTTTAAAACACATATATAAGAATATATTTTAAATTTAATTAGTTTTCTAATATTTTCTTTAAAGGATTTAAACTTATATTTACATGTATAAATATTTATTAATTAAGTAACTTAAATAAGAAAGCTTATATTTTCTTTTAAATTAAATGAAAATTTATAACACTTAGGGGCATGTGCAAACATGTTAAACCTCTTAATAACACTTGTTAAACTATTAAGCATAATGAATGGCATTTGTAAGTTTTTGAACAAGTGCCTTTATTTTAATTTTATACTTTCTTTGATCTTAATAAACATAACTCTTTTTCCTTTATCTTCTTTTCTAAAGACTCAAAACTAGAAATCTTCTTACAAATCTAAAAATTTAAAACCCAAAGACAAATCCAATTTGAAAATTGAAAATTTGAAATATGTAAAAGTAAAATCCTGTGCAAATTCAAATCTCCCATTTTCAAAGAAAAGTAGAATCTAAAGCAACGATCAAATACGCATTTCTTCAAAACTGCAATTCAAATGAAGAGCTAAAAAAAGTATGCAAATTAAAATTTCTTCATATCAAACCTCAAACCTGCATTCAAAAGGGAGAGTTCAACTGCAATCTTCAAACTACATTTCAAAGGGGGATTCAAATCTTCTGGAAATTAGAGTTCTACTTCAACTTGAAAATTTTCAACCTGCAATTCATCAAATTCAACAGCAAAGCACATCAATGTATTTTTTCAAATTTAGAGATGTTCAAGACCATGGAAATTTAAAGAAACAGCTCTGCATATAAAAAAAGAGGTGAGTAAATTTCTTTTAAAAACAATTGATCTGAATTTTACTGCACGCATGTGTTGATATTGTCTTGAATTAACATTCTATAGCTTAAATTTATATGAATTGGTATGTACATGATGGGTGAATTTGTCTGTTTATATTCAAGCAAGAGTTTACTCTGTTAATTCACTGTGAAGGTTCCGTTAAAAGGAAATATTCAATACCAATAAATCAAATCAATATTTGATTTCGAAATTTAAACAAAAATTGTTTGTTAGAGGAAGATGATGGCTTTTGAAATAATTTTAGGGTCTTAACTTTAGTAAAAAATGTAAAAATAGGAATAACAGTAACAAATACTGTTATATATGAAAATCAAAATTCTTAATTTTTGATTTTGATTACATGAATGGATTAATGTGTAAAAATCATGAATTTTAATATATGTTTCATGATTTTTAGTTTAATAATTCATGAGAATTTGGGGTTTGAACAATTGTGTTGTTTTGGCGAATTGCTGAAGAAAAACATGATGGTTACAGCTGTAATTTGGGTTGAAGCCGGTTCTCATATCAAGGATTAAGGGAAAAATGCTTTGGAATTTTTCTATTGATTGTGGTGCATGAAATTGAAGGAACTAGGGTTTATACTAATAATGGGTTCGGCTTGACTGTCTTGGTATTTTCGTCGTGAGTGATTGATCGAAGTCACGCGCATATGGGGCAAAATGGAACTCGTGTTCGGGCCGGTTCTATAGTGAAGACGGCAAGGTGAAGCGGCGACGAGTTTATCGACGGTGATTGGATTTGGGTCGAGTGGTTCTGCAGTGTTTTCAACTGAAAGTCGAATTTTCGATTCGATTTCTTTTGGTTGATTCTGGGTTTTGTTTCGTGCTCGTGAGCGTTTGTGAGAACATCGTTGGTAGTCGCAACGTTCGCCGAAGGTCGGCGGCGATTGTGCAAGTGCACCATGTGCACGTCATTTCTGTGGGGTGGAGTTTCGCTGGAAGCTCGGGTTGGCTCTCGTGTTCATCCCGTGTTCATCCCGAGTAGTGGCGTCAGGTTTTTACTTTGGGGGAAACTCGAGTTGTTGTATCATTTTACTCGAGTGTTGGGTGTTTGCTCGTTTGCTATGTGCTATTTAATAATGAAGTGCAACTTAAACCTACTGATGAATAGAATCGATTTCAAGTTTTTTTAAAGCAAAAATTTGTTTACAAGTTAAAGACTTGTTCTTAAAAAAAATGTTAATCAAACCTTTCAAAAGTATAAATTGAATTTATTTCAAATATAAATTTTGTTGAAGATGAATTCTAATTTAATTTTGAAGTTCAATTTTTTTTTAAAAGAGGGTAATGTTTGAATTCAAATATTGAATTAAAGTTTTAAGATAAATTTTAAAATAATGTTTAAAAATTCTAGTTTTAAATTGATATTGCAATGGAAAGTTTAAATTAGATAATCAAAAATGTTTTAAGTTTTAAAATTTGTTCCAAATGTTATTTTTCCAATTAAGTTACTAATATAAATTTTGTAAACCAATAGAAATGGTTTATCTTTAAGTTATTAAAATTTGGATTAATTTCAAATAATTTATCTATGTAGATAACTATGATTAATTTATTTTGATATGAACTTAAAGGTACTTAATTAAAATGTGATTCATTAATAAGTAAAAGTTTAATTAAGAATGATGATTTCTTAATTAATTAATTAAAGATTTTGAAATATAAAAAGTTAATTAATTAATTTTAGATAATTAGTTAATTGTTTATTTAATTTTAAATAATCACTTAATTATGGTTTAATTAAGTGTGATTACTTGACGAAGTAATAAATGGTTAATTTTTGAGTGTAATTAAGAATGATAATTACTTATAGAAGTAATTAATAGAATTTACTCTTGGGGGTAATTAGTGGAAGTGATTAATGTTTAATCACTTAATGTTATAAATTAAGGAAATTGATTAATTTAAATTATAAAGTAATTAATTAATTAAAGAAATAAAGATTGTTTAATGATAGAATTAATTATTCGCTAAGTAATTAATTTAGAGAGCAATCAAGATTTATTAATGAAGTAATTAGAAGAGACTTACTTGTGTAAGTAATTAAGAGTTAATTACTTAATTATTGTAGTTAATTTGTAAATATGATTAGTTAATTAATAAGTGTGATTAATTTAAGGTTAATTACTAAGTGTAATTAATTAAAATATAATTAATTAATAAAGTAATTAATTAAGAATTAATTGTTAATTTAAATTAATTAATAATTACTTAATGAAGTAATTAAAGATTAATAAATTAGATTAATCAATCAATGGGTTAGTGTAATTAATTTATAAGTTAATTAATTAAGATAAGTAATTACAAATTGTTAATTACTGTTTATGATTTATGAGATGATTAATTGTTAATTTAATTATTTAATTAATTAAAGGAATAATTAATTAATGAGGATCATTAGTTAAATAATGATATTAATCAAGGTTGATTAATAATAGTAATTAATTAAAATGTGATTAATTAATTATAATTAAGGTTTAATGTAATTAATTATAATTGATTAATTAATGGAAGCAAATGTATGATCATTAATTATTGTAATTAATGACAGTAATTAAAGGTTAATTACTGATTATGGTTAAGGATAATTACTTGAATGTAATTAAAAGATGATTAATCTAGGAGGATTAATTATGGAAGATCATTGAGAATGATTAATTTATTTATTTAAATAAATGAAGAAGGATTTTAGGTTAATCCAATTGTTTTGGAGTTAATAAATTCTACTCTTGGATGATAAATATTGGGTGTTTGATTGATATTGGATGATCAGTATTGTGTGTTTGATTGATATTGGATGATCAATATTGGGTGATTGATATTGGTTGATGCTAGATGTTTAGATATCTCTGTTATGTGATATGCTGCTTTGTGAGATGAATATTTATTATGAATTATCTATTGGGATAATGTTATTCATCTACCTGTTTATATCATCCTGAATATAAGTAAATTGTTTAAACCCTTAAGTACAACTTAGACATTAAAACGGCGTTTGGTTTCGATGAGACCAGGATCGGGTTTCCATATTTGGATATCCGAAAACCACATCGATTCCAATTAAACATTAGGTCGTGAATCCAAGTGGAGCAAGTGAATATTCGAGGTGTAAGGGCTATACGTCAGTATAACTCTGTGGGTGATTCCGTAATGAGTTCGACGGAATAGTACTTTTAGGTTCGAGATGGTGATTTAGAGTGCAAGGGCTATGGTCGTTGACTCTGAGGATGATTCCAAAATGAGTGCAACGAGATAGTGCCTTCGGTTTCGTTCGAACCCGGAATGAACTTGTATGGATTAAATGCTTTCAGAACATCGTCAGGTAGACGATGAGCATTCTAAGATAGATGTGTTCTATAAAGGTAATCGCAGCCTCAAGCCTCAACAACTGGGAATGGCTAAAACAGGGGAGGTGTAGTAAGGCTTCGTGGGTAGCTCCCACTGGAGAGCAAGATTTACCCCTGTCTAGAAGTCCCTTTTTATTACGGCTGTGTGGGCGGTTGATTCCGGACAACCGCCAGGGTTGTCTTGTTCGACACTGTTCAGCAAGGAATGGTCCCGGCCTTGTGTTGTAGGGGAGCGGGCGTATTCCTCGGTACGTTAATCTAGGCCATGTACTGTGACGGGCGGTACCCCAGTAGCCCTGCCATTGCTGGAAACCCATTCTTCCTACGAGACCCTACAGTTTTGTTTGTATTGCCCACTTTGTGGCTAGTAGCTGGAATTTAATCATGTAACAATTTCGGCTATTTCATATTTATTTGAAAACCCTAGACACTGTTATAATATCATTGGATTTCCTATCAAATGTTTTGGTTAGCGTAAGGTAAAAACTTTTCCATGTTTATGTGTGGGAAGTCTTACGTGATACCTTTTCTTTTCAAAGGTTTCTCTAAAGTTAAGCAACTTTAAACCGTTTACTCACACCAGACCCCTGTCTGACCTGAGTGTTTATTTTCTGTTTTATTAAACTCTTGGGTACTCATATTATGTATGAGTAGTCAAGTGATTCAGGTTTGCTTGACGAATTCTGGAGGAGATATGGAGCAGGGGGCTTCCACGTGTAGATATTTATGATTCCGCTGTGTTGGTTTGGTATCTGTATCTTGTGTACTTGAGTTGTATAGTTAGACAGATGTTTATAACTGTCTAATATGTGTTGAAATAAGTTGTGTACTCTGATGTAATAAGATACTATGTAATATTTTATGTGGTATATTAAATTTTATTCATTCCGTTGTGATTTCTCTGATGTTGTTGTTTCTTTCTTTCTTTTTCTTTTCTTCTTTTATCCCTTTCTTCTCTTCAAGATGATGTGATTTCCTAGAGTTAGGAAGTCGGGTCATCTCAGTTGGTATCAGAGCATTAGGTTGAGTGGATACCTAGGCTCTGGAGTGGATACCTAATATGTTGGGTTATCTGTTCGGATTTTCCAACATAAGTTTTAAAGGTAGATGGAGTAGTGGTATGTGTGTGTAACACGACTACCACCAATGGAAGATGTCCATATGTTTGAGGTTGGAAGTTTTTGTCGAGGCTGTAGACCTAATACCGTCTCGAGTGAGATTTGTAGTTTGGACTAAGGATTTCTCTTATATCCGAAGGAAATCTGTTTAAAGATTCGGACTTTATCTTGGAAGTGTAAGTTTGGATTTCGCTTGGGTGAACGAATTATTCTTGAGTTTGGATCTGTCGAAGTGCAGAAGTAAGTAATGATATCCTGATATCTGCATGATGAGATGCAGTATCCTTGGATATTTTTCAGAAGGTGTTTTCTCTTGAAGCAGTTTTAGAAATGGTTGAGGAGCAGTCTTTACCTACCGCAGAGAAGATTCGTCTGTGTAGAAGTTGTCTGGATCTTTAGCATGGAGGTTGGCTATTCTGGAATATGAGACTTAGATCTATGAGTTGCTTCACTTCGGCATGGACTCATTTGTCATCCTTTAAGGAGAGCGAGATGTTGATGCTTGGTTTGGAGCACGAGTTTCTTTTCGGTTGTCTGCCATCTCGGAGGTCCGTTGTGTGGTTTGTTGATGGTTTTGGTTTTTGAGAAGCCTTTGGATTAGAAGTCTTTGGTTAGCTGTGGTAGCAGTGCATCTCGAAGTGTTTGGTGTGCTGTCGAGAAGGTCTCTTAGCTTCGCAGTATCATCGAGGTAGAGTTTGGAAGCAGCTATGTGGCTTGTTTCTCCGATGATTCAAGAATCTTGGTGATTCTTCTATCGGCAGTCCGGGCGGATGGTGAAAGTTTTCTTGAAGAGTTAACCTTGTTTGGAAAAACTTAAAGCTGTTCTAATTGGTAAAGAAAGGATAGTTTCTTTGGAATCCGAACTAGATAGAATCGCAAAAGTGACTCGCGATTAGTTTGGAATTTATCTTGGGCGCTGTTGTTTGAGGCTGAGGGTACTCATGTGGAAGTAGGAGCTACTGAGGTAATCAGAAGTTTGTCTGCATCTGGAGTTGAGTTCCATATTATTTTGGTTCCAGAAGCAATTTTGGTAGTTAGCCTGGTAGTAGGATGGTTCTTGGAGTAGGAGAGTTGGTGTAGCAGCTTAGAATTTTTGGAGCTTTGGATTGGTCAGATCTAGTTTTTGAATTGGATTCTGTAGTAAGGTTGTGTGGCTGAGTCAGAATAAGTCACTCAGACTTTTATGAATTTGATGAACAAAGTTTCCCGGGTATATTGGATAAGTTTGTATTCGTGTTCATCAACAGTATTCTCATCTATTTCAGAATCAGAGTTGTGCAGCGAAAGCGAGGTAGCAGCTGTGCAAGAAAGGAAGAAAGTTCAGCTTGCTAGTGCTTGGGAAGTAGAGCTTGTGTTCTGGATTTCGACGGATTATGAAGATTTTTCTGTTGAATAGGATCCAGAAACTGGTTTGCTTGGGTCTAATTGTTTCTGGAAGCATTAACATAAGTTGAGCTGATCAGGAAGAGATTGACAGCCCAGGATTGACTGTTGAGATATACAGATATGAGATGAGGAGTTTGGAGTTCGAAGTTGGAGACTTCATTGTTGTTAAGATTTCTCTTGTTTGAGAGCAGTAGTTGGGTAAGACTGGATAGCTAGTTCTGAGGCATTTGGGATTTCTTATCTGTGTTTCGATAGGATAAGATTGAATTTCCAGTTTGGGTAGCTGGAATTCAGTGAATTTCACGTATCTCTGAGGGAGTACGTGTACGATTCATTGTTGGTTGTTGAATCTACAGTTCAGTTGGATTTGGAAGTTGTGCTAGACTTGAGTATAGTCTGATGTTCTGTCAGATATGGATCTAGAGATTAGAGGAGCTCTAGATTTTGGTGGTGTAGATTGTTTAGTTTCTGTAGAGCGTGTCTCCCGGTGATTTATATTGGGGAAACTCGAGATTGTATTAGAGATTTATTCTGATTTGCATCAGGATAATTGGTTAAGTTTGTTTGTGTGATTGGATGCTTTGATTGTTAGTAACTAATTGATAAGTATGCTTTGCAGATTGAAATTAAAATCTTTACTGGGTTATTAAATTACCTTTGCTTTTAAATTTCGGGGACGAAATTCTTTTAAGGGGAGAGGATTGTAACGACCCGGAATTTTGGGCAATAACAATTTAATAATCAGCATTAATAATTTAATTGGATTGATAATTTTCTTTATAATTTTAGTTTAAATTGGTAAATTTAATCTTTTAAAGGTTAATAAATATTTAATCTGATAATAGTGATCAATATCTTTCTGACAATTTAAAATTGGGTAAGATTTATTTTTCAAAGCTAATGAAATATTATTCTATTTATAATATATATATTTGATATATATTGAGAATGGAATATCTTTTGTTTTAAATAAAGGATTGAATTTTCAAATTGTAATATATGTGTGTGTATATGTTATAATTTGAATTGTTTTGAAAATTATTTAATCTATTGATAATTTATAATTGTAATTTAAAGATTTGTTTTAAAATTAATATTTTTTTCAAAAGTTAATTTAGTTTAATTCATTTGTTTTCAAGTACAAGATAATTGTTTTTCTAAATATGATAGTTTAAAAAGATTTAAACATTTTGTTTTGTTTTCTTTAAAAATGTTTAAAAATAAAATAGATATAAATGTATAAATATGAATAATTTAGATTTTAAAATACATATATAAGAATTTATTTTTTAATTTAATTAGTTTTCTAATATTTTCTTTAAAGGATTTAAACTTATATTTACATATATAAATATTTATTAATTAAGTAACTTAAATAAGAAAGCTTATATTTTCTTTTAAATTAAATGAAAATTTATAACACATTAGGGACATGTGTAAACATGTTAAACCTCTTAATAACACTTGTTAAACTATTAAGCATAATGAATGACATTTGTAAGTTTTTGAACAAGTGACTTTATTTTAATTTTATACTTTCTTTGATCTTAATAAACATAACTCTTTTTCCTTTATCTTCTTTTTTAAAGACTCAAAACCAGAAATCTTCTTACAAATCTGAAAATTTAAAATCCAAAGATAAATCAAATTTGAAAAGTGAAAATTTGAAATCTACAAAAGTAAAATCCTGTGCAAATTCAAATTTGCCATTTTCAAACCAAAGTAGAGTCTGAAGCAATGATCAAATCTGCATTTCTTCAAAACTGCAATTCAAATGATGAGCTAAAACAAAATCTGCAAATTAAATTTTCTTCATATCAAACCTCAAACCTGCATTCAAAAGGGAGAGTTCAACTGCAACCTTCAAACTGCATTTCAAAGGGGGATTCAAATCATTTGCAAATTAGAGTTCTACTTCAACCTGAAAATTTTCAACCTGTAATTCGTCAAATTCAACAGCAAAGCACATCAATGTATTTTTCAAATTTAGAGATGTTCAAGAGCATGGAAATTTAAAGAAACTGCTCTGCATATAAAAAAAAGAGGTGAGTAAATTTCTTTTAAAAATAGTTGATCTGAATTTTACAGCATGCTTGTGTTGATATTGTCTTGAATTAACATTCTATGGCTTAAATTTATATGAATTGGTATGTACATGATGGGTGAATTTGTCTGCTTATATTCAAGCAAGAGTTTACTCTGTTAATTCACTGTGAAGATTCTGTCAAAAGGAAATATTCAATACCAATAAATCAAATCAATATTTGATTTCGAAATTTAAACAAAAATTGTTTGTTAGAGGAAGATGATGGCTTTTAAATAATTTTAGGATCTTAACTTTAGTAAAAAAATGTAAAAATAGGAATAACAGTAACAAATACTGTTATCTACGAAAATCAAAAGTCTTAATTTTTGATTTTGATTACATGAATGGATTAATGAGTAAAAATCATGAATTTTAATATATGTTTCATGATTTTTAGTTTAATAATTCATGAGAATTTGGGGTTTGAACAATTGGGTTGTTTTGGTGGATTGCTGAAGAAAAACATGATGGTTGCAGCTGTAATTTGGATCGAAGCTTGTTCTCATATCAAGGATTAAGGGAAAAATGCTTTGGAATTTTTCTATTGATTGTGGTGTGTGAAATTGAAGGAACTAGGGTTTATACTAATAATGGGTTCGGCTTGACTGTCTTGGTATTTTCGTCGCGAGTGATTGATCGAAGTCATGCGCATATGGGGGAAAATGGAGCTCGTGTTGGGGCGGTCTATAGTGAAGACGGCAAGGTGAAGCGGCGACGATTTTATCGATGGTGGTTGGATTTTGGTCGAGTGGTTCTGTAGTGTTTTCAGCTGAAGGTTGAATTTTCGATTCGATTTCTTTTGGTGGATTCTGGGTTTTGTTTTGTGCTCGTGAGCGTTTGTGAGATCATTGTTGGTAGTCGCGACGTTCGTCGAAGGTCGGCAGCGATTGTGCAAGTGCACCATGTGCACGTCGTTTCTGTGGGGTGAAGTTTCGCTGGAAGCTCGGGTTGGCTCTAGTGTTCATCCCGAGTAGTGGCGTCAGGTTTTTACTTTGGGGGAAACTCGAGTTGTTGTATCATTTTACTCGAGTGTTGGGTGTTTGCTCGTTTGCTATGTGCTGTTTAATAATGAAGTGCAACTTAAACCTACTGATGAACAGAATTGAGTTCAAGTTTTTTAAAGGAAAAATTTGTTTACAAGTTAAAGAATTGTTCTTAAAAAAATGTTAATCAAACCTTTCAAAAGTATAAATTGAATTTTTTTCAAATTTAAAATTTGTTGAAGATGATTTCTAATTTAATTTTGAAGTTCAATTTTTTTTAAAAAGGGTAATGTTTGAATTCAAATATTGAATCAAAGTTTTAAGATAAATTTTAAAGTAGTGTTTAAAAATTCTAGTTTTAAATTGATATTGAAATGGAAAGTTTAAATTAGATAATCAAAAATGTTTTAAGTTTTAAAATTTGTTCCAAATGTTATTTTTCTAATTAAGTTATTAATATAAATTTTGTCAACCAATAGAAATGGTTTATCTTTAAGTTATTAAAATTTGGATTAATTTCAAATAATTTATCTATGTAGATAACTATGATTAATTTATTTTGATATGAACTTAAAGGTACTTAATTAAAATGTGATTCGTTAATAAGTAAAAATTTAATTAAGAATGAAGATTTCTTAGTTAATTAATTAAAGATTTTGAAATATAATAAGTTAATTAATTAATTATTTAATTAATTTTAAATAATTATTAATTGTTTATTTAATTTTAAATAATCACTTAATTATGGATTAATTAAGTGTGATTACCTAACGAAGTAATAAATGGTTAATTTTTGAGTGTAATTAAGAATGATAATTACTTATGGAAGTAATTAATAGAATTTACTCATAGGGTTAATTAGTGGAAGTGATTAATGTATAATCACTTAATGTTATAAATTAAGGAAATTGATTAATTTATTTGTTTTGAAGTTAATTAATTATGAAGTAATTAATTAATTAAAGAAATAAAGATTGTTTAATGATAGAATTAATTATTCGCTAAGTAATTAATTTAGAGAGCAATCAAGATTTATTAATGAAGTAATTAGAAGATACTTACTTGTGTAAGTAATTAAGAGTTAATTACTTAATTATTGTAGTTAATTTGTAAATATGATTAGTTAATTAATAAGTGTGATTAATTTAAGGTTAATTACTAAGCGTAATTAATTAAAATATAATAAATTAATAAAGTAATTAATTAAGAATTAATTGTTAATTTAAATTAATTAGTAGTTACTTAATGAAGTAATTAAAGATTAATAAATTAGATTAATTAATCAAAGTGTTAGTATAATTAATTTAGAAGTTAATTAATTAAGATAAGTAATTACAAATTGTTAATTATTGTTTATGATGTATGAGATGATTAACTATAAGTTAATTATTTAAATAATTAAAGGAATAATTAAATAATGAGGATCATTAGTTAAATAATGATATTAATCAAGGTTGATTAATAATAGTAATTAATTAAAGTGTGATTAATTAATTATAATTAAGGTTTAATGTAATTAATTATAATTGATTAATTGATGGAAGCATATGTATGATCATTAATTATTGTAATTAATGATAGTAATTAAAGGTTAATCACTGATTATGGTTAAGGATAATTACTTGAATGCAATTAAGAGATGATTAATCAAGGAGGATTAATTACGGAAGATCATTGAGAATGATTAATGTATTTATTTAAATAAATGAAGAAGGATTTTAGGTTAATCCAATTGTTTTGGAGTTAATAAATTATGCTATTGGATGATCAATATTGGGTGTTTGATTGATATTGGATGATGAATATTGTGTGTTTGATTGATATTGGATGATCAATATTGGGTGATTGATATTGGTTGATAATGGATGTTTAGATATCTCTGTTATGTGATATGCTGCTTTGTGAGATGAATATTTATTATGAATTATCTATTGGGATAATGTTATTCATCTATCTGTTTATATCATCCTGAATATAAGTTAATTGTTTAAACCCTTAAGTACAACTTGGACATTAAAATGGCGTTTGGTTTCGATAAGATCGGGATCGGGTTTCCATATTTGTATATCCGAAAACCACATTGATTCCAATTAAACGTTAGGTCGTGAATCCAAGTGGAGCAAGTGAAGACTCGAGGTGTAAGGGCTATACATTGGTATAACTCTGTGGGTGATTCCGTAATGAGTTTGACGGAATAGTACTTATAGGTTCGAGATGGTGATTTAGAGTGCAAGGGCTATGGTCGTTGACTTTGAGGGTGATTCCAAAATAAGTGCAACGAGATAGTGCCTTCGGTTTCGTTCGAACCCGGAATGAACTTGTATGGATTGAATGCTTTCAGAACATCGTTAGGTGGACGATGAGCATTCTAAGATAGATGTGTTCTATAAAGGAAATCGCAGCCTCAAGCCTCATCAACCGGGAGTGGCTAAAACAGGGGAGGTGCAGCAAGGCTTCGTGGGTATCTCCCACTGGAGAGCAAGATTTACCCCTGTCTAGAAGTCCCTTTTTATTTTGGCTCTATGGGCGGTTGATTCCGGACAACCGCCGGGGTTGTCTTGTTCGGGACTGTTCAGTAAGGAATGGTCCCGGCTTTGTGTTGTAGGGGAGCGGGCGTACTCCTCGGTACATTGATCTAGGCCACGTACTGTGACGGGCGGTACCCCAGTAGCCCTGCCATTGATGGAAACTCATTCTTCCTACGAGACCCTACAGTTTTGTTTGTATTACCCACTTTGTGGCTAGTAGCTGGAATTTAATCATGTAACAATTTCGGCTATTTCATATTTATTTGAAAACCCTAGACACTATTATAATATCACTGGATTTCCTATCAAATGTTTGGTTAGCTTAAGGTAAAAACTTTTCAATGTTTATGTGTGGGAAGTCTTATGTGATACCTTTTCTTTTCAAAGGTTTTTCTAAAGTTAAGAAACTTTAAACCGTTTACTCACACCAGACCCCTGTCTGACCCGAGTGTTTATTTTCTGTTTTATTAAACTCTTGGGTACTCATATTATGTATGAGTAGTCAGGTGATTCAGATTTGCTTGACGAATTCTGGAGGAGATATGGAGCAGGAGGCTTCCACGTGTAGATATTTATGATTCCGCTGTGTTGGTTTGGTACTGTATCTTTTGTACTTCAGTTGTATAGTTAGACAGATGTTTATTACTGTCTAATATGTGTTGAAATAAGTTGTGTACTCTGATGTAATAAGATACTATGTAATATTTTATGTGGTATATTATATTTTATTCATTCCGCTGTGAGTTCTCTGATGTTGTTCTTTCTTTCTTTCTTTTTCTTTTCTTCTTCTATCCCTTTCTTCTCTTCAAGATGATGCGATTTCCTGGAGTTAGGAAGTCGGGTCGTCTCAGTAATCAATTAATTAAGATTAATTCTTTTATAATTAAAAATTAATTAATTCATTAATTAAGGATAATTAATAAACAATTAAAGGATGATTAATTAACATAAATTGTGATTAATTAATGTTAATCAACCAGGATTAGTGATTTAACTGATTTCAATTAAACAGATGATCAATTAATCTTATTTATGGATGACTGTATTTTATTGAATGTTGTGCATTGTTTGATATCTCTGCTGTGTGATGCTTTGTGAATTGAATTGTTTTAATTCAAGCTGTGATGAATGTAGTTTATTTTATCTATGATAAATGTATATTGATTATCTGTGAACATGTGTATGGAAGATACGCGTTATAGGATTATATCGCTTATCGTTATCGATGCTGCTGTGATTGTATCTGTGATGATTGATGATGTTGCAGTATTATTGTGTAAAACCCCTGGACTACACTATACACCCATAAATATGGATTGTACGAGGAAATTAGGTAAGTCAAATATTTTTAAATCGTTTTGAATTTGAATTTTGAACCCAAATGGTTTTGGAAATGGATTTGGGTTAATGTAAAAAGCTTTTGAAAAGAAGTTTTGAAGATGAAAGTTATTTTGAATAACTTGATTAAGTTTTGAAAATTTAAATAGTTTGATTTAAATTTGAATTCAAGATTTGTAATTGAATTCCATGTTTGGAAATTATGGTTTACCAATGTTAAACAAGTTATAAATGTGTTTATATGGTTTTAACCATTTTAGAGATATTGTTTTGAGAATTTGAAGGGCTTTAACTTGTACAAATGAAATCGGATTTTTTTGAAACGAAAACTATTTTCTTTCAAATAATAAAAGCTTTCACATAAGAAAAGAATTTCTAATTTATGTTAAAGGGATTTCATGTTTGAAATGAAAATGGTTTGCCAAGTTATGAATGAATCTTTGGAAATGATTTTGAAAGCTGTAAATTAAATCTTTGATTTAAAGATTGGATGAGTTAATCCAATTCGAAATGAAAATTGTTTTGAAATCTGGGAATGAATCTTTGTGGAAAAATGGGTGAACTTTGTGAAATGAATCTTTTTGTTCAAAGATTTGGAATGGTAATTTGTTTAAACCATTTGAAAAGAATGGTTTTGCGTTTTAAATTTGTGACTTAACTGAAATCCCATATCCATATGTTTTTAAGTATTGCGCTCATTAATCGGTTTAGCCGGGAGAGGACCTTGTGCCATATAGCCCATTCCGAATAATGATACGACGTTATGGATAGCATTCGAAGATCGATGGTGAAGACCGGGTATTTTCGAAAACGAAAGGATAACCCGTCGAATGACTTTGCACTGAGTAGCTACGGTATATAGATCTCCATGTATGATGGGGACTCCGATTGGGATTGTGAATACCCGGATTGCAAGGGCTTCTTCGGAAGAGCCTTCGGTTCTGTTCGAACCTGGAACAGACTTGTATGGACGTGTGTCTGACATTGCACTTTGAGATGAAAAGCTGGTTTCTATCAAATACATTTCTGTTTGGTGGCTGTAATGACCCGTATTTTACGTGTCGATAAATCATAGAATAATTATCACTAGGTCGTTAGTATTGTTCAGAGTTTAAGTCGTTTAGAGCTTGAGTCGTTCAAAGTTGTGTCGTGCATTAGTTTAGGTCGTAGAATGCCTAAGTCGTGTTGTAGTTGGAATAGTGGAACGACTTAGTGCTTAAGGCGTGTGGATGTTAGCTCGAGTAGAATTTTGGCCCGTGTTGTTGTTTAGGTCGTGTGAGAGATAGGTCGGGTGGAGCAACCTATAGAAGTGACGACCTAAGGGTATTAATCGACCTATAGTATTGAACGAGTTAACGGGTTAGCAGAGCTAGCGAGTTAACGACCTAAGGGTTTGGTCGACCTAAGTAGGTTAACGACTTAAGAGTGAACGGCTTAGGGGTTAACGGCATAAGGTAGGAAGGTCGTTCGTGCGACTTAGTATAGTTGGGTCGTATTGGGGCTTAGGTCGTATAGGGAATGGGACGACCTAAGGGACTTAATGGGTTAAACGAGTGAACGACCTAAGATAGAACTGTGTTGTAGTTAGGTCGTGAACGACCTAAGGCTTAAGTCGTTATGGTGTAAGTCATAGGTCGTAGGGACCTAGGCTTAGTGTTAAGTCATTAGGTCGTGTCTTAGTTAACTCGCGTATGAGTTAGGTCGCGAGCAATGTTGGGTCGTGTCTGGGTTGAGTCGCGACCTTTGCTAAGTCATTGGGTCGCTAAGCCGTGTAAGTGTTTTAGGTCGTTACCGACTTATGTTAAGTCGCGTGCATGCATGGGTAGGTTATGGATGTGCATGTACGTTAGGTTATAGGTCGAGAGTCTTAGGTCGGGGACGACTCATGGGGTAGGTCGGCGGCGACTCATGGGGGCGAACAACTCATGGGTTTTTCAGCCTATAAATAGAGGGCTTTGGTTCACTTTTTGGCACTGGATTTTGAAGCGACGAAGTGCTGCCATTTTGAGAGCTCGACTACAACACTTCTTCACTTCTTTTCTCCACTCTAATCTAGTGCTTACATCCATCCAATATTGAAGATAAAGGTTGAAGATCCAAGATCTAAAGTTGAAGATCTACATTCTTCAAAGAGAGATTTCATCGATTGAAGCGAGATTTTGCCAGATCAAGCTTAGTTCTTCGCTGTCCAGATCTGAAGTTGTTATCTTTTGAGGTGTTTAGGTGATTCAGTGAGTGGTGGTTATCTCTCACACGGATCCAAAGGAGTATATTGGATCGGTGGCTTGTTTATGTGTTAAAGATAGAGATTTCTTGCATTTTCCTTAAGTCTGCATGTAGATCCATTGTCTGTGAAGTTTTGGATACCCATTTTGCTACATGTTAACTTATATAAGTTTATTCATTAAGTTGTAGAGATATTTTCTTATAATTCATACTTGTTAGATTTGGACATTTTAATTACGAAATTGCCATTCTTGTATAATTGCTTATTAGATCTTGTTTGAATGTTAGACTGCTTGGATTAATGATTGATTTGATTGATAGATTGTTGCAAATTAGCTAATAGTTGATTTGGACAAGTTGGTCGAAGATGATTCAAAAGCTAAGTGGAGAGGCTCTTGAATGGTGAAAGCTGCTTGTGGCATATGAAGCGGATGTTAAAGCTCATATGGATAGATTCGATGATGTTGGACTTTGCTATGATGCGATAGAGCAAAGTGTGATGTTGGGATGAGACTTTGCTATGATGAGAGGAAGCAAAGCATGATGTTGAGACGGGACTTTGCTATGATGCGATGAAGCAAAGCATGATGTGAGATAGCCTTGGTTTAATCCAGACGGGATCATCCCAAGCATGTTGATAACTCGATGATGCGGTTCGAGTTGGTTGATAATGGTGGGCTCGAGAGGCGCTTGAGCTAGTATGAAAATAGTCGTCAAGGAGGATGACTAGGATGTTGAATATGCGCTTTGCGCTATATGATTTTTGTTTGATGATAATAAACATATATACATTCATTTAAATGTATTTGTTAATGTACTATTTTTCATAGAATAAATAAATATTTGTTGAATAAAATAAATTACACAGAATTTGAATTTGAATTCAAACAAAACAAGTTAAACAGATTTTGAATTCAAACAGAAATTTTATTCAAACAAATATTTATTACAATTTTGAATAGTATGTATTTGGTAATGTACTATTTTGTTTTTCATAGTTTAAATAAATATTTGTTGAATAAAATTAAATTACACCGAATTCGAATTTGAATTCAAACAGAACAAGTTAAACAGATTTTGAATTCAAACAGAAATTTTTATTCAAACAAATATTTATTACAATTTTTGAATAGTACAATTTCAATCTCTCACTATACATATACATTTTTGATTACATCACGATCACATCACATTTCACATTTACAGTTAACCTCACTACATATCACTCACATTCGTATTTTTGTCTTCAACTATAATCCAGTTTGAATCCAGCATCTGAGTAATCTGCAAAAATATTTTCAAACGCAGTAAAATTGAAAGAGAAATATTTTTGAAATTTGAAAGAAACGATGATTTTGAAAACATTGTTTGCCTCAGTTATTTGGGTTGTTCGTCATCATTTTTGACTGTGCAATATCTGTGCATATCAGTATTTTTTATCAGGGACAGGTAATTATAAGTGGCTGCAGTACACACGTGTACATTCGTATACGTGTGCACCGCCTCGCCAACTCGTGTGCAAAAATCAAACAAAAGCACAGAAATCAAAAACAAGGTCAAACCCAAGATAGGTTCAACTCAAGGCAGTAATGTATATGAACACAATCAAACTACAACAGGCCAAGACTACTGCATGCAACATGGAATGCAAAAACAATGCACCACTGCAAATTCAAACAATGTCCAAACAACAAACATGAAAATGAACCAAAGTAATACAGCAGCCCCAAAATCAGTGACACAACAACAAAAGTGCAACAGTTCCAGTTCAAGCCACAAGTGTACATGAATACAACTCGACTGCAACAGTACAGTCATGAAGACTGCAAGGACATGAATGCAACAAAGTTCAAAAGTGCATCAAAAGCAGTTCAATGTGGATAGCAACAGCAAAAAGGGACTGCAACAAACATGTATGCAGCATCAAGTCAGTGGTGAAGTAAACAACAATGTCGAGCTCACTGCAACTCAAATGTACAGGCCAGTGAACGTAAAAGAAAATGACAGAGTCGAAGCACAAAGAACAAAACAGTTCATGTATGCAACAGTCAACAAGGCAACAATGCAGATGAACAGCAAAGGGTACAAAAACAAGTAGCAGTCTTTGAACATGAATGTAGTGTACATCAATGCATCAGTGACCAACCTGAAGTACACAACATGACATGAACAACACAATTGAATCAAGTAACCAACTGCAAGTGCAAATGACCAGGACTCATGCAACAGACCCAACAACTAGTGCCAACATAAACATAACAGGTGAAGCATCACCAAAGACTCAACAGGGAACAACTAAATCAACTGCAACAACTCAAGTGCTACCAGTGAAACACAAATGAACGAATATCACAATGAATCAACAATACATGCAGGTGAACAGAAGTCTTTGAATCAAAACATAATCAAGTCCACCTACTAGTTGCAGACTCCAAGTTGCAGACTCAAAGCAAACATGACACCAAACTACAAAATCAAATGCAAACTCAGTATGGCAAATGCAGGTACAAACTATGGTGAATGCAGACACAACATGTCAAAGTAACATAAACAATGCAAACCAAAAATGATACCAGATAAAGTGAATAGCATGCAAAAGTTATACAAACCCAAAACCAAGACAGGATGCATCATCCTCAAAAGCAGGTTCAAGTAAAAAGTTCAAGCATCAACTAGCACTGAGGATACACTACAATGGATGCAGAGGTGCAGACGACCAGTAGCCAACAACAAGCCTTGATGAAGCTACCTAACATGATTGTCAATAGTATACAAAAATGCAATAGGAACCAATCTTAAGAACTACAAAGACCATGTCAAACACAGTGACACCATTAAGCAATCAACAGTCGAAAATATGCGTGTGACAAAGTCAAATATCACAAATCACGAAATCAATTCAAAGCCTTGTGAATCAAGCTACTAGAAATACGAAATTGACAAAGTCAGATTAATCCTCAGCATCAAAGTGTAATCGAACGACAAAGCAAGAATTTTTGAAGCAATCAGTCGAATGCAAAAATAGGAAATCAAATCCTATTAAAACCCTAATCATCATCGGCATTTTTTTTTCATCGAGTTCAAGTATCAATTTAGAAAAGCAAAAGGAGACAGTACATACCGAATTCACAAGCAACGAACTCGATCGAGCAACTGCAAAACGAGCAATAGTCAACCATCAGAGAAGCAGCGAGCTAGGGCAACATATAACAGATCAATTGAAGAAACCGAAGCCCTAATTGGAACAAAGAGCCGAAGCCCTAACTGGAACAAAAGCGAACGAAGCCCTAATCAGAACGAAGCCGCCATTATTCTCACGAACGAGACAAAAGGGGATCGGGCTGGAGATAACAAAGAATGGAACGGGTTTAAGTGGGCCGGTCTTATTAAAAAAAAAGGGGGTTTTGTTTTTAATTTATGGCTTTATTATATTAGTTAGTTTTTAGGGTTATTTTCTATTGTTTCTTAATTATTGTTTTTTATTTTACGAACCAAAGAATCTTGGTAAATCACCACCTAGGTTTAGGTAGTGTCAGATTGTCTATTTTGAATCAGTTCAGTGAGCAGGGTGTGCGAGTTTGCAAAGCTCTATAGGCGGGAGCAGTGTTTGCAAGTGAGCGAAACTCTATAGGCGGGAGCAGGGTGTGCGAGTCTAGTAGAGTGTTTGTGAGCGGGAGCAAAAGGGTCTGCGAGTCTAGTAGAGTGTTTGTAAGCGTGATACTGTTTAATTCTAATAGAAATCTATGAATGCAGCAGTAGGCAGGGGTTGCCGAAGCTGGGTAAATTTTGTGTCTGATTTACTTTTCAGCATATTTATTTCTGCTATTATATTTCTGTGTTTAATTCGAGAAAATTTGCTATAACCCTATTCACCCCCCCTCTAGGGTTAATCTAGATCCTACAAGTGGTATCAGAGCCCGGTAATTTTTTTATATTTAACTCTAGAGTCATGAGTCTACAAAATAATGCTTTTTCCGAGGGGCAATCTATTGCTAGGCCACCCATGTTTAACGGGAACGATTATGCTTATTGGAAAGTTAGGATGAGTATTTATCTTAGTTCCGTTGATTATGATGTTTGGGATATTATTGAAACTGGCTATAAACCTCCCACTATAATCGTTGGTGGTACTGAGATTCCTAAACCTAAGGATAGGTGGGATGCAAACGATAAGAAATTGAAAACGACAAATGCTAAAGCCATGAATGCTTTGATATGTGCTCTTGATAAAAACGAATTTAATAGAATTTCTCATTGTACAACAGCACAGGAAATATGGCATACTTTGGAGGTGACACACGAAGGAACTTCTCAAGTCAAGGAGTCTCGGCTAGCCCTATTCAGCAATGAATACGAAAACTTTGTGATGGACAAAGGCGAGAGCATAAAGGATATGTTTGGACGTTTTTCAACCTTGGTATACAATGCTAGAGCGCTTGGGAAGGTATTCACTGAGGTAGAGCTTGTGCGGAAGATACTACGAGTTTTACCAATGAACTTTGAGGCAAAAGTCACAGCAATCCAAGAATCGAAAGATCTGAGCAAACTAAGCATGGAGGAGTTGATTGGCAACTTGATGACATATGAGCTTGAGTTAAAAGCAAAGGAAGAACGCAACAACTCCGAACCAAAGAAGAAGACGATTGCCTTAAAAAGTAAAGAAGAAAGCGATGAAGAAGATCCAATTGAAGAGCTTGCAATGGGTGTCAATAATCTTAGAAGATGGTCTAGATTCAAGCCACGCAAGAAGAAAACAAAGGGCAATAGGTCAAAAGATTCCAAAAATTCTGATAATGAACTGACGTGTTATAACTGCAACAAGCCTGGCCACATCAAACCAAAATGTCCACTTCTCAAAAACAACAAAGAAAAGAAAAAGGCGAAGAAGGTATTTGCAGCGACTTAGGATGATGAAGAAGGAGAGGAAGCTTCGGATAGCAGCTCAGAGGAGGCTAACTTGTGTTGCATGGCAAAATCAGAATCAGAAGCAACCTCCGACGAATCTAGTGAGGCAGGTGAGTTTTCTTATAAAGAACTTGTTTTTATGTGTTCTGATCTTACTAAGGTAGTGGATACTCTTGAATCTAAAATTGACAAACTGAAATCTGATAGGAGAGAATTTGCTCGTGAAAACTTTAGGTTAAAAACTGAACTTGAAAATATTCAAAACCTAGAATGTAAAAAATGTAAGATTTTAGATTCAGAATTATCAAAACTGAGGAATAACTTTGAAAGTCTTGAAAATGAAAACTTGAATCTTAAGGAAACCATCGACACTAGGAGAAAGGATTTTATTAATCGATGCACCTCACTTGTTACTGAAAACTCAACATTAAAAACCAAAGTCCAAAATCTTGAGAAATCTTTGAATAACTTTTCAAGGGGCGAAAAATCTTTCAACATGCTATTGGGAAATCAAATTTTTGCTAACAATAGAAAAGGATTAGGCTTTGGGAAATCACAAAATGATGATAATGCAAAAAGTAAAAGTGTTTTTGCTCGATCTGAAATAATTGGAAATCATGTTGAAAATCATAGTCATAGGAACACAAAATTTAATCAAGTCGACTTAATGTGCTCTATTTGCAGAAAATTTGGACATAATCGAAATAATTGTTGTTATAGACCCAAACACGTGAAAACTATACAAATTTGGGTTCCAAAAGGCGCAAATATAAAATCTTTGAAAGTCAAACAAATTTGGGTGCCAAAAGGAACATATATAAATAGTTTTGAGTCTCCAAAAACATATTTTTCATATTCTGCCACTAACAACAATGGACCTATAAAAACAAATAGGTCACATAAATCTTTTATCGTGTAGGTGTGGTGGTAGGCTAAGGAACAACAACAGTGTTCTCTGGATTTCAGCTGTTCCAGAAACACAAAAGGGGGACAAAGCGAAGTTCCTTAGCCTAGTATAAAGGTGACAGAATCACAATGGGCAATCACGAAAAATTATCGTAAAGGTAAAACAGGTAATTGTTTTTAAATGTGATTATCTGCACCATACTCTAAATTAAAATCAGCCAATATTGAGATGAACAAAAGATGATGATTTTGATGCTATGATTTTTTTTTGACTAACCATCTTTAAATAGAATTACTTTGAGTAATTATGATGGTTGACTGATTCGGACTTAATTGATATGATTTTTTGACTTGTTCTTATTTATGACATTAATTTGTGCTTAAATGATGACCAATCAGATTTTCAATTTTGAACTAATTTATAAATTTGTTCGGTCAAATGATGGTTACTCATGCTACACGTAGATATATTGGTTCTGACATTTTGGTCACTGCTTGTAAATTTGCACGATTTCAAATTCATGAGAAAAAGGATTTTAAGAAATTGTTTTTGAAATAATTATGATTGACTGTTGATTACTCATGAATATAATTGTTTATCCTCTGGTTTCTGAAATTAACATCATGATATTTGTTTGAGTGTTAACACGGCTTAAATTCAAATTCAAAAGAATGATGTTTTGAAATTTTTGATGCACATCTCATGTTTTGATTCAACAAGTGAATATTGAGTGAAATTTAAATTCAGATGCGGATTACACTGGTAATATAGTTGATAGAAAAATTATTAGTGTAACGTGATTAATTTTTGAAACATTCATTTGCTGCATCGTTTTTTTTTTCAAAGAAAATATCTGCATATTTTTCACTTGAAATAATTTTCAAATAGCAGAAAATTTTCTTATAAAACTCCCCTCGAGAAAATCATGTTTGACCATATTTACAGCTTAATCATTTTTTGAAAAATTGATTTTATAATTTTTAATTTGATTTTAAATGACAAATTTGACTAATCTGACTCTCTTTGATTATCGAAAAGATGAATAGTGATTGAAAAAGAGATGAGTGTTGATATTTATCTTATATTATAACTCGAGAAAGTATAATTAGAAAATTTCTTTAGAATTTCATAACAAGAGTTATAAAAACTTTTTGTTGGGTAATAATTCCATGACCATTTCTATTTCTATCATCTTTCTATCGACCATCACTCATCAAGATCATATTTAGTATGTAAATTTGTGGTAGTTTACAAAGGAAATCATTTGTTCTTCAATATCTTAAATCTGTGAAGGAAATTATTTGTGCTTCAACTTATTATATTTAGCAATAAAAATAAATATCCAAAGTATTCACTCTCATTTAAAAGTCCTCACGGTTATGCATGGGTGAATTACTTGGATTTTTGATTATGTGCTTCCATGCTCATTTAAAAGTCCTCACGGTTATGCATGTATGGAACGCATATCAAAATTAATTGATTTAAATAGACAAGTTGATTCTAATCCCATTTAAAAGTCCTCACGGTCATGCGTGGTTAGAAGATACTTGATTTTATTTTTTTTAAATTAAATTGGAATACTACTAATCTCATTTAAAAGTCCTAACGGTTATGCATGGTTAGTAGATATTCAAATTTCCTGAAATAAATATACCACAAATAGACATAATTGTATGATTTTTTGATGATTTTATTCCCATCACTTCTGAAAGTGGAATATGCGCTTGACAAGGGTAATTATGATTTTTGTTTGAGTTTTATTGAAATTTAATATTTATATTTAATTGAGTTAAATGTTTGATTCATGTCTATCACTTCATCCCTATTTTTATAACACTGTTATTCTTTTGCTGATAACAAAAGGGGGAGAGAAAAGTTAAGATTTTGTCAAATAGAATCAAGCAAAGGTCAAATAACTTTGAATTTGCATATAGGCTCATTTACATATTTTTATTTGTATGCATTTATGTAGGGGGAGCCATATATGTAGGGGGAGCATCGAATAAAAAGGAAGCATTCAAATAGGGGGAGCAAATGAAATTATCAAATACATTTAATATATTCAAAATCTTAAATATATGTTTGTTGTCATCAAAAGGGGGATATTGTTGAATATGCGCTTTGCGCTATATGATTTTTGTTTGATGATAATAAACATATATACATTCATTTAAATGTATTTGTTAATGTACTATTTTTCATAGAATAAATAAATATTTGTTGAATAAAATAAATTACACAGAATTTGAATTTGAATTCAAACAAAACAAGTTAAACAGATTTTGAATTCAAACAGAAATTTTATTCAAACAAATATTTATTACAATTTTGAATAGTATGTATTTGGTAATGTACTATTTTGTTTTTCATAGTTTAAATAAATATTTGTTGAATAAAATTAAATTACACCGAATTCGAATTTGAATTCAAACAGAACAAGTTAAACAGATTTTGAATACAAACAGAAATTTTTATTCAAACAAATATTTATTACAATTTTTGAATAGTACAATTTCAATCTCTCACTATACATATACATTTTTGATTACATCACGATCACATCACATTTCACATTTACAGTTAACCTCACTACATATCACTCACACTCGTATTTTTGTCTTCAACTATAATCCAGTTTGAATCCAGCTTCTGAGTAATCTGCAAAAATATTTTCAAACGCAGTAAAATTGAAAGAGAAATATTTTTGAAATTTGAAAGAAACGATGATTTTGAAAACATTGTTTGCCTCAGTTATTTGGGTTGTTCGTCATCATTTTTGACTGTGCAATATCTGTGCATATCAGTATTTTTATCAGGGACAGGTAATTATAAGTGGCTGCAGTACACACGTGTACATTCGTATACGTGTGCACTGCCTCGCCAACTCGTGTGCAAAAATCAAACAAAAGCACAGAAATCAAAAACAAGGTCAAACCCAAGATAGGTTCAACTCAAGGCAGTAGTGTATATGAACACAATCAAACTACAACAGGCCAAGACTACTGCATGCAACATGGAATGCAAAAACAATGCACCACTGCAAATTCAAACAATGTCCAAACAACAAACATGAAAATGAACCAAAGTAATACAGCAGCCCCAAAATCAGTGACACAACAACAAAAGTGCAACAGTTCCAGTTCAAGCCACAAGTGTACATGAATACAACTCGACTGCAACAGTACAGTCATGAAGACTGCAAGGACATGAATGCAAAAAAGTTCAAAAGTGCATCAAAAGCAGTTCAATGTGGATAGCAACAACAAAAAGGGACTGCAACAAACATGTATGCAGCATCAAGTCAGTGGTGAAGTAAACAACAATGTCGAGCTCACTGCAACTCAAATGTACAGGCCAGTGAACGTAAAAGAAAATGACAGAGTCGAAGCACAAAGAACAAAACAGTTCATGTATGCAACAGTCAACAAGGCAACAATGCAGATGAACAGCAAAGGGTACAAAAACAAGTAGCAGTCTTTGAACATGAATGCAGTGTACATGAATGCATCAGTGACCAACCTGAAGTACACAACATGACATGAACAACACAATTGAATCAAGTAACCAACTGCAAGTGCAAATGACCAGGACTCATGCAACAGACCCAACAACTAGTGCTAACATGAACATAACAGGTGAAGCATCACCAAAGACTCAATAGGGAACAACTAAATCAACTGCAACAACTCAAGTGCTACCAGTGAAACACAAATGAACGAATATCACAATGAATCAACAATACATGCAGGTGAACAGAAGTCTTTGAATCAAAACATAATCAAGTCCACCTACTAGTTGCAGACTCCAAGTTGCAGACTCAAAGCAAACATGACACCAAACTACAAAATCAAATGCAAACTCAGTATGGCAAATGCAGGTACAAACTATGGTGAATGCAGACACAACATGTCAAAGTAACATAAACAATGCAAACCAAAAATGATACCAGAGAAAGTGAATAGCATGCAAAAGTTATACAAACCCAAAACCAAGACAGGATGCATCATCCTCAAAAGCAGGTTCAAGTAAAAAGTTCAAGCATCAACCAGCACTGAGGATACACTACAATGGATGCAGAGGTGCAGACGACCAGTAGCCAACAACAAGCCTTGATGAAGCTACCTAACATGATTGTCAATAGTATACAAAAATGCAACAGGAACCAATCTTAAGAACTATAAAGACCATGTCAAACATAGTGACACCATTAAGCAATCAACAGTCGAAAATATGCGTGTGACAAAGTCAAATATCACAAATCACGAAATCAATTCAAAGCCGTGTGAATCAAGCTACTAGAAATACGAAATTGACAAAGTCAGATTAATCCTCAGCATCAAAGTGTAATCGAATGGCAAAGCAAGAATTTTTGAAGCAATCAGTCGAACGCAAAAATAGGAAATCAAATCCTATTAAAACCCTAATCATCATTGGCATTTTTTTTTCATCGAGTTCAAGTATCAATTTAGAAAAGCAAAAGGAGACAGTACATACCGAATTCACAAGCAACGAACTCGATCGAGCAACTGCAAAACGAGCAATAGTCAACCATCAGAGAAGCAGCGAGCTAGGGCAACATATAACAGATCAATTGAAGAAACCGAAGCCCTAATTGGAACAAAGAGCCGAAGCCCTAACTGGAACAAAAGGGAACGAAGCCCTAATCAGAACGAAGCCGCCATTATTCTCACGAACGAGACAAAAGGGGATCGGGCTGGAGATAACAAAGAATGGAACGGGTTTAAGTGGGCCGGTCTTATTAAAAAAAAGGGGGGTTTTGTTTTTAATTTAAGGCTTTATTATATTAGTTAGTTTTTAGGGTTATTTTCTATTGTTTCTTAATTATTGTTTTTTATTTTACGAACCAAAGAATCTTGGTAAATCACCACCTAGGTTTAGGTAGTGTCAGATTGTCTATTTTGAATTAGTTCAGTGAGCAGGGTGTGCGAGTTTGCAAAGCTCTATAGGCGGGAGCAGTGTTTGCGAGTGAGCGAAACTCTATAGGCGGGAGCAGGGTGTGCGAGTCTAGTAGAGTGTTTGTGAGCGGGAGCAAAAGGGTCTGCGAGTCTAGTAGAGTGTTTGTAAGCGTGATACTGTTTAATTCTAATAGAAATCTGTGAATGCAGCAGTAGGCAGGGGTTGCCGAAGCTGGGTAAATTTTGTGTGTGATTTACTTTTCAGCATATTTATTTCTGCTATTATATTTCTGTGTTTAATTCGAGAAAATTTGCTATAACCCTATTCACCCCCCCCCCTTGGGTTAATCTAGATCCTACATAGGAGGCTGAGATCTCATCGTTATTGAAGGTTCTAGCACGCTCAAAGCAAGAGTACGTTGGGACGGGCTGCGACGACGTCTCACGCAGGGGCTGCGACGACGTGCTAGTACTCTTGGTAATTGCGAAAATTCCTAGGCACGGGTTGCGATGACGTGCGGAGTTGTGTCTAGAACCGGGGTTGCCATTAGCCCTTGACTGACGGCTGAAAGAATGTGCCGGTCATTCAATTAACGATGGTATCGAGGCAATGATAACAGTGATAGCCAGAGTCATGGATGTTTGGTTGTATCGGCACTCGGTCTCAAGAGCGATGTTTTGTGGATGCTTATCTGATCTTGGTTTAGGCCTTGGGGGTTTGTACTTGGAAAACGTCGACCTTGACTCGAGTGATAATTGCTTTACTTTAATTGCCTGCTTTGCTATGTTTGTTTCTGCTTAGTGTGTCTCGGGGCTATCACTGTAGAAAAAGGTGGAGTGGGATGGTTGGGTTCCTATTCCTTTTACCCTTTATGCTCGTTTGGTATGTTTGATAGTTGATTTACTGCTCACTAAGACTTTTGTCTGACTCAAGGTTATATGTTTAACTCTTATTACCTTGGGCTGTTCATCCATGTTGGGATGGGCAGACTAGGTAGCAGGTGACAGGTGCTGTTCTTAGTAATCAACGCTGTTGGTGACGAAGACGAGCTAGAGGCTTTTGCATATTGTTTTCTTACTATATGTACTGGATGTTCCGCTGTTTGTTTGATACTCTGAGTGTTATGTAGTGAGGCTTGATGTATTGACTATTCAGATGTTTGTAATAAACTACTAACACTTTATATGATAAGATTTTGTTCAATGAGCTTCACTATGTATACTTTTCTATTGTATTTTATCCCTGCGCTGTGAGTAATACGATAGACCATTATGGTATTACCCTACCTTGATGATCGTCCATGGCGGCCTGGCACACTTTTCAGCGCATTATGGTATCAGAGCTTTGGTTAATCGATTTTAGCCAACGCTCGCTGACGTAACTACGTATAAGAGACGTAATTGTATTTTGATGGATGATTACTATATATAATATAGTAGCTTAGAAGGATTTGAACTCCTTATGTAGTTGTTTCTCAAGGTGTTCTAATCATTCCTTTTATATATATTAAGGATGAGTCGAAGAGGGAGACCAGCTGCTAGGGAAGGCCGTGCTGCTGAAGGGGCTGCTGATTATGCTACTATGTTTGAGGCCATGGTGACTTCGATCATGAGAAGGATGCCAGCCTCGGGGTCATCAGTAGATGTTGGAGTTCAAGTTCAAGCCCCAAAACCAGTGGATTTTGCTAAGTTGTGCAAAGACTATACTTCTCTTGGAGGAAAGGTTTTCTTGGGAACAGAATCAACCATTGAAGTTCAGAGACGGATAAATGCATGTAGAAGGATTTTTGGTGATTTGGGAATTGAGGATGCAACTAAGAGGAAGCTTGCATCAAGACAGCTTCAAGGGAGAGCTTCTGATTGGTGGAACTCTATCACCATTGATACTCCAGAAGAAGAGATTACTTGGGAGCAATTCCAAGCTAGATTTGAAGCTAAGTTCATTTCTACAGCTCAGAAATCTGTTCTGTTTAAGAAGTTTGTGGAGCTCAAGCAAGGTGGAAGGCCAGTTCTTGAGTATGTTTCTGAGTTTGAAGCTTTGTCCAAGTATGCTCGGTCGTATATTGAATCCCCTTATCAGAAGAATGAGAAGTTTGTGACAGGCTTGGACACTTATCTTAGGAGGTAGTTGGTGGATCATCTAGATGATCCATTTGAGAAGCTTGTGGAGAAAGCTCTTAGGCATGAGAATTTGTTTCCTAAAGAAGGATATTTTGTTGTTGTGACCAAAGAGCAAAATGGAAACAAGAAGAGGAAGCAGCAGCAGCAGAAGGGTAAGGATGGCCAGAAGAAGCCGAAGGGTGAAGTGACCTGCTACAACTGTCAGCAGAAGGGTCATCTCTCCAGGGATTGCAAGAAACCGAAAGTGCCGGCGAAGTGCCACAACTTTGACAAACCGGGGCATTTTAGGAAGGATTGTCCGAAACCGAGGAAGGACAAGCAGATTGTGCAAGCTTATGCTTTGGAGACTGTTCCATCATATTTGGAAGCTCCTACTGCTGAAGAGAAAGGAAAGAGTGTGGTGGTTCAAGGTACTCTTTCCATTTGTGGTGTTCCGGTTAGAGTGTTGTTTGATACTGGAGCGTCGCATTCTTTTGTTTGTAGTGAACTTGTAGGCCGGTTGGGTTTGGAACCAGATATTGTTGAGAGACCATTGGTTGTGACTAATCCAGTTGGGGTTCATCTTGTTTGTGTATGGTATGCCGTGGTCTAGTTGTATCGAGTCATGATTGCTCTTTTGTTTGTGATTGTTTTGTTCTGAACTTTGCGGGATTCGGAATTATTTTGGGTATGGACTGGCTTAGGAATTATGCGGCAAGGGTTGATTGTGAGAAACTGGAAGTGACAGTCGAGAATGTGGAAGGGCGAAAGGTTGTGATACGATGTAAGCATGAAGAAGGCGTCTTCATGAGCTTCATGTATTCACTGGTTGTTCCACGGGATGGACTGTCATTGATGCCAGTTGTGAATGGATTTGAGGATGTCTTTGACGAAGTCAAAGGATTACCGCCGCATAGGGAGATCGAGTTTCGTATCGATCTAGTTGAGGGAGCCAGACCCGCTGTGATGCCTCTTAGGCGGATGGCGCCTAGAGAACAGCAAGAGTTGAAGGTGCAAGTTGATGACCTTTTACAGAAAGGATTCATTCGGCGTAGTGTGTCCGAATGGGGTGCACCAGTTATGTTCGCAACCAAAGCGGATGGATCGTTCAGGTTGTGTGTGGATTATCGTGAGCTGAATAAAGTGACTAAGAAGAACAAGTATCCATTGCCGAGAATAGATGACTTGTTTGATCAGCTTCACGAAGCTAAGGTGTTTTCTCAGATGGATTTGGCAACGGGATTTCACCAGTTGAGAGTGGCAAAGGATAGTATGCCGAAGACTGCTTTCAGGACACCATCCGGTTTTTATGAGTGGCTGGCAATGCCGTTTGGATTGACTAATGCACCAGCATATTTTGTGGATCTTATGAATAGAGTGTTCAGGGATCAGTTGAACAAGTTCGTACTTGTGTTCGTGGATGATATTTTGATTTATTCCAGAACCAAAGAAGAGCACAAGATGCACTTGCGTATTGTTTTAGAAGTCTTGCGGAAACATCAGCTGAAGGCTAAGTTTTCGAAGTGTCACTTCTGGAAGAGTGAAGTGAGGTTCTTAGGACATGTTATCTCTGGAAATGGAATAGCGGTTGATCCCGCCAAGGTGGTAGCGATCCAGGATTGGGTTAGACCTAAGAATGCATCTGATGTGAGAAGTTTTCTTGGATTAGCAGGATATTGTCGTCGGTTTATCAAAGACTTTTCCAAGATAGCTGCACCGTTAACAGGATTGACGAAAAAGAACCAAGTGTTCAGATGGGATGCTAAGTGTGAGCAAGCTTTCGGAATCCTGAAAGAGCAATTGACAAGTGCTCCTGTTTTTACTATTCCAAGTGGGAATGATGAGATGGTGGTATACACCAATGCATGTGGTACTGGACTTGGAGCAGTGCTAATGCAGAAGGATAAAGTTGTTGCATATGCAAGTCGACAACTGAAGCCGCATGAAAGGAATTATCAGACTCATGATTTGGAGTTAGCGGCGATTGTGTTTGCTTTGAAGATGTGGAGACATTACCTATTGGGAGTCCGATTTGAGTTGTTTACAGATCATAAGTCATTGAAGTATCTTTTCTCCCAAAAGGATTTAAATCTTCGACAGCAACGGTGGCTAGAGCTCTTAGCATCATATGATTTTGGTATAGCCTATACTCCGGGAAAAGGTAACGCAGTGGCAGATGCGTTAAGTCGAAGACATGCAGGTTTGGGAGCCATGTTTTCGGAATGGAAGAGTCTTGAGTATTTTGCTGGATTTGACTTCAGGCCTAGATGTGAATTGGAACCTGAGATGTTGGCAAACTTATCAATAAGACCTACTCTTGTGGAAAGAATTGGCGAGAGCCAAAAGCGAGACGATAAGCTTGTCAAGATTATCCGTGATTTGGAATCTGGATTGGATCCATAAAAGGATAAAGGATTCGAGGTCGATCGAGAAGGTTGGCTTCGAAAACAAGGACGACTGGTTGTTCCCGGTATAGATGAATTGAGAGATGAAGTTCTAAAGGAAAACATCACTCGAAGTTGACAATTCATCCAGGTGGAAATAAGATGTATCGGGATATGAAAAGGACTTACTACTGGGAAGGTATGAAGAAGGATGTTGGAAATTTTATTTCCAAATGTATGAACTACCAGTTGGTAAAAGCCGAACAGAAGAAGCCAAGTGGATTACTTCATCCGTTAGAAGTTCCTACATGGAAGTGGGAGCAAATATCGATGGATTTTATCGATGGGTTACCTAGAACCAGAGCAGGAAATGAAGGGATTTGGGTAATCGCAGATCGTTTGACTAAGAGTGCAAGATTCATTCACGTTCGGTCAACTAGGACTGCATCCAAGTTGGCTGAGTTGTATGTTAAGTGGATAGTTCGATTCCATGGTATTCTGAAGAGTATAGTGAGCGATCGAGACCCATTGTTCACTAGTTGATTTCGGAAGAGCTTCCAGGAAGTTTTGGGAACTGAGTTGTGTTTGAGTATAGCTTATCACACCCAAACAGATGGTCAGACCGAGAGAGTCAACCGAGTTTTGGAAGATCTCCTGAGAGCATGTGTTTTGGATTTCGGAGGATCATGGGAAGATCATCTTCATTTGGTGGAATTTGCGTATAATAACAGTTATCAGTCTAGTATTGGTATGGCACCATATGAGGCATTGTATGGAAGACCGTGGAACTCTCCGACATGTTGGTTGGAAACTGGAGAAAAGTTGATACCTGGGCCAGAAATGATTCGACAGACTTCAGATTGCATAGAGATCATTCGACAACGGATGAAGGCAGCCCAAGATCGTCAGAAAAGTTATGCTAATAAGCGTCGTAAGGATTTGGAATTCGACGTAGGTGATATGGTTTTTGTGAAGATTTGTCCATTGAAGAATGTTATTCGATTCGGGAAGAAAGGAAAATTAACTTCAAGATTTGTTGGACCATTCTCGATTATCGAGCGAATTGGAAAGCTCGCCTATAAATTGGAGTTACCGGAAAAGATGTCGGGTGTGCACAATGTTTTTCATGTATCGTATCTACGGAAGTATGTGCACGACTCGACTATAGTGGTTTCTGCTGATAGCTGTGAAGATGTAGAGGTTAATCCAGTTGTTACGAGACCTCGTAAGCCGCTTCGTGTTGTGGAAACCGACACGAAACAGCTTAGGAGGAAGACGATTACGTTGCTCAAGGTACAATGGAGTGATGATGTTAACGACTGTACATGGAAGGAGGAAGAGAGGATGAAGGCAGCTCATCCTGAACTCTTCGAGGTATGGCCCTAAGGTGTCGTGACATCTCACGAATTTGTAACTTGTTCTAGTCTTAGAATTCTGCATGCTAGGCTAGTAATTGGATGCATGGTTTGTTGATTGCTATGGATGGTAGGCATGCGGAATAACTTTGGTTGCTCTTGATTGTTTGGAATTTCGGGGGCGAAATTCCTAAGGGGGAGAGAATGTAACGACCCGTATTTTACGTGTCGATAAATCGTAGAATAATTATCACTAGGTCGTTAGTATTGTTCAGAGTTTAAGTCGTTTAGAGCTTGAGTCGTTCAAAGTTGCGTTGTGTATTAGTTTAGGTCGTAGAATGCCTAAGTCGTGTTGTAGTTGGAATAGTGGAACGACTTAGTGCTTAAGGCGTATGGATGTTAGCTCGAGTAGAATTTTGGCCCGTGTTGTTGTTTAGGCCGTGTGAGAGATAGGTCGGGTGGAGCAACCTATAGAAGTGATGACCTAAGGGTATTAATCGACCTATAGTATTGAACGAGTTAACTGGTTAGCAGAGCTAGCGAGTTAACGACCTAAGGGTTTGGTCGACCTAAGTAGGTTAACGACTTAAGAGTGAACGGCTTAGGGGTTAACGGCTTAAGGTAGGAAGGTCGTTCGTGCGACTTAGTATAGTTGGGTCGTATTGGGGCTTAGGTCGTATAGGGAATGGGACGACCTAAGGGACTTAATGGGTTAAACGAGTGAACGACCTAAGATAGAACTGTGTTGTAGTTAGGTCGTGAATCACCTAAGGCTTAAGTCGTTATGGTATAAGTCGTAGGTCGTAGGGACCTAGGCTTAGTGTTAAGTCATTAGGTCGTGTCTTAGTTAACTCGCGTACGAGTTAGGTCGCGAGCAATGTTGGGTCGTGTCTGGGTTGAGTCGCGACCTTTGTTAAGTCATTGGGTCGCTAAGCCGTGTAAGTGTTTTAGGTCGTTACCGACTTATGTTAAGTCGCGTGCGTGCATGGGTAGGTTATGGATGTGCATGTACGTTAGGTTATAGGTCGAGAGTCTTAGGTCGGGGACGACTCATGGGGTAGGTCGGCGGCGACTCATGGGTGCGAACGACTCATGGGTTTTTCAGCCTATAAATAGAGGGCTTTGGTTCACTTTTTGGCACCGGATTTTGACGCGACGAAGTGCTGCCATTTTGAGAGCTCGACTACAACACTTCTTCACTTCTTTTCTCCACTCTAATCTAGTGCTTACATCCATCCAAGATTGAAGATCAAGGTTGAAGATCCAAGATCTAAAGTTGAAGATCTACATTCTTCAAAGAGAGATTTCATCGATTGAAGCGAGATTTTGCCTGATCAAGTTTGGTTCTTCGCTGTCCAGATCTGAAGTTGTTATCTTTTGAGGTGTTTAGGTGATTCGGTGAGTGGTGGTTATCTCTCACACGGACCCAAAGGAGTATATTGGATCGGTGGCTTGTTTATGTGTTAAAGATAGAGATTTCTTGCATTTTCCTTAAGTCTGCATGTAGATCCATTGTTTGTGAAGTTTTGGATACCCATTTTGCTACATGTTAACTTATATAAGTTTATTCATTAAGTTGTAGAGATATTTGCTTATAATTCATACTTGTTAGATTTGGACATTTTAATTATGAAATTGCCATTCTTGTATAATTGCTTATTAGATCTTGTTTGAATGTTAGACTACTTGGATTAATGATTGATTTGATTGATAGATTGTTGCAAATTAGCTAATAGTTGATTTGGACAAGTTGGTCGAAGATGATTCAAAAGCTATGTGGAGAGGCTCTTGAATGGTGAAAGCTGCTTGTGGCATATGAAGCGGATGCTAAAGCTCATATGGATAGATTCGATGATAATGGACTTTGCTATAGTGCGATAAAGCAAAGTGTGATGTTGGGATGAGACTTTGCTATGATGAGAGGAAGCAAAGCATGATGTTGAGACGGGACTTTGCTATGATGCGATGAAGCAAAGCATGATGTGAGATAGCCTTGGTTTAATCCAGACGGGATCATCCCAAGCATGTTGATAACTCGATGATGCGGTTCGAGTTGGTTGATAATGGTGGGCTCGAGAGGCGCTTGAGCTAGTATGAAAATAGTCGTCAAGGAAGATGACTAGGAGGCTGAGATCTCATCGTTATTGAAGGTTCTAGCACGCTCAAAGCAAGAGTACGTTGGGACGGGCTACGACGACGTCCCACGCACGGGCTGCGACGACGTGCTATTACTCTGGGTAATTGCGAAAATTCCTAGGCACGGGTTGCGACGACGTGCAGAGTTGTGTCTAGAACCGGGGTTGCCATCAGCCCTTGACTGACGGCTGAAAGAATGTGCCGGTCATTCAATTAACGATGGTATCGAGGCAATGATAACAGTGATAGCCAGAGTCATGGATGTTTGGTTGTATCGGCACTCGGTCTCAAGAGCGATGTTTTGTGGGTGCTTATCTGATCTTGGTTTAGGCCTTGCGGGTTTGTACTTGGAAAACATCGACCTTGACTCGAGTGATAATTGCTTTACTTTAATTGCCTGCTTTGCTATGTTTGTTTCTGCTTAGTGTGTCTGGGGGCTATCACTGTAGAAAAAGGTGGAGTGAGATGGTTGGGTTCCTATTCCTTTTACCCTTTATGCTCTTTTGGTATGTTTGATAGTTGATTTACTTCTCACTAAGACTTTTGTTTGACTCAAGGTTTTATGTTTAACTCTTATTACCTTGGGCTGTTCATCCATGTTGGATGGGCGGACTAGGTAGCAGGTGACAGGTGCTGTTCTTAGTAATCAACGCGGTTGGTGACGAATACGAGCTGGAGGCTTTTGCATATTGTTTTCTTACTATATGTACTGGATGTTCCGCTGTTTGTTTGATACTCTAAGTGTTATGTAGTGAGGCTTGATGTATTGACTATTCAGATGTTTGTAATAAACTACTAACACTTTATATGATAAGATTCTGTTCAATGAGCTTCACTATGTATACTTTTCTATTGTATTTTATCCCTGCGCTATGAGTAATACGATAGACCATTATGGTATTACCCTACCTTGATGATCGTCCATGGCGGCCTGGCACACTTTTCAGCGCATTATTTCCTTGTTTAGTGCAGGAGTCATGGGCGGTCGTCATAGTGGCAGAGATTTATTCTCTTAGCTTAACACCCTTCTCTGAGACGTACGAGCTCAGAGGTTATGTAGTTGATGGTTACTATTGATACATTCCCAATTTGGTATGTGGCATACAAAGTGATGCTGATCATTTGTTCATCAAAGCATGGCTTTGTGAAAAAGCGTAGCTTTGTGGACGAGACCGCATCAGGACCTCACACCTCGGAAATGGTCGAAACAGGAAAGATGCGGCAAGGTTGCAGGGGTCGCGCCCCTAGGGTATGTCCATTCCTTCTGGAAAAGGGTCGTATCATGGTATAGAGCCCAGATACTTAACTCGTGTGGACATTGTATATTTATTACTATGTGATGTTGCTTTGTGGTTGAGGATCCTCGGATAAAGGTCGCAAACGACCGGGGGTGGCATATCTTAGGTTTTACTCCTGGGAAGGGAGTAAACCGGCCTTGTGTTGGCAGAGATCCGGGTAGGTTCTCGAGGCATCTCTCCAAAGGCGTACCCATGTAGCAATGGGATGTTCCTTGGTCTGACCATTTGTTGGAAAATCCATAGAAACAATACGCGTCCTGTACGGTTTTAGTTGTATAACCTGCCATGGAATGTGGGGGTAACCTGCTATTGACCATGGTAGCTATAGTAGGCATACAATAATGGTTGTATGCTGGCTAAGATTAATATTATACTTTCACAATCTTTTCTGCACTATGCACTAATAATATCAAAATGGTTTTCGCGTATCAAGCATGTTTGGCTACCATAAGGAGAAATCTCGTCCAATTCTGCGTTTGCATGGTGTGTGTGGCGGGAGGCCTTATGGTAGTTTCATTTTCCAAAAAACATTGCGGATTTAAAATTTTAAAATCTTTTGTTTATTTTAAAGATAAAATGTTTTTGTTTTCTCATACCAGTCCCATGACTGACCCGGAATTTATTGTTCCCTTCCTAAACTCTAGGTTCCCACAATTTTCCATAGAGGCAGTCTAGAGTTTGGTTTTTCAGATAATCCAATAATAGGTGTAGATTCGATAGTTTTCAAAGTCTTTGGTTTGGTAGCATTTGGAGATCTTCTTTCGTCTTTGGATCTTTGAAGTTTTGGGTTAGCAATCACGTTCTGGATCGCAATTGCTATAAGTTCAGCTAGATGGTGGCTCGAGCTTGAAGTTTTAGAGCTTTAGCTTTGGAGTTTTGGTTTGGAGTTGCAGTTTTGGATTCTCTTGGAGACTTTGTTTATGTCGATATATTCCCGTTGTGTCGTTGTGTTGTATATTCTCTGATGGTGTTGGATATGTTGTAACATGATGTATATCACATTTGTATCTATATTGTATATCAATATTATCATCTTTTGTTTCCGCTATCGAGGGTCGAAGGTCGGACTGTCACATTTGGTATCAGAGCTAAAGGTTGATTAAGAACTTTAGCTACGGAGTGTAACACATTAGATGGCTCATTAGAGATAGGGTGAAGTATACCCTAGAATGAGTATATCCCTAAGATATCCATCTGTATGCCTCAGTAAATTCTCTTACTATCCACTGATAGTAAGTATGAGTGCGAGAAGGGGACGAGATAGGGGACGGGAAAGTACCACTTCAATTGGTCAATGCCCTTCAACAACAAGGAAACAATCCTTTCTCTATGAATCTCTTAGATCATTATCTGATTTCCAATTCTCTGATGTCTTCGTGGAAGCTACAAGAAGAAGCTACGGTGTGATGTTGGCCTAGCGAATCATTGTAGATAAGTTCTATTTCGTATCCTCATCTTCTGTCTTAACTTCAAATGAATTGAAAATTTTAAATTGAAATAAATTGATTAATAAAATATGAAGATTTGTATCGATAAAATGATTTCAACCAAATTTTAAATTCTATTGTAATTTCTTGTGAAAGATCAAAGTCCAAAGAGGGACAAGCTAGTATATAAATTGGGATATTCCAATCTGAATTGATATCCATTATCTGTTTTATTGGGTTTCGATATATTCTATGAACGGTTAGTTATTCCATCGAACTAACCAGTGCCCCTGCATATTTCCTAGATCAAATAACCTAATTGTTTCATAGTTGAATGAGTTTGTTCTCATATCTATTGTTGATATTCTGATTTGTTAGCGAAATCCAGAATAGATATCCAATTTGACATGAAAAGATATTTCTCTATCTTTTACTGTTCTTGTTATCTTCCTGGCAAATTTCGAGGGCGAAATTTTCTTAAGGGTGGAATTTGTAACGTTCTTTAATTTTAGCCAAGTTTAATTTGACAATTAATTTAATTTTGGAATTTAATTGTGAAATTATTTGTGAATTAATTAGAGAATTTCCATAATAAATAAAATTTTAGATTATAAAGAGAATTTTGGTTTGAAATTTAAGGATAAGTATTTTATTGAATTTAAAAACAAATATATTGAAAATAATTGGATTTGAAATTTTATTTTTAAGTTAATAATGATTTGTTTCTAATTTTTTTTAAATATGCATTATAATTTGGAAATGACGTTTTGGATTTGATATAATAAATTTTCTCCAAGGCTAATTAAGAATAAAATTATTTATTCATGTATAATTAAATTGTAAAACCATCTTTTGCTTTATTTTTTTTATAAATGATTAATAAAGAAATGTATTTATTTGAATAGGAAATATGATATAAAGTTGTATTTAAAATATTATTTGTAGTGTTTAAAATACAGTAAAAGTTTAAAAGTTGTTTAAAAGCTAAATTTTATAATATACACATGTGTGTTGTTTATAAAAGTATAATTTGTTTAAAATTCAATTTTTTTAAGATTTTATATAGAAAGATGTATTTATTAAATAATAGAAATTATATGTATGAAAACATTTGTTATAATAAGTGTAAACAAAATAAAATATGTATGTTAAGATGTGAAAATATAAATGCATAACGGGGTTAAATCAGAAATTATAAATTATTTTTAAACAAAGGGGTAAACATAATTTTTATATATTTTTAACAATTGTAAAACATGAAAATAAGTGATTGTACAAGTATTGGTTTATGAGACAAGTGGCATTAATTTTGTTTGAAATGAATTGAATTTCATATTGAAAAATGAAAAACTAAACTGCATTCTTCTTTTCTCAAATCTGAAATAAAAAAGATAAAACAAAATCATCTTAATACTAAAATAAAACAAAGATCAAAACTTAGATCAAAGCAGATTTTAAAAATTCAAAGAAATCAATTTTCAAAATAGCAACTAAGAAAAAGATCAAAGCATTCAAGTACAACCAGGTTACAAATTCAATTCAAAACCTGTAAATGAGGAATAGAAACATGGGATTTAAAAGGAAGGTTGAATAAAAAAAAAACTAGATCGAGTCGCATCTCAACCTGAAGCATGGAAATTCAAATAGATTCAAACATCAATTTAAAATCTACAAAGCCTGGAAAATAAAAGAATAAAGCGAAAGATCAAAGCATCAAGCAATTCAGCCTGTAAGCAAAGCAAAACAGGATCATATATCAAGTACAAATTCAAACAATTCAGACCTGAAACAAAAGATTTAAACTTGAAGATAAAAAAGAAAATCAACCTTAAAACATCATTCCAGTTTCTGCTTTCAAGGGAATCAGGTGAGCAAACCTTTAAACCCTTATATACACTTGAAGTTGTTTGTATGAATGTGGTTGTGCATGCATGACTGTGTGAATATTTGATTATATTGGCCTGTGCATGTCTGGAAACTAGAGAAATTAGCGTCTATTGTGTTACAGGCTCAACTTCCCCCTAAAGAAAACTCCATTTCTCTTCATACATTTTGATTTTGATTTTGATTTACAAATGGAAAATGAAGGTAAGGCTGTAATATTATTTTTAAAAATAAACTCAAGCATTTATATTAAGGAATTTTATCAAAAATAAGAAATTACAGTTAAAAGTAAATTAAAGTCAGAAAATAAAAGATTTTAATTTTTTAGTTTTAACTTCATGACTAGATTTGTATATGGAAATGATGAATTTTGACAGAGAAATCATGATTTTCAAAGAAGCATTCATCGAGATATTCATAGTTGAACAAATTTGGGAATTTTTTTGATCGTCGGCGATCAAAAGGCGATTCGAAGCTCGGGATTCTCCCTGGAGGTTGTGTAAGGTCAGAGAAACATTGGAAAAATATTAAAAGCATTTATAGTGGAGCGTGATGGCGGTATGATGAATTTGTAGAGTTTTTTCACAGTTTTGTTCGGTGATTTAAATGTGACGATTTCGTCATCGCTGCTGCGTCGAGTTGCACCAGACCGGGGGAAGGAGTAGTGTGGGACAATGATGAAGTTGAGGACATGGAGACGAGGCAGTGGATGGTCAAGATGATCGGTGCGAGGCGTTTTCTGGTAATTGATTTGGTTCCAGTAATTCAATCGAACGGTCGAATTTTGTATCTTGGTCGAAATCGTTGATCGGAGGGTTGGTGATGTTAAAGGAGATGGTCGACGACTTGCCTGAGGTTACGGCAATAATCACCGTTGCTTAGGCGAACTGTGCACATGCACATGGGCATTGGAGTGTTTGGGTAGTTAAAGGTTGGGGAAGAAGGCGAATATCTCGAGTTCAAGCACGTGAAAACCAGGGTTTGGCTCGAAGCATTACGAAATTAAAATGGCTCGGGAAGATTTAGATTTTGCTCGGGTTTTTGTTTGTTTTGTCTCGGGTCTGTAGTTGTAAGTAAAAATGGGTTTTAAACTTTAAAATCAATCAAGTTTTACTTTAAAACAATTTTGTTAAAACAGATTTTTTGTAAATATTAGATGTTAACCCAATTTTAAATTGGTTAAGAAGGTTTTTAAACAAAATTGTTTTAACTAACCAAGTGTTAAAATGTTTTAAAATGTACATACCCTTTATTTTTAAAGTTTGTTTTAAATTAATAATATTAAAGAAGTAAATTAATGTTATCTTAATTGTTAAATTAACTTTTAAAGTCTAAGTTAATTTATTTCTTAAAGAAAATTAATTGCTTAAAGTTAATTTCTTAAAGGAAATAATTAAGGTAAGTTAATGATTTAAAGATTGGTTAATGAACTGTTTAAAGTTTAATTAATTAAGGATAATTAATTAATGTAATTAAGGTAATTAATTTAAGAGGTAATTAATTGATTAAAGGTTAGTTAATTAATAAAAGTAATTAATTAATGGTAAAAGTTAATTAAGTAATTAGGGATAATTACTTATTATAAATTAATTATGATTACTTACTTAAATGATAATTAATTAAGGGTTAATTAATTGATTAATTAATTAAGGATAATTACTTAAGGGTAATTAATTAATTAGATTAATTATTTTATAATTAAAAGTTAATTAATTCATTAATTAAGGTTAATTAATAAAAAATTAAAGGATGATTAGTTAACATAAATTGTGATTAATTAATGTTAATCAACCAGGATTAGTGATTTATCTGATTTCAATTAATTAGATGATCAATTAATCTTATTTATGAATGATTGTATTCTATTGAATGTTGTGCATTGTTTTATATCTCTGTTGTGTGATGCCTTGTGATTTGAATTGTTTTAATTCAAGCTGCGATGAATGTAATTTATTTTATCTGTGATAAATGTATATCGATTATATGTGAATCTGTGTATGGAAGATAAGCATTATAAGATTATACCACTTATCGTTATCAATAATGCTGTGATTGTATCTGTGATGATTGATGATGTTGCACAATTATTGTGTAAAACCCCTAGACTAAACTATACACAAACAAGTATGAATTGAATGAGGAAATTAGTTAAGTCACAGATTTTTGAAATGGTTTTGAATTTGAATTTTGAATCCAAATGGTTTTGGAAATGGATTTGGGTTAATGTAAAAAGCTTTTGAAAAGATGTTTTTAAGATTAAATTTATTTTGAATAACTTGATTAAGTTTTGAAAATTTAAATAGTTTGATTTAAATTTGAATTCAAGAATTGAAATAAAATTCCATGTTTGGAAATTATGGTTTACAAATGTTATACAAGTTATAAATGTGTTTATATGGTTTAAACCATTTTAGAGATACCGTCTTGAGAATTGAAGGGCTTTAACTTGTACAAATGAAATCGGATTTTTTCGAAATGAAAACTATTTGTTTTCAAATAATAAAAACTTTTATATAAGAAAAGAAATTCCAATTTGTGTTAAAGGGATTTCAAGTTTGAAATGTGATGTGCATATAAATGTGCATATTTTTACCACCATATTTATTCTATTTAAATTAAATAAATGATCATATTGGGTATTTTAACTTGTTTTAACCAAAATTCATATTAATTCCAAATTTCCACATATTCATCTTCATCCAAGGGCAAAACGGTCATTTGTGTGCATATATTCCTTTGAGAAAAATTAATTGGAAATTTATATATATATATTTATAGGAATTTGGTCTCAAGTAGGAGTGGTTTTATGAAGGAATATGAATGCACAAAGAAGATACAAAAGAATGAAGATGTAAATAATTCAAAGTGATGAACATGGAGGACCCAACCTACCCATCACCTAATGTACAAATTAGAGGCTACTACATATGCTTGTGGAATTAATGGCTTCATGTACATTTACATGGGGATTATGATAGGCTAATAATTACTTGGTGGCCACACTACCTCATGGGCATTTGGGCATTCCCCAAAAATATGAATTAGGGCTTCATACATGTATAAATACCCATATGTTTCATGTAATCTCTCTCTCTCTCTCTCTCTCTCTCTCCCTCTTACTTAGTCTCTCATTAGTTAGTTTTAGTTTAGAAAATAAATCAAAGCTCTCTTTCTTTCCATGGCTACTTAGTCATTTCTTCTCTTATGTAATTCTCTTTTTTTTTGCTTTTTTATGCAATGTTAATCATTATTTCTTTTTAATTACATATTCATTTCCTTTTATGCAAGTAGTGTAGATTTTCCTTTATGCAATTAGAATAGTTTTTCATTTCACTTTGCTCTCTTTTCCTTTTCTTTTTCCTTCATGTTGCAAGTTATATTTGTTGTTTTGATAACAAATATGAGAGGCTAATCCCTTCAATTTAGGGGTAATGAAGCGTCTAATCGTGTAGCTTCAACATTTTGATAATTATAGCTCTCCTTTTGTGCTTAACGACAATGCTTGAAGTTGTTTAATTTGTTGTTTTTGTTTTGAATTTGATAGCCTATATTGTTGACACCAAATATGATATGCTTAAACAATTACTAACACAAATGCCTCTTCAACAAAATATTATTATGGCATAAGAAAGTGATTTGAAATTCAAATTTGATGGTCTATATTTCTAATTAATAGTTAATAGGCCATACTTAAAACAGATTTCATTTTCAACTTTGTTGTCATTTTCATGAGAGTTAGTAAGTGATTTAAAGGTTGTGTTATAGTTTGATGGCTTATGTTGAGCTAATTAAGAGCACAAATGAGCCATACTTATGATAAACGCATCACTTAAATTCACTTATGACAAAAAAAAAAGAGATCGTAATTTCATAATTTGTTGAACTATATGATCTAGAGAGTGGAATTATCTCTAAATTGTCATTTAACTCTCATATTTTTATCATTTTCTTTTGCTATTTTTTGTTAGTTTCTTACATTTCTAGCTATCCACTCTCGACTTTGGTATAATTTGATTGAATAGAATTTTAAAATCATCAATTCCCTACGGATCGACCCGTATTCGCAACGTACTACATTCGTACACCGTGCGCTTGCGGTTATTTTAATTTCTAAATTTTTTAGCGGTTTTCTAATTCCATAGTTTTTCCGTAGATTAACAAGTTTCTGGCGCCGTTGCCATGGAATTGTTTAGATTTTGATTTTCTATTCTTCGAATTATTTTTATTTGATTTTTGTGTGTTTTAATTTTTGTTGGTTTTAGTTTTTGTGTGTTTGTGCGATTTTCGTTTGTGTGTTGTTTTTGTTTTTTTGTTTTTAGTTGTTAGTCTATTTCCATTTGCGTTCAAAAAAAACACTTCACAATTTCATTTCAAAAATTAAAACGATTTTTATTTCATTTTTTTACAAATATTTACAAGCAACAATTTATTTTTTTTACATTGCATTCAAAAAAATTTGCCTTCGCTGTTGCATTTCCTTTTCTGTTCATTTCTACTTCTCTGTTCATTTGAATGATGGTTTAGCTTGAATTTCAAAATTTACTATGAATTTGGAAATTTAATTTTTGAATTTAATTTATTGAAATTGGGTAAAAATTTGAATTTTCAATCTTAAGCTGATTTAAAATATTTTCAAGGCTTAGAAAATTCATATTGATAATACTGAAGATAATGGAAGTCTCAGAATTGAATTTGAAAATAATTTATTCGGTTTTGAAATTATATTGTTTGAATCGATAATTAAAAATAGTATTCCGAGGCACAATCTCGGAATTCAACGAAACCAGTTCCATTGGATCCATAATATTGAATTATTATCGGATTTCAATTTTCGTAGCATTCAGAGTTGTCGTTTGGCTGTACGATAGGCAAACACGCTTAAAATTAAATCGAAATTTAATTCAATAACTGGTTCAAAATGCTATCTTCTCCATACGATCGAATTTGGACTCAGAACCTTTTCTATTGTGTTCAGAATAGGGGTATAGCATTATGAACGCCTAGCGGCATGCCTCGATAGGAGGTCGAGATTTTTAGTTACGAATGCAAGTCGATCCAAATTTAAATAAAATATTCATATATTGTTTTGACTGGTCAAATAAGTCACATCAACCTACCTTCTTTCACCGTCATAACTTTTTCCTTTCCCTTCATATTACCGTAGCCAGCAAGCTACACGCAAGATATTTTATGCTCTTCAAATCAAAAGCAAAGAAACCCTCTTCAAAAATCAGAAACCCACTCCCTTCTTGTAACAACCCGCATACTTTACGATTGAATATATAAATATTTTATCGTTAGTCGGATTTTAATCTGAAAAGTTACATTTTGCATACGGTCGAATTAGGACTCGGGACCGCTTCCATTGGGTCCAAAACGCCGTTTGCGATCTTTTTGAGTATAAACTTTGATATGTTTGGAGTTAGTGGAATTTTGCCACCTTTTCACTTTGGGCTTTGGGTTTGGTTTAGCCCATTAGCCTAAACTATTAACTCTAACTCGATCCCCTCTTCCCTTCATTACTTCACTTTCATTTCCTAACACTCAAGCTTCATCAAAAATGGAGAAAGGAATGGGAAATTAAAACTCCAAGCCCTAATTCATTTGCAAATCCAACATCTAACTCCAAATCCAAAGAGAAGCCATTAATTCAAGCTTCTTGTATTGAGATTGAAGTGTGGTTGATTCTTCCTTTGCTTTTAAGCTTCTCCTTCATTGATTTTGTGAAAAGGTGAGATTTTTATCTCACATCTTTGTCTATAACTATCTTTGATTATTGGGTATGAATTCCTAACACTTATTCATGTGCATTTGCTTTTGGTTTGGATTGAATTGGTTAATATCCCAATTTTTAGTGTTTTGGGTTCAAATCTTTAAAAATCCTAACTTTGAAGTTTGAACACGTTTTTGGTGATGCATCAAGGGGCTAATAGGACCGGGTAGCCGATGGGCGTAATCCCCTAGCGTCCGTGCTCGACCGGTTGCAAATTGAGAGAGTTTTGCACCTCTATTCCTTAGGTCGTTCGGTCTGCATATATGTCTCTCGGCCTGCATATAGGTCGCACCAACATAGGTCACGCAATGCTTTAAGTCGCACATTCTATGAGTCGGCCATGTTAAGTCGCGCTCCTTAGGTCGCTCGGCTTGCTCGCACTCCTTAAGTCGCTCGGTCTGCTTGCATCACTTAGGTCTCTCAGCCTCACCTCCTTAGGTCGCGCGGCTTGCTCACACCCATCAGGTCGCTCGCCTTGCTATGTGTCAGCCTGCTTTAGGTCACTGACCACTAAGGTAGCTCGGCTTGCTCGCACTCCTTAAGTCGCTTGGTCTGCTTGCATCACTTAGGTCGCTCAGCCTCACCTCCTTAGGTCGCTCGGCTTGCTCACACCCCTTAGGTCGCTCGCCTTGCTCGCAACCACTTAGGTTGCTCGGCCTGCTTTAAGTCGCACCTGCATTAAGTCGCACCTGCTTTAAGGCGCACCTGCTTTAAGCCGCACCAACTTAGGTCGTGCCATGCTATAGGTCGCGCCATGCTATAGGTCGCGCCATTTTAAGTTGCTCTGTTAGGCCGCATGTTATTTCTTAAGTCGCTGATCTCTTAGGTCGTATGTCGTGGAGTCGCATGTGTTGAGCCGCTGATTTCTTGTGTTGAATTATGTTAATTCGTAAGTCGTGGTTGTTAAGTCGCAAGGGTATTTCCACTTTGATGGATTTGGAATCGAATTCTTTGGATTTTATTCACGTCTTCGAATGTTAATTTTTGTGACTTATTGTTTCTACAATCATTTTTGTGATTTGTCATTTTAAAAATATGAAGGTTTCAATACTAGTAGTAAATATCAAAACTCCTTAAACCGTTATCCAATCTACTAGTATATATACACCTTTACCTCACTCGTACGAGAAATCTAATTAAACGGCTTAGTAAAACAAGTGGTATGAAACGCTTGCGTTTACTTCACCGGTTCATTCTTGGACTTGTTCGATTGAATCTCTTGTGACAATTTTCGAGTGGGGATCTATAATTTCGTAAATATTTAAGTTAAGCTAGTGGTTATGGGACATGAAGCTAAGCTTATATATTTACTAGCTTACTATAATTGACACTTCTTGATGATCGTTGATGATCATTTTTGCGATTTAGACTAGCAAATGTGCGATGTCTTTTTGTCTACGAGGGAGACTAAACCCCGTTTCTTTGGAGCTTCGGCTCACTTTGGTGGGATAGCGACCTATGGTCTTCGGGAAGTTTTGTGGAGCTTCGGCTCAAAATTAATGGTTAGCAACCATGGAATAGCGTTCAATTTTGTGACACACGTGTTAGTGAGTTTTCATGCTCCCGTTTTGTGATAGGCCTCCCCCTTTTTGTGATTTATGGATTTCCATTGATGATTTCTAGAATTTGTGTTTCACCAATTTTCGTGATTTATATTGATAAGTCTTATCAATATTTGTGAATTGGTGAATTTATGTGTCATTAACTTTTGTGATTGGCATTGATATTATTGCCAATATTTAAGGTTTGGTGAATAAAAATAAAGAGTATGACATTCCTTTTGATCTTTGAGAAGATTCTTGTGATATTTATTAATCCCTAGTTGATTTTCAATTGCATACTTATCACAATATGGCTTTATGGTTATCATATGTTTTTGTCATATCTCTTATTCTATATCATTTCATTTGATATTTATAGCTAGACTGATCCGTTTATTATTTTCTTATTAAACAATACTCGGGTCAGACCGAGATGTTACAGGTGCTTCTGCTTGACTTCTCATCTGGGATTATCACCCTGACTTTTGGCTAACTACTTGGATTAGTAGTTTTTGTTGTATACATTTGAGATATAGACTCATTGATGTATCCATATTCTTTTGTCTAGCACTTGTAGCTATTCTTTTGTGATATTGTGGATCTTTTTTGACCACTACTCTGTTATATACTTTCATGTGTTATATACTCATATCTTTTTCCGCCTTTGTGATATGAATTATCTTTGACTGATTTGTGTTATTTTTATTTCTATATTTGTTTCCGAAGAATATATATATAGCCACTGTGTAGTAGCTTTGAGTTTGTATCGGTATGTCGGATTTCCTCCTGAAACCAAATGCATGTTGTACTATCTGACATACCGGTGCTCGCACAAATCAATTACACGGATGGTCGCTCCTCAACAGCCTTATTCTCCACGCTAGTTGACGACATTATACCGTAGTGTCCTTGGCTAGAGTGGGTATAGAGGTGGGGGCGTCACAGCTTGGTATCAGAACCAAACTTTGGAACAATGTAGAATAATCTAGCAAGAATCATCGTCCTAAATCCTTCTTAGGAGTTGTGCTTTAGGATTCAATTCGAGTCTTCGTACCGATTCATCCTATTTTCTTTATGATTCCTTGTTTTACCTATCAAGTTTGCTTGATATTCATTTGGTGAATAACCTTTTCCTTCTTCTTTCTTTCTTTCTAAAGGAAGAGAAATGGTTAGACCAGGCCGTCCTAGAGCCGGTCAATCTAGAGCTACTCCCCAAGATGGAGTATTTATGTCTGCCCAGCAGCTTCTTGATCTCGTAAAGAATGCTCAGGCAGCCGGTTTAAATCCGGAGTCTACTCACCCTAAGTCTGGAATTGAACGTTTGTGCAACAATTATACCAATTTGGGTGGGAAGCCATTCAAAGGTTCTGAAACTATTATTGAAGTCCAGGCTTGGCTGAGAACGCACGATCGAATCTTTTCTCGCATGAATATTATTGATCTTCACCGTGTTCAGGTGGCCTCTAGTATGCTCCAAAAAAGAGCATTAGATTGGTATGAGCTTCTAATTTCTGAAATAAATGAAGCAGATCTTACTTAGGAGAAATTCCGAGAACGCTTTGAGTTAAAATTTATGCCAGAAGCTGAGAAGGTGACTTTGGCTCGTCGTTTCATAGACCTTGTTCAAGGTGAATCTTCCATGGCAAACTACGTTGCATCATTCGAGTCACTTTCTAAATTTGGGGTCGAATACATAAACACCCCATTAAAGAAAAACCAAAGATTTGTCTATGGCTTGAATAAAAATCTCAAGAAGCCATTACTTCTAAAATTAGAAGTTTCTTTTGATCAACTCATTGATATAGCTCTTCGACTTGAAGAGGCAGATAAGGATAGTGATGTTGAAGTTATGGGTGCCAAACCAAACTTCAACAACAAAAAGAGGCCTAATAAGTTCAAAGGTCCTTATCCTAATAAGAAAGGGAATCAAGCAACTTCGGTGGCAAAGACTTCTACCTCTAGTAGCGGGCAATGCTACAATTGTGGTTCTAATGACCATTATGCGAATAAATGTTCAAAGCCCCGTGCTTGTCGCTATTGCAAAAGCCCGGATCATTATTTATCTTCTTGTCCCAAACTTCAAGGTAAGAAGGAGGGAAAGCTTAATATTGCTCAAGCACCTGGCAACACTTCTCGTGGTCAAGGTATTTCTCATTCTATCCTTGATGGTATTATTTTATTTCGTGATCATCCTATTCGAGTTCTTTTTGATACGGGTGTGTCCTATTCTTTTATATCAAAAGAACTTGTTGATACTTTTTCTTTGGATGTTTTGTGTTTAATGACTTCTTTGAGAATTGCAAATCCGGTCGGTGAATCCGCAACAATCTTTTTATTGTGTAAAGATGTCGAAATTATTTTGTGTGATTACTCTTTCCGTGCCGATTTGCATATTATGCCTTACCTTGGCTTCGGAATGATTTTGGGAATGGATTGGCTTAACCGTTATAAAGCCCAAATCCTATGTCCTGAGCGGACTATTCATCTTCGACATCCTCGATCTGTTAAGCAGATTTTTGTTGATCTTAAAGATTCGGATTCCAGCTTGGTTGCATCTTTATATTCTTTAAATCCTCATGATGATGATAATGATGATGAGGAAGATGCCATTTCTCTTATTCACGTTGTTCGTGAATTTTTCGGCATATTTGAGCCCTTTTTAGGACTACCACCTAAGCGAGCAATTGAGTTCAAAATTAATCTCATCCCTGGAGCTCAACCTATCACTCGTCCTCCTTATCGCATGTCCAATAAGGAAAATGAGGAGATGCGCAAACAATTATCCGAATTGGAGGCGAAGCAATTTATTCGCTCTAGTTTCTCGCCTTAGGGAGCTTCGGCTATTTTTGTGAAGAAATCTGATGGTACACTTAGGCTTTGCATTGACTACCGCAAGCTTAATGATCTTACTATCAAGAACAAATATCCTTTACCTCGGATTGATGATCTATTCGATCAACTTAGTGGTGCTAGAGTCTTTTCACAATTAGACCTACCTATCGGTTTTCATCAGCTTCGTATTACAGAAGATAACATTCCTTTGACATCGTTCTGTACTCGTTATGGATCTTATGAATGGCTTGTTATGCCATTTGGCTTAACGAATGCTCCGGCTTATTTCGTTGACCTTATGAATCGAGTTTTCAAAGATTTCCTCGATCGATTTGTTCTCATCTTTATTGATGATATTCTTTTGTATTCAAAAACCGAGGAGGAGCATGAAAAGCATCTTCGGATTGTGTTGGAAACTCTTTGGAGTAACCAATTAAAAGCAAAATCTTCTAAATGCCACTTTTGGCAATCTCGTGTGAAATTTCTCGGCCATATTATTTCCGAATCCGGAATATCAGTGGATCCTTCAAAGATTGAACCGATTCAAAATTGGAAGAGACCGGAGAGTGTGATAGAAATCCGTAGCTTTCTTGAATTGGCGGGTTATTACCGTCGTTTTATAAAAGACTTTTCCAAAATTTCCATACCTCTTACTAGTTTGACAAAAAAAGGTGTTAAATACATTTGGTCGGACAAATGTTAAGCTTCTTTTCAAAAATTAAAAGAACTCCTTTCTGATGCTCCTATTCTTGTTATTCCCGAGGAGAATCAAGATTTTATTGTTTATACCGATGCTAGTCGCATTGGTTTGGGTGCCGTTCTTATGCAAAGAGAATGTGTTATTGCTTATGCTTCTAGGCAACTGAAGCCAGCCGAGACTAGATATGCCACTCATGATTTAGAGCTCGCGGCTATTATTTTCGCCCTTCGAATTTGGCGTCATTATCTTTTGGGAGAAAAATTTGTTCTCTATACCGATTATAAATCTTTGAAGTATTTATTTTCCCAAAAGGAACTTAATTTGTGCCAACAACATTGGCTCGAGTTCCTTGCATGTTATGATCTTAATATTATTAATACTCCCGGAAAGGGAAATGGTGTTGCCGATGCACTTAGTCGCAAGCAACAAGCGGTTGTTTCTATGATGATATCTGAATGGAATGATATCGGGGTTTTATCCACTTGTGAGATTCGAGATCGTGTTTCCGATTTATGTTCATCTCTTGTTTTATGTAGCCTCGAGGCTCATCCTTCTCTTTTAGACCGCATTCTTGAAGCTTAAAAGCTAGATCCCGAATTGGCTTTTCTTGGCCAAAATTTTAGGGATAAAATTGATATTAAAGGTTTAAAAGACTTTGATATTGATTCTCGTGGCGGCATTCGAAAATTTGGTTGACTTATCGTGCCAAATATTAGTGATCTTCGTAAAGATATTTTAGAAGATTCTCATCGTTCTAAATTTATCATTCATCCCGGTAGTAGTAAAATGTACGCGGATATGAAGCGACTTTATTATTGGGAGGGAATGAAATCAGATATTGCTAACTTTGTTAAGTGTTGCATGACTTGCCAACTTGTCAAGGCCGAGCATCAAAGGCCCGGTGGGTTATTGCAAACTTTAGAAATTCCAATTTGGAAGTGGGACCAAATTTCCATGTATTTTATAGACAGCCTTCCCCGTTCTCGTTCGGGTCATGATAGCTTATGGGTGATAGTCGATAGACTTACTAAATCCGTCCACTTTATTCTCGTTCAGTCCAATCGAACCGTGCCTCTTTTGGCCAAACTCTTTATCAAAGAAATTGTTAAATTGCATGGAGTTCCTACTTCTACTGTTAGTAATCGTGATCTATTGTTTACTAGTGGATTTTGGAAGAGTCTTCAAAAAGCTTTGGGAACGAAGCTTAATTTTAGCACCGCTTATCATCCTCAGTCCGACGGACAAACCGAGTGTGTGAATCAAACTCTTGAAGATCTTCTTCGTGCATGTGTTCTTGATTTTAGTGGAAGTTGGGAAGATCATATTTCTCTTGTTGAGTTTTCCTATAATAATAGCTTCCAATATAGTATTGGTATGGCACCTTTTAAGGCAGTCTATGGAAGACCATGCCGATCTCCTTCTTGTTGGCTTGAGGCCGGTGAGAAGCTGGCTTTAGGTCTAGATTTTATTCGTGATTCCACAGAGAAGATTGACCTTATTCGTCATAGGATGAAAAAAGCCCAGAGTAGACAAAAATCCTATGCCGATAACCGGAGAAGGAAATTAGAATTTTCTGTGGGAGATCTTGTGTTTATTCGTGTTTCACCTATGAAGGGTGTTGTACGTTTCAGTCGATCAGGAAAATTAGCGCCACGATATATTGGGCCATTTCCTATCACCGAACGTATTGGTTCCGTGGCTTATCGCCTTTTATTACCGGCTCAGTTTTCTGTTATTCATGACGTGTTTCACGTTTCTCAATTACGGAAATAACTTCAAGATTCCGATTCTATTCTTGAGCCCGGTGTTGTGGAAGAAATTGAAGTTTGGCCTAATTTAACTTATGAGCAACATCCTATTCGTATTATTGCTTCGTAGGTCAAACGCCTTCGAAATAAAGATGTTCCGCTTGTTAAAGTTCAATGGTCCTCAAATCCTAAGGATTGCTCTTGGGAATCTAGAGAGTTCATCGAGCGAACACATCCGGACTTACTTTCCCGTGCTCTTTGAGGCGAATTTCTTATTTCAAATTTCTTTTGTGTTGATATGCTTTCATGGTTGTTAACTTATATTTTTTTCTTAAATATTGCGTGGACGCAATTTCTTTAAGGAGGGGAGTCTGTAGCAACCCGCATATTTTATGATTGAATATTTAAATATTTTATTTAAATATTTTATCGTTAGTTGGATTTTAGTCCAAAAAGTTACTTTTTGCATATGGTCGAATTAGGACTCGGGACCACTTCCATTGGGTCCAAAACGCCGTTTGCGATCTTTTTGAGTATAAACTTTGATATGTTTGGAGTTACTGGAATTTTGCTACTTTTTCACTTTGGGCTTTGGGTTTGGTTTAGCCCATTAGCCTAAACCATTAACTCTAGCTCAACCCCTTCTTCCCTTCATTACTTCACTTTCATTTCCTAACACTCAAGCTTCATCAGAAATGGAGAGAGGAATGGGAAATTAAAACTCCAAGCCCTAATTCATTTGCAAATCCAACATCTAACTTCAAATCCAAAGAGTAGCCATTAATTCAAGCTTCTTGTGTTGAGATTGAAGTGTGGTTGATTCTTCCTTTGCTTTTAAGCTTCTCCTTCATTGATTTTGTGAAAAGGTGAGATTTTTATCTCACATCTTTGTCTATAACTATCTTTGATTGTTGGGTATGAATTCCTAACACTTATTCATGTGCATTTGCTTTTGATTTGGATTGAATTGGTGAATATCCCAATTTTTAGTGTTTTGGGTTCAAATCCTTAAAAATCCTAACTTTGAAGTTTGAACACATTTTTGGTGATGCATCGAGGAGCCAATAGGACCGGGTAGCCGATGGGCGTAATCCCCTAGCGTCCGTGCTCGACCGGTTGCAAATTGAGAGAATTTTGCACTTCTATTCCTTAGGTCGTTCGGCCTGCATATATGTCTCTCGGCCTGCATATAGGTCGCACCAACATAGGTTGCGCCATGCTTTAAGTCGCACATGCTACGAGTCGGCCATGTTAAGTCGCGCTCCTTAGGTCGCTCGGCTTGCTCGCACTCCTTAAGTCGCTCGGTCTGCTTGCATCACTTAGGTCTCTTAGCCTCACCTCCTTAGGTCGCTGGGCTTGCTCACACCCCTCAGGTCGCTCGCCTTGCTATGTGTTGGTCTGCTTTAGGTCGCTGACCACTTAGGTCGCTCGGCTTGCTCGCACTCCTTAAGTCGCTCGGTCTTCTTGCATCACTTAGGTCGCTCAGCCTCACCTCCTTAGGTCACTCGGCTTGCTCACACCCCTTAGGTCGCTCGCCTTGCTATGTGTCGGCCTGCTTTAGGTCGCTGACCACTTAGGTCACTCGGCTTGCTCACACTCCTTAAGTCGCTCGGTCTGCTCGCATCACTTAGGTCGGTCAGCCTCACCTCCTTAGGTCGCTCGGCTTGCTCACACCTTTTAGGTTGCTCGGCTTGCTCGCAACCATTTAGGTCGCTCGGCCTGCTTTAAGGCGCATATAACGACCCTGACTCGACCTTCGAAAATCGGCACCGAATACGACACTCGTATTCAAATGTCGCAGATCCAAACGTCGAACCTGGTTCGCCGGAGCTTATAACACATTAAGTAAAACACAGCGGAAGAAACAGAATAGCATCACATCAGACATCAAATATATCAGTCCATCACATGGCATTCAATAACAATCAAACATCTTTAATTAAGATGAATAAACCGTGGTTATAAATTTATTACCCACATAATTACTTCTATTTGTAATCTTTAAATCAAGGATTAATTATCATTAACTACAATTAATTAAGTCTTAACCACCTTCATTTATTAATCATTTATTTAATTAATTTTCTTAATTAATTATCCTTTAATTGTAATTGGTTAAATCTTAATCCCTTATTCCTTAATTAAATTACTTTAATTAATTAACTTTTAATTATTGATTAATTAAATCTTAGTTATAATTAATTGTCCTTAATTGATTAATCAATAGATTTATTATTCCTTAATTAATTACGATAATTGATTACTTCTTAATTAATAATGATTTCTTAATCACTTTAAGTTAATTAACTTTTAAACACTTGATAAATACTCCTTAATAAATTAATTAGTCTTTTCAAATAATCTTTGAAATAAATTCATTATTAACTTTAAGTGAAATTAATGTTTTATATAACAAAAACATTCCATCTTACAATATTAAGTTTATTTAAATTAAACTTTTAAAATAAAGGTTATATAGATTAAATACTCAAAACTCAATTAAATTGAAATAACTTTATTTTTTTAAAAAAACCTTTAACAAATCTAAAACTTAGTTAAATTAAAATAAATTTTTACTTAAAGCCTTTTGACCAATTTTAAACTCGGGTAACTTCTAACATTTACTAAAACCTTTGGTTTTAGCAAAATTGTTTCCAAAATTTTGGATTTGTTTAAAGTTAAAAACTTTTTTTTTCTCTTAATTCCACAGACCTGAGTCTCCCCCCATCTTCCCCAACTCAAACAAATACACGCCATCACGTGTACGTGCACGATCGCCTGGGCGATGGTCGACCATCGCCAATCCATTCAACAAATTGTTGATGAACCCATTGACCATCCTAACCACCTAGAACCTTGCAAGCATCCACGAATCAAATTCGAGTATACCCAGCCCTCCTGTAACCAAACGCAGATCAGAAAACCCATTGCCGACGACACTCTAGTACCAGAGCTCACACCAACCGACCACGAGATTCGTCACGTCGCCACGCTCCTGTCCTTCTTGGTCCGGTACAACTCGATGCACTAACGTCGCCGAAAATGACTCCCAAACCTCATCAACCAGACCAGGTCATTAAACCCTACCCCACCACTTTCCAGCCACCACGACCCACGAGAAACTCAGCTGTCAATTTTCCCCCAACCACCGACCCTTAACCTTACTGCAGTGATGATCTTGAGACCTCGCCACACACCGGTCGCCAGAAAATGCCCAAAAACTAAAACCTGATCAACCCCAAATTACTCTCTCGATCCCAGTCTAAAAATTGTGATTTGTCTTTTAGAAATCATGTTTTCAGATGGGGATTCAGATTATAATATTAAAACAAAGGATTTTGATGATTGAAATTTGCATCTTTTTGGATTTCCCTTGTTCTCTTTTTTTTTTTTTAATTTTCCAGAAAATTTCAAACCCAGTTCACTTAAATATAAATTTAAAAATAATATTACACTCTTGTTCGCATTTCATCTTCAGAGGTTCTAGCCTATTATTGATTAAAGGTTTTGAAAACCTGTAGACAAAATTGTACACAAGGCAGAGGCAATCTGCCAATTTTCCAAACATGCACCCAATCAATCTATATATGCAACATGCAGGCACATTTCAAATACATACAAACATTATGACAGTCTTAACTTCATATGAAAAAGGATTTTGAGTTTAAAAATTTTGCTCACATTTTTTTAGAAATCAAAAATAAATATCGACTCGTTTGGGTGGTGTAAAAATTTGAACAGGATAATCAAATCTGTCATATTAACAGAGGCATGTTTGCCTGTGTGCACACACACAAATTCACTTCTAAATATCAGCTTGCAAAGAAACAAATCAAACACTCCTCATAACATATCTCAAGTATTCAACACAACAATTAAAGATGAGTGTGTTTGCTCACAGTGATGGGTTTGAGATTATGGAACAACAGAGAGTTGTTCCTGTGTAAGCACAAACATGACCACAGTACTTCACACACATACATGCAGATACACCCATACGATTTCACAAGCTTATATTCCAAACACAATCTAAACATTCAAAAGATAGAACAGGTCAAGCTTGCTCACCTTGATTTGTAGTAGAGACAAGAACAGAGACAGAGAGGAAGTAAAGCCTGGCAACTTCTCTTCTTCCCTTTCTACTTTAATTTTTTTTTCTTTTTTTTTCTTTTCTAGTTTAGATCTGCAAGTTGTAGATGAAAACTATTGCTTACTCTTGTTGTATTTGTTTATTTACTTCAACAATAACTACAAAATTTAATTTACTCACAGTTTGAATTTTGTTATACACAGAGAAGCCCCCATTTTTTTTTCTTCCTACTACTTGAAATCCAGGAATGAGTTTAATCTTTGAACCAAATTTCTTCCTACAACTGTTAAATAAAGTTGCTTCAAATTCTTGCTTTATCACTGATTCACAACTCAAAATTCAATTCTTAAAAAGAAGTGGCTTGCCTTTAAACTATTTTCCAGAAAACCCTGCACTGTTTTGTTGGACAAAGCCTGATGATGTTTTCCCCTCCAAGCTTTGCTTGATCTAGACTTTAGTTTTCCAGATTTCTACCCTCTCTTTTTTGTTTTGAAATTTTGTTTTCAGGTTGCTTTGATCTTTATTTATTTTTGAGGTTAAAACAGATTTTGTTGAAGATGCTTTCTGATCTGAATATTGTTTTGCTCTTGATTCTGTTGCTTGTTGAAATTTTGAACTTTTGACAAGAGGATGGAATTTTCTTTGAGACAGAACTTGATTTTTCTGTCATCTTTGTTTTTCAGCTTATACTATTCTCATCATTTTCTTTCTCTTGGGTGCTGTGATTTTAGATACTCAAATCTTTTTACTGTATTCTCAGATTTTTGGGAGGCTAAATACATTTGAATTTGGGGAGCTGAAGGGTTTGCTACAAATTTTTAATTTTATTATTTTATTCAATTAAACATCTTGAATGCCATGTGTAGGAAGAAATGATTTTGGGATCTATGCATGTCGATTTGCTTTACTATTTGCAATTTTACAAGACAAAGGATTATTTTTATAAATTTTTATATCATATCTATTTTATAAATAAATATACTTCTTGGTTCATTTGTATGTGTATATATATAATGTTAAAAGAATAATTGTCTTTAGCCAACATTTACATTATATAAATTTCACCTCAATGATTTTAGAAGCCAAATGTTTATTTAAAAAAAACATTTATTTTCAAATGTAGGTTCAAAATCCCAATTCATTTGAATTAAAATTTATGTATATCTATTTACATACATTCATAATTTTTTTCTTCTTATTTTTTTATTTTTTTTATTTACAACTTTATAAAAAGAAAGGAATGGATTTAAATACTTTGATTTCATATTAACAACAGTTACAATTATTTATATATGAGGATTTGACTTAAGAATAATATTTAAAAAAAATGAGTGCACTAATTTTTTCTTATTATCACAACCCCAAATATTAATATATTTAAAATTTAGAAAAACAACCTTTTATTAACTTTTTATTAATCTCAAGCCTTTAATTTCTAGTTTATTTTTAATACATTTTAAATTTGAAATCCATTATTTATTTGTAAGATACTTACCCTTAAATTTCTAATTAAATTTCAATTTATAATCAAAAAATTATTTATCTATTCTAGAAATCTCAAATTAATTCACAGTTTATTTTCAAAAAATAATTTAATTACCAAATTAAACTTGGTAAATTTTTAGGAATGTTACAGCGCACCTGCTTTAAGCCGCACCTGCTTTAAGCCGCACCTGCTTAGGTCGCGCCATGCTATAGGTCGCGTCATGCTATAGGTCGCGTCATGCTATAGGTCACGCCATGCTATAGGTCGCGTCATGCTATAGGTCGCGCCATGTTAAGTTGCTCTGTTAGGCCGCATGCTATTTCTTAAGTCGCTGATCTCTTAGGTCGTATGCCGTGGAGTCACATGTGTTGAGCCATTGATTTCTTGTGTTGAATTATGCTAAGTCGTAAGTCGTGGCTGTTAAGTTGCAAGGGTATTTCCACTTTGATGGATTTGGAATTGAATTCTTTGGATTTTATTCACGTCTTCAAATGTGAATTTTTGTGACTTATTGTTTCTACAATCATTTTTGTGATTTGTCATTTTAAAAATATAAAGGTTTCAATACTAGTAGCAAATATCAAAACTCCTTAAACTGTTTTCCAACCTACTAGTACATATAAACCAATGCCTCACTCGTCCGAGAAATCTAATTAAACGACTTAGTAAAACAAGTGGTATGAAACGCTTGCTTTTACTTCGCCGGTTAATTCTTGGACTTGTTCGATTGAATCTCTTGTTACAATTTTCGAGTGGAGATCTACAATTTGTTCGTAAATATTTAAGTTAAGCTAGTGGTTATGGGACATGAAGCTAAGCTTATATATTTACTAGCTTACTGTAATTGACACTTCTTGATGATCGTTGATGATCATTTTTGTGATTTAGACTAGAAATTGTGAAATGTCTCTTTGTCTACGAGGGAGACTAAACCCCGTTTCTGTGGAGCTTCGGCTCAATTTGATGGGGTAACGACCCATGGTCTTCGGGCCGTTTTATGGAGCTTCGGCTCAAAATTAATGGTTAGCAACCATGGAATAGCGTTCCATTTCTTGATACACGTGTTGGTGAGTTTGCATGCTCTCGTTTTGTGATAGGCCTCCCCTGTTTTGTGATTTTTGGATTTCCATTGATGATTTCTAGAATTTGTGTTTCACCAATTTTCGTGATTTACATTGATAAATCTTATCAATATTTGTGCATTGGTGAATTTGTGTGTCATTAACTTTTGTGATTGGCATTGATATTATTGTCAATATTTATGGTTTGGTGAATAAAAATAAAGAGTATGACATTCTTTTTGATCTTTGAGAAGATTCATGTGATATTGATAAATCCCTAGTTGATTTTCAATTGGATACTTATCACAGTATGGCTTTATGGTTATCATATGTTTTTGTCATATCTCTTATTCTATATCATTTCATCTGATATTTATAGCTAGACTGATCCATTTATTATTTTCTTATTAAACAATACTCGGGTCAGACCGAGATGTTACAGATGCTTCTGCTTGACTTCTCATCTGGGATTATCACCCTAACTTTTGGCTAACTACTTGGATTAGTAGTTTTTGTTGTATATATTTGAGATATAGACTCATTGATGTATCCATATTCCTTTGTCTAGCACTTGTAGCTATTTTTTTGTGATATCGTGGATCTTGTTTGACCACTACTCTGATATACACTTTCATGTGTTATATACTCATATCTTTTTCCGCCTTTTTGATATGAATTATCTGTTACTGATTTGTGTAATGTTTATTTCTATATTTGTTTCCGAAGAATATATATAGCCTCTGTGTAGTAGCTTTGAGTTTGTATTGGTATGTCGGATTTCCTCCTGAAACCAAATGCACGTTGTATATCTTAAATATCGGTGCTCGCACAAAGCACTTACACGGATGGTCGCTCCTCAACAGCCTTATTCTCCATGCTAGTTGACGGCATTACACCGTAGTGTCCTTGGCTAGAGTGGGTATAGAGGTGGGGTGTCACACTTCTTTTCCAACAATCATTTCAGGAGAACGTTGCTCAATTCAAACCCTACCAGAATTAACTTCGAAAAGAAAAAAACAAAATAAAAGAAGCTCAGATAAAATCAAAAGAGTGACCAGCTAGAGGAACGAGATTGAATCGACTCGGCGACAACTGGGATCGCGATCGGCGTTCTTCGCCATTTTGTGATCGATGTGGAAGGAGCAACGCGCGCGAACTTGTAATCGAGAGCGGTAGAGGGTCGCGGCGCAAGAAAGCACAAGCTCAATCGCGTGTGGCGCGACAGTAATTGTGGCACGACGGCGATCGCGCATTGGTTTCGATGGAGCACGTCTCCACCTGGAGGGGAGTTTGTTCAGTGGGTCAGTGGCTCGGTAATCGCGTGAGGTGAAGAAGGGAAATTTTGATCGTGCGCGAGTGCATGTAGCTGGAGGTGGAAGCAATCGGCGATGTTCGCGATGAATTTTTCGGCCGCAACGAGGAGTAGTGGCCAGAGATTTCTAGCAAGCCTGGATTTTCGATTGTCAGTAAGGTATTTTTCGCGATTAGATTTAAATTTTATAATTGTTGTTAATTTATATTTTTATAACCTTCAACTATAAACTGGTAAGGAATTTTTTTTACAGTAAAATAAATTACAGGTTTGGTAATTTACTGAAAGGAAAGATATATGTATACATATATTTATAATAAACTATATAGAACAAAGAATATATATATATAAATATATGACAAAGATAGATTTGTTTAATAAAATTTATTTTATGGTTATAGTGGCTGAAAATAATTATTAAAAGGAAATTTAATAATTAGTTAATTCAATCTATTTAAAATGGGAAATTAATTGTTCGATTGATTTCAAATATTAATTAAATCATCAATTGTTTATACAAGGTCTAATACCGTGAAGGAGACAAATCAGGATTGGAAACAGATTGCAAATAAAAGGTGAGATCTTATCACTCAAAAAGTATAATGGAAAATTTCAGTTATTGATTGATTGTTGAATTGTGATAGCTAAATTTAATTGTTGATTGTGTGCTTGGATGATTAATGTATTATCAGTTATAGTAGTTTAGACCCTATGCGCCGCATAATAGCGGAGGTTATTATATTAAACCCATATACCGCGATATTCCACCTCGAAGTGGAATTGGTATTATATATGTATTTAGAGTTATTGATTTCCCGCATTACATAGCGGATGAGACCCAATGCGCCACATAATAGCGGATGATATTATATATAAATCCCATATACCGCGATATTCCACCTCGAAGTGGAATTGGTATTTAATTATTGTGCTAACATCTATGGATGCAGGGAAACGGGTTGGAGGTATCCAACTGGATTCCTCAAACATTTGATTTTGTTTCATATGTCGTGTGTTTATTTATTTACAATCTGTGTGTGATTATATTGTGATTTAAATCGTTGAAGGCTAAAATTTAGCTGAATACATTTTTGGGATCGTAGGATACTAGAAATAGATAAAATTGGATTTTTGAAATTTAATAGAAAATTTATAGTAAATTAATTTTAGAAAATTGAATAAATTTAAAAGAAGAAATCTGTTTCAAAAGATAATAAATTAGGTGTTTGAAATAAATTTAAGAATCAATTTGAAATTTGATTTGGTGTTTTGGAAATAAATTAGAAAATCAATTTGATATTGATTTGGTAAAAATAATAAATATTTGGGAAATCGATCTAAAATTGACTTGATGTTTAAAAATAAATTTTAGGAAACCAATTCTGAAAATTGATTTGGTGTTGAAAGTGGATGCTTGAGAATAGATTTGAAAATCGTAAATTAGTGGATATTTAAAAATTTAAACCCAAAATGGGAATTTTATAAAGGAAAGGAAAATTTGTTTTAAAAATAAATATTGTTTTGCTTTTGAAAGCGTGGAAAGGAATTTACGGATTTGGAACGTAAATTTAAATGAAATCCAGAAGGATTTATAAATTGATTTGAATGAACCATTTTAGAATGGAAGGTGTACTTTCCCTGGAAAGCCGATTATGTTTTCAATATAGTCTATAAATATGAAATTGATGGTGTGAAGATGGTCTTAAGGAAAGATTATTTTGGAGAAATTATTTACTTGGGTTATTTTGAAAATCTTTAAAGTAAAGATATATTTTAATTTATTATAGAAGTTATTATTTAAAGTATTAATTAATATTTGTTTTAGAAAATGGATATTTAAGTAGTTATATCCTATCTACCAATTTTTATTTTAAAATTAGTTTGGACTTGAATTTATATATGAGATTTTAATATGAGATTGATAATAAATTAAAATGGTTTTAGATAAAGTGTTTTAAAATAGTTTTTATTCTGAATATTCCAAGTATATAGGTTTGGATAAGTAATTTAAATTATTTTAAAGCATTTGAACTCGGTAGATTTTCAATGGAAATAAATAAATATTTGGAAATGTATTCCGCATAAGGAAAAGTGATTTGAAATTTGTTTTCAAAGGATTGAAATGTGGAAAGTAATTTGAAATTTTGTTTTCAAATGGTTGAAGTGTGAAATATATCTTGCGAAGATATTTTGAAATAAATAATTAGGAAAAATTATTTAAATCGGTTAATTTTTGTGAATGTTGATTGGTAGTTAAATAACCAACTATCAATATTAGCCTTTTTAATGTCATTTGAATTTCAATGCGACTGGAGGTCGGATTCCAAACGGTTATCTGAAATCCACATCGAACCTTTGTCATTGCGATGGTTCTTTTGTTTAAGAAGATCAACGTGGAAATTGTTGTGATTTGTTTGAAATCTGATTGAACACTTATTTTTAAAAATAAGCGCTCATTATTCGGGTTAGCCGGGAGACGACTTTGTGTCATATAACCCATTCCGAATAGTGATTCGACGAAATTAATTGCATTTGAAGACGATGGTGAAGACCGGGTGTCTTCGAAAACGATAGGATAACCTGTCAAATATCTCTGCACTGAGTTGCTCCGGTATATAGATCTCCACATGGGACTGGGAGTCCGATCAGAATTGTGGATACCCGAATTTGCAAGGGCTTCTTTCTTTGTTGGACGAAGTTCCTTCGGTTCTGTTCAAACCCAGAACAGACTTGTATGGTTGTATGTCTGACACTATACTTTGAGATATAAAGCAGATTTCTTTCAAATACATATCCGTTGGTGGCGGAAAATTTATTCTCTTAGCTTAACACCCTTCTCTGAGATGTACGAGCTTAGAGGTTATGTAGTTAAAGGTTATCAGCGATATCCTCCCAATTTGGTAGTGAGGCATGCTAAGTGCTCCTGTGTGTTGATGATCATTTATTGATCATTTTTTATCAAAGCATGGCTTTCATGTAAAGCGTAGCTTTGTGGGCGAGACCTCATCGAGCCTCACATACCGGTAATGGTCGAAATAGGAAAGATGCGGCAAGGTTTCAGGGATAGCTCCCCTAAGGTATGTCCATTCCTTCTGAAAAAGGGTGGTATCATGGTATGGAGCCCAGATACTTACTCATGTGGACACTGTAGAATATTTATTACAGTGTGATGTTGTTGGTGTAGAGGATCCTTGGATAAATGCCACAAACAACCGGGGGTGGCATATCTTAGGTTTTACTTCCCGGGAAGCGGGTAACCGGCCTTGTGTTAGCAAAGAGCCGGGTAGGTTCTCGCGGCGTCCCTCTAGAGGCGTTCCCATGTGGCAGTTGAAAGTTCCTTAGCCTGACCATTTGTTGGAAATCCAAAGAAACAATACGCGTCCTGTATGGTTTTAGTTGTATAACCTGCCATGGAATGTGGCGGTAACCTGCTATTGAACATAGTAGCTATAGTAGGCATAAGTGCGAAATGCCTATGCTGGCTAAGATTAATATTATACTGTCGAAATGTTTTCTGCACTATGCACTAATAATAATAATATTAAAAAGATTTTGCGTATCAAGCATGTTTGAATATCATAAGGAGAAATCTCCTCCAATTCTGCGTTTTCATTGTGTGTGTGGCGGGAGACCTTATGGTAGTTTCATTTTCCAAAAGCATAGCGGATTTCTTTTTATTTTTGTGAAAATAACCGTTTTTTAGATCTCACACCAGTGCCACGACTGAACTAGAGTTTATTGTTCCCTTTCTAAACTCTAGGTGCCCATAATTTTCCATACGGGCAGCCTAGAGTCAGGTTATCAATTTGATCTGGATGGATTGCTGAGGAGACCTGGAGGCCAGCTGAATGGCGAGACGTATTATCTATACTATGTAGTATCTGCTGCATTTGGGTTTGTGTGAGACAAATTTCTATGTAGGTAAGTCATTATAACAACCAGTGTTGTATGTTGTTGTTGTACTCTGATGTTGTATTGTAATAACAGATATAGTTCTTTGTTTAGAGATATTCATTTATCTGTTATATTTGTTCCGCTGCGAAATGTTAGATTTTGTTATTGTTTATGTTTCTTCTTCTATCTTCTTCTTCTTTAACCCTAACGGTTCGGTTTTTCGGCATTCGACTGTGCGACATTTTATACAGTGGACATATTGATGTCGACTTTCGGGCGTCAAAATCAGATCGTTACACTGACTTTCCGTCAGTCTGTGCTTTTTAGATCAGACATGCGTGGTTGATTGTCGATTCAAAGGGTACGGATTTACGGACTGTCACAAGTGGTATTAGAGCATTTGGTTAAGCGAAAACCTTGGCTCTGTTGGGTGTTACTCACTAGAGATAGAGTCAGTAGTACTCTAGAATGAGTTTGAGTGTAATAATAGATGTGAACGCGTATTTGTTAGTGAATACAAAATTGTTTTATATTGTGATGATGGGTTTTCTGAGTGGTATATGGATTCTGGTCGATATAGTCCGTACAACTCTATCGATAGGGATCTCTAAACACTCGTACAGAATAATTCGACACGATATTGTTTTAAAATAGAGTGAATGAAATAATTTTACCCAAAACTATTTTCATAGATAAAGGAAATAATCTTTGTAAATTATTATAGTATATGGTTGCTTGATTGTTAGGAAGTGATAATATTATTATCATTTGAATAGGAAATTGAAATCGTAACTCCAAAGTTAAGAAGTAAAATCATATACAAATGAAATTTGAGAATGTAAATTGTAAATGTGATTTGTAATTTGAAACGAAATTCCAGAGAAGTATTTCGAAATGTTTTGAAAAGAATTTGAAAATTTTAGAGATTTGGAAAGTCTAAATCCATTTTGGTTTGAAAATAATTTTCAAAGGGTTTGGAAAAGTGTTTTGGAGGGATAAAAGCTCTGAACTCTTTTCGGTCGCTGGAAAATAACTTCGGTGATGAATGCAGTATCATCGATGTTCATTTTCGAGTTTCCAAGAGAGGAATTGTTGCCAAATTATTTTAAATGGAAATTGTTTGAAAACTGGGTTTGGTTTTAGAAATTTAAAGGGATAATTTTAATTGATTTCAAAAATGGTTTTGAATTGTTGAAAAGACTCTGGAATCTTATAAAAAATAGTTATGGAATAAAATTTTATAAGACGGAAAATAAAATTGTGAATAAATGAATAAATTTGCAATTGCAATTAAGTGAAAGTGAAATTGAATGTTGAAATTCTTTCGAATTTGTAAGCAAATAGAATTGAATTGGAATTGAACTTGATTTGTGATAAACCAAGCGAAGTATTGAAATGAAATTAGTAAGTGAAATTAATTGAAGAAATGACAGATTAACATGGATTGAAATGAATTGAATTCAATATTTATAAATGAAAGGTAAATTGAATTCATATGGAGTTTGAAATCTAGTTTAATACAAGTGGTTGTAAACCAAAATGGTGAATTGAAATTGAATTGTGTTTGGGGATTGAACAAAAGAATAAACTGGAATTGAAAACTGAATATCGAAAACCAATTTGAATTGTGTGAAATAAAATGCAGTTGTAAAATTAGTTCGAAGTGAAATAAAGATAATATAGGTGGAATAAAGAAATGGTTTGAGATAAAATGAATTGGAATTTGTAATGAATTAGTAAATGAAACTAATTTAAAATAGTGATATGAATCAGTTGTGAATGAAAGATAATTGATAAAATTCAATATTCAGAAGATAAACTGAATCCAAATAGAACTGAAATTGTGAATTGAACTCAAAGGCAATTGAAAATGCAAGATTGAATGAAAATGGATATATAACTTCAATAGTGAAGTAAAAATGATATAAGAAGTAAGTATTCAATTTTTTTTAATGAAACATGCAAAATGATATATGAACGTCGTAATTGAATATTATGGCTAGTAGAATAAACAGGTATGTTACAGGAAAAAGAAAAATTGGAATTGAGATTTTGAAGATAAAATTGAATCGCTCGACAAAAGGTATGTCTTTAAATTTCTATATGAAATTTGATGATTTTCTTGTCTAGCCACTTGGCTTTTCATTTTCTTTTGAAATCTGGGGGCCGTGGTGCCATTTTTGTAGTCGTATCGAGCTAGCCGCGCAAAGGAGACGCTAGCGAACTTTTTCGAAAATTTAGAGAGTTAGAAAATTTTTGAGAAATTTTGATAATTTGAAATTTGAATTTAAACATAAATTTGAATTGTTAAAGAAAACAATATTCTTGGAAACTATGGAAGATTTTGGAAACATAGTTGAATCGATAATGGGTTTTTTATAGAAAGATTGTTATGGAAAGTTAAAACTGTTTGGTTTTGGGAAAATAATAAATGGGTTAATGATCTCTTAACTAGTAATTTCGGGATGAAATTCTTTTAAGGGGGGAAGAATGTGATGACCCAAAAAATTTTAACATTTGAAATGGAACATTTAATTGATTATAAATATTTGAATGATAGTTTAGCTTGAATTTCAAAATTTACTATAAGTTTGGAAATTTAATTTTTGAGTTTAATTTATTAAAATTGGGTAAAAATTTGAATTTTCAATCTTAAGCTGATTTAAAATAGTTTCAAGGCTTAGAAAATTCATACTGATAATACTGAAGATAATGGAAGCCTCAGAATTGAATTTGAAAATAATTTATTCAGTTTTGAAATTATATTGTTTGAATCGATAATTAAAAATAGTCTTTCGAGGCACAATCTCGGAATTCAACGAAACCAGTTCCATTGGATCCGTAATATTGTATTATTATCAGATTTCAATTTTCGTAGCATTCGGAGTTGTCGTTTGGCTGTACGATAGGAAAACGCGTTGAAAATTAAATCGAAATTTAATTTAACAACTGGTTCAAAAAGCTATCTTCTCCATAAGATCGAATTTGGACTCGAAACCTTTTCCATTGTGTTCAGAATAGGGGTATAGCATTATGAACGCCTAGCGGCACGCCTCGATTGGATGTCAAGATTTTTAGTTACGAATGTGAGTCGATCCAAATTTAAATAAAATATTCATATATTGTTTTGACTGCTCAAATAAGTCACATAAGCCAACCTTCTTTCACCGTCTAACTTTTTCCTTTCCATTCATATTACCGTATCCAGCAAGCTACATGCAAGATATTTTATCCTCTTTGTCACGACCCGTTTTCCCGTACCCTTTGAATCGACAATAAACCACACATGTCCAACTCAAATTGTACGAAAATACGGAACATGAAGGGTGATAAAGAAAAATAGACAGAACAGAATCTCACACGAATGGAATAACATATATTATTTCAATAATAATATTTACAGCGGAAAATTTTAAAATACAATATCAGAGTCTAACCTAGATTCAGCTTGGACAGTTATAAAACATGCCCTTACAATTGCTGACAACATCAAACAAAATGCACTAAGCAAAGGCGATGAAAGAATATCTTCATGCGTCCATGAATATCTCCAGCTCTCCCCTGGAACTTCAACTTCCTTCGACTATCCCGAAACTACTCGGATCTGACCCAAGTATTGAAAATACCCGGATCAGGCTTGATAAACCAGCGTGAGAAAAACTCAATAATAAATGACAGTGTCATATATCAGCCTTTGGATAAAATCCTTTGAAATAAATAGTATCTCATAAGACCACGCCCACACATAAACACGGACGGGTTTTTACCTTATGATAACTAAAACACTTTTATATCAAAACCTTTGATATTATTTCTAATGACATCTCTTTGAAAACATTTGCAAATAAACTTATCAATCTTATCCGAAATGGTTACCCATATAGCATTTCGAGGCTATTCATTACGCCAATACAAACAAAACCGTAGGTTCTTATTGGAGAATGGATTTCCATACAAATGACCAGGCGCAGGATCTACCTTCCGAAATGGGTACACCTCTAGATGGATGTCCCGAGGCACAGAACATCTGCCCTCTACCAACACAAGACCGGCCTACCTCTGTAACTAGATAGTACCGAATATGTCATCCCCCGGTCGTTGCCGACCTTTAACCGAGCGCTCGTTTTCCATACACCACATTAATTAACATCCCGACGTCATAGCGGGAAGAAATATATCTAGAAGGGGATGATCATACCCTAATGGGAATGACCCACATAGCCCTGCTGCATCTAATCCTGTTTCGGTCATTTCCGGTTTGATGAGGCTTAAGGCTACGATTACCTTTTCACAAAGCACATATCAAATCTTTGAATGCCACATTGCCATTTCCGTTAACTACTAATTGCCTTCCACAAAAATACAACCCTTGAGCTCGTATGTCTCAAGGAGGGTGTTAAGCTAGAGAAGTTGCCTTCTCCGCCACCACTGATGTACGTTTGTAAAAACCAATGTACGTAATCTTTAGAAATGCAACGTCAGACAAACGTCCATACAAGTTGTCCAGGAACAGGACAAACCGAAGGTACTTTCCTCGGCCATTACTAGGCGAGAAGCCCTTGCAATCCGCAAAATCTCCATCACGAGGAGACCACTGCTATATATAACTCTACAATGGGTGCACCCTGAGCAAATCAACAAGCAGTCTTCACGCTAGGAAGATCCACGGTCTTCAATCACCATCTTCAACATGTCTTCACGTTCGAACGCATACATTGGTTCGAAGTGGTTTTCGGATAGGAATTAACCAAATCCGACTCCGGTTCCTTCGAAATCCAATCATCGATAAAAAGTGAATATGAGAATATAGGATTTATTAAGTCTCTTTTCACTTAAATTCTTTTCGGATGATTTCGAAATTCTCTTTCTTTCAACTTAGGATAATTCTAAGTAATTCATTCTTTTGTTTTGGAAAATATCTCAGATTTCTCTACTTAATTCTTGATCCAAATTTCTTAACTTTTAACTTAAGGAAAACATTCCCTTTATAATATCACCTTCCAAAACATCCATTTAATTTAAAGGATTATTCACTGTCCAAAATCGCGAATATAATTCCTTTAACATTTAACTTATCAATTTAAATTGATTTCAGATTTACAAAATGGTGTTTATAAATTCCATTTTTATATCTCACTTGTAAGTCAAAATCCAACACTCTTATTTACCAATTCATTCCTTTCAAATCTTAGCATTCCTAAAATTCATTATAAATTCTTTTCTAAACTTCACAGGTTCGTAGAAATCATTCATTTTGGAGATTGCTTAACTTTTGGATAATACCAATCTTCTTTTATTTTGGAAAACTTAACAGAATATTTTTATTTTGAAGCATCCGGGCTTTCCTTTCGATCTGTTCCACCCCTCGCCTAAGAAAAGAAAACATAGGCCAGGTAAGTTCAGGGCACTGGTTGCTCCATCCCTAACCTTAGTTAAACACCTTGTTTTATCTTCCCAGATCTCACAGGCGGGACAAATGTACTAGTCGTTTCCGCATACTCAGATTTTCAACTTCATTTTGGAATTGCTTACAAATATTCCAAATTATCTTTTTAAAACGCTTAATTATCCTTTTTAAAACATTCACAATTGATTCTGGGAAACATCATTATTTTTAAACTCATATTCCAAAAATTATAGAATTCACAGCATAAAAGTGCTGCGGAAAGTGCTATATAAGCTTATTTGATTAAAACAACTTTTAAACATTCGCTAATTCATATTTTCCAATCCAAATCTTTTTTAAATCATTTAAATAGATTTATCAAATTTATTCCATATTTTTCCATAATTAAAAACATCCATTCGAACAGATTTTCTGTTATGGTCACTAAACTGCACTAGCGCGATTTTTCTAGAAAATTGATTTGGACTTAATTCAAAATCTACTCATCGAAACTTTGAGTTTCTTTCTTCGTTTAGAAGATATGGATATAATAGTCCGGAATTTTCTTATCTCGAAGAATTCCGAGCAATATTCCACTCTATACATTCATTTGAACTTTTCGGCGCGAAATCGCGAACTACCGTTGCGCGACGCGTCTAGTTTTAACTTATTTTTCAACATTTGAAATAATTTATTCAAATTGGATTTCAATACTTATAAAATGATTAGAAACCATTTTAAATCAATATTTTCACTTTTTAAAGTATTTAATATATATTTTCACTCTTACCACATTAAAATATTATTATATTCCCATTATTTTTATATTAAATTTTAAATCCCAATTTTAACTCAATTTCAATTCTAATCTCAAATTAAACATATTTAAAACTTAGATTTCAAATCTAATTCCAATTTAAATTTCAATTTAATCTCAAACTAAACTTCACTTTTTCAAAATCGATTTTAATTTCAATTTCACTATTCATCTAACTTTCAATTTTCTAATTAGCTATTCTTTTCAAATCCGTTTCACTTCAAATTTCAAATTCTCTTTCATTATAACTTAAATTTCACTTCTAAATGAAAAGAGACTTGTTTTTCCACAATTTCTCATATTACTAAAATATGGTCTTTTAAACAAAAGTGATTACTAAATCAATAGGAATTTGATATCCAAATTATCATCACATCCATATAACAATCATATAACATCAACATTTTCCATATGGTAAATGTCATAATATTACTACGGATTATCCAACATATCCAAACAATCAACCAAACATACATATCATCAAATAGTGATTATCTAACATAACAATTTAGCATGATAATCAATATAATTTAAAAGCGATGAGAATTTCTCACCTTTACCCAAATGTTTAACTTCCTACCAACATTCATATCAACAACACTTCACTAAAACTTCAACTAATCAACTTTTACTCCATTTCATCGACCACTTCTTCCATAAGTTCGGCCTCCTCCTATTCTTCCTCTTTCTCCATCATTTCTTCACTTATTAGATGTTAAACCATGTTCTAATGGCATTCTAAGGTCTTAGGCAAAGTTTGGTGGTGTTTGGAGTTGATTTAATATGGTTTTGAAAAAGTTAGTAAGCATTTTGGAAGAGAAGAAGAAGCCATTAAAGAGAGCTTCAAAGAAGAAGAAGAAGAAGAAAGTGAAGAAGAAGGTAGAGAATGAAGTGTGAAAAATGAAAGGTATGGATGCATATTTATATTTGAGTTTTGGATGGCAAATGACTAAAATACCCTTCTTTACTTTTTGACTTTTTAATTTACTTTTCTACCCTTGATTTAACTCTTTAAGGACATGCATTAATGGTGAAATGATGGTAGGATGTAAGTTTGTACTTAATGAAATGATGTTTGCCTCTTTTTCTTAAACTTTTAAAATGTTAAAATAACATTTTGCTCCTTTTCCATGTAAAGTAGTAACATCTCATTAATGTGATTTGAATTTGTAAAATGATTACTCTTTTTTTTCTTAAACTTTGTGTAAAAAAAGAAAGAAGACTTTTGCTTGATTTGATGTGTATTAAATGCATGTATGTATGTGTCATTACTTCCTTTAGTTACTTATCTTTTCATACTTTATTTTGTTTGAATTCAAGGTGTATTAGTTACATCATGTATAAGAGAAAAGAAAAATATGTAATGATGTTGTTTTATTTGTTTACTTATACACACTTTTGTCAAATCATAACTTTTACATCTTTTTACATTTATGTAAATATTTTCAAAAGTAAACTCCTTTTGTCTTTTAGTGCTAAATGTAAAGTGTTTAAATAGTTTGTAAACTTGTAATTTTAAGTTATAAAATGTATTAAGTTGCAACAACTTGTCGACAACTTGTTTTGGTTGAAAACGGTGTTTTCCGCCGACAAAGTTTACAGTCAAAATTTGACGTTTTTATTAAGCTATATATTGATGTAAACCAAACTTTAAAATGAACTTTTTACTTCTTTAAATAAATTAAAACATGTCTCTTTATATTAAAAAATCATATTTAATTAATATCAAAATCTCTAATTTTACCGCGTATGTAAAACTAACAAAATGCGACAAATTTTGGTTATTTTTGTAAAACGATTATTAACAAACTTTTAAATCTTTTAACATACTTTTATTATCTTTATAAGATTTATCCTTTTAGATTTTAAATCGTTCGAAATCTCTCATTTCCGAAGTAGCGAAAATACGGGTCGTTACACTCTTCAAATAAAAAGCAAAGAAAGCCTCTTCAAAAATCAGAAACCATCTCCCTTCTTTTCAAACAATCGTTTTAGGAAAACGTTGCTCAATTCAAACCCTACAGAATTTACTTCGAAAAGAAAAAAATAAAATAAAAGGAAGCTCAGGTAAAATCAAAAGGGTGACTGGCTAAAGGAACGAGATTGAATCAACTCGGCGACAACTAAGATCGCGATCGGCGTTCTTCGCCGTTTTGTCGTAGATGTGGAAGGAGCAACGCGTGTGAACTTGAAATCGAGAGCGGTAGAGGGTCGCGGAGCAAGGAAGCACAAGCTCGATCACGTGTGGCACGGCGGTGATTATGGCACGACGGCGATCGCGCACGTGGTTTCGATGGAGCACGTCTCGGCCTGGAGGGGTGTTTGTTTAGTAGGTCTGTGGCTCGGCAATCGCGTGATGTAAAGAAGGGAAATTTCGATCGTGCGCGAGTGCGTGTAGCCAGAGGTGGAAGCAATCGGTAATGTTCACGATAAATTTTTGGGCCGCAACGAGGAGCAGTGGCCAGAGATTTCGGGCGAGCCTGGATTTTCGATTGTCGGTAAGGTATATTTCGCGATTAGATTTAAATCTTATGATTGTTGTTAAACTGAATTTTTTTTATACCCTTCAAATATAAATTGGTAAGGAATATTTTTTTTACAGTAAAATAAATGACAGGTTAGGTTATTTACTGAAAGGAAAGATATATGTGTATATATATATATATTTATAATAAACTATATAGAACAAATAATATATATATATATATGATAAAGATAAATTTGTTTAATAAAATTTATTTAATGGTTTTAGTGGCTGAAAATAATTATTAAAAGGAAATTTAATAATTAGTTAATTCAATCTATTTAAAATGGGAAATTAATTGTTCGATTGATTTCAAATATTAATTAAATCATCAATTGTTTATACAAGGTCTAATACTGTGAATGAGATAAATCAGGATTGTAAACGGATTGCAAATAAGAGGTGAGATCTTCTCACTCAAAAAATATAATGGAAAATTTCAGTTATCGATTGATTGTTGAATTGTGATAGTTAAATTTAATTGTTGATTGTGTGCTTGGATGATTAATTTATTATCAGTTATATTAGTTTAGACCCTATGCGCCGCATAATAGCGGAGATTATTATATTAAACCCATATACCACGATATTCCACCTCGAAGTGGAATTTGTATTATATATGTATTTGGAGTTGTTGAGTTCTCGCATTATATAGCGGATGAGACCCTATCCCGCATAATAGCGGATGATATTATATATAAATCCCATATACCACGATATTCCACCTCAAAGTGGAATTGGAATTTAATTGTTGTGCTAACATCTGTGGATGCAGGGAAACAGGTTGGATGGATCCAACTGGATTCCTCAAACATTTGATTTTGTTTCATACGTTGTGTGTTTATTTATTTATAATCTGTGTGTGATTATATTGTGATTTAAATCGTTGAAGGCTAAAATTTAGCTGAATATATTTTTGGTATCATAGGATACCAGAAATAGATAAAATTGGATTTTTGAAATTTAGTAGAAAATTTATAGTAAATTACTTTTAGAAAATTGAATAAATTTAAAAGAAGAAATTTGTTTCAAAAGATAATAAATTACGTGTTTGAAATAAATTTGAGAATCAATTTGAAATTTGATTTGGTGTTTTGGAAATAAATTAGAAAATCAATTTTATATTGATTGGTAAAAATAATAAATATTTGGGAAATCGATCAAAAATTGACTTGATGTTTAAAAATAAATTTTGGGAAACCAATTTTGAAAATGGATTTGGTGTTAAAAGTGAATACTTGGGAATCGATTTGAAAATCGTAAATTAGTGGATATTTAAAATTTAAACCCAAAATAGGAATTTTATAAAGGAAAGGGAAATTTGTTTTAAAAATAAATATTGTTTTATTTACAAAAGTGTGGAAAGGAATTTACGGATTTGGAATGTAAATTTAAAGTAAATCCAAAAGGATTTATAAATTGATTTGAATGAACCATTTCAGAATGGAAGGTGTACTTTCCCTGGAAAGCCGAATATGTTTTCAATATAGTCTATAAATATGAAATTGAAGTTGTGAAGATGGTTTTAAGGAAATATTATTTTGGAGAAATTATTTACTTGGGTTATTTTGATAATCTTTAAAGTAAAGATATATTTTAATTTATAATAGAAGTGATTATTTAAAGTTTTAATTAATATTTGTTTTAGAAGATGGATATTTAAATAGTTATATCCTATTTACTAATTTTATTTTAAAATTAGTTTGGACTTGAATTTTTATATGAGATTTTAATATAATACCTTCACAACTGATGTTTTAGATAAAAGTGTTTTAAAATAGTTTTTGTTCTGAATGTTTCAAGTATATATGTTTGGATAAGTAATTTAAACTATTTTAAAGCATTTGAACTCGGTAGATTTTCGGTGGAAATAAATAAATAATTGGAAATGTATTCCGCATAAGGAAAAGTGATTTGAAATTTGATTTCAAAGGATTGAAATGTGGAAAGTAATTTGAAATTTGTTTTCAAATGGTTGAAGTGCGAAATATATCTTGTGAAGATATTTTGAAATAAATAATTGGGGAAAATTATTTAAATCAGGTAATTTTTGTGAATGTTGATTGATAGTTAAATAACCGACTATCAATATTGGCCTTTTTAATGTCATTTGGATTTCGATGCGATCGGGGGTCGGATTCCAAACGGTTATCCGAAACCCAAATCGAACCTTTGTGATTGTGATGGATCTTTTGTTTAAGAAGATCAACGTGGAAATTATTGTTATTTGTTTGAAATCTGATTGAACACTTATTTTTAAAAATAAGCGCTCATTATTCGGATTAGCCGGGAGAGGACTTTATGTCATATAACCCATTCCGAATAGTGATTCGACGAAATTAATAGCATTTGAAGACGGTGGTGAAGACCGGGTGTCTTCGAAAACGATAGGATAACCTGTCGAATGTCTCTGCACTGAGTTGCTCCGGTATCGAGATCTCCACATGTGATGGGTAGTCCGATTGGAATTGTGGATGCCCAGATTTGCAAGGGCTTCTTCCTTTATTGGACGAGGTACCTTTAGTTTTGTTCGAACCCGAAACAAACTTGTATGGTTGTATGTCTGACACTACACTTTGAGATATAAAGCTGATTTCTTTTAAATACATATCTGTTGGTGGCAGAGAATTTATTCTCTTAGCTTAACACTCTTCTCTGAGACGCACGAGCTCAGAGGTTGTATAGTTAAAGGTTGTCAGCGATATCCTCCCAATTTGGTAGTGCGGCATGCTAAGTGCTGCTGCGTGTTGATGATCATTTTTTGATCATTTGTGATCAAAGCATGGCTTTGGTGTAAAGCGTAGCTTTGTGGACGAGACCTCATCGCGCCTCCCAAACCGGTAATGGTCGAAATAGGAAAGTTGCGGCATGGTTTTAGGGGTAGCTCCCCTAGGGTATGTCCATTCCATCTGGAAAAGGGTGGGATCATGATATGAAGCCCAGATACTTACTCATGTGGACACTGTAGTGTATTTATTACTATGTGATGTTGTTGGTGTAGAGGATCCTCGGATAAAGGTCGCAAACGACCGGGGGTGCCATATCTTAGGTTTTACGTCTCGGGAAGGGTGTAACCGGCCTTGTGTTGGCAGAGAGCCGGGTAGGTTCTCGGGGCGTCCCTCTAGAGGTGTTCCCATGTGGCAGTAGGAAGTTCCTTAGCCTGACCATTTGTTCGAAATCTAAAGAAACAGTACGCGCCCTGTTCGGTTTTAGTTGTATAACCTGCTATTGAACATGGAGCTATAGCAGGCATAAGTGCGAAATGCGTATGCTGGCTAAGTGTAACGACCCAGAATTTCTGTTATTTAAAATTCGTATATTTAATTGATTTTAAATATTAACAAGTGAAATTAAACGGCCGAATAATTTTTTTTCGAATATCTAGATTTGAATTGGGTATTTAAATCAATAATTTAATATTTTAAATTTAAGAAATAATTGAAGATTGGGTTTAGTATGGTTAAATGATTTGCAAAATTTTATTTAATCATATTGGAGTTAGAATGATGTTATAGAAATTTTAAAATCGAATTAAAAGTTAATTTGTGAAAATTGAATATTTTAATATTTAATTGACGAGTTAAAATAGCCATTTTTCAAACAGTCTCGGATTTCGACGAAACCAGTTTCATAGGATCCGTAATGTGATATTATTGTAAGGTTTCAAATTTTGTGTCAATCGGATTTACCATTTGTCCGGGGCAAGCCAAAATGCACAGAAATTGGTTTAAATCGATTTAGTTTAAATATGATCGTTTATTTCCATAACTCGCACATATGATCGAATTAGCCTCTGAAACATGTTCCATTGTGTCCGGAACGCGGGTTAAACACTAGAAACACCGGTCACCGTGCAAGATTTGGAGTTCGCAAATTCCGAATGAATAGTGTTTTCGTTAAAATTCTATAAAAGGAACCCTTTCATCCCCTCTCTTCAGCAAACCCTAATCCACTATAGGAGCCGCCATCTTATATATTCAATGGCCGAAATTCAATTTTATTTTACCTAATTTTTCTCAAAATCTATGCGTTATTTCTCAAAACTTTCAACTACAATGTTGAAGAGCACGACGAGCTCTATAATCTCAACGGTGGAGATCAAGAATGGAGCTACGAATCGATGTGAATCTCGATGCAAAGTTCATGCGTTCAAGCACGAATTCCCACGCAATGATGAGGCCCATCTTCATCATCCTCTGGTCGAAGGTCGAGCTCGCAATAGGCTTCAAAGTGGTGTTTGTCGATCGTCTTGGAAGTCGATGGGATGGGTGTGGCAATTAGGGTTCTATGGTCGGCAATGGTTTTGGGTTATGCGTGCAAAAACCTGGGGAAGAGAGAAAAAAACTTGCGGCTAGATTTCTTCAAGAAGAAATGAACGTTCCTGATGCAGTATAGGGTTAGAAATATAAAAAGAAAATAAAAGAAATTGTAAATTAATTTATATTTAAATTCATACGATCTTTAAAATGCTCTAACTTATTGATACGAGGTCTAAAAATGACGAAACAAATTGCGTTGCAATCGTTTTGACGAGCACTACGCTATGAAGCTGGTTTGAAGTCGTTTGGAGCTAGTGAAAATTTCGGGTAAAATTGAACGCACGTTTAATTTTAGTCGAAATAAAACGCTGCAACCGTTATTGAAAGCAAGGTGATGTAATGTAATAACTGATATAGTTCTTTGTTTAAAGATTATTCATTTATCTATTATATGTTGTTCCGCTGCGATTGTGAGATTCTGATATTGTTCTGTTGTTTCTTTCTGTTCTGTTCTATCTTTTTCTCTCTTCTTCTATCTTTTTCTTCTTCTTTAACCATAACATTTCGTTTTTCTGGCATTCGATTGCTCGGCAGTTGAGACAGTGGACGTATTAATGTCGGTTTTCGAGCGTCGAAAAATCGCGATCGTTACATCTGGTATCAGAGCATATGATCAAGCGACAACCATGGCTCTGTTGGGTGTTATTCATTAAAGATAGAGTCAGTAGTACTCTAGAATGAGTTTGATAATAGCTATGAGCGCATATTTGTTAGTGAATATAAGTTGTTTTGTATTGTTTTGACTTATCGGTTGATTGTTTATGAATTCTGGTCGGTGCGGGAAGTACAACCGTGATCAATAGGGGTTTCTAAACTCTTAAACAAGATAAACTGACACAGTATTGCTTTGAAATTGGGAAAATGAAATAATTTTACCCAAACTATTTTCGTATATTAAAAGAAATAAATTTTCTGTAAATCTTTATAATATATGGTTTCTTGGTTGTTAGGAAATGATGATATTGAAATATTATCATTATTAAAATGGAAATTGAAATAAGAAATTGAATTAATAACCAAAGGATAAAGGAATGAATTCATATACAAATGGGAATAAAATTCATTAATGGAATGAAATTGGTAACGTAAATGTATAAATGAGTTTGATAAATTGAAATGAGATTTGATTGGGATTAAGTTGGATAAATTTAACTTAAAGGACGGAGTTAAATTAAAGTAAGTATAAGTGAATCAATTAAAATCCAAGTTGCAATAGTTTAATATAAGTGAAACCAAATGATAAATGGTTAAACAATTTTGTTAAGCAAAATAAATCTGAATTGGAATAAGTGATGAAAATTTGACTTTGGAGAAAGTTAAATAGAATCTGCATTGGAATTTGACTCTGAATTGGATTTATAAGTGGGAATTTAAGTTAAGTTAAACAAATGATGTTTAATGGAATATAACTTAAGTGATGTTAAATGAAGTTGATTCTGGTATCGAAGTAAAATAACAAACTGAATTGATGAAATGAAGTTATGAATGTGAACTTGACTATATAAATGAAATTCAACCTTATATTGTTAAAGGAATTAGCAATTGAACTAATGAATGGATTGAATATTAATCAATCGAATGTAAAAGAATTGATATGGGATAATGAATGTAAGTGTAAATTAATTAGAAGCTAATGAAGTTGAGAAATTGAATAATTGAATGGAAGTCAATTTAATTTCAACCAATTGGAGTTAAAAAAGTGTTAAACCAAATAGAATGTAAATTTAATAAATTTGGTTATGTTGAGTATACATTGGTTATTATATGATTGTTAGTTGATTCTATATAATTCATTGAATGTTAATGAAATTGAATTAAGGAAAATTGAAAGCTATGAATTGTAACAACCCGCATATTTATCGAGTTTGTATTTAAATATTTTATTTAAATATTAACTCGTTAATCGGATTTTGGTCCGAAAAGCTACATTTTGCAAACGGTCAAATTAGGACTCGAGACCACTTCCATTGAGTTCGAAATGTCGTTTACAACTTTTTTAAGTATAAACATCGATAGGTTTGGAGTTAGTGAAATTTCACTAACTTTTCCCGCTTTGGACTTTGGGTTAGTTTAGCCTATTAAGCCCAAGTTCCAACCCTCTTCTCCTCACTCTTCATAAATTTCCTAAATAATCAAGCTTTGGCATTAATGGTGGAGGGAATGGGAAATTAAAATTCCAAAACTCAAATTCAATTGCAATCCATCTTTCTACTCCAAATTCAAGAAGAAGACATTGGATTCGAGCTTCTTGTGCTTAGATAGAAGAAGGATTGATTCTTGCTTGCTTAAAACTTCATTTTCATTGATATTTGGTGCAAAGGTGAGATTTTTATCTCATAATTCTAGCCTATAACTATATTGGACTGTTGGGAATGATTCCCTATCATTTTTGCATGCATGTTAGCATTTGGTTTGGATTGGATTGGCAAAAAAACTCCAATTTTTAGCGTTTTGTTGAATTTTCTGCACTTGAGTCGTTCTGGCCATTTTTAGGTCGTTCGGAGTTAAGTCGTTCGTCCATAGGTCGTGAGTCGTTCACGAGTTAACCCTAGGTCGTTCTGGCCATTTTTAGCTCGTTCGGAGTTAAGTCGTTCGTCCATAGGTCGTGAGTCGTTCACGAGTTAACCCTAGGTCGTTCTGGCCATTTTTAGCTCGTTCGGAGTTAAGTCGTTCATCCATAGGTCGTGAGTCGTTTTTGAGTTAACCCTTAAGTCGTGCAGCCCTTCAGTCACGCAACCCTTAAGTCGGTTACGAGTTATCCCGATAGGTCGCTGAACCCTTAACTCGTAGGTCGTTGGACCTTATCTCGTTAGGTCGCTCCTGGCCTAACCCTTAAGTCGTGCAACCCTTAAGTCGCCGAGTCGTTGGACCCTTGAGTCGCTGAGTCGTTGGACCCTTGAGTCGCTGAGTCGTTGGACCCTTGAGTCGCTGAGTCGTTGGACAACGACCCTTGAGTCGCTGAGTCGTTGGACCCTTGAGTCGCTGAGTCGTTTGGCCATAGCTCGTTAGGTCGTATGACCCTTGTCGTTAGGTCGTATGACCCTTGAGTCGTTAGGTCGTTAGACCCTTGAGTCGTTAGGTCGTATGACCCTTGAGTCGTTAGGTCGTTAGACCCTTGAGTCCTTAGGTCGTTAGACCTCATTTTATCTTCACTAGGTCGAACCCCGTAAGCAGTGGCGTTGCCCCCGCACCCCCACCTTGGGGGGTTGCCACCCCCTTGGACCCCCCCTCCGTAGGCGATCTTATCTGAAAAACATTCAACAGAACTTGCTTTGTTGAGATGCTGAGTTGACCATTCTTCGAGACAAACCATCTCTGGTTATCTCGGCCACGTTTGGTCGTTGGGGAACTTCCACTTTGATGCTTTTGAGCTGATTTCCTTGGACTTTATTCACATCTCCGAATGTGATCTTTGTGATGATTGTTTCTACAATCTCTTCTGTAATTTGTCATTTTAAAAATATAAAGGTTTCAATACTAGTAGTAAATATCAAAACTCTTTTAACAAACAATTTCAACTCTATTTTTAATAACAAAGCTCTTTTCTTAAACCGTTTTCCAATCTATTAGTATATACAAACCTTTACCTCACTCGGATGAGAAATCTAATTAAACGACTTAGTAAAACAAGTGCTATGAAACGCTTGCGTTCACTTCGTCGGTTAATTCCTGGACTTGTTCGATTGAACCTCTTGTGACAATTTTATTAGTGAAGATTTACAGTTTGTTCGTAAATATTTAAGTTAAGCAAGTGGTTATGGGACATGAAGCTAAACTACTATATTTACTAGCTTAGTGTAATTGACACTTCTCGTTGATCATGACGATCATTCTGATGATTTAGACTAGCAACTGTGCGATGTCTCTTGTTGCGAGGTTAGACTAGACACCACTTGTGTGATTCCACTCACACATACCTTTTTGCTTTTTGGTTAGTCTGGACCTTAATCTGTGTGATTCCATTCACACATGAGGGGTAGCTCCCCTTGGTCTTCGGACCGTCATGTGATAGGCCTCTTTCTCTTTTCTATGATTTCTGGACTTCTTGCATTGATTTCTAGAATTTATGTCATTGACTTGTTATGAGTACAAGTTTGGGGTATGATGCCCTTTCCGAATCTTTGAGAAGATTCTTGTGATATTGATTATCTCTTATTGATTGATCTTCTGTTGATCGTTATTTACATACTTATAGTGGTATGTCATTATGGATGTTTATGTTTATGCCATATCTTTTATGTTATATCATGTCATCTGATATTTATAGCTAGACTGACCCGTTTATTATTTTCTTAAATAATACTCGGGTCAGACCGAGATGTTACAGGTGCTTCTGCTTGACTTCTTCCCAGGGATTCATCACTCTGACTTTTGGCTAACTGTTTAGATTAGCAGTTTTTGTTGTATACACTTGAGATATAGACTCATAGTTGTATTCTTTTGTATAGCATGTGTTGCTATTCTTTTGTATTATCGTGGATCTTACTGACCACTACTCTGATGTACACTTTCATGTGTTAGTTATATATTCATATCTTCTTCCGCATTTGTGATATGAATATCTGTGACTGATTTGTGATATGATTATTTCTATGTTTGTTTCCGAAGATTATTTATAGCCACCGTGTGATAAGCAATTACATGGATGGTCGCTCCTCAACAGCCTTGTTCTCCGTGCTAGTTGACAGCACTAATCCGGAGTGTTCTTGGCTAGCGTGGGTATAGAGGTGGGGCGTCACATAAATCAAATTGGAAGTTAAGTGAATTTGATTTGAATGTGAAAGTAAACCAACTTGAATATGAATTAGTGAATGATTGCTAATTGAATATGAATAAGTGAATGTTAGTAAAAACATCCAATGTTAATGAATCAAGTGTGATTAAATGAAAAAAACCAATTCATTGAATAATAATGAGAAGTAAATTTATATTGATTTGGTTATGGATTTGTTGAATGTTAATTGGATGATAGTTGTTTGGTGGATGCATTTGTTGTTTTGTTGCAATTGCTGTGTGGCACATGTAGTTGTTATGTTGCTATATGATGTATATTGATATTACTTTCATATATGCATGTTTCTCATGGTTTTTTGAGTGTTTAGTAGGTGCGGATTGCGCTTGCTTCGCATTTGGAGCTTACTTTCGCGCTATATTAGCCGTATATGCTCGCTAATAAAATATAAGGTACATATCTCGGATTAAATATCGTACTTTTACAATTTTTCCCTGCGGGATGCCTCATCACTTGATGAGATGTATATTTGTCATATATATATTGTCATTTTTTTCGGATCGAGCCGCGCAAAGGAGATTATGGTGAAATTATTCGAAAATTTATGGCGTTAGAATATTTTTGAAAACTAAGTATGATTTGAAAACTTAGTAAAGAATTTGTAAGAAGTTTGACTATGAATTTTGGAAAAGTTAAACACTTAAGAGATTTGAAAAATCCAATTTGAATGGTTTGTTTTGGAAAGTTAATGGATTCTGTAACTTTTTCTTATTTGGTAATTTCGAGGACGAAATTCTTTTAAGGGGGGAAGTTTGTAACGACCCAGAGTTTCTGTTATTTAAAATTCGTATATTTAATTGATTTTAAATATTAACAAGTGAAATTAAACTGTCGAATAATTTTTTTTCGAATATCTAGATTTAAATTGGGTATTTAAATAATAATTTAATATTCGAAATTTAATAAATAATTGAAGATTGGGTTTAATATGGTTAAAAATGATTTGCAAAATTTTATTTAATTATATTGGAGTTAGAATGATGTTATAGAACTTTTAAAATCGAATTAAAAGTTAATTTGTGAAAATTGAATATTTTAATATTTAATTGACGAGTTAAAATAGCCATTTTTCAAACAATCTCGGATTTTGACGAAACCAGTTTCATTGAATCCATAATGTGATATTATTGTAAGGTTTCAAATTTCGTGCCAATCGGATTTACCGTTTGTCCGAGGCAAGCCAAAACGCATAGAAATTGGATTAAATCGATTTAATTTAAATTTGATCGTTTATTTCCGTAACTCACACATATGATCGAATTAGCCTCCGAAACACATTCCATTGTGTCCGAAACGCGGGTTAAACCCTAGAAATGCCGTTCACCGCGCAAGATTTGGAGTTCGCAAATTCCGGATGAATAGTGTTTTTCGTTAAAATTCAATAAAGGGAACCCTTTCATCCCCTCTCTTCAGCAAACCCTAATCCACAATAGGAGCTGTCGTCTTATATATTTAATGGCCGAAATTTAATTTTCTTTTCCCTAATTTTTCTCAAAATCAACGCGTTATTTCTCAAAACTTTCAACTACAAAGTTGAAGAGCACGACGAGCTCTATAATCTCAACGGTGGAGATTAAGAATGGAGCTACGAATCGATGTGAATCTCGATGCAAAGTTCATGCGTTCAAGCACGAATTCCCATGCAATGACGAGGCTGAGCTTCATCATCCTCTGCCCGAAGGTCGAGCTCGCAGTGGGCTTCGAAGTGGTGTTTGTTGATCGTCCTGGAAGTCGATGGGATAGGTGCGGCAATTAGGGTTCTAGGGTCGGCAATGGGTTTGGGTTGTGCATGCAAAAACCAGGGGAAGAGAGAAACAAAAGTTACAAACAGATTTCTTCAAGAAGAAACGAACGTTCCTAATGCAGCATAGGGTTAGAAATATAAAAATAAAATAAAAGAAATTGTAAATTAATTTATATTTAAATTCGTACGATCTTTAAAATGCTCTAACTTTTTGATACGAGGTCGAAAAATGACGAAACAAATTGCGTTGCAATCATTTTGACGAGCGCTACGCTATGAAGCTAGTTTGGAGTCATTTGGAGCTATTGAAAATTTCGGGTAAAATTAAACGCACGTTTAATTTTATTCGAAATAAAACGCTGCAACCGTTATTGAAAGCAAGGTGAGAACTTCTCACTCAATCGAATTTTTTTCGATTTAAATTTTAAATTGTTAAATTTAAAATTGCTTGATTGTGTGATTGGATGATAAATTGTTATCTATTGTGTTAAATAGACATTATACGCCGTATATTAAGCAGAGGTCATTTATTAAAAACATATACCTTGAATATTTCACCTTGAAGTGAAATTGGTATTATATATGTACTTGGAGTTGATTTTCCCGCATTATATAGCGGATGAGACCCTATTGCGCCGTATAATAGAGGATAATATTTTATAAACCCCATATACTACGATATTCCGTATTGGAATGGAATTGGTAGGGTGCTAACATCTGTGGATGTAGGGAAATAGGTTGGAGGGATCCAACTGGATTCCACAACAATATTGATTTATTTACAGATATTGTGATATTTGTTGATTATCATATTGATATATGATGTTTGGATGCTGTGATTGATTATTTGGTGCTGTTGCATCATTGGCCCTATTTGGAAGTTTTGAAAATGTTACAGTAACGATTTTTAATTTAAAAAGGGATTTAAAGTGATTATTGAAAATATATGTTTTATTAAATTTTGGAATTGATTTATTTTAAATAAATAAACGTTAAAAATTTTAATGTTATAAAAATTACGATTTTTGTAAAATATAACCGAAATGTGATTTTTGAAATAAATAGTTGATAAATTTATAAGATGGTTTAAATCAGGATTTTTTTTGAATTATTATAAACAATTTACATAAAAGATTTATAAAATTGATATTTATAAGTTAAATATTGGAACTATAAAACGAATTTTTATAAGTGTTAAAAATGAAGTTTGTACATGGATTTATAAGTAAATAAGAATTTTAGATTTATAAATTGATGATGATATAAAAGAATGAATTTGTGAATAAATGGATTACAAGTAATTTACTTATAAATTGGATCTCGACACGAAGATGAAATATGAATAGAATTGGTAAATAAAGGAGAGATATTCGTGATTTTGGACAGCGAATTATCCTTTAAGTTAAATGTTGTAATAATAAGAGTTTGGTTAGAAAGTATATTCACGATTTTAGACAGTGAATATATTATTAAATAAAAAGAAATGTTTTTGGGAAGTGATATTTTAAATAGAATTAAACGATTGAAAGATGTTTTAAAATGTCTTAAGTATCGAATACGTAGGTTTCAACATTTATTGTTGAAATAGACGTTTCGAGAAATAAGGAAATGGTGGACTATAACACTGTTGTTATAGTAAATGATTTCCGAAAAGAAATGTTTTATATAGTATTGGGGTTTATATATCCATCTTAATTTCGAATCCCTATACTAGTGATTTTGAGTTGTCGTAACGATGTTTTACGCAACATTCGTTTTGACTCAAATAAATGTGTTTAAGAGAATGTTTTCCTTAAAGAATGGAATATATACTTAATTGTGATTTAGGTATATTGAATATTTCCCAAATGTTGAAAATGAGTAGATTTGTGAATTACTTATTATTAAATAAGTATGGGAGCATTTTCCAATATGAAGTGAATGTTTTGAGATTTTATCTTTTAAAGATAAATCGAAAATGAATATTAGAAATCGATTTGGAAAACGTGTATTCATAGACATTTTGGAATTGTAAATTCACTATGGAATTTATAAAAGAAAGGGAAATTTGTTTAAAAATAAACGTTGATTTATTTTTGAAGTGTGGAAATACATTTACGGATTTGGAACGTAAATATAAAGTAAATCGTTAAGGATTTATTTAATGGGTTTAAATGAACCATTTTGAAATGAAAGTATTTCCGCGTAAGGAAAATGATTGAAATTAGTTTTCAAAAGTTGTAAAGGTGAAAAGTGATTTGAAATTTGTTTTCAATGGTCGAAGTGTGGAAATTATATATCTTGCAAAGATATTTTTGAAAAATAAATAATTTGGAATTTGATGATGTTGTGCATGTCTATTGATAGTTAAATAACCGACTATCAATATTTACCTTTAAATGGGTATTTGTTGTGATTTGCTTGAATTTGAATGCCACACTGATTTTCAAAATAAGTGCTCACTATTCGGGTTAGCCGGAAAGGACCTTTGGGTCGTATAACCCATTCCGAATATGTGATACGTGGTTATAGATTGCATTTGAAGACCGGTGTTGAAGACCGGATATTTTTGAAAACGGAAGGATTACCGTCGAATGACTCTGCATCGGCTGATCTCCGATATAGAGGTTTGATCACCCTTAGTGACGGAAGTCCGGACGTGATTAGTGAATATCCGGATTGCAAGGACTTCTTTGGAAGTGCCTTCGGTTCCGTTCGATCCTGGAACGGACTTGTATGGATGTGTGTCTAACGTTACAATTTGAGATGTAAAGCTGGTTTCTATCAAATATATTTCTGTTGGTGGCGGAGAATTTATTCTCCTAGCTTAACACTCTTCTCTGAGACGTACGAGCTCAGAGGTCATGTAGTTGATGGTTACTAGTGATATATTCCCAAATTGGTAATGTGGCATACGAAGTGCTGTAGAGTATTTGATGATCAAAGCACAGCTTTTGTATAAAGCGTAGCTTTGTGGAGGAGACTTCGTCGGACCTCACACCCCGGAAATGGTCAAAACAGGAAGGATGCAGCAAGGTTATTAGAGGGTAGCGCCCCTTTAGTGTATTTCATTCCTTCTGGATAGAGGTGGTATCATGGTATGGAGCCCGGATACTTAACCTATGTTGTTGCTGCAAATTTATTACTTTGTGGTTGTTGGAATCGAGGATCCTCGGGTATAGATCGGTTACGATCGGGGAATGGCATATTCGTGTCAGTAGTTACCCGGTTAGGGGTAACTCGGCCTTGTGTTGGCAGAGGACTAACCGTAATGTTAGGTTATGTTCTCGGGGTCGTCTTTCCAGAGGCGTACCCATGTGGCAATGGGAAGTTCCTTGGCCTGACCATTTGTTGGAAATCCAAAGAAACAATACGAACCTTGTACGGTTTTAGTTGTAGAACCTGCCATCTAATATGGTAGCTATAGCGGGCATAATATAATGGTACCTATGCTAGCTAAGATTTATATTCTACTTTTGAAATGTTTTCTACACTATGCACTAATAATAATATCAAAAATGATTTGATTTTGCGTAGTAAGCATCATTGACTAACATAAGAAGAAATCTCCTCCAAGTCTGCATTTGCATTATGCGTGTGGTGGGAGGTCTTATGGTAGTTACATTTTCAAAAAGTATTGCGAATTGACTTTAAAAATATTTCTTTGTTTGTTTTTTTAAAAGATAAACCATTTTAAGTTCTCACACCAGTCCCATGACTGACTCGGAGTTATTGTTTTCTTTCTAAACTCTGGGTGCCCACCAATTTCCACACGGGTAGTCTAGAGTCAGGTTATCAGGTCATTTTAGAATTCAGGAGTTGCTGTAGAAATCTGGAGGAAATCTGGATGGCGTGGCGTATCAACTAGTATATAGTATTTCTTTTCCGCTGTTTTGTTGTTGTACACTCTGATGATGTAATGTAATGTAATGTAATGTAATGTAACGTAATAACTGATATAGTTCTTTGTTTAAAGATTATTCATTTATCTATTATATATTGTTCCGCTGCGATAGTGAGATTCTGATATTGTTCTGTTGTTTCTTTCTATTCTGTTCTATCTTTTTCTCTCTTCTTCTATCGTTTTCTTCTTCTTTAACCATAACATTTCGGTTTTTCGGCATTCGATTGCTTGGCAGTTGATACAGTGGACGTATTGATGTTGGTTTTCGAGCGTCGAAAAATCGCGATCGTTACACTAAGATTAATATTATACTTTCGAAATGTTTTCTGCACTATGTACTAATAATAATAATATTAAAAAGATTTTGCGTATCAAGCATGTTTGACTATCATAAGGAGAAATCTCCTCCAATTCTGCGTTTGCATTGTGTGTGTGGCGGGAGGCCTTATGGTAGTTTCATTTTCCAAAAGTATAGCGGATTTCTTTTTATTTTTTTGTGAAAATAACTGTTTTTAAGATCTCACACCAGTACCACGACTGACCTGGAGTTTATTGTTCCCTTTCTAAACTCTGGGTGGCCATAATTTTCCACACGGGCAGCCTAGAATCAGGTTATCAATTGGATCTGGATGGAGTGCTGAGGAGACCTGGAGGCCATCTGAATGGCAAGACGTATTATCTATACTATGTAGTATTTGCTGCGTTCAGGTTTGTGTGAGACAAATTTCTATGTAGGCAAGTCATTTAACCGCCAATGTTGTATGTTGTTGTTGTACTCTGATGTTGTATTGTAATAACAGATATAGTTCTTTGTTTAAAGATATTCATTTATTTATTATACTTGTTCCGCTGCGAAATGTGAGATTTTGTTATTGTTTCTGTTTTTTCTTCTATCTTCTTCTTCTTTAACCCTAACGCTTTGGTTTTTCAGCATTCGACTGTGCAGCATTTTATATAGTGGACATATTGATGTCGACTTTCGGGCGTCGAAAAATCGGATCGTTACGCTGACTTTCCGTCAGTCTGTGCTTTTTTGATCAGACATGTGTGGTTGATTGTCGATTCAAAGGGTACGGATTTGCGGACTGTCATAATTATACAAGCCATATCTCTCCCCATACAAACATCTCGCCTGTAGCACTGAAATAACTCTACCACATCACAAACCCCAAACTGCTTGCTTCAACCATCAACCAGTCACTCCACTTCCATATTAAACATCGCTACCTTGTGCACATTCCACTTCCAACTCCATAACTAGCCCCACAAAAAACATCACTGCAAATAGACATCAGTCAACTACACTCCTCCCAGTCATATCCACCTGCTCTTCTACTAAATCTTCATGCAACCCTGTCATTTATCTCCTCTTACCCCACTACCAACATACAATTCTGTCATTACCCCAAATCCACCATCACCTCCTATCGGATCTGCATGCAACTACTGGCCATCGTCAAGTTCCACAAACTTCATTCACCACTGACAACAAACGATTGATCCAATCCCCTTCCTACAGCACACCAACATTATCAACAAATCATCGCACTTTACCAAGTGTAGAAACCACCCATCTGCAGCCTCCACCTCTGTCTTTCGTTCACTACCACTTCAAACTTACTGACTTAAAACCATCAATTACCAAATACTCACCTGGAACATTGCTGCCCTGATAGTTCATCATCACTAACGCCGATTCATTGAAGCTAAAGTTGCCTGCAATCCTCCTCCAACCTCACCCAATTCTACACTCGAACCCATTGAACTCGAATTCCTAGAATTTCCCCAAACCACCTGAATAAAAGGCAACATCCTCTCACTACAAACGAACTCATCCCACAGTAAGCTGAAGCCGCTGCTATTGCCCCAACTCTACCTCGAGCAACTCACTGTCCCATCCTCAAATACGATAGACAACCACTACAACCCAATTCCATCGCCGACGTGATGCCGAACCACCGTAAACTTCGGCAACACAATCGCCTCGCCGCGATCAGTTCCAAACCACGACTCCATCACACTCAAATTCATCTCCCAACGTGAACACGAATTCAATTCGAACGGGTTGAGAATTTTGTTTGACAATTTGGGAATTTGTTGCGTTTCTCTAAAAAAAGAAGAGGGTTGGATAGTTGAAAGTGTTTAACTGTATCGACAAAGCAATTTGGATTTTGGGCTTTTGTATAGGCAGGCTTGAGAATTTTCACGGTCTAATAAAGATAAGTTGGTTTTCAATTTTTTTTCATTTATTTTGGTGTGGTTATAAAAGAAAATAAGCAAGTTTTCATTTTTTTCATTTCGGTTTCATTTGTTTTGTGTTAGTTTCATTTCAAGTTTTTCAATTGTTTTAGTCTCTTTTTTGATATTTAAAAAAAAGTTTCTTTTGTTTTGTTTGACTTCTTTTGATTTGATTCATTTTGATTCTCCTTTCTTTTAGTTACTTCTTTGTTATTTAAAAAAAAACTTGTATATATCTTGTTTTAATTTTCAGGTTGTCAAAGCAGAAAATCAAGAGGAGTTGTTTGCTTCGCTAGCGAAAATAAATTGCTCTACTTCCTAGCTAAAAAAAATCTGCTTTCATTTCAGTTTTATTTGAATTGCATTGTTGGTTGCTTGCATTTGCATCTTTAAAAAAAATCATTTGTCGTTGCATTGTTAATAAACATTTAATTTATGCTTTGCATTTCATCCTAGATTTTGATTAGTAGAAACGGTTTGACATCGACAACACTTAATTGTATATCGATAATTTGTCTTCTTTGAACAATTTAATTTCTTGGTGTCCAGGCTACGGCAGAGTAATAATCATTTATAAATATTATGATGATTCGTAAATATTATAGTGGTTGTTCCTCTGAAGGTACTTAAACCTTCGGCTGCATTGCTACGGTGATTCGTGGTGCACACCTAAAGCCTGTCCGTTACCTGGCCGAGAACTATCTTGTTGATTTAAGACAATTTGTGAATATACAATTTTGGGTTAACTTAGGATAAATCATTTATAATTAACCACCGCATTCATTTAGTAGCATTAGTTCATGCATATTTTAAAAAAAATTCAAAAATCCAAAACTGAAAAAAATTGTAAATATTCCTTTTATTTTTCTTTGAAATTTTTAAATCCTTTTTCTTTGAAATTTCAAAAATCCAAAAATTTTAGAAAAACAAAAATCCAAAAGAATATATAAAACTTTTTCTTTAGAAAAAAGCCAAAAAAAATTTGAAAATCCAAAAACAAAACAAAAATCAATTTTCCATTTTGAAAAATAAATTCTACTTGTAAATAATTTTCTTTATAAAAAAACCAAAAAAAAATCTTGAAAACGTCCGAGTTTCCACTTTCTTACTCACTTGAATTTAGTTGTGAAAATCAATATAATCCATATGAGTTCACTCCAAATTCATACGGATATTTTAACAACAACTTTTGTTTAGACAATTCGAATTTTGAACCATAAAATTTCCAAAATAATGGTCAACTCCCAACTCTTGAAAATAGCATTTCGTCGTTACTTGAACTCTCTACGCAACAAAAACAAGAGATAAACGAGTTGTGCAATTCATATTTGTGCTATAACTCGAATCAAGGTTTTCAAAATAATCAAAATTTGAATTCACTTTAAAATTCAAATGATTTCGAGTGTAACCCACGCCAATTCAATTTCGAGTTTCAAGATGAATTTCAAAATCAAGAGGAAAATGTGAACAGATTTTCAAATAATTTTGGCAATGGGAATAGTTTCAATAATGATACGATTGAAAACTTTGGTTATCAACAAAATCAAAATGAAAGTTTTCAAATTAATAATCATGAATTTGATTTTGTTGACCAAATGGAAAAAGATAACGGGGATTTATTACTTGAAAAATACAAAACTTTTCGTGAAAATCATTATCAAATCTCAATTTGCGAAGAATCAAATAATAATCTACCGTTTATTAAAATTGACAATTCTTGTTCTCAACAAGTCCAAATCGAAAATTTCAAGTTAATAATTACAAATTAGACTTTGTTGAGCAAATGAATGAAATTTACGATGATCACACGAATTTGTTGATTAAAACATTGGAAAATTTTCATGGAAACAAAATCAAATTTCAATGTGTGATGAGTCAAATGATAATCCAACTTTTTCCCAAATATATGATTTTCAAATAACAACTTTTGAAATTGAAAACAACAATCTTAATGAAGTTGTTGAAAACACGATAATTGAGTTGGATTTCAATTCTTTAAGCGTGTGGAACCTGTAATGACCCGTAAATTTTGATAAATAAATTGGCTAAATTAATAAGATTTTGTTTAATTGATGCTGAAAGAAATAAAATTAGAAATAATATTAATGAAAAAAATAACTAAAATGAATTGAAACTTTATAATTGTAAGTTAATTGTTAATAACTTGGATGTAATTCCAATAAGTGAAACAATGTAAATGTTATAACTTGGTTACAAAATTTATATACGGAAAGGGTGAAAGTAAATTAAAATAATAACGTGCATTTACTTATAAGGTAGTAATTGGGGTAATAAATTTATTGAGAATATTAATTGTAATTGCATGTAGATTTAAAGTAATAATGTTAATGCAAGGCAAGCAATGCTAATTAAAGTCAATAATAAATGAATGGTAAGGATGTAATCTAAGCTAATTTTCGATAGATTGAATATGATTACGATAAATTGAAATTATGTAAACTTGGGTTTGTAAACAATAAACTTATAAAGGCAGAAAAGTAAACGATGGCAATAATTATGTGTTGCCCATTTATTTAGTCTATTAATTGAAATGAGAAATCAAAAATTTAATAAATACAAATAAAGGCTGCAATGATGGGAATGAGAATATGGCAAGTAAATGAAAGGTAATCAATAGTAACCAGTTTATAGCATAATAATAGGCATAATATAAAGATGGGAACTTAATTCAAATCAATGAAAATAATGTAGATGTTATACTTAGCTACAAATTGGATATATGGAAGTAAATGTAAGCATTCAATTAATAAATGAATTTGAATTTATATAAATGGTAATTGAATAAAATAATCAATGTTCTGTATGAAATCATATTATTTGCTTGGAAGTAATAAACTTATAAGTTAATTAAATTTTTATGGTTACAATTGTATAAGTTACCTATTTGTATAGTTCATAAAAATATAATTTGAAAGCAATTGCAGTAGTTGACTTAATTAGTGGAATCCCAATTATTTGAAAAAAAATTGTAAAGTTATAATGGATTGAAATTTGTAAATTAAGAACGAATTCAAAGTTATATTAATTGATAAAATTAATACGTAATGAAATTGTGGTTAATACTGAAATTTATAAATATATCAAGTTTAAATTTGACATCTGAACTTGTTTAAATTATTGTGTGTGAGTAAGAAATCAAAAAGGATGAAATTTATCATTAAAGAATTGAAATTTGAAATTTGATTTAAATTAGCTAATTTGTTAATTGATTTAATTAATGTAAAAATAGCCATTTTGGCCACTGACTCGGATTTCGACAAAACCAGTTTCATCGGATCCGTAATGGTGAATTATTGTAGGATTTCAAGTTTCGTAGCGATCGGACTTGTCGTTTGATCGTACGGACTCGAAACGCCCAGAAATCAATTAAATTAAAATCAATTGAAATCAATTTGAAAAAAAAATGATTTTAGCATAATTTCTTCATACGATGGAATTTGGACTTGAAACCGGTTCCATTACATTTAAAATATTTTGAAACATCTATTTTGACATACGGGTTGACCTAATTTCGTTCCGGAGTCGAAATGGGCTTTTCGGGCCATATATCGTCCAGTGCGTACATCCGATCGATCCGATCCATTCTATTTCAACGTTAACTATAAATACCCTATTATAAACCCTAGCCTACCTCTATTTTTAATTTGTCTGCAGGTACAATTTCTTTCACCTCCTCATTTCAAAGGCAGACAAACATCTAATTCCAACTGCAATTCAAAATCAAATTGAAACTTCAAAATCCTCAAAAAAATTAAATATTGAAGCTCTCGATGTACGCATCTCAGATTTGTAGTCCATTTTTCAGTTCGATGCATCGTTTATCCAGAAATTCAAGTGGAACCTCAGCCATCCATAGGCTAGGGTTTTGATCCTACGACAGATCTGCGTCGATACGTTCATCGGAGGTTGGCGTTTGATAGAGGGCGTGGTGCAGACCCCTGGGATGTTACTCGTTGGTCGTACGATGTTCGTGGATCACCCGAGAAATGCAGTCAATGTCGCGGTAGGGGAGGAAGGTTTCGGCCACCAGAGGGGCGTGTGGGGCAATGGTTGGGTCGGCCTGGGTTACGGAGCTCATCGACGGTGTTGTATTGGGTTATCGTCGTTTGTGGCGGCGTGTTCATGGTCGAGATGATGGCGGCTTTATTTGAACGAGCGAGACGAGATGGTTCCTACGGCTAGGGTTTCTGGAAAGCATTTTGAAGGGGTTGCGTGGTGTGTAATGATTGGTTCAGTTGTTAATTATTTATTTCAATTTAAATTAAAATTTGCAATCGTCGAATGCGTATAACTTTTGCATACGATACCCGATTAACGCGCGATTTTTTTCGTTAGGATCGTATTGGAATTCCAAACATTTTGGCGAGGGTTTGGATGAATTCTGAGATTGTCAAATTTTTAGGTTTAAATTCAATTTAAATTCAAAAGCTGAGTGTTTTAACCCACTCGCAACTTCTAAAATTTCTTACGTTTGTTAAATTAAATTTTGTTGTGATTATGCATTTATTTATGACTGTTTGTATATTTTTAATCATCATCTCAGTTAATTGCATTTATTTAAATTAAATCGTTATTTAATTTATTATTGAATATAACTGCCAATTAAATACCTGTTATATATTAGTAGTCATCTATTGATATTGATTGACTGTTTTGGTTGATGATTGTGATAGATGTGTGATCATTGATGGATGAATGGATTTTTATTTCATATCATTATAATCGGCAAGTTCTTTATTTATTTTTGATTCGAGATTGCGATTTGAAATGATATAAACCACATTTTTATTTTTAAATTGCGGATTGAAATGATAAATATCTGTACCACTTAACCATAAGGTAGAAAATTATATACAGACACTGTGATCTATATATATAATATTTTGAAATGATTTCTATGGTTTATAAAGAAATATACGATTTTGAGGTATTGGTTAATTCTTTGTTCTTTTATATATGGTTAATTCTTGGTTTAAGCAATGAATAAAATTTCTTCAAAGTATAAAATAAGTTTAATAATAAAGTCTGATTTTTCTAAAATATAATATGGATGAGTATTTACTTAAATTATATTTTAATACGGAGTTTATATTGATTTTTATAAATCAAGGTTGAGAAGATAGTTTGAAATTAATTGAGATTTTATAGGAATTTGGTTTTATAACTTAATTCGGGTTTAAGGCGATTTAAGTGAAATGTATGAAATCTAAATAAATTGAGGAATATTCAGTTATTGAATTTGAAGTTTTATTTAAAGGATATTGGATTTATTAAGGAAATATTTCAAAACTAAATAACAGTGAAGAGAATTTGGGGTGTGTGTGTGTGTGTGTGTGTATATGAATTATAAAATTTAGTTTTGAAATATCGAATAATTAAAGCTTTGAAATACATGGAAATTGAAATGGTTTATTTGGTATTCAAATATGTATTTGGAATTGATTTGTGAAGTTAAAGAAGCTAATTTATTATATAAAGTAATTTAATATTAAACCATTTAAGTATTGGAAGTTATGTTTTAGAGTTATGGGTTTCTAGGTATTATGATTTGAAATTGCTATGATTTTTGGGAAAAGGATATATTTGAAATAAAAATGAAATTATATTGATTTGGGTTTTAATGAAAATGATGTTTTATTTATTTGATTTTTAAATGAAGATGATATCGTATTTATATGGTTTTGAAATGAATATTATATCCTGGTTTTGAAGTATAATTATTTTGAAATGACCGCGGTGTTATAATAATGTTTGGTTGTTGAAGAGACCAGGATCGAAAGTTGTCATACTCTCTGCCAACTCCGAAAACCACTTTAAAAACCGTGTACGCAGTGGAGATTCCAGAATGAAGTAGGATGGTGGCGGCGTTTCCTTTGAGGTAAATACGTGGACCCAACTCCCGTGAGTTGGCATAAGGTGGCTAAAACAAGAGCGACTGATGGGTTAAGAAGGTAACCCCTTTTATCGAACACATCCCTTCGATATTATACGCTGACTTTTGGTTTTATTCGGTGGCCACTTTTGATTTTTGATTTAGGGGTGTGGCTCGAGGTGGGCGGTAGCTGCGCTCTATGCGTTACCACCAGCCTGAAAGCGTAATTGGTATACCTACACTGGCATTGCCTAGTTTTGCCGTGTCGCCTACCCTAGCGCGCCTTGTACAAGTTTGTTTTTCTCCCGTAGTCCGTGGCCTATTTAGGGTAGTCTCCCGATCGGGAGATGCGCTGATATCGGATGGACTACTGGGACTATTATGTGGTAATGGCTATATGGGTAACCCCTTAACGCTATTTAAAAGTATGTTTATTTTAATATAGACATTATTATAATGGCGAAATATTACTACATAGTAAATAGTTTAACGGATCCTTAGGAGATGTGAATCCCGAGCATCTCTTGAGTTATTGCACTCACGTTGACACTGGATAGGAGGTGTCAAATCCGGTAAACATCTCTGACGTCGTTCCACTCATATTATTTACTGTTGATTTAACTTACATAAGATCTTTTATTTCTGACTCGATCGTTTTGTCTTTTCAATTCGCTCGGGTCAGCCTGAGCGTTTCAGGAATTGAAGGCCTTATTTCTAAAGGACGAAGACGAAGATTGTATTATTTCTATTATTTACTATAGTGTTCCACTACACCATTTTATTTCGCTGCATTATTAATATTATATGGTATGTGTAACTCTGATATGTATTGTATAAGTATAATCGAATATTGTGTAAAACAACTTCATGAACTATATATTTGATTGTTTATTTTATGATTCCGCTGCAAGATTCTGTTTTTTTATTTCTTCATTCTTTTTCTTATTTACCCCATGACAATCCACCCTTCTGTATGGTTTAAGTCTGACGTGTGTGGTTTATCGTCGGTTTAAAGCATGCGGAAAAGGCGGGACGTTACATCTGGTATCAGAGCTTTGGTTTAGCGATAAATCTTAGCTTTGTGGGGTCTGACTCTTTATTAATATGGTACTAATACCCTATGGGAGTAGCTGAGCGTATATATATGATTGAGCGTATTTGTTAGTGTTATAAAAAGGTTTTAATATTGTGTTGATCTGTTCTGTTTTGTATTTATAAATTCTAGTTGGTGCATGAGACGCTATGGCATCAATAGGGATTTCTAAACACTTAATAGGATAGACCGACATAACATTTTTTTTTAATATAGGTGAATGAAATAATTTTTCCTATTATATTTTCTATATATAAAATAAATTTTTATAATGGTTATATTTGGTTGTAATACATTGGTTGTTAGGTAGTGTAATTTATAAATATTAGTAATGTAGGATTTGAAAATGAAAAAAAAAAAGAATAAATTGGAAATTTTAGAACTTAAGTTCCGAGGTTTTGAAACTTTCTTTTGAATGATTTTGGAATATAATAATGATATTATTTAGAAGTATTTTCTGATATAAATATTTCAATATAATTTAAAAAGAATTGTTTTAAAGAAATTTTGAAAAGGAATAAGTTCTGTACTCCCCTTTCTGTCGCTGGGAAATAATTTCGGTGATGAGTGCACGCATCATCGACATTCATTTTCGAGTTTCAAAGTGGGAAGGCCACTGTATTAGTTTTATTGCAGATTTATTTTGATAAACAAATATAAATTTTAATTTGTTTTAAATATAATTGGATATGAGTTGTAAGTATATATATATATATATATATATATATATATATTATTTTAAAATGATTTGAAATTTTACTCGGTATTTAGTCTTAAATTTCTATTAATTAATTGTTTCAATTATTGTAGGAAATGGGTTGTAACTAATTTATAAATTGGAACCTTTAATTAAAATAAGTGATTTAATGCTAAGTTATAAATGGGATTAAAAAAAATTTGAAATTTGGAACCTACAAGACAAAAGATAGTATTATTGAACATTTAATTAATAAAAAGAAATAAGATAGACTTGTATAACTTTCAATTACATTCTTAAAAGCATATAGATATAACTTACCAAATAATAAAAGTTACAATGTTTAATGAGAAATTATAACAGAATATTATATAAGTAAAAAATTTCTAGTGTGGGATCAACAGAGATGCCATTGGAAGATATGACATGGCCTAAGAATTTCACTTGCTTTTCCCAAAAATGACACTTAGAAAGCTTTGCTTTGAGTTGATGCTGTCGGAGAGTACTCAGAACTATTCTAAGATGTCAAGCATGATCTACTTCGGACTTCGAATAAACAAGTATGTCATCGTTGAAAACAAGCACGAACTTATCGAGAAATTCTCCAAATACCTGATTCATGAGATCGACGAAATAAGCAAGAGCGTTCGTCAAACTGAATGGCATGACGAGCCACTCATAAGAACCATAACGAGTGCAGAAAGCAGTTAGGGGAATGCAATCTTCCGCAACTCGGAGTTGATGAAAACCCGTGGCAAGGTTCAACTGAGAAAAGACGTTTGCACCACTCAACTGATTGAACATGTCATCAATTCGAGGCAAGGGATAACGATTCTTGATGGTTAATTCGTTAAGCTTGCGATAGTCAACGCAAAGCCTAAGGGTCCCATCGGACTTCCTTACGTATACAACTGCAGCACCCCACGGTGAAGAACTAGATCGAATGAAATGCTTAGCTTCAAGCTCAAGGAGTTGCTTTTTGAGTTCCTCATTTTCCCGTCCAGACATTCTCGTAGGAGGACGACTAACAAGCTGAGCGCCTGGAATAAGATCAATACGAAACTCGATAGATTACTTAGGAGGCAAACCAGAAACAGGCTCAAATAAATCAGCAAAGTCGCAAACAACTGGAATAAGAGATATATCGCCATCAATGTCATGAGAACCGTTAGCCGTTAAGTGCTATTTTGGTATGTTATCAGAGTAAGCATAAGCAACTACCTGATCCTTCTGCATCAGGGCTGCACCGAGGCCACTATGCCTGGCATCGGTATATACAATAAGATCTTGGTTCCCTTGAGGAACCACAAGGACGGGAGCATTAGTGAGAAGCTCTTTCAATCTATGAAAAGAAGCTTCACACTTATCGGACCAAATAAATCGAACGCCTTTCCTCATATGGCTAGTCAAAGGAAGCACAATGCGGGAAAAGTCTTTAATGAAACGACGATAATAACCCACTAATCCCAGAAAGGAACGAATCTCATGAATATTCTCAGGCCTCTTCCAATTCTGAACAGCCTCGATCTTAGCAGGATCGACAGAGATTCCATTGGAAGATATGACATGGCCTAAGAATTTCACTTGCTTTTCCCAAAGATGACACTTATAAAGCTTTGCTTTGAGTTGATGATGTCGGAGAGTACTCAAAACGATTCTAAGATGTCCGACATGATCTACTTCGGACTTCGAATAAACCAAAATGTCATCAATGAAAACAAGAACAAACTTATCGAGATATTCCCGAAATATTCGATTCATGAGATCGACGAAATAAGCAGGAGCGTTCGTCAAACCGAATGGCATGACAAGCCACTCATAAGAACCATAGCGAGTACGGAATGCGGTGAGAGGAATACTATCTTCCACAACTCGAAGCTGATGAAAACCAGTGGCCAGATCTAACTGAGAAAAGACCTTAGCACCACTCAACTGATCGAACATATCATCAATTTTGGGTAGAGGATAACGGTTCTTGATGGTTAACTCATTAAGCTTGCGATAGTCGACACAAAGCCTAAAAGATCCATCAGATTTCTTCACGAATACCACTGCGGCACCCCATGGTGAAGAGCTAGATCGAATAAAATGCTTAGCTTCAAGCTCGAGAAGTTGCTTCTTGAGTTCCTCATTCTCTCGCGTAGACATCCTCGTGGGCGGACGACTAATGGGCTGAGCACCAGGGATAAGATCAATACGGAACTCAATGGCTCGCTTAGGAGGCAAACCAAAAATAGGCTCAAATAAATTGGCGAAGTCACAAACAATTGGAATATGGGACACATCATCATCAGTATCGAGAGAATCAAGAGCAAATAAAGAGGTTGTAGAACCACAACCAGAATCATGAAGCGAGAGAGATAACTGATCGGAAGAATCTAGATGTCGAAGATAAAGAACTCGCTCCAAACATAAAATCTTAGCATCGTACCGAACTTGCCAGTCCATACTAAAATCATGTCAAAGCCAAGGAAAGGAATCACGTGCAGATTCGCAAGGAAAGGAAAACCACAAATCAAGATCTCAATGTCATCACAAAGTAAGCTAAGGTGGCGGATCCTCCAATAGGATTAGCAATTCGCAACGAAGTAAGCAAGCATGAAACATCCAACTGCAAAGCATCTACGAGTTCCTTCGATACGAATGAGTGAGAAGCGCCCGTATCGAAAAGCACTCGAATAATTCGATCATGAAATAATAAGGAACCTTCTAAAACGGAAGAGTGTGTACCTCTAGGCTGAGAAGCATCACCAGAGGTAGAAGCCACATTAAGCTGACCCTGACGTGAACTTTTCCCCTTAATGGGGCAAGCAGCAACTAAGTGTCCCTCTTTCTTGTAGTGGAGGCAACGCTTGGGTTTGGGACACTCTCTAATAGGATGATCACGGGAGCCACAATTGAAGCATGCAAAAGGCTTCGCTGAAGCATGCAAAAAGTTATATATATAATTTCATATTTTTAACAGTCATTCAAATTTGGTGGCCTCGTGAGAAGCCATTTTGTGTGATTTATCTATCTTATCTATTGAGTCTATCCTTATTGTGAGGATGCTCTTTCCGTATTATTATGCAAAAAATTATGTTGATGATCATTTTTGTTGCTTAGAGTTTGGGTTTGAATGAGTTTGATCCCGACAATATTCGTAGAGTTTTGAGAAATCTATCTTATTTGATAGATTATTTGTTGGCCTTTTTATTGAGTATTGATCTAAAGATGAGACATCTTCGAAATTATTTCGAGTTGCTTGGAAAATTCGATAGTTTGCTAATCACTATATTAGCATATAATGGACCATTGGATTAACCAAGCGAGTTTTTCCTTATTTATGTCTACCATTCTATATTGAGAGTACGAATGGTTTGAGTTTCGAGCTTGTTTTTTATCCTTTGTCGATTGAATATTTGTGTTGTTTACAACTCTTTTCCTAGAAAATTGCGAGGACGCAATTTTTGTAGGAGGGGAGTCTGTAACAATCCTGGTTTTAGCAATTACCTGAAAATATTAAATTATAATGACATTTATAATTTAATAGTGTAAATTGATAATTAAAGATGAATTTAAATTGTTTATTGGGAATAAACAATATATTTGAGGATAAAATGAGAGAATAGAATTTTTGGAAACTTTATTAAGATGGTTTGATTTAAAAGATTGAGGAAATGTGTTTTACTTAGAGTTAATGCAATAATTCTGTAAATTATTGCGATTTACTTCTTTTAATGATTTTTAAAAGAATAATCAAATTTTAAAATGAGATATTGTAACAGCCTAAATTTTTAACAAGTATTTTTCACTTGTATTTTAAAAACTTTGGGGTTTATTATATAAAAATCCAAATTTTAAAGTGATTAAAAATAAAAATAAAAACAATTGACCAACTTTTTAATTAAATAATAAGATCTCTGAAATTTTGACATGGTTAAGAATTAACTTTAATTTGGAGATTTGGGTTTTTGTTGAAGATGGTAAATAACTTAATTTCTAGCAAAATCAAGTTTAATTAAGAAAACATTAATAGCTTAGGTGGTTAAGACATCTGGGCTATTCACGACAGGTCACGAGTTTGAGTCTCAGCATGGTCAGAATTTCGAATTTTTTTTTAGTATATAAATGAACTGGGTAATTTCGCGTTAAAAAGGGCTCGTAAATTTAGGGAATAAATACCGTATATATATATATATATATATATATATATAAGAAAACGTATAGAATTTTAATCCGTTATTTCGGTATATTTTGGGCATAAAATATTATGGCTATGCTACACATTCTTAAAAATATGACCTTAGTGTAAATGAGTAAATTTATCAGTGGCATGTGTTTTAGAGGGAAGGAATATTCTAGCATTCAAATCAAATATGTTGCCTCTAAATTCAACGCATTACTTTAAAAATTTGATTTTATAGATTTTTTTTCCATTCAACAAAATTTATTTCTTGCATTTTTCAAAACACAATTTTCTCCTAAATCTCAGTCATGCGCAGTATCCATTCTCCTATCTGCTTGCCTATTTCATATGCGTTTTTCACTTTACTCATATCTCATACGTTATTTTTCTCTTTCCAGTAAAATTTACTTCCCAATTTATATATATATTAATTTGATCAAATCATTTCCAAAATGCTAAATAATAAATGAAAGTTTCACTTTGTTTAAGGATAACTCTAAATGGGAATTTTAATAAAGAAAAATGGATTATATACTTGCTTTAAAAATTTGTAATATTTGGTCCATTTGGATAATAAATCGCCTTTTTATGGTAATAAGAATCAGAGAGAGATGTAACCAAAGTTTTATCTTTTTAATTTAGTAATAAATGTTAAGAATTTATAGCATATTAATAAACTGATAATTTCGAATTTAAAAAGGGCACGCATTGTGATGGTGTAAGTAACGTATAACGTATAAATTAAAAATGTTAGTTTTGCATAAATTTTTGGGCGTATGGTAATGCGTCAGTTTGGCGTATTTTAAAAATAATTATATTTCAATATCTATATGGATTAATAAAATCAGTTAGGTGATTTCCAACCAAAACATATTGATTTCGTGCCTATCTGTTTCTCTAAAATCATGCACTAATTAAGGAGATTCCCACTACCAATATTGTTTTCAAAATCGTGCTTCCCTTTCACGCAAATATCATCTGGAAAGAAATCAAACTTGCTTTCCCTGCGCGTGACATATCAGTGAAATTTATTTCCTTTAACATCTTTGTCATTTGCCTCTTTATAGAGATTTGATTTAAAAACTTTCACAAATAAAATTTTATTCCACTTGCCATTCATTCCTCTCAATCAAGTATAATTGCTTGCCTTTTAAAATTCAATCAATCAGAAAATTAAATTCTTACCATTTTCTCTCCGTGACATAAATCAACGCATGCATTCAAATCTGTCCTTGAAGTAGCATCCAAAGAAAATTAATACTTGCCAATTCTTTGTATATAAATATCTCAGACTATATAAATCACGCAACTATTAATTGGGGAGAGAATAAAAAGAGATAACGTTGAAATCAAATTTTCCATATATCTGGCAGTAAACCACGCATATATTATCTGAGAGAAAATCAAATTTGCCTTCCTTTGCGCATGACATAAAATTTTATTCTTTTAACATTTTTTTGCATTTTCCTCTTACCTTCCTTATCTATTATTTCTTGCGCATGTCCTTGTATTCATTTTTAATTCACGCATCAGAATGAATGCATTAAATCAAGAATTTTCGTATAACTTGGAATGGTTCAAATTCTTTCCTCTCTGCATTTAAAATCACTCAGACTTATCCATTCGAATGAAAGAAAATTAGCAATATTAATCACGTATAAATTATCTTCCATCAATGCTTGCCGTTTCTTCTCTGCATTTAAACCTTGCTAATCAAACAATGCAAGCCTTATCCATTCAAATCTGGCAATATAAATCGCGCATATTTTTCTAGAAATCAAACTAAAGAAAACTGGAAAGAAATCACACATATTTTTTTCGCTTGCCTCTTCCTTAAATTTCGCAAGTTGTTTATCTATATATATACACCATACTCAGTTACAAAATTCCACTATCTTCTCTTTGTTTCTTCTTGTGAGCTTGCATACAATCAGGTAATATTTCTATTCCTCTTCTTCTTTTGTATTTTCTCTGTTTTCTTTCTCCCTCCCTTATATTTTTGTTTTCCTTCTTCAGTGTTTTTCCTTTTCTTTTTCACCTTGCTCGGCTACTTCTCACTCCATATTTCTGCCGTCTTTGACTAAGTACATATCTTTCTTTTCCCCCTGTTAGTGTTGCCATGTTTTGCCGTGCGTATCATATAGGAAGTCAAGCTTAGTTGCATTCTGTAGAGATTTCATGCGTGTGCGCCTGTAGTTGATATAGGTTGCTATAGCCATAATGGAAAAAAAAAGAAAAAAAAAGAAAAAAAAAAGAAAAGAAAGACCATTGTCGAGCATAACCCTGTAATATCATTGAGTAGAACTGATAGAAGGCTTTCCAAATTTGAAAGAAGACATAGAATGTCAAAATGGGACGTTTTTTGCAAGGCATGGTTCATAAAATGGCAAAAGAATATAAAGAGTTTCAGTTGAAGTCCTGCAATTCTTTGAAGCATATAGTTGCGTGGGATAGTTTGCATCTATGCATGGAGATATTGGACGTGTTATCTGAAAACTGAAGGGGAGGCGTGACTATAGGGGAAAGGACTTTAAAAATATGGAGATGTTATGTGGTGTGCATGTTTTGGTTTGGAGTTTGGCAGAGACGTGTTTATCTATGCAGAGACGCAAGTTTTGCATAAAATTCATATTTTCAAACTAGATAAGTAGGACATGCCGTTGGAAAAATTTATATATATATATATAATAATAATGAATAGCATTGCAAGCCTATGAAGTTGGGGTCAGGATGTGGGGTGAGGCAATCGAGCAAAAGCTGAACCAAAATTTCTTTTACTCTATTAGTTCTAATTGTTTCGAAAATTTTGCTTTGACCGTAATTTTAAAAGTCGCGTATTTGGTATTTGGATCTTATTATAGATTTTAATCAATGCGTGGCATCCGCGGAAATCTAATCGTGCCATTTGTACGTTCCTTTATCAAGTGGTACAATCGTTTGAATCTAAATTTCTACAGCTTTAAGGTGAGTATTTCTCACCAGACAAACATACCTATATATCTGTGAATTTATCACAAGTGTAATTGTAAACTTTTATTTAAATTTTATCTGCCTGTGATATAAGCGTATGATGTAAACCCCATTATTAATTGACACATCATCAGTTGTTTATTTATTTTATATTATTGCAGTTATACTATTTAATGCTTATTTACTGATTAAATCATCACTGTAAGTTCCTTGTAAATTTGAGATCGTTATAAGCTGAAATGATAGGCCTGAACGATAATCATTTGTTCATTTATTGAATTGTTTAATTATTTATTTGTTAACTTGGGATTGCGGGTTTGAAATGATAGAACCTGGGTTTTGTAAATTGCAGATTGAAATGATATAAATCCGTATCACTTGACCTAGGCTAGAAAACTATATACAGACCCGTGGTTTATATAATATTTTTCTGAAATGTTTAAAAATATATTAAATGGGAATTTATAATATTCTGGCTCAAATGTATTTAAAGGATTTTTATAAAATTTATAATGATTTTTGACTAAATGTTAAATAAATAAATGTTTAAGTAAAATTTTGGAATATAACTTATTTTGGGAAATTTTGAAATTTTGTTAAAAGTGAGTTTTAGTTAAGGAAATAATTGATAATAAGTTATATTTGGGAATTTAAAATTTGATTGTTAAGCTAATAATTTATTACAGCACTTAAATGCTGTCTTTTATAAATGAACTGTTTTGACTTACAGACTTTAGGTGGCATTTCATAAATGCTACGGAAACTGAATTTTCGGATTGTTTAAAATAAATGGAAATAATCTTTAGGGAAAAAGGCTTAAATTTTGGAATTTAATATGTAATTAATAAAAAAATAAGGAATTGACTTTAAATGGTTTTAAATGGAAGAATTTAACTTTTAAATGTGAGTTGAAAGGCAAATTAATTCCTAAATAAATTGAATAGATTTAAATGGTATTTATATTAAATAAAATGACTGATGTTTAAATAAATGATGTTTGAAATGATATTGTGATGTTGAAAGGTATTTAAAATTTATGTTGATTTTTAAAGTATAAATACCATTTTTAAAAGTTGTAACCACGGGTTATAATAACGTTTGGTTGTTAAAGAGACCGGGATCGGATATCTGGCATACTCTCTGTCGATACCGAAAACCACTTTGACAACCGCGTATGCGGTGGAGATTCCAGAATGAAGTAGGATGGTGGTGACGTTTCCTTTGAGGTAAATACGTGGACCCGACTCCCGTGAGTCGGCATAAGGTGGCTAAAACAGGAGCGATCGACGAATAAATGAGGTAGCACCTCTGATCGGACGCACTTCTTCGTATGCCATTCTATTACTTTTGTGATTGTTTTGGTGCACACCTTTGATTTGGGAGTGTTGTTCGAGGTGGGCGGCGGCAGCGCGCTGCGCGTTTCCATCGGTCCGGAAGCGTAACTGGTATATCTACCCTGGCATTGCCTAGTTGTGCCGTGTCACCTACCATAGCGAGCCTTATAAGATTTTGGTTTTGTACCATACCTATGGAGTGCCCTCTGACGACGCCCAGTACGGGGGAGATTACGGTACTGTATAGACTATGGGAATATATTATGTGTTAAGGGCTATATGGGTAACCCCTTAACGCTATTTAAAGGTAAGTTTATTTTACAAATAGACACTATTATAATAGCGATGTATTACTACATAGTAAATAGTTTAATGGATCCTTAGAGGATGGGCGGTCCCAAGCATCCTTTAAGTTACTTGCCTTATATTACAGTACACTTGAATTAGCTTACACTATATAAGTATGTATGTCCTAACTCGAGTGTTTATGTTTTATTTTACGCTCGGGTCAGCCTGAGTTGCAGTTCAGTCATCATCCCGGAGCTAGGACTTCTGTAGATCCTTTCAAGTTGCTGCCTTCTTTCTGTCCGTTATCTTATTTATGAAATCAAGACTTTGGGATTTTTGGATTTTCTATTTGATGATTTAAACTATATTTGGGATGGAAGACTTTGAAATTTGTATTTGTTGAGACTATTTATAGTGGCTTCATGAACCACTAAGTATTTTTAAATTCCGCTGCGAGTATTCTGATTCTGTGTCTGTGATTAATTATTTACTGTATATTTTGAGATTTGCCAAATTTTAATTACAACGCGGTATTTTGAACAATTCAAGTCCGACATGAGCGGATGCGAATGGTTGAAAATATCGGGTCGTTACATTTGGTATCAGAGCTTTGGCTCTAGGCAAATCTTAGAATGTACGATAAATTTGATTTACAGAATCACTTTCATTTGAGCTTGAATCTCTTCCTTTTCGAATTTTGGAACGTTCCCTGCGGTTCCGAAGTTCATTCGTGTCCCTCACTATTCATTTTCTTTCGATTTCTGGAGTATCCCATAACTCCACTTCGGATGATCTTTATAGTGAATTGGCGGTCTCGCCAATATTCTAATAAAAGGGTGAAACTCCTTTACAATTAGCGTTGATTAACCAAAGATTTATATTTAACCTCGGTTTAGATGCTAGTATCTTTGGTTATTACGAACTCTATCTCTTCGGATCAAATGGTAAATCTACATTCGATCTGACTCTTTAAGTCACGGTTGACCAGGTTAAGTTTGCCCGCGATTTATATAAACTTATCTAGTTCCTTGTTCTGTTATGTAATCATCGGATCTTCTGATTCCAATTTATCTTTAAATCAAAATTCTCTTTGATTTGAATCCATCAAATTTGAATCTCTATCCTTGTTTTGAAAAATTTATTCCTATAATTGGGAAAAATCTAATATTATATATAAGTATAATTTTCGGAATTTAACTAGTTGTTTAGAGATAATAGTGTTTGATTTTATTTATGGTTTTGTAAACCATTGGTTTTGTCTTATATAAATAATTGAACTATAAAACATGGTTATAAATTTATTTGGAAACAGAAATGGATTTAAAACAAGAATTTAAGAATTTAATTTCTGATAGTTTCAAACCTTGTGTTTAAAGTCTTAAAAGGATATATTATTATTTAAATTATTTTTTTCGAATATAAATTTGTTTCCAAAGAATTTAAAAGTTTTAAAAGTTAGTGCTCTTCTCTTTGTCGCTGGAAAATAATTTCAGTGATGACTACAACATCATCGACATTCATTTTCGAGTATCGAAATAAAGAGACCACGTTATGGTTTTGCTTTAAAAATTTAATTGATTTGAATTTGTAAATATGACTTAATTTATAATATATGTAGATATATGATTTAAATTTGATTTGACATATGCTATATGTATGTATTTATTTATCTCTAAAGGGTTTGAAGTTAATTGGAAATTTAATTCATAAATTTATGTTAAAAGGAGATTCTAATGATAAAATAAAGTCAAATTTTGAACGAATATTTAAACTTGAATAATAGAATTAGATATATTTTTTTACTTGTATAATTGCGTGCCAATATAACTTACCTAAATCATTTAGAAATTAACTATGTAATTGGATAATATACAATATAAAAAAATTTATAAATAAAATTTGAGTGGTTATAATAAATGTTATACACTTAAACTCTAGTTATAAAAAGATTAACAGAGGAAAATAAAATTAAAGGGTAATGGAATAATTTTTAATATAAAATGATGTTAAGGAACTAAGAATAAATTTAAACAGTTGTAATAAGTGTAAACATATTTGACATAGATGAGAAAAATATTGAGAGAAATAAATTTAATTATAGTTTGGAATAAAGAAGAAACTAAATGGGGAATTTAGTTTATTTTGGGAAATGGTAAATTTACTTTAAAAATTAAGTTAAATTACCATTTCAAATTTGGACTAAAATTAAACATTTTAAATTAGAATGTTATAATACCTTGTGTAAAATTTGGATAAAAAAAATGAATGATTTTTTTAAGTGTAGGGATATTATACAAGTAAATATGTAAATAAATAAATGTTAAAATTTTAAGTATAAATAGATGAAATCAATGATTAATTTAAAATTGAATTTTTATTGTTTAGATTAATGATTCTAATTTAAGTTTCAATTTAGTTTTCTTTCAGGTTGTTTCTATTCCCCTACCTTTTTCCTTTTCGAGGACGAAAAGTTCTGAGTGGGGGAGAGTGTAACGGCCCAAATTTTTAACAAGTATTTTTCACTTGTATTTTAAAAACTTTGGGGTTTATTATATAAAAATCTAAAATTTAAAGTGATTAAAAATAAAAATAAAAACAATTGACCAAATTTTTAATTAAATAATAAGATCTCTGAAATTTTGACATGGTTAAGAATTAACTTTAATTTGGAGATTTGGGTTTTGTCGAAGATGGTAAATAACTTAATTTCTAGCAAAATCAAGTTTAATTAAGAAAACATTAATAACTTAGGTGGTTAAGACATTTGGGCTATTCACGACAGGTCACGAGTTCGAGTCTCAGCACGGTCAGAATTTCAATTTTTTTTTAGTGTATAAATGAACTGGGTAATTTGGCGTTAAAAAGGGCGCGTATAAATTTAGGGAATAAATATCGTGTGTGTATATATATATATATATATAGGAAAACGTATAGAATTTTAATCCGTTATTTGGTATATTTTGGGCATAAAATATTATGGCTATGGTACACATTCTTAAAAATATGACCTTAGTGTAAATGAGTAAATTTATCAGTGGCATGTGTTTTAGAGGGAAGGAATATTCTAGCATTCAAATCAAATATGTTGCCTCTAAATTCAACGCATTACTTTAAAAATTTGATTTCATAGATTTTTTTTCCATTCAACAAAATTTATTTCTTGCATTTTTCAAAACACAATTTTCTCCTAAATCTCAGTCATGCACAGTATCCATTCTCCTATCTGCTTGCCTATTTCATATGCGTTTTTCTCTTTACTCATATCTCTTGCGTTATTTTTCTCTTTCCAGTAAAATTTACTTCCCAATTTATATATATATTAATTTGATCAAATCATTTCCAAAATGCTAAATAATAAATGAAAGTTTCACTTTGTTTAAGGATAACTCTAAATGGGAATTTTAATAAAAAAAATGGATTATATACTTGCTTTAAAAATTTGTAATATTTGGTCCATTTGGATAATAAATCGCCTTTTTATGGTAATAAGAATCAGAGAGAGATGTAACCAAAGTTTTATCTTTTTAATTTAGTAATAAATGTTAAGAATTTATAGCATATTAATAAACTGATAATTTCGAATTTAAAAAGGGCACGCATTGTAATGGTATAAGTAACGTATAACGTATAAATTAAAAATGTTACTTTTGCATAAATTTTTGGGCGTATGGTAATGCGTCAGTTTGGCGTATTTTAAAAAAATTATATTTCAATATCTATATGGATTAATAAAATCAGTTAGGAGATTTCCAACCAAAACATATTGATTTCGTGCCTATCCGTTTCTCTAAAATCATGCACTAATTAAGGAGATTCCCACTACCAATATTGTTTTCAAAATTGTGCTTCCCTTTCACGCAAATATCATCTGGAAAGAAATCAAACTTGCTTTCCTTGCGCGTGACATATCAATGAAATTTATTTCCTTTAACATCTTTGTCATTTGCCTCTTTATAGAGATTTGATTTAAAAAATTTCACAAATAAAATTTTATTCCACTTGCCATTCATTCCTCTCAATCAAGTATAATTGCTTGCCTTCTAAAATTCAATCAATCAGAAAATTAAATTCTTACCATTTTCTCTCCGTGACATAAATCAACGCATGCATTCAAATCTGTCCTTGAAGTAGCATCCAAAGCAAATTAATACTTGCTGATTCTTTGTATATAAATCTCTCAGACTATATAAATCACGCAACTATTAATTGAGGAGAGAATAAAAAGAGATAACGTTGAAATCAAATTTTCCATATATCTGGCGGTAAACCATGCATATATTATCTGAGAGAAAATCAAATTTGCCTTCCTTTGTGCATGACATAAAATTTTATTCTTTTAACATTTTTTTGCATTTGCCTCTTACCTTCCTTATATATTATTTCTTGCGCATGTCCCTGTATTCATTTTTAATTCACGCATCAGAATGAATGCATTAAATCAAGAATTTTCGTATAACTTGGAATGGTTCAAATTCTTTCCTCTCTGCATTTAAAATCACTCAGACTTATCCATTCGAATGAAAGAAAATTAGCAATATTAATCACGTATAAATTATCTTCCATCAATGTTTGCCGTTTCTTCTCTCATTTAAACCTTGCTAATCAAACAATGCAAGCCTTATCCATTCAAATCTGGCAATATAAATCGCGCATATTTTTCTAGAAATCAAACTAAAGAAAACTGGAAAGAAATCACACATATTTTTTTCGCTTGCCTCTTCCTTAAATTTCGCAAGTTGTTTATCTATATATATACACCATACTCAGTTACAAAATTCCACTATCTTCTCTCTGTTTCTTCTCGTGAGCTTGCATACAATCAGGTAATATTTCTATTCCTCTTCTTCTTTTGTATTCTCTCTGTTTTCTTTCTCCCTCCCTTATATTTTTGTTTTCCTTCTTCAGTTTTTTTCCTTTTCTTTTTCACCTTGCTCGTCTACTTCTCACTCCATATTTCTGCCGTCTTTGACTAAGTGCATGCCTTTCTTTTCCCCCCGTTAGTGTTGCCATGTTTTGCCGTGCATATCATATAGGAAGTCAAGCTTAGTTGCATTCTGTAGAGATTTCATGCGTGTGTGCCTGTAGTTGATATAGGTTGTTATAGCCATAATGGAAAAAAAAAGAAAAAAAAAGGAAAAAAAAGAAAAGAAAGACCATTGCCGAGCATAACCCTGTAATATCATTGAGTAGAACTGATAGAAGGCTTTCCAAATTTGAAAGAAGACATAGAATGTCAAAATGGGACGTGTTTTGCAAGGCATGGATCATAAAATGGCAAAAGAATATAAAGAGTTTCAGTTGAAGGCCTGCAATGCTTTGAAGCATATAGTTGCGTGGGATAGTTTGCATCTATGCATGGAGATATTGGACGTGTTATCTGAAAACTGAAGGGGAGGAGTGACTATAGGAGAAAGGACTTTAAAAATATGGAGATGTTATGTGGTGTGCATGTTTTGATTTGGAGTTTGGCAGAGACGTGTTTATCTAGGCAGAGACGCAAGTTTTGCATGAAATTCATATTTTCAAACTAGATAAGTAGGACATGCCGTTGGAAATATATATATATATATATATATATATATATATATATATAAAATAATGAATAGCATTGCCAAGCCTATGAAGTTGGGATCAGGATGTGGGGTGAGGCAGTCGAGCAAAAGCCGAACCAAAATTTCTTTTACTCTATTCGTTCCAATTGTTTCGAAAATTTTGCTTCGACCGTAATTTTAAAAGTCGCGTATTTGGTATTTGGATCTTATTATAGATTTGAATCAAGGCGTGGCATCCGCGGAAATTTAATCGTGCCATTTGTACGTTCCTTTATCAAGTGGTACAATCGTTTGAATCTAAATTTCTGCAGCTTTAAGGTGAGTATTTCTCACCAGACAAACATACCTATATATCTGTGAATTTATCACAAGTGTAATGGTAAACTTTTATTTAAATTTTATCTGCCTGTGATATAAGCGTATGATGTAAACCCCATTATTAATTGACACATCATCAGTTGTTTATTTATTTTATATTATTGTAGTTATACTATTTAATGCTTATTTACTGATTAAATCATCACTGTAAGTTCCTTGTAAATTTGAGATCGTTATAGGCTGAAATGATAGGACTGAACAATAATCATTTGTTCATTTATTTAATTGTTTAATTATTTATTTGTTAACTTGGGATTGCGGGTTTGAAATGATAGAACCCGGATTTTAAAAATTGCGGATTGAAATGATATAAATCCGTATCACTTGACCAAGGCTTGAAAACTATATACAGACCCGTGGTTTATATAATATTTTTCTGAAATGTTTAAAAATATTTTAAATGGGAATTTATAATATTCTGGTTCAAATGTATTTAAAGGATTTTTATAAAATTTATAATGATTTTTGAATAAGTCAAAATGTTAAATAAATAAATGTTTGAGTAAAATTTTGGAATATAACTTATTTTGGGAAATTCTGAAATTTTGTTAAAAGTGAGTTTTAGTTAAGGAAATAATTGATAATAAGTTATATTTGGGAATTTAAAATTTGATTGTTAAGTTAATAATTTATTACAACACTTAAATGCTGTCTTTTATAAATGAACTGTTTCGACTTACAGACTTTAGGTGGCATTTCATAAATGCTACGGAAACTGAATTGTCGGATTGTTTAAAATAAATGGAAATAATCTTTAGGGAAAAGGCTTAAATTTTGGAATTTAATGTGTAATTAATAAAAAAATAAGGAATTGACTTTAAATGGTTTTAAATGGATGAATTTAACTTTTAAATGTGAGTTGAAAGGCAAATTAATTCCTAAATAAATTGAATAGATTTAAATGGTATTTATATTAAATAAAATGACTGATGTTTAAATAAATGATGTTTGAAATGATATTTTGATGTTGAAAGGTATTTAAAATTTATGTTGATTTTTAAAGTATAAATACCATTTTTAAAAGTTGTAACCACGGGTTATAATAACGTTTGGTTGTTAAAGAGACCGGGATCGGATATCTGGCATACTCTCTGTCGATACCAAAAACCACTTTGACAACCGTGTATGCGGTGGAGATTCCAGAATGAAGTAGGATGGTGGTGACGTTTCCTTTGAGGTAAATACGTGGACCCGACTCCCGTGAGACGGCATAAGGTGGCTAAAACAGGAGCGATCGACGGATAAATGAGGTAGCACCTCTGATCGGACGCACTTCTTCGTATGCCATTCTATTACTTTTGTGATTGTTTTGGTGCGCACCTTTGATTTGGGAGTGTTGTTCGAGGTGGGCGGCAGCTGCGCGCTGCGCATTTCCATCGGTCCGGAAGCGTAATTGGTATATCTACCCTGGCATTACCTAGTTGTGCCGTGTCATCTACCATAGCGAGCCTTATACGATTTTGGTTTTGTACCATACCTATGGAATGCCCTCTGACGACGCCTAGTACGGGGGAGATTTCGGTACTGTATAGACTATGGGAATATATTATGTGTTAAGGGCTATATGGGTAACCCCTTAACGCTATTTAAAAGTAAGTTTATTTTACAAATAGACACTATTATAATAGCGATGTATTACTACATAGTAAATAGTTTAACGAATCCTTAGAGGATGGGCGGTCCCAAGCATCCTTTAAGTTACTTGCCTTATATTGCAGTACACTTGAATTAGCTTACACTATATAAGTATGTATGTCCTGACTCGAGTGTTTATGTTTTATTTTACGCTCGGGTCAGCCTGAGTTGCAGTTCAGTCATCATCCCGGAGCTAAGACTTCTGTAGATCCTTTCAAGTTGCTGGCTTCTTTCTGTCCGCTATCTTATTTATGAAATCAAGACTTTGGGAGTTTTGGATTTTCTATTTGATGATTTAAACTATATTTGGGATGGAAGACTTTGAAATTTGTATTTGTTGAGACTATTTATAGTGGCTTCATGAACCACTAAGTATTTTTAAATTCTGCTGCGAGTATTCTGATTCTGTGTCTGTGATTCTGTGATTAATTATTTACTGTATATTTTGAGATTTGCCAAATTTTAATTACAACGCGGTATTTTGAACAATTCAAGTCCGACATGAGCGGATGCGAATGGTTGAAAATATCGGGTCATTACAGATATATTTAAAATAATGATGGAATTATGTTTAAAATTATAACTTTAGGGTTAAATTATATTCGAAGTGGGTTATAAAATTTTACTACACAAAAATGTGATTTTTGTGGAATTTTTAATGTTAATTACAATGGGATTTGTAATTAAAAATGTAAAATTGTTATTTATTTTAAAAATAGAGAAATATGATGATAAAATATTTTAATAATATTTATAATCTTTTATTTTGAGTATAAGACATTTTATTATCATGAATATAAAATTTTATAATTTTTAGAGATGAAATGAAGCCTTAATTTATGATTGAAATTGTAAGTATGCTTTGTAAATGTAATTGGTGGCTAAGTTATAAAGAAAAGCTAATTTATTTTATTAGCTTGGGCTAAAGCCCATATCCACTATCATTAACCTATAATTAAGAAAATAAATGAGAAAGAAGAAGTTTAACTTGTACGCACTCTTCTCATCCTCTTCTTACAGCTTCCAGAAAAAAAAATGGCTGAAACCCTCTTTACTTTCTCAAACCAAAGCTTAAATTTATCAATACAAAATGATGGTTGATTATTTAAAATGTTAATTCAAGAGTAAAACTCAGGTAATCTTTATTCTAAAACCATTCTCCTCATCAAAATCAAGTTTTTGTAGTGGTATATGTTAATTTTGTCTCTGGTTCTTGCATATTGCTTCTCAAGTCTGTACAAGTTTTAGGAGTCTATTCTTGGCTAAAAGCTCTCATATTTGGCTATAATTCAAAGTTTGGTTGATCTTTGCAGCATGGTGAGTGTAAAACTCACAAACCCTAGCTCTTTATACGATCAATATGTTATAATCAGTGAATCACTGAAGCTGAAAGTAAATTAGCCATAACTTTCTCGTTTTTAATCCGATTTTGATAATTTTTTATATTTAGGAAAGATTAAATCATGTACTACAACTTTCATGTATTGAGTTTTTTGTAATTTTGAGGTTTGCTATATCAAAGTTGAATTTTTCTACTGCAATCCCGAGAGCAAAACCAATATTTGCTCTGTGCTTAAGCCTGAAAGTAAATTAGCCATAACTTTCTCATTTTTGATTCGATTTTGATAATTCTAGATGTTTAGAAAAGCTTAGAAACTATACTACTTTTTTTTATTCATTTTGCATGATTTCGAAGTTATCTATGCTAAAATTGCAATTGTTGGTCGCTGTCCTGCAAATGCATAAGTTCAGGCTAAGTTTGATGTTTTAAGTAGAATAATCATAACTTTTGAACCAATGATCAGAATTCGATGGTCTTGGTCATTCTGAAAAGCTTAGAAACTAAGCTACAACTTTTGTTTTATATATTTTTCCTGATTTCTAAATTATCTATGCTAAAATTGCAATTTTTGGTCGCTGTCCTGCAAATGCATAAGTTCAGGCTAAGTTTGATGTTTTTAGTAAATGATCATAGCTTTTGAACAAATGATCGGAATTCGGTGAGCTTAGTCATTCTCGAAAGCTTAGAAACCAAGCTACAACTTTCTTTTTATTCATTTTTCTTGATTTTGAAGATATCTATGCTATTATGGCAATTGTTTGTCACTGCCTTGTAAATGCATAAGTTCAGGCTAAGTTTGATGTTTTTAGTAAAATGGTCATAACTTTTGAACCATTGATCCCTGTTCGATGATCGTGGTTATTCTGCAAAGCTTGAATTACATGCAACAACTTTCTTTCAGAGTGTTTTAAAAAAATTCAATGTTTGCTAGCTCAAAATAGCAGACTTTATCTGCTGTCCTGTATCTTGTTCCATGTTGTTAGTGCACGTATTGTATTCAAACCACTTGAAAATTGTTTTACGTCCATGAACATGTATATTGTAACGACCCGTATAAATTCGATATTTAAAATGAATTAAATTAATAAGATTTTAATTTTAATTTAAAAAGAAATAAAAATCTTATTTATTTATTTGAAAGCGAATGTTGAAATTAGATGTATCAAGGGTAATTAAAATATACAAATTAAATTATATATTGCAAGTAATTGTAATAATGGAAATTGTCGCATTTGGATATAAAGTTAAAAATAAGTAAAATGGGGTAGTATTGAATTCATCAATGGAATTAAATACTGATTTATGGAAAGTAAATGTAAATGGAGGTAATAAAGTAATGCAGGATAATAAATATTTTTTTTTAGTACAATCCCTTTTTTTTATTTGTAAACTATTGTAAGATGTTAATTAATTGAAATGTGAAGATTAGGAGATAGATTCAAAATTTATGTTTGGCAATGAATTGCAATATTTGGAGTTAATAATTAATGGATTAAGTGGAATACCAATTTACTCATAAACATGAATATAAGAGAACTAATAAATATTGAATAAATTTTGGAATAGTTGCAATAAATGTTAATTGAGTAAAACCAGTGTATATAAGTAATTACAATGTTGGAGTGTAAATAATGAACCACTAAAAGTGTAATTAAGAGTTAAGGACTATATTTATTGTACGTTACTTATTTTATTAGGTTGTTAAGTTAATTTGTAATCAATTTCAATTAATTCACTAAATTATGGCAGTTAATGTGGAATAAATTGGTAAGTAAAGAATGTTGAATTCAAATAAGATGTAACCAAAGTAAAATTCCATTCATATTAGGATAATAAATGTGATAAAAAGAAATGAGACCAAAATAAAATTTGGAAAATATAAATGTAATGAAATCTAAAATAATATTAACTATGTTGGTTAAGTAATAAATTGATTCAATATTAAGTTGTAAGCGAATAGAAATCAAATTCGGAATTAATTTGCAATCAATTGGATTGATTGCAGCTAACAATTGAACACTGTATTTACTGGAATAATTGACTCTAAATTGATATGTGAATTTGCTTTTAGTTAATGTATATATCAAAGGGATTAATTGCAATTAATTGGATTTAGTATTTAAAAATTTTGTATATATTTATTTAGATAAAATTGAAGCCATTATATGAGTATGAATCTAATGTAAATTTTTACTTATAGAATGGACAATTGATATTAAATGAAAGGAATAAAATTTAAGTGGGTCAATAAATTGAAATTTAACGAAATCAAACATCTAAATGTTATGTTAATAGAAATTTAAAATGGAATCTAATAATATTTGTGTAATAGATTTTGAGTCAAATGTTGATTTCATCTAGTGTAATATTGAATTTAATAATAAATGAAGTTTTAACTTATATTTTCTAAATTTAATAAAATTTGGAAATTAACACTGAAATTGATAGATTTATCAACTTCCAATGTACATCTAAACTTGTTTAAACTTCTGCAAATGATTAAGAAATATAAAAGGGAATTTCTGAAATCGATAAATTTAAAAACTTTCAATTAACTCTCAATTGTTAAACTATTGTAATTGATTTACAAACATAAAGAGTTGCTTATTTGTTTGAAGTTAAATTTTGGAAATTGGGTTATTTCAATTTAATGGGAATAAAATGTTAAATGTTACACTATTGGATTTTAAGTTGATAATTTAGAATAACAATATATTAGACCATTAACCAATGCTAATTTATCTACTTGGTGATAATGGAGTGAATAAAAGAATTTAAAAACCAAATAAATGAAATTTAACACTTAATTTTTACGTTAATAGAAAGTTAGATGGAATGTAAGAATATTATAATAGTTTGCAAATTCAATGAAAATTTTTATCCGTTTAAGAATAGTGAATTGAATAATAGATATGAAACAAAATAATTATACCATAAGAAGAATGTATTGAAAATTAATGGAAAGCTAATTTCATTGAAAATTTTGGAAGATTTAATGTATAATCTATAAACAATTGAAATAGAAGTTAAAGCTTTGAAAGTGTGAAATTTGCAACATCTAATCCATATGAGGAATCTTTAAATTAAAAGGAAAGAGAAGTTAATTGAAATTTATGGCAATTAATATAAGAAAAGTACATTTTTGGGTTAAATAGAAAGAGCATTTTTAATGAAAATAAAAGAACAGTTTGAGAAAAATAAAATGAACGTTTCATTTTAAAGATAAGTAAAATTTTATAAAAAAGGAAAAATTTGAATTTTGAAACAACATTTTACATTCATTTTATAACAATCAAAGGCAGTATAAAAGTGATTTTAATGCTAACCTTATATTTTAAAGTAAATTTAATATTTTGAATCGTGATTGCGCGCTGAGAAAAACACCGTTTTTAAATTTGAACTTTCAGTCTCGGTTCATCTTTTATTGTGTGCAGCGGCGGTCCCCAGTGGCATTAATTGGAGTGTTACATTTTATTTAATGCGTGTTAATAAAATTTAATTTGGTGTTAATAAGGTGTATAATTAGGGTTAATAGAAATTAATTTAGTGGAGTAGACGTTTTGAAATTGAATTTCTAAGTTTTAGTACAACTGGTCCATTTGTTACTTTATATTTATTCTTTACCACCTCTTTGTTTGAAATTTATAAATTTTCATTTTTGCTACCTGAAGCATTCATTTTATTGGTTCCATCATCCATTAGCTTCATTTCAATTTTTCAATCTCACTGAACTTCATTTTGCAAACATGACCCTATTTCATTTTCTCCCTCACCTTCTTGCAACACTTTTTCCTAATCCTTCTTGAAGCTTTGAGTTGCGTGAAAGCCTCTCCATCTCACCCAATCCTTGTCACCACCTTGTTAGCAGGTACCCTAATTGCCTTATCCCAAAACGTGAAATTTGGTATTTATTTTGTTTATTTTAATATCACTATATATATACACTTTATTATGGCAATGGTCATCTTATAACTTGAATAACTTTCGCATACAATGTCCGATTTACGCACGATTTTTTTTTTAAGGATCGTATTGAGTGTTTGCACAAAAAATGGGAAAACACCTCCAAATCGTATGATTTAGTTGATTATATGATGTTCTTAGTGATTTGGGTGATTTATGCAAATATAAAAAATAGATAGACTAAACTATAAAAGACACACAGATTTATAGCGGTTCGGCCAAAATGTGCGTACGTCCACTTTATACGTTATTCCCCTTTACTCTTCGGATTACAAGTTCAAAGCTTTTATTACAAGAGTATGAAAGTTGTTTGAAAGTTTTATCCGTGCTTGAGCTCTCAAACTTGTCTGCCATTGTTGTACCCCTGCCCCTCTATTTATAGAGTAAGGTTGGGGGCAGGGATCTTGGATGTATATAGCTGCTGGTGGGCTTGGGCTGATGCAATCTAGCCTGGAAGTATTGGTCTGGTATGCCTTGGTCCGGTGGAACTTGGTTCGACAATGGGTGGAATGTGGGTTGGTTCGGTCGTTCCTGGAAGTGGAGTTGGTCCGGTGGGACGTTGGTCCGGTGGTAGGTGAAGTGGATTGGTTCGGTGGGACGTTGGTCCGGTGGTAGGTGAAGTAGGATGGTTAGGCAGTACGTGGAATAGGTTGGTTCGGTGGTAGGTGAAGTAGGATGGTTCGGCAGTACGTGGAATAGGTTGGTTCGGTGGTAGGTGAAGTAGGTTGGTTCGGTTGTAGGTGAAGTAGGATGGTAGAGGAGTTGGTTCAGCGGTGCCTGACCGGTCGAAACACACCCAACACTTGCCCCCCAAAGTATGGCATGTGCATGCAGATGGTGTACTTTGTTTTAGCTTGGACATCCTCATCCGATCTCTAATGTCGAACCAACTGGTCCGGTCATTGACATTTGCTTATAAATAGGGGCCTAACGATTTCGTTTTTCCTTATCAGCCGTACCAAACCCCTGTCTGTGCCGAATCAAACGTGTTAGCCGAACTAGAATCTTATTTTTCCGAAGCAGGTGAGATCCTTTTCTGCCGAATGTGTTTTTGCTCTAGACTACCGAATGTTTTCGGGGACTCGACTCACCGAATGAACTTCGTGGAGTATAAGTGCCGAATGAACTTATATACTTAGATTACCGGATGAAGTCAAATCTTTGAATTACCGAATGAACTTTTGTTTTTGAATTGCCGAATGAAACTTGTGCCCGAACCACCTGAATGAGAATGGAAAGTGCCGAATGAACTTTTGCATTTGATTTACCGAATGACACCAGGCGTTTGAGTGTTTCGAATTATGAGTGAAATTGCAGACTATATACACTTGTTTGCTTATATCCTCTGTTCTGACGATGTACTTTCTTGTGGTGCAGATAAATGTCTCGTAAAGTGGAAACTCGATCCGATAAGAAGAAATCCAAGGACGAAGGAGAGTCCACCGTAGTGCCCCCAGCTCAGCCAGGACCGGAACGTCATGGACCCACCCCGAGATCGCTAGTAGACGGGTATGGTCCTCAAGAGCTTCTTAATTCTCCGCCTGACTGCTTTCCTAGCTCTCTCAAAGAAGAGCAGCTTGATGTTATCTCCCGCTCCTTTGGGATTGATAGAGCACGCATGCTGTTGCCAAGGAAGGGGGTCATGCCATATAATCCCCCTGAATGATACTTTGCTTATAGTAGGTACCACTGCATGTGTGGGGCCATTCCTCCAATCAATTCTTGGATAGTTAGCTTCGTCACCGATTTGAAGGTGGCCCCTTTCCAGCTCCAGCCCAACTCCTACGCTATCTTGGTGTGCCTATTCGTGATTTTCCAAAGAAAGTACGGGCGCCCCCGTTCCAACCGGGAGATTCGGTACCTATATAACTTGAGAGGTTACAAGAAGGGGTCTCCATACATCATCTTGAAATCGGCCGTGTCCTTCAAGCCGGTCATGGACTTGTATTCAAAGTTCACCATGTTTAAGAAGGAATGGTTCTTCGTCCAGGATGACTCCGTTTCGATCCACCGCTTCACCTCTGGCTGTAAGTTGAAGCTTATTTATAATTTCCGCTCTGACTGAAATGCTTCTTCTTACATGTTTTTATTTCTTGCTAGCGACAGGTGGCTTTACGGTCGTGGAGAATGATCACCTGGTTCAAATGGCCGCGGAGATAGAAGCCATTTCGGGAAGGGATAGGTCAGCTTCTTACCTAATCAGGAATGCGACTCTCCTTGGACACAACTTGATTCTACCACATCAGTCTGTTTTCAAGCAGAGGGATACGGCTGAGGAAAGGGCTGCTAAATCCAAAGGAGGGGCCACGACAAAGAGCAGCAAGAGAAAACCCTTCTCGGTACCTCCAGTCGTCGGGGGGAAGAAGCACAAGAAATCTGATGGACCCTCTCCCAGCACATGCCCAGATGTTCCGGAGGAGGAAAGTGGAGAGGAGGAAAGAGGCGAGGAGGAGAGCGGAGGTGATGGAAAAGGTGATGGTGGTAATGGTGGCGAAGGACAAAGTGGTAGTGGTGTTGGTGCCTTGACCTCTGGGCAAGCAGGTGAGATTCAAGAGTGGACGGATGATGCTTTCCGCCAAGCTTTTAAGGGGTTGGAGGAAGGGTCGGCCTTTGTGGAGAAACCGAAGAAAACTGATAAGCCCGGGACTGGTGCCAGTCCATCTTCTGAGATCATTTCAGCTAGGAAAACTCCGGCGGTTCAAGGTGAATTTTTGACTCCTCTTTTAACATCACATGTTTCTTGGATTATAGTCCCATGCATGCTTGTAACACTTGGTTTTTATTCCAGGAACGGGCAAGGCGGCCAAGACATCAGACATTCGGCACCGCCTCGAGAAATTCAAACTCCTCAAAGCTTCTGCTAAACCGAAGCCTCCGACCAACCGTTCCGCGGACGTAGTCGGCTACCGTCCTCTTCTCGGAGTTATTGAGGAGGATATTCAAAAGAGAAAGAGGAGGTGCTCCATGTTCGAACCTTCACTTGGACCTCAGCCCCCTACCTAGCCTATTCATGATATCACGGTGGAGGATACTGAGTCCATACCCTCTCCGCATCCATCAGAGAATCCTACCATTACTCATGTTGATCGTCCCGGCTTGGCTCGTAACCCATTTGCGGGTCATCCAGATCTGGACCCGAGTTCTCATGATATTTCCTTCGATGAGGTTACCGGTGAGCACCTCCTACCCCGCAATCCTATGGTAAGGGTGCTTGATGAGGCTAAGTCTTTGGATCTCGACTTGTTGACCACTCGGATTGTGACTATGGGGGATGAGGCCAAGGAAAATATCGATCGGGTGGTTGAGGAGACCCGGAAGTTGATGGGGCATCACGCCCGACTGGTCAAGGCCGGGGAGGAAATTTGGAGTGCCAACATAAGATTGCGGCTAGTGATTGCCGACCAGGCTAAGCAACTTGCCGATCAGGCCATCCAGATCTCTCAGCACGAGGCTGCCTCCAGACGGCTAAAGAAAACCATGGAAGAGGCTAGCAGAGCCGAGCTGCGAAAAATGTAGGCCATTTGCAAGGAACGGATCGATATAGCCATTGCAACGGTAGACGATGTTCGAAAGGCGGACCTCGAGCGGGTAGAGGAGTTATCTGGGAAGTTTGAAGCCACGGAGCTTGCTCAAGCCAAGCTGAAGGAGGAGATGGAGGCGATGAGGAAATCCCTTCAGGCTGACCGCTTACGATACCGATTGGAGAGGGATGCTGCCATTGCAAAGCTGTTGGCTTCTGAAGTCCGGATGAGGGAGTTCGAGGAAAACGAGGGGATGATGGATGAGATGCTCCAGGATATGTATTTCCGTACTTGGAAGCAGGGCAACTTATCCAGGATGGATGACTATCCCCGGATCATGGCCAGGATTTATCTTCGGGCTCTGGAAGAGGCCAAGGCTGATGCGGATAAGGAGGGTGGTATGGCCTTCAGGATGGATGTGGTTACGGTCCAGTTTACTAAGGAAGAGAAAGTGGCGGTGAAGGAGGGCATGCGGCTGCTTGCTGCTGAGGAGGTAGGCGTGCAGTTGGGAGACGACGATCAAGGAACGGATGCTGGTAAGTCTTCCCTTTTAGCCTTTTCATAGCTTGGTTGCTTATCGTTTATCTAATAGATTCTTCTCCTGAATTGGACAGGTGGGACCTCTGGTCAGCATGCTGGGAGCTTTGATCCTGCGGTCAAGTAGATCTTGGGGGTCGAAAGGATAGAGATGAAGTTCTGACGCTGCCGACTATTTTGGCTTGATCCAGATATTTTTGGTTTCACTTGACATTCCTGTATATACTAGTTCCAAAACATTAATGTACTTTTAGGTTGTAATTATGTCATTGCAACGAACGATTTTATTCTTAACATGTAATTTTATAACATAAGCCGATTCTGTCATATTAGGATGCTGTCATTATTTTGATGTGTTGCATAAGAAATATAGTTGTGCATGTGCTAGTGATTCAATTGCGTTTTGATGTCAAGTTCTCGCTTAAAATATAATTTCATGTCTTGCAATGTTAATGTGATGTGTGAATATATCAGAGCTACTTATTTTTATACAAGAGAAGAAAGTACCGCCCTTTAAGTTTTTGCTGTAGACGGTAGCTTTGAATGCCTTGTGTGATCGAATATGGAATGCAGTTGAATGTCCTGTCATCGAGCGGTGAGTTCTTATTCCCATTACGAGTGTCTCCTATTTTGTGTCCCGTACTTTAGTGATCGTTATAGAGGATAGGAGGAAAGTTTTTTTAAATAAAATGGAAATATAAGAAATAGTAAAACTTCCAATCACGGAAGGCCTTCGATGTGCTTAAGTTCGTGGCAAATGGGTTTTGTAGTCACTTTCCCTAGCTGTGGGTCTTGGAGACATTCGTCACCCATCTTACGCCTCCGCGGGGAGTTTTCTTTTTTACCACAGCCGTACTTAAGACACATCGGAGCCGAGATCGCGCACAGTAAACGTGGGTATTATCCGATTTACCGTAGCCGGCTAGCGTGGGTGTCGATCGTCAACTTTGAACTGCCCCTGGCTGGCCACACCTTATGTTGGGGCTTACAATCGGTTCACAGTCGCCGGCGAGCCGAACGCCGTAATGAGCTGCCTCGGCTATAGTCGGCCTTCTCGGTGGCTTATGATCGTCTCATTACATTTGACTTTGAGGACCGTCGCGAGCAATGAGTTAACCCGAAGCAGAGGTATGCTGGAGCAAAAGTGTCTCATTGGCGAGGGCATAGATTCGTATAGTACCTGTTGGGTCTTGTCCAGGTGAGGTTGTGCCATGAAGTGTCCAGAATGGAAATGTCGTTATACAGGATTTTGTTCAACAGAAAAGGATAAAGCTTAACAAGAAGCCAAGATATAAAGGAACAAGTTAAAAAGAGACAAGATTTTTAAAGTGGTTCGGCACGAAAATGTCTACGTCCATTGATTCTCTTCGTTAATTCACTTCATATGGGCAGTACAAGTTAAGAAAAGTATCGACGAAGGTGTTGGATGTTCCATGCCCACTGGAACACCTCTCCGTCCACTGTTGACAAAATATAAGCATCGTTGTGGAGATCTTTATGAATTACATAGGGTCTATCCCAGATTGGATGTAGCGCTCCGGGGCGTGGGAAGATCTGTTTGAGAACAAGATCTCCTTCTCGTAAGTTGCGGTGCTTGACTTTGGAGTTGTATCGTGCTGCCACTTTTTGCTTGTGAGCCGCCGCTCTAAATGCTGCATCATTTCTTCTTTCTTCAATTAGTTCCAAAGACATGTGTAGGAGTTCTTCATTCTCTTCTGGGTTGTAGTGGATCCTACGGTGGGATGGCACTATAGTTTCAACTGGGAGCATGGCCTCCGATCCGTATGCCAAAGAGAAAGGAGTATGCCCTGTTGATGTTCTGAAAGACGTGCGGTAGGCCCAAAGTGTCGTAGGAAGTTCATCCACCCAAGCGCCTTTTGACTTTTCAAACTTCTTCTTGATTAGATTTTTGAGAATTTTGTTGACAGCTTCGACTTGTCCGTTTGCCTAGGGATAAGCTACAGATGAGAAGCTTTTGTGAATTCCGTGCTCTTGGCGCTAGTCGGCGAATTCCTCGCTGTCAAATTGAAGCCCATTATCCGATATGATCTTGAGTGGAACCCCGTACCTGCATAGAACGTTTTTGATTAAGAAATTAATAACTTTTGCCGAAGATATTTTATTTAAAGGTTCCGCTTCCACCCATTTGGTGAAATAGTCGACTGCCACTATAGCATATTTGGCTCCGCCTCGGCCCATCGGCACTTCGCCAATCAAGTCAATTCCCCATACTGCAAAGGGCCAAGGGCTGGTCATTTGAGTAATCTCATTTGTTGGTAGTCTATGAATCTTAGAAAATTTCTGATATCTGTCACATCTTTTGACGAAGTCTAAGGCGTCTTTGTTCAAAGTGGGCCAGTAATACCCGTATCGGAGTATCTTCTTTGCTCGAGTCTGCCCTCCAGTGTGATCTCCGCAACTTCCTTGATGGATGTTGGATAAGACTTCCTTGGCTTCCCTTCCAGCGACACACTTTAATTAGGGGTTAGAGATATCGCGCCGATAGTGGATGCCTTCTTGTCTTGTGTAGCGGGAAGCTTTCCTCAAGATTTTCTTAACTTCGCTACGCCCGTCGGGCAGTGTGCCACTTTGTAAGTACTTCCTGATGGGAGTCATCCAAGTTTCCTCTTCGATTGCAGTTATCAGATTCACTTGCTCGAAGCTCGGGGCTTGTTGCTTTGAGATGGTTATTGTTCCGGGAGTGGTACCGTCCTTCATGCTACCTTGTTGCCAGTTCGTCGGCCTCCTGATTCTCTCCTCGTGGAATGTGTTTGATTAAATAGTGATCCAACTGATTGAGCAGCAGCTTGGTCTTCTTTAGATATGATGTGAGTCATTCTCCTCGAGCCTGGAATTCTCCCAGTATTTGATTTACAATAAGTTGAGAATCACTATGGGGACATAAAGAACCGACTCCAATCTCTAGGGCAAGTTCTAATCCGGCTATTACTGCTTCATATTCTGCATCGTTGTTGGTGGCAGCGAATTCCAACCTTAGGGCATAGTGCAGCTTCCTTCCCCTGGGGTGATTATCACAATACCTGCCCCCGAGCCTTGTTCGTTTGATGCTCCATCTACAAAGAGATTCCACTTGATATCTTTTGTTATTTCAGGTTGGTCTTTACCTTCGTTGGTAGTGAATTCGGCAATGAAATCGGCCATGGCCTATCCCTTGATGGCGGTGCGAGGATGGTAGGTAATATCATATTGACTCAGTTTAATGCACCATTTAAGTAGTCGCCCAGAAGTGTCGGGGCGATGGAGTATCTGCCTTAGCGGTTGATCGGTTAAAACTCTGATGCAATGAGAATGGAAATAGTGTCGCAGTTTCCGTGATGTGATTAGCAAACAGTATGCTAGCTTTTCAAGTTTAGGGTATCTAGCTTCTGCCCCTGTAAATCTCTTGCTTACAAAGTATACCGGCCGCTGCGCGCGGTTGTCTTCTCTCACCAAAACGGCGCTTAAAGCATGGGGCGATACAGCAAGGTATATGTATAGTTCTTCGCCTTCATTTGGAGTTGAGAGTACCGGTGGTCTCTGAAGGTGTTCGATTAGGTTAAGGAAGGCTGTCGAGCTTTCATCAGTCCATTCGAACTTTCCTTTGTCTTTCTTTAGTGCTTCGAAGAAAGGGATGCATTTGTCGGTTGCTTTAGAGATGAACCTGCTTAGGGCAGCCACTTTACCGTTTAGGCTTTGCATCTCTCTTCGAGTGGATGATATCTTGATACCTTGCAAAGCCCGGACTTGTTCGGGGTTTTCTTCAATCCCCCCGGCATGGACGATGAATCCCAAGAATTTTCCTGACGATACTCCAAAGGAGCACTTTGGAGGATTCAGCTTCATTCCATATTGGCGAAGTACTTGAAACATCTCGTCCAGGTGGTTTATATGATCGTTGGCTTTCCTCGATTTTACTAGCATGTCATCTACATAAACTTCCATAGTTCGTCCTATTAGTTCCGCAAACATCTTGTTGACAAGGCGTTGATAAGTAGCTCCGGCGTTTTTAAGTCCAAAAGGCATTACTCTGTAGTAGTACAATCCCCGTTCAGTGATGAAACTAGTGTGGTCTTGATCGGGGGCGTGCATAGGGATCTGGTTATATCCTGAGAATGCGTCCATAAAGGATAAGTGTTCGTGTCTGGCTGTGCTGCCCACGAGTTGATCGATTCGGGGGAGTGGGAAGCAGTCCTTCGGGCAAGCGTCATTTAAGTTGGAGAAGTCGATGCATATTCGCCACTTCCCATTAGCCTTCTTTACCAGTACCGGGTTGGCGATCCATTCTGGGTAGATGGCTTCTCGTATGAAGTTATTGGCAAGTAGGTTCTTTACTTCTTCCTCGAGGGCTGCTGATCTTTCTGCCCCCATGCTTCTCTTTTTCTGCTTTACTGGAACCTTGGTGGATCGATGTTCAGTACGTGGCATGCTATGTCTGGGGAGATTCCAGTCATGTCAGCGTGCATCCATGCAAATACATCCAAGTTGTGGCGAAGAAAATCGACGAGTTGATCCTTCAATTTCGCTCTTAACTGAGACCCAACTCTCTGTAGTCTACTTGGGTCGTGTTTGTCTACAGATACAAATTTCATATCCTCTGCAGGCTCGGTGGTGGCCTCCTCCTCCTTGTCCCTGGGGTCTAATTCGTTGAAAGGATCACTGGTATATCGAAGAGGAGGGGCTTTCTTTAATTGCTATGCTTCCAAGTTTTTCTTGCAGAGAGAAGTCTCTGCATTCTTCCCTTTATCCTTCCTGCGGTTATTGCGAAGTTCAGTTACATAATAGTCTCGAGCGGCGTCTTGATCTCCCTCTATTTCTCCTATTCCGTTATCTGTTGGAAATTTCATCTTCAGGCACCACGGGGCTAGGACAATTTGGAAGTCAGACAAGGCTGGTCTTCCCAAAAAGGCGTTGTAGGCCGAGTGGTTCTCTATTAATACAAATGTTTGTTTTCGCACAATGGAGCGGGGATGACTTCCTATTTTGACAAAGAGGTCCAGTTGCCCGAGGGGCATCCTCGCATCTCCAGTGAAACCATGTAGCGGTTTGCTGCAGGGAGACACATCCTTCATTGACCGCTTCATTTTGTCGAAAGCATGCTTGAATAGGATATTTACTGAGCTTCCAGTGTCTACTAGAATTCGGAAAACTTTGGCTGGACCGAACCAGGCAGAGATGACCATAGGATCCATGTGAAGGTACTGCCTTCCCTCTAGATCACGCCTACTGAATGTGATGTCATCATTCTCTATCCGTTTCGGGTGGCGTTCTTCTGTAACAGAATTAACGTAGCCTTCATTGTTTCATTTAAAGGAGTGTAAGAGTCGAATCTCGGTCCTAGCCTATATAAACGCTTTTCTCCCTTCTTGCCCCCAGTACTATCTCTGGAGTCATTTCTTCAAACGTCCTTTGCTACTGCGGGTGTGCTGCCATGAGCTGCCTTGGTTTGTTGCCCTGTCTGCCTTTCAATGGAAGCGTCTTCAAGTCTCATATATTTCCCGGCTTCGTGGAAGAAATCGGGTAAGGTAGCTGGCTTTTCTTTCGTTAATCTCCTAGCCAATTTAGTATCCGAATGCACACCACTGCAGAGGGCCATTAGGATAAGTTTCTCGTCGGCATCTTGGACTGCGGCTGTTGCGGCGTTGAATCAGGTTAGATATTGTTGCACTGTCTCTCCGGGTTTCTGTTTGATATTAGATAGGGAATAAGCGTCCTTGGGTTATTCCACATGAATGCGGAACTGGTTGATGAACTTTTCTTTCAACATTTCCCATGAGCTGATGGACCCTTGGGGTAGATGGCAGAACCAGGAGGTAGCTAGATCTACCAAGAATAGTGGGAAGCATTTACACAACACTCCCTCTGTTGCTCCGCTCATGAGCATATGCTGTGTGTATCTTTGCAAGTGTACAACGGGGTCAGAGGCTCCCTTGTAAGGTTCCATTGTTGGCATTTTCCACTCTCGGGGGGTGATGGCAGTCTCGATATTGCGGGTGAAGGGGTTGGTCACCCTAGCGCCTATCCTCCGATCCCTTTGGTCCCGTTGGACGCACTCTCTGAACAATCGCGCCATCCTTTCATCAGAACTTGGAGCGGATAGAAATGAGTTTGGTTCTTCCCTTCGGGATTGATTCCGTCCAGATGACCTGTAGGGATGGTATTGTCTATCACTCCTAACATTCTCCAATGGCTGCCTCTAGTTTACTGGGGGCACGCTGGGGTCAGCCATAGTTGGCCCTTGCCTTGATCTTTCCCTGGTAGGTTCTGTCCTCAGTACTTCCTCGGGTCCAACTTTGGGCTGGACTCCAGCTCGGCCCCGTCCATTGGTGTTTCCATGGATAGGTAGCATGGCAGGCTTAGCTACATCCGACCCCTGCCTGGTACCTCCCCTGTTGGGTTCGGTTCCAAGTGTTTCCTTGGGTCGGAATTCGGGCTGAGTCCGGGCTCGGCTCCCACCATAGCTGTTTCTGTTGTTAGCCTCTTCGAAGAAGAAAGACCTTTGTCGTCTCCTAGATCCTCCAAACTGGGACTCACCCCATGATTCAGTGTTGCGGTTGGATTCTTCAGCATCCCTTAAGCGTGACATGAGTTGATCCACCAAGGCTTCTTGTTGAGATGCGAAGCGGTTAGTTACTTCAGCCACAGTACTGTCCAAATCCGCCCTTGTAATTGGTTGTTCCACAGCAGGGGCTGTCGGATTTGCCTAATTTCCATTTGTTGTTTGAACTGGACGATTGTCTTGATCTCCGATCACTGGATCTGGGATACTTCTAGTTGCGATGTTCTTTCCTTTGTTAGCATCTTTCTTTCGTCCGGGAGGCATGTTTTCCAAGTAATGAATGATGCTAATAGGAAAAGGGTTAAGCGGGGGGTCTTGAGTTCGGCTCTCAATGTAAGCACCAAAAATGTTTGCACAAAAAATGGGCAAACACCTCCAAGTCGTATGATTTAGTTGATTATATTATGTTCTTAGTGATTTGGGTGATTTATGCAAATATAAAAAATAGATGGACTAAACTGTAAAAGACACACATATTTATAGTGGTTCGGCCAAAATGTGCCTACGTCCACTTTATATGTTATTCCCCTTAACTCTTCGGATTACAAGTACAAAGCTTTTATTACAAGAGTATGAAAGTTGTTTGAAAGTTCTATCCGTGCTTGAGCTCTCAAACTTGTCTACCATTGTTGTACCCCTGCCCCTCTATTTATAGAGTGAGGTTGGGGGCAGGGGTCTTGGATGTATATAGCTGCTGGTGGGCCTGGCTGATGCAATCTGGCCTCGAAGTGTTGGTCTGGTATGCCTTGGTCCGGTGGAACTTGGTTCGACAGTGGGTGGAGTGTGGGTTGGTTCGGTCGTTCCTGGAAGTGGAGTTGGTCCGGTGGGACGTTGGTCCGGTGGTAGGTGAAGTGGGTTGGTTCGATGGGATGTTGGTCCGGTGGTAGGTGAAGTAGGATGGTTCGGCAGGTTGGTTCGGTGGTAGGTGAAGTAGAATGGTTCGGCAGTATGTGGAATAGGTTGGTTCGGTGGTAGGTGAAGTAGGTTGGTTTGGTCGTAGGTGAAGTAGGATGGTAGAGGAGTTGGTTCGGCGGTGCCGGACCGGTCGAAACTCACCCAACATTGAGATTTATGACATTTTGACGCTAGTTTGGGAAGATTCTGAGGCTGTTGAATTTTTGGGTTCAAATTGGATTTTAATTCAATTTAAATCCAAAAGGTGAGTGTTTTAACACACTCACAACTTCTAAAAATTTCTTATGTTTGTTAAATTTATTTGAGATATGAGTAGAAATTTATTTATAGCCGTTTTGCATATTTTATTCATCATCTTAGTTAAATCGCATTTATTTAATATAACTGTTAATTTATTTTATTATTGCATATAAATTGACAGTTAAAATTTATTTATTTTGCATATAAACTGATAGTTAAACAGTTAAATAAATTTATTGTTGCATATAAACTGTTAGTTAATAACTGTAATTTTACCTGTTATATTTCATATGTTCTATACTGATGTTTGTTTAAATTGGATGATGATTGTAATAAATGGTTGATTATTGATATTTGGATGAATGGACGCTATATTTTATGTTGTATAAACTGCAAATTATTAAGCATTTTCATTCATTCGTGATTGCGACTTGAAATGATATACAACCGCAAATTTTTATTTTAAATTGCGGATTGAAATGATAAATATCTGTATCACTTGACCATAGGATAGAAAATTTTATACAGGCACCGCGACATATATATAAAATTATTTTTGAAATGATATTTATGGTTTGGATATGATACGGTTTAATAAATATTAAATTTGGATATGATATAAAAATATTTTATACATACATAGTTAAATTGTTGAATTTAAGCTATGCATAAATCTGTTAAATAAAAATGAATAAGTTGAAAAATGGCATTTTATAATTTATATTATACGAGTAAGTACAAGTTTAAGATCTTGTGTATATATATAGAGTTTTAAACGATTCAAATCAATCAAGATTGAAAGATAAATTGGAAATTTAATTGGAATTGAGCTTATTTGAAAAATTAACTCCATAAGTGATGTTAACTTACTAAAATTGGAAATTTTAAGGTATGATATTTATAACGGGATTTAATGAATAATTCTAGTATAAATAAATGGAAGGAAATTTTTTTAGTGTTAATAAATTTAGTTTATTTTAAATGATTATGGATTTATCATTAACCTTTCAAACTAAATAATAGGAAAATGAATTGTGGATTTGAAATTCCCAACCTCAGTTTTGAAATTCATTTAATACTCAAAGTTTGAAAATATTGAAATCAAAGTGTTATATTCAAACTGAAAGTGAATCTAAAAGTTATGGGTTTAGACTGAATTTAAAGTGAATAAAAATTGTGAAGGCGTGGAAATTATTTACTTTTAAAGAAACTTTAAATTCAACTGTTTTATATTATATACTGTTGGATATCCAAACCATTTAAGTTTGAAAGTTATGGTTTTAAAACTATGGATTTCGAAGTATTACGTTGAAAGTTAAAATTCAAATATTTGGTTTCGAGGTATCATAAATTTTAAAAGTAGCATGATTTTGGAAAGGAAACATATTTGAAATAAAATGATATCACATTTACTTGGGTTTAAAAGGAAATGATATCGTATTCATGGGTTTTGAAATGGATAATTATATTCTGGTTTTGAAAGTATAAACATTTTTAAAGACCGCGGTGTTATAATAACGTTTGGTTGTTGAAGAGACCGGGATCGGAAATTGTCATACGCTCTGCCAACTCCGAAAACAACTTTAACAACCGTTTACGTGGTGGAGATTCCAAAATGTGGTGGCGACGTTTCCTGTAAGGTAAATACGTGGACCCAACTCCCGTGAGTTGGCATAAGGTGGCTAAAACAGGAGCGATCGATGGGTTAATAAGGTAGCACCTTTGATCGGACACATCCCTTCGATATTATACTTTGACTCTTGGATTGATTCGGTGGCCACTTTTGATTTTTATTTGGGGGTGTGGCTCGAGGTGGGCGGTAGCTGCGGCTATGCGTTACCACCGACCCGGAAGCGTAATTGGTATATCTACCCTGGCATTGCCTAGTTGTGCCGTGTCACCTACCCTAGCGCGCCTTATACGATTTTGGTTTTGTACCATACCTATGGAGTGCCATCCGACGACGCCCAGTACGGGGGAGATTACGGTACTGTATAGACTATGGGAATATATAACTGTGTTAAGGTGGAAAATGTAAAGCCTTAACGCTATTTAAAAGTAAGTTTATTTTACAATTAGACACTATATTAATAGCGAAATATACTACATAGTAAATAGTTTAACGGATCCTTAGGAGATATAAATCCCGAGCATCTCTTGAGTTACTGCACTCATATTCATTTCTGTTAATTTAACTTACATAAGATCTTTTAGTTCTGACTCGAGTGTTTTGTCTTTTCAATTCGCTCGGGTCAGTCCGAGCGTTTCAGGATTTGAAGTTTAGCTCTGGAGGACGAAGACGAAGATTTGTATTACCATCATCTACTATTATTCCACTACACTATTTAATTCCGCTGCATTGATATTTATTGGTATGTGAACTCTAATATTTATTGTTTAAAAAATAATCAATTGTTTTGTAAACAGTTTTATGAAATATATAATTATTATTATATTTTATCCTTCCGCTGTGAGATTCTGTTTCATTTTATTTCTTCTCTGCTTTTCTTATTTACCCCATAACAATCCGCCCTTCCGTATGCTTTGAATTGGCACATGTGTCGATTTGAAGCGTGCGAAAAGGAGGGACGTTACATCTGGTATCAGAGCTTTGGTTTAGCGATAAACCTTAGCTTTGTGGGGTTTGACTCCTTACTAATAGGGTAGTAATACCCTATGGGAGTCGCTGAGTGTATATATATGAGAGAGCGTATTTGTTAGTGTTATAAAAAGGTTTTAATATTGTGTTAATCTGTTCCGTTTTGTATTTATAAATTCTAGTTGATGCGTGGGACGCTATGACATCAATAGGGATTTCTAAACACTTAATAGGACAGACCGACATAATATTTGTTTTAATATAGTTGAATGAAATAATTTTGCCTATTATATTTTCTATCTATATTTTTTTTTCCAAATGATGTCTATATTTGGCTGCAATAGATTGGTTGTTAGGCAACAAAGTGTATAAATAATAATAGAAATAAGATAGAAAAATAAAATAAATGAAATTTGAAAATTTAGAACTTAAGTTCCGAGGTTTTGAAATTTCTTCTGAATAAATTTTGGAATATAATAATATTGTTTAGAAGTATTTCTAATAAAGATGATTTTGGACAAAATATGTTTTGTACTTTCCTCTCTGTCGCTGAAAATAATTTCGGTGATGGCAGCCGCATCATCGACTTTCATTTTCGAGTTTCGAAGGGGAAAGGCCACTGTAGTAGTTTTACTGTAGATTCATTTTTGAAAAATATATAAATTTTGAATTGTTTTAAATATAATTAGAGTTATATAAGTTATAAGAATATATTTATCTATTATTTTAAAATAAATTGAAAATTTAACCCGGTATTTAGTCTTAAGTTTCCATTAAATAATAGTTTCAATTATTTTAGTAAATTGGAAAGTATGTAATTAATAATTGAAACCTTTAAAGCAAATAGAGATTTAATGCTATGTTATAAATGAAATTAAAGGTAATTTGAAATTGCAACTTATAAAACAAAGATGGAATTATTGAACCATTAATTAATTAAAAGAATTGAAAAAAAAACTTGTATAACTTTCAAATTACACACTTAAATAACATATATATGACTTACCAAATATTAAAAGTTGAAATGTTTAATAAGAAATGTAATGGAAATTATACAAGTAAAAGTAGGTAATGAAGTATTCAATGAATTTGCTATTATAAATGAGAATTTAATGTTATAAACTTAAGTTATAATTTAAATTTTACTATAAGTAAATATAATTAAAGGTAAGTAATTCAAATAGATGATTTTTCAACTTAAGTAAATAAAATGGAAATACTAAGAAATTAAATGGGACATGAATACTGTTGATAAACAAATGTAAATAAATAAGGGCATGCAATAAATAAATGAATAATTATAATGCAATAAAAAGAAATGGCATGACCTGAGTTAATGGAAATGAATAATTGTAAGTAATAAGGGAAATTAAATGAAACAAACATTGAATGAGTAAATGAAATTAAAAATTTGTTATAAATAAATGTAAATTATAAAAGGAAAATTTACGTGGTATGAGGAAAAAAAAGAAAAAAAAAAGGAAATTAAACAACAAATGTATGAATGGAATTAATAAGGATAAAAAAAGTTGTCAAATTTGGTTGTTGTTTGGTTATGGTTGTTTGGGTAAGATACTTTAAAAATTGGGTTTGGGAGAATGAATAATCTATTTAGTTTTATCTAAGACTGTTGAGCAAATGATGCGCTAGTAGTTTATTCTTCATTCCGTACAATTTAAAAGTTTTGAACCCAAACAACAATTTATTTGTTTGATTAAATGATTGTTTTGTATTTGTTGTATATGCTGTTTGTGAAATTGTTGGTTGTTGTATTCATTTGGTGTTAGTGATTGAAACCACTTAAATATTTCACTTTATATAAATTGTTAACCCTTTTGGATTTTATAAGCGAAATGCAGGTTATGGAAGCAATTGCTACTGCTTTTGGTTCCATAAATTAAGCGTAAAATGCCCGAATAATAGGTACGTTTCGGATTTCGGTTTATAGCGCTATTTTATATATTTTCCCGTGTAGGTATATATTAATTTGAAAAATATATGTTGTATATTGTTATATTTAATATTATATTTTCTCTTGAGCCTCTCCGTACAAAGGAGACTCTGTCAAAAAATTCCGTAAATTTTTGGACTTAGAATTTATTTTGAAAATGTTTTCCAAACTTTAGTAATTTAAGTATAAAAAAAATTTAATGGTTATAAATTGATATATCTTATCCAAATTAATTAATTTTATAAATTTAATTGTTTTTCCCTTCTTTTCCTTTTCGGGGATGAAAAGTTTTGAGTGGGGGAGAGTGTAACGACCCGTATAAATTCGATGTTTAAAATGAATTAAATTAATAAGATTTTAATTTTAATTTAGAAAGAAATAAAAATCTTATTTATTTATATGAAAGCGAATGTTGAAATTATATGTATCAAGGGTAATTAAAATTTACAAATTAAATTATATATTGCAAGTAATTGTAATAGTGGAAATTGTCGCATTTGGATATAAAGTTAAAAATAAGTAAAAAGAGGCAAGTATTGAATTCATAAATGTAATTAAATATTGATTTATGGAAAGTAAATGTAAATGGAGGTAATAATGTAATGCAGGACAATAAATAATTTTTTTTAGTACAATCCTGTGACGCCCCACCTCTATACCCACGCTAGCCAAGAACATTACGGTGAATGCTGTCAACTAGCACGGAGAATAAGGCTGTTGAGGAGAGACCATCCGTGTAATTACTTTGTGCGAGCATCGATATGTCAGATAGTATAACATGCAATTCTTTTCAAGTGGAAATCCGACATGCCGACACAAACTCAAAGCTACTACACAGTGGCTATAATATCTTCGGAAACAAATATAGAAATAAACATAACATAAATCAGTCGCAGCCAATTCATATCACAAAGGCGGAAATAGATATGAATATTACACATGAAAGTGTATGTCAGAGTAGTGGTCAAAAAGATCCACAATAATACAAAAGAATAGCAAAACGTGCTATACAAAAGAATACAACTATGAGTCTATATCTCAAGTGTATACAACAAAATAAACTACTAATCTAAGTAGTTTGCCAAAAGTAAGAGTAATGAATCCCAGGGGAGTAGTCAAGCAGAAGCACCTGTAACATCTCGGTCTGATCCGAGTATTATTTAATAAGAAAATAATAAACGGATCAGTCTAGCTATAAATATCAGATGAGATGATATAGAACAAGAGATATGACTAAACGTGTAAGAATCACAATGCCAAGTTGTGATAAATAAGTAATTGAAAAATCAACAAGAGATTAATCAATATTACAAAATCTTCTCAAAGATAAAAAGGAATGTCATACTCCTAATTTCATTCACCAAGCCACAATAAATGACATATATATCAATGCCAATCGTAAAAGTTGGTGAAACATAAATTCCAGAATTCAACACACGAAATCCAGAAATCACAAGAAAAGGATGGCCAATCCCATAAAAATGAGTCGCAGCTCCTCCAGACAGGGTATAGTCCCCCATTGCGGACATTGAGCCGAAGCTCCTCCTGGTGAGTCAAAACTCCTCCTGACAGGGTATAGTCCCACATTGCGGACTTTGAGCCGAAGCTCCTCCTGGTGAGCCGAAGCTCCTCATGACAGGGTATAGTCCCCCATTGAGGACTTTGAGCCGAAGCTCCTCCTGGTGAGCCGAAGCTCCACAAAAAAATGAAGTATCGTCCTCGATATGGACAAAGAGACATCGCACATTGCTAGTCTAAATCAAAAAGATGATCGTCATGATCAACGAGAAGTGTCAATTACAATAAACTAGTAAATATATGAGTTTAGCATCATGTCCCATAACCACTAGCTTAACTTAAATATTTGCGAACAAATTGTAGATCTCCACTAGAAAATTGTCACAAGAGTTTCGATCGAACAAGTCCAAGAATTAACCAACAAAGTGAACGCAAGCGTTTCATACCACTTGTTTTACTAAGTCGTTTAATTAGAATTCTCATACGAGTGAGGTAAAGGCTTGTATATACTAATAGATTAGAAGACGGTTTAAGAAACGAGCTTTGTAATAAAATAGTGTTGAAATCGTTTTGATGAAAGAATTTTGTTATTTACTACTAGTATAGAAAACCTTTATATTTTTAAAGTGACAAATCACAAAGAAGATTGTAAGAACAATCAATCAGTAAAATTCACATTCGAAGACGTGAATAAAATCCAAAGAAACCGATAAAGAATCCATCAAAATGGATATTCCAAAATCCCTAAAAAGGAGTCATCAAAGTCATAATAAATGATAACAACAAATAGGATCATCACGAATCGATTTAAATTGGAATTCTCAAGCGAATAGGCAAATAGGCAAAATAGTGCTGATTCAGACGTCTGAAATCAAGGATTCAGACTTCTGAATCTGGAAAATAAATATTTTCCAAAGGCAGAATTCAGACGTCTGAATCCTTGAATCCAGACGTCTGAAATAGGCACTTTTTAGCCTATTTCCTTTCTGGTTCCAAATGAACCAATTCAGACGTCTGAAACCATATATTCAGACGTCTGAATCTGGGAATAGAAATCTTCCCAGAACAATATTCAGACGTCTGAATGTTACGTTTCAGACGTCTGAATGAAGGGTTCAGGGAATTCCCTGAACCTAGGCCAAAAATGGCCAAACGAATATCGGAAACGATCGAACGAGCAAATGGCGATGGCTAAGGAATTACGTTGAACGGCAACCCAGCCTAAACGGCTCTTCGATATGCCTCAAATATCAATGTCCAAATATCCATAATAGGATTTTCATAAATTAGACCGAAACACCAAAAATTGGAATATACACGAAATCAATCCAAACCAAAATCAATTGCACATGAGTAAGTGTTAGGAATTCATACCTAACAATCGAAGATAATTATAGACTAAGATGTGAGATAAAAATCTCACCTTTGAACCCAAATCAATGAAGAAGAAGCTATAGAACAATGACAATGACAATCACTCTTCAATTCCAACTCAACAAGCTTGAATCTAAGCTAAAAAGAGAAACATCTCCTAAATTAGGTTTAGGAATTTATGAATTTGATAAGAGAATGAGTTGGAGAAGAAGAAGAGAAGCTTACCAATGGGTTCTTCTATTAGTTTGGAGCTAGAGTTTGATTTGCAAAAGGAAACTAGGGTTTGGAGTTTTAATTTCCTCTTCCACTCTCCATTAATATAAAAGCTTGAGTATTAGGAAATGAGGAATGAAGTAATGAAGAGGAGAAGGGGTTGGGACTGAATACATAAGTGGCTCAGCCCAAACCAAAGCCCTAAGTAAAAAGTAGCAAAAATCAACTTTCTCCAAACATATCGAAGCTTATACTCAAAAAGGTGGTAAACGGCATTTTAAACTCAATGGGAGTGGTCTCGAGTCCTAATTCGACTATTTGCTAAAAGTAGGGTTTCGGACTAAAATCCGACGAACAATGAAATATTTAAATAAAATATTTAAATATACAATTGATAAATCTGCGGGTTGTTACAAATCCCTTTTTTTATTGCAAACTATTGTAAGATGTTAATTAATTGAAATGTGAAGATTAGGAGATAGATTCAAAATTTATGTTAGACAATGAATTGCAATAATTAGAATTAATAATTAATGGATTAAGTGGAATAATAATTTACGCATAAACATGAATATAAGAGAACTAATAAATATTGAACAAATTTTGGAATAGTTGCAATAAATGTTAATTGAGTAAAAACAGTGTATGTAAGTAGTTACAATGTTCGGGTGTAAATAATGAACCTCTAAAAGTGTAATTAAGAGTTAAGGACTATATTTATTGTACGTTACTTATTTTATTAGGTTGTTAAGATAATTTGTAATCAATTTCAATTAATTCACTAAATTATGGCAGTTAATGTGGAATAAATTGGTAAGTAAAGAATGTTGAATTCAAATAAGATGTAACCAAAGTAAAATTCCATTCATATTAGGATAATAAATGTGATAAAAAGAAATGAGACCAAAATAAAATTTGGAAATTATAAATGTAATGAAATCTAAAATAATATTAACTATGTTGGTTAAGTAATAAATTGATTTAATATTAAGTTATAACCGAATAGAAATCAAATTCGGAATTAATTTGCAATCAATTGGATTAATTGCAGCTGACATTTGAACACTGTATTTACTGGAATAATTGACACTAAATTGATATGTGAATTTGCTTTTAGTTAATGTATATATCAAAGGGATTAATTGCAATTAAATGGATTTAGTATTTAAAGATTTTGTAGATATTTATTTAGATGAAATTGAAGCCATTATATGAGTATTAATCTAATGTAAATTTTTACTTATAGAATGGACAATTGATATTAAATGAAAGGAATAAAATTTAAGCGGGTCAATAAATTGAAATTTAATGAAATCAAACATCTAAATGTTATGTTAATAGAAATTTAAAATGGAATTTAAGAATATTTGTATAATAGATTTTGAGTCAAATGTTGATTTCATCTAGTGTAATATTGAATTTAATAATAAATGAAGTTTTAACTTATAATTTCTAAATTTAATGAAATTTGGATATTAACACTGAAATGGATAGATTTATCGACTTCCAATGTACATCTAAACTTGTTTAAACTTCTGCAAATGATTAAGAAATATAAAAGGGAATTTCTGAAATCGATAAATTTAGAAACTTTCAATTTACTTTCAATTGTTAAACTATTGTATTTGATTTAGAAACATAAAAAGAGTTGCTTATTTATTTGAAGTTAAATTTTGGAAATTGGGTTATTTCAATTTAATGGGAATAAAATGTTAAATATTACATTAATGGAGTTTAAGTTGAAAATTTAGAATAACAATATATTAGACCATTAACCAATGCTAATTTATCTACTTGGTGATAATGGAGTGAATAAAAGAATTTAAAAACCAAATAAATGAAATTTAACACTTAATTTTTACGTTAATAGAAAGTTAGATGGAATGTAAGAATATTATGATAGTTTGCAAATTCAATGAAATTTTTTTATCCGTTTAAGAATAGTGAATTGAATAATAGATATGAAACCAAATAATTATACCATAAGAAGAATGTATTGAAAATAAATGGAAAGCTAATTTCATTGAAAATTTTGGAAGATTTAATGTATAATCTATAAACAATTGAAATAGAAGTTAAAGCTTTGAAAGTGTGGAATTCGCAACATCTAATCCATATGAGGAATCTTTGAATTAAAAGGAAAGAGAAGTTAATTGAAATTTATGGCAATTAATATAAGAAACGTACATTTTTGGGTTAAATAGAAAGAGCATTTTTAATGAAAATAAAAGAACAGTTTGAGAAAAATAAAATGAACGTTTCATTTTAAAGATAAGTAAAATTTTGTAAAAAAGGAAAAATTTGAATTTTGAAACAACATTTTACATTCATTTTATAACAATCAGAGGCAGTATAGATGTGTTTTTAATGGTAACCTTATACTTTAAAGTAAATTTAATATTTTGAATCGTGACTGCACGCTGGGAAAAACCCCGTTTTTAAATTTGAACTTCCAGTCTCGGTTCATCATTTATTGTGTTCAGCGGCGGTCCCCAGTGGCATTAATTGGAGTGTTACATTTTATTTAATGTGTGTTAATAAAATTTAATTGGGTGTTAATAAGGTGTATAATTAGGGTTAATAGAAATTAATTTAGCGGAGTAGACGTTTTGAAATTGGATTTCAAAGTTTTAGTACAACTGGTCCATTTGTTACTTTATATTTATTCGTTGCCACCTCTTTGTTTGAAATGTCTAAATTTTCATTTTTGCTACCTAAAGCATTCATTTCATTGGTTCCATCATCCATTAACCTCATTTCAATTTTCCAATCTCACTGAACTTCATTATGCAAACATGACCCTATTTCATTTTCTCCCTCACCTGCTTGCAACACTTTTTCCTAATCCTTCTTGAAGCTTTGAGTTGCGTGGAAGCCTCTCTACCTCACCCAATCCTTGCCACCACCTTGTTAGCAGGTACCCTAGTCGCCTTATCCCAAAACATGAAATTTGGTATTTATTTTGTTTATTTTAATATCACTATATATATACACTTTATTATGGCAATGGTCATCTTATAACTTGAATAACTTTCGCATACAATGTCCGATTTACGCATGATTTTTTTTTTTGAAGGATCGTATTGAGATTTATGACATTTTGACGCTAGTTTGGGCAGATTCTGAGGCTGTTGAATTTTTGGGTTTAAACTGGACTTTAATTCAATTTAAATCCAAAAGGTGAGTGTTTTAACCCAATCACAACTTATAAAAATTTCTTATGTTTGTTAAATTTATTTGAGATATGAGTAGAAATTTATTTACGACTGTTTTGCATATTTTATTCATCATCTTAGTTAAATCGCATTTATTTAATATAACTGTTAATTAATTTTATTATTGCATATAAATTGACAGTTATAATTTATTTATTTTGCATATAAACAGATAGTTAAACAGTTAAATAAATTTATTGTTGCATATAAACTGTTAGTTAATAACTGTCATTTTACCTGTTATATTTCATATGCTCTATATTGATGTTTGTTTAAATTGGATGATGATCATAATAAACGGCTGATTATTGATATTTGGATGAATGGGCGCTATATTTTATGTTGTATAAACTGCAAATTATTATGCATTTTCATTCATTCGGGATTGCGGCTTGAAATGATATACAACCGTAAATTTTTATTTTAAATTGCGGATTGAAATGATAAATATCCGTATCACTTGACCATAGGATAGAAAATTTTATACAGGCACCGCGGCATATATATAAATTATTTTTGAAATGTTATTTATGGTTTGCATATGATACGGTTTAATAAATATTAAATTTGGATATGATATAAAAATATTTTATACATACATAGTTAAATTGTTGAATTTAAGCTATGCATAAATCTGTTAAATAAAAATGAATAAGTTGAAAAATGGCATTTGATAATTTATGTTATACGAGTAATTACATGTTTAAGATCTTGTGTATATATATATAGAGAGAGTTTTAAACGATTCAAATCAATCAAGATTGAAAGATAAATTGGAAATTTAATTGTAATTGAGCTTATTTGAAAAATTAACTCCATAAGTGATGTTAACTTACTAAAATTGGAAATTTTAAGTTATGATATTTATAACGGGATTTAATGAATAATTCTAGTATAAATAAATGGAAGGAAAATTTTTTAGTGTTAATAAATTTAGTTTATTTTAAATGGTTATGGATTTATCATAAACCTTTCAAACTAAATAATAGGAAAATGAATTGTTGATTTGAAATTTCCAACCTCGGTTTTGAAATTCATTTAATACTCAAAGTTTGAAAATATTGAAATCAAAGTGTTATATTCAAACTGAAAGTGAATCTAAAAGTTATGGGTTTAGACTGAATTTAAAGTGAATAAAATTGTGAAGGCGTGGAAATTATTTACTTTTAAAGAAATTTTAAATTCAACTGTTTTATTTTATATACTATTGAATATCCAAACCAATTAAGTTTGAAAGTTATGGTTTTAAAACTATGGATTTCGAAGTATTATGTTGAAAGTTAAAATTCAAATATTTGGTTTCGAGGTATTATAAATTTTAAAAGTAGCATGATTTTGGAAAGGAAACATATTTGAAATAAAATGATATCACATTTATTTGGGTTTAAAAGGAAATGATATTGTATTCATGGGTTTTGAAATGGATAATTATATTCTGGTTTCGAAAGTATAAACATTTTCAAAGACCGCAGTATTATAATAACGTTTGGTTGTTGAAGAGACCGGGATCGAAAGTTTTCATACGCTCTGCCAACTCCGAAAACCACTCTAACAACCGTGTACGCGGTGGAGATTCCAGAATGAAGTAGGATGGTGGCGGCGTTTCCCGTAAGGTAAATACGTGGACCCAACTCCCGTGAGTTGGCATAAGGTGGCTAAAACAGGAGCGATCGACGGGTTAATAAGGTAGCACCTTTGATCGGACACATCCCTTCGATATTATACTTTGACTCTTGGATTGATTTGGTGGCCACTTTTGATTTTTATTTGGGGGTGCGGCTCGAGGTGGGCGGTAGCTGCGGCTATGCGTTACCACCGACCTGGAAGCGTAATTGGTATATCTACTCTGGCATTGCCTAGTTGTGCCGTGTCACCTACCCTAGCGCGCCTTATACGATTTTGGTTTTGTACCATACCTATGGAGTGCCCTCTGATGACGCCCAGTACGGGGGAGATTATGGTACTGTATAGACTATGGGAATATATAACTGTGTTAAGGTGGAAAATGTAAAGCCTTAGCGCTATTTAAAAGTAAGTTTCTTTTACAATTAGAAACTATATTAATAGCGAAATATACTACATAGTAAATAGTTTAACGGATCCTTAGGAGACGTAAATCCTGAGCATCTCTTGAGTTATTGCACTCATATTCATTTCTGTTAATTTAACTTACATAAGATCTTTTAGTTCTGACTCGAGTGTTTTGTCTTTTCAATTCGCTCGGGTCAGTCGGAGCGTTTCAAGATTTGAAGTTTAGCTCTGGAGGACGAAGACGAAGATTTGTATTACTATCATCTACTATTATTCCACTACACTATTTAGTTCCGCTGCATTGATATTTATTGGTATGTGAACTCTGATATTTATTGTATAAAAAAAGAATCAATTGTTTTGTAAACAGTTTATGAACTGTATATTTATTATTATATTTTATCCTTCCGCTGTGAGATTCTGTTTTATTTTATTTCTTCTCTATTTTTCTTATTTACCCCATAACAATCTGCCCTTCCGGATGCTTCGAATTGGCACGTGTGTCGGTTTGAAGCGTGCGAAAAGGTGGGATGTTACATCTGGTATCAGAGCTTTGGTTTATCGATAAACCTTAGCTTTGTGGGGTTTGACTCTTTACTAATAGGGTAGTAATACCCTATGGGAGTCGTTGAGTGTATATATATGAGAGAGCGTATTTGTTTGTGTTATAAAAAGGTTTTAATATTGTGTTAATCTTTTCCGTTTTGTATTTATAAATTCTGGTAGATGTATGGGACGCTATGACATCAATAGGGATTTCTAAACACTTAATAGGACAGACCGACATAATATTTGTTTTAATATAGTTGAATGAAATAATTTTGCCTATTATATTTTCTATATATAATTTTTTTTCAAATGATGTCTATATTTGGCTGCAATAGATTGGTTGTTAGGCAACAAAGTGTATAAATAATAATAGAAATAAGATAGAAAAATAAAATAAATGAAATTTGAAAATTTAGAACTTAAGTTTCGAGGTTTTGAAATTTCTTCCGAATAAATTTTGGAATATAATAATACTGTTTAGAAGTATTTTTAATAAAGATGGTTTTGAGAAAATAAGTTTTGTACTTTCCTCTCTGTCGCTGGAAAATAATTTCGGTGATTGCGGCCGCATCATCGACTTTTATTTTCGAGTTTCGTAGGGGAAAGGCCACTGTAGTAGTTTTACTGTTGATTCATTTTTGAAAAATATATAAATTTTGAATTTTTTTTAAAAATATTTAGAGTTATATAAGTTATAAGAATATATTTATCTATTATTTTAAAATAAATAGAAAATTTAACCCAGTATTTAGTCTTAAGTTTCCATTAAATAATAGTTTTAATTATTTTAGTAAATTGGAAAGTATGTAATTAATAATTGAAACCATTAAAGTAAATAGAGATTTAATGCTAGGTTATGAATAAAATTAAAGGTAATTTGAAATTGCAGCTTATAAAACAAAGATGGAATTATTGAACCATTAATTAATTAAAAGAATCTAAAAAAAAACTTGTATAACTTTCAAATTACACACTTAAATAACATATATATGACTTAACAAATATTAAAAGTTGAAATGTTTAATAAGAAATGTAATGGAAATTATACAAGTAAAAGTAGGTAATGAAGTATTCAATGAATTTGCTATTATAAATGAGAATTTAATGTTATAAACTTAAGTTATAATTGAAATTTTACTATAAGTAAATATAATTAAAGGTAAGTAATTCAAATAGATGATTTTCAACTTAAGTAAATAAAATGGAAATACTAAGAAATTAAATGGGACATGAATACTGTTGATAAACAAATGTAAATAAATAAGGGCATGCAATAAATGAATGAATAATTATAATGAAATAAAAAGAACTAGCATGACCTGAGTTAATGGAAATGAATAATTGTAAGTAATAATGGAAATTAAATGAAACAAACATTGAATGAGTAAATGAAATTAAAAGTTTGTTATAAATAAATGTAAATTATAAAAGGAAAATTTACGTGGTATGAGGAAAAAAAAGGAAAAAAAAGGGAAATTAAACAACAAATGTATGAATGAAATTAATAAGGATAAAAAAAAAGTTGTTCAAATTTGGTTGTTGTTTGGTTATGGTTGTTTGGGTAAGATACTTTAAAAATTGGGTTTGGGAGAATGAATAATCTATTTAGTTTTATCTAAGACTGTTGAGTAAATAATGCGCTAGTAGTTTATTCTTCATTCCGTACAATTTAAAAGTTTTGAAGCCAAACAACTATTTGTTTGTTTGATTGAATGGTTGTTTTTTATTTGTTGTATATGCTGTTTGTGAAATTGTTGGTTGTTGTATTCATTTGGTGTTAGTGATTGAAACCACTTAAATATTTCACTTTATATAAATTGTTAACCCTTTTGGATTTTATAAGCGAAATGCAGGTTATGGAAGCAATTGCTACTGCTTTTGGTTCCATAAATTAAGCGTAAAATGCCCGAATAATAGGTACGTTTCGGATTTCGATTTATAGCGCTATTTTATATATTTTCCCACGTAGGTATATATTAATTTGAAAAATATATGTTGTATATTGTTATATTTAATATTATATTTTCTCTTGAGCCTCTCCGTGCAAAGGAGACTCTGCCAAAAAAATTCGTAAATTTTTGGACTTAGAATTAATTTTGAAAATGTTTTCCAAATTTAGTAACTTAAGTAAAAAAAAAATTTAATGGTTATAAATTGATATATCTTATCCAAATTAATTAATTTTATAAATTTAATTGTTTTTCCCTTCTTTTCCTTTACGGGGATGAAAAGTTTTGTGTGGGGGAGAGTGTAACGACCCGTATAAATTCGATGTTTAAAATGAATTAAATTAATAAGATTTTAATTTTAATTTATAAAGAAATAAAAATCTTATTTATTTATATGAAAGCGAATGTTGAAATTAGATGTATCAAGGGTAATTAAAATTTACAAATTAAATTATATATTGCAAGTAATTGTAATAGTGGAAATTGTCGCATTTGGATATAAAGTTAAAAATAAGTAAAAAGGGGCAAGTATTGAATTCATCAATATAATTAAATATTGATTTATGGAAAGTAAATGTAAATGGAGGTAATAAAGTAATGCAGGACAATAAATAATTTTTTATAGTACAATCCCTTTTTTTTATTTGCAAACTATTGTAAGATGTTAATTAATTGAAATGTGAAGATTAGGAGATAGATTCAAAATTTATGTTAGACAATGAATTGCAATAATTAGAGTTAATAATTAATGGATAAAGTGGAATACCAATTTACTCATAAACGTGAATATAAGAGAACTAATAAATATTGAATAAATTTTGGAATAGTTGCGATAAATGTTAATTGAGTAAAAACAGTGTATGTAAGTAATTACAATGTTGGGGTGTAAATAATGAACCTCTAAAAGTGTAATTAAGAGTTAAGGACTATATTTATTGTACGTTACTTATTTTATTAGGTTGTTAAGTTAATTTGTAATCAATTTCAATTAATTCACTAAATTATGGCAGTTAATGTGGAATAAATTGGTAAGTAAAGAATGTTGAATTCAAATAAGATGTAACCAAAGTAAAATTCCATTCATCTTAGGATAATAAATGTGATAAAAAGAAATGAGACCAAAATAAAATTTGGAAAATATAATTGTAATGAAATCTATAATAATATTAACTATGTTGGTTAAGTAATAAATTGATTCAATATTAAGTTGTAACCGAATAGTAATCAAATTCGGAATTAATTTGCAATCAATTGGATTAATTGCAGCTGACTTTTGAACACTGTATTTACTGGAATAATTGACACTAAATTGATATGTGAATTTTCTTTTAGTTAATGTATATATCAAAGGGATTAATTGCGATTAAATGGATTTAGTATTTAAAGATTTTGTAGATATTTATTTAGATGAAATTAAAGCCATTATATGAGTATGAATCTAATGTAAATTTTTACTTATAGAATGGACAATTAATATTAAATGAAAGGAATAAAATTTAAGTGGGTCAATAAATTGAAATTTAATGAAATCAAACATCTAAATGTTATGTTAATAGAAATTTAAAATGGAATCTAAGAATATTTGTATAATAGATTTTGAGTCAAATGTTGATTTCATCCAGTGTAATATTGAATTTAATAATAAATGAAGTTTTAACATATATTTTCTAAATTTAATGAAATTTGGAAATTAACACTGAAATGGATAGATTTATCAACTTCCAATGTACATCTAAACTTGTTTAAACTTCTGCAAATGATTAAGATATATAAAAGGGAATTTCTGAAATCGATAAATTTAGAAACTTTCAATTGTTAACTATTGTAATTGATTTAGAAACATAAAGAGTTGCTTATTTATTTGAAGTTAAATTTTGGAAATTGGGTTATTTCAATTTAATGGGAATAAAATGTTAAATGTTACATTAATGGAGTTTAAGTTGAAAATTTAGAATAACAATATATTAGACCATTAACCAATGCTAATTTATCTACTTGGTGATAATGGAGTGAATAAAAGAATTTAAAAACCAAATAAATGAAATTTAACACTTAATTTTTACGTTAATAGAAAGTTAGATGGAATGTAAGAATATTATGATAGTTTGCAAATTCAATGAAAAATTTTATCCGTTTAAGAATTGTGAAGTGAATAATAGATATGAAATAAAATAATTATACCATAAGAAGAATGTATTGAAAATAAATGGAAAGATAATTTCATTGAAAATTTTGGAAGATTTAATGTATAATCTATAAACAATTGAAATAGAAGTTAAAGCTTTGAAAGCGTGGAATTTGCAACATCTAATCCATATGAGGAATCTTTGAATTAAAAGGAAAGAGAAGTTAATTGAAATTTATGGCAATTAATATAAGAAACGTACATTTTTGGGTTAAATAGAAAGAGCATTTTTAATGAAAATAAAAGAACAGTTTGAGAAAAATAAATTGAACGTTTCATTTTAAAGATAAGTAAAATTTTATAAAAAAGGAAAAATTTGAATTTTGAAACAACATTTTACATTCATTTTATAACAATCAGAGGCAATATAGATGTGATTTTAATGCTAACCTTATATTTTAAAGTAAATTTAATATTTTGAATCGTGATTGGGCGCTGAGAAAAACGCCGTTTTTAAATTTGAACTTCCAGTCTCGGTTCATCATTTATTGTGTGTAGCGCCGGTCCCCAGTGCCATTAATTGGAGTGTTACATTTTATTTAATGTGTGTTAATAAAATTTAATTGGGTGTTAATAAGGTGTATAATTAGGGTTAATAGAAATTAATTTAGCGGAATAGACGTTTTGAAATTGGATTTCAAAGTTTTAGTACAACTAGTCCATTTGTTACTTTATATTTATTAGTTACCATTGAAATTGGATTTCAAAGTTTTAGTACAACTAGTCCATTTGTTACTTTATATTTATTAGTTACCACCTCTTTGTTTGAAATGTATAAATTTTCAATTTTGCTACCTGAAGCATTCATTTCATTGGTTCCATCATCCCTTAGCCTCATTTCAATTTTCCAATCTCACTGAACTTCATTATGCAAGCATGACCCTATTTCATTTTCTCCCTCACCTGCTTGCAACACTTTTTCCTAATCCTTCTTGAAGCTTTGAGTTGCGTGAAATCCTCTCCACCTCACCCAATCCTTGCCACCACCTTGTTAGCAGGTACCCTAGTCGCCTTATCCCAAAACGTGAAATTTGGTATTTATTTTGTTTATTTTAATATCACCATATATATTCACTTTATTATGGCAATGGTCATCTTATAACTCGAATAACTTTTGCATACAATGTCCGATTTACGCACGATTTGTTTTGGAGGATCGTATTGAGATTTATGACATTTTGATGCTAGTTTGGGCAGATTCTGAGGCTGTTGAATTTTTGGGTTTAAATGAGATTTTAGTTCAATTTAAATCCAAAAGGTGAGTGTTTTAACCCACTTACAACTTCTAAAAATTTCTTATGTTTGTTAAATTTATTTGAGATGTGAGTAGAAATTTATTTATGACTGTTTTGCATATTTTATTCATCATCTTAGTTAAATCGCATTTATTTAATATAACTGTTAATTAATTTTATTATTGCATATAAATTGACAGTTAAAATTTATTTATTTTGCATATAAACTGATAGTTAAACAGTTAAATAAATTTATTGTTGCATATAAACTATTAGTTAATAACCGTCATTTTACCTGTTATATTTCATATGCTCTATATTGATGTTTGTTTAAATTGGATGATGATTGTAATAAATGGTTGATTTTGATATTTGGATGAATGGACGCTATATTTTATGTTGTATAAACTGCAAATTATTATGCATTTTTATTCATTCGGGATTGCGGCTTGAAATGATATACAACCGCAAATTTTTATTTTAAATTGTGGATTGAAATGATAAATATCCGTATCACTTGACCATATGATAGAAAATTTTATACAGGCACCGCGGCATATATACAAAATTATTTTTGAAATGATATCTATGGTTTGGATATGATACGGTTTAATAAATATTAAATTTGGATATGATATAAAAATATTTTATACATACATAGTTAAATTGTTGAATTTAAGCTATGCATAAATCTGTTAAATAAAAATGAATAAGTTGAAAAATGGCATTTGATAATTTATATTATACGAGTAAGTACAAGTTTAAGATCTTGTATATATATATATATACAGTTTTAAACGATTCAAATCAATCAAGATTGAAAGATAAATTGGAAATTTAATTGGAATTGAGCTTATTTGAAAAATTAACTCCATAAGTGATGTTAACTTACTAAAATTGGAAATTTTAAGGTATGATATTTATAATGGGATTTAATGAATAATTCTAGTATAAATAAATGGAAGGAAAAAAATTTAGTGTTAATAAATTTGGTTTATTTTAAATGGTTGTGGATTTATCATGTAAACCTTTCAAACTAAATAATAGTAAAATGAATTGTTGATTTGAAATTCCCAAACTCAGTTTTGAAATTCATTTAATACTCAAAGTTTGAAAATATTGAAATCAAAGTGTTTTATTCAAACTGAAAGTGAATCTAAAAGTTATGGGTTTAGACTGAATTTAAAGTGAATAAAATTGTGAAGGCGTGGAAATTATTTACTTTTAAAGAAATTTTAAATTCAAATGTTTTATTTTATATACTGTTGAATATCCAAACCATTTAAGTTTGAAAGTTATGGTTTTAAAACTATGGATTTCGAAGTATTATGTTGAAAGTTAAAATTCAAATATTTGGTTTCGAGGTATTATAAATTTTAAAAGTAGCATGATTTTGGAAAGGAAACATATTTGAAATAAAATGATATCACATTTATTTGGGTTTAAAAGGTAATGATATCGTATTCATGGGTTTTGAAATGGATAATTATATTCTGGTTTTGAAAGTATAAACATTTTTGAAGACCACTGTGTTATAATAACGTTTGGTTGTTGAAGAGACCGGGATCGGAAGTTGTCATACTCTCTGCCAACTCCGAAAATCACTTTAACAACCGTGTACGCGGTGGAGATTCCAGAATGAAGTAGGATGGTGGCGGCGTTTCCTGTAAGGTAAATACGTGGACCCAACTCCCGTGAGTTGGCATAAGGTGGCTAAAACAGGAGCGATCGACGGGTTAATAAGGTAGCACCTTTGATCGGACACATCCCTTCGATATTATACTTTGACTCTTGGATTGATTCGGTGGCCACTTTTGATTTTTATTTGGGTGTGTGGCTCGAGGTGGGCGGTAGCTGCGGCTATGCGTTACCACCGACCCGGAAGCGTAATTGGTATATCTACCCTGGCATTGCCTAATGGTGCCATGTCACCTACCCTAGCGCGCCTTATACAATTTTGGTTTTGTACCATACCTATGGAGTTCCCTCTGACGACGCCCAGTACGGGGGAGATTACGGTACTGTATAGACTAAGGGAATATATAACTGTGTTAAGGTGGAAAATGTAAAGCCTTAACGCTATTTAAAAGTAAGTTTATTTTACAATTAGACACTATATTAATAGCGAAATATACTACATAGTAAATAGTTTAACGGATCCTTAGGAGATGTAAATCCCGAGCATCTCTTGAGTTACTGCACTCATATTCATTTCTGTTAATTTAACTTAGATAAGATCTTTTAGTTCCGACTCGAGTGTTTTGTCTTTTCAATTTGCTCGGGTCAGTTCGAGCGTTTCCGGATTTGAAGTTTAGCTCTGGAGGACGAAGACGAAGATTTGTATTACTATCATCTACTATTATTCCACTACACTATTTAATTCCGCTGCATTGATATTTATTGGTATGTGAACTCTGATATTTATTGTATAAAAAAGAATCAATTGTTTTGTAAACAGTTTTATGAACTGTATATTTATTATTCTATTTTATCCTTCCGCTATGAGATTCTATTTTATTTTATTTCTTCTCTGTTTTTCTTGTTTACCCCATAACAATCCGCCCCTCCGTATGCTTTGAATTGGCACGTGTGTCGATTTGAAGCGTGCGAAAAGGAGGGACGTTACATATATGCATGATCCGGCTTGGTAATTATGGTGTTAAATATTTTATTTTAAATATTTTTAGGAGTATTTCTAAATAATAAAAGTAGATATACTATATTTATTTTATATTAAAAGTAGAATTTTAATAAAAGGATTCCTTTCGGTTTCGAAAAATTTATTTTAAAAACCTGTTTACCTTAGTAAATTATTGCGCAAAGATAATAAACTATTTTTTTCCTTTAGGATGTACAAGAATAAGAATTAAACAATTTAATAAGGATATACGGTATGGGACATGTGTTCTTGCTTTATCGCTTAATATTGGACTTCTACGACCAAAACTAATTTGAATTATTATTTTGAGATGATTTAGAAGTTGCCAAATTTTGACGAAGATTATTGGTTGGAAAATTACTCTTTTTGAGTACGTTCGATGACGAACCAATCTAGATGTTTTTACAATCGCTGATGAGATGAGGCGACCAAGGCGAAAATTTTCCGTTTGGAGAATTATGATTAGAAATAATGGTCATGATGTTGCTTTACTTACCGATGAGACGAGGTAAGTCTATTTATGAAGTATTCATGAAGTTAAGATGTTTATGATGATTTATGAAGTTAAGATGGTTATGATGATTTTTACTTGTCGATGAAATGAGATAAGTCACGTTGGAACCATTAATCATCGATGAGAAGAGATGAGTATGGTATTATATTAACTCGCCGATGAGATGAGGGAGAGTGAGTTTTATGATGGTTCTGATGTTTTATGATGTTTTCTAATGTAGAACCAACTAACGATTAGTAAAACATTAGGGGAGAACGTATAGTATGGGATATACGTTCTCGCCTTTTGGGTTCATATTCGAATAGTTGAGACACATTCAAGATGTTACTAGTACTAGACCGAGTACGATTGGAGTCACCATGATGTTCACGATGTTATTACCCAACTCCAATCACCATGATGTTTTTACTCGGATTTGTGACTGGGTGTCATCAAGATGTTCCGAATAGTCAATCACGATGTTGACGATGTTATGATGTTATGTGACCCCAAGTCATCAAGATGTATGGTACAAAATTACTAGTACTAGTCAAGATGTAAAGCACATGCTGTTTTCCATGAAGTTTAGATGTTTCGTTTTCACTGTTTTGATGATGATGCTTTATTATAGCCTTATGTAAGAAAAGGGCTTATTTATATACATGGTTTTATGGTGTGTCGAATATGATGTTTTGAACTCTTTACGGGTTCTATTAGGATGGATTTGAGAGGTACCTATATTCATACCGACGAGATGAGGTATGAATAAGTATGATGCTTCTTTTATAATTGGGTTTTATATTTCCATGAATGATCCTTGGGATGTGCCAATGAGATGAGGTACTTCTATATGCGTTTTATTCTATGTATGAAGGATATGTACCTTTGATGTATTATTATTTTGACAAACACTTCTAAGAAGATAATTGAATCATTTGAATTCATTATCCATATTCCTTTATACTGCCGATGATATGAGGCGAAAGTGATGTTTATTGGGTCTTATCTTCAAAACTTCGCTTGCCAATGTTCCATTTGCTTAAGTGTCAGTTATCATATTCAAGTATGACTTTATCATCATTATCTCTTCTACTTGCCAAGAAGAGATGTCCTTTCTTATGATATTGAAACACTATTTAGGGCATGGCATCCTTTAAGAAAAAGGATACCATAGCTTTCACCTACTTATCCTTATCGGTTATTCTATTTAACTGATGATTTTAACTAGCCCGGCCCATGTGTTTTCACTCGGGTCAGACCGAGTTGTTTCAGGTATCATCTGTTGGACTTAGCTTGAAGTTGATATTGAATATCAGCTCTTCTTTCTCTTGAGTAGTTACTATTCTTTCGCATACTCTGATATAGTTATATTTGATTCGATATTTATGGTGTGGTCGAGTACCACCTTCATTGTATTCATATTTTATTGTACTAAACAAGTATCAGTGTATATGTATATATATGATGTTGGTTACTGTTCTGCGATGTGATTTACGTTCAGTTATTGTATTTTGTTCTGATAGATCCGTTAGCCACCTATAGTTTTAGATTAAGCATTTACTGGGTATGTCGATCCACTTGAGTTGAAAAAAAAATTATATTGCATTTATCGACGTATTTAATAGATGTTTAAGACAAAATTATAGATGGTCGCCCTTAACCAGCCCTATTCTCCGCTTTAGTAGACAGAATTGCTTGTTAATTCTCTTTGCTAAGGTGGTTCTCGAGGTGGGGCGTCACAGCTTGGAGAAATTATAATAGAATATTATACAACTAATTTTTTTAAAATAATGAAAGTATTCAATGAAATTCTTTTATAAATAAGAATTTGACATTGTAATTGTTGTGAACTTAAGTTATAATTGAAGTGTTACTGTAATAAAAGTAATAGGAATTAAGTATTATAAGTATAAAATTATAAACTTAAGTAAATGAATTAATGTGCAAAGAAATTGAATTTAAAATATGAATACTATGGATAAATGAATGAGAATAAATGAAATTGAGAAATGAAATTGAGAAATGAAATTGAGAAATGAATGAATGCAATAAATGAAAACTTGCAAGAAATAAAAGTAGATTAAAAAGGATAAACCATTATATGAATGAAAAAGAGAAATCAAACAACAAATATATGAATGGAATTAATAAGGATAAACTAAATTTGTTTTTTGAAATTATTGTTGTTTGTTTTGGTTTATAGTTGTTTGGGTAAGGATACTTTAAAATTGTTTGGATGTATGAGTAATCTATTTAGCTTCATCAGAGAATGATGAGTAAATGATGCACTTAGTAGTTTATTTTTCATTCTGTACAATTTGAAGTTTTGAACCCGAACAACTATTTGTTTTGTTTGATATGAATGAATGATTAATTTGTGTTGATTTCTAAGTGATGGTTGTATGCTGTTGTTGCAATTGGTTGTTGTATTGATTTGGTTGTTTTTGATTAAAACAATTTAAATAGTTCATTTTATATAATTGTTAACCTTTTTGGATTATATAGTGAAATGCAGGTTATGGAAGCAATTGTTACTGCTTTTGGTTTCATAATTAAAAGTTAATCGCCCGACAAATAAGTACGTTCCCGAATCACGATTTATAGCATTATTATTTTATTTTCCCGTGTTAGGATATATTATTTTGGAAAATATATGTTATATATTGTGATATTTGATATTATATTTTCTTCCGAGCCTCTCCATACAAAGGAGACTCTGTCGAAATTTTTGGTAAATTTTGGACTTAGAAAATATTTTTAAAAATGTTGTCCACACTTTATTAATTTGAGTATAAAAAGATTTTATGGCTATAAATTAGTATATTTTATCTCAATTAATTGATTTTGTAAATTTATTTGTTTACAAATTTAATGTTTAAGTAAGATATATTGATTTCTAATTCTTCTTTTACCTTCTTTTTCCTTTTCGAGGACGAAAAGTTTTGAGTGGGGAAGAGTGTAGCGACCTGTAAATTTTGATAAATAAATTGGCTAAATTAATAAGATTTTGTGTAATTAATACAGAAAGAAATAAAATTGGAAATAATATTAATGAAAAAAGTAACCAAAATGAATTGCAACTGTATAAATTTAAGTTAATTGTTAATAACTTGGATGTAATTCCATTAAGTGAAACAATGTAAATGTTATAAGTTGGCTACAAAATTTATATATGGAAAGGGTGAATGTAAATTAAAATAGTAACGTACATTTACTTATAAGGTAGTAATTGGTGTAATAAATTTATTGAGAATATTAATTGTAATTGGATGTTGATTAAAGTAATAATGTTAATGCAAGGTAAGCAATGCTAATTAAAGTCAATAACAAATGAAGGGTAAGGATGTAATCTAAGCTAAATTTTCGATAGATTGAATATGATTACGATAAATTGAAATTATGTAAACTTGGGTGTATAAACAATAAACTTAATGCAGAAAAGTAAACGATGGCAGTAATTATGTGTTGCCCGTTTATTTAGTCTATTAATTGAAATGAGAGATCAAAAATTTAATAAATATAAACAAAGGTTAAAATGATGGGAATGAGAATATGGTAAGTAAATGAAAGGTAATCAGTAGTAACCAGTTTATAGCATAATAATAGGCATAATATAAAGATGGGAATTTAGTTCAAATCAATGAAAATAATGTAGATGTTATACTTAGCTACAAATTGGATATATGGAAGTAAATGTAAGCATTCAATTAATAAATGAATTTGAATTTTTATAAGTGGTAATTGAATAAAAAAAATCAATGTTCTGTAAGACATCATATTATTTGCTTGGAAGTAATAAACTTAAAAGTTAATTAAATTTTTATGGTTACAATTGTATAAGTAACCTATTTGTTTAGTTCATAAAATTATAATTTGAAAGCAATTGCATTAATTGACTTAATTAGTGGAATCCCAATTATTTGAAACAAATTGTAAAGTTATAATGGATTGAAATTTGTAAATTGGGAACGAATTCAAAGTTATATTAATTGATAAAAATAATACGTAATGAAATTGTGGTTAATACTGAAATTTATAAATATATCAACTTTAAATTTGACATCTGAACTTTTTTAAATTATTGTGTGTGAGTAAGAAATCAAAAAGGATGAAATTTGTCAATTAAAGATTGAAATTTGAAATTTGATTTAAATTAGCTAATTTATTAATTTATTTAATTAATGTAAAAATAGCCATTTTGGCCACTGACTTGGATTTCGATGAAACCAGTTTTATTGGATCCGTAACGGTGAATTATTGTAGAATTTCAAGTTTCGTTGCGATCGGACTTGTCGTTTGATCGTACGGACTCGAAACACCCAGAAATCAATTAAATTAAAATCAATTGAAATCAATTTGAAAAAAATGATTTTAGCATAACTCCTTCATACGATGGAATTTGGACTTGAAACCTGTTCCATTGCGCTTAAAATATTTTAAAACATCTATTTTGATATACGGGTTGACCCAATTTCGTTCCGGAGTCGAAATGGGCTTTTCGGGCCATATATCGTCCAGCGCGTACATCCGATCGATCCGGTCCATTCTATTTCAACCATACCTATAAATTTCCTATTATAAACTATAAGGAACGAGATTTTCGACTCACGAAAGTCGACATTAATACGTCCACCGTATCAATTGCCGAACAATTGAATGTCGGAAAACTGAACCCTTAGGGTTTAAGAAGAAGAAAAAGATAGAAGAAGTAAGAAAGAAGAAGCAACAGAACAATATCAGAATCTCACAATCGCAGCAGAACAACATATAATAGATAAATGAATAATCTTTAAATCAAAAGAACTGTATGTTTTATACATTACATCATCAGAGTCAATATACAACACAACACATTAATGGACAGTTATATAAACCTGTCCTCACAACTGAATACACAGCGGAAAAGATAATATCATATACAAGTGATACGTTTCACCATCCAGCTTTCTCCTAATTTCCACAGCATCTCCTGAATTCCAGAATGACCTGATAACCTGACTCTACACTACCCTTGTGGAAAATGATGGGCACCCAGAGTTTAGGAAGGGAACAATAAACTTCAGGTCGGTCATGGGACTAGTGTGAGAACTTAAAACAGTTTATCTTTAAAAACAAACAAAGAAATATTTTAAAATAGATCCGCAATGCTTTTGGAAATGAAACTACCATAAGGCCTCCCGCCACACACACAATGCAAAGAATTGGAGGAGATTTCTCCTTATGATAGTCAAACATGCTTGATACGAGAGAATTTCCTGATATTATTACTATAAGTGCAAAATGTGGAAAACCATTTCGAAAGTATAATATAAATCTTAGCCAGCATAGGTACCATTATATTATGCCTGCTATAGCTACCTCCTGAGGAGGCAGGTTACACAATTTGCAATCGTAAAGGGTTCGTATTGTTTCTTTGGATTTCCAACAAATGGTCAGGCCAAGGAACTTCCCATTGCCACATGGGTACGCCTCTGGAAGGACGCCCCGAGAACCTAACCGGATCTCTGCCAACACAAGGTCGGGTTACCTCTGCAAAAGTAGGTAACTACTGACACGAGTATGCCATCCCCCAGTTGTAAACAACCTTTATCCGAGGATCCTCAACCACCAACAATCACAAAGTCATATTGTAACAACCCGCATATTTAACGATTTTATATTTAAATGTTTTATTTAAATATTGCGTCGTTGGTCGGATGTTAGGTCCGAAATGTTACTTTTTGTAAATGGCCGAATTGGAACTCGAAACCACCTCCAATGGTTCCAAAATGGCGTTTGCGATCTTTTTGAGTGTAAGCTTCGATATGTTTGGAGTTTGTGAATTTTTGCAACTTTTTTATTTGGGTTTTGGGTTTGGGTTCACCCCATTTGTTAGTTTAAACCCCTAACTCAGCCCTCTCTTCATCCATTCATCCTCATTTCATTTCTTAGCTTAAGAAAAACTGAAAATGGTGGAAGGGAAGAAGAATTAGAAATTTGCAAGCCCTAGTTCTTCTTTGTAACTTGAATTCTTGCTCCAAAAATCAAAGGGAAGACATAGGTAAGCTCCTCTTCATCTTCTCTATCTCTTTCTCTCTTCAATCTCAGAAATTCCTAAACCTAAACTTAGGAAAATATGTGTTTTATTCTTAGATTGAAGCTTGTAAGAGTTGAAGTGAAGAGTAGTTAGTCTCCTTCTTGTGTTTGAGCATCTTCTTCTTTGTTTTGTGATATAAGGTGAGTTTTGATCTCACATCTACTTCTTTTGATATCATTGATGTTAGGCATGAATTACTAACAATTGTTCATATGTTCTTTTGCTTTTGATTTGGGTTGATTCGGTGAAATTGCCAAATTATGATTTTTGAATCCAAATCTATGTAAAACCTTATATGGTTGATGTTTATGTTGTTCGGAGTGTTTGGGTGTGTTGTTAAGGTTAGGTAGTCATTTGACGTAAGCCCATAATCAACACGCATCCGATTGCTTTCGATTTGTTGGCCATAGTTGGCCCAGGTTCAGGAAATGCCTGAACATTGAGTTTCAGACGTCTGAAACTCCTATTTCAGACGTCTGAATATTGTTCTGGAGAACATTTTCATCCCCAGATTCAGACGTCTGAATTTATATTCCAGACGTCTGAATTGGCAAATTTTCAACTAGAAAGGAAATATGCCGAATATTGCCTATTTCAGACATCTGGATGTTTGGATTCAGACGTCTGAATTCTGTTTTGAAAAACAAATTTATTTTTAGTTTCAGACGTCTGAATCCCTTCTTTCAGACGTCTGAATATGCTGTTTTTGCCAAATTGCCGTATTCGTTTGGTTTTTCAAATTTAATCGATGCATACTGATTCCAATTAGTTGTTTATGCATATTTGACCTTAATGATTCCCTTTTGAATTCATTCACGGGTTTTATAAATGATTTCTTCAAATCGTATTAAAAGTTCGCTTCTCCGATTTATAAATTCTATTTAAAACACGCACAATTTCGCACTACGAGCGAAGTGGAAGGGTGATTAAATGGTTGAGCAAAACATGGACCATGAATCTATGCGTTTGTCCTTCCGATTAATTCCCAAACTATTCAATTGATCGTTTTAACCTTCGGGTTTGGTTTACCGATGATATGAGGTGAACTTTGTACTGCTTTGAGTGTGAAATTAACTAACGGATAGTAAACCGTTTAGTGTGAACGAGTGGTTATGGGACTCACGTTACCACTTTTCAGATTCCTTTTTGAGAGTTATGACACATTCCGCCAGTTAGTGGTGTCCAGTACTGGGTCTCTGACCTTCGCCACTACGGTTTGTTGCCTTCGGGTTTGTTGCCTTTTAGTATCGCTTCCGATGTTGGTCGTTATGAGCCGCATGGGTGATATTGGGTTTCCCTTTAGTATCGCTTCCGATGTTGGTCGTTATGAGCCGCATGGGTGATATTGGGTTTGGAGTCTTCGGGCTCATGGATCCTTGTTTGTACAGTACTGAGCTCGAGCAAATTTTATGATGTTTCATTGATATGTGTATTCCCTAGGTATCGCCTTTCGGTGTTGGTCTTTTTGAGCCGCATGATGCGTAGCGTTTACCTTGTGGAACTTGTATACCTTATTGGTATTTATTAATTGCCTTTTGGCTTGCTTTGGGATATTCTTATCCTTTGTTTCTATATGTTGCCGATGATATGAGGCTTGTTATCATATGATTCATCTTTTGTTAGATGATTGTGTTATCTCCTTTAGAGATATTTGTTATACTTTGTAACCTTGCAGGTTTATTGTTATTCAGTTTATCTAACTGATTTGTTTAGCTAGACTGACCCGTGTACTTTGTACTCGGGTCAGACCGAGATGTTTCAGGTTAGGTGCTTTTGGACTAAGCCTATTTTGCTTTCGCATGGACTATTCAGCTTGTTCCTTTTGTTAAAGCTTTTTTGTGTAGTCCTTTTTATTGTAACTCTGATATATGTATTCTTTTGACTCGTCTGTATATTATGGTTTGCTATACCACTTGACATGTATTATTTCGTAAACTCTGTTATGTATCTGTATATGTGTATATGATGATCTACAGTTCTGTGATGTATATTACATTTGAGTTGTTATATTCTGTTCTGATAGATCCTTCAACCACCTATAGTTTTGTTTTAAGTATTCATTGGGTATGTCGACCTGCTTGGTATGTTTATTTTCGATGTATTCAATAGATAGTTAGAGCAAGGCTATAGATGGTCGCTCCCAACCAGCCTTATTCTCCGTGTTAGTTGACGGCATTACCCTGTAGTGTCCTTGGCTAGCGTGGTTATAGAGGTGGGGAGTCACAGCGTGGTATCAGAGCTGAGTTCAGAACAAAATATGATAAACACAGAATAGATACACATATTACGGTACATCAAAGTGTATAAGTGATAAAAATCTTTGAATCATCGTGCCTTTCTATTCCTTCTTTTATCAAAGGTTAGATAGAATTTGGGGAATACGTCTAGGAGTGCATTTTATTCCGTAGTATTCCGTAATGAAGTATCTACCTTGTGATTAATCTTGTTCTTATCTTACTTTCAGCGTATGGCTGGAAGAGGCAGGGGATGACATTCGGATGCTGGGCAATCCAGTGGTTCACATACGGATGGCGTTTATATGTCTGCCGATCAGTTTTAGGAATTGTTTAGGAGCACTCAGCCTCTAGTTCCTCCTCGAGTGTCTCCACCTCGCAAGTCTGCTTTGAACGCCAGTGCAGTGATTTAGCTCATCTTGGAGGAAAGCCGTTTAAGGGCTCCGAGTCAGTTCTTGAAGTCCAAGCTTGGTTTCGCACATGCGAGCGTATCTTCTCTCGCGTAGATCTTTCTGACCATGATAGAGTTCTTGTAACTTCTAGCTTATTACAAGAGCGTGCTCTTGATTGGTATGACCTTCTTGTAGCCGAGATTGATGAGTCTACTCTTTCTTGGACTCAATTTCGAGAACGATTTGAGCTCAAGTTCGTTCCTGAATCTGAAAAAGTTTTATTGACCCGTCGCTTCCTTGAGTTGAAGCAAGGGAAATCTTCTATTTTTGAGTATGTTGCATCATTCGAGGCTTTATCTAAGTATGGTCTTGAATTCATTAGCACTTATTATAAGAAGAATTTGAAGTTTGTTTCTGGTCATAAGAAATATCTTAAGAAGTCTTTGTTGCTCCAGCTTAAGCTTTCTTTTGAGGAGTTGGTTGATTCTGCGCTTCATCTCGAGACCGTCGAGAAGGAGTGTGATAGTGATGTTGAGGTTTCCAAGAACCCCAACAAGAAGCCGATTCCATTTCAGAAGAAGCCTTTTCCTTCTGAGAAGAGGAAGATTGGTGGTCCTAGCTCTCATCCTCAACCTTCTGGGACACCTTTCGTTCGGAAGTGTTTCAATTGTGGTTCTCCTGATCACATTATTCGAGCTTGTCCTAAGCCTCTCTTCTGCCGCTATTGCAAGAAGGAAGGTCATCATGTTTCAGCTTGCCCTACTGTTCCGGCTGGTGCCAAGTCTAGCAGGCTTTATGCTGCTAAGGCTTCTGAAGGTCCTTCCCATCCTAAAGGTATATCTCCATCTATTTTGGAAGGTTCTATTTTATTTCATGATCACAGTATTCGAGTTCTTTTTGATACGGGTGCTTCACATTCTTTCGTATCGAAGAAGCTTGTCGATGATTTATCTTTGGATGTTTCTTGTTTAGTTACTTCTTTAAGGATTGTGAATCCTATTGGGGGATCCGTGACCCTTAGCTTGCTTTGTAATGATGTTGAGATTGTTTTATGTGGCTTTTCTTTTTAAGCGAATCTGCACGTTATTTCTTGTCTGGAATTTGATATGATTTTGGGTATGGACTGGCTAGTAAGATATGATGCCAGAATTATTTGTTCGAAGAGAATTATATATCTTCGACATCAGGATTCGTCTACTCAGTTATCTCTTATTCTTCGAGATGTGGATAATTCCGAAATGGGTTTATATTCTCTTGACTCGCGAGATGATAATGATATATCTCGTATTCTTATTGCTTGTGACTTTTTTGATGTTTTCGAACCTGTTTCGGGTTTGCCACCCAAGCGGGCAATTGAGTTCCGCATTGATCTCATTCCAGGCGCCCAGCCAGTTAGTCGTCCTCCCACGAGGATGTCTACAAAGGAAAATGAGGAACTCAAGAAGCAGCTTTTAGAGCTTGAGTCCAAGCAGTTGATTCAGTCCAGTTTTTCTCCATGGGGATCCGCGGTTGTCTTTGTGAGGAAGTCTGATGGAACTCTTAGGCTTTGCATTGACTATCGCAAACTTAACGAGTTGACCATCAGGAATAGGTATCCATTGCCTAGGATCGATGATGTGTTCGATCTATTGAGTGGTGCTAAGGTCTTTTCTCAGCTAGACCTTGCTACTGGTTTTCATCAGTTACGAGTCGCGGAGGATAGCATACCTCTTACCGCTTTCTGCACTCGTTATGGTTCTTTTGAGTGGCTCGTTACGCCGTTCGGTTTGACGAATGCTCTTGCTTTCTTTGTTGATCTCATGAATCGAGTATTCCGGCAATATCTCGATAAGTTCGTCCTTGTCTTCATTGATAATATCCTTATTTATTCTAAGTCTGAAGCCGAGCATGCTAATCACTTGAGAATTGTCTTGAGTGCTCTTCGTCATCATCAGCTTAGAGCCAAATTCTCCAAGTGCCACTTTTAGGAGAATAAGGTTAAGTTCTTAGGCCATGTTGTATCTTCCAATGGCATTTCTGTCGAACCCTCAAAGATCGAAGCCATCCAGAATTGGAAGAGGCCCGAGAATGTTCATGAGATTCGTAGTTTCCTTGGATTGGCGTGTTATTACCGTCAGTTCATTAAGGATTTTTCCCGAGTTGTGCTTCCTCTCACTTGCCTTACTCGAAAAGGCTTCGTTTTGATTGGTCCGACAAGTGTGAAGCTTCCTTTCAGACATTGAAGGAACTTCTCACTAATGCTCCTATTCTTGTGGTTCCCGAGGGGAATCATGATCTTGTTGTCTACACCGATGCTTGTGGTAGTGGTTTCGGCGCTATTCTTATGCAGAAGGATCGGGTATATTCTTATGCTTCTAGGAAACTGCGTCCGAATGAAGTTCGCTATGCCACTCATGATCTTGAGTTAGCCGCCATTGTCTTTGCCTTGAAGATTTGGCGACACTATTTATTGGGCGAGCGCTTCATTCTCTATACCGATCTTAAATCCTTGAAGTATTTGTTCACTCAGAAGGAACTCAATATGAGACAACAACGTTGTCTTGAGTTTCTTGCTTCCTTTGACTTTGATATCCAATATACCCCTGGTAAGGGTAATCGTGTTGCAGATGCGCTTAGTCGCAAACATTCGGCTGTTATTTCTATGATGCTTGCCGAATGGAATGTTCTTGAGACTCTATCCTTTTGTGAAATTCGTGATCGATGTTCATTTTCTGATTCTCCTATTCTATTGTTTAGTTTGGGAGCTCGACCTATTTTGTTGGATCGTATTGCCGGTGCCCAACGGCGTGATCCTGATTTATTGCATCTTATTCAGCTTTGTGAGTCCGGATCCTGTGATGAGGCGTTGCGGGATTTCAGCATTGATTCTCATGGGTGTCTTCGTAAGAAGAACCATCTTTTTGTGCCTTCTGATTTTGCACTTAGGCATGACATTCTTGATGACTGTCACCGTTCTAAGTATACCATTCATCCTGGTAGTAGTAAGATGTATGCCGATATGCATCGTCTTTATTATTGGGAAGGCATGAAGCGCGATGTAGCGAGTTATGTAAGTAATTGCATAACTTGTCAGCGTTTTAAGAATGAACACCAGCGTCCTTCTGGTCTTCTTCAGCCTCTTGAGATTCCATTGTGGAAATGGGATCAGATTTCTATGGATTTCGTTGACGTCCTACCCCGTTCGAGATCAGGTCATTCTAGCATTTAGGTTATTGTTGATCGCCTCTCTAAGTCTGCTCATTTTGTCCCTATTAAGTCTAATAGAACTGCTTCGCATTTGGCTAAGTTGTACGTCAAGGAAATCGTGATACTTCACGGTGTTCCTAGTTCTATTGTGAGTGATCGTGATCCTTTATTCACGAGTCATTTTTGGAAGAGTCTTCAGCAAGCTTTGGGAACAAAGCTTAATTTTAGTACAGCTTATCATCCGCAGTCTGACGGACAGACTGAACGGGTGAATCGTATCTTGGAAGATCTTCTCCGTATTTGTATTTTTGATTTTGGTGGTAGCTGGGAGGATCATCTACCTCTTGTAGAGTTCTCCTACAACAATAGTTTTCAGTCTAGTATCGGTATGGCTCCTTTCGAAGCCCTATACGAAAGGCCATGTCGATCTCCTTCATGTTGGTTGGAATCTGGGGAGAAGCTTATTCTTGGTCCAGATTTTGTTCGTGATTCTTCCGAGAAGATTGATCTTATCCGGTTGAGAATGAAAGAGGCACAGAGTCGCCAGAAATCCTACGCGGATAGCCGTAGGAAACCTCTCGAGTTCTCGATTGGTTATCTTGTTTTTATTCGTGTTTCTCCTTTGAAAGAGGTTATGCATTTCGGTACGACTGGGAAATTGGCTCCTCGCTTTATAGGACCATTTTCTATTAATGAACGTATTAGCCCTGTGGCTTATAGAGTTTCACTTCCTGCTCATCTATCTGGCATTCATGACGTGTTTCACGTCTCGCAGCTTCGGAAGTGTCTTCGAGAGTCGGATTCCGTTATTACTTCTCCTAATTTGATAAAGCTTGAGATCTCATCGGACTTACCTATTGTACAGCAACCAATTCACGTACTTGACACGGAGGTGCGACTCCTTCGGAACAAGGACGTGCCGCTCATTAAAGTTCAATGGTCCGCTAGTCCCAATGACTGTACTTGGGAAACCAGAGAGTTTATTGAGCGATCTTATCCGGGTTTTCTATCTTTGCTTGGGAACGGTGAGTATATCTTTTCGTCTCAAGCTTATTTTCTTTTCTTTTGAATGTTGTATGTATGTAGTTGTTACAAATATCGTCTCTAGGAATTGCGGGGACGCAATTTTGTAAGGAGGGGAGATCTGTAACAACCCGCATATTTAACGATTTTATATTTAAATATAGCGTCGTTGGTCAGACGTTAGGTTCGAAATGTTACTTTTTGCAAATGGCCGAATTGGAACTCGAAACCACCTCCATTGGTTCCAAAATGGCATTTGCGATCTTTTTGAGTGTAAGCTTCGAGATGTTTGGAGTTTGTGAATTTTTGCAACTTTTCTATTTGGGTTTTGGGTTTGGGTTCAACCCATTTGTTAGTTTAAACCCCTAACACAGCCCTCTCTTTATCCATTCACCCTCATTTCATTTCTTAGCTTAAGAAAAACTGAAAATGTTGGAAGGGAAGATTAAATAGAAATTTGCAAGCCCTAGTTCTTCTTTGTAACTTGAATTCTTGCTCCAAAAATCAAAGAGAAGACATAGGTAAGCTCCTCTTCATCTTCTCTATCTCTTTCTCTCTTCAATCTCAGAAATTCCTAAACCTAAACTTAGGAAAATATGTGTTTTATTCTTCGATTGAAGCTTGTAAGAGTTGAAGTGAAGAGTAGTTAGTCTCCTTCTTGGGTTTGAGCATCTTCTTCTTTGTTTTATGATATAAGGTGAGTTTTGAACTCACATCTGCTTCTTTTGATATCATTGATGTTAGGCATGAATTCCTAACAATTGTTCATATGTTCTTTTGCTTTTGATTTGGGTTGATTCGGTGAAATTGCCAAATTATTGTTTTTGAAGCCAAATCTATGTAAAACCTTATATGGTTAATGTTTATGTTGTTCCGAGTGTTTGGGTGTGTCCTTAAGGTTGGATAGTCGTTTGACATAAGCGCATAGTCAACACGCATCCGATTGCTTTCGATTTGTTGACCATAGTTGGCCCAGGTTCAGGAAATGCCTGAACATTGAGTTTCAGATGTCTGAAACTCCTATTTCAGACGTCTGAATATTGTTCTAGGGAACATTTTCATCCCCCGATTCAGACGTCTGAATTTATATTCCAGACGTCTGAATTGGCTAATTTTCAACCAGAAAGGAAATAGGCCGAATATTGCCTATTTCAGACGTCGGATGTTTGGATTCAGACGTCTGAATTCTGTTTTGAAAAACAAATTTATTTTTAGTTTCAGACGTCTGAATCCCTTCTTTCAGACGTCTGAATATGCTGTTTTTGCCAAATTGCCGTATTTGTTTGGTTTTCCAAATTTAATCGATGCATATTGATTCCAATTAGTTGTTTATGCATATTTGACCTTAATGATTCCCTTTTGAATTCATTCACAGGTTTTATAAATGATTTCTTCAAATCGTATTAAAAGTTTGCTACTCCGATTTATAAATTCTATTTAAAACACGCACAATTTCACACTTCGAACGAAGTGGAAGGGTGATTAAATGGTTGGGAAAAAAAAAGACCATGAATCTGTGCGTTTATCCTTCCGATTAATTCCCGACCTATTCAATTGATCGTTTTAACCTTCGGGTTTGGTTTACCGATGATATGAGGTGAACTTTGTACTTCTTTGAGTGTGAAATTAACTAACGGATAGTAAACCGTTTAGTGCGAACGAGTGGAGCCCCCACTCACGTTACCACTTTTCGAATTCCTTTTTGAGAGTTATGACACATTCAGCCAGTTAGTGGTGTCCAGTACTGGGTCTCTGACCTTCGCCACTACGGTTTGTTGCCTTCGGGTATGTGCCTTCAGGTTTGTGCCTTCATGTTTGTTGCCCTTTAGTATCGCTTCCGATGTTGGTCGCTATGAGCCGCATGGGTGATATTGGGTTGCCCTTTAGTATCGCTTCCGATGTTGGTCGTTATGAGCCGCATGGGTGATATTGGGTTGCCCTTTAGTATCGCTTCCGATGTTGGTCTTTATGAGCCGCATGGGTGATATTGGGTTTGGAGTCTTCGGGCTCATGGATCCTTATTTGTACATTACTGAGCTCGAGCAAATTTTATGATGTTTCATTGATATGTATATTCCCTAGGTATCGCCCTTCGGTGTTGGCCTTTTTGAGCCGCATGATGCGTAGCGTTTACCTTGTGGAACTTGTATACCTTATTGGTATTTGTTAATTGCCTTTTGGCTTGCTTTGGGATATTCTTATCCTTTGTTTCTATATGTTGCCGATGATATGAGGCTTGTTATCATATGATTCATCTTTTGTTAGATGATTGTGTTATCTCCTTTAGAGATATTTATTATACTTTGTAACCTTGCAGGTTTATTGTTGTTCAGTTTATCTAACTGATTTGTTTAGCTAGACTGACCGTGTATTTTATACTCGGGTCAGACCGAGATGTTTCAGGTTAGTTGCTTTTGGACTTAGTCTATTTTGCTTCCGCATGGACTATTCAGCTTGTTCCTTTTGTTAAAGCTTTTTTGTGTAGTCCTTTTTATTGTAACTCTGATATATGTATTCTTTTGACTCGTCTGTATATTGTGGTTTGCTATACCACTTGACATGTATTATTTTGTAAACTCTGTTATGTATCTGTATATGTGTATATGATGATCTACTGTTCTGTGATGTATATTACATTTGAGTTGTTATATTCTGTTCTGATAGATCCTTCAACCACCTATGGTTTTGTTTTAAGTATTCATTGGGTATGTCGACCTGCTTGGTATGTTTATCGTCGATGTACTCAATAGATAGTTAGAGCAAGGCTATAGATGGTCGCTCCCAACCAGCCTTATTCTCCGTGTTAGTTGACGGCATTACCCTGTAGTGTCCTTGGCTAGCGTGGGTATAGAGGTGGGGCGTCACACATATATATTTGCGATATCCACATAAGTTAAGTATCTGGGATCCATACCATGATACCACTTCTATACAGAAGGAAATGCACATACCCTAAGGGGCGCTACTCCCTATAACCTTGCTGCGTCTTTCCTGTTTTGACCATTTCCGAGTGGTGAGGTCCGACGAAGTCTCGTCCACAAAGCTACGCTTTTCACAAAAGCTATGCTTTGATCAACAAATGATCAGCAGCACTTCGTATGCCACATTACCAAATTGGGAATGTATCACTAGTAACCATCAACGACATAACCTCTGAGCTTGTACGTCTCAGAGAAGGGTGTTAAACTAAGAGAATAAATTCTCCGCCACCAACAGAATTGTATTAGATAGAAACCAGCTTTACATCTCAATTCGTAACGTCACACACATCCATAGAAGTCTGTTCCAGGATCGAACGGAACCGAAGGCACTTCCAAAGAAGCCCTTGCAATCCGGATATTCACTAATCACGTCCGGACTTCCATCGAAAAGGGTGATAAAATCTATATATCGGAGATGAGCCGATGTAGAGACATTCGGTGGTAATCCTTCCGTTTCCGAAAATATCCGGTCTTCAACACCGGTCGTCAAATGCTATTCATTACGAAGTATCACTATTCGGAATGATATTCATGTCCCAAAGGTCCTCTCCCGGCTAAACCAAATAACGAGCTCTTATTTTAAAATAAGTGTAGCATTCAAATTCAAGCAAATCACAACAAATACCCATTTAAAGGTAAATATTGATAGTCGGTTATTTAACTATCAATAGATATGCACAACATCATCAGATTCCAAATAATTTTCCAAATTATTTATTTTCCAAAAATATCTTTACATGATATATTTTCCACATTTCAACCATTTGAAAACAAATTTCAAATCACTTTTCACCTTTACAACTTTTGAAAAAAATTTCAAATCATTTTACTTACGCGGAAACACTTTCAGATATTTATTCATTTTCATTGGAAATCTGCCGAGTTCAAATAATTTAAAATAATTTATAACACTTATCCAAAATATAACGGGAAAACACTTTGAAATAAAACTATTTTTCTTTAAACACTTTACTTAAAATATTAGTAAAAAAATATTATACCAATATTACATTTAACTTAAGCCCAAACTAATTTTCAAAATAAAATTAGTAGATAGAGTATAACTATTTTCTAAAACAATTACTGATTAAATCTTAGAAATAATCATTTCTATATCAACTTAATAAATCTTTACTTAAAGGATTCAAAACAATTTACGAAGTTAATTTCTTCAAAGTATCCCTTTCAAAACAAATTCTAGAATTATATATATCTATATGTATATATCTTTCAAAGCTATTCAGAAATTTTATTCGGCTTTCCAGGGAGAATACACTTTCATTCCAAAATGGTTCATTTAAACCAATTAAATAAATCCTTACCGATTTACTTTAAATTACGTTCCAAATCCGTAAATTTATTTCCACGCTTCAAAAATAAATCGATGTTTATTTTTAAACAAATTTCCCTTTTCATTATAAATTCCTTGTTGAATTCAAATTCCAAATATCCATTGATATACGATTTTCAAATCGATTTCAAACATTCACTTTCAACAACAATTCAATTTTTCAATTGATTTCGAAAACAAGCAAATCAAATTCCATATTGATTTTCCACGAAATTAAACACCAGGTGAATTTCATTCAAATCTTAAATTAAAATCAATTTCTACTAAATCCCAAATCAATTTCCAAATGGATTTTCAAAACATTTAAATTCAATCACCAAAAATCAATTCTCAAATGGATTCCAAATTTTATTTCCTTTTAAAAAATAAATTCCTTTTAAAGAAAACAAATTCTTTTATTTTTCAAACTCTTTAAAATCCGTATTTTGAATAAATTCTTCAACCTTTGAATCATATTACCCGAAATCCATTTATTAAAGACTTTCCCATATTTTGAAATTTTATTCAATAAGATTAAAAATAAAACTTTTTTACTTTAGAATTTCTTCTTCTAAATTTATTCAATTCTCAAAAAATAAATTTTAATATAAACTTTCAACCTGAATTTTCAAAAATAAATTTTTTATCTATTTCCGGTATCCAACGATACCAAAATTATATTCAGCTAAATTTTAGCCTTCAACGATTTCAATCAAAAAGATAATCACACATAGAGATTATAAATAATCAACACACAACATTGGAACAAATTCAATTATTTGAGGAATCCAGTTGGATCCCTACAACCTGTTTCCATGCATCCATAGATGTTAACACAATATCAATCCCGTTTCAAGACGGGATATCGCGGTACATGGGTTTATATAAAATATCGTTCGCTATTATGCGGCACAATAGGGTCTCATCCTGTAATATAAAGATTTTCGACTCACGAAAATCGACATTAATACGTCCACTGTATCAACTGCCGAGCAATCGAAGGCCGTAAAACCGTACCATTAAGGTTAATAAACAGGAAGAAGATAGAAGAAGAAAGAAAAAGCAACAGAAACAATAACAGAATCTCACAATCACGGCGGAACAACATATAATATATCAATGAATAATCTGTAAAACAATGAATCATATATGTTATTACATTACATCACATTACATTACATTATCAGAGTTTACAACAAAAAATAGCGGAAAAGAAATACTATATACAAGTGATACGCCACACCATCCAGCTTGCCTCCAGATCTCTACAGCAACTCCTGAATTCCAGAATGACCTGATAACCTGACTCTTGACTGCCCGTGTGGAAAATGATGGGCACCCAGAGTTTAGGAAGGGAACAATAAACTCCAGGTCAGTCATGGGACTGGTGTGAGAACTTTAAACAGTTTATCTTTAAAAACAAACAAAGAAATATTTTAAAATAAATCCGCAATGCTTTTAGAAAATGTAATTACCGTAAATCCTCCTGCCACACTCACAATGCAAACGCAGAATTGGAGGAGATTTCTCCTTATGATAGTCAAAGTTTCTTACTACGCAAATTTATTTGATATTATTACTATAAGTGCAAAGTGCAGGAAAACATTTCGAAAGTACAATAATAATCTTAGCCAGCATAGATAACATTATATTATGCCTGCTTCAGCTACCTCCTGAGGAGGCAGGTTATACAATTTGTAATCGTAAAGTGTTCGTATTATTTTTTTGGATTTCCAACAAGTGGTCAGGCCAAGGAACTTCCCATTGCCACATGGGTACGCCTCTGGAAAGAGGCCCCGAGAACCTAACCGGATCTCTGCTAACACAAGGCCGGGTTACTAACGACCCGGAAAATTTTGACGATTTTTAATTGATTTTATAACGTATTTAATTGAATATTTGTGAAATTTATAATAATTGAAATTTTAAAATTTTCATATATTTAGAATACGTATATTTAAATATAGCAGATTTTAAATTTTCAATTAATTTTATCAAAGTTTATTTCGTTGTGGAATTCTAATTAATTCAAGCTAGATAATAATTGCTGATAATAAATTTATTTTCAAGTCTGGATATTATTCTTTAGAAAATTTCTAATTCCTCTTCTGACTGAGACGTCATCGTTCGTTTTTCCAAAATCGGACGTCTACTGCTCCGTTTACCTTATGTCTGACAAATTAATAGCTTTTTCAGTACCGATTTTCGACTTTTGATCGGATGATCGTTCTACCAATATCTGCATACCGTTTTGATCGTCCCATTGTGCTGATCTCCGCAGTATATTTGTTTATGTGTTTTAAAAGTCCGGTATACAGCGGAGCTCGCGAAACCGGTAACCGTATCGGTACCGGTCCGTGACCTTTTGTTTCTTTGAATTTCAAACTTCAGCCGTGGCTTCCAAGCAACCATCAATTGCTTAAATTTTTCTGCGTCAATCAAGTGTACTGTTACTTTCCATTTATTTATATTCATTGATATTTGCTGCCGTTCCATCTTTATTTATCTAATTTCATTCATTCGCTTGTGACTGTTGGAATTGAAATAATAGCAGAACGTTTCTATATATTTAAGCAAATGCATTATTATTGGCTGCCAGCTATTCACTATCTTCCACCCTCTCCCTATATTGCTCCCTTTCTTCTTGAAACCCATCTTCCTCTCCTTTATTTATTTCTTTCCTTCTCCTCTCCATAATTTAACTACAGCGAGGCAAATTCTTCTCTCCACCAAGCTTCCTTTCTCCCTGACCTCCTTCGCCTCTCACTCACCTCGTAGCTTCCTCCAGATCCGCCCCTTACTCAGCGTAGCCGAGCATCGCTGCAACCCACACACGTCCCCTCACCATAGCTCGCCTCGGCCACCGCCTACCACAGTCTCACGCAACCGCGTCCACTCGCCTACCATTTTGCTTCCCACTGCCGTGAGAGGCAGATCCATCCCAGTGGCCGAGCAGCACCTCTTATTTCCCCTTCCACGCAGCAACACACGTGGCCGCAGCATTTCCCACGGCTCCCCTGCCGAGACTCTACCTGCGTTCATATATATGTAAGTTTAAAATAATTAAAATATAATATGTTCTGATTTTCTGAAATGTTACAGTAAGTTGGGTATATTATTATATGTGAAGTTATTTTATATGTGAAGGTATACAGTATAAGTTTACAGTACATATATACTTTGCCATGGGATTATGAAATGATATAATGATTTGGTAAAATTGTTTTAACCTGATGTTGTTTTGTATGTTCTGTATATATTGACATGGATTATATGTTTCATTAGTTTATGGTATATAGGTTTATTAATGTGAATTTATTAACTATTGGTTTCAAACTCTATACATATATAGATTTTTATATATAATTTATATTATATTATAAGTTTGTTTTCTTTTGTGATAAGCTGTGTATTGTTTGGAACCAGCTACTGCTATTATAAAAATATAAAGATATTTGGAGGACTTGTTTTTATTGTAAGATATTTTATGCAGATATGTATTGATTTTTAGTACCGAATGCATATTAGATTGATTTTTATATAATATATATACGTGTAAGTTATATATACGTATAAGTTACTTTTTGTAAGTTATGCGAGTTATAGATATAATACATATCAGTTTATATACCGAAAATCATGGATCGGTTGTTTTTCAAATATAGTATGGGTTTAATACAATATAATATTCATATGATTGTTGAGCTTATTTATGTGATTGACTGGAATTATATGCATACATCTATTTAATAAAGTAAGTATATGGGAGTTTAGTTTTTATACTATTATATATATTTGTTTATAAGTAGCTGATTTGATATATATGTCATACATTATGGTCTGCATACATAAACTGTAAATATATATATAGTTTGAAAGAAAAAAATCTATGTAAGATTTTTTTTAACATGATAGGTATTTTTAAAATATGTGTTGATTTGAAAATTTATACATAGATTTTTCTAAGTTTTTTATATCTTGGGTCCTAATTTGTTTTAAATATAATAAGTTGAAGCACCTATATAATTTTATTCAAATAATTGTGGTACTGATTTTTATAAAGTAATAATAATAATGTATATATACATTAATTTGAATTTTGGGTTTAAGGACGATAATAATATATAAAAATACATCTTGCCTAAATTTTTATCAAGCTAATTTGACCCGCTCCCATCGATTTCTTTTATCAGTTTTGATCGTCGATTCGTGCCGATCTTACTTTGCTTTGAGATTTGTGCTTGGGCTTCGTAACTCAACTACATTGTCTATCTCTCTAACCTCGAAAGGTGAGCAATCACTCACGATTAACGTTCTTTTATTTATTAAATTTGATTTCAATTGAAACGACAATTGAAATATGCTGCTGTTATTAATGTTAATTTGTAACTGTTCACTTATGAGATATGACACCATATCCTATTGTTTATATTTATTTTGATGATATATGCCTGCTGTTATTACTATTTTCATATCTGTTATCACTCTGCAAGTTCTCCGTTAGTATAGAAATCACTATGGGTTGAAATGATACATACCCGAACGGACTTTAGAATAGGAGGATTTCGTTATGGGTTGAAATGATAGACCCAAACGATTTTCATTTAATTGAATTTGGGATTACGGGTTGAGATGATATCCACCCGTGTATATTTAGTGTACGGATTGAAATGATAAATATCTGTAACACTTGACCATATGATAAGGAATATATACAGACATCGTTGGTCCATATAAAATATTTTGGAAATAAATTCATTGTTTTGGGAAGAAATATATGGTCTTATTAAATGTAAATTCTTAAATTATTATATATAAAGGGAAATGATATATATAGATTTAATAATATTTAATTTAATTAAGATGGAATTAATACATAAATTATGTTAAATATTTATGTGAATTATATTTAAAATAGATTTTTCAAGAATTGGGATAAATTAAGATGGGAATATAAATTTTGGGTTTATTAAAGATGACATTTAAATAAAGATTTATTTAATTAAATCGATTTGAAATTTTTTGAATGGGAAATTTAAAGGTTGGATTTTATAACTGGATTTTTGATTTAAGTGATTTAATGAATATTTCACGTTTAACTAAATTAAGGAAAATATCGAGAAAAATGGAATTTAAGGTTAAATAATAGTGAGGTTAAATCGAGATCTATATGAAACTGTAAAATTGAACATTTAAATATTAAAGCTTTGAACTATATTGGAATTTAAATGGTTTATTTTGAGATTCGGATCTGTATTTAAAATCAATATAGTTGAATTTGTTATTTAGAAACTAAAATTGAATTAAAATCAAAATTTAAGTTGAACCAAATTTGAATTCGTTATTTAGAAAACTAAATTGAATAAAAATTTAGTTGACCGTTGAGTACTTGAGGTTTTGAAATATATTGAAATATGAAGGGGTAATTTTTTTGATTACAAATCCGATTTTGAGATCGATAAATTGAAAAGTTTATTTTAGGAATTGAATTTAAATTGATAATCGAGATTGAATTTAATTCAAATGGGAAGGTCGGGTTGATGTTGAAACGATTTGTTAAGTTGAGGGAATTGAAAATACTTTACTTTACAAATTATTTAATATATATAGATACTATTTTGGGAAATATAGAGATAATTGAAGAAAAATGATATTTGGTTTGAAGTATAAATTAAGTTGAAATGGCCATGGTGTTCTAGTGTATATTTCTACCTTGTAGATAGTTCCATGGACCCTTAGAGGATGGTCATCCCAAACATCCTTTAAGTTATTTGTATTTCAGTTGATATTTCACTTGAGTTGAATTTATTGATATAAGAATGTTAATCCTGACTCGAGTGTTTTGTGTTTTGCTTTACGCTCACGTCAGACCGAGTGATACAGCTTTTGAGACTCACCTTCGAAGTTGGAGTTTAGCTTGATGATACAGCTATCTATTCTTTCAGCTTTTCCAGTTGATTAGTTCAGAGAAGTCATCTACTCGTACTGGAGACTTCACTGCATTTGAGAGTTCTGCTGTATTTTATCTCTAACTCTGATATGTATATAGTAGCTTCACGAACTACTATTCTTTATCTATTCCGCTGCATTATTTACTCTGTGTCTATGATCTGTGATTGATGTATTTACTGTAAATGATATGTTTTGCCAAATTTAAATTAACAACGCGGTATTTTGAATTATTCAAGTCGGACATGTACGGTTTTATTGTCGATTTGAATGGTCCAAAATAGCAGGTCGTTACAGTTGGTATCAGAGCTTTGGCTCTAGGAAAAACTTAGCATATACGGTAAATTTATTTACAGAATCACTTTCGTTCGAGTTGAATCTTTTCCTTTCTGACTCGATTTCCTTTGAATTTTGAAATGTCCCTCGGTTCCGAAATTCATTCTTGTCTCTTTCTATTTATCTTCGTTTGATTCTGGAGTATCCCATAACTCCACTGAATGTTTTGTAAAGAGGGTGAAAACTCCTTTAAAATCGGCATTGATTCACCGAAGACTTCTGTATCCTCGGTCTACGATGCTGCTATATCTTGATATGCTGAATTCTTTCTCTGGCGATCGAATGCCGATTTGTTTTGGAATTCCGCATTGATTATATTCTTGAAGTCATGGTGGACCGGTAAAGATCGCCCGCGATTTATAGAAGTATATTCATCTTCTATTTTGTAATAAAATTTCCCCATTTTCGTTCGAGACTTCCCACTTTGTTTTGAAACTTCCTTTGGCTAGTTTCCCTTAAAATTTTGAACCTCTATCTTGTCTGATTTTGGACTCCTTGATGATAGGAAACTATTTTGTAGATGGCAAAATCGGAAGAGCAGAAAGCAGCTCGTCGAGCTCGGAGAGCACTAGCCCGTAAGGAACAGGAGGAAGCAATGGAGAAGTGGGAAAGCTTGTGGAGGGAAAGGGCAGGACCTGGTCCTTATGACCATGTCATCTGTTATCGGTGTCAGGAGAAGGGACATTATGCAGCCATGTGCGGAAAGAGAGATGAAGGAAAGAAGAAAGAGGGCAAGCGTTATCGATCCAAGATCTTCTGTTTTAAATGCCGTAGTACGGGGCACTTTCCCAGTCGCTGCCAGAAGGTGAAGAAAGCAAAAGCTGCACCCACTGCATCAGTCGACCAGTCAACCATTTGCTATCACTGCAGGCTGCCTGGGCATATAGCCAGGAATTGCCCTGTGAGGAAGTACGGAAGGAAGGCTGCGTTTCCGCAGTTCGTTAGGGAGGATGGGCGTGTCGTACATTTATGCAAGAAATGCAGAAGTTGGGGCCATATTGAGGGGGAGTGTTCTGGACCCGTTGAAGTGCCACCCGGTAGAATTAATACCGATGCTTTGTTTATGTAGAGTGGTTTTCTGTGGATCTGTTGTTTTCAGCAGTTGTTATGTTACTTTCGGTAAACTCTATTGTATCTTTTTCTTAACTGAAGTTCTCAAATAAAGTATTCATATTCCTGTTTTCGTTGATAAGAAATTGAATCTCTGTTTGTTTGAAATCTATCCTTGAATAATCCTTTGAAAGATCGGGTATGTTGTATTTTTGAAATTGTTATATCTATCGAAATTATTATTTGACTATGATTTTATTCTATATATAAAAGCGAAAATGTTTTCGATAAGGATTATATACCTATATATATAAAGCAAATAAGAAATGTTGTTCTATATAAAAGTTTTGAAAGGATTTGAAAATTTGAAAACTTGTAAGAAATTGATTTATATAAAAATGATTTACAACTGAAGGGTTAAATTTGAAATTCGAGAATTGAATTCAGGTATTTTGAAATTGGATTTAAGATTTTGGAAAATATATAAAAATAATACGATTTAAAGGTATTTTTCCAAATAAGAAATGTTTCAAATGAGTTCAAATGAATTCCAATAATTTTGAAGAAGTTTCAAAGAAGTTTTCAAGAAAACAGATGTCCAGAACTCACTTATGTCGCTAGAAAATAATTTCGGTGATGAGTGCACGCATCATCGACATTGATTTTCGAGTTTCAGAGTGGGGGAGGCCACTCTAGTAGCTTTGCTATGCGAGTGATATTGTGAAAACAAATTTCGATTTCAAATTCCGAAGTATAATTTGATATTTTCGAAAGATATATGTATGTATTTGAAACAATTTAAAATGAGACCGGTGTTCAGTCCTCGAGTTTCGGATTTAATAATTGATTTATTGTTGATTTTCAACTCTTGAATTGAAAATTTGATTTCCCTAACTATTTTGAATGTTCGAACACTTCCAAATCGAGATTAAATTTTCAAAGCTAAGAAATTTCGAAGAGTATAAAATGTTTGATAAAGAATATAAATTTAGTTTTGAAATGTTTTGAAAAAAAATAGTTGAATAATGGTTTCCAGAAAGGTAAATTGGATATTTCACATAGAAATAGATAGTAAAAGTTTTAAAAAAAAGGGATAATTATAAATTTGGAGACCATTTTGAGTATAATTGATTATGGGAAAATATTTGGTTTTGAAATTAAATTGGAATTTAAAAAAAAACCAGTACTTATATGGTGATTTTGGAAATGAATTTGTTTGACTTGAATTATTTTAATTTGGAAAATGGGATAATTTTCTAAACCTATTATTTTGGGAACTTTGAAATTTAGATATTTAATTTGGCAGAAAATTTGGTGAAATCATATATGATTTTGAAACTGAATTGATATTGAAATGATTTGAAATTTGAGAACCTTATATTATTAAGCACTTGATTTGGGAGTGGTCGAACTTATATAAAATGGATTGTATAAGTATGAAGTTGATTTAAAATCTATTGATTTGAATGGTACTCAATTTGGAAAGAGATTTTATATAATCGAAGTCTATATAAGTATGATTTGATCTACTATTGATTTGGAAAGTATTCTATTTGGGAAAAATGGAATCCTATATATATGGACTTTATATAAGTACGATATTTGAAAGTGATTTGAAAAGGTACTATATGATATATATTTTCGAAGTAAAGATATGGAAAGTGCCTTCTGCTTGATATCCGCTTTGTGGCCACATCGTGGATTCATTCTATCGATATTATTCTTTCTGATTTTTGGTTTTCCGGATGTAATACTCGAGTGTTCCCACCGTGGCGTAACCCATGGTTTTTTTTTCTCTTGTGAATGCATAGCGCAATTGCCTGGCTGAGTCTTGCCTAGGGGTACGGATTGTTTCCTGGGGGATCCAGGCATAACCATTGTGTATCCTGCACTCTACTAGTCATCATGGCGTAACTCGCAGGGCTGAGAAAGCTTACGGATATGGATTGTTTCCTGGGGGATCCAGGCGTAACCATTGTGTATCTGTGAACCATGATCGGACAAAGGTTTTTGGTTTGGTTGTTTGTTTGGATTGTCCTTTCCATATCTATTTTTTTAAAAGTTTTTCTAGTATTTTCACTGGGTGTTGAAATAGGTCTACTAAGTACTTGAAGAACTCTAGCTTTGCGCCTGATCAACGCATGGCCAGTGTCTGGAAGAACGAGGATAAACTTGTTAAAACACCGAGTTATAAAAGTATTTTCGAAAGAAAAAGTGGTTTCGGTATAAAAGTATTTTATTTATAAAGGTATTTTATTATAAAAGTATTTTCAACAAAAAAATTTTGTATTAATATTTGAAATTTAAATTCTTATGGTTTGAAATAAATTATTCGTGCCCGATTCTATTCTTTTGAATCTACCTCATCTGCTCAACTTTAGTTGTTCACTTATATTCTGTTTCCAGAATCTACCTTCCTTTCCTTTTGAACATAATCTCTTTAATATTTCTTATTTGTATACTACATTGTTTAATAGAAATTTTAGTTTTATAGATATTTTTTTAAGTTACTAATTAAATAAAATAAAAAAATTTCATGAATTTTTGGATTTAATATTTTTAAAAAGCTTCTTTGTAAATATAAGTAACAGTGCAAATGATTAGTTTCAAAGGAGTTTTGAAAAGTTTTAAAGTATCAAAGATAATCGAATTGCAAATGAAGTTTTCAAATTTCAAGTAAAATGTATTTAGTTCAAATTATTTGTTCAATCTTGACTTCCAATCTACTTTTATTTCTGGTTGTACAATTCTCCTACCTCCTTCCTTTTCGGGGACGAAAAGTTTTGAGTGGGGGAGAGTGTAACGACCCGGAAAATTTTAACGATTTTTAATTGATTTTATAACGTATTTAATTGAATATTTGTGAAATTTATAATAATTGAAATTTTAAAATTTTCATATATTTAGAATACGTATATTTAAATATAGCAGATTTTAAATTTTCAATTAATTTTATCAAAGTTTATTTCGTTGTGGAATTCTAATTAATTCAAGCTAGATAATAATTGCTGATAATAAATTTATTTTCAAGTCTGGATATTATTCTTTAGAAAATTTCTAATTCCTCTTCTGACTGAGACGTCATCGTTCGTTTTTCCAAAATCGGACGTCTACTGCTCCGTTTACCTTATGTCTGACAAATTAATAGCTTTTTCAGTACCGATTTTCGAATTTTGATCGGATGATCGTTCTACCAATATCTGCATACCGTTTTGATCGTCCCATTGTGCTGATCTCCGCAGTATATTTGTTTATGTGTTTTAAAAGTCCGGTATACAACGGAGCTCGCGAAACCGGTAACCGTATCGGTACCGGTCCGTGACCTTTTGTTTCTTTGAATTTCAAACTTCAGCCGTGGCTTCCAAGCAAGCATCAATTGCTTAAATTTTTCTGCGTCAATCAAGTGTACTGTTACTTTCCATTTATTTATATTCATTGATATTTGCTGCCGTTCCATCTTTATTTATCTAATTTCATTCATTCGCTTGTGACTGTTGGAATTGAAATAATAGCAGAACGTTTCTATATATTTAAGCAAATGCATTATTATCGGCTGCCAGCTATTCACTATCTTCCACCCTCTCCCTATATTGCTCCCTTTCTTCTTGAAACCCATCTTCCTCTCCTTTATTTATTTCTTTCCTTCTCCTCTCCATAATTTAACTACAGCGAGGCAAATTCTTCTCTCCACCAAGCTTCCTTTCTCCCTGACCTCCTTCGCCTCTCACTCACCTCGTAGCTTCCTCCAGATCCGCCCCTTACTCAGCGTAGCCGAGCATCGCTGCAACCCACACACGTCCCCTCACCATAGCTCGCCTCGGCCACCGCCTACCACAGTCTCACGCAACCGCGTCCACTCGCCTACCATTTTGCTTCCCACTGCCGTGAGAGGCAGATCCATCCCAGTGGCCGAGCAGCACCTCTTATTTCCCCTTCCACGCAGCAACACACGTGGCCGCAGCATTTCCCACGGCTCCCCTGCCGAGACTCTACCTGCGTTCATATATATGTAAGTTTAAAATAATTAAAATATAATATGTTCTGATTTTCTGAAATGTTACAGTAAGTTGGGTATATTATTATATGTGAAGTTATTTTATATGTGAAGGTATACAGTATAAGTTTACAGTACATATATACTTTGCCATGGGATTATGAAATGATATAATGATTTGGTAAAATTGTTTTAACCTGATGTTGTTTTGTATGTTCTGTATATATTGACATGGATTATATGTTTCATTAGTTTATGGTATATAGGTTTATTAATGTGAATTTATTAACTATTGGTTTCAAACTCTATACATATATAGATTTTTATATATAATTTATATTATATTATAAGTTTGTTTTCTTTTGTGATAAGCTGTGTATTGTTTGGAACCAGCTACTGCTATTATAAAAATATAAAGATATTTGGAGGACTTGTTTTTATTGTAAGATATTTTATGCAGATATGTATTGATTTTTAGTACCGAATGCATATTAGATTGATTTTTATATAATATATATACGTGTAAGTTATATATACGTATAAGTTACTTTTTGTAAGTTATGCGAGTTATAGATATAATACATATCAGTTTATATACCGAAAATCATGGATCGGTTGTTTTTCAAATATAGTATGGGTTTAATACAATATAATATTCATATGATTGTTGAGCTTATTTATGTGATTGACTGGAATTATATTCATACATCTATTTAATAAAGTAAGTATATGGGAGTTTAGTTTTTATACTATTATATATATTTGTTTATAAGTAGCTGATTTGATATATATGTCATACATTATGGTCTGCATACATAAACTGTAAATATATATATAGTTTGAAAGAAAAAAATCTATGTAAGATTTTTTTTAACATGATAGGTATTTTTAAAATATGTGTTGATTTGAAAATTTATACATAGATTTTTCTAAGTTGTTTATATCTTGGGTCCTAATTTGTTTTAAATATAATAAGTTGAATCACCTATATAATTTTATTCAAATAATTGTGGTACTGATTTTTATAAAGTAATAATAATAATGTATATATACATTAATTTGAATTTTGGGTTTAAGGAGGATAATAATATATAAAAATACATCTCGCCGAAATTTTTATCAAGCTAATTTGACCCGCTCCCATCGATTTCTTTTATCAGTTTTGATCGTCGATTCGTGCCGATCTTACTTTGCTTTGAGATTTGTGCTTGGGCTTCGTAACTCAACTACATTGTCTATCTCTCTAACCTCGAAAGGTGAGCAATCACTCACGATTAACGTTCTTTTATTTATTAAATTTGATTTCAATTGAAACGACAATTGAAATATGCTGCTGTTATTAATGTTAATTTGTAACTGTTCACTTATGAGATATGACACCATATCCTATTGTTTATATTTATTTTGATGATATATGCCTGCTGTTATTACTATTTTCATATCTGTTATCACTCTGCAAGTTCTCCGTTAGTATAGAAATCACTATGGGTTGAAATGATACATACCCGAACGGACTTTAGAATAGGAGGATTTCGTTATGGGTTGAAATGGTAGACCCAAACGATTTTCATTTAATTGAATTTGGGATTACGGGTTGAGATGATATCCACCCGTGTATATTTAGTGTACGGATTGAAATGATAAATATCTGTAACACTTGACCATATGATAAGGAATATATACAGACATCGTTGGTCCATATAAAATATTTTGGAAATAAATTCATTGTTTTGGGAAGAAATATATGGTCTTATTAAATGTAAATTCTTAAATTATTATATATAAAGGGAAATGATATATATAGATTTAATAATATTTAATTTAATTAAGATGGAATTAATACATAAATTATGTTAAATATTTATGTGAATTATATTTAAAATAGATTTTTCAAGAATTGGGATAAATTAAGATGGGAAGATAAATTTTGGGTTTATTAAAGATGACATTTAAATAAAGATTTATTTAATTAAATCGATTTGAAATTTTTTGAATGGGAAATTTAAAGGTTGGATTTTATAACTGGATTTTTGATTTAAGTGATTTAATTAATATTTCACGTTTAACTAAATTAAGGAAAATATCGAGAAAAATGGATTTTAAGGTTAAATAATAGTGAGGTTAAATCGAGATCTATATGAAACTGTAAAATTGAACATTTAAATATTAAAGCTTTGAACTATATTGGAATTTAAATGGTTTATTTTGAGATTCGGATTTGTATTTAAAATCAATATAGTTGAATTTGTTATTCAGAAACTAAAATTGAATTAAAATGAAAATTTAAGTTGAACCAAATTTGAATTCGTTATTTAGAAAACTAAATTGAATAAAAATTTAGTTGACCGTTGAGTACTTGAGGTTTTGAAATATATTGAAATATGAAGGGGTAATTTTTTTGATTACAAATCCGATTTTGAGATCGATAAATTGAAAAGTTTATTTTAGGAATTGAATTTAAATTGATAATCGAGATTGAATTTAATTCAAATGGGAAGGTCGGGTTGATGTTGAAACGATTTGTTAAGTTGAGGGAATTGAAAATACTTTACTTTACAAATTATTTAATATATATAGATACTATTTTGGGAAATATAGAGATAATTGAAGAAAAATGATATTTGGTTTGAAGTATAAATTAAGTTGAAATGGCCATGGTGTTCTAGTGTATATTTCTACCTTGTAGATAGTTCCATGGACCCTTAGAGGATGGTCATCCCAAACATCCTTTAAGTTATTTGTATTTCAGTTGATATTTCACTTGAGTTGAATTTATTGATATAAGAATGTTAATCCTGACTCGAGTGTTTTGTGTTTTGCTTTACGCTCGCGTCAGACCGAGTGATACAGCTTTTGAGACTCACCTTCGAAGTTGGAGTTTAGCTTGATGATACAGCTATCTATTCTTTCAGCTTTTCCAGTTGATTGGTTCAGAGAAGTCATCTACTCGTACTGGAGACTTCACTGCATTTGAGAGTTCTGCTGTATTTTATCTCTAACTCTGATATGTATATAGTAGCTTCACGAACTACTATTATTTATCTATTCCGCTGCATTATTTACTCTGTGTCTATGATCTGTGATTGATGTATTTACTGTAAATGATATGTTTTGCCAAATTTAAATTAACAACGCGGTATTTTGAATTATTCAAGTCGGACATGTACGGTTTTATTGTCGATTTGAATGGTCCAAAATAGCAGGTCGTTACAGGTTACCTCAAGCTAGGTAACTGTAACGACCCGTAAATTTTCGATAATTAAAATAGCTAATTTAATAAGTTTTCGTGATTTAGTGTTAGAAAAAAATTGTAATTCGTTTGGAATAATAATAACTAGAATGAATTGCAACAATAATTATCCAAGTAATGAAAATAAAAGCTACTTAGTGAATGCCTTTGAAATCAATAGTTGAATAGGATAATAAATGTTGAAATTCATTAGGTATAATAGAGAAATTGATTGATAAGTAAAATCTTTTGAAAATCAAATATTGAATATTGAACAGGTAAATGGTTTAAATTGAATATTTAAAACTTATTGAATAATTGAATAAATGTAAAATGAAAATAGTGTTCTAAAATTTTGAATTGGTTTTAAAGGTTGAATCCTATAAGTTCAATTTCAATATTTCAAAAGATAGGGATTTAATAATCAAATTTTGTTTAAATTTAATAATTACAAATGTTTGAATAATAAAATTCCGAATTTGATATGATTAATTGGATATTGAAATTTAATATATGAAAATAGAGTGAATATTTGAAATTTGATTTAATATGATTCAAATTGGTTTCCAAAATGAATGTAAGTTATATTTGGATTATAATACGAGTTAATAATATTTTAAAATTGGAATTTATTGGATAAAATTTAATAACGGGTTTAATATGATTAAAAATGATTTGTAAAATTTTATTTTATCATATTGGAGTTATAGTGATGTTATAGAACTTTTAAAACTGAATTTTAAATCTATTTGTGAAATTTGAATATTTTAATATTTAATTATCGACTGAATAATAGCCAATTTTCGAGCAGTCTCAGAATTGGACGAAACTAGTTCCATTGGATCCGTAATAGTTAGTTATTAGCGGATTTTAATTTTCGTAGCAATCGGAGTTGTCGTTTGACCGTGGCAGCTCAAAACGCGTTGAAATTGTTTTAATATTAATTTGGCGAGTTAAAAATAGTCATTTTTCAAACGGTCTCGGATTTCGACGAAACTAGTTTCATCGGATCCGTAATGTGATATTATTGTAAGATTTCAAATTTCAGGTTAATTGGATTTATCGTTTGTCCGGGGCGAGTCAAAACGCATAAAAAATTCGTTTAAATCGATTTAATTCAAATTGATCGTTTATCGCTATAACTCGCGCATACGATCGAATTAGCTTCCGAAACCTTTTCCATTGCGTCCGGAATAGGGGTATAACATTATGAACGCCTGGCGGCATGCCCTAATCGGGGTTCGAGATTTCGAATTGCGTAGATCGAGGTATTTTGAAATTTAAATAAATATTTTAATTAGTCAAATCTCCTTTTCAGCTGCTATCCCATCTTTTCACTGTATCCTTGACCCGTTCAGACACGCAATAGCCTTTCCTTCCTTTTTATAACTGCACACGCAAGTCTCAGAGAAGAAAAATTGCAAGCTTCAAAAGAAAAAAAATCATCTCTCCTTCAATACTCGATTAAAAATCACAAAACTAGTTTTAAAAATCCTATCTTTGCTTTATCTTCGAAGTGGTATACGTTTTGAAGGGTGCGGCTATGATTTGGAAATGGCAGTGAGGATGAGCGTGTGCAGGAATAACTAGGGTTTGGTCTTGCGAAGTTTTGGGCCAACAAATCAAGAAGTGAAGGTGTGCTTTGGATTTAGCATGGCGAGGCGCATCTGGGGGAGGAGTTTTGCGGCGTGCGATCAATGATGGGGGAGTGCGACTTTCGTACAGGCGGAGGTTAGCTCCGGGTCGCGTTGTACTAGGTGTGGCCGAGCTTGCAACCTTGTGGTCGAGATGATGGAGGCTTTGAAGAGAAGAAGATTGGCGAAGGCGGAATTTGTTTTCGTTGTGCGTTGCTCCGTATCAGGGGAAGGCAGTGCACGGCCTTGGGTTCTCGTGTGTGTACAGGGAGGTAAGGTTTGGGAAGATGAAGTTATGTGGGCTGGGCCTAAATTGCTTTGGGTATGAATTTATTTGAATATCTATATAAATTGTTTATAAAATTCGAATGTCGATAACTAATAAAATGTATAACTCTCACATACGAGGTCCGATTGAGACGAGACTTTTTGCGTTGCGATCGTGATGACGAAAGCTTCGAAATGAAATTGGTTTGGATGAATTTGGAGATAGTTGAAATTTGGGCTAAAATTGGAAGTCGTCCGGTTTAGTTCCAAACCGGAACTTCTCGGTAACAACAGGAAAATCAAGGTGAGTGTTTTATAACGCTCACAACGTACTAAATATCTTTATGCTAGTTAAATTGACATTATGAAGTGATATGAATTTTATTTGTCGTTGTTTGATATAAATTTAATTGTCATATAGCTTGTTATTTGAATTAACCGTTGAAAAATTAAATTGACAGTTAAATTGAAATTGAAATTGAATTGCGATTAAATTACCTGACATTGATAACTATGAAACTGCCATGAATTGTATTGTTTATTGGATGATGTATTTTGATGGATGTTATTAGTTGATATTTGAGTGTTTGGATGTTTATTTGCTTATATATATCCTGTTATGCATACATATGATACTGTGATTTAATTTAAGTAATATATATTCATCCCTGACATTTAATTGAATAAATAATTACTTGGCCATAGGATAGAAAATTATATACGGACACCGAATTGGCTAAATGAATAATATTAAAAATCGTCGATTTGAAGTTTATTTAAATGTTTTGATTTAAAGGTTATAAATAGAAATCAATTTATAGAAATCGAATTCATCGGGAAATTGAGTTTGGAATGTTGAAATAAATTTTGGTAAAAGGAAATTGTAAATAATAAAAGTTGAGACTTTGAAATTTAAAAATTGGGATTTGATTGAATTTCGAAAATTGATTTGTTTAAAGATTTAGCCTAAATTCGAGTTTTGAATATTTCTAAGTAAAAGCGATATAAAAAGATATTTTGAAATTGAGCTTGAAATTGAATCATATTTGTAATTGGGTTTCAAACTTGAATATTGATGGAAAATTTTGTTAAGTATTATAAATGGATATTTTGAAATTCAAGCTAAAAATTGATATAAATTGAAATTTAATAAATTAAAGGTGAATGAAAAATTGAATTAATTAAAGCGAATATGAAATTGAAATTGAATTAATCGAAAGTGAATATAAAATTGAAATTGATTTAATCGAAGGTAAATAAAAAAAATGAAATTGAATCAATCGGAAGTGAATATAAACATTTAAATTGAAATAATTGAAAGTGAATATAACATTGAATAAATTTGAATCAAAGTTGACATTGATTCGAATTGAAATCGAAGTTGAATCGGTAGAATGGAAATTGAAATTGATTTGAATTGGGAAGTTATAAATTGAAATGGGTTGGTTTTGAAGCTGTTTTATTTTGTTTTCCAAATTTCTCTGCTATATAAACCATTTTGAATACTTAAACAATATTAATCTATTTTAAATCTACTTAACCCAATTTAAATTATTTTAAACTAAATTTATCTATTTCAAATCCATTTTAAGATTTTAAAGTATTTTAACTATTTTAATTATTTAAAACTACTTTTAAACTACTTAAAACTATTTTTTCTAAAATTCTAAGCTGGTCAATAAGGTGAAATGTTTATATTTAAATCTTGAATTTAAATACGAATTGCGTTAAATGAAGTTGCAACCTAAATCGAAATTCGAAATGATTTTGAAATCGAAATGAGATATTGATGCGAAAATGAATTTGAAGCGAAATCTTACATTTGAATAGATATGATGATATTTGAAATAGATTTGATTTTTGAAGCGAATATGATATTTTGATATAAATTATGAATCAATTTGAAATATAAAAGAGCCAACGGTGTAATAATACGTAGTTGTTAAAGAGACCGGGATCGGATATGGACATACTCTCTGTCGATACCGAAAACCACTTTAATAACTATTATACGCGGAGTGTTGATCCAGAATGAAGTGGATGGTTTGGTGAACGCGTTGACTGAAGAAAGAGAACGATATTGGATGACCCCTGACATGACTAAAACAGGAGCCGCGCCGGGCCATTGAGGTTCGCCACCTCTAGCGGACACGCTTCTTCGATACCATTTCTATTACATTTGTGATGCGATTTGGGTGCACCCCTTGATTTCGGAGTGTTGTTTCGCGGTGTTGGGGTAGCTGCTGGCTATGCCCAACATCAGTCCGGATCACGCAACTACTAGTATCCTAGTTGGTATCGCCTCATGTACCTTGTCATACTGATTATCCTATTCGCGACCACTACGTTTTGATTTGTACCTTGAGTATATGGATTGCCCTCTGGTGACTTCCGGTTTTGGGGAAACTACGGTCTTGTATATGCTTTTGGGAATATAAAATGTGTTAAGGGGGATTATGGTAACGCCTTAACGCTATTTTGATACTTTATATTACCGATAGACATTATCTACTTAGCGTACATTACTATATAGTAGATAGTTTAACGGATCCTTAGGAGATGGAAAATCCCGTAACATCTCTTGAGTTATTGCACGCACGTCGACACTGGATATGAGATGTCAAACCCCGTAAACATCTCTGACGCCGTTACACTCATATTTATTTCCGATTGATTTAACTTTTATAAGGATATTTAGTCCTGACTCGAGTGTTTTGTCTTTTCATTACGCTCGGGTCAGTCCTGAGTTTTCAGTTTAGGTTGAAGATCATTTCCTTGGAGGACGGAGACGAAGATTTGGTATATGATCTACTACTATTATATTCATTCCATTCCGCTGCATTGTTGTATGATATTTGCTGTGTATGTAACTCTGATGAATGTTGTATAATAATAATCAAATGTATTCATTTCAAATGTATTCATTTAATTAACAGCTTCATGAACTGTTATTTTATTATTATACTTTAGCCTTCCGCTGTGAGATTCTGTGTTGTTTCATTTCCTTTATTTCCCTTCCTTTTCTTTCTTAATTACCCCAATAACTATCTGCTCTTTTAATGGTTTGGAATCGACATGTGTAATTTATCGTCGGTTTAAACTGTCCAAAAAGGCGGGTCGTTACAGTTGGTATCAGAGCTTTGGTTTAGCGATAAACCTTGGCTCTAGTGGGGAATAACTCATTGAAATAGAGGTAAACTATATGAATGAGTTGAGTGTATATGAGAGAGCGTACTTGTTAGTGATATAAAATGTTTTATATTGTGTCGGTTGTTTTGTGAGTGGCTTATGGATTCTGGTCAGTACGAGTAATTAACGTCATTGATAGGGATCTCTAAACACTTAAACAGAACAAATTCGACATAGTATTGTTTTGAAATTGGGTAAATGAAATAATTTTGCCCTAATTATATTTTGTATATAAAGAAAATACTTCAGAAATTAGTGTGACTTATCTAGCTTACCTGGCTGTTAGGAATAAAAATATTGGTTATTATCACTAATTGGATATTGTAATTTGATAACTAAGTTGAATTACAAAAGAACAGTAATAAAATACTTGTGGAATGTTTTAAGAAAGAAATTCCTATAATTTGAAGAAAATATAAAACACTTGTGAAATCTTATAAGAATATTTTATAAAGGTGACTTATGAATTAAAATAGATTTAAATTGGAAAATATTGAATTATGTCTCGGAGGTTTTTAAATGGTTTTCCAAGCTTTGAAGAAATATATATTAATATTAGTTGGAAATTGTTTATGGAAATATTTTGAAAGGGTTTTAAAAGAAGGAATGAATTAAGTACTCCTCTCTTATGTCGCTGGAAAATAATTTCGGTGATGACTGCGCAGCATCATCGATGTTCATTTTCGAGTCTCAAGGTGGGGGAGACTTCTAAGAAGCTTTGTTTTCTTCGAAATTATTTTGGGCAAAATGGGTTTTGGTTTAAACTCCAAAGGTTTGATTTGATATATTTAAAAGGATATAAGTGTATATGTTTATTTCAAATGATTTGAAAAGAACCGGGCATTTAAATTTCTAAGTGTTGTTAATTAATAATTTTCAAATTATTTGAATGAAATGTGAATAACCAGAAATTATAAAATAAGAGGATTAAGATATCTAATCTATTGTTTGGAAAAAACTTTAAAGTTAAAAGGCAAAGAGAATCTAAACAAAGTAAATTGTGAACATTCTAAATTGGTAAAATAAAATTCTATAAATTTGTATAAAACCAAAAATTACATTCTGATAACATAAAACAAGACTTACCAAATATTAAAAAAAATTAAAATGATGTTTTGGGATATGTAATGAGATGTTGTAAAAATAAACAGAACCGGAAAGTAATTAAAAGTATACAAGTAAGGAAAACTCAAAAGGAATTAAAATGTATATAAATGAAAAATTAGGTTGTGATAAAAATGTTATAACTTAAATATAACTTGAAACGATGAATGGATAAATGGAACAAGTAAGTGAACTTAAGAAAGAAGATAAATGAATCGAATTATATTTTTGTAAATTGGTTATAGAAAATAAATATAAATTGCATAGAAAAAAAATATATAATAATAATTGAATTTGTAACCTTTAAGATAATTGTAAACTAAGAAAAATCATTTATGAGAGGTTAGACTTTTATAGGATGATTAATAAACTAAAGTGTCGGTTAATAAAATGTTCCACAAATGAATTCGTTATTTACTGAAATTATGAAAATGAAATAAATGTAACAATGGAATTTCTTATAGCTAAGAATAGATTGGAAAATGAAATTGAATTTAATTAAATTATATAGAATGTTTAAAATGAACATGAGTAAGCAAATTCTATGATATGATGTTAAGAAAAGATAATGTTGAAGAATATGCTATGTAAAGAAATGTATATATTAACTGAATAACAAATTGTGAATAATAAATGGTAAATAAAATGGAGGTCAATAAAATAATTTAGTATAGATAAATTGGATAGAAAGCTATTGGAAGGTAATACGTGAGATTGTACGTATATTATGTTATTCGCATAACGATTTGATCCAAATTCGAGCACAAAATTTCGAGATGATGTATATCGATCCAAGTTAGGATTTTTCACTTGATTCTCGACGGCGAACCCTAGATATGGATTTTTAATTGATTCTGGAATTCTCTATCATAGTATATGGCTATGCAAGGAGAGTAACAGTTTCCAATCAAGGAACCAAATCCGAGTCCGCACTAGAGAGTCATGTGAACGATACTAGTTTGGAAGTGAAATTGTGTGATCGAATAAGCGATTAGATTGATATTGCTCATGGATGATATATGTACGGCTTACGGACTTAATTAAAGTTAATATTGGAAATTTAAGATGCCAAATATAAAATGATTTTTTTTATTTATTTATATAACATGATATATATATAAAAGAGAGAAACCAAATTGAATGTAAAATTAATAATTTGGTTATGTTGGGTATGATTTGTTTGTTATATGATTTTAAGTTGATTGTATGTAATTCATTAAGTGTTAATGAAATTGAAAGCTATAAATCATTGAAATTAAATTGGAAGTTAAATGAATTTAAATAGAATTTAATTTGATTCAAATTGGAAGTGAACTAATGTAAATATAAATTAGTGAATGTTAACTAATTGAATTGAGGATGAATGTTAGAAAAATCCAACGTTAATGAATCAACTATGATTAAAATTGAAACCAAGTCAATAAATATTAATGAGAAGTGAATTTATATTGATTGGTTATGGATTTGTTGGATGATAGTTGATTGATGGTTGCATTTGTTGTTTTGTTGCATTTGCTATGTTGGCACATGTAGTTGTTATGTTGCTATATTGTGTATATTGATATTATTTTCATATATGCATGTTTCTCATGGTTTGTTGAGTGTTTAGTAGGTGCGGATTGCGCTTGCTTCGCATTTGGAGCTCGCTTTCACGCTATATTATTCGTATATGCTCGCTAATAAAAATATAAGGTACATGTTTATTTTATCATTGGATTTGGTGATTTTTGATGAGCCACTTGGCTTTTGGATTTTCTTTTGTTTGTTTGGGGCCCGTAGAGGCGTTTTGTAGTTGTACCGATCGAGCCGCGCAAAGGAGACTCTGCCGAAATTTTTCGTAAATCCGGGTGTTAGAAAATTTTTCAAGTTTTAAATTTTTTTATAACTTGTTTTGATAACTAACTTTAAATTTAGAAAGCCGTTTGGAATAACTTAGTGGAAGCGTAGTTATAACTTTATAAATGGAATTTCATTGTTTTATAAGTTAGTAACTTTGAATGAAATATATCTAATGTGAATTCTATGCTTAGTTCTTTTCCCTTCTTTTTCCTTTTCGGGGACGAAAAGTTTTGAGTGGGGGAGAATGTAACGACCCGTAAATTTTCGATAATTAAAATAGCTAATTTAATAAGTTTTCGTGATTTAGTGTTAGAAAAAAATTGTAATTCGTTTGGAATAATAATAACTAGAATGAATTGCAACAATAATTATCCAAGTAATGAAAATAAAAGCTACTTAGTGAATGCCTTTGAAATCAATAGTTGAATAGGATAATAAATGTTGAAATTCATTAGGTATAATAGAGAAATTGATTGATAAGTAAAATCTTTTGAAAATCAAATATTGAATATTGAACAGGTAAATGGTTTAAATTGAATATTTAAAACTTATTGAATAATTGAATAAATGTAAAATGAAAATAGTGTTCTAAAATTGTGAATTGGTTTTAAAGGTTGAATCCTATAAGTTCAATTTCAATATTTCAAAAGATAGGGATTTAATAATCAAATTTTGTTTAAATTTAATAATTACAAATGTTTGAATAATAAAATTCCGAATTTGATATGATTAATTGGATATTGAAATTTAATATATGAAAATAGAGTGAATATTTGAAATTTGATTTAATATGATTCAAATTGGTTTCCAAAATGAATGTAAGTTATATTTGGATTATAATACGAGTTAATAATATTTTAAAATTGGAATTTATTGGATAAAATTTAATAACGGGTTTAATATGATTAAAAATGATTTGTAAAATTTTATTTTATCATATTGGAGTTATAGTGATGTTATAGAACTTTTAAAACTGAATTTTAAATCTATTTGTGAAATTTGAATATTTTAATATTTAATTATCGACTGAATAATAGCCAATTTTCGAGCAGTCTCAGAATTGGACGAAACTAGTTCCATTGGATCCGTAATAGTTAGTTATTAGCGGATTTTAATTTTCGTAGCAATCGGAGTTGTCGTTTGACCGTGGCAGCTCAAAACGCGTTGAAATTGTTTTAATATTAATTTGGCGAGTTAAAAATAGTCATTTTTCAAACGGTCTCGGATTTCGACGAAACTAGTTTCATCGGATCCGTAATGTGATATTATTGTAAGATTTCAAATTTCAGGTTAATTGGATTTATCGTTTGTCCGGGGCGAGTCAAAACGCATAAAAAATTCGTTTAAATCGATTTAATTCAAATTGATCGTTTATCGCTATAACTCGCGCATACGATCGAATTAGCTTCCGAAACCTTTTCCATTGCGTCCGGAATAGGGGTATAACATTATGAACGCCTGGCGGCATGCCCTAATCGGGGTTCGAGATTTCGAATTGCGTAGATCGAGGTATTTTGAAATTTAAATAAATATTTTAATTAGTCAAATCTCCTTTTCAGCTGCTATCCCATCTTTTCACTGTATCCTTGACCCGTTCAGACACGCAATAGCCTTTCCTTCCTTTTTATAACTGCACACGCAAGTCTCAGAGAAGAAAAATTGCAAGCTTCAAAAGAAAAAAAATCATCTCTCCTTCAATACTCGATTAAAAATCACAAAACTAGTTTTAAAAATCCTATCTTTGCTTTATCTTCGAAGTGGTATACGTTTTGAAGGGTGCGGCTATGATTTGGAAATGGCAGTGAGGATGAGCGTGTGCAGGAATAACTAGGGTTTGGTCTTGCGAAGTTTTGGGCCAACAAATCAAGAAGTGAAGGTGTGCTTTGGATTTAGCATGGCGAGGCGCATCTGGGGGAGGAGTTTTGCGGCGTGCGATCAATGATGGGGGAGTGCGACTTTCGTACAGGCGGAGGTTAGCTCCGGGTCGCGTTGTACTAGGTGTGGCCGAGCTTGCAACCTTGTGGTCGAGATGATGGAGGCTTTGAAGAGAAGAAGATTGGCGAAGGCGGAATTTGTTTTCGTTGTGCGTTGCTCCGTATCAGGGGAAGGCAGTGCACGGCCTTGGGTTCTCGTGTGTGTACAGGGAGGTAAGGTTTGGGAAGATGAAGTTATGTGGGCTGGGCCTAAATTGCTTTGGGTATGAATTTATTTGAATATCTATATAAATTGTTTATAAAATTCGAATGTCGATAACTAATAAAATGTATAACTCTCACATACGAGGTCCGATTGAGACGAGACTTTTTGCGTTGCGATCGTGATGACGAAAGCTTCGAAATGAAATTGGTTTGGATGAATTTGGAGATAGTTGAAATTTGGGCTAAAATTGGAAGTCGTCCGGTTTAGTTCCAAACCGGAACTTCTCGGTAACAACAGGAAAATCAAGGTGAGTGTTTTATAACGCTCACAACGTACTAAATATCTTTATGCTAGTTAAATTGACATTATGAAGTGATATGAATTTTATTTGTCGTTGTTTGATATAAATTTAATTGTCATATAGCTTGTTATTTGAATTAACCGTTGAAAAATTAAATTGACAGTTAAATTGAAATTGAAATTGAATTGCGATTAAATTACCTGACATTGATAACTATGAAACTGCCATGAATTGTATTGTTTATTGGATGATGTATTTTGATGGATGTTATTAGTTGATATTTGAGTGTTTGGATGTTTATTTGCTTATATATATCCTGTTATGCATACATATGATACTGTGATTTAATTTAAGTAATATATATTCATCCCTGACATTTAATTGAATAAATAATTACTTGGCCATAGGATAGAAAATTATATACGGACACCGAATTGGCTAAATGAATAATATTAAAAATCGTCGATTTGAAGTTTATTTAAATGTTTTGATTTAAAGGTTATAAATAGAAATCAATTTATAGAAATCGAATTCATCGGGAAATTGAGTTTGGAATGTTGAAATAAATTTTGGTAAAAGGAAATTGTAAATAATAAAAGTTGAGACTTTGAAATTTAAAAATTGGGATTTGATTGAATTTCGAAAATTGATTTGTTTAAAGATTTAGCCTAAATTCGAGTTTTGAATATTTCTAAGTAAAAGCGATATAAAAAGATATTTTGAAATTGAGCTTGAAATTGAATCATATTTGTAATTGGGTTTCAAACTTGAATATTGATGGAAAATTTTGTTAAGTATTATAAATGGATATTTTGAAATTCAAGCTAAAAATTGATATAAATTGAAATTTAATAAATTAAAGGTGAATGAAAAATTGAATTAATTAAAGCGAATATGAAATTGAAATTGAATTAATCGAAAGTGAATATAAAATTGAAATTGATTTAATCGAAGGTAAATAAAAAAAATGAAATTGAATCAATCGGAAGTGAATATAAACATTTAAATTGAAATAATTGAAAGTGAATATAACATTGAATAAATTTGAATCAAAGTTGACATTGATTCGAATTGAAATCGAAGTTGAATCGGTAGAATGGAAATTGAAATTGATTTGAATTGGGAAGTTATAAATTGAAATGGGTTGGTTTTGAAGCTGTTTTATTTTGTTTTCCAAATTTCTCTGCTATATAAACCATTTTGAATACTTAAACAATATTAATCTATTTTAAATCTACTTAACCCAATTTAAATTATTTTAAACTAAATTTATCTATTTCAAATCCATTTTAAGATTTTAAAGTATTTTAACTATTTTAATTATTTAAAACTACTTTTAAACTACTTAAAACTATTTTTTCTAAAATTCTAAGCTGGTCAATAAGGTGAAATGTTTATATTTAAATCTTGAATTTAAATACGAATTGCGTTAAATGAAGTTGCAACCTAAATCGAAATTCGAAATGATTTTGAAATCGAAATGAGATATTGATGCGAAAATGAATTTGAAGCGAAATCTTACATTTGAATAGATATGATGATATTTGAAATAGATTTGATTTTTGAAGCGAATATGATATTTTGATATAAATTATGAATCAATTTGAAATATAAAAGAGCCAACGGTGTAATAATACGTAGTTGTTAAAGAGACCGGGATCGGATATGGACATACTCTCTGTCGATACCGAAAACCACTTTAATAACTATTATACGCGGAGTGTTGATCCAGAATGAAGTGGATGGTTTGGTGAACGCGTTGACTGAAGAAAGAGAACGATATTGGATGACCCCTGACATGACTAAAACAGGAGCCGCGCCGGGCCATTGAGGTTCGCCACCTCTAGCGGACACGCTTCTTCGATACCATTTCTATTACATTTGTGATGCGATTTGGGTGCACCCCTTGATTTCGGAGTGTTGTTTCGCGGTGTTGGGGTAGCTGCTGGCTATGCCCAACATCAGTCCGGATCACGCAACTACTAGTATCCTAGTTGGTATCGCCTCATGTACCTTGTCATACTGATTATCCTATTCGCGACCACTACGTTTTGATTTGTACCTTGAGTATATGGATTGCCCTCTGGTGACTTCCGGTTTTGGGGAAACTACGGTCTTGTATATGCTTTTGGGAATATAAAATGTGTTAAGGGGGATTATGGTAACGCCTTAACGCTATTTTGATACTTTATATTACCGATAGACATTATCTACTTAGCGTACATTACTATATAGTAGATAGTTTAACGGATCCTTAGGAGATGGAAAATCCCGTAACATCTCTTGAGTTATTGCACGCACGTCGACACTGGATATGAGATGTCAAACCCCGTAAACATCTCTGACGCCGTTACACTCATATTTATTTCCGATTGATTTAACTTTTATAAGGATATTTAGTCCTGACTCGAGTGTTTTGTCTTTTCATTACGCTCGGGTCAGTCCTGAGTTTTCAGTTTAGGTTGAAGATCATTTCCTTGGAGGACGGAGACGAAGATTTGGTATATGATCTACTACTATTATATTCATTCCATTCCGCTGCATTGTTGTATGATATTTGCTGTGTATGTAACTCTGATGAATGTTGTATAATAATAATCAAATGTATTCATTTCAAATGTATTCATTTAATTAACAGCTTCATGAACTGTTATTTTATTATTATACTTTAGCCTTCCGCTGTGAGATTCTGTGTTGTTTCATTTCCTTTATTTCCCTTCCTTTTCTTTCTTAATTACCCCAATAACTATCTGCTCTTTTAATGGTTTGGAATCGACATGTGTAATTTATCGTCGGTTTAAACTGTCCAAAAAGGCGGGTCGTTACAGTAACAACAGACACGAGTATGTCATCCCCCAGTCGTAACCGACCTAAGTCCCGGGATTCACCAACAACCACAAAATAATAAGTTTGCAGCAACAACATAGGTTAAGAACTGGGCTCCATACCATGATACCACCTCTATCCAGAAGGAAATGACATACACTAAGGGGGCGCTATCCCCTAATAACCCTGCTGCATCTTTCCTGTTTTGACCATTACTGGGGTGTGAGGTCCGAGCAAGTCTCGTCCACTAAGCTACGCTTTATACAAAAGCTGTGCTTTGATCAACGAATGATCAGCAGCACTTCGTATGCCACATTACCAAATTAGGAATGTATCACTAGTAACCATCAACTACATAACCTTTGAGCTCGTAAGTCTCAGAGAAGGGTGTTAAGCTAAGAGAATAAATTCTCCGCCACCAACAGAAATATATTTGATAGAAACCAGCTTTACATCTCAAATTGTAACGTCAGACACACATCTATACAAGTCCGTTCCGGGATCGAACAGAACCGAAGGCACTTCCAAAGAAGCCCTTGCAATCTGGATATTCACTAATCACGACCGGAATTTCCATCACAAAGGGTGATAAAATCTCTATACCGAAGATCAGTCGATGCAGAGTCATTCGACCGTAATCCTTCCGTTTTCGAAATTATCCGGTCTTCAACACCGGTCTTCAAATGCTATCCATTACGACATATCACTATTCGGAATGGGATTTATGACCCAAAGGTCCTCTCCTGGCTAAACCGAATAACGAGCGCTTATTTTTAAAATAAGTGTAGTATTCAAATTCAAGCAAATCACAACAAATACCCATTTAAAGGTAAATATTGATATTCGGTTATTTAACTATCAAAGCAAACCAACAAATATTCAGCACCATAACAATCACTAGGCCCTTTTTATTAATCTTCCATAAATTAAATAACTTGCCAAATATTCACTTCAATTTATCTTTAAAAAGATATATTCTCTAAACCATTTAAATTGCTACATTGGAAAACATTTCCAAATACTTATTCATTTTCAATTTATCTTTAAAAGATAAAACTCCAAAACATTTCACTTCATATTGGAAAACATTTCCGTACTTATTTAGCAATAAGTAATTCACAAATCTATTTATTTTCAGTACTTAGAAAATATCCAATATACTTAAAACACGATTAAGTATACATTTTATTCTTTTAAGGAAAACGTTCTCTTAAACACATTCATTTGAGTCAAAACAAATGTTGCGTAAAACATCGTTACGACAACCCAAAATCACTAGTATATAGATTCGACATTTAGATAGATATTTAAATCCCAATACTATATAAAACATTTTCTTTCGAAATCATTTACTATAACAACAGTGTTATAGTCCATCTTTTACTTATTTCTCGAAAACGTCTATTTCAACGATGAATGTTGAAATCTATGGTTTCGATCCTTAACACATTTTAAAACAACTTCAAATCGTTTTAATTCTATTTAAAAGATCACTCCCTAAAACATTTCTTTAAATATTATTCACTGTCCAAAATCATGAATATAAATCATTTACCGAATTCAAGACTTCTACATATTTAATTAAAGGCTTTCATATTTACTTATCAAATTCAATCGATTTCGGATTTATAAAACAGCGTTTATAAATTCACATCTATATAATTTTATAAAAACTTCAACTTATAAAATCCCCTAATCAACAAATTCTATTTATATCTCATTTAAATGCCAAAAGCCAATTTATAAGTTAATTACTTATAATTTTTTTAATTTTACAAAATCTATTCATTTTACAACTTCACAATTTATAAATCTATAAAGTTCATTCACTTATGAAATCCATTTATACTTCATTCTAACACTTATAAAAACTCGTTTTATAACTCCAATATTTTAATATATAATTATCAATTTTATAAACCTTTTAATAAACCGTTTATAATAATTCAAAAATCCCATTTTTAAACAATTTTACAAATTTATCAACTACTTATTTCAAAAATCACATTTCGGTTATATTTCACAAAAATCATAATTTTTATAAAATAAAAATTTAAAACGTTTATTTATTTAAAATGAATCAATTTCCAAAATTCAATAAAACGTATACTTTCAAAAAATCACTTTAAAATCCTTTTAAATTCAAAATCGTTTTTAACATTTTTAAAACTCCAAAAATAGGCCCAATGCTGCAACAGCACTAAATATAACAATCACGACATCCAAACATCATATATCAATATGATAACAGAATATATCGCAAATATCTGTAAAATAAATCCATACTGTTGAGGAATCCAGTTGGATCCCTCCAACCTGTTTCCCTGCATCCACAGATGTTAGCACAATACCAATCCCGTTTCAAGACGGAATATCGCGATATATGGGTTCATATAAAATATTATCCGTTATTATGCGGCGCAATAGGGCCTCAACCGCTATATAATGCGGAAAAATCAACTCCAAGTACATATATAATACCAATTCCACTTCAAGGTGGAATATCGCGGTATATGGTTTAATAAATAACCTCCGCTTAATATGCGGTGTATAGGGTCTATTTTAATACAATAGGTAATATTTTATCATTCAATCACACAATCAAGCAATTTTGAATCTATCTATTTAAAATTTAAATCGAAACAAATTCGATTGAGTGAGAAGTTCTCACCTTGCTTTCAATAGCAGTCGTAGTGTTTTATTTCGAATAAAATTAAACGCGCGTCTAATTTTACCCAAAATTTTTACTAGCTCAATCAACCCCAATTCAGTTCCATCGCGTAGTGCTCGCAAATAGGTACCCAACGCAATTCGTTTCGTCAATTTTCGACCTCGTATGAACAAGTTACAGCATTTTAAAGTTTACACAAATTAAAATATAAATAATTTACACATTTATTAACTTTTCTAACCCTAACCAATCAGAGCCATTCGTTTTAATTGGTGACATCTCGGCCAATGCCATCATCTTCTCCTTTATCAGGTTAATACGTGCGTATGAACCCATTTAGCCGCCGTCTACAATGAATTTTTCAAGTAAGAAAATGTTACAGAATCCATTAACTTTTCAAAACCATTCAAATTAATTTCAAATTCACTTAAGTGTTTAACTTTTCGAAAATCCAATAGTTAAAGTTCTTATAAAAACTTTTCTAAGTTGTCAAATCATATTTAGTTCTCTTTTCAAAACCAACTATATCGTTTAACTTTTCACTCCAAAATCAAAGTTATTGTTTTCCAAAATTTTCCAATTTTCTCAAAAATATTCCAACGCCTTAAATTTTCAGAAAATTTCACCATAACCTCCTTTGCGCGGTTCGATCCAAAAAAAATGGAAATATATATATATATATATATATCACAAATATACATCTCATCAAAATAATGAGGCATCCGGCAGGGAAAAAAGTGTAAATGTACGATATGTAATATGAGATATGTACCTTATATATTATGAGCGAGCATATACGACTAATATAGCGCGAAAGCGAGCTCGAAATGCGAAGCAAGCGCAATCCACACCTACTAAACACACAAAAACAATGAGAAACATGTATATAGAAAATAATATCGATATACAACATATACCAGAAGCAACAACTATATATGCCAATATAGCAAATGCAACAAAAGCAATAAATGCAACCATTAAATCAATATCCATCACTTCTCATTAATATTCAATGAATTGGTTTTTCGTTTAATCACATTTGATTCATTAACATTGGACTTTACTAACATTCATTTTCAATTAGTTTTTATTCACTAATTTACATTCAGGTTAGTTCACTTCCACATTCAAATCAAATTGCATAGCGTTCAATTTTCATTTATTGAATTTCATATGAATTTTCTATACAATCTACTAACAACCAACGTATAACCAACATAACCAAATTTCTTTAGTTTTCTTACATTCATTCAATTTGGTTCATCACTTTTAATTAGCTTTAATGAATTAACACTTACATCCATTATTTCATATCAATTTATTTACATTTAATTGACTTACATTCAATTCATTCATTAATTCAATTACTAATTCATTTTACCATATAAAGTTGAATTTCATTTATATAACTCAATTTCACATCCATTTAATTCACTTTATTAATTTACTTCGATACCAAAATCAACTTCATTCAACATTACTTAAGTTATATTCCATTTAAAACATCATTTGTTTAACTTAACTTAAATTTCCAAATCCTTTAACTTTACCCAAGCTAAATCTTTATTATTTCATATTATAAGTCCAAAACTTTCTTTACTTATATCCATCAATTACAACTTGGATTTTTATTACAAATTTGTTTATCACAACCAAATTTCAATTTTCAATTTACTATGGTAGCAAATCCATCATACAGAAACTTGAAAATGACACTGATGATGCTGCAGTCATCACCCTTATTATTTTCCAGTAACAGTAGTGAATTCAGTGCTTAATATTCTTTCAAAATTTTCCTTTTTCTTATAAATCACATTTATAAGTCTTTTTCTTATATAATTTCACTTATTTTATATATAAGATTATTTCACAATTGTAAATCATATTAATTATAATTCCATCTTAATAATTCATTTGCTTATACAATTTATTCTTTTATTCAGATTATTCACAAACATCTTTTAATTAACTTATGTATATTCTTACATTTTCAACAATCAAACAATCAATTTATATACACCTTAATAATTTATGAAAAATTATTTCTTTATATATAAATTATAATCGAGGTAAAATTATTTCATTTACCCAATTCAAAATAATATCGTATCGAACTGTTTTGTACGGTAGTTTAGAGATCCCTATCGATAGAGTTGTACGGACTATGCCGACCAAAATCCATATACCACTCAACAAACCAATCATCACAATATAAAATAATTTTATATTCACTAACAAATATGCGCTCATATCTATTAATACAGTCAAACTCATTCTAGAGTACTACCGACTCTATCTCTAATGAGTAATACCCAACAGAGCCAGGTTGTCACTTAACCAAATGCTCTGATATCAGATGTAACATAAAGATTTTCGACTCACGAAAATTGACATTAATACGTCCACTGTATCAACTGCCGAGCAATCGAAGGCCGAAAACCTCACCGTTAGGGTTAAAGAAGAGGTAGAAGATAGAAGAAGAAAGGAAAAGCAACAGAAACAATATCAGAATCTCACAATCGTAGCGGAACAACATATAATATATCAATGAATAATCTTTAAAATAATGAATCATATCTGTTATTACATTACATCACATTACATTACATTATCAGAGTTTACAACAACAAACAGCAGAAAAGAAATACTATATACTAGTGATACGCCACGCCATCCAGCTTGCCTCCAGATCACTACAGCAACTCCTGAATTCCAGAATGACCTGATAACCTGACTCTTGACTGCCCGTGTGGAAAATGATGGGCACCCAGAGTTTAGGAAGGGAACAATAAACTCCAGATCAGTCATGGAACTGGTGTGAGAACTTAAAACAGTTTATCTTTAAAAACAAACAAAGAAATATTTTAAAATAGATCCGCAATGCTTTTAGAAAATGTAATTACCATAAGCCTCCTGCCACACACACAATGCAAACGCAGAATTGGAGGAGATTTCTCCTTATGATAGTCAAAGATGCTTACTATGCAAATTTCTTTGATATTATTACTATAAGTGCAAAGTGCAGGAAAACATTTCGAAAGTACAATATTAATCTTAGCCAGCATAGGTACCATTATATTATGCCTGCTATAGCTACTTCCTGAGGAGGCAGGTTATACAATTTGCAATCGTAAAGGGTTCGTATTGTTTCTTTGGATTTCCAACAAATGGTCAGGCCAAGGAAGTTCCCATTGCCACATGGGTACGCTTCCGGGAAGACGCCCTGAAAACCTAACCGAAACTCTGCCAACACAAGGCCGGGTTACCCGTAGCTGGGTAACAACTGACACGTATGCCATCCCCCGGCCGTAACCGACCTAAATCCCGGGATTCACCAACAACCACAAAATAATAAATTTGCAGCAACAATATCGGTTAAGTATCTGGGCTCCATACCATGATACCACCTCTATCCATAAGGAAATGACATACACAAAGGGGGCGCTATCCGCTAATAACCCTGCTGCATCTTTCCTGTTTTGACCATTACCGGGGTGTGAGGTCCGAGCAAGTCTCGTCCACTAAGCTACGCTTTATACAAAAGCTGTGCTTTGATCAACGAATGATCAGCAACACTACTTATGCCACATTACCAAATTGGGAATGTATCACTAGTAACCATCAACTACATAACCTCTGAGCTCGTACGTCTCATTGAAGGGTGTTAAGCTAAGAGAATAAATTCTCCACCACCAACAGAAATATATTTGATAGAGATCAGCTTTACATCTCAAATTGTAACGTCAGACACACATCTATACAAGTCCGTTCCAGGATCGAACAGAACGGAAGGCACTTCGAAAGAAGCCCTTGCAATCCAGATATTCACTAATCACGATTGTAATTCCCTTCACAAAGGGTGATAAAATCTCTATATAGGAGATCAGCTGATGCAGAGTCATTCGACGGTAATCCTTCTGTTTACGAAAATATGCGGTCTTCAACACCGGTCTTCAAATGCCATCCATTACGACATATCACTATTCGGAATGGGATTTATGACCCAAAGGTCCTCTCCCGGCTAAACTGAACAACGAGCACTTATTTTTCAAATAAGTGTAGTATTCAAATTCAAGCAAATCACAACAAATACCCATTTAAAGGTAAATATTGATAGTCGGTTAGTTAACTATCAAAGCAAACCAACAAATATTCAGCACCACAACAATCATTAGGCCCATTTTATTAATCTTCCATAAATTAAATAACTTGCCAAATATTCACATCAATTTATCTTTAAAAAGATATATTCTCTAAACCATTTAAATTTCTACATTGGAAAACATTTTCAAATACTTATTCATTTTCAGTTTATCTTTAAAAGATAAAAACCCAAAACATTTCACTTCATATTGGAAAACATTTCCGTACTTATTTAATAATAAGTAATTCTCAAATCTATTTACTTTCAATACTTAGAAAATATCCAGTATACTTAAAACATGATTAAGTATATATTTTATTCTTTTAAGGAAAACGTTCTCTTAAACACATTCATTTGAGTCAAAACAAATGTTGCGTAAAACATCGTTACGACAACCCAAAATCACTAGTATAGGGATTCGACATTTAGATAGATATTTAAATCCCAATACTATATAAAACATTTCCTTTCGAAATCATTTACTATAACAACAGAGTTATAGTCCATCTTTTACTTATTTCTCAAAAACGTCTATTTCAACGATGAATGTTGAAATCTATGGTTTCGATCCTTAACACATTTTAAAACAACTTCAAATCTTTTAATTCTATATAAAAGATCACTCCCTAAAACATTTCTTTAATATATTATTCACTGTCCAAAATCGTGAACATAAATCATTTACCGAATTCAAGACTACTACATATTTAATTAAAGGCTTTCATATTTACTTATCAAATTCAATCGATTTCGGATTTATAAAATAGCGTTTATAAATTCACATCTATATAATTTTATAAAAACTTCAACTTATAAAATCCCCTAATTAACAAATTCTGTTTATATCTCATTTAAATGCCAAAAGCCAGTTTATAAGTTAATTACTTATAAAAAAAATATTTTACAAAATCTATTCATTTTACAACTTCACAATTTATAAATCTATAAAGTTCATTCACTTATGAAATCCATTTACACTTCATTCTAACACTTATAAAAACTCGTTTTATAACTCCAATATTTTAATTTATAAATATCAATTTTATAAACCTTTTAATAAACCGTTTATAATAATTCAAAAATCCCATTTTTAAACCATTTTACAAATTTATCAACTACTTATTTCAAAAATCACATTTCGGTTATATTTCACAAAAATCATATTTTTTATAACATTAAAATTTATAACGTTTATTTATTTAAAATGAATCAATTTCCAAAATTCAATAAAACGTATACTTTCAAAAAAGCACTTTAAAATCCTTTTAAATTCAAAATCGTTTTTAACATTTTTAAAACTCCAAAAATAGGCCCAATGCTGCAAAAACACTAAATATAACAATCACGGCATCCAAACATCATATATCAATATGATAACAGAATATATCGCAAATATCTGTAAAATAGATCCATACTGTTGAGGAATCCAGTTGGATCCCTCCAACCTGTTTCCCTGCATCCACAGATGTTAGCACAATACCAATCTTGTTTCAAGACGGAATATAGCGGTATAAGTTCATATAAAATATTATCGGCTATTATGCGGCGCAATAGGGTCTCATCCGCTATATAATGCGGGAAAATCAACTCCAAGTACATATATAATACCAGTTCCACTTCAAGGTGGAATATCGTGGTATATGTGTTCAATAAATAACCTCCGCTTAATATGCGGCGTATACGGTCTATTTCAATACAATAGGTAATATTTTATCATTCAATCACACAATCAAGCAACTTTCAATCTATCTATTTAAAATTTAAATCGAAACAAATTCGATTGAGTGAGAAGTTCTCACCTTGCTTTCAATAACAGTCGTAGTGTTTTATTTCGAATAAAATTAAACGCGCGTTTAATTTTAACCAAAATTTTCACTAGCTTCAATCAACCCCTATCCAGCTCCATCGCGTAGTGCTCGCGAAGAAGTACCCAACGCAATTTGTTTCGTCAATTTTCGACCTCGTATGAACAAGTTACAGCTTTTTAAAGTTTGCACAAATTAAAATATAAATAATTTACACATTTATTAACTTTTCTAACCCTAACCAATCAGAGCCATTCGTTTTAATTGGTGACATCTCGGCTAATGCCATCATCTTCTCCTTTATCAGGTTAATACGTGCGTATGAACCCATTTAGCCGCCGTCTACAATGAAGTTTCGCTTAAAATTTGAACGCAGGGATGTTGATCAGAGAATACCACGTCGAAGGCTCTCAAGCAAGCCACCATCGGCTAGAGCTATGTGAAGCTCGGTCGCTTCATGCCATTGAAAAATGCGGTTGAACCCACGGCGAACGAAACCAAACCGTGCCTCCAAACGACGACTTCAAACAAGATCAACCATTGGATCTGTAGATCTCCTCACGCTCTACAATATTGTAGTTGAAAACTTTTTGAATAGATTTATAGATTTGAAGAAAATTGAAGGAGAAGGAGGATAATTTTTGGCCATTAAAGAGTAGCGTGTCGGCTGAAGATTGTAGATTAGGGTTTGTGAAAAATAAAGAATATGATGTCCTTATATAGAAAATTACACGACACTATTCACTCGAAATTTTTCCCACCTGGCGTTTATAATGTTTTACCCCTATTCCGAAAGCAATGGAATATATATCGGGAGCCAATTCGATCATATTTGAAAGACAAGTTTTCAAATCGACTATTTTAAATTTAAAAATTCACTCAATCCGATTTCAGTGCGTTTTAGCTTGCCCCGGACAAACCATAAATCCGATTGACATGAAATTTGAAATGTTACAATAATATAACATTATAGATCGGATGAAACTAGTTTCGTCGAAATCTGAGATTGTTTGAAAAATGACTATTTTTACTCGTCAATTAAATATTAAAATATTCAATTTCTGCAAATTAACTTTTAATTTGATTTTAAAAGTTCTAAAATATCGTTTTAACTCCAATATGAACCCAATTTCCAATTATTTCTGTAATTTCAAATATTAAATTATCGATTTAAATATCCAATTAAATCGAGATATTCGAAATATAATTTATTCGACTTACAAATTTTACTTGTTAATATTTAAAATTAATCAAATATACGAATTTCAAATGACAGAAATTCTGGGTCGTTAAACATCCGCTATATAATGCGGGAAATGAACTCTAAGTACATATATAATACCAATTCCAATTCGAGGTGGAATATAGCGGTATATGTGTTTAAATATAATAACCTCCGCTTAATATGCGGCGTATAGGGTCTATTTCAATACAACCAATAACAATCATCATTCAATCACACAATCAAGCAATTTAAAATTTAACTATTTAAAATTTAAATTGAAACACAATTTGACTGAGTGAGAAGTTCTCACCTTGCTTCCAATAAAGTTTCATTGTTTTATTCCAAATAAAATTTAAGCGCGCGTTTAATTTTACCCAAAATCCACACTACCTCCTATAGCTACCTCCTGAGGAGGCAGGTTATACAATTTGCAATTGTAAAGGGTTCGTATTGTTTCTTTGGATTTCCAACAAACGGTCAAGCCAAGGAACTTCCCATTGCCACATGGGTACGCCTCTGGAAGGACGCCCCGAGAACCTATCCGGATCTCTGCCAACACAAGGCCGGGTTACCTCTGCAAAAGTAGGTAACTACTGACATGAGTATTCCATCCCCCGGTTGTAAACAACCTTTATCCGAGGATCCTCAACCAACAACAATCACAAAGTCATATATATTTGCGATATCCACATAAGTTAAGTATTTGGGCTCCATACCATGATATAACTTCTATGTAGAAGGAAATGCACATACCCTAAGGGGCGCTACTCCCTATAACCTTGCTGCATCTTTCCTGTTTTGACCATTTCCGGGTTGTGAGGTCTGACGAAGTCTCGTCCACAAAGCTACGCTTTTCATAAAAGCTATGCTTTGATCAACAAATGATCAGCAGCACTTCGTATGCCACGCTACCAAATTAGGAATGTATCACTAGTAACCATCAACCACATAACCTCTGAGCTCGTACGTCTCAGAGAAGGGTGTTAAGCTAAGAGAATAAATTCTCCGCCACCAACAGAAATTTATTTGATATAAACCAGCTTTACATCTCAAATTGTAACGTCAGACACACATCCATACAAGTCCGTTCCGGGATCGAACGGAACCGAAGGCACTTCCAAAGAAGCCCTTGCAATCCGGATATTCACTAATCACGTCCGGACTTCCATCGAAAAGGGTGATAAAATCTATATATCGGAGATGAGCCGATGTAGAGACATTCGGTGGTAATCCTTCCGTTTCCGAAAATATCCGGTCTTCAACACCGGGCGTCAAATGCTATTCATTACGACGTATCACTATTCGGAATGATATTCATGTCCCAAAGGTCCTCTCCCGGCTAAACCAATTAATGAGCGCTTATTTTAAAATAAGTCTAGCATTTAAATTCAAGCAAATCACAACAAATACCCACAAATTATTTATTTTCCAAAAATATCTTTACAAGATATATTTTCCACACTTCAACCATTTGAAAACAAATTTCAAATCACTTTTCACATTTACAACTTTTGAAAACAAATTTCAAATCATTTTCCTTACGCGGAAACACTTCCAAATATTTATTCATTTTCACTGGAAATCTGCCGAGTTCAAATACTTTAAAATAATTTATAACACTTATCCAAAATATAACGGGAAAACACTTTCAAATAAAACTATTTTTCTGTAAACACTTTACTTAAAATATTAGTAAAAAAATATTATACCAATATTACATATAACTTAAGTCAAAACTAATTTTCAAAAATAAAAATAGTAGATAGAGTATAACTATTTAAATAACTATTTTCTAAAACAATTATTGATTAAATCTTAGAAATAATCATTTCTATATCAACTTAATAAATCTTTACTTAAAGGATTCAAAACAATTTACGAAGTCAATTTCTCCAAAGTATCCCTTTCAAAACCAATTCTAGAATTATATATATCTATATGTATATATCTTTCAAAACTATTCAGAAATTTTATTCGGCTTTCCAGGGAGAATACACTTTCATTCCAAAATGGTTCATTTAAACCAATTAAATAAATCCTTACCGATTTACTTTAAATTTACGTTTCAAATCCGTAAATTTATTTCCACGCTTCAAAAATAAATCAATGTTTATTTTTAAACAAATTTCCCTTTTCTCTATAAATTCCTTGTTGAATTCAAATTCCAAATATCCATTGATATACGATTTTCAAATCGATTTCAAACATTCACTTTCAACAACAATTCAATTTTTCAATTGATTTCAAAAACAACCAAATCAAATTCCATATTGATTTTCCACGAAATTAAACACCAGGTGAATTTCATTAAAATCTTAAATTAAAATCAATTTCTACTAAACCCCAAATCAATTTCCAAATGGATTTTCAAAAGATTTAAATTCAATCACCAAAAATCGATTCTCAAATGGATTCCAAATTTTATTTCCTTTTAAAAAATAAATTCCTTTTAACGAACACAAATTCTTTTATTTTTCAAACTCTTTAAAATCCGTATTTTGAATAAATTCTTCAACCTTTGAATCATATTACCCGAAATCCATTTATTAAAGCTTTTCCCATATTTTGAAATTTTATTCAATAAGATTAAAAATAAAACTTTGTTATTTTAGAATTTCTTCTTTTAAATTTATCCAATTCTCAAAAAATAAATTTTAATATAAACTATCAACCTGAATTTTCAAAAATCAAATTTTTATTTATTTCCGGTATCCAATGATACCAAAATTATATTCGGCTAAATTTTAGCCTTTAACGATTTCAATCAAAAAGATAATCACACACAGAGATTATAAATAATCAACACACAACATTGAAACAAATTCAATTATTTGAGGAATCCAGTAGGATCCCTCCAACCTGTTTCCCTGCATCCACAGATGTTAGCACAATACCAATCCGTTTCAAGACGGGATATCGCGGTACATGGGTTTATATAAAATATCATTCGCTATTATGCAGCGCAATAGGGTCTCATCCGCTATATAATGCGGGAAATCAAATCCAAGTCCATATATAATACCAATTCCACTTCGAGGTGGAATATCGCGGTATATGTGTTTAAATATAATAACCTCTGCTTAATATGCGGCGTATAGGGTCTATTTCAATACAACCAATAACAATCATCATTCAATCACACAATCAAGCAATTTAAAATTTAACTATTTTAAATTTAAATCGAAACACAATTCAATAGAGTGAGAAGTTCTCACCTTGCTTCCAATACAGTTGTAGTGTTTTATTTCGAATAAAATTTAAGCACGCATTTAATTTTACCCAAAAGCCACAAAATTCGTTTCGTGCGAAACAGACCTCGTATGAACAAGATATTAATTTTTAAAGTTTACACAAATTAATATACAATTTATTTCCAATTTTATTTTCAAATTTTTAACCTTTGAATCATCTGGGCTGTCCAATTCCTCACAGCAAATCACGGCCGCACTTGTTATCTTCTTCCCCACGTTCCCATTCACGATCGAACAAAATCCATCTCGGCCGCCTTCTACTTTGAATTTCCACGACCAAATCTCTCGACTAGACGTCGATCAGGAACCACCATCGTGAAGCTGATCACGAGTGCTACCTACGGCTACAACATCATTAAGCTCGGCCACCCCCTGCATCTCGAAAACGTGCATGAACAACAGCCGAACGCGGCCCTCTTGACGACGCCGTGGTGCTCCATTCGCGATCATACCCGTTGAATACGTCGAGCCCGTGAAGCTCTTCGATTCCCTAGTTGAAGCTGTTGCCTAAAAGTGCGTGGATGAGGTGATCAGAGGGGAAGAAGATTGGCCATTTTCGACCATTGACAAATATGCTAGCGGCTAGGGTTTAGACCCTAATATTTTGCAAAATAGAAAATAGTGAGGCCTTATATAGAAAATTACGCGACACTATTCACCCGAATTTTTCCCGAACTTGAAACGAAGCGTGCCGCATGGCATTTATAATGTTTTACCCCTATTTCGAATGCTATGGAATATATACCGGGAGAAAATTCGATCATATTTAGAAGATATGTTTTCAAATCGACAAATTTAAATTTAAAATTCACTTAACCGATTTCTACGCGTTTTAGCTTGCCCCGGACGAACCGTAAATCCGATTGACACAAAATTTGAAATCTTACAATAATATAACATTACGGATCCGAAGAAACTCGTTTCGTCGAAATCCGAGACTGTTTGAAAAATGACTATTTTTACTCGTCAATTAAATATTAAAATATTCAATTTCCACAAATTAACTTTTAATTCAATTTTGAAAGTTCTATAACATCATTCTAACTCTAATATGATTTAATTCAACTTTACAAATAAAATTTAATCACATTAAACCCAATTTCCAATTATTTCTGTAATTTCAAATATTAAATTAACGATTTAATTATCCAATAAATCTAGATATTCGAAATATAATTTTATTCGACTTACGAATTTTACTTGTTAATATTTAAAATCAATTAAATATACGAATTTCAAATGACATAAATTCTGGGTCGTTACATAAACCCTAGCCTACCTCTATTTCTCATTTGTCTTCGCGTACAATTTCTTTCACCTCCCCATTTCAATGGTAGATAAACATCTATTTCCAACTGCAATTCAAAATCAAATTGAAATTTCAAAATCCTTAAAAAAATTCAAAAAAATTATATATCTAAGCTTTCGATGTACGCATCTCAGATCTGCGGTTCGTTTTTTAGTTCGATGCATCGTTTATCCAGAAATTCAAGTGGAACCTCAGTCGTCCATTGGCTAGGGTTTTTATCCTACGGCGGATCTGCGTCGATACGTTCATCGGAGGGTGGCGTTTGAAAGAGGTCGTGGTGCAGACCCCTAGGATGTTGCTTGTTGGTCATACGATGGCCGTGGATCGCCAAAAAAATTCAGTCAACGTCGCGGCGGCGGAGGAAGGTTTCGGCCACCAGAGGGGCGCGAGAGGCAATGGTTGGGTCGGCGTGGGTTATGGAGCTCATCCACGGTGTTGGATTGGATTGTCATCGTTTGTGGTGGCGTGTTTGTGGTCGAGATGATGGCGGCTCTGTTTGAACGAGCGAGACGAGATGGTTCGTGCGGCTAGGGTTTCTGGAATGCATGTTGAAGGGGTTGCATGGCGAGTAATGATTGTTTTAGTTGTTAATTATTTATTTCAGTTTAACTTAAAATTTGCCATCGTCGAATGCGTATAACTTTTGCATACGATACCCGATTAATGCGCAATTTTTTTTGTTAGGATTGTATTGGAATTTCGAACATTTTAGCGCTGGTTTGGAAGAATTCTAAGACTATCAAATTTTTGGGTTTAAATTGAATTTAAATTCAAAAGGTGAGTGTTTTAACCCACTCACAACTTCTAAAATTTCTTACGTTTGTTAAATTAAATTTTGTTGTGATTATGCATTTATTTATGACTGTTCATATATTTTTAAGCATCATCTCAGTTAATTGCGTTTATTTAAATTAAATCGTTATTTAATTTATTATTGAATTTAACTGCCAGTTAAATACGTGTTATATATTAGCAGTTATCTATTGATATTGATTGACTGTTTTGGTTGATGATTGTGATAGATGTGTGATCTGTTAATGGATGAATGGATGTTTGTTTTATATCATTATAATCTGCAAGTTCTTTATTTATTTGTTATTTTTGATTCGGGATTGCGGTTTGAAATGATATACAAACGCATTTTAATTTTTAAATTGCGGATTGAAATGATATATATCTGTATCACTTGACCATAAGGTAGAAAATTATATACCGACACCGTGGTCTATATATATATATAATATTTTGAAATGATTTTCTATGGTTTATAAAGAAGTATACGATTTTGAGGTATTGATTTGGATATTTTATCAATGTTCTTTTATATATGGTTAATTCTTGGTTTAAGCTATGAATAAAATTTGTTTCAAGTATAAAATAAGTTTAATAATAAAGTTTGATTTTTTTTAAATATAATATGGATGAGTATTTACTTAAATTATATTTTAATATGGAGTTTATATTGATTTATATAAATGAAGGTCAAGAAGATAGTTTGAAATTAATTGAGATTTTAAAGGAATATGGTTTTATAACTTGATTCGGGTTTAAGGTGATTTAAGTGAAATGTATAAAATCTAAATAAATTAAGGAATATTCAGTTATTGAATTTGAAGTTTTATTTAAAGGTTATTGGATTTATTAAGGAAATATTTCAAAACTAAATAATAGTGAAGAGAATTTGGTCTGTGTGTGTGTCTATATATATATATGAATTATAAAATTTAGTTTTGAAATATTGGATAATTAAAGCTTTGAAATATATGGAAATTGAAAAGGTTTATTTTGGTATTCAAATATGTATTTGGAGTTGATTTGTGAAATTAAAGAAGCTAATTTATTATATAAAGTAATTTAATATTATACCATTTAAGTATTGGAAGTTATGTTTCAAAGTTATGGGTTTCTAGGTATTATGATTTGAAATTGCTATGATTTTTGGGAAAAGGATATATTTGAAATAAAAATGAAATTATATTGATTTAGGTTTTAATAAAAATGATATCTTATTGATTTGATTTTTAAATGAAGATGATATCGTATTTATGTTGTTTTGAAATGATTATTTTATCCTGGTTTTGAAGTATAATTATTTTGAAATGACCATGGTGTTATAATAACGTTTGGTTGTTGAAGAGACCGGGATCGGAAGTTATCATACTTTCTGCCAACTCCGAAAACCACTTTAACAACCGTGTACGCGGTGGAGATTCCAGAATGAAGTAAGATGGTGGCGGCATTTCCTTTGATGTGAATACGTGGACCCGACTCCTGTGAGTTGGCATAAAGTGGCTAAAACAGGAGCGATTGACGGGTTAAGAAGGTAGCCCCTTTTATCTGACACATCCCTTCGATATTATACGCTAACTTTTGGATTTATTCGGTGGCCACTTTTGATTTTTGATTTGGGTGTGTGGCTCGAGGTAGGCGGTAGCTACGCGCTATGCATTACCACCGGCCCGGAAGCGTAATTGGTATGTCTACCCTGGTATTGCCTAGCTGTGCCTGTCACCTACCCTAACGCCCCTTGTACGAGTTTGTTTTTCTTCCGTAGCCCATGGAGTATTTAGGATAGTCTCCCGATCTAGAGATGCGCTGATACTGGATGGACTACTAGGACTATTATGTGGTAAGGGCTATATGGTAACCCCTTAACGCTATTTAAAAGTAAGCTTATTTTACTAATAGACATTATTATAATAGCGAAATATTACTACATAGTAAATAGTTTAACAGATTCTTAGGTGATGTGAATCTCGAGCATCTCTTGAGTTATTGCACTCAAGTTGACACTGGATATGAGATGTCAAATCTCATAAACATCACTAACGCCGTTCCACTCATATTATTTACTGTTGATTTAACTTACATAAGATCTTTTAGTTTTGATTCGAGTGTTTTGTCTTTCAATTCGCTCGGGTTAGCCTGAGCATTTCAGGAATTGAAGGCCTTATTTCTGGAGGACGAATACGAAGATTGTATTATTACTATTATTTACTATAGTGTTCCACTACACCATTTTATTCAACTGCATTATTAATATTCTATAGTATGTGTAACTCTGATATGTATTGTATAAGAATAATTGAATATTTTGTAAAACAGCTTCATGAACTATATATTTGATTATTATATTTTATCATTCCGCTGCAAGATTCTGTTTTTTTATTTCTTCCTTCTTTTTTTTATTTACCCCATAATGATCCGCCCTTCTGTATGGTTTAAATCTGATGTGTGTGGTTTATCGTGTACGGAAAAGGCGGGACGTTACAGAACCAAATTTAAAATTTGATCTTCCTTTTCTCAATTTCAAAATTTTGAATAAAACAACTTTGAATTTTGAACTAGAGACATGTAATAAAGTTGTTGTTAATCCAACAATGGAAGACGAATTTAATGAACACGAATTTTTTGGACTTTTGGATGACGAGTTGTTAAATTCCGACGGGAAAGATGAAAATCACCATTTTGATTTTGAAATCAATAACTCTAAAAATGTTTTCAATGATAAGCTTGAATTTCAAATTAGTGAAAATAAACTTGAACTTTAATCTATTGTTTTATCGACCCCAAAAATCATGGAAAACAAAACAACTCATTCAATTTTCAATAAAACAACATTCATTTTTCCAAATCAACGTTCAACTTCGAAATCTTTTATGGTTTGGTATTCTGCGTTTGAGCTATGTCTCACATACTTGGTGAGACAAAAGAATCAGTTCTAGGAAGACCGGTTCATTTACTCTTTAACGGCATACTTTCTGATGTCTTATAAATAATCATCTTTTCATTTTTGTTTAAATAAAGGTTATGTTTTTATTTTATTTTATTTTCTCCTTCCGCTTGGGTTAATTGTGGGGACATAGTCAAAATCAAGTGTGGGGGGAGGCACATCTTCATTTTAGATTTTTCATGATTTATTTTTAATTTTTCTTTGCAAAAAAAACAAAAAATCTATAAAAAAAAAACACAATTTTATTTAAGCATTTTTGATTTATTCACTATAAGATAAATATATGGTTTTGGTTTATTAAATTGAAATTTTTGGAAGTTTATTTATCTTAATAAAAATAAAAAATAAGTTTGATTACAAATAACAATGGTTTAACTAGTATATAGGAAGATTCATACGTGTTAACTATGAAATACATCCTAATTGAAAATCTTTGTTTTAAAAAGTGGTAGATTTAAAGTAAAGATATAACATTTTTTTGTCTTCTAAGTAAAATGGTGTTAAGATGATTTTGCAAAACTCTCTCTCTCTCTTAAAAAAAATTAACAATAACATCCACAGTATTCACTCTCATTTAAAAGTCCTCACGGTTATGCACGGGTGAATTACTTGGAATCTTTGATTATGTGCTTTCATACTCATTTAAAAGTCCTCACGGTTATGCATGTATGGAACAAATGTAAAAGAAAGAGAAAAAAAGAACAGACTTAATAAAAACCACATACGGTCAATAGGTGTATGCACGAAAGTGTGCGCACTCGCCATGCTCGGTACTCCCCTCACATAAGCCCGTAAGGCAGTGCATGGGTGGTATATCTGGCCTCAGTTTACCTGAGCTAGGTGTGTTATTTTTCTCACAAATAATGAGAGAGAAAGAAATTGAAATCCTAGAACTATTTTTATTTATTTGATTTGATTTGTTATTGGAAAGAAATGAAAATACCACTTTGATAAACTTTGATAATCAACTAAGGATCCATTTCAAAGTTACACTGTGTTATTAACCAAAACAACAAGTTAAACTATAGTCTATTTGTTATGATAACTTAATTTTTGTTGGAAATTTTGACGAGTAAATGACTTAAATTTCAATATAATAACCAAAACCTATATTTAACTTATTTGTTTCTATTTAAAAGTAAACCTTCATTTGTAAATATTTCAAAAACTTGCATTCATCTCTTTGTAAATAAATCATGCATTTTGTAAATATTTTCATCCTACATTTGGATTTTGTGGGTAGTATCCGTTGAAAACCCTCACGAGACAACACTCGTCCTACTGGGGACACCTAGAGGTTTAACGGCTTGTTGCATACGCTCAATGCAATCGTGCTCCCTACGAAAACGGAGTTATCTTAGTTTTTTTTATTCGAGGACGAATAAAAAGATAAGCGTGGGGGTATTAAATATGCATATAAATGTGCATATTGTTACCACCATATTTATTCCATTTAAATTAAATGAATGGTCATATTGGGTATTTTAACTTGTTTTAACCAAAATTCATATTAATTCCAAATTGCCACATATTCATCCTCATCCAAGGGGAAAACGGTCATTTGTGTGCATATATTTCTTTGAGAAAAATTAATTAGAAATATATATATATATATATATTTATAGGAATTTGGTCTCAAGTAGGAGTGGTTTCATGAAGGAATATGCATGCAAAAAGAAGATACAAAAGAATAAAGATGTAAATAATTCAAAGTGAAGAACATAGAGGACCCCACCTACCCACCACCTAATGTACGAATTAGAGGCTAATGCATATGCTTATGGAATTAATGGCTTCATGTACATTTAAATGGGGATTATGACATGCTAATGATTACTTGGTGGCCACACTACCTCATGGGCACTTTGGGCATTCCCCAAAAATATGAATTAGGGTTCCATACATGTATAAATACCCATGTGTTTCATGTAATCTCTCTCCCTCCCTCTTACTTAGTCTCTCTTTAGTTAGTTTTAGTTTAGAAAATAAATCAAAGCTCTCTTTCTTTCCATGGCTACTTGCCATTTCTTCTCTTATGTAATTCTTTTTTCTTTTTTATGCAATGTTAATTATTATTTCTTTTTAATTACATATTCATTTCCTTTTATGCAAGTAGTGTAGATTTTCCTTTATGCAATTAGAATAGTTTTTCATTTCACTTTGCTCTCTTTTCCTTTTCTTTTTCTTTAATATTGCATGTTATATTTGTTGTTTTGATAACAAATATGAGAGGCTAATCCCTTCAATTTAGGGGTAATGAAGCCTCTAATCATGTAGCTTCAACATTTTGATAATTATAGCTCTCTTTTTGTGCTTAATGACAATGCTTGAAGTGGTTTAATTTGTTGTTTTTGTTTTGAATTTGATAGCCTATATTGTTGACACCAAATAGGCTATGCTTAAACAATCACTAACACAAATGCCTCTTCATCAAAATATGATTATGGCATAAGAAAGTGATTTGAAATTCAAATTTGATGGTCTATATTTCTAATTAATTGTTAATATGCCATACTTAAAATAGATTTCATTTTTAACTTTGTTATCATTTTCATGAGAGTTAGTAAGCGATTAAAGGTCGTGTTACAGTTTGATGGCTTACGTTGAGCTAATTAATAACACAAATGAGCCATATTTATGATAAACGCATCATTTAAATTCACTTATGACCAAAAAAAAGAGATCATAATTTCTAATTTGTTGAACTATATGATCTAGAGAGTGGAATTATCTCTAAATTGTCATTTAGCTCTCATATTTTTTATCATTTTCTTTTTCTATTTTTTGTTAGTTTCTTACATTTCTAGCTATTCACTCTCGACTTTGGTATAATTTGGTTGAATAGAATTTTAAAATCATCAATTCCCTACGGATCAACCCGTATTCGCCACGTGCTACATTCGTACACCGTGCGCTTGCGGTTATTTTAATTTCTAATTTTATTGACGGTTTTCAAATTCCATAGATTTTCCATCGATTAACAAAATGAAAATGGTTTTCCAAGTCATGAATGAATATTTGGAAATGATTTTGAAAGTCGTGAAATAAATCATTGATTTAAAGATTGGATGAGTTAATCCAATTTGAAAGGAAAATTATTTTGAAATCTGGGAATGAATCTTGTGTAAAAATAGGCGAACTTTGTGAAATAAATCTTTTTCTTCAAAGATTTGGAAATGGTAATTTATTTAAACCATTTGAAAATAAAGGTTTTGGGTTTTAAATTTGTGACCCGGATTGCAAGGGCTTCTTCGGAAGTGCCTTCGGTTCTGTTCGAACCCGGAACAGATGTGTATGGATGTGTGTCTGACATTACACTTTGAGATGAAAAGCTAGTTTCTATCAAATATATGGAGGAGATTTATTCTCTTAGCTTAACACCCTTGTCTGAGACATACAAGCTTAGAGGTTATGTAGTTGATGGTTACTATTGATAAATTTCCAATTTGGTAATGTGGCGTACAAAGTGCTGCTGGTCATTTGTTGATCAAAGCATGGCTTTGTGAAAAAGCGTAGCTTTGTGGAAGAGACTGCATCAGGACCTCACACCCCGAAAATGGTCGAAACATGAAAGATGCGGCAAGGTTGCAGGGGTCGCGCCCCTAGGGTATGTCCATTCCTTTTGGAAAAGGGTGGTATCATGGTATGGAGCCCAGATACTTAACTCATGTGGACACTGTATATTTATTAGTGTGTGATGTTGCTTTGTGGTTGAGGATCCTCGGATAAAGGTCGCAAACGACCAGGGGTGGCATATCTTAGGTTTTACTCCTAGGAAGGGAGTAAACCAGCCTTGTGTTGGCAGAGATCCGGGTAGGTTCTCGGGGTGTCCCTCCAGAGGCGTACCCATGTGGCAATGGGAAGTTCCTTGGTCTGACCATTTGTTGGAAAATCCAAACAAACAATACGCGCTCTGTACAGTCTTAGTTGTATAACCTGCCATGGAATGTGGTGGTAACCTGCTATTGAACATGGTAGTTATAGTAGGCATACAATAATGGGTTTATGCTGGCTAATATTAAAATTATACTTTCGAAATGTTTTCTGCATTATGCACTAATAATAATACCAAAATGGTTTTCGCGTATCAAGCATGTTTGACTATCATAAGGAGAAATTTCCTCCAATTCTGCGTTTCACGGTGTATGTGGCGGGAGGCCTTATGGTAGTTTCCTTTTCCAAAAAGCATTGCGGATTTTAAATTTTAAAATGTTTTGTTTGTTTTAAAGATAAAATGTTTTTGTTTGCTCATTCCAGTCCCATGACTGACCCGGAGTTTATTGTTCCCTTCCTAAACTCTGGATGCCTACAATTTTCCACACGGACGGTCTAGAGTTTGGTTTTTCGGATAATCCAATAATAGGTGTAGATTCGATAGCTTTCAAAGTCTTTAGTTTGGTAGCATTTGGAGATCTTCTTCCGTCTTTGGATCTTTGAAGTTTTCGGTTGGCAATCGCGTTCTGGATCGCAATTGCTACAGGTTCAGCTTGATGGTGGCTCGAGCTTGAAGGTTTAGAGCTTTAGCTTTGGAGTTTTGGTTTGGAGTTGCAGTTTTGGATTCTCTTGGAGACTTTGTTTATGTCGATATATTCTCGCTGTGGCGTTGTATTGTATATTCTCTGATGGTGTTGGATAGGTTGTATCATGATGTATATCACATTTGTATCTATATTGTATATCAATATTATCATCTTTTGTTTCCGCTGTGTTGTTTATCATCTAATGTTGTTGCAAGCTCCGGCGATACGAATTCGATGTCGTTGTCGGGCATCGAGTTCGGGTTGTCACATCAACGCTTTTGGTTGATTCAGTTTTCTTTACATCGAGAAGCGTCTTAAGCTCTCCTTGATGTTAATCTTCCCATGTATTTTCATAACCATTGTTTTATAGGTTATGGGTGGTTTTGTTGATATCATTGTATATCTTTACCTATATTTTCATGTTATATTTGTTTTGCTTGTTTATTTATTTATGTCCGTTCTTCTCGCATATTTATTGTATATCTGTAATGTTGTTTGTTTATCTCATATTTTTTGGATGTATCATATACTCCCTTGGAGTTTATTTATTTGGCTTGAAGTGCTACGTTTGGATTTGATCATGTTCCAAATTAGGTGCACCTAATTTAGGCATGTACCAAGGCAGTCGCTTCGCCGATGACCAAATCCAATAAGAAGATTAGTTTTTCCTTTTCTTGTATTTGCATTTTTATGTTTAGTATATGTTATTTACCATCTGTTGGTGTATCTTTCCTGCTTACTATTTCATTTTGTATGACATGTTTTTTGGGTTTGCGGAAAAGTATGTAGTTATCTCTCTCCCTCATCAGAATTATACAGTGGAAGATTTATAGTATTTTGAGATTGGCATGTATTAAAGTACATTCGGTAAATATACAATTTATCTAATGAGTGTATTATGATATTGTATCATATACATATAGTTTAGTGCTGCGTATTTATAAATGTGATGATATGTTTAAATTTTGTAGTTATCATTTGTTTGTTCTTAACGGACAGGTTCTATGTGATTTTTGACTAGATTGAAAATCCTAGTCGTCACATCACGTGTCCCTACTTTACAGGTACACTATGTAACCTACGAATATCAGCGATCCCTTTACGCACATCATTTGTAGCGAAGTTCGTACCAGAACTATCTTTACAACTCCCGTCTGAAGTTGTCATGGTCGGGAACTATTCTAGACAGCCAACGTTAGTCACAAAATATCACCATTCGTCCTGTAACCTTCCTCCAACAGTTCCTTCAATCTGACTTGTAATCAGATACTTTGTGTCATGAAGTAAAACTATACATCGTCGAAGCCAAGACTACCCATCACAAAATCATCATTATTGAACCACGTGTCATCGCCATCAAAAATTATCATCGACCACTATATTTTGTTATTGACCCCAACGCTTTGCTCGAAAATGGAAGGTATGGCTCGAAGTAAGCAAATGTGTTAACCATCTCCATGACCTGAAGAAGGTGTCCTAGCATCTCGAAGTAGCCCAACAAGAGACTCGAAGCACTCACTTCCCTTATATTGATCCATCACCATCAATCCATCCCATCATTGATCACAAGCTTCAGCGCAACTTACCATGTTTCTTTAGTAAGGCTCTCCTTCATCGATCCATAGTCATCACTGATACCTAGCCATCACCGAACAAGAGCCATCACAAATTCCACACTTCAATGAAACTAAACTATGCTTCTCTGTGGGAAAATTCTCTGCACCTTTCAATCACCATCAATGATTGATACCCCATGGATCAGTATTGATCTATAACTATCATTCAATGCCTTAGCCGAATTCTCCTTTTTTTTGCTTCATTGGTCTACCCTCCTAAGCAAGCACATGTGACATGAAGAAACTCTCTAGGAACTTGAGGTGAACATGTCCAAGACTCGAAGCAACTTTCCACCGATTCATAGCTTCCATATCACCATCGACCCATCTTTAAAAAACCATAACTCGAGCTAATGAACTCCAAACAACTTGAAATTTAAATGTATTCCTATGAGGCCTTCCTTAATACCCCATATGGATCGCACAAAATTTGGGTCAAGTTGACTCTATGGATCATTACGGATCCATAACTTATAATCATAAATAAATCGCCACTTGATCGATATTTTCAACCATTCAAACATCATACATTCAAGCAATCATTATATACAATGTAGCCTAACAAAGATACATCCATATACATCAAAGTGAGGTCTAATTCTAAAGGTATAACTAAAAGAACAAGGGAGATCCATAAGAATACGATTTCTACATATCCTTTCCAAGTCATTTAAAATTAACATATGTGGTTATTTAAATTTTAAAACACGTTTTAAGGTCCAATAATCATTTTAAAACGTCATTTTAAAATGTGTACTGACTAACAAATAAGTGAGAGGTCCTAATCACTCACTTAAATCCAAAGCAAATCCCGATGTGCAAAAATCCTAAGATGAACAATAGCCCATGGTGATATCTAAAGGAAAATCCACTGTTAATCTCACTAATCTCTCCTTAATGACATCTGACTAGCTAGCGTAGGGTTTAGGGTCACTTTTTGGCTAAGTAGTGATTAATGGGGTTTTTCTCTATTTTTGGGAAGTGTGAAATAATGGAAAGAAGTCCCATCAGCCACATCCCATGCTAATCCCGAAATTGGCTTTTCGCTTAGTTATTAACTCACTAATTACTTATTAAGCTGTCCAAAATCAAGTGGAACTTCAAACAACCATATTTTCCTAATGGTAAGTCCGTTTACCTACTATGACCACTCTATGGAAAGAGAAACCATCAACCCGATCAAATGGAAATGGTTCCAGACCCTAATTCGTCACCTATCAAAAGTTATAGGCCATATAAGGTTTTTAGAGTCAAAATCTTCTTATAAAAATTCAAATGATGGAAAATTTATCTAGTAGTCATTTCCTAAAATCATTGAATTATACGACCTCATATAAAGATAATATTAATATTCATTGGTCCTCCAATACGTAGAACACAGTTCATTGCAATATGGCTTATATGCGTGAGTATTCACTCGAGCTAACACCGGTACATATCTCAAATCGTACAACACTTACATTATGTACTCGGTATCGGCACAAAGCAACAATCAAATATGGTTTCCTGGATAGAAAGGTACATAATACATAATAGATTAACGAGATAATAGAGTAATAATGTAGCGATAAAATACAATACATCAAATATGCATAATATCAATAGGACTGCAAAATATTAGTCTCCAGCACACATTATACATAATAAAAGTATAGTCCAACAAATACATCATCGTAAATAAATGAGGCTACAAAAATACATAAAGGTATAGTGATTCTACTATGTAGACAAGCCTTTAAAAGGTACCCAATATATCTTGCCGACTACTTCATTTCTGATCTAGAAATATATTGGACTAACGAGTATTATAAAATGATACATAGGTCAAACTATTAATAAAATACAAACGTCAATATGCGATAGTAATGGCAAGGTAAATTGTGTACCTTATAAAGTGACTTATGATAATCCTCAAGTATAATAATAAATTGCAAACATATGCAACATCATCACCCATGCACAATAAAAACATATCAACAATCATCAACTGAAGAGTGAATTAAGAAATAATCCAACCATCACACAAAAATCAACCATAAAGGGATTCGACATGCTCTTCGCTGTTTCCTGAGGATTTGACCAGGCAACTAAGTACTCGGCATTGGCACACTAGTTGAAAATATATGTATCATTCGATAGTCAGGGTCATTTGGCAGTCAAGAGCGTTCGGCATCAGAGAAATGCTCGGCATGAAGGAACGCTCGGCATCCAGAAGCGTTCGGCATTGGGAAACGTTCGGTATCGTATATCGTTTGGCATCCACAAATGTTCGGCATACCAAGGTCGTTCGACATAAGTTTCGTTCGGCATCTAAAGATCGTTCGGCATATGATCGTTCGACTTCTAGAGATTGTTCGGCCTCCTAAGAACGTTCGACAACCAAAGATTGTTTGGCATTCTTCCAATCTCGACCGACTTCGATTGTTGCTCGGCATACTCTTCCCGCACAATACCGCTTCGTTCGGCATGAAGATGATGGTCTGGCATTTGGCCGTTCGACATGTTCGGGTCGGCGTGTAGTGCTTACTCCATTTGGGCCGAGATATTCAGCTACTAGGCCCACCAGGGAAGTCCAACCAACCTTCGTCTATAAATAGAGAGGCAGGGGCACAGTGAAAAGGATCGGAATTTTGGAAACATTGGGGAAACTCTGCCATATTCAATACTCACCCAAGACTTAATCTCTTACATTGCAATTGTATTCAAGTAATTAGAAACGGATTGTATCTGTAATCAACTATCATGGAAGTCAATAGAAATCAACTTCAAAGTGGACATAGGCAGTTATGCCGAACCACTATAAATTTGGTGTTCTTGTTCTCTGCATTGAAATTCATATATTGTTCTATGTTTTAATTTACTTTCTTCATTAATCTCTCTACATGATATTTCTAAGGGTGTTAGTGACCAATTTTGGTGCTTTCACTGAGAATCGAATTCTTAGGCTCTTAGGATCTACTTTGTAACTACTGGATTGCATAAATCCCCAAAGGAGATCCAAGATCATTCACCAGGCATCTGTTGATTCTATTCAGAGTTAAAACCAACAGCTCTACCATGGGAAGACCACGAACTAGATCGGCCTCCCATAACACAGAGGTCCACGAGAATGCTAGCGTGCAACAAGTTCGATCTAGAAATCCGCAAGCAACTCAAGGTGCAGGGCCCTCCACCCAAAACCAAGCGGAAGTCGTTTCCCGAGCAGAGTTCAACGACTTGATAAGAGAACACAAGGAAAGTAGAAGGCAACTTGCTGAGCAGATTCAAGCCAACACTAATTTCATGACTCAGCTTACTCAGCAGTAGCGTCAGAATGCTGGAGGTAACCCTTCCCCTTATTCTGAGTTAGATAGTTCAACCTCAGCTGATGAACCTCCTAGGCGTAGACGCCGTAAGGATGAAGGTGCACAGGCGGGTGCCACAGATCGATTGACTAAGGATCAAGCCCATGAAGAGACTGGACACCCGAATCTCCAAGACCCAAATCAGGCGGGACATCAACCTGTATGGTCCCGTGGAACGGAATCCAGCCGTCCATCCTCCATACAAACCCCAGACTTAACAGCTATGGTCAGGCAGTTGATGAGAGAGAACCAAGGCTTGACCATTGAAGACTGGGGAGTGTCCAAAATCCATACTCGCTTTACAGATGGTATCCTATAGGCTGAGTATCCCAAGAAGTTCAATATGCCAACTTTCCCAACCTACGAAGGGAAGACTGATCCCAAGCAACATGTGATGAGGTACGGATGGATAATGGATTCTGCAAGAGCTAATGATGCGACCAAATGTAGGTGCTTTCCAATCACTCTGTCCGGAATTTCCACCATGTGTTTTACTCGACTTCCCCCACGATCTATATCAAGCTTTGACGAATTGGCAATGTAATTCATAGAACAATTTAGGATATACACCACTCGTCCAAAGGATGTGATGTCCTTATCAAGCGTCATCCAATCTCCGGGAGAGTCGTTGAAAGCATACTTGCAAAAATTTCATGCTGCGACTACCGAAGTGAGCAATCCAAACGACCACGTAATTTTAATGCCGGTAATGCGTGGAGTGGATCCAGACTCTAAATTAGGAGATTGGTTGGGGGGAAAGCTCCCAGCCACGCTGGAGCGTTTTTATTCGAAAGCTCATCAGTTCATAAGAAGGGAGGAAGATCGATGGACAAGACGATACAAGGCACCAGTGCCTGCTCAGGAGATTGTGAAAAGTAACGTCGCCATGAATCAAACCAGCGATAGTTCGGGAAAAGCTCAAGTCAACGCCCAAGACAAGCCTGGGCAGTCTAAAGGATCCGAAGGTGGAAATCCCGGAAAGAAAAGAGAGACTGGGAAATGGAAATCAAGGATCCCGACCAACAATAAATATACTCCGCTCAACATATCTCTTGAGAACATCTATTTGTCAACTTGCAACACTTTTCGATATAGAAAACCACGCCCAAAGGAATCAACGGAGGAACAGAAGAGAACTTGGAAGTATTTCCGCTTTCACGGGTCTTATGGACACAACACAGAGGAGTGCAGACACCTCCATAACGCTATAGAGAAGTTGATTAGACAGAAGAAGCTGCAAGAGTTTGTCAAAGACCCGCAAGACGGAAGACAAGAGACATCGGACCCCGGATGCAGGCTAGCCCCACGCCAACTAGAACAACCTGCCGAACCGTGGGTAGATTGGTTATCAACATTATTGCTGGCGGACCTCATCCTGTGGATAAGAATTGGCAGGAGATGGAGCGATATGCTAACTCTTTAAGACATGCAGAGTATGGGTGCTATTCGAATGTGGAGGATGGGACACCTGCAAAGCCGCAGCGCACGATGGATGATGATATTGCATTAAGGAGCAGAGATGCGGATAAGGTTGAAACTCCTACCACCGACCCGATGGTCATATATGTGACAATCGGGCCGGCGTTCATGAAGAGGATTCTAATTGATTGCGGAATTTCCATTAACATCATCTTCTAGAAGGCATACGACCAAATGAAACTGGAGACTAAGGATTTGCAACCATTTAATGCCAGAATCCATGGATTTAACGGCGCAGCAACGGATGCAGTGGGATATGTGGAACTACCAGTTGAACCGGGGCAAGGTGAGCGTAGGAGGGTGTGAATCCTGCCGTTCATAGTATTTGATGTTGACTCCCCATATAACGTATTTCTAGGACATCCAGCCCTAGCAGAATTTAGGGCATCATTGGCCCCTTGGTGTCTGACGCTAAAATTTCCAACAGACGGAGGTGTTGGAGTGGTACACGGCGATTAGGCGACCGGACATGCATGCTATGTGGCTGAGCTAAGAGTGGCTCGGCGCAGAGAGAAAGGAAAGTTTGTGGACAGCTCCGTCCGCATCCAAAATTCTTACTATTGACAACTAACGCCCGAGCCCTGGCTCAGGCAACATTCTCGGATCTACAGAGACATAGATCCGAGAGATGATGATGGAGGACCCTGGGAAATAAATGCAGCACCGGCTGAACTCACAATTGACATCCCAGTCAGCCGGGATTACCAGTTACGAATTCTTAAAATTGGATCACAACTCGACGCCGTGGTGGCCGAGAACCTCACTGACTTCCTCCGAGCGAACCTTGATGTCTTCGCCTGGACACACTCTGATATGTGCGGGATTTCTCCAATAGTTGTGAGTCATATGTTTAACATAGACCCAAATTACGTTCCCGTAAAACAGAAAAGGAGAGGTATGGACCCGGAGAGGTCTGCGGCTCTCAAAGAAGAGGTGGACAAACTCAAAGCCAATGGGTTCGTCCGCGACGCCCGCCATCCTAAATGGGTATCTAACCCGGTGCTAGTGAAGAAAGCGAATGGAAAATGGAGAACTTGTGTTGATTATTCCGATTTAAACAAAGCATGCCCGAAGGATAGTTTCCCTCTGCCTAGGATTGACCAGCTAGTCGATTCAACTGCCGGACATGAGTTACTATCATTTATGGATGCATACTCTGGATATAATCAAATCTCGATACACCTCCCAAATTAAGAACATACCAGTTTTGTCACCAATGTTGGGTTGTATTGCTATGTAGTGATGCCCTTTGGATTGAAGAACGTAGGAGCAACTTATCAGTGTTTGATGAATCAGATGTTCAAAGATCAGATTGGTAGGACGATGGAAGTCTATGTGGATGACATGCTCGTGAAGTCACGGAAGTCAAGCGACCACATGTCAGACTTAGCGGAGATGTTTGACATACTCAGGCATTATGGAATGAAGATCAATCCTTTGAAGTGTTCATTCGGCATAGCGTCAGGAAAGTTTCTGTGTTTCATTATGAATGCGCAGGGGATCGAGGCTAATCGAAAAAAGATTCAGGCTATCCGAGATATACAAGTGCCTAAAATAATAAAACAAGTGCAAAGCTTGAATGGAAAGGTGGCCGCGCTGAGCCGATTCATATCCAGGGCCATAAACAAGTGTATTCCTTTCTTCGATGTTATAAAGAAAGGAAAGAGGAATTTCGAATGGACATCCGACTGTGAGGAAGCATTCCGAGCTCTTGTAAGGCACTTAGAAAGTCCCCCGGTATTGTCGAAACCAATAGACCATGAAATGTTGTACGTATACTTGGCTGTATCCCAGCACGCTATCAGTAAAGCTTTGATTCACGAGGAAGACCGGGTTCAAAAGCCAGTTTACTATGTTAGTAAACGCTTGACGGGGGTAGAAAGAAATTATCCAAAGATTGAAAAACTAGCTTATTGCTGGGTGATTGCATCACGCAAGCTTCGTCCGTATTTTCAGATGCACTTAATCATTGTTTACACTGATCAACCTTTGCGACAGATACTCCAACGACCGAAAACTTCCGGAAGGATGTTAAAATGGAATATTGAGTTAAGTCACTTCGATATTACCTACCTGCCACGAAGGGCCATACAAGGGCAAGCACTAGCCGACTTCATCGCTGAGTTTACTATGTCAGACGAATCAAATGACCACAATGTCATACCTCCCGTTCGATGGAAGATGTACACCGATGGGGCATCCAACGATCGTTGTTCGAGGGTTGGAATAGTTCTTGTAACTCCTGATAACCGATCAGTTTGCTACGCTTCGAGTCTCGAATTCACAGCAATGAATAACAAAGCCGAATACGACGCATTGATCGCCGGCTTAAGACTTATCATAGAAGCGGGAGTGAAATCAGTTGAAGTCTTCAGCGACTCACAGCTGGTGGTGTACCAAGTGCGAGGAGACCACCAAGCAAGGGGGAGGAGACTTGCCCCATATTTGATTCGAGTTCAGGAGCTGCTAGCGAATCTCGAGTATTATGATATCTCACATGTCCCGCATGAGCAAAACAGAGCAGCCGATTCGTTGGCAAAATTCGCAAGCACAGGCGATGCACAACAAATGGGATTATTTCCTGTTAAGAACCTCCATGCTTCGAGTATAGATATGATGGAGGTAGATTTCGTGTTAGAAACAGAAATGGAGAAGGAATCGTGGATGACCCTAATCAAGCAGTACTTGCTATTCGAGATCTTACCCGAAAGAAGGAGCGAAAGACGACAAGTCTTTCATTAGGCTTCTCGTTATGTAATACAGGATGGAATAATGTATCGGAGGGATTCTCGACCCTATTACTCCGATGCATTGGCCATGATGAGATAAAACGAGTCCTGAAGGAAGTCCATGAAGGAGAGTGCGGCAACCATACTGGAGGGCAGACATTAGCAAAGAAGGTCCTCCGTTACGGATACTACTGGCCAACTATGAGTCGGGATGCTGCAGACTATGTGAGGAGATGTGATAAATGCTAGATATATGCAAAAATCCTGAGAGCACCGCCGATGGAACTCACGCAAATGGTTAGTCCCTGGCCATTTGCAATGTGGGGAATTGACCTAGTTGGTTCTTTACCATAGCCAAAGGTGAAGCGAAATATGCAATAGTTGCGGTTGACTACTTCACCAAATGGGCAGAAGCAGAGCCTCTTGCCATAATAACCACCAAGAAGGTTATTAATTTCATTGTATGAAATATCATATGCCATTTCGGCCTTCCACGGACCTTCATTACAGACAACGGGACTCAATTCGAAAGCAAGAATTTCATAGAATTTTGTCAGAAATATGGCATTGAGAAGAAGTTTGCAGCGGTTGCTCACCCGAAAGCGAACGGACAAGTGGAAGCCGTAAACAAGATAATCAAGTCCATTTTAAAAAAGCGTCCAGAAAAGTCTAGAGGCAAGTGGGTGGATGAACTTCAAACGGCACTTTGGGCCTATAGAACCATCCACAAGACCGCGACTGGTCACACTCCGTTCGCATTGGCATATGGAACGAAAGCTGTCATACCTATGGAACTTGAAGTTCCATCACATCGGGTAACCTATTACGACCCCGGGTCAAACCAGAACCTTTTATATGAATCGTTGGACTTCATTGATGAAAAACGCGAAGAAGCCAATTTGAGAGCGGCCGCATACAGACATAAAGTCGCTAAATATCATAACGAAAAAGTCCGACCGAGAATTTTTGGTGTGGGAGACCTTGTTTTGAAATGAGTTTTTTCGACACCATCTCATATGAACCCCGCATGGGAATGTCTATACGTCATCGAACGAAAGCTTGGGGAAGGAACTTTCAAGCTAGCGACCGTCGATGGTGCGACACTCCCCCGAGCATGGAACAACGAGCACTTGCGGCATTATTATACTTAGTCTATTTCTTTCATGTATTAGTTGCATTTACTTCCAGTACGCTTTTATTTCTAGTTCTTGGCATGTAGTAAGACAATTTAGCTTGCTTTCATTAATAAAGGCTTGAAGCCATCTTTTCCATGAATTACTGATATTTCTGCTTATGATGATCGTGTGATAGGCAAATGAAACTATATTATTCTGACTGATGTACGAACACGTGCAGACACTTAAAAATCTCCCAGTCCCTTGAGTGTGGACTGGAGTACTCTAAGTCCCCGCAGCGCGGACTCGAGTATAAACGACTCAAAATATCCAAGTCGCCAAAGTGCGGACTGGAGTACGTTAAGTCCCCGGAGCGCGGACTTGAGTATAAACGATTCAAATCTCCTAGCCCCCAGATTGCGGAATGGAGTACTCTAAGTCCCCGGAGCACGGACTCGAGTACAAACGACTCAAAATATCCAAGTCCACGGAGTTCGGACCGGAGTACTTTAAGTCCCCGGAGCACGGACTCGAGTACAAACGACTCAAAATATCCAAGTCCACGGAGTTCGGACCGGAGTACTCTAAGTCCCCGGAGCGCGGATTCGAGTATAAACGACTCAAAATCTCTAAGTCCCCAGAGTGCGGACTGGAGTACTCTAAGTCCCCGGAGCGCGGACTCGAGTATAAACGATTCATAATCTCCAAGTCCCCAGAGTGCGGACTGGAGTACTCTAAGTCCCCAGAGCGCGGACTCGAGTATAAACGATTCAAAATTCCAAGTCCCCAGAGTGCGGACTGGAGTACTCTAAGTCCCCGAAGCGCGGACTCGAGTATAAACAACTAAAAATCTCCAAGTCCCCGGAGTGCGGACTAGAGTACTCTAAGTCCCCGGAGCGCAGACTCGATTCTAAACGACTCAAAATCTCTAAGTCCCTGGAGTGCGGAATGGAGTACTCTAAGTCCCCGGAGCGTAGACTCGAGTATAAACGACTCAAATCTCTAAGTCCCCAGAGCGTGGACTGGAGTACCCTAAGTCCCCGATGTGCGGACTAGAAAATATTCTAAGTGCTTGAAGCATGGAAGGAAAAACGAACAACTCTTGAAGAATCTCCGAGCCATATGAAGGTGAACCGAGAAGTCCATGTTATTCACAACAGCTTGGATTTAAATCACAATCGTACAAAAATTGAATGACAAGAGCCTTTTGAAAGACAGAAAAAAGGAACTAAGCTTTATTCAAAAAAAATTCTACTATAAGCACTCTAAAGTTCAGAATCGACAATCTATTTACAAAGACTACGGATATAGATGAAAATAATTACATAACTTAAACTAACTCTCGTTGAACAAGAGTAATGATCACTTCTTGTGCTTCTTCGACTTCTTCACCTCCGTTGTTCTTTCGGACGGCTCCTCCCCAGTGCGTTTACCCTTAGTTCTCTTCCTTGATGGAATGGTAGCAACTGGAGAAGTACTAGGAACATCCATGGGCTTGGATCTGCCAGGGAGAATGACCTTCAACGGCTTGTTCAAAGGGTCGTCTGGGTCCACAACTCGAGGCTCGACCTTGATCTCGGCTGTCTCTCTCTTCTCCTTCTCAAGCCGCTCCTTCATACTCTGCTCAGATGCGTGTTCGGAGGCACCTATAATCTCTACTTCATAACTCCCCTCGATGTGAGAACAAGTCTCCAATTTTTCTTCTTCCAGCGTTCCAATCACCTGAGCATTTGGCCCGGGAGCCTCTCCTGCCTGAGTGCCCTCACCTATCTTTTCCTCCACCTCCTTGGCGACATCGCTCCTTGGAGTGGGCCCGGGATCAGAACGGCCTGTGCAAAATCATGAAAAACAAGCATTAGAATAAATAGTCCTTCATAAAGAATGATGACTTTTGAAATCTTAAAGTGAAGGTTTATCTACCAGGTTCCGGCAGGCTCTCAGCTGTCTAGGGGGTCTCACCTTCCGGAATGGGAGACATAATATGGACGCCAAGGCCGGGGTCCTCCGGATTGTAACCGATATGCTGCTCAAATGGATCGAGTATCGGCCGATCGGCCGATCGAGTAGGCACATGAGCTGGAGGCACGAACCAGGACGGACCAGTAATAACTTCTTTCCCTTTCTTTGAGGAGGAGCCTTTCCCATATATAGCTTTAGCTACAGACAAGTCCGAAGGCTCATTTCCCTTAAGGAATTCTCTTATCAAGGCCCCCTCATCAATCTCTTCAGCACCATGCTAAGCTTTCCTGATTTCTATCAAGACCTCCCATGCCTCGGCTAAAGATTCAAGATAGCCCTTGCCCAGAAAAGTCAAGTCTCGATGCATGAGGATGCGGGCATTGAATTCAGTGATTAGCGGGTCAAACATGCTCTTGACCTCTTCCCTACATTCTTCTCTAGCCGTCTCAAGACGGTAATCAATGTCCGCGGACGCTATCTTCTTGCCCTCTTCACGGGCTTCACTCCTTATCGCCTCAACTTTGGAAAGCTCGGCCTCAAGTTTTTCTTTTAAGAGTCGAGTAGCAATGATTTCGTCGCAGTATCGTTGTGACTCTTCTTGGGCAACCGTTTTCTTTTCTTTCTCTCTACGGAGCTGGTCCTCAAGTTCCTTTACTCGGAGGCTGAATGCTTCCCTCCCTTTTTGGACTGAGTCCTTATCTAGTCTAAGGCCCCACAGCGTTATACTGCCTCGTCGATCTCTTTTTTATGTGTCGATTCCAGACGAGTAATGGCTTCGGCAGTATCTTGAGCACTATGTCGGGCAGCCTCAAGCTGAGATCTATAAGATGCAAGCTCTTCATCCTAAGCCTTAATGATATCTCTGTCGTGGATGGCCTCGAGCTTCAGGCGATCGATCTCGTGTTGGCGCTCCATGGAGACTTCAGAAAGTTTTTTAGCCAAATAAACAAACGCGTCATGTTGAACATAGACGTCGTTGGTACAGGCGATGGCTCTTTGCTTGACATGTCCGGGAATAGGATGAATCGCCGGGAGGAATTTCAGGCCATCAAAGAAGATTTTTGGAGATTTATCCTCAAGCTCAGCCAGCCTCTCCGACACGGTTGGATCTGTTGCAGGAGCACGAGGAGATGACATAGAAAGTTCTGCCCTCCTGTGAGGATCTCGGGACTGTTGAGTGGTAGAGGAGTCAGAGTGTTGATCCCGGGGGACATCGGAATACGACCCCTTATGGTCGCGCTTTTCTTTGCTTAGTTTCGAATGAGAAGAGGGATGATGGTGGTACTTGGGATGATAGTATGTTTTCTTCCGAGATGAAGAGTCCTGGGAATGATAATCCCTATCACCATCATAGTCTCTGTCCCGACGTCCTCCGAAACCTGAATCACGCCTGGAGTGATAGAAAACAGGCGACCCACGGAAGCGATCAATGCCGTATGTACGTCCCATGCCACCTGTACGAAATTTGAGAAAGAGTTAGCAATGAGAAGAGTGACAACGAGAATTAAAGCGCAAAGTGAAGTGCAAGTGCATGTGTGTGTCCAGTGTTTCCCCCTGACGGACCAGTTGCTTTACTAATGGGAGTTTTCTCTCCCTGACTCTGGGCTAGAGCGCCCACATCGCCTCTGATGGGTGAGTGAAGTTGAAATGCTTCCTGATCGTCGAAGTCATAATTGAGCAGGTCATTGAGAATGGAGAGGTTCGATAGGCCCTTTAAAGAAATTTCTACATGATGTGAAGAGGCTTCTTTCTCCGTTGGAATGAGTGCAATTTTTGAAGTTCCGCCAACCTTCTCCTTCATAATCTTATACGTTAATACCTATTTCCTCTTTGAAGGGGAAGATGACGTTTTGATATCGTGCACTTCGACTATCGGATCCTGAGCGGGACCCAAGTTCTCACCATGTGCTTCGGGTGTCTCGTTCCCTTGAGTTTCCCCCTCTTCTGGTGCGTCGGGAGTTTGACGTGCCGATGACTCAGCTAATTTTTTCCCTTACCGGATGCGGGCCTAGGTATTGAGACGCCCTCAGGAAGGCTTATCCGACGACCTTCTGCTAACAGTGCGAACCTCGACAGTGACCCATTTGAAATGAGGGTTCAGATGTCCCGTTCCTTGGCAGGAAGAGCTCTAATGGCTTCGACGACTTCAGAATACCCGCGACCGTCACGGCGTGGATTAATACCTAAGAAGATGAAAAAAGAATTAGAAAAGGCGTGGCTTTGACCAAGTATGAATATCGATCCAGAGAAAAGACTTACTTCCTTCCACCCATCTCCTCGCGAAACCCGGAGGGCAATGCACATAGAACCATTCCTGTTTGTACAGGGAAAATTTGCTCCACGCCCCAGTTAAGATTTGGCATTTGCGATAGGGCTCGAGAAACATGTAAGAGGGGCTATCTCCCCGCTTCTTGACCATATAAATATATCTGATGTCGCCCGGAGTTGGGGGCCTAGAGAGGACGGTCATGAAGAGGATGTAGGTACCATAGATAAACGTGTGGTCGTTCGGGTGCAATTGTGACGGGGCAATGTCACTGTATTGTAGCACATCTCGAAGAAATAAACTGAACAGTGGCACGCTGCCAACCCAGCACATGAATTTATTACACCTTGTGTATCCTACTGGGGGCAAGTGTGGATGATCGTGCCTCGAGGGAACCAACACGTCGTCAAAAGGGATCCTATGGATGGAGCATATTCGCCGGAGCGCAACTTCATTGACCTTCGAAGCCTATGAATCAACAGGGTTATCCAAGAGAATTGTTGCCTCCAAAGCGTCGGGAGCTAAGCTATTTGTAGGAGAGGTTGACGAATTTGAAACATCTGCAACATCTTATCGGGTGGACAGTCCCGGTCTATCTGAAATCGTGGCGGAGCTAGATCTCTTAGACATTTCCAATAAATATTGAATCCCGCAGAGTACCTAATTGATCTATACTCGAAAAACAATCGACGTCAGAATTAACAACACAAGAATTCCTCCCGTGTAGTGTGTGAACTAGTGCGATCATTCGTGTGTAAGTGCTGAGAGATTATGAGTCACATAATTAATGATATAAAGTCGAGCTTGGGACTGTCGCCTTCGAAGGCAGTCATCATTGATCGTCTCCGAAAACCAGCCTTGCGATGCTTTCAATTTTGGACTCGGACATTGTCTCTACGAGTTAAAAGCTTTTATATGTTCTTATAAATTTAAGTTATCAGTCCGGATCAGTTTATATGCTAGTATGCCGGAGTCTCTATCCTTGTTTTGTTATATGATTAGGCAAGGCAAATGATCGTTCGGCCTAAGTTCTCTTCGGCTAAAAAGTGGTTCGGCATCCACAAGTGTTCGACCTATAAAATATGGTTCGGCATTTATAATTGTTTGGCTTCAGTGTTGTTCGGCCTAGATATAGGTCGGCAGTCATGATTGGTCGGTCTAAATGTTGTTCGGCCTAGCTGTCGACAGGACAAGCTATCGTTTGGCAAAGTTATCGTTTTGCCAAAGTAACGACCGACCTAATTTATGCTCGGCCAAAGCTATCATTCGGCCAAAGTAATGTTCGGCATCCTACCTAATTCATACTTCCTCCCTAACCCTCCATCCCACTACTCGGCATGTGACGAGTCATGCCGACCCAAAAAGTTACGCCAAGCCCCAACGATCGACACTCCATCCTTAACTACGGTTTCATTTTTTCCTCTCTTCCTCCATCCACGCCGAACAACAAGGACAGGTCGTTCGACGAGTCATTCCAGCACAAAGCCGTTCGGCATCCTAACCACCTCCTACTCACCCTCTATTCTTTTTCCTCCAATCTCGTTCGGCACAAGGGAACCGTGCCGAACTACAATACAACTCCCAACAGCTCCCTTGTACGCTCGTCCCTTGTTACTCCTCCTTTCCTCCTCATCATTTAACTCTAAAATATCTAAAATTATCTTAAATCAAGGCTCGACTCTTTCATACACCTATCGGCTACGGTTCCTCTATGAACTTGAGCATAAAAACTTTTTAGTTATGGAAAGGATTCAGATAGAAGAATCGATACCTAGTTAGTAGATCAAGATTTGGAAAGGATTGTTGAATCTTTGGAGGCTATGAACGGGAGAGGTTAGCAAGTACAAGGTAGCAGAGGTAAAAAAGTGGAAAGAGAAGAAGAAGGAATGTGCTGACCTTTATAGGGAAGAAGAAGAGGTCGAAGCGACAATGAGCGGCAGAACTGGTCAAAGCAGCATCGTTCGGCATCGTCTTTCATTTCGCTCGGCGTACATGGCATGTTCGGCTTTGGTTATATCGCTTGGCATTCGCGCTACGGTCGGCACACGCCATCCCACCCGGTACTCATAAGAAAACAACCTCCAAGAGCAATCGGCCAAGGTTCGAAGCGAAGCACAGAGGACACGTACTTCAAATCGTATGACATTCCGTCACGCGATACACTTTGAGGGGCAAGTGTTTCCTGGAGATTTGACAAGACAACTAAGTACTCGGCATTGGTGCACTGGTCGGCAATATATGTATCGTTCGGCAGTCAGGGTCATTCGGCAGTCAAGAGCGTTCGGCATCAGAGAAACACTCGGCATGAAGGAGCGCTCAGCATCCAGAAGCGTTCGGCATTGGGAAATGTTCGGTATCTCATATCGTTCGGCATCCATGAACGTTCAGCATACCAAGGTCTTTCGGCATAAGTTTCGTTCAGCATCTAAAGATCGTTCGGCATAATATCGTTGGCATCCAATGATTATTCGGCCTCTCGAGAACATTCGACAACCAAAGATTGTTCGGCATTCTTCCAATCTCGACCGGCTTCGATTGTTGCTCGGCCTACTCTTCCTGCACAACACCGCCTCGTTCGGCATGAAGATGATGGTTCGGCATTTGGCCGTTCAGCATGTTCGGGTCGGCATGTAAAGCTTACTCCATTTGGGCCGAGATATTCAGCTACTAGGCCCACCAGGGAAGTCCAACCCACCTTCATCTATAAATAGAGAGGCAGGGGCACAGTGAAAAGGATCAGAATTTTGGGAACACTGGGGAAACTCTGCCGCATTCAATACTCACCCAAGACTTAATCTTTTACTTTGCAACTATATTCTAGTAATTAGAAACGGATTGTATCTGTAATCAACTATCAAGTAAATCAATAGAAATCAACTTCAAAGTGGACGTAGTACAGTTACGCTGAACCACTATAAATTTGGTGTTCTTGTTCTCTGCATTGAAATTCATATATTGTTCTCTGTTCTATTTTACTTTCTTCATTAATCTCTCTACACGATCTTTCTAAGGGTGTTAGTGACCAATTTTGGTGCTAATATTCGCTCTGCCAAGTTTTACTCTCGATTAACCTCATAAAAAATGGACACTGATAGGTTCAATCTATAGAAATAACTGCTCTCGGTAGTGTCATGGATCGCCTCATTGATGATCATAAAATCGACTTATACATGGGGTCGATTATCTGGCGGACTCACAGTCATAAAAATAACCCCTTTAGCCTATTGTCGTATTTTGAAAGATCATACATAAGTGTATAAGTGTATGTCTATTTTGCTACATTAGTAACCTGAAGGGAGACTGACAGCTCTTGGCATGCTTGAGGAGAATTCCTTACCTGCTCTCTGTAACGACCCAACTTTTGGACCCTCGAATGTCAACACTATATACATCTCGGTATTAATGTGTCGAGCACCGAAGTGCGGAAAGGCAGAAATTTAGGGTAAAATAAAAGAAAACGAATAGGACTAAAAAAGAACACAATATCATAATCTCACAATGGAATGGTAATAAATAGCATCAAAAGAATGGTACAAAGGGTTACTAAGTTACTAAAACCTAAGTAGTATCATCACCTTGAATGGTTATGACTGCCTATCCTCAAAATGCTTATATATACAATACAGAAATGCATTGAAAATAAGAATACTATGGAAGATGATCATCTAGCTCTTCTCCATAAGATCCAAGCGTCTGCAGCTAAATTTGGAAATATATACGAGGCTGACCTGAGCATTATATCAAAATAACACTTGGATCAATTTGGTAAACCAATGTGAGAAACTCAAGAATTATGAGATAAGTAATAGTAACCATTAAGACGTACATATTTTCATAACAATTTTCCCCTCAAACAAAACCAACCATTCATTAAGTTTTATGATAGCGATATGATAGATAATGTTTAGATTATAGCACATAAATCATATCAAATAGTTGATGTGTGAATGCCACAACAACAATAGGTATACAATCGATACCGCTAACGTTCGTTCGCATAACGGATTTTTCGACGAAGACCTCCTCGATCTGACCGCATCTGAACTACATGGCAAGGATAAGAAACTACCTTCCGAGCATCGTATATCTCTAGTGGGATATACTCAAAGGTAAACATAATTGGGCCATCCTCGATGTGTGATCCTAGCCATATCAACTCCCGGTACCAACATATCGATAAGCATCTCTAAACATGAAGTTGATATACCCTTTGAGGTTTGCTAAACCTCAATGGCCATGCCTCTTCTCTATTTTCTAGCATTTCCCCAATGTTGACGCTACATTCGGCATCTTTCATATGAATCTTCATCATTCGAATAGAACATGAATCACCATATGGATTCCTTTGTCTCGAACACACCACGAATCACTACATGGATTCGAGCATCACCATCAGATTCGAACCTCCATATGGTTCCCCACATAAGTCCTTCGACGAATGCTGACATTGTCCTTATGCTTGAATACTCCTCAAGATAGACAATTCCACATGATATCAATGTTTAAAATGTTAAAGCTGATCTCTCCCATGGACTTAACGTTGGGATTGATAGTTTAGCTCTATAATATTTCACTTCACAACCGCTTCAAAAACATAGATCACGTATATGGTTTTGGAGTGATTATAGGTTTGAGCCATCTCATAACAGTGCACACTTTTTGCTTACCGGACTCTCCAAAACCAGTCGATTATTAACTCAATTTTGGTTCATTCAGAAGTAAGTTTTAAAATCGTCAAAAATTCCATTTCATTTTAATAATGAAAACAATCAAACACAATATCATATCATGATGCACATATTATACTTTCCCAATGCATAGGCTACATGTTTCCATGAAATAACTTTACAAGAAAACTTTAGAACTAAACTCAGTTTTCATTTCAAATCATTTTGAAATAATATATACATATACCTTTTGTATATCAAATCATACTTTGGGAATTTAAATCAAAATTTGATTTATCGAAGCAACTTTATAGGATCCCACGCATAGAAACCAGAAAATTAACAACGATAATGCTACAATCAACGTTGAAATTATTTTTAAGTGACACGAGTGAGTTCAGTACATCAAAACAATCCCTTTGGTTTTTAATCAAAATCATTCCAAAGGGGTATCAAATATTTCATATAATGATACTAAGTATCATGACCTCAATCTCCAAAATGCTTTCCCAAATATTTACTTTCAAATAATGCTAATATTATTTTCCCTAAAAGTTAAAAAAAAACATCCACAAAGGCACTAGAGTTTAAGTTCTCAAATCTCTATTTAAATCCTTTTCGTTTATAAATCATATTTATAAACCATACTTTATATGCAGTTACTTTCTTATATAAATCTTGTCACAAATATTTATTTCCAAAATATTCTCTTTCCTTTTTGATCATAGTAAACATCTTTTACTAATGTAGCGACCCGATTTTCTATCACTAGAAAGACGCATCACTATTTAAGAAAGAAAGGGATATAAGAAGAAAAGGAAGAGAAGAAAGAACAACAGCACATCAGAATCTCACAGCGGAACGAATGAAATATAATATATAACATATATATATAGTATCATATACATCAGAGTACACAACTATACATCTCAATTTAGACAGTCATAACATTTCTGTCTAATGTACAATACAAGAACATCAACAAAGAATCACATCACAGCAGAAACTCTATTTATATATCTACACGCTGAAGCCTCCTGCTCCAAAGCTCCTCCAGAATTTGTCAAAGATAACCTGAATCACTTGTCTACTCATACATAATATGAGTACCCAAGAGTTTAACAAAACAGAAAATAAACACTCGGGTCAGACAGGGGTCTGGTGTGAGTAAATGGTTTAGAATTGCTTAACTTTAGAAAATCCTTTGAAAAGAAAGGTATCACGTAAGACTTTCCACACATAAACATGGATAAGTTTTTACCTTACGTTAACCAAAACATTTTATAGGAAATCCAGTGATATCATAATAGTGTCTAGGGTTTTCAAGTAAACAAGAAGTAGGAGAAATTGTTACATTCATCAAATTCTAGCTACCAGCCACAAAAGTGGGTAATACAAACAAAACCGTAGGGTCTCGTAGGAAGAATGGGTTTCCATCAATGGCAGGGCTACTGGGGTACCGCCTTTCACAGTACGTGGCCTAGATCACCGTACCGAGGAGCCACCCTAACTCCCCTGCAACACAAGGCCGGAACCATTCCTTACTAAACAGTCTCGAAAAAGACAACCACGCAGTTGGTTGCAGATCCAACTGCCCACACAGCCGAATAAAATGGGACATCTAGACAGGGGTAAATCTCGTCGTACTTGGGCATGACCCACTTAATCTTGCTGCACCTCCCCTATTTTAGCCATTCTCGGTTGACAAGGCTTGAGGCTGCGATTACCTTCATAGGACACATCTATCTTAGAATGCTCATCATCCACCTGACGATGTTCTGAAAGCATTCAATCCATACAAGTCCGTTCCAGGTTCGAACGGAACCGAAGGCACTATCTCGTTACACTCATTTTGGATTCACCCTCAGAGTTAACGACAATAGCCATTGCACTCTGAATCTTCATCTTGAAACTGAAAGTGCTACCTTCGTTAAACTAATTCTGGAATCACCCTCGGAGTTATAACGATATATAATTCTTACATTTCGAGTCTTCACTTCACTTGGATTTACGACCTAAAGTTAATTTGGATCGATGTGGTTTTTGGATATAAAACTTGATCCCGGTCTTACCGAATCCAAAATGCCATTTTAATGTCCAAGTTGCACTTAAGGGTTTAAACAGTAGATATTCAGAATATTACTTACATAAATGGTTGATTCATAACACACAGATAGATAATTTACTATTATAAATTCATCCACACATATCACAAAGCAGCATATATATCACATCTCAGATATATCACATTCATATCACAACATATCAACTAATAACATACAATATCATCCAATATCATTAACTCATCCAATGATATTTATCATCCAATCATTAATCATCCATAAACAAGGTTTGATCCAAACTTAATTAATTTAATTAATCCTTAATTAAACTAATTCCTTACTTAATCACTTGGATTATCATCAATTCAACTTACTTATTTAGTAATTAATTACAAATTAATTAACTAAACGTCACTTAATTATCAACTTTAATTAATCCCCCTTGATTAATTATCTCTAAATTACTTTAAGTAATTATTCCTTAATTACAATATAAATTAATCATCCTTATTAATTACTTCTTAACTATACCAAGTAATTACCTATTAATTACCCTTTTTAAATTTAAGCATCCTTGATTAATTATTCTTTAATTACCCTGATAATTATTTCTTAATTATCCCTTTTAATTAATCATACCTGATTAAACACTTTTTAATTAATCACACTTGATTAATTACTTTTAATTAAACACTCTTGATTAACTACTTTTAATTAACCACATTTGATTAATTACTATTTGATTAATCACATTTGATTAATTACTTTTTAATTTCGTTTAGTAGTTAAAACTTAATTATAGATTAACTATCCTTTAATTATTAATTAACAATTAATTAATTATTTCCATTAATTAATGATTACTTCCATTGATTAAATTTCTATTTAATTAATTACTTTAACAAGTAATTAATCACATTATTAAATTCTCTTAATCCTTTTATTAATTAATCATTAATTAAATAACTTAAACCTTTAATTAATTATATTAATAAATTCTTTAATTAATAACACTAAGTGATTCACCCTTAATCACTTACACCTAATTACTTTCTCAAAGTAATTAACCTCTAATTACTTTGTTAAATAATTTCTCTTTATTTAATTACCTCTAGTAATTAATTACTTAATTACTTCACCAAGTAATTACAATAAATTAATCCATAAGTGATTATCTTTAACTAATCACTAATAAATTACTTAATTAATTATTTAACTAATCATTTAAGTTTAATTAAATAATTCTTTAACTTCTTATATAAAAAGATCCTTAATTAAGAAAACCATTATCTTAATTAAATCATTTATATTAACCAATAGCACTTTAATTATTAATAACAATTGAATTATCTTAATTATTTTCACAAATTTATTTATCTTCAATTAATCAAAACACTTAATTTCTTAAGATAAATCTTCATTATAATTGATCTCTAAATCTTTATCATTTATCTTTATTTAAAATAAAATATTTTAGAAATCAATTTTAATTTTAACAATTTAAACATTCAAATTAAACTTTTAAATTTTTAAAATTTCCAAAGTTATTAAATAAAATTTAATACAAACCTCATTTTTGAAAATTCACTTATTTATTTTAAAAACTTTTATATTTCAATATATAAAAAAAACTTATTTAAAATTTAACTTTGGAACAAATTAGTTTATAAGTGAAAACTTGTTTATTTTTTTTAAACTTTAATCATTTATGAAATTAATTTTCTTTGTTTCAAAACTTTTTAAAACATTTTCTGTTGAACTTTTAAAACTTAAACAACACAAAACCACTCATCATAAAAACCCGAGCACAACCCTACAAGAACCCGAGTCTGCCCCGTGTTTCCCATCCCTTCATCTTCTTCGAGCCAAAACATCACATTCCCGAAGTGAACTTCGAGCTCCAAACTCTTCTCCCCAAAACCCAAATTCTGATGCACGAAACTGTGCATGTCAACGTGCACCACCTCCCTGGCCAACGACGAACCATACTCCGGCCTCCGATACGTCGCACTCGACCACGACAACACTTCACGAAACCCAGAAAACACAATACGATCGAGCATCAAAAATTCGACTCTCAACCATCAGTTCGGACCAAAATTCACCAGAAAATCGACCCTCCACGGCAACCCCAGCCTCGAGAAAACCCTCCATCTCAAATGTATCTCCCTCACGACCTCCAGAACCTACGGCACCACGCGCGATCGCCTCTAGTTGCGCCTCGTCGCCGCGAAACCAAAGTGGACAACGGCGACAAAACACAGGGTGTTAAACCCTAATCTATTGATTAACGGTTACCTCAATCATTAATAAATTTCCAAAGCATTTTTCTGACGATCCCGTACATCCCCTTGACCTTCATATTCAACCGCGACATCAAATTCCTGTCGATCGCCGTGAATTGATCGATTTGTCCAAAACAGACAAACCAAGAATTCACACTAATTACTAAAATAAAAATCATGATACAACCCTTAAAATTCATGGTTTTGCATCACGAATTCAATTATGTAATCAAAACTTAAAATTGATTTGGTTAAATTTTGACCCAAAACTTTTACTATAAATTTAAAATTCGTGAACAAATGTTTCATTTTAAATTCCTAAAATTATTTTTAGAAGGAATGTTACTTAATTACAAAGAACTTTTCTTTGCAAATCACAAGCTAATTTGAATTCAAAATTTAATTATTGAATTTATTAAGAAATCTAAACCTGTTATCTTTACACAGAAACAATATTATCACTATACAGGCATTCAAACACCATACATACATCCAATTTAATTTCAATTGTTTCATATAACATCATGATACATGAATAAGATGAAATCCAAGATTTAAACTGCTTTTAAAATTCAATTACTCACATATATGCAGAGGACAGAGAATTATTTTGTTTCCAGGCTTTGAAATTTCTTAGCTCTTGAATTTTATTCTTAATTCTTCTTTGCATGTTGAAATAAATCTAGCTGTTGTATTACTGTTTTGCTTGTTGATCAATTCTGATTGCATTTGAAAATACTTGATGTTGTAATTTTCCTGCATAATCTTCTTGTTTTTAGATTTTCTAGATTTTCTTTCTTTTTTTATCTTTGATCTGTATTACATTTTGGTTGAAGAAAAGTAAGAATTTTAGCTGAAGATAAATCTCTTCTTCTTATTTATAATTTAATTTTAAATTAAGTTATCAAGAGAATTTGACATTTGTCCACTTTATGTTCTAATTAGCTTACACCTATGCATACTTATTTACAATTGTCATTAACATATATTAAAATGTTTACAAGTGCTTTTAATGTTTTATTAATAATTTACAAATGTTACTTTCTTTATTTACGTTTTATTTATATTATGAATGTAACTATGAAATATTTATATGATTATAATGTGTATTTATCTTATATAAATAAGCTTTAGATTTTGATAAATATTCAAAAGTGAATTCATGTAAACATTTATTTATACATAACTTATGCTTTTGATCCAATAAATATAACATATGTTATATGCTTGAGAAATCTAATTTAACTCCATATATAAAATTCATAAACCAAATTTATCTTGTGTTAAAATTTTAAAATGAAAGAATATTGAAAACAAAAGAAAATGAACTTCTAGTTTAATTCTTATGTAAAACTAAAATTTAAAATATGTATATCTATATTAAATAAGAAATTATCTTTATAATAAAAATTTAAATCTCAAATATCATTTTTAAAAGTATCAAGTCAAATTTAAATTTTCAAATTACAAGTTATATATATAATAAAGTTTGGAAACACTTAATTAAATGAAAAGCAATAATTTTTTTCCATTTCTAATATATATAAAAATATATACATTTCAAATGGAAAACATTTTAACATCATTAGTTTTGATAATCACTATATTGAATTTTGAAACACAAAATCCAAACCACAATATATATATATATATATATATATATATATATTCATATATATTGCAATTTGTATAAATAGCTTTTATTACATTAAAGACTTCCTATTTACAATATATATATCAATATATATATTATAAATAGAAAATATTCTGATTAGCTTTTGAAAAATAAATCTTATCAATTTTAAATTGCTAAAATAAATATTTCCAAATTAAAATATTATTAGTTTTTAAAAGAATTAAACTTGCCTTTTTTTGTTGTTAGGAAAAATGTTAATAGATATTATGAAATTAATATTATTATTAACCATTAAAAGAATTTTAACTTGTCAATTTATAATGTAAAATTATCAAATCAATTTAATTATTAACAAAGATTATTAAATTGATATTGCTCAAAATTCCGGGTCGTCACATTACTCCCCCCTTAAAAGAATTTCGTCCCCGAAATTTAAAAGCAAAGATAATTTAATAACTCAACAAAAGTTTTTATTTTCAAATAGTAATCACACAAATAAATCAAACCTATCAATCATAGCAACCATAGCAACCAATTCAAACAAACTATTTTAATTATCCAGACAAAATTCTTAATAGAATTTCCTAATATTATCTAGAGTTTTCCAGGTACAATAACTGGAATACTCGCTCTATAGAATCTTAAGTAACTACACTACTATAACCCAGAACTCCCTCATCCGGATCTACAAATCTGAACAAGACATCAGACTAAACTCAAGACCAGCTCAACTGCCAGATCCTTCTGAACTGCTGTTTCTATCACTCAATGAATCATACATGTATTCCTCAAAGATACATGAAATTCAATGAATTCCATCAATCCGAACTGGCAATTTAACCCTGTAGATCAAAATCTAATCTCCAGAGAACACAGGAAAACCACAAAATACTTGCAGAGCTAGCTCTCCAGTTTTACCAAATCTTATATCTCCTTGATTGGATAAAACTAAAGCAATATCCAAATTCCAACTTCACATTCCAAATCTCCTCAATTCTTAACTGCATAACTCTTCTGATGCTCCCGAGTCACCTCCATCATTCCTGATCACCTTAACCCTTGCTGATTTCTTCATGAAACAAACTGGACCAAAATCAAACCAATTTCCAGATCCTACTCAACAAAATGGTTCTCCAAAAATTTGCCGAAATTCAAAACACAACCCTACTCCACAAGCATTAGTGGACTTCAAACCTACATCTCTTATCTAGAATAGCCAGACAGTTTCACTTGACAACCTTGCCTTCAAATCCTGAAAATTTCTTCATACCTGAATTTCCTGTAGAAATCCTCTAATCCAAGAAAACTACAACTCCCGGTTGCTCCCATTCTTGAATAACTGCTACCTCCCTTCCGCTGCACAACTCTGATCTGGAGTAGATGAGAATACTATCGAAGAACTCGAGCACAAACTTTCTCCATACACTGTTCATCCGACCCATAAAATCTTAGTGACCCATTACACTTGGTCAAAACATCCTAGCTGAATCTTAATTAGAAAACTAGATGATCAATCCCTCCTCAGAAAATCCTAGGTTGCCTCACCAAACTCTTCTTGTGCTAAGAGTCTTTCCTTTACGTGGTTGAACCATCGGTATTTTTCCTGGAATCCAAGTCGATAAGAAAACTCAATCTCCGATGCGGTAGACCTCTGATTTCCTCAAAAACATCTGGAAAATCTCTGACTACTTTAATAGCTTTTACCTTCACATGAGGTGCCTCAATTCCCAAACCAAAGAATACTCCATGAATTCCAAAACTAATCGCAAGTCACTTTTGCAATCTTACTCAGTACAGATTTCAAAGAACTATCTTCACCAACTGGAACAGCTTTCATAATCAAGATCAATCTTTCCAGAATGGCTTATTTACCAGTATAACTGATAGATCACTTCCAACAAATACACCCTGCTTTGTTGAACTTCCCGAAGAAATGTATAAGCCTTCACTATCTGCCTGATCTGCCGATAGTAGAATCCCAAAGATTTCTGAATCATCAAAGAAACGGGTACACGCTGCTGCTTCCAAACTTCACTTCAATGATACTGCTAAGCCAAAAGATCTTCTTTAACCAAAAGCTTTTTGAAACACAATACTATCACCCAATTCCACTAAAAATCCTTGAGACGGGTAGACATCTTCTCAAGAAACTCAGCCCAAACCAACACCGACCACTTGATCTTCTTAAGGGAAACAATGAGACCATGTCCGAAATAAGGTAACTCATCGACCTTAGTCTCATTCTTCAATATAGATAAGACTCCCTTACTTGAGATCCAAATGATCCCTAAACATCTGAATCTTCCCTACAGTAGGCAACACTGTTCCTTTAATACCATCTTAATCTTTCTCCAAAAGAACATCTTCAGAACCATCTATGGATACTGTATCTCACCACAGAGCTATACCTTCCTGAAGTCATCAAGATATCATAACCTGCTTCTACTCAGCTGACAAACTCAACTCTTGGAAATCCCACTCACTCGAGAGCAAATCAACCTCACACTTCAAGAATATACTCCAATCCTTGCAAAGACTTCTCTAGAATCAATGAAATCCTTTCACCAATCTATAAAGCTTATTCAAGACAGTATTAGATCTACAGTCTCGACAGATACACCTCCAACCACATCATATGAGCCTCTTCCATTAGTGGTAGTCGTATTACTCACACTCCTACCTTATCTACCGTTATAACCTATGTTGGAAAATCCAAACAGATAACCCAACAGATTAGGTAAATATATAAATATATCTATAAATAAAAAAAATTACAAGTACGCTCTCTCAAGAAAGAATTCACTCCCAAAGCCTAGGTATTCACTCAACCTAGCGCTCTGATACCAACTGTAGCGACCCGATTTTCTATCACCTGAAAGACGCATCACTATTTAAGAAAGAAAGGGATAGAAGAAGAAAAGAAAGAGAAGAAAGAACAACAACACATCAGAATCTCACAGCGGAATGAATGAAATATAATATATAACATATATATATATATATATATATATATATATATATATAGTATCATATACATCAGAGTACACAACTATACATCTCAATTTAGACAGTTATAACATTTCTGTCTAATGTACAATACAAGAACATCAATACAGAATCACATCACAGCGGAAACTCTATCTATATATCTACACGCTGAGGCCTCCTGCTCCAAAGATCCTCCAGAATTTGTCAAAGATAACCTGAATCACTTGTCTACTCATACATAATATGAGTACCCAAGAGTTTAATAAAACAGAAAATAAACACTTGGGTCAGACAGGGGTCTGGTGTGAGTAAACGGTTTAGAATTGCTTAACTTTAGAAAATCCTTTGAAAAGAAATGTATCACGTAAGACTTCCCACACATAAACATGGAAAAAAAATTACCTTACGCTAACCAAAACATTTGATTGGAAATGCAGTGATATTTTAATAGTATATAGGGTTTTCAAGTAAACAAGAAATAGCCGAAATTGTTACATTCATTAAATTCCAGCTACTAGCCACAAAAGTGGGTAATACAAACAAAACCATAGGGTCTCGTAGGAAGAATGGGTTTCCATCAATCGCATGGCTACTGGGGTACCGCCCGTTATAGTACATGGCCTAGATCACCATACCGAGGAGCCACCCTAACTCCCATGCAACACAAGGCCGGAACCATTCCTTACTGGACAGTCCCGAACAAGACAACCCCGCAGTTGGCTGCAGATCCAACTGCCCACATAGCCGAATAAAAAGGGACATCTAGACAGGGGTAAATCTCGTCCTACTTGGGTATGACCCACTTAACCTTGCTGCACCTCCCCTATTTTAGCCATTCTCGGTTGATGAGGCTTGAGGCTGCAATTACCTTCATAGGACACATCTATCTTAGAATGCTCATCATCCACCTGACGATGTTCTGAAAGCATCCAATCCATAAAAGTCCGTTCCGGGTTCGAATGGAATCAAAGGCACTATCTCGTCACACTCATTTTGAAATCACCCTCAGAGTTAACGACAATAGCCATTGCACTTTGAATCTTCATTTCGAAACTGAAAGTACTAACTTCGTTAAACTCATTCTGGAATCACCCTCGGAGGTATAACGATATATAATTCTTACATTTCGAGTCTTCACTTCACTTCACTTGGATTTATGACCTAACGTTAACTTGGATCGATGTGGTTTTCGGATATAAAACCTGATCCCGATCTCACCGAATCCAAAACGCCATTTTAATGTCCAAGTTGTACTTAAGGGTTTAAACAGTAGATATTCAGAATATTACTTACCTAAATAGATGATTCATAACACACAGATAGATAATTTACTATTATCAAATTCATCCACACATATCACAAAGCAGCATATATATCACATCTCAGATATATCACATTCAAATCACAACATATCAACTAATGGCATACAATATCATCCAATATCATTAACTCATCCAATGATATTTATCATCCAATCATTAATCATCCATAAACAAAGTTTGATCCAAACTTAATTAATTTAATTAATCCTTAATTAAACTTATTCCTTACTTAATCACTTGGATTATCATCAATTCAACTTACTTATTCAGTAATTAATTACAAATTAATTAACTAAACATCACTTAATTATCCACTTTAATTAATCCCCCTTGATTAATTATGTCTTAATTACATTAAGTAATTATTCCTTAGTTACAATATAAATTAATCATCTTGATTAATTACTTCTTAATTATACCAAGTAATTATCTATTAATTACCCTTTTTAAATTTAATCACCCTTGATCAATTATTCTTTAATTACCCTGATAATTATTTCTTAATTATCCTTTTTAATTAATCATACCTGATTAAACACTTTTTAATTAATCACAATTTATTAATTACTTTCAATTAAACACTCTTGTTTAATTACTTTTAATTAACCACATTTGATTAGTTACTATTTAATTAATCACATTTGATTAATTACTTTTTAATTACATTTAGTAATTAAAACTTAATTATAGATTAATTATCCTTTAATTATTAATTAACAATTAATAATTTATTTTCATTAATTAATGATTACTTCCATTAATTAAATTTCTATTTAATTAATTACATTAATAAGTAATTAATTACATTATTAAATTTTCTTAATCCTTTTATTAATTAACCATTAATTAAATAACTTAAACCTTTAATTAATTATATTAATAAATTCTTTAATTAATAACACTAAGTGATTCACCCTTCACTTCCACCTAATTACTTTCTCAAAGTAATTAACCTCTAATTACTTTGTTAAATAATTTCTCTTTATTTAATTACCTCCAGTAATCAATCACTTAATTACTTCACCAAGTAATTATACTAAATTAATCCATAAGTGATTATCTTTAATTAATCACTAATAAATTGCTTAATTAATTATTTAACTAATCATTCAAGTTTAATTAAATAATTCTTTAACTTCTTATATTAAAAAGATCCTTAATTAACAAAACCATTATCTTAATTAAATCATTTATATTAACCAAAAACACTTTAATTATTAATAATAATTGAATTATCTTAATTATTTTCACAAATTTATTTATCTTCAATTAATCAAAACACTTAATTTCTTAAGATAAATCTTCATTATAATTGATCTTTAAATCTTTATCATTTATCTTTGTTTAAAATATAATATTTTAGAAATCAATTTTAATTTTAACAATTTAAACATTCAAATTAAACTTTTAAATTTTTAAAACTTTCCAAAGTTATTAAATAAAATTTAATACAAACCTCATTTTTGAAAATTCACCTATTTATTTTAAAAACTTTTATATTTCAATATATAAAAAAAAACTTATTTAAAATTTAACTTTGAAACAAATTAGTTTATAAGTGAAAACTTGTTTTATTTTTGTTTTAAAACTTTAATCATTTATGAAATCAATTTTCTTTGTTTCAAAACTTTTTAAAACATTTGTTGTTAAACTTTTAAAACTTAAACAACACAAAACCACTCAACATAAAAACCCGAGCAAAACCCTACAAGAACTCGAGTCTGCCACGAGTTTCCCACCCCTTCATCTGCTTCGAGCCAAAACATCACATTCCCGAAGGGAACTTCGAGCTCCCAACTCTTCTTCCCAAAACCCAAATTCTGATGCATGAAACCGTGCACTCAACATGCACCACCTCCCTGGCCAACGATGATCCATACTCCGGCCTCCGATACATCGCACTCGACCACGACAACACTTCGCGAAACCCAGAAAATACAATACGATCGAGCATAAAAAATTCGACTCTCAAGCATCAACTCGGACCCAATTTCACCAGAAAATCAACCCACCACGGCAACCCACCCTCGAGAAAACCCTCCATCTCAACCATAGCTCCCTCACGACCTCCAGAACCCATGGTACCACGCGCGATCGCCTCCGGTTGCGCCTCGTCATCGCGAAACCAAAGTTAACAACAGCGACAAAACACAGGGTGTTAAACCCTAATCCAATGATTATTGGTCACCTCAATAATTAATAAATTTCCAAAGAATTTTTTTTATGATCCCCCACATCCCCTAGAACTTCATGTTCAACCACGACGTCAAATTCATCGTCCATCGCCGTGAATTGGTCGATTTGTCCAAAACAAACAAACCAATAATTCATACTAATTACTAAACTAAAAATCATGATACAACCCTTAAAATTCATGGATTTGCATCACGAATTCAATTATGTAATCAAAACTTAAAATTGATTTGATTAAATTTTGACCCAAATTAATTTTTACTATAAATTTAAAATTCCTGAACAAATGTTTCATTTTAAATTCCTAATTTTTTTTAGAAGGAACGTTACTTGATTACAAACAACTTTTCTTTGAAAATCACAAGCTAATTTGAATTCAAAATTTAATTATTGAATTAAGAAATCTTAACCTGTTATCATCAAAAAAAAACTATATTATCACTATACAGGCATTCAAACTCCAGACGTGCATCCAATTTAATTTCAAGTGTTTCAGATAACATCATGATAGAAGAAAACGATGAAATCCAAGATTTAAACTGCTTTTAAAATTCATTTACTTACCTATATGCAGAGGACAGAGAATTATTTTGTTTCCAGGCTTTGAAATTTCTTAGTTCTTGAATTTTATTCTGAATTTTTCTTTACATGTTGAAATAAATCTAGCCGTTGTATTACTATTTTGCTTGTTGATCAATTCTGATTGCATTTGAAAATCTTGCCTTGATGATGTAATTTTCCTGCATATTCTTCTTGTTTTCAGATTTTCCAGATTTCCTTTCTTTTTTTATCTTTGGTTTGTATTACATTTTGGTTGAAGAAAAGTAAGAATTTTAGCTAAAGATAAATCTCTTCTTTTAATTTTACAATTTAATTTTAAATTAAGTTATCAAGAGAATTTGACATTTGTCCACTTTATGTTCTAATTAGCTTACACCAATGCACACTTATTTACAATTGTCATTAGCAAATATTAAAATGTTTACAAGTGCTTTTAATGTTTTATTAATAATTTACATATGTTACTTTCTTTATTTATGATTTATTTAAATTATGAATGTAACTATGAAATATTTATATGATTATAATGTGTATTTATCTTATATAAATAAGCTTTAGATTTTATTAAATATTCAAAAGTGAATTGATGGAAACATTTATTTATACATAACTTATGCTTTTGATCCAATAAATATAACATATGTTTATATGCTTGAGAAATCTAATTTAACTCCATATATAAAATTCCTAAACCAAATTAATCTTATGTTAAAATTTTAAAATGAAAGAATATTGAAAACAAAAGAAAATGAACTTCTAATTTAATTCTTATTTAAAACTCAAATTTAAAATATGTATATTTATATTAAATAAGAAATTATCTTTATTATAACAATGTAAATCTCAAATATCATTTTTAAAAGTATTAAGTCAAATTTATTTCAAATTACAAATTATATATAATAAAGTTTGGGAACACTTAATTAAATTCAAAGCAATTATTTTTTTCCATTTCTAATATATATACAAATATATACATTTCAAATGGAAAACATTTTAACATCATTGGTTTGGATAATCACTATATTGAATTTTGAAACACAAAATCCAAACCACAATATATATATATATATATATATATATATATTCATATATGTTGCAATTTGAATAAATAGCTTTTATTACATTAAAGACTTCCTATTTACAATATATATCAATATATATATATATTATAAATAGAAAATATTTTGATTAGCCTTTTGAAAATAAATCTTATCAATTTTAAATTGCTAAAATAAATATTTCCAAACTAAAATATTGTTAGTTTTTAAAAGAATTAAACTTTCCTATTTTATGTTATTAGGAAAAATGTTAATAGACACTATCAAATTACTATTATTATTAACCTTTAAAAGAATTTTAACTTGTCAATTTATAATGTAAAATGATCAAATCAATTTAATTATTAACAAAGATTATTAAATTGATATTGCTCAAAATTTCGGGTCGTCACAACTAAATTTTAACTTCTAACCAAACATTATCACCTAATGATATATGGTCAAACCGTGAAACTTAATTTATAAGCCATTTTTTCAATGCTCCCATAATTACAGTTTATCTACCTAATGATGTAGAAAGGTAAAGCTGCTCATAAATCGGTTGAGCATAAATAAATAATAAGTAATGCTCCTAGCATGGTTGGACAATCAAGGTTACGGGATAATAAACTATGCGAACCATTAATATTAAGCCAAATATGAATAGGTAAACTATAAACATACAGTATATCATCAAAAATCTATTTTTCCTTTGCAGTTGTAGAAGTGGAAGGTGCTGAAGCAAGGGAAAATACCCTAAGCTATTGCCCAACCAGAAGCATCGGCTAATCCCTAACAAAATGGCCAGGCTAATGGCAACCATAACAACCTTTCGGTGCAAATTGGGCCTCAAGCTTTGGAACCTCTTTGTTCGGTGCTCTTACCATCTATGCTCGGGCTACTTACCTTCATTTCCCAAACCCACAGTACTTGAAAAGATGCCACTTCTTCACACACCAATTACAAATTTAGTTGGTTGGGCTAATTTTCTATGGTTGGAACTTACACTTGTTGCCTTTGGTTGATGCAGATACATATGGAGCCAATCCCTCGAACCAAAAAGCCATATTTATAATATCCTTCAATTCTTCCTGGATATGATATGTCATGTCCTTCCATACTATGTCATAAAACTAACCCAAGCTTGGACTTCGAGGATAGTCTAGGTATTGTTGAACCTTTTTTGCCTAATATCTCAAACTCACACCATACGGAAGCAAATTCTTTCCTTGGTCGATCACGCACCACTTCTTCTACTATATTTCCCTCAACATTAAAGGCCCTGGTACTTATAGTTCTTTCTAACTAATCAAAGAAAAATAACTTGAAAAAACTGAAGGATAGAGTTATTCAAAGAAGGAGTTATTAGAAGGAGATATCCTTAAGGAATAATTTAAAAATCTAGTTTTCAGAATAAAAATGCACTCTCATATGTATAATACACTCGACTCATTCTATGGTATCGCTTACCTTATCTCTAATGAGCTACACCCAAAAAAACCCACGGTTTTTGCTCAACCTGACTTTGATACCAATTGTAATGACCCAACTTTTTAACCCTCGAATGTCAACACTAAATACATCCACGGTATTAATGTGCCAAGCATCCAAGTGCTGCAAAGATAGAGAGTTAGGGTAAAATAAAAGAAAGGGAATAGGACAAGAAAATAAGAATGTAATATTAGAAACTCACAACAGAACGATAATATATAATGTCAAAGGAATACAAAGAGTTACCCTAAATGTAGAAATATCAAAGTTACTAAAACCTAAGTACCATCAATTTCGACTGATATAACTGCCCGTCCTCACATGGCCAATATATACAATATAGAAATGTAGTGAAAATATGAATACTATAGAAGATAATCATCTAGCTCTTCTTCATAAGCTCCAAGCGTCTGTAGCTAAATCTGAAAATATGCACGTGGCTGAACCGAGCATTATAAGAAAATGACACTTGGATCAATCAAGTAAACCAACATGAGAAGCTTAAGAAATATGTGATAAGTAATGATGATGAAGACCATATGGATTACCATAATGATTTTTACCTCAAATGAAACCAACCATCCATTAATTTTTATATAGTGATATGATAGATAATGTCTAGAGTATAGCAAATAATCATATCAAATAGTGGCTATGCGAATTTCACAACAATAATAGGTGTACAACCAATAACGCTATGATATGTTCGCATAATGGATTTTTCCATGGAGATCTCCTTAGTCTGACTGCATCCAAACTATATGACAGTGATCATAAACTAACTTCCGAGCATCATATATCTATAGATGGGATATATTCAAAGGTAAACATAACTGGACCAACCTTGGTGTATGATCCGAGCTATATTAACTTCCGATATCGACATATCAATAGGAATCTATAGAGATGGGGTTGATATAACCTTGAGATTTGCTAAACCTCCTTAGCCATGCTCTTCTTTATTTTCTGGCATTTTCTTGGTGTTGCATCTACATTCGGCATCTTTCATATGAGTCTTCACCATTCGAACAGAACACAAACCCCAAATGGATTTCTTTATCTCAAATAGATCATGAATCACTACATGGATTCAATAATCTCGAACCTCTATATAGGTTCCTCGCATAAGCCCTTCGGTAAATGCTAACGTTGTCTCCTCTCTTGGAATACTCCTAAAGATAGATAGTCCCACACGTTAACATCATTTGAAATGTTAACATTGACTTATCCCTTGGACTTAACATTAGGATTGACAGTTCAAACCTATAACATTTCACTTCACAACCGCTTTCAAAACATAGATCGCATATATGGTTTTGAAGTGATTATGGATTTGAGTCCTCATATATAAGTACACTCATTCCTCTTATCGGACTCTCTAAAACCAGTCGATGAATTCCCGATTAACTTGATTTTGGTTCTCTTAGAAGTAAGCAAAAGCAAAAGACATTTCTACCAATACTCTTACCTAGGGGTTATTATGGGTGTGAAATCATGAAGTCTTTCGATAACTTCTTAAGTCAACATAAGGTCAAATTCGATAATTGAGTAATCGATTATCTAGTCAAAACAATTGCTTATACAAATCATGATTTGTATGCTTAACTTTTTTTCTACATTCCAACTTAACTGTTCTTTGTTCAGGGGTGAAGCCAGATAAGTTATAGCATTGGTTGCATCAACGCCTTGCCTAGACACTTCATTACTGAATCTCATAAATAGATAAGTAAACCTCGTCGACTTTTAGTGTTAAGTATAGTATTAATGATTTCCATAAACAACAACAAATCGACATTATTAACACGTTTTCAACATTTTTCAACTTACTATTCCTCGATCAAGAGGGAAGCTCGGTGGGTTAGAGCTTTATTGATATATCTCAACTCGACATCAATCTTAAATCTTGTAAATAGATGATTGTAACATCCCTGATTTTTATAACATTATTTCAAAGATTTAATTAGATAAATTAACTAGAATATTGATTATAAAGTGATTGAGGTTTGATTAAATAACATAATTGGGCCATGCTTATTAACGAAGTAATTGGGATTTAAATTGGTTTAAAGGTTAACTAAACCACACATGGGCATATTAGTATATTAGCTAATTTATTGCATACGGCTATAACTACTCATCTTTGTCCATTCATGTCTCATTTTCTTATAATCACAAATACAATTCTAAACCTAAAACTAGAGCCGGCCATTACCAAGGAAGAAAAGAGAAATTTTAATTTAAAGCAAAGGATCAAAATCTAGGGAGGATTAATCAACAACAAATCTCAAATTCCTTATCAAGTTTAAGGTGAATAATGATCTTCTACCATCTCTATTTTTATTATATGGTTATATGGTTTTGGATGTATGATTTAAATTCATATTGTGATAAAATGGATGATGATATGCTTGAATTATATTATGATGATTTATTTCAATTCATAAGCACATGAATTTTGTATAGTTTTAGTATAAAACACAGATTATATGATTTCAGATTACCATGGAAAAACTTTGTGTTAGGTAAAACATGATTTTGTAGATGGGTTTTAATTTTCAGAATTTTCCAAGCTACGCAAATTTTATTATGAATTTATGATGAAAGATATGATATATTGATTTTAAAATTTATTTTGATAATTTCAGGAAGAAATTGGATTTAAAATTTTAATTTGTTTGAATACAAAATGAAATCAATTTTCTACGATTTCTAGGGATTTTTCCTAATTTATTTACTAAGGAAATAAATTATTTTTGAAAGAAGGGCATTTTAGAAAATGTTGTTTTTCGGTTATATGGAACAATTTTAATGTTAATTTCCTTTAATTTGGATCTGGATTAATACGGCAGTCTTAAAGCTAAGGTATTTGAAAAGTTTTTATGACAACCAATCAATAGTTTATAAATAGGCAAGTTGTTAGAAAGTAATTATTAAAAGTTCTATCATTTAGCCTTTAAACAAGAAAAGGTGTTCACCCCTGTTAGTAAGGATCTTTCGACACCTTTGATTCTACTTCAGTCGAAACCCTTGAAGTCAAAACCAATACACAAGGTATGACTTAGATGGTATGCAGTGGATTGGAAGGAGGGCAAAAGCCATGGTGTCGAAAGGGGTAGCTTCTTATGGGGTCGAAACTTTGCTTTGTTTTCAAAAGTTAAAGTCATGCCTATTTTTACCAAAATCTTTCGACACAGTCAAAAGTTATGCTTTTGAAAAGGTTTATAATTGGCTTTCGAAGAAGGTTGTTATGTTGTGTTAAACAGTTTAGTTTCGAAGAAGTACCTTTTTGTTTTAAACAATTTATTTTGGAAGGGAAAGTTTCGCCTCTGTCGAAACCAAACCCCGAATCTCCCTTTGGACTGCATTGAAGTAATCTATGTTGTCGAAGTGGTTACTTCCATTTTAACTTAAACCTTCTTGAATGCTTTCTAAGGGGTTGAGGATTTCAAAGGTGATGAAGTCGAAAGAGTGTTTCGAATCTATCATTTGAAGTTTTGCTTTTTCTAAAGTCTTTTTCATTCAACTAAGATGGTTCGGACACCATCAATTTTTCCCTAAACTAATTTATGTTGGTTCCGAAAGGGATACTTTCGTATATAACTATTTTGACCAAAATGATTTTTAAAGAATAAACCCAATGCTTTCGAAAGCGGTACTTTCATTTCTTTTCGAAGCTCTATATTTTTAAAAGATGATTTGATACCATCGAAACTTATACTAGGTTTTAAAAGAGAATGTTTATTAAGGGCTTCGAAAGGTATGTATTCATTGTTTTGAAATGGGGTCTTTGCTTTTGAAAGAAGGTTATCTAGAGGTTTCGAAAGAGATGTTTTTGGTTTCAAAACGTAAACCCAATCTCAATTTAAAGTAATAGCCATGGCATATATAAAGATTTTGAAATGTCATTCACTTTGTTATTAACCCATGACTGTATTTTGAGGAAATGGTAGAATAACCAATTAGGTTAACCCAATAGCGAGTATAACTTAACAGATGCTAAAAATTTAATAAAAGATGTTGGTAGAGGCCAATAGCTTTGCAGTAAGCCAATGAAAACTGTATGATATTGGCAGGGGCCAATAGGTTCATAGTTAGCCTATGAAAACTATGATTTGATACTGGCAGGGACCAGTAGGTTTGTAGTTTGCCCATGAAAACTATTTCCAGATTAAGAAATTGATAGTCAGCAAATAGGTTCCTAGTTAGCCCATGAGAACTAGGATAAGAAATAAGATATTGGAGTTACCAATAAGTTCTTCCCATGACAACTCAGTAATTGGATAGACAGTCCTTAACATTTAACAAGTTAATGGTAATCCTAGAAACTATAATTGAGAAAGATAGTTAAAATAAATGGGGATGGGTAATCGGAAATTGATTTAATTGTTTTGCATATCATCGTAATGTTTTGGAATACTATTTTAATCACTGTGGATGTAGGAGCACGGTATATTGTTTTATAAATGTTTTAGGATACTAGTGAGGGAAAAACTCGTTATGCTAAGCGTCGTGCAGGAGCACGGTATATTATGGATGCAGGAGCACAATATATTGTTTTATAAATGTTTTAGGATACTAGTGAGGGAAAAACCCGATACGCTAAGCGTCGTGCTCTCACTAGATATCTAAAGGGTTTGAGATGGCGAATTATTATTCATACCAGGCTTTATGTCTAACTCGAAGTTATTGTTCTCCCATTAAATTCTCAGGTACTCAATTAACTTTGAGTAGGTTGAGATTTCAGGTTTCTAGGTGTTCCTTTAGATGAATAAAGCTTCCTAGGATGTGAAGAAGGAAATATTGTTATTAGAGTTCTTTTATTTTTTCAGTGTGTTCGTAAAGGAAAATTGTTTTCCTACCTATCTATACACTCAGATCTACCAAGGGGGCATCTTCATATGTTGCTCTTGGCGTATTTTGTAATAATTGTATGTTACCTGAACATGGTATGCGAATTGGGATTATATAATCAATTTGGAATATTTTGAAATGAAATGTGGAATTTGTTTTGCTGTTTAATTTTTTTCTATATTCTTGTGTCTCTGCATATCAATGTATCTAATATCACCATGTTTGGTCACCGAGGATTAATAACTATGGATGACTGCAGTATCCATAGTCGTTAGTTTTGGGCCCCCAAATAAGGGGATGTTATAAGTTGGTATTAGAGCATTGTTTATCAAACTTTAAAAGAAACTTAAACCTAAAAGATTTTTTTAAAACACAATCCAATTAGGAAACAGAAGAGGAAATCTCGATGGAGGAAGCACCACGACTAGTGGAAATGCTCGACCCACTATTAGGAGAACCCCGGGTCGACAGGCTAAAGCTAGTAACCAAAACGCGGGAACCAATATGGGTTCTTGAAATCCACTAGTAGATATGGGGGTGATGTATCAGTTCTTAGTCGGTTTGATGCAAGCTGGAGCTAATCCTGTAGTTCCAGTATGGAATATTGCTTTATCGAGTAAAGACTACACCAGTTTGGGTGCGAAGCCATTCTTAGGATTGGAAAGTGCCATAGAAGTTAAGAATTGGTTATTGCATTGTGACCGTATATTTACCGACTTGTGTCTAAAGGATGGGAAAAAGAGGAGGTTGGACTCTAGATAGATGCAGGGGTCATCACTGCATTGGTGGAATAGTGTCACTACCGGGGTTCCGAAAGAGCGGTTAACTTGGAATGATTTAAGACGAGATTTTAGCAGAAATTTGTATCTGAGTTTGCTAAGTCTATGCAGAAAGGAAATTTATGGACTTAGTACAACAAGAGATGTTAGTATTGGAGTATGTTACCAAGTTTGAAGTGCTATCTAGATATGGGTATGCTCTTGTAGATACTAACATTAAAATTAATGAGAAGTTCATTCGGGGACTGAGGCCCGAGCTTGCTAGGACGACCATGACACATTTCCATGATCCTTGCAATATTGTGGTGGAGACGGCTATTCGCCATATCAATTTACTTGCTTATTTGGAAAAAGAGAAGTCGGTAGAAACCCTGGTTCTCAATGGAAGAAGAGGAAGTTCTTTTTGAAGAAGGGGATTTAGAGGGAAGATATTATCAAGAAGTCAAAGGCTGAGGTTGTTTGCTATAAGTGTGACAAGAAAGGTCACTTTTCTAATTAATGGCGGTCAGGAAATGGAAGGAAGGTTAAAGTTAAGAAGAATGTAAAATGCTTCAACTGTGATCAAGTTGGGTATTACAGGAATCAGTGTCCAAAGCTAGTTAGGGTGGACAAAAGATTATTTTTACTATAGGACAAGCTAGGCCTACTTCAGCAGATAAGGGAAATACTATGATGGAAGGTACGCTTTGATTCAGAGTATTTCGGTTAGAGTACTTTTGATAACAATGTATCACATTTATTTCTCAATGTTTGGTTGGTAGATTATGTCTAGAACCCACATACCTTGTTTGTAACAATCCAAAATTTAACCCACAATAATTAACTCGTTAGTTAATGAAATGATAAAATAACTTTGTGAACTTATCGTAGTTGAGCCATAGAAGTTGCACTATTGTGTCCGTGGTAGTTTTATAGTCAATTTCTATATATAGAACGTCAGAATCCGAGCTAATATGAGCGAGTAATGAATTAAACAAAAAATAGAAGAATCGAGAAAAAAAATATGGGCAAGGTTGACCGGCCGGTCGACCCAGGCACTAGAGCAGTCGACCGCCCGGTCGACCCGCCTCACCTTTTTAATAAATGAAAGTTCGTTTCGTTCATTGGAACGTTATATGCATCATTTGCATTCTTTTAACCAATCCAGTCCTTCCGTTCTTGCATCCGATGGCTCCTATTCAGCTTACGACATGGTTGGACCTGTTCCATCCTCAAATCCAACGGTCCGAGATCCACTTCCACACCTATAAATAGAACCCTAGGCCCAACACTTTTTCTCATTCTAGATTTTCTCCTCTTGGGTCCACCTTTTCAGGAAGGACCTGAAAAGGAATAATTTTCGATGGAGAGAATCTTTAATAAGAATATTTTAACACCCTCAAGTGGATCCAGAAAGACCAAAAGGGAAGAGCTTGGGACCACAGGTGAGTGATTGTAATTCTTTTAATTCTTTTAATTAATTTAAAATAATACGGTTTCCAATAGTTGTAGTTTTACTACGATTTTCGGAATAACCTTTTTAGTAGTTTATATATAGTTTTTAGAATTATATTCAGTCTATTTCTTTTGGCTACTATTTTCAGTTAATTTTTGTTTATTTCTGTTAGTTATAGCTTTTCCATTATTTCCAGTTTATTTACAGTATTTTAATTTATTTATTATTATTTACGCGCTATTTACATGTTTTTCCTATGCTTTGGATTTTCTCCTATTTACAGATTTCTCTTATTTCTCCTTCTTCGCGTATGGATTAGAATAGATTAAACGCGAGTATGGATTAAAATTGTAAGAATACTGAAATAATGAAAAATAAGATGTAAATTGTAAAGACTGTAATAAAAATAGAATTAAGACTAAAACCGAGTTTAATTATGATATTGATGTTAGATTGGACTAATTAAAGATAATTGGCCTAGTTATAACCTTGAATTATAACTAAAAAGAGTATAAGATAAAAGAAGCTTATTTTCACACATAGACCTTGGGTTAAGTTATAAGCATGATTATAACATAGGTTATAATAAGAAAACAGAACAGTACGAGGCATATTTTAAGACATAGGATAAATTAATAAGCGCAGGTAGTCAGAACAATAATAAAGGCTTATTTGGCTAATTTATCTATGTTAATAGGCAAAGAATTAAAGTAGTTAATGTATCATATAACATTCCCCTATTTCTATGGACACGGTGTGTCACATAACCCTGAAGTGAAACGAGGTGTTTCACATAACCTTGAAGTGAGACGAGGTGTCTTACATAATCCTAAAGTGAGACAAGGGGTATGCTTATATTAATAACTGTAGTAAATGGTCAATACGTTGAAGTCCAAACAATGGGGATTGAGGTAAGGTGCGCAACTAGATATTGTTTGGATGATGGGCCAGTACCAACAACATTTCCCCTATCATCGATGTTTCACATAATTCTGAAGTGAGACGAGGTGTCTCACATAATCCTGAAGTGAGACGAGGTGTCTCACATAGTCCTGAAGTGAGACAAAGGGCATGCTTATAATGGAAGAAGACCCAATAAGTGCAACATGAGGTAACATGAGCATGGTTACGGTTACGCGTGCGACTTCCATTCAGGTGCTCAGTAATCGTTATGAGTTCTAAGTGCTTTGTGTGCGCCTTTCATAGGCACCAATGTCTACTGCATAGGGAGCTTTAGCGTGATCCACAGTAGATTCTATGGACTAGCCGGACAAAGGGTATAATTAGGATTTTGGCCTAATTGTAGGATTAGGAATTCAGCCTAATCAAAGCAACTATCAAAGACAGGTGCGTACAATCAAAATTAACCAATCATATTTAATAGTTAATTCAAATTTACTTCCATCTTAATCCTTCTCTCTATTTCCTTTGTTTCCTTTTATATACTAGAACTATTGTAAAGTCTATTACTTTTACTTTGCTAAAAGATTCCAGTAATTAATATTATCCACTAGACTTTTAGTCCGACCCACTCTCCATTTTCGCCTTTTCCCTCATAGGCAATCAGAGGCAAGGACAGTAGACTGCAGGCATTTGGAGATTTCTTCAAAGGAGAATCTATCATATATTTCTTTTCTTCAGTTTCAGTTTTTAATTCTTTTTGTTGAGCTTGCATTTAGTGAGGTATGTGTTGTACTCTGATATTATTGATGGATTTTATTTTGCAAGACATGTAAGGTTAATTTGACATTTGATGTATGGTATTTGGCAACTTGTATGATTTATAAAGTAATTCTAAGGTTTTTTCTAAATGAATTATTATTATTATTATTATTGTTTTTGTTGTTTATATATTTGTGTCTTGTAAATCTTAGTCTCCACTAGTCTTTTAGTTATACCTACAACGCAACATGCCTTTTAGTGTGCTCTTTTAGGTGTAATAAGGGGTGTGGGGTATTACATTTGGTATCAGTGCCTAAGGTTACTGGATTTCTAAAAATTTATTTTTAAGTAAAATATTTCTCAAAAGTAACAATAACTTGTTTTAAAAGTATTTTTTGAAAAGAAACTCTTAGACATAGTTTTAAAGTATAAAAGATTTTTTATAAAAATCCCCACAAAGTCTAGTTCAACCTTCTTTCGAATCTTTTAAGCCTAAGTTTCCTTATCTTTGCATAGTAATTCTGACTGGTTCCATAGAGCAACGGTACCAAAGGTGCATGGGCAAGCGCCCAATACAACATCGGTAGGTAGAAATCCCTTTAATCCACCTACAACAACCAATTTTTCTAAGCTATGCAAGGACTTCGCTAGTAGAGGAGGTAGAACATTTTCTAGCACAGAGGATTCTAAGGATACACAAGCTAGGTTGGATCATATGGAGCGAAGGTTTAGGCTACTAGATTTGAAGGACCGATAGAGAGTTCAACCTACATCTTGGCAATAGAAGGGAAAGCTTAAAGAAGTTCCTAGGTTAACAAAGCTCTACGGAGCCATGGTGGAAGCAGGATAAGGATAAGGACAAGAGGAATGGAGGAGGCCCTCAGAAGCAAATCAAGAAAAGTGGGAAATGTAAGCGTTGTAGAATGATTGGTCATTATGCAAAAGACTGTAATAAGGCAGGAATAAAGGGAAGATGTTTCATTTGTGACAGCTTGATCACTATAGTAAGATTTTTCCTTAGAAAATGGGGTAGACAACGAGTGCACCTGCAGCACAGATTCATATTTTGGATACATCACCTTCCAACATCAGACCAAATCGAGGTAGAAAATTTGATTTCTATTCCTGATTTTTCAATTCAGGCTCTTTTCGATTCTGGAGCATCACACTCTCTCATCTCTAGTTCTCTAATAAGTTGTCTGCATTTAGACATCTCTTTAGTAGTAGACCTCATTGTTGTCTGAAACCCCATCGATGGTTCGGCACACTTATCTAAGGTTTGTAGGGGTTTGAAAGTTTTTTATCCTAGGCGTAGAATTTGACTGCGATGCCTATGTTTTGAGATTTTTAGGATATGGGACAATTTTTGGGAATGAATTGGCTATCTGTATATGGAGCTATATTAGATTGCAAGAGGAGAGTCGTTAGGCTAGAGACATGCAGTGGTAGGACTCTCAAGGTTTCTTGCGACCCACAAGGGCCGATTATGGTAAACTTCCTTTATTCCCTTGATTCATCATCAACAAAATTAGATTCAATTCCTATCATCGGAGATTTTGTAGATGTCTTTGAGGAGGTTAGGGGACTAACCCTAATAGAGAAATTGACTTCAGGATTTATTTAACTGGGAATGCTAAGCCAGTAGCATTACCTATGAGACACATGACACATAGGGAGAGAAAGGAATTAAGAAAGTAGATCCGTGAGCTTTTGGAGAAGGGTTTCATAAGGAGGAGCATATTGGAGTTGGAAGCACCAATCATCTTCGCTACTAAGGTGGATGATTCTCATTGACTTTGCATTGATTATAGAGAATTAAGTATGCTCACAAAGAAGAACCAATATCCACTCCCTAGGATTGGTGATCTTTTGACCACTCTTCGGTATTCTCCCCGCCACAGGATTCCATCAGCTTAGGGTCGCTGATGACAACATAGATAAGACCGCATTTAGGACACTAGATGGATTCTTCGAGTGGTTGGTTATGCCTTTTGGGCTAACCGATGCCCCAGCCTAAATTATTGATTTGATGAGCCGCATCTTCAGAGAGGCCCTAAATAAGTTGCGGTGGTATTCGTGGATGACATTTTAGTGTGCCCCAAGAGTATAAAGCAGGTTCTACGTACACTTCACATACTTCAGTTGAAAGACAAGTTCTTGAAGTATCACTTTTAATAAAGCATATTCTTAGCTCATAGAGAATGTCTACACATGGAAAGAGTTTGAGAAATAATTTTGTACATTTAGGTTCGGATTGTGAAAATCCATAGAGTTGTAGGCAATGATTGGATATGTACAATAGATTCAGTTGATATGAAAAGAAGAAAGCCCATGTGTAGATAACTGTAGAAATTATAACTGTTTCATATAAGCAGATTTAACGGTAACACCATAGAATAAATATGAGTATAGGAACAAAAGACTTTAGTAAAGAAATGGGATAACCATATATTTAGGAAAGGTACTCCTAGGGTAGTAAGAAGAAAATCCACCTTATGTTTAGCTCAATAGAATATATTTGTTAGAATTGAAAATTTTCATTGTTAGTATTTTCTTTAAGAAAATAAATATTGGGTTTCCGAAAAATGGTATGAAATTTAAATTGGTTTTTAACATGATATAAATTTTGATAGATCTAAAAACCTAAGGGTTGTTAAGTATCAAAAAAGTAGAGTATGGCATTTATTTTTGTAATAGAGGTTTTCATGAAAAGTGTAGGGAGCATAGACTATACACTATTGTTATAATAAGTGACTCCCAAAGGAAACGTTTTTACATAGTAGATGTGGTTTATTAGTGTATATTTTTAATTAAATTCAAACCTTCATATTTTTGGGTTGTAGTAACAGTGATTTACGCAACAACAATTTTATACCCAAATAAAAATGTATTTTAAAGGGTGATTTCTAAGACCAGAAATAAAAGTGATTTGTGAATACACCTATTAATCAAATAGGTATAAGAAAATGTTTTTGGTTATGGTAATATTAAAACAGTTTTGAAGATGAGTTTTTCCTGAAAGAAAAGTTTAGTTATTAGAAGATGTTTATCTTAATAAAATATAATTTAAACACCTTTAATCTATTGAAATGAAAAGAATAATGGTATAATTTTCTATGAAACCAATAAAAATGTTTTGAGCGAGTTACAAGGAATGCCAGAAAGAGATATACAAGGAGTGGGAGCACCATATTTTTTATAGCCTATTTTAAAAAATATTAAATAAGTTCCTTGTAATTTCACATAAACATGTAATCCTCTTTTAAAATGTTCATAGAATATTTTAGCGTTAATAATTTCTCATAGGAGAAAGTAGTTCCAGTACACTAAGGTATCAGACTGCTAGGTGTAATAAGAAGATATTTTGAAAACACATAAGGATATTTTAAAAGGGAATGGTTTGGTGAAAAAGTAAATAAGTTTTTGAAATAAAAAATTTAATATAATTTGGATTTGAAAATTCAAATTTTATATAAAATTGAAATGGTCTTTAAAAGAAAGCGAGGAATAATTTTTGGACTTAGAATTTGAAAGTTTTTCCCTCTAGGTTTGGGAAATAATGTAAATTCAAAAAGATGTAAGGATGCAAATCTAGAAACATAAAATGTAAAAAAACGAGTATTTTTGAATTTAGGAAGAATTTAAAGATAACACTTTTAAGGACAAAGATTTTGGGATTTGAAAATTTAGAAGCCTTAGTTTTTGAAATGGGAGGATATGTACTGAACCAAACTCCTAATTGTGAAGTAGATAGGAATCATTTCCTAGGTGTAAAGGAAAAGGTGTAAGGCTACAAAGGAGACAGCAATACTAAATTTTGGAAGTAATAATAGAGTTTCCATAAAGTATATAGGATCCTAGTGAGAACCGAGGAATGTTGATTCATGTGAGCAAACTAAAGAAGAATAGTAAATCACGCATGGTTGGGAATGAGTATCCATGACTTTGAAAGAACTTGGGAGAAGCATCTTTCTTTAGAGGAATCCACATAAGATAGTAGTTCTCAAGCAAGCATTGGAGTGGCTCCTTTCGAAGCTCTTTATGAAAGACCGTGCAAGTCACCTTTATGTTGCTTAGAGTCTATAGAGAGATTGCTACTTGGTCCCGACATGGTTAGAAAAAATTCGAAGAAGATTAGTTTGATTATGAGAAATTTTTTACCTCATATCTGCATTTCTTCGGTAGTAATTTTTCAAATTTTCTATTTTCCATATCTAGTTTTGAATAGGTTCTTTCCTTTATTATCCTTTGGGAGGGTAGAACTTAGAAATTTACCCATGGATGGTAGGATTGGATGTAAACATGTTACTGTAGCATGTTATGAATAATGGATGCAAGTGGTTGCAAGTGTTTGCTAGTGGACGCTAATGGACGCATATACTTACGCTAGGCACTATTATCTCTTAGGTATCAGCCTAACTAGGATACTAGACCATTACATACGGATGTGTGTGCATTTGCATTTTTTTTTCATTTTCATGGTTGTTATAAATGGATGTTTATCACATGGTTGTTGCATTTGCATGAAGATTGTAGCACGCATATAGAACTATCAGTTATCATTAGGAATTTTTGCTTTATTTTAATACATAGCACGGCATGATTGCATAAAGGGAGGTCAACTGAATCAGTGGACCGCCTAATTTTTCCATTAATTAGGGGCATTAACATTACACTAATTGCATAAGTATCATAAATCGCATTAGAAAAAATTTAGGACAATGGATGAATGGTTGATGATTAAGTATTTGGCTGTGGAACCTTGATGAAAACATTTAGTACAATCTTTTGTCCTTAGAGATTTCGAGAACGAAATCCTTAAGGAAGGGAGAATGTAACAACCCAAAATTTAACCCATAATAAGTAATTTGTTAGTTAATGAAATGATAAAATAATCTTGTGAATTTATCAGAATTGATCCACATGAGTTGCACCATTATGTCCGTGGTAATTTTCCAGTCAATTTCCATATATAGAACATAAGATTCTAAGCTAATATGTGCAAGTTATGAATTAAACAAAAATAAAGAAGAATCGAAAAATATGGGCTAGGTCGATCGACCGGCTGACCTAGGCACCATGGAGGTCGACCGCCCGGTTAAACCGCCTCACCTTTTAAACGAATGAAGTTCATTTCATTTGTTCGAACGTTATACTCGTCATTTGCATTCTTTTAACCAATCTGGTCCTTCCGTTCTTGCATCTGATAGCTCCTATTTAGTCTATTGCATCCTGTTCAATCCTCAAATCCAACGATCCAAGATCCACTTCTACACCTACAAATAGAACCATAGGCCTGACACTTTTTCTCATTCTAGATTTTCTCCACTTGGGTCGCCTTTCCATGAAGGACTCTAAAAGGAATAATTTTCTAAGGAGAGAATCTTTTTAATAAAAATATTTTAATACTCTCAAGTGGATCCGTGAAAACCCAAAGGAAAGTTCTTAGGACCACCGGTGAGTGAATGTAATTATTTCAATTAATTAATTTAAAATAATATGGTTTTCAATAGTTGTAGTTTTACTACAATTTTTGGAATAAACTTTTTAGTAATTTATTGATAGTTTTTAGAATTATTTTTAATCTATTTCTTTTAGCTATTATTTTCAGTTAAATTTAGTTTATTTTTGTTATTTATAGCTTTTACATTTTTATTTACGGTTTATTTACAGTATTTGAATTTATTTATTATTATTTATGTGTTATTTACATCTTTTTCCTACGCTTTGGATTTTCTTCTATTTTCAAATTTCTTTTATTTCTCCTTCTTCTTCGCATATGTATTAGAATAGATTAAAGGCAATATATGGATTAAAATTATAAGAACACTAAAAAAATGGAAGATAAGATGTAAATTGTAAAGACTATAATAAAAATGGAATTAAGACTGAAATTTAGCCTAATAATGATATTGATGTTAGAATTGGACTAATTAAAGGTAATTGGCCTAGTTATAACTGAGAATTATAATTAAAAAGAGTATAAGATAAAAGAAGTTAATTTTCACACTTAGACCTTGGGTTAAGTAATAAACATGATTATAACATAGGTTATAATAAGAAAACAGAACAGTATGAGGCTTATTTTAAGACTTCGGATAAATTAATAAGCACAAATAGTAAGAACAATAATAAAGGCTTATTTGAATAATTTATCTAATTTAATAAGCTAAGAATATAAGTAGAACCTGTACCAAATAAAATATCTCTATTTCTATGGACACGGTGTTTCATATAACCCTGAAATGAAACGAGGTATCTCACATAACCCTAAAGTGAGACAGGTGTCCCACATAATTTGGAAGTGAGACAAGGGGCATGCTTATGTTAATAATTGTGGTAAATGGTCAGTAAGTAAAAGTCCAAATCATGGGGATTTGGGCAAGGGGCGCAACTAGATATTGTTTGGATGACGGGCCGGTACCAACAGCATTTCCCCTATTATTTCTATGGACCGGGTGTTTTACATAACCCTTAAGTGAAACGAGATGTCTCACATAACCCTAAAGTGAGACGAGGTTCTCACATAACCCTGATGTGAGATGAGGGGCACGCTTATGCTGGAAGATGACCCAATAGGTGGAACAGTAGGTAACATGAGCATGGTGGCAGTTACTCGTGCGACTTCCATTAGGGTGCTCAGTAATCGTTGTGAGTTCTAAGCGCTTAATGTGTGCCTTTCGTAGGCACCAATGTCTACTGCGTAGTGAGCTTTAAAGTTCAGTCCATAGTAGATTCTATGGAGTAGCATGCCGATCAAAAGGTAGAATTTGGATTTCAGCCTAATTATGGGATTATGAATTCAGCCTAATCAAAGCAACTATTAAAGACGAGTGCAAACAATCAAAGTTAACCAATCAAATTTAATAGTTAATTCATATTTATTTCCGGTTTATTCCTTCTCTCTATTTCCTTTGTTTCCTTTTATATACTAGAACTTTTGTGAAGTCTATTACTTTTACGTTGCTTAAAGATTCTAGTAATTACTATCATTCACTAAATTTTTAGTCTGATCCACTCCTCCATTTTCCCCTTTTCCCTCATAGGCAATCGGGGGCAAGGACAGTAGACTGCAGGCATTTGGAGATTTCTTCGGAGGAGAATCTATAATGTATTTCGTTTCTTCAGTTTTGAGGTTTAGTTCTTTTTATTGATGTGGCATTTAGTGAGGGATGTATTATACTCTGATATTATTGATACTACGGATTTTACTTCACAAGGCACGTAAGGTTAATTTGACATTTGATTTTTTTGGTATTTGGCGACTTATTCGATTTATAAAGTAATTCTGAGGTATTGTTCTAAATGAATTATTAATATTATAATTGTTTTCGCTTTTTATATATTTTTGTCTAGTGAATCTTAGTCTCTACCAGTCTTTTAGTTATACCTATAACGCCACATGCCTTTTAGTGTGCTCTTTTAGGTATACTAAGTGGTGTGGGGTGTTACATTATTAATTCCTCAAGAGTTGTGAATCCAATAGGAGAGTATGCAACTCTAGGGTTAAGATGTGACCAGGTAGAACTTGATTTGTTCGGTCATAAGTTTGAAAGAAGTTTGTATTTTATTGATTTCGTAGATTTTGGGATCATTTTGGGAATGGATTGGATGGATAGGTATAATGATAGAATATTTTGTCAAGATAGAGAGATATCACTGAGACACCCTGATAGTTATAACCCGAGTGATGTTCACAGTGGAGAATACGGACCGGAGTGTTAGTGCTTTGCTTGGTTCTATTGAGAAAGGTGAGGAGTTAAGTAAGGTTCGGGTAGCAAGAGAGTTTCCAGATGTCTTTGGGCCAGTCATTGATTTACACCCTAAAAGAAATGTTGAGTTTAGAATACATCTTGTGCCTAGAGCTGAACGTATGATTAGACGACCTAGCAGAATGACACCAACTAAGATGAAGGAATCGAGGTGCACTAGTGGATCTAGAAGAAAAAAAATTTATCAGATCAAGCAGTTCATTTTGAGGAGCAACCTCTGTGTTTATAAAGAAACTAGATGGATCGCTAAGGATGTGTATTGACTACCATAAGCTGAATGAAAGGACCATTAAGAATAAGTATCCTTTGCCCAGAATAGATGATCTACTCGGCCAGTTGAATGGAGCCAGAGTATTCTCCCAGTTGCATATAGCGATAGGTTTCCATTAGTTAAGAGTGGTGGAGGATAATATTCCTTTGATAGCATTTCGAATAAGATATGGTTCACATGAGTGCTTGGTAATGCCATTTGGATAGACGAATGCATCTGCTCTCTTCGTAAATTTAATGAACCGAGTTTTCCAAGAGTAAAAGGATAGGTTTGTTCTTGTGTGCATACATGACATTCTAGAATACTGTAAGGGTGAGAGGGAGCATGAAGTTCATCTTAGAGTGACTTGAGATGCTGAGGCAAAAGCAACTAAAGGAAAAGTTTACCAAGTATCATTTTTGGAAGAAAGAGGTTAAGTTTCTTGGTCACATTGTTTTAGAGAAAGGACTGTCAGTCAATCCAGATAAGATCGAAGCTGTGAATAATTGGAGTAGACCAGAAATGGTGACTGAGATCGGGATTTTTCTTCGACTTGTTGGCTGCTACCAGAGATTCATTAAGGATTTCTCGCAGATAGCAGCACCTTTAACTAAGCTAACTAGGAAGGAAGTGAGATTTGTTTGGTTCGATAAATGTGAGGAGGCATTCCTTACGTTAAAGCATTTTTTGATTAATGCAACATTATTAGTTGTTCCAAATGAAAATGAAGGATTTGTGTTGTATATAAATTGTAACGACCCCGAATTTTTATTAGTTAAAATTTGAATATTTAATTAATTTTAAATATTAATAAGTGAATTTATAAGTCGAATAAATTTTATTTCGAATAATTGGATTTAACTGAATAATTAAATCGATAATTTAATATGTGAAAATACAGAAATAATTTAAAATTAGGTTAAATATGATAGAAATTGATTTTCAAAACTTTATTTTATCATATTGGAGTTAGAATGATATTTTAGAACTTTTAAAATCGAATTTAGAGTTAATTTGTGAAAATTGAATATTTTAATATTTAATCGACTAGTGAAATTAGCCAATTTTCGAACAGTCTCAGAATTGGATGAAACTAGTTCCATTGGATCCGTAATAGTTTGTTATTACTAGATTTCAATTTTCGTAGCAATTGGAGTTATCGTTTGATCGTGGCAGCTCGAAACGCAACGAAATTGTTTTAATTTTAATTTGGCGAGTTAAAATAGTCATTTTTTCAAACAGTCTCGGATTTCGACGAAACAAGTTTCATCGGATCAGTAATGTGATATTATTGTATGGTTTCAAATTTCGTGTCAATTTGATTTACCGTTTGTCCGGTGAGAGCTAAAACGCCTAGAAAATCGTTTAATCGGTTTAATTTTAAATGATTGTTTATTGCCATAACTCACACAGATGACCGAATTAGCTCCCGAAACACGTTCCATTGTGTCCGGAACACGGGATAAACCCTAGAAACGCTGGTTACCACGCGTAAATCGGAGTTTGGAAATTCCGGAATGAATAGTGTCGTTCAAACTTCTATAAATAGGGCTTTTATTCACAAAAATATAGCAAAACCCTAATTTTCTAGTGTAGCCGCCAGTGATGGAACCGAAGGCCGAAATCTTCCTATCTATCTCCTCAAATTTCTTCGAATCTGTGAAGCAATCCAAGAAACTTACAACATGAAACTTGTAGAGCTCGTCGAGAGCAACATTTTCAACGGTGATGATCGGAAAATACGCTACGGATTGGTGGCAATTGGCTCGAGAATGTGTTACGGTCGTGCTCGATTTTTTACGCATGGGGATGACCGAGCATCGCCGGTCTCTGGCCGAGTATGGTGCTTGCGACGAGCTTCGCTATGGTGGCTCCTGATCGGCTTCACGTTGCTCGAGTGGGTCGCAGCCTTAAGCCCTAGTTCGTGAAGATATGGGTTCTCTTGCGCGATATTACCTATAAGCGTGTGAACGAGGAAGGAGAAGGGGGAGGGGTACGCACGGCTTGGATTTGCAGTGGAAGGATCATGCGGCTATGATTGAGTGAAGGTAAAAATTATAAAAATAATGTTGTAAATTGTTAAGTTAAAAATCGTGTAAGATTTTAAAATTCATAACTTTTTCATACGAGGTCGAAAACGCGCGAAACCAATTGCGTTGAAATAATATGGACGAGCACTACGCTATGGAATTGGATTGGAGTCGTTTGGAGTTAGTGAGAATTAAGGGTAAAATTAAACGTCCGTTTAATTTTATTCGAAATAAATCGCTAAAATGAAATTGAAATCAAGGCGAGAACTTCTCACTCAATCGAATCGGTTTTGATTTTAATTTTAAATAGTTAGATTTAAAATTCTTGAATGTATGTTTGAATGATATTGTTATCTATTGATTGTTAAAATAGACATTATGCGCCGTTAGTAAGCGGATGTTATTTATTAAAAACATATACCACGAGTATTTCATAAACAGTGTGTATTATATATAATAGCAATATATATATATATATATATATTGGCATATGTATATATTGCAGTTGTTGATTTCTCGCATTGTATAGCAGATGAGACCCTATTGCGCCGTCTATTAAGCGGATAATATTTTAAATCCCATATACCGCGATAATTTCGTACTGGAACGGAATTGGTATTGTGCTAATGTTTGTGGATGCAGGAAAACAGGTTGGAGGGATCCAACTGGATTCCTCAACAGTATTTATTTGATTACGGATATTTTGATATTCGTTGATTATCATATCGATATATGATGTCGTTGTAGTCGTGATTGACTATTTGGTGTGTAGCATCATTGGGCCAAATTTTGGAATTTTAAAAGGATTTTAAAGTGATTTTTGAAAGTATATGTTACAAAATATTTTTGGAATTGATCCATTATAAATGAATAACGTTATAATTTTTAATGTTATAAAAATTATGGTTTTTGAGAAATATAGTTAAAAGTTGATTTTTGAAAATATGGGGTTAATGATTTTATAAAATAGCTAAATTGGGATTTTTGAAATTTATTGTGAAAAGTTTAAATATAGGATTTATAAAATTTAATTATTTTATAAATCAAAATGATGAAATTATAAAGGAGTTTAAAGATGTTTTAAAGAATAATATAAATTGATCCATATAAAAGATTTATAAATTGATAATTTATAAATAAAAAATATTTGAATTATAAAACGAGTTTTTGTAAGTGCTAGAATGAGTTATGAATGAATTTCATAAATGAATGAAATTTATAGAATTATAAACGGTGAAGTTAAAAATGGAATTTTATAAGCAGTAGGTTTATAAAATTTATAAAGTTATTTAAAGGAATAGATTTGGGTAAATAAATGAATCTTATAAGTCATAAGATTTATAATTTGGGAAGTTAATAAGAACGATTTTTGTAAATAAATAAATTATAAGTATTTAACTTATAATATGAACCTTTGGTATATAATTGAGTTATAAATCAAATAGGTTAATAAAGGAGATGTATAAAAGGAAGTTGTTATAAAATAAATAGAAATGGAATTTATAAACATTGTTTTATAAATCCACAAATGACTTATTTTGATAAGTAAATTGTTGTAACTAATTAATGGAGTTATATTCACGTTTTAGACAGTGAATAATCCTTTAAAATGAAACGTATAGAAATGATGAAATTGTTAACGTAGTATATTCACGTTTTTGAATAGTGAATAATATGTTAAAGAAAATGTTTTGGATTGTGATGTTTTAAATAGAATTAAAACGATCTAACGATGTTTTCAAAATGTGTTGAAATTCGAAACCATATATTTCAACATTCATTGTTGAAATAGACGTTTTCGAGAAATAGAAGGAAATGGTGGACTATAACACTGTTGTTATAGTAAATGATTTTCGAAAGGAAATGTTTTGTATAGTATTGGGATTTATATACCTATTTTAATTTCGAATCCCTATACTAGTGATTTTGGGTTGTCGTAACGATGTTTTACGTAACATTCGTTTTGACCCAAATAATTATGTTTAAGAGAATGATTTCCTTAAAGAATGAAATACATACTTAATTTCGATTTAAGTATATTGAATATTTTCCAAGTGTAGAAAATAAAAAGATTTGTGAATTACTTATTTATAAATAAGTATGGAAATGTTTTTCCAATGTGAAATGAAAAGTTTGGAGAATTTATCTTTTTGAAGATAAATTGAAAATGAATAATTGAAATCGTATATTCATAAATATTTTGAAATATAAATTCACTATGGAATATATAAAAGAAAGTGGAATTTGTTTAAAAATAAATATTGATTTATTTTTGAAGTGTGAAAATTATATATCTTGTAAAGATATTTTTGGGAAATAAATAATTTGGAAAATTAGTTGGAATCTGGTGATGTTGTGCATATCCATTGATAGTTCTATAACCGACTATCAATATTTACTTTTGAAAGGTATTTGTTGTGATTTGCTTGAATTTGAATGCTACACTTATTTTTAAATTATTGCGCTCGTTATTCGGATTACCCATCCCGAATAGTGATACGACGTAATGGATAGCATTGATGACCGGTGTTGAAGACCGTTTGCGAGAGCGATAGGATGACCTGTCGATTGACTCTGCACCTAGTTGCTCCGGTATAGAGTTCTCCATATGTGATGGGGAATCCCATCAGGATTGTGGATATCCGGATTGCAAGGACTTCTTTGTAAGGGCCTTCGGTTCTGTTCGAGCCCGGAACAGACTTGTATGGATTGTATGTCTGACATTACAAATTGAGATATAAAGCCGATTTCTTTCAAATATATTTCTGTTGGTGGCGGAGAATTTATTCTCTTAGCTTAACACCCTTCTCTGAGACGTACGAGCTCAGAGGTTATGTAGTTGAAGGTTATTAGCGATATATTCCCAATTTGGTAATGTGACATGCTGAATGTTGCTGTGAAATGATCATTGTGTTGATCATTTGTGATAGGATCATTTGATTGATCGTTTATCTTTGTGATCATTTGTATGATCATTTTTTGACCCAAAGCACAGCTTTTGTATAAAGCATGGCTTTGTGGACGAGACTTCGTCGAGCCTCACACCCCGGAATGGTCAAAACAGGAAAGATGCGGCAAGGTTATGAGGGGTAGCTCCCTTTAGGGTATGTGCATTTCCTTCTGGAAAAGGGTGGTATCATGGTATGGAGCCCAGATACTTCATCATGTTGAAACACTATATTTATGATTGTGTGATGTTGATTACAAGCGCTCGGTTAAAGGTCCCAAAGGACCGGGGGATGGCATACTCGGTCAGTTGTTACCTAGTTTGAAAGGTAACCCGGCCTTGTGTTGGCAGAGATCCGGTTAGGTTCTCGGGGATGTCCTTCCAGAGGCATTCTCATGTCGCAATGGGAAGTTCCTTGGCCTGACCATTCGTTGGAAATCCAAAGAAACAATACGATCTTGTACGGTTTTAGTTGTATAACCTGCTATGGAATGTGGCGGTAACCTGCTATTGAACATAGTAGCTATAGTAGGCATACGATAATGGTCGTATGTTGGCTAAGATTTATATTCTACTTTCGAAATATTTTTCCTACACTATGCACTAGTAATAATATCAAATGTTCTTTTTAATGCGTATCAAGCATCTTTGACTATCATAAGGAGAAATCTCCTCCGATTCTGCGTTTTCATGTGTGTGTGTGTGCGGGAGGCCTTATGGTAGTCTCATTTTTAAAAGCATTGCGAATTGACTTTAAAAATATTCCTCTATTTTGTTTTTAAAGATAAATAAACTGTTTTGAGTTCTCACACCAGTCACATGACTGACTCGGAGTTTATTGTTTTCCTTCCTAAACTCTGGGTGCCCACCAATTTCCACACGGGCAGTCAAGAGACAGGTTTATCAGGATATTCTGGAATTTAGGAGTTGCTGGAGGCAAGCTAGATGGCATGGCGTATTATTAGTATATAGTATTTATTTTCTGCTGTTTGTTGTTGTTGTTGTACACTCTAATGATATGATGTAATGTGATGTGATGTAATGTAATAACTGATATAGTTCTTTGTTTAAAGATTATTCATTTATCTATTATATGTTGTTCTGCTGCGATTGTGAGATTCTGATATTGTTCTGTTGTTTCTTTCTGTTTCGTTCTATTTTCTTTTCTCCCTATTTTCTATCTTTTTCTCTCTTCTTCTACCTTTTTCTTTTTCTTAAACAATGAGAATTCGTATTTCTGTTCATCTTGAGTTAATCTATGGAGATTAGTGTATATTCAAGGAGTACGGATTTGCGGGTCATCACAGGTGGCATCAGGGCATATGGTTAAGCGACAACCATGGTTCTGTTGGGTATTACTCGTTAGAGATAGAGTCAGTAGTACTTTAAAATGAGTTTGAGTGTAATAATAGCTATGAGAGCGTATTTGTTAGTGAATATAAAATTATTTTATATTGTGATGATTGATTTATTGAGTGGCATATGAACTTTCGTCAGCACGGTCTGCAAAACTATGCCGAAGGGGTTTATAAACACTTGAATAGAACAATTCGACACAGTATTGTTTTAAATTGGGTAAATGAAATAATTTTACCTTGATTATATTTTTATATATAAAGGAATAATTTTCAGAATTATTAAAGTGTATATAAGTTGATTGTTTGGTTGTTGAATAAGTTGTTTGAATAATCTAAATAAAGAATAATTGTATAAGCAAATGAATTATAAGAATTGAATTATAATTAATGTGATTTACAATTGTGAAATAAACTTATATATATAAGAAGTGAAACTATATGAATATATTTATGAATATGCGTTGTAAATAAAAATGAATTTAAAGTTAAATGGAAATTTACTTTAGAATTTGGAAGCTGAATTGATTTATAAGTGGGAATTTAAGTTAAGTAAAACCAAGTGATGTTTATTTAAATGAAGTATAACTTAAGAGATGTTGAATGAATTTGATATTGGTATTGAAGTAAATTAATAAAGTTAAGTGATAAATGTGAACTTGAGTTATATAAATGAAATTCAACTTTAGAAATTGAATTGAATTAATGGATTAAATGTTAATCAATTGAATGTAAATTAAGTTGATAAGAAATAATGAATGTAAGTGTTAATTCATTAAAATCTAATGTTATTGGAAGTTGAATAATTGAATGAAAATCAATTTAATTGAACCAATTGAAAGTAAAGTTGTTAAACCAAATTGAATGAATATAAGCAAATAAATTTGGTTGTAGTTAATATACATTGGTTGTTATATGATTGTTAGTTGATTGTATATAATTCATTAAGTATTAATGAAATTGAGTTAATGAAATTGGAAGCTAAAGTAATTGAAATCCAATTGGAAGTTAAGTGAATCTTAAATAGGATTGAATTTGATTTGGAAGTGAACCAACTTGAATATGAATTAGTGAATATGAACTAATTGGAAATGAATGTTAGTAAAAACATCCACTGTTAATGAATCAAATGTGATTAAATTGAAAACCCATTTCATTGAATATTAATGAGAATATGAATGAATATTTAATGGTTATGAATGCTAGTTGGATGATAGTTGGTTGATGGTTGAATATATTGCTTTTACTGCATTTGCTATGTTGGCATATATAGTTATTAGGTTGCTATATGTTGTATATTGATATTATTGTCTATATACATGTTATCATGTTGTTTGTTGATTGTTTAGTAGGTGCGGATTGCGTTTGCTTCGCATTTGGAGCTCGCTTTCGCGCTATATTAGCTGTATATGCTTGCTAATAAAATATAATGTACATATCTCGGATTAAATATCGTACTTTTACACTTTTTTCCCTGCGAGATGCCTCATTACATGATGAGATGTATATTTGTGATATATATACTGTCATTTTTTTTTCGGATCGAGCCGCGCAAAGGAGACTATGGCGAATTTTTCCAAAAATTTAAGGCGTTAGAAAAATTTGAGAAAAATTGGAAAGTTTTGAAAACTTTAACTTTGATTTGGAGTTGAAAGTTAAACAATAGTAGTTGTTTTTGAAAAGATAACTAAGTATGATTTGAAAACTTAGTAAAGATTTATAAGAAGTTTAACTATGGATTTTGGGAAGTTAATAGATTCTGTAATTTTTCTTACTTGGTAATTTCGAGGACGAAATTCTTTTAAGGGGGGAAGTATGTAACGACCCCGAATTTTTATTAATTAAAATTTGAATATTTAATTAATTTTAAATATTAATAAGTGAATTTATAAGTCGAATAAATTTTATTTCGAATAATTGGATTTAATTGAATAATTAAATCGATAATTTAATATGTGAAAATACAGAAATAATTTAAAATTGGGTTAAATATGATAGAAATTGATTTTCAAAATTTTATTTTATCATATTGGAGTTAGAATGATATTTTAGAACTTTTAAAATCGAATTTAGAGTTAATTTGTGAAAATTGAATATTTTAATATTTAATCGACTAGTGAAATTAGCCAATTTTCCAACAGTCTCAGAATTGGACAAAACTAGTTCCATTGGATCCGTAATAGTTTGTTATTACCGGATTTCAATTTTCGTAGCAATTGGAGTTATCGTTTGACCGTGGCAGCTCGAAATGCATCGAAATTGTTTTAGTTTTAATTTGGCGAGTTAAAATAGTCATTTTTTCAAACAGTCTCGGATTTCGATGAAACTAGTTTCATCGGATTCGTAATGTGATATTATTGTATGGTTTCAAATTTCGTGTCAATTGGATTTACCGTTTGTCCGGTGCAAGCTAAAACGCCTAGAAAATCGTTTAATCGGTTTAATTTTAAATTGAACGTTTATTGCCATAACTCACACAGATAACCGAATTAGCTCCCGAAACACGTTCCATTGTGTCCGGAACGCGGGATAAACCCTAGAAACGCCGGTTACCGCGCGTAAATCGGAGTTTGGAAATTCCGGAATGAATAGTGTCGTTCAAACTTCTATAAATAGGGCCTTTATTCACAAAAATATAGCAAAACCCTAATTTTCTAGTGTAGCCGCCAGTGATGAAACGGAAGGCCGAAATCTTCCTATCTATCTCCTCAAATTTCTTCGAATCCGTGAAGCAATCCAAGAAACTTACAACATGAAACTTGTAGAGCTCGTCGAGTGCAACATTTTCAACGGTGATGATCGAAAAATACGCTATGGATTGGTGGCAATTGGCTCGAGAATGTGTTACGGTCGTGCTCGATTTTTGATGCATGGGGATGACCGAGCGTCGCCGGTCTCTGGCCTGGTATGGTGCTTGCGACGAGCTTCGCTATGGTGGCTCCTGATCGGCTTCACGTTGCTCGAGTGGGTCGCGGCCTTAAGCCCTAGTTCGTGAAGATATGGGTTCTCTTGCGTGATATTACCTGTACGCGCGTGAACGAGGAAGGAGAAGGGGGAGGGGTACGCACGGCTTGGATTTGCAATGGAAGGATCATGCGGCTATGATTGAGTGAAGGTTAAAATTATAAAAATAATGTTGTAAATTATTAAGTTAAAAATCGTGTAAGTTTTTAAAATTCATATCTTTTTCGTACGAGGTCGAAAATGCGCAAAACCAGTTGCGTTGGAATCGTATGGACGAGCACTACGCTATGGAATTAGATTGGAGTCGTTTGGAGTTAGTGAGAATTTCAAGTAAAATTAAACGTCCGTTTAATTTTATTTGAAATAAATCGCTAAAACGAAATTGAAATCAAGGTGAGAACTTCTCACTCAATCGAATCGGTTTCGATTTTAATTTTAAATAGTTAGATTTAAAATTCTTGAATGTATGTTTGAATGATATTGTTATCTATTGATTGTTAAAATAGACATTATGCGCCGTTAGTAAGCGGATGTTATTTATTAAAAACATATACCGCGAGTATTTCATAAACAGTGAAATTGGTATTATATATAATAGCAATATATATATATATTGGCATATGTATATATTGTAGTTGTTGATTTCCCGCATTGTATAGCGGATGAGACCCTATTGCGCCGTCTATTAAGCGGATAATGTTTTAAATCCCATATACCGCGATAATTTCGTACTGGAACGGAATTGGTATTGTGCTAATGTTTGTGGATGCGGGAAAACAGGTTGGAGGAATCCAACTGGATTCCTCAACAGTATTTATTTGATTATGGATATTTTGATATTCGTTGATTATCATACCGATATATGATGTCGCTGTAATCGTGATTGACTATTTGGTGTGTAGCATCATTGGGCCAAATTTTGGAATTTTAAAAGGATTTTAAAGTGATTTTTGAAAGTATACGTTATAAAATATTTTTGGAATTCATCCATTATAAATGATTAACGTTATAATTTTTAATGTTATAAAAATTATGGTTTTTGAGAAATATAGTTAAAAGTTGGTTTATGAAAATGTGGGGTTAATGATTTTATAAAATAGTTAAATTGGGATTTTTGAAATTTATTGTGAAAAGTTTAAATATAGGATTTATAAAATTTAATTATTTTATAAATCAAAATGATGAAATTATAAAGGAGTTTAAAGACGTTTTAAAGAATAATATAAATTGATCCATATAAAAGATTTATAAATTGATAGTTTATAAATAAAAAATATTTGAATTATAAAACGAGTATTCATAAGTGTTAGAATGAGTTATGAATGAATTTCATAAATGAATGAAATTTATAGAATTATAAACGGTGAAGTTATAAATGGAATTTTATAAGCAGTAGGTTTATAAAATTTATAAAGTTATTTAAAGGAATAGATTTGGGTAAATAAATGAATCTAATAAGTCATAAGATTTATAATTTGGGAAGTTAATAAGAACGATTTTTGTAAATAAATAAATTATAAGTATTTAACTTATAATATGAATCTTTAGTATATAATTGAGTTATAAATCGAATAGGTTAATAAAGGAGATGTATAAAAGGAAGTTGTTATAAAATAAATAGAAATGGAATTTATAAACATTGTTTTATAAATCCGCAAATGACTTATTTTGATAAGTAAATTGTTGTAACTTATTAATGGAGTTATATTCACGTTTTAGACAGTGAATAATCCTTTAAAATGAAACGTATAGAAATGATGAAATTGTTAACGTAGTATATTCACGTTTTTGAATAGTGAATAATATGTTAAAGAAAATGTTTTGGATTGTGATGTTTTAAATAGAATTAAAACGATCTAACGATGTTTTCAAAATGTGTTGAAATTCGAAACCATAGATTTCAACATTCATTGTTGAAATAGACGTTTTCGAGAAATAGAAGGAAATGGTGGACTATAACACTGTTGTTATAGTAAATGATTTCCGAAAGGAAATGTTTTGTATAGTATTGGGATTTATATATCTATTTTGATTTCGAATCCCTATACTAGTGATTTTGGGTTGTCGTAACGATGTTTTACGTAACATTCGTTTTGACCCAAATAATTATGTTTGAGAGAATGATTTCCTTAAAGAATGAAATACATACTTAATTTCGATTTAAGTATATTGAATATTTTCCAAGCGTAGAAAATAAAAAGATTTGTGAATTACTTATTTATAAATAAGTATGGAAATATTTTTCCAATGTGAAATGAAAAGTTTGGAGAATTTATCTTTTTGAAGATAAATTGAAAATGAATAATTGAAATCGTATATTCATAAATATTTTGAAATATAAATTCACTATGGAATTTATAAAAGAAAGTGGAATTTGTTTAAAAATAAATATTGATTTATTTTTGAAGTGTGAAAATTATATATCTTGTAAAGATATTTTTGAGAAATAAATAATTTGGAAAATTAGTTGGAATCTGGTGATGTTGTGCATATCCATTGATAGTTCAATAGCCGACTATCAATATTTACCTTTGAAAGGTATTTGTTGTGATTTGCTTGAATTTGAATGCTACACTTATTTTTAAATTATTGCGCTCGTTATTCGGATTACCCATCCCGAATAGTGATACGACGTAATGGATAGCATTGATGACCGGTGTTGAAAACCGGATATTTGCGAGAGCGATAGGATGACCTGTCGATTGACTCTGCACCGAGTTGCTCCGGTATAGAGTTCTCCATATGTGATGGGGAATCCGATCAAGATTGTGGATATCCGGATTGCAAGGACTTCTTTGTAAGTGCCTTCGGTTCTGTTCGAGCCTGGAACAGACTTGTATGGATTGTATGTCTGGCATTACAAATTGAGATATAAAGCCGATTTCCTTCAAATATATTTCTGTTGGTGGCGGAGAATTTATTCTCTTAGCTTAACACCCTTCTCTGAGACGTACAAGCTCATAGGTTATGTAGTTGAAGGTTATCAGCGATATATTCCCAATTTGGTAATGTGACATGTTGAGTGTTGCTGTGAAATGATCATTGTGTTGATCATTTGTGATAGGATCATTTGTTTGATCGTTTATCTTTGTGATCATTTCTATGATCATTTGTCGACCCAAAGCACAGCTTTTGTATAAAGCGTGGCTTTGTGGATGAGATTTCGTCGAGCCTCACACCCCGGAATGGTCAAAACAGGAATGATGCGGCAAGGTTATGAGGGGTAGCTCCCTTTAGGGTATGTGCATTTCCTTCTGGAAAAGGGTGGTATCATGGTATGGAGCCCAGATACTTACTCATGTTGAAACACTTTATTTATGATTGTGTGATGTTGATTACGAGCGCTCGGTTAAAGGTCCCAAAGGACCGGGGGATGGCATACTCGGTCAGTTGCTAGCTAGTTTGAAAGGTAACCCGGCCTTGTGTTGGCAGAGATCCGGTTAGGTTCTCGGGGATGTCCTTCCAGAGGCATTCTCATGTGGCAATGGGAAGTTCCTTGGCCTGACCATTCGTTGGAAATCCAAAGAAATAATACGATCTTGTACGGTTTTAGTTGTATAACCTGCTATGGAATGTGGCGGTAACCTGCTATTGAACATAGTAGCTATAGTAGGCATACGATAATGGTCGTATGTTGGCTAAGATTTATATTCTACTTTCGAAATATTTTTCCTACACTATGCACTAGTAATAATATCAAATGTTCTTTTTAATGCGTATCAAGCATCTTTGACTATCATAAGGAGAAATCTCCTCTGATTCTGCGTTTTCATGTGTGTGTGTGTGCGGGAGGCCTTATGGTAGTCTCATTTTTAAAAGCATTGCGAATTGACTTTAAAAATATTCCTCTATTTTGTTTTTAAAGATAAATAAACTGTTTTGAGTTCTCACACCAGTCACATGACTGACTCGGAGTTTATTGTTTTCCTTCCTAAACTCTGGGTGCTCACCAATTTCCACACGGGCAGTCAAGAGACAGGTTTATCAGGATATTCTGGAATTTAGGAGTTGCTGGAGGTAAGCTAGATGGCATGGCATATTATTAGTATATAGTATTTATTTTCCGCTGTTTGTTGTTGTTGTTGTACACTCTGATGATATGATGTAATGTGATGTGAGGTAATGTAATAACTGATATAGTTCTTTGTTTAAAGATTATTCATTTATCTATTATATGTTGTTCCGCTGCGATTGTGAGATTCTTATATTGTTCTGTTGTTTCTTTCTGTTTCGTTCTATTTTCTTTTCTCTCTATTTTCTATCTTTTTCTCTCTTCTTCTACCTTTTTCTTTTTCTTAAACAATGAGAATTCGTATTTCAATTCATCTTGAGTTAATCTATGGAGATTAGTGTATATTCAAGGAGTACGGATTTGCGGATCATCACATAAATGTGTGTGGAACTGGACTAGGAGCGTTGTTGATGCAGAGTGGTAAAGTCATTGCCTACGCATCTAGGTAGCTTAGACCGCATGAGGTCAGATATCATACTCATGATTTGGAATTGGCAGGTGTGATCTTTGAATTGACGATTTGGAGACATTTTCTCTTAGGTGATAGATTTGAGTTAAATATCGATCATAAGTCTTTACGGTATTTATTCTCTCAGATGGAGTTGAATATGAGATAGCAGAGGTGGCTGGAGTTTTTGGCTTCTTATGGTTTTGGTGTAGAGTATATCCTAGGGAAATGTAATAAGGTGGCAAATGCCCTTAGCAGGAAACATTAGAATGTGGTGTTAGCTATGTTGGCGGAATGGAGAGATTTAGAAGCTTTTGTTAGTTATGCTGTGCAGTTATGATCGACTGCTGGTTCTAGCCAGATTACCTCCAAGTTGTCTTGTTTAGAAGCTCGACCAATATTGATTGAGAAAATGGCTTCCAAACAGAAGAGGATCCAGTATTAGATGAGAGGATCAGAAGACTTGAGGTTGGAACAAAGATCGATGATTTAAAGGATTTTAGTCTTGACGAGAGAGGATGGATGAGAAAGAAGAGACAGTTGTGTGTTACGAATATTGAGGACTTAAGGAAAGAAATTCTTGGAGAATGTCATCGATCCAAGTTTACGATTCATCTTAGAGGAACCATGATGTATCTGGATATGAAGAGGAGCTTCTATTGGGAAGGCATAAAGAGGGATGTTGGATTATGGGTTAGACAGTGTGCAAACTGTCAACAATTAAAAGCCGAAAGTTAGAAAACAAGTAGGTTACTACAACTTTTAGAGAATGCAATAAAGTGATAGAAGTGCAAGCATGGAAGAGGCCAAAAACTATGACTGAAGTTGGACCTATTTTAGGAATGGCTGGTTATTGTAGAAGGTTTATAAAAGAATTTGCAAGGATTGAAATTCCACTAACTATGTTGACATGGAAGGAACAACCATTTGTGAGGACTGAAAAATGTTAGAATGCTTTCAAGAAATTGAAGAAAACTCTTGTAGAAGCACCTATATTGAAAGTTCCTAAAGGAAATAAGGGTCTTATTGTATATACTGATGCAAGTGGGTCGGATCTTAGAGCTGTACTAATGCAACATGAAAAGTAGTATAAGCCTCAAGACAACTTAAGCCCAGTGAAATCAAATATGCAACTCATGATTTAGAACTTGCTACAATAGTATATGGAATGAATTTATGGAGACATTACTAGAGCCAAATTTGAATTATACACCGACCGTAAATCTTTGAAATATTTGTTTTCACAAAAGGACTTAAACATGAGACAACATAGGTAGGTAGCAGTTCTAGCTGCCTATGATTTAGATATTTTATACAAACCCGAAAAAGAAAATAGGGTTGCTAATGCATTAAGTAGACAACATGCTAGATTAGGAATGTTAATGATGGAAGAGTTCAAGTACTTAATAGTTCTAAGTGAAGTAGAGGTCGCCAATATAAATGAGGGACGAGAAAAGGCTAATAACAACATAATGCAATATGGTAAGTTAAGTCTTATCACCATCAAACTAACTTTAAGTGACAAGGTAGGAGCCACAAAATACAATGATAAATCTCTAAAAGAAAAGAAAGAACTTTGTTAAGTGGATCAAAAATAGAAAATTTTGAGCTGGTTGGCAATGGTTATTTGAGAAACAAAAGAAGGCTCTATGTACTTGATAACTAAGGACTTAAGAAAGAGATAATGGATGTTAATCATAGGAAAAAATATACAATACATCCTGGTGGGACAAAAACGAATCATGATTTGAAATTTTTTTGGGTTAAAAGGCATGAAAGGGCTGTGAGCAGGTATACAGCACAATGTTCAACAAGCCAACAAGTGAAAGCTGATTAACAAAGACCCTTTGTATTGTTGCAACCTTTGGAAGTGCCAAAATGGTAGAGGGAGAGCACATCAATGGATTTCATTGATGTTTTCCAAGAATTATAAAAGGGAATGATGGCATTTGGGAGTAGTAGATAGAATAATCAAGACAGTACACTTTATACCCATTAGATCTGATAGAAATGCAAGCTGATTAGCTCAAATGTTTGTAAAAGAAGTGGTTAGGCTGTATGGGATACCAAAGACCGTAATAAGTGATAAGGAGCTTTATTTACTTCAAAATTTTGGAACAGTTTTCAAGAGGTTATAAGAACAAAATTGTATTTAAGCACGGCATATCATCCACAAAGGATGGAAAAACTAAAAGAGTTGATAAGATTTTAGAAGATGTATTAACAGCATGTGCGTTGGATTTTGGTGGAAGCTGGGAGGACCATATTTATTTAGCTGAATGTGCCTATAACAATAGTTATTATTCAAGTATACGCATGGTACCCTTTGAAGCTTTTTAAGGTAGGCCATGTTTATCACCTTCTTGCTGAGTGAAGGGTGGAGATTGAGTGTTAATTGGACATGATAAAGTAAAGGAAACTTTAGAAAGGATAGCATTATTGAGACAAAGAATGAGAGATACACAAGATAGGCACAAAGCATATGTATACAAAGGAGAAAACCAGTGGAATATAAAGAAGGGCACTTTGTATTTGTTAAAGTTTCTCCAATGAGAAAGGTCTTGAGATTTGGTAAAGATGGAAGTTATCTTCCAAGTATGTTGGACCATATGAAGTGATAGAAAGAATAGGAAAATTAGTGTAAAAATGAAGTTGCCTGAAGAGTTAAGAGGAATACATGATGTATTATGTGTCACGACTGAGAAGGTGGGTTCATGGTAAAGAAAAAATGTTGGAGTCACCAACACAAGTGGAAATTAGGCGTAATCTGATCTATGCGAAGGAGCCTATTGGGATAGACTCTAGAGAGGAAAAGAAATTGGGAGTGCAATAGAATCATGATCCAAATGACTGCACATGGGAAGTGGAAGAAAAGGTTAAATCAAAATATCCTGGATTGTTTCCTATTTGCAGGAACCTGATTTATGGGGGTCCATATTGTGTTGTTTTTTTTAATGCACTGTATGAGTTTGTTTCGATTGAAAGTCATTTGGTTAGTTTTAATGAAATTAAGAATTGTGTTGTTTGCTATTTTGTTATGCATGATACATATGGATTGATTATGTATGAAATAATTGTAAGACACCATTCCTTTAAGGAGGAGTGAATGTAATCACCCAAATTATTATAACAAGATGATATTAAAAATTGACTAAATATAATGTGTGTGTGTGTGTGTGTGTGTATTAGTGTATGTGTAGATATATATAGGTATGAGTAAGCGATGATTGAAAATATATGTGTAACAAAATTATGTATGCTTGTATGCTTAGTGCATGAATGTAATGAAGTTATATAGTATTTAGTAAATAGACCTTAATATCAGTTATCCAAATTAGACCATACATAATAGACATGCACAAATAAAAATGCACGTGAATAGTGAAGAGAGGAAATGCAAATTTCATGAGAAAGCCTAGGTGGAATATGACAACCCCAAATTGGAAAGTTTTTAGAAAGGGAGTCGTTGCCATAACAAGAAAAGAGAACCCAAAGAAATCAATAGGCATTAGGGGCCACAATAATAGAGAGGTGAGGAAATGGGTTAAAAAGGAGAGATTGGTAAAGGATTAAGGTCAGATAAGGCATTTCCTACATGTGGAAAACCCTAATGTACACCTATATAATCATTGGAAGGTAGGTTATAGGCTGGTTACTATGGTCACTATTGTTAATCAAGTAAGCAGAAAATAAGAGAAAGAAGAAGGAAGTTGCAGTAGCAACGAGGGAGCATGAGGTGAAAAAGATTATAGGAAGCAAGGCATGAGGAGTAAAGGACGATAGGATCAAGTGAAGCAAGAATCTTGGTGAGTTTATCTCACTTTTCATATTGAATTAAGACCTGATTTGGTAGCCTTTAAGTATATTAAGATGCTAAGAATTGGTTTAAGGTTTAAGTTAAAATACCCACATGATAGTTTGTGTATATCTATGAGTCTGAATGCTTTTAACTAATATATGCATCAAAATGTTTGAATGACATGGATAATGAGTAGGGTTGCTTTGATATTTGTTACTAAGACAATACTGGAAACATAAACCTTAACAAAAAGTTATGTAACTTATAGTTACCCATGGCCATGAAGGTTTGATTGCTATTGATGGATGTTAACTTTATGTATGAACCATGTTTCATAATAAACATGATAATTATTTTAGGAAATATTGCTAGAGAGTATGCTACGTGCTATGAGAGATTGATGTTAGCAAACATGAGATGATTTGCATATGTCTGATGTGGAACTGGTTCAAGTAGTGCAATAAATAAAATTCATGTGTCAAGATACTTTGTGCCATAGATACTAATATAACTTATACTATGGCATAAATAGGCTTTATTTAATCTCTTGAATAATATCTATATGGAGAGTGCAAGTTAAAAAGAATCAAAGGCTTTAAGATGTGCCTATAGACATTCATGGCTATATGTCTTTAGCAATAAAATCCCTAAGAAGGATGAATAACCAATTTTAGAATAAACTATGAAATTAATGTATATGAATAATTGATTATGATGTATGTGAATGTATGGATGATTAGCTGTAGTCGAACAATTTCTATATGAAGACTCCAAATAATGAGTTACCATGTGTATATACAACATAAACTATCGAGTTAAATCTAAAACACTGAGTAATGAACTAAGGACCATGGATCACCTTAATATCATCAATAATGACTAAGGCTAGTGAGCGGATACTATATTGATCAACTTAATTTTGGTGTTATGTTTGTACATGGCATGTTAATGTCCAAGGATCCAAGTATGTTGGGTTAGTAGTGAAGAGTCCCAGGCAATGTACACATTAGAGTTCACATATAAATGTATTGATCCATTAATAAATTGATACACGACTATTGTATAGATAGACTTATGTTGTTATGATTATTATTGGCTGAATAACTTTATGGATTGAAGGCTTGAATAATTGAGGGCTTGGTTGGAAGTATATTGCAATAAACCTGATTTTTGAGTTGATTAATGTGATGACCCGGAATTTTGAGCAATATCAATTTAATAATCTGTATTAATATTTAAATTGATTTGATAAATTTTCTTTTATAATTGTAATTTAAATTGAAAAAAATTTATTCTTTCATAAACAAATAAATATTTAATTGGTAAATTTTATCTTTTAAAAATTTAATAAAATATTTTCTATTTATAATATATATATTTGTATATATTGTAAATAAGATCATGATTTCAATTTCTAATATATTTTGGTAATTTGGAAATTATGATTAAATATAATATGGAATTAAAAAAATATTTAGTAAATAATTATATAGTTTTAAAATACTTAAGATAAATGTTAATTGTTTAAAATGTTTTAAAGCTTAAGTTTAAGTTTAAATAAGATTAACGTAAAAGTTTGTTTTTCTTTTTAAATATTGCTTGATAAGTATGATTAGAAATTTTAAATATAAAATTTGAAATATAATTTACATATGATCATTAATTCATTTAGTAATATAAGTAAATTATAAATAAAGAGATAATTTCTTTGTATAAATTATTTTAAATTAGCAAATTGTTATTTTCAAAAGAAAATAATAATGTGATATTTTTATAAATAGATTTTAAAGAAAATTTAATTGTTATTTTCAAAATTTGATATGTTGTTGATTTTAAATTGGATTCTGAATTTAATTTGAATTTGGATTTAAAATTAAAATTCAAAAGTTATATTTTAAAATATTTGAATTTAAAATATATGTATAAGATTTTATTTACGTATAATTTGATTTAATATATTTTCTTTAAAAAAAAATATAAACATTTAAATAAGGGATAAAAGCTTTTATTTACTTTAAAATAAATAAAAATAAGTAAAATTACTTATAAGACAAATGTTAATATATTAAGTGGTTTGAGTGACAAGTGTTAATAAACAAACTATTATAAAGACAAGTGTTAAGGTGCGGAACAAGTGTTATTTTAATTTTTGATTTTTGATTTTATTTTTAATAAATCACATTTCATATTCAAATAAACATAGGCTTCTTCCCTTCTATACTTTTTCTATCCTCCTCATTTCAAAAGGCTAAGAACTTCAGCCTGTAAAAAAAAATTCAAGCCTGCAAATTTTCTCAAAGTTAATCAGAAATTAATACATCATTCCGCAAACCTAAAACAAAAATTAAAACCTGTACAAATTCCTCAACAAACCAGTGAATCAAACACCTCTCTAACCAAAATCAATATCCTATAATTTATTTTCAAAATCAAACCTGAGATCTTCAAAAACTAGAACCAGAAATCCAAGAATCACAACCTTGTAAACATTCTTCAGGTTCAAACTAAAACCATCTAATCATCTTCCAAAAATCTAAGCCAAACCTGTAAGTATTTTTTTTAAAAGCCTGTAACCCTCTCAAATATCAAGCCTGCAACAACATTTTTCGAAGTTCAAGTAAAAAGAAAACCTAGAGCATAGTTTATCAAGCAAGCTATCCGGCAATCCAAACTTTCCAGTTTTCAAATCAAAAGTTATTTCAAATATATGGGTACTCTGTTCATCATTTTTCAGGTGAGTAAATTTTATTTTAAAATAGTTTTTTAAAATCTATGATTAACTTGTATTGTGTGACAATTTGTGATGATGTGTATATGTTTATATTTTTGGAGGTGAATGCATGTTTGTATATAAATCTGTGAATATTGCTCTATGTGTTTACAGGATTGATCACTTAATAAATTCGATATCTCACCATAAAATCAATATTAGATTTTGATTTGTGAATGAAAGATGTTTGAATTTGTGCAACATTTTTCCTCAAAATAATTTCAGAAATTTTATACTATCAGTGATCTCAAAAACATGAAAATATTAGTAAATACCTTCACATATGTTAAAGGTCAAGTAGGTTAATTTCAAATTCTAATTATATAAGCTGATATGTTAAGCAAAATGATGAATTTTGGTATTTGAATCTCGATTTTTAAGCCTGTATGCAATGGGTTAATCTGAATTGATCAATTTGGGCTTCGTCGTCGATTCTAGTCAATCGACAGTACGGGAAGAGGCGAATTTAAGGCTGGAGGTGGATAGGATGTAGGGGAAGTGGGGAAAAATGGTTAGGGATTTTTCCGGTGAGCAAGGCGTCGGACCGGAGATGAATTAGGGCTTAAGGACCGGCGAGTAACGGCGATATTATCGGACTTCGTGCGACATTGGTTGTAACAACCCGGTATTTTCAGCCATTCGCAGCCGCACATGTCGGACTTGAATTGCTTAAAATACCGCATTGTAAATAAATTTGGAGCAAATGAAATACAGATCACAGAATCACAGACACAGAACAAACAGAATACCTCGCAGCAGAATATAAAATACATAGTAGTTCATGAAGCTACTACGGCAGAGTCTCAAACCAAAAACATAATACAGTCTGAAAACAACAAAATAGAAATCCCAAATACATAGAAGTTCACTAATACATGAGATAAACTAGAATAACTGAAACAGAAAGTAGATATAAATGTAGATAAGCAGAAACTCCAGCAAAGACCAGCTCCAGAAAGAGAATCCAAAGCTGTGAACACTCAGGCTGATCCGAGCGTAAAGTAAAACACCAAACACTCGAGTCAGGACAGTATATACTTATATAATGTAAATCAACTCAAGTGAACTGTAGTAGAAATGCACCATAACTTAAAGGATGCTTGGGATCGCCCATCCTTTAAAAATCAGTTAAACCATAAATTAAATACATCCCGTGGTTAAAATTTCAAAATAGTATTTATACTTCGAAATCAAATATCACTTAAAAATTCAATATCATTCAAAATCCATTTCAAAATATCAAAATATCATATCTTCAAAACCACATCCATTTTTATTTAATTTAAATACCATTTCAAAACACATTTCAAAATAGTTTATATTTTGAAACAAATTGCTTCATTTAAATCATTAAAATGAAGATATTATATTTAATAATTGAATTATTAAATTTCAAAAATTTTAATCTTTCAAAGTTCATTCATGCACTTAAATTTATTAAAACAATGAAAATTCAACTTTCGCAGCATTTAGAAAATGCTACGGAAAGTCACACTTAAAACAGTTCAATTCAACAAAAGACAACATTTAAAATGCTGTAATAGGGTTCCATTAGTTTCAAATAAACTTAGTTAAATTCAACCATTATAACATTCACAAGAAATGCTATAATAGCCTTTAATTAAATTGAGCCATTTGGTTCATTATTATCAACTACAGCATATACAAATGTTGTATTATCCTTTACATTAGAATTAATAGCATTTTAGAAATGTGGTAAATTAACTTCAAATATTTAGTATAACTTCACAAACAAATATATTTTTATTTAAACCATTTTTAACTTATAAAATCATATAATTTCACTTTTAAAACAATCATTCAAATACCCTTATATTCATGATTTTATAAAGTTAAATCTCTATTCAAAAATCAAAATTTAATAGTAATTCACTTATTAAATTCCAACATTAAATTTTAAATTCATTAAATTAAATTTAACTTAACAATTAAGTTTAAATTTTCAAATATAACTTAATTTCATTTTTATTTACTTAACTTAAAATTCACTTTTAAGCCAAATTCACAAATTTCCAATTTTAGTTATATTTCAAAATTTCAACTTAAATATTCATTCATTTCACATTTTACCTTAATTCAAAAATCATTAATATATTATAAAATTAGTTTAAATTCATTTAATTCAAAATATCATAAATTTATCATATTTTCATATTTAATTTAAATTCCATTTATCACAAAATTATGATTTCCAAAAAAAACTTACATTTCAGATTTTCTAACTTTACCATTAATTTATTTCACTTATAAATTTTCAGAGAGTTAATAATGCTTGACAAAAATCAATTTTAATCAAATTTAAATCAAAATATTATAATATTTATATTTCTATAATATTTTAAAATTTTAAGAAAAACATATTTTAACAACGGGTCTGTATTTCATTTTCTAGCCTAGGTAAAGTGATACGGGTAATATATCATTTCAACCCGTAATTTACAAAGAAAACCCGGGTTTGATCATTTCAAACCCGCGATCCCAAGTAAATGAAAATAATTGAAAATCATTCAGGCCTATCATTTGAGCTCATAATGATTTTCTCCTATTCTAAAGTCCGTTCGGGTATGTATCATTTCAACCCATAGTGATTCTAATCTAAAGGGAACTTGCAGTGTGATTAACTGATAAAATAACAAAACAGCAATAATATAACAGTAACATATGATATAACTGGTGTTTAATCATGTGTGAACATCATATGATAGTGACATAGTAAATAAAATATGGTGATGCAGTTTACATATTCCCAAGCGATCGATTTACTATTCATATAAGTATAAAACTGTCTGGTGAGAATAACTCACTGGTTTGAGCTGATGACCCAACGACAAATTTCACAAACGGGATCTACACAAGCACAAAAGCACGACATAGATTCGAATAGAGGAGCCAAATGTCAAATTCCTTGGATACACATCAAACAAAACAATATAACAACGATAAGTTTCAAATCTACTACGATCAAAACTACACTAGAATAGACTGCACAGAATCAAATAGAAATGCTTGAACTTGCTTTTAACCTTTACTAGGGTCAGCCATAAAGGGAAATACAAAATAATGCCAGGTTTTTGGGTCAGGTTACCGTGGGTATGGGTCGTCCTAGATTTCATTTGTGATGGTGCCAAAGTGGGTGAAGGGAATAATACACATAAGCATGAATACATTCATTTGGTCATGGATTTGGGCTCGGCCAAGGCTCCAAGTGTCAAGGCCAGAGGTGTGGGGTCCACTTTGGTGGTGTGGCCAAGGGTTCTGGAGCTGCTTGAGGTGGTGGTGGCGTGGTAGGTGGCGGCCAGAGGGGTGGTGAGGTGATGGAAGTGATGTTGTGCTCGGCTAGGGTAGGAATTCGGGTTGTTTTGAAAAGTTTATGGATGGGCATCACCAAAGGGGTCACAACATGGTTGGTTGGTGAGGAGGAGGTGTTGGTGGTGTGCCATCAGGTGCTGGAGGCGGTTAGGCGGCGATGGAGGCATGGCCGATCCTAAAAGAGGTGAAAGCATGTGCAAAAAATCAAACTAGAATAAACAATTTAAGCAAAAAAAGAAATAAATTTTTTTACCAACTTCCCAAGCATGTGATGGCCGAAATTTTTTTTCTCAGGAAGGAGGAAAGGGAGATACGTGAAATGAAAATGAATTAGTCAGCTGAAATGTGGGGAGTTATGCCAAAAGAAATGAAGAGTTGTGAGGAAAATGAAGAGGTGGAATTCAAAAAGTCAAAAGGCAATTTAAAAGTCAAAAACTCTTCATATATCCTTATTTAATTTATATAAATATATATTTCTGGAAATAATAATAATCCCAGAGAAAATTTCGAAAATTTATCAAAATATAAAAATTTATATAATATTTATTAATTAGATAAAGTTAAATTAAGAAAAATAGCTAAAAATAGTGAACTAGACTAGAAAATTCGAAATTAAATAGAATAATTTTTAGAAAATTCATATGAGCTTGTAAATTTTTTTTAAACATAAATAATAACATAAAATAAAAATACATTCAAAAAATAAATATTTAAATTTTAATTAAATATAATTTAAATGAAGAAAATAGCAGAAAAATAGAAAACAGCCTTTAAAAATAGGAAATAAATACAGTAAATTTTGGAAATTTTTTATTATCACTTTAAAATTATTAAAAGGAAAAATATAAATAAAATAACATATTAACACATATTAAAATAAAATATAACATAGAAAATATGATTTATATAATTTAAAATAGACAAAATTTCAAAATAAAACAAATTATACTCAAAATTGAAATGTACATAACTTTCAGAAATTAAATCCATTTTCAACGAACGAAAAGAAGTATTCAAGTTATTAAATATATTTTCATAATAAAAGAAAATTTTTTAAGAATTTAGATATTTAAATCTGAAATTTAAAAGTCAAGGTTTGACCAGTTTGAACAGAAATTCATCTTAAAGTAAACTATCCAATTTATACCGGTTTGAAATTATAATTCACATAATAATCAACATCTACATTTTAAAATGAAATGTTTGAAATAAAATAAGTTTAAAATAATTCCAAAATAAAACAAAGTCAAATATTAAAATATATGAAAAATCTAGGGTTGTTACACTCTCCCCCACTCAAATCTTTTCGTCCTCGAAAAGGAAGGAAGCGAAGAAAGAACAAGAAAGAACAGTAGGTTGGAGGACATCCTGAAAGAAGGTAGGGAAAAAGTAGCTAGGAGGGAAAGCAGGTTGAAAGACATGGATGAACCATTATTTTAATTTTTTTTTTATATTTGACATGTTAAACATTTAATATGATAATTAATTATTTGATCAAATTTGATAGTTCGAAGTAAACAATATTTAAGACATTTCAAATCATGATTAGAATATCCTTTATACAATACTTTACCAAAATACTTTTATAACTCAATGTCTTAACAAGTTTACTTTCGTTCCTACAGACTCTGGCTATGCGTTGATCAAGCGCAAAGCTAGAATTCTCCAAGTACTTAGTAGACCTGTTCCAACACCCAGTGAAAATACTAAAAAAATAGGTATGAGAAGTTCCGCTCAAAATCCAATGTCAAATGATGATAATACGATAGCAGTGGCCCGCTGCTGATCCAGTATTTACTAAATGGAAACAACACTTTCCAGAAGATCCTTCTACCTTACGGATTCCAGAAAAATATCATAGCCAGTTCGTAAACAAGGGACCATCGACCCCTGCTGCAGTGGTACGCTGCTGATTCAATGATTTACGCAATGGATGCACTTCCTTCCCGGATGATCCATAAACAACAAATCCCAGGATCGAAAGCGCCTCCATTGGGTAAACTAAAGAACCATCTACCCTGGAAAAAAAATCGAGGAACTCATGAGTTTAAGTCCGGACAACCATATCAGTTCGAATCCATTTATGAATTCACCCAAGTCCATTAGGATTTATCATTCGAATCCATTCCTGGATTCCCAAAGTCCATCTGGGTCGAAGCATATCACTATACTTCTTACGGAGGATACTTCCCATACCTCTTACATCAAAATATAATATACCATATATAGTAGCCCTTCAAAATCATAGCTTCAAAAATCGCACTTATATAAACTCCATTATATATAAGATTTCATTTTCAAATCGAATACTTTCCAAAATCAATAGTATATAAAATCATACTTATATAAAATTCGATTATATAAGATTTTAATTTACAAATTGAGTACCTTTTCAATTCAACATTTTCAAATCAACTTCATACTTATACAAATCCATTTTATATAAGTTCAATAACTCCCAAATCAAGTATTTAGTAAAGCAAGGTTCTTAATTTTAATTTGTTTCAATAACATTTTAGTTTCAAAATCATATATGATTTCGCCAAATCATTTCTTATGAATTACATATACTCAATTTCAAAGTTTCTTATAACAATAGATTTAGAAAATAATCCAAACTTCCAAATCAACAAAAATTTAGGTCAAACAAATTCATTTCCATTTCAAACATATATTCACTTTCAAAAATCATAATACTTTCAAAGTTATAAATCTTTCGAAACCAAAATACTTGAAATCATTACACTTTGAAAATCATACATTTGAAATCATAAAATATCCCTTTAATTCTTTACATTTCACAAATTTATTCAATTTAAACCCAAGTCTACAAGTTCCAGCTTTAATTCAATTCAAACCATAAGTTTCAATTCAATTTAGTTTTCCAACAAAACCATTTCAAATATTAAATTTCAAATAAAGATTTGATCCGCAAAATAAACTATTCAATCTTTAATATATTTCAGAGCTTAAATGTACCGTATTCCAAAACTAAATTTTATAATTTCATATATCTCAAATTTTACTTCATTATTACTTAGTTTTGACATATTCATTTCATAAATCCATCATTTTTAATTAAACTCAAATTACAAGTAAACCAAATATCCTTTCATACAAATATAAACTTTAAATTTCATTTACAAAATCAGTTATCATTCCTGATTCACATTCTTTATCAAATGAAGATTATGTCATTCAAAGCCTCATTATCAAATCATTATTTCAATTCAATTTCAAATATTTAAATTTAAATATCATTTAAAAATAAAAATCAAATATGTCATTCAATTATTATTTCAAATATCGTTACAAAATACATTTCAAAATTCCATTCAAAAATTCATTTATCTCATTACATTTCATTCCATTTAACACATAACCAAGTAAACCTTATTTAAATTCAAATTAAATTTAAATTCCTTAAAATTCAAATTTAAATATTAAATTATATTAAAAACTCCTTAAATTTCACAAATAATCAATTCCAAAATTAAATCATTTAACTTTTTAAAACATAACTTAACAGTGTTAAAATCTATAACATTACGAAACATTGTCAAATTATAACAATGACAGCATTTAAAAGTGCTATCGTAACTTATAGTTTACAAAATATTTTAGTTAAAGAATAATGGCATTTATAATATGCCATAACATATATTTAGTTAATTCAAACAAAGTTAGGTTCAAAAACAATAGCATTTTAAAGTGTTGTCATAAAACTATAGCATTTTAGAAATGCTATTAATAAAATTCCAGATTTTATTATAACTTTTAAAAAATAATACAACTTCAATTTTAGCAAATTTTAAACTTATAAATCATATTTCTAGACTTCAAAATTTCACATTTAAATAATTTTTAACATATGATTTATCACAACAAGATTTTAAATCAAATATTCAATTTAAAACTCACTTTCATTTGTTAAGTCAAAATTCACTGTTTTTCTTAACTTATAAATTTAACAAAAACTCAACATTTTACTTCAAATATCTTTTCAAAACTATATTTCATACTAGTATAATTCAAAACAGTTTTATTTATTTCACTCCACAACAGTTTCAAACTTATATAAATCATATTACTTTATACATTAATCATACCAAACTAAACTTATACTTTATCAAATACCTTATACTATTCAAAATTTCTTAGATTTTAAAAGTTAACCTTGATTTGGAAGTGCTTGAACCTTCAAAATAGTCGAAGAAATCATATTTTCAATCAAAGAGTTGGAAATCACCAACAAATTAGTAAATCGATTCCAATAGGTAAGGTTATACCAAAACAAATCTGAATCTCGAGGATCGAACACCGGCTTATTTTAAGTCATTTCAATTATATATACACATATCTTTCAAATATCAAACCATACTTCGAAATCGAAAATCAAAATTTGGTTTCAAAAAATCACTCGCATAGCAAAGCTACTAGAGTGGCCTCTTCGCCACTCAGAAACTCAAAAATCAATGTCGATGATGCATGTATTCATCACCGAAATTATTTTTCAGCGACATAAGTGGATTCTGGACTTTTATTTCTTGAAACTTCTTTGAAATCTCTTTGACATCATTGGAATACATTCGAATACATTTGAAACATTTCTTATTTGGAAAAATATCTTTAAATCATATTATTATTATATATTTTCCCAAATCTTAAAAACCCATTTCAAAACACCGGAGTTCGATTCCTCGAAATTCAAATTCAAAACCCTTTATTTATAAATCATTTTTATATAAATCACATTTTCTTATAAATTTCCAAATTTTCAAATCCTTTCAAAGCTTCAAATTTTCATTTTCCAAAGGTACAAATCCTTATTGAAAACATTTCACTTTTATATACAAAATAGGGTCATCCTTGTCAAAATTTCGATGTATGCACAAATTCAAAATACAATCAAACACAAATTTCCAAAGAATGATTCAATGTTAGATTTCAAGCAACACGGAGATTCGAATTTAGAGGAACTCTAATCAAATAGAATTCTGTTTCGAAGATAAGCTCGAACGAAGATAAGATAATTTTATTACCAAATAGAAGATGATAAGCCTATATAAATCGCGGGCGACCTTAACCGGTCAACCGTGACTTCAGTAATATAATCAATTCGGAAATCTAAGGCAAATCGACATTCGATCGCCAGAGATAGAATCTGAGTAGAGCAGTCGATAGATAGCATCAAAAATCGAGGATACAGGAATCTCCGGTGAATCAATGCCAATTATAAAGGATTTTCACCCCTTTACAAATCATTCAAAGATTTGCGGAGTCACCGATCTTTATAGAGGTCATTCCAAAGTGGAGTTATGAAATGCTCCAAAATCGAAATGGATATAATAGGGAAGACAAGACAGGATTTCAGAACAAGTGGGAGCGTTCCAAAGTTCAAGGAATTCTAATCGATAAGAATCCTAACCAAGAAATTTCTAACAAGATGGATACTGAAGGGATGAAGTTTTAAAATCTTGGTTTCAAAATAAGGAAATTTTTATACCAAAATAATCTTTGAAAATCCTTTAAAAATCATTTGGAAATTATTTTATACTTCGAAAATACGTTCTCTCACAAGAAAGGATTCTGAGATTGATTTCACTCATTCTACGGTATTTCTACCCTATCTCTAATGAGTTTTTGCTCCACAGGCTATGGTTTGCCTAAAACCTGGCTCTGATACCAAATGTAACAACCTGGTCTTTTCAGCCATTTGCAGCCGCACATGTCGGACTTGAATTGCTCAAAATACCGCATTGTAAATAAATTTGGAGCAAATGAAATACAGATCACAGAATCACAGACACGGAACAAACAGAATACCTCGCAGTGGAATATAAATTACATAGTAGTTCATGAAGCTACTACGGCAGAGTCTCAAACCAAAGACATAATACAGTCTGAAAACAACAAAATAGAAATCCCAATACATAGAAGTTCACTAATACATGAGATAAACTAGAATAACTGAAACAGAAAGTAGATATAAATGTAGATAAGCAGAAACTCCAGCAAAGACCAGCTCCAGAAAGAGAATCCAAAGCTGTGAACACTCAGGCTGATCCGAGCGTAAAGTAAAACACCAAACAATCGAGTCAGGACAATATATACTTATATAATGTAAATCAACTCAAGTGAACTGTAGTAGAAATGCACCATAACTTAAAGGATGCTTGGGATCGCCCATCCTTTAAAAATCAGTTAAACCATAAATTAAATACATTCCGTGGTTAAAATTTCAAAATAATATTTATACTTCGAAATCAAATATCATTTAAAAATTCAGTATCATTCAAAATCCATTTCAAAATATCAAAATATCATATCTTCCAAACCACTTTCATTTTTATTTAACTTAAATACCATTTCAAAACACATTTCAAAATAGTTTATATTTTGAAACAAATTGCTTCATTTAAATCATTAAAATGAAGATATTATATTTAATAATTAAATTATTAAATTTCCAAAATTTTAATCTTTCAAAGTTCATTCATTCACTTAAATTTATTAAAACAATGAAAATTCAACTTTCGCAGCATTTAGAAAATGCTACAGAAAGTCACACTTAAAACAGTTCAATTTAACAAAAGACAACATTTAAAATGCTGTAATAGGGTTCCATTAGTTTCAAATACACTTAGTTAAATTCAACCATTATAACATTCACAAAAAATGCTATAATAGCCTTTAATTAAATTGAGCCATTTGGTTCATTATTATCAACTACAACATATACAAATGCTGTATTATCCTTTACATTAGAATTAATAGCATTTTAGAAATGTGGTAAATTAACTACAAATATTCTGTACAATTTCACATGCAATTATATTTTTATTTAAACCATTTTTAACTTATAAAATCATATAATTTCACTTTTAAAACAATCATTCAAATACCCTTATATTCATGATTTTATAAAGTTAAATCTCTATTCGAAAATCAAAATTTAATAGTAATTCACTTATTAAATTCCAACATTAAATTTTAAATTCATTAAATTAAATTTAACTTAACACTTAAGTTTAAATTTTCAAATATAACTTAATTTCATTTTTATTTACTTCACTTTAAATTCACTTTTAAGCCAAATTCACAAATTTCCAATTTTAGTTATATTTCAAAATTTCAACTTAAATATTCATTCATTTCACATTTTACCTTAATTCAAAAATCATTAATATATCATAAAATTATTTTAAATTCATTTAATTCAAAATATCATAAATTTATCATATTTTCATATTTAATTTAAATTCCATTTATCACAAAATTATGATTTCCAAAAAAAACTTACATTTCAGATTTTCTAACTTTACCATTAATTTATTTCACTTATAAATTTTCAAAGAGTCAATAATGCTTTACAAAGATCATTTTTAATCAAATTTAAATCAAAATATTATAATATTTACATTTCTAAAATATTTTAAATTTTTAAGAAAAACATATTTTAACAACGGGTCTGTATTTCATTTTCTAGCCTAGGTAAAGTGATACGGGTAATATATCATTTCAACCCGTAATTTACAAAGAAAACCCGGGTTTGATCATTTTAAACCCGCGATCCCAAGTAAATGAAAATAATTGAAAATCATTCAGGCCTATCATTTAAGCCCATAACGATTATTCTAAAGTCCGTTCGGGTATGTATCATTTCAACCCATAGTGATTCTAATCTAAAGGGAACTTGCAGTGTGATTAACTAATAAAATAACAAAAGAGCAATAATATAACAGTAACATATGATATAACTGGTGTTTAATCATGTGTGAACATCATATGATAGCGACATAGCAAATAAAATATGGTGATGCAGTTTACATATTCACAAGCAATCGATTTACTATTCATATAAGTATAAAACTGTCTGGTGAGAATAACTCACTGGTTTGAGCTGATGACCCAACGACAAGTTTCACAAATGGGATCTACACAAGCACAAAAACACGATATAGATTCGAATGGAGGATCCAAATGTCAAATTCCTTGGATACACATCAAACAAAACAATATAACAACGATGAGTTTCAAATCAACTACGATCAAAACTGCACTAGAATAGACTGCACAGAATCAAATAGAAATGCTTGCACTTTCTTTTAACCTTTACTAGGCTCAGCCATAAGGGGAAATACAAAATAATGGCAGGTGTTTGGGTCAGGTTATGGTGGGTATGGGTCGGCCTAGATGTCATTTGTGATGGTGCCAAAGTGGGTGAAGGGAATAATACACATGCGCATGAAAACATTCATTCGGTCATGGATTTAGGCTCGGCCAACGCTCCAAATGTCATGGCCAGAGGTGTGGGGTCCACTGTGGTGGTGTGGCCAAGGGTGCTGGAGGTGGTGGAGGCATGGTAGGTGGTGGCTAGAGGGGTGATGAGGTGATGGAAGTGATGTTGTGCTCGCCTAGGCTAGGAATTCGGGTTGTTTTGAAAAGTTTATTGATGGGCATCACCAAGGGGGGTCACGACATGGTTGGTTGGTGAGGAGGAGGTGATGGTGGTGTGCCATCAGGTGCTAGAGGCGGTTAGGCGGCAATGGAGGCATGGCCGATCCTAAAAGAGGTGAAAGCATGTGCAAAAAATCAAACTAGAATAAACAACTTAAGTAGAAAAAGAAATAAATTTTTTTACCAAGTTCCCAAGCATGTGATGGTCAAAATTTTTTTCTCAAGAAGGAGGAAAGGGAGATACGTGAAATGAAAATGAATTAGTCAGCTGAAATGTGGGGAGTTATGCCAAAAGAAATGAAGAGTTGTGAGGAAAATGAAGAAGTGGAATTCAAAAGGGCAAAAGGCAATTCAAAAGTCAAAAACTCTTCATATATCCTTATTTAATTTATATAACTATATATTTCTAGAAAAAATAATAATCCCAGATTAAATTTTGAAAATTTATCAAAATATAAAAATTTATATAATATTTATTAATTATATAAAGTTAAATTCAGAAAAATAGCTAAAAATAGTAAACTAGACTAGAAAATTTGAAATTAAATAGAATAATTTTTAGAAAATTCATATGAGCTTGTAAAATATCTTTAAACATAAATAATAACGTAAAATAAAAGTATATTCACAAAATAAAAAAATATTTAAATTTTAATTAAATATAATTTAAACGAAGAAAAATAGAAAACAACCTTTAAAAATATGAAATAAATACAGTAAATTTTGGAAAATTTTTATTATCACTTTAAAAATATAAAAAGGCAAAATATACATAAAATAACATATTAACACATATTAAAATAAAATATAACACAGAAAATATGATTTATATAATTTAAAATAGACAAAATTTCAAAATAAAACAAATTATACTCAAAATTGAAATGTACATAACTTTCAGAAATTAAATCCATTTTCAATGAACGAAAAGCAGTATACAAGTTATTAAATATATTTTCATAATAAAAGAAAAAATTTAAGAAATTAAATATTTAAATCTAAAATTTAAAAGTCAAGGTTTGACCAGTTTGAACAGAAATGCATCTTTCAGTAAACTATCCAATTTATACCGGTTTGAAATTATAATTCACATAATAATCAACACCTACATTTTAAAATGAAAATTTTGAAATAAAATAAGTTTAAAATAATTCCAAAATAAAACAAAGTCAAATATTAAAATATATGAAAAATCTGGGGTTGTTACATTGGTGAAGGACCGAAAGCATTCGCGGGTGGTTATACGGTTGCGTAGGCTTGCGACGATGCTTGGAGCAGAGGGGTGTGAACTCCGGTGGGCAATGTTGTCGCTGGTGAGTGGTTTGGCCAGTGAGGTTGATTCCAGATTTTTGATCTGATAACTCAATTCCGAGTCGAGATGAAATCGCGATGTTTAGATGGCCGTGGATGATGTCGAGATCGTTATCGACTTGTTGGAGGATAGGAAGTTGGCCGGAGTTGGCGAATTTAGCCGTGCACGTGTGCCGTGCCCATTGACGTATCTGGGATGTTTTCGTGTTTGGGGAAGAAAGCTTTTTCCCGAGTTCGTTTTCGAGCGTTTCTGTGATATGCTCGAATCTATTGAAGTTTGGAGGAGAAGATGTATTCGAGTTTTGGTTCGAAGATCCATCGTTTTTAACTGAAGTGGGACTCGGGATTGTTCTCGAGTAATTTGAGTGAGTGCCTTTTCCAGGTTTCAAAACCTGTTAGAATTTTAAAATTTTAAAATTTGAAAGCAGATTTTCAAACAAAGTTTAAACCAATTTTAAAGTACGGATTCAAATTTGATTTTGTATCCTAGTTTTAAAATAAATAAAGTTTAAGAAAATTTAATTGTTTTAACAGCTTTAAAATGTTTAAAGTATATTTTAAATGATTTGAATTTAAAATTAATTTAGTTTTAAGACTCTTGGAATTTCTTTTATAAGATAAGTATTCTTTATTTCTTTTTATATTATTTTTAAACTTTGTTAATGATAAATTTGAATTCATTTTAAATCTTAAATTTAAATGAAATTTAAAAGTAAATTCGAAAGTAAAAATGTTTTCAAATGCATTTGTAAATGGTAATTAAGTCATTAATAAGAAGAATGTTTTATCTTATAGTTAATGAAGATTTAATGATTTGGGATAAATTAAATTATTAAGGGAATTAAAGAATAATTAATTAATTTAATTTATTAATGATTTGGATTAATCAATTTAGTAATTAAGGGTTTTAATTAATTAATTAAGGTTCAAGATTAATTATTTAAGGAATAATTATTTTGTAATTAAGGATCATTAATTGGGTAAGATTAGATTTTTAATTAATGATTAGAAATGAATTAATCAAGTAATTAAAAGATTAATTAAGTTTTAGCTAAGCACTTAATTAATTAAGTAATTAAAGATTAATTAATTTGTGATTAATAATTAATTAAATTAATAATGATTAATTAAAGAATAATTACTTTAGGGAAGTAATTAAAGAGTTGTTAATAGTTAATGAAGATCATTAACTGAGGATTATTAAATAATTAATTAATGTGATTAATTTTAATAATTAATTATATTAATTAATTAAAGACGATCATTGTGGAAATTGTTAAGTATAATTACTAAATGGAATTAATTAAAGGAATTAATTGCTCAATATAATTAATTGGAGTAAAGTGATAAGTTTAAATTAATTAATTAAGTTTAATTAATTTAATCTAATCATTGGATGATTGGTTAAGCATAATTACTTAATGTAATTAATGAAGAATAATTACTTAGTGAAGTAATTAGTGAATAATTACAGGATATAATTAATTGAAGAATGATAGTAGCTTTGGGTTTAATTACTTAATGTAATTAATAAAGAAGGATAATTACTTAATGAAAGTAATTAAGAATTAATTACTTAGTGTAATTAATTTAAGAATTAATTAAAGTTATTTGAAGATAATTAACTGATGTAATTAATTAAGAATAATTAATTATTAAATTATTAATTAATCAAGGTTGATTAATGAATAAAGATTAATTAAAGATTAATTATTAAATATGATTAACAATTAATTAGGAAGTAATTAGGGATCATTAATTTATATAATTAATGATGTAGTTAAGGTTGATTAATTAAGATTAATTAATCAATGATAAGTGATTAAAGTAATTAATTAATGTAATTAATTAAGGATTAATGTAATTAATTATAGTTAATTAATTAATGAAGTAATTAAAGGTTGATTACTGTTTTTGGTTAAGAATAATTAATTTGTGAAATTAATTAAAGGATAATTACTTGAATATAATTAATGGATAATTAATCAAGGATGATTAATCAAGGGGATTAATTAGAGGTTAATTAATTGATTGAGTTGTAATTAATTAATGGTTATATAAGCAGGATTTATAGAATGAACTAATTAATTTAATTTACTTTAAATTAATTAGTGATGGAATAATTAATTTAATTCATTTTAAATTAATTATAAAGAGTGTGACTATTAATCCTTGTTTATATATGTATGATATAGATTTCCTTGAATGGTTTGAATCTCAGATATGAGATAAATAATGTCGTGTGATATGGATGCTTTAGTTGCATTGTGATGATAATATGAATTATCTATTGGTGATGATAATGTAGATTATCAATTTGTGATGATAATATGGATTATCTGTTTATGATGATAATGTTGATTATCTATTGTGATGATAATTATCTATCTGTGTGTATATAGATAATTAAATTGAATTGTTTTAAACTTAAAACAATTTGGACCTAAAAGATACGTTTTGGATTTCGATGAGACCGGGATCGGGTTTCCATAATTGGATATCCGAAAACCACATCGATCCAAATTAACGATAGGTCGTAAATCTGAAGTAAAGATGAAGATTCAGAGTGCAAGGATTATCGTCGTTAAATCTGAGGGTGATTCCAAAATGAGTATAACGAGATAATGCCTTCGGTTTCGTTCGAACCCGTAACGAACTTACACGGATTGAATGCTTTTAGAACATCGTCAGGTGGACGATGAGCATTCTAAGATAGATTTGTTCTATAAAGGTAATCGTAGCCTCAAGCCTCATCAACCGGGAATGGCTAAAACAGGGGAGGTGCGGCAAGGCTAAGTGGGTCATGCCCAAGTAGGACGAGATTTTCCCCTGTCTAGAAGTCCCTTTTTATTCGGCTGTGTGGGCAGTTGGGTCGTGGCCAACTACGGGGTTGTCTTGTTCGGGACTGTCTAGTAAGGGATGGTTCCGGCCTTGTGTTGCAGGAGATTAGGAGTAATCCTCGGTACGGTGATCTAGGCCCCATACTGTGACGGACGGTACCCCAGTAGCCCTGCCATTGTATGGAATCCAAAATCCAATAAGTGCCAACGGTTTTGATTGTATTACCCACTTTTGTGGCTAGTCGCTGGAATTTAATCATGTAACAATTTCAGCTATTTCATATTTACTTGAAAACCCTAGACTTATTATAATATCACTTGATTTCCTATCAAATGTTTTGGTTAGCATAAGGTAAAACCTTTTCCATGTTTATATGTGGGAAGTCTTACGTGATACTTTTTGTTTTCAAAGGTTTTTCAAAGTTAAGCAACTTTAATTCCGTTTACTCACACCAGACCCATATCTGACCCAAGTGTTTATTTTCTGTTTTATTAAACTCTTGGGTACTCATATTATGTATGAGTAGTCGAGGGATTCAAGTTAGCATTGACGAATTATGGAGGAGCAATGGAGCAGGAGGCTTCTGCGTTGTAGTTATCTAGTATTCCGCTGTGTTGGTTTCTCTAAGTAGTTTCCTTGTATTGTATTGAATTATAATAACTAGATAGGTTTTTATAACTGTCTAGAATATGTCGTATAATCTGTGTAACTCTGATAATGGTTGTATACTATGTAATACTTATGTTATTAATATCATTTATTCGTTCCGCTGTTGAGATTCTGATGTTTTTTCTTCTTTCTTCTCTATCTTTTCTCTTTCTATCCCTTTCTTTCTTAATTCATGATGCGTCTTTCTGGATAGTGGAAGTCGGGTCGTGATAGTTGGTATCAGAGTGCTAGCTTGAGTGAATACCTAGGCTTTGGAGTGTTTTTCTTTCTCGAGAGAGCGTATTTGTAATTTTGATATATATATATATATATATATATATATATATATATTTCTACCTATTTGTTGGGTTACATGTTCGGGTTTTCCAATATACATTATAAAGGTAGATAAGATAGTGGTGTGTGTAACACGACTACTACCATTGGTTGGAGTTTGAATGTTTGAGGTTGGAAGTGTATCTGTCGAGACTGTAGACCTAATACTGTCTCGGGTGAGCTTTGCTGTGGTGAAAGGATTTCATCGATCTCTGAAGGAAACCTGTTAAGCTTCGGAGTCTATCTTTGAGGATGTATGAGTAAGGTTTGGATCTATTAGTTGGCAGAAGTGAGTAATGATATCTTGATACCTCAGAATGTAGTAGCTTCATACCTCAGAATGTAGTAGCTTCATGATGAGATGCGGTGATAATGGATGTTTCCGAAGATGTATTCTTTGGAACAAGGTTAAGGAAGTGTGTCTGCTTCTGTGTTGTGGTTGGGTCCAGCAAGGTGTTTCTGTTTTCTTTAAGGTCCGAGTTCTTCGAAGAGCTTTGGATTAGGAAGTCTTTGGGCATCTGTGTCAGCAATACAGCTCGGAGTATTCTGTGTGCCAGCAAGAAGGTCTTCTGGTCAGCAGTTTTCTGAGGTGAAGTTCAGAAGCAACAGAGTGGATCCATTTCTTTGATGGATTGGCTAGATAAGCGTAAGCTGTTCTGATTGGTAAAGAGAGAACAGTTTTCTTTGGATATTAGGCTTGGTTAATCGCAAAGGAAACTTGAGATAGTTTGAGTGTTCTTTTGAGTTATTGAAGATTTTTCTGGATGTCTTCTGGAAAGGCAGAGGTTTGTCCGCATCTAGAGATTAAGTTTTCTTATCGACTGGATTCCAGGAGTGATGTCGGTAGTCCAGCTTAGTAGAAGAATGGTTCCTTGAGATAGAGTTTGGTGAAGCAGCTTGGGTTTTGGTGGAACTTCTGAGTTTTCTTTATGGATATGTTGAACCATATTCTGGGATGTGTTGTCCAGATTGTGCTCGTGTTCATCATCAGCATTTCCCTTCTACTCCAGATCAGAGTTGTGCAGCGGAAGCAGTTTGGGAGTACATCTGTTTTGTCTTTTCCGGATAGAAGAAGTAAGATCAGTCTTCTGATGTTTGTGGAATAGGGGATGTGTTCTTGATTTGGATTGATTGTGGGAGGATCATTTTGTTGAGTTGTCTTGATCCAGATTGTTTCTTGAGGTATCAGCAAGGGTTGAGCTGATTAGGGAGGATGTATGCAGCCCAGAATCGTCTGAAGAGTTTTGTGGATAAGAGACGGAGAAATTTCAATTCTGGAGTCAGATATTTGATTTTGGATAAATTTTCTCCGATCCAAGGAGCTATATGTTTTTGGTAAAAATGGAAAGCTAGCTCCGAGGTGTTTTGGATCTCTTCTGTGTTTTGGTAGGATAAGCACTTTGGTTTTCAAGAGTAGAATTGCCAGTTTGGATAACTGAGATTTGATGAGTTTCACGTATCTCTAAGGAAGTACGTGTATCTCTGGTTGTGGAACCAGCTGTTCAAGAAGGTTTGGTGGTTGAGTCGGACTTGAGTGTAGTTTGATATCCTATTTAGTTCTGTAGATCTAGATGAGTAGTAGCTCTATAGCTTAGTAGTGTTGATTGTTTGATCTGTAGAGCGAGTATTCCGGTATTTATACCTGGGAAACTGTAGGAAATTTTATCCAGAATTTTGTTCGGATAGTTCGATTTGTTTGATTGAATGAAATGGTTGCTATAGTTGTTAGCATATGATTGATATATGCTTGTGTTTTAAAATTAAATCTTTAATAAGATTATTAAATTACCTTTGCTTTTAAATTTCGGGGACGAAATTCTTTTAAGGGGGGAGGAATGTGATGACCCAGAATTTTAAGCAATATCAATTTAATAATCTGTATTAATATTTAAATTGATTTGATAAATTTTCTTTTATAATTGTAATTTAAATTGAAAAAAATTTATTCTTTTATAAACAAATAAATATTTAATTAGTAAATTTTATCTTTTAAAAAGTTAATAAAATATTTCTATTTATAATATATATATTTGTATATATTGTAAATAAAAAAAGCTTTGGTTAAAAATTTGATAAATAAAATCATGATTTCAAATTCTAATATATTTTGGTAATTTGGAAATTATGATTAAATATAATATGAAATTTAAAAAAATTTAATAAATAATTATATAGTTTTAAAATACTTAAGATAAATGTTAATTGTTTAAAATGTTTTAAAGCTTAAGTTGAAGTTTAAATTAGATTAACATAAAAGTTGTTTTTCTTTTTAAATATTTCTTGATAAGTATGATTAGAAATTTTAAATATAAAATTTGAAATATAATTTACATATGATCATTAATTCATTTAGTAATATTAGTAAATTATAAATAAAGAGATAATTTCTTGTATAAATTATTTTAATCGGAAAATTGTTATTTTCAAAAGACAATAATAATATGTTATTTTTATAAATAGATTTTAAAGAAAATTTAATTGTTTTTTTAAAAATTTGATATGTTGTTGATTTTAAATTGGATTCTGAATTTAATTTTAATTTGGATTTAAAATTAAAATTCAAAAGTTATATATTTTAAAATATTTGAATTTAAAATATATATATAAGATTTTATTTGTGTATAATTTGATTTAATATATTTTCTTAAAAAAAATTAAAATATATACATTTAAATAAGGGATAAAAGCTTTTATTTACTTTAAAATAAATAAAAATAAGTAAAATTACTTATAAGACAAATGTTAATATATTAAGTGGTTTGAGTGACAAGTGTTAAGATGTGGAACAAGTGTTATTTTAATTTTTGATTTTTCTTTTTATTTTTAATAAATCACATTTCATACAAACATAGGCTTCTTCCCTTCTATACTATTTCTATCCTCCTCATTTCAAAAGGCTAAGAACTTCAGCCTGTAAAAAAAAATTTAAGCTGGCAAATTTTCTCAAAGTTAATCAGGAATTAATACATCATTCCTCAAACCTGAAACAAAAATAAAACCTGTGCAAATTCCTCAACAAACCAGTGAATCAAACACCTCTCTAACCAAAATCAATATCCTATAATTTATTTTCAAAATAAAACCTAAGATCTTCAAAAACTAGAACCACAAATCCAAGAATCACAACCTTCTAAACATTCTTCAGGTTCAAACTAAAACCCTGTAACCATCTTCCAAAAATCTAAGCCAAACCTGTAAGTATTTTTCAGAAGCCTATAACCCTCTTAAATATCAAGCCTGCAACAAAATTTTTCGAAGTTCAAGTAAAAAGAAAACCTGGAGCATAGTTTATCAAGCAAGCTATCTAGCAATCCAAACTTTCCATTTTTCAAATCAAAAGTTATTTCAAATATATGGGTGCTCTGTTCATCATTTTTCACATGAGTAAATTTTATTTTTAAAATAGTTTTGAAAATCTATGATTAACTTGTTTTATGTAACAATTTGTGATGATGTGTATATGTTTATATGCTTGGAGGTGAATGCATGTTTGTATATAAATCTGTGAATATTGCTCTGTGTGTTTACAGGATTGATCACTTAATAAATTCGATATCTCACCATAAAATCAATATTATATTTTGATTTGTGAATGAAAGATGTTTGAATTTGTGCAACATTTTTCCTAAAAATAATTTCAGAAATTTTATATTAGCAGTGATCTCAAAAACATGAAAATATCATTAAATACCTTCACATATGTTAAAGGTCAAGTAGGTTAACTTCAAATTCTGATTATATAAACTGATATGTTAAGAAAAATGATGAATTTTGGTATTTAAATCTCGATTTTTAAGCCTATATGCGTTGGGTTATTCTGAATTGATCAATTTGGGCTTCGTCGTCGATTGTAGTAAATTGGTAGTATGGGAAGGGGCGAATTTAAGGCTTGAGGTGGATAGGATGTAGGGGAAGCGGGGAAAAATGGTTAGGGATTTTTTCGATGAGCAAGGCGTCGGATCGGAGATGAATTAGGGCTTAAGGACCGGTGAGTAGCGGCGATATTATCGGAGTTCGTGCGACATTGGTGAAGGACCGAAAGCATTCACGAGTGGTTGGACGGTTGCATAGGCTTGTGAAGCTGCTTGGACTAGAGGGGTGTGAACTCCGGTCGGCAATGTTTTCGCTGGTGAGTGGTTTTGGCCAGTGAGGTTGATTCCAGATTTTTGATCTGATGACTCAATTCCGAGTCGAGTTGAAATCACGATGTTTAGATGGTCGTGGATGATGTCGAGATCGTTATCGACTTGTTGGAGGCTAGGAAGATGGTCGGAGTTGGCGAAGTTGGTCGTGCACGTGCACCGTGCCCATTGATGTATCTGGGTTGTTTTCGTGTTTAGGGAAGAAAGCTTTTTCCCGAGTTCGTTTTCGAGCGTTTCTGTGATATGCTCGAAGCTGTTGAAGTTTGGGGGAGAAGATGTGTCGAGTTTTGATTCGAAGATCCATCGTGTTTAACTGAAGGGGGACTCGGGATTGTTCTCGAGTAATTCGAGTGTGTGCCTTTTCCAGGTTTTAAAACCTGTTAGAATTTTAAAATTTTAAAATTTGAAAGCAGATTTTCAAACAAAGTTTAAACCGATTTTAAAGTATGGATTCAAATTTGATTTTGTATCCTAGTTTTAAAATAAATAAATTTTAAGAAGATTTAATTGTTTTAACAACTTTAAAATGTTTAAAGTATATTTTTAATTATTTGAATTTAGAAAGAATTTGGTTTTAAGAGTCTTGAAATTTCTTTTATAAGATAAGTATTCCTTAACATGTGATTAAAAAGTTTTTCTTTTTAAATTATTTTTAAACTTTGTTAAAGTTAAATTTGAATTCATTTTAAATCTTAAATTTGAAATTAAATTCAAAAGTAAATTTGAAAGTAAAATTGTTTTCAAATGCATTTGTAAATGGTAATAAAGTCATTAATAAGAAGAATGTTTTATCTTATAGTTAATTAAGATTTAATGATTTGGGATAAATTAAATTATTAAGGGAATTAAAGAATAATTAATTAATTTAATTTATTAATGATTTGGATTAACTAATTTAGTAATTAAGGGTTTTAATTAATTAATCAAGGTTCAAGATTAATTATTTAAGGAATAATTAATTTGTAATTAAGGATCATTAATTAGGTAAGATTAGATTTTTTATTAATGATTAGAAATTAATTAATCAAGTAATTAAAAGATTAATTAAGTTTCAGTTAAGCACTTAATTAATTAAGTAAATAAAGATTAATTAATTTATGATTAATAATTAATTAAATTAATAATGATTAATTAAAGAATAATTACTTTAGGGAAGTAATTAAAGAGTTGTTAATAGTTAACCAATATCATTAACTGGGGATTATTAAATAATTAATTAATGTGATTAATTTTAATAATTAATTATATTAATTAATTAAAGACAATCATTGTTAAAATTGTTAAGTATAATTACTAAATGGAAGTAATTAAAGGAATTAATTACTCAATGTAATTAATTGGAGTAATGTGATTAGTTTAAGTTAATTAATTAAGTTTAATTAATTTAATCTAATCATTGGATGATTGGTTAAGCATAATTACTTGATGTAATTAATGAAGAATAATTACTTAGTGAAGTAATTAGTGAATAATTACAGGATATGATTAATTGAAGAATGATAGTAGCTTTGGGTTTAATTACTTAATGTAATTAATAAAGAAGGATAATTACTTAATGAAAGTAATTAAGAATTAATTACTTAGTGTAATTAATTTAAGAATTAATTAAAGTTATTTGAAGATAATTAAGTGATGTAATTAATTAAGAATAATTAATTATTAAATTATAATTAATCAAGGTTGATTAATGAATAAAGATTAATTAAAGATTAATTATTAAATATGATTAATAATTAATTAGGAAGTAATTAGGGATCATTAATTTATATAATTAATGATGTAGTTAAGGTTGATTAATTAAGATTAATTAATCAATGATAAGTGATTAAAGTAATTAATTAATGTAATTAATTAAGGATTAATGTAATTTATTATAGTTAATTAATTAATGAAGTAATTAAAGGTTGATTACTGTTTTTGGTTAAGAATAATTAATTCGTGAAATTAATTAAAGGATAATTACTTGAATGTAATTAAAGGATAATTAATCAAGGATGTTTAATCAAGGGGATTAATTAGAGGTTAATTAATTGATTGATTTGTAATTAATTAATGGTTATATAAGCAGGATTTATAGAATGAAGTAATTAATTTAATTTACTTTAGATTAATCAGTGATGGAATAATTAATTTAATTCATTTTAAATTAATTATAAAGGGTGTGATTATTAATCCTTGTTTATATATGGATGATATAGATTTCCTTGAATGGTTTGAATCTCAGATATGAGATAAATAATGTTGTGTGATATGGATTCTTTGGTTGCATTGTGATGATAATATGAATTATCTATTGGTGATGATAATGTAGATTATCAATTTGTGATGATAATATGGATTATCTTTTTATGATGATAATGTTGATTATCTATTGTGATGATAATTATCTATCTCTGTGTATATAGATAATTAAATTGAATTATTTTAAACTTAAAACAACTTGGACCTAAAAGATACGTTTTGGATTTCGATGAGACTGGGATCGGGTTTCCATAATTGGATATCTGAAAACCACATCGATCCAAATTAACGATAGGTCGTGAATCTCAAGGGAAGATGAAGATTCAAAGTCCAAGGATTATCGTCGTTAACTCTGAGGGTGATTCCAAAATGAGTGTAACGAGATAATGCCTTTGGTTTCGTTCGAACCCGGAACGAACTTGTATGGATTGAATGCATTCAGAACATTGTCGGGTGGACGATGAGCATTCTAAGATAGATGTGTTCTATAAAGGTAATCGTAGCCTCAAGCCTCATTAACCGGGAATGGCTAAAATAGGGGAGGTGCGGCAAGGCTAAGTGGGTCATGCCCAAGTAGGACGAGATTTTCCCCTGTCTAGAAGTCCCTTTTTATTCGGCTGTGTGTGCAGTTGGGTCGCGGCCAACTGCGAGGTTGTCTTGTTCGGGACTGTCTAATAAGGGATGGTTCCGGCCTTATGTTGCAGAGTATTGGGAGTAATCCTCGGTATGGTGATCTAAGCCCCGTACTGTGACGGGCGGTACCCTAGTAGCCCTGCCATTGTATGGAATCCAAAATCCAATAAGTGCCAACGTTTTTGATTGTATTACCTACTTTTGTGGCTAGTGGATGGAATTTAATCATGTAACAATTTCGGTTATTTCATATTTACTTGAAAACCCTAGCCCTATTATAATATCATCGGATTTCCTACCAAATGTTTTTGTTAGCGTAAGGTAAAAACTTTTCCGTGTTTATGTGTGGGAAGTCTTACGTGATACTTTTTGTTTTCAAAGGTTTTTCAAAGTTAAGCAACTTTAATTCCGTTTACTCACACCAGACCCATATCTGACCCAAGTGTTTATTTTCTGTTTTATCAAACTCATGGGTACTCATATTATGTATGAGTAGTCGAGGGATTAAGGTTAGCATTGACGGATTATGGAGGAGCAATGGAGCAGGTGGCTTCTGCGTTGTAGTTATCTAGTATTCCACTGTGTTGGTTTCTCTAAGTAGTTTCCTTGTATTGAATTGTAATAACTAGACAGGTGTTTATAACTATCTAGAATGTGTCGTATAATCTGTGTAACTCTGATAATGGTTGTATACTATGTAATACTTATGTTATTAATATAATTTATTCGTTCCGCTGTTGAGATTCCGATGTTTTTTCTTCTTTCTTCTCTATCTTTTCTCTTTCTATCCCTTTCTTTCTTAATTCATGATGCGTCTTTCTGGATAGTGGAAGACGGGTCGTGACAATTAAATCAAATAAATAGGGATTTATACTGGAGGATTTAGATCATTAGTCTGGAATTTTTGTTCCTTTATAAGAGATAAATTGTTTTAGAATGATTATTTCTAAATCATTAAGAAATATTAGTATTTGTAAAGCATTGCAATTGTAAAATTTTGAATGTCGGTTGAAAAGAAATATGGAGTTAATTTAAATCTTTTATTTTAAGCAAAAACAAAATTTGGGATTTTTTATAAAATGATAATGTAAATTATAATTAACATTTAAAATGATGTTTAAAATATGGATATACATTTGTGTTGTTTTGTATTAAATTTTGGGTTTCATAAAAAATAAGTATGGGCCTTTGCTAATTAAACAAATTCTTTAATATCTTAATAGGCAGGATTTTAATCCAAGACCACAAGCTAAGAGAGGCCAAACATAATTTCCCCTTCTCATTCTTTTGCATGCACGTTCATTCCATCTTCAGTAAATAGATAACAAGAGAAAACCTAGTTCCTCTTTCACCTTGGAAACTAACTAGCTAATTAAAGTGGGAAGGAATTATTAGAAAATCTAGAAAATCAAGTTAGGTTTTTAAACCCTATTTTAATTGTTTTGACCAATCAGTTTCAGTTTTAAAAGTGTTTTATTCTAGTTGTTTGTTTTTAGTTTCAACTAGTGCTAGGGTTTGTTGAAAATGGATGTATTTGGCAAACCTATTAGGGATTCAAAGTGAGTAATCCTCACCACTATCGCCGAAATTGCCTGCATATTTGTTTTGATTGATTCAACTAGTAATTTAGATGGAAAATTGAATTAATTTGTTACTTTTATGAAACATTATTTCCCAATAGTTTGACGACAATGTGAAAATTTGAAATGAATGCTCTTTTGAAAACATGATATGGTTGCTGAAATTGAATTACGAAAATCATTGTAGTAAAACAGTAATATCTCAGTGTATGATAACTGAAAATGATCCAATTTTTAATTTGGTAGAAAGCTCTTTCAGTTAGCTATAACTTCACCTTTAATCATTTTTCAAAATTCTGATGTTTATTGGGTCGACATTGAGTTTGAAATTGATGGTGTCGCACTGCACTATGTAATTGGCCAAGTTTAAACCTGAAATTAAAATGGCCATAAATTTTTCATTGCTTATCAAGATTAGATGATTCTTGATGTTCTGAAAAACTTAGACTCTCTGTGAGATTTTTGTGATATTTTGTAGTTTACATTTTCATAAATACGTCTTACTATAGCTGTCCTGAGAATAAATGATAGCGATAACGAATTTTTTTTATAATAATTCATTTAGTCATAACCTTTTCATTTCTTATCGGAATTCGATGATTCTTTATGTTCTTGAAAGCATAGATTACCTGCTATAATCTTCATGTTTTGAGTTCTGATTTTGAAGTTTATATTGTCAAAAATTCGTTCCTTTTTTGCTACCCTATTAATAAAAGACAAGTTAGTAAATTTAAATCTGAAAGTTATTTCGTTCATAATTTTTAAACCGTAAATCCAAATTAAATGATCGTTTTCTTGTTCGAAAGCAGATACTTTTATCTACAACTTTCATGTTTAAATTTTTTAAAATTATGAGATGTAACGAGCAGAATTTTTGACCCTCGAAAATCGACACTAATACGTCCACTGTATTACATGCCGAGAAATCGAATGCTGGAAAACTTGATTGTTAGGGGAAAGAAGAAAAAAGAAGATTAGAAGAAAACCTAAACAATGTAGAATCTTACAACGGAATGAATAATCTACAATATATCACAAGTCTTACACAAAAACAAAACTGTAATATGTATGTATATATATATATACACACACAAACATCAATCAGGGTATGCTAATCTGTTTCAAAGTGGACAGTTATAACAATATGTCCTCACAATTGCTGATAACACGGCAATGAATACAGCAGAAAATATCATCTATGTGAATATGTCTCTAGACCTCTAACTCATCTTTTGAAGCTCCAAGCGTCCAAACCAATCTATAATATACTTGGTCTGACCCAAGCATTATAATAAAATAATAACCGAGTCAGTTTGGAAACCATCGTGAGAAAACACACTCAATTTGAAGTTAATTATTTTCAAAAATCCTTTTGAAAAAGAAAGGTATCTCGTAAGACCCCGCCATACATAAAATACGATGTGTTTTTACCTTACAATAACCAAAATCTTTTATATCAAAATCATTTGATATTAATAAAAGTGTCTATAGAAAATAAACTATAAAATAGCTGAAAAGCTTGCATCTCGCATTTCAACATATTTGGTATACCAATAAAACCGTATAGCGCTTACTGAAGAATGTATTCCATACAATGACTGAGCACTGGGGTACTGCCTATCACAATACACCATTAGAAAAATATACCGAGATCATACCTAACGATCCTTGCCAACACAGGACAGGCCTACCTCTTGCTGGATAGTGCCAAATATTATATCACTCCGGGTGCTCCAACCCTATCGAGCGCTCTCTTTTCCATGCACAACCATATCTATAATTATAATATATCCGAGCGTATCTAGAAAAGTGATAACATACCCTACTTGGGTGCGACCCACTTAGCCCTGCTGCATCTCCCTTGATTTTCAGTCATTCCTGGTTGATGAGGCTTGAGGCTTCAAGCTATGTATTTACCTAAGATTTGGCATTCGCATACTTGGAATGCTAACACTGCATGCTAGGAAACAATGCAATGATAGCATTCATCCAAACAAGTTGTTCTAGGATTGAACAAACCAATATCTTCAAAGATTGTCGTCTTTATTATCCTTAGGATTTCAGAATTCATAATGCTCATATCGGATCGAAGTGGTTTTCGGATAATCAAATCTGATCCTGGTCTTTTCGAAATAGTCAATGTGTAACGACCCACTATTTTGGACTATTCGTATCCGCACATGTCGGACATGAATAATTCAAAATACCGAATTGTTAATTTAAATTTGGCAAAAATGAACATATACAGTAAATAAATAATCACAGATCACAGACACAGAGTAATAAATGCAGCGGAAACAAAAAATAGTAGTTCATGAAGCTACTATATATATATAACAGAGTTAAATAAGGTACAACAGAAGTGTCGAATACAATAGTCAAATACAAGGATCATAATACAATACTAGAATCAACTGAATGTCTGATAGCTGGATAGATAGCCGGATCTCCAAGCGAAGCTCCAATTCTAGAGGTGAGTCTCGAATAATGGTACACTCAGTCTGACCCGAGCATAAAGCAAAACACAAAACACTCATGTCAGAATTAACACTCTTATATTAATAAATCCAACTCAATTGAAATAACATCTGAAATACAAGTAACTCAAAGGACATTGGAATAACCGTCCTCTAAGGATTCGTTAAACTATCTACTATGTAGTAATATATGCTAAATGGATAATGTCTATCAGTAATATAACATATCAAAATAGTGTTAAGGCGTTACCATTATCCCCCTTAACACATTTTATATAAGCGTTATAGTCTATATAGCAGTGTAAACTCCACCGTAAACTAGTGGGATATCAGGGAGTACTCCATAGGTATAACGCAAAATAAATTCGTAGTGGTCGCGTATATAGGGATACAAGTATGACAAGGCACATGAGGCAATACCCAAGGTAGTGAAATTACCGTTTGCCCGATCCCGATTGGTGAAAACGCATCGCCGCAACGATCGCAACACCATGAAACAACACTCCCAAAATTTTGAGGGTGCACCAATCAATAACAAGTAATGAGTAGTTTATGAAGAAGTGTGTTCGCTCGAGGTGGCTAACCCCATTTGGCCCGGCACGGCTCCTGTTTTAGTCATTTCCAATTTAACACAAGTGTCAAGGCTATCCGTTATCGTTCTCTTTCTTCAGTCATCACGTACATCATTCCAACCACTTCGTTCTAGATCACACTCCGCGTATAGTTATTAAAGTGGTTTTCGGTTCAGACAGAGAGTATGTCCATAACCGATCTCGGTTTCTTTAATAACTTTCGTAATTATTACACCGATTGGTCATTTAATAAATTTCAAAATCAAATCGATTTCAATTTCAATTAGAATTTGTAAACCAACATTTCATTTGTCGTTCTAAATCAATTTTCAAAATTTACGTTCAAACTTCCAAATTTCCATTTCAAAATCTTATAATTCAATTTCAATTTTTATTTAAAACAATTCAAATATTGATTCAAGTTCGTATATAAGTTTCATTTGAAATCTTAAATTAATTTAATTTGACATTCAAATCAATTTAAGTTCATTGATCGATTTCATTCAATATTCGTTAAGTAAATTTATCATTCAAAACAGTTTTCTATTTAATTTCCAATTCATTAAATCAATTACTTAAGTTCACTCCATTATATCAAAATTTACAAATTTAATTAGATTAAGTTCATCAAACCAAGTTCTTTAAATTACAAATCTTACATTAATTACAATAAATCACATTTTTATTTCTTGTCAAAGAAATCCAATTTCACATATTCATTTACTTAGTTACAAATTTCAAACTCAACTAATAAAGAAACTTAATTCACTTATTCAAGAAGTTCAATTTTACTTATTAAAGAGTTCAATTTTATTTAATGATCAAATAATTCAATCTTATTTTATTATTAAATAATCTCAAAACTTAATTATTAACTAATTTCAAAACTTAATTATTAATAATTTCAAAACTTAATTATTAAATAATTTCAAAAATTAATTATTAATAATCCCAAATTTAATTATTAAATAATTAATTTCAAAACAACGTTCTTTCAACAACTATTATGTTAATATTTTGTTTGTGTCAAAATTGGGCACAACACTCTTCGGAAGTTTTTGAAGAGATAATAAATGAAGAAAGCAAATTAAAATAAGGATTATCTAACAAAAACTCCAAGCAACAGAAAGTAAATTGCACAGAAGACAACAATTTAGAGTGGTTCGGCGATTTGCCTACGTCCACTATGAAGTTTTGTTATTTTATTGCTCGATATTCGAAGAATACAACTTTTATATGACTAAGTACAGCAGTTCTTAAGCAAAAATTCGAATTCAAAGGCAGCGATGGTGCTCTGAAGCAATTCTGGCAGCGTCCGAGCGTGCTTTTTCTCTAGAAATTCTCCGATCCCCTTTCTGAATGACCAGGGGCTCTATTTATAGGTTCTCAAAGCTGAAATTTCGCCTAAAATTCGGGGAGACCACTTCTGGCATGTGTGGGGGGGCCCACATGGCCGAATTCTGGAGATCCGGGCCTACTTTGGGATCGATTCGACCCTTGGTTCGAATCGATCAAAAAAGTGTCCAATCGTGATGAAAATTGGCGTGGACATTCTTCTATGTATATGCAAGCTCCTGTGAGAATTTCATAGCATTTGGACTTGTAGATCTCAAGTTATGCTCGATTCAAGATTGCACTTTCGGTCAGCAAGTTTGGTTCGAATCGATCAGGGTCGAATCGATAGGGTCGAATCGATAGGGTCGAATCGATCAGGGTCGAATCGATAGGGTCGAATCGATAGGGTCGAATCGATCAGGGTTGAATCGATCATAACTTGAGCGTATGAACTCGGATTGACTTGAAATTTGAAACGCTGACTTCTATAGCTTTGATCATCATGTCTTGTCAATTGCGGCCCGATCCGGGCTCGAAATTTTTTTACCGACATCCATAGTAGACCTATGTATAACTGATCTTCAAGACGAACTGTCCTTGGTTTCTAGTCGAGTTCATAGTGTCACGGCCTTGCCAAAAGGCGGGATAACATTTGCCCCCCAAAGTACGTCTTGTGTGAACATGACGTGCTTTGAAAAGCTGACATATTCATTCTGAAAAGTTTTATCCAATTAACTGAGTAGTTGCTATCTTTTCGTCAAAAGATGTTGCCTTTGGTTGATCTTCAGTGACGTAGATGTCAAACTGTTGATTGTCAATGATCATGCAGTGTTTTGTTGTGACTGAGTGTTGAGCACTAGCGATTTGTTGTTCATCATTTTGATTGTCATCAGGTAAGCATTCAATTCTTGGTAATCTTTGAAAATTGAGTGTTAGTTTGGCATACATGCACATATGTTAGCCTGACACCTATTCATGTTTGCACATTTGTGGGTCGTCACCAAGTTATTTAGTTTTTGTTTGGATTGAGTTTGTATCGATCCTTTCCTGGATCGAAGTGATATTTGAGTTGTAACAACGTTCGATGTTTTTTTTAAGTCCTTCCTTTCGTATCGATCCTCTCCTGGATCGATTTGAGATGTTAGAATGTATGCTTCGCATCGATGGTTACTGTCGATGGAGTCGAACAATCCAGACATAATCTTGCAGTGACGCTTCGCGGGGGATATGCCACCTCTCATTTCCCCATTCAATAAGAATTCCCCATGGTAAATAATCTTTGATAGGAGTCATCCATGACCCCTTTCCTGGATCCATCTCTAATATCTAGTCGATCTTCATCTATCAGTGCTTGGAATAATAAGTATTTCAACTGGTATAAAGTCTATTTGTTGCGCATTCCTAGAACTGGCTAGCTTGGCCAATGATTCGGCCTTTTCGTTTTGTTGTCTAACGATTGGGACAGTGGTGTAATACTCGAAGTTGACTAGTATCTCTAGGCTCCAGCTGAGATAACGAGCAAGACATTGCCCCCTAGGCAGATAGTCCTCCCTGACCTGGCACATTAACCAGAAATCGTATAAGATATGTAAAGTTTACATTTATGTATGTTCTCCATCGATTGGACGGTTCTCTACTGTTCCTCAGATAATCGTCTGATGTAGTGAATTCAGATATGAAGTATGCGAATGTTTGACCATGGATAGCTCTCTAAGGGAGATAAGTGATATCAAATTGGCTTAGCTTGATATTCCGTTTGAGTTACCTTTCAAATATCTAAGGTTGCCATTGGACCCATCGTAACGGTTGGTCGATACAGACATTAATAGGGTAAGCTTGTCAATAGCTAGCTTTCATCATATACCGGTCTTTGGATTAGTTTCTCTTCACATAGCATTGCAATGCTTATGGCATGTGTTGACATGACCCAATTAAGGTATAGATCTTCACGATTCAACATCTTGGGTAAAATAGGAGGCCTCTCTGAGCGATCTATCAGAGCTGCTTGGTTTCCTCCATATATGGATGACTCTAATCTTCAGCATTTTCTGACATTAGCCTCAATCCTATGTGAATTGATGACGAAACCCGAGAATTCCTTTTATACAACGCTGAAAGAGTATTTCAAAGGATTGAATTTCATTCTGCAGTTGTTGGATAGCGCTGAATATCCTTGCCAAGTGACTGATGCGGTCGCTTGATGATCGTAATCTCACGAGCATATTAACCACATATACTTTCATTGATCGATCGATCTGATTTTTGAATGATCAATTAGTCGTCTTTTGATCAGTAGCATAAGCATTCTCATGTTTGAATCCATGGATTGCAGCATAGCACTATAGGCTCGGGTCAGCAACGAAACAGTTGTATTCCTTGTCCGGGACATGTTTCAATATCTGATTTTATTTGGCATTTTGCGTCCATGGATGAGGGTAATTCATGTCTGATGACCGAGTTAATTAGTTGGTTGATCATTGGATATGGAAAGCTATGCTTTGCCATGCCTCGTGCAAATCTGAGTAGTCGGCGTACGTTTGCCACTCTCCATTTTTTCTTTCGTAAGTAAAGGATTGGATACTCATTTTGGGTAGAGGGCATCATGGATAGACCTATTGGTTTTGAGTAGATTCGCCTCCTCCTTTAGTGCAGCAGATCTTTCTAGATCCGTGTCGCTTCGTTGTTATTCACCGAGACATGCATCGGGTTAACATTTAATGTAGGGTTCTCAATGGTTAGTGAGAGTTCATATATACATATGATTGAGTCCAAGTGGACATATCAAATTCATCTGGAGCGGTGTAGTTGACTCTTGCATCATCGTTGCGTGGAGTTGTGATCTGATCTACAATACTCGTGACGGGTTGTAGGCACTTTATGTGCTTGTTTGCAATGGTAAGTGATTAGCCTTATAGGCATGTTGAATCAAAGGCTTAGTAGAGTTTAGCCTTGTATCTCGTGCTACAGCATAGCTGGCTCCAACTATGAGTTTGAGTCTACATGTGTTTCCACACAATGCGTTTTCAATTCAATGTACTCGCGATCCATTGCTCATCGGAAGGGTAAGAATGATGATGAGTTGCCCATAAGTCCGGGCGTCGATCTGATGATTCTATCTCTAAACATCCTTTTGGTCGTAACTTAAAGTTGTTATGAATACTAGGCACGAGCTATAGGATTGAGTAGTCGTATCTAGTTCTTGGATGATCATACTCATGCCCCTAATCTTGGGTTGATGGATGTATTGTGCGACTGATTAAGCCTAGCTTCTGCTGTATTTATACTGTAGTCCAAGCTGTAAGAACTAGAGTTGTTTGATAAAGGATCAAATTATATTCATCTTATTTCTCGTGCATGCCCCCAAATCGAGGGAATATCTTGATAAGCAGCAAGGTAGATAATGTTCACTTCAATTTTGCATTCTGTCCCATTGAACCATAGGATCGAGTTAATCAATGGAAAGGTGAGTTGTGCCTTACCCTGCATTTTGTCCTAGTTCTTTCCTCTAGGTAGAATACTTCGTTGCCTCATCGACATTCACTTTGCTTCTTATGTCGTCATACTCTAGGTAAAAACTGAAGAGTGAATCGTCCAGTAAGATCCAATGTAGGATTGATGCCTCCCTTGTCGAATCGAGGGTAAGAATCGGTGCGTGGACAGTTAGCTTGCGCTCATTGTGAATATCTCGTTTAGTCGGATCGTGGTAATATTCAAAGAATGAATGGTCGTATTGCATTCTTTTGCAGTTGGGCGATCAACCACGTCCATTTCGGTTTACGTTCTCCCGTCAGATCTAGGGATAAAGTCAGCATAAATGCAGTCAGGTCATGGTCGTCCCGTCTCATTCTCTTCCTGGCGGTTCGAAGGAAGGCGACGGAGGTTGAATGGTCAAATCACACTCATTCGTGGTTCTATCCATGCTCTGGTGGTCGAAGGTATTCGATGGGCGCTCGTGTCATATCGAATTGTAGTCGAAGAGGATCGATATTGGCCTTCGATTTAGTGATATAATGCAGAATGTACGAACCTCATTGCCTATCGATCCATTGGTTTGATATGAAATGTGCAGATCGATATTGCCCGTCGATCCAGCGGTACGGTATAATTGGCTTCTCGTAACCTCAAGCATCATTCTGATTGGTTAGCATTAAGGCCTCCTTGCAGTCGTTGCCTTAAGTCGTAAAGGACGCTAAGATAGCGATGTAGCGAGTCACCTTTCTCTTCTTTTCAATGATTTGTTATTCTGCCCACAGTCGTAGAGTTAGTTTGTGGACAGTCTAATTGCTCCTGTAGCGAGTTTATATTCCTCCCGTCGACTTTTGGTCGAAGTTGGTGAATGAATAGTCGGATCACATTCATTCATTTGTCTACGCTCGTAGTCGTACTCCGGAGATGAGAGTTAGTTGAAGGGCCATTAGTCACACCTATTTGATATTTACATCCATGTCTACACTCTGGGGACTAAGAATTTTAGCAGAAAATGGTCGAACCACATTTTCCTCGATTAATTCCTCTGGCGCTAGTCAATGGCGAAAGTCGAAGTGTAGTCGGTCACATTGCGACAACTTTAATTTGATGTTCCTCCTTCTGATTTGGAGAAAGGAGCTAACTGGCGGATGGTTGGGTCATATCCGGCCACGTTGCATGCACAACCCGCTAGATCATTAGCTAGAGTTAGCGGATGAATGGACATGTCACGTTCATTTGTGGTAGGATGGGTAATCACATCCATTTAGAATAAGATGTTCAGCTAGGTCCGTTTTTCTAATCTGCATCTCCCTGTCGAATCATGGAAGAAATTCTGTCTTGTTCGGTTGGAGTGCATCCCTATAAGATTATGTTATAGGTCCCATGCCGGGGATAAGTGTTGATGCGTGAACGGTCGTGTCATTCCCGCTTTATGCTAGATGGTCGGAGCATTCAATTTTTAATGATAAGTATGCCCCCGTGTCAGGGGAAGATAGGAAAGTGGATGGTTGAATCACATCCACTTTTTGTCTACGGACTTGCGGCGGGATCAGAGTTGATAGATGGACAGTCGAATCGCATCCCTACTGATATTTATATTCCAATTCTTGCTTTGAGGACTGGAGTTGGTTGATGTTTATACTCCAGTTCGCACTCTGGGAATCTGGAGTTGGCATGTATATTTTGGTTCACGCTCTGGGAACCTGGAATTGATGCTTATACTCCAATTCGCGCTCTGGGAATCTGGAGTTAGCATTCGCATTTTGGTTCGTACTCCGGGAACCTGGAATTGATGTTTATACTCCAATTCATGCTTTGGGAACTTGGAGTTAGCACGATGCTTCGGTTCGTGCTTCAACCTGTAATTTATGTTTATACTCCAATTCATGCTTTGGGAACTTGGAGTTAGCACGGATGCTTCGGTTCGCGCTCCAGGAACCTGTAATTTATGTTTATACTCCAATTCATGCTTTGGGAACTTGGAGTTCGCATTAATTGGTTGGTTCGCACTCTGAGAACCTGGAATAAATGTTTATACTCCAATTCACACTCTGGGAAGTTGGAGTTAGCCAACAGATGGTCAGTCACACCTATTTGGGCTTTTTAGGAATTCGTTCACACTCTGGGAACGGTGGATTTGATGTTTATACTCCAATTCACACTCTGGGAATTTAGAGTCCGTTCACACTCTGGGAACGATTTATTGGATGTTTATACTCCAATTCACATTCTGGGAAGTTGGAGTCCGTTCGCACTCTGGGAACGATTTATTGGATGTTTATACTCCAATTCGCGCTCTGGGAAGTTGGAGTTCGTTCGCACTCCGGGAACGATTTATTGGATGTTTATACTCCAATTCACGCTCTGGGAAGTTGGAGTCCGTTAGCACTCCGGGAACGATTTATTGGATGTTTATACTCCAATTCACGCTCTGGGAAGTTGGAGTCCGTTCGCACTCCGGGAACGATTTATTGGATTTTTATACTCCAATTCGCGCTCTGGGAAGTTGGAGTCCGTTCGCACTCTGGGAACGATTTATTGGATTTTTATACTCCAATTCGCGCTCTGGGAAGTTGGAGTCCGTTCACACTCTGGGAACGATGGATTTGATGTTTATACTCCAATTTGCACTCTGGGAAAGTGGAGTTAGTGTTTATACTCTGGTTCGCACTCTGGGAACCTAGAGTTGATTGCAGGACTGTCGTGTGTTGGTCCAGTTCGGCCATTGATGCGATGACTTGCCCCCGAGATGTGGGTTTCGCTTAGCAAATTGATCGGTGGGATCTCGACTACATTCCACTTATCTGCTATCAACGAAGGATGAGACTTAGTTTATGGACGGATGAATCGCATCCGTGTCCATTTGGATCCCGCTTCTGCCAAGCCTAAGGAGTGAGATTAGTGTTCTAGCAAGCTTTGAGCTCGAGCAGAGGGGAGGATGACTGAGCTACATCCACTTTGAGTTGTGTATTTTCCCTTAAGTTGGGGGCAAGAGTTAGAGAGTAGACGGTCGAGCCATGTCCACTTTATGCTTTGCGCTCTTCCAGTCGAGTTAAGGAAGAGAGTTGGAATGATGGCTCATGATGATTAGTGAGTAAGCAGTCGGCTGTTGATGACTATAAATTGAGGGTTGGCCCTGATAAAGTCGGTTTAAGGCATGATTGTTTTGTCGAATCATTGATGCAAACTGGGGAGTGAATGGTCAAATCATATCCACTTTAAACACATGTCCTCAAATCATCCCAAGTTCTAATGTAGGATTGGATGCATAGATGGCCATGTCACATCGACTCTCGGTGTGATTCAAATTTTATTGGGCATCCGAGGAAGCATAAGTATTTTGGCAAGCTTGAAGTATGAGATGGAGAGTGCAGTGTTAGGACATATAACTCCAAATCTTTTTCAGACCTCTTGATTAAATTGGATAGGCGGATGGGTAGATGGTCGGCTGCATCCATTTTGCACTGGAGTCCCGACTTTATCAATCTCTCCCGCTTTAATGCCATGCCCCCAAGTTAGGTGCATGTAGGAGCCGACGAGTGGTTGAATCATGCTCGTCACGATGATACCTCAATGGTTTGATCATATGCCACGGAGGTCGTTTTGCACCCATCCTTCAGTACTCGGTTACCTGCATCATTTGCAAGTATTTTAATTCAAGTCGGTCATATTTCGTAACATAAACGAAATTGAAATAGAAATAATTCAAAAGAGATCGGATAAAATCTCATTGATGTGTGAAGCGGCGTAGTATGCTCGCTATTGCACTACGGTCCAGCCATTCACAGTTGGAAGTCTAACGCGAATGGTTCAGTTTGATCAAAGTTCTTGGTTGATAGGGGTCGAGGTTTTCCGGCCCTTCGTTTTATGGGACTCAAAAATATTGTCAGAGCTATCCTTTCAGGAGAGGCCTTATGGCGTTGGCATCCATGGTAGCCATCCAAAGAAGAGGAGCTTCCTGATTTAGAGTATGGAATAGGTTTCCATCTTATCTTGCGACATTGATCCTTCATCTAGCTCATCAACTCAATATTGGCGTGGACATGTAGGTGTTGGCGTCGACGGCTATCCACCAGTTCTCTTATCAAAGTCTGGAAATAAGCTTTTGTGCTGATTTCATTTATAAGTGTTGGCAGCAACGGGCTGTGGATTTTTATCAATTCGTTGGCTGCCAGCTTCTTTATTCCCTTTAGCAATATGAGAAGTAGAAATGGTATGCCTAACTACGATTGACAGTCTTCTTTGAGGAATAGGGGAGACAACGCGTTGACGACATTTATCGATTTTGGTAGAATCCATGTGCCATTCTCACTTCATGAGGTAGTATCGGAGGTTGTATTTCTATAGTACACGGACATAGTCGGCATGCTGAATTTTAGTTGGAAATTCTACATGTAGGATGGTCTCAATGAATAGGTCCTGACTGGGAACGATACTCGAATCAACATTATCAAGTCCATTTTATGGTTATGGGGTCTTGTAATACTAGTGAATGATGCATGCCTGATTGCCCAATGTTCGAATGGTTGGTAACACTAATTCGATGTGAGTTGGTTAAGATGGGCTAACAGATAGGAGACCAGTATAGGGTATTAAGGAAGTTCTCTGGAGGTTGTATGCCATGCTTTTAGTCGTATAGATGTGGAACGATTAAGATGTGGGCATTTGAAGACGATTCAGTGGTGACCAGCTATGCTTTGAATTGGCAGAGTTGACAGTGTTGAACAGTTGTCATAGTAGTCATCGTACCATAGTTGTCAATTCAAGAGTTTTAAAAGCTGGTCAATTGGAGGAAGTTGCAGTCCACCTTAGAAGCATGATATATTAATCAACTTCAGTTCTTGGTGTTTTAGCTTGGTTCTCCAGCCTCCGGGGGCACCAGTTGAGTAGTATTTCAATACCCATTTCTCGAGTGCATTTCAACAATTGTTGTTGTAACCTCCTATGTCCCGTCCGTCATGGAACGATCAGAATGGATCATACCCGAATTATTATTATTATTATTATTATTATTATTACTATTATTATTATTTGAAGATTCTGTATCCATCAAGCAACCTGAAAAAGTCCTTCTTCGTATCGTTCTTGTTCGAATCCATCAGATGTGCTCGTCTTCGTATCGATCAGATGGATGGATAAGAACTGCATGTGCGTAACGATACGAAATGGAGGCAAATGGATGAATACGAAGTACATGTGAGTATCGATTCGAATTGGAGGCAGATGGATGGATACGAAGTAGCGCTTCCTGATGGATACGAAGTCGCGCTCCATGATGGGTACGAAGTAGCGCTCCATGATGGGTACGAAGTAGCGCTCCATGATGGATACGAAGTAGAGCTCCGTGATGGATACGAAGCTATGGATACGAGATTCATCACATTTTCTAGATACGAAGCTATGGATACGAAATTCACCACATTTTCTGGATTCGAAGCTATGGATACGAAATTCACCACATTTTCTGGATTCGAAGCTATGGATACGAAATTCACCACATTTTCTGGATTCGAAAATATGAGCACGAAAAACAGCATTTTTAATGGATTCGAAAATATGAACATGAAAAACAGCATATTTTCTGGATTTGAGAATATGGGTACGGAATTCATGATGAATATGGTTCTTCTTAGATCTGGAGCAATCTGAATAGAATAGAAGGATCCATTGAACGATAGATCTGGCTCTTCTCCTTAGATTTATGCAATCCGATATCGAAAGCAGATCCAAGGAATGGGAGAAAAACTGGGTTGCTCTCAATGAAAGCACCAAAATGTTTGTGTCAAAATTGGGCACAACACTCTTCGGAAGTTTTTGAAGAGATAATAAATGAAGAAAGCAAATTAAAATGAGGATTATCTAACAAAAACTCCAAGCAACAGAAAGTAAATTGCACAGAAGACAACAATTTAGAGTGGTTCGGCGATTTGGCTACGTCCACTATGAAGTTTTGTTATTTTATTGCTCGATATTCGAAGAATACAACTTTTATATGACTAAGTACAGCAGTTCTTAAGCAAAAATTCGAAGTCAAAGGCAGCGGTGGTGCTCTGAAGCAATTCTGGCAGCGTCCGGGAGTGCTTTTTCTCTAGAAATTCTCCGATCCCCTTTCTGAATGACCAGGGGCTCTATTTATAGGTGCTCAAAGCTGAAATTTCGCCTAAAATTCGGGAAGACCACTTCTGGCACGTGTGGGGGGCCCACATGGCCGAATTCTGGAGATCCGGGCCCACTTTGGGATCGATTCGACCCTTGGTTCGAATCGATCAAAAAAGTGTCCAATCGTGATGAAAATTGGCATGGACATTCTTCTATGTATATGCAAGCTCCTGTGAAAATTTCATAGCATTTGGACTTGTAGATCTCAAGTTATGCTCGATTCAAGATTGCACTTTCGGTCAGCATGTTTGGTTCGAATCGATCAGGGTCGAATCGATAGGGTCGAATCGATAGGGTCGAATCGATCAGGATCGAATCGATAGGGTCGAATCGATCAGGGTCGAATCGATAGGGTCGAATCGATAGGGTCGAATCGATCAAGGTCGAATCGATAGGGTCGAATCGATAGGGTCGAATCGATCAGGGTTGAATCGATCATAACTTGAGCGTATGAACTCGGATTGACTTGAAATTTGAAACGCTGGCTTCTATAGCTTTGATCATCATGTCTTGTCAATTGCGGCCCGATCCGGGCTCGAAATTTTTTTACTGACATCCATAGTAGACCTATGTATAACTGATCTTCAAGACGAACTATCCTTGGTTTCTAGTCGAGTTCATAGTGTCACGGCCTTGCCAAAAGGCGGGATAACATATTTGTTTTAGATTTTTAAATATTAACATTTTCCTTTCATTAAATTCGAATCCCAACTTCATTTCAAACCTTATTATTTATTCAAATAAATCCTTTACTTTATTTTTATATCCAATTATTGACCAACCGGTTTATTTAATTCTCTATCCTATGTCAAGTTCATTTTGGTATTTATCATTTCAACCCGATTTCATTTCGATTCAAAAAATCAAAGCATAGAAAAGGGAACTTGCAGTGTGATAACTGGGATGGTGTCAAAGTAAATAAACAATCAATAGCAACTATCAATAAAATCCAATAATTAATTCAAATAATCCCGAAATAATTGCATTAATTTACATTATTGCTTGTGTAAATTAATATAATTATTTCTAGAATCTACACTATCATTTCATGTAGTTTAAAGATTATTACACTAATATATATATGGTTCTTCCCTTGATATCTATTATTCAATTTCATACTACATCGATTTAAACAACGTACATTTAAATGGTTCAAGGTGTAGTGAACCAAATTTCTACGTATAAATTAATTAAACATTTAAAAGGGGTCATATTTTACAAATGTCATCAAATCAAATTCAACATATATCACATCTAACTATCCTACGTCAATTTCAATTTCGAATTATTTATCACTTACAACATTAACAATTTAACGTCAAATGTCAACATCAACAATCAATCATTTATCAACCAAACTGGATTATCATTTTATAAATAACATATAATGGTGTCAGATGTCACAGGTGAACTGATACATTTAATAACATATATATAACAGTGTACAACTAACAGTCACATATTTCAATTGTTGTTTCAACGGAAATCAAATTTAAGAAATAAAAGAACATTAATCGTGAGTGATTGCTCACCTTTCGAGGCTAGACATATTTGACAAGGAAACAAGCTACGAATTCCAAAGCAACGCTAGATGGGTACGATTCGATGGGGAAAACATGCACGAAGGACAACGCTGAAACAGGAATCGACAGAATCAAATGAGAACCGGATTGATGAAGATAATTGGTATAAACGAATTTATTAAAAATCAATATCCATTTAAATCACATATACATATATAAATCAAAATAAATATATTATTTTCAATGCCTCATATATTCGAAACCAACGTATATATAATTAAAATTAAAAATGCGTATAGGTGATATAACTGTATGACGTCCTTAAAAAAAATACTATTCTATACAACCAATATGTCTACACTATTAGTTCAAATGTATTGTCACAACATAATTATTATCATGCGATACCCTACAAAGTGCACACTAACCACAAATGCAGACTGTCAACATATATATGACAAAGAAAATACGGACAATGTAACAAATGAAGACTACACTAAAACATCAATTATATAACAAAGAATTTTTTTTGTATATATATATGCGTATAACCAAATATATTAATATATACAATGTATGCGAACTATCAATCATTAAAAGTAGAACGTATTATAAATTTATACAACAAACACCTATAAACTATATTCGAAATATAAGTATTTGAAATATATTTGTAGAACAAACTATAAACAACTTATTATAAACACTAAGCTCGGTAAAATTATATTTCAAAAATTCTATGTATTTCTTATATGCAGACCACACTTTTACCTTAAAATCAGCAATGCGTAAATATATCAAAACACCTAAAAAAATATAAATACTTTGGATTCAGCATACACCAGTATAACTCACCCATATTTGAACCTATACTTTATAAATCAATTGAGTTTCAACTTATCATGTGGCATACTTATACACTTCATAAAAACATATTATATAGAGGTATATAACTAAATATAGTAATAACGTAAACAACTACTTGTATATATAAGTATTTATTATAGTATAAAATATATGTGTAGGAGATATATAAAATGAAACTATGGATAGAAATAGCGAACAAAATCAAGTGTTATATATATGTCGAACAGCAAAAGCTTGGCAAACAAAAATATTAAGTATATAACCCATATCTTTATACAATTCCATAACAGTAACTAAAACAACTCCCTTTATAACTATAATATAAAATAGACTATTTAATACACAATATACAAAAGTAAAACAGTTCAAAGTAACCTTTCTAAGACCTATATGTATACGTACACAGCATACATACATTAATATAACTAGAGTACATATTATAATATAAATTTCTTTTATAAACCATGCATACTTATGCATCACAGAGAGGAAAAACCAGATGGAAGAAAGGTGAAGACCGAAGGGTTGCGAAGAGAAGCAAGGAAGAGCTCGGCCCGGGCTGTGGCGGAGTTCGCCAGAGGCGGCATGGTGGTGCTTGACCGAGCAGATGGAGGAGATGGAGGTTGGGTTCGAATGAAGAAAATGGGTCAAGTGGAGGAAGCATGGCTGGGTTATTGGATTTCCGGCACTTGCAAGGATGAAAGTAGGTATGGTTTGGCTGGCTAGGGGTTGATGGAGAAGTGGTGTCGTGGGCGAGTTTATGGATGCCAGAGTGGTGATCGGCACCGGCGTTAGAGGCTCGCGGTGCGGCGGCAGCACGTGCTGGGAGGATGGATGTAGGCGGAAAGAGGTGATGCGGGAGGGGATTTTTTGAAGCGGTGGCTGCTGCCATGGTGAAGGCGGCATCAGGTAGCGGATGCGGGTGGTGGAGGGAAGCTTGTTCGGTCATTGCCGATGCATCAGTGGGCGGGTTCAGGCGAGGAGGAGGCATGGAGGAGGTGCGAGCTTTTGATGAAAGGGGTGATGGTGTATAGGGTTGGAAGGTGGAATAAAATGGAAGGGGAGAGTGCGTGAGTAGTTGGATCCAGAAACCTATACTTACATATTTATTGTTCTTCAAAGTAACATAGAACTAAAATGCAAAACAAAATGAAATGAACCAGTGGAAACCAAAGGTCATGTAAAATTATTGAAATGAAGGGAATAGGAAAGGGAACGCATTGAATTCTGTAATTATAAATGTCCATTGGTTTCACCAGAAGGATCACAAGAAATCCAAAAGACTCCACAAAAGGTACCGATACGGTTAACCTATTCACGGTTTGACCGCGTACTGGATACCTAAACACAGAGTTGAATATCCCGCAGAGATCAGCAAGACGAGACGATCAAAACGACATACGGATATCAGTGGTATGATTGAATTATAAAAATTTGAATTTTATACTAGTGGAAAATGCAGCAAAAACGCAGAAAAATAAGATCGACGGAGATAAAGAAGTCCGAATTTGGAAAAACGAAAAATGACGTGTTGCTAAGAAGATGATTTAGAATTTTCCCATATAAAAATATTTAGGTTTTTAAAACATTTTACTTCATCAATTCCTAACTGTTTAAATTGAAATAAAAATTACACACGAAAATAAACTTACATATTTTTGACAAAAATTTACCAGTTGCTATGTTTAACTAGACGCGTTTCAAATATCAAATTTATATTTCAAAATTTTATTGTTTAAAATTTCACAAATTTCAATTAATTAAATAAATAAAATGACTAAAATCTATGGGTTGTTACACTATCCCCCACTCAAAACTTTTCGTCCCCGAAAAGGAAATAGGTAGGAGAATAGAAGCAACAAGAAGAAAATAAATTGAGAAACAAATAAAACAATTCGTTCAAACCTTATAAATTTCAATTTAAATAAACTTATATTCAACAATTTGTTTTTAAATTCATGGTTTACACTAAATTGATTTGATTTAACATTTATTAATGTTCGGTACAAAAGGTTTCTTTTAAAATAAAATTCAATTAATTTAAAATACCTCATTAAATTGAATTAATTTGAATTTATTAACTTTCAAAACAAAATTTTTTATTTTATTAATCACATCTATTATTCAATTAACTTATTATTCTATTTATCTCCATAAACATTTTATAATAAAAATTTAAGTGTATACATTTATTATAAGCACTCAAATTTTATTTATAAAGACATTTTATATTGTATATTATCCAATCATCTTAAATTAACAATTTCAAAGGTCATAAACTTGAATAATCATTTTTTATTCGACAAATTTAATTCATCTTTATTCCAAATTATTATTAAATTTATTCCACTTAATATATCTTATCACATATATATTAAGTATATTTACACTTATTACAACTACTCAATTTTTTTTAAAAATTCCTTTGATATCATTTTCTACTGTATAATATTCAATTACATAGTTAACCTTTGAAAATTTAGGTAAGTTATATTGAATGCAATTGAGTATTATACAAGAAAATTTCTAATTAATTATTCATGCTTAAATTTTTATTCAAAATTTCGATTTCATTTTATAATTGAAATTATCCTTTAACATAAATTTAAGAATTAAATTTTCGAGTAACTTCAAATTTATTTGGAGATAAATAAATATATATAATATATCAAATCAGATTTAAATCATATATTAATATATATATTAAAAATCAAATCATACTTTAATAAATTCAAATCAATTTAATTTTCAAAACAAACCGTAGCAAAGCTACAGAATAGTCTCTCCACTTTGAAACGCGAAAATGAATGTCGAGGATGAGGCCGTCATCATCGAAATTATTTTCCAGCGACAAAATAGGAGTGCACTGATTAAACATTTAAAATTCTTTGAAAATGGTTTCTATTTGATATATTTTAAATAATATACGTTTTAAAACCAAAGTTTGAAGTCATAGGAAATTAAATTCTCAATTCTAAATTCCAAACCAAATTATAACCAAGTTTATAAATTCATTTATTTATGTGTTGGTAAAATCAATGGTTTACAAAACAATAAGTGAAAATAAAGTGTTATCATTTCTGACAACAAATTCATTAATGATTTAGTTTCAGAAAAATTCATACTTGTAGATAATATAATCATACAAAACTATTTTATTTACAAAATTTGAAAATATTGTGTCAGTTTGCTCTGTTCAAGTGTTTTGGAAATCTTATCGATACCATTGATCAGACGAATCGATTGAAAATCCAAATCAACATCAACAACTCAAACAACACAATATATATATATATATATATAACATCTTTATATTAACAACAAATGCACTTCCTCGCTCAACGATACGATAATGGATTTCAAAGCAAGGGTAGAGATTCAAATCTGATGGACTCAAATCAAAGAGAATTTTGAATCGAAATTAGGTTTGAAACAAGAATAAGATAATTAAATAACAAAATAGGAAGATTGATAAGTTTATATAAATCGCGGGCAACCTTAACCGTGTCGACCGTGACTTCAAGAATAAGATCGTTGTAGAATTCTGAGGCAAATCGACATTCGATCTCAAGGAATAGAATTTAGATATATCAGGAGATAGATAGCATCGCAAACCAAGGATACAGAAATCTTCGGTAAATCAATGCCTATTGTAAAGGAGTTTCATCCCTTTACAATTCACATGAATATTGGCGACACCGCCAATCCATTATAAAGATTATTCGAAGTGGAATTGTGGAATACTCCTGAATTCAGACGAATACGAATAGTGAGGGACAAGAATGAATTTTGGAACCGAGGGAACATTCCAAAATTCAAGGGAATCGAGTCAAAAAAAGAAGAGATTCAAACTCGAATGAAAGCGATTCTGTAAATACATTTACCCTATATGCTAAGTTTTGCCTAGAGCTACCAAAACTCTGATACCAACTGTAACGACCCGCTATTTTGGACTATTCGTATCCGCACATGTCGGACTTGAATAATTCAAAATACCGTATTGTTAATTTAAATTTGGCAAAACTGAACATATACAGTAAATAAATAATCACAGATCACAGACATAGAGTAATAAATGCAGCGGAAACAAAAGATAGTAGTTCATGAAGCTACTATATATATAATAGAGTTAAATAAGGTACAACAGAAGTCTCGAATATAATAGTCAAACGACGTGTTGCTAAGAAGATGATTCAGAATTTTTCCATATAAAAATATTTAGGTTTTTAAAACATTTTATTTCATCAATTCCTAACTGTTTAAATTGAAATAAAAATTACACACGAAAATAAACTTTCATATTTTTGACAAAAATTTACCAGTTGCTATGTTTAACTAGACGCGTTTCAAATATCAAATTTATATTTCAAAATCTTATTGTTTAAAATTTCACAAAATTCAATTAATTAAATAAATAAAATGACTAAAATCTATGGGTTGTTACACTATCCCCCACTCAAAACTTTTCGTCCCCGAAAAGGAAATAGGTAGGAGAATAGAAGCAACCAGAAGAAAATAAATTGAGAAACAAATAAAACAATTAGTTCAAACCATATAAATTTCAATTTAAATAAACTTATATTCAACAATTTGTTTTTAAATTCATGGTTTACACTAAATTGATTTGATTTAACATTTATTAATGTTCGGTAAAAAAGGTTTCTTTTAAAATAAAATTCAATTAATTTAAAATACCTCATTAAATTGAATTAATTTGAGTTTATTAACTTTCAAAACAAAAATTTTTATTTTATTAATCACATCTATTATTCAATTAACTTATTATTCTATTTATCTCCATAAACATTTTATAATAAAAATTTAAGTGTATACATTTATTATAAGCACTCAAATTTTATTTATAAAGACATTTTATATTGTATATTATCCAATCATCTTCAATTAACAATTTCAAAGGTCATAAACTTGAATAATCATTTTTTATTCGACAAATTTAATTCATCTTTATTCCAAATTATTATTAAATTTATTCCACTTAATATACCTTATCACATATATATTAAGTATATTTACACTTATTACAACTACTCAATTTTTTTTAAAAATTCCTTTGATATCATTTTCTATTGTATAATATTCAATTACATAGTTAACCTTTGAAAATTTAGGTAAGTTATATTGAATGCAATTGAGTATTATACAAGAAAATTTCTAATTAATTATTCATGCTTAAATTTTTATTCAAAATTTCGATTTCATTTTATAATTGAAATTATCCTTTAACATAAATTTAAGAATTAAATTTTCGAGTAACTTCAAATTTATTTGGAGATAAATAAATATATATAATATATCAAATCAGATTTAAATCATATATTAATATATATATTAAAAATCAAATCATACTTTAATAAATTCAAATCAATTTAATTTTCAAAACAAACCGTAGCAAAGCTACAGAATAGTCTCTCCACTTTGAAACGCGAAAATGAATGTCGAGGATGAGGCCGTCATCATCGAAATTATTTTCCAGCGACAAAATAGGAGTGCACTGATTAAACATTTAAAATTCTTTGAAAATGGTTTCTATTTGATATATTTTAAATAATATACGTTTTAAAACCAAAGTTTGAAGTCATAGGAAATTAAATTCTCAATTCTAAATTCCAAACCAAATTATAACCAAGTTTATAAATTCATTTATTTATGTGTTGGTAAAATCAATGGTTTACAAAACAATAAGTGAAAATCAAGTGTTATCATTTCTGACAACAAATTCATTAATGATTTAGTTTCAGAAAAATTCATACTTGTAGATAATATAATCATACAAAACTATTTTATTTACAAAATTTGAAAATATTGTGTCAGTTTGCTCTGTTCAAGTGTTTTGGAAATCTTATCGATACCATTGATCAGACGAATCGATTGAAAATCCAAATCAACATCAACAACTCAAACAACACAATATATATATATATATATAACATCTTTATATTAACAACAAATGCACTTCCTCGCTCAACGATACGATAATGGATTTCAAAGCAAGGGTAGAGATTCAAATCTGATGGACTCAAATCAAAGAGAATTTTGAATCGAAATTAGGTTTGAAACAAGAATAAGATAATTAAATAACAAAATAGGAAGATTGATAAGTTTATATAAATCGCGGGCAACCTTAACCGTGTCGACCGTGACTTCAAGAATAAGATCGTTGTAGAATTCTGAGGCAAATCGACATTCGATCTCAAGGAATAGAATTTAGATATATCAGGAGATAGATAGCATCGCAAACCAAGGATACAAAAATCTTCGGTAAATCAATGCCTATTGTAAAGGAGTTTCATCCCTTTACAATTCACATGAATGTTGGCGACACCGCCAATCCATTATAAAGATTATTCGAAGTGGAATTGTGGAATACTCCTGAATTCAGACGAATACGAATAGTGAGGGACAAGAATGAATTTTGGAACCGAGGGAACATTCCAAAATTCAAGGGAATCGAGTCAAAAAAAGAAGAGATTCAAACTCGAATGAAAGCGATTCTGTAAATACATTTACCCTATATGCTAAGTTTTGCCTAGAGCTACCAAAACTCTGATACCAACTGTAACGACCCGCTATTTTGGACTATTCGTATCCGCACATGTCGGACTTGAGTAATTCAAAATACCGTATTGTTAATTTAAATTTGGCAAAACTGAACATATACAGTAAATAAATAATCACAGATCACAGACATAGAGTAATAAATGCAGCGGAAACAAAAGATAGTAGTTCATGAAGCTACTATATATATAATAGAGTTAAATAAGGTACAACAGAAGTCTCGAATATAATAGTCAAATGACGTGTTGCTAAGAAGATGATTCAGAATTTTTCCATATAAAAATATTTAGGTTTTTAAAACATTTTATTTCATCAATTCCTAACTGTTTAAATTGAAATAAAAATTACACACGAAAATAAACTTTCATATTTTTGACAAAAATTTACCAGTTGCTATGTTTAACTAGACGCGTTTCAAATATCAAATTTATATTTCAAAATCTTATTGTTTAAAATTTCACAAAATTCAATTAATTAAATAAATAAAATGACTAAAATCTATGGGTTGTTACACTATCCCCCACTCAAAACTTTTCATCCCCGAAAAGGAAATAGGTAGGAGAATAGAAGCAACCAGAAGAAAATAAATTGAGAAACAAATAAAACAATTAGTTCAAACCATATAAATTTCAATTTAAATAAACTTATATTCAACAATTTGTTTTTAAATTCATGGTTTACACTAAATTGATTTGATTTAACATTTATTAATGTTCGGTAAAAAAGGTTTCTTTTAAAATAAAATTCAATTAATTTAAAATACCTCATTAAATTGAATTAATTTGAGTTTATTAACTTTCAAAACAAAAATTTTTATTTTATTAATCACATCTATTATTCAATTAACTTATTATTCTATTTATCTCCATAAACATTTTATAATAAAAATTTAAGTGTATACATTTATTATAAGCACTCAAATTTTATTTATAAAGACATTTTATATTGTATATTATCCAATCATCTTCAATTAACAATTTCAAAGGTCATAAACTTGAATAATCATTTTTTATTCGACAAATTTAATTCATCTTTATTCCAAATTATTATTAAATTTATTCCACTTAATATATCTTATCACATATATATTAAGTATATTTACACTTATTACAACTACTCAATTTTTTTTAAAAATTCCTTTGATATCATTTTCTACTGTATAATATTCAATTACATAGTTAACCTTTGAAAATTTAGGTAAGTTATATTGAATGCAATTGAGTATTATACAAGAAAATTTCTAATTAATTATTCATGCTTAAATTTTTATTCAAAATTTTGATTTCATTTTATAATTGAAATTATCCTTTAACATAAATTTAAGAATTAAATTTTCGAGTAACTTAAAATTTATTTGGAGATAAATAAATATATATAATATATCAAATCAGATTTAAATCATATATTAATATATATATTAAAAATCAAATCATACTTTAATAAACTCAAATCAATTTAATTTTCAAAACAAACCGTAGCAAAGCTACAGAATAGTCTCTCCACTTTGAAACTCGAAAATGAATGTCGATGATGAGGCCGTCATCATCGAAATTATTTTCCAGCGACAAAATAGGAGTGCGCTGATTAAACATTTAAAATTCTTTGAAAATGGTTTCTATTTGATATATTTTAAATAATATACGTTTTAAAACCAAAGTTTGAAGTCATAGGAAATTAAATTCTCAATTCTAAATTCCAAACCAAATTATAACCAAGTTTATAAATTCATTTATTTATGTGTTGGTAAAATCAATGGTTTACAAAACAATAAGTGAAAATCAAGTGTTATCATTTCTGACAACAAATTCATTAATGATTTAGTTTCAGAAAAATTCATACTTGTAGATAATATAATCATACAAAACTATTTTATTTACAAAATTTGAAAATATTGTGTCAGTTTGCTCTGTTCAAGTGTTTTGGAAATCCTATCGATACCGTTGATCAGACGAGTCGATTGAAAATCCAAATCAACATCAACAACTCAAACAACACAATATATATATATATATATATATAACATCTTTATATTAACAACAAATGCACTTCCTCGCTCAACGATACGATAATGGATTTCAAAGCAAGGGTAGAGATTCAAATCTGATGGACTCAAATCAAAGAGAATTTTGAATCGAAATTAGGTTTGAAACAAGAATAAGATAATTAAATAACAAAATAGGAAGATTGATAAGTTTATATAAATCGCGGGCAACCTTAACCGGGTCGACCGTGACTTCAAGAATAAGATCGATGTAGAATTCTGAGGCAAATCGACATTCGATCTCAAGGAATAGAATTTAGACATATCAGGAGATAGATAGCATCGCAAACCAAGGATACAGAAATCTTCGGTAAATCAATGCCTATTGTAAAGGAGTTTCATCCCTTTACAATTCACATGAATGTTGGCGACACCGCCAATCCATTATAAAGATCATTCGAAGTGGAATTATGGAATACTCCAGAATTCAGACGAATACGAATAGTGAGGGACAAGAACGAATTTTGGAACTGAGGGAACGTTCCAAAATTCAAAGGAATCGAGTCAAAAAAAGAAGAGATTCAAACTCGAATGAAAGCGATTCTGTAAATACATTTACCCTATATGCTAAGTTTTTCCTAGAGCTACCAAAACTATGATACCAACTGTAACGACCCGATATTTTGGACTATTCGTATCCGCACATGTCGGACTTGAATAATTCAAAATACCATATTGTTAATTTAAATTTGGCAAAACTGAACATATACAGTAAATAAATAATCACAGATCACAGACATAGAGTAATAAATGCAGCGGAAACAAAAGATAGTAGTTCATGAAGCTACTATATATATAACAGAGTTAAATAAGGTACAACAGAAGTCTCGAATATAATAGTCAAATACAAGGATCAGAATACAACACTAGAATCAACTGAATGTCTGAAAACTGGATAGATAGCCGGATCTCCAAGCGAAGCTCTAACTCCAGAGGTGAGTCTCGAATACTGGTACACTCAGTCCGACTCGAGCGTAAAGAAAAACACAAAACACTCGAGTCAGGATTAACATTATTATATTAATAAATCCAACTCAAGTGAAATAACAACTGAAATACAAGTACTCAAAGGATGTTGGAATAACTGTCCTTTAAGGATCCGTTAAACTATCTACTATGTAGTAATATACGCTAAATAGATAATGTCTTTCAGTAATATAAAATATAAAATAGTGTTAAGGCGTTACCATTATCCCCCTTAACACATTTTATATAAGCGTTATAGTCTATACAACACTGTAAACTCCACCGTAGACTAGTGGAATATCAGGGAGTACCCATAGGTATAACACAAAACAAATTCGTAGTGATCGTGTATATAGGGATACAAGTATGACAAGGCACATGAGGCAATACCCAAGGTAGTGAAACTACCATTTTCCCGATCCGGACTGGTGCAAACGCATCGCCGCAACGCTCGCAACACCATGAAACAACACTCCCAAAATTTCGAGGGTGCACCAATCAATAACAAGTAATGAGTAGTTTACGAAGAAGTGTGTTCGCTCGAGGTGGCTAACCCCATTTGGCCCAACACGGCTCCTGTTTTAGTCATTTCCAATTTGACACAAGTGTCAAGGCTATCCATTATCGTTCTCTTTCTTCAGTCATCACGTAGATCATTCCAACCACTTCATTCTGGATCACACTCCGCGTATAGTTATTAAAGTGGTTTTCGGTTTAGACAGAAAGTATGTCCATAACCGATCCCGGTTTCTTTAATAACTTTCGTAATTATTACACCAATCGGTAGTTTAATAAATTTCAAAACCAAATCAATTTCGATTTTAATTAGAATTTGTAAATCAACATTTCATTTGTCTTTCTAAACCAATTTCCAAAATTTACGTTCAAACTTCCAAATTTCCATTTCAAAATATTATAATTCAATTTCAATTTTTATTTAAAACAATTCAAATATTGATTCAAGTTCATATATAAGTTTCATTTGAAACCATTAAATTAATTTAATTTAACATTCAAATCAATTTAAATTCATTGATTGATTTCATTCAATATTCGTTAAGTAAATTTATCATTCAAAACAATTTCTATTTAATTTACAATTCATTAAATCAATTACTTAAGTTCAACTCCATTATGTCAAAACTTACAAATTTAATTAGACTAAGTTCATCAAACCAAGTTCTTTAAATTACAAGTCTTGCATTAATTTCAATAAATCACATTTTTATTTCTTGTCAAAGAAATTCAATTTCACTTATTCATTAACTTAGTTACAAATTTCAAACTCAACTAATAAAGAAACTTAATTCACTTATTCAAGAAGTTCAATTTTACTTGTGTAACGACCCGAAATTTTCGAAGCCGAAAATTCCAGATAGTTATGAAAGAGAAGAAAGAGATAGAAGAAGAAGAAGAGAAACACCAAACATCTAACATTCGCAGCGGATAAAATATAATGAATAATAAATGTCTACAAAAGAATACTATATCTGTTGATTACATTTAATATACATCAGAGTTCCACACATATACAGTCACTGAATAAATACAAGTATCATGTCTCAGATTAACGAATATATAAATATAGCGGAAATACTCTACTCGTTACTGCCATCCAGTTTGCCTCCTGAGCTCCAGAACGTCCCTACCTGAAAATCTGTAATACTCGGTCTGACCCGAGCATTACACCAAAGTAACACCCGGGTCAGGCTGGAAATCAGCGTGAGTAAACCCAACTAACATGGAATGCAAAAGTTTACAACTCATATAAACCCGGGTAACTTATATCAATTTCCACTTCATAAGTTGTTATAGACATCACTTATTCCACACATCAATTTCTAAGTGCCAGAACTTAGATTTTATGGTCCAATTCACTTAAAATCATTCCAATATACCCTATTGATTCCACGTATCAATTTGTAAGGAATCGAAGTGATTTCGGGTATTAACTAATACCCGACTCTGGTCTCTTCGAATTCAATGTTATTAATTTACCTTCCCTTTTCACAATAATCACATCCATACTTGATTAAGTTCTCAGATTCATTAACTTATAATCACTTACATTGATTAAAATCCTTGAATTAATCATGCTCATAAATTTACTAACCCTCCATAAATTTTATTACACTAATTAAACAAGTAATTAATCCTCAATTAAGTAATTACCAATAATTACCCCCTTTGATTTACGATATTAAATAATTTTTCTTCGATTGCTTTTATTAGTAAATTCTATTAACTACATTCATTAATTACCTTAATCAATCATTGGTTATTCCAAATTATTATTTACTCTAGAATTAATTTACCTTTAATTGATTATATTATATTAATTGTTCACAATCATTAACTACTCATCTTAATTAACTTCTTAGTTTCCATTAACAAACTCACTAAATTAACTTCAAGTTAAATTATCATTAACTGTTAAAACAAACACCTTTATTTAAAATATGATTTAAGTAAAATAATAGAAAAAAAATTATTTATGTTATCTTTAACACCTGAAACATAAGCAATTATACCCGAGGAAAACCAAGCATTACTCAACAATACCCGAGTGTCCTCAGCTCTTCTGAAATTTTTTTTAACTTTACATTTGTATGTACTATTTCAGCTTATGTTACAAGCATATCCAAATTACTTAATTCTTACTTTTATTTACATTTGTATTTTATATTTTGACTATCAAGATTTGAATTATATTCAATATGGTGTACTTATATTTAATACCCATCTTTTCTATGGTCTTATAACGCATCCTCGATTAATTCTTCTGTGTGAAAATACTTCTTTAAATTAATTTACATAGTATACTAAATCACCATGAAAAGAAACCCATAAAATTGTTTATCAAATCGAAGATATAAATCTAACAAGTTAGGCATTTTCTTAGAAACAAACATGTTCATTTCGGGCAGAAATTTAACCCGATATTGCACCTCAAATTCATATATATAGATGGCCGAATTTTAAAAAGGGATACAAATTAAAGTTATAGACCTTTCCGTTAGCTTTCCATAATGATAAATATCGTCGAATTTGGATCAACGGTTCAAAAGTTATGACCATTTTACTAAAAACATTAAGCTTAGCCTGAACTTATGCATTTGCAGGACAGCGACCAACAATTGCAATTTTAGCATAGAAAACTTTGAAATCAGGCAAAATGAATAAAGCAAAAGTTGTAGCTTAGTTTCTACACTTTCCGGAACATTAAAAATTACCGAATTCCGATAAGAATTGTAAAAGTTATGGATAAACAATTCTTAGATTTGAATTTCACAACTTCTGTCATTTTGTCTCGGGACAGCGATAAACAATTATAATTTTGGCCAAGATATCATCAAAATTTTGAAAAACTCAAAACTTAAAAGTTTTATAAAAAAGTCTAAGCTTTCTAGAACATCTAAATTTATCGAAATCGGTTGAGAAACGAAGAAGTTATGGCCAATTTAGTTTCGGCCTTAAGCACTGCGCTAATATTGGTTTTGCTCTCGAGATTACAGTAGAAAAGTTCACTTTTTACGTAGCTAACATCCAAAATACAGAAAACACAAAACATTAAAGTTGTAGCACAAGAAATAATCTTTCCAGAACATCCAAGAAATCGAAATTTTCTTAATAATTGAGAATGTTATGGTCAAATTACTAAGCTGCGTTTTTGATAGAACCGAGCCACTTTTACTTACAACCATCATCTCTTCAAGAATAACATGAATACTAGAAATTTAAATAGTTTTTCTCACCTTAAACTTGTGTATTTGACTTGACTCCTTTTTCCTTAGCTTTCTCCAAGCTTTTTCACTTTATCTTACTTTGTTTTTGTTTTTGTGAAAGAAAGAAAAATAAGTGAACGTTTCCACCCTTTATATAGTAATTTTCAAGGCTAGTTTGGTAATTTTAGTTTTTGACACTTGTCTACTTCTCTTTGGACAAGCTTTAGAATATTGACACATGTCTACTTAGTTGTCTTAAGATATTTCTACACATGGACACCTAATGGGCTTATGTGTCACTATTTTATTTAATCTTGTGACACATGTCCTTCATTTTTTTATGCAAGCCTTATTTCATGACACATACCTTATTTAGTAATCATTTAAGGTGTTCTAGAAGTGTACACCAAAGTGATATATGTGTCATAATTCTATTTCATCTTAAGAAAGATGTATGGTCCATATTATGCCACTTGTCTTCACCATGTCATGCCACTTATCCTATACTTATAAATGTATACATACTTATACCTTTTGTATTATTTAAAAGCATACATAAATATAAATAAAATAGAGATGGTGTAGATAGTATATTTTCAAAACCGAACAAATCACCTTTAAATTAAATTTCAACCATTCTATTATCTTCAGTATCATCATTATAAATTTTATAAACCTTCAAATTATTTTAAACATGCTTAGAATTTGCAGATTCAACAATGTACCCAATTTCAATTATTAAATACAATATTTAAACTATATAATTCAATGATTTAATTTTCAAGTAAATACTTATATCTCAAATTCACGTTAAAATTAACTTTTAAATGTTTAAAATCAATTCGGTTGTCCCATTCTACATTGTTAAAAATTCTGGGTCGTCACATTCCTCCCCCCTTAAAAGAATTTCGTCCCCGAAATTACTAGTTAGGAAGAATGGACTAATACCCATTTACCTTTTCTCCAAAATTCACAATTCAACTCTCTACCAACTATCTTTTATTAAAAGCCCACTATCACCTTAACTAATTTCCTAAAACCTTCTATAGTTTCAAACAACACCCCTTTGCTCAATCACCTAAATTTCAGTTTTAAATCAAATTTTGAATTCTCAAAATTTTCTCAAAATTTTTCTAACTCTCTAAATTTCCGACAATTTTTGCCAGCGTCTCCTTTGCGCGGCTAGCTCGGTAAAACTACAAAAGGCCTCTACGGGCTTCCAAATTCCAAAAGAAAACAAAACGCCAAGTGGCTAGATCAAAACTCAATTCAATTTCATACAGAAATTTAAATACATACCCTTTTTGTCGGGCAATTCACATTTATCTTTTGGAATCAAATCCAATTTCTTTTTCCTTTAATACCTGCATATCTTACTTAGCAACAATATTCAATCGCAACCTTTCAAATTATTTTATACAACTCTTTACAGAAGTTTTCACATCTACTTCTATGCAAATTAGTTTTTCCCGTTTTCATACGAATTCAATTTATTTTCAATTTTGAATATTGGATTTTAACTTCCATTTATAACTGATTCATATTAGTTTCATCTACTAATTTATTTTAATTTCCAATTTGTGATCTTTTCGTCGCTAACGAAAATTTTTCAAAAATCTCCAAAAATTTTCTAACTCCCAAAATTTTCGAAAATTTTTGGCGGAGTCTCCTTTGTACGGAGGAGCTTTTGCAATCTGACAATTGATATAAATATGTATACATCGACCCACACGGTCGGAAAAAGCAAAAACAGTTCATATTTCCTATTTTTATTGCGTAGGCGTACCTTAATTTAGCATTTTAAGCAAGTAGCTTATAAATTTAAGCAATTAGCGCAATCCAAACCAACCAAATAGTCTTCAAGTACCTGTACTATCTCAATTTAAATATGTAATTGCCATATATAGAAATTCTATTAGCATTTCACTTACTTTTAAAGGCTAAACACAAGCATTTCAAAAGCAACAAACACCAAATGCTTACCATAAATGATTTATATAATTTAAAGTTAATCCAATTGCTTCCAACCAAATTTATACGCCATTACATTCAATTTTAATGGTTTACAATGTAATTGCTTACATTTAATTCATTTGTAAGCAAAACAAACTCCTATTCATATCAATTGATTCAAAAAGCAATTATATTTGCTTCCACTAATTTCATAGAATTTAATTAAATCTCGTTTACGTTAAACGACAATCATTTCTACGCAATTTGATAATATCCATGTGAATAAATAATTACTTTAGTTTTATAACCAATTAAAATTGATTCCAACTCAATTTTATTTAATTCAATTCCTTTTTAATTTATTCACAATCATTTTATATAGCTCGACACATTTCATGCTTGTGTACTACTAACCATTCCCAAATTAATTTAAACCGAGCTTTTATTTAATGGCTTTTACCCTTATTCGAAGCCAAGCTTCCTTAAATTTAAATTTAAGTTACTTTACTTTAATTTATTCCAACGTCAAACTTAAGTCAACTTCTATTTGATTCTCATTTAATCAAATTCCATTAAACTCAGTTAGCCCACCATTTCATTTTAATTCACCTCCACAATTTATCAAAATAATATCCAAGCGTATACTTAACTCATTTATACTTTAAATCAATATGCCACCGAACTTAAGTTCGGTCTGATAATCCAATTTCAATCACAACCTTGATTTAGTTTTTTTTTATTCAATCAGACTTCGTCCATTTATTATTTAATTCCATTAACTCATTTTATATTACACTTTCTTAATTCATTTGCGAATTTATTTTATTTATACAAAGCCATTCTCAATTTACTTGCAACTTTCGTTAAATATTATTCATATCACGTTTGAATTTTATTTGTAATTAAAACCATCACTTTTTCGAATCAACTCTATTTTATTTCTACAACATCTCTTCTTATTTAATTCATTATCAAATCCAAGTCGAATTCTATTGACAAATTCGAATTCATTTCCAAACTCCATTATTAATTTACAATCCATTTGTTTAATTGAGTTAAATTTGATTAACACACTTTATCAAATAATTATTTATTAGCTTACTTCCAACTTTTATTACAAAGAAAATTATTTCATTAAATTTTCCTGAGTTCAAAGTTAATTTTATAATTCCAGTTTGGAGTTTCCCTTTTATTTTCCCAAAATTTCTACACTTCTATTTTAAAATTTTAGAAATGCTTTTAAACCCACCTCATACTATTAAAATAGCTTTTATAAAAATACTTCTTATAACTTGATGTCTCAACCAGTCCATCCTTGTTCTCACAGAAATTCAGTCATACGTTGATCAGGTGTAGGACTGAAAATCTATAAGTACTTGGTAAACCCGTTTTCAACATCCAGTGAAAATATTTGAAAATAATTTTATTAAAATATAGAAAACAGTTTTTGAAAATAGAGGAAATATCTTTGGTGACAATGCTATGAAAATCATCACCCCCATTCATGGTCACAGTTACATTCCAGGGTTACGTGGTCGTCGCAGCAAAAGTCCATGTAACTGCAGGCTCCCCGCGGCCTCTCGATTACACCATGGAACCCACATAATAGATCACAGTTACATCCAGGGTTACGTTGCCGTCACAGCAAAAGTCCATGTAACTGCAGGCTCTCAACGGCCTCTGATTTTCGCTGTCGAAATGAAACCTCTCCACTCCTACATAGGTCGCAGTCTGCCGATATAAAATTAAACACAGACTGTTGGCTCTCAGCGGCACACACGACTTTCGCTATGTTATACCATAGGTCGTAGTTACATCCTGGGTTACATTGTCGTCGCAGCAAAAGTCCATGCAACTGTTCGCTCTCAGCGGCACACACGACTTACGCTATGGTATACTCAACTCATAATCCTCAGGAACTAGTTTTGCCCGGACTCCTCACAGGATCGACTTTAGAACCCCCCTGGGGCTCAAGGCAGCACCACCCGGTGGCACTCCTGAGAAGTTCATTCCAAGGGAGCGCCTTTTTCCCCAGAGCCATCATCAAAACACTTTATACTATACACATGTAGTATCTTTCAAATCACACGCCTAGTATGAATTTTTATCAAAGCTCCTTTACACAAAATCGATTATACCAAAATCGATAATTCTCAAAAATAGGCTTTCCAAATTCCATATAATGATTTTACCCAAAAATCAAAAGCCTTTCCAAATCCAAAGGTTCCCAAAACCCTTTCCAAAATCCTCATAAGATCTTTTATATATATGCAGATATATAAAAAATTTAAAACTTTGGATCACTTTAAACTCGTATAAAATTCCTTTTATACTTCAAACACTTCCAAAATCCTTTTTCTTCCAACAATAGATTCAAAAAGGGGAGAATATATAACAAAGATATAACTTTGTTTACCCAAAATCAAATATTCAAATTCGATTACTCTTTCGAATATCAATTTCCTTTCTATTCACATTCACCTAAAATTTCATTCACTTATTCACATTTGCCTTAATCCCTATTTGGATTATTACCTCAATTCTTATCCCAGTTGGGTATTTAATCGATAACAGTTTGAACTCCGACCAGTTTATATTTAGAAAACAGCTTAAAATTTTTAATAGAGAAGTAGTTGAAAAATAATTATTAGTTTACAAAATATCTATAAAATAGTTGGAAAATAGCTAAATAGTTATTGAAATCTTAGATAATTGCAAAACAGTTGTAAAATAATAATTAATTCATAACTTAGTTGAAAAAAAATAGTAACTAGTTTAGAAAATAGTTGAAAAATGGTTAAATAGGTCCAAAAATAATTGTAAAACAATTATAAAATAATTTGGCTTTATGAAAGAAGGGTTATATATATTTAATAACTTGGAAAAAAAATAAGTTTATATTAAAACAATTTATATTGAAAACAATCCAGAGTCAAAACTGTTCACTGCCCCAACATTTCAATTTAAATTTCCACTCCCATTTAAATTAACCCAATTCCAAATTGAATAATCTTCAATTTCCATTGAAATTGATTTAATCCCAATTCAAGTTGAATTGATTTTCAATTTCCTTCCAACTTCAATCAAATTCCGTTGGATCTTTAAACTTGTACAACTTTAATTACAATTTCTATCTTACAATTTCTATTTATAATCAATTACGTTCACATTTTGCTTTTAACTCGAAATTATACATTTCATTTAGCCAATATATTATTCCATAAACATTTTAAATCAAGATTCCAGAGTTTAAACAAATTTTCAAGATTTCAATATTACCTTAGAATTCAACTATATCCGAAATTCTTTGGCAAATTCAATTATCCCTTTGAATTTCAAAACCAAACCTAGTTCACAAACAACTCCAATTTAAAACAATTTGGTAACAATTTCTCTTCAAGAAACTCGAAAATGAACATCGATGATGCTGCAGTCATCACCGACGTTATTTTCCAGTGACCGAAAGAGTTCAATGCTTTTATCTCTTTTAAAACATTTCCAAATATTTTTAATTTCAAATCTTCCAGATTTCAAATTCAACACAAAAATATTTTTGAAATAATACTATTATTTTTCCAAAACCTTTGGAAACCACTTCCAAATCCAAAGGAATTTTAAATTTTCCCAAAAATTCCAAATTCCCAATCCATCCAATTCATATTTAAACATTACTCTGAAATTTTCATCATACTTTATTTCCAAATATTCTCTGGAATTCTATTTCAATTATAATCTTATTTATTATGAAGTTTATTTCAATTTATAAAATACATTCACAATCTATATTTCAAATTCCATTTTGTCATATAAGTTTATTCTTCAACTTTGGTTATAAGTTTCAATTTGGTCGTATTTTATATTACTTCTTAACTTAATTCCATTAACTTAACAACCAATCACCTAAATAATCATTAGAAGGGAATATTTCTTTATATATAAAATATATCCTTATGCAAATTCATTTAAAATCTTCATAAGAAAATAACAAGTACGCCCTCATATATATATACTCAACTCATTCTAGAGTACTACGGACTCTATTCAATGAGAAATCCCCACCAGAGCCAAGGTTCTCACTTAACCTTCAGCTCTGATACCAAATGTAACGACCCGAAATTTTCGAAGCCGAAAATTCCAGATAGTTATGAAAAAGAAGAAAGAGATAGAAGAAGAAGAAGAGAAACACCAAACATCTCACATTCGCAGCAGATAAAATATAATAAATAATAAATGTCTATAAAAGAATACTATATCTGTTGATTATATTTAATATACATCAGAGTTCCACACATATACAGTCACTAAATAAATACAAGTATCATGTCTCAGATTAACGAATATATAAATATAGCGGAAATACTCTACTCGTTACTGCCATCCAGTTTGCCTGCTGAGCTCCAGAACGTCCCTACCTGAAAATCTGTAATACTCGGTCTGACCCGAGCATTACACCAAAGTAACACCCGGGTCAGGCTGGAAACCAGCGTGAGTAAACCCAACTAACATGTAATGCAAAAATTTACAACTCATATAAACCTGGGTAACTTATATCAATTTCCACTTCATAAGTTGTTATAGACATCACTTATTCCACACATCAATTTCTAAGTGCCAGAACTTAGATTTTATGGTCCAATTCACTTAAAATCATTCCAATATACCCTATTGATTCCACGTATCAATTTGTAAGGAATCGAAGTGATTTCGGGTATTAACTAATACCCGACTCCGGTCTCTTCGAATTCAATGCTATTAATTTACCTTCCCTTTTCACAATAATCACATCCATCCTTGATTAAGTTCTCAGATTCATTAACTTATAATCACTTACATTGATTAAAATCCTTGAATTAATCATGCTCATAAATTTACTAACCCGCCATAAATTTTGTTACACTAATTAAACAAGTAATTAATCCTCAATTAAGTAATTACCAATAATTACCCCCTTTGATTTATGATATTAAATAATTTTTCTTCGATTACTTTTATTAGTAAATTCTATTAACTACATTGATTAATTACCTTAATCAATCATTGATTATTCCAAATTATTATTTACTCTGGAATTAATTAACCTTTAATTGATTATATTATATTAATTGTTCACAATCATTAACTACTCATCTTAATTAACTTCTTAGTTTCCATTAACAAACTCACTAAATTATCTTGAAGTTAAATTATCATTAACTGTTAAAACAAACACCTTTATTTAAAATATCGATTTAAGTAAAATAATAGAAAAAAATTATTTATGTTATCTTTAACACCTGAAACATAAGCAATTATACCTGAGGAAAACCAATCATTACTCAACAATACCCGAGAGTCCTCAGCTCTTCTGACATTTTTTTTTTAACTTTACATTTGTATGTACAATTTCAGCTTATGTTACAAGCATATCCAAATTACCTAATTCTTGCTTTTATTTACATTTGTATTTTATATTTTGACAATCAAGATTTGAATTATATTCAATATGGTGTACTTATATTTAATACCCATCTTTTCTATGGTCTTATACCGCATCATCGATTAATTCTTCTTTGTGAAAATACTTCTTTAAATTAATTTACTTAGTATACTCAATCACCATGAAAAGAAACCCATCAAATTTTTTATCAAATCGAAGATATAAATCTAACAAGTTAGGCATTTTCTTAGAAACAAACATGTTCATTTCGGGCAGAAATTTAACTCGTTCTTGCACCTCAAATTCATATATATAGATGACCGAATTAAAAAAGGGATACAAATGAAAGTTATAGGCCTTTCCGTTAGCTTTCCAGAATGACAAAGATCATCGAATTTGGATCAACGGTTCAAAAGTTATGACCATTTTACTAAAAACATTAAGCTTAGCCTGAACTTATGCATTTGCAGGACAGCGACCAACAATTGCAATTTTAGCATATAAAACATTGAAATCAGGCAAAATGAATAAAGAAAAAATTGTAGCTTAGTTTCTACTCTTTCCGAAACATTAAAAATTACCGAATTCCGATAAGAATTGTAAAAGTTATGGATAAAACAATTCTTAGATTTGAATTTCACAACTTCTGTCATTTTGTCTCGGGACAGCGATAAACAACTATAATTTGGGCCAAGATAACATCGAAATTTTGGAAAACTCAAAACTTAAAAGTTTTAGAACAAAGTCTAAGCTTTCTGGAACATCTAAATTTATCGAAATCGGTTGAGGAAGGAAGAAGTTATGGCCAATTTAGTTTCAGCCTTAAGCACAGAGCTAATATTGGTTTTGCTCTCGGGATTACAGTACAAAAGTTCACTTTTTACGTAGCTAACATCCAAAATACAGAAAACACAAAACATTAAAGTTGTAGCACATGAAATAATCTTTCCAGAACATCTAAGAAATCGAAATTTCCTTAATAATTGAGAAAGTTATGGTCAAATTACTAAGCTGCGTTTTTGATAGAACCGAGCCACTTTTACTTACAACCATCATCTGTTCAAGAATAACATGAATACTAGAAATTTAAATAGTTTTTCTCACCTTAAACTTGTGTATTTGACTTGACTCCTTTTTCCTTAGCTTTCTCCAAGCTTTTTCACTTTATCTTACTTTGTTTTTGTTTTTGTGAAAGAAAGAAAAATAAGTGAACGTTTCCACCCTTTATATAGTAATTTTCAAGGCTAGTTTGGTAATTTTAGTTTTTGACACTTGTCTACTTCTCTTTGGACAAGCTTTAGAATATTGACACATGTCTACTTAGTTGTCTTAAGATATTTCTACACATGGACACCTAATGGGCTTATGTGTCACTATTTTATTTAATCTTGTGACACATGTCCTTCATTTTTTTATGCAAGCCTTATTTCATGACACATACCTTATTTAGTAATCATTTAAGGTGTTCTAGAAGTGTACACCAAAGTGATATATGTGTCATAATTCTATTTCATCTTAAGAAAGATGTATGGTCCATATTATGCCACTTGTCTTCACCATGTCATGCCACTTATCCTATACTTATAAATGTATACATACTTATACCTTTTGTACTATTTAAAAGCATACATAAATATAAATAAAATAGAGATGGTGTAGATAGTATATTTTCAAAACCGAATAAATCACCTTTAAATTAAATTTCAACCATTCTATTATCTTCAGTATCATCATTATAAATTTTATAAACCTTCAAATTATTTTAAACATGCTTAGAATTTTCAGATTCAACAATTTACCCAATTTCAATTATTAAATACAATATTTAAACTATATAATTCAATGATTTAATTTTCAAGTAAATACTTATATCTCAAATTCACGTTAAAATTAACTTTTAAATGTTTAAAATCAATTCGATTGTCCCATTCTACATTGTTAAAAATTCTGGGTCGTCACAACTTGTTAAAGAATTCAATTTTATTTAATTATTAAATAATTCAATCTTATTTTATTATTAAATAATCTCAAAACTTAATTATTAACTAATTTCAAAACTTAATTATTAATAATTTCAAAACTTAATTATTAAATAATTTCAAAACTTAATTATTAATAATCGAAAATGAAACTCTGTCTATTCAATCTTGGGGCTATGGAATTAGCTAAACATTTTATCCGAACAAATGTAGAACCAGAATGGATGGTTTTATGTCTATTACCAGTCCTTCCTCCTGAGTTGAGACCAATCATTCAGATAGATGAGGGTAAACTAATGAGTTCAGATGCTGCAGCATTCTTTCATGGTCACTCAGGATACAATCAGATCCTTATCGGATCACATCCAGATTCTTGCTTGAATGCGGATGGAATAAAAATTATGCTACTCCCTATCCTAAATTTCAAAACAACATTCTTTCAACAACTACTATGTTAATATTTGTTTCAGATTTTTAAATATTAGCATTTTCCTTTCGTTAAATTCAAATCCCAACTTCATTTCAAACCTTATTATTTATTCAAATAAATCCTTTACTTTATTTTTAAATCCAATTATTGACCAACCGGGTTTATTTAATTCTCTATCCTAAGTCAAGTTCATTTGGGTATTTATCATTTCAACCAGATTCCATTTCGATTAAAAAACTCAAAGCATAGCAAAGGGAACTTGTAGTGTGATAACTGGGATGGTGTCAAAGTAAATAAACCATCAATAGCAACAATCAATAAGATCCAGTAATTAATTAAAATAATCCCGAAATAATCGTATTAATTTACATTGTTGTTTGTGTAAATTAATATAATTATTTCTAGAATCTACACTATCATTTCATGTAGATTAAAGATTATTACACTAATACTATACAGTTCTTCACTTGATATCTATTATTCAATTTCATACTACATCGATTTAAACAACATACATTTAAGTGTTTCAAGGTGTAATTAACCAAATTTCTACATGTCAATTAATTAAATATTTAAAAGGGGTCATATTATGCAAATGTCATCAAATCAAATTCAACATATATCACATCTAACTATCCTACGGCAATGTCAATTTCGAATCCTTTATCACTTACAACATTAATAATTTAACGTCAAATGTCAAGATCAACAATCAATCATTTATCAACCAAACCAGATTATCATTGTATAAATAACATATAATGGTGTCAGATGTCACAGGTGAACTGATACATGTAATAACACATATATAACAGTGTAAATAACTAACAGCCACATATTTCAATTGTCGTTTCAATTGAAATCAAATTTAATAAACAAAAGAACATTAATCGTGAGTGATTGCTCACCTGTTGAGGCTAGACAGATTTGACAAGGAAATGAGCTACGAATTCCAAAGCGACGCTTGATGTATACAATTCGATGGAGAAAATAGGCACGAAGGACAACGCTGAAACAGGAATCGACAGAATCAAATTAGAACCGGATTGATGAAGATAATTGTTATAAACGAATTTCTTAAAAATCAGTATCCATTTAAAACAAATATACATATATAAATCAAAATAAATATATTATTTTCAATGCCTCATATATTCGAAACCATTATATATATAAAAATCAAGATTAAAATTAAAAATGCGTATAGCTGATATAACTATATGACGTCCTTAAAAAAATACTATTCTATACAACCAGTATATCTGCACTATTAATTCAAATGTATTGTCACAACGTAATTATTATCATGCGATACCCTACAAAATGCACACTAACCACAAATGCAGACTGTCAACATATATATGACAAAGAAAATACGGACAATGTAACAAATGAAGACTACACTAAAACATCAATTATATAACAAAGAAATATATATATATATATATATATGCGTATAACCAAATATATTAATATATACAATGTATGCGAACTACCAATCGTTAAAAGTAGAACGTATTATAATCTATACAACAAACACCTATAAACTATATTCAAAATATAAGTATTTGAAATTTATTTGTAGAACAAACTATAAACAACTTATTATAAACACTAAGCTTGGTAAAATTATATTTGAAAAATTCTATGTATTGCTTATATGCAGACCACACTTTTACCTTAAAATCAGCAATGCATAAATATAGCAAAACACCTAAACAAATATAAATACTTCGGATTCAGCGTACACTTATATAACTCACCCATTTAAACCAATACTTTACAACTTATCATATGGCAGACTTATACACTTCATAAAAACAGATTATATAAAGGTATATAACTAAATATAGTAATAACGTAAACAACCACTTGTATATATAAGTATCTATTATAATATAAAATATATGTATAGGAGATATATAAAACGAAACTACAGATATAAATAGTAAACAAAATCAAGTGTTATATATATATCAAACAACAAAAGCTTGGCAGACAAAAATATTAAGTATATAACCCATATCTTTATACAATTCCATAATAGTAACTAAAACAACACCCTTTATAACTATAATATAAAATAGACTGTCTAATACACAATATACAAAAGCAAAACAGTTCAAAATAACCTTTCTAAGACCTATATATATACGTACACAACATACATACATTAATATAACTAGAGTACATATTATAATATAAATTTCTTTTATAAACCATGCATACCTTATACATCACAGAGAGGCAAAATGAGAGGGAAGAAAGGTGAAGACCGAAGGATTGTGAAGAGGAGCTGGGAAGAGCTCGGCTCGGGCTGTGGCGGAGTTCGTCAAAGGCGGCATGGTGGTGCTTGACCGAGTAGATGGAGGAGATGGAGGTTGGGTTCGAATGAAGAAAATGGGTCGGCAAGTGGAGGAAGCATGGCTAGATTATTGGATTTACGGCACTTGCAAGGATGAAAGTAGGCTTGGTTTGGCTAGCTAGGGTTTGATGGAGAAGTGGTGGCGTGGGCATGTTTATGGATGCCAAAGTGGTGATCGGCACTGGCGTTAGAGGCTCGCGATGAGGTGGCAGCACGCGCGGGGAGGATGGATGTAGGCGGACGAGGTGAAGCGGGAGGGAATATTTTTAAAGCGGTGGCTGCTGCCATGGTGAAGGCGACATCAGGTGGCGGATGTGGGTGGTGGAGTGAAGCTTTTTCAGTCATTGGTGATGCATCAGTGGGCGAGTTCAGGCGAGGAGAGTGCATGGAGGTGGTGCAAGATTTTGATGAAAGGGGTGAAGGTGTACAGGGTTGGAAGGTGGAACAAAATGGAAGGGGAGAGTGCATGAGTAGTTGGGTCCAGAAACCTATACTTACATATTTATTGTTCTTCAAAGTAACAGAGAACTAAAATGAAAAACAAAATGAAATGAACCAGTGGAAACCAAAGGACATGTAAAATTATTGAAATGAAGGGAATAGGAAAGGGAACGCATTGAATTCTGTAATTATAAATGTCCATTGGTTTCACCAGAAGGATCACAAGAAATCCAAAAGACTCCACAAAGGGTACCGATATGGTTAACCTATTCACGGTTTCACCGCATACTGGATACCGAAACACAAGTTGAATATCCCACAGAGATCAGCAAGATGAGACGATCAAAACGGCATACGGATATCAGTGGTATGATTGAATTATAAAAATTCAAATTTTATAACAGTAGAAAATGCAGCAAAAACGTAGAAAAATAAGATCGACGGAGCTAAAGAAGTCCGAATTTGTAAAAACGAAAAATGATGACTTGCTAAGAAGATGATTTAGAATTTTTTCATATAAAAATATTTAGGTCTCGAAAACATTTTATTTCATCAATTCCTAACTGGTTAAATTAAAAAAAAAATTACACATGAAAATAAACATTCATATTTTCGGACGAAAATTTACCGGTTGCTATGTTTAACTAGAAGAATTTCCAATATCAAATTTATATTTCAAAATTTTATTGTTTAAAATTTCTCAAAATTCAATTAATTAAATAAATAAAACGACTAAAATCTACGGGTTGTTACACAAAGAATTTGACTTGATTTGATAGTCGATTATTTGAATATCAAATTACACACATAAGCAGTCACTAAGCCCATATTATAAATCTTTCAAACATTTATTTCAAAATATCTTACAAAGATATATATTCAAATCTTTTCAATATTACGATATTTGAAAACAAATTTTGAATACTTACATCCATAATAGGATATTTTCAAACCAAATCAACACTTAGAAATGTTTCATAATTCACTTTATAACGCTTTGAAAAATATTTCTACACCATTCATTTCACACTTAAAATATTTCCAAAACCCTCTTTTCAGTACTTAGGAAAATATTTATAAACACATTCTCCAAAATCATTTTAATTTCAAACTTAGGAAATATTTCATAACTTATCTCATAAATCTCTGTAATCATAAATAAATTACTTTTTACAATTTCAAAAAATCCATTATAGTTATTTATAATCCTAACTAACAATTTTTAATTTCTTTTATGAATTCAGATTCATTTCCGACGTTCCAGTATCTAAAATATTTTGGAAATTTCTTAAGTTTTCAGAATTCCATTTTAAAATTTCTCTTACAAAACCACCTCCATTAAATAACTTTGTTTACAAATCTCAAGAGTATTTATAAACACAATCCAATCACTTGCCTTCAAATTCCATATATAAAATAATAAGTATTTTTAAAGAATAACAGTTTATTTTCAACACAAGTTTAAGTAATCATTAAAAATGTCCAAAATACTTTTAATCAAAAACGATACCAATTTCCAATTTTTTATACATGATAGAAATGGATTTACCAAGCTTATTATAAAAATTAAAATTCATTCAACTAATAGCAAATATTTAAATAACCAACTTTTCAAAATATTTCCAATACTGAAACAGTTTTAAACTACATGGTTCAATAAAAAATTCCCTTTCTGAAAACAAAACTTAACTTCTTGATATTTTTTTTAAAATCCAATATAACCATTTTAGCATTTATAAATCTCTCCCGATTTATCACAAATCGACTTTCGTCACCAATTCATCAAATTCAGATATAGAATCCACTATTTATTTCTAAACCGATTTCTATATCTCATTATAAATTCTCACTGCGAAATTATATTTCCAATTTATCAAATGAAATTCATTCACTTTGTTTATAAACTTCTTTTATAAATTTATAAACTCATTCGAATTTCACTTGTTTAAAAAACATTCTCATTTATAAACCTTTTTTTTAAATCTATCACTTTATAAATCCCATTTATTTTTCAAATCTATTTTAAATATTGATTTCAACTCCTTATCCATATTTCAGAAATATCATTTAAAAATCCATTGTTAAAAATCCCTTATATAAATTATTTTAAAATCTTTGTTTAAAACATTTTGCGAATAGTAAGTGCAAACCCCAAATCAAATCATTTTTTTTTCCAAATCAGTTTTCTTTAAATTAATCCAAAATTCGACATAAATATTTCTGTTCCCAAAATATCCTTCGAATTTCTATTTAAAACTAAAAATTATTACTTATGGTATTCATAATATCAAAATTTAGGCCAGTGCTACTATAACATCCAATAAATCAAACATATCACAATTCATAGTAGGGTATTCACATACATCATATATCAACATATGTGAAATTAAAATCAACATTTTTTAGGAATCCAGTTGGATCGCTCCAACATGTCTCCCTGCAACCACAGACGTTATATAACATAAAATAATAACCCTGCTTATAGGCGGGATATCGCAAATAAAAAGGGCCATCCGCTATTATGCGGGGCACATAGTGTCCCATCCACTCCAATTAGCGAAAATATACCCAACTACTAATATATAGCAACATATATAATTTAACATCCGACTGATAATAATAATTTATCAATTCATGCAACCAACTAATAAATAATTTTTTTACACTTTAAAATAAAACTAGTTATCCAAAATGAGTGAGATTTATTCACATTTATTTTTTGCCATCGTTGAGACATTCCGTTTCTTCTAAAATCAAATAGGTGTTTTGTTTTAGCACGAAATTCCAATAGCTCAGATCTTGACCAATTCAGTTCCATGACATAGTATTCTTGATAACAAACTCAACTTAACTCGTTTCGTCTCAATCAGACCTTGTATGCGAGAGTTATGAACATTATAAGTAATTGATTTATATAATTTAAATTGAATCGACTAATTACAAAAATTCACCCTTTAATTACCCTTTCACAAATTTAATCCCACTCTAATCCTTCCCCCTTCTATTGTCATGTTGACTGCACCATGTCTCCTCTTTGACCACGTCCCTCTGATACCATAGCAACCCAACAGCCATCGCGACCTCTTCAATCGAACGCTCCATCCACCACACCTACTTTTTGACCACATCCCTCTGCCACCATAGCCACCCAACAGCCATAGCGACCCCTTCAATCAAACGCTCCATCCACCATGCCACGAATGTCGTTGGATAGAACCTCCCCCGGCCACTATTTGCCTGAGCTAACACAGAAAATAATTTCCGTTCATTTCAAAAATTCTGGCGCCACAATCACCAATGGCCATGAAACTTCAGCGTAGAGTAGCTCGCCTCCTCCTCTCCAACTTCCCTTCAGACCTCATCACAAATCTTCTACTCAAATCGCAGTGCTAACCCAAAACCACCAGCGTCATTCGATTGAGTTCACTACCACCTCACCTCATTTTAGTCAATCTCCACCATTGAAAACACTCAACACTTCGCTGCCAACATTTCTTCAGTTATGGCCTTTGCCTGATATCGCCAAAAATGGCTTTGGTTGGTGCGAGCCATTGGATAAGGCCATAGTTTTAAATTGAAAAATAGTTCATCTCTCTGGTAAGAAGAATGTGATATATAAGTGAAGAAGGTTATAGGCTCGTATGTGATAGGGTGGCTGAGTGTAAGTATGTAGGCTGAGGTGAAAGAATGGAGGCTGCCTAGTCAAATCAATGAAAATAAATTATATAAAATGCTAAAATCTGCAGCTGCTAATTCCAAACCCTGATCGAGGTGTGCCACCTGGCGTTCCTAATGTTATACCCCTATTCCGAATGTAATGGAAAAGGTTCCAAGACCTAATTCGATCATATGGCGAAGATAACTATTTGAACCCAATTATTTTATTAAAAGTTTAATATTAATTTCTATCCCTTTCTATCCCGTATGACCAAACGATACGTCTGATTGCAACGAAATTTTGATGGAATAATATACTTCATTATTATGGACCAAATGACACTAGTTTCGTCGAAATTCTAGACCGTACCCCATAGGCTATTTTTGTATGTTAATTTGAACGAGCTGTTTTTGAAATTGAGTAAATCACTTATAAATCCAATTTAAATTTTTTATTATTTTCTTTCTTATTAATAGAAATTAAATAAGCCTTTAAATCATTTTTATCCTGATAAAATCCAAGACTTAAATTATTTAAATGATTTTCAATTATTAAATTCAAAAATTAAATTATCAAATAAATCACTACATTTTGAAATTCAAGTTATTTGATCCATAAATATAAATTTTCAACATTTAGAACGAATAAAATATTCCAATTTCAAACCACAAAATTCTAGGTCGTTAAATGAGATGTTGATGGTCGAAACTGCATATCTTTAAATCATAAATTTGAGTTAAACGAAGTAAATAGACAAGCTTCGTATACAAGTAATTTTACAAAAGAGGATTACTTTTTATTTATAAATCTTATAATTATTTCATAATTAAGTTAATAAATATTTAAAATGATTTCCTAGTAAGTTATTTATATATTAAGTATGTTTAGTAAAATATTTATTTATTTAGGAATATGACTTTGGAAATACAAATCTAATCTAGTTTTACGTAAAAGTGATTACGTATTTGGAATATAAATATTATGATTTATAAAATAAATAATATAGGATTCATGGAATGAGAAAACGTAATTTTGAAAAGTAAAGACTTAGTTTATTTTTAAATAAAATGGTTATATTTTAATATGGATTTAGAAGAGTAATTAAATATGATTTTGTGAATAATATAACAAATGGAAATTTGAAACAACTTTGTGTATATAAGTAAAATCTTGGAACAATTAATAGTTATGGAATATTTTAGTAATTCTATGAATATTTTTATAAAGTTAAATAATGAATGGATTTTGGGAAAATTATAATAAGTTTTTTTTATATAATAAACTCAAAAGAAAAAATGTTTTGAGAACCTTATTCTATAATTTGAGGAGTACTAATAATCAATTTAGTGTCATTGATTGGTTTAAATGCTTTTGAATAATGCTTTTTCGAATATGGTATAACTCATTGAATAGAATGTTTGAGTTGAACTTACTAGCCCATTAGCAAATACTCGAATTTCACCAGGTAGTATGGGATGCCTTAGTTAAATTCATGCGATTGCTATTAGAAAGTATTTTACACTTTGGAGTTGTATTCTCTTATGGAGTGTAACAAGTGGCCACAATATCATTAAGAGAATGTAATTCATGTTTTCCAGTGGTATCCGTAATAAGTGATAGTTACTAGCTTTTAGTAAATACTTAAATTTCACTATACGGCATGGGACGTATTGGTTAAGTTCTTGTAATTACTAAAGGTGGTAATATTTTGCACTTTAGAGTTTACTCTCTTTTGGTGTGCGACAAGTGGCTGCAAGATCCTTAAAAAAATTATTCTTGGGTTTCTTTTTGGACATAATAATACGATAATATTAAATAAATGCAGAGTAATCGAGTCATGATTTCTACGATCACCTTGATCGCTATGGACTATCATTAAGAGCATTTTGTGATTCTGTGTTCCCGGTCTGAGTACGATCCTTGGTATCGGATTGGTTCGAGCGTTACAAATTTTTTTTTTGTTTGCCATGAGTTTTAAGTACAATTATTGCGATTGTTCTTGAAGATCGTCACGATTGATTTCGATTAGGATCTCTTGGATTCTTGATATGGGATTCTGTGACTATTCTGCATTCATGAAATAAATATATATTCTTATGTCATGTGTTTGTGAAATAAATATATGTTCTTGTGTCTTGAGATGGATGTTAAGCTAATTCTGTTATTTTTTGTGTAGTGACTAGTTCATATTTGTGACTTAAACTATAATGGGCGAGGATTTTCGACCCTCGAAAATCGACATAATACATTCACTATATAGAATGCCGAGCAATCGAGTGCTGGAATTACCAGATCATTCGAGGTTAAGAATAAAAAATAGAAGAGAAATAGAAATAACAATATAGAATCTCACAATCGCAGTGGAACAAAATATAATATATAACAACAAATCCTTATATAAAGAAAACTATAACTGTCAATACACATACAATCATCAGAGTATAACAATCTATACATAAATTTGGATAGTTATTACAACTTGTCCTCAATAGTGTTGACTATAAAGTCTATACACACAGCGAAATATAATCAAGTATGAGAATACGTCTCTATCATCCAGCTCGTATCCTGAGCTCCCTAGCATCCTAACCTGAATCTATAATACTCGATCTAACCCAAGCATTATAATAAAATAAAATTTGAGTCAGTTTGGAAATCAACGTGAGAAAACACACTCAATTTGAATTATTACTATTTTTAAAATCCTTTGAAAACAAAGGTATCTCTGTGACCACGTCATGCATAAACATGACAGGTTTTTACCTTACGATAACCAAAACATTTTATATTAAATCCATCTGATATTATAATAGTGTCTAAGTACAAGTACTTACTAAAATAGCTGAAATTATTACATTAATTAAATCACAGCATACTAGGCTCTACATTCAAAATCGTACAGGCTCATAGTGGATATTGGATCGAAGTAGTTTTCCGATAATGCTGATATCCAATCCCGTTCTCATCGAATCCAAAAGGATAAATTTTTAAAGGGCAAGTCATTTAAATAACAATTTCACAATCAGGGTACCAATATTCACATATGGAAATTCGTTCCATATGTTTACTTTATGATGACCAGTCCATCGGAATTGATTCGCTTGTAATTATTACATTTTTCGAAATTCAAAATTGTGGTCAGTACAAGTCGATTTATTTCTAATAAAATATCACAATATGTTGTTCTAACTACTTTAATTTGTTTGGTTACTTAATGGCACAAACCATAGATAATTGAAATCAATATTCGAGAAAATTATCAGCCAATATGGACCATTTACTCAGTCAATAATTAATATTAAATCAGTTTACAAAATCAGGACTGGATGAGTTTTCAATTAATTTAGTTGAGTTATATTTAAATCCAGATTTATTTGTTGACAAAAGAAATAAAATAAAATAATTTATTTTTAGTTAACTTAAAAATTTAAACAGATCATTTAATAGTTACTGATTAATTTACATAAATTTAATTGCATAAGAATTTACCTATTTGTTTAATTTAAGTTTTATAAATCATCAAATTTGTAACGATCCCGGTTTTGAGTCAAATTTAAATTGGCAACTAAAATAAAATTTTGAATTAAATTGTGAATTAATTTGATATTTTCTAAACTAAATAAGATATGTGCCTATTTATTTATATAAATAGATTGTATTTTGAAAATTGAATTAGAAACTCAAAACTAAATATTTTTAAAATTATACTGAATTTAAATACTCTACATTTTAAAATTAATAAAATTTATTTTCTATTTTTAATATATATATATGTAATATATATTTTGGAGTTATGATTTAAATTTAATATAATAAATTTACAAAAGCTATTTAAAGGATAAATTCTAATATATATACACACACTGTGATTTGAAAGTGATATTTTGAAACTAATATGATGATTTTCAAAAGCTATTTACGGATTAAAATTCATATATATATATATATATATATGTCTATTTATTAAGATATAATTAGTTTTTAAAACATTTTTCTTTAAAAATTTACATAAGTATAAACAAAGATATAATACAAAATTTTTATAAAAATATATTTTAATAATACATGTAATTCATAAATTAATTAATAAAGTTTGTTAAACGTAAATTTTTTGTAAATGACATTTGTTAGCAATAAGATCATGCATTTAAACATATGTAAGCATTTTAACAAAAGATTTACAAATGTCACCATTTTAAAGATAAATTAAACAAGTGTTTCAACATGAAATACAACTGTCTTTTGTTATTCAAAAATAATGATAAAAATGTAAACAAGTTTATATATCACTCTATATCCTTCCTTCTCATTTTCTTCTATCTTCATTATTCAAAAGAAAAAAAACTTGGTAACCCAAAGCAAATGAGGAAAATGAAAACAAATCAAATTAAAGCAAAATCAAAACCAGATAAAAGAAAATCAAACTACAAATTCAGCAACACTTTCAAATGCAAGATCAACTCAATATACATCTGGTGCGGATTAGTTTTCAAAAGCAAAGGTCATTGAAATCTAAAGCATGCAAATGCATCTCAATCAAGCAAGCTAATGATCAGATCATCAACAATCAGGCAATTAAATCAAGTACAGATCAACATCAAAAATTTCCAAATCAATGCTTTTCTCTGTCTTTCAAATTCCAAGTTCCAGTTCTTTGTCTCTTTGTTTTTCCCAGGTGAGCAAATTACCTTCTCTAATATTTTGATTGTGTGTGATAAATACCTGATGCTTGTGATTTAAATCTGTTTGTATAAATATCATTGCATGTCTGTATATATGCAAATGCCTGTGTATATATGAGTTTCTATAGATATATATATATCTTCTTTGTTAAAATAACAGGCCCCGAATTCATAAAAAATTTCATATTTCAAAATATAAATATATTTAGGTGATGATCTTTAAACGAAAATTGATCATAACAATGTAATACTAATTTTAAAAATGGTTCCAAGTGTATTTGTAAGGAATTTATTTCTAAAATAAATTATTATAGTGAAACTTTTGGAAATTATAAAAAAATCAATCATTTTAGTTTCGAATTTAGACTTCATAAACTAATTTGTATTGTAAAATAATGAATTTTAATATAGAAATCAGGACTTTTAAGTATGGGGTTGTTGTGAATTCCTGAGTTGATCTGAATTTGGGTTTTTGTCAATTGTCGAAGAACGGAGAGGTAATAGTGGTCGCGATCATGGTTGGAGGTAGTGTGAAGGTTGACGATCGTGGGAAAAATGGTGGTAGATTTTATAGTTGAACGTGGTGGCCGTACATATTTGAACTAGTGTTCGATGTCTGGTTTTGGGTCATCCTGATTCACAAGATGGTGCGTGGACGAGAATGGATCAGACTTATTCGCGAGTGTTGGGATCGTAGTATGGTAACTTGATACTGCTCTGGACGTGGCGGCTAGAGATCAGGTGGACGAGATTATCGTGGCAAGCCATTTTTTTCGACGTAGTTTGGTTCTTGATGTTGATCGTTTTGCTCATTTTAAATTCGTGGTGGTGTCATACGATCTGGGTGGTTGGGAGAGTTGTGGGAGTCATCGGCGATGTTTTGGAGTCGGAGTAGTTGGTCGGAGCTTAGGCGATTGCGCGTGCATTTCCACGCGTGTGCATTTGAGTCTGGGATTGCTGAAGTTTGGGGAAGAACGTGTTTGCTCGAGTCGATTTCGACAATATTGCGCATGTGACTCGAAGCAGGAACAAGAGCGGGATACTCGAGTTAGGCTCGGGAATTTTGGGTACTAGCTCGGGTTGATACCCGAAGTCATCTCGGTTCAATAAATGATGTATTTTTCAAAGTTTTAAAATTTTAACAAATCAAGTTTTAATTTGAACAATTTTTCTTAACCCATTTCTTTTAATTAGTAAATGTTTTATTTAAATTATGGGTTGGTTAAAGTTTTTAAAATAAATTATTTTAAAATTAACTTAAGTTTAAAGTATTTTATCATGCATCCTTTAATTGATTTATAAGTTTATTTAAATAATTTTTGATAATGTGACTTAGTGATTAATAAAAAATAATGGTTTATCTTTTAAAAAAATTAATTAAAAGCCTTTAGTAAATCTATGGGTTAATAAATGAATTTATTTCATGAGTTATCTTTAATAAATTAGAGTTTTGTTTAAGTAAAAGATCATTAATTAATTAATTTTAAGGTAATTAATTAATGCAGTTAATTAAAGGATAATTAAATGATTAAGAGCTAATTAATTAATATAATCAATTAAAGGTTGATCAACGTAAGTAATTAAAGGGTAATTGATTGCTTATAGGTAAGTGAAAGTAATTAAGAAAAATTGAAAATTAATCAAGTGATCAAAGGATAACTACTCGACATAATTAATTTATGATTTATTTATATAAATGATAAATGATAATTACTTAATGTAATTAATTAAGGATAATTAATTAAATGGTAATTAATTAAGGATTAATCAATTAACTTAATTAATTAAGGATAATTAATTAAAAAATAATTAAATAATTAAGGTTAATTGTTTAATTAAAGGTTGATTGATTCATTAATTAAGGTTGATTAATTAATAATTAAAGATAAATTAATTTATTATTAAAGGTTAATTAATAGATGATTAAAGGATAATTAATGAAAATGGTTTGTAATTAATTAATGTTAACTAACGAGGATTAGTAATTAATTCATAAGTAATTAATCTGGTTTAAAAATTAATCAGGTTATTAGTTGATCTTACTTATTGATGTTTGGATTGTATTGAATGCTTTGAATTGTTTGATACCCCTGATGTGTGATGTGATGTGATATGATTGAGCTGTGAACTGTGATTAATTTAACTGTGATGAATTTACATATTTATCTGTGAATCTGTGAATGAAGACAAGCGTTACAAGATTATACCGCTTATCGATATTTTTGTTCTTGAATGGATATTGGTTGCGATATGTTATTGTTATATGTAAACCTTCTAGACTACACCACAGACACCCAAATATGGGTTTCATAAGGAAATTAGTTCAGTCACTGATATTTTGAATTTAAATATTATTTTGTTTAAAGGTTGACTTTTAAATCCAATTGGTTTGGAAGTAAAACTGAGTTGAATGTGAAAAGTTTTTGAAAAGGAAGTTCTGAAGTCTAAATTTAGTTTGAATATACTATATCTTATTATTTTGGAAATTATGGTTTGGAAAGGTTATACATGTTATATAATATGGATTTTAAACCATTTTTGAAGTTTATTAAATGAATTGTTTTGGGAATTTGAATTTAATTGAAATTAGAATTTGCCGATGATACGGCAGTTCACTGATTTATGATTTATACTTTTAGAGGCTATAACTTGTGCGTATTTGATCGGATTTTTCCCAAACTCTTTTTTTCAAATGATAATTGCTTTCATGTAAAGAAAGGACCTCCAGTTTTTTTCGAAAGGGTTTCAAATTTGAAATGGAATTGTTTTGAAAGCTATAAATGAATCTTTGTGAAAGATTGGTGAACATTGTTTTCAAAGTGAAGAGGATCTTAAAGGTGTATCTTTTGTTTAAAAGATTATTTAAACCATTCAAAAAGAAAGGTTTGGGCTAAAAGTTATGACTTAACTAAGATCCCACTATATCCATATGCTTTTTAAATTAAGCGCTCATTATTAGGTTTAGCCGGGAAAGGACTTCATGTCATAAAACCCATTCCAAATAATGATATGATGAAATGGATAGCATTTGAAGACAGTGGTGAAGACCGGGTATTTTCGAAAACGAAAGGATTACCTGTCGAATGTCTCTACACTAAATGGCCTCGGTATAGAGATTTGATCACCCTATGTGATGGGGAGTCCAGACGTGATTGGAGATTATCCGAATTCGCTTCTTTCGAAGTGCCTTCGGTTCTACTCGAACCGAGTACAGACTTGTATGGACGTATGTCTGACGTTACACTTTGATATGTCAAGCTGGTTTCTATCAAACACATTTCTGTTTGGTGGCGGAGAATTTATTCTCTTAGCTTAACACCCTTCTCTGAGACGTCCGAGCTCAGAGGTTGTGTAGTTAATATTTACTAGTGATACATTCCCAATTTGGTAATGTGGCATACTAAGTGCTGCTGATTATTTGTTGATCAAAGTATGGCTTTTGTGAAAAGCGTAGCTTTGTGGACGAGACCTCGTCGAACCTCACAACCCGAAAATGGTCGAAACAGGAAGAATGCGGCAAGATTACGAGGGTCGAGCCCTTTAGGGTATGTCCATTTCCTTCTAGGAAAAGGTGGTATCATGGTATGGGGCCCAGATATTTAACCTATGTGGTTGTTGGAATTTGTTGGTGTTGAGCGCTCACACAAAGGTTTGTAACGATGGGGGGATGGCATACTCATGTCAGTGGTTACCTAGTTACAGAGATAACCCGACATTGTGTTGGCAGAGATCAGTTAGGTTCTCGAGGAGTCCCTCCAGAGGCATACCCATGTGGTGTAGAAAGTTCCTTAGCCTGACCATTTGTTGGAAATTCAAAGAAACAATATGTGCCCTGTACGATTGCAATTGTATAACCTACCACCTCAGGTGGTAGATATAGCAGGCGTAACATAATGATACCTATGCTGGCTAAGATTAATAATATACTTTCGAAACGTTTTCTACACTATGAACTAATAATAATATCAAAAAGGATTTTGCGTATCAAATATGTTTGATTATCATAAGGAAAATCTCCTCCAATTGTGCGCTTGCATTGTGTGTGTGCGGGGATGCCTCATGGTAGTTTCATTTTCCAAAAAGAATTGCGGATTTCTTTTTCCTTCTTTGTTTTTTGTTTTTGTTCCAAATAAAACTGTTTTCGTTTGCTAACACCAGTCTCTTGACTGACCTAGAGTTTATTGTTCCCTTTCTAAACTCTAGGTGCCCATAATTTTCCACATGGGCAGCCTAGAGTCAGGTAGTCGGATAGTATGTATAGCTTTGGAAATATTCAAATTCTTTGGTTCGGAATCGCATTTGCTTTACCGCAGCATGGTAGGAGTTTTGAAGCTTTGGCATTGTGGATGAAATCTTTTGTATTCTCGCTCTCTCTCTCTCTCTTTTGGAAGTCAAAATTGATGTTCAGTTTAATGTTAATCTTTCCGCTATTGTATCTCTTATAATATTGATATTCATTTGTATCAAATATTGTATCCACAATTGTATCAATGATATTCATTTCTTTTTCAGCTGTGTTGTTTACTTAATGTGTTATGAACTTCGGCGAACCAGACTCGACATTTTAATCTACGGCATTCGAATATAGGTGATGTATTCGGTGCCGATTTTCGAAGGTCGAGTCATGGTTGTTTCATTTGGTATCAGAGCTGAAGGTTGAGTAAGACCTTAGGAGTATAATACATTAGGAGATTCATTAGAGATAGGGTTACAAATACTCTAGGGTTGAGTATATCCCTTACTATCCATTGATAGTGAGTATGAGTTTAAGAAGTAGACGAGGTAGGGGACAGGGCCGTACCACTACAAATGGTCGATACCCTGTAACAACAAGGAAACAATCTTTTTCTATCAGTCTCTTCTGTTCATCGTCCAATTTAAATTCTTTGAAGGCTTAGTGGCAGCTACAAGAAGAAGCTTTGGTGTGATGGTGGCCCGGCGAGTGGTTGTAGAAAAAAAGTCCTGAATTCCTATTCATATTCTCATCATCAGTTTTCGATCAATTTTTCATTCTCAACTTTAATAAATTTGAAATTTTATTTTGAATAAATTGATTAACAAAATATGAAACTGAATTAAATTGTATCTGTTTGTCTATTCCTTGGGGTCTCGATATATTCTACGAATGGTTAGTTATCCCCTCAGACTAACCAATACCCCTGTATATTTCGTAGACTAGATGACCCGAGTATCTTTTGAAGTACTGAATAGATTTGTTCTCATATCTATTAATGATATTATGATTTGGTAAGCCAAATATAGAATAGTTATTCAGTTTGATCTGGTAAATCATTCTCCATCTATTCTTTGCTTTCTCCCTGTCTAGCAGATTTCGGGGACGAAATTTTCTTAACGCGGGGAATCTGTAATGGTCCCAGTCTTGAGTCAAATTTAAATTGGCAATTAAAATAAATTTTTGAATTAAATTGTGAATTTATTTGATGTTTTCTAAATTAAATAAGATATGTGCCTATTTATTTATATAAATAGATTGTAATTTGAAATTTGAATTTGAAACTCAAAAATAAATATTTTAAATATTATATCGAATTTAAATACTCTATAATTTAAAATTAATAAAATTTGTTTTCTAATTTTAATATATATATATATATGTGTATATGTAATATATATTTTGGAAGTTATGATTAAAATTTAATATAATAAATTTCCAAAAGTCATTTAAAGGATAAATTCTAATATACACACACACACATATTGTGATTTGAAAGTGTTTTGAGATTAATATAATAATTTTCAAAAGCTATTTAAGGATTAAAGTTCCAATATATATGTATAAGTATGCCTATTTATTAAGATATAATTAGTTTTAAAAACATTTTTCTTTAAAAAATTATATAAGTATAAATAAAGATATAATACAAAAAATTTATAAACATATATTTTAATAATACATGTAATTCATAAATTAATTAATAAAGGGTTTTAAACATAATTTTTTTGTAATTGACATATGTAAGTAATAAGATCATGCATTAAACATATGTAAGCATTTTAACAAAAGATTTACAAATGGAATCCCCATACCTATTTGCTGTGGATATGGAATTCTTTTCCCTACAAATGGAAATTTATACTCACAGTAACATCATACAACCAGTTTATAAATTCCAGCATCAAATAACAAATCGTCTATATGTTGACGATCGTATTATATGTTATAAGGCTACTAATACTGCAATTAGGGGTATGAAAGAAATCTTTCAAAAACTTGAGAGCCTAGTTGGTTTGAAAGTAAATGAACAAAAGACAAAGTGCTATTTCAATGAGTACAGCAATAACAAAGAATATTTCTACTCACTCCTTAATTATGAAGAGAGTTATCTGCCTGTCAAATACCTTGGTGTGCCACTATCTACTAATGTTATTACTAATAGAGAGTGTGGAGTTCTAATAATAAAAATAAGAAATAAACTACAAAGATGGAGCTCAAAATTGTTATCTTTTGCTGGTAGGATAGAACCGGTTCACACTGTTATAACATCTATGGTTAGATTTTGGCTACAGACATTTCAAATTCCTAGTTCTTCCATTGACAATATTGAAAGTGTCTGTGCTAATTCTATTTGGAGAGGGAGGATCCGTAAAGTATCATATAAAACATTATGCAAACCAAAAAGTGAAGGATGAGTGGGTCTCAAAAATCTTAGGGACCTTAGAAAAGCATATGCAACAAAATTGGCATGGAAAATTCTAAATGGTAAAGGTCTTTGGGCTGCTAGGATGAGAAGCATATATCTCAAAGAAATTTTTTGGATTCAAAAAGAGGATCCAAATGGATCAGGCACATGGAAAACAATCCTTAGAACCAGAAGTGACCATAAAAACTTAGTTAACAGAAGAACATTATGCAGTAATGCTGTCAACTAGCGCGAAGAATAAGGCTGTTGAGGAGCGACCATCCGTGTAATTGCTTTGTACGAGCACCAATATGTCAGATAGTACAAGGAAGTCCGACATGCCGATACAAACTCAAGGCTACTACACAGTGGCTATATATATTCTTCGGAAACAAACATAGAAATAAACATAACACAAATTAGTCACAGACATCCATATCACAAAGGCGGAAAAAGATATGAATACAACACATGAAAGTGTACATCAGAGTAGTGGTCAAACAAGATCCACAATACCACAAAAGAATGGTAACAAGTGCTAGACAAAAGAATATGTATATATCTACGAGTCTATATCTCAAAGGTATACAACGAAAAACTACTAATCTAAGTAGTTAGCCAAAAGTCAGGATGATAATCCCAGAAGTGAAGTCAAGCAGAAGCACCTGTAAAATCTCGGTTTGACCCGAGTATTATTTATAAGAAAATAATAAACGGATCAGTCTAACTATAAATATCAGATAAAATGATATAGAATAAGAGATATGACATAACATATGATAATCATAAAGCCATACCGTGACAAGTATGAAATTGAAAATCAACAAGAGATTAATCAGTATCACCAGAATCTTCTCAAAGATCAAAAGGAATGTCATACTCAATATCTTCATTCACAAAAAGTTAATGACACACAAATTCACCAATGCACAAATACTGATAACACATATCAATGAAAATCATGAAAATTGGTGAAACACAAATTCTAGAAATCATTAATGGAAATCCAAAAGTCACAAAAAGGGGGAGGCCTATCACTAAACGGGAGCATGAAAGCTCACCAACACGTGTATCACCAACGGGATGCTATCCCATGGTCGCTAACCGTGGATCCGATGCAACGACGTAGTACAACGGTACGCCCGAGGAACCTGAAACTCGTAAAATTCGAAACAATGATGTAGTACAACGGTAAGCCCAAAGATCCGAATTCCATCAAAAACGTGGGTCGCTAGCCCACAAGAATTGGGTCGAAACCCCAAGAAATAAATAGGTCGTTATCCTATAATAAAAATGAGACGAAACTCAATAAAACGTGGTACCGTCCCCTACGTGGACAAAGAAACATAGCATATCGCTAGTCATAATCAGAAAAATGATCATCATCGATCATCAAGAAGTGTCAAGTACAATAAGCTAGTAGATATAAAAGCTTAGCTTCATGTCCTATAACCATTAGCTTAACTTAAATATTTACGAACAAATAGTAGATCTCCACTCAAAAATCGTCACAAGAGATTCAATCGAACAAGTCTAAGAATTAACGACGAAGTAAACGCAAGCGTTTCATACCACCTGTTTTACCAAGCCGTTTAATTAGATTTCTCGTACGAGTGAGGTAAAGGTTTGTATATACTAATAGATTGGAAAACGGTTTTAAGAAATAGCTTTGTAATAAAATAGTGTTGAAATCGCTTTGATGAAAGAGTTTTGATATTTACTACTAGTATTGAAACCTTTATATTTTTAAAGTGACAAATCACAATAATGATTATAGAAACAACCAGTCACAAAAATTCAAATTCGAAGACATGAATAAAATCCAAAGAAATCAATTCCAAAGCCATCCAAGTGTAAATACGCCTGCGACATAACATAGTTCAACACAGGAAATTGGCGTGACCTAACAAGGCGCGGCCTAAGGGGGTGAACGACCTAACACGGTCAAGCTAAGCATTGGAGAGACCTAACGAGGTGAGCGACCTAACACGGTCGAGCTAAGCAATGGTGCGACCTAGCGACCTAATGTGGTGGTAAGGCCGAGCGACCTAAGGAGATGTGCGACCTAACATAGCCGAGTGACCTAACAGCAAGGTGGGACAAAGAGCATGGTGCGACCTAAGTAGCGTGACCTAAAATGGCACGACCTAACCAAGGTGCGACCTAGCAGTTGCGAGCTAACACAGAACGACCTAGGGAGGTAAGCGACCTATAGGCAAGCACGACCAAAGGAGGTAAGGATAGGCCGAGCGACCTAACGACCTAAGGCGTGTGAGAGGGTCGAGCGACCTAACGACCTAGGGACTATAAGGCCGAGCAACGACCTAACAACCTAACTAATGCCAAGTGGCTTAAGAAAGTGATAACGGCCGGGAGACCTAGCGACCTACGACCTAGGGCCGAGCGACCTAACGACTTAGGGGGGAAAATGACCTAAATGCAGACCGAGAGTCCTTCATATGCAGGCAGAGCGCCTAAGGGTTTTGAAGCTCAAAACTCGCCCAATTTGCAACTGATCGAGCACGGACGCTAGGGGATTGTGCGCATGGGCTACCCGGTCGTATTGGCTCCTCGGTGCATTACCAAGAACGTGTTTAAACATCAAAGATTGAATTTTTAAAGATTTGAACCCAAAACACTAAAAATTGGAATTTTCACCAATTCAATCTAAATCAATGACAAATGCATATGTAAAAGTGTTAGGAATTCATACCCAACAATCAATGATAGTTATAGACAAAGAGGTGAGATAAAGATCTCACCTTTACACAAAATTTATGAAGAAGAAGCTTGAAAGCAAGGAAGAATCAACCCAAGAATCTTGAATCAATGTCTTCTCTTTGAATTTGGAGTTGGATGTTGGATTTGCAAATGATCTTGAGCTTGGAGTTTTAATTTCCCAATCCTTCCCCCATTTTTGATGAAGCTTGAATGTTAGGAAATGAAAGTAAAATTATGAAGAGAAGGGGGTTGAGTTAGAATTAATAGTTTAGGCAAATGGGCTAAACCAAACCCAAAACCCAAAGTGAAAAAGTAACAAAATTCCACTAACTCCGAACATATCAAAGTTTACACTAAAAAAGATCGCAGATGGTATTTTGAACTCAATGGGAGTGGTTCCAAGTCCTAATTCAACCGTATGCAAAAAGTAACTTTTCGGACTAAAATCCGACCAACGATAAAATATTTGAATAAAATATTTAAATATCAAATCGTAAAATATGCGTGTTGTTACAGACTCCCCTCCTTAAAGAAATTGCATGCTCACAACAATTAAGATGAAAATATAAGGTAACAACTATAAAAGCATATCAACACACAAGAAATTTGAAGCAAGAAATTCACCTCAAAGAGCACGAGAAAGCAAGTCCAGATGTGTTCGCTCGATGTATTCTCTAGATTCCCAAGAGCAATCCTTAGGATTTGAGGACCATTGAACTTTAACAAGCGGAACATTTTTATTTCGAAGGCACTTGACCTCCGAAGCAATAATACGAATATGATGTTGCTCATAAGTTAAATTAGGTGAAACTTCAATTTCTTCCACAACACCGGGCTCAAGAATAGAATCGGAATATCGAAGGCACTTCCGTAATTGAGAAACGTGAAACACTTCATGAATAGCAGAAAATTAAGCGGGTAATAAAAGGCGATAAGCCACGGAACCAATATGTTCGGTGATAGGAAATGGCCCGATATATCGAGGCGCTAATTTTTCCGATCGACTGAAACATACAACACCTTTCATAGGTGAAACACGAATAAACGCAAGATCTCCCACAGAAAATTCTAATTTCCTTCTCCAGTTATCGGCATAGGAATTTTGTCTACACTGGGCTTCTTTCATCCTATGACGAATAAGGTCAATCTTCTCTGTGGAATCTCGAATAAAATCTGGACCTAAATCCCGCTTCTCACCAGCCTTGACAAGTTGGCAAGTCATGCAACACTTAACAAAGTTAGCAATATCAGATTTCATTACCTCCCAATAATAAAGTCGCTTCATATCCGCGTATATTTTACTACTACTGGGATGAATGGTAAATTTAGAACGATGAGAATCTTCCAAAATGTCTTTACAAAGATCACTAATATTTGGCACGATAAGTCTACCAAATTTTCGAATACCTCCACGAGAATCAATATCAAAGTCTTTCAAATTTTCAATATCAATTTTATCTCTAAAATTTTGGCCAAGAAGAGCCAATTCGGGATCTAGCTTTTGAGCTTCAAGAATGCGGTCTAAAAGAGAAGGATGAGCCTTAAGACTACATAAAGCAAGAGATGAACACAAATCGAAAACGCGATCTCGAATCTCACAAGTAGATAAAATCTCCAAATCATTCCATTCAGATATCATCATAGAAACAACCGCTTGTTGCTTACGACTAAGTGCATCCGCAACACGATTACCCTTTCCGGGAGTATAAAGAATATCAAGATCATATGCTGCAGGAAATTCGAGCCAACGTTGTTGACGCAGATTAAGTCCCTTTTGAGAAAATAGATACTTCAAAGATTTATGATCGGTGTAAAGAATATATTTTTCTCCCAAAAATAATGACGCCAAATTCGAAGGGCGAAAACAATAGCCGCGAGCTCTAAATCATGAGTGGCATATCTAGTCTAGGCTGACTTCAATTGCCTAGAAGCATAAGCAATAACACGTTCTTTTTGCATAAGAACGGCTCCCAAACCAACGCGACTAGCATCGGTATAAACAATAAAATCTTGATTCCCCTCGGGAATAACAAGAATAGGAGCATCAGAAAGGAGTTCCTTTAATTTGGGAAAAGAAGTTTCATATTTGTCCGACCAAATGTATTTAACACCTTTCTTTGTCAAACTAGTAAGAGGCATAGAAATTTTGGAGAAGTCCTTTATGAAACGGCGGTAATAACCGGCCAATCCAAGGAAACTACGAATTTCCGTCACACTCTCCGGTCTCTTCCAATTTTGAATCGCTTCAAACTTTGAAGGATCCACAGAAATTCTGGATTCGGAAATAATATGACCGAGAAACTTCACACGAGATTGCCAAAAGTGGCATTTAGAAAATTTTGCTTCTAACTGATTGCTCCTAAGAGTTTCCAACACAATCCGAAGATGTTTTTCATGCTCCTTCTCGGTTTTAGAATACAATAGAATATCATCAATAAAGATGAGAAAAAACCGATCGAGGAAGTCTTTGAAAACTTGATTCATAAGGTCAACGAAATAAGCCGGAGCATTCGTTAAACCAAATGGCATAATAAGCCACTCATAAGATCCATAAGGAGTACGGAAATATGTCAAAGGAATGCTATCCTCTGCAATACGAAGCTGATGGAAACCGGTAGCTAAGTCTAATTATGAAAAGTCTCTAGCACCACTAAGTTGATCAAATAGATCATCAATCCGAGGTAAAGGATGTTTATTCTTGATAGTAAGATCATTAAGCATGCGGTAGTCAATGCAAAGCCTAAGTGTACCGTTGGATTTCTTCACAAAAAAATAGCTGAAGCTCCCCAAGGAGAGGAACTAGAGCGAATAAATTGCTTTGTCTCCAATTCGGATAACTGTTTGCGCATCTCCTCATTTTCTTTATTGGACATGCGATAAGGAGGACGAGTGATAGGTTGAGCTCCAGGGATGAGATTAATTTTGAACTCAATTGCTCGTTTAGGTGGTAATACTAAAATGGGCTCAAATATTTCGAAAAATTCACGAACAATGTGAATAAGAGAAATAATATCTTCCTCGTCATCATTATCGTCATCATGAGGATTTAAAGAGTATAAAGATGTAACCAAGCTGGAATCCGAATCTTTAAGATTAATAAAAATCTACTTAACAGACCGAGGATGTTGAAGATGAATAGTCCGCTCAGGACATAGGATTTGGGCTTCGTAGCGGTTAAGCCAATCCATTCCCAAAATCATTCCAAAGCCTAAATAGCGCATAACATGCAAATCGGCTCGGAAAGAAAAATCACACAAAATAATCTCGACATCTTTACACAATAAACTGATTGTTGCGGATCCACCAACCGGATTCGCAATTCTCAGAGAAGTCATTAAACATATAAGTACCAAAGAAAGAGTAACAACAAGTTCTTTTGATATAAAAGAATGGGACGCACCCGTATCAAAAATAACTCTAATAGGATGACCATGAAATAAAATAATGCCATCAAGGATCGAATGAAGAGTACCTTGACCATGAGATGTGTTTCCAGGGGCTTTAGCAACATTAAGCTTTCCCTCCTTCCTGCCTTGAAGTTTGGGACAAGAAGATAAATAATGATCCGAACTTTTGCAATAGCGACAAAAGAGAGGTTTCGGACATCTATTGGCATAATGGTCTTTAGAACCACAATTGTAGCATTGCCCACTACTAGGGGCAGAAGCCTTTGCTACCGGAATTGCTTGCTTCCCTTTCTTGTTGGGATAAGACCCTTTGAACTTAATAGGCCTTTTCTTGTTGTTGTTGAATTTTGGTATGGCACCCACAACATCAGCATCACTCTCTTTATCTGCCTCTTCAAGTCGAAGAGAGATATCGACAAGTTGATCAAAAGAAACTTCTAGCTTTAGAAGTAATGGATTCTTGATATTTTTATTCAAACCGTAGACGAATCTCTGATTTTTCTTCAATAGGGTATTATTGTATTCAACCCCTTATTTAGAAAGAGATTCAAAAGACGCGGCATAGTCTGTTACAGAGGATTCACCTTGAACAAGGTCAATGAAACGGCGAGCCAAAGTCACCTTCTTAGCTTCTGGCACAAATTTTAATTCGAAGCGTTCCCGGAATTCCCCTAAGTAAGATCCGCTTTAACTATTTTAAAAACAAGAAGCTCATACCAATCTAATGCTCTTTCTTGGAGCATACTAGAGGCCACCTGAACACGGTGAAGATCAATAAGATTCATGCGAGAAAAGATTCGATCGCACGATCTCAGCCAAGCCTGGACTTCGATAATAGTCTCAGAACTTTTGAATGGATTCCTACCCAAATTGGTATAATCGCCGCACAAACGTGCAAATCCAGACCTAGGGCGAGTAGACTCCGGAATAGAATCGGCTGCTTGAGCATTCCTCACCAGATCAAGAAGCTGCTGGGCAGACATAAATACTCCATCCTAGGGAGTAGCACGAGATTGACTAGCGTTGGGACGGCCATGTCTAACCATTTATCTTCCTTTAGAAAGAAAGAAAGGAGAAATAAAAGGTTATTCACCAAATAAATATCAAGCAATCTTGATAGATAAAACAAGGAATCATAAAGAAAATAGGATGAATCGGTACGAAGGCTCGAATTAAATCCTAAAGCACGACTCCTAAGATGGACTTAGGACGATGATCCTTGCTAGATTATTCTACATTGTTCCAAAGATTGGCTTTGATACCAAGCTGTGATGCCCCACCTCTATACCCACACTAGCCAAGAACATTACGGTGTAATGCTGTCAACTAGCGCGAAGAATAAGGCTGTTGAGGAGCGACCATCCGTGTAATTGCTTTGTGCGAGCACCAATATGTCAATAGTACAAGGAAGTCCGACATGCCGATACAAACTCAAGGCTACTACACGGTGGCTATATATATTCTTCGGAAACAAACATAGAAATAAACATGACACAAATCAGTCACAGACATCCATATCACAAAGGCAGAAAAAGATATGAATATAAAACATGAAAGTGTACATCAGAGTAGTGGTCAAACAAGATCCACAATACCACAAGTGCTAGACAAAAGAATATGTATACATCTAGAAGTCCATATCTCAAAGGTATACAACAAAAACTACTAATCTAAGTAGTTAGCCAAAAGTCAGGATGATAATCCCAGAAGTGAAGTCAAGCAGAAGCACCTGTAACATCTCGGTCTGACCCGAGTATTATTTATAAGAAAATAATAAACGGACCAGTCTAGCTATAAATATCAGATAAAATGATATAGAATAAGAGATATGACATAACATATGATAACCATAAAGCCATACTGTGATAAGTATGAAATTGAAAATCAACAAGAGATTAATCAGTATCACCAGAATCTTCTCAAAGATCAAAATGAATGTCATACTCAGTATCTTCAATCACAAAAAGTTAATGACACACAAATTCACCAATGCACAAATATTGATAACACATATTAATGAAAATCACGAAAATTGGTGAAACACAAATTCTAGAAATCATCAATGGAAATCCAGAAGTCACAAAAAGGGGGAGGCCTATCACTAAACGGGAGCATGAAAGCTCACCGACACGTGTATCACCAACGGGACTCTATCCCATGGTCGCTAACCATAGATCCGGTGCAACGACGCAGTACAACGGTACGTCCAAGGAACCTGAGACTCGTAAAATTCGAAACGACGATGTAGTACAATGGTAAGCCCGAAGATCCGAACTCCATCAAAAACGTGGGTCGCTAGCCCACAAGAATTGGGTCGAAACCCCAAGAAATAAATAGGTCGTTATCCTATAATAAAAATGAGACGAAACTCAATAAAACGTGGTACGGTCCCCTACGTGGACAAAGAAACATAGCATATCGCTAGTCATAATCACAAAAATGATCATCATCGATCATCAAGAAGTGTCAAGTACAATAAGCTAGTAGATATAAAAGCTTAGCTTCATGTCCCATAACCACTAGCTTAACTTAAATATTTACGAACAAATAGTAGATCTCCACTCAAAAATCGTTACAAGAGATTCAATCAAACAATTCCAAGAATTAACCGATGAAGTAAACGCAGGCGTTTCATACCACCTGTTTTACCAAGCCGTTTAATTAGATTTCTCGTACGAGTGAGGTAAAGGTTTGTATATACTAATAGATTGGAAAATGGTTTTAAGAAAAGAGCTTTGTAATAAAATAGTGTTGAAATCGCTTTGATGAAAGAGTTTTGATATTTACTACTAGTATTGAAACCTTTCTATTTTTAAAGTGACAAATAACAAAAATGATTGTAGAAACAATCAGTCACAAAAATTCACATTCGAAGACATGAATAAAATCCAAAGAAATCAATTCAAAAGCCATCCAAGTGTAAATACGCCTGCGACATAACATAGTTCAACACAGGAAATTGGCAAGACCTAACAGGCTGCGGCCTAAGGGGGTGAATGACCTAACACGGTCGAGCTAAGCGTTGAAGCGACCTAACGAGGTGAGCGACCTAACACGGTCGAGCTAAGAAATGGTGCGACCTAACGAGGTGCGACCTAATGTGGTGGTAAGGCCGAGCGACCTAAGGAGATGTGCGACCTAACATGGCCGAGCGACCTAACAGCAAGGTGGGATAAAAAGCATGGCGCGACCTAAGGAGCGTGACCTAAAATGGCACGACCTAACCAAGGCGCGACCTATTAGTTGCGAGCTAACACGGAGCGACCTAGGGAGATAAGCGACCTATAGGCAAGCGCGACCAAAGGAGGTATGGATAGGCCGAGTGACCTAACGACCTAAGGCGTGTGAGAGGGTCGAGCGACCAAACGACCTAGGGAGTATAAGGCCGAGCAACGACCTAACAACCTAACTAACGCCGAGTGGCTTAAGAAAGTGATGACGGCCGAGCGACCTAGCGACCTACAACCTAGGGCCGAGCGACCTAACGACTTAGGGGGGGAACGACCTAAATGCAGGCCGAGAGTCCTTCATATGCAGGCTGAGCGACCTAAGGGTTTTGAAGCTCAAATCTCGCCCAATTTGTAACCGATCGAGCACGGACGCTAGAGGATTATGCACATGGGCTACCCGGTCGTATTGGCTCCTGGGTGCATCACCAAAAACGTGTTTAAACATCAAAGATTGGATTTTTAAAGATTTGAACGCAAAACACTAAAAATTGGAATTTTCACCAATTCAATCCAAATCAATGACAAATGCATATGTAAAAGTGTTAGGAATTCATACCCAACAATCAATGATAGTTATAGACAAAGATGTGAGGTAAAGATCTCACCTATGCACAAAATTTATGAAGAAGAAGCTTGAAAGCAAGGAAGAATCAACCTAAGAAACTTGAATCAATGTCTTCTCTTTGAATTTGGAGTTGGATGTTAGATTTGAAAATGATCTTGAGCTTGGAGTTTTAATTTCCCATTCCTTCCCCCATTTTTGATGAAGCTTGAGTGTTAGGAAATGAAAGTAATATTATGAAGAGAAGGGGGCTGAGTTAGAATTAATAGTTTAGGCAAATGGGCTATACCAAACCCAAAACCCAATGTGAAAAAGTAACAAAATTCCACTTACTCCAAGCATATCAAAGTTTACACTAAAAAAGATCGCAAACGGTATTTTGAACTCAATGGGTGTGGTTCCGAGTCCTAATTCGATCGTATGCAAAAAGTAACTTTTCGGACTAAAATCCGACCAACGATAAAATATTTAAATAAAATATTTAAATATCAAGTCGTAAAATATGCGGGTTGTTACAAAAATCATGGAATTTTCCCCCTGACTCTCCAGCAAATCAAATCAAACAGGAAATAATGAGAATTCCACTAAGTGATAATCTATCAAACACAAGGATATGGAAAACAAACAAAAAAGACTTCAGCTTAAAGACTACTTGGGAACAACTTAAGGAAAGAAGTATTAAAATTGACTGGCTCAAATTGTTTGGAATTGAGCAAGTGCCCCCCAAAATGTCACAAACAACTTACATGGCTCTATTATACAGACTTCCAACCATGGACGGACTTAAAAAATGAGGGATAATACAAGACTCGGTTTGTGTATTATGTAAACAAGAGGAAGAAAACCATAAACACCTTTTCTTTCACTATACATTTACTAGACAATTTTTTTACAAACAAAAGACAGTTCTGAATTGCAACTTACAAGACTATTACTTAAGCGACATTGCGATTTACGTGACAAGAAGCCGGTAAACCAAAAGCCTGATAGGGAAAGTTGCCTCCATTTTGATGACTACTTCTGTATGGCATGTGTGGAGAGAAAGAAATAGATGCATAATCCCAAAAAAACACAAACATGAGCATGCAATTAGCGAAAAGATAAGAAGAGATGTACGAATTATTTTGAAAAGAGCAGGAAAATTCATAGATCTATCAATTGCTGAACAAGATGCATTGAAGAAGATGGGACTAAAAGCACATAAAAATGAGATTCAGCTGGAGCAGCCATGGAATCCTCCATGAAAATTTCAAAAGAAGATGAAGGAGTTCTTTTATTACTAATTTTTCTAGAATGTATGTAGTCATCTCGAAGTAATATTAGTTGTATTGGGTCGAGCCGACCTTGTTTGGACTTAGTAATAAAGCTCTTACCCATTTTCAAAGAAAAAAGATTTTAAAATGTCACCATTTTAAAAATAAATTAAACAAGTGTTTCAACATGAATTACAAGGGTCTTTTGTTTTTCAAAAATACAGATAAAAATGTAAATAAGTTTATATATCACTCTATATCCTTCATTATCATTTTCTTCTATCTTTAATATTCAAAAGAAAAAAAACTAGTAATTCAAAGCAAATCAGGAAAATGAAAACAAATCAAATTAAAACAAAATCCAAAGCAGATAAATGAAAATCAAACTACCAATTCGGCAACACTTTTAAATGCAAGATCAACCCAATATACATCTGGTGCAGATTAGTTTTCAAAAGCAAAGGTCAATTTAAATCTGCAGCATGCAAATGAATCTCAATGAAGCAAGTTATTGATCAGAACATCAAAAATCAGGCAATTAAATCAAGTACAGATCAACATCAAAATTTCTAGATCAATGCATTTCTCAGTCTTTCAAATTCCAGGTTCCAATTCTTTGTCTCTCTGTGTTTCCCAGGTTAGCAAACTACCCTCTCTAATATTTTGATTATGTGCGATGAATGCCTGATGCTTGTGATTGAAATCTGTTTTTATGAATATCACTGCATGTGTGTGTGTGTGTGTGTGTGTGTATGAGTTTCTGTAGATATATATATATCTTCTCTGTTTAAATAACAGGCCCCAAATTCATAAAAAAATCAATATTTCAAAATATAAATAGATTAAGGTGATGATCTTTAAATGAAAATTGATCATAACAATGTAATACTAATTTTAAAAATGGTTTCAAGTGTATATGTCATGAATTTATTTCTAAAATAAATTATTATAGTGAAACCATTGGAAATTATAAAAAATCAATCATTTTATTTTCGAATTTAGACTTCATAAACTAATTTGTATTGTAAGATAATGAATTTTAATATATAAATAAGAATTTTTAAGTATGGAGTTCTTGTGAATTCCTGAGTTGATCTAAATTTGGGTTTTCGTCAATTGTCCACGAACAGAGAGGTAATAGTGGTCGCGATCAAGGTTGGAGGTAGTGCGAAGGTTGACGATCATGGGAAAAATAGTGGTAGATTTTATAGTTTAACATGGTGGCGGTACATAGTCGAACTAGGGTTCGATGTCTGGTTTTGGGTCATCTTAATTCACGAGATCGTGCATGGACGAGAATGGATCCGACTTGTTCGCAAGTGATGGGATCGTAGTGGGGTAAATTGATACTGCTCTAGACGTGGAGGCGAGGGATCAGGTGGACGAGATAGTCGTGGAGAGCCATTTTTGTCGACGTGGTTTGGTTCCCGATGTTGTTCGTTTTGCTCGTTTTAAATTCATGGTGGGATCGTAGGATCTGGGTGGTCGGGAGAGTTGTGGGAGTCGTCGGCGACGTTTTGGAGCCGGAGTAGTTGGTCGGAGCTTAGGCGATTGCGCGTGCATGTGCATGCGTGTGAATTTGTGTCTGGGATTGTTGAAGTTTGGGGAAGGACGTGTTTGCTTGTGTCGATTTCGATAATATTGCACGTGTGACTCGAAGCAGGAACAAGAGCGAGTACTCGAGTTTGGCCTGGGATTTTTGGGTCAGTAAAATGATGTTTTTTTTCAAAGTTTTAAAATTTTAACAATACAATTTTTAATTTGAATAATTTTTGTTAACCCATTTCTTTTAATTAGTAAATGTTTTATTTAAATTATGGGTTGGTTAAAGTTTTAAAATAAATTATTTTACGATTAATTTAAGTTTAAAGTATTTTATCATGTATGCTTTTATTAATTTAAAAGTTTATTTAAATAATTTTTGATGATGTGATTCAGTGATTAATAAAGATAAATGGTTTATCTTTTAAAAAAATTAAATAAAAGCCTTAAGTTAATCTATGGGTTAATAAATGAATTTATTTCATGAGTTATCTTTAATTAATTATAGTTTTGATTAACTAAAAGATCATTTATTAACTAATTTTGAGGAATTAATTAATGCAGTTAATTTAAGGATAATTAAATGATTAAGAGCTAATTAATTAATTTAATCAATTAAAGGTTGATCAATGTAAGTAATTAAAGGGTAATTGCTCACTTAAAGGTAAGTGAAAGTAATTAAGAAGAATTGATAATTAATCAAGTGATCAAAGGATAACTACTCGATATAATTAATTTGTGATTTATTTATATAAATGATAAAGGATAATTACTTATTATAATTAATTAAGGATAATTAATTAAATGGTAATTAATTGAGGATTAATCAAGTAACGTAATTAATTAAGGAAAATTAATTAAAGAATAATTAAATAATCAAGGTTAATTGTTTGATTAAAGGTTGATTGATTCATTAATTAAGGTTGATTAATTAATAATTAAAGGCAAATTAATTTATTATTAAAGGTTAATTAAAAAATGATTAATGGATAATTAATGAAAATGGTTTGTAATTAATTAATGTTAATTAACCAGGATTGGCAATTTATTCATAAGTAATTAATTTGGTTTAAAAATTAATCAGTTGATTAGATGATCTTACTTATGGATGTTTGGATTGTATTGAATGCTTTGAATTTTTTGATATCCCTGATGTGCGATGTGTTGTGATATGATTGAGCTGTGAACTGTGATTTATTTATCCGTGATGAATTTACATATTTATCTGTAAATCTATGAATGAAGACAAGCGTTATAGGATTATACCGCTTATCGATATTATTGTGCTTGAATGGATATTGGTTGTGATATGTTATTGTTATGTGTAAACCCGCTGGACTACACCACACACACAAATATGGATTTCACGAGGAAATCGATTAAGTCATAGATATTTTGAATTTAAATATTATTTTGTTTCAAGGTTGAATTTTGAATCCAATTGGTTTGGAAGTAAAACCGAGTTAAATATGAAAAGCTTTTGAAAAGGAAGTTTTGAAATCTAAATTTAGTTTGAATATACTATATCTTATTATTTTGGAAATTATGGTTGGAAAGGTTATACATGTTATATAGTATGGATTTTAAACCATTTTTGAAGTATATTAAATGAATTTTTTTGGGAATTTGAATTTAATTCAAATTAGAACTTGTCGATGATACGGCAGTTCGTTGATTTTCTGGTTTATACTTTTAGAGGCTATAACTTGTGCGTATTTGATCGGATTTTTCCAAAACTCTTTATTTTCAAATGATAATTGCTTTTATATAAAGAAAGAACTTCCAATTTTTATTGAAAGGGTTTCAAATTTGAAATGGAATTGTTTTGAAAGCTATGAATGAATCTTTGTGAAAGATTGGTGAGCTATGTTTTCAAAGTGAATAGGATCTTAAAGGTGTATCTTTCGTTTAAAAGATTATTTAAACCATTCAAAAAAAAGGGTTTTTGGATAAAAGTTGTGACTTAACTAAGATCCCACTATATTCATATGCTTTTTAAATTAACGCTCATTAATCGGTTTAGCCAAGAGAGGACTTTATTTCATAAAACCCATTCCGAATAATGATACAAAGAAATGGATAGAATTTGAAGATAGTGGTGAAGATGGGTATTTTCGAAAGCGAAAGGATTACCTATCGAATGTCTCTGCACTGAATGGCCCCCGGTATAGAGATTTGATCACCCTATGTGATGGGGGGTTCAGACTTGATTAGGGATTATCCGGATTTGCAAGGACTTCTTTTGAAGTACCTTCGGTTCTGTTCAAACCAGGGACAGACTTATGTGGACGTATGTCTTACGTTACACTTTGAGATGTAAAGCTGGTTTCTATCGAATACATTTCTGTTTGGTGGCAGAGAAGTAAAGCTGGTTTCTATCGAATACATTTCTGTTTGGTGGCGGAGAATTTATTCTCTTAGCTTAACACCCTTCTTTGAGACATACAAGCTCAGAGGTTATGTAGTTGATATTTACTAGTGATACAATCCCAATTTGGCAATGTGGCATACTAAGTGTTGTTTATAATTTGTTGATCAAAGCATGGCTTTTGTGAAAAGCGTAGCTTTGTGGACGAGACCTCATCGAACCTCACAGCCCGAAAATGATCGAAACAGGAAGAATGTGGCAAGGTTACGAGGGTCGCGCCCTTTAGGGTATGTCCATTTCCTTCTAGAAAAAGGTGGTATCATTGTATGTAGCCCAGATATTTAACTTATGTGGTTGTTAGAATTTGTTGGTGTTGAGTGCTCGGATAAAGGTTGGTAACGATTGGGGGATGCAATACTCGTGTCAGTAGTTACCTTGTTATAGAGTAAGCTAGCCTTGTGTTGGTAGAGATCCGGTTAGGTTCTCAGAGCGTCCCTCCAGAGGCGTACCCATATGGTGTATGAAGTTCCTTAACCTGACCATTTGTTGGAAATCCGAAGAAACAATACATGTCCTGTACGATTGCAGTTGTATAACCTGGCACTTCAGGTGGTTGCTATAGCAGGCATAATATAATGGTACCTACGCTTGCTAAGATTAACAATATACTTTCGAAATGTTTTCTGCACTATGAACTAATAATAAAATCAAAAAGGATTTTGCGTATCAAGCATGTTTGGCTATCATAAGGAGAAATCTCTTCAATTGTGCACTTGCATTGTGTTTGTGCAGGAAGGCCTTATGGTAGTTTCGTTTTCCAAAAAGCATTGCAGATTTCTTTTTCCTTCTTTGTTTTTTTTTTGTTTCAAATAAAACTGTTTTCGTTTGCTCACACCAATCCCATGACTGACCTGGAGTTTATTGTTCCTTTTCTAAACTCTGGGTGCACACAATTTTCCACACGAGCAGCCTAGAGTCAGGTAGTCAGATTGTAGGTGTAGCTTTGGAAATCTTTAAACTCTTTGGTTCGGAATCGCATTTGCTTTATCGCATCATGATAGGTGTTTTGGAGCTTTGGCATTGGGGATGTAATCTGTTGCATTCTCACTCTCTCCCTCTTTTGGAAGTCAAAGTTGTTGTTCAGCTTAATGTTAATCATTCCGCTGTTGTACCTCTGATAATATTGATATTCATTTGTATCAGATATATTATCCATTGTTGTATTAATGATATTCATTTCTTTTTCCTCTGTGTTGTTTATTTAATGTGTTATAAGCTCCGACGAACCAGACTCGACATTTGAATCTACGGCATTCGAAAATGGGTGATGTATTTTGTGCTGATTTTCGAAGGCGAGTCAGGGTCATTTCAAATTTTCACACTATAGAAATCTCAACAACAATAGTTCAGATGGAACTACTCAGTGATAGGGCCTCGATACAAAAATTGGATCATCGCTTGAATTTAAACGAGAGAGAAAATAAGGTTTTAAATTTGTATGTTTTTAAAATATAAATTTTTTAATTAAGTTTACTTCGTATTTTTCTAACCTAGCCTATCAACTCCAGACCATAAAACAAATCGGGCCCAACCGATCTCCACCTTCCCAGTTTCCTTTCCTCTCCCTTCTTCGTTTTTTAAATACACGAAGATATGCATACCCCTGCTACAATGCAGTGCACCCCACCTCTGGACACCGAGCCTTGCCGTCGACCATCCCCACTCATCACCTTCGACCACCACTCCATATTTATCCACCTGAACCTACGGTTGTGCCCTCAATTCAAAATTTCGAACATCTAACCAATATGGGAACAATACCTAATCCCAGTCAAACGCCTTGCCTCGGCTATCCCTGCCACCATCCATCACCAAATCTCATCCAAAGCATCATCACATCCTAATCGACCTATCCGCTCTGGCGCACACCTCTATCTCCTTCCCTCGTCATCGCCCCCGCTCACAAACCCGAGACCAAAAACCATGACACTAAACCTTAAGTCGACCTCGTTCAGCCCCTACGGACATCTAGTGATCATTGCGCTATTTTTCTCTGATGCGTCATTAACCAAGCCACCTCCACGTCTAAAGCCATGCCATGACATTGATAATGTCGCCAGAATTTAGAGAAACTCCCAATTCCATTCATCTCTCAACCCCTCCTTCCTAATTACTCCTAAACAACCTTTAAAAATTGTGTTTTGCCACAACAAATCCGACCATATGATCCATTCCTTAAATTAAGCAAGTCAAATTTCGACCATAAGTAAAACACATACTGTTAAATGGGTTTTTTTTCCTCTATGCTTGATGAAATCAAATGAAGCCAATTTTTAAATACTCTATACTCTAAAACAAACAGCTTTTGTTTTGGAATCATAATCTAAAACTTAATCGATGTTAGGTTGTTCATTTTTGAAGTGGAAAGTGTTAACTTCTGCTGATTAAAACAAGATCAGAGAAGAAAAGTACAGTGTATATTGATTGGTAGGGTGAAGAAAAGTAGTGTATATTGAGTGGTAGGGTAAACTACCCTGTCTAACCTACACATACAAGCCATGTACACACACAACAGATGCATGTCTACATGTCACAGATCAAATGATTCATCCATAAAATCAAAGTTACGTATAAGTACAAGATAACCAGTAAGTAAAAGTGAAGTGTTTTGCTTACTGTTTATAGAAATGATGAACAATGCTTCAAATACAGATGAACACACTGCCTTGTTTGCTCCTGCTTCAAGCTTTTGAATGTCTTGATCATTTATGTTTTAATGGCGGCACTTTGTTAGTTTTTTTATATGTTATACATGAACACGGCATGGATTACATATAGGTGAATGGAAGTGTACAGTGCAAGCATATATAGAGGCTGAGATATGCACATGTACATGTTTCTTCATTTTTTTTCTTTTCTTTTCAATGTGGGTTGATTTGATCTTTAGCTTGATTTTATTTTATATGTGTTGATTTGATTTATGCATAGGCTTGATTGAATATTTTGTGTGCTTGACATTGAAATTTTACCATCATGATGCTGCCTATGTTTATATGTACACACATATATAGACATATCTATTCACCTATACATATTTTTACCATATACATATGTTCACTTTTGCATATTACCTTTAGACATATACATATTCATTTTATCATATTTACATATTCATATATACGTTTAGATACGCACATGTTTACTTATATATAGATATTTATATTTCCATATGCACTATTTTTATAAACATTTACCCATATATATATAGTCATTAATTTGAAATTTTCCATTATGAAGTTAACACATGTATGTATGTATATGTATATATATACATATACACATATATACCAATATACATGCTGATATATATTTTTCTTATTAAGAAATTAGCATTTTAAAAATTCAATATAGCTCGTAGAAATATATCGCCAAATATCCAATATCAGAAAATTAATTTATTTGACTTATGTTCTTCTTTTGTTAACAACCAATCAATCTCATATTTAAGAATAAACATTTGTTAATTCGAATGCTATTATTAGTTCCTCACAATCAATATCAAAAGGTTATATTGAAATTTGTTATCAACTTTTATCTTATTGCACATTTATTCAATTTCTTTATTTAAATGACATTTATTGTTCATACTTGAGTTATTAATTTAGTACAATTGAATATTGTTTGTTTCTCAGATACTAATTAAAAAAATTCTCTTATTGCAATTTTGTCATTTACAGATTCAATTTAGACTATCATTTCCGTTCGATATATTTTCATTAATAACAATATAAATATTTGTTTCTAACCATCTTTATTCGAAAATTAAATTAAATATTTTTAAATGGTCAAAAATAGGGGTCGTTACAATCTCTCCCACTCAGAACTTTTCGTCCTTGAAAAGAGTGGAATAAGAGAATAGAAAGATGGGGAATTCTTTTATAACAAAATACTTTTATAATAAAATACTTAAATGTTTGAAAAGTTTCTTTGTTAAGAATTCTTTCATAACAAAATACTTTTATATCGAAAAGACTTTTGATAACTCGATGTTTCAACAACGTTATCCTCGTTCTTACATAATCTAGTAATACATTAATCAGGCATAAGACTAGAAATCTATAAGTACTTAGTAGACATATTTCAACACCTAGTGAGAATACGTGAAAAACTTTTAAAAATAGATATGGAAAGTATAATCCCATCACTGAAATCAAACAAACGGGATCGTCATGGAACGCAGTCACTAAGTTCTCTCTCTCTCTTGCTAAGTCGAGAGGATAGAGCGACATGGCCTCAAGTGACTTTAGGCAGTCGCTGCCCAATATCTTACGCCATGCCATCCAAAACAACCATAGATCGCAAATACACAATGGTTTCTCCTAGGTCCCCTAGTAAGATCTGTACCTATGAGGAATCACTGCTCTATGAATTACGCTATACAAACACTCGCATGGATCGTAATCTACTTAATAGTAACACTGGTGGTTACATCGCTATCACCCATAGACTCAAGGCAATCATCTACCCCCTCAAATTACACTATGTGGACCGTAGATACACAATTATTTTTCCTGGTTTCCCCGAAAAGCATCCGTACCTTAGGGCAATCACTCTACCAAGGCGAACTACGCTGAAAACGACCATAAATCGCAGATACACAATGGTCTCGTCTGGGTCCCCCAGGTAACATCCGTAACCATAAGCCTTCACAGCCCTGCGAATTTCGCTATGCAGCCAAGTCAAAGGAAACTCATGAGTATTATGTTCGGACAACCTATATCGATTAGGACCATTCCTGGATCCACCCAAGTCCATCTGGGATCAAATCAAAGAATCAATAGATTGTATCCACAATTTGGCCACAAAGCGGATAATCAAGCAGAAGGTACTTCCCATATCTACAATTTCAAAATGTATATCATAATATACATAATACCTTTTCAAATAATCACTTCAAAATCATACTTATATAAATTCCATTATATATAATATTATCACTTTCAAGATCAATTACCTTTCAAATCAATAGTTTTTGAATTAACTTCAAACTTATACAAATCATTTTTATATAATTTTGAAAACTTCTAAATCGATTTTTTTAGATTCAAAGGTTCTCGACATCGGTCAATTTCCAATATCAATTCAATTTTAGTTTCGATTTCATCTATGATTTCTACAATCATTTCTCAAATTGAATATTATTCAATATTCATATATATTAAAAGTACAATCATCATTTTTCAAAATTTACTTCGGCTTCATATTTACATTAAGTCATGTCTATATAAAATCAACTTCCTTTCTAAATTACTATGTAAGTAACTATGTTTTAAAACAACAATTTCTTTTCAAAATCAATACTTTACAAAATTCCTTTATACATAAATGACCTTATAAATTATTATTATTACTATTATTGGTTCATAAACATTTCTCAAACAATTCTATTATAAAAACTTTTCAAAACTAGATTTCATATTTGTACAAAATTAAAATTTTCCTTCAAAATCATTTTGCAAATAAGTAAGGTTTTGCAAGTATTTATGAAGTCCTAAGCATTTCTTAAAGCTCAATTTCATTTAAAGAAGTTCAAAACTAATTTCCTCTTTGTATAATACTAAATAATCTTATTTATTTTAATTATCCAAATATTTAACGTTTTAAAACTTATCTAACTTCTATTTACCTTTATTTTGAAATTTTCAAAACTAAACTTTAAATGCTTTTCAAAAATTCTTAGCATTGAAAATTAATTCTCAATTTGGAAGTGTCCAACTATTCAGAATAGTCAGAAAAATCAAATTCCAATTCGAAATTGGAAATCGACAATCAATCATCTCAATAAGATACACAATCAATCAATCAATCAATCAATCATTCCAAATGCATAGGATACATGTGTTCATAATATAATTCAACCTAAATTTTGAGAACTGAACAACGGGTTTTATTTCAAATTGTTAGAAATAAATATATACATATCTCTTTCGAATATCAAATCATACTTCAGGGATTTGAATCAAAACAATTCCATTAAACAATCCAATAACAAAGCTACTAAAGTGGCCTCCCTCACTTTGAAACTCGAAAAAGAATGCCGATGATGCTGCAGACATCACCAAAATTTATTTTCCAATGACAGAACTGAGTTTCGGACTTCATTTTTGTTAAATCTAATGAAAATCCCATTTTGAAATCACATTGAAATCATTTATAACAGTTCTATTTGGAAAATAATTTCAAATTATGCTATTACATATTTTCTGAATCTTAAAACCAATTTAAAAAAATCCCCAAATCAAACTTTCAAACTTTTAGTGTTAAAAACATTTTGTTTATTTATTAACCATGTCTAGATGTACAATATTTCATATATTACTTTCAAATGGGTATCCAATACTCTTTGAAATGATAAAGAGGAAAATTCAAATATATATATATATATATATATATATATATTCACTTCAAAATCGATGTTAAACATGAAGTTTCTCAGTTGGGTTAATATTTTTTTTAAAGCAAAATTTTCCAACCAAGGTCAAATGCTCAAATCAACAGCCAATAGTCCAAGCTCATAAACTGGTGGAACATGACTCCTCAATTAATAAGCAACAATATGCACACCCATATCAACCAAACAATCAATCAACAAAGAGATAAATCCAACAGTCACGATTGATTTTATTAGTTTATAGAATTCATTCTTTTCTACTCTGTATAAAATACAAGTTAAAATCATTTCATTTATTAATATAAAAATATTTTTATATCTCTAACAAATATGCTCTCTCTTATATGTAAATACACTCAATGAGCTTATCTTATGAGTTTAGGTATATGCTAAACCAAAGCATTGATACCAAGTGTAACGACCCGGGATTTTCTATAGGATCGATTTCACCCTAGACAGGGTGAATAGGGTGATACTATAAATTATAAAAATTTAATGTGGAAGTATAAAAAATAATTTCAACACAGATATAGCAGAATAATAACAGCAAAGATAATAGCAGAGTAATAAATGTAGAAATAGAACAACACAGATTTACCCAGCTTTGGCAAAACCCTGCCTACGTGTTGCATCCAAGGTTTCTACTAGAAATTAAGTAGTCAGACGCTTACACACCTAAAATCGCGACACCCGCTATCGACTAACCTAACTCGCTCAAAACTCTACCACAACTCAGCCACTGCGTTGCGAATTCTTGAACTACACCACCGTAGTTCGTTCCCTAGTCACATGACTAGAAATTACAAACGATTAAAAGTGCAAATACAAATTTAAAAACAATTTAAAAAACAAAACCCTAACATAAAAATTAAAGCCCAAAACACTATTTTAAGCGGGCCAAAAATAGATAAAGTGATAAAGCAATATGTACCCCTTTCTCATTTATTTCTTCGGTCCGATATTTCTTCTTTGTGAAAAATGGTTGCTTCTTTGTTGCTCGTTCGTTCCTTTGTGAAAAGTTAGGGTTTTTGGGAAATTAAAGTCGCTGCTTTCTGTTGATCGATCGAATAGACGATTTAGAGTTCTTTGCTTTGTCAATTGATTAGTTCTTCGATTTGCGCACGACTGATTCAATTTCGTCGAGTATGATATGATTTGGGTATGTAATTCCTTTTTGCCTTTCTGATTGATTTGCTTGAACTTGATTGATTTACATCCCGATGATGATTTGGGTTAAATAGGGATTGAATCGCTTTATTTTCATTTTTATTTTTCATTTTGAATTCGTTTGTTTATATGCTTGGTCGTTCGATTTTTATTCAATGTGTGTGATTAATCTTGACTTGTTCATTTCATATAATTCGTTGCTTGAGTGTTACAGCTTTGATTTTTACTCGTTCGATTCCTTTCCTTGGTCACCACGGCTTTGATTCTCTGTTGACTTCGATTACTTGATTTTTAAAAATTATTTAATTTCGGCACTGACTTGATTTGAAACTACTATTCCATGATTTTTGAAAAAAAAAACATGCTGCAACATTTGAACTGTTGTATGCTTCTTTAATCAGTGACTCATCGTCCGGTTCTGGTGTATATATTCATGTCGTGCTCTGTCCATACTGTGTTTTCTTCTATCAACAAATCTCTGGTCGTATTCCATTGTATTTTAATACTGGTCATGGCCAATTGGATTTTGTAATAATATTGCCTTGTTAGGTACTGCTTGTGACGACCCGGAAATTTTTAACATTTGAAATGAAATATTTAATCGATTTTAAATATCTGGAGGTTAGTTTAACTTGAATTTTGAATATAGATATGAATTTGGCAATTTAATTATTGAAATTTATTTATTAAAGTTGGGTAAAAATTTGAATTTCCAATTTTTAGCTTGTTAAAAAATAATTTGATGGCTTAGAAAATTTATATTGATAATACTGAGGATAATGGAAGCTTCAGAATTGAATTTGGAAGCAATTTAATCAGTTTTGAAAATTTATTGTTTAAATTGATATTTAAAATAGCCTTCCAAGGCACAGTCTCGAATTCGACGAAACCAGTTCCATTGGATCTGTAATAGTTAGTTATTATCGGATTTCAAATTTCGTAGCGTTTGGATTCACCGTTTGGTCGTTCGATCTGGAAACGTCTAGAAATAATTTAGTTGAATTTAATTTAAATAGTCGCTTTAAATAGCTATCTCCATATACGATCAAATTGGAGCCCGAAATTTGTTCCATTGGGTTCGGAATAGGGTTATAACATTAGAAACGCTAGAAGGCATGCCTCGATAGGAGTTCAGGATTTCGAGTTTTTTTCTTCTTCACAATTCAAAAGCAAAATCCCTTTTCAAATTCTTCTTATTGGAAAGGGAAAAAAATCACTTCATTTAGGCAAAATCAAAATCATCGAACAAAGCGACCCGATAACCCAAAATTGCGAAAACTCAAATCATGCACGAAAAGGAAGGCCGGCTTCGTTTCCCTTTGTAGCATCGCACAGAGCTGGATCGAAATCAGCTTCAATTCGAAGCAAATTGGGTGTCGCAAGGAGATGGAGGGTTGCGTGAGATCTCGAGACACGTGCGAGCAAGCGATTGGTGGCGAGGCGCTCAAGCCAAGCAATCAACATCGAAGCTTCGGCAGGTTTTGGCAACACGCGGCAGTGGCAAGCGACGCAACGTGGCAACGACGACGATGAGGCTAGGTTTGTGGCATTGTTTTAGGGTGCAGCATTTCTAGGGTTTCGTGGCGACGATCATGGTGTTCGTCGTGATGGAGCCGTACTCGAGTTCGTGTTCGTGGCTGCAAAAACATTGGTCGAGCATTCTTGGTGAGGTTCTGAGGCGATTAGGTAATTTATTTTATTTTTATTCGTTAACATTTACATGCATTTTTCGATTTATATAAGAAAATAGTAATAAATAAATTGTATAGTTCATAGTAAGTATTTCCAATTTATTTTATTTAAATTATACACACACACACACATATACACACATATATGGATATATTATATCAGCAGTACATATATATCATAGTAGGATATATATAATAATACTAATTTTTAACAGTGAAGTAACTTTTGTCTACTGAGATTTCAGTATATATATATATATATATATATATATATATATACGTGTATATATATATATACACACATACATACATACGTATGGGTATGCAAGGCTTAACAGGAAAAGAAAAAATGTATACATTTTAACTAAATATTATTTAGGAAAATTTTATAGTAAAGTTTGTTTAAATTAATTGTTTTATAGTATTTGTTTTTAAATTGGTGAAGGTTTATATAGGAATTGCATTTTTTAAAATCTGTAATTTTTTTGGTGTATATGTAGTTTAAAAATTTAAACTATTAGTTTAAAATAAATCACTGGTTAATTAAAACTATCAAATGAAAATTTAAATTGTTCGATTGATTTGAATATTAACAAAAATTATGTAATTGTTTATAAAAGGTCAAAAGATCATGAAAAACGATCTAGAATGGAAAATGTATTGCATGCATAGGCAAAAGGTGAGATCTTCTCACTCAATCAATATTGTCCTGATTTAAATTTTGACTAGTTAGATTTAAAATTGATTGACCGCGTGCTTGGATGATTGATTTATAATAATTATTCACTCGATGATATTATTTATATAGTATTATATAGTATATATTGGGTGATTGATTTCCCGCATTATATAGCGGATGAGACCATATGCGCCGCATAATAGCAGATGATATTATATAAATCTCATATACCGCAATATTCCAGCTCGAAGTGGAATTGGTATTTAATTGTTATGCTAACGTCTGTGGATGCAGGGAAAACAGGTTGGAGGGATCCAACTGGATTCCTCAAATAATTGAATTTATTTCAATATTAGGTGTTGATCATTTATAATCTGTGTGTGACTATTTATGATTGAAACTGTTGAAGGCTATAATTTAGCCAAATATATTTTTGGTATCGTAGGATACCAGAAATAAATAAAATTTTATTTTTTTGAAATTTAGTAAAAAATTTATAGTAAATTAATCTTAGAAAATTGAATAGATTTAAAAGAAGGAATTTGTTTCAAAAGAGAATAAATTTGGTGTTGAAAATAATTTAGAAATTAATTTTGGAAATTGATTTGGTATTTGAAAATAAATTTGTAAATCAATCGTATATCAATGGAGATTTAGAATTTTAATTTCACAATGGGAATTTATAAAGGAAAGGGAGATTTGTTTTAAAAATAAACATTTGGTTATTTCTAAAAGTGTGAAAGGAATTTATGGATTTGGAACGTAAATTTAAAATAAATCCAGAAGGATTTATAAATTGATTTGAATGAACCATTTCAGAAAGGAAGGTGTATTTTCCCTGGAAAGCCGAGTATGTTTTCAATATAATCCATAAATATGAAATTGAAGTTGTGAAGATGGATTTAAGGAAAGATTATTTTGGAGACATTATTTACTTGGGTTACTTTGAAAATCTTTAAAGTAAAGATTCATTTTAATATAGAAGTGGTTATTTAAAGATTAAATTGATATTTGTTTAGAAAATGGTTATTTAAAATTGTTTTATCTAAATATTTCCAAGTATAAATCTTGGATAAGTGATTCAAAGTATTTTAAAGTATTTGAACTCGGTAAACTTTCAGTAGAAATAAATAATATCGGGAATCTTATTCTGGGAGTGAAAAGTGAATTTTAATTTGTTTTCAAATGGTTGAAGTGTTAAAAATATATATCTTGTGAAGATATTTTGAAACTAATAATTGGGAAAATTATTTAAATCTGGTAATTGTTGTGAATGTTGATTGATAGTTTAATAACCGACTATCAATATTGGCCTTTTAATGGCATTTGAATTTCGATGCGATCGGGGTTCGAATTCTAAGTGGATATCCGAAAACCACATCGAACCTTTGTGATTGTGATGGATCTTTTGTTTAAGAAGATCAACGTGGAAATTGTCGTGGTTTTTTTGAAATCTGAATGAACACTTATTTTTAAAAATAAGCGCTCATTACTCGGATTAGCCGGGAGAGGACCTTGTGTCATAAAACCCATTCCGAATAACGATACGATGAAATGGGATTACATTTGAAGACGGTGTTGAAGATCGGGTATTTTCAAAAGCGAACGAATTACCTGTCGAAGGTCCCTGCACCGGGTTGCTCCGGTATAGATATTTTATCACCTTTTTCATGGGGATTCCGGACGTGATTTGTGAATATCCGAATTTGAAAGGGCTTCTTTGAAGTGCCTTCGTTTCCGTTCGATCCCGTAACGGACTTGTATGGATGCGTGTCCGACGTTACTTTTTGAGATATAAAGCTAGTTTCTATCAAATACATTTCTATTGGTGCCGGAGAATTTATTCTTTTAGCTTAACACCCTTCCCCGAGACATACGAGCTTAGAGGTTATGTAGCTGATGGTTACTAGTGATATATTCCCAAACTGGTAATGTGGCATACAAAGTGCTGCTAATCATTTGTTGCTCAAGCATGACTTTGTGAAAAGTGTAGCTTTGTGGACGAGACTTCGTCGGACCTCACACCTCGGAAATGGTCAAAACAGGAAAGATGCGGCAAGGTTATGAGGGTCGCGCCCTTTATGGTATGTCATTTCCTTCTGGAAAAGGGTTGTATCATGGTATGGAGCCCGGATATTTTACCTATGTTGTTGCCGCAAATTTATTATACTTTGTGGTTGTTGCTTTGTGGTTGATGATCCTCGGATAAAGGTCGCAAACGACCGGGGGATGGCATACTCGAGTAGGAGTTACCTAGTTACAGAGGTGACCCAGTCTTGTGTTGACAGAGATCCGGGTAGGTTCTCGGGACGTCCCTCCAGAGGCGTACCTATGTGGCAGTAGGAAGTTCCTTAGCCTGACCATTTGTTGGAAATTCAAAAAACAATACGCAACTTGTGCGGTTTTAGTTGTAGAAACTTCCGTTTTATATGGTAGCTATAGCAGGCATAATACAATGGTACCTATGCTAGGTAAGATTAATATTATACTATCGAAATGTTTTCTACACTATGCACTAATGATAATACTAAAAAGGATTTGCGCATTAAGCATGTTTTACTATCGTAAGGGGAAATCTCCTTCAATTCTACGTTTGCATTGTGTGTGTGGCGGGAGGCCTTATGGTAGTTTCATTTTCCAAAAGCATAGCGGATTTCTTTTTATTTTCTTTGTGAAAATAACTATTTTTAGGATCTCATACCAGTCCCACGACTGACTCGGAGTTTATTGTTCCCTTTCTAAACTCTAGGTGCCCATAATTTTCCACACGGGCAGCCTAGAGTCAGGTTATCATTATTTGGGAGCAAAGTCAAGAAGTTGCTGTGGAAATCAGGAGTTGGAGCTGGTGGCGAGGCGTATCACTTATATATGTAATATTTCTTTTCGCTGTTTGTTGTTGTAACATTCTAATAATGTAATGTGATGTAATATAATAACTGATATAGTGTTTTTGTTTTTAAAGATAATTCATTTATCTATTACATGTTGTTCCGCTGCGAAATGTGAGATTCTGTTGTTGTTTCTACTTCTTCTTCTATCTTCTTTTTCTTAAACCCTAATGGTTCGGTGTTTCCGGCATTCGGTTGTTCGGCATTCGATACAGTGGACATATCGATGTCGACTTTCGAAAGTCAAAAAAATGGGATTATTACAAAGCGGTATCAGACTATTTGGTTAAGCAACAACCTTGGCTCTGTTGGGTGTTACTCATTAGAGATAGAGTCAGCAGTACTCTAGAATGAGTTTGAGTGTAATAATAGATATGAGCGCGTATTTGTTATTGAATATAAAATTGTTTTATATTGTGTTGATTGGTTTGTTGAGTGGTATATGGATTTTGGTCGGTATAGTTCGTACAACTCTATCGATAGGAATCTCTAAACGCTCGTACAGAACATTTCGACACGATATTGTTTTGAAATAGGGTAAATGAAATAATTTTACCCAAACTATTGTCGTATATAAAGAAATAAATTTTCTATGAATTATTATAATATATGGTTGCTTGATTGCTAGGAAGCGATAATATTAAATTATTATCATCGTCGTATGAGGAATTGAAATCAAAACCAAAAGCTAAGGAAATAAAAATCCAAATGGGATTTGTAAATGTAAATAGTAAATGTGTTTTATAATTTGAAATGGAAGTCCAGAGTAATATTTGAGAAAAAAATTGATAGGCTTTGAAATTTGGAAAAAATTAAATTCCTTTTGAGTTTGAAAATCGTTTTCAAGGGTTTGGAAAAAAATTTTGGAGGGATAAAAGCTCTAAAATCTTTTCGGTCACTGGAAAAAAATTTCGGTGATGATCGCAACATCATCAGTGTTCATTTTCGAGTTTCCAAGAGGGGGATTGCTGCCAAATTATTTAAAATTGGAAAACTGGGTTTGGTTTTGGAAATTCAGAAGATAATTTGAATTGATTTCAAAAGTGGTTTTGAAAAGATGAAAATACTCTGTAATGTTATATAAAATATTTTTGGAATATCATTAAGTTTGATAACTTGTAAAGTTTAAAGTTGTGAAAATAAGATCTAACTTAAAGAGAAGTCAGATAAAAGTAAATGTGGAAACAAAATAAGTTAGAAGGAAAATTTAATTCAAGTGGAATTAAAAAAAAGAATGGAAATTGAATAAAAGAATTGAGATTGAAAATTTGAGTTAATTTGAATAAAGGTGGAAAATAAAGTTGTGAATGAATAAATGAATTTAAAACTGCAAATAAATGAAAGTGAATTGAATGTTGAAATTCATTTCGAATTTGTAAATAAAGAGAACATGAATTGTAATTGAATTTGATTTGTGATAAACAAAGCGAAGTATTGAAATGAAACCAATAAGTGAAATTAATTAAAGGAATGACGAAATTGAATATGATTTGAAATGAATCGAAATTCAATAATTATGAACGAAAGGTGAATTAAATTCATATGGAATTTGAAATCCAGTTTAAATATCAGTGGTTATTAAACAAAATAGTGAATTGAAAATAAAATTTTGGGAATGAACAAAAGAATAAAAACATAAATTGAAACTGAATATTGAAAACTAATTTGAATTGTGTGAAATCAAATGAAGTTGTAAATTTAGTTCGAAGTGAAATAAAGGATAATAAAGGTGGAAATAAAAATGGCTTAATGAATTAGAATGTGTAATGAATTAGTAAATGAAGCTAATTTAAAATAGTGCAGTTGTGAATGAAAGATAGTTGATAAAATTCAATATTTAGAAGTTAAATTGAATCCAAACAGAATTGAAGTGTAAATTGAATTCAAAGGAAATTGGAAATGTAAGATTGAATGAAAATGGATATATAACTTCAATAGTAAAGTAAAATTGGTATAAGAAGTATATATTGAAGATTTTGTAAAGGAATGTGCAAAATAAATTTGAATGTTGTAATTGGATATTATGGCTAGCAGGATATACAGGTGTGTTAAAGACAAACGATAAATTGGATTTTGGTTTCGAAGATAAAAATTGAATTGCTTGACAAAGAGGTATGTATTTAAATTTCAGTATGAAATTTGATGATTTTCTTGTCCAGCCGCTTGGCGTTTTGTTTTCTTTTTGAATTTGGGGGCCTGTGGTGCCATTTTGCAGTCGTACCGAGCTAGCCGCGCAAAGGAGACGCCGGCGAAATTTTTCGAAAATTTAGGAAGTTAGAAATTTTTTGATAAATTTGGAAAATTTGAAATTTGAATTTGAATTTAAATTTGAATTGTTAGGAAAACAATGTTGTTTGGAAACTGTGAAGATTTTGCAAAGCTGGTTGAAATGATAATAGATCTTTGATAAAAAGATTTGTTTTGGGCAAGTTGATAAAACTGTTTAGTTTTGGAAAGATAGAAAATGGGTTAAGGATCATTCTTCTTAACTAGTAATTTCGGCACGAAATTCTTTTAAGGGGGAAGGATGTGACGACCCAGAAACTTTTAACATTTGAAATGAAATATTTAATCGATTTTAAATATTTGGAGGTTAGTTTAGCTTGAATTTCGAATATAAATATGAATTTGGCAATTTAATTATTGAAATTAATTTATTAAAGTTGGGTAAAAATTTGAATTTTCAATTTTTAGCTTGTTAAAAAATAATTTGATGGCTTAGAAAATTTATATTGATAATACTAAGGATAATGGAAGCTTCAGAATTGAATTTGGAAGCGATTTAATCAGTTTTGAAAATTTATTGTGTAAATTGATATTTAAAATAGCCTTCCGAGGCATAGTCTCAAAATTCGACGAAACCAGTTCCATTGGATCTGTAATGTTAGTTATTATCGGATTTCAAATTTCGTAGCGCTTGGATTCACCGTTTGGTCGTTCGATCTAGAAACATCTAGAAATAATTTAGTTGAATTTAATTTAAATAGTCGATTTAAATATCTATCTTCCACATATGATCAAATTAGAGCCCGAAATTTGTTACATTGGGTTTGGAATAGGGTTATAACATTAGAAAAGCTAGGCGGCATGCATCAATAAGAGTTCGGGATATCGAATTAGGTTATACGAGATATTTTGAATATAAAATTATAAAAATCAATTAGAAAACCAAAACCTACCTTCCTCCACACGCCAACATCATCGTGTCTCCTTCTTCTTTTATATCATAGCCGAGTTTTTTTCTTCGTCACAATTCAGAAAAAAACTCAAATCATGCACAAAAAGGAACGCCGGCCTCATTTCTCTTTGTAACATCGCACGGAGCTGGATCGAAATCAGCTTCAATTTGAAGCAAATTGGGTGTCGCAAGGAGATGGAGGGTTGCGCGAGGTCTCGAGGCACGTGCGAGCAGGCGATTGGCGACGAGGCACTCGAGCCGAGCAATCAAAATCGAAGTTTCGGCAGGTTTTGGCAACGCGCGGCAGTGGCAAGCATTGCCACATGGCAGCGACGGCGACGAGCTAGGTTTGCGGCATTGATTTGGGGTGCAGCATTTCTAGGGTTTCGCGGTGACGATCGTAGTGTTTGTCGTGATGGAGTCATATTCGAGTTCGTGGCTGCAAAAACATTGGTCGAGCATTCTTGGTGAGGTTCTGCGACGATTAGATAATTTATTTTATTTTTATTCGTTAAAATTTACATGCACTTTTCGATTTATATAAGAAAATAGTAATAAATAAATTGTATAGTTCATAGTAAGTATTTCCAATTTATTTTATTTAAATTATACACACACACACACACATATATGTATATATTATATAAGCAGTACATATATATCACAGTAGGATATATATAATAATACTAATTTTTAACAGTGAAGTAACTTTTGTTTACTGAGATTTTAATATATATATACATATACGTATGGGTATACAAGGCTTAACAAGAAAAGAAAAATGTATATATTTCAACTACATACTGTTTAGGAAAATTTTACAGTAAAGTTTGTTTAAATTATTTGTTTAGTAGTACTTGTTTTTAAATTGGTGAAGGTTTATATAAGAATTGAATTTTTTAAAATCTGTAATTTTTTGGTGTACATGTAGTTTAAAAATTTAAACTATTAGTTTAAAATAAATCACTGGTTAATTAAAACTATCAAATGAAAATTTAAATTGTTCGATTGATTCGACTATTAACAAAAATTATGTAATTGTTTATACTAGGTCAAAAGATCGTGAAAAACGAACTGGAATGGAAAATGTATTGCATCCACAGGCAAAAGGTGAGATTTTCTCACTCAATCAATATTGTCCTGATTTAAATTTTGAATAGTTAGATTTAAAATTAATTGACCGCATGCTTGGATGATTGATTTATAATAATTATTCACTGGATGATATAATTTGTATAGTAGTATATAGTATATATTGGGTGGTTGATTTCCCGCATTATATAGCGGATAAGACCCTATGCGCCGCATAATAGCGGATGATATTATATAAATCCCGTATACCGTGATATTCCACCTCGAAGTGGAATTGGTATTTAATTGTTATGCTAACGTCTGTGGATGTTGTGAAAACAGGTTGGAGGGATCCAACTGGATTCCTCAAATAATTGAATTTATTTCAGTATTGTGTGTTGATCATTTATAATCTATGTGTGACTATTTGTGATTGAAACTGCTGAAGGCTATAATTTAGCCAAATATATTTTTGGTATCGTAGGATACCAGAAATAAATAAAATTTGATTTTTTTGAAATTTAGTAGAAAATTTATAGTAAATTAATCTTAGAAAATTGAATGGATTTAAAAGAAGGAATTTGTTTCAAAAGAGAATAAATTTGGTGTTGATATAAATTTAGAAATCCATTTTAGAAATTGATTTGGTATTTGAAAATAAATTTGGAAATCAATCGTATATCAATGGATATTTAGAAGTTTAAATTCACAATGGGAATTTATAAAGGAAAGGGAGATTTGTTTTAAAAATAAACATTTGGTTATTTTTAAAAGTGTGAAAGGAATTTACGGATTTGGAATGTAAATTTAAAATAAATCCATAAGGATTTATAAATTGATTTGAATGAACCATTTCTGAATAGAAGGTTTATTTTCCCTGGAAAGCCGAGTATGTTTTCAATATAACCTATAAATATGAAATTGAAGTTATGAAGATGGTTCTAAGGAAAGATTATTTTGGAGAAATTATTTACTTGGGTTATTTTGAAAATCTTTGAAGTAAAGATTATTTTAATATAGAACTGGTTATTTAAAGATTAAATTGATATTTTTTTAGAAAATGGTTATTTAAAATTGTTTTATCTAAATATATCCAAGTATATATCTTGGATAAGTGATTTAAAGTATTTTGAAGTATTTGAACTCGGTAGACTTTCAGTAGAAATAAATAATATCGGGATCTTATTCCGCGAGTGAAAAGTGAATTTGAATTTGTTTTCAATGGTTGAAGTGTTAAAAATATATATCTTGTGAAGGTATTTTGAAAATAATAATTGGGAAAATTATTTAAATCTGGTAATTGTTGTGAATGTTGATTGATAGTTAAATAACCGACTATCAATATTGGCCTTCTAATGGCATTTGAATTTCGATGCGACCAGGGGTCGGATTCCAAGTGGATATCCGAAAACCACATCGAACCTTTGTGATTGTGATGGATCTTTTGTTTAAGAAGATCAACGTGGAAATTATTATGATTTGTTTGAAATCTGAATGAATACTTATTTTTAAAAATAAGCGCTCATTATTCAGATTAGCCGGGAGAGGACCTTGTGTCATAAAAGCCATTCTGAATAATGATACGACGAAATGGGATTACATTTGGATACGGTGTTGAAGACCGGGTATTTTCGAAAGCGAAAGGATTACCTGTCGAATGTCTCTTCACCGGGTTGCTCCGGTATAGAGATTTTATCACCTTTGTGATGGGGATTCCGAACGTGATTTGTAAATATCCGGATTTGCAAGGGTTTCTTTGAAGTGCCTTCGGTTCCGTTCGATCCCGAAACGGACTTGTATGGATGCGTGTCTGACGTTACACTTTGAGAAATAAAGCTAGTTTCTATCAAATACATTTCTATTGGTGGCGGAGAATTTATTCTCTTAGCTTAACACCCTTCCCTGAGACATACGAGCTCAGAGGTTATGTAGTTGATGTTTACTAGTGATATATTCCCAAACTAGTAATGTGGCATACGAATTGCTGCTGATCATTTGTTGATCAAAACATGACTTTGTGAAAAGTGTAGCTACACCTTGGAAATGGTCAAAACAAGAAAGATGCTACAAGATTATGAGGGTCGTGCCCTTTAGAGTATGTCATTTCCTTCTAGAAATGGGTAGTATCATGGTATGGAGCCCGGATATTTTACCTATGTTGTTGCCGCAAATTGATTATACTTTGTGGTTGTTGCTTTGTGGTTGAGGATCCTCGGATAAAGGTCGCAAACGACCGAGGAATGGCATACTCGAGTAGCAGTTACCTAGTTACAGAGGTAATCTGGCCTTGTGTTGGCAGGGATTCGGGTAGGATCTTGGGACGCCCCTCCAGAGGCGTACCCATGTGGCAGTAGGACGTTCCTTAGCCTGACAATTTGTTGGAAATCCAAAGAAACAATACGCGCCTTGTACGGTTTTAGTTATAGAACCTGCCATTTAATATGGTAGCTATAGCAGTCATAATATAATGGTACCTATGCTGGCTAAGATTAATATTGTACTTTCGAAATGTTTTCTACACTATGCATTAATGATAATATTAAAAAGGATTTTGCGTATTAGGTATGTTTGACTATCATAAGGAGAAATCTCCTCCAATTCTGCGTTTGTATTGTGTGTGTAGCGGGAGGCCTTATGGTAGTTTCATTTCCCAAAAGCATAGTGGATTTCTTTTTATTTTCTTTGTGAAAATAACTATTTTTAGGATCTCACACCAGTCACACGAATGATTCGGAGTTTATGGTTCCCTTTCTAAACTCTGGGTGCCCATAATTTTCCACACGAGCTGCCTAGAGTCAGGTTATCATTATTTGGGAGCAAAGTCAAGAAGTTGCTATGGAAATCAGGAGTTGGAGTTGGATGGTGAGGCATATCACTTATATATGTAATATTTCTTTCCGTTGTTTTTTGTTGTAACACTCTGATAATGTAATGTGATGTAATATAATAACCGATATAGTGTTTTTGTTTTAAAGATTATTCATTTATCTATTATATGTTGTTCCACTACGAAATGTGAGATTATGTTATTGTTTCTGCTTCTTCTTCTATCTTCTTTTTCTTAAACCATAATGGTTCGGTTTTTCCGGGATTTGATTGTTCGGCATTCGATATAGTGGACGTATCGATGACGACTTTCGGAAGTCGGAAAAATGGGATTATTACACTGCTACTCTTTTGAACAATGACTCGTACTGTGTTCATGTGGTCTGCACTGCTTCATCGATATATATATATATATATATATATATATATATATATATATATACACATACATATATATGTGTGTATGTGTGCGCGCATGTGTATGCATATATATATATGCATATATATATGTATATATATATATATACATGTGTTTTTGTATTGCTCTGACTGAAAATGGGTGACCACGGCTTGCTTGTGCTTATTCCTGTTCTTGTTTCACTGGATTGGTCTGCACTGATTTTTTGGTCTTCAATGATGATGTTAGCTGAGTTGTCCTTTTGCCTATGTATACATGTATACTGTTGTTATGTGATTCATGTAAATACTTGTTCGATTGAAACTGTTCTCGGTTCAAAACTTCTACATTGAGTTTGAACTTGTACATTATGTTATTCTCTAGTCTATCTGATTCTGCTAGCCAATGTTTGTGATCTAGTCTTGGCTATTTGATTCATGTGTACACATATGCTTACATATATGTACAAAATAAATGATCTGGTTCCATTTGTCATTGTTAAACTTCATGCATGTTTGGTTGCCAGGTCTAGTTGTTGTTTTGTACTGGTGCACTTGATATCATTTGTTGAGGCTCCTGAACTAATGGATTCTGGTGACTGTAGTATCATGTAGTGTTTGGTCTTTGAGTTGATTTGCAGTTTGGTTTTGCTGCACTGCTCTCTTCAGTGATCTAACAACCCGATATTTTCAACCATTCGCATCCGGACATGTTGGACATGAATTGCTCAAAATACCGCATTGTAAATAAAATTTGGCAAATCTCAGAATATACAGTAAATAAATAGTCATAGATCACAGACACAGAGTAAATTATAATGCAGTGGAAGTAAAAGAGATAGTAGTTCATGAAGCTACTATATAAAATAAGATACATCAGAGTTAATCAAAATACAACAGAAGAGCAACAAGACATATCAGGTACAAATTAGAATACATCACTGAAACCACTGGATGCTGAAAGTAAATAGATAGATGCCTGAATCTTCAAGAAAAGCTCCAACTTCGAAGTTGAGTCTTGAATTCTGAATCATGCAATCTGACTCGAGCGTAAAGAAAAACACAAAATACTCGAGTTAGGACAAAATACTTATGAACTGTAAATCAACTCATGTGGACGGTAACAAAATGTACAAATAACTTAAAGGATGCTTGGGATCGCCCATCCTTTAAGGATCTGTTAAACTATTTACTATGTTGTAATATTGCGCTATTATAATAATGTCTACAGTAAAATAAACTTACTTTAAAACAGCATTAAGGAGTGACCCAATATTCCCCTTAACACAAAATAATACCAGTAGTCTATACAGTACCTGCATATCTCCTGATCGGGAGACTATGAGGAGATACTCCATAGGTATGACACAAATAAAAACTCATAATAAAGGCTCGGTATGGTAGATGACACGGCACACAAGGCAATGCAAGGGTAGATATACCAATTACACACACGGGCTGGTGGTAACGTAGCAGCCACATTCGCCTACCTCGGAACACACTCCCATGAGAAAATCAGAGGATGGCCATCAAATCAACCACAAGTAAGAGTATAGTATCGAAAAAGTGCATTCGACCAGAGGAGCTACCCCTTTTGGCCTGAGATCGCTCCTGTTTTAGCCACACCTTATGCCAACTCACGGGAGTTGGGTCCATGTAATATACCTCAAGAACGACGCCACCATCCTACTTCATTCTGGATTCTCCACCGCGTACTAAGTTGTTAAAGTGGTTTTCGAAGTTGGCAGAGAGTATGACAACTTTCGATCCCGGTCTCTTTAACAACCAAACGTCATTATAATGCCATGGTCATTTAAAAATAGTTTATACTTCGAAAATCAAATCATTTCATTTCAAAACTATTTTCCTTTCAAATTAGCTTAGACTTTGAAATCAAAACCATTTTTATTTCAAAACTATAATCAAATCAATACAATATCATTCCCATTTCAAACATATATTCACCTTTCAAAAATCATAATATTTTCAAAGTTATAACTCTTTTGAAACCAAAATACTTGAAATCAGTACACTTTGGAACTCATAACATTTCGAAATCATACATTTGAAATCATGGAATATTCCTTTAATTCTTTACATTTTACAACTTTATTCAATTAAACTCAAATTTCAAATTTCCAATTTAATTCGATTCAAACCATCAATCCAAAGCTTTAAATATACCATATTTCAAATTAAATTTTATAATTTCATATATCTCAAATTCAACTTCATTATTACTTAGTTTTGAAATGTTCATTTCATAAAATCCAATATCTTTTAAATAAAGTCAAATTACCAGTATACCAAATATCCTTTCATACTAATATAAACTTTAAATATTCATTTATTGAATAAATCGAATAAATCAAAATCAAATATCATTCCAAATTCACATTCTTTATCAAAATAAAGATTTTTTCATTCAAATCCATTTCAAAATCATTTCCTTTCATATCCATTATAAATTCGTTATCATTCTTATAATCAAATATTCAATTTTAAATATCATTTTAAAATCATAGATATCATTTAAATATCATTTCAAAACATATTTCAAAATTTCATTCAAAAATTCATTTATCTCATTTCATTTCATTCAAATTTTCACATAACCAAGTAAATCTTATTTAAATTCAAGTTCAATTTAAATTCCTTAAAAATTCAAATTTAAATATTAAATATATATATTCAAACTCCTTAATTTAAAAAATAATTAATTCCAAAAGTTAAATCATTTAACACTTTTAAAATATAACTCAAACAGTGTTAAAATTTATAACATTTCAAAACATTGTCAAATTTTAGCAACGACGACACTTATAAAGTGCTATCATAAGTTATGGTTTCCAAAATAGTTTAGTTCAGAAATAACGGCACTTATAAAATGTCATAATAGATATTTAGTTATTACAACAAAGTTAAATTCAAAAACAACAACACTTAAAAATGTTGTCATAAGACTACAACATATTTGGAAATGCTATTAATAAAATTCCAGATTTTATTACAACTTCAGAAACATTTACACTCCAAACTTTTTTTATTTTAAACTTGTAAATCATATTTCAAGACTTTAAAATTTCATATTTAAATAATTTTAACATATGAATTATCGCAACAAAATTTTAAAATTAAATATCCAATTTAAAACCCAATTCATTTGTTTAGTCAAAATTCACTGTTTTCTTAACTTATTAATTTTACCAAAAACTTAACATTTTACATCAAATATCATTTCAAAACTTTAAATTTAATTTCCATTATTTACATACATTTTAAAAATATAATTTAAATTCAAAAATCACATTTACTTCAAATTTACATACTTAAGTTCACCAATTCAAAACTTAATATTTAGCTTTATCAAAACCATTAAATATATATTTTAAAAATCAAAATTTCATACTTTTAAAAATAAATATCTTAATAAAAATCATTTAAAAATATACCACGGGGTCCGTATGTAATTTTCTAATCTAGGTCAAGTGATACGGATATATCATTTCAATCCGTAATATAAAAAGAAAACCCAGGTTCCATCATTTCAAACCCGCAAGCCCAAGTAAATAAAAATAAATAAAAATCACTCAGGCCTATCATTTCAGCCCACGATGATTTTTTCCTGTTCTAAAGTATGTTCAGGTATGTATCATTTCAACCCATAGTAATTCAATCCTAGCAGGGAACTTGCAGCGTGAACATATGCATAAATAATATAAACAATGTCAATGTCACAATATAATGTTAAATATCAGATGTCAGGTAAAAATTAACAGAGTTAACATGGTAATAACGTGTCATAAAATACCACATCATCATCATTAACTTTCATAAACATTTATATTTACTGAACACTTGCCATCAATTTACTATTTCATAAGTAAATATGTCAGAGTGAGAAGGACTCGCCTTTATCAAAGTTACAGGCCACTACGACACACAAAACGATTCCAAAGGCTCGACAAGCACGATACAACATGACTTTGATTCATGTGAGAGAGATGGCCAAGATATGATCTTGCACACAACCAATAACACAACAATATAACACATGAATTTCAATACAAACAACATTGAAACTGATTGAAATAAAAAGCAACAAATGGACAAGATGATATTACCATACCTCAATCACTTCAATGCTTGGCTATAGCTGGACCTAGGCTCGGCCATTATGTGTTCGGGCTTAGGTTAGCATCATATAGGTCAGTTTTAGCACAACCATGCATGGAAACATGAAGTGATGTGAAGGGTAGGAGTTGCATATGAAGAAGATAAAGGGAAAAAGGCAAAATAGGTGAAGTTTTGAGCACCACAAGGCTCGGCCTAGTCAACATATGGCTCGGACATGCAAGATACAATTCAGGTTAGATCTGAAGTTGATGTCCAGAGGTGGTGTAGGCAAGTGGCGGTGGAGCTAGGGTGTGGCCGAAATGAATATGAAAGGCTATGGTGAAGTTTGTGGCTTGGCGAGGCACTTAATGGTGAAGCTTGTAAATTTTGTGGGGTTTGCGTCATAGGGAGGCATGGCCTGTCTTGGATAGAGGAGGAGAAAGAAGTAGCTGCCAAGTATGGTGGAGGTGGAGCTGATGGTGGAGAAGTGGGGCCGAGCAACCAAGGTCGAAGAGGAAGGCAAAACAATGGAAAGAGGAGAAAAATGAAGGCATGACCATTTCTTTGTTTTTTTATCTTTCATTGCCGTGAGTTTGAGGATGAGGATGAGAAATATTTCTCACATGAATTTGAGAAGGAAGTCACGGTAATAGCAAAAAGAATGGAACGACCAATCAGAAATGAAGAGGCAATTGGAAAATGAAAAGTCAAAGTATATGAAAAGTCAACGGAAAGTGAAAGGTTTTTTACTATTGGAATTTCTTTTCTTTTAATCAAAATAATTATATAAATTTCAATAAAATAAAAATAAAATCTGAATAAAATAAAATGAAAAAGAAAAAGAAATAATTAATTTAAGGAAAAGTAGAAAACAAATAAAGAAATAGTTTAATAAATGAAACTAGAATTTAAACATTGAAAACAATATACAAATAACATTTGAAAATTATAACTATACCTATAAAATGTTTTAAAAATATAAATAAATACATAAAATGTCATATAACACATATATACACAAGATATGACAAACAAAAATATTATTTATAATAATTAAAATAAATAATTTTATTAAATAAAACAATTTACACACAATATTGTAAAATGCATAACTTTCAAACTATAAATCTGATTTAAACGAAACAAAAAGCAGCATTCTTGAAATTAAATCTATTTTTATAATAAAAGATAAAATTCAAATATTTTAATTTTAATTTTTAAAAGTCAGTGTTTGACCATATTGACCAAAATCCACATTTTCTAGAAAATATTCAATTTATTCATGTTTGAAATTATAATTCACCTCAAAATCAAAATTTATATTTAAAATAAAAAATTTATTTATTTTATAAATAGAATAAATTAAGTTTTTTCCATTTTAATAAATAAATAAAGTTTTTAAATCAGGAATTTCAATTAAAATAATTAAAATATGCAATTAAAATAATCAGAAAATACAGGGTTGTTACAAGTGATATTTCATTCCGTTTCCATTGATTTCATCCCTTCTCCGTTGAAATGTGTGTTTTCTATATATGTGTACATGTGTGTACTGCATTGCTGTTACTTCGACTTCTTGTCTTCATATGGTAGCTGGACTTGCTCGAGTTGGTCTGTTCATTATAGTCTTGGTTTGGTTAAGTTTCTGGTTCAGTTTACATGTGTACCGATGCATTGTATTTGCATTTTTCTTCATGTTGTAGTGTCTTTATGTTACTTTATGTAGTATGCACTTTGATTCCATGTTGCCAGGCTTGTGTATATATGCACATGTTCTATTGTACTTTGGCGTTGAGCCAGATCTTTGTGTTGATGTTTATGCAATTAAGTTTGGTGCCGCTAAACTTCAAGTTCTCTGGTTCAAGTGATTTTGGAATTTGTGTGTTGTCCGCTACTTTTGTCCTTGTTCATTTTTTATTTTTGACTAGTCGAGTTGTTTTAGTTATCTTGACCATTTTATTGAACTTGTACATTTTGATTTCACCTGTGTTGAATCCAGCTTATCGCTCGGGTTTGACTATGTGCTCGTGTTATGACTGTATTTGTACTGCACTTGAGTTGAACCCAGCTTTGGATTGGGTTTGACCTTGCGCTCACCTATCCCTGTAATTTTATCAAGTGTATATTGGTGTGCACGAGCTTGTAGCATGTACAGCGATACACTGTGCATGTCACAAGTAGTTCATGTTTAATGAATTCAAAATTAAATGATGACGAACAACCCAAATAACTGAGGCAAATAATATTTTCAAAACACATTTTTTTTGATGGTGCAAAAATATTTCCTTTTCAATTTTACTATGCCGCAGTGTATTTTACAGATAACTTAGATGATGGATTCAAGTTGGAATTGAGTTGAAGATAAATACGATCGAATGAGTGATATGTAATGAGGTGAAAATGTTAATTGAAAATTGTGATGTAATCAAATTTGTATTGTAATTGAAATTTGTGTATATATAGTGAGAGCTCAAATTTGTACTATTCAAAATTATAATAAATATTTGTTTGAATAATATATCTGTTTGAATTTAAATTCTATGTTATTTATTTTATTCAGCAAATATTTAATTAATTATGTGAAATATAAAATAATAAAATAACAAATACATTTAAATGAATATATATATATATGTGTGTGTGTGTGTGTGTGTGTGTGTGTGTTTATTATCATCGAACAAAAATCATGTACTCGCATATTCAACAATTTCCTCCTTTTGATGATAATAAACATATATTTAAGATTTTGAATTTGTTAAATGTATTTGATCATTCAATTTGCTCCCCATATTTGAATGCTCACTCTCTACACCAAGCTCCCCCTTCATATATGCATAAATAAAATATGCAATGCAAACAGAAATTAGAAAATGCCATATTTGACCTTTATTTACCAAAATCTTAACTTTTCTCTCCCCCTTTTGTTATCAGCAAAAGAGTAATAGTGTTAGAAAAATAGAGATCAAGTGATAGACATTAATAGGACATTAATACACAATAGAGTATAAATATTAATTTTAATAAAAAAGTCAAACAAAAATCATAAATTCTCTGTTAGGCGCATATTCCACTTTAGAATGATAGGGAAGATGTCATCATATAAAACCATATAGTCGTGCCTATTTGTGGTATATTAATATCAGGAATTTAAATATCTACTAGCCATGCATGACCGTTAGGTATAACGACCCGTAAAATTCGGTAATTAAATTTTTTAATTTAAGAAGATTTTGGTAGCTTAATGTTGATGTAAATAAAAATTTAGTGAATTATTAAGGGAAATAATAACTTCTATAAGATTGGTAATTAAATTTTTAATAACTTGAATGTAACAGTATAAATGTAAGTTAATTATTAATAACTTAGATGTAATCCCCATAAGTGAAACAATGTAAATGCTAATTATATTCTTATTGCAATAAAAGAATGTTACCAAGATGAAATGATTAATTTGATTTAAAATCTTAATTAATATATGCATTAATTTATAATAGGATATAAAAGGTAAATTAAATAAAATAATTTAAATGTATGACTTGGTTATAAGTGGAATTTGAGAAAGCAAATGTAATTATTGAATTAATGTGCGAAATAGTGTAATATTACGTTAATATTAATTAAGGAAGTATTTAGAAAAAATGTTAATGTTATTCATAATTGGGAAATTTGCTGAATTATAAAAGTGGGAATAAATATTTATCGATTTATTGGATTTGAACTATATTAATAATTAGATTTATTGTAATTAAGTGAAATTTAATTATTGTGTTAATTGAGATTTAGATGAAAATTAAGAGTATTAATGTAATAGTCTGAATCCAATGTTAAATTTTTTCCACTTGATAGCAATGAAGTGAATAACATAATGAAAAATCAATTAAATGGAATCATTGGTAATTTTTATTTACAATTTCTGAATTTAGTGGAATCTAAATTAAACACGGAAAGTGTTGAATTAGTCAACTTTGATTTACATCTAAATTTGTTTAAGTTCTGTAATTGTTTAAGAAATTTAAAAATGATAAGATTATTAATTTTAAGAAATGAGATTGAAAATTTGATTTAATTAATTTAATTAATTTAATTTAATTAATTAATGTAAAAATAGACATTTTGGCCACTGACTCGGATTTCGACGAAACCGGTTTCGTCGGATCCGTAACAGTGAATTATTATCGGATTTCAAGTTTCGTAACGATCGGACTTGTCGTTTGGTCATACGGACTCGAACCGCCTTGGAATTAATGAAATTGAAATCAATTGAAATCAATTTGGAAAATATTGATTTTAGCATAACTTCTTCATACCATGGAATTTGGACCTGAAACCTTTTCCATTGCGTTTAAAATATTTTAAAACATCTATTTTGATATATGGGTTGACCCAATTTCATTCCGCAGTCGAAACGGGCTGGGCCACTTTGTCGTTAGCGCGTATATTCAAAGCATGTCCATCTATTCTTTTTCAACCTTGTCTATAAATATTCTGTTATAAACCCTAATTTCCCTCATTTTCATTTGTCTGTTCGTACAAGTCATTCTATTCCCCTCTTCCTCAGTGGCAGACAAACAAAAATCTAGATCAAATACAAATCAAATTCAAATCCAAAATTTTAAACTCCTCAGAAAAATTCAAACAAATTATATATCAAAGTTCTCGATGATTGCAATTCAGATATGCAATTCGTTTCTGGGTTCGAATCATCGTTTGTCCAGAAATCGCAAATCATTCTCGGCCGTTCGTATTGACTTTTGGCCGATCCAATGGTGGATCTGCCTCCAATCAGCGATCGGGTTGCGCTGCACTATAGAGGGCGTTGAGGCATGAAGTTCGGCATGGTTGCTTGGGCCTGGAGTCTCGAGCTTTCGCCGTGATTTGACATTATTCGCGAACGGTGACGGGTCGTTTTCTAGTGAGGATGGAGTCGTTCGAGGTTACGGTAGGGGCAGTTCGGCGAGCTCGGCATGTTGGCATGCTCCGATGTGGTGGTCGTGGCTTGGGAAAGCGGTGAAAATTTTGTTTGCGGTGGCAGCTGGGAATTTTCGAACGTGATCTCTGGAGGAGTTGCTTATTAGGGTTTCGTGCACGATCCGCTGACATGGCAAAGGGTGTGTGCTATTTACTTTATTTTAACTTAATTTAAATTCATTCGTTCTGATCGCTATATCTTTTACATATGAAATAGATTTTACACGCGGTTTTCTCCCCTAGGTTCGTATTGGAATTCCGGACACTATAATGCTGGTTTGGATGAATTTGGAGACTGTCAAATTTTTGGTTTTAAATTGGATTTAAATTCAATTTAAATTAAAAAGGTGAGTGTTTTAACCCACTTACAACTTCTAAAATTTCTTATGTTTGTTAAATTTAATTTTTTGTGATTATGCATTTATTTATGACTTTTCGTATATTTTTAATCATCATATCAGGTATTGCATTTCTTTAAATTAAATCTTTATTTAATTTATTATTGAATATAACTGCCTGTTAAATACCTGTTATATATATTATCCGTTATCTATTGGTATGGATTGATTGTTTTGGATAATGATTGTGATGGATGTATGATCTGTTGATGGATGAATGGATGTTGTATTATATATTATTCTAAACTGCAAGTTTGTCATGCACTTTATCTCATTTGGGATTGCGGTTTGAAATGATATATAACCATAATTTTATTTTAAATTACGGATTGAAATGATAAATATCCGTATCACTTGACCATAGGATAGAAGATTTTATATAGGCACCCCGGTCTATATATAAAAATATTTTGAAATGATTTCTATGGTTTTGTAAAGAATATATATGATTTTATGAGATATTGATTTGGATATTTGATAATGGTTATTTTATATATAGTTAAATTTTGGTTTTAAGCCATGTATAAAATTGGTTTAAAGTATAAAATAAAGTCCGATTTTATTAAATATAATATGGAAAAGTATTTACCTAAATTATTTTTAATATAGAGTTTATATTGATTTTATAAATCAAGTTTGAGAAGATAGATGAAATTGATTGAGATTTTATTTAATTAAGAATTATATTTAATAAGAATCCATTTGGAACTTATTGAAATTTAGATTTTAAAAGAATATGGTTTTATAACAAAATTTGGGGTTAAGGTGATTTACGTGAACATATCAAGTCTAAATAAATTGAGGAATATTAAATTGTTGAAATTTGAAGTTTATTTAAAGGATACTGGATTTATTAATTAAATACTTCAAAACTAAATAATAGCAAAGTATATTTGGTATATATATATGAATTATAAAATTTAGTTTTGAAACATTGAATATTAAAGCTTCGAAATATACGAAATTTGAAATGGTTTATTTTAGGATTTAAATCTGCCTTGGAATTGATTGCAAAATTACATAAGCTAATTTATTTTATAAAGTAATTTAATAGTAAATCATTTAAGTATTGGAAGTTATGTTTCAAAATTATGGATTTCAAGGTATTATGATTTGAAAGTGCTATGATTTTGGAAAATGGATATATTTGAAATAAAAAAAATGATATTATATCGATTTGGGATTTCTTTAAAATGATATCATATTGATTTGGTTTTAAAATAGAAATGATATCGTAGTTATATGGTTTGGAAATGGATATTATATTCTGGTTTTGAAGTATAATCATTTTAAAATGATCGTGGTATTATAATAATGTTTGTTGTTGAAGAGACCGGGATCGGAAGTTGTCATACTCTCTGCCAACTCTGAAAACCACTTTAACAACCGTGTATGCGGTGGAGATTCCAGAATGAAATAGGATGGTGGCAGCATTTCCTTTGAGGTAAATACGTGGACCCGACTCCCGTGAGTTGGCATAAGGTGGCTAAAACAGGAGCGATTCTCGAGCCAATGAGGTAGCACCTTTGATCGGACATATCCCTTCGATATTATACTTTGACTTTTGGATTAATTCGGTGGCCACTTTTGATTTTTTTATTTGGGGTGTGGCTCGAGGTGGGCAGTAGCTGTGCGCTACACGTTACCACCAACCCGGATAGCAATTGGTATATCTACCCTGGCATTGCCTAGTTGTGTCGTGTCACCTACCCTATCGCTCATTGTACGAGTTTGGTTTTCTCCCGTAGCCCATGTGGTATCCTCTGGTGGCTTCCCGATCAGGAAGGACTATGATATTGGATGGACTACTGAGACTATTATTGTGTTTAAGGGGGAGGCTGGGTAACTTCTTAATGCTATTTAAAAGTAAGTTTATTTTACTATAGACATTATCATAATAGCGAAATAATACTACATGGTAAATAGTTTAACGGATCCTTAGGAGACGTGAATCCCGAGCATCTATTGAGTTACTGCACTCACATTAGACACTGAATAGGACATGTCAAATCCCGTAAACATTTTTGACGCCATTCCACTCATATTTATTTCTGTTGATTTAACTTACATAAGATCTTTTAATTCCGACTCGAGTGTTTTGTCTTTTCAATTCACTCGGGTTAGCCTGAGCATTTCAGGAATTGAAGGCCTTATTTCTAGAGGACGAAGATGAAGATTGTATTATTACTATTATCTACTATATTATTCCACTACACCATTTTATTCCGCTGCATAATTATTATTCTATGGTATGTGTAACTCTGATATGTATTATATAAGTAAAATCAAATATTTTGTAAAACAGCTTCATGAACTATATATTTGATTATTATATTTTATCGTTCCGCTGCAAGATTCTGTTTGTTCTTTTTCTTTCTCTGCTTCTTCTTATTTACCCCATAACAATCCGCCCTTCTGTATGGTTTAAGTCTAACATGTGTGGTTTATCGTCGATTTAAACCGTACGAAAAGGCGGGGCGTTACATCTGGTATCGGAGATTTGGTTTAGCGATAAACCTTAGCTTGGTGGGGTTTGACTCTTTACTAATAGGGTAGTAATACCCTATGGTGAGTCGCTGAGTGTATATATATGAGAGAACGTATTTGTTAGTGTTATAAAAAGGTTTTCATACTGTGTTAATCTGTTCCGGTTTGTATTTATAAATTCTGGTTGGTGCATGGGACGCTGTGACATCAATAGGGATTTCTAAACACTTAATAGGACAGACCGACATAATATTTGTTTTTAATATAGGTGAATGAAATAATTTTTCCCATTATATTTTCTATATAAAATATTTTATAAAGGCTATATTTGGTTGAAATATATTGGTTATTAGGTAATGAATTTTATAAATAATAGTTGGAATAAGTTTGAAAATAAAATAAATAAAATTGGAAATTTAGATCTTAAGTCCCGAGGTTTTGAATATTTCTTTCGAGTAATTTTGGAATATAATAGTGATATTATTTAGAAGTATTTTCTGATATAAATATTTCTATATAATTTGGAAGAATTGTTTTAAAGAAATTTTGAATGGAATAAACTTGTACTCCCCTCTCTGTCGTTGGAAAATAATTTCGGTAATGGCGGTTGCATCATCGACCTTCATTTTTGAGTTTTGAAGTGGGAAGGCCACTGTAGTAGTTTTACTACAGATTTATTTTGATAAACAAATATAAATTTTAAATTGTTTTAAATATAATTAGATATATAAATTGCAAGTATATGTTTATCTATTATTTTAAAATTATAATGACCCGTTAATTTCGTTGATTTAGTTTGGATGAATTTATGAGTTTTGTAATTAAATTTAGTAGAAATGAAAACTTTATAAACTAATATTGAAATGAACGCTAAAATAAAATATATAAAAGGTGACTTAAAACCTATTTACTAGAAATTTGAATAAATTTCAATAAATGAGATGGGGTAAGTATTACACCTGGATATAAATTCATTTAAAGGGAATTTATTCAATATGTTAAGGTAAAGTTAGAAAATATTGGAATAAATGATAATTCCATTCACACTTGTAAGCAGTTATTATAAGTTGCATGTTGAAAATGGTTGATTGAATTGGGATTTAAAATTTAATTTAAATGGAAAAACATAAAGGTTTTCAATAACGGAAATTTAGGTGATAAAGTAAGAAAAAGTTGATGAATAATATGTAGTGGGATCCAAATTTATATATGAAATTGTGAGTAATAAAAGCTTATTTATGTAATAAAAGGAAAACGGTAATGCTTATGGTACGTTACCTATTATTAATTAAAGTTGGAAATAAATTTTTATTAAATATAAATTAAGTAGTAACTATATGTTGCCTATTGTGGTAGCTTGTTAATTTAAAGTTTGGAATCAGTTACGAAAATTATAATTTTATATTATGTTAATATTAATTAAGGTAATATTTGTAAATAATGTTAAGATTTTATTTGACAGTTGTTGTATTTTAGGGAATGAAAATAAAGTTATCGAAATATTGGAAGACAATTACATTTAGATGAAATTAATTGTCTCATATTACTTGGGTAAGAACCGTAATTGTAAAGAGTAAATGTAATGTGATGCCCCACCTCTATACCCACGCTAGCCAAGAACACTACGGTGTAATGCTGTCAACTAGCATGGAGAATAATGCTGTTGAGGAGCGACCATCCATGTAATTGCTTTGCGCGAGCACTGATATGTCAGATAGTATAAAATGCATTTCATTTCAAGAGGAAATCCGACATACCGATACAAACACAAAGCTACTACACAGTGGCTATAATAATCTTCGGAAACAAATATAGAAATAAGCATAACACAAATCAGTCATAGATAATTCATATCACAAAGGCGGAAGAAGATATGAATATATGACTAACACATGAAAGTGTATATCAGAGTAGTGGTCAAAAAGATCCACAATAATACAAAAGAATAGCAACACGTGCTATACAAAAGAATACATCTATGAGTCCATATCTCAAGTGTATACAACAAAATAAACTACTAATCTAAGTAGTTAGCCAAAAGTCAGAGTAATAAATCCCTAGGGAGAAGTCAAGCAGAAGCACCTGTAACATCTCGGTCTAACCCGAGTATTATTTAATAAGAAAATAATAAACGGATCAGTCTAGCTATAAATATCAGACGACATGATATAGAATAAGAGATATGGCATAAACATATAACAATCATAATGGCATACTACAATAAGTATGCAATTGAAACTCAACATGAGATTAATCAATATCACAAAAAATCTACACAAGGATCCAAAAAGGATTTCATACCCAAAACTTGAATTCACAACAAGTCAATGACACATGAATTCACCAATGCACAAAAATTGATAAAGCATATCAATAGAAATCACAAAAATAGGTGAAGCATAAATTCCAGAATTCAACACACGAAATCCAGAAATCACAAGAAAAGGGGGGCAGGCCTATCACACGAACGGGAGCATTAAAGCTCTCCAACATATGTATCACACGAACGAGAAGCTATCTCTTGGTAGCTAGCCATTAATTTTTGGCACACGAATGGCCCGAAGACCATGGGCAGCTACCCCACATGTGTGAGTCGAAATCACACTGAAACAAAGAGACATCGCACAATTGCTAGTCTAAATCTTAAAATGATCGTCATGATCAAAGAGAAGTGTCAATTACAGTAAGCTAGTAAATATATGAGCTTAGCTTCATGTCCCATAACCACTAGCTTAACTTAAATATTTACGAACAAATTGTAGATCTCCACTAGAAAATTGTCACAAGAGTTTCAATCGAACAAGTCCAAGAATTAACCTCCGAAGTAAACACAAGCGTTTCGTACCACTCGTTTTACTAAGCCGTTTAATTAGATTTCTCATACGAGTGAGATAAAGGCTTGTATATACTAATAGATTTGAAAACGGTTTAAGAAAACGAGCTTTGTAATAAAATAGTGTTGAAATCATTTGAAGAAAGAGTTTTGATATTTACTATTAGTATAGAAAACCTTTATATTTTTAAAGTGACAAATCACAAAGAAGATTGTAGGAACAATCAATCACTAAAATTCACATTTGAAGACGTGAATAGAATCCAAAGAAATCGATACCGAATCCATCGAAATGGTTATTCCAAGAATTCCCGAAGAAAATAAGTCATCAAAGTCAATAACAAATGATAACAACAAATAGGGAAATAACACAAATCGATTAGAGTTGGAAATTCAGACAACTAGGCAAAATTGGCATAGTTGGCAAATAGCAGCAGGTCGGTCAACCGGAATCCCTGAGTCGGTTGAGCGAACCAGGGGTTGGAAGTGCTCGGGCACCAGGTCGGTCGACCGGCCCATGGGCTCGGTCGGCCGAAGCCGGTAACCAGCACTTCCAAAACAGAGGCAGGAAGTGCATGGGTAGCAGGTCGGTCGACCGGACCCTGAACTCGGTCGGTTGAACCTGTATACTTGCACTTCCTAACCTATTTCAAAAGAGGTGCAAACTTCCTCAATTTGCAACCCGTCGAGCAACGACACTAAGGGTTTACGCCAATCAACTACTCGGCTTGGTTCATCACCAAAAACATGATCAAAACATCAAAGTTATGATTTTCAAAGAATTGAACCCAAAACACCAAAAATTGGAATATTCACCAAATCAATCCAAACCAAAAGCAAATGCACACGAATAAGTGTTAGGAATTCATACCTAATAATCGAAGATAGTTATAGACTAAGATGTGAGATAAAAATCTCACCTTTGAACCCAAACGATTGAAGAAGGAGCTTGAAAGCAAAGGAGAATCAACCACTCTTCAAATTCAACTCAAGAAGCTTGATTCTAGGATTTAAAAGAAGAACATTCCCAATGTTAGGTTTAGGAATTTCTGAAATTGATAAGAGAATGGGTTGGAGAAGAAGAAGAGAAGCTTACCAATGGGTTCTTCTATTAGTTTGGAGCTAGAGTTTGATTTGCAAAAGAAAACTAGGGTTTTGGAGTTTTAATTTCTCATCTCTCCCACCATTGATGCTTTAGAACTAAAAAGAGGGGAAAGTGAGGGTGAATTGGTTGGAGTGGCTCAGATTTGAGTATAAGTTAAACATAGGGCTGAACCCAAACCCAAACCCAAAGTGAAAAAGTAGCAAAAATCAACTTACTCCAAACATATGGAAGCTTATACTCAAAAAGGTCGCAAACGGCATTTTAAACTCAATGGGAGTGGTCCCGAGTCCTAATTCGACCGTATGCAAAAAGTAACTTTTCGGACTAAATTTCGAGTATCGATAAAATATTTAAATATAAAAATTGAGAAATATGCGGGTTATTACAGACTCCCCTCCTTAAAGAAATTGCGTCCTCGCAATATTTAAGAAGAAGATATATAGTAACAACGATAAAAGCATATTCAACACAAAAGAAATTTGAAATAAAAAGGTTCACCTCAAAGAGCATAGGAAAGTAAGTCCGGATGTGATCGCTTGATGAACTCTCTAGATTCCCAAGAAAAATCCTTAGGATTTGAAGACCATTGAACCTTAACAAGCGGAACATCTTTATTTCGAATTCGTTTGACTTCCGAAGCAATGATACGAATATGATGTTTCTCATAAGTTAAATTAGGCGAAACTTCAATCTCTTCCACAACACCGGGCTCAAGAATAGAATCGGAATCTCGAAGACACTTCCGAAGTTGAGAAACATGAAACACGCCATGCATAGCAGAAAACTGAGCTGGTAATGTAAGGCGATAAGCCATAGGACCAATACGTTCAGTGATAGGAAATGACCCAATATATCAAGGTGCTAACTTTCCCGATCGACTGAAACGTACAACACCTTTCATAGGTGAAACACGAATAAAAACAAGATCTCCAACAGAAAATTCTAATTTCCTTCTTCGGTTATCGGCATAGGATTTTTGTCTACTCTGGGCTTCTTTCATTCTATGTCGAATAAGGTCAATTTTCTCTGTGGAATCACAAATAAAGTCTGGACCTAAAACCAGCTTCTCACCGGCCTCAAGCCAACAAGAAGGAGATCGGCATGGCCTTCCATAGAGTGCCTCGAAAGGTGCCATACCAATACTAGATTGGAAGCTATTATTATAGGAAAAATCAACAAGTGAAATATGATCTTCCCAACTTCCACCAAAATCAAGAACACATGCACGACGAAGATCTTCAAGAGTTTGATTCACACGCTCGGTTTGTCCATCGGACTGGGGATGATAAGCGGTGCTAAAATTAAGCTTCGTTCCCAAATCTTTTTGAAGACTCTTCCAAAACCCACTAGTAAACAATGGATCACGATAACTAACTATGGAAGTAGGAACTCCATGTAATTTAACAATCTCTTTAACAAAGAGTTTGGCCAAATGAGGAACGATTCGGTTAGACCGAACGGGAATAAAGTGGGCAGATTTAGTAAGCCTATCAACAATCACCCATAAGCTATCATGACCCGAACGAGAACGGGGAAGGCCATCAATAAAATCCATGGAAATTTGGTCCCACTTCCAAATTGGAATTTCCAAAGTTTGCAATAACCCACCGGGCCTTAGATGTTCGGCCTTAACCAGTTGGCAAGTCATGCAACACTTAACGAAGTTAGCGATGTCAAGTTTCATTCCCTCCCAATAATAAAGTCGCTTCATATCCACGTACATTTTACTACTACCGGGATGAATGGTAAATTTAGAATGATGAGAATCTTCTAAAATATCTTTACGAAGATCTCTAATATTTGGCACGATAAGTCTACCAAATTTCCGAATGCCGCCACGAGAATCGATATCAAAGTCTTTCAAACCTTCAATATCAATTTTATCCTTAATATTTTGGCCAAGAAGAGCCAATTCGGTATCCAGCCTTTGAGCTTCAACAATGCAGTCTAAAAGAGAAGGATGAGCCTCAAGGCTACATAAAACAAGAGATGAACATAAATGGGAAACACGGTCTCGAATTTCACAAGTGGATAAAACCTCGAGATCATTCCATTCGGATATCATCATAGAAACAACAGCTTGTTGTTTACGGCTAAGTGCATCCGCAACGCGATTTCCCCTTTCCGGGAGTATAAAGGATATCAAGATCATAAGATGCCAAGAACTCGAGTCGACATAAAGTTTCTTATGAGAAAATAAATATTCCAAAGATTTATGATCGAGGTGGAGAACAAATTTCTCCCCCAAAAATAATGATGCCAAATTCTAAAAGCGAAAACAATAGCTGCGAGCACTAGATCATGAGTGGCATACCTAGTCTCGATCGGTTTTAATGATTTAGAAGCACAAGTGATAGCACGTTATCTTTTGCAAGAGAATGGCATCCAAACCAATACGATAAGCATTGGTACAAAAGATAAAGTCTTGGTTCCCTTCGGGAATCACAAGAATAAGAGTATCGAAAAGAAAGAATTTCTTTTAAATAATCTTCTTTTTTGAAAAGTTAAAACTTTCAAAATTACATTTATCTTTATGCAATAATCTTTCTAGAAAATTTTACATAAGTCAATTTATTGTGCCTAACTGTCACATCTAAGCGTTTAGGAAATTCCTATCAATAACGTTGATCAAGTGCATCGACCAGAATTCTTAAAGCACTCAATGGGCAATACAATCACAAAATCATCTTCTATATGATGAAAATATCTCTTAAAAGTTTTGAGAATATTCTTTGCTCGTTTAAGATCAAAATCCAATTTTACTTAGCAATAAATCTTATGAAAAAGATTTGCAAAATTTTAAATTTCTACTTTCATCCAAAAATCAATAAATACAAGAATGGAATTATCGAGATATTCATAGAATACTTGATTTATAAAATGGATGAAATAAGCTGGACAAGCTGAATGACAAAATAAGTCATTCATAAGAATCATAATGAGTGCGGAATGCGGTAAGTGGAATGCTAACTCCCGCAACTCGTAGCCAAATGAAAATCGGTGGCAAGGTCGAGCCGAGAAGACCTTATTACCACACAAGATATTGCTTAGGTGATAATCCTAAGACAAGTCCAAACAAACCGGAAAATGTCACAAACTATTTAAATGAGAGAAGTAAAACTTTCCTCATCATGAGGGTTTAAAGAATAAAAATCAATGCCACCAAAAATTTGAAATCGAAATCACAAAGAAAAATAGAAATCTGCTTAACAGATTAAAAATGTCGAAGATGAATAGTCGACTAGGGACAAAGGATATGGCTTCGTAATGAAAAAGCCAATCCTTTAACACAAATCAATTCCGAAGCCTAAGTAAAAAAATATCGGCTCGGAAAGAAAAATCACATAAAATAATTTCGACATCGATAGAAAGCAAATTGACTATTGCGGATCTACCATCCGGGTTCGTAATTCTCAAGGAAGACATCAATCCCAAAGTTGTTTAAAGGAAAAGAATCAACAAGTTCTTTTGATATAAAATAGTGAGGTGGAACCCATATCAAAAAGAACACGAACAAGATAATCACAAAGCAAATGTCATCAAGGATTGAATGAGAAATACCATGACCAAGAGAAGTGTCACAAGGGGCTTGCACGACTTTCAACTTTCCCTCCCTCTTGCTAGGGAGTTCGGGACATGTAGATAAGTAATGACCCGAGCCTTTGCAATAGCGGCAATAGAGGGATTTCGGGCACTTAATTACATAATGGTCCGTGGAACCACAATTGTAGCATTGTTTATGACTTGGGGTTGGAGTCTTGGCTACCGAAGTTTCTTGTTCCACCTTCTTCTGTCTTTGAAGTCTGGGACATGAAGACACATAATGGTTCGCACCTTTGCAATAGCGGCAAGAGATAGGTCTAGGACACTTATTTATATAGTGGTCCCTAGAGCCACAATTGTAGCATTCTCCACGATTAGGGATTGGAGTCTTTTCTACAAAAGTAGTTTGCTTAACTCTCTTATTGGGATTAAGGCTCTTGAACTTAATATGCCTCCTCTTGGAAGTCCCAACATCACAAACACTTCCTTTACCAACCTCTCCATGAAGAAGAGTAACATCCACAAGCTGATTGAAAGAAACTTCAAGTTTCAAAGGTAGAACCATTTCATGGTTCTTACTCAAAGCACAGATAAACTCTTGATTCTTTACAAGATCCAAAAGTTGTTGGGCAGACATGAATGCGCCATCCAGAGAAGGGCTACTGGATTGACCAGCGCTAGGACTGCTAGGACTAACCATTTCCTTTCCTTTAGAAAAGAAAGAAGGAGAAAAGTTATTCTCAAAATAAATATCAAGCAATTTTGATAGATAAAAGAAGGAATCATAAGGAAAATAGGATGAATCGGTATGAAGACTCGAATTAAATCCTAAAGCATGACTCCTAAGATGGACTTAGGACGATGATCCTTGTTATAATATTCCATATTGTTCCGAAGTTTCGCTTTGATACCAAGCTGTGACGCCCCACCTCCATACCCATGCTAGCCAAGAACACTTCGGTGTAATGCTGTCAACTAGCACGGAGAATAAGGCTGTTGAGGAGCGACCATCCGTGTAATTGCTTTGCGCGAGCACCGATATGTCAGATAGTATAACATGCATTTTATTTCAAGAGGAAATCCGACATACCGATACAAACACAAAGCTACTACACAGTGGCCATAATAATCTTCGGAAACAAATATAGAAATAAGCATAACACAAATCAGTCACAGATAATTCATATCACAAAGGCGGAAGAAGATATGAATATATAACTAACACATGAAAGTGTATATCAGAGTAGTGGTCGGAAAGATCCACAATAATACAAAGGATAGCAACACGTGCTATACAAAAGAATACATCTATGAGTCCATATCTCAAGTGTATACAACAAAATAAACTACTAATCTAAGTAGTTAGCCAAAAGTCAGAGTAATAAATCCCTGGGGAGAAGTCAAGCAGAAGCACCTGTAACATCTCGGTCTGACCCGAGTATTATTTAATAAGAAAATAATAAACGGATCAGTCTAGCTATAAATATCAGACGACATGATATAGAATAAGAGATATGGCATAAACATATGATAACCATAATGGCATACTACAATAAGTATGCAATTGAAACTCAACATGAGATTAATCAATATCACAAAAAATCTACACAAGGATCCAAAAAGGGTTTCGTACCCAAAATTTGAATTCACAACAAGTCAATGACACACGAATTCACCAATGCACAAAAATTGATAAAGCATATCAATAGAAATCACAAAAATAGGTGAAGCATAAATTCCAGAATTCAATACACGAAATCCAGAAATCACAAGAAAAGGGGGGGAGGCCTATCACACGAACGGGAGCATTAAAGCTCTAAAACATATGTATCACACGAACGAGAAGCTATTTCATGGTAGTTAGCCATTAACTTTTGGCACACGAATGGCCCGAAGACCATGGGGAGCTACCCCACATGTGTGAGTCGAAATCACACCGAAACAAAGAGACATCGCACAATTGCTAGTCTAAATCTTAAAATGAACGTCATGATCAAAGAGAAGTGTCAATTGCAGTAAGCTAGTAAATATATGAGCTTAGCTTCATGTCCCATAACCACTAGCTTAACTTAAATATTTACGAACAAATTGTAGATCTCCATTAGAAAATTGTCACAAGAGTTTCAATCGAACAAGTCCAAGAATTAACCGCCGAAGTAAACGCAAGCGTTTCATACCACTCGTTTTACTAAGTCGTTTAATTAGATTTCTCATACGAGTGAGGTAAAGGCTTGTATATACTAATAGATTGTAAAACGGTTTAAGAAAACGAGCTTTGTAATAAAATAGTGTTGAAATCATTTGAAGAAAGAGTTTTGATATTTGCTACTAGTATAGAAAACCTTTATATTTTTAAAGTGACAAATCACAAAGAAGATTGTAGGAACAATCAATCACTAAAATTCACATTTAAAGACGTGAATAGAATCCAAAGAAATCGATAGCGAATCCATCAAAATGGATATTCGAAGAATTCCCGAAGAAAATAAGTCATCAAAGTCAATAACAAATGATAACAACTAATAGGGAAATAACACAAATCGATTAGAGTTGGAAATTCAGACAACTGGGCAAAATAGGCATAGTTGGCAAATAGCAGCAGGTCGGTCAACCGGACTCCCTGAGTCGGTTGACCGAACCAGGGGTTGGAAGTGCTCGGGCACTAGGTCGGTCGACCGGCCAAGGGGCTCGGTTGGCCGAAGCCTGTAACCAGCACTTCCAAAACAGAGGCAGGAAGTGCCTGGGTAGCAGGTCGGTCGACCAGACCCTGAGCTCGGTCGACCGAACCTGTATACTTGCACTTCCTACCCTATTTCAAAATAGGTGCATACTTCCTCAATTTGCAACCCGTCGAGCAACGGCACTAATGGTTTACGCCAATGGACTACCCGGCCATAGAAGCTCTTTGGTTCATCACCAAAAACATGATCAAAATATCAAAGTTATGATTTTCAAAGAATTGAACCCAAAACACCAAAAATTGGAATATTCACCAAATCAATCCAAACCAAAAGCAAATGCACACGAATAAGTGTTAGGAATTCATACCTAACAATCGAAGATAGTTATAGACTAAGATGTGAGATAAAAATCTCACCTTTGAACCCAGACGATTGAAGAAGGAGCTTGAAAGCAAAGGAGAATCAACCACTCTTCAAATTCAACTCAAGAAGCTTGATTCTAGGCTTTAAAAGAAGAACATTCCCAAAGTTAGGTTTAGGAATTTCTGAAATTGATAAGAGAATGAGTTGGAGAAGAAGAAGAGAAGCTTACCAATGGGTTCTTCTATTAGTTTGGAGCTAGAGTTTGATTTGCAAAAGAAAACTAGGGTTTTGGAGATTTAATTTCCCATCTCTCCCACCATTGATGCTTTAGAACTGAAAAGAGGAGAAAGTGAGGGTGAATGGGGAGGAGTGGCTCAGATTTGAGTATAAGTTAAACATAGGGCTGAACCCAAACCCAAACCCAAAGTGAAAAAGTAGCAAAAATCAACTTACTCCAAACATATCGAAGCTTATACTCAAAAAGGTCGCAAACGGCATTTTAAACTCAATGGGAGTGGTCCCGAGTCCTAATTGGACCGTATGCAAAAAGTAACTTTTCGGACCAAATTTCGAGTATCGATAAAATATTTAAATAAAATATTTAAATATAAAAATCGAGAAATATGCGGGTTGTTACATGTAATTAGCAACGGAAATGCATATTTATTTCATAAGTTAATATAAAAGAATGAAACCTATTTGAATAAATTTGTTTGAGGTTCTAATTATTAAAATATGTTTTACAACTTCAATATAAATGGGAATAGTAGTTAATACAAAGAAAGGCAGGATTTGTGAATATAGTAGTTTCAGGAAAGGCAAACAAATCCTTCCATCTAAGTCCAATTTATAATAAAGCTTAATTATTGCAGGGATTAGAATTAAAAATTATGCAAGTTGAATAATGACTAATTTACCGCAATACCTATTAATGAAAACCAATTGTAAGGTTTTATTTGATTGTAATTGGTAGTGTAACAACCCGCATATTTATCGATTTTATATTTAAATATTTTATTTAAATATTTTATCGTTAGTCGGATTTTAGTCCGAAAAGCTACTTTTTGCATACGGTCGAATTAGGACTCGGGACCACTCCCATTGAGTTTAAAATGTCGTTTGCGACCTTTTTGAGTATAAGCTTCGATATGTTTGGAGAAAGTTGATTTTTGCTACTTTTTACTTTGGGTTTGGTTTTTGGGCTCAGCCCTATGTTAACTTATGCTCAAATCTGAGCCACTCTCCCCCACTCACCCTCATTCTCTTCTCTTTTCAGTTTTTATAACAGTAATGGTGGGAGAGATTGGAAATTAAAACTCCAAAACCCTAGTTTCTCTTGCAAATCAAATTCCTAGCTCCAAACTCAAGAAGAACCCATTGGTAAGCTTCTCTTCTTCTTCTCCAACTTATTCTCTTACCAATTTCAGAAATTCCTAAACCTAATTTTGGGAATATTTTTGTTTTTGAGCTTAGATTCAAGCTCAATTGGGTTGTGTTAAAGAGAGGGTGATTCTCCATTTGCTTTCAAGCTTCTTCTTGTTTGATTTTGTGAAAAGGTGAGATTTTTATCTCACATCTACGACTATAATTATCTTTGGTTGTTGGGTATGAATTCCTAACACTTCTTCATGTGCATTTGCTCTTGTTTTGGATTGGTTTTGTGAATACTCCAATTTTTGGGGTTTTAAGTCAAATTTGTGTGAAATCCTTTTATGGATGTTTGATCATGCTTTTGGTGATGCATCGAGGAGCATATAGGGCCGGGTTGCCGATTGGCATAATCCCTTAGTGCCAATGTTCGTCCGGTTGCATTTTGGAAGAGTTTGCTCTTCATTTGAATAAGGCTGAAAAACAGCCCAGGCATGATTCAGTCGACTGAAAACTCTGTTCAGTCGACTGAACCTGAAACCCGAGAGTTTCCAGGCATGATTCAGTCGACTGAAAAGCTCTGCACAGTCGACTGAAACTGGAAACAGAAAGTTTTCGGAACCTGGAAAATTTCCAGGCACAGGGTCAGTCGACTGAAAACTCTATTCAGTCGACTGAACCTGCTGTTTGAGTCCAATTTGCCTTTTTGGATTGAAATTCCAATTTAAATCGATTCGTGTTGTTTCCTATTGATTGTTATCAATTATTATGACTTTGATGACTCCTTTTTAGGTATTTTTGAATATCCATTTCGATGGATTCTTTATCGGTTTCGTTGGATATTTATTCACATCTTCGTGTGTGAATTTTAGTGATTGATTGTTCCTACAATCTTCCTTGTGTTTTGTCACTTTAAAAATATAAAGGTTTTCTATACTAATAGTAAATATCAAAACTGTTTCCTCAAACAATTTCAATACTATTTTAATACCAAATTTGTTTATAAAACCGTTTTCCAATCTATTAGTATATACAAACCTTTACCTCACCCGTATGAGAAATCTAATTAAACGACTTAGTAAAACAAGTGGTATGAAACGCTTGCGTTCACTTTGTTGGTTAATTCTTGGACTTGTTCGATTGAAACTCTTGTGACAATTTTCTAGTGGAGATCTACAATTTGTTCGTAAATATTTAAGTTAAGCTAGTGGTTATGGGACATGATGCTAAGCTCATATATTTACTAGCTTACTGTAATCGACACTTCTCGATGATCGTGACGATCATTTTTGTGATTTAGACTAGCAATGTGCGATGTCTCTTTGTCTGCGTGGGAGACTAAATCCCTTTCGTGTGTCAAATTTGTGGGGTAGCAACCCACGGTCTTCGGACCATTCGTGTGTCAGGTCTTCGGACCATTCGTGTGTCAAATTAATGGCTAGCTACCATGAGATAGCTTCTCATTCATGTGTTACAGCTGTTGGTGAGTTTTCATGCTCCCGTTCATGTGATAGGCCTCCCCCCTTATTTTGTGAAATTTCTGGATTTCGTGTGTCGAATTCTGGAATTTATACTTCACCTATTTTTGTGATTTCTATTGATATGATTTATCAATTCTTGTGCATAGGTGAATTTGTGTGTCATTGACTGGATTTCTTGTGTTGATTTCTGGAATTTATGTTTCACCAATTTTAGTGATTTTCATTGATATCATTTATCAATTTTTGTGCATTGGTGAATTCGTGTGTCATTAACTTGTTGTGAATACAAGTTTTGGGTATGATACCCTTTTTGGATCTTTGAGAAGATTCTTTGATATTGATTAATCGTTTGTTGATTATCATTTACATACTTATAGTAGTATGCCATTATGGATATTATACATCTATGACATATCTTATATGTCATTTATTGTGCCTTGGTGAATGAAATTAGGAGTATGACAATCCTTTTTATCTTGAGTAGATTATTGTGATATTGATTAATCTCTTGTTGATTTTTCAATTACTTATTTATCACAGCTTGGCATTGTGATTATTATGTGTTTAGTCATATCTCTTATTCTATATCGTTTCATCTGATATTTATAGTTAGACTGATCCGTTTATTATTTTCTTATTAAATAATACTCGGGTCAGACCGAGATGTTACAGGTGCTTCAGCTTGACTTCTCTCTTGGGATTGATTTCTCTGACCTTTTGGTTAACTACTTAGATTAGTAGTTATTTTGTTGTATACACTTGAGATATAGACTCATAGTTGTATTCTTTTGTATAGCACATGTTGTTATTCTTTTGCATTATTGTGGATCTTTTTAGACCACTACTCTGATATACACTGCCATGTGTTAATTATATATTCATATCTTCTTCCGCCTTTGTGATATGAATTATCTGTGACTGATTTATGTTATGTTTATTTCTATATTTGTTTCCGAAGATTTTATATAGCCACTGTGTGATAGCTTTGTGTTTGTATCCGTATGTCGGATTTCCTCTAGAGATTAAAAGTTATATTTTTATCTGGCATACCGGTACTCGCACAAAGCAATTATACAGATGGTCGCTCCTCAACAGCCTTATTCTCCGTGCTAGTCGACAGCATTACTCCGTAGTGTTCTTGGCTAGCGTGGGTATAGAGGTGGGGCGTCACAGATTGGTATCAGAGCCAAACTTTGGAACAATATGGAATATTATAACAAGGATCATCGTCCTAAGTCCATCTTAGGAGTCGTGCCTTAGGATTTAATTCGAGTCTTCGTACCGATTCATCCTATTTTCCTTATGATTCCTTGTTTATCTATCAAGATTGCTTGATATTCAATTTGGTGAATAACCTTTTTCTTCCTCTTCTTTCTTTCTAAAGGAAGAGAAATGTCTAAACCTGGCCACCCCAGAGCCGTGCCATCTAGCACTCCGCCCCAGGATGGAGTTTTTATGACTGCTCAACAGCTTCTTGATTTAGTGACAAATGCTCAAGCAGCTGGAGCTAACCTGGAACCTACTCACACAAAGTCGGGATTTGCACGCTTGTGCAGCGATTACACAAATTTGGGTGGGGAGCCATTCAAGGGTTCCAAAACTGTTATTGAAGTACAGGCCTGGCTAAGGTCATGCGATCAAATCTTTTCTCGCATGAATCTTATTGAGCTTCACCGAGTTCAGGTGGCCTCTAGTATGCTCCGAGAAAGAGCATTGGACTGGTACGAGCTTCTTATTTCTGAGATTAATGAAGCGGATCTCACCTGGGAGAAATTCCGAGAACGCTTCGAGTTGAAATTTGTACCAGAAGCTGAGAAAGTGACATTGGCTCGACGATTTATAGACCTTGTTCAAGGTGAGTCCTCCGTGACTGATTACGTCGCCTCCTTCGAGTCGCTTTCCAAATATGGGGTTGAATACATCAACACCCCTCTGAAGAAGAATCAGAGATTCGTCTATGGATTAAACGAAAATCTCAAGAAGCCATTACTTCTAAAATTAGAAGTTTCATTCGACCAGCTCGTTGATATCGCTCTTCGTCTTGAAGAGGCGGATAGGGAGAATGATGTTGAAGTGGTGGGTTCCAAACCAAACTTCAACAACAAGAAGAGGCCAAGCAAATTCAAAGGCCCTTATCCCAATAAGAAAGCGAGGCAAGCAACTCCTACTGAAAAGACCTTTTCCTCTACTCAAGGGAAATGCTATAATTGCGGTTCGAAAGACATTTTGCGAACAAGTGTTCAAAGCCTCGTACTTGTCGCTTTTGCAAGAGCCCGGACCATTTTATGCATGTGTGTCCCAAACTTCAAAATAGGAGGGAGGGAAAGCTTAATGTTGCTCAAGCCCCTGGCAACACATCTCATGGCCAAGGTATTTCTCATTCTATTCTAGATGGAATTATTTTATTTCGTGATCATCCTATTCGAGTTCTTTTTGATACGGGTGCGTCCCATTCTTTTATATCAAAAGAACTTGTTGATACTTTCTCCTTGGATGTTTTTTGTTTACTGACTTCTTTGAGAATTGCGAATCCGGTTGGTGGATCCGCAACAATCAGTTTATTGTGTAAAGATGTCGAGATTATTTTGTGTGATTTTCCTTTCCTATCCGATTTGCATGTCATGCGTTATTTAGGCTTTTGAATGATTTTGGGAATGGATTGGCTTAACCGTTATGAAGCTCATATCCTATGTCCTGAGCGGACTATTCATCTTCGACATCCTCAATCTGTTAAGCAGATTTCTATTAATCTTCAAGATTCAGTTTCCAGCTTGGTCGCATCTTTATATTCTTTAAATCCTCGTGATGACGATGATGATGATGAGGGTGATATTATTTCTCTTATTCACGTCGTTTGTGAATTTTCCGACATATTCGAGCCCGTTTTAGGTTTACCACCTAAGCGAGCAATTGAGTTCAAAATCAATCTTATTCCTGGAGCTCAACCTATTACCCGTCCTCCTTATCGTATGTCCAATAAAGAAAATGAGGAGATGCGTAAACAATTATCCGAATTGGAGACGAAGCAATTTATTCGCTCTAGTTCCTCGCCTTGGGGAGCTTCGGCTATTTTTGTGAAGAAATCCGATGGTACACTTAGGCTTTGCGTCGACTACCGCAAGCTTAATGATCTTACTATCAAAAATAAATATCCTTTACCTCGGATTGATGATTTATTTGACCAACTTAGTGGTGCTAGAGTCTTTTCACAATTGGACTTGGCTACCGGTTTTCATCAGCTTCGTATTGCAGAGGATAGCATTCCTTTGACATCGTTCTGTACTCGTTATGGATCTTATGAATGGCTTGTGATGCCATTTGGGTTCACGAATGCCCCGACTTATTTCGTTGACTTAATGAATCGAGTTTTTAAAGACTTCCTCGATCGATTTGTTCTCATCTTTATTGATGATATTCTTGTGTATTCTAAAACCGAGGAGGAGCATGAAAAACATCTTCGGATTGTGTTGGAAACTCTTAGGAGTAATCAATTAAAGGCAAAAATTTCTAAATGCCATTTTTGGCAATCTCGTGTGAAGTTTCTCGGTCATATTATTTCCGAATCCGGAATTTCCGTGGATCCTTCAAAGATTGAAGCGATTCAAGATTGGAAGAGACCGGAGAGTGTGACGGAGATTCGTAGTTTTCTCGGATTGGCGGGCTATTACCGTCGTTTTTATCAAAGACTTTTCTAAGATTGTCGTGCCTCTCACTAGCTTGACGAAGAAAGGTGTTAAATAAATTTGGTCGGAAAAATGTGAAGCTTCTTTTCAAAAATTAAAAGAACTCCTATCTAATGCTCCTATTCTTGTTATTCCCGAGGGGAATCAAGATTTCGTTGTTTATAGCGATGCTAGTCGCGTTGGTTTGGGTGCCGTTCTTATGCAAAGAGAATGTGTTATTGCATATGCTTCTCGGCAATTGAAGCCAGCTGAGACTAGATATGCCACTCATGATTTAGAGCTCGCGGCTATTGTTTTCGCCCTTCGTATTTGGCGTCATTATCTCTTAGGAGAGAAATTTGTTCTTTACACAGATCATAAGTCTTTGAAATATTTATTTTCTCAAAAGGAACTTAATTTGCGTCGACAACGTTGGCTCGAGTTCCTTGCTCCTTATGATGTTGATATTCTTTATACTCCCGGAAAGGGTTATCGTGTCGTCGATGCTCTTAGCCGTAAACAACAAGCTGTTGTTTCTATGATGATATCCGAATGGAACGATCTCGAGATTTTATCCACTTGCGAAATTCGAGACCGTGTTTCCGATTTATGCTCATCATTTGTTTTATGTAGCCTTGAGGCTCATCCATCTCTTTTAAACCGCATTCTTGAAGCTCAAGGGTTGGATCCTGAATTGGCTCTTCTTGGCCAAAATATTAAGGATAAAATTTATATTGAAGGTTTGAAAGACTTTGATATCGATTCTCGTGGCGACATTCGGAAATTTGGTAGACTTATCTGCCAAATATTAGGGATCTTCGTAAAGATATTTTAGAAGATTCTCATCACTCTAAATTTACCATTCATCCCGGTAGTAGTAAAATGTACGCGGATATGAAGCGACTTTATTATTGGGAGGGAATGAAACTTGATATCGCTAACTTCGTTAAGCGTTGCATGACTTGCCAACTTGTTAAGGGCGAACATCAAAGACCCGGTGGGTTATTGCAACCTTTAGAAATTCCAGTTTGGAAGTGGGATCAAATTTCCATGGATTTTATAGATGGCCTTCCCCGTTCTCGTTCGGGTCATGATAGCTTATGGGTGATTTTTGATAGACTTACTAAATCCGCCCATTTTATTCCCGTTCGATCTAACCGAACCGTTCCTCTTTTAGCCAAACTCTTTATCAAAGAGATTGTTAAATTACATGGAGTTCCTACTTCTATAGTTAGTGATCGTGATCCATTGTTTACTAGTGGATTTTGGAAGAGTCTTCAAAAAGCTTTAGGGACGAAGCTTAATTTTAGCACCGCTTATCACCCCCAGTCCGATGGACAAACCGAGCGTGTTAATCAAACTCTTGAAGATCTTCTTCATGCATGTGTTCTTGATTTTGGTGGAAGTTGGGAAGATCATATTTCTCTTGTCGAATTTTCCTATAATAATAGCTTCCAATCTAGTATTGGTATGGCACCTTTTGAGGTACTCTATGGTAGGCCATGCCGATCTCCTTCTTGTTGGCTTGAGGCCGGTGAGAAGCTGATTTTAGGTCCAGATTTTATTCGTGATTCCACAGAGAAAATTGAACTTATTCGACATAGGATGAAAGAAGCCCAGAGTAAACAAAAATCCTATGCCGATAACCGGAGAAGGAAGTTAGAATTTTCTGTGGGAGATCTTGTGTTCATTCGTGTTTCACCTATGAAGGGTGTTGTACGTTTCAGTCGATCGGGAAAATTTGCGCCTCGATAAATTGGGCCATTTCCTATCACTGAACGTATTGGTTCCATGGCTTATCGCCTTTTATTGCCGGCTCAATTTTCTGCTATTCATGACGTGTTTCACGTTTCTCAATTACGGAAATGCCTTCGAGATTCCAATTCTATTCTTGAGCCCGGTGTTGTGGAGGAGATTGAAGTTTCGCCTAATTTAACTTATGAGCAACATCCTATTCGTATCATTGCTTCGGAGGTCAAAAGACTTCGAAATAAAGATGTTTCGCTTGTTAAAGTTCAGTGGTCTTCAAATCCTAAGGATTGTTCTTGGGAATCTAGAGAGTACATCGAGCGAACACATCCGGACTTACTTTCTCGTGCTCTTTGAGGTGAACTTCTTATTTCAAACTTCTTTTGTGTTGAATATGCTTTTATGGTTGTTACTATATATATATATATATATATATATATATATATATATATCTTCTTCTTAAATATTGCGAGGATGCAATTTCTTTAAGGAGGGGAGTCTGTAACAACCCGCATATTTATCGATTTTATATTTAAATATTTTATTTAAATATTTTATCATTAGTCGAATTTTAGTCCGAAAAGCTACGTTTTGCATACGGTCGAATTAGGACTCGGGACCACTCCCATTGAGTTTAAAATGCCGTTTGTGACCTTTTTGAGTATAAGCTTCGATATGTTTGGAGAAAGTTGATTTTTGCTACTTTTTACTTTGGGTTTGGTTTTTGGGCTCAGCCCTATGTTAACTTATGCTCAAATATGAGCCACTCTCCCCCACTCACCCTCATTCTCTTCTCTTTTCAGTTTTTATAACATTAATGGTGGGAGAGATTGGAAATTAAAACTCCAAAACCCTAGTTTCTCTTGCAAATCAAATTCCTAGCTCCAAACTCAAGAAGAACCCATTGGTAAGCTTCTCTTCTTCTTCTCCAACTTATTCTCTTACCATTTTCAGAAATTCCTAAACCTAATTTTGGGAATGTTCTTGTTTTTGAGCTTAGATTCAAGCTCAATTGGGTAGTGTTGAAGAGAGGGTGATTCTCCATTTGCTTTCAAGCTTCTTCTTGTTTGATTTTGTGAAAAGGTGAGATTTTTATCTCACATCTATGACTATAATTATCTTTGGTTGTTGGGAATGAATTCCTAACACTTCTTCATGTGCATTTGCTCTTGTTTTGGATTGGTTTTGTGAATACTCCAATTTTTGGGTTTTTAAGTCAAATTTGTGTGAAATCCTTTTATGGATGTTTGATCATGCTTTTGGTGATGCATCGAGGAGCATATAGGGCCGGGTTGCCGATTGGCATAAACCCTTAGTGCCAATGTTCGTCCGGTTGCATTTTGGAAGAGTTTGCTCTTCATTTGAATAAGGCTGAAAAACAGCCCAGGCATGATTCAGTCGACTGAAAACTCTGTTCAGTCGACTGAACCTGAAAACCGAGAGTTTCCAGGCATGATTCAGTCGACTGAAACACTCTGCACAGTCGACTGAAACTGGAAACAGAAAGTTTCCTGAACCTGGAAAATTTCCAAGCACAGGGTCAGTCGACTGAAAACTCTGTTCAGTCGACTGAACCTGCTGTTTGAGTCCAATTTGCCTTTTTGGATTGAAATTCCAATTTAAATCGATTCGTGTTGTTTCCTATTGATTGTTATCAATTATTATTAATTTGATGACTCCCTTTTAGGGATTTTTGAATATCCATTTCGATGAATTCTTTATCGGTTTCGTTGGATATTTATTCACATCTTCGTGTGTGAATTTTAGTGATTGATTGTTCCTACAATCTTCCTTGTGTTTTGTCACTTTAAAAATATAAAGGTTTTCTATACTAATAGTAAATATCAAAACTCTTTCCTCAAACAATTTCAATACTATTTTAATACCAAATTTGTTTATAAAACCGTTTTCCAATCTATTAGTATATACAAACCTTTACCTCACTTGTATGAGAAATCTAATTAAACGACTTAGTAAAACAAGTGGTATGAAACGCTTGCGTTCACTTTGTTGGTTAATTCTTGGACTTTTTCGATTGAAACTCTTGTGACAATTTTCTAGTGGAGATCTACAATTTGTTCGTAAATATTTAAGTTAAGCTAGTGGTTATGGGACATGATGCTAAGCTCATATATTTACTAGCTTACTATAATCGACACTTCTCGATGATCGTGACGATCATTTTTGTGATTTAGACTAGCAATGTGCGATGTCTCTTTGTCTGCGTGGGAGACTAAACCCCGTTCGTGTGTCAAATTTGTAGGGTAGCAACCCACGGTCTTCGGACCATTCGTGTGTCAGGTCTTCGGACCATTCGTGTGTCAAATTAATGGCTAGCTACCATGAGATAGCTTCTCGTTCATGTGTTACAGCTGTTGGTGAGTTTTCATGCTCCCGTTCATGTGATAGGCCTCCCCCCTTATTTTGTGAAATTTTTGGATTTCGTGTGTCGAATTCTGGAATTTTTACTTCACCTATTTTTGTGATTTCTATTGATATGATTTATCAATTCTTGTGCATAGGTGAATTTGTGTGTCATTGACTGGATTTCTTGTGCTGATTTCTGGAATTTATGTTTCACCAATTTTAGTGATTTTCATTGATATCATTTATCAATTTTTGTGCATTGGTGAATTCGTGTGTCATTAACTTGTTGTGAATACAAGTTTTGGGTATGATACCCTTTTTGGATCTTTGAGAAGATTCTTTGATATTGATTAATCGTTTGTTGATTATCATTTACATACTTATAGTAGTATGCCATTATGGATATTATACGTCTATGACATGTCTTATATGTCATTTATTATGCCTTGGTGAATGAAATTAGGAGTATGACAATCCTTTTTATCTTGAGTAGATTATTGTGATATTGATTAATCTCTTGTTGATTTTTCAATTACTTATTTATCACAGCTTGGCATTGTGATTATTATGTGTTTAGTCATATCTCTTATTCTATATCGTTTCATCTGATATTTATAGTTAGACTGATCCGTTTATTATTTTCTTATTAAATAATACTCGGGTCAGACCGAGATGTTACAGGTGCTTCAGCTTGACTTCTCTCTTGGGATTGATTTCTCTGACCTTTTGGTTAACTACTTAGATTAGTAGTTATTTTGTTGTATACACTTGAGATATAGACTCATAGTTGTATTCTTTTGTGCAACACGTGTTGCTATTCTTTTGTTTTATTGTGGATCTTTTTAGACCACTACTCTGATATACACTGCCATGTGTTAATTATATATTCATATCTTCTTCCGCCTTTGTGATATGAATTATCTGTGACTGATTTATGTTATGTTTATTTCTATATTTGTTTCCGAAGATTTTATATAGCCACTGTGTGATAGCTTTGAGTTTGTATCTGTATGTCGGATTTCCTCTAGAGATGAATAGTTATATTTTTATCTGGCATACCGGTACTCGCACAAAGCAATTATACATATGGTCGCTCCTCAACAGCCTTATTCTCTGTGCTAGTCGACAGCATTACTCCGTAGAGTTCTTGGCTAGCGTGGGTATAGAGGTGGGGCGTCACAGGTAGATTAGGAATAAATGTAAAGTTATATTAATTAACGTAATAATACGCAGTAAACTATAATGTGACATATTGATAATAGAATATGAATGGGAATCAATATTTATTTCTTTTATTTTATAAATTGGATTTATTGAAATTAAATGAAATATAATGTTTACACTTTACGTTAATTGATTTAAAGAAGGAATGTGAGGATATCAATGTAATATATTTTAAATCCAACGCTAATTTCGTTCGGTTGATAGTAATGAATTTAATAATAGAATGAAAGGAAAATTTATAGAATTATTGAAATTTTATTTATAATTTTGAATTTATGGAAATTGAGGATTTATATTGAAATTTATAAATTAATCTTCGATAAATTTACATTTAAAATTTGTTTAAATCATTTAAATGTTTGGGAATTATTAATTGATAAAATTTTCCAATACTAAAACTGAAATATTAAAAAAAAGAATTTATTTACTAATTCTTAATTTATTTAATTAATATAAAAATAGCCATTTTGGTCACAGACTCGGATTTCGACGAAACCAGTTTCATCGGATCCGTAACAGTGAATTATTGTAGGGTTTCAAGTTTCGTAGCGATCAGACTTATCGTTTGATCGTACGAACGCGAAACGCCTTGAAACTGATTTAATTGAAATCAATTTGAAAATATTGATTTCAGCGTAACTTCTTCATACGATGGAATTTGGACGTGAAACTTTTTCATCGCGTTCATAATATTATAAAACACCTATTTTGATATATGGGATTACCCAATTTCGTTCCGGGGTCAGAACGGGTTTTTTGGGCCAATTATCGTTCAACAAATTTAGTTATCGGAGTCATCTACTCTATCTCTAACCTACCTATATAAACCCAGTTATAAACCCTAGCCTTCGTCTATTCTTATTTGTTTGTGCGTTTATTTCCTCAGCTCCTCCTCTTTCCAATGGCTGCAAACCAAACCCTGTAACCAATTACAATTTCAAAATCAAAGTCAAAATTCAAAGGCCTCGGAAAAATCTCAAAAAAATATATGTTAATGCTCTCGACGAGCGTAATTCAACGGTGTAATTCGTTTTTCGATCGGAGATGCTGTTTTTCCAGAATTCAGGATATTAGTTTCGGCCGTCCATAGAGCAAGGCTTCGATCGACGGTGGATCTTCGAGGTTATTACGATAGGGTGGCAAGGTCTTGTAGAGTGTGTCGAGACGAGTTGATCTATACGGCTGGAAGTTTGGGATGGTCGACGACATCATCGGATTTAGGCCTGGAAGGCAGCGACGGAGGCGACGAATTGGTGGAGTCGCGCAGCCGCGCGCGTTATTATCGGGGACGGCCGGCAGGGCCGATGGAGACCTCTGATCTGCTGCTTGGCGAGGGATTTGGCGGCGAAAATTCGTTGGATTTGGGGGTGAGTGGAGGTCGAACGTGGAGCTAGGGTTCGTGACCCGGTTGATCGCGCACGTGCAAATTTTCGCTACGTGGCAGGTTTAAGTTATTTATTTTGCTTTTAATTCTTAATTTTTATTTTTCAACTCGTTTAATGCCATAATTTTCACATACGATATCTGTTTCACGCGAATTTTTTTTGTTAGGATCGTAATTAGATTCCAGATCTTTTGACGCTCGTTTGGACAGATTTGGAGACCGTCAAATTTTTGGGCTAAAATCGGATTTAAATTCGATTTAAATTCAAAAAGGTGAGTGTTTTAACCCACTCACAACTTCTAAGTTTTCTTATGTTTGTTAAATTGATTTAAGATATGAGTAGAAATTTATTTATGACTGTTTGGCATGTTTTATTCATTATCTCAGTTAAATCGCATTTATTTAATTTAACTATTAATTAATTTTATTATTGCATATAAATTGATAGTTAAAATTTATTTATTTGCATATAAACAGCTAGTTAAACAGTTATTAAATTTATTATTGAATATAAACTGTTAGTTAATACCTGTTATATTTTTATATGCTCTATATTGATGTTTGTTTAAATTGGATGGTGATTGTAATAAATGGTTGATGATTGATATTTGGATGAATGGATTCGATAATTTATATTGTATAAACTGAAAGTTATTATGCATTTTCATTTTATTTGGGATTGCGGTTTGAAATGATATACAACCGCATTTTTTTCTTTTTAAATTGCGTATTGAAATGATAAATATCCGTATTACTTGACCATAGGATAGAAAATTTTATACAGGCGCCGCGGTATATATATAAAATTATTTTTGAAATGATTTTTATGGTTTGGATATGATACGGTCTAATAAATATTAAATTTTGATATTATATAAATATTATTTTATAATTATACAAATATAGTTAAATTTTGAATTTAAGCTATGTATAATCTTCTAAATAAAATAAATAAGTGGAATAATGGAGTTTGATTATTTTGTAATATATGGTTAAGTACATGTTAAGATATTGAATATATATAGAGTTGTAAATAATTTAAATCAATTAAAATTAGGAGTTAAATTGAAAATTTATTTGGAATTGAGCTTAATTAAGAATTTAACTTCATAAGTTGATGTAGAATTTATTAACTTGAAATTTTAAAAGGTATGATATTTATAACTGAATTTTTATTCAAGCTGAATTAAATGAATATTTCTAGTATAAATAAAATTGAAGGAAATATGTAGTTATAGGTAATTTGAGTTTTATTTAAAGGATTATGGATTTATTTTGCAAATATTTCAAACTAAATAATAGGGCATTAAATTGTTGAATAGAAATTTCCAACCTTAGTTCCAATTGTTTAATATTCAAAGTTTGAAATATATTGAAACTGAAGTGGTTTATTGAAACTGGAAGTGAATTTAAAGTATATGGATTTAGACTTAATTTAAAGGAAATAAAATTCTAAAGTCGTGGAAACTATTTACTTTATAAAGTAATTTTAAATTCAAACCATTGTATTTATATACTATTGAATATCCAAACCATTTAAGTTGGAATTTATGGTTTTAAAGCTATGGATTCGAAGTATTATGTTTTGAAGAGTTATAATTTAAATGTACGGCTTCGAGATAATAAATTTTAAAGTGGTATGGTTTTAGAAAAAGATATATTTGAAATGATATCAATATTGATTTGATTTTTAAAGAGGAAAATGATATCGTATTTATATGGTTTTAAAAAGGGATATTATATTCTGGTTTTAAGTATAAATTATTTTGAAAAGACCGCGGTGTTATAATAACGTTCGGTTGTTAAAGAGACCAGGATCGGAAGTTGTGAAACTCTCTGCCAACTCTGAAAACCACTTTAACAACCGTGTACGCAGTGGAGATTCCAGAATGAAGTAGGATAGTAGCGGCGTTTTCCTTTGAGGTAATTACGTGGACCCGACTCCCGTGAGTTGGCAAAAGGTGGCTAAAACAGGAGCGATTCTCGGGCCAATAAGTTTATTCCTCTAATCGGATACTCCTCTTCGATACTATACTCTGACTTTGGATTGATTCGGTGGCCACCTTCACTTTTAATTTCTCTGATTTGGGGGAGTTTGTCCGAGGTGGGCGGTAGTAGCAGCTACGCGTTACCACCAGCCCGGATGCGTAATTGGTATATCTGCCCTGGCATTGCCTAGTTGCGCCGTATCACCTATCCTATCGCGCCTTGTACGAGTTTGGATTTCTCCCATAGCCCGTGTGGTATCCTCTGGTGGCTTCCCGATCAAGAGGGACTATGATATTGGATGGACTACTGGGACTATTATTGTGTTAAGGGGGAGATTGGGTAACTCCTTAACGCTATTTAAAAGTAAGTTTATTTTACAAATAGGCATTATTATAATAGCAAAATATACTACATAGTAAATAGTTTAACGAATCCTTAGGAGATGTAAATCCCGAGCATCTCTTGAGTTACTGTACTCATATTTATCTCTGTTGATTTAACTTACATAAGATCTTTTAGTTCTGACTCGAGTGTTTTGTCTTTTCAATTCGCTCGGGTCAGTCCGAGCATTTCAGGATTTGAAGTTTTAGCTCTGGAGGACGAAGATGAAGATTTGTATTACTATTATCAACTATTATTCCACTACACTATTTAATTCCGCTGCATTGATATTTATTGGTATGTGAACTCTGATATTTATTATATAAAGAAGAATCAATTGTTTTGTAAACAGTTTTATGAACTGTATATTGATTATAATATTTTAGCCTTCCGATGTGAGATTCTCTTTTATTTTATTTCTTCTCTATTTTTCTTATTTGCCCCATATCAATCCGCCCTTCCGTATGGTTAAAATTGGCACGTGTGTCGATTTGAAGCGTGCGAAAAGGCGGGACGTTACAACGTGGTATCAAAGCTTTGATTTAGCGATAAACCTTAGCTTTGTGGGGTCTGACTCTTTACTGATAGGGTAGTAATACCCTATGGGAGTCGCTAAGTATATATATGAGAGAGCGTATTTGTTAGTGTTATAAAAAAGTTTTATTTTTGTGTTAATCTGTTCCGTTTTGTATTTATAAATTCTGGTTGGTGCATGGGATGCTGTGACATCAATAGGGATTTCTAAACACTTAATAGGACAGACCGACATAATATTTGTTTTATATAGGTGAATGAAATAATTTTGCCTATTTTATTTTCTATATATAAAATAAATTTTTTGAAATGATATCTATATTTGGCTGCAATAGATTGGTTGTTAGGTAATAAAGTGTATAAATAATAATAGAATTAAGATTTAAAAATAAAATAATTGAAATTTGGAAATTTAGAACTTAAGTTCTGGGGTTTTGAAATTTCTTTTGAATAAATTTTGGAATATAATAATATTGTTTATAAGTATTTTCTGATATAAATATTTCAATATAATTCGGAAGAATTGTTTTAAAGATGATTTTGGAGAAAATAAGTTTTGTACTTCTCTATATGTCGTTGGAAAACAATTTCGGTGATGGCGGCCGCATCATCGACATTCATTTTCGAGTTTCGAAGTGGGAAGGCCACCGGAGTAGTTTTACTACATATTTAATTTGATAAACAAATATGAATTTTAATTGTTTTAAAAATAATTGAATACATAAATGGTAAGTATATGTTACCTATTATCTTTAAAATGATTTGAAATAAAACCCGGTATTTAATTCTTAAGTTTCCATTAATAAATAATTCAATTACTGTAGTGAATTGGAACGAAGGTAATTAATAAATTGAAGCCTCTAAAGGAAATAAGAGATTTAATGCTAAGTTATAAATAATATTAAATGAAATTTGAAATTGGAACCTATGAAATAAAGGATATAATTATTGGACATTTAATAAAAGGTAAAAATTTATTAAACAATGAATCAATTAAAAGAATGAGAAAACTTGTATAACCTTCCATTACATTCTTTAAAAGCATATATATAACTTACCAAATATTAAAAGTTGAAATGTTTAATAAGAAATGTAATGGAAATTGTACAGTAAAAGTATGTAATGAAAGTGTTCAATAAATTGCTTTTATTTATTAGAATTGGTGGTATAAAGTTATAAACTTAAGCTTAAATTGAAACGAATACAAACTAAAACAGAAAAGTGAGTATTGTAAATGGAATTTAGTAATAAAAAAAATGATAAATAAAATTAGTAGGAAAATGAATACTGTAATAAATAAATGAGGACATGCAATAATAAATGAATGAATAATTGTAAGTAATAAGAAAAAAATAAATGAAGCAAACATTTAATGAGTAATTGTAAATTTAAAATATAAATCACTGTAGATAAAAAGAAAATCAAACAACAAAGGTATGAAAGGAAATTAATAATAAGTTAGGTTGATTGTTGTTTGGATTTGTTGTTGTTTAGTTGATGGTCGTTTGGGCAAGGATACTTTAAAATTGGATTTGGATAAATGAATAATCTATTTAGTTTTATCTAAGACTGTTGAGTAAATGATGCGCTAGTAGTTTATTCTTCATTCCGTACAATTTAAAGTTTTTGAAACCGAACAACTATTTGTTTGTTTGATTGCTGTGTAGTTAATTCCCCGCTATTACCCTGCTATAACCCCGCTATATCTCATAGCGGAATTCTACCGCTACGATTTTTCCATGTAGCCCTAAAATATAGCCTTTCCGCTTTAAGCCCCGCTATTTCCGCTATATCCCGTTATTTCCGCTATATTCCGCTATTTCCGCTATATCTTCATTAATAAAATGAATTGAAAAATTGTATTTATACATTATAAAAATTATGAAACTAATTTATTTGATTTAATTTTTATATATTTTCAGAAATGAAAATACTATAATATTCTATTAAATTCAATTATGTTATATGTAACAGTTTTACGTTTATTTAAATATATTCGCACATGTTTTTATTTAAAACTATTTATGTATTAATTATAATTCTATTGAATGATAATTTTTCATTTAATTACAATTTATACATTTGTAAAAACATTAAGTACGGGTTTTACATGCTATTTTAGAGTCATCCGCTATATCCCGCTATATCATCGTTGTATCCCCGCTTTGACTTTTTGCACCTCCACCGCTTTGAATCTGCCGAGCGCATTAACTGCACAGTTTGATTGAATGGTTGTTTGTATTTGTTGTGTATGTTGTTTGTTGAAATTGATGGTTGTTGTATTGATTTGTTGTTAGCGATTGAAACCACTTAAATATTTCACATTATATAAATTGTTAACCCTTTGAATTTTATAAGGGAAATGTAGGTTGTGGAAGCAATTGCTACTGCTTTTGGTTCCATGAATTAAGCGTAAATTGCCCGACAAATAGGCACGTCTTGGATTACGGTTTATAGCGCTATTTTATATATTTTCTCGGGTTGGGAAATAATATTTTGGATTATAAATGTAACATAATTGTTATATTTTGATATTATATTTTCTCCCGAGCCTCTTCATACAAGGGAGACTCTACCAAAAATTTTCGTAAAATTTTGGACTTAGAAATTATTTTAAAATGTTTTTCCAAACTTTATTTATTCAACTATAAAAAGATATAATGATTATAAAATGGGTATATTTTATTTAAAGTAATAAATTTTGTAAATTATTGTTTATAAGTTAATATTTTGAATAAGATGTATTGTTTATTTAATTCTTCCTTCTCCCTTCTTTTTCCTTTTTGGGGACGAAAAGTTTTGAGTCGGGGAGAGTGTAATGACCAGTAAATTTCGTTGATTTAATTTGGGTGAATTTATGAGTTTTTGTAATTAAATTTAGTAGAAATGAAAACTTTATAAACTAATATTGGAATGAACGCTAAAATAAAATATATAAAAGATGACTTAAAACCTATTTACTGGAAATTTGATTAAATTTCAATAAATGAGATGGGGTAAGTATTACACCTGGATATAAATTCATTTAAAGGGAATTTATTCAATATGTTAAGGTAAAGTTAGAAAATATTGGAATAAATGATAATTCCATTCATACTTGTAAGTAGTCCTTATAAGTTGCATGTTGAAAATGGTTGATTGAATGGGATTTAAAACTTAATTTAAATGGAAAAACATTAAGGTTTTCAATAACGGAAATTTAGGTGATATAGTCAGAAAAGTTGATGAATAATATGTAGTGCGATCCAAATTTATATAAGTAATTGTGAGTAATAAAAGCTTATTTGTGTAGTCAGAAAAGTTGATGAATAATATGTAGTGCGATCCAAATTTATATAAGTAATTGTGAGTAATAAAAGCTTATTTATGTGATAAAAGGGAAACGGTAATGCTTATGGTACGTTACCTATTGTTAATTAAAATTGGAAATAAATTTTTATTAAATATAAATTAAGTAGTAACTGTATGTTGCCTATTGTGGTAGCTTGTTAATTTAAAGTTTGGAATCAGTTACGATAATTATAATTTTATATTACGTTAATATTAATTAAGGTAATATTTGTAAATAATGTTAAGATTTTATTTGACATTTTTTGTATTTTAGGGCATGAGAATAAAGTTATCAAAATATTGGAAGACAATTACATTTAGATGAAATTAATTGTCTCATATTACTTGGGTAAGAACTATAATTGTAAAGAGTAAATGTAATTAGCAACGGAAATGCATATTTATTTCATAAGTTAATATAAACGAATGAAACTTATTTGAATAAATTTATTTGAGGTTCTAATGATTATAAATATGTTTTACAACTTCAATATAAATGGGAATAGTAGTTAATAGGAAGAAAGGCGGATTTGTGAATATAGTAGTTTCAGGATAGACAAACAAATCCTTCCATTTAAATCCAATTTATAATAAAGCTTAATTATTGCAGCGATTAGAATTAAAAATTATGCAAGTTGAATAATAACTAATTTACCGCAATACCTATTAATGAAAACCAATTGTAAGGTTTTATTTGATTGTAATAGGTAGATTAGGAATAAATGTAAAGTTATATTAATTAATGTAATAATACGCAGTAAACTATAAGGTGACATATTCAAAGTTAAGTAAGTAATTTTATTATGGGTTATTTGATAATAGAATATGAATGGGAATCAAGATTTATTTCTTTTATTTTATAAATTGGATTTATTGAAATTAAATGAAATATAATGTTTAAACTTTACGTTAATTGAATTAAAGAAGGTATGGGAGGATATCAGTGTATTATATTTTGAATCCAATGCTAATTTCGTCCAGTTGATAGTAATGAATTTAATAATAGAATGAAAGGAAAATTTATACAATTATTGAAATTTTATTTATAATTTTGAATTTAAGGAAATTGAGGATTTATATTGAAATTTATAAATTAATCTTTGATAAATTTACATTTAAAATTTGTTTAAATCATTTTAAATGTTTGAGAATTATTAAGTGATAAAATTTTCCAATGCTAAAACTGAAATATAAAAAAAAGTTGATTTTTTTACTAATTCTTAATTTATTTGATTAATATAAAAATAGCCATTTTGGTCACGGACTTGGATTTCGACGAAACCAGTTTCATCGGATCCGTAACAGTGAATTATTGTAGGGTTTCAAGTTTCATAGCGATCAGACTTGTCGTTTGATCGTACGAACGCGAAACGCCTTGAAATCGATTTAATTGAAATCAATTTGAAATCAATTTGAAAATATTGATTTCAGCATAACTTCTTCATACGATGGAATTTGGACGTGAAACTTTTTCCATCGCCTTCAGAATATTTTAAAACACCTATTTTGATATATGGGATTACCCAATTTCGTTCCAGGGTCAGAACGGGCTTTTTGGGCCAATTATCGTTCAGCACGTTTGTTTATTGGATCCATCTACTCTATATCTAACCTACCTATATAAACCCAGTTACAAACCCTAGTCTTCGTCTATTCTCATTTGTTTGTGCGTTCATTTCCTCAGCTCCTCCTCTTCCCAATGGCTGAAAACCAAACCCTAGATCCAATTACAATTTCAAAATCAAAGTCAAAATTCAAAGGCCTCAGAAAAATCTCAAAAAAATATATGTTAATGCTCTCGACGAGCGTAATTCAACGGTGTAATTCGTTTTTCGATCGGAGATGCTGTTTTTCCATAATTTAGGATATTAGTTTCGGTCGTCCATAGAGCAAGGCTTCGATCCACGGTGGATCTTCGAGGTTATTACGATAGGGTGGCATGGTCTTGTAGAGAGTGTCGAGACGAGTTGATCTATACGGCTGGAAGTTTGGGATGGTCGACGATATCATCGGATTTAGGCCTGGAAGGCAGCGACGGAGGCGACGAATTGGTGGAGTCGCGCAGCCGCGCGCGTTACTATCGGGGACGGCCGAAGGAGGCAGGGCCGATGGAGACCTCTGATCTGGTGCTTGGCGATGGATTTGGCGGCGAAAATTCGTTGGATTTGGGGGTGAGTGGAGGCCGAACATGCAGCTAGGGTTCGTGACCCTGTTGATCGCGCGCGTGCAAATTTTCGCGTAGGGAAGACGTGGTGTGACGTGGCAGGTTTAAGTTATCTATTTTGCTTTTAATTATTAATTTTGATTTTTCAACTCGTTTAATGCCATAATTTTCGCATACGATATCCATTTCATGCGAATTTTTTTTGGTAGGATCGTAATTAAATTCCAGATCTTTTGACGCTGGTTTGGACAGATTTGGAGACACACGATTTTTTTGGTTTAAATTGGATTTAAATTCAATTTAAATTCAAAAAGGTGAGTGTTTTAAACCACTCACAACTTCTAAGTTTTCTTATGTTTGTTAAATTGATTTAAGATATGAGTAGAAATTTATTTATGACTGTTTGGCATGTTTTATTCATTATTTCGGTTAAATCGCATTTATTTAATTTAACTGTTAATTAATTTTATTATTGCATATAAATTGATAGTTAAAATTTATTTATTTGCATATAAACTGCTAGTTAAACAGTTATTAAATTTATTATTGAATATAAACTATTAGTTAATACCTGTTATTTATTACCTGTTATATTTTTATATGCTCTATATTTATGTTTGTTTAAATTGGATGATGATTGTAATAAATGGTTGATGATTGATATTTGGATGAATGGATCGATAATTTATATTGTATAAACTACAAGTTATTATTCACTTTCATTTCATTCGGGATTACGGTTTGAAATGATATACAGCCGCATTTTTTTATTTTTTAAATTGCGGATTGAAATGAGAAATGTCCATATTACTCGACCATAGGATAGAAAATTTTATACAGGCATCGCGGTATATATATAAAATTATTTTTGAAATGATTTCTATGGTTTGGATATGATACGGTCTAATAAATATTAAATTTTGATATTATATAAATATTATTTTATAATTGTACATATATAGTTAAATTTTGAATTTAAGCTATGTATAATCTGCTAAATAAAATAAATAAGTGGAATAATGGAGTTTGATTATTTTATATTATATGGTTAAGTACATGTTAAGATATTGAATATATATAGAGTTGTAAATAATTTAAATCAATTAAGCTTAGGAGTTAAATTGAAAATTTATTTGGAATTGAGCTTAATTAAGAATTTAACTTCATAAGTTGATATCGAATTTATTAACTTGAAATTTTAAAAGGTATGATATTTATAACTGAATTTTTATTCAAGATGAATTAAATGAATATTTCTAGTATAAATAAAATTGAAGGAAATATTTAGTTATAGGTAATTTGAGTTTTATTTAAAGGATTACGGATTTATTTTGCAAATATTTCAAACTAAATAATAGGACATTAAATTGTTGAATAGAAATTTCCAACCATAGTTCCAATTGTTTAATATTCAAAGTCTGAAATATGTTGAAACTGAAGTGGTTTATTGAAACTGGAAGTGACTTTAAAATTTATGGATTTAGACATAATTTAAAGAAAATAAAATTCTAAAGTCGTGGAAATTATTTACTTTATAAAGTAATTTTAAATTCAAACCATTGTATTTATATACCGTTGAATATCCAAACCATTTAAGTTGGAAGTTATGGTTTTAAAGCTATAGATTCGAAGTATTATGTTTTGAAGAGTTATAATTTAAATGTATGGTTTCGAGATATTATAAATTTTAAAGTGGTATGGTTTTAGAAAAAGATATATTCGAAATGATATCAATATTGATTTGATTTTTAAAGAGGAAAATGATATCGTATTTATATGGTTTTAAAAAGGGATATTATATTCTGGTTTTAAGTATAAATTATTTTGAAAAGACCGCGGGGTTATAATAACGTTTGGTTGTTAAAGAGACGGGGATCGGAAGTTGTCATACTCTCTGCCAACTCCGAAAACCACTTTAACAACCGTGTATGCGGTGGAGATACCAGAATGAAGTAGGATGGTTGCGGCATTTTCCTTCGAGGTAATTACGTGGACCTGACTCCCGTGAGTTGGCATAAGGTGACTAAAACAGGAGCGATTCTTGGGCCAATGAGGTCATTCCTCTGATCGGATACTCCTCTTTGATACTATACTCTAACTTTGGATTAATTCGGTGGCCAAGTTCACTTTTGATTTCTTTGATTTGGGGGAGTTTGTCCAAGGTGGGCGGTAGTAGCAGCTACGTGTTACCACCAGCTCGGATGCGTAATTTGTATATCTACCCTGGCATTGCCTAGTTGTTCGTTTCACCTACCCTATCGCGCCTTGTATGAGTTTAGAATTCTCCCCTAGCCCGTGTGGTATCCTTTGGTGGCTTCCCAATCAGGAGGGACTATGATATTGGATGGACTACAGGGACTATTATTTTGTTAAGGGGGAGATTGGGTAACTCCTTAACGCTATTTAAAAGTAAGCTTATTTTACAAATAGGCACTATTATAATAGCGAAATATACTACATAGTAAATAGTTTAACAGATCCTTAGGAGATGTAAATCCCGAGCATCTCTTGAGTTATTGCACTCATACTTATCTCTGTTGATTTAACTTACATAAGATTTTTTAGTTCTGACTCGAGTGTTTTGTCCTTTCAATCCGCTCGGGTCAGTCTGAGCGTTTCAGGATTTGAAGTTTTAGCTCTGGAGGACGAAGATGAAGATTTGTATTACTATTATCTACTATTATTCCACTACACTTTAATTACACTGCATTGATATTTATTGGTATTTGAACTCTGTTATTTATTGTATAAAGAAGAATCAATTGTTTTGTAAGTAGTTTTATGAACTGTATATTGATTATTATATTTTAGCCTTCCGATGTGAGATTCTATTTTATTTTATTTCTTCTCTTTTTTTCTTATTTACCCCATAACAATCCGCCTTTCCGTATGGTTTAAATTGGAACATGTGTCGATTTCAAGCGTGCGAAAAGGCGGGACGTTAAAAATATGATTTTAAACAAAACCCGGTATTTAGTTCTTAAGTTTTCGTTAATTAATAATTTCAACTATTGTAGTGAAATTGAATGTAACTAATTTATAATTAGAACCTTTGATTAAAATAAGAAATTAAATTCTAAGTTATGAATGAAATTAAAGGAAATTTGAAATGTGTAACCTATAAGACAAAAGATATTATTATTGAGCATTAAATTAATTAAAGGAAATAGAATAGACTTGTGTAATTTTTAATTACATTCTTAAAAGCATATATGTAACTTATCAAAAGGTATTAAAAGTTGAAATGTTTAAAAAGAAAATGTAATGGGAAACTTTACAAGTAAAATTTGAAATAATAAAAGAATTCGGTGAATTTGCTTTTATAAATAAGAATTTAATGTTACAATTATTATATACTTAAGTTATGACTGGAAGGCCACTAATTAAATATAATAGAAAGGTTATAAAGAAATGATAATAAACTTAAGTAAGTGTTGACGTCATTTATTTTGAAGATAAGCAGAAAGATGAATACTGTAAATAAATAGTTAAGCAGTGAATAAATGAATGTAATATGATAAAAAGGAAAATTTCATGATAGGAATAAGTGAAAATGAGATTTTGGTAGAAATAAATAAAAGTAATGAAACAGTAAGAAATAAAATGTAAATTAAAAAGATAAATTATTATATGAATGAAATTAATAAGAGTGAATTTGATCTATTGGTTGATTTGTTGTTTGTTTTGGTTTATGGTTGTTTGGGTAAGGATACTTTAAATCAGCTTGGATGGATGAATAATCTATTTAGCTTCATCAGAGACTGTTGAGTAAATGGTGCGCTTAGTAGTTTATTCTTCATACTGTACAATTTGAAGTTTTGAACCCGAACAACTATTTGTTTTGTTTGATATGAATGAGTGATTGATTTGTATTGATTCTATGTGATGGTTGTATGGCTTGCTACAAGTGATGGTTGTTTGTATTGATTGTTTGTTGTAGTTGTAACAACTTTAAACATTTCATTTTATATAATTATCAACTCTTTTGGATTATATAAGTGAAATACAGGTTATGGAAGTAATTGCTACTGCTTTTGGTTCCATAAATAAGCATTAATTGCCCGACCAATAGGTACGTCTTTGGATTACGGTTTATAGCATTATTATATTGATTTCCCATGTGGGAAATATATTATTTTGGAAAATATATGTTGTATATTGTTATATTGGTATTATATTTTCTTTCGAGCCTCTCCATACAAAGGAGACTCTGCCGAAATTTTCCGTAAACTTAGAAAAATTTTGGAAATGTTTTCCAAACTTTACTAATTTGAGTATAAAGGGATCTAATAGTTATAAATTGATATTTTATTTAAATTATTAAATTTTGTAAATTTATTTGTGTATAAATCTAATATTTTAAGAAAGATATATTGATTTCTTAATTCTTCTTTTCCCTTCTTTTTCCTTTTCGGGGACGAAAAGTTTTGAGTGGGGAGAGTGTAACGACCCGTAAAATTCGGTAATTAAATTTTTTAATTTAAGAAGATTTTGGTGACTTAATGTTGAAGGAAATAAAAATTTAGTGAATTATTAAGGGAAATAATAACTTGGATAAGATTGGTAAGTAAATTTTTAATAACTTGAATGTAACAATATAAATGTAAGTTAATCGTTAATAACTTGGATGTAATCCCAATATGTGAAACAATGTAAATGTTAATTATATTCTTATTGTAAAAAAAAATGTTACCATGATGAAATGATTAATTTGATTTAAAATCTTAATTAATGTGTGCATTAATTTATAATAGGATATAAAAGGTAAATTAAATAAAATAATTTAAATGTATGACTTGGTTATAAGTGGAATATGAGAAAGCAAATGTAACTATTGAATTATTGTGTTAAATAGTGTAATATTATGTTAATATTAATTAAGGAAATATTTAGAAAAAAATGTAAATGTTGTTCATAATTATGAAATTTGCTGAATTATAAAAGTGGGAATAAATATTTACCAATTTATTGGATTTGAACTATATTAATAATTGGATTTATTGTAATTAAGTGAAATCTAATTATTGCGTTAATTGAGTTTTAGATGAAATTTAAGAATATTAATGTAATAGTCTGGATCCAATGTTAGAAATTTTCCATTTGATAGCAATGAAGTGAATAACATAATGAAAAGTCAATTAAATGGAATTATTGGTAATTTAATTTATAATTTCTGAATTTAGTGGAATTTAAATTAAATAGGGAAAGTGATGAATTAATCAACTTTGATTTACTTCTAACTTGTTTTAAGTTCTATAATTGTTTAAGAAATTTAAAATTGATAAGATTATTAATTTTAAGAACTGAGATTGAAAATTTGATTTAATTAATTAATTTTAATTTATTTAATTAATGTAAAAATAGACATTTTGGCAACTGACTAGGATTTCGACGAAACTAGTTTCATCGGATCTGTAACGGTGAATTTTTGTAGGATTTCAAGTTTCGTAACGATCGGACTTGTTGTTTAATCATACGGACTCGAAACGCCTTGGAATTAATGAAATTGAAATCAATTTGGAAAATACTGATTTCAGCGTAACTTCTTCATACGATGGAATTTGGACATGAAACCTTTCCATTGCGTTTAAAATATTTTAAAACATCTATTTTGATATACGGGTTGACCCAATTTCATTCCGGAGTCGAAACGGGCTTTTTGGGCCACTTTGTCGTTAGCGCGTATATTCAAAGCAAGTCCATCTATTCTTTTTCAACCTTGTTTATAAATACTCTGTTATAAACCCTAATTTCCCTCATTTTCATTTGTCTGTTCGTACAAGTCATTCTATTCCCCTCTTCCTCAATGGCAGACAAACAAAATTCTAGATCCAAATTCAAATCCAAAATTTTAAACTCCTTAGAAAAATTTAGAAAAATTATATATCAAAGTTCTCGATGAATGGACTTCAGATTTGCAATTCGTTTTTGGGTTCGAATCATCCTTTGTCCAGAAATCGCAAATCATTCTCGGCCGTTCGTATTGAATTTTGGCCGATTCAACGGTGGATCTGCCTCCAATCAACGATCGGGTTGCGCTGCACTGTAGAGGGCATCGAGGCATGAAGATCGGCATGGTTGCTTAGGCCTGGAGTCTTGCGTTTTTTCCGTGATTTGACATGATTCACGTACGGTAACGGGTCATTTTCTGGTAGGGATGGAGTCGCGCGAGTTTACGGCAGGGGCGGTTCGGCGAGCTGGGCACGTTGGTGTGCTCCTATGTGGTGGTCGTGGCTTGGGAAAGCGGTGAAAATTTGGTTTGTGATGGCGGCTGGGAATTTTCGAACATGGTCTCTGGAGGAGTTGCGTATTAGGGTTTCGTGCACGATCCGCTGACATGGCAAAGGGTGAGTGCTATTTACTTTATTTTAATTTAATTTAAATTCATCCGTTCTGATCGCAATATCTTTTACATATGAAATCGGTTTTATGCGCGGTTTTCTCCACTAAGTTCGTATTGGAATTCCGGACACTTTGATGCTGGTTTGGATGAATTTAGGGACTGTCAAATTTTTGGGTTTAAATTGGATTTAAATTAAATTTAAATTCAAAAGGTAAGTGTTTTAACCCACTCACAACTTCTATAATTTCTTATGTTTGTTAAATTTAACTTTTTGTGATTATGCATTTATTTATGACTTTTTGTATATTTTTAATCATCATCTCAGTTATTGCATTTATTTAATTAAATCGTTATTTAATTTATTATTGAATATAACTGCCAGTTAAATACCGTTATATATATTATCAGTTTTCTATTGGTATGGATTGATTGTTTTGGATGATGATTGTGATGGATGTGTGATCTGTTTATGGATAAATGGATGTTGTATTATATATTATTTTATACTGCAAGTTTGTCATGCACTTTATTTCATTCGGGATTGCGGTTTGAAAAGATATATAACTGTAATTTTATTTTAAATTACGGATTGAAATGATAAATATCCGTATCACTGGACCATAGGATAGAAAATTTTATATAGGCGCCGCAGTCTTTATATAAAAATATTTTGAAATGATTTCTATGGTTTTGTAAAGAATATATATATGATTTTATGAGATATTGATTTGGATATTTGATAAAGGTTATTTTATATATAGTTAAATTTTAGTTTTAAGCTATGTATAAAATTGGTTTAAAGTATAAAATAAATTTTAATTTTATTAAATATAATATGGATAAGTATTTACTTAAATTGTATTTAATATAGAATTTATATTGATTTTATAAATCAAGGTTGAGAAGATAGTTGAAATTGATTGAGATTTTATTTAATTAAGAATTATATTTAATAAGAATCCATTTGGAACTTATTGAAATTTAGATTTTAAAAGAATTTGGTTTTATAAAAAAAATTCGGGGTTAAGGTGATTTAAGTGAATATATCAAGTCTAAATAAATTGAGGAATATTAAATTGTTGAAATTTGAAGTTTATTTAAAGGATACTGGATTTATTAATTAAGTACTTCAAAACTAAATAATAGTAAAGTAAATATGGTGTATATATATATGAATTATAAAATTTAGCTTTGAAACATTGAATATTAAAGCTTTGAAATATATGAAATTTGAAATGGTTTATTTGAGGATTTAAATCTGTATTGGAATTGATTGCGAAATTAAAGAAGCTAATTTATTTTATAAAGTAATTTAATAGTAAACCATTTAAGTATTGGAAGTTATGTTTCAAAATTATGGATTTCAAGGTACTATGATTTGAAAGTGCTATGATTTTGGGAAAATGATATATTTGAAATAAAAAAATGATATTATAACGATTTGGGATTTCTTTAAAAATGATATCATATTGATTTGGTTTTAAAATAGAAATGATATCTTATTTATATGGTTTTGAAATGGATATTATATTCTGGTTTTGAAGTATAATCATTTTAAAATGACCGCAGTGTTATAATAACGTTTGGTTGTTGAAGAGACCGGGATCAGAAGTTTTCATACTCTCTGCCAACTTCGAAAACCACTTTAACAACAGTGTACGCGGTGGAGATTCCAAAATGAAGTAGGATGGTGGCGGCGTTTCCTTTGAGGTAAATACGTGGACCCGACTCCTGTGAGTTAGCATAAGGTGGCTAAAACAGGAGCGATTCTCGGGCCAATGAGGTAGCACCTTTGATCGGATACATCCCTTCGATATTATACTTTGACATTTGGATTGATTCGGTGACCACTTTTGATTTTTTTTATTGGGGTGTGGCTCGAGGTGGGCGGTAGCTGCGCGCTACGCACTACCACCAGCCCGGAGACCAATTGGTATACCCTGGCATTGCCTAGTTGTGCCGTGTCGCCTACCCTATCGCACCTTGTACGAGTTTGGTTTTCTCCCGTAGCCCGTGTGGTATCCTCTGGTGGCTTCCCGATCAAGAGGGACTATGATATTGGATGGACTACTGGGACTATTGTGTTTAAGTGGGAGATGAGCAACTCTTTAACGCTATTTAAAAGTAAGTTTATTTTACTATAGACATTATTATAATAGCGAAATATTACTACATAGTAAATAGTTTAACGGATCCTTAGGAGATGTGAATCCCGAGCATCTCTTGAGTTACTGCACTCATGTTAAACACTGGATAAGAGATGTCAAATCCCGTAAACATCTCTAATGTCATTCCACTCATGTTTATTTATGTTGATTTAACTTATATAAGATCTTTAATTTCTGACACGAGTGTTTTGTCTTTTCAATTCGCTCGGGTCAGCCTGAGCATTTCAGGAATTGAAGGCGTTATCTCTGGAGGACGAAGACGAAGATTGTATTATTACTATTATCTACTATATTATTCCACTACACCATTTTATTCTGCTGCATAATTATTATTCTATGGTATGTGTAACTCCGATATGTATTGTATAAGTAAAATAAAATATTTTGTAAAACCGCTTCATGAACCATATATTTGATTATAATATTTTATCGTTCCGCAGCAAGATTTTGTTTTTTCTTTTTCTTTATCTACTTCTTCTTATTTACCCTATAACAATCCATCCTTCTGTATGGTTTAAGTCTGACGTGTGTGGTTTATCGTCGATTTAAACCATACGAAAAGGCGGGGCATTACATTAGGACTTTTAAATGAGATTAGTAATATTTCTAAATTTTATATAAAAAATGAATTCAAGTATCTTCTAACCATGCATAACCGTGAGGACCTTTAAATGGGATTAGAATCAACTCGCCAATTTAAACAATCAATTTTGATATGCATTTCAAACATGCATCACCGTGAGGACTTTTAAATGAGCATGGAAGCACATAATCAAAAATTCCAAGTAATTCACCCATGCATAACTGTGAGAACTTTTAAATGAGGGTGAATACTTTGGATGTGTTTTGTAACAACCCGGAGTTTTCGATCCCAAAAATTCCAGATAGTTAGGAAAAGAAGAAAAGAGATAGAAGAAGAAACAAAAAAGAAGCACAGAATCTCACATTCGCAGTGGATCAAAATATATTATCAAATAAAATAACAGTTATACAAAGGAAAACTGTACTTGTCAAATTACACTTTAATGCATCAAAATTACAACATATACACAAACACTGGACAGATAAAATCCCAGACAAATTACCATATATCACAGTAGAATACACTCTATACACTCCTGCTGTAACAACCCGCATATTTATCGATTATATATTTAAATATTTTATCGTTCGTCGGATTTTGGTCCGAAAAGCTTATTTTTGCATACGGTCGAATTAGGACTTGAGACCACCCCCATTGAGTTCAAAATGCCGTTTGCGAACTTTTTGAGTATAAGCTTCGATATGTTTAGAGAAAGTTGATTTTTGCTACTTTTTCCCGCTTAGGGCTTTGGTTTGGGCTGAGCCAATTAACCACTTACTAACTCAGTCCCAATCCCCCTCTCCTCTTCATTACTTCATTCCAACTCCTAACTCCCTAGCAAAACTGAAAATGGAGGTGGAGAGTGGAAATTAAAACTCCAAGCCCTAGTTTCCATTAGCAAATCCATCTTCTTGCTCCAAACCCAAGAGAACCCATTGGTAAGCTTCTCTTCTTCTTCTCCAACTCTTTCTCTCTTTGATTTCGGAAAATTCCTAAACCTAATTTAGGAAATGTTTCTCTTTTAAGCTTATATTGAAGCTTCTTGAGTTGTTATTGAAGAGGAATTGATCTTTGCTTGTCTTAAAGCATCTTCTTCATTCGTTTGGGTTCAAAGGTGAGATTTTTATCTCACATCTATGCTTATATTTATCTTCGATTGTTAGATATGAATTCCTAACACTTATTCGTGTGCATTTGCTTTTGGTTTCGATTGATTTGGTGAATATTCCAATTTTCAATGTTTTGGGTTCAATTCTTTAAAAATCATAGTTTTGATGTTTTGATCATGTTTTGGTGATGAACCGAGGAGCTTCTATGGCCGGGTAGTCGATTGGCGTAAACCCTTAGTGCCGTTGCTCGTCCGATAGAAATTTGGAAGAGATTGGCATTCATTAGTTGGGCATGGGGGTGCTGACTACAGGTTCGGCCGACCGACCTCAGGGTCCGGTCGACCGACCTGTTACCCAGGCACTTCCCAGCCTCTGTTAGGAAGTGCAGGTTACAGGTCCGGCCGACCGAACACAGGGCTCGGTCGACCGACCTACTACCCCGAGCATTTCTAATTTTTTGGTCCGGTCGACCGAGCTCTGTAGCCGGCCGACCGACCTGGTGCATTTTTGCCTATTTCGCCTAGTTGTTTGAATTTCCAACTTTAATCGATTCATGTTGTTTCCCATGTGTTGTTATCATTTGTTATGACTTTGATGACTTATTTTCTTCGGGAATTCTTGGAATATCCATTTCGATGGATTCGGTATCGATTTCTTTGGATTTTATTCACATTTTCGAATGTGAATCTTAGTGATTGGTTGTTCCTACAATCTTCTTCGTGATTTGTCACTTTAAAAATATAAAGGTTTTCTATACTAGTAGTAAATATCAAAACTCTATCTTCAAATGATTTCAACACTATTTTATTACAAAGCTCATTTTCTTAAACCGTTTTCCAATCTATTTGTATACACAAGCCTTTACCTCACTCGTATTAGAAATCTAATTAAACGACTTAGTAAAACAAGTGGTATGAAACGCTTGCGTTTACTTCGTCGGTTAATTATTGGACTTGTTCGATTGAATCTCTTGTGGCAATTTTCTAGTGGAGATCTACAGTTTGTTCGTAAATATTTAAGTTAAGCAAGTGGTTATGGGACATGAAGCTAAACTCATATATTTACTAGCTTAGTGTAATTGACACTTCTCGTTGATCATGACAATCATCTTTGTGATTTAGACTAGCAATTGTGCGATGTCTCTTTGTCCACGTGGAGGACTGTACCTCATCTTTACTGAGCTTCGGCTCACCAGGAGGAGCTTCGGCTCAAAGTCCGCAATGGGGGACTATACCCTGTCACGAGGAGCTTCGGCTCACCAGGAGGAGCTTCGGCTCAAAGTCCGCAATGGGGGACTATACCCTGTCACGAGGAGCTTCGGCTCACTAGGAGGAGCTTCGGCTCAAAGTCCGCAATGGGGGACTATAACCTGTCATGAGGAACTTCGGTTCACCAGGAGGTGCTTCGGTTCAAAGTCCGCAATGGGGGACCATACCCTGTCAGGAGGAGTTTTTGACTCACCAGGAGGAGCTTCGGTTCAAAGTCCGCAATGGGGGACTATACCCTGTCTGGAGGAGCTTCGGCTCATTTTTCTGGGATTGGCCATCCTTTTCTTGTGATTTCTGGATTTCGTGTGTTGAATTCTGGAATTTATGCTTCACCTATTTTCGTGATTTTTATTGATTTGTTTTATCAATTATTGTGGCTTGGTGAATGAAATTAGGAGTATGACATTCCTTTTTATGTTGAGTAGATCTTTGTGATATTGATTAATCTCTTGTTGATTTTTTCAATTACTTATATATCACAGATTTGCATTGTGATTATTATGCGTTTAGTCATATCTCTTATTCTGTATCATTTCATCTGATATTTATAGCTAGACTGATCCGTTTATTATTTTCTTCTTAAATAATACTCGGGTCAGACTGAGATTTCACAGGTGCTTCTGCTTGACTCCTTATCGGACCATCATCTGACTTTTGGCTAACTACTTAGATTAGTAGTTTATTTTGTTGTATACACTTGAGATATAGACTCATAGTTGTATTCTTTTGTATAGCACGTGTTGCTATTCTTTTGTATTTTTGTGGATCTTTTTTGACCACTACTCTGATGTACACTTTCATGTGTAATATTCATATCTATTTCCGCCTTTGTGATATGAATTGTCTGTGACTGATTTGTGTTATGTTTATTTCTATATTTGTTTCCGAAGACCTTCATAGCCACCGTGTAGTAGCTTTGAGTTTGTGTCGGTATGTCGGATTTCCTCTTGAGATAAAATGCATGTTATACTATCTGGCATATCGGTACTCGCACAAAGCAATTATACAGATGGTCGCTCCTCAACAGCCTTATTCTCCGTGCTAGTCGATAACATTACTCTGTAGTGTTCTTGGCTAGCGTGGGTATAGAGGTGTGGCGTCACATCTTGGTATCAGAACCAAACTTCGAAACAATATGGAATATTATAACAAGGATCCTCGTCCTAAGTCCATCTTAGGAGTCGTGCTTTAGGATTTTATTCGGGTCTTCGTACCGTTTCATCCTATTTTCTTTATGATTCCTTGTTTTATCTATCAAGATTGCTTGATATTCATTTGTGAATAACCTTCTTCTTCTTCCTTCTTTCTTTCTTAAGGAAGAGAAATGGTTAGACCTGGCCGTCCCAGCGCCGGTCAATCTAGTGCTACTCCCCAGGATGGAGTATTTATGTCTGCTCAACAACTTTTGGATCTTGTAAAGAATCAAGAGTTTATCTATGCTTTGAGTAAGAACCCCGAAATGGTTCTACCTTTGAAACTTGAAGTTTCTTTCAATCAGCTTGTGGATATTACTCTTCTTCATGGAGAGGTCGGTAAAGGAAGTGTTTGTGGTATTGGGACTTCCAAGAAGAGGCATATTAGGTTCAAGAGCCTTAATCCCAATAAGAGAGTGAAGCAAACTACTTTTGTAGCAAAGACTCCAATCCCTAATCGTGGAGGATGCTACAATTGTAATTCTAAGGAACACTATGCGAATATGTGTCCAAAACCCCATTCTTGTCGCTATTGCAAGAAACCGGGTCATCTTTTATCTGCATGTCCCAAACTTTTGAACAAGGACATGAGAGAGCTGAATATTGTGCAAGCTCCTGGCAACTCTTTTCTTGGTCAAGGTATTTTGCATTCAATCCTTGATGGCATTGTTTTATTTCGTGATCTTCTTATTTGAGTTCTTTTTGATATGGGTTCCATCTCACTATTCTATACCAAAAGAACTTGTTGATTCTTTTTCTTTGAAAATATTTTGGGTTTGATGACTTCTTTGAGGATTGTGAATCCGGATGGTAGATCCATAACACTCAATTCGCTTTTATTTGATGTCGAAATTATTTTATGTGATTCTTCTTTCCGAGCCGATATTTTTACTTAGGCTCCGGAATTGATTTATGCGATAGGATTGGCTTAATCATTAATGAAGCCTATATCCTATTTTCTCGAGAGGACTATTCATCTTCGACATTTTCTATCTGTTAAGCAGATTTCTATTTTTCCTTGTGATTCCGATTTTAAATTTTTCAAGGCATCATTTTATTCTTTAAACCCTCATGATGAGGAAAGTTTTATTTCTCTCATCTAAAAAGTTTGTGAAATTTTCCGGTTTATTTGGACTTGTCTTAGGATTATCACCTAAGCAATATCTTGCGTGGTGCTAAGGTCTTTTCAGTTTGACCTTACCACCGGTTTTCATTTGCTACAAGTTGCGGAAGTTAGCATCCCACTTACCGCATTCCGCACTTGTTATGATTCTTATGAATGACTTATTTTGTCATTCAGTTTGTCCAGCTTATTTCATCCATTTTATAAATCGAATATTCTATGAATATTTCGATGAGACTATTCTTGTATTTACTGATTTTGGACGAAAATAGTAATTTAAAATTTTGCAAATCTTTTTCATAAGATTTATTTATAAGTAAAAATGGATTTTTGTTCTTGAAACGAACAAAGAATATTCTTAAAACTTTTTAAGAGATTTATTTATCCTATAAAAGATGATTTTGTGATTGTATTGCCCGTTGAGTGCTTTAAGAATTTTGGTCGATGCGCTTGATCAACGTTATCGATAGAAATTTCCTAAACGCTTTGATGAGACAGTCAGACACGATATATTGACTTATAAAATTGAAAAATTTTCTAGAAAGATTATTACATAAAGATAAATGTAATTTTGAAAGTTTTAACTTTTCAGGAAAGAAGATTATTTGAAAGAATTCTTTTCCGATACTCTTATTCTTGTGATTCCTGAAGGGGAACCAAGACTTTGCTATTTATACCGATACTAGTCGTATTGGTTTGGATGTCATTCTCTTGCAAAGGAGAACGTGCTATCACTTGTGCTTCTAAATCATTATAGCTTATCGAGACTAGATATATCACTCATGATCTAGTGCTCGCGGTTATTGTTTTTACTTTTGGATTTTGGTGTCATCATATTTGGATGAGAAATTTGTTCTCTACCTCGATCATAAATCTTTGGAATATTTATTTTCTCATATGGAACTTCATGTCGACTCGAGTTCCTAGCATCTTATGATCTTGATATTCTTTTATTCCCGAAAGGGGAAATCGTGTTACCAATGTGTTTAGTCGTAAGCAACAAGTGTTAATTCTTTGGTGATGTCTGAATGGAATTATCTTTTTATTAAGTTCATCAGACGTTTTGATGTACTTCATTTTATTGAGTTTCATCTCATTTCTTTTATGGACTAGCGTCTGATGTTCTTTTATGGTGTTCGGTTCATTAGATATACCGTTGTACTACATCAATGTCTTTCCTATTTGATTCATTGGATGTACCATTGTACTACATCAATGTCTTTCCTATTTGATTCATTGGATGTAACGTTGTACTACATCAATGTCTTCGCTTTTTGATTCATTGGATGTACCGTTGTACTACATCAATGTCTTTCCTATTTGATTCATTGGATGTACCGTTGTAGTACATCAATGTCTTCGCTTTTTGATTCATTGGATGTACCGTTGTACTACATCAATGTCTTTGCTTTTGGATTCATTGGATGTACCATTGTACTACATCAATGTCTTCGCTATTTGATTCATTGGATGTACCGTTGTACTACATCAATGTCTTTGCTATTTGATTCATTGGATGTACCGTTGTGTACCGTTGTACTATATCAATGTCTTTGCTATTTGATTCATTGGATGTACCGTTGTACTACATCAATGTCTTTGCTATTTGATTCATTGGATGTACCGTTGTACTACATCAATGTCTTTGCTATTTGATTCATTGGATGTACCGTTGTACTACATCAATGTCTTTGCTATTTGATTCATTGGATGTACCGTTGTACTACATCAATGTCTTCGCTTTTTGATTCATTGGGTGTACCGTTTTTGTACTACGCTGATGTTCCAAATTATTTGAGTTTCTAGTTTCTCGGGCGTACTGTTATTGTACTACGCCGTTGCATTGGCTCAATTTTCTTCTGTTCTTGACGTTCTCCACGTCTTTTATCTACGGAAATGCCTTAGGGATTCCGGTTTTTATTCTTGTGCCCGGTGATATTGTGGAAATTGAAGTTTCACCAGATTTGATTTATGAGCAACATTCCATTCGCATCATTGCTTCAAAGGTTGAGCGCCTTAGGAATAAAGATATTCTTCTTGTGAGAGTTCAATGGCTCTCAAATCTTAGGGATTACTCTTGGGAATCTAGAGCATTCATCGAGCGATCCCGTTCGTGCTAACTCTTTCGTGCTTTTTATGGTGAACTTCCTATTTCAAATTTTCTTTTGTGTTGATATGCTTCTACGATTGTTACTATATATTTCCTTCTTAATTATTGCAAGGACGCAATTTCTTTAAAGAGGGGAATCTGTAACAACCCGCATATTTATCGATTATATATTTAAATATTTTATTTAAATATTTTATCGTTCGTCGGATTTTGGTCCGAAAAGCTTCTTTTTGCATACAGTCGAATTAGGACTTGAGACCACCCCCATTGAGTTCAAAATGCCGTTTGCGGCCTTTTTGAGTATAAGCTTCGATATGTTTGGAGAAAGTTGATTTTTGCTACTTTTTCCCGCTTAGGGCTTTGGTTTGGGCTGAGCCAATTAACCACTTACTAACTCAGTCCCAATCCCCCTCTCCTCTTCATTACTTCATTCCAACTCCTAACTCCCTAGTAAAACTGAAAATGGAGGTGGAGAGTGGAAATTAAAACTCCAAGCCCTAGTTTCCATTAGCAAATCCATCTTCTTGCTCCAAACCCAAGAGAACCCATTGGTAAGCTTCTCCTCTTCTTCTCCAACTCTTTCTCTCTTTGATTTCAGAAAATTACTAAACCTAATTTAGGAAATGTTTCTCTTTTAAGCTTAGATTGAAGCTTCTTGAGTTGTTATTGAAGAGGAATTGATCTTTGCTTGTCTTAAAGCATCTTCTTCATTCGTTTGGGTTCAAAGGTGAGATTTTTATCTCACATCTATGCTTATATTTATCTTCGATTGTTAGGTATGAATTCCTAACACTTATTCGTGTGCACTTGCTTTTCGTTTGGATTGATTTGGTGAATATTCCAATTTTCAAAGTTTTGGGTTCAATTCTTTAAAAATCATAGTTTTGATGTTTTGATCATGTTTTGGTGATGAACCGAGGAGCTTCTATGGCTGGGTAGTCGATTGGCGTAAACCCTTAGTGCCGTTGCTCGTCCGATAGAAATTTGGAAGAGATTGGCATTCATTAGTTAGGCATGGGGGGTGCTGACTACAGGTTCGGCCGACCGACCTCAGGGTCCGGTCGACCGACCTGTTACCCAGGCACTTCCCAGCCTCTGTTAGGAAACGCAGGTTACAGGTCCGGCCGACCGAACACAGGGCTCGGTCGACCGACCTGCTACCCCGAGCATTTCTATTTTTTTGGTCCGGTCGACCGAGCTCTGTAGCCGGCCGATCGACCTGGTGCATTTTTGCCTATTTCGCCTAGTTGTTTGAATTTCCAACTTTAATCGATTCGTGTTGTTTCCTATGTGTTGTTATCATTTGTTATGACTTTGATGACTTATTTTCTTCGGGAATTCTTGGAATATCCATTTCGATGGATTCGGTATCGATTTCTTTGGATTTTATTCACATTTTCGAATGTGAATCTTTGTGATTGGTTGTTCCTACAATCTTCTTCGTGATTTGTCACTTTAAAAATATAAAGGTTTTCTATACTAGTAGTAAATATCAAAACTCTTTCTTCAAATGATTTCAACATTATTTTATTACAAAGCTCATTTTGTTAAACCGTTTTCCAATCTATTAGTATACACAAGCCTTTACCTCACTCGTTTGAGAAATCTAATTAAACGACTTAGTAAAACAAGTGGTATGAAACGCTTGCGTTTACTTCGTCGGTTAATTATTGGACTTGCTCGATTGAATCTCTTGTGACAATTTTCTAGTGGAGATCTACAGCTTGTTCGTAAATATTTCAGTTAAGCAAGTGGTTATGGGACATGAAGCTAAACTCATATATTTACTAGCTTAGTGTAATTGACACTTCTCGTTGATCATGACGATCATCTTTGTGATTTAGACTAGCAATTGTGCGATGTCTCTTTGTCCACGTGGAGGACTGTACCTCATCTTTACTGAGCTTCGGCTCACCAGGAGGAGCTTCGGCTCAAAATCCGCAATGGGGGACTATACCCCGTCACGAGGAGCTTCGGCTCAAAGTCCGCAATGGGGGACTATACCCTGTCACGAGGAGCTTTGGCTCAAAGTCCGCAATGGGGGACCATACCCTGTCAGGAGGAGTTTTTGACTCACCAGGAGGAGCTTCCGCTCAAAGTCCGCAATGGGGGATTATACCCTGTCTGGAGGAGCTTCGGCTCATTTTTCTGGGATTGGCCATCCTTTTCTTGTGATTTCTGGATTTCATGTGTTGAATTCTGGAATTTATGCTTCACCTATTTTCGTGATTTTTATTGATTTGATTTATCAATTATTGTGGCTTGGTGAATGAAATTAGGAGTATGACATTGCTTTTTATCTTGAGTAGATCTTTATGATATTGATTAATCTCTTGTTGATTTTCAATTACTTATTTATCACAGTTTGGCATTGTGATTATTATATGTTTATGTCATATCTCTTATTATATATCACTTCATCTGATATTTATAGCTAGACTGATCCGTTTATTATTTTCTTCTTAAATAATACTCGGGTCAGAATGAGATTTTACAGGTGCTTCTGCTTGACTCCTTATCGGACTTTCATCTGATCTTTTGGCTAACTACTTAAGTTTAGTAGTTTTTGTTGTATACATTTGAGATATAGACTCTATGATGTATACTTATTCTTTTGTCTATCATGTGTTGCTATTCTTTTGTATTATTGTGGATCTTTTTGACCACTACTCTGATTTACACTTTCATGTGTTAGTGTTATATTCATATCTATTTCCGCCTTTGTGATATGAATTCTCTGCGACTGATTTATGTTATGTTTATTTCTATATTTGTTTCTAAAGATATTATAGCCACTGTGTAGTAGCTTTGAGTTTGTGTCGGTGTGTCGGATTTCCCTCTTGATAAGAAATGCATGTTATACTATCTGACATGTCGATGCTCACGCAAAGCAATTACATGGATGGTCGCTCTTCAACAGCCTTATTCTCCGTGCTAGTTGACAGCATTCACCGTAATGTTCTTGGCTAGCGTAGGTATAGAGGTGGGGCGTCAGACCTGCCATGCAGCTCGCCTCTTGACCTCCAGAACGTCCTTACCTGAAAATCTGTAATACTCGGTCTGACGCGAGCATTACATCAAAGTAACACCGGGTCATGATGGAAACCAGCGTGAGTAAACCCATTTGGCAGGAAATACCAATACATTCAACTATATTAAAACCCGAGTAACTCGTATCTTGTTACGAGTTCACAACTTGATATAGACATCACTTATTTCACACATCAATTTCTAAGTACCAATCTTGGATTAATGGTCCAACTCACTTAAATCATTCCATTCCAGCCTATTGATTTCACATATCAATCTATAAAGAATCGAAGTAGTTTCGGGTATGTACTGGTACCCGACCCCGGTCTCTTCGAATCTAATGTCATCTTAACTCAATTATTCAAGTGAAAACAATTCAAATTTTAAATACAGGATGTCACTGTTTTAACCCAAACATATTATATCATATAGCATCTAAGGCATACAATATTATTCAATCATTCATAAGCAAGATTAATCAACCATACCATCTCTAATTAATTTAACTAACCACAAATGAATTAAATTAATTAGTTCAGTTACTTCTAAATCCTGCTTATTAATTCGTTACAAACCAATTAATTAATCTTCCAATAATTATTCATCTTAATTAATCATCCTTGATTAATTATACTTTAATTTACATTAATTAATTAGCCTTTAATTAATTTCACAAATTAATTATCCTTAAGCATTTACAGTAATTAACCATTAATTACTCTCATTAATTACATTAATTAATGATCCTAAATTACCTACTTCCAACGATTAATTAACTATAATTAATTACATTGATCCTTAATTAATTACATTAATTAATTATACTTTAATTAATTACTTCCATTAATCAACCTTAATTAATGATAAATAGTAATTACCATTCTTTAATTACTTACCATAATTAATTAGCTCTTATATTAATCCTTTAATTAATTACACAAATTAATTAATCCTTAATTACTTCTACTGAGTAATTATCCTTTAATTACTTCTTATTAAGTAATTCCCTTTAATTAATTACGTCCAGTAATTATACATTAATTAATTCCACTAGGTAATTACACTTATTAATCTCATTAAGTATTCATACTTAATCAATCATCAAGAGATTATCTTTAATTAATTAACAAATTAATTAAAATTGGGTAATTCATCCCTTTAGTTACTTTATAAACCAATTAATTAATCTTTAATTACAGATTAATTATCCCTTAAATATTAATTAATAAAACCTAATTATTAATTAATAAAACTTAATGATAAATTAAGTATTTTTTAATTACAAATTACTTAATCTCTAATTACTAATTAATCAACCTTAATTACTCAATTAATTAATCTTTAATCATTAATTAATAATCTCCAATTATCAAATTAATAATTCTTACTTTTATAAAAATCCTTAAAATTTCATTTATACTTAAGTTTTAAATAACTTAAACTTTATTTAGCAAAATTTAAATTAAACAAATTTTAAAACTTCTTTATTAAGTGTTAAAGAACAATTGTTAAAGAAAGCAATTGTCATTTATAAAGGAAATTTATATAAGAAAGTTTGAACTAAACTTATTTTTAAATTTCAAAAATCTTGTTTTTAAAAATCTTTTTAAAACTGCTAGAATTCTTGCTTCCAATCAATACGCAAAGAACACTCGATCTAACTTGAGTTTCCCCTCCTTCTCTTTCACTTTAAAAACTTAGTTTAAATTTTAAATTTTAAAAACCTGTAACAACTAAAACTGCTAAGAAGTTAAAAAGTCACAAGCTACTCGAGTTAAAACACGAGCAAAAATCCCACAGACCCGAGCTTCCACCCGAGACCCAATCTCTTCCCAAACTACTGACACCAGACTTCGCCGTGTACGTACACCGTTGCCAGAATCACCTCCGACCTCTGACGAACCCTCCTGCACATCACTAATCATCGATGCAACTCATTCTGATCACCAAAACATTAACAAAGGCTGCAGATCAAACTCGAGCAATCTACCTGAAAACTGGAACCAAAGCCCTCACAAGAAAATACCTCGAACTTACTATTCCGACCACCGGAGGTCGAACAACCTCGTCCCAAGCTTCGCCGGTCTTCCACGTCACCAATGCTCAAGGCCTCATGCAACTCAAATCATCAGAGTTGCCGCAGTGATCTCTTTTCCGATCCAGTCAAAAACTAGGTTTAGAACTCAAATCGACCGATCGTCGATGCCACAGGTGATGGTAAATCCACCTGGCATTTTTGCCGAACTCTCGTATACCTCAACCTCCTCCGGACGAATCCCCGACCATCAGAAATGCTCCGTTCACCAAAAAACATTCAAAAACCAATTTCTGGTCATCAATGAACCGCTCCTTCGTTACAATACTAAAAATTGTGATTTTTATTTTAAAATCTTATCTTCCAGAGATGATTCGAGATATACTTGAATCAATGAAATTCAACATTTGATTTTACATGTTTTAAAAGATTTCTACTGTATTTTTCCCAGATGCAAACATATTTAAAACTTACATACTTGTTCGTATTTTTAGTACTTAGATTGTGCTGAAACTAAACTATTTTGTTTTAAATCCAAGTCCTATCAGTGATTTAATAAAAAGATATTGAATTAGGATTGTATTATAGACTCTGTAACGTGGAAGTAGTGATGCAAAAACATACACAGTTCAACACAAACGTACATAAAGTATTCATATTTGTATGAATACATGCAAAGATAATTCATTTCAGAAGTCACATGAAATCAAATTTAAATTCACTTCAGCTTTTAAAATAAAATGTTTACTCACCTTATTAAAAAGATAGGGAGCTTGGGAAAAACGGGATTTGAAAACTTAACTGCTTTGATTTTCTTTAAAACTGGAGTGCTTTTGAAAAATTGAAAACCATGGCCTCTTTGAAACTAGAAACTTGTAAGCTTTGATTTCATTCAGGTTGCACTTGAAAATAGATCTTGTTGCAGGTTTGTTGTTTTGAGAAGATTTAAAACAGAGTTGAAATGGTTACAGGGCTTTCAGTTCTGATCTGCGAAATGTTTCAGGTTTTATTTGTTTAGAGGAGATGTGTTCAGGTTCTGGTTCTTTAGTTTGGAAATGGATTTCATCGTTTTCAGTTTTTGTTTGAAGACGTTTACAGGTTTTGATCTGGTGGATTGATTATAGGTTTTGTTTTTTGCTTTTGAAATTATGAAAATATGAAAAGAAATATAAGAGACGGTATGTAGATTTATATAGATTCATTAGGATTTTTTTTTAAAATTAAAGAAAATAACAATAAATATTGACGCTTGTACTTACAATCTTTAATTCTTTTACACATGTTATAACAAGCATTTATAATTAAACACTTGTAATTATTTACTTTTATTTTATATTTTTGTTAAATGATTTAAAAGCTTTTGAATTAAATCTCCTAATTAATAAATATTTTTTTCTAAATTAATAAGTGCTTTTTTAAATTTATATAAGTAAAACTTTTTAAAAGAAAATAAAATAAAAACCAATCATATTTTAAATAAAATCATACATAGTATATGTAATCCATTTATAAATGTAAATATAAAACTTTTGTATTTATTTATAGTTAAATAAATACTTTCTAAATTTATATCAATAAATTGCTTTAAAGATAATCATATAAGACAAATCTTATTTTTAAATAAAAACTTTATTCATATATTTTATATCTAAAATATTTACAAGATGTATATCGTTTAAATTCAAATTTAAATCCAAATTCAAATTCAAATTCAATTTAAAAAAATCCAATTTAAAATCAACTAAAATATTTGTATATATTTAAACAACACAAATTAAATTTGTAAATAATAGTTCTATTTTAAAATCTATTTATATCTATATCTAAATAATGTATAAAGGAGATTATCACATTTATTTTTTTGATCTATAAATTAGTATTTCCAATAGTTAAATTAGATAATTATCCAATTATCTGATGCATGAAAATCCGGGTTATCACATTCCACCCCCCTTTGAATCTTTTCGTCCTCGAAAAGGAACGTGGCCAGAATTAATTCAATACTTAGATAAATTTCTCTTTAAACCTTTTAAAACACTTTAAAATCTATATAATATTACCAAAATTGTTTTATAAAAATACTTTTATAACTCGATGTTTCTACAAGTCCATCTTTGTTCTCGCAGAAATTCGGTTATACGTTGATCAGGCGTAGGACTGAAGATCTATAAGTACTTAGTAGACCTATCTCAACATCTAGTGAAAATACTTGGAAAATAATTTTACTGAAAATATAGAAAACATTTTGAAAATAGAGGAAACATCCTTTGGTGAGAATGCTTTGGAAATCATCACCCCCATCCATGGTCGAAGTTACATCCTAGGTTACGTTGCCATCACAGTAAAAGTCCATGTAACTATAGGCACTCCGCGCCCCTCAATTATGCCATGGAACCCGCCATAGATCGCAGTTACATTCCAGGGTTACGTTGTCATCACAGCAAAAGTCCATGTAACTGTAGACATCAACGCCCTTGACTTTCGCTGCCAAATGAAACTTCACCACTCCCACGTAGGTCGCAGACTACATCAGTCAAATCCCAATGCAGCCTTAGGCTCTCACGGCCTCTCGACTTTTGCTATGTCACCATAGGTCGCATTCTACCGATGTAAAATCAAACATAGACTATCGGCTCTCAACAGCACACACGACTTTCGCTATGGTCTGCAGTAGATCGTAGTGACATCGAGTTACACTATCGTTACAACATAACTCAAATGTCTCTGTAGGCATCAGCGCCCTCGACATTCGCTACATATTACACATAATCCTCACGAACTTCAGTTTGTCCGAACTTCCTCACAGGATTAACATTAGAACCCCCCCTTAAGGTTCGAGGCAGTACCACCCCGTGACACTCCTAATGAAGTTCATTCCAAGGGAGCGCATTTTTCTCTAGAGCCATTTTCAAAACACTTTATACTATACACATATAGTATCTTTCAAATCATACACCTGGTATGAATCCCATATAAATCTCTTTTACACAAAATCGATTATCCCGAAATCGATAATTATCAAACTAGGCTTTCCAAATATCCAAAATTGATTTTTTCCAAAAATCAAAAGCCTTTCCAAACCCATAGGTTCCAAAAAAAATTTCTCCGAAATCATTCTCATAAGATTCTTTATATATATACATGGATATATATAACCTTGAAAAATCTTTAGATCATTTCATACTTTGTATAAAGTCCCTTTTTATACTTCAAATACTTTCAAAACCCCTTTCTTCTGGCAACTGATTCAATAAGAGGAGATTATCTTATATAACAAAGACATATAACTTTGTTTATTCCAAATCAAATATTCAAATTTGATTACTCTATAAAGTCACTTACCGTATTACTTACTTTCATAAAGTAAATTTCTATCATGGAAATATCCAATTTCCATTTTATTTCATCATATATTTCACAAATACCATTCATTTCAAAAACCATTTTGCAGTTCTTATCCACAAATTCAATATTAATTTTATTCAAACCCGTATGACGTACACATATCATCCGTACGCAATATCAATCTGATCGCTCACTTGATCACACAATTTCACTTCCGAACTAGTATCGTCCACCCGACTTCCTAGTGCGGACTCAGATCTGGTTTCTTGATCAAAAACCATCATTCTCCTTGCATAGTCATAACTATGATAGAGAATCTCCAGAACCAATAAAAAATACATATCCAGGTTCGCCATCAAAAATCGAGTGAAAAATCCCAACTTGGATCGATATATTATCTCAAAATTCTATGCTCGAATCTGGATCAAATCACTATGTGAATAGAATAATATACATGCATCCTACGTATCTATCCTCATTGATTATTAGCTAGATCAATTTCTCCTTTCTATTCACATTCACTTTAATTTATATCCACTTATTCATAACTGTTCCAATTCCATTTGGATTATCACTTGAATCCTTATCTCAATTGGTAATTAATCATAAACGGTTGCACTCTGACCTGTTTAAATTTAGAAAATAGCTTAAAAAGTTAAAAATAGATAAGTAGTTATAAAATAATTATTAGTTTGTAAAATAGCTATAATATAGTTAAGTAGTTGTAAAATAGTTGAAAAATAGTCAAATAGTTAAAAAATAGTTTAATAATTGCAAAATAGTTCTAAAATAGTAATTTGTTATAAAGTAGTTGGAAAAATAGTAATTAGTTTATAAAACAGTTGTAAAATAGTTAAATAGTTCCAAAAGTAATTGTAAAATAAGTATAAGATAGTTTTGAATTTTAAAAAGAAAAGTTGTATAGTAAATAGTTAGGAAAATAGATTTAAAACAGTTTATATCAAAATAATTTATTTGAAAATAGTCTAGAGCCAAACTGTTCAATTCCCAATCTCCATCCCCATCAATTCAATTTAAATTTCCACTTCCATTTAAATTGACTCAATTCCAATTTGAATAACTTCAATTTCCCTTGAACTTGATTTATCCCCAATTCAAGTTGAATTAACCTCGATTTCTTTCCAAATTCAAATCAAATTCCATTTGAATTTCAAACCTATTCAACTTTAATTTCATTTCAAATTAATTCAATTCAAAATTTTCCATTTGAATTTTAAACATATCCATCTCTAATCACAATTCTAACTAATTCAAATCAAAATTAATTTGAACTAATTCTATTCAAATTTCAACTTGAAACCATCTCGAATTATAAAAATTCGAGTTATATTTTAAATGTTGATTTAATCGAACTAACCTTAACTTTCAATTTAACAACCTAAATCTTTTTGAACTATTTAAATTTGAGTCCAAATTTTCAAAACTCTATTTTAAATTGCCTTTACTTAACTCATTACAAGGTTCAAGTAAGAGTTCAAAACAAATTTTAATTTACAAGTTCAATTCTTAACATTCAAATCTTAAGTTAAAAGGAATTTCATATCCTTAATTCTCAAATTTAAGTTTAATTTTATTTATCTTTATAATGGATATATCACAACAATCCATTTCTTCATTTATTTAAACAAATCCAATTCACTATTTAAAGATTATTAATAACAACAGGATGATATCATCCAAATTATTTTAAAACATCCATCCATTTCCAATTTCTAGATCTCAAACCCATTTTGAGATCACTCAATCTCCCAATTCAACTTAACCATTTAACTTCCCAAGCTAAATCCCAATTTCATCTTAAAATTTCCAATTCAGGTTGCTTGTTAACTTATTTAACTTTCTCAATGTTAAATTCAATGTACTTAATCCAGCTAACCTTGCCCAATTTGAATTCCCATTTCAAATTTTAAACTTCACATTAATAATCTTATGAGTTCAAAAACTTATTACTTTGGGTTCCACATCACATTCCAAGGAAAATTAAAAACTCAACCTTAGAGTTTATTCCAAATATAAATATTTATTTCCCTTAAACACCAAGTTACTTTAATTTTTAAACCACCTTTGGTTTTAATTCAAAACAAATTCCTTTAAATTTTCAAACAACTCTTATTTGAATCAAGCTCTTTCATTCAAGTAATATTATTTATTTTTCCTTGTAATAATTTGAAAACAAATTTCAAATGTTTTTAAATCTTAGGATTCAAACTTCACAATTTAGATCATCTTCAATTTCAATTTATAAGTCATACTTACCTAAATGTTTTACTTCCCTAAAACATTTCATTTTGCTTACTCATTAATACACATTTTATTATTTTATGATAATAACCAAGATTACCATATCTGGAAACGAATTCATTATTATCTTATTTTGAAACTCTTCTCCAAATTCAAGATTTTAATTCCAGTTTGAATCCATTTCAAACTTATCTTTATTTAATTTAAATTTGGTTGTATTACTATTACAATTTATATTTAATTCAAATGATTTAACAACCAATTACCTTAATATTTATTTAGAAACAAATATTGCTTTATATATCAAAATATAATCTTATATAAAAATCATTTTTAAAATTATTTCTAAAATCATTATATAAGAAAATAACAAGAACGCTCTCATATATATTACACTCAACTCATACTAGTGTACCATTGACCCTATTCTTAATGAGTACACCCATCAGAGCCAAGGTCCTCGCTTAACTTTCTACTCTGATACCAAATGTAACGACCCGGAGTTTTCGATCTCGAAAATTTCAAATAGTTTGGAAAAGAAGAAAAGAGATAGAAGAAGAAACAGAAAAGAAGCACAGAATCCCACGTTCGCAGCGAATCAAAATATAATATCAAATAAAATAACAATTATACAAAGGATGACTGTACTTGTCAAATTACAGTTTAATACATTAGAGTTACAACATATACACAAACACTGGACAGATACAATCAACATGTCCCAGACAAACTACCATATATCACAGCGGAATACACTCCGTACGTTCCTGCCATCCAGCTCGCCTCCTGAACACCAGAACGTTCTTACCTGAAAATCTGTAATACTCGGTCTGACCCGAGCATTACATCAAAGTAACACCAGGGTCCGGCTAGAAACCAGCGTGAGTAAACCGATCTAATAGGAAATTCCAATACTTACAACTATATTAAAACTCGGGTAACTCGTATCTTATTACGAATTCACAATTTGATATAGACATCACTTATTTCACCTATCATTCTAAGTACCAATCTTGGATTAAATGGTCCAGTTCACTTAAATCATTACATTACAGCCTATTGATTTCACATATCAATCTATAAAGAATCGAAGTGGTTTCGGGTATGTACTGGTACCCGACCCCGGTCTCTTCGAATCTAATGTCATCATAACTCAAGTACTCAATTGAAAACAATTCAAATTTTAAATACAGGATGTCACTGTTTTAACCTAAACATATTATATCATATAGCATCACACATCACAAACCAGAGATATCAACTAATCTAAGGCATACAATATTATTCAATCATTCATAAGAAAGATTAATCAACCATATCATCTCTAATTATTTTAATTAACTACAAATGAATTAAATTAATTACTTCAGTTAGTTCTAAATCCTGCTTATTAATTCATTACAAACCAATTAATTAATCTTCCAATAATTATCCATCTTAATCAATCATCCTTGATTAATTGTACTTTAATTTACATTAAGTAATTAGCCTTTAATTAATTTCACGATTTAATTATCCTTAACCATTTACAGTAATTAACCTTTAATTACTCTCACTAATTACATTAATTAATGATCCTAAATTACCTACTTCCAACGATTAATTAACTATAATTAATTACATTGATCCTCAATTAATTACATTAATTAATTATACTTTAATTAGTTACTTCCATTAATGAACCTTAAATAATGATAAAAAGTAATTACCATTCTATAGTTACTTACCATAATTAATTAACTCTTATATTAATCCTTTAATTAATTACACAAATTAATTAATCCTTAATTACTTCTACTGAGTAATTATCCTTTAATTACTTTTTATTAAGTAATTCCCTTTAATTAATTACGTCCAGTAATTATACGTACTTCCACTATGTAATTACACTTATTAACCTCATTAAGTATTCATACTTAATCAATCATTAAGAGATTAACTTTAATTAATTAACATATTAATTACAATTGGGTAATTCATCCCTTAATTACTATATAAACCAATTAATTAATCTTTAATTACAGATTAATTATCCCTTAAATATTAATTAATAAAACCTAATTATTAATTAATAAAACTTAATGATAAATTAAGTATTTTTTAATTACAAATTACTTAATCTCTAGTTACTAATTAATCAACCTTAAATACTCTATTAATTAATATTTAATCATTAATTATTAATCTCTAATTATCTAATTAATAATTCATACTTTTATAAAAATCCTTAAAATTTCATTTATACTTAAGTTTTAAATAACTTAAACTTTACTTAACCAAATTTAAATTAAACAAATTTTAAAACTTCTTTATTAAGTGTTAAAGAACAATTGTTGAAGAAAACAATTATCATTTATAATGGAAATTTATATAAGAAAGTTTGAACTAAACTTATTTTTAAATTTCATAAATTTTGTTTTAAAAATCTTTTTAAAACTGCTAGTATTCTTGCTTCGGGTCAAAATCAAGAGTACACTTGATCTAACTCGAGTTTCCCCTCCTTCTCTTTCATTTCAAAAACTTAGTTTAAATTTTAAAATTTAAAACCTGTAACAACTAAAACTGCTAACAAGCTAAACGTCACAAGCTACTCGAGTTAAAACAGGAGCGAAAATCCCACAGACCCGAGCTTCCACCCGAGACCCAATCTCTTCCCAAACTACTGACACTAGACTTCTCCGTGTACGTACACCATTGCCAGAATCACCTCCGACCTCTGACGAACCCTTCGCCACATCACTCATCATCGATGCAACTCATTCTGATCACCAAAACTTTATCATAGGCTACAGATCAAACTCGAGCAATCCAGTTGGGAACTGGAACCAAAGCCCTTACCAGAAAACGCCTCGAACTCACGATTCTGGCAATCGGAGGTCGAACAACCTCCTCCCAAGCTTCGCCAATCTTCCACGTCACCAATGCTCTAGACCTCATGCAACTCGAATCATCAGACTTGCCGCAGTGATCTCTTTTCTAACCCATTCAAAAACTAGGTTTAGAACTCAAATCGACCGATCGTCGATGTCATAGGTGTTGATAAATCCACCTAGCATTTTTGCCGAACTCTCCTATACCTCGACCACTCCATTCGAAGCCCCAACCACCAAAAATGCTCCGGTCACCAGAAAACATTCAAAAACCAATTTATGGTCATCAATGAACTGCACCCTCATTACAATACTAAAAATTGTGATTTTTGTTTTAAAAATCTTGTCTTCGAGAGATGATTCAAGATATATACTTGAATCAATGAAATTCAACATTTGATTTTACATGTTTTAAAAGATTTCTATTGTATTTTTCCCAGATGCAAAAATATTTCAAACTTACATACTTGCTCATATTTTAGTACTTAGATTGTGCTAAAACTAAACTATTTTGTTTTAAATCCAAGTTCTATCAATGATTTAATAAAAAGATATTGAATTTTGATTGTATTATAGACTTTGTAACCTAGAAGTAGAGATGCAACAACATGCACAGTTTAACACAAACATACATATGGTATTCATGTTTGTATGTATACATGCAAAGATAATTCATTTCAAAAGTCACATGAAATCAAATTTAAATTCACTTCAGCTTTTAAAATAAAATATTTACTCACCTTATTAAAAAGACAGAGAGCTTAGGAAAAACTTGATTTGAAAACTTGATTGCTTTGATTTTCGTTAAAAATGGAGTGCTTTGAAAAAATGAAAACCATGGCCTCTTTGAAACTGGAAACTTGTAAGTTTTGATTTACTTAAGGTCGCACATGAAAATAAATCTTGTTGCAGGTTTGTTGTTTCGAGAAGATTTGAAACAGAGTTGAAATGGTTACAGGGTTTTCAGTTCTGATCTGAGAAATGTTTCAGGTTTTATTTGTTTAGAGGAGATGTGTTCAAGTTTTGATTCTTGAGTTTGGAAATGAATTTTAGTGTTTTCAGTTTTGGTTTGAAGAAGTTTACAGGTTTTGGTTTGGTGGATTGATTACAGGTTTTGGTTTTTGCTTTTGAAATTGTGAAAATATGAAAAGAAATAGAAGAGATGGGGTGTAGATTTATATAGATTCATTAGGATTTGTTTTAAAATTAAAGAAAATAGCAATAAATTAGGACACTTATTCTTAAAATCTTTAATTATCTTACACATGTTATAACAAGCATTTATAATTAAACACTTGTAATTATTTACTTTTATTTAAAAAAATTAAATGATTTAAAAGCTTTTGAATTAAATCTCCTAATTAATAAATATTTTTTTGTAAATTAATAAATGCTTTTCTAAATTTATATAAGTAAAATTTTTTAAAAGAAAATAAAATAAAAACCAATCATATTTTAAATAAAATCATATATAATGTATTTAATCCATTTATAATTGTAAATATAAAACTTCTGTATTTATTTACTATTAAATAAATACTTTCTAAATTTATACCAATAAATTTCTTTAAAGAGAATAATATAAGGAAAATCTTATTTTTAAAATAAAACTTTGTTCGTATATTTTATATCCAAAATATTTTTAAGATATATATCCTTTAAATTCAAATCCAAATTCAAATTCAAATTCAATTTAAAAAAATCCAATTTAAAATCAACTAAAATATATGTATATGTTTAAACAACATAAATTAAATTTGTAAATAATAGTTCTATTTTAAAATCTATTTATATCTATATCTAAATAATTTATAAAGGAGATTATCACATTTATTTGTTTGATCTATAAATCAGTATTTCCAATAGTTAAATTAGATAATTATCCAATTATCTAATGCCCGAAAATCCAGGTTATCACATGTTTAATGCTAAAAATATAAATAAATGAAAGACGAATGATTTTCCGTTTAAAATACCACATATTGACAACCTATATTGAATTTTGATGAGTGGCGATCGTTAGAAATATGATAGAAATAAAGATGGTCGAGGAATTTTTTTTATCCAACAAAAACTTTTTATAGCTCTTGTTTAAATTTCCAAAGAAATTTACTTATATACTATCTCAAGTTTTAATATATGATTAATATCAACACTCATCGTTTTTTCAATCTCTATTTATCTATTCGATAATCAGTATTGAGTCAAATTAGTTAATGTAGTCATTTAAAATCAAATCCAAAAAATTATAAAATTAAATTTTCTAGGTCGATAGAAAAATAATTTTCTAAAAGGGATTTTATAAGAAAAATGTCTGCTATTTGAAAATTATTTGAAATGAAAAATATGCAGATATTTTCTTTATAAACGATGCAACTATTGAATATCTTAATATAAATCACGTTCCATTTGTAATTTTTCTATCAACTGATTACCAGTGTAATCCACATCCGAATTTTCCTCTGACTTAAGATTATCATTAACTGAATGTTATAGACGGATTGTGGAGTTGTAAAAATTCCATGAAATCCTTTTTACAACTTTTAAATGTAATTCTTTTGGATTTTAATTGATTTTGTGCCAATAAACAAAACCGTGAATATAGAGTCATCAGTAAAATAACTGAATGTATTATCATCAACACCATCATTTTTACAAACACATCTATATGAACTAATTCAAAGTCTCTAGAGATACATGTGGTGATCTTAACATAAAAAGATAATTGATCAAAAATTGGGAATAAGTCAGAATCATTATCAACATCCATTATCACATAACTAGCTGATCAGATTAAGGTGCAGATTATCACATTTAATAAATCATTCAAGATGAATATACCATTACCTATTTTACCTTTGTTGATAATATTTCGTTGTTGTCCATTGTGATTCTTTCACCTTTGTACCAGGCTAAAGAACTTTGATTTGTCGCCCGTTGTGTGCCTCGAACAGCCAGAATCCAGGTAACACTTTTGTTGTTCCTCAGCCTGCCACAACACCTACACGAGAAAAGATTTTTGTGACCTGTTTGTTTTTATAGGTCCATGGTTGTTAGCGGAAAAATATTTTGAAAAGTAAGTTTGTAGAGACACAAAACTATTTATATATGTTCCTTTCGGCACCCAGATTGGTTTGACTTTGAGGGATTTTATATTTGTGCCTTTTGGAACCCAAATTGGTATGGTTTTCACGTGTTTGGTTCTAGACCAACAAATATTGTGATTGTGTCCAGTTTTTCCACATATCATGCACTTTGAAATGACTTGATTAATTTCATTTCTAACATGTTCAGAGTGAGTATACCCAAGTCCTTATCTATCAATATTGACTATATTTTTTCTTATTAGCATATTTAGTGATTTTTCTCCTCTGGAGAATTTTCCTAAAGTCATTGACAGTTGTTAGACTTGTATTTTGAGTGATTCGTTTTCGTTTAACAATTGTGTGCCCTTTTTAATGGAATTTTCCCTCTTAGTATTTTCACTTTCTTTCAAAATCAGAATTTCATTTGCAAGCGGTTTAATTTTAATTTTTGATTTTTTATTTCTTCTTCAAATGATGGACACTTATCACACTTATGGCTTTTACTTTGATATTTTTCAATCAATTGGTCAAGTTGTTTATTTAATTCTATCCAGGTATCTCTTTGTGATTCAATTTTAGTGTATTTCTCCCTATGTTGTTCGAAACATCCATTTACTTCGTGAAAATATATAAGCAATTCTGAATGAGTAAATTTTTATACCTCACTTGGCACGTCATCATCACTATCAGTTATATCACCTCGAAGGCATAGATCTGCTTCTTCGCTCTCACTGCGAGTGCATTTATCATTTTCATCAGTTGCATCCCAAGTGGCCACAAAACTTCTCCTTTTCGGTTTCTTTTCTTGCCCGAATCGATTCTAAAAACAATTGGGCTTTATATGACCGGGTTTATTGCACTTGTGACAAATGATCTTTTGCTCGTCTGAGTCGTCTAGTGCTTTGACTATTCTTCTTTTCAGTTTTTGATTTAGAGCTGGATTCCGTATTTGCGGTTCCAAAATTTGAATTTCTTTATTATCAGTGCTAGCTCAGCTGCTCCGTCGTCGTCGTCATCACATTCTGTTGTTCCTTTGAGTGCTATTGATTTCTTTCGAGTATCACTTTCTTTTCATTTTTTCTTGAATTTCATTTCTAGCTCGTAAGTGGTGAGATTTCTGATGAGTTCTTTAACTTTGATTTGTTTCAAGTCCTTTGATTCTTGAATAGGAGTGACCTTGGCTTCAAACTTCCATGGAAGGACTCTAGGGATGTTTCAGAGAAATTTTATTCCTTGGCCATTGTGAAATTCTCGTTTTTGCTACTCAGCATGGCAAGGCGAGATTCCTTGACTTGAGATGTTCCTTCGTGAGTCACTTCAAGTGTGTGCCATATTTCCTACATAATTTGACAAAGTGAGACACGATTAAATTCAATTTGATCCACTGAACAAATAATAGAATTCATAGCATTAGCATTAGCATTAGCATTCTGTAGTCTATTTCTAGATCTATCCATTGATCCATCGGTTTATCTATTTCTTGATTATCTACATCTACAGTTGGTGTCTGATATCGTGTCTCAACTATGTTCCAAGCATCAATTGTTTTTAAAAAAAATTCATTCTACTTTTGCAGTAAGCGTATTCACCAATGAACATTGGCGGTATAACTATGGACTGACCCTCGGCGAAAGCATTATTAAAAGAAGCCAATTTAAAAATTCAAATTTTTAAAACAAAAATTGGTTTTTGAAAATTCAAATTGATACCACTTGTAGGAACGATTTCACCCTAGAAGGGGGGTGAAAAGGGAGATACTATCTATTATAAAAATTTAGTGTGAAAATATAAAAAAATTCAACATAGATATAGGAGAATAATAGCATCACAGATAATAGCAGAATAATAAATGCAAAGATAGAACAACACAGGTTTACCCAACTTCAGAAAAACCCTGCCTACGTGTTGCCCCTAAGATTTCTACTTGAAATTAAGTAGCTACACGCTTACGCACGTAAACTCACGACACGCTATTGACCAACCTAACTCTACGCTCAAAACCCTACCACAACTCAGCCACTAAGTTACAAATTCTCGAACTACACACCGTAGTTTGTCGCCTAGTCACACGACTATAAAATTATAGATAATTAAAAGAGAAAATAAAATTTTATAAACAATTAAAAAAACCCTAATATAAAAATTAAAGCCCAAAACACTATTTTAAGCCGGTCCAAAAATAGGTGAAGTGATAAAGCAATATGTTCCCCTCTCTCTTTTATTTCTTCAGCCCAATACTTCTTCTTTGTGAAAAATGGTTGCCTCTTTGTTGCTCGTTCTTTCCTTTGTGAAAAATTAGGGCTTTTTTGGGAAATTGAAGTCGCGCCTTTCTATTGATCAATCGAATAGAGGATTTAGAGTTCCTTGCTTTGTCGATTGATCAGTTCTTCGATTTGCACATGGCTGATTCAATTTCGTCGATTTCGATATGACATGGGTATGTAATTTCCTTTTTGCCTTTTTGATTGATTTGCTTAAACTCGATTTATTTACATGCCGATGATGATTTGAATTAAATAGGGATTGATTCCCTTTATTTTCGTTTGTATTTTTCATTTTGAATTCGTCACTTTATATGCTTGGTCATTCGATTTTGATTCAATGCTTGTGATCAAACTTAACTTGTTCATTTCATATAATTCATTGCTTGAGCATTATGGCGTCGATTTTTACTCGTTCGATTCCTTTCCTTGATCACCACGTCTTTGATTCTCTGTTAACTTCGGTTACTTGAATTTGTGCAAATTTTTTTGGTTTCGGCACTGACTTGATTTGAAACTGTTGTTCCATGATTTTTGAAAAAATACTTGCTGCGACATTTGAACTGATGTATGCTTCTTTGATCAGTGGCTCATCTTCTGGTTGTGCTGTATATATTCATGTTGTGCTCTATCCACACTGTGTTTTCTTGTATCCACACATCTCTGGTTGTATTCCATTGTTTTTGAATACTGGTCATGGCCATTTGGAAATGTAATAATATTGCCTTGTTTGATACTACTATTCCTTTGAACGGTGACTCGTACTGTGTTCATGAGGTCTGCACTGCTTCATCGATATATATATATATATATATATATATATATATATATATATATCTGTGTGTGTGTGTGCATGTGTATACATATATATGCATATATGTCTACATGTGTTTTTGTATCGCTTTGACTGAAAATGTGTGACCATGGCTTGCTTGTGCTTATGCTTGTTCTTGTTTCATTGGGTTGGTCTGCATTGATTTTCAGTTCTTCAATGATGATGTTAGACAAGATGTCTTGTTGCCTATGTATACATGTATACAGTTGTAATGTGACTCAAGTAAATACTTGTTCGATTGAAACTGTCCTTGGTTCAAAACTACTACTTTGACTTTGAACTTGTATACTGTGTTATTCTCTGGTCCATCTGATTTTGTTACCCGGTATATGCGATCTGTTCTTGGCTATTTGATTAATGTGTACACATATGCTAACATATATATACAAAATAAATGATCTGGTTCCATTTGTCATTGTTAGACTTCATGCATGCTTGGTTTCCAGGTCTAGTTGTTGTTTTGTACTGGTGCACTTGATATCATTTGTTGAGGCTCCTGAAATAATGGATTCTGGTGTCTATAGTATCATGTAGTGTCACGTCTTCAAGTTGAGTTGCAGTTTGGTTTTGCTGCACTACTCTGTCCATTAATATTTGAGTCCATTTCCATTGATGTCATCCCTTCTCTATTGACATGTGCATCGCCTATATATGTGTACATGTGTGTACTGCACTGCTGTTACTTCGACTACTTGTTTTCTTGTGGTAGCTAGACTTACTCGAGTTGGTCTGGTTCATTGTAGTATTGGTTTGGTTAAATTTCTGGTTTTGTTTATATGTGTACTGATGCATAGTATTTGCTTTTGTCTTCGTGTTGCAGTGTCTTCATGTTACATCATGTAGTCTTCAGTTCTATTCCATGATGCTAGCCTTGTGTGTATATGCACATGTTCTATTGTGCTTTGGTGTTGAGCCAAATCTCTATGTTGATGTTTATGCAACTAAGTTGGGTTGCCACTGAACTTCAAGTTCTCTGGTTCAAGTGATTTTGGAATTTGTGTGTTGTACATTACTTTTTGTACTTGTTCATTTTTTGTTTTAGAGTAGTCGAGTTGTTTTAGTTGTCTTGACCATTTTATAGAACTTGTACATTTTGATTGCACCTGTGTTGAATTCAACTTATAGCTAGGGTATGACTTGTGCATGTGTTGTGACTTTATTTGTATTGCACTTGAGTCAAACCCGGCTTTTGATTGGGTCTGACCTTGTGCTCACCTGTCCCTGTAATTTTATCAAGTGTATATCGATGTTCACGCCCTTGTGGCATGTACAGTGATACATTATGCATGTCATAAGTTGTTCTTGTTTGTTGAATTCAAAATTAAATGATGATGAACAACCCAAATAACTGGGGGAAATGATATTTTCAAAACACATTTTATTTTACAGTGCAAAAATATTTCCTTTTCAATTTTACTACGCCATTGTATATTTTGCAGATAACTCTGATGCTGGATTCAAGTTGGAATAGAGCTGAAGATAAATACAAGCGAATGAGTGATATGTAGTGAGGTGTAAATGTAAATTGAAAATTTTGATGTAATCAAATTTGTATTGTTATTGAAATTTGTGTATATATGGTAAGAGCTCAAATCTGTACTATTCAAAATTGTAATAAATATTTGTTTGAATAAAATATCTATTTGAATTTAAATTTTGTGTTATTTATTTTATTCAGCAACTATTTAATAAATTATGTGAAAATTTTTATAGTACACTAACAAATACATTTAAATGAATATATATATGTATATATATGTATATATATATTATCATCAAACAAAAATCATATGCTCGCATATTCAACATTTTTTACCATTGAAAATCGACAAAAATACGTTCAATGTATAGAATACCGAGTAATCGAGTGCCAAAAATACCTGATCATTGCGGGTTAAGAATAAAAAGATAGAAGAGAAACAGAAACAACAACACAGAATCTCACAATCGCAGCGGAACAAAATATAATATATAACAATGGATCTTTATACCAAGAAAGCTATAACTGTCAACATATATACAATCATCGGTGTACAACAATCAATACATCAATGCGGACAGTTACTACAACTTGCCCTCACCAGTACTGTCTATACAATCTATACATATAGAGGAATATAATCAAGTACGAGAATACGTCTCTGTCATCTATCTCGTCTTCTAAGCTCCCTAGCATCCTAACCTAAATCTGTAATACACAGTCTGATCCAAGCATTATAATAAAATAACACGCGATTCAGTCTGGAAAACCAGCATGAGAAAACACACTTAATTTTAATTATTACTATTTTAAAATCCTTTGAAAACAATGGTATCTTGTATGACCACGTCACACATAAACACAACGAGTTTTTACCTTACGATTACCAAAACATTTTATATCAAATCCATCTAATATTATAATAGTGTCTAAGTACAAATGCTTATTAAAATAGCTAAAATTGATATATTAATTAAATCCTAGCATATTAGGCTCCATAATTAAAACCGTTCAGGCTTGAAGTGGATATTGAATCGAAGTGTTTTACGGATAATGCTGATACCCGATCCCAGTCTCATCGGATCCAAAATGATAAATTTTTAACAGCAAGTCATTTAAATAACAATTTCATAATCAGGGTGTCAATATTCACATTTGGAAATTCATTCCATATGTTTACTTTATAATGGCCAGTCCATCAAAATTGATTCGCTTGTAATTATCACATTTTTCGAATTTTGGAATAGTGGTCAATACAAGTCCATTTGTTTCCAATAAAACGTCTCAACGTTTTACTCTAACTACTTTAATTTGTTTGGTTACATAATTGCAAAAACAATAGATAATTGAAACCAATACTCGAGAAAAATATCAGTCAACATGGACCATTTACACGATCGATAATTATTAGTAAATAAGCTTACAAAATCAAGACTGAACGAGTTTTCGATTAATTGAGTTAAGTTATATTTAAATCCAGATTTATTTGTTGATCAAAGAAATTAAATAAAATAATTTATTTTTAGTTAATTTAAAATTCTAAGCTGATCAATTGATAATTTACTTATTAATTTACATAAATTTAATTGCTTAAGAATTTACCTGTTTGTTTACTTTATGTTGAATCATTAAATTTCACACTGTAGAAATCACGACAACAATAGTTCAGATGGAACCACTCGACGACAGGGTCTCGATACAAAAATCGGCTTATCGCTTGAATTTAAACGAGTGAGAAAATAAGGTTTTATGTTTATATGTTTTTAAAATATAAAAATTTAAATTATGTTTACTTTATATTTTTCTAACCCAGCCCATCAACTCCGGCCCATAAAACAAACCAAGCCTAACCTATCTCCGCCTTTTCAGTTTCCTTTCCTCTCTCTTCTTCGTTTTGAAATGCACAAAGAGGTGCACACGCCTGCTAAGTGCTTGTGCATCTTAACTCTGGCTACCGAGCCTTGCCATTAACCATCCCCACTCATCACCTTTGACCACCACTCCATGTTTATCCACCTGATTCCACGGCCGTGCCTTTAGTTAAAAATTTCAAACATCCAACCAGTACTGGAACGAAACCTAAACCAAATCAAATGCCTCGCCTCACCAAATCTCGTCCATAGCTTTGCCACATCCTACTCCACCTACCCCTCCTGGCACGCACCCCTATCTCCTTCCGTCATCATTGCCCCAGCTCACAAACCCGAGACCTAAAATCACCACACTAAACCTTAAGTCGACCACATTTAGCCCCCATAAACCTCTAGAAGTCATTGTGCTATTTTTTCCTCGATGTGCCATCAACCAAGCCACTTCCACGTCCAATGCCACGCCACAGCATTGATCATGTCGTTGAAATTTGGAGAAGCCCACATTTCCATTCATCTCTCAACCCCTCCTTCCTTACGCCACTAAAAACTCCTAAAAAGCCTTTTAAAATCGTGTTTTACCTAACAAATCCTGCCATATGATCCATTCCTTAAGTTAAGAAAGTTGAATTTCTACCATAGGTAAAACACTTACTGTTAAATGGGTTTTTCTTCCTCTATGCTTGATGAAATCAAATGAAACCAATTTCTAAATATTCTATACTCTAAAACAAACAGCTTTTGTTTTGGAATCATAATTTAAAACTTAATGGATGTTGAGTTATTAATTTTTGAAGTGCAAAGTGTTAACTGTTGTTGACTAAAACATGATCAAAGATGAAACGTACGGTGTATATTCAGTGGTAGGGTGAACTACCCTATCTAACCTACACATACAGGCCTTGAACACACACAACAGATGCATGTATACTTGTCACAGATTAAATTATCCATCCATATAATCATAGTTAGGTGTAAGTACAAGATAGTCAGTAAGTAAAAGTGAAGTGTTCTACTCACTTTTTATAGAAATTATGAACACTGCTTTAAACACAAATGAACACACTACCTTGTTTGCTCCTTCTTCAAGCTTTTGAATGTCTTGATCTTTTATGTTTTAATGGAAACACTTTGTTTTTTTTTATAAGTTATACGTGAACAGGGCATGGATGCATATATAGGTGAATGGAAGTGCATAGTGAAAGCATAGATAGAGGCTGGGATATGCACATGTACAGGTTTCTTCATTTTTTTTCCTTTTCAATATGGGCTAATTTAATCTTTGGCTTGATTTGATTTTATATGTGTTGATTTGATTTATGTGTAGGCATGATTGAATGTTTTGTGTGCTTGACTTCGAAATTTTGCCATCATGATGCTTTCTATGATTATACATATATATATATACATATACATATATATAGACATATATTCACCTATACACACTTTAACCATATACATATTTTCATTTTTACATATTACCTTTAGATATATATATATATATATATATTAATTTTATCATATTTACATATACATATATATGGATATATATACATATATATTTACATATTTACATATTCATATATACATTTAGATATACACATGTTTACATATATATTAATATTTATATTTCCATATGCACTATTTTCATAAATTTGAATTTTCCATTATAATGTTTATACATGTGTATGTGTGTGTGTTTATATATATTTGTATTTACGTATGCACGTATATACCTATATACATACTTATATATATTTTTCTTATTCATAAATTAACGTTTTGAAAATTTAATATAGCTCCTAGAAATATACCGCCAGATATTTCCAAATATCAGAAAATTTATTTATTCGACTTATGTTCTTCTTTTATTAACAACCAATCAATCTCGTATTAAAGAATAAACATTTGTTAATTTGAATTCTATTATTAATTCCTTACAATCAATATCTAAAGGTTATATTGAAATTTGTTATCATCTTTTATCCTATTGCACATTTATTCAATTTCTTTATTTAAATGACATTTATTGTTCATACTTCAGTTATTAATTTAGTACAATTGAATATCGTCTATATTAATTCAGATACTAATTAAAACTTTTCTCTCATTGCAACTTTGTCATTTATAGATTCAATTTAGATTATCGCTTCCATTCGACATATTTCATTATTGATAATATAAATTTTTGTTTCTAACCATATTTATTCGATAATTAAATTAAATTAAATATTTTTAAATGGTCAAAAAAGGGGCCGTTACATAAACTTAAAACCTTATTCTGAGTTAATCATTGATATTTGCATGCTTAGAGATATTGTGTTTTGCTTTGTGAATTCAGTGTTAAGGGACTAATATGTGTCAATGACTTAAATGTAAAACAATATGCCTTGTGACAAACTCTAAGTTAAATTAATTCCCGTGACTTGTTATATTATGAACATCTTCATTTACTTATATGTTGTTTATTATTGTTTAATATCCTATTCCCACCCTATTGGATATTTAGAGATAGTTTGACCTGGGTGTTATTTCGCGCGGGTCAGGCCAAGACTTTTCAAGTTACAGGACAAGTTGACCTTTGGATGTTTGGGCTAGCAAGGAGATAAACACTTTTGACTTTTTAGTTTATCTCATTTAGGAAATTTGTTAATATGTTTATAAGACGTCTCACTTAGATTAGAGAACTGTAAAATTTGTATAAAAATTGAGTTTAGAATTTCATTTTATAAACTAAATAATTTTTATATCTATAAGTTGAGATTTATTCCGCTGTGATCTGCGACTGTTATTTATATCATCTATTGTTCTGATTCAGAGAAATCGGCGTGTGTCTATTACTTTGTATTAATACTGTGCATTTCAAATTCGGTTCAGATATTAAGTGAAAAAGGTACAGATTATGTGTCGGTGTCAATAGAAAGACAAATTCACATTCGATCTCCCCTAACAAGCTGTATTCTCCAGATTAGCAGACGACATTACTTGTAATGTTCTTTACTAAACTGGGCATCACGGTGGGGTCGTTACAACATGGTATTAAAGCTGTGTCAGAACAATATAACCTATAATATCACGGGTCTGAGACTTAGATGATTTAGATTCCTATCCATTGGGGTGTGTGGTAGATGGTTATATTAATTATCTAATTAGGGATAGTAATATTAAATGATTATCGGGATAATCATTTGAGGTGTTAATTGATTTTAAAATTTTAATTTGATAAATTGGAATTTGTGACATTAAAACATTTAGTGAATATTGAGAAAAATCTTTTAACGTTGAGAAATTTTTGAAATTAAATTGGAATGAATTAAATTAAAGTGAACTATTTTATTTTAATAGAAAATTTAGGAAATTTGAGTGAATAAGTATTGTATTTAAATAATCTAGGAATAATCAGAGCTGCGCAGCGAAATTTTAGACACTGAATTGTTCTGCTATTGATTATGTATGTTTTGGTTGATTGGTTGCTAGGAATTGATTGTTTGGTTGCATTTATTTAAAATTGGATGCATGGTTGTTAGTGATAATAAAATTTATGCATCTAAACTTGAGATTATCTATTATGTTGACTTATCCGAACATTATTTAAGGATTCTGATCGTTATATGGGATGCCATGTTATCAATAAGCATTCCTAAACATCGAACGTGACATTTTGACATAAGTAATGATTAAAAGTTTGAAATTTAAGTATGGATTTCTTTCATCATGGAATATTATGATGTCAATCTAACTAAAGTGTAATCATGAATTGTTAATATCTCCTATATGATATGAATTTGATATTAATTACTAATATGAATTTTTGAGATAGCTGCAGGTATCTGAAGTTAAATAGATATCGTTTAAAAGATCATAAATAGTTTGCTCTAGGAATATTGGCGGACTCGCTAATACTTCAAATATAAGGTATGTATCTTGGATTACATATAGCATATTTGTGTTTTTCCCCACGGGATGCCTCATTCTTGAAATGAGATGTATATTATGTAATTATAAATATATTTTAAATTTTCGAAATGCTAGCCGTGCAAATGAGAAGTTGGTGAAATTTTCCGCAAATTTGTGGCTTCAGAATATTTTTTAAAATTTAGAGAAATTTTGATAATTAAAAAAAGTTGAGTTTAGTGTCATAATTTAGAGCGATATTAATTGAATGTTTTGGAAATAAAATCAGAAAGCAGTTAACAAAATAATTATTTCAATAGAAAATTTATATTATGGATTTCTTTCATTAAAGAAATTATGGGGTTGTAATTTTTTTAAGGGGGAAACTCTATAACAACCCCGATTTTTGAGTTAATTAAATAAAATGAATAGGGATTTAAACTAGAGGATTTAAATCATTAATCTGGAATTTATATTCCTTTATAAAAGAAAAATTGTTTTAAAATGATTATTTCTAAATCATTAAGAAATATTAGTATTTGCAAAGCATTGCAATTGTAAAATTTTGAATGTCGGTTAAAAAGAAAATATGTTGTTAATTTAAATCTTTTATTTTAAAAAAAAGAGAATTTGGGATTTTATTTTAAAAATGTTAATGTAAAAGTATAATTAGCATTTAAAATGATGTTTAAAATAAGGAAGTACATTTGTATTGTGTTGTATTAAATCCTGGGTTTCATAAAATAATATGTATGTGCCTTTGTTAATTAAATATGTTCTTTAATATCTTAATGGGTTGGTTTTTAATCCAAGCCGCTAGCTAAGAGAAGCCAAAAATAACCCCTTCTGATTCTTCTACCTGTACGTTCATTCAATCTTCAGTAAATAGAAAACAAGAGAAAAGCTAATTCCTTTTTAACACTAGATACCAACTGGCTAATTAAAGTGGGAAGGAATTGTTAGAAAATCAAAAAAATCAAGTTAAGGTTTTTAAACCCTATTTTAATTATTTTGGCCAATCAATTTCAGTTTTAATAGTGTTTGATTCTAGTTGTTTGTTTTATGTTTTAGCAACTGCCAGGGTTTGTTGAAAATGGATGTATTTGGCAAACCTATTGGGGATTCAAGGTGAGTAATCCTCACCACTATCTCTGAAATTGCTTACATAATTGTTTTGCTTGATTCAACTAGTAATTTAGATTTTAAATTAAATAATTTTATTATTTAGATTTTATATTAAATTAATTTGTTGCTGTTATGAAACACTATTTGTTGAAAGTTTCATGGCTATGTGAAAATTTGAAATGAATGCTCTTTTGAAAACATGATACGGTTGCTGAAATTGAATTTGTAAAATCACTGTAGAAAACAATGAAATCTCAGTTTATAATAACCCAAAACGATCCAATTTATTTAAGTAGAAAGGTCTTTCGGTTAGCTACAACTTCACTTTTGATCACTTTCCAAAATTATGATGTTTATTGGGTCGAAATTGAGTTTGAAATTGATGGTGTTGCACTGCCCTGTGTAATTGGCTGAGTTTAAACCTGAAATTAAAATGGCCATATGTTTTTAATCGCTTATCAGAATTAGATGATTCTTGATGTTCTGGAAATATTAGACTATTTTGTAGAATTTTCTTGTTTTGAGTTTTGTGATATTTTGCAGTTTACATGTACTAAAATACGATTTAGTGTCGCTGTCCCGAGAATAAACAACAGAGATAATGAATAAAAACAAATCTAAGAATTCTTTTAGTCATAACTTTTCCATTTCTTATCAGAATACGACGACTCTTGATGTTTTCGAAGCTTAGATTACCTATTATAATTTTCATGTTTCGAGTTTTTCATAATTTTGAAGTTTATATGGTCAAAAATTCATTTCTTTGTCGTTGCCCTGTCAATGAAAGACAAAGTTAGTAAATTTAAATCTTTAAATTATTTTATTCATAACTTTTAAACCGTAAATCAAAATTAGGTGATCTTTGTCGCGTTTGAAATCTGAGACCTTTGCCTACAACTTTCTTGCTTTAGGTTTTGTAAAATTATGTGATTAAAGTGATCGAAACTGTATATATTTAAATCATAAATTTAAATTAAACGAAATTAATAGACAAGCTTCGTATACAAGTAGTTTTACGAAAGAGAATTACTTTTAATTTATAAATCTTAGAATTATTTCTAAAGTAAGTTAATAAATATTAGAAATGATTTCCTAGAAAGTTATTATATATATTAAATCGGTAACGGCCTGCGTATTTTATGATTGTATATTTAAATGTTTTATTTAAATATAGCATCGTTAGTCGGTTTAAAGTCCAAAATACTACTTTATGTAAACAATCGAATTAGGACTCGAGACTACTTCCTTTGAGTTCAAAACCGAATTTGCGATCTTTTTGAGTATAAACATCGATATGTTTGGAGTTGAGTTGAATTTTGCTATTTTTCTATTGGGCTTTGGGTTTGGGTTTGGGTTTTACCCATTAACCCAACATAACACCCAAACTCCACCCCCCTCACCCCTTCATTCATACTATGCTTCCTAACACTTTAGGCTAAGTAAAAATAAGGGAAGAGAAAAGAAATCAAAATTCCTAAGCCCTAATTTTGCTAGGAAAATCAAATTCAAGCTCCAAAAGTAAAGAAAAGCTTAGGTGAGCATCCTCTTCTTCTTCTCCACCACAATCTCTCTCCAATTTTTAGAAATTCCTAAACCCTAACATAGGAAATAGTTGCATTTTATCATAGATTGGAGCTTCTAGAGTTGAAGTTGAAGAGTGATTGATCTATCCTTTGTTTTGAGCTTCTCATTTGTTGTGTTTTGGTTTAAAGATGAGTTCTTGAACTCACATCTATGTCTATACCTTTGATAGTTGTTAGGTATGAATTCCTAATACCTATTTCATGTTCACTTTCTTTGAATTGAATTGGAATGGTGAATTTTCCACTTTTTGATATTTTGAAGTCAAAATCTATGAAATCCTACATTGGATGTTTTGACATGTTGTTTGGAGTGTATTAAAGAGCCTATAGGGCTGGGTTATCGCTTAGCATAAATCCTAAACCATCGTCGCTCGTTCGATATCCTCCGAGACAAATTGGCCATCAATGGCCAAAGATGATTCTTGCCCTGAGCTTCAGCTTGGACGTCTGGTACTATGCTCAGACATCTGGAGCTAGGGGAATAAAATTCCAGATACTCAGCTCAGACGTCTGAGCTTACTTTCCAAACGTCTGGGAGATCTGGAATAAAATTCCATACCTTTACTGTAGATGTTTGGGAAACCACCAGACGTCTGACAGTGTTAAATTCAAGGAAATTGCCTATTTCTATGTGGATTTTCGTTTTATCGATTTTTGGTTGATCCAATTAGTTGTTTATCAACTTTATCGACTTTGATGGCTTTTTTTCTGGATTTTTAGGGATATCCATTTGGATGGATTTGGTATCAATTTCTATGGTTTGATTCACGTTTTCGTATGTGAATTTTTGGTGATCGATTGTTTTCACAATCGTTTTTTGTGTTTTATCACTATAAATTACAAAGGTTTTCATACTAATAGTAAATACTCAAACTCTTTCGCAAAAATGATTTCAACATTACTTTTAATACAGAACTCGCTTTCGATTCCGTTTTCCAATCTATTAGCATATACAAACCTTTACCTTATTTGTATGAGAAATCTAATTAAACGACTTAGCAAAAAAAGTGGCATGAAACGCTTGCGTTTACTTCGTCGATTAATTTTTTGACTTGTTCGATTGAACTCTTTTGACAATTTTCAAGTGGAAATCTACAATTTGTTCGTAAATATTTAAGTTAAGCCAGTGGTTATGGGACATGAAGCTAAACTCATTTATTTACTAGCCTGATGTAATTTACACATCTCATTGGTCAATGATGATCATTTTGTGATTTAGACTAGCGATGTGCGATGTCTCTTTGTCCACGTGGGGGACCGTACCCCATTATGTTGAGCTTCGTCTCTCTTTGTCCACGTGTGGGACTGTGGCCCGGTTTTATGGAACTTCGTCTCATTATTATGGGCTAGCGACCTATGGCATTTGGACCGTTCGTGGTGCAATCGGCTCGAGAAGTCGGTGCATGGGCGTATCTTTCTAGGTGCGTCGATTTTCGACTTTACATGGGGCGTATCTTTTTTGGTGCGTCGATTTTCGTGTATGCATGGGGCGTATCTTTCTAGGTGCATCTATGTTCGACTATGCATGGGGCGTACCTTTCTTGGTGCGTCGATGTTCGGCTGTGCATGGGGCGTATCTTTCTTGGTGCGTCGATGTTCGACTGTGCAAGGGGCATATCTTTTTAGGAGCGTCAATGTTCGGTTTATGGGATAGCATCTCGTTTGTGATGTACGTGTCGGTGAGTTTTCATGCCCCCATTTGTAATAGACCTTCCCCTTTGTGTTTTCTAGATTTTTAATTGATGATTTCTAGAATTTGTGTTTCACCAATTGTGATTTACATTGATTATTTTTATCAATATTTGTGGTTTGGTGAATATGTTAAAGAATATGACATTGTTTTTGGTGTTTTGAGAAGATTCGAGACATTGTATGATTTTTGTTGTTATTAAATGTTCACTTATCACAGTATGACATTATTGTTATCATGCATTTTTGTCATATCTCTTATCCTATCTCATTTTATATGATTTTATAGCTAGACGGATCTGTTTATTGTTTCCTTCTTAAATAATACTCGAGTCAGACCGAGATATTTCAAGTGCTTCTGCTTGACTTCTTATCAAGGACTGTCACCTGACTTTTGGCAATCTATTTAGCTTAGTAGTTTATGTTTTATACATTCGAGATAGAGACTCCTTGATGTATACATATTCTTTTGTCTAGCGATTGTACCTATTCTTTTATGATGTAGTGGATCTTACATGACCACTACTTTGATGTACACTTTTATGTGTTATATCCATATCTGTTTCCACCTTAGTGCTATGAATACCTATGACTGATTTTGTGTTGTGCTTATTTTATATTTGTTTCTGAAGACCACATAGTCACTACGTAGTAGCTTTGAGTTTGTATCGGTATGTCAGATTAATGAAAGTAATATTTTATTTGGCATATAGGTACTCACACATAGCAATTACATAGATGGTCGCTCCTCAACAGCCTTATTCTTCGTGCTAGTTGACGACATTACTCCATAATGTCCTTGGCTAGTGTGAGTACATAGGTGGGGCGTCACAAAGTTTGTTTAGTAAAATATTTATGGATTTGAAAATATGACTTTGGAAATACAAATCTAATCAATTTTTTACATAAAAGTGATTATGGATTTGGAATATAAATATTAAGATTTATGAAATTAATAATATAGGATTCATGGAATTAGGAAATATAATTTTGAAAAGTATAAACTTAATTTATTTTTAAATAAAATGGTTATATTTTTGTTTGTACCAAAATTGGGCATAACACTCTTCGGATGTGTTTGAAGAGATAAAATGAATAGAATAAATGTAAAATGAAGCAGATCTAACAAACACAACAATAAACATATAAAAAATGCATAGAAACACACGGATTTAGAGAGGTTTAGCGAATTGCCTACGTCCACTATGAAATGACTGATGTTTATTGAACTTTACTCGCTGATTACAAAAGATTACAACAGTACAACTAAAGTTTGATAATGATTTCGACAGAGTTTCAACATAGAGAGAACAAAATTTCCTATTCTGGATGCATATGGCTGCTTTTTATAGGCATAGGCTAAAAATATCTCACCCAGATCTCGGTAGACAGTGGATTGATCATGTGGGCAGACCCACATGATCGATCCCATGTCATTTGCACTCGGTCCGTGATCGATGTGAATGAATTTCGTGTCGATCAAGATTTGATCCAATCGAGTTGAAATTTAGCATGAACATTCTGTAGGTTGTATGCAAGCTCCTGGGAAAATTTGGTACCATTTGGACTTGTAAATCTCGAGTTATGATGGATGCAAGTTTGGATTTATCAAACGTGACCGATCAATATCTTGAGCATATGAACTCCGATTGACTTGAAATTTGGAACGTTGGTGTAACGACCCATAAATTTTGATAATTAAATTTGTCAATTTAATAAGATTTTGGTATTTAAATGCGAAATAAATAAAAATTTGAATTTTTTTAATGAATTAATAACGGAAATGAGCGCAATGATGTTAATTTTATTCATAATATAATAATAGGTTGAATAAAATGAATGGAAAATCAAGATTTATTAATTTATTGGAATTTAAATTTAATAATTGGATTATTTCAAATAATTGAAATTAAATATTAAAATACTACGTATGGAGAGTAAGATGAAATTTGAGAATATTAATGTAATAAACCTTGAACTAATGTTAATTTTATCTATTTAGTGATAATGGATTGAATAACAAGATTATAATCAAATAAATGGATTTATTGGAATTTCAATTGATAATTAGTGAATTTATTAAAAATTGAAATTTAATACCGTAATGGGTAAATTAATTAACTTAAAATTGATATCTGAACTTGTCTGAGTTATTGTGAAGGTTTAAGAAATCAAAAATCATAAAGATTGCTAATTATAGAATTGGAATTGAAGATTTGATTTAATTAATTTAATATTAAATAATTTAATAATGTGAAAATAGTCATTTTGGCCACTTACTCAGATTTCAACGAAACTAGTTTCATCAGATCCGTAACGGTGAATTATTGTCAGATTTCAAGTTTCGTAACGATCGGACTTGTCATTTGATCGTACGAGCTCGAAACGCCTAGAAATCAATGAAATTGAAATTAATTGAAATTAATTTGAAATAAATTGATTTTAGCATAACTTCTTCATACGATAGAATTTGGACTTGAAACGTATTCCATTGCGTTTAAATTATTCAAAAACATTCATTTTGATACATGGGTTGACCCAATTTCGTTCCGGAGTCGAAACGGGCTTTACAAGCCATATATCGTTCAACGGTCCAAACCAATCGTGTCCTTTCTTCTCTATTTCTGACCAACCTACTTATACCTCGTTATAAACCCTAGCCTGTTCCTTATGTTCACATTTGCTCCTCCTCATTCCAATGGCAGACAAACCAAAATCCCAATGGCAATTTCAAATCAAATTTAAAGCCAAAATTTCAAACTCCTCAAAAAAATTCAGGAAAATTATATATCGAATATTTTGAAAAAACGAATCTACATCAAGTGTTAATTTTTAGAATTGATGCTTGAATCAATGACAAATCGCAGTCAAACCCTCGAATTTTCGAAACCCTAAGCCAATTTGGGGCTTTTTGATTTGGGCTCTATTCGATGAAATTGGGATGTGGGTTTTGGAGAGAAAGCCTTGTAGAGTCGATAGGTGGTGGTCCATTGGCCTAGCTTGACCTGTGGCGGCGTGAATTGGCGAATTAGGGTTCCGTGGGCTTGGCGGCGCGCGACGCTTCTGGGCAATCGGAAGGGGTGCGGCCGATGGAGGAGGAGGAGGTGGTTGCAACGGTGGCTACGGCATGACAAACGGTGGTCGGTAGCGTGCATATTTCGGTGGTCAATGACTGCTTGCATGGGTTCGATCGCATCAATTTGCGTGCAGCATGGTGATGACGTCTCAAGGTATTTGTGGCAGTTTGTTTTCATCTTTTTTTTTTTGTTATTTTGAAATTCAATCGTTCTAACATAACTCTTGCACACGAGGTCCAATTTAAGCATAGTTTTCTCCATTAGGATCGTATTGGAATTTCGGACATTCTAGTGCTAGTTTGGACTAATTCTGAGACTGTTCAAATTTTAGGTTTATATTGGATTTAAATTAAATTTAAATTCAAAAGGTGAGTGTTTTAACCCACTCACAACTTCTAAAATTTCTTATGTTTGTTAAATTGATTTTTGATGTGATTAGAAATTTGTTTATAACTGTTTGGCATATTTTTAATCATCATCTCAGTTAAATTGAATCTATTGAATTTAACTGATATTTAATTTATTATTGCATACAAACAACCAGTTAAATTGTTATTTAATCTATTATTGCATATAAACTGCCAGTTAAATTGTTATTAAATTTATTACTGAATATAAACTTCCAGTAAATACCTGATATTATTATCTGTTCCATATTGATGTTATTGTTTGAATTGGATGATGATTGTGATAATGTTTGATGATTGGTATTGGATGAATGGATGTTGTATTTTATATTGTTATAAACTGCGAGTCGTATGGATTTTTATTTCATCCTGGATCAGGGTTCGAAATGATATATATCCGTATTTATATTTTAAATTGCAGATTGAAATGATAAATATCTGTATCCCTTGACCATAGGATAGAAAATTATATACAAACACTGCGGTTTATATATAAAAATATTTTGAAATGATTTCTATGGTTTTGTAAAGAAATATCTAGGATATACTAATATTGATGTAGATGTTATATAAATTTTATTTTATTATTGATTTTTAGCTATCTGCAAATTTGTTTTGAAATATAAAATAAGTTAAATAATTAAGTTTGATTGTTTTATATAATGTGGTTAAGTATATCAATAAATTATATTGTATACAGAGTTTATAATGACTTAAATAAAATTAAGGTTGGAAGATAAATATGAAATTGATTTGAATTAAATTATTTAAGAATTATACTCGAATAAATTTGATTTGAAATTTAAATAAAATCGAGATTTTTAGTGGGTACGATTTTTATAACTTGATTTTGGTTTAGAGTGATTTAAATGAATATCAAGTTGATTTAAATGAATATATCAAGTTAAATAAATTGAAAGAATATCCAGTTATTTGAAGTTTAAAAGTTTTACTTAAATGATATTGAATTTATCAAGTAAACATTTCAAATCTAAATAATAGTAATTGAATTTGATATATATGGAATTATCAAAGAATTAGTTTTGAAATGGTGGGATATTTAAAGCTTTGAAATATATGAAAATTGAAATGGTTTACCTAAGGGTTCAAATCTGTATTTGGAATTGATTTGCGAAATTAAAGAAGCTATTTATTATATAAAGTAATTTAATATTTAAACCATTTAAGTGGTGTAGTTATGGTTCAAAGTTATGAATTTCAAAGTATTATAGTTTGAAAGTGTTATATTTAAGTGTTTTGATTTCGAAATGTTTTAATTTTTAAAGTGTTTTGATTTCAGAAAAGGATATATTTGAATTGAAAATTATATCGTATTGATTGGCTTTAAAAAGTGCAATGATATTTTTTTTGGCAAAGCCAGCCGGTTTTTATATTGGATCGTCCACTTTTTATTATAGCAAATAATAAAACAATACAAAGCAGGTGATAAGCGGGATGCCTATCCAAAAATAAATGGTTTTTAAAGTGGACCGGCCACTATATCTAAACTAGATTACAGCACAGGAGTCAGACAACACACCCGAACTACTAAAAAAAATGGCCCGACCATTGAACTCACAAACACACTTGCACATGCAAAAACACTTGCATACAGACTTGACTGTAACATATAGAAATGCTTATACCGATTGACAAGGGACAGAACATAACCATACATCGGACAACCCATAAACATAACATAGAAAAACCACTTTTCAACCACCAAACTGATGGAATGACAATCAGATACCAAAATCACTCCAGAAGCAGCATCCAAAAGCAGAAGATATAATTTCATAGATAACAACGATTGTAAACACGATCGCAATGATATTTTGGTGTTATATATATATATATATATATCTGTGTGTGTGTGTGTATTAACTATTTTGAAATGACCGTGGTGTTATAATAACCTTTGGTTATTAAAGAGACCGGGATCAGAAGTTATCATACTCTCTGCCAACTCTGAAAACCACTTTGACAACCGTGCATGCGGTGGAGATTCCAGAATGAAGTAGGATGGTGGCGATATTCCTTTGAGGTACATACGTTGACCCGACTCCCGTGAGTTGGCATAAGGTGGCTAAAACAGGAGCGATTCCGGGCTAGTGAGGTAGCTCCTCTAATCGGACACACTCCTTCGATATCATTCCATTATATTCTAACTTTGAGATTGATTCGGTGGCCACTTTTGATTTTTGATTTTTGATTTTCGGGGTGTGGCTCGAGGTGGGCGGTAGCTGCGTGCTATGCATCACCACCAATCCGGATAGTGTTTGGGATATCTACCCTAGCATTGCCTTGTGTGCCGTGTCACCTACCCTAGCGCCCCTTGTACGAGTTTGGTTTTCTCCCATAGCCCATGGAGTATTTAGGGTATTCTCCCGATCTGGAGATACGCTGATACAGGATGGACTACTGGGACTATTTCATGGTAAAGTATATATGGTTAACCCGTTAATGCTATCAAAAAGTAAGTTTATTTACTAATAGACATTATTATAATAGCGTATATTACTACATAGTAAATAGTTTAACAGATCCTTAGGAGATGTGAATCCCGAACATCTCTTAAGTTACTCCACTCACGTTAGACACTGGATAGGAGATGTCAAATCCCGTAAATATCTCCGACCCCGTTTATGTTGGGCAGGTTTCCACCTACCACCGAACCAAGAAAAGAAGGCAACACCACCGGTCCAAACAGTCACGGACCAACCCACTCACGAGTCACCACCGAACCACCTACCTCCCAAGCAACACCGGACCAACCCACTCACAAGTCACCACCGAACCAACGCATAGCCACACCACTACCGAACCAGCCTAACCGAACCGAGCTAGGCCCTCGACCGAACCGAAGCCTCTCCAATTCCACACCACCGATCCAAGGCACCACCGGACCGAAAAATAACTCCAACCATCTCAGAACCAAGAGGATGCCGAATCAACATTGCCAGGCCAGATTCTCTCAGCCCAAGCCCACCAGCAGCTATATACATCCAGTACCCCTGCCCCCAGCCTCACTCTTTAAATAGAGGGGCAGGGGTACAACAATGAGAGACAAGTTTGAGAGCTCAAGCATGGAAAGAACTTTCAAACAACTTTCAGTTACATGTAATCAAAGCTTTATACTTGTAATCTGAATAGAAAAGGAGAATAACATATAAAGTGGACGTAGGCACGTTCTGGCCGAACCACTATAAATCTGTGTGTCTTTTACAGTTTAGTCCATCTATTTCATATATTTGCATAAATCACCCAAACCATTCTGAACAACATATAATCAACTAAATCATATGAGTTGGAGGTGTTTGCCCATTTTTTGTGCAATCATTTTTGGTGCTTTCACTGAGAACAGGAGCTCGAAACTTCAGCTTCTCCCACTCAACCCTTTTCCTATCAACATCGTTCATTGCTTGGAAAACATGCCTCCCGGATGGAAGAAAGATGCTAACAAAGGAAAGAACATCGCAACTAGCAGTATACCAGATCCAGTAATCAGAAATCAAGAAAATCGTCCGGTTCCAACAGCAAATGGAAATCACGCAGATCCGACAGCCCCTGCTATGGAACAACCAATTACAAGGACAAATCTGGACAGGGTTGTCGCTGAAGTAACTAACCGCTTCGCATCTCAACAAGAAGCCTTGGTGGAACAACTCATGTCATGCTTAAGGGATGCTGAAGAATCCAACCGCAACACCGAATCATGGGGTGAGTCCCGGTCTGGAGGATCTAGGAGACGACAAAGGTCTTTCTTCTTCGAAGAGGTTAACAACAGAAACAGCAATGGTAGGAGCCGAGTCCGGACTCAACCCGAATTCCGACCCGAGGAAACACTTGGAACCGAACCCAACGGGGGAGGTACCAGGCAGGGGTCGGATGTAGCTGAGCCTGTCATGCTACCTAACCATGAAAACACCAGTAGACGGGGCCGAGCTAGAGTCCAGCCCGAAGTTGGACCCGAGGAAGTGCTGAGAACAGAACCCAACAGGGGAAGATCAAGGCAAGGGCTAACTGTGGCTGACCCCAGCGTGCCCCCGGAAGACCAGAGGCAGCCATTGGAGAATGTTAGGAGTGAGAGATGATACCATCCCTACAAGTCGTCTGGACGGAATCAACCCTGCAGGGAAGAACCAAATTCATTTCTATCCGCCCCAAATTCTGATGAAAGGATGGCGCGATTGTTCAGAGAATATGTCCAACGGGACCAAAGGGATGGAGGGATAGGCGCTAGGGTAACCAGCCCCTTCACCCGCAATATCGAAACTGCCATTACCCCCCGGGAATGGAAAATGCCCACAATGAAACCTCACAAGGGAACCTCTGACCCCATCGTACACTGCAAAGATACACCCAGCATATGCTCAAGAGCGGAGCAACAGAGGGAGTGTTGTGTAAATGCTTCCCGCTATTCTTGGCAGATCTAGCTACCTCCTGGTTCTGCCACCTACCACAAGGGTCCATCAGCTCATGGGAAATGTTGAAAGAATAGTTCATCAGCCAGTTCCACATTCATGTGGAACAACCCAAGGACGCTTATTCCTTATCTAATATAAAAAAGAAACCCAGAGAGACAGTGCAACAATATCTAGCCGAATTCAACGCCGCAGCGGCCGCAGTCCAAGATGCTGACGAGAAACTTATCCTAATGGCCCTCTGCAGTGGTGTACATCCGGATACTAAATTTGCTAGAAGACTAACCAAGGAAAAACCAGCTACTTTACCTGATTTCTTTCATGAAGCTGGAAAATATATGAGACTTGAAGACGCCGCCACTGAGAGGCAGTCAGGCAACAGGCTAAGACAGCTACAGACAGGGTTCCCGCTGCAGCAAAGGATGTTCGGAGAAATGACTCTAGAGACAATGCTGGGGGCAAGAAGGGAGAAAAGCGCTTATATCGACCAGGACCAAGATTTGACTCTTACACTCCTTTGAATGAAACAATCGAAAACATCTTCCTAGCCACTCAAGACGAAGTTAGGTACAAGCGTCCCCCGCACAAGAAGGAGTCAGATAACGCACTCAAGTCTGCAAAGTTCTGCTGCTTCCATGAATCCCATGGACATGACACCAATGAATGCCACCATCTCCAGGACTTGATTGAAGAACACATTAGAAGGAAGAGACTGGAACGCTATGTAAAAAGCCAGAACAGGACTCCAGCTTCCGCCAATGAAAACCCAGGGCTACCCCTCTCAGAAGTAGGCGGAGGAAATCGCAACACCAGCGGCTCTAGTCAAGAGAAGATAGTGGTCCATACCATATCAGGAGGACCACACATCGCCGACAGAAGCTGGGCAGAGATGGAAAGATACGGTAAGTCACTTAGAAACGATGAAGGCTACGTTAATTCTGTTATGGAAGAACGCCACCCGAAATGGAAAGAGAATGACGACATCACATTCAGTAGGCGTGATCTAGAGGGAAGGCAGTACCCACACATGGATCCTATAGTCATCTCTGCCTGGTTCGGTCCAGCCAAAGTTTTCCGAATTTTAGTAGACACTGGAAACTCAGTAAATATCTTATTCAAGCATGCTTTCGACAAAATGAAGCTGTCAATGAAGGATGTGTCTCCCTGCAACAAACCACTACATGGTTTCACTGGAGATGCGAAGATGCCCCTCGGGCAACTGGACCACTTTGTTGAAATAGGAAGTCACCCCTGCTCCGTTGTGCGAAAACAAACATTTGTACTAAAAGAGAACCACTCGGCCTACAACGCCTTTTTAGGAAGACCAGCCTTGTCTGACTTCCAAATTGTCCTAGCCCCATGGTGCCTGAAGATGAAATTTCCAATAGATAACGGAATAGGAGAAATAGAGGGAGATCAAGACGCTGCTCGAGACTGCTATGCAACTGAACTTCGCAATAACCGCAGAAAAGATAAAGGGAGAAAAAATGCAGAGACTACTCTCTACATGAAAAACTTGGAAGCATAGCAACTAAAGAAAGACCCTCCTCTTCGATATACCAGTGATCCTTTCAATGAATTAGACCCCAGGGACAAAGAGGAGGAGGCCACCGCCGAGCCTGCAGAGGCTATGGAATTTGTAGCTGTAGACAAACATAACTCAAGTAGACTATTGAAAATTGGATCTCAACTAAAAGAAGAATTAAAGGATCAAATCATTGATTTTCTCCGCTACAACATGGATGTATTTGCATGGACGCACGATGACATGACAGGAATCTCCCCAGACATAGCATGCCACGTACTGAACATCGATCCCACCAAGGTGCCAGTAAAGCAGAAAAAGAGAAGCATGGGGGCAGAACGATCAGCAGCCCTAGAGGAAGAAGTAAAGAACCTACTTGCCAATAACTTCTTACGAGAAGCCATCTACCCAAAATGGATCGCCAACCCGGTGCTGGTAAAGAAGGCTAATGGGAAGTGGCGAACATGCATCGACTTCTCCAACTTAAATGACGCTTGTCGGTAGGACTGCTTCCCTGTCTCCCGAATCGATCAGCTCGTGGACAGCACCGCCGGACACGAACTCTTATCTTTTATTGACGCATACTCAGGATATAACCAGATCCCTATGCACGTCCCCGATCAAGACCATACTAGTTTCATCACTGACTGGAGATTGTACTGCTACAGAGTAATGCCTTTTGGATTTAAAAACGTCGGAGCTACTTATCAGCGCCTCGTCAACAAGATGTTTGCGGAACTAATAGGACGAACTATGGAAGTTTATGTGGATGACATGCTGGTAAAATCGAGGAAAGCCAACGGTCATATAAACCACCTGGACGAGATGTTTCAAGTACTTTGCCAATATGGAATGAAGCTGAACCCTCTAAAGTGCTCCTTCGGAGTATCGTCAGGAAAGTTCTTGGGATTCATCGTCCATGCCAGGGGGATTGAAGCAAACCCCGAACAAGTTCGGGCTTTGCAAGATATCAAGATACCATCCACTCGAAGAGAGATGCAAAGCCTAAATGGGAAAGTGGCCGCCCTAAGCAGGTTCATCTCTAAAGAAACCGACAAATGCATCCCTTTCTTTGAAGCTCTAAAGAAAGACAAAGGAAAGTTCGAATGGACTGACGAATGCTCGATAGCTTTCCTTTACTTAATCGAACACCTTCAGAGACCACAAGTACTCTCAACTCCAAGTGAAGGCGAGGAACTATACCTATACCTTGCTGTATCGTACCATGCTTTAAGCGCCGCTTTGGTGAGAGAAGACAACCGCGCGCAGCGGCCCGTATACTTTGTAAGCAAGAGATTTACAGGGGCAGAAGCCAGAAACCCTAAACTTGAAAAGCTAGCATACTGTTTGCTAATAACGTCACGGAAACTGCGACACTATTTCCAATCTGATTCCATCAGAGTTTTAACCAATCAACCGCTAAGGCAGGTACTCCATCGCCCCGACACTTCTGGGCGACTACTTAAGTGGTGCATTGAACTGAGTCATTATGATATCACATACGATCCTCGCACCGCTATCAAGGGGCAAGCCATAGCTGATTTCATTGTAGAATTCACTACTAACGAAGGTAAGGAGCAATCTGAAATAGCAGAAGATATCAAGTGGAATCTCTTCGTAGATGGAGCATCAAATGAACAAGGCTCGGGGGAAAATGTTGTGATAATCACCCCCAATGGAAGGAAGCTGCACTACGCCCTAAGGTTGGAATTCGCTGCCACCAATAATGACGCAGAATACGAAGCAGTGATAGTCGGATTAGAACTTGCCCTGGAGATTGGAGTCGGTTCTTTATGTCTCCATAGTGATTCTCGACTTATTGTAAATCAAATACTGGGAGAATTCCAAACTCGAGGAGAACGACTCACAACATATCGAAAGAAGACCAAGCTGCTGCTCAATCAATTGGATCACTATTTAATCAAACACATTCCTCAAAAAGAGAATAAGGAGGCCGACGAACTGGCAAAGCAAGCTAGCATGAAGGACGACACCGCTTCCCAAAAAATAACCATCTCAAAGCAACTAGCCCCGAGTTACGAGCCAATGAATATGATAGCTGCAATCAAAGAGGAAACTTGGATGACTCCCATCCGGAAGTACTTACAAAGTGGCACACTGCCCGACGGGCGTAACGAAGCAAAGAAAATCTTAAGGAAAGCTTCCCGCTACACATTACAAGAAGGCATCCTCTATCGGCGCAGCTTCTCTAATCCATTATTAAGGTGTATCGCTGGAAGGGAAGCCAGGGAAGTCTTGTCCAACATCCATCAAGGAAGTTGCGAAGATCACACTGGAGGGCAGACTCTAGCAAAGAAAATACTCCGATACGGGTATTACTGGCCCACTTTAAACAAAGACGCCTTGGACTTCGTCAAAAAATGCAACAGATGTCAGAAATTTGCTAAGATTCCTCGACTACCCACAAATGAGATTACTCAAATTACCAGCCCTTGGCCCTTTGTAATATGGGGAATTGACTTGATTGGCGAACTGCCATGGGCCGAGGCGGAGCCAAATATGCCATAGTGGCAGTTGACTATTTCACCAAATAGGTGGAAGCGGAGCCTCTAAATAAAATATCTTCGGCAAAAGTTATTAACTTCTTGATCAAAAATGTTTTATGCAGGTACGGGGTTCCACTCAAAATCATATCGGACAATGGACTTCAATTTGACAGCGAGGAATTCACCGACTGGTGCCAAGAGCACGAAATTCACAAAAGCTTCTCATCTGTGGCTTATCCCCAGGCAAACCGACAAGTCGAAGCTGTCAAAAAAATCCTCAAAACTCTAATCAAGAAGAAACTTGAAAAGTCAAAAGGCTCTTGGGTGGATGAACTTCCTACGGCACTTTGAGCCTACCGCACATCTTACAGAACATCAACAGGGCATACTCCTTTCTCTTTGGCATACGGATTGGCGGCCATGCTCCTAATTGAAACTATAGTGCCTTCCCATCGTAGGATCCACTACAACCCAGAAGAGAACGAAGAACTCCTCCATATATCTTTGGATCTAATTGAGGAGAGAAGAAACGATGCAGCACTTAAAGCAACAGCTCACAAGAAAAAAGTGGCAGCACAATACAACTCCAAAGTCAAGCACCACAGCTTACAAGAAGGAGATCTTGTCCTCAAGCGGATCTTCCCGTGCCCCGGAGCGCTAGATCCAATCTGGGACGGACCCTATGTAATTCATAAAGATCTCCGCAACGGAACTTATATTTTTTCAACAGTGGACAGAGAGGTGTTCCAGAGGGCATGGAACATCCAACACCTCCGTCGATACTTTTCTTAACTTGTACTACCCATATGAAGTGAATTAACAAAGAGAATCAGTGGACGTAGGCATTTTCGTGCCGAACCACTTTAAAAATCTTGTCTCTTTTTAACTTGTTCCTTTATATCTTGGCTGCTCGCTAAGCTTTATCCTTTTCTGTTGAACAAAATCCTGTATAACGACATTTCCATTCTGGATACTTCACGACACAACCTCACCTGGACAAGACCTAAAAGGTACTATACGAATCTATGCCCTCGTCAATGAGACACTTTTGCTCCAGCATCCCTCTGCTGCGGGTTAACTCATTGCTCGCAACGGCCCTCAAAGCCAACTGTAATGAGCCGATCATAAGCCACCGAGAAGGCCGACTTTAGACGAGGCAGCTCATTACGTCGTTCGGCTCGCCGGTGGCTGTGAACCGTTTATAAGCCCCAACATGAGGTGTGGACAGCCAGGGGCAGTTCACAGTTGACGATCGGCACCCACGCTAGCCGGCCACGGTAAATCGAATAATACCCACGATTACGGGCCATAATGGCCCGGGTAGTTACTGTGCGCGATCTCGGCTCCGATGTGTCTTAAGTACGGCTGTGGTAAAAAAGAAAACTCCCCGCGGAGGTGTAAGATGGGTGATGAATATCTCCAAGACCCACAGCTAGGGAAAGTGACTACAAAACCAGTTTTCCACGAACTGAAGCACATCGAAGGCCTTCCGTGATTGGAAGTTTTACTATTTCTTATATTTCCATTTTATTTATAAAAACTTTCCTCCTATCCTCTATAACGATCCCTAAAGTACAGGACACAAAATAGGAGACGCCCACCGATGGAAATAGGAACTCACAACTGGATGACATGACACTCAGCTGCATTCTACATCCAATTACGCAAGGCGTTCAAAGCTACCGTCTACAGCTAAAACTTGAAGGGCGATACTTTCTTCTCTTATACATAAATATGTAACCATAATTTATTCGCACATCACACAAACATTGCAAGATATGAAATCATATTTTAAGCAAGAAATTGACATCAAACACAATTGAATCACAGACATGTGCACAACTATATTTCTTATGCAACACATCAGAATAACAAAAGCATTCAAATATAGCAGAATCAGTTTATGTTATAAAATTACATAAAACCGTTCATTACAAATGACATAATTACAGCCCAAAAGTACACTAATGTTTTGGAACTAGTATATATAGGAGCGCCAAGTAAAAAAAAAAGTAGTCGGCTGCAGCAGGGCTCCGCCTCTATCATGCTAGCCCTTCGGGATCTACTTGACCACAGGATCAGAACTCCCAGCATGCTGGCCAGAGGTCCCACCTGTCCAATTCAGGAGAAGAATCTATTTGACAAATGATAGGCGATCAAGTTAAGGAAAGATTAAAAGGGAAGACTTACTAGCGCCTGCTCCCTGATCATCGTTCTCCAACTGCACACCCACTTCATCGGCGGTAAGCAGCCGCATGCCCTCCTTCACCGCCACCTTCTCCTCCTTGGTGAACTGAGCAGTAACCACATCCATCCTGAAAGCCGCACCACCTTCCTTATCCGCATCAGCCTTAGCCTCCTCCAGAGCCCGAAGGTATATCCTAGCCATGACCCGGGGATAGTCGTCCATCCAGGACAGGTTGCCCTGCTTCAAAGTACGGAAGTACATGTCCTGGAGCATCTCATCCACCATCCCCTCATTTTCCTCAAACTCCCTCATCCGGGCCTCGGAAACCGACAGCCTTGCGACGGCAGCATCTCTCTCCAATCGGTATCTCGAGCTGTCAGCCTGAAGGGATTTCCGCATCGCCTCCATATCCTCCTTCAGCTTGGCCTGGGAAAGCTCTGCGGCCTCAAGCCTCCTAAACAACTCCTCTATCTGCTCAAGATCCGCTCTCCGAACCTCATCCACAGTGGCAATGGCCATATCAATTCGTTCCTTGCAGGTGGCCTCCATTTTTTGCAACTCGGCTCTACTAGCCTCCTCCATAGTTTTCTTTAGCCGTCTGGAGGCCGCCTTATGCTGGAAGATCTGAATGGCCTGATCGGCAAGCTGTTTGGCTTGATCGGAAACCATTAGCCGCAGCCGAATGTTAGCACTTCCGATTTCCTCTCCAGCCTTGACCAGTCAGGCGTGATGCTCCGTTAACTTCCTGGTCTCTTCAGCCACCCGATCGATATTTGCCTTGGCCTCATCCCCCATAGTCACAATCCGAGTAGTCAACAAGTCAAGATCCAAAGCCTTAGCCTCATCAAGTACCCTTACCATAGGATTGCGGGGTAGGAGGTGCTCACCGGTAACCTCATCGAAGGAAATATCATGAGAACTCGGGTCCAGATCTAGATGACCCGCAAATGGGTTACGAGCCAAGCCGGGACGATCAATATGAGTAACGGAAGGATTCTCTGATGGATGCGGAGATGGTATGGACTCAGTATCTTCCTCCGTGATGTCATGAATAGGCTGGGTTGGGGGCTGAGGCCCAAGTGAAGGTTCGAACATGGAACACCTCCTCTTTCTCTTTTGAATATCCTCTTTGATAACTCCGAGAAGAGGACGGTAATTGACTACGCTCCCGGAATGGTCAGTCGAGGGCTTCGGTTTAGCAGAAGCCTTGAAGAGTTTGAATTGCTCAAGGCGGTGCCGAATGTCTGATGTCTTGGCCGCCTCAACCGATCCTGAAATAAAAACCAAGTGTTAAAAGCATGCATGAGACTACGATTCAAGAAACATATGAAGTTAAAAAGGGAGTTAAGAATTCACCTTGAACCGCCGGAGTTGCCTTAGCTGAAATACTCTTAGAAGATAGACTGGAACCTGTCCCGACCTTAACAGACTTCTTCGATTTTTCCACCAAGGCCGGCCCTTCCTCCAACCCCTCAAAGGCTTTGCGGAAAGCATCATCCGTCCACTCTTGAATCTCACCCGCTTGCCCAGAGGTCAGGGCACCAACGCCACTACGACCCTGACCTTCGCCACCGTTACCACCATCACCTTCTCCATCGCCTCCGCTCTCCTCCTCGCCTCTTTCCTTCTCTCCACTTTCCTCCTCCGGAGCATCTGTGCATGTGCTGGGAGAGGGTCCATCAGATTTCTTGAGCTTCTTCCCCCCGACGACTGGAGGTACCGAGTAGGGTCTCCTCTTGCTGCTCTTCGTCATGGCCCCGCCTTTAGCTTTGGCAGCCCTCTCCTCGGCCGTATCTCTCTGCTTAACCAAAGATTGATGTGGCAAAATCAAGTTGTGCTCCAGGACAGTGGCATTCCTGATCAGGTAAGAAGCTGACCTATCCCTTCCTGAGATGGCCTCTATCTCCGCAGCCATTTGTACCAGGCGATCATTCTCCACGACCGCAAAGCCACCTGTCGCTAGCAAGAAACAGACGCATATAAGAAGAAGCATTGCAGTCGGGACAGAGAAATTACAAATGAAATTCAACTTACAGCCAGAAGTGAAAAGGCGAAAAGAAACGGAGTCGTCCTTGACGAAGAACCATTCCTTCTTAAACATGGTGAACTTCGAGTATAAGTCCAAGACCGGCTTGAAGGACACGGCTGATTCCAAACTGATGTATGGGGACCCCTTCTTGTAACCTCTCAAATTATATAGGTACCGAATCTCCCGGTTGGAAGGGGGCGCCCGTACTTCCTCTGGAAAATGATGAACAAACACAACAGGATAGCATAGGAGTTGGGCTGAAGCTGGAATGGAGCCACCTTTAAGTAAGTAAGGAAGCTGACTATCCAGGCATTGATCGGAGGAATGGCTCCACACATGCAATGGTATCGGCTATAGGCGAAATATCCTTCAGGAGGGTCATACGGCATCACACCATCTCCCGGCAATAGCATACTCGCTCTGTCAATCCCAAAGGAACGAGCGATGATGTCAAGTTGTCCCTCTTTAAGGGAGCTCGTAAAGAAATCGGGAGGAGAGTTCAGAAGCTCTTGAGAGCCATATCCATCCACTAATGACCTCGGGGCAGGTCCATGTCGCACTGGTTCCGGCTGGACTGGAGGCACGGCCGGAGACTCTCTCCTGCCTATAGATTTCCTCTTATCTGATCGGGTTTCCACTCTTTGAGACATTTATCTGCGACACAAGAAAGTATATCGTTAAAACACATAAACTATGTAATCTAGAGTTTCACTGATAATTCAAGTATAAAAGTCCATCTGGTAAGGGATTCATTCAACACTCGGAATCCCCAAGTTCATTCAGTAAGGCCCAACCTAGAGCTCATTCGGCGTTCCAGATATGAAATCTCATTCGGCATTCCAACTTTCAAAACTCATTCGGCGACCGAACCCTCAAGTTCATTCGGTAGTACAATATAAAAGTTCATTCGGCGGCAAAGGGGTCTCACCTGGATCGGCTAACGCTTTGGTTCGGCGAAAATGAGAGTTTGATTCGGCAAAAGGTTTGGCTCGGTTGGTAAGGAATAACGAAGGCACGTGGCCCCTATTTATAAGCAAACCTCAACGACCGAACCTGATGGTTCGACGCATAGGGCCGGACGAAAATATCCAACTTAAAACAAAGCATGCCATATACGGGTATATGCCCTACTTTAGGGGGAAATTTTTGGGCAGGTTTCCACCTACCACCGAACCAAGAAAAGAAGGCAACACCACCGGTCCAAACAGTCACCGGACCAACCCACTCACGAGTCACCACCGAACCACCTACCTCCCAAGCAACACCGAACCAACCCACTCACAAGTCACTACCGAACCAACGCATAGCCACACCACTACCGAACCATCCTAACCGAACCGAGCTACGCCCTCGACCGAACCGAAGCCTCTCCAATTCCACACCACCGATCCAAGGCACCGCCGGACCGAAAAACAACTCCAACCATCTCCGAACCAAGAGGATGCCGAACCAACATTGCCAGGCCAGATTGTCTCGGCCCAAGCCCACCAGAAGCTATATACATCCAGGACCCCTGCCCCCAGCCTCACTCTATAAATAGAGGGGCAGGGGTACAACAATGAGAGACAAGTTTGAGAGCTCAAGCACGGATAGAACTTTCAAACAACTTTCAGTTACTTGTAATCAAAGCTTTGTACTTGTAATCTGAATAGAAAAGGAGAATAACATATAAAGTGGACGTAGGCACGTTCTGGCCGAACCAATATAAATCTGTGTGTCTTTTACAGTTTAGTCCATCTATTTCATATATTTGCATAAATCACCCAAACCATTCAAAACAACATATAATCAACTAAATCATACGACTTGGAGGCGTTTGCCCATTTTTTGTGCAAACAGTTTACACTCATATTTATTTACCTATGATTTAACTTACATATGATCTTTTAGTTCTGACTTGAGTGTTTTGTCTTTTAAATTCGCTCGGGTCTGCCTGAGGATTTCAGGGTTTGAAGACCTGACTTCTGGAGAACGAAGACGAAGACTGTATTACTATTATTTATTATATAATTCCACTGCATTTATACTATTCCATTGCATTATTTATTATTCTCTAGTATGTGTAACTCTGATATGTGTTTTATAAGTATAATCAAATGCTTTGTAAAACAGCTTCATGAACTGTTATCTGATTATTATATTTTGTCATTCCGCTGTGAGATTCTGTTTTGTTTTATTTCTTTCTCTACTTTTCTTTTCACCCCAATAACAATCCGCCCTTCTGTATGGTTTGAGTCTGACGTGTGTGGTTTATCGTCGATTTAAAACGTATAAAACGGCAGGATGTTACAACGTGGTATCAGAGCTTTGGTTTAGCAATAAACCTTAGCTTTGTGGGGTCTGACTCCTTATTAATAGGGTAGTAACACCCTATGAGTCGCTGAGTGTGTGTGTATATATATATGGGAGAGCGTAATTGTTAGTGTTATAAAAGGTTTTAATATTGTGTTAATTTGTTCCGTTTTGTATTCATAAATTCTGGTCGGTGCATAGGACGCTATGACATCGATAGAGATTTCAAAACACTTAATAGGACAGACCGACACAATATTTGTTTTGAATATAGGCGAATGAAATAACTTTTCCTATTATATTTTCTATATATAAAATAATTTTTTTATGAAGGATACATTTGGTTGTAATATATTGGTTCTTAGGAAGTGAAATTTATGAATATTAATTTGAAATAAAATTTGAAGAAGATAAAATAAATGAAAGATTGGAAACTTAGAACTTGAGTTTCAGGACTTTTGGAAAAATTTCTTTTGAATGATTTTGGAATATAATAATATTATTATTTAGAAGTATTTTCTGAAATTTATATTTCAATAAGATTTGACAGAGTTATTTTAAAGAAACTTTGGAAAGAAATAAGTTCTGTACTCCTCTTTATGTCGTTGGGAAATAATTTCGGTGATGAGTGCACGCATCATCGACATTCATTTTCGAGTATCTAAGTGGGAAGACCACTGTAATAGTTTATTACAGGTTCATTTTGATAAGCAAGTATAAATTTTAATTTTTTTTAAATATAATTGAATATATAAGTTGTGGGTATGTATATTTAACTATTATTTTTAAATGATTTAGAATTAACTCGGTGTTTAGTTCTTAAATTTCCACTAATTAATAGTTTCAATTATTGTAGTGAAATGGAATGTAACTAATTAATAATTGGAATCTTTAATTAAAATAAGAGATTGAATGCTAGCTTATAAATGAAGTGACAAGAAAGTTGGAATTTGTAATCTATAAAAAGCTAAGGATATGATTATTTACCATTAAATTAATTAAAGAAATGAGCAAACTTGTGTAACTTCCAATTGCATTCTTAAACAATATATATAACTTACCAAAAAATTTAAAAGTTGAAATGTTTAATAAGGAAATGTAATGGATATTGTACAAGTAAAACTTGTAGTAATGAAAGTATTCAATGAAATTCTTTAAAAAAAATAAGAATTTGATGTGTAGATGAAATGCTACTAATTAGATATAATAGAAGGGTAAGTAGTATAAATAAATGATTATAAACTTAAGTTAATAAATTGATATGGTAAATAATTAAATTAAACATGAATACTATGAATGAAATTTAGTAATAAATGAATATGAATATTATTAATAAATGAATAAGTATAATACCATAAAAAAAGAATTGACATGGTGTGAATAAATGAAATGAAGTTAGTAAGTAATGAATGAAATAAATGAAGATAGGTATTAATCGAATGAAAAGGAAATCAAACAAAAAATGTTATGAAATGAAATTATTAGGAATGAACTTGATCTAGTGTTTGAAATTGTTGTTTGTTTAGTTTATATGGTTGTTTGGCCAAGGATACTTAAATTTATTTGGATGTATGAATAATCTATTTAGTTTCATCTAAGACTGTTGAGTAGATGGTGCACTTGGTAGTTTATTTTCCATTCTGGACAATTTAAAGTTTTAAACCCGAACAACTATTTGTTTTGATTGCTATGGATATATGGATGGTTAACTTTATTGACTTCATATGTTTGTATATTGATTGCAAGTGACTGTTGTTTATATTGATTGGGTTGTTAGTGGGTGAAACAGCTTAAATATTTCATTTTATATAATTGTTAACCTCTTTTGGAGTATATATAAGTGAAATGCAGGTTATGGAAGCAATTGCTACTGCTTTTGGTTTCATAATTAAGCGTAAATTTCCCGACAAATAGGTACGTTTTCGGATTATGATTTTATAGCGTTGTTATTTTATTTTTTCACGTGTTGGGATATATACTATTTTGGAAAATATGTGTTGTATATTGTTATATTTGATATTATATTTTCTTCCGACCTCCCCGTACAAAGGAGACACTGCCGGAATTTTCCATAAATTTTGGACATAGAAAATTTTTGAAAAATGTTTTCCAAACTTTGTTAATTTAAGTATAAAAAGATCTAATGGTTATAAATTGGTATATCTTATTTAAATCAATTAATTTTGTAAATTATTTGTTTATAAAGTTAACATTTTAAATAAGATATATTGACTACTTATTTCCTTCTTTTACCTTATTTAACTTTTCGAGGACGAAAAGTTTTGAGTGGAGGAGACTGTAACGACCCATAAATTTTAATAATTAAATTTGTCAATTTAATAAGATTTTGGTAGTTAAATCAGGAATAAAAAAAAATTTTGAAATTTGTTAATGAATTAATAACGGGAATGAGATGAAATGATGTTAATTTTATTCATAATATAATAATAGGTTGAATAAAAAGAATGGAAAATCAAGATTTATTAATTTATTGGAATTTAAATTTAATAATTGGATTAATTGCAAATAATTGAAATTAAATATTTAAATATTACATTAATGGAGGTTAAGATGAAATTTGAGAATATTAATGTAATAAACCATGAACGAATGTTAATTTTATCTATTTGGTGATAATGGATTGAATAACAAGATTTAAAATCAAATAAATGGATTTATTGGAATTTCAATTGATAATTAGTGAATTTATTTAAAATTGAAATTTAATATGGTAATGGGTAAATTAATTAACGTAAAATTGATATCTGAACTTGTCTGAATTATTGTGAAGGTTTAAGAAATCAAAAATGATAAAGATGGCTAATTATAGAATTGGAATTGAAGATTTGATTTAATTCATTTAATATTAAATAATTTAATAATGTGAAAAATAGCCATTTTGGCCACTGAATCGGTTTTCAACGAAACCAGTTTCGTCGAATCCGTAACGGTGAATTATTGTAGGATTTCAAGTTTCATAGCGATCAGACTTGTCATTTAATTGTACGAGCTCAAAACGCCTAGAAATCAATGAAACTGAAATTAATTGAAATCAATTTGAAATAACTTGATTTTAGCATAACTTCTTCATACATTGGAATTTGGACTTGAACCTATTCCATTGCGCATAAAATATTCAAAAACATCCATTTTGATATATGGGTTGACCCAATTTTGTTTCAGAGTCGAAACGGGCTTTTCTGGCCATTTATCTTTCAACGGTCCAAACCAATCGTGTCCGTTCTCTCTATTTCTGACCCACCTATATATACCTTGTTATAAATCCTATCCTATTTCTTATGTTCATTATTTTTTACGTACAATTCCATTTGCTCCTCCTCATTCCAATGGCAGACAGACCAAAATCCCAGTTGCAATTTCAAATCAAATTCAAAATTTCAAACTCCTTAAAAAACTCAGAAAAATTATATATCGAATATCTTGACAATACGAATCTGCGTCAAGTGTTCGTTTTCAGAATTGATGCTCGAATCAACGGCAAATCACGGTCAAACCCTCGAATTTTCGAAACCCTAAGCCAATTTGGGGTTTTTTGATTTGGGCTCTAATGGATGAAATTGTGATATGGGTTTTGGAGAGAGAGGCTTGTAGAGTCAATGGATAGTGGTCTTGTGGCCTAGCTCGACCTGTGGCGGCGTGAATTAGCGATTAGGGTTTCGTGGGCTTGGCGGCGCGCGGCTCTTCTGGGCGATCGGAGAGGACGCGGCCGATGGAGGATGAGGAGGTGGTTCCAACGGTGGCTACGGCATGACGAACGGTCGTCGATAGCACGCGTATTTTGGTGGTCAATATCAGCTCTAAGCATGTTGCATTGGTTAGACCACGTCAATTTGCAGGCAACAAGGTGATGACATGCAGGGTATTTGTGGCTGTTTGTTTTAATCTTTTTTTTGTTATTTGGAAATTCAATCGTTCTAACATAACTCTTGCATACGAGGTCCGATATGCGCGTGGTTTTCTCTGTTAGGATCGCTTTGGAATTTCGGACATTTTGGCGCTGGTATGGACCAATTCTGAGACTTTTCAAATTTTGGGTTTAAATTGAAATTTAAATTCAAAAGGTGAGTGTCTTAACCAACTCACAACTTCTAAAATATCTTATGTTTGTTATATTGATTTATGATGTGATTAGGAATTTTCTTATAACTATTTAGCATATTTTTAATCATCGTCTCAATTAAATTGAATCTATTGAATTTAATTGTTATTTAATTTATTATAGCATATAAACTGCCACTTAAATTGTTATTTAATTTAATATTGCATTTAAACTGCTAGTTAAATTGTAATTTAATTTAATACTGAATATAAACTGCCAGTAAATACCTGATATTATTATACGTTCCATATTGATGTTACTGTTTGAATTGGATGATGATTGTGATAAATGTTTGATGATTGATATTGGATGAATGGATGTTGTATTTTATATTGTTATAAACTACAAGTTGTATGGATTTTTATTTCATTCGAGATTGCGGTTTGAAATGATATATATCCGTATTTATATTTTAAATTACGGATTGAAATGATAAATATCTGTATCACTTGACCATAGGATAGAAAATTATATACAGACACCGCGGTCTATATATAAGAATATTTTGAAATGATTTCTATGGCTTTGTAAAGAAATATATAGGTTATATAAATATTAATTTTAGATGTTATATAACTGTTATTTTATTATTGATTTTTAGCTATGTATAAAAAAAATTGAAATATAAAATAAGTTAAATAATTAAGTTTGATTGTTTTATATAATATGGTTAAGTATTTTTTTTAAATTATATTGTATATAGAGTTTATAATTACTTAAACAAAATTAAGGTTGGAAGATAAATATGAAATTGATTTGAATTAAATTATTTAAGAATTATACTCGAATAAATTTGATTTGAAATTATAATAAAATTGATATTTTTAAAGGGTATGATTTTTATAACTTAATTTTGGTTTAGAGTGATTTAAATGAATACCAAGTTGATTTAAATGAATATATCAAGTTAAATAAATTGAAAGAATATCCAGTTATTTGAAGTTTAAAAGTTTTACTTAAATGATATTGGATTTATTAAGTAAGCATTTCAAATCTAAATAATAGTAATTGAATTTGATATATATGGAATTATCAAAGAATTAGTTTTGAAATGGTGGGATATTTAAAGCTTTGAAATATATGGAAATTGAAATGGTTTACCTGGGGGTTCAAATATGTATTTGGAATTGATTTGTGAAATTGAAGAAGCTATATTATATAAAGTAATTTAATATTTAAACCATTTAAGTGGTGTAGTTATGGTTCAAGGTTATGAGTTTCAAAGTATTATAATTCGAAAGTGTTATATTTAAGTGTTTTGATTTCAAAATGTTTTAATTTTGAAAGTGTTTTGATTTTAGAAAAGGATATATTTTAAATGAAAATGATATCATATTGATTGGCTTTAAAAAGGGCAATGATATTTTGGTCTTAAAACTATTTTGAATTGACCGCGGTGTTATAATAACGTTTGGTTGTTAAAGAGACCGGGGTCGGAAGTTATCATACTCTCTGGCAACTTCGAAAACCACTTTGACAACCGTGTACGCGGTGGAGATTCCAGAATAAAGTAGGATGGTGGCGATGTTCCTTTTAGGTACATACGTGGACCCGATTCCCGTCAGTTGGCATAAGGTGGATAAAACAGGAGCGGTTCCGGGCCAGTTAGGTAGCTCCTCTTATTGGACACACTCCTTCGATACCATTCCATTATATTATGACTTTGTGATTGATTCAGTAGCCACTTTTGATTTTTGATTTTAGGGGTGTGGCTCGAGGTGGGCGGTAGCTGCGCGCTATGCGCCACCACCAGTCCAGATAGTAATTGGTATATCTACCTTAGCATTGCCTTGTGTGCCATGTCACCTACCCTAGCGCGCCTTGTACGAGTTTGGTTTTCTCCCTAGCCCGTGGAGTATTTAGTGTAGTCTTCCGATCTAGAGATACGCTGATATTGAATGGACTACTAGGACTATTACATGGTAAGGGCTACATGGGTAACCCCTTAACGTTATTAAAAAGTAAGTTTATTTTACTAATAGGCATTATTATAACAACGTATATTACGATATAGTAAATAGTTTAACGGATCCTTAGGAGATGTGAATCCCGAACTTCTCTTAAGTTACTGCACTCATGTTAGACACTGGACAGGAGATGTCAAATCTCGTAAACATATCCGACACCGTTTACACTCATATTTATTTACCATTTATTTAACTTACATAAGATCTTTTAGTTCTGACTCGAGTGTTTTGTCCTTTCAATTCACTTGGGTCAGCCTGAGAATTTCAGGGTTAGAAGACCTCACTTTTGAAGGACAAAGACGAAGATTGTATTACTCTTGTTTATTATATAATTCCACTGCATTCATACTATTCCATTGCATTATTTATTATTCTCTGGTATGTGTAACTCTGATATGTGTTGTATAAGTATAATCAAATGCTTTGTAAAACAGCTTCATGAACTGTTATTTGATTGTTATATTTTATCATTCCGCTGTGTGATTCTGTTTTGTTTTATTTCTTTCTCTACTTTTCTTTTCACCCCAATAACCATCGGCCCTTCTGTATGGTTTGAGTCTGACGTGTGTGGTTTATCGTCGATTTAAAACATACAATAAGGCAGGATGTTATAGTTGGCTTTCATAGCTTTGCTGGTCCTGTCATATCTATTGTAGCTCAATACGGACTCATAAAAAATTTACTGATATCCATATTCGAGCTATGTATTAACAATCTCTGGGACGAACTACCCTTGGTTTCTAGTCTAGTTCTTAGGGTCATGGCTATGCCAAAAGGCGGGATAACATTTGCCCCATAAAGTACGTCTTGTTTGAACATGACGTACTTTGAAAGGCTACCATCTTCATTCTGAAAAGTTCTATCCGATTCGTTGAGTAGATGCTATCTTTTCATCAAAAAATGTTACTTTTGATTGATCTTCAACGATGTAGATGTCAAACTATTGATTTTCAATGATCATGCAGTGTTTTTTTGTAACTGAGTGTTGAGCACTAGTTATTTGTTGTTCATCGTTCTGATCGTTACAAGGTAAGCATTCAATTCCTGTTAACTTCGAAAATTGAATGTTAGTTTGGCATACATGCACATATGTTAACCTGACTCCTGTTCATGTTTGCACATTTACGGTCGTTATCAAGTTCTTTAGTTTTTATTTGGATTGAGTTTCATATCGATCCTCTCCTAGATCGAAGCGAAATTCGAGTTGTAACAATGTTCAAATGTTGTTTTAAGTCCTTCCTTTGTATCGATTCTCTCCTGTATCGATTTAAGATGTTAGAATGTATGCTTTATATAAATGGATACGTAATATTCGGTTTTGGATTGATGGATGCACGAGTAATGCTTTGTGTCGATGAGTCGAACGATCCTGACATAATCATGCAGTGATGCTTCGCGGAGGATATGCCATCTCTCATTCCTTTATTCAAGAAGATTCCCCACAGTAGATAGTCTTTGATAGGAGTCATTTATGACCCCTTTTCTAGATCCATCTTTAAGGTCAAGTTGATTTTCATTTGTCAATGCTTAGAATAATAAGTATTTTAACCGGGGCAGAGTCTTTTTGCCATGCATTCCCAGAACTGACTAGCTTAGCCAATGATCTGGCCTTTTCGTTTTGTTCTCTGAGGATTTGTGTAGCGGTGTAATACTCGAAGTCACCTAGTAGCTCTAGGATCCAACTAAGATAAGGAGCAAGATGTTGCCACCTAGTCAGATCTTCTTCCTTGACTTGGCATACCACTAACCATAAATTGTATAAGATATGTAATGTTTCCATTCCTAGTCTTCTTGCAAGTTTGAGCGTGACGACCATGGCTTTATACTTAGCTTCGTTATTTGTTGCAAGGAAGTTGAGTTTCAGGGCGTAGTAGATCGATCATTCCTCAGCAGTCATTAACGCAACTTCGACATTAGAAAGCCGATTATTGGAAGTTCCATCTATGTATGTTTTCTATTGGTTTGACGGCTCTCCACTGCTCTTCGGATAATCGTCTGATGCGGTGAATTCGGATATGAAGTATGTCAATGTTTGACCATGATTAAAATCTCTGAGAGAGATAAGTGATATCAAATTGGCTTAGCACGATATTTCATTTGAGTAACCTTTCGGACATCTAAGGTTGCCAGAGGACCTACCGTAACGGCTAGTCGATACAAACGTTAATGGGGTAAGCTTGTCAATACCTAGCTTTCATCATATACTGGTCTTTGGATTAGTTTCTCTTCACATAGCATTATGATGCTTATGGCGTGTGTTGACATGACCCAATTGAGGTATAGATCTTCATGATCCAACAGCTTGGGTAAAATAGGAGGTCTCTCTGAGCGATCTATCAAAGCTGCTTGGTGTCCTCGGTACGTGGATGACTCTAATCTTCATAATTTTCTGACATTAGCCTCAATCCTATGAGAATTGATGACGAAACCAAAGAATTCTTCTTATACAACGCTAAAAGAGCATTTCAAAGGATCAAGTTTCATTCTATAGTTGTTGCGGAGCACTGAATATCTTTGTCAAGTCATTGATATGGTCATTCGGTAGTCGTGGTCTCACAAGCATGTTAACCATATATCCATTCATCGATCGGCTGATATGATTTTTGAATGATCTGTTAATCGTCCTTTGGTAAGTAACATAAGCGTTCTCAAGTTTGAATCCAAGGAATGCATCATAGCACTATAGGCCCAGGTCAGTAATGAAACAGTTGTATTCCTGGTCTGGGACATGTTTCGGTATCTGATTGTATCTGGAGTTTGCGTCCGTGGATGAGAGTCCATATATATATATATTTATATATGTATGTATATGTATATATGTATGTATGTATGTATGTATGTATGTATGTATGTATGTATGTATGTATGTATGAGATTGAATCCAAGCGAACATATCAAATTCACCTGGAGCAAATTAGTTAACTCTTGCATCATCATTGCACCGAGTTGTGATCTGATCTACAATACTCGTAGCAGGTTATAGGCGCTTCATGTGCTTATTTGCAATGGTAAATGATCAGGCTTGTATGGGCGTCGAATCAAAGGCTCAGTAGAGTTTAGCCTTGCATCGCGCGCTGCAGCATAGTATTCTACTTGTGTTTCTGAGCAATGCACTTTCCATTTAATGTACCCACGATCCATTGCTCATCGGAAGGGTCAGAATGATCAGTTGCCCATAAGTCCGGGTGTCATCTTATAATTTTATCCTTAAGCATCCTTTCGGTCGTAACTTCAAGTTGTTATAAATACTAGGCATGAGCTATAGGATTGAGTAGTCTTATCCAGCTCTTGGATTATCGCACTCATGCCCCCAGTCTTGGGTTGATGGATGTGTTGTGCAAATGATTGAGCCTAGCTTCTGCTGTGTTTATATTGTAGTCCAAGCTGTAAGAGCAAGAGTTATTTGATGAACGAACAAATTATATTCACCTTATTTCTCGTGCATGCCCCAAGTCTGGGTAATATCTCGATAAGTGGCAAGGTAAATAATGTTCGCTTCAATTTCGCATTCTATCCCATTGAACCATAGGATCGAGTTAACCGATGAAAGGCTAAGTTGTGCCTTATCCTGCATTCTGTCCTAGTTCTTTCTTCTAGGAAATATACTTTGTTACCTCGATGACATTTACTTTGCTTCTTATCTTGTCATACTCTGGGCAAAAACTGAAGAGTGAATCGTTTAGTCAGATCCGATGTAGGATTGATGATTCCCTTGTCGAATCGAGGGTAAGAATTGGTGCGCGGACGTTTAGGTCGCACTTGTTGTGATTTGCTCATTTAGTTGGATCGTGGTAAGAGTCAAAGAATTAATGGTCGCATTGCTTTCTTTTAGAGTTGGGCAATCATCTTCATTGATTTCGGTTTACATTCTCTCGTCATATGTAGGGATAAAGTCAGCTCAAATGCAGTCATGTCATGCTCATCCGGTCTCATGCTCTTCCTAACCGATCGAAGGAAGGCGACGGGGGACAAATGGTCAAGTCATACTCATTTGTGGTTTATTCATCTATCCATGCTCTGTTGTTCAAAAGTATACGATGGACATTCGAGTCACATCGATTTGTAGTCGAAGATGATCGATATTGACCGTCAATTCAATGGCATGATGTTGAATGCTAGGACCGCATTTCCTATCGATCCAATGGTATGATATGAAAGGTGTAGATCGATATTGCCCGTCGATCCGACGTTAAGATATAATTGGTTGCTCATAACTTCGGGCATCATTCTGATTGGTTGGCATTAAGGCCTCCTTGTAGTCGTTGCCTTAAGTTGTAAATGATGTTAAGCTGGAGATGTAGCGAGTCGCCTTTCTTTTCTTTTAGTGATTTATGCCTCTGCCCCTAGTCTTGGGTTAGCAGAGTGAGTTTGTGAATGGTTTAGTTGCATCTGTAGCGAGTTTATATCCCTCCTGTCGAGTTTAGGTTAAAGTTGGTGAATGAACGGTTGAATCACACTCTTTCGTCTGTCTATACTCGTATTCGCATGATGTGGATCAGAGTCAGCTGAAGGCCATTCGTCACACCTATTTAATGTTTATACCCCTATTCACACTCAGGACTAAGATTTTATAGAAAATGGTCGAACCGCATTTTCCTCGGTCAATTCCTCTGCCCCCATTCAAGGGCAAAAGTCGAAGTATGGTCGATCACATTACAATAACTTTAATTTGATGCTTCTCGCACTGAACTGTAGGAAGGAGTTCATCGACAGTTGGTTGGGTCACATCCATCCATGTTGCATGCACAACTCGTCAGATCATAGGCAAGAACGAGCAGATTAACGGTCGTGTCACGTGCATTTGCGGTAAGATGGGTAATGACATCCATTTAGAATAGGATGTTCAGCTAGGTCCGTTTTGTGAATCTGTGGCTCGCTGTCAAATCAAGGAAGAAATTTTGTCTTGTAAGGTTGGAGTGCATCCCTATAAATTTATGTTGTGGGTCCCGTGTCGGGGACAAGAGTTGATGCATGGACGGTCGTGCCATGCCTGCTTAGTACTAGATGGTCGGGTCGCATCCGATTTTTTGTGATAAGTGTGCCCGTCTGTCAGCGGAAGATTTGGAAAGCAGCCGGTCAAACCACATTCGATTTTTGTACTATAGAACTTGCTGAGGAATTAGAGTTGATAGATGGACAATCAAATTGCATCCCTTCTGGTATTTATATTCCAATCCATGCTTTGAGGACTGGAGTTGGTTTATGGGTGATTTACCACACCCATTAGCTCTTTATACTCCAGTCTGCGCTCTCAGGACCAGAGTTAGCTAATGTTTGTAATCCAATTCGCACTCTGGAAATCTGGAGTTAGTTGATGGGTGGTTAGTCACGCCTATTTGGCATTTTAGGATTATGTCCACACTCTAGGGACTTAAGTTGTTTTATGGGTGGTCGGTAACACCCGTTTTGACGTTTATACTCCAGCTCGCACTTCGAGAATCTAGAGTTGGTTGATTGGTGGTCAGTCACACCCATTTTAGTATTTTAGGATTATGTCCGCACTTCGAGGACTTAAGTTATTTTATGGGTGGTAGGTCATACCCGTTTTGATGTTTATACTCCAGCTCGCTCTCCAGGAATCTGAAGTTTGTTGATGGGTGGTCAGTCACACCTATTTTTGTGTTTATACTCTAGTCGGTACTCTGGGGACTTAGAGTTAGTTAATGTTTATACTCCAGTTCGCACTCTGGGAATCTGGAGTTAATTAGTGGGTGTTCAGTCACACCCATTGTAGTGTTTATACTCCAGTCCGCGCTCTGGGGACTTAGAGTTTGTTAATGTTTATAGTCCAGTTCGCACTCTGGGAATCTGGAGTTAGTTGATGGGTGGTCCGTCACACCTATTGTAGTGTTTATACTCCAGTCCACACTTTAGGGACTTTGAGTAAGTTAATGTTTATACCCCGGTTCGCACTCTGGAAGTTTGGAGTTAGTTGATGTTTATACTTCAGTTCACACTCTGGGAATCTGGAGTTGGCCAACAGATGGTCAGTCGCATCTGTTTAGGCATTTGAATCTCGTTCGCAGTCTGGGAACTAGAGGTCGATTAAGGTTGTGGATGGTCGGATCACATCCACCTTGAGTAGGTAAGCGAAGTCGTTAGATGGACGGATCCACCCTCCTCGAGCTTGTAAATATGAAAGGCGAGGGCATTAGATGGACTGATCCATCCTCCTCGGGTTTGGGTTGAACACGGGCAAAGTGTTAGATGGATGGATTCATCCTCCTCAGGCCCATGTCCGTACATTTATACTCCAGCTCGCATCTGGGAGTCGGAGTTAGTTAGAGGATTGTTCTATTTCAATCCCTTTTGATTTAAGTGTGTCGGCCCCCAAGCTCGAGTTTCACTTTATAATGATTGGTTGGATCTCGATCACTTTCAACTTATCTACCCTCAACAAAGGATAAGATTTAGTTGACGGACGGTTGAATCACATACATGTTTGTTTGGATTCTGTTTCTCCAAGCCTAAGGAGTAAGATTAGTGTTCCGGCAAGCTTTAAGCTCAAGGAGAGGAGAGGATGGTCGAACTGCATCCACTTTGAGCTGTGTATTTTCCCTTAAGTCGGGGACAAGAATTGGAGAGGGGACGGAAAAGTCACATCCACTTTAAACTTTGTGTTCTTCCAATTGGGCTGAGGAAGAGAGTTGAAATGATGGCACATGATGGTTAGTGAATAGGCAGTCAGTCATTGATAATATTAAATTGAGGCTGGCCCCTGATGAAGTTGGTTTAAGGAACTATTGTTTTACAGAACCGCAGATGCTAACTGGAAAGTGAATGGTCAAATTATATCCACTTTAAACATGTGTTGTTAAATAACCCTAAGTGTTTAATGCAGGATTGGATGTATAGATGGTCACATCATGTCCACCCTTGGTGTGGCTCTGATCTTACTGGGCATCAGAAGAACCATAAGTATTTTGGCGAGCTTCAAGTACGAGATAGGGAGTGCATAGATGGGACATATCACTCTAAGCCTTTCATTGATCTCCAATTAAATATGCAGATGAGTGGAAGAACGGTAGTAGCCACGTTGTACTGGAGTCCTAACCTTATCAGTCTCTTCGTGTTTGATGCCCTGCCCCCAAGTCAGGTGCATACAGCAGTTGATGGGTGGTTGAATCATGCTCGTCTTGATGATACCTCAATGATTTTATCATAGTCGTGGAGGTTGTTTTGCACCCATCCTTAAGTACTCGGTTATCTGCATCATTTGCAAGTAGTTTAATTCAAGTTGGTCATAATTCGCAACATAAACGAAATTGAAATAGAAATAATTCAAAAGAGATCGGATTAAATATCATTGATAAGTGAAGCGGCATCATATGCCCGCTATTGCACTTCGGTCCAGCCCTTCATAGTTGGAAGTCTAACGAAAATGGTTCAGTTTGATCAAAGTTCTCGATTGATAGGGGTTGGGGGTTCCCGACCCTTCGTTTTATGGGGCTTGAACATATTATCAGAGCAACCTCATGGCGTTGGCGACCATGGTAGCCATCTAAAACAGAGGAGTTTTTCGATCTAGAGTATGGAGTAGGTTCCCTCCTTATCTTGCCAAGTTGATCCTTCATCTGATTCATCAACTCAATATTGGATACGATATGTTGGTGTACTTGTTGGCGGCTATCTACCAGTTCTCTTATCAAAGTCTAGAAATAAGCTATTTTAATGAATCCATTTATAGGTATTGGCAGCAACTGGCTGTGGACTTTGGATAAATTCATTGGTTGTCAACTTCTTTATTCCCTTCAACAATATGAGAAGTAGAACTGGTATGTCTAACCATGACTGACAGTGTTCTTTGAGGGATGGGGGAAGATATCTGCATTTGATGGCCTTTATCACTCTTGGTAGAGTCTATGTTCCATTCTCACTTCATGAGATAGTGTTGGGAGTTGTATTTCTATGGTATACTTACATAGTCAACATATTAAATTTTCAATGGAAATTTTGTATGTAGGACGGTTTCAGTGAATAAATCTCCACTGGGGAAGATTCTCCACATTATGACTAGGTCCATTTTATGGCTACGGGGTCAAAAGTTTCTACTGTAATCCCCTATGTCCCGTCCAGTCATGGAACAATCAGGATGTTCCTTTATTAAGTTGAATTTTGACAGTGTTCTTTTTTTGAAATTTTGAGTCATACCTGAATTTTTTTTTGAAATTTCATATCATTCTCAGAAACGTTTGAACGATGCGAAGTGTTATCCAACTATCGATACGAAATGCACACGGCTAGATCGATTCGAAGTGAGATATGAGGATCGACACGAAATACACATTGCTGGATCAATATGAACTGCATGTGAGTATCGATACGAATTGGACGCAGGTGGATCGATAGGAACTGCATATGAGTATCGATACGAATTGGACGTAGATGGATCGATAGAACTTCATGTGAGTATCGATACGAATTGGTCGCGGATGGATCGATACGAACTGCATGTGAGTATCGATACGAATTGGGCGCAGATGGATCGATACGAACTACAGATCGATGGGAAAATTGATCGATACGAAAACAGATCGATACGAATTTTGATTGATACGAATGCCATCATATTTTCTAGATACGAAAACATGGATATGAAAATCAACATATTTTCTAGGTACGAGAATATGGATACGAAAAGCATCATATTTTTTGGATGTGAGAACATGGATACGAAAAGCACCATATTTTTAGGATACGAAAACATGGATACGAAAAGCACCATATTTTCTGGATACGAAAACATGGATACGAAAATCACCATATTTTCATGGATACGAAAGCATGGACACGAAAATCACCATATTTTCTGGATACGAAAACATGGACACGAAAAGCACCATATTTTATGGATACGAAAACATGGATACGAAAAGCACCATATTTCATGGATACGAAAATCATCATATTTTCATGGATACGAAAATCATCATATTTTCTGGATACGAAAACATCATATTTTCTGGATACGAAAATATGGTTACGAAATTCATGATGAATATAGTTCCTCTTAGATCTGGAGCAATCTGAATAGAATAGAAGGAATCACTGATCGATAGATCCGGATCTTCTCCTCAGTCTTTTGCAATCCAACGATGGTAGTAGATCCATAGAGCAGGAGAAAAGCAGGGTTTTCTCAGTGAAAGCACCAAAGTGTTTGTACCAAAATTGGACACAATACTCTTCGAATGTGTTTGAAGAGACAAAATGAAGGGAATAAATGTAAAATGAAGCTGATCTAACACACACCAGTAAACATATAAGAAAATGCACAGAAACACATGGATTTAGAGTGGTTCAGCGAATTTCCTACGTCTACTATGAAATGACAGATGTTTATTGAACTTTACTCACTGATTACAAAAGATTTAAATAGTACAACTAAAGTTTGATAATGATTTCGGTTGAGTTTCAGCGTAGAGAGTACAAAAGTCCCTTTTCTGGATGCATATGGCTGCTATTTATAGACGTAGGCAGAAAATTTCATGCCCAGATCTCGGTGGACTTCTTCACTCATGTGGGCGGGCCCACACGGTCGATCTCATGTCATATGCACTCGGTCGGTGATCGATACGAATGATCAAAATTTGATCCAATCGAGTCGAAATTTAGCATGAACATTCTTTATGTTTTACGTAAGCTCCTATGAAAATTTGGTGGCATTTGGACTTGTAGATCTCGAGTAATGATTGACGCATGTTTGGATTTCTCAACCATGATCGATCAATATTGTAACGATCCCGATTTTTAAGCCAAATTAATTTAGTAATTAATTTGATTTTTGGATTAAATTAAGAATTAATTTGGTAATTAATAATTTTTGAAATTAAATTTGTGAATTAATTTGGTATTTCCAAATTAAAGAGATATTTGTTTGTTTATTAATATAAATGAAAATATGTATGATTTTAAAATAGAATTTCTAATGTGAAGTTCAAAAATAAATATTTTAAATAATATATTAATTATAAATTTGATTGTGGATTAGTTTGAAAATTTTGAATAAATATGTTTATGAATATATATAGATTGAAAGTTAAATTGTAAATAAAATTTTGATTTTGGGAAATTCAAAATGTACTAAAGATGAATTGGATTTAAAATTTTATTTAAAGTTAATAAGAATTTTTTCTAGTTATAATACATAATATATTAAAGTCATATTTTGAAATTAATATAGTAAAAATTACTATATTTATTTATTTAAGTATAATTAGATTTTAAAATCATTTTCTTTAGAAATTACACAAATATCAACAATAGAAAATGTATAAGACATAACTAAGTATAATTTTTTTAAATTAATAAGAGGTATAAAACACTTTCCTTTATAAATAGTTTGTGTATATATATATATATTAATAAACATTTAAACATATATATATATATATATATATAAACAAATATATGTGTAATATATGCTAATATGAAAAGAAAATATATTTTAAACATATAAGAAATTATTAATGCATGAAAGATTACATGTGTAAGTATTTTTACAATCAAATTTACACTTGTAAACATTTTAACAAACATTTAAACAAGTGTAAGCAAATGGTACCATGCAAATTACAAATGGCATTATGATTATCTTTTTGATTTATTTTCAAATCAAATAACAAAAAAAAGTTTCAGATCGGTTTTAAACTTCTCAGATTAAAAATAAAACCAGAAAATGAAATTCAAAGAAAAAGTAAAAAAAAAAACTGGAAAACAAGAACAAAAGAAAACCAAAACAAAATCAAAACAAAAGCAATCAAATCTGGAAAATGAAAGCAAAGCAAATCAGATTTGAGTTTAAGCAACCTCTCTTCAAAATTTCAATCAAAGCCTGAATCAAACAATAGTATCAAAGATCAATTCAGTTTTAGATCAAAAGAACAAATGCTAAAAAATCTTTAACCTGTAAACCATATTACCTCATCATCTCAAGTACAAACTCGAAACCAGATCTATTTGTAACGCAAAATCAAGCAAGTATTCAAGCTTTCAAGCCTGAAACAATTCTGAAGCAAGAAAGTATTGATCTAACATTCTAAAGTTCAAAACAAATTATTACAGAATCAATGAGATCAGACCATCTTAAGTTTTTTTCCAGTTTTAAGTCCATATTAAAAACAAATATCAGCATTCAAATTCAAAGTTGCATGTCCAGACTCAAAATTCTTCTTTGTTCCTTCTTAAGCAAGGTAAGAAAACTCCCCTTTTTTTGAACTTGAATCTGCTATGATTTCATGATGATATATATCTAAGGCTGTTTGTATTAATTTTAATGTGCATGCATGTCTGTGTGTGTGTGTATTTGAATGCATGTCTGTCTCTCTCTACTTAATAACAGACTAATAAAATGCAAGGAAAATTTATATATCTCAGAATCAAAAAGAATTTAGGTGATGAACTTTAAAAGAAAAGTATTTGTGTTGACATAAATTAAATTTTATAAACGAATTCGAGTGAAATCATTTAGTAGTTATTCCAATAGTGGTGAATTACAGTAAAAACTGTTAAAAACCCGAAAAATCAATCTTCGAAATTTTATGATTTGATTTCATAATTGAGTTTGTATTAGAAGATGATGATTTTAGGAAATCATTTCAAAAAATTTAAGCTAGTATTTCGAGAGAAATTTATATATGAACAAAAAATAGAAAATTGGCAATTTCCGGTGATCGGCGTTGAACTAGGGATTGGGTTTGATCGTGGTGAAGACTAGGTTAATAACCAGCATTGAAAAAATGGTTACAACATTTTCAGATCATCGGAGAAGCTATACGATGAGGATTTAGGGTTTGTGGTCATGTTTGGAGTGCCGGTGTTCTCGAGCAAATTGCATCGTCGTCGAGATGTTTCAGGAGATCGGACCAAGGGGAGAAGGTTCGTGGGTGAGTGGCAGAGCTTTGGTCAAGCTCGCGTGGTCTCTGTTGATGGGTTTTGGTGGCACGTGAAGTTTTATGATGATCGAGTATGGGATTCGAGCATTTCGAATGCTCGATTTTGTTTCTCGATGCTTTTGATTTTGCTGGGTGTTCGAGATAGATAGGGACGCCTTCGTCGTCATGCCAGAGGACTCGGCGTTGATCGAAGATGGTTCTGGCCATCGTGCACGTGCATGATGGTGAAATGGTGTCAGCGGGTTGATGCAGGAGGAAGAAGGGTTTAATCTCAAAGCGATCTTCGGGAGTATCGTGTATTTGCTCAAAGTTAGGCTCGAGTAAATTTTTGAATGCGCAGGGGTAAACACTTAGAAAATTTTTAAGTTAGAATTTTTTTGGCACACGGGTAGATTTTTAATAAAACTCGAAGCGAATGGGATTTGTTCCCGGGTGAGACTCGAAGTGGCTTCGGGTCAGTTATATAAAACAATTTTACTTTAAAATGAAATTCAAACTTTTTAAACCTTTTTAAACCATGTTTCAAAATGATGATTTAGATTAAAGTTGAATTAATTAAAGGTTTAAGTAAGATATTTTCAAAATAACTAAATTTTAATTGATTTAATTTTGATACATTATTTTATTAAGTTATTTATATTTTAATAAATAATGTAATTAAAAGGGTAATTAAAATAAAAGGTTATTTAAGCTAATCTTAACCTTTTATGGTAACTAATGTATAAGGATAAATGATTAGAGGTTGATTAATTTATTAATTTAAGTTGATTTATTAATTTATCAAAGGTTAATTAATAAATGGTTAAAGATTAACTAATGAAGGCGATTAAGATTTAATTAATTAATAATTAAGGATTAATTAATAAATAATTAAGGTAATTAGTTAAAGGATAATTAATTAAGGGCTAATTAATTAATGTAATTAATTAAGGATAATTAATTAAAGAATAATTGAATAATTAAGGGTTAATTATTTAATGATTAGATATTTAATTAATTTATAATTAAGATTGATTAATTAATAATTTAAAATTAATTGATTACTTAAGGTTAATTAATAAAAAAATTTGTAATTGATTAATTAACCTGCATTAGTGATTAATCTGATTTCAAGTAATCAAATGATCGATTAACCTTACTTATGTATTTTTGAATTATATGAAATGTTGTGAATTGTTTGATATCTCTGCTATGTAATGCTTTGTGATATGAATTGTTTTTAATTCAAGATGTGATAAATGTAATTTATTTTATCTATGATAAATGTATATTATTTATCTGTGAATCTGTGTATGGAATATAAGCGTTATAAGAATATATCGCTTATCGATATCGATATGCTTGAATATGTGATGATTGATAATGTTGCACTATTGGGTAAAACCCTTGGACTACACAATACACACACAAATATGGATTGCATGAGGAAATTGGTTAAGCATGGATTTTTTGAAATGGTTTTAAAGTTAGATTTTGAATCCAAATGATTTTGAAAATGAAATTGGGTTAAATGTGAAAAGCCTTTGTAAAGGAGTTTTGAAGATAAAAGTTATTTTGAATAACTTAATAAAGTTTTGAGATTTAAATATTTTGACTTGAATTTGAATTCAAGATTTGAAATTGAATTCTATATTGAAAATTTTTGGTTTAAAAAGGTTATGCAAGTATATATGGGTTTCAAACTACTTTAAAAGTGTTGTTTTGGGAATTTGAATTTAACCCAAGGACTTTAACTTGTATAAATGTAAACGGATTTTTCCAAAACAAAAACTATTTGTTTTTAAATAATTAAAGCTTTCATATAAGTAAAGAATTTCCAATTTGTGTTAAAAGGATTTGAAGTTTGAAATGAAAATGGCTTTCCAAGTTATGAAATAATCTTTGTGAAGGATTATTAAACCTTGTTTTGAAATCGAAGAAGATTTCAAATGGTGTATCTTTTATATAAAAGATTTGAATTGGAAATGGTTTGAAAGCTATGAATTAAATCTTTGATTTAAAGATTGGATGAGTTAATCTAATTTGAAAGGAAAATTGTTTTGGAAAGCTATAAAATAATCTTTGTGAAAGATGGGTGAACATTGTTTTGTTAAAGATTTAGAAATGGTAATTTGTTTAAAGCCATTTAAAAGAATGGTTTTGGACTAAAGTTGTGACTTAACTGAAATCCCAATATCCTTATGTTTTTAAACATCACGCTCATTATTTGGTTTAGCCGGGAGAGGACCTTGTGTCATATAACCCATTTCGAATATTGATACAACATTGTGGATAGCATTTGAAGAATGGTGGTGAAGACCGGGTATTTTCGAGAGCGAAAGGATTACCCATTGAATTTCTCTGCACTGAGTCGCGCCGGTATAGAGATCTCCGTATGTGATGGGGAGTCCGATCGAGATTGTGAATACCCGGATTGCAAGGACTTCTTTGGAAGTGCCTTCGGTTCTGTTCGAACCCAAATCAGACTTGTATGGATGTGTGTCTGACATTACACTTTGAGATGTAAAGCTGGTTTCTATCAAAGACATTTCTGTTTGGTGGCGGAGATTTATTCTTTTAGCTTAACACCCTTCTCTGAGACGTACGAGCTCAAAGGTTATGTAGATGATGGTTACTAGTGATACATTACCAATTTGGTAATATGGCATACGAAATGCTGCTGATCATTTGTTGATCAAAGAATGGATTTGTGAAAAAGCGTAGCTTTGTGGACGATACCTCAAGGGACCTCACACCTCGAAAATGGTTGAAACGGGAAAGATGCGACAAGGTTGCAGGGGTCACACCCCTAGGGTATGTCCATTCCTTCTGGAAAAGGGTGGTATCATGGTATGGAGACTAGATACTTAACTCATATGGACATTGTGAATTTATTACTGTATGATGTTACTTTGTGGTTGAGGAACGTCGGATAAAGGTCGCAAATGACCGGGGATGGCATATCTTAGGTGTTACTCTCGGGAAGGGAGTAAACCGGCCTTGTGTTGGCAGAGACCTGGGTAGGTTCTCGGAGAGTTCCTCCAGAGGTGTACCTATGTGGCCCCAGGAAGTTCCTTTACCTGACCATTTGTTGGAAATCCAATCTCCAATACGTGCCTTGTAAGGTTTTAGTTGTGTAACCTGCCATTTACTTATGATGGTCACCACTGTTTAGATGGTAGCTATAGTAGGCATAGTTCGAAATGTCTATGCTAGCTAAGATTAATATTATATTTTCGAAAGGTTTCCTGCACTATGCACTAATAATAATATCAAATGGTTTTCGCATATCAAGCATTTTTTACTATCATAAGGAGAAATCTCCTCCAATTCTGTATTTGCATGGTGTGTGCGGTGGGAGGCCTTATGGTAGTTTCATTTTCCAAAAAGCATTGCGGATTTCTTTTTAAATTCTTTTGTTTTCTTTGTTCAAAGAAAACTGTTTCTGTTTGCTCATACCAGTCCCATGACTGACCTGGAGTTTATTGTTCCCATCCTAAACTCTGGGTGCCCACAATTTTTCACACGGACAATCTAGAGTTGGTTTTTTAGAAAATAAAATAGTAGGTATTGATTCGATAGCTGTAACAACCCGCATATTTTACGATTAAATACCTAAATATTTTTGTTTACATATTTTATCGTTAGTCGGATTTTAGTTCGAAAAGTTATTTTTTTTTTTGCATATGGTCGAATTAGGACTCGTGACCACTTCCATTGAGTTCAAAACGCCGTTTGCGATCTTTTTAAGTATAAACCTTGATATGTTTGGAGTTAGTGGAATTTTGCCACTTTTTCACTTTGGGCTTTGGGTTTGGTTCAACCCATTAGCATAAACTATTAACTCTAGCTCAACCCCCTCTTCTCTTCATTACTTCACTTTCATTTCCTAACACTTAAGCTTCATAAAAAATGGAGAGAGGAATGGGAAATTAAAACTCCAAGCCCTAGTTCATTTGCAAAATCCAAACTCTACCACACAGTTCTATGAGAAGCCATTGATTCAAGCTTCTTGTGTTGAGATTGAAGTGTGGTTGATTCTTCCTTTTCTTTTAAGCTTCTCCTTCATTGATTTTGTAAAAAAGGTAAGTTTTTTATCTCACATCTAAGTCTATGATTATCTTTGATTGTTAGGTATGAATTCCTAACACTTATTCATGTACATTTGATTTTGATTTGGATTGGTTTGTTAATATTCCAATTTTTAGTGTTTTGGGTTCAAATCTTTAAAAATCATAGATTTGTTGTTTGATCATGCTTTTGGAGATGCATCGAGGAGCATATAAGGCTGGGTAGTCGATTGGCATAAACCCTTAGCGCTCGACCGATTGCAAATTGAGTGAGAGTTTGCACTTCTGTTCCTTAAGTCGCTCGGCCTGGTATGTGTCGGCCTGTTAGTTCGCTACAACTTAGATCGCTCGGCCTAGTAAGTCGAAACCATTTAAGTCACTCGGCCTGCTATAGGTCGCAACCACTTAGGTCGCTCAGCCTGCTATAGGTCGCAACTACTTAGGTCGCTCGGCCTGTTAAGTCGCAACCACTTAGGTCGCTCGGCCTTTTAAGTCGCAACATTTAGGTAGCTCGACCTGCAGTTAGGTCACGCCATGTTGAGTCGCAACCATTTAAGTCGTTCAGCTTACAATTAGGTCACGCCATGTTAGGTCGCAACCATTTAAGTTGCTCGGCCTGCTTTAAGTCGCACCCACCTTAAGTGGTTCTGAGACTTAGGTCGCCTATGTCGCTTACGTCGCCCATTCCTTAGGTCACTTGTTTCTTATGCCGCTAGCTCCTTAAGTCGTTCACTTATGCAGCTATCTTCTTAAGTCGCTCAGTTAGGCCGCATGCTATTCCTTAAGCCGCTGATCCCTTAGGTCGTATGCCGTGGAGTCGCATGAGTTGAGCCGCTGATTTCTTGTGTTGCATTGTTGTTAAGCCGTAAGTCGTGGCTGTTGAGTCGCAAGGGTATTTCCAACTTGATGGATTTGGAATCAAGTTCTTTGGATAATATTCACGTCTTCGAATGTGAATTTTTGTGATTTATTGTTTCTACATTCATTTTTGTGATTTGTTACTTTAAAATATAAAGGTTTCAATACTAGTAGTAATTATCAAAACTCTTTCATCAAAATGATTTCAACCCTATTTTATTACAAAGCTCGTTTCTCAAACCGTTTTCCAATCTACTTGTATATACAAACCTTTACCTCACTCGTATGAAAAATCTAATTAAACTGCTTAGTAAAACAAGTGGTATGAAACGCTTGCGTTTACTTAGTCGGTTAATTCTTGGGCTTGTTCGATTGAATCTCTTGTGACAATATTCTGGTGGAAACTTACAATTTGTTCGTAAATATTTAAGTTAAGCGAGTGGTTATGGGACATGAGGCTAAGCTCATATATTTACTAGCTTACTGTAATTGACACTTCTTGATAATCGTTGATGATCATTTTTGTGATTTAGACTAGCAAATGTGCGATGTCTCTTTGTCCACGAGGGAGACTAAACCCCGTTTCTGTGGAGCTTCGGCTCAATTTGGTGGGGTAGCGACCTATGCTCTTCGGACCTTTTTGTGGAGCCTCGGCTCAAAGATTAATGGTTAGCAACCATGGAATAGCGTTAAATTTTGTGATACACATGTTGGTGAGTTTTCTTACTCCCATTTTGTGGTAGGCCTCCCCCTTTTTGTGATTTCTGGATTTCTATTGATTGATTTCTAGAATTTGTGTTTCACCAATTTTCGTGATTTACATTGATAAGTTTTATCAATATTTGTGCATTGGTGAATTTGTGTGTCATTAACTTTTGTGATTGGCATTGATATAATTATCAGTATTTATGGTTTGGTGAATAAAAATAAAGAATATGACATTCTTTTGATCTTTGAGAAGATTCTTGTGATATTGATTAATCTATAGTTGATTTTCAATTACATACTTATCACAGTATGGCATTATGGTTATTATACGCTTTTGTCATATCTCTTATTCTATATCATTTCATATGATATTTATAGTGAGACTGATCCGTTTATTATTTTCTTACTAAATAATACTCGGGTCAGACCGAGATGTTACAGGTGCTTCTTCTTGACTTCCCATCTAGGATTATTATCCTGACTTTTGGCCAACTACTTAGATTAGTAGTTTTTGGTTGTATACATTCGAGATATAGACTCATTGATGTATACTTATTCTTTTGTGAAGCTCTTGTAACTATTCTTTTGTGATATTGTGGATCTTGTTTGACCACTACTCTAATGTACACTTTCATGTGTTATATTCATATCTTTTTCTGCCTTTGTGATATAGATATCTATGACTGATTTGTGTTATGTTTATTTCTATGTTTGCTTTCGAAGAATTTATATAGCCACTGTGTAATAGCTTTGAGTTTGTATCGGTATGTGGGATTCCCTCTTGAAAAGAAAATGCATGTTATACTATCTGACATATCGGTGCTCGCACTAAGCAATTACACGGATGGTCGCTCCTCAACAGCCTTATTCTCCGTGCTAGTTGACGGCATTACACCGTAGTGTCCTTGGCTAGCGTGGGTATAGAGGTGGGGTGTCACAGCTTGGTATTAGAGCGAAACTTTGGAACAATGTAGAATAATCTAGCAAGGATCATCGTCCTAAGTCCTTCTTAGGAGTCGTGCTTTAGGATTTAATTCGAGTCTTCGTACCGATTCATCCTATTTTCTTTATGATTCCTTGTTTTATCTATCAAGATTGCTTGATATTCATTTGGTGAATAACCTTTTCCTTCTTCTTTCTTTCTTTCTAAAGGAAGAAAAATGTTTAGACCTGGCCGTCCCAGCACCGGTCAATCTAGTGCTACTCCCTAAGATGAAGTATTTATGTCTGCCCAGCAGCTTCTTGATCTAGTAAAGAATGCTCAAGCAGCTAGATCTAATTGGGAGTCTACTCACCTTAAGTTTGGATTTGCACGTTTATGCAACGGTTATACCAATTTGGGTGGGAAGCCATTCAAAGGATCTGAAACTATTATTGAAGTACAGGCTTGGTTGAGAACGTGCGATCGAATCTTTTCTCGCATGAATCTTATTGATCTTCACTGTGTTCAAGTGTCCTCTAGTATGCTCCAAGAAAGAGCATTAGATTGGTATGAGCTTCTGATTTCTGAAATAAATGAAACGGATCTTACTTGGGAGAAATTCTGGGAACGCTTTGAGTTAAAATTTGTGCCAGAAGCTGAGAAGGTAACTTTGGCTCGTCGTTTCATAGATCTTGTTCAAGGTGAATCTTCCATGGCAGACTATGTCGCATCATTCGAGTCACTTTCTAAATACGTGGTCGAGTACATAAACATCTCATTGAACAAAAACCAAAGATTTGTCTATGACTTGAATAAAAATCTCAAGAAGCCATTACTTCTAAAATTAGAAGTTTCTTTTGATCAGCTCATTAATATCGCTCTTCGACTTGAAGAGGCTGATAGAGTAAGTGATGTTGAGGTTGGTAGTGCTAAACCGAACTTCACCAACACGAAAAGGCCTAATAAGTTCAAAGGTGCTTATCCCAACAATAAGAAAGGGAAGCAAGCCTCTCCGACAACCAAGACTTCTACCTCAAGTGGTGGGCAATGCTACAACTGTGGTTCTAAGGACCATTATGCGAATAAGTGTTCAAAGCCCCATGCTTGTCGCTATTGCAAAAGCTCGGACCATTATATATCTTCGTGTCCCAAACATCAAAACAGGAAGGAGGGAAAGCTTAATGTGGTGCAAACTCCTAGTAACACTTCTCATGGTCAAGGTATTTCTCATTCTATCCTTGATGGCATTATTTTATTTCGTGATCATCCTATTCGAGTTCTTTTTGATATGGGTGCGTTCTACTCTTTTATTTCAAACGAACTTGTTGATGCTTTTTCTTTGGATGTTTTGTGTTTAATGACTTCTTTGAGAATTGCAAGTCCGGTTGGCGGATTCGCAACAATCAGTTTATTGTGTAAAGATGTCGGGATTATTTTGTGTGATTTGTCTTTCCAAGCCGATTTGCATGTTTTGCACTACTTAGGCTTTGGAATGATTTTGGGAATGGATTGGCTTAACCGCTATGAAGCTCAAATCCTTTGTCCTGAGCGGACTATTCATCTTCGACATCCCCAATCTATTAACTAGATTACTATTGATCTTAATGATTCAGATTCCAGCTTGGCTGCATCTTTATATTCACTAAATCCTCATGATGATGATGATGATGATGATGAGGAAGATGTCATTTCTCTTATTCACGTTGTTCGTGAATTCTCCGACATATTTGAGCCCGTTTTAGGATTACCACCTAAGCGAGCAATTGAGTTCGGAATTAATCTCATCCCTGGAGCCCAACCTATTACTCATCCTCCTTATCGTATGTCCAATAAAGAAAATGAGGAGATGCGCAAACAATTATCCGAATTGGAGAAGAAGCAATTTATACGCTCTAGTTCCTCGCCTTGGGGAGCTTCGGCTATTTTTGTGAAGAAATCCGACGGTACACTTAGGCTTTGCGTTGACTACCGCAAGCTTAATGATCTTACTATCAAGAATAAATATCCTTTACCTCGGATTGATGATTTATTTGATCAGCTTAGTGGTGCTAGAGTCTTTTCACAATTAGACTTAGCAACCGGTTTTCATCAGCTTCGTATTGCAGAGGATAGCATTCCTTTGACATCGTTCCGTACTCGTTATGGATCTTATGAATGGATGGTTATGCCATTTGGTTTAACGAATGCTCCGCCTTATTTCGTTGACCTTATGAATAGAGTTTTTAAAAACTTTCTCGATCGGTTTGTTCTCATCTTTATTGATGATATTCTTGTGTATTCAAAAACCAAGGAGGAGCATGAAAAACATCTTCAGATTGTGTTGGAAACTCTTAGGAGCAATCAATTGAAAGCAAAATTTTCTAAATGCCACTTTTGGCAATCTCGTGTGAAGTTTCTCGGTCATATTATTTCCGAATCCGGAATATCAGTGGATCCTTCAAAGATTGAAGTGATTCAAAATTGGAAGAGACCGGAGAGTGTGACGGAAATCCATAGCTTCCTTGGATTGGCGGGCTATTACCGTCGTTTTATTAAAGACTTTTCAAAAATTTCCTTGCCTCTTACTAGTTTGACCAAGAAGGGAGTTAAATACTTGGTCGGTCAAATGTGAATCTTCTTTTTAGAAATTAAAAGAACTCCTTTTCGATACTCCTATTCTTGTGATTCCAAGGGAAACCAAGATTTTGTTGTTAATACCGGTGCTAGTCATGTTGGTTTGGGCGCCATTCTTATGCAAAGAGAACGTGTTATTGCTTATGCTTCTAGGCAATTGAAGCCAGCCGAGACTAGATATGCCACTCAAGATTTAGAGCTCACGGCTATTGTTTTCGTCCGTCATATTTGGCATCATTAGCTTTTGGGAGAAAAATTTATTATTTACACCGATCATAAATCTTTGAAGTATCTATTTTCTCAAAAGGAACTTAATTTGCATCAATAACGTTGGCTCGAATTTCTTACAGCTTATGATCTTGATATTCTTTATACTCCAGGTAAGGGAAATTGTGTCGCGGACGCACTTAGTCGTAAGCAACAAGCGGTTGTTTCTATGATGATATCCGAATGGAGCGATCTCGGGGTTTTATCCACTTGTGAGATTCGAGATCGTGTTTTCGATTTTTGTTCATCCCTTGTTTTATGTAGCTTTGAGGCTCACCCTTCTCTTATAGACCGCATTCTTGAAGCTCAAAAGCTAGATCCTGAATTGGCTCTTCTTGGCCAAAATTTTAGGGATAAAATGGATATTGAAGGTTTGAAAGACATTGATATTGATTCTTGTGGCGGAATTTGAAAATTTGGTAGACTTATCGTGTCAAATAATAGTGATCTTCGTAAAGACATTTTAGAAGATTCTCGTCGTTCTAAATTTACCATTCATCCCGGTAGTAGTAAAACGTACGCGAATATGAAGCGACATTATTATTGGGAGGGAATGAAATCTGAAATTGCTAACTTTGTTAAGTGTTGCATGACTTGCCAACTCATTAAGGCCGAGCATCAAAGTCCCGGTGGGTTATTGCAACCTTTAGAAATTCCAATTTGGAAGTGGGACCAAATTTCCATGGATTTTATAGACGACCTTCCCCGTTCCCGTTGGGTCATGAAAGCTTATGGGTGATAGTCGATAGACATACTAAATCCGCCAAGTTTATTCCCGTTCGGTCCAATCGAACCATGCCTCTTTTGGCCAAACTCTTTATCAAAGAAATTGTTAAATTGCATGGAATTCCTAATTCTATTGTTAGTGATCGTGATCCATTGTTTACTAGTCGATTTTGGAAGAGTCTTCAAAAAGCTTTGGGAACGAAGCTTAATTTTAGCACCGCTTATCATCCTCAGTCCGATGGACAGACTGAGCGTGTGAGTCAAACTCTTGAAGATCTTCTTCGTGCATGTGTTCTTGATTTTGGTGGAAGTTGGGAAGATCGTATTTCTCTTGTTGAGTTTCCCCACAATAATAGCTTCCAATCTAGTATTGGTATGGCACCTTTTGAGGCACTCTATGGAAGGCCATGTCGATCCCCTTCTTGTTGGCTTGAGGCCGGTGAGAAGCTGGTTTTAGGTCCAGATTTTATTCGTGATTCCACAGAGAAGATTGACCTTATTCGTCATAGGATGAAAGAATCCCAGAGTAGACAAAAATCTTTTGCCGATAACCGAAGAAGGAAACTAGAATTTCTGTGGGAGATCTTGTGTTTATTCGTGTTTCACCTATGAAGGTTGTTGTACGTTTCAATCGATCGGGAAAATAAGCGCCTCGATATATTGGGCCATTTCCTATCACCGAACATATTGGTTCAGTGGCTTATCGCCTTTTATTACCGGCTTAGTTTTCTGCTATTCATGACGTGTTTCACGTTTCTCAATTACGGAAATGCCTTCGATATTCCGATTCTATTCTTGAGCTTGGGGTTGTGGAAGAAATTGAAGTTTTTCCTAATTTAACTTATGAGCAACATCCTATCAGTATTGTTGCTTCGGAGGTCAAACGCCTTCGAAATAAAGATGTTCCGCTTGTTAAAGTTCAATGGTCCTCAAATCCTAAAGATTGCTCTTGGGAATCTAGAGAGTTCATCGAGCGAACACATCCGGACTTACTTTCCCGTCCCCTTTGAGGTGAATTTCTTATTCCAAATTTCTTTTGTGTTGATATGCTTTCATGGTTGTTACCTTATATTTTCCTCTTAAATATTGCGAGCACGCAATTTCTTTAAGGAGGGGAGTCTGTAACAACCCGCATATTTTATGATTGAATATCTAAATATTTTTCTTTAAATATTTTATCGTTAGTCAGATTTTAGTCCGAAAAGTTACTTTTTTGGATACGATCGAATTAGGACTTGGGACCACTTCCATTGAGTTCAAAACGCCGTTTGCGATCTTTTTGAGCATAAACTTTGATATGTTCGGAGTTAGTGGAATTTTGGCACCTTTTCACTTTGGACTTTGGGTTTGGTTTAGCCCATTAGCCTAAACTTTTAACTCTAGCTCAACCCCCTCTTATCTTCATTACTTCACTTTCATTTCCTAACACTTAAGCTTCATCAAAAATGGAGAGAGGAATGGGAAATTAAAACTCCAAGCCCTAGTTCATTAGCAAAATCCAAACTCTAGCTCCCAATTCTATGAGAAGCCATTGATTCAAGCTTCTTGTGTTGATATTGAAGTGTGGTTGATTCTTCCTTTGCTTTCAAGCTTCTCCTTCATTGATTTTGTACAAAGGTGACATTTTTATCTCACATCTAAGTCTATGATTATCTTTGATTGTTAGGTATGAATTCCTAACACTTATTCATGTACATTTGATCTTGAATTGGATTGGTTTTGTTAATACTTCAATTTTTAGTGTTTTGGGTTCAAATCTTTTAAAATCATAGCTTTGTTGTTTGATTATGCTTTTGGAGATGCATCGAGGAGCATATAGGGTCGGGCAGTCGATTGGCATAAACCCTTAGCGCCGTTGCTCGACCGATTGCAAATTGAGTGAGCGTTTGCACTTCGGTTCCTTAAGTCGCTCGGCCTGCTATGTGTCGGCCTTTTAGGTCGCTCCAACTTAGGTCGCTCGGCCTGGTAAGTCACAACCATTTAAGTCACTCGGCCTGCTATAGGTCGCAACCACTTAGGTCGCTCGGTCTGCTATAGGTCGCAACCACTTAGGTCACTCAGCCTGTTAAGTCGCAACCACTTAGGTCGCTAGGCCTGTTAAGTCGCAACCATTTAGGTCGCTCGGCCTGCAGTTAGGTCGCGTCATGTTAGGTCGCAACCATTTAAGTCGTTCAGCCTGCAGTTAGGTCGCGCCATGTTGGGTCGCAACCATTTAAGTCTCTCGGCTAGCTTTAAGTCGCACCCACCTTAAGTCGTTCTGAGACTTAGGCCGCCTATGTCGCTTACATCGCCCATTCCTTAGGTCGTTTGTTTCTTATGCCGCTAGCTCCTTAAGTCGTTCGCTCATGCCGCTATCTTCTTAAGTCGCTCAGTTAGGCCGCATGTTATTCCTTAAATCGCTGATCCCTTAGGTCGTATGTCGTGGAGTCGCATGAGTTGAGCCACTGATTTCTTGTGTTGCATTGTTGTGAAGCCGTAAGTCGTGGCTGTTGAGTCGCAAGGGTATTTCCAACTGGATGGATTTGGACTCAAGTTCTTTGGATTTTATTCACGTCTTCGAATGTGAATTTTTGTGATTTATTGTTTCTACAATCATTTTTGTAATTCGTCGCTTTAAAAATATAAAGGTTTCAATACTAGTAGTAAATATCAAAACTCTTTCATCAAAACAATTTCAACCCTATTTTATTACAAAGCTCGTTTCTCAAACCGTTTTCCAATCTACTAGTATATACAAACCTTTACCTCACTCATTTGAGAAATCTAATTAAACAACTTAGTAAAACAAGTGGTATGAAACGCTTGCGTTTACTTAGTTGGTTAATTCTTGGACTTGTTCGATTGAATCTCTTGCGACAATTTTCTAGTGGAAACATACGATTTGTTTGTAAATATTTAAGTTAAGAGAGTGGTTACGGGACATGAGGCTAAGCTCATATATTTACTATCTTACTGTAATTGACACTTCTTGATGATCGTTGATGATCATTTTTGTGATTTAGACTAGCAAATGTGCGATGTCTCTTTGTCCACGAGGGAGACTAAACCCCGTTTCTGTGGAGCTTCGGCTCAATTTGGTGGGGTAGCGACCCATGGTCTTCGAACCGTTTTGTGGAGCCTTGGCTCAAAGATTAATGGTTAGCAACCATGGAATAGCGTTCCATTTTGTGATACACGTGTTGGTGAGTTTTCATACTCCCGTTTTGTGGTAGGCCTCCCCCTTTTTGTGATTTCTGGATTTCTATTGATTGATTTCTAGAATTTGTTTTTCACCAATTTTCGTGATTTACATTGATAAGTTTTATCAATATTTGTGCACTGGTGAATTTGTGTGTCATTAACTTTTGTGATCGGCATTGATATAATTGTCAATATTTATGGTTTGGTGAATAAAAATAAAGAGTATGACATTCTTTTGATCTTTGAGAAGATTCTTGTGATATTGATTAATCTATAGTTGATTTTCAATTTCATACTTATCATAGTATGGCATTATGGTTATTATACGCTTTTGTCATATCTCTTATTCTATATCATTTCATCTGATATTTATAGTGAGACTGATCCGTTTATTATTTTCTTATTAAATAATACTCGGGTCAGACCGAGATGTTGCAGGTGCTTCTGCTTGACTTCCCATCTGGGATTATTATCCTTACTTTTGGCTAACTACTTAGATTAGTAGTTTCTGGTTGTATACATTCGAGATATAGACTCATTGATGTATACTTATTCATTTGTGAAGCTCTTGTAACTATTCTTTTGTGATATTGTGGATCTTGTTTGACCACTACTCTGATGTACACTTTCATGTGTTATATTCATATCTTTTTCCGCCTTTGTGATATGGATATATGTGACTAATTTGTGTTATGTTTATTTCTATGTTTGTTTCCGAAGAATTTATATAGCCACTGTGTAGTAGCTTTGAGTTGGTATCGGTATATCGGATTCCCTCTTGAAAAGAAAATGCATGTTATACTATCTGACATATCGGTGCTCGCACTAAGCAATTAGACGGGTGGTCGCTCCTCAACAGCCTTATTCTCCAATGTGGTTGATGGAATTACACCGTAGTGTCCTTGGCTAGCGTGGGTATAGAGGTGGGGAGTCACAATAGCCTTCGAAGTCTTTGGGTTAGTAGCATTTGGAAATCTTCTTCAGTCTTTGGCCTTTGAAGTTTTTTGGATATTGGTAAATCGCATCGGGATGGAGTTTGGTTCAGTTCATCTTGATGTTTGTTCGAGTTTTTGGTTCAATCTGTCTTTGGGTTGGAGTTTTCGAAGATGGAGTTGGATTCTTTTGGTGATTCTTCTGTCTTCTGGTGATATAGTTCCGCTGTGCTATTATCTTTCTGCTGCTGTATCTTGTCTTTGATATTTGTATCGATATCTCAATTGTATAAGATATTGTATCTGTTGTATATCTATGATATTATTGTTTCTCTTCTGTTGTGTCATTGTACTTAATGTGTTATAAGCTCCAGCACGAATCGAATTTCAATAGTTGAATCTGCGGCATTCGAGTACAAGTGAAGTACGGATGTCAATTTTCGAACGCTGAAATTTGGGTCGTGACATCTTGGTATTAGAGCTGAAGGTTGAAACTTTAGCTTTTGGAGTATAACACATTAGGTAACTCATTGGAGATAGGGTTACGAATACCCTAGAATGAATATATCCTTAAGATATCCATCTGTTTGCCTCAGTAAATTCTCTTACTTTCCACTGATAGTGAATATGTGTAACGACCCATAAAAATTCGATGTTTCAAATGAATTAAATTAATAAGATTTTAATTTAAATTTAGAAAGAAATAAAAATCTTATTAATTTATATGGGAGCGAATGTAGAAATTAAATTCACCAATGGTAACTAAAATTTACAATTTAAAATCTATATTGCAATTAATTGAAATAGTGTAAATTGGCATATTTGGTTTTAAGTTTAATATAAGAAACTAATGGGAATGTTGAATTAGTGATTTACTAAATAAAAATATTGACTAGAAGGGAATTCAAATTTATATAATAATAGAAAGTGTAAATTTGTTGCATTTGGGTATAAAATTAAAATAAAAGTAAATAAAAGTATGAAGAGAGTAAGCGCTAAATTAACCAATGCGATAATATATCGATTAATAATAACTGAATGTAAATTAAGGTGGAAATGTTAACGGCAGTTGATAAATAACCAATTTAGTGCAATACCAAATAAATTGCAACTATTAAAAGGTTTTAATAGACTGAAATTAGCATATTTGGGAGAACTATAATTAAAAAGTGTAAAGGTAATAAGCAACGGAAATGCATATTTATTTCATAAGTTAATATAAAAGAATGTGACCTACTGAATGAATTAATTGAGTTTCTAACTTTAAACAAATGTATATAGTTGACAACTTCAATACATTCAGAAATAATAATAATTAATACATAGGATAGCATTTGTTGTAAGCAGCAAACTTTTTAATGAAATAAAAAGTTAATGGTATCAAATTTTACGTGTTACATATTTATTTAGTCTATTAAATAAAATTTGGAAATCAATTTGCAATCAAACGAAATTAAGTAGCACGTTAATTGGAAATAAATTAATAAATACATTAATGAAATGTAATATAATTCAATGTTAATTATACCCATAAAATGTCGATTTATTGAATAGCAAGATTGTAAATCAATAAACGAATTTACTGAGATTTCAATTTATAATTAATAACATTTAATGTGAAATCAATTACAATTAATTGACTTAATTTGTGCAGTTAGGGTAGATGTGATTTGTCATTGAAAAGGGTTAATTTTATAAGAAGTAATTAATGCTAAGCCTGTTTATTTTATGAAAATTGATTGACTAAAGAATAGAAAGCAAGATTTATAAATTTGATTGAAGTGTAAAATTCAATAATTGAATTTATTGCAAATAAATGAAATTCAACATTTAATATTACGTTAAGTGAAACTAGATGGAATGTGAGGATATTAGAATAATAGATTTTGAATCTAATGTTGATTTCATCCGGTGTATTAATGAATTGAACAATATGAATGAAAATTTAATTCAATGGAATTATTGGTAATTTAATTTATAATTTCTGAATTTGAATGGAATTGAGGAAAATACTAAAATCGATAAGTTAATCAACTTTAAATTGACTTTTAATTTGTTTAAAACATTGTAATTGATTTAGAAATATAAAAGTGAGAAAATTGGTCAATTTTAAGATTGAAATTTAAAATTGGATTTTATTAATTAATTATTTAATTAATTAATTAATGGAAAAATAGCCATTTTGGCCACTGACTCAGATTTTGACGAAACCAGTTTCATCGGATCCGTATCGGTGAATTATTGTAGGGTTTCAAGTTTCGTAGCGATCGGACTTGTCATTTGATCGTACGGAGTCGAAACGCCTTGAAATTAATGAAATTGAAATCAATTTGAAAAATATTGATTTGAGCATAACTTCTTCATACGATGCAATTTGAACCTAAAACCTTTTCCATTGCGTTTAGAATATTTTAAAACACCTATTTTAATATATGGGTTTACCCAATTTCGTTCCGGAGTCAGAACGGGTTTTTTGGGCCAATTCGTCGTTAGCGCTTACATCTATCTTATCCGATCCATTCTATTTTCAACATCGTCTATTTAAACCCTGTTATAAACCCTAGCCTTCCTACTTCTCCTTTGTATGTAAATACTAGTCATTCTATTCTCCTTCTTCCTCAATGGCGGACAAACAAGTTCTAGATCCAAGCACAAATCAAATTCAAATCCGAAGCAAAAATTTCAGACTCTTCAAAAAAATTCGAAAGAATAATAGGGTCGAAGATCTCGACAATACGAATCTGCGTCAACTGTTCGTTTTTGGAAATTTTGCTCGAATCAGCGGGAAATTGCGGTCAAAGGGCAGAAAACGCGAAACCTAATTGCCCATTTGGGTGTTTTTGATTGGAGCGACTATATGCAAATCTGTTTCTGGGTTTTGTGGAGGGCGATGTCAGGAGGCTATCGGCGGTGGTCGCGTCGTCTATTTCGACCTAAGGCGACCGAAATTTCATTTTAGGGTTTCAGCATACCTAAAATATGGTGGCGGTGGCATGCACCGAAGGGGGCCGGAGTTGGGCCATGGGTAGAGGGTATTGCGACATGAGTGTTGGCGGTGGCGGCTGGTCGAATAGTGGTCGGAGGCGATCCTTATTGATGGTCGGGCGGAAATGGGTTTGAACGCAAGTAGGCTCGGTCATGAATCTTCCTGTAGCGCGTGAGGAGAAGAACGAATGATGATGACGTGGCGAAGGGTTTGATTGTGTTCTTTTTTTAAAATTAAAATTCAATCAAAATTATCGCTATGTCTTTCACATACGATATACGATTTACGCGCGATTTCTTTTGATAGGATCATATTGAAATTCCGGACTTGATGACGCTGGTTTGGACAAATTCTGAGACTGTCAAATTTTGGGTTTAAATTGGATTTAAATTCAATTTAAATTCAAAAGGTGAGTGTTTTAACCCACTCACAACTTCTAAAATTTCTTATGTTTGTTAAATTGATATATGATGTGATTTAAAATTTATTTATGGTTGTTTGGCATATTTTTAATCATCATCTAAGTTAATTTCATTTATTTTTAAATTAAATTGCTATTTAATTTATTCATTGGACTTAAACTGCCAGTTAAATTGTTAATTAATTATTCATTGCATATAGACTGCCAGTTAAACAGTTATTTAATTTATTATTGAATATATACTGCTATTTAATACATGTTGTTTATTATCTGTTCTATATTGATGCTATTGTTTGAATTTGATGATGATTGTGATAAATGGTTGATGGTTGATATTGGATGAATGGATGCTATATTTTATATGGTTATAAACTGCAAGTTGTTATGCATTTTCATTTCATTTGGGATTACGGTTTGAAATGATATATAACCGTAATTTTTATTTTAAATTGCAGATTGAAATGATAAATATCTGTATCACTTGTCCAGAGGATACAAAATTTTATACAGATACGGCGGTATATATATTAAAGTATTTTGAATTGATTTTCTATGGTTTTGTAAAGAAATATATATATGCTTTTATGAGATATTGATTTCGGAAATTTGATAATGGTTATTTTATATATAGTTAAATTCTGGGTTTTAAGCTATGTTTAAAATTGTTTAAAGTATGAAGTAAGTTTAATAATAAAATTGATTTTATTAAAATATATTATGTATAAGTATTTACTTAAATTATCTTCTAATATAGAGTTTATATTGATTTTTATAAATTAAAGTTGAGAAGATAGTTTTGAAATTGATTTGTGATTTTATTTAATTAAGATCTTATTGAAATTTAGATTTAAAAAGAATTTGTTGTTATAACTAAATTCGGGCTTTAGATGATTAATTGAATATATGTAGTCTAAATAAATTGAGGAATATTCAATTATTGATTTTGAAAGTTTTATTCAAAGGATACTGGATTTATTAAGTAAGTATTTCAAAACTAAATAATAGTAAAGTGAATTTGGCATATATATATGAATTAAAAATTTAGTTTCGAAATGGTGGAATATTTAAAACCTTGAAATATATGAAAATTTAAATGGTTTATTTGGGAATTCAAATCTGTATTTGGAATTGATTTGAGAAATTAAAAAGCTAATTTACTTTATAAAGTAATTTATTATTAAACCATTTAAGTATTGAAAATTTTGTTTCGAAGCTATGGGTTTAAGGTATATACATTTGGAAGTACTATGATTTTTGAAAAAGATATTTGAAATAAAAATGATATCATATTGATTTGGGTTTTAAAATAGAAATGATATCGTATTTATATGGTTTTGAAATGAATATTTTATTCTGGTTTTAAAGTATAAACTATTTTGAAAAGACCGCGGTGTTATAATAACATTTGGTTGTTAAAGTGACCGGGATCGAAAGTTGTCATACTCTCTACTAACCCCGAAAACCACTTAACAACCGTGCACGCGGTGGAGTTTCCAGAGTGAAATAGGATGGTGGCGACGTTTCCTTTGAGGTAAATTCGTGGACCCAACTCCCGTGAGTTGGCATAAGGTGGCTAAAACAAGAGCGATTCTCGGGCCAATGAGGTCATTCCTCTGATCGTACGCACTCCTTCGATATTATACTCTGACATTTGGATTTGATTCGGTGGCCACTTTTGATTTTTGATTTTAGGGGTGTTGTTCGAGGTGGGCGGTAGTAGCTGCTGCGCGTTACCACCAGCTCGGAAGCGTAATTGGTATATCTACCCTGGCATTGCCTAGTTGTGCCATGTCACCTACCCTATCATGCCTTGTATGAGTTTGGTTTTCTCCCGTAGCCCGTGTAGTATCCTCCGGTGGCTTCCCTATCACGAGGGACAATGATATTGGATGGACTACTGGGACTATTACGTGTTAAGGGCTATATGGGTAACCCCTTAATGCTAATAAAAAGTAAGTTTATTTTACCAATAGACACTATTATAATAGCGAAATATACTACATAGTAAATAGTTTAACGGATTCTTAAGAGATGTAAATCCCGAGCATCTCTTGAGTTACTGCACTCATATTTATTTCTGTTGATTTAACTTACATAAGATCTTTTAGTTCTGACTCGAGTGTATTGTTTTTCAATTCGCTCGGGTCGGCCTGAGCATTTCAGGAATTGAAGGCCTTATTTCTGGAGGACGAAGACGAAGATTGTATTATTACTATTATTTACTATAGTGATCCACTACACCATTTTATTCCGCTGCAATGTTATTATCCTTTGGTATGTGAACTATGATATTTATTGTATAAAGAAAAATCAAATGTTTTGTAAAATAGTTTTATGAACTGTATATTGATTATTATATTTTATCTTTCCGCTGCAAGATTCTATTTTGTTTTTTCTTCTCTGCTTTTTTATTTACCCCACAACAATCTGCCCTTCCGTTTGGTTTGAATTGGCACGTGTGTCGATTTAAAGCATGCGAAAAGGCTGGATGTTACATCTGGTATCAGAGCTTTGGTTTAGCGATAAAACTTAGCTTTGTGGGTTCTGACTCTTTATTAATAAGGTAGAAATACTGCATGGGAGTCGCTGAGTGTATATATGAGAGAGCATATTTGTTAGTGTTATATAAAGGTTTTAATATTGTGTTAATTTATTCCATTTTGTATTTATAAATTCTGGTTGGTGCATGGGACGCTATGACATCAGTAGGGATTTCTAAACACTTAATAGGACAGACTGACACAATATTGGTTTTAATATAGGTGAATGAAATAATTTTGCCTATTATATTTTCTATATATATAAAGTAAAATTTTATAAATAAGATATATATTTGGTTGCTATATATTGGTTGTTAGGTAATGAAAATATAAATAATAGTTGATATAAGATTTAAAATATAATAAATGAAAATTGGAAATTTTATAACTTATGTTCCAGGGGTTTGAAACTTTCTTTCGAGTAATTTTGGAATATAGTAATAATATTGTTAGAAGTATTTTTTATATAAATATTCAATTTAATTTGAAATAATTTTTTTTAAAAGAAACTTTGAAAAGAAATAATTTATGTACTCCCCTCTCTGTCGTTGGAAAATAATTTCGGTGATGAGTGCACGCATCATCAACATTCATTTTCGAGTTTCGAAGTGGGAAGGCCACTGGAGTAGTTTTACTACAGATTTATTTTGATAAATAAATATAAATTTTAATTTTTTTAAATATAATTGAATATATAAATTGTAAGTATATATTTATCTATTATTTTAAAATTATTTGAATGTAAACCGGTATTTAATTCTTAAGTTTCCATTAATTAATAGTTCTAATTACTGTAGTGAATTGGCACGTAGGTAATTAATAAATTGAAACCTCTAAAGGAAATAAGAGATTTAATGCTAAGTGTATAAATGGAAATTAAAAGAAATTAAAATGTGTAACGTAATAAAACAAGGATATTATTATTGAACATTAAGTTAATTAAAGAAAATAGAATAAACTTGTATAACTTTCAATTATATCCTTATAAACATATATATAACTTACCGAATATTAAAAGTATGAATGAAGTGTTCGATAAATTGCTTTTATTCTTAAGAATTGATGTGCAATTGTTACAAACCTAAGTTATAACGGAAATCTTACTGTAATAAAATATGATGGTAGGTAAATGCTGTAAGTAAGTAATTACAGACTTAAGTAAATGTTGAAGTTACTTATTTTGAAAATAAGCAGAAAGATGAATACTGTAAATAAATGAAATTAAGCAGTGAATAAATGAATGTAATATAATAAAAGGAAAATTCCATGATATGAATAAGTGCAAATGAGATTTTCTAAGAAATGAATAAAAGTAAATGAAAGTGTAAGAATAAATATATAAAATAAAAAGATAAATCATTGTATAAATAAAAAAGGAAATCAACAAAAAATGTATGAAGTGAAATTTATAAGAATGTAATCGAAATTTTGTTTAAATGGTTATTGTTTTGGTTTATGGTTGTTCGGGTAAGGATACTTTAAAATTGTTAGATGTATGAATAATCTATTAGCTTCACCTAAGACTGTTGAGTAAAAGGGTACACTTAGTAGTTTATTTTTCATTCTGTACAATTTAAGGTTTGAACCCAAACAACTATTGTTTTGTTTGATTTGAATGGATAATTGATTCTATGTGATGGTTGTTTGCTTGTTGCATGTGATTGTTGTTGTATTGTTAGTTTGCTTGTGGTTAAACAACTTAAATATTTCATTTATATAAATTGTTAACCTTTTGGATTTTATAAGTGAAATACAGGTTATGGAAGCAATTGCTACTGCTTTTGTTTCCATAAAATAAGCTAAATTGCCCGACAAATAGGTACGTTTTCGAATTACGTTTTTATAGCGCTATTTTATATATTTTCCCATGTTGGGATATTATATTTTGGATATTATATGTGATATTTATTTATATTTGATATTATATTTTCTCCCGACCCTCTCCGTACAAAGGGGACTCTGCCGAAATTTTTCGTAAATTTTGGACTTAGAAAATATTTTGAAAATGTTTCCAAACTTATAAATTTAAAAAAAAAGATTTAATTGGTTATAAGTCTATATATTTTATATAAATTATCCTACTCTGTAAAATTAGTGTTATGAATAATATTTGAATAATATATATTCATTTATAAGTTCCTATTTTATTTCTTTTCCTTTTCGAGGACGAAAAGTTTTGAGTGGGGGAGAGTGTAACGACCCGTAAAAATTCGATGTTTAAAATGAATTAAATTAATAAGATTTTAATTTAAATTTAGAAAGAAATAAAAATCTTATTAATTTATATGGGAGCGAATATAGAAATTAGATGTGTCAATGGTAATTAAAATTTACAATTTAAAATTTATATTGCAATTAATTGAAATAGTGTAAATTGGCATACTTGGTTTTAAGTTTAATATAAGAAACAAATGGGAATGTTGAATTAGTGATTTACCAAATAAAAATATTAACTAGAAGGGAATTCAAATTTATATAATAATGGAAAGTGTAAATTTGTTGCATTTGGGTATAAAATTAAAATATAAGTAAATAAAAGTATGAAGAGAGTAAGCGCTAAATTGACCAATGCGATAACATATTGATTAATAATAACTGAATCAAAATTAAGGTGGAAATGTTAATGGCAGTTGATAAATAACCAATTTAGTGCAATACTAAATAAATTGCAACTATTATAAGGTTTTAATAGATTGAAATTAGTATATTTGGGAGAACTGTAATTAAAAAGTATAAAGGTAATAAGCAATAAAAATGCATATTTATTTCATAAGTTAATATAAAAGAATGAGCTTACTGAATGAATTAATTGATTTTCTAACTTTAAACAAATGTATATAGTTGACAACTTCAATATATTCAGAAATAATAATAATTAATACAAAGGGTAGCATTTGTTGTAAGCAATAAACATTTTAATGAAATAAAAAGTTAATGGTATCAAATTTTACGTGTTACATATTTATTTAGTCTATTAAATAAAATTTGGAAATCAATTTGCAATCAAAGGAAATTAAGTAGCATGTTAATTGTAAATAAATTAATAAATACATTAATGAAATGTAATATAATTCAATGTTAATGATACCCATAAAATGTCGATTTATTGAATAGCAAGATTGTAAATCAATAAACGAATTTATTGAGATTTCAATTTATAATTAATAACATTTAATGTGAAATCAATTACAATTAATTGACTTAATTTGTGCAGTTAGGGTAGATGTGATTTGTCATTGAAAAGGGTTAATTTTATAAGAAGTAATTAATGCTAAGCCTGTTTACTTTATGAAAATTGATTGATTTAAAGAATAGAAAGCAAGATTTATAAATTTGATTGAAGTGTAAAATTCAATAATTGAATATATTGTAAATAAATGAAATTCAACATTTAATATTACGTTAAGTGAAACTAGATGGAATGTGAGGATATTAGAATAATAGATTTTGAATCCAATGTTGATTTCGCCCGGTGTAATAATGAATTGAATAATATGAATGAAAATTTAATTCAATGGAATTGGAAATTTAATTTATAATATTTGAATTTGAATAGAATTGAATACTGAAATCGATAAGTTAATCAACTTTAAATTGACTTTTAATTTGTTTAAAACATTGTAATTGATTTAGAAATATAAAAGTGATAAAATTGGTCAATTTTAAGATTGAAATTTAAAATTGGATTTTATTAATTAATTATTATTTAATTAATGGAAAATAGACATTTTGGCCACTGACTCGGATTTCGACGAATCAGTTTCATCGGATCAGTATCGGTGAATTATTGTAAGTTTCAAGTATCGTAGCGATCGGACTTGTCGTTTGATCGTACGGAGTCGAAACGCCTTGAAATTAATGAAATTGAAATCAATTTGAAAAATATTGATTTGAGCATAACTTCTTCATACGATGCAATTTGAACCTGAAACCTTTTCCATTGCGTTTAAAATATTTTAAAACACCTATTTTGACATATGGGTTTACCCAATTTCATTCCGGGGTCAGAACGGGTTTTTGGGCCAATTCGTCGTTAGCGCGTACATCTATATTATCCGATCCATTCTATTTTCAACATCGTCTATTTAAACCCTGTTATAAACCCTAGCCTTCCTACTTCTCCTTTGTCTGTAAATACTAGTCATTCTATTCTCCTTCTTCCTCAATGGCAGACAAACAAGTTCTAGATCCAAGCACAAATCAAATTCAAATCCGAAGCAAAAATTTCAGACTCTTTAAAAAAATTCGAAAGAATAATAGGGTCGAAGATCTCGACGATACAAATCTGCGTCAACTGTTCGTTTCAGAAATTTTGCTCGAATCAGCAGGAAATCGCGGTCAAAGGGCAGAAAACGCGAAACCTAATTGCCGATTTGGGCATTTTTGATTGGAGCGACTATATGCAAATCTGTTTCTGGGTTTTGTGGAGGGCGATGTCAGGAGGCTATCGACGGTGGTCACGTCATCTATTTCGACCTGAGGCGACCGGAATTTTATTTTAGGGTTTCGACATACCCAAAATATGGCGGCGGCGGCATGCACCGGAGGGGGCCAGAGTTGGTCCATGGGTAGAGGGTGGTGCGACATGAATGTTGGCGATGGCGGCTGGTCGAATAGTGGTCGGAGGCGGTCCTAATTGATGGTCAAAGGGGGCGGAAATGGGTTCGAAAGCAAGTAGGCTCGGTCGTAAATCTTCCTGTAGCACGTGAGGAGAAGAACGAATGATGACGACATGGCGAAGGGTTTGATTGTGTTCTTTTTTTCTTAAAATAAAATTCAATCACAATTATTGCTATATCTTTCACATACGATATCCGATTTACGCGCTGTTTCTTTTGTTATGATCGTATTGAAATTCTGGACTTGATGACGCAGGTTTGGCGAATTCTGAGGTGGTCAAATTTTGGGTTTAAATTGGATTTAAATTCAATTTAAATTCAAAATATGAGTTTTTTACCCCACTCACAACTTCTAAAATTTCTTATGTTTGTTAAACTGATATATGATGTGATTTAAAATTTATTTATGGTTGTTTTGCATATTTTTAATCACCATCTCAGTTAGTTTCATTTATTTAAATTAAATTGCTATTTAATTTATTCTTTGCATTTAAACTGCCGGTTAAATTATTAATTAATTATCCATTGCATATAGATTGCCAGTTAAACAGTTATTTTATTTATTATTGAATATAAACTGCTATTTAATACCTGTTGTTTATTATCCATTCTATATTGATGCTATTGTTTGAATTTGATGATGATTGTGATAAATGGTTGATGGTTGATATTGGATGAATGGATGCTGTATTTTATATGGTTATAAACTGCAAGTTATTATGCATTTTCATTTCATTCGGGATTGCGGTTTGAAATGATATATAACCGTAATTTTTATTTTAAATTACGGACTGAAATGATAAATATCTGTATCACTTGTCCATAGGACAGAAAATTTTATACAGACACCGCGGTATATATATAAAGATATTTTGAATTGATTTTCTATGGTTTTGTAAAGAAATATCTGTATGATTTTATGAGATATTGATTTTGCATATTTGATAAAGGTTATTTTATATATAGTTAAATTCTGGATTTTAAGCTATGTATAAAATTGTTTAAAGTATGAAGTAAATTTAATAATAAAGTTGATTTTATTAAAATATATTATAGATAAGTATTTACTTAAATTATATTCTAATATAGAGTTTATATTGATTTTTATAAATCAAAGTTGAGAAGATAATTTTGAAATTGATTTGAGATTTTATTTAATTAAGATCCTATTGCAATTTAGACTTAAAAAGAATATGGTGTTATAACTAAATTCGGGTTTTAGATGATTAAGTGAATATATCTAGTGTAAATAAATTGAGGAATATTCAATTATTGAATTTGAAAGTTTTATTTAAAGGATACTGGATTTATTAAGTAAGTATTTCAGAACTAAATAATAGTAAAGTGAATTTGGCATATATATATATATATATATATATATATATATATATATATATATATACTATAATGGAAAACCTTGGTCAAACCGGTCAAAGTGAAGCCTTTTATTCACTTCCTGTATTGGCCACCATTCAGAAAAACAAGAAATCCGTGCACAAGGGCAATTCAGTCTTTTTGCACTCCCCTCCCACGTTGCCGACAACATTACTCCCACGCCTCCTTTCCATCCTCTTTATTTTCCTCTACGTCTTCCACTTTCCTGTAAACCCACTTCCCCTTTTTACGTAAAAAATGGCTGCCTCCCTCCTTCAACTGCCCACTCTCCCCCCTTCATCGACCTATCTTTCCTTCGACTAATCCTTTCCCTCTCACTCTGCTGCTGCATCTGCCGCCCCCGCCAATACTCTTCGCTGATTCTACCTCCGTTGCCAACTACCGCCAATAGTCTCATGTGATTCTAGCTTCGTTCATTCACCATCGGCCATCTTTGTTTCACAAGGTACGATCTGAACTTGATTTACCCAAATTCTTTCATCGCCATGGACGTAGAAAGAAGAAAACGAAAGATACAAAACCATCAGGCATCAAATTCATCGTGGCATTAGCGGTAAAAAGGAAGGTGTTTGCGGCTGTTGAGTTTCAAAAAATTTCAAGATCTACAACTGCTTCTACATTCAAAATTGGTAACTTTGCTGAAATATGGTAATATTTTGTTTAATTGATCTTATGTTAACTGAAACTCAATTAATTGATTTGTTATTCGTCAAATTTTTTATATTGTTAATATAATTTGATAGATTACATATGTAGGGTTTGAATCCTCTTCGCCAGTCATTATTTGTCACCACTCAATCTTAATCGCTATTAAAGTAGTAAACCAAGAAGAAATTTACGAGGTTTCGGAAATGAGAGAACTTAGACTCAACAAACGTAGAAAAAGAGAGGACTTCGTACCAATAACTGAAGAAGTACAAGAGGAATGGATGTACTGTTTTTTGTAATGCCTTGCTTATTTGTTTACATATTGTTCGTTTCATTATTTTTTCGTGTAAAAGTTTCTCACTAATCAGATTCACTGTTAGATGTCAATATTATGAAATTTCCAGTGGAAGATAATAATTATCCAGACAAAGTTAGTCCAAACTATTATTGATAGGGTTTCATCCGTTGCTTATACATGTTCCATGTATCCCTCATTGCAGTACATGTATGATTGCAAATCTACGTAATAAACATGAAATATAGCAGATTATTTTATCAATATATTTTGTCAATTAGTTTCCTTTTAAACAAAAAATGATGATCTATCTACTTCATAGTAAGAGGTATGTTTAATGAAGGTCATCTTATTTTCTATTTTGGAAATTCAGTAATGACGAAGGAATTATCTCTGCCGATTTGCAGATTAGAATGGCTTCGCCAATGTTCGAAGGAAACAGTTCCGCCAATATTCAAATTAAAATGGATCCGCCAGTGTTTGAAAGGAGTTGACTTCATCAATGGACAGAGAAGATGCCTCCGCCAATTTTTGAAGAGCCTGACTCCGCCAATCGATGATAACTCTGGTCAGGGCCCACTACTGTGTGATAAAGTCATCGTTTATGCACCCAAAACAGGTAACTCCAGGTATGAGACTCTAATTCTTTTAAAAATTCTACAAGTTCTAAAAATCGATTGTGAAAGATAAGTCTTCAAACGTTTCAGGATCATGGAAAATGTAATACTTTGATCTTTGAAAATGACTATACAACAGATCTCAAAATTGTTATATTTTAAAATGAAAGTTTACAACTCAACATATAAAAAGTTTCAAACTTATTGATTTCAAAGGAAATTGATTTTAAAAGTGAGAAATTTGGTTTCATAAATCACTTGAACCATAGATTTCATCTTTTAGGTATTAAATATATGATTCTTAAGTATATACATATCCCTGTTTTAGAGTGTATGTGTGTGTTGGATTGGTACACCACAGTTTTCAAGTACATTTGATTTAGTTACTCATATACAAATACAGATTGGCTTTGAATATTTAAGTTTTGAATAAATAAAGAGTTTTAAGCATATGTGATTTCTAATATGTAAATAAATTCATATATACACATAAGCTTCCAAATGCATCAAACACCAAACGTGTATAGTTTAGACATACCAGTTTTCTCAAAATGTAGAGTTTCATATTTACATGAAAGCGAGCTTTCGGAAAGTTTTAGACTTTATCCATTTATATCTATTTGGCTTTGAAGGTATAAATACACAATTTCAATTGTAAAGGCTCTTAGCTGATTATCAGTTTGTATATTCATTTTCAAACATAGGTTGCCAGATTTGCATTTATTGTAGTTTCCAAACGCATAAAATTTTGAATGTGCACGGCATTGTGTTACAAAGCCTTGGATATAGGTATTGAGTATGTTCAAATTCTGAGTACCTCTGTTTTCGAAAATAAGGTGTTATTCGGATTAAGGTTTATAAAAATTTCATATATACATGATATTTTTAGGAATATAAAGCTTTGAATATAAACATAGATTTCTAAATATGCAGTTTTGAGCATTTTTAAGCTGTGTCAAAAATGTTTCAAAATAGCAGACTTTGAAGTATGCGTTCGAATTTTGGGCTTAAAATTTTTAACCATTAACTGCTCCTATTTCAATTGGAAAAGGTATTATCTTCAATGGTTTTAAATGATTTATGGCGTCCCTTAATTTTTTGATTTTGATCTGATGTTTCAACATAGCTTGCCATCAGCTTTCATTACATCTTAATCATTCGACGTGTCTTGAAGGCTTCTTAGTTCTTAGATTGAAGCACTTATCGCTTTCAATATTAATTAGGGCAGCCAATCTCTAATGATGATGCTTTAAGGTAACAACTATCTTACCATTTGTTCGTAGTAGAAATTAGGTTTGAATCATATATCATTATTGTTTGTTACCTATATTTATTGCTTCTACAAAGAAGGAAGAGTATTTTGGACTTTCAAATTTAAATATTTACTATTTAGTTGAATGTGAAGAAACATTTGCCATTAATTTATCATAATGAATGCATTTATGTATAGATGTGGATACTTTTTGATTCTTTACTTTCAATAATTAAAACGCTAATTTTATATCTGTATTTTTCATGGGTTTATTTGGTTAGGAAAGTAGTTTGTACAAACTACCTAAATTGTATACATGAGAAGATTACGAGAGTAGAATAAGCAGTAGAGCATTTTATGCTGAAGGAAAAATATAATTCAATTGTTTTAATACAAAGAGAAAAGGTTAGAAGAAGAGTGAAAGTAGTTTATGAATATGTTGATTTATGCAAGAGTTTAGTACTTTTGTATGCATCAGGTTTATGCATTCCAATTTTATAGCAGGAGTAGTATTTCAAATGTAAACTTATATAATGATTTATGCAATAACAAGTACAATGTTGTATTTCATTGATTACAGTCAAAAGAAATAGGTTTGCATCCTTAAACTAATAATGCATTCTGAGCAATCCAGGTAATATTTAGAATGGTTTAGGAGTAAAGCTATAATCTCATTTTTGCCACTAGCAATATATTTGATGTCACGTCTATGTTTGCAAAAAAATTGTTCAACATATGTTGTCAATTATTTGCAACAAAGGAGTTAAGCCTTAAAAAGCAGAGGTTACTTGAAGAAATTCACAAAGAAATCGAAACTAAAAGAGGGAGGTGGATTGCTAATGGTGAATGATTTTTAAGGGACAGTAAGCTCACTTTTGTATGCATCATGTTTATGCATTTCAATTTTATAGCAAGAATAGTATTTCAAATTGGTTCCTTATTTCTTACGCCGATGAAACTTTATCGTCCTTTTTCTTTTTCATGAAAAAAAAAATTCTTTTTTAAGTTCTGTGACTTCATATTTATTCCTTACATGTACTGCAGATTATGATTATGGTGAATGGAACAAGGGAAGGATTTGAATTTACTAGCAATGAAAGTCAGGTTGAACATCCATGCATATTTGGTTCTTCTGTTCACCGATCAAATTTATGACAGCACAAATAGTTGATGCCGACAACGATCAGTTAGATTTTAGCAGAGTTTAGCAGTTTTACGGAAGAATTATATTGCAACAATGTATCAAGGATCATAGTGCATGCGTGACAATAAGATGTTACAGTGCATTATGTAAACATAGGTGCCTTCTATGGTATTTTATTGTATTTGTGTTAATGTGTATGTGCACTTCTTTTGTTATTTTTATGAAATTGTAACATATGATATTAACGCAATGTCAGTATACTATGTTCAGTACTCAGCTAATGTGTTATATGTTAGCAAATGTTCGCTTAACTTAGAGCAAAATGAATCTGGATACTATTTAAACCCACTTTGATGATTTATATTTAGTTATGTACTTATTAATTGTATACTACTTCCTAGCTATTTAAATGTGTTTTCTGCGGTTATTGAGGTCATGTATGAATTTTATGATTTTAATAATTTTGCGATAAAAAGTATTTGGTTGCCTTTTTCTACGTCCATCAAATGTGTCTTTCCATTTACATGTCCATCGGCCATGGATGCATTCTGAAAGTTAGTATCCAAAACATGCAACATTACATGTACGTCAAAGTCATTGTATAAAATTCAATATAAATCATACACATTGTCTCTTAACACCAGTTCCTTCTGCGTACGTGCATCGCACATGCCAACCTACTCGTGTGTATATATATATATATGAATTAAAAATTTATTTTCGAAATGGTGGAATATTAGAACCTTGAAATATATGAAAATTTAAATGGTTTATTTGGGAATTCAAATTTGTATTTGGAATTGATTTGAGAAACAAAAAAGTTAATTTACTTTATAAAGTAATTTATTATTAAACCATTTAAGTATTGAAAATTTTGTTCCGAAGCTATGGGTTTAAGGTATATACAGTTGGAAGTACTATGATTTTTGAAAAAGATATTTGAAATAAAAATGATATCATATTGATTTGGGTTTTAAAATAGAAATGATATCGTATTTATATGGTTTTGAAATGAATATTTTATTCTGGTTTTAAAGTATAAACTATTTTGAAAAGACTGCGGTGTTATAATAACGTTTGGTTGTTAAAGAGACGGGGATCCGAAGTTGTCATACTCTCTACCAACCCCGAAAATCACTTTAACAACCGTGCACGCGGTGGAGTTTCCAGAATGAAGTAGGATGGTGGCAACGTTTCCTTTGAGGTAAATACGTGGACCGAACTCCCATAAGTTGGCATAAGGTGGCCAAAACAAGAGCGATTCTCGGGCCAATGAGGTCATTCCTCTGATCGTACGCACCCCTTCGATATTATACTCTGACATTTGGATATGATTCGGCGGCCACTTTTGATTTTTGATTTTGGGAGTGTTGTTCGAGGTGGGCGGTAGTAGCTGCTACGCGTTACCACCAACCCGGATGCGTAATTGGTATATCTACCCTGACATTGCCTAGTTGTGCCGTGCCACCTACCCTATCGCGCCTTGTACGAGTTTGGTTTTCTCCCGTAGCCCGTGTGGTATCCTCTAGTGGCTTCCCGATCAGGAGGGACTATGGTATTGGATGGACTACTGGGACTATTACGTGTTAAGGGCTATACGGTTAACCCCTTAATGCTAAGAAAAAGTAAGTTTATTTTACTAATAGACACTATTATAATAGCGAAATATACCACATAGTAAATAGTTTAACGGATCCTTAAAAGATGTAAATCCCGAGCATCTCTTGAGTTACTGCACTCATATTTATTTCTGTTTATTTAACTTACATAAGATCTTTTAGTTCTGACTCGAGTGTTTTGTTTTTCAGTTCGCTCGGGTCAGCCTGGGCATTTCAGGAATTGAAGGCCTCATTTCTGGAGGAGGAAAACGAAGATTGTATTAGTACTATTATTTACTATAGTGATCCACTACACCATTTTATTCCGCTGCAATGTTATTATCCTTTGGTATGTGAACTCTAGTATTTATTATATAAAGAAAAATCAAATTTTTTTTTAAAACAGTTTTATGAACTGTATATTGATTATTATATTTTATAGTTCCGTTGCAAGATTCTGTTTTTTTCTTCTCTGCTTTTCTTATTTACCCCATAACAATCCGCCCTTCCGTATGGTTTGAATTGGCACGTGTGTCGATTTAAAGCGTGCAAAAAGGCTGGATGTTACAATATAAGGGCAAGAAGAAGATGAGATAGGGGACAGGGGAGCACCACTACAGTGGTCAATACCCTGCAACAACGAAACAATTTTTTTCTCAATCTCCTTTGATCTGATTTCAATTCTTTGATAGCTTCGTGGCAGCTCGACGGTGAAGCTTCGGGGTAATGGTAGCCCTGCGAATCCTTGTAGATTGGTTCATAATTCGTATTCTCTTCATCGTATTCCTACCAGCTTTACGTTTTAAACTTTAATGAAATTGAGATTCTATGTAAAATAAATTGATGAATAAGATATAAAGATTTGTATCGATAAAATGATTTCAACAAAATTTGAAATTTCTATTGTAATTCTTGTAAGGATCAAAGTCCGAAGAGAGATAAGTTAATGTATACTTTGGGGTATTCCGACCTGAGTTTGGAATTCAAACTATTGTTTGAAAATTGACGATTAAATCCATTTATCTATTGTTTTAGTCTAGATATATTCTACGAATGGTTAGTTATCCCTTCGGACTAACAAGTGCCCTACTTATTTCGTAAATCTGGGGACCCGAGTATCTTGTGAAGTATTGAACAAGTTGTTCTTGAATTTATTGTTGATGTTATGATTTGGTAAGCCAAATGCAGAATAGATATTCAGTTTGATCTGGAAAGATATTTCTCTATCTTTCATCTATTATTTGTTGTCTCTCTCGTAAATTTCGAGGACGAAATTTTCTTAAGGGGGAATCTGTCTCGATTTTTAAGCCATGTTAATTTAGTAATTAATTTGATTTTTGGATTAAATTAAGAATTAATTTAGTAACTAATAATTTTTGAAATTAAATTTGTGAATTAATTTGGTATTTTCCAAATTAAAGAGATATTTGTTTGTTTATTAATATAAATGAATATAAATATGATTTTAAAATAAAATTTCTAATGTGAAATTAAGAAATAAAAAATTTAAATAATATATTAATTATAAATTTGATTGTGGATTAATTTGAAAATTTTAAATAAATATATTTATGAATATATATAGATTGAAAGTTAAATTGTAAATAAAATTTTGATTTTAGCAAATTCAAAATGTACTAAAGATGAATTGGATTTAAAATTTTATTTAAAATTAATAAGAATTTATTTTCTAATTATAATATATAATAAAATATATTAAAGTCATATTTTGAAATTAATATGGTAAAAATTATTGTATTTATTTATTTAAGTATAATTTGATTTTAAAATCATTTTCTTTAGAAATTATACAAATATCAATAATAGAAAATGTATAAGACATAACTAAGTATAATTTGTTTAAATTAATAAGAGGTTTAAAACACTTTCCTTTATAAATAGTTTATATATATATATATTAATAAACATTTAAATATATATAAACATATATATGTGTGTAATATATGCCAATATGAAAAGAAAATATATTTTAAACATATAAGAAATTATTAATGCATGAAAGATTGCATGTAAGTATTTTTACAATGAAATTTACACTTGTAAACATTTTAACAAACATTTAAACAAGTGTAAGCAAATGGTGCGATGCAAATTACAAATGGCATTATGATTTTCTTTTTGATTTATTTTCAAATCAAGTAATAAAAAAGGTTTCAAATCAGTTTTATACTTCTCAGATTAAAAATAAAAACCAGAAAATGAAATTCAAAGAAAAGGTAAAAAAATTGGAAAACAAGAACAAAAGAAAACCAAAACAAAATCAAAACAGAAACAATCAAATCTGGAAAATGAAAGCAAAGCAAATTAGATTTTATTTTAAGCAACCTCTCTTCAAAAATTCAATCAAAGCTTGGATCAAACAATAGTATCGAAGATCAATTCAGTTTTAGATCAAAAGAACAAATGCTGAAAAATCTTCAACTTGTAAACCACATTACCTCATCATCTCAAGTACAAACCTGAAACCAGATCTGTTTGCAATGCAAAATCAAGAAAGTGTACAAGCTTTCAAGCCTGAAACAATTCTGAAGCAAGCAAGTATGGATCTTACGTTCCAGAGTTCAAAACAAAGTATTACAGAATCAATAAGATCAGATCATCTCAAGTTTTTTTTCCAGTTTCAAATCCAGATTAAAAATAAATATCAGCATTCAAATTCAAAGTTGCATGTCCAGACTCAAAATTCCTCTCTATTACTTCTTAAGTAAGGTGAGCAAAGTCCCCTTTTTTGAACTTGAATCTGCTATGATTTCTTGATGATATGTATCTGCGGTTGTTTGTATTAATGTTAATGTGCATGCATGTCTATGTGTACATATATATATTTGAATGCATGTCTGTCTCTCTCTGTTTAATAACAGACTAATAAAATGCATGGAAAATTTATATATCTCATAATCAAAAAGAATTTAGGTAATGAACTTTGAAAGAAAAGTATTTGTATTAACCTAAATTAAATTTTAAAAATGAATTCGCATGAAAACATTTAATAGTTATTCCAAAAGTGGTGAATTACAGTAAAAACTGTTAATAACCCGAAAAATAAATCTTCAAAAGTTTATGATTTGATTTCATAATTGAGTTTGTAATAGAAGATGATGATTTTCGGAAATCATTCAAAAATTTAAGCTAGTATTTCGAGAGAAATTTATAGATGAACAGAAAATAGAAAATTGGCAATTTTCGGTGATTGACGTTGAACTAGGGATTGGGTTTGATCATTGTAACAACCCACATATTTTACGATTGAATATCTAAATATTTTTGTTTAAATATTTTATCGTTAGTTGGATTTTAGTTCGAAAAGTTACCTTTTGCATAGGGTCGAATTAGGACTCGGGACCACTTCCATTGAGTTCAAAACGCCGTTTGGAGTTCGTGGAATTTTGCCACTTTTTCACTTTGGGCTTTGGGTTTGGTTTAACCCATTAGCCTAAACTATTAACTCTAGCTCAACCCCCTCTTCCCTTCATTACTTCACTTTCATTTCCTAACACTCAAGCTTCATAAAAAATGGAGAGAGGAATGGGAAATTAAAACTCCAAATCCTAGATCATTTGCAAATCCAACATCTAACTCCAAATCCTAAGAGAAGCCATTGACTCAAGCTTCTTGTGTTGATATTGAAGTGTGGTTGATTCTTCCTTTGCTTTAAGCTTCTCCTTCGTTGATTTTGTGAAAAGGTGAGATTCTTATCTCACATCATTGTCTATTACTATCTTTGATGGTTGGGTATGAATTCCTAACAATTATTCATGTGCATTTGCTTTTGGTTTGGATTGAATTGGTGAAAATCCCAATTTTTAGTGTTTTGGGTTCAAATCTTTAAAAAAATCTTAACTTTGATGTTTGAACACGTTTTTGGTGATGCATCGAGGAGCCAATAGGACCGGGTAGCCGATAGGCATAATCCCCTAGCGTCCGTGCTCGGCAGGTTGCAAATTGAGGGAGTTTTGCACTTCTATCCCCTAGGTCGCTCGGCCTGCACATTTAAGTCACTCGGCCTGCATATAGGTCGTGCCAACATAGGTCGCGCCATGCTTAGGTCGTGCCACGTGTTAGGTCGTTCCATTACTTAAGTCGCTCGGCCATGTGTTAAGTCGCTCGACCATTAAGTCGCACCTACTATTGGTCGCGCCATGTTAAGCCGCATCTCTTTGGTCGTTCCATTACTTAAGTCGCTCGGCCTACTCTCACCCCGTAGGTCGCACACATAGGTCGCTCAGTTTGCTCTTCTACCAGTTAGGTCACTCGGCCTGCATATAGGTCGCACCAACATAGGTCACCCCATGCTTTAAGTCACGCCACGCTATAGGTCGGCTATGTTAGGTCGCTCGGCTTGCATCAACATAGATCGGCTATGTTAGGTCGCTCAGCCTCTCCTCCTTAAGTCACTCTGCCCCCTTTAGGTCTCGACCACTTAGGTCGCTCGCCTTGCTATGAGTCGGCCTGCTTTAGGTCGCTGACCACTTAGGTCGCTCGCCCTGCTTTAAGTCGCACAAACTTAGGTCACGCCATGCTATAGGTCGCGCCATGCTATAGGTCGCGCCATGTTAGGTTGCTTTGTTAAGCCACATGATATTTCTTAAGTCACTGATCTCTTAGGTCGTATGCCGTGGAGTCGCATATGTTGAGCTGTTGATTTCTTGTGTTGAATTATGTTAAGTCGTAGTTGTGGCTGTTAAGTCGCAAGCATATTTCCACTTTGATGGATTTGGAATCGAATTCTTTGGATTTTATTCACGTCTTCGAATGTGATTTTTTGTGACTTACTGTTTCTACAATAATTTTTGTGATTTGTCATTTTAAAAATATAAAGGTTTCAATACTAATAGTAAATATCAAAACTCCTTCATCAAAACGATTTCAACCATATTTTATTACAAAGCTTGTTTCTTAAACTGTTTTCCAATCTACTAGTATATATATTACCTTTACCTCACTCGTATGAGAAATATAATTAAAACGGCTTAGTAAAACAAGTGGTATGAAACGCTTGCGTTTACTTCGCCGGTTAATTCTTGGACTTGTTCGATTGAATCTCTTGTGAAAATTTTCGAGTGGAGATCTACAATTTGTTCGTAAATATTTAAGTTAAGCTAGTAGTTATGGGACATGAGTCTAAGCTTATATATTTACTAGCTTACTGTAATTGACACTTCTTGATGATCGTTGATGATCATTTTTGTGATTTAGACTAGCAAAAGTGCGATGTCTCTTTGTCTACAAGGGAGACTAAACCACGTGTCTGTAGAGCTTCGGCTCAATTTGGTGGGGTAGCGACCCATGGTCTTCGGGCCGTTTTGTGGCGCTTCGGCTCAAAATTAATGGTTAGCAACCATGGAATAGCGTTCCATTTTGTGATACACGTGCTGGTGAGTTTTCATGCTCTCATTTTGTGATAGACCTCCACCTTTTTGTGATTTCTGGATTTCCATTGATGATTTCTAGAATTTGTATTTCACCGATTTTCGTGATTTACATTGATAAGTCTTATCAATATTTGTGCATTAGTGAATTTGTGTGTCATTATCTTTTGAGATTGGCATTGATATAATGATCAATACTTATGGTTTTTGTGAATAAAAAAAAGAGTATGACATTATTTTTGATCTTTGAGAAGATTCTTGTGATATTGATTAATCTCTTATTGATTTTCAATTACATACTTATCACAATATGGTTTTATGGTTATCATACGTTTTTGTCATATCTCTTATCCTATATCATTTCATCTGATATTTATAGCTAGATTGATCCATTTATTATTTTCTTATTAAATAATACTCGGGTCAGATCGAGATGTTACAGGTGCTTCTGCTTGACTTCACATCTAGGATTATCACCCTGACTTTTGGCTAACTACTTAGATTAGTAGTTTTTGTTGTATACATTTGAGATATAGACTCATTGATGTATCCATATTCTTTTGTCTAGCACTTGTAGCTATTCTTGTTGTGATATTGTGGATCTTGTTTGACCACTACTCTGATACACACTTTTAAGTGTTATATTCATATCTATTTCCGCCTTTGTGATATGGATGTCTGTGACTGATTTGTGTTATGTTTATTTCTATATTTGTTTTCGAAGAACATATATAGCCACTGTGTAGTAGCTTTGAGTTTGTATCGGTATGTCGGATTTCCTCCTGAAACCAAATGCATGTTGTACTATCTGACATATCGGTGCTCGCACAAAGAAATTACACGGATGGTCACTCCTCAACAGCCTTATTCTCCGCGCTAGTTGACGACATCACACCATAGTGTCCTTGGCTAGAGTGGGTATAGAGGTGGGGCGTCACAACTTGGTATCAAAGCCAAACTTCGGAACAATGTAGAATTATCTTGCAAGGATCATCGTCCTAAGTCCTTCTTAGGAGTCGTGCTTTAGGATTTAATTCGAGTCTTCGTGCCGATTCATTCTATTTTCTTTATGATTCCTTGTTTTATCTATCAAGATTGCTTGATATTCATTTGGTAAATAACCTTTTCCTTCTTCTTTCGTTCTTTCTTTCTAAAGGAAGTGAAATGGTTAGACCTGGCCATCCCAGCGCCGGTCAATCTAGAGCTACTCCCCAAGATGGAGTATTTATGTCTGCCCAGCAACTTCTTGTTCTCGTAAAGAATGCTCAGGCAGCCGGTTCAAATTCGGAGTCTACTCACCCTAAGTCTGTATTTGCACGATTATGCAACGATTATACCAATTTGGGTGGGAAGCCATTCAAAGGTTCTGAAAGTATTATTGAAGTCCAGGCTTGGCTGAGAACATGTGATCGAATCTTTTCTCGCATGAATCTTATTGATCTTCACCGTGTTCAGGTGGCCTCTAGTATGCTCCAAGAAAGAGCATTAGATTGGTATGAGCTTCTTGTTTCTGAAAAAGTTGAAGCGGATCTTTCTTGGGAGAAATTCCGGGAACGCTTCGAATTAAAGTTTGTGCCAGAAGCTGAGAAGGTGACATTGGCTCGTTGTTTCATAGACCTTATTCAAGGTGAATCTTCCTTGGCAGACTATGTCGCATCATTCGAGTCACTTTCTAAATACGGAGTCGAGTACATAAACACCCCATTGAAGAAAAACCAAATATTTGTCTATGGCTTGAATAAAAATATCAAGAAGACATTACTTCTAAAGTTAGAAGTTTCTTTTGATCAACTCATTGATATCGCTCTTTGCCTTAAAGAGGCCGATAGGGAGAGTGATGTTGAAGTTATGGGTACCAAACCGAACTTCACCAACAAGAAAAGGCCTAATAAGTTCAAAGGTCATTATCCCAACAATAATAAAGGGAAGCAAGCCTCTCCGGCAACCAAGACTTCTACCTCAAGTGGTCGGCAATGCTACAACTGTGGTTCTAAGGACCATTATGCGAATAAATGTTCAAAGCCCCGTGCTTATCGCTATTGCAAAAGCCCGGATCATTATTTATCTTCTTGTCCCAAACTTCAAGGAAAGAAGGAGGGAAAGCTTAATGTTGCTCAAGCCCCTGGCAACACTTCTCTTGGTCAAGGTATTTCTCATTCTATCCTTGATGGCATTATTTTTTTTCGTGATCATCCTATTCGAGTTCATTTGATACAGGTGCGTCCCATTCTTTTATATCAAAAGAACTTGTTGATACTTTTTCTTTGAGTGTTGTCGCTTTAATGACTTCTTTGAGAATTGCGAATCCGGTTGGTGGATCCGCAACAATTAGTTTGCTTTGTAAAGATGTCAAGATTATTTTGTGTGACTTTTCTTTCCAAGCTGATTTGCATGTTATGCGCTACTTAGGCTTTGGAATGATTTTGGGAATGGATTGGCTTAACCGCTATGAAGCTCAAATCATATGTCCTGAGCGGACTATTCATCTTCAACATCCTCAATCTGTTAACAGATTTTTATTGGTCTTAAAGATTCGGATTCCAGCTTGGCAGCATCTTTATATTCTTTAAATCCTCATGATGGTGATAATCATGATGAGGAAAATGTCATTTCCCTTATTCACGTTGTTCGTGAATTTTCCGACATATTTGAGCCCCTTTTAGGATTACCACCTAAGCGAGCAATTGAGTTCAAAATTAATCTCATCCCTGGAGCTCAACCTATCACTCGTCCTCCTTATCGCATGACCAATAAGGAAAATGAGGAGATGCGCAAACAATTATCTGAATTGAAGACAAAGCAATTTATTCGCTCTAGTTCCTCGCCTTAGGGAGCTTCGGCTATTTTTGTGAAGAAATCCGATGGTACACTTAGGCTTTGCGTTGACTACCGCAAGCTTAATGATCTTACTATCAAGAATAAATATCCTTTACCTCGGATTGATGATCTATTCGATCAACTCGGTGGTGCTAGAGTCTTTTCAAAATTAGACTTAGCTACCGGTTTTCATCAGCTTCGTATTGCAGAGGATAGCATTCCTTTGACATCGTTCCGTACTCGTTATGGATCTTATGAATGGCTTGTTATGCCATTTGGTTTAACGAATGCTCGGGCTTATTTCGTTGACCTTATGAATCGAGTTTTCAAAGATTTCCTCGATCGATTTGTTCTCATCTTCATAGATGATATTCTTGTGTATTCAAAAACCGAGGAGGAGCATGAAAAGCATCTTCGGATTGTGTTGGAAACTCTTAGGAGTAATCAATTAAAAGCAAAATTTTCTAAATGCCACTTTTGGTAATCTCGTGTGAAGTTTCTCGGTCATATTATTTCCGAAACTGGAATATCACTGGATCCTTCAAAGATTGAAGCGATTCAAAGTTGGAAGAGACCGGAGAGTGTGATGGAAATCCGTAGCTTCCTTGGATTGGCGGGCTATTACCGTCGTTTTATTAAAGACTTTTCAAAAATAGCCATGCCTCTTACTAGCTTAACAAAGAAAGGTGTTAAATTCATTTGGTCGGACAAATGTGAAAATTCTTTTCAAAAATTTAAAGAACTCCTTTCTGATGCTCCTATTCTTGTGATTCCCAAAGGAAACCAAGATTTCATTGTTTGTACCGATGCTAGTCGCGTTGGTTTGGGTGCCGTTCTTATGAAAAGAGAATGCGTTATTGCTTATGCTTCTAGGCAATTGAAGCCAGCCGAGACTAGATATGCCACTCATGATTTAGAGCTCGCGGCTATTGTTTTCGCCCTTCATATTTGGCGTCATTATCTTTTGGGAGAAAAATTTATTCTTACACCGATCATAAATCTTTGAAGTATCTATTTTCTCAAAAGGAACTTAATTTGCGTCAATAACGTTGGCTCGAATTCCTTGCATCTTATGATCTTGATATTCTTTGTACTCCTGGAAAGGGAAATCGTGTTGCCGATGCACTTGGTCGCAAGCAACAAGCGGTTGTTTCCATGATGATATCCGAATGGAATGATCTCGAGGTTTTATCCACTTGTGAGATTCAAGATCGTTTTTTTGATTTATGTTCATCTCTTGTTTTATGTAGCTTTGAGGCTCATCCTTCTCTTTTAGACCGCATTCTTGAAGCTCAAAAGCTAGATCCCGAATTGGCTCTTCTTGGCCAAAATTTTAGGGATAAAATTGATATTGAAGGTTTGAAAGACTTTGATATTGATTCTCGTGGCGGCATTCGAAAATTTGGTAGACTTATCGTGCCAAATATTAGCGATCTTCGTAAATATATTTTAGAAGATTCTCATCGTTCTAAATTTACCATTCATCGCGGTAGTAGTAAAATGTACGCGGATATGAAGCGACTTTATTATTGGAAGGGGATGAAATCTGATATTGCTAACTTTGTTAAGTGTTGCTTGACTTGCCAACTTGTCAAGGCCGAACATCAAAGGCCCGGTGGGTTATTGCAACCTTTAGAAATTCCAATTTGGAAGTGGGACCAAATTTCCATGGATTTTATAAATGGCCTTCCCCGTTCTCGTTCGGGTCATGATAGCTTATGGGTGATAGTTGATAGACTTAATAAATCCGCACATTTCATTCCCGTTCGGTCTAATCGAACCGTACCTCTTTTGGCCAAACTCTTTATTAAAGAAATTATAAAATTGAATGGAGTTCCTTCTTCTATTGTTAGTGATCGTGATCCATTGTTTACTAGTGGATTTTGGAAGAGTCTTCAAAAAGCTTTGGGAATGAAGCTTAATTTTAGCACCGCTTATCATCCCCAGTCCGATGGACAGACTGAGCGTGTGAATCAAACTCTTGAAGATCTTCTTCGTGCATGTGTTCTTGATTTTGGTGGAAGTTGGGAAGATCATATTTCTCTTGTTGAGTTTTCCTATAATAATAGCTTCCAATCTAGTATTGGTATGGCACCTTTTGAGGCACTCTATGGAAGACCATGCCGATCTCCTTCTTGTTGGCTTGAGGCCTGTGAGAAGCTGGTTTTAGGTCCAGATTTTATTCGTGATTCCACAGAGAAGATTGACCTTATTCGTTATAGGATGAAAGAAGCCCAGAGTAGACAAAAATCCTATGCCGATAACCGGAAAAGGAAATTAGACTTTTCTGTGGGAGATCTTGTGTTTATTTGTGTTTCACCTATGAATGGTGTTGTACGTTTCAGTCGATCGGGAAAATTAGCGCCTCAATATATTGGGCCATTTCCTATCACCGAACGTATTGGTTCCGTGGCTTATCGCCTCTTATTACCGGCTCAGTTTTCTACCATTCATGACGTGTTTCACGTTTCTCAATTAGAAATGCGTTCGAGATTCCGATTCTATTCTTGAGCCCGGTATTGTGGAAGAAATTGTAGTTTCGCCTAATTTAACTTATGAGCAACATCCTATTCGTATTATTGCTTCGGAGGTCAAACGCCTTCGAAATAAAGATGTTTCGCTTGTTAAAGTTTAAAGGTCCTCAAATCCTAAGGATTGCCCTTGGGAATCTAGAGAGTTCATCGAGCGAACACATTCGGACTTACTTTCCCGTGCTCATTTAGGTGAATTTCTTATTTCAAATTTATTTTGTGTTGATATGCTTTCATGGTTGTTACCTTATATTTTCTTCTTAAGTATTGCGAGGATGCAATTTCTTTAAGGAGGGGAGTCTGTAACAACCCGCATATTTTACGATTGAATATCTAAATATTTTTGTTTAAATATTTTATCGTTGGTCGAATTTTAGTCCGAAAAGTTACCTTTTGCATATGGTCGAATTAGGACTCGGAACCACTTCCATTAAGTTCAAAACGCCGTTTGCGATCTTTTTGAATATAAACTTTGATATATTTGGAGTTAGTGGAATTTTGCCACTTTTGCTCTTTGGGCATTGGGTTTGGTTTAACCCATTATCCTAAACTATTAACTCTAGCTCAACCCCCTCTTCCCTTCATTACTTCACTTTCATTTTCTAACACTCAAGCTTCATCAAAAATGGAGAGAGGAATGGTAAATTAAAACTCCGAGCCCTATATCATTTGCAAATCCAACATCTAGCTCCAAATCCAAAGAGAAGCCATTGATTAAAGCTTCTTGTGTTGAGATTGAAGTGTGGTTGATTCTTCCTTTGCTTTTAAGCTTCTCCTTCATTGATTTTGTGAAAAGGTGAGATTTTTATCTCACATCTTTGTCTATAACTATCTTTGATTGTTGGGTATGAATTCCTAACAGTTATTCATGTGCATTTGCTTTTGGTTTGGATTGAATTGATGAAAATCCCAATTTTTAGTGTTTTGCGTTCAAATCTTTAACAAAAATCTTAACTTTGATGTTTGAACACGTTTTTGGTGATGCATCGAGGAGCCAATAGGACCGGGTAGCCGATAGGCGTAATCCCCTTGCGTCCGTGCTCGACCGGTTGCAAATTGAGGGAGTTGCACTTCTATCCCCTAGGTCAATTGGCCTGCACATTTAAGTCACTCGGCCTACATATAGGTCGCACCAACATAGGTCGCGCTATGCTTAGGTCGTGCCATGTGTTAGGTCGTTCCATTACTTAAGTCGCTTGGTCATGTGTTAAGTCGCTCGGCCATTAAGTCGCACCTGCTATTGGTCGCACCATGATAAGCCACATCTATTTGGTCGTTCCATTACTTAAGTCACTCGGCCTACTCTCACCCCGTAGGTCGCACCACATAGGTCGCTCGGTTTGCTCTTCTACCAGTTAGGTCACTCGACCTGCATATAGGTCGCACTAATATAGGTCGCCCCATGCTTTAAGTCACGCGATGCTATAGGTCGGCTATGTTAGGTCGCTCGGCTTGCATCAACATAGGTCGGCTATGTTAGGTCGCTCAGCCTCACCTCCTTAAGTCACTCTGCCCCCTTTAGGTCGCTGACCACTTAGGTCGCTCGCCTTGCTATGAGTCTGTCGCTTTTGGTCGCTAACCACTTAGGTCACTTGCCCTGCTTTAAGTCGCACCAACTTAGGTCGCGCCATGCTATAGGTCGCGCCATGTTAGGTTGCTCTGTTAAGCCGCATGCTATTTCTTTAGTCGCTGATCTCTTAGGTCGTATGCCGTGGAGTCGCATATGTTGAGCCGTTGATTTCTTGTGTTGAATTATGTTAAGTCGTAGTTGTGGCTGTTAAGTCGCAAGGATATTTCCACTTTGATGGATTTGGAATCGAATTCTTTGTATTTTATTCACATCTTCGAATGTGAATTTTTGTGACTTATTGTTTCTACGATCATTTTTGTGATTTGTCATTTTAAAAATATAAAGGTTTCAATACTAGTAGTAAATATCAAAACTTCTTCATCAAAATGATTTCAACCATATTTTATTACAAAGCTTGTTTCTTAAACCATTTTCCAATCTACTAGTATATATGTTACCTTTACCTCACTCGTATGAGAAATCTAATTAAAACGGCTTAGTAAAACAAGTGGTATGAAACGCTTGCGTTTACTTCGCCGGTTAATTCTTGGACTTGTTCGATTGAATCTCTTGTGAAAATTTTCGAGTAGAGATCTACAATTTGTTCGTAAATATTTAAGTTAAGCTAGTAGTTATGGGACATGAGGCTAAGCTTATATATTTACTAGCTTACTGTAATTGACACTTCTTGATGATCGTTGATGATCATTTTTGTGATTTAGACTAGCAAATGTGTGATTTGTCTTTGTCTACGAGGGAGACTAAACCCCGTTTCTGTGGAGCTTCGGCTCAATTTGGTGGTGTAGCGACCCATGTTCTTCGAGCCGTTTTGTGGAGCTTCGGCTCAAAATTAATGGTTAGCAACCATGGAATAGAGTTCCATTTTGTGATACACGTGTTGGTGAGTTTTCATGCTCCCGTTATGTGACGACCCAGAATTTTTGAGCATTTAAAATCGGAATATTTAATTGATTTTGAATATTCAATAGGGTAATTTTAACTTGAATTACGAATATCACAATTTATTTGATAATTGAATTATTAAATTAAATAATTTGAAGTTGGATAAAATACTGAATTTGGAGTTTTAGGCCTGTTAAAATATATTTTAAAGGCTTATAAAATTTATATTGATAACACTGAAGACAATAGAAGTGTTTAAATTGAAATTAACAGTGATTTGTACAGTTCTGAAATGTATGTCGTTTAAATTGAATTTAAAAATAGCCTTCCGAGGCGTAGTCTCGGAATTAGACGAAACCAGTTCCATTGGATCCGTAATAGTGTATTATTATCGGATTTTAATTTTTGAAGTGATTGGGGTTGTTGGGTAAGCGTACGATATATGAACACATTGAAAATTTTATTGAGACGATTAAAATTTAAATAATATACCATACAAATCATGATTTCCTTACGTCTTCTGATGCACGACACGACGACACCCCTCAGCTATAATTAACATATCCTTTCCTTTTCTTTTGCAAAACCAAACGAGATTCAATCAGATAATTCAAAACCGAGAGATATAAAAAAAGAAAAAAAAAGAGGCTTCGTTCATAAGCTAATGGACGAAAGGATAAGCTCGTATGCTATCCCTCTCATTTTTTTCTAAGAAATAAAATAAGGTCAAACCCTTCTGTTCAATCGACCGGCTATAAAAAAAAGAAAGAAAGGCAAACGATAAAAAGGGGGCGGTCGATTTCGAGCGAGGTCGAGCATAGGAGGATTTCGCGTGGAAGAAGTTGATGGCTGACTTTGTATCGCCATTGCCATGATAGCTAGGGTTCGAAGTCGCACGATTTGCACAGCTCCGAAGGTTATCGAGTGTATCGTGAGTTTGAGTGAGCTATGGGGGACGCGATAGTTGTCGTACTCGAAGCTGCTCGAACTAGGGCTCGAGAATTGGTAAGGTTGCACGAGATGGGTTCGCCTTCGATGCTTTGAGGTCGCCAGGGATTCAAGATTCAGTGGCGACAAGATCGACGATGGAGGGATCCTCATTTTCGTGTGTGTGGGTTCGAAGAGACGACGGTAAGAGATGCTCGTTCTCGAGCATGGCGGTGGTAGTCCAGTGGGGTGCGAGAATCGTGGGTTTGACGAGATGGTCTGGTCGAATTCGTCGAGCAGTAAGGTATTGTTTTATGAATTCAAAGTAAATTTTAGAATATTTCAGGGATAAAACTATTTCTGTTTAAATATATCCATGAAAGAGATTTTTTTTTATTATTCGAAATTGGATGAATATATGTTTATGCAGAAATACATAAACATATTGAATTTTGAATAAAAGGAAATAATAATAATAATATAGGTATATATATACACACATTTCTAACTTGTTAGTTATTTCAAATAATGAATTAGGGAAGATCTGTAGTTTAATTCAAAAAGGAAATGAACTTGTTTAAAAATATATATATATATAATTTTAAAATGTTATAGAATTTATAAAAATAGATTTAAAATCTGTATAGGTTATGTAATCGGTATTTTTGTAATTTCAAAAGGGAATTAAATAAATTGTAAAATTTAAGGATTAGTTGATTTATTTAATTAATGGTAATAAATTGTTTGACAAGTTAAAATATTAATAAATACACATATATACCTATTTCCATTTACTAGTGAAATTTTTAAATAATGAATTATGGAAATTAATTTGTTCTTAGTCACTTAAAGAAAATTTATATATAAAAAATGGAAATAAATTGTTCAAGTTATTTCAAAGTGTAATAAATCGTATGGTTGTTATACTAGGTCAAAATTTGATAGAAGCAAGCCGGGTTGGGTAGGTTTGCAAAACGAGAACCAAAGGTGAGTTAATCTCACTCAGTTAATATAAATTTAAATTTAAATGGTTAAATTTAATAATTGATTGTATGGTTGAGTTGATTGATGTGATATGGTATAGTAAATTTGAAATTGGCATATTGTGTGATGCTAACGTCTGTGGATGCGGGGAAAACAGGTTGGAGGGATCCAACTGGATCCCTCAACATTTATTTAAATTATTTAAATTACCCTGTTATGATGATTTGATATCTTATGATGGATTATGTTGAAATATTGAATGCTATGGTTTTATTGGATAATTGGGTATAATGAATTCCCAGAAAAATATATAACTTGGATGTTGGAAAGAAAAGAAAAGAAGTGAATTTGTAAGTAAAATAAATATGGAAATTTGAATAAATTTAAGAATGAAATAAAAATAAAATAAAGTGACATAAGAATTCTAATTAATAAATCTTGAATATAGAAAGGAGATTTTTGAATTAATAGAAAGTTAATGAATTGTAAATTCCAAAGGCTAATATCTAAAAGAACAGAACATTTATTTTAAATTTAAGATTTTAAATTTTGGAAAAGAACAAGGAATAAAATGGGTAAAGCCTGAAATTTGTATATTTCAGTTAAAAGATTTAAAACCAAACAGCAAATAATAATAAATAAAAAAATAAAGTCCATAATTAATGAATTTTGAAATGAACCGAGCAAGTAAAGAAATTTATTTCAAATAGAATGAATTGGAAATCAATTCGGGAAATTGATTTAAGTCCTTGAAGTTGGAATTCTCTCTGGATGGCCAAGTACACGTTTTTAAAGGTAAATTTGTAAATATAAATTAAATGTTTTAAAGTTGATTTTAAAGAAAGCAAGTTTTGTAAAATTTATTATTTCTAATATTTAATTTCTAAAGCAAGTATTTCCTTTTAATATATTATAGCATTAATTATTTAAAAGTGACTTAATATTTGTTTTAAAAGTGGAAACCTGGTTTTATATTTTATAAAGTAACCTTATTTTCTCAAATTCATATAGTATACATTTTGAACAAATTATTTAAGTAATTTTATCCTAAATGTTTTTAAAGTATATATTTCAAAGTAAAGTGTTTTAAATTATTTTAAAAAAATCTATTTTTGTGCTTGGTGATTTCAGAGGAGGTAGAAAATATTTGGGAAAGTTTATTCTGGAAAGAAGAATGGTTTTGAAACTGTTTTCAAAGGATTGAAAATAGAAATATATCTTGTGAAGATATTTTGAGGTAAATAAATAATTTGGGAAATTATTTATTGTTGGATGGTTGTTTGTGATTATTAATTGATAGTTAAATAACCGACTATCAATATTGGACAATGTGTTGATCGTTTCGAAGAGACCGGGATCGAGATTAATTTCTCAAAAACCACTTCGATCCGGTTTGTACGTTTCGTGAAAACGATTTTGTATTCGAAGATGGAGCAGTGAAGCGCAAGGGCTAGTCGCTACTAATCCTGAGGATATTTCCAATATGGATGTAGTAGGAATAGTGCCTTCGGTTCCGTTCGAACCCGTGACGGACTTGTATGGATGAATGATTGCGAAACATCGTCAGGTGGACGATGGGCATTCTAAGGGATAAGTTCTAAAAAGGTAACGCTTAGCCTCAAGCCTCATCAAATGGGAATGACTGAAAATCAGGGGTTATGCAGCAAGGCTAGTGGGTAGCACCCAAGCAGGGTGAGGTCATTCCAGTCTAGATGTCCCTTTTTATTTCGGCTTAGTGCGCGGTTGCTGATCCCAACCGCGGGGTGATGTCAATCGGGATTATCCAGTAAGGGGTAGTCCCGGCCTTGTGTTGCAGGGGAGCGGGCGTACTCCTCGGTACGGTGATCTAGGCCCCGTACTGTGACAGGTGGTACCCCAGTGCCTAGTCATTAGTTGGAAATCCATTCTCCCTACGAGCCTTGTACGAGTTTTTTTTGTATTACCCACTCTGTAGCTGTTTGTGTCAAAATTGGGCACAACACACTTCGGGAGTCGTTGAAGAGATAATAACGAAGAATGTAAATTCAAAACAGATATTATCTAACAAAAACTCCAATCAGCAGTGAAATAAATGCGTAGACAAGTGATTTATAGTGGTTCGGCGTGTTGCCTACGTCCACTGTGAAATGTTTTGGTGTTTTATTGATTCTCTTTCAATAATTACAAGTTGTTGCAGCATCAACAGCAAGTTACAACTGGAAATTCGAAATCAACAGTAAAATTATGATGTAGGATGATGGAGATCTCAATCCGGCAGAGTCTGGGCGCTTGAGAGTCGACAGATCCGAAAGTTCTTTTTCCGTTGGCTCTGGGGCTCTATTTATAGGCGTAGGATGCTGATATTTCGCTAAAAACTCAGGAGACCACTTCTGGCACGTGAGGGGTCCCACACGCCTGGCCTTAGGAAATATGGGCCCACTTTGGCATCGATTCGAACTCCATTCGAACTCCATTCGAATCGATCATAAAGTCATCCAATCGGGGTGAAATTTGGTGTGGGCATTCTTCAACATGTATGCAAGCTTCTGTGAAAATTTCGTGGCATTTGGATCAGTATATTGGAAGATATGATGGATTCGAAATGGGGTTCACTGCGTGGCTGTTTGGTTCGAAACCATGCATTCGAATCGATGGTTTCGAAACCATGGTGGTACGTGTCTTCGTGTTGACGTGGAGCGCACACTTCGCCTCGATCCAAGTTTTGCTCCGGGTTGAATGCTTCGACTCCATATACTTTGGCGCATTCGAACCGATGAAAGACACGTCATAATGGTTGGTTGACTCAGTGGGTTCGAATGAAGCTTCACAGGTGGATTCGAACAAGGTTTCTGTGATGGGTTCGAACAAGGTTTCTGTGATGGGTTCGAACAACCGAAGCTTAGTGGATTCGAACAAGGATCTTTGGATGGATACGAGCCTCACAAACTCTCCATGGACATGAGGTCCACTGGCGCGAATCCAGAAGGATTCGAAGTTGATGGAGTCGAACCGTGGCTTTATGATGGTTTCGAAGTCCATCGGTTCGAAGGTGATCGGTTCGAATGGTGCATGTTGATGGGTTCGAAGACATCCACCATGATGGGTTCGAAACCAGTGTGTTCCCTTCAAGTTGAACCGATCATAACTTGAGCGTATGAACTCGGATTGACTCGAAATTTGAGATGGCGGCTTCTAAGGTCTTTCTTGTCTCGTTCTATCAATTGTAGCTCAATTCGGACTCGGACAAAATTCAGTGATATCCATAGCGAAACGAAGTATGACCGGTCTCCGAGACGAACTGTTCTCCGTTTCTGATCGACCTTTTGGTATCGCGGCTTTGCCAAAAAGCGGGATAACATTTTGCCCCCCAAAGTACGTCCTGTGGGAACATGACGTGCTTTGAATAGCTACAACTTCTCTTCGAACAATCATTGCTCTCTTTTTGTTGAGACTCGTACTCTGTATTGCTGCAACCTTGCGTGGATATGATTGATTGCTGTATAATAGCGCTTAGCCGTTGGCTGTTGCATTTGTAACAAGATAAGTGTTTGATCCCTGCAAATGCTTAAAATCAAATGTTAGTTCGATATATATGCATATATGCTAGTTTGATCTTTGTTAACGTCGTGCGTCTACAAGTCATTGTTAGTTTTGTTTGCTATTGAATTGCGTATCGATTCTCTCCTGAACCGATTTTGAAATTTGAGTTGAGACAACGCTTGATGGTTGCTTTGAAAGGTTCCTTCGTAACGATCCTTTCCTGAACCGATGTAGAAGGTTGAAGGAAACGACTCTGCGTTGCGTGATTGTAATGCTTCGAACCGATGTGTTGGAGTATAGATGGGTTCGAAATCCACATTCGTATGGATGGTGTATACTTGTGTTGTGATGGGTTCGAAACTGACATTCGAACCGATGTGAATGGGTGGATTCGAACTAGCAGTTCGTTTCGGTAGGTTGTGGATGGAGTTGCAAACAGGGGCCTCGAATCGATGTGCCCACTGCGCGTTTCGCATCGATGCAACTTGTAACGACCCGTATTTTTAGCTATTTTAATTAGAAAATTTAAGGTGATTATTGAAGGAAAATGATTATTAATGTAATTTGTTGAATAATTTAATATTTGAAATTATTTGAATAATTGGATAACGGGTTTAATATGATTAAAAATGATTTGTAAAATTCTATTTTATCATATTAAAGTTAGAATGATGTTGTAGAACTTTTAAATTCGAATTAAAAGTAAATTTGTGAAAATTGAATATTTTAATATTTAATTGACGAGTTAAAATAGCCATTTTTCAAACAGTCTCGGATTTCAACGAAACTTGTTTCATCGGATCCGTTATAGTAAATTATGGTAGGATTTCAATTTTTGTAGCAATTGGACTTGTCGTTTGGCCGTGCGAGCTTGAAACGCGTAGAAATTTAATTTCGAATTTAATTAAAATAATTGACTTCGAAAAGCTATCTTTCAGATATGATCGAATTAGGCCTTGAAACTAGTTCTATTGCGTCCGGAATGGGGGTAAAACCTTATAAACGCCTGGCGGGACGTCTCGATTGGAGTTCGGATGATTTTGGACCTACCTATATAAATACGCACGCAAACCGAGACAGTTTTATTATTATTTTAACCCAGAAACCCTAATTCTAAATCATGGCCGCCACCTATTCCATGGCCAGAAATTGCCGATCTTCTTTCCTTAATATCTCTCAATCCGTTCGAAGAAATCGAAAAATTCCAAAAGCAAAAGTGTAAATCTCGACGAGCTCTTCAAATCCATACGGTTGATGTATGCTAATTTTTCATGGATTCGTCCAGATAGGACTTTGAAGTGTGTACGTATTTCCTTGGATTGCGAGCAAACGACGGCGAATGACGGGATGAAACTTGGCGCGTAGGTGGCTCTGGTGAAGGGCTTCGTGGTGGAGCTAGCTGATTGTTCTGGAAGTCGACGAGGTGGTCATGAAAATTGCTTGAAGATCGGCGGCTAATGGGTTTGCATACGTGAATTTCACGTTGGGGAAGAAGCGCCGGAATCACGGAGATGAGAGCTGCGCTGCAGTACAGATCCGAAAGTGTTTGGAGCTCATTAAAATTTTATGTTAAATCGAACGTCGTTCGATTTGATTTAAAATCGTAAAATCAAGGTGAGTGTTTTATAACGCTCACAACGTACTGAATATCTTTATGCTAGTTAAATTTGACATTATGCATAGTTATGATTTTTATTTGTTGTTGTTTGATAAAATTTAATTATCATATTGATTGTCATTTGAATTCACCGTTAAAAAAATTAAATTGACAGTTAAATTTAAATTAAAATTGAATTGCGATTAAATTACCTGACATTGATAAATATGAAATTGCCGTGAATTGTATTGCCTATTGGATGATGTATTTCGATGGATGTTATTGGTTGATATTTAAATGTTTGGATGTTTATTTGTTTATATATATCCTGCTATGCATACATATGACACTGTGATTGATTTAAATGATATATTCATCCATGACATTTAATTGTAATAACTAATCACTTGGCCATAGGTTAGAAAATTATATACGGACACCGAGTTGGATAAATTAAATGATTTTAAAAGTTGTTTTGAAATTATTTAAATGAATTGATTTTAAGAATAAAAATCCAATTTATGGAAATTGAATTATTTTGAATTGGAGCTCGAAATGTTAGAATTTAAACTTGGTAAACGAAATTATTAAATAAAATCGAAGTTTAGATTTAAATTGAAAATTGAAATACGGTGTAAATTTTTGAAAGTTGATTTGTTTTAAAAGATTGGACTTTTAATCGAACTCTGAATATTTCTAAGAAAATTGATATGAAATGATATTTCAAGTTTGAGTTTGGAATTGAAAATTTATTTGAAATTTAGATTTAAATTAATTTGGAATTGAATTGAAATTTAAAGAAATTTGTGAATTGAAATCGAAATTTACGTCGAATAGAAATTTATTCAAGTTGAAATTGGAATAAATCGATTAAATCGAAATGGAATTTGGATTTGATTTGGATAGGAATTTGGGAAGTTGACCGGTTTGACTTTGGAATTATTTATCAAATAATTTTTTATTTTTTCCAAACTATTTTATATATAAACCATTTTATATTCAAATTATTTTCGATTAAACTATTTAAATATTTTCTATTAAACTATTTTGAATTATTTAACTATTTTAAACTATTTAAACTATTTTCTTAAATTCAAACTGGTTAAAGAGACGGAAATGTTTATATTTAAACCTTTGGTTTAAATACAAACTAGGTTAAAGTAGAGATTATAACCTAAATTGAATTCGAATCAAATTTTGAAGTGAAATTGATTTATCGGACAAAATTGATAATTTTGAATATATGATGATTTTGAAGTGGATTTGATTTTAAAGCGAATATGATATTTTGTTATCAATCATGAATCAATTTGAAATATAAAAGAGCCATCGGTGTAATAATACGTAGTTATTAAAGAGACCGGGATCGGATATGGACATACTCTCTGTCGATACCGAAAACCACTTTAATAACTATTATACGCGGAGTGTTGATCCAGAATGAAGTGGATGGTTTGGTGAACGCGTTGACTGAAGAAAGAGAACGATATTGGATGACCCCTGACATGACTAAAACAGGAGCCGCGCCGGGCCATTGAGGTTCGCCACCTCTAGCGGACACACTTCTTCGATACCATATCTATTACATTTGTGATTTGATTTGGGTGCACCCCTTGATTTGGGAGTGTTGTTTCGCGGTGTTGAGGTAGTAGCTGCTATGCTCAACATCAGTCTGGATCACGCAACTACTAGTATCCTAGTTGGTATCGCCTCATGTACCTTGTCATACTGATTATCCTATTCGCGACCACTACATTTTGGTTTGTACCTTGAGTATATGGATTGCCCTCTGGTGACTTCCGGTTTTGGGGAAACTACGGTCTTGTATATGCTTTTGGGAATATAAAATGTGTTAAGGGGGATTATGGTAACGCCTTAACGCTATTTTGATACTTTATATTACTGATAGACATTATCTACTTAGCGTACATTACTACCTAGTAGATAGTTTAACGGATCCTTGAAAGGTGGAAAATCCCGTAACATCTCTTAAGTTATTGAACGCACGTTGACACTGGATATGAGATGTCAAACCCCGTAAACATCTCTGACGCCGTCACACTCATATTTATTTACGATTGATTTAACTTTCATATGGATATTTTAGTCTTGACTCGAGTGTTTTGTCTTTTCATTACGCTCGGGTCAGTCCTGAGTTTTTAGATTTTTGAAGATCTATTCTAGAGGACGAAGACGAAGATTAGGTATACTATTACTATTATTATCTGTGCATCATGTTGTCTGCTGCATTATTTATTTGTTCTGTTGTATATGTATAACTCTGATAAATGTTGTATAAATAATTGTCTAAGTATAGTAAACAGCTTCATGAACTGTTTATTTGACTATTATATTTTATCGTTCCGCTGCGAGATTCTGTGTTGTTTCATTTCCTTTATTTGTTTTCTTTCCTTAATTACCCCAATAACCATCTGCCTTTTTTTAATGGTTTGGAACCGGCATGTGTATTTGATCGTCGGTTTAAACTGTCCAAAAAGGCGGGTCGTTACACAACTCATTGTCCTGCTGTGTACTTCGTATCGATGAAGTGTGAGGGTAACTTCGAACCCACATGGCATTAGGCAAATGGCTTCGAATGGATGTTTCGAAACGATCCATGCTATGACTGGTTGCGACCGGTCGCGTTTACCGGAAGGGGAATCGTCTTGGTCAAAATCAAAACTCCATATAAATAGCAGTGGGCCTGCCAGTTTTTCACTTTTCACTTTTTTACTCTCGCGTTGCTTTGACTGTGTTCTGCATCGTATCGAAGCTTCAAAGGAGAAAACACTGTGTCGCGTCATCGAATCAACCAAGATTCAAGTCTTCAATCTCTCGAATCCATCATTCAAACTAGGTAACTAGCCTCGAATCCAAACGGCAAAGCCATTTCGAACCCATCCCTTCTTCATCGATTGCTCATTCCAGTGATTGGCAAAACCAGATCTGGTTTGGGGGGGACTTCGAATCGATACGTGGGCTCGAGTTCGAATCGATGATGGCGACGTCACTTTCCCTTGGATTTCTCCTCGATCTCTGGAATGAATTTATGGGGTGACGCAGTTCGCACCGATAGACCATCTTTGATGGGTCCATTCGAATCGATGGTTTCGAACCCATCAGCCATCGGTTCGAAGTTCTCCACTTTGCATCGATACGAAGGGCATTGATTCGAATGTGGTCGATGTGAAGTTGAGGGTTTGCTTATCGGTTCGAACCAGTTAACCAAGGTTGGATTCGAAGTCCTCCTTCGTTGGTCGATTTGAGTGCGCCTTTCGGCATCGATTCGAAGTGACGTTAGCATGGGTTCGAATGAGCTCCCTTTGTTCGGTTCGAACCCTCTATGATGGATACTAAAGTTTGACATTTTCTAAGCATAATTCCGGCGAGCTTCATCCTTGCATATTTGGACTTTGATAATCGCGCTGCATACTTGACCACCTTTCGAAGCTCGTCGATGGAACCATAACGACTTCTATCCAAATCAAATTCCATCATATAAACGGTTTAGTGATGACGGTCAGCGATGACGGTCGTTACAACTGGGGAAATTAGCTTTGTCGTTTGCATGTTTATTTAACTCTGCGATATTTATTCAAGTAATGCATGGCACTGTACAACATACATTCATACACTTTATACTGGGGAACGCACGGGTTCTTTGTCGTCTAACGATGGTTTCTCATGAGTTAGCTAGTTATGGAACCTTCAAGTTCGCTACAGCAGGAGGTTCAAAGCACAACTGCTCCGAGACTGGAGGTTCCAGATATTGAACCTGAGATCATTGGTCCGGCCCCGGATGAACTTCCCAATGCGTCTTTCATTGCCAATCCGTCGGATTCCGTTCAATCGAATATTTCTGAAGACATGTTGGGGAGAATATGCTTGAGGCACGGTCTGTCACTAGATGACGTGTTATTGCCAGGGCCGAACGATAGACCACACAACCCGCCGAAGGGATATACAGCATTTAATCGCCACGCATGTGCGGCTGGTACACTTCCTCCGTTCAACGAGTATATAAGGGAAGTGTTGTCTTTTTTGAGGATCGCTCCATCTCAACTACACCCGAACGGGTATGCCTCCGTGAATAGTTTATTCATCGTCTTCATGGAGTACCTTCATAGACCACGGATCCCGACCGAGATCAGATATCTATTTAATTTCAAAACTCGAGGTGATTATCCTTCCTTCACATTTCTGGAAGCCGTGAGGAACTGCCAAGTGGTCACTGGGTCCTGGACCAGGTTGAGTTACTATAGGACAGAATGGTTCTATGTCAGGTGTCCTCCGGGGTTTGCCCGGCGATGGTTATGCCGACGTGAGTGTAACTGATTTATCAAGTAATTACTAAGGCAATTGCGATCACATCGAAACTTATGTTTTTTCTCTTTTTTACAGCGACGATTCAGCGACCTGAGGGAGAGAACTTTAAGGAGATGGTGCGGATACTTCGAGAAGTCCCGAGTGAAGATAGGGACATCGAGTCGCTCTTGACGGATAGGAATCTTCGGACTTACGGGTTGATTGAACGAGGGCAGAGCATACTGTTTGACGGGGCACTAAGGATTGTCTCTAAAAAAATGAGTCAAACACAAGAAGCCCAAAGTTATCATAGCCGAGGAGGCTGATTCTGAAAGAACTCATACTGACGACGAGCCGTTGTTGGAGCCTACAGACGTGGTTCAGGATGTTAAAGAGCAAAGAAAAGGCAAGGCAGCCGTCGTCACGTCAACTAAGAAGGGGAGATGGAAATCGGTTGTCACGGCCCGATCCTCTCCCGGAGTTAGAATTTCTGAGATGTCTCCTCCGCGAACTGAAAGTCTTTATGAAGGGCTTACCGATCTTCCAATCCCGGATGATGTGTCTTTTCAACATGACGCCAGGTTGGAGGAGTTCCATCGTACTCTAGAATTGAGCGAGCCTTTTATTACTAGCTCAGTCGACACTTCTGGTTGGTCAAGGGGAATACATATTCATACACATTTCACGACACTACATAGCCCCGAATTCTAGGTCATCGGTTTCGAGAAACCACTAACTTTATTCTCATTTTGCTTTGCAGATATTATGACTGGGCGCGGTTCGATGCTAGGGAGCCTACGACATGCTCGTAAATCTTCCTCATACTACGAGTCACAACGGAGAGAAGGAGACAGGGGTTACGATCGCAGGTACTCCGGGTATTCTAGCCAAGAACGGAGAGATAGGGATTACAGACATCGGTCTCGATCACGCACTCCTCCTCCAAGAGTTCCTATACAACCTCCTGTCCATGTTTCTCGTCCTTCTGATTCCTCGCACTACCAGTCGGCTTCTCAATCTTCTAAGCATGAGTCTCGCCATCCCAGATCTGAGGCAATGCCACCAATAGTCGCGGAACAACCTCCTACTGAAATTTCGAGGGAAGGAGCAATTAGGCTTGCTCAACTAAAGAAGGACTTTCCAAATATTTTCTTTGATAACTACATTTTTCCTCTTCACTTGAAAAGAATCCCGCCGGAGGCCGAGCAGATGGCGCACGATTATGTGCACAACTTTTATGCCCAATACAGGGCGTGGTACAAGGCGGCCGAGAAAGCGTCGTCATTGGCCTTTGAGCGTGGGGCCACCATCGAGAAATTGCAGGCTGAGTTAGCTCAACAGAGCCGTATTATTGAGGTGCTGAACACCGAAGCTGAATCTTCTCGGAAATATGAAATGGAGGCTATCAAAAAGGCTGATGAAGCCCAAGCAACGATAGATAGGATGAAACGTGAGCACTATGCCACGGTAGAGGACATGGGACATCGTAACACCCTGGTCACTGCTGAGAGGGACGCAGCCCTGAAGGAGTTAAACGAGCTTAAGTCCAAATTCGTCGAAATCGCCAAGGATAGGGATGATGCGAATAATGCAGCCCAGGAGGTGTGCGAACAAGCCGTGATTCTCCGGACTGAACGGGATGCAGCAGTAGCCAAGGTCCAGGCGGTTGAGACGGAGGTTGAGGAGAAAGTTCATCAAGCGGAGGCCAGGCTGGAGGCCGATATTGAAGATTTGCTCATCACTTACAATGCCAACGTGTTGAGACACCGAAATTTGCCCTGGCTCCAAGATTACTCGATACACCTCCGCAGCGCTTGGGATCGATTAGTTGAGGAAGAAGAGGAAGCGCATCCGGATGAATCGGTCGACCGATTCGAACTCGAAAACCGGTTGCTGACAGATGACGAGAAGAGGATCCTCCATGACGCTATTATTGCTCATGAGAAGGAGGTGATTGGCGGCCGATCCCTGGAGGTTGGTGAGGGATCAGGTGTTGAGCACCATTCTGTTGTCATTGAAGTCACCGCTCCACCTTCGTCAGTGTATGTATCTGTGGTTGGTTCACAATCTGTTCCTGCTTATGACCCAGAACAGCCGCGGTTATCTCCCATTCGGGAGCATACTTCTGAGGCCGCTCAGTCATCCGCAAGTCAAACTGGGGAAGGTATTCCGAACTTATCTCAAGTGTTTTCCAAATAGAGAGTTTGTTCTGAAGCAATTACCGATAACCTCTTCTTATCTTTGTTTAGTGACTGGAGTTGCTCCGATTGCCGCGACTCAAGAATCAAGCAAAGGGGATAAGGCCATCACCACCGAGACTACTGTTGTAACTGCAGTATCAACCGAGGCGGCGCAAGGGAGCGGATTATCTCTTGATGAACAAATGGTGAGCGAGCTGCTCGGTGAGCAGGGTGGCTTCTCCACAAACCTGCCGTTCATCATTAGTGACCTCCCGCCAATCTCTAGCTCTTCAATGCAGACTGCGGATGCCCCCAACCAAGCCCAGACGATTCGTGATGAAGAGATCCTGGCCGAGATTCATGCAGAGTTAGAAGCTGTGGGGCAAAGTGGTAGTGTTGGTGGCAGCACGGCGGCGCAGAGTTCAGCACCTGTAAGGGTAGTATCATCAGGTGGAACTATCCCTCCTTCTATTGCGGGTCCAGTCCTCTCAACTCCTCCGGTAGGGAGCCTTCATTTAGATTCAAGTTCTGAGGAGGACGTAGATATTATGCCCCCGGCCGAAGAGCAACCACCGAAGAGGAGGTCGTCCAAACGAAGGATTTCCGTTCCTAGCGATTTTGATGACGAACCACTGATAAGGAAGCCAAGAAAGAAGGAATAGATCGGCCTCCCGAGCAGATTTTTTTGGTAGATAGGAACTTGTTTTCGTTTTTTGTAGTAGGCCGTGTATAGATGCAGGTTCGGCCCCTGCTAGTAGGGATTCTTTTTTAGGAGAACTTATTTGCATGTAAGTCCTTGTCTTCAATTAGTTGAAATAAAATTTAGTTTCTTTGTTTCAACTCTCATTTCTTTTGTGCTTAAGTGTTTGTAGTGTCTTTTTTTCAGTCCGGTGCACTTGTGGTGTTTTTACCGTCAAGTAGAGTTCGTTTTTTATTTGCCAAGTCTGAGAACCTTGGTCGCAAGTTGTGATCGATGAATAATCGAACTTCGGACATTGTATCACTTTGGTTAGCGATTAACACTTAGCTTTTTTGCCCCCTAGTTTTGGGGAATAGCATTTGTGTTTTGGTGGTTGAGTGCGTTTATTGCAAACTTTAAGCACATGTCCACATTCTGGGGACTTAATATAATTTGAGATTGGTAATCCGGTTCGCACTCCGGGACTCGAGAGTTATCGAAGTTTGTAACACGGTTCGCGCTCCGGGAACTTGGAATTAATGTTTATGCTCCACTTCATGCTCTGGGAACTTGGAGTTAGTATTGATACTTCAGTTCACACACCGGGAACTCTGACTTGGTATTTGTGCCCCAAATCACACTCTGGGAATTTGGAGATAGCATGTATGTTTGGGTTCGCGCTTCGGGAACTGTAATTTATGTATATACTCCATTCACGTTCTGCGAAGTTGGAGTTAGCCACTGGATGGTCAGTCACATCTATGTGGGCTTTTTAGGAGTCCGTTCACACTCTGGGAACGATGGATTCGACGTTTATACTCCGATCCACGCTTTGGGAAGTTGGAGTCCGTTCGCGCTCCGGGAACGAATTGTTGAATGTTTATACTCCAATTCACAATCTGGGAAGTTGGAGTCCGTTCGCACTCTGGGAATGAATTATTGAATGTTTATACTCCAATTCACGCTCTGGGAAGTTGGAGTCCGTTCGTGCTATTTGAATAAATTCCATTATTTGATGGAACTTAGCTCTTTGTGTGTCGTGATCGTTGAACGTTGTATTTGGTGAATCACAGCTCTAGCTTGAAGAGATAGTACTTTATTGCTGAAATAAGAAAACATGGCAAAGTCAGTGCCTTATTACAAATTCAAATTCTAGAATGCAAAGGAAACTGCAAAGTATTCATAGATTGAAGGAGCCTGTCATGTGTGACAGTGACGAGGATCTTCGTCGTTCCAGGCTCCTGAGTAAGTGGGTCCACCACTGATGGCGTTTATCACCAATCGTCCACGGGGACAAGTCGAGTCCTCCTGTCTCGGCCGATTGGGTCCATTGTTTGGATTTGATGGGCCTGCTTCTCTGGGCTGCGGTGTCCGCACAAACTGTTCCAGCTTCCTTTCTCTGACCAGTTTTTCAACAAGATCCTGTAAGTGACGACACTCGTTCGTATTGTGCCCGTAGCTTTCATGGAACCTGCAAAACTTTTCCGTCTGGATTTGTCTCTCTGACGACGGTCTTGGTGCAGGTTTTTGATATTGAATTGTATCGCAGGTTTGTAAGTACAAGTCCTCTAGTGATGTATTTAGAGGAGTGTAACTGTCGAACATTGGATTCTTGCGCTGCGGGCCACGATTTTGATCTTGTTTTTTTAATTTGATTCACGCTTTCTCTTCGCCGAGCTTGTTTATTTTTAATGTTCAACTGGACTTTTCCGGAGTTCTCACCGGACTGTTTTATTGCAACTTTGCTTTGGATCTCTTCCACGTTTGATCCTGTGTCATTTTGTTTCCTAGACTGTTTCGCATCTTCCCGTCTCAGGAATTGAGCTTCTTTGGTATGGAAACGGTCCAATGATGCAGGTGGTTTCCCAGCTAGCCAATTGCCGAATTCAGAATCAGGGTCGATCCCCTTAGTCAACGCCATAAGGATGGAGTTGTCGTTTGGATTACTAATCTTCGCACATGCAGTATGGAATCTCTCTAAGTAGTGTCTGAGCGTCTCTCCAGGAGCTTGCGTGACACTAGATAGAGTGTTGACATCTTTTGGCCTTGCGACGTGCATGCGGAATTGCTCGACAAATTTTTTGGCTAGCTGATCGAAGGAAGTGATGGATCGAGGTGGCAACCGAGTGAACCACATGGTAGCGATGCCCCCCAAGGATATGGGGAAACTACGACATTTCACTGCATCGTCAGCCCTGGCAGCAGTCATCGACCATTCATATTTTAGAATATGTTGGTTAGGGTCGGAGTTTCCCTCGTACATGGGTAGAGTGGGCATTCGGAATCGCCGCGGGGGTTCAGCAATAAGAATATCGTCCGTAAAGGGAGTGTGACTTCGGGAAACTCCCCAATCGTCATTCGTGAATCCTTGACTCTCACGGATCATCTGACGTATCATAGTTGAAAGATCCGGCATTTGCGCCGGAGTATGATCATGTTCCATATTTTGAGTTTGAACCGGATATCGTCGACGGTCCAAGTCTCGCCTTCTCGGCTCACAGTCCTCTAGGGCGTACGGTTCAGGAGTACGCCCGTTATGACGACGGTCCAGGTCCGAATGATCTTGGGCGTCGACCCCTGGCTCAGCCGCAATGTTAGTGGTGCGGTATTCTACTGTGTGGTGAGGAACGGCACCTCCTCGGGAGGAGGGTCCAGTTTGGAAACTGGCTGACGGACCAACTCTGAGTTGTCCAACGGTCAATGTCGGTTGATTTCCAACGGGTGGCATACGACTCCCATCTAGCCGGGGTCGTGGAGGCCGGTTATGATAATCAGAGGATGAAGAACTTTCGCTGGATGAGCGAGAAGCATGGTCTCTCATGGATCTCTTTCGTTTCAGGCGATCCAACTTGTTGATTAACTCAGCGTTAGTGCGTAGCTGTTCTTCTAGTTGTTGCCGACTCTGGGTCAGCTGTTGGAGTAACAACTGCAACTCTTGTCGAGTAACCGGTCCGGACGGTTCAGAGTGCCCAGTAGCATCCTGATTAGATGGAGGTGGGGGCACAGGATTTTGTCTAACTTGTTCTTCTTGATTGACAGCGTTTGAGGTGGTTCTTGTGCTAACCATCTTGATAGTTGAATTCCTTTCCTAGACTTTATGCAAATCTGAATAGATGGGAAGGAAGTTGGATTCAATGATCTGGATCTCTCTCTTAGATTTATTCAATCCGGTATCGATGGCAGATTCAACGAGTAGGAGAAAATCTGGGTTTTCTCGGTGAAAGCACCAAAGTGTTTGTGTGAAAATTGGGCACAACACTCTTCGGGAGTCGTTGAAGAGATAATAACGAAGAATGTAAACTCAAAAAAGATATTATCTAACAAAAACTCCAATCAGCAGTGAAATAAATGCGTAGACAAGCGATTTATAGTGGTTCGGCGTGTTGCCTACGTCCACTGTGAAATGTTTTGGTGTTTTATTGATTCTCTTTCAATAATTACAAGTTGTTGCAGCAAGTTACAACTGGAAATTCGAAATCGACAGTAAAATTATGATGTAGGATGATGGAGATCTCGATCCGGCAGAGTCTGGGCGCTTGAGATTCGACAGATCCGAAAGTCCTTTTTCCGTAGGCTCTGGGGCTCTATTTATAGGCGTAGGATGCTGATATTTCATTGAAAACTCGGGAGACCACTTTTGGCACGTGAGGGGGCCCATGCGCCTGGCCTCAGGAAATATGGGCCCACTTTGGCATCGATTTGAACTCCATTCGAATCGATCATAAAATCATCCAATCGAGGTGAAATTTGGTGTGGGCATTCTTCAACATGTATGCAAGCTTCTGTGAAAATTTCGTGGCATTTGGATCAGTAGATTGGAAGATATGATGGATTCGAAATGGGGTTCACTGCGTGGCTGTTTGGTTCGAAACCATGCATTCGAATCGATGGTTTTGAAACCATGGTGGCACGTGTCTTCGTGTTGACGTGGAGCGCACACTTCGCCTCGATCTGGGTTTTGCTCCGAGTTGAATGCTTCGACTCCATATACTTCGGTGCATTCGAACCGATGAAAGATACGTCATCATGGTTGGTTGACTCAGTGGGTTCGAATGAAGCTTCACAGGTGGATTCGAACAAGGTTTCTATGATGGGTTCGAACAAGGTTTCTGTGATGGGTTCGAACAACCGAAGCTTAGTGGATTCGAACAAGGATCTTTGGATGGATACGAGCCTCGCAAACTCTCCATGGACATGAGGTCCACTGGCGCGAATCCAGAAGGATTCGAAGTTGATGGAGTCGAACCGTGGCTTTACGATGATTTCGAAGTCTATCGGTTCGAAGGTGATCGGTTCGAATGGTGCATGTTGATGGGTTCGAAGACATCCACCATGATGGGTTCGAAACCAGTGTGTTCACTTCAAGTTGAACCGATCATAACTTGAGCGTATGAACTCGGATTGACTCGAAATTTGAGATGGCGGCTTCTAAGGTCTTTCTTGTCTCGTTCTATCAATTGTAGCACAATTCGGACTCGGACAAAATTCAGTGATATCCATAGCGAAACGAAGTATGACCGGTCTCTGAGACGAACTGTTCTCCATTTCTGATCGGCCTTTTAGTATCGCGGCTTTGCCAAAAAGCGGGATAACAGTGGCTATTGGCTGGAATTTAATAATGTAACAATTTCGGCTATTTTATAAGTATTTGTATATAGACCCTATTATAATATCAGAGGATTTCTATAAAAATTGTTTTAGCTATCGTAAGGTAAAAACCTGACATGTTTATTTGTGGCGTGGTCATACGAGATGCTTTTGTTTTCAAAGGATTTTTGAAACTTTAATAATTAACTGGGTGTGATTTACTCACGCTGGTATTCCAGACTGACTCGGGTATTATTTAACTGTAATGCTCGGGTCAGACCGAGTATTATAGGATACAGGATAGGATGCTATGGAGTTCAGAAGACGAGCTGGATTGACGATACGTACATTCGTACTTGTTTATATATATATATATATATATATATATATATATATTCCGCTGTTTGAGTTGTTGTGTACCCATTGTATGTTATTGATGTGAGTTATGATTGATGTACTCTGATGATGTAATATATGTAGACAAATATATTTGATTTTGAGTAAAGATTATTTACTATCTATAATATTTTATTCCGCTTCGATGGTTAGATTCTGTTGTTGTTTTCTATTTTTCTTTTTCTATCTCTTCTTCTTTAACCCTAATGGTTCGTATCTCTGTACAACTTGAGTTGATTGTTGTAGAATAGTGTTGACTCAAGGGGTACGGATTTGCGGGTCATTACACTTGGTATCAGAGCATAGGTTGGAGATAACCTTGGCTCTGGTGGGAACTACTCATTTAAAATAGAGTCCGTAGTACTCTATAATGAGTTTGAGCGTATTAATAAATATGAGCGCGTATTTGTTAGTGAATATAAATTGTTTTAATATTGTGTTGATTGGTTTATTGAGCAGCATATGAACCTTCGTCGACACAGTCTGCGCAACTGTATCGAAGGGGTTTCTAAACACTTGAATAGAACAATCGACACGGTATTGTTTTAAGTATGGGTGAATGAAATAATTTTACCCAAAACATATTTTGATATAAAGAAAGTTTTTGTAAACTATTTAGTTAATATATGGTTGCTTGGATGTTTGGAAGAATAATATTAAATTATTATTGTTATTGTATGAAAAATTTAACTGGAAATTGAGAATATAACCAAATTTTAAGGCAATAAATTCATTATAAAATGAAATTTATAAATATGAATTATAAATGTAATTTATGAATTGAAATGCAATTAAATGAAAATTTGTATAAGCATAAACTGTACAAATGAATTATAGTTAAAATTTATTTAAGCAGGCTTTAGAAGTTTAAAATCCCGGAGATTTGGAAATGTTTATCGAAGTGTTTTAATGATAAATGATAACATTATTGTTTTGGAGATATTTCTGAATAGAAATCTGTTCTAAATGGATTTTGAAAGTGAAATAGCATTGAAATCACTTGGATTATTGGAAAATAGTTCTGATGATGACGGCTGCATCATCAGTATTCATTTTCGAATTTCTAAGAGACGGATTGCTGCCAAATTGATTTGTTCAGAAAGCTAGTTGATTTTGAAATTTTCAAAGGAAGTTTGTTGGGGATAAAAAGAAGGATTGGTTTAAATTTTTGAGAAGTGTGATTTTGAAATATTGGAGATTTCAAAAAAATTTGAAACCAAAGCCGGATGTTTAAAAAAAATCCTGATAAGATAAGTTGTAAGCTTATAAATGGAAATGATTTTTAAATCAGAAAGGAAATATAAGCTTTGAATGTTGGAATTTGAATTAAAAGTGTAAAGTTAAAAAAAATTGAAATTAACTTGGATGGGAAATAAAAATTTAACTGGATTGGAAATAAATTGAATAGGCTGAAAATAATATCCAGTTGTATTCAAATCAAGTTGAAATCGAATTTAGATTAAATAAATCTGAGTTTAAAATAGAATTGAACTGGAATAAAAATTCAATTGAATAAATTGAATTGGAATTGATTCCTACCTGGATAACTAGAAAATAAGTTGGATAAGAAATAAACTGGATAAGAATTAGATTGAAATAAATAAACCAGAATAACTTATTAAAGAATTAAAATGCATAAATAAAATATGCTTGGATTGTCTTCGAGCTAAATATAATAGTTTGGAATAAACAAATTTGGAATGGAATGTGTCGAGTTAAATAAATGGTTGTGAATGGAAAAAAAGGGGAATTTAATTTGGTAATGAAGATGAACCTAAGTTGTTAATGGTTTTGAATGAACTAGTTTGTTAATAAATTGAAATGCAAGTGAATGGATTCAAATCTGAAATGTAATACAAATGAGAATATATGTGAATTGTGGATAAATTTTAAAATGGAATAGAATTAAGTACAAATTGAGTTAAAATCAATTTAAATTGGTTATAAAACATAAGTACTTATTTATTCACATAAATCTCGTCAAATTGCATAGAATTAATTGTCATTTGATGTAAATGGAAGTAATTAAAAATTCTATGGATTGATAGGAGTAAAATAAATTGATTTTGAAAGCAATTGAATTAAATATGAGTTCAGTTTGCTTAAGAATAAATTAAACGTAAGCGATTGAGTTTTAAACCATTTAAATTGATGAAGTGGTATACGAATGGATTGAAAACCATTCAGATTGAATGAAAATGGTTTATGAATTAGCTGAAACAGTTGAATTGACATGGAAACTATATAAATTGCTTACGGAAAAATGTTTGGTATGAGTTTCTTTTAGAATTCATGTGTTTAACTATTGCAAATAAGTGAAATGTTGTTAAACTTCATATATCTGGCACTTACGTGTTTAAATTGAGTAAGTACAGGTACCTGGAAGCCGTGTGGCTGGATTTGGTTGTGCTAACGGCTAAAACTATAAGCTGTTTGCTTTTATAATGCTAAATAAGGTACGCCTACGCAATAAAAATAGGAAATATGAACTGTTTTTGATTTTTCCGACCGTGTGGGTCGATGTATATATATTTATCTATTTTGTCAAATTGCAAAAGCTCCTCCGTACAAGGGAGACTCTGCCAAAAATTTTCAGAAATTTTGGGAGTTAGAAAATTTTTGAAAATTTTGGAAAATTTTGTTAACGACAAACAAATTCAAATTGGAAACTAAAATAAATTATTAGAGGAAACCAACTTAAAGTAATTGATATGAATTAGTTATTAATGGAAAATAAAGTATAAAAATTTGGAGTTTAAAGATAAATTGAATTCATATGAAAATGAAAGAATTAATTTGAATAAAAATAGATATAAACAAAAAAGGAAGATGAAATAAATATAAGAAGCATGTAAAATGCTTATACTAAACTTAAGTGGGAATGGTGAATTCTTAAATGATAATTGATATTACTAATACAATTTAAGTCAATATTGGAATGAATGGATATTGGCATTTTGTGAGAAGTCGGTAAAATGTTTTGGAATATTGTGTTTGGATATTAGTGCTAAGCAGGATATGCAGGTAATATAAAGGAAAGGTGAATTGGTTTTGACTTCATAAGGATAAAAATTGAGTGGCCCGACCAAAAAGGTATGTATTTAAATTTGGTATGAAATTTGACTGGGATTTGGATTGAGCCACTTGGCTTTTTGTTTTCTTTTTGGATTTGGGAGGTCGTAGAGCCATTTTGTAGTTGTACCGAGCTAGCCGCGCAAAGGAGACGCTGGCAAAAAATTTCGGAAATTTAGAGAGTTAGAAAAAAAATTTGAGAAAATTTTGATAATTCAAAATTTGGTTTTAAATTGAAACTTAAATGGTTAAACAAATGGTATGGTTTGGAACTAGGGAAAGGTTTGGAAGTTAGTAAGAAAGATAATGGGTCTTTTATATAAAAGATAATTGGTAAGATGTTGAATGGTTAGAAAACTGTTTGGTTTTGGGAAAAATAAATGGGATTTGGACCATTCTTCCTAATTAGTAATTTCGGGGATGAAATTCTTTTAAGGGGGAAGGAATGTGACGCCCCAGAATTTTTGAGCATTTAAAATCGGAATATTTAATTGATTTTGAATATTCAATAGGGTAATTTTAACTTGAATTACGAATATCACAATTTATTTGATAATTGAATTATTAAATTAAATAATTTGAAGTTGGATAAAATACTGAATTTGGAGTTTTAGGCCTATTAAAATATATTTTGAAGGCTTATAAAATTTATATTGATAACACTGAAGACAATAGAAGTGTTAAAATTGAAATTAACAGTGATTTGTACAGTTCTGAAATTTATGTCGTTTAAATTGAATTTAAAAATAGCCTTCCGAGGCGCAGTCTCGGAATTAGACGAAACCAGTTCCATTGGATCCGTAATAGTGTATTATTATCGGATTTCAATTTTTGAAGTGATTGGGGTTGTTGGGTAAGCGTATGATATATGAACACATTGAAAATTTTATTGAGACGGTTAAAATTTAAATAATATACCATACAAATCATGATTTCCTTTCGTCTTTTGATGCATGACACGTCGACACCCCTCAGCTATAATTAACATATCCTTTCCTTTTCTTTTGCAAAACCAAACGAGATTCAATCAGATAATTCAAAATCGAGAGATATTATAAAAGAAGAAAAAAAGATGCTTCGTTCATAAGCTAATGGACGAAAGGATAAGCTCGTCTGCTATCCCTCTCATTTTTTTTCTAAGAAATAAAATAGGGCCAAACCCTTCTGTTCAATCGACCGGCTACAAAAAAGAAAAAAGAAAGGAAAACGATAAAAAAGGGGCGGTTGATTTTGAGCGAGGTCGAGCATAGGAGGATTTCGCATGGAAGAAGTTGATGGATGACTTTGTACTGCCGTCGCCGTGATGGCTGGGGTTCGAAGTCGCACGATTTGCGCAACTCCGAAGGGTATCGAGTATATCGTGAGTTTGAGTGAGCTATGGGGGACGCGACAGTTGTCGTACTCGAAGCTGCTCGAACTAGGGCTCGAGAATTGGTAAGGTTGCACGAGATGGGTTCGGCTTCGATGCTTTGAGGTCGCCAGGGATTCGAGATTCAGTGGCGACAAGATCAACGATGGAGGGCTCCTTGTTTTCGTGCGTGTCGGTTCGAAGAGACGACGGCAAGAGATGCTCGTTCTCGAGCATGGTGGTGGTAGTCCAATGGGGTGCGAGAATCGTGGGTTTGACGAGATGGTCTGGTCGTATTCGTTGAGCAGTAAGGTATTGTTTTATGAATTCAAAGTAAATTTTAGAATATTTCAGGGATAAAACTATTTCTCTTTATATATCCATGAAAGAGATTTTTTTCATTATTCAAAATTGGATGAATATATGTTTATGTAGAAATACATATACAGATTGAATTTTGAATAAAAGGAAATAATAATAATATAGGTATATATATATACACATTTCTAACTTGTTAGTTATTTCAAATAATGAATTAGGGAAGATCTGTAGTTTAATTCAAAAAGGAAATGAACTTGATTAAATATATATATATATATATATATATATATATAATTTTAAAATGTTATAGAATTTAGAAAAATAGATTTAAAATCTGTACAGGTTATGTAATCGGTATTTTTGTAATTTCAAAAGGGAATTAAATAAATTGTAAAATTTAAGGATTAGTTGATTTATTTATTTAATGGTAACAAATTGTTTGACAAGTTAAAATATTAATAAATACACATATATACCTATTTCCATTTACTAGTGAAATTTTTAAATAATGAATTATGGAAATTAATTTGTTCTTAGTCACTTAAAGAAAATTTATATAAAAAAATGGAAATAAATTGTTCAAGTTATTTCAAAGTGTAATAAATCGTATGGTTGTTATACTAGGTCAAAATCTGATAGAAGCAAGCCGGGTTGGGTAGGATTGCAAAACGAGAACCAAAGGTGAGTTAATCTCACTCAGTTAATATAAATTTAAATTTAAATGATTAAATTTAATAATTGATTGTATGGTTGAATTGATTGATGTGATATAGTATAGTAAATTTGAAATTGGCATATTGTGTGATGCTAACGTCTGTGGATGCAGGGAAAACAGGTTGGAGGGATCCAACTGGATCCCTCAACATTTATTTAAATTATTTAAATTACCCTGTTATGATGATTTGATATCTTATGATGGATTATGTTGAAATATTGAATGCTATGGTTTGATTGGATAATTGGGTATAATGAATTCCCAGAAAAATATATAACTTGGATGTTGGAAAGAAAGGAAAAGAAGTGAATTTATAAGTAAAATAAATATGGAAATTTGAATAAATTTAAGAATGAGATAAAAATAAAATAAAGTGACATAAGAATTCTAATTAATAAATCTTGAATATAGAAAGGAGATTTTTGAATTAATAGAAAGTTAATGAATTGTAAATTCCAAAGGCTAATATCTAAAAGAACAGAACATTTATTTTAAATTTAAGATTTTAAATTTTGGAAAAGAACAAGGAATAAAATGGGTAAAGCCTGAAATTTGTATATTTCATTTAAAAGATTTAAAACCAAACAGCAAATAATAATAAATAAATAAAATAAAGTCCATAATTAATGAATTTTGAAATGAACCGAGCAAGTAAAGAAATTTATTTCAAATAGAATGAATTGGAAATCAATTCGGGAAATTGATTTAAGTCCTTGAAGTTGGAATTCTCTCTGGATGGCCAAGTACACGTTTTTAAAGGTAAATTTGTAAATATAAATTAAATGTTTTAAAGTTGATTTTAAAGAAAGCAAGTTTTGTAAAATTTATTATTTCTAATACTTAATTTCTAAAGCAAGTATTTCCTTTTAATATATTATAGCATTAATTATTTAAAAGTGACTTAGTATTTGTTTTAAAAGTGGAAACCTGGTTTTATATTTTATAAAGTAACCTTATTTTCTCAAATTCATATAGTATGTATTTTGAACAAATTATTTAAGTAGTTTTATCCTAAATGTATTTAAAGTATATATTTCAAAGTAAAGTGTTTTAAATTATTTTAAAAAAAATCTATTTTTGTTTGTATTACCCACTCTGTTGCTAGTAGCTGGAATTTAATAATGTAACAATTTCAGCTATTTTATAAGTATTTGTATATAGACCCTATTATAATATCAGAGAATTTCTATAAAATTGTTTTAGCTATCGTAAGGTAAAAACCCGACATGTTTATTTGTGGCGTGGTTTTACGAGATGCTTTTGTTTTCAAAGGATTTTAAAACTTTAATAATCATCTGGGTGTGATTTTCTCACGCTGGTATTCCAGACTGACTCGGGTATTATTTAACTGTAATGCTCGGGTCAGACCAAGTATTATAGGATACAGGATAGGACGCTATGGAGTTCAGGAGACGAGCTGGATTGACGATACGTACATTCGTACTTGTTTATATATATATTCCGCTGTTTGAGTTGTTGTGTACCCATTGTATGTTATTGATGTGAGCGGTGATTGATGTACTCTGATGATGTAATATATGTAAACAGATATATTTGATTTTGAGTAAAGATTATTTACTATCTATTATATTTTATTCCGCTGCGATGGTTAGATTCTGTTGTTGTTTTCTATTTTTCTTTTTCTACCTCTTCTTCTTTAACCCTAATGGTTCGTATTTCTGTGCAACTTGAGTTGATTGTTGTAGAATAGTGTTGACTCAAGGGGTACGGATTTGCGGGTCATTACACGTTATGTGATAGGCCTCCCCCTTTTTGTGATTTCTGGATTTCCATTGATGATTTCTAGAATTTGTGTTTCACCAATTTTCGTGGTTTACATTGATAAGTCTTATCAATATTTGTGCATTGGTGAATTTGTGTGTCATTAACTTTTGAGATTGGCATTGATATAATGATCAATACTTATGGTTTTAGTGAATAAAAACAAAGAGTATGACATTCTTTTTTATCTTTGAGAAGATTCTTGTGATATTGATTAATCTCTTGTTGATTTTCAATTACATACTTATCACAGTATGGTTTTATGGTTGTCATACGTTTCTGTCATATCTCTTATTCTATATCATTTCATCTGATAATTATAGCTAGACTGATCCGTTTATTATTTTCTTATTAAATAATACTTGGGTCAGACCGAGATGTTACAGGTGCTTCTGCTTGACTTCACATCTGGGATTATCACCCTGACTTTTGGCTTACTGCTTAGAATAGTAGTTTTTGTTGTATACATTTGAGATACAGACTCATTGATGTATCCATATTCTTTTGTCTAGCACTTGTAGCTATTCTTTTTGTGATATTGTGGATCTTGTTTGACCACTACTCTGATACACACTTTTAAGTGTTATATTCATATGTATTTCCGCCTTTGTGATATGGATGTCTGTGATTGATTTGTGTTATGTTAATTTCTATATTTGTTTCTGAAGAACATATATAGCCACTGTGAAGTAGCTTTGAGTTTGTATCGGTATGTCGGATTTCCTCCTGAAACCAAATGCATGTTGTACTATCTGACATATGGTGCTCGCACAAAGCAATTACACGGATGGTCGCTCCTCAATAGCCTTATTCTCCATGCTAGAGTGGATATAGAGGTGGGGCATCACAATCAGGGTGAAGGCTAGGGTAATAAGGAGCATCGAAAAAATGGTTACAACATTTTCAGATCACCGGCCAAGCTATACGATGAGGATTTAGGGTTTGTGGTCATGTTTGGAGTGTTGGCGTTCTCGAGCAAATCGCATCATCGTCGAAATGTTTCAGGAGATCGGACCAGGGGAGAAGGTTCGTGGGTGAGTGGCAGAGCTTTGGTCAAGCTCTCGTGGTCTCTGGTGATATGTTTTGGTGGCGTGTGAAGTTTTCTGATGATCGAGTCTGGGATTCGAGCATTTCGAATGCTCGATTTTGTTTCTCGATGCTTCTGATTTTGCTGGGTATTCGAGATGGATAGGGACGCGTTTGTCATCGTGTCGGAGGATTCGGCGTTGATCGAAGTTGGTTCAAGCCATCGTGCATGTGCACGATGGTGAAATGGTGTCAGTGCATTGATGAAGGAGGAAGAAGGGTTTAATCTCGAAGCGATCTTTAGGAATATCGTGTATTTGCTCGAAGTTGGGCTCGAGTAAATTTTTGAGTGCGCAGGGGTAAACACTTAGAAAATTTTTAAGTTTGAAATTTTTTTACACACGGGTAGATTTTTAATAAAACTCGAAGTGAATGGGATTTGTTCTCGGATGCGACTCGAAGTGGCCTCGGGTCAGTTATATAAAACAGTTTTACTTTAAAATGAAATTCAAACTTTTTAAACCTCTTTAAACCATGTTTCAAAATGATGATTTAGATTAAAGTTGAATTAATTAAAGATTTAAGTAAGATATTTTCAAAGTAATTAAATTTTAATTTATTTAATTTTGATACATTATTTTATTAAATTATTTATATTTTAATAAATAATGTAATTAAAAGGGTAATTAAGATAAAAGGTTATTTAAAGTAATCTTAACCTTTTAAGGTAACTAATGTATAAGGATAAATGATTAGAGGTTGATTAATTTATTAATTTAAGTTGATTTATTAATTTATGAAAGGTTAATTAATAAATGATTAAAGATCAATTAATGAAGGTGATTAAGATTTAATTAATTAATAATTAAGGCTTAATTAATAAAAAATTAAGGTAATTAATTAAAGGATAATTAACTAAGTGATAATTAATTAATGTAATTAATTAAGTGTAATTAATGTAATTAATTAAGGATAATTAATTAAAGAATAATTGAATAATTAAGGGTTAATTATTTAATGATTAGAGATTTAATTAATTTATAATTAAGATTGATTAATTAACAATTTAAAATTAATTGATTATTTAAGGTTAATTAATTAAAATAATTTGTAATTGATTAATTAACCTGGATTAGTGATTAATCGGGTTTTAAGTAATTAGATGATGATTAACCTTACTTATGATTTTGAATTATATGAAATGCTGCGAATTGCTTGATATCTCTGCTATGTGATGCTTTGTGATATGAATTTTTTTTACTTCAAGCTATGTTGAATGTAATTTATTTTATCTATGATAAATGTATATTATTTATCTGTGAATCTGTGTATGGAAGATAAGCGTTATAGAAATATACCGCATATCGATATTGATACGCTTGAATATGTGATGATTGATAATGTTGCACTATTGGGTAAAACCCCTGGACTATACCATAAACACACGAATATGGATTGCACGAGGAAATTGGTTAAGACATAGATTTTTTGAAATGGTTTTAAAGTTGGATTTTGAATCCAAATGGTTTTGAAAATGGAATTGGGTTAAATGTGAAAAGCCTTTGTAAAGGAGTTTTGAAGATAAAAGTTATTTTGAATAACTTGATAAAGTTTTGAGATTTAAATAGTTTGATTTGAATTTGAATTCAAGATTTGAAATTGAATTCTATATTGAAAATTTTGGTTTAAAAAGGTTATACAAGTATATATGGATTTTAAACCATTTTAAAAGTGTTGTTTTGGGAATTTGAATTTAACCCAAGGACTTTAACTTGTATAAATGTAATCGGATTTTTCCGAAACGAAAACTATTTGTTTTCAAATAATTAAAGCTTTCATACAAGGAAAGAATTTCCAATTTTTGTTAAAAGGATTTCAAGGTTGAAATGAAAATGGTTTTCCAAGTTATGAAATAATCTTTGTGAAGGATTATTAAATCTTTTTTTGAAATCGAAGAGGATTTTAAATGGTGTATCTTTTATATAAATGATTTGAATTGGAAATGGATTGAAAGCTATGAATTAAATCTTTGATTTACAGATTGGGTAAGTTAATCCAATTTGAAAGGAAAATTATTTTGGAAAGCTATGAAATAATCTTTGTGAAAGATGGGTGAACTTTTTGATGTGAATCTTTTTTTAAAAGATTTAGAAATGGCAATTTGTTTAAAGCCATTTAAAAGAAAGGTTTTGGGCCAAAGTTGTGACTTAACTGAAATCCCAATATCCATATGTTTTTAAACTTCGTGCTCATTATTCGGTTTAGCCGGAAGAGGATCTTGTGTCATATAACCCATTCCAAATAATGATACGACGTTATGGATAGCATTTGAAGACCAGTAGTGAAGACCGGGTATTTTCGGGGGCGAAAGGATTACCCGTCGAATGTCTCTACACTGAGTCGCGCCGGTATAGAGATCTCCATATGTGAGGGGGAGTCCGATCGGAATTGTGAATAACCGGATTGCAAGGGCTTCTTTGGAAGTGCCTTCGGTTCTGTTCGAACCCAGAACAGACTTGTATGGATGTGTGTCTGACATTACACTTTGAGATGTAAAGCTGGTTTCTATCAAATACATTTATGTTTGGTGGCGGAGATTTATTCTCTTAGCTTAACACCCTTCTCTGAGACGTACGAGCTCTGAGGTTATGTAATTGATGATTACTACTGATACATACCCAATTTGGTAATGTGGCATATGTGAAAAGACAGTGCGGATCATGCTATATGGAATTATACTACACTAGTGCAGAAATAAACTAAAATATTATAGCAATGTAAATAAGTAAAAATAAAACAAGCAAACCAGGAATTTTTATACTGGTTCGAACTTCCCGTTCTACGTCCAGTCCCAGACTCCTTCTGAAATTTCACTAACAACAATCCTCACTTACCCGGAGGAACAGGTTTACAACACATGAACAACAGAACAGGATTTCGATGCTTCAACAGCCGAAGATGACTTCACTCGCTTGAACAGCAGAACAGGACTTCCACTTATACATAGAGTATTTGACACATTATGTTCTTGGTAACACGGATTTGTCTCTTGATTGTACAATCTTCCTATAATCTTCTCCTTTTGATATATATATATATATATATATATATATATACACATTTGTGTGTGTGTGTGTGTATATGTATGTATGTATGTATGTATGTGAAGAGTATGGAAGTAAATGAATGATTTTATATAAACTTGAATGCACAAGAGTATTAGAATCAAAGTAGTATAAGAACAGAAAGTGTTACATCGATTCGGTCAATAAAACTGATGATTCTAACATGTTTATATATAGTACAAAAAGATGCAATTGTTCGTGAATAGTTATCATGAAAATATATTGATATATCTATTGATAAAAAGTTATATCTCTTCATGGAAGAGAAATTGTCTATTCAAAAATATATCCGTTGTAGGAATTCAGACGTCTGAAAAATTAAAATCGGACTTTTGAAATTGTTAACGTGCAAACCAGAAAGGAAATAGGTCATTTTTGACCTGATTCAGACGTATGAAAATTCCAATTCAGACGTCTGAATATTGTTTGAAAAATGAAATTTGATTACTGATTCAGACGTCTGAAATGGTCAATTCAAACATCTGAATTTGACCTGAAAATTCAAATATGCTCTTATGCATGTGTGTATGTGCACGTGTCAACATATATATCCAAATGAGAGATTTAACATTATTTTAATTCTAAATAATGACTCAAAACAACATATGTGCAGCAAGAAGATTATTTGAATCCAATTTTGTAGATATTACTGCAAAAACAAGTTAGTATAGAAAATCAACGTATATAGTTATCGTAGTCAAAATATCATAAGTATGAACCGTCATAGACGAGGTTTCAACATTCTCTCCCTTTTTGACAATGACAACTATATAAAACAAGAAATACATACATACATATATATACGTATGTATGTATATGTATACTCCCCCTATTTAAAATCTCCCCCTGTCAATTTAAGCTTCCTCTATCAATTTCAACACCTTCTCCCCCTTTGACATCGCAAAAAGGAAAATAAGAATATATGACAAAGCAAAGTAGAGTATTCAAAACATACTACAATACCATCAGATGATAAAGGAGTTCATGACAGAAATAGAAATAACAAACAACGAAATAGTTCAAAACAAACTTATTAATGTCAAAGGAATCTAAAATCTAGGGCTTGAATCACTTCCTACATCATCATCATCTTCATCTTCACCATTGTTGTTCCTCGAGCTTGATGACCATTGAAATGGAGCGGGGTTGAAAACATCGGTAGATGATGAGGTGGAGCAATCAATACGTTCCCAAATTTTGTTGAGGAAGCCACGAATGGAATTAAAACCTTTTTCAGTTTTCTTTTCAAGATTGACCATTCGGATTCTAAGCTATTCTTGGTTTTGGGAAAGAGTGACCAAAGCATTCTTAAGCTAGAGTCGGGAGAAAGAATTACTATATCATCATTGTCTTCTTCTTCTTCTGTGGGAGAAGAAATAGGTTGAGGATGTTGAACATGTTGACGAGGTGAGGGTTGGTTTTGATCATGATTTGCAACCATTCTTGAAATGAAATATATGCCAAACTTTCCAGTCGTTTTGGCAAACCCATAAGACCCAATGTCTTTGATCCAAGCTCTTTGATCGCTGTGAATTCGGAATCCAGAAAAAGGAATGTAAATTTTTTAGAGAATCTTCATTATATAAGCACCCAAATGAAAGGTCTTATAGTGCCTTCGACGATTAACATCCACGAATTCTTCCAAAATCACTTGAGCCCAAATGATAGGTTGACCGGAATAGATAGCATAAAAAGATTGGAAGTTTCTTTTGTTAACAATTTCATAACTTCCTGTCCGTGGAATAACGGAGCGAATCAAAGCTCTGTGGAGGATACGAGCTTGTGGGCGGAGTTGAATAGAAGTAAGTCTAGTGACGTCATCATTCAAAAATTGATGTGAGACCTCGTCTCTATCATCCAAGTTTAAAGAAACATAAATTTCATCCAAATCATTCACTGTTGATGGACATTGAAGAATTTCACCAAGTCTAGCAAGTGGTAGATAAATTTTAACTCCACAAACTAATGTCCAAATACAACCGTTGCGATTGTGAGGAGTATGATGGTCCAAATTAATAATATTAGCAAAGAACAATTTGACCAAAAGATGATTGATTTTGATATTATTTGCAGCAAAGGAGACAAGAGATTCTAACCCATTTGCTCTTACAACTTTGTGAATCCGATAAGCGTCGAATTCTTCAAATTTTATGAAAGCACCTGGAAAGAAGTTAGATCTACTCGTTTGTGCAAAAAGTTGTCTTTCTTGCTCATTCCATAGCCATTGATCTATGTTTGGGGTAGATGTTGAAGTAGATGGCCTAGATCTTTTTTGTTTTAGAGCCATTTGTGAATTTGAGGAAGAAATATTTGATTTTTAACGGGGAAAGGATGAAAAAGAAGATGAAGAATGAAGATAAAAGAAAGGTAGGAGTTGAATAAAGGGGTAGTTACATTGAAAAACGGGCAAAAGCAATTCAATTTTGAAAAGCCGGCAGATTTTAGACATCTGAAATATTCAATTCAGACATCTGAATCGAATAAAATCGAGTCAGAAAGAAATTAGTTCAAATTAGGCTATATTCAGACGTCTAAATCTGAAGAAAAATTTCTTCTTCTTCAATATTCAGATGTTTGAAATACCCTTTTCAGACGTCTGAAATGTGTATCAAAACACAATTCAGACCCAAAAAAAATTGAAGAAAATAAAAGGATATATTAATATTTGAATGAAATATAGCATACAATTATGATCATTCAAAAAGCAAAAATAGATAAATGAAATCATTAGTTCGAATCACTTGGAGTCTTGGAGTCTTGGACTCTTCCGCTTCAATCTTGGTTATCTCCGTGTATGGTCGCAATGGAGACCAATATGGTTGACGTTTCCAAGAGTTTGGAGAAATCGAAGGACACTGTGGACTAGGCTCCCATGGATTCAAAGCTGAAGGTTGAACTACATCTTTCTTTGGGGATGTACCATAGAATTTTAGTGCCACTTGTTCAATGAAACTAAGTCGTTTGGCATTAACTTTCTGTTCGTAATACGTCTCTCGTTGCAAATCCAATTGTTCTTTCCGGTAATAATGAATCTCGGCTATTTTTTCTTTAGTTGATGGAGAACCAAAGAAAAGAAATCGTCAAGATTTCTTCATTTCTAGAGTATAACTAGATGGTTCGTATGAAGGATGAAGTCTAGCCAGTTCACGTGGTGTTGGAGTAGCCAATATTTCGATGGAAGATGTAAAATATGATGAGGGAGAGTTGTCAGAGTTGTTATTGTTTGAAGCCATGGTGAGCAGGATAAAAGTCATATTGAAATCCATAGTAATAAGTCTTTGGTAAAAAGAAGTACAGAATTAGTTTATAAAAGAAAGTGAAAAGTTCAAAAATAGAATGTTAGTTAAAAAAATAATGGCTAAAATGTTTTACACAGTAATAAACACATATTTAAAAGCAAAGAAAACAAGAGGTTGTAAATGAAAGTAAGTTTTTGTTACTTAAGAGATAATAGTTTTGAAATGTAAAGATAAGCAGAGACATTTATATCACATAGAAAGATATCATAAATTTTTAAGTTAGACGATACCAAGCTATCATTTGAGTTTGATAAAAACATTCTCTAAAAGTGGTTTTGTAAAAATATCAGCTAACTGATTTTCAGATACAAAATCCAAATTTATTGTTTCTTTTTCAACGTTATCATGAATAAAATGATGTCGAATGTCAATATGTTTTGTTCATGAATGATTGACAGAATTTTTAGACAAGTTAATAGCACTAGAATTGTCACAATATATAGTAGAATTCGATAAGTTTATATTGAAGTCTCTGAGTGTGACGACCCGCCCTTATACTACCAGAAAGACGTATCGTCCTGAAGAAAGAATGGGATGAGAAAATAGAAAAGATAGAGAAGAAAGAACAACAGCATCAGAATCTCACAGCGGAACGGATAAATTATAATAATCACATAAGTATTTACATAGTATACAACATCAATCAGAGTTATACAGACAATACATCACATGCTAGAGAGTTATAAACACCTGTCTAGTTAATACAACACAGCTCAAACAAATAACTCAAAGATACCAACACAGCGGAACTATATATATATCTATAACGCTGAAGCCTCCTGCTCCATTGCTCCTCCAGAATTCTTCAAAGCTAACCTGAATCCATTGGCTACCCGTAAAAATTTGGGTACCCGAAAGTTTATGAAAACAAAAATAAACTCTGGGTCAGACATGGGTCTGGTGTGAGTAACAGGTTAAAGTTGCTTAATTTTGAAAAACCTTTGTAAACAAAAGGTATCACGTAAGACTCCCCAAAAATAAACATGGGTAAGTTTTTACCTTACGCTAACCAAAACGTTTGATAGGAAATTCTGTGATATTATAATAGGTCTAGGGTTTTCAAGTCAATAGAAAATAGCCGAAATTGTTACATGATTAAATTCCAGCTACTAGCCACAAAAGTGGGCAATACAATCAAAACCGTTGGCACTTATTGGATTGTGGATTCCATACAATGGCAGGGCTACTGGGGTACCGCCCGTCACAGTACGTGGCCTAGACTAACGTACCGAGGATCACTCCCGACCCCCTGCAACACAAGGCCGGAACCATTCCTTATTGAACAGTCCCGAACAAGATAAACCCCGACAGTTGTTGCAATCAACCGCCCACACAGCCGAAAAATAAAGGGACATCTAGACAGGGGAATATCCTTATCCTGCTTGGGCATGACCCACCTAACCTTGCTGCACCTCCCCTGTTTTAGCCATTCCCGGTTGATGAGGCTTGAGGCTACGATTACCTTTATAGAACATTTCTTAGAATGCTCATCGCCCACCTGACGATGTGTTGAAAACATTCAATCCATACAAGTTCGTTCCGGGTTCGAACGAAACCGAAGGCATTATCTCATTACACTCATTTTGGAATCACTCTCAGAGTTAATGACGATAACCCTTGCACTCTGAATCTTCATATTCACTTCAGATTCACGACCTATCGTTAATTTGGAATCGATGTGGTTTTCGGATGTTCCAAATAAGGAAAACCGATCCCGGTCTCATCGAAATCCAAAGCGTGTCTTTTAAGGCCAAGTTGTCTATTTAGTATTAACAGTTCAATTCAATATTATCAATATACACACAGATAGATAATTCATAATATCACAGTAGATAATCACATCATCATCATAAACAGATAATCAATATTATCATCCAAACAGATAATTAAATATTATCATATTTAACTATGCATCCATATCACATAGATATTACTCATCTCATATCTGAGATCACAATCATCAAATGAAATATCAATATCATTCATCCATAAGCAATGATTTATAATCATACCATTTGTAATTAATTTAAAATGAATTAAATTAACTACTTCTATCTCTAATTAATTTAAAGTAAATTAAATTAATTACTCCATTTATAAATCCTGCTTATTCAATTAATTAATCGTAAATCGAATTAATTGATTAATCTATAGATATTCTTCTTGATTAAACACCTTTGGTTAATCATTTGTAATTACAATAGGTAATTAGTCTTTATTTAATTTCACAGATTAATTATCCTAAATCATTTATAGTAATTAACATTTAATTACTTCATTTATAATTGATTACATTTATTCCTAATTAATTACATAAATTAATCACCCCATTATTGATTATTCCTTAATTAACCAATTCTTAATTACATCATTAATTATTAATTATTGATCTTTAATTTAGATTTAATTTAAATTACTTTATTTAAATTAATTACATCAAATGATTCATCTTTAATTTAACTCAATTATCAATCACCCTTGATTAATAACATTCCAGTAATTAATTATCATTAATTACTGATATTAATACATTAATTATCCCATAATTAATTATCTTCATTAATTAATCCTCTGATTAATTACAAAAGTAATTATCCAAATTACTCCATTAACACATCATCTTGTACTAATTACATTCAGTAATTAACATTAATTACTTCCTTAAGTAATTATGCTCCATTGAATACACTAAGTAATTATACTTATCAATTATCAAATGATTTTCTTAAATTAATTAAACCAAATTAATTAACTTAAATTAATCATTTTATCAAAATTAATTACAATAAGTAATTAATCTCTTAATTACTTTTATCAAGTAATTATACTTAACCATTTACAATAGATTATCTAATTAATTTGATTAATTATCAAATTAATCGCATACATTAATTAATTAATAATCTTTAGTTTATTATCTTCATTAATTAATAACATTACTTAATTACTTAATCTACTTCTTAATTAATCTCCAATTATAAATTAATCTAAATTATTAATTTTATAAATTAAACACACATGTCATTTCTCAATTGACTTATTCATTTAATCATTTGAATACCTTAATTATTCCTAAGATAATTTATTTCTTTATTAATGACTTAATTAATATTAAAGTGTATTAGAACATTACATTTTAAATTTAAATTCAAATTCCATTTGAATTTAAGATTCAAAATGATTATTGTTTAAACATTTCCCAAAATTAAATTCAATATAAAATCTTTTAAATAAATGTAAATAACATTTATTACTTACATGTGAACCTATACAAGAAAGCCTTTAAGTTCAACTATTTAAAATTTTCATTTAAATTTTATACTTCCAAAAGACATTTATATTTTTAACTTGCGAATTCAAGATAAAACAATTTATTTACTTTCCATTCAAAAATTTCTTTATAAAAAGAACTATACCCAAAATCAATTAAAACATTATTTTGAAACAAGTTACTTTTTAAACTATTTGGCTTAAACTTGTTTTACATATTTAGATTTAGAAACTAATTTAAATTCAGGTCTGTATTCAAGAAAACTGGAATTCATTAATAAACCTTGAATTCTAAAATTTTGGTTTAACTTACTTAAAAATTTGATTTTTAATTCTTGGTTTAAAATCCAAATTTATTTATAAAACTTTAGATTCAAAAGTTCCATTTGAATTTATACTTTAATTCTTAAATTTAAACTCACCTTAAATCCTGTTTTAGAGAAATTTTGAACGAAATTTAAAACTCTGGGAAAATCAGGTTTTTTAAAAACCTGAAACCAACCTCTGCCTCGAGGCAAGACCTAGCTTGCTTCGAGTCTCCCCCTTCACCACTTCGAGTCACATACTCGTGTTACTCAAGCATTACTCCCAGACAACAAAAAAAAACTCTGCACACAGAAAAACAACACCCAGCCTTCAATGGCACGGTGCGCGTGCACTGTGGCCCCAGCCACCTCTGGCCACCCACTGGCACTCCAAAACGCCGCCGAGCGTCACCAGATACGACCACGAGCGCCCACAGCTACATCACTTACTCGTAACAAAAACAAGTTTCCATTCTCAAACCTGGAATCACGAGCATATCCCCCTCTCGAAACCTGTCAACGCTTCGCCCTTCCTCCTCCATCCTCCAGAGAACCACCACCGGCAACGGCTTCATCTTTCACCCCTCTACCAATTCCCAAATCCCCGTTGAACTCGATGCACCGAGGGAATCGAACAAGCCTAAACTTCAACCCAGTTCAAAAATTAGGTTTATAGAAAGAATTTCGTTGTCGTCGCCACCACGCCTAACTACACCATCTACCACTATTTTTCCCATCACCGGGGTAAGCTTCTCCACCTCCTCTCACAACCCGACCACCTCCAAATGCATAGATCACCAGTAATCGCCCAAAAACCAACTTTCGTTCAAACCTAAACTATACCCAAACCACTTGACTGAAAATCATAATATAAATTTTAAAAATCATATTTTGTTATAGAGATTCAATATATGTTCCTGGATTTATAATTTAAAGTGTTTGGTTTTTCTCTTATTCAAATTTTCCTCTGTTATTATGATTCCCAAAACCATATTCAAATTTAGTTCAACTAAAGTAAAACTTTAACTCTAAGTTATGTTGAAACAAACAATTTCTGTTTGTAATATAAATCCTAAAAGCTATTGGATCAAGTGACTAAAAATAGTTTGAATCAACTGGAAACAAAATAAAGAGGTTTGTTTACAGAGGCTTTAATATATACTCAGACCACATCCATATGTACAGTGAAAAAAACATACATAAAAATCTTACTTATTCCATATTTTGCAACAAATTTAAATACCTAAGTTTTAGTAATTGAAGTTACTCATAGAGAATACAAGATGCAGTATTTCATTTTGCAAATGGCCAGAGAAAGGGGTATATAAAGATTCACGCAAATATATTAAGCATTCAATTATTAGCATGCAACAAATTAAAAACTTAAGAAATTTTAAAGGTGTTACTCACCTTAGATTGATGAACACAGAGCTTCTGGTTTTGATTTTGAAAAAAACTTGTGAATAATGTACAAGCTCTTTATTTTGCAAATGATTACAAGCTAATGGCTTGATAAAAAATGAAGTCTTTGATCTGGTCTTGAGGAAGTTGTGCTCAGATTGGAAAGAAGGCAGTCTCAGGTTTTGCAAAGTTGATGGAATTGTTGTATGATGTATAAAACTTCAGTTGTAAAAAAAAAGCTTGCTATGTTCAACAAATGAACTGAGAAGATATGTATATATAGAAGGAAAATATTACAGGGGAAGGTGTTTACTGGTTTGCATTTTACTGGGTATAGCATTTTCTTTGATCAGATTTATATTTTTTTTATTAGACAAAATCTTTCTTATGGAGGCTGAATTCCTTTTCAAATATCATGAATTGACCAAATGTTGTGCTGAGAATTTGAAACATTAAATGTTAATGTACTTAATGTCTCCTGTTACTCATTTTTATCCATAGATATTTTTTTTTTTTAGTTTTGCACTTCTCTTACAAGCAACCTGCATTTTTCATTTTATTTTATTTTGTTTCTTAATTTTGCTTTGTTTCTTTGCTTTAGAGTCAACCTGCAACTATTTTTCCTTACTTTATTTTTTTTTTATACTTGATGTTTATACTTCTCTTTGCATACTTACTTTACTTTGCATTTCTTCTACTAGCATATATTTTTTTACTTTAAATCTTGCCTTCACTCCTAAGCTTTACAGTCAATATACAAGTCTAGTACATTTTTTCTTTCTTTATATATTTTTTATTTTCCTTTAATCAGAGATTTGGAGGCTGAGATGATCTCTAAAACAATTTGAATTGACCTGCTTATGCAAGCATTAAATGCTCAAGTACTTCATGTTTTATTTTACTTTGTTTTTATTCTTGCCTTGTATATTTTTTTTTCTTTACAGGCTACATTCATATTTATACAAAGCCTTGTTTGATTTCTTACTACTTCATGTACATATACATTTTGTTTTATTTATCCTTTAGCCTGCATATTTCGTTGTACTTTATGTATATTAGCAAGTTGTTTTAGTTGTTAGCATTGGTTTGCTTTGTTTATATATTTTATAAAGTTTATTTTATCTTAAAATTCTTGAAAGAATTTATTTTATATCCCAAATCATACTTCCCAAAGTATGTGTATATATGTATATACATAAGTCTAAAATAACAAATTTTGATTCATTTAAAATCCATTTTAAAGATATTTCATTATTGTTATTGTTCACAAAAAAATAACTCATTATTAATTTAAAATGATTCATAAATGAAACCACTACATAAATAAATTACTTATTTTATAAAGCTAAAGTAAAAAGAACAAAACAATCCTTTATTTAAATTTAAACCTAGGCTAGAATTTATTTTTAAACAAATTAAATTTATCTTGAGTATTTTTAAAATCATATTATTATTTATTCAATATTAAATTTCCAAATTATCAAAAATAGTAGAATTAGAAAACATGTCTATTTATTAAATTTAAAAACAAAACTCGTCTAATTATAATATATACCAATATATACATATATACATTATAAATAGAAACAATTTAAATTAGCTTTTCAAAAGATAAATTATCAGTTAATTATTTATTAAAAGGAGATTATTAAATCAATTCAAATATTATTAACAAATATTATCAAATCAATTTAATTTTTAATGTAGATTATTAAATTGATATAGCCCCAAATTTCCGGGATGTCACATTCCTCCTCCCTTAAAAGAATTTCGTCCCCGAAATTTCAAACAAAGGTAAATTAATAATCTAATTAAAGATTTAAATTTTAAACACCAACATATATCAACCATATGCTAACAACCATAGCAACCAATTTACCCAAACAAACAAATCTAACTATCCAGACAAAATTCCGGATAGAATTTTCTCGAGTTTTCCCCAAGTATATATACCGGGATACTCGCTCTACAGAATCCAAACAACCAATACTACTAATCCACAGAGCTTCCACTCATCTAGATCTACAAAATAAGACAGGATATCATACTACAGACAAGTCTGAATCAACAACTAAAACTCTCTGAACTGCTGATTCTATAACCAGAGATAAATCTTACACGTACTCCCTCAAAGATACGTGAAACACAACGAATTCCATTTATCCAAACTGACAATCCAATCCTGAAGACCAAACACTTATCAAAAATCAAATCTCCGACTTCGGAATCCAAATTCGTCCGTCTCTCATCCACAAAACTCTACAGACGATCCTGGGTTGTTTACATCTTTACTGATTAGCTCAAATCTTGCTGATGCCTCTCGAATCAAACTGGACCAAAACAATCCAACAAAATGATCTTTCCAAGATCAACCAAAACTCAGAACACAAACTCTATTCTAAATCAGAAAACAGAACGTACTTCTCCCATCCAGAAAAGATAAAATAGGTGTACTCCAATCTGGCCTTAGATCATGAAAAATTTCCTGTAGAACTCTCTAATCCAAACATTGCAACATCTAATTACTTCCAAACTAAAACAGCAGCCACCATGCTTCCACTGTGCAACTCTGACTGAACAGATGAAAATGCTGAAGATGAACTCTAGCACTGACTGGACAACACATTCCAATAATAAAGTTCACATATCCAAAAATAAAACTCAGAAGTTTTTCCAAAATCTGAACTGCTTCACTAAACTCAAAAATCATACTATTACTAAGCTGAACTACCGGTACTACTTCTGAAATCCAGTCGATACCAAACTAAATCTTCAGATGCTTACAAAACTCTGACTTCTTGAAAACATCCAGACAATCTCAGAAACGCAAGAGAACACCCCAAACCATCGCAAGTCACTTTTGCGATCAATCCAGCCAAATTCCAAAGATAATGCTCTCTCTTAACAAATCCAAACAACTTACGCTTATGTGGCCAATCCATCGAAGAAATGGAACTACTCTGCAGCTTCTAAACTCCACTGCTGACTCAGAAGCCAAAGACTACTTAATCCAAAGCTCTTCGAGAAATTCGGACCTCAAAGCAAACAGAAACACCCAACTGAACACAGTCACAACACGAAACAGACACTCTTCCTTAACTTGTCCCAAAGAAACATCTTCGGAGACATCCATGGTCACTATGTCTCATCACACAGCTACTACACCTTGATGTATCAAGATATCATGACTTGCTTCTGTTCAATCCGACAGATCAAAACTCTTACACTTCAAAAATGAACTCCGAACCTTAACAGGTTTCCTTCAGAGATCAATGAAATCCTTACACCACCCAAAGCCCACTCGAGACGGTATTGGGTCTACAGTCTCGACAAATACACTTCCAACCTCAAACATTCAAATTTCAACCATTGGTAGTTGTGTTACACACACCACCCCATCTACCTTTATAGCTTATTGGAAAACCCGAACAGGTAACCCAACAATAGGTAGAAATAAATAAATATATATTATATATCAAATTACAAATACGCTCTCTCAGGAAAGAAATCACTCAAGAGCCTAGGTATTCACTCAACCTAGCGCTCTGATACCAACTGTGACGACCCGCCCTTATACTACCAGAAAGACGTATCGTCTTGAAGAAATAATGGGATGAGAAAATAAAAAAGATAGAGAAGAAAGAACAACAGCATCAGAATCTCACAGCGGAACGGTTACATTATAATAATCACATAAGTATTTACATAGTATACAACATCAATCAGAGTTATACAGACAATACATCACATGCTAGACAGTTATAAACACCTGTCTAGTTAATACAACACAGCTCAAACAAATAACTCAAAGATACCAACACAGCGGAACTATATACATATCTATAACGCCGAAGCCTCCTGCTCCATTGCTCCTCCAGAATTCATCAAAGCTAACCTGAATCCCTTGGCTACCTGTAAAAATTTAGGTACTCGAGAGTTTATGAAAACAAAAATAAACTCCGGGTCAGACATGGGTCTGGTGTGAGTAACAGGTTAAAGTTGCTTAATTTTGAAAATCCTTTGAAAACAAAAGGTATCACGTAAGACTCCCCACAAATAAACATGGGTAAGTTTTTACCTTACGCTAACCAAAACGTTTGATATGAAATTCTATGATATTATAATTGGTCTAGGGTTTTCAAGTAAATAGAAAATAGCCGAAATTGTTACATAATTAAATTCCAGCTACTAGCCACAAAAGTGGGTAATATAATCAAAACCGTTGGCACTTATTGGATTGTGGATTCCATACAATGGCAGGTCTACTGACAGTACGTGGCCTAGATCAACGTACCGAGGATCACTCCCGACCCCCTGCAACACAAGGCCGGAACCATTCCTTACTGAACAGTCCCGAACAAGATAAACCCCGACAGTTGTTGCAATCAACCGCCCACACAGCCGAAAAATAAAGGGACATCTAGACAAGGGAATATCCTTGTCCTGCTTGGGCATGACCCACCTAACCTTGCTGCACCTCCCCTGTTTTAGCCATTCCCGGTTGATGAGGCTTGAGGCTACGATTACCTTTATAGAACATTTCTTAGAATGCTCATCGCCCACCCGACGATGTGTTGAAAGCATTCAATCCATACAAGTTCGTTCCGGGTTCCAACGAAACCGAAGGCATTATCTCGTTACACTCATTTTGGAATCACACTCAGAGTTAACGACGATAACCCTTGCACTCTGAATCTTCATCTTCACTTCAGATTCATGATCTATCTTTAATTTGGAATCGATGTGATTTTCGGATGTTTTCAGATTCACGAACAAGATAAGCGTGTCTTTTAAGGCCAAGTTGTCTATTTAGTCTTAACAGTTCAATTCAATATTATCAATATACACAAAGATAGATAATTCATAATATCACAGTAGATAATCACATCATCATCATAAACAGATAATCAATATTATCATCTAAACAGATAATTAAATATTATCATATTTAACTATGCATCTATATCACATAGATATTACTCATCTCATATCTGAGATCACAATCATCAAATGAAATATCAATATCATTCATCCATAAGCAATGATTTATAATCATACCATTTGTAATTAATTTAAAATGAATTAAATTAACTACTTCTATCTCTAATTAATTTAAAGTAAATTAAATTAATTACTCCATTTATAAATCCTGCTTATTCAAAGCATTAATTAATCGTAAATCGAATAATTGATTAATCTATAGATATTCTTCTTGATTAAACACCTTTGGTTAACCATTTCTAATTACAATAGGTAATTCGTCTTTATTTAATTTCAAAGATTAATTATCCTAAATCATTTATAGTAATTAACATTTAATTACTTCATTTATAATTGATTACATTTATTCTTAATTAATTACATAATTTAATCACCCCATTATTGATTATTCCTTAACTAACCAATTCTTAGTTACATCATTAATTATTAATTAATGATCTTTAATTTAGATTTAATTTAAATTACTTTATTTAAATTAATTACATCAAATGATTCATCTTTAATTTAACTCAATTATTAATCACCCTTGATCAATAACATTCCAGTAATTAATTATCATTAATTACTGATATTAATACATTAATTATCCCATAATTAATTATCTTCATTAATTAATCCTCTGATTAATTACAAAAGTAATTATCCAAATTACTCCATTAACACATCATCTTGTACTAATTACATTCAGTAATTAACATTAATTACTTCCTTAAGTAATTATGCTCCATTGAATACACTACGTAATTATACTTATCAATTATCAAATGATTTTCTTAAATTAATTAAACCAAATTAATTAACTTAGATTAATCATATTATCAAAATTAATTACAATAAGTACTTAGTCTCTTAATTACTTTTATCAAGTAATTACACTTAACCATTTACAATAGATTATCTAATTAATTTGATTAATTATCAAATTAATCGCATACATTAATTAATTAATAATCTTTAGTTTATTATCTTCATTAATTAATAACATTACTTAATTACTTAATCTACTTCTTAATTAATCTCCAATTATAAATTAATCTAAATTATTAATTTTATAAATTAAACACACATGTCATTTCTCAATTGACTTATTCATTTAATCATTTGAATACCTTAATTATTCCTAAGATAATTTATTTCTTTATTAATGAATTCATTAATATTAAAGTGTATTAGAACATTACATTTTAAATTTAAATTCAAATTCCATTTGAATTTAAGATTCAAAATGATTATTGTTTAAACATTTCCCAAATTTAAATTCAATTTAAAATCTTTTAAATAAATGTAAATAACATTTATTACTTACATGTGAACCTATACAAGAAAGCCTTTAAGTTCAACTATTTAAATTTTTTATTTAAATTTTAAACTTCCAAAAGACATTTATATTTTTAACTTGCAAATTCAAGATAAAACAATACATTTACTTTCCATTCAAAAATTTCTTTATAAAAAGAACTATACCCAAAATCAATTCAAACATTATTTTGAAACAAGTTACTTTTTAAACTATTTGGCTTAAACTTGTTTTACATAATTAGATTTAGAAACTAATTTAAATTCAGGTCTGTATTCAAGAAAACTGGAATTCATTAATAAAATTTGAATTCTAAAATTTTGGTTTAACTTACTTAAAAATTTGATTTTTAATTCTTGATTTAAAATCCAAATTTATTTATAAAACTTTAGATTCAAAAGTTCCATTTGAATTTATACTTTAATTCTCAAATTTAAACTCACCTTAAATCCTGTTTTAGAGAAATTTTGAACAAAATTCAAAACTCTGGGAAAATCAGGTTTTTTAAAAACCTGAAACCAACCTCTGCCTCGAGACTAGACCTAGCTTGCTTCGAGTCTCCCCCTTCACTACTTCGAGTCACGTACTCGTGTTACTTGAGCATTACTCCCAGACAACAACAAAAAAACTCTGCATACAGAAAAACAACACCCAGCCTTCAATGGCACGGTGCACGTGCACCGTGGCCCCAGCCACCTCCGGCCACCCACTAGCACTCCAACACGCCGTCGAGCATCACGAGATACGACCACGAGCGCCCAAAGCTACATCACTTGCTCGTAACAAAAACAAGCTTCCATTCTCAAACCTGGAACCACGAGCATATCCCCCTCTCGAAACCTGTCAACGCTTCGCCCTTCCTCCTCCGTCCTCCAGAGAACCACCACCACCGGCAACGGCTTCATCTTTCACCCCTCTACCAATTTCCAAACCCCCATTGAACTCGATGCACCGAGGGAATCGAACAAGCCCGAACTTCAACCCAGTTCAAAAATTAGGTTTACAGAAAGAATTTCGTTGCCGTCGCCACCACGCCTAACTACACCATCTACCACTATTTTTCCCATCACCGGGGTAAACTTCTCCACCTCCTCTCACAACCCGACCACCTCCTAATGCATAGATCACCAGTAATCGCCCAAAAACCAACTTTCGTTCAAACCTAAACTATACCCAAACCACTTGACTGAAAATCATAATATAAATTTTAAAAATCATATTTTGTCACAGAGATTCAATATATGTTCCTGGATTTATAATTTAAAGTGTTTGGTTTTTCTCTTATTCAAATTTCCCTCTGTTATTTTGATTCCCAGAACCATATTCAAATTTAGTTCAACTAAAGTAAAACTTTAACTCTAAGTTATGTTGAAACAAACAATTTCTGTTTGTAATATAAATCCTAAAAGCTATTGGATCAAGTGATTAAAAATAGTTTGAATCAACTGGAAACAAAATAAAGAGGTTTGTTTACACAGGCTTTAATATATACTCAGACCACATCCATATGTACAGTGAAAAAAACATACATACAAATCTTACTTATTCCAGATTTTGCAACAAATTTAAATACTTAAGTTTTAGTAATTGAAGTTACTCACAGAGAATACAAGACGCAGTATTTCTTTTTGCAAATGGCCAGAGAAAGGGGTATATAAAGATTCATGCAAATATATTAAGCATTCAATTATTAGCATGCAACATATTAAAAACTTAAGAAATTTTAAAGGTGTTACTCACCTTAGATTGATGAACACAGAGCTTCTGGTTTTGATTTTGAAAAAAACTTGTGAATAATGTACAGGCTCTTTATTTTGCAAATGATTACAGGCTAATAGCTTGATAAAAAAATGAAGTCTTTGATCTGGTCTTGAGGAAGTTGTGCTCAGATTTGAAAGAAGGCAGTCTCAGGTTTTTGCAAAGTTGATGGAATTGTTGTATGATGTATAAAACTTCAGTTGTAAAAAAGAAAAGAAAAGCTTAGTATGTTCAACAAATGAACTGAGAAGATATGTATATATAGAAGGAAAATATTACAGGGGAAGGTGTTTATTGGTTTGCATTTTACTGGGTATAGCATTTTCTTTGATCAGATTTATATTTTTTTTATTAGACAAAATCTTTCTTATGGAGGCTGAATTCCTTTTCAAATATCATGAATTGACCAAATGTTGTGCTGAGAATTTGAAACATTAAATGTTAATGTACTTAATGTCTCCTGTTACTCATTTTTATCCATAGATTTTTTTTTTTTTTTTAAGTTTTGCACTTCTCTTACAAGCAACCTGCATTTGTCATTTTATTTTATTTTGTTTCTTAATTTTGCTTTGTTTCTTTGCTTTAGAGTCAACCTGCAACTATTTTTCCTTACTTTATTTTGTTTTATACTCGATGTTTATACTTCTCTTTGCGTACTTACTTTACTTTGCATTTCTTCTACTAGCATATATTTTTTTACTTTAAATCTTGCCTTCACTCCTAAGCTTTACAGTCAATATACAAGTCTAGTACATTTTTTATTTCTTTATATATTTTTTATTTTCCTTTAATCACAGATTTGGAGGCTGAGATGATCTCTAAAACAATTTGAATTGACCTGCTTATGCAAGCATTAAATGCTCAAGTACTTCATGTTTTATTTTACTTTGTTTTTATTCTTGCCTTGTATATTTTTTTTTCTTTACAGGCTACATTCATATTTATACAAAGCCTTGTTTGATTTCTTACCACTTCATGTACACATACATTTTGTTTTATTTATCCTTTAGCCTGCATATTTCGTTGTACTTTATGTATATTAGCAAGTTGTTTTAGTTGTTAGCATTGGTTTGCTTTGTTTATATATTTTATAAAGTTAATTTTATCTTAACATTCTTGAAAGAATTTATTTTATATCCCAAATCATACATCCCAAAGTATGTGTATATATGTATATACATAAGTCTAAAATAACAAATTTTGATTCATTTAAAATCCATTTTAAAGATATTTCATTATTGTTATTGTTCACAAAAAAATAACTCATTATTAATTTAAAAAGATTCATAAATGAAACCACTACATAAATAAATTACTTATTTTATAAAGCTAAAGTAAAAAGAACAAAACAACCCTTTATTTAAATTTAAACCTAGGCTAGAATTTATTTTTAAACAAATTAAATTTATCTTGAGTATTTTTAAAATCATATTATTATTTATTCAATATTAAATTTTCAAATTATCAAAAATAGTAGAATTAGAAAACATGTCTATTTATTAAATTTAAAAACAAAACTCATCTAATTATAAATATACCAATATATACATATATACATTATAAATAGAAACAATTTAAATTAGCTTTTCAAAAGATAAATTATCAGTTAAATATTTATTAAAAGGAGATTATTAAATCAATTCAAATATTAATAACAAATATTATCAAATCAATTTAATTTTTAATGTAGATTATTAAATTGATATTGCCCCAAATTTCCAGGATGTCACATTCCTCCCCCCTTAAAGAATTTCGTCCCCGAAATTTAAAACAACGGTAATTTAATAATCTAATTAAAGATTTAAATTTTAAACACCAACATATATCAACCATATGCTAACAACCATAGCAACCAATTTATCCAAACAAACAAATCTAACTATCCAGACAAAATTCCGGATAGAATTTTCTCGAGTTTTCCCCAAGTATATATACCGGGATACTCGCTCTACAGAATCCAAACAACCAATACTACTAATCTACAGAGCTTCCACTCTTCTAGATCTACAAAACAAGACATGATATCAGACTACAGACAAGTCTGAATCAACAACTAAAACTCCCTGAACTGCTGATTCTATAACCAGAGATAAGTCTTACACGTACTCCCTCAAAGATACGTGAAACACAACAAATTCCAGTTATCCAAACTGACAATCCAATCCTGAAGACCAAACACTTATCCAAAATCAAATCTCCGACTTCGGAATCCAAATTCGTCCGTCTCTCATCCACAAAACTCTGCAGACGATCCTGGGTTGTTTACATCTTTACTGATTAGCTCAACTCTTGCTGATGCCTCTCGAATCAAACTGGACCAAAACAATCCAACAAAATGATCTTTCCAAGATCAACCAAAAATCAGAACACAAACTCTATTCTAAATCAGAAAACAGAACTTACTTCTCCCATCCAGAAAAGATAAAATAGGTGTACTCCAATCTGGCCTTAGATCATGAAAAATTTCCTATAGAACTCTCTAATCCAAACATTGCAACATCTAATTGCTTCCAAACTAAAACAGCTGCAACCATGCTTCCACTGTGCAAGTCTGACTGAACAGATGAAAATGCTGAAGATGAACTCTAGCAAAGACTGGACAACACATTCCAATAATAAAGTTAACATATCCAAAAATAAAACTCAGTAGTTTTTCCAAAATCTGAGCTGCTTCACTAAACTCAAAAATCATCCTATTACTAAGCTGAACTACCGGTACTACTTCTGAAATCCAGTCGATACCAAACTAAATCTTCAGAAGCTGACAAAACTCTGACTTCTTGAAAACATCCAAACAATCTCAGAAACGCAAGAGAACACCCCAAACCATCGCAAGTCAATTTTGCGATAAATCCAGCCAAATTCCAAAGATAATGCTCTCTCCTAACAAATCCAAACAGCTTACGCTTATGTGGCCAATCCATCGAAGAAATGGAACTACTCTGCAGCTTCTAAACTCCACTACTGACTCAGAAGCCAAAGACTACTTAATCCAAAGCTCTTCGAGAAATTCGGACCTCAAAGCAAACAGAAACACCCAGCTGAACACAATCACAACACGAAACAGACACTCTTCCTTAACTTGTCCCAAAGAAACATCTTCGGAGACATCCATGGTCACTATGTCTCATCACACAGCTACTACACCTTGATGTATCAAGATATCACGACTTGCTTCTGTTCAATCCGACAGATCAAAACTCTTACACTTCAAAAATGAACTCCGAACCTTAACAGGTTTCCTTCAGAGATCAATGAAATCCTTACACCACCCAAAGCCCACTCGAGACGGTATTGGGTCTACAGTCTCGACAAATACACTTCCAACCTCAAACATTCAAATTTCAACCATTGGCAGTTGTGTTACACACACCACCCTATCTACCTTTATAGCTTATTGGAAAACCCGAACAGGTAACCCAACAATAGGTAGAAATAAATAAATATATATTATATATCAAATTACAAATACGCTCTCTCAGGAAAGAAATCACTCAAGAGCCTAGGTATTCACTCAACCTAGCGCTCTGATACCAACTGTGACGACCCGCCCTTATACTACGAGAAAGACGTATCGTCTTGAAGAAAGATTGGGATGAGAAAATAAAAAAGATAGAGAAGAAAGAACAACAACATCAGAATCTCACAGCGGAACGGATAAATTATAATAATCACATAAGTATTTACATAGTATACAACATCAATCAGAGTTATACAGACAATACATCACATGCTAGACAGTTATAGACACTTGTCTAGTTAATACAACACAGCTCAAACAAATAACTCAAAGATACCAACACGGCGGAACTATATACATATCTATAACGATGAAGCCTCCTGCTCCATTGCTCCCCCAGAATTGGTCAAAGCTAACCTAAATCCCTTGGCTACCCGTAAAAATTTGGGTACCCGAGAGTTTATGAAAACAAAAATAAACTCCGGGTCAGACATGGGTCTGGTGTGAGTAACAGGTTAAAGTTGCTTAATTTTGAAAAACCTTTGTAAACAAAAGGTATCACGTAAGACTCCCCACAAATAAACATCGGTAAGTTTTTACCTTACGCTAACCAAAACGTTTGATAGGAAATTCTGTGATATTATAATAGGTCTAGGGTTTTCAAGTAAATAGAAAATAGTCGAAATTGTTACATGATTAAATTCCAGCTACTAGCCACAAAAGTGGGTAATACAATCAAAACCGTTGGCACTTATTGGATTGTGGATTCCATACAATGGCAGGGCTACTGGGGTACCGCCCGTCATAGTACGTGGCCTTGATCAACGAACCGAGGATCACTCCCGACCCCCTGCAACACAAGGCCGGAACCATTCCTTACTAAATAGTCCCGAACAAGATAAACCCCGGCAGTTGTTGCAATCAACCTCCCACACAGCCGAAAAATAAAGGGACATCTAGGCAGGGGAATATCCTTGTCCTGCTTGGGCATGACCCACCTAACCTTGCTGCACCTCCCCTGTTTTAGCCATTCCCGGTTGATGAGGCTTGAGGCTACGATTACCTTTATAGAACATTTCTTAGAATGCTCATCGCCCACCTGACGATGTGTTGAAAGCATTCAATCCATACAAGTTTGTTCCGGGTTCGAAAGAAACCGAAGGCATTATCTCGTTACACTCATTTTGGAATCACCCTCAGAGTTAACGACGATAGCCCTTGCACTCTGAATCTTCACTTCATATTCACGACCTATCGTTAATTTAGAATCGATGTGGTTTTCGGATGTTCCAAATAAGGAAAACCGATCCCGGTCTCATCGAAATCCAAAGCGTGTCTTTTAAGGCCAAGTTGTCTATTTAGTCTTAACAGTTCAATTCAATATTGTCAATATACACACAGATAGATAATTCATAATATCACAGTAGATAATCACATCATCATTATAAACAGATAATCAATATTATCATCCAAACAGATAATTAAATATTATCATATTTAACTATGCATCCATATCACATAGATATTACTCATCTCATATCTGAGATCACAATCATCAAATGAAATATCAATATCATTCATCCATAAGCAATGATTTATAATCATACCATTTGTAATTAATTTAAAATGAATTAAATTAACTACTTCTATCTCTAATTAATTTAAAGTAAATTAAATTAATTACTCCATTTATAAATCCTTCTTATTCAAAGCATTAATTAATCGTAAATCAAATTAATTAATTAATCTATAGATATTCTTCTTGATTAAACACCTTTGGTTAATCATTTCTAATTACAATAGGTAATTAGTCTTTATTTAATTTCACAGATTAATTATCCTAAATCATTTATAGTGATTAACATTTAATTACTTCATTTATAATTGATTACATTTATTCTTAATTAATTACATAAATTAATCACCCCATTATTGATTATTCCTTAATTAAACAATTCTTAATTACATCATTAATTATTAATTAATGATCTTTAATTTAGATTTAATTTAAATTACTTTATGTAAATTAATTACATCAAATGATTCATCTTTAATTTAACTCAATTATTAATCACCCTTGATTAATAACATTCCAGTAATTAATTATCATTAATTACTGATATTAATACATTAATTATCCCATAATTAATTATCTTCATTAATTAATCCTCTGATTAATTAAAAAAGTAATTATCCAAATTACTCCATTAACACAACATCTTGTACTAATTACATTCAGTAATTAACATTAATTACTTCCTTAAGTAATTATGCTCCATTGAATACAGTAAGTAATTATACTTATCAATTATCATATAATTTTCTTAAATTAATTAAACCAAATTAATTAACTTAAATTAATCATTTTATCAAAATTAATTACAACAAGTAATTAATCTCTTAATTACTTTAATTAAGTAATTACCCTTAACCATTTACAATAGATTATCTAATTAATTTGATTAATTATCAAATTAATCACATACATTAATTAATTAATAATCTTTAGTTTATTATCTTCATTAATTAATAACATTACTTAATCTACTTCTTAATTAATCTCCAATTATAAATTAACCTAAATTATTAATTTTATAAATTAAACACACATGTCATTTTTCAATTGACTTATTCATTTAATCATTTGAATACCTTAATTATTCCTAAGATAATTTATTTCTTTATTAATGACTTCATTAATATTAAAGTGTATTAGAACATTACATTTTAAATTTAAATTCAAATTCCATTTGAATTTAAGATTCAAAATGATTATTGTTTAAACATTTCCCAAATTTAAATTCAATTTAAAATCTTTTAAATAAATGTAAATAACATTTATTACTTACATGTGAACCTATACAAGAAAGCCTTTAAGTTCAACTATTTAAATTTTTTATTTAAATTTTAAACTTCCAAAAGAAATTTATATTTTAACTTGCAAATTCAAGATAAAACAATTTATTTACTTTCCATTCAAAAATTTCTTTATAAAAGGAACTATACCCAAAATCAATTAAAACATTATTTTGAAACAAGTTACTTTTTAAACTATTTGGCTTAAACTTGTTTTACATATTTAGATTTAGAAACTAATTTAAATTCAGGTCTGTATTCAAGAAAACTGGAATTCATTAATAAACTTTGAATTCTAAAATTTTGGTTTAACTTACTTAAAAATTTGATTTTTAATTCTTGATTTAAAATCCAAATTTATTAATAAAACTTTAGATTCAAAAGTTCCATTTGAATTTATACTTTAATTCTTAAATTTAAACTCACCTTAAATCCTGTTTTAGAGAAATTTTGAACAAAATTTAAAACTCTGGGAAAATCAGGTTTTTTAAAAACCTTAAACCAACCTATGCCTCGAGACAAGACCTAGCTTGCTTCGAGTCTCCCCCTTCACTACTTCGAGTCACGTACTCGTGTTACTCGAGCATTACTCCCAGACAAAAAAAAACTCTGCACACAGAAAAACAACACCCAGCCTTCAATGGCATGGTGCACGTGCACCGTGGCCCCAGCCACCTCCGGCCACCCACTAGCACTCCAACACGCCCCCGAGCATCACCAGATACGACCACGAGCGCCCAAAGCTACATCACTTGCTCGTAACAAAAACCAGCTTCCATTCTCAAACCTAGAACCACGATCATATCCCCCTCTCGAAACCTGTCAACGCTTCGCCCTTCCTCCTCCGTCCTGCAGAGAACCACCACCACCGGCAACGGCTTCATCTTTCACCCCTCTACCAATTCCCAAACCCCCGTTGAACTCGATGCACCAAGGGAATCGAACAAGCCCGAACTTCAATCCAGTTTAAAAATTATGTTTATAGAAAGAATTTCGTTGCCGTCGCCACCACGCCTAACTACACCATCTACCACTATTTTTCCCATCACCGGGGTAAGCTTCTCCACCTCCTCTCACAACCCGACCACCTCCAAATGCATAGATCACCAGTAATCGCCCAAAAACCAACTTTCGTTCAAACCTAAACTATACCCAAACCACTTGACTGAAAATCATAATATAAATTTTAAAAATCATATTTTGTTACAGAGATTCAATATATGTTCCTGGATTTATAATTTAAAGTGTTTGGTTTTTCTCTTATTCAAATTTTCCTCTGTTATTTTGATTCCCAGAACCATATTCAAATTTAGTTCAACTAAAGTAAAACTTTAACTCTAAGTTATGTTGAAACAAACAATTTCTGTTTGTAATATAAATCCTAAAAGCTATTGGATCAAGTGATTAAAAATAGTTTGAATCAACTGGAAACAAAATAAAGAGGTTTGTTTACACAGGCTTTAATATATACTCAGACCACATCCATATGTACAGTGAAAAAAACATACATACAAATCTTACTTATTCCAGATTTTGCAACAAATTTAAATGCTTAAGTTTTAGTAATTGAAGTTACTCACAGAGAATACAAGATGCAGTATTTCTTTTTGCAAATGGCCAGAGAAAGGGGTATATAAAGATTCACGCAAATATATTAAGCATTCAATTATTAGCATGCAACATATTAAAAACTTAAGAAATTTTAAAGGTGTTACTCACCTTAGATTGATGAACACAGAGCTTCTGGTTTTGATTTTGAAAAAAACTTGTGAATAATGTACAGGCTCTTTATTTTGCAAATGATTACAGGCTAATGGCTTGATAAAAAAATGAAGTCTTTGATCTGGTCTTGAGGAAGTTGTGCTCAGATTTGAAAGAAGGCAGTCTCAGGTTTTGCAAAGTTGATGGAATTGTTGTATGATGTATAAAACTTTAGTTGTAAAAAAAAAAAGAAAAGCTTTCTATGTTCAACAAATGAAATGAGAAGATATGTATATATAGAAGGAAAATATTACAGGCGAAGGTGTTTACTGGTTTACATTTTACTGGGTATAGCATTTTCTTTGATCAGATTTATTTTGTTTTTATTAGGCAAAATCTTTCTTATGGAGGCTGAATTCCTTTTCCAATATCACGAATTGACCAAATGTTGTGTTGAGAATTTGAAACATTAAATGTTAATGTACTTAATGTCTCATGTTACTCATTTTTATCCATAGATATTTTTTTTTATTTTTTTAGTTTTGCACTTCTCTTACAAGCAACCTGCATTTGTCATTTTCTTTTATTTTGTTTCTTAATTTTGCTTTGTTTCTTTGCTTTAGAGTCAACCTGGAACTATTTTTCCTTACTTTATTTTGTTTTATACTTGATGTTTATACTTCTCTTTGCATACTTACTTTACTTTGCATTTCTTCTACTAACATATATTTTTTTACTTTAAATCTTGCCTTCACTCCTAATCTTTACAGTCAATATACAAGTCTAGTACATTTTTTCTTTCTTTATATATTTTTTCATTTTCCTTTAATCAGAGATTTGGAGGCTGAGATTATCTCCAAAACAATTTGAATTGACCTGCTTATGCAAGCATTAAATGCTTAAGTACTTCATGTTTTATTTTACCTTGTTTTTATTCTTGCCTTGTATATTTTTTCTTTTCTTTACAGGCTACATTCATATTTATACAAAGCCTTGTTTGATTTCTTACCACTTCATGTACATATACATTTTGTTTTATTTATCCTTTAGCCTGCATATTTCGTTGTACTTCATGTATATTAGCAAGTTGTTTTAGTTGCTAGCATTCGTTTGCTTTGTTTATATATTTTATAAAGTTTATTTTATCTTAACATTCTTGAAAGAATTTATTTTATATCCCAAATCATACTTCCCAAAGTATGTGTATATATGTATATACATAAGTCTAAAATAACAAATTTTGATTCATTTAAAATCCATTTTAAAGATATTTCATTATTGTTATTGTTCACAAAAAAATAACTCATTATTAATTTAAAATGATTCATAAATGAAACCACTACATTAATAAATTACTTATTTTATAAAGCTAAAGTAAAAAGAACAAAACAATCCTTTATTTAAATTTAAACCTAGGCTAGAATTTATTTTTAAACAAATTAAATTTATCTTGAGTATTTTTAAAATCATATTATTATTTATTCAATATTAAATTTCCCAATTATCAAAAATAGTAGAATTAGAAAACATGTCTATTTATTAAATTTAAAAACAAAACTCATCCATTTATAATATATACCAATATATACATTATAAATAGAAACAATTGAAATTAGCTTTTCAAAAGATAAATTATCAGTTAAATATTTATTAAAAGGAGATTATTAAATCAATTCAAATATTATTAACAAATATTATCAAATCAATTTAATTTTTAATGTAGATTATTAAATTGATATTGCCCTAAATTTCCGGGATGTCACACCGAGTGTCTGTTGCATATAGATTACTTGAGCACAAGCCAAAGCAGCAGAAATATATTCTGCTTCACATGAAGAGAGAGAAACACAGTTTTGTTTCTTACTGAACCAAGATACAAGTGATTTTCCAATAAAATGGCACGTACCACTTGTGCTTTTTCGATCTGTTCGAGAACCATCGAAGCCAGCATCACCATATGAAACTAATTCGAATGGACATTCTTTTGGATAGAATAGACCGAAATCCTTGGTGTTAGTGAGATAACGTAATATACGTTTCACAGCTCTTAAATGTGATTCCTTTGGGTTGGTCTGAAATCTAGCACACAAACAGACACTCATCATTATGTCAGGTCGACTTGCCGTTAAATATAGTAATGATCCAGTCATTGTGACGACCCGGAATTTTGAGCAATATCAATTTAATAATCTTTGATAATAATTAAATTGATTTGATCATTTTATATTATAAATTGACAAGTTAAATTTATTTTAAAGGTTAATGATAATAATTTGTTAATATCTATTCATATTTTTCTTTACAAATATGAATAGGCAAGATAAATTCTTTTGAAAGTTTATAATAATCTGATTTGGAAAATACTTATTTTGATAAATAAGAAGTTTTTAATGTAATAAAACTTTGTATTCAAATTATAATATATATGAATGTATATATTGTGATTTGATATTTGTTTTAAAATTTAATTTGGAAATTAATAAATTTAATATTAGAATGTTTTTCTATTTGAAATGTGTATATATATTTGTATATATATATTTGAAATAGGAATTGCATTAATTTGAATTTAATAATAGTTTTCAAACTTGAATATATTTAGTTTTGAATTTAAAATGATAATTTGATTTAATGACTTTGAATTGATAATTGAGATTTAGATTTAAATAACAAAGTTAATTCCTTATTTATGATAAATATGTACTTTGAATTTTTAAATAAGATCTAATTTAAAATAGAAGTTTCAAACATATAAACATGATTGGATTAAAATGTAAATTACTTGTTTCATATGAATATCTATTAAAATATAAGTATGTACATTTTATATTACATATACATATATATTAGACTTAAACAAATTATTAAAGATAAATACATTTAAAAGAAAAACATTAACTAAACAATTATAACACTTGTTAAACTTTTGAATATGTGTTAAGACACTTGTAAATTAATTGCTTATGTGTAAGTTAATTGAAACTTATAGTAGACAAGTGTCAATTCTCTTTAATCCAAAATTCTAAAAAAAAAAATGACTAAAAAGAAAAGTTTTATTCTCAGCAAAATACTTTCTTCTTCTCAACTGAAATGTAGATACAAAATGAATCAAAGGAAAAAAAAGGGGGAACTCTGATTAATATGAGATGGAATGAATCTGTAAAATCTGAAACAAAGATCTTCAAATACAAGATTTTCAAAAAGAAATTAGAGGCAAGACAGCATCAGGATGTAAATCTCCAACATGCAATTCAGATTCAACAAACAAATTCAAGAAAAATGCAATAGGATTGTATTCAATGAGCATGCAGTGAAATTCAAAGCCTGGGAAACAAATATGCAGTTCTGTTTTCTGCAGAACTAAACAGGTGAGTAAATAAATTTTAAAAACAGATTTAAACTTGAATCTTATCTTGGATTGTGAATGAATATCATGCTATTACTTGATTGAATTAAATGCATGTTGTATGTGAGTGTTTAATGGCTTGTCTGAATATAGATCGAATGCTTGTAAGATTAAAGGTTTACTGTGTGGTTATGAAACAGTTTCAAAATTTAAAATAAATTCAATAACTTGATTTTAAATTTGAATTAGACTTAGGATTGTGAATTGAAGTTGTTTGTAATCAACTAACATATCATCTAAAAATATTTGCAAGTTTTAAATTTGAATATTTAGTTGTAAATTTGCAAGTTTACAGTAAAAACATAAATTGGGTCAAAATGTATTGAATTCAATTTAAAGTTTTGATTGCATGATTGGATTTTAAATGGTAAATGATGATTTTAGAAGCTGGAATCACAATTTTTAATGAGTTAAATTATGGGAATTTTGGGATTTTCTGTTTTTGGGGCTTTTGTAAAATTCTCGAGCCTAGATTAATTTTAGCTTTTGAAATTTAAATGGAAGCATGGTTAGATGTTATCTAACACCAGAAAAATACGAATCAAAATTGTTATTCAACATAGAATTTGAAAATTGGGTTTGTAGGGTTTTGGAACTGTTTTGTTGAAGCTTGAAGTTTTTGATCGCGCGAAGTATTGGATTGACCGAGCTTCAATCGGTTTGGGGTGAAGGAGCGTGAGGGTCTTGGGGAGATGTGGCAGAGGTTTGGTAGCGTTTGGCGGTCGGCTCGCCGTGAACGAGGGGGTTTTTCGGTGATGCAGTTTTGGGTATTTGGGTTTGAGCATTCGATTTTTGTTTGAGATCGAATTGATGATTTCTGGGTTGAGTAGTTGGATAAGTGATCGAAGTGTGGTGTGCGCGTGATGCCGGCGGTGGCGATGGTGGCGCGGTGGCGTTGTGCAGGTGCACGTCGAGACGAGTGTGCGTGTCTGTGTGTTTTGAGCGTGCGTGAGTGGAAGACTCGAAGATGGCATCGGGTTTTTGGCGTGTTGTCTCGAAGCATGAAGGAAGCAGGGGAGACTCGGGGAAGTTATAAGGTTCTGGAGTAGTTTACTCGGGTGTGGCAAGTGTAGCTGAGTTACTCGAGTATTTAAGTATCCAGGAAGAAGAGCGAGTTGTTTTAGTTAATTAATTCAAAGAAATTTGGTTTTAAGAATAAAGTTTTTAAAATAGAGGTCAATCATGTTTCAAATTAAATCTGTTTTCAAAGTTATGTTCTTAAACAAATTTATATATCTTAAATTATGGAAGTTTTAAAATAAGTGGATTTGGAATAAAGTTTATATTAAACTTTATTAAATAAATTTGGGAAAGTTTTATTGATTTAAAAGTTCAAATCTTAAAATATGTTTAAATTATAATTGATTTCCAAATATTATATTTTAATGAAATTTAATGATTTAGAATTGGATAATCAATTGTAATAAAGGTTATCTTTAGTTAGTTTGAATTTAATTTAATTAAAGATAATTAAATTTGTAAAGATAATTGAGACAATTAAATCATTTTTAATTATCAAGTTTTAATTGTTAATAAATGATTTAATTAAGATAATGGTTTCTTAATTAAGAATCTTTTAATATAATAAGATTAAGAATCATTTAATTAATTTTAAATGATTTAGTTAAATAGTTAATTAAATAATAAATTTGTGATTAATTAAAATAATCACTTATGGATTAATATAATATAATTACTTGGGAAGTAATTAAAGTAATTAAGTGATTAATTACCAAAGGTAATTAAGTAAAGAATAATCACTTTATGAAAAGTAATTAGGTAAATGTGATTAAGAGTTAATCACTTTAGTTATTAATTAAAGACTTAATTAATAATTGATTAAAGGTTTAAATTACTTGATTAATGATTAATTAATTAAAGAATTAAGAGTAATTAATTAAGTAATTAATTACTTGTGAAAGTAATTAATTAAGAAGAAATTTAATTAATGAGGTAATCATTAATTAATGAAAATAATTAATTAATTGTTAATTAATAATTTAAGAATAATTAATTTATAATTAAGTTTTAATTACTAAATGTAATTAAAGTAATTAATCAAATGTGATTAATTGAAAGTAATTAATTAAGAATGATTAATTAAGAGTAATTAATCAAATGTGATTAATTAAAAATGATTAATCAAGTGCAATTGATTTAAAGATAATTAAGGAATAATTATCAGAATAATTAGAGAATAATTAATCAAGATTGATTAATTTAGAAGTAATTATGAGGTAATTACTTAATTTAATTTGCAAGTAATTAATCAGGATGATTAATTAATTTGGAAATTAAGTAATAATTACTTATAGTAATTAAGTGAAATTTATCAAGGAAGATTAATTGAGTTGGGTAATTAAGTGATGTTTGTTAATTAATTTGTAATTAATTAATGAATAGTATTGGATTGGAGATAATCCAAGTGTTTAATTAAGAATTAATTTAATTTAAGAATTAATTAAATTAATCGAGTTTGAATCAAACTTGTTTATGGATGATAATTGATTGGATGATATATATATATATCATTGAATGAGTTAATGATATTGGATGTTGTTGGATGATATTGATTGATGGATGATGATATGTATATGCTATATCTGAATGTGATACATATATGCTGCTTTGTGATATGTATAGATGCATGTGATGATAGATGCTCATCTATTTGTGTTGTGAATACATCCATTTATGTTAAGTGATATTTCTAAATATCTATTGTTTAAATCCCTTAAGTATAACTTGGACATTAAAATGGCGTTTGGTTTCGATGAGACCGGGATCGGGTTTCCATATTTGGAATCCGAAAACCACATCGATTCCAATTAAACGTTAGGTCGTTAATCCAAGTGGAGCAAGTGAAGACTCGAGGTGTAAGGGCTATACGTCAGTATAACTCTGTGGGTGATTCCGTAATGAGTTTGACGGAATAGTGCTTATAGATTCGAGATGGTGAATCAGAGTGCAAGGGCTATGGTCGTTGACTCTGAGGGTGATTCCAAAACGAGTGCAACGAGATAGTGCCTTCGGTTTCGTTCGAACCCGGAACGAACTTGTATGGATTGAATGCTTTCAGAACATCGTCAGGCGGACGATGAGCATTCTAAGATAATTGGTCCTATAAAGGTAATCGCAGCCTCAAGCCTCATCAACCGGGAATGGCTAAAACAGGGGAGATGCAGCAAGGCTTCGTGGGTCGCGCCCACTGGAGGGCAAGATACATCCCTGTCTAGAGGTCCCTTTATATTTCGGCTGTGTGGGCAGTTGGTCTGCAGCCAACTGCGGGGTGGTCTTGTTCGGGACTGTTCAGTAAGGAACGGTGCCGGCCTTGTGTTGCAGGGGAGTTAGGGTGGCTCCTCGGTACGGTGATCTAGGCCACGTACTGTGACGGGCGGTACCCCAGTAGCCCTGCCATTGTTGGAAACCCATTTTCCCTACGAGACCCTACGGTTTTGTTTGTATTACCCACTTTTGTGGCTAGTAGCTGGAATTTAATAGATGTAACAATTTCGGCTATTTCATATTTACTTGAAAACCCTAGACACTATTATAATATCACTGGATTTCCTATCAAATGTTTTGGTTAGCGTAAGGTAAAAACTTTTCCATGTTTATGTGTGGGAAGTCTTACGTGATACCTTTTGTTTTCAAAGGATTTTCTAAAGTTAAGCAATCTTAAACCGTTTACTCACACCAGACCCCTGTCTGACCCGAGTGTTTATTTTCTGTTTTATTAAACTCTTGGGTACTCATATTCTATATGAGTAGTCAAGTGATTCAGGTTATCTCTTGACGAATTCTGGAGGAGCTTTGGAGCAGGAGGCTTCAGCGTGTAGATATATGGTTAGAGTTTCCGCTGTGTTGTTTCTGTATGATGTCTTGTATTGTATTAGACAGAAATGTTATAACTGTCTAATTTGAGATGTTTAGTTGTGTACTCTGATGTATATGATACTATGTATATGTTCTATGTTATATTTAAATCGTTCCGCTGTGAGATTCTGATGTGTTGTTTTCTCTTTCTTCTCTTTCTTTTCTTCTTCTATCCCTTTCTTTCTTAATTAGTGATGCGATTTTCCGGTAGTGGAAAGTTGGGTCGCTACCGTTGGTATCAGAGCGTTAGGTTGAGTAATACCTAGGCTCTGGAGTGGTGTCTATCTTGAGAGAGCGTACTTGTAATTTTTTATATAAATATATATTTATATAACTACCTAATCTGTTGGGTTATCTGTTCGGATTTTCCAACATAGGCTATAAAGGTAGATAAGGTAGAAGTGTGTGGAACACGACTACCACTTTTGGTTGAGGTTTATATGTTGTGGTTGGAGGTGTTTATCGAGATTGTAGACCTGATACTGTCTCGAATAAGTTTTGTGGGTTGTAGAAAGGATTTCTTTGAGTCCAGAGGAAGTCTTTTTCCAAGAATTGGAGTATATTCTTGAAGTGTGAGGTTGATTTGCTCTCGAGTGAGCGGGATTTCCTTGAGTTGAGTTGTCCGCTGAGCAGAAGCAAGTGATGGTGTCTTGATGACTTCAAGAAGGAATAGCTGTGTGATGAGATGCATTTTCCATAAATGGTTCTGAAGATGTTTCTTTTGGAAGCAGATTTAGATGGTGTTGGAAGAGCATTGATGTCTTCTACAAGGAAGGTTCAGATGTTCTGAGATTTTCTGGATCTTAAGTAAGGATGTCTTATCTTTATTGAAGTAGGAGACTAAGGTCGATGAGTTACCTCATTTCGGACATGGTCTCAATTGTTTTCTTAAGAAGATAAGTAGCTGGTGTTTGATTTGGAGCCGAGTTTCTTGAGGAGATGTTTACTCATCTCAAGGATTTTTAATGAGATTGGATGATAGTTTTGAGTTTCAAGAAGCTTCTGGTTAAGGATGATCTTTTGGTTTAGCTGTATCTTTGAAGTGGAGTCCGGAAGTAGCAGCATGGATCTATTTCTTCGATGATTCAGTAATCTTTGGGATTCTACTATCAGCAGACCCGGCAGATAGTGAAAGCTTATTCATTTCTTTGGAAGGCTCAGCAAAGCGAGATATTTGTTGGAAGGGATCTATCAGTTTCTGATAGGTGAGCTATTCTTGAAGATTGGTCTTGGATAGGAAAAGCTGTTCTAGTTGGTGAAGACAGTTCTTTGGAATTTGAACTGTAGGATCGCAAAAGTGACTTGCGATTAGTTGGGAATCTTGGAGTATTCTTGGTTTGAGATTGAGGCATCTCAAGTAGAGGTGGAAGCTATGGAAGTAGTCGGAGGATTCTCCAGATGTTTTTAGGGAATTAGAAGTTGACCTGAATCGGGGACTGAGATTTCTTATCAACTTGGATTTTCAGGAGTAGTATTGATGGTTCAATCTTGTAGTAGGATGACTCCTGGAGCGAGAAGAGTTTGGTGAGGCAGCTCAGGATTCTTTGGATTGATCATCTTATTCTGAGTTGAGATTCTGTTGAGATGTTTTGACCAAGTGGAAGGGTCACTTAGATTTTATGAGTCGGATGAACCGTGTATAGTGAAAGATTGTGCTTGTGTTCTTCAATAGCATTCTTATCTGCTCTAGATCAGAGTTGTGCAGCGGAAGCAAGTTGGGAATTATTCTAGTATAGAACAACCGGATGTCGCAGTAAAGGAATTTCTACTGGAAATTTAAGTATGAAGGAATTTTCTAGATTTGAAGGCAAGGTTGTCAAGTACAACTGTTGGCTATTCCAGATAGGAGAGGTATGTTTGAAGTCCATTGATGATTGTGGTATAGAATTGTGGATTGGATTTTGGCGAATTATTTTTGGGTAAGCCATTTTGTTGAGTAGGATCTGGAGATTTGATTTGAGTTGGTGCTGTTGTTTCATGGAGCAATCAGCAAGGGTTAGGCTGATCAGGTATATTGGAGGTGACTCGGAGCATCTGAAGAATTGTGCAGTTAAGAACTGAGGAGATTTGGGATGTGCAATTAGAGTTTGGATATTGATTTGGTTTTATCCAATCAAAGGAATTATAAGAGACTGGGTAAAATTGGAAAGCTAGCTCCAGAGGTATTTTGAGTTTTCTGTGTTCTCTAGAGATTTGATTTTGATCAACAGGATTGAATTGCCAGTTTGAATAGCTGGGAATTCATTGTATTTCACATATCTCAGAGGAATATGTGTATGATTCTTTGAGTGATAGAATCAGCAGTTCAGAAGAATCTGGTAGTTGAGTTGGTTTTGGGATTAGTCTGGTATCTTGTTCAGATTTGTAGAATCAGATGAGGGAGTTCTTGGTTTTAGTAGTGTAGTAATTAAGATTCTGTAGAGTGAGTGTTCCAGTATAGGTATCTGGAAACTCTAGATATTAGGAAGTTCTATTCAGAATTTTGTCTGATAGATGAAATTATTTGTTTGTTTGTTTGAATTGATTGCTTATAGGAATTTAAATTCTTTAACTGGGTTATTAAATTATCTTTGCTTTTAAATTTCGGGGACGAAATTCTTTTAAGGGGGGAGGAATGTGACGACCCGGAATTTTGAGCAATATCAATTTAATAATCTTTGATAATAATTAAATTGATTTGATCATTTTATATTATAAATTGACAAGTTAAATTTATTTTAAAGGTTAATGATAATAATTTGTTAATATCTATTCATATTTTTCTTTACAAATATGAATAGGCAAGATAAATTCTTTTGAAAGTTTATAATAATCTGATTTGGAAAATACTTATTTTGATAAATAAGAAGTTTTTAATGTAATAAAACTTTGTATTCAAATTATAATATATATGAATGTATATATTGTGATTTGATATTTGTTTTAAAATTTAATTTGGAAATTAATAAATTTAATATTAGAATGTTTTTCTATTTGAAATGTGTATATATATTTGTATATATATATTTGAAATAGGAATTGCATTAATTTGAATTTAATAATAGTTTTCAAACTTGAATATATTTAGTTTTGAATTTAAAATGATAATTTGATTTAATGACTTTGAATTGATAATTGAGATTTAGATTTAAATAACAAAGTTAATTCCTTATTTATGATAAATATGTACTTTGAATTTTTAAATAAGATCTAATTTAAAATAGAAGTTTCAAACATATAAACATGATTGGATTAAAATGTAAATTACTTGTTTCATATGAATATCTATTAAAATATAAGTATGTACATTTTATATTACATATACATATATATTAGACTTAAACAAATTATTAAAGATAAATACATTTAAAAGAAAAACATTAACTAAACAATTATAACACTTGTTAAACTTTTGAATATGTGTTAAGACACTTGTAAATTAATTGCTTATGTGTAAGTTAATTGAAACTTATAGTAGACAAGTGTCAATTCTCTTTAATCCAAAATTCTAAAAAAAAAAATGACTAAAAAGAAAAGTTTTATTCTCAGCAAAATACTTTCTTCTTCTCAACTGAAATGTAGATACAAAATGAATCAAAGGAAAAAAAAGGGGGAACTCTGATTAATATGAGATGGAATGAATCTGTAAAATCTGAAACAAAGATCTTCAAATACAAGATTTTCAAAAAGAAATTAGAGGCAAGACAGCATCAGGATGTAAATCTCCAACATGCAATTCAGATTCAACAAACAAATTCAAGAAAAATGCAATAGGATTGTATTCAATGAGCATGCAGTGAAATTCAAAGCCTGGGAAACAAATATGCAGTTCTGTTTTCTGCAGAACTAAACAGGTGAGTAAATAAATTTTAAAAACAGATTTAAACTTGAATCTTATCTTGGATTGTGAATGAATATCATGCTATTACTTGATTGAATTAAATGCATGTTGTATGTGAGTGTTTAATGGCTTGTCTGAATATAGATCGAATGCTTGTAAGATTAAAGGTTTACTGTGTGGTTATGAAACAGTTTCAAAATTTAAAATAAATTCAATAACTTGATTTTAAATTTGAATTAGACTTAGGATTGTGAATTGAAGTTGTTTGTAATCAACTAACATATCATCTAAAAATATTTGCAAGTTTTAAATTTGAATATTTAGTTGTAAATTTGCAAGTTTACAGTAAAAACATAAATTGGGTCAAAATGTATTGAATTCAATTTAAAGTTTTGATTGCATGATTGGATTTTAAATGGTAAATGATGATTTTAGAAGCTGGAATCACAATTTTTAATGAGTTAAATTATGGGAATTTTGGGATTTTCTGTTTTTGGGGCTTTTGTAAAATTCTCGAGCCTAGATTAATTTTAGCTTTTGAAATTTAAATGGAAGCATGGTTAGATGTTATCTAACACCAGAAAAATACGAATCAAAATTGTTATTCAACATAGAATTTGAAAATTGGGTTTGTAGGGTTTTGGAACTGTTTTGTTGAAGCTTGAAGTTTTTGATCGCGCGAAGTATTGGATTGACCGAGCTTCAATCGGTTTGGGGTGAAGGAGCGTGAGGGTCTTGGGGAGATGTGGCAGAGGTTTGGTAGCGTTTGGCGGTCGGCTCGCCGTGAACGAGGGGGTTTTTCGGTGATGCAGTTTTGGGTATTTGGGTTTGAGCATTCGATTTTTGTTTGAGATCGAATTGATGATTTCTGGGTTGAGTAGTTGGATAAGTGATCGAAGTGTGGTGTGCGCGTGATGCCGGCGGTGGCGATGGTGGCGCGGTGGCGTTGTGCAGGTGCACGTCGAGACGAGTGTGCGTGTCTGTGTGTTTTGAGCGTGCGTGAGTGGAAGACTCGAAGATGGCATCGGGTTTTTGGCGTGTTGTCTCGAAGCATGAAGGAAGCAGGGGAGACTCGGGGAAGTTATAAGGTTCTGGAGTAGTTTACTCGGGTGTGGCAAGTGTAGCTGAGTTACTCGAGTATTTAAGTATCCAGGAAGAAGAGCGAGTTGTTTTAGTTAATTAATTCAAAGAAATTTGGTTTTAAGAATAAAGTTTTTAAAATAGAGGTCAATCATGTTTCAAATTAAATCTGTTTTCAAAGTTATGTTCTTAAACAAATTTATATATCTTAAATTATGGAAGTTTTAAAATAAGTGGATTTGGAATAAAGTTTATATTAAACTTTATTAAATAAATTTGGGAAAGTTTTATTGATTTAAAAGTTCAAATCTTAAAATATGTTTAAATTATAATTGATTTCCAAATATTATATTTTAATGAAATTTAATGATTTAGAATTGGATAATCAATTGTAATAAAGGTTATCTTTAGTTAGTTTGAATTTAATTTAATTAAAGATAATTAAATTTGTAAAGATAATTGAGACAATTAAATCATTTTTAATTATCAAGTTTTAATTGTTAATAAATGATTTAATTAAGATAATGGTTTCTTAATTAAGAATCTTTTAATATAATAAGATTAAGAATCATTTAATTAATTTTAAATGATTTAGTTAAATAGTTAATTAAATAATAAATTTGTGATTAATTAAAATAATCACTTATGGATTAATATAATATAATTACTTGGGAAGTAATTAAAGTAATTAAGTGATTAATTACCAAAGGTAATTAAGTAAAGAATAATCACTTTATGAAAAGTAATTAGGTAAATGTGATTAAGAGTTAATCACTTTAGTTATTAATTAAAGACTTAATTAATAATTGATTAAAGGTTTAAATTACTTGATTAATGATTAATTAATTAAAGAATTAAGAGTAATTAATTAAGTAATTAATTACTTGTGAAAGTAATTAATTAAGAAGAAATTTAATTAATGAGGTAATCATTAATTAATGAAAATAATTAATTAATTGTTAATTAATAATTTAAGAATAATTAATTTATAATTAAGTTTTAATTACTAAATGTAATTAAAGTAATTAATCAAATGTGATTAATTGAAAGTAATTAATTAAGAATGATTAATTAAGAGTAATTAATCAAATGTGATTAATTAAAAATGATTAATCAAGTGCAATTGATTTAAAGATAATTAAGGAATAATTATCAGAATAATTAGAGAATAATTAATCAAGATTGATTAATTTAGAAGTAATTATGAGGTAATTACTTAATTTAATTTGCAAGTAATTAATCAGGATGATTAATTAATTTGGAAATTAAGTAATAATTACTTATAGTAATTAAGTGAAATTTATCAAGGAAGATTAATTGAGTTGGGTAATTAAGTGATGTTTGTTAATTAATTTGTAATTAATTAATGAATAGTATTGGATTGGAGATAATCCAAGTGTTTAATTAAGAATTAATTTAATTTAAGAATTAATTAAATTAATCGAGTTTGAATCAAACTTGTTTATGGATGATAATTGATTGGATGATATATATATATATCATTGAATGAGTTAATGATATTGGATGTTGTTGGATGATATTGATTGATGGATGATGATATGTATATGCTATATCTGAATGTGATACATATATGCTGCTTTGTGATATGTATAGATGCATGTGATGATAGATGCTCATCTATTTGTGTTGTGAATACATCCATTTATGTTAAGTGATATTTCTAAATATCTATTGTTTAAATCCCTTAAGTATAACTTGGACATTAAAATGGCGTTTGGTTTCGATGAGACCGGGATCGGGTTTCCATATTTGGAATCCGAAAACCACATCGATTCCAATTAAACGTTAGGTCGTTAATCCAAGTGGAGCAAGTGAAGACTCGAGGTGTAAGGGCTATACGTCAGTATAACTCTGTGGGTGATTCCGTAATGAGTTTGACGGAATAGTGCTTATAGATTCGAGATGGTGAATCAGAGTGCAAGGGCTATGGTCGTTGACTCTGAGGGTGATTCCAAAACGAGTGCAACGAGATAGTGCCTTCGGTTTCGTTCGAACCCGGAACGAACTTGTATGGATTGAATGCTTTCAGAACATCGTCAGGCGGACGATGAGCATTCTAAGATAATTGGTCCTATAAAGGTAATCGCAGCCTCAAGCCTCATCAACCGGGAATGGCTAAAACAGGGGAGATGCAGCAAGGCTTCGTGGGTCGCGCCCACTGGAGGGCAAGATACATCCCTGTCTAGAGGTCCCTTTATATTTCGGCTGTGTGGGCAGTTGGTCTGCAGCCAACTGCGGGGTGGTCTTGTTCGGGACTGTTCAGTAAGGAACGGTGCCGGCCTTGTGTTGCAGGGGAGTTAGGGTGGCTCCTCGGTACGGTGATCTAGGCCACGTACTGTGACGGGCGGTACCCCAGTAGCCCTGCCATTGTTGGAAACCCATTTTCCCTACGAGACCCTACGGTTTTGTTTGTATTACCCACTTTTGTGGCTAGTAGCTGGAATTTAATAGATGTAACAATTTCGGCTATTTCATATTTACTTGAAAACCCTAGACACTATTATAATATCACTGGATTTCCTATCAAATGTTTTGGTTAGCGTAAGGTAAAAACTTTTCCATGTTTATGTGTGGGAAGTCTTACGTGATACCTTTTGTTTTCAAAGGATTTTCTAAAGTTAAGCAATCTTAAACCGTTTACTCACACCAGACCCCTGTCTGACCCGAGTGTTTATTTTCTGTTTTATTAAACTCTTGGGTACTCATATTCTATATGAGTAGTCAAGTGATTCAGGTTATCTCTTGACGAATTCTGGAGGAGCTTTGGAGCAGGAGGCTTCAGCGTGTAGATATATGGTTAGAGTTTCCGCTGTGTTGTTTCTGTATGATGTCTTGTATTGTATTAGACAGAAATGTTATAACTGTCTAATTTGAGATGTTTAGTTGTGTACTCTGATGTATATGATACTATGTATATGTTCTATGTTATATTTAAATCGTTCCGCTGTGAGATTCTGATGTGTTGTTTTCTCTTTCTTCTCTTTCTTTTCTTCTTCTATCCCTTTCTTTCTTAATTAGTGATGCGATTTTCCGGTAGTGGAAAGTTGGGTCGCTACAGTCATACTTCGGTATAATTTTTGGTCAACACTTTTGCCACTTTCATCTTTTTCAAGATGTGTTGTTAGACTCATTGGAGTCGATTTGGCAGAAGTATTTTCCATTCTGAATCGTTTGATTAAATTATCACAATATTTTTATTGATTAATGAAAATGTCATTTTGAAGTTGTTTAATTTGTAAACCAAGAAAATATGTTAGTTCTCCCATGTACGAAATTTCAAATTCCTTGGTCATTATTTCGGAGAAGTCTTGACACAACTTGCCATTGGTAGAACCAAAAATGATATTATCAACATAAATTTGAACTATTAAAATATCCTTTTTCGAATGTTTAATAAAAAGTGTTTGATCAACTTTCCTAATTTGAAATCCTGAAGAAATTAGATATGTCTTTAGTCGATTGTACCAAACACGTGGTGCTTGTTTTAAACCATATAGAGCTTTCTTAAGTTTGTAGACATGATCTGGAAATTTCTCGTGAATAAATAAGGGAGGTTGTTCAACATACACATTTTCTTTTATACAACCGTTCAGAAAAGCACTTTTAACGTCCATTTGATAAAGTTTGAAATTGTAAAAACATGCATAGGCCATTAAGATCCGTATTGCTTCTAGTCTTACAACCAGAGCAAACGTTTCTTCGTAGTCAATTCCTTCTTCTTGATTGTATACTTGTGCAACTAACCTTGCTTTATTTCTGGTAATGTTGCCTTGTTCATCTGCTTTGTTCTTGTAGACCCATTTCGTTCCGATAATAGTTTGGTCACTTAGTCTAGGAACCAATTCCCAAACTTCATTGTGCTCAAACTGATTTAGCTCTTCTTGGCTCTTCTTGCATTGCAATTATCCACTAGTCGTCCGTGGAAGCTTCTTTGGGATTCTTTGGTTTGATATTGGAAAGGAATGCTACGTAGCCCATTTGATTTAGTTGACTTCTAATTCGTACATTTGAATTAATTTCACCAACAATATTTTGAACAGGATGATCCCGTAATATTTTTGGTGGAGATCTTAATTCATCATCATTATTATAAACAACGTTTTCATCAGTTTCAAGGTTTGTAGTTTTCGTATTTGTGATGTTATCTGCAAAATCTTCATCATCTTTTATACTTGGTTTTTGTTGAAAATTTTCATCGAAAGATACGTGTAAAGTTTCTTCAACGGCATTTGATCTTTTATTAAATACGTGTTAAGCTTTGCTACGATCTGAATATCCTAGAAAGATTCCTTCGTCGAATTTCACATCGAATTTTCCAAGCTGATCTTTTGTATTTAATATAAAACATTTTGAACCAAAAACTTTGAAATAAGAAATCTTTGGTTTTCTTCTAGTAAAAAGTTCGTAAGAAGTGTTTTTCGTGAGAGGTCGAATAGAAACACGATTCAAAACATAACAAGCAGTTGCAACAGCTTCTTCCCAAAAATGTTTTGGAAGAGAGCCTACATTTAACAAGGTTCGTGCACATTCTTGTAAAGTTTTGTTTTTACGTTCTACAACTTCGTTTTGTTGTGGAGTTCTAGGGAATGAAAAATTATGAAAAATTCTTTTCTTTTTACAAAAATGGTCAAAAACTTTGTTTTCAAATTCTTCTACGTGATCACTTCTTATGTTCTTTATTTTCAAGCCTTTTAAATTTTGGATTCGTTTGACAAAAATTTTAAAATGCTCTAACGTATCACTTTTATTTTCATAAAAATGGTCCGAGTATATCTAGAAAAATCATCTACTATTACAAACACATAACTATTGTGGTTTAAGGATTGAACTTGGGTTGGCCCAAATAGATCCATGTGTAGTAATTCAAGTGGTTGTAATGTATAAATAACTTTCTTAGATTTAAAATATGATTTGATTAATTTTCCTAATTAACATGCATCACAAATATGATTGATTTTGAAGTTCATTTTTGGTAAACCTCTGACTAAATCATTTTTAGAAAGCTTGTTTATAGTTTTGAAGTTGATATGACAGAATCTTTTGTGCCATAGCAAAGGATCATATTCATTAGCTATTAAACACATATCTGAATTGTGATTGATTTTCATATTCAGAATATAGATATTTCTATCTCTATTTCCCTCAAATATAATATTTTAATTTTTGTCAAAAATGCTACACTTATCTTTAGAAAAAGAAATTTTGAATCCTTTGTCACACAACTAGCTGATACTTAAAAGATTGTGTTTTAAATTTTTGACTAGTAAAACATTAGAAAAAAGTGGTAAATTAGATGTACCGACATTGCTGAGGTCGCCATTTCCGATGATATATCCTTTGGAATTTCTCCAAAAGTGACAGAGCCACCATCTGAGTAAGTAATGTTTGATAGCATATTTTTGTCTCCAGTCATATGTTTTGAGCAACCACTGTCGAATATCCATTTTCCTCTCCTTTTAAGTGGGTCCTACAAAAAATAATAATAACATTGGCACCCATCTTGTAATAGGGTCCTAAGAGTTAGGTCTTAGGAAATCAAACCAAAGTAGGTTCAGTATCCCTCTTAAAAATATAATTTTTATTTTTGTGAACAGTTTCCAAAAAGTATTTATATATTTATTCCTAATCAAACTATTGATTGTTTTGGGAACCCATATTTTTATGGTTTTTGAACTATTGTTCCTTTTTGGACGAGAAATAGCATTAGAAATATTTCTCCTAATTTCCTTTTTAGATGGAGCCTTTGATTTCTTAGAATATCCTAGTCCCTTTTTATTAGAAGTGGATTGAGAATTTTCAAGAATATTTGAGAGAGTTTCTTAACCTTTATTAAAGTTTAGAACATTTCTAGTAATATTATCTAACTTGGTTTTAAGACAAGATTATCTAATTCTATCATTTTGATCTTACTTTTTAGCTCACGATTTTCAGAGACAGGAGAATCATTCTTTTCTTTTTGAGTTTCAAATTCTTAGCTTAATAAAGTAAGTTGAGAGTTACCGTTCGAGAAGATATCTTGAAGTTTTCCAAGTTCTTCTTCTAATATTTTATTTTCATCATTAAGCATATCTCTCTCGAATTCTTCTTTTCTCTTATTTTCTAGAGCTTCTTTATATTTTCTTTTGATACTTTTTAAGGTATCAAGAAGTTCTGAATTAATTTCAATCATATCATCAAAAGTAACATCATTTACCTCATTCTCTGTAGTCATGAAACAAACATTTGCTTGTTCTTTTTCACTGTCACTATTGCTTTCTAAAGAAGAAGATTTGGAGTCATCCCATGTTACTGAAAATGATTTTCTTTTAAACTTGACCTTTCGATTCTTATTGTGATATGTTTTCCTTTTTTCTGGGCAATCTTTTTGCGTGTGCCCTTTCTTGTGGCAGTTAAAGCATTCTAGTATAGATGTAGATGACTTATTTGTATTGTTGCTGAAGTTTCTTTTCCCGTTGTTTCGATTTCCTTTTCTGTATTTAAAAAACTTTTTAAAGTTTTTAGCAATGAATGCTAAGTCTTCTTCATCCGAGTCTGACTCTTCTTTTTCTGCATGAAATGCCATATTCTTTTTGTCTTGAGCTTGTACTCTTTTAGCCTGCAAATTTACTTCGTAGGACATTAGATTACCTATTAACTCTTTTAGTTTCATGGTAAAAAGACCATTAGCTTCTTCAATAGCTAAAACTTTTCTTTCCCATTCATCCGTTAAAGATTTAAGGATTTTTGAAACAATATCAAAATCGCAGTGTGTTTCTCCTAGTCCTAGTAATGAATGATGAATGTCTTGAAATCTGGAGTACATATCATTTATAGATTCATCTTGCTTCATTTTAAAATTTTGAAATTGATTCTTAAGCATAGATATTTTACTTTGTTTACCCTTGTTAGTACCTTCACGAGTGACTTTTAGTGTTCTCCACGTTTCATATGCAATGTTACATATACTAACTCGGTTAAATTCATTTTTATCTAATGCACAAAAAAACATATTCATTGCTTTAGCATTAGCTGAAGCATCATGTTTTTGTGCAGCTGTCCATGTAGTATATTCAGTAGTAGGTGTAGTATATTCTACTTGCGTAACATTCCATGCATTAAAACTACAGGCTTGCATATAAATACGCATTCGTGTTGCCCAATAGTTGTAATTCACGCCATTGAATAGTGGAGGTCGTGTAGTAGATTGACCTTCAATAAAACTAGTGTTAGTGGCAGTGCTAGTGTTGTTTTCCATATTAGTAAGATATCAGATAACTGTGTAACGGTTTTAAGATGCCTTGCTCCGATACCAAATGAAAAGACAGTGCAGATCGTGCTATATGGAATTATACTATACTACTGTGGAAATAAACTAAAATATTATAGCAATGTAAATAAGTAAAATAAAACATGCACATCATGAATTGTTATACTGGTTCGAACTTCCCGTTGTACGTCCAGTCCCAGACTCCTTCTGGAATTTCAATAACAACAATCCTTACTTAACCCGGAGGAACAGGTTTACAACACCTGAACAACAGAATAGGATTTCGATGCCTCAACAGCCGAAGAGGACTTCACTCGCCTGAATAGCAGAACAGGACTTCAACTTATACAAAGAGCATTTGACACAGTGTGTTCTTGATAACACGGATTTGTCTCTTGATAGTACAATCTTCCTATAATCTACTCCTTTTGATATATATATATATATATATATATATATATATATATATATATATCTGTGTGTGTGTATGCGCGAGCGTGCGTGCGTGCGTGTGTGAAGAGTATGGAAGTAAATGAATGATTTTATATGAACTTGAATGCACAAGAGTGTTAGAATCAAAGTAGTATAAGAATGGAAAGAGTTAGATCGACTAGGTCAATAAAACTAATGATTCTAACATGTTTATATATAGTACAAAAAGATGCAATTGTTTGTGAATAGTTATTAAGAAAATATATGAACATATCTATTGATAAAAAGTTGTATATGTTCATGGAAGAGAAATGTCTATTCAAAAATATAGCCGTTGTAGGAATTCAGAGGTCTAAAAAATTGAAATCAGACTTCTGAAATTGTTAAGGTGCAAACCAGAAAGGAAATTGATCATTTTTGACCTGATTTAGATGTCTGAAAATTCCAATTCAAATGTCTGAGTATTGTCTTAAAAATCAAATTTGATTACATATTCAGACGTCTGAAATGGTCAATTTAGACATCTGAATTTGACTTGAAAATTCAAATATGCTCTTATGCATGTGTGTATGTACACGTGTCAACGTGTATATCCAAAGGAGAGATTTTAACATTATTTTAATTCTAAATAATGAGTCAAAACAACATATATGCAGCAAGAAGATTATTTGAATCCGATCTTGTAGATATTCCTCCAAAAACAAGTTAGCATAGAAAATCAATGTATATAGTTGTCGTAGTCAAAATATCATAAGTATGAAACGTCGTAGATGAGGTTTCAACAATACGAAGTGCTGTTGATCAATTTTTGATCAAAGCATGGCTTTGTGAAAAAACATAGCTTTGTGGACGAGACCTCATAAGACCTCACACCCCGAAAATGGTCAAAACAGGAAAGATGCGGCAAGGTTGCAGGGGTCGTGCCCCTAGGGTATGTCCATTCCCTTTGGAAAAGGGTGGTATCATGGTATGGAGCCCAGATACTTAACTCATGTGGACACTGTAAATTTATTACTATGTGATGTTGCTTTGTGGTTGAGGATACTCGGATAAAGGTCGCAAACGACCGGGGATGGCATATCTTAGGTGTAACTCCCGAGAAGGGAGTAAACCGGCCTTGTGCTGGTAGAGAGCCGGGAAGGTTCTCGGGGCATCCCTCCAGAGGCGTACCTATGTCGCCCAGGAAGTTCCTTTGCCTGACCATTTGTTGGAAATCCAATCTCCAATACACGCCTTGTAAGGTTTTAGTTGTATAACCTGTCATTTACTTATGGTGGTCACCACTATTTAAATATTAGCTATAGTAGGCATAGTTCGAAATGTCTATGCTGGCTAAGACTAATATTATACTTTCGAATGGTTTTCTGCACTATGCACTAATAATAATATCAAATGGTTTTCGCGTATCAAGCATTTTTGACTATCATAAGGAGAAATCTTCTCCAATTCTGCGTTTGCATGGTGTGTGCGGTGGAAGGCCTTATGGTAGTTTCATTTTCCAAAAAGAATTGCCGATTTCTTTTTAAATTCTTTTGTTTGCTTTGTCCAAAGAAAACTGTTTTTCTTTGCTCATACCAGTGCCATGACTGACCCGGAGTTTATTGTTCCCTTTCTAAACTCTGGGTGCCCACAATTTTCAACACGGGCAGTCTAGAGTTAGGTTTTTCAAAAAATAAAATAGTAGGTATTTATTCGATGGCCTTCGAAGTATTTAGGTTGGTAGCATTTAGAAATCTTCTTCAGGCTTTAGCCTCTGAAGTTTTTTGGGTATTGGAAAATCGCATCGGGATGGAGTTTGGTTCAGTTCAGCTTGATGGTGGTTCGATTTTTTGGTTCAAGCTATCTTTGGGTTGGAGTTTTTTGAGATGGAATTGGACTCTTTTAGTGATTTTTCTGTCTTCTGGTGATATAGTTCCGCTGTGTTATTATCTTTCCGCTGATGTATCTTGTCTTTGGTATTTGTATCGATATCTCAATTGTATAAGATATTGTATATGTTGTATATATATGATATTATTGTTTCTCTTCCGTTGTGTTGTTGTACTTAATGTGTTATAAGCTCCGGCACGAATCGAATTTCAATGGTTGAATCTACGGCATTCGAGTTCAAGTGAAGTACGGATGTCGATTTTCGAACGCTGAAATTTGGATCGTGACAAATATCTTTAGTATACAAACTCCGATTGACTTGAAAATTGAAATGTTAGCTTTCATAGCTTTGCAGGTCCTGTCATATCAATTGTAGCTCGATCTGAACTCGGACAAAATTTACCAATATCCATAGTAGACCTATGTATTAACGATCTCCAGGACGAGCTATCCTTGGTTTCTAGTCAAGTTCGTGGTGTCGCGGCCTTGCCAAAAGGCGGGATAACAATTTTAATATGGATTTAGAAGAGTAATTAAATATGATTTTGTGAATAATATTACAAATGGAAATTTTAGACAACTTTTTGTATATAAGTAAATCTTGGAATAATTTTGAGTTATGGAATATTTTAATAAATCTATGAATATTTTTATAAATTTAAATAACGAATGGATTTATGGAAAGTTATAATAAGTGTTTTTAAAATAATAAACACAAAAGAAAAAATATTTTGAGAACCTTAATTATATAATTTGAGGAGTACTAATAATCGATTTTGTATCATCGATTGGTTTAAATGCATTCAAATAATGCTTTGTCGAATATGATATAACTCTTTGAATAGAATGTTTGAGTGAAACTTACTAGCCCATTAGCGAATACTCGACCGGTAGTATAAGATGTCTTGGTTAAATTCATGTGATTCCTATTAGGAAGTATATATTTTACACTACAGAGTTGTATTCTTTTCTGGTGTATGACAAGTGGTTACTAGATCCTTAAGAGAATGTAGTTTAGGTTTTCAGGTGGTATTCGTAATAAGTGATATTTACTAGCTTGTAGTAAATACTTGGATTTCATCATACGGTATGGGATGTATTGGTTAAGTTTTGGTAATTACTAAAGGTGATAGTATTTGGCACTTTAGAGTTTACTCTCTTATGATGCGCGGTAAGTGGCTGCTAGATCCTTAAGAAGTTTATTCCTGGATTTCTTTTCAAACATAATAATATTAAATAAATGTAGAACTATCGAGTCTTGGTTTCTACGATCACCTTGATCGGTATGGACTATCCTTGAGATCAATCTGTGATTTTGTGTTCCCGGTCTTAGTATGATCCTTGGTATCAGATAGGTTCGAGTGATACCAATTTGTTTGTTTGTTTGTCACGAGTTTTAAGTACAATCATTGCAATTGTTTTGGACGATCATCACTATCGGTTTGGATTAAGATCTCTTGGAATATGGATATAGGATTCTGTGACTATTCTGTGTTCGTGAAATAAATATATATTCTTGTGTCGTGTGTTAGTGAAATAAATCTATCATGTGAGGATGTTAAGTTATTTCTGTTATTTTGTGTTTAGTGACTAGTTCGTATTTGTGACTCAAACTTATAACCCTGTTCTGAGTTAATCATTGATATTTGTGTGCTTAGAAATATTGTACTTTGTTCTATGAATTCATTATTTAGGGACTTATATGTGTTCGTGACTTAAATGTATAACCATGTGCCTTGAGATGAAGTCTAAGTTAAATTAATTCCCCTGACTTGTTTTATCTTGGACATCAACATCTGTATTTACTTATATGTTATTTATTCTTGTGTTATATTCTATTCTCACCATATTTGATATTTAGAGATAGTCTGACCCGGGTGTTATTTTGCTCGGGTCAGACCGAGACTTTTTATGATACAGGACAAGTTAACATTTGAATAATTAGGCTTGCAAGGAGACAAGTTTATCTCATTTAGAAAATTTGTGAATATGTTTATAAGATGTCTCATTTAGATTAGAGAACCGTAAAATTTGTATGACAATTGAGTTTAAAATTTCATTTTATAAACTAAATAATTTGTATATGTATAAGTTGAGATTTATTCCGTTGTGATCCGTGACTGTTACTTATATGATATATTGTTCTGATTCTGAGAAATAGATGTGTCTATTACTTTTATTAATATTGTACACGTCACATTCAGTTTAGATATTAAGTGAAAAATGTATAAATGACGTGTAAGTGTTAATAGAAAGATATATTCACATTCGATCGCCCCTAACAAGCCGTGTTTTTCAGATTAGCAAACAACACTACTTGTAATGTTCCTTGCTAAACTGGACATCGCGGTAGGGTCGTTGCATATATATATGCATATACGTGTGTGTACACACACGTATACGTATACATACACACACACATATACGTATACATACATACATACATACATACATACATATACATATATACATATATATACATATATACATATATATATATATATACATATATATAAACTAGCTGATGAATATATTATAAAACTTATTTGAGAAAGCCATGAACTGATACTGACACTTAGCTTAATTCTGCAAAGTTGTTACAAAATACCAGGATATTTGGAAGTCAATAACAAAGGGTTCAAAATCTTGGCTTAAATAAATAAGATAATTTTAAGAAAATGTTAGGTGATATACACTCACACCAGACTATTTAGTCCGACCTATTTGATTTACTTTGGCAATCATTTGGGTGTCTCATTGAATGGGCAGCTCATGGATTGCATGCAGGAATTGAAGGAACAACATGATTACATCTGTGAAGGAAATGCAGAAGGAGGAGCTTTCAAATTATCTTTTTATAATATGAACTTAAGCCTTCTTTTTATAATATGAAATTAAGCCCTTAAATATAAGCTATCTTTTACCTCTCCATGTAATGTAATAGAACTAATATGTATTATTAGTAAGGTTTGTGAAAACTGATGTATTAAGGATATGATTGCTAGTAGAATTTAGATGCAATGATGTAAAAACTAAAGAATTGTCTTTGTTTATTTCTGAACTGAGTTATATTTACTTTTAATTATATTTTTACTAGAACTATAAGAAATGAGTAAAATGTATATAAAACGCAAATAACTACGAACTATAATGTTAAGTTGAAAGGTTAGCTCTCAATGTACTTTAGAAGTTAGCATGCACGTTGTTGTTAATATGTTCAAAGTCCAGTTGTAGGTTTGGTAACTATTTAAACCCGAGTCATGTGGTTGTGTAAATATGATCTGTTCATAAAGCATTGAAGAAATTTGCATGCTTGCTTCTCATGTTCACGTCTAAAGGCAAGTTAATGTAGAAATCAGTTTTATGTGAGAAATGCAGTTGTATGGGTGAGCTAGAATAGGTTAGCTGGAGCCATCCACTATTCATTTACGTATATGAATTGAGATGTAGGAATAGGCATACATCACATCTTGCATTAAAGAGTTGATAATGCAGAAGCAAAAAAGGGCAAAAGTAGCAGCTGTTTACATATGGTGGGAATTATAGTGCTAGGTATAATGTGAAAGAATAATATAGTAGAAACAAATAGTACGTCATTTAGTACAGGACTTATAATACCAAGCAAGTGATCATTTACGTACGGTGGGAATGAAGTGCAAAAGGAAGCAGCTGAATTGATATAGAAGCATAGTTTTCGTGACCGTGCCGCGCCTCGAACCGTTATAACTGAAAATTTAAGGTTTTGTCTGTTCAATCGGTTGAACAGTCAGAATTATGATTTTTTTTTCAAAAATTTTGCATATTTAGTTACAAATTATATGCCAAAATGTTGAAATTAATAATGCTATGCACATAAGTTGTCGATAGTCTTCAAGGTCTGCAATCGAAGTTATGCGTTATTGCAGTGCACAACTACAGCTGTACATACAGTAGAGTAATGCACAACGATAGAATTTTAATGAAAATAAACTTGACGAATCTTGTCGTGGTATTGGAGGAGTTTGCAGCAGCGAAAAACGAAGTGGTGGAGTTTGTGGTTTAGATTTTGGAACGATTATAATTTTTAAAATATACATTTACTTGCTTTCTTCAAAGCAATGCAAAAGATGAAAATGAGATATAATTACACGATGAGAAAGTAGGAAAAAATAAAAGAATCATGGTTCAACCAAGTAAAATCGATGGTGGGACCGGTGGTTTGAAGGTCCGACCAACGCTCATAGATGATTGAGCGTTCCGAACCGTGGGGATTCAAATTAAAGGTTATTCGAGGTCCACATGTTGTAGCATGTTGGTTCAAAAATTTAGTTAAAAATGAGTGTCATTTCAAGGAGACCAAACCACCCGTACCAAACCCTCTCTGTTTCTCTGTACTCAACTAACCGGGAACACTGATTTTCAGACATTTTGCAATTAAACCCCTTTTCCCCCTCCTGCCGTTGGAGTTTAATTGCAAAACGTCTGAAAATTATTGTCTCCGATTGGTTGGGGATAGAGGGAACAGAGAAGTTTGGTACAGAGGATCTGCTCTCCATTTCAATGACCCATTCGGATACATGAGAGTAGTGGCAAGAGACTTCGAAACAAGGTTGTGAAACTTATTTGAGTCCAATGGGGTAAAGATTCTAAAAACAGTACTTCAAAGTCAGAAGAGAAGATGCACTCATCAAATCAGGAACTTTTTACCAGTATGACTTCATCTACTCTACCTGTTTTATATTCATTTTGATGATTTGAATTGCATTTTAGCATGAATTTTCTTAGTATAGCTAATATTTTTGCTAAATTTTAGAAATTTGATTCTAAGCGTGTATGATGGGGGCACGTGAGCTTTTTGTACGATACATTGTTTCACCCTTGGTGATTTCGGGGGAAAATCCTTTAAAGGGAGAGAATTAAGCAATCTGTAATTTTTATTGGTACGTAAATAATCTTAATTAACTACTTAATTGAAGATTAGAAAAACTATTGATGTAAAAGAAGAATTTTTGAAGATGAATGAATTGGGACTCATGACTTACTCTATTGAGTTTGTAAAATCATTTACATATGTAATACATATCAAATTTGTTAACATCGGATGAAGCTTGTAAAATGAAGACAAAACGGTCTTTCGCCATACACCTATATTATTTCAGAAATAAGCCACTTTCCTCTTCATCTCATCACTTCTACTCTTCCTCCTTTAAAGGTAAAAAGAAGTTTTAACTTTCTTAACTTTAAATTTTCAGAACTCTTTCAATTCTTAATGAAAAATTCAGAAATAATTTCCAAAATTCAAGTTAGGAGGTTCTCGACAAACCTATATATTTAAGTCCACATTTTGATGAAAATTTAGGCTGAATCAAAGGACACCTTCAAGTGGGTTTCATTTGACCTTGGATTTTTAAGAGATTAGGTGAGTAGGATCTATTCTCTATACTTTATGATCACTAGATATGTTAAAAATCATGTTTTGGTGCTAATGTTGGTTAGGACTTGAGTGATGAACTTGATTTGGAATTATAAAAATGATAATCTAGGTAAATAAGTCTTTTTGAAGTATAAATTATGTAACTTGATGTGTTTGGATGTTTGATGTGAATTGAGTTGTGTTGTTCAATTGTTGATTTTGGTGACAGGTAGAATTGTAGAGTAATAATCCAATTATTGTTGAAGTTGTCATTTGAATGGTGAAAGTGCGGAGTTGGAATGATGGATCAAATGATTAAACTCAAATTATTAAGGAACGGGTTCTTTCCTCAAGATTGTTTGTCGAGTGTGAAGTAGCACCCGATGGAATGCTGAATGACTAATAATAAGGGCATGAATTCAAGTTGGGGGATGGTCGTGCTACGTATCTAGGTGGTACGGAGCCGTAGGTCAAAAACACTCAAAGGGAAAAAAGTACTTCAAAAGGTGTGTAAATTCATGATTTTTTGTCTCTAGGTTGAAGATAATTTCTCCATGATCGCAATGTAAGAAATGACAGGTCATTTGAAGCTTGAATCAAAAGTTATGGACATTTAAAGTTCATGGTTTGTCGACATCAGCCTTTCATACATTTGAAAATTAAATTCAAACATCTTAATTTAAAGGAATTTTTCATGAAACTTTCCTATGTATTTTATGGAAATTTCAGAAATTTTAAGGTTAGTTTAGATATCTAAAAATTTATTTAGAACTTTGAAAATGGATTTCAGACGTCTGAAATGTTGCTTTAGTTATTTGTCATCCAGTTCGGCTGAATCTTCAAATTGCGATAACTTTCGCATAAGAACTCCGATTAAGCACAGTTTGGATCAATTTTTTTAATTTTTCAATGGCTATAATTCATAAAGCTTTGGTAGGTTTTAAGCACATTGATTTTGTGGTCCATGTGGGACCCACACTATCACATATTCTAATATCGTAGATTTTGAGATAAACCGGGTGGATGAATCAAAGATGTGACGGTCCGAATTTCAGCGCTCTAAAAATCGACAACCATATTTCATCCGTATTCGAATGCCGCAGATTCAAATGTTGAAATCCAATTCGCCGGAGCTTATAACAACATTAGGTGATAACAACACAACGGAAAGTGTGATTCCCCACCTCTATACCCACGCTAGCCAAGAACACTACGGAGTAATGCCGTCAACTAGCACGGAGAATAAGGCTGTTAAGGAGCGACCATCCATGTAATGGCTTTGTGCGAGCACCGATATGCCAGATAAAATATAACTTACATTCTTTTCAAGAGGAAATCCGACATACCGACACAAACTCAAAGCTACTACACAGTGGCTATAATATCTTCGGAAACAAACATAAAACAAATCAGTCACAAATAATTCATATCACAAAGGCGGAAAAAGATATGAATATATAACACATGAAAGTGTATATCAGAGTAGTGGTCAAACAAGATCCACAACATCACAAAAGAATAGTTACAAGTGCTACATAAAAGAATAAGTATACTTCAAGGAGTCTCTATCTCGAATGTATACTAACAAAAGCTACTAAACTAAAGTAGTTAGCCAAAAGTCATATGAAGGACCATGATAGGAAATCAAGCAGAAGCACCTGAAACGTCTCGGTCTAACCCGAGTATTATTTAATAAGAAAATAATAAAAGGATCAGTCTAGCTATAAATATCAGATGAAATGATATAGAATAAGAGATATAACCTTAATGCCATACTGTGATAAGTATGTAATTGAAAATCAACAAGAGATTAATCAATATCACAAGAATCTTCTCAAAGATAAAAAGAAATGTCGTACTCTTTATTTCATTCACCCAACCATAAATATTGACAATTATATCAATGCCAATTACAAAAGTTAATGACACACAAATTCACCGATGCACAAATATTGATAAAACTTACCAATGTAAATCACGAAAATTGGTGAAACACAAACTCTAGAAATCAATCAATAGAAATCCAGAAATCACAAAAAGGTGGAAAGAGGCCTGTCACTAGAACGGGAGCATAAAAGCTCACCAACACGTGTATCACCAAACGGAAAGCTATTCCATGGTTGCTAACCATTAATTTTGAACCGAAGCTGCACTAAAACGGTCCGAAGACCATGGGTCGCTACCCCACCAAATTGAGCCAAAGCTCCACAGAAAAGGGATTTAGTCTCCCTCGTAGACAAAGAGACATCGCACATTGCTAGTCTAAATCACAAAAATGATCGTCATTGATCATCAAGAAGTGTCAATTACAGTAAGCTAGTAAATATATGAGTTTAGCTTCATGTCCCATAACCACTAGCTTATCTTAAATATTTACGAACCAATTGTAAATCTCCACTAGAAAGTTGTCACAAGAGATTCAATCGAACAAGTCCAAAAATTAACCGGCGAAGTAATCGCAAGCATTTCATACCACTTGTTTTACTAAGCCGTTTAATTAGATTTCTCATACGAGTGTGGTAAAAGTTTGTATATACTAATAGATTGAAAAACGGTTTTAATAAATGAGCTTTGTATTGAAATAGTATTGAAATCGTTTTGATGAAAGAGTTTTGATATTTACTACTAGTATTGGAACCTTTATATTTTTAAAGTGACAAATCACAAAAATGATTGTAGGAACAATCAATCACTAAAATTTACATTCGAATATGTGAATATAAATCCAAAGAAATCGATACCGAATCCATCAAAGTGGAAATACCCAAAAATTCCAAGAATAGAAGTTATCAAAGTCGGTAAAGGTGATAACAACTAATCGGAGAAGAAGAATCGATTAAAGATTAGAAAATCAAAGAAAAAGGAGCATAAATAGGCAAAACAGGGAAACAGGAGCAGGTCGGTCGACTGAATCACTGAGTTCGGTCGACCGGACCAGAAACAGAGAAGTGTTTTGGTAGCAGGTCGGTCGACCAGCTTACTGAGTTCGGTCGACCGGAACCTGTTTCCAGCACTTCCCAGCCTATCTAAACGAGGGCCAATCTCGACCAAATTGCAATCATTCGAGCAACGGCGCTAAGGGTTTATGCCAATCGACTATCCGGCCCTATATGCTCCTCGATGCATCACCAAAAGCATGATCAAACAACAAAGCTATGATTTTTAAACATTTGACTTCAAAACACCAAAAAATGGAATATTTACAAAACCAATCCAAATCCAAATCAAATGCACATGATTGAGTGTTAAGAATTCATACCTAACAATCGAAGATGATATAGACTAAGATGTGAGATAAAAATCTTACCTTTTCACAAAACCAATGAAGGAGAAGCTTGAAAGCAAAGGAAGAATCAACCACACTTCAACACAACCCAAATGAGCTTGAACCTAAGCTCAAAAGAAGAACATTCCCAAAGTTAGGTTTAGGAATTTCTGAAAATTGAAAGGAGAATGAGTTGGAGAAGAAGAAGATAATGCTTACCAATAGCTTCTCTTTGGATTTGGAGTTAGATGTTGGATTTGCCAATGAAACTAGGGTTTTGAAATTTTAATTTCCCATTCCACTCTCCATTTTCATTGAAGCTTGAATGTTAGAAATTAGAAATGTAGTAATGAAGAGGAGAGGGTTGGGACTGAGCTAATAAGTGGGGTAAATGGGCTCAACCTAAACCAAAGCCCTAAGTGAAAAAGTGGCAAAATTCCACTAACTCCAAACATATCAAAGTTTATACTAAAAAAAATAGCAAATGGCGTTTTAAACTCAATGGAAGTGGTCTCGAGTCCTATTTCGACCGTATGCAAAAGTAACTTTTCGGACTATAATCCGACCAACGATAAAATATTTAAATAAAAAATTTAAATACTCAATCGTATAATATGAGGGTTGTTACAGACTCACCTCCTTAAAGAAATTGCGTCCTCGCAATATTTAAGAAGAAAATATTTAGTAACAACCACGAAAGCATATTCAACACAAAAGAAATTTGAAATAAGAAGTTCACCTCAAAGAGCACGAGAAAGTAAGTCCGGATGTGTTCGCTCGATGAATTCTCTAGATTCCCAAGAGCAATCCTTAGGATTTGAGGACCATTGAACTTTAACAAGCGGAACATCTTTATTTCAAAGGCGTTTGACCTCCGAAGCAATAATACGAATAGGATGTTGCTCATAAGTTAAATTAGGCGAAACTTCAATTTCTTCCACAACACTGGGCTCAAGAATAGAATCGGAATTTCAAAGGCATTTCCGTAATTGAGAAACGTGAAACACATCATGAATAGCAGAAAATTGAGCCGGTAATAAAAGGAAATAAGCCACGGAACAAATGCGTTCTGTGATGGGAAATGGACCAATATATCTAGGTGCTAACTTTCCCGATCGACTAAAACGTACAACACCCTTTATAGGTGAAACACGAATAAACACAAGATCTTCCACAGAAAATTCTAATTTCCTTCTTCGGTTATTGGCATAGGATTTTTGCCTACTCTAAGCTTCTTTCATCCTATGATGAATACGGTCGATCTTTTCTGTGGAATCAAGAATAAAATATGGACCTAAAACCAGCTTCTCACCGGCCTCAAGCCAACAAGAAGGAGATCGGCATGGCCTTCCATAGAGTGTCTCGAAAGGTGCCATACCAATACCAGATTGGAAGCTATTATTATAGGAAAACTCAACAAGAGAAATATGATCTTCCCAACTTCCACCAAAATCAAGGAGACATGCACGAAGAAGATCTTCAAGAGTTTGATCCACATGCTCGGTTTGTCCATCGGACTGAGGATGATAAGCGGTGCTAAAATTAAGCTTCGTTCCCAAAGCTTTTGGAAGACTCTTCCAAAATCCACTAGTAAACAATGGATCACGATCACTAACTACAGAAGTAGGAACTCCATGTAATTTAACAATCTCTTTAATAAAGAGTTTGGCCAAAAGAGGTGCGGTTAGACCGAACAGGAATAAAATGGGCGGATTTAGTAAGTCTATCAACTATCACCCATAAGCTATCATGACCCGAACGAGAACGGGGAAGGCCGTCAATAAAATCCGTGGAAATTTGATCCCACTTCCAAGTTGGGATCTCTAAAGGTTGCAATAACCCACCGGGCCTTTGATGCTCGTCCTTGACAAGTTGGAAAGTCATGCAACACTTAACAAAGTTAGCAATATCAGATTTCATTCCCTCCCAATAATAAAGTCGCTTCATATCCGCGTACATTTTACTACTACCGGGATGAATGTTAAATTTAGAACGATGGGAATATTCTAAAATGTCTTTATGAAGATCACTAATATTTTCCACGATAAGTCTACCAAATTTTCGAATACCGCCACGAGAATCAATATCAAAGTCTTTCAAACCTTCAATATCAATTTTATCCCTAAAATTTTAGCCAAGAAGAGCCAACTCGGGATCTACCTTTTGAGTTTCAATAATGCGGTCTAAAAGAGAGGAATGAGCCTCAAGGCTATATAAAACAAGAGATGAACATAAATCAGAAACACGATCTCGAATCTCATAAGTGGATAAAATTCCAAGATCATTCCATTCGGATATCATCATAGAAACAACCGCTTGTTGCTTACGACTAAGTGCATTGGCAACACGATTTCCCTTTCCAAGAGTATAAAGAATATCAAGATCATAAGATGCAAGGAATTCGAGCCAACGTTGTTGACGCAAATTAACTTCCTTTTGAGAAAATAGATACTTCAAAGATTTATGATCGGTGTAAAGAATAAATCTTTCTCCCAAAAGATAATGACGCCAAATTCGAAGAGCGAAAACAATAGCCGCGAGCTCTAAATCATGAGTGGCATATCTAGTCTCGACTGGTTTCAATTTTCTAGAAGCATAAGCAATAACACGTTCTTTTTGCATAAGAACGGCACCCAAACCAACGCGACTGGCATCGGTATAAACAATAAAATCTTAGTTTCCTTTGGGAATCACAAGAATAGGAGCATCAGAAAGGAGTTCTTTTAATTTCTGAAAAGAAGCTTCACATTTGTCCGACCAAATGTATTTAACTCCCTTCTTCGTCAAACTAGTAAGCGGCATGGAAATTTTCGAAAAGTCTTTTATAAAACGACGGTAATAGCCCGCCAATCCAAGGAAGCTACGGATTTCCGTCACACTCTCCAGTCTCTTGCAATTTTGAATCGCTTCAATCTTTGAAGGATCCACTGATATTCCGGATACGGAAATAATATGACCGAGAAACTTCACAAGAGATTGCCAAAAGTGGCATTTAATTTTTTTTTCTTTTAATTGATTACTCCTAAGAGTTTCCAACACAATCCGAAGATGCTTTTCATGCTCCTCCTCAGTTTTTTAATACACAAGAATATCATCCATGAAGATGAGAACAAATTGATCGAGGAAATCTTTGAAAACTCGATTCATAAGGTCAACGAAATAAGCCGGAGCATTCGTTAAACCAAATGGCATAACAAGCCATTCATAGGAACCATAACGAGTACGGAACGATGTCAAAGGAATGTTATCCTCTACAATACGAAGCTGATGAAAACCGGTTGCCAAGTCCAATTGTGAAAAGATTCTAACACCACTAAGTTGATCAAATAGATCATCAATTCGAGGTAAAGGATATTTATTTTTGATAGTAAGATCATTAAGCTTGCGGTAGTCAACGCAAAGCCTAAGTGTACCATCGGATTTCTTCACGAAAATAGTCGAAGCTCCCTAAGGCGAGGAACTAGAGTGAATAAATTGCTTCGTCTCCAACTTGGATAATTGTTTGCGCATCTCCTCATTTTCCTTATTGGACATGCGATAAGGAGGACGAGTGATAGGTAGAGCTCCAGGGATGAGATTAATTTTGAACTCAATTGCTCGCTTAGGTGGTAATCCTAAAATGGGCTCAAATATGTCGGAAAATTCACGAACAATGTGAATAACAGAAATAATATCTTCCTCATCATCATTATCGTCATCATGAGGATTTAAAGAATATAAAGATGCAACCAAGCTGGAATCCAAATCTTTAAGATCAATAGAAATCTGCTTAACAGATTGAGGATGTCGAAGATGAATAGTCCGCTTAGGACATAGGATTTGAGCTTTATAACGGTTAAGCAAATCCATTACCAAAATCATTCCAAAGCCAAGGTAACGCATAACATGCAAATCGGCACGGAAAGAGTAATCACACAAAATAATTTCGACATTTTTGCATAATAAACTGATTGTTGCGGATCCACCAACCGGATTCGCAATTCTCAAAGAAGTCATTAAACACAAAACATCCAAAGAAAAAGTATCAACAGGTTCTTTTGATATAAAAGAATGGGATGCACCTGTATCAAAAAGAACTCAAATAGGATGACCATGAAATAAAATAATGCCATCAAGGATAGAATGAGAAATACCTTGACCACAAGAAGTGTTACTAGGATTTTGCACCACATTAAGCTTTCTCACCTTCCTACCTTGAAGTTTGGGACATGCGGATAAATAATGGTCTGGGCATTTGCAATAGTGATAAGCGCGGGGCTTTGAGCATTTATTCACATAATGGTCCTTAGAACCACAATTGTAGCATTGCCCACTACTAGAGGTAGAAGTCTTTGTTGCCGGTGGGGCTTGCTTTCCTTTCTTATTGTTGGGATAAGGACCTTTGAACTAATTAGGCCTTTTCTTGTTGTTGAAGTTTGGTTTGGCACCCATAACTTCAACATCACTCTCCTTATCTGCCTCTTCAAGTCGAAGAGCGATATCAATGAGTTGATCAAAAGAAACTTCTAATTTTAGAAGTAATGGCTTCTTGAGATTTTTATTCAAGCCATAGACAAATCTTTGGTTCTTCTTCAATGGGGTGTTTATGTATTCGACCCCGTATTTAGAAAGTGACTCGAAGGATGCGACATAATCTGCCACAAATGATTCACCTTGAACAAGGTCAATGAAGTGACGAGCCAATGTTACTTTCTCAGCTTCAGGCACAAACTTTAATACTAATCGTTCCCAGAATTTCTCCTAAGTAAGATCCGCTTCATTTATTTCAAAAATCAGAAGCTCGTACCAGCCTAACGCTCTTTCTTGGAGCATACTAGAGGCCACCTGAACTCGGTGAAGATCAATAAGATTCATGCGAGAAAAGATTCGATCGCATATTCTTAGCCAAGCCTGGACTTCAATAATGGTTTCAGAACCTTTGAATGGCTTCCCACCCAAATTGGTATAATCGTTGCACAAACGTGCAAATCCAGACTTAGGGTGAGTAGACTCCGGATTAGAACCGGCTGCTTGAGCATTCTTTACTAGATCAAGAAGCTGCTGGGCAGACATAAATACTCCATCTTGGGGAGTAGAACTAGATTGACCGGCGCTGGGACGGCCTGGTCTGACCATTTCTCTTCCTTTAGAAAGAAAGAAAGAAGAAGAAAAAGGTTATTTACCAAATGGATATCAAGTAATCTTGATAGATAAAACAAGGAATCATAAAGAAAATAGGATGAATCGGTACGAAGACTCGAATTAAATTCTAAAGCACGACTCCTAAGATGGACTTAGGACGATGATCCTTGTAAAATTATTCTACATTGTTATGAAGTTTTGCTCTAATACCAAGCTGTGACGCCCCACCTCTATACCCACGCTAGCCAAGAACACTACGAAGTAATGCCGTCAACTAGCACGGAGAATAAGGCTGTTGAGGAGCGACCATCCATGTAATGGCTTTGTGCGAGCACCGATATGCCAGATAAAATATAAATTGCATTCTTTTCAAGAGGAAATCCGACATACCGACACAAACTCAAAGCTACTACACAGTGGCTCTAATATCTTCGGAAACAAATATAGAAATAAACATAACAAAAATCAGTCACAGATAATTCATATCACAAAGGCGGAAAAAGATATGAATATAAAACACATGAAAGTGTATATCAGAGTAGTGGTCAAACAAGATCCACAACATTACAAAATAATAGTTACAAGTGATACACAAAAGAATAAGTATACATCAAGGAGTCTCTATCTCGAATGTATACTAAGAAAAACTACTAAACTAAAGTAGTTAGCTAAAAGTCATATGAAGGACCATGATAGGAAGTCAAGCAGAAGCACCTGAAATGTCTCGGTCTGACCCGAATATTATTTAATAAGAAAATAATAAACGGATCAGTCTAACTATAAATATCAAATGAAATGATATAGAATAAGAGATATAACCTTAATGCCATACTGTGATAAGTATGTAATTGAAAATCAACAAGAGATTAATCAATATCACGAGAATCTTCTCAAAGATAAAAAGAAATGTCGTACTCTTTATTTCATTCACCCAACCATAAATATTGACAATTATATCAATGCCAATTACAAAATTTAATGATACACAAATTCACTGATGTACAAATATTGAAAAAATTTACCAATGTAAATCACGAAAATTGTTGAAACACAAACTCTAGAAATCAATCAATAGAAATCCAGAAATCACAAAAAGGGGGAATGAGGCCTGTCACTAGAACGGGAGCATAAAAGCTCACCAACACGTGTATCACAAAAAGGAAAGCTATTCCATGTTTGCTAACCATTAATTTTGAACCGAAGCTCCACTAAAACGGTCCTAAGACCATGGGTCACTATCCCACCAAATTGAGCCGAAGCTCCACAGAAACGGGGTTTAGTCTCCCTCGTAGACAAAGCGACATCGCACATTGCTAGTCTAAATCACAAAAATGGTCATCATTGACCATCAAGAAGTGTCAATTACAGTAAGCTAGTAAATATATGAGTTTAGCTTCATGTCCCATAACCACTAGCTTAACTTAAATATTTACGAACCAATTGTAAATCTCCACTAGAAAATTGTCACAAGAGATTCAATTGAACAAGTCCAAAAATTAACCGACGAAGTCATCGCAAGCGTTTCATACCACTTGTTTTACTAAGCCGTTTAATTAGATTTCTCATACGAGTGAGGTAAAGGTTTGTATATACTAATAGATTGGAAAACGGTTTTAATAAATGAATTTTGTATTGAAATAGTGTTGAAATCGTTTTGATGGAAGAGTTTTGATATTTACAACTAGTATTGGAACCTTTATATTTTTAAAATGACAAATCACAAAAATGATTGTAGGAACAATCAATCACTAAAATTCACATTCGAAGACGTGAATAAAAATCCAAAGGAATTGATACCGAATCCATCAAAGTGGAAATACCCAAAAATTCCAAGAATAGAAGTTATCAAAGTCGACAAAGGTGATAACTACTAATCGGAGAAGAAGAATCGGTTAAAGATTGGAAAAGCAAAGCAAAATGAGCATAAATAGGCAAAACAGGGAAACAGGAGCAGGTCGGTCGACTGAAGCACTGAGTTCGGTCGACCGGACCAGAAACTGAGAAGTGTTCTGGTAGCAGGTCGGTCGACCGGCTTACAGAGTTCGGTCGACTGGAACCCGTTTCCATTCCCAGCTTATCTAAACGAGGGCCAGTCTCGACCAAATTGCAATCGTTCTAGCAACAACGCTAAGGTTTATGCCAATCGACTACCCGACCCTATATGCTCCTCGATGCATCACCAAAAGCATGATCAAACAACAAAGCTATGATTTTTAAATATTTGACTTCAAAACACCAAAAATTGGAATATTTACAAAACCAATCCAAATCCAAGTCAAATGCACATGATTGAGTGTTAGGAATTCATACCTAACAATCGAAGATGATTATAGACTAAGATGTGAGATAAAAATCTCACCTTTTCACAAAATAAATGAAGGAGAAGCTTGAAAGCAAAGGAAGAATCAACCACACTTCAACACAACCCAAATGAGCTTGAACCTAAGCTCAAAAGAAGAACATTCCCAAAGTTAGGTTTAGGAATTTCTGAAAATTGAAAGGAGAACATGTTGGAGAAGAAGAAGATGATGCTTACCAATAGCTTCTCTTTGGATTTGGAGTTAGATGTTGGATTTGCCAATGGAACTAGGGTTTTGAAATTTTAATTTCCCATTCCACTCTCCATTTTCATTGAAGCTTAAATGTTAGAAATTAGAAATGTAGTAATGAAGAGGAGAGGGTTGGGACTGAGCTAATAAGTGAGGTAAATGGGCTCAACCCAAACCAAAGCCCTAAGTGAAAAAGTGGCAAAATTCCACTAACTCCAAACATATCAAAATTTATACTCAAAAAGATCGCAAATGGCGTTTTGAACTCAATGGAAGTGGTCTCGAGTCCTAATTCGACAGTATGAAAAAAAGTAACTTTTTGGACTATAAGCCGACTAACGATAAATATTTAAATAAAATATTTAAATACTCAATCGTAAAATATGCGGGTTGTTACAGAAAGAGAAGAAATATTTTATTGATACGCAATTGGATACAACAGTCTGATACAAATGAAATGATCAACACATATCAGAGATAGATACAACAACAGAAAAAACACAGCAGCGGAAAGATAATATCATCATTTCCAAAGCTACAAAACTCCAAACCCGAAGCGAGAACCTCCAATCATGCTGAAGTGAAGCAAACTCGGTCCACAATGCGATCTCCAAATCAAAGACATCAAAGATTGCCAAAAGCTACACCTACAAGCCGACTATCTGATAACCTGACTCTAGGCTGTCCGTGTGGAAAATTGTGGGCACCCAGAGCTTAGAAAGGGAACAATAAACTCCAGGTCAGTCATGGGACTGGTGTGAGCAAACGATAACGCTTTATTTTGAAACAAAAAGAAACAACAAAAGAAGTAAGAAGAAATCCGCAATGCTTTGTGGAAAATGAAACTACCATAAGGCCTCCCACCACACACACAATGCAATCGCACACTTGGAGGAGATTTTTCCTTATGATAGTCAAACATGCTTGATACGCGAAAATCCTTTTGATATTATTCTTAGTGCATAGTGTGGAAAACATTTGCAAGTATAATATTAATCTTATCTAGCATACTACCATTATAGTATACCTATTATAGCTACCATGTTCAATGGCAGGTCACCACCACATCCCATGGCAGGTTATACAACTAAACCGTACAGGAATCGTATTGTTTTGTTTGGATTTCCAACAAATGGTCAAGGCTAAGGAACTTCGTTCACCGAATGGCTACGCCTTTAGAGGGACGCCCCGAGAACCTAACCGGCTCTCTGCCAGCACAAGGCCGGGTTACCTCTGTAACTAGGTAACTACTGACACGAGTATGCCATCCCCCGGTCGTCACCGACCTTTATCACGGGATTCACCAAAAAATTGCAACAACCACATAAGTTAAATATCTGGGCTCCATACCATGATACCACTTTTTATCCAAAAGGAAATGCACATACCCTAAAGGGCGCGACCCTCATAACATTGCCGCACCTTTCCTGTTTCGACCATTTCCGGGGTGGGAGGTCCGACGAGGTCTCATCCCCAAAGCTACGCTTTTCACAAAGTCCATGCTTCGATCAACAAAAGATCAGCAACACTTAGCATGCCACATTACCAAATTGAGAATATATCACTAGTAACCATCTACTACATAATCTCTGAGCTCGTACGTCTCAGAGAAGGGTGTTATTCTAAGAGAATAAATTCTCCGCCACTAAATATAAATGTATTTGATAGAAACCAACTTTACATCTCAAAGTGTAACGTCAGACATACATCCATACAAGTCCATCTTGGGTCTGAATGGAACCGAAGGCACTTCAAAGAAACCCTTGTAAATCCGGATAATTTCAATCACGTTCCGAATCCCCATCACATAGGGAAATCTCTATACCGGGGCCATTCAGTGCAGAGACATTCGACATGTAATCCTTTCGCTTTCGAAAATACCCGTTCTTCACCACCGTCTTCAAATGCTATCCAATTCATCGTATCATTATTCGAAATGGGTTTTATGACATAAAGTCTTCTCTCCGCTAAACCGAATAATGAGCGCTAATTTTAAAAAGCATATGGATATATTGGGATCTTAGTTAAGTCACAACTATTAGCCCAAAACCTCCTTTTGAATGGATCCTTTTCAATTTAAAACAAGGTTCACCAAATCTTTAACAAAGATTCATTCATAGCTTTCAAAACAATTTCCATTTCAAATTTACCTACAGCTCGAAATCCTTTGAAGAAAAAATGGGAATTATTTCTTTATATGAAAGCTATTATCATTTGAAAACAAATGTTTTCGTTTCTCGAAACCCCGATTAGATATGAACAAGTTATAGCCCTTTAAAGTATAAACAGAAGAATCAATAAACTGCCGTACACTCGGCAAGTCTTATTTTAGTTAAATTCAAACACCCAAAATAATTCAAATAAAATATTTTTTAAAATGGTTTAAAATCCATATATATATACTGAATAACTTGTGTAACACTTTCAAACCAAAATTTCCAAAATAATTTCAAATTTTCAAAAAATTCCTTTTCAACCATGTTATATTCAAAATAATTTTGACTTTAAAATTCAGTTTTCAAAAGTTATTCATACTTAACCTAAATCACTTCCAAACCATTTTGGATTCAAAATTAAACTTTTAAAACCATTATTTTTAATTAAATTCAAAACGTCCGTGACTTAACCAATTTCCCTTGAAATCCATATTTGTGTGTGTGTTGTGTAGCTAAGGGGTTTCACAGGCAACAATAAAATATAAACCATCATCAATTCAAGCACAACAATATCGATAAGCGGTATAATCCTATAACATTAATCTTTCATCCACATATAAACATGTAAATTCATCACAGATAAATAAAAAATCACTGTTCACAGAACAATCCAAAACAATCGCATCACAGAACATCACACATCAGAGATATCAATCCAAAGCATTCAGTAGAATCCAATCATCCATAAGCAAGATAAATTAACCACCTAATATAATTAATTTAATTAACTCAAAATAAATTAATTACTTATGGATTAATCACTTAAACCTGATTAATTATTAATTAATTACAAACCATTGATTAAATCAATTAATGGAAATTAATTAATCATCCTTAATCATCCATCTTAATTAATTATCCTTAATTGATTACTTATTTGTTAATTTATCACATAAATTAATTAACCTTTAATTAATTAACCCTTAATTAATTACGCAAATTAACCATTCTCTAATTAATTATCCTTTAATTATTAAGTAATTAACCTATGATTATTAATTAATTAACCTTTAACTAATTATCTTTTAATTACTTATATTAAGTAATTTTTCTATGATCACTTGATTAATTAACCTTTAATCATTAATTAATTCACTTAGTCACTTTCATTAAGTAATTAATCTTTAAGTAATTAATTACACTTAATTACTTACATTGATTAACCCTTAATTAAGTATCCTTTAAATAATCTCATAAATACACAATCCATTAATTAATCACCTTGATTAATTACACTAATTAACTAACCTTTAGTTATTAAGTAATTAACCTTTGATTACTTAATTAACCTTAAATTACTTACAATAAGTAAATATTTTTAAGTATTTTCATTAAGTAATTATTCTTTTAATTACTGAAGTTAATTAACATTTAATTCTTATTTAATATCCTTTGAAATAATTTCATCATTAACCTATTTACTTAAATTTTTTAAGTTGAATTGATGATTAGAAAACATTTCATCTTCTTAATTATTTAACTAATTATAGTATTAAGTTTATTAAAATAAAGTTTTAAAATAAAGATTATATATTAAAACAATTTAAACTTAATTAAATAAAATAATTTATTTTAAAATCTTTAATTAATCCCAACTTAAATAAACACATATTGTATAAAAGAATTGGTTTAACAAAAATTTGTTAAAACTTGATTGGTTTAAACTTTTAAAACTTGTTAACTTAGCTTGGAAAACCTTGTTTTAAACTTCTTCTTGAAACTTATTCAAATCAAGCTTTTAAACTTGTCATTTCCTTTCATTTTTCAAAGCCTGATTATTTAAAGTAAACAACCCGAGCCAAATTCGGAATTACCCGAGCCCAACTCGAAACATTCATTCTTCTTTCCTCCCGAAAACAAACTTCAAGATTTACTCGAGCAAAAACCTTATCCACCCCAAGCCCATTCTTCTCTGACGCTTTGATCAACCCAGATACATAAGTGCACATGTGCACGTGTATGATTGGCCTGATCATCTCCGACCAACCACGCTACCTTCAGCACATCATTGACACCCTTGCCGACCATCCCAAACTCTCAGATCAACGGAATCTCGAGGGAATAAAAATCAAACTTCTCGATCGAATACTAGAACCCAACCTAGTCACCTTAAAACACCTTGCGCCGTAAATCAAGCTCACCAGAGTCCAGGCCGATCCACCAGAACCTTCGCCTCCGACCCACATATCATTTCCCCCAGGTCCGATCGAACCCGATCCATTCACGACGACGTACAAACTCAAGAATCATCGCCGACCAAACCCTGTCCTTAAACACTAAAACAGCTTCGCCGTGCCACCACGGTGCATTATAAAATCATCCACTAATTTTCCAACGATCACCAGCTACCCAGCTACCTTCAACAATAAGTACGACACCCAGTTCATCGTCGATCGTCGGAATTTACCCAAAACATTTTTCCCGTTCGACTTGAAAATTCTCAATATCTACTTAAAAATCATGAGACCTTCATCGAAAATCATCATTTCATAATTCGAATTTGATTATGTAATCAGATCATAAAATTGAAATGTTCGATTTTTTTGATTAAAATGATTTCACTGTAAATTATCATTTTTTTGAAATAAATATTCAACTTAAACACTCGAAATTATTTTTAAAAATTATGTTATGTTGGTTCAAACAATTTCTCTTCAGAAACCATATTTTAAAATTGTTTAAATGAGGGGCAATTGAATGTTTATTTAATGCGTTTGAGCCTGTAGAACAACAGAGTGATATGTGTGTGTGTGTGTGTGTGTGTGTGTGTGTGTGTGTGTGTGTGTGTGTATACACACATATAAACAGACATGCACAGGCATTTTAAATTTATATACATATATTTTCATCCATAAAAAAACATTTCAAGTTATCATTCTCATTTATCATCACAGGCATAAATAAATAAAAAGGATGTGGGGTTTAAAAGTGAAGTTTACTCACCTGTCTTGATGTAAAACAAAGAAACTAGGAACTTTATATTTAAATTTGGATCTGATACTTAATTCATCTGAGTTGAATTTTCTTGTTTGATGAATTATGAGTTGATCTGATCTGCTTTGTTTTGCCAATTGAATTTGAACTTGTTTTTCTTAAATTTGAATGCTTGACTGTTGATCTTGTTTTGATTCAGCTTTTGATTCCATATTGAAATCCTTTGCTGGCTCTAGTTTTGAAAATTGGAAGATAGTTTGTTTTAATTGATTTTAGGTTGAAGAACTTGTTTTTATTTCTTTACATTTTTTTTCTTTGTTTTTAAAGATGAAAGATGAAGAAAAAATGAAGGAATGAAACTAGGTTTTAAAACTTTGTCATTTATTTACATTAAAATTTTAAAAGAAAAACAATGTTACCACTTGTATATTTTCAATTTATATTAAGCTAAAACTTGTTCAAACTTTCATGTATATGGCTTTCAAATGTTTATACAAGTTACTTTGTTTTTTTACTAATGCCATATTGCATGTTTTAATATTTTTATAAACTTTGTATCTTATTTTTACTTAGTTTAAACACATATATGCTTTATATTTATATTTATATATACCAACAAATATAAAAGAAGATGTATTTTGTTTCACTTTTATATATTTACAAACTATATTTAGTTATGTTTTGTACATGTATATATTTTAAATTTTATACTTATTACTTCCAAAAGATATATACATACTAAAGCTTTATATTTTCTTGTTTTTACATTATATTGTATTTTTTTCAATTAGTTTTACAATATATATATATATATATATATATAACAAATACATTTCTTTATTTGATTTGGAAAATTCAGATTAATTCAACAATTAATTTCACAATTTAATTCTAAAAATTAAATTAAAACTAAATTAAATTTGGCTTAAAAAGGGATCGTTACATATTCCCCACACTAAGAAAATTTCGTCCCCGAAATTTGCTAGATAGGGAGACAGCAAAGAACAGATAAACACACAGAGAAATAGATTTCCAGATCAAGCTGAATATTTATTCTACATTTGGCTTACCAAATCAGAATAGCATCAATAAATATGAGAATGGACTTATTCAATGCTTCACGAAACACTCGGGTCATCCGGTCTAAGAAATATGCAGGGCATTGGTTAATCCGAAGGGCAACTAACCATTCGTAGAATGTATCGAGACCCCAAAGAATAGACAAATGAATACATTCTTATTTAACTTCATATTTTGTTAACCAATTTATTTCAAATAAAATTTCATATTCACTAGAGTCAAAAACGAAAAGGCTGATAAGAAACCGACGAAGAGAATACGAAATAGAAACCATTCTACAACGTAAACAAAAACTCGCAGGGCTACCACCATACCAAAGCTTCTTCTTGTAGCTACCAGGATGCCATCAAAGAATTGATATCAGATGATAATCAAAAGAAGTTAATGGAAAAAGTTGTTCCTTTTTGTTACAGGGGATCGACCATTGTAGTAGTACTCCCCTGACCCCTATCTCGACCTCTTCTTACACTCATACTCACTATCAGCGGATAGTAAGAGAATTGATTGAGGCATACAGACGGATATCTTAGGGATACTCATTCTAGGGTATTTATATTCCTATCTCTAATGAGTCACCTAATGTGTTATATTCCAAAGCTAAAGTTCTTACTCAACATTTAGCTCTGATACCAAATGTGACGTTCCGGATTTCAGCGCTCGAAAATCGACATCCATACTTCACCCGTATTCGAATGCCGCAGATTCAAACGTTGAAATCTAATTCGTTGGAGCTTATAACAACATTAGGTGATAACAACACAGTGGAAACAGAAGAAATATTTTATTGATACACAATTGGATACAACAATCTGATACAAATGAAATGATCAACACATATCAGAGATAGATAAAACAGCAGAAAAACACAACAGCAGAAAGATAATATGTAACGACCTCGAAATTTCCAATCCAGAAAATTCCAGATAGTTAGGACAAGAAGAAAGAGAAAGAAGAAGAAGAAACAAAAAACCAAACTCAGAATCTCACATTTCGCAGTGGATAAAATATAATATCACATAATATTCTTTACACAGTGAAAGCTGTATTAGTCAATTACATTTAAATACATCAGAGTTACAACATATACACCAGTATTGGACAGATTCAATCAGCCTGTCCCAGAAAACTACAATATATCACAGATGAATACGCTCTATACGTCCCTGCCATCCGGCTCCCTCCTGAGATCCATAACATCCTTTCCTGAAAATCTGTAATACTCGGTCTGACTCGAGCATTACATCAAAGTGACACCCGGGTCAGGCTGGAAACCAGCGTGAGTAAACCCAAATAATATAAAATACCAAGCTAAAAATCATAAGTGAACTTCTAGGGTAACTCGTACCTTCTACGAGTTTCAACTTAATTGAGTAAATCACTTATTTAACACGATATCTGAGAATCATTACTTAGTTTAAATATCCATGATTCTTAACTTATTTCATTCCAGTTTGTTTGCTTCTATCCAACTATAAAGAATTTCTATAATTACTAATCAAAGTGTTTCGGGTATTTACTGATACTCGACCTCGATCTCTTTGAGCTTACTATCATTAAAATTCAGGTTGTTAGGTTTTAGAAATAATATAATTCATATTCAAGATATCATACCGCACAATAATTCAACACAGATAGGTGACCTACATTATCACAGTTCAATCCATTCATATCGCAACATATTCCATTATAGACATTAGCAATCCAAGTCATCCGATATCATTCAATCATCCATAAAACATAGATATATAAATGCCTAATTAAATTAATAAATCTCCAATTAAATTAATTACCAACTTTAATCACTTAGATTATCTTACAATCCTACTTACTTAACATTAGTCAATTACAAACCAAACAACATTTAACTATCCATCATAGTTAGTCTTCCTTAATTAATTTTCTCTAAATACATTAAGTAATTAGTCATAGATTAATTATCCTTAACCATCTACATTAATTAACCTTTAATTACACTCTTTAATCAATTAACTATTGTTAATTATATTAATTAATTACATACATAAATTAATTTATATTAAATTAATCATATATATTAATTAACCTTAATTAATTTCATTCAGAAATTAACTATTCCTTAATTACTTACATTACTTAATTTACTCAATCAATTTCATAAGTAATTATCTAAATGAAATTAGACTTAATTAATTATCTTAAATTTATCATCTCATCTAAGTAAATATTCACCAATTACTTCATTAAGTGATTTCCCTTTACTTAATTAATTAATCACATTCAATGATTATTCCTTATTTACTTCACTAAATAATTACATGAATTAATTTACCCTAATAACTTACATTATGTAATTATCCCCCAATTTCATTTAGTAATCATCCTTAATTTCATTATTAAATTGTCCTATGATTACTTAAGTTTATTAAGTAATCGTACTTAAGCTAATTACACTGGGTAAATATCCTAATACATAACCATTCAAAACAACAATCTTATTTCCTTTCTCTTTTTTTATAACTTATTCATAACTCATCATTTTTTTTCCATTTTTCTTTTTAAAATTTTGGGAAACCTTGTAACAAATTACTTCTAATATCTAATTTGGTTATTAAACATAACAGAAACCTAAGCCTAAACCGACATTTCCCGAGTCAACCCACAGCTCACCCAAGCAAAGACCCGAGTCGTTTACATAAGTTTTTTTACTACGTACCTACCCTATAACCCGATAACCAGACAAAATTCCCCGAGTAAATCTCGAGTCATTCACCTCATTACCACGTGAACGAACCCGAGCACGATATCCTAACCTCATTACCACGTGAACGAACCCGAGCACGATATCCTAACCTCATTACCACGTGAACATGATTTTTTTTTTTCAAGTTTGTTTCCTATAACAAGAAGAGCCAACACTCTGTATCCACACATATACACTATATATTCAGATATATATAAATATGCAACATATATTAACCATCAGGCAACAATTTATCATGCTTGCTTCAGATATAGGTTGCATGCATCAGATTATTCAACAGATTTTAAAACAAGTATCAGTTTTACTCACCTGTTCTTGTAAAAGCAGAGAACAGAGCCTGGAAATTTATGATTATCTGCTCTTTTGCTTTGAAGCTGAATCTTTGCTTGATCTGATCCTTGTTTGGTTTGATAATTTGAAAAGATTTCTTGATTTCTTTAAAACCGGAATACTTTGTATTGCTGCTTTTGATTGTGAACTGAATTTGTTTTGAGATTTTACTACAATATTTTGAACTTGAGTTGTTTGTGGGTTTTTATTTCTGGTTTAAAGAAGTTTTACAGGGTTTAGTATTCTTGGCTTTGAAAATGAGCAGATGGGAAAAGAGATGGAAAAGAGTAGTAAGGATTTTATGTAGTGTTAATTAGAATTTATTTCAAATTAAAGAAAATTAACACAATGAGTGACACTTGTTAAAATTCAACAACATTTGTCAATACCATTTTTAACTTCTTACACAATTATATAAAAAGAATTAAGAAGCTAACACTTGTCATTATTTATTTATTTTTTAAAAAATGATTTAAAAGCCCTTTATAATTAATTTCCTACATAATTAGTACATTTATAAATGCTTTTCTTAATTTGTATACATAAAACTTTTTAAAAGAAATAAAATAAAAATTCATTAAATTCTAAATAAAGTGACATAAAGATATCTTTAATTCATTTTTAAATGTTAATGTAAAACTATTGTATTTATTTAATATTAAATAAACACTTCCTAAATTTATATAAATAAATTCCTCTTAAAGAAAATATTATAAAACAAATCTTTTTTAAATAAAAACCTTGTTCATATATTTTATACCCAAAAATATTTATATATATATATATATAAATATATATATATTTTAAAAATAATTGTCTTTAACAATTCAAACTTTGAATTCAAAATTCAAATTTAATTTAAAATCCAACTTAAATCAATTCAAATAAATATATATTGATTTAAACAAACATATTGTTAAATTTATGTTGAAGACAATAAGTTTTGCTTATTTTAAATAATAATATTAGAAGATTATTAAATAATTATTTTTCCCAGATATGAATATTAATTTTCAGATTTATTTGTTCCATTCTTAACAATCAGTATTTTAATGGTTAAAATTAGTATTTCTATTAACTAACCCAGTTAATTATCAATTAACAGATACTCAAAATTCGGGTTATCACATTCCTCCCCTCTTTGAATCTTTTCGTCCTCGAAAAGGAACGAAGCCAGAATTTATTAAAATACTTACTATAAGAAAATTATTCTTTGATCACTTTTAACTATAAATACTTTTATTACGAAATTTTAAAGCATTTTTAAAAAAAATCTATATATATTACCAAAATATTTTTATAAAAATACTTTTTTTTATAACTCGATGTTTCAACAAGTCCGTCCTCATTCTCACAGAAATTCAGTCATCGTTGATCAGGCGTATGACTGAAAATCTACAAGTACTTAGCAGATCCATTTTCAACACCCAGTGAAAATACTTGGAAAAGAATTTTATCAAAAATATAGAAAAATTTTTGAAAATAGAGGAAATATCTTTGGTGAGAATGCTCTGGAAATCATCACCCCCATCCATGGTCGTAGTTAACCCAATGGTTACATTGCCATCCCGACAAAATGCATAGATAACTGTAGGCCTCCGCGCCCCTCGGTTATGCCATGGAACCCGCTACAGATCGCAGCTACAACCGGGGTTACGTTGCTGTCACAGCAAAAACCCATATGACTGTAGGCCTCAGCGCCCTCGAATTCCGCTGCCAAAAGAATGAAACTTCCCCACTCCACTTGACCATAGATCGCAGTCTACCGATGTTACAATGCCTTCCTGGCAAAATCAAGCGTAGACCATTGACACTCACCTCCACACGATTTCCGCTATGGTCCACATAGTAGATCGCAGCGACATCGAGTTACACTGTCGTCACAACATAACCCAAATGCCTCTGTAGGCATCAGCGCCCTCGACTTTCGCTACCCAATAATCCTCAGGAACTAGTATGTCTGGAGTCCTCACAGGATCAACTTTAGAACCTCCCCTTTACAGGCTCAAGACAGTACCAACCTATGGTACTCCTGAGAAGTTCATCCTAAGGGAGCACCTTTTTCTCCAGAGCCATTTTCAAAACATTTTTTACTATACACATATAGTATCTTCCAAATCATACACCTAGTACGAATCTCATATAAATCTCCTTTCTCAAAATCGATTATCCAAAATCGATAATTCTTGAATTAGGCTTTTCCAAATTCCAATATTGATTTTATCCTAAAATCAAAAGCCTTTCCAAATCTAAAGGTTTCCAAAAACCTTTCCAAAATCATCCTCATGAAATCCTTTATATATATATATATATACATAGATATATAAAATTTTGAAAATCTTTGGATTACTTCAAACTTGTATAAATTCCCTTTTTATACTTCAAATTCTTTTCAAAAATCTTTTCCTTCTGGCAATTGATTCAACAAGGGAAGATTTATCTTATATAATAAAGATATGTAACTTTGTTTATTCCAAATCAAATATTTAAATTTGATTCCTCACTTCCTTTCTTTATAACGTGAACCTTTAATCATGGAAATATCTGATTTCCATTTTACTTCATTGTATATTTCGCAAAATATACTTTCATTTCAAATAATCATTTCACATTTCTTATACACAAATCCCCAAATCGGTTTTATTTAACCCGTACGATGTACACATATCATTCGTATGCTATATTAGTCTGATCGCTCACTCGATCACACAATTTCATTTTCGAACTAGTATCGTCCACCCGACTTCCTAGTGCGGACTCAGATCTGGTTTCTTGATCAGAAACCGTCATTCTCCTTGCATAGCCATAACTATGATAGAGAATATCCAGAACCAATCAACAAACCATATCCAGGTTCACCGTCGAAAATCGAGTGAAAAATCCCAATTCGGATTGACATAATTATCTCAAAATTTTGTGCTCGAATCCGGATCAAATCACCATGCGAATAGAATAATATACGTACATCCTACGTATTTATCTTTATTGATTATTAACCAAATCAATCTCCTTTTCTATTCACATTAACTTTAATTTCTATCCACTTATTCATAGTTGATTTCAATCACATTTGGATTATCACCTCAATTCTTATCTCAATTGGGTATTTAATCATAAGCAGTTCGAACTCTGTCCAATTTGAATCTTAGAAAATAACTTGAAAAGTTAAAAATAGATAAGTAATTGAAAAATAATTATTAGTTTGTAAAATAGCTGCAAAATAGTTAAGTAGTTGTAAAATAGTTGAAAAATAGTCAGATAATTATAAAATAGTTGGATAATTGCAAAATAGTTGTAAATAATAATTAATTTGTAAAATGGTTGAAAAATAATAATTAGCTCATAAAACAGTTGAAAATTTGTTAAGTAGTTCAAAAAATAATTGTAAAAGAAGTATAAGATAATTTGGTTTTAAAAAGAAAGGTTGTATATAGTAAATAGCTTGGAAAATTGATTTAAAACGGTTTGTATTAAAATAATTTAATTTGAAAATAGTCCAGAGCCAGACTGTTCAATTCCAAATCTCTATTCCCATCAATTCAATTTATATTTCCACTTCCATTTAAATTGACTTAGTTCCATTTTAAATAACTTCAATTTCCATTGAAATTGATTTAATCCCTAATTCAAGTTGAGTTAACCTCAGTTTCTTTCCAAATTTAACTTTATTCAACTTTGATCTCAAATTCTGCTATTTCAAATAAATTTCAACTGAACTAATTCCAATTTCAATTCATTTCAACTCCAGTTTGAATTAATCCCAATTTCAAACTCCATTTCCAATCAAGTTGAATTATTCTTGATTTCTTCTCAAAATCAATTCAAATTCCATTTGAATTTAAAACTATTCAACTTTAATTACAATTCCAAATTACTCAAATCAATTGGGATTGATCTCAAATTGAACCAGCTTCAATTTCAAATCATTTCAATTCTAGTTTACATTAATCCCAATTCCCACTTTGAACTTGAACTCATTCATCTTCAATTTCAAATCAATCCAATTCACATTTTCCATTTGAATTTTTAAACTTATCCATCTTTAATCACAATACCAATTAATTCAAATCAAATCCAATTTGAACTAATGTAATTTAAATCTCAATTTTAAACCATCTCGAATTATAAATTTGAGTTAAATTTTAAAGGTTGATTTACTCCTTTAAATCTAATCAACTTCTATCTATAAACCATTTAACTCTAAAACCAAATTCCATTTTAAATTTATTTCAAAGTTAAAATAACCATTCAAAACTTAAGTCAAAAATGATTCCATTATATCTTAATAATGGATATATTACTATATCTCATATCTTTATTTATTTAAACAAATCCGATTTCAGCTTAAATATTATTAATAACAACAGGATGGTATCATTCAAATCTTAAGTTCAAAGGAATTCCATATCCTTAATTTCAAAAGTTTAAATTTCCCTTCTACTTCAATATTGGATAAATTACCACAATTTATTTCTTCATTCGTCCAAACAAATCCAATTCACAATCTAAAGATTATTAATAACAATAGGTTAATATTATCCAAATTATTTTAAAACATCCATTTTCAATTTCCAGATCTCAAACCCATTTTGAGATTACACAAACTCCCAATTCAAATTAACCATTTAACTTCCCAAGTTAAATCCCAATTTCATCTTAAAATTTCCAATTCAGGTTGCCTGTTTAATTATTTAACTTTCCAAAGTTAAATTCAATTTGCTAAATCCAGCCAACCTTACCCAATTTGAATTCCCATTTCAAATTCTAAACTTCACATTAATAATCTTCCCACTTATAAGTTTTAAAAAACTTATATCACTTCGGGTATCACATCACATTCCAAATTTAAAATTCAATATTTAGAGTTTATTTCAGACCATCTTTGATATTATGTATATTCCTTATATATACATATTATTTCCTTTACACACCAAGTTACTTTAAATTTTAAACCATCTTTGGTTTTAAATTCAAAACAAATTCCTTTAAAATTGCCAAACAACTCATGTTTCAATCAAGCTCTTTCATTCAAATAATATTATTTATTATTTCTTTATCACTTCGAAACAAATTTCATATTCCTGAACCTAAATTTAAAACTTCACAATTTAGATCATTTTCAGTTCCAATTTATATGTCATACTTACCTAAATGTTTTACTTCCCTGAAACGTTTCAATTTGCTCACTCATTAATACACATTATATTACTAAACGCAACAACTATTTATGATAATAACCTAGATTATCATATCTGGAAACCGTCTTATTCTGAAAAATATTTTCTAAATTCAAGATTCTAATTTCATTTTGAATCCATTTCAAACTTATCTTCATTCAATTTCAATTTGGTTGTATTACTATTATCACTTAATTCTCAATATTTTACTTAATTCCAAAAACCAATTTCTTTATATATATATATATATATATATATATATATCAAATGATAATCTCATATGGAAATCATTTTTAAAATCATTTTATAAGGAAACAACAAGTACGCTCCCTCATATATATTACATTCAACTCATTTTATGGTACTATTGACCCTATTCTTAATGAGTACGCCCACCAGAGCCAAGGTTCTTGCTTAACCTTTTCTCTGATACCAAATGTAACGACTCGGAAATTTCCAATCCAGATAATTCCAGATAGTTAGGACAAGAAGAAAGAGAAAGAAAATGAAGAAACAGAAAACCAAACTCAGAATCTCACATTCTGCAGTGGATAAAATATAATATCACCTAATATTCTTTACACAGTGAAAGCTGTATTAGTCAATTACATTTAAATACATCAGAGTTACAACATATACACCAGTACTGGACAGATTCAATCAGCCTGTCCCAGACAACTACAATATATCACAGATGAATACGCTTTATACGTCCCTGCCATCCGGCTCCCTCCTGAGCTCCATAATGTCCTTTCCTGAAAATCTGTAATACTCGGTCTGACCCGAGCATTACATCAAAGTAACACCCGGGTCAGGCTGGAAACCAGCGTGAGTAAACCCAAATAATATAAAATACCAAGCTAAAAATCATAAGTGAACTTCTAGGGTAACTCGTACCTTCTACGAGTTTCAACTTAATTGAGTAAATCACTTATTTAACACGATATCTGAGAATCATTACTTAGTTTAAATATCCGTGATTCTTAACTTATTTCATTCCAGTTTGTTTGCTTCTATCCAACTAAAAAGAATTTCTGTAATTACTAATCAAAGTGATTTCGGGTATTTACTGATACCCGACCTCGGTTTCTTTAAGCTTACTATCATTAAAATTCAGGTTGTTAGGTTTTAGAAATAATATAATTCATATTCAAGATATCATACCGCACAGTAATTCAACACAGATAGGTGACCTACATTATCACAGTTCAATCCATTCATATCACAACATATTCCATTATAGACATTAACAATCCAAGTCATCCGATATCATTCAATCATCCATAAAACATAGATATATAAATGCCTAATTAATTTAATTAATCTCCAATTAAATTAATTACCAACTTTAATCACTTAGAATATCTTACAATCCTACTTACTTAACATTAGTCAATTACAAACCAAACAAAATTTAACTATCCATCATAATTAATCTTCCTTAATTAATTTTCTCTAATTACATTAAGTAATTAGTCATAGATTAATTATCCTTAACCATCTACATTAATTAACCTTTAATTACACTCTTTAATCAATTAACTATTGTTAATTATATTAATTAATTACATACATAAATTAATTTATATTAAATTAATCACATATATTAATTAACCTTAATTAATTTCATTCAGAAATTAACTATTCCTTAATTACTTACATACTTAATTTACTCAATCGATTTCATAAGTACTTATCTAAATGAAATTAGACTTAATTAATTATCTTAAATTTATCATCTCATTTAAGTAAATATTCACTAATTACTTCATTTAGTGATTTCCCTTTAATTAATTAATTAATTAATCACATTCAATGATTATTCCTTATTTACTTCACCAAGCAATTATATGAATTAATTTACCATAATAACTTACATTATGTAATTATGCCCCAATTTCATTTAGTAATCATACTTTAATTTCATTATTAAATTGTCCTATAATTACTTAAGTTTATTAAATAATCATTAAGCTAATTACATTGGGTAAATATCCTAATACATAACCATTCAAAACAACAATTTAATTTTCCTTTCTCTTATTTTTTATAACTTATTCATAACTCATCATTTTTTTTTCATTTTTCTTCTTAAAACTTTGGGAAACCTGGTAACAAATTACTTCTAATATCTAATCTGGTTATTAAACATAATAGAAACCCAAGCCTAAACCGACATTCCCGAGTCAACCCACAGCTCAACCAAGCAAAGACCAGAGTCATTTACATAAAAAAAAAATCTATTGCGTACCTAACCTATAACCCGATAACCAGACAAATCTCCCAGAGTAAATCTCCAGTCATTGACCTCATTACCACGCGAACAAACCCGAGCACAATGTCCTAACCCTTAAACTCAACCATATCATCAGATACTTCATCGTTCCCGTGCACGTGCATGAACTAACGACGAAGCTCCGACCATGCTTGCCACCATCAATGAGTCACCTATGACCCTCTCTTACAATTCCGATCATCAGATCGAACCATCGAATGCGCAAAAAAAATCGAGCTCAACTGAACCCCAAATCCAGAACCACCCCATCAGAAAATCTACGACGGCCCGGAAATTTTAACGATTTAAAATGGAATAATAAATTGATTTTTTTTACATTTGAAAGGTTAATTTTAGCTTGAATTCCAAATATTAATATTTATTAGATGATTAAAGTATTGAATTATATAATTGAAATTGGGTAAATTGTTGAATTTGAGATTCTAAGCCTGTTTAAAATAATTTGAAGGCTTATAAAATCTATAATGAGGATACTGAAGATAATAGAATGGTTGAAATTTAATTTAAAGGTAACTTGTTCAATTTTAATAATATATCGTTTAAATTGGAATTTGAAAATAGCCTTCCGAGGCACAGTCTTGAAATTCGACGAAACCCGTTCCATTGGATCCGTAACAGTAAGTTATTATCGGATTTCAATTTTCGTAGCAATCGGAGTTGTCGTTTGACCCTGGCAGCTCGAAACGCGTAGAACTATTTTAATCGATTCAATTTAAAATTTATCGTTTATTTCCGTAACTCGCGCATACGATCGAGTTAGCCTCCGAAACACATTCCATTGTGTTCAGGACGCGGGTAAAACCCTGAAATCGCCAAGCGGCATTCCTTAAGTGGAGTTTGGAATTTCAAGTGGAAATTAACGAGACGGTTTGAGAGTTTTATATAAAAAAATAAAATTTTAAGTACATAGTCAGAGATATTTTCACTTCAACGCGTGTTCGAGAAGCCTCTCTCCATCAATATCAAACTCTCGTTACCTTCTCTATTCTGAAAGCACGAAATCGAACTCAATCAAAAAAATAATAATAATGGCCGATGCTCAATAAAAAAAATCAAAGAAACAGAAAAAAATGGAGACAACCCTTCTCCTCATTCATTTATTTTACGTCGTTCTTCCCTCTGCCTTTTCTTTTATTTTCAGATCCATTCATTCGAAATTTCATGGCCTCTACTAAAAATAAACAGAGAGGGAGATTAAAGAAATCGATTCGATTTCGAGTTGGAATCGCGAAGAGAGCTCGCGTGCGCTGCGACAGGGGAGAGGAATAGTCGTTCGATTTGGAACGGTGACATCGAAATCAACCTTCAAAATCGCACCTATGGGTTGAGAATTGGAGCTCGTGCTCATTGTCTTGTTTATACTGTTGGTCGAAGCGGTAGGAGGTGGAGATGGTTTCTGGATTCGAGGGGATTGGTGCGGAGGTTGTAGCTTCGGTGTCAGAGCACTTCGTAGTGATGACACAGTGGTCAGTAGGAGTGAGGAAATATGATGGTGCAAGGTCAGTAGCAGTAGGCAGTAGGTTAGAAGCACCAATGGTCGGCGAGGGCTGTGGGCAAGGTGGACGTCTCAGTGGGGATTCGTCAAGGGTAGGCCGGCGATGATTGTTGATGTTCGATGTCGAGGTGAGTAATCTTTGATACGTATAATTGATTTTCTGTTTGGATTTGAAAGAAAACAAAGTTTAAGTTTATGAATTTGAAAGAAAACATTTTAAATGTGTTTGGGAATGATCAGTAAATCAGTTACCATTATGAATTGTAATTAAATAAATTTGAATTGTAATCGATGATTAAGAATTGGTTATTCGAGTAATTAAAGGTAAATTTAGTTAAGGTCTATGAATTGATGATGTAATTAGAAGTTAAATAGTTTGTAATTGAGAAATAATTGACTAATTAATTTGTAATTAAATGATTAATTAAAGTTAAGTACTTCGAGAAGTAATTAAAGGGTTGGTTAAAGAATATGTCAAATGAAAGAATATTGGTTAAGGGTTATTAAATGGTTTATTAATATGATTAATTAAAGGTAATTAATTTTAATTAATTATGGATACTCAATCGTGAAATTTTGGTAGGTAAAATTACTTAATGAAAGTATAACTACCTGGTGAAGCAATTAGTGATAATTGTTGGATGCAATAAATTAATGGACGGTTAATGAAAGGATGTAATTTTGATTTAAATTACCTGGTGAAATTGATAAGGAAGATAATTACATGGTAATCATAATCGGAAGGTAATTCACCAGGGAATTAATTAGAGATAATTAACTACCCTTTGAACAATTGCACTAAGTGATAAATGATGGATGGATAATTTGGGAATGATAAATTAATGGATTGTAATTAATTATTGTCAAGTAAACAAGATTAAAATGATAAAAAATTTAATCGATTTATTTGATTAATCGAGAGTGATTAATATTGTGGTTGAATTAAAGTAATTAATTTAGTTTGGAACAAATTAAAATATATAATTGGAAGTAAGTAATTAATAACTTAACGATGTAATTAAAGATTGATTAATTAAAATGAATTAATCAGTAATAAGTGACTTATGTGAAGTTAATGAACATAAGTAATTAAGGATTAATGAAATTAATATAGTTAATTAATGAGGTAATTAAAGATTACTTATTGATTTTGGTTAAGAATAATTAATATCGTGATAATTAATTAAAGATAATTACTTGGATGCAATTGAAAGATAATTTATCCAGTGTGATTAATTAAGATGAATAATGAAGGGTTAATTAATTCAGTGATTTGAAATTAATTAATGTTGAATGAAGGAATCTATGTGATTGAGGATTGAAATTCAATTACAATCAATTGAATTAATTTGTATGTGATTAAGTTTTCTTATGGATGATTGAATGGTATTGGATGTTTTGAATGAGTTGATATCGCTGATATAAAATGTTAGGATAACATGAGTTTCGAAGAGATAAGGGGTCGGGTTTTAGATACCCGAAATCACTTCGAATTTTTATAAATTGATTCGTGAAATCAATATGACTGGAATGAAATGATTTGAGTGAATTGGATTATTTTATCTAAGTTTGGTACTTAGAAATTTATACGTGAAATACGTGTTGTCTTCAGCAAATTGTGAATTGGTTAAATTGATATAAGTTGCCCGGGTTTATATAAGTTGATTGCTTTGGTATTCCATATTAGTTGGGTTTACTCACGCTGGTTTCCAGCCTGACCCGGGAGTTACTTTGGTGTAATGCTCGGGTCAAACCGAGTATTACAAATTTTAAAGTAGGTACGTTTTGGTGCTCAGGAGGCGAGCTGGATGGCAAGAGCGCATAGAATATTTCCGCTGTATTTATATTATTGTAAATTTGAGACATGATAATTGTAAATATTCGGTGACTGTATATATGGTGAAACTCTGATGTATATTAAATGTAATCAACGGATATAGTATTCTTTTGTAAACTATTATTATTTATTATATTTTATCCGCTGCGAATGTGAGATGTTTGGTGTTTCTGTTCTTCTTCTTCTTCTTCTATCTCTTTCTTCTTTCATAACTATCTGGAATTTTCGACTTCGAAAATTACGGGTTGTTACATTTCGTATCAGAGCTGAAAGGTTAAGCGAGAACCTTGGCTCTGGTGGGAATTACTCATTTAATAGAGTCCAAAGTACTCTAGAATGAGTTGAGTGTATATATATGAGCGCGTACTTGTTATTTTCTTAAAAAAGGTTTTAAATGATTTTATATAAAAATATATTTTGATATATAAAGGAATATTTCATTCTAATAAATATTAAGGCGATTGGTTGTTAAATTATTGAAAGTAAAATTAAGAAGCAATATAATACAACCAAATTGAAGCCTTGAATTGGAATTAAATTTTGTAGAAATAGAAATACAACCAAATTAAATTTAATGGATTGAAATTAAAATTCTAAATCTGGTTCCAGAATTTGGAAATTTTGTTTCAAAATAATGAAAAATAATAAATAAGTATTATTTGGATAACTGGGACTTGTTGCAAACAATGGGTTGTTTGAAATTTTATTTGAGGTGGTTTAAAATTTTAAAACATGGCTGGGAGGACCAAGAAATAAATATGTATATATGTATGGATATACATGATATCAAAGATAATTTGAAATAAACTCTAAGGGGTTGAGTTGATTTTTTTTCCCTGAAGTGTGATGTAAAAAAAAAACCAAAGTGATATAAGTTTTGAACTTACAAGAGGGAAAGAATTTTGAAGTTGAAGCGGGAATTCAAATTGAGTAAGATTTATTGGATTAAGTAAAATTAGAATTTAACTTGGAAATTTAAATGGTTGATTTGAATTGGGAATTTGTGTGATCTCAAAACGGGCTTGAGATTTAAAAAAAAAAATTGAAAATGGATGGACATTTCAAGATAAATTGAATGATATCATCCTATTGTTAATGAAAATCTTTAAATTGAGAATGGTATTGTATAAATAAAATGAATTTGAATCATTGAAGTGTAAAATAAACTTGTTTAAGAACTGGCTTCAAACTGGAAGATAAAATTTAATTATAAATTAAAATTTTAAAATAAAATTGTTTTGAACCATGAAATACATAAGTTAAGATAATTTAAAATGGAATTTTGAGAATTGAACTCAGAAATTAAATTGATTAAAAACTTTAAATAAAAGTTAAGTTGGTTTAACGAGTTAAACCAACCTTTGAGAATTTAACTCGAATTTCTATAATTCGAGATAGTTTAAATTCAAGATTGAATTGAATTAGTTCAAAATTGAATTTGGTTTGAAGTAATTGGATTGGTGATTGAAGATGTATAAGTTTAAAAAATTTAAATGGAAAATTGCATTGGATTAAATTAAAGTGATTTGGATTCTGAAATTAAATTGATAATAATTCAAATTGATTGGAATAATATGAAATTATAATTAAAATTGAACAGGATTAAAATTAACTAGAATTTGATTTAAATTGGGGAAGGAATCAAGATTGATTCAACTTGAATTGGGGACTAATCAAGTCCAATGGAATTTGGAGTTATTTGAATTGTAATTGGGTCAATTTAAATGGAGATTTAAATTGAATTGTTGGGAAAGTGAACAGTTAACTCTTGACTATTTCCAATATAAATTGTTTTGATATAAACTTATTTTTCTAAGCCATTAAATTTATATACAACTTTTCTTTCTTACAGCCAAATTACTTTATACTTGGTTTACAATTATTTTTGGAGCTATTTAACCATTTTCAACGGTTTTCTAAATTAATTACTATTTTTCAACTATTTCACAAACTAATTTCTATTTTACAACTACTTGGCAATTATTTAAAAATTTCTGAAACTATTTAACTATTTTCAACTATTCTATAATTAGTTAATTATCTTAAAGCTAATTTGCAAACTATTAATTATTTTTCAACTACTTATCTTTTTTTTTTAAATTTTCAAGCTATTTTCTAAATATAAACTGGTAGGAGTTCAAACTATTATGGATTTAATACCCAACCGAGATAAGAATTGAGGTGATAATCCAAATGGGGATTAAGGAAATTGTAAATAAGTGAATGGAAATTTAAGGAAGTGTGAATAGAAAGGAAATTGATATTGGAAAGAGAAGTAAAATTTGAATATTTGATTTTGAATAAATGAAGCTATACATCTTTGTTATATGAGGTAAAACTCCCCTTGATGAATCTATAGCCATAGGAAAATATTTTTGAAAGTGTTTGAAGTAAAAAAGGGTTTTATACAAGTTTGAAATGATCCAAAGTTTTAAAAATTATGTGTATTAGTGTGTGTGTGTATATATATATATATATAAAGGATCTTATGAGGATTTTGGGAAAGGTTTTGAGAACCTTTGGATTTGGAAAGGCTTTTGATTTTTGGGTAAAATCAATATTGAAATTTGGAAAGCCTAGTTTGAGAATTATCGATTTTGGAATAATCGATTTTGTCTAAAGAGCTTTGTATGAGATCATACTAGGTGTATGATTTGAAGATACTATATGTGTATAGTATAAAGTGTTTTGATGATGGCTTTGGGGAAAAAGGCGCTCCCTTGAAATGAACTTCTCAGGAGTACCACCGGGTGGTGCTGCCTTGAGCCCCAAAGGGGGGTTTCTAAAGTTGATCCTGTGAGGAGTCCGGACAAAACTAGTTCCTGAGGATTATTGGGTAGCGAAAGTCGATGGCGCTGATGCCTACAGGGGCATTTGGGTTATGCTGTGACGACAGGGTAACTCGATGTCGCTGCGATCTACTGTGGGGACCATAGCGAAATCGTGTGGAGGATGAGTGCCAACAGTCTACACTTGAATTTGCCGGGAAGGCAGCGCAACATCAGTAGACTGCGATCTATGGTCAACTGGAGTGGAGAAGTTACATTTTTGGCAGCGAAATTCGATGGCGCTGATGCCTACAGTTATATGGTTTTTGCTGTGAAAGCTACGTAACCCCAGTTGTAGCTGCGATCTGTCATGGGTTCCATGGTGTAATCGAGGGGCGCGGAGGCCTACAGTTATCTATGGATTTTGTCGGGATGGCAACGTAACCATCGGGTTAACTGCGACCATGGATGGGGGTGATGATTTCCAGAGCATTCTCCCCAAAGATATTTCCTCTATTTTCAAAAACTGTTTTTTTATATTTTCAATAAAATTGTTTTTCAACAGTATTTTCACTAGGTGTTGAAACGGGTTTACCAAGTACTTATAGATTTTCAGTCCTACGCCTGATCAACGTATGACTGAATTTCTGTGAGAACAGGGATGGACTGGTTGAGACATCGAGTTATGAAAGTTATTTTTATAAAGAGTTATTTTAATAGTATTATGTGAATTTAAAAGCTTTTCTAGAATTTTGAAACAAAGGTGTTGGGATTTTGGAAAATCGAAGGAAATCCAAACTAAAATTATAAAATTGAAACTGGGGAAAATTTAATGAAGTGATTCTTTGTAATTTAAAGGAATCGAATATTAAATTAAAAGTCAAAGTAAACCAATCAGCTAAATAAATTATTTAATAGTGTATGTTAATAAAATTTAACTTGGGTAAACAAATGGTTGTAAATTAATAATGGAATTTGTTAATGGATTCGAATTGTAAATAGAATTCGACTTGGATTTGATAATGAATAAATAAGAAGAGATGTTGTAAAATAAAATATAAAATAGAATTGGATTGAAAATGTCATTGGTTTGAATTACAAATAAAATTCAAGGGTGATTTGAATAATGTTCAATGAAATTTGCAAGAAAATTTGATATAAGAAAAGTGATTATAATAGCAATGTTTTGAGTACAAAACCCATGTGAATAGAAATAAATTGAGAATGGCTTTGTATTAATAAATAAATTCTATAAAGAATTAAGTAAGCAAATTAAAAATTTAAAACGGGTTAGTTGAGCTAAATGATAAATGGATGAAGTTTGGTTGAATGGAAATTAAATAAAGGTTTTAGTTGGAATTGGATTGTCAGAATGGACTTGGGTTATGAGACGATTAAATATGAAGTAAAATTTCTTAAATCAATGAAAGCTTGGATTGAATTAATTTGGGAATGGCTAGTAGTATACAAGAATGAAATGTGTCGAGCTAATGAATGGTGGGTGAATAAATTAGAAATGAAATGGAATTAAATATAAAATGAGTTGAAAATTAATTTAAAGTAGATACAAACTAAAATAGATATTCTATTAAACGAATATCGTCGAAATTGCATAAAAATGGTTGTCATTCGGTGTAAATGAAAGTAATTAAAATTCTATAAGTCAATAGAGATTAAATAAAATTGGTTCTGAATCATTTGAAGTGAATATGAGCTTGTTTGGGTTAAAAATCAATGGAATGTAAGAAATTGAGTTCCAAACCATTGAAATTGAATGAAATGGTATGTAAATTGGTTGGAAGCAATTGAATTAGTTTTGAAAACATATAAATTGCTTATAGAAGTTATTTTGAATGCATTTCTTTTAGGATTGAAGTGTTACAGTTGTTTAAGTAAAAGAAATATTATAAACTTCATATACATAGTGCTTATATGTTTAAGTTGAGTAAGTACAAGTACATGAAGGCCGTTTGGCTGGATTTGGATTGCACTAATTGCTAAAATTAATAAGCTACTTGCTTAAAATGCTAAATAAAGGTACGCCTACGCAATACGAATAGGAAATATGAACTGTTTTTGCTTTTTCCGACCGGGTGGGTCGATGTATATATATTTATATCTCTTGTCAAATTGAAAAAGCTCCTCCGTACAAGGGAGACTCTGCCAAAATTTTCCGAAAATTTTGGGAGTTAGAAATTTTTTGAAAAATAAAATTGGTTAACGACAAAATGATTTCAAATTGGGAATTAAAGTAAATTAGTAAATGAAACTAATATGAATCAGATATACATGAAAGATTAAATTCAACATTCAAAATTTAAAGTAAATTGGATTCGTATAGAAGTGGGGAAAACTAGTTGAATAGAAATGGATATGGAAACCTATATAAGAGAATGTATAAAACGATTTGAAATTACGATTGAATATGGTTGCTAATCAAGATATGCAGGTATTAAAGGGAAAAGAAAATTGGATTTAGTTCCAAAAGATAAATTTGAATTGCCCGACAAAAAGGTATGTATTTAAATTTCAGTATGAAATTGGATTGGGTTTTTTTTATGTAGCCACTTGGCTTTTTGTTTCTTTTTGGAATTTGGGAGCCCGTAGAGGCCTTTTATAGTTGTACCGAGCTAGCCGTGCAAAGGAGACGCTGACAAAAAATTTCGGAAATTTAAGGAGTTAGAAAATTTTGATAATTCCAAATTTGGTTTTAAATTGAAATTTAAACGATTGGGTAAAAATGGATTGTTGGAAACCATGAAAGGTTTTGGAAGTTAGTTGAGGTATTAGTGAATCTTTAATAAAAGATATTGTGGCAAGTTGATAAACCTGTTGGTTTTGGAGAAAGGTAAAAGGGATTGGTCCATTCTTCCAAACTAGTAATTTCGGGGACGAAATTCTTTTAAGGGGGGAGGAATGTGACGACCCGAAAATTTTAACGATTTAAAATGGAATAATAAATTGATTTTTTTTACATTTGAAAGGTTAATTTTAGCTTTAATTCCAAATATTAATGTTTATTAGATGATTAAAGTATTGAATTATATAATTGAAATTGGGTAAACTGTTGAATTTGAGATTCTAAGCCTGTTTAAAATAATTTGAAGGCTTATAAAATCTATAATGAGGATACTGAAGATAATAAAATGGTTGAAATTTAATTTAAAGGTAATTTTTTCAATTTTAATAATATATCGTTTAAATTGGAATTTGAAAATAGCCTTCTGAGGCACAGTCTCAGAATTCGACGAAACCATTCCATTGGATCTGTAATAGTTAGTTATTATCGGATTTCAATTTTCGTAGCAATCAGAATTGTCGTTTGACCCTGGAAGCTCGAAACGCGTAGAACTATTTTAATCGATTCAATTAAAAATTTATCGTTTATTTCCGTAACTCGCGCATACGATCGAGTTAGCCTCCGAAACGCATTCCATTGTGTTCGGGACGCGGGTAACACCCTGAAATCGCCGAGCGGCATTCCTTAAGTGGTGTTTGGAATTTCAAGTGGAATTTAACGAGACGGTTTGAGAGTTTTATATAAAAAAATAAAATTTTAAGTACATAGTCAGAGATATTTTCACTTTAACGCGTGCTCGAGAAGCCTCACTCCATCAATATCTCACTCTCGTTACCTTCTCTATTCTGAAAGCACGAAATCGAACTCAATCAAAAAAAAATTGGCCGATGCTCAATAAAAAATATATCAAAGAAACGGAAAAAAAAAATGACGACAACCCTTCTCCTCATTCATTTATTTTACGTCGTTCTTCCCTCTGCCTTTTCTTTTATTTTCAGATCCATTCATTCGAAATTTCATGGCCTCTACTAAAAAAAAACAGAGAGGGAGATTAAAGAAATCGATTCGATTTCGAGTTGGAATCGCGAAGAGAGCTCGCGTGCGCTGCGACAGGGGAGAGGAATAGTCGTTCGATTTGGAAAGGCGACGTCAAAATCAACCTTCAAAATCGCACCTATGGGTTGAGCATTGGAGCCCGTGCTCATGGTCTTGTTTATACTGTTAGTCGAAGCGGCAGGAGGTGGAGATGGTTTTTGGATTCGAGGGGATTGGTGCGGAGGTTGTAGCTTCGGTGTCAGAGCACTTCGTAGTGATGACACAGTGGTCATTAGGAGTGAGGAACTATGATGGTGCAAGGTTAGTAGCAGTAGGCAGGTGGTTAGAAGCACCAATGGTCGGCGAGGGCTGTGGGTAGGGTTGACGTCTCAGTGGGGATTCGTCAGGGGTAGGCCAGCGATGATGGTTGATGTTCGATGTCGAGGTGAGTAATCTTTGATACGTATAATTGATTTGCTGTTTGGATTTGAAAGAAAACAAAGTTTAAGTTTAAATGAATTTGAAAGAAAACATTTTAAATGTGTTTGGGAATGATCAGTAAATCAGTTACCATTATGAATTGTAATTAAATAAGTTTGAATTGTAATTGATGATTCAGAACTGGTTATTCGAGTAATTAAAGGTAAATTTAGTTAAGGTCTATGAATCGATGATGTAATTAGAAGTTAAATAGTTTGTAATTAAGAATTAATTGACTAATTAATTTGTAATTAAATGATTAATTAAAGTTAAGTACTTCGAGAAGTAATTAAAGGGTTTGTTAAAGAATATGTCAAATAAAAGAATATTGGTTAAGGGTTATTAAATGGTTTATTAATATGATTAATTAAAGGTAATTAATTTTATTAACTAATTATGGATATTCAATCGTGAAATTTTGGTAGGTAAAATTACTTAATGAAAGTATAACTACCTGGTGAAGCAATTAGTGATAATTGTTGGATGCAATAAATTAATGGACGGTTAATGAAAGGATGTAATTTGGATTTAAATTACCTGGTGAAATTGATAAGGAAGATAATTACTTGGTAATCATAATCGGAAGGTAATTCACCAGGGAATTAGTTAGAGATAATTAACTACCCTTTGAACAATTGCACTAAGTGATAAATGATGGATGGATAATTTGGGAATGATAAATTAATGGATTGTAATTAATTATTGTCAAGTAAACAAGATTAAAATGATAAAAAAATTAATCGATTTATTTGGTTAATCGAGAGTGATTAATATTGTGGTTGAATTAAAGTAATTAATTTAGTTTGGAACAAATTAAAATATATAATTGGAAGTAAGTAATTAATAAATTAACGATGTAATTAAAGATTGATTAATTAAAATGAATTAATCAGTAATAAGTGACTTATGTGAAGTTAATGAACATAAGTAATTAAGGATTAATGAAATTAATATAGTTAATTAATGAGGTAATTAAAGATTACTTATTGATTTTGGTTAAGAATAATTAATATCGTGATAATTAATTAAAGATAATTACTTGGATGCAATTGAAAGATAATTTATCCAGTGTGATTAATTAAGATGAATAATGAAGGGTTAATTAATTCAGTGATTTGAAATTAATTAATGTTGAATGAAGGAATCTAAGTGATTGAGGATTGAAATTCAATTACAATCAATTGAATTAATTTGTATGTGATTAAGTTTTCTTATTTATGATTGAATGGTATTGGATGTTTTGAATGAGTTGATATCGCTGATATAAAATGTTAGGATAACATGAGTTTCGAAGAGATAAGGGGTCGGGTTTTAGATACCCGAAACCACTTCGAATTTTTATAAATTGATTCGTGAAATCAATATGACTGGAATGAAATGATTTGAGTGAATTGGATTATTTTATCTAAGTTTGGTACTTAGAAATTTATACGTGAAATACGTATTGTCTACAGCAAATTGTGAATTGGTTAAATTGATATAAGTTGCCCGGGTTTATATAAGTTGATTGCTTTGGTATTCCATATTAGTTGGGTTTACTCACGCTGGTTTCCAGCTTGACCCGGGTGTTACTTTGGTGTAATGCTCGGGTCAGACCGAGTATTACAAATTTTCAGGTAGGTACGTTTTGGAGCTCAGGAGGCGAGCTAGTTGGCAAGAGCGCACAGAGTATTTCCGCTGTATTTATATTATTGTAAATTTGAGACATGATAATTGTAAATATTCAGTGACTATATATATGGTGAAACTCTGATGTATATTAAATGTAATCAACATATATAGTATTCTTTTGTAAACTATTATTATTTATTATATTTTATCCGCTGCGAATGTGAGATGTTTGGTGTTTCTGTTCTTCTTCTTCTTCTATCTCTTTCTTCTTTCATAACTATCTGGAATTTTCGACTTCGGAAATTACGGGTTGTTACAAAATCCCTTTACGCCACCACTACTGCCACCGGAGAATCCATAACTCCGTTAAGACCATCGTCATACTCATCTCTTCCATTTCCCGCAACTTCGATTCCACTCGACACACTAACGAGGCTGCATTTGCCTAGTATCCATCATCGACAGAATCAGGGTTGAAAACCCTAACTAGCCATCGCCGGACCACCTTGGTGGCAATTAAGCTCTCCGAGAATTTTTCCTTAGTTCGCCACCTCTCAAGCTTTCTACAGCATCAATAACGCCGGCGAAACTTTTCCTGATGGTCGAGAATCGACGAAATCCACTTTTCTGATCATCTAGCAATATCTCGACAATCTCGTGCTTAAAAATTATGAAATCTTCATTAAAAAACATATTTTTCAAATTCGAATCCAGACATGCAAACCAAACTTGATATTAAAATACTTGAATTTTTTTCCTAGAAATGATTTTCCACTGAATATTTCCATTTTCCAGTTAATCGCTTCCTAATTATCCTCCTAAATATTTTGAAATCAAGGTTTAGTTGATAAAAACATTTTTCCTTTAAGAATCATAACATGAATCTGCTTAATTTTTGAGATATGAATTTTTTTTTCAAGTTTGTTTCCTATAACAAGAAGAGCCAACACTTTGTATCCACACATATACACTATATATTCAGATATATATAAATATGCAACATATATTAACCATCAGGCAACAATTTATCATGCTTGCTTCAGATATAGGTTGAATGCATCAGATTATTCAACAGATTTTAAAACAAGTATCAGTTTTACTCACCTGTTCTTGTAAAAGCAGAGAACAGAGCCTAGAAATTTATGATTATCTGCTCTTTTGCTTTAAAGCTGAATCTTTGCTTGATCTGATCCTTGTTTGGTTTGATAATTTGAAAAGATTTCTTGATTTCTTTAAAACCGGAATACTTTGTATTTCTGCTTTTCATTGTGAACTGAATTTGTTTTGAGATTTTACTACAATATTTTGAACTTGAGTTGTTTGTGGGTTTTTATTTCTGGTTTAAAGAAGTTTTACACGGTTTAGTATTCTTGGCTTTGAAAATGAGCAGATGGGAAAAGAGATGGAAAAGAGGAGTAAGGATTTTATATAGTGTTAAATAGAAATAATTTCAAATTAAAGAAAATAAACACAATGAGTGACACTTGTTAAAATTCAACAACATTTGTCAATACCATTTTTAACTCCTTACACATGTACATAAAAAGAATTAAGAAGCTAACACCTGTCATTATTTACTTTTATTTTTATTTTTAAAAAAAATGATTTAAAAGCCCTTTATAATTAATTTCCTACATAATTAGTACATTTATAAATGCTTTTCTTAATTTGTATACATAAAACTTTTTAAAAGAAATAAAAAAAAAGTTCTTTAAATTCTAAATAAAATCACATAAAGATATCTTTAATTCATTTTTAAACGTTATCGTAAAACTATTGTATTTATTTAATATTAAATAAACACTTCCTAAATTTATATAAATAAATTCCTCTTAAAGAAAATATTATAAAACAAATCTTATTTTAAATAAAAACCTTGTTCATATATTTTATACCCAAATATTTATATATATATATATATTTAAAATAATTGTCTTCAACAATTCAAATTTTGAATTCAAAATTCAAATTCAATTTAAAATCCAACTTAAATCAATTCAAATAAGTATATATTGATTTAAACAAACATATTATATAATTTATGTTGAAGATAATAAGTTATGCTCATCTTTAAATAATAATATTAGGAGATTATTAAATAATTATTTTTCCCAAATATCAATATTAATTTTCAGATTTATTTGTTCCATTCTTAACAATCAGTATTTCAATAGTTAAAATTAGTACTTCTTTTAACTAACCCAGTTAATTATCAATTAACAGATACTCAAAATTCGGGTTATCACATAATATCATCATTGCCAAAGCTCCAAAACTCCAAACCCGAAGTGAGAACCTCCAATCATGCTGAATTGAAGCAAACTCGGTCCACAATGCGATCGCCAAACCAAAGACTTCGAGGATTGCCAAAAGCTACGCCTACTAGCTGACTATCTGATAACCTGACTCTAGACTGCCCATATGGAAAATTGTGGGCACCCAGAGTTTAGGAAGGGAACAATAAACTCCAGGTCAGTCATGCGACTGGTGTGAGCAAACGAAAATAGTTTATTTTGAAATAAAAAGAAACAACAAAAGAAGTAAAAATAAATCCGCAATGCTTTTTGGAAAATGAAACTACCATAAGGCCTCCCGCCATACACACAAAGCAATCACACACTTGGAAAAGATTTCTCCTTATGATAGTCAAACATGTTTGATACGCGAAAATCCTTTTGATATTATTATTAGTGCATAGTGTGGAAAACATTTGCAAGTATTATATTAATCTTAGCCAGCATACTACCATTATAGTATACTTACTATAGCTACCTTGTTCAATGGCAGGTTACCACCGTATTCCATGTCAAGTTATACAACTAAAACCGTACAGGGCTCGTATTGTTTTGTTTGGATTTCCAACAAATGGTCAAGGCTAAGGATCTTCCTTCACTGAATTGGTACGCCTCTACAGGGACGCCCCGTGTAATGACCCGTTTAAATAGAATAAAAGGTTAATTGAACAAAATTGTAATATAAAATGGTGTTAAAGGAATTTATAAATAAATCGGCATATTTTAATCAAATTAATTAATTTTGTAAATTTATTTGTTTATAAAGTTAGTATTTTGAATAAAATATATTGATTACTTAATTCTTTCTACTTCCTTCTTTTCCTTTTCGGGGACGAAAAGTTTTGAGTGGGGGAGAGTGTAACGACCTACAAAATTTTCAATAATTTAATTTTTTAAGTTAATAAGTTTTGGTAATTTAATATGAAAAAAAACCTTATTAATTTAAAATTGAACGATGGTAATTAGAACTAATTAGTAACAACTGAAATGAAATTACATTTTAGCAAAGTAATGAAAATTGGTATACTTGGCTATAAACTAATGTAAGAAAACTAATGCAAACATTTAAATTTATTAAAAGGGATAATATGAAATTAACGACTCTTGAATAAAGATTGGGTATATAAGAATGGTAAAATTTGTTGTGAACAATGAAATCACAATTGTGAACGTTGAATCATTAATGAGATAATATATGATTAATATAAATTGAAGTAAATCAGTGTTAATTAAGTAATTGTAACATTTGATTTGTAAACAATAATGAATTCATTAATGTGACTTAAAGTAATAGTAACGGTTGTAAGTTACTATTTAATTGGCCTATTAATTTAGTTGTAACTGTTATATTTGAGTATAAATTTGAATATAAGTAAATAAGGGTAAGAGGTGTATTAATAAATGAATTAGTATAATTAGTAGTTATTGAATGAATCAATATTAGGTAGGTAATTTTAATAATTAGATGAATGTAATAAACTTAAGGGCAAATTAAAGGGTAATGGTAACAACTACTATAAGTTGCCTATTTAGTCTATAAAATAAATAGGAAATCTTTAATGTCATTAATGAGAAATAATGCAGTAACCGGAGGTGCGAATTTATGAATTAAATTGAAATGTAAATTTATTAATAAAGTAATAAATTGGTATAAGGAATGGAACTAAGTTAAATTAATTAATTGGTTTTAAACCTTAATTAATGCGTACAATTGACAAGATTTCACATTTAGAAACGTGATAACAAATTTTAGATGAAAATAGGAGTAGACTAGTGTAATGGAATATCAAACTAATGTAACTAGGTATATAGGGTAATAATGGACCTAGTATAAAGATAGCAATTAAACCAAATCAAATTATTGGAAGCAATTTTTATTTAATTGGAATGTAATATATAATAAAATGGATTATTGTAGGTAAATGAAATTAATTACTGTAAATTGAAATTTGGATGAATTAGGAAGTTATTAATGTATTAGTATATAAACCAATGTTAATATTACCTATAAAAGGATAAGTTAATAGTTGATTTAATAATAAAATTGAGAAATCAAATATATGGATTTATTGGGGATTTAAACTTATACTTTTTAAATTTGATAAAATACAGTGTTCACACGCATCGACTTTCTATATTTTATTTCCCTATTTTCTTTCTCTAATTTTTATTCTCAATTTTATTTGTATAAACTTTGAATGTATTTATTTGGTTTTTGATTGATTTTATTTTTAATAATAGCTTACAAATTTCAAGGGATATAGGTTACTTGTTTTGTTTACTGGTTGCCTTTTTCTTTTCCCCTGCCTTTCCATTTGCATAAGCCAATTACTTGCCACATTCATAGCCGTAAATTCTTCTCATAATTCACGTGCATATTGTTCCTCAAACTCCACTTTTCATTGCGTGCAAACAAAGGAAAAAAATTAACAAATACATCAAATTATTTGTTGCCTTTTTATTTCCCACATCATTCAAACTCCTGCCTTTTATTGCCTAGCCTCTTTATTTCTTGCCGTTTCTATCTTTAGGACGTGTATTTACAAAAACCTAGCCGCCATCTATTATTTTTCACGTACAAAGTTTCTCATCTCCTCATCTTATTCATTTGCGTGAAGAAAAAAATATACAAGATCAAAAGTCATGGCTTCCATCTGCTTTCTCCTCTTTTTTCATTTGGTTTTCTTTGTCTTCCTTCAAGTTAGGCACTTCCTCCATCTTCTCCTAGCACACCTCTAACCATCATGACCAAGCAACACAAGATGATGGTTGAACACATATGTGGTGTAGCCAAGCCATCGATTGATTAAGGCAAGTTATGCCACCTTGATTCGTTATTTTTTCCATTGTTTTAAACACTATGCTTTTGTATTGAATCATATTCTTATGTATGTAATATTTGTTTGCATACAAGATTTGAATCTGACTCTTCATCCACTCAATTTTTCATTATGCTTTGTTGTTCTTTTTCGTACTTTGCGTAATTTGGATTTTTATTCTGAATTTGTCAATTCTCGCTTTTAAAAGGAGAGTTATAACTCTAGACTTACATACTTATATTATTGCGAAATGATGACAAGTGAATTGTATAAATTAATATGCTATGTTCATACATGCCTATGACATATTTATATGATGTTTAATTATGTTTGTATAACTGTTACATCATCTGATATGATATGTTATATTGTACTGTTCATTTTATTTACTGTATCACTGCTTGTTCCTTATCACTATGGGTTGAAATGATACACACCCAAATGGATTTAGAATAAGGAAAATTAATATGGGCCAAAATGATAAGCTTGAGTGATTTTATTGATTTTTATTGTATTTATTTTACTTCGGATTGCGAGTTTGAAATGATAGAACATGGAATTTATTTTAAATTACAGATTTAAATGATATATATCCGTATCACTTGACCTAGGTTAGAAAATATTATACAGGCCCATGTTTAATATTTTCAAGATAATACTTTCCTAAAAATTTATTAAGTATTTCGAATATTTAGAAAATAGGAGATTTTACCTTGAAATTTGATTTAATGATTTAAAATATAAGAGATATTGGCTTTTAGCAAGTTAAAATTTTATAAGTTGATGATTAGTTTAGATTGTAATTTAAAAATCTTTATTTGGTTTTAATGGTAATTTAAAGATCTTTAATTGTGATAAATAACTTAATAATTAAAGTTAATTAATATGGAATTTTAAAGTCTAGCCTGGTAATTGCAATCAATTTTTATTTTATGAAATGAATATGTTTGTAAAATAAATGACGTCCTTTGAATTGATAAAATGAAATACATTTTTAATTTTACATTTTGTAATAAATGTATTTAGCCTGAAATCGTAATTTAATTGATGCCTAAATTGATCGTTATATTTACTATAATAAATTACTTTATTTATGAAATGGAAATGTATGGAAATTGAATATTTATGATTTAAGTGCAAAAGTGTATTTTCAAAATATGAATTAACTTGATAATTGGAAATTTGGTTTTAATTGGAATTGTTAAGTCTATAAATGGAATTTAGTCTTGCTTATGAAGTGGGTATTTTAAAATAAAATAGTAAGTTATTTGTTGAAATAAAAGAAGTAAAAGAATGTGTTTTTGACTTAATAAATGAATTATAGTTTAATTTGGATATTTATTGATAAAATTTTATTTTATTAAATCATAAGTTGAATGATATCCAAATGAATATTTTGAAGTGGGAAATGTGATTTTTATAAGTTAAATTTTCTAAAAATTGAAATTTTAAAGTAGCTGAAATATACAATGTTTTTGGAAAGCTTATAATTGGATGAATAAACTTATAAATGCTACAACTTTGAAATGAATATTATTTGACATTGAATTTAAATGGTTAAATGAATCTTGTTTGGAAGATATTGACATTGAATATAGATGGTCTAAATAAATATGTTTCAAAATGTTTGTTTTCGGAGTTGTTATAACTTGAAAGTAATATGGCTTTGAAAATGAAATTTTTGAAAATTGTATTTAATTAAGAATTGTCTTTAAATGTATAAACTTGGAGCTTATTGGAAGTGGAAGATTTAAGAATATGACCTTATAAAGTGGTTTGAGTTAAGGTGATTTATAGGAATATTTCAAGTTTAATAAATTGAAGGAAATATTCAATGATTTGGAAACATGGGTTTTATTTAAAGGATATATTAATTTAGTGTGGAATTTAAATGGTATATTATTACCATTTTTGGAATACATAATATTTTGGAAAGAAAATGGATATTATTCTAGAAAGTATATGGATTTGGAAATATTACCAATTTTGAAAATGGATATTCTTTTGGAAAGTAATAGTATGCGATTTTAAATGGTTTGGAATAGAAATGATTTTAAATAAATATCCACGGGTATTAATAACGTTTGGTTGTTAAAGAGACCAGGATTGGAAGTTGTCATACTCTCTGCTAACTCCGAAAACCACTTTAACAACCGTGTACGCGGTTGAGATTCCAGAATGAAGTAGGATGGTGGCGGCGTTCCTTTGAGGTATATACATGGACCCGACTCCCGTGAGTTGCAATAAGGTGGCTAAAATAGGAGCGATTGACGGGCTAAAAAGGTAGCACCTTTTATCGGACACACTCCTTCGATACCATTCTATTACTTTGTGATTGATTGGGGCCCCTTTGATTTTTGGGGGTGTGGCTCGAGGTGGGAGGTAGTAGCTGCTACGCGTTACCACCGATCCAGAAGCGTAATTGGTATATCTACCCTGACATTGCCTAGTTGTGCCGTGTCACCTACCCTAGCGAGCCTTGTATGAGTTTGATTTGTGTCGTACATATGGAGTATCCTTTGGTAGCCTCCTGATCCGGAGGTATTACGGTACTGCACAGACTACTGACACTATTACGTGTTAAGGTGGAAAATATAAAGCCTTAACGCTATTTAAAAGTAAGTTTATTTTACTAATAGACATTATTATAATAGCAAAATATTACTACATAGTAAATAGTTTAACGAATCCTTAGAGGATGGGCGGTCCGAAGCCTTTAAGTTACTTGTACATCATATTACAGTTCACTTGAGTTGGTTTACATTGTATAAGTATATATTTCCTGACTCGAGTGTTTTGTGTTTTGCTTTACGCTCGAGTCAGACTGAATGATACAGAATTAGAGACTCACCTTTGGAGTTGGAGCTTTGCTTGAAGATTCAGCTATCTACTTCATTTCAGTTATCGAATTGATTCTAGGGATGTATTCAGCCTTTGTGCTTGATTATTATATTGTTACTTCTATTGTATCTTGTTTATCTCTGATGTATATTTATATAGTAGCTTCATGAACTACTATGTATTTTCTTCCGCTGCATTTTATTACTCTGTGTCTGTGATCTGTGATTTATTTATTTACTTCATATTCTGAGTTTTGTCGATTTTATTTTTACAATTCGGTGTTTTAAGCAATTCAAAGTTCGACATGTACGGATGCTAATGGTTGAAAATATCGGGTCGTTACAGTTGGCATCAGATCTTTGGCTCTAGGCAAAACTTAGCATATATGGTCAATTTATTTACAGAATCACTTTCATTCGAGTGTGAATCTCTTCCTTTTTGACTCGATTCCTTTTGAATTTTGGAACGTTCCTTGCAATTTCGAAATACATTCTTTTCCCTCACTATTCGCATTCTTCTAAATTCTGAAGCATCCATTAGCTCCACTAAATGACCTATAAAGGGGTGAAGATCCTTTATAATAGGCATTGATTCATTGGAGATTTCTATATCCTCGGTTTAGATGCTAATATTTTTTGTTATCCCAAATTCTACCTCTTGAGATCGAATGTAGATTTGTCTTAGAATTCTGCATCGATCTTATTCTTGAAGTCGTGGTTGCCCACGATTTATACAAGCTTATCCATTTCCTTATTCGGTTAGTTAATCATCTTATTTTTTGTTTCAACTTACCCTCAAATCAAAATTTTCTTTGATTTGAATTAATCAAATTTGAATCTCTATACTTGCTTCGAAAATCTATTCCTGTATAGTGTATTTGTAAATCAATATTTGAAATGTTTTATATATTGTGTTGTTTGAGTTGTTGACGTTGATTTGGGTTTACGATCGATTCGTCTAATCAACGCTATCGATAGGATCTCCAAAACACTTGAACAGAGCAAATAGACACAATATTGTTTTCAAATTTAGCAAATGAATAAATTTTGTATAATTATATTATATATGCATGTATAATTTTCTGAATTTTGATAGTTAATTGACTTGGATGTTAAGAAATAATATTTGACTCTGTCTTGTAACTATTGGTTTTGGTTTCGTATATAAATAATTGAACTAAAACATGGTTATAAATTAATTTGGAAATTTAAATGATTTTAAAACAAGAAACTAAGAATTTAATTTCCGATGGCTTCAGGCTTTGTGTTTAAAGCTTTAAGGGTGTATTATTAAAGTATTTCAAGTAGAAATTATTTCATGGAATTTTAAATTGTAAGTCAGTGCTCTTTTCTTTGTTGCTGCAAAATAATTTCGGTGATGACTGCATCATCATCGACTTTCATTTTCGAGTTTCGAGTGAAGAGACCATTCTGTAGTTTTGCTACAGTCTTGCTTTGGAGAATTAAATGAATTTGGATTTCTAAAATTTGATTTGATATATATTGTGTATATTTATTTATCTCAAAAATCATTTAAAGTTAATCGGAAATCTAATTCTTAAACTTTGTCTTAAAGCATAATGTCAAATATACAATGAAACCAAAATTTTGAATAAAAATTTAAGCTTGAGATAATTGAATTAGAAAATTTTATTTGTATAACATTCTATTACAATCCAATTTAACTTACCTTAATTATTAGAAGTTAAAATGTAATTGGCTAATATACAATATAAAAGTGATTTTTATAAATAAAATTTGAGTGTTTATAATAAATGTTGTACATTTAAATTTTAGTTGTAAAAAGGATTAATTGAGGTAAATGGAATAAAAGGTTAATTGTATTACTTACAATATAAAATGGTGTTTGTCACGGTCCAAATTCCAGCGTTCGAGAATCGACATCCGTACTCCACTGTACTTGAATGCCGCAGATTCAAACGTTTAAATTCGAGTCGTGCCGGAGCTTATAACACATTAAGTACAACGTAGCAGAAGAAACGGAATATACATTTGATATACAACATGATACAATATCCGACACAACAGAATGATACAATGAATATACATCAGAGATATGATATAAGACAATAGCAGCGGAAAGAAAAGATAACATCAGCAGCGGAACAAAAATCCCCAAGGTGATCTTCAAGGAAGAACTCCATCTTCAAAACACCAATCCAGCAATAACTCGAACTCCCAATCACGATGCATAAAGATGATAAAGTGCAGTACAGATCCAAAGACTGAACTAGCTCTAGATAATCTACTAAACCTGACTATTTGAAAAACCCAACTCTAGACTGCCCGTGTGGTGAAATAGTGGGCACCCAGAGTTTAGGATAGGAACAATAAACTACACGTCAGTCATGGGACTGGTATGAGCAAACAAAAGCAATTGGTCTTTTAAAACAAGTAAAGAATTTAAATTTAAAAATCCGCAATGCTTTTTAGAAAATGAAACTACCATAAGGCCTCCCGCCACACACACAACGCAAACGCAGAATTGGAGGAGGTTTCTCCTTATGATAGTCAAATATGCTTGATACGAGAAAATTCTTTGATATTATTATTATAAGTGCACAATGTAGAAAAACCCTTTCGAAAGTATAATATAAATCCTAGCCAGCATAGGCATTTTGCACTTATGCCTACTATAGCTACCATGTTCAGTAGCAGGTTACCACCACATTATTCCATGGCTGGTTATACAACTAAAACTGTACAGGGCACGTATTGTTTTGATTGGATTTCCAACAAATGGTCAGGCTAAGGAACTTCCTATTGTCCATGGGATCGCCACTGGCGGGACGTCCCGAGAACCTAACCGGATGTCTGCCAACACAAGGCCGGGTTACCTCTGTAACTAGGAAACTACTACTCGAGCGTGCCAACCCCCGGTCCTTTGGGACCTTTATCCGAGGTACCTCTAATCCAACAACCACAAAGCAATCACAAAGTAATAGATCTGCAGTATCCACATGAGTGAAATATCTGGGCTCCATACCATGATACCACCCTTTTCCAAAAGGGAATGACAAACCCTAAAGGGCGCGACCCTCATAACCTTGCCGCATCTTTCCTGTTTCGACCATTTCCGGGGTCTGAGGTCCTAATGCAATCTCGTCCACAAAGCTACGCTTTATAAAAAGCCATGCTTTGATCACAAATGATCATCAACACACAGCAGCACTTAGCATGCCACACTACCAAATTGAGAATATATCACTGATAAATGTCAACTACATAGAGCTCGTACGTCTCAGAGAAGGGTGTTAAGCTAAGAGAATAAATTCTCCCCCACCAAGCAGAATGAATTTGATAGAGATCAGTTTAATATCTCAAAGTGTAATGTCGGACATACAACTATACAAGTCTGCCCCAGGTTCTAACAGAACCGAAGGTACTTCCGAAGAAGCCCTTGCAAATCCGGGTATCCACAATCCCGATCGGACTTCCCATCACTTAGGGAATCTCTAAACCGTAGCTACTCGGTGCAGAGACAATCGATAGGTTATCCTAACATTCTTGAAGACACCCGGTCTTCAACACCGGTCTTCAAATGCAATCCATAACGTCGTATCACTATTCGAAATAGGTTATATGACACAAAGGTCCTCTCCCGGCTAAACCGAATAGTGAGCGCAATATTTAAAAACATATGGATATGGAATTTCAGTTAAGTCACAACTTAAAAATCCAAAGCTCTGCTTCAAATGGTTAAACAAATTACCATTTCAAATCTTTAAACAAATAGATTTATCTCACAAAGTTCACCTAGTTTCACAAAGATCTATTCATAGATTTTCAAACAATTTTCATTTCAATTTGGATTAACTCAATTAAATCTTTAAATTAAGATTTAATTTATAGCTTTCAAACGCGTTCCAAAGATTTTTTCATAACTTGGAAAACTATTCCCACTTTAGACTTGAAAACCTTTTAACACCAATTGGAAGTTCTTTCCTTCTGTGAAAGCTTTTATTATTTGAAAACACATAGTTTTCATTTCAGAAAGATTCAATTATATTTATACAAGTTAAAATCTTTGGGTTTAGAATTTAAATTCCCAATCACCGCTTTTAAAATGGTTTAAAAACCCATATAAACCTATTTATAAGTTTAACAACCCTTTTGAACCACAGTTCCAAATCATAAAATTCAAAAATTCAATTTAAAAAAAACAATTTCAAAAATCTGTGATTTAACCCATTTCCACGTGCAATCCATATTTGTGTGTGTATAAGTGTGGTCTAAGGGTTCAACACAAGAGTGCACAACATCGTGATCACAGATTCAACCATATCGATAAGCGGTATAACCCATAACGCTTACCTTTATTCACAGATTCATAGATAAAATAAATTTATCAATCACAAAGATTTACCATTACAATTCGATGTGGGTTTCGGATAACAAACTGAAATCCGACTCCCTGTCGCATCGAAGTTTAAATGCCGTTTTACGGGCAAAAGGGTTTTCACATACATATAGGAACAAATCACAAATCGTAATTCATCACAAAGCAATCACTGTATCACAATAGAAGTATCAATCCAGTATAGAGTATTTGATGATGGTCAATCATCTTTGATTAGGGTGATTGTGGTTAAGATGAATTAACCATATAATTATCTTTATTAATTATTTTAAATCAATCTTTTTAAATTTTTACTTGATTATAAATTAATTTAATTGGCTTTATTAATTAATTATTCTTTAATTTATTATCTTAATTTATTAATTCTTAGTTGTTAACTAATTAAGTTTAATTACTTTTATTCATTAACAATTGTTTAAATTAATTGATTGTTTATTTAAAAAAAATCATTACAAAACATTAATTGTTAATTACCATTTCAAAATAAATTTGTTTTTAAAGTTAACACTTGGATGTTGCTTTACTTTTAAATTTGTCATTAAGTTAAACTTTTAAAATAACTTTTATTAATTTTAAAATATTCTTAAACTTCATAATTTTAAATAATTGACTCAATATCATTTACCTTCAATCCCATTTGCAATTGTCATAGATTTATGTAGGAAATTTTGCGACTTGTTTCCCAAAATTAAATTAAAAACTGGGTTTTGTTGTTTTTGATCGACCCACCCGAGTCTTTCTCGAGTCATACCCGAGAAAACCAACCCCTTGCTTCGAGTTTTGCTTAATTTGGCCCTGAGTGACATTTTTTGCAAAAAATTGTTAAGTTTTTGAATACAACCCAATACAACCCCCAAAAACGCGAGCATGACTTCGAGTTTTCTCCTCCCTGACCCGAGCAGTGCTTCGAGTTTCCCTTCTTTCCCCCCCAATCCATCACGACTGATACTGCTACGACCATATGCACGTGCACAGCTGAAGCCATCGCCGTTGGACGGAGCGATGGCCATCAACACATCATCCTCTATCCCTTGAGTCCATACAAACACCCAGATTTCGAGTTTCTTTGGAAAAACGAAATCGAACTACGTCGACCCAACAACCCAGCGAAGCTTCGCTAGAAAACGCCTCGTCCCGCCTCCTCCGATCGTCAGAGGCCACGATATTTGGTCCACGCCTTCGTCGTCGTGTGACGCTTCTAATGGCTCCGGTGTTGTGTAGTCCGGTCGCCTATCGACGGCGCAGCCCCGACGTTTTTACCTCGAACAAAAATGGGTTCTTAAACCCTATTTTGAATTCGAATCAAAAATTCAAAGATTTATAAATTATTCTAGTATTTTTTTTGGTGATGTCGAGCGTTATATCTTCCTGCGACGATGATCACGCGGACCACGATCACTTGGATCGTCGAAACTTGACAAAAGTTGAATTTTCTGATCAACTTAAGTTTCTCGATGAAGACTCAATGAAAAATCTGCATTTTTGTTTCAGAAATCATCGTTTTTCAAGGGAATTCAAGTATTATTGCTGAAATACAAATATGTGATATTCGAATTCATTACACAATTGGGTTGTGGCTGAGTTTGACATTTCCAGTGAAGAAAATTCAAGTTTCTTTGCTTCAAATTCTTATCGAATCAAAGTGTAGGTTGCACAACGTTTTTAACTTGGCTAAAATTCCTTTCAAAAGTGAAGAGAGGAAGACATATTTGGGTTTCTTGATATGTTCGCTCTGTTAAACCTTATACTGGAATGTGCTCTGTCCCTAGCAAAAGAAAATTTTCAAACCTTGCTTTGATTTATTACTGAAACGCAACATGGGTTCAAACAATATTTTAACTTGTTTACTACTATTTCCAGAAATAAAAAGATGGAAGAAGATGTTGAAAATTGTGGATGGTTTACTCTGCGTACCAGAGTTTTGAGCTTGACAGGGTTACTAGTTTTCCATTAAAAGAAAACTACAACATTTTTTTTCTTTGATTTATCTCTAAACACAGTGCAAGTTTTTGAGCCATACTTAACTTATTTTGGGGTTCATCATTGCTTCTTTTTTTCTTTTTCTTTTTTTTTCAAAAAAACAAGTAGGATAGAGGATTCAAATTTCCCTGTAACAAAATGTTACAAGAAGATAGAGATGTTTTCAGGGGAATCAAGACACAAGCATAACATCCATTCAATTCAAAACTATTGCAATCAAGTAGGAATTCAAAGCACAAAAGAATTTGAACATCATAGATTTTACTCACAAACAACAATAACAGATTCAAAGTTGAATGTTTTGCTCACCTTGGAGTTATGGAGGAAGAAACAGAGAACAGAAAGCAAAGCCTGTATATTTTTTTCACTTTATTCCTTTGATCTGAAATTTTTTATTAATAAAAAACTTTATTTATATTTCTATTGTATCTGTTACTTACCCCGTTAATAACAAACAAAAGAATTTATTTACTTACAGTTTGAATTTGTTTTAAAGCTTCAAACTTATTTTATTTTCCAGGCCGCAGACATCAATTTACATTTGCTTTCGAGTTGAATCTGCATTTTGGTTTTGTTTCATTATTGACCATTAACATCAAACTCAAATTTTAAAAAAAGAAATTTACTTACCTTCATCCCTTTTTTTTTCCAGCCAAACTTGTTTCTTCCTGGTTTTGATTTCCAGATTTAAATTTTCCTTCTTTACTTTGGTTTGAACTTTGAAACTTTTAAATCCGAAGCTTGTTGAAGCTTTGAACTTGCATACTTTCAGATTTGTTTGTGAACTGCCATTTTTTTTTTTACTGAATCTCCGCATTGCTCTTGATTTTTTTCTTTCTTGGTTTCATTCTATTTTCCAGGTTGCTTTCTTTCTTTTTCATTGAACTTTGATTCTCCTTTTAGGTTTTGAAATTAAGTTTCAATCTGCAGCTCTCACTTATTCCAGGTTGAAATTAATTGAAAATAAGGAATTCGTTTCAGATTTTTAGTAGAAATGACAGATCTTCTTTTTTTATTTTTATTTTCTGTTTCTTTGTTTTCACTTTTTTTTCTCCCTTTCTTCTTTAGGAGTTGAGATATAAGATACTCTATCTTCCCTCTACTGTGCTTCAGATTTGCTGAGATATTTAACAATCTCCTATGGGAAACTGAAAAGTTTTTCATAATTTTAAATTCCATTATTTTATTCAATTAAATAATTTGAATGCCATGTGTAGAGAATTGATTATGAAACCTAAAGCATGTTGATTTGCTTACTTATCTCCATTATGTTTGTTTACATTTGTGATTATGCAAAGAGAAAATAATTTTAAAAATAATTTTTATATCATATTCATTTTAAAATTAAAGGTACTTCTTTATTCATTTGTATGTGTTGTGTTTCCACTTATATTTATATTTATACAAACAAAATTTTTACCCCAATTGATTTCTTACATTTTTTTTTCAACATGTTTATACACAAATATATTTATACAATTTACATTCATACATCTTTTATTTATTATTTATTTTTATACAACTTTTAATAAAAAGAATGATTTCAAAATTTTGATTTCATATTAACAATAGTTACATTTATTCATATGTGAAAATTTAACTTAAAAATAACATTTTGAAAATGAGTATACTAATTTTTTTCTTTTTATTACAACTTCCCAATATTGATAAAATTGAAAAAAATTAGGAAACAATTATCATTAACTTTTTTATAAATCTCAAGCTTTTAATTTCTATCTTATTTTTAATACATTTTATTATGAAATTCAATATTTATTTGTTTATGAAATATATATTCTTACATTTTAAATCAAATTTCTATTTATTCCCAATACACTTATTTTTTCTAAACCCAATATTTATTTGTAAGCTACTTATACTTAAATTCCTAATTAAATTTCTATTTATAATCAAAAATTATTTATTAATTCTAGAAATCTCTATTTAGTTCACAATTTATTTTCAAAAATAAATTTAATTGCCAAATTAAACTTGATAAATTTCAGGAATGTTGCAGATTCCCCCCTTAAAAAAAATTTGTCCCCGAAATTTGCTAGGGAGACAAGAAATAATGGATGATAGATAAAAAAATGATTGATCAAATCAGATCGAAATATTTATTCTGCATTTAGTTTATCCATATCAAAATATCAACAATATGAGAACAAACCAATACAATAATCACACAAGATATTCGGGTCCACTGGTCTACGAATATGTAAGGGCATTGATTATTTCAAAGGGATAACTAATCTTTCGTAGAATATGTCGGTCCCCAGAGAATAGATAGATGGATTCAATCTTCTACAATTTCTCAAACACTAGATAGGGATTCCAAATTTGGGTCGGAATACCCCAAAGTATATATAACTTGTCCCTCTTAGGACTTCAGTTTACACAAGAAATTACAATAGAATTTCAAATTTGATTTCAACCGATATCGTTTTACTGATACGATTCAAATTTAGCTTTATATTTGTTAACCAATTTAACTCAATTTAAAATTTCCAATTTATTTAAAATTTCAATTTCAAATTTCAAATTTGAAATTCATTAAAGTTTAGATCAAAAAGTGATAAGAAACCGATGAAGATACGAAGTAAGAATTTTCTACAACGATTCGTAGTACCACCATCACACCGAAACTTCTCCCTGGAGCCGTCACAAAGATATCAAAGAATTGGGGGTCAAATCAAAGGAGATTGATAGAGAAAGATATTTCCGTTGTTGCAGGGTATTGACCATTTGTAGTGGTACTCCCTTGTCCCATATCTCGTCCTCTTCTAGCACTCATACTTACTATCAGTGGATAGTAAGAGAATTTACTGAGGCATTTGAACGGGTATCTTAGGGATTACTCATTCTAGGGTATACTTCACCCTATCTCTAATGAGCTACTTAATGTGTCATACTCCCGAGCTAAAGTTTTAACCTCAGCTCTGATACCAAAATGTCACGTTCCAAATTCCAGCGTTTGAGAATCGACATCCATACTCCACTGTACTTGAATGTCATAGATTCATACGTTGAAATTCGAGTCGTGCCGGAGCTTATAACACATTAAGTACAACACAGCAGAAGAAACAGAATATACATTTGATATACAACATGATACAATATCTGATACAACAGAATGATACAATGAATATACATCAGAGATATGATACAAGACAATAGCAGCGGAAAGAAAAGATAACATCAACAGCGGAACAAAAATCCCTAAGGTGATCTTCAAGGAAGAACTCCATCTTCAAAACACCAATCCAGTAATAGCTCGAACTCCCAATCACGATGCACAAAGATGAGCAAGTGCAGTTCAGATCCAAAGACTGAACTAGCTCCAGATAATCTACTAAACCTGACTATCTGAAAAACAACAACTCTAGACTGCCCGTGTGGGAAAATAGTGGGCACCCAGAGTTTAGGATAGGAACAATAAACTCCAGGTTAGTCATGGGACTGGTATGAGTAAACAAAAGAAATTGGTCTTTTAAAACAAGCAAAGAATTTAAATTTGAAAATCCGCAATGCTTTTTAGAAAATGAAACTACCATAAGGCCTCCCACCACACACACAATGCAAACGCAGAATTGGAGGAGATTTCTCCTTATGATAGTCAAATATGCTTGATACGAGAAAATTCTTTGATATTATTATTATAAGTGCACAGTGTAGAAAAACCCTTTCGAAAGTATAATATAAATCCTAGCTAGCATAGGCATTTCACACTTATGCCTACTATAGCTACCATGTTCAGTAGCAGGTTACCACCACATTCAATGGCAGGTAATACAACTAAAACCGTATAGGGCACGTATTGTTTTGATTGGATTTCCAACAAATGGTCAGGCTAAGGAACTTCCTACTGTCCATGGGATCGCCTCTGGCGGGACGTCCCGAGAACCTAACCGGATCTCTGCCAACACAAGGCCGGGTTACCTCTGTAACTAGGTAACTACTACTCGAGCGTGCCATCACCCGGTCCTTTGGGACCTTTATCCGAGGTACCTCTAATCCAACAACCACAAAGCAATCACAAAGTAATAGATCTACAGTATCCACATGAGTGAAATATCCGGGCTCCATACCATGATACCACCCTTTTCCAGAAGGGAATGACAAACCCTAAAGGGCACGACCCTCATAACCTTGCCGCATCTTTCCTGTTTCGACCATTTCTGGGGCGTGAGGTCCTGATGCAGTCTCGTCGACAAAGCTACGTTTATAAAAAGCCATGCTTTGATCACAAATGATCAACAAATGATCATCAGCACACAGCAGCACTTAGCATGCCACACTACCAAATTGGGAATATATCACTGATAAATATCAACTACATAACCTCTAAGCTCGTACGTCTCAGAGAAAGGTGTTAAGCTAAGAGAATAAATTCTCCGCCACCAAGCAGAAATATATTTGATAGAGATCAGTTTAATATCTCAAAGTGTAATGTCGGACATACAACCATACAAGTCTGTCCCGGGTTCGAAAAGAACCGAAGGTACTTCCGAAGAAGCCCTTGCAAATCCGGGAATCCACAATACCGATCGGACTTCCCATCACTTTGAGAATCTCTAAACCGTAGCTACTCAGTGCAGAGACAATCGATAGGTTATCCTAACGTTCTTGAAGACACCCCGTCTTTAACACCGGTCTTCAAATGCAATCCATAATGTCGTATCACTATTCGGAATGGGTTATATGGCACAAAGGTCCTCTCCCGGCTAAACCGAATATTGAGTGCAATATTTAAAAACATATGGATATGGAATTTCAGTTAAGTCACAACTTAAAAATCCAAAGCTTTTCTTCAAATGGTTAAACAAATTACCATTTCAAATCTTTAGACAAAAAGATTTATCTCACAAAGTTCACCTTGTTTCACAAAGATCTATTCATAGATTTTCAAACAATTTTCATTTCAATTTGGATTAACTCAATTAAATCTTTAAATTAAGATTTAATTTATAGCTTTCAAACGCGTTCCAAAGATTTATTCATAACTTGGAAAACTATTTCCATTTTAGACTTGAAAACCTTTTAACACCAATTGGAAGTTCTTTCCTTCTGTGAAAGCTTTTATTATTTGAAAACACATAGTTTTCGTTTCAGAAAGATTCAATTATATTTATACAAGTTAAAATCTTTGGGTTTAGAATTTAAATTCCCAATCAACGCTTTTAAAATGGTTTAAAAACCCATATAAACCTATTTATAAGTTGAACAACCCTTCTGAACCACAGTTCCAAATCATAGAATTCAAAAATTCAATTTAAAAAAAAACAATTTCAAAAATCTGTGACTTAACCCATTTCCACGTGCAATCCATATTTGTGTGTGTATAAGTGTGGTATAGGGGTTCAACACAAGAGTGCACAACATCGTGATCACAGATTCAACCATATCGATAAGCGGTATAACCCATAATGCTTATCTTTATTCACAGATTCATAGATAAAATAAATTTACCAATCACAAAGATTTACCATTACAATTCGATGTGGGTTTCGGATAACAAATTGAAATCCGACTCCCTGTCGCATCGAAGTTTAAATGCCGTTTTACGGGCAAAAGGGTTTTCACATACATATAGGGACAAATCACAAATCACAATTCATCACAAAGCAATCACAGTATCACAATAGAAGTATCAATCCAGTATAGAGTATTTGATGATGGTCAATCATCTTTGATTAGGGTGATTGTGGTTAAGATGAATTAACCATATAATTATCTTTATTAATTATTTTAAATCAATGTTTTTAAATTTTTACTTGATTATAAATTATTTTATTGGCTTTATTAATTAATTATTCTTTAATTTATTATCTTAATTTACTAATTCTTAGTTGTTAACTAATTAAGTTTAATTACTTTTATTCATTAACAATTCTTTAAATTAATTAATTATTTATTTAAAAAAAAATCATTACAAAACATTAATTGTTAATTACCATTTCAAAATAAATTTGGTTTTAAAGTTAACACTTGGATGTTGCTTTCCTTTTAAATTTGTCATTAAGTTAAACTTTTAAAATAACTTTTATTAATTTTAAAATATTCTTAAACTTCATAATTTTAAATAATTGACTCAATATCATTTACCTTCAATCCCATTTGCAATTGTCATAGATTTATGTAGGAAAATTTTGCGACTTGTTTCCCAAAATTAAATTAAAAACTGGTTTTGCTATTTTTTATCGACCCACCCGAGTCTTTCTCGAGTCATACCCGAGAAAACCAACCCCTTGCTTCGAGTTTTGCTTAATTTGGCCCCGAGTGACATTTTTTGCAAAAATTTATTAAGTTTTTGAATTCAACCGATACAACCCCCAAAAACGCGAGCATGACTTCGACTTTTCTCCTCCCTGACCCGAGCAGTGCTTCGAGTTTCCCTTCTTTCCCCTCCAATCCATCACGACCGATACTGCTACGACCATATGCACGTGCACAGCTGAAGCCATCGCCGTTGGTCAGAGCGACGACTATCAAAACATCGTCCTCTATCCCTCGAGTCCATACAAACACCCAGATTTCGAGTTTCTTTGGAAAAACGAAATCGAACTACGTCGACCCAACAACCCAGCGAAGCTTCGCCAGAAAACGTCTCGTCCCGCCTCCTCCGATCGTCAGAGGCCACGATATTTGGTCCACGCCTTCATCGTCGTGCGACGCTTCTAATGGCTCCGGTGTAGTGAAGTCCGGTCGCCTATCGACAGCGCAACGCCGTCGTTTTTACCTCGAAAAAAATGGGTTCTTAAACCCTATTTTGAATTCGAATAAAAAATTCAAAGATTTATAAATTATTCTAGTATTTTTCTGCTGATGCCAAGCATTAAATCTTGCTGCGAAGATGATCACGTGGACCACGATCACTTGGATCGTCGGAACTTGACAAAAGTTGAATTTTCTGATCAACTTAAATTTCTCGATGAAGACTCAATGAAAAATCTGCATTTTTGTTTCAGAAATCATCGTTTTTCAAGGGAATTCAAGTAATATTACTAAAATACAAATATGTGATATTCGAATTCATTACACATTTGGGTTGTGGCTGAGTTTGACATTTCCAGTGAAGAAAATTCAAGTTTCTTTGCTTCAAATTCTTACTGAATCAAAGTGTCGGTTGCATAACGTTTTTAACTTGGCTAAAATTCTTTTCAGAAGTGAAGAGAGGAAGAGATATTTGGGTTTCTTGATATGTTCGCTCTGTTAAACCTGATACTGGAATGTGCTCCGTCCCCAGCAAAAGAAAATTTTCAAACCTTGGTTTGATTTATTACTGAAACGCAACATGGGTTCAAAAAATATTTTAACTTGTTTCCTACTATTTCAAGAAATAAAAAGATGGAAGAAGATGTTGAAAATTGTGGATGGTTTACTCTGCGTACCAGAGTTTTGAGCTTGACAGGGTTTTTAGTTTTCCATTAAAAGAAAACTATAACATTTTTTTTCTTTGATTTATCTCAAAACACAGTGCAAGTTTTTGAACCATACTTATTTTGGGATTCATCATTGCTTCTTTTTTTTTCTTTTTCTTTTTTTGTCAAAAAAGCAAGTAGGATAGAGGATTAAAATTTCCCTGTAACAAAATGTTACAGGAAGACAGAGATGTTTTCAGGGGAATCAAGACACAATCATAACATCTATTCAATTCAAAACTATTGCAATCAAGTAGGAATTCAAAGCAAAAAAGAATTTGAACATCTTAGATTTTACTCACAAACAACAATAACAGATTCAAAGTTGAAGGTTTTGCTCACCTTGGAGTTGTGCAGGAAGAAGCAGAGAACAGAAAGCAAAGCCTGCATTTTTTTTCTTCACTTTATTCCTTTGATCTACAAAAGTTTATTAATACAAAACATTATTTAAATTTCTATTGTATCTGTTACTTACCCCATTAATAACAAACAAAAGAATTTATTTACTTAAAGTTTGAATTTGTTTTAAAGCTTCAAACTTATTTTATTTTCCAGGCCGCAGACTTCAATTTACATTTGCTTTCGAGTTGAATCTGCATTTTGGTTTTGTTTCATTATTGACTATTAACATCAAACTCAAATTTTAAAAAAGGAAATTTACTTACCTTCATCCTTTTTTTTTCCAACCAAACTTGTTTCTTCCAGGTTTTGATTTCCAGATTTAAATTTTCCTTCTTTACTTTGGTTTGAACTTTGAAACTTTTAAATCTGAAGCTTGTTGATGCTTTGAACTTGCATGTTTCAGATTTATTTGTGATCTGCCATTTTTTTTAAAACTGAAGCTCTGCATTGCTCTTTGTTTTTTTTTCTTTCTTGGTTTCATTCTGTTTTCCAGGTTGCTTTCTTTTTTTTCATTGAACTTTGACTCTCCTTTTTGGTTATGAAAGTGAGTTTCAATCTGAAGCTCTCACTTATTCCAGGTTGAAATTCTTTGAAAACAAGGATTTAGTTTCAGATCTTTAGAAGAAATGACAGATCTTCTTTTCTGATTTTTTTTCTCTCTTTCTTCTTTGGGAGTTGAGATATAAGATACTCAATCTTCCCTCTACCGTGCTTCAGATTTGCTGAGATATTTAACAATCTCCTATGGGAAACTGAAAAGTTTTTCATAATTTTAAATTCCATTATTTTATTCAATTAAATAATTTGAATGCCATGTGTAGAGAATCGATTATGAAACCTAAAGGCAAGTTGATTTGCTTACTTATCTCCATTATGTATGTTTACATTTGTGATTATACAAAGATAAAAGAATTTTAAAAATAAATTTTATATCACATTCTTTTTAAAATTAAAGGTACTTCTTTATTCATTTGTATGTGTTGTGTTTCCACTTATATTTATATTTATACAAACAAATTTTTTACCCCAATTGATTTCTTACATTTTTTTTTCAACATGGTTATACACAAATATATTTATACAATTTACATTCATAGATCTTTTTATTATTATTTATTTTTATACAACTTTTATTAAAAAGAATGATTTCAAAATTTTGATTTCATATTAAAAATAGTTACATTTATTCATATATGAAAATTTAACTTAAAAATAACATTTTGAAAATGAGTATACTAATTTTTTTTTATTACAACTTCCTAATATTGATAAAATTGAAAAGATTTAGGAAACAATTATCATTAACTTTTATATAAATCTCAAGCTTTTAATTTCTATTTTATTTTTAATACATTTTATTATGAAATTCAATATTTATTTGTTTATAAAATATTTATTGTTACATTTTAAATAGAATTTCTATTTATTCCCAATACACTTATTTTTTCTAAACCCAATATTTATTTGTAAGCTACTTATACTTAAATTGCTAATTAAATTTCTATTTATAATCAAAAATTATTTATTATTTCTAGAAATCTCTAATTAATTCACAATTTATTTTCAAAAATAAATTTAATTGCCAAATTAAACTTGATAAATTTCAGGAATGTTACAGTGTTAAAGGAATTTATAAATAAATCTATATATTTTATTCAAATTAATTAATTTTGTAAATTTTTTTGTTTATAAAGTTAGTATTTTGAATAAGATATATTGATTACTTAATTCTTTCTTTTCCCTTCTTTTCCTTTTCGGAGACGATCTGTTTTGAGTGGGGGAAGGTGTAATGACCCGTAAAATTTTCAATAATTTAATTTGTTAAGTTATTAAGTTTTGGTAATTTAATATGAAAAAAAAACTTATTAATTTAAATTGAACGATGGTAATTAGAACTAATTAGTAATAATTGAAATGAAATTACAATTTAGTGAAGTAATGAAAATTGGTATACTTGGCTATAAATTAATGTAAGAAAACTAATGAAACATTTAAATTTATAGAAAGGAATAATATGAAATAACTGACTCTTGAATAATGATTGGGTATATAGGAATGGTAACATTTGTTGTGAACAATGAAATCACAAGTGTGAACGTTGAATCATTAATGAGATAATATATGATTAATATAAATTAAAGTAAATCAATGTTAATTAAGTAATTATAACATTTGATTTGTAAAAAATATTGAATTCATTAACGTGACTTAAAGTAATAGTAACGGTTGTAAGTTACTATTTAATTGGCCAATAAATTTACTTGTAACTGTTATATTTGAGTATAAATTTGAATATAATTACCAAGCTGTAACGCCCCACCCCGAGACCCACCTTAGCAAAGAGAATTAACAAGTAATTCCGTCTACTAAAGCAGAGAATAGGGCTGGTTAAGGGCGACCATCTATAATTTTGTCTTAAACATCCATTGAATACGTCGATAAATGCATTATAATTTTTTTTCAACTCAAGTGGGTCGACATACCCAGTAAATGCTTAATCCAGAACTATAGGTGGCTAACGGATCTATCCGAATAAAATATAATAACTGAATGCAAACCACATCACAGAACAGTAACCAACATCATATATATGCATATACATTGATACACGTCCAGTACAATACAATATGAATACAATAAAGGTGGTACACGACCACACCTTATACATCTAATCAAATGTAAAAACATCAGAGTATGCGGAAGAAATAAACTACTCAAGAGAAAGAAGAGCTGATATCCAACATCAACTTCAAGCTAAGCCCAATAGTGACACCTGAAACAACCCGGTCTGACCCGAGTGAAAACACACGGGTCAGGCTAGCTAGAACTTATGATTAGTAAGGGTGATGATAAGAGATAAGGGGAAAACCATTCCATCATTACCAATGGAATGAAATAGGTCATCAAGTTATCTCTAGAGTGATACATCAATGGTTCATCATGATTGCAAAGAGGAATACAATATGTATATTAGATAGACATGGTTTAATTATATATATGACCGAATGAAATGGGTGAGGATATGGACCATAAAGTAAATCTTCATAAGATAATTAAACTTCAAGAATCCATCATAAATAAAACCCATTTAATAGAAACTTCTTAATTATTAAACCTCATCTCATCGGTATAAATATAAATGCATCTCAAATCCATCATTAAACTCATTATAAAGGAATCTCCATAATCATTTATACCTCATATCATTTGTATAAATATAAATCTATCTTAAATCTATTATCAACACTCATCATAAAAGCATTACCATAATTTGTACCTCATCTCATTGGTATAAATATATATATAATGTCTCAAATCCATCTTGATAGAGCTCGGAAAGAATCCAAAACATCATATTCGAAATCACCATAAAACCATGTATATAAATAAGCCCTTTTCTTACATAAGGCTATAATTAAGCATCATCATCAAAACAGTGAAAACGAAACATCTAAACTTCATGGAAAACAGCACGTGCTTTACATCTTGACTAGTACTAGTAATTTGGTACCATACATCGTGATGACTTGGGGTCACATAACATCATAACATCGTGATTGACTAGTCGGAACATCTTGATGACACCCATTCACAAATCCGAGTAAAAACATCGTGCTGATTGGAGTTGAGTAATAACATCGTGAACATCGTGGTGACTCCAATCGTACTCGGTCTAGTACTAGTAACATCTTGAATGTGTCTCAACTATTCGAATAGGAACCCAAAAGGCGAGAACGTATATCCCATACTATACATTCTCCCATAATGTTTTACTAATCGTTAGTTGGTTCCACATTAGAAAACATTATAAAACATCAGAACCATCATAAAACTCACTCCGCCCCATCTCATCGGCGAGTTAATATAATACCATACTCATCTCTTCTCATCGACGAGTAATGGTTCCATCGTGACTTGTCTCATTTCATCGACAAGTAAAAATCATCATAACTATCTTAACTTCATAAATCATCATAAACATCTTAACTTCATGAATACTTCATAAATAGACTTACCTCGTCTCATCGGTAAGTAAAACAACATCATGATGGTTATTTCTAATCATAATTCTCCAAACGGAAATTTTTTGTCTTGGTCGCCTCATCTCATCAGCGATTAAGAAACTCATCTTAAAATGGTCCTTCATCGAATGTACTCCTAAATTGGAGTTCTCAGACCATATAATCTACTTAAAATTTAATAACCTCTTAAATCATCTCAAATAGTTGATCAAAATGGTTTCGATCGTATAAGTCCGATATTAAGCGATAAAGCAAATCCATGTGTCCCATACCACATGTTTTACTTTACCGTTTAATTGTCTTTCTTATACGTCCGAAATTCATAAAAATATGTAATTTTATTTATAAAATAATTAGGGAAAACATAAATTTAAAATGATTTTCTGAAAACGATTATTAAAACCAATATTTGAAATTCCTTTATTATAGGAAATAAATATATCTTTATTTAGAAAAATAATTTTAAAAAAATACTGTGTGAAAACAACTTGAAATGTTTTCAAAAATGGTTTAGTGAAAACTGTTCTCGAAAGCAACGAAAACTAAGAGGGATATCTCAAAACCGATAATTTGAATTCAATACGAATTCAATTCAAATTTAACCCAAAATCAATTCAGTTCCATTTAAATTTGGATTTCAAATTTTCCAAATATAGCTAGCCTATTTATAGGCATCATAACTCTCAAAATATCTCAAAAACAATATCAAAACCGGATGAGAATGAAGGCATAAATGAGTTGATACAATTCTAAGGTCGATGATTATTGTTACTGTCGATTAGCTCTTAGGACAGCAACAAACAAGTCTGATTTCGACCAGTAAAACGTCAAAATTTCAAAAAATTCAAAACATCAAACTTGTAGCCCTATGTCTTAGGTTTCCAGAATATCAAACATTATTCAATTTGGTTAAGAAACGAAATAGTTATGAATAAAACATTACTCGGGCATGTAATTGTTGTTGCTGTCAATTTGCTCTCGGGGAAGCAACAAACAAGCATGATTTTGAACAATAAAACTTAAAAATTTCGAAAAACTTAAAACATCAAACTTATATCCCTATGTCTAAGCTTTCCAGAACATTAAAATTTATTCAATTTGGTTAAGAAACGAATTAGTTATGAATAAAACATTACTCGAGCCTGTGATTGTTGTTGCTGTCGATTTGCTCTCGGGACAGCAACAAACAAGCACGATTTTGATCATTAAAAATTCAAAATTTCAAAAAACTCAAAACATCAAAATTATAGCCCTATGTCTAATCTTTCCAAAACATTAAAAATTATTCAATTTGGTTAAGAAACGAATTAGTTATGTCCAAAACAATATGGCTACTAGAAATCGGAAATAAAAAAACAACAGCTGAAAGAATAACATATATTGTAAACGATTTTGCAAATTTTTTTCACATAAACTTCAATTTTTAGCTAGCAATTTGTGAGATTTAACTCACCTTAGCAATTAGCAGCGAATTTGGATGGCAAGAAGCAAGCTTTGGTGATGGATTGGGGCTCTAAGCACCTTTAGAAGCTAAAAAGAAGACATGCAAAACAAATCAAAATAAATTACAGACAACTCATCTTGATTCAAGGATTTTGATGAAAACTTTTAGGAATTAGATGGAGATTACCTTGTAGATACTTATTTAGGTGGATTTTCACTTTATTTTGTAGAAAAATTGAGTGGAAAATTGAATTTAGATGGAGGCTGCCCTTTTTTTTTCTTTTTGTTTTGCTGTAAGTTCATTTCTTAGAGTAGGAAGGAGAAAATTACATACAGATTAATTCCCTTAACCTGAAGCTTCTAGTTATGGCTGATGGACCTTATTTCTTACCCAAAGAGCCCAAATGCAAAAATACATAAAGAAAATAAAAGGTATGCACATATTTTACTTAATTGATCACCCTATTCTCATTTTCTTTATTTTAAAGTCATACAAAGATGCATACATCTTATAGTATTGAAGTAAAATAGTTACTGTAATAAAACAAAATTTATTCTAACAATAAAAAGATAATTTTAATGATAAAACCCCCGTTTTAACAATATTTAACAATTTGCACAATTTTAGTGTAAAAAGATCATTTTAAAAGCATAATTTGTTCAAAATTTGTTCTCGTTGTCAAATAAATTGCAATAAATCATTCTTTTGCTTTTACATGATCAAAATAATATTGTCAAACAACATTTCATCTTTCATTTTAATAAAACACATATTATCTTCATATTTCACATTTTAAATTCAATATATAACTCATATTGACAATGTTTTCCAATATGGTCATATTTACCCAAATAAAATTGCAATTTGGTTATTTTCTACTCAAATTCACAAAATGAAGTTCTTAAAACTTTATTTTCATTTCTTTAGATTTATTTCAACAATTTAACATTGGAATACATCATCTAATTAACTTATTAGCTCCAAACAAATAAATACCCAATATTTCCATTTATTTAAACCAAATACTTATCCTATCAATATTTAATCCTATATTTATACCCAAATAAACAAAATAAAGTTCCAAACTTTATTTTTCTCATTTTATTTACAAAATTCATTGTTTATTCCAAATAAACAGTTTAAAATTTTGAATTATATTTTAATTTACAATATTAAATTATAACTTCGTTATAATTTAATGTATACCGGTAATCTCCAAACCAGGGTTGTTACAATAAGGGTAAGTGGTGTATAAATAAATGAATTAGTAGAATTAATAGTAATTGAATTAATTCAATATTAGGTAGGTAATTATAGTAATTAGTTGAATATAATAAACTTAAGTGTACATTAAAGGGTAATGGTAATAGCTATTATAAGGTACCTATTTAGTCTATAAAATAAATAAGAAATCTTTAATGTCATTAATGAGAATTAATGTAGTAACGGGAGGTGTGAATGTATAGATTAAATAGAAACGTAAATTTATTTATAAAGTAATAAATTTGTAAAAGGAATGGAACTAAGTCAAATTAATTAATTAGTTTTAAACCTTAATTAATGTGTATAATTACAAGATTTCACATTTAGAAACGTAACATTAATACAAATTTAAGATGAAAATAGGAGTAGACTAGTGTAATGGAATATAAAACTAATGTAACTAGGTATATAGTGTAATAATGGACCTAGTATAAAGAGGGCAATTAAAACAAATCAAATTATCGGAAGCAATTTTTGTTTAATTGGAATGTAATCTGTAATAAAATGGATTATTGTAGGTAAATGAAATTAATTAGTATGTAAATTGAAATTTTGATGAATTGGGATGTTATTAATGTATTAGTATATAAAACAATGTTAATATTACCCATAAAAGGATAAGTTAATTGTTGATTTAATAACAAAATTGAGAAATCAAATATATGGATTTATTGAGGATTTAAACTTGTACTTTTTAAATTAGATAAAATACAGTGTTTACACGTAATGACTTTCTATATTTTATTTCCCTATATTTGTTTCTTAATTTTTATTTTCTATTTTATTTGTATAAACTTTGAATATATTTATTTGGTTTTTGATTGATTTTATTTTTAATAATAGCTCTGAAGTTTCAAGAGATATAGGTTACTTGTTTTGTTTGTTTTTTGCATTTTCTTTCCCTTTCCTTTCCATTTGCCTAAGCCAATTACTTCCTACATTCATAGCCGTGAATTCTTCTCATAATTCACGTACATATTTTTCCTCAAACTCCTCTTTTAATTATGTGCAAACAAAGGGAAAAAATTAATAAATACATCAAGTTATTTGTTGCCTTTTTATTTCCCCAAATATTCAAACTCCTGTCTTTTATTGCCTAGCCTCTTTATTTCTTGCCGTTTCTTTCTTTTGGATGTGTATTTACTAAACCCTAGCTGCCATCTATTTTTTTCCACGTACAAAGTTTCTCATCTCCTCATCTTATTCATTTGCGTGAAGAAGAAAAATACAAGATCTTAAGTCATGGCTTCCTTCTTCTTTCTCCTCTTTTTTCATTTGGTTTTCTTTCTCTTCCTTCAAGTTAGGCTCTTCCTCCATTTTCTCCTAGCACGCCTCTAACCATCATGACCAAGCAACACAAGATGATGGTTGAACCCATATGTGGTGTAGCCAAGCCATTGATTGATTAAGGCAAGTTATGCCACCATGATTCGTTATTTTTTCCATTGTTTTAGCCTCTATTCTTTTGTATTGAATAATATTCTTATGTATGTAATATTTGTTTGCATACAAGATTTGGATCTGACTCTTCATGCACTCAAGTTTCCATTATGCTTTTTCGTTCTTTTTCGTACTTTGCGAAGTTTGGATTTTTATTCTGAATTTGTCAATTCTAGCTTTTAAAAGGTGAGTTATCACTCTAGACTTACATACTTATATTATTGTAAAATGATGATAAGTGAATTGTATAAATTAATATGCTATGTTCATACATGCCTGTAACATATTTATATGATGTTTAATGCTGTTTGTATAACTGTTACATCATCTGATATGATATGTTATATTGTACTGTTCATTTTATTTACTATATCACTGCTTGTTCCCTATCACTATGGGTTGAAATGATACATACCCGAACGGACTTTAGAATAAGGAAAATCGCCTTGGGTTGAAATGATAGGCTCGAGCGATTTTATTGATTTTTATTGTATTTATTTTACTTGGGATTGTTGGTTTGAAATGATAGAACCCGGATTTTCTTTTAAATTACGGATTGAAATGATATATATCCGTATCACTTGACCTAGGTTAGAAAATATTATATAGGCCCATGATTAATATTTTTAAGGTAATATTTTCCTAAAAATTTATTAAGTATTTCTAATATTTAGAAAATATGAGATTTTACCATGAAATTTGATTTAATGATTTAAAATATAAGTGGTATTGGCTTTCGGCAAGTTAAAATTTTATAAGTTGATGATTGGTTTAGATTGTAATTTAAAAATCTTTATTTGGTTTTAATGGTAATTTAAAGAGCTTTAATTCTGATAAATAACCTAATAACTAAAGTTAATTAACATGGAATTTTAAAGTCTAGCCTGGTAATTGCAATCTGTTTTTACTTTTATGAAATGAATATGTTTGTAAAATAAATGATGTCCTTTGAATTGATAAAATGAAGCACACAGTTTTAATTGTATATTTTGTAATAAATGTATTTAGCCTGAAATCATAGTTTAGTTGATGCCTAAAATTGATCGTTATATTTACAATGATAAATTACTTTATTTATGAAATGGAAATGTTCGGAAATTGAATAATTATGATTTAAGTGGAAAAGTGTATTTTCAAAATATGACTTAACTTGATAATTGGAAATTTTGTTTCAATCGAAATCGTTAAGTTAAGTATATAAATGGGATTTAGTCTTGCATATGAAGTGGGTATTTTAAAATAAAGTGGTAAGTTATTTGTAGAAATAAAAGAAGTAAAAGAATGTGTTTTTGACTTAATAAATGAATTATAGTTTAATTTAGATATTTATTGATAAAATTTTATTTTATTAAATCATAAGTTAAACGATATCCAAATGAATATTTTGAAGTGGGAAATGTGATTTTTATAAGTTAAATTGGCTAAAAATTGAAATTTTAAAGTAGCTGAAATATACAATGTTTTTTGGAAAGTTTATAATTGAATGAATAAACTTATAAATGCTGCAACTTTGAAATGAGTGTTATTTCACATTGAATTTAAATGGTTAAATGAATCTTAGTTGGAAGATATAGACATTGAATTTAGATGGTCTAAATAAATATGTTTCGAAATGTTTGGTTTCGGAGTTGTTATAACTTGAATGTAATATGGCTTTGGAAATGAAATTTTTGGAAATTATATTTAATTAAGAATTGTCTTTTAAATATATAAACTTGGAACATATTGGAAATGGAAGATTTAAGAATATGACCTTATAAAGTGGTTCGGGTTAAGGTGATTTAAAGGAATATTTCAAGTTTAATAAATTGAAGGATGTAATAACCCCAGATTTTCAATATATTTTACTATTTGACTTTGTTTTATTTTGAAATTATTTTAAACTTATTTTATTTCAAACATTTCATTTTTAAATGTAGGTGTTGATTATTATGTGAATTATAATTTCAAACCGGTATAAATTGGATATTTTACTAAAAGATGAATTTATGTTCAAACGGTCAAACCTTGACTTTTAAATTTAAAATTTAAATATTTAAATTCTTAAATTTTATCTTTTATTATGAAAATAGATTTAATAACTTGAATACTGCTTTTTGTTTCGTTGAAAACGGATTTAATTTGTGAAAGTTATGTACATTTCAATTTTGAGTATAATTTGTTTTATTTTGAAATTTTGTCTATTTTAAATTATATAAATCATATTTTCTATGTTATATTTTTTAATATGTGTTAATATGTTATTTTATGTATATTTTGTCTTTTAATATTTTTAAAGTGATAATAGAATTTTTCCAAAATTTACTGTATTTGTTTCCTATTTTTAAGGGCTGTTTTCCTATTTTCTGCTATTTTCTTCATTAAAAACGATATTTAAATTAAATTTTAAATATATATTTTGTGAATATATTTTTATTTTATGCTTAAAAATATTTTACAAACTCATATGAATTTTCTAAAAATTATTCTATTTAATTTCAAATTTTCTAGTCTAGTTCACTATTTTAGCTATTTTTCTTAATTTAACTTTATATAATTAATAAATAATATATAAATTTTTATAGTTTGATAAATTTTCGAAATTTTATCTGGGATTATTATTATTTCCAGAAATATAAAGTTATATAAGTAAAATAAAGAAATATGAAAGGGTTTTGACTTTTGAATTGCCTTTTGCCTTTTTGAATTCCGCCTCTTCATTTTCCTCACAACACTTCATTTCTCTTGCCATAACTCCCCGCATTTCAGCCGACTATCTCATTTTCAATTCATGTATCTTTCTTTCCTCCTTCTTGAGAAAAAATTTCGGCCCTCCCTTGCTTGAAGAATTTGGTAAAACTTTATTTCTTTTATCTCTTTTTCTATTTACATCGTTTATTTCTAGCTTGATTTTGCACATGCTTTCACCTCTTTTAGGATCGGCCATGCCTCCCTTGCTGCCTAGCCGCCTCCAGCACCTGATGACACACCACCAACACCTCCTCCTCACCAGCCACCCAAGCCACGAACGCCCTTGGTGATGCATATCCACAAAAGTTTCAAAACACCCTTCATACTAGCCTAACCGAGCACCACTCTCATTCCATCACCTCACCACCCCTCTAGCCGCCACCTACCACACCACCACCACCTCCGGCACCTCCAGCACCCACGGCCACACCGCCACAGTGGACCCCACTCCTCTGGCCATGACACCTAGGGCCTTGGCCGAGCCCAAATCCTTGACCAAATTCATGTATGCATGCTTATGTGTGTTATTGCCTTCACCCACCTTTACACCATCATTCCAACATGTAGGCCGAACCCATACTCACCCAAACCAGACCCAAACACCTACAAATATTTTGTATTTCCCCTTATGGCTCAGCCTAGTAAAGGTTAAAAGCAAGTGCAAGCATTTCTATTTGATTCTGTGCAGTCTATTCTAGTGTAGTTTTGGTCGTAGTTGATTTGAAACTCATCGTTGTTACATTGTTTTGTTTGATGTGTATTTAAGGAATTTGTGTAACGACCCGTGAATTAATAATATTTTAATTTGATATAAATTTTAATTTGTTTAAGAATAAATGTAGAAATTGATATAGTGATTGTAATTTAATGTTGACAATTAAATACTTATATGGCATGGATTGAATTAACGTAAATTGGTGGGTGGCTATTAGTTATAATTAGCTGATTAAATGGTATTAATGAAATGATAACTGGATTGGATTGCAATTTAATAAACATTAGAAAATTTATTAAGTGAACTAAATTTGTTAAAGTTCATAAGTTGTGTAATTCAATTTAGTAGAAACTCTAAATGTATAAACGAAGATTTAAATAAACGCTAAATTAAACTATGTGAATGGGTGATTTATGTGGATTGAGGAAATTTGTAATTTAATAAATGAATGCACTAAGTATGTAGAAATTTATGCACCAAAATATTTTCATTTATAGGATTATTGCAGAAGTGTACCCATTTATCTAATGTATATAAATGAATCTAATTAATTATTTTGGTTATTGTTGTGTCTAGTCAATAAAAGGAGAACTTTCAGACAATAAATTTATAAACGAATAAATTTATAGAAACGTAGTAACGGAAGAGTGGATATTATAGTAACGTAAACGTATTGTAGGGTAATAATTAAGTATAGGCTTGTAAATTAGATTTTATGACGATAAATGTGGATAATGCAAATTGTCACAACTTGATTTAAAGTAATTTTGAAGAAACAAATAAATGTTGAATTTGTGAATGTTAGTATAAATATTAACTTAAATGGTGTTCATTAATACAAAGATGTAATTAGTGTAGATAGTAATAATTTATGCCTGTAGTGAAAAGAAATCTAATAGAGACATAAACTCTAATTATATAAAGGAGTATAGATCTGAACAAATTTATGAAGATTGATAAGGACAGTGTTTGTAATCAAGTTTGGTTATTGATATTTGAAGGATAGAGATGTGTAAATACGTTAATGAATTTATAATGGGAAGGAATGGTAGAATGAAAAGAATATATATAATAATAAGCAATTGATTCAATTAAGGGAATTAAATTATAATAAATGGTCATTTAATAAATTTAACGTTCTGTGAGAAATCATAATAATTGTGTAAAATCAGTACAAGTTGGAAATGCATAAACCTTAATAAACATTCTAACTTAATAAATTTATGCAAATGTGGGAATTAGTTATAAGCGTGTAATTATGGGTATGATAACAATTAGTATAAAATACCTATATATTGGAAACACATTTGTAAAGCATAATTAATTGAGTTGGTGAATTGGGAATGAATTCAAAGTATATGAACATTTATGTTATATAAATAAGAATTAATGCAGTAGCTAAATTTGTGAAATCTAAATCTATGGAACAAAGGGTGTAAGATCTTTACTGATGGAAATTAACGTTACAGGTAGTGTAAATTCCTATTTTAATAAGACTATGGGTTATAGTAAAGATTTTAAATCAAGATTTGGCTACGTGAATAAAAAGAATGAAGGTAATTGAGTTATTGCAATTAAGAAAATTTAAACGTTTATTTATACGTTAAGTAAAACTTAAGTTGGGATTTAAAATATTTGTGTATATTAATTTCATGCATTTGGCTATAATGGATTTAATAATAAAAATGAAACAGTGAAATCAAATGGATATAAAGATTTCAATTATACCTTGAAATTCATATTCACCATAAAAGGTTAATTGGAACCAAAGTAGTTAATATAGGAATCAAGCCTTATTTATCAATTTGGATTTATTGCAATAGTTAATTCCATAAAATAAAGTTAAAGCTAATTCAAATTTAGTTGGACCATTGTTGATATAACTTTAGAAAGCAAGATTTTATTTATAATTTGAATATTAAATCCAACAAAGGGTATTTACTACAAATAAAATAGAATTAAACGTAAAATATTACGTTATTGAATTTAAAATGGAATTTGTAAACAATTGAGTGAATTTAATAAATTTATCAAACTTATAATGTTGAATTCGTTAAGATTGGAATTAATAATAGTAAAGAAGAATGAGGGAAGAATAATTTGAAAACATAGCAATAGATATTAATGTAAGGTTACCTTAAATAAGTTAAGGCAAACCAATGGAGAATAATATAGATACCTTTATAATATGATGTTTGTGTGTGAAGGAAATGGGAATAAAGTTATTAATAATTTGGAATTTTATTTATGGTAAAAAGTTTATTTGCAATCAAATGAGTTGGAATGGAAATCAAATCTATTTATCTAATTGGATTTAAGTGAGAGTATAAGAGTATATGATTTAATAATTTGATTTATTGCGAATAATTGTAATTTAATTTGGTAATTGGCGAAATGATTAATGATTGAATTAACATAGAACTTGTTGTTAGTTATTAAAATTGTTTAAGAAATCAAAGGAGAGAAATTTTATAAAATTTTAAATTTTGTAATTGGATTGGCTAAAGTGGGAAAGTGGAATTAATCAACGTTGTTACTTTTATCTCCTTCCCTATTAGATCCTTATGTGATTGCATCCACATTTATTGTTGATTATTCCTATATATTGTCACCAATTAATCGTACTTGATGTATGTTTAGCAATTTTGTCACACAGTTAAAGTATGAATATATATATATGATGTATTCAAATTTTTCTGTATCTAGCACTTAATTAATTTAGAATCAAACTAACGAAACGTGTCATTTATTTTTGTCCCTCCATATTCATTTTCTTTCTAATTAATAAATACCTCTTTTTAATACCTGCTACTTTAAAAAAAAAAGGACTGTTCATATTTGCTATATTTCAATACCAAGTGTTCATATTCACTTTATTTCTAATTAATAGCAGCCGCTCCTTTCAAATCTATTTGTCCCTAAACCTAACTCTAACCTTATAAATAACCTACTTCTTATTCTTCTATTACATTTTGTTTCTCCTAACTCTAACCCTAGCCTCCATGCTATTCTTCTTCTTCTTCTTCTTCTTCTTCTTCTTCTTCTTTTTTCTTGTTTTTCTCAAAGCTCCTTATTATCTCTCATTTTAATTTTTTTTTCTTTCTCTTCAAATATTCTTCTTCTTCTTCTTCTTCAAATTTACTTCTATTTCAAACTTTCTTCTTTTCAAATCTAGATCTTCTCTTCCGTTTTCAGTTCTTATTTTAATCATTTTTTTTCAATTCTTCTTTTTCAAATCTTCTTTTTCTTTCAAACCTTTTAAAATACATACATTCATATAATAAGGAGGAAAATTAAAGTAAATCGAAATCAAAGAAAAATTACGGAACAAAGTTAGCAATCAAGAAGAAGCATATGCGTTTTTCATGAGGGAAGGTGGATGCGGCACGGTATTTTATTTTTGTTTTGTTTATAAATAATTTTTTTTTTATTATTTCAATTGCAAATCATTTAATTGTGATAACTTTCACATACGAACTCCGTTTCACACGAAATTTCTTTTGTTAGGATCGTAATTAAATTCCGGATCTGATGACGCTAGTTTGGATAAATTTAGAGACCGTCAAATTTTGGGTTTAAATCGGATTTACATTCGATTTAAATTCAAAAGGTGAGTGTTTTAACTCACTCACAATTACTAGAAGCTTTTATGTTTGTTAAATAAATTTTAGAAATGAATAGAAATTTATTTATGAGCTTTTGGCATGTTATTTCACCCATATCTGTTGAATTGCATTTTTTGAATTTAGCTGTTAATTAAATTGATTGATTGCGTATTAATTGGCTGTTAGAAATTATTGTTTGCATAAGAACTGCTAGTTAACAGTTATGTCAATTATCACTGAAAATAAACTGTTAGATTTATAGTTGATAAATATAATTTGAATTGAACTGCCAATTATTACCTGTTGTATATTCCCAAACATATTTTGTTATTGGTTGATATTGCTTGATGTTTGTGACTGGATGATGGATGTGTTGTTGAATGGATGTTTTATTTGATATCATTAAACTGCAAGTTAGCATACATTTTACATTTCATTCGGGATTGTGGTTTGAAATGATAAAACCACAAAGTTTTATTTTTTAAATTGCGGATTGAAATGATAAGTATCCGTATCACTTGACCATAGGATAGAAAATTATATACAGGCACCGCGGTCTATATATAACTATTTTAATGTGATTTCTATGGTTTGGATTGAATACGGTCTATAAATCTTAAATTTATATTGTATAAATATTTTATTCCATATTTATATACCTATGAAGTTGAAATTTTGAAATTAAAAGGAATATAAATTTCTTTATTGAAAATGGAAGAAATTTAGAAAATGGAGTTTGGTAAATTTATATCCTATGTTTAAATGTAAAGTTGGAAATTTTAAGATATGATATTTGTAATTGGATTTTCCCAAAATAAATAGAAATGGATATTCTAGTATAATTTGAAGTGGAAAAATTCTATATATATATATATATATATATTACTAGAAATTGAAGTCTTATTAATTATGGATTTTATGTGAATGGTCAAGATTAATTAATAGAATATTGATTTTGAAAGGATAAAAATCCAACTTTAGTTGAAATATTAATGCTCAAAAATGGATATAAATATATATAAAATTGAAATGGTTTTGGGACTTGAAGTAATATTTTGGATTTTGGTTTAACTTTAAAACAAGAAATATTTGGAAAGCCATGTAATTCATTCTTTATAAAACAACAGTAAAGTTAAACCTTTTTAATTCGCATACCGTTGAATATCCAAACCATTTAGTTTTGAAAATAATGGTTTTAAAATACTATGGATTTTCAAAGAATTATGTTGAAAGTTACAAACAAAATATTGGTTACATGGGATATTAAATAATAAAAAGTGACATAATTTTTGGAAAGAAAAATTTTATTTGGGAAACGATATCATTGATTTGGGCTTTTATAAAATAATATGAAAATAAATTGTTTGTGTTTTTAAAGAAGAAATGATATCGTAATATTATGGTTTTGAAAGGGATTATATTCTGGTTTTAAAGTATAAACTGTTTTTAAATAAGCGCGGTGTTATAATAACGATTGGTTGGCAAAGAGACCGGGATCGGATATGGACATACTCTCTGTCGATACCGAAAACCACTTTGACTAATCGTGTACGCGGTGGAGATTCCAGAATGAAGTAGGTGGTGGCGACGTTTCCTGTAAGGTAAATACGTGGACCCAACTCCCGTGAGTTGGCATAAGGTGGCTAAAACAGGAGCGATTCTCAGGCCAATGAGGTCATTCCTCTGATCGGACGCTCCTCTTCGATATTATACTTTGACTTGGATTTGATTCAGTGGCCACTTCTATATTTTGATTTTGGGGAGTTAGTCCGAGGTGGGCGGTAACTGCGGCTACGCGTTTCCACCAGCCTGGATAGCAATTGGTATATCTACCCTGGCATTGCCTAGTTGTGCCGTGTCACCTACCATATCGAGCCTTTACTACGAGTTTCTATTTGTGTCGTACCTATGGGGTATCCTCTGGTAGCTTCCCGATCAGGAGGTATTACGGTACTGTATAGACTATTGGCATTTTACGTGTTAAGGTGGAAAATGTAAAGCCTTAACGCTATTTAAAAGTAAGTTTATTTTACAATTAGACACTATTATAATAGCGCAATATACTACATAGTAAATAGTTTAACGGATCCTTAGGAGATGTAAATCCCGAGCATCTCTTGAGTTACTGTACTCATATTTATTTCTGTTTATTTAACTCACATAAGATTTTCTAGTCTGACTCGAGTGTTTTTGTCTTTTCAAATTCGCTCGGGTCAGTCCGAGCGTTTCAGGATGCAGATTTTAGCATTGGAGGACGAAGACGAAGAATCAGTATTATTTTACATATAGTATTGCACCACACTCTTTCTATTCCGCTGCATTGCTTGTATTGGTATGTGTAACTCTGATATTTATTGTAAAAGAAGAATCAAGCTTTTGTAAACTGTTTATGAAACTGTATATTTGTTATTATATTTTATCCTTCCGCTGTGAGATTCTATTTTCGTTTTATTTCTTCTCCATTTTTCTTATTTACCCCATAACAATCCGCCCTTGCGTATGCTTTGAATTGGGACAAGTGTCGGTTTAAAGTGTGCGGAAAGAGTGGACGTTACATCTGGTATCAGAGCTTTGGTTTAGCGATAAACCTTGGCTTTGTGGGGTTTGACTCTTTGTTAATAGGGTAGAAATATCCTATGGGAGTCGCTGAGTGTATATATATGAGAGAGCGTATTTGTTAGTATTAATAAAAAGATTTTTATATTGTGTTAATCTGTTCCGCTTTGTGTTTATAAATTCTGGTTGATGCATGGGACGCTATGTCATCAATAGGGATTTCTAAACACTTAATAGGACAGACCGACATAATATTTGTTTTAATATAGGTGAATGAAAGAATTTTGCTATTATATTTTCTATATATAAAAATATTTTATAAAGATATATATATATATATATTTGGTTGCTATAGATTGGGTGTTAGGGAAAAAATATTTTATAATAAATTGAAGCTAAGTTGAACTTATAATAAATCAAATGGGAGATTTTAGAACTTAAGTCCGGGATTTTGAAAATCTGCTTTCGAAGGATTTATGAAATATAATGATTTGGTTTATAAGTATTTTCTTATATAAGTATTTAGTATAATTTGGAAGAATTGTTTTAAAGAAGATTTTGGAGAGAATAAATTTTGTACTTTCCTCTCTGTCGCTGGAAAATAATTTCGGTGATGGCGGCCGCATCATCGACTTTCATTTTCGGGTTTCGAAGGGGAAAGGCTACTGTAGTGAATTCTACTACAGATTTATTTGAAATTTTCTAAAAAAAAATTCTTTTATTGCTCTAACTATAATTAGAGATATTGAGTTGTAAGAACTTATTTATCTATTATTTGAAAATAAATTGAAATTTAACCCGGTACTTAATTCTAAATTTTTCCGTTAATTAATTGTTTAAAATTTGTTAGTGAAATAAAAGTTAAGTAATAAATGAATTGAAACCTCTAATTGAAATAAGAGAATAATTGCAAAGCTATAAAGATGAATTTGCATACATATGAGACAAAGAGTAATATGGATAAACATTAAATTTAATTAAAAGAATGGAGATTAAACTTGTATAAGTTCAATTGCAATTTCCTTAACATAAATAACTTACCCAAATATAAAAGTTGAAGTGTTAAATGAGAAACTGGAATTGAATATTTTACAAGTAGGAACTTAGGAAAATGAAGTATTCAATAAATTACTGTTATAATAACAATTTAATGGTATAAACTTAGGTTATAATTGAAATTTTACTGAAAAGGGTTAAGAATTATTAATAGATGATATGAACCTAAGTATATAAAATGAAATTCAAAATAAGAATTGATTGTATGATTATTGACTTAAGTATGTTTTAATTTTCCCTATTCTAATATAATGGAAAATAGGAAAAATTAAATGACTGCAATTCATAGTCAATGGATAAATAAAAACTTCCACTTATAAGAATGAATGTTAGCAGATTTAGAATTTAAGGGAAATCTTACAAGTGAAGAGTAAGGAAATGAAGATATTCAAATAATTGTTGTTATTAATGAGAATTTATTTTATAAACTTAAGTAATAAAAAGGAAATACAAATATAATGAATTTTGTGATAGTTGGAAAATAAAACTTGTAAGAAACAAAGAAATTCCTCCATAAATGAAGGAAAGAAAATTTAACCACTGAATTATGAAATAAATGTATAATAAGCTATCTTGATGTTGGTTTGAATTGTTTGGTTGATGTATGATTTCAAAAATTTGAACCCGAACAACTGATTGTTTGTTGGATTGAACGACTGTTTGTTGTGGTGTGTGCTGTTTGTTAAAATATATGGTTGTTGCAATTGATTGGATATGAAGGATTGAATCTACCCAAACATTTCACTGTAAAATAAATATTTAACTTTTAGATTATATAAGTGAATACAGGTGATGGAAGCCACTGCTATTGCTTTGGTTCCATAAAAATATAAACGTATTGCCCGACAAATAGGTACGTTTTCGGATTACGTTTAAAGCGCTGTTTTATATATTTTCCCATGTGGGATATTTTATTTGGATAATATGTGTAATATATTTGTATACTTGGATATTATATTTTCTCCAGAGTCCCGCCGTACAAAGGAGACTCTGCCAAAATTTTCAGAAAATTTTGGACTTAGAATTTTGTGAAAATATTTTTCCAACTTTAATAATTCAAGTATTAAAGGATATAATGATTATAAAACAAGTGTATTTCATTAAAGGGAATTAATCCAGTAAAATATTGTTTATAAGTTAATATTTGAAATAAGATGCACTATTTTATTCTTCCTTCTCCCTTCTTTTCCTTTTCGGGGACGAAAAGTTTTGAGTGGGGGAGAGTGTAACGACCCGTGAATTAATAATATTTAATAAATTAATTTGATATAAATTTTAATTTGTTTAAGAATAAATGTAGAAATTGATATAGTGATTGTAATTTAATGTTGACAATTAAATACTTATATGGCATGGATTGAATTAACGTAAATTGGTGGGTGGCTATTAGTTATAATTAGCTGATTAAATGGTATTAATGAAATGATAACTGGATTGGATTGCAATTTAATAAACATTAGAAAATTTATTAAGTGAACTAAATTTGTTAAAGTTCATAAGTTGTGTAATTCAATTTAGTAGAAACTCTAAATGTATAAACGAAGATTTAAATAAACGTTAAATTAAACTATGTGAATGGGTGATTTATGTGGATTGAGGAAATTTGTAATTTAATAAATGAATGCACTAAGTATGTAGAAATTTATGCACCAAAATATTTTTATTTATAGGATTATTGCAGAAGTGTACCCATTTATCTAATGTATATAAATGAATCTAATTAATTATTTTGGTTATTGTTGTGTCTAGTCAATAAAAGGAGAACTTTCAGACAATAAATTTATAAACGAATAAATTTATAGAAACGTAGTAACGGAAGAGTGGATATTATAGTAACGTAAACGTATTGTAGGGTAATAATTAAGTATAGGCTTGTAAATTAGATTTTATGACGATAAATGTGGATAATGCAAATTGTCACAACTTGATTTAAAGTAATTTTGAAGAAACAAATAAATGTTGAATTTGTGAATGTTAGTATAAATATTAACTTAAATGGTGTTCATTAATACAAAGATGTAATTAGTGTAGATAGTAATAATTTATGCCTGTAGTGAAAAGAAATCTAATAGAGACATAAACTCTAATTATATAAAGGAGTATAGATCTGAACAAATTTATGAAGATTGATAAGGACAGTGTTTGTAATCAAGTTTGGTTATTGATATTTGAAGGATAGAGATGTGTAAATACGTTAATGAATTTATAATGGGAAGGAATGGTAGAATGAAAAGAATATATATAATAATAAGCAATTGATTCAATTAAGGGAATTAAATTATAATAAATGGTCATTTAATAAATTTAACGTTCTGTGAGAAATCATAATAATTGTGTAAAATCAGTACAAGTTGGAAATGCATAAACCTTAATAAACATTCTAACTTAATAAATTTATGCAAATGTGGGAATTAGTTATAAGCGTGTAATTATGGGTATAATAACAATTAGTATAAAATACCTATATATTGGAAACACATTTGTAAAGCATAATTAATTGAGTTGGTGAATTGGGAATGAATTCAAAGTATATGAGCATTTATGTTATATAAATAAGAATTAATGCAGTAGCTAAATTTGTGAAATCTAAATCTATGGAACAAAGGGTGTAAGATCTTTACTGATGGAAATTAACGTTACAGGTAGTGTAAATTCCTATTTTAATAAGACTATGGGTTATAGTAAAGATTTTAAATCAAGATTTGGCTACGTGAATAAAAAGAATGAAGGTAATTGAGTTATTGCAATTAAGAAAATTTAAACGTTTATTTATACGTTAAGTAAAACTTAAGTTGGGATTTAAAATATTTGTGTATATTAATTTCATGCATTTGGCTATAATGGATTTAATAATAAAAATGAAACAGTGAAATCCAATGGATATAAAGATTTCAATTATACCTTGAAATTCATATTCACCATAAAAGGTTAATTGGAACCAAAGTAGTTAATATAGGAATCAAGCCTTATTTATCAAATTGGATTTATTGCAATAGTTAATTCCATAAAATAAAGTTAAAGCTAATTCAAATTTAGTTGGACCATTGTTGATATAACTTTAGAAAGCAAAATTTTATTTATAATTTGAATATTAAATCCAACAAAGGGTATTTACTACAAATAAAATAGAATTAAACGTAAAATATTACGTTATTGAATTTAAAATGGAATTTGTAAACAATTGAGTGAATTTAATAAATTTATCAAACTTATAATGTTGAATTCGTTAAGATTGGAATTAATAATAGTAAAGAAGAATGAGGGAAGAATAATTTGAAAACATAGCAATAGATATTAATGTAAGGTTACCTTAAATAAGTTAAGGCAAACCAATGGAGAATAATATAGATACCTTTATAATATGATGTTTGTGTGTGAAGGAAATGGGAATAAAGTTATTAATAATTTGGAATTTTATTTATGGTAAAAAGTTTATTTGCAATCAAATGAGTTGGAATGGAAATCAAATCTATTTATCTAATTGGATTTAAGTGAGAGTATAAGAGTATATGATTTAATAATTTGATTTATTGCGAATAATTGTAATTTAATTTGGTAATTGGCGAAATGATTAATGATTGAATTAACATAGAACTTGTTGTTAGTTATTAAAATTGTTTAAGAAATCAAAGGAGAGAAATTTTATAAAATTTTAAATTTTGTAATTGGATTGGCTAAAGTGGGAAAGTGGAATTAATCAACGTTGTTACTTTTATCTCCTTCCCTATTAGATCCTTATGTGATTGCATCCACATTTATTGTTGATTATTCCTATATATTGTCACCAATTAATCGTACTTGATGTATGTTTAGCAATTTTGTCACACAGTTAAAGTATGAATATATATATATGATGTATTCAAATTTTTCTGTATCTAGCACTTAATTAATTTAGAATCAAACTAACGAAACGTGTCATTTATTTTTGTCCCTCCATATTCATTTTCTTTCTAATTAATAAATACCTCTTTTTAATACCTGCTACTTTAAAAAAAAAAAGGACTGTTCATATTTGCTATATTTCAATACCAAGTGTTCATATTCACTTTATTTCTAATTAATAGCAGCCGCTCCTTTCAAATCTATTTGTCCCTAAACCTAACTCTAACCTTATAAATAACCTACTTCTTATTCTTCTATTACATTTTGTTTCTCCTAACTCTAACCCTAGCCTCCATGCTATTCTTCTTCTTCTTCTTCTTCTTCTTCTTCTTCTTTTTTCTTGTTTTTCTCAAAGCTCCTTATTATCTCTCATTTTATTTTATTTTTCTTTCTCTTAAAATATTCTTCTTCTTCTTCTTCAAATTTACTTCTATTTCAAACTTTCTTCTTTTCAAATCTAGATCTTCTCTTCCGTTTTCAGTTCTTATTTTAATCATTTTTTTTCAATTCTTCTTTTTCAAATCTTCTTTTTCTTTCAAACCTTTTAAAATACATACATTCATATAATAAGGAGGAAAATTAAAGTAAATCGAAATAAAAGAAAAATTACGGAACAAAGTTAGCAATCAAGAAGAAGCATATGCGTTTTTCACGAGGGAAGGTGGATGCGGCACGGTATTTTATTTTTGTTTTGTTTATAAATAATTTTTTTTTTATTATTTCAATTGCAAATCGTTTAATTGTGATAACTTTCACATACGAACTCCGTTTCACACGAAATTTCTTTTGTTAGGATCGTAATTAAATTCCGGATCTGATGACGCTGGTTTGGATAAATTTAGAGACCGTCAAATTTTGGGTTTAAATCGGATTTACATTCGATTTAAATTCAAAAGGTGGGTGTTTTAACTCACTCACAATTACTAGAAGCTTTTATGTTTGTTAAATAAATTTTAGAAATGAATAGAAATTTATTTATGAGCTTTTGGCATGTTATTTCACCCATATCTGTTGAATTGCATTTTTTGAATTTAGCTGTTAATTAAATTGATTGATTGCGTATTAATTAGCTGTTAGAAATTATTGTTTGCATAAGAACTGCTAGTTAACAGTTATGTCAATTATCACTGAAAATAAACTGTTAGATTTATAGTTGATAAATATAATTTGAATTAAACTGCCAATTATTACCTGTTGTATATTCCCAAACATATTTTGTTATTGGTTGATATTGCTTGATGTTTGTGACTGGATGATGGATGTGTTGTTGAATGGATGTTTTATTTGATATCATTAAACTGCAAGTTAGCATACATTTTACATTTCATTCGGGATTGTGGTTTGAAATGATAAAACCGCAAATTTTTATTTTTTAAATTGCGGATTGAAATGATCAATATCCGTATCACTTGACCATAGGATAGAAAATTATATACAGGCACCGCGGTCTATATATAACTATTTTAATGTGATTTCTATGGTTTGGATTGAATACGGTCTATAATCTTAAATTTATATTGTATAAATATTTTATTCCATATTTATATACCTATGAAGTTGAAATTTTGAAATTAAAAGGAATATAAATTTCTTTATTGAAAATGGAAGAAATTTAGAAAATGGAGTTTGGTAAATTTATATCCTATGTTTAAATGTAAAGTTAGAAATTTTAAGATATGATATTTGTAATTGGATTTTCCCAAAATAAATAGAAATGGATATTCTAGTATAATTTGAAGTGGAAAAATTCTATATATATATATATATATATATATTTTACTAGAAATTGAAGTCTTATTAATTATGGATTTTATGTGAATGATCAAGATTAATTTATAGAATATTGATTTTGAAAGGATAAAAATCCAACTTTAGTTGAAATATTAATGCTCAAAAATGGATATAAATATATATAAAATTGAAATGGTTTTGGGACTTGAAGTAATATTTTGGATTTTGGTTTAACTTTAAAACAAGAAATATTTGGAAAGCCATGTAATTCATTCTTTATAAAACAACAGTAAAGTTAAACCTTTTTAATTCGCATACCGTTGAATATCCAAACCATTTAGTTTTGAAAATAATGGTTTTAAAATACTATGGATTTTCGAAGAATTATGTTGAAAGTTACAAACAAAATATTGGTTACATGGGATATTAAATAATAAAAAGTGACATAATTTTTGGAAAGGAAAATTTTATTTGGGAAACGATATCATTGATTTGGGCTTTTATAAAATAATATGAAAATAAATTGTTTGTGTTTTTAAAGAAGAAATGATATCGTAATATTATGGTTTTGAAAGGGATTATATTCTGGTTTTAAAGTATAAACTGTTTTTAAATAAGCGCGGTGTTATAATAACGATTGGTTGGCAAAGAGACCGGGATCGGATATGGACATACTCTCTGTCGATACCGAAAACCACTTTGACTAACCGTGTACGCGGTGGAGATTCCAGAATGAAGTAGGTGGTGGCGACGTTTCCTGTAAGGTAAATACGTGGACCCAACTCCCATGAGTTGGCATAAGGTGGCTAAAACAGGAGCGATTCTCAGGCCAATGAGGTCATTCCTCTGATCGGACGCTCCTCTTCGATATTATATTTTGACTTGGATTTGATTCAGTGGCCACTTCTATATTTTGATTTTGGGGAGTTAGTCCGAGGTGGGCGGTAACTGCGGCTACGCGTTTCCACCAGCCTGGATAGCAATTGGTATATCTACCCTGGCATTGCCTAGTTGTGCCGTGTCACCTACCATATCGAGCCTTTACTACGAGTTTCTATTTGTGTCGTACCTATGGGGTATCCTCTGGTAGCTTCCCGATCAGGAGGTATTACGGTACTGTATAGACTATTGGCATTTTACGTGTTAAGGTGGAAAATGTAAAGCCTTAACGCTATTTAAAAGTAAGTTTATTTTACAATTAGACACTATTATAATAGCGCAATATACTACATAGTAAATAGTTTAACGGATCCTTAGGAGATGTAAATCCCGAGCATCTCTTGAGTTACTGTACTCATATTTATTTCTGTTTATTTAACTCACATAAGATTTTCTAGTCTGACTCGAGTGTTTTTGTCTTTTCAAATTCGCTCGGGTCAGTCCGAGCGTTTCAGGATGCAGATTTTAGCATTGGAGGACGAAGACGAAGAATCAGTATTATTTTACATATAGTATTGCACCACACTCTTTCTATTCCGCTGCATTGCTTGTATTGGTATGTGTAACTCTGATATTTATTGTAAAAGAAGAATCAAGCTTTTGTAAACTGTTTATGAAACTGTATATTTGTTATTATATTTTATCCTTCCGCTGTGAGATTCTATTTTCGTTTTATTTCTTCTCCATTTTTCTTATTTACCCCATAACAATCCGCCCTTGCGTATGCTTTGAATTGGGACAAGTGTCGGTTTAAAGTGTGCGGAAAGAGTGGACGTTACAATTTGACATTTGGCTCTTCCATTCGAATCTGTGTCGTGCTTTCGTGCTTATGTAGATCCCGTTTGTGAAATTTGTCGTTGGGTCATCAGCTCAAACCGGTGAGTTATTCTCACCAGACAATATGTACTTTTATAACTAGTAAATTGACCCCTTTTGAATCTGTAAAATACATTATCATGTTACACCTGCTATGTTATGATTTTATGATGTTCACCCATGCTTAAACACCTGATATATCATATGTTACTGTTATATTATGCTGTTCTATTATTTTTATCATTTTATCACACTGCAAGTTCCTTTTAGATTAGAATCACTATGGGTTGAAATGATACATACCCGAACTGTAACAACCCGCATATTTAACGATTTTATATTTAAATGTTTGATTTAAATATAGCATCGTTATTCGGATTTTGGGGTCCGAAATGTTACTTTCTGCAAATGGCCGAATTGGAACTCGAAACCACCTCCATTGGTTCCAAAATGGCGTTTGCGATCTTTTTGAGTATAATCTTTGATATGTTTGGAGTTTGTGAAATTTTGGCTACTTTTCCTATTGGGTTTGGGATTGGGTTCAGCCCACTAGCCCACTTAACCCCCTAGCTCAACCCTTCTCTTCATTTCATCTTCATCTCATTTCTTTGTTAAGCTAAAAACTGAAATGGGGGAAAGGGAAGAGAATTAGAAATTAGCAAGCCCTAGTTTCTCCTCTGTAGCTTGATTCTTGCTCCAAAAATCAAAGAGAATCCATTGGTAAGTTCATCTCCATCTTCTCCATCTCTTCTCCTCTTCAATTTCTGTAATTTTCCTAACCCTAACCTAGGAAATACTTTCTTTGATTCTAGATTGAAGCTTGTAGTGTTGAAGTGGAGTGTAGTTGGTTGATTCCTTGCAATTGTGCTTCTTCATCTTCTTTGTTTTGTGTAAAAAGGTGAGTTTTGAACTCACATCTACTTCTCTTGATTTCATTGATGTTAGGTATGAATTCCTAACACCTTGTTCATATGCACTTGCATTTGGTTTGGGTTGAATTGAGGAATAATCCAATTTTTAGTGTTTTGGGTTAAAATCTTTGAAATCCTAACTTTGATGTTTTAATCATGTTTTGGTGATGCATCGAGGAACATATAGGGCCGGGTTGTCGATTGGCATAAGCCCTTAGAGCCAGTGTTCGTCCGATTGCATTTTGGGAGAGTTTGCTCTTCATTTGAATAAGGCTGGAAAACAGCCCAGGCAAGATTCAGTCGGCTGAAAACTCTGCACAGTCGACTGAACCTGAAACCCGAGAGTTTCCAGGCATGATTCAGTCGACTGAAAAACTCTGCACAGTCGACTGAACCTGGAAACAGAAAGTTTCCTGAACCTAGAAAATTTCCAGGTACAGGGTCAGTCGACTGAAAAACACTGTTCATTCGACTGAACCTGCTGTTTCAGCCCACTTTGCCTTTTGGGATTGAATTTTCAATTTGAATTGATTCATGATGATCCTATGTATGATTATCGATTGTTTTGACTTTGATGGTTCCTTTTAATTTTAATCCACGGGTTTTTATGAAATAATCTCTCGAATCGCATTTAAAAGTTCGTTTCTCTAATTTATAAATTCTATTTAAAACACACACACTTTCGCACTTCGAACGAAGTGGGAGGGTGATTAAATGGTTGGGCAAAACACGGAGCATGAATCTGTGCGTTTATCCTTCCGTTTAATCCTTGACCTATTCGATTGATTGTTTTGACCTTCGGGTTTGGTTTATCGATGATATGAGGTAAACTTTGTACTGCTTTGAGTGTGAAAGGGACTGACAGATAGTAAACCGTTTAGTGCGAACGAGTGGTTATGGGACATACGTTAACACTTTTCGGATTCCTTTTCGAGAGTTGTGACACATTCCGCCAGTTAGTGGTATCCAGTACTGGGTCTTCGACCTTCACCTCTACGGTTTGTTGCCTCTGGGATAGTGTCTTCGGACTGTCTCCCTAGGTTTGTTGCCTTCGGGTATGTTGCCTTCGGGTGTGTGTCTTCGGGTTTGTTGCCCTATATAGTTTCGCTCTGATGTTGGCCTTATGTGCCGCATGGGTGATACTTGGGTTTGGAGTCTTCGGGCTCATGGATCCTTGTTTGTACAGTACTGAGCTCGAGCAAAATTTTATGATGTTTCATTGATATGTATATTCCCTTGGTATCGCCCTTCGGTGTTGGTCTTTGTGAGCCGCATGGAGTATAGCGATTACCTTGTGGAACTTGTATACCTTATGGGTATTTGTTATTTGCCTTCTGGCTTGTTTTGGGATTTTGTATCCTTTGTTTCTATATGTTGCCGATGATATGAGGCTTGATCTATATGATTCATTTCTTGTTGATGATTATGTTATCTCCTCTAGAGATATTTGTTATACTGTATGACCTTGCAGGTTTATTGTTGTTCAGTTAATCTAACTGATTTGTTATCTAGACTGATCCGGGTATTTTATACTCGGGTCAGACCGAGATGTTTCAGGTTAGGTGCTTTTGGAGACTTAGCCTATTTTGCTTCCGCATGGACTATTCGCTAGCTTCATTTTGTTATAGCGTCTTTTGTAGTCCTTATCTGCTGTAACTTTGATTTATACTCTTTCGTCTCGTCTGTATATTGTGGTCTCCTGTACCACCTGACATGTATTATTTTGTATACTCTGTTGTGTATCGGTGTATGTGTATATTATGATTGACTGTTCTGTGATGTATATTACATTTGAGTTGTTATATTTTCTTCTGATAGATCCTATAGCCATTGTAGTTTTGCTTTAAATATTTATTGAATAGGTCGAATTCTAATGTGTTTCTACTTTTCGACTTATTTAGTGAATAGTTAAGGTGAGATTGCACATGGTCGCTTCCATTATACTCTATTGTCCGCGTTAGCCGACAGTATTATCTATGTAATACTCTTTGTTAACGAGGCTCTCGGAGTGGTGCGTCACAGCGTGGTATCGGAGCTGAGTTCAGAACAAAATATGATAAACACAGAATAGATGCACATATTATGGTACATCAAAGTGTACAAGTGATACCGATCCTTGAATCATCGTGTCTCTTTATTCCATCAAGGTTAGATAGATATTGGAAATACGTCTAGGAATGCATTTTATTCCGTAGTATCCCATATTGTGATATCTACCTTGTGAATAATCTTGTTCTTATTTTACTTTCATCTTATGTCTGGAAGAGGCAGGGGTCGACGTTCGGATGCTGGGCAATCTAGTGGCTCGCATCCGGATGGCGTATATATGTCTGCCGATCAATTTTTGGAATTGTTTAGGAGCACTCAGCCTCTCGTTCCTCCTCGAGTGTCTCCACCTCGCAAGTCTGCTTTTGCACGTCAGTGCAGTGATTTTTCTCATCTTGGAGGAAAGCCGTTTAAGGGCTCCGAGTTTGTTCTTGAAGTCCAAGCTTGGCTTCGCACGTGCGAGCGTATTTTCTCTCGCATGGATCTTTCTGACCCTGATAGAGTTCTTGTAACTTCTAGCTTATTACAAGAGCGTGCTCTTGACTGGTATGAGCTTCTTGTAGCTGAAATTGATGAGGCTACTCTTTCTTGGACTCAGTTTTGGGGACGATTTGAACTCAAGTTCGTTCCTGAATCTGAAAAAGTTTTATTGACCCGTCGCTTCCTTGAGTTGAAGCAAGGGAAATCTTCTATTTCTGAGTATGTCGCATCGTTCGAGGCTTTATCTCAGTATGGTCTTGAATTCATCAGCACTTCTTATAAGAAGAAATTGAAGTTTGTTTCTGGCCTTAAGAAATATCTTAAGAAGTCCTTGTTGCTCCAGCTTAAACTTTCTTTTGAGGAATTGGTTAATTCGGCACTTCATCTCGAGACCGTCGAGAAGGAGTGTGATAGTGATGTTGATGTTGAGGTTTCCAGAAACCCTAACAAGAAGCAGTTTCCAATTCAGAAGAAGCCTTTTCCTTATAAGAAGAAGAAGACCGGTGGTCCTAGCTCTCAGCCTCAATCTTTCGGAACACCTTTCGTTCGAAAGTGTTTTAATTGTGGTTCTCCGGATCATATTATTCGAGCTTGTCCAAAACCTCTCTTCTGCCGTAATTGCAAGAAGGAAGGTCATCATGTTTCTGCTTGTCCTACTGCTCCTGCTAATGAAAAATCTGGCAAGCTCAATGTGGCTAATGCTTCTGGAGGTCCTTCTCAATCCAAAGGTATGACTCCATCTATTTTGGAGGGTTCAATTCTATTTCATGATCATTGTATACAAGTTCTTTTCGATACGGGTGCTTCACATTCTTTCGTATCGAAGAAGCTTGTAGATGATTTATCTTTGGATGTTTGTTGTATGGTTACTTCTTTAAGGATTGTGAATCCTATTGGGGGATCCCGCGACCCTTAGTTTGCTTTGTGATGATATTGAGATTATTTTATGTGGCTTTTCTTTCCGTGCGAATCTGCACGTTGTTTCTCATTTGGGTTTTGATATGATTTTTGGTATGGACTGGCTAGTGAGGTATGATGCCAGGATTATTTGTTCCGAGAGAATTTTATATCTTTGTCATCCTGATTCACCTTCTCAGTTATCTCTTGTTCTTCGGGATGTGGATAATTCCGAGATGGCTTTGTATTCTCATGATTCGCGAGATGGTGATGATGTATCTCGTATTCCTATTGCTTGTGACTTTTCTGATGTTTTTGAACCTGTTTCGGGTTTGCCACCCAAACGGGCAATTGAGTTCTGCATTGATCTCATTTCAGGCGCGCAGCCAGTTAGTCGTCCTCCCACGAGGATGTCTACAAAGGAAAATGAGGAACTCAAGAAGCAGCTTTTAGAGCTCGAGTCCAAGCAGTTGATTCAGTCCAGTTTTTCTCCGTGGGGATCCGCGGTCGTTTTTGTGAAGAAGTCTGATGGAACTCTTAGGCTTTGCATTGACTATCGCAAGCTTAACGAGTTGACCATTAGAAATAGGTATCCATTGCCTAGGATCGATGATATGTTCGATCTATTGAGTGGTGCCAAGGTCTTTTCTCAGCTTGACCTTGCCACAAGTTTTCATCAGTTACGAGTCGCGGAGGATAGCATACCTCTTACAGCTTTCCGCACTCGTTATGGTTCCTTTGAGTGGCTCGTTATGCCGTTCGGTTTGACGAACGCTCCTGCTTTCTTTGTTAACCTCATGAATCGAGTATTCCGGGAATATCTCGATAAGTTTGTTCTCGTCTTCATTGATGATATCCTTATTTATTCTAAGTCTGAAGCTGAGCATGCTAATCACTTGAGAATTGTCTTGAGTACTCTTCGTCGTCATCTTCTTAAAGCCAAATTCTCCAAGCGCTGCTTTTGGGAGAATAAGGTTAAGTTCTTAGGCCATGTTGTATCTTCCGATGGCATTTCTGTCGATCCCTCAAAGATCGAAGCCATCCAGAATTGGAAGAGGCCTGAGAATGTGCATGAAATTCGTAGTTTCCTTGGATTGGCGGGTTATTATCGGCGGTTCATTAAGAACTTTTCCCGTGTTGTGCTTCCTCTCACTTGCCTTACTCAGAAAGGCATTCATTTTATTTGGTCCAACAAGTGTGAAGCTTCCTTTCAGACATTGAAAGAACTTCTCACTAATGCTCCTATTCTTGTGGTTCCCTAAGGGAATCATGATCTTGTTGTCTACACCGATGCGTGTGGTAGTGGTCTCGGTGCTGTGCTTATGCAGAGAGATCGGGTAGTTGCTTATGCTTCTAGGCAACTGCGTCCGAATGAAGTTCGCTATGCCACTCATGATCTTGAGTTAGCCGCCATTGTCTTTGCCTTGAAGATTTGGCGACATTATTTATTGGGTGAGCGCTTCATTCTCTATACCGATCATAAATCTTTGAAGTATTTGTTTACTCAGAAGGAACTCAATATGAGACAACAGCGTTGGCTCGAGTTTCTTGCTTCCTATGACTTTGATATCCAGTTTACCCCTGGTAAGGGTAATCGTGTTGCAGATGCGCTTAGTCGCAAACATTCGGCTGTTATTTCTATGATGCTTGCCGAATGGAATATTCTTGAGACTTTATCTTTTTGTGAAATTCGTGATCGAGGTTCATCTTCTGGTTCTCCTATTCTATTATTTAGTTTGGGAGCTCGACCTATTTTATTGGATCGTATTGCCGATGCTCAGCGGCGTGATCCTGATTTGTTGCATTTTATTCAGCTTTGTGAGTCTGAATCTTGTGATGAGGCGTTGCAAGATTTTAGCATTGATTCTCATGGGTGTCTTCGTAAGAATAACCGTCTTTTTATGCCTTCTGATTTTGCACTTAGGCATGACATTCTTGATGATTGCCATCGTTCTAAGTATACCATTCATCCCGGTAGTAGTAAGATGTATGCCGATATGTGTCGTCTTTATTATTGGGAAGGCATGAAGCGCGATGTGGCGAGTTATGTGAGCAACTGCATGACATGTCAACGCGCGAAGGCCGAACATCAGCGTCCTTCTGGACTTTTTCAACCTCTTGAGATTCCATTGTGGAAATGGGATCAAGTTTCTATGGATTTTATTGACGGCCTACCTCGTTCGAGATCAGGTCATTCTAGTATTTGGGTTATTGTTGATCGCCTCACCAAGTCTGCTCATTTTGTCCTTATCAAGTCTAATAGGACAGCGTCGCATTTGGCTAAGTTGTATGTCAAGGAAATCGTGAGACTTCACGGTGTTCCTAGTTCTATTGTGAGTGATCGTGATCCTTTATTCACGAGTCATTTTTGGAAGAGTCTTCAACAAGCTTTGGGAACAAAGCTTAATTTTTCTACAGCTTATCATCCGCAGTTTGATGGACAGACTGAACGGGTGAATCGTATTTTGGAAGATCTTCTCCGTATTTGTATCTTTGATTTCGATGGTAGTTGGGAGGATCACCTACCTCTTGTAGAGTTCTCCTACAACAATAGTTTCCAGTCTAGTATCGGTATGGCTCCTTTCGAAGCCTTATACGGAAGGCCATGTCGATCACCTTCATGTTGGTTGGAATCTGGGGAGAAGCTTATTCTTGGCCCGGACTTTGTTCGTCATTCTTCTGAGAAGATTGATCTTATTCGATTGAGGATGAAAGAGGCACAGAGTCGCCAGAAATCCTATGCGGACAACCGTAGGAAGCCTCTCGAGTTCTCGATCGGCGATCTTGTTTTTATTCGTGTTTCTCCTTTGAAAGGGGTTATGCGTTTCAGTGTGACTGGAAAATTGGCTCCTCGTTATATAGGACCGTTTTCTATTACTGAACGTATTGGCCCTGTGGCTTATAGAGTTTTACTTCTAGCTCATTTATCTGGCATTCATGACGTGTTTCACGTCTCGCAACTTCGGAAGTGTCTTCGAGAATCGGATTCTGTAATTGATTCTCCTAATTTGCAAGAGCTTGAGATCTCACCGGACTTATCTTTTGTACAGCAACCTATTCGCGTGCTTGACACGGAGGTGCGACACCTTCGGAACAAGGACGTGTCGCTCGTTAAAGTTCAATGGTCCGCTAATCCCAATGACTGTACTTGGGAAACCAGAGAGTATATTGAGCGATCTTATCCAGGTTTTCTATCCTTGCTTCGTAATGGTAAGTCTATTGTGTCTAAAGTTTATTCTTTCTTTTTTATGTAGTTGTTACAAATATCGTCTCTAGGAATTGCGGGGACGCAATTTTGTAAGGAGGGGAGATCTGTAGCAACCCGCATATTTAACGATTTTATATTTAAATGTTTGATTTAAATATAGCATCGTTATTCGGATTTTGGGGTCCGAAATGTTACTTTCTGCAAATGGCCGAATTGGAACTCGAAACCACCTCCAGTGGTTCTAAAATGGCATTTGCGATCTTTTTGAGTATAATCTTTGATATGTTTGGAGTTTGTGAAATTTTGGCTACTTTTCCTATTGGGTTTGGGATTGGGTTCAGCCCACTAGCCCACTTAACCCCCTAGCTCAACCCTTCTCTTCATTTCATCTTCATTTCATTTCTTTCTTAAGCTAAAAACTGAAATGGGGGAAAGGGAAGAGAATTAGAAATTAGCAAGCCCTAGTTTCTCCTTTGTAGCTTGATTCTTGCTCCAAAAATCAAAGAAAATCCATTGGTAAGTTCATCTCCATCTTCTCCATCTCTTCTCCTCTTCAATTTCTGTAATTTTCCTAACCCTAACCTAGGAAATACTTTCTTTGATTCTAGATTGAAGCTTGTAGTGTTGAAGTGGAGTGTAGTTGGTTGATTCCTTGCAATTGTGCTTCTTCATCTTCTTTGTTTTGTGTAAAAAGGTGAGTTTTGAACTCACATCTACTTCTCTTGATTTCATTGATGTTAGGTATGAATTCCTAACACCTTGTTCATATGCACTTGCATTTGGTTTGGGTTGAATTGAGGAATACTCCAATTTTTAGTGTTTTGGGTTAAAATCTTTGAAATCCTAACTTTGATGTTTTAATCATGTTTTGGTGATGCATCGAGGAACATATAGGGCCGGGTTGTCAATTGGCATAAGCCCTTAGAGCCAATGTTCGTCTGATTGCATTTTGGGAGAGTTTGCTCTTCATTTGAATAAGGCTGGAAAACAGCCCAGGCAAGATTCAGTCGACTGAAAACTCTGCACAGTCGACTGAACCTGAAACCCGAGAGTTTCCAGGCATGATTCAGTCGACTGAAAAACTCTGCACAGTCGACTGAATCTGGAAACAGAAAGTTTCCTGAACCTAGAAAATTTCCAGGTACAGGGTCAGTCGACTGAAAAACTCTGTTCAGTCGACTGAACCTGCTGTTTCAGCCCACTTTGCCTTTTGGGATTGAATTTTCAATTTGAATTGATTCATGATGATCCTATGTATGATTATCAATTGTTTTGACTTTGATGGTTCCTTTTAATTTTAATCCACGGGTTTTTATGAAATAATCTCTCGAATCGCATTTAAAAGTTCGTTTCTCTAATTTATAAATTCTATTTAAAACACACACACTTTCGCACTTCGAACGAAGTGGGAGGGTGATTAAATGGTTGGGCAAAACACGGAGCATGAATCTGTGCGTTTATCCTTCCGATTAATCCTTGACCTATTCGATTGATTGTTTTGACCTTCGGGTTTGGTTTATCGATGATATGAGGTAAACTTTGTACTACTTTGAGTGTGAAAGGGACTGACGGATAGTAAACCGTTTAGTGCGAACGAGTGGTTATGGGACATACGTTAACACTTTTCGGATTCCTTTTCGAGAGTTGTGACACATTCCGCCAGTTAGTGGTGTCCAGTACTGGATCTTCGACCTTCACTACTACGGTTTGTTGCCTCTGGAATAGTGTCTTCGGACTGTCTCCCTAGGTTTGTTGCCTTCGGGTATGTTGCCTTCGGGTGCGTGCCTTCGGGTTTGTTGCCCTATATAGTTTCGCTCTGATGTTGGCCTTATGTGCCGCATGGGTGATACTTGGGTTTGGAGTCTTCGGGCTCATGGATCCTTGTTTGTACAGTACTGAGCTCGAGCAAAATTTTATGATGTTTCATTGATATGTATATTCCCTTGGTATCGCCCTTCGGTGTTGGTCTTTGTGAGCCGCATGGAGTATAGCGATTACCTTGTGGAACTTGTATACCTTATGGGTATTTGTTATTTGCCTTCTGGCTTGTTTTGGGATATTTGTATCCTTTGTTTCTATATGTTGCCGATGATATGAGGCTTGCTCTATATGATTCATTTCTTGTTGATGATTATGTTATCTCCTCTAGAGATATTTGTTATACTGTATGACCTTGCAGGTTTATTATTGTTCAGTTAATCTAACTGATTTGTTATCTAGACTGATCCGGGTATTTTATACTCGGGTCAGACCGAGATGTTTCAGGTTAGGTGCTATTGGAGACTTAGCCTATTTTGCTTCCGCATGGACTATTCGCTAGCTTCATTTTGTTATAGCGTCTTTTGTAGTCCTTATCTGCTGTAACTTTGATTTATACTCTTTCGTCTCGTCTGTATATTATGGTCTCCTGTACCACCTGACATGTATTATTTTGTATACTCTGTTGTGTATCGGTGTATGTGTATATTATGATTGACTGTTCTGTGATGTATATTACATTTGAGTTGTTATATTTTCTTCTGATAGACCCTATAGCCATTGTAGTTTTGCTTTAAATATTTATTGAATAGGTCGAATTCTAATGTGTTTCTACTTTTCGACTTATTTAGTGAATAGTTAAGGTGAGATTGCACATGGTCGCTTCCATTATACTCCATTGTCCGCGTTAGCCGACAGTATTATCTATGTAATACTCTTTGTTAACGAGGCTCTCGGAGTGGTGCGTCACACGAACGGACTTTAGAATAGGAGAAAATCATTATGGGCTGAAATGATAGGCCTGAATGATTTTCAATTATTTTAATTTACTTGGGATTACGGGTTTGAAATGATCAAACCCGAGTTTTCTTTGTAAATTACGGGATGAAATGATATTACCCGTATCACTTTACCTAGGTTAGAAAATGAAATACAGACCCGTTGTTAAAATATTTTTTTCTTAAAATTTTAAAATATTTTAGAAATGTACATATTATAATATTTTTATTTAAATTTGATTAAAAATGATTTTTGTAAAGCATTATTGACTCTCTGAAAATTTATAAGTGAAATAAATTAATGGTAAAGTTAGAAAATCTGAAATGTAAGTTTTTTGGAAATTATAATTTTGTGACAAATGGAATTTAAATTAAATATGAAAGTATGATAAATTTATGATATTTTGAATTAAATTAATTTAAAATAATTTTATAATATATTAATGATTTTTGAATTTAGTTAAAATGTGAAATGGATGAATATTTAACTTGAAATTTTGAAATATAACTAAAATTGGAAATTTGTGAATTTGGCTTAAAAGTGAATTTTAAGTTAAGTAAATAAAAATGAAATTAAGTTATATTTGAAAATTTAAACTTAAGTGTTAAGTTAAATTTAATTTATTGAATTTAAAATTTAATGTTGGAATTTAATAAGTGAATTACTATTAAATTTTGATTTTTGAATAGAAATTTAACTTTATAAAATCATGAATATAAGGGTATTTGAATGATTGTTTTAAAAGTGAAATTATATGATTTTATAAGTTAAAAATGGTTTAAATAAAAATATAATTGTTTATGAATTATACTGAATATTTGAAGTTAATTTACTGCATTTCTAAAATGCTATTAATTCTAATGTAAAGGATAATACAACATTTGTAAATGCTGTAGTGGATAATAATGAACCAAATGGCTCAATTTAATTAAAGGCTATTATAGCATTTTTGTGAATGTTATAATGGTTGAATTTAACTAAGTTTATTTGAAACTAATGAAACCCTATTACAGCATTTTAAATGTTGTCTTTTGTTAAATTGAACTGTTTTAAGTGTGACTTTCCGTAGCATTTTCTAAATACTGCGAAAGTTGAATTTTCATTGTTTTAATAAATTTAAGTGAATGAATGAACTTTGAAAGATTAAAATTTTTAAAATTTAGTAATTTAATTATTAAATATAATATCTTCATTTTAATGATTTAAATGAAGCAATTTGTTTCGAAATATAAACTATTTTGAAATGGTATTTAAATTAAATAAAAATGAATGTGGTTTGGAAGATATGATATTTCGATATTTTGAAATGGATTTTGAATGATATTGAATTTTTAAATGATATTCGATTTCGAAGTATAAATACTATTTTGAAATTTCAACCACGGGATGTATTTAATTTATGGTTTAACTGATCTTTAAAGGATGGGCGATCCCAAGCATCCTTTAAGTTATGGTGCATTTCTACTACGGTTCACTTGAGTTGATTTACATTATATAAGTATATATTGTCCTGACTCGAGCGTTTTGTGTTTTACTTTACGCTCGGGTCAGCCTGAGTATTCACAGCTTTGGATTCTCTTTCTGGAGCTGGTCTTTGCTAGAGTTTCTACTTATCTACATTTATATCTACTTTCTGTTTCAACTATTGTAGTTTATCTCATGTATTAGTGAACTTCTATGTATTTGGGATTTCTATTTTGTTGTTTTCAGACTGTATTATGTTTTGGTTTGAGACTCTGTCGTTGTAGCTTCATGAACTACTATGCATTTTATATTCCGCTGCGAGGTATTCTGTTTTTTCTGTGTCTGTGATTTTGTGATTTGTATTTCATTTGCTCCAAATTTATTTACAATGCGGTATTTTGAGCAATTCAAGTCCGACATGTGCGGCAGCGAATGGCTGAAAATAACGGGTTGTTACATTTGGTATCAGAGCTTTGGTTTTAGGCAAACCATAGCCCGTGGAGCAAAAACTCATTAGAGATAGGGTAGGAATACCCTAGAATGAGTGAAATCAATCTCAGAATCGGTTCTTGTGAGAGAATGTGTTTTTGAAGTATAAAATAATTTCCAAATGATTTTTAAAGGATTTTCAAAGATTATTTTGGTATAAAATTTTTCTTATTTTGAAACCAAGATTTTCAAAACTTCATCCCTTCAGTATCCATCTTGTTAGAAATCTCTTGGTTAGGATTCTTATCGATTAGGATTCCTTGAACTTTGGAATGCTTCCACTTGTTTTGAAATCCAGTCTTGTCTTCCCTATTCTATCCATTTTGATTTTGGAGCATTTCATAACTCCACTTTGGGATGACCTCTATAAAGATCGGTGATTCCGCAAATCTTTGAATGATTTGTAAAGGGGTGAAAATCCTTTATAATTGGCATTGATTCACTGGAGATTCCTGTATCCTCGGTTTTCGATGCTATCTATCTCCTGCTCCACCCGGATTCTATCTCTGGTGATCGAATGTCGATTTGCCTTAGATTTCCGAATTGATTATATTACTGAAGTCACGGTTGACCGGTTAAGGTCGCCCGCAGTTTATATAGGCTTATCATCTTCTATTTGGTAATAAAATTATCTTATCTTAGTTCGAACTTATCTTCGAAATATAATTCTATTTGATTAGAGTTCCTCTAAATTCGAATCTTCGTATTTCTTGAAATCTAACCTTGAATCATTCTTTGGGAATTTGTGTTTGATTGTATTTTGAATTTGTGCATACATCGAAATTGTTATTTTGACAAGGATGACCCTATTTTGTATATAAAAGTGAAATGTTTTCAATAAGGATTTTTACCTTTGGAAAATGAAAATTTGAAGCTTTGAAAGGATTTGAAATTTTGGAAATTTATAAGAAAATGTGATTTATATAAAAGTGATTTATAAATGAAGGGTTTTGAATTTGAATTTCGAGGAATCAAACTCCGGTGTTTTGAAATGGGTTTCTAAGACTTTGGAAAATATATAATAATAATATGATTTAAAGATATTTTTCCAAATCAGAAATGTTTCAAATGTATTCGAATGAATTCTAATGATGTCAAAGAGATTTCAAAGAAGTTTCAAGAAATAAAAGTCCAGAACCCACTTATGTCGCTGAAAAATAATTTCGGTGATGAATACATGCATCATCGACATTGATTTTTGAGTTTCTGAGTGGGGAAGAGGCCACTCTAGTAGCTTTGCTATGCGAGTGATTTTATGAAACAAAATTTTGATTTCCGATTTCGAAGTATGGTTTGATATTCGAAAGATATGTGTGTATATATATAATTGAAATGATTTAAAATAAGTCGGTGTTCAATCCTCGAGATTCAGGTTTGTTTTGGTATAACCATACCTATTGGAATCGATTTACTAATTTGTTGGTGATTTCCAACTCTTGGATTGAAAATATGATTTCTTCGACTATTTTGAAGGTTCGAGCACTTCCAAATCAATGATAACTTTTCAAAGCTAAGAAATTTTGAATGGTATAAGGTATTTGATAAAGTATAAGTTTAGTTTGGTATGATTAATGTATAAAGTAATATGATTTATATAAGTTTGAAACTGTTGTGGAGTGAAATAAATAAGACTATTTTGAATTATACTGGTTTGAAATATAGTTTTGAAAAGATATTTGAAGTAAAATGTTGAGTTTTTGTTAAATTTATAAGTTAAGAAAAACAGTGAATTTTGACTTAACAAATGAAAGTGAGTTTTAAATTGAATATTTGATTTAAAATTTGGTTGTGATAAATCATATGTTAAAAATTATTTAAATGTGAAATTTTGAAGTCTAGAAATATGATTTATAAGTTTAAAATTTGCTAAAATTGAAGTTGTGTTGTTTTTTTTAAAAAGTTATAATAAAATCTGGAATTTTATTAATAGCATTTCTAAAATGTTATAGTTTTATGACAACACTTTAAAATGCTATTGTTTTTTAATTTAACTTTGTTTTAATTAACTAAATATCTGTTATGGCATATTATAAATGTCGTTATTCTTGAACTAAACTATTTTGGAAACTATAAGTTACGATAGCACTTTTAAATGCTGGCATTGTTATAATTTGACAATGTTTCGTAATGTTATAGATTTTAACACTGTTGAGTTATGTTTTAAGAAGTTAAATAATTTAATTTTGGAATTGATTATTTATGAAATTTAAGGAGTTTTGAATATAATTTAATATTTAAATTTGAATTTTAAGGAATTTAAATTGAATTTGAATTTAAATAAGGTTTACTTGGTTATGTGTTAAATGGAATGAAATGTAATGAGATAAATGAATTTTTGAATGGAATTTTGAAATGTATTTTGTAATGATATTTGAAATAATAATTGAATGACATATTTGATTTTTTTAAATGATACTTAAATTTAAATATTTGAAATTGAATTCAAATAATGATTTGATATTGAGGCTTTGAATGATGTAATCTTTATTTGATAAAGAATGTGAATCAAGAATGATAACTGATTTTGGTAAATGAAATTTAAAGTTTATACTGGTATGAAAGGATATTTGGTTTACTTGTAATTTGAGTTTAATTAAAAATGATGGATTTATGAAATGAATATGTCAAAACTAAGTAATAATGAAGTAAAATTTGAGATATATGAAATTATAAAATGTAGTTTTGGAATACGGTACATTTAAGCTCTGAAATATATTAAAGATTGAATAGTTTATTTTGCGGATCAAATCTTTATTTGAAATTTGATAATATTTGAAATGGTTTTGTTGGAAAACTAAATTGAATTGAAACTGATGGTTTGAATTGAATTAAAGCTGGAACTTGTAGACTTGGGTTTAAATTGAATAAATTTGTGAAATGTAAAGAATTAAAGGGATGTTTATGATTTCAAATGTATGATTTAGAAAAGTTATGATTTTCAAAGTGTAATGATTTCAAGTATTTTGGTTTCGAAAGATTTATAATTTTGAAAGTATTATGATTTTTGAAAGTGAATATATGTTTGAAATGGAAATGAACTTGCTAGACCAAATTTTTTGTTGATTTGGAAATTTGGATTATTTTCTAAATCTATTGTTTTAAGAAACTTTGAAACTGAGTATATGTAATTCAGAAGAAATGATTTGCCAAAATCATATATGATTTTGAAACTGAAATGTTATTGAAACAAATTAAAATTGAGAACCTTGTTTTACTAAATACTTGAATTGGGATTTATCGAACTTATATAAAAAGGATTTGTATTAGTATGAAGTTGATTTGAAAATTTTGAATTGAAAAGGTACTCAATTTGTAAATTAAAATCTTATATAATCAAAGTTTATATAAGTATTATTTGATATACTATTGATTTTGGAAAGTATTCGATTTGAAAATGAAATCTTATATATAATGGAATTTATATAAGTGCGATATTTAAAGCTATGATTTTGATGGGCTACTATATATGGTATATTATATTTTGATGTAAGAGGTATGGGAAGTACCCTCCGGAAGAAGTATAGTGATATGCTTCGACCCAGATGGACTTAGGGAATCCAGGAATGGATTCGACCGATAAACCCTAATGGACATGGGTGAATTCAAAAATGGATTCGAACTGGTATGGTTGTCCGGACTTAAACTCATGAGTTCCTCGATTTTTTTTCAGGGTAGATGGTTCTTTAGTTTACCCAATGGAGGCGCTTTCGATCCTAGGATCTATTGTTTATAGATCTTCCGGGAAGGAAGTGCATCCATTGCGTAAATCATTGAATCAACAGCGTACCACTGCAGCAGGGGTCGATGGTCCCTTGTTTACGAACTGGCTACGATATTTTTCTAGAATCCGGAAGGTAGAAGGATCTTCTGGAAAGTGTTGTGTCCATTTCGTAAATACTGGATCAACAGTGGGCCACTGCTATCGTATTATCATCATTTGACATTGGATTTTGAGCGGAACTTCTCATACCTATTTTTTTTATTATTTTCACTGGGTGTTGAAACAGGTCTACTAAGTACTTGGAGAATTCTAGCTTTGCGCCTGATCGACGCATAACCAGAGTCTGCAGGAACGGAAGTAAACTTGTTAAGGCATCGAGTTATAAAAGTATTTTGGTAAAGAATTGTATAAAGGATATTCTAATCATGATTTAAAATGTCTTAAATATTGTTTACTTCGAACTATCAAATTTGAATCAAATAACTAATTATCATATTAAATGTTTAACATGTCAAATATAATTTTTTTAAAATAATGGTCCATCCACGTCTTTTAACCTGCTTTCCCTCCTAGCTACTTTTTCCCTACCTTCTTTCAGGATGTCTTCCAACCTATTGTTCTTTCTTGTTGTTTCTCCGCTTCCTTCCTTTTCGAGGACGAAAAGATTTGAGTAGGGGAGAGTGTAATAACCCTAGATTTTTCATATATTTTAATATTTGACTTTGTTTCATTTTGAAATTATTTTAAACTTATTTTATTTCAAACATTTCATTTTTAAATGTAGGTGTTGATTATTATGTGAATTATAATTTCAAACCGGTATAAATTGGATATTTTACTAAAAGATGAATTTCTATTCAAACTGGTCAAACCTTGACTTTTAAATTTCAAATTTAAATATTTAAATTCTTAAATTTTATCTTTTATTATGAAAATAGATTTAATAACTTGAATACTTCTTTTCGTTTCGTTGAAAACGGATTTAATTCGTGAAAGTTATATACATTTCAATTTTGAGTATAATTTGTTTTATTTTGAAATTTTGTCTATTTTAAATTATATAAATTATATTTTCTATGTTATATTTTATTTTAATATGTGTTAATATGTTATTTTATGCATATTTTGTCTTTTAATATTTTTAAAGTGATAATAGAATTTTTTCAAAATTTACTGTATTTATTTCCTATTTTTAAGGGTTGTTTTCCTATTTTCTTCATTAAAAACTATATTTAAATTAAATTTTAAATATTTATTTTGTGAATATATTTTTATTTTATGTTATTATTTATGTTTCAAAATATTTTACAAACTCATATGAATTTTCTAAAAATTATTCTATTTAATTTCAAATTTTCTAGTCTAGTTCACTATTTTAGCTATTTTTCTTAATTTAACTTTATATAATTAATAAATAATATATAAATTTTTATATTTTGATAAATTTTCGAAATTTTATCTGGTATTATTTCCATAAATATAAAGTTATATAATTAAAATAAAGAAATATGAAAGGGTTTTGACTTTTGAATTGCCTTTTGCCTTTTTGAATTCCGCCTCTTCATTTTCCTCACAACTCTTCCTTTCTCTTGCCATAACTCCCCACATTTCAGCCGACTATCTCATTTTCAATTCATGTATCTTTCTTTCCTCCTTCTTGAGAAAAAATTTCGGCCCTCCCTTGCTTGAAGAATTTTGTAAAACTTTGTTACTTTTATCTCTTTTTCTATTTACATCGTTTATTTCTAGCTTGATTTTGCACATGCTTTCACCTCTTTTAGGATCGGCCATGCCTCCCTTGCTGCCTAGCCGCCTCCAGCACCTGATGACACACCACCAGCACCTCCTCCTCACCAGCCACCCAAGCCATGAACCTTCTTGGTGATGCATATCAACAAAAGTTTCAAAACACCCTTCATACTAGCCTAACCGGGCACCACTCTCATTCCATCACCTCACCACCCATCTAGCCGCCACCTACCACACCACCACCACCTCCAGCACCTCCAGCACCTCCAGCACCTCTAGAACTCACGGCCACACCACCACAGTGGACCCCACTCCTCTGGCCGTGACACCTAGGGCCTTGGCCGAGCCCAAATCCTTGACCAAATTCATGTATGCATGCTTATGTGTGTTATTGCCTTCACCCACCTTTACACCATCATTGCAACATGTAGGCCGAACCCATACTCACCCAAACCATACCCAAACACCTGCAAATATGTTGTATTTCCCCTTATGGCTTATCCTAGTAAAGGTTAAAAGCAAGTGCAAGCATTTCTATTTGATTCTGTGCAGTTTATTCTAGTGTAGTTTTGATCGTAGTTGATTTGAAACTCATCGTTGTTACATTGTTTTGTTTGATGTGTATCCATGGAATTTGACATTTGGCTCCTCCATTCGAATGTATGTCGTGCTTTTGTGCTTATGTAGATCCCATTTGTGAAATTTGTCATTGGGTCATCAGCTCAAACCGGTGAGTTATTCTCACTAGACAATATGTACTTTTATAACTAGTAAATTGACCCCTTTTGAATCTGTAAAATACATTATCATGTTACACCTTCTATGTTATGATTTTATGATGTTCACCCATGCTTAAACACCTGTTATATCATATGTTACTGTTATATTATGTTGTTCTATTATTTTTATCAGTTTATCACACTACAAGTTCCTTTTAGATTAGAATCACTATGGGTTGAAATGATACATACCCGAACGGACTTTAGAATAGGAGAAAATCATTATGGGCTGAAATGATAGGCTTGAATGATTTTCAATTATTTTAATTTACTTGGGATTATGGGTTTGAAATGATCAAACCCGGGTTTTCTTTGTAAATTACAGGTTGAAATGATATTACTTGTATCACTTTACCTAGGCTAGAAAATGAAATACATACCCGTTGTTAAAATATGTTTTTCTTAAAATTTTAAAATATTTTATAAATGTAAATATTATAATATTTTGATTTAAATTTGATTAAAAATGATTTTTGTAAAGCATTATTGACTCTTTGAAAATTTATAAGTGAAATAAATTAATGGTAAAGTTAGGAAATCTGAAATGTAAGTTTTTTGGAAATTATAATTTTGTGATAAATGGAATTTAAATTAAATATGAAAGTATGATAAATTTATGATATTTTGAATTAAATTAATTTAAAATAATTTTATAATATATTAATGATTTTTGAATTAAGTTAAAATGTGAAATGAATGAATATTTAAGTTTTGAAATATAACTAAAATTGGAAATTTGTGAATTTGGCTTAAAAGTGAATTTTAAGTTAAGTAAATAAAAATGAAATTAAGTTATATTTGAAAATTTAAACATAAGTGTTAAGTTAAATTTAATTTAATGAATTTAAAATTTAATGTTGGAATTTAATAAGTGAATTACTATTAAATTTTGATTTTTGAATAGAGATTTAACTTTATAAAATCATGAATATAAGGGTATTTGAATGATTGTTTTAAAAGTGAAATTATATGATTTTACAAGTTAAAAATGGTTTAAGTAAAAATATAATTGTTTGTGAATTATACTGAATATTTGAAGTTAATTTACTGCATTTCTAAAATGCTATTAATTCTAATGTAAAGGATAATACAGCATTTGTAAATGCTGTAGTGGATAATAATGAACCAAATGGCTCAATTTAATTAAAGGCTATTATAGCATTTTTGTGAATGTTATAATGGTTGAATTTAACTAAGTTTATTTGAAACTAATGGAAACTTATTACAGCATTTTAAATGTTGTCTTTTGTTAAATTGAACTGTTTTAAGTGTGACTTTCCGTAGCATTTTCTAAATGCTGCGAAAGTTGAATTTTCATTGTTTTAATAAATTTAAGTGAATGAATGAACTTTGAAAGATTAAAATTTTGAAAATTTAGTAATTTAATTATTAAATATAGTATCTTCATTTTAATGATTTAAATGAAGCAATTTGTTTCGAAATATAAACTATTTTGAAATGTGTTTTGAAATGGTATTTAAATTAATAAAAATGAATGTGGCTTGGAAGATATGATATTTTGATATTTTGAAATGGATTTTGAATGATACTGAATTTTTAAATGATATTTGATTTCGAAGTATAAATACTATTATGAAATTTTAACCACGGGATGTATTTAATTTATGGTTTAACTGATCTTTAAAGGATGTGTGATCCCAAGCATCCTTTAAGTTATGGTGCATTTCTACTACGGTTCACTTGAGTTGATTTACATTATATAAGTATATATTGTCCTGACTCGAGTGTTTTGTGTTTTACTTTACGCTCGGGTCAACCTGAGTATTCACAGCTTTGGATTCTCTTTCTGGAGCTGGTCTTTGCTAGAGTTTCTGCTTATCTACATTTATATCTACTTTCTATTTCAGCTATTCTAGTTTATCTCATGTATTAGTGAACTTCTATGTATTTGGGATTTCTATTTTGTTGTTTTTAGACTGTATTATGTTTTGGTTTGAGACTCTGCCGTAGTAGCTTCATGAACTACTATGTATTTTATATTCTGCTGCGAGGTATTCTGTTTGTTCCGTGTCTGTGATTTTGTGATTTGTATTTCATTTGCTCCAAATTTATTTACAATGCGGCATTTTGAGCAATTCAAGTCCGACATGTGCGGCTGCGAATGGATGAAAATAACGGGTTGTTACAAAGGAATTATTTAGTGACTTGGAAACTTGGGTTTTATTTAAGAGATATATTGATTTGGTGAAGTGATATACTATTACCATTTTTGGAATGGATTTTACTTTGGAAAGAAAATGGATATTATTCTAGAAAGTATGTGGATTTGGAAATATTACCAATTTTGAAAATAGGTATTATTTTGAAAAGTAATAGTATGCGATTTTAAATGGTTTTGGAATAGAAATGATTTTAAATAAATATCCATGGGTAATAATAACGTTTGGTTGTTAAAGAGAACGGGATTGGAAGTTGTCATACTCTCTGCCTACTCCGAAAACCACTTTAACAACCGTGTATGCGGTAGAGATTCCAGAATGAAGTAGGATGGCGGCGGCGTTCCTTTGAGGTATATACGTGGACCCGACTCCTGGGAGTTGGCATAAGGTGGCTAAAACAGGAGCGATTGACGGGCTAAGAAGGTAGCACCTTTTATCGGACACACTCCTTCGACACCATTCTATTACTTTGTGATTGATTGGGGCCCCTTTGATTTTGGAGGTGTGACTCGAGGTGGGTGGTATTAGCTGTGACGCCCCACCTCTATGCTCACAATAACAAAGTATTAAAATAAATACTGTCCGTTATTACGAAAAATAAGGCTTGATAGGAGCGGCCGTCCATAGTTAGGCCTTACACTAGTATTGGTTATCTCGATAGGCGTGGTATATATTTTTATTTTTCATCTCTTATTTATTTACTCCCATCGACATACCCAATTCCAGTATAAAACGAACTACGGTGGTTCATAATAGTTTAGGACAATAAATATAATAATAACACAGATAATATAAATCCGAAACACAGATTAAACAAAAAGTCTCATATATATAATAACTGATGTCAGTTACAATACATGTGATACAATACATATGATACATCTACACTGTCGACTCTGGAGTTACATATACAAGTACATTATCGTGAATAATATACATGAATACATAACATCCTATACAAATACACTGACTACTAAAAATGTCAACGACTACTCCAAAAGATATGAAGTGACTTCATAGCTCAAGCAGCCACCCCAAAGCAAGATATCTAGAACCTGTAATAACTCGGTCTGACCCGAGTATTAAATTCAAAGAAAATAATACACGGGTCAGTCTAATTCAAACTCAGTTATTAGTGCACAGAAGCAATAATAATTAAGTAACAAATAGACGACAGTCACAATAAATCTCGTCTATCCAATCCTTTAACAAGGAAATCAGATAACGGTAAATATAACACATAACAGTGTTAAACAACAAATCAGCAGATTCAAATCATCAACAAAGATAAATGTAAAGAATTATCAATGAAGATAATTTAGAAAACAACAGAATTGCCTAAACGGCAATTAACAATAAAATCAACAATTTGAACCAAATCAAAATACGATTCAAACTATATTGAATTGGCAATATAAAACAATTCTAGCAATAGAAAACATCAATTATAACATCAAATCTGATTTGGCTGCAGTACACGCTCGCATGTACTGCCTCGCCAAAATCAGATGTACGCATGAATATATGTTAAATAAAGCTCCAAGTGAAACACAGTAAAACCCATATGCTAAAAAAGTTTAAAACAATAGGACAGCGAGGATTTGAATGCAGCAGTATCACTGCAACCAAAACCCAAAGTATATAAAACAGTGGTGAAACATAGTCCAGCCAGACTAAAGTGGTAACTGGCAACAAGTAATGTACACACGAATGCAAGTGCAGACTATACATAAGTCTAAAAATGACCAAAATGCTATCAAGTGAATATGCAGACAATGATCAAAATCATCAATACAGTGAAGTACAACATCTAGACCAAATGCCACCGGATAACAGAAAATGACATGAAGTCAAAAGGCAAAAGTGAAGATTACATGAAGCACTCGTGCCCAGACTCAAAGACACACTACAATATAAACTCATGTGGAACAATCAAAAATGCAGACCGGTGGACACATATGGACCAACAGTAGGTAAACAACAAGCTACATACCATAAATGCTCAGATCAGATGATTATAGTCATATATGCTGCAGAGCTTGAGACTACAACCTAATATATATGTATTGTGCATACATCAAGTATACACGAACCAGACCCCATGAAGTCATGCAACAACAATACAAATACAAGTATAGACATACAAACAACAAAACTGCACATGATCATAGACAGGAACTCAAGACCAGGCTATACAAGAACAAAGGTGCAGATGACCAAATAGCCAACATGATCAAAGAAACATATGTATAGCAGGCCAAAGCAACGCTACATGTACTTCAATGTGGACACGTGAACTACAAGCTAGCATATCAAGCTTCAGATGGTATGCACGTGGTGAAGTGAATAAACAATGGAAAATGCATGTGCAGAATCAAGTGTTACTTGATAACAAAGTAGCATGAAGGGAACACACAAAACAGTGAACATAGTCGAGGCTACAACCCAATTCAATTTGCAATGTACCCAAACTAGTGAGACAACAATGGTGCAAGTAATCAATTCAAGTGACCAAAGTAACAGACATCGAAATCGCGGTGGTCACGAACGAAATCATATTACCAAACCAAAATCGACCGGAGATGACCAAAAAAACGAACAATGTAAAACAATAATCAAAACTGTAGCACCGAAAAGTAATCGGACCAAATTCCATCAAGCACAGTGCAAAAAAGTTCAACACAAAGGGATCAATGGAACAAACACATCAGTTCGTAGGCTATCAGTTCAGTGAACAAGAAAATGAAAGTGAACTTCCATCCTGATACAAAGTCACAAGGAAAAACCACCAAGAATTTATACAATAAAGAGCATTCGAGACAAGTTAATGCTAGCAGGAAGTACAACAGACCCAAGACTGCAACAATGACAAGTCGAAGTCAACTTGAAATCAACCTCGTGGGGACCATGAAATTAATCCAAATCGATACACAAAATTCATATGGCCGAAGTCACAGGAAACCATGGTGACCATGAAAACTAAGCAATCAAGGAATCGAACTAAATCGAGTAAAATCATCAACATCAAAACAAAGTCGAACTGCCGAAATAAATTCAATCACAAATTCAAACGAATAAAATATAGGAATTCAAACCATATATACACATGAGATTGAAGTAGAAGTGAGTGAAAAGAATCACTCACCTTTGTCGAAGCGAAGACGAACATGAATCAAGCGGCCGAAGCAACGCGAAGTGATAGCCGATCAACAAACCAAGAACCAAAAATCTTCATCGACCGAGCATCAATTTTTGGCAGCAAAGTCCTAATTTTGAAGACGAGCGAACGAATAACAGAGAGCCGCCATTTTTATTCTCTTCGTTAGTTTTGATTTTAGGGTTACGAAAATGAAAGAATGGTGGAATGGGTCTGGTTTGCCTTGGTAGTTACCACGGCAACGACAAACAAAACATAGGCCAATGTGATTTTTCTGCCCACTAACACTTACAATTTTAATCAACCCAATTAGAAACTGCAAATAGTAATTTGCTAACCGATTTAATCGTCTAATGACGATGATCAATCAACACGAAACCCCGGGTTGTTACTGTAACAACCCGGGGTTTCGTGTTGATTGATCATCGTCATTAGACGATTAAATCGGTTAGCAAATTACTATTTGGAGTTTCTAATAGGGTTGAAAATTCTTTGAATTAAAATTGTAAGTGTTAATGGGATGAAAAATCACATTGGCCCATGTTTTATTTGTCATTGCCGTGGTAACTACCAAGGCAAACCAGACCCATTCCACCATTCTTTCATTTTCGTAACCCTAAAATCAAAACTAATGAAGAGAATAAAAATGGAGGCTCTCTGTTATTCGTTCACTCGTCTTCAAAATTAGGGCTTTGCTGCCAAAAATTAATGCTCGGTCGATGACGATTTTTGGTTCTTGGTTTGTTGATCGGCTATCACTTCGCGTTGCTTCGGCCGCTTGATTCATGTTCGTCTTCGATTCGACAAAGGTGAGTGATTCTCTTCACTCACGTCTACTTCAATCTCATGTGTATATAGGGTTTGAATTCCTATATTTTATTCGTTTGAATTTGTGATTGAATTTATTTCGGCGGTTCGACTTTGTTTTGATGTTGATGATTTTACTCGATTTAATTCGATTCCTTGATTGCTTAGTTTTCATGGTCACCATGGTTTCCTGTGACTTCGGCCACATGAATTTTGTGTATCGATTTGGATTAATTTCATGGTCACCACGAGGTTGATTTCAAGTTGACTTCGACCTGTCATTGTTGCAGTCTTGGGGATGTTGTACTTCCTACTAGCATTAACTTGTCTCAAATGCTCTTTATTGTATCAATTCTTGGTGGTTTTTCCCTGTGACATTGTATTAGGATGGAAGTTCACTTTCATTTTCTTGTTCACTGAACTGATAGCCTACGAACTGATGTGTTTGTTCCATTGATCCCTTTGGGTTGAACTCTTTTGCACTGTGCTTGATGGAATTTGGTCCGATTACTTTTCGGTGCTTCAGTTTTGATTATTGTTTTACATTATTCATTTTTTTGGTCATCTCTGGTCGATTTTGGTTTGGTGATATGATTTCGTTCGTGACCACCGCGATTTCGATGTCCGTTATCTTTGGTCACTTGAATTGATTACTTGCACCATTGTTGTCTCACTAGTTTGGGTACATTGCAAATTGAATTGGGTTGTAGCCTCGACTATGTTCACTGTTTTATGTGTTCCCTTCATGCTACTTTGTTATCAAGTAACACTTGAGTCTGCACATGCATTTTCCATTGTTTATTCACTTCACCACGTGCATACCATCTGAAGCCTTATATGCTAGCTTGTAGTTCACGTGTCCACATTGAAGTACATGTAGCGTTGCTTTGGCCTGCTATACATATGTTTCTTTGATCATGTTGGCTATTTGGTCATCTGCACCTTTGTTCTTGTATAGCCTGGTCTTGAGTTCCTGTCTATGATCATGTGCAGTTTTGTTGTTTGTATGTCTATACTTGTATTTGTATTGCTGTTGCATGACTTCATGGGGTCTGGTTCGTGTATACTTGATGTATGCACAATACATATATATTAGGTTGTAATCTCAAGCTCTACAGCATATATGACTATATTCATCTGATCTGAGCATTTATGGTATGTAGCTTGTTGTTTACCTGCTGTTGGTCCTTATGTGTCCACCGGTCTGCATTTTTGATTGTTCCACATGAGTTCATATTGTAGTGTGTCTTTGAGTCTGGGCATGAGTGCTTCATGTAGTCTTCACTTTTGTCTTTTGACTTTATGTAGCATTTTCTGTTATCCGGTGGCGTTTGGTCTAGATGTTGTGCTTCACTATATTGATGATTTTGATCACTGTCTGCATAATCACTTGATAGCATTTTGGTCATTTTTAGACTTATGTATAGTCTGCACTTGCATTCGTGTGTACATTACTTGTTGCCAGTTACCATTTTAGTCTGGTTGGACTATGTTTCAACACTGTTTTATATACTTTGGGTTTTGGTTGCAGTGATACTGCTGCATTCATATCCTCCCTGTCCCATTGTTTTAAACTTGTTTAGCATATCGTTTTTCTGTGTTTCACTTGGAGCTTTATTTAACATATATTCATTCGTACATCTGATTTTGGCGAGGCAGTACACGCGAGCGTGTACTGCAGCCAAATCAGATTTGATGTTATAATTGATGTTTTTTATTGCTAGAATTCTTTTATGTTGCCAATTCAATATATTTTGAATCGTATTTTGATTTGGTTTAAATTGTTGATTTTGTTGTTAATTGCCGTTTTGGCAATTCTGTTGTTTTCTAAATTATCTTCATTGATAATTCTTTACATTTATCTTTGTTGATGATTTGAATCTGCTGATTTGTTGTTTAACACTGTTATGTGTTATATTTACCGTTATTTGATTTCCTTGTTAAAGGATTGGATAGACGAGATTTATTGTGGCCGTTGTCTATTTGTTACTTAATTATTATTGCTTCTGTGCACTAATAACTGAGTTTGAATTAGACTGACCCGTGTATTATTTTCTTTGAATTTAATACTCAGATCAGACCGAGTTATTACAGGTTGTAGATATCTTGCTTTGGGGTGGCTACTTGAGCTATGAAGTCACTTCATATCTTTTGGAGTAGTCGTTGACATTTTTAGTAGTCAGTGTATTTGTATAGGATGTTATGTATTCATGTATATTATTCACGATAATGTACTTGTATACGTAACTCCAGAGTCGACAGTGTAGATGTATCATATGTATTGTATCACATGTATTGTAACTAACATCAGTTATTATATACATGAGACTTTTTGTTTAATCTGTGTTCCGCATTTATATTATCTGTGTTATTATTATATTTATTGTCCTAAACTATTATGAACCATCGTAGTTCGTTTTATACTGGAATTGGGTATGTCGATGGGAGTAAATAAATAAGAGATGAAAAATAAAAATATATACCACTCCTATCGAGATAACCAATACTAGTGTAAGGCCTAACTACGGATGGCCGCTCCTATCCAGTCTTATTCTTCGTAATAACGGACAGTATTTCTTTTAATACTCTTTTTTATTGTGAGCATAGAGGTGGGGCGTCACTGTTGGTATCAGAGCTTGGGGTTTGTGGACATAATATAAAACATAACTTAGATGGAACATATGTTACAACTATTTGTCGATGTTTTTAGTTGTGCTTTTAGTCAAAACTAAAGTTTTGAAATTTAGATGAAATTTTTAAATATCTTTATTTAAAAATAAAAGGTAAACTGTGTTTTGTTGATTGGTTGATTCGTGTTTTGTTTATCGGTGTGCGCAGCGAAAATAGTGAGACTGTCTTCGTTGAATACAGCTGATATCCTTTTTGATTTGAAAATCAAAATATGAAATTGAAATAAATTTCAATTGTTGTTTACATAGCTGAGGTTATTTTGTTTTTTTGAAAATTTCGAATCCGATTTGAGGATTCGAAGCGATTGCAGTTAGGTGAATTTGTTGAGATTTTTGCTGTTTTAAATTATCTTCATTGAAGATATATTTGAATGATTTCTTTGTTCGTTTTGTGGTATATGTGCAAATTTAGGTTGTATGTTACTACATTAAATTTTATGTTGAACCGATGCTTGGTTTTAAACGTATTTTGTTGCGGTTATTTTTATAACGGGATTTTTACACCAATGCTAAATTTTTGAAGCCGGTGTTTTGTTGACATTTTAACGAGTGAAAATTCACTGCTATTATATTTTGATGCAAATTATTTTGATGAGACTTTGACGTATGAAAATTACTGTCGCTTTAACTTCAGTAACTGTCAATTTTTTTAAAGTTGATTTTCAAGCGGTTATCCTACAATGCTGATTTTGAGATCCGTTTCTACGGTGTTTTGAGAAGTACAATTTTCTTATCGAAATTGTCATTAATGCTGCTGTTTTTTTATCACGGATTTGCAAATCGTTTTAAAAATAAAATTGTTTTCCAAAATTTTTATAGTTTACGCTTTCAGAAGAATGAGAAAGTGACTTAAACGTTTCAGCAAAATCGAGGACTATGACCTCTTTCTTTTACTGATTCGCTTAATTTCGGACTTGTTCATTTGAGAATGTAAATTGTTACTTTTATAAAATAAATGAAATTGTTTTCTGCAGTTTTGCAGTTTGCGCTTTCAAAGGAATGAGGAAGCGATTTAAACATTTCAGCAAAATTGAGGACTATGACCCCTTTCTTTTACTGATTCGCTTAATTCCAGACCTATCCGTTTGAGAATGTGAAATGTTATTTTGAATACACAATTTTGCACTTTCAAGGAAACAATGAAGAGAATCAAACGATTTAGTAAAACTCGTGGTATGGGACATGTGCGTTTGCTATTTCGGTTAATTACGGACTCGTTAATTGAAATGTTTTGCTATTTTGATGATTCTGATGATTTTATTTGGCTTTCGAGCCACTCCGACGGACTTTCGGGTCATATGTTGGACCTTCTGGTCATATGATGGACCTTTGGGTCATTTGTTGGTCTTTCGGGCCACTCTGCGGACCTTCGGGTCAAATACCAGTACTAGACCTTCGGGTCACTCTGCGGACCTCCGGGTCAATCTGATGGGCGCCAAAATTTATAGTACTTGGTAGGCTTCGGCCACTCTGAGATGCACATGCGACGTAGCTAAAACTCGCCATCTGATGGGATCGATCCAACCTTTTACAAAGTTAAATCTCTATTCAAAAATCAAGATTTAATGATAATTCACTTATTAAATTCCAACATTAAATTAAAATGTTAAGTTAAATTAAATTTAACTTAACACTTAAGTTTAAAATTTCCAACATAACTTAATTTCATTTTTATTTACTTAACTTAAAATTCACTTTTAAGCCAAATTCACAGATTTCCAAATTTTGTTATATTTCAAAATTTCAACTTAAATATTCATTCATTTCACATTTTAGCTTTATTCAAAAATCATTAATATATTATAAAAATCATTTTTAATTCATTTAATTCAAAATATCACAAATTTAAATTCCATTTATCACTAAATTATAATTTCCAAAATAACTTACATTTCAGATTTCCTAACTTTACCATTTATTTATTTCACTTATAAATTTTCAGAAAAATCAATAGTGCTTTACAAAAATCAGTTTTATCATATTTAAATCAAAACATTATAATATTTACATTTCTAAAATAATTTTAAAATTTTTAGAAAAACATATTTTAACAACGGGTCTGTATTTCATTTTCTAGCCTAGGTAAAGTGATACGGGTAATATATCATTTCAACCCGTAATTTACAAAGAAAACCCGGGTTTGATCATTTCAAACCCGCAATCCCAAGTAAATGAAAATAATTGAAAATCATTCAGGCCTATCATTTTAGCCCATAACGATTTTCTCCTATTCTAAAGTCCGTTCGGGTATGTATCATTTCAACCCATAGTGATTCTAGTCTACAGGGAACTTGCAGTGTGATAAACCGATGAAAATAATAGAATAGCATGAAATAACAGTAACAAATGGTATAACAAGTGTAAATATAGGTGTGAACTTCATATGAATATAATATAGCAGTTATAACAGGATGATATGCATTTACGGATTCAGGTGATGTCAGTTTATCACTATATAAGTACATATTAGTCTGGTGAGATTTACTCACCTGTTCAAAGCTAGAGATCGCTACCAAAGTAACAATACTGACACTACGAAGGCATGACAACACTACTATAATTTTGAGAGTGGAGAGTCAAAGCTATATCCTTTGAAACATTTAAACAAAACAATACAATATATATATATATAAGTTACAACACACTTTAACATATATGACATTAGAAACAACACCCAAAACCATATCCATTTGAATTGCACTTGTTCTCAACCTCAGGTACTTCAGTTAGGCATGTGTTTGGCTCAGCTAACACAGGGGATTGGGTCTATTTTGGGTTCACTATGGGTCGGCCTACATAAGTTTGAATGGAGTGAAGGTATAGGTGCAACAACTATCATCACAAGGAAATGTTACATTATCTCAAGGCTAGAAATAGGTTCGGCCATGAGTCCTATGGGCACGACCAGAGGTCCAGGTGGTGGTGGATGATGTGGCAGAGATTGGTGGTCAGATCAATGCTGGTGGTGATGGTGGAAGTGGCGGCAAAAGGAGGTGGAAGTGGTGATAGAGGAAGACTAGGCTCGGCTTGAACAATAAGTGGTGTTTTGTGTAAAGTGATGGGGATCTCTTGCCATGGGGTGCTCGGCCTGGGGTAATGGTGATCCGGAGGAGGTGATGGTCGGAGTAGGTGGTGGTGGGGTCAGCCTAGGTGCTGGTGTAGGTGGAGCCGATCAAATCAAGTTAGAACAAATGCAAAACAATCTAGTAGAATCAAGAAAACAAGGTAAAAGAGAGGAGAAATGTTTACCAATCTTTGATCAAAAGAGAAGAGGATGATGCCATGAATTTTTTTATGGTGAGAAGTATTTGTTTTCAAATGAAAAAGAATGAGAATATAGCAGAAAGAAAGAAAGAAGTGAACGGCAAAAATAATGTAAAAGTGGTTATTGAAAATGAAGAGGTGGAAGATAAAAACCCATAGGAAGATAAAAGGTTTTAGGCTTTTCAAATTTCTTTTTATATAAATTTGTAATTTATAAATACATATAAAACTTCTTAATAAAGATAAAAACTCAGATATGAAAATAAAAGTACAAAATAAAAAAAATTAATTTTTAATTAAATAGAATTTAAATTAAGAAAATGGCTAAAAATTACAAACTAGGCTTTAAAAATTAGAAATAACTTCAATAGACTTTGGAAAATTTTATTTAAATTTAAATACATGTAAAATGAATAAAATAAAGTAAAACACAGCAAATAAGAGTGAATGCATAAAATAAATAAATAAATTTTAATTATATATAATTAAATTAAGAAAATAGCAAAGAAAAAATGGGAACTAGGCTTGAAAATTAGAAAATAAATTCAATAAGCTTTGGAAAAATTCTATCAACACTTTAAAAGTATTTCAAAGACAAAATATATATAAATAACATATTAACACATATTAAAATAAAATATGACAAAGAAAATATAATTTATATAATTTAAAATAAACAAAATTGGTAAATAAAACAAATTGCATTCAATATTGAAATATACATAACTTTCACAATTTAAGTCCATTTTCAACGAAACGAAAAGCAGTATCCAAGTTATTAAATCTATTTTCATAATAAAAGATAAAATTTAAGAATGTAAATATTTAAATTTTGAAATTTAAAAGTCAATGTTTGAACAGTTTGAATAGAGATACACTTTTTAGCAAAATATCCAATTTATACTAGTGTGAAATTATAATTCCCATAATAATCAAAATTTATATTTAAAAATGAAATGTTTGAAATAAAACAAGTTTAAAATAATTTCAAAATGAAATAAATTCGAAATTAAAATATACATAAAAACCTAGGGTTGTTACAGTTCATCACGAAGCATTCCCCCATCTCACTCGAGTATCATTCGCGTCGATCATCACTCGAAGTCGCTGACACCCTTCATTGTCGTGCTCGTGCACGGCACTTCACCGTTCACTCTGGCGAACCACGAAACCTCCAGCAAGTCACGAAACAACACCACTCATGAAAACAAAACTCGATTAGACGCGAAAAACTCGAAATCAAATTTTACCTATTCGTTCGGAACTCCAACTCAACCACACCGAACAAAAATGCCTCGACCTACTAACGCCGACCATCAGTGGCGACGCAACTCCAGCTTCACCTTGCCGATACCCCACTCTATCGACCCTTAGAAGCTCGTGCACTCGATCAACCCATGGTGACAAAAACATCATGTTTACATACTACTGTAAAACTCGAACCAAAACCCTAAATTCATCTCGACCCAACAATTCTTGTAATAGAATTTTTTTTTTTTAACATTTTTCCTATCTTCATAAATCATCAAGCTAGCTTCAAAACAAAATTCAACATCTGAAATTAGTTTGATCATTAGAAATTGATAAAAAAAGCATTTTTGGTTCATCTCAGAACTGCACCTTACACACATAACTAAAAATCATCATATTTATTTTAAAAATCTTATTTTTGAATGTTTATTCAAGATATATAATCAAATGAACAAATTAAAATATTCGAATTTAACATATGATTTCCTTTTTACTGTAAAATTGGAAATACAGAATCCATGTTACACTATCAAGCTTCAAACAAATTCCAGGCTATGATTTTAAGTCTAAACAAACTTATTTAGTTTAAAATACTAAGTTTAAAATGTTTTGTATGAAGAAGTATTAAATTTTTCCTACTTTTCTTTGCCATATAAAAATATAAAAGAACATGCCATATAAAAATTTCCAGTGCGTCGAAAATATACAAAACTACTTGTTTAAACTAGACAGCAAAGCACAGAGTTTCATAAATCAAATACCCAGATTTAAAATTTTAAAAGTAGTATTTTTACTCATTGAAAAGTGTTTGAACAGAGAGCACTTCTGTTTTTAGAAACTACAGTTTAATCTTGTAACAACCTGGGGTTTTGTAACAATTGATTATCATCAAATGACGATTAAATGGGTTAGCTAATTGCTGTTGAGAGTTTTGAATATGGTTTAAATTCTTTTTAAAAGATTTGGTGAAGGGTATGTGGGCTTTAAAATTTATTTTGGCCCATGTTGCTTTTACTTGGGGTTGTGTTGTATCAAGGCAGATAACCGATCCCCCTCCATTTTCATTCGTTCGAAACCCTAAGCCCAAAAGCAAACAAAAAAATGGCGGCTCGATTCATTATTCGATCAAAAATTAGGGTTTTTAAATTTGAAGCCGTCGATAATTGCTCGATCTCTTTGAGTTGCTTACTGCTGCTTCTATTTGGTCGAGTTCGAGTGTACTGTGAATCAGCAATTCCATGACTTCAACTGCAAACTGGATTCATGCTCGTCGAAACTAAGGTGAGTGATTTTCTTCACTCACATCTGTAATTCAAACTTAGTAAAGTGCTTCGACTGTTTGATTTTGTCTCGTTGTTGATGATTTCACCGATTTTATCGATTTCATGTATTTTGATGAATTTATGGCTTGATGATTATACTATGACGATTTTGGTTTTGTTCGACTTTCGACGTTGTTCGATTTCATCTGTTGTTTTATGTCTTCGGCCATTAACAGTTACTTTGAATTCATTTTGGCTTTTGAAACTGCTACCTCTGTCTTGTTTTGTTACTTAGCTATCACAGTTTGCACATGTGCACTTGGGGTGTCATTCATTTGGTTCGGTATTATACCACCCACTGCTCATATGCATTTTCTAATTGAGTTTGCAATATCCAGTTTCATGTAGTTGTTACTGGTGCCTTGTATCTGTTGCCTTCATGTTCATGTATATTAGTTACTGCTTCATGTTCATATGCATTTGTGCTATGCTGTGCATATGTACATTTGTAACCTCGTGTACGATATCACCTCTATTGATCTGCACCTTTTTAAGTTTGCATCTGTTGGGTTCACTTCTAATCTGTCCCAGGGATGATGTGCATCTTTGCATATTGGTGTTGCTTCATTTTTGTTTTACTAGTACATTCTGTTGTACCTGTTTTTACTGGTTAGAGCTTTGCTTTTGAGATAAAGCCTCTATTTTCGGGTTTATATTTATGTATAACTTGAGTCTGCACTTGTATATCTATATAAACTTGCTATACACATGCATACCTGTGCTCCGTGTGATTTGGTATCATTGATTTCGAGTTGCTTTGAGCATTTGTGTCATACTGTAACTTGTTGTAATGAGTTGCATTCACTGTCCACACTGCTATGTTGTATTTGCATTGCCTCTTACCTTTCGGCACACGAACTTCATTTTATGTGGATCTTTACTATAACATGTTGTCACCGTATATTGCTCGAGTCAGTTGCACTATGTTGGTTTCATTGTTGCTGTGTCACTGTATTGGCTTCATGTACATTTGGGCAGTGAAGTGAACTTATTGGTCTTTGGGCATTGCTGCATTTGTTTCTTTTTACTGTTGCCTATGTATTCATCCACTTATTTTGTTGGCATGTGCATTGCTTTCATACTTTGTACTTGTGCCAGTTGCCTCTGCTTTGAGTTTTGTTGTCACTGCACACTCTGGCCTATTTCACGTTCATGTGTATTTATGTGCACATTGTCCATGTCATTTTTCTTTAACCATTAAGGAAGTGGCATTGATATTTGAATCTTCATTTGCTTATGGTTCATTGTGCTTTTGTGTATTTCATCACTGTAGTGGTGAGGCAGTGCACGCAAGTGTGTACTGCAGCCACCCAGTATTGACTTCTTAAGTGATATTTCAATTGTTTGAATTGTTTTGTGTGTCCAATTCAGTATTTTGAAATTGTATTTTGATCTGGTTTGGTCAGATCATTTTGTTGTTGTCTAATTATCTATTTGATAATTAGATTATGAGTTTCAAATTATTTATGTAATAATTAGATTTTGTTGTTAATTGTCGTTTAGGCAATTCTGTTGTTTTCTAAATTATCTTCATTGATAATCTTTTCATTATCTTCGTTGATAATTTGAATTTACTGATTTGTTGTTTAACACCGTTACGTGTTATATTCACCGTTATCCGATTTCCTTATTAAAGGATTGGATATGTGAGATTTTTGTGACTGTCGTCTATTTGATTATTTAATTATTATTGCTTCCGTGCATTAATAACTGAGTTTGAATTAGACTGACCCGTGTATTATTTTCTTTTGGATTTAATACTCGGGTCTGACCGAGTTATTACAGGTTGTTGATATCTTGCTTTGGGTTGCTGCTTGAGCTATGAAGTCTCTTTATATCTTTTGGAGTAGTTGTTGTCATAGTTATGATGATGTGTATTCATGTATATTAATTAGATTAATGCACTTGTATATGTAACATCCTGTGTCGACAGTTGTAGTTGTATCATATGTATTGTATCACGTGTATTGTAGCTGACTTCAGTTATATATATATATATATATATATGTATATGTATGTATGTATGTATGTATGTATGTATGTATGTATGTATGTATGTATGAGATTTGATATTATCTGTGCTCTGCATTTTATATTATCTATGTTATTATGATATATATTGTCCTAAACTATTATGAACCATCGCAGTTCGTTTATACTGGAATTGGGTATGTCGATGGGAGTAAATAAAAAAGAGATGAAAAAAATATATACCACTCCTGTCGAGATAATCAGTACTAGTGTAAGGCCTAACTACGGATGGTCGCTCCTATCCAGCCTTATTTTTCGTAATAACAGACAGTATTTCCTTTTAATACTCTTTGTTATTGTGAGCATAGAGGTGGCGCATAACAGTTGGTATCAGAGCGAGGGGTTTATGGACATAGTATAAAACATAACTTAGAAGGAGCATGTGTTACAACTATTTGTTGATGTTTTAGTTGTGCTTTGAGTAAAAACTAAAGTTTTGAAATTTTGATGAAATTTTTTAAATATCTTTATTTAAAAATAAAAGTGAAATTGTGTTTTGATGATTGATTAATTTGTGTCTTTTTATCAGAGTGCGCAGCAGAAACAATGAGACTGCCTTCGCTGTGTACAGCTGATAACCATTTTGATTTAAAAATCAAATTATGAAGATGAAATAAAATTCATTGTGTTGTTACATAGATGTATTTATTTTGATTTCTTTGAAAATTTAGAATCCGATTGAGGATCCGAAGCGATTGCAGTTATGTGATTTTTTTTGAGATTTTTGCTGTTTTGAATTATCTTCATTGAAGATATAATCGAGTGATTTCATTGATCATTTTGTAGTATGCGTACAAATATGAGTTGCACGCTACTGCATTAATTTTATGTTGAACCGGTTTTTGTTTCTAAAACGTATTTTGTTGCCGTTATTTTTATAACGGGCTTTTTACACAGGTGCTAAATTTTTGAAGCACGGTGTTTTGTTGACATTTTTGATGAATGAAAATTCTCTGGTATTATATTTTGACGCGAATTATTTTGATGAGATTTTGACGTATAAAAATTACTATCGTTTTGACTTCAGTAACCATCAAATTAAAGTGGATTTTCAAGTGGTTATCCCGCAATGCTGATTTTGAGATCCATTTTTACGATGTTTTGAGAAGTACAATTTCCTTATCGAAATTGTCACAGATGTTGCTGTTTTAATCACGTATTTTAAAAATCGTTTTAAAATAAAATTGTTTTCCAAAATTTCTACAGTTTGCGCTTTTAAAAGAATGAGGAAGCGATTGAAACGATTCAGCAAAATTGAGGACTATGAACCCTCACTTTTACTGATTCGCTTAATTCCGGACTTGTCCGTTTGAGAACGTAAAATGTTATTTATTTAAAATACACGATTTTTCACTTTCAAGGAAATGATGAAGAGAATTAATCGATTTAGTAAAACTCATGGTATGGGACATGTGCGTTTGCTATTTTGATTAATTCCGGACTCGTTAATTGAAATATTTGATGTTTGATGATTTTGTTGATTTGTGTGCTTTCGAGCCACTATGTTGGACCATCGGGTCATTTGTTGGACCTTCGGGTCATATGATGAACTTTCGGGTCATTTGTTGGGCTTTCGGGCCACTTTACTGGACCTTCGGGTCATTTGTTGGGCTTTCGGGCCACTTGGCGGACCTTCGGGTCAAATACCAGTACTAGACCTTCGGGTCACTCTGCGGACCTTCGGGTCATCTGATGGGTAAAAAAATTTATAGTACTTGGCATGCTTCGGCCATCTGAGATGCATGTGTGGCGTAGCTAAAAACTCGCCATCTGATGTGATCGATCCAACCTTTTATGTTAATTTTCTAGTCATCTTAATTGATTTCTAGATATTCGTTGTTTCTAATTATCTGCAGTTAATTAGATATTTACTGTTATGAGTTCTAATTATCTTTGTTGATAATTAGATATTTGTTGATAATTAGATATTTTTTGTTTCTACTTATCGTTTTTGATAATTGAATATTTGTTGTTTCTGTTTATGGTTTTTGATAATTGGATATTTGTTGTTTCTGATTGTTTTGACAATTAGATAATTGTTGTTTCTGATTATCGTTTTTGGTAGTTAGATATTTGCTGATTTGAGTTCTAATTATCTTTGTTGGTAATTAGATATTTGCTGATTTGATTTCTAATTATCTTTGTTGATAATTAGATATTTGCGGATTTAAGTTCTAATTATCTTTGTTGATAATTAGATATTTGCTGATTTGAGTTCTAATTATCTTTGTTGATAATTAGGTATTTGCTGATTTGAGTTCTAATTATCTTTGTTGGTAATTAGATATTTTCTGATTTGAGTTGTAATTATCTTTGTTGCTAATTAGATATTTGCTGATTTGAGTTCTAATTATCTTTATTGATAATTAGATAATTGTTGATTTGAGATTTCTGATTATCGTTTTTGATAATCATATATTTGTTGTTTCTGATTATCGTTTTTGATAATTGGATATTTGTTATTTCTGATTATCGTTTTTGATAATCGGATATTTGTTATTTTTGATTATCGTTTTTGATAATTAGATATTTGTTGATTTGAGATTTCTGATTATCATTTTTGATAATTAGATATTTGTTGATTTGAGATTTCTAATTATCGTTATTGATAATTAGATATTTGTTGATTTGAGATTTCTGATTGTCGTTTTTGATAATCGGATATTTGTTGTTTCTGATTATCGTTTTTGATAATTGGATATTTGTTGTTTCTGATTATCGTTTTTGATAATCTGTATTTGTTGTTTCCGATTATCGTTTTGGATAATTAGATATTTGTTGATTTGAGATTCTTGATTATCGTTTTTGATAATTAGATATTTGTTGATTTGAGATTCTTGATTATCGTTTTTGATAATTAGATATTTGTTGATTTGAGTTTTCTGGTCATCCTTTTTTATAGATGAATAATTGTGTTTCTGATTATCTTCTTGATAATTAGATTTTGTTGAGAATTTGTGAATTTCTTTTATGAAATTAAAAGATTTCTTCAGTGTTTGTGTTCTTGACCTTTATTTTTCTAGCTTAACCAGTTTATATTAGAAAAATAATTGTTATTGACGACCTTAATTATGAAAATTGCAATGGCGCAATTTTCATAAAGAGGGGAGTCTGTAACAACCCGGGGTTTTGTAACAATTGATTATCATCAAATGACGATTAAATGGGTTAGCTAATTGCTGTTGGGAGTTTTAAATCTGGTTTAAATTATTTTTAATTGATTTGGAGAAGGGATGTGGGCTTTAAAATTGATTTTGGCCCATGTTACTTTTGCTTGGGGCTGTGTTGTATCAAGGCAGATAACCGATCCCCCCTCATTTTCATTCGTTCGAAACCCTAAGCCCAAATGCAAACGAAAAAATGGCGGCTCGATCATTTCATTGTTCGATCAAAAAATTAGGGTTTTTAAATTTGAAGCCGTCGATAGTTGCTCGATCTCTTTGAGTTGCTTACTGCTGCTTCTATTTGGTCGAGTTCGAGTGTAGTGTGAATCGGAGATTCCATGATTTCTGCTGCAAGTTGGATTCATGCTCGTCGAAACTAAGGTGAGTGATTTTCTTCACTCACATCTGTAATTCGAACTTAGTAAAGTGCTTCGGCTGTTCGATTCTGTCTCGTTGTTGGCAATTTCACTGATTTTATTGATTTCGTGTATTTTGATGAATTTCTGGCTTGATGATTATACTATGACGATTTTGGTTTTGTTCGACTTTCGACCTTGTTCGATTTCATCTGTTGTTTTATGTCTTCGGCCATTAACTGTTACTTTGAATTCATTGTTGGCTTGGTTGTCACAGTTTGTACATGTGCACTTGGGGTGTCATTCATTTGGTTCGGTATTATACCACCCACTTCTCATATGGATTTTCTAATTGAGTTTGCAATATCCAGTTTCACGTAATTGTTACTGGTGCCTTGTATCTGTTGCCTTCATGTTCATGTATATTAGTTACTGCTTCATGTTCATATGCATTTGTGCCATGTTGTGCATATGTACATTTGTAACCTCTTGTATGATATCACCTCTGTTGGTCTGCACCTTTTTAAGTTTGCATCTGTTGGGTTCACTTCTAATCTATCCCAGGGCTGATGTGCATCTTTGCATATTGATGTTGCTTCATTTTTGCTTTACTAGTACATTCTGTTGTACCTATTTTTGCTGCTTTTGAGATATAGCCTTTGTTTTCGGGTGTATATTCATGTATCACTTGAGTCTGCACTTGTATATCCATATAAACATGCTATACACATGCATACATGTGCTCAGTGTGATTTGGTATCACTGATTTCGAGTTGCTTTGAGCATTTGTGTCATACTGTAACTTATTGTAATGAGTTGCATTCACTGTCCATACTGCTACGTTGTGTTTGCATTGCCTCTAACCTTTCGGCACACGAACTTCATTTTATGTTGAACTTTACTGTAACATGTTGTCACTGTATATTGCTCAAGTCAGTTGCACTGTGTTGGCTTCATTGTTGCTGTGTCACTGTATTGGCTTCATGTACATTTGGGTATTGAAGTGAACTTATTGGTCTTTGGGCATTGCTGAGTTTGTTTCTTTTTATTGTTGCCTATGTATTCATCCACTTATCTTGTTGGCATGTGCATTGCTTTCATACTTTGTAGTTGTGCCAGTTGCCTCTGGTTTGAGTTTTGTTGTCACTGCACACTCTGGCCTATTTCACTATCATGTGTATTTATGTGCACATTGTCCATGTCATTCTGCTTTGACCATTTAGGCAGTGGCATTGATATTTGAATCTTCATTTGCTTTTGGTTCATTGTGCTTTTGTGTATTTCATCACTGTAGTGGCAAGGCAGTGCACGCGAGCGTGTACTGCAGCCACCCAGTATTGACCTTTTAAGTGTTATTTCAATTGTTTGAATTGTTTTGTGTGTCCAATTCAATATTTTGAAATTGTAATTTGATCTGGTTTGATTTGATCATTTTGTTGTTATCTAATTATCTATTTGATAATTAGATTATGAGTTTCTAATTATTATTTTAATAATTAGATTTTGTTGTTAATTGCCGTTTAGGCAATTCTGTTGTTTTCTAAATTATCTTCATTGATAATCTTTTCATTTATCTTTGTTGATAATTTGAATTTGCTGATTTGTTGTTTAACACTGTTACATGTTATATTTACCGTTATCCGATTTCCTTATTAAAGGATTGGATATGTGAGATTTTTGTGACTATCGTCTATTTGATTATTTAATTATTATTGCTTCCGTGCATTAATAACTGAGTTTGAATTAGACTGCCCCATATATTATTTTCTTTTGGATTTAATACTCGGGTCAGACCGAGTTATTACAGGTTGTTGATATCTTGCTTTGGGTTGCTGCTTGAGTTATGAAGTCTCTTTATATCTTTTGGAGTAGTTGTTGTCATAGTATATGATGATGTGTATTCATGTATATTAATCAGATTAACGTACTTGTATATGTAACATCCTGTGTCGACGGTTTTAGTTGTATCATATGTATTGTATCACGTGTATTGTAACCGACTTCCGTTATATATATATATATATATATTTATATATATGAGATGATTGGAGGAGTAGGTTGTTTTTAGGGTTTTAGCGTGTGTCGACTATGGTGAAGTTCGCGGTGTTGCTGTGGAACGAGGAGACGACCGGAAGTCAAGGGGGCTTGGCACGGTGGTAGCTGCGTGTGCGGGCTTTCGGTGGAGGCCGGTGGTGTGTGCAGTAAGTGCCGGCTGGCGATGGGTTTCTTCGATTTGTGGGGGTGGCATGGCTTCGAGTTCTGGATTTTGAGCGCCTGATGGTTTTTGCTCGAAGGCGCAGTTTGGGACGGTGACGCGGCGGAATTGAGGTTGGGAACGAGTGTGACTTGTGGACGTTGTCGTGGCGGAGAGATGGTCTGAGATGGGTTGTACACGTGCATTTGTGTTGTGACACCCCACCTCTATACCCACTCTAGCCAAGAACACTATGGTGTAGTGCTGTCAACTAGCACGGAGAATAAGGCTGTTGAGGAGCGACCATCCATGTGATTGCTTATCACACGGTGGCTATAAATAATCTTCGGAAACAAACAAAGAAATAAGCATAACACAAATCAGTCACAGACATCCATATCACAAAGGCGGAAAAAGATATGAATATATATAACACATGAGAGTGTACATCAGAGTAGTGGTCAAAAAGATCCACAGTAACACAAAGGAATAGAAACATGTGCTATACAAAAGAATACATCTATGAGTCGATATCTCAAATATATACAACAAAAACTACCAATCTAAGTAGTTAGCCAAAAGTCAGAGTAATAGATCCCAGGAGAGAAGTCAAGCAGAAGCACCTGTAACATCTCGGTCTGACCCAAGTATTATTTCATAAGAAAATAATAAACGGATCAGTCTAGCTATAAATATCAGATGACATGATATAGAATAAGAGATATGGCATAAACGTATAATAACCACAATGGAATACTACTATAAGTATGCAAATGATAATCAACAAGAGATTAATCAATATCCTAAGAATCTTCTCAAAGATCCAAATCCACAAAAAGGTAATGACATACGAATTCACCAATGCACAAAAATTTATAAAACTTATCAATGAAAATCATGAAAATTGGTGAAGCACAAAATCCAGAAATCAACACACGAAATCCAGGAATCATAAAAAGGGGGATGCCTATCACAAAACGGGAGTATGAAAACTCACCAACACGTATATCACAAAACGAAACGCTATCTCATGGTGGCTAACCATTAATTTTGAGCCGAGGCTCCACAAGAATGGCCCGAAGACCGTGGGGCGCTACCCTACATATGTGAGTCGAAACATCACACAAACGGGGTTTAGTCTCCCTTGTAGACAAAGACACATTGCACAATTGCTAGTCTAAATCACAAAAATGATCGTCATTGATCATAAAGAAGTGTTAATTACACTAAGCTAGTAAATATATGAGTTTAGCTTCATGTCCCATTACCACTTTCTTAACTTAAATATTTACGAACGAACTGTAGATCTTCACTAGAAAATTGTCACAAGAGGTTCAGTCGAACAAGTCCAACAATTAACCGACGAATCAAACGCAAGCATTTCATACCACTAGTTTTACTAAACCGTTTAATTAGGTTTCTCATCCGAGTGAGCTAAAGGCTTGTATATACTAATAGATTGGAAAACGGTTTAGGAAAAGAGCTTTGTAGTAAAATAGTTTTGAAAACTTTGATGAAAGAGTTTTGATATTTACTACTAGTATTGAAACCTTTATATTTTTAAAGTGACAAGTCACAAAATTGATTGTAGTAACAAATCAATTCACTAAAATTCACCTTCGAAGACGTGAATAAAATCCAAGGAAATCGGTTCCAAAACCATCGAAGTAGAAATACCCACGTGACCTAATAATGACCGAGCTAAAGTGCAACGACCTAAAGAGGTAGCGACTTAAAGTAAAATAGGTCGAGCGACCTAAGGATAACATGCCGAGCGACCTAATTGAGCGCCAAAGCATATGGCGCGACCTATAATGTCCGAACGACCTAACTAGGCGAGCGGCCTAAGGGAAAGACAGGTCGAGCGACCTAACTCATAGCCGAGCTAAGCAATAGAACGCCGTAACTAGGGAAAGCGACCTAATCATGGCCGAGAGAACAAACGTGAGCAGGCCGAGCTATATGTCGTGACCTAAGTGATTATGCGACCTAGAGACGGCGAGACCTAAGGTTGCCGAGCGAATTAACGATGCAAATGTGAGTTAAATAGGTCGAACGACCTAAGTGCGAACGACTTAAGGTCCAACGACCTAATGAGGAACGACTTAAGGGTCACGACCCAAGTAGACAGGCCAAGCGACCTAAGGTTGTCGAACGAATTAAGGCCGAAAATGACCTATACCTGTACGACTTTTCAACGGCCGAACGACCTAAGGCGCAGAAAATGCAAAAGCACACGAAAATTGGAGTTTTTCACCAATTCAATCCAAACCAAAAGCAAATGCATATGGAAAAGTGTTAGGAATCCATTCCCAATAATCAATGATAGTTATAGACAAGAACGTGAGGTAAAAATCTCACCTTTGCGCAAAATCAATGAAGATGAAGCTTGAAAGCAAAGCAAGATTCAACCACAAGCTTGAATTCAATGTCTTCTCTTTGGATTTGGAGTTAGATGTTGGATTTGAAGTTGAAACCTAGGCTTGGAGTTTTAATTTCCCATTCCCTCCTCCATTTTTGATGAAGCTTGAATGTAAAAGAAAGTAGAATGAAGTTATGAAGAGAAGGAGTGAAGGTTGGTCCTAATAGGCTAAGTCCAAACCAAAGTCCAAAGCGAAAAGGTAATGAAATTACACTAACTCCAAACATATCAAAATTTATACTTAAAAAGATTGCAAACGTCATTTCGAACTCAATGGAAGTGGTCTCGAGTCCTAATCTGACCGTATGCAAAAAGTAGCTTTTTGGACCAAAATCCGACTAACGATAAAATATTTAAATAAAATATTTAAATATAAAATCGATAAATATGTGGGTTGTTACAGACTCCCCTCCTTTAAGAAATTGTGTCCTCGCAATATATAAGATGGAAATAAAAAGTAACAACCATAAAAGCATATTAACACAAAAGAAATTTGAAATAAAAAGTTCGCCATAAAGAGCACGAGAAAGTAAGTCCGGATGTGTTCGCTCGATGAATTCTCTAGATTCCCAAGAGCAATCCTTTGGATTTGAGGACCATTGAACTTTAACAAGCAGAACATCTTTATTTCGAAGGCGCTTGACCTCCGTAGCAATAATACGAATAGGATGTTACTCATAAGTTAAATTAGGTGAAACTTCAATTTCTTCCACAACATCGGGCTCAAGAATAGAATCGGAATTTCGAAAACATTTTCATAATAGAGAGACGTGAAACACACCATGAATAGCAGAAAATTGAGCCGGTAATAAAAGGCGATAAGCCATGGAACCAACACGTTCAGTGATAGGAAATGGTCTAATATATCGAGGCGCTAATTTTCCTGATCGAATGAAACGTACAACACCCTTCATAGGTGAAACACGAATAAATACAAGATCTCCCACAGAAAATTCTAATTTCCTTCTCCGTTTATCAGCATAGGATTTTTTTCTGCTTTAGGCTTCTTTCATCCTATGACGAATAAGGTCAATCTTTTCTGTGGAATCACGAATAAAATCTGGACCTAAAACCAGCCTCTCACCAGCCTCAAGCCAACAAGAAGGAGATCGACATGGCCTTCCATAAAGTGCCTCGAAAGGTGCCATACCAATACTAGATTGGAAGCTATTATTATAGGAAAACTCAACGAGAGAAAGATGATCTTCCCAATTTCCACCAAAATCAAGAACACAAGCACGAAGAAGATCTTCAAGAGTTTGATTCACACGCTCGGTTTGTCCATCGGATTGAGGGTGATAAGCGGTGCTAAAATTAAGCTTCGTTCCCAAAGCTTTTTGAAAACTCTTCCAAAATCCACTAGTAAACAATGGATCACAATCACTAACAATAGAAATAGGAACACCATGCAATTTTACAATTTCTTTGATAAAGAGTTTGGCTAAAAGGGGAACGGTTCGATTAGACCGAACGGGAATAAAATGGGCGGATTTAGTAAGTCTATCGACTATCACCCATAAGCTATCATAACCCGAATGAGAACGGGGAAGGCCATCAATAAAATCCATGGAAATTTGATCCCACTTCCAAATTGGAATTTCTAAAGGTTGCAACAACCCACCGGGCCTTTGATGTTCGGCCTTGACAAGTTAGCAAGTCATGCAACACTTAACAAAGTTAGCAATATAAGATTTCATTCCCTCCCAATAATAAAGTCGTTTCATATCCGCATACATTTTACTACTACCGGGATGAATGGTAAATTTAGAACGATGAGAATCTTCTAAAATATCTTTACGAAGATTACTAATATTTGGTATGATAAGTCTACCAAATTTTCGAATGCCGCCATGAGAATCAATATCAAAGTCTTTCAAACCTTCAATATCAATTTTATCCTTAGTATTTTGGCTAAGAAGAGCCAATTCAGGATATAGCCTTTGAGCTTCAAGAATGCGGTCTAAAAGAGAAGGATGAGCCTCAAGGCTACATAAAACAAGAGATGAACATAAATCGGAAATACGATCTCGAATTTCACAAGTGGATAAAACATCGAGATCATTCCATTCGGATATCATCATGGAAACAACCGCTTGTTGCTTGCGACTAAGTGTATCGGCAACTCGATTTCCCTTTCCGGGAGTATAAAGTATATCAAGATCATAAGATGCAAGAAATTCGAGCCAACGTTGTTGACGCAAATTTAGTTCCTTTTGAGAAAATAGATACTTCAAGGACTTATGATCGGTATAAAGAACGAATCTCTCTCCTAAAAGATAATGATGCCAAACCCAAAGGGCGAAAACAACAGCCGTGAGCTCTAAATCATGAGTGGCATATCTAGTCTCGGCTGTCTTCAATTGCCTAGAAGCATAAGCAATAACACGTTCTCTTTGCATAAGAACGGCTCCCAAACCAACGCGACTAGCATCGGTACAAACAACAAAATCTTGATTCCCCTCGGGAATAATAAGAAAAGGAGCGTCGGAAAGGAGTTCTTTTAATTTCTGGAAAGAAGCTTCACATTTGTCCGACCAAATGTATTTAACACCTTTCTTGGTCAATCTAGTAAAAGGCACGGAAATTTTGGAGAAGTCCTTTATGAAACGGTGGTAATAACCTGCCAATCCGAGAAAACTACGAATTTCCGTCACACACTCCGGTCTCTTCCAATTTTGAATCGCTTCAATCTTTGAAGGATCCACAGAAAATCCGGATTCGGAAATAATATGACCGAGAAACTTCACACGAGATTGCCAAAAGTGGCATTTAGAAAATCTTGCTTTCATTGATTGTTCCTAAGAGCTTCCAACACAATCCGAAGATGTTTTTCATGCTCCTCCTCGGTTTTAGAATACACAAGAATATCATCAATAAAGATGAGAACAAACCGATCGAGGAAGTCTTTGAAAACTCTATTCATAAGGTCAACGAAATAAGCCGGAGCATTCGTCAAACCAAATGGCATAACAAACCATTCATAAGATCCATAACGAGTACGGAAAGATGTCAAAGGAATGCTATCCTCTGCAATACGAAGCAGATGAAAACCGGTAGCTAAGTCTAATTGTGAAAAGACTCTAGCGCCACTAAGCTGATCGAATAGATCATCAATCCGAGGTAAAGGATATTTATTTTTAGTAGTAAGATCGTTAAGCTCGTGGTAGTCAACGCAAAGCCTAAGTGTACCATCGGATTTCTTCACAAAAATTTCCGAAGCTCCCCAAGAAGAGGAACTAGAGCGAATAAATTGCTTCATCTCCAATTCGGATAATTGTTTGCGCATCTCCTCATTTTCTTTATTAGACATACGATAAGGAGGACGAGTAATAGGTTGAGCTTTAGGGATGAGATTAATTCTGAACTCAATTGCTCGCTTAGGTGGTAATCCTAAAACGGGCTCAAATATGTCGGAAAATTCACGAACAACGTGAATAAGAGAAATAATATCTTCCTCGTCATCATTATCATCATCACGAGGATTTAAAGAATATATGGATACAGCCAAAGTGGAACCCGAATCTTTAAGAATGATTGAAATCTGCTTTACGGATTGAGGATGTCAGAGATAAATAGTCCGCTCAGGACATAGGATATGGGCTTCATAACGGTTAAGCCAATCCATACCAAAAATCATACCAAAGCCTAAGTAACACATAACATGCAAATCGGCTAGAAAGGAAAAATCACATAAAATAATCTTCACATCTCTACAAAGCAAACTAAGAGTTGCGGATCCACCAACCGAATTCGCAATTCTCAAAGAAGTCATTAAAGCAACAACACATAAAGAAAAAGTATCGACAAGTTCCTTTGATATAAAAGAATGGGATGCACCCGTATCAAAGAGAACTCTAATAGGTAGATCAAGAAATATAATAATGCCATCAAGGACAGAATGAGATATACCTTGACCGTGAGATGTGTTGCCAGGGGCTTGAACAACGTTTAACTTTCCCTCCTTCTTGCCTTGAAGCTTAGGGCATAGATGTATATAATGATCCGGACTTTTACAATAGCGACAAGAACGGGGCTTTGAACACTTATTCGCAAAATGGTCCCTAGAACCACAGTTGAAGCATTTCCCATCACTAGAGGAAAAAATCTTTGCAGTAGGAGTTGCTTGCTTACCCTTTTTGTTGGGATGGGGACCTTTGAATTTGTTTGGCCTCTTGTTGTTGTTGAAGTTTGGTATGGAACCCACCACTTCAACATCACTTTTCCTATCTGCCTCTTCAAGACGAAGAGCGATATCAATGAGTTGGTCGAAAGAAACTTCTAATTTTAGAAGTAATGGCTTCTTAAGATTTTTTTTCAAGCCATAAACAAATCTTTGGTTCTTCTTCAATGGGGTGTTGATGTATTCAACCCCATATTTGGAAAGCGACTCGAAAGATGCAATATAATCAGTCACGGAGGATTCACCTTGAACAAGGTCTATGAAACGACGAGCCAATGTCACTTTCTCAGCTTCTGGTACAAATTTTAATTCGAAGCATTCCTGGAATTTCATCCAAGTAAGATCCGCTTCATTAATCTCAGAAATTAGAAGTTCATACCAGTCTAATGCTCTTTCTTGGAGCATACTAGAGGCCACCTGAACACGGTGAAGATCAATAAGATTCATGCGAGAAAAGATTCGATCGCATGTTCTTAACCAAGCCTAGACCTCAATAATAGTTTCGGAACCTTTGAATGGTTTCCCACCCAAGTTGGTATAATCGTTGCACAAGCGTGCAAATCCAGACATAGGGTGAGTAGGTTCCTGATTAGGACCAGTTGCCTGAGCATTCTTTACTAAATCAAGAAGCTATTGAGCAGTCATAAAAACTCCCTCTTGGGGAGCAGCACTAGATTAACCGGCGCTGGGACGGCCTGGTCTAACCATTTCTCTTCCTTAAGAAAGAAAGAAGAGGACGAAGATTATTCACCAAATGAATATAAAATATTCTTGATAGGTGAAGCAAGGAATCATAAAGGAAAATAGGACAGAACGGTACAAAGACCCGAATAATATCCTAAAGCACGACTCCTAAGATGGACTTAGGACGATGATCCGTGTTAAATTATTCTACATTGTTCCGAAGTTAGGCTCTGATACCAAGCTGTGACGCACCACCTCTATACCCACTCTAGCCAAGAACAATACGGTGTAGTGCTGTCAACTAGCACGGAGAATAAGGCTTTTGAGGAGCGACCATCCATATGATTGCTTATCACACGGTGGCTATAAATAATCTTCAGAAACAACATAGAAATAAGCATAACACAAATCAGTCACAGACATCCATATCACAAAGGCGGAAAAAGATATGAATATATATAACACATGAGAGTGTACATCAAAGTAGTGGTCAGAAAGATCTACAATAACACAAAGGAATAGCAGCATGCGCTATACAAAAGAATACATCTATGAGTCGATATCTCAAATATATACAACAAAAACTACCAATCTAAGTAGTTACCCAAAAGTCAGAGTAATAGATCCCTGGAGAGAAGTCAAGCAGAAGCACTTGTAACATCTCGGTCTGACCCGAGTATTATTTCATAAGAAAATAATAAACGGATCAGTCTAGCTATAAATATCAGATGACATGATATAGAATAAGTGATATGGCATAAACGTATAATAACCATAATGGAATACTACTATAAGTGTAAATGATAATAAACAAGAGATTAATCAATATCCCAAGAATCTTCTCAAAGATCCAAATCCACAAAAAGGTAATGACACACGAATTCACCAATGCACAAAAATAGATAAAACTTATCAATGAAAATCACAAAAATTGGTGAAGCACAAATTCCAGAAATCAACACACGAAATCTAGAAATCACAAAAAGGGGCAGGCCTATCACAAAACAGGAGTATGAAAACTCACCAACACGTGTATCAAAAAACGAGACGCTATCTCATGGTAGCTAACCATTAATTTTGAGCTGAGGCTCCACAAGAATGGACCGAAGACCGTGGGGCGCTACCCCACATATGTGAGTCGAGACATCACATAAACGGGGTTTAGTCTCCCTCGTAGACAAAGAGACATCGCACAATTGCTAGACCAAATCACAAAAATGATCGTCATTGATCATAAAGAAGTGTTAATTACACTAAGCTAGTAAATATGTGAGTTTAGCTTCATGTCCCATAACCACTTGCTTAACTTAAATATTTACGAACAAACTGTAGATCTTCACTAGAAAATTGTCACAAGAGGTTCAATCGAACAAGTCCAAGAATTAACCGACGAAGCAAATGCAAGCGTTTCATACCACTTGTTTTACTAAACCGTTTAATTAGATTTCTCAACCGAGTGAGCTAAAGGCTTGTATATACTAATAAATTGGAAAACGGTTTAGGAAAAGAGCTTTGTAATAAAATAGTTTTGAAAACTTTGATGAAAGAGTTTTGATATTTATTACTAGTATTGAAACCTTTAAATTTTTAAAGTGACAAGTCACAAAATTGATTGTAGAAACAAATCAATTCACTAAAATTCACCTTCGAAGACGTGAATAAAATCTAAGGAAATCAGTTCCAAAACCATCAAAGTAGAAATACCCACGCGACCTAATCATGGCCGAGCTAAAGTGCCACGATCTAAAGAGGTAGTGACTTAAAGTAAAATAGGTCGAGCGACCTAAGGATAACATGCCGAGCGACCTAGGTGAGCGACCGAAGCATGTGGCGCGGCCTTTAATGTCCGAACGACCTAACTAGGCGAGCGACCTAAGGGGAAGACAGGTCGAGCGACCTAACTCATGGCCGAGCTAAGCAATAGAACGGCCTATCTATGGAAAGCGACCTAATAATGGCCGAGAGAACAAACGTGAGCAGGCCGAGCTATATGCCGCGACCTAAGGGATTATGCGACCTAGAGATGGCGCGACCTAAGGTTGCCGAGCGAATTAACGATACAAATGTGAGTTAAATAGGTCGAACGACCTAAGTGCGAACGACTTAAGGTCCAACGACCTAATGAGGAACGACTTAAGGGTCACGACCCAAGTAGACAGGCCAAGCGACCAAAGGTTGTCGAACGAATTAAGGTCGGAAACGACCTATATGCTGTGCGACTTTTCAACGGTCGAACGAATTAAGGCGCAGAAAACGCAAAAGCACACGAAAATTGGAGTTTTTCACCAATTCAATCCAAACCAAAAGCAAATGCATATGGAAAAGTGTTAGGAATTCATTCCCAATAATCAATGATAGTTATAGACAAGAACGTGAGAAAAAATTCTCAACTTTGCGCAAAATCAATGAAGATGAAGCTTGAAAGCAAAGCAAGAATCAACCACAAGCTTGAATCCAATGTCTTCTCTTTGGATTTGGAGTTAGATGTTCGATTTGAAGTTGAAACCTAGGCTTGGAGTTCTAATTTCCCATTCCCTCCTCTATTTTTGATGAAGCTTGAATGTAAAAGAAAGTAGAATGAAGTTATGAAGAGAAGGAGTGAAGGTTGGTCCTAATAGGCTAAGTCCAAACCAAAGTCCAAAGCGAAAAAGTAATGAAATTCCACTAACTCCAAACATATCAAATTTTATACTTAAAAAGATTGCAAATGTCATTTCAAACTCAATGGAAGTGGTCTCAAGTCCTAGTTTGACCGTATGCAAAAAGTAGCTTTTCGGACCAAAATCCGACTAACGATAAAATATTTAAATAAAATATTTAAATATAAAATCGATAAATATGCAGGTTGTTACATGTGTCGCCGTGCACGAGAACTTTCTGACCATTTTTTTTTCTAATGTCGATTTTTGCGTGCGTTTGTCTGATGGTCTTGAGTTTTTTTTTCGAATTCGAGTCGAAGCTGTTTGGTTTTCTTTTTTTTCCTGGTATCGATAGAGGCGATCAAGATGCTGATGATTGAATCAGGTTTTGGCAAGGAAGGAAATTTTGGGTGGAGAAGAAGGATGTTGGGATGTTGGGCCTTGGCCCAATTAAATTAATTATCGTCTGTTTATTTGATTTTATCGGGCTTGAGTTTAACTTAAGCTTTGTTTATTTCGGTGTCTTTAAATTTTGGAGCTTCAAAACAAGGATTTGCTTGTTAAAGTAAATTGTAGAAGGAACTTGATATAAATTAAATGTTTATATAAGTTTATACAAATTAATTAATGAGAAAGGGTAGTTCTTTTATTTATTTTGAGTTAATTAATTAGAAATTAATTAATTCGTAATTTGGGATTAATTAATTAAGTGGTTAGAGATTAATTAACTAAATAATAATTACTTAGTGTAAGTAATTAAGAATTTTATTTGTCAAGGATTAATTACTTAGTGAAATCAATTAAAAGATTGATTAATTTGGGGAGTTTGTTAAGGGTTAGTTAATTCATTAATTAAAGGTTAATTAAATCAATGTAAGTGATTTCAAGATAATTAATTTGAGTAATTAGTTATGGATAAATATGTTCGATGCGAATTAATTTGGGTCATTAATTAAGAGGCTAATTGCGTAATGTTATTAAAAGGGGTATTTAATCGAGGTGATTAATTAAGATGAAAAATTAAAGGATAATTAATTAATTGATTTGTAATTAATTAATGTGGAATAAAGGTAATCTAAGGGATTAAAGATTTGTAATTAATTTGGTTAGAGATAAATTAAATTAATTTTGGAAATGATCAGTCTTGCTTATGAATGATTGGATGATGTTAAATGCCTTGAATTGGCTGATATCCCTGATATGAAAAGTTTTGTGATATGATTTTTGGGTGGACAGTGATAATGTGGATCATCTATTGATCATGATTGATATGTGAAAGTGATATCCCGTATTTAGTGTTTGAATTGTATTTCAATTGAAAAGTTGGGTTAGGATGACATGGGACTCGAGGAGACCGGAATCGGGTGTTAGTAAATATCTGAAACCACTTAGATCTTTATAAAATTGATATGTGAAATCAATAGGCTGGAATGGAATGATTTAAGTGAATGGGCCAATTAATCTAAGTTTTGATACTTAGAAATTGATGTAGGATGTAAGTGATATCAATAACAACTTGTGAAGACGTAATTTGATACAAGTTACCCGGTTTTATGTAAGTTATATGTTTTTGTGTTCCTTGTTAGATGGGCTTACTCACGCCGGTTTCCAGCCTGACCCGGGTGTTACTTTGATGTAATGCTCGGGTCAGACCGAGTATTACAGATTTTCAGGTAAGGACATTCTGGAGCTCCGGAGACGAGCTGGATGTAGGGACGTATGTAGAGTATTCCGTTGTGTTTATTTGTAGCTCATCTGGAGCATGTTGAATTAAACTGCTCAGTGTTGTGTAAATATTGTAACTCGGATATATTAAAGTTTAATTTGACCAGTACAGTTTTCCTTTGTATAACTACTATTTATTTAATATTATATTTTGATCCTCTGCGAATGTGAGAATCTGTGTTTTGGTGCTTCTGTTTTCTTCTTTTTCTTCTATCTCTTTCTTCTTTTTCATAACTATCTGTAGTTTTTAGGATCAAAAATTCCAAGTCATTACATTTGGTATCAAAGCAAAAGGTTAAGCGAGAACCTTGGCTCTGGTGGGATTACTCATTAAGGATAGGGTAAGTAGTACCCTAGAATGAGTTGTGTGTAGTATATTTCAGAGAGCGTACTTGTTATTTTCTTATAAAATGATTTTTAAATAGGTTTTTATTTTGAATATATATAAAGCAATAGTTTTTCTAATATATATAAAGAAATTAGTTGATAATTATTGGAATTAAATTAAGTGGTAATAGAAATACAACAAAATTGAAATTAAATAAAGATAAATTTGAGATGGATTCAAATTGAAATTAAAATCTTGAATTTGGAGAAGAATTTTTAGAATAAGATAATAGTGAATTGATTTTCAGTGGTAATAACCTTGGTTGTCATCCTAAAATGATAAAATGTCTGTTAATGATTAAGCAAAAATGAAATGTTTTAAGGGGGTAACCTTTAAATAAGTATGACATGTAAATTGAAGTGGGTTTTAAACTGTGAAGTTCTGAATTCTAAATTTAAGCATTTGAAATTGTTTTCAAAATGTTAAAGGAAACAATATTATACAAACTATTTTGAATGTAATTTTATTTTTGAATAAGAAGTTATTTGTAGACTTTAAAAGAATTTGCTTGAATTAAAACCAAGGGTGGTTTAAATTTTAAATTTGGCCTGGTGGGCCAAGAAGTAAATATGTGTATATATGTGTGGATATACATAATATCAAGGTTGGTTTGAAATAAACTCTAAATATTGAGTTTTAAATTTGGAATAAGATGTGATACCCAAAGTGATAAGTTTTTGAATTTAATAAGTGGGAAGATTATTTATGAGAAATTTAAAATTTGAAATGGAAGTTTAAATTGGGTAAGGTTGACTGGATTAAGTGAATTGAGTTTAACTTGGGAAAAAGTTAAATAAGTTGGAATGATTAACCTGATTTGAAAATTTGAAGATGAAATTAAGATTTAACTTGCGAAGTTAAATGGTTAATTTGAATTCGAATAATCTCAAAATAGGTTTGAGATCTGGAAATTGAAAATAGATGGATGTTTTAAGATAATTTGGATAATATTATCTTATTAATAATCTTTAAACTGTGAATTGAATTTGTGCAGAGAAACGGGGTGTGGTAATATATTCATTATTAAAATTAATTGGAATCATTTTGGACTTAAGATTTGAAAGTTTAAGATAAAAATTCAAAGGTTTGGTTCAAAATTTAAATTTGATGATAAATTAAATTTCAAAGATGTAGTTGTTCAAAAAAGGATTTGAATTATTATTTGAACTTTGAAAATAGGATAAAAATGGAATTTGGATTCAGAATTAAATGGTTTATAGATAAAAGTTGATTTGATTTAAAGGATTAAATCAACATTTAAATTTGAAATTTAAATTAAATTAGTTCAAATTGGTTTTGATTTGAATTAGTTGGTATTGTGATTGAAGATGTAAAAGTTTAAAAATTCAAATGGAAAATTTCAATTGGATCAATTTGAAACGAAATTAAAGTTGAACGAGATCGAATTCAAACGAGAATTGGGATTTATTCAATCAGGAATTGAGATGATTTGAAATTGAAATGGGTTCAATTTGAAGTTAGTCCAAATCGATTTGAATAATTTGGAATTGTAATTAAAGCTGAATGGGTCTAAAATCAAATGGAATTTGATTTTAATTTGGAAAGAAATTAAGAATTAATTCAACTTGAATTTGGGGTTAAGTCAATTTCAATGGAAATTGAAGTTATTTAATTTGAAATTGAGTCAATTTAAATGGAAGTGGAAATTTAAATTGAATTGATTGGAAATAGAGGATGGGAATTGAACAGTTTGACTCTGGACTATTTTCAAAATAAATTGTTTTAGTACAAGTCTACTTTTCTAAACTATTTATTATACAACTTTTCTTTTTGAACCTAAAACTATCTTATACTTGTTTTACAATTATTTTTGGAACTATTTAACAAATTTTCAACTATTTTATAAACTAATTTCTATTTTCAACTACTAATTACTATTTTATAGCTATTTTGCAATTATTTAAAATTCCTATAACTATTTAACTATTTTCCAATTATTTTACAATTACTGAACTATTTGACAGCTATTTCACAAACTATAAATTGTTTTTCAACTACTTATCTATTTTTAAACTTTTCAAGCTATTTTTAAAAATTTAAGATGGACAGAGTTTAAACTGTTTATGATTGAATATCCATTTGAGATAAGGATTAAAGTGATAATCCAATGGAATTGAAAGATTGTGTTTATGTGGATAGAAATTAAAGAAATTGTGAATAGAAAGAGAAATTGATTTAGTTGATAATCAATGAAGATAAATACGTAGGATGTACGTATATTATTCTATTTGCATAGTGATTTGATCCAGATTCGAGCACAGAATTTCAAGATAATATACCGATCCGAGTTGGGATTTTCACTCGATTTTCAACGACGAAGCTGGATATGGATTGTTGATTGGATCTGGATATTCTCTATCATAGTTATGGTTATGCAAGGGGAATGACGTTTTTAATTAAGAAACTAGATCTATGTCCGCATTAGGAAGTTGGGTGGACGATGCTAGTTCAGAAATGAAATTGTGTGATCGAGAGAGCGATCAGATTGGTATAGCGTACGGATTATATGTGTACATCGTACGGATTTGAATGAAATTTATACTGGGAATTTTTGGATAAGAATTGTGAAATAATTTTTGAAAAGAAAGGTATATTTTGTGAAATATATGATGAAGTAAAGCGGAAATTGGAGAATTCTATGGTAAAAATTTACTTTATTGAAGTAATTTGGTAAGTGACTTTATAGAGTAATCAAATTTGAATATTTGATAAACAAAGTTATATATATATATATATATTTGTTATGTATGATGAATCTCCCCTTGTTGATTCTATTGCCAGAAGAAAATGGATTTTTGGTCGTATTTGAAGTATAAAAGGAAATTTATACAAGTTTGAAATGATCCAAAGATTTTTAAAGTTATATATATATATATATATATATATATATATATATCTTTACATATATAAAGGATCTTTTGAGAATGATTTTGGAGGAAAGGTTTTTGGAACCTTTAGATTTGGAAAGGCTTATGATTTTTGGGTAAAATCAATATTGAAATTTGGGAAGCCTAGTTTGAGAATAATCGATTTTGGGATAATCGATTTTGTGTAAAGGAGCTTTGTATGAGATCATACTACGTGACTGATTTGAAAGATACTATCTGTATAGTATAAAGTGTTTTGATAATGGCTCTGGAGAAAAAGGCGCTTCCTTGAAATGAACTTCTCAGGAGTGTCACCGGGGTGGTGCTTCCATGAGCCCCAAGGGGGGTTCTAAAGTTGATCCTGTAAGGAGTCTGGACAAAACTAGTTCCTAAGGATTATGAGTAGAGTATACCATAGCGAAAGTCATGTGTGCCGCTGAGAGCCAACAGTCTACTTTTGATTTTATATTGGTAGACTGCGTCCTATGGTAACATAGCGAAAGTCGTGTGCCGCAGAGAGCCAACAGTCTGCGTTTGATTTTATATCGGTAGACTGTGACCTATGTAGGAGTGGAGAAGTTTCATTTTGAGAACGAAAATCGTGTGTGCCGCTGAGAGCCAACAGTCACATGGACTTTTGCTGCGATGGCAACGTAACCCTGGAATGTAACTGCGATCTGTTGTGGGTTCCATTGCGTAATCGTGGGGCGCGGAGTGCCTACAGTTACATGGACTTTTGCTGCGATGGCAACGTAACCCAGGATGTAACTGCGACCATGGATGGAAGTGATGATTTCCAGAGCATTCTCACAAAGAAATTTCCTCTATTTTCAAAAACCGTTTTCTGAATTTTCAATAAAATTATTTTCAAAATATTTTCACTGGATGTTGAAAACGGGTCTGCCAAGCACTTGTAGATTTTCAGTCTTACGCGTAATCAACGTATGACCGAATTTCTGTGAGAACGAGCGTGGACTGGTTGAGACATCGTGTTATAAAAAGTATTTTTATAAAACTGATTTTTAATATTATATAGATTTTAAAAAGTGTTTTAAAAATGATCAAAGGAAATTTATCTGATTTTAAGCATTTCAATAAAATTCTGGTTTCGTTCCTTTTCAAGGACGAAAAAATTCTAAGGGGGGAGGAATGTGATAACGTGGATTTTGGATATCAGATAATTGGATAATTATCTGACTAAACTATTTAAATAGTGATTTATAGATTGGACAGATAAAGTTTTGATAATAAAAGGTATTTGGATATGTAAATAAATTTGAAAACAAAAAATATCTGTGATATTCCAAGAAAATTTCAAGCAAATTAAAATGTTATAATCTCTTCTATAAATTTATTTAAAATTAGTGAAATTGTTACTTATTTCAAAAAAAAAAAATAATGATTGTTTATATATATAGATATAAATAGATTTTTAATAAAATTATTATTTTCAAATTGAGTCTGGGTTGTTTTAAATATATATGTGTGTGATTTTGGATTGAATTTTAATTTGAAAATAAAATTGAATTTGAATTTGGATTTACAATTGAAATTTTAAGTATATTTTGGGATTAAATATCTTATATATGATTTATTTAGAATATAATTAGGTTTTAATTCTTTAAAGGGTTTTGTTTATATAATTTAAAAGTACTTGTTTAATAATATATATATATATATATATATATATGAAAGTTTTATATTCACAATTTAAAATAAATAAAAATATATTATTACAAGTGTTAGATTGTGAAGGCTTGTTATAACTCACGTAGTTTAATTAAGGATGGTAGTTTACAATTGTTAATTGATGAACTAGTGTCATTTTTGTTTATTTTCGTTTTACTTTAAATTTTAATAAATCCAAATTTACACTATATATGGACTCCTATCTACTTTCTTTATCTTCTTTCCTTATCTTCCCTTTTTAAAGGAAAAAAATAATCAAAACTGGTAAGAAATCACCAGATCAAGCTAAACCCTGTAAACACTTTAACAACTCAAGATCAAAAGCCTGTAAATGTTTTTCATCAAACTGTAATCATTTTCAATCAAAACAAAGTAAGAAATCCTGAAGGTAATCAAAGTTTAAGAGTGAATCAAGCAACCTTTTCCCAGCAACTTCAGTCAGTTTTGAAAGCTAATTATTTCAACATCAAGTTCCAATAAAGCAAGCTTTCAAACATTTTCTTCAGCATTTTCGGATTTCATAATATAAGCTCTAGAACAGTTGAATAAACATCACCTTCTACCCAACTTATCTCTGTTTTATTTTGATTCTTGTGATAAGGTTTTGAGTAATGTTGTAGATATGATATTATGGATAGATTTAAACTCTTGCATGTGTATATACAGTGAAGTCTTGTCTGGTTTAAATGTTGTAATACTGTGTACATTCCTGGATAAAGTGATACGTCTCTGTTTCAAATTCAAATGTGTTAAACAAGTTTTATTGTTCATTCCAGTTTCATAAATATCAATCTCATAATCTAGTTCATGGTTGATGATGATATTAACTAGGAAATTGTTAAATTTTCTGTAGAGTTTAAGTTGAAAATAGTTTGATAATGAATATTGTTATATAGTTAATGAATGTTAGACTTTACGGTGGATAACTGGGTTTTTGTCGAAAATCAAAATAATGGAATCAAAGATTCAAGCATGCAAGTTGAATTACTTTGTGAAATTGGGATTTTTAGAGGGTAAATCATGATTTTTAACAAACTAGATTGTAAGAGATTTGTGGATAAAACATTTCCAATCGAAAATTTATTTCTGACGATCCATCTATTGTAAGGTGGTGCAGCTAGGTTTGGAAGAACCTGGTGGACGTAGCGGAGGTCCTAACCGTGGCGAAATTTTCGTTTAAGTCTTTAATTGGAAGAGCAGGTTGTTTTTAGGGTTTTAGCGTGTGTCGACTATGGTGAAGTTCACGGTGTTGCTGTGGAACGAGGAGACGACCGAAAGTCAAGGGGGTTTGGCACGGTGGTAGCTGCGTGTGTGGGCTTTCGGTGGAAGCCGGTGGTGTGTGCAGTAAGGGCCGGCTGGCGATGGGTTTGGTCGATTTGTGGGGGTGGCATGGCTTCGAGTTCTGGATTTTGAGTGCCTGATGGTCTGTTTTTGATCGAAGGTGTGGTTTGGGTCGGTGACGCGGCGGAATTAAGGTTGGGAATGAGTGTGACTTGTGGACGTTTTCGCGGCGGAGAGATGGTCTGAGATGGGGTTGTGCACGTGCACTTGTGTCACCATGCACGGGAACGTTCTGGCCAATTTTTTTTCTAATGTCGATTTTTGCGTGCGTTTGTCTGATGGTCTCGAGCTTTTTTTTTCGAATTCGAGTCGAAGCTTTTTGGTTTTCTTTTTTTTCATGGTATCGATAGAGGCGATCAAGATGCTGATGATTGAATCAGGTTTTGGTAAGGAAGGAAATTTTGAGTGGAGAAGAAGGATATGGGGATGTTGGGCCTCGGCGCAATTAAATTAATTATCGTCTGTTTATTTGATTTTATCGGGCTTGAGTTTAACTTAAGCTTTGTTTACTTCGGTGTCTTTAAATTTTGGAGCTTCAAAACATGGATTTGCTTGTTAAAGTAAATTGTAGAAGGAACTTGATATAAATTAAATTTTTATATAAGTTTATACAAATTAATTAATGAGAAAGGGTAGTTCGTTTATTTATTTTGAGTTAATTAATTAGAAATTAATTAATTCATCATTTGGAATTAATTAATTAAGTGGTTAGAGATTAATTAACTAAATAATAAGTACTTAGCGTAAGTAATTAAGAATTTGATTTATCAAGGATTAATTACTTAGTGAAATCAATTAAAAGATTGATTAATTTAGGGAGTTTGTTAAGGGTTAGTTAATTCATTAATTAATGGTTAATTAAATCAATGTAAGTGATTTCGAAATAATTAATTTGAGTAATTAATTATGGGTAAATGTGTTCGATGCGAATTAATTTGGGTCATTAGTCAAGAGGATAATTGCATAATGTAATTAAAAGGAGTATTTAATCGAGGTGATTAATCAAGATGAAAAATTAAAGGATAATTAATTAATTGATTTGTAATTAATTAAGAGTAAAGGTAATCTAAGGGATTAAAGATTTGTAATTAATTTGGTTAGAGATAAATTAAATTAATTTTGGAAATGATTAGTCTTCTTATGAATGATTGGATGATGTTAAATGCCTTGAGTTGGCTGATATCCCTGATATGAAAAGTTTTGTGATATGATTTTTGGGTGGACAGTGATAATGTAGATCATCTATTGATCATGATTGATATGTGAAAGTGATATCCCGTATTTAGTGTTTGAATTGTATTTTAATTGAAAAGTTGGGTTAAGATGACATGGGACTCGAGGAGACCGGAATCAGGTATCAGTAAATATCCGAAACCACTTCGATTCTTTGTAAAATTGATATGTGAAATCAATAGGCTGGAATGGAATGATTTAAGTGAATCGGGCCAATTAATCTAAGTTTTGATACTTAGAAATTGATGTAGGATGTAAGTGATATCAATAACGACTTGTGAAGATGTAATTTGATACAAGTTACCCGGGTTTATATAAGTTATATGTTTTTGTGTTCCTTGTTAGATAGGTTTACTTACGCTGGTTTCCAGCCTTACCCGGGTGTTACTTCGATATAATGCTCTAGTTAGACCGAGTATTAAAGATTTTCAAGTAAGGACGTTCTGGAGCTCAGGAGACGAGCTGGATGGTAGGGACGTATGTAGAGTATTCCGCTGTGTTTATTTGTAGCTCATCTGGAGCATGTTGAATTAAACTGCTCAGTGTTGTGTAAATATTGTAACTCTGATATATTAAAGTGTAATTTGACCAGTATAGTTTTCCTTTGTATAACTGCTATTTATTTAATATTATATATTGATCCGCTGCGAATGTGAGAATCTGTGTTTTGGTGTTTTTGTTTTCTTCTTTTTCTTCTATCTCTTTCTTCTTTTTCATAACTATCTGGAGTTTTCGGGATCGAAAATTCCGTGTCGTTACACATAACTTCTTAGTTTTATTTCTTTTTATAGTTTAACTTTCAAACATTTGATTTATAACATATATTTTTACTTATATTTTATATTTATATTTAATATTGATAGGATTGTTTTATTTTAAACATTATTATTTAGGTTACATTCATATAGGTATTATATCAAATGTTAATAATGTAGACCCTTTCATTCAATTGAATAAGATAAAAAATTTAAAATATTTTTGAAAGATTCTATTTTAAATTTTCAAATCAAAATTTCATTCACAAAACATATATATACATATATAACTGGTAAATGTCCAAAGATATTATTTATTTATAATATGGAAAGCTTGTATTTATTTAATTAGATTAAATGCTTATTAAAATAATATTGCCAAAATCCCGGGTCGTTACATTCCTCCCCCTTTAAAAGAATTTCGTCCCTGAAATTTAAAACTAAAGTTAATTCAAAAGCTTTTGTATTAACAATCCAAACATACATATCATCCATACAATAACAATCAAACAGTCTATCCTAATAAACATCACTAGTTATCCGGACACAAATCAAGATAGGCTTTCCTAAAGTTATCTAGAGTTTCATAGGTACAATCTCTAGGATCCTCGCTCCATTGTACTTTGACGAGCTTCACTACTTTGCTCCTGAGTTGCTCTCGTCTTGATCTATAATCCGAACTGGATTCCTGACCACAGTCAAGTTTGGCTCTACTTCCAAATCATCATGGACTACTGGTTCTACAACCAGTGATGGGTCATGAACAAACTTCCTTAGATGGGATACATGAAATACATTGTGAATTCCAGACATCCGTTATGGCAATTCAATTCTGTAAGCTACAGCTCCAATTCTTTCCGGCACTCGGAATGGTCCGACTTATCTTGAGGCAAGTTTTGCCGTCTTTCCGAATCAAGTAGCACCTTTGATCGGGGAAACTTTGACAAAAACAAAATCTACGAACCCAAATTCCAACGGTCTTCGCCTTTTATCAGCATATTTCTTCTGACGGTCCTGATCAGCTTTCATTCTTTTCTTAATAAGTTCAACTTTCACAGAAGCTTCACGAATCAAATCTGGTCCAAGCACAAGACGATCTTTCAATTCTATCCAACGGGATGGGGATCTACACGGTCTTCCACATAAAGCTTCATAAGGAGCCATCTTAATACTCGCCTCGTAACTATTATTGTAAGAGAATTCCACTAGACGAAGATGGTCTTTCCACGATCCACCAAAATCCAAAATACAAGCTCGCAGCATATCTTCTAGAATACGATTAAGCCTCTCCGTCTGTCCGTCTGTCTATGGATGATAAGATGTACTCAATCTCAAACTCGTTCCCAAAGCTGATTGCAGAGCCTCCCGGAATTTGCTGGTGAAGATAGGATCTTGGTTACTTACTATACTAATAACGCCGTACAATCTAACTATCTCCTTCAAGAAAATCTCTGGCAGAGAAGCTGCAGTACGAGTTTCCTTAACCGGTATAAAATGGTCGCTCTTAGTTAACCGATCCACAATCACCCATATTCCTTCATTTCCTTTCTTGGTTCTAGGAAAACCGTCAAATCCATCGAAATCATATCCCACTTCCACATTGGAATTTCCAAAGGCTGCAATAATTTGGTTGACTTATGCTAATCTCCTTTAACTTATTGGCAGATAGCACAGCTATTCACAAACCTAGCAATATCTTTCTTCATGCCCGGCCTCCATAAAATTCTTCTCATATCCTTATACATCTTTGAGATTCTTGGGTGAATATTTAATCTGGAGCGATGACTCTTAGTTAACACCTCTTGTTTCAATTCCTTGAAATTCGAAACACAGATCCTCCCGTTGATCCTCAGTGTCCCTTGGTCATCAATCTTGAAACTAGAACACTGGCCCTTCTTAACTCTCCTGATGATTCCTCTTAATATATTATCTGCTTCTTGCTTACTCACTATCCTCTCCAGAAGAGATGGAACCACTTCCAAAAGAGACAGAACTGCATTCTTGCTAAGAGCATCAGCTACAACATTTGCCTTTCCCGGGGTATACAGAATATCCAAATCATAGGATGCCAGAAATTCGACCCATCGTTGTTGCCTCAGATTAAGATCTTTTTGAGAGAAAAGATATTTCAACGGTTTGTGATCCGTGAATAATTCAAACTTCACTCCTAAAAGATAACGTCTCTAGATCTTTAAAGCAAAAACAATGGCTAACAACTCTAAATCGTGCGTAGCGTAGTTCTTTTCATGTGGCTTCAATTGCCGACTCGCATACGCAATTACCCTTCCATTCTGCATCAGAACTACTCCCAGACCAACTATACAAGCATCTGTATAAACCTCAAATTTGCTCTTCCCATCCGGAATAGCTAGCACTGGTGCACTGGTTAGCCTCGTCTTTAATTCTTGGAAAGCTTCTTCACACTGGGGTGTCCATTCGAGTTTAGCTCCTTTCCTTGTCAGCTTAGTTAGATGCGAAGAAATCTTGGAATAATCCTTGATAAACTTTCTGTAGTAGCCAGCCAATCCTAGAAAACTTCGGACTTCAGTCGGTGTCTCCGCCTGCTTCCACTCCATAATAGTCTCAACCTTTGCTGGATCTACAAAGATACCTTCACCAGAAACAATATGCCCTAAAAATTTGACTTCTCATTTCCAAAAATGGAACTTAGAGAATTTCGCCTTCAAAACATGACTCCACAAAGTCTCCAACACAATTCTCAAATGCTGCTTGTGCTCTTCTTCAGACTTAGAGTAGACCAGGTTATCATAAATGAACACCAGAACGAACTTATTCAATACATCCCGAAAGACTCGGTTCATTAGGTCAACAAAGTAAGCATGAACGTTGGTTAACCCGAAAGGCATAACCAACCACTCATAGAAACAATTTGGTCCCCTAAATGCAGTCAAGGGAATACTGTCCTCAGCTACCCTTAACTGATGGAAACCTGAAGCTAAATCCAGTTGAGAAAAAACAGAAGCTCCATGCAACTGGTCAAAGAGATCATCAATACGAGGAAGAGGATATTTATTACGGATAGTCACTTTGTTTAATTCCCTATAATCTACACAGAACCTTAGCGATCCATCCGATTTAGTGACAAACACCGTAGTAGAACCCCAACAAGAAAAACTGGGCCTAATCAACCCCTTCTCCAAAAGATCCCGAGTCTGCTTAACTAACTCCTCTCTCTCCCTAGGAGTCATCCTCCTACTAGGCTAAATCACCGGCACAGCTCCTGTAATCAAGTCAATATGAAACTCTATCTCTCGATGCGGAGGCAAACATCTAACTTCCACGAATACATTAGGAAAATCCTAGACCACGTCGGTATCTTCAACCTTCTCGTAAGAAGTCTCAACTCCATGCAAAAGACTACTCAAGTGAATTCCAGAATTATCACACATCACTCTAGCAATTCTACCCAAATCGGTTTCCAGCAAAACTGTTCTCTCATCACAATTCAGGAATGCTATATACTTATCAAGCCAATCTATTCCCAATATAAGGTCAAATCCTTTAAAATTCAACACATAAGGATCACAAGAAAAACTATGAGATACATAGGAAATCTTCAAGTCCTTACAGATCGTATCTAATTTGGTCACCCCTCCTATAGGATTAGATACAAAGACGGGACAGTCTACAGTACTAGGGGTAAGAAAGAACTTTTCTACAGATTCCAGAGAAATAAAACTCAAAGAAGCACCCGGATCAAACAAAACTTTAATATACTTTCCATCTAAAAGTAATGTACCTTCCAATAATCCATTGCCTTTAGATGAAGTAGATGGTGCATTTTCCAAAGCAAATACCTTATTCTGCCGAGCTTTATGAAGTAATGGACAATCCTTGATCATATGACCTAGTTAAAGCATAGAGATCTCTGAACCAAAGCCGAAGCCTGTCCATTATGATGCGGTTGCTGTTGCTACTGAAATCCTTTCCTAGGACACTTATTCGCCAAGTGACCTTCTTGTTGACATATATAGCATTTGCGAGGTCCGTTATTACTTCCCGTCTTCTTCTTGTTCTACCTCCTCCAATTAGGATTGAACTTCCTCTTATTTGGATTAGCAAAATTCCCTCCCGATGCTGCTACTGGTGTCACTGATTTATTGTTCATAAAATTCTCATATCTCGAAGCCATATCAGTTAAATCAACAAAAGATCCTTTCAAGTGCGCCGTCATCTTTTCATGAAATTCCAACCTCAATCCTTGCACAAACATTTCATTCTTTTTTAGGGGAGTATCAATGAGCCCTGGTCCATAGTAAGAAAGTTCATTGAATTTGGTCTCATACTCAGAAATAGACATGCTTCCCAACTTCAAATTCAGAAAATCCTGATAAAGACGAGTTTTCCCTGCTGTTGGCATGAATTTCTCCTCAAATAACTCTTTAAATCATTCCTAAGAAATGTCGTCCTCAGAGATATTTGCTATCGCTGCATCCCACCAGGCTGCTGCACCTTCCTGCAGTTGCCATGATGCCATTTCCCTTTTCCGTTCATCCGACAACTTCATACTCTTAAAGATGCGCTCACAAGAGCGTAGCCAAGCTTGGACCTCAATTATCGATTCTGACCCTTTAAATGGTTTGCCTCCAAGGTTGATGAAGTCTTTGCATAAAGCGGCAAAACTAACCTGAGGCAATACTGGATCTACAGCCTCACAAGCAGTTTGACTTCATCCATTATCAGTCGAGGTACTACCCCTACCTCTGCCCCTCCTTCCAGAACTCATGTTGGCCACCTAGACAGGTAACTCAACAAATTTAGATAGGTATATAATTATATGAAAATACAAATACGCACTCTCAAGATAGATATTACCCTAGAGCCTAGGTATTATCTCAACCAGTGCTCTGATACCAACTGTGACGACCTGCCTTTCTAACCACAGAAAGACGTATCATCAAAAAGAAAAGAAAGGGATGGAAATAGAAAAGATCGAAAGAAAGAATAACAGCATCAGAATCTCACAGCGGAAAGGAACAAAATATAATACATCACATAACTATTACATAGGTTTTACATATATCAGAGTTACACAACATCATACAACAGGACAGTCATATATATATATATATATATATATATATATATATATATATATATCTGTCATTACATACATCCAAAATACAACATACATCAACTATACAGCAAAACTAGATAGATGGATACATACGACTAGACTCCTGCTCTAAGCTCCTCCAGAACTCCACAATCCCAAAACCTATCACTTGGCTACTCATTCCGGATTTGAGTACCCAAGAGTTTATGAAAAACGGAAATAAATTTCGGGACAGACATGGGTCTAGTGTGGGTAAACGGGTTAAAGTTGTTTAACTTTGAAAACCATTTGAAAATAAAGGTATCGCGTAAGACTTCCCACACATAAACACGGGTAAGTTTTTACCTTACGCTAACCAAAACATTTTATAGGAAGTCCAGTGATATTATCATAGTGTCTAGGGTTTTCAAGTAAATAGAAAATAGCCGAAATTGTTACATGATTAAATTCCAGCTACTAGCCACAAAAGTGGGCAATACAAATCAAAATCGTAGGGTCTCGTAGGGAAAATGGGTTTCCATCAATGGCAGGGCTACTGGGATACCGCCCGTCACAGTACGGGGACTAGATCACCGTACCGAGGATCATTCCCGACCCCCTACAACACAAGGCCGGAACCATTCCTTACTGAGCAGTCCCGAACAAGATAACCGCGCAGTTGTGGCCAACAACTGCCCACACAACCGATATAAAGGGACATCTACACAGGGGTATATCTCATCCTACTTGGGTGCTACCCACCTAACCTTGCTGCATCTCCCCTGTTTTAGCAATTCCCGGTTGATGAGGCTTGAGGCTGCGATTACATTTATTGAACATATCTCTTAGAATGCTCACCGTCCGCCTGACGATGTGTTGATAGCATTCAATCCATACAAGTTCGTTTCGGGTTTGAACGAAACCGAAGGCAATATCTCGTTACACTCTTTTTGGAATCACCCTCAGAGTTAACGACGATAACCCTTGCACTTTGAAACACCATCTCGATCTTCACATCTTGAGATGTCACGACCTATCATTTAATTTGGATCGATGTGGTTTTCGAATAATCATAACTAACACCCAATCCAGGTCTCATCGAAATCCAAACGCCATTTTAAAGGCCAAGTTGTTAAATTGTTTAAACAATTTAAATTCAACACTTTAAATTCACATAACATTTATCACAGATAAATCATATTCAAATATCATAGATATATCAAGGCATATCATAGAGTATCACAGAATATCACCAAATAGATATCATAATCAATCAAACAGGAATCATTAATTCATATCAAATTAATTTAATTAACTTAAACTTAATTAATTACTTAAGAATAAACCATTATCCTGCTTAAGTAGTCACTAATTAATCAACTCATTTAATTTATTAATTATTACTTAATTACTGTTTTATTAATTAATTTACATTTTGCTTACTAAATAAATTATGCCTTAATTATTAATTAATAAAACAGGATTACCCATTTATTAATCACTAATTACTTAATTAATCAATTATTAATTCTTAATTAAATTACTTAATTAATTAACTATTAATCATGCATTAATTAACTTTAAGTACTTAATTAAACTTCTTAATTACAAATTGATTAAACACATAATTATTAATATCATTCTTTAATCATAAATTTATTTAATCTCAAACTACTTAGTTAATTACAATTATAAATTAATTTACATTCTTAATTAACTTACAATATAAATTCATTTTTTATCTTACATTTGCAAATCTCTCTTAATAAATTTTAAATCAAATCTTACTTAAAATTTGCCAACATTATTAACTTTATTAATGCTAAACTTTGTTTAACAAAATAACTTAAAGATTTATTAAGCTAATCCATTAGAAACTGAAACCCGTGGAAAACCCTCTGTTTACCCGAGTAAAACTCGAGTTCCTCTCATCCTTTTCCCGAGTCCCCTCTCTTGTTCTCCTCCTACTTTTCTTCTTCTTCTTCTACCCTTTTTTTTAAGTTAAGTTAAAACTGTTGTTACACAATCACACTCACGCACCAGGGTTCATCCCTAAGCATTCCCCCATCTTACTCGAGTATCACTCGCGTCGATCATCACTCGAAGTCACTGACACCCTTCTTTGCCGTGCACGTGCACGGCACTTCGCCGTCACTTCAGCGAACCACAGCACCTCCAGCAAGTCATGAAACAACACCACTCACGAAAACAAAACTCGATTAGATGCGAAAAACTCGAAATCAAATTTTACCTATTTGTTCGAAACTGCAACTCAACCACACCGAACAAAAATGCCTCGACCTACTAACGGCGACCATCAGTGGTGACGCAACTCCAACATCATCTTGTCGATACCCCACCTTACCGACCCCTAGAAGCTCGTGCAACTCGATCAACCCATGGTGACAAAATCATCACGTTTATAGACCACTACAAAACTCGAACCAAAACCCTAAATTCGTCCCAACCCAATAATTATTGCAATAGAAATTTTTTTTAACATTTTTTCCTATCTTCGTAAATCATCAAGCTAGCTTCAAAACAAAATTTAACATCTGAAATTAGTTTGATCATCAGAAATTGATAAAAAACCATTTTTGGTTCATCTCATAACTGTACCTTACACACGTAACTAAAAAACATCATATTTGTTTTAAAAATATTATTTTTGAATGTTTATTCAAGATATATAATCAAATCAACAAATTAAAATATTCGAATTTAACACATGATTTCCTTTTTACTGTTAAATTGAATATACAGAATCCATGTTACACTGTCAAGCTTCAAACAAATTCCTGGCTATGATTTTTAAGTTTAAACAAACTTATTTAGTTTAAAATCCTAAGTTTAAAATGTTTTGTATGAAGAAGTATTAAAATTTTCCTACTTTTCTTTGCTCTCTAACCAAAAATATAGAAGAATATGCCATATAAAAATTGCAGTGCACAGAAAATATGCAGAACTACTTGTTTAAACTAGACAGTAAAGCACCGAGTTTCATAAATCAAATACCTAGATTTAAAATTTTAAAAGTAGTATGTTTACTCACTGAAAAGTTTTTGAACAAAGAGCACTTCTGTTTTTAGAAACTGCAGTTTAATCTCCTAGTAAACCTCCCTGCTTTGTTGTTGAATGAATGTCTGAGTTTGTAAATAATGATGTTTATTTTCTTTTCAGGCTTTCTAAGTTTTTGTTTGAACGAAATGGAATAAAAAGATACATATATGTAGAAATAGTTTTGAACAGAGGAGGCTATAACTAGTACAAGCTTCTACTCTGTTTTGATCAGATTTTTGTTTTTAATTTACTGCAATTTGAAATGATATTTGTATATTTCGACAGACCTTATTTTTGTGCTGAGATGATAGCATTAAATGCATATGTTCCCCATATGTTTACATCTAATTATTATTTATTTATTTTTATTTCACGTATATAGATATTTTATATGTAAATAGTTTGTCTTCTCTTGCATTGCTTATACATGTATTACACAGCAACATACTAGTTATTATTTTTGGTCAAAGATTTTGTTTTGTCTTGCATACCATATGAATCTCCATATGTATTTATACTAGAATTACTTATATTTCTATTTAACCGTATAAGTTATTGTTAACATAACTTCTTAGTTTTATTTCTATTTATAGTTTAACTTTCAAACATTTGATTTATAACATATATTTGTACTTATATTTTATTTTTATATTTAATATTGATAGGATTGTTATATTTTAAACATATTATTTAGATTACATTCATATATGTATTATATTAAACGTTAATAATGTAGAGCCTTTAATTTAATTGAATAAGATAAAAAAATTTAAATATTTTTGAAAGATTCTATTTTAAATTTTCAAATCAAAATTTCCTTCACAAAACATATATATACATATATAACTGGTAAATGTCCAAAGATCTTATTTATTTATAATATGGAAAGCTTGTATTTATTTAATTAGATTAAATGCTTATTAAAATAATATTGCCAAAATCTCGGGTCGTTAAAATCTCTGTTGTTTGGAATCCACCCTTGAATCATCCTTTGGAAATTTGTGTTTGGTTGTATTTTGAAATTGTGCGTACATCGAAATTATAATTTTGATAAGGATGACTCTATTATATATAAAAGTGAAATGTTTTCAATAAGGATTTTTATATCTTTTGAAAATGGAAATTTGAAACTTTGAAAGGATTTGAATTTTGAAAATTTATAAGAATTTGACCTATGTAAAATGATTTATAGCTGAAGGGTTTTGAATGTGAATTTCGAGGAATCGAACTATGGTATTTTGAAATCGGTTTTAAGATTTTGAAAAATATATAATAATAATATGATTTGAAAATATATTTTGAATTAGAAATGTTTAAAATGTATTCGAATGAAACAATGATTTCTAAGAGATTTCAAAGAAGTTTCAAGAAAATAAAAGTCCAGAGCCCACTTATGTCGCTGGAAAATAATTTCGGTGATGAATATTATTCATCATCAACATTGATTTTCGAGTTTCTGAGTGGGGGAGAGGGCACTCTAGTAGCTTTGCTATGCGAGTGATTTTGTGAAACAAATTTTGATTTCAGATTTTGAAGTTTGGTTTGATGTTTGAAAGATATTTGTGTGTGTGTGTGTATTTGAAATGATTTAAAGTAAGCTGGTGTTCAGTCCTCAGGATTCAGATTTGTTTTGGTATAACCCTATCTTTTGGAATCGGTTTACTGATTTGTTGGCGATTTCCAATTCTTGGATTTAAATTATGATTTGTTCGACTATTTTGAAGGTTCGAGCACTTCCAAATCAAGGTTAACTTTTCAAAGCTAAGTAATTTCGAAAGGTATAAGGTATTTGATAAAGAATATAAGTTTTGTTTGGTATGATTAAAGTATAAAGTAATATGATTTATATAAGTTTGAAACTGTTCGTTAAGTGAAATAAATAAGACTATTTTGAATTATACTAGTATGAAATATAGCTTGAAATGTTTTGAATAAAGTATATATATAGAACAATAATCTTTCCAATGGTAAATTGAATTTTTCATATAGAAATAAATAGTTTGAAGGTTTTAAAAAGTGATGGTTTTAAACTTAGTAACCATTTTTTATATTTTGATGATTGAAATGGCTCAGAAATGATTTAATCTTTATTTTGATAAAAAATATGAATTTGAAATGATAATTGAGTTTGATAAATGAATATTTGAAGTTTATATTTGTATAAAAGGATATTTGGTTTACTAGTAATTTCAGTTTATTTAAAAATGATGGATTTATGAAATGAATATTTCAAAACTAAGTAATAATGAAGTAAACTTTGAGATATATGAAATTATAAAATTTACTTTTGGAATATGGTATATTTAAGCTTTGAAATATATTAAAGATTAAATAATTTATTTTATGGATCAAAACTTTATTTGAAATTTAATAATATTTGAAATGGTTTTGTTGGAAAACTAAATTGAATTGAAACTGATGATTTGAATTGAATTAAAATTGGAAATTTTAGATTTGGGTTTAATTGAATAAATTTGTGAAATGTAAAGAATTAAGGGAATGTTTTATGATTTCAAATGTATGATTTCGAAAGGCTATGATTTTCAAAGTGTAATGATTTCAAGTATTTTGGTTTCGAAAGATTTTTAACTTTAAAAGAATTATGATTTTTGAAAGTGAATATATGTTTGAAATGGAAATGAATTTGTTTGACATAAATTTTTTTGATTTGGAAATTTGGAATCTATTGTTTTAAAATACTTTGAAACTAAATATATGAAATTAGGAAGAAATGATCTGGCGAAATCATATATGATTTTGAAACTAAATTGATATTGAAATGGTTTGAAATTGAGAACCCTGTTTATTTAAATACTTTGATTTGGGAGTTATCGAATTTATATAAAATGGATTTGTATAAGTGTGAAATTGATTTGAAAACTGTTGGTTTGGAAAAGGGTACTCAATTTGTAAAGTGAAATCTTATATAATCGAAGTCTATATGAGTATGATTTGATATACTATTGATTCGAAAAGTAATTGATTTGAAAATGGAATCTTATATATAATGGAATTTATATAAGTATGATATTTGAAAGTGATCTTTAAAGGTACTATATGATACATATTTTCGAAGTAAAGATATGAAAGTGCCTTCTGCTTGATATCCGCTTTGTGGCCACACTGTGGATTCATTCTATCGATATTATTCTCTCTGATTTGGGTTTTTCGGATGTGATACTCGAGTGTCCATCGAATTCCATGGCGATCTCCATGGTCTTATGATCGCGACTGCATAGCGTAAGTCCCTTTTTTGTTCATCGAATATGCTTGCTTCCCTTTTTTGTTGGGATTAAGGCCTTTGAACTTAATAGGCCTCTTCTTGTTGATGTTGAAGTTCTTTTTGGCAACCACAACTTCAACATCGCTTCCTTTGTTGCCCTCTTCAAGTCGAAGAGCGATATCAACAAGCTGATCAAAAGAAACTTCTAGTTTGAGAAGTAAAGGCTTTTTGAGGTTCTTATTCAACCCATAGACAAACCTCTGATTTTTCTTCAATGGGGTATTAATATACTCGACCCCATATTTAGAGAGAGATTCAAAAGATGAGATGTAATCCTTCACAGAAGATTCACCTTGAACAAGGTCAATAAAGCACCGGGCCAAAGTTACCTTTTTAGACTCCGACAAAAACTTCAACTCAAACTTCTCTCGAAATTGCTCCCAATTAATATCCGCTTCGATAATCTTTTATATCAAAAGCTCATAGCAATCTAATGCTCTCTCTTGGAGCATGCTTGAAGCCACTTGGACGAGATGGAGAACAAAAAGATTCATGCGAGAAAAGATGCGATCGCAGGATCTAAGCCAAGCTTGTATTTCTATAACACTTTCGGATTCCCTTAATGGCATTCCTCCCAAATCGGTATAATCTCTACACAAGCGTGCAAACCTAGATCTAGGATGAGTAGGCTCTGGAATGAGTCCGATAGCTTGAGCATTCTTTACAAGATCTAAAAGCCGCTGGACAGACATAAATACTCCATCCTTAGGAGTAGCATTGGATTGACCGACGCTTGGTCTAACAGTTTCTCTTCTTTAAGAAAGAAAGAAAGAAGAAGAAAAGGTTATTTTCAGAATGAATATCAAACAACCAGGATTGATAAAACAAAGCATCATAAAGAAAATACGATAGAACGGGTCCAACGACTCGAATTAATCCTAAGGCACGATTCCTAAGAAAGACTTAGGACAATGATCATTGCTATAATATTCTATATTGTTCCGAAGTTTGGCTCCGATACCAAGCTGTGACGCCCCACCTCTATACTCACACTAGCCAATGACACTATAGAGTAATGCCGTCAACTAGCACGAAGAATAAGCCTGTTGAGGAGCGACCATCTGTGTAATTGCTTTGTGCGAGTACCGATATGTCAAATGGTATTTTAAAGAGGAAATCTGACACATCAGATACAAAATCAAAGCTACTACATAGTGACTAAGTGAGCTTCAAAAACAAATATAAAATAAGCATAACACAAGTCAGTCACAGATATTCATATCTAAAAGGCGAAAACTTATATGAATAAAACATATAGAAGTGTACATCAAAGTAGTGGTCATGCAAGATCCAATACATCAAAAAAGAATAGGTATAAGTGCTAGACAAAAGAATATGTATACATCAAGGAGTCTCTGTCTCGAATGTATAAAAACAAACAATACAAAACTAGCAGTTAGCCAAAAATCAGATGACAGACCCAGATAAGAAGTCAAGCTGAAGCACCTGAAATATCTCGGTCTGACCTGAGTATTAGGTAAGAAGAAAATAATAAACGGAGCAGTCTAGTTATAAATATCAGATAACATGAGATAGGATAAGAGATATGACAAAAATATATGATAACAATAATGCCATACTATGACAAGTATACATTTAACAACAACAAAAATCAAACAATATCTCAAAAATCTCAAACACCAAAAAGAATGTCATATTCTTTATTTTATTCACCAAACCACAAACATTGATCAACGTATCAATGCCAATCGCAAAAATTAGTGAAACACAAATTCAAGAAATCATCAATTAGAAATCCAGAAATCAAAAGGGGAGGCCTATCACAAATGAGAGCTTGAAGACTCACCAACATGTGTATCACAAATGGGTCGCTAACCCATGGTCGCTAACTATAGAACCGGTGCAACGACGTAGTACAATAACGGTACGTCCGAAGAACCTAAAACTCGAATAATTCAGAACAATGACGTAGTACAATTATTGTACGTCCGATGGACCTGAAACTCTAGTAATTCGGAACAATGGCGTAGTACAATAACGGTACGCTCGATGAACCTGATAAGCCAGGACATCGATGTAGTACAATAACGGTACATCCGATGATCCTGATTAGTCGAAACATCGACATAGTACAACAATGCTAAATCCGATGAACTGACCACGATAAAAGAACATAGGTCATTAGCCCATACAAATGATTCGAAACTCCAAAGAACTCATAGGTCATTAGCCTATAAAAGAAATGAGACGAAGCTCAATAAAACGAGGCACAGTCCCCCACGTAGACAAAGAGACATCGCATATTGCTAGTCTAAACCATAAATTATCACCGTTGATCAATAAAAAGAGTGAACTACACTAAGCTAGTAAATAAATGAGTTTAGCTTCATATCCCATAAACACTGGCTTAACTTGAATATTTAAAAATAAATTGTAGATTTCCAGTCGAAAATTATCATGAGATTTCAATCAAACAAGTCCAAGAATTAACCGACAAAGTAAACTCAAGTGTTTCATACCACTTGTTTTGCTAAGTCGTTTAATTGGATTTCTCGAACGTATAAGGTAAAGTTTCGTATATACTAATAGATTGGAAAACGGTTTTAAAAACGATTTTTGTACTGAAAGTAATGTTAAAAGCATTTTTTATGAAAGAGTTTGGATATTTTACTACTAGTATAGAAACCTTTGTATTTAAAAGTGACAAATCATAGAAATGATTGTTAAAATAATATATCACCAAAAATTCACATACGTAAATGTGAATTAAATCCATAAAAATCGATATCAAATCCATCAAATGGATATTCCTAAAAATCCAAAGAAAGAAGTCATCAAAGTCGATAATAAATGATAACAACTAACCGAATCAACAAAAATCGATTAAAATTGGAAATCCACTCAAAAACATCCAAAATAGGCAAAACGAACAGTTCCAGACGTCTGGTTGAAAATCCAAACATCTAGATTTAGGTTTTGGAAATTTTCAATGTGACGATCTTGACTCGACCTTCGAAAATCGACACCCATACTTCACTTGTACTCGAATGCCGTAGATTCAAGCGTCGAATCTGGCTCGTCGGAGCTTATAACACATTAAGTACAACAACACAACAGAAGAAAATGAATAATATATCATTTATGTACAATATTTGATACAACACATTGATACAAATGATATCAATATACGTTACAGATAGATACAAGACAATAGTAGAGACAACAGCAGCGGAAAGACAATGTCTTCAATGCCAAACTCCAAAAAAAGCCCGAAGACTTCATATCCAAAACCAAAAGCTTAAGCAACTCGATCCAGATGCGATTGCCAATAACCAGAGATTGAATGCTATCGAGTCTACACCTGCTATTCGACTATCTGAAAAACCCAACCCTAGACTGCCCGTGTGGAAAATTGTGGGCACCCAAAGTTTAAGAAGGGAACAATAAACTCTGGGTCAGTCCCGCCGTGGCATACAATGGTACCTTGCGCTTGCTTCTACGGCCAGCCTTTCGACACTCAACCTAACCGGTTAGCCAATCCCTCCCCGGGGACATGTAGGGGTAAGAGTCTCTCGTTCGCCACCAAACGCAAAGCGAGAACCCCCTATCACATTGTATTAAGCAAGGTCAGTCATGGGACTGGTATGAGCAAACAAAACAGTTTCCATTAAAACAAACAACAAGAGAATTTAAAAGTTGAAATCCGCAATGCTTTTTTTAAAATGAAACTACCTTAAGGCCTCCCTCCGCACACACCATGCAAAAGCAGAATCGGAGGAGATTTCTCCTTATGATTGTCAAAAATGCTTGGTACGCAAAAACCATTTGATATTATTATAAGTGCATAGTGTAGAAAACCTTTTGAAAGTACAATATTAATCTTAGCCAGCATACAACCATTAATGTATGCCTACTATGGCTACCATCTAAACATTGGGGCGCCACCATAAGTAAATGGCAGGTTATACAACTAAAACCGTATAAGGCGAGTATTGGATGATTGGATTTTCAACAAATGGTCAGGCTAAGGAACTTCCTATTGCCAAATGGGAACGCCTCAAGAGGGAAGCCCCGAGAACCTACCCAGATCTCTGCTAACACAAGGCCGGTTTACCCCCTTCCCGGGAGTAACACCAAAGATATGCCATCCCCCGTCGTTTGCGACCTTTCTTAGAGGATACTCAACCACAAAGAAACATCACACGGTAATAAATTTACAGTGTCCACATGAGTTAAGTATCTAGGCTCCATACCTTGATACCACCCTTTTCCAAAACGAATGGGCATAACCTAGGGGCGCGACCTCTGCAACCTTGCTGCATCTTTCCTGTTTCGACCATTTCCGGTTGTGAGGTCAGGGTCTCGTCCACAAAGCTACGCTTTTTCATAATGCCATGCTATGATCAACAAATGATCAGCAACACTTCCTATGCCACGTTACCAACTTGAGAATGTATCAGCAACATCTTTCATAATGCCATGCATCTTTCGTACGTCTCACAGAAGGGTGTTAAGCTAAGAGAATAAAACTTCACCACCAAACAGAAATATATATGATAGAAATCAGCTTTACATCTCAAAGTGTAATGTAAGACACACATCCATACAAGTCTATTCCGGGTTCGAACAGAACCGAAGGCACTTCCAAAATAGACCTTGCAATCCGGGTGTTCACAGTCCCGATCCCCATCACATATGGAGACCTCTATACCGGCGCGACTCAGTGCAGAGACATTCGACGAGTTATCTTTTCGTTCTCAAAAATACCCGGCCTTCACCACCGGTCTTCAAATGTTTTCCATATCGTCGTATCATTATTTGGAATGTATTATATGACACAAGGTCCTCTCCGGCTAAACCGAATAATGAGCGCAATATTTAAAACTTATGGATATTGGGATTTCAGTTAAGTCACAACTTATTACCCAAAACAAATGGTTTAAACAAATTACCATTTTAAATCTTTTTAAACAAAAAGAATCACTTCACAAAGTTCACCCATCTTTCACAAAGATTATTTCATAGCTTTCCAAAGCAATTTTCCTTTCAAATTGGATTAACTCATCCAATCTTTAAATCAAAGATTTAATTCATAGCTTTCAAACCATTTCCAATTCAAATCTTTTATATAAAAGATACACCATTTAAAATCATCTTCGATTTCAAAAAAGGTTTAATAATCTTTCACAAAGGTTCATTTATTGTTTTCAAAAACAATTCACAATTTCATTTCAAACTTGATATCTTTTCAACACAAATTGGAAATCCTTTCTTTATATGAAAGCTATTATTACTTGAAAACAAAGAGTTTTCACTTCGGAAGAAATCTAATTACATTTGCTCAAGTTAAAACCTTTCAAATATAAAACTTGGGTTAAATTCAAATTCCAAAACAATATTTTTAAAATGGTTTAAAACCCATATAACACATCTATTAATTGTATAAACTTTTCAAACCATAATTTCTAAACATGGAATTCAATTTCAAGTCTTGAATTCAAATTAAAATCAAATTATTTAAATTTCAAAACTTTATCAAATTATTCAAAATAACTTTTATCTTTGAATTCCTTTTTCAAAAGCTTTTTATATTTAACCCAATTCCATTTCCAAAACCATTTCGATTTAACTTTTAAAACCATTTCAAAAATCTATGACTTAACCGATTTCCTCGTGCAGTCCATATTTGTGTGTGTGTATTGTAGTCTAGAGGTTTTACCCAATAGTGCAACATTATCTATCATCACAGATTCAAGCATATCAATATCGATAAGCGGATATTCTTATAACGCCTGTCTTCCATTCACAAGTTCATAGATACATAGTATAAATTCATCGTAGATAAGTAAATTACATTTATCACAGATAAATAAATTACATTCATCACAGCTCAAGTCAAAATAGAGCATCACACATCAGGGATATCAAACAATTCAATATTCAATAGAATCCAAACATCCATAAGTAAGATCAATTTAATCAACTGATTAATTTAAATCAGATTAATTACTTATAAATAACTACTAATCCTAGTTAATTAATCATAAATTAATTAATTACAAATCACTTAATTAATTTAATTATTTTTAATTATTTTTTAATAAATTAATTAACCTTTAATTAATAACTAATCCTTTGATTAATTATTCTTGATTAATCACAATAATTAGTTAACTCTTAATTAATAATCATCCCTTAATCACTTTCATTAATTAATTAACCTTTTCTTAATTAATTATTCTCAAATTAATTACCTTAATTAATTAATCACATTAATTAATTATTCTTTAAATTAATTAATCTTTAAACACTTGATTTATCAATCTTTGATCATAAATTATTCATCCTTAGTTACTTTCATTAAGTAATCACCTTTTAAGTAATTAATTATCCTTTAATTAATTATGAATTAATTAACCTTTAATTAATTAAGATTTAATTACTTGATAAATCAAACTTAAATCATTAACAATTTACCTCAATTACTTTTATTAAGCAATTACTTTTTATGTAATTAATTTGCTTTAACAAATAAACTAACTTAGACTTTAAAAGTTAATCATCAAGTAAAATATTCTTTATATTAATTAACTAACCTTTAACATTATTAAGTTTATTTAAAATAAAATTTCAAAATAAAGTGTACGTATATTTTAAACCATTTTAAAACTTGATTAATTAAAACAATTTTATTCAAAACAAACCTTCTTAAATAATTTTTAAAACTTAGATAACATCTAATATAAAAGAAAATTGGTTTAAACAAAATTTAATTGAAATAAATTGATTTTTCTTTAAAATTCAAAACTTCTTTTGCCACAGGTCAAAAGACCCGAGCAAAATCACGTTCTACTCGAGCTTGAACCCGGGGCAATTCATGTTTCCACCTGCTTCGAGAAAACCCATTGTTTTCACGTGCTTGGCTCCGAGTCTCCTACCTTCATCCTCAAAATATTCGAAACCTAGATATGTACGTATGCACGGACATGTGCACGAACTCCACGACCAGCTTCGATCAACGATAAAGCCACCTGATCATCCATGATGATCACCAAAAACGATTTGAGTAACCTAATATACAAAATTATTTCTAAATCAAGAATCGAGCTTCCAGTTCAACCCAGAACCTAACCCATATCGACAAAACACGTTCGCCACGGCATTCACGATGATCAGAAACGATGCCCTTCCGACAAGAACATCTCCACCCATCTACGTAGCGATTCCCACAATCACGATGATCTCTGATTCCCCATGGCCTTCCCATTTGCCTCGCGAATGTCGTTGACAAAACATAGTACTTAACCCTAGATTGATCCCGGTCTTCATCAATGATGGATAAAAAAAATATTTTCTCACATTTTTCTCGAGATCACTGACCATTCCAACACCTACTACCACGATCCCGAGGTCCAACATTTGGTTGATCATCAGAAACTCACGAAAACCCATTTTCCGTTCAACTCGAATTTTATGAATGATTATAGATTTAAAATCATCATATTTATGTTAAAAATCATAAAATATAAACATGAATCCAATTCTATAATCAAATTTAAGAATTTTAACTATCGAAAATTTGACTTGAATTAATTCTTCATGATATATTTTTATTTTCTAAGTATTTACTCAATTTAAACACTTGAATTTATTTTTAAAGATGATGTTACAGCCTTATAAATATTTTTCATCTTGAAATCAAAGCTTAAGATTTATTCTATGCAGAGCAATGGAATTTCTTCCCTTAATATGAACCTGGATATATTTTATTTTTTAACAGTGGTAAGTATGCATGTTAAACAGACATGAACAGACTTATTCACACACATAAATACATATATACTTACTGATATATACACATACATTTTTCATTTCCCAAGGCATTATCATCGCAGATATTAGAATCAAAAGAATTGGTGTTAAAAATAAAGTTTGCTCACCTGTCTGGAAGAACAGAGAGGCAAGAGCCTGGACTTGATTTTAAAACTGAATTTTGATCCTGATTTAAAGATGAAGCTTGTTTTCTTGCATTGTTTTAGGCTTGATTATCTTGCTTGTTTTTTCAAATTGAACTTGCATTTTCTTGATCAGGTTGAAGATCGATTTGTTTGATTTTATTTCTTTCTGGTTTTATTATTTTCCTTTGCCTGGTTTTGATTCTGAGTTTCCAAGCTTTGAACTAAAGCTTGATTCTGAATTTGGTTGCATTGCTCTAGATCAAGTCGTTATTTGGTCTGAATATTTGCATGTTTCTTTTGCTTTCCAGGCTTCATTCCTGGTTTCTTTGAGGAATTTGTATTTGTTTTCTGGTTGATAGCTTTAGAATTTTGTTTCTGTTTTGATTTTAATTTGAGAAACTTTTGATCTGGGAAAAACATACAAATTTCTCACTTACTTCTCTTTTTTATTATTACATTATTTCTAATGCAAATTAAGAGAATTCTAAAAGCTATGCCACTAATTAACTAAGCCTACAAGTGTCTTATTACTTATATTCATATATTTACAATTGTCAATTATTTTTATTAGTACCATACAAATGTATTTTTGCACGTCTTTTTATATTTACAAATGTCTTAAAAATGCATTTTTATGTTTCAAACCTTGTTTTATTTTTATTTGCAATTTGTATTTTATTTATATTTTATAACTTAACATATGTAAATGTTTTACATTTTAAATTCATGAATATACAAACTATATTCATTTATTTCAAAAGAAAATGTTTTTTAAATCTATTTATCAAATCTAATAAATATTTATATCTATATTTATAACTTTAAAGAATGGGATTTTAAAATAAATTAAACTATAAATAAATAAGTATATAATATGTATATATTCGAATTTAATTCTTTAGATAGCCTTTTGTAAATTTTATTTATATCAATTTCACAATATTACTTTTAAACTGTCATATTATAAACACAAAATAAATTCCTTTCTATTATTAAAATATAAAGATTTTATTTTCAAATAACTTTCAAAATATAGATATACACATGCATTATAGTTCCAAAACAAATTTTTATTAGTTTTATATTATATAGTTTTTCATAATCAAATTTATTTTCAGAGGTTTTTATTTTGGAATTCGCAAATCAAAATTTCTATTCATAATCTATTGGATTTCAAATCAATTCCTTTATTTACATTCTTTTGATATATATATTTATTCAAATCTTCAAATTAATCCATAGTTGAATTAAAATATTATTTAAAATATTTATTTTTCTGAATTTTCAAATTAGAAATTCTATTTAAAATCATATTTACATACATTTATATTAATAAACAGACAAATATCTACTAAAATTTGGAAAATACCAAATTAATTCACAATTTAATTTCAAAAATTAAATTAATCATCTAGCTCAAAATCAGGAATGTTATAGATTCCCCCCTTGAGAAAATTTCATCCTCGAAATTTGCCAGGAAGACAACAAAGAATAGATGGATACAAAAAGATAGAGAATCGACTCATCAATCTAGCCGATTATCATTTTTGTATTTGGCTCACCAAATCAGAATATCACCAATATGAGAACAAACTCATTAGATATTACACAAGATACTCGGGTTGCAAGATCTACAAAGTATGCAAGGGCATTGGTTAGTCCGAAGGACAACTAACCGTTCGTAGAATATATTTGGACCCAACAAAACAAACAATGGATACTCAATTCAGATTGGAATATCCCAAAGTATACACCAACCTGTCCCTCTTCGGACTTCGATCCACACAAGAAAGTACAATAGAATTTCAAATTTGGTTAATCAAAATCGTTTTATCGATACAAGTTAATTTAACTTCGTATTTAATCTACCAATTTATTCCAATAAAATTTCAATGAAAAGCTGATAACGAGAATCTATAATGATTTGCAAGGCCATCATCGCACCAAAGCTTTTCCTTGTAATTTCCATGAAGAAATCAAAAGAATTGGAACTGGATCAAAGGAGATTGATAGAGAAAAGTATTTTCCGTTTTTGCAGGGTATCGACCATTGTGGTAGTACTCCCATGTCCCCTACCTCGTCCTCTTCTTGCACTCATACTCACTATCTGATAGTAAGAGAATTTTCTAAGCACACGAATGGATATCTTAGGGATTTACTTATTCTAGGGTATACCTCACCCTATCTCTACTGAGTTACCTATTGTGTTACACTCCTGAGCTAAAGTTCAACCTTCAGCTCTGATACCACATGTGACGATCCTGACTCGACCTTCGAAAATCAGCACCCGTACTTCGCTTGTACTCGAATGCTGTAGATTCAAACGTCGAATCAGGCTCGCTTGAGCTTATAACACATTAAGTGCAACAACATAGCGAAAGAAAATGAATAATACATCATTCATGTACAATATTTGATACAACACATTGATATAAATGATATCAATATACATCAGAGATATATACAAGACAACAGTAGAGACAACAGCAGTGGAAAGACAATCTCTCCAATGCCAAACTCCAAAAGCCCAAAGACTTCATGTCCAAAACCAAAAGCTTAAGGAACTCCCATCCAACAAACTTGATCCAACAACAATGTTGAGGTGAAGCAACTCGATCCAGATGCGATTGCCAATAGCTAGAGATTGAATGCTAACGAATCTACACCTACTATTCGACTATTTGAAAAACCCAAGTTTAGACTGCCCGTGTGGAAAATTGTGGGCACCCAGAGTTTATGAAGGGAACAATAAACTCCAGGTCAGTCCTGCCGTGGCATACAATGGTACCCTACCCTTGCTTTTACGGCCAGCCTTTCGACACTCAACCTAACCTGTTAGCCAACCCCTCCTCGGGGACAAGTAGGTGTAAGAGTCTCTCGTTCGCCACCAAACGCAAAGCGAGAACCCCCTATCACGTTGTATTAAACAAGGTCAGTCATAGGTCTGGTGTGAACAAAAAAAAACAATTTCCTTAAAACAAACAACAAGAGAATTTAAAAATTGAAATCTGCAATGTGCAACAACCCATATATTTGGACCAATTAAATTAACAATAATCCACACATGTCAACTTAAATAGTACAAAATACGAATCATTAATGGAGTATATATATAAATGGGAATCATCACAGAATCACAAAAGATGCAACATAACAGAATAGTGCAGTGGAACTACAATAATGTCATAATAGTAGTTCATGAAGCTACTAAATAAATATAACAATGTCTCAAGCAAATAGTGAAATAGAAATACATAGATGCTCGATAATATCTAAATAGGAAGAGCAACACTGATAAGATAAAGATAAATGATAGTCTTCAAGTCTTTAGCTTCCAAGCAGCACAGCAACAGAAATCCTTAGGCTGACCCGAGCATATGCGAAAACAAACACTCTAATCATGACATATATTCTTATACAGATAATATGGTTCAAATTTGAAATAACAATAACTCAAAATTTAATGGAATAACATCTTTCAGGATCCGTTAAACTATCTATACATAGTAATGTAAGATAAGTAGATAATGTCTAACAGTAAGGTAAATATCAAAATAGTGTTAAGGCATTACCATTGTTAACCTTAACACATTTATATTGCATTATAGTCTATACAGCACTATAAACTCCACCGTAAACTAGTGGGATATCAGGTAGTACTCCATAGGTATAATACAAAACAAATTCGTGGTGGTCGCGTATAGGGATACAAGTATGACAAGGCACATGAGGCCATACCCAAGGTAGTGAAAATACCGTTTGCCAGATCCGGACTGGTGAGAACGCATCGCCGCAACGATCGCAACACCGTGAAACAACACTCCAAATTAAAGGGTGTGCACCAATCAAGAACAAGTAATGAGTTACGAAGAAATGTGTTCGCTCGAGGTAGCTAACCCCATTTGGCCCGGCATGGCTTCCATTTTAGTCATTTCCAATTTGACACAAGTGTCAAGGCTATCCATTATCGTTCTCTTTCTTCAATCATCACGTACGTCATTCCAACCACTTCATTCTGGATCACACTCCGCATATAGTTATTAAAGTGGTATTCGGTTTAGACAATGAATATGTCCCTAACCGATTTCGATCTCTTTAATAACCTTCATAATTATTACACCGATTGGTCGTTTAATAAATTTTAAAAAACCAAATCCATTTCAATTTCAATTAAAATTTGTAAACCAACATTTCATTTGTCTTTCTAAAACAATTTCCATAATTTACGTTTCATAACTTCCAAATTTACCATTTCAAAACTCAACAATTCAATTTAAATTTTAATTTAAAACAATTCAAATATTTACTTAAATTTGTATATAAGTTTCATTCCGTAATCATTTAAATATATTTGATTTGTCATTTAAATTCATTGATCGAATTCATTCAATATTCGCTAAGTTAATTTGTCATTCAAAACAATTCCTATTTAGTTTCCATTTCATTAAATAAATTATTTAAGTTCAACTCCATTATATCAAAACTTACAAATTGAATTAAATTAAATTCATCAAATCAAATTATTCAAATTGTAATTCTTACATTAATTTTAATAGATCACATTTTATTCCTGGTCAAAGAAATTCAATTTCACTTATTTATTTACTTAGTTACAAATTTCAAAACTCAATTAATAAAGAAACTTAATTTCACTTATTCAAGAAGTTCAATTTCACTTATTGAAGAAATCAATTTTATTTAATTATTAAATAATTCAATCTTATTTAATTAGTAAATAATTCAATTTTATTTAATTATTAAATAATTTCAGAACTTAATTATTAAATAATTTCAAAACCTAATTATCAAATAATTTCAAACTTAATTATTAAATAATTTCAAAATTTAATTATTAAATAATTTCAAAACTTAATTATTAAATAATTTCAAACTTGATTATTAAATAATTTCAAAACTTAATTATTAAATAATTAAATTTAAAACAACGTTCTTTCATCAACTACTATGTTAATATTTTTCTTTAGACTATTAAATATTAACATTTTCTTTTCATTAAATTTCAAACTCTAACTTCATTTCAAAACCTTACTATTTATTCAAATAAATTCTTTATTTTATTTTAGAATCAAATTATTAACCAATCGGGTCTTATTTAATTCTCTTTCCCAAGTCAAGTTCATCTGTGTATTTATCATTTCAACCTGATTCCATTTCAATTAAAAAATCAAAGCATAGCAAAGGGAACTTGCAGTGTGATAACTGGGATGATGTCAAAATAAATAAACAAGCAATAGCAAACATCAATAACAATCTAACAATTTATTTAAATAATCTCAAAATAAACGTATTAATTTATATTTGTTGTTTATGCAAATTAATATAATTATTTCTAGAATCTACACTATTATTTCATATAGATTAAAGATTATTACACTAATATTTATACGGTTCTTCACTTGATATCTATTATTCAAATTTCATACTACATCAATTTAAATAACATGCATTTAAATGGTCCAATTTGAAATTAACCAAATTTCTACATGTCAATTAATTTAACATTTAAAAGGGGTTAAATTTAACTAATCAAATTCAGCACATATATCAATTTTAAATTGTTAACTACCCTACATCAATTATAATTTCATATTATTTATCACTTCAACATTAACAATTTAACGTCCAATGTAAAACATCAAACAATAAATCAATTATCAACCAAACTGGGTTATTATCGTACAAGAATATAAGTCATGAAAATTATTCCACCTTTCGTGGTTAGAGAAATCGACAATGAAGCACGAAGAAGAACGAATGGAATCGGTACAACACGAACAATGGAACACTGCAATTATCGACAAAAGAAAGACGATATTAATTCAAATGAACGTTCATATATAACTTATAAAATTACGTATATTGCGCTCACCGGTGACGAACAAAAGAACGAAAGCTGAGAAATCAATGCTGTGTAAATGAAACTCAACCGGTTGCTTCTGCATACAACAGAGAAGAGAAGTGTTTACAATTTTCCGTAACAAATATACACGATGCATATATATTTTCTTCTATAATTTAAACACAGTAGCACTTTATTGTACAGCAAACGGTACACTTCAGTTTCTTGCAAAACAATACTATTTTTTTAAATGACACTTTTGCTTCAAAATTTTCTTTAAAAAAACAAACCAAGCCTTCGACACAGTTTCCCTTTTCATAAAACACTGTTTGCTTCAACCTAGACTCAAAACACATATACACTTATAAAACGAACATTATATATATATATATATATATATATATATATATATATATATATATATATATACAGCATGGCTCACGAACACACTGGCACATATACACGCACATGATGTACATGCAACATGCACACGGCGAGGTCAGGAGGGGTGGCGGCGCGACAAGGCAGGGGACAGTGGCAGCTATGGGAAGTGGTGGCGAAAAGTGGCTGAGGCGGGCGAATTTGCGGTGGAGAGGTGTGCATAGGAGGGAGGTGGCTCAGTCTGTGGTGGAATGGTGCGGCGTGGGGTCGATGCGCAAGGGGTTGAAAGGCTGTGGCGGGCATGTGAAGAGTGGATGAACTAACCGCTGGAGGTGATGGGTCGGCCCGGTTAGGCGTGAAGTGAAGGTGGGGTGGAGGGTCGAGGGGTTTCAGGGACATAAGGGAGGGCGGTGCGCGAGCACTGGGGTGGAGTGCGCATTGGCTGTGCGCGAAATTAGTTCGTCTTTTTTTTATGTTGGCAGTAAAGAATGAAAAGAATAAAGAAGAAGAAGGGATGGAGGAGATTTTGTACCTGGAAGTGAATGAACAGTGAATGAAAATGGAAAGATACGTTTTCTTTAAATTTTATTATTCGTATCAATAAATTTCCTTTTTTGAATACCGAAACGTCACATCCATTTCCAAGCTAACCCCTAGCTTCCAAGAACCTCATTTAATACATCAGCAGAGATTTATCATTTTCAAGTTTAAGTGGATACGGGCTAAATATTTCTGGGCTGGAAATGCTTTAACCGGTCCGTGAGGAACGTTTCAAATTAATGCAACGGTTTATGTCGGACTCGGATTCGCACTAATATACGGTTTTATCAGCGCAACGCGGTCTTCCAACAGTACACAGATAATTGTGATACGACAGTTTTATAAAAACTCAAAATTTACGTCGATTAAATTGTTCGATTGACAAAAAAAATTAAATGAAGTAGGCGACGACGATATTTGACGAAATGAATTTTGACGTCTTGATCAGAGAAATTTTTACAACATTACTGTGTAAAAATATTTAGGTTCGAAAGATAAATTTTTCGCAGTTTAATATGAACTGATATACAGTAAAAACGCAAACGAAATTTACTACAATATTTTGCGATGAAACTTTTTCTATATCCATAACTAACTGGACGCATCTCATAAATGAAGTTTGGATGTTAATTGAGATCATATTATATTTCAAATTTTATATAAGAAATACTGAATTTAAAATTTAAAATTGGGTCGGAAATTCAGGGTCGTTACAATCTCCTCCACTCAAAAGTTTTCGTCCTCGAAAAGAAACGAGATGGGAGAAGTAGGAAAGAAACAAGCAGAAAAGTCAAGGTAAATTTTAAGAAAATTGAATTATACCTGAAATTAGTAATTCAGAGTTTGAATCCCGAATAATATCCTCAGTTTCCTATGTGCAATCTCGCTCATCTGCACTCCACTGGACTTTGACGAGATTGACTGACTACCTTCTAAGTTGCCTTGTCTCACGATCGACTATCCGAAGTGGCTTTCGCTCAATAGTCAAGTCAGGCTCGATAACTATCTCCTCCAACTGAGCAGAGGGAATGGTCATAGATGGATCGCGTACAACTTTGCGGAGATGTGAGACGTGGAACACATTGTGCACACCGGCGAACATTTCTTGTAATGCAATTCTATAGGCCAAGATTCCAACTCTTTCCGTAATCTCAAATGGACCAACAAATCTGGAAGCTAGCTTCCCTTTTCTTCCAAATCGAATAACATTCTTCAAAGGCGATGCTTTTAGAAATACTTCGTTTCCAACACTAAATTCGAGATCTCTCCTCCTTCTGTCGGCGTAGCACTTCTGTCTATCCTGTGCTGCCTTAATCTTCTTCCTGATTTCTTCAACTTTCTCGGAAGCTTCCATAATTATTTCTGGACCAAGCACTAATCGATCTTCAGACTCGATCCAACAGGCTGGCGATTTGCACAACCGTCCATATAATGCTTCGAACGGTGCCATACCAATGCTTGCCTGATTTTATTAAAGATAATTAATTCAAATTCTAGTATACTTATTCAAATTTGAAATTCGATTTCTTTACCTGGTAACTATTATTATAAGTGAATTCAACCAAATGGAGGTGGTCGTCCCAGGATCCTCCAAAGTCTATAATACAAGCTCGGAAAAGGTCTTCCAAAATCTGATTCACCCTCTCAGTTTGGCCATTTGTCTGAGGATGATAGGTTGTGCTCAGATTTAGGTTAGTGCCCAAAGTATCCTGAAATGCCTTCCAAATTTTACTAGTGAAAATAGTATCTCTATCGCATACGATACTGGATGGTACACCATGAAGTTTAACAACTTCCCTCATGTATATCTTGGCCAAACTCGAAGCAGTACAAGTGGTCTTGACTGGAATAAAATGAGCGGATTTCGTCTCTCAATCAACAATCACCCAAATGCTTTCGTTACCCTTTCTAGTCCTTGGTAGCCCATCAATAAAGTCCATAGAAATCCGCTCCCACTTCCAATCTGAAATCTGTAGAGGTTGTAGCAATCCTGCGTCTTTCTGTGATCAGCTTTAACTTGTTGACAAGTTGTACATCTACTAACATAGGTAGAAATGTCACGCTTCATTCCACATCACCAATATATCTTATTCATATTTTGGTACATCTTTGTGACTCCTGGATGAAATGAAAGTGAAGATTGATGGTTTTCTCTTAGCACTTCCTGTCTTAGGCCGTCAACATTGGGAACATAAATTCTATTGTCAATTCTCAAGACTCCATTACTATCAACTTGTGCACCCATCTTACTACCAACATTTCCAACTCTACCGAGAACTATTTCTTTGATGTGATTGAGCAGAGTGTCTTCATATTGTTTGGCTATGATGCGATCCATAAGAGCTGGAGAGATGACGAGCTGGAATAACATTCCTTCAATAAGATTACAACATGTCATTGCTTGGTTTCTGCTTAAAGCATCGTGTAACAACCCGCATATTTGTCGATTTTATATTTAAATATTTTATCGTTAGTCGGATTTTAGTCCGAAAAGCTACTTTTTGCATACGGTCGAATTAGGGCTCGGGACCACTCCCATTGAGTTTAAAATGCCGTTTGCGACCTTTTTGAGTATAAGCTTCGATATGTTTGGAGAAAGTTGATTTTTGCTACTTTTCACTTTGGGTTTGGTTTGGGCTCAGCCCCATGTTAACTTATGCTCAAATCTGAGCCACTCTTCCCCACTCACTCTCATTCTCTTCTCATTTCAGTTTTCTTAGCTTTAATGGTGGGAGAGATTGGAAATTAAAATTCCAAAACCCTAGTTTTCCTTGCAAATCAAATTCCTTGCTCCAAACTCAAGAAGAACCCATTGGTAAGTTTCTTTTCTTCTTCTCCAACTTATTCTCTTACCAATTTCAGAAATTCCTAAACCTAATTTTGGGAATGTTCTTGTTTTTGAGCTTAGATTCAAGCTCATTTGGGTTGTGTTGAAGAGAGGTTGATTCTCCATTTGCTTTCAAGCTTCTTCTTGTTCGATTTTGTGAAAAGGTGAGATTTTTATCTCACATCTATGACTATAATTATCTTTGGTTGTTAGGTATGAATTCCTAAGACTTCTTCATGAGAATTTGCTCTTGATTTGGATTGGTTTTGTAAATATTCCAATTTTTGGGTTTTTAAGTCAAATTTGTGTAAAATCCTTTTATGGATGTTTGATCATGCTTTTGGTGATGCATCGAGGAGCATATAGGGCCGGGTTGCCGTTTGGCATAAACCCTTAAAGCCAATGTTCGTCCGATTGCATTTTGGAAGAGTTTGCTCTTCATTTATATAAGGCTGAAAAACAGCCCAGGCATGATTCAGTCGACTGAAATCTCTGTTCAGTCGACTGAACCTGAAACCCGAGAGTTTCCAGGCATGATTCAGTCGACTGAAAAACTCTGCACAGTCGACTGAAACTGGAAATAGAAAGTTTCCTGAACCTGGAGAATTTCCATGTACAGGGTCAGTCGACTGAAAATCTCTGTTCAGTCGACTGAACCTGCTGTTTGAGTCCAATTTGCCTTTTTGGATTGAACTTCCAATTTAAATCGATTCGTGATAATCCTATTTGTTGTTATCATCTATTATGACTTTGATGACTCTTTTTAGGGATTTTTGAATATCCATTTCGATGAATCCTTTATCGATTTCGTTGGATTTTATTCACGTCTTCGTATGTGAATTTTTGTGATTGATTGTTCTTACAATCTTCTTCGTGATTTGTCACTTTAAAAAAAAATATAAAGGTTTTTCTATACTAGTAGTAAATATCAAAACTTTTTCCTCAAACGATTTCAATACAATTTTAATACCAAATTCGTTTATAAAACCGTTTTCCAATCTATTAGTATATACAAACCTTTACCTCACTCATATGAGAAATCTAATTAAACGGCTTAGTAAAACAAGTGGTATGAAACGCTTGCGTTTACTTTGTCGGTTAATTCTTGGACTTGTTCGATTGAACCTCTTGTGACAATTTTCTAGTGGAGATTTACAGTTTGTTCGTAAATATTTAAGTTAAGCAAGTGGTTATGGGACATGAAGCTAAACTCATATATTTACTAGCTTAGTGTAATTGACACTTCTCGCTGATCATGACGATCATCTTTGTGATTTAGACTAGCAATGTGCGATGTCTCTTTGTCTGCGAGGGAGACTAAACCCCGTTTTGTGGAGTTTCGACTCAATTTGTGATGGGGTAGCAACCCATGGTCTTCGGGCCGTTTGTGGAGCTTCGGCTCAATTTGTGATGGTTAGCGACCATGGAATTAGCGTTCCGTTTGTGATACACGTGTTGGTGAGCTTTGTGCTCCCGTTTGTGATAGGCCTCCCCCCCTTTGTGATTTCTGGATTTCTTGTGTAGATTCCTAGAATTTGTGTTTCACCAATTTTCGTGATTTCCATTGATAAGTTTTATCAATATTTGTGCATTGGTGAATTTGTGTGTCATTGACTTTAGTGGTTTCTCGATTTCTTGTGTAGTCTTCTGGAATTTGTGTGTCATTGACTTTTGTGATTGACGTTGATATTATCGTTAATATTTATGGTATGGTGAACGAAATTAGGAGTATGACGTTTCTTTGATTCTTGTGTAGATTTGGTGACATTGATTAATCTCTTGATGATTATCAACTAAGTATATATTTATGTATATATATCACAGCTTGGCATTGTGAATATTATGTGTTTAGTCATATCTCTTATTCTATATCGTTTCATCTGATATTTATAGTTAGACTGATCCGTTTATTATTTTCTTATTAAATAATACTCGGGTCAGACCGAGATGTTACAGGTACTTCTGCTTGACTTCTCATCCGGGATTAACTTCTTGACTTTTGGGTTAACTACTTAGATTAGTAGTTATTTTGTTGTATACATTTGAGATATAGACTCCCTAATGTATGCTTATTCTTTTGTGTAGTTCGTGTAACAATTCTTTTGTGATATTGTGGATCTTTTTAGACCACTACTCTGATGTACACTTTCTAGTGTAATATTCATATCTTATTCCGCCTTTGTGATATGAATTGTCTGTGACTGATTTATGTTATGTTTATTTCTATATTTGTTTTTCGAAGGATTCATATAGCCACCGTGTAGTATCTTTGAGTTTGCGTCGGTATGTCGGATTTCCTCTTGAAATAGATGCATGTTATATTATCTGATATATCGGTGCTCGCGCAAAGAAATTACACGGATGGTCGCTCCTCAACAGCCTTATTCTCCGTGCTAGTCGACAGCATTCACCGTAATGTTCTTGGCTAGCGTGGGTATAGAGGTGGGGCGTCACACATCGGCTACGGCATTTGCTTTCCCTGGGGTGTAGTTAAAATCTAGATCATATGTAGCTAAGAATTTGAGCCGTCGGACTTGTCTCTGATTCAAATCCTTTTGTGAGAAAATATATCTCAATGACTTATGGTCAGTGAATAATTCGAATTTTGTTCCCAATAGATAGTTCCTCCATAGCTTAAGAGCAAATACAACCGCAAGAAGCTCTAAATCGTGTGTTGCGTAATTTACTTCATAGTTGTCGACTAACATAGGCAATCACCTTTCCTTTCTGCATTAAAACCGCTCCTAATCCATCACGATAGGCATCAGTATAGACGGTCAATCCTTCGCTACCGTCAATAACTGTAAGAACTGGGATAGAGGTCAACCTTTTCTTCATCTCATTGAAAGTTTCTTCACACTTTTCACTCCAATTAAATTTGACATTCTTTCTGGTCAATGCGGTGAGCGGTGCGGCAATACAAGCAAAATTTTCTATAAATCTATGATAATAGCCGGCCAAGCCCAAGAAACTACGAATATCTGTAGGAGTTTTAGGAGTCTTTCAATCTTGCAAATTCAAAGGATTCGAATTTTTGATAGAGACAAGATGTGTGGATAGAAATGATAAGTAAGGAAAGAACTTACATTGATTACGGCGATCTTAGCTGGATCAACCGAAATCCCATCCTCCGAGACAATAGGGCCAAGAAATCGAACTTCATCTCTCCAAAAGTGGCATTTTGAAAACTTGGCTTTAAGCTGATGTCTACAAAGAGTTTCAAGAACAAAAGCCGAATGTGACCTATGCTCTTTCTCATCTTTAGAGAAGACGAGAATATCATCGATTAAAACAAGAACAAACTTGTTAAGAACATCCCGGAAAACTCTGTTCATCAAGTCGATGAAATAAGCTGGAGCATTAGTAAGGCCGAATGGCATAACCAGCCATTCAAAGAAACCATTTTCAGTGCGGAATGCTATTTTAGGAATACTCTCTTCAACAATTCTGAGTTGGTGGAAGCCTGTAGCTAGATCGAGTTGGGAGAAAACTTTAGCTTCGTGGAGCTGGTCGAATAGATCGTTGATGCGGGGCATTGGATATCTGTTCTTGTGTGTGAGTTTATTTAGCTCTCTATAGTCCACACACATTCTGAGAGAACCATCAGACTTTGTGATGAATACAACCGCAGCACCCCATTCTGATTGACTTCACCAAATCAAGCCTTTAGCAAATAAATCTTTAGTCTGAACATTCAATTCTGCCTTTTCTTTAGGAGCCATTCTCCTGGGAGGGAGAACTACTGATCGAGCACCAGGGATAAGATCAATGCGGAATTCAATTTCTCGCGGAGGTGGTAGAGAATTGACTTCTCCAAACAGATTCAAAAAGAGTTGAACAACTGGAGAACAGCTTAGTTCATTTGGATGAGAGTCAAGAGAGAATATAAAACTCCCAGCACAATCTTGAGGCGATTTACCTTTAATAACTAAAGGTATACTCCTGTCGTCAATTAGAGAGACGGTTCGAGCTTTGCAAGAGATAATGGCTTCGAACTTTCATAGCCAATCGATACCTAATAGGATATCGAATGCCTCGAATCCAAGTACAAAGAAATCCCAAGTGAAACGATGCATGCCATACATAAGCGTGACATATTTGCATACCCTTTTGAGGTTAGCGGGTCCTCCAATAGGGTTTGATACACCTAAGAAGGTAGATGCAAGGATAGGTTCCAATCCAAGCTTGTTACATAAATCAATAGATATGAAACTATGTGTTGCTCCGGTGTCAAATAGAACTCTAACAGGTAAGGTATGCAACATAAAAGTACTCTGTAATGTACCTTGGTCATCCTGAACTTCCGGGGTAGGTGTGGAAATAGCAAAAACTCCAGAAGGAGTTCCCCTCTTCTGGGTAGGTCAGTCCTTCTTAAAGTGTCCTGGCTGTAAGCAAACGTGACAAACATCTCTCTTGGCCATCTGAGCCAGTGGCGGAATAGCTGCACCCTTTGGAGATAGGCAACTACTGGCATAATGACCTTTCTGATTGCAGTTGAAGCAGGTGATAGAGGATATGTCAATGGATTCTTCTGAGAATAGCCAAGCCCGGATTTCTTCTGCCAGTTCTTCTTCTGTTGCTCAAAATTTAGCTTCCTCTTCCCAGTCTCGCTAGAGGATGGCAGAGTAACTGGAACCTTGGTGACTGATGTTCCCTTTGGCTTTCCCTCATACCTAAGTGTAAAATCCATCAACTCGGTGAAATTTCCATGGACATGGGCTGTGAGGAGTTCGTAATACTCTGGACGTGCTCCATGGATAAATTTCTCATTCTTATGCAGTGGTGTATCAATTAAGCCAGGTTCGAACTTGGATGGTTCGTTAAACTTTCTTTTATACTCGGAGAAAGTCATGTTGCCCTGCTTGAGGTCAATAAATGATCGATAAAGCTTGGACTTTCCGGCTGCTGGCATCCACTGAGCCGTAAAGGAATCCCTATTTACAAGTTATATAAAGATGAGCCAAACTTCAACGAGATAGAAGGAATTTTTATTTGGATGCAATTTCAGTTAGATTTCTACCTAAACTGAGCCCAGGTGATAGTCTCTTTGTCAGTATGGTAGGTGACTAACTCCCACCAATCCTGTGCCGCATCCTGAAGCTGCCAAGCGGCCAATTTACGCTCTGCACGTCAGTAATCTCAAGGCCAGTGAAGATCCTTTCTAGACTTTTCAGCCACTGTTGTGCTTCATTGATGCTCCCGGAACCAGAGAATTTGACGCCGCCAAGCTGAGTTTATTCCTTGCTTAGAGTGGAAAACTTGACTGTGGGAGCTGGAGCATGTGGTTCGGGAGCATTTCCTCTACCCCCGCCTCTAGCATTCCTTGTGATACTCATCCTGGAATACCAAAAGTGATTTAGAATCAATGATAGAGATTTATAGAACTTAAGGAAATTCAAATCAAATGAATTCAATAAGAAGGATGGAATCAAAGGTTATGGATTCTAAAATGATTCTCCTCATTCTAAGGTTTAGTTACCCTATCTCTAATGAGCTTTAAAACTCCACAGGCTAAGGTTTTCGGGAAACCAAAGCTCTGATACTAACTGTAACAACCCGTATATTTTGGACCATTTTAATTGACAATAATCCACACATGTCAACTTAAATAGTACAAAACACGAATCATTAATGGAGTATATATTTATAAATGGGAATCATCACAGAATCACAAAAGATGCAACATAACAGAATAGTGCAGCAGAATTACAACAATGTCATAATAGTAGTTCATGAAGCTACTAAGTAAATACAATAATATCTCAAGCAAATAGTGAAATAGAAATACATAGATGTCCGATAATATCCAAATAGGAAGAGAAATACTGATAAAGATAAAGATAAATGATAATGTTCAAGTCTTCAGCTTCCAAGCAGCACAACAACAGAAATCCTCAGCCTGACCCGAGCATATGCGCAAACAAACACTCGAATCAGGACATATATTCTTATATAGATAATATGGTTCAAATTTGAAATAACAATAACTTAAAGATGAATGGAGTAACATCTTTCAAGATCCGTTAAACTATCTATACATTGTAATGTACGATAAGTAGATAATGTCTAACGGTAAGGTAAATATCAAAATAGTGTTAAGGCATTACCATTGTTCCCCTTAACACATTTATATAGCATTATAATCTATACATCATTGTAAACTCCATCATAAACTAGTGGGATATCAGGGAGTACTCCATAGGTATAATACAAAACAAATTCGTAGTTGTCACGTATAGGGATACAAGTATGACAAGGCACATGAGGCAATACCCATGGTTGTGAAACTACCGTTTGCCTGATCCGGACTGGTGAGAATGCATCGCCGCAACGATCGCAACACCTCAAAACAACACTCCAAATTCAAGGGCGCACACCAATCAACAACAAATAATGAGTAGTTTACGAAGAAGTGTGTTCGGTCGAGGTAGCTAACCCCATTTGGCCTCACACGGCTCCTGTTTTAGTCATTTCCAATTTGACACAAGTGTCAAGGCTATCCATTATCGTTCTCTTTCTTTAATCATCACGTACGTCATTCCAACCACTTCATTCTGGATCACACTCTGCGTATAGTTATTAAAGTGGTATTCGGTTTAGACAGTGAGTATGTCCCTAACCGATTTTGGTCTCTTTAGTAATCTTCGTAATTATTACACCGATTCGTCGTTTGATAAATATTAAAAAACCGAATCAATTTCAAATCAAATTAAAATCTATAAACCAACATTTCATTTGTCTTTCTAAAATAATTTCCTTAATTTACGTTTCATAACTTCCAAATTTACCATTTCAAAACTCTATAATTCAATTTAAATTTTTATTTAAAACAATTCAAATATTTGTTTAAATTCGTATATAAGTTTCATTCCGTAATCATTTAAATATATTTCATTTATCATCTAAGTTCATTGATCGATTTCATTCAATATTTGCTAAGTTAATTTATCATTCAAAATAATTCCTATTTAATTTTCAATTCATTAAATCAATTATTTATGTTCAACTCCGTTATATCAAAACTTACAAATTGAATTAAATTAAATCTGTCAACTCAAATTATTCAAATTACAAGTCTTACATTAATTTCAATAAATCACATTTTATTCCAAGTTAAAGGAATTCAATTTCACTTATTTATTTTAGTTACAAATTTCAAAACTCAATTAATAAAGAAACTTAATTTCACTTGTTCAAGAAGTTCAATTTCACTTATTGAAAAAATCAATTTTATTTAATTATTAAATAATTCAATCTTATGTAATTATTAAATAATTTCAAAACTTAATTATTAAATAATTTCAAAACCTAATTATTAAATAATTTTAAACTTAATTATTAAATAATTTCAAAACTTAATTATTAAATAATTTCAAACTTAATTATTAAATAATTTTAAAACTTAATTATTAAATAACTAAATTTAAAACAACGTTCTTTCATAAACTACTATGTTAATATTTTGTTTCAGATTATTAAATATTAACATTTATTTTTCATTAAATTTCAAACTCCAACTTCATTTCAAAACCTTACTATTTATTCAAATAAAATCTTTACTTTATTTTTAAATCAAATTATTAAACAATCGGGTCTTATTTAATTCTCTTTCCTAAGTCAAGTTCATTTGGGTATTTATCATTTCAACCCGATTCCATTTCAGCTCAAAAATCAAAGCATAGAAAAGGGAACTTGCAGTGTGATAACTGGGATGATGTCAAAGTAAATAAACAAGCAATAGCAAACATCAATAACAATCCAATAATTTATTTAAATAATCTCGAAATAAACGTATTAATTTACATTTGTTGTTATGCAAATTAATATAATTATTTCTAGAATCTGCACTATCATTTCATATATATTAAAGATTATTACTATAATATTTATACGGTTCTTCACTTGATATCTATTATTAAAATTTCATACTACATCAATTTAAATAACATACATTTAAATGGTTCAAGGTGAAATTAACCAAATTTCTACGTGTCAATTAATTTAACATTTAAAAAGGGGTCAAATCTAACTAATCAAATTCAACACATATATCAATTTTAAATTGTTAACTACCCAACATCAATTTCAATTTTTCATATTATTTATCACTTCAAATTAACAATTTAACGTCCAATGTAAACATCAAACAATCAATCAATTATCAACCAAACTGGATTATTATCGTATAAGAATATAAGTCGTGAAAATTAATTCACCTTTCGTGGTTAGAGAAATCAACAACAAAGCAAGAAGAAGCACGAATGGAATCGGTACAACATGAACAATTAAACACTGCAATTATCGACAAAAGAAAGACGATATTAATTCAAATGAACGTTCATATATAATTTATAAAATTATATATATGCGCTTACCGGTGACGAAGAAAAGAACGAAAGCTGAGAAATTGATGCTACTGCAAATGGAACTCAACCGGTTGCTTCTGCTTACATCAGAGAAGAGAAGTGGTTACATTTTTCAGTTACAAATATACACGCTGCGTATATATTTTCTTCTATAATTTAAACACAGTAACACTTTATTGTACATCAAACTGAACACTTCAGTTTCCTACAAAACAATACTATTTTTTTTTAAAACGACATTGTTGCTTCAAAATTTTCTTTAAAAAAACAAACCGAGCCTTCAACGCAGTTTCCCTTTTCATAAAACACTGTCACATATACACTTATAAAATGAATTTTATTTATATATATACAGCATGGCTCATGAACACACTGCCACATATACATGCACACACTGTACACGCAACATACACACGGTGAGGTCAGGAGGAGGTGGCGCGACAAGGCAGGGGACAGTGGAGGCTCCAGGAAGGGGTGGCGGAAAGTGGCTGAGGAGGGTGAACTTGCGACGGAGAGGCGCGCGTAGGAGGGAGGTGGCTCGGTCTGTGGTGGACTGGTGCGGCGTGGGGTCGGTGCGCAAGGGATTGAAGGGTTGTGGCGGGCATGTGAAGAGTGGATGAACTAGCGGCTGGAGGTGATGGGTCAGCCCGGTGAGGCATAAAGTGAAGGTGGGGCGAAGGGTCGAGGGGTTTTAGGGACGTAGGGGAGGGCGGTGCACGAGTAGTGGGGTGGAGTGCGCATTGGCTGTGCACAAGCTTAGTTCATCTTTTTTTTATGTTGACAATAAAGAACGAAAAAGAATAAAGAAGAAGAAGGGAGGGAGGAGAGTTTGTACCTGGAAGTGAATGAACAGTGAATGAAAATGGAAAGATACGTTTTCTTTAAATTTTATTATTCGTATCAATAAATTTCCTTTTTTGAATACTGAAACGTCACATCCATTTCCAAGCTAACCACTAGCTTCCAAGAACCTCATTTAATACATCAGCGGAGATTTATCATTGTCAAGTTTAAGTGGATACGGGTTGAATATTTCTGGGCTGGAAATGGTTTAACCGGTCCGTCAGGAATGGTTTAAATTAACGTAACGGTTTACATCGGACTCCGATTCACACAAATGATATACCATTTTGATCAGCGCGACGCTTCCAACGGTACATAGATAATTGTGATACGACAGTTTTATAAAAACTCGAAATTTACGCCGATTAAATTGTTCGATTGAATAAACAATTTAAATGAAGCAGGCGACGATGATATTTGACGAAACAAATTTCGATGCCTTGATCGGATAAATTTTTACAGCATTACTGTGTAAGAATATTTGGGTTCAAAAGTTAAATTTGTTGCAGTTTAAAACGAACTGATATACAGTAGAAAGGCGAACGAAATTTACTACAATATTTTGCGATGGAACTTTTTCTATATGCATAACTAACTGGATGCATCTTATAAACGAAATTTGGACATTAATTGAGATCATATCAAATTTCAAATTTTATATAAGAAATACTGAATTTTAAATTTTAAATTGGGTCGGAAATTCAGCTTCGTTACACTATGTTTTTTGGAAAATGAAACTACCATAAGGCCTCCCACCGCACACACCATGCAAAAGCAGAATTGGAGGAGATTTCTCCTTATGATAGTCAAAAATGCTTGATATGAGAAAACCCTTTGATATTATTATTAGTGCATAGTGCAGAAAACCTTTTGAAAGTACAATATTAATCTTAGCCAGCATACAACCTTTATTGTATGCCTACTATAGCTACCATCTAAACAGTGGGGCGCCATCATAAGTAAATGGCAGGTTATACAACTAAAACCGTACGGGGCATGTATTGGATGATTGGATTTCCAACAAATGGTCAGGATAAGCAACTTCCTATTGCCACATGGGAACGCCTCTGGAGGGACGCTTCGAGAACCTACCCGGATCTTTGCTAACACAAGGTCGGTTTACCCCCTTCCCGGGAGTAACACCTAAGATATGCCATCCCCAATTGTTTACGACCTTTATCCAAGGATCCTCAACCACAAAGCAAAATCACACAGTAATAAATTTACAGTGTCCACATGAGTTAAGTATCTGGGCTCCATACCAAGATACCACCATTTTCCAGAAGGAATAGACATACCTTAGGGGCTCGACCCCTGCAACCTTGCCGCATCTTTCCTGTTTCGACCATTTCCTAGTGAATGTTACATTAAGAAACCTTCCAGAGGTCTGAAAGGTTGTACCAGACGTCTGCAAAGTTGTATCAGACGTCTGAAAAGGTGTACCAAATGTCCGACAGGGAGCACCGGATGTCTGATAAATTGTATCAGACGTCTGATTCTATTCTCTGCCATTTTTTCTTCTTCTACCGTAGATTTTCCTTTTCTCCTGGTTCTATAACCAGACGTTTGGACTTGATAACCAGACGTCTGGTCACTTGGTCTGGGCAATAATTTGACTAGGCCTTGATGGCTGAAACGATTCAGGAGCGATCGAACGAGCAACGAAGACTAGGGATTTATGCCATGCGACAACCCAGCCTTATAGGCTCTCTGATACAGCCCAAATAACATGTCCAAATATCCATGGTAGGATTTTCATAAAATTGGACATCGAAACCAAAAATCGAGAAATTCACCAAATTAATTCAAATCAAAAGCAAATGAACATGAGTAGATCTTAGGAATTCATACCTAACAACAAAGAAAGTTATAGACATAGATGTAAGTTGAAGAACTCACCTTTAAACTCAAAAACAACCAGTGATAAGCTTTAAAACAAGGCAAAACCAATTCCTTTTCAATACACCTCTAGAATCTTCAATCTATTATACTAGGTGAAGTTTTTCCTAAGTTAGGGTTTAGGAATTTCTGAGAATCGAAGAAAGATTGAGATGGGGAAGATGAAGAGGATGCTTACCTATGCTTCTCCTTGATTTATAGAACTTGACTTTGAATTTCCTAGCAAAACTAGGGCTTAGGAATTTTAAGTATCCTTTCTTTCCCTCATTTTTTCTTTTGCTTGAGTGTTATGAAATAATAGAATGAGTGAAGAGGAGTTGGATGAAGAGTTAGGGTATTAGATGAGTTTAAGGGCTGAAACCCAAACCCAAACCCAAACCCAAAGCCCAAGAAAAATTGAACTCAACTCCAAACATATCGATGTTTATACTCAAAAAGGTCGCAAACTCCATTTTGGACTCAATGGAAGTGGTCTCGAGTTCTAATTCGACTGTTTACAAAAAGTACAATTTCGGACATTAATCCGACTAACGATGATATATTTAAATAAAGTATTTAAATATATAATCGTAAAATATGCGGGTTGTTACAATTACTCATACTGGCTATACGTTTGACTCGAAATTTATGGTTTTCCGTTAAAATCTCGGGTACTCAATTGATTTTGTGTAGTCTGAGAGTTGAGGTTTTCAAATACCTTATTAGACGAAAAAAGCTTTCGGAGACGTGCAGGAGGCATAATAGTTGTCTAAAGTTCTTTTTTTTTTGATTCCGTTGTGTTGTTTGCAATGGAAGAGTTGTTAAATTTCTAGTATATACTCTGATCATCCAAGGGGGCATCTACATTGATAGAGTTAGGAGTATGCCCTTGGATCGATTATGTAATTTGTTATGTATATCTAACTCGTTGACCGATCTTGTTCGAAATAAAGGTATTTTCTTTCTATTATATAATTGATATAATGTGGTTATATTAATTAATTAATTTAATTTAATGGAAATTTAATTAGAAAATTCATAAATGACATATTTTGTGCTAGTAGTTACAAAGTGTTATAACAGTGAGTAATTTATCACAATAAAACAAATATACCATTTTAAATGTTCCTAGTCAAAATGCATCGAGACTGGATATCGATGTATCCGTTTGAGACTAGAGCATGTAAAGCCCTCCAAATGTTGGGCAGTATATTACTCATGATAGTTGGGGACACAAAAGGGTTACGTACTGACAGTTATTGGATAACTATGTAATAACTCACTCGATAGTTTTCTGTTGGTTAATATAACTAAGGTCTAGCAAAGAATATCGATGTGACTAATTTACGTGGTTCTTTCGACTTGAGAATACTGTTGATCTTCAATGTGAAAGCTCATCTTTGATTATAATTAAATCATGGCACGATGTCCATCGAACGACTATAGTTGGGTCGAATGGAAGCATTGTGTATCGACCCGTAGATTTTAAAAGTTTTAAATGGTTTTATTTAACGTAATTAATTCAAACTTTTGAGAAATTTTATATAATAATATTTTGAAATAAAAATTTAATATTTGGATTACGTCCAATTAAACATGGCAGATTTTAAATTTTCAGTTTAATTTATCAAAATTTATTCCATTATGAAATTCTATTTAATTCAATTTAGCTAATAAATTGCTTTAATAAATATTGCAGAATCAATGCACATATGTTATCAATTTCATTTTATGGTGGTACGTTCCTTTATGTTTCCTACCAGTTAAATTATAAATAATTTGCTTTGATGGGTCAGCTAAATCAAAGCAACGTGACCGTTGCTATTTATTTCTTTTATTAATTGCTACAATTATTTTCACCAAATCAAGGGTTGACTGTTACTTGGCTTTCAAATTTTAGACTCTGCATTCAAAAAGAAACGTATGATATAACAAGTACTTCATATTTATTTTCAGTATGTTTCACAAAATTTTCTCTGTCCGTTCTTTTCTATTAAATATATACTTGCAGCTGTTATTAATCCATCGTTTCAATTCATTATATAACACTCACAACTACTAGAAGCTTTTATGTTTGTTAAATAAATTTTAGAAATGAATAGAAATTTATTTATGAGCTTTTGGCATGTTATTTCACCCATATCTGTTGAATTGCATTTTTTGAATTTAGCTGTTAATTAAATTGATTGATTGCGTATTAATTGGCTGTTAGAAATTATTGTTTGCATAAGAACTGCTAGTTAACAGTTATGTAAATTATCACTGAAAATAAACTGTTAGATTTATAGTTGATAAATATAAATGTTGAATCAGTAAATATTAAATTCCATTTAATATGTTTCTAAAAATTAGCTCCAACCAAATGTGACAATTTACATTTCATTTCTATGCAATATATACTCATCTTATTCCATTTATTTGGTTACTGCATTGGAATCTATTTATTAACCAATACTAACGTTATTATCATTAAAAAAAATTGATTCCCAATTTATTTCTTTATAAAGCAACAGTAAAGTTAAACCTTTTTAATTCGCATACCGTTGAATCTGCCTTTTCGCACACTTTAAACCGACACTCGTGCCAATTCAAAGCATACGCAAGGGCGGATTGTTATGGGGTAAATAAGAAAAATAGAGAAGAAATAAAACGAAAATAGAATCTCACAGCGGAAGGATAAAATATAATAACAAATATACAATTCATAAACAATTTACAAAAGCTTGACTCTTCTTTTACAATAAATATCAGAGTTACACATACCAATACAAGCAATGCAGCGGAATAGAAAGAGTGTGGTGCAATACTATATATAAAATAATACTGATTCTTCGTCTTCGTCATCCAAAGCTAAAATCTGCTATCCTGAAACGCTCGGACTGACCCGAGCGAATTTGAAAAGACAAAACACCCGAGTCAGACTAGAATATCTTATGTGAGTTAAATAAACAGAAATAAATATGAGTACAGTAACTCAAGAGATGTTCGGGATTTACATCTCCTAAGGATCCGTTAAACTATTTACTATGTAGTATATTGCGCTATTATAATAGTGTCTATTTATAAAATAAACTTACTTTTAAATAGCGTTAAGGAGTGACCCAATATTCCCCTTAACACAAATAATGCCAATAGTCTATACAGTACCGTAATACCTCCTGATCGGGAGGCTACCAGAGGATACTCCATAGGTACGACACAAATAGAAACTCGTAGTAAAGGCTCGGTATGGTAGGTGACACGGCACAACTAGGCAATGCCAGGGTAGATATACCAATTGCTATCCAGGCAGGTGGAAACGCGTAGCCGCAGTTACCGCCCACCTCGGACTAACTCCCCAAAATCAAAATATAGAAGTGGCCACTGAATCAAATCCAAGTCAAAGTATAATATCGAAGAGGAGCGTCCGATCAGAGGAATGACCTCATTGGCCTGAGAATCGCTCCTGTTTTAGCCACCTTATGCCAACTCACGGGAGTCGGGTCCACGTATTTACCTTACAGGAAACGTCGCCACCACCTACTTCATTCTGGAATCTCCACCGCGTACACGGTTAGTCAAAGTGGTTTTCAGTATCGACAGAGAGTATGTCCATATCCGATCCCGGTCTCTTTGCCAACCAATCATTATTATAACACCGCGGTTATTTAAAAATAGTTTATACTTTAAAACCAGAATATAATCCATTTCAAACCATAATATTACGATATCATTTCTTCCTTTAAAACCCAAAACAATTCATTTTGATATTATTTATATAAAACCCAAATCAATGATATCATTTCCCAAATATAAATATTTTCCAAAAATTATGCCACTTTTGAAATTTATAATTCCTTGTAACCAAATATTTGAATATTAACGTTCAACATAATACTTCGAAATCCATAGTTTTTAAAACCATTACTTTCAAAACTAAATGGTTTGGATATTCAACAGTATATAAAATAAGTGGTTTAACTTAAATGTTACTTTGAAAAGAAATATTTCTCGTGGCTTTACAATACATTTCTTTATTTAAAATTAAAACCAAAATTTAATATCGCTTCAAGTTCCAAAACCATTTCAATAAATTCATATATATCCGTATATCCATTTTTGAGTATAAATATTTCAACTAAAGTTGGATTTTATTTTTTCAAACCAAATGTTCTATTAATTAGCCTTGAATATTCACATAGAATCCATAATTAATAAGACTTCAATTTCTAGTAAAATATATATATATTTCCAAATTCAAATTTTACTAGAATATTCATTTCAAAATATTTTGGGAAAAATCCAATTATAAATATCATATCTTTAAAATTTCCAACTTAATATTTAAACATAGGATATAAATCATCAAACTCCATTTTCTTAATTTTCTTCCATTTTAATAAAGAAATTTATTCACCTTTTAATTTCAAAATTTCAACTTCATATGTATATAAATATGGAAGAAAACATTTATTCAGTATAAAATTTAAGATTTTTATAAACCGTATTCCATCCAAACCATAGAAATCACACTAAAAATAGTTATATATATAGACCGCGGTGCCTGTATATAGTTTTCTATCCTATGGTCAAGTGATACGGATATTTATCATTTCAATCCGCAATTTAAAAATAAAACTGCGGTTGTATATCATTTCAAACCGCAATCCCGAATGAAATGAAAAATGTATACTAACTTGCAGTTTAATGATATCCAAATAAAACATTCATTCAACAACACACCCATCATCCAATCACAACATCGATCAATATCAATCAATAACAATTATATATATAATCATATATAACAGGTGATAACTGGCAGTTTATTCAAATTAAATTTTATCAACTATTAATCTAACAATTTATATTCAGTGATAATTGACATAACTGTTAACTAGCAGTTCATATGCAAACAATAATTTCTAACAGCCAATTTACACGCAATAAATCAATTAAATTGACAGTTACATTCAAAAAAATGCAATTCAACAGATATGAATGAAATAACATGCCAAAAGCTCATAAATAAATTTCTATTCATTTCTAAAATTTATTTAACAAACATAAAAGCTTCTAGTAGTTGTGAGTGGGTTAAAACACTCACCTTTTGAATTTAAATCAAATTTAAATTCAATTTAAACTCAAAAATTCGTCCGTCTCAGAATTCGTCCGAACCAGCGTCATCGAGTCCGGAATTAAATTACGATCCTAACAAAAAAAATCGCGCGACAATCGGATCACGTATGAGAAAGTTATTCGATAAAACGTGATTGAAAATCAAATTTAATTAGAACAAACAAACACAATACCCAACAATCAACTGCCACCTCAGCATCTTCTCATCATCTCACGTAACACGCATGCTACAGCCTCACGCAGAGAACGAACCCAATTTTCACGGCCTTGACCGAGCTTTTGACCAACAAATTGTGCCACCTCCGGCCACCATATGCCTCGCCGTCACCCTAGCCCTACTCGCCATGACCCCCTCTCCACATAGATGTAGGTGCGACACCCTATAACTGACCGCCGCCGCCACCAAGGGCCAGGGTTTCGAAACCCTAAACGTCCAATTCCGGTTGCCACGCTCCACGATAAGGGCTGCGACCAGCACCAAAACACTCGGCATCTCGATCTCCCTAGAACCCAGAAACCAATTTCTCGATGGATGCCAAAATCGAAAACGCCCAATTCGCCACATGGGTTACGAATTTCTGATTTTGACCGCGATTCTAGTGAATCCGGACACCATCTTGAAAAACGAACAACAGACGTAGATTCGTATTGATGAACACTACGCCATATATTTTTTTGGTAATTTTCTGTAGAGTTTGGATTTTGACTTTTGATTTTGAACTGAAATTGGATCTGAAATTATTGTCTACCATTGAGGAGGAGAAGGAGTTGAGATATACGTACGGTCAAATGAAAATGAGGGGAATTAGGGTTTATAGCGATATATTTATAGACAAAGTTGAAATAGGATGGATCGGATAAGATAGATGTACGCGCTAACCGATATATGGCCCGAAAAGCCCGATTCGACTCCGGAGCGAAATTGGGTAAACCCATATATCAAAATAGGTAATTTAAAATATTCTGAACGTGATGGAAAAAGTTTCACGTCCAAATTTGATCGTATGAAGAAGTTATGCCGAAAACAAGATTTCCAAATTGATTTCAAATTGATTTTAATAAAATTGATTTCAAGGCGTTTCGCGTCCGTACGATCAAACGACAAGTCCGATCGATACGAAACTTGAAACCCTATAATAATTCACCGATACGGATCCGATGAAACTGGTTTCGTCGAAATCCGAGTCCGTGACAAAAATGGCTATTTTTAATATTTATTAAATAAATTAAATAAATCATAAAAACCAATTTTATTTTTCAACTTCTATTATTAGCCAAATTTCATTACTAAGATAATTCAATCAGTTCCAATTGATTTAACACGCTTGGATTTGAATTAAAATGTATAAGTATATTAATTTGCAGCGTTAATATCCGCACTTTCTTATTATTAGGAAATTAAAATTTTATTCTAAAACCCAATTATTAAAACTTATACCCTTATACTCTCAACAAAATCTAACTAAATAAATAATTGGATTTCCATTTCAACTCATTATCTTGATTGCAATTGGCCTTTTTACCATAATTAAATTCCAAATTATTAATAACCCTTGTTTTTCTTAACTATTTATTAATCCCAATCCAATTGAATTCAACACTATAAATTTGATTAATTTATTATATTCACTTCCTTTCTATTATTCAAAGTTATTGTTGTAAATACGACGAATACTAACATTAGTTTAAGATTTCACTCAATGTTTACAAATTCCATTTCAATTTAATAACGTAATATTTTACGTTCAATTCTATTTCATTTGTCGTAAATACCACTTGTTGAATTAAATACTCAAATCATAAATAAATCTTGCTTCTAAAGTTATACCAACAATGGTCCAGTTAAATTTGAATTAGCTTTACCTTTATTTTATGAAATTAACTATTGCAATAAATCCAAATTTATAAAGAAGGTTAGATTCCTATACTACTTCTTTGGTCTCAATTAACCTTTTATGGCGAGTATGAATTTCCATGTATAATTGAAACTTTTATATCCCTTAAATTTTTTTTTTTTTTTTACTATCATTCAATATCTACACATTCTAGCTAATTTCAACTAACATATAAATTAGCTATTCCAACTTCCATTAATTTCGATTATCATACTATAGAAATTAAATTCCCTTAACCACATAAATAAAAGTTGATCCCCATCTATTTACATTATATCACGTTTGCATAAATTTATTCAATGGTCACTTTTAATTAATAACTATCAAATTTCCAATCCAAATGTAAATCTTCCACCTTTGAATTCTTATATTAAATGGAATTTAATATTCACTGATTCAACATTTATATGTTTCTAAAAATTAGCTCCAACCAAATGTGACAATTTACATTTCATTTCTATGCAATATATACTCATCTTATTCCATTTATTTGGTTACTGCATTGAAATCTATTTATTAACCAATACTAACGTTATTATCATAAAAAAAAATTGCTTCCCAATTTTATTCAATACTTAGAACAAAAATTTTCACATTAAATCAAATCCTTCTATTCAAACCAAGTATCATGCTATGATAATATTTTACGTTGGTTACACTGAAAAAATCAACTTTTTATCGTTATCAATTAACATATATTAATTGCACAAATTAAAGGAATTAATTGCCATTTATCCAATTAAATTTCATACATCAATCTATTTCATCTAAATCCTTACCTATGAATATTGCAACCTTTAATTCCATTAAATACCAATTAACCCAAATTATTTCATTTATTCTAAGTCATATCACTAAAATAATTCATCATAATAAACTTAAAATCTATACGTTTATTGATTTATTTCTATTTGTCTTATGTTAAATTCTAAATTTAGTAAGACAACCTAAAGTACTCCATTCAATCGACAGTCCCTTTCAATTGTTAATACGTACTTAAATTTCTACAGTTGCCTTCCATCTTCACTTCCGTTACTATGATAAAAATTAGTAACGTTTATGCCATCAATCCATCATAATTACTTACCCTTAATTGAGTTTGATTTCCAAATAAATTTGCTGACCCTTAATTAGACAATTTATAAAAGTTTGTCATCATACCTATAGTTCTACGCTTATGCTATGTCTTAAATTTCAATAAATTTATAAATTTTGAGATGTTCATTAGGATTTACAAATTTATTGACTTGCAAGAACATGGTTTCTTAATCTATTCAATTTATCGTTCACAATCTTTTATTGCATTAAATTGGTTTAATATTCCCATAATAAATATTATGTCCAGGTAAGAATTTTTCTTTCTTTCTCTACTTAATTCATTTGAATTTTATTCAAATGTCTTTAAATAGGTTTCTAAGTCACTTCTATATAATTTATTCTAGCCTTCATTTTAATATTTATCTACCACCTTTATTCTTTCAACTAAAATAAATTACAAAATCCTATTAAACAAACAATTTTAAATGGTTGAACTTTATGGGTCGTTACACTCTCCCCCACTCAAAACTTTTCGTCCCCGAAAAGGAAAAGGAAGGGAGAAGGAAGAATAAAACAGTATATCTAATTTCAAATATTAACTTATAACAATAATTTACTAAATTAATTTCCTTTAATGAAATACACTTGTTTTATAATCATTATGTCTTTTAATACTTGAATTATTAAAGTTGGAAAAATATCTTTAACAAAATTCTAAGTCCAAAATTTACAAAAAATTTTGGCAGAGTCTCCTTTGTACGGAGGGACTCTGGAGAAAATATAATATCCAAATATACAAATATATTACATATATATCCAAAATAAAATATCCCACACGGGAAAATATATAAATAGCGCTTTAATCGTAATCCGAAAACGTACCTATTTGTCGGGCAATACGCTTATTATTTTGGAACCAAAAGTAGTAGCAGTTGCTTCCAACCCCTGTATTCACTTATATAATCTAAAAGTTAAATATCTATATTACAGTGAAATGTTTGGGTAGATTCAATCATTCATATCCAAATCAAATGCAACAACCATACATTTTAACAACCAGCACACACCACAAACAACAATCATTCAATCAACAACCATTAGTTGTTCGGGTTCAAATTCTGAAATTTTACGGAGTGAGAAATAACTATCAAGTGCATCCGTTACTCAACAGTCTTAGATGGAATAGAGATAGATTATTGTTCCTCCAACAACTCCAAAATTCCTTACCCAACAAACATACATCAACCAAACAATCCAAACCAACACCAAAATAGTTTATTTACATTTATTTCATAATTCAGTGGTTTGATTTTCTTTCCTTCATTTATGGAGGAATTTCTTTGTTTCTTACAAGTTTTATTTTCCAACTATCATAAATTCATTATATTTGTATTTCCTTTTTATTACTTAAGTTTATAGAATAAATTCTCATTAATAACAACAAAGATTTTGAATATCTTCATTTCCTTACTCTTCACTTGTAATATTTCCCTTAAATTCTTAATCTGCTAACATTCATTCTTATAAGTGGAAGTTTTTATTTATTCATCAACTATTAATTGTAGTCATTTCAATTTTTCCTACTTTCCATTATATTGGAATAGGGGAGATTAAAACGTACTTAAGGGAATAATCATATAATAATTTCTTATTTTGAATTTCATGTTATATACTCAGGTTCATATCATCTATTAATAATTCTTAACTTTATCTTCAATAAAATTTCAAATATAACCTAAGTTTATAGCATTTAATTCTTATTATAACAGTAGTTTATTGAATACTTCATTATTTCCAAAATTCTACTTGTATAATATCCTATTTAAAATTCTTATTTAACATTTCAACTATTATATTTGGGTAAGTTATTTATGTTAAGGAAATTGCAATTAAACTTATACAAGTTTAATCTCCATTCTTTTAATTCATTCATTCTTCAATAAATCTTTTCCATTATTTATCAGTTAAAAACTTTTACTTCCCTTATACCTAGCATTAACTTTCTTACTTAATATTTCACTAACAAATTTTAAACAATTAATTAACGGAAAAATTTAGAATTAAATACCGGGTCAAATTTTAATCTATTTCAAAATAATAGATAATTAATTTCTTGCAACTTTTATATCTCTAATTATATTTAGAACAATAAAAGAAAATTTTTAGAAAATTTCAACTTAAATATTTACGAACAAACTGTAAATCTTCACTAATAAAATTGTCACAAGAGGTTCAATCGAACAAGTCCAGGAATTAACCGACGAAGTGAACGCAAGCGTTTCATACCACTTGTTTTACTAAGTCGTTTAATTAGATTTCTCGTCCGAGTGAGGTAAAGGGTTGTATATACTAATAGATTGGAAAACGGTTTAAGAAAAGAGCTTTGTTATTAAAAATAGAGTTGAAATTGTTTGTTAAAAGAGTTTTGATATTTACTACTAGTATTGAAACCTTTATATTTTTAAAATGACAAATCACAGAAGAGATTGTAGAAACAATCATCACAAAGATCACATTCGGAGATGTGAATAAAATCTAAGGAAATCAGCTCAAAAGCGTCAAAGTGGAAGTTCCCCAACGACCAAACGTGGCCGAGATAACCAGAGATGGTTTGTCTCGAAGAATGGTCAACTCAGCATCTCAACAAAGCAAGTTCTGTTTAATGTTTTTCAGATAAGATCGCCTACGGAGGGGGGGTCCAGGGGGGGTGGCAACCCCCCTAGGTGGGGGTGCGGGGGCAACGCCACCGCTTACGGGGTTCGACCTGCCCGGTCAGGTCGCGGGGGTCCAGGGGGCAGCGCCCCCGGCAGGGTGCGGGGCAGCGCCCCGACCAAAACGGTACGACCTAGTGAAGATAAAATGAGGTCTAACGACCTAAGGACTCAAGGGTCTAACGACCTAACGACTCAAGGGTCATACGACCTTACGACTCAAGGGTCATACGACCTAACGAGCTATGGCCAAACGACCTAACGACTCAAGGACTCAACGACTCAAGGGTCCAACGACCCAACGACTCAAGGGTCCAACGACCCAACGACTCAAGGGTCCAACGACTCAAGGGTCATACGACCTAACGGCTACGACCTAGGGGTCTAAGGGGTCAAGCGACTTAGTGGTTGCGACCTAGAGGTGTTCGCGACCTAACGATGACTCACGACCCAACATGGCCGACTTAACAGAGGTCGCGACCTAACAGGATAACTCGTGACCGACTTAAGAGTTGCACGACTTAAGGGTTACACGACTTAAGAGTTAGGCCAGGAGCGACCTAACGAGATAAGGTCCAACGACCTATCGGGATAACTCGTAAACGACCTATGGATGAACGACTTAACTCCGAACGAGCTAAAAATGGCCAGAACGACCTAGGGTTAACTCGTGAACGACTCACGACCTAGGGACGAACGACTTAACTCCGAACGACCTAAAAATGGCCAGAACGACCTAAGTTTAACTCGTGAACGACTCACGACCTAGGGACGAACGACTTAACTCCGAACGACCTAAAAATGGCCAAAACGACCTAAGTGCAGAAAATTCACCAAAACGCTAAAAATTGGAGTTTTTCGCCAATCCAATCCAAACCAAATGCAAATGTGCATGCAAAAGTGATAGGGAATCATTCCCAACAGTCCAATATAGTTATAGACTAGATTTGTGAGATAAAAATCTCACCTTTGCACTAAAATTTATGAAGATGAAGCTTGAAAGCAAGGAGAAGCAATCCAAAGCTTGAATCCAATATCTTCTACTTGAATTTGGAGTTGAATGATGGAGTTGCAATTGAATTTGAGCTTGGAGTTTTAATTTCCCATTCTCTTCACCATTAATGCCTAAGCTTGAGTTAGTTAGGAAATTTATGAAGAGTGAGGAGAAGAGGGTTGGAACTTGGGCTTAATAGGCTAAACTAACCCAAAGTCCAAAGCGGGAAAAGTTAGTGAAATTTCACTAACTCCAAACCTATCGATGTTTATACTTAAAAAGTTGTAAACGACATTTCGAACTCAATGGAAGTGGTCTCGAGTCCTAATTTGACCGTTTGCAAAAAGTAGTTTTTCGGACCAAAATCCGATTAATGATTTAATATTTAAATAAAAATATTTAAATGTAAACTCGATAAATATGCGGGTTGTTACATTTAGATTTTTTTTAAGATGACATATATGTATGCTGTATAGATATGATTTATTTTATATTACGCACAAGTACTTGAGTTTGATTTTAAATCATATTATATATGTGTTTAATTTAAACAATGATGTTGGAATATCTATATATGTTTAAATTTAAAAGTGTCTGAATACAAGATATGATTCCTTAAATAATATATATGATTTTGTATATATAAGTTCACTCATACCATTTGTCACCATTGATCGGTTCTGATTTAATTTCGTCAACTCCTTTTATCAGCTTCAATCATCAAATTCGTGCCAAGTTTGATTTGATTTGGAATTCGTGCTTGGATTCGTAGCTTGCTCTGTTGTCAAAACCCTAGCCTCAAAAGGTGAGCAATCACTCACGATTAATGTTCTTTTATTTATTAAATCTGATTTCAATTGAAACGACAATTGAAATATGCTACTGTAAGTTGTTTACATTGTTATATATGTTATTTACCCGTATCAGTTCACCTGTGACATCTGACACCGTTATCTGTTATGTATACAATAATAATCCAGTTTGGTTGATAATTGATTGATTGTGTGATGTTGACTTTTGACGTTGAATTGTTAATATTGCAAGTAATAAATAAATTGAAATTGAATTTGGCATAGGATAATTAAAATTTGAATCGACATATATGTTGAATTTGGTTAGTTAAATATGACCCCTTTTAATTATTAAATAAATTGACATGTAGAATAGTGATAATTACACTTTGAACCATTGAACGTATGTTGGATAAATTGTTGTAGTGTAAAATTGAAATCGAATGACAAGTGTAGAACCGTATAAATAATTAGTGGAATAATCTTTAATCTACATGAAATGATAGTGTAGATTCTAGAGATAATTATATTAATTCGCACAAACAACAATGTGAATTAATACGATTATTTCGGGATTATTTGAATTAATTTATGGGATTGTTATTGATTGTTGCTATTGCTTGTTTATTTACTTTGACACCATCCCAGTTATCACACTGCAAGTTCCCTTTGTTATGCTTTAATTTTTGAATTGAATTGGAATCGGGTTGAAATGATAAATAGCCAAATGAATTTGACCTAGGACAGAGAATTAAATAAAAATCCGATTGGTTAATAATTTGATTTTAAAATAAAATAATGATTTTATTCGAGCAAAGAATAAGTTTTGGAATGAAGTTGGAATTCGAGTTTTAGAAAGGAAAATGTAAAGATTGAAATCTAAAACAAATATTAAGGTAGTAATTGATGAAAGAACGTTGTTTGAAATTTAATTATTTAATAATTAAATTTGGAATTATTAATAAATAATTGGGAATTAGTAATAATTAAGTTTTGAAATTATTAAGTTTGAAAACATTTAATAATTAAATTTGAAACTATAATTAAGTTTGGAATTGTAATTAAGTTTGAAATTATTAAGTTGAATTTATAATTAAGTTGAAATGATTTGATAATTAAGTTTGAATTCATAATTAAGTGGAAATGATTTAATAATTAAGTTTGAATTGATAATCAAGTTTGTAATTATTAATTTTTGAAATTATTAGTAATTATGATTGAAATTAGTTAATAATTGAATAAGATTGAATTATTTGATAATTGAACAAAAATTGAATTCTTTGATAAGAGAAATTGAACTTTTGAATAAGTGGATTTGAACTTTGTTAATAAATGAAATTGGGTTTCTTTATTTATTAAAGTTTGGAAAATTATTTAAATAAGTAAATAAGGGAAATTGAACTTCTTGAATATGTGAAATCTAGTTTCTTTATTAATTGAGTTTCAAAATTTGAACTAAGTAACTAAGTAAGTGAAACTGAATTTCTTTAACAAGAAATAAAACGTGATTTATTGGAATAAATATAAGTCTTGAAATTTAAAGAATTTGATTGGACGAATCTAATTTAATTCAATTTGAAGTTTGATATAATAAAGTTAACTTAAGAAATCGATTTAATGAATTGGAAATTTAAATGGAAATTGGTTTAAATGATAAATTAATGATTTCAGAATGGAACTTATATACGAACTTGAATCGATATTTGTGTAGTTTAAATAAATATTGAAATTGAATTATAAGATTTAGAAATGGTAATTTGGAAGTTTTGAAACGAAAATTTTGGAAATTGATTTAGAAAGACAAATGAAATGTTGGTTTACAAATTCTAATTGAAATTGAATTCGATTTGGTTTTGAAATATAGTAATCGACCAATCGGTGTAATAATTACGAAAGTTATTAAAGAAACCGGAATCGGTTATGGATATACTCTCTATCTAAACCAAAAACCACTTTAATAACTATACGCGGAGTGATGATCCAGAATGAAGTGGTTGGAATGATGTATGTGATGACTGAAGAAAGAGAACGATAATGGATAGCCTTGACACTTGTGTCAAATTGGAAATGACTAAAATCAGGAACCGTGCCGGGCCAAATGGGGTTAGCTACCTCGAGCGGACACACTTCTTTGTAACTACTACTCATTACTGGTTATTGATTGGTGCACCCTCGGAATTTCAGGAGTGTTGTTTCGTAGTGTTGCGATAGTTGCGGCGATGCGTTCTCACCAGTCCGGATCAGGCAAACGGTAGTTTCACTACCTTGGGTATTGCCTCATGTGCCTTGTCATACTTGTACCCCTATATACGCGACCACTACGAATTTGTTTTGTGTTATACCTATAGAGTACTCCCTGATATCCCACTAGTTTACGGTGGATTTTACAGTGCTGTATAGACTAGGATGCTTATAAAAATGTGTTAAGGGGGATAATGGTAACGCCTTAACACTATTTTGATACTTTATATTACTGATAGACATTATCTATTTAGCCTATACTACTACATAGTAGATAGTTTAACGGATCCTCAAAGGATGGTGATTCCAACATCCTTTGAGTTACTTGTATTTCGATTGCTATTTCACTTGAGTTGGATTTATTGATATAAGAATATTAATCCTGACTCGAGTGTTTTGTCTTTTGCTTTACGCTCGGGTCAGACTGTGTGTACCAGTATTCGAGACTCACCTTTGGAGTTGGAACTTTGCTTGAAGATCCAGCCATCTATTCTGCTTTCAGTATTCGATGATTCTAGTGATGTATTCTGATTTGTACTTGATGTATCGACTTACTATTCTGTTGTAAACTCTGATGTATCTTATATATTTATATAGTAGCTTCATGAACTACTATTTCTTTTACTTCTGCTGTATATTATTACTCTGTGTCTGTGATTCTGTGACTATTTATTTACTGTATATCTCAGTTTTGCCAAATTTAAATTAACAATTCGGTATTTTGAATTATTCAAGTCCGACATGTGCGGATGCGAATAGTCCAAAATAGCGGGTCGTTACAGTTGGTATCAGAGCTTTTGGTAGCTCTAGGCAAAACTTATCATATATGGTAAATGTATTTGTAGAATCACTCCCACTCGAGTTTCAATCTCTTCCTTTTAACTCAATTCCTTTGAATTTTGGAACGTTCTCTGCGGTCTCAAAATTCATTCATATCTCTCACTATTTATCTTCTTTTGATTCCGGAGTACCCCATAACTCCTCTTCAAATGATCTTTCTAGTGAGTCGGCGGTCGCGCCAATCCTAAATTTATCTGTAAATGGGTGAAACTCCTTTACAATAGATATTGATTTACCGAAGATTTCTGTATTTTTGGTTTACGATGCTATCCATTCCCGGCTATACCTGAATTCTATCTCTTGAGATCGAATGTTGATTTACCTCGGAATTCAGCATCGATCTTATTCTTCAAATTACGGTCGACCCGATTAAGGTCGTGCGTGAATCAAATAAGCTTATCCATCTCCCGATTCTGTTAATTGAATTATCTAATCTTCTGTTTCGAACCTATTTTCGAATCAAAATTCTCTTTGATTTGATTTCTACCAACATTAAATCTCTATACTTATTTTGAAAACCATCCTTGTATCGTCGAGCGAGAAAGTGTATTTGTGAATCAATATTAAAAATAAGAAAAATATATTGTGTTGTTTGAGTTGTTGATGTTTATTTGTTTTTTCGATCGATTCGTCTGATTAACGCTATCGATAGGATTTCCAAAACACTTGAACAGAGCAAATTGACACAATATCGTTTTCAATTTGGTCAACGAAATAAATTGTGTATAATTATATTATATAAGTATAATTTTCCTGAAATTAAATGGTTAACGAATCCGTGGTCCGAAATGATAATATTTAATTTTCATTTATGTATAAACCATTGGCTATTGTATAATATAAATAAATGAATTTATAAAACTTGGATATAATTTGATTTAGAATTTAAATGAATTTAAAACAAGAATTTGGGAATTTAATTTCCCATAGATTTCAAACCTTGTATTTAAAGTTTTAAAAGGTATATTATTTAAAGTATTTTCGAATAGAAATCATTTGAAAGAAATTTTAGATGTTTAGATCAGTGCTCTTCTCTTTGTCGCTGGAAAATAATTTCGGTGATGACGGCCGCAACATCGACATTTATTTTCGAGTTTCGAAGTGGAGAGACCAATTCGTAGTTTTGCTACTGTTTTGATTTGGAAATTTAATCGATTTAAATTTCTTAAGTATGATTTGATTTATACGTATATAAGTATATTATTTTAAATTTAATTTGATTTGATATATATAGCATATACATAAATTATCTCTAAATGGTTTAAAGGGAAATCGAAAATTTAAAATTATTAAATTTATGATTAAAGACGATTTTCAATGAAACCAAAAGTTTTGGCTAAACATACTTAACTTGAAATAAGTAAATTGTAAAATTTGATTGGATAATACTCAATTGCATTATATATAACTTACCTAAAATTTTCAAAAGCTGACTATGCAATTGAATATTATATAATATAAAATGATATCAAAGGAAATTTTAAATAAATTTGAGTAGTTATAATAAATGTAAATATACTCAATACATATGTGATAGGATATATTAAGTAGAATAAATTTAATAATAGTTTGGAATAAAAAAGAATTAAATTTGTCGAATAAAGTATGATTATAATAAATGACTATTCAAATTTATGATCTTTGAAATTGTTAATTTGAGATAATTGGATAATATACAATATAAATTGTCGTCATAAATAAAAAGCGAGTGTGTATAATAAATGTTATTCACTAAATTTTAATTATAAATGTTTATGAAGATAAATAGAATAATAAGTTAGATAAATAATAGGTATGATTAGTAGAAGAAGATTTGTATTGGAAGTTAATAAATTTAATTAAATTAACTTAAGGGAGTATCTTGAATCAATTAAGTTTAAATTTAATTTCGTTTTGGAAGAAACCTTTTGTATCTAACATTAATAAATGGGAAATGAAAAAAATTAATGGAAGCCTTGAATTTAAAGACTAGTTGTTGAATATAAATATTATTAAAATTGAAATATATATGGTTTGAACTAATTGTTTATTTTGTAATTCAAGTTTATTTTCTTTTGGTTGTTTCTATTCTTCTACTTCCTTCCTTTTCGGGGACGAAAAGTTTTGAGCGGGGGAGAGTGTAACAATCCGGATATTTTAACGATTTTATTTCATTTAATTAACCGTTTTTGTGAGGAAATAAAAAATAAATAATATAAACGATAAAATTTTGAAATATAAATTTGATATTTGGAATGAGTCCAGTTAAACATAGCAACCGGTAAATTTTCGTCCGAAAATATGAAAGTTTATTTCGCGCGTAAATTTACTTCAATTTAATTAGTTAAAAAGCGATGAAAATAAAACATTTTCAAAACCAAAATATTTTTACATAGAAAAATTATAAACTATCTTTTGAGCAAGTTGTCAGTTTGTCGTTTTCCCAAAATCGGACATCTTTGGCTCCGTCGATCTTATTTTTCTGCGATTTTTATGCATTTTCGCTAGTATAAAATTTCGAATTTTTATAATTCAATCGTACCGCTAATATCTTTATACCATTTTGATCGTCTCGTCGCGCTGATCTTTACGGTATATTTGTTTGTGTATTTCGGAGTCCGAAGGACGGCAAGATATACGGGAACGATTTCCGTATCGGTTCCATATTCAACCTTTTTGTTTACAAATGGTCATTCGTTTAACTATGGTGAAAAAAAAACGAATGGACACTCGACATAAATTGCAACCAGATTGTATATTGAAACGTTCTATTTTTTTTAGCGTATACACGTTGGGAAATATTACATTAGATGATTAGAGTTATTTATATTTTGGGAAGCCTGCATATCTTCTCCCTCTTAAATCACCTGTTCATTTTCCTACTCTCTCCCTCCTTTCCCTTCCACTAACGCACGCAACACAGCCGATCCCTCCTCCAACCCGTCATCCACTGCCTTAGCTCGCGCCTCCCTCCTCCTACACAATCAACCCGACCCCGTCGCCTTCTCACCACGTAGGACCCACCTCCCACGTCAACTTCCTACATTCTGTCTCCGCCCCTCACTTCCTGACATGGCCGATCCACCACGCAACTTCCTCCCCTCGTTTAGCAACTTGTCGGCCTCCTCCCTCTCCTCCACCCCTCCGCTTGCACAGCCACCACCACCGCTCTCTCGTCCACCCTGTAACTGCGCCTCCGGCTCCTCTCACGCGCAGCCTGCCTCGGCAGCACGTCGACCCTCCACCTAGGGCCTGCTATCCCGACACCTTCGGTCAGTATGCATCTAGTATCAGCTCAACTCAAAGCTTTTATATAGATGGAGGTATCTGTACTAATTCAGCTTTGCCAACACCATACAAGTTTGGTCTTGCATGTGCATGTTCTTTACTTCTTGGGTATGTGTGATAATATATAGTTATTGTATATTATATGATAGAAACCATATGCGCATATTTTCCCTTTTCGTTTAAAAGTATATGTTATATTGTTTATATGTTTACAATAATATATAATGATTTTTTTGATATGCGGTGATGAATTGTTATATATATATATATATATATATATATATATATATTTGTACACGTAAGGTTGTACAGTTATTATGTATAAGTATGTTGATATGTATACATTAGTTGATTTTATTCCAGTGAAGGTTTTATATAGGTGTGATGTATAAGCAATTATAGTTAAATACATATTGTTTACAAAGTATTTTATATATTATATTAAAAAAAGTTACGTACATGAGTGATGAGTGCAGTATTTTTAAAAGGTGTATATTTTATAATGGCTGATATATTATAGGTGAGTGTTGTGGTATAGTTTTGTTTTACTGTAGCTAGTATATAAAATGAATTCTGTTAGTAATTTAGGCTGTGTTTTATATATATACAGTAAAGTAAGTGTGTAGGTTGGTTTGCGCAATTTGTTTGTTATACGTAATTTATATGTGTGGATCTAGTAGATATATGTATTTATTTCAAAAATATAGTTTATATATACTGGGTTGGTTTGGATATACATATGTAACCTGCAGTTCATATGGGATAAGCCATGTTATTGTGCATAAATGAAATTGACTATATGATGAAATTTAGATTTTTTTTAAGATGACATATATGTATGCTGTATAGATATGATTTATTTTATATTATGCACAAGCACTTGAGTTTGATTTTAAATCATATTATATATGTGTTTAATTTAAACAATGATGATGGAATACCTATATATGTTTAAATTTAACAGTGCCTGAATACAAGATATGATTCCTTAAATAATATATATGATTTTGTATATATAAGTTCACTCATACCATTTGTCACCATTGATCGGTTCTGATTTAATTTCGTCAACTCCTTTTATCAGCTTCAATCATCAAATCCGTGCCAAGTTTGATTTGATTTGGAATTCGTGCTTGGATTCGTAGCTTGCTCTATTGTCAAAACCCTAGCCTCAAAAGGTGAGCAATCACTCACGATTAATGTTCTTTTATTTATTAAATCTGATTTCAATTGAAACGACAATTGAAATATGCTACTGTTAGTTGTTTACATTGTTATATATGTTATTTACCCGTATCAGTTCACCTGTGACATCTGACACCGTTGTCTGTTATGTATACAATAATAATCCAGTTTGGTTGATAATTTATTGATTGAGTGATGTTGACTTTGGACGTTGAATTGTTAATATTGCAAGTAATAAATAAATTGAAATTGAATTTGACATAGGATAATTAAAATTTGAATCGACATATATGTTGAATTTGGTTAGTTAAATATGACCCCTTTTAATTGTTAAATAAATTGACATGTAGAATAGTGATAATTACACTTTGAACCATTGAACGTATGTTGGATAAATTGTTGTAGTGTAAAATTGAAATCGAATGACAAGTGTAGAACCGTATAAATAATTAGTGTAATAATCTTTAATCTACATGAAATGATAGTGTAGATTCTAGAGATAATTATATTAATTCGCACAAACAACAATGTGAATTAATATGATTATTTGGGATTATTTGAATTAATTTATGGGATTGTTATTGATTTTTGCTATTGCTTGTTTATTTACTTTGACACCATCCCAGTTATCACACTGCAAGTTCCCTTTATTTTGCTTTAATTTTTGAATTGAATTGGAATCGGGTTGAAATGATAAATAGCCAAATGAATTTGACCTAGGACAGAGAATTAAATAAAAATCCGATTGGTCAATAATTTGATTTTAAAATAAAATAATGATTTTATTCGAGCAAATAATAAGTTTTGGAATGAAGTTGGAATTCAAATTTTAGAAAGGAAAATGTAAAGATTGAAATCTGAAACAAATATTAACGTAGTAATTGATGAAAGAACGTTGTTTGAAATTTAATTATTTAATAATTAAATTTGGAATTATTAATAAATAATTGGGAATTAGTAATAATTGAGTTTTGAAATTATTAAGTTTGAAAACATTTAATAATTAGATTTGAAATTATAATTAAGTTTGGAATTGTAATTAAGTTTGAAATTATTAAGTTGAATTTATAATTAAGTTGAAATGATTTGATAATTAAGTTTGAATTCATAATTAAGTGGAAATGATTTAATAATTAAGTTTGAATTGATAATCAAGTTTGTAATTGTTAATTTTTGAAATTATTAATAATTATGATTGAAATTAGTTAATAATTGAATAAGATTGAATTATTTGATAATTGAATAAAAATTGAATTCTTTGATAAGAGAAATTGAACTTTTGAATAAGTGGATTTGAACTTTGTTAATAAATGAAATTGGGTTTCTTTATTTATTAAAGTTTGGAAAATTATTTAAATAAGCAAATAAGGGAAATTGAACTTCTTGATTATGTGAAATCTAGTTTCTTTATTAATTGAGTTTCAAAATTTGAACTAAGTAACTAAATAAGTGAAACCGAATTTCTTTAACAAGAAATAAAACGTGATTTATTGGAATAAATATAAGTCTTGAAATTTAAAGAATTTGATTGGACGAATCTAATTTAATTCAATTTGAAGTTTGATATAATAAAGTTGAACTTAAGAAATCGATTTAATGAATTGGAAATTTAAATGGAAATTGGTTTAAATGATAAATTAATGATTTCTGAATGGAACTTATATACGAACTTGAATCGAAAGTTTAAATAAATATTGAAATTGAATTATAAGATTTAGAAATGGTAATTTGGATGTTTTGAAAAGAAAATTTTGGAAATTGATTTAGAAAGACAGATGAAATGTTGGTTTACAAATTCTAATTGAAATTGAATTTGATTTGGTTTTGAAATATAGTAATCGACCAATCGGTGTAATAATTACGAAAGTTATTAAAGAAACTGGAATCGGTTATGGATATACTCTCTATCTAAACCGAAAACCACTTTAATAACTATACGCGGAGTGATGATCCAGAATGAAGTGGTTGGAATGATGTACGTGATGACTGAAGAAAGAGAACGATAATGGATAGCCTTGACACTTGTGTCAAATTGGAAATGACCAAAATCAGGAGCCGTGCCGGGCAAAATGAGGTTAGCCCCCTCGAGCGGACACACTTCTTCGTAACTACTACTCATTACTGGTTATTGATTGGTGCACCCTCGGAATTTCAGGAGTGTTGTTTCACGGTGTTGCGATCGTTACGGCGATGCGTTCTCACCAGTCCGGATCAGGCAAACGGTAGTTTCACTACCTTGGGTATTGCCTCATGTGCCTTGTCATACTTGTATCCCTATATACGCGACCACTACGAATTTGTTTTGTGTATACCAATGGAGTACTCCCTGATATCCCACTACTTTACGGTGGAGTTTACAGTGCTGTATAGACTAGGTTGCTTATAAAAATGTGTTAAGGGGGATAATGGTAACGCCTTAACACTATTTTGATACTTTATATTACTGATAGACATTATTTATTTAGCGTATACTACTACATGGTAGATAGTTTAACGGATCCTCAAAGGATGGTGATTCCAACATCGTTTGAGTTACTTGTATTTCGATTGCTATTTCACTTGAGTTGGATTTATTGATATAAGAATATTAATCCTGACTCGAGTGTTTTGTCTTTTGCTTTACGCTCGGGTCAGACTGAGTGTATCAGTATTCGAGACTCACCTTTGGAGTTGGAACTTTGCTTGAAGATCCAGCCATCTATTCTGCTTTCAGTATTCGATGATTCCAGTGATGTATCCTGATTTGTACTTGATGTATCGACTTACTATTCTATTGTAAACTCTGATGTATCTTATATATTTATATAATAGCTTCATGAACTACTATTTCTTTTACTTCCGCTGCATATTATTACTCTGTGTCTCTGATTCTGTGACTATTTATTTACTGTATATCTCAGTTCTGCCAAATTTAAATTAACAATTCGGTATTTTGAATTATTCAATCCGACATGTGCGGATGCGAATAGTCCAAAATAGCGGGTCGTTACATTTATTTAATTAAATCGATTTGAAATTTTTGAATGGGAAATTTAAAGGGTGTGATTTTATAACTGGATTTTTGATTTAAGCGATTTAATGAATATTTCACGTTTAAATAAATTAAAGAAAATATTGAGTAAAATGTAATTTAAGGTTACTTAAATGATATTGAATCTAATAAGGGAGTATTTGAAGACTAAATAATAATGAGGTTAAATCGAGATCTATATGAAACTGGTATATAGAACATTTAAATATTAAAGCCTTGAACTATATTGGAATTTAAATGGTTTATGTTAAGATTCGGATCTGTATTTGAAATCAACGTAGTTGAATTTGTTATTTAGCAACTAAATTGAATTAAAATGAAAATTTAGGTTGAACTAAATTTGAATTTATTATTTAGAAAACTAAATTGGTTGAAAATTTAGATGAAACGTTGAATACTTAAAGTTTTGAAATATATGAAAAAATAAAGGGGTATTTGTGATTATAAATCCGAATTTGAGATCGATAAAATTTAAGTGGTTATTTTAGAAATTGAGTTGAATTTAAATTGATAAATTGAGATTGAATTTAATTTGAATGGGAATGTCGAGTTGATGTTGGAACGATTTTTTAAGTTGAGGAAATTGAAAATACGTTACTTTATAAATTATTTAATATATATAAATACTATTTTGGGAAATATAGAGATATTTGAAGTGAAAATGAGATTTGGTTTTGAAGTATAAATTAAGCTGAAATGACCACGGTGTTATAGTGTATATTTCTACCTTGTAGAAGGTTCCATGGACCCTTAGAGGATTGTTATCCCAAACATCCTTTAAATTATTTATATTTCAGTTGATATTTCACTTGAGTTGGATTTATTGATATAAGAATGTTAATCCTGACTCGAGTGTTTTTGTTTTGCTTTACCCTCGGGTCAGACTGAGTGATACAGCATTTGAGACTCACCTTTGGAGTTTGGAGCTTCATTTCGAAATCTAACTATCGATTCAGATTCCAGCCTTTCCAGTTGATTGGTTCAGAGAAGTCATCTGTTGCATTGGAGACTTCACTGCATTTGAACTATTCGGTTGTATTTCTCTAACTCTAATGTATATAGTAGCTTCATGAACTGCTATTCTTTATCTATTCTGTTGCATTATATTACTCTGTGATCTGTGATTGCTTTATTTACTGTATATTTTAAGTTTTTCCAAATTTTAATTAACAATTCGGTATTTTGAATTATTCAAGTTGGATATATATGGTTCTATTGTCGATTTGAATAGTCCAAAATAGCGGGTCGTTACAGTTGGTATCAAAGCTTTGGCTCTAGGCAAAACTTAGCATATATGGTAAATTTATTTACAGAATCACTTTCGCTTGAGTTGAATCTCTTCCTTTTGACTCGATTTCCTTTGAATTTTGGAATGTCCATCGGTTCTGAAATTCATTCTGTCTCTCCCTATTTATATTCGTTTGATTCCGGAGTATCCCATAACTCCACTGAATGATTTGTAAAGGGGGTGAAAACTCCGTTTCAATTGGCATTGACTCACCGAAGATTTCTGTATCCTCGGTTTACGATGTTGCTATATCTTGTTATGTCGAATTCTATATCTCTGGCGATCGAATGCCGAATTGCCTCAGAATTCTACACCGATCTAATTGTGGAATCACGGTTGACCGGTAAAGGTCGCCCGCGATTTATAGAAGTATATCCATCTTCTATTTTGTAATTTAATTATCTCATCTTCGATCGAGTCTATCTTCGGATCAGGATTCTATTGATTGGGGTTCCTCTAAATTAAATGGCCATCTTTGTTTTGAAATCCATTCTTGAATCATCCTTTGAAAATCGGGTTTTGTTTGCATTTTTGAAATTGTTTATACCGAAATTTTATTTTGATAACCATGATTTTTTTTTATATATAAAAGTGAAAATGTTTTCGATAAGGATTATATACTTATATATATAAAGAAAATAAGAAATTATTCTATATAAAAAGGTTTTGAAAGGATTTGAAATTTTGAAAAATTATAAGAAATTGATTTATATAAAAATGATTTATAACTGTAGAGTTAAATTTGAAATTCGAGAATTGAATTCCGGTATTTTGAAATTGAGTTTAAGATTTTGGAAAATATATAAAAATGATACGATTTGAAAGTATTTTTCCGAATAAGAAATATTTCAAATAAGTTCAAATGAATTCTAATAATCTTGAAGAAATTTCAAAGAAGTTTTCAAGAAAATAGAAGTCCAGAACTCACTTATGTAGCTGGAAAATAATTTCGGTGATGTGTGCACGCATCATCGACATTGATTTTCGAGTTTCAGAGTAGGGGAGAGGCCACTTTAATAGCTTCGCTATGCAAGTGATTTTGTAAAACCGTTTTGGATTTCAAATTCCAAAGTATAATTTGATATTTTAGAAAGATATAAGTATATATTTGAAACAATTTAAAATGAGACCGGTGTTCAGTCCTCGAGTTTCGGATTCAATAATTGATTTATTGTTGATTTTCAACTCTTTAATTGAAAATTTGATTTCCCTAACTATTTTGAATGTTCGAACACTTCCAAATCGAGATTAAATTTTCAAAGCTAAGAAATTTCGAAGAGTATAAAATGTTTGATAAAGAATATAAATTTAGTTTTGAAATGTTTTGAAAAAAAATAGTTGAATAATGTTTTTCAGAAAGGTAAATTGGATATTTCACATAGAAATAGATAGTTTAAAAGTTTAAAAAAAAAGGGATAATTATAAATTTGGAAATTGATTTTGGGAAAATATTTGGTTTTGAAATTAAATTGGAATTAAAAACCAGTACTTATATGGTGATTTTTGGAAATGAATTTGTTTGACTTGAATTATTTTAATTTGGAAAATGGGATAATTTTCTAAACCTATTATTTTGGGAACTTTGAAATTTAGATATTTAATTTGGAAGAAAATTTGGCGAAACCATGTATGATTTTGAAACTGAATTGATATTGAAATGATTTGAAATTTGAGAACCTTATATTATTAAGCACTTGATTTGGGAGTGGTCGAACTTATATAAAATGGATTGTATAAGTATGAAGTTGATTGAAATCTATTGATTTGAAAGGTACTCAATTTGGAAAGAGATTTTATATAATCGAAGTCTATATAAGTATGATTTGATCTACTATTGATTTTGGAAAGTATTCGATTTGGGAAAAATGGAATCCTATATATATGGACTTTATATAAGTACGATATTTGAAAGTAATTTGAAAAGGTACTATATGATATATATTTTCGAAGTAAAGATATGGAAAGTGCCTTCTACTTGATATCCGCTTTGTGGCCACATCGTGGATTCATTCTATCGATATTATTCTCTCTGATTTTTGGTTTTCCGGATGTAATACTCGAGTGTTCCCACTGTGGCGTAACCCACGGTTTTTTTCTTCTCTCGCGACTGCATATCGCAATTGCCTGGCTGAGTCTGGCCTAGGGGTACGGATTGTTTCCTGGGGGATCCAAGCGTAACCATTGTGTATCCTGCAATCTTTGTAGGTCGCGAATAGTAGCGAAACTGCCTGGCTGAGACAACCTAGGGGTACGGATTGTTTCCTGAGGGACCCAGGCGTAACCATTGTGTATCCTGCACTCTACCAGTCATCATGGCGTAAGTCGCAGAGCTGAGAAAGCTTACGGATACAGATTGTTTCCTGGGGGATCTATGCGTAACCATTGTGTATCTGCGAACCATGGTCGGACAAAGGTTTTGGTTTGGTTGTTTTGTTTGGATTGTACTTTCCATATCCGTTTTAAAGGTTTTTCAAGTATTTTCACTGGATGTTGAAACAAGTCTACTAAGTACTTGAAGAATCCTAGCTTTGCGCCTGATCAACGCATGGCCAGAGTCTGCAAGAACGATGATAAACTTGTTGAAACATCGAGTTATAAATGTATTTTCGAAAGGAAAATCTATTTCGATATAATAGTATTTTATTATAAAAGTATTATTATAAAGGTAATTATTATAAAAGTGTTTTTCTCAACAAAGAAATTTTGAATTAACATTTGAAATTTAAATTCTTATGGTTCTAGATTAATTATTCGCGCCCGATACCATTCCTTGCATCTACCTTATCTGCTCAGTTTAGTTATTCACCTTGATTCTGTTTCCCAAATCTACCTTCCTTCCTTGTTGAATATTTCCTTTAAAATATTGTTTAATTATATACTACATGGTTTAATAGAAATTTTAGTGTTATAAATATTTTAGAAGTTATTTATCTAAAATAAAACATTTTTTCTTAGAAAAAAAATGATTTGTGATCTAATAATAATATTTGGAAGGTATCTTGAAACAAAATAAAAATTTATGAATTTTGGATTTAATATTTCAATAGCTTCTTTGTAAATATAAGTAATAATATAAATAATTGTTTTCAAAGGAGTTTGAAAAGTATTAAAGTATCAAAGAAAATTAAATTTCAAACGAAGTTATCAAATAAATATTTCAAATAAAATCTATATAGTTTTTAATTAATTATTTATCTTGTCTTTCAATCTATTTTATTTCTGGTTGTTCTATTCTCCTACCTCCTACCTTTTCGGGGACGAAAAGTTTTGAGTGGGGGAGAGTGTAACGACCCGTAGATTTTAATAGTTTTAAATGGTTTTATTTAACGTAATTAATTCAAACTTTTGAGAAATTTTATATAATAATATTTTGAAATAAAAATTTAATATTTGGATTACGTCCGATTAAACATAGCAGATTTTAAATTTTCAGTTTATTTTATCAAAGTTTATTCCATTGCGAAATTCTAATTAATTCAAGCTAGCTAATAAATTGCTTTAATAAATATTGCAGAATCAATGCACAGATGTTATCAATTTCATTTTATGATGGTACGTTCCTTTACGTTTCGTACCGGTTAAATTATAAATAATTTGCTTTGATGGGTCAGCTAAATCAAAGCAACGTGACCGTTGCTATTTATTTCTTTTATTAATTGCTACAATTATTTTCATCAAATCAAGGGTTGACCGTTACTTGGCTTTCAAATTTTGGACTCTGCATTCAAAAAGAAACGTATAATATAATAAGTACTTCATATTTATTTTCAGTACGTTCCACAAAATTTTCTCTGTCCGTTCTTTTCTATTAAATATATACTTGCAGCTATTATCAATCCATCGTTTCAATTAATTATATGGTCCATTACTCTGCCTTTTCAGATTTGAACGTGCAGCTGGTGGCATTAAAGTTGCTTTAATTATCCACTGAATTATCGTGATTGTCCCATTACTCTATATTTATTCTGTACGTTTTATCTTTGCTTAAATTTCTCTGTCCATTCCTTGTTCCATTTTAAATATCATTGCCTTTCCAAACTTATTTTGTACTATCCAAACAAACAAAAAAGTTATTGCTTTAAATATAGCTAAATCAACTTATGGCCATTGCCATTTCAAAGTTTGAAACGTATAAAATACTATACGTCATTTCGCATTCATTGGTTTCTTTTATTTCTTTCTTTCTTTCTTTCTTTCTTTACGTTTTCATTCTAGTCTGATTTATAACCTTCCTTATTCTCTTCGTACATTCTATTTATTCTAGCCTGCTCCACCTTTCTTTCACCTAGGACATCTGCATTCTTTTCATCCTCTCTCTGCAAATTTTCTTTCCACCAAGCGCATGCCCCCTCCTTCTCCCCGCCTCTTCTCTTAAGAAACACCCTGCCTTCCAGCCGAACCCAACATCTTCCCTATCCACATCGGCAGCCTCATCATAGCCGAGTGTATAGCCTAGATGCAATAACTTCTGACAACACATAGGTGGCATCAACATTTTCCCCATTGTCTGTAATTTCTTATTTATTCCTTTTGCCCACCCATCAGCGACTCGAGTTTACACAGGGTATGTCTATACATTGTATTATATTATATATATTTGCTAGTAGTATACTGCCTTAAATTTACATATTTTAGTGTATATATGTATGACGGCTTACTTTATTTATATACATAAAGTAAGCTATATTTACAAACTCAGTGCAACCGCAATTTTCTTTATAAAAGGCAAATAATACAAATTTTAGTACCCAAAGATATATATGTATGGCTGTACTTAATAAAAAAAATATAAAAAAAATTTCTCGATATAACAGTATAAGCTTATATATCAATTTCTGAGTTTATATATATTTTGTTATATTGTTTTTTTTATTTTTATATAATAAGTATGTAAGCTTATTTATATTCACATATTAGTATACATAAGTTGCAATATATTGTTTAATAAGCCTAAAGCATTGTATATCTTCATACTGTTATGATGTGCGTGCTTTAATAATAAAGCTATTGATCGGGTACAGATAGGTTAAGTAACGTGTACATTTGGTTAATTTATATAAAAGTATATATAACCGTTTCGATTATAGTTATAATGAATATATAAGAGTTATATAAATGAATTTTATACTGTGTGTTAACTTAATACATTGTTATTTATATTGTCCAGTTTTTGAATATATGTTTGAAACGTTTTGATTTTTATATATACAAATATTTTATTTTATACATATATTTTGTTATATATGAAGGTTTTATAAAAAATAATTATTTTAAACTGTACTGCATATATATTCTTTAAAAAAAGGTAAAAAAAAAAGGAGTAAGTTAACAATGTATTATAAAGAATATTGTTTATCTGCATATATATGTGCATAAGTTTGTTTGATTTCCTGCTGGATATTTTGAAAAGGAAAGTAATAAAATATAATAATTATATATATACATAAGTATTCATTTCAAAAGATACTATATATGTGTGTGTTGATCTTTAATATATGTGTTTTATGTTAGAACATTGATTTTTAACTATACATATATATTATTTTAATATTGGTTTAAAATGAATATTTATTACATGGAAACGACAACCGTAAAATGAATATAATATATATGTGACATTTTGAATAATTATATATTTGTTATTTAACATTAATATGAAATGGAAGCGTTTTAAAGTTATATGGTTTTCATGGGTGTACATATATATATATATATATATATATATATCATTTTTTAAAATGCGTGTTTTGATTTAACGTTCATTTTGAAAGAAAGTAATAAATTAATCATATAATCTTCATTTCAATTTTATCAAGCTAATTTGATCCGTTCTCATTAATTTCTATCTATCAACTTTTCCGTCGAAATCGTACCATCTAACTTTGCTTTGGAAGTCGTGCTTGCATTTCGTAACTCAACTTCATTGTCTATTTCTCTAACGTCGAAAGGTGAGCAATCACTCATGATTAACATTCTTTTATTCATTAAATTTGATTTCAATTGAAACGACAATTGAAATATGCTGTTGTAGTTATTTAAATTTGTTATATATGCTATTATTTGTAACTGTTCACCTGCGGGATATGACACCATATCCTGTTGTTTAGATTATATTGTTATTGATGATATATGCCTGTTATTTTATTGTATTTTCTATTATCACTCTGCAAGTTCCCTGTAGTTTAGAAACCACTATGGGTTGAAATGATACATACCCGAACAGACTTTAGAATAGGAGAAAATGGTTATGGGTTGAAATGATAAACCCAAGCGATTTTCATTTAATTGAATTTGGGATTACGGGTTGAAATAATATCCACCCGTATATATTTAGTATACGGATTGAAATGATAAATATCCGTAGCACTTGACTATATGATAGGAAATATATATAGACACTGTTGGTCCATATAAATATTTTGAAAATAATTTCTATAATTTTTGAAAGAAATATATGGTTTAATACTTTTGATTCTTAAGATATTATATAAATGAAAATTGTATATATAGATTTAGTAGGAATATTTGATTTAAATTAGATTGATTTAATGCATATAATATGGTTAAGTATTTATGTAAATCTATATTTCAAATAGATTCTCTTGTAATAAAATGAATAATTAAGTTTGGGAGATAAATTTGGGTTTATAAAAATGGTATTTAAATAAGGATTTATTTAATTAAAAAGATTTGAAATTTTTGAATGGGAAATTTAAAGGGTATGATTTTATAACTGGGTTTTTGATTTAAGTGATTTAATGAATATTTCCCGTTTAAATAAATTAAAGAAAATATTGAGTAAAATGTAATTTAAGGTTACTTAAATGATATTGAATCTAATAAGGGGGTATTTCAAGACTAAATAATAATGAGGTTAAATCAAGATCTATATGAAACTGGTATATAGAACATTTAAATATTAAAGCCTTGAACTTTATTGGAATTTAAATGGTTTATGTTGAGATTCGGATTTGTATTTGAAATCAACGTAGTTGAATTTGTTATTTAGCAACTAAATTGAATTAAAATGCAAATTTAGGTTGAACTAAATTTGAATTTATTATTTAGAAAACTAAATTGGATGAAAATTTAGATGAAACGTTGAATACTTAAAGTTTTGAAATATATGGAAATATAAAGGGGTATTTGTGATTATAAATCCGAATTTGAGATCGATAAAATTTAAGTGGTTATTTTAGAAATTAAATTGAATTTAAATTGATAAATTGAGATTGAATATAATTTGAATGGGAAGGTCGGGTTGATGTTGGAACGATTTGTTAAGTTGAGGAAATTGAAAATACTTTACTGTATAAATTATTTAATATATATAAATACTATTTTTGGAAATATAGAGATATTTGAAGTGAAAATGAGATTTGGTTTTGAAGTATAAATTAAGCTAAAATGACCACGTTGTTATAGTGTATATTTCTACCTTGTACAAAGTTCCATGGACCCTTAGAGGATGGTTATCCCAAACATCCTTTAAGTTATTTGTATTTCAGTTGACATTTCACTTGAGTTGGATTTATGACATAAAAATGTTAATCCTGACTCGAGTGTTTTGTGTTTTGCTTTACGCTCGGGTCAGACTGCGTGATACAACATTTGAGACTAACCTTTGGAGTTTGGAGCTTCATTTGGAAATCTAACTATCGATTCAGATTCCAGCCTTTCTAGTTGATTGGTTCAGAGAAGTCATCTGTTGCATTGGAGACTTCACTGCATTTGAACTATTCGGTTGTATTTTTCTAACTCTGATGTATATAGTAGCTTCATGAACTACTATTCTTTATCTATTCCGCTGCATTATATTACTCTATGATCTGTGATTGATTTATTTACTGTATATTTTAAGTGTTGCCAAATTTTAATTAACAATTTGGTATTTTGAATTATTCAAGTCGGATATGTATGGTTTTATTGTCGATTTGAATGGTCCAAAATAGCGAGTCGTTACACATTGGAAGTGAAACACTATACAATAGAGGATTTATCTTCTTAGTTATATGAGGTTAGTATCACGGTCAACTGAAGTCAACTAAAAGTCCTCTGGCCAGAGCATTTTGGTTAATAATATTTGTGATTATTGAACCAAGGACTTTGTGTTTGCGCTATAAAGTTGAATGTGGATGATACTTGAATTTTGACCATTACCAAATTCCATAAATCCAAAGTGATATAGTTTTGACGAAGAGATTTGGTGTAAATAATTATCAGTATCGGGTACTGCTTATAATAAGTAAAATTAGATTTTACTAAAAGATGTGCAAGCGATAAATTCGGCCAAAATGTTACACTACCTGATAAGTGACATGCAAACGTTAATACTTGAGTTCGATATTAATCGCTGACTGAATTTACAACTTTGAGTCGCACAATCGAAATGATGAATGCTTTAAATGAACTACATGATTTAATTAATTTATAAATATTAATTACTAAATTTTTATTTAATTTGTTCGAATGCCCTTAGCATTTAGTAAGTGCATATATATGTGAGTTATAAACGCGCATATGGATATACGATATCTTACAGTGTTTAAATTTGATTTAAACATGATAAACACTAAAAAGGGGGCTTTAAATAAATTCTATTAATTGTGAAATATTAATTATCAAAATTTTATTTTAATTTATTCGAATAACATTAGCATTTAATGGTGTGCGTATATAAAAGTTATAAATGCGCGCACATTTAAATTGGATTTAAATAGGATTGATGCTAATGAGATTTTGGAAAATTTTGAGGGTCCATGTGGCACCATCTATGGCTAGCTATGCATGCAGAAGAGAGAGAGGATCTGATTAACATTTAAAAAGGAATTAATAGGGGAAAGTTCAATGGAAGAATAGGAAGGTTTCTATCATTTTATGTAGAAACGTCTCCCTTTATTTTCTTATGCGATTGATTTATTACCTGTCATGAACATCCCTCTTGCTCTTCTATTAGAGAATTTCTAAATTTCATCGCTTCCTAACCTCTAAATTTTCATAATAAAATATCAAATAAAATTAATAACAAAAGGTGGTTCTAATCTCTTTATTCTTGCAAAATTCGGAGATTTATTCATGGAATTTAAGAGCCTTTGATTCATCATTCAAGGTGCATTCTCTTGGAAATATCTCAAGGTGATAATTCTAATTTTATATATTCATCATTCAACTTATTTATGTAATTTAGATCCATCTAATATTTCATCTCATATGTGTATTTGTTTATTTGATCAAATAGATTAGATTCCTATTGTTCTATCTTAATTAATTACATATGTACACAATGTAATTTTAATTTGAATTTTTTTTAAGATATATATTGTTGTTTGCCAATTCTTGTTGTCATTATTAGATCTACGTTATATGGATCCCATGCTTAATTATTTTTCATATTGCTTAATTGTTTAGATCTGAAACCTATGCAACATATACGTATGTGTCTGATTTGTCATATCTATTTTGTAGTTGTTTCAATTTTTTTATTTAAGAAAAACACCTTTAAATTAAAATCTAAGTCTTAATTAATGAAATATTGCTGTTATTGATTCAAATAGAAAACAAATATAATTTATTTATGTTTGCATGTATGTTTTGTGTTCAATATTTCAAATTCAATCTTTTGGTTTTTGCATACTTCTTTTTAAAGTTATACAAATAAAGTTTTCTTTATAAACATAATTGGACTTTATTGCAAAATATAATAAACCTTGGTTTTCCTTTTAAAATTAAAGTTAGGATTTAGTTGTTATTTTGTATTGGAACATATACTAAAGTATAATTTTTAAAATAAAGATGTATTAAGTTTAAAACATTATTTACAATGATTTTTGTATGTGTATATATACACACAAAAATTTATATGCATGCGTATATATACATATATATAGTGTATATATACATATATATGATTTGAATTGAATTAATATGATGGACTTTTACGTAAAATCAAAAAAATTTAATAATAAAAACTTTCAGTTTTGATACTAGGTTCAAAACTGTCGACCCTTTAGAGTTATAAAAGTGAAACTTAATTTTATCTCATTTATAAATTTATGTTTATTGTATATACATGTAAATATATGTAAGTATATGTATTTTAAATAATACTATGGACAATAAAGACACATATGTAGAAAATATCATCTCTTTACATTATCAGATTTGTTGCACTTACATAATTCACAATAAGTATACTTGGACAATAGTTACATTTTATGCCATAAATAAATTGACAATTAATATCATTTAATGATCCAATCTATTTCATTAGAGAGAGAGAGAGAGAGAGAGAAAATGGAAGGTTTCTCTCTTTATGCAATGTTTATTATACTCTCAATTAATTAACTATTTTTAGATAAAGAAATTAATGGTTTCCCTCCCCAAATTAACTCTTATAAACAATTGTTGAGAGTATTTGATGCACTATACATTTAAACTAAATTAATTTTAAACTTCCTTTTAAACAACATTAAATAAAATAATACTTTATTTAATGTTTTATTAGATTGGATCTAATATACATTTAGACTTCATAGGCTCACAAAAGATCCAAAATGGTAAAAAAATTGAAACTCACCCATTCCTTCTGATGTAGGCTAGCCAAGTTCCTTCAATGTTATCGGAGCCCGATATCCTATGCGGTCTAAATTAATCATGCAAGGGCTAACTAATTAAGCTTGTGCACTTAGTACGATCTTCAGAAAGGTGATGTCTAGGATTGGAATTGGGTAATCAAGTACACTGTCCTAACTGGTTACCTACCTGTCCTTAAAGGTGATGTGAGCCCAAAGGTTGTCCTTAATGGAAAGGGCGCAATTTGAATTGGGCCTTGGGCTAATTTTCAAAATAGTTTTGAAAATTAAGACATGATTTTAAATTAAAAAGTAACATAAAATAAAAAGATGTTCATTATAAAAGCTTATAATAGAACATGAACTTTCGAAATGTTTAAAAAGGTAATGAAAACTTCAAAAAATTTGAGAATACTTAAATATTAATTTCAAAATTTAAAATTTTATTAATAATATTAATAAAATAAATCAATTAAATGAGTTAATTAACTAATACTTATATGCATGTATTATATATGTTGATATGTTATGTTTTTTTAAAGTGTTTGAGATAACATAAGTATACATGTATGTATATAAGATAGATTTTGAAACTAATATAATTTAATTTAAATTGTTAACTAACTAAATAAATAAATTAAATGTTAATTAATTAAATAAAAATATGCATATATAAGATATGTGTGTTATATTATAAAGGTTATAGTATATGCTACAAAGGTTATAATAGATATGTTCAATATAAATGTTGTATTGGAATACTAATATAAAATTAATTAAAGAGTTAATTAATATAAAATTAAATAATATTTAATCAAATAAAATATTATACGTAAGACTATCAAATACGTAATATGAAATATAAAAGTTATATAACAATAAAATTTATATGATATGAATGTATAAATTAAAGGTGGAACATTAAATAAACCCAAATGACTTAAGGAATAAATCATTTGAAAATGTAGGTATACCGTGATGTGTCTGACACTTGAATCATGAGGGTATTTCATAAGAAATACATTATTCCATAAGTCAATATCACTCGATATAATATATTAAAGATTATGAATCTTCGATATAATGTTGTCCTCTACCATATATATATATATGTATGTATGTATGTATGTATATTAGTAAATTGTTGTGTACTCCTTAGTTGTTGATCAAACTAAAGCTAAGGATGTTATGTGTAGTATTATTAATGTAATGAATAGACGAGAGAAGATAACTATATGGAATTTTTAAGCAAACTCAAAGTACATATACTATACTTAGGTCGTCATGATATGGTAGGTATGAGTGAATAATCTCTTTCGATTTGTTGAGCAAACTCAAGGTTGAAATGAGATCAGGAGAAGGAAACATGAGTTAGGAGTTTTATGTGGTACAACCGATAAGGAGTTACCCATCATTTCTGGGGCTATGATTTGTTGAGCAAACTCAAGGTCAGAATACCAAGACAGACGAGTCCTAACATCCACCAGTGAAGTTGTAACGACCCAATATTTTCAACCATTTGCATCCGCACATGTCGGACTTGAATTACTCAAAATATCAGATTGTTAGTTTATATTTGGCAAAACTCAGCATATACAGTAAATAAATAAATCATAGAATCAGAGACATAGAGTAATATAACAATAATGCAGCGGAATAGATAAATAGTAGTTCATGAAGCTACTATATAAACAACAGAGTTTGAAATAAAATACAACAGAATATCTCAAGTACAGACTGATGACATCTCTGAACAAATCATTTGGAAAAGTTGAAAGCTGAATCGATAGTTGGATCTCCAAGCGACGCTTCAAACTCCAAAGATGAGTCTCAAATACTGTGTCACTCGGTTTGACCCGAGCGTAAAGCAAAACTGTGACGCCTCACCTCTATACCCACGCTAGCCAAGAACACTACGGAGTAATGCTGTCAACTAGCACGGAGAATAAGGTTGTTGAGGAGCGACCATCCGTGTAATTGCTTTGTGCGAGCACCGATATGTCAGATAGTATAACAGGCATTTTATTTCAAGAGGAAATCCGACATACCGATACAAACACAAAGCTACTACACGGTGGCTATAATAATCTTCGGAAACAAATATAGAAAGAAGCATAACACAAATCAGTCACAGATAATTCATATCACAAAGGCGGAAGATAATATAAATATATAACTAACACATGAAAGTGTATATCAGAGTAGTGGTCAAATAGATCCACAATAATACAAAAGAATAGCAACATGTGCTATACAAAAAATACAACTATGAGTCCATATCTCAAGTGTATACAACGAAATAAACTACTAATCTAAGTAGTTAGCCAAAAGTCAGAGAATCAATCCCAAGTGAGAAGTCAAGCTGAAGCACCTGCAACATCTCGGTCTGACCCGAGTATTATTTAATAAGAAAATAATAAACGGATCAGTCTAACTATAAATATCAGATAACATGATATAGAATAAGAGATATGGCATAAACATATGATATCCATAATGGCAGACTACTATAAGTATGAAATTGAAACTCAACATGAGATTAATCAATATCACAAAAATCATCACAAAGATCCAAAAAGGGGTTTCATACCCAAAACTTGTATTCACAACAAGTCAATGACACACGAATTCACCAATGCACAAAAATTGATAAATCATATCAATAGAAATCACAAAAGTAGGTGAAGCATAAATTCCAGAATTCAACACACGAAATGCAGAAATCACAAGAAAAAGGGGGGAGGCCTATCACACGAACGGGAGCATTAAAGCTCACCAACATATGTATCACACGAACGTGAAGCTATCTCATGGTAGCTAGCCATTAATTTTTGACACACGAACGGCCCGAAGGCCATGGGGAGCTACCCCACATGGGTGAGTCGAAATCACACAGAAACGGTGTCTAGTCTAAATTGTAGACAAAGAGACATCGCACAATTGTTAGTCTAAATCACAAAAATAATCATCATGATCATCAAGAAGTGTCAATTACAGTAAGCTAGTAAATATATGAGCTTAGCTTCATGTCCCATAACCACTAGCTTAACTTAAATATTTACGAACAAATTGTAGATCTCCACTAGAAAATTGTCACAAGAATTTCAACCGAACAAGTCCAAGAATTAACCGACGAAGTAAATGTAAGCGTTTCATACCACTTGTTTTACTAAGCTATTTAATTAGATTTCTCATACGAGTGAGGTAAAGGTTTGTGTATACTAGTAGATTGGAAACGGTTTTATAAACGAGTTTGATATTGAAATTATAGTTGAAATCGTTTTGATGAAGAGGTTTTGATATTTAATACTAGTATTGAAACCTTTATATTTTTAAAGTGACAAATCATAAAAAAATGATTGTAGAACAATCAACCAGAAAAATTCACATCCGAAGACGTGAATAAAATCCAAAGAAATCGATACCAAATCCATAGAAATGGATATTTCCAAAAATCCATAAAAAGAAGTCATCAAAGTCGATAATAAGTGATAACGACTAATAGGATCACTAAAATCGATAAACAATGAAAATTCACACAAAACAGCCTGAATAGGCAAAAATAAACATCTCCAGACGTCTGATTTGGAATCCAGACGTCTGGATTTGTTTTCTGAAAAATAGTTCAGAAAGCTACCCAGACGTCTGGAATAGCCAAAACAGACGTCTGAGCCATGGCCAGACGTCTGGTTTTGAATCCAGACGTCTGGTTTTGTTCTTTGGAAATAACCCAGAGAACACCCAGACGTCTGAAACATCAAGTCAGACGTCTGAGACCTATCTAGACGTTTGATCCTAAATTTAAGACGTCTGGAATTAGTCTCTGACTTTTTTTTATATTCTGCGTGGTTATATTTTTTTCTCTCCAGGTCCAAACCAGACGTCTGGACTTGGTCAACAGGCGTCTGGTCACCTGGTCTGGGCAACAATTTGCCTAGGCCAAAGTGGCCAAAACGTATCGGGAGCGATCGGACGAGCAACGACGACTAAGGATTTATGCTTAGCGACCACCCAGCCTTAACGGCTCCTCAATACACCCCGAATATCATTATCCAAATATTCATAATAGAATTTTCATAAACTTGGACCAAAACACCCAAATTAGGAAAATTTCACCAAATCAAAAGCAAATGAATATGCACAAATGTTAGGAACTCATACCTAACCACAAAGATAGATATAGAAAAAGATGTGAGATAAAAATCTCACCTTTGAACCCAAACGATTGAAGAAGAAGCTCGAAAGCAAAGGAGAATCAACCACTCTTCAAATCCAACTCAAGAACCTTGATTCTAAGCTATAAAAAAAGTACATTCCCAAAGTTAGGTTTAGTAATTTCTGAATTTGATAAGAGAATGAGTTGGAGAAGAAGAAGAGAAGCTTACCAATGGGTTCTTCTATTAGTTTGGAGCTAGAGTTTGATTTGCAAAAGAAAACTAGGGTTTTGGAGTTTTAATTTCCCATCTCTCCCACCATTGATGCTTTAGAACTGAAAAGAGGAGAAAGTGAGGGTGAATGGGGAGGAGTGGTTCAGATTTGAGTATAAGTTGAACATAGGGCTGAACCCAAACCCAAACCCAAAGTGAAAAGTAGCAAAATTCTACTATCTCCAAACATATCGAAGTTTATACTCAAAAAGGTCGCAAACGGTATCTTAAACTCAATGGGAGTGGTCTCGAGTCCCAATTCGACTGTTTGCAAAAAGTAGCTTTTCGGACTAAATTCGGAGTATCGATGAAATAGACTCCCCTCCTTAAAGAAATTGCGTCCTCACAATATTTAAAAAGAAGATATATATAGTAACAACCATAAAAGCATATTCAACACAAAAGAAGTTTGAAATAAGAAGTTCACCTCAAAGAGCACGAGAAAGTAAGTCCGGATGTGTTCGCTTGATGAACTCTCAAGATTCCCAAGAACAATCCTTAGGATTTGAAGACCATTGAACTTTAACAAGCGGAACATCTTTATTTCGAAGTCGTTTGACTTCCGAAGCAATGATACGAATAGGATGTTGCTCATAAGTTAAATTAGGCGAAACTTCAATCTCTTCCACAACACCGGGCTCAAGAATAGAATCGGAATCTCGAAGACATTTCCGAAGTTGAGAAACGTGAAACACGTCATGGATAGCAGAAAATTGAGCCGGTAATAAAAGGCGATAAGCCATAGATCCAATACGTTCAGTGATAGGAAACGGCCCAATGTATCGAGGCTCTAATTTTCCCGATTGACTGAAACGCACAACACCTTTCATAGGTGAAACACGAATAAAAACAAGATCTCCAACAGAAAATTCTAATTTCCTTCTTCGGTTATCGGCATAGGATTTTTGTCTACTATGGGCTTCTTTCATTTTATGTCGAATAAGGTCAATTTTCTCTGTGGAATCCCAAATAAAATCTGGACCTAAAACCAGCTTCTCACCGGCCTTAAGCCAACAAGAAGGAGATCGGCATGGCCTTCCACAGAGTGCCTCGAAAGGTGCCATACCAATACTAGATTGAAGCTATTATTATAGGAAAATTCAACAAGGGAAATATGATCTTTCCAACTTCCACCGAAATCGAGCACACAAGCACGAAGAAGATCTTCAAGAGTTTGATTCACACGCTCGGTTTGTCCATCGTACTGGGGGTGATAAGCGGTGCTAAAATTGAGCTTCGTCCCCAAAGCTTTTTGAAGACTCTTCCAAAATCCACTAGTAAACAATGGATCACTATCGCTAACAATAGAAGTAGGAACTCCATGTAATTTAACAATCTCATTAATAAAGAGTTTGGCCAAAAGAGGAACGGTTCGATTAGATCGAACGGGAATAAAATGGGCGGATTTAGTAAGCCTATCAACGATCACCCATAAGCTATCATGACCCGAACGAGAACGGGGAAGACCGTCAATAAAATCCATGGAAATCTGATCCCACTTCCAAATTAGAATTTCTAAAGGTTGCAATAACCCACCGGGCCTTTGATGCTCGGCCTTAACGAGTTGGCAAGTCATGCAACGCTTAACGGAGTTAGCGATGTCAAGTTTCATTCCCTCCCAATAATAAAGTCGCTTCATATCTGCGTACATTTTACTACTACTGGGATGAATGGTAAATTTAGAACGATGTGAATCTTCTAAAATATCTTTACGAAGATCACCAATATTTGGTACGACAAGTCTACCAAATCTCCGAATGCAGCCACGAGAATCGATATCAAAGTTTTTCAAACCTTCAATATCAATTTTATCCTTAATATTTTGGCCAAGAAGAGCCAATTCAGGATCTAGCCCTTGAGCTTCAAGAATGCGGTCTAAAAGAGAAGGATGAGCCTCAAGGCTACACAAAACAAGTGATGAGCATAAATCGGATACGCGCTCTCGAATCTCACAAGTGGATAAAATCTCGAGATCGTTCCATTCGGATATCATCATAGAAACAACCGCTTGTTTTTTACGGCTAAGAGCATCGGCGACACGATTACCCTTACCGGGAGTATAAAGGATATCAAGATCATAAGTGCAAGAAATTCGAGCCAACGCTGTTGACGCAAATTAAGTTCCTTTTGAGAGAATAAATACTTCAAGGACTTATGATCAGTATAAAGACCAAATTTCTCTCCTAAAAGATAATGACGCCAAACCCGAAGAGCAAAAACAATAGCCGCGAGTTCTAAATCATATATGGTGTTAATGGTAAAAATAGCTTTAACGCTAACACCCGGTGTATATCGTGATGAAGTGAAAGCACCACCCGCTTGCACGGGAATCAAAGTAAACAAAAAATAGCAGAAAAGTAAAAGAGACAGAGATTTTTATAGTGGTTCGGCTTCTAGCAAGCCTACATCCACTTTACATCCTCCATTATCTTCTTCGAGCACACTTTTACAAGATTACAACACCTTTACAACATGATTGATTGATTACAACACTTTTACAATTCACTTTCGAGTTTACAACACAATTGAAGAAGGAGATTAGAACTTTGATCATAGATTGTTCCTCGGATCCATGCTGAATGGAGTAGATGCATTGATGTAGAATCTTCAATGGTTGAGGTGCTCAGAGAGTGGAGAAATCAGCAGAGTGTAGGCGCCTTGAAATCTCGAAAATTCCTTTTGTCGTTGGAGTCGGCGGAGTATTTATAGGAGAGTTTGGAGTTGGGTCGGTTGGGTATAGGTCGTGAGCGACCTAGGGTAGGTCGTAGGTCGTTAGCGACCTAAGATGTAGTAGGAGAAGGAGCGGCGACCTAACGAGTGGCAGGAGAAGGGGGAGCGACCTAAGGCCAGCGGCATAAGGAGTAGCCTTCGTCTTCTTAGGTCGTGAGCAATCTAATAGAGGAGGGAAAGTGAGGCTTAGGTCATGAGCGACTTACTGGAAGAGGGAATGTGAGGCTTAGGTCGGTAAACTATAGGTCGCTAGTTCGCTTCGTGTTTGGTGAGAGATAGGTCGCGAGTGACCTACGGGTTAAGGATAGGAGTTAGGTCGCGAGCGACCTAACTTGGAGGGAGATAGGTCGCTAAGTCGCAAGGAATTCTCTAGCTCGCTAAGTCGTCGGTCCCTTCAACTCTTTAGGTCGCTGGAGACGTTAGGTCGTTGGACGCTATAGATCGCTGCATAATTGAGAAGTTAGGTCACTAGGTCGGTAAGTCGTTAGGTTGCAACCTTTAGGTCGGCAGAAGTGTTAGGTCGGGCATCAGTTAGGTCATGAACAGGTTAGGCCGCATGAGTTTCTGAGTGGGTAGGTCGCTCATGCCTTTAAGCAGTTATGTCGCTGGAAGCTCTAACCCGTTAACTCGCTGGAAGCTCTAACCCGCTATCTCGCTGTAAGCTCTAACCCGTTAACTCGCTGGAAGTTTTAGCTCGTTGGATACTCCATGCCCCAGGTCGCATACCGTTTTGGACGGGGCGCTGCCCCTGGACCCCTGCGACCTGACCGGTCAGGTCGAACACCGTAGCGATGGCGTTGCCCCCGCACCCCCACCTTGGGGGGTTGGCACCCCCCTGGACCCCCCCTCCATAGGGGATCTTAGATGAGAAATCATTCAACAGAACTTGCTTTGATGAGATGTTTTGATATCACGGCCTTGCTAAAAAGGCGGGATAACATGTGGCATATCTAGTCTCGGTCGGCTTCAATTGCCTAGAAGCATAAGCAATAACACGTTCTTTTTGCATAAGAACGACACCCAAACCAATGCGACTAACATCGGTATAAACAACGAAATCTTGATACCCTTCGGGAATAACAAGAATAGGAGCATCAGAAAGGAGTTCTTTTAATTTCTGAAAAGAAGTTTCACATTTTTCCGACCAAATGTATTTAACACCTTTCTTCGTTAAGCTAGTGAGAGGCACGACAATCATAGAAAAGTCTTTGATAAAACGGCGGTAATAACCCGCCAATCCAAGAAAACTATGAATCTCCATCACACTCTCCGGTCTCTTCCAATCTTGAATCGCTTCAATCTTTGAAGGATCCACGGAAATTCCGGATTCGAAAATAATATGACCGAGAAACTTCACACGAGATTGCCAAAAGTGGCATTTAGAAAACTTTGCTTTTAATTGATTACTCCTAAGAGTTTCCAATACAATCCGAAGATGCTTTTCATGCTCCTCCTCGGTTTTTGAATACATAAGAATATCATCAATAAAGATGAGAACAAACCGGTCGAGAAAGTCTTTGAAAACTCTATTCATAAGGTCAACGAAATAAGATGGGGCATTTGTCAACCCAAATGGCATAACAAGCAATTCATAAGATCCATAACGAGTACGGAACGATGTCAAAGGAATACTATCCTCTGCAATACGAAGCTGACGGAATCCAGTAGCTAAGTCTAATTGTGAAAAGACTCTAGCACCACTAAGTTGATCGAATAGATCATCAATGCGAGGTAAAGGATATTTATTTTTGATAGTAAGATCATTAAGCTTGCGGTAGTCAACACAAAGCCTAAGTGTACCATCGGATTTCTTCACAAAAATAGCTGAAGCTCCCCAAGGCGAGGAACTAGAGCGAATAAATTGCTTCGTCTCCAATTCGGATAATTGTTTACGCGTCTCCTCGTTTTCTTTATTGGACATACGATAAGGAGGACGAGTGATAGGTTGAGCTCCAGGAATGAGATTAATTCTGAACTCAATTGCTCGCTTAGGTGGTAATCCTAAAACGGGCTCAAATATGTCGGAAAATTCACGAACAACGTGAATACGAGAAATAATATCTTCCTCATCATCGTTATCGTCATCACGAGGATTTAAAGAATATAAAGATGCAACCAAGCTGGAATCCGAATCTTTAAGGTTAATAGAAATCTTCTTAACAGATTGAGGATGTCGAAGATGAATAGTCCGCTCAGTACATAGGATATGAGCTTCATAACGGTTAAGCTAATCCATTCCCAAAATCATTCTGAAGCCTAAATAACGCATGACATGCAAATCGGCTAGGAAAGAAAAATCACACCAAATAATCTCGACATCTTTACACAATAAACTGAGTGTTGTGGATCCACCAACCGGATTCGCAATTCTCAAAGAAGTCATTAAAGCAACAACACTTAAAGAAAAAGTATCAACAAGCTCTTTTGATATAAAAGAATGGGATGCTCCCGTATCAAAAAGAACTCGAATAGGTTGATCATGAAATAAAACAATACCATCAAGAATGGAATGAGAAATACCTTAGCCACGAGATGTGTTGCCAGGGGCTTGAGCAACATTTAACTTTCCCTCCTTCCTGCCCAGAGGCTTGGGGCATGAAGATATAACATGACCGGGAACTTTGCAGTAGCGACAAGAGAGAGACTTTGGGCACTTGTTCGCGTAATGGTCCTTCGAACCACAATTATAGCATTTCCCTTTAGTAGAGGAAAAGGTCTTTGCAGCAGGAGTTGCTTGCCTCCCTTTCTTATTGGGATAAGGACCTTTGAATTTGTTTTGCCTCTTCTTGTTGTTGAAGTTTGGTTTGGAACCCACCACTTCAACCTCATTTTCCCTATCCGCCTCTTCAAGACGAAGAGCGGTATCAATGAATTGGTCGAAGGGAACTTCTAATTTTAGAAGTAATGGCTTCTTGAGATTTTTGTTTAAGCCATAGACGAACCTCTGGTTCTTCTTTAAAGGGGTGTTGATGTATTCAACCCCATATTTGGAAAGCGACTCGAAGGAGGCGACATAATCAGTCACGGAAGAATCACCTTGAACAAGGTCTATAAATCGTCGAGCCAATGTCACTTTCTCTGCTTCTGGTACAAATTTCAACTCGAAGCATTCCCGGAATTGCTCCCAGGTGAGATCCGCTTCATTAATCTCAGAAATAAGAAGTTCGTACCAGTCCAATGCTCTTTCTTGGAGCATACTAGAGGCCACCTGAACTCGGTGAAGGTCAATAAGATTCATGCTAGAAAAGATTCGATCGCGTGTTCTTAACCAAGCCTGGACTTTAATAATAGTTTCAGAACCTTTAAACGGCTTCCCGCCCAGGTTGGTGTAATCATTGCACAAACGTGAAAACCCAGATTTAGGGTGAGTTGGTTTCGGATTAGAACCAGCTGCTTGAGCATTCGTGACAAGGTCAAGAAGTTGCTGGGTAGTCATAAAAACTCCATCTTGGGGTGGATCACTAGATGGTCCAATTCTGGGACGACTAGGTCTAACCATTTCTCTTCTTTAAGAAAGAAAGAAGAGGAAAAAGTTATTCTCAAGATAAATATCAAGCAAATCTTGTTAGATAAAACAAGGAATCATAAAGAAAATAGGATGAATCGGCACAGAGACTCGAATTAAATCCTAAAGCACGACTCCTAAGAAAAACTTAGGACGATGATCCTTGTTATAATATTCCATATTTTTCCGAAGTTTGGCTCTGATACCAAGCTGTGACGCCACACTTCTATACCCACGCTAGCCAAGAACACTACGGAGTAATGCTGTCAACTAGCACGGAGAATAAGGCTGTTGAGGAGCGACTATCCGTGTAATTGCTTTGCGTGAGCACCGATATGTCAGATAGTATAACAGGCATTTTATTTCAAGAGGAAATCCGACATACCGATACAAACACAAAGCTACTACACAGTGGCTATAATAATCTTCGAAAACAAATATAGAAAGAAGCATAACACAAACCAGTCACAGATAATTCATATCACAAAGGCGGAAGAAGATATGAATATATAACTAACACATGAAAGTGTATATCAGAGTAGTGGTCAAATAGATCCACAATAATACAAAAGAATAGAAACATGTGCTATACGAAAGAATACAACTATGAGTCCATATCTCAAGTGTATACAACGAAATAAACTACTAATCTAAGTAGTTAGCCAAAAGTCAGAGAATCAATCCCAAGTGAGAAGTCAAGCTGAAGCACCTGCAACATCTCAGTCTGACCCGAGTATTATTTAATAAGAAAATAATAAACGGATCAGTCTAACTATAAATATCAGATAACATGATATAGAATAAGAGATATGGCATAAACATATGATATCCATAATGGCATACTACTATAAGTATGAAATTGAAACTCAACATGAGATTAATCAATATCACAAAAATCATCACAAAGATCCAAAAAGGGGTTTCATACCCAAAATTTGTATTCACAACAAGTCAATGACACACGAATTCACCAATGCACAAAAATTGATAAATCATATTAATAGAAATCACAAAAGTAGGTGAAGCATAAATTCCAGAATTCAATACACGAAATCCAGAAATCACAAGAAAAAGGGGGGAGGCCTATCACACGAACGAGAGCATTAAAGCTCACCAACATATGTATCACACGAACGAGAAGCTATCTCATGGTAGCTAGCCATTAATTTTTGACACACGAACGGCCCGAAGGCCATGGGGAGCTACCCCACATGGGTGAGTCGAAATCACACAGAAACGGGGTCTAGTCTAAATTGTAGACAAAGAGACATCGCACAATTGCTAGTCTAAATCACAAAAATAATCATCATGATCATCAAGAAGTGTCAATTACAGTAAGCTAGTAAATATATGAGCTTAGCTTCATGTCCCATAACCACTAGCTTAACTTAAATATTTACGAACAAATTGTAGATCTCCACTAGAAAATTGTCACAAGAATTTCAACCGAACAAGTCCAAGAATTAACCGACGAAGTAAACGCAAGTCTTTCATACCACTTGTTTTACTAAGCTGTTTAATTAGATTTCTCATACGAGTGAGGTAAAGGTTTGTGTATACTAGTAGATTGGAAATGGTTTTATAAACGAGTTTGATATTGAAATTATAGTTGAAATCGTTTTGATGAAGAAGTTTTGATATTTAATACTAGTATTGAAACCTTTATATTTTTAAAGTGACAAATCATAAAAAAATGATTGTAGAACAATCAATCAGAAAAATTCACATCCGAAGACGTGAATAAAATCCAAAGAAATCAATAACAAATCCATAGAAATGGATATTTCCAAAAATTCATAAAAAGAAGTCATCAAAGTCGATAATAAGTGATAACGACTAATAGGATCACTAAAATCGATAAACAATGAAAATTCACACAAAACAGCCTGAATAGGCAAAAATAAACATCTCCAGACGTCTGATTTGGAATCCAGACGTCTGGATTTGTTTTCTGAAAAATAGTTCAGAAAGCTACCCAGACGTCTGGAATAGCCAAAACAGACGTCTGAGCCATGGCCAGACGTCTGGTTTTGAATCCAGACGTCTGGTTTTGTTCTCTGGAAATAACCCAGAGAACACCCAGACGTCTGAAACACCAAGTCAGACGTCTGAGACCTATCTAGACGTCTGATCCTAAATTTCAGACGTTTGGAATTAGTCTCTGCCTTTTTTTTATATTCTGCGTGGTTATATTCTTTTCTCTCCAGGTCCAAACCAGACGTCTGGACTTGGTCAACAGGCGTCTGGTCACCTGGTCTGGGCAACAATTTGCCTAGGCCAAAGTGGCCAAAATGTATCGGGAGCGATCGGACGAGCAACGACGACTAAGGATTTATGCCTAGCGACTACCCAGCCTTAACAGCTCCTCAATACACCCCGAATATCATTGTCCAAATATTCATAATAGAATTTTCATAAACTTGGACCAAAACACCCAAATTAGGAAAATTTCACCAAATCTATTCAAATCAAAAGCAAATGAATATGCACAAATGTTAGGAACTCATACCTAACCACAAAGATAGATATAGAAAAAGATGTGAGATAAAAATCTCACCTTTGAACCCAAACGATTGAAGAAGAAGCTCGAAAGCAAAGGAGAATCAACCACTCTTCAAATCCAACTCAAGAACCTTGATTCTAAGCTATAAAAAAAGAACATTCCCAAAGTTAGGTTTAGGAATTTCTGAATTTGATAAGAGAATGAGTTGGAGAAGAAGAAGAGAAGCTTACCAATGGGTTCTTCTATTAGTTTGGAGCTAGAGTTTGATTTGCAAAAGAAAACTAGGGTTTTGGAGTTTTAATTTCCCATCTCTCCCACCATTGATGCTTTAGAACTGAAAAGAGGAGAAAGTGAGGGTGAATGGGGAGGAGTGGTTCAGATTTGAGTATAAGTTGAACATAGGGCTGAACCCAAACCCAAACCCAAAGTGAAAAGTAGCAAAATTCTACTATATCCAAACATATCGAAGTTTATACTCAAAAAGGTCGCAAACGGTATTTTAAACTCAATGGGAGTGGTCTCGAGTCCCAATTCGACTGTTTGCAAAAACTAGCTTTTCGGACTAAATTCGGAGTATCGATGAAATATTTAAATAAAATATTTAAATATAAAATCGACAAATATGCGGGTTGTTACAGACTCCCCTCCTTAAAGAAATTGTGTCCTCGCAATATTTAAAGAGAAGATATATATAGTAACAACCATAAAAGCATATTCAACACAAAAGAAGTTTGAAATAAGAAGTTCACCTCAAAGAGCACGAGAAAGTAAGTCTGGATGTGTTCGCTTGATGAACTCTCAAGATTCCCAAGAACAATCCTTAGGATTTGAAGACCATTGAACTTTAACAGGTGGAACATCTTTATTTCGAAGTCGTTTGACTTCCGAAGCAATGATACGAATAGGATGTTGCTCATAAGTTAAATTAGGCGAAACTTCAATCTCTTCCACAACACCGGGCTCAAGAATAGAATCGGAATCTCGAAGACATTTTCGAAGTTGAGAAACGTGAAACACGTCATGGATAGCAGAAAATTGAGCCGGTAATAAAAGGCGATAAGCCATAGATCCAATACGTTCAGCGATAGGAAATGGCCCAATGTATCGAGGCGCTAATTTTCCCGATTGACTGAAACGCACAACACCTTTCATAGGTGAAACATGAATAAAAACAAGATCTCCAACAGAAAATTCTAATTTCCTTCTTCGGTTATCGGCATAGGATTTTTGTCTACTCTGGGCTTCTTTCATTTTATGTCGAATAAGGTCAATTTTCTCTGTGGAATCCCGAATAAAATCTGGACCTAAAACCAGCTTCTCACCGGCCTTAAGCCAACAAGAAGGAGATCGGCATGGCCTTCCATAGAGTGCCTCGAAAGGTGCCATACCAATACTAGATTGGAAGCTATTATTATAGGAAAATTCAACAAGGGAAATATGATCTTCCCAACTTCCACCGAAATCGAGCACACAAGCACGAAGAAGACCTTCAAGAGTTTGATTCACACGCTCGGTTTGTCCATCGTACTGGGGGTGATAAGCGGTGCTAAAATTGAGCTTCGTCCCCAAAGCTTTTTGAAGACTCTTCCAAAATCCACTAGTAAACAATGGATCACTATCGCTAACAATAGAAGTAGGAACTCCATGTAATTTAACAATCTCTTTAATAAAGAGTTTGGCCAAAAGAGGAACGGTTCGATTAGATCGAACGGGAATAAAATGGGCGGATTTAGTAAGCCTATCAACGATCACCCATAAGCTATCATGACCCGAACGAGAACGGGGAAGGCCGTCAATAAAATCCATGGAAATCTGATACCACTTCCAAATTGGAATTTCTAAAGGTTGCAATAACCCACCGGGCCTTTGATGCTCGGCCTTAACGAGTTGGCAAGTCATGCAACGCTTAATGGAGTTAGCGATGTCAAGTTTCATTCCCTCCCAATAATAAAGTCGCTTCATATCCGCGTACATTTTACTACTACTGGGATGAATGGTAAATTTAGAACGATGTGAATCTTCTAAAATATCTTTACGAATGTCACCAATATTTGGTACGACAAGTCTACCAAATCTCCGAATGCAGCCACGAGAATCGATATCAAAGTTTTTCAAACCTTCAATATCAATTTTATCCTTAATATTTTGGCCAAGAAGAGCCAATTCAGGATCTAGCCCTTGAGCTTCAAGAATGCGGTCTAAAAGAGAAGGATGAGCCTCAAGGCTACACAAAACAAGTGATGAGCATAAATCGGATACGCGCTCTCGAATCTCACAAGTGGATAAAATCTCGAGATCGTTCCATTCGGATATCATCATAGAAACAACCGCTTGTTTTTTACGGCTAAGAGCATCGGCGACACGATTACCCTTACCGGGAGTATAAAGGATATCAAGATCATAAGTGCAAGAAATTCGAGCCAACGCTGTTGACGCAAATTAAGTTCCTTTTGAGAGAATAAATACTTCAAGGACTTATGATCAGTATAAAGACCAAATTTCTCTCCTAAAAGATAATGACGCCAAACCCGAAGAGCAAAAACAATAGCCGCGAGTTCTAAATCATATATGGTGTTAATGGTAAAAATAGCTTTAACGCTAACACCCGGTGTATATCGTGATGAAGTGAAAGCACCACCCGCTTGCACGGGAATCAAAGTAAACAAAAAATAGCAGAAAAGTAAAAGAGACAGAGATTTTTATAGTGGTTCGGCTTCTAGCAAGCCTACATCCACTTTACATCCTCCATTATCTTCTTCGAGCACACTTTTACAAGATTACAACACCTTTACAACATGATTGATTGATTACAACACTTTTACAATTCACTTTCGAGTTTACAACACAATTGAAGAAGGAGATTAGAACTTTGATCATAGATTGTTCCTCGGATCCATGCTGAATGGAGTAGATGCATTGATGTAGAATCTTCAATGGTTGAGGTGCTCAGAGAGTGGAGAAATCAGCAGAGTGTAGGCGCCTTGAAATCTCGAAAATTCCTTTTGTCGTTGGAGTCGGCGGAGTATTTATAGGAGAGTTTGGAGTTGGGTCGGTTGGGTATAGGTCGTGAGCGACCTAGGGTAGGTCGTAGGTCGTTAGCGACCTAAGATGTAGTAGGAGAAGGAGCGGCGACCTAACGAGTGGCAGGAGAAGGGGGAGCGACCTAAGGCCAGCGGCATAAGGAGTAGCCTTCGTCTTCTTAGGTCGTGAGCAATCTAATAGAGGAGGGAAAGTGAGGCTTAGGTCATGAGCGACTTACTGGAAGAGGGAATGTGAGGCTTAGGTCGGTAAACTATAGGTCGCTAGTTCGCTTCGTGTTTGGTGAGAGATAGGTCGCGAGTGACCTACGGGTTAAGGATAGGAGTTAGGTCGCGAGCGACCTAACTTGGAGGGAGATAGGTCGCTAAGTCGCAAGGAATTCTCTAGCTCGCTAAGTCGCCGGTCCCTTCAACTCTTTAGGTCGCTGGAGACGTTAGGTCGTTGGACGCTATAGATCGCTGCATAATTGAGAAGTTAGGTCACTAGGTCGGTAAGTCGTTAGGTTGCAACCTTTAGGTCGGCAGAAGTGTTAGGTCGGGCATCAGTTAGGTCATGAACAGGTTAGGCCGCATGAGTTTCTGAGTGGGTAGGTCGCTCATGCCTTTAAGCAGTTATGTCGCTGGAAGCTCTAACCCGTTAACTCGCTGGAAGCTCTAACCCGCTATCTCGCTGGAAGCTCTAACCCGTTAACTCGCTGGAAGTTTTAGCTCGTTGGATACTCCATGCCCCAGGTCGCATACCGTTTTGGACGGGGCGCTGCCCCTGGACCCCTGCGACCTGACCGGTCAGGTCGAACACCGTAGCGATGGCGTTGCCCCCGCACCCCCACCTTGGGGGGTTGGCACCCCCCTGGACCCCCCTCCATAGGGGATCTTAGATGAGAAATCATTCAACAGAACTTGCTTTGATGAGATGTTTTGATATCACGGCCTTGCTAAAAAGGCGGGATAACATGTGGCATATCTAGTCTCGGTCGGCTTCAATTGCCTAGAAGCATAAGCAATAACATGTTCTTTTTGCATAAGAACGACACCCAAACCAATGCGACTAACATCGGTATAAACAACGAAATCTTGATACCCTTCGGGAATAACAAGAATAGGAGCATCAGAAAGGAGTTCTTTTAATTTCTGAAAAGAAGTTTCACATTTTTCCGACCAAATGTATTTAACACCTTTCTTCGTTAAGCTAGTGAGAGGCACGACAATCATAGAAAAGTCTTTGATAAAACGGCGGTAATAACCCTCCAATCCAAGAAAACTACGAATCTCCATCACACTCTCCGGTCTCTTCCAATCTTGAATCGCTTCAATCTTTGAAGGATCCACGGAAATTCCGGATTCGAAAATAATATGACCGAGAAACTTCACACGAGATTGCCAAAAGTGGCATTTAGAAAACTTTGCTTTTAATTGATTACTCCTAAGAGTTTCCAATACAATCCGAAGATGCTTTTCATGCTCCTCCTCGGTTTTTGAATACATAAGAATATCATCAATAAAGATGAGAACAAACCGATCGAGGAAGTCTTTGAAAACTCTATTCATAAGGTCAACGAAATAAGATGGGGCATTTGTCAACCCAAATGGCATAACAAGCAATTCATAAGATCCATAACGAGTACGGAACGATGTCAAAGGAATACTATCCTATGCAATACGAAGTTGATGGAATCCAGTAGCTAAGTCTAATTGTGAAAAGACTCTAGCACCACTAAGTTGATCGAATAGATCATCAATGCGAGGTAAAGGATATTTATTTTTGATAGTAAGATCATTAAGCTTGCGGTAGTCAACACAAAGCCTAAGTGTACCATCGGATTTCTTCACAAAAATAGCTGAAGCTCCCCAAGGCGAGGAACTAGAGCGAATAAATTGCTTCGTCTCCAATTCGGATAATTGTTTACGCGTCTCCTCGTTTTCTTTATTGGACATACGATAAGGAGGACGAGTGATAGGTTGAGCTCCAGGAATGAGATTAATTCTGAACTCAATTGCTCGCTTAGGTGGTAATCCTAAAACGGGCTCAAATATGTCGGAAAATTCACGAACAACGTGAATAAGAGAAATAATATCTTCCTCATCATCGTTATCGTCATCACGAGGATTTAAAGAATATAAAGATGCAACCAAGCTGGAATCCGAATCTTTAAGTTTAATAGAAATCTTCTTAACAGATTGAGGATGTCGAAGATGAATAGTCCGCTCAGTACATAGGATATGAGCTTCATAACGGTTAAGCCAATCCATTCCCAAAATCATTCTGAAGCCTAAATAACGCATGACATGCAAATCGGCTAGGAAAGAAAAATCACACAAAATAATCTCGACATCTTTACACAATAAACTGAGTGTTGTGGATCCACCAACCGGATTCGCAATTCTCAAAGAAGTCATTAAAGCAACAACACTTAAAGAAAAAGTATCAACAAGCTCTTTTGATATAAAAGAATGGGATGCTCCCGTATCAAAAAGAACTCGAATAGGTTGATCATGAAATAAAACAATACCATCAAGAATGGAATGAGAAATACCTTAGCCACGAGATGTGTTGCCAGGGGCTTGATCAACATTTAACTTTCCCTCCTTCCTGCCCAGAGGCTTGGGGCATGAAGATATAACTTGACCGGGAACTTTGCAGTAGCGACAAGAGAGAGACTTTGGGCACTTGTTCGCGTAATGGTCCTTCGAACCACAATTATAGCATTTCCCTTTAGTTGAGGAAAAGGTCTTTGCAGCAGGAGTTGCTTGCCTCCCTTTCTTATTGGGATAAGGACCTTTGAATTTGTTTTGCCTCTTATTGTTGTTGAAGTTTGGTTTGGAACCCACCACTTCAACCTCATTTTCCCTATCCGCCTCTTCAAGACGAAGAGCGGTATCAATGAATTGGTCGAAGGGAACTTCTAATTTTAGAAGTAATGGCTTCTTGAGATTTTTGTTTAAGCCATAGACGAACCTCTGGTTCTTCTTTAAAGGGGTGTTGATGTGTTCAACCCCATATTTGGAAAGCGACTCGAAGGAGGCGACATAATCAGTCACGGAAGAATCACCTTGAACAAGGTCTATAAATCGTCGAGCCAATGTCACTTTCTCTTCTTCTGGTACAAATTTCAACTCGAAGCGTTCCCGGAATTGCTCCCAGGTGAGATCCACTTCATTAATCTCAGAAATAAGAAGTTCGTACCAGTCCAATGCTCTCTCTTGGAGCATACTAGAGGCCACCTGAACTCGGTGAAGGTCAATAAGATTCATGCTAGAAAAGATTCGATCGCGTGTTCTTAACCAAGCCTGGACTTCAATAATAGTTTCAGAACCTTTAAACGGCTTCCCGCCCAGGTTGGTGTAATCATTGCACAAACGTGAAAACCCAGATTTAGGGTGAGTAGGTTCCGGATTAGAACCAGCTGCTTGAGCATTCGTGACAAGGTCAAGAAGTTGCTGGGTAGTCATAAAAACTCCATCTTGGGGTGGAGCACTAGATGGTCCAATTCTGGTACGACTAGGTCTAACCATTTCTCTTCTTTAAGAAAGAAAGAAGAGGAAAAAGTTATTCTCAAGATAAATATCAAGCAAATCTTGATAGATAAAACAAGGAATCATAAAGAAAATAGGATGAATCGGTACAGAGACTCGAATTAAATCCTAAAGCACGACTCCTAAGAAAAACTTAGGACGATGATCCTTGTTATAATATTCCATATTGTTCCGAAGTTTGGCTCTGATACCAAGCTGTGACGCCACACTTCTATACCCACGCTAGCCAAGAACACTACGGAGTAATGCTGTCAACTAGCACGGAGAATAAGGCTGTTGAGGAGCGACCATCCGTGTAATTGCTTTGCGCGAGCACCGATATGTCAGATAGTATAACAGGCATTTTATTTCAAGAGGAAATCCGACATACCGTTACAAACACAAAGCTACTACACAGTGGCTATAATAATCTTCGAAAACAAATATAGAAAGAAGCATAACACAAATCAGTCACAGATAATTCATATCACAAAGGCGGAAGAAGATATGAATATATAACTAACACATGAAAGTGTATATCAGAGTAGTGGTCAAATAGATCCACAATAATCCAAAAGAATAGCAACATGTGCTATACGAAAGAATACAACTATGAGTCTATATCTCAAGTGTATACAACGAAATAAACTACTAATCTAAGTAGTTAGCCAAAAGTCAGAGAATCAATCTCAAGTGATAAGTCAAGCTGAAGCAACTGTAACATCTTGGTCTGACCCGAGTATTATTTAATAAGAAAATAATAAATAGATCGGTCTAACTATAAATATCAGATAACATGATATAGAATAAGAGATATGGCATAAACATATGATATCCATAATGGCATACTACTATAAGTATGAAATTGAAACTCAACATGAGATTAATCAATATCACAAAAATCTTCACAAAGATCCAAAAAGGGGTTTCATACCCAAAACTTGTATTCACAACAAGTCAATGACACACGAATTCACCAATGCACAAAAATTGATAAATCATATCGATAGAAATCACAAAAATAGGTGAAGCATAAATTCCAGAATTCAACACATGAAATCCAGAAATCGCAAGAAAAAGGGGGGAGGCCTATCACACGAACGGGAGCATCAAAGCTCACCAACATATGGATCACACGAACGAGAAGCTATCTCATGGTAGCTAGCCATTAATTTTTGGCACACGAACGGCCCGAAGGCCATGGGGAGCTACCCCATATGGGTGAGTCTAAATCACACAGAAACGGGGTCTAATCTAAATTGCAGACAAAGAGACATCGCACAATTGCTAGTCTAAATCACAAAAATAATCATCATGATCATCAAGAAGTGTCAATTACAGTAAGCTAGTAAATATATGAGCTTAGCTTCATGTCCCATAACCACTAGCTTAACTTAAATATTTACGAACAAATTGTAGATCTCCACTAGAAAATTGTCACAAGAGTTTCAACCGAACAAGTCCAAGAATTAACCGACGAAGTAAACGCAAGCGTTTCATACACTTGTTTTACTAATCCGTTTAATTAGATTTCTCATACGAGTGAGGTAAAGGTTTGTGTATACTAGTAGATTGGAAATGGTTTTATAAACGAGTTTGATATTGAAAATATAGTTGAAATCGTTTTGATGATGAGGTTTTGATATTTAATACTAGTATTGAAACCTTTATATTTTTAAAGTGACAAATCACAAAAAAATGATTGTAGAACAATCATTCACCAAAATTCACATCCGAAGACGTGAATAAAATCCAAAGAAATCGATACCAAATCAATAGAAATGGATATTTCCAAAAATCCATAAAAAGAAGTCATCAAAGTCGATAATAAGTGATAACGACTAATAGGATCGCTAAAATCGATAAATAATGAAAATTCACACAAAACAGCCTGAATATGCAAAAATAAACATCTCCAGACGTCTGATTTGGAATCCAGACGTCTGGATTTGTTTTCTGAAAAATAGTTCAGAAAGCTACCCAAACGTCTGGAATAGCCAAAACAGACGTCTGAGCCATGGCCAGACGTCTGGTTTTGAATCCAGACTTCTGGTTTTGTTCTCTGGAAATAACCCAGAGAACACCCAGACGTCTGAAACATCAAGTCAGACGTTTGAGACCTATTCAGACGTCTGATACTAAATTTCAGACGTCTGGAATTAGTCTCTGCCTTTGTTTTATATTCTGCGTGGTTATATTTTTTTCTCTCCAGGTCCAAACCAGACGTCTGGACTTGGTCACCAGACGTCTGGTCACCTGGTCTGGGCAACAATTTGCCTAGGCCAAAGTGGCCAAAACGTATCGGGAGCGATCAGACGAGCAACGACGACTAAGGATATATGTCTCGCGACAACCCAGCCTTAACGACTCCTCAATACACCCCGAATGTCATTGTCCAAATATTCATAATAGGATTTTCATAAACTTGGACCAAAACACCCAAATTAGGAAAATTTCACCAAATCAATTCAAATCAAAAGAAAATGAATATGCAAAAATGTTAGGAACTCATACCTAACCACAAAGATAGATATAGAAAAAGATGTGAGATAAAAATCTCACCTTTGAACCCAAACGATTGAAGAAGAAGCTCGAAAGCAAAGGAGAATCAACCACTCTTCAAATCCAACTCAAGAACCTTGATTCTAAGCTATAAAAGAAGAACATTCCCAAAGTTAGGTTTAGGAATTTCTGAATTTGATAAGAGAATTAGTTGGAGAAGAAGAAGAGAAGCTTACCGATGGGTTCTTCCATTAGTTTGGAGCTAGAGTTTGATTTGCAAAAGAAAACTAGGGTTTTGGAGTTTTAATTTCCCATCTCTCCCACCATTGATGCTTTAGAACTGAAAAGAGGAGAAAGTGAGGGTGAATGGGGAGGAGTGGTTCAGATTTGAGTATAAGTTAAACATAGGGCTGAACCCAAACCCAAACCCAAAGTGAAAAGTAGCGAAATTCTACTATCTCCAAACATATCGAAGTTTATACTCAAAAAGGTCGCAAACGGCATTTTAAACTCAATAGGAGTGGTCTTGAGTCCCAATTCGACTGTTTGCAAAAAGTAGCTTTTCGGACTAAATTCCGAGTATGGATAAAATATTTAAATAAAATATTTAAATATAAAATCGACAAATATGCGAGTTGTTACAAAAACACAAAACACTCGAGTCAGGATTAGCATTCTTATATCAATAAATCCAACTCAAGTAAAATATCAACTGAAATACAAGTAACTTAAAGGATGTTTGGGATAACCATCCTCTAAGGATGCATGCACTATCTACTATGTACAAATATACGCTATTAACAACCAACAACATTATAACACCGTGGTCGTTTCAAATAATTTATACTTCAAAACCAAAATATCATTTCCATTTCAAATATATCTATTTCGAAATTATAACACTTTCAAAGTTACAACACTTTCGAAACCTAAAGCACTTTGAAATCATAATTCTTTGGAAAACCATAACTTTGAAATCATAACTTCCACCACTTAAACAATTTAATAATATATATAAAATAAAATAGTTTATAAATAAAAAATTTATATTAAAATAGTTTTTATATATATCAAATAATTTATTAAGTACAATATTTATAATTTCCTAAAATTTCACAAATCGATTCAAATCAACACGAATTCTAAATTCAATTTCAATTTACCAATTAAAATTCAATTCAGTTTCTAAATAAACCATTTCAGATTACATCGATTCAAATACAGATTTGAACCACAAAATAAATCATTTAAATTTTAATATATTTCAAAATTTCAAATATTCAACATTTTCAAAACTAAATTTAACTATTTCATATTGATCTTGATTTAACTTCATTATTATTTAATCTTGGAATATTTACTTAATAAATTCAATATTATTTAAATAACCTTAAATTAAATTTTACTAAATATTTCCTTCAATTTATTTAAACGTGAAATATTCATTAAATTACTTAAATCAAAAATCAGGTTGTAAAATCATATCTTAAAACCCTCAAATCTAATAAGTTCCAAGTCGATTTCGTTACGCAAAATTCTTAACTAAATACAATAAATTCAAATTAATCTTTCAAACCTTAGTTTATAGTAATCATTCAAAATTCTATTTTAAAATAAAAATTTAAATAAATACTTAAACATATTGTATTTTACTTAAATCAAACATTAATAAATTTAAAGCTTATTATTGAATTTGTCTTATATTAAAACTTATTCATATACATAATATTGTCAAATTTAAATAAAACCATATATATTTCCTTACAAACACATAGAAATCATTTTCAAAATATTTATATATAGACCAATGGTGTTTGCATATACTTTTCTATCCTATGGTCAAGTTATACGAATATTTATCATTTCAATCCGTAATTTAAATTTATACGGGTATATATCATTTTAACCCGCAATTCCAAATTCAATTTAATGAAAATCGTTTAGGTTTATCATTTCAACCCATAATGATTTTCTCTTATTCTACAGATCGTTCGGGTATGTATCATTTCAACCCATAGAGAATTTTAACCTAACAGGGTATTTGCAGAGTGATAACAGATATGATAATAACATAACAAACATATATCATCAATAATCAAATAGAATATAAACAATAGGATATGGTATCATATCCCACAGGTGAACAGATACAGATAAAAGCATATATATATATAGCAAATTTTAATAACTAACAACAGTATACTTCAATTGTCGTTTCAATTGAAATCAAATTTAATAAATATAAGAACGTTAATCATGAGTGATTGCTCTCCTTTCGAGGCTAGAGAAATTTGATACAGAAATTAGCTACGAATCCAGAGCAAAGTGAGACAGGCACAAATTCGATGAAGAAACAGGCACAACGGACGAAAAGCTGATAAAATGGGAATCGATGAGAACCAATCAAAATCATTTTTTTATAAATTGAAAATATGTAAATTATTATTATATTATTTATTTATTTCAATATATCATTTTAAGACAAATATTAAAATAATATAACTTTCAAATCATTATTAAATCAAACTCATATATATATATATTATTTTAGTTTAAAGTCTATATAAATTTAAAAATTTAAAATAACTGTAGATGTATTTATATACTTATCATTTTACAATGTAGATATATATATCGAAAAAAGCACTAACAAGTATACAAACAAGTAGAGAACGGATAGATTATTCAAAACATATGCATACAATATATATTCAAATAGAATAATATAAAAATCATATATATAAACTTATACTGACTTATATATAAATCATCATATTTATTATTATCAAACAGTTCCAAACATAATACCAACTCATATAACTTTATATGTATATACACTTGTATAATATAACCTTTAAAACAAAACACTGTATACCTTTTATATAACTAATATACATTTAAGACCATAGACAGACATACACTTTATTATATAATATATAAATATGCTTAATGGAGCATGTTCTGGGTTTATACTTATATAACTAATATATCTATACAACATACACAAACCACATATGTAAACCAACCCATGCAGACACTGCTCAAACTCATATGCAGGGCGTGTATATACGAAACAACTACAGGTCATAATACATACTTGAACTATAAACACTGTTATATAATGTGTATGCTAACCTATATGCTTTACTGTGAACTTACCCAAAATCAGGACATTATATATAAAAATACTAATGTGTATACTTAAAGTGTAACAAACGGTCATATACATTTCCAATACTTCTCATCCATGCAACAAGATAACATACCTATATATACAGCTAAATTTATATAAAAGAAATCGGCAGCTTAAATTATAAAGTGCACTGATATACATAATGGACTTGCAAAGAATATAATAAAACATACGCAATTCTTAGATCAAAATATATACTGACTATAATATATATAAACTTCTATATATAAACATAACTAATATAAATATATATATATATAGGTGCAAACCAAACAATATCACTTATATAAAAACATATATATCACATAGATATATTCTGCAAACAGATATTTTGATAAACTCATATAAACAATGTTTATATAGATATATATAAGATTTAAATCCAATAGATATAAACAATGTAAGGCTCGGCTAGATCTGGGTAGAAGCTTCAGCGAGGCATGGGTTGAGAGGGGTGAGCGGAAAAGCGGGTTCAGGTAGGTGTAGCTTGGTCTGGAAATGGAAGGATGGCGAATGAGAGGGGAAATAAGCCAAAGGTCGGGTTATGGGCGAAGAGGCTGCGAGCGGGGGGGCGGGGGGGGGGGGGGAGGGTTTAAGGAGAAAAAGTGGAAGGGAAACGAAATTGAGAGGAAGGGAAGAAGTCTCAGGCGAAGCAAAAGTATAGGTGATACATAGATCTATATTTATATTTCAATACGTAGGCAAAGCGAATCAGATCAAAAGAATGAATAAGAAATGGCTAGGGGAGAGGAAACGTGTAGGCAGATGAGTGAGATAAAAATACTGTAATATCTTGGAATTTCCAGGAATTTTAAAATGTGATAATCTTTTAAATTTAATTATTTGCAATTGATAAATTGTTATTTTCAAAGATAATTAACCAAGTAATAACAATACAATGTCTTAATTTTGGTTATAAATTGGTTTAAAAAAAAAAGAATAATTATTCTGTTTGTATAAATAAATTCTAAATTGGCTTATTGTTTTCAAAATTGATAAGTGTGTTTAAAATATTTATTTTCGTGTATTTTAAATTGATTTTTAAAATAGGATAAATTATTTGTACATAATAATGAGCTTATTTAAAAATTGATATTTATTTATTTAAATTTATTTTAGATTTGGATTTTTAAATTTGACTTTGAATTGAATATAATTTTGAATTTAAGGGGATATACATACATATTAAAATAGAATAATAATATAGTTTGGTTTCAAAAAATATAGAAAATGTTTTTAATTAAAAATAAATTTTGTTTTGTATTATTCTTTTCATAGAAATTTATCTATGGAAATTTGGAATTGTATTTATTTAATAAGAATAAATACAAGGATTTTGAAATAGCATTTTTAAAATGAGTTTGCAATATTTATATAATTTGATTTAAATTATAATTGATTTTATTTTCTTTTCTTTTCAAATATTGTATTTGTATAAATTTAGAAAACATTTATAAATGTATAAATGTATTTGTTTATTAGAAATTTAATTAGAAAGTATTTTTTAAAATTAAGAAAAACATGTTTATTAATTAGGAAATTAATATAAAAGGCTTTTAAATATCTTTTAGGATAAAACTAAATAAAATTTGACAAGTGTTTAGTTCTAAAACACTTTGACAACAAGTGTTAAACATTAATGTAACTTTAAGACAACTGTACATGTTTTTTTTTAATTTCTTTTAATTTAATAAATTTGAAAATTACCTATATAAACACCACCTTTCTTCATTTTTATTTTTATTTAAAATTTTGTGTTCATGCCTAAAAGAAACTTGAATATCCATGCAAATCTTCACTCAACATCCTAAAACCAGAAATCCTCAAAACCATGCTCAAATCAATATCTTGTAAAATCTGCAAATTTTGTTCACCTGTAAAGCTTTTTCCAAAAGCCTGCATCTACTCCTCAAATTAAAATCCGAAGCTCCTCAATTCAAAACACTCCTCAAACACCACTCTCTGTTTAAAAAAAAACCAAAACATTTCTGTGATCCAAGTCTGCAGTTTGTTTTCAAAACAAAATCTGCATCATGTTTTCAAAGTTGATGCAAGTTTTCAATCCCATGTCTGCCTCATTTTCATATGCATGCAAGTATGAATCTGGTTCAAGGGCTTTTCTGTTTCAAAAGAGGCTGCATCATCGAGTTTATAGTATTTTGCAAGTACTCCAGTTTTTAAAAGCATCAAGTTCAAATTTATTTTGCAAGCTCTGTTAATCACCTAGGCCTGTAACCATCTGTCAAGTGTGCAAGCAAACAAATCTGGGTCAAAACAAGAAGTTTTCAAAGCTTTTCAAAGATTTAAAGGAAGCACTTCAGTTTTATCATCAAAGATTTGCAGTTTTAAAGAAGGGAAGCATTTCAAAAACAAAGTCTTTTGCAATTTCCAGCTTATCAAACCTCTGCATCTCCTTAAAAAGGTGAGTAAACAATTTTTACTGAAAACTTAAGTGATGAATTATCTGTTTCTTGAAATATTTCTGTGATAATGATGTGTTGCATGTGATGGTAGGAGTACAAATCTGTGTATAGGAATATATTTGAAATTTTTGTTAGGATTGTTTGAACCTTCCTGTTTCTGATTTCAGAGATTTTAAACAAAACAAAATTTTAAATTTTCAGCTAAATCCCCGTGAATCTATGGTGTTTAAATCAAGCTAAATAGTTTAAAACATCATATAATTTTCTTAAAACAAGAATTGGTATTTCAGATTCAGTAAAATTTCTGGAACAAGGAAACTCAGTTAAAATCTTCAAATGCAATAAAATCAAAGGTTAATTTTTACTGATTCAAGCATATATCCTAGTTCAGTTTGGAAAGTTAGGATTTTTGAAACAAATATCACAATTTTTAAAATTGTATTGAATAAGAAATTGGGTATTATCTGGAAATTGGATTTCTGCCCAATTCTGTTGATCTATGCATCTGGGTTTTTCGAGATTCTTGATGGAGCTAGGGTTTGGATTGGAGAGTGCGGCAAAAATTGTTGAAGAGTTTGTAATCCACCGTGAAGGTTGAAATTGCTTGATTTTGATTTTAAACCTAGTTCTGTTTGAACTTAGGAATTGGTCTACTATATCTTCATCTTTGCATCGAGTTGTAAGGAATTTGGGGAGAAGGAGGAGAGGTGGGTCGGCAAGCACTAGCCGGAGTTGTTGCGGTTATCATTGATCGGAGGCATGGGTTTTGGGTTTTTCTGATGATTGGGTATGGGGTTCTGTACATCCAAGGGTACTTGATTTTGAATCGGGACAGGAAACGATGTTTGGTTGATCATAGGTGATTGCAGGGTGCTTGGATGACTTGGCAGTGAAGTCGACGTTGGCCGGAGGCGATTCCGGCGCCGGTGCACTTGCACAGGGGATTGTGGTGTCAGTGGGGTGTGTTTCGTTTGGGTTTGCTTGTTTTCTCGAAGTAGGACTCGGGACATAAGGTGGATGACTTGAGGAAGCTCGCGTTGTTTCTGGGTTATTGCAAGCTTAATTTAAACTGTTATGTTTAACAGTTTTTAAGTTTTAATTAAAACAGTTTTTAAAACTTTAAAGTCAAATTTGTTTTAAAAAAAGAAAAGATATTATACTTGTTTCTTGGTTCAAGTATTAATGGGTCGGACCCAAAGTGAACATTTAACCAGATTTTAAATTTAAAATAAAGTAAGTTTTAAACTTTAAATAATTTAAGCTAAAAATCCATTTATATGAATTGATTTGCTTTTACATATGAATTTGTATGAATTGGTTTTAAATGTTTTAAGTTAAAAACCTTAATGTTATTTTCAAAACTTATTTTAAAAATATAAAAGGGAATTTTAAGGAAATGATTTTTGAAATTAGTAAGTGAATAATGATTTATTAATTAACAATTAAGTTTTAAATAATTGATTATATAAGGAATCATAAATTAATAATTAAAGATAGGTAATTATTGATTACTTTATATCTTAAACTAATTAATGATTAAGTTAAGTAAAGTTTTTTTAAAGTTAATTTAAGATAATGTTTTATCTTAAATATTAATTAAGTGTTAATGATTTGTAATTAATTAAGTTGAATAAGAATTTTAAGTTTAGTTAATTAATTTAATTAATTATTTTAAAGAATTAATTAAGTAATTAATTAAGTATGATTATTAAATTAATTAACTAATAATTATGATGATATAATAAATGTCTAATTATTAATTAAATTCTAATTACTTATTAATTAAGTAATTAGGGTTAATTAAAATAGTAATTAATTAACACTTAATAAAGGTTTTATTAAGTAATAATTTGGTTTTCTTAATCAATAATTAAAATAATTATTAATCTATAATGCAAGTTAATCAAGAATTAATTAACTATTATTAAATGTTAATTAATTGTAATTAAGAATTGATTAATTTTAATTAATTTGTAATTAAGTTGTTAATTAATAATTAAGTTTTATTTAATTAATGATTAAGAGATAATTAATTAGTTAATTAAAGTAATTAATTAATTATAAAAGTAATTAGTGATTGATTACTTTGTATTAAAGGATTGATTAATAATTAAGGTTTATTAATCAATAATTGAAGATAATTAATCTATAAATTGAAGATTAATTTAGTTAAAGAGTAATTAAGGAATGAATTACTCGATTTTGATTTATGAGATGAGTGTGATCAAGTAAGTTAATAAATTTGTTAATTAATTAAATATAGTCACTTGATAAAAGATTAAGTATGTTTACTTAATAAATTTTGATAAGGCTAATTACTTAAGATAGGTAATTGATAAATTACACGGGTAATCGAGATAAGTGAAATTACTTTTTAGGAAGTAATTTTAAATGGGTAATTACTTGTTAAAGTAATTAAGGGTTTATTACTTGGTGTAATAAATCAAAGAATTTATAAAACTAATTAAAAGGTAATTAGGAAGTAATTAAGGATAATTAATTACTGCTTATATTTATCAAAAGTTGATTAATTGATAGTAATTAATTTAAGCGTGATTAATTAATGTAATTAATTAAGAAATAATGTAATTAATTATAGTTAATTAATGGAAGTAATTAATTAAGGTTCATTAATTAATATGATTGTTATAATAATTAAAGATTAATTACATGACTAAGTGTTAATTAATCAAGGTTGATTAATTGGGATGATGGTAAATTAATTGGTTAAATTAATGAATAAGTAAGCAAGATTTATTTCGATGAAGGTAATTAATTTAATTAATTTTAAATTAGTTAAGAGATGAAGTGATTAATTTAATTCACTTTAAATTAATTAGAGATAGAGATAGTTAATTTAATTCACTTTAAATTAATTATGTTGTGATTAAATAAATCATTGCTTATGTATGAATGGGTGACATTGATTATCTTGAATGGACGTAATCTCAGAAATGAGATAAGTAATGTTGTATGGTATGAATGCTTGGTTGCATTGTGATCGTAATATAGAATATCTATTGTGATAATGATGTGGATTACCTATTTTGTTATGAATCATCTGTTTATTTGATAATGTGGTTATCAATTGTGACTTGTGAATTATCTATTCTGTGTGTATATAGATAGTTGAGTTGAATTTTTTAACTTTAAACAACTTGGACCTAAAAGACACGTTTTGGATTTCGATGAGACCGGGATCGGGTTTCCATATTTGAATATCCAAAAACCACATCGATCCAAATTAACGATAGGTCGTGAATCTCAAATGAAGATGAAGATTCAGAGTGCAAGGGTTATTATCGTTAACTCTGAGGGTGATTCCAAAATGAGTGTAACGAGATAATGCCTTCGGTTTCATTCGAACCCGAAACGAACTTGTATGTATTGAATGCTTTCAAAACATCGTCAGGTGGACGATGAGCATTCTAAGTGATGTTTTCACTAAAGGTAATCGTAGCCTCAAGCCTCATCAACCAGGAATGGCTAAAACAGGGGAGGTGCAGCAAAGCTTCGTAGGTAGCCCCCCACTTGAGAGTAAGATTTACCCATGTCTGGAGGTTCCTTTATTTCGGTTGTGTGGGACGTTGAATAGCTACATCCGCCGGGGTTGTCTTATTCGGAACTATTCAGTAAGGAATGGTTCCGGCTTTGTGTTTTATGGGAGTTAGGGTGGCTCCTCGGTACGTTGATCTAGGCCACGTACTGTGACGGGCGGTACCCCAGTAGCCCTGCCATTGTATGGAATCCAAAATCCAATAAGTGCCATCGGATTTGATTGTATTACACACTTTTGTAGCTAGTAGCTGGAATTTAATAATGTAACAATTTCGACTATTTCTTATTTATTTGAAAACCCTAGACCTATTATAATATCACTGAATTTCCTATCAAATGTGTTGGTTAGCGTAAGGTAAAAACTTTTCCATATTTATGTGTGGGAAGTCTTACATGATACCTTTTCTTTCAAAAGGTTTTTAAAGTTAAGCAACTTTAACTGTTTACTCACACCAGACCCATGTCTGACCCGGAGTTTATCTTCTATTTTCTTAAACTCTTGGGTACTCAAATTTTTACGAGTAGCCAGGGGATATCAGGTTGGCTTGACGAATTCTGGAGGAGCAATGGAGCTGGAGGCTTCTGCGTATAGCTATATAGTATTCCGCTGTGTGTTCTCTGAGTTGTTGTCTTTGAGTTGTATAACTAGACAGGTGTTTATAACTGTCTAGTATGTGTTGTTTTAGCAGTGTATCTCTGATGTATATGATACTATGTAATATATTATGTGATTAATATAATTTATTCATTCCGCTGTTTAGATTCTGATGTTGTTCCTTTCTTCTTCTCTGTCTTTTCGCTTTTCTATCCCATTCTTTCTTAAAAATGATGCGATTTTCTGTGGTAAGAAAGTCGGGTCGTTTCAGTTGGTATCAGAGCATTAGGTTGAGTGAATACCTAGGCTCTATAGTAGTGTCTTTCTTGACAGAGTGTACTTGTAATTTTTATATATAACTATATATATATATATATATATATTTCTACCTATCTGTTGGGTTACCTGTTCGGGTTTTCCAATATAAGTTATAAAGGTAGATGAGTAGTGGTGTGTGTAACACGGCTACCATTGGTTGGAGTTTGAATGTTTGAGATTAGAAGTGTATTTGTCGAGACTGTAGAACTAATACCGTCTCGAGTAATCTTTGCAGTTTGGTGTAAGATATCATTTGATCTCTGAAGGAAACCTGTTAAGGTTCGGAGTTCATCTTTGAAGTGTAAGTTTGATTGCGCTCATGTGAGCGGATTTTTGAGAATTTGGATCTGTCGGTTAGGCAGAAGCGAGTGATGGTATTTTGATACCTCAGGAAGTAGTAGTTACGTGATGACATGCAGTGACTATGGATGTCTCCAAAGATGTTTTCTTTCGGAGCAAGTTTAAGGAAGTGTGTCCGCTTCGGTGTTGTAGCTGAGTTCAGCCGGATGTATGTGTTTAGTTGGAAGTCCGAGTTTTTCTCAAAGAGCTTTGGATAAGAAGTCTTTGACATTTGTGCTAGCGATGCTGCTCGGGAATGTTCTGTGTTTCAACAGGAAAATCTTTTTGGCTTAGCATTTCTTGGAGGTGGAATTCAAAAGCAGCAGTGAGGATCTGTTTCTTCGATGGATTAGTTGGTCAAGGTTAAACTGTTCTGATTAGTGGAGAGAGAACAGTATCTTGGATATTGGATTGGGTGATCGCAAAAGTGACTTGCGATGTTTTGGTGATTATGTTAGATAATTTTTTGCTTAGATTTGTGGCATCTCTAGAGGATGTAGAAGTTATGGAATTTCGAAGATTTTCCGGATATATCTTCAAGAAAGTTAGAGATTTTCCGCATTGGAGATTGAGTTCTGAATCGACTTAATGTCAGGAGTGATATCGGTGATTCAGCTGGGTAGAAGGTTGTCTCCTAGGTTGATTGTTTGGTGAAGCAGCTCTGTATTATTGGAACTTCTATTGAACCTTATTTTCGAGATGTGATGTTTAGTTTGTGCTTGTGTTCATTCTACGGCGTTTTCATCTGCTCCAGATCAGAGTTATGCAGCAGAAGCAAGGTGGCTGTTGTTCTTGAGTAGAAGCAACTGGAAGTTGCAGTGTTTTGGATTAGAGAGTTTCTACTGAATTTATTTTTCAGAATCTGAGGCAAGTTAGCGAGTGATTCTGTTCTGTCTTTTCTGGATGGGAGAAGTTGTTTTCTACTGTTGATAGTAAAGTTTGGTTTTGATTTTTGGGTAGATCTTGTGAGGATCAGTTTTTGAGTTGTTTCCATCCAGTTTGTTGTAGAAGCATCGGCGAAGGTTGATCTGTAGGCAGCCCGGATCATCCGGAAAGTTCTGAGGTTAAGAAATGGAAGAATTTGGAATTCGAAGTTGGAGGCTTCGATGTTGTTGAGGTTTTCTCTGGTAAAGGAAGCAATAAGATTTGGTGATCTTCGAGGTATATTGGATTATTTTGAGTTTTTGTAAAAATCAGTGCTTTGGTTTGAAGAGTTGAATTGCCAGTTTGGAAGACTGGAATTCAAAATATTTCACGTGTCTTGGAGGGAGTACGTGTTTTGGTCCATCACTGGTTTTGAGACCAGCAGTTCTGTGAAGGTTTTAGTTGTTGATCAGACTTGTCTATTATCTGGTATCTTGTGCAGATTATAGGTCTAGCTGAGTAGTAACTCAGTAGCTTAGCAATATAGCTAGTTTTGATTTAGTAGAGCGAGTATCCCTGTGTCTGTACTGGGGAAACTCAAGATAATTTTAGGAAGCTTATCCAGATCTGTTTCCGGATAGCTAGTGTTATATATTTGATTGAATTGGTTGTTTGGATGAAATTGTTTGTTTGATTGATAGTGTATGGCTGTTATGAATGTTTGAATTGGTTGAAATAAAATAAAACTTTGGATTATCTTTGTTTTAAATTTCGAGGACGAAATTCTTTTAAGGAGGAAGGAATGTAATATCCCGAAATTTCCAGGAATTTTAAAATGTGATAATCTTTTAAATTTAATTATTGGAAATTGATAAATTGTTATTTTCAATGATAATTAACCAAGTAATAATAATACAATGTCTTAATTTTGGTTATAAATAGGTTTAAAAAAAAGAATAATTATTCTGTTTGTATAAATAAATTCTAAATTGGCTTATTGTTTTCAAAATTGATAAGTGTGTTTAAAAATATTTATTTCTGTGTATTTTAAATTTATTTTTAAAATAGGATAAATTATTTGTAAATAATAATGAGCTTATTTAAAAATTGATATTTATTTATTTAAATTTATTTTAGATTTGGATTTTTAAATTTGACTTTGAATTGAATATAAATTTGAATTTAAGGGGATATACATACATATTAAAATAGAATAATAATATAGTTTGGTTTTAAAATATATAGATAATGTTTTTAATTAAAAATAAAATTTGTTTTGTATTACTCTTTTTATAGAAATTTATCTATTGAAATTTGGAATTGTATATATTCAATAAGAATAAATACAAGGCTTTTGAAATAGCATTTTTAAAATGAGTTTGCAATATTTATATAATTTTATTTAAATTATAATTGATTATATTTTATTTTCTTTTCAAAGATTGTATTTGTATAAATTTAGAAAACATTTATAAATGTATAAATGTATTTGTTTATTAGAAATTTAATTAGAAAGTATTTTTCTAAAATTAAGAAAAAAATGTTTGTTAATTAGGAAATTAATATAAAAGGCTTTTAAATTTCTTTTAGGATAAAAATAAATATAATTTGACAAGTGTTTAGCTCTAAAACACTTTGACAACAAGTGTTAAACATTAATGTAAATTTAAGACAAGTGTCCATGTTTTTTTTAATTTTCTTTTAATTTAATAAATCTGGAAATTACCTATATAAACACCACCTTTCTTCATTTTTCTTTTTCTTTAAAATTTTATGTTCGTGCCTAAAAGAAACTTGAATATCCATGCAATTCTTCGCTCAACATCCAAAAACCAGAAATCCTCAAAACCATGCTCAAATCAATATCTTGTAAAATCTGCAAATTTTGTTTACCTATAAAACTTTTTCCAAAAGCCTGCATCTACTCCTCAAATTAAAATATGAAGCTCCTCAATTCAAAACACTCCTCAAACACCACTCTTTGTTAGAAAAAACCTGAAACATTTCTGTGATCAAAGTCTGCAGTTTGTTTTCAAAACAAAATCTGTATCATGTTTTCAAAGTTGATGCAAGTTTTTCAATCCCATGTCTGCCTCATTTCATACGCATGCAAGTATGAATCTGGTTCAAGGGATTTTTTGTTTCAAAAGAGGCTTCATCATCAAGTTCATAGTATTTTGCAAGTACTCCTGTTTTTAAAAGCATCAAGTTCAAATTTATTTTGCAAGCTCTGTTAATCACCAAAGCCTGTAACCATCTGTCAAGTGTGCAAGCAAAAAAATCTTGGTCAAAACAAGAAGTTTTCAAAGCTTTTCAAAGATTTAAAGGAAGCACTTCAGTTTTATCATCAAAGCTTTGCAGTTTTAAAGAAGGGAAGCATTTCAAATACGAAGTCTTTTGCCATTTCCAGCTTATCAAACCACTGCATCTCCTTAAAAAGGTGAGTAAACAATGTTTACTGAAAACATAAGTGATGAATTATCTGTTTCTTGAAATATTTCCGTGATAATGATGTGTTGCATGTGATGGTAGGAGTACAAATCTGTGTATAGGAATATATTTCAAATTTTTGTTAGGATTGTTTAAATCTTCCTGTTTCTGATTTCAGAGATTTTAAACAAAACGAAATTTTAAATTTTCAGCTAAATCTCTGTGAATCTATGGTGTTTAAATCAAGCTAGTTAGTTTAAAACACCATATAATTTTCTTAAAGCAAGAACTGGTATTTTAGATTCAGTAAAAATTTTGGAATAAGGAAACTCAGTTAAAATCTTTAAATGCAATAAAATCAAAGGTTAATTTTTACTGATTCAAGCACGTACCCTAGTTCAGTTTGTAAAGTTAGGATTTTTGAAACAAATATCACACTTTTTAAAATTGTATTGAATAAGAAATTGGGTATTATCTGGAAATTGGATTTCTGCCCAATTCTGTTGATCTTTGCATCTAGGTTGCTCGAGATTCTTGATGGAGCTAGGGTTTGGATTGGAGAGTGCGGCAAAATTTGTTGAAGAGTTTGTAATCCACTTTGAAGGTTGAAATTGCTTGATTTTGATTTTAAACCTAGTTCTGTTTGAACTTAGGAATTGGTCTACTGCATCTTCATCTTTGCATCGAGTTGTAAGGAATTTTGGGTGAAGGAGGAGAGGTGGGTCGGCAAGCTCTAGCCGGAGATGTAGCGGTTATCATTGATCGGAGGCGTGGGATTTGGGGTTTTCTGATGATTGAGTATGGGGTTCTGTACATCCATGGGTACTCGATTTTGAATCAAGACAGAAACGATGTTTGGTTGATCATAGGTGATTGCAGGGTGCTTGGGTGACTTGGCAGTGAAGTCGGCGTTGGCCGGAGGCGATTTCGGAGCCGGTGCACTTGCACAGGGGATTGTGGTGTCAGTGGGGTGTGTTTCGTTTGGGTTTGCTTTTTTTCTCGAAGCAGGACTCGGGACATAAGGTGGATGACTCGAGGAAGCTCGTGTTGTTTCTGGGTTATTGTAAGCTTGATTTAAACTGTTATGTTTAACATTTTTTAAGTTTTAATTAAAACATTTTTTAAAACTTTAAAGTCAAATTTGTTTTAAAAAAGAAAAGAAAAGATAGTATACTTGTTTCTTGGTTCAAGTATTAATGGGTTGGACCCAAAGTGAACATTTAACCAGATTTTAAATTTAAAATAAAGTAAGTTTTAAACTTTAAATAATTTAAGCTAAAAATCCATTTCTTTGAATTGATTTGCTTTTACAAATGAATTTGTATGAATTGGTTTTAAATGTTTTAAGTTAAAAACCTTAATGTTATTTTCAAAACTTACTTTGAAAATATAAAAGGGAATTTTAAGGAAATGATTTTTGAAATTAGTTAGTGAATAATGATTTATTAATTAACAATTAAGTTTTAAATAATTGATTAACTAAGGAATTGTTAATTAATAATTAAATGTAGGTAATTAATGATTACTTTATATCTTAAACTAATTAATGATTAAGTTAAGTAAAGTTTTTTTCAAGGTTAATTTAAGATAATGTTTTATCTTAAATATTAATTAAGTGTTAATGATTTGTAATTAATTAAGTTGAATAAGAATTTTAAGTTTAGTTAATTAATTTAATTAATTATTTTAAAGAATTAATTAAGTACGATTATTAAATTAATTAACTAATAATTATGATGATTTAATTAATGTCTAATGATTGATTAAATTGTAGTTACGTATTAATTAAGTAATTAAAGGTTAATTAAAATAGTAATTAATTAATACTTAATAATGGTTTTACTAAGTAATAATTTGGTTTTCTTAATTAATAATTAAAAGAATTATTAATTTATAATGCAAGTTAATCAAGAATTAATTAACTGTTATTAAAGGTTAATTAATTGTAATTCAGGATTGACTAATTTCAATTAATTTGTAATTAAGGTTGTTAATTTGCACAAAAAATGGACAAACACCTCCAAGTCGTATGAATTAGTTGATTTTATGTTGTTTCTAGTGATTTGGTTGATTTATGCAAATATATAAAAAGCAGGGACTAAACTGTAAAAGACACACAGATTTATAGTGGTTCGGCCAGAACGTGCCTACGTCCACTTTATATGTTATTCTCCTTTTTCTTTCAGATTACAAGTACAAAGCTTTGTATACAAGTATATGAAAGTTGTTTGAAAGTTCCTTCCGTGCTTGAGCTCTCAAACTTGTTCCCCATTGTTGTACCCCTGCCCCTCTATTTATAGAGTGAGGCTGGGGGCAGGGGCTCCGGATATATATAGCTGCTGACGGGCCTGGGCTGAAACGATCTGGCCTGGCAATGTTGGTCCGGTGTAGGTTGGATAGGTGGTCCGGTTAGGATGGTTCGGTGGTAGGTGATTCGGTGGTAGGCGAGGTAGGTTGGTCCGGTATTGTGTGGTTCGGTGGTAAGTGATTCGGTGGTAGGAGATGAATGCTTCTGGTTCGGCAGTGGAGGAGGTAGCTGGTTCGGTAGCAATATGGACCGGTAGTGGATGGAGAGGGAGCTTGGACCGGCAATGCTTGGAGATGGTATGGTTCGGCATTGTTTAGAAATGCGCCCAACACTTGCCCCTCAAAGTGGGGCATATGCCATCATATGTCGCGCTTTGTTTTAGCTTAGGTGATTTTCATCCGGTCTTGTGTGCCGAACCATACGGTCCGGTCATCCTGTGTCCGTTTATAAATAGGGGCGTTAGGCCTTCGTTATCCCTTTATCGTTTTGAGATAGCCGAATCAGCCGAATACCGGATCAACCAAGTGCCGAACCAGTCTTGTTTGCCGAACTATTTGAAGTGCCGAATCAATTCTTGATTGCCGAACCAGGTGAGACATTCTTTTGCCGAACGATCTTATATACTTGAACCACCGGATGGACTCGTGGATTCTGAGTACCGAATGAACCTTGTGGGTTTGAACTGCCGAATGAGAAGGGGAAATGCCGAATGAACTCGTATTTGAACCACCGGATGAACCCTGAGACTTTGAATACCGAATGAAATTTTACATTTCTTTACCTAATGACCCTGGGAGCTTGAGCGTTTTGACTTATGGGTGAAATTTCAGGCTATATACACTTGCTTGTTTATTTCCTCTGCTCTAACAATATGTCCTTCCGGTGTTACAGATAAATGTCTCGCAAAGTGGAAACTCGATCAGAAAAGAGAAAATATGCGGATAGACGAGAGTCCCCCGTTGTGCCCCCAGCCCAGCCAGGACCGTAACGTCGTGGACCCATCCCGAGGTCGTTGGTAGATGGGTATGGTCCCCAAGAGCTTCTGAACTCTCCTCCTGATTGCTTTCCAAGCTCTCTCAGAGAGGAGCAACTTGACGTTATCTCCCGCTCCTTTGGGATTGATAGAGCATGCATGTTGTTGCCAGGGGAGGGGGTCATGCCATATAATCCCCCTAAAGGATACTTCGCGTATAGCCGATACCATTGCATGTGCGGGGCCATTCCTCCGATTAATGCGTGGATAGTCAGCTTCATTACTTACCTGAAAGTGACTCCTTTCCAGCTTCAGCCCAACTCCTATGCTATCCTGGTGTGTTTGTTCATCATTTTTCAGAGGAAATATGGGCGCCCCCTTCTAACCGGGGAATCCGATATCTATATAATCTGAGGGACTACAAGAAGGGGTCTCCGTACATTAGTTTAGAGTCAGCCGTGTCCTTCAAGCCGGTCTTGGACTTATACTCGAAGTTCACCATGTTTAAGAAGGAATGGTTCTTCGTCAAGGACGACTCTGTTTCTTTTCGCCTTTTCACTTCTGGCTGTAAGTTGATTTCCATTCGTAATTTCGTTGTCCCGACTACAATGCTTCTTCTTATGTGCTTTTATTTCTTGCTAGCGACAGGTGGCTTTGCGGTCGTGGAGAACGATCACCTTGTACAGATGGCTGCGGAGGTAGAGGCTATCTCAGGAAGGGATAGGTCGGCTTCTTACCTGATCCGGAATGCCACTCTCCTGGAGCACAACTTGATTTTGCCACGTCAATCTGTGGTTAAGCAGAGAGATACAGCCGAGGAGAGGGCTGCTAAAGCTAAAGATGGGGCCACTGCGAAGAGTAGCAAGAGGAGACCTTTCTCGATACCTCCAGTCGTCGGGGGGAAGAAGCTTAAAAAGTCTGACGGACCCTCCCCTAGCACATGCCCAGATATTCCGGAGGAGGAAGGTGGAGAGGAGGAAAGAGGCGAGGAGGAGAGCGGAGGAGATGGAGAAGGTGAAGGACAGGGTGGTAGTGGTGCCGGGGCTTTGTCTTCTGAGCAGGCAGGGGAGATCCAGGAGTGGACGGATGATGCCTTTCGCCAGGCTTTTGAGGGGTTGGAGGAAGGATCAGCCTCGGTGGAGAAGGCGAAGAAGGCTGGGACTGGTGCCGATCCATCTTCTAAGGGTCCTTCAGCTAAGGCGACTCCGGCGGTTCAAGGTGAATTCTTAACTTTCGCAAACTCCCCTTATGATAAGGACTTAGTAATATTTTATGGCCAGCTCTCGTCCTGGAATGAGATTCAGGACTTATTGCAGTATCCCACTCCCCCTCAGGGTTTGTAAAATAATCGCGTCTTCCTACTTAACATATTTCTTGGATCATAGTTTCATGCATGCTTGTAACACCTGGTTTTTATTCCAGGAGCAGGTAAGGTGGAAAAGACATCAGATATTCGGCACCGCCTTGAACAGTATAAGCTACTCAAAGCTTCTGCCAAACCAAAGCCATCAACTGGCCATCCTGGAGATGTGGTTAGATATCGCCCTTTTCTCGGAGTTATTGAAGAAGATATGCGAAAGAGGAAGAGGGGGCGATCTTTGTTTGAACCTTCACCTGGCCCTCAACCTCCAGTCCATCCTATCCATGATATTACTAAGGAAGATACCGAGCTTATGCCTTCCCCACATCCGTCCGAAAATCCAACCGCCACCCCGATAGACCACCCTTGTTTGGTCCGCAACCCATTTGCCGGCCACCCGGATCTGGACCCGAGTTTTCAGGACATCTCTTTTGACGAGGCCACGGGTGAGCGTCTTCTTCCCCGCAACCCCATGGTACGGGTGCTTGATGAGGCCAAGTCCTTAGATCTCGATTTGCTTACTACTCGGATAGTTACCATGGGGGACGAAGCCAAGGCTAATATCAACCGGGTCGCAGAGGAGACCAGGAAGTTGATGGGACATCATGCCTATCTGGTCAAGGCTGGAGAGGAGATTGGGAGTGCCAACATCCGACTACGGTTAATGGTTTCTGACCAGGCCAAGCAGCTCACCGATCAAGCCATTCAGATTTCTCAGCATGAGGCAGCCTCCAGGCGGTTGAAGAAGACTATGGAAGAGGCTAGTAAGGCAGAACTATGAAAGATGGAGGCTTCCTGCAAGGAACGGATTGACATGCCCATCGCAACGGTAGACGAGGTTCGGAGAGCGTATCTTGAGCAGGTAGAAGAGTTATCTGGGAGGCTTGAGGCCGCAGAGCTTGCTCAGGCCAAGCTGAAGGAGGAGATGGAAGTGATGCGGATGTCCCTTCAGGCTGACTGCTCGAGATACCGATTGGAGAGAGATGCTGCTGTCGCACGACTGTCGGCTTCTGAGGTCCGGATGAAAGAATTTGAGGAGAACGAGGGGATGATGGACGAGATGCTTCAGGACATGTATTTCCGTACTTGGAGGCAGGGAAACCTGTCCTGGATGGACGATTATCCCCGGGTTATGGCTAGGATATATCTCCGGGATTTGGAGGAAGCTAAGGCCGATGTGGATAAGGAAGGTGGTGCGGCTTTTAGGATGGATGTGGTTACGGCCCAATTCACTAAGGAAGAGAAGGTGGCGGTTAAGGAGGGCATGCGGCAGCTTGCTGCGGATGAGGTAGGCGTGCAGCTAGATGATGATGATCAGGGAGCAGATGCTGGTAAGTCTTTCCTTTTAACCTTTTCATGATTTGATTGCTTATCTTTCGTGATTATTGATGGATTCTCTTTTGAATTGGGCAGGCGGGACCTCTGGAATACATGCGGGGAGTTCTGACCCTGCAGTTAAGTAGATCCGGAGGGCTAGCGGGATGGAGGCGAAGCTTCGATTTTTTGACTTGACTTGTACATATTTTGGTTGCTGTCTATGTTAGTCCGAAACATTAATGTAACTTGTAATTATATTATTTGTAAAGAATGACTTTCTGTAATTTTATAACATAAACAGATTCTGCTATATTTGAATGCTTTTGTTATTCTGATGTGTTGCATAAGAAATATAGCTGTGTATGTGCTAGTGATTCAATTGTTTTAATGCTAAGTTCTTGCTTAATATGTAATTTCATATCTTGCAATGTTTGTGTAATGTGCGAATGAATTATTGTTACATATTTGTATACAAGAGAAGATAGTACCGCCCTTCGTGCTTTAGTTATAGAGGGTTGCTTTGAATGTCTTGCGTGACCGAGTATGGAATGTAGCTGAGTGTTCCGTCATCCGGATGTGAGTTCATGTTTCCACAAGCGAGAGTTTCCCTGTTTTGTGACTTGTACTTTAGGGATCGTTATATAGGGTAGGAGAAAAGTTTTTGAATGAAATGGAAATATGAGAAACAATAAAACTTCCAATCACGGAAGGCCGTCGATATGCTTAAGTTCGTGACAAACGGGTTTTGTAGTCACTTTCCCTAGCTGTGGGTCTTGGAGACATTTGTCACCCATCTTACGCCTCCGCGGGGAGTTTATCTTTTTTACCACAGCCGCACTTAAGACGTATCGGAGCCGAGGTCGCGCACAGTAACTACCCGAGCCATTATGGCCCGTAATCGTGGGTATTATTCGATTTACTGTGGCCGGCTAGCGTGGGTGCCGATCGTCAACCGTGAACTACCCCTGGTTGTCCACACCTTATGTTGGGGCTTAAAGTAGGTTCACAGTTGTCGGCGAGCCGAACGCCGTAATGAGCTGCCATCGGCTATAGTCGGCCTTCTTGATGGCTTATAATCGGCTCATTATAGTTGGCTTTGAGGGCAGTCGCGAGCAATGAGTTAACCCGCAGCAGAGGGATGCTGGAGCAAAAGTGTCTCCTTGGCGAGTGCATAGAATCGCATAGTACATGTTGGGTCTTGTCCAAGTGAGGTTGCACCGTGAAGTTCCAGTATGGAAATTTCGTTATACATGATTTCGTTCAACAGAAAAGGATAAAGCTTAACAATCAGCCAAGATATAAAGGAACAAGTTAAAAAGAGACAAGATTTTTAAAGTGGTTCGGCACGAAAATGCCTACGTCCACTGATTCTCTTTGTTAATTCACTTCATATGGGCATACAAGTTAAGAAAAGTATCGACGAAGGTGTTGGATGTTCCATGCCCTCTGGAACACCTCTCCGTCCGCTGTTGACAAAATATAAGCTCCGTTGTGGAAATCTTTATGAATTACATAGGGTCCGTCCCAGATTGGATCTAGCGCTCCGGGGCATGGGAAGATCCGTTTGAGGACAAGATCTCCTTCTCGTAAGCTGCGGTGTTTGACTTTAGAGTTGTATTGTGCTGCTACTTTTTGCTTGTGAGCTGCCGCTTTAAGTGCTGCATCATTTCTTCTTTCTTCAATTAGATCCAAAGACATGTGTAGGAGTTCTTCATTCTCTTCTGCGTTGTATTGGATCCTACGGTGGGAAGGAACTACAGTTTCAACTGTGAGCATGGCCTCCGATCCGTATGCCAAAGAGAAAGGAGTATGCCCTGTTGATGTTCTGTAAGATGTGCGGTAGGCCCAAAGTGCCGTAGGAAGTTCATCCACCCAAGCGTCTTTTGACTTTTCAAGTTTCTTCTTGATCAGAGTTTTGAGGATTTTGTTGACGGCTTCAACTTGTCCGTTTGCCTGGGGATAAGCCACAGATGAGAAGCTTTTGTGAATTCCGTGCTCTAAGCACCAGTTGGCGAATTCCTCGCTGTCAAATTGAAGTCCATTGTCCGATATGATCTTGAGTGGGACTCCGTACCAGCGTAGAATATTTTTGATCAAGAAGTTGATAATTTTTGCCAAAGATATTTTATTTAGAGGTTCTGCTTCCACCCATTTGGTGAAATAGTCGACTGCCACTATAGCATATTTGGCTCCGCCTCGGCCCGTTGTCAGTTCGCCAATCAAGTCAATTCCCCATACTGCAAAGGGCCAAGGGCCGGTCATTTGAGTAATCTCCTTCATGGGTAGTCGAGGAATCTTAGCGAATTTCTGTCATCTGTCGCATCTCTTGACGAAATTCAAGGCATCTTTGTTTAAAGTGGGCCAGTAATATCCATATCGGGGTATCTTCTTTGCCAGAGTCTGCCCTCCAGTGTGATCTCCGCAACTTCTTTGATGGATGTTGGATAAGACTTCCCTGGCTTCCCTTCCTGCGATACACCTTAATAAGGGATTAGAGAAGCCGCGCCGATAGAGGATGCCTTCTTGTAATGTGTAGCAGGAAGCTCTCCTTAAGATTTTCTTAGCTTTGTTACGCTCGTCGGGCAGTGTGCCATCTTGTAAATATTTTCGGATAGGAGTCATCCAAGTTTCCTCTTCGATTGCAGCTATCATATTCATTGTCTCGTAACTCGGGGCTAGTTGCTGTGAGATGGTTATTGTTCGTGAAGTGGTGTCGTCCTTCATGCTAGCTTGCTTTGCCAGTTCGTCGGCCTCCTGATTCTCTTCTCGAGGAATGTGTTTGATTAAATAGTGATCCAATTGATTGAGCAGCAGCTTGGTCTTCTTTAGATATGATGTGAGTCGTTCTCCTCGAGCCTGGAATTCTCCCAGTATTTGATTCAATAAGTTGAGAATCACTACGGAGACATAAAGAACCGACTCCAATCTCCCGGGCAAGTTCTAATCCGGCTATCACTGCTTTGTATTCTACGTCATTGTTGGTGGCAGCGAATTCCAACGTTAGGGCGTAGCACAGCTTCCTTCCCCTGGGGGTGATTATCACAATACCTGCCCCCGAGCCTTGTTCATTTGATGCTCCATCTACGAAGAGATTCCACTTGATATCTTCTGCTATTTCAGATTGCTCCTTACCTTCGTTAGTAGTGAATTCGGCAATGAAATCAGCTATGGCTTGCCCCTTGATAGCGGTGCGAGGATGGTAGGTGATATCATATTGACTTAGTTCAATGCACCACTTAAGCAATCGCCCGGAAGTGTCGGGGCGATGGAGTATTTGCCTTAGCAGTTGATCGGTTAAAACTCTGATGGAATGAGATTGGAAATAGTGTCGCAGTTTCCATGACGTGATTAGCAGACAGTATGCTAGCTTCTCAAGTTTAGGGTATCTGGCTTCTTCCCCTGTAAATCTCTTGCTTACAAAGTATACGGGCCGCTGTGCGCGGTTGTCTTCTCTCACCAAAGCGGCGCTTAAAGCATGGGACGATACAGCAAGGTATAAGTATAGTTCCTCGCCTTCATTTGGATTTGAGAGTACTGGTGGTCTCTGGAGGTGTTCGATTAAGTTAAGGATGGCTGTCGAGCATCCGTCAGTCCATTCGAACTTTCCTTTGTCTTTCTTTAGAGCTTCGAAGAAAGGGATGCATTTGTCGGTTGCTTTAGAGATGAACCTACTTAGGGCGGCCCAGTTTCCCGTTTAGGCTTTGCATCTCTCTTCGAGTGGATGGTATCTTGATATCTTGCAAAGCTCGAACTTGTTCGGGGTTTGCTTCAATCCCCCTAGCATGAACGATGAATCCCAAGAACTTTCCCGACGATACTCCGTAGGAGCACTTTAGAGGGTTCAGCTTCATTCCATATTGGCGAAGTACTTGGAACATCTCATCCAGGTGGTTTATATGATCGTTGGCATTCCTCGATTTTACCAGCATGTCATCCACATAAACTTCCATAGTTTGTCCTATTAGTTCCGCAAACATCTTGTTGACAAGGCGCTGATAAGTAGCTCCGGCGTTTTTAAGTCCAAAAGGCATTACTTTGTAGTAGTACAATCACTGGTCAGTGATGAAACTAGTGTGGTCTTGATCGGGGGCGTGCATAGGGATCTGGTTATATCCTGAGTATGCGTCCATAAAGGATAAGAGTTCGTGTCCGGCAGTGCTGTCCACGAGTTGGTTGATTCGGGGGAGTGGGAAGCAGTCTTTCGAGCAAGCGTCATTTAAGTTGGAGAAATCGATGCATGTTCGCCACTTCCCGTTAGCTTTCTTTACCAGTACCGGGTTGGCGATCCATTCTGGGTAGATGGCTTCCCGTATGAAGTCATTGGCAAGTAGGTTCTTCACTTCTTCCTCTAGGGCTGCTGATCGTTCTGCCCCCATGCTTCTCTTTTTCTGCTTTACTGGCACTTTCGTGGGATCGATGTTCAGTACGTGGCGTGCTACATCTGGGGAGATTCCTGTCATATCAGCGTGCGTCCATGCAAATACATCCATGTTGTGGCGAAGAAAATCAATGAGTTGATCCTTTAATTCTTCTTTTAGTTGAGATCCGATTTTCAATAGTCTACTTGAGTCATGTTTGTGTTGAATATGCGCTTATATGATTTTTGTTTGATGATAATAAACATATATTCATTCATTTAAATGTATTTGATAATATACTATTTATTTTCACAGATTAAATAAATATTTGCTGAATAAAATAAATAACACAGAATTTGAATTCAAACGAATATTTTATTCAAATAAATATTTATTACAATTTTGAATAGTATACAAATTCAAGCTCTCACTATTCACTATACAACTTTGATACAATTTCAATTACATCACTATTTTACATCAGCACCTCACTACATATCACTCACACTCGTATTTATCTTCAACTGCATTCAAGTTTGAATCCAGCATTTGAGCTATCTGCAAAAATATAAACTAACGCAGTAAAATTGAAAATAAAATATTTTTGCAATATAAAATAAAACGTGAATTTTGAAAATGATATTTGCCTCAGTTATTTGGGTTGTTCGTCATCATTTAAATTTGAATTCATCATACACGAACAACTTGTGACATACACAGTATATTACTGTATATGCCACAAGGCCGTGCACGCCGATATATACACTTGATTGATTTACAGGGACAGGCAAGCACAGGTCAAACCCAAATGAAAAATGGGGTTCAACTCACGTGCAATAACATTGAAAATCACGACACAAGCACAAGGTCAAATCCGAGTTTTGAAACTGGATTCAACACAAGGTGACATGACATGAATGCAACGAAGACCAATATTAAAATGGACTGCAACATGGATATCACAATCAAACTGCAACAAGGCAACTAGGAATGAACAGAACATAACAGCACCAATGCAAGCAAGTCAGTGGCAAAACACAAACTGCAGTGGACAGACCAGAGTGCATCAGTGCCAAGAAACTCAAGTGCACGACTAAACTGACGATGAATACAACTTGAAGCATACAAGCTCAATGAAGATTGCAGCAACAACAGTGAGAACACTCATATGAACAAGTGCAAAGAACAATGAAGTATGCACAGCAAATAACATACACCAAAGCTAACAGCAGTGTCAAGAAATGAAACACTGCAACTCAGTGCATCAACCAAAGTTAAGGCGACATGAAGTCAGCAAACTGCAACAAACACATATATGGTCTAAGTGAATCAAGCAAATGAATATAGTGAATGAAATGCACAAAGACATAGCATCTGTCTCAGGTTAATAAACCAGAGAAATGCACAGTGGAATGAAGTCAAGTGATGCACATATACTTGAAAGCTACAGCATCAAGTAGACCAAGTTCATATGCAATGAGAGGAACATCAAAGACAAGACTAAGTGCAGCATCAGTGAAGACAGTTACTTCACAATGAACAAGTGCACAACAACTTCAACAAAGACTCAAGCTACAGTGCATAATGGTCAACACAGTAAGACATGAAGCAATGGTCAAGAGAAGTTCAAAGAAGTAGGGTACATGAAGCAAACAACAACACGAATGCAAATGCAGACAAGCACATGAATACATAAAGCTACAAGTGATGCAGCATCAATCAAAAAGTGATATGGTGAAGCACTGACTCAAATACAACTACAAGGCATGAAACCATAGTGAAACATCACAATGAACACCACTGACCAGTGAATACAACATCAAGTTGCAGACTCCAAGTTACAAACTAAAATGTGCAAATCAGTGAAAATATACAGTGCACCAGAAACATGCAAGTGTCAAAGTACAGGTGCAAGTGTACATAAGAGAAGTACAAAATGACCAAACAGCAACAGTAAGGAAATGGACAAATGCAACTGAACCAACTACACAAATATGCTATGCAGTAAAGTCAATCAGAGGCATCAACAAAGACAATGCTTGACACCGAGCATGTACAAAATGATGCATGATGAATCAGACCATACAATATGAAACAGAGGCAACAAGACTATATGCAAGCAAAGTCTCTACATGGATGCAGTGAATCAAGTCAGTAAGGAAAATGCACCAATGGAAGTCACTCAAGCAACATGACCAAGTGTACGACTAAACTAAACATGAATACAACTGTGAAGCTACTGAAGGCACTAGTGATAAACCAAAATGCCATCGGTCAGAGAAGATGACCAGAAGCGAAAGTCACAGTGATAAACGAAAATCAACATCATGTTCGAATGCAGTATCAACCAAAATCAATTCGAAGCCGTGACTCAAAACAAGAAATTCACGGAGCAGTAAATACAAAGCCGTGAATGCCAAGAAATCAAATATATTCGAATTGAACAAGTCAGAAATCATCATGAACATACAAGCGAAAATCAATGGCCAAAATAATCAGTTGACAAATTCAAAAATAATTATACGAACGCAAATCTAGGGTTACGAACCCTATATAAGAAAATCATCATCGGCAAATTTTATCATCGAGTTCAAGCACGAAAAATCAAAAAAAGCAAAAGGCACAAATTACATACCGGAGGAATCGAACTCGATCATCAAAGAGCCGTGAGCAAACCAGAGAAGCAAGCGATTGACGAAGCAAACAAATTGATAAATCTTCCTTTCGATCTAGCAATCAAAGCCGGCTTCTTTGAAATCACGAAAACCCTAAATTGGATCAGGGACGAAGCCAAAATTGTAAGAGGAACGGCCGCCATTACAAAGGAAGCAAATAAAAGAGACGGGCTAGAATATAAAAGAGGCTGGCCTATTGTTTTAAAAGGGAGAATTTTTTTATATAAGGGTTTTTAATTAGGGTTATTTTGTTTTAAAATTGTTTTTAATTTGTATTTTCTTTTAAACCGTTTTTAATTTTCTAGTCGTGTGACTAGGGGACAAACTACGGTGTGTAGTTTGGGAATTCGCAACTCGGTGGTTGAGTTGTAGTCAGGGTTTTGAGCGTAGAGTTAGATTAGTCAATAGCGGGTATAGCGAGTTTACGTGTGTAAGCGAGGGACTATCTAATTTCTAGTAGAAACCTTGGGGGCAGCACGTAGGCAGGTTTTTGCCGAAGCTGGGTAAATTCTGTGTTGTTCTGTTCTGCATTTTATTATTCTGATATTATCTGTGCTGTGTTTATTCTGCAGTGATCTGTGTTAAAATTAATATACACTTCCGCAATAATTTTTATAATTAACACTATCACCCTATTCACCCCCCCTCTAGGGTGAAATCGATCTTACAAGTGGTATCAGAGCGAGGTTCAAAAGCCATTTTTGTTTTAAAATTTTGATTTTACAAAAACCAATTTTTAATTTAAAAATTCGTGTTTCAAAAATCAATTTTTGTTTTAAAAATTCGTGTTTCAAAAATCAATTTTTGTTTTAAAAATTCGTGTTTCAAAAATCGGTTTTTGTTTTAAAAATTTGAATTTTTTAAAATGGCTTCTTTTAATAATGCTTTTGCAGAAGGACAATCCATAGTTAGACCACCAATGTTCAATGGTGAATATGCTTACTGGAAAAATAGAATGCAAATTTTTCTGAAAACCATTGACGCTTGGAATATTGTTGAGATAGGTTATAGTATACCAACTATAACTGTAGATAATCAGGAAATAGAGAAACCAAAGGAACAATGGAAAGAACTAGAAAATAAATTACAGAATACTAATGCCAAAGCTATGAATTCTATTATCTGTTCATTGGATCAATTTGAATTTAATCGTGTCTCACATTGTCTAACTGCGCAGGAAATATGGCACATACTAGAAGTGACTCATGAAGGAACATCTCAAGTCAAAGAATCTCGCCTTGCAATGCTAAGCAGCGAATACGAGAACTTCAAAATGGAGAAGGAAGAAAACGTCAAAGAGATGTACGAACGACTCTCCAATATCGTATACAAATCAAAAGCTCTCGGAAAAACATACACCGAATTAGAAATAGTCCGGAAAATCCTCAGAGTCCTTCCACGAAGCTTTGAAGCAAAAGTTACTGCCATACAAGAATCGAAAGATTTAAAACAACTTAAAGTTGAAGAACTCATCAGAAATCTCACCACTTATGAGCTAGAAATGAAATTCAAAGAAGAGCGTGAAGGAGGTGACACTCAAAAGAAATCAATAGCTCTCAAAGGAACAACCGAAAGTGATGATGATAACGATGAAGATGATGGAGCAGCAGAATTGGAGCTGTTAATAAGGAAATTCAACAAATGGAATCAAAAACATGGAAATTCAGCTCGAATTCAAAAAGCAAAAAGCAGAATAGCCAAAGCACTAGACTACTCGGAAGAACAAAAGTTTATTTGTTATAATTGCAACAAACCCGGCCATATCAAGCCCGATTGTCCACAAATTAAATCCAGCCACGGAAAGAAACAGAAAAAGAAAAGTTTTGCAGCCACTTGGGATGAAATAGACGAGAATGATCAAAGCACTGGCAGTGAAAGCGAAAAGGCAGAATTGTGTCTTCGAGGTGATACAACTGACAGTGACGATGACGAGCCAAGTGAGGTATCAAAACTTACCCATTCTGAGTTTCTTATATATTTTCATGAAGTAAACGGTTGTTTTGAACGACTTAGGGAAAAATACGCCAAACTTGAATCTCAAAAAGATACTTTGATAGAATGTAATAAACAACTTGATCAATTAGTTAAAACCTATCAAAGTAGGATCCCTAAGTGTGATAAGTGTCCAACATTTGATGAAGAAATTAAAAAATCAGAAATTAAAATAAAATCGCTTGAAAATGAAATTCTGATTTTAAAGGAGAATGAAAATACTAGGAGAGAGAATTCTATCAAAAAGTGCACTCAATTGTTGAATGAAAACGAATCTCTCAAAACACAAGTCCAACATTTGTCAACGACTTTAGATAAATTTTCCAAAAGTGAAAAATCGTTGAATATGCTATTAGGAAAGCAAACTGTTAATACGGTTAGACAAGGACTTGGATATAATAATTCGAAAATTGTTGAAAACAAGATTAATCAAGTTAATTCTATGTGCACAATTTGTAGAAAATTTGGACACAGTCACAATAATTGTTGGTATAGACCCAAACATGTGAAAACTATACCGATTTGGGTTCCAAAAGGCACAAATATAAAATCTCTCAAAGTTAAACAAATTTGGGTGCCAAAGGGAACAATTATAAATAGTTTTGGGTCTACACAAAATTATTTTTCAAAATTTTCTGCCACTAACAACCATGGACCTATAAAAACAAATAGGTCACATAAATCCTTTTCCGTGTAGGTGTGGTGGCAGGCTAAGGAACAACAATAGTGTTCTCTGGATTTTGGCTGTTCCATAAACACAACGGGCGACAAAGCTAAGTTCCTTAGCCTAGTATAAGGGTGACAGAATCACAATGGACAACGACGAGAAATATCGTAAAGGTAAAGACAGGTAAAGGTATATTTATTTGTACGATATATTAAATGTGATAATCTGTACCATTTTCTGAATAAAATCAGCCAATTATGCGATGATGATATGATGATGATTTAATGATGATTTTGATTCTGACTTTATTCAAAATTGTTAGCCATTTATATTCTTATGCCAAAAACACTATAAAATTCTCTAGAATTACTTGATATATAAATTTGAGAGAAAAATAGTGTTTTGATTGGATAATAATATTGTTGTTATAATATTTTTGGCTAAATCTATATTCATGTTTTGACATGGCCTAGATTTAAAATCCTAATGAATTCTATTTTAAAAATTGTAAAAAGGATTTTAAATTTTTTTGAAATTGTTGAAACTTTTAAGAAATTGCTTTGAAATAAAAATAATGTTTGACGGCTTCTAAAATTGACACTTTAATATATGTTTGATTGTTGACACGGTTTTCATTTCAAATCCAAGAGAATTTCATTTAAAATTTGTTGATAGTAATCATGAGAAAATTTGTTGAAATTTCTTAATCTGGTCTTTGACATTCAACGAGTGAATTTTGAGTGAAATTTAAATTCAGATGCAGATTACACTGGTAATATGGTTGATAGAAAAATTACTAGTGGAACGTGATTAATTTTTGACACATTCATTTGCTGCATCGTTTTTTCAAAGAAAATATCTGCATATTTTTCACTTAAAATAATTTTCAAATAGCAGAAAATTTTCTTATAAAACCCCCTCGAGAAAATCATGTTTGACCATATTTACAGATTAGTCATTTTTGAAAAATTATTTTTATAATTTTTGGATTTGATTTTAAATGACTATTTTGACTAATCTAACTCCCTAATGATTATCGAAAAGATCAATAGTGATTGAAAAAGTGATGAGTGTCGATATTTGTCATGCATTACTCAAGACAATATATTTAGAAAAATTTCTTTAGAATTTCATAACAAAAGTTATAAAAACTTTTTGTTGGGTAAAAATTCCATGGTCATTTCTATTTCTATCATCTTTCTATCGACCATCACTCATCAAAATCATATATAGTATGTAAATTTGTGGTAGTTTACAAAGGAAATTATTCGTTCTTCAATTTGTTTTATCTTCAGATTCATAAAGGAAATTATCTGTGCTTCAATTTATTATATTCTTCAATAAAAATAAATATCCAAAGTATTCACTCTCATTTAAAAGTCCTCACGGTTATGCATGGGTGAATTACTTGGATTTTTGATTATGTGCTTCCATGCTCATTTAAAAGTCCTCACGGTTATGCATGTATGGAACGCATATCAAAATTAATTGGTTAAATAGACAAGTTGATTCTAATCCCATTTAAAAGTCCTCACGGTCATGCGTGGTTAGAAGATACTTGATTTCATTTTTAAAATTAAATTGGAATACTACTAATCTCATTTAAAAGTCCTAACAGTTATGCATGGTTAGTAGATATTCAAATTTCCCGAAATAAATATACCACAAATAGACAGAACTGTATGATTTTTATGAATTTATCCCCATCATTTCTGAAAGTGGAATATGCGTCTGACATGGGTAATTATGATTTTTGTTTGAAGTTTATTGAAATTTGATATTTATATTCAATTGAGTTAAATGTTTGATTCATGTCGATCACTTTATCTCTATTTTCTCTAACACTGTTATTCTTTTGCTGATAACAAAAAGGGGGAGAGAAAAGTTAAGATTTTGTCAAATAGAATCAAGCAAAGGTCAAATAATTTTCCATTTGCATATAGGCTCATTTATATATTTCTATTTGTATGCATATATGTAGGGGGAGGTTTGTGTAGAGAGGAAGCATTTAAATAGGGGGAGCAATTAGGATATATCAATGATCAAATACATTTAACATATTCAAAATCTTAAATATATGTTTGTTATCATCAAAAGGGGGAGATTGTTGAATATGCGCTTATATGATTTTTGTTTGATGATAATAAACATATATTCATTCATTTAAATGTATTTGATAATATACTATTTATTTTCACAGATTAAATAAATATTTGCTGAATAAAATAAATAACACAGAATTTGAATTCAAACGAATATTTTATTCAAATAAATATTTATTACAATTTTGAATAGTATACAAATTCAAGCTCTCACTATTCACTATACAACTTTGATACAATTTCAATTACATCACTATTTTACATCAGCACCTCACTACATATCACTCACACTCGTATTTATCTTCAACTGCATTCAAGTTTGAATCCAGCATCTGAGCTATCTGCAAAAATATAAACTAACGCAGTAAAATTGAAAATAAAATATTTTTGCAATATAAAATAAAACGTTAATTTTGAAAATGATATTTGCCTCAGTTATTTGGGTTGTTCGTCATCATTTAAATTTGAATTCATCATACACGAACAACTTGTGACATACACAGTATAATACTGTATATGCCACAAGGCCGTGCACGCCGATATATACACTTGATTGATTTACAGGGACAGGCAAGCACAGGTCAAACCCAAATGAAAAATCGGGTTCAACTCACGTGCAATAACATTGAAAATCACGACACAAGCACAAGGTCAAATCCGAGTTTTGAAACTGGATTCAACACAAGGCGACATGACATGAATGCAACGAAGACCAACATTAAAATGGACTGCAACATGGATATCACAATCAAACTGCAACAAGGCAACTAGGAATGAACAGAACATAACAGCACCAATGCAAGCAAGTCAGTGGCAAAACACAAACTGCAGTGGACAGACCAGAGTGCATCAGTGCCAAGAAACTCAAGTGCACGACTAAACTGACGATGAATACAACTTGAAGCATACAAGCTCAATGAAGATTGCAGCAACAACAGTGAGAACACTCATATGAACAAGTGCAAAGAACAATGAAGTATGCACAACAAATAACATACACCAAAGCTAACAGCAGTGTCAAGAAATGAAACACTGCAACTCAGTGCATCAACCAAAGTTAAGGCGACATGAAGTCAGCAAACTGCAACAAACACATATATGGTCTAAGTGAATCAAGCAAATGAATATAGTGAATGAAATGCACAAAGACATAGCATCTGTCTCAGGTTAATAAACCAGAGAAATGCACAGTGGAATGAAGTCAAGTGATGCACATATACTTGAAAGCTACAGCATCAAGTAGACCAAGTTCATATGCAATGAGAGGAACATCAAAGACAAGACTAAGTGCAGCATCAGTGAAGACAGTTACTTCACAATAAACAAGTGCACAACAACTTCAACAAAGACTCAAGCTACAGTGCATAATGGTCAACACAGTAAGACATGAAGCAATGGTCAAGAGAAGTTCAAAGCAGTAGGGTACATGAAGCAAACAACAACACGAATGCAAATGCAGACAAGCACATGAATACATAAAGCTACAAGTGATGCAGCATCAATCAAAAAGTGATATGGTGAAGCACTGACTCAAATACAACTACAAGGCATGAAACCATAGTGAAACATCACAATGAACACCACTGACCAGTGAATACAACATCAAGTTGCAGACTCCAAGTTACAAACTAAAATGTGCAAATCAGTGAAAATATACAATGCACCAGAAACATGCAAGTGTCAAAGTACAGGTGCAAGTGTACATAAGAGAAGTACAAAATGACCAAACAGCAACAGTAAGGAAATGGACAAATGTACCTGAACCAACTACAAAAATATGCTATGCAGTAAAGTCAATCAGAGGCATCAACAAAGACAATGCTTGACACCGAGCATGTACAAAATGATGCATGATGAATCAGACCATACAATATGAAACAGAGGCAACAAGACTATATGCAAGCAAAGTCTCTACATGGATGCAGTGAATCAAGTCAGTAAGGAAAATGCACCAATGGAAGTCACTCAAGCAACATGACCAAGTGTACGACTAAACTAAACATGAATACAACTGTGAAGCTACTGAAGGCACTAGTGATAAACCAAAATGCTGTAACGACCCCGGATTTTATAAATATTTAAATTGATAATTAATTGAATTTTTGAATTTAAAATTGTTAAGTAATTTCATTTTGAATAAAATTTGTGAAATTAATCGATTAAGTGATGCGAGTTTCCCCCGATCCAAGTATATTCTGTATAAATCATTTACATTTAAAAATACTGTAAATATGTGTATATATTGAATGTATATATATATTTGGGGATATATGAGCAAATTTTATATAATATATATGTATATATTGAACTTGAGTTAAAATCTCAAGTAAATGGTTTAAAAATAATCATAAAATACAGATATTTGACATGAGTATAAAATAAATAAATAAGTAATAATAAATATTTGAATTGATGATTAATAATGATTTGAGTTTATAAAATAATATAAGATGATAAATTTGAAGTAAAATAATAATAATAATTATTTATTCTAGAAATAGAAATTAATATAAGATAGTTTTTTTTATAAAAATAGAAAGTAGAACATTTGCTAAATTTAAACAACAATTTTAAAAATAGAAGTTTATTTGTAAAGTAATATTATAAATACAAGTTAAAAGAAAGAAAACAAAAGAAAATGAAATAGAAATTTATTCATAATGCAAAGTATAGACAAGCATGTTAAAGTAAGTAACTATAGCAAAACAAACAAATGCATAAGTATGCAGGCAAATAGAAAAAAATAAATAAAGTACATGATATAATACATTTCAGCAAAGCATACAAAATAATGAAATACAACACAAATAAACAAATGCAGGCTGAAATAAAGAAGTACAAAGAAAGGTAATAAAGCTTCCATCTCAACTCAAACAAGCACATATATAAACTGTACACACATAAGTTTTGAACAAAGCATCTTCAACCATGCTTATAGTACAAAGGGAAAGTAACATCACCTTGCATAGAACAATATATCACCTGTACAAACAAACACCTTCCTCTGTACCACTACTTCTTCCTATATATCAACTTATTTAACTTCAGTTAGTTCAAAACATAACTAAGTAAAGCCTGAAAGAAAAAGAAAATGGAGGCAAACATTAACTGGAAAGAAAAGCTTCAATTAGAAAAAAATTTCCAGTTTCACTGTGCTTTGTCTTCATGCCTGGTGAGTAACTCCTACCTAAACACATTTTTGTTTGTTTGTTTATCAATGCTGTGAGTAAACACAAATTTTTACTAAGTATTAGGTTGTGTTTGTTCTGTGTTTTAGCTCATGATTATGATGTGTATGCTTAGTTTTTTTCTCTTCAGCTTCAACTCTGCACATAAGTGATGAACATGCTTTCCTTTCTCCTCTCTGTTTCCTTATTCTTCTTCCTTATTGACTGAGTTACAGGTTTTAAACAAACAAGAAACTTCAATCTCTTATCATTAAACCAATATCAGACCTTGACTTCAAAGATAAGATAAAAACAAACAAAAGAATAAAGCAAATACATTTAAGTAAGCAAAATTAAGGTATAAAGTAAGTTTTGGAAGTTGTGAAGTGATCCCTGCATGTTATAACCTGTAACACCCCTCTGCATATTAAGTTTTCAAGTTCATGCTTTATTTCAAAAATCATTTCTGGTTGATCTATGGATTGTTAGGGCTTAATATCTTAACAAGATATGTTTGTTTGGCCATGAAGTAAATTTTAAATTGTGTATCTTAATTAAATAAAGAAACACTGTTCTGTAAAAAGACCAAGAACAGTTGATGATTGATATAAGTGAAATTTTAATCATTATAAAATATAAATTCAGGATTATAAATTGAATTCCTATCCGAAATTAGGATTTTTAAAAGTAAATTTACATTTTATAGTTAAGTATTGAATGAGCATTTTTGGTTTGAACGAAATATGGAAATTGGGCTTTTCTGATGATCTTCGTGACTGAAGGGGGGTCGGGGTGCTGCTTGATGATGGAGAAGTGTTCATGGATGCTGGGAAAAATGGTAGGAAGCGATGCAATCCACCGTGGAGGTCGCGGCAGTGGGTTTCCTTTTGGAACCCTAGTTTTTTCTGGGTTTAGTTAAGCGACCACCACGATCGATTGGGTTGATCGAGCTTGACCGGACTGAGGGAGGAGAGACGTGAGTGGGTGAGGTTGCTTCGGTAGGAGTTGCTTAGTCGCTGGTGGCAAGGCGAGGTGATGTGAGGCGTTGTTTGGTGAGTATTTCCGTTCCAGGTCGATCGAGTTACACTCGATTTTGGGATGGCTACTAATTGAGTGATTCTTCGACTTGAGATCGATGTTTGGGTCAGTCGCGACTTGCTGGACGTCTCATCGACCATCGGAGTGACGTGGGTGAAGTGTGCACATGCACGCGACATAGTTCGTGCCTGTTATTTCTACAGGGTTGGGGAAGAAGGCTCGGCATCAGGGAAAACTCGAAGAGATTCACGAAAAACTCGAAGCAAGTGAGGTAATGTCTCGGGCGTTACTCGAAGCAGCTCTAGAGTGATGACGTTTTTCAGTTTTAACTTTTAAATCTAAGTTAAAATTGATTTTTAAAACTATTCTTTTCAAATGAATAATTTTTGATAAGTTGAAATTGGTAATCAAGGGTTTTAAAATAATTTAAATTATTTAAGTTAAGAATATTTTAAACTTATATTTTCAGTAGTTATTTTAAATAAAATTCAACAAAGTAATTAAGGAAATGTTATTAGTTAATAAAGATAATTAACTAGAGATTATTAAGTAATTAAATTAATGTGATTAATATTGATAATTTATCCGATGTACTAATTAAGGTAATCAATTGTAAATCGTTAATTACCTAATAAAAGTAATTGAGGGGTTAATTACTAAATTGTAACTTAAATTGGATATTTTGATTTATTTATTGATTAAGATTAAGCGGTAATTAATGATTTATTGGTATGAGATGATCGCTTAATGGTAAGAAATTAAAGATTTAATTTCCTAGAATGATTAAATTAAGGGGTTATTTAATTATGTAATTGGTTTAAGGGTTGATTAAATCAATATGATTAAATCAAGGATAATTTAATTTATTAAAGTGATTGATGAATTTTTGATATCAAATGATTTGTAATTAATTAATCAAGATTGGGAAATTTATTCGTAAGTAATTAATTTACTTGGAAATAAATTAAATTGATTAGGATTAAACAATTAATTAGTCTTACTTATAAATGACTATTGAATGCTTGACCTTACTTATGAATGATTGTATTGCGTAAGATGCATTAAATTAATTGTCCTATCTGATTTGTGATGCTTTGTTCTGTGGATTGAGCTGTGTATGATTTATTCATTTATTTACATTTATATATATATCTGTGATCTGTGAATAAAAGATAAGCGTTATAGGTTATACTGCTTATCAAATTATGTTTCTGCATTTTGATCTGTGATGATTGAATGATGTTGCACTACTGTGTATAACCCCTGGACCACACTCATACACACACAATTATGGATTTCACGAGGAAATCGATTAAGTCACAGATTTTTGAAATAGTTTAAAATTTGGATTTTTAAATTCAAATGTTTTGGAAATGGAATTGGAATAGAAGTGAAAAGCTTTTGAAATGAAATTTCAAAGATGGAAATTTATTTTGAATAACTGGATTAAGTGTTGGAATTTAAATACTTTAAGTTAAATTTGAATTCAATATTCAAATTTAATCCTGTAATTTGAAATTAGGGATAAATGATATTATACTAATCATTATGAGTTAAACCATTTTTAAAGTATTGCTTTGGGAATTTGAATTTAACCCAAGGATTTCAACTCGTATAAATAAATCAGATTTCCAAAATGAAAACTGTTGTTTCCAAATGATAAACACTTTTAGATAAGAACTGAAATTCCAGTTAATTAGGGGAATTTCAAGATTGAATAGAGAAATGATTTTCCTAAGTTATGAATGAATTCTTTTTCAAAGCTATGAATTAAATCTGTTTATTTTTAACAGATTTAAATGATGATTTGTTTAAATCAAATTGAAATGAAATTGTTTTGAAGGCTATAAGTTAAATCTTTGATTTAAAGATTTAACGAGTTAATCAAATTGAAATGGAAATTGATTTGGAAAATCTGTGAATGAATCTTTTGTTTAAAAGATTAAAATGTGAAAATTGTTTAAACCGTTAAAGGTTGTGAAAATGAATCTTTTTGTTTAAAGATTTAAATGGTAATTGGATTAAACCATTTGAAAGAAAGTTTTGAATTATTAAGTTGTGACTTAATTGAAATCCCATTATCCATTTGTTTTTGAAATATTGCGCTCACTATTCGGTTTAGCCGGGAGAGGACCTTTGTGTCATATATCCCATTCTGAATATGTGATATGTCGTTATGGATAGCATTGAAGACCGGTGTTGAAGACCGGGTATTTGCGAGAGCGATAGGATGACCTATCGATTGTTTCTGCACCGAGTCGCGCCGGTATAGAAACTCCCTAAGTGATGGGAAATCCGATCGGGATTGTGAATATCCGGGTTGCAAGGACTTCTTTGGAAGTGCCTTCGGTTCTGTTCGAACCCAGAACAGACTTGTATGGATTGTATGCCTGACATTACAAGTTGAGATATAAAGCCGATTTCTTTCAAATATATTTCTGTTGGTGGCGGAGAATTTATTCTTTGCTTAACACCCTTCTTTGAGACGTATGTGCTCAAAGGTTATATAGTTGAAGTTATCAGCGATATATCCCATTTTGGTAATGTGACATGCTGAGTGATGCTGAAATGATCATTGTGTTGATTATTGTGATAGGATCATTTATTTGATCGTCTATCTTAGTGATCATTGTGTTGATCATTTGTTGACCCAAAGCACGGCTTTTTGTACAAAGTGTGTTTTTGTGGACGTGACTTCGTCGAGCCTCACATCCCGGAAATGGTCAAAACAGGAAAGATGCAGCAAGGTTATTAGGGGTTGCTGTAGCTCCCCTTAGGGTATGTACATTTCCTTCTGGATAGAGGTGATATCATGGTATGGAGCCCAGATATTTAACCTATGTGGTTACTACGAATTTATTACTTTGTGGTTGTTGGTTTTCGGGATCCCGAGAGAAAGGTCGTTTACGATCGGGGAATGGCGTGCTCGTGTCAGTAGTTACCCAGTTAGGGGTAACCCGGCCTTGTGTTGGCAGAGTTCCGGTTTGGTTCTCGGGGATGTCTTTCCAGAGGCATTCTCAGTGGCAATGGGAAGTTCCTTGGCCTGACCATTTGTTGGAAATCCAAAGAAACAATACGAAACTTGTATGGTATTAGTTGTAGAACCTATCATTCACTTATGGTGTCGCAACACTGTTTGGATGGTAGCTATAGTAGGCATACGATAATGGTCGTATGTTGGCTAAGATTTATATTCTACTTTCGAAATGAATTTTTCCTACACTATGCACTAGTAATAATATCAAGTGTTTCTTTTTAATGCGTATCAAGCATCTTTGACTATCATAAGGAGAAATCTCCTCCGATTCTGCGTTTGCATGTGTGTGTGTGCGGGAGGCCTTATGGTAGTCTCATTTTTCAAAAGCATTTCGAATTGACTTTAAATCTTTTGTTGATTGTTTAAAGATAAACTGTTTTTGTTGCTCACACCAGTCACATGACTGACTTGGAGTTTATTGTTTTCCTTCCTAAACTCTGGGTGCTCATTATTTCCTACACGAGCAGTCTAGAGTTGGGTTTTTCAGATAGTCAGGTTTAGTAGATTATCTGGAGTTAGTTCAGTCTTTGGACCACACCAGTCTTGCTGAGCTTGGTGATATGTTATTGGGGGTTCGAGCTTCTGCTGGATTGATTCTTGGAAATGGAGTTGCAGTTCTCGGAGTTCTCTTTTGAAGACTATCTTAGAGTTATTAGTTCCGCTGCTAGATGTTATCTATTTTTCTTTTCCGCTGCTATTTTATTGTATCATCTCTGATGTATATTGATATCTACTGGATCATCTGTTGTATCAGATATTGTATCAAAGCTGTATATCAATGTATTATTCTTTTATTCCGCTGTGTTATTTACTTAATGATTGTTATAAGCTCCGGCGAATCGGATTTGAACGGTCGAATCTATGGCATTCGAATACGATTTGAAGTATGGATGTCGATTTTCGAGCGGGCAAAATCCGAGTCGTTACAATTGGTATCAGAGCTAAGGGTTGAAACTTTAGCTCAGGAGTGTAACACATTAAGTAGCTCATTAGAGATAGGGTGAAGTAAATCCTAGAATGAGTAATCCTTAAAATATCCGTTTGAATGCCTCAGTAAGTTCTCTTACTATCTACTGATAGTGAGTATGAGTGCAAGAAGAGAACGAGATAGGGGACAGGTAAATACGACTATAATTGGTCAATACTCTGTAACAACAGTGGAAACATCTTTCTTATCAATTTTCTTTGATTCGTTTCTAAATTCTTTTGAATTCTTCGCGACAGCTCCAGAAAGAAGTTTCGATGTGATGGTGGCCTTACGAATCGTTGCAGAAAATTATTACTTCGTACTTCATCGATTTCTTATCGGCTTTTCGATTTAAACTCTAATAAATGAATTAGAAATTGAAAATTTTAATTGAATTAAATTGATTAATAGAATATGAAGAATGATTAGAATTGTATCGATAAAATTATTTTGTTTAAAACTAAAATTTGAAATTTTAATTATAATTTCCTGTATCTATTATTGATATTCTGATTTGGTGAGCCAATTGCAGAACTGATATCCAGTTTGATCTGAAAAGATATTTCTTTATCTTTCATCCATCTGTGTTGTTTTCGTGCCTGCAAATTTCGGGGACGAAATTCTTTTAAGGGGGGAAGTCTGTAACGACCCCGGATTTTATAAATATTTAAATTGATAATTAATTGAATTTTTGAATTTAAAATTGTTAAGTAATTTCATTTTGAATAAAATTTGTGAAATTAATCGATTAAGTGATGCGAGTTTCCCCCGATCCAAGTATATTCTGTATAAATCATTTACATTTAAAAATACTGTAAATATGTGTATATATTGAATGTATATATATATTTGGGGATATATGAGCAAATTTTATATAATATATATGTATATATTGAACTTGAGTTAAAATCTCAAGTAAATGGTTTAAAAATAATCATAAAATACAGATATTTGACATGAGTATAAAATAAATAAATAAGTAATAATAAATATTTGAATTGATGATTAATAATGATTTGAGTTTATAAAATAATATAAGATGATAAATTTGAAGTAAAATAATAATAATAATTATTTATTCTAGAAATAGAAATTAATATAAGATAGTTTTTTTTATAAAAATAGAAAGTAGAACATTTGCTAAATTTAAACAACAATTTTAAAAATAGAAGTTTATTTGTAAAGTAATATTATAAATACAAGTTAAAAGAAAGAAAACAAAAGAAAATGAAATAGAAATTTATTCATAATGCAAAGTATAGACAAGCATGTTAAAGTAAGTAACTATAGCAAAACAAACAAATGCATAAGTATGCAGGCAAATAGAAAAAAATAAATAAAGTACATGATATAATACATTTCAGCAAAGCATACAAAATAATGAAATACAACACAAATAAACAAATGCAGGCTGAAATAAAGAAGTACAAAGAAAGGTAATAAAGCTTCCATCTCAACTCAAACAAGCACATATATAAACTGTACACACATAAGTTTTGAACAAAGCATCTTCAACCATGCTTATAGTACAAAGGGAAAGTAACATCACCTTGCATAGAACAATATATCACCTGTACAAACAAACACCTTCCTCTGTACCACTACTTCTTCCTATATATCAACTTATTTAACTTCAGTTAGTTCAAAACATAACTAAGTAAAGCCTGAAAGAAAAAGAAAATGGAGGCAAACATTAACTGGAAAGAAAAGCTTCAATTAGAAAAAAATTTCCAGTTTCACTGTGCTTTGTCTTCATGCCTGGTGAGTAACTCCTACCTAAACACATTTTTGTTTGTTTGTTTATCAATGCTGTGAGTAAACACAAATTTTTACTAAGTATTAGGTTGTGTTTGTTCTGTGTTTTAGCTCATGATTATGATGTGTATGCTTAGTTTTTTTCTCTTCAGCTTCAACTCTGCACATAAGTGATGAACATGCTTTCCTTTCTCCTCTCTGTTTCCTTATTCTTCTTCCTTATTGACTGAGTTACAGGTTTTAAACAAACAAGAAACTTCAATCTCTTATCATTAAACCAATATCAGACCTTGACTTCAAAGATAAGATAAAAACAAACAAAAGAATAAAGCAAATACATTTAAGTAAGCAAAATTAAGGTATAAAGTAAGTTTTGGAAGTTGTGAAGTGATCCCTGCATGTTATAACCTGTAACACCCCTCTGCATATTAAGTTTTCAAGTTCATGCTTTATTTCAAAAATCATTTCTGGTTGATCTATGGATTGTTAGGGCTTAATATCTTAACAAGATATGTTTGTTTGGCCATGAAGTAAATTTTAAATTGTGTATCTTAATTAAATAAAGAAACACTGTTCTGTAAAAAGACCAAGAACAGTTGATGATTGATATAAGTGAAATTTTAATCATTATAAAATATAAATTCAGGATTATAAATTGAATTCCTATCCGAAATTAGGATTTTTAAAAGTAAATTTACATTTTATAGTTAAGTATTGAATGAGCATTTTTGGTTTGAACGAAATATGGAAATTGGGCTTTTCTGATGATCTTCGTGACTGAAGGGGGGTCGGGGTGCTGCTTGATGATGGAGAAGTGTTCATGGATGCTGGGAAAAATGGTAGGAAGCGATGCAATCCACCGTGGAGGTCGCGGCAGTGGGTTTCCTTTTGGAACCCTAGTTTTTTCTGGGTTTAGTTAAGCGACCACCACGATCGATTGGGTTGATCGAGCTTGACCGGACTGAGGGAGGAGAGACGTGAGTGGGTGAGGTTGCTTCGGTAGGAGTTGCTTAGTCGCTGGTGGCAAGGCGAGGTGATGTGAGGCGTTGTTTGGTGAGTATTTCCGTTCCAGGTCGATCGAGTTACACTCGATTTTGGGATGGCTACTAATTGAGTGATTCTTCGACTTGAGATCGATGTTTGGGTCAGTCGCGACTTGCTGGACGTCTCATCGACCATCGGAGTGACGTGGGTGAAGTGTGCACATGCACGCGACATAGTTCGTGCCTGTTATTTCTACAGGGTTGGGGAAGAAGGCTCGGCATCAGGGAAAACTCGAAGAGATTCACGAAAAACTCGAAGCAAGTGAGGTAATGTCTCGGGCGTTACTCGAAGCAGCTCTAGAGTGATGACGTTTTTCAGTTTTAACTTTTAAATCTAAGTTAAAATTGATTTTTAAAACTATTCTTTTCAAATGAATAATTTTTGATAAGTTGAAATTGGTAATCAAGGGTTTTAAAATAATTTAAATTATTTAAGTTAAGAATATTTTAAACTTATATTTTCAGTAGTTATTTTAAATAAAATTCAACAAAGTAATTAAGGAAATGTTATTAGTTAATAAAGATAATTAACTAGAGATTATTAAGTAATTAAATTAATGTGATTAATATTGATAATTTATCCGATGTACTAATTAAGGTAATCAATTGTAAATCGTTAATTACCTAATAAAAGTAATTGAGGGGTTAATTACTAAATTGTAACTTAAATTGGATATTTTGATTTATTTATTGATTAAGATTAAGCGGTAATTAATGATTTATTGGTATGAGATGATCGCTTAATGGTAAGAAATTAAAGATTTAATTTCCTAGAATGATTAAATTAAGGGGTTATTTAATTATGTAATTGGTTTAAGGGTTGATTAAATCAATATGATTAAATCAAGGATAATTTAATTTATTAAAGTGATTGATGAATTTTTGATATCAAATGATTTGTAATTAATTAATCAAGATTGGGAAATTTATTCGTAAGTAATTAATTTACTTGGAAATAAATTAAATTGATTAGGATTAAACAATTAATTAGTCTTACTTATAAATGACTATTGAATGCTTGACCTTACTTATGAATGATTGTATTGCGTAAGATGCATTAAATTAATTGTCCTATCTGATTTGTGATGCTTTGTTCTGTGGATTGAGCTGTGTATGATTTATTCATTTATTTACATTTATATATATATCTGTGATCTGTGAATAAAAGATAAGCGTTATAGGTTATACTGCTTATCAAATTATGTTTCTGCATTTTGATCTGTGATGATTGAATGATGTTGCACTACTGTGTATAACCCCTGGACCACACTCATACACACACAATTATGGATTTCACGAGGAAATCGATTAAGTCACAGATTTTTGAAATAGTTTAAAATTTGGATTTTTAAATTCAAATGTTTTGGAAATGGAATTGGAATAGAAGTGAAAAGCTTTTGAAATGAAATTTCAAAGATGGAAATTTATTTTGAATAACTGGATTAAGTGTTGGAATTTAAATACTTTAAGTTAAATTTGAATTCAATATTCAAATTTAATCCTGTAATTTGAAATTAGGGATAAATGATATTATACTAATCATTATGAGTTAAACCATTTTTAAAGTATTGCTTTGGGAATTTGAATTTAACCCAAGGATTTCAACTCGTATAAATAAATCAGATTTCCAAAATGAAAACTGTTGTTTCCAAATGATAAACACTTTTAGATAAGAACTGAAATTCCAGTTAATTAGGGGAATTTCAAGATTGAATAGAGAAATGATTTTCCTAAGTTATGAATGAATTCTTTTTCAAAGCTATGAATTAAATCTGTTTATTTTTAACAGATTTAAATGATGATTTGTTTAAATCAAATTGAAATGAAATTGTTTTGAAGGCTATAAGTTAAATCTTTGATTTAAAGATTTAACGAGTTAATCAAATTGAAATGGAAATTGATTTGGAAAATCTGTGAATGAATCTTTTGTTTAAAAGATTAAAATGTGAAAATTGTTTAAACCGTTAAAGGTTGTGAAAATGAATCTTTTTGTTTAAAGATTTAAATGGTAATTGGATTAAACCATTTGAAAGAAAGTTTTGAATTATTAAGTTGTGACTTAATTGAAATCCCATTATCCATTTGTTTTTGAAATATTGCGCTCACTATTCGGTTTAGCCGGGAGAGGACCTTTGTGTCATATATCCCATTCTGAATATGTGATATGTCGTTATGGATAGCATTGAAGACCGGTGTTGAAGACCGGGTATTTGCGAGAGCGATAGGATGACCTATCGATTGTTTCTGCACCGAGTCGCGCCGGTATAGAAACTCCCTAAGTGATGGGAAATCCGATCGGGATTGTGAATATCCGGGTTGCAAGGACTTCTTTGGAAGTGCCTTCGGTTCTGTTCGAACCCAGAACAGACTTGTATGGATTGTATGCCTGACATTACAAGTTGAGATATAAAGCCGATTTCTTTCAAATATATTTCTGTTGGTGGCGGAGAATTTATTCTTTGCTTAACACCCTTCTTTGAGACGTATGTGCTCAAAGGTTATATAGTTGAAGTTATCAGCGATATATCCCATTTTGGTAATGTGACATGCTGAGTGATGCTGAAATGATCATTGTGTTGATTATTGTGATAGGATCATTTATTTGATCGTCTATCTTAGTGATCATTGTGTTGATCATTTGTTGACCCAAAGCACGGCTTTTTGTACAAAGTGTGTTTTTGTGGACGTGACTTCGTCGAGCCTCACATCCCGGAAATGGTCAAAACAGGAAAGATGCAGCAAGGTTATTAGGGGTTGCTGTAGCTCCCCTTAGGGTATGTACATTTCCTTCTGGATAGAGGTGATATCATGGTATGGAGCCCAGATATTTAACCTATGTGGTTACTACGAATTTATTACTTTGTGGTTGTTGGTTTTCGGGATCCCGAGAGAAAGGTCGTTTACGATCGGGGAATGGCGTGCTCGTGTCAGTAGTTACCCAGTTAGGGGTAACCCGGCCTTGTGTTGGCAGAGTTCCGGTTTGGTTCTCGGGGATGTCTTTCCAGAGGCATTCTCAGTGGCAATGGGAAGTTCCTTGGCCTGACCATTTGTTGGAAATCCAAAGAAACAATACGAAACTTGTATGGTATTAGTTGTAGAACCTATCATTCACTTATGGTGTCGCAACACTGTTTGGATGGTAGCTATAGTAGGCATACGATAATGGTCGTATGTTGGCTAAGATTTATATTCTACTTTCGAAATGAATTTTTCCTACACTATGCACTAGTAATAATATCAAGTGTTTCTTTTTAATGCGTATCAAGCATCTTTGACTATCATAAGGAGAAATCTCCTCCGATTCTGCGTTTGCATGTGTGTGTGTGCGGGAGGCCTTATGGTAGTCTCATTTTTCAAAAGCATTTCGAATTGACTTTAAATCTTTTGTTGATTGTTTAAAGATAAACTGTTTTTGTTGCTCACACCAGTCACATGACTGACTTGGAGTTTATTGTTTTCCTTCCTAAACTCTGGGTGCTCATTATTTCCTACACGAGCAGTCTAGAGTTGGGTTTTTCAGATAGTCAGGTTTAGTAGATTATCTGGAGTTAGTTCAGTCTTTGGACCACACCAGTCTTGCTGAGCTTGGTGATATGTTATTGGGGGTTCGAGCTTCTGCTGGATTGATTCTTGGAAATGGAGTTGCAGTTCTCGGAGTTCTCTTTTGAAGACTATCTTAGAGTTATTAGTTCCGCTGCTAGATGTTATCTATTTTTCTTTTCCGCTGCTATTTTATTGTATCATCTCTGATGTATATTGATATCTACTGGATCATCTGTTGTATCAGATATTGTATCAAAGCTGTATATCAATGTATTATTCTTTTATTCCGCTGTGTTATTTACTTAATGATTGTTATAAGCTCCGGCGAATCGGATTTGAACGGTCGAATCTATGGCATTCGAATACGATTTGAAGTATGGATGTCGATTTTCGAGCGGGCAAAATCCGAGTCGTTACAAATGCCATCGGTCAGAGAAGATGACCAGAAGCGACAGTCACAGTGATAAACGAAAATCAACATCATGTTCGAATGCAGTATCAACCAAAATCAATTCGAAGCCGTGACTCAAAACAAGAAATTCACGGAGCAGTAAATACAAAGCCGTGAATGCCAAGAAATCAAATATATTCGAATTGAACAAGTCAGAAATCATCATGAACATACAAGCGAAAATCAATGGCCAAAATAATCAGTTGACAAATTCAAAAATAATTATACGAACGCAAATCTAGGGTTACGAACCCTATATAAGAAAATCATCATCGGCAAATTTTATCATCGAGTTCAAGCACGAAAAATCAAAAAAAGCAAAAGGCACAAATTACATACCGGAGGAATCGAACTCGATCATCAAAGAGCCGTGAGAAAACCAGAGAAGCAAGCGATTGACGAAGCAAACAAATTGATAAATCTTCCTTTCGATCTAGCAATCAAAGCCGGCTTCTTTGAAATCACGAAAACCCTAAATTGGATCAGGGACGAAGCCAAAATTGTAAGAGGAACGGCCGCCATTACAAAGGAAGCAAATAAAAGAGACGGGCTAGAATATAAAAGAGGCCGGCCTATTGTTTTAAAAGGGAGAATTTTTTTATATAAGGGTTTTTAATTAGGGTTATTTTGTTTTAAAATTGTTTTTAATTTGTATTTTCTTTTAAACCGTTTTTAATTTTCTAGTCGTGTGACTAGGGGACAAACTACGGTGTGTAGTTTGGGAATTCGCAACTCGGTGGTTGAGTTGTAGTCAGGGTTTTGAGCGTAGAGTTAGATTAGTCAATAGCGGGTATAGCGAGTTTACGTGTGTAAGCGAGGGACTATCTAATTTCTAGTAGAAACCTTGGGGGCAGCACGTAGGCAGGTTTTTGCCGAAGCTGGGTAAATTCTGTGTTGTTCTGTTCTGCATTTTATTATTCTGATATTATCTGTGCTGTGTTTATTCTGCAGTGATCTGTGTTAAAATTAATATACACTTCCGCAATAATTTTTATAATTAACACTATCACCCTATTCACCCCCCCTCTAGGGTGAAATCGATCCTACAGTTTGTCTACAGCTACGAATTCCATAGCCTCTGCAGGCTCGGCGGTGGCCTCCTCCTCTTTGTCCCTGGGGTCTAATTTATTGAAAGGGTCACTGGTATATCGAAGAGGAGGGGCTTTCTTTAGTTGCTATGCTTCCAAGTTTTTCATGCAGAGAGTTGTCTCTGCATTTTTCCCTTTATCTTTTCTGCGGTTATTGCGAAGCTCAGTTACATAGCAGTCTCCAGCAGCGTCTTGATCTCCCTCCATTTCTCCTATTCTGTTATCTGTTGGAAATTTCATCTTCAGGCACCATGGGGCTAGGACAATTTGGAAGTCAGACAAGGCTGGTCTTCCCAGAAAGGCGTTGTAGGCCGAGTGGTTCTCTATTAGTACAAACGTTTGTTTTCGCACAATGGAGCGGGGATGACTTCCTATTTCAACAAAAAGGTCCAATTGTCCGAGGGGCATCTTCGCATCTCCAGTGAAACCATGTAGTGGTTTGTTGCAGGAAGACACATCCTTCATTGACAGCTTCATTTTGTCGAAAGCATGCTTGAATAGGATATTCACTGAGCTTCCAGTGTCTACTAAAATTCGGAAAACTTTAGCTGGACCGAACCAGGCAAAGATGACCATAGGATCCATGTGTGGGTAGTATCTTCCCTCTAGGTCACGCCTACTGAATGTGATGTCGTCATTCTCTTTCCGTTTCGGGTGGCGTTCTTCCATGACAGAATTAACGTAGCCTTCATTGTTCCTAAGTGACTTACCGTATCTTTCCATCTCCGCCCAGCTTCTGTCGGCGATGTGCGGTCCTCCTGATATGGTATGGACCACTATCTTCTCTTGACTAGAGCCGCTGGTGTTGCGATTTCCTCCGCCTGCTTCTGGGGGGGGGGTAGTCCAGGATTCTCATTGGCAGGAGTTGAAGTCCTATTCTGGCTTTTTACATAGCGTTCCAGTCTCTTCCTTCTGATGTGTTCTTCAATCAAGTCCCAGAGATGGTGGCATTCATTGGTGTCATGTCCATGGGATTCGTGGAAGCGGCAGAACTTTCCAGACTTGAGTGCGTTATCTGACTCCTTCTTGTGCGGGGGGCGCTTGTATCTAACTTCGTCTTGAGTGGCTAGGAAGATGTTTCCGATTGTTTCATTCAAAGGAGTGTAAGAGTCAAATCTTGGTCCTGGTCGATATAAGCGCTTTTCTCCCTTCTTGCCCCCAGCATTGTCTCTAGAGTCATTTCTCCGAACTTCCTTTGCTGCAGTGGGAACCCTGTCTGTAGTTGTCTTAGCCTGTTGCCCTGACTGCCTCTCAGTGGCAGCGTCTTCAAGTCTCATATACTTTCCAGCTTCATGGAAGAAATCAGGTAAAGTAGCTGGCTTTTCCTTGGTTAGTCTCCTAGCGAATTTAGTATCTGGATGTACACCACTGCAGAGAGCCATTAGGATAAGTTTCTCATCGGCATCTTGGACTGCGGCCACCGCGGCGTTGAATCGGGTTAGATATTGTTGCACTGTCTCTTCGGGTTTCTATTTGATATTAGATAAGGAATAAGCGTCCTTGGGTTGTTCCACATGAATACGGAACTGACTGATGAACTTTTCTTTCAACATTTCCCATGAGTTGATGGACCCTTGGGGTAGGTGGCAAAACCAGGAGGTAGCTAGATCTGCCAAGAAAAGTGGAAAGCATTTACACAATACTCCCTCCGTTGCTCCGATCATGAGCATATGATGGGTGTATCTCTGTAAGTGTACGATGGGGTCAGAGGTTCCCTTGTAAGGTTCCATCGTTGGCATTTTCCATTCCCGGGGGGTGACGGCAGTTTCGATATTGCGGGTGAAGAGGCTGGTTACCGTAGCACCTATCCCCCGATCCCTTTGCTCCCGTTGGACGCACTCTCTGAACAACTGCGCCATCCTTTCATCAGAACTTGGAGCGGATAAAAATGAGTTTGGTTCTTCCCTGCGGGATTGATTCCGTCCAGATGACCTGTAAGGATGGTATCGTTTATCATTCCTGACATTCTCCAATGGCTGCCTCTGGTCTTCCGGGGGCATGCTGGGGTCAGCCACAGTTGGCCCTTGCCTTCATCTTTCCCTGCTGGGTTCTGTTCTCAGCACTTCCTCGGGTCCAACTTCGGGCCGGACTCCAGCTCGGCCCCGTCTACTGGTGTTTTCATGGTTAGGTAGCATGACAGGCTCGGCTATATCTGACCCCTGCCTGGCACCTCCCCTATTGGGTTTGGTTCCAAGTGTTTCCTCGGGTCGGAATTCGGGCTGAGTCCGGCCTCGGCTCCTACCATGGTTGTTTCTGTTGTTAGCCTCTTCGAAGAAAAAGACCTTTGTCGCCTCCCGGATCCTCCAGACCGGGACTCACCCCATGATTCAGCGTTGCGGTTGGATTCTTCAGCATCTCTTAAGCGTGACATGAGTTGGTCCACCAAAGCTTCTTGTTGAGATGCGAAGCGGTTAGTTACTTCCGCCACAACCTTGTCCAGATCCGCCCTTGTAATTGGTTGTTCCGTAGCAGGGGCTGTCGGATTTGCCTGATTTAAATTTGCTGTTGGAACTAGACGATTGTCTTGGTCTCTGATCACTGGATCTGGGATGCTGCCGGTTGCGATGTCCTTTCCTTTGTTTGCATCTTTCTTCCGTCCGGGAGCCATGTTTTCCAAATGAACGATGCTGAAAGGAAAAGGATTAAGTGGGAGAAGCTGAATCTTCGAGCTCCTTGCTCTCAGTGGAAGCACCAAAAATGTTTGCACAAAAAATGGACAAACACCTCCAAGTCGTATGAATTAGTTGATTTTATGTTGTTTCTAGTGATTTGGGTGATTTATGCAAATATATAAAAAGCAGGGACTAAACTGTAAAAGACACACAGATTTATAGTGGTTCGGCCAGAACGTGCCTACGTCCACTTTATATCTTATTCTCCTTTTTCTTTCAGATTACAAGTACAAAGCTTTGTATACAAGTATATGAAACTTGTTTGAAAGTTCCTTCCGTGCTTGAGCTCTCAAACTTGTTCCCCATTGTTGTACCCCTGCCCCTCTATTTATAGAGTGAGGCTGGGGGCAGGGGCACTGGATGTATATAGCTGCTGACAGGCCTGGGCTGAAACGATCTGGCCTGGCAATGTTGGTCCGGTGTAGGTTGGATAGGTGGTCCGGTTAGGATGGTTCGGTGGTAGGAGATGAATGGACCGGTGGGGCTTTGGTTCGGTGGTAGGTGATTCGGTGGTAGGCGAGGTAGGTTGGTCCGGTATTGTGTGGTTCGGTGGTAGGTGATTAGGTGGTAGGAGATGAATGCTTCTGGTTCGGCAGTGGAGGAGGTAGCTGGTTCGGTAGCAATATGGACCGGTAGTGGATGGAGAGGGAGCTTGGCCCGGCAATGCTTGGAGATGGTATGGTTCGGCATTGTTTAGAAATGCGCCCAACAGTTGTTAATTAATAATTAAGTTTTATTTAATTAATGATTAAGAGATAATTAATTAGTTAATTAATTAATTATAAAAGTAATTAGTGATTGATTACTTTGTATTAAAGGATTGATTAATAATTAAGGTTTATTAATTAATAATTGAAGACAATTAATCCGTAAATTGAAGATTAATTTGGTTAAAGAGTAATTAAGGAATGAATTACTCGATATTGAGTTATGAGATTAGTGTGATCAAGTAAGTTAATTAATTTGTTAATTAATTAAATATAGTCACTTGATAAAAGATTAAGTATTTTTACTTAATAAGTTTTGATAAGGCTAATTGCATAAGATAAGTAATTGATAAATTACAGGGGTAATCGAGATAAGTGAAATTACCTTTTGGAAAGTAATTTTAAATGGGCAATTACTTGTTAAAGTAATTAAGGGTTTATTACTTGGTGTAATAAATCAAAGAATTTATAAAAGTAATTAAAAGACAATTAAGAAGTAATTAAGGATAATTAATTACTACTTATATTTATTAAAAGTTGATTAATTGATAGTAATTAATTTAAGCATGATTAATTAATGTAATTAATTAAGAAATAATGTAATTAACTATAGTTAATTAATGGAATAATTAATTAAGGTTCATTAATTAATATGATTATTAGAATAATTAAAGATTAATTACTTGACTAAGAGTTAATTAATCAAGGTTGATTAATTAGGGTGATGATAAATTAATTGGTTTAATTAATGTATAAGTAAGTAAGATTTATTTTGATGAAGGTAATTAATTTAATTAATCTTAAATTAATTACGAGATGAAGTGGTTAATTTAATTTACTTTAAATTATTTAGTGATAGAGATAGTTAATTTAATTCATTTTAAATTAATTATATTGTGATTAAATAAATCATTGCTTATGTATGAATGGGTGACATTGATTGTCTTGAATGGATGTAATCTCAGAAATGAGATAAGTAATGTTGTATGGTATGAATGCTTGGTTGCATTGTGATGGTAATATAGATTATCTATTGTGATAATGATGTGGATTACCTAGTTTGTTATGAATCATTTGTTTATTTGATAATGTGGTTATCAATTGTGACTTGCGAATTATCTATTCTGTGTGTATATAGATAGTTGAATTGAATTGTTTAACTTTAAACAACTTGGACCTAAAACATACGCTTTGGATTTCGATGAGACCGGGATCGGGTTTCCATATTTGGATATCCGAAAACCACTTCGATCCAAATTAACGATAGGTCGTGAATCTCAAGTGAAGATGAAGATTCAGAGTGGAAGGTTTATTGTCATTAACTCTGAGGGTGATTCCAAAATGAGTGTAATGAGATAATGTCTTCGGTTTCGTTTGAACCCGGAACGAACTTGTATGGAATGAATGCTTTTAGAACATCGTCAGGTGGACGATGAGCATTCTAAGTGATGTGTTCACTAAAGGTAATCGTAGCCTCAAGCCTCAACAACCGGGAATGGCTAAAACAGGGGAGGTGCAGGAAGGCTTCATGGGTAGCCCCCACTTGAGAGTAAGATTTACCCCTGTCTAGAGGTTCCTTTATTTCGGTTGTGTGGGAGGTTGAATAGCTACATCCGTCGGGGTTGTCTTATTCGGAACTGTTCAGTAAGGAATGGTTCCGGCTTTGTGTTGCAGGGGAATTAGGGTGGCTCCTCGGTACGTTGATCTAGGCCACGTACTGTGACGTGCGGTACCCCAGTAGCCCTACCATTGTATGGAATCCAAAATCCAATAAATGCCATCCGATTTGATTGTATTATCCAGTTTTGTGGCTAGTGGCTGGAATTTAATAATGTAACAATTTCGGCTATTTCTTATTTATTTGAAAACCCAAGACCTATTATAATATCACTGAATTTCCTACCAAATGTTTTGGTTAGCGTAAGGTAAAAACTTTTCCATGTTTATGTATGGGAAGATTTACGTGATACCTTTTCTTTCAAAAGGTTTTTAAAGTTAATCAACTTTAACCATTTACTCACACCAGATCCATGTCTGACCCGGAGTTTATCTTCTGTTTTATTAAACTCTTAGGTACTCAAATTTTTACGAGTAGCTAGGGGATATCAAGTTGGCTTGACGAATTCTGAAGGAGCAATGGAACAGGAGGCTTCTACGTATAGTTGTATATTATTCCGCTGTGTGTTCTCTGAGTTGTTGTCTTTGAGTTGTATAACTGGACAGGTGTTCATAACTGTCTAGGATGTGTTGTTTTAGCTGTGTATCTCTGATGTATATGATACTATGTAATATATTATGTGATTAATATAATTTATTCATTCCGCCGTTTAGATTATGATGTTGTTCCTTTCTTCTTCTCTGTCTTTTCTCTTTTCTATCCCTTTCTTTCTTAAAAATGATGCGATTTTCTGTGGTAAGAAAGTCGGGTCGTTTCATATACAATGTTATAATACAAAATTTATAAAGCAAGGACAGTAAAGAAAGAGTAGAGATCCGAAATGAACGTACGACAATTAATAAATTAGAGTGATTGGATGCCAGCTATCAATTTCAGGTAACACCATTCAAAGCAATTTATTAGATTACTTCGGATGCACGTTCAGAATATGAAAAGCAAGAAAACTAACGGTCATAATTTACGGTATCGGTACAATGCGCTGTTTTATTATTTCCATCACGTATCGGATCTCAAAATACATAATTAAATATACCATAGAGATCAACATGATGAGATGATCAAAAAGGTATACAAATATTAATGGTACGATCATCCTATCAAAAGTCAATTATCGGTACTGAAAATGCTACTAATTTGTCAGAAATGAGATAAACATGGCAATAGTAGTTCAAATTTGAAGAAACGAAATACGACATCTCGCTCAGAAGAAGGTTTACAAATTTATTATATAAAAATATTCAGGTTTAAAAATATTTTAATACCATCAAATTTTTAACTAATTTGAATTGAAATAGAATTACACAATAGAAATAAACTTCCATATTATCTGATGAAAATTTACTATTTTCTATGTCTAAATAGACGTATTACAAGTATTAAATTTTCAATTTGAAAATTTATTATTTAAAATTTCACAAAAATCAGTTAATTATGTTGTTAAAACCATTAAATTTTTTGGTTCGTTACAAAAGTCGAGAGACTTCTATGTTTCATCTTAAGGTTTGGAGAAACATAAAAGACTAGTAGGAGCCTTGTTAGAAAAATGAAATGGTAGCATTTGACCTTTCTAATATTGTAAGAACATATGCTAAATAATGTTATAATTATCTAGAATAATAAATTTCTGCATTTAATATGATTGATAAAATGTATCAATTAACATATACAAACAAACTAAATTGAAAGTTGGTAGATGGAAATAATGCCCATTATTGAATTCCTATTGCATGTTAACGTTTCAAAACCCATGCAAGTGCCTAATTTTACAACTACTGAGTACATTAATGGTTTGTTCACTTATGCATTTATTTAGTCAAGACCATGTATTGCATCCTATGAGTTTCGAACTCTAAAAGCAATACAAGACTATGAATATTTGATCCATATTCAATCGCGTATAAATATTATTTGATGAATGGTCAAAGTTTGTAATGTACAATATTTTGATGAAATTAGTTCATCCGACAAACCAAATAAAACATAGTGCGATATCGAGTATTCAAACTGATTGATTATAAAAGGGATCATATTTTGTTAATATAACACAAGACAAAATCCTACATAATAGATATAAGAACTCGATCGCCGAGATGTCATTTTGATTGGTTTATATAAAGTTCAACATATTTGATGTCCTTAAATGTTAAGGATAAACGAATGCGCTTTTGTAAAAAGATTGTAACAATATTGTAGTATGGTTTTCTTTTGAATAGTTTGACCATTTGAAAGGAAAACAAATGTATAAGAATAGGTTTAATTTAAGGTACAGTTGGGATGAAAAGAATGAATAGTCACTTTTGCTTCATAGTGAAACATTGGAAACGAGAATTGTAATAATAATTGATACTTAATATTGGAACAAGAAATATGATTTCTATTCTGAAAAGTATTTTCATATAGAAAATTATTTTCTATGAGATTTATTTCTTTGTGTAACAACCAAATATTTTTGAAGTTAATTTTAGTTGAATTTACTTCACTTTGAAAATGTTTTAGAAATTATTTTATTTAAAAATTTTCTTTAAAATATTTTAAAGTGAAGTAGGAATTTTTCTAGAGTCAGTGGTAATTTATTTGGAATTTTCATGTCATGTCTACTATTTTTAAATAATTTCTTCAATTCTTTTGCTATTTCCTCCGAATTTAATTATTTATTTCACTTTGAAAATGTTTTAAAAATCATTTTGTTTCAAATTTTGTTTTAGAATATTTTTCAAATGAAGTAAACAATTTTTCCAAAGTCAATGGTGATTTATTTGTAATTTCTCGACACTGTTTTGGATTTTTAAGCAATTACTTTTGTTCTTTTTATATTTTCTTTAAAATTAATTATTATTTTTCATATTTTTTCACTTGGTTTTGGTTTATAAACGTAAATTACTGATTTTAATTTTGTTTTATTTGAATCAAAGAAAATAGTAAACGTGAAGTGTTTTAAAAACTTATTTAACTTAAGTCCTTTCACCTCCTAGAGTCCTTTCACTTGCCATAACCCCTCCTTTATGCTTTTGGCCGTGTAATCTTTTGAGTAGCCGTGTATTTTCATTATTTTTCATGCAAAAAAGTTCTCATCTCCATTCCATTTACGGCTAGAGCAAAGAATTTCGGTAATGGCTACACTTTCTTCTTCCTTTTCTTCTCATTTCTATGTCATTTTGCCTTGTTTTCTATGCTTTTTGGATTGGCCTCACCTCCATATCCACAGCCAAAAACTCCTACACCTCTTCCTTGCCATCATCGTCATCTATACTCCAGGCCACGACCATAGCCGAGCCAACCATGGTGACAAAACCCCTCAAAATCCAACCTAAAGCCAGAAAAGCATGTTATTTGACCACTACTTGCTCATCCATTTCAACTACCACCCTAACCACCACTATAGTCGCTTCCACCACCTCTAACCTGAACACCACACACCCCTTTCTGCCACTGATCAGTCATGATGCACCCAGGCCGATCCATAACCCCATGGTCGAGCCTTTGTTTTGACCAAAAATTAAACTATTTGCCTTAAACTCTTCACATTCTCATATATAAACCTCTCCACCATATTCCACTACCTAGGCCGTGCATACACATGACTAAACCTGATCCATACTTGATTAAACTAGAGCCAAACAACATCCCTAGGCCATGCCAAATAGTATAGAAGGCAAGGCAAAAGACTGTGTATTCATATCTCTTTTTATTCCAAGTTATATCAATTTCAATATGGTATTGCATTTATAAATTGTTTTGATTTTGTTTGGGTTGTAACACAAGAGTTGTAGCATTGGATCTCGCTCTCCACTCAAAGTCCATAGTCTTGTCAGTTTTCTTTTGAATCCGTTGTGTTATTGGTTTTGCAATCTCCAGCATTTAGAGGTGAGTAAATCTCACACGACGATATATACTTATGCAATTGTGAAGCAACAACATTTGAATGTGTAGATTTATAAATGTTGCTATAACTTCCTATGATTATTTATATATGATATTAAACCTGTTAAATTTACATGTCATATCACCTATTACTGTTGTGTAATGTTAAACTTTTCATTTATATATGTTTATCACAATGCAAGTTCCCTGTAGATTAGGTTCACTATGGGTTGAAATGATACATACCCGAACGAACTTTAGAATAGGAAAAAATCATTATGAGATAAAATGATAGGCCTGAATAGTTTTTAATTATTTATTTTGACTTGGGACTGCGGGTTTGAAATGATAGAACTTGGATTTTTATTTGTAAGCTGCGGACTGAAATGATATATATCTGTATCACTTGACCTAGGCTAGAAAACTATATACAGTCCCGTGGTTATTTTTATAAAATTTTCTGGAATTTTAAGTAAAATTTTAAAGTATATATATTGTTATCCCGCCTTTTGGCAAGGCCGTGACACCAAGAACTCGACTAGAAACCAAGGACGGTTCGTCTTGAAGATCAGTTATACATAGGTCTACTATGGATGTCGGTAAAAAAAATTCAAACCCGGATCGAGCTACAATTTATATGACATGACAAGCAAAGCTGGGAAAGTGAATGTTCCAAATTTCAAGTCAATCGGAGTTCGTATGCTCAAGATATTGATGGATCACGGTTGAGAAATCCAAAATTGCATCGATCATAACTTGAGATCTACAAGTACAAATGCCACCAAATTTGGACAGGAGCCGTCTGGCAACCTAAGGAATGTTCATGCCAAATTTCAGCTCCATTGGATGAGTTCTTGAACGATTCGAAGTTGCTTCGTACCGATCACGGGCCAACTTGCATCGATCATATCTCCAGATCTACAAGTCCAAATGCCACCAAATTTGGACAAAAGCCAACTGGCAACCTAAGGAATGCTAATGCCAAATTTCAGCTCAATTGGATGAGTTCTTGATCGATTCGAACTTGCTTCGTATCGATCACGGACGAACTTGCATCGATCATATCTCAAGATCTATAAGCCCAAATGCTATGAAATTTTCACAGTAGCTTACTGCCAACATGAGGAATGTTCATGCCAAAATTTAGCTCAATCGGATGAATTTCTTGATCGATTCGAAGTTGAGTTCGAATCGATCCCGGACCGAAAAACTCCAACTTGCATCCATCATAATTCGAGATCTACATGTCCAAATGCTATGAAATTTTCACAGTAGCTTACTGCCAACATGAGGAATGTTCATGCAAAATTTCAGCTCAATCTGATCAAATTGGGATCGATTCGAACCCGAGTTCGAATCGATCCCAAAGTGGGCCCAAATTTCCAAAATCCAGGCGTGTGGGCCCCCTCACATACCAGAAGCGGTCTCCCCGAATTTTAGGCAAAATATCAGCCTCCAGCACTTATAAATAGAGCCCCTAGTCATTCAGAAAAGGGGTCGGAGAATTTTGAGAGTAAAAGAGCGCCCGGACTCTGCCACGTTCACTCCAGAACGCCATTACTGCCATTGATCTCGAATTTAAGCTTATTATCTGCTGTACTTCGTTATCAAAAACTTGTAATCTTCAAGTATCAAGCAATAAAGTGATAAAACTTCATAGTGGACGTAGGCAACACGCCAAACCACTCTAAAACTCTGTGTTTCTGTGAATTTTCTTATATGTTTATTGGTGTGTTTGTTAGATCTGCTTCATTTTACACTTATTCTCTTCATTTTATCTCTTCAAACACATCCGAAGAGTGTTGTGCCCAATTTTGGTGCAAACACTTTGGTGCTTTCACTGAGAAAAACCCAGTTTTTCTCCCGTTCCTTGGATCTACTTTCGATATCGAATTGCATAAATCTAAGGAGAAGATCCAGATCTATCGTTCAATGGTTCCTTCTATTCTATTCAGATTGCTGCAGATCCAAGAGGAACCACATTCATCATGAATTTCGTACCCATATTTTCGTATCCATGAAAATATGATAGTTTTCGTATCCATATTTTCGAACCCAGAAAATATGGTCATTTTCATATCCATGATTTCGAACCCAGAGAATATGGTCATTTTCGTATCCATGTTTTCGAACCCAGAAAATATGGTCATTTTCGTATCCATGTTTTCGAACCCAGAGAATATGGTCATTTTCGTATCCATGTTTTCGAACCCAGAGAATATGGTCATTTTCGTATCCATGTTTTCGAACCCAGAGAATATGGTCATTTTCGTATCCATGTTTTCAAACCTAGAAAATACGGTCCTTTTCGTATCCATCCAAAGGTGGCTTCCTTCGCATCGACCTTGTTCATAGCCCTCAGCAAGCATTCGTTCGAATCGATCAAGATGTACCACTTCGTATCCATCAGAGAGCGCTACTTCGTATCCATTAGGGAGCGCCACTTCGTATCCATCAGAGAGCACTACTTCGTATCCATCAGGGAGCGTTACTTCGTATCCATCAAAGAGCGCCACTTCATATCAATCAGGGAGCGCCACTTCGTATCCATCAGAGAGCGCTACTTCGTATCCATCAGGGAGCGCTACTTTGTATCCATCAGGGGGCGCTACTTCGTATCCATCAAGGAGCGCTACTTCGTATCCATCAGGGAGCGCTACTTCGTATCCATCCATCTGCCTCCAATTCGTATCGATACTCATATGGACTTCGTATCCATCCATCTGCCTCCATTTCGTATCGATACGCACATGCAGTTCGTATCCATCCATCTGCCTCCAATTCGTATCGATACGCACATGCAGTTCATATCCATCCATCTGCCGCCATTTCGTATCGATACGCACATGCAGTTCGTATCCATCAATCTGCCTTCAATTCGTATCGATACGCACATGCAGTTCGTATCCATCCATCTGCCTCCATTTCGTATCGATACGAAGAAGGACTTTTTTAGGTTGCTTGATGGATACGGAATTTCAAAAAAAAAAAATCGGGTACGATCCAAATTTCCTAACCCCTCCCCCCCAAACCCTAGCCGCAGCGCAGAGCACCCGCATAGTTAATTCAAAACTCAACTTAGTAAAGAAACATTCTGATCGTTCCATGACTGGACTGGACATAGGAGATTACAACAACAATTGTTGAAATGCAATCAAGGAATGGGTATTGAAATACTACTCAACCGGTGCCCCTAGAGGCTGGAGAACCTAGCTAGTATGCCAAGAACAGGAGTTGATTAATATATCATGCTTCTAAGGTGGACTGCAACTTCCTCCAATTGACCAGCTTTTAAAACTCCTGAATTGACAACTATAGTACGATGGCTAATATGACGACTGCCCTACACTGTCTACTCTACCAACTCGAAACATAGCTAGCCACCATTGAACCATCTTCAAATGCCCTCATCTTAATCATTCCACGTCCATATGACTGAAAGCATGGCATAAAACCTTAAGAGGATTTCCTTACAATCTTATACGGGCCTCTTTCCTGGTGAAATTATAAATAATCATCAATCTATGAGCCTATCTTAACCTACTCACCATCCGATCGGCATTACCAACCACTCGAACATTAGGCAGGCGGGCATACATCATTCACCAGTATCACAAGACCCCGTAACCATAAAATGGACTTGATAATGTTGATTCGAGTATTGTTCCCAGTTAGGACCTATTCATTGAGACCATCCTACACGTAGAATTTCCAACTAAAATTCAGCATGCCGACTATGTCCGTGTACTATGGAAATTCAACCTCTGCCACTACCTCATGAAGTGAGAATGGTGAATGGAGTCCACGAAAAGTGATGAATGCCATCAAATGCGTTATATGCCCTATTCCTCAAAGAAGACTGTCAATCGTAGTTAGGCATATCATTTATACTTCTCATATTGCTAAAGGGAATAAAGAAGCTGGCAGCCAATGAATTGATCAAAATCCACAGCCCGTTGCTGCCAACACTAATAAATGAAACCAGCACAAAAGCTTATTTCCAGAGTTTGATAACAAAACTGGTGGATAGTCGCCGACGACTACACCAACATGTCCAGGCCAACATTACATTGATGAATCAGACGAAGGATCAACTTGGCGACATAAAAGGGAACCTGCTCCATACTCTAAATCGGGAAGCTCCTCTTCTTTATATGACTATCATGGATGCCAACGCCATAAGGCTGCTCCAGAAAGGATAGCTCTGGCAATATGTTCAAGCCCCATAAAATGAAGAGCCGGGAACCCCCGACCTCAATCAGAACTTTGATCAAACTGAACCATTTGCGTTAGACTCCCAACTGTGAAAGGCTGGACCGAAGTGCAATAGCGAGCATACAACGCCGCTTCACTTATCAATGAGATTTTATCCGATCTCTTTTGAATTATTTCTATTTCTATTTCTATTTCTATTTCGTTTATGTTGCAAAATATAATCGACTTGAATTAAACTACTTGCAAATGATACAGGTAACCGAGTACTTAAGGATGGGTGCAAAACAACCTCCGTGGACTATGATAAAGTCATTTAGGTATCATCATGATGAGCATGATTCAACCACTCGCTGGCTGCTCTATGCACCTGACTTGGGGGTAGGCCATCAAAGCGGAAGAGACAGACAAGTTCAGGGATCCAGTACGAAGTGGATGCAATCGACCATCCACTCACATGCCTATGCAATTTAATTAGGAGATTTGAGAAAGACTTGGAGTTATATGTCCCAACCATGCACTCTCCATCTCTTACTTGAAGCTCGCCAAAATACTTATGCTTCTTCTGATGCCCAGTAAAATCGAAATCACACCAAAGATGGACGTGACGTGACCGTCCATGCATCCAATCCTGCATTGGACACTTGGGGTTTTTTAATAGCACATATTTATAGCGGATATGGTTTGACCATTCACTCCCCAGTTTGCATCAATGATTCGGCAAAACAACCATGCCTTAAACCGACTTCATCAGGGGCCAACCCTCAATCTATAATCATCAACAACTGACTGCCTACTCACAAACCATCATGAGCCATCATTTCAACTCTCTTCCTCAGCTTAATCGGAAGAACGCAAAGTATAAAGTGGATGTGACTTATCCATCCACTTTCTAATTCTTGCCCCTTACTTATGGGAAAACGCACAACTCAAAGTGGATGTAGTTCGACCATCCTCTCATCTCCTCTCCTCGAGCCCAAAGCTTACCGAATACTAATCTTACTCCTTAGGCTTGGTAAAAGCGGAATCCGAATGAACATGGACGCGACTCAACCGTCCATAAACTAAATCTCATCATTGAGGGCAGATAAGTGGAAAGCTATCGGGATCCCACCGATCACCCGCCAAGTGAAACCCTGATCACGGGGACAAGTCACCACACCGAAGCCAAAAAAGGATTGATACACGATAATCTTTAACTAACTCCAAACTCCCGGAGTGCGAGTTGGGGTATAAAACTCATAAATGCGGTTTCAAAGAGGGTGGATCCCTTCACCTAACAACTTTGTCCATATCCTAACCAAATTAGAGGAGGATGGACCCGTCCGTCTAACGACCTCGCTTGTTAACTTAGGGTGGATGGGATCCGACCATCCACGATCTGTTTCTTCATTCGACCAGTTGCCACAAAATTTGTTGAACAGTTCCGCATGCACATCGCAAGGCCAAAAGATTTCAACACTCCATCTAGCGTCACTCAAGCTCCTGGAGAGACGCTCATACACTACTTCCATACTGCATGTGCGGAGATCAGCAATCCGAACGATAACTCCATCCTTATGGTGTTAACTAAGGGGATCGAACTCAAATCAGAGTTTGGCAGCTGGTTAGTTGGAAAACCACCTGCATCATTGTACCGTTTCCACGCCAAGGTGGCTCAATTCCTGAGAAGGGAAGATGCGAGACGGTCTAGGAAGAAAACTGATGCAGGGCCAAGTACGGAAGGGATCCAAAGCAATGTTGCAATCAAACAGTTCGGTGAGAGCTCCGAAAAAGTTCGGTTGAACGTCAAAAACAAACAATGTAACGTCACGGATTTTGCCCGCTCGAAAATCGACATCCATACTTCAAATCGTATTCGAATGCCGTAGATTCGACCGTTCAAATCCGATTCGCCGGAGCTTATAACAACATTAAGTAAATAACACAGCGGAATAAAAAGAATAAAATAATACATTGATATACAGCATTGATACAATATCTGGTATAACAGATGATACAATAGATATCAATATACATCAGAGATATGATACAACAAATAGCAGCGGAAAACAAATAGATAACACAAGCAGCGAATAATCTCCATCTTCAAACGCCAATCCAGAAATAGCTCGAACTCCCCATAACAATGCACCAAGCTAGGCAAGACTGGTGCGAACCAAAGACTGAACTAACTCCAGATAAAATCTACTGAACCTAAGTATCTGAAAAACCCAACTCTAGACTGCTCGTGTGGGAAATAGTGAGCACCCAGAGTTTAGGAAAGGAACAATAAACTCCGGATCAGTCAAGGGACTGGTGTGAGCAACAAAAACAGTTTATCTTTTAAAACAATCAACAAAAGATTTTAAAGTTAATTCGCAATGCTTTTTGAAAAATGAGACTACCATATGACCTCCCACCACACACACAATGCAAACGCAGACTTGGAGGAGATTTCTTCTTATGATAGTCAAACATGCTTAATACGCAGAAAATTTCTTTGATATTATTATTATAAGTGCATAGTGTAGAAAACAATTTCGAAATTAGAATATAAATCTTAGCCAGCATAGGCATTCCGCACTTATGCCTACTATAGCTACTATGTTCAATAGCAGGTTACCGCCACATTCCATAGCAGGTAATACAACTAAAACCGTACAAGGCTCGTATTGTTTCTTTGGATTTCCAACAAATGGTCAGGCCAAGGAATTTCCCATTGCCACATGGAAACGCCTTTGGATGGACGTCCCGAGAACCTCACCGGATCTCTGCCAACACAAGGCCGGGTTACCCCTAACTGGGTAACTACTGACACGAGTATGCCACCTTCCGGTTGTAACAACCTTTTACCGGGGCCCCAACATCAAATCACAAAACAAGATATATATAAGTTTGTGATGTCCACATAAGTAAGTATCTGGGCTCCATACCATGATACCACTTCTATCCAGAAGGAGATGTACATACCCTAAAGGGGCGCTACCCCCTAATAACCTTGCCGCATCTTTCCTGTTTTGACCATTCTGGGGTGTGAGGTTCGACGAAGTCTCGTCCACAAAACTACGCTTTGGTACAAAGCCATGCTTTGGGTCAACAAATTATCAAAGTAATGATCAAAAAGATAAATGATCAAACAAATGATCATATCACAAATGATCAAACAATGATCATTTCACAGCAACACTCAGCATGTCACATTACCAAATTGGGAATATATCGCTGATAACCATCAACTACATAACCTCTGAGCTCGTACGTCTCAGAGAAGGGTGTTAAGCTAAGAGAATAAATTCTCCGCCACCAACAGAAATGTATTTGAAAGAAATCTGCTTTATATCTCAAAATGTAATGTCAGACACACAATCCATACAAGTCTGTTCCGGGTTCGAACAGAACCGAAGGCACTTCCAAAGAAGTCCTTGCAATCCGGATAATCCCTAATCACGTCTGGATTTCCCATCACATATGGAGATATCTATACCAGGGATCAGCCAGTGCAGAGACAATCGACAAGAAACCCTTTCATTTTCGAAAATATCTGGTCTTCACCACCGGTCTTCAAATGCTATCCATAACGACGTATCACATATTCGGAATGGGATATATGACACAAAGGTCCTCTCCCGGCTAAACCGAATAGTGAGCGCAATATTTCAAAAACATATGGATATTGGGATTTCAATTAAGTCACATCTTAATACCCAAAACTTTCTTTCAAATGGTTTAAACCAATTACCATTTCAAATTCTTTTTACAAAAAGATTTATTTCACAAGTTCACCCAGTTTCTCAAAGATTCATTCCTATATTTCAAAACAATTCCATTTCAATTGGATTAATTCATTAAATCTTTAAATTAAAGATTTATCTTATAGATTTCAAACTATTTCCAAATATTCACTTTTAAAAATTTGTTTTCAAATATTCATCAATAACTGGGAAAACTTTTTCAGTTTAAACTTGAAATCTGTTTGATACAATTTGAAATTCATTTCTTTTATGAAAGCTTTTTATCATTTAGAAACAACAATCTTATTTCGGAAAACCCAATTTCATTTATACAAGTTATAACCTTTGGGATAATTCAAATTCCCAAAAATAATACTTTAAAAATGGTTTTACTCGTATATAACTAGTATAATATCGTTAATCCCTAGTTTCAAGTCATAGAATTCAATTTCAAGTATTGAATTCAAATTTAAATCAAAATATTTAAATTTCAAAAATTAATCAAGTTACTCAAAACAAATTTCATCTTTGAAATTCCATTTCAAAAGCTTTTCACTTTAAACCCAATCTCGTTTTCAAACCAATTGAATTTAAATTTTCTATTTAAAATTGTTTCAAAATCTGTGACTTAAATCGATTTCCTCGTGAAATCCATAATTGTGTGTGTAAGTGTGGTCCAGGGGTTTAACACAATAGTGCACCAACATTCAATCATCATAGATTCAAAACACAGAAATATAGTTGATAAGTGATATAAAACTATAACGCTCATCTTCCATTCATAGATTCACAGATAATATACAAATGTAATAAATATACACAGCTCAATCTACAGAACAAAATATCACAAATCAGATAGGAAAATCACTTCAAGGCATTTAATACAATGCAATCATTCATAAGTAAGGTCAAGCATTCAATAAACATTTATAAGCAGGATTAATTTAATTGCTTAATCCTAATTAATTCAATTTATTTCCAATTTAATTACTTATGAATTTATTATCCAATTCTGATTTATTAATTCCAAATCATTTGATATAAATTAATTTATCAAACACTTTAATTAATTAATTTATTATTAATCAATCATATTAATTAAATTGACCTTTGAACCAATTATATAATTAATTAACTTCTTAATTAATTGTTTCAAGAAATTTACTCTTTAATTTCTTATCATTGAGCAATCATCTCATAATAACAAATCATTAATTACGTATTTATCTTTATCATTAATTTAATCAAAATATCCAAATTTAATTACAATTAGTAATTAACCCCTTAATTTCATTCATTAAGAAATTAACAATTTATAATTGATTTAATTTATTAAATCTAATTTGTTATCAAAATTTATCCCATTAACTTTGTTACTTAATAATTCATAGTTAATTTATCCTTATTAATTAATAACATTTCTTAATTTACTTCTTAATTAATGAAATCCAAATCATTAATTAATTTAACTTAAAATTTTAATGAATCATTAAATCTTAATTATCTTTGAGATAAAATCATAATAATTTTTTTTTAAAATTATTAAAATGAATTGAATTTAAAGCTTTATTTATGTCCACACTAAATTCTAATTCAACTTGAATTTATGTTTTACATTTTCATTTGAACTCAATTTTTTAAACTTTGGTTTAAAAATTAAATCTGGTTTTAAAATTTCCAGACAAAAAAGTCTTCAGGTTTGAAGCATGGAACGTGAATTCGACCCGAGTTTTCCCTGACCCTGCTTCGAGTAAATGACCCGATCCACTCGAGTGCGACGCGAGAAAAACTCAAGTTCCTCCCAGGCAACCAAATACCCAGAACACACAGTACTCGTGCACGTGTACATCGCCACTGGCAATCTTTCGGCACTGCCACTACGTCGAGCAAGTCGACGATCATCCCTAGATCAATTCGCGACCACCCAAACTTCCCCATCACCTCGAATTTGAAATTGAGTTCGAGCTCGAGCCTGGAACCCATGAACTGGAAACACCACCAATCCCTGTCAACACGTCGCCTTCCAAATTCCGACCACCAGAACGCACCGCACCTACGGCTACATCATCGACTACCCTTTCACTTCCATCACCCAAAAATTTGCAGCGTCCGATCCCCTTTAGAGCCCGCGAGAGATCGAATAGCATGGCCCCCTTAAAACTAGGGTTGTGAACGAGAAACCCAAACCGCGACCACCTCGATTACTTCTATCGCCATTGGCCATTTTTCGTGGCTCCTCTGATCACTCACCTACCTCTCGATCGAACCCCAAACTCTCCAATCAAGTGAATTGGCCGAGACAACCCAATCTACTCAAAATGATCAACACAGCAATACATATCCTACCCATTACAAAAAAATATGAATTGAGCTTTAAAAATCCTATTTTTGACTTAGAAAACAGTTTGTAAACTCGAAACAATAATTCGTGATGATCGAAATTATCACCTATGCTAACTTTGTACTGTTCTTATGTTTTTCCCAGAGCAATTCAGTTTTTATTAGCATGAATTAAATTTTACAATCTACTTTATACTTGCCTAAACATGTTTTGTTTATATACTTTGCTCTAACAATCAATGGTTTGAGAAATTATGATTTTTGAAGTAGCTCAGCCTCTTAAAATTTATAAACAGAGCAAATATCCAGATAAAAGAAAATGGCCAGGCTTCATCTTATCAAAATTAAATGAAATGCATATATTTCATACAACAATATACCTGATATTCATCATACACTAGATTTAAACTTAGGTTACTTAGATTATGAAGTTACTCACAGATTCACGGCATTGAATTCAAGAACTGGTTTTAAAACTTAAAGTTGCTCACCTGATCCTGGATAGGGCAGAGAAGAACTTAAGAAAATTTCTTTTTGTGTTTTGAAAACCCAGCTCGATTTTGTTTTTCTGGGTTGTTCTACTTGATGATGAACAACTTTAGCTTTACTTGCTGTGATATTACTTTTGTTTTGATGCCTTGAATCCTACTTCCAGGCCTTGATTCTAGTTTTAGTTGTAACTGAAGCTTTGTTTTGATAAGCTTGAACTAAAATGGAAAGGCTGGGATAAATAGAAAAAGAAGTTGACAGGAAACTTATTTTATTCAACCGCAGTGATAGATCTTTGCTTGTACAGGGAATGTGATTTTTTTTTTTTTATCAACAAGATCTCGGCTGAGATGATGTTGCTAGAGTCCTTTACGTTTCATACTTTGTCCTTTGTGTTCAAGTTCATGCTATTTTTAAATGCATATGCAGTTTTTTTTTCTATTTTAAGTGTACTAAAGATTTTTGTCTTTGAAATACTTGTTTATGTTTTAAAAGATTTGTTTGTACAGTTTGTTTATGTTTTTCAAACTCTATAGGCTGCATATGATAATGTTAGGGTGGCTGCAGCTTTGTCTTGACAAAATGCTTTTGTTTTCTATTTTACTTTATGTACTTATATTTATTTGTTTGCTATTGTTAAGCTCGTTTTTATTTGGTGGCTGCATATATCTCCATGCTTTGTCATATTTCTTTACTTTGAATGTATGTTATTTCCATTAGCAAACTGAATACACATTTGCTATTGACTTTTCCATGTGTATTGCTTTGCTTAATATAATATAGTTTTAGTTATTTGTATTAGTTTGGCTTATGTTGCATACTTGTCTTTAGTCTTATGCATACTTTATCAACTTTGTTTCAGCTGATAACATTATATTGTGCTAGTATTCATGCTTATCTTTATATAGTGAATGTAATATATGTTTCTTGTCCTCACTTTAATCCTATACTTAGTTAACACATTGTTTGAATTTAGCTATATGTTATTTCATATTTTTATAATTTATCTTATTATATATCTATTTGATTTGTCAAATTTATTCTCTAGCTTAAATATTTATTTTAACTTTAGTGCTAATTATTTTTAATTTACATTTCATATTTCAATTTCAAGTATCCAAAGTCGAATTCAAATTTTATTCCAAAATTTGTTCAAAATTTACTTTAACTGTCAATTTAAATTAAATTCAAAATTGGGGTCGTTACAGACTTCCCCCCTTAAAACGAATTTCGTCCTCGAAATTCGCCAGAGAGAGATAACGAAGATAGATGAAAGATAGAGAAACGATTTCAAAAAATTTAGTTTAAAACTAAGGTACACCTATTAACCAAAGCAACCAAAACAACCAATCCATCCAAACAACAATTCTGGCCAAATTGGAGTTTATGTCCCATATTAATATATCGAATTTCCTTCCTGGATCTACCAGGAACTATCAAAGAATTGAAAAGAGACTCTGAACAAAAGAGATTGATAGAGAAAAAATTGTTTCCACTATTGTTACAGGGTATTGAGCATTTATAGTCGTATTTCCCTGTCCCCTATCTCGTTCTCTTCTAGCACTCATACTCACTATCGGTGGATAGCAAGAGAATTTACTGAGGCATTCAAACGGATATCTTAGGGATATACTCATTCTAGGGATACTTCACCCTATCTCCAATGAGCTACTTAATGTGTTATACTCCTGAGCTAAAGTTCAACCTTAGCTCTGATACCAAACGTAACGTCACGGATTTTGCCCGCTCGAAAATCGACATCCATACTTCAAATCGTATTCGAATGCCGTAGATTCGACCATTCAAATCCGATTCGCCAGAGCTTATAACAACATTAAGTAAATAACACGGCGGAATAAAAAGAATAAAATAATACATTGATATACAGCATTGATACAATATCTGGTATAACAGATGATACAATAGATATCAATATACATCAGAGATATGATACAACAAATAGCAGCGGAAAACAAATAGATAACACAAGCAGCGGATAATCTCCATCTTCAAACGCCAATCCAGAAATAGTTCGGACTCCCTATAACAATGCACCAAGCTAGGCAAGACTGGTGCGAACCAAAGACTGAACTAACTCCAGATAAAATCTACTAAACCTAAGTATCTGAAAAACCCAACTCTAGACTGCTCGTGTGGGAAATAGTGAGCACCCAGAGTTTAGGAAAGGAACAATAAACTCCGGATTAGTCATGGGACTGGTGTGAGCAAAAAAAACAGTTTATCTTTTAAAACAATCAACAAAAGATTTTAAAGTTAATTCGCAATGCTTTTTGAAAAATGAGACTACCATAAGACCTCCCACCACACACACAATGCAAACGCAGACTTGGAAGAGATTTCTTCTTATGATAGTCAAACATGCTTAATACGCAGAAAATTTCTTTGATATTATTATTATAAGTGCATAGTGTAGAAAACAATTTCGAAAGTAGAATATAAATCTTAGCCAGCATAGGCATTCCGCACTTATGCCTACTATAGCTACTATGTTCAATAGCAGGTTACCGCCACATTCCATAGCAGGTAATACAACTAAAACCGTACAAGGCTCGTATTGTTTCTTTGGATTTCCAACAAATGGTCAGGCCAAGGAACTTCCTATTGCCACATGGAAACGCCTCTGGATGGACGTCTCGAGAACCTAACCGGATCTCTGCCAACACAAGGCCGGGTTACCCCTAACTGGGTAACTACTGACACAAGTATGCCACCTCCCGGTTGTAACAACCTTTTACCGGGGCCCCAACATCAAATCACAAAACAAGATATATATAAGTTTGTGATGTCCACATAAGTAAGTATCTGGGCTCCATACCATGATACCACTTCTATCCAGAAGGAGATGTACATACCCTAAAGGGGCGCTACCCCCTAATAACCTTGCCGCATCTTTCCTGTTTTGACCATTCCGGGGTGTGAGGTTCGACGAAGTCTCGTCCACAAAACTACGCTTTGGTACAAAGCCATGCTTTGGGTCAACAAATGATCAAAGTAATGATCACAAAGATAAATGATCAAACAAATGATCATATCACAAATGATCAAACAATGATCATTTCACAGCAAGACTCAGCATGTCACATTACCAAATTGGGAATATATCGCTGATAACCATCAACTACATAACCTCTGAGCTCGTACGTCTCAGAGAAGGGTGTTAAGCTAAGAGAATAAATTCTCCGCCACCAACAGAAATGTATTTGAAAGAAATCTGCTTTATATCTCAAAATGTAATGTCAGACACACAATCCATACAAGTCTGTTCCGGGTTCGAACAGAACCGAAGGCACTTCCAAAGAAGTCCTTGCAATCCGGATAATCCCTAATCACGTCTGGATTTCCCATCATATATGGAGATCTCTATACCGAGGATCAGCCAGTGCAGAGACAATCGACAAGAAACCCTTTCATTTTCGAAAATATCCGGTCTTCACCACCGGTCTTCAAATGCTATCCATAACGACGTATCACATATTCGGAATGGGATATATGACACAAAGGTCCTCTCCCGGCTAAACCGAATAGTCAGCGCAATATTTCAAAAACATATGGATATTGGGATTTCAATTAAGTCACAACTTAATACCCAAAACTTTCTTTCAAATGGTTTAAACCAATTACCATTTCAAATTCTTTTTACAAAAAGATTTATTTCACAAGTTCACCCAGTTTCTCAAAGACTCATTCCTGTATTTCAAAACAATTCCATTTCAATTGGATTAATTCATTAAATCTTTAAATTAAAGATTTATCTTATAGATTTCAAACTATTTCCAAATATTCACTTTTAAAGATTTGTTTTCAAATATTCATCAATAACTGGGAAAACTTTTTCAGTTTAAACTTGAAATCTGTTTGATACAATTTGAAATTCATTTCATTTACGAAAGCTTTTTATCATTTAGAAACAACAATCTTATTTCGGAAAACCCAATTTCATTTATACAAGTTATAACCTTTGGGTTAATTCAAATTCCCAAAAATAATACTTTAAAAATGGTTTTACTCGTATATAACTAGTATAATATCGTTAATCCTTAGTTTCAAGTCATAGAATTCAATTTCAAGTATTGAATTCAAATTTAAATCAAAATATTTAAATTTCAAAACTTAATCAAGTTACTCAAAACAAATTTCATCTTTGAAATTCCATTTCAAAAGCTTTTCACTTTACACCCAATCTCATTTTCAAACCAATTGAATTTAAATTTTCTATTTAAAATTGTTTCAAAATCTGTGACTTAAATCGATTTCCTCGTGAAATCCATAATTGTGTGTGTGTAAGTGTGGTCCAGGGGTTTAACACAATAGTGCACCAACATTCAATCATCATAGATTCAAAACACAGAAATATAGTTGATATGCCATATAAAACTATAACGCTCATCGTCCATTCATAGATTCACAGATAATATACAAATGTAATAAATATACACAGCTCAATCTACAGAACAAAATATCACAAATCAGATAGGAAAATCACTTCACGGCATTTGATACAATGCAATCATTCATAAGTAAGGTCAAGCATTCAATAAACATTTATAAGCAGGATTAATTTTATTTCTTAATCCTAATTAATTCAATTTATTTCCAATTTAATTACTTATGAATTTATTATCCAATTCTGATTTATTATTTCCAAATCATTTGATATAAATTAATTTATCAAACACTTTAATTAATTAAATTATTATTAATCAATCATATTAATTAAATGGACCTTTGAACCAATTATATAATTAATTAACTTCTTAATTAATTGTTTCAAGAAATTTACTCTTTAATTTCTTATCATTGAGCAATCATCTCATAATAACAAATCATTAATTATGTATTTATCTTTATCATTAATTTAATCAAAATATCCAAATTTAATTACAATTAGTAATTAACCCCTTAATTTCATTCATTAAGTAATTAACAATTTACAATTGATTTAATTTATTAAATCTAATTTGTTATCAAAATTTATCCCATTAACTTTGTTACTTAATAATTCATAGTTAATTTATCCTTATTAATTAATAACATTTCTTAATTTACTTCTTAATTAATTAAATCCAAATCTTTAATTAATTTAACTTAAAATTTTAATGAATCATTAAATTTTAATTATCTTTGAGATAAAATCATAATAATTTTTTTTTTAAATTATTAAAACGAATTGAATTTAAAGCTTTATTTATGTCCACACTAAATTCTAATTCAACTTGAATTTATGTTTTACATTTTCATTTGAACTCAATTTTTTAACTTTGGTTTAAAAATTAAATCTGGTTTTAAAATTTCCAGACAAAACAGTCTTCAGGTTTGAAGCATGGGACGTGAATTCGACCCGAGTTTTCCCTGACCCTGCTTCGAGTAAATGACCCGATCCACTCGAGTGCGACGCGAGAAAAACTCAAGTTCCTCCCAGGCAACCAAATACCCAGAACACACAATGCTCGTGCACGTGTACATCGCCACTGGCAATCTTTCGGCACCGCCACTACGTCGAGCAAGTCGACGATCATCCCTAGATCAATTCGCGACCACCCAAACTTCCCCATCACCTCGAATTTGAAATTGAGTTCGAGCTCAAGCCTGGAACCCATGAACTGGAAACACCACCAATCCCTGTCAACACGCCGCTTTCAAAATTCCGACCACCAGAACGCACCGCAGCTACGGCTACATCATCGACTACCCTTCCACTTCCATCACCCAAAAATTTGCAGCGTCCGATCCCCTTTAGAGCCCGTGAGAGATCGAATAGCATGCCCCCTTTAAAACTAGGGTTGTGAACGAGAAACCCAAACCGTGACCACCTCGATTACCTCTATCGCCATTGGCCATTTTTCGTGGCTCCTCTGATCACTCACCTACCTCTCGATCGAACCCCAAACTCTCCAATCAAGTGAATTGGCCGAGACAACCCAATCTACCCAAAATGATCAACACAGCAATACATATCCTACCCATTACAAAAAAATATGAATTGAGCTTTAAAAATCCTATTTTTGACTTAGCAAACAGTTTGTAAACTCGAAACAATAATTCGTGATGATCGAAATTATCACCTATGCTAACTTTGTACTGTTCTTATGTTTTTCCCAGAGCAATTCAGTTTTTATTAGCATGAATTAAATTTTACAATTACTTTATACTTGCCTAAACATGTTTTGTTTATATACTTTGCTCTAACAATCAATGGTTTGAGAAATTATGATTTTTGAAGTAGCTCAGCCTCTTAAAATTTATAAACAGAGCAAATATCCAGATAAAAGAAAATGGCCAGGCTTCATCTTATCAAAATTAAATGAAATGCATATATTTCATACAACAATATACCTGATATTCATCATACACTAGATTTAAACTTAGGTTACTTAGATTATGAAGTTACTCACAGATTCACGGCATTGAATTCAAGAACTGGTTTTAAAACTTAAAGTTGCTCACCTGATCCTGGATAGGGCAGAGAAGAACTTAAGAAAATTTCTTTTTGTGTTTTGAAAACCCAGCTCGATTTTGTTTTTCTGGGTTGTTCTACTTGATGATGAACAGCTTTAGCTTTACTTGCTGTGATATTACTTTTGTTTTGATGCCTTGAATCCTACTTCCAGGCCTTGATTCTAGTTTTAGTTGTAACTGAAGCTTTGTTTTGATAAGCTTGAACCAAAATGGAAAGGCTGGGATAAATAGAAAAAGAAGTTGACAGGAAACTTATTTTATTCAACCGCAGTGATAGATCTTTGCTTGTACAGGGAATGTGATTTTATTTTTTTTTGTTTTATCAACAAGACCTCGGCTGAGATGATGTTGCTAGAGTCCTTTACGTTTCATACTTTGTCCTTTGTGTTCAAGTTCATGCTATTTTTAAATGCATATGCAGTTTTGTTTTCTATTTTAAGTGTACTAAAGATTTTTGTCTTTGAAATACTTGTTTATGTTTTAAAAGATTTGTTTGTACAGTTTGTTTATGTTTTTCAAACTCTATACGCTGCATATGGTAATGTTAGGGTGCTGCAGCTTTGTCTTGACAAAATGCTTTTGTTTTCTATTTTACTTTATGTACTTATATTTATTTGTTTGCTATTGTTAAGCTCGTTTTTATTTGGTGGATGCATATATCTCCATGCTTTGTCATATTTCTTTACTTTGAATGTATGTTATTTTCTTTAGCAAACTGAATACACATTTGCTATTGACTTTTCCATGTTTATTGCTTTGCTTAATATAATATAGTTTTAGTTATTTGTATTAGTTTGGCTTATGTTGCATACTTGTCTTTAGTCTTATGCATACTTTATCAACTTTGTTTCAGCTGATAACATTATATTGTGCTAGTTTTCATGCTTATCTTTATATAGTGAATGTAATATATGTTTCTTGTCCTCACTTTAATCCTATACTTAGTTAACACATTGTTTGAATTTAGCTATATGTTATTTCATATTTTTATAATTTATCTTATTATATATCTATTTGATTTGTCAAATTTATTCTCTAGCTTAAATATTTATTTTAACTTTAGTGCTAATTATTTTTAATTTACATTTCGTATTTCAATTTCAAGTATCCAAAGTCGAATTCAAATTTTATTCCAAAATTTGTTCAAAAATTACTTTAACTGTCAATTTAAATTAAATTCAAAATTGGGGTCGTTACAGACTTCCCCCCTTAAAAAGAATTTCGTCCTCGAAATTCGCCAGAGAGAGATAACGAAGATAGATGAAAGATAGAGAAACGATTTCAAAAATTTTAGTTTAAAACTAAGGTACACCTATTAACCAAAGCAACCAAAACAACCAATCCATCCAAACAACAATTCTGGTCAAATTGGAGTTTATGTCCCACATTAATATATCGAATTTCCTTCCTGGATCTACCAGGAACTATCAAAGAATTGAAAAGAGACTCTGAACAAAAGAGATTGATAGAGAAAAAATTGTTTCCACTACTGTTACAGGGTATTGACCATTTATAGTCGTATTTCCCTGTCCCCTATCTCGTTCTCTTCTTGCACTCATACTCACTATCGGTGGATAGCAAGAGAATTTACTGAGGCATTCAAACGGATATCTTAGGGATAACTCATTCTAGGGATACTTCACCCTATCTCTAATGAGCTACTTAATGTGTTATACTCCTGAGCTAACGTTCAACCTTAGCTCTGATACCAAATGTAACGTCACGGATTTTGCCCGCTCGAAAATCGACATCCATACTTCAAATCGTATTCGAATGCCGTAGATTCGACCGTTCAAATCCGATTCGTCGGAGCTTATAACAACATTAAGTAAATAACACAGCGGAATAAAAAGAATAAAATAATACACTGATATACAACATTGATACAATATCTGGTATAACAGATGATACAATAGATATCAATATACATCAGAGATATTATACAACAAATAACAGCGGAAAACAAATAGATAACACAAGCAGCGGATAATCTCCATCTTCAAACGCCAATCCAGAAATAGCTTGGACTCCCCATAACAATGCACCAAGCTAGGCAAGACTGGTGCGAACCAAAGACTGAACTAACTCCAGATAAAATCTACTGAACCTAAGTATTTGAAAAACCCAACTCTAGACTGCTCGTGTGGGAAATAGTGAGCACCCAGAGTTTAGGAAAGGAACAATAAACTCCGGATCAGTCATGGGACTGGTGTGAGCAACAAAAACAGTTTATCTTTTAAAACAATCAACAAAAGATTTTAAAGTTAATTCGCAATGCTTTTTGAAAAATAAGACTACCATAAGACCTCCCACCACACACAGAATGCAAACACAGACTTGGAGGAGATTTCTTCTTATGATAGTCAAACATGCTTAATACGCAGAAAATTTCTTTGATATTATTATTATAAGTGCATAGTGTAGAAAAAATTTCGAAAGTAGAATATAAATCTTAGCCAGCATAGGCATTCCACACTTATGCCTACTATAGCTACTATGTTCAATAGCAGGTTACCGCCACATTCCATAGCAGGTAATACAACTAAAACCGTACAAGGCTCGTATTGTTTCTTTGGATTTCCAACAAATGGTCAGGCCAAGGAACTTCCCATTGCCACATGAAAACGCCTCTGGATGGACGTCCCGAGAACCTAACCGGATCTCTGCCAACACAAGGCCGGGTTACCCCTAACTGGGTAACTACTGACACGAGTATGCCACCTCCCGGTTGTAACAACCTTTTACCGGGGCCCCAACATCAAATCACAAAACAAGATATATATAAGTTTGTGATGTCCACATAAGTAAGTATCTGGGCTCCATACCATGATACCACTTCTATCTAGAAGGAGATGTACATACCCTAAAGGGGCGCTACCCCCTAATAACCTTGCCGCATCTTTCCTGTTTTGACCATTCCGGGGTGTGAGGTTCGACGAAGTCTCGTCCACAAAACTACGCTTTGGTACAAAGCCATGCTTTGGGTCAACAAATGATCAAAGTAATGATCACAAAGATAAATGATCAAACAAATGATCATATCACAAATGATCAAACAATGATCATTTCACAGCAACACTCAGCATGTCACATTACCAAATTGGGAATATATCGCTGATAACCGTCAACTACATAACCTCTGAGCTCGTACGTCTCAGATAAGGGTGTTAAGCTAAGAGAATAAATTCTCCGCCACCAACAGAAATGTATTTGAAAGAAATATGCTTTATATCTCAAAATGTAATGTCACACACACAATCCATACAAGTCTGTTCCGGGTTCGAACAGAACCGAAGGCACTTCCAAAGAAGTCCTTGCAATCCGGATAATCCCTAATCACGTCTGGATTTCCCATCACATATGGAGATCTCTATACCGGGGATCAGCCAGTGTAGAGACAATCGACAAGAAACCCTTTCGTTTTCGAAAATATCTGGTCTTCACCATCGGTCTTCAAATGCTATCCATAACGACGTATCACATATTCGGAATGGGATATATGACACAAAGGTCATCTCCCGGCTAAACCGAATAGTCAGCGCAATATTTCAAAAACATATGGATATTGGGATTTCAATTAAGTCACAACTTAATACCCAAAACTTTCTTTCAAATGGTTTAAACCAATTACCATTTCAAATTCTTTTTACAAAAAGATTTATTTCACAAGTTCACCCAGTTTCTCAAAGATTCATTCCTGGATTTCAAAACAATTCCATTTCAATTGGATTAATTCATTAAATCTTTAAATTAAAGATTTATCTAATAGATTTCAAACTATTTCCAAATATTCACTTTTAAAAATTTGTTTTCAAATATTCATCAATAACTGGGAAAACTTTTTCAGTTTAAACTTGAAATTTGTTTGATACAATTTGAAATTCATTTCTTTTACGAAAGCTTTTTATCATTAAGAAACAACAATCTTATTTCGGAAAACCCAATTTCATTTATACAAGTTATAACCTTTGGGTTAATTCAAATTCCCAAAAATAGTACTTTAAAAATGGTTTTACTCGTATATAACTTGTATAATATCGTTAATCCCTAGTTTCAAGGCATAGAATTCAATTTCAAGTATTGAATTCAAATTTATATCAAAATATTTAAATTTCAAAACTTAATCAAGTTACTCAAAACAAATTTCATCTTTGAAATTCCATTTCAAAAGCTTTTCACTTTACACCCAATCTCATTTTCAAACCAATTGAATTTAAATTTTCTATTTAAAATTGTTTCAAAATCTGCGACTTAAATCGATTTCCTCGTGAAATCCATAATTGTGTGTGTGTAAGTGTGGTCCAGGGGTTTAACACAATAGTGCACCAACATTCAATCATCATAGATTCAAAACACAGAAATATAGTTGATAAGCGATATAAAACTATAACGCTAATCGTCCATTCACAGATTCACAGATAATATACAAATGTAATAAATATACACAGCTCAATCTACAGAACAAAATATCACAAATCAGATAGGAAAATCACTTCAAGGCATTTGATACAATGCAATCATTCATAAGTAAGGTCAAGCATTCAATAAACATTTATAAGCAGGATTAATTTAATTGCTTAATCCTAATTAATTCAATTTATTTCCAATTTAATTACTTATGAATTTATTATCCAATTCTGATTTATTAATTCCAAATCATTTGATATAAACTAATTTATCAAACACTTTAATTAATTAAATTATTCTTAATCAATCATAGTAGTTAAATTGACCTTTGAACCAATTATATAATTAATTAACTTCTTAATTAATTGTTTCAAGAAATTTACTCTTTAATTTCTTATCATTGAGCAATCATCTCATAATAACAAATCATTAATTACGTATTTATCTTTATCATTAATTTAATCAAAATATCCAAACTTAATTACAATTAGTAATTAACCCCTTAATTTCATTCATTAAGTAATTAACAATTCACAATTGATTTAATTTATTAAATCTAATTTGTTATCAAAATTTATCCCATTAACTTTGTTACTTAACAATTCATAGTTAATTTATCCTTATTAGTTAATAACATTTCTTAATTTACTTCTTAATTAATTAAATCCAAATCATTAATTAATTTAACTTAAAATTTTAATGAATCATTAAATCTTAATTATCTATGAGATAAAATCATAATATTTTTTTTAAAATTATTAAAACGAATTTAATTTAAAGCTTTATTTATGTCCACACTAAATTCTAATTCAACTTGAATTTATGTTTTACATTTTCATTTGAACTCAACTTTTTAAACTTTGGTTTAAAAATTAAATCTGGTTTTAAAATTTCCAAACAAAACAGTCTTCAGGTTCGAAGCATGGAACGTGAATTCGACCCGAGTTTTCCCTGACCCTGCTTCGAGTAAATGACCCGATCCACTCGAGTGCGACGCGAAAAAAACTCAAGTTCCTCCCAGGCAACCAAATACACAGAACACACAGTGCTCGTGCACGTGTACATCGCCACTGGCAATCTTTCGGCACCGCCACTACGTCGAGCAAGTCGACGATCATCCCTAGATCAATTCGCGACCACCCAAACTTCCCCATCACCACGAATTTGAAATTGAGTTCGAGCTCGAGCCTGGAACCAATGAACTGGAAACACCACCAATCCCTGTCAACACGTCGCCTTCGAAATTCCGACCACCATAACGCACCGTACCTCCCGCTACATCATCGACTACCCTTTAGAGCCCGCGAGAGATCGAATAGAATGGCCCCCTTAAAACTAGGGTTGTGAACGAGAAACCCAAACCGCGACCACCTCGATTACTTCTATCGCCATTGGCCATTTTTCGTGGCTCCTTTGATCACTCACCTACCTCTCGATCGAACCCCAAACTCTCCAATCAAGTGAATTGGCCGAGACAACCCAATCTACCCAAAATGATCAACACAGCAATACATATCCTACCCATTACAAAAAAATATGAATTGAGCTTTAAAAATCCTATTTTTGACTTAGCAAACAGTTTGTAAACTCGAAACAATAATTCGTGATGATCGAAATTATCACCTATGCTAACTTTGTACTGTTCTTATGTTTTTCCCAGAGCAATTCAGTTTTTATTAGCATGAATTAAATTTTACAATCTACTTTATACTTGCCTAAACATGTTTTGTTTATATACTTTGCTCTAACAATCAATGGTTTGAGAAATTATGATTTTTGAAGTAGCTCAGCCTCTTAAAATTTATAAACAGAGCAAATATCCAGATAAAAGAAAATGGCCAGGCTTCATCTTATCAAAATTAAATGAAATGCATATATTTCATACAACAATATACCTGATATTCATCATACACTAGATTTAAACTTAGGTTACTTAGATTATGAAGTTACTCACAGATTCACGGCATTGAATTCAAGAACTGGTTTTAAAACTTAAAGTTGCTCACCTGGTCCTGGATAGGGCAGAGAAGAACTTAAGAAAATTTCTTTTTGTGTTTTGAAAACCCAGCTCGATTTTGTTTTTCTGGGTTGTTCTACTTGATGATGAACAGCTTTAGCTTTACTTGCTGTGATATTACTTTTGTTTTGATGCCTTGAATCCTGCTTCCAGGCCTTGATTCTAGTTTTAGTTGTAACTGAAGCTTTGTTTTGATAAGCTTGAACTAAAATGGAAAGGCTGGGATAAATAGAAAAAGAAGTTGACAGGAAACTTATTTTATTCAACCGCAGTGATAGATCTTTGCTTGTACAGGGAATGTGATTTTATTTTTTTTGTTTTATCAACAAAGATCTCGGCTGAGATGATGTTGCTAGAGTCCTTTACGTTTCATACTTTGTCCTTTGTGTTCAAGTTCATGCTATTTTTAAATGCATATGCAGTTTTGTTTTCTATTTTAAGTGTACTAAAGATTTTTGTCTTTGAAATACTTTTTTATGTTTTAAAAGATTTGTTTGTACAGTTTGTTTATGTTTTTCAAACTCTATAGGCTGCATATGATAATGTTAGGGTGGCTGCAGCTTTGTCTTGACAAAATGCTTTTGTTTTCTATTTTACTTTATGTACTTATATTTATTTGTTTGCTATTGTTAAGCTCGTTTTTATTTGGTGGCTGCATATATCTCCATGCTTTGTCATATTTCTTTACTTTGAATGTATGTTATTTTCTTTAGCACACTGAATACACATTTGCTATTGACTTTTCCATGTGTATTGCTTTGCTTAATATAATATAGTTTTAGTTATTTGTATTAGTTTGGCTTATGTTGCATACTTGTCTTTAGTCTTATGCATACTTTATCAACTTTGTTTCAGCTGATAACATTATATTGTGCTATTATTCATGCTTATCTTTATATAGTGAATGTAATATATGTTTCTTGTCCTCACTTTAATCCTATACTTAGTTAACACATTGTTCGAATTTAGCTATATGTTATTTCATATTTTTATAATTTATCTTATTATATATCTATTTGATTTGTCAAATTTATTCTCTAGCTTAAATATTTATTTTAACTTTAGTGCTAATTATTTTTAATTTACATTTCGTATTTCAATTTCAAGTATCCAAAGTCGAATTCAACTTTTATTCCAAAATTTGTTCAAAATTTACTTTAACTGTCAATTTAAATTAAATTCAAAATTGGGGTCGTTACAAACAAGCTCGGTGAAGAGAGAGCGTGAATCAAACTAGAAAACGAGATCAAAATCGTGGCCCACAGCGCAAGAATCCAATGTTTGACAGTTACACTCCTCTGAATACATCACTAGAGGACTTGTACTTACAAACCTGTAATACAATTCAGTACCAAAAACCTGCATCAACACCGTCTTCAGAGAGGAAAATGCAGACGGGAAAATTTTGCAGGTTCCACGAAAGCTACGAGCACAATACGAACGAGTGTCATCACTTACAAGATCTCGTTGAAAAATTGATTAGAGAAAGGAAGCTGGAACAGTTTGTGCGGACACCGTAGCCCAGAGAAGCGGGCCCATCCAATCCAAACAATGAACCCAATCGACCGAGACAGGAGGACTCTACTTGTCCCCGTGGAAGATTGGTGATAAACGCCATCAGTGGTGGACCAACTTTCTCAGGAGCCTGGAACGACGAAGATCTTCGTCATTGTCACCCATGATAGGCTCATTCAATCTATGAATACTTTGCAATTTCCTTTACATTCTGAAATTTGAGCTTGTAATAAGGCACTGACTTTGCCATATTTCCTTATTTCAGCAATAAATTACTATCACTTCAAGCTAGAGTTGTGATTCACCGAATGCAACGTTCAACAATCACGACACACGAAGAGCTAAGTTTCATCAAACAATGGAATTTATTCAAATAGCGAGTGACTTTGACACGACCGGCCACTCACTAAGTGAAACCCCAGCTCGGGGCAAGCCATCACATCAAAGGCTGAACTGGACCAACACACGACAGTCCTACAAATAACTCGTTCCCAAAGTGCGAATGGACTCCAACTTCCCAGAGTGCGAATTGGAGTATAAACATCAAATAAATCGTTCCCAGAGCGCGAACGGACTCCCAATTCCCAGAGTGTGAATTGGAGTATAAACATCCAATAAATCGTTCCCAGAGTGCGAACGGACTCCAACTTCCCAGAGTGTGAATTGGAGTATATACATCCAATAAATCGTTCCCAGAGTGCGAACGGACTCCAACTTCCCAGAGTGTGAATTGGAGTATAAACATCCAATAAATCGTTCCCAGAGTGCGAACGAACTCCAAATTCCCAGAGTGTGAATTGGAGTATAAACATCCAATAAATCGTTCCCAGAGTGCGAACGGACTCCAACGTCCCAGAGTGTGAATTGGAGTATAAACATCCAATAAATCGTTTCCAGAGTGCGAACGGACTCCAACTTCCCAGAGTGTGAATTGGAGTATAAACATCCAATAAATCATTCCCAGAGTGCGAACGGACTCCAACTTCCCAGAGTGTGAATTGGAGTATAAACATCCAATAAATTGTTCGCAGCGTGCGAACGGACTCCAACTTCCCAGAGTGTGTATTGGAGTACAAACATCCAATAAATCGTTCCCAGAGTGTGAAAAGACTCCAAATTCCCAGAGTGCGAATTGGAGTATAAACATCAAATCCATCGTTCCCAGAGTGTGAACGAATTCCTATAAAGCCCAAATAGGCGTGACTGACCATCTATCGGCTGACTCCAACTTCCCAGAGTGTGAATTGGAGTATAAACATCTATTCCAGGTTCCCGGAGTGCGAACCAACCCATCAATGCGAACTCCAAGTTCCCAAAGCATGAATTGGAGTATAAACATAAATTACATATTCTCAGAGCACGAGTCGGAGTACAAAAATCAATTCCAGGTTCCCGGAATGCGAACCAAAATGCAAATGCTAACTCCAGATTCCCAGAGCGCGAGTCGGAGTATAAACATCAATTCCAGGTTCTCGGAGTGCGAACCAAAACGTCAATGCTAGCTCCAAGTTCCCAGAGCGTGAAGTGGAGGATAAACATCAATTCCAGGTTCCCAGAGTGCGAACCAAAATGCAAATGCTAGCTCCAAGTTCCCAGAGCGTGAATTGGAGGATAAACATCAATTCCAGGTTCCCGGAGAGCGGACCGAAAAAATACAAATGTCAACTCCAAATTCCCAAAGCGTGAAGTGGAGTATAAAGATCAATTCTAGGTTCCCGGAGCGCGAACCAAAATACAAATACCAACTCCAGATTCCCAGAGCGTGAACTGGAGTATAAACGTCAATTCCAAGTTCTCGGAGTGCGAACCCAAAACATACATGCTAGCTCCAAATTCCCAGAGCATGAAGTGGAGTATAAGCATCAATTCCAGGTTCCCGGAGCGTGAACCAAAATATACATGCCAACTCCAGATTCCCAGAGTGCGAACTGGAGTATAAACATCAACTAACTCTAGTCCCGAGAGCGTAGACTAGAGTATAAATACCAAACGGGTTTGACTGACAACCCATCAACAAACTCCAGTCCTCAAAGCTAGAATTGGAATATAAATATCAGTAGGGATGTGATTCGACTGTCCATCTATCAACTCTGATCCCACAACAAGCCCTATAGACAAAAAGTGGATGTGATTCAACCATCCGCTTTCCTATCTTCCCCTGACATGGGGGCATACTTATCATTAAAAATCGAATACTTCGACCATCTAGCATAAAGCAGGAACGACACGACCGTTCACGCATCAACACTTATCCCCGGCATGGTACCTATAACATAATCTTATAGGGATGCACTCCAACCGAACAAGACAGAATTTCATCCATGATTCGACAGGGAGATGCAGATTAGAAAAATGGACCTAGCTGAACGTCTTATTCTAAATGGATGTGATTACCCATCCTACCGCAAATGAACGTGACATGATCATTCATCCGGTAACTCTAGCTAATGATCTGGCGGATTGTGCATGCAACGTGGCCGGATATGACCCAGCCATCCGCCAATTAGCTCCTTTCTCCAAATCAGAAGGAGGAACATCAAATTAAAGTTGTCGCAATGTGACCGACTACACTTCGACTTTCGCCATTGACTAGCGCCAGAGGAATTAATCGAGGAAAATGTGGTTCGACCATTTTCTGCTAAAATTCTTAGTCCCCAGAGTGGGGACATGGATGTAAATATCAAATAGGTATGACTAATGGCCCTTCAACTAACTCTCATCTCCGGAGTACGACTACGAGCGTAGACAAATGAATGAATGTGATCCGACCATTCATTCGCCAACTCCGACATAAAGTCGACGAGAGAAGTATAAACTCGCTACAGATGCAATTGGACCATCCACAAACTAACTCTGCTAACCCAAGAATGGGGGAAGAAGAACAAATCATTAAAAGAAGAGAAATGAGACTCGCTACATTGCTAGCTATTCAGATTCCTTTACAACTTAAGGCAACGACTACAAGGAGGCCTTAATGCTAACCAATCAGAATGATGCTCAAAGTTACGAGAAGCCAATTATATCGTACCGCCAGATCGACGGGCAATATCGATCTGCACCTTTCATATCATACCAAAGGATCGATAGGCAATGAGGTCCGTACATTCTACATTGTGTCGCTAATTTGACGGCCAATATTGATCCTCTTCGACTACAATTCGATGTGACCCGAGCACCCATCGAATACCTTCGACCACCAGAGCATGGATAGAATCACGAATGAGTGTGACTTGACCATTCGTCCTCCATCGCCTTCCATCGATCCGCCAGGAAGTACATGAGACTGGATGAGCATGACCTGACTGCATTTGAGCTGACTTTGTCCCTAGATCTGACGGGAGAACGTAAATCGAAACGGACGTAGTTGATCACCTAACTCCAAAAGAATGCAATGCGACCATTCATTCTTTGGCTCTTAACCAAATCTGACAAAACGAGCAATTGAAAACAAGTACAACCTAAATGTCGGCGCACTGATTCTTACCCTCGGTTCGAGAAAGCATCAATCCTGCATTGAATCTTACTGGACAATTTATTCTTCATATGTTTCCCCGAGTATGAAAACATAGGAAGCAAAGTGAATGTCGATAAGGCAACGATATATTCTGTCTAGAGGAAAGAACTTGGACAGAATGCAGGATAAGGCATAACTCAGCTTTCCATTGATTAACTCGATCCTATGGTTCAATGGGACAGAATGCGAAATTGAAGCGGACATTATCTACCTTGCTGGCACGCATGAGAATTAAGATGAAAATAATTTGATCATTCGTCGAACAACTCTGGCTCTTACAGCTTGGACTACAGTATAAACACAGCAGAAGCTAGGCTCGATCATTCGCATAATACATCCATCAACCCGAGACTGGGGGCATGAATGTGATCATCCAAGAACTGGATACGACTACTCAATCCTATAGCTCGTGCCTAGTATTCATAACAACTTTAAGTTACGACCGAAAGGATGCTTAGAGATAGAATCATTAGATCGACGCCTGGACTTATGGGAAACTAATCATCGTTCTGACCCTTCCGATGTGCAATGGATTGCAAGTACACTGAATGGAAAGCGCATTGCTCGGAAACACAAGTAGATTCCAACTCATAGCCGGAACCGGCTATGCTTCAGCATGCGACACAAGGCTAAACTCTACTATGCCTTTAATTCCACATCCCTACGAGCCTGATCATTTACCATTGCAAATAAGAACATGAAGTTCATACAACCCATCACAGGTATTGTGGATCAAATTACAACTCTTCGCAAGGATGATGCAAGAGTCAACTGCATTGCTCCAGGTGAATTTGATATGTCCGCTTGGACTCGATCTCATATATACATATGGACCCTCACCAACTATTGAGAACCTTGCATTAAATGTCAACCCGAAGCATGTCTCGGTGAATAAAAACGAAGTGACACGGATCTAGAAAGATCTGCTGCACTAAAGGAGGAGGCGAATCTACTCAAAACCAATAGGTTTATCCACGATGCCCTCTACCCAAAATAAGTATCCAATCCTTTACTTACAAAAGAAACAAATGGAGAGTGGCGGACGTACGTCGACTACTCAGATTTGCACGAGGCATGGCGAAGCATAGCTTTCCATATCCTATGATCAACCAACTAATTGACTCGATCATCAGACATGACTTACTCTCATCCATGTACGCAAAATACCAAATAAAATCAGATATTGAAACATGTCCCAGACAAGGAATACAACTGTTTCGTTACTGACCCGAGCCTATAGTGCTATGCTGCAATCCATGGATTCAAACTTGAGAATGCTTATGCTACTTACCAAAATACGATTAATAGATCATTCGAAAATCAGACCGGCCGATCAATGAAAGTATATGTGGTTAATATGCTCGTGAGATCACGACCATCAAGCGACCGCATCGATCACTTGGCAAAGATATTCAGTGCTATCCAACAACCGCAAAATGAAATTTAATCCTTTGAAAGGCTCTTTCAGCGTTGTATAAAATGAATTCTCGGGTTTCGTCATCAATTCTCGTAGGATTGAGGCTAATGTCAGAAAATGCCGAAGATTAGAGTCATCCATATATGGAGGAAACCAAGTAGCTCTGATAGATCGCTCAGAGAGGCCTCCCATTTTACCCAAGATGTTGGATCGTGAATATCTATACCTTAATTAGGTCATGTCAACACACGCCATAAGCATTGCAATGCTAAGTGAAGAGAAACTAATCTAAAGACCAGTATATGATGAAAGCTAACCATTGACGAGCTTACCGTGCTAATGTCTGTATCAACCAACCGTTATGATAGGTCCAATGGCAACCTTAGATATTTGAAAGGTTACTCAAACGGGATATCAAGCTAAGCCAATTTGATATCACTTATCTCCCTTAGAGAGCTATCCATGGTCAAACATTAGCATACTTCATATCTGAATTCACTGCATCAAACGATTATCTGAAGAACAGTAGAGAACCGTCCAATCGATGGAGAACATACATAAATGGAACTCCTATCAAAGACTATCTACCGTGAGGAATTCTTCTTGAATAGGGGAATGAGAGATGGCATATCCTCCGCGAAGCATCACTGCATGATTACGTTTGGATCGTTCGACTCCATCGACACAAAGCATTACTTTTGTGTCCATCAATCCAAGATCCAATATTACGTATCCATCGATATGAAGCATACATTCTAACATCTCAAATCGATCCAGGAGAGGATCAATACAAAGGAAGAATCCAAAACAACCATCAAGTGTTGTTGCAACTCGAATTTCACATCGATTCAGGAGAGGATCGATATAGAATTCGATACGAGAAGACCGACAACGACTTGTTAACGTGCGAACGTCAACAAGAGTCAGGTTAACATATATGCATGTACGTTGAACTAATTTTCAATTTTAGAAATCCGCTGGTCGAATGCGCACCTGATGACAATTACAACAACAAATAGCTAATCGTTATCATACAACAATCGGTTACAACGGTACACCAGTTGGTAGTCAATAGTTCATATTACTAAAAAATCAGTCAAGGATCACAACTTCCAACAAGAAGACGATAACTGTTTAACAAGTTAAATGGAACTATTAAGAGTGAAGATGGAAGTTTTCAAAGCACGTCATGTTCACACAAGACGTACTTTGGAGGGCAAATGTTATCCCGCCTTTTGGCAAGACCGTGACACCAAGAACTCGACTAGAAATCAAGGACAGTTCGTCTTGAAGATCAGTTATACATAGGTCTACTATGGATGTCGGTAAAAAAATTTTGAATCCGGATCGAGCTACAATTTATATGACATGACAAGCAAAGCCGAGAAAGCCAATGTTCCAAATTTCAAGTCAATCGGAGTTCGTATGCTCAAGATATTGATGGATCATGGTTAAGAAATCCAAAATTGCATCGATCATAACTTGAGACCTACAAGTCCAAATGCCACCAAATTTGGACAGGAGCCGTCTGGCAAACTAAGGAATGTTCATGCCAAATTTCAGCTCCATCGGATGAGTTCTTGATCAATTCGAAGTTGCTTCGTACCGATCACGGACCAACTTGCATCGATCATATCTCGAGATCTACAAGTCCAAATGCCACCAAATTTGGACAAAAGCCAACTGGCAGCCTAAGGAATGCTCATACCAAATTTCAGCTCAATCGGATGAGTTCTTGATCGATTCGAACTTGCATCGTATCGATCACGGACCTACTTGCATCGATCATATCTCGAGATCTATAAGTCCAAATGCTATGAAATTTTCACAGTAGCTTACTGCCAACATGAGGAATGTTCATGCCAAATTTTAGCTCAATCGGATGAATTCTTGATCGATTCGAAGTTGAGTTCGAATCGATCCCGGACCGAAAAACTCCAACTTGCATCCATCATAACTCGAGATCTATATGTCCAAATGCTATGAAATTTTCACAGTAGCTTACTGCCAACATGAGGAATGTTCATGCAAAATTTCAGCTCAATCTGATCAAATCTTGATCGATTCGAACCCGAGTTCGAATCGATCCCAAAGTGGGCCCGGATTTCCAAAATCCAGGCGTGTGGGCCCCCTCACATGCCAGAAGCGGTCTCCCTGAATTTTAGGCGAAATATCAGCCTCCAGCACTTATAAATAGAGCCCCTAGTCATTTAGAAAAGGGGTCGGAGAATTTTGAGAGTAAAAGAGCGCCCGGACTCTGCCACGTTCACTCCAGAACGCCATTACTGCCATTGATCTCGAATTTAAGCTTATTATCTGCTGTACTTCGTTATCAAAAACTTGTAATCTTCAAGTATCAAGCAATAAAGTGATAAAACTTCATAGTGGATGTAGGCAACACGCCGAACCACTCTAAAACTCTGTGTTTCTGTGAATTTTCTTATATGTTTATTGGTGTGTTTGTTAGATCTGCTTCATTTTGCACTTATTCTCTTCATTTTATCTCTTCAAACACATCCGAAGAGTGTTGTGCCCAATTTTGGTGCAAACATATATATATGAAAATTTTATTTAAATTGGATTTATAAATAATAAATATAGAAATTTGGAATTTTCTATAAGTTAAAAATGTTGAAAAATGAATAGTTACATTGATTTTTGAAAATATAACTTAAGTGGAAAAATTTTGGAACTTGGTTAAATAAAAATTTAGTTATATAAATGAAAATGGAAATTAAATTTTATTTGAGAAAAAAAATGGAGAAAATTTAAGTGTTAAGTTGCTTATTTAAAAATGTGAAGAATTCGAAACTTTTACACTTGAATTTATTAAGTAATTTGGTGAAATTGGATTTAATTATAAGAACCTTATTGTATAAAAATAATATATTATTTGATATGTTAATGAACATTTTTAAATGTTAAATTATGATTTTGGCAATGTTTAAAGGGTTTAAAATGAAGATAATTAATTGCTGGAAATACACTAAAATCTGGAAATCACTTTTAATAGCATTCGAAAGTGCTATGGTTTCTGGAAATGAACTAAAAGGCTAACAAAAGACCTATTACAGTAGTATGAAATGCTGTAGTTGCTGTAGTAAATTAAATAGGCTAAAAACTTAACTCGGGCCTATTACAGCAATTTCTGTAACTGTTGTAGTGGTCTGCTGTCTTTGAAGAAATGAATTAAAACCCTTGTTTTGAAACCTGAGCTATTACAACATTTCTGAAAATGTTGTCTTTGCTGTTTTGAACTAAAATTAAAATAAAACTGAGTTTTAACATCAGTTTTTAAGTGCTATGTTGCTGAATTAAAATGTTTTTAAGTATAACTTATAACAGCTTTTTCTAAATGATGCGAAAGGCTGAAATTTTAATAATTATGGATTTTGACTTAGTAAATGAGATTAGAATGACTTGGAACTTTGAAATTTGAATACTTGACTTGAAAGAATAATAACTTCACTTTTAAATGATTTAAATGAATAAATTTAATTGGAAAATGAATCATTTTAAAAGATGATTTTAATTGAAATTAATGAATGTTATCTTTAAATTTTAAAAGGGTATTCAAATTTGATATTTGGATTTAAATTCAAATAATGATTTGAAAGGGAGTTTTGAAAGGATATGATATTTGAAATATTGAAATGGTTTGGAAATGATTTGATCTTTATTTTGATAAAATTTGGATTTGAATTGATATTTATTTTGAAGTGTAAAGTATTATTTTTTAAGTTATAACCATGGGTTATAATAACGATTGGTTGGCAAAGAGACCAGGATCGGATATGGACATACTCTCTATCGATACTGAAAACCACTTTGACAACTGTGTACGCAGTGGAGATTCCAGAATGAAGTAGGATGGTGGCGACGTTCTTATGGTATGTTACGTGGACCCAACTCCCGTGAGTTGGCTAAGGTGGCTAAAACAGGAGCGGTCTCGGGCCAGTTGAGGTCGCACCTCATAGCGGATGCATTTCTTCGGTACCATTCTATTACTTGTGACTGTTTGGTGGCCACCCTCCGATTTGGGAATGTGTTCCGCGGTGGGCGTATGTGGCTGTTGCGTTACCACCAGCCCAACTGTCGTAATTGCTATATCTACCATGGCTTTGCCTTGTGTGTAGTGTCACCTACCATACCGAGCCTTTACTACGAGTTTGGTTTTCTCCCGTAGCCCATGTGTATCTTCTCGTAGTCTCCCGATCAGGAGATATGCAGATATTGGATGGACTACTGTGACTATTACGTGTTTGGGGCTATATGGGTAACCCCGTTATGCTACTTTAAAGTATGTTTATTTTACTGATAGACACTATATAATAGTGCAATATTACTATATAGTACATAATTTAATGCATCCTTAGAGGATGGGTGGTCCCAAGCATCTTCTAAGTTACTTGTACCTTTACTACAGTTCACTTGAGTTGGTTTACATTGGATAAATATGTATGTCCTGACTCGAGTGTTTGTGTTTTATTTACGCTCGGGTCAGCCTGAGTTTTTCACAGATTTGGATTTCCACTCTCTGGAGGTCTGGAATCGCTGGAGATTGATCAGCTTATCTAGTTATCTATATTTCAGTTCTGTTGTTCTGTTGTCAGCTTTGTATTAGTGGATTTCTTTGTATTTAGGATTTTATGTTGTATCTGTTATCCGACTGATATTATGTATTTAGTTTTGCTTGTGATAGTAGCTTCATGAACTACTGTGGTATTTTATTTTCCGCTGCGAGATATTATGATGTTCTGTGTCTGTGATTTGGTTTTATTTGCGTCGAATTATTATTAAGTCTGTTATTTTGTACCATTCAAGTCCGGCATGTGTGGATTATTGTCGATTTGAATGGTGGAAAAAAATGGGTCGTTACAGTTGGTATCGGAGCTTTGGTTTTTAGACAAAGCTTAACCTACGGAGCAAAATCTCATTAGAGATAGGGTAGAAATACCCTAGAACGAGTGAAATCAATTTCAGAATCATTTGTTTGTGTGAGCATGTATTTTCAAAGTATAAAATGATTTTAAAATGATTTTTGAAGGTTTTTCAAGGATTATTTTGATATAAATTTTTTCTTGTTTTAAAAGCAAATTTTCTAACTCTTTCCTTTCGTATGTACCTTGTTAGAAATTGCTTTAATTAGGATGTTCATCCAAGTGAATTTAGCTTGTCTTGCCTTGTCTCATCTTTATCTTATCTCTACCTTTGTCCTAATATTCATTCTTGAATTTTCAGGATGAATCGTAGAAATGCTAGAGGTCAGGATCATGGTGTTGCCCCAGTTCTAGCCTCGGCTCTTGTTTGTTTCACAATTCTTTACAAAGAATTTACTCAGCTTGTTCTGAGTCTATCATTGAGGCTCGGCAATGGCTGAGGAGTATCAAGAGGATATTTACTGTTCTTGAGATTACGGATTCCTAGAAGTGTCAGTTAACTGCATGGCAGTTGCAGGAGGCTTCCCAAGATTGGTGGGAGTCGGTTACGGCTAACACCATTGAGGTTGACCTTACTTGGGAACAGTTCAGGTATCTTCTTTTGTTTCTTTGAATTCTGTTTTTCTATCTTTTCATGACTTTTCTAAGCTTATCTATCATTCTTCTCAAGGAGGCTTTCATTGCTAAATGGATGCCCGAAGCCGGGAAATCCCAACTTTATAGGGAGTTCATGGACCTCAAGTAGGGAAGCATGTCTTTTTCAGAGTACGAGAGGAAGTTTAACGAACTTTCTAAGTTCGGACCTGGTCTGATAGACACTCCTCTGAAGAATAATGAGAAGTTTCTTGCTCGTGCTCGTCCCGAGTACTATAGTCATCTCATTTCTCATGTTCATGGCACTTTTACCAAGCTTATGGATATGGCTCTTCATTATGAGAACCCTACTTCTAAGGGTCCTGCTTCAGTTCGTGCTCCTTCTTCTCAGACTTCTTCTGAAAATTCTAAGAAGAGAAGGCTTAGTTTCCAGCAGTAGAAGAAGAATTGGCTCAAGAATTCGGGTTTGGGATCTTCATCATCTGCTCCATCTCATAGGCAACCAATTGACCTTTCTTCCATCACCTGCTTCAAATGTGACCAGAAGGGACACTATGCGAATAGTTGCCTACTATTGTTGGTACTGCCATTCCTCCACCTACTCAGCCAGCTAGGCGTGATCTTTGTCACATCTGTCTCCAGCCTGGCCATTTCAGGAAAGATTGCGCCACCCAGCAGAAGGGCAAGCCTTTTGGTATATTTGTTGTCACCTCTGCCTCTTCTCTAGCACGTGCCCCTCCAGCTCCTACTGACGACCAAGGTACTCTCTAGGGTTCTTTTTCTTTATTTCAGCATCCTTTTCGTGTTCTGTTTGATATTGGTGCATTCCGACATTTTTATATCTGTTGATTTGTGTGATAAGTTTGAGCATCTCCTTTCTCCTGGGTATGTTTCTGAATCCTTATATGTTTCAAATCCAATTGGGGGTCCCGCAAACCTTAACAGGATTTGTAAACAAGTGAAGCTTCTTTATTCCGATCATTTCTTCAGTGGTGATTTTTATGTTTTGGGCTTCGATGCTTCTGATTTGTTGCTTGGTGGTGATTGGCTTGGTAGGCATGATGCTCAGAACTCTTGTAAAGCCCGGCCTGTTTATCTTGTGGATGATATGAGTAATTCCTTTGTTATTCAGTGCCGGATGCCCCAGGATTTTGCTAGCAATTTTATTTATTCTCTGGATTCTGCTTCTGGTGATCTTCATTCGACCCGTGTGGTCAAACTCTTTCCAGATGTTTTTGGTGAAGTCACTGCTTTGCCTCCTAAGCGGGAGATAGATTTCTGCATTGATCTTATTCCAGGTGCTCGACCTGTTGTTCTTCCTCCTAGAAGAATGGCACCTCGTGAGAAGGTTGAGTTGGGAAAGCAGATTGAGGACTTGTCTTCCAAAGGTCTAATCAGACCTAGCCATTTCGAATGGGGAGCTGCAGTGGTCTTTTTCACTAAGTTGGATGGTTTTTTGAGGATGTGTGACTATAGGGAGCTGAACAAGCTCACGATGAAAAATGGATATCCAATGCCTCACATCAATGATATGTTTGATCAGCTTTATGGTGCCACTTGTTTCTCTCAGCTTGATCTTGCCTCAGGTTTTCACCAGCTCGGAGTTGCTGAGGAAAGCATTCCCAAGACAGCTTTTCGGACTGAGAATGGATTTTATGAATGGTTAGCCATGCCTTTTGGTTTGAATAATGCTCTTGCTTTCTTTGTGGAGCTTATGAATCGTGTTTTTCATGCTGTGCTTAATAAATTTGTTCTATTCTTTGTTGATGATATCCTTGTCTTCTCTAAGACTAAGGAGGAACATGTGTCACATTTGAAGTATGTCCTGGAGACTCTCAAAAATCATCAATGAAGGCTAAATTTTCTAAATGTCATTTCTAGAAGGATGAAGTCTGATTCCTTGGGCATATTGTTTCTGGTAATGGAGTTTCTGTTGATCCAGTCAAAATCGCTGCGATCAATGTAAGTTTTTCCTTCTTTCTCTTTTCCTTTATCATTTAATTATTCCATCTCTTCTGTGGTTCTTATTTTCGCTATTTCTGTTACAGGATTTGAAAACTCCTAAGACTCCTTCTGAGTTTCATAGTTTTCTGGACCTTGCCAGTTACTATCGAAGATTCATCGAGAATTTTGCTCAGATTACTGCACCATCACTGCTTTGACTCGTAAGAATGTTAAGTTTATCTGGGATGAGAAGTGTAAAGTTGCATTCAACAAGTTAAAGAGCAAGCTAACTTCCACACCAGTTCTTACCATTCCGAACGAAAGTGAGGGAATAACGGAATATACGAATCCTTGCCGTGAGGGATTGGGTTCTGTTCTTATGCAGGATGGCAGGGTCATTGCCTATGCCAGCCGTAAGTTGAAACCCATGAAGCCAATTATGCTGCTCATCATTTAGAGTTGCTTGCCGTTGTCTTTGCTTTGAAGCTTTGAAGGCATCATCTGCTAGGAACCAAGTTTGAGCTTTTCACTGATCTTCGGTCTCTGAGGTATATTTTCACCCAGAAGGATTTAAACCAAAGGCAAGTTCGTTGGCTTGAGTTTTGGGATTATTACGACCTCGATATTAGCTATAACCCCAGTAAAGCTAATGTTGTGGCCGATGCTCTGAGTCGGAAGAAGGCTTTGTTGTGTCGGATGGCTGTTTCTTCTTCTCCTCTTTTGGAGCGCATTATAGCTAAGCAAGATGAGGATGAGATGCTTAGGTTGATGAAAGAGAGTATTCGTAGTAGAGTTAGTGGATGTGGTGTGGTAGTTGTGGAGCTCAGATCGATGATAGAGGGATTTTAAGGATTAATGGCAGGATTTGTCTCTCGAATGTTGATGGATTGAGGAAGGAGTTGCTTCGGGAGAATCATCGATCTAGACTTTCTATCCTTTCTGGTGTGTCGAAGATGTATCAGGATATGAAGAGGCTTTATTAGTGGAAGGGTATGAAGCGGGATGTCTCAATCTTTGTTAGTCGGTGTGCGACTTGTCAGCAGGTCAAGGCCGATCATCAAAAGACTCCTGGTTTGTTGCAGCCCCCAGATATTCCCAACTGGAAGTGGGAACAGGTTTCCATGGATTTCATTGATGGATTGCCGAGATCTAGGAAAGGAAATGAGGGTATCTGGGCTATTGTGGATAGGCTGACCAAATCTGCTCATTTCATTCCGGTCAAGTCTACCCGCTCTGCTTCTAACTTGTCTGAGATCTACATGAGGGAGATTGTTCGTCTCCATGGTGTTCCCCTCAGTATTGTTTGTGATCGTGATCCTCTCTTTACCAGCCAGTTTTGGAAAGCTTTTCAGGAATCTTTGGGTACTCATCTGAATCTGAGCACTGCTTATCATCCGTAGACCGACGGTCAAATGGAGAGAGTGAATCAGGTACTTGAAGTTCTTCTTCGTGCTTGTGTACTTGATTATGGTGGATCTTGGGAAGATCATTTGCATCTTGTCGAATTCACCTACAATAATAGTTATCAGTTATAATTTTATCTTCTGTTTCAAGCCTATCTTAATCTTTTATCTATCTCTTTCTATCTTTGAATTCAGGCCAGTATCAAGACGTCTCCATTTGCTGCTTTGTATGGACGACCTTGTTGATCCCCATCTTGCTGGATTGAATTCGGTAATCGTCTACTTCTTGGTCCTTATATGATTTTGGAAGCTTCGGAGAGAGTTGAGGAGATTAAGAGAAGGTTGAGGGTTGCTCAGGATACGCAGAAGAAGTATGCTGATAGGCGTAGGCGAAGTTTGGAGTTTGTTGTTGGTGATCTGGTTTTCCATAAGGTCTCTCCCTTAAGGAATGTTCTTCGCTTTGGTCGTAGAGGGAAGCTTTCTCCTAGGTTCATTGGTCCTTTTCGTATTTTGGAAAGAGTTGGTTCCTTAGCTTATCGTCTGGAGCTACCCGAGAAGCTTTCTGGAGTGCATGATGTATTCCACGTCTGACATCTTCGTCGGTATCTCCATGACCCATCTTTATTTTTTCAGCCTTCTGCTCTTGGCAGCTTGTATATTGAGCCTAATCTGACTGTTGGGAGGAAGCCACTTCGTATTGTCGATAGAGGTACGAAGCAGCTAAGAAGGAAATCTATTAGTCTGGTCAAAGTACATTGGAGTACTAATGATCATGATTGTACTTGGGCGATGGAGGAGAGCATTCGCACTTCGAATCCGGAATTGTTTATTATAGTTACTGTTTTGTTTTTCTATCTTGTTTTTCTTACTTCCTTGTTTTCGTTCTTTTCGAGGACAAAAAGGTTTGAGTAAGGTAGAGTGTAACAACCCAATATTTTTGAAGTTAATTTTAATTTAATTTAATTCACTTTGAACCTGTTTTAGAAATTATTTTATTTAAAATTTTGTTTTAAAATATTTTAAAGTGAAGTAGGAATTTTTCTAGAGTCAATGGTAATTTATTTGGAATTTTCATGTCCTGTCTGCTATTTTTAAACAATTTCTTCAATTCTTTTTCTATTTTCTCTAAATTTAATTATTTATTTCACTTTGAAAATGTTTTAAAAATCATTTTATTTCAAATTTTGTTTTAGAATATTTTTAAAATGAAGTAAACAATTTTTCCAAAGTCAATGGTGATTTATTTGTAATTTCTGGACACTGTTTTGGATTTTTAAGCAATTTCTTTTATTCTTTTTACATTTTCTTTAAAACTAATTATTTACTTTCATAGTTTTTCACTTGGTTTCGGTTTATAAAAGTACATCACTGATTTTAATTTTCTTTTATATGAATTAAAAAAAAGGATATGTGAATGTTTTTAAAAACTTATTGTAACGACCCGCCTTTTTGGATAGTTTAAACCGACGATCAAATACACATGTCGATTCCAAACCATTAAAAGGGCAGATAGTTATTGGGGTAAATAAGAAAAGAAAAGGAAGGGAAATAAAGGAAATGAACAACACAGAATCTCACAGCGGAAGGCTAAAGTATAATAATAAAATAACAGTTCATGAAGCTGTTAATTAAATGAGTACATTTGAAATGAATACATTTGATTATTATTATACAACATTTATCAGAGTTACATACACAACAAATATCATACAACAAATGCAGCGGAATGGAATGAATATAATAGTAGTAGAAAATATACCAAATCTTCGTCTCCGTCCTTCAAGGAAATGATCTTCCACATAAACTGAAAACTCAGGACTGACCCGAGCGTAATGAAAAGACAAACACTCGAGTCAGGACTAAATATCCTCATGTAAGTTAAGTCAATCGTAAATAAATATGAGTGTAACGGCGTCAGAGATGTTTACGGGGTTTGACATCTCCTATCCAGTGTCAACGTGCGTGCAATAACTCAAGAGATGTTACGGGATTTTCCATCTCTCAAGGATCCGTGAAACTATATACTATGTAGTAATATACGCTAAGTAGATAATGCCTATCAGTAATATAAAGTATCAAAATAGCGTTAAGGCGTTACCATAATCCCCCTTAACACATTTTTATATTCCCAAAAGCATATACAAGACCGTAGTTTCCCCAAAACCGGAAGTCACCAGAGGGCAATCCATATACTCAAGGTACAAATCAAAAACGTAGTGGTCGCGAATAGGATAATCAGTATGACAAGGTACATGAGGCAATACCAACTAGGATACTAGTAGTTGCGTGATCCGGACTGATGTTGGGCATAGCCAGCAGCTACCCCAACACCGCGAAACAACACTCCCAAATCAAGGGGTGCACCCAAATCGAATCACAAATGTAATAGATATGGTATCGAAGAAGTGTGTCCGCTAGAGGTGGCGAACCTCAATGGCCCGGCGCGGCTCCTGTTTTAGTCATGTCAGGGGTCATCCAATAATCGTTCTCTTTCTTCAGTCAACGCGTTCACCAAACCATCCACTTCATTCTGGATCATCACTCCGCGTATAATAGTTATTAAAGTGGTTTTCGGTATCGACAGAGAGTATGTCCATATCCGATCCCGGTCTCTTTAATAACTACGTATTATTACACCTTTGGCTCTTTATATTTCAAATCGATTCATAATTGATATCAAAACATCATATTCGCTTCAAAAATCAAATCCATTCAAATATCATCGTATCTTTCAAAATATCAGATTTCATATTTAAATTCAAGATTTAGATATAAACATTTCACCTTATTGACCAGCTTAGGATTTTAGAAAAATAGTTTTAAGTAGTTTAAAAGTAGTTTTAAATAATTAAAATAGTTAAAAACACTTAAAATCTTTAAAATGGATTTAAAATAGATAAATTAGTTTAAAATAATTTAAATTGGGTTAAGTAGATTTAAAATAGATTAAAATAGTTTAAGTATTCAAAATGGTTTATATAACAGAGTAATTTGGAAAACAAATTAAAACAGCTTCAAAATCAATCCATTTCAATTATAACTTCCCAATTCAAATCAATTTCAATTTCCATTCTACCGATTCAATTTCGATTTCAATTCAAAACAATGTCAACTTTTACTTCAAATCAATTCAATTCTACATTCACCTTTAATTAATTCAATTTCAATTTATATCGATTTGGTGCTTGATTTCTCAAAATATCAATTTATAACACTTAACAAAATTTCCAACAATATTCAAGTTTAAATCCAAATTCCAAATATGATTCAATTCCAAACTCGATTTCAAAATATCATTTTCATATCACTTTTACTTAGTAATATTCAAAGCTCGAAATAATGTTCAATCTTTAAAATAAATAGATTTTCGAAATTCAATCATATCCAAATTTTAAATTTTAAAGTCATAACTTAAATTATTTACCAATTTCTTTTAACCAAAATTTATTTCAACATTCCAACTCAATTTTTCGACAAATTCGATTTCTATAAATTGATTTCTATTTATAACTTTTAAATCAAAACATTTAAATAAATTTTAAATCGACGATTTCAAAAATTATTTATTTAGCCAATTCGGTGTCCATATATAATTTTCTATCCTATGGCCAAGTAGTTATTTATTTCAATTAAATGTCAAGAATGAGTATATATTACTTAAATTAAATCACGGTATCATATGTATGCATAACAGGATATATATAAGCAATAAACATCCAAACATTTAAATATCAAACAATAACATCCATCGAAATAAATCATCCAATAGACAATACAATCCATGGCAATTTCATAGTTATCAAGGTCAGGTAATTTAATCGCAATTCAATTTTAATTTCAATTTAACTGTCAATTTAATTTTTCAACGGTTAATGCAAATGACAATTAAATTTTTACCAAACAACGACAAATAAAATCATAACACTTCATAATATCAAATTTAACTAGCATAAAATATTTAGTACGGTGTGAGCGTTATAAAACACTCACCTTGATTTTCGATTTTAAATCAAATCGAACGACGTTCGATTTAACTCAAAATTATCTCTAGCTCCAAATGATTCCAATCCAGTTGCAATGCGAAGAGCTCGCCGATACGATTCCAACGCAAAAAGTTTCGTCGAATTCCGACCTCGTATGACAAAGTTATGATGGTTTAAAGTTAACACGAATTTTTATATAAATTAATTACAGCTTAATTAAATTTTTAAAACCCACCCAATCATCACCGTTGATTTCCTGCATAGCAGATCTGGGCCGCACCCCCCTTCTTCCTCACGTTCACGTTACTTGCTCCAGGAACACACGCGACTAAGAACCCATCCAAGCCAAACTAGGGCTCCAAATCGCGGCCACCACGAGCGTCGGGAAGTTGATCAGAGACCATCGTTGCGAAGCCCCGCTCGAGAGCCACCATCGGCTGCCACCATGCTGAACTCGGCCTCCCCTATCACCTCGATTTGCGTGAAAAACGCAGCCCCTTCTTGCTCGATTTTTCGTTGATTCGAAGCTCCGTTTTCGATCATCTCCGTATGGATTTGAAGCTTTCATCGTCCTCTACAACTTTGTAGTTGAGAGTTTTTGCTAATTGTTGATGGATTTGAGAGGAAAATGAGGAAGAAGTTTCGAATTTCGTGGCCATTGATTCAGGAAATGGCGGCTAGGGCTGAAGTCAATTAGGGTTTCTGGATTAAAATAATAATAAAACTGCCCCGGTTTGCGTGCGTATTTATATAGGTAGGTCCAAAATCATCCGAACTCCAATCGAGACATGCCGCCAGGCGTTTATAAGGTTTTACCCCCATTCCGGACGCAATGGAACTAGTTTCAAGACCTAATTCGATCATATGTGAGAGTTACGGAAATAAACGATCAATTTTACATTAAACCGATTAAACGAATTTCTATGCGTTTTGGCTTGCCCCGGACAAACGGTAAATCCGTTTGACTTGAAATTTGAAAACTTACAATAATATCACATTACGGATCCAATGAAACTAGTTTCATCGAAATCCGAGACCGTTTGAAAAATGACTATTTTAACTCGCCAAATTAATATTAAAACAATTTCAACGCGTTTCGAGCTGCCACGGTCAAACGACAACTCCGATTGCTACGAAAATTGAAATCCGATAATAACTAACTATTACGGATCCAATGGGACTAGTTTCGTCCAATTCTGAGACTGTTCAAAAATTGGCTATTTTTCAGGCGATAATTAAATATTAAAATATTCAATTTTCACAAATAAATTTTAAATTCAGTTTTAAAAGTTCTATAACATCACTATAACTCCAATATGATAAAATAAAATTTTACAAATCATTTTTAATCATATTAAACCCGTTATTTTATTTATCCAATAAATTCCAAATATTTAATTTAGACAATTTCGCTTATCCAATAATTCATTATCTTTTGAAATATTGAAATTGAACTTATAAGATTCAACTTTTAAAACCATTTCAAAATTTAGAACACTATTTTCATTTTACAGTTATTCAATTATTCAATAAGTTTTAAATATTTAATTTAAACAATTACGTGTTCAATATTCAATATTTGATTTCAAATAGATTTTACTTATCAATCAATTACTCTATCATACCCAATGAATTCAACATTTAATATCCTATTCAACTATTGATTGCAAAGGCATTCACTAGGTAGTTTTTTTTTCATTACTTGGATAATTATTGCAATTCATTCCAGTTATTATTATTCCAAATGAATTACAAATTTTTTTCTAACATTAAATCATGAAATCTTATTAAATTAGCTAATTTAATTATCGAAAATTTACGGGTCGTTACACTCTCCCCCACTCAAAACTTTTCGTCCTCGAAAAGGAAAAGAAGGGAAAAGAAAGGAAAAGAAACTAAGCATAGAATTCAACATTAGATATATTTTATTCAAAGTTACCAACTTATAAAACAATGAAATTCCATTTATATAGTCATAACTACGCTTCCACTAACTTACTCCGAACGGCTTCCTAACTTTAAAAGTTAGTAATCAAAACAAGTTATAAAAAAAAATTAAAACTTGAAAAAATTTCTAACACCCGGATTTTACGGAAAATTTCGGCAGAGTCTCCTTTGCGCGGCTCGATCGGAAAAATATAATAGCATATATATCATAAATATACATCTCATCTCAATGATGAGGCATCCCATATGTGGGGAAACAACATATAAATATCACCAATATCATATAAAACCGTAAGCGTACCTTTTATTTAGCATTTATTAGCATTTTACTTACATTATGCGTTTAGCGTAGAAGCGAACTCCACAACGAAGCGCAACCCCTTTGCTACCTACTACAATGCTCAATAACTAAGTTAGAACCATGCATATAAAGATAGATCGATATATTTAGCCTACACAACATATATATAACATATTTAGCTTCAAAACTGAGATTTCAATTTCTGGATAGCAAACAAATCTTAGCTTTAGGTCACCTAAACTGTAAAATTTGACAACAGAATCTAAACAAAAGTTGTTGCATTCATTTCAGGTTTTCCGGAATGTCCAAAATCATCGAATTCGGATCATCCGTTCAAAAGTTATGGCCGTTTTACTTAGGGGATACGCTTCAGCCTGGGCAATGAATTGTGTAGGTCCGCGACGTTCACCCACGTTTTAGACCTTCTAAACGACATTAAAACACAAAATACTTAAAATAAAAGTTTTAGCTTAAGTTCTTAGCTTTCCAGAAAGGGCAATATCATCAAAATCCGATAAACCAGTCAAAAGATATGGCGAAAATAATAAGGTTGTATGGTTCAGATTTTACTTATTTTTTTACACAGGACAGCGAGTAACATTCAAGTTTTTAACCTAGTAGACGAAGGAATTTCTCAAGACACTCTAAACAAAAGTTGTGCTATAGTTTCTAAGCTTTTCGGAAAGTCCAAAATCGTCGAATTCCGTTCAGCCATTTAAAAGTTATGGTTGTTTTCGTTTCAGCATATATTGGACAAATTTGGATTTTCCCAAAAATTTGCTTTTATTATTTCAAAGTGCAAACCATCAAAACTTCAAATTTTCTAAAAAAAACAATCATAAACACAAAGTCACTTATTTTCTTATTCATCCATGCAATAGGTTTACATTCAATTTGTTTCCATTTTATTCAAGTTTGTTTCATTCACATTTTAAATTCAAGTCAATTTGCTTCAATTTAAATTGAATTCAATTATATTTAATTTCACTTTGCTTCAAACTTGAATTTAATTTTTTTTTTTTTTTTAATTCCTTTTATTCAATTCCATTAACACTAATGAATTCTACTTAATCAATTATCATCCATCTAACAACCAACGCATATCAAACATTGACATCCATCCAAAATCTACACTAAATCAATTATACATTTCCATGTCAATTTTAATTTCATACACTTCCAAGCTTATAGACATTTAGTTATATTCAAATTTAATTAGTTTCCATTTACCAAATCTATATTTCATTAATTTTAAATTTTTATTCATTCACTTATATATATCCTTCATTTTACAGCTTAAATTTCTTTTATATTTACAACTATCAATAGATCTTTACATTTTATTTTTCACTCTCACTGGTATATTATTTCTCTACTTATCCTTATTAGCATTTTAAACCCTTTAAGTATTTGGTAAGTTATAGTTATGCAAATAGAATGTAGCTAAACAACATACAACTTCTTTCATTTAAAGTTGAATTTTCAATTTATCAATTCTTAAGTCATTACTTAAATTTCACTATAATTTAATTTCACATTTACATTCACATATAGTATTTTCATTTTATATTAACATAATTGTGAATCACCTTTAAATGTTAATTTAAATTCCAATTATTTACTAACAATTTTATTTATATTTGCAAACCATTGATTAAATGCATATTCCATTATTCAAACCTATACTTGTATATTATCCAATTAACAATTCATATAACATTTTTGAACTTCTTAAATATTTTGGTAAGTTATATCTATGCTATAGAATGAATTTTAATACTACGCGAGTTTTACAGTTTCACTTTTATTTTAAGTTCATAATTTCCTAATTCTAAGGATTTCTACCTCACTTGATATTTTCACTTAGCTCTTAGGTTCATTTCTCATTTCACAATTCAGAAGTTCCTTAATGGTTCAAGTCTAAATTCATTTCAATCAAAAAAAAAATCATTAATTATTAAAGAACTTAAGAATTCCAATCCCGGTTTCATTTCAAATCAAGGTTTGAAATAACATATACGTATATAATTTATATATCAAATCATACTATAGAGAATGCAAAATAAAATAAAATTTGAGTCAAAACAAGGTTTAGACAAGCTATTAAGTGGTCTCCCCCACTCAGACTCTCGAAAATAAACGCCGATGATGCGTGCACTCATCACCGAAATCATTTTCTCGCGTCAAGAGAAGGGAATATAACACTTATTATAAAAAAATAATCCTTCGAAAACAATTTCAACTCAATTATACTATCATATAATGCTCATATTATATTTTTCAAATTCTTGTAAGTCAATCTCAAACACCGGAATTTAAATTACCAAATCCAAGTTAAAGTTCATTTATATTCATTATCAATTGTGTTTACAAGATTTCATTTTCCTAAATCTATTGTTATTTAATCAATTGTTGTAAATATTGACTGATCAAACAATAACGATAATAATCTAATATTATCATCTCCTAACAATCAATTCAATCAAAATGAATAAATATTCAAATAATTCTTTATATAAAATATATTCCAAAACGATATTGTGTTGGTTTGTCCTATTCGAGTGTTTAGAAATTCCTATCGACGCCTTGGCGTCCCAAGTATCGACCAGAATTCATAAATACCCAACGGAACAAATTAACACAATATAAAACCATTTTATATCAAATAACAAGTACGCTCTCTCATCTACACTCAACTCATTCATATAGTTTACCTCTATTTCAATGAGTTATTCCCCACTAGAGCCAAGGTTTATCGCTAAACCAAAGCTCTGATACCAACTGTAACGACCCGCCTTTTTGGATAGTTTAAACCGACGATCAAATACACATGTCGATTCCAAACCATTAAAAGGGCAGATAGTTATTGGGGTAAATAAGAAAAGAAAAGGAAGGGAAATAAAGGAAATGAACAACACAGAATCTCACAGCGGAAGGCTAAAGTATAATAATAAAATAACAGTTCATGAAGCTGTTAATTAAATGAATACATTTGAAATGAATACATTTGATTATTATTATACAACATTTATCAGAGTTACATACACAACAAATATCATACAACAAATGCAGCGGAATGGAATGAATATAATAGTAGTAGAAAATATACCAAATCTTCGTCTCTGTCCTTCAAGGAAATGATCTTCCACATAAACTGAAAACTCAGGACTGACCCGAGCGTAATGAAAAGACAAACACTCGAGTCAGGACTAAATATCCTCATGTAAGTTAAGTCAATCGTAAATAAATATGAGTGTAACGGCGTCAGAGATGTTTACGGGGTTTGACATCTCCTATCCAGTGTCAACGTGCGTGCAATAACTCAAGAGATGTTACGGGATTTTCCATCTCTCAAGGATCCGTGAAACTATATACTATGTAGTAATATACGCTAAGTAGATAATGCCTATCAGTAATATAAAGTATCAAAATAGCGTTAAGGCGTTACCATAATCCCCCTTAACACATTTTTATATTCCCAAAAGCATATACAAGACCGTAGTTTCCCCAAAACCGGAAGTCACCAGAGGGCAATCCATATACTCAAGGTACAAATCAAAAACGTAGTGGTCGCGAATAGGATAATCAGTATGACAAGGTACATGAGGCAATACCAACTAGGATACTAGTAGTTGCGTGATCCGGACTGATGTTGGGCATAGCCAGCAGCTACCCCAACACCGCGAAACAACACTCCCAAATCAAGGGGTGCACCCAAATCGAATCACAAATGTAATAGATATGGTATCGAAGAAGTGTGTCCGCTAGAGGTGGCGAACCTCAATGGCCCGGCGCGGCTCCTGTTTTAGTCATGTCAGGGGTCATCCAATAATCGTTCTCTTTCTTCAGTCAACGCGTTCACCAAACCATCCACTTCATTCTGGATCATCACTCCGCGTATAATAGTTATTAAAGTGGTTTTCGGTATCGACAGAGAGTATGTCCATATCCGATCCCGGTCTCTTTAATAACTACGTATTATTACACCTTTGGCTCTTTATATTTCAAATCGATTCATAATTGATATCAAAACATCATATTCGCTTCAAAAATCAAATCCATTCAAATATCATCGTATCTTTCAAAATATCAGATTTCATATTTAAATTCAAGATTTAGATATAAACATTTCACCTTATTGACCAGCTTAGGATTTTAGAAAAATAGTTTTAAGTAGTTTAAAAGTAGTTTTGAATAATTAAAATAGTTAAAAACACTTAAAATCTTTAAAATGGATTTAAAATAGATAAATTAGTTTAAAATAATTTAAATTGGGTTAAGTAGATTTAAAATAGATTAAAATAGTTTAAGTATTCAAAATGGTTTATATAACAGAGTAATTTGGAAAACAAATTAAAACAGCTTCAAAATCAATCCATTTCAATTATAACTTCCCAATTCAAATCAATTTCAATTTCCATTCTACCGATTCAATTTCGATTTCAATTCAAAACAATGTCAACTTTTACTTCAAATCAATTCAATTCTACATTCACCTTTAATTAATTCAATTTCAATTTATATCGATTTGGAGCTTGATTTCTCAAAATATCAATTTATAACACTTAACAAAATTTCCAACAATATTCAAGTTTAAATCCAAATTCCAAATATGATTCAATTCCAAACTCGATTTCAAAATATCATTTTCATATCACTTTTACTTAGTAATATTCAAAGCTCGAAATAATGTTCAATCTTTAAAATAAATAGATTTTCGAAATTCAATCATATCCAAATTTTAAATTTTAAAGTCATAACTTAAATTATTTACCAATTTCTTTTAACCAAAATTTATTTCAACATTCCAACTCAATTTTTCGACAAATTCGATTTCTTTAAATTGATTTCTATTTATAACTTTTAAATCAAAACATTTAAATAAATTTTAAATCGACGATTTCAAAATTTATTTATTTAGCCAATTCGGTGTCCATATATAATTTTCTATCCTATGGCCAAGTAGTTATTTATTTCAATTAAATGTCAAGAATGAGTATATATTACTTAAATTAAATCACGGTATCATATGTATGCATAACAGGATATATATAAGCAATAAACATCCAAACATTTAAATATCAAACAATAACATCCATCGAAATAAATCATCCAATAGACAATACAATCCATGGCAATTTCATAGTTATCAAGGTCAGGTAATTTAATCGCAATTCAATTTTAATTTCAATTTAACTGTCAATTTAATTTTTCAACGGTTAATGCAAATGACAATTAAATTTTTACCAAACAACGACAAATAAAATCATAACACTTCGTAATATCAAATTTAACTAGCATAAAATATTTAGTACGGTGTGAGCGTTATAAAACACTCACCTTGATTTTCGATTTTAAATCAAATCGAACGACGTTCGATTTAACTCAAAATTTTCTCTAGCTCCAAATGATTCCAATCCAGTTGCAATGCGAAGAGCTCGCCGATACGATTCCAACGCAAAAAGTTTCGTCGAATTCCGACCTCGTATGAAAAAGTTATGATGGTTTAAAGTTAACACGAATTTTTATATAAATTAATTACAGCTTAATTAAATTTTTAAAACCCACCCAATCATCACCGTTGATTTCCTGCATAGCAGATCTGGGCCGCACCCCCCTTCTTCCTCACGTTCACGTTACTTGCTCCAGGAACACACGCGACTAAGAACCCATCCAAGCCAAACTAGGGCTCCAAATCGCGGCCACCACGAGCGTCGGGAAGTTGATCAGAGACCATCGTTGCGAAGCCCCGCTCGAGAGCCACCATCGGCTGCCACCATGCTGAACTCGGCCTCCCCTATCACCTCGATTTGCGTGAAAAACGCAGCCCCTTCTTGCTCGATTTCCCGTTGATTCGAAGCTCCGTTTTCGATCATCTCCGTATGGATTTGAAGCTTTCATCGTCCTCTACAACTTTGTAGTTGAGAGTTTTTGCTAATTGTTGATGGATTGAGAGGAAAATGAGGAAGAAGTTTCGAATTTCGTGGCCATTGATTCAGGAAATGGCGGCTAGGGCTGAAGTCAATTAGGGTTTCTGGATTAAAATAATAATAAAACTGCCCCGGTTTGCGTGCGTATTTATATAGGTAGGTCCAAAATCATCTGAACTCCAATCGAGACATGCCGCCAGGCGTTTATAAGGTTTTACCCCCATTCCGGACGCAATGGAACTAGTTTCAAGGCCTAATTCGATCATATGTGAGAGTTACGGAAATAAACGATCAATTTTACATTAAACCGATTAAACGAATTTCTATGCGTTTTGGCTTGCCCCGGACAAACGGTAAATCCGTTTGACTTGAAATTTGAAAACTTACAATAATATCACATTACGGATCCAATGAAACTAGTTTCATCGAAATCCGAGACCGTTTGAAAAATGACTATTTTAACTCGCCAAATTAATATTAAAACAATTTCAACGCGTTTCGAGCTGCCACGGTCAAACGACAACTCCGATTGCTACGAAAATTGAAATCCGATAATAACTAACTATTACGGATCCAATGGGACTAGTTTCGTCCAATTCTGAGACTGTTCAAAAATTGGCTATTTTTCAGGCGATAATTAAATATTAAAATATTCAATTTTCACAAATAAATTTTAAATTCAGTTTTAAAAGTTCTATAACATCACTATAACTCCAATATGATAAAATAAAATTTTACAAATCATTTTTAATCATATTAAACCCGTTATTTTATTTATCCAATAAATTCCAAATATTTAATTTAGACAATTTCGCTTATCCAATAATTCATTATCTTTTGAAATATTGAAATTGAACTTATAAGATTCAACTTTTAAAACCATTTCAAAATTTAGAACACTATTTTCATTTTACAGTTATTCAATTATTCAATAAGTTTTAAATATTTAATTTAAACAATTACGTGTTCAATATTCAATATTTGATTTCAAATAGATTTTACTTATCAATCAATTACTCTATCATACCCAATGAATTCAACATTTAATATCCTATTCAACTATTGATTGCAAAGGCATTCACTAGGTAGTTTTTTTTTCATTACTTGGATAATTATTGTAATTCATTCCAGTTATTATTATTCCAAATGAATTACAAATTTTTTTCTAACATTAAATCATGAAATCTTATTAAATTAGCTAATTTAATTATCGAAAATTTACGGGTCGTTACACTTATTTAACTTAAGTCCTTTCACCTCCAAGAGTTCTTTCACTTGCCATAACCCCTCTTTTATGCTTTTGGCCGTGTAATCTTTTGAGTAGCCATGTATTTTCATTATTTTTCATGCAAAAAAAGTTATCATCTCCATTCTATTCATGGCTAGAGCAAAGAATTTGGGTAATGGCTACACTTTCTCCTTCCTTTTCTTCCCATTTCTATGTCATTTTGCCTTGTTTTCTATGCTTTTTGGATTGTCCTCTCCTCCATATCCACAGCCACAAACTCCTACACCTCTTCCCTACCATCATCACCATCTACAATCCAGGCCATGACTATAGCCGAGCCAACCATGGTGGCAAAACCCCTCAAAATCCAACCTAAAGCCATAAAAACATGTTATTTGACCACTACTTGCTCAACCACTTCCACCACCACCCTAACCACCACCATAGCCACCACCACCACCTCTGACCTAACCATCACACACCACTTTACGCCGCTGACCGGTCATGGTGCACCCAGGCCGACCATAACCCCATGGTCGAGCCTTTGTTTTGACCAAAAATTACACTATTTGCCTTAAAACTCTTCACGTTCTCATATACAAACTTCTCCACCATATTCCACTACCTAGGCCATGCATACACATTACTAAACCTGAGCCAAACTTGTTCAAACCAAAGCCAAAAAACGTCCCTAGGCTGTGCCAAATAGTAGAGAAGGAAAGGCAAAAGACTGTGTATTCATATCTCTTTTTATTCCAAAGTTATATCAATTTCAATATGGTATTGTATTTATAAATTGTTTTGATTTTGTTTGGGTTGCAACACAAGAGTTGTAGCATTGGATCTCGCTCTCCACTCAAAGTCCGTAGTCTTGTTAGTTTGCTTTTGATTCCATTGTGTTATTGGTTTGGCAATCTCCAGCATTTAGAGGTGAGTAAACCTCACACGACAATATATACTTATGTAATTGTGAAGCAACAACATTTGAATGTATAGAATTATAAATGATGCTATAACTGCCTGTGATTATTTATATATGATATTAAACCTGTTAGATTTACATATCATATCACCTATTACTGTTGTATAATGTTAAACTGTTCATTTATATCTGTTTATCACACTGCAAGTTCCTGTAGATTAGGTTCACTATGGGTTGAAATGATACATACCTGAACGGACTTTAAAATAGGAAAAATCGTTATGGGCTGAAATGATAGGCCTGAACGGTTTTAAATTATATATTTTGACTTGGGACTGCGAGTCTGAAATGATAGAACCTGGATTTTTATTTGTAAACTACGGATTGAAATGATATATATCTGTATCACTTGACCTAGGCTAGAAAACCATATACAGGCCCGTGGTTATTTTTATAAAATTTTCAAGAATTTTAAGTAAATTTTTAAAGTGTGTGTGTGTATATATATATATGAAAATATGATTTAAATTGGATTTCTAAATATTAAATATAGAAATTTGGAATTTTCTATAAGTTAAAAATGTTGAAAAATGAAAAGTTACGTTGAATTTTGAAAATTTAATTTAAGTGGAAAATTTTTGGAATTTAGTTAAATTAAATTTTAGTTATACAAACAAAAATGGAAATTAAATTTTATTTGAGAAACAAAAATGGAGAAAATTTAAGTGTTAAGTTGTTTATTTATAAATGTGAAGAATTTGAAACTATTACACTTGAATTTATTATGTAATTTGGTGAAATTGGATTTAATTATAAGAAACTTATTGTATATAAATAATATGTTAATTGATATGTTAATGAATATTTTAAATGTTAAATTATGATTTTGACAATGTTTAAAGGGTTTAAAATGAAGATTATTAATTGCTGGAAATACACTAAAATCTGGAAATCACTTTTAATAGCATTCAGAAGTGCTATGGTTTCTGGAAATGAACTAAAAGGCTAATAAAAGAGCAATTACAGCAGTCTGAAATGCTGTAGTTGCTGTAGTAAATTGAATAGGATAAAAACTTAAATCAGGCCTATTACAGGAGTGTCTGTAACTGTTGTAGTGGTCTGCTGTCTTTGCAGAAATGAATTGAAACCCTTATTTTAAAACTGAGCTATTACAGCATTTCTGAAAATGCCGCCTTTTCTGTTTTGGACTAAAATTAAACTAAAACTGAGTTTTAACAGCAGTTTTTAAGTGCTGCCATTGCTGAATTAAAATGTTTTCAAGTATAACTCATAACAGCTTTTTCTAAATGCTGCGAAAGGCTGAATTTTTAATAATTATGGGTTTTGAGTTAGTAAATGAGCTCAGAATGACTTGAAACTTTGAAATTTAAATGCTTGACTTGAAAGAATAATAACTTCACTTTTAAATAATTTAAATGAATAAATTTAATTGGAAAATGAATCATTTTAAAAGTTGATTTGAATTGAAATTAATGAATGTTATCTTTGATTTTAAAAGGGTATTTAAATTGGATATTTGGATTTAAATTCAAATAATGATTTGAAAGGTAGTTTTGAAAGGTTATGATATTTTGAAATATTGAAATGGTTTGGAAATGATTTGATCTTTATTTTGATAAAATTTGGATTTGAATTGATATTTATTTTGAAGTATAAAGTATTATTTTTAAAGTTATAACCATGGGTTATAATAATGATTGGTTGGAAAGAGACCGGGATTGGATATGGACATACTCTCTGTCGATACCGAAAATCACTTTGACAACTGTGTACGCGGTGGAGATTCCAGAATGATGTAGGATGGTGGCGATGTTCTTATGGTATGTTATGTGGACCCAACTCCCGTGAGTTGGCTAAGGTGGCTAAAACAGGAGTGGTCTCGGGCCAGTTGAGGTCGCACCTCGTAGCGAACGCATTTCTTCGATACTATTCTATCACGTGTGATTGTTTGGTGGCCACCCTCCGATTTGGGAATGTGTTCCGCGGTGGGCGTATGTGCCTGTTGCGTTACCACCAGCCCGAGTGTCGTAATTGGTATATCTACCCTGGCATTGCCTTGTGTGTCGTGTCACCTACCTTATCGAGCCTTTACTACGAGTTTGGTTTTCTCCCGTAGCCCATGCGTATCTTCTCATAGTCTCCTGATCAGGAGATATGCAGATATTGGATGGACTACTGGGACTATTACGTGTCTGGGGCTATATGGGTAACCTCGTGATGCTACTTTACAGTATGTTTATTTTACTGACAGACACTTTATAATAGCACAATATTACTATATAGTAAATAGTTTAACGGATCCTTAGAGGACAGGCGGTCCCAATTATCTTCTTAGTTACTTGTACCTTTACTACAGTTCACTTGAGTTGGTTTACATTGGATAAGTATGTATGTCCTGACTCGAGTGTTTGTGTTTTATTTATGCTCGGGTCAGCCTGAGTTATTCATAGATTTGGATTTCCACTCTCTGGAGGTCTAGAATCGCTGGAGATTTATCAGCTTATCTAGTTATCTATATTTCAATTCTGTTGTCAGCTTTGTATTAGTGGACTTCTTTGTATTTGGGATTTTATGTTGTATCTGCTTTCCGACTGATATTATGTATTTGGTTTTGAGACTTGTGATTGTAGCTTCATGAACTACTATGGTATTTTATTTTCCGCTGCGAGATATTCTGATGTTTTGTGTCTGTGATTCTGTGATTTGGTTTTATTTACTTCGAATTTTTATTACAATCTGTTATTTTGTACTATTCAAGTCCGGCATGTGTGGATTATTGTCGATTTGAATGGTGGAAAATAATGGGTCGTTACACTTTGTGCCCAAGATATTTGATCAACGAACTCTCCACTGTAAATAATTGCAGTATATGAAATAAAAAATGTATTAAGTGAATGATGGACCTCCAAATTTAGTATTCTATTATAGTAATGGTGGAAATAGTTGGAGCATGCCATATTGCACTAATTAATTGCATCATTGTATGAAATAATGATTATTTTTTGGTACCGATTAAAAAATAGGCATAGCTATATTTCAATATAAACATTATGAATATTCTTTATGAAATAAAACTATATTGTGGTAATTTTTTGATAACAAAAGTGAGGCATTGGAGAGTATAAAAGTTTCTAATATTATTTATGGTTGTTTTGGAATTATAGACCAAGCTGTAGTTTTGAGAAATAATTTTATTGTATGATTTTGAATCATATGATACTTGTTAATTATATCTCAAACAATAAAGTGTTAAGCATCCATTTAATGGGAGTATCACAAGAGTTGATGAAATCCTCGGATTGATACATATAGATGTATGCAATCGTAATTCTATAAATACCAAAACAGTTACATGTACTTCATCATATTCACCAACGAGTTATCATCGACATGACATGTGTATTTGATACGCATGTAGTATGTCGATGGTAAACTTATAAAATGTAAAACAGAAGTGAATAAAATAACATGCAATAGAAATGATTTGATTTGATTAAATGAACGAGTATATTGGAAAATGTTCCGAACGTACCTAAAATGAACAAAGATTCAATTTCAAAATTACTTCTTCATGTGATACATAATGGTGCATCAATATTGAGTAATCGAACTTTGTTGGACAATGTAAGATTAATTGTGAGTGAAGTTGAGTTAGTTTCTTTCTATAAGATAATGTACTTAAAAATACTACACAAGGTTAATACTATTTCATCTAAATAACAATTTATAAAATTTTACAAGATACAGGCTTATAAGAAACTCCAACATATCCTTGGCCAAGAAATTGGCAGGTTGTGCCAGTCGAAAGATTGCATGTAATAATTGTTCATGAGGGATATTGTATGAATCTCCACAAAAGGAATTTGAGAAGACCATCATTGATGACATATTTATGTTTCGAACATAATTTTTGTAAATAAAACCAAATCAATTTAATAAATAAAGAAATTCATAAGATGTTTATGTATACATATTCTATTGCACTAAGAAACAATTATTGTTTCAAGATATACCAACTTCATTGTGAAGAAATTTCTTTGAGGTAATATTGGTAGTAAAATGGAATTGGATACAATCAATGGATAGAACTGATTATATAAGATGAAATGAAATTAGCTAACCTAAACGAACACATAGCATTGAATGTCTAATAAGTATTCTCACACATCAGAGAGAAACTATGAGTTGCTTATTAATTTCGGAAATATATATTCCATGATTGTTTAACTAAACATTGAGAGTGTTGACTCTATATGGTACGATGCGCAAATCCGAAAGAATTCCAAGTATGCTATCAAAATATAGATTTTGGTGGTCGTAACCAAAGAGATATGATCCATCGACCATGACTATGTCTTTGGAGTAAGACTAATGTAGGCTAAATTAAATGAGAAATATTGATAAGAATAATATCACACATTTCAATCGTTAAAATTAGCATAACGGATTAGATATTCAACATCTTAAATCAATTAGGATTTACTCACAAAAATTATCACTTGATAAGTCCTAGTGTTTTGGTACATGTGTGTTGAAATAGAGAATTCTAGATAAACATTTAGAGTAAGCTGTTTATAAATATTAACCAAAAATGTTTCAAAGTTAGCGAGAGCGATATTTAGTTTGTGGGTCTTTGGATACGATCCAAGAAATGATAAGAAAGAATCATTTTATTAGCATCAAGATTGAATAAGTACTTTGATAGAAATATCAAATAATTTGATTTGCAATCAAAATGCAGAGGAAACATGTGTTTGTAAGAAAGAATGTTAAAAGGTACATTGATATTTCTATACTATAAGTAAACAGCACGTTGTTGATTTTAACGATGTACTTATTTCAAAATCAGCCCTAGTTGTTTTAATATTCAACATTGGATTAATAAACGATGTCTTTCGTAGTAAGTATAAATGATGTCGGGAACCTCTTAAATGATATGTGAGGACATCTTATTAAAATATATAATACAGAACAAGTAAGATTGATTACTTGGCATTAACAATAGGAATTATCATACATGTTATGTTGTTGATGATATTATGATTTGTTTATGTATTTGATACATGAAGCAGATATAAAATCCAAAATGATACCACTGATGGTTATTTGAAGTTTTCTCATGTATTTATGAAATATTAGAGAATTGTATACAAAATCAATAAATTCCTTAGGAAGGAATGTTCAGACTAAAACTTTCACAAGTAATGTTGAGTATGATATGTCGACAACAAATCTTTAAGTTGGAAATGTTCCAAATGAAAGACCATGGATGATTAAATGAAAAAAGGCTAGGTGCATCGCTTGAATAGCGCCATAATAAAAACAATGTATATAAAAATATAAGTGCACAAATTTATAACAAAGCCGATTCCAAATGTTGAGAATCCTATGACGTAGATATATGATAACAATGTCGTAGTAGAGTTCGTAACAGAACTTAGAGCTCACTGGATATTGAGAGACATACTTTGAATTGTTCCACATGATAAAATAGTTTATCTTCATCGAAGAGAGTTGGTTGACAAAGTAGATAATTAAAACATAATAGCATACCCATCCAGAAAGGGATTAGTCAAATAATTTTTGAGAAAACCGATTGGAGAAGTTGGAATATATAATGACCCAGAATTTTCGGCCTTGAAAATTTGACACTAATACGTCCACTGTAGAAGTGCCGTGCAATCGAACGCCAGAAATTCCAGATTGTTAGGGTAAAGAAGAAAAGAGGTAGAAAAAGAAACAAAATACAGAATCTCACATTAGCAGCGGATCAAAATATAATATCAAATAATAGCATTTATACAAAGAAAAGACGCATCTGTCAATTTATATACAATATATTAGAGTACAACCATTCATACATAAACTAGACAGTTGTACAATTTGTCCCAGACTACTAACAATACAAACTCTATTACACAGCGGAATATACTCCATACGTTCCAGCCTTTCAACTCGCCTCCTGAGCTCCAGAACGTCCTAACCTCAAAATCTGTAATACTCGATCTGACCAGCGCATTATAATCAAGTAATAACTGTGTTAGGCTGGAAACCAGCAAAGTAAAACAATATAACTGGAAATATTAAGATATAAAACTAGTTGAAATCCAGGGTAACTCGTACCTCACTATGAGTTCTTATCTTGTTTAAAATCAATACTTATTACAACAATATTTAAGAACTATTACTCAGTTAAAAGGCCATGTTACATAATTTATTTTAGTCTTGCCTATTTGACTCTAACTCTAATTTATAAAGAAATTTTGTAGACTACAATCGAAGTGATTTCGTGCATCTGCTGGTACCCGACCCCGGTCTCTTCGAAACCAATGTCATTATTTATCCAAGTTGTTTAAGTGAATACAATTCGATTTTAATACAGGGTGTCACATTTACACAGCAATTCATTATCAATAGATATCCCACACTATCACAATTCAATCCAACATATCATACCTCAAAAACATCACAATTTATCAGATTAGAGACATTAGTCCAAACATTTAACACAATTTATCCATCCATAAGCAAGACTAATTAGTCATTCAATCCCTAATTAATTTAATTTAACCTCCACCTAAATTAAATTAATTACTTTTAAATCCTGTTAATTAACATTAATAAATCATAAACCATTTGTTATTACTTTAATTAATTAATGAAATTAATTAATCAATCCTTAATTACTTACATAAATTAATCATCCCATAATTGTTGGTTAATTATTCTTTAATCATTAATTAATTACTCTTTAATTACTAATTAATTAACCTCTAGTTATTAAGTAATTTACCTTTTAATTACTACATTATCTTTTGTCAATTACATTAATTAATTTACCATTAATAAATTACATTGATTGATTAATCCATTAATTGAGTAATTGTCCTTCATTAATTACATTAATTAATTAACCTTTAATTATTAAGTAATTAACCTTTATTACTTCCGTAAAGAAACCAACCCTTTTTAATGACTTCCATTAAGTAATTATCCTTAAATTACTTTAATTTAGTAATTATCCATCAATTACCTCCATTAAGTAAATACTCTTTATTAATTACCTTAAGTAATTATTTTTTAAGTAATCACAATAATTAATTAACCTTATTTACTTCCATTAACCGATTAACCTTTAATTACTTAAAACCTTAATTAATCAAAGATAAACCATTCATCTTACTTAATCACCATTTAGATCTTATTAAATCAAATTCTTGAAAATTTATTTAATATTATCGTACAAAATCATTTGAGACCACTTCGATTAATTAAAGTTGATACACTTCTTAATTACGTCTTTAAATTTTATTTGAAAATAGGTAGGAATTAATTTAATGAATTAAACTAAAATAATATTACTTTGAAACAAAATAATTTTAAAACATCTAACTTTAATCTTTGAAAACTTGTTAACACTTTGTTTTGAAAACTAGTCTTGAAATTCATTTACTAGCTTATGTTTTTTCAAAATTTTGTTAACCAAATTTACTTTTGTTCTACTATTTAAACCCAGGTTAATTCATATAAACAAAACCCGGGCCCAAACATGAATTTCCCTGGCTCAACTTCGAGTCAACTCGTGCCCTCACTTGACTTCGAGACAGCTACAAAAATCATCGAGCAAGACCCGACACAACCCATCTCCCTTAAACCTACAGACAATCCTAGATACGAACATGCATGCGCACAGGTGCACGCCATACCTACGCCCCTCCAACCAACTTCTCGACCCTCGACAAGTCGTCATCGACCTCACCGATCCCCTCGATCACCCAGTTCAACGAAATCGACAGCAACACAAAATCGATCCAATCTATCAATACATGGAACCCATCCTGATCGAAAAACCACCAATCGCCGACGATCCCGACCCCGAGAATCCATGCCGACCACACCAGAGCTACGTCACTTCTCCACGCCTCGTTTCCCCCACATGCGATCCACTCTGGTGCAATATCGACATCTCCAGAATCTCGAGAACATCAACACGCAAAACCAGACGACAAACCCAACTTCACCGTCCGCAGCACGCTCCGATGATCGATAACCTCTGCGATCATTTTTCATCCACTCCATGCCACACAAGCTACCTTCAGCATCGATCGCGATGCCCAACCACCTCCCGATCGTCGAAAATCGATGAAAATGCCAAATCTGATCAACTCAAAATATCTCATTATATACAATACTAAAAATCATGATTCGATTACTAAAATTCATCTATTTATTATACGAATCTATTTATGAAATCAAATCATGGAATAATGAAAAATGATTTTCGATATATATTTGTTTATTACTGTAATTTTCTATTCTTGTAATAATTACCTGGTATAAATTTGTAAAACCTATTTTCAAATTGATAACACACTATTACAATCATTTTCTCTTCAGATATTACAACATAAAATAGATTATATAAAGAGCATTTGAATTTTCCTTAAGGAAGTTTAAGCCTGTAATAGATATAGAGGCTTATATATACACAAACAAAAATACTGCACACAATTTTACAGAGTAATTCAAACTATATTCAAGTTAGAAACAATTATGCAAACCATATATACATCATTACTTCACATATCTATCACATGCATCAGTACTAAAAGATTTTTAGTTTTAAAGAAAAATGTTTACTCACCTGTACATGTTGTATAGAGGGTGGGCTTTTAAAATTTGAAAAAAAAAACTGGAATTGGAAAATTGAATTTCATCTGCCACTTTGAAAACTGAAAATTGAAACTGCAGACTGCTTTGGCTTTGATCTTTATCTTAGTTGAACTGATCTATGCTTTAGATTTAAAATTGTTTGATTTGGATCTTGTTCTTAACTGAGTTGATCTGCTTGGTTTTAGACTTGAACTTTGTTTTAATTTTTGATTCTTTCTGGTTTACTTTTGAGTTTGCTTAAGTTTGACATTTTGGAAAGTTTGTTACTTTGATTCAGTTTTGAATTTGATTTTCTATGGAACAGCTACTTGATTATAAAACTGAAGCTTAATTTTTTTTTCTGGTTTTAGTTTCTTTTCCAGGTTTTGATTTTTACCTTTGAATGTTCGAAAGAAAATTGAGAAGAGAAGGAGATAGATGTATATGTAAATCTTGTTTCCTTTCTATTAATAATGGAAAAAAATTAGTGACACGTGTTTATTTGCATGACAATATTGTTACAAATGTTTAATTGCATTTTAAATACTTAAACTTGTTAAATTCCATGTTTAAAATGGTTACACATGTAATTAAATGTTTTAAATATGTTTATATAATTCTTATATTATATTTTCAATTAGTTATATATATATAACTATATATGTTTTATATTTTTCTATTTATAATTAATGCATTTCCTTTTTATATTCACATATGTTATATATATATACACAAACTATATTTATTCATAAATAATTTTTTTTGAAAGAAGGTATTTTAAAAAATTTGTTAAATTTTATTTTAACCAAAGCTATTATAATATTAAATTCAAAATACAACTTCCAAATCACTATATTTACATATATATATATATATATTATAATTAGAAAACAAATTTTTATTAGTTTTAAAATATAGAGTTCTAAATCCAAATTATTTATAGTTCATATAATTGTTTGCTATCAGATTTATTTGCTTAACGAAATAAAATCGGTATCTTAATTGTGAAAATCAATTAATTATTCAATAACCAGATGTCTAGAAATCCGGGTTATCACATTCCTTCCCTTTTAAATCTTTTCGTCCTCGTAAAGGAACGAAGCCAGAATTTTAATTACAGTGCTTATAATTAGTTATTGTTGAATATTTTAAACTATAAACTCTTTTTATATAAAAATTTAAAACATTTTAAAATCTACATAATATTGCCAAAATAGCTTTATAAAAATACTTTTTATAACTCGATGTCTCAACAAGTCCATCCTTGTTCTTATAGAAATTCGGTCATACGTTAATCAGGCGTAGGACGGAAAATCTATAAGTACTTAGCAGACCCGTTTTCAACACCCAGTGAAAATACTTAGAAAACATTTTGGGAATATAGAAAATATATTTGAAAATATAGAAACATTTTTGGCGAGAAATGCTCTGGAAATCATCACCCCCTCCATGGTCGTAGTTAACCCGATGGTTACATAGCCGTCCTGGAAAAATCCATAGAAAACTGTAGGCACTCCGCGCCCCTCGATTACACCATGGAACACGCCATAGATCGCAGCTATACCTGGTTTTTACGTCGCCATCACGGCAAAAAATCATGTAACTGTAGGCATAAGCGCCCTCGAATTTCGCTGCCAAATGAAACTTCACCACTCCTACATAGATCGCAGACTACATTAGTCGAGTCCCAATGTAGCCCGTAGGCACTCACTGCCACACGACTTTCGCTATTTCTTCATAGATCGCAGTCTACCGATGTTACGTCGCCCTCACGACGAAATCAAACGTATATATTTGGCACTCACTGCCACACGACTTCCGCTATGGTCCACAATTGATCGTAGTGACATCAAGTCACACCGTCGTCACAACATAACCCAAATGTCTCTGTAGGCATCAGCGTCCTCGACTTTCTCTACCCACACACAATCCTCAAGAACTTCAGTTTGTCTACACTTCCTCCCAGTATCCAATTTAGAACCCCCCTTAGGGCTCAAGGCAGTACCACCCCGCGAATCTCCTATGAAGTCCATTTCATGGAAGTGCCTTTTTCCCCAGAGCCAATCTCAAAACACTTTATGCTATACACATTAGTATCTTTCAAATCGTACTCTTATGATTCACATAAAAATCTCCTTTACACAAAATCGATATCTCAAATCGATAGTTCCAAATTTGGCTTTCCAAATTCCCAAAATTGATTTCTCCCAAAAATCAAAAGACTTTACAAAATCCATAGGTTCCAAAACCTTTTTCCAAAATCATTCTCATAAAAGCATTTATATATATATATATATATATATATGATATATAAAATTTTGAAAAATCTTGAATCACTTCATACTTGTATAAATTTCCTCTTATACTTTAAATATTTTCAAACATCTTTTCTTATGGTTTTAGATTCAACATAAGGGAGTTTATCATATATAAAAAATATAAATATATATATATATATAACTTTACATATGCCAAATCAACATTCAAATTTGATTTTCTTTTATAAAGTTATTTGCCACATTACTTACTTTTAATAAAATGAGTTTCAGTTATACTGATATCCTACTTCTATTCTTATTCATCATATATTTTTCAAAATATACTTTTTCTTTTCAAAAATCATTTTTCATTTCTTTCAAAATTTCAATATCTATTACATTTAAGCACATACGACGTACATATGCCATCAGTATGCAATATCAAATCTGATCGCTCACTCGATCACACAATTTCACTTCCAAACTAGTATCGTCCACCCGACTTCCTAGTTTGGACTCAGATCTGATTTCTTGATCAGAAACCGTTATTCTTATTGCATAGCCATAACTATGATAGAGAATTTCCAGAGCCAGTCAATAATCCATATCCAGGGTTCGCCGTCGAAAATCGAGTGAAAAACCCCAACTCGGATCAATAAACTATCTCGAAATTCTATGCTCGAATCCGGATCAAATCATTATGTGAATAGAATAATATATGTACATCCTACGTATTTACCTTCATTGATTATTGGTTAAATCAATTTTCTTTTAATTCACCTTCAATTTGATTCTATTCACTTATTCACAATTTCCTCCATTTCTATTTGGGTTATCACTTCAATTACATATAGTTTACACTCTAACCACTCGAATTTAGAAAATAGCTTGAAAAGTCTAAAATAGATAAGTAGTTGTAAAATAGCAATTAACTTTCAAATAATAGTAAAATAGTTAAGTAATTATAAAATAGTTGTAAAGTAGTTAAATAGTTGTAGAATAGTTAGATAGTTGCAAAAATATTTGTAAAATAAGTATAAGATAGTGGGTTTTTAAAGAAAGGTTGTATAGTAAATAACTAGAAAAGATAGATTTAAAACAGTTTACATTAAACAACTTATTTGAAAATAGTTTCAGAGCCAAATTGTTTAATTCTCCAATCTCCATTTCCAATCAATTTTCGATTTCCACTTCCATTTAAATTGATTCAATTTAAATTTAACTTGAATTAACTTCAATTCCTATCCTAAATTCAAATCAATTTCTATTTAAATTTAAACTTATACAACTTCAATCTCTCTTCCAATTAATATAATTCAAATTTCTATTTGAATTTATCTTCATTCCAATCTCAACTTTAATCCATCTCGAATTACATAAATTCAAGTTAAAAAAATTAAAATTGTTGATTTAATCCCTTAAATCAAATTAACCTTTACTTTTAAATTAACAGCTAAATCTTTAAACCTTTTAATTTTGAGTCCAAATTTCAAAATTCCTTTTTAAATTACCTTTACTGAACTTATTTCAAAGTTTAAATAAGTGTTTAAAACTTTTTAAACTATTTAATCTTCAAAATCCAATCTATTACCCAACTTTAACTTTTAACCTTGAAACGAATTCTTAAATAATTCTAGTTTACAAGTTTCTTTTTATCATTAAATTCTTAAGTTCAAAGTAATTCCATTTCCTTAATTTCGAATTCTATTTCTAAAAGTCAAAATCATTTAAATTGTAACAACCCGATATTTTTAGCACTTCGCATCCATACATGCCGGACTTGAATTGCTCAAAATACCGCGTTGTAAATAAATTTGGAGCAAATGAAATACAATCACAGAATCACAGACATGGAACAATCAGAATAACTCGCAGCGGAATATAAAAATAACATAGTTGTTCATGAAGCTACTATAACAGAGTCTCAAACCAAATACGTAATACAGTCTGAAAACAACATAATCGAAATCCCAAATACATAGAAGTTCACTAATACATGAGATAAACTAGAACAGCTGAAACAGAAATAGATATAAATGTATATAAGTAGAAACTCCAACAAAGTCCAACTCTAGAAAGAGAATCCAAAGCTGTGAATACTCAGGCTGACCCGGGCGTAAAGTAAAACACAAAACACTCGAGTCATGACATATATACTTATATAATGTAAACCAACTCAAGTGAACTGTAGTAGCAATGCACAATAATTTAAAGGATGCTTGGGATCGCCCATCCACCGAGAATCATGTAAACTATAAATTAAATACATCCCGTGGTTAAAATTTAAAAATGATATTTTATACTTCGAAATCAAATATCATTTCAAAATTCAATATCATTCAAAAATCCATTTCCAAATATCAAAATCATATCATTTCAAAACCACATTCATTTATTTAAAATACCATTTCAACACACATTTCAAAATAGTTTATATTTCAAAATCTAATTACTTCATTTAAATCATTAAAAATAAAGTTATTATATTTAATAATTAAATTATTAAATTTTCAAAAGTTTGATCTTTCAAAATTCATTTATTCACTTAAATTTATTAAAACAATGAAAATTCAACTTTCGCAGCATTTAGAAAAATGGTACAGAAAGTTACTTTTAAAACAATTCAATTTAACGAAAGAATGCGTTCAAAATGCTGTAATAGGGTAACACCAATTCAAATAAAGCCTTAGTTAAATTCAACAGTTATAGCACTTACGAAGTGCTATAATGGCCTTTAATTAAATTAAGCCATTTGGTTCATTATTATCAACTACAACATTTACAAATGCTGTTTTATCATTTACATTAGAATTAATAGCATTTCAAAATTTCTTTTATTTAAAATTCAAATGTTCAATATAATTTCATAAACAATTATATTTTTATTTAAATCATTTTTAACTTATAAAATCATAATATTTCACTTTTATAATCATCCTTTAATTTTCCCTAAATTCATGATTTTATAAAGTTAAATTTCCATTCAAAAATCAAGATTTAATAATAATTCACTTATTAAATTCCAATACTAAATTTTAAATTCATTAAATTAAATTTCAACTTAACACTTAAGTTTAAATTCTAAAATATAACTTAATTTCATTTTTATCTACATAATTTAAAATTCAATTTTAAGCCAAATTCATAAATTTCCAATTTTAGTTATATTTCAAAGTCCAACTTAAATATTCATTCATTTAACATTTCAACTTTATTAAAAACCATTAATATATTATAAAATCACTTTTAAATTCATTTTAATCCAAATTATCATAAATTTATCATAATTTCATATTTAATTTAAATTCCAATTATCACCAAATTAAAATTTCCAAAATAACTTACATTTAGATTTTCTAGCTTTTTCATTAATTTATCTCACTTATAAATTTTCAAAAATCAATAATACTTTACAAAAATCATTTTTAATATTTACATTTCTAAAAATTTTTACAAATTTTAGAAAAACATATTTTAACTACGGGTCTGTATATAATTTTCTACGCTAGGTAAAATAATACGGGTAATATATCATTTCAACCCGTAATTTACAAAGAAAACCCAGGTTTTATCATTTCAACCCGCAGTCCCGAGTAAATGAAATAATTTGAAAATCGTTCAGGCCTATCATTTCAGCCCATAACGATTTCCCCTATTCTAAAGTCTGTTCGGGTATGTATCATTTCAACCCAAAGTGATTTTAATCTAAAGGGAACTTGCAGTGTGATAAACTGATATAAATAACAGAACAGCATAATATAACAGTAACATATGATATAACAGGTGTTTAAGCATGGGTGAACATCATATAATCATAACATAGCAGATGTGATATGTTTATGCATTTTACGGATTGAAAAGTGGTCAATTTACTAGTTATATAGGTATACATTGTCAGGTGAGAATAACTCACTGGTTTGAGCTAGAGACACAACAACGAATGCACAAAAGAGATCCACACAAGCACGATAGCACGACAAGATACGAGTGAGAGAGCCAAAGTATCAATTCCCTTGTAAAAAATCAAACAAAATAATATAACGAATATACGCTTTCAATTCAAATACGATTAAATTTAGCTAGAAATAAATGCACAATTTAATGCAGAATTGCTTTGCACTTGCTTCCAGCATACCCTAGGTTCGGCCATAGGTGAAGTACAAGGCTAAAGGAAGGTTTTTGGATCAGGTTTGGGTTGGATATGGTCGGCCTAACAAAGGTTAACATGGTGCAAAAGTGTGGAGATGGGAAACTACACTAAACAATCAACATACATAAAGCTATGCTCGGCCATGGCCATAAGGTTCACGGCCTTCACTGAAGTGGCCAAGGGGATGATTTGGCAGAGTTTTCATGTGGAGCTAAAGGTGGTGGAGGTGGAGATGGTAGCGGCTATGGGGTGCTGAAGGTGATGTATTGAGAGGATGTGCTCGGCTAGTGGTATTCAAGTGGAGTTTTGGTATATTATATAGGGTATCATCAACAAGGGAGGCTCGGCTTGCGGATGGCCAGAGAGGAGGTGGTGATGGTGATGTGTTTAGGTGGTGGTGGAGGCGGCATGGCTGGTGGAGGATCATAGCCGAATCTAGAGAAGAAGGGACGAGTGCAAAACCATGAATTCAAGTATAAAACAATAAAAGTGAAAAAGAGAAAAGAAGATTACCAAACTTTTTTTCAAAGCAAGGGCCGATTTTTTTTCAGAAATGAGAAAACGATGTTGTACGTGAATGAGGAAAGTGATAGGCGGCTGAAGGAAATGAGAAGTTATGGCCAAAGTGTGAAAAGATTTTGAGTAATGTGAAAAGGTGGAATATAAAAAGCCTTAGGAAAATCAAAAGTCACAAACCATTTCAAATTTCTTTTATTTTATTTATATAAGTTTAAATAACTGAAAATAATTATAAATTCAGTTTAAATTCGAAAATATAACAAAAATATAAAATATAAATAAAAAAATTATTAATAATATAAGATAAAAATAAGAAAATAGCACAAAAATGAAAACTAGTCTAGAAAATTTGAAAATAAACAGAATAAACTTTAGGAAAATTTTATGGACTTGGAAAATATTATAAATAAAGATGATAATATAAAATAAAAACGCATTCACAAAATAAATAAATAAATTTTAATTAAATATAATTTAAATGAAGAAAATAGCAAAAAAATAAAAACTAGCCTTTAAAAATAGGAAATAAATGCAATAAATTTTGAAAAAATTCTAACATCACTTTAAAAATCTTTTAAAATGTAATATATACCTAACATGTCATATAACACATATTAAAACATGATTTGACAAATAAAATATTATTTATATAAATTAAAATAGATAATTTTATTAAATAAATCAATATACGCCCAATATTGTAAAAAGCATAACTTTCACAATATAAATCGGATTTAAACAAAATGAAAAGTAGTGTACTTAAAATTTAATCTATTTTCATAATAAAAGATAAAATTCAAAAATTCAAATATTTAAATTTTAAATTTAAAAGTCAAAGTTTGACCAAATTGACCAAAGTCCGCATTTTCTGGAAATATTCAATTTTTTCATGTTTGAAATTATAATTCACACGAAAATCAAAATATACTTTTTAACAAAAAAATTTATTCATTTTAAGAAATATAATGAAGTGTTTGAATCAGGAGTTTCAGTTTTAAATAATTAAAATAAACAATTAAAATAATAACAAGATACTGGGTTGTTACACTCTCCCCCACTCAAATCTTTTCGTCCTCGAAAAGAACGAACAAGGAAAAATAAGGAAAAACACGATAGACAACAAATAGTACCTGGAAAAACAATTTCGAATTCGAAGCACAAATGCTCTCCTCCATTTCTCGGGTACAATCTCGATCATGAGTACCCCATCGTACTTCGACCAAACTAACAGATTTCCTTTTTAGCTGCTTCGTACCTCAGTCGACAATATGAAGTAGCTTACTCTCGACAGTCAGATTAGGCTCAATATCCCAACCATCAAGAGCAGAAGGCTGAACAAAAGAGATAGGCCAAGAAGATACTAGAGAAGATGTGAGACGTGGAATAGATCATGCACTTCAGAATGCTTCTTGGGCAAATCCAAACGATAATCCAAAGAACCAACTCTTCCCATAATGCAGAAAGAACCCCCGAAGAGGAAAAAGGTAGGAATAGCTAGGAGGAAAAATAGGTTGGAACACAAGGATAGACCATTATTTTAAAACCATATACATTTCAATTTAAGATTTTATATTTACAATATTTTAAACATTTTATAATATGATAAATAGTCAATTGATTCAAATTTGATAGTTCGAAGTAAACAATATTTAAAAAAAAATTACATTATTTAGAAAAGTAAAATAAATGGTCAAAATGTCCTTTATACAATACTTTATCAAAATACTTTTATAACTCAATGTCTTAACAAGTTTTACTTTCGTTCCTATAGACTCTGGCTATGCGTTGATCAGGCGCAAAGCTAGAATTGGCCAAGTACTTGGTAGATTTGTTTCAACACCTGGTGAAAATACTGGAAAACCTTTTAAAAACAGATATGGAAAGTACAATCCAAACAATCAACCAAACCAAAACATTTGTCTAACCATGGATCACAAATACACAATGGTTACGCCTGGATCCCCCAGGAAACAATCTGTATCCGCAAGCTTTCACAGCCCTATGAGTTACGCCATGATGACTAGTAGAGTGCAAGATACACAATGGTTACGCCTGGATCCCCCAGGAAACAATCCGTACCTCAGCCAGGCAGTTTCGCTACTAATTCGACCTACATAGATTGCAGGATACACAATGGTTACGCCTGGATCCCCCAAGAAACAATCCGTACCCCTAGGCCAACTCAGCCAGGCAGTTGAGCTATGCAGTCGCGCTCGTAAGACCATGGAGATCGCCATGGAATTCGATGGACAATCGAGTATCATATCCAGAAAACCCAAATCAGAGAAAATAATATCGATAGAATGAATCCACGGTGTAGCCACAAAGCGGATATCAAGCAGAAGGCACTTTGCATATCTTTACTTCGAAAATATGTATCATATAGTACCTTTCAAAATCACTTTCAAACAACATACTTATATAAAGTCCATATATAAGATTTCATTTTCAAATCAAATACTTTCCAAAACCAATAGTATATCATATCATACTTCTATAGACTTTGATTATATAAGCTTTCAATTTACAATTGAGTACCTTTACAAATCAATAGTTTCAAATCACTTCGTACTTATACAAATCAATTTTATATAAGTTCGATAACTCCCAAATCAAAGTATTTAAATAGACAAGGTTCCCAATTTCAAACCATTTCAATATCAATTCGGTTTCAAAATCATATATGATTTCACCAAATCATTATTCCTAATTACATTATTTAGTTTCAAAGTTTCTTTTTTAAAACCATAGATTCCAAATTTCCAAATCAACCGAATTTATGTCAAACAAATTCATTTCCATTTCAAACATATATTCACTTTCAAAAATCATAATACTTTCAAAGTTATAAATCTTTCGAAACCCAAAATACTTGAAATCATTACACTTTGAAAATCATAACATTTTGAAATCATACATTTGAAATCATGAAACATTCCTCTAATTCCTTACATTTCACAAATTTATTCAATTAAACCAAAATTTCCAATTTAATTCAAATCAAATCAAACAATCAGTTTCAATTCAATTCAGTTTCCTTACAAAACATTTCAAATCTTATCAATTTAAATATAGATTTGATCCACAAAATAACTATTAAATTTTTAATATACTTCAAAGCTTTAATATCCCACATTTCAAAACTAAATTTTATAATTTCATATATCTCAAATTTAACTTCATTATTACTTAGTTTTGAAATATTCATTTCATAAATCCATCATTTTTAAATAAACTGAAATTACAAGTAAACCAAGCATCCTCTCATATAAATATAAACTTCAAATATTCACTTATCAAAATCAATTATCATTTCAAATTCACATTCCTTATCAAAATAAAGATTAAATCATTTCCAAACCATTTCAATCATCAAAATATCTAAAATGGTTGCTAAGTTTAAAACCTTCAAGCTATTTATTTCTATATGAAAAATCCAATTTACCATCGGAAAGAATATTATTCCATGTATATACTTTACTCAAAACATTTCAAATCTATATTTCAAACCAGTATAATTCAACATGGTCTTATTTATTTCACTTAACAAACGATTTCAAACTTATATAAATCATATTACTTTATACTTTAATCATATCAAACTAAACTTATATTTTTTATCAAATACCTTATACCTTTCAAAATGTCTTAGCTTTGAAATGTTAACCTTGATTTTGAAGTCCCTGAACCTTCAAAATAGTCGAAGAAATCATATTTTAAATCCAAGAATTGGAAATCACCAACAAATCAGTAAACCAATTCCAAAAGATAGGGTTGTACCAAAACAAAATCTGAAGCTCTAGGACTGAACACCGGCTTACTTTAAATCGTTTAATATATATATGTATATGTATATGTATATGTATATGTATATGTATATGTATATGTATATGTATATGTATATGTATATGTATATGTATATGTATATGTATATGTATATGTATATGTATATGTATATGTATATGTATATGTATATGTATGTATGTATGTATATACATATATCTTTCGAATATCAAACCACACTTCAAAATATGAAATCAAAATCGGTTTCACACAATCACTCGCATAGCAAATCTACAAGAATGGCCTCTTCCCCACTCAAAAACACGAAAATCAATGTCGATGATGCATGCATTCATCACCGAAATTATTTCCAGTGACATAAGTGGGTTCTGGACTTTTATTTTCTTGAAACTTCTTTGAAACCTCTTCAAAATCATTGGAATTCGTTCGAATACATTTGAAACATTTCTATTCAGAAAATATCTTTAAATCATATTACTATTATATATTTTCCAAACTCTTAAAACCATTTTCAAGACACCAGAGTTCGATTTCTCGAAATTCAAATTCAAAACCCTTCAGTTATACATCATTTTTATATAAGTCAAATTCTTATACAATTTTCAAAATTTCAAATCCTTTCAAAATTTCAAATTTTAATTTTTAAAAGGTATAAAATCCTTATCGAAAACATTTCACTTTTATATACAAAATAGGGTCATCCTTATCAAAATAAAAATTTCAATGTATGCACAAATTCAAAATACAATTAAACACAAATTTTCAAGGATGATTCAAGGATGGATTTCGAACAAACAGATTCAAATTGAGAGGACTCTAATCAAATAAAATTGTGGTTCGAAGATAAGCTCAAAAGAAGATGAGAAAATTTGATTACCAATAGAAGATGGATAAGCCTGTATAAATCGCGGGCGACCTTAACCGGTCAACCGTGACATCGGGAATATAATCAATTCGGAAATCTAAGGCAAATCGACATTCGATTGCCAAAGATAGAATCTGAGTGGAGCAGGAGGTAGATAGCAATGTAAACCGAGGATTTAGAAATCTCCGGTGAATCAATGCCAATTGTAAAGAAGTTTCACCCCTTTACAAATCATTCAAAGATTGGCGGAATCACCGATCTTTAGAGAGGTCATTCCAAAGTGGAGTTACGGAATGCTCCAAAATCAAAAGGATAAAATAGGGAAAACAAAAATAGATTCCAGAACAAGTGTTAGCGTTCCAAAGTTCAAGGAATCCTAATCGATAAGAATCCTAACCAAGAGATTTCTAACAAGGTGGATATAGAAGGAATGAAGTTTAAAAAATCTTGGTTTCAAAATAAGAAAAATTTTATACCAAAATAATCTTTGAAAATCCTTTAAAAAATCATTTGGAAATCATTTTATACTTCGAAAATACGTTCTCTCACAAGAAAATGATTCTGAGATTGATTTCACTCATTCTAGGGTATTTCTACCCTATCACTAATGAGTTTTTGCTCCGCAGGCTAACATTTGCCTAAAACCAAAGCTCTGATACCAAATGTAACAACTCAATATTTTCAGCCATTAGCATCCACACATGCCGGACTTGAATTGCTCAAAATACCGCGTTGTGAATAAATTTGGAGCAAATGAAATAGAATCACAGACACAGAACAATCAGAATAACTCGCAGCGGAATATAAAAATAACATAGTAGTTCATGAAGCTACTATAACAGAGTCTCAAACCAAATACATAATACAGTCTGAAAACAACATAATAGAAATCCCAAATACATAGAAGTTCACTAATACATGAGATAAACTAGAACAGTTGAAACAGAAATAGATATAAATGTAGATAAGTAGAAACTCCAGCAAAGACCAGCTCCAGAAAGATAATACAAAGCTGTGAATACTCAGGCTGACCCGAGCGTAAAGTAAAACACAAAACACTCGAGTCACGACATATATAGTTATATAATGTAAACCAACTCAAGTGAACTGTAGTAGCAATGCACAAAAACTTAAAGGATGCTTGGGATCGCCCATCCTTTGAGAATCATTTAAACTATAAATTAAATGCATCCCGTGGTTAAAATTTAAAAATGGTATTTTATATTTCGAAATCAAATATCATTTCAAAATTCAATATCATTCAAAAATCCATTCCAAAATATAAAAATTATATCATTTCAAAACCACATTCATTTATTTAGAATACAATTTCAGCACACATTTCAAAATAGTTTATACTTCAAATCGAATTACTTCATTTAAATCGTTAAAAATGAAGTTATTATATGTAATTATTAAATTACTAAATTTCCAAAATTTTGATCTTTCAAAATTCATTTATTCACTTAAATTTGTTAAAACAATGAAAAATCCACTTTCGTAGCATTTAGAAAAATGCTACGGAAACTTACTTTTAAAACAATTCAATTTAACAAAAGAAAGCATTCAAAATGCTGTAATAGGGTTACACCATTTCAAATAAAACCTTAGTTAAATTCAACAATTATAGCACTTACAAAATGCTATAATGGCCTTTAATTAAACTAAGCCATTTGGTTCATTATTATCAACTAAAGAATTTACAAATGTTGTATTATCATTTACATTAGAATTAATACCATTTCAAAAATGCTATTATTTAATATTCAAATGTTCAATATAATTTCATAAACAATTATATTTTTATTTAAATCATTTTTAACTTGTAAAATCATAATATTTCACTTTTATAATCATCGTTTAATTTTCCTTCAATTCATGATTTTATAAAGTTAAATTTCTATTCAAAAATCAAAATTTAATAATAATTCACTTATTAAATTCCAATACTAAATTTTAAATTCATTAAATTAAATTTCAACTTAACACTTAAGTTTAAATTCTCAAATATAACTTAATTTCATTTTTATTTACTTAACTTAAAATTCAATTTTAAGCCAAATTCACAAATTTCCAATTTTAGTTATATTTCAAAATTCCAACTTAAATATTCATTCATTTAACATTTCAACTTTATTAAAAATCATTAATATATTATAAAATCACTTTTAAATTAATTTCAACTCAAATTATCATAAATTTATCATAATTTCATATTTAATTAAAATTCCAATTATCACTAAATTAAAATTTCCAAAATAACTTACATTCAGATTTTCTAGCTTTAATTTATCTCACTTATAAATTTTCAGAAAATCAATAATACTTTGCAAAAATCATTTTTAATTAAGTTTAAATCAAAATACTATAATATTTACATTTCTAAATTATTTTAAAAAATTTAGAAAAACATATTTTAACTACGGGTCTATATATAATTTTCTACGCTAGGTAAAATAATACGGGTAATATATCATTTCAACCCGTAATTTACAAAGAAAACCCAGGTTTTATCATTTCAAACCCGCAGTCCCAAGTAAATGAAATAATTTTAAAATCGTTCAGGTCTATCATTTCATCCCATAACGATTTCCCTATATTCTAAAGTTCGTTCGGGTATGTATCATTTCAACCCATAGTGATTCTAATCCAAAGGGAACTTGCAGTGTGATAAACTGATATAAAAAACAAAACAGCATAATATAACAGTAACATAAGATATAACAGGTGTTTAAGCATGGGCGAACATCATATAATCATAACATAGCAGATGTGATATATTTATGCATTTTACGGATTCAAAAGTGGTCAATTTACTAGTTATATAGGTATACATTGTCCGGTGGGAATAACTCACTGGTTTGAGCAGGAGACACAATAACGAATGCAAAAAAGAGATCCACACAAGCATGATAGCATGACAAGATACGAGTGAGAGAGCCAAAGTATCAATTCCCTTGTAAACAAATCAAACAAAATAATATAACGAATATAAGCTTTCAATTCAAATACGATTAAATTTAGCTAGAAATAACTACACAAATCAAAGCAAAATTGCTTTGCGCTTGCTTCCAGCATACCCTAGGTTCGGCCATAGGTGAAATACAAGGCTAAAGGAAGATTTTTGGATCAGGTTTGGGTTGGATATGGTCGGCCTAACATAGGTTAACATGGTGCAAAAATATGGAAATGGGAAACTACACTAAACAATCAACATACATGGATTTCATGCCAAAGCTAGGCTCGGCCAAGGCCATAAGGGTCACGGCCTTCACTGGAGCAGACAAGGGGATGACGTGGTAGAGTGTTCAGGTGGAGCTAAAGGTGTTGGAGGTGGAGATGATGGCGGCTATGGGGTGTTGAACGTGATGTATTGAGAGGATGTGCTCGGCTAGTGGTATTCAAGTGGAGTTTTGGTATATTTTGTAGTGGATCATCAACAAGGGAGGCTCGACTTGGGGTTGGCCAGAGAGGAGGTGGTGATGGTGATGTGTTCAGGTGGTGGTGGAGGTGGCAAGCTTGGTGGACGATCATAGCCGAATCTAGAGAAGAAGAGACAAGTGCAAAACCATGAATTCAAGTATAAAACAATAAAAGTGAAAAAGAGAAAAGAAGATTACCAAACTTTTTCTCAAAGAAAGGGCCGATTTTTTTTCAGAAATGAGAAAAAGATGATGTATGTGAATGAGAAAAGTGATAGGTGGCTGAAGGAAATGAGAAGTTATGGCCAAAGTGTGAAAAGATATTGAGTAATGTGAAAAGGTGGAATATAAAAGGCCTTAGGAAAATCAAAAGTCACAAACCATTTCAAATTTCTTTTATTTTCTTTATATAAGTTTAAATAACTGAAAATAATTATAAATTCAGTTTAAATTCGAAAATATAACAAAATAAAAAAATATAAATAAAAAAATTATTAATAATATTTGATAAAAATAAGAAAATAGCACAAAAATGTAAACTGGTCTAGAAAATTTGAAAATAAACAAAATAAACTTTGGGAAAATTTTATGGACTTGGAAAATATTTATAAATAAAAATAAGAACATAAAATAAAAATTCATTCACAAAATAAATAAATAAATTTTAACAAAATATAATTTAAATGAAGAAAATAGCAGAAAAATAGAACCTAGCCTTTAAAAATAGGAAATAAATGCAATAAAATTTGGAAAAATTCTAACATCACTTTAAAAATGTTTTAAAATAAAATATATACATAACATGTCATATAACATATATTAGAACATGATTTCACAAATAAAATATTATTTATATAAATTAAAGTAGATAATTTTATTAAATAAATCAATATACACCAAATATTGTAAGAAGCATAACTTTCACAATATAAATCGGATTTCAACGAAACGAAAAGTAGTGTACTTAAAATTTAATCTACTTTCATAATAAAAGATAAAATTCAAAAATTCAAAATTTTAAATTTTAACTTTAAAAGTCAAAGTTTGACCAACGTCCACATTTTCTGGAAATATTCAATTTATTCATGTTTGAAATTATAATTCACACAAAACTCAAAACATACGTTTCAATAAAAAAAATTATTCATTTTAAGAAATATAATAAAGTTTTTAAATTAGGTATTTCAATTTTAAATAATTAAAATAAACAATTAAAATAATCACAAAATACTAGGTTGTTACATAAATAATTTCAATTAAAGTTTTATTTCGAATTAATTTCAGTAATGGATATATATTATCTCAATCTACTTCTTAATTCATTTAAACAATCCAATTCACCGTTCCATAGATTATTAATAGCAATTGGATGATATCCGGATAAGCTAAGGTAAATAAACATCCAAATTATCTAAACATCAATCAATAGCACCCATTACAAATTTCCTGATCTCAAACTTGTTTTGAGATCACACTAACTCCCGTTCAAACCAACCATTTAACTTCCCTAAGTTAAATTCAATTCATTTAATCCAGTCAACCTTACTCAATTTGAATTCTCCATTTCAAATTTTAAATTTTTTATCACTATCCTTTCTCATTTATAAGTTCAAAAACTTATTTCTCTTTGGGTTATTACATCACATTTCAAGGAAAATTCAAAACTCAACACTTAGTGTGTACTTCCTATCAAATTTGATCTTATGTATATCCCACATATATACATATTTATTTCATTTGCGCTTCAAGTCATACTTTAGATTTTAGACCATTCTTGGTTTTTAATTTAAACAAATTCCTTTAAAAAAATTAAAACAACTCTTGTTTTAAAATATGATTCCTACACTTAAAATATTTTTTATTTATCTTTTAACACTTTAAAACAATTTAAATTTACTGGACTTAAATTTTAAAACTCAACAATTTAAATCCTCCAAACTTACAAGTCATACTTATCTAAAGCGTTACTTCCTTAGAACATTTCATTTTGCTTTACCATTAGTTAACATTAGAAAACAAACATCCCATTATTAAATACCATAACCATTTTATGGTAATAACCAAGGTTATCATAACTGGAAATCAATTCACCATATATTATCTCTTAATTTATTGGAAAAATTAAAATTAGGTAACTCAAGATAGCATTCTGAAAACACTTCTACAAATTTAGGATTTTAATTTCTGGTTTGAATCCATTTCTGGCTTAGCCTTTTTACAGTTTATATTACCAAATACTTATTTGGTTGTATTTCTATTACCACTTAATTCTATTATTACATTTAATTCCAATAATCAACAACAAATTACTTTAATATATATAATATTCGAAAAATCAAAATATAAGTCTTATATAAAAATCATTTTAAAACCATTTTTAAAATCCTTATATAAGCAAATAACAAATACACCCTCATATATAATATACTCAACTCATTTTAGGTTATTACTGACCCTATCCTTAATGAGTAAACCCATCAGAGCCAAGGTTCTCGCTTAACCTTCACTCTGATACCAACTGTAACAACCCAGAATTCTCGACCTTGAAAATTCGACACTAATACGTCCACTGTAGAAGTGTCGAGCAATCGAACGCCGGAAATTACAGATTATTAGGGTAAAGAAGAAAAGTGGTAGAAGAAGAAACAGAAAAAAATACAGAATCTCACATTCACAACGGATCAAAATATAATATCAAATAATAGCATTTATACAACGAAAAGCTGTATCTGTCAACTTATATACAATATATCAGAGTACAACCATTCATACATAAACTGGACAGTTGTACAACTTGTCTCGGACTACTAACAATACAAACTCTATTACACAACGGAATATACTCCATACGTTTCTGCCTTCTACCTCGCCTCCTGAGCTCTAGAACATCCTAACTTGAAAATCTGTAATGCTCGGTCTGACCCGAGCATTACAATCAAGTAACACCCTGGTCAGGCTGGAAACCAGCGTGAGTAAACCCATATAACTGGAAATATTAAGATATAAAACTTAGTTGAAATCCCGAGTAACTTATACCTCACTACAAGTTCTTATCTTGTTTTAAAATCAATATATATTACAAATAATATTAAAGAACTATTACTTACTTAAAAAGCCATGTTACTTAATTTATTTTAGTCCAATCTATTTGATTCTAACTCTAATTTATATAGAATTTTTGTAGACTACAATCGAAGTGGTTTCGGGCATTTGCTGGTACCCGACCCCAGTCTCTTCGAAACCAATGTCATTATTAATCCAAATTGTTTAAGTGAACACAATTCAATTTTAAATACAGGGTGTCACATTTACACAGCAATTCATTATCAATAGATAACCCACACTATCACAGTTCAACCCAACATATCATACCTCAGAAACATCACAATTTATTAGATTAGAGACATTAATTCAAACATTTAACACAATTTATCCATCCATAAGCCAGACTAATTTGCCATTCAATCCCTAATTAATTTAAATTAATCTCCACCTAAATTAAATTAATTACTTTAATTACTTTAATTCCTGCTTAATTAACATTAACAAATCATAAAGCATTTGTTATTACTTTAATTAATTAATGAAATTAATTAATCAATCCTCAATTACTTACATAAATTAATCATCCAATAATTACTGGTTAATTACTCTTTAATCATTAATTAATTACTCTTTAATTATTAATTAATCAACCTCTAGTTATTAAGTAATTTACCTTTTAATTACTCAATTATCCTTTATTAATTACATTAATTAATTTACCTTTAATAAATTACACTCATTGATTAATCTCAATATCTTTGCTCGAATGAATCTGGAAACAAAGCTTTTAATTGAGTAATTATCATTTATTAATTTCATTAATTAATGAATCTTTAATTATTAAGTAATTAACCATTAATGTGACGACTCGGAATTTTTAAGCATTTAAAATTGGAATATTTGATTAATTTTAAATATTTAAAAGTCAATTTGTAACTTAAATTTCGAATATCACCATTTATTTGGAATTTAATTATTGAATTTAATTATTGGAAATTGGGTAAAATGTTGAATCTTCAGTTTTAAGCCTGTTAAAAATAATTTGAAGGCTTATAAAATTCATAGTGATAATACTGAAGATAATAGAATTTTTAAAATTTAATTTAACTGTGATTTATTCAGTTTTAAAAAATTTATCGTTTAAATTGAATTTAGAAATAGCCTTCCGAGGCACAGTCTCGGAATTCGACGAAACTAGTTCCATTGGATCCGTAATATTGTATTATTATCGGATTTCAATTTTCGTAACATTTGGAGTTGTTGGGTGAGCGTACGATATATAAACGCGCTGAAATTTATATCGAAATCTAATATTAAATAACCCTAAGTTCAAAAGGTTATCTTCTCCATACGATCGAATTAGGACTCGAAACCTTTTCCATTGCATTCGGAATAGGGATATAATATTATAAACGCCTAGCGACATGCCTCAATAGGAGTTTACGATTTTAAGCTACGTAAATCGAGACGTTTTGAATTTGAATTTAAATTATATAGATTCCCATTTAACCCAATATTCAGCCGTATTTCTTTAAAATCCCTGAAATTCCTTCAAATCACTATCCCCTCTCGTACCAGCAACGACTCCATCATGTCTTTCGTTCTCTTCTTTTCAGCACCACGAGATCTTGTACTCTTCTCTAGCAAGATTTCCATTGCATTCAGTTATAAAAAAGGGGCTACTTCGATTCAAAATAAATCGCTTATCCCTTTCTTCTGAAAAAAAATTGATTTCTCCTCTAAAACCAATCATGGCCGAATATAAATCAATCGAGGAATGTCATAACCCTCTTTCTTTTTCGTTCGAGACCCAGACCCTTTCCCTCCTTTAAACTCAAATGAATCGAAATTCTCAGATCGAATAAAATGGTAGCCGAGTTTTACAAATCAATTCGTTCGACTTCAGGGAAGTCGCGACTGGGTTAGCACCGCTGCAATCAAATCAAGGAAGTCGCGACTTGGTCGACTTCAGGAAAGTCTCGTGGTTGGCTTCGCACGATTCGCGAGCACGAGGATGCCTTTGTTACGATGTTTTCAAGCCAGGGAGGCCATGTCTTTGTTCGATCGAAGCTTTTTAGTGGGAGGGGGTCGATCGCGTTTTGAGGAGATGGCCATAGATTCTTGTGGAAAGGGCGACGAGATGACTTTGGGCATTTCACTGTTGAATGTTGAAGTAATAGGTAGAAACTTCTTGTTGATGTGTTGTTGTAAAGGTTGTGGAAGATGTTTTGGCAGGTGAAGGTAATAGTATGTAGTTGATTGTAGGCGAGGGGAGGAAGAGATGCTGGTGATGTTTGAGGCACGAAACCTAGCAGCAGGTATAAGATTTATAACATCGAACATATCTATTTTAGTTTATAAGTTTAGCATTTAATCCTTTGTTAATTTAAGAAGGAGATGAAATTCATGTTTGCCTTGCTTTTTAAATTTTAACACATGTAAACAGAAATTGAAAACAGATTAAGAGTTTTGAAAAATATATATATATAACTAATAATTAGTTAATAAACTGTTAGGATGTAGAATTGTTTTCTGTTCGAGTAGTTAACTATTTCCAACACCTAAATTCAATGTTACTTAACTTTATTAACTTGGACTTAAATTATTTAGTTAAAATTAAACTATTAACAAATTCAATTTTATTAAAAGGGAATTTATCAGTTTGAATAAGGTTGTTAGTAAATTAAATAATTTAATAATAAGCGATTGTTCGATTATTTCGAATATTAATAAGAGTCATATAAATTGTTTATTCAAGGTCAAAAATCGGGGGAAAACCAAGGCAATTATGAAGTGGACTACAACAAGGAAAGGTGAGTTAATCTCACTCGGTTAAATTTAAATTTAAATGATTAAATTTAAATAATTGTTTGATTGGTTGAATTGATTGATGTGTTATATAGTAGAATATACTACACCTTGGAATTATTGATTTCCCTCATTTTATGGTGAAGATATTTATGTTGTGCTAACGTCTGTGGATGTAGGAAAAAACAGGTTGGAGATATCCAACTGGATCCCTCAACGTTTATTTAAATTATTAAACACCCACAGCTGTGATTAATTGATATTCTGTGATGAATTATATTAGAATATTGAATGTTATAGTCTGCTTGATTATTTCGGTACTCTGTTTTATCCAAATATATAGAATTGGACTTTGAAAGGAAATAAAAGAAGTGAACTCTTAAGAAATAATTATAAAGAATGTATATAAATTAAACTAAATTGGATAAGAATAATAGTGGTTTCAAAATGCTAATTAATAAAAATTCTGTATATGGAAAGGAATTTTTGAATAAACAAAAAGTTAATGAAGTTTGAAACTTCAATGATATTATTTAATAAAACAAAACATTTAGTTAATATTTAAGATTTAAATTATTGAAAGGAATAAAGAAGAAATTGGGAATAGCCTGAAATTTGTATATTTCACTTAAAAGGTTCAAAATCAAACGGAAAATAATAACATTAATAATAAGTCCATAACTAATGAATTTTGAAATTAATTGAGAAATTAAAGAAACTTATTTCAAATAAAATAAATTGGAAATCAATTTGGGGAAATTGATTTAAGTGATTGAAGTTGGAATTTTCTCTGGATGGCCAAGTACATGTTTTCAAAAGTAAGATTGTAAATATAAATTAGATGTTTTAAAGTTGTTTTTAAAAAAAGCAAGTTTTGTAAATTTATTATTTATAATATTTAAAGTCTAAAGTAAGTATTTTCTTTTAATCTATTTTAGCTGTAATTATTAAGAAGTAACTTAGTATTTGTTTTTAAAAGTAGAAATCTAGTTTTATATTTTATTTAGTAACCTTATTTTCAAATATTCATATAGTATGTATTTTTAAAAAATTATTAAAGTAATTTTAACTTGAATGTTTTAAAGTATATTTTTAAAAGTAAAGTGTTTTAAATTATTTTAGAAAAATCAAGATTTGTGCTTGGTGATTCCAGTGGAAATAGAAATACTTGGAATTTATTCTCAAAAGGGAGATAGTTTTGAAAACTGTTTTCAACGGAATTTGAAAAGTGAAAATATATCTTGTGAAGATATTTATGAGATAAATAAATAATTTGGGAAATTATTTATTGTTTGATGGATGTTTGTGAATAAATTGATAATTAAATAACCGACTATCAATATTGGCCAAATGCGTTGATCGTTTCGAAGAGACCGGGATCGAGATTTATTTCTCGAAAACCACTTCGATCCGGTTTGTATGTTTCGTGGAAACGAGTTTGGATTCGAAGATGGAGCAATGAAGTGCAAGGGCTAGTCGCTACTAATCCTGAGGATATTTCCAAAATGGATGTAGTAGGAATAGTGCCTTTGGTTTCGTTCGGACCCGGGACGAACTAGTATGGATGAATGCTTGTGAAACATCGTCATGTGGACGATGGGCATTCTAAGGGATATGTTCTAAAAAGGTAACGCTTGGCCTCAAGCCACATCAAATGGGAATGACTGAATATCAGGAGTTATGCAGCAAGGCTAGGTGGGTAGTACCCAAGCAGGGTGAGGTTATCTCTGCCTAGATGTCCCTTTTTATTTCGGCTTAGTGGGTGGTTGCTGATCCCAACCGCGGGGTGATCTCACTCGGGATTATCCAGTAAGGAGTAGTCTCGGTCTTGTTTTGCAGGGGAGCGGGCGTACTCCTCGGTACGGTGATCTAGGCCCCGTACTGTGACAGGTGGTACCCCAGTGCCTAGTCATTAGTTGGAAATCCATTCTCCTTACGAGCCTTGTATGAGTTTTGTTTGTATTACCCACTCTATGGCTAGTAGTTGGAATTTAATAGATGTAACAATTTCGGCTATTTTATAAGTATTTGTATATAGACCCTATTATAATATCAGTGGATTTCTATAAAAATTGTTTTAGCTATCGTAGGGTAAAAACCCGACATGTTTATTTGTTGCGTGGTCTTACGAGATGCTTTTGTTTTCAAAGGATTTTTTTGAAACTTTAATAATCAATTGAGTGTGATTTTCTCACGCTGGTATTCCAGACTGACTCGGGTGTTATTTAACTGTAATGCTCGGATCAGACCGAGTATTATAGGATACAAGAGATGATGCTGTGGAGCTCAGGAGACGAGCAAGATGACGATACGTATATCCGTACTTATTTTTATATATATTCCGCTGTGTTGAGTAGTTGTGTATCCAGTTGTATGTTATTGATGTTGAGCTAAGATTGATGTACTCTGATGATGTAATATATAAACAGAGAAATTTGATTTTGAGTAAAGAGCATTTATTATCTATTATATTTTATTCTGCTGCGATGGTTAGATTCTGATGTTGGTTTTTCTATTTTCTTCTTCTACCTCTTCTTCTTTAATCCAAATGGTTCGTATTTCTGTACACCTTGAGTTGATTTTTGGTAGAATAGTGTTGACTCAAGGGGTAAGGATTTGCGGGCTGTTACACTTGGTATCAGAGCTTAGGTTGGTGATAACCTTGGCTCTGGTGGGAACTACTCATTTAAAATAGAGTCTGTAGTACTCTATAATGAGTTTGAGCATATTAATAGATATGAATGCGTATTTGTTAGTGAATATAAATTATTTTAATATTGTGTTGATTGGTTTATTGAGTGGCATATGAACCTTCGTCAGCACAGGCTGCACAACTGTATTGAAGGGGTTTCTAAACACTTGAATAGATCAATCGACACGATATTGTTTTAAATGTGGGTAAATGAAATAATGTTACCCAAAAATATATTTTGATATAAAGAAAGTTTTTGTAAACTATTTAGCAAATATATGGTTGCTTGGATGTTAGGAATGATGATATTTAAAGTATTATCATTGTTAAGTGAAAATTTAACTGGAAATTGAAATATAACTAAAGTTTATGGAAATAAATTAATTATAAAATGGAATTTATAAATATGAATTATAAAGGTAACGTATGAATTGAAATACAATCGAATGGAGATTTGTATGAGTATAAGCTGTGCAAATGAATTATAGTTAAAATTTATTCAAGCAGGATTGGAAAATTTAAAATCCCGGAGATTTGGATGTATTTGAAGATAAATAATAGTATTATTGTTTTGGAGGTATTTCTGAAAGAAAATGTTTTTTGAATGGATTTTGAAAGTGATATAGCATTGAAATCACTTGGATTATTGAGAAATAATTCTGATGATGACGGCCGCATCATCAGTATTCATTTTCGAATTTCTAAGTGATGGATTGCTGCCAAAAACTAATTTTTTCAAAAAAGCTAGTTGTTTTTGAAAATCTCAAAGGAAATTTGTTGGAAATAAAAACCAGGATTGGTTTAAAAAAAATTTGAGAGGTGTAATTTGAGATGTTGGAGATTTCAAAATGATTTGAAACCAAGGCCGGGAATTTAAAAATCCTGATGGGATAGGTTTTAAGCTTATAAATTGAGATGAGTTTTAAATCATGAAAGAAATATAAGCTTTGAATAATGGAATTTAAATTTAAAATGAAAATGGAATTAACTTGGATTGGGAAATAAAATTTAACTGGATTGAAATCAATTAAATAGGTTGAAAAATAATATCTAGTTGTATTCGAATCAAGTTGAAATCGAATTGTGTTAAATAAAACCGAGTTGAAATAAAATTGAATTGGAATAAAAATTCAATTGAGTTATCGAATGGAATTAGATTGTTACCTGGATAAATGGAAAATAAGTTGGATAAGGATTGGATTGAAATAAATAAACTAGAATAACGTATAAAGGAATTAAAATGCATGGAATAAAATATGCTTGGGTTATAAATAAGCATAAGGCTTGAGTTAAAATAAAAGAAGAATATATCCAAGCCTAGGATGAATGGAATTGTGTAAATAATAAGTGGTGACTTATAAAATTTTAAAAAGTGGGATAGACACCCAAAATAAATATTTTTGATGAATTGGAAAATAAAACGAAGAATGTAAAACTTGAATTATAAAATAAATTAAACTTAAGCAAATTGAATGAGTGATATTTGAAATTAAAATTCAAGTATTGAATTATAAATTAAGGAAAAACTAAGTAGATAATAAATTAGATAACGAAATATATAATGATAACCAATGTAGCTAAATAAAAGCTGAATTGGTGAGTTAATATTGAAGTTTGGAAATAAAACTCAAGTTATAAATCAAATTCGACTTGAATCACTAGTGAAGAAAATATAATTGAAAGTGGTCTTGCAACTAATTAAGTAAATAAAGAATGAAGTTGAATTGTGAGTTAATAAAATTTGATGGTAAGTTAAAGGTGAATGGTGGAATCAGAACTTGAGTTATTGATTGACTTGAAGTGTTAACAAATTAAATATAATTGGAAAGGTATCGAATAAAAATGAAATTGTATTAAAATAGTAATGGTTTGTATTGCGAATAAAATCCAAATATGTGGAAATAAATTGGATATGGCCTTGGAATCAATTGAGTTAAGTTGAGTATAAAAGAGAAAAATTTACTTGTAAAATGAAAATGAGCTTGAGTATAAAATTTGAATAAATTAAAGTAAATTGACTTAAGCTAAATAGATAGGGGAGTTGAATTGAAATCCACTTAAACTAAGATTGATAATATTGGATTGGTTTTAAATCAAGAGAAAATAAATTTAAATCGAAACAGAATTCGGTGAGTTACAGATAATTTTTAATGGAATGAAATTCTTAAATAAATAATTATAAACCATTTAAATTGTTAAGGAATTGAAATAACTTGGAGTCTATAAGAAAAATTGAAATGGTTATTGAATGAAATAGCTTAGATTGTCTTTGAGCTAAATAAAACAGTTTGGAATAAATAAATATGGAATAGAATTGAGTATAAATTGAGATGAAACCCATTTAAATTGGTTATAAAACATAAATACTTATTTATTCACATAGATCTCGTCAAATTGCATAGAATAAATTGTCACTGGATGTAAATATGAGTAATTAAAATTCTATGAATTGATAGAAGTAAAATGAATTGATTTTGAGAGCAACTGAATTAAATATGAGCTCAGTTTGCTTAAAAATAAATTAAATGTAACTGATTGAGTTTTAAACCATTCAAATTGATGAAGTTGTATACGAATGGATTGAAAACCATTCAAATTGAATGAAAATGGTTTATGAATTAATTGAAACAGTTGAATTAGCATGGAAACTATATAAATTGCTTACGGAAAAATGTTTGGTGTGAATTTCTTTTAGAATTCATGTGTTTAACCATTGCAACTAAGTGTAATATTGTTAAACTGCATATATTTGGCGCTTACATGTTTAAATTGAGTAAGTACAGGTATTTGGGAGTCGTGTGGCTGGATTTGGTTGTGCTATTTGCTAAAAATAATAAGCCGCTTGCTTAAAATGATAAATAAGGTACGCCTACGCGATAGAAATAGGAAATATGAACTGCTTTTGGTTTTTCCGACCGTGTGGGTCGATGTATATATATTTATATCTCTTGTCAAATTGTAAAAGCTCCTCCGTACAAAGGGGACTCTGCCAAAAATTTCCGGAAATTTTGGGAGTTAGAAAAATTTTGGAAAATTTTGTTAACAATAAACGAATTCAAAATGAAAACTAAAATAAGTTAGTAAATGAAACCAATTTAAAATAATGACATAATTAGTTATAAATGGAAGATAAAATTAAATGTTCAAAGTCGAAAATAAATAAAATTCATATGGAATGTGAAAACCAATTTGAATAGGAATGGATATAAACTAAAGTGGTAAGATGAAAATAAATATAAGAAACACATAAATGCTTATACTAACTAAAGAAAGAAATGGTGAGTTCTTAATTGGAAATTGATTTTCAAATATATTCTAAGTTGATATTTGGGATGGACAAATATTGACATTTCGGAAGGAAGTCGATAAAATGTTTTTGGAATATTGTGATTGGATATTAGTGCTAAGCAGGATATGCATGTAATATAAAGGAAAAGCGAATTGGTTTTGACTTCATGAGGATAAAAATTGAGTTGCCCGACCAAAATGGTATGTGTTTAAATTTCTGTGAAATTTGATTGGGTTTTTGGATCGAGCCACTTGGCGTTTTTGTTTTCCTTTTGGATTTGGGAGGCCGTAGAGCCATTTTGTAGTTGTACTGAGCTAGCCGCGCAAAGGAGATGCTGGCGAAATTTTTAAGAAATTTAGAAAGTTAGAAAATTTTTGGGGAAATTATGATAATTCAAATTTGATTTTAAATTTAAATGTGAATTGTTAAGTGAGTGATATGGTTTGGGATTTATGGGTAAGTTGAAAGGTTAAGGAAAGGGTTAGAGTGTCTTTGATAAAAAGATTTGTTGGAAAACTGTAATAAAAAAAATGGAGTTGAGAAGATAGTTATTGGGTTATAGGTCATTCTTCCTAACTAGTAATTTCAGGGACGAAATTCTTTTAAGGGGGAAGGAATGTGACGACCCGGAATTTTTGAGCATTTAAAATTGGAATATTTAATTAATTTTAAATATTTAAAGTCAATTTGTAACTTAAATTTCGAATATCACCATTTATTTGGAATTTAATTATTGGAAATTGGGTAAAATGTTGAATCTTCAGTTTTAAGCCTGTTAAAAATAATTTGAAGGCTTATAAAATTCATAGTGATAATACAGAAGATAATAGAAGTTTTAAAATTTAATTTAACTGTGATTTGTTCATTTTTGAAAATTTTATCGTTTAAATTGAATTTAAAAATTGCCTTCTGAGGCACAGTCTCGGAATTCGACGAAACTAGTTCCATTGGATCCGTAATATTGTATTATTATCGGATTTCAATTTTCGTAGCATTTGGAGTTGTTTGGTGAGCGTACGATATATAAACGCGCTGAAATTTATATCGAAATCTAATATTAAATAACTGGGTTCAAAAGGCTATCTTCTCCATACGTTCGTATTAGGACTCGAAACCTTTTCCATTGCATTCGGAATAGGGATATAATATTATAAACGCCTAGCGGCATGCCTCAATAGGAGTTCATGATTTTAAGCTACGTAAATCGAGACGTTTTGAATTTGAATTTAAATTATATATATTCCCATTTAACCCAATATTCAGCCGTCTTTCTTTCAAATCCCTGAAATTCCCTCAAATCACTGTCCCCTCTCGTACCAGCAACGACTCCATCATGTCTTTCGTTCTCTTCTTTTCAGCAGCATGAGATCCTGTACTCTTCTCTAGCAAGATTTTCATTGCATTCAGTTATAAAAAAGGGGCTACTTCGATTCAAAATAAATCGCTTATCCCTTTCTTCTAAAAAAAAATGATTTCTCCTCTAAAACCAATCATGGCCGAATATAAATCAATCGAGGGAATGTCATAACCCTCTTTCTTTTTCGTTCGAGACCCAGACCCTTTCCCTCCTTTAAACTCAAATGAATCAAAATTCTTAGATCGAATTAAATGGTAGCCGAGTTTTACAAATCAATTCGTTCGACTTCAGGGAAGTCGCGACTGGGTTGGCATCGCTGCAGTCAAATCAAGGAAGTCGCGACTTAGTCGACTTCAGGAAAGTCTCGTGGTTGGCTTCGCACGATTCGCGAGCACAAGGATGCCTTTATTACGATGTTTTCAAGCCAGGGAGGCCATGTCTTCATTCGATCGAACTTAATCGATCGAAGCTTTTCAGTGAGAGGGGGGTCGATCGCGTTTTGAGGAGATGGCCATAGATTCTTGTGGAAAGGGCGAAGAGCTGACTTTGGGCATTTCACTATTGAATATTAAAGTAATAGGTAGAAACTTCTTGTTGTTGTGTTGTTGTAAAGGTTGTCGAAGATGTTTTGGCAGGTGAAGGTAATAGTATGTAGTTGATTATAGGCAAGAGGAGGAAGAGATGCTGGTGATGTTTAGGGCACGAAGCCTAGCAGCAGGTATAAGATTTATAACATCGAACAGATCTATTTTAGTTTATAGGTTTAGCATTTCATCCTTTGTTAATTTAAGAAGGAGATGAAATTCATGTTTGCCTTACTTTTTAAATTTTAACACATGTAAACAGAAATTGAAAACAGATTAAGATTTTTGAAAAATACATATATAACTCATAATTAGTTAATAAACTGTTAGGATATAGAATTGTTTTCTATTCGAGTAGTTAACTATTTCCAACACCTAAATTCAATGTTACTTAACCTTATTAAGTCGGACTTAAATTATTTAGTTAAAATTAAACTATTAACTAATTCGATTTTATTAAAAGGGAATTTATCAGTTTGAATAAGGTTGTTAGTAAATTAAATAATTTAATAATAAGCGATTGTTCGATTATTTCGAATATTAATAAGAGTCATATAAATTGTTTATTCAAGGTCAAAAATGGGGAAAAACCATGGCAATTATGAAGTGGACTACAACTAGGAAATGTGAGTTAATCTCACTCAGTTAAATTTAAATTTAAATGATTAAATTTAAATAATTGGTTGATTGGTTGAATTGATTGATGTGTTATATAGTAGAACATACTACACCTTGTAATGATTGATTTCCCTCATTTTATGGTGAAGATATTTATGTTGTGCTAACGTCTGTGGATGTAGGGAAAACAGGTCAGAGGGATCCAGCTGGATCCCTCAACATTTATTTAAGTTATTAAACACCCACAGCTGTGATTAATTGATATTCTATGATGAATTATATTAGAATATTGAATGTTATAGTCTGCTTGAATATTCCGGTACTCTGTTTTATCCAAATATATAGAATTGGACTTTGAAAGGAAATAAAAGTAGTGAACTCTTAAGAAATAATTATAAAGAATGTATACAAATTAAAGTAAATTGGATAAGAATAATAGTGGTTTCAAAATGCTAATTAATAAAAATTCTGTATATGGAAAGGAATTTTTGAATAAACAGAAAGTTAATGAAGTTTGAAACTTCAATGATATTATTTAATAAAATAAAACATTTATTTAATATTTAAGATTTAAATTATTGAAAGGAATAAAGAAGAAATTGGGAATAGCCTGAAATTTGTATATTTTGGTTAAAAGGTTTAAAATCAAATGAAAAGTAATAACATTAATAATAAGTCCATAACTAATGAATTTTGAAATGAATTAAGAAATTAAAGAAACTTATTTCAAATAAAATAAATTGGAAATCAATTTGGGGAAATTGATTTAAGTGATTGAAGTTGGAATTTTCTCTGGATGGCCAAGTACATGTTTTTAAAGGTAAGATTGTAAATATAAATTAAATGTTTTAAAGTTGTTTTTAAAGAAAGCAAGTTTTGTAAAATTTATTATTTCTAATATTTAAAGTCTAAAGTAAGTATTTTCTTTTAATCTATTTTAGCAGTAATTATTAAGAAGTAACTTAGTATTTGTTTTTAAAAGTAGAAATCTAGTTTTATATTTTATTTAATAACCTTATTTTCAAATATTCATATAGTATGTATTTTTAACAAATTATTAAAGTATTTTAACTTTAATGTTTTAAAGTATATTTTTAAAAGTAAAGTGTTTTAAATTATTATAGAAAAATCTAGATTTGTGCTTGGTGATTCCAGTGGAAATAGAAATACTTGGAATTTATTCTGAGAAAGAAAGATAGTTTTGAAAACTGTTTTCAAAGGAATTTGAAAAGTGAAAATATATCTTGTGAAGATATTTTTGAGATAAATAAATAATTTGGGAAATTATTTATTGTTTGATGGATGTTTGTGAATAAATTGATAGTTAAATAACCGACTATCAATATTAGCCAAATGCGTTGATCGTTTCGAAGAGACCGGGGTCAAGATTTATTTCTCAAAAACCACTTCGATCCGGTTTGTACGTTTCGTGGAAACGAATTTGGATTCGAAGATGGAGCAATGAAGTGCAAGGGCTAGTCGCTACTAATCCTAAGGATATTTCCAAAATGGATGTAGTAGGAATAGTGCCTTCGGTTCCGTTCGGACCCCGGACGGACTTGTATGGATGAATGCTTGCGAAACATCGTCAGGTGGACGATGGGCATTCTAAGGGATATGTTCTAAAAAGATAATGCTTAGCCTCAAGCCTCATTAAATGGGAATGACTGAAAATCAGGGGTTATCCAGCAAGGCTAGGTGGGTAGCACCCTAGCAAGGCGAGGTCATCTCTGCCTAGATGTCCCTTTTTATTTCGGCTTAGTGGGCGGTTGCTGATCCCAACCGCGGGGTGATCTCACTCGGGATTATCCGGTAAGGGGTAGTCCCGGTTTTGTGTTGCAGGGGAGTGGGCGTACTCCTCGTTTACGGTGATCTAGGCCCCGTACTGTGACAGGTGGTACTCCATATCCTAGTCATTAGTTGGAAATCCATTCTCCCTACGAGCCTTGTACGAGTTTTGTTTGTATTACCGACTCTGTGGCTAGTAGCTGGAATTTAATATATGTAACAATTTCGGCTATTTTATAAGTATTTGTATACAGAACCTATTATAATATCAGAGGATTTCTATAAAACTTGTTTTAGCTATCGTAAGGTAAAACCCGACATGTTTATTTGTGGCGTGGTCTGACGAGATGCTTTTGTTTTCAAAGGATTTTTTTTGAAACTTTGATAATCAATTGAGTGTGATTTTCTCAAGCTGGTATTCCAGACTGACTCGGGTGTTATTTAACTGTAATGCTCGGGTCAGACCGAGTATTATAGGATACAGGAGATGATGCTGTGGAGCTCAGGAGACGAGCAAGATGACGATACGTATATCCGTACTTGTTTTATATATATATATATATATATATATATTCCGATGTGTTGAGTAGTTGTGTATCCAGTTGTATGTTATTGATGTTGAGCTGAGATTGATGTACACTGATGATGTAATATATAAACAAAGAAATTTGATTTTGAGTAAAGAGAATTTATTATCTATTATATTTTATTCCGCTGCGATGGTTAAATTCTGATGTTGGTTTTTCTATTTTCTTCTTCTACCTCTTCTTCTTTAATCCAAATGGTTCGTATTTCTGTACACCTTGAGTTGATTTTTGGTAGAATAGTGTTGACTCAAGGGGTAAGGATTTGCGGGTTGTTACATTTAATTACCTCCATTAAGAAATCAACCCTTTTTAGTGACTTACATTAAGTAATTATCCTTAAATTACTTTCATTAAGTAATTATCCATAAATTACTTCCATTAAGTAAATACTCTTTATTAATTACCTTAAGTAATCACAATAATTAATTAACCTTAATTACTTCCATTAACTGATTAACCTTTAATTACTTAAAACCTTAATTAGTCAAAGATAAACCATTAATCTTACTTAATCATCATTTAGATCTTATTAAATCAAATGCTTAAAAATTTATTTAATATTATCATACAAAATCATTTGAGACCACTTTGATTAATTGAAGTCGGTACACTTCTTAATTACATCTTTAAATTTTATTTGAAAATATTAGGAATTAATTTAATGAATTAACTTAATATAATATTGCTTTAAAACAAAATAATTTTAAAACACTTAACTTTAATATTTTAATCTTTGAAAACAAGTCTTGAACTTCATTTACTGACTTATGTTTTTTCAAAATTTTGTTAACCAAACTTAATTTTGTTCTACTATTAAAAACCCAGGTTAATCCATACATAACAAAACCCGAGCCCAAACTTGAATTTCCCGAGCTCAACTTCGAGTGAACTCATGCCCTCACTTGACTTAGATACAACCATGAAAATCTTCGAGCAAGACCCCGAGACAACCCTTCTCCCCCAAACCTACAAACGATCCTAGATATGAACGTGCACGAGTACACGTGCAAGCCGTACCCATGCCCCCTTCCACCAACTTCCCGACCCTCGACAAGTAGTCGTCGACCTCACCGATCCCCTCGATCACCCAGTTCAACGAAATCAACATCAACACAAAATCGAGCCAATCTATCAATACCCAGAACCCATCCTGATCGGAAAAACCATCAATCACTGATGATCCCGACCCCGAGAATCCACGCTGAACACACCAGAGCTACGTCACTACCCCACGCCTCGTTTCCCCCACATGCGATCCACTCTCGTGCACCATCGACGTCTCCAGAATCTCGAGAACATCGACACCCAAAACAAGACGACAAAAACTACTTCACCGTCCCAGCATGCTCCGATGATCGATAATCTCTACGATCATTTTTCCTCCACGCCACACGAGATACCTTCAGCGTCGATCGCGACGCCCAACCACCTCCTCATCGTCGAAAATCGACGAAAGTGCCAAATTTGATCAACTCTGAATATCTCATCATATACAATACTAAAAATCATGATTCGATTACTAAAATTCACCAATTTACCATATGAATCAATTTGTATAATCGAATCATTGGATTATGAACAATGATTTTCGACATATATTTGTTTATTACTGTAATTTTATATTCTTGTAATAATTACTTGATATAAATTTTTAAAACCATTTTTAAAATTGATATCACACTATTACAATCATTTTCTCTTCAGATATCACAGCCTAAAATAGATTATATAAAGAGCATTTGAATTTTCTTTAGGGAAGTTTGAGCCTGCAATAGATATATAGAGGCTTATATATACACATACGCATATATTGCAAAAAAAAATTACAAAGCAATTCAAACTATGTTCAAGTTAGAAACATTCATGTGAACCATATATACATCATTACTACACAGATCTATCACATGCATTAGTACTAAAAGATTTTTAGTTTTAAAGAAAAATGCTTACTCACCTGTATATGTCAAACAGAGGACAGGCTTTTAAAATTTGAAAAAACTGGAATTGGAAACTTGAATTTGATCTGCACTTTGAAAACTGAAACTTGAAACTATAGATTGCTTTGGCTTTGATCTTTAGCTTAGTTGAAATGATCTATGCTTCAGATTTGAAATTGTTTGATCTGGATCTTGTTTTTAATTGAGTTGATCTGCTTGCTTTCGGACTTGAACTTTGTTTTAATTTTTGATTCTTTCTAGTTTTCTTTTGAGTTTGCTCAGGTTTGAGATTTTGGAAAGATTGTTGCTTTGATTCAATTTTGAATTTGATTTTCTATGGAACAGCAGCTTTATTATAAAACTGAAACTTAAATTTTATTTTCTGGTTTTAGTTTCTTTTTTAGGTTTTGATTTTTTCCTTCGAATGTTTGAAAGAAAATTGAGAAGAGAAGGAGATAGATGTATATATAAATCTTGTTTCCTTTTTATTAATAGTGAAAAAAAATAAGTGACACATGTTTATTTACATGACAATATTGTTACAAATGTTTAAATGCATTTTTAAATACTTACACTTGTTAAATTCCATGTTTAAAATGGTTACATATGTAATTAATGGTTTGTAATATTTTTATATAATTCTGATGTTTTATTTTCAATTAGTTATATATATATATATATATATATATATATATATATATGTATGTATGTATGTATGTATGTATGTATGTATGTATGTTTTATACTTTTCGATTTTTAATTTATGCATTTCCTTTTTATACTAACATATGTTATATATATATATATATCAAACTATATTTATTCATATATAATTTTTCTAAAAGAAGGTATTTTAAACTTTTTATTAAATTTTATTTTAACCAAAGCAATTATACTATTAAATTCAAAATATAACTTCCAAATCACTATATAATCATATATATATATATATATTATAATTAGAAAACAATTTTTTATTAATTTTAAAATATAGATTGCTAAGTCCAAATTATTTATAAGTTGATATAATTATTTATTATCAGATTTATTTCCTTAACCAAATAAAATTAGTATCTTAATAGTAAAAATCAATTAATTATTCAATTACCAGATGTCCAGAAATCCGGGTTATCACAGAATAAGATTCCATAATTGACCCCAAGTGCAAGTGGGAGATTGATAGAGTTAGGGGTATGCCCTAGGGAAATTATGTAATTTGTTATATATATCTAACTCGTTGACTAATCTTTTGTGAAATAAAGGTATTTTCTTTCTATTATATACTTGATATAATGTGGTTATATTAATTAACGAATTTAATTAAAAGTATATTAAATAGAAAATCCATAAATGACATATTTTGTGATAGTAGTTACAAAGTGTTGTAACTATGAGTAGTTTATCGTAATAAAACAAATATACCATTTTAAATATTACTAGTGAAGGTGCATCGGACTGGATATCGATGCATCCATTGAGACTAGAGTATGTAACGTTCTCCAAATGTTGGACAGTGTATTACTCATGACTGTTGGGGGCATCAAGGGATTATGTATTGATAGTTATTGGATAACCATGGAATGACTCACTCGATAGTTTCCTATTGGTTAATATAACTAAGGTCAAGAAGAGAATATCGACGTGACTAATTTACGCAGTTCTTTCGACTTAAGAATATTGTTGATCTTCAATGTGAAAACTCCGCTTTGATTATAGTTAAGTCATGGTAGTTCATCCATCAAACTACTATAGTTGGGTCGAGGGGATGCATTGGACGTGAAACACTATTCAAGAGAGGATTCATCTCCTTGGTTATATGAGTACAGTATCACGGTCAATAGAAGTCAACTCAATGTCAAAGTCTCTGGCCAAAGCATTTCAGTTAAAAATAATTGTTATTATTGAACCAAGAACTTTGTGTTCGGAATATAAAGTTGAATGTGGATGATATTGTAATTTTAACCATTACCAAATTCCATAAATCCAAAGTTATATAGTTTTGACGAAGAAAATTGGTGTAAATAATTGTCACTATCAAGTACTACTAATAGTAAGTAAAATTAGATTTTTACTAAAAGATGTGTAAGCGATAAATTCAAGCAAAATGTCACACCACCTACTAAGTGAAGTATGAACGTTAATATTCGAATAGTTCGATATTAATCGTTGACCCAATTTACAACTTTGAGTCGCACAACTGAAATGTTGAATGCTTAAAATGAACCATGTGATTTAACCAATTTATAATTGTTTTTAATTAAGTAATTAATTAACATTAATGAAATATTAATTACCAAATTTTTATATAATTTGTTTTAATGCCCTTATCATTTAGTAAGTGCGTATATATCTATACTATTATATTGTTACCGAGTTTGGCTTCCTGAGCTCTGAAGCCCCTCAAATTTCTCCCTATCATTAATTGACACATGTATTCTTGAACTGAAAGGTCGTAGTATTTTGTTCTTACGCATTCCTTTTGAGACAATTTCTACATCATTCTACTCTTTCTCCTACTCCACCAGAACCCTACTAATCTTTTTCCCTTCCTCTGTAACATCCCGATATTTTCAACCTTTCACATCCGCACATGTCGGACTTGTATTGCTCAAGATACTGGACTGTTAATTTAAATTTGGGAAAAAATCGGCATATACAACAGAATCACAGACACAGAGTAATATGAAATAAGCAGCGGAAACAAATGAATAGTAGTTCATGAAGCTACTATAAATATAACAAAATTAAAAAGAATACAACAGAAGTCTCGAATACAATAATCAATACAAAATTTGAATATATCAATGGACTTAACTAAATGACTGAAAGCTGGATAGATAGATGGATCTACAATCGAAGCTCCAACTCTAAAGGTGAGTCTCAAATGCTGTGACACTCAATCTGACCCAAACGTAAATCAAAACACAAAACAGTCAAGTCAGGAATAACACTTATATCAATAAATCCAACTCAAGTGAAATATCAACTGAAATAGAAGTAACTTAGCTAATTTTGGGATACCCATCCTCTAAGGATCCATGGAACTATCTACAATGTAGAAATATACGCTGTTAACAACCAAACGTCATTATAACGCCGTGGTCTCTTCAAAATAGTTTATACTTCAAAAATAAAATATCATTTCCATTTCAAATATATCAATTTCCAAATTATAGCACTTTCAAAGTTACAAAACTTTGAAACCAAAACACTTTAAAATCATAATTCTTTGGAAAACCATAATTTGAAATCATAACTTCCACCACTTAAACAGTTTAGATATTAATAATAGTATATAAAATAAATAGTTTATAAAATAAAACAATTTATATTAAATAATTAGTATATTAAAATAGTTTATATTAAAAATAAGTTTTATTAAAATAGTATATATATTAAATAATTCATAAAGTAAAATATTTATAACTTCCTCAAATTTCACAAATCGATTCAAATCAACTCGAATTCCAAATTCAAATTTAATTCAATCACAATTCATCAATTTCAATTCAACTTATTTTCTAAATAAACAATTTCAAATTAAATCGATTTCAAATACGTATTTGAACCACATAATAAACCTTTTAAATTTTAAAATATTTCAAAGCTTTAAATATTCAACATTTTTGAAAATAAATTTAACAGTTTCATATAGATCTTGATTTAACTTCATTATTATTTAGTCTTGAAATATTCACTTAATAAATTCAGTATTATTTAAATAACCTTAAATTACATTTTACTAAATATTTCCATCAATTTATCTAAACGTGAAATATTCATTAAATTACTTAAGTCAAAATCAAGTTATAAAATCATATCTTTAAATTTCAAATTCAATAGTTTCAAATAGATTTAATTAAAAAAATTCTTAGTTAAATACAATTTCAAATAAATTTCAAATTATATTCCCTACCTTAAGTTATAAAATCGTTATAAAAATCTATCTTTAAAATAAAATTTTAAAAAAATACTTATACATATTGTATATAAATTGTATCAAAATTTATTAAATTAAAGCCTATCATTAAATCTACTTTATATTAAAACTTATTTATTGTTATCCCACATTTTACCAAGGCCGAGATATCCAGAAATTAACTGAAAATCAATTACTACTAGTCACAAATATCGATTATGCGTTGCAAGTTCACTATGGATATCGATGAATCTTTGTCCAAGCCTGGATCGAGCTACAACTGACAAGACATGACAAGCATAGCCATAAAAGCGACGTTTCAAATTTCAGGTCAATCGGAGTTCGTATGATCGAGATATGATCGATACAAGTTGACAAAGATACGGTGTTTGTATCCATCAGGGGATATCAAATTTCGAATCGATCAAGTTTGAATCGATCCACGGTAGTGCTGTTTGAATCCATTGAGTTCGAGTCGATCAGAATGACACCACCTCGTATGTGTTCGTATCGATAAGAGTTGTTCCGCTTCGTATCAATCATGTGTGTATCGATCCCATGAAGTCTTATTTGTATCCATCTAGACATCAGAAATTCGTATCAATCGCCCAAGCACGTTCTTACGCACTTCGCATCGATTCGAAGATCGAGCCTTTCGTATCGATCAAAATACACATAAGTAATCAATGCGAGAGACACATAATGTGATCAATATGAACTGATCGCTAAGATCGATACGAACAAGGCAGAATGAATGATGCGAATAAGGCCCCGATAATGGATGCGAATGAGACTCAGTCAACTCAGCGCGAGAAGTGTATCGATCCAAGAATGTTGCACCATGTCATCTCACATGCACGTGCTCGAGATCGAGTCGAACAGATCGATAAGAATTGTATCGATACGAATAGGAGCAACGCGAAGAGGATCGATTCGAGCAAAACAACCATTCGAAAATTTGAATTTGCATCGATCATATCTCGCAAACCACAGGTCCAAATTCTATGAGATTTTCACAGAAGCTTACGTACAAGCTAAAGAATGTTCGCACCAAGTTTCGACTCGATTGGACAAAATCTTGATCGATAGGAATTACGTTCGTATCGATCGCGGATTGAGCCGAAACTTCATGGGATCGATCGCGTGGGCCCACTCACGTTCCAGAAGGACTCTCTCGAAGTTTGAGGGAGATATTTGCATGGAACGCCTATAAATAGCACCCTCAAGCCTACAAAAAAAGGAATTTTGAATGCTGCAACGTCCAAACACTGCCAAAATCTCGATTGCACTCAACTTCGCTATTGTAATTGAATATAACTGTTGTAATTTACTGTAATCAGCAAGAACATCAATAAAAGATTACCATTCAAAGTGGACGTAGGCTGGAGATAGATGAAACGCTATAAATCCTGTATTTCTGTTCGTTATTTTCCAATTATTTCGTCTGTATCTGAGATTTGTATTAGAATATTACTGATTTATATTCATATACTGGTGCTTTCACGATATTTGGGGTTTGTGACCAATTTTGGCGCAAACAGTTTGGTGCTTTCATTGAGAGCAACTAGCGTCTGCAATACAAGATTTGGTGCTCAAATTTGAAAGCTTGAAGAATCCAGATTTGAAAGACAACGACGCGACAAACAAGTAGAAGACAAAGAGCCAAGAGAAGCCAACAAGGGGGAGCCAAGAGGCATCCTTTGAAGTTGGAGAAGGAAGCTTCGATCTACATCACCAGGGACGAGATGGAGGCTCTGGCGGATTCAATACAAGAAAGATTATTGAAAAGTCAACAAGATATAATGCAAAACTTCTTTGAGCAGATTAGAGCAGCTGGAGCATAGAAACTTGGACCGACTATAGTGGCTACAAATGCGAGACAAGGAGTTAGAGTAACAGAGACCAATGGAGGTCAGATCCAAGGCCAAAATGCAGAGCTTGAAGGCAATCAACAAGGACTTGAGGGCAGACCCTTAGGATTCGACACTGGGAGACCCATAGATGGAGTCAACAGGCTAGAGCCAACGCTAACGCTAATGAGCCACAAGAAGAATATTACCCGGAACACCCTTCGAGACCTTGGGGCAGGATAGAGGCATGCATAGGGGACAACCCTTGGATGAAGATGAAAGGATGGCTGGATTAGTGTGACAAATTATGAGAGGAGGATTGTCGACCGGAGGATTGGAGGAAGTTAGTCAGAGTCCGTTTACTCCGAATATCAAAAATGCAAGGAATCCTCCAAAGTTTGAATTACCTACGCTGGATCCTTATGATGGGAAATCAGACCCGACTATGCATATTACCAGATATATCAAGCATATGGAAGTGCTGGGAGCATCCGAGGAAGTGATGACACGATGTTTACCTTTATTTTTATCAGATTTAGCTGCGCTTTGGTCTAGGCGGCTAGAGAATGGATCAATCAAAACATGGGGCGAGCTAGTGGAATGCTTCATGAGACAGTTTAGGATCCACGTGACACGAGCCAACAGAGTGATGACCTTAGCTTCGATGAAGCAAAGGACCGAAGAGTCCATAAGTGATTTTCTGCTACGATTCAATGCAACGGTGGCTTCAATGGATCCACCGGATCTATTGATGATTTTAATGGCGGCAGTAGTAGGAGTTTCCGAAGTCAAAGAGTTTAAGGATTCTTTGGCAAGAAATCCACCACAAGATCTTGGAGAGTTCTATCATGAGCCTGAGAGATTCATTCGGCTGGAAGATTCACGTGTTAAGAGACGAGAAACAAACACAGTGCAAGGCGAAGGAACCGCCAAAGAACAATCGGGAGTAGATAAAGGAAAGTGAAATCAAGACGACGGATACGTTGGTCCTTACAAACGAAAGAAATTCCAAGAGCTCAGGTTTAGACAGTACACGGAATTGACGTCAAGCCTGGAATGGATTTACACAGAGGCTTGGGGGCAGCTTACCTATCGAAAACCACCCAGGAGAGATCCCATAGAGTGGGAACGTAGGAGTGGAAAGTACTGCCTATTCCATGAGCTGGAAGGGCATACTACCGGCGAATGCCGCCCTCTGAAGGATGAGGTTGAAGAGCATATCAGAAGTGGTAGATTTCCACAATACACCAGAGATCGAACAGCGGCCGTAGGACCTGAGCAACTACCTCCTCCACCTAACAGGATTATTCCTGGATCGGCATCACGACACATAGTCAATTGATTACGATGGCAAGGGCCATGTTTAGGATTTGGACTTTGGTCGATTAGATTCCTTAGATTTGATTATAAAGTAAAACGGCTATTTTACTTACACATGTACGGGAACTGGAGCGATCCCCAGGCATGCTCTGAGATGGTAGTAGAACGATCTGCCCGGAGAGGCAATGTCTAGTTTTTCCTGTTGTCTGAGATTGAACATCTAGGATTTGAATTTAATAAATGAACTTGAATTTCTCGAAATATACCTTTGACCGGAGAGTTAAAGAATGGATATTGAAAACCAGCTTGAAAATGATCGCTTTATGACCCCACCCGGAGAGGCAGGGTTCGGAGTGCAGGAAGTGAGTTGCTTCGTCGGAGAGCGACAGGATCGACTCACTTAACGTCGTTCCCCATGCACCGAAGAGTAATTAGATCGGGGTTCGATAAGTGCCCGGAATAGCTATGATCGGTCTAGGATTTTGGCCATGGCATCGCTTAATGTTCGGAGACACTGAACCGGAGTGCAGGGGATGTTGCTGCTTCGCCGGAAAGCGATATGATCGGCTCACTCGACGCTGTTTTCCCTTCACTGGAGAGTGACATAATGGGATCTGGCAAGAGCCCGGAGAGGCTATGATAGGTCTAGAAAGACCAAGACATTGCTATATTCCATCACTGGGCTAGAGCGCAAGGGATATAAAGCAATGCCAGAGCACAATAGAGTCTTTCTATTCGATCGCTGAGTTTGGAGAGGCTATAGATTTGATCACTGGCTTCTGGAAGTGAAAGTGAATACTTATTTGGCTTCAAACAGCCATAGATTTCATTAACAATAATGTAACGACCCAGGATTTTTAGTAATTAAAATTTGAATATTTAATTAATTTTAAATATTAATAAATGAAATTTATAAGTCGAATAAATTTTATTTCGAATAATTTGATTTAATTGAATAATTAAATCGATAATTTAATATGTTAAATTATGGAAAAAATTGAAGATTGGGTTAAATATGATTGAAATTGATTTGTAAAATTTTATTTTATCATATTGAGTTAGAATGATATTTTAGAACTTTTAAAATCGAATTAAAAGTTAATTTGTGAAAATTGAATATTTTAATATTAAATCGACTAGTGAAAATAGTCAATTTTTGAACAGTCTCAGAATTGGATGAGACCAGTTCCATTGGATCCGTAATAGTTAGTTATTACCGGATTTCAATTTTCACAGCAATCGGAGCTATCGCTTGATCGTGGCAGCTCGAAACACATCGAATTATTTTTAATATTAATTTGGCGAGTTAAAATAGCCATTTTTCAAAAAGTCTCAGATTTCGACGAAACCAGTTTCATCGGATCCGTAATGTGATATTATTGTAAAGTTTCAAATTTCGTGTCAATCGGATTTACCGTTTGTCCGGTACAAATTAAAACGCCTAGAAAATCGTTTAAATCGGTTTAATTCAAATTGAACGTTTATAGCCATAACTCGCACAGATGTCCGAATTATCTTTCTAAACCTGTTCCATTGTGTCCGGAACGTGGGGTAAACCCTAGAAACGCTGGTTACGGCGCGTAAATCGGAGTTCGGAAGTTCCGGAATGAATAGTGTTTTTCGTTGAAATTCTATAAAAGGAGACCCAACCCCTTCTTCTTTTTACAAAACCCTAGCCCTAATTTTAAATAACCAGCCGCCACTTTAAGAATCAAAGGCCAGAAACTTTCCAAATTCATTCCTTAATCTCTCCAAATCCATCGACAATTAGAGGAAAGTGTCAACTACAAAGACGAAGAGTGTAACGAGGGCTTTAATTCTATACGGAGTTGATCGTGTTTGGAGCGTCGGAGGGGGAGCTACAGGGGGCCGTCGGCCTTGGCTTGTGCATGCAATTCAAGGATAGGGGGTGGCCGAGCTTGCTATGGTGGCAGCAGAGTGAAGTGGAGGAGATGAGCTTCGAAATGCAAGTTCCTGATCGTGCTATAGTTCAACGTGGTGGCCGAGATCTTGAACCCTAGTTCTTGAGAGATGGGTTTGAGCTTGCGTGATTTACTGGGAGTGAACGTTAGGAGGAAGGAGGGAATGCACGGCCGAAAATTCACTTCCTTTCTTCTCAAATTTCTTCAAATCCAAGCCTCGTTACAACAAACTTCCAACATGAATATTGTAGAGGGAGATGAGAACTACAAGTTCAACGGTAATGATCGTGATTGATGCAGCGTAGAGGGAGTTATGGGATCGCGTTCTCTTGGAAGTTGTGCATGAAATACGAGAGAGAGAGGGGACCGAGCTCTATGATGTTGGGGGCAAAGTTGGCTCTTGGTCGTGGCTACGAAATGGTGTATCCTGATCATGCTAGAACGCGACGTGGAGGAGGCAAAATTAAACCCTAATTCGATCAAATGGGTTCGGCCGTGCTTTTTATCACCTGGAGCATTTGCGTGAACGAAGATGGATGGGGGGGGACGTGCGGCCTGATGGGCTTGGAGTTGGAATCAACGGCCATGATTAGATTAGGTTTGAAAATTAAATAAATGTTGTAATTAATTATAGTTTTAATTCGTGTAACTTCATAAATGCATAACTTTTTCATACGAGGTCGAAAACGCGCGAAACCAGTTGCGTTGGAATCGCATGGACGAGCACTACGCGATGAAATTGGATTGGAGTCGTTTGGAGTTAGTGAGAATTTTGGGTAAAATTAAACGCGCGTTTAATTTTATTCGAAATAAATCGCTAAAACGAAATTGAAATCAAGGTGAGAACTTCTCAATCAATCGAATCAGTTTCGATTTTATTTTAAATAGTTAGATTCAAAATATTTGAATGCATGTTTGAATGATGATTGATATCTATTGATTGTTAAAATAGACATTATGCGCCGTTAGTAAGCGGATGTTATTTATTAAAAACATATACCGCGAATATTTCATAAACAGTGAAATTGGTATTATATATAATAGCAATATATATATATTGGCATATGTATATATTGGAGTTATTGATTTCCCGCATTTGTATAGCGGATGAGACCCTATTGCGCCGTCTATTAAGCGGATAATATTTTAAATCCCATATACCACGATAATTCCGTACTGGAGCGGAATTGGTATTGTGCTAATGTTTGTGGATGCAGGAAAACAGGTTGGAGGGATCCAACTGGATTCCTCAACAGTTTTTATTTGAATTCAGATATTTTGATATTTGATGGATTATCATATCGATATATGATATCGTTGTTGTCGTGATTGACTATTTGGTGTGTAGCATCATTGGACCAAATTTTGGAACTTTAAAATGATTTTAAAAGTGATTTTTGAAAATATACTATATTTTTGAAATTGATCCATTTTAAATAAATAAACGTTATAATTTTTTAATGTTATAAAAATTATGACTTTGAGAAATACGATTAAAGATTGATTTTTGAAAATATGGGACTAATGATTTTATAAAATAGTTTAATCGGGATTTTTGAATTTATTGTGAAAAGTTCAAATATAGGATTTATAAAATTTAATTATTTTATAAATCAAAAGGATGAAATTATAAAGGAGATTAAAGATGTTTTTGAATAATAATACAAACTGATTTGTATATAAGATTTATAAAATGGATATTTATAAATTAGAATATTTTGAATTATAAAACGAGTTTTTATAAGTGTTAGAATGAATTGTGAATGAATTTTATAAATGAATGAAATTTATAGAATTATAAATGGTGAAGTTATAAATGGAATTTTATAAGCAGTAGGTTTATAAAATTTGAAAAGTTAATTGAAGAATGGATTTTTGGATAAATAATTGAATCTTATAAGTTATAAGATTTATAATTATGAAGTTTAAAAGAACGATTTTGTAAAATAATCGTTTTATAAGTATTTAACTTATAATATGGACTTTTGGTTCATAATTGAGATATTAAGTGAATAGGTTAATAAAGAAAATTTATAAAGGAAGATGTTATAAAATAAATAGAAATGGAATTTATAAACGTTGTTTTATAAATTCGTAAACAACTTATTTTGATAAGTAAATTGTTGAAACCTATTTATGGAATTATATTCACGTTTTGAACTATGAATAATCCTTTGAAATAAAATGAATAAAATGATGAAATTGGCTAATGAAGTATATTCACGTTTTTGAATAGTGAATAATATGTTAAAGAAAATGTTTAGGATGTGATATTTTAAACAGAATTAAAACGATCTAACGATGTTTTAAAATGTGTTGAGATTCGAAACCATAGATTTCAACATTTATTGTTGAAATAGACGTTTTCGAGAAATAAAAGGAAATGGTGGACTATAACACTGTTGTTATAGTAAATGATTTCCGAAAGGAAATGTTTTGTATAGTATTGGGATTTATATATCTATTTTAATTTCGAATCCCTATACTATTGTTTTGGGTTGTCGTAACGATGTTTTACGTAACATTCGTTTTGGCCTAAATAATTATGTTTAAGAGAATGATTTCCTTAAAGAATGAAACATATGTTTAATTTCGATTTAAGTATATTGAATATTTTCCAAAGGTTGAAAATAAAAGATTTGTGAATTACTTATTAAATAAGTATGGAAATGTTTTCCAATATGAAGTGAATATTTTGAGAATTTATCTTTTTGAAGATAAATTGAAATGAATTATTGAAATCGTATGTGCATGGATATTTTGAAATATAAATTCACTATGGAATTTATGAATGAAAAGGAAAATTTGTTTAAAAATAAATATTGATTTATTTTTGAAGTATTGAAAATAATATATCTTGTAAAGATATTTTTGGGAAATAAATAATTTGAAAAATTATTTGGAATCTTGTGATGTGTGCATATCCATTGATAGTTCAATAACCGACTATCAATATTTACCTTTGAAAGGTATTTGTTGTGATTTGCTTGAATTTGAATGCACACTTATTTTTAAATTATTGCGCTCGTTATTCGAATTACCCATTCCGAATAGTGATACGACGTAATGGATAGCACTGAAGATCGGTGTTGAAGACCCGGTATTTGCGAGAGCGATAGGATGACCTGTCGATTGACTCTGCACCGAGTTGCTCCGGTATAGAGTTCTCCATATGTGATGGGGAATCCGATCAGGATTGTGGATATCCGGATTACAAGGACTTCTTTGTAAGTGCCTTCAGTTTTGTTCGAGCCCGGAACAGACTTGTATGGATTGTATGTCTGACGTTACAAATTGAGATATAAAGCAGATTTCTTTCAAATATATTTCTGTTGGTCGCGGAGAATTTATTCTTTTAGCTTAACACCCTTCTCTGAGACGTACGAGCTCAGAGGTTATGTAGTTGAAGGTTATCAGCGATATATTCCCAATTTGGTAATGTGACATGCTGAGTGTTGCTGTAAATGATCATTGTGTTGATTATTTGTGATAGGATCATTTGTTTGATCGTCTATCTTGGTGATCATTTCTATGATCATTTGTTGACCCAAAGCATGGCTTTTGTATAAAGTATGTTTTTGTGGACGTGACTTCGTCGAGCCTCACACCCCGGAATGGTCAAAACAAGAAAGATGCAGCAAGGTTATGAGGGGTAGCGCCCTTTAGGATATGTGCATTTCCTTCTGGAAAAGGGTGGTATCATGGTATGGAGCCCAGATACTTACTCATGTTGAAAACACTTTATAATTGTGTGAATTGATTGCGAGCGCTCGGTGAAAGGTCCCAAAGGACCGGGGGATGGCATATTCGGTCAGTTGTTACTCAGTTAGGGGTAACCCGGCCTTGTGTTGGTAGAGATCCGGTTTGGTTCTCGGGGATGTCCATCCAGAGGCATTCTCATGTGGCAATGGGAAGTTCCTTGGCCTGATCATTCGTTGGAAATCCAAAGAAACAATACGATCTTGTACGGTATTAGTTGTAGAACCTATCATTCACTTATGGTGGCGCCCCACTGTTTGGATGGTAGCTATAGTAGGCATACGATAATGGTCGTATGTTGGCTAAGATTTATATTCTACTTTCGAAATAAATTTTTCCTACACTATGCACTAGTAATAATATAAAATGTTCTTTTAAATGCGTATCAAGCATCTTTGACTATCATAAGGAGAAATCTTCTCCGATTCTGCGTTTGCATTGTGTGTGTGTGCGGGAGGCCTTATGGTAGTCTCATTTTTAAAAGCATTGCAAATTGACTTTAAAAATATTCCTCTATTTGATTTTCAAAGATAAATAAACTGTTTTGAGTTCTCACACCAGTCACATGACTGACTCGGAGTTTATTGTTTTCCTTCCTAAACTCTGGGTGCCCATCAATTTCCACACGGGCAGTCAAGAGTTAGGTTTATCAGGATATTCTGGATATTCTGGAGTTGCTGGAGGCAAGCTGGATGGCATGGCGTATTACTACTATATAGTATTTCTTTTTCCGCTGCACTGTTTGTTGTTGTTGTAGTTGTACACTCTGATGATGTAATGTAATGTAATGTGATGTAATGTAATAACTGATATAGTTCTTTGTTTAAAGATTATTCATTTATTTATTATATGTTGTTCCACTGTGAATTGTGAGATTCTGTTATTGTTCTGCTGTTTCTTCTGTTCCGTTCTATTTTCTATTTTCTTTTATCTCTATTTCCTATCTTCTCTCTCTTCTTCTAGTCTTTTTCTTTTTCTTAAACACTGATAATTCGTATTTCTGTTCATCTTGAGTTAATCTATGGAGATTAGTGTATATTCAAGGTGTACGGATTTGCGGGTCTTCACAGGTGGTATCAGAGCATATGGTTAAGCGACAACCATGGTTCTGTTGGGTATTACTCATTAGAGATAGAGTCAGTAGTACTCTAGAATGAGTTTGAGTTTAATAATAGCTATGAGAGCGTATTTGTTAGTGAATATATAAAATTGTTTTATATTGTGATGATTGGTTTGTTGAGTGGCATATGAACCTTCGTCAGCGTGGTCTCGACAACTATGCCGAAGGGGTTTCTAAACACTTGAATAGAACAATTCGACACAATATTGTTTTAAATTGGGTAAATGAAATAATTTTACCTTGAGTATATTTTATATATAAAGGAATGATTTTTCAGAATTATTAAAGTGTGTGTATAAGTTATTGAATAAGTTGTTTGAATAACCTAAATAAAAGAATAATTGTATAAGCAAAAAGAATTATAACAATTGAATTATAATTAAAGTGATTTACAATTGTGAAATAAACTTATATATATAAGAAGTGAAACTATATGAATATAACTTAAGAGATGTTGAATGAAGTTGATATTGGTATCAAAATAAATTAATAAAGTTAAGTGATAAATGTGAACTTAAGTTATATAAATGAAATTCAACTTTTGTAATTGAATTGAATGAATGGATTGACTAATAATCAATTAGATGTGAATAATTGATATGAAATAATGAATATAAGTGTTAATTCATTAAAATCTAATGTTATTGAAAGTTGAATAATTGAATGAAAATCAATTTAATTAAACCAATTGTAAGCAAAGGAAATTGGTTGTAATTAATAAACATTGGTTGATATATGGTTGATTGTATATAATTCATTAAGTGTTAATGAAATTGAATTAATGAAATTGAAAGCTAAAGTAATTGAAATTCAATTAGAACTTAAGTGAATCTTGAATAGAATTGAATTTGTTTTGGAAGTGAACCAACTTGAATATGAATTAGTGAATATAAACTAATTGAAAATGAATGTTAGTAAACATCCACTGTTAATGAATCAAATGTGATTAAATTGAAAACCTATTTCATTGAATATTAATGAGAATATGAATGAATATTTATTGGTTATGAATTTGTTGAATGCTAGTTGGTTGATGGTTGAATATATTGCTTTTATTGCATTTGCTATGTTGACATATATAGTTATTATGTTACTATATGTTGTATATTGATACTATTTTCATATATGCATGTTCTCATATTGTTTGTTGAGTGTTTAGTAGGTGCGGATCGTGTTTGCTTCGCATTTGGAGCTCGCTTTCGCGCTATATTAGCCGTATATGCTCGCTAATAAAATATAAGGTACATATCTCGGATTAAATATCGTACTTTTACACTTTTTCCCTTCGGGATGCCTCATTACTTGATGAGACGTATATTTGTGATATATATACTGTCAATTTTTTTCGGATCGAGCCGCGCAAAGGAGACTATGGCGAATTTTTCCGAAAATTTAAGGCGTTAGAAAAAATTTGAGAAAATTAGAAAATTTTGAAAACTTTAACTTTGATTTTGGAATTGAAAGTTAAACAATAGTGGTTGTTTTTGAAAAGATAACTAAGTATGATTTGAAAACTTAGTAAAGTTATTGTAAGAAGTTTAACTATGGATTTTTGGAAAGTTAATAAATTCTATAACTTTTCTTACTTGTTAATTTCGAGGACGAAATTCTTTTAAGGGGGGGAAGATTGTAACGACCCAGGATTTTTAGTAATTAAAATTTGAATATTTAATTAATTTTAAATATTAATAAATGAAATTTATAAGTCGAATAAATTTTATTTCGAATAATTTGATTTAATTGAATAATTAAATCGATAATTTAATATGTTAAATTATGGAAAAAATTGAAGATTGGGTTAAATATGATTGAAAATGATTTGTAAAATTTTATTTTATCATATTGGAGTTAGAATGATATTTTAGAACTTTTAAAATTGAATTAAAAGTTAATTTGTGAAAATTGAATATTTTAATATTAAATCGACTAGTGAAAATAGTCAATTTTTGAACAGTCTCAGAATTGGACGAGACCAGTTCCATTGGATCCGTAATAGTAAGTTATTACCGGATTTCAATTTTCGTAGCAATCGGAGCTATCATTTGATCGTGGCAGCTCGAAACGCATCGAATTATTTTTAATATTAATTTGGCGAGTTAAAATAGCCATTTTTCAAAAAGTCTCGGATTTCGACGAAACTAGTTTCATCGGATCCGTAATTTGATATTATTGTAAGGTTTCAAATTTCGTGTCAATCGGATTTACCGTTTGTCCGGTACAAATTAAAACGCCTAGAAATCGTTTAAATCGGTTTAATTCAAATTGAACGTTTATAGCCATAACTCGCATAGATGTCCGAATTAGCTTTCGAAACCTGTTCCATTGTGTCCAGAACGCGGGGTAAACCCTAGAAACGCTGGTTACGGCACGTAAATCGGAGTTCGAAAATTCCGGAATGAATAGTGTTTTTCGTTGAAATTCTATAAAAGGAGACCCAACCCCTTCTTCTTTTTACAAAACCCTAACCCTAATTTTAAATCACCAGCCGCCACTTTAAGAATCAAAGGCCAGAAACTTCCCAAATTCATTCCTTAATCTCTCCAAATCCATCGACAATTAGAGGAAAGTGTCAACTACAAAGACGAAGAGTGTAACGAGGGCTTTAATTCTATACGGAGTTGATCGTGTTTGGAGCGTCGGAGGGGGAGCTACAGGGGGCCGTCGGCCTTGGCTTGTGCACGCAATTCAAGGATAGGGGGTGGCCGAGCTTGCTATGGTGGCAGCAGAGTGAAGTGGAGGAGATGAGCTTCGAAATGCTAGTTCCTGATCGTGCTATAGTTCAACGTGGTGGCCGAGATCTTGAACCCTAGTTCTTGAGAGATGGGTTTGAGCTTGCGTGATTTACTGGGAGTGAACGTGAGGAGGAAGGAGGGAATGCACGGCCGAAAATTCACTTCCTTTCTTCTCAAATTTCTTTAAATCCAAGCCTCGTTACAACAAACTTCCAACATGAATATTGTAGAGGGAGATGAGAACTACAAGTTCAACGGTAATGATCGTGATTGATGCAGCGTAGAGGGAGTTATGGGGCCGCATTCTCTTGGAAGTTGCGCACGAAATACGAGAGAGAGAGGGGACCGAGCTCTATGATGTTGGGGGCGAAGGTGGCTCTTGGTCGTGGCTACGAAATGGTGTATCCTGATCATGCTAGAACGCGACGTGGAGGAGGCAAAATTAAACCCTAATTCGATCAAATGGGTTCGGCCGTGCTTTTTATCACCTGGAGCATTTGCGTGAATGAAGATGGATGGGGGGGGGACGTGCGGCCCGATGGGCTTGGAGTTGGAATCAACGGCCATGATTAGATTAGGTTTGAAAATTAAATAAATGTTGTAATTAATTATAGTTTAAATTCGTGTAACTTCATAAATGCATAACTTTTTCATACGAGGTCGAAAACGCGCGAAACTAGTTGCGTTGGAATCGTATGGACGAGAACTACGCGATGAAATTGGATTGGAGTCGTTTGGAGTTAGTGAGAATTTCGGGTAAAATTAAACGCGCGTTTAATTTTATTCGAAATAAATCGCTAAAACGAAATTGAAATCAAGGTGAGAACTTCTCACTCAATCGAATCAGTTTCGATTTTATTTTAAATAGTTAGATTCAAAATATTTGAATGCATGTTTGAATGATGATTGATATCTATTGATTGTTAAAATAGACATTATGCACCGTTAGTAAGCGGATGTTATTTATTAAAAACATATACCGCGAATATTTCATAAACAGTGAAATTGGTATTATATATAGTAGCAATATATATATATTGGCATATGTATATATTTGAGTTATTGATTTCCTGCATTTGTATAGCGGATGAGACCCTATTGCGCCGTCTATTAAGCGGATAATATTTTAAATCCCATATACCGCGATAATTCCGTACTAGAGCGGAATTGGTATTGTGCTAATGTTTGTGGATGCCGGAAAACAGGTTGGAGGGATCCAACTGGATTCCTCAACAGTTTTTATTTGAATTCAGATATTTTGATATTTGATGGATTATCATATCGATATATGATATCGTTGTTGTCGTGATTGACTATTTGGTATGTAGCATCATTGGACCAAATTTTGGAACTTTAAAATGATTTTAAAAGTGATTTTTGAAAATTTACTATATTTTTGGAATTGATCCATTTTAAATAAATAAACGTTATAATTTTTTAATGTTATAAAAAATATGATTTTGAGAAATACGATTAAAGATTGATTTTTGAAAATATGGGACTAATGATTTTATAAAATAGTTTAATCGGGATTTTTGAGTTTATTGTGAAAAGTTTAAATATAGGATTTATAAAATTTAATTATTTTATAAATCAAAAGGATGAAATTATAAAGGAGATTAAAGATGTTTTAGAATAATAATACAAACTGATTTGTATATAAGATTTATAAAATGGATATTTATAAATTAGAATATTTTGAATTATAAAACGAGTTTTTATAAGTGTTAGAATGAATTGTGAATGAATTTTATAAATGAATGAAATTTATAGAATTATAAACGGTGAAGTTATAAATGGAATTTTATAAGCAGTAGGTTTATAAAATTTGAAAAGTTAATTGAAGAATGGATTTTTGGATAAATAATTGAATCTTATAAGTTATAAGATTTATAATTATGAAATTTAAAAGAACGATTTTGTAAAATTTATAAGTATTTAACTTATAATATGGACTTTTGGTTCATAATTGAGATATTAAGTGAATAGGTTAATAAAGAAAATTTATAAAGGAAGATGTTATAAAATAAATAGAAATGGAATTTATAAACGTTGTTTTATAAATTTGTAAACAACTTATTTTGATAAGTAAATTGTTGAAACCTATATATGGAATTATATTCACGTTTTGAACTATGAATAATCCTTTGAAATAAAATGAATAAAATGATGAAATTGGCTAATGAAGTATATCCACGTTTTTGAATAGTGAATAATATGTTAAAGAAAATGTTTAGGATGTGATATTTTAAACAGAATTAAAACGATCTAACGATGTTTTAAAATGTGTTGAGATTCGAAACCATAGATTTCAACATTTATTGTTGAAATAGACGTTTTCGAGAAATAAAAGGAAATGGTGGACTATAACACTGTTGTTATAGTAAATGATTTCCGAAAGGAAATGTTTTGTATAGTATTGGGATTTATATATCTATTTTAATTTCAAATCCTTATACTAGTGATTTTGGGTTATCGTAACGATGTTTTACGTAACATTCGTTTTGGCCCAAATAATCATGTTTAAGAGAATGATTTCCTTAAAGAATGAAATATATGCTTAATTTCGATTTAAGTATATTGAATATTTTCCAAAGGTTGAAAATAAAAGATTTGTGAATTACTTATTAAATAAGTATGGAAATGTTTTCCAATATGAAGTGAATATTTTGAGAATTTATCTTTTTGAAGATAAATTGAAATGAATAATTGAAATCGTATATGCATGGATATTTTGAAATATAAATTCACTATGGAATTTATGAATGAAAAGGAAAATTTTTTTAAAAATAAATATTGATTTATTTTTGAAGTATTGAAAATAATATATCTTGTAAAGATATTTCTGGGAAATAAATAATTTGGAAAATTATTTGGAATCTGGTGATGTGTGCATATCCATTGATAGTTCAATAACCGACTATCAATATTTACCTTTGAAAGGTATTTGTTGTGATTTTCTTGAATTTGAATGCACACTTATTTTTAAATTATTGTGCTCGTTATTCGGATTACCCATTCCGAATAGTGATACGACGTAATGGATAGCATTGAAGATCGGTGTTGAAGACCCGGTATTTGCGAGAGCGATAGGATGACATGTCGATTGACTCTGCACCGAGTTGCTCCGGTATAGAGTTCTCCATATGTGATGGGGAATCCGATCAGGATTGTGGATATCCGGATTCCAAGGACTTCTTTGTAAGTGCCTTCGGTTTTGTTCGAGCCCGGAACAGACTTGTATGGATTGTATGTCTGACGTTACAAATTGAGATATAAAGCAGATTTCTTTCAAATATATTTCTGTTGGTGGCGGAGAATTTATTCTTTTAGCTTAACACCCTTCTCTGAGACGTACGAGCTCAGAGGTTATGTAGTTGACGGTTATCAGCGATATATTCCCAATTTGGTAATGTGACATGCTGAGTGTTGCTGTAAATGGTCATTGTGTTGATTATTTGTGATAGGATCATTTGTTTGATCGTCTATCTTGGTGATCATTTCTATGATCATTTGTTGACCCAAAGCATGGCTTTTGTATAAAGTATGTTTTTGTGGACGTGACTTCGTCGAGCCTCACACCCCGGAATGGTCAAAACAGGAAAGATGCAGCAAGGTTATGAGGGGTAGCGCCCTTTAGGATATGTGCATTTCCTTCTGGAAAAGGGTGGTATCATGGTATGGAGCCCAGATACTAACTCATGTTGAAAACACTTTATGATTGTGTGAATTGATTGCGAGCGCTCGGTGAAAGGTCCCAAAGGACCGAGGGATGGCATATTCGGTCAGTTGTTACTCAGTTAGGGGTAACCCGGCCTTGTGTTGGTAGAGATCCGGTTTGGTTCTCGGGGATGTCCATCCAAAGGCATTCTCATGTGGCAATGGGAAGTTCCTTGGCCTGATCATTCGTTGGAAATCCAAAGAAACAATACGATCTTGTACGGTATTAGTTGTAGAACCTATCATTCACTTATGGTGGCGCCCCACTTTTTGGATGGTAGCTATAGTAGGCATACGATAATGGTCGTATGTTGGCTAAGATTTATATTCTACTTTCGAAATAAATTTTTCCTACACTATGCACTAGTAATAATATCAAATGTTCTTTTAAATGCGTATCAAGCATCTTTGACTATCATAAGGAGAAATCTCCTCTGATTCTGCGTTTGCATTGTGTGTGTGTGCGGGAGGCCTTATGGTAGTCTCATTTTTAAAAGCATTGCGAATTGACTTTAAAAATATTCCTCTATTTGATTTTCAAAGATAAATAAACTATTTTGAGTTCTCACACCAGTCACATGACTGACTCGGAGTTTATTGTTTTCCTTCCTAAACTCTGGGTGCCCACCAATTTCCACACGGGCAGTCAAGAGTTAGGTTTATCAGGATATTCTGGATATTCTGGAGTTGCTGGAGGCAAGCTGGATGGCATGGCGTATTACTACTATATAGTATTTCTTTTTCCGCTGCACTGTTTGTTGTTGTTGTAGTTGTACACTCTGATGATGTAATGTAATGTAATGTGATGTAATGTAATAACTGATATAGTTCTTTGTTTAAAGATTATTCATTTATTTATTATATGTTGTTCCGCTGCGAATTGTGAGATTCTGTTATTGTTCTGCTGTTTCTTCTGTTCCGTTCTATTTTCTATTTTCTTTTATCTCTATTTCCTATCTTCTCTCTCTTCTTCTAGTCTTTTTCTTTTTCTTAAACACTGATAATTCGTATTTCTGTTCATCTTGAGTTAATCTATGGAGATTAGTGTATATTCAAGGTGTACGGATTTGTGGGTCTTCACAAATACTATGGCTATGAATAAAACATGAGCTCACAACACTCAATTTGAAGCTTCTCAAAACACACCTTTTACCAAAAGGTATGTTCTGGGGGAGGGGGCAAAGTGTTATCCCACCCTTTAGCAAGGCCGAGATATCTAGAAGTTAACTGAAAATAAGTTATTACGGGTCACAAATATCGATTATGCATCGCATGTTCACTATGGATATCGATGAATCTTTTTCCAAGCCCAAATGAAGCTACAACTGACAAGACAGGACAAGCATAGCCATAAAAGCTGATATTTCAAATTTTAGGTCAATCGTAGTTCGTGTGATCGAGATATGATTGATACAAGTTGAGCAAGATACGCTATTTGGATCCATCAAGGGATATCAGATTTCGTATCGATCATGTTCGAATCGATCCACGGTCGCGTTGTTCGAATCAATTGAGTTCGAATCGATCGGAATGACACCACCTCGTATGTGTTCGTATCAATAAGAGCAGTTCCGCTTCGTATCAATCGTGTACTTGTCATTCCTGCGAAGTCAAATTCGTATCCATCAAGACATCGGCAATTCGTATCGACTACCCAAGCCAGTTCATATGCACTTTGTATCGATTAGACGTCGAGCCTTTTGTATCGATCAAAACACACACAAGTAATCGATGTGAGAGACACATAATGTGATCGACACAAATTGATCGCTAAGATCGATACGAACAAGGACGAATGATCGTTGCGAACAAGGCCCCAATAATGGATACGAATGAGACTCGGTCAACTCGGCGCGTGAAGTGGATCGATCCAAGAATGTCGCACCACGTCATCTTGCCTACACGTGTTCGAGATCGAGTTGAATAGATCGATACGAAATGTATCGATACGAACAGAAGCAATGCGAAGAGGATCAATTCGAGCAAAACAGCCAACCGAAAACTTGAATTTGCATCGATCATATCTCGCAAAGCACAGGTCCAAATGCTATGAAATTTTCACAGGAGCTTACGTACAAGCTAAAGAATGTTCGCACCAAGTTATGACTTGAGTGGACAAAATCTTGATCGATATGAATTACGTTTGTATCGATCGTGGATCGATTCGAAACTTCATGGGATCGATCGCGTGGGCCCACTCACGTGCCAGAAGGAGTCTCCCAAAGTTTGAGCTAGACATTTGCATCGAGCACCTATAAATAGCACCCTAAAGCCTACAGAAAGGGGACTTCGAAGTGGACGTAGGTCGGAGATAGCCGAACCACTATAAATCCTATGTTCATGTTCGTTATTTTCAAATTATTTCGTCTGGATCTGAGATTTGTATTAGAATATTACTAATTTATATTCATATACTCGTGATTTCACGATATTCAGGGTTTGTGACCAATTTTGGTGCAAACATTTATATATAAAATAATTTCAATATTAAATAAAACCATATATATTTCCTTTCAAAACCATAGAGATCATTTTCAAAATATTTATATATAGACCGACAGTGTTTGTATATAATTTTCTATCTTATGATCAAGTGATATGGATATTTGTCATTTCAATCCGTAATTTAAATATATACGGGTTATATCATTTCAACCCGCAATCCCAAATTCAATTTAATGAAAATCGTTTGGGTTGATCACTTCAACCCATAACGATTTTCTCCTATTCTACAATCGTTCGGGTATGTATCATTTCAGCCCATAGGGAATTCTAAACTAACAGGGAATTTGCAGAGTGATAACAGATATGATAATAATATAACAGGCATATATCTTCAATATACATAACCGATAATGGTGTCAGATGTCACATGTGAACAGATAGCATATATATAGCAGTGTAAATAACTAGCAGCGACATATTTCAATTGTCGTTTTAATTGTAATCAAATTTAACAAATATAAGAACGTTAATCGTGAGTGATTGCTCACCTTTCAAGGTTAGAGATGAACGAGAAAGAGATGAGTTACGAATCCAAGCATGAATTCCAAAACAAAGCTAGATTGGCATAATTCGATGAACAAAGCTGATAAATAGGAATAGACGAAATCAAATCAGAACAGAATCGATGAAGATAAATTGGAATAACAAAACTGATATATATATAATCATATTTTAACTTCAAACATATATATTAAATTAAATATATATTCATTTCAAAATTCATTGTTCTAAATTAAAACTCAAATATTAAAGTCAAACATATATATAATAATAAACCGGCTTATATTAACCTATGTATACTTGTATAGCATATAGCAGATTATACTTTAAACTTATCCCATTTAGATATGCAAGCCAATGCATATATACTTTTGTAAACCCATATAACATATTTCAGAACCAAAGCGTATATACATATTTTACTTAAAATATCTGTCAATAGGTATATATATATAATCTTTCATAAAATAATATAAACTAGCATACTTTCTTTTATATAAAACTTTTACAAAAATATGAACAGTATATATGTGTATATGTATAGATACTTCTAAACATCCATATCTCAAACTCAACAGATATATATATATATATATAATATATATATATATGTGTGTGTGTGGGTATGTGTGTGTGTATTAACACACCACGCGTTGAAATATATTTATGAACTAGAAAACTGACATAACAAAAATATAATATAGCATCATGGCATATTATAAAAGGTTAACATGTATATATTATACTTAAGTCAATATAAATTATAAAACAACACAAACTACTTATATAAACAAAAAATATCTCTATAAATTTATATAAACATGCAGAAAAACCAAACAAGTATATATATAGCTAATATATAACTCAAACACAAATATATACATGCCTACTCACAGCTGATATGCAAACATTATTATTAATAAGATAAAGCTATATATGCATATAAACTTTCATATAAAATATATATACTTAAAATGGTCTATATGTATCTTATATAGAATATATATAAATGTTTAAACTTATATAAACTGAACTTTGTAAGATTAACACTATAAACAACCAAAGTGTAAGATATAAAGCTCTCGGCATATCATATATAAGTTTTCTTACATAAAAACATGAACTGGTTATACTTTAAAGATCAAATATTTATATAAGTAAACATATATATACTCATATCATAATACAACATATATATGTATAAAATATACCAATACCAAAAAACTCACATGTAAACTTATACAGTATGAAAATAAAATATATACGTAGAAACACATACATATATTTTATATAAGACTGTTTATACATAGCGTACGTATGTAATAATATATATAAGACACAGTGAAAATATATACATATTAGTTGTCTAAATCATATATAAACCTGCAAAAAAGTTTTACTTTCGTATGATTTGAAAATCTATGCTCTGTTATAATATATATACTAACATATTTTACATTATATATATATATATATATATATATATGTATGTATAAGCTTGAGTAAAACAAACCAAAGGAAGAAGGATACCTTTGCTCGGTCGAACAAGAGTTGGGTAGCCGGTCGCTGTTAGGCGTTTCTGGTGGTGGGGAGGTTGTTCTCAGACGAGCTGGTGGTAAAGCACGGGGTAGGACTGTAGGTGGGTGAGGTGGAAGATAGGATCTGACGTGGATGAGGAAGGCCGCGTTAGTGTGGAGTGGAGAGGATGCATCAGAGATGAGGATGGAGGGGACCGAGTGCTTGGAGGCGGATCTGACGTGCGGTGGCACTGAGAGAAGAGAAGTAGGACGCTGTTGAATAGTTTCAGCATGTAGTGAGCTTCCATGTTCCACGACACAAGATAACTCGAACGTGCGAATGGCAGTGGTTTCAATTCAGAATGCAAAATATACAACATGTGTTTTAAATTTTCTTTTGAACCGACGATATATGAAAGATCAAAGTTTAAATATGAAAATGAAAAGTGCGAAAGCCAATGGTCACATTTAGGAAGCTATGAATGCTAAATGGCTGTACAGTTCACGGTAGATAAACCAATGGTTACAAGAAGTTTAAAGGCTAAAATTTAAAACTAATATGGTAGACCGATTGACGTTTTCCATTGTGTACCGGACTTCAAAACACAGAATTGAATATACCACAAAGATCAGCACGACAAGACGATCAAAATGGTATATAGATATCAGTGGCACGACCATCCTATCGAAAGTCTATATTCGGTACAGAAAATGCTGCCAATTTGCCAAAAATAAGATAAATGGAGTAATAACAGTCCAAATTTGAGGAAAAGGAATATGATATCTCACTCAAAAGATGATTTTAAAATTTTTTGTATAAAATTATTCAAGTTTGAAAAACATTTTATTATCATCAATTTTTAACTGATTTGAATTGAAATAGAATTACACAATGAAAATAAACTTCCATATTATCATATGAAAATTTACCATTTGCTATGTTTAAGTAGATGTATTCCAAATATTAAATTTTTATTTCAAATTTTTTTATTATTTAAAATATTACAAAATTTCAGTCAAATATGTTATAAAAACTATTAAAATTTACGGGTCCTTACATCCTCTCTATTGTTTCTGCTTTGATTCAATTATAGCCCCAAATTCAACACAGCCAGTCTTCTGCAATTCGTCGATGATTCGTCCATCAAATTCGCCCCTTCCTTTTCACTGTTTTCACTACCTATTCAATTGATAGTCGTCGATTCACCCTCGCCCGACTCCTATAATTTTCCAACACATCATCATACAAAGGTATGTTTTATTTCTCCAACCCATAGCATTATCGTCAATAGTTAAAATGACAAAGAAATGTTTCTCACTAGGTATAAATGCTTCTTCGGCTCATGGCACATAGATTGCTTCTTAGTTTCAAATTTTTGCTTTCGCCTTTCAGTACTCATCCTAGGGTTCCTTGAATTTTTCTATTTTTAATTCCAAAAACATGTTAATACCTCATCTAATCCCATTGTTTGATTCTATTTATTCTTGATTATGGTCTTCATTGTCCAAATTTGGTAGATATGGCATAAAATCATTTTACTTAATAAATTTGTAAAAGAATCTAATTGCTTAATTAAGTTAATATTAGATTTTCTATTTTTGATTTTCCATGTGACTATGGAAATGATCTAAAATGAATTTTCTTACTGATTTGTTTACTGAATAACTCCGTAGTTACAATAATTTTGCTTAGAGAATGAGATTAAATTTGAGATCAATGGATTTTAGAAGAAGGCTATAGAATTGGAACCCTTGCCATGGATGTTTGCTTCCCTCCCAGCGGTCTTAATCAAGTAATTATTTCTTGCTTGCTTTTCTTAAATTTGAATTTTCCTCTGTTAGTTAAAAATGATGTACGTAAAATTACTCATCCTAGATTCTTTGAATTTTCTTTTTAATTTTTAAATCTGCCCTTTCCTCGTCTAATCCTATCATGTGATTCTATTTATTTTTGATTGCAGCATTGTCCTAACTATATATATGGTAAAATCATTCTATTTCATCAATTTGTAAATGAATTTGATTGCTTGATTAAATTAGTATTGGATTTTTTATTGTGATGACGTAGAATTTTTGGATGTTTGAAATCGGAATATTTAATTGATTTCAAATATTAAAATGTTAATTTTTAACTTGAATTCAAATATCACTATTTATTTGATAATTAAATTTTTTAATTAAATAATTTAAAGTTAGGTAAAATGTTGAATCTGGAGTTTTAAGCCTCTTAAAAATAATTTGAAGGCTTATAAGATTTATAATGATGATATTGAAGATAACAGAATGGTTAAAATTTAATTTAAAGGTAATTTGTTCAGTTTTAAGACTTTATGGTTTAAATTGAATTTAAAAAATAGCCTTCCGAGGTACAATCTCGTATTTCAATGAAACCAGTTCCCATGGATCTGTAATAGTGTATTATTATCGGGTTTTAATTTTCATAGTGGTTGGAGTTGTCGTGTGAGCATACGATATATAAACGCACTGAAATCTATATCAAAATTAATGTAATAACTGGGTCCAAAAAGCTATCTTCTCCGTGCGATCGAATTAGGATTTGAAACCTTTTTCAGTGCATTCGAAATAGGGGTATAATATTATAAATGCCTAGTGGCACGCCTCGATAGGGGTACACGATTTTAAGCTACGTAAATCGAGACGATTTAAATTTAAATACAAATATAATATATCCTTCGTTTGACTAGTCAACTTCAGTTGAAATTCTTTCCCCATCAGCCTTTCATCTCAGCCTCCATCCTATACCTATTGTAACGTCATGGATTTTTCCCGCTCGAGAATCGACATCCATACTTTAAATCGTATTCGAATGCCGTAGATTCGATCGTTCAAATCCGATTCGCCGGAGCTTATAACCCAATTAAGTAAACATCACAGCGGAATAAAAGAATAATACATTGATATACAGCATCGATACAATATCTGGTACAACAGAATGATACAATGAATATCAATATACATCAGAGATACAAGAAAATAGCAGCGGAAAAGAAATATAGATAATGCTAGCAGCGGAACAAATAACTCTAAGATAGTCTTCACCGAAGAACTCCAAATCTGAAACTCCATCTCCAAGAACCAATCCAGCAATAGCTCGAACTCCCCATAACAATGCACCATGCTAGGCAAGACTGGTGCGAACCAAAGACTGAACTAAACTTCAGATAATCCACTATATCTAATTATCTGAAAAACCCAACTCCGGACTGCTCGTGTAGAAAATTTTGAGCACCCAGAGTTTAGGAAAGGAACAATAAACTCCGGATCAGTCATGGGACTGGTGTGAGCAACAAAAACAGTTTATCTTTAAAAACAATCAACAAGAGAATTAAAGTAAATTCGCAATGCTTTTTGAAAATGAAACTACCATAAGACCTCCCACCACACACACAATGCAAACGCAGACTTGGAGGAGATTTCTTCTTATGATAGTCAAACATGCTTAATACGCAGAAAATTTCTTTGATATTATTATTATAAGTGCAAAGTGCAGAAAACATTTCGAAAGTAGAATATAAATCTTAGCCAGCATAGACATTTCGAACTATGCCTACTATAGCTACCATCCAAACAGTGGGGCGCCACCATAAGTGAATGGCAGGTTCTACAACTAAAACCGTACAAGGCTCGTATTATTTATTTGGATTTCCAACAAATGGTCAGGCCAAGGAACTTCCCATTGCCACATGAGAACGCCTCTGGAAGGACGTCCCCGAGAACCTAACCGGATCTCTGCCAACACAAGGCCGGGTTACCCCTAACTGGGTAACTACTGACACGAGTATGCGACCTCCCGGTTGTAACAACCTTTTACCGGGGCCCCAACATCAAATCACAAAACAAGATATATATATAAGTTTGTGATGTCCACATAAGTAAGTATCTGGGCTCCATACCATGATACCACTTCTATTCAGAAGGAGATGTACATACCCTAAAGGGGGACTACCCCCTAATAACCTTGCTGCATCTTTCCTGTTTTGACCATTCCGGGGTGTGAGGTTCGACGAGGTCACGTCCACAAAGCCACGCTTTAGTACAAAGCCATGCTTTGGGTCAAAAAATGATCAAAGTAATGTTCACAAAGATAAATGATCAAACAAATGATCATATCACAAATGATCAAACAATGATCATTTCACAGCAACACTTAGCATGTCACTTTACCAAATTGGGAATATATAGCTGATAACCTTCAACTACATAACCTCTGAGCTCGTATGTCTCAGAGAAGGGTGTTAAGCTAAAAGAATAAATTCTTCGCCACCAACAGAAATGTATTTGAAAGAAATCTGCTTTATATCTCAAAGTGTAATGTCAGACACACAATCCATACAAGTCTGTTTCGGGTTCGAACAGAACCGAAGGCACTTCCAAAGAAGTCCTTGCAAATCCGGATAATTTCTAATCACGTCCGGACTTCCCATCACATATGGAGTCTCTATACCGGGGACCAGTCGATGCAAAGACATTCGACGAGTTGTCCTTACGTTTTCGAAAATATTCGGTCTTCATCATCGGTCTTCAAATGCTATCCATATCGACGTACCACATATTCGGAATGGGATATATGACACAAAGCTCCTCTCCCGGCTAAACCGAATAGTGAGCGCAATATTTAAAAACATATGGATATGGGGATTTCAATTAAGTCACAACTTAATTATTCAAACATTTCTTTCAAATGGTTTTAACAAATTACCATTTCAAATCTTTAAACAAAAAGATTTATTTCACAAAGATCAATTCATAGATTTCCAAAATAATTTCATTTCGATAGGATTAACTCATTAAATCTTTAAATCAAAGATTTAACTTATAGCTTTCAAACTGTTTCTATAACTTGGAAATCATTTTCATTTTAAACTAGAAGTCTTTTTAACACAAATTGGAAGTTCATTACTTATGTGAAAGCTTTTATTATTTGGAAACAAATAGTTTTCGTTTCAGAAAAATCCAATTATATTTACCTGAGTTAAAGTTCTTAATTCATATTCATATTCCCAATTAATACATTTTAAAATGATTCAACCCATATATAACTGGTATAACATTTTTAATCCCTAGTTTTAAATCATAGTATTCAGTTTCACACTTTGGAATTTAAATTTAAATCAAATTATTTAAATTTCAAACTTTATCAAGTTATTCAAAATAAATTTCATCTTTGAAATTCCATTTTCAAAAGCTTTTCACTTTAAACCCAATCTCATTTTCAAACTATTTGAATTTAAAAATTCAAATTTAAAACTATTTTCATAAATCTGTGACTCAATCGATTTCCTCGTGAAATCCATATTTGTGTGTGTATAAGTGTGGTCCAGGGGTTCAACACAAAAGTGCAACATCATCAATCATCACAGATTAAATACACAGAAATATAGTTGATAAGCGATATAAACCATAGCGCTCATCGTCCATTCACAGATTCACAGATAATATACAGATGCAATAAATATACACAGTTCAATCTATAGAACAAAATATCACAAATCAGATAGGATAATCAATTCAAGGCATCTCATACAATACAATCATTCATAAGTAAGGTTAAGCATTCAATTGTCATTTATAAGTAGGATTAATTAAATTGATTAATCCTAATCGATTCAATTTATTTCAAAGTAAAATAAATTTCTTATGAATTTGATTATCTAATCCTGATTTATTAATTACAAATCATTTGATATAAATTAATTTATCAAACATTTTGATTAATTAATTTATTCTTAATTAATCATATTAATTAAATTAACCTCTGAACCAATTACATAATTAATTAACCTCTTAATTTATTATCTTAATTAAACTTTTAATTACTTCTCATTAAGCAATCACCTCATAACCATTAATCATTAATTACCACTTAATCTTTATCATTAAGTTAATCAAAATATTCAAATTCAATTACAATTGGTAATTTGCCCCTTTATTACTTTCATTAAGTAATTATAATTTATAATTGATTTTCTTATTCAATTAATCTAATTAATTATCAAAATTATTCACATTAATTTAATCACTTAATAATTCCTAGTTAATTATCTTCATTTACTAATAGCATTTCTTTAATTACTTTTAAATTTATCTCTAATTATAAATTAATCTAAATCATTAATTTATAAATTCGATAAATAAATCATTCCTTAATTATCTTATTAATTGAATCATTTAATACCTTAATTATCTCTTATATAATTCATTTCTTATTGATGACTTCATTAACATTAGAGTGAAAAACATTTCACTTTTGAATTTAAATTAAATTTACATTTTGAATTTAAAATTCAAAATGATTATTCTTTTAAACATTAATCCAATTTAAAAAATCAATTTATAATTCTTTAAAATAAATGTAAATAACATTTATTACTTATATAAGAGAAAGCTTTTAAACTAATCTACTTAATTTTTATTTAAAAATTAAGTTTTCAAAATACATTAATATTCTTACTTGCAAATTCAAGTTAAAACCAATCATTTAACTTCTCATTAAAATTTAAGAAACCCATTATAAAAGAATTTTATCAAAACCAAATAAATATTTGTTTTTAAAACCTTGATTTGAAATTTTAATTTAAAATCCAAATTCCATTTAAATTTTCTTTAAAATTCAAATTTGCAGACAGGTTTCATAAAACCTGTAACATACAAAATAACCCGAGGCTAACAAACTTGCTTCGAGTCAGACTCCCCATTGCTTCGAGTCAAGTACTCGAATAACTCGAGTAAAACCCGAGTTAAAATTCCCTGCACACCACCTAAAATTCCTCAGCATTTCAATGAGCACGGTGCACGTGCACCATCATCGCAGCCGACTCCGTTCAACGGCAACAATCTCCTCACATCAACGATCATCCTCAGATCCATTCGCGACCAACAAAATCCATAAAATAACTCGAAATCGAAATCGAGAAAAAGTGAAACCTGGAAACGCAAAGTCACGAAACCTGGAAACGCACCCCTCCATAAACCCAAACCTGTCAACGCCTCGCATCCACTCCCTCGACCACCGGAACGTATGAAACTTCGGCCATCACTTTGTCATCAACCCCTTTTCCATCATCCACCGCCGCGTGCAACTCGATGCACGAGAGACGCCGCTTCAGTCGATTCCTTAACCACTAAAAAAAATTAGGTTTCCCAACTTAAACCCCTCGTCGCTGCCTCCACGGCCATCAGACCACCGCCGCACCATTTTTACATGAACCCCTGGTCGCTCCTCCACGTCCAGGAGGAAACTCGACTCCTCCAGTCAACGAGATCACTCACGGCGACCCAAAATGCCCAAAACAATCAAACCCAAACTGCTACTTCACTGCTTAACTAAAAATTGTGATTTGAGTTTTAAAAATCCTATTTTTGATTGAGTAAACAGTTTGTAAACTTGAATCGAAAATTCATGAGGTTTGAATTTGTCACTTAATTCAAGTATTACTGTTCTTATGTTCTTTTCCATAGCAGACCACTTTATTTAGCATGAAATAAATTTTAAAATCCACTTTATACTTACCCAAACATATTTTGTTTATATGTTTTGTTCTAACAATCAATAGATTGAGCAGTAATGATCTTTGAAATATATCTGAGTTTGAATTTTTAATACAGAGAGGTTTAACAGGGTTCCAATATACTGATATCCCACTCCACAATTACACAGAGAAGTGAACTTATAAATACCCACGCAAACATCATCAATAAATGAACACAAATTTGATTATCTTCATACTTAAGTCAAGAAACTAGATACTTAGATTGTAGAAAATAAAGTTACTCACGGTGGATTCCAGAAAATGATCAGAGCTTCCACTTTTCTTGAAACAAGCTGTGAAGATTGCAAGCTGAACTTCTCTTACTTTTTTTTTCTTTTCTTTTTTGAACAAATTGAACTTGTTTAAGTTTATTAGATATAATGATGTTTATCTCCCTCTAATATTCAATCTTGCTGAACGAAATGGAATTAGGAAGGTGATATTGATATATAGGAAGCAAGTCTACAGGTTGATTATAATTGGTACAACCATCAGAGATATTTTTTTTCTTTGCTTATCTTGACTAGCAGATGTTTTTGGGGGCTGAAGTGAATCCATTAAATGCCTATGCTTATTTAAACTCGGCTGATAGTAGCTTCTTTTGCATGCAAGAGAATATGGCATTTAATGCCCTGGTCCTTTTTGTTTTCTTATTTGTACTTGTTTATATGTTCTTTTGTTTCTTGCTTTGCTTTTACATACTTATTATATTTTCCTATACTTTCATTAGTTCGACTGAGAGATGATATGTTGGTGACTGCTTCAATTATCATGTACAAGTTTACATACACTTGTTCTATGTGTACATAGATATAAAGTTAAATATTAGTTTGTTTATATTTTCACTTGCCTGCATACTTTCTTCTTCTTTACTTTTCTTGTCTTTTATTTGTTTGTTTCATGTTGATAAGCTTACACTTATCTTATTATTTATTTCCGTATATTCAAATTAATTCTTAATCAATTCATAATCTAAATAGTATTTTATATCAATTACCCTTTATTTCATAATTTTTATTCCAAAATGAAATTGATTATCAATTCACACTCAATTTAAATCCGGGATCGTTACAGACTTCCCCCCTTAAAAAGAATTTCGTCCTCGAAATTCGCCAGAGAGAGATAACGGAGATAGATGAAAGATAGAGAAATATTCTTTCGGATCAAACTGGATATCGATTCTGGATTTGGCTCACCAATTCAGAATATCAACAATAGATACAAGAAATTACAATAGAATTTCAAATTTAGTTTTAAACGAAATCGTTTTATCGATTCAATTCAATTTATTCTTCATATTCTATAAATCAATTTAACCCAATTTAAATTTTCTAATTCCTAATTTTAATTCATGTTCATTAAGGTTTAAAATCAAAAACCGATAAGAAACCGATGAAGTTACGAAGTAAGAATTTTCTACAATGATTCGTAGAGCATCAATACACCGAACTTCTTTCTAGAGCTGTCTCGAAGAAATCAAAAGAATTTGGAAACGAATCAAAGGAAATTGATAAGAAAGTTGTTTCCACTGTTGCAGGTTATTGACCATTTATAGTCGTATTTACCTGTCCCCTATCTCGTTCTCTTCTCGCACTCATACTCACTATCAGTGGATAGTAAGAGAATTTACTGAGGCATTCAGACGGATATCTTAGGGATATACTCATTCTAGGGTTACTTCACCCTATCTCTAATGAGCTACTTAATGTGTTATACTCCTGAGCTAAAGTTCAACCTTAGCTCTGATACCAAATGTAACGTCACGGATTTTGCCCGCTCGAGAATCGACATCCATACTTTAAATCGTATTCGAATGCCGTAGATTCGATCGTTCAAATCCGATTCGCCAGAGCTTATAACCCAATTAAGTAAACATCACAGCGGAATAAAAGAATAATACATTGATATACATCATTGATACAATATCTGGTACAACAGAATGATACAATGAATATCAATATACATCAGAGATACAAGAAAATAGCAGCGGAAAAGAAATATAGATAATGCTAGCAGCGGAACAAATAAATCTAAGATAGTCTTCACCGAAGAACTCCAAATCTGAAACTCCATCTCCAAGAACCAATCCAGCAATAGCTCGAACTCCCCATAACAATGCACCAAGCTAGGCAAGACTGGTGCGAACCAAAGACTGAACTAAACTTCAGATAATCCACTATATCTAATTATCTGAAAAACCCAACTCCGGACTGCTCGTGTAGAAAATTTTGAGCACCCAGAGTTTAGGAAAAGAACAATAAACTCCGGATCAGTCATGGGACTGGTGTGAGCAACAAAAACAGTTTATCTTTAAAAACAATCAACAAGAGAATTAAAGTAAATTCGTAATGCTTTTTGAAAATGAAACTACCATAAGACCTCCCACCACACACACAATGCAAACGCAGACTTGGAGGAGATTTCTTCTTATGATAGTCAAACATGCTTAATACGCAGAAAATTTCTTTGATATTATTATTATAAGTGCAAAGTGTAGAAAACATTTCGAAAGTAGAATATAAATCTTAGCCAGCATAGACATTTCGAACTATGCCTACTATAGCTACCATCCAAACAGTGGGGCGCCACCATAAGTGAATGGCAGGTTCTACAACTAAAACCGTACAAGGCTCGTATTGTTTCTTTGGATTTCCAACAAATGGTCAGGCCAAGGAACTTCCCATTGCCACATGAGAACGCCTCTGGAAGGACGTCCCCGAGAACCTAACCGGATCTCTGCCAACACAAGGCCGGGTTACCCCTAACTGGGTAACTACTGACACGAGTATGCCACCTCCCGGTTGTAACAACCTTTTACCGGGGCCCCAACATCAAATCATAAAACAAGATATATATAAGTTTGTGATGTCCACATAAGTAAGTATCTGGGCTCCATACCATGATACCACTTCTATCCAGAAGGAGATGTACATACCCTAAAGGGGCGCTACCCTCTAATAACCTTGCCGCATCTTTCCTGTTTTGACCATTCCGGGGTGTGAGGTTCGACGAGGTCACGTCCACAAAGCCACGCTTTGGTACAAAGCCATGCTTTGGGTCAACAAATGATCAAAGTAATGATCACAAAGATAAATGATCAAACAAATGATCATATCACAAATGATCAAACAATGATCATTCCACAGCAACACTTAGCATGTCACATTACCAAATTGGGAATATATTGCTGATAACCTTCAACTACATAACCTCTGAGCTCGTATGTCTCAGAGAAGGGTGTTAAGATAAAAGAATAAATTCTTCGCCACCAACAGAAATGTATTTGAAAGAAATCTGCTTTATATCTCAAAGTGTAATGTCAGACACACAATCCATACAAGTCTGTTCAGGGTTCGAACAGAACCAAAGGCACTTCCAAAGAAGTCCTTGCAAATCCAGATAATTTCTAATCACGTCCAGACTTCCCATCACATATGGAGTCTCTATACCGGGGACCAGTCGATGCAAAGACATTCGACGAGTTGTCCTTACGTTTTCGAAAATATCCGGTCTTCATCACCGGTCTTCAAATGCTATCCATATCGACGTACCACATATTCGGAATGGGATATATAACACAAAGGTCCTCTCCCGGCTAAACCGAATAGTGAGCGCAATATTTAAAAACATATGGATATGGGGATTTCAATTAAGTCACAACTTAATTATTCAAACATTTCTTTCAAATGGTTTTAACAAATTACCATTTCAAACCTTTAAACAAAAAGATTTATTTCACAAAGATCAATTCATAGATTTCCAAAATAATTTCATTTCGATAGGATTAACTCGTTAAATCTTTAAATCAAAGATTTAGCTTATAGCTTTCAAACTGTTTCTATAACTTGGAAATCATTTTCATTTTAAACTAGAAGTCTTTTTAACACAAATTGGAAGTTCATTACTTATGTGAAAGCTTTTATTATTTGAAAACAAGTAGTTTTCGTTTCAGAAAAATCCAATTATATTTACCTGAGTTAAAGTTCTTAATTCATATTCATATTCCCAATTAATACATCTTAAAATGATTCAACCCATATATAACTGGTATAACATTTTTAATCCCTAGTTTTAAATCATAGTATTCAGTTTCACACTTTGGAATTTAAATTTAAATCAAATTATTTAAATTTCAAACTTTATCAAGTTATTCAAAATAAATTTCATCTTTGAAATTCCATTTTCAAAAGCTTTTCAGTTTAAACCCAATCTCATTTTCAACTATTTGAATTTAAAAATTCAAATTTAAAACTATTTTCAAAAATCTGTGACTCAATCGATTTCCTCGTGAAGTCCATATTTGTGTGTGTATAAGTGTGGTCCAGGGGTTCAACACAAAAGTGCAACATCATCAATCATCACAGATTATAAACACAGAAATATAGTTGATAAGCGATATAAACCATAACGCTCATCGTCCATTCACAGATTCACAGATAATATACAGATGCAATAAATATACACAGTTCAATCTATAGAACAAAATATCACAAATCAGATAGGATAATCAATTCAAGGCATCTCATACAATACAATCATTCATAAGTAAGGTTAAGCATTCAATTGTCATTTATAAGTAGGATTAATTAAATTGATTAATCCTAATCGATTCAATTTATTTCAAAGTAAAATAAATTTCTTATGAATTTAATTATCTAATCCTGATTTATTAATTACAAATCATTTGATATAAATTAATTTATCAAACATTTTGATTAATTATTTTATTCTTAATTAATCATATTAATTAAATTAACCTCTGAACCAATTACATAATTAATTAACCTCTTAATTTATTATCTTAAGTAATTAAACTTTTAATTACTTCTCATTAAGCAATCACCTCATAACCATTAATCATTAATTACCACTTAATCTTTATCATTAAGTTAATCAAAATATTCAAATTCAATTACAATTGGTAATTTTCCCCTTTATTACTTTCATTAAGTAATTATAATTTATAATTGATTTTATTATTCAATTAATCTAATTAATTATCAAAATTATTCACATTAATTTAATCACTTAATAATTCCTAGTTAATTATCTTCATTTACTAATAGCATTTCTTTAATTACTTTTAAATTTATCTCTAATTATAAATTAATCTAAATCATTAATTTATAAATTCGATAAATAAATCATTCCTTAATTATCTGATTAATTGAATCATTTAATACCTTAATTATCTCTTATATAATTCATTTCTTATTGATGACTTCATTAACATTAGAGTGAAAAACATTTCACTTTTGAATTTAAATTAAATTTACATTTTGAATTTAAAATTCAAAATGATTATTCTTTTAAACATTAATCCAATTTAAAAAATCAATTTATAATTCTTTAAAATAAATGTAAATAACATTTATTACTTATATAAGAGAAAGCTTTTAAACTAATCTACTTAATTTTTATTTAAAAATTAAGTTTTCAAAATACATTAATATTCTTACTTGCAAATTCAAGTTAAAACCAATCATTTAACTTCTCATTAAAATTTAAGAAACCCATTATAAAAGAATTTTATCAAAACCAAATAAATATTTGTTTTTAAAACCTTGATTTGAAATTTTAATTTAAAATCCAAATTCCATTTAAATTTGCTTTAAAATTCAAATTTGCAGACAGGTTTCATAAAACCTGTAACATACAAAATAACCCGAGGCTAACAAACTTGCTTCGAGTCAGACTCCCCATTGCTTCGAGTCAAGTACTCGAATAACTCGAGTAAAACCCGAGTTAAAATTCCTTGCACACCACCTAAAATTCCTCAGCATTTCAATGGGCATGGTGCACGTGCACCATCATCGCAGCTGACTCCGTTCAACAGCGACAATCTCCTCACATCAACGATCATCCTCAGATCCATTCGTGACCAACAAAATCCACAAAATAACTCGAAATCGAAATCGAGAAAAAGTGAAACCTGGAAACGCAAAGTCACGAAACCTGGAAACGCACCCCTCCACAAACCCAAACCTGTCAATGCCTCGCATCCACTCCTCCGACCACCGAAACGTATGAAACTTCGGCCATCACTTCGTTATCCCCCCCTTTTCCATCACCCACCGCCGCGTGCAACTCGATGCACGAGAGACGCCGCTTCAGTCGATTCCTTAACCACTAAAAAAAATTAGGTTTCCCAACTTAAACCCCTCGCCGCTGCCTCCACGGCCACCACCGCCGCACCATTTTTACATGAACCCCTGGTCGCTCCTCCACGTCCAGGAGGAAACTCGACTCCTCCAGTCAACGAGATCACTCACGGCGACCCAAAATGCCCAAAAAGATTAAACCCAAACTTCTACTTCACTGCTTAACTAAAAATTGTGATTTGAGTTTTAAAAATCCTATTTTTGATTGAGTAAACAGTTTGTAAACTTGAATCGAAAATTCATGAGGTTTGAATTTGTCACTTAATTCAAGTATTACTGTTCTTATGTTCTTTTCCAGAGCAAACCACTTTATTTAGCATGAAATAAATTTTAAAATCCACTTTATACTTACCCAAACATATTTTGTTTATATGTTTTGTTCTAACAATCAATAGATTGAGCAGTAATGATCTTTGAAATATATCTAAGTTTGAATTTTTAATACAGAGAGGTTTAACAGGGTTCCAATATACTGATATCCCATTCCACAATTACACAGAGAAGTGAACTTATAAATACCCATGCAAACATCATCAATAAATGAACACAAATTTGATTATCTTCATACTTAAGTCAAGCAACTAGATACTTAGATTGTAGAAAATAAAGTTACTCACAGTGGATTCCAGAAAATGATCAGAGCTTCCACTTTTCTTGAAACAAGCTGTGAAGATTGCAAGCTGAACTTCTCTTACTTTTTTTTTCTTTTTTTTCTTTTTTGAACAAATTGAACTTGTTTAAGTTTATTAGATATAATGATGTTTATCTCCCTGTAATATTCAATCTTGCTGAACAAAATGGAATGAGGAAGGTGATATTGATATATAGGAAGAAAGTCTACAGGTTGATTATAATTGGTACAACCATCAGAGATATTTTTTTTCTTTGCTTATCTTGACTAGCAGATGTTTTTGGGGGTTGAAGTGATATCCATTAAATGCCTATGCTTATTTAAACTCGGCTGATAGTATCTTCTTTTGCATGCAAGAGAATATGGCATTTAATGCCCTGGTCCTTTTTGTTTTCTTATTTGTACTTGTTTATATGTTCTTTTGTTTCTTGCTTTGCTTTTACATACTTAATATATTTGCCTATACTTTCATTAGTTCGACTGAGAGATGATATGTTGGTGACTGCTTCAATTATCATGTACAAGTTTACATACACTTGTTCTATGTGTACATAGATATAAAGTTAAATATTAGTTTGTTTATATTTTCACTTGCCTGCATACTTTCTTCTTCTTTACTTTTCTTGTCTTTTATTTGTTTGTTTCATGTTGATAAGCTTACACTTATCTTATTATTTATTTCCGTATATTCAAATTAATTCTTAATCAATTCATAATCTAAATAGTATTTTATATCAATTACCCTTTATTTCATAATTTTTATTCAAAATTGAAATTGATTATCAATTCACACTCAATTTAAATACGGGATCGTTACACCTATGCAAGCCATCCTAGCTGACCTAGGAAGCATGCCCCAGACACTTGCTCCCTTTCAGTCTGACATCGCTCTTCTCTTCGTTTTAAATCATGCCTCCTCCTTACAATTCAGAATCAAGTCGAACAAAATCACAAACGATGAAAAATGGTGGAATGAAAATCTAAAATAAATGCGAGTTTCCCCATATATTTTTGCAGTTCCATTCACAAAATTCATAACATATTGACTCGGCCTCTTCTGAACATCAAAACGAAATAAAATTCTTATGGCCACTTCCTATTCCAATTCAAAATCAAGCTGAGGGCTCCCTCTCTCTCTTTTTGAAATTGAATATTTTCTAAATCGTTTCGACCGAAGCTTCCATTGGCATTTGAATCGATGGCACGACATCTGGAAGGGTGAGCTCGACCCGTGGTTCTCACGGCAGCTCCATCTAGGATTTTTTTTGTGGGTCTCGACTAATGGGTTGAATCGAAGGTGAGAAAGAGATGCCGCGATTGAGTTGAGAGTTTTGTTAGCATGGCGAACTCGATGGAGTGGCGACTTGTGAGGTCGTTCGCAAGGGGCGAGGCGAGTGACTGTAGCATCGCGGCGACGTGCTAGGCGAAGGCATCGTAATTTTCGAGCGGAGGCGGGGTTCAGGTGGTCAGGCGCGGTGCTGAGGGCGTGGTCATCTGGTCGGTGAGTTTGCGTGATCCTTTCTTTCGATTTAATTAAATTTAATAAATGCATATATGAATATTAGGATGAAATTTACTGAATGGGTATGAATCTGTTTTAAATTCGTATATATATATATATATATGGGTTAGAAAAAAAAAATATTTATGTTACAGTAAAATTTTTAGTTTAAGATATATATATGTATGTATGTACGTATACATGTGTTTGTATGTATATACAGTTTATGTAAAAAAATCAGATTTTTGAAATCTATAATTTATCTTTAAGTACATATATGTATCTTCAAAGTGGGAAAATAATAAAAATAAATAAATCTACTAGTTAATTTTAAAATAATGGAGATTAATTTGTTTAACAACTTATTTAATTATTTTGGTCTAAAAATATTTTTATTAAAAGGAAATTAGTTTAAAATTAAATAATTGGTTAATTAAATCTATTAAGTGAAATAAATTGTTCGATTTGTTCGATTGATGATAAATTATACAATGTTTATTCAAGGTTTTAAATCACGGAAGTTAAGCCAGTTTGGAATAGATTGCAAACAGCAAAATAAAGGTGAGTTAATCTCACTCATCTGCGTTTTATTTCAATTTAAATGGTACATTTAAATAATTGGTTGAATGATTGAATTGATTTGATGTGTTATATTACATATAGTAGTATATATATAGTACATATTAGAGTGATTGATTTCCCGTATTATATAGTGGATGAGACCCTATGCGCCGCGTAACAGCGGACGATATTGTATTAATCCCATATACCGTGATATTCCACCTCGAAGTAGAATTGGTATTATGCTAACGCCTGTGGATGCAGGGAAACAGGTTGGAGGGATCCAACTGGATTCCTCAAAACTATTTAGATTGTTCTAATAATTCTGTGTTATGATTATTTGATATTATGTGATGTATTATATTGATAATTGGAATATTGGACGTTGTGTTTGATTGATTATATTTGGGTACTCTGAGTTATCATAAATATATAGATTGGATTTTTGATGAGAAAATAAAACGAGAGAATTCTTAAGTAAAAATAATTTTTGAAAGTTATATAAATTAAAAAAAAAAGTGAATTAGAAAGGATGAAAGTTGAATTTTTAAATTCTAATAATAAATTCCAAGTATGGGAAAGTAGATTTTGAATAAAAAGGGAAAATAATGAATTTTAAAACTTAAGTGATATTATTTAAAGGAATAAAGAACTTACTTTAAAATTCAAGGTTTAAATTTATTTGAAAGGGTAAAGAAGGAATTCGGGAAATATGAAATTGGTATTTTCAGTTAAAAGATTTTAAATCATAAGTAAGAATTAAAAATCTGAAGTTAATGGGTTTGAAATATATGAGTAAGTAAAAGAAATTTATTTCAAAATGGAGTAATTTGGAAATCAATATGGAAATTGATTTAAGTGTTTGAAATTGGAATTATAAAGGAGGATGGACTAAGAAATTTATACTGGGTTTTATAAAAGCGAAGTGATATATCAATGGATATTTGGAAGAATAAATTCAAGGTGGGAATTTATTAAGGGAATGAGTAAATTTGTTTAAAAATAAATAGTGATTTATTTTTAAAGGATGTGAAAAAGAAGGGTATTTCCCTAGATAGCCAAGTACGTTTTCAAAGCAAATTTTTAAATATAAGTTAAAAGTTTTAATGTTGTTTTAGAAAATTTATTATTTCTAAATGTTTAAATTCTAAACTAAGTATTTTTGTTTTAAAGGACAAAATCTAGTTTTATATTTCATAAAGCAACCTCATTTTAAATATTCCTAAAGTATATATTTTTAATAAAGTATTGAAGTAGTTTTCAATTTAAATGTCAAAGTATATTTTATAATTATGTGTTTTTAAATTATTTTAAAATCTAAAGTGTTTGTACTTGGTGATTTCAGTGGAAATAGAAAATATTTGGGGAATTTATTCCGTAAAAGGAAGATGGTTTGAAAACTGTTTTCAAAAAGGTTTGAAAGTGGAAACATATCTTCCAAAGATATTTTAAAGTTAACAAATAATTTCGGAAATTATTTATGTTTGATGGTTGTTTGTGAATGTTAATTGATAGTTAAATAACCGACTATCAATATTGGCCAATGCTTTGATTGTTTCGAAGATACCAGGATCGGAATTAATTTCCTGAAAACCTTTTCGATCCAGTTTATATGTTTTCGTAGGGAAAACGAGTTCGGAGTCGAAGATGGAGCAGTGAGGGCAAGGGCTAGTCGCTACTAATCCTGAGGTGATTCCAAAATGGATGTAGTAGGAGTAGTGCCTTCGGGTCTGTTCGAACGCGGAATGGACTTGTATGGATGAATGCTTTCAGAACATCGTCAGGAGGACGATGAGCATTCTAAGTAATATGTTCTAAAAAGATAACACTTAGCCTCGAGCATCATCAACCGGGAATGTCTGAAAATCAAGGGATATGCAGCAAGGCTAAGTGGGTAGCACTCATTAGGGTGAGGTCATCCCTGTCTAGATGTCCATTTTATTCGGCTTAGTGGTGCAGTTGCTGATCTGGGGTGATCTTACTTGGGATTAGCCAGTAAGGGGTAGTCCCGGTCTTGTGTTGCAAGGGATTGGGAGTAATCCTCGGTACGGTGATCTAGGCCACGTACTGTGACAGGTGGTACCCCAGTTCCTAGTCATTAGTTGGAAATCCATTCTCCCTATGTGCCGTTTACGGTTTGTTTGTATTACCCACGATTGTGGCTAGTATGATGGAATTTAATCATGTAACAATTTCAGCTATTTTAATAAGTATTTATATATAGACACTATTATAATATCAGAGAATTTTGATAAAAAATGTTTTGGCTATCGTAAGGTAAAAACCCGACATGTTTATTTGTGGCATGGTCTTACGAGATGCTTTTGTTTTCAAAGGATTTTGAAACTTTAGTAATCAAATTGAGTAGGGTTTTCTCACGCTGGTATTCCAGACTGACTCGGGTATTAATTAACTATAATGCTCGGGTCAGACCGAGTATTATAGAATACAAGAAAGGATGCTATGGAGCTCATGAGACGAGCTGAATGGCGATACGTACTTCCGTACTTGTTTTAAACATTCCGCTGTGTGATTAGTTGTGCATTCAATGCCGAGCTTCACGGCATCGCGGGTGCGAGTGCACGCTCCCTCCTTCGATCGGCCAGACGCGGCCATGCACGCAAGCTTCCAACCTGACCCAACATCAGTCACGTGTTCGAAATCGAATGATTTCCTCGATCGAATGATGCCTCGCTTGCCTCACGCGCCTGTGCTTGCGAACGCAGCTTGCTTCACCCAATAACATCCCATCGGAGCCAGGGCGAGGGATCCCCCCTCGTGCACGATGCCTAGGTAGCCGCGAACAATTCCATTGATTTCGAAAGAGTTAGTTTTTTTTTCATTTCTTGATTCGAGTTGAGAAGAAAGTAGAAAGAGGAAACATCGGCCATTTTATTTTTCTCTTTCGCCATTTCGATTTTTTTTATTTTTTTATTGAAGAGGATTTGATTGGCTTTGGTTTTGAACGAGAAAGAGGCCATTATTTTTATTTGGAACTAGCATCAAGATTGAAAATAGAAGAGGAAAGAAAAAAATGTTAGAACGTGGTTTATCATTTTCTTATTATTATTTTCTTTGAAGAAGACGCGTGTAATAATATTCAGAAGGAAGAAAACAGGTGGTTAAACATTTCTCAACGTGTTATGCAGGGCTTTCAACAATTATTTTTATATTTAAATTTTAAATTCAAATTTTAAGTGTCTCGTTTTCCTCAACACAAAATTTCGATCTCCAATCGAGGCATGCCGCTAGGCGTTTATAATGTTAAACTCCTATTCCGAATGCAATGGAAAAGGTTCCGAGTCCAAATTCGATCATATATAGAAGATAGCTTTTTGGACCAATATTTATATTGAATTTCCGATTTAAATTCAGCGCGTTTGTCTATCTACGATCATTTACGATTACTCCAAACACTACAAAAATTGAAACCCGATAATAATACACTATTATGGATCCAATGGAACTGGTTTCGTCGAATTCCGAGACTGTGTCTCAGAAGACTACTTTTAAATATCGATTTAAACGATATATTTTCAAAACTGAACAAACACTTCAAATTTCAATTTTTAACACTTTCATTATCTTCAGTATTATCAATATAGATTTTCCAAACCTTCAAATTAATTTTAATTTAGCATAAAACTAAGAATTCAATATTTTATCCAAATTTCAATAATTAAATTCAAAAATTTAATTGCCAAATAAACTGATATTTTTAAGATTCAAGTTAAACCAACTTTCAAATATTTAAAATCAATTAAACATTTCAATTTCAAATGTCAAAATTTCTGGATCGTCACATTCTTCCCCCTTAAAAGAATTTCATACCGAAATTACTAGTTAAGAAGAATGATCCTTAACCCATTTATTATTTTTCCGAACGGTTTTATCAACTTGCCAAAACAAATCTTTTTATTAAGGACCCATTATCACTTCAACTAACTTTCAAAAATCTTCCATAGGTTTCAAACAATATTGTTTTCTCAACAATTCAAATTTAAATTTAAATTTTAAATTTTCAAAATTTCTCAAATTTTTTCTAGCTCCCTAAATTTTTGAAAAATTTCGCCAGCGTCTTCTTTGCACGGCTGGCTTGATACGACTACAAAATGCCATAATGGGCCCCAGATTTCAAAGAAAACAAAAGGCCAAGTGGCTAGACAAGAAAATCATCAAATTTCATATAAAAATTTGAATACATACCTTATTGCGGAGCAATTTTATTTTAGGGTACTTTTGGCACAGGACCTTATTAAGTTTCAAAATTCACGAAAAGTCCTTCACTAAATTTCAGTGTAAATTAGGTCCCTGTTTTTTATTCACGATTATTGCAGAGCATGATGTAACATTTCATAAAAGTTGCTGACATTTTCACAACTTTTCTATACACGGTGAACATAGTGTAAGAAAGTTGCTTAAATATCAGCACTTATTCATAAAAGTTGCTGATATTTCAGCAACATTTATGCACACTGTTAACACGGTTTATGAAAGTTGCTAAAATATCAGCACTATTTATAAAAGTTGCTGACATTTCAGCAATAATTTTTCTTTGTTTTTACAATGAAACTTTGTTGGGGAAAGTTGTTGAAATATCAGCACTTATTTATAAAAGTTGTTGACTTTTAGCAGTAATTTTTCTTTGTTTTTACAATGAAACTTTGACATGGAAAGTTGCTGAAATATCAGCACTTATTTATAAAAGTTGCTGACATTTCATTAATAAATTTTCTTCGTTTCCATAAAATAGGGACCCGCTTTACAATGAAACTTTGACTGGGACCCGCTTTACAATATGAAAGTACGATGGGGATGCCTCCCTAATTTCCACTTTATTTATCTTCTGATATCAAAAATCAAATTCCCTTTTTCTTTATAGCACCAGAATATCTTACTTAACAATAATGTCCAATTACAACATTCATAATCATTTTGCACATTTCTTTACAAAAGTTGGAATATTTATTTCATTCAAATCCGTACGATGTACTTACATCATTCGTATGCAAGATCAAATTCGATCGCTCACTCGATCACACGATTTCACTTCCGAACTAGTATCGTCCACCCGACTATCTAATACGGACTCTAATCTGGTTTCTTGATCAGAAACCGTCAATCTCCTTTCATAGCCGTAAACTATGATAGAGAATTTCCAAAATCAACCAAAAATTCATATCCAGATTCGCCGTAGAAAATCGAGTGAAAAATCCTAACTCGGATCTATATAACTATCTCGAAATTCTGTGCTCAAATTCTAGATCAAACGCTATGCGAATAAAATAATATACGTATATCCTACGTATTTATTCCAATTGATTATTAGCTATATCAATTTTCTTTTTTTTATTCACATTGATTTTTCATTCCCTTATTTACAATTACCATTCCACAACTTCTGGCTTAACTTTCACTCAATTGTTAACTTTTCATATTTCCAATACAAAATTTACTTAAGAATTTCACCATTTATTTCTTAAGTTCAATATAAATATTCTATATACTTCTTATATTTATTGTCAATTCACCACTTTGGTTTATAACTATTTATATTTAAACTAAATCTCCAATTCCACACAAATTCAGTTCATATCAAATCATATTTAATTTGTCATTTCTTCAATTACTTTCACTTACTAATTTCATTTCAATACTTTGTTTTATTTAGTCCGCTTGACTAATTTCCATTTACCTACAAACTCAAAATGAATTTCAACAATTCAGCTTCAATTTCCTTTACTTGCCATTGTAAATTCATTAATTCATTCACAATTTTATTTTCCACCTTAATAAATTTTTATTCCAATCCATTTAGCCTACTAGACTTACTTAACAATTAATCCAAATTAAATTCAGTTTCAATTCGAACTGTTAAGCTTCGATAAGTTTTCCAACTTATTTCAATTTAACACTTATTTTAATTTTAACTTTTCTTCAAGTTAGATTTTATTCTAACAATTTCAAATTTTACAAGTTATCAAACTCAACTATATTCCATAAATATTTAAATAGGATTCTAGAGTTTTTAAACAAATTTTTTGGTATTTCAAATCATTTTGAAATCAGTTTTATCCAAAATCCTTTGCATTTTAAAAATCAAACTTAACTTTTGTAAACAATTCCAATCTAAAACATTTTGGCAGCAATTCCTCTCATCGAAACTCGATAATGAACACCGATGATGTCGCGATCATCATCGGAACTATTTTCCAACGACCGAAAAGAGTTTAGTGCTTTTATCGCTTTAAAACATTTCCAAGTATTTTTAATTTTCAAACTCCACCAAATTTCGTATCCAATTCAAAATATTTCCTAAAATAATATTACTATTATTTTCCAAACCTTTGAAAATCATTTTCAAACTCAAGAGGGATTTAATTTCCAAAATTTCCAAATTTCAAATCCTTTCATAAACGGTTTCAAATATTTCTCTGCAATTCTGTTTCAAATTATAAATCGCATATACAACGTACATTTACAAATACCATTTATATATAAATTTATTTATTAACTTTTAGTTACATTTCAATTTCTTATTTGATAATGTAATATTATCACCTCCTAACATCCAAGCAACCATATATAACTATAATAATTTACAGAAAATTATTTCTTTTATATACAAAAATAGTTTGGGTAAAATTATTTCATTTACCCTATTTTAACACAATACTATGTCTATTTACCTTGTCCAAGAGTTTAGAAACCCCTATCGATACACTTGGACAAACTACACCGACCAGAATCTATAAACAATCAACCGTTAAGTCAACACAATATAAAACAATTTTTATATTCACTAACAATACATGCTCATATCTATTAATACACTCAAGCTCATTCTAGAGTACTACTGACTCTATCTCTAATGAGTAATCCCCACCAAAACCAAGGTTATCGCTTAACCAATTGCTCTGATACCACTCTATAACGACCCAATTTTTCGACATCCAAACGTCGACATCAATACGTCCACTATATCAAATGCCGCACAATCAAATGCCGAAAAATCGAACCTTTAGGATTAATGAAGAAGAAGATAAAAGAAGAAACAGAAACAATATCAGAATCTCACATTTCACAGCGCTACAATGTATAATAGATAAATGTATAATCTTTAAACAAAAGAACTATATTAGTTGATACACTACATCATCAGAGTTATATAAAAAACAACAACCGAAAAGAATATCATATACTAGTGATACGTCTCGCCATCCAGCCTGAACTGCTGATATCCACAACATACTTTCCAGACTTCGCTCCAGAACAACTAATAACCTGACTCTAAGCTGTCGTGTGGAAAATTGTGGGGACCTAGAGTTTAGAAATAGAACAATAAACTCCAGGTCATTCATGGGACTGGTGTGAGTGTGATAACCCGAATTTTGAAATATCTGTTAATTGATAATTAACTGGGTTAATTAATAGAAATGCTGATTTATAGGCTGAACAAATAATATTGTTGATTAAAATATCAGAATGTTATAAATGGATTTGAAACTATAATATTAGTTGAATTAAAATAATGACTCTTTTTAGTAAATAAATAAATATGTAAATAGGTAGATGCAAAATTTATCATATGATGGCTATTTTACTTTTGTACATACATTTATGAATGTAAATGAAACTTGGGTTAGAAAATTCAAAGTTATATTTTGAGAATAAAATTACAACTAGTATGCATAAATATTTGGATATTAACTAAGTATTTTATTGGGTTTCACATTTTCTTTCTTTTTAAAGTTACATAAATAAAGAAGAAATGTGTTAATGGGAATATATATATAAACACAAAAACACTGATGAAAATTTAGTCAAATTTATAAACATAAGTAAATAAGGACATAATTCATATTAATATAAAATATATATGTAGGTAAAATATCATTTAAGTTTAGACACTTGTAAACATTTAATTATTACTTTTGACAATTGTGGAATATGATAACATGTGTAAAATTGTATCATGCAAAATCAACAAATGGCAATTTGTTCTCTTTAAAAAAAATAAGAGGAGCTAGTTCAGTTCAAACATTTTTCCATTTCTCTTTTCTAAAACTCTTCTTGCAATTTTCAAATCAAAGCTAAAAAAACTAAATTAAATCCCGCTTTCACCTGAAGCAAATCAAGGAAGTAACTCGGGTTCATGTAAACAAAGAAGATCCGGTCTAAATTAAGTGGGCAGTTTTTGATTTCAAACTATTGCTCTGTTTAGAGTTTAAAAGGTGAGCAAACTACATCCTTTTATGTTTGATCTGATGTATAATCTTTTGGGGTAATGTGTGAATATAGGTTTGCATGGATAAATTCATATGTTAATGAATATTAAGTGAAAATATATGTGCAAATCTATTTATATATACACACACACATATATGCCTCTATTACAGCATTTTTCAAGCTTTATTCAAACACATTATAATAGTGAGTGAACAATCTTTAAGGAAAAAGGGTTTTAAGGCTGTTTTGAACTGTGTTGCATGCGGGAAAATTTTGAATAGATTGTATTAAGTGATTTCTTGATTTTTTTTTTCTTTCTTTTATAATTGCATGTGTATATATATATGAACATATTTGAGTGCATGTCTGAACATCCGTAATTTTACTCTGTTATTCACTTCCAGGTTGCAAATAAAAAGAAAATTTTATCTGCTTTTCAATTGATAATCTTTAGACCTCAATATATAATGAAATCAGCTATTACAACAAGATATTAATTTTTTTTTTAAAGGTGTTTCGTAATTCAATCTGAAACCAGTTTCAACGAAAAGGAAGAAGAACAAAAGATTTGAAACCTTATAAAAATCTCAATGATAAAAATTGTTTATTTCAGTTATATAATTTGATTCATCATCGGAAATTATGATTTTTAAAAATTAAATCATGATTTCTAGGGTAGTAAATCAAGAGGATTTGAGAGATGAAGGTTGTTGATATTTTGTCAATTTCTGATGATTGGGTTAGTTTAAATGGTTGGGGCCACTGCTAGAGTTGGTTGAGTGGTAGGGGGTTCAGAAAAATTTGATCGTGAAATTTTAGGATCACCGAGGCGTCGGTGAAGTGTTGATTTAGGGTTTCATGCTCATTCGGGTCGAGGTGGGTTTTTGAGTATTGGAGGCGTCGAGGTGGTGACTTGGGGATGCGGTACTGGAGGAAATGAAAGCGGAAAGGTTGGCGCATACTTCGGTGACCTATGGTGATGATCGACTTTGGGAATCGGCGAGGCGGGGTTGTTGTGTGTTTTCGGGCATTCTAGATTTTGGTGGAGAAGATCAAAATCTGCAACGAGAAAGGGGACGCGTTTTTCTGGTGGATGGCTCAAGTGTGAGGTCAAATGTGACTCGCGTTGGTGGTAGGCGGCGCGTCACGGTGGTCGTGGGGTGTGTGTACGTGCACACCTGTGTGCACATAATTCGCGTGCACGATTTTATTGAGCAACTGAAATGAAGAACTGGGAGAAGAATAAGAGAAGGGAAGTATAGAAGAGTGGGCCTGAGTTAAAAAAAATAAGAGATAGCAATCCGGGCTTATACAGGGTAGGAAGTAAGGTATAATTGCAAGAGAGGAATCAGGTCTGAATTCTTTTGGGCCTGCTTGTTTTAAATTAAAGATAATGAAATAAGCAAGTTCAAAGTAAAATTATTTTTCAAGAGTTCAAACTAGTTTCAAATTTAAGGTATGATTCAAGTGTATAAACAAGTTTAAAATTTTAAATTAAAGCCTAATGTTTTTGAAAAAAATGTTTTGGGTTTTGAATAATTATTAGATTTAACTATTTAACTTGAATCTCTAAGTGATTTCAAATGTAATTCAATGTTGTAATTAATTCAAATTGGCGAAGGCTAATTAATTTGTGTTATTAGTTAAAGACTAATTACTTAATGTAATTAAATAGGATGATGAAGATGATGATTTATCTCAGAGTAATGAAGATTTGATGATCAAATGAAGTAAGTAAAATATGATTGATTAAGTGACTAATTAGTTAATAGTTAAGGATTATTAATTAATAAGTTAAGAGCTTAATTAGTTTGTAATTGAGAATTATTAATTAGATAATTTGAGAGAATTAATTAATAAATAGTGGTTAATTAATTTAGTAATTAATTAATAATAGTTATTAATTAATTAAAAAATTAAGTTGTAATTAGTGACTAATTAATTACTTAATGAAAGTAATTAAGGTTTAATTACTTAGGATTGTTTGATTGAGGAAAACTAATCAAGGATTAGTTAAATGAATGAGTATGATTAATTCAAGGTTAATCGATCAATGAAGTGATTATAAGACAATTAATTTGAGTAATTAATTAAGGATCAATATAACTAATATGGAAGGGTAAAGGATAATTAATTTGTTAATTACTTGTTGTAATTAAAGGATAATTAATCAAAATGATTAATTGAGATGGATAATTAAAAGATGATTAATTAATTGGATTGTAATTAATTAATGATAAGTAAGGATATTCAAAGTGATTAAAGATTCGTAATTAATTTAATTAGAGATAAATTAAATTGATTTTGGAAGTAATCAATCTTGTTTATGAATGATTGAATGATGTTAAATGCCTTGAATTAGAAGATATCTCTGATATGAATGGTTTTGTGATATAATTTTTGGGAAGACAGTTTTGATATATGAAATGAAATGACATCTTGTATTTAAAGTTAGATTGTTTTTCATTTGTATAATTTGGGATAAGATGACATTTGAATCGAAGAGACAGGGGTCGGGTATTAGCAAAATACCCGAACCCACTTCGATTAGTAATCTAAGTTCTATAGTTGAATGGGAGGAATTCATCAAGCTGGAATGGAATGAAACTAAGTAACATGGACGTTAACCCATGAACTGTTGTGTGTTAAATGATTGACTAACTTAAATAAGATCTCATAAAGGTACGAGTTACCCTGGTAATTCACTTAAGTTTTGTAGCTTGGTGTTTCATATTTTATGGGTTTACTCACGCTGGTTTCCAGCCTGACCCGGGTGTTACTTTGATGTAATGTTCGGGTCAGACCGAGTATTACTGATTTTTAGGTAAGGACGTTCTAGAGCTCATGAGGCGAGCTAGAGGGCAGGAACATATGCAGTGTTTCCCGCTGTGATATGTTATTGTATGACTAGGACATGTTGTTTTAAACTGTCCAGTGATTGGTAAGGGTTGTAACTCTTATGTAAAAAAAATATAAGTGTACTAATACATTTCTTCTTTGTAAAATTGTTATTTATGTGATATTATATTTTGATCCGCTGCGAATGTGAGGTTTCTATGACTTGTTTTTCTTCTTTCTCTTCTCTTCTTTTCCTAACTATCTGGAATTTTCGAGATCGAAATTTCCGGGTCGTTACATTTGGTACCAGAGCCAGGTTAAGCGAGAACATTGGCTCTGGTGGGATTACTCATTAAGGTTAGGGTCAACGGAATCCTAGTATGAGTTGAGTGTGTGTGTGTGTGTGTATGAGCGTACTTGTTATTTTCTTATATAAAGACTTTAAATGATTTTATATAAGAATATATTTTGATATATATAGCAATATTTCTTTCTAATAAATGTTAAGGTAATTGGTTGTTAAATTATTGGAATTAAATTAAGTGGTAATAGAAATACAACCAAATTGAAATTAAATCAAAGATAAGTTTGAAATGGATTCAAACTGAAATTAAATCTTGAAGTTGGGAAAAATTTCAAAATAAGTTGAATTAGAATTAGTTTCAAACCAGAGAAATAGAATGGTTATTGTGTTTAATAATGGATGATTGTTTTCCAATAAACAATAAAATGTTTTAAGGAAGTAACCATTTAAAAAGAGTAACTTGTAAATTTGAAAGGATGTAAATTAAAGTGGGTTTCAAATTATGAAGTTCTGAATTCTAAATTTAAACATTTGAATTGGTTTCAAAATGTTAAAGGAAATAATATTATTCAAACTATTTTGAATATGATCTTATTTTAAAATAAGAAATGTTATTTAATATATTCAAATGAAAGGGTCCTATTTCAAACAAGGGTTGTTTGAAATTTTAAAGGAATTTGTTTGAATTTAAAACCAAAGGTGGTTTAAAATTTAAAAGTAAGCAAGTGTGTAAAGGAAGTAAACTCTAAGGTTGAGTTCTAAATTTTCCTTGGAATATGATGTGAATCCCAAAGTGAAGTAGGTTTTAAACTTAAGTGGGAAGGATATTAATCTAAAGTTTAAAATTTGAATGGGAATTCAAATTGTGTAAATTTGACCAGATTAAGTAAATTGAATTTAACTTGGAAGAAGTTAAATAAGTTTGAATGATCAACCTGATTTGAAAATTTCAACATGAAATTAAGATTTAACTTGGGAAGTTAAATGGTTGATTGGAATTGAGAGTTTGAGTGATCTCAAATTGGGTTTGAGATCCGAAAATTGGAAATGGATGGATGTTTTAAAATAATTGGATGATATTACCCTATTATTATTAATAATCTTTAAACTATGAATTAGATTTGTTTAAATAAATGGGGTGTGGTAATATATCCATTATTAAGGTAAAATGGAATCATTTTGGACTTAAGATTTGAATGTTTAAAATAAAACTTCAAAAGTTTGATTGCAAAATTTTAATTTGATGATAAATTGAATTTCAAAGATGTAGTTGTAAAAAAAAGGATTCGAATTATTTGGACTTTGAAATAAGTTAAAAATGGCATTTAAATTATGAATTAAATGGATTAAAGATATAAGTTGATTTGATTTAAAGTATTAAATCAACATTTATAAAAAAATATTATTATTAATTCGAATTTATATAATTTGGGATAGTTTAAATTTGGAATTTGAATTGAATTAGTTCAAATTGAATTTGATTTGAATTAATTGGATTTGTGATTAAAGATGTATAAGTTTAAAAATTCAAATGGAAAATTTAAATTGGATTGATTTGAAATGATTTGAAATTTGAGGTGGGCTCAATATGAAATTAGTCCAAATTTATTTGAATAATTTAGGATTGTAATTAAAGTTGAATACTTTTAAATTCAAATGGAATTTGAATTGAATTTAGGAAATCATGAATAATTCAACTTGATTTGGAAATGGGGTTTGGAATTGCGATTAATTCAAACTGGAGTTGAAATGAATTGAAATTGGAACTAATTCAATTGAAATTTATTTGAATTAGTAAAATCTGAGATCAGAGTTGAATAAAGTTAAATTTAGGAAGAAACTGAGGTTAATTCAACTTGAATTGGGGTTAATTCAACTTCAATGGAAATTAAAGTTATTTAATCTGGAATGGGGTAAATTTAAATGGAAGTGGAAATTTAAATTGAATTGATTGGAAATGAAGGTTGGGAATTGAACAGTTTGACTCTGGACTATTTTCAAAATAAATTGTTTTAGTACAAATCTATTTTTTCAAACTATTTACTATACAACTTTTCTTTTTAAACCTAAAACTATCTTATACTTGGTTTACAATTATTTTTGAAACTATTTAACTATTTTTCAACTGTTTTACAAACTAATTACTATTTTTCAACTATTTTACAAATTAATTACTATTTTACAACTATTTTTCAATTATTTAAAATTACTATAGCTATTTAACTATTTTCCAACTATTTTACAATTACTTGACTATTTTACAGATATTTTACAAACAAATAATTATTTTTCAAACTACTTATCTATTTTTAAACATTTCAAGCTATTTTCTAAATTTAAGCTGCACAGAATTCAAACTGTTTATGATTGAATATCCATTTGAGATAAGAATTGAGGTGATAATCCAAATGAGGATTTAAGAAATTGTGGATAAGTGGATAGAAATTTAAGTAAATGTGAATGGAAAAGAGAATTGATTTGGTTAATAATCAATGAAGATAAAAACGTAGGATGTATGTATATTATTCTATTCACATAGTGATTTGATCCAAATTCGAGCACAGAATTTCGAGATAATTATATCGATCCGAATTAGGATTTTCACTCGATTTTCGACGGCGAACCTATATATGGATTGTTGATTGGATCTGGATATTCTCTATCATAATTATGGCTATGCAAGGAGAATGACGGTTTCTGATCAAGAAACCAGATCTGTGTCTACATTAGGAAGTCGGGTGGACGATACTAGTTCGGAAGTGAAATTGTGTGATCAAGTGAGCGATCAGATTGGTATAGTGTACGGATGATATGTGTACATCGTGCGGGTTTAAATGAAATTAATACTGGAAATTTGTGAATAAGAAATGTGAAATGGTTTTTGAAATGGAAGGTATATTTTGTGAAATATACAATGTATAAAAGTGGAAATTGGATATTTCTATGGTAAAATTTACTTTATGGAAGTAAGTAATTTGGTAAGTGACTTTATAAAAGAGTAATCAAATTTGAATATTTGATTTGAATAAATAAAGTTATATATCTTTGTTATTTAAGATAAATCTCCCTTTGTTGAATCTATTGCCTGAAGAAAAGGGTTTTGAAATATTTGAAGTATAAAAGGAGTCTTATACAAGTTTGAAATGATCCAAAGTTTTACTAATTTATATATATATCTATATATATAGATGTAAAGGATCTTATGAGAATGATTTTAAGAAAGGTTTTTGGAACCTTTGGATTTGGAAAGGCTTTTGATTTTTGGGTAAAATCAATATGGGAATTTGGAAAGCCTAGTTTGAAAATTATCGATTTTGGAATAATCGATTTTGAGAAAGGAGATTTATATGAGATTCATACTAGGTGTATGACTTGGAAGATATATATGTGTATAGTATAAAGTGTTTTGGAAATGGCTCTGGAGAAAACGGCGCTCCCTTGGGATGAACTTCTCAGGAGTACCATAGGTTGGTACTGCCTTGAGCCTCTAAGGGGGAGGTTCTAAAGTTGATCCTGTGAGGAGTCCGGACAAAACTAGTTGCTGAGGATTATTGGGTAGCGAAAGTCGAGAGCGCTGATGCCTATAGAGGCATTTGGGTTATGCTATGACGACAGTGTAACTCGATGTCGCAGCGATCTACTGTGTGGACCATAGCGGAAATCATGTAGAGGTGAGTGTCGACGGTCTATGCTTGATTTTGCTGGGAAGGCAACGTAACATCGGTAGACTGCGATCTATGGTCAAGTGGAGTGGAGAAATTTCATTCTTTTGGCAGCGGAATTCGAGGGCGCTGAGGCCTACAGTTATATGGGTTTTTGCTGTGATAGCAACGTAACCCCGGTTATAGCTGCGATCTGTAGCGGGTTCTATGGTGTAATCGAGGGGTGCGAAGGCCTAAAGTTATCTATGGATTTTGTCAGGATGGCAAAGTAACCATCGGGTTAACTGCGACAATGGATGTGAGTGATGATTTCCAGAGCATTCTCACCAAAGATATTCTCTCTATTTTCAAAAATGTTTTCTATATTTCTAATAAAATTATTTTCTAAAGTATTTTCACTGGGTGTTGAAAAATGGATCTGCTAAGTACTTAAAGATTTTCAGTCCTACGTTTGATCAACTATGACCAAAATTCTGTAAGAACAAGGATGGACCTGTTGTGATATCGAGTTATAAAAATATTTTTATAAAAACTATTTTAGCAATATTATATAGATTTTAAGAGTGTTTTTAAAACGATCAAAGAAAATTTATTTGATTTTAAGAATTTTAATAGATTCTAGCTTCGTTCCTTTTCGAGGACGAAAAGATTCAAAGGGGGAAGGAATGTGATAATCCGAATTTTGAAATATCTGTTGATTGATGATTAACTGGGTTAATTAATAGAAATGATTATTTATAGGCTAAACAAATAATATTGTTGATTAAAATACGAGAATGTTATAAATGGATTTGAAACTATAATATTAGCTGAATTAAAATAATGAATCTTTTTAGTAAATAAATGAATATCTATATAGGCAGATGTAAAATTTATCATATGATAGCTATTTTATTTTTATACATACATTTATGAATGTAAATGAAACTTGGGTTAGAACATTCAAAGCTATATTATGAGAATAAAATTACAACTAGTATGTATAAATATTTGGAAATTAACTAAGTATGTAATTGGGTTTCACATTTTCTTTCTTTTTAAAGTTACACAAATAAAGAAGAAATGTGTTATTGGGAATATATATATATATATATAAACATAAAAACACTAATGAAAATTTAGTCAAATTTATAAACATAAGTAAATAAGGACATAATTCATATTAATATAAAATATATATATATATAGGTAAAATATCATTTAAGTTTAGACACTTGTAAACATTTAATTATTACTTTTGACAATTATGGAATATGTTAACATGTGTAAAATTGTATCATGCAAAATCAACAAATGGTAATTTGTTCTCTTTAAAAAAAAAAGAGGAGCTAGTTTAGTTCAAACATTTTTCCATTTCTCTTTTCTAAAAACTTCTTGCAATTTTCAAATCAAAGCTAAAAAAAGAGAAAACTAAATTAAATCCTGCTTTCATCTGAAGCAAATCAAGGAAGTAACTCGGGTTCAAGTAAACAAAGAAGATCAGATCTAAATTAAGTGGGCAGTTTCTGATTTCGAACTATTGCTCTGTTCAGAGTTTAAAAGGTGAGCAAACTACATCCTTTTGTGTTTGATCTGATGTATAATCTTTTAGGGTAATGTGTGAATATAGGTTTGCATGGATAAATTCATATTAATGAATATTAAGTGAAAAGATATGTGCATATCTATTTATATATACACATATATGCCTCTATTACAACAGTTTTCAAGCTTTATTCAAACACATTATAACAGTGAGTAAACAATCTTGAAGGAAAAAGGGTTTTAAGGCTGTTTTGAACTGTGTTGCATGTGGGAAATTTTTAAATAGATTGTATTAAGTATTGCTTGATTTTTTTTCTTTTTTTTATAATTGCATGTGTGTGTCTATATATATATATATATATATATATATATATATATATATATATATATATATATATATATATATATGAACATATTTGAGTGCATGTCTGAACATCAGTAATTTTACTCTATTATACACTTCCAGGTTGCAAATAAAAAGAAATTTTTTAACTGCTTTTCAATTGATAATCTTTAGACCTCAATATATAATGAAATCGGTTATTACAACAAGATATTAATTTTTTTTAAAGAAAAGGGGTTTCCAAGTTCAACCTGAAACCAGTTTTAACGAAAAGGAAGAAGAACATAAGATTTGAAACCTTATCAAAATCTCAATCATAAAAATTGTTTATTTCAGTTATATAATTTGATTCATCATCGGAAATTATGATTTTTAAAAATTAAATCTTGATTTCTAGGGTAGTAAATCAAGAGGATTTGAGAGATGAGGGTTGTTGATATTTTGTCAATTTCTGATGATTAGGTTAGTTTAAATGGTTGGGGCCACTGCTGGAGTTGGTTGAGAGGTAGGGGGTTCGGAAAAATTTGATCGTGAAATTTTAGGATCACCGAGGCGTCGGTGAAGTGTTGATTTAGGATTTCATGCTTGTTCGGGTCGAGGTGGGTTTTTGAGTATTGGAGGCGTCGAGGTGGCGACTTGGGGATGCGGTACTGGAGGAAATGAAAGCGGAAAGGTTGTCGCATACTTCGGTGACGTATGGTGATGATCGACTTTGGGAGTCGGCGAGGCAAGGTTGTTGTGTGTTTCCAGCCATTCCAGATTTTGGTGGAGAAGATCGAAATCTGCAACGAGAAAGGGGACGCGTTTTTCTGGTGGATGGCTCAAGTGTGAGGTCAGGTGTGACTCATGATGGTGGTAGGCGGCGCGTCACGGTGGCCGTGGGGTGTGTGTACGTGCACACTTGTGTGCACATAATTCGCGTGCACGAGTTTATTGAGCAACTGAAGTAAAGAACTGGGAGAAGAATAAGAGAAGGGAAGTATAGGAGAGTGGGCCTGAGGTAAAAAAATAACAGATAGCAGGTCGGGCTTATACAGGGTAGGAAGTAAGGTATAATTGCTAGAGAGGAATCGGGTCAGAATCCTTTTGGGCCTGCTTGTTTTAAATTACAGATAATGAAATAAGCAAGTTCAAAGTAAAAGTATTTTTCAAGAGTTCAAACAAGTTTCAAATTTAAGGTATGATTCAAGTTTATAAACAAGTTTAAAATTTTAAATTAAAGCCTAATGTTTTTGAAAAAAAGTTTTGGGTTTTTAATAATTATTTGATTTAACTATTTAACTTGAATCTCTAAGTGATTTCAAATGTAATTCAATGTTGTAATTTATTCGAATTGGCGAAGGCTAATTAATTTGTTTTATTGGTTGAAGACTAATTACTTAATGTAATTAAAGAGGACGATAAAGATGATGATTTATCTCAAAGTAATGAAGATTTGATGATCAAATGAAGTAATTAAAATATGATTGATTAAGTGACTAATTAATTAATAGTTAAGGATTATTAATTAATTTGTTAAGAGGTTAATTAGTTTGTAATTGAGAATTATTAATTAGATAATTTGAGAGAATTAATTAATAATTAGTGGTTAATTAATTAATAATAGTTATTAATTAATTAAAAAATTAAGTTGTAATTAGTGACTAATTAATTACTTAATAAAAGTAATTAAGGTTTAATTACTTAGGATTGTTTGATTAAGGAAAACTAATCAAGGATTAGTTAAATGAATGAGTACGATTAATTCAGGGTTAATCGATCAATGAAGTGATTATAAGACAATTAATTTGAGTAATTAATTAAGGATCAATATAATTATTATGGAAGAGTAAAGGATAATTAATTTTTTAATTACTTGTTGTAATTAAAGGATAATGAATCAAAATGATTAATTGAGATGGATAATTAAAAGATGATTAATTAATTGGATTGTAATTAATTAATGATAAGTAAGGATATTCTAAGTGATTAAAGATTCATAATTAATTTAATTAGAGATAAATTAAATTGATTTTGGAAGTAATCAATCTTTCTTATGAATGATTGAATGATGTTAAATGCCTTGAATTAGAAGATATCTCTGATATGAATGGTTTTGTGATATGATTTTTGGGAAGACAGTTTTGATATATGAAATGAAATGACATCTTGTATTTAAAGTTAAATTGTTTTTCATTTGTATAATTTGGGATAGATGACATTTGAATCGAAGAGACAGGGGTCGGGTATTAGAAAAATACCCGAACCCACTTCGATTAGTAATCTAAGTTCTATAATTAATGGGAGGAATTCATCAGGCTGGAATGGAATGAAATTAAGAAACATGGACATTAACCCATGAACTGTTGTGTGTTAAATGATTGACTAATTTAAGTAAGAACTCGTAAAGGTACGAGTTATCCTAGTAATTCACTTAAGTTTTATAGCCTTGTGTTTCATATTTTATAGGTTTACTCACGCTGGCTTCCAGCCTGAACCGGGTGTTACTTTGATGTAATGCTCGGGTCAGACCGAGTATTACTGATTTTTAGGTAAGGACGTTCTGGAGCTTATGAGGCGAGCTAGAGGGAAGGAACGTATGGAGTGTTTCCCGCTGTAATATGTTATTGTATAACTAGGGCATGTTGTTTTAAACTGTCTAGTGATTGGTAATGGTTGTAACTCTGATGTAAAAAAAATACAAGTGTACTAATACGGTTCTTCTTTGTAAAACTATTATTTATGTGATATTATATTTTGATCCGCTGCGAATGTGAGGTTTCTGTGACTTTTTTCTTCTTTCTCTTTTCTTCTTTTCCTAACTATCTGGAATTTTTGAGATCCAAATTTCCGGGTCGTTACAGTAGATCTTAAAACAGTTATTTGCACAAAAGGAAATAAAAAGAAATCCGCTATGTTAAGTTAGTTAATGAATAAAGGTTTAATAAAGTTATGTGAAAGGATAACTGTGAATAATTGAATGGAAATTAAAATAAGTGTGAATAAAAGTAAATTGGTATAGCTAATAATCAATTGAGATAAAATGCGTAGGAGGTACGTGTATTATTCTATTCGCATAACGATTTGATCCAGATTTGATCACAGAATTTCGAGCTAGATATACCGATCTGAGTTGGGATTTTTCACTCGATTTTCGATGGCGAACCCTGGATACGGATTTTTGATTGATTCTGGAAATTCTCTATCATAGTATATGATTACGCAAGAAGATTGACGGTTTGTGATCAAGAAACCAGATCTGAGTCTGCACTAGGAAGTCGAGTGAACGATACTAATTCGGAAGTGAAATTATGTGATTGAGTGAGCGACCGAATTTGACATTGCATGCAAATGATATGGGTACATCGTACGGACTGGAATGAAATGAATGTTGAAAATTCCATATAAAAATCAATAAACTGATCTTGGAGTCTGTGATTGGATATTATTGCTAAGTAAGATACACAAGTATTTAAAAGGAAACGGAAATTGGAATTTTTGATTTTAGAAGATAAATTAAATTGCTCGACAAAATTTATGTATTTAGATTACTATATGAAATTTGAGGATTTTTCTGATCTGGCCACTAGGCTTTTTGTTTTCTTTTGAAATTTGGGGACCTGTAGAGGCATTTTGTAGTCGTACCGATCTAGCCGTGCAAAGGAGACGCTGGGGAAACTTTTCAAAAGGTTTAAGGAGTTAGAAAAATTTTGAGAAATTTTTTGATAATTTGAAATTTGGCTTCAAGTAATAATTTGAATGGTTTAGTAAATAATTTTGTTTCAAACCTGTGGATAGGTTAGGAAAGCTAGAAAGATGGTTAGTGTGTTTTTAATAAAAAGATTGTTTTGGGTGTTGTTAAAACTTTTTGATTTTGGGGAGTTGTTAAAACTATTTGGATTGGGAAAATAGTTAATGGGTTCTGGATCATTCTCCTTAACAAGTAATTTCGAGGATAAAAATCTTTTAAGGGGGAGGAATGTGACGACCCATGATTTTGGACATTTGAAATTGGAATATTTAATTGATTTAAATATTTAAAAGTTAATTTCTAACTTGAATTTCAAATATCATTATTTATTGGATAATTAAATTCCTGAATTTAATCATTGGAAATTGGATAAAATAATGAATTTTGGTTTTCAAGCTTGTAAAAAAATAGTTTAAAGGCTTATAAAATTTGTATTAACTATACAGAAGATAATAGAGCTTTTAAAAATTGAATTTAAAAGTGATTATTCAGTTTTAAAAATAAAACGTTTATATTGATAATTAAAAATAGCCTTCCGAGGCACAGTCTCGGAATTTAACGAAACCAGTACCACTGGATCCATAATAGTGTTCTATTATCGGATTTTAATTTTCGTAGCATTTGGAGTTGTCGTGTGATCGTACGGTGTATAAACGCGCAGAAATTTATATTGGAAATCCAATATAATAACTGAGTCCAAAAAGCTATTTTCTCCATACGATCGAATCAGGACTCGGAACCTTTCCCATTGCGTTTGGAATATGGGTATAACATTATAAACGCCTAGCGGCATACATCGATTGGAGGTCGAGATTTTGAGCTACGATTTTCAAGACGATTCAAATTTAAATTTAAATATAAAATACTGACCAGTCAAAATCCTCTCACATCAAAACTTTTTCCATTTTTTCAGAGGTTAGTGTAGCACTCCTCGACACATGCCACCTTACTTTCAAATCCACGCCCTCCTCATTTCAAAAGGCACGACATAGTAAAGGTCAGAAAGAAAAAAAAAGGAAAAGGCAATAACAATAATATGTTCTCCTCCTTCTAAATCGAAATAAGAAATAAATAAAATGGCTTCCTTCAAAGATATATGAATGAATTCATGAAAATCATGGCTCCTTCTAATTGACTCGAACAATTCAAATAGTCAGTTCTTCCTCTTCTTCTTCCAAATCCATGAGATAAAATCAAAATCGATTTCGTTCAAGATTTTAATTAGAGGAAGGGCTCGAATGGAGTAGGTAGCTGGCTCTCGACTTGGGAGTGGGGGAGGTGTTCACATGCAGGGTCGAAGGGAAGCGGTTCGCAAGGCATAGGAGGTCATATCTGACGTTGTGTCGTGAAGGGGAGTTTGACGTTTCGGTTAGTGAGATGGCGTTGGTCGCGTGGATTCTTGAGTCGAGTTTAGGTGGCATTCAGCGGAGTCGGGTTAGAGCTCGGCAGCGATCTAGGGCTCCTAGGTCGCGATGGCATGGGGTCAGGCACGAGCAACGATTGAGAGAATCAGATTCGGTAATGATTTTTAATTAGTTTATATAATTTATTTACCAAGTTTACATGCATGTTTAAAATACCGAGGTAAACAAAATATATACATATATACATATATATATATATATATATAAGATTTGGGTAAATATAGGAATTTTAAATTTTTTATATATAGTTTATAAAAAGTAGATTTTTAAAAGTGTATATAAGTTGTTTCAAAAATAATAATAATAAAATAAAATGAGTACACATATATACCTATTTTTATTTACTAGCTTAATTTTAACATAATGAAGATTAATTTGTTTAATAAACTTATTTAATTATTAAAGATTTAAAGGGAAAATTAGTTTAAATCAAATTATAAGTTAAAAATTAAATAAGTAAATGGTGATTAATCGTTTGCTTAGTCCAAATAGTAATAGATCGTGAATTGTTTATACAAGGTCTAAAATCGTGAAAAAGCAAGCCGGTTTGAAATAGGTTGCAAATCAAAATCAAAGGTGAGTTAATCTCACTCATTTGGATTACCATTTAAATTTAAATAGTTAAAATTAAATTATTGGTTGAATGATTGAATGGACTGGATGTGATATTATATATAATAGTACATATATATATTAGAGTGATTGATATTCCCATATTATATAGCGGATGGGACCCTATGCGCCCTGCATAATAGCGGTGACCCTATATACCGCGATATCCCCTTCGAAGTGGGATTTGGTATTTTATTTGTTGTGCTAACATCTATGGATGTAGGGAAACAGGTTGAAGGGATCCAACTGGATTCCTAAAAATGTTGGAATTTATTTTCATATTCGGTGATATGTTTTATTTGATAATCTGTGATAGATTATATTGATTTTATTGGGCATTGAAATATTGAATGCTATGGTTTGACTGAATATATTTTGGGTATATTGAGATATCAAAAATATAATGGTTGGATTTTAAAGGAAAATAGAAGAGGGAGTTCAAAGTAAAATAAATATAGTGAAATTGGATAAGTTAAAGAAATGAATTTGGAAAAGGATAAAAACTTGATTTTTAAATTCTAATAAATAAATTCCGAGTATAGAAAAGGAGATTTTTGAGTAAATGGGAATATATGAACTTTTAAACTTAAGTGATATTATTTAAAGAAATAAAGGATTTATTTTTAAATTCAAGGTTTAAAATTGTTTGGGAGAGATAAACGAGAATTTTGGGAAAAAAGTATGAAACTGGTATTTTCAGTTTAAATAAGATTTTAAATCACAATAAAGAAGTGAAATCTGAAATTAATGGGTTTTGAAATAAAATTGAGTAAGTAAAGGAATTTATTTAAAATGGAGTAAATTTTGGAAATCGATTTGGAAATTAATTTAGTTTTTGAAACTATGTTTTAAAAGGAGGATGAGACTACATAATTTGTAAACTGGGTTTATAAAGTGAAATATGATATCAGTGGATACTTGGAAGCATAAATCTTGGTGGGATTTATAAATGAATGGGTAATTTGTTTTAAAAATAAATAGTGGTTTTATTTTAAAGGTGTGGGAAAGAAATCTACGGGTTAAGACGTAAATTAAATTGGGATAAATCAAGAAGGATTTATAAATGATTAGACGGTTATATTTTTAAGTATAAGTTAAAAGTTTTAAAGTTGTTTAAAAGAATGTTCTAGAGAAATTTATAATTTAAATCATTTTAAGAATTTAAATAAATATTTATTAATTTAGTTATAGTAGTAATTATTTTAAAGGTTAAACTAGTATTATGATTTGAAAGATAGTTGCTAAATATTTATACTTTATATAAATAACTTTTAATTTAAAGGTAGTTTTGGCTAAGTTATACTTGAAAATTATCATGGAATTTAATAATCATTATTTTGAACAAAGGCTTTTAAGTAGTTTTTATTTTAAATGTTTTAAAGTATATATATTCGGATAAAGTGATTTAAATTATTTAAAATCTAATTTATTAAGACTTGGTGCTTTTCAGTAGAAATAAAACAATTTTTTGGATGATTGTGTGATTTGACTGTTAAATAACCGACTATCAATATTGGCCAATACACTAATCATTTCGAAGAGACCGGGATCGGAATTAATTATCTGAAAACCATTTTGATCCGGTTTGAACGTTTGCGAATGAAGACCGTGAAGATGAAGAAGACGGTGATTCGGTTTGTCCAGACCCAGGGCAACTTTATGGACGAATGCTATTAGGACATCGTCAGGGGGATGACGAGCATTCTAAGTGAGATGTGTTCTAAAAAGGCAACGCATAGCATCAAGCCTTATAAACCGAGAATGGCTAAAACAGGGGAGGTGCAGCAAGGCTAAGTGGCTAGAAACCAATTAGGGTAAGGTCATCCCTGTCTAGATGTCCCTTTTATTCTGCTATGTGGGCGGTTTCTGAACCCAACCACGTGGTGATCTTATTCGAACGATCCAGCAAGGGGTAGTTTCAGTCTTGTTTTGCAGGGGATCAAGGGGTTCCTCGGTACTCTGATCTAGACCAGGTACTACGACGGGCGGTACCCCAGTAGCCCTACCATTATATGGAATCCAATCTCCAATAAGCACCTGTACGGTTTTGATTGTGCCCAACTATTGCTGGAACATGAGATGCAAGCATCTTAACTAGATTCTATTTTACTTTCTATAGACACTATTATAATATCAGAAGGATTTGATAAAAATATTTTGGTTATCGTAAGGTAAATGCCCGACATGTTTATTTGTGGCGTGGTCTTACGAGGTACCTTTGATTTCAAAGGATTTTCGAAAACTTTAATAATCCATTTGAGTGTGTTTTTCTCACGCTGGTTTTCCAGACTGACTCGGGTGTTATTTTACTATAATGTTTGGGTCAGACCGAGCATTATAGTTCCGTTGCGTTTGTGAGATTGTGATGTTGTTTTCTATTTCTTCTTCGACCTCTTTCTTCTTTAACCCTAATGGTTCGTATTTCCGTTCACTTTGAGTTGAACTGTTGGAGAATATTGTCGGCTCAAAAGGGTACGGATTTGCGGGCTATTACAACTTCCCTCTCATATGTATTGTTAAATTAAATTGAATTGGTGAATAGTATTTTGTATAGCTTAGTAATAGATATTGACCGCTTTATTTCTGATTTCAGACCTTTTTCTTTAGTATTTATTTTTCTCAAACCAACATGTTATTACTAACTAACCACTTGGTTTATTTTAAACATTGAACACATGAATTGAATTATTATTTTCAATCACTTGACATATGCAACATTTATACCTTTGCAACATCTATACCTCTGGATCCTAAAGAGTTTGATAACAATGGCATGGAAGTAGATGTTTAATATTATAGTAATTTTATATATCTATTAATTAACAATTATTGTATTTCAACATATTCCTAAATATTCAAAATGTAATATACTGTAATAAACAAATTATTTATTAAACATAAGCTTTGCATCATTCCCATCTTTGCACAATAGTACTATAAACTTTTTGATAATAGATCCGTATGCGAAGTATGGGTTCGCCCTGGTCTGATTTAAAAATAAGTAATGCTGTTTATAGAAATATTTTGATAAAAAATTGTTTTAGCCCCAACTACTACTGTTATAAATGTTGAATCCTCCATCACTACAAATTTTCACTTCTTCTTCTAAGTTGGATTATAATTTTAGGTGCCGATTTACTTTAGTGGTTTAACATTGCTTCATAATTCGCTGAATCAATATACTGTTATGAATTTCTTACTTTTCTTTTCCAGTTTTCCTCCACCGAATATATTTCGCTGCTTTGCAATTCTGTCTAGTTTCTTCTGAGAATTTCAACTCAAGTCTATATGTTTTCTTATAGGATTTAATCTCTGGTAGTTTCCACCTCTTTCTCATTGTATTGATAATGTAATTTATAGCTCTCATTTATATTAATGATGAATTGAATATTTCTATTAATTGTTATATTACAAATGAATCGAATTATTTTGTATAACAAATTGTATTTATCTGGTTTTAAAAATAAGTTAGGCAATGCTGGTGTAAGAATTATGCTTTAACTTATATTTTCATTTAAACAAACATAGCCACTCATATTCATCTTCACAAGAGTTAATAGAGTCTTAGGCTTATTCTATGACCTTTTGGATATATTCTTTTCCTTGATCACAATTCTTTGGACCGTTGTATAGCTACCAACCAAAATATTTTATTCACACGCATTATTTTATGAAGTTGCTTCAGTTTGCAACTGGAAATTAAAAAAAATGTTTGGATATAGGTTTTTTCTATCACATTGTAGTTTCTTTAAATAAAAACATGGGCACGTCATGGATTTTTATTTGATTGTAGAAATGATCTAACATGACTTTTCTCACTGATTTATTTATTGAATGGATCTTTTTTATTTGCTATAGTTATAATAATTTTTCTTGGAGAATGAGACTGAATTTTAAATCAACGGATTTTAGAAGAAAGCTATGGAATTGGAACCCTTGCCATGGATGTCTACTTCCCTTTCGGCGGCCTTCGTCGGGTAATTATTTCTTGCTTACTTTTCTTGAAATTGAATCGTCCTCTGTTAGTTAAAAATGATGTACGTAACATTCGACTCAGTACTCATCCTAGGTTATTTGAATTCTTCTTTTAATTCCTAAAATCGGTTACTGCCTCACCTAATCCCTTCAGGTGATTCTATTTATTCCTGATTGTTTTATGCATTGTCCAAATTATATATATAGTAAAAAAGTCATTCTATTTCATCAATTTGTATTGCTCATTTAAGTTAATATTAGATTTTTTATTTTTTGTTTTTTGTTTGATTGTGAAAGTTGTCTAACATGAATTTTCTTGCCGATTTGTTTATTGAATAACTCTTTTTTATTTGCAATAGTTACAATAATTTTGCTCGAAAAATGAGGCTGGATTTGAAATCAAAATATTTTAGAAGAATACTATCGAATTAGAATTCCCACCATGGATGTCTACTTCGCTCCCACATGTATTGGTAAATTAAATTGAATTGGTGAGTATTTTGTATAGCTTAGCAATAGATGTTGACTGCTTTATTTCTGATTTCAGACTTCTTTCTTTAGTATTTATTTTGCTGAAACCAATATATTATTCATTTTTAGGAGAACTTTCAGCTTATTTTACTTTATCTACGTATTGTCTTTGTTGTTTTCAAGTAGTAGAAGATTAATCAAAAATAAAAATAACTAGGTTTTTTAAGTTGTTTTTTATGCTGAGAATATTAGTTCTCGAGTGCTAATATTCAATAGTTGAGGCACAAATGACTAAGGTGTGTACAAATTTTATCTATGCTAAGTTATTGTCCATTTGATGATATATAATTAATTGAATGTGCGTTCATTTTCTTTGGTTTCTTTGTTTGCCAACTTTTTGTATGTGTACTATTATTAACTAATTCAACAGAAAATCGATGTAATTATTCAATGCATTTTTTTTATAATTTATAAACAATATTCTATCATGATTTAAGGATAAAAATCAGTATAAGCTATTGTTCGTTAAAGCAAACGTTTGACTAATCTTTCTACTGTAAACCAAAAGAACTGAATATATATTTCTCAAACATAGACAGGGAAAAGAAAATGTAATTTATTTGTTTATTTTATTTTTACCTGATTTATTTGGCTTATGATGGTTGAAAGAGAAGTGATACTAAATCTACTACCAGATTCATTCGAACTCAAGTTGTCCATGTTGTTGGATGTTGGTTGATGCCAATATTGTTAGTCTCAAGGACAATGTTCTTCATGGATTTTAAGCAATTGTAGTTTTTTCTACCAACCCCATCAACCAGCTGAGCTGGCCATGTATATGTGTGTATATGCACATAAATTTTAGACTTTGTTAAATTTATGCCTTCTCGAGTAGAAATTAAAAAATTTCATTCAATAGATATATTTATCAATACATCTGTTGAGATTATCGAGGTTACATGCTTTGGTGATGTAAGGATATCTATGGTGTCCACTTTGTTTGCTATGTTGTTATATGTTAATTATGGAAATAACCTATTTATGAGTAAAGCAATTAGACTTCTATTTAAAATAACTAAATTGTTTTGTTATGTCACCCAACTCCATTTAACATGGTGATGTGTAATCTACTAATATAACAATTGGTGTCCTGTTCAAACTTATATACACAAATTTGATGATATTTTATACTTTAGGCTCTAACGGGGGAGGAAATTTTGGTGAATACAAAAGGAATGTTTACTAAATTGTTTGTATTTTATGTTCACTCCTTAATCATTACGCTTTCATTCATTCCACTTTTGGCAATTATTTCTTCCTCATCTTTAAGGCTGTTTACAGTTTGACAGAATTACAGGTGTTATAGAACCAAGTCTATCTGAAACTAAAATAAGAGGACTAACAGTAAATATATTCTTTTTTTTTGGAAAAGGTACTTTATATAATAGACAAAAGAGCATATATTTCCTTGATATGCCTCATTAAAACCTTACAACCCCCCTTACCTATATGAGTACCTTGTAAGGAAAAAGAGTACATATCAATTCCATATATTAACAACACAACAATCTGAAGGCTGGAACTACACTGTAAAACAGAAGGAGGAGGAAAAATACAAGCAACACTCTCAAAACCATCCGTACGATCAGTTAGTACCAGAACTAAACACTTACCAAACCCCAACAACTATAACAAAAAGGAAACAATGGGAGGAAAAAACAGTCTAGACCAAACCAGAAGCCGATTCATTTCCATATGCTAACCATCGAAATGGAAAGAGAAAATCAGCAAGGCTCAAATTCTCAGATCGAAGCCCACAAATTCCATGAACAAGGAGGAGACTGGCGAAAACATCTGACTGCAAGGGCAATCTCAAAACTCTTTCAAAAAGCATCAAACTTCTACAGATCAAGGGGGTCGAAAGGAGTCGTGTAGATCTGACGCCAAGTTTAACTTCACCAAGATAAGTCATTCTTCTAAATTTAGCTTGTGTAATTGAACTCTTTGTTGAATAAGTTGTCTGTTGTCAAGTAGGATATGCTTAATTCTCAGCTCAACTAGTTGTTCTATACCATTAAAAACGCAGTTATTCCGTTTGCACCATATGTTCCATACTATATTAGTAAAAATGATGCTACTAATATTAATGTTAGAAGATTTGGTTTGATCTTGGGCTTTTTGAATGGCAGTTAGAATGGAATTGATATCATAATTTGAGTTTAAAGAGATATTAAGTTTGGGAAAAATATCCATCACTATTCTCTTCGAATATGGGCAATGAAAGAAAAGATGGTCTCTGTCCTCATTGTGTTTAGCACATAACACACATTTTAGATCAGTGTTAGGGGACCGTATGCTAATTCTGTCTTTGGTATTTAATTTGTTTTTAATGGCCAAAAGGGAGCACGTAGACATTTTCGGGGCACACCCTTTATCCCAAACAATTTTGGTCCAATCAAGATCGGTATATTTATTTCTGAGTATTCCATGCAGACTTCAATGAGAATTGGCCTTGTTTATTAGGAATCCACCACCAATAGTCATGTTCCTTCTGATGATGGATTAGTGTTTTCCTTACATCACTATGAGATTGTATGGGAATGCAGTTGAGTTGTTGTTTCCAGTTATTGTTTGATAAGAGCATCGAAACTTTTTTATGGAAACCATTAAAAATTCTCATGCAATTCCACCCATATTTGTCAATTAAAGAAGAGCCTTGTAACCATGGGTCAAACCAAATGTCAGTATTATCCCCCTCCACAATTTTCCTGTCTATGTATCCTTTACACCATTGTCTAGCACGTAGAATAGTTTTCCAAGTATGAGAAGCGTTGTTGTCCATGTTGATATTCCAAAAGTTGTTCTTTTTGCAGTATCTATTATGAGTCCATTTTGCCCACAAAGAGTTTCCATCAATGTAATTCCATAGTAGTTTAGTTGCAGCAGCTATAGCTAAATCCTCAATTCTTCTGATTCCCAATCCTCCATCTCTTTTGGTTTTGCATACTTCATTCCAGCTCAGTTTATGTGACTTAGATTTCCACAAGAAGTTTGAACATAATGAACTAATTCTTTGAATAACTGTTGCAGGAAATTGGGAGACTTGAAGCCAGAAAAGCAGCATTGGGTGAATGAAAGTCTTGATAAGTTCAGCTCTTCCACTTATATTGAGGAATCTGGTTTGCCAATTATTGAACTTTTTGTTAATTTTATCAATGAGCCATCCAAAGTCTCTGGCTTTCAAAGAATTATTAGAAAGAGGAATTCCCAAATATATGATTGGCAGATTATCAATTTTGAAATTAATAATGTCAAAAATTTCCTGTTTAAATTTGGCACCCTTACTGAAGAATATCCTGGATTTTCCTGAGTTCAATTCTAGGCCAGAGCTAGTTTTCTTATTTTGCAAAATATTATGAATGGTTTCTGCATTTTTTGTGGTATCTTTTGCCATTATTAAAATGTCATCAGCATAGAGAAGGTGAGTAATCATTGGCTCAATTTGATATATAGGAGTGATATTGCCTTTAAAAAATTCCATGTCCAAATTTAAAGTGAGGAATTCCATGACTATTGAAAATAAGTAAGGGGAGAGAGGGTCCCCTTGCCTTAATCCTCTCATGCTAGTAATGAAGCCATATGGGGAACCTTCTAATAATATAGAAAACTAAGGGGTAGAAATACATTCATATATGAGATTTGGAAAAGTGATAGGAAAATCCATAGAGATCAGAATATGGTGAATAAATTTTCTATTGATCTTGTCGTAAGTCTTAAGTAAATCAATTTTCAAGCAAACATTACTTGAGTTTTTCCTATTAAAACTTCTGACCATTTCATAGGCAAGGAGGGAGTTTTCAGAGATGGCTCTGTTAGGAATGAATGCATTTTGATTAATCGAGATTAAATCATTCATATATTCTTTCATTATGTTACATAGTAAATTGGCAAGAATTTTGTATGTGACATTGCATAAGGAGATAGGTCGAAAGTCAGACATTTTCTTAGCATCTGGAATTTTTGGAATTAGGAAAATGAAAGTACGATTGGTTTCTCTAATAATTTTTCTAGTTTGAAGAATACCATTCATAGCTTCCCAAATATCCAATTTAACACTGTCCCAGTGGATTTTATAAAATTTAGAATTGAAGCCGTCTGGACCCGGAGAGCTATTATCATTAATCTGGAAAATAGCCTCTTTGATTTCTTCCATCAAAAAAGGTTTACACAAATTAATTTTTGCATTTTCGGAAAGAATTTTCTTGCAAGTAATGGTTGGAAATTGTCTTGAGGCTTGGGGCAAATGAAAAGGATCAGAGAAATAAGTATAAGCTTCTCGGGCTATTTTTTCTGATGCTGATATCCATTTTCCTTGTTTATTAATAGTAAAGTTGTTCTTTCGACATGTTTTAAAATCAGATATTTTGATGTAGAAGAATGCTGTAGGCCTGTCACCTTTGAGAAGCCAATTGATTTTCATTTTTTGATCATTATCAATGGCAATCTTTCTCATCATGTCATGTAATGTATCATAACCCTTAGCATAGTTCTGCTGGAGATAAACATCCAATGGATAGCTAACTAATTGATTATAGATGTTGTTATTAAGGTTTTTCAAATTATCAATCATTAGTTGCAGATTAGGTTTAATACTCAACCAACTCTTCAGATTACTTTTTACCCTTTTCAACTTGCAGAGAAGTTTATGAAGAGGGTTACCAGAGAGATAAACATCCAATGCCTCAGCAATGATTGTGGAATATTCAGAGTAAGTATGCCAAGAGTTCTTATATTTGAAAGGTATTTTTCTCTTTATAATATTTTGGACTTGTAGTTTAATAGAAATAAGGGTATGATCACTAAGAGAGTGATTATCAAAATTAATGCCAAAATTTTCAAATTTGTCTAACCAAAGAGAATTAACAAAAACTCTATCTATCTTACTATGAATAGAAAAAGAGTCACCTCCACGCCACGTAAAGAAGTTACCTGAATAATGCGGTTCCACTAGCTTTGTGTAACACCCCACCCCGAGACCCACCTTAGTAAAGAGAATTAACAAGTAATTCCGTCTACTAAAGCGGAGAATAGGGCTGGTTAAGGGCTACCATCTATAACTTTGTCTTAGACATTTACTGAATACATCGATAAATGCAATATAATTTTTTTTTCTATCTTAATGGATCGACATACACAGTAAATGCTTAATCCAAAACTATAGGTGGCTAACGGATCTATCAGAACAAAATACAATAACTAAATGTAAAGCACATCACAGAACAGTAATCAACATCATATATATATACTAATACATGTTTAGTACAATACAATATGAATACAGATAAAGGTGGTACTCGACCACATCATACACATTGAATCAAATATAAATACATCAGGGTATGCGGAAGAACAAAAATTTCTCAAGAGAAAGGAGAGCTAATATCCAACATCAACTTCAAGCTAAGACCAATATATGATACCTGAAACAACTCGGTCTGACCCGAGTATAAATACACGGGTCAGTTTAGCTACACAAATCAGTCAATATCGGTAATATGAAGCAGAATAGACATGAAGATACTTCTTCTCGAAGGATAAGAATGAATCGATAAACCCATAAGCTCAACACTTAAGTAACAAACACTACTTAAGTGAACAAATACCTCGAAAGAGGTAATTCAAACTCAATACTCAAATCAAACACATGTGCCTCATATCATCAGCGACATCCCAAAATGTCTACATGGTTTCCATGAACCAAATTTCCTCAAAAGGAGAAACATCAATACAAACTCTCGCCAAAATGGAAAACATAAAACATTCTCAAATAGGATGATCAAAAACTCAATTATAGATGAATCTCCAAATTCAGTTATACCTCATCTCATCGGTGTAAATGTATATAAGTCTTAATCTCAACTCGCCAAAATGGCAAAACACAGAATATCGTATAAAATCCTGAAATATCAAAACTCATAACTTGAGGAACTCGATAAGAGTTCAAAACATCATAATTGAAATCACCATATATATAACATCTCATATAGCAAAAGGCTATCGATGTAATAAAACATCTTAAAAAGGTGAAATCACAATAAAACAGAAAACTCAGAAAATCCAGATAGGCCAAATCCCCGATTATAATGCGGAAGCAATGCTGCACGTGCTAAACTCAGATGGCCGAAGCCTTAGACAAGGTCGCTAACACCTCCCAAAGCAGTTCGTCCTCATGACAAGGTCGCTGACACCTCTTCAAGCCATTTTGTCAGTCCTAACAAGGTCGCTAACACCTCCCAAAGCAGTTCGTCCTCATGACAAGGTCGCTGACACCTCTCCAAGCAGTTCTGTCAGCCCTAACAAGGTCGCTAACACCTCCCAAAGCAGTTCGTCCTCATGACAAGGTCGCTGACACCTCTCCAAGCAGTTCTGTTAGGTAAACATCATGAATGTGTCACAAACTTACGGATAGGAACCCGAAAAGTGTTAAGTGTGTCCCATACCACACATTCGCACTTAGTGGTTTACTAGCCGTTAGTCGATGCCACACTAGAAACATCATAAAACTCAAAAATTTATATCTCGCCTAGTCTCCTTGACGAGTGACAAAGAGCCACCATACTTGTCTCATCTCATCGACAAGCATTAAATGGCATCGTAACTTGTCTCATCTCATCGACAAGTGAAAACATCATGATGGTTTCTCATAAACCATAAATCTCGAAATATGAAATTATAAACTCAAGACTTGCCTTATATCATTGGCAAGTAAATAAGACGTCGTGATGGATCTCATCGATCATACTCCTATATAGGAGATCTCAAACCATAGTGTTTGCCAAATATTGGCCATCTTAAATAATTTCCAATAAATAGGAATTATAAAAATAAAATATGCCATAAAATGGCAAAACATCTCAGAATCATTAATCTCAAATAGCTTCGATCGTACAAGTTCGGAATTAACCGAAATGGTAAACGCACATGTCCCATACCACGTGTTTTACTAAATCGTTTAATTCTCTTTCTCATACGTTCGAATAGTGCAAAAGTGTGTGTTTTATATTTATAATAATTTACTAGAGAAAACAAGCTTTTAAAACTTTTTCACGAAAAGATTAATAAAACCCATATTTGAAATTCTTTTATTACAGGGAATAAATAGGTTTTTTTTTATTTATTAGAAAAATAATTTTAAAATACTATATCATAATAATTTTAAATGTCCGTTTATTTCTAAAATTACTTCAAAAATGTTTTAGTGAAAACCATACTCGAAAACAATGAAAAACAAGAAAGTTAACTCAAGACCGATAACTTGAGTTCAATAAGAATTCAATTCAAATTTAACTAAAAATCAATTCGAATTCTATTTAAAATTTGAATTTTAAATTCTCCAAATATAGCTAGCCTATTGATAGGCATCATAGCTCTCAAAGCTCTCAAAAACATCATCAAAACCGAAAGAGAATAAGAGTAAAAATGAGCTAATACGATTCTAAGGTCAATGTTTGTTGTTGTCATCTTGTTCTCAGGATAGCAACTTATAACCATAATTTCGACCAAGCAAACCTTAAAATTACAGAAAACACAATGACCAAAACTTTTAGTAAATGAATTAAGCTTTCCGAAACATCTAAGATTATTAAAATCGGATCAAAAACGAAGAAGTTATGGCTAATTTAGTTTCAGCCTTAAGCACAGAGCAAATATTGATTTTGCTCTCGGGATTACAGTATAAAAATTCGATTTTGTCATAGATAACCTCAAAATAACAGAAAGCTCAACAAACAAAAGTTATAGTATATAAAATAAGCTTTCCGAAACATCTAAAATTATCAAAATCGGATCAAAAACGAAGAAGTTATGGCTAATTTAGTTTTAGCCATAAGCACAGAGCAAATATTGATTTTGCTCTTCGGGATTACAGTATAAAAATTCGATTTTGTCATAGCTAACCTCAAAATAACAGAAAACTCAACAAATGAAAGTTGTTGTGTATGAAATTATATTTCCGGAAAGGCCAAGATTATCAAAATCGGATCTGTGGTTCAAAAGTTATGGCTGTTTTTCTAACAAATTCAAACTCAGCCTGGTTTGTTAAAGACAGAATCAGGCTTCTGTCTTTAAACTCATTTCAGGTCAAGTAAATGGAGGAATTTCGAACAGTGACCAAAAGATAAATTGCATCTCATTGAATCTATTTTCTAACCTATAAAGAATGAGCCATTTCGGATAGTTTTGCACCAATATATCGCTGTTTTACTACAGCGATTATCATATAAAATTTTCAGCAAGCAATAATTGGATTTATTTAACACATACAATCAATTCACAATCAAATTGAAAGTAATTCAATCAACAACCTTCTAATTCAATCCAAATAACAACTAAAAAAATCCTACACATATGAATTAGAGACAGCAAGTGTGAGTTGTAAATAACTCACCTTTTAGCTTCCTATAGCTTGCTAATCTAATCCAAAGACTTGTTACAACCTTGCAATCTCTTTGCTAACCTCTAATACACCTAAATGCTCAAAAACCTAAATCCAACCAGCAGCACTTAAATTAAAAATAAAGCGAAAACCATAATTTTATAAGTCTAGAAGGTAGAGAAGATTACCTAGCTTTGTTTTCTACAAGTATTGACCAAAAGCCCTTTGATTTCTAGCTTTGATTTGAGGATTTAAGAACTAGGTTTTTACTTAGCTTTGAGAACATATTTTTATTTCTATTTCTCCACTAGACTATGAACGTAAGATAAGAGAAAGAAGAAGTAATACTTTTCTTAAATGGGCTAAATGGGCTTGAGCATGGATCCTAAGGCAAAGTGTTGCTAACTAGTTTCTTAAGACAAGTGTTGCTATTTCATTCTTATTCCATTTATTTACACTAATCAATATTTTACAAAATCACAAGTTATTTCTCAAATTTAACAAGATCAAATTAACAACTTAAATACTCTCATTTATAATAACACTAAGATATTATAAAATTTTAGATATAACTTCTGAAATAAAATAATTCTCATTATTTTTAATAAGAAATCCAAATACTAACACTTAACTGAATTTACAACATTTCGAAAGATACCGTAGGATTTATTAAGATAAACAAATCAATTATTTACAAAAATAGGTTTAGATTCATAATTAAATTTACAATTATAATTTTTCAATTTAAACTACAAATCACAATATAAACATTTTACTCTAATTACCAAATTTAACATAATTGATTTAATAATATTCCAATTTCACGTGATATTCTTTATTTAAGAAACAAAAATTATTCCTTAAATAGATCTAACCAAATATTCTTAAAATATGTTTTAATTACTCAATTAAATTTCACAAATCATAAATTAAAATTAATCATTCCTCACAAAATTTAATTAATTAGTGAATTTACACCAGGGTTGTTACACTTTGAGAGAGTGATACCTTCCATAAAATTAAGATCTCCACTAGAGTTAAATCTACCATTGTTCATTCTTTCATTGTTGTGAAGAATAGTGTTAAAGTCACCTGCTACAATCCACGATAAATTAACTTTTTTGGAAAGAGAGACAATGTCTTACCATAGAATTTTGCGATTATCTTCCTCATTATGCGCATAAACAATAGTGCACACAACACTAAGTTCATTGGCAGCATGTAGGACAGTGGTTATGTACTGATCAGTAGAATGTAAAATGATAGTTGTCCATAATGTGGAATCCCAAATAATAAAAATTCGACTTTTGCGAGCATCAGTATTGTTGTGGGACATTTTCCATTCGTTATCAAGTTTATTCATAAAGCTTTCAATGGAATTAAGAGAAAGCTTGTTTTCCAGAATACCAATAAAGGAAATTTTATTCGAATTAATGATATTAATGATTTCCAGCTGTTTGGATGGAGCATTCATCCCTCTTATGTTCCAGATTAGGAACTCAATTAACAGTCATTATTGGGAGCGCTACTTTCTTCCAGAGGAGTAGCTTTCCCCATTGTCTTTGTTTTTTTGGATTTTTTATTTTTATTTTTCAACTGGCTAACAAGATTTGACCATGCAGGATTCTCCAGCACATCAGGGTTTGAGGAAGCTTTGAATTCAAAAGGAGCTTCCTCTGATCTCATTTTGCGTGATGGTTTTGTTCTGGTGCTGGACGATGGATCTGGATTATTAGAGACAGCTCGTTGATCTAAAGATGGGGAGTCATCTATGTGAGCAGAATTTTCTATTGAAGGAGATTCGATAGGGTTAATGTCTGACTTTAGTTTGAGGCTATTTGTATGGTTATTATCGGTCAGTGTATTCGGGTTTTCATTCATGCTATGGTCTAGTGTGGAAATAATAGTCATGTTTTGTTTATTTGACTGGACTGTTTGAGTCGGTGAGACTTGAAGTAAAACTGGTTTATCTATTTTTGACTTTGGATTGAAATGCCAATTCTAATCTGCTTCAATGTCCATCTGAGAATGCTCCTGATTATTGAATTCCACACTAGCTCCCTGTTTGTAAGTTTCTTCATTAAATCACTGTTATTCGGGATGATTTCGATGGGGTCATCATTTCTGGGTTATCTCTTGGTGTGACATGATTCGTTTTAGGCATCCATGCTCTAGTAAACTGACATTGATTTTCAGTGTGACCAGAACTCACGTAATTAGGGCACGCTATAGGCTTCCATTCGTAAACCACTTCTTGCCATGTTATCTCGTCTTTTTCATTCAGAATAGGAAGTTTACTAGGGTACTTAAACTTATTATCAATTTCGATGAGCACTCTAGCGAATGCAATTTTGATTATTCCTTCCGTGAATATATCAAGTTTGATAGGAGTACCAAGCACAGAAACGATATGACTAATCCCTTCTTCCGTCCAAAAGTCAAGAGGCAGATTGGGGAGGCGGATCCAAATCAGAATAGAGTGAAGTAATTCTTTATTAAGATGCATTCTGGGGTGCCATCTTTTCATCATCAGCGGTTTCTTGTTATAATAATATGGTCCTCCTTCCAGAACATTAAGACAGTCTTGTTCTTTGTTAAACTTAATCACATAAAATCCATTTTCCATTGAAAAAATCGAAAATTCCTCAACTGGTTTCCAAACTCGGATGATATATTCTTTTTTGTTTGTTTTACTCCTCTTAATTATGTATGTTTCAATAGTATACAGATCGTTTGATTACACACATTAGATATGATAAGTACCGTAGGTTTTATTCACCACCTCCACTTTCATTTCTCAAATGAAAATAGCTTTTCATTTGTTTACTAAGACATTTTTATGAAGAATAAGATATATTAATTTAGGCCATGTATATAGTGCTTTATAAACAAGCATTTTCACTATGAGTATATGGTGCTTTATGAGTTAATGCTACTGCTTACATGTAAGTTTTTATACAAACGACACATATGTGTGTGCGTGGGTGAACGCACGCGAAGGTACATAGACAAATATGTATGTACATATATATATGTATGTATGCATATATATAAATATTTGTATATATACATAACAAACTACCACTATAACTACTGCTCACCGATAAACAAGATTGATGATAGCCCTATTTGAATAATTTGTTTCTTAATTTAAAGCTTTTGCATTTTTCTTTCCTAATGAATAAACAAGGACAGAAACACCCCATTTTATACGTGTGTCGATCTATATGGACATAAATTAGTTGGATTTTAGGAGTGCTAAATTGGTTTGTGCAGATCATCGTGTTTGCAATCATACATAAGACCCAGATGTTTTATAGGTGTCGTTCGCAAAGGAAGCCTGGAAATTAAGTACCGGAAGTTTTTCTTTGTTTCTCTCATTTGCTAAAATGTATTCAATTTCTATTTATTGACTATCCGTTGAAATATTTATATTTTACTCCTATCTTATTTCAACATAAAACTATTGCAATTTATACTACAAGATAGTACAAGGTTATGTACATTGATGGATCATAATGATAATGATACTATGTTCTTTTAATCACTATGTTACTCATGATGCTTCTATAAATCACATTATGTACTACAAGCTTCTTCTGCTTAGATAAGCAAACATTATATAGTAAATTCTCTAAGATGGTCTATGTTCCTACATGTGCAGCTAATTGCATGCTTTATAGATCAACAACAAGTTTATAACTCATGGTCGTTCTTGGTGTATTTTTTGTTTGTATTTTCAGAAGCTGAGGAGATCTGGAGATATGGTTCTTTTTTGCTACATAGTTAAATATATTTTTCACTAATATCAACATGTGTAATTAATTTTCCTATATGTTAATCTACTATTTTCCATTTTTACTGTATAACCTGTAATCTCACATTGATTTTATTTTTGGATGTTATTCGGTTAGTTGAACTAAAAACTAATGTAGTTTATGTATTGGTTATTTAGCTATCAGCTCATATACTCTTATTCCAATGTATTATATTGCAACCATTCATGTATTTTCCATTTGGTTGTTAGAGAAGTTACTGATATTCAAGTTTAGGATTATCTATTATCCTACATCTTTTTCGTGCATGAATTCTCATGCTAAACTATAATTGAAGACATGGTGTGATATTAAGTCTTAGTATCAGATGCTATTGTGTTACATATAGGTAGATAATGTACAAAATTGTCTATTTACATGTAGTTTTGTAAGTATGCTAGATATAAAACTATATAAAATAATAATATGTTAACATACAGGTATCCAGCATGTTTTCAATGCCTAATACTTTTTACCTATGTTATATTTCATATTTTACCACAACTCTGCCTTTTTTATTACTTCTATGGTGTTTTCTGATTTTCAATATTGGATGTTGTTTACTTTTATCCAAGTAGAAGTCAATTTCCTTTAGTAAGAATATTTCTAGTCACACCTATGGTCATTATCCAAGTAGAAGTAAAATTCCAGAGTTTCTGTTATATTAGAATGCTAAACTGTTAATCAGATAAACATTATATTTGTTGCTTCAGTAAGTTACTTTCAATCTTGAACCAATATATCATTTTTAAGTGCTTATGTAACTTATCGTTTCTCTTATATATTAAAGTTATCACCAAACTTAAAGAATTTCTTTAATTGTTGATACTTATATGTACACATTATTAGCATTTCAGTTACGAACATTAGCAATAGCCCATGTGCGAAGCATGGGTTCACACTAGTGTGTGTGCGCATATATATATGAGTTATAAACGCGCATATTGATATATGATACCTTTACGGTGTTTAAATTTGATTTAAACATGATAAATACAAAAAGGCGGCTTAAATAAATAAAATTAATTAGTATTTATGAAATATTAATTATTAAAATTTTGTTTTAATTTATTTGAATAACATTAGCATTTTATGATGTGCGTGTATAAAAGTTATAAACACAGGCACATTTGAATTGGATTTAAATGGGATTGATGCCAACGAGATTTTGGAATTTTTTGAGGGTCCATGTGGCACCATCTTTGGCTAGCCATGCATGTAAAAGAGAGTGGATCTGATTAATATTTAAAAAGGAATTAATATGGCAAAGTTTTAAGGAAGGAACAGGAAAGGTTTCTATCCTTCCTTTAAAACACATATCCCTTTATTTTCTTATACAATTGATTTATTTGCTGTCATGATCATCCCTCTTGCTCTTCTATCAGAGAGTTTCAAGTTTTCATAGCTTTCTAACCTCTAAATTTCGAAAATAAAATATCAAATAAAATTAATAACAAATGTGGTTCTAATCTCTTAATTATTTCAAAATTCGAAGATTTATTCATGGTATCTAAGAGCCTTTGATTCGTCATTCAAGGTGCATTCTCTTGGAAACATCTCAAGGTGATAATTCTAATTTTATATATTCATCATTCAACCTATTTATGTAATTTAGATCTATCTCCTATTTCATCTCATCTGTGTATTTTTTTATTTGGTCAAATAGATTAGATTCCTTTTGTTCCATCTTAATCAATTACATATGTTCACCATGTTATTTAATCTGAATCTGTTTTAAGATATATTTTATTGTTTGCCAATTATTATTTTCATTATTAGATCTACATTATATGTACCCATATTTAAATATTGCTCATATTTCTTAATTGTGTAGATCTGAAACCTTTGCAACATATACATATGTGTCTGATTTATCCTATCTATTTTGTTGTTGCTTCAAGTTTGTTATTTCAAAAAAACACTTTTTGATTAAAATCTAAGTCTTAGTTAATGAAATATGTCTATTATTGATTCAAATAGAAAATAAATGTAATTTATTTATGTTTGCATGTATGTTTTGTGTTCAATATTTCAAATTCAATCTTTTGATTTTTGCACACTTCTATTTAAAGTTACAGAAGAAAGAAGTTTTCTTTATAAACATAATTGGGCTTTATTGAAAAATATCATAAACCCTTGGATTTCCTTAAAATTAAAGTTAGGCTTTAGTTGTTATTTATATTGGAACATATACTAAATTATAAATTTTAACATAAAGTTGTATTAAATTTAAAACATTATTAACAATGATTTTTATATGTGTACACACAAATTTTTGTGCAAGTGCATATGTACATACATACATAAATATATCATAATTTTAACTGAATTTATATGATTAACTTTTATGTAACATAATTTTTTAATCTTAAAAACTTTCAGTTTTGAAACAAGGTCAAAATTGCTGACCTTTTGGAGTTATAAAAGTGACATTTAATTTTATCTCATTTATATGTATATGTATATTGTGTATAAATGTAAATATATGGTATACGTATTTTAAATAATACTATGGACAATAAAGACACATATGTAGGAAATATCATCTTTATACATTATCAGATTTGTTGCATTTACATAATTCACAGTAAAGTACATTTGGACAATAGTTACATTTTATGGCATCAATAAATTGCCAATTAATATCATTTAATGACCCAATCAGGTTGATTAGAGAGAGAGAAAATGGAAGGTTTCTCTCTTCATATAATGTTTATTATACTCTCAACTAACTACCTGTTTTTAGGGAAAGAAATGAATGGTTTCCTTTCCCAAATTAACTCTTATAAACAATTGTTGAGTGTATTTAATGCACCACACATTTAAACTAAATTAATTTCAAACTTCCATTTAACCAATTTTAAATAAGATAAGACTTTATTTAATGTTCTATTAGATTGGATCTAATATATATTTAGATTTCATAAGCTCATTAAAGATCCAAAATGGTAAATTTTTTGAAATCCACTCATTTCTTCCGCTGCGGGCTAGCCTAGTTTCTTCATTCATATGTCACTCTTGGCTTATGTTGTAATAAATATATTTCCTCCGAACGTGGCAAACAATTATGGGATTATGTAATGAATTGGAAATTTTTGATACGGAATGTGATCTTATTTGATGTTTGAAATTTTTTCCATATTTATGTATTTTTGTGTATTATTGCATTTCACATCGCCTTGTTTGGTCGTCGAGAATTAATAACTATGGATGACTGCAGCATCCGTAGCCATTAGTTTTGGACCTCCAAGTAGGGTGATGTTACATGAGTAGTTGATTCTTTGTTTGCGCATCTTTGGGCGGCGACGATCTAGGGATGTGGGACGTTCTATTATGGTATTACAGCTATAGATGTAATGACCGGCTTTTTTGGATGGTTTAAATCGATGATAAACCACATACGTCTTCAAAGGGGAAAATTATTATGAGGTAAATAAGAAAAAAACAAATACAGAATCTCGTAGCAGAATGACAACATATAATAATCAAATAATAGTTCATGAAGCTGGTTTACAAATACATTTGATTATTCTTTTACAAAACAAAATCAAAGTTACATAAAACAGGAATAAATAAATAAATGCAGCAGAACAACATAATGCAGTGGAATACATATATTACGTAATAATAGTACAAAATCTTCGTCTCCATCCTCCAGAAAGTAGTCTTCGATAAACTGAAAAGCTCAGACTGACCCTAGTGAATTGAAAAGACAAAACACTCGAGTCAAGACTAAAAGATCTTACGCTAGTTAAATCAAGGGTAAGTAAACATGAGTGTAATGGTGTTAGAGTTATTTATGAGGTTTGACATCTCCTATCCAGTGTCAATGTGAGTGCACTAACTTAAGAGATGTTTGGAATTACTATCTCCTAAGGATTCACTAAACAATCTACTATGTAGTAAAATATGCTATTATAATAGTGTCTACAGTAAAGTAAAGTATTAAAATAGCGTTAAGGCATTACCCATGACCCCCTTTAACATAATTTATATAATGTCGTAGTCTATACAAATACTGTAAACTCCACCCGCAAGTGGGCTATCAGGGAGCAATCCATAGGTATGACACAAAAAAACTCATAGAAGGCGCGATAGGGCATGTGAACACGACACTTGAGGCAATGCTAGGGTAGATATACCAATTGCACTCCCGGACTGGTGGTAAAGCATAACAGCTACTACCGCTCACCTTGGACACACTCCTATAATCAAAATCGATGGGTGGCCACCAAATCAATCACAAAGTAAAAGTATGGTATCGAAGAAATATGCCCGATCGGACGTGCGACCTCACTTGGTCCGATATAGCTTCTGTTTTAGTCACATCTAAGTTGACTCACAGGAGTCAGGGTCACATAAATACCTCATACAAAATCGCACACCAAACCATACTACTTCATTTCTATAATCTCCACCACGAACACAGTTGTTAAAGTGGTTTTCGGTATTGGCAGAGAGTATGACAATATCTGATCCCGGTCTCTTTAACAACCAAATGCTTATTTCACACCGGATAGTTCTTTTACATTTCAAAAAGTCAATTCACAATTGATATCAAAATACCATATTCGGTTTCAAATCATATCTCTTTCGAAATCATATTCACTTTCAAAACAATATTCACTTTCGAAATCATATTCACTTTCAAATCATATTCACTTTTGAATTTATCGATAAGATAGGTTAATAATTCTAGTTCCAAAATCATTATATTTACTCAAACATGTCATTTCACATAAATCTATCAATTCTAAATTCCAACTTAGGTGGTATCACCATCAAGGATTTAAATATAAGTACTTCACCTTTACATAGTCTGAAAATTTTAAAAATAGTTTAAATAGTCATAAATAGTTTTAATAGTTTCAAAATAATTTAAATAGACTAAGAATAGTTTTTATAATAGTAAAATAGTTTAAATAGTTTTAAATTTTACTTAATTAGATTTTAAAATGATTTAAATAAATTTAAAATATATTAGATAGATTTAAATTATCTAAAATAGATTAAATAGAATTAAAATAGATTAAATAGATTTAAAATAGATTAAATAAATTTAATAAGTTTTAAATTGATAAAAATAGTTAATTTAATTAAAATAGTTTAATTTAGTTTAAAATAGATTTCAAAGTTATATCCAAACACTTGAATAACTAAATTCTGATACATTCATTTATATTTGACACTTCAACTTTGAAATTCCAATTTAAATCCTTTAAACAATTCGTTAAATCAATTCTAATTTTCATCATTAATGCTTGGATTATTTAGAACAATTCAGTTTATATAAATAAAATTTCTATTCCAAAATGCCATTTAACTAAATTCAAAATTTAAAGAATTAAAAATCATTTAATTTAACCAATTCGGTGTCCGTATATAATTTTCTACCCTATGGTCAAATAATACAGATATTTATCATTTCAATCCGCAATTAAATCTTTTACGGTTATATATCATTCCAAACCGCAAACCCAAATTAATTACAAATCCATAAAATCCCTCGAGTCTATCATTTCAACCCATAACGATTTTTCCCTAAGCGATAGATCGTTCGGGTATGTATCATTTCAAATCATATGGCACTTGTAGTGTTACAACCATATAAAAATACAACATCCAATCATCCTATATCAACAATGAAACATCCATCACAATCATCATCCAAATCAACCAATAAACATCAATAGATAACTGATTATCATTAACAGGTATTAAATTAATTTAATTCAATATTAAATTAAACGACGATTAAATGCAATAAAAGTCAAATTTAACTAGAATGAAAATTTAAACCTACCAAACGTTGATCAATAAATATCTAATCATAGCATAAATTTAATTTAACTAACATAAGATAATTTAGTAGTTATAAGAGGGTTAAAACACTTACCTTTTATTTCAAATTGAATCGAAATCTAAAATAGGGCTCAAAATTCAATAGTCTCGGAATTCGACCATACTATATTCAGATTATCCGGAATTTTGATATGATCGCAATAGAGAAAATCGTGCGTAAATCCGACCTCGTATGCAAAAGTTATGCAATAATTATCATAACGATATAATAAAACAATAATTAACAAAAATTAAAATAAAATAAACAAATAAAATGCATACCCTCTCTTCCAACTCACGTATGCTTACAAATCCATCATCGTGCTTGAAACCCACATACGCATGCTGACCGAGAAGATGGAACTTCGACCAGAACACACCCACGCGCACACCACACTCCAACATGCCACCGCCCCAAGTTTCATCGAACGCACCACCTCCGTTCTCCCAAACGAAGCTAAACACTGCCATGACTTCAAGGCCAAATTCTGGCGATTCCTTGAGCATCTAAGTCAATTCAACCGTTAGATGTGTAGAGCTCGTCGAGCTTTACAACTTTACTTTTGGAAGTTTTCGTTTTCATTGCATGGATGGGAAGAAATCGATGTGAGAAAACATAGGTATTTTGGCCATTGTAAAGGAACAACCAGTGGCGGCCAAGGTTCCGAAATATTATAATATTATTTTCGCATAAAACGTGCCGTATTTATATAGTTAGGTCCAAAACAGCCCGAACTCCAATCGAGGCATGTCGTCTGGCATTCCTAATGTTTTAACCTCATTCCAAACACAATGGAACTAGTCTCGAGGCCTAATTCGATTGTATTCGAAAGATAGCATTTCAAAATCAAATTATTTGAGTTAAATTACTTAAATTATTTTTTTACGCATTTAGAGCTCGCACGGTCGATTGACAAGTTCGATTGCTACAAAACTTGAAATCCTACAAAGATTCATTATTACTGATCCGATGAAACTGGTTTCGTCAAAATCAGAGATAGTGGTCAAAATGGCTATTTTCACATTAATTAAATAAATTATTATTAAATTGATTAAATCACTTTTTAATCCAACTTTTATAGTTAACAAATTTTATCATTTTTGATTCCATGGATATTTATAATAATTTAAAACAAATTTACATAACAATTCAGTATGTAATATTACACTAACTCGGGTGTAATATTCCAACTGTTGTTAAATCCAATTAATTAAAATTTAATTCCCATAAATTTATTTAATTTGATCTCAATGCTTTTTATTCAATCAATCATTACTCTATAGACATAGTTAACATTTGTTTGTATTTTATCACATTAATATTCTACCATTATCCTCCTTTACCATATTAGTTGCAATATTTCAATTATATTGAACTTTTTCATCAATTTATAAATTATAAATCCCAATAAATTAGCTTATCTTGGTTTCAATCTTTTTATTTAAATCAATTATTGCCTCATAAATATAATTGAAATTTCTGTACATTTTATTGCATTCACCTTTTACGGTTATCGTCTTAACTCATTTTATGTAACATTTAATGTCATTTAATTATAATTGATTAAATAATTTGGTAACAAATAACAATTATCACCATTTCTGTATTTAATCATATTTGTATGTTTGCTATCTACAGACAAATGTAATAGTTATTTACACAACACTAATTTTATTCAATTACAATTTATTACTCATTGTTACATTAATTAATACAACATTCAAATTATCAGTTACGCTTTTAATCCAATTATCAATTAATACACACATTATTACAATTAATTTATAATTATTATCAATTATAACTCTTTAATCATTTCAATTAATTGGAATTACATTCAAAGTAATTATCAAATACCATAAATTTATACTATTAAATTTCATTCTAGTTATATTCTTATTATTAAATAACAAATTTTTATTTCTTCCAACATTAAATCATAAAACCTTATTAAATTAACTATTTTTAATTATCGAAAATTAAGGTGATTACACTATCCCCCAATCAAGACTTTTCGTCCTTAAAAAGGAAAAAGACGGGAAAGGAAGGAATTAAGAAATTTATATCTTATCCAAAGTATTCTACTTATAAATAATTAATTAACATAATTAAATAATTTAAATAAAATATCTTAATTTATAAAACAATTAAATCGTTTCATATTCAAGTTAAATAAAGGTTTGAAAAACATTTCTATTTTTGTAAAAAAATTCTAATTCCGAAATTCACGGAAAAATTTCGACAGAGTTTTCTTTGTACGGAGAGGTCCGGAAGAAATAATAATATCAATAATAAACATATATATATATATATCATATTTCAAAAATATATCCCAAACGACGGGAAAACAATATAATATCACTAGAAAACCGTAATTCGAGAACATACCTATTTGTCGGGCAAACATCACTTATTTATGAAGCCAAAAGCAGTAGCAATTGATTCCATAACCTTTATTTCACTTATATAATTCAAGAGGTTAATAATTGTATAAAAGAGCAATATTTTAAGCTGTTTCAACAAATAACAAAACAAATATATATGACATAACAACAATCACTTGCAAATGAACCACACAACAACCACATGCAATCAAGTAAATCAACCATCCATCCATAGCAACCAAAACAAATGGTTTGTTCAGTTTTAGACACTTTTGATTATATAAAATGATAAATAAACTACTAAGTATACACTCAACAGTCTCACATAAATTTAATAGCTTATTTATACATCCTTACACAATAGAAGTATCCTTTCCTAATCAATCCATAAGCCAAACAAACCATGATTTCAAATAATATTTAAGTTTTATTCTTATTACTTTTTTTCACATTATTTACTGTTCTTTTTCATTTGTTCATCCAATGTTTGTTTAATTACTTTATATTTATCACTTATAAAATTCATTTTCCATCCATTTATACACTACCATTTTTTACACTACTTTACATCCAATTTCTTACACGAGTTATCTCGCTCCAATTATTTAGATTATTCATTATTGTGTAAGTCTCTTTACAATTTATTTCACAATTAATAGATTATTTCTTTCTCACATTCATTCTTCCATATACAGTACTACTGAATATTAAATCCATTTCTAAATCATTTCAGTGTGTTCTGAAGTTATAATCATTCAATTAATATAGTACTCGCTTTAATTATAAATGGCTTCAACATTAAGTTGAGTTTATAATTAATTAATTACAGTGTTCATCTTTTCTATTTCATTTAATTTGTAACATTTCAAATTATTAATTTAAGTTTATGACAATTTATAACATCAGAATTCTTATTTACAAAAGTAATTCCATAGAACACTTTCATTTACTAAAGTTTACTTGTACAATCTTCTATTACATATTTCTATTAATCACTACAACTATTAATATTTTGGTAAGTTATATGTATATGTCTTAAGAATGCAATTAAAAGCTACACAAGTTTGTCTTGTTTATTTTTTTCAAAGTTCAATAATTTGTCTTTTAAATTTTCATCATTCGTAAGTTTACAAGTTTCCAATTTCTCGTATGCACCATTAATCCCTTAGCATCTAATTACTTATATTTTCTTCATTCTAGAAACTTCCAATTATTAAAATAATTAAGATTTCATTCATTTCAGTAATTGAAAACTACTAATTGTTAGAAAATTTAAGAACTAAACTCCAGGTTCATTTTAGTCACTTAGTAGATAATATTTATATTTCCTTTATATATCAAATCATATTTAGAAATTCAAAATTAAGGTTTTGTTCATCAAAACAAATGTGTAGTAAAACTACTACAGTGGTCTTTCCACTTTGAAACTCCAAAATTAACGTCGATGATACGTGCACTCATCACCGAAATTATTTTCCAACGACAGAGAGGAGAGTACAGAACTTATTTTCTTTAAAAAATTCTTTTAGAACATTTCTTTCAAATCACCTTAAAATATTTACATCAAAAATACTTCTAAACACTACAAATATTATATTCCAAAATCTTTCGAGAAGTTTCAAACATCCCGGAACTTCAGTTCTAAACTTCCAATTTATATTTAATTTATTTGTAAATCCTATATGTCCATCAATATTTATAAAATTTCTCTACCTAACAAACAATATATTACATTCAGCTATAGTTTATAATTTTATATACAAAATATATAATATGAAAAATTATTTCATTTGCCTATATTTCAAAACAATATTGTGTCGATCTGTCATATTAAGTGTTTAGAAATCCCTATCGATGTCATAGCGTCCTATGTACCGACCAGAATTTATAAATACAGAAAATAACAAATTAACACAATACAAAAACCTTTTATAACACTAACAAGTACGCTCTCTCATATGCATACACTCAGTGACTCATGCTAGGGTGTTATTACCCTATTTTATATGAGTCAGACCCCAGAAATATATGCTTATCGCTAAACAAAAGCTCTGATACCAACTGTAACGACCTGCCTTTTCGGACGGTTTAAATCGATGATAAACCATATACGTCAGACTCAAACCATTCAAAGGGGCAGATTGTTACGGTGTAAATAAGAAAATGTAGAGAAAGAAATAAAAAAAATACAGAATCTCGCAACGGTATGATAACATATAATAATCAAATAACAGTTTATGAAGCTGTTTTACAAATACATTTGATTATTCTTTTACAACACAAAATCAGAGTTACATATAACAGGAATAAATAAATGCAATGGAACAACATGATGCAGTGGAATACATATAACAAGTAATAATAGTACAAAATCTTCGTCTTCATCCTCTAGAAAGCAGTCTTCGATAAATTGAAATGCTCAGACTGACCTGAGCGAATTGAAAAGACAAAACACTCGAGTGGTAACTAAAAGATCTTACGTAAATTAAATCAATGTTAAGTAAATATGAGAGTAACGGCATTAGAGAAGTTTACTGAGTTTAACATGTCATATCCAGTGTCAATGTGAGTGCAATAACTTAAGACATGTTCGGGATTACCATCTCCTAAGGATCCGCAAAACTATCTACTATGTAGTACAATACGCTATTATAATAGTGTCTACGGTAAAGTAAATAATTAAAATAGCGTTAAGGCGTTATCCATATCCCCCTTAACACACTTTATATAATGCCATAGTTTATACAGATATTGTAAACTCCATCCGTAGGTGGGCTACCAAGGAGCACTTCATAGGTACGACACAAAAAACCCGTAAAAGGCGCGATAGGGCATGTGAACACGACACTCGAGGCAATGCCAGGACAGATATACCAATTGCACTCCCAGACTTGCAATAACGCATATCAACTACTACTGCCCACCTCAGACACACACCTATAATCAAAATCGAGTGATGGCCACCAAATTAATCACAAAGTAATAGTATGGTATCAAAGAAATGTGCCCGATCGGAGGTGCAACCTCACTTGGCTCGGTATAGCTCATGTTTTAGTCACATCTAAGCAGCCTCATGAGAGTCAGGGTCATGTAAATACCTCATACAGAATCGTACACCAAAACTATCCTACTTCATTTCTATAATCGCCACCAAGTATACAGTTGTAAAAGTGGTTTTCGGTATTGGTAGAGGCTATGACAATATCCAATCCCGGTCTCTTTAACAACCAAACGCTTATTTCACATCGGATGGTTCTTTTAAATTTCAAAAAGTCAATTCATAATTGATATCAAAGTATCATATTCGATTTCAAATCATATCTCTTTCGAAATTATATTCATTTTCAAAACTATATTCACTTTCAAAATCATATTCACTTTCGAATCATATTTACTTTTGAATATATCAATAAGATAGATTAATTAAATCCTAGTTCCAAAATCATCATATTTACTCAAATATGTCATTTTACAAAAAGGTATCAATTCCAAATTCCAACTTAGGTGGTATCACCATCAAGGATTTAAATATAAATACTTCGACTTTACACAGTCTGAAAATTTAGAAAATAGTTTAAATAGTCTAAAATAGTTTTAATAGTTTGAAAATAATTTAAATAGATTCAAAATAGTTCTTAAAATAATAAAATAATTTAATAGATTTAAATTTTACTTAGTTAGATTTTAAAATTATTTAAATAGATTTAAAATAGATTAGATAGATTTAAATTATCTTAGATAGATTTTAAATAGATTAAGTAAATTTAAAATAGATTAAATAGATTTAGAATATATTAAATAGATTTAAAATAGATTAAATAAAGTGAATTAGTTTTAAATAGATTAAAACAGTTAATTTAATTAAAATAGTTTAAATTAGTTTAAAACAGATTTCAAAGTTATATCAAAACATTTGAATAACTCAATTCCGTTAAATTCATTTATATTTGACACTTCAACTTTGAAATTCCAATTTAAATCTTTTAAACAATTCGTTAAATCAATTCTAATTTTCAACATTAATGCTTGGATTATTGAAAATAATTCAGTTTGCATAAATAAATTTTTATTCCAAAAAGCCAGGTAACTGAATTCAAAATTTAAAAAATTAAAATTCATTTAATTTAACCAATCCGGTGTTCGTACATAATTTTCTACCATATGGTCAAGTAATACGGATATTTATCATTTTAATCCGTAATTAAAAATTTTACGGTTATATATCGTTTCAAATCGTAATCCCGAATTAATTGCAAATTCATAAAATCGCTCAAGTCTATCATTTCAACCCATAACATTTTTTCCTTAATCTATAGATCGTTCAAGTATGTATCATTTCAATCCATATGGAACTTGCAGTGTTATAACCATATAAAAATTGTAACGCCCCGAAAATTTTCGACTTTCGAAAATTCAACATCGACACTCACTTTATCGACTGCCGAGAAATCGAAGGCCAAAAACCCGAAATGTTATGGTTTTAAGAAAAAGAAAAAGACAGAAGAAGAGAGAAAGGATAGAAAATAGGAGAATAGAAGAACATAGAACAGAAAGAGGATAGATCATTTTAAAATAGAAAGAAAAGAGAATATAGAACGGAACAGAAAAACAACAGAATCTCACAATTCGCAGCGGAACAACATATAATAATAAATGAATAATCTTTAAACAAAGAACTATATCAGTTATTACATTTTATATATTACATTTCATTACATCATATCATCAGAGTGTACAACAACATTCAACAACATCAAACAGTGCAGCGGAAAAAGAAATACTATATAAGTAATACGCCATGCCATCCAGCTTGCCTCCAGCAACTCCAGAATATCCTGATAAACCTAACTCTTAACTGCCCGTGTGGAAATTGGTGGGCACCCAGAGTTTAGGAAGGAAAACAATAAACTCCAAGTAGTCATGTGACTGGTGTGAGAACTCAAAACAGTTTATTTATCTTTAAAATCAAAATAGAGGAATATTTTTAAAGTCAATTCGCAATGCTTTTAAAAATGAGACTACCATAAGGCCTCCCGCACACACACACAATGCAAACGCAGAATCGGAGGAGATTTCTCCTTATGATAGTCAAAGATGCTTGATACGCATTTAAAATAACATTTGATATTATTACTAGTGTATAGTGTAGGAAAAATTCATTTCGAAAGTAGAATATAAATCTTAGCCAACATACGGCCATTATCGTATGCCTACTATAGCTAACTATGTTCAATAGCAGGTTACCGCCACATTCCATAGCAGGTTATACAACTAAAACCGTACAAGTCTCGTATTGTTTCTTTGGATTTCCAACGAATGATCAGGCCAAGGAACTTCCCATTGCCACATGAGAATGCCTCTGGATGGACATCCCCGAGAACCAAACCGGATCTCTACCAACACAAGGCCGGGTTACCCCTAACTGAGTAACAACTGACCGAATATGCCATCCCCCGGTCCTTTGGGACCTTTTAACCGAGCGCTCGTAATCAATTCACACAATCATAACAAAGTGTTTTCAACATGAGTAAGTATCTGGGCTCCATACCATGATACCACCCTTTTCCAGAAGGAAATGCACATATCCTAAAGGGCGCTACCCCTCATAACCTTGCTGCTTCTTTCCTGTTTTGACCATTCACGGGGTGTGAGGCTCGACGAAGTCACGTCCACAAAAACATACTTTATACAAAAGCCATGCTTTGGGTCAACAAATGATCATAGAAATGATCACCAGGATAGACGATCAAATAAACGATCCTATCACAAATAATCAACACAATGATCATTTAACAGCAACACTCAGCATGTCACATTACCAAATTGGGAATATATCGCTGATAACTTCAACTATATAACCTCTGAGCTCGTACGTCTCAGAGAAGGGTGTTAAGCTAAAAGAATAAATTCTCCGCCACCAACAGAAATATATTTGAAAGAAATCGGCTTTATATCTCAACTTGTAATGTCAGACATACAATCCATACAAGTCTGTTCCGGGCTCGAACAAAACCGAAGGCACTTACAAAGAAGTCCTTGCAATCCGGATATTCACAATCCTGATCGGATTTCCCATCACTTAGGGAGTCTTTATACCGTTGCAACTCAGTGCAGAGACAATCGACAGGTCATCATATCGCTTTCGCAAATACCGGTCTTCAACACCGATCTTCAATGCAATTCACAACGACGTATCACATATTCGGAATGGGTTATACGACCCCATGGTCCTTTCCCGGTTAACCCGAATAGTGAGCGCTTATTCAAAGATAAGTGTGGCATTCAAATTCAAACAAATCACATCAATTACCCATTCAAAGGGAAATATTGATAGTCGGTTATTGAACTATCAATGGATATGCACACATCACCAGTTTCCAAATAATTTTCCAAATTATTTATTTTCCAAAATATCTTCCCTAGATATATAATTTCACACTTCAAAAATAAATCCATATTTATTTTTTTTAAACAAATTCCCCTTTCCTTAATAAATTCCTTAGTGAATTTATAATCCAAAATATCTATGAATATTCGATTTCAATTATTCATTTCAATTTATCTTCTCAATTTATCTTCAAAAAGAAAAATTCTCAAAATATTCACTTTATATTGGAAAACATTTCCATACTTATTTATTAATAAGTAATTCACAAATTTTATTTATTTTCAACACTTAGAAAATATTCAATATATTTCAATCGAGATTAAGTATATATTTCATTCTTTAAGGAAATCATTCTCATAAACATATTTATTTGGGCCAAAACGAATGTTGCATAAAACATCGTTACGACAACCCAAAATCACTAGTATAGGGATTCGAAATTAAAATAGATATATAAATCCCAATACTATTCAAAACATTTCCCTTTGGAAATCATTTACTATAACAACAGTGTTATAGTCCACCATTTCCTTTTATTCCTCGAAAACGTCTATTTCAACAATGAATGTTGAAATCTAGGGTTTCGAATCTCCACACATTTTAAAACATCGTTAGATCGTTTTAATTCTGTTTAAAATATCACGTTCTAAACATTTCTTTAGCATATTATTCACTATTTAAAAACGTGAATATACTCCATTAACAATTTCATCCTTTTATTCATTTTAATTCAAAGGATTATTCACATTCAAAAATGTGAATATAACTCCATTAATAGGTTTCAACAAATTTTCTTGTCAAAATAAGTCATTTGCGAATTTATAAAACAACGTTTATAAATTCCGTTTCTATTTATTTATAAAAACTTCCTTTTTATAAATTTTCTTTATTAACCTATTCGATTTATAACTCAATTATAAACTAAAGGTTCATATTATAAGTTAAATATTTATAATTTATTTGTTTGCAAAAATCGTTCCTTTGAACTTCATAATTATAAGTCTTATAACTTATAAGATTCAATTATTTATCCAAAACCATTCTTTTAATGACTTTATAAATTTTATAAACCTACTGTTTATAAAATTCTATTTATAACTTCACCGTTCATAATTCTATAAATTTCATTCATTTATGGAATTTATTTTCACTTCATTCAAACACTTATAAAAACTTGTTTTATAATGTCAATATTTCAATTTATAATATCCATTTATAAATCTCTTAATATAAATCAATTTATATTATTCTTTTAAAACGACTTTAATCTCCTTTATTATTTCACCAATTTGATTCATAAAATAATTAAATTTTATAAATCCTATATTTAACTTTTTTACAATAAATTCTAAAATCCCGATTAAACTATTTTATAAAATCAATAGCATCATATTCTCAAAAATCAGTTTTTAACTATATTTCTCAAAAATCATAATTTTTATAACATTAGAAATTATACGTTTATTTATGTTAAAATGAATCAATTTCCAAAAATATTTTATAAACGTTTTCTTTCAAAAATCACTTTAAAAATCATTTTAAAATTCCAAATTTGGTCCAATGATGCTACATACCAAATAGTCAATCACGACAACAACGACATCATATATCGATATGATAGTCCATCAAATATCAAAATATCTGAAATCAAATAAAAACTGTTGAGGAATCCAGTTGGATCCCTCCAACCTGTTTTCCTGCATCCACAAACATTAGCACAATACCAATTTCGCTCCAGTACGAAATTATCGCGGTATATGGGATTTAAATATTATCCGCTTAATAGACGGCGCAATAGGGTCTCATCCGCTAAACAAAAAATGCGGGGAATCAACAACTGCAATATATACATATGCCAATATATATATATTGATACTATATATAATACCAATTTCATTGTTTATGAAATATTCGCGGTATATGTTTTTAATAAATAACATCCGCTTACTAACGGCGTATAATGTCTATTTTTACAATCAATAGATATCAATCAACATTCAAACATGCATTCAAATATTTTAAATCTAACTATTTAAAATAAAATCGAAACTGATTCGATTGAGTGAGAAGTTCTCACCTTGGTTTTATTTTCCGTTTTAGCGATTTATTTCGAATAAAATTAAACGGACGTTTAATTTTACCCAAAATTCTCACTAACTCCAAACGACTCCAATCCAATTTCATCGCGTAGTGCTCGACGATACGATTCCAACGCGACTGGTTTCGCGCGTTTTCGACCTCGTATGAAAAAGTTATGATTTTACTAAGATTACACGATTTATAACATAATAATTAATTTACAACAAAACTTATAATTTTTTAAACCCATACAATTAACAGTCGTAGGATCTCCCACCACACGATCAAGACCGCACGTCCTTTCTCTCCTCCCCTCATTCACGCACGCTACAGAATCCCCAGGCCGCAACTTGAACCCATTAGCATATATTAGGGTTTCAATTTTCGACCACCACACTCGACTAAACTCCATCACACCACCGCCATCTTGAAGCCCTTCGCACAAGCTACACTCGGCCCCAAGCAAGTTGAACTCGGTCATCCCTGTAGCACGCAGTTCGAGGCCGAACTCCAGGCCTTTGAGCGAGATTTGTCGCCAATCCGGAGCACTAGAAACGATCATGACCGTTGGATAGGTAGTTCGTGATGTGCTCTACGAGTTTCTAGTTGAAACTTTCTTGAATCGTTGCACGGATTTGAAGATTTGGAGGGAGGAATGAAACAAATTTCTGGCCATTCATGGGGTGAACGGCGGCTAGGTTTAGATTAGGGTTAGGTTTTATTTTTTCTAAGTTTATGAAAGCTCATGTCTATTTATAGAAGAAAATCGAACACTATTCATTCGAAAATTCCAAACTCCGATTCACGCGCCGAAACTGACATTTCTAGGGTTTATCCCGCGTTTCGGACACAATGGAACAGGTTTCGGAAGCTAATTCGGACATCTGTGCGAGTTATGACTGTAAACGCTCAATTTAAATTAAACCGATTTAACTCGATTTCTAGGCGTTTTAATTTGTAACGGACAAACGGTAAATCCAATCGACTTGAAATTTGAAACCTTACAATAATATCACATTACGGATCCGATGAAACTAGTTTCGTCGAAATCCGAGACTTTTTGAAAAATGGCTATTTTAACTCGCCAAATTAATATTAAAAAACAATTCGATGCGTTTTCGAGCTGCCACGATCAAACGATAGCTCCGATTGACACGAAAATTGAAATCCGGTAATAACTAACTATTACGGATCCAATGGAACTAGTTTCGTTCAATTCTGAGACTGTTCAAAAATTTACTATTTTCACTAGTCGATTTAAATATTAAAATATTCAATTTTCACAAATTAACTTTTAATTCGATTTTAAAAGTTCTAAAATATCATTCTAACTTCAACATGATAAAATAAAATTTTACAAATCATTTTCTATCATATTTAACTCAATTTTCAATTATTTCCATAATTTAACATATTAAATTATCGAATTAATTATTCAATTAAATTCAATTATTCAAAATAAAATTTATTCGACTTATAAATTCACTTATTAATATTTAAAATAATTTAAATATTCAAATTTTAATAAATAAAAATTCTGGGTCGTTATAATCTTCCCCACTTAAAAGAATTTCGTCCTCGAAATTAACAAGTAAGAAAGGTTATAGAATTTATTAATTTTCCAAAATCCATAGTCAAACTTCTTACAATAACTTACTAAGTTTTCAAATCATACTCAGTTATCTTTTCAAAAACAATTACTATAGTTTAACTTCCAATTCCAATCAAAGTTAAAATTTTCAAAATTTTCCAATTTTCTCAAAAATTTTCTAACGCCTTAAATTTTCGGAAAAATTCGCCATAGTCTCCTTTGCGCGGCTCGATCCGGAAAAAAAATGACAGTATATATATCACAAATATACATCTCATCAAGTAATGAGGCATCTCGCAGGGAAAAAAGTGTAAAAGTACGATATTTAATCCGAGATATGTACCTTATATTTTATTAGCGAGCATATACGGCTAATATAGCGCGAAAGCGAGCTCCAAATGCAAAGCAAACGCGATCCGCACCTACTAAACACTCAACAAACAACATGAGAATCATGCATATAGACAATAGTATCAACATACAACATATAGCAACATAATAACTATATATGCCAACATAGCGAATGCAAACATCAACAAATGCAAACATCAACCAACTAGCATCCATAACCAAATCAATATTCATTTATATTCTCATTAATATTTAATGAATTGGTTTTTAATATAATCACATTTGATTCATTAACAGTGGATGATTTACTAACATTCATTTTCAATTAGTTTATATTCACTAATTCATATTCAAGTTGGTTCACTTCCAAATCAAATTCAATTCTATTTAAGATTCACTTAACTTCAAATTAAATTTCAATTACTTTAGCTTCCAATTTCATTAACACTTAATGAACTTATATTCAATCAATTAACTAACAACCATATAACAACCAATGTTTATTCTTTACAACCAAATTACTTTGCTTATATTCATTCAATTTTTCAACTTCTAATAACATTAGATTCTAATGAATTAACACTCATATTCATTATTTCAATTACAAAAGTTGAATTTCATTTATATAACTTAAGTTCATATTTATCACTTAACTTTATTAATTTTCTTTGATACCGAAATCAACTTAATTCAACATTTCTTAAGTTAAATTCCATTTAACTTTGAATTCATTTTTATTTCCAACTCATATTCATAAATATATTCATATAGTTTCACTTCTCATATATATAAGTTTATTTCACAATTGTAAATCACTTTAATTAAAATTCAATTCTTATAATTCTTTTGCTTATACAATTATTCCTTTATTTAGATTATTCAAACAACCAAACAATCAACTTATATACTTTAATAATTCTGAAAAATTATTTCTTCATATATAAAATATACTCAAGGTAAAATTATTCCATTTACCCAATTTAAAACAATATTGTGTCGAATTGTTCTATTCAAATGTTTAGAAACCCCTTCGGCATAGTTGTCGAGACCACGCTGACGAAGGTTCATATACCACTCAACAAACCAATCATCACAATATAAAACAATTTTATATATTCACTAACAAATACGCTCTCATAGCTATTATTACTCTCAAACTCAATCTAGAGTACTACTGACTCTATCTCTAATGAGTAATACCCAACAGAACCATGGTTGTCGCTTAACCATATGCTCCGATACCAAATGTAACGTCCCGGAGGTAGCGGTCACAACCGGTAGGCTTTTCAACCATCCCAGCCCCACCGTGGCTTACACCGGTACCCCAGACCTTGCTTTTACGGCCAGCCTCTCGACTGTCTCAGGTTACACCTAACCAACCCCCTAAAAGAGGACGTGTAGGGGTAAGAGTCTCCCGTTCGCCACCAAACCGCGAAGCGAGAACCCCCCATCACATAGCCCAAAGCTTAACAAGACTGGTGTGAGAACTCAAAACAGTTTATTTATCTTTAAAATCAAAATAGAGGAATATTTTTAAAGTCAATTCGCAATGCTTTTAAAAATGAGACTACCATAAGGCCTCCCGCACACACACACAATGCAAACGCAGAATCGGAGGAGATTTCTCCTTATGATAGTCAAAGATGCTTGATACGCATTTAAAATAACATTTGATATTATTACTAGTGTATAGTGTAGGAAAAATTCATTTCGAAAGTAGAATATAAATCTTAGCCAACATACGACCATTATCGTATGCCTACTATAGCTAACTATGTTCAATAGCAGGTTACCGCCACATTCCATAGCATGTTATACAACTAAAACCGTACAAGTCTCGTATTGTTTCTTTGGATTTCCAACGAATGATCAGGCCAAGGAACTTCCCATTGCCACATGAGAATGCCTCTGGATGGACATCCCCGAGAACCAAACCGGATCTCTACCAACACAAGGCCGGGTTACCCCTAACTGAGTAACAACTGACCGAATATGCCATCCCCCGGTCCTTTGGGACCTTTTAACCGAGCGCTCGTAATCAATTCACACAATCATAACAAAGTATTTTCAACATGAGTAAGTATCTGGGCTCCATACCATGATACCACCCTTTTCCAGAAGGAAATGCACATATCCTAAAGGGCGCTACCCCTCATAACCTTGCTGCTTCTTTCCTGTTTTGACCATTCACGGGGTGTGAGGCTCGACGAAGTCACGTCCACAAAAACATACTTTATACAAAAGTCATGCTTTGGGTCAACAAATGATCATAGAAATGATCACCAGGATAGACGATCAAATAAACGATCCTATCACAAATAATCAACACAATGATCATTTAACAGCAACACTCAGCATGTCACATTACCAAATTGGGAATATATCGCTGATAACTTCAACTATATAACCTCTGAGCTCGTACGTCTCAGAGAAGGGTGTTAAGCTAAAACAATAAATTCTCCGCCACCAACAGAAATATATTTGAAAGAAATCGGCTTTATATCTCAACTTGTAATGTCAGACATACAATCCATACAAGTCTGTTCCGAACTCGAACAAAACCGAAGGCACTTACAAAGAAGTCCTTGCAATCCGGATATTCACAATCCTGATCGGATTTCCCATCACTTAGGGAGTCTCTATACCGTTGCAACTCAGTGCAGAGACAATCGACAGGTCATCCTATCGCTTTCGCAAATACCGGTCTTCAACACCGATCTTCAATCCAATTCACAACGACGTATCACATATTCGGAATGGGTTATACGACCCCATGGTCCTTTCCCGGTTAACCCGAATAGTGAGCGCTTATTAAAGATAAGTGTGGCATTCAAATTCAAACAAAGCACATCAATTACCCATTCAAAGGGAAATATTGATAGTCGGTTATTGAACTATCAATGGATATGCACACATCACCAGTTTCCAAATAATTTTCCAAATTATTTATTTTCCAAAATATCTTCACTAGATATATAATTTCACACTTCAAAAATAAATCCATATTTTTTTTTTTTAAACAAATTCCCCTTTCCTTAATAAATTCCTTAGTGAATTTATAATCCAAAATATCTATGAATATTCGATTTCAATTATTCATTTCAATTTATCTTCTCAATTTATCTTCAAAAAGATAAATTCTCAAAATATTCACTTTATATTGGAAAACATTTCCATACTTATTTATTAATAAGTAATTCACAAATTTTATTTATTTTCAACACTTAGAAAATATTCAATATACTTCAATCGAGATTAAGTATATATTTCATTCTTTAAGGAAATCATTCTCATAAACATATTTATTTGGGCCAAAACGAATGTTGCATAAAACATCGTTACGACAACCCAAAATCACTAGTATAAGGATTCGAAATTAAAATAGATATATAAATCCCAATACTATTAAAAACATTTCCCTTTGGAAATCATTTACTATAACAACAGTGTTATAGTCCACCATTTCCTTTTATTCCTCGAAAACGTCTATTTCAACAATGAATGTTGAAATCTAGGGTTTCGAATCTCCACACATTTTAAAACATCGTTAGATCGTTTTAATTCTGTTTAAAATATCACGTTCTAAACATTTCTTTAGCATATTATTCACTATTTAAAAACGTGAATATACTCCATTAACAATTTCATCCTTTTATTCATTTTAATTCAAAGGATTATTCACATTCAAAAATGTGAATATAACTCCATTAATAGGTTTCAACAAATTTTCTTGTCAAAATAAGTCATTTGCGAATTTATAAAACAACGTTTATAAATTCCATTTCTATTTATTTATAAAAACTTCCTTTTTATAAATTTTCTTTATTAACCTATTCGATTTATAACTCAATTATAAACTAAAGGTTCATATTATAAGTTAAATATTTATAATTTATTTGTTTGCAAAAATCGTTCCTTTGAACTTCATAATTACAAGTCTTATAACTTATAAGATTCAATTATTTATCCAAAACCATTCTTTTAATGACTTTATAAATTTTATAAACCTACTATTTATAAAATTCTATTTATAACTTCACCGTTCATAATTCTATAAATTTCATTCATTTATGGAATTTATTTTCACTTCATTCAAACACTTATAAAAACTTGTTTTATAATGTCAATATTTCAATTTATAATATCCATTTATAAATCTCTTAATATAAATCAATTTACATTATTCTTTTAAAACGACTTTAATCTCCTTTATTATTTCACCAATTTGATTCATAAAATAATTAAATTTTATAAATCCTATATTTAACTTTTTTACAATAAATTCTAAAATCCCGATTAAACTATTTTATAAAATCAATAGCATCATATTCTCAAAAATCAGTTTTTAACTATATTTCTCAAAAATCATAATTTTTATAACATTAGAAATTATACGTTTATTTATGTTAAAATGAATCAATTTCCAAAAATATTTTATAAACGTTTTCTTTCAAAAATCACTTTAAAAATCATTTTAAAATTCCAAATTTGGTCCAATGATGCTACATACCAAATAGTCAATCACGACAACAACGACATCATTTATCGATATGATAGTCCATCAAATATCAAAATATCTGAAATCAAATAAAAACTGTTGAGGAATCCAGTTGGATCCCTCCAACCTGTTTTCCTGCATCCACAAACATTAGCACAATACCAATTTCGCTCCAGTACGAAATTATCGCGGTATATGGGATTTAAATATTATCCGCTTAATGGACGGCGCAATAGGGTCTCATCCGCTAAACAAAAAATGCGGGGAATCAACAACTGCAATATATACATATGCCAATATATATATATTGATACTATATATAATACCAATTTCACTGTTTATGAAATATTCGCGATATATGTTTTTAATAAATAACATCCGCTTACTAACGGCGTATAATGTCTATTTTAACAATCAATAGATATCAATCAACATTCAAACATGCATTCAAATATTTTAAATCTAACTATTTAAAATAAAATCGAAACTGATTCGATTGAGTGAGAAGTTCTCACCTTGGTTTTATTTTCCGTTTTAGCGATTTATTTCGAATAAAATTAAACGGACGTTTAATTTTATCCGAAATTCTCACTAACTCCAAACGACTCCAATCCAATTTCATCGCGTAGTGCTCGACGATACGATTCCAACGCGACTGGTTTCGCGCGTTTTCGACCTCGTATGAAAAAGTTATGAATTTACTAAGATTACACGATTTATAACATAATAATTAATTTACAACAAAACTTATAATTTTTTAAACCCATACAATTAACAGCCGTAGGATCTCCCACCACACGATCAAGACCGCACTTCCTCTCTCTCCTCCCCTCATTCACGCACGCTACAGAATCCCCAGGCCGCAACTTGAACCCATTAGCATATATTAGGGTTTCAATTTTCGACCACCACACTCGACTAAACTCCATCACACCACCGCCATCTTGAAGCCCTTCGCACAAGCTACACTCGGCCCCAAGCAAGTTGAACTCGGCCATCCCTATAGCACGCAGTTCGAGGCCGAACTCCAGGCCTTTGAGCGAGATTTGTCGCCAATCCGGAGCACTAGAAACGATCATGACCGTTGGAGAGGTAGTTCGCGATGTGCTCTACGAGTTTCTAGTTGAAACTTTCTTGAATCGTTGCACGGATTTGAAGATTTGGAGGGAGGAACGAAACAAATTTCTAGCCATTCATGGGGTGAATGGCGGCTAGGTTTAGATTAGGGTTAGGTTTTCTTTTTTCTAAATTTATGAAAGCTCATGTCTATTTATAGAAGAAAATCGAACACTATTCATCCGGAAATTCCGAACTCCGATTTACGCGCCGAAACTAACGTTTCTAGGGTTTATCCCGCGTTCCGGACACAATGGAACAGGTTTTGGAAGCTAATTCGGACATCTGTGCGAGTTATGACTGTAAACGCTCAATTTAAATTAAACCGATTTAACTCGATTTCTAGGCGTTTTAATTTGTAACGGACAAACGGTAAATCCAATCGACTTGAAATTTGAAACCTTACAATAATATCAAATTACGGATCCGATGAAACTAGTTTCGTCGAAATCCGAGACTTTTTGAAAAATGGCTATTTTAACTCGCCAAATTAATATTAAAAAACAATTCGATGCGCTTTCGAGCTGCCACGATCAAACGATAGCTCCGATTGACACGAAAATTGAAATCCGGTAATAACTAACTATTACGGATCCAATGGAACTAGTTTCGTTCAATTCTGAGACTGTTCAAAAATTTACTATTTTCACTAGTCGATTTAAATATTAAAATATTCAATTTTCACAAATTAACTTTTAATTCGATTTTAAAAGTTCTAAAATATCATTCTAACTTCAACATGATAAAATAAAATTTTACAAATCATTTTCTATCATATTTAACTCAATTTTCAATTATTTCCATAATTTAACATATTAAATTATCGACTTAATTATTCAATTAAATCCAATTATTCAAAATAAAATTTATTCGACTTATAAATTCACTTATTAATATTTAAAATAAATTAAATATTCAAATTTTAATAAATAAAAATTCTGGGTCGTTACAAAAATACAACATCCAATCATTCAATATCAACAATCAAACTTCCATACAATCATCATCCAAATCAACCAATAAACATCAATAGATGATTGATTATCATTAACAGGTATTAAATTGACAATTAAATTCAATATTAAATTAAACGATTATTAAATGTGATAAAAGTCTAATTTAAATAGAATGAAAATTTAAATTTACCAAACATCGATCAATAAATTTTTAATCGTAGCATAAATTTAATTTAACTAAAATAAGATAATTTAGTAGTTGTGAGTGGGTTAAAACACTCACCTTTTATTTCAAATCGAATTGAAATCCAAAATAGGGCTCAAAATTCAATAGTCTCGGAATTTAACCAAATCAGTTTCAAATTGTTTGGAATTTCGATGCGATCGCAAGGGAGAAAACTGTGCATAAATCCGACCTCATATGCAAAATTTATGCGATAATTATCATAACGATATAATAAAGCAATAGCTAACAAAAATTAAAAATAAATAAATAAATAAAATGCATACCCTCTCTTCCTACTCACATAAGCTTCCTGAATCCATCATTGTGCTCGAAAACCCAAACACGCACGCTGGCCGAGAAGATCGAACTTCGATCAGAACATGCCCACGTGCGCGCCACACTCTGATATGCCGCCGCCCCAAGTTTCATCGAACGCGCCCCCTCTGTTTTCCTAAACAAAGCCAAAAAACACCACGACTTCAACGCCAAGTTCTGGCTATTCCGTGAGCATCTAAGTCGATTCAACCATTGGATGTGTAGAGCTCATCGAGCTCTACGACTTTGCTTTTGGAAGTTTTCGATTTCATTGCGCGGATTAGAAGAAATCAAGGCGAGAAGACGTAGAGATTTCGGCCGTTGAAAAGGAAGAACTAGTGGCTGCCAGGGTTCCGAAATATTATAATATCATTTTCTCGTAAAATGTGTCGTATATGTAGTTAGGTCCAAAACAGCTCGAACTCCAATCGAGGCATGCCGTCTGGCGTTCCTAATGTTTTACACCCATTCCAAACAAAATGGAACTAGTCTCGATGCCTAATTCGATTGTATTCGAAAGATAGTATTTCAAAATCAAATTATTTTAGTCAAATTACTTAAATTAATTTTTATGTGTTTCAAGCTCGCATGGCCAAACAACTAATCTGATCACTACGAAACTTGAAATCCTACAAAGATTCACCATTACGGATCTGATGAAACCGGTTTCGTCGAAATCCGAGATAGTGGTCAAAATAGCTATTTTCACATTAATTAAATAAATTATTATTAAATTGATTAAATTACTTTTTAATCCAACTTTTATAATCAACGAATTTTATCATTTTTGATTCCCTAGATATTTACAATGATTTAAAACAAATTTACATATCAATTCCGTGTTTAATATTACACTAACTCCAGTGTTCAATCCAACTGTTGTTAAATCCAATTAATTAAAATTTAATTCACATAAATTGATTTAATTTGATTTCAATGTTTTTTATTCAATAAATCTTTACTCTATAGACATAGTGAACATTTGTTTATATTTTATTACATTAATATTATACTATTATCCTCCTTTACCATATTAGTTGCAATATTTCAATTATATTGAATTTTTTTATCAATTTTATTGAATTTTAAAACCCAATAAATTAACTTATCTTGGTTTCAATCTTTTTATTTAAATCAATTATTGCCTCATAAACATAATTTAAATTTGTGTACATTTTATTGCATTCACCTTTTACAGCTATCATCTTTACTCATTTTACGTAACATTTAATTTCATTTAATTACAATTGATTAAATAATTTGATAACAAATAAAAATTGTCACCATTTCTATATTTAATCATATTTGTATGATTGTTATCTACACACAAATGTTAAAGTTATTTACATAACACTAATTTTATGCAAGTGCAATTTATTACTTACTATTTCATTAATTAATACAACATTTAAATTATCGATTATGCTTTTAATCCAATTATCAATTAATATGCACATTATTACAATTAATTTACAATTTATAATCAATTATAGCTCTTTAATCATTTCAATTAATTGTAGTTATATTTAAAGCAGTTATCAATTACCTTAAATTTATACTATTACATTTCATTCCATTTATATTCTTATTATTAAATCACAAATTTTTATTTCTTCCAACATTAAATCACAAAACCTTATTAAATTAACTATTTTTAATTATCGAAAATTAATAATCGTTACAATAGACCTCGAGCTAGTCTGGGATGTACCTGTCATTACTTCTCAAGATGAGAAAATGGTAGCGGTTAGGCATGTTTCTATATCGATTTAGGTACAATACGATTCTTAGATGGTGACAATGTGTTGCGAGCGTCGTAAGTATTGGTCTTATATTAGCGACTAAAATTGGCATGTTTTGGCTTTACTGGGAGATCCATGGCTACTAGCTTAGCGTATGTGACAAATGAGTCATGATTAGTGCAATGTTGTTTTGTGTATGATGGTTTTATTATATAGCATAGCACGATAGTAGAAATGTGCTAACTTGTTGGATGTAGGTGATGATATAGGTTGAGGTATGGTTCTATTACCTTGGGTACAATTTTGTATTATTCGTGATATATTAGCATATTGGTAATCATGTAGATTAGTGGTAGTTCCTTTTCACTGGACTTTATGTCTAACCCTCTCTCTATTATTTCTTTGTTGTCTATTCTTTGAGTTAGTTGACATAAAGATGGGGATCTATGCTAGTTGGAGGTAATTTATAGAGTAATGGCTATTTTACTACTATGATGATATCTATACAATTTTTGGTATATTTACCTGTATACATATGTATTATTCTTAGACATGTATTCAAATGGGATTTGATTGTACCATCTATTATTACAGTATGATGTTGGATTTTATGTCTCTATATATGATATACATTTAGTCATTTATATGTTATATTGATAATATATTTTATTTCCTTCCACTGTGAGAATTAAATGTGTAGTAATAGATAAGCTCTATGATATTTATTGATGATTTACATATCTTACCCTTAATGGAACGTCAACCGTGACACCATTTGGGAAATTGATTGCTTGTGTGCGTGGATTCTAGATGTTCCAAGAGGTGGGTCATTACACCCTTTGTGCCCTTGAATGATTTCCTACCAAGGATAACTTAATGATTACACATCCAATCAAAATCAAAGTGGGGAGTAGAAGGATCAAGGGTTGTGGAAGCACTAGATGCTTGAATGCTCTCACTGGATCAATTAACCGATCAGTGGTCATGTATACAACCTCGATACCAGATCCATTGGACCGTCCAAAATCAACTCGGGTAAATCGACGATCAATCATTCTCACTTATGCATTAAAGTGAGGTTCACATTTAGAATAAAAAATTGATATATTCATATATTCAAACATTAAATAATAACTACACCACTCAATTGACTACCACAATATCACCATGTACTCCTAGCATATCTTTAGGTAATCTACCCAACACCCAAGAGGACGGGGACTCCTAAATCTATACAAGGACAATAACTCATGTCGCTTATATCATATATTGTTTTGAACCTGCTAAGATATCAACTGTAATATCCCACCTCTATACCTATATTATCAATGAGTAGTACTAGGTAATTTCATTTGATAATATGGAGAATGAGGCTATATGTGGTTCAAACATAGGAATATTCCCTTAGGTTAACATTGGTATATATCTCAAATCATATAATACATACCATTATGTACTCAGTATTGGCATGAAGCGAAAAATACATGTAGTTTCTTGGATAAACAATACATAATACAAATAGATAATTGAGATCATAGAGTCAGAATGCAACGATAAAATATAATACATCAAATATATAAAGTCTAAGTAGGTCAAAAAAATGTCACTGTAGCCTACCGTATACATAATACTATAGTCCAACAAACATATCATCATAATCAATAAGAGAACAAAAATACATAAAATGATTATGATCATACTACGTTGACTAGCCTTTAAAAGGAATCCTATAGATCTAGCTGACTACTTCATCCATAATCTTAAAATATCTCCGATTGACCCGAGTATTATAAAATAATTCATGTGTCGGAGTATGTCTAAAATAAAATGTTAATATGTGATTGTAATGGCATGGTAAAGTATGTATCGCATAATATGGCATATGATTACTCTTGAATATAAGAGTATACCATAAACCATGTGCAACATCATCATAAATACATAATAACAAAATATCAACAAACATTAACTCAAGAGTGAATCAACTATTAGTCCAGCAATTAACAAACATCACATAAAATCAACCATAAAGCGATTTGGCATGCTTTTCGCTATGCAAGATTTAACTCTTATCTAACCTCATAATAGATAGACATGTACGAGGTCAACCTACACAAGATAACCTGCTCTCAGAAGTGTCGTAAATTGTTCTGATAGTATAATTAACTCATAGATGGGGTTGGTTATCTTACAGACTCTCAGTTATAGAAATGGTCCCTTTATCCCATTGTCGTATAAGATCTCCCATAAGTGTATAAGTACATGCATGTTTTTCTACATCGATAACCATATGGGAGATTGATAACTCTTAGCTTTCTCTAGAAACCTTCCTCATATGCTCCCAACACTACTCCTATAGTCTTTAGTGACCTCGATGATAATCATGTCCTAATATCCATCAGGTGCAAGACAATGCAATGCAATGATCACGACCCTACAGTTGCCCCGATGGTAATAGACTACTAGCCTATGTTACATAAGGGCAATGGCTCTCAGCTCTAGCTCTCGGTCATGGATTCAGGTAGCGATCCACAATTAGGCTACTAGGATTGATACTAGCCTAATCTTGTTTACACCTCACAAAATAAGGGTACACATAATAAAAAGTAACACTTATGGTCCTCATCTTGCTCACTCTCAGTTCACAGCACCATATATAAAATACACCATGTAACTCGACCCCATATTGGTGACATCGATTTACAAAAGGTAATCGAAAAAATATCAGCTTAGGTGGCCCATACCACCTGATGATACTCAAATGTTTACTCTGTGCTTATAAACTACACTCATGTTTCAATACAATATTGTATGTAACAAATCCAAAGAATAATCGAAGGGATTTTACCGAAAGTCCAATATCAAACAATACTATAACTCTTTTAATTCCAAATGCTCGTTATATAGAAAATGCAATCACACAACATCCAAATCTTTATGTAAAATAGATTTCATTTATAATAAAAATCTATTTATTTATCACAAAAGCTTCTTTCAATTTTCAAGTGAAATTAATATATCCCATATTCATTTTATTCCAAAATCATATTTTAACTAGAAAAATTACCAAATCTCTTTCTGATTCAAAATTTTTAGAAAATACCTTTAAATCATGTAATAATATTAAAATCCACTCTATAATATTATGGAATTTATTTGGATTTTTAAATAATTTGTAAACCCAAAAATCAATTTCTATTTAATTTAAAGATATAAAACTTCTCCTATTTTACATTTTAGTGTGCATAAACTCCTTTCCAGAAAACAACTTCATATTAAGAAAACGTCAAATTTCCACTTTTCAGATATACTTTTATTTTATTATTTTGACTTATTTTAGATTAAAAAAATTGTGTAAAACCTTGGAGTAACATGCCCCAAGACTAGTCGACTACAACGGACGACCAATGACCATGAGCAGTCTAACGCTTATGGGGGACGGGGTCGACCGATCAAGTGGAAACATGGAGCATGTCCTTCTTTGGCCTGACGTCACTTGCTCCATTTTCTCTCCTCCGATTGAACTTGACTTTCGGCATACCTTCACATCTATTTCAACATTTGAGTCCAAGCCAACATTCAGCTTTTAGTGAACACATATGAGGGATTTGAAGGTTTATAGTGATGGGTTCATTTTCATTTAACTGAGGAAGCACAATTTTTTAAAAAGCTATTTCAAGCACAATCAAAGATCAACGCAAAGCATTCGCGCAACAATTATTGCGTTTAAACATAGATATATTAGTGAAATATCACTCATTTGAAGTAGCATTAAATTCCTAGAAAATTGCTTAAGTTCCTTCTTTTTCCTATTGTAAAATTCCAAGCAAAGCTAAAACTTATCAAAATTTCAATTTACCTTGCCCAGTGTTATAGATCCATGTTGAGAAGCTTATGTCTTAAGTTGATAATTTTCTGGATTTTATTTTATTTTGATTTTTAAATGAACGGGTTAGGGTTTTAAATTTTAGAGGAAGCCTAAAATATTTATACCATGGATGAAAAGTTAACTACGGCAGAGATATTTGATGAGATATGGAAGTCTCCAGAATAATCAAGAGAAGTCATTCGGCCGGGCATTCTTTTAGAAGTAATTCTTTGGCCATTTGGATAATTAAACATGTAGTCTCATTTTCTTTCATTGTTTCGTTTACAAATCAATTCCACACTTATCTTAATTCAATTCAAAACCCTAAATAAAAATCATATTTTGCATTAACTAACATTGAAGCAACTTTATAAAAATTTGTTTCCCACATTTAGACCTATTTCTATTTACTCTTGACTACATTTTTTAGCCTTTATACTCAGTAAACCTTGAGTTTCTTATACAAATAAAATAAAAATCCTTCTCTTTATAATAAATTTATAATCTCTTTTTTTCATAATATTTAACTTTATAAAATTATTTTCCAGATTTTAATTTATTTTAAAAATTATTTTAGCTTTTAAAAACGACTAAACACACTACAAATATCGAAAATTACCCAAAGAAAAGATTTTCTCACTCTATAAAATATTTTACCATTAAAATTCTAGTTACCCATATTTATCTATATTTTAATATTTAAACCCTTTTTAATTAAATAAACATTCACTATAAAATCCCAATTAAATGATTCTCAATAATGGTTTTTTATAGGTCTACACCCCCTATGGGTTTATTGATTACTTTTCACTATCACAACCAAATTTCAAAAAGAATACCGTGATACAAAGATCAAATCTCTTTTTGGTGGTGTTTCCATAGTAAAAAGAGTCAAAGGTCCAAAAGTCCTTTATCAAATGATGAAGATTTCTATGTATAGCTAAATCTACGCATTAGAATCATCAGATCTCATTTTGAATGATCAAATGGTCAGATCAGAGAAAATAGGAAGAAGCATATGCCAAGTCAGACAAAAATCATATATTTGATGGACTGTTGCTGAATTATGATCTGGCCAAATGTTGACCTTATACTCTAAATTTTCTCAAGCCTTCATTCCTTTGATCTTGAAGAGTAGAATCTTACTAACGATGGTTCAGTATCAATCCATCCCTCATTTTCGAACTTATCTTTTGTTGTGTAACGATGGTCGAACCAAGCTTTCCATTTCCAACACATGGTACGCATATTAGTTAGTATACACTTTATTATAATAAAGAAATCTCTAATGTTACATGTCTATCAACTCATATTTATACATTACTTCTTCAAGTTATTTGGCGATCTGAGACTATTTCAATTTCAACCCGCCGTTCCTCTTTGCCACATTTGAGGCAACCATAAAAATCTTCTATTTGGCTCACATCCCCTTGGAGTACTTTTGAGAGCATTATTTATTTGCATGGCTCAGTTCGTAACCATCGACTCTAATACCACTTGTTGTGTAACAGCGATCGTACCGATCTCTCCAACTCCAGTATATGACGTATGCATATTTGTTACTTTCTTGTAACAAATAGAATCTCTAATGTTTTATGCCTACCAACCCAAAATTGTATACTATTTCTTTATGTAATTTAGCACTGTTAGACTATTCCAATTCCAAGCTATCACTGCTTCTTGTCATATGTGGGCAAATCTATCATCTTTTTCCTCAAAGTAGCATGTAAAATCCATAGTATAAGTCAAACAAAGGCATTTTTGACCTCCTGGTAGATCAATGTCAGTCCATTTATGGAATGATATTGATCCATGGAATTAGCCAAAATGCTATTATTTTCTCTAGTTCTTTATAGTTCATCTTCTCGAAGTCCAGATTCCATTTCATTATCATTTCATAGTCTAATTCCATTGGAATATCGTTTGGTCAAATACTAGTTAACAAATATTATATTTTGATTTTTCACACAATATTATTTCAACTTAGAAACATGAAAGGATACTACAAAGCAATTTTATAAAACAATGTAAATAATATTTACCTTGATCGTTAAATGCTACTAGAAAGTATATCTATAAATATAAAAAAAAAAAAATATAAACATGATACTGTAAAATAGCTTGAAAGCTAAAATACACACACATATACTTCACTCAAGATACTACCAAAATTTATAGAATGCTACCGCCAAATTGCAATGTGAGCTATGATTTGTACAAACACATACGAAACCATAAAATTTAGTGGGTCATGCTTTTAGAGTCAAAAAAAAAATGTAATATGTACTTCGAACTTATTCGTGAAACGAAGATTGGATTCTGATGGGAAGTGAGAGAAGAAGAAAAACATTGTTTGTGGAAGTAGTGTAGTCATGTTATAATAGTTTGTAGGAGGTGTGGGAAGAGAATGACAAATAAAGACCTAGCTTTAGATTTGAGTTATCGTTGATTTTTGAGAATAAGACTCTTTCTCACCAAACAAAAAAAGAAAAACGTTGCGAAGATGTGGTAGAGCGGAATACCAAAGGATAAAAATGCCTTTTATTCTTTTAATTTGGTTAAACTACGAAAATGGTGTTTATCATGATGTTGTAACTGAAAATGCGTTAATGACTGGCAAATTCTGGTACTGAATTCTCCTATCATAAAATGGTCCTAAACAGAGATGTATTTGGGTGATGAAGGTCAATGTCAGAGCAGCTACGGTGGTCGCAGTAATGAAGTCTGAAAAACCAATTTTACCTGCAACAGTTCAGATGGACTTGTACCGGTACACCTGCTTAGCTGTATATAAATAACTTCATATGGTCACAAATACATAACACGATGGGGTAATAGACACGTAAACATGTATCTTGTTTGCTGATCATCTAATTTCTTTTGGTTTCTCTAATTAATGAGTGGTCAATGTGAGGTGAGATGGAGTTTGTTCCAACCATAAAGTTAGTTGATGATTATATTAGGTGGGATCAGCGCATCTGCTGTTAGTAGTATCGTCTTCAACAATTAAACTGAGGTTACTCAACCAAAAAACAATGCCCATCTTAATAATTATTGTGATGTATAAACCGTTGTTGTTCAAATCTCAAGCATGCCACATGTTTACTTGCTGTTTGTATCCATTTATTAATTAATTGCATGATAAACGTTGTGTTGTGCACGGTTGATGACAAAGCACGCGTTGATAATGAAATGAAATGGGCTCGTGTTTGGCTCCAAATTAAGCATTTACTTAGTTTCTTGCCATCCTATCAAATCAAATGAAAGTTCGAAGTTCTTTTCATATATTTATATCTGAAATTCTTCAATTCTAACGTTTAATAGTGTTATCTACATAATTTCTCAAACTCAAAACTCAAGGAGATGATATCCAACCCCATTTCAAGGAGTGTCGAAAACTTTATAATAGCAACCGTTATAAGGCACATAAAGACACTTTAAGAGAGCAAACGTTATTGACTCCAAAGATATGCGTCATAATCATGATATTGTACTAGCAAGTAGCGCCGAAAGTATAAGCTAGTGCCAAAGCTATTGAAATAGGTTGATGTCAAAGGTATAAACCAATGCCGGCAGTATGAAGATATATAAGTCAATGCTAAAGTATAGAGAAAAATCAATGTTGTGTATTTCGAATACAGCCTCATCTTGGTGCTATCCTTCAAATAATATCGCACCTCATCAATACTACCTTATTAATGTAGTCTCCCATCGATAATGCACTTTTTCAATGTCGTCCCATGCTGGTATTGACCTTCAAATACTGCCTCTTCTTATCAACGTCGCTCCTATGGATATCGCATCTCGTCAATCAAGAGAAGACAACGCACGTCTGTAAATGTGATATTGATGCCGAAAGCCATCAATATCCACAAAGGTTATAATACCACTCCTTCTCAATGTTGCTTCTCATTAATTCCTCTTCATATCAATATCGCTTCAAAATGATGCCGCACATCTATACATGCAATGTTGATGCTAAAAGGCATCAACATTCACATGAGTTATTAAGGCCGACGTCATACAAAATGATGCCGCCACATGTTATTATCGCACCGTAGCAATGTTTTTCCATATCAATATCGATTCATGCTGGAATAGCTATAAACTAATGTCGCTCTTTATTTGTGCCAAATAATACCTCTATTGGAGCAGCATCGAAGCCCAACTATGCATTCAAGAATGCCAAAGAACATTATTAATAGAAGCTAACACCGTGTGGTATTAAAGTCTAAGCTCATAAATGTCGATGTAACGACCTGCTTTTTTGGACATTTTAAGCAGACACACATGCCAGACTCAAACCATTCAAAATGACAGATTGTTAATGGGGTAAATAAGAAAAGAGAAAGAAATAAAAAATACAGAATCTCGCAGTGGAATAACAAAATATAATAATCAAATAACAGTTCATGAAGCTGTTTTATAAATACATTTGACTATTCATTTACAACACAAAATCAGAGTTACATAAAACAAGAATAAATGAATAAATGCATCGGAACAACATGATTCAGCGGAATATAATAAATAATACTAGTACAAATCTTCGTCTTCGTCCTCCAGAAATAAGGTCTTCAATCCTTAAATGCTCAGGCCGACCCGAGCGAATTGAAAAGACAAAACACTCAAGTCGGAACTAAAAGATCTTATATGAGTTAAATCAACGGTAAATATGAGTGTAACGGAGTCAGAGAGGTTTACTGGGTTTGACATCTCTTATCCAGTATCTTACGTGGGTGCAGTAACTTAAGAGATGTTCGGTACTACCATCTCTTAAGGATCCATTAAACTATCTACTATGTAGTACAATACGCTATTATAATAGTGTCTACAGTAAAGTAAAGTATTAAAATTGTGTTAAGGTGTTACCCATATTCCCTTTAACACATTTTATATAATGTCATATGGTGTAACAACCCGCATATTTGTCGATTTTATATTTAAATATTTTATCGATACTCGGAATTTAGTCCGAAAAGCTACTTTTTTGATACGGTCGAATTAGGACTCGGGACCATTCCCATTGAGTTTAAAATGTCGTTTGCGGCCTTTTTGAGTATAAGCTTCGATAAGTTTGGAGTAAGTTGATTTTTGCTACTTTTTACTTAGGGCTTTGGTTTGGGCTGAGCCCATTAACCCCACTTAACTCAGTTCTAACCCTCTCCTCTTCATTCACTTCCTTCTATTTTCCTTCTACTCAAGCTTTTATAACAATGGAGAGTGGAATGAGAAATTAAAACTCCAAGCCCTAATTTTCTTTTGCAAATCAAACTCTAGCTCCAAACTAATTGAAGAACCCATTGGTAAGTTTCTCTTCATCTTCTCCAACTCATTCTCTTATCAATTTCAGAAATTCCTAAACCTAACTTTGAGAATGTTCTTCTTTTAAAGCCTAGAATCAAGCTTCTTGAGTTGAATTTGAAGAGTGGTTGATTCTCCTTTTGCTTTCAAGCTTCTTTTTTAATTGCTTGGGTTCAAAGGTGAGATTTTTATCTCACATCTTAGCCTATAACTATCTTCGATTGTTAGGTATGAATTCCTATCACTTATTCGTGTGCATTTGCTTTTGGTTTGGATTGATTTGGTGAATATTCCAATTTTTTGGGTTTTGGGTTCAATTCTTTAAAAATCATGGCTTTGATGTTTTGATCATGTTTGGTGATGAACCGAAGAGCTTCTATGGACGGGTAGTCGATTGGCGTAAACCCTTAGTGTCGTTGCTCGACCGTTTGCAAACTGAGGGAGTTTTCACCTCTTGTGAAATAGGGTAGGAAGTGCAAGAATACAGGTTCGGCCGACCGAGCCCTGTAGCCGGTCGACCGACCTGCTACTAAAAGTGCATAGCACTTCTCTGTCTCAGGTCCGGTCGACCAACTACAGAGCTCAGTCGATCGGCCTGCTACTAAGGTGCATAGGCACCTTTCTGTCTCTGGTTCGGTCGACTGGCTACAGGGCACAGCCGACCGACCTGCTTCCCGAGACTTTTTTGGAACAGGGTCCGGTCGACCGAGCTCTGTAGCCGGCCGACCGACCTGGTGCATTTTTGCCTAATTCGCCTAGTTGTTTGAATTTCCAACTTTAATCGATTCGTGTTGTTTCCTATGCGTTGTTATCGTTTGCTATGACTTTGATGACTCCTTTTTAGGGATTTTTGAATATCCATTTCGATGGATTCTTTATCGATTTCGTTGGATTTTTATTCACATCTTCGTATGTGAATTTTAGTGATTGATTGTTCCTACAATCTTCTTTGTGATTTGTCACTTTAAAAATATAAAGGTTTTGAATACTAGTAGTGAATATCAAAATTCTTTCATCAAAACGATTTCAACACTATTTTATTACAAAGCTCGTTTCTTAAACCGTTTTCCAATCTATTAGTATATACAAGCCTTTACCTCACTCGTATGAGAAATCTAATTAAACAACCTAGAAAAACAAATGGTATGAAACGCTTGCGTTTACTTCGTCGGTTAATTCTTGGACTTGTTCGATTGAAACTCTTGTGACAATTTTCTAGTGGAGATCTACAGTTTGTTCGTAAATATTTAAGTTAAGAAAGTGGTTATGGGACATGAAGCTAAACTCATATATTTACTAGCTTAGTGTGATTGACACTTCGCGTTGATCATGACGATCATCTTCGTGATTTAGACTAGCAATGTGCGATGTCTCTTTGTCTGCGAGGGAGACTAAACCCCGTTTTGTGGAGTTTCGACTCAAATTGGTGGGGTAGCAATCCATGGTCTTCGGGCCGTTTGTGGAGCTTCGGCTCAATTTGTGATGGTTAGCAACCATGGAACTAGCATTCCGTTTGTGATACACGTGTTGGTGAGCTTTATGCTCCCGTTTGTGATAGGCCTTCCCCTTTTTTGTGATTTCTGGATTTCTTGAGATGATTTCTAGAATTTGTGTTTCACCAATTTTCGTGATTTTCATTGATAAGTTTTATCAATATTTGTGCATTGGTGAATTTGTGTGTTATTGACTTTTGTGATTGATATTGATATAATCGTCAATATTTATGGTTTGGTGAACGAAATAAAGAGTATGACATTCCCTTTTGTTCCTTGAGTAGATTTTTGTGATATTGATTTTCAATTACTTATATATCACAGCTTGGCATTGTGATTATTATGTGTTTAGTCATACCTCTTATTCTATATCGTCTCATCTGATATTTATAGCTAGACTGATCCGTTTATTATTTTCTTATTAAATAATACTCGGGTCAGACCGAGATGTTACAGGTGCTTTTGCTCGACTTCTCTTCTGGGGTTATCATCCTGACTTTTGGTTAACTACTTAGATTAGTAGTTTATTTTGTTGTATACACTTGAGATATGGACCCATAGCTGTATTCTTTTGTATAGCACGTGTTGCTATTCTTTTGTATTATTGTGGATCTTTTTGACCACTACTCTGATATACACTTTCATGTGTTAGTTATATATTCATATCTATTTCCGCCTTTGTGATATGAATTATCTGTGACTGATTTGTGTTATGCTTATTTCTATATTTGTTTCCGAAGATTATTATAGCCACCGTGTGGTAGCTTTGTGTTTGTATTGGTATGTCGGATTTCCTCTTGAAAATTAAATGCATGTTATACTATCTGACATATCGGTGCTCGCGCAAAGCAATTACACGGATGGTCGCTCCCCAACAGCCTTATCCTCCGTGCTAGTTGACAGCATTACACCGTAGTGTTCTTGGCTAGCGTGGGTATAGAGGTGGGGCGTCACAGCTTGGTATCAAAGCCAAACTTCGGAACAATATGGAATATTATAACAAGAATCATCGTCCTAAGACCATCTTAGGAGTCGTGCTTTAGGATTTTATTCGAGTCTTCATACCGATTCATCCTATTTTCTTTTATGATTCCTTGTTTTATCTATCAAGATCGCTTGATATTAAATTTGGTGAATAGCCTTTTTTTTCTTCTTCTTCTTTCTTACTAAAGGAAGAGAAATGTCTAGACCAGGCCGCCCCAGGGTCGTACCATCTAGCACTCCACCCCAGGATGGAGTTTTTATGACTACCCAGCAACTTCTTGACCTTGTCACGAATGCTCAAGCAGCTGGTTCTAATCCGAAACCTACTCACCCTAAATCTGGTTTTGCACGTTTGTGCAATGATTACACCAACCTGGGTGGGAAGCCATTTAAAGGTTCTGAAACTATTATTGAAGTCCAGGCTTGGTTAAGGACATGCGATCGAATCTTTTCTCGCATGAACCTCATTGATCTTCACCGAGTTCAGGTGGCTTCTAGTATGCTCCAAGAAAGAGCATTAGACTGGTACGAGCTTTTGATTTCTGAAATAAATGAAGCGGATCTCACCTGGGAGAAATTCCGAGAGCGCTTCGAGTTAAAATTCATACCAGAAGCTGAGAAGGTGACTTTGGCTCGCCGTTTTATAGACCTTGTTCAAGGTGAATCTTCCGTGGCAGATTATGTCGCGTCTTTTGAATCTCTCTCCAAATATGGGGTTGAATACATCAACACCCCATTGAAAAAAAATCAGAGATTTGTCTATGGCTTAAACAAAAATCTCAAGAAGCCATTACTTCTAAAATTAGAAGTTTCTTTCGACCAACTCATTGATATCGCTCTTCGTCTTGAAGAGGCGGATAGGGAGAATGATGTTGAAGTGGTGGGTTCCAAACAAAACTTCAACAACAAGAAGAGGCCAAACAAATTCAAGGGCCCTTATCCCAATAAGAAAGGGAAGCAAGCAATCCCAGTGGCAAAGACTTCTTCCTTTGGTCGTGGGGAATGCTATAATTGTGGTTCGAAGGACCATTACGCGAACAAGTGTCCAAAGTCTCTCTCTTGTCGCTACTGCAAAGGTCCCGGTCATGTTATATCTTCATGCCCCAAGCTTCAGGGCAGGAAGGAGGGAAAGTTAAATGTTGCTCAAACCCCTGGCAACACATCTCGTGGTCAAGGTATGCCTCATTCTATCCTTGATGGCATTATTATGTTTCGTGATCAACCCATTCGAGTTCTTTTTGATATGTGTGCATCCCATTCTTTTATATCAAAAGAACTTGTTGATACTTTTTCTTTGGATGTTTTGTGTTTAATGACTTCTTTGTGAATTGCGAATCCGGTTGGTGGATCCGCAACAATCAATTTATTATGTAAAGATGTCGAAATTATTTTGTGTGATTTTTCTTTCCGAGCCGATTTGCATGTCATGCGTTATTTAGGTTTTGGAATGATTTTGGGAATGGATTGGTTTAACCGTTATGAAGCTCATATCCTATGTCCTGAGCGGACTATTCATCTTCGACATCCTCAATCTGTTAAGCAGATTTTTATTAATCTTAAAGATTCGGATTCCAGCTTGGTTGCATCTTTATATTCTTTAAATCCTCGTGATGACGATGATGATGATGAGGGTGATATTATTTCTCTTATTCACGTCGTTCGTGAATTTTCCGACATATTCGAGCCCATTTTAGGATTACCACCTAAGCAAGCAATTGAGTTCAGAATTAATCTCATTCATGGAGCTCAACCTATCACTCGCCCTCCTTATCGTATGTCCAATAAAGAAAACGAGGAGATGCGTAAACAATTATCCGAATTGGAGTAAACAATTATCCGAATTGGAGACGAAGCAATTTATTCGCTCTAGTTCCTCGCCTTGGGGAGCTTCAGCTATTTTTGTGAAGAAATCCTATGGAACACTTAGGCTTTGCGTTGACTACCGCAAGCTTAATGATCTTACTATCAAAAATAAATATCCTTTACCTCGGATTGATGATCTATTCGATCAACTTAGTGGTGCTAGAGTCTTTTCACAATTAGACTTAGCTACTGGATTTCATCAGCTTCGTATTGCAGAGGATAGCATTCCTTTGACATCGTTCCATACTCGTTATGGATCTTATGAATGGCTTGTTATGCCATTTGGTCTAACGAATGCTCCGGCTTATTTCGTTGACCTTATGAATAGAGTTTTCAAAGACTTCCTCGGCCGGTTTTTCCTCATCTTTATTGATGATATTCTTGTGTATTCAAAAACCGAGGAGGAGCATGAGAAGCATCTTCGGATTGTGTTGGAAACTCTTAGGAGTAATCGTTTGAAAGCAAAATTTTCTAAATGCCATTTTTGGCAATCTCGTATGAAGTTTCTCGGTCATATTATTTTCGAATCCGGAATTTCCGTGGATCCTTCAAAGATTGAAGCGATTCAAGATTGGAAGAGACCGAAGAGTGTGACAGAGATTCGTAGTTTTCTCGGATTGGCGGGCTATTACCACCTTTTTATCAAAGACTTTTATAAGATTGTCGTGCCTCTCACTAGCTTAACGAAGAAAGTTGTTAAATACATTTGGTCGAACAAATGTGAAACTTCTTTTCAGAAATTAAAAGAACTCCTTTCTGATGCTCCTATTCTTGTTATTCCCGAGGGGAATCAAGATTTCGTTGTTTATACCGATGCTAGTCGCGTTTGGGTGCCGTTCTTATGCAAAAAGAACGTGTTATTGCTTATGCTTCTAGGCAATTAAAGCCTGCTGAGACTAGATATGCCACTCATGATTTAGAGCGAGCGGCTATTGTTTTCGCCCTTCGTATTTGGCGCCATTATCTTTTAGGAGAGAAATTTGTTCTTTATACCGATCATAAATCCTTGAAGTATTTATTCTCTCAAAAGGAACTTAATTTGCGTCAACAGCGTTGGCTCGAATTTCTTGCACCATATGATCTTGATATTCTTTATACTCCCGGTAAGGGTAATCGTGTCGCCGATGCTCTTAGCCGTAAACAACAAGATGTTGTTTCTATGATGGTATCCGAATGGAACGATCTCGAGATTTTATCCACTTGTGAAATTCGAGACCGTGTTTTCGATTTATGTTCATCTCTTGTTTTATGTAGCCTTGAGGCTCATGCTTCTCTTTTAGACCGCATTCTTGAAGCTCAAAGGCTAGATCCTAAATTGGCTCTTCTTGGCCAAAATATTAAGGATAAAATTGATATTGAAGGTTTGAAAGACTTTGATATCGATTCTCGTGGCGGCATTCGGAAATTTGGTAGACTTATCGTACCAAATATTGGTGATCTTCGTAAAGATATTTTAGAAGATTCCCATCATTCTAAATTTACCATTCATCCTGGTAGTAGTAAAATGTACGTGGATATGAAGCGACTTTATTATTGGGAGGGAATGAAACTTGACATCGCTAACTTCGTTAAGTATTGCATGACTTGCCAACTCGTTAAGGCCGTACATCAAAGGCTCGGTGGGTTATTGCAACCTTTAGAAATTCCAATTTGAAAGTGGGACCAGATTTCCATGGACTTTATAGATGACCTTCCCCGTTCTCGTTCGGGTCATGATATCTTATGGGTGATTGTTGATAGACTCACTAAATCCGCCCATTTTATTCCCGTTCGGTCCAATCGAACCGTTCCTCTTTTGGCCAAACTCTTTGTTAAAGAGATTGTTAAATTACATGGAGTTCCTACTTCTATAGTTAGTGATCGTGATCCATTGTTTACTTGTGGATTTTGGAAGAGTCTTCAAAAAGCTTTGGGAACGAAGCTTAATTTTAGCACCGCTTATCATCCTCAGTCCGAAGGACAAACCGAGCGTGTGAATCAAATTCTTGAAGATCTTCTTCGTGCATGTGTTCTTGATTTTCGTGGAAGTTGGGAAGATCATATTTCACTTGTTGAATTTTCCTATAATAATAGCTTCCAATCTAGTATTGGTATGGCACCTTTCGAGGCACTCTATGGAAGGCCATGCCGATCTCCTTCTTGTTGGCTTGAGGCCGGTGAGAAGCTGGTTTTAGGTCCAGATTTTATTCGTGATTCCGCAGAGAAAATTGACCTTATTCGACATAGAATGAAAGAAGCCCAGAGTAGACAAAGATCCTATGCCAATAACCGAAGAAGGAAATTAGAATTTTCTGTGGGAGATCTTGTGTTCATTCGTGTTTCACCTATGAAAGGTGTTGTACGTTTCAGTCGATCGGGAAAATTAGCGCCTCGATATATTGGGCCATTTCCTATCACCGAACGTATTGGTTCCGTGGCTTATCGCCTTTTATTACCGGCTCAGTTTTCTGCTATTCATGACGTGTTTCACGTTTCTCAATTACGGAAGTGCCTTTGAGATTCCGATTCTATTCTTGAGCCCGGTGTTGTGGAAGAGATTGAAGTTTCACCGAATTTAACTTATGAGCAGCATCCTACTCGTATCATTGCTTCGGAAGTCAAACGACTTCGAAATAAAGATGTTCCGCTTGTTAAAGTTCAATGGTCTTCAAATCCTAAGGATTGTTCTTGGAAATCTAGAGAGTTCATCGAGCGAACACATCCGGACTTACTTTCTCGTGCTCTTTGAGGTGAACTTCTTATTTCAAACTTCTTTTGTGTTGAATATGCTTTTATGGTTGTTACTGTATATCTTCTTCTTAAATATTGCGAGGATGTAATTTCTTTAAGGAGGGGAGTCTGTAACAACCCGCATATTTTTCGATTTTATATTTAAATATTTTATTTAAATATTTTATCGATACTCGGAATTTAGTCCGAAAAGCTACTTTTTGCATACGGTCGAATTAGGACTCGGGACCACTCCCATTGAGTTTAAAATGTCGTTTGTGACCTTTTTGAGCATAAGCTTCGATAAGTTTGGAGTAAGTTGATTTTTGCTACTTTTTACTTAGGGCTTTGGTTTGGGCTGAGCCCATTAACCCCACTTAACTCAATTCCAACCCTCTCCTCTTCATTCACTTCCTTCTATTTTCCTTCTACTCAAGCTTTTATAACAATGGAGAGTGGAATGAGAAATTAAAACTCCAAGCCCTAGTTTTCTTTTGCAAATCAAACTCTAGCTCCAAACTAATTGAAGAACTCATTGGTAAGTTTCTCTTCATCTTCTCCAACTCATTCTCTTATCAATTTCAGAAATTCCTAAACCTAACTTTGGGAATGTTCTTCTTTTAAAGCCTAGAATCAAGCTTCTTGAGTTGAATTTGAAGAGTGGTTGATTCTCCTTTTGCTTTCAAGCTTCTTTTTCAATTGCTTGGGTTCAAAGGTGAGATTTTTATCTCACATCTTAGCCTATAACTACCTTCGATTGTTAGGTATGAATTCCTAACACTTATTCGTGTGCATTTGCTTTTGGTTTGGATTGATTTGGTGAATATTCCAATTTTTGGTGTTTTGGGTTCAATTCTTTAAAAATCATGGCTTTGATGTTTTGATCATGCTTGGTGATGAATCGAAGAGCTTCTATGGTTGGGTAGTCGATTGGCGTAAACCCTTAGTGCCGTTGCTCGACCGTTTGCAAATTGAGGGAGTTTGCACCTCTTTTGAAATAGGGTAGGAAGTGCAAGAATATAGGTTCGGCCGACCGAGCCCTGTAGCCGGTCGACCGACTGCTACTAAAAGTGCATAACACTTCTCTGTCTCAGGTTCGGTCGACCAACTACAGAGCTCAGTCGACCGACCTGCTACTAAGGTGCATAGGCACCTTTCTGTCTCTGGTCTGGTCGACTGGCTACAGGGCTCAGCCGACCGACCTGCTTCCCGAGACTTTTTTGGAACAGGGTCCGGTCGACCGAGCTCTGTAGCCGGCCGACCGACCTGGTGCATTTTTGTCTAAATCGCCTAGTTGTTTGAGTTTCCAACTTTAATCGATTCGTATTGTTTCCTATGCGTTGTTATCATTTGCTATGACTTTGATGACTCCTTTTTAGGGATTTTTGAATATCCATTTCGATGGATTCTTTATCGATTTCGTTGGATTTTTATTCACAGCTTCGTATGTGAATTTTAGTGATTGATTGTTCCTACAATCTTCTTTGTGATTTTTCACTTTAAAAATATAAAGGTTTTGAATACTAGTAGTGAATATCAAAATTCTTTCATCAAAACGATTTCAACACTATTTTATTACAAAGCTCGTTTCTTAAACCGTTTTCCAATCTATTAGTATATACAAGCCTTTACCTCACTCGTATGAGAAATCTAATTAAACGACCTAGAAAAACAAGTGGTATGAAATGCTTGCGTTTACTTCGTTGGTTAATTCTTGGACTTGTTCGATTGAAACTATTGTGTCAATTTTCTAGTGAAGATCTATAGTTAGTTCGTAAATATTTAAGTTAAGCAAGTGGTTATGGGACATGAAGCTAAACTCATATATTTACTAGCTTAGTGTGATTGACACTTCGCGTTGATCATGACGATCATCTTCGTGATTTAGACTAGCAATGTGCGATGTCTCTTTGTCTGCGAGGGAGACTAAACCCCGTTTTGTGGAGTTTCGACTCAAATTGGTAGGGTAGCAACCCATGGTCTTCGGGCCGTTTGTGTAGCTTCGACTCAATTTGTGATGGTTAGCAACCATGGAATTAGCATTCCGTTTGTAATACACGTGTTGGTGAGCTTTATGCTCCCGTTTGTGATAGGCCTTCCCCCTTTTTGTGATTTATGGATTTCTTGAGATGATTTCTAGAATTTGTGTTTCACCAATTTTCGTGATTTTCATTGATAAGTTTTATCAATATTTGTGCATTGGTGAATTTGTGTGTCATTGACTTTTGTGATTGATATTGATATAATCGTCAATATTTATGGTTTGGTGAACGAAATAAAGAGTGTGACATTCCCTTTTGTTCCTTGAGTAGATTTTTGTGATATTGATTAATCTCTTATTGATTTTCAATTACTTATATATCACAGTTTGGCATTGTGATTATTATGTGTTTAGTCATACCTCTTATTCTATATCGTCTCATCTGATATTTATAGCTAGACTGATCTGTTTATTATTTTCTTATTAAATAATACTTGGGTCAGACCGAGATGTTACAGGTGCTTCTGCTTGACTTCTCTTCTGGGGTTATCATCCTGACTTTTGGTTAACTACTTAGATTAGTAGTTTATTTTGTTGTATACACTTGAGATATTGACTCATAGCTGTATTCTTTTGTATAGCACGTGTTGTTATTCTTTTGTATTATTGTGGATATTTTTGACCACTACTCTGATATACACTTTCATGTGTTAGTTGTATATTCATATCTATTTCCGCCTTTGTGATATGAATTATCTGTGACTGATTTGTGTTATGTTTATTTCTATATTTGTTTCCGAAGATTATTATAGCCACTTTGTGGTAGCTTTGTGTTTGTATCGGTATGTCGGATTTCCTCTTGAAAATTAAATGCATGTTATACTATCTGACATATCGGTGCTCGCGCAAAGCAATTACACGGATGGTCGCTCCTCAACAGCCTTATTCTCCGTGCTAGTTGACAGCATTACACCGTAGTGTTCTTGGCTAGCGTGGGTATAGAGATGGGGCGTCACATATAGATACTGTAAACTCCACCCGCAAGTAGGCTATCAGGGAGCACTCCATCGGTAGACACAAAACAAACTCATAGAAGGCGCTCTAGGGCATGTGAACACAGCACTCGAGGCAATGCCAAGGTAGATATACCAATTGTACTCCCGAACTGGTGGTAACGCATAACAGCTACTACCATCCACCTCGAAACACACTCCCAAATCAAAATCAAGGATGGCCACCAAATCAATCACAAAGTCAGAATATAGTATCGAAGGAATGTGCCCGATCGGAGGAATGACCTCACTTGACCCGGTATAGCTTCTGTTTTAGTCACATCTAAGCTGTCACGGGAGTCAGGGTCAAGTCATACTTCATACAGAAATCGTTCGCCAAGCCATCCTACTTCATTTTTGGAATCTCCATCCCGTACCTGGTTGTTAAAGTGGTTTTCAGTATTGGCAGAGAGTATGACAATATCTGATCCTGGTCTCTTTAAGAACAAACGCTTATTTCACACCGAATGGTTCTTTTTTACATTTCAAAAGTCAATTCACAATTCATGTCAAAATCTCACATTCTTAAAGCCAAAATACTTTCGAAATCATATTCACCTTGAAATCATACTCACCTTGAAATCGTATCGTTTCCGGAATCATAATTTCCTTCAAAATCATATTTCCGATTTGGTTAAATCATTACTTCAAAATCATCATATTCATGTTTAAATTCCAACTTAGGTTATAGCATCATTTAACCGCATTTGCCTTTTAACTAATGAATTTTTATATAAACACTTTCCCTCTACTTAGTCTGAAATTTTAGAAAATAGTTTAAATACTTATAAATATTTGAATTCTCTAAAATGTTTTAATTATAGATTAAAGATGATGTTAAATTGATTTAAGATAGTTTAATAATTTTAAAATAGATTAAATATAATTAAAATAGATTAAATAGCTTTAAAATATATTAATAGATTTAAATTAAGTTAAAATGGGTTAATTAGTTTCAAATTTAATAAATGGTTTAAAGTAGGTTAAATTGATTTAATATAGTTAATATGGGTTAAAATAGTTTAATAATTTGAAATTCTTAAAATTTAGAATCTTTACAATAATATATTTTTAAAACAGTTTATATTAAAATATGAATTTGAATTTAATATAAATTTAAACTATTCATTTTGATGCAGCGCAGGATGATAACTCGGTTCCCTTAAGTCGCTTGCAACCTAACGAGTGTGCCAACAGCAAGTTATGTTGCTCCAACGACCTAACGAGTATGCCAGATGATAGCTCGGTTGCCTTAAGTCGCTCGCGACCTAACAAGTATGTCGGAAGCAAGATAGGTCAACTGAGCGACCTAACGAGGATGCCATGAGAGCCTTAAGTCGGCAGCGACCTAACTAACGCGACCTAACTACGAAAGCAGCATCATTTTAGGTCGCATCTCCTTAGGTCGTTCCACTATGCCACTTTTTCGTCAGTTCTTTAAGTCGCTTAAGCCTCTGTCGCATACATCTCTTAAGTCGCTACTGAAGATAGGTCGTAAGTCGCGTGTTTGTTAAGTCGCATGATGATGATATGCTGTTGAGCCGCTGATTCCACTTATACCACGTATCTTCTTAAGTCGCAAGGTCGTAGGTCGTTGATGCCTTAGGTCGTTATGTTGTAATTTTGAGTATGTTTCATATGTGTTGTATTATACTTATGTTGTTATGTTGTTGAGTCCCTTGTGTTAGGTCGTCAACGACCTATGTTAGGTCGTGTGCCGTGTGAGTTGTAACCCTATAAATAAGCGGGTAGTGTCACTTGTAAACGAGGTTGATTTAGAATAAACTTTGTTTGAGTGCTTTATGCCTCTTTAAAATTGGAAGTTGAGCGTTGTCTCCTTTCTCCATTTTCGGATATTCGAGTGCGCTTGAATCAACGGATTTGAAGCCGATTCATGGAATCTCGTGCGTAAGATCAACGTAGAAGAATCGTAGATCTTTTAACACATGCGCGATCAACGTGTTGGAGATAGCTAGAATCCGATATCTCTTGAGATCAAAGGATTTGGGCATCTATCCCTGGTATCTTCAATCCATCATTCCATATTTGCACCATTCCATCATTGTTTGTTCGTTGTGCATCATTTGATCACAACTTGAAGTAATCCGCTGCGCCAGTTTGGTATTAGAGCTAGACTTAGCCAATCATAGCTAAGCTGAGCCTATTGGAAGAAGATTTGAAGTGTTGAAGTGTTGAAGTTTGAGCCGAGTTGAAGTTTTGGATCAAGGCCGAGAGTTACAAGCCAAGCCGAGCTAAGTGCAGGCCGAGCAAGGTCAAGTTCATATTTGAGTTAAAGTTGTGCTAGTTGAAATGTGTTTGGATTTGTTGAAGATTCGACAATGCCTCCGAGACGTGCTAACCGTTTTCAAAATGTTGAAGATGTGTATCGTAGACAAGAAGCTGAGCAAATGGAACAACGAATCAATGAAAAGTTTGATGAAGGTATTGGGAAGTTAGAGAAATTGATGAATGATATGAATCAAAGTCAAAGGAGAAGGTCACCAATCTCGAACAATGAAGGAAAAAGAGTTTCGCCATCGGTTGCGGAAGCGAGGCGGGTGTCACCACAATCTTGTCGAGAAAGAAGAGAATCATCAGTTCCAATGAGACGAGAATAACATGAGTACAGAAATGAAGAGAGAAGAACTCCACATGAGTTTGGAGATGACCCATATCATGATGCTAAAAGGCATAGTAGAAGAGATATGTGTGATCATAGAGATGTTGATGGTCGAGATCGATATCGAAGTACATTTGATTATGATGAAGATGGTGATAGAGGTAGTGTTCATTATCAAGATCGAGACCAAGTATGAAATCAATATCGGAATGTAGAAGATGATCGCAAATGGGAGTCGGGGATGAAAATAGAGATTCCAGAATTCAAAGGAGGAATGATTGCGGAAGAATTTCTTGATTGGTTATCAAATGTTGAAGAAATTTTTGACTTCAAGGAAGTGCCTGAGCATCGTAGAGTTAAGTTGGTTGCTACACGATTGAGGGGAAGAGTTATGGCATGGTGGCAACAAACTAAACATACACAGGAGAGGATGGGAAAGTTGAAGATTGTTTCATGGGAGAAGATGAAGAAGTTGATGAAGGCTACTTTTTGCCTTATAATTATCAGTCTCTTATGTATCAGCGCTTACAAAATTTGAGATAGGGAACAAAGTCGGTAAATGATTATGCAGATGAATTTTATCAACTGATTGCTAGAAATGATATCATGGAGACGGAGGAACAGTTGACAGCTAGATTTGTTGGAGGATTGAGAATGCAAATTCAGGATATAGTGATATGTTTGATCCAAGATCCGTTGCTGAAGCACACCAAAAAGCTCTAGCGTGGGAGAAGCAAGGTAGAAGAGGAGGTGGTGTGTTTACAAATTCCAACAATCAAGTGAAAGGGGCTAGTTGCAATACGAATGTTTCTAAGGCTGTTAGTAAACGATTGTCAATGAAATTGCTAAGACCAAGGCTAACAACAATTTCAAGTGTTATAACTGTCAGGAGTTTGGTCATAAGAGTAATGAATGTCCGAAGCCTAAGAAGCGAGTGATGGTTGCTAAGGTTGAGGATGAGGATGCAGAAGTAGGATGTTCCAATTCACCACGAGTTGAGGAGGAAGAAGAATTATTGGTGGGAGACGAGGGATATTCTTTAATGATGAGGAGATCTTGCTTGACACCAAAGCAGGAAGAGGAGACTAGTTGGTTGAGGAGTTACATCTTTCAGTCAACGTGCACTATCTTGGGAAGGGTTTGCAAGTTTGTCATCGATGCAGGAAGTTGTGATAACATCATCCCTACAGAAGCTGTGAAGAAGTTGGCGTTAAAGACTGAGAAGCATCCCAAACCTTACAAATTAGCATGGTTGAGGAAAGGTGGGGAAGTGAAAGTTAATCGAAGGGCTTGTGTAACATTTTCCATTGGAAAGAAGTATAAAGATGAAATCTGGTGTGATGTTGTGGATATGGATGTATGTCATTTGTTGTTGGGCAGACCGTGGCAATACGATAAAGCTTTGCAACATGATGGGAGGACTAACTGCTATAGTTTCATGTTCGAGTGCACTAAAATCACTTTGGTTCCTAAAAAGCGACAACAGAGTGAAAGCAAGTTGGAGGAGATTGAAGAACTAAAGACTCTGTTATCTTTGAAGGAATTTGTCGAGGAAGTAGAGGATGAGCCTGAAGTATTTCTGTTGATTGGACGTGAAAGTAGAGAAGCAGTTGAAATTCCTGAAGGAGTCAAGCCAGTGTTGAAGGAGTTTGAAGATGTATTTCCTGAAGAATTGCCCAAAGAATTACCACCGTTGAGAGACATACAACACCAGATAGATCTTGTTCCGGGAGCTGCATTACCACATAGACCATATTATAGAATGAGTCCGAAGTAGCACAAAGAGTTGAGCAGGCAGGTGGAGGAATTACTTGAACAAGGGCGTACAAGAAAGTTTAAGTCCTTACGCAGTACCAGCATTGTTAGTGCCGAAGAAGGATGGAACTTGGAGAATGTGTACAGATAGTCGAGCACTAAACAAGATTATAGTGAGGTATAGATTTCCAATGCCTATATTGGATGATTTGTTAGACCAGTTTAATGGAGCTGCTATCTTTTCAAAGATTGACAAGAATAGTGGGTATCATCAGATTCGAATTCGACCAAGGGATGAATGGAAGACCGCATTCAAGACACGAGAAGGGTTGTATGAATGGCTGGTCATGTCGTTTGGTCTTTCGAATGCACCTAGTACTTTTATGCGAGTGATGAATCAGATCTTTCGACTGTTCATTGGAAATTTCATGGTGGTATACTTTGATGATATATTGATATACAGTGGGAGCACCGAAGAACATCTACTACATTTGCGGGAAGTGTTGATGATACTTCGTCAGGAACAATTTTGTGCGGCAACAAAGAAATGCGTGTTCATGACGCATAGTGTTTTGTTTTTGGGGTATGTATTGTCCAAGGAAGGTATCCAGGTGGATCAAAGTAAAGTTGAAGCAATCAGAAATTGGCCACAGACCAGGACTATAACTGAAGTGAGAAGTTTTCATGGTTTAGCATCATTCTACCGAAGGTTTATTTCACATTTCAGTAGCGTGATGGCACCTGTTACTGATTGTATGAAGGGCAAGCAGTTTTCATGGTCGAAGGAAGCAGGATTTGCTTTTGAATGAATCAAGGAACTTTTGATGACAGCACCAATTCTAGTTTTGACGGATTTTCAGTTGCTATTTGAATTACATACTGATGCATCTAAAGTTGGAATTGGAGGGGTGTCGAGTCAGAGGGGCCGTCCAATTGCTTATTTCGGTGAGAAGCTTTCGGGAGCAAAGATGAGATATAATACTTATGATGTGGAATTCTATGCTATCGTCCAAGCCATAAAACATTAGAGACACTATTTGTTTCATAAAGAATTTTTGTTGTATACTGATCGTGAAGCCTTGAAACATTTGCAGGGGCAGGATAAGATTGCAGCCAGGCATGCTTCATGGATCGCATACTTGCAACAGTTTACATTTGTGGTAAAGCATAAGTCGGGAGTTACAAACCGTGTGGCAGATGCATTGAGTAGAAGAAATCATTTGTTGACTACAATGCGAGTTGAAGTGACGGGGTTTGATGTTTTGCCAGAATTGTTTGTTGAAGATCCTTACTTTGCTAAGATTATTGATGAAGTCGAGAAAGGGAAGATGGATGAGTATGTGTTGGTGGATGGTTTTCTTTTCAAAGGAAATCGATTATGTATACCGGAGGGCAGTTTGCGAATGAAGATTGTGAAAGAATTGCATGAAGAAGGTCATGTGGGACGAGATCGTACTTTGCAGTTGATTTCTCAGTCATATTTTTGGCTTTGCATGAGGAGAGAAGTTGAAAGATTTGTGGAGAGATGTCACATATGTCAAGTTTCCAAAGGGACAACTACGAATGCAGGATTGTATATGCCATTGCCCGTGCCTACCAGACCGTGGGTTGATATTAGCATGGACTTTGTTTTGGGTTTGCCAAGAACTCAATGAGGGAATGATTCCATATATGTTGTGGTGGATAGATTTTCAAAGATGGCACATTTCATAGCTTGTAAGAAGCCAGCTGATGCAGTCCGTGTTGCTCAATTATTTTTCAAAGAGGTTTATCGACTACATGGGCTTCCTGAAACCATAGTTTCTGACCAAGATACTCGTTTTCTAAGTCATTTTTGGTTAAGTTAGTGGAAGATGGTTGGAACTAAGCTGAATTTTAGTAGCGCCTATCATCCGCAAATAGATGGGCAAACGGAAGTAGTGAACAGATCTTTGGGAAACTTGTTGAGATGTCTTGTGAAGGATAATTTGAAGAGCTGGGATGTGAAGTTATGTCAGGCAGAATTTTCACACAATCATGCTGTTAATCGAAGTACTGGATTCAGTCCGTTTCAAGTAATATATTCAGCAATGCCGAAGGGACCGTTGGATTTGTCGATAGTTCCATTTCAAAAGGGGGTTGTTAAACGAGCTTGTGATTTCATGAATGAATTGCAGGAGTGCCACAAGATTGTTCATGAACGATTTCTTAAGTCAAATGAGAAATATGAGCAACTGGCAGATAAGAAGCGAAGAAGTGTGGACTTCAAAGAAGGTGATTTTGTTTACGCAGTATTGATGAAAGATCGTTTTCCAGTTGGAACTTACAACAAATTGAAAGCTTGAAAGATTGGTCCAGTATAAATCTTGTAGAAGATCAATGATAATGCTTATCAGTTAAGGTTGTCGGACCATGTCCGTACTGCCAATGTTTTTAACGTCAAACACTTGATTCCGTATCATGAGCATAAGCTTGTCGAAGAAGAATAAAGTGTGAATTCGAGGTCAAATTCTTGTCAACCGGGGGAGGATGATGCAGCGCAGGATGATAACTCGGTTCCCTTAAGTCGCTTGTGACCTAACGAGTGTGCCAACAGCAAGTTATGTCGCTCCAACGACCTAACGAGTATGCCAGATGATAGCTCGGTTGCCTTAAGTCGCTCGCGACCTAACAAGTATGCCGGAAGCAAGATAGGTCAACTGAGCGACCTAACGAGGATGCCAAGAGAGCCTTAAGTCGCAGCGACCTAACTAACGCGACCTAACTACGAAAGCAGCATCATTTTAGGTCGCATCTCCTTAGGTCGGTCCACTATGCCACTTTTTCGTCAGTTCTTTAAGTCGCTGAAGCCTCTGCCACATACATCTCTTAAGTTGCTACTGAAGATAGGTTGTAAGTCGCGTGTTTGTTAAGTCGCATGATGATGATATGCTGTTGAGCCGCTGATTCCACTTATACCACGTATCTTCTTAAGCCGCAAGGTCGTAGGTCGTTGATGTCTTAGGTCGTTATGTTTTAATCCTGAGTATGTTGCATATGTGTTGTATTATACTTATGTTGTTATGTTGTTGAGTCGCTTGTGTTAGGTCGTTAATGACCTATGTTAGGTCATGTGCCGTGTGAGTTGTAACCCTATAAATAAGTGGGTAGTGTCACTTGTAAACGAGGTTGATTTTGAATAAACTTTGTTTGAGTGCTTTGCGCCTCTTTAAAATTGGAAGTTGAGCGTTGTCTCCTTTCTCCATTTTCGGTTATTCGAGTGCGCTCGAATCAACGGATTTGAAGCCGATTCATGGAATCTCGTGCGCGAGATCAACGTAGAAGAATCGAAGATCTTTTAACAGGGTATCGTGCGCGATCAACATGTTGGAGATAGCTAGAATCCGGTATCTCTTGAGATCAACGGATTTGGGCATCTTCCTTGGTGTCTTCAATCCATCATTCCATATTTGCATCATTCCATCATTGTTTGTTCGTTGTGCATCATTTGATCACAACTTGAAGTAATCCGCTGCGTCACATTTTCTTACAACACATTTGGACTATTTTCAATTTCCAAAACCCAATTTCAAATCTTTCAATTCAATTTCTTAATAAAATATTTAATCCTATATCGCTTCCAAATCCATATTTGAAATATCAATTTAAATTACTCCAATTTCAATATTATTTCAAAGTTATCTTTCGAATAGTTTTAATACCCAATTTTGACAAACTTCACGTGTACTTCAAATTCAACCTTAAAACTTCAATTTAATTTCTTTTAACAATTCATTTAAACCAATTGTAATTTTTAACATAAAACTTGAATTTCGATATTAACTCGATTTTATATAAATCAAATTTTATTTCAAAATATCATTTAACTAAATTCAATAAAATTAAGGATTTAAAATCATTTAATTTAACCAATCCGGTGTATTTATATAATTCTTTACCCTAGGTCAAGTGCTACGGATATTTATCATTCAATCCGCAATTTAAAATTTAACGGTTATATATCATTTCAAAATGCAATCCCGAATTAATGTTAAAATCCATAAAATTGCTCGAGTCTATCATTTTAACCCATAACGATTTTTTCCTAATCTAAAGTTCATTTGGGCATTTATCATTTCAACCCATAGTGATTTTTCTAATAACAACTAAGGGAACTTGCAAAGTGATATTAATATATCAATCAAACATAACATCCAATCATTCGATATCAACAATCAAGCACCCATCATAATCATCATTCAATTCAACCAATAAATATCAACAATTAACAGATTATTATTTATAGGTAATTAGTTGGCAATTTAAATTCAATAATAAATTAAATAACGATTTAATTCAACATAATACAAATTAATAGGAATAGCAATTTTAATATATCAACCAACCATAAATAACTTCCTAATCACATCATAAATTCAATTTAACTAACATAAACAATTTAGAAATTGTGAGTGGGTCAAGACACTCACCATTGAATTTAAATCGATTTCAAATCCAAAGTAGGCTCAAAATTCAACAGTCTTAGAATTCATCCAAATTGGCCTAAAAATGTTCAAAATTTCGATACACTCCCAGTGGAAGAAACCGCATGTGAATTAGAGTTTGTATGCAAAAATTATGTTGATTAGAACATTTGAATTTTTAAATTTAAATAAATAGAATAAAAGGAAAATCACATCTCTCCAAATCTCCCGTGTCACCATCGGTCCCCCTCTCAACCAACAGCATACGCATGCGGCAGAAAACCGGCCCCCACCCGCACCTTGGCCGGACTCTGACGCCTCCACGGACCCTCGTACGATCACCCACCGCCACCACCTACCTCGCCTCGTCAAGACGCGTCTAACCCCCTCCGTGCGTGCCACCCATGTGGCACCCATTAGCCACCGTCGCCATTTATAACTAGGGTTTCGAAATCTTTAGTGAATTTTTCCAAGAAATCCGACCATTAACATCCCCTATGAACCACATGGATGTTATCCCCTCGACGATCTCCATCCATCCGTACCATTAGTTCAACGATCGGTCGAATTTGATTGACGCGAGATGAACAGCCGAGAATTAATCACCTAATTCCAGCCATACAAACAGCTAGATCGAAAAGCGAACTGCATATTTGACTTGCACTCGTCGAGAGCTTCAAATTGATATATAATTCGGTAGGGTTTGGAAGTGTTTGATTTTGGAATTGAATTGGCAATTTCGGAATTAGGGTTTTTGTTTGTCTGCCATTGGAAAGAGGAGATGAGAAAGAGATATACGTACTGTAAATGAGAAAAAGAGAAATAATTAGGGTTTATAACGAGCTATTTGTAGGTACGTCAGAAATAGAAATAAATGGATTAGATCGATTCGAAAGTTGAACGATAAACGACCCAAAAAGCCCGTTTCGCCTCTGATACGAAAATGGGTAATCCCATACATTAAAATAGATGTTTTCAATATTTTTAAATTCAATGGAACAGGTTTCAAGTCCTAATTCCATCGTATGAAGAAGTTATATTTAAATCAGCTGATTTTAAATTGATTTCAATTAAATTAATTTCTAGGCGTTTAAAGCCCGTACGATCAAACGACATGTCTGATCGATACGAAACTTGAAATCCTACAATAATTTACTGTTACGGATCCGATGAAACTAGTTTTATCGAAATCTGAGTCAGTTGCCAAATGGCTATTTTCACCTTAATTAAATAAATTAATATTAAATTAATTAAATCAATTTTTATTCAAATTTGATAGTTAGCAAATTTCACCACTTTTAATCACTTTGACCCTTATAATGACTTATTACAAGTTTTCATATCAAATTCAGTGTTTAATATTTCACTAATTACAGTGTTTAATCCCGACTGTAACTAAATCCAACTAAATAAAGTTAAATTTTAATAAATTGTCTTATTTCAATTTCAGGCCTTTTATCCTAACAATTATTTCTCTGCAGACATATTTTACGTTGTTCATAACTTGTTACGTAAATATGCTACAACTTCCATCTTTATATGTATTAACTACTAAATTTCAATTATATTAATTTTCGTCAATTTTACACATCAATTATAATTCAAAATCTCAATTAATTTATCTATCTTGCTTTCATTCTTTTATTAAATAAATTGTTTCCTTATGAATATAATCGACATTTCTATATATTTAATTACATTCACAATTAACAGTTATTGTATTAACTCACCTTACTATAACATTTTATTTTGTTTAATTGCAATTGATTAATTAAATTGGTAACAAATAACAACTATCACCATTTTTACCTTTAATAACATTTGTAAGCTTATTATTTACAAACAAATGTTATGACAACTTGCACTATACTCATTTTATAAAATTTCAATTTATTACACATTATTTTATTAATAAATCTACATTTAAATTATCAATTTCTCTTATAATCCATTATCAATTAATATACCAATTATTACAGTTAATTTACAATCTATAACTAATTATAACTTTCAAATCCTTTTAATTAATTGGAATTACATTTAAAATAGTTTCAATTTCTTTTAATTAATACTATTACATTCCATTCCAATTATATTCTTATTATTATTAAATCAATTTTTTTATTTCTTTCGATATTTAATCATAAAACTTCATTACATTAACAAATTTTAGTTATCGAAAATTATGGGTCGTTACACTGTCCCCCACTCAAAACTTTTTGTCCTCGAAAAGGAAAAGAAGGAAAAATATGGAATCAAGTAATTAATATATCTTATTCAAAATATTAAATTTATAAATAAATAAATAAATTTATAAAATTAAATAATTGAAATAAAATATATCAATTTATAACACTTAAATCCTTTATATTCAAGTTAACAAAAGTTAGGAAAACGTTTCACAAAAAAAAATTCTATGTCGGAAATTCACGAAAAAAATTCGGCGGAGTCTTCTTTGTATGGAGAGGTCTGGAAGAAATCATAAAATCAATGATAACAATATATATCATATTTTTAAAAATAATATATCCCAAAAAAGGTAAAAACAATGTAATATCCTTATATAACCGTAATCCGAGTACATACCTATTTGTTGGGCAATTAACGTTTATTTTATGAAACCAAAGGCAGTTGCAATTGCTTCCATAACCTGTATTTCACTCATATAATCCAAAGAAGATAATAATTTTATGGAAGAGAAATAATTTGATTTGTTTCATCTAATGACAAAACAAATCAATACAACATAACAACAATTTCTAGCAAACAAGAATAAAATCATCATAGGGAATCAAAGTAATCAACCATTCATCCCATTTCAAGCAAAATAAATGGTTTGTTCGGGTTTAGACACTCTTAAATCGCATAGCTTGACAAATAACTACTACGTATATCATTTAGTCAGCAGTCTTAGATAAACTCAATAGATTATTCATACATCCAAACAATTAAAAGTATCCTTGTCTAAACAATCTATAAGTCAAATAAACAACGAATTCCAAACATTATTTAAGTTTATTCCTATAAACTTCCTTTCACAGTATTCATTGTTCATTATTTTTCTTCATACAATGATTATTCCTTTAATTTACTTTTTTTTCTTATAAAATCCAATTCCCATTTATTCATTCAGTACTTATTCCATCTATTTCCATTCATTACAAAAAAATTCATTTTCATTTATTCATATAATGCTAAATTCTTTTCATTTCTTTACATTCATTTCTTACATAAGTTGCTTCCGTTCAATTGTTTATAATAATCAATGGATTCATTACCTAAGTATCATATATATATTTCATTGCAGTTTGGTTCACGTTTATTAATTATATACTTGATTTCCATTGGTATTGATACTCGTCAATGCATAAGTTTATGCTTAAGTTTCTAACTTTTAAATTTACATTCATTGCTTAGCTAAGTTATTTTCTTTTCACATTCATTTTTCCCTATATAGTATTATTGAATATTAAACCCATTTCCAAATCATTTCAACATTTTCTAAAGTTATAATTATTCAATTAAGATAATACTCGTTGTAATTATAAATGGCTTCAACATTAACTTAAGTTTATAATTATTTACTTACAATATTCACCTTTTCTTTTAAATCTGATTATAGGTAGCTTAAATGTTGGCTTAGGCTTATAATCATTCTTCTTACATTATTCACTCCAATTACATTTAGTTAGTAGCGTTTCAAACTATTAACTTTAGTTTATTACAAATTTTAACATTAGAATTTCTAATTTATAGAAGTAATTCCATTGAACGCTTTCATTTTCTAAAGTTTACTTGCACAATATTCTATTACATATCCTCTTTAACATTACAAATTTTACATTTTGGTAAGTTAAATATATATATATATATATATATATGTGTGTGTGTGTGTGTGTGTGTGTGTCTTTTAGAATGCAATAGAAAGTTACACAAGTTTCTCTTATATATTTAGTTAACAAAATGTTCAATAGTTACCATTTTTTTCCATTTCCTTTTTCTTTATAGTTTACAAATTTTCAATTTCTTATCTATTTCATTAATCATTTTAACATCAAATTTCTTATTTCCATTTTTGAAGTTTCCAATTATTAATGCAGTCAAGGTTTCGTTCATTACAATAGTTTAAATTTCTAATTAATAGAAAGTTAAAAACTAAATACCAGGTTCCTTTTCAATCATTTAATATATATATATATATATATATATATATATATATAATCATATCCTGTATAAACTTCCACTCATATTTGGAAATTTGAAATTAAGATTTGTTATCAAAACAACTGTGTAGTAAAACTATTACAACGGCCTTTGTAACATCACGTCTTTTTGTATGCTTTAAATCGACGATAAAAAACACGCGTCAGACTTAAACCATACAGGAGAGCGGATTGTTATGGGGCAAATAAGAAAAAGCAGAGAAAGAAAAAAACAATATAGAATCTTGCAGCGGAACGATAAAATATAATAATCTAATAAACAGTTCATGAAGCTGTTTACAAAACTTTTGATTGTACTTATACAATACATATCAGAGTTACACATACCAAACAATAATAAAATAATGCAGCGGAACAATGTAGTAATTAAAAGTAGTAATACAATCTTCGTCCTCATCCTCCAGAAATAAGGTCTTCAAATCCTATAATGCTCAGACTGACCCGAGCGAATTGAATAGACAAAACATTCGAGTCAGAACTAAAAGATCGTATGTAAATTAAATCAAAAGTAAATAATATGAGTGGAGCAGCATCAGAGATGTTTACGGGATTTGACATCTCCCATCTAGTGTCAAACGTGAGTGCAGTAACTTAAGAGATGCTCGGGATTCACATCTCCTAAGGATCCGTTAAACTATTTACTATGTAGTAATATTTTGCTATTATAATAATGTCTATAGTAAAATAAACTTACTTTTAAATAGCGTTAAGGGGTTACCCATATAGCCCCTACCATGTAATAGTCCCAGTAGTCCATCCAATATCAGCGCATCTCCAGATCGGGAGACTACCCTAAATACTCCACGCGCTACGGGAGAAAACCAAACTCGTACAAGGCGCGCTAGGGTAGGTGACACGGCACAACTAGGCAATGCCAGGGTAGATATACCAATTACAGTTCCGGACCGGTGGTAACGCGTAGCAGCTACTATCGCCCACCTCGAGCCATACCCCCAAAATCAAAAGGGCCCAAATCAATCACAAGGTAATAGAATGGTATCGAAGGAGTGTGTCTGATAAAAGGTGCTACCTTCTTAGCTCGTCGATCGCTCCTGTTTTAGCCACCTTAAGCCAACTCATGTGAGTCGGGTCCACGTATTTACCTCAAAGGAAGCGCCACCACCATCCTACTTCATTCTAAAATCTCCACCGCGTACACGGTTGTTAAAGTAGTTTTCGAAGTTGGCAAAGAGTATGACAACTTCCGATCCCGATCTCTTTGACAACCAAATGCTATTATAACATCGTGGTCATTTCAAATTAATTATACTTCAAAACCAAAATATAATATCCATTTCAAAACCATATAAATACTATATCATTTCCATTTCAAAAACCAATCAATATGATATAATTTTATTAAAACCTAAATCAATATAATATTATTTTTATTTCAAATATATCCTTTCCAAAATCATAGCGCTTTCAAAATTATAATATTTCGAAACCAAACGCTTGAAATATAACCTTTCAAAACATAATACTTTGAATTTCATGGCTTCTAAACCATAACTTCCAAAACTTAAATGGTTTGGATATTCAAACAGTATATAAATTAAAATAGTTTGAATTTAAAATTACTTTATAAAGTAAAATAATTTCCTTGTCTTCACAATTTTGTTCACTTTAAATTAAATTTCAATTCATAACTTTCAACTCACTTTCAGTTTTTAATAAACCATTTCAATTTAAATATATTTCAAACATTAAGTATTCGACAATTTCAAAACTAAGATTGGTAATTACGATTCAACAATTAAATTTCCATCATTTAGTTTGGAAATAACTTAATATATCCATTATCAAATAAAACCCAAATTACAAATAACCAAATATTTTCTTCAATTTATTTATACTTGAAATATTCATTTAATCCACCTTAAACCAAATATAAGTTATAAAAATCATACCTTTTAAAATTTCAAATTTTATAAATTTCACATCAAACTTATTTGTGTTTAATTTTTAAATAAATTCAATTCCAAATAAATCACTAATTTATCTTCCAACCTTGGTTTATTTAAATTAATATAAACTCTATATTGAAATATAATTTAAATACTTAACCGCGCTATCTTCCATAAAATCAAACTTTATCATTAAACTTATTTTATATTAAAAGAAATTATACATAGTTCAAAATCAAGAATAAAACAACATTATATAATATCGGAAATCAATATTTATATAAAACCATATATTTATTTAAAAAACCATAGAAATCAGTTCAAAATATTTTATATATTTAGACCACGGCGTCTGTATACAATTTTCTATCCTATGGTCAAGTGATACGGATTTTTATCTTTTCGATCCGTAATTTAAAATATAAATACGATTATATATCATGTAAAACCGCAATCTCGAATGAAATAAAATCCATAACAACTTGCAGTTTATAACAACATAAAATACAACATCCATTCATCCAATATCAATCATCAAACATTTCTCACAATCATCATCCAATTCAAACAATAACACCAATACAGAACAGATAATAAATAACAGGTATTTACTGGCAGTTTATGTTCAATAATGAATTAAATAATAATTAAACTGACAGTTTATATGCAATAATAAATTAAATAACAATTTATTTCAAATAAATTCAATTTAACTAAGATGATGATTAAAAACATGCCACACAATCATAAATAAATTTCTAATCGCATCATAAATCAATTTAACAAACATAAGAAATTTTAGAAGTTGTGAGTGGGTTAAAACACTCATCTTTTGAATTTAAATTGAATTTAAATCCAAAATTTGAACAGCCTCAGAATCCAACCAAACTAGAGCCAGAATGTCCGGAATTTCAATACGATCCTAGTGGAGAAAAAAGCACGTAAATTGGACCTTGTATGTAGAAGTTATGCGAGTTAGAAGGCATAAAAATTCTAATTTAAATTAAAATAATAAATAAGATGAAAGAGACACGTCACCTTCAAATTCTCACCCTAACCCTAGCGCCGTTATCAGACAAAAGCCGCCACCGCTTCAACCTATCATTGCCACCTACACGGCCAACCAAGCCGATCGGGACTCATCACCGCACTCCCCTTCCTGAGCCGACCTCCCTCTTGCCTACGACAAGACGCACGACTCCCCAGGGCCATCTCAAATTGCAAGAGGCCGACCACGTTCATTTCCCAATTGCGGTGAAAACCCCCACTGCTTTGACCCACCGCATGGATCTAGATTGCTCGATGTCCCCTACGCAACTGTGCCAACCGGTCGTCCCCAAATCGACGATCCACCGTTGAACCGTCAGAAATTCTAATGGACGGCATGAATTGATTTGCGAATTCTGGAAAAACGGTGATTCGATTCGAGAAACAAATCACACTATTGAATTACGCTCATCGAGTGCTTTCCGATGATATTAATATGATATAGTTTGAAGAGTTTGAATTTTTGGCTTTGAATTTTATTTGAAATTGCAATAGGAATTTTGGTTTTTCGTTTGCCATTGAGAAAGGGAGAAATTGGAATTGTACGTACAAAAAAATGAACATAAGAAATAGGCTAGGATTTACAATAGTGTATATATATATAGGGCTGAAAATAGAGGAACGGATATGATTGGTTTGGATCGTTGAACGATAAATGGCCCATAAAGCCCGTTCTGACTCCGTAACGAAATTGGGTCAACACATATATCAAAATAGATGTTTTAAAATGTTTTAAAATCAATGGAACAGGTTTCAAGTCCAAATTCCATCGTATGGAGAAGTGATGCTTAAATCAAGCTATTTCAAATTGATTTCGGTTAAATTAATTTCTAAGCGTTTCGAGTCCGTACGGTCAAATGACAAGTCCGATCGTTACGAAACTTGAAATCCTACAAAAATTCACTGTTACGGATCCGATGAAACTGGTTTCGTCAAAATCCGAGTTAGTGGCCAAAATGGCTATTTTTACATTAATTAAATAAATTAATAATTAATTAATTAATTAAATCAAAATTTTAATTTCGATCCTATAATTGACAAATTTTATCGTTTTGAATTTCTTAATCATTTACACAAATTTAAATAAATTTAGATGTCAATTTAGAGTTGATTAATTTATCAATTTCAGTGTTAACCCCGATTTCATTAAATTTAGAAATTATAAATTTAATTTCCAATAAATTCCATTTAATTTGTTTTTCATTCTATTATTCAATTCATTGTTGTCAAATGATGAAATTAACATTGGGTTCATGATCTATTACATTAAGATTCTCATATTTCATCTAAATTCCTATTAAGGTAATAATTAAATATTAAATTTCATTTAATTACAATTTATCCATTTATCATAGTTCAAATCCCAAATAAATTGATAAATCTTTATTTCCATTCTTATAATTCAACAAATTGTCCTATTTTGAATAACATTAACATTATTTCCAAATATTACCTTAATTTACATTCAATTACTATTAACAATGTGTTATTTCATTAATTCAATACTTACCTTTATTTTCTCATATTCAATTTATAACCAGGTATAACACTTTCACTACTTCGTTTATTAGAATTTTATTTAACTTGTTAATAATTTGTTATAATTACCATTGCTATATTTCATTTTAGAAATCACTTCATCCTTAGATTATAAAGTTTTTATTTCTTTCTAAATTTAATTACAAAAATCTTATTAAATTAACCAAATTGATCATCGAAATTTACGGGTCGTTAAACTCTCCCCCACTCAAAACTTTTCGTCCCCGAAAAGGAAAAATAAGGGAAAAGAAAGAATTAAGTAAACAATACATCTTATTCAAAAATATTAAATTTAAAAACAATAAATTTACAAAATTAATTAATTAAATATAAAGTATACCAATTTATAACCATCAAATCTTTTTATACTCAAATTAATAAAGTTTGGGAAAAATACTTTCAAAATTTTTCAAAGTCCAAAATTTATAAAAAAAATTCGGTAGAGTCTCCTTTGCACGGAAAGGTCTGAGAGAATATATAATATTAAATATAATAGAATATATCACAATATTTCAAAGTAACATATCCTGACAATGGGAAAACAATATAATAATGCTATAAAACCGTAATCCGAGAACGTACCTATTTGTCGGGCAATTAACGCTTAATTATGAAACCAAAAGCAGTAGCAATTGCTTCCATAACCTGCATTTCGCTTATATAATCCAAAAAAGAGTTAATAATTATATAGAATGAAATATTAATTTTGTTTCATCCACTAGCAAACAAATCAATGTCAAGAAACAACAATCACTTGCAACCACAGCATACAACCATCGCATAAAATCAACACAATCAATTATCCATTCACATCAAACACACAAATAGTTGTTTGGGTTCAAAAAATTTAAATTGTACAGAATGGAAAATGTAACGATCCACTATTTTGGACCATTCAAATCAACAATAATCCACACATTTCAGACTTGAATAATTCAAAATAACAGATTGTAATAAAATTTGGAGCAAATAAAATCATTTACAAAATCACAGACATAGAAATATCAGAATAACTCGTAGCGGAAATAAAAATACCATAGTATTTCATGAAGCTATTATAACAAAGTCTCAAAACAAAATATGTAATATCAGTCTGAAAACAAACACAATAGAAATCCCAAATACATATAAGTTCAGTAATACAAGAGCTGAAATAGATGAACAAGTGGATAAGGAGAATCTACAGCGATTCCTAGCTCCAGAAAGAGAAATCCAAAGCTGTGAATACTCAGGCTGACCCGAGCATAAAGTAAAACACAAAACACTCGATTCAGGAGATATATACTTATATAATGTAAACCAACTCAAATGAACTGTAGTAGTAATGCACTATAACTTAAAGGATGCTTGGGATCGTCCATCCTCTAAGGATTCGTTAGACCATCAATTAAACAGTAACAAACTCTATTATAGAAATGCCTATATTAAAGCAAATTATGCAAATAATAATGCTAATGTGGCTAGAGTAGCGCAGAGCTGTAGGTATCGCTCACCTCTAGTCACACTCTCAAATTGAAGGTGTACATCCAAAATCACAAGTCATACAGAGAAGTGTACCCGTGGTTAAAATTCCTAAAGGTTTATAATTACGAATTAAAATCATTCATTTAAACCATTAAAAGGTGGAGTCATTATACCTTCAAATCAAATATTTAATTTCCATAATTTTAGCTTTTTCAGAGTTCATTTATTCACTTAAATACATTAAAACAGTGAAATTTCGGCTTTCGCAGCACTTAGAAAATGCTACGGTAAGTTACATTTGAAAACAATTCAATTCAGCAAAGGCACCATTTAAAAATTTTCGTAATAGTTCAGTTTTGGTTGAAAATTAGTTCAATTCAATAAAGACAACACTTACGAAACTGCTGCAATAGTTCAGGTTTCAAATTAAAGGGTTTAATTCAATTCGGCAAGGACAACGTTTACAAAACTGCTGTAATAGTTCGGTTTTTAGTTAAAAATCTTATTTCAGCTAACTGCAGCACTTAATAAGTGCTACAATAGCTCTTTCATTTTTTTTAGCCCTTTAGTTCACTTTTGCAACTACAGCACTTACAAAGTGCGGCAGATTCATTTATTCCAGATTTTAGTTCATTTTAGAAACGACAGCATTTCTGAAGTGCTACTAAAAGAATTTCCAGATATACAATAGAATATCAGCAACAATTAAATTGCAATTAAAACCATTTTAACATATAAATTTCATTTTTTTTCACTTTAAAAAAGGTCATTTAAGTACCTTTTAACTTAGGATTTTTATAAAGTAAATTTCACAAATAAATATTAAATTTCTTAATACTTCACATATAAAATCAATATACAATTTCCCAAATTTTCATTTACTTTTCATTTTAAATTTAATTTACCATTTCATAAATTAAACTAAATTTCCATTTTATTTTTCTTAACTTAACTTTTATTTTGAAAACAAATTTCACATTTCCAAGTCAAGTTATATTTCAAATTACACTTTTAACATTCGTTTATTTAACCATTTTACTTCATAGAAAAATCAATAACACTTTATAAAAATCATTTTAAATTCAAATTTAAATCAAAATATCATATTTTTACATTTTAAAATACTCTTAAAATTCCATAAAAATATATATAATAACCATGGGTATGTATAAAATTTTCTAACTTAAGTCAAGTGACACGGATAATATATCATTTCAATCCGTAATTTACAAATAAAAATCCACGTTCTATCATTTCAAACCCGCAATACCAAGTAAATTAAAATAAATAAAAATAGCTTAGGCCTATCATTTCATCCCATAACAATTTTTTCCTTATTCTAAAGTCCGTTCGGGTATGTATCATTTCAACCCATATTGATTCTATTATGCAGGGAACTTGCAGTGTGAGAAACAGATATAAATAAACAGTATAGCAACATATGGCAGTAACAGATGATATGACAGGTTTATAAATAGGGTTAACATCATATGATTCATATCACAGGCAGGTATAACATGATATAATACTTCTACACATATAACAATTCTACACATTCACTTGCTATCAATTCATAGTTATATAAGTATAAATGTCACGAGTGAATACTCACCTTTATACGCTGGAGTTAGAAAATCAAAACACACCTAATAAATCCAGAAAGCATGATAGCATGACACATCACGACATAGCATGACAATGGTTTCAAGTGAGGAGAGAGTCAATATGATTATCTTGTATTCAACCCATAAACAAGCAAAGTTACACATGAATATTTATAACATAAAATACGTAGAAAAAAAATGGAGTAAACAAAAAAGACAAAACCTTGCCTTTACCATTCAAAAGCTTGGCCTAGGGATTCTTATGCTTAGCTATGATCATGCAATAGTGGTAGATGGCTCAGGTATGGGTCATGTAGGTAGGGTTAGAAGTGGAGATGTGAAGGGGTAGGTGCAACATAAAACATACAAAGGGACAAGGCTAATGGAGTGATTTGGACGCACCACTTGGCTCGGCTATGACATCATTGGGCTTGGCCAAAGTTAGGTACAGGTCTGGAGCTGATGTCAGAGGTGATGTGATGGTTGGTGGTTAGGTTATGATGGTGGTGATGGTGCTAAGGTGGTGGCTGAAGTGCATAGGAAGGGTATGGTGAAGTTTTGTGGCTAGACTAGCATACTTGGAGGAGTTTTGCATTGGTTTTATGGCGATGGCTTCAATTGGATGGCATGACCAGGCCTTGGTCAGAGGAGAGGCTGTGATTGCTGATGTAGATGGTGGAGGTGATGGTGGAGCGGATGGAGTAGGAGCTAGGCCGAGCAAGACTAGGTAGAAGAGGAAGGCAAAACATGAAAGAAAAAGAGAAACATGAGAAATTAGAAGCCATTAGCAAATTATTCTTTGGCCGTGAGTTTTAGATGATGAAGAGAAATAATTTCACATGAAAATGAAGTGAAGAAGTCGCGACTGTATCAAGGGAATGTACGGCCAAGAGATGAGATGGAAAGGCAATGGGAAAATGAAAAGACATAGAATACAAAAGGCTTTTGTCTCTTAGAATTTCCATTTCTTATATTCAAATTAAACAAATAAAATTTTCAGTAAATAAAAGTAAAAATCTGAACAAATTAAAGTGAAAAAGAAAATAAATAAATAAATAATTTAAGGAAAAACAGAAAATAAATAGGAAATGGCTTAATAATTGAAACCAGACTTTAAAAATTATAAACAAAGTACAATAAACATTAGAAAATTATAACAACACTTTAAAAATGTTTTAAAAATAAAATATATGCATAAAATGACATATCACACATATATACATAACTTAGAACAAACAAAAATATTATTTATATAAATTAAAACAAATAATTTTGTTAACTAAAACAATTTACACACAATATTGTAAAAAGCATAACGTTCACAATATAAATCGGATTTCAACGAAACAAAAAGCAGTGTTCTTAAAATTTAATTTATTTTCATAATAAAATTCAAAAATTCAAAATTTTAAATTTAACAGTCAAAGTTTGATCATTTTGACCAAAATCCACTTTTTTGGAAAATATTCAATTTATTCATGTTTGGAATTCTAATTCACATAAAAATCAAAATTAATCTTTAAAATAAAAAAATTATCTATTTTATTAAATAAAGTAAAGTTTTTAAATCAAAATTCAATTTAAAATAATTAAAATATACAATTAACATAATCACAAAATACAGGGTTGTTACACCCTCCTCCACTCAAAATTTTTCTTCTCCAAAAAGGAATGAGGTATGGGAAAATATAGAAAGGATAAAAATGGAATAAGATTAAGACAAGATGACAAGAAGATTGAAACTATACCTTATAACTGCGGTTTTAGGTAAGTTTATCAAGGTGGAGAATAGGAATAGCTAGAAGGAAAAATAGGAGAATAGGAATATCTAGGAAAGAAAATAGGTTGAAAGACAAGGATTAACCATTATTTTAAAACTATATAATTTCAATTAGAATTTTTAATATTTAAAACAATTTAAACAATTTATAATATGATGAAAAGTCATTTTCAAATTTGTTAGTTTGATATTTAAAACATTTTAATTTATTTAGAAAGGTAAAATAAATGATCAAAATATCCTTTATATAATACTTTATCAAAATACTTTTATAACTCGATGTCTTAACAAGTTTATCCTCGTTCTTGCAGGCTCTGGCTATGTGTTGATCAGGCGCAAAGCTAGAATTCTCCAGGTACTTAGTAGACTTGTTTTAACACCTAGTGAAAATACTGAAAAAACTTTTAAAAGCAGATATGGAAAGTACAATCCAAACAAAATAACCAAAACATGTCGACCATGGATCGCGGATACACAATGGTTACGCTTGGATCCCCCAGGAAACATCCGTACCCGTAGGGTGGCTACCGCAGCCCTGCGATTACGCCATAAGACTAGTAGTACCGCAGATACACAATGGTTACGCCTGGATCCCCCAGGAAACATCTGTACCCGTAGGCTCTCGCAGCCCCTGCTGATTACGCTACTAAATACGACATAGATAGATCGTAGATACACAATGGTTACACCTGGATCCCCCAGGAAATATCCATACCCGTAGGCTCTCGCAACCTCCATGAATTACGCTATGCAGTTATGCTCGTAAGACCATGGAGATCACCATGGAATTCGATGGACACTCGAGTATCATATCCGGAAAACCCAAATCAGAGAGAATAATATCGATAGAATGAATCCACAATGTGGCCACAAAGCGGATATCAATCAGAAGGCACTTTCCATATCTTTACTTCGAAGATATGTATCACGTAGGAGATTTTCAAATCACTTTCAAATATCATACTTATATAAAGTCCATTATATATAGGATTCCATTTTCAAATCGGATACTTTCCAAAATCAATAGTATATCAAATCACTTATACAGACTTCGATTATATAAGATTTCTCTTCCCAAATTGAGTACCTTTCATATCAATAGTTTTCAGATCAACTTCATACCTATACAAATCCATTTTATATAAGTTGATAACTTCCAAATCTAGTATTTAGTAACATATGGTTCTCAAATTTCAATCTATTTCAATATCAATTCAGTTTCAAAATCATATATGATTTCACCAAATCATTTCTTCCAAATTAAATATCTTCAGTTTCAAAGTTTCCAAAAATAATAAGTTTAGAAAATAATCCAAATTTCCAAATCAACATAATTTCTGTCAAACAAATTCATTTCCAAAATTATCATATAAATATTGGGTTAAATTCCAATCTATTTTCAAAACCAAATATTTTTCTCAAAATCAATTATACTCAAAATGGTTTCCAAATTTATAACTATCCGTTTATAACCTTTAAACTATTTATTTCGATTCAAAAGATCCAAATTTCCTTTTGCAAATTATTTTCTTAACAAAAGTTTCAAATTTATTTAAGTCATACTCTTCGTACTTTAAACATACAAAACTAAACTTATATGCTTTATCAAATAATTTGTACTCATCAAAATTTCTTAGCTTTGAAAATTAAACCTCGATTTAGAAGTGTTCGAACTTTAAAAAAGTCGAAGAAATCATACTTAAAATCCAAAAGTTGGAAATCACCAACAAATCAGTAAATCAATTCCAATAGATAAGGTTATACCAAATCAAATCTGAAACCCGAGGACGGAACACCGGCTTACTTTATATCATTTCAAATATATATATATATACATATATCCTTCGAATATCAAACCATACTTCGAAATCTGAAATCAAAATTTGGTTTCACAAAATCACTCACATAGCAATGCTACTAGAGTGGCCTCTCCCCTACTCAGAAACTCAAAAATCAATGTTGATGATGAGTGCACTAATCACCGAAATTATTTTCCAGCGACAGAAGTGGGTTTTGGACTTCTATTTTCATGAAAACTTCTTTGAAATCTCTTTGACATTATTGGAATTCATTCGAATACATTTGAAATATTTCTTATTCAGAAATATCTTTAAATCATATTATAATTTATATTTTCCAAAATCTTAAGACCGATTTCAAAACACCGTAGTTCGGTTCCTCGAAATTCAAAACCCTTAAGTTATAAATCATTTTTATATAAATCAAGTTTCTTATCGAAATTCTTTCAAAGCTTCAAATTCTCATTTTAAAAAGGTTTACAATCCTTATCGAATTTCACTCTGATATAAAAATAAGTCATCCTTATCAAAATAATAATTTCGATGTATGCACACTTTCAAAATACAACCAAACACAAATTTTTTCAAGGGATGATTCAAGGATGGATTTCAAAACAAACAGAGATTCAAATTTAGAGGAACTTTAATTAAATAGAATTCTAATTCGAAGATAAGATCGAACAAAGATGAGATAATTTAACTACCAAATAGAAGATGGATAAGCTTATATAAATCACGGGAAACCTTAACGGGCCAACCGTGACTTAAGGAATATAATCAATGCAGAAATCTAAGGCAAATAGACATTCGATCACCAGAGATAGAATCTAGATATGGCAGAAGGTAGATTACATCGTAAACCGAGGATATAGAAATCTTTGGTGAATCAATGCCAATGATAAAGGAGCTTTACCCCTTTACAAATCATTCATAGATTTGCAGAATCACTGATCTTTATAGAGGTCATTCAAAGTGGAGTTATGGAATGCTCCAAAATCAAAAGGACAAAAATAGGGAAGACAAGACTGGATTTTAGGACAAGTGGAAGCGTTTCAAAGTTCAAGGAATCCTAATCGATAAGAATCCTAACCAAGAGATTACTAACAAGGTGAATACAAAAGGGATGAAGCTTAGAAAATCTTGATTTCAAAATAAGAAAATTTATACCAATATAATTTTTGAAAATCCTTTAAAATCATTTGGAAATCATTTTATACTTTGAAAATACGTTCTCTCACAAAGAAATGATTCTGAGATTAATTTCACTCATACTAAGGTATTTCTACTCCATCTCTAATGAGTTTTTGCTCTGCAGGCTAAGGTTTGCCTAAAACCAAAGCTCCCATACCAAATGTATCGGACCGCCCGTCAGTGGGGTAATGCCCACCGTAGCATACGTTGGTAATTATGTTCTGCCTTTACGACCAGCCTCTCGATTGCACCACCAACCCCACCGGGAGATGTAGGGGTAAGAGTCATCCGCTCGCTACCAAACCAAATACGAGAACCTCCTATCATGCTGCACCCTCCAAGTGCAATAGTAGACACACATGTCGGACTTGAATTGCTCAAAATAATAGATTGTAATAAAATTTGGAGCAAGTAAAATCATTACAAACACAGAAATATCAGAATAACTCACGGCGAAAATAAAAATACCATAGTAGTTCATGAAGCTACTATAACAAAGTCTCAAAACAAAATACATAATATCAGTCTGAAAACAAACATAATAGAAATCTCAAATACATATAAGTTCACTAATACAAGAGCTGAAATAGATAAACAACAAGATAAGCAGAATGTCCAGTGATTCCTAGCTCCAGAAAGAGAAATACAAAGTTGTGAATACTCAGGCTGACCCGAGCGTAAAGTAAAAAACAAAACACTTGAGTCAGGACATACATACTTATATAATGTAAACCAACTCAAATGAACTGTAGTAGTAATGCACAATAACTTAAAGGATGCTTGGGATCACCCATCCTCTAAGGATCCGTTAAACTATCAATTAAACAGTAATAAACGCTATCATAGAAATGCCTATATTAAAGTAAACTATGCAAATAACAGTGCTAATGTGGCTAGGGTAGCGCAGAGCTACAGCAATCGCTCACCTCTAGTGACACTCTCAAATTGAAGGTGTACATCCAAAATCACAAGGCATACAGAGAAGTATACCCGTGGTTAAAATTCTAAAAGGTTTATAATTACGAATTAAAATCATTCATTTAAACCATTAAAAGATGGAGTCATTATACCTTCAAATCAAATATTTAATTCCCAAAATTTTAGCTTTTTCAGAGTTCATTTATTCGCTTAAATACATTAAAACAGTAAAATTTCAGCTTTCGCAGCCCTTAGAATATGCTACGGTAAGTTACATTTGAAAACAATTCAATTCAGCAAAGACATCATTTAAGAACTGCTGTAATAGTTCAGTTTTAGTTGAAAATTAGTTCAATTCAACAAAGACGGCATTTATGAAACTGCTGTAATAGTTCAGGTTTCAAATTAAAGGGTTTAATTCAATTCAGCAAAGACAGCGTTTACAAAACTGCTGTAATAGTTTAGTTTTTAGTTCAAAATCTTATTTCAGCTAACTGCAGGACTTAATAAGTGCTACAATAGCTCTTTCATTTGTTTTTAGCCTTTTAGTTCACTTCTGCAACTACAACACTTACAAAGTGGTGTAGATTCATTTATTCTAGATTTTAGTTCATTTCAGAAACGATAGCATTTCTGAAGTGCTACTAAAAGAAGTTTCAGATTTACAATAGAATTTCAGCAACAATTAAATTTCAGTTTAAAACATTTTAAAATATAAATTTCATATTTTTTTCACTTTAAAAATGGTTATTTAAATACCTTTTAACTTAGGATTTTTATAAAGTAAATTTCATAAATAAATATCAAATTTCTTAATACTTCACATATAAAGTCAATATAGAATTTCCCAAATTTTCATTTACTTTTCATTTTAAATTTAATTTACCATTTCATAAATTAAACTAAATTTCCATTTTATTTTTCTTAACTTAACTTTTATTTTTAAACCAAATTTCACATTTCCAAGTCAAGTTATATTTCAAATTACACTTTTAACATTCATTTATTTGACCATTTTAATTCATAGAAAAATCAATAACACTCTATAAAAATCATTTTAAATTCAAATTTAAATCAAAATATCATATTTTTACATTTTAAAATACCCTTAAAATTCCAGAAAAATATGTATAATAACCACGGGTCTGTATAAAATTTTCTAACCTAAGTCAAGTGATATGGATAATATATCATTTCAATCCGTAATTTACAAAGAAAAATCTGGGTTCTATCATTTCAAACCCGCAATACCAAGTGAATTAAAATAAATAAAAATCGCTCAGGCCTATCATTTCAGCCCATAACGATTTTTCCCTATTCTAAAGTCTGTTCGGGTATGTATCATTTCAACCCATAGTGATTATATTCTACAGGGAACTTGCAGTGTGAGAAACAGATATAAATAAACAGTATAACAACATATGGCAGTAATAGATGATATGACAGGTTTATAAACAGGGTTAACATCATATGATTCATATCACAGGCAGGTATAACATGATACAATAATTCCACACATTACAATTCTACACATTCACTTGCTATCAATTCACAGTTACATAAGTAAAAATGTCAAGAGTGAATACTCACCTTTTCACGCTGGGGTTAGCAAATCAAAACACACCGAATAAATCCAGAAAGCACGATAGCACGACACAGCACGACATAGCACGACAATGGTTTCAAGTGAGTGGAGAGTGTAACAACCCGCATATTTATCGATTTTATATTTAAATATTTTATTTAAATATTTTATCATTCGTCGGATTTTAGTCTGAAAACCTACTTTTTGCATACGGTCGAATTAGGATTCGAGACCACCTCCATTGAGTTCAAAATGCCGTTTGCGACCTTTTTGAGTATAAGCTTCGATATGTTTGGAGAAAGTTGATTTTTTGCTACTTTTTACTTAGGGCTTTGGTTTGGGCTGAGCCCAATAACCCCACTTATGTATTCAGTCCCAACCCCTTCTCCTCTTCATTACTTCATTCCTCATTTCCTAACACTCAAGCTTCATCAAAAATGGTGGAAGAGAATGGGAATTAGAAACTCCAAGCCCTAGTTGCTCTTGCTAGCTCAAGTTCTTGCTCCAAAATCAAAGAGAACCCATTAGTAAGCATCTCCTTCTTCTTCTCCAACTCATTCTCTCTTTGATTTTAGAAATTTCCTAAACCTAATTTAGGAAATGTTTCTTTTTTAAGCTTAGATTCAAGCTTCTAGTGTGAGATTGAAGTGTGGTTGATTTCCATTTGCTTTCAAGCTTCATCTTCATAAATTTAGTTCAAAGGTGAGATTTTTAATCTCACATCTATGCTTATAATTATCTTTGATTGTTAGGTATGAATTCCTAACACTTATTCATGTGCATTTGATTTTGATTTGGATTGCTTTTGTGAATATTCCAATTTTTGGTGTTTTGTAGTCAAATCTTTAAGAATCATAACTTTGATGTTTGATCATGCTTTAAGAGGTGTTTCGGAGAGCTTTTAAGGCCGGGTTGTCGCTAGGCATAAATCCTTAGTCGTCGTTGCTCGTCCGATCGCTCCCGATACGTTTTGGCCACTTTGGCCTAGGCAAATTGTTGCCTAGACCAGGTGACCAGACGTCTGGTGACCAAGTCCAGACGTCTGGTTTGGACCTGGAAAGTAAATATGTATGCACGCATATTATAAAAAAAAAGCCAGAGACTATTTTCAGACGTCTGAACCATCAAACCAGACGTCTGGATAGGTCTCAGACGTCTGACTTGAGGTTTCAGACATCTGAGTGTTCTCTGGGTTATTTCCAAAGAACAAATCCAGACGTCTGGATTCCAAATCAGACGTCTGGAGATGTTTATTTTTGCCTATTCAGGCTGTTTTGTGTGAATTTCCATTGTTTATCGATTTTAGCGATCCTATTAATCGTTATCACTTATTATCGACTTTGATGACTTCTTTTTTTGGATCTTTTTGGAAATATCCATTTCTATGGATTTGGTATCGATTTCTTTGGATTTTATTCACGTCTTCGAATGTGAATTTTGTAATTGGTTGTTCTTACAATCTTCTTTGTGATTTGTCACTTTAAAAATATAAAGGTTTTCTATACTAGTAGTAAATATCAAAACTCTTTCTTCAAATGATTTCAACTCTACTTTAATACCAAATTCGTTTATAAAACAGTTTTCCAATCTATTAGTATATACAAACCTTTACCTCACTCGTATGAGAAATCTAATTAAACGGCTTAGTAAAACAAGTGGTATGAAACGCTTGCGTTTGTTTCGTCGGTTAATTCTTGGACTTGTTCGATTGAATCTCTTGTGACAATTTTCTAGTGGAGATCTACAATTTGTTCGTAAATATTTAAGTTAAGCTAGTGGTTATGGGACATGAAGCTAAGCTCATATATTTACTAGCTTATTGTAATTGACACTTCTCATTGATCATGACGATCATCTTTGTGATTTAGACTAGCAGTGTGCGATGTCTCTTTGTCCATGTCGAGGACGATACTTCATTTTTTTGTGGAGCTTCGGCTCACCAGGAGGAGCTTCTGCTCAATGTCCGCAATGGGGGACTATACCCTGTCATGAGGAATTTCGGTTCACCAGGAGGAGCTTCGGCTCAATGTCCGCAATGGGGGACTATACCCTGTCAGGAGGAGTTTCGACTCACCAGGAGGAGCTTCGGCTCAATGTCCGCAATGGGGGACTATACCCTATCAGGAGGAGTTTCGACTCACCAGGAGGAGCTTCGGCTCAATGTCCGCAGTGGGGAACTATACCCTGTCAGGAGGAGTTTTTGACTCACCAGGAGGAGCTTCGGCTCAATGTCCGCAATGGGGAACTATACCCTGTCTGGAGGAGCTCCGGCTCATTTTTCTGGGATTGGCCATCCTTTTTATTGTGATTTCTGTATTTCGTGTGTTGATTTCTGGAATTTATGTTTCACCAACTTTTACGATTGGCATGGATATATATATGTCATTTATTGTGGCTTGGTGAATGAAATCAGGAGTATGACATTCCTTTTTATCTTGAGTAGATTATTGTGATATTGATGAATCTCTTGTTGATTTTCAATTACTTATTTATCACAGCTTGGCATTGTGACTATTATATGTTTATGTCATATCTCCTATTTTATATCATTTCTTCTGATATTTATAGCTAGACTGATCCGTTTATTATTTTCTTCTTAAATAATACTCGGGTCAGACCGAGATGTTACAGGTGCTTCTGCTTGACTTCTCATCCAGGATCATTACTCTGACTTTTGGATAACTACTTAGATTAGTAGTTTATTTTGTTGTATACACTTGAGATATAGACTCATAGTTGTATTCTTTTGTATAGCACGTGTTGCTATTCTTTTGTATTATCGTGGATCTTTTGACCACTACTCTGATATACACTTTTATGTGTAATATTCATATCTATTTCCGCCTTTGTGATATGAATTGTCTGTGACTGATTTATGTTATGTTTATTTCTATATTTGTTTCCGAAGATATTATAGCCACTGTGTAGTAGCTTTGAGTTTGTGTCGATATGTCGGATTTCCTCTTGAGATGAAAAGTTATATTTTTATCTGGTATGTCGGTACTCGCACAAAGCAATTATACAGATGGTCGCTCCTCAACAGCCTTATTCCCCGTGCTAGTTGACAGCATTCACAGTAATGTTCTTGGCTAGCGTGGGTATAGAGGTGAGGCGTCACAGAGAGAGTCAAGATGATTATCCTGTATTCAACCCATAAACAAGGCAAAGTAACACATGAATATTTATAATACAAAATACATAGAAACAAATGGAATAAAGCAACAAAGACAAGACCTTGCCTTTACCATTCAATGGCTTGGCCTAAGGATTCTTATGGTTAGCTATGATCATGCAATAGTGGTAGATGGCTCGGGTATGGGTCATGTACGTCGGGTTAGAAGTGGAGATGTGAATGGGTAGGTGCAACATAAAACATACAAAGGGACAAAGCTAATGGAGTGGTTTGGATGCACCACTTGGCTCGACTATGACATCATTGGGCTTGGCCAAAGCCAGGTACAGGTCTGGAGCTGATGTCAGAGGTGATGTGATGTCTGGAGGTCAGGTTATGATGGTGGTGATGGTGCTAAGGTGGCGGCCGAAGTGCATAGGAAGGGTATGATGAAGTTTTGTGGCTAGACTAGCATATTTGGAGGATTTTTGCATTGGTTTTGTGGTAATGGCTTCAATTGGATGGCAGGGCCAGGCCTTGGTCAGAGGAGAGGCTGTGATTGCTACTGTAGATGGTGGAGGTGATGGTGGAGCTGATGGAGTAGGAGCTAGGCTGAGCAAGGCTAGGTAGAAGAGGAAAGTAAAACATGAAAGAAGAAGAGAAAAATGAGAAATTAGAAGCCATTAGCAAATTTTTCATTGGCCATGAGTTTTAGATGATGAGGAGAAATAATTTCATGTGAAAGTGAAGTGAGGAAGTCACGGCTATAGCAAGGAAATGTACGGCCAAGATATGAGATGAAAAGGCAATAGGAAAATGAAAAGACAAGATAATGAAAAGACATAGAATACAAAAGGGATTTTGTCTCCTAGAATTTCCATTTCTTTTATTCAAATCAAACAAATAAAATTTTCAGTAAATAAAAATAAAAGGCTAAACAAAATAAAGTGAAAAAGAAAATAAATAAATAATTTAAGGAAAAATAGAAAATAAATAGGAAAATAACTTAATAATTGAAACTAGACTTTAAAAATTATAAAAAAAAGTATAATAAACATTAGAAAATTATAACAACACTTTAAAAATGTTTTTAAAATAAAATATATGCATAACATGACATATCACACATATATACACAAAATGTAACAAACAAAAATATTATTTATATAAATTAAAATAAACAATTTTGTTAAATAAAACAATTTACACACAATATTGTAAAAAGCATAACTTTCACAATATAAATCAGATTTCAATGAAACGAAAAGCTGTATGCTTGAAATTTAATTTATTTTCATAATAAAAGATAAAATTCAAAAATTTAAATTTTAAATTTAAAAGTCAAAGTTTGACCATTTTGACCAAAATCCACTTTTTTGGAAAATATTCTATTTATTCATGTTTGGAATTCTAATTCACATCAAAATCAAAATTTATATTTAAAATAACAAAATTATCTATTTTAATAAATGAAATAAATTTTTTAAATCAAAATTCAATTTAAAATAATTAAAACATACAGTTAACATAATCGCAAAATACATGATTGTTATAGAAAATAACTACTAGGTGCACCATTTACTCAACAGTCTTAAATGAAACTAGATAGATTATTCATACATCCAAACGAATTTTAAGGTATCCTTGCCCAAACAACCATAAACCAAACAAACAACAAATTCTAACATTATTTAAGTTTATTCTTATAAATTTTCTTTCACGACATTTGTTGTTTATCCTTCTTTTTTTTTCATTCAGTGATTTCTTTCTTTTATTTTACATTTACTTCTTACCAAATTTTATTCCAACTCATTAATTCAATGTTCATTTCATCTGTTAACATTTATACTTACGTAAATTCATTTTCATTTATTTTCACTCATTTATTACTTAATTTCATTTATTCATTTATTTATAATACTTACCTTTCAATTTATTTAATTAGTAGACTTTCAATGATACTTAAGTTTATAACAACTACAACATCCAACTTTATTTATTAAAGAATTTCATTGAATACTTTCATTATCAAGTTTTACTTGTAAAATTTCCCATTACATTTTCATTTAACATTTTAACTTTTTATGGTAGGTAAGTCATAGATATGCTAAAGAATGCAATTGAAAATTATACATGTTTATCTCATTTCTTTTAAATTAATTGTATGTTCAACAAAATCCTATCTCATTTGTTTTATAGGTTACTAATTCCAACTTCCTTGTAATTTCATTTATAACCTGGCATTTGATCTCTTATTTTAATTAAAGGTTCCAATTATAAATTAGTTATATTCCATTTCACTACAATAATTGAAACTATTAATTAACGGAAACTTAAGAACTAAATACCGGGCTAAATTTCAAATCATTTAAAATAATAGATAGATGTGTACACTTATAATTTATATATCCAATTATATTTAAAACAACTTAAAATTTATATTTGTATGTCAAAATAAATCTGCAGTAAAACTACTATCGTGGCATTCCCACTTAGAAACTCGAAAATGAATGTCGACGATGCGTGCACTCATCATCCAAATTATTTTCCAGCAACAGAGAGGGGTGTATAGAACTTATTTTTCTAAAGTTTCTTTAAAACAATTCTTTCAAATTATATTGGAATATTTATCTCAGAAAATACTTCTAAATAATATTATTATTATATTCCAAAATCATTCAAAAGAATTTTTTCCAAAATCCCAGGACCCATGTTCTAAGTTTCCAATCTTTCATTTATTTTATTTTCCTTTCAAATATTATTTCCAACCAATATTTATAGATTTGACTACCTAACAACCAATGTTACAACCACGTATATATTATTTATAAAAATATATTATTTTATATATAAAAATGTACAATAGGAAAAATTATTTCATTCACCTATATTCAAAACAATATTGTGTCGGTCTGTCCTATTAAGTGTTTAGAAATCCCTATTGATGTCATAGCGTCCTATGCACCAACCAGAATTTATAAATACAAAAACGGAACAAATTAACACAATATCGAAACCCTTTTATAACACAAATAAATATGCTCACTCAGATATATATACTCAACGACTCATCATAGGGTATTACTACCCTATAAGTAAAGAGCCAGACCCCACAAAGCTAAGGTTTATCGCTAAACCAAAGCTCTGATACCACGTTGTAACATCCCGCCTTTATGTATGCTTTAAATCGAGGATAAATCACACACGTCAGACTTAAACCATACAGGAGGACGGATTGTTATGGGGTAAATAAGAAAAAGCAGAGAAAGAAAAAAACAATATAGAATCTTGCAGCGGAACGATAAAATATAATAATCAAATAAACGGTTCATGAATCTGTTTACAAAACGTTTGATTATACTTATACAATACATATCAGAGTTACACATACCAGAAAATAATAAAATAATGCGAGGAACAATGTAGTAATTAATCGTAATAATACAATCTTTGTCTTCTTCCTTCAGAAATAAGGTCTTCAAATCCTGTAATGCTCGGACTGACCCGAGCGAATTGAAAAGACAAAACACTTGAGTCGGAACTAAAAGATCTTATGTAAGTTAAATAAACAGTAAATAATATGAGTGGAGCGGCATCCAAGATGTTTACGGGATTTGACATCTCCTATCCAGTGTCAAACGTGAGTGCATTTACTTAAGTGATGCTCGGGATTCACATCTCCTAAGGATCCGTTAAACTATTTACTATGTAGTAGTATTTCGCTATTATAATAATATTTATAGTAAAATAAACTTACTTTTAAATAGCGTTAAGGGGTGACCCATACAGCCCTTACCACGTAATAGTCCCAGTAGTCCATCCAGTATTAGCGCATCTCCAGATAGGGAGACTACCCTAAATACTCTACGGACTACGGGAGAAAACCAAATTCGTACAAGGCACGCTAAGGTAGGTGACACAACACAACTAGGCAATGCCAAGGTAGATATATCAATTACGCTTCCGGACTGGTGGTAACGCGTAGCAGCTACTACCGCACACCTCGAGCCACGCCCCCAAAATCAAAAGGTCCCAAATCGATCATAATGTAATAGAATGGTATCGAAAGAGTGTGTCCGATAAAAGGTGCTACCTTCTTAGCATGTCGATCGCTCCTGTTTTAGCCACCTTAAGTCCACTCACGGGAGTCGGGTCCACGTACTTACCTCAAAGAAAACGCCGCCGCCATCCTACTTCATTCTGTAATCTCCACCATGTACACGGTTGTTAAAGTGGTTTTCGAAGTTGGTAGAGAGTATGACAACTTCCGATCCTGGTCTCTTTGACAACCAAACGTTATTATAACACCGAGGTCATTTCAAATTAATTATACTTCAAAACTAGAATATAATATCCATTTCAAAACCATATAAATACGATATCATTTCCGTTTCAAAAACCAATCAATATGATATCATTTTATTAAAACCCAAATCAATATAATATCATTTTTATTTCGAATATATTCTTTCCAAAATCATAGCGCTTTCAAAATTTTAATATTTTGAAACCAAATGCTTGAAATATAACCTTTCAAAACAAAATACTTTGAATTTCATAGCTTCTAAACCATAACTTTCAAAACTTAAATGCATTGGATATTCAAACAGTATATAAAATAAAATAGTTTGAATTTAAAATTACTTTATAAAGTAAAAAAAATTCTTCGGCTTCATAAATTATTCACTTTAAATTAAATCTCAATTCATAACTTTCAACTCACTTTCAGTTTTCAATAAACCATTTCAATTTCAATATATTTCAAACTTTAAGTATTCGACAATTTCAAAACTAAGTTTGGTAATTACGATTCAACAATTAAATTTCTATTATTTAGTTTGGAAATAACTTAATATGTCCATTATCAAATAAAACCCAAATTACAAATAACTAAATATTTCCTTCAATTTATTTGTGCTTGAAATATTCATTTAATCCACCTTAAACTAAACTCAAGTTATAAAAATCATACCTCTTAAAATTTCAAATTTTATAAATTTCACATCAAACTTATCTATGTTTAATTTTTCAATGAATTCAATTCCAAATAAGTCACTAATTTATCTTACAAACTTAGTTTATTTAAATCAATATAAACCCTATATTGAAATATAATTTAAATACTTAACCGTATTATCTTCCATAAAATCAAACTTTATTCTTAAACTTATTTTATATTAAAACAAATTATACATAGCTCAAAATCAAGAATAAAATAACATTATATAATATCGGACTATTTATATAAAACCATATATTTCTTTACAAAACAATAGAAATCAGTTCAAAATATTTTATATATATAGACTACGGTGTCTGTATATAATTTTCTATCCTATGGTCAAGTGATACAGATATTTATCATTTCAGTCCATAATTTAAAATATAAATACAGTTATATATCATTTCAAACTGCAATCTCGAATGAAATAAAATCCATAACAGCTTGTAGTTTATAACAATATATAATAAAACATCCATTCATCCAATATCAATCATCAAACATTTATCACAATCATCATCCAATTCAAACAATAATACCAATATAGAACAGATAATAAATAACAGGTATTTACTGGCAGTTTATGTTCAATAATAAATTAAATAACAATTTAACTGATAGTTTATATGCAATAATAAATTAAATAACAAAATAATTCAAATAAATTCAATTTAACTAAGATGATGATTAAAAATACGCCAAACAGTCGTAAATAAATTTCTAATCACATCATAAATCAATTTAACAAACATAAGAAATTTTAGAAGTTGTGAGTGGGTTAAAACACTCACCTTTTGAATTTAAATTGAATTTAAATCCAATTTAAATCCAAAATTTGAACAGCCTCGGAATCCAAGCAAACAAGAGCCAAAATGTTTCGAATTTCAATACGATCATAGCGGAGAAAACCACGCATAAATCGGACCTCGTATGTAGAAGTTATACGAGTTCGAAGGCATAAAATTTCTAATTTAAATTAAAATAATAAAACAAGATGAAAGAGACACGTCACCTTCAAATTCTCACCCTAACCCTAGAGCCGTTATCAGACAAAAGCCGCTACAGCTTCAACCTATCATCGCCACCTACATGGCCAACCACGCCGATCGGGACTCACCACCGCACTCCCTTCCAGAGCCGACCTCCCCCTTGCCGACGACGAGACGTGCGACTCCCCAGGGCCATCTCGAATCGCATGAGGCCGACCACATTCGTCTCCTAATCATGGTAAAAAACCCTGCTACATCGACTCATAAGCCGCATGGACCTGGATTTCTCGACGTCCCCTTCAAAACCGTGCCAACCGATCGTCCCCAAATCGACGATCCACCGTTGAATCGTCAGAAATTCTTGTAGACGACCGGAATTGATTTGCGAATTTTGGACAAACGATGATTCATTTTGAGAAACGAATCACACCATTGAATTACGCTCGTCGAGAGCTTTCTGACGATATAAAATATGACAGAATTTAAGGGTTTAAATTTTTGGCTTTCAATTTTATTTGAAATTGCAATAGGAGTTTTGGTTTTTTGTCTGCCATTGAGAAAGAGGAGCAATTGGAATTGTACGTACAGAAAAATGAACATAATAAATTAGCTAGGGTTTATAATAGGATGTATATAGGTAGGGCTGAAAATAGAGGAACGGATACGGTTGGTTTGGACCGTTGAACGATAAAAAAGAAAAGCCCGTTCTAACTGCGGAACGAAATTGGGTCAACCCATAAATCAAAATAGATGTTTCAAAATGTTTTAAAATCAGTGAAATAGGTTTCAAGTCCAAATTCCATCGTATGGAGAAGTTATGCTAAAATCAAGTTATTTCAAATTGATTTCAATTAAATTAATTTCTATGCGTTTCGAGTTCGTACTATCAAACGACAAGTCCGATCATTACGAAGCTTTAAATCCTAAAAAAATTCACTGTTGCGGATCCGATGAAACTGGTTTCGTGGAAATCCGAATTAGCGGCCAAAAATGGTTATTTTTACATTAATTAAATTAATGAATAACTAATTAATTAAATCAAATTTTTAATTCGATCCTATAATTGACAAATTTTATCGTTTTTAAATTTCTTAATCATTTACACAAATTTAAATAAATTTTGATGTTAATTTAGAGTTGAATAATTTATCAATTTCAGTGCTAATTCCAATTTCATTAAATTCAGAAATTATAAATTTAATTTCCAACAAATTCCATTTAATTTACTTTTCATTCTATTATTCAATTCATTGTTGTCAATTGGATGAAATTAACATTGGGTTCATGATCTGTTACATTATTATTCTCAAATTTCATAATAATTAAATATTAAATTTCATTTAATTGCAATTTATCCATTTATCATAGTTCAAATCCCAAATAAATTGATAAATCTTTATTTCCATTCTTATAATTCAACAAATTGTCCTATTATGAATAACATTAACATTATTTCCAAATATTACCTTAATTTACATTCAAGTACCATTAACAATGTGTTATTTCATTAATTAATTCAATACTTACCTTTATTTTCTCATATTCAATTTATAACTAGGTATAAAACTTTCACTACTTCATTTATTAGAATTTTATTTACCTTGTTAATAATTTCTTTTAATTACCATTGCTATATTTCATTTTAGCATTAACTTCATCACTAAATTATAAAGTTTTTATTTCTGTAACATCCCAAAAATTTTAAATTTAATTTTGTATCTTATTTAAATTTTTGTAATTTAATTTGGAAAGTTTCAAAACGAAATAAAATATTATTAATATTAAATCAAACAAAAATATATAACAAACAAGGATTTTTGTCAAACCATAAAAATAAGTATGTTAAAGTTATATGTAAGTATGGATACATCAAACAAGTTGATATATGTGAATTTTGTGTATGTAAAATAATAAAACAAAATGTACCAAGAAAGAAGATAAAATCTATGTATATAAAAAAAATCTACAAACAAAAAAAAGAAATGAAAAAAACAAAAATGTACTTACAAAGAGGAAAAAAAAGATTACTTGTAAACAAAAATGAAGACATTGCATTTAATACCACATCTCCTCATCACAAATTGAAATCCTCTCAGCCGAAATAAGATCATATCATTTCAGTAACAAAGGAAAATATCTTAAGTCAAAGCAACAAAATCTGACCCAAAAAAAAGAAAATACTTGACCAGTTAAAACCTTCATCTTATACAACTGCTCTTCCCATATATATGTGTATTTTTTACTTTAGTTCGTTCACACCAAAACTTAGCAAACCTGAAAACAAAACACAAAAACATCGCCTTGTTTTACAAACTTAAGCAAATAATTCAATTAATCAAAACAGGGTTCAAAAAGAAGATCAACCGCAAGTTTTTTTTTCAAACAAAAAGGGAACTCTTTGTTTCAGAACTTTTCAAAGTGAGTAAACCTCTTTGAATTTGGATTTTTAAACTTGTTGTTTGAAGTTAAGTCTGAATGTATGTGAAGAATGCTTGCGTAAGTGTATATTTGTATATGTACCTGTCTGGAAGTTATAAAACTTTAGTTCTGTTCTATACTTACAAGTATCAAACCTGTTCAAGAAAAAAAATCAATTTCAATATCTCTAATTCACTTCAGGCCATAGAATCTAAAAGGAAATTGTTAGTTTTTACATGATTCAACACTTAAAAATAATTCAAAACAAATTCAATGCAAGAATTTTCTGAAAATTTGAGTTTACAGGCAAAACTAAAACCTGTTGAAAATTTAATCATCTTATTATTTTATTTCAGTTATATAAATTGAAATGCTACAGAAAATAATGATTTTTTGGAAGCAAAATCATAATTTTTAGATTTGTAATTACTGAGATAAGCAGAGATAAGCGAGTTTGGGGTTTTTGCCGAATTCTGGTCATCGGCATGATGATGATGGTCGTGGCTTTGCGTGGAGGTGGAAGGGTCTACGGTGAGTCAGGGAAAAATACTTGGAGGTGTGCTAGTTCACGGTGGTGATGGCAGCAAGGGGGTTTAATTTTTAAACCTAAATTTTGACAACGATCGAAAGAATGGTCGCTGGGGCTTCGTGCATGCATCGAGTTGTACGTGGCGTTGGGAGGTGATAGCTGGGTGGATGACGGAGTCGTGGCCGGAGTTGCTGACCTTTTGGTGGTCGAGGTTGCGGAGGTGACGTGTTTTCCAGGTTTCGATGGTGAGCCCAGCTGATGTTCCAGTCTTCGACATTTGGTTCGAATTTAAATTTGAGTAGAGGGAGCACAATCTGATGATCAGGGATTAGTTTGTGGGTGATTGTCAACTTGCTCGACGATGCAGCGTCAGGTGGAGGTGATTGTCGGCAGTGTGCACGTGCACACTGCATTGTCTGGTAACTTGAAAGTTGTTGTGTAGTTTGGGGATGGAGCTGGGTTTTGGTTGCGTATTGACTCGAGTGTTGCTCGAAGTAAGCATAGGGAAGAACGTTTGGTGGCTCGAGTATCCACTCGAGTATAAATGTTGGTGCACCAGGTTTAAAATACTTAGAAATTTTTTTTAAGATTAAAACATGGGCTACTCGGGTAAATTTTGTTATAACCCAAAGCAAACCGAAATTCTCTCGCGCGCGACTCGAAGTGAGTCTCGAGACCAATAAAAAACAGTTTTTACTTTAAAAAAAATTTCCAATTTTTAAGACACTTTTAAACTATATTCAAAACAATGATTTGATTGGAATTTTAAGCTAATTTAAGACTTAAGCGAAATGTTTCAAGAAATTAAATTACTTAGGTTTAATATAATATTATTATAAGGTTAATTATATTAAATAAATAATGTAATTTAAAAGAAAATTAAAATAAATGTTGTTTAAAACTAAATCTTAACCTTTTGAGGTAATTTATTGAACAAGGTTTAAAAAGATAATCAAAGCAATTTAATTATCTTTTCGTTTATTTAAACGATTAATGATTTGTTAATATAATTTCTTAAGAAATAATTACTTAGTTAATTATTTGATATTAAAATTTAAATTGATTGATAATTAAGATTAAATAAATTAATAATTGAGGTTGATTAATTTGAAATCAATTAAGATAATTCATTAAGAATTCATTATTAAGACTAAATCAATTGCAATTAATAATCATTGATTAAAGATTTCTAACGAAAGTAATTATGCGGTTAATAAATCTAAAACCACATGAGTTATTCATCTTAATTGAAGATGTTTTATTGTTCTTGAATGTTGTGTGTTGGACTTATTCTGATATATGATGTGATGCCATGTAATATTGAATGTTTGTTCTGAGCTGTGATATTGGTATTGAAATACTGCTGTGTGATTGTGAAAACTCATTGGCCCGTAAAACGGCAAATTGAATTTCGATGCGACAGGGAGTCGGATTCCAGTTGGTTATCCGAAACCCACATCGAACCCTAAATATGAATTTTTGTGATTGACACATCCGCGTGTTTTTAAAATTGACGCCCACTATTCGGTTTCGCCGGGAGAGGAACTTTGTGTCATATAACCCATTCCGAATATGTGATTCGACGTTATGGATATCATTTGAAGACTGGTGGTGAAGACCGGGTATCTTCGAAAACGATAGGACAACCTATCGATTGTCTCTGCACTGAGTTGCTACGGTATAGAGATTTCCTAAGTGATGGGAAGTCGATTGGGATTGTGGATGCCCAGATTGCAAGGACTTCTTCGGAAGTGCCTTCGATTTTGTGCGAACCCGGAACAGACTTGTATGGTGGTATGTCTGACATTACAAATTGAGATATAAAGCTAATTTCTTTCAAATACATATCTGTTGGTAGCGGAGAATTTATTCTCTTAGCTTAACAACCTTCTCTGAGATGTACGAGCTCAGAGGTTATGTAATTGAAGGTTATCAGCAATATACTCCCAGTTTGGTAGTGTGGCATGCTGAGTGCTGCTGATCATTTGTTGATCGAAGCATGGCTTTGTGAAAAAGCGTAGCTTTGTGGATGAGATTTTGTCGAACCTCACAACCCGGTTATGGTCAAAACAGGAATCGTGGCAGCAAGGTTATTTGGGGGTAGCTCCTCCTAAGGGTACGTCTATTTCCTTCTGGATTATAAGTGGTATCATGGTATGAGCCCAGATACTTACTGTGTGGTTGCTGCAAACTTATTGCTTTGTGGTTGTCGGTTGTGAAGCGCTTCGGATAATGGTTGGTAACGGCCGGGAGGTGGCATACGCGTGTCAGTTGTTACCTAGTTACGGAGGTAACCCGGCCTTGTGTAGCAGAGATCCGGTTAGGTTCTCGGGGGTGTCCCTCCAGAGGCGTTCCATTTTATGTGGAAAGTTCCTTTGCCCGACCATTTGTTGGAAATCCAAACAAAACAATACGAGCCCTACACGGTTTTAGTTGTATAACCTGTCATGCAGCGTGGCGGTAACCTGCTACAAAACATGGTAGCTATAGTAGGCATACGACGAAATGTGGTATGCTGGCTAAGATTAATATTATACTTTCGAAATTGTTTTCTACACTATGTACTAATGATAATATCTGAAAATATTTTCTCGTATTAAGCATATTTGACTATCATAAGAATAAATCTCCTCCAAGTCTGTGTTTGCATTATGTGTGTGGTGCGAGGTCTTATGGTAGTTTCATTTTTAAAAAGTGTTGCGGATTTATTTCAAATTCTTTTGTTTGCTTTTGGTAAGAATATAACCGCTTTTATTTCAAACAACTGTTTTGTTTACTCATACCAGTCCCATGACTGACTTGGAGTTTATTGTTCCTTTCTTAAACTCTGGGTGCCCATAATTTTCCACACGGGCAGCCGAGAAGCAGGTTATCCATGTTTTGAAGTTAGCTTGGATTTGAAGTCCTCTGGAAGCTTTGGATTTGGAAATCTTTTGAAGTGTTGGAGTTTTGAAGACCTTGTCGAATTTGAAGTATGTTAGAAATTTGTTGAGGTTTTTGTTGTCGTATTATTGTTGTATCACATTTGTATCACTCTGATATTTGGGATAGATGTTGTATTGGATATTGTATCATGTTGTATTTGTGTTGATATATGATATTCATTTTGTTTCCGCTGTTTATATTCATCTAATGTTGTTATAAGCTCCATCCGACGGGAGTTCGATGTTTGAATCTTTAGCAGTCAAATACAAGTGTGGTATTTAGTATCAATTTTCAAACATTGGATTTCGGATCATGACAAAGTGGTATCAGAGCTGAAGGTTGAGTAAGAACTTTAGCTATGGAGTATAACACATTAGATGGCTTATTAGAGATAGGGTGAAGTATACCCTAGAATGAGTATAAACCGAAAGACTGAAACCCTAATTTTCTTAGTCTATTCCTTTTTACTGTTAATGTTTCCTATGATATCTTGTCTGTATGCCTAAACCAAGTTTCCTTGCTATTTACAGATAGTAATAATGAGCGGAATAAGAGGGCAAGATAGGGAATAGGGAAATACCACCGCAATTGGTCAAGTCCCTGCAATTGCAACTGTGCCTACTTAGTCTCAGCCGAATCTGGCTGATCTGTATAAGAGCTTCTCAAGACTTGTTGGAAAGCCGTTTACTGGCAAGGAATCTGTTGTAGAAGCCCAAGCTTGGATCTGATCCTGTGAAAGAATTTTCAGGGGATTGAAGTTAGAAGATTATCAAAAGCAATTAATAGCTTCTTGGCAACTCCAAGAGGAAGTATCAGCTTGGTGGAAGATAGTTACTGTGGATGAGTCAGAAGATAAGTTTACTTGGAAACGATTTAAAGAAATGTTTGAGCAGCGATATGTTCCATCTGCTGGTATCTCTCGAATGTACCAGGAGTTTCGAGATTTGAAGCAAGGAAGTCTATCGTTTGAAGAGTACTTGAATAAATTCAATGAATTGTCTCGATTTGGTCCGGTGCTAGTAAGTACACCCTTGAAGAAAAATGAAAGATTCATCCGGGGAATGAATAAGGAGTATCACGAGAGGATGACAGCCCACATTAAAGAATCTTTTTCAGACTTGATTGATATGGGTTATCGATATGCTACTCTAGATATGCAGGAAGTTCTAGAAGAGAAGGGAAGTTCAAGTAGTTCAAATTGGAAGAAAAGAAAATTCGAAGGAAAGAAACCGGTTCAAGGCAAGGAGAAGAAGAGGAGTAATCAAGAGAATCCAGCCCGAAACGTTACTTGTTATAACTGTCAAGAGAAAGGCCATTTAGCAAATAATTGTGAGAAGCCACAGAAACAAATTAAGAAAGATCAACTTGTAAAGATAAGTCAAAGATCCAAGGAATGCTATTGTTGTCATCAGCCAGGTCATGGAGTTAAGAATTGCCCGAAAAAGAAACGAGCACAAATAGTGAAAGTGTGTGCAATAAAAGATAACCCCTCAACTTCTAAGGCGAATGAAGGAAAGGGAGTTTTGGAGGGTAATCTTATTATTAGTGAAAGAATTGTGAGAGTTTTATTCGACATGGGAGCTTCATATAGCTTTATCTCCCAACAGATCGTGGATGAATTAAAACTTAAACTCAAGTTTGTCGATGAACCTATTTGTGTGAAAAATCCAATGGGTGGTCCTGCAAATATTTGTCTATATTGTAGGAGAGTGCCTATCTCTAATTCTGGCCATAAATTTCCAATTAACCTTTATGTTCTCGACTTCAATGAATTTGAAATCCTAAGCAGGATGAATTGGTAATCGAGATACGAAGTTAGATTGCAGCAATCGAACGATTCTAGTCAAAACTAAACTTGGAGATTCCGTTGAAATTTCTTGTGAAGACCCTAGTCTGAAAAGAGATAAACTGATGTATACTTTGGGATATCCAGAACCTAGTTTGGAGTCCATTCCTATTGTCCAGCATTTTCCTGATGTATTTAAAGAAGTTGAATCTTTACCCTCACATAGAGAGATTGAATTCAGAATTGACTTAATTCCGAATGCTCAACCTGTCGTTCATGCTAGTCGCAGGATGGCACCGCGGGAAAGAATTGAACTAGTCAAACAAAGTGGTGATTTTCTAAAGAAGGGATTGATTCATCCTAGTGTTTCTGAACAGGGTTCAGCGGTAGTGTTTATGGCTAAATCTTATGGGTCTTTGAGATTGTGTGTCGACTATCGTGATCTCAATAAGCAAACTCTCAAGAACAAGTTTCCTTTACCTAGGATCGATGACTTATTCGATCAACTTCATGGTGCACGATTCTTTTCTAAGATGGATCTAGCCCAGGGATTCCATCAGTTGTGAATTGCCGAAGATTGTGTTCACCTAACTGCTTTCAGGGGTCCGCATGTGTTCTACGAGTGGTTAGTCATGTCGTTCGGACTAACTAACGCTCCCGCGTACTTCGTAGATTTGATGACCCGTGTGTTTCGGGAGGTGCTGAATAAATTTGTTCTTGTATTTATCGATGATATCCTAATCTATTCCAAAACCGAAGAGGAGCATGCTGAACATCTCAGAATTGTTTTGAAAATTTTGAGAAGGAACATCTTATTCGCTAAATTTTATAAATGTCACTTTTGAGTAAAAGAAGTCAGATTTCTTGGCCATGTTGTTAATGAAGAAGGGATTTCTGTTGATCCAAGCAAAATTTTTGCTATTCTTGACTGGAAGCGACCCACGACTTCGAAAGAAGTTCAAAGTTTCTGGGTTTAGCAGGCAATTACTGGATGTTTGTTTAGGATTTTTCTAAGATTGCTAGCCCATTGACCAAGCTAACAATGAAGAATGCCAAGTTCAGTTGGACTTCAAAATGTGATGAAGCTTTTCAAGAATTGAAAAAGAGATTAACTATTGCTCCTGTTCTCGCTATCATTAACGGGAACCAAGGCTTATCTGTCTATACTGACGCGTGTGGTGATGGGTAGGTGTAGTATTAATGCAGAATGGGAAGGTGATTGCCTACGCGAGTAGACAATTACGTCCGCACGAGAGGAACTACCCAACACATGATTTGGAGCTTTTGGCTGTTATTTTCGCCTTAAAAATCTGGCGACATTATCTTCTGGGTGAAAATTTTGAATTATTCACCGACCACAAATCTTTAAAGTATCTTTTCACCCAGAAGGATTTGAATCTGCAACAAAAACGTTGGTTGGAATTTCTGGCATCTTATGACCTAGATATTCAATATACACCCGGAAAGGCCAATGTAGTTGTCGATGCCTTAAGTAGGAAGCATGTTGTTCTAGCATATCTGGTTATTAACCCTACTCTCCTTGAAAAGACTGCTAGCAAACAGAAGGAAGACCAATTTCTTCGTGGAATTTGTAAAAGAATACATCAAGGTGCGGATTCCAGTTTTGGAATCGATGATGATGGAGTTGTAAGATTGAAAGGAAGAATGTGTGTCCCTGACATTCCGGAGCTGAAACGTGAAGTTTTGGACGAATGCCACAAGTCCAAACTTTGTATCCATCCAGGAGTCAAAAAAATGTATCGTGATATTAAAAGAACGTTTTGGTGGAAGACAATGAAAAAGGACATATCAATTTATGTGAGTCGCTGTGTTACTTGTCAACAAATTAAAAGCGATCAAAAGAAAGTGGTCGGTTTACTTCAGCCTTTGGAAGTTCCGAAATGGAAATCGGATCAGGTATCGATGGATTTCATCGACGGATTTCCATGAACCAAGAAGGGAAATGAAGCAATTTGGGTTATAGTGGACCGTCTAACCAAAACTGCTCACTTCATTCCAGTGAAATCCACTCGGACTGCAGCAAGCTTAGTAGAGCTATATATAAAAGAGATTGTTCATCTCCACGGTATTCCTAGCAGCATAGTGAGTGATCAAGATCCGATCTTCACCAGTAGATTTTGGGAGGCATTCCAAGCCGCATTGGGAACAAAGCTGAACTTCAGTACTACTTATCATCCACAATCTGATGGGCAGACTGAAAGGATTAATCGAATTTTAGAAGACCTATTGCGTGCTTGCAATCTCGATTTTGGTGGTTCTTAAGAATACCATTTGCATCTGGTCGAGTTCTCTTATAACAATAGCTATCAAGCCAGTATTGAAATGGCTCCATATGAGGCTTTGTATGGTCGTCCGTGTCGATCACCTGCATGCTGGATCAAATTAGGGAATAGACTCGTCCTTGGACCAGATATGATTAAAGAAGCCACGGAGAAGGTAGATTTTATTCGAAAGAAATTAATAACTGCTCAAAGTCGTTAGAAGAGCTATTATGACCACCGAAGAAGAGATTTGGAATTTCAAGTTGGGGATTCTGTATTTTTGAAAGTGTCACCGATGCGGGGTGTACTGAGGTTTGGGAAAATTGAAAAGCTTGCACCGCGTTATATTGGTCCTTATCATATTCTGGAGAGGATCGGTCCTCCAGCATATTGAGTGCAATTACCCAGCTGGTTATCTGGCGTGCATAATGTGTTTCATATTTCTAACCTCCGAAAATTTGTGCACGACCCAAATAGTATTATTGAGGAGGCAGCTCAGCAGGATCTTAAGATCACTCCTAACTTAGCAGTAAAGAGGGAACCGATAAAGATTGTGGATCGCGATGAAAAGCGATTGAGAAACAAAGTTGTAACACTGGTTAAAGTATAGTGGAGTGGCGATCCAAAGGACTGCACTTGGGAAACTGAAGATAGCATACAGAAATTATATCCCAATTGTAGAGTGGATATCTCGGCTTAAACTGGTAAGCCATTTCTCTATTCTTTTCTGAATTCCTATATTCTAGGTTTGCTTTTCTCTCTCTTTCAAATTTCGAGGACGAAATTTCTTAATGGGGGATATTTGTAACATCCCAAAATTTTTAAATTAAATTTTGTAACTTATTTAAATTTTTGTAATTTAATTTGGAAAGTTTCAAAACAAAATAAAATATTATTAATATTAAATCAAACAAAAATATATAACAAACAAGGATTTTTGTCAAACCATAAAAATAAACATATATATATATATATATATATATATATATATATATATGTTAAATTTATATGTAAGTATGGATACATCAAATTAGTTGATATATGTGAATTTTGTGTATGTAAAATAATAAAACAAAATGTACTAAGAAAGAAGATAAAATATATGTATAAAAAAAATCTACAAACAAAAAAAACGTACTTACAAAGAGAGAGAAAAAGATTACTTGTAAACAAAAATGAAGACATTGCATTTAATACCACATCTCCTCAGCACAAATTGAAATCCTCTCAGCCGAAATAAGATCATATCATTTCAGTAACAAAGGAAAATATCTTAAGTCAAAGCAACAAAATCTGACCAAAACAAAAGAAAATACTTGACCAGTTAAAACCTTCATCTTATACAACTGCTCTTCCCATATATATGTGTATCTTTTACTTTAGTTCGTTCACATCAAAACTTAGCAAACCTAAAAACCAAACACAAAAACATCACCTTGTTTTACAAACTTAAGCAAATAATTCAATTAATCAAAAGAGGGTTCAAAAAGAAGATCAACTGCAAGTTTTTTTTTCAAACAAAAAGGGAGCTCTTTGTTTCAGAACTTTTCAAAGTGAATAAACCTCTTTGATTTTGGATTTTTATACTTGTTGTTTGAAGTTATGTCTGGATGCATGTGAAGAATGCTTGCATAAGTGTATATTTGTATATGTACATGTCTAGAAGTTATAAAACTTTAGTTCTGTTCCATACTTACAGGTATCAAACCTGTTCAAGAAAAAAAATCAATTTCAATATCTCTGATTCACTTCAGGCCATAGAATCTGAAAGGAAATTATTAGTTTTTACATGATTCAACACTTAAAAATAATTCAAAACAAATCCAATGCAAGAATTTTATGAAAATTTGAGTTTACAGGCAAAACTAAAACCTGCTGAAAATTTAATCATCTTATTCTTTTATTTCAGTTATCTAAATTGAAATGCTACAGAAAATAATGATTTTTGGAAGCAAAATCATAATTTTTAGATTTGTAATTGCTGAGATAAGCAGAGATAAGCGAGTTTGGGGTTTTTGTCGAATTCCGGTCATCGGCATGATGATCATGGTCGTGGCTTTGCGTGGAGGTGGAAGGGCCTATGGTGAGTCAGAGAAAAATACTTGGAGGTGTCCTAGTTCACGGTGGTGATGGCGGCGAGGGGATTTAATTTTTAACCCTAATTTTTGACAACGGTCGAAAGAATGGTCGTTGCGGCTTCGTGTGTGCATCGAGTTACACGTGGCATTGGGAGGTGATAGTTGGGTGGATGACGGAGTCGTGACCGGAGTTGCTGACCTTCTGGTGGTCGAGGTTGCGGAGGCGACGTGTTTTCCAGGTTTCGATGGTGAACCCAGATGATGTTCTAGGTTTCGACATTTGGTTCGAATTTAAATTCGAGTAGAGGGAGGACAATCTGATGATCAGGGATTAGTTTGTGGGTGATAGTCAACTTGCTCGGCAATGCAGCGTCAGCTGGAGGCGATTGTCGGCGGTGTGCACGTGCACCATGCATTGTCTGGTTACCTGAAAGTTGTTGTGTAGTTTGGGGATGGAGCTGGGATTTGGTTGCGTGTTGACTCGAGTGTTGCTCGAAGTTAGCATAAGGAAGAACGTTTGGTGGCTCGAGTATCCACTCGAGTAAAAATGTTGGTGCACCAGGTTTAAAATACTTAGAAAATTTTTTTAAGATTAAAACATGGGCTACTCGGGTAAATTTTGTTATAACCCGAAGCAAACACAAAATTCTCTCGCACGTGACTCGAAGTGAGTCTCGAGACCAATATAAAAACAGTTTTTACTTTAAAAAAAATTCCAATTTTTAAGACACTTTTAAACTATATTCAAAACAATGATTTGATTAGAATTTTAAGCTAATTTAAGACTTAAGCGAAATGTTTTAAGAAATTAAATTACCTAGGTTTAATATAATATTTTTATAAGGTTAATTATATTAAATAAATAATGTAATTTAAAAGAAAATTAAAATAAAATGTTGTTTAAAACTAAATCTTAACCTTTTAAGGTAATTTATTGAACAAAATTTAAAAAGATAATCGAAGCAATTTAATTATCTTTTCGTTTATTTAAACGATTAATGATTTGTTAATATAATTTCTTAAGAAATAATTACTTAGTTAATTATTTGATATTAAAATTTAAATTGATTGATAATTAAGATTAAATAAAGTAATAATTGAGGTTGATTAATTTGAAATCAATTAAGATAATTAATTAAGAAATGATTATTAAGACTTAATCGATTGCAATTAATAATCATTGATTAAAGATTTCTAATGAAAGTAATTATGCGGTTAATAAATCTAAAACCACATGAGTTATTCATCTTAATTGAAGATGTTTTATTGTTCTTGAATGATGTGTGTTGGACTTATTCTGATATATGATGTGATGCCATGTAATATTGAGTGCTTGTTCTGAGCTGTGATATTGGTATTGAATATACTGCTGTGTGATTGTGAAAACTCATTGGCCCGTAAAACGGCAAATTGAATTTTGATGCGACAGGGAGTCGGATTCCAGTTGGTTATCCGAAACCCACATCGAACCCTGAATATGAATTTTTGTGACTGATACATCCGCGTGTTTTTAAAATTGACGCCCACTATTCAGCTTAGCCGGGAGAGGACCTTTGTGTCGTATTACCCATTCCGAATATGTGATTCGACGTTATGGATAGCATTTGAAGACCGGTGATGAAGACCGAGTATCTTCGAAAATGATAGGACAACCTATCGATTGTCTCTGCACTGAGTTGCTACGGTATAGAGATTTCCTAAGTGATGGGAAGTCTGATCGGGATTGTGGATGCCCGGATTGCAAGGACTTCTTCAGAAGTGCCTTCAGTTCTGTTCGAACCCGGAACAGACTTGTATCGTGATATGTCTGACATTACAAATTGAGATATAAAGCTGATTTCTTTCAAATACATATCTGTTGATGGCGGAGAATTTATTCTCTTAGCTTAACACCCTTCTCTAAGACGTACAAGCTCAAAGGTTATGTAATTGAAGGTTATCAGCGATATACTCCCAATTTGGTAGTGTGGCATGCTAAGTGTTGCTGATCATTTGTTGATCGCAACATGGCTTTGTGAAAAAGCATAGCTTTGTGGACGAGATTTCGTCGAACCTCACAACCCGGTTATGGTCAAAATAGGAATCGTGGCAGCAAGGTCATTTGGGGGTAGCTCCTCCTGAGGGTATGTCCATTTCCTCCTGGATTATAAGTGGTATCATGGTATGGAGCCCAGATACTTACTGTGTGGTTGCTGCAAACTTATTGTTTTATGGTTGTCGGTTGTGAAGCGCTTCGGATAAAGGTTGGTAACGACCGGGAGGTGGCATACTCGTGTCAGTTGTTACCTAGTTACAGAGGTAACCCGGCCTTGTGTAGCAAAGATCCGGTTAGGTTCTCGGGGGTGTCCCTCTAGAGGCATTCCATTTTATGTGGGAAGTTCCTTTGCCTGACCATTTGTTGGAAATCCAAACAAAACAATACAAGCCCTACACGGTTTTAGTTGTATAACCTGCCATGCGGCGTGGCGGTAACCTGCTACAAAACATGGTAGCTATAGTAGGCATACGACGAAATGTGGTATGTTGGCTAAGATTAATATTATGCTTTCGAAATTGTTTTCTACACTATGTACTAATAATAATATATAAAAGTGTTTTCTCATATTAAGCATATTTGACTATCATAAGAAGAAATCTCCTCCAAGTCTGCGTTTGCATTGTGTGTGTGGTGCGAGGTCTTATGGTAGTTTCATTTTCAAAATGCATTTCGGATTTCTTTCAAATTCTTTTGTTTACTTTTGATAAGAATATAACCGGTTTTATTTCAAACAACTGTTATGTTTACTCATACCATTCCCATGACTGACCCGGAGTTTATTGTTCCTTTCCTAAACTCTGGGTGCCCATAATTTTCTACACGGGCAGCCGAGAAGCAGGTTATCCGTGTTTTGGAGTTAGCTTGGATTTGAAGTCCTCTGGAAGCTTTGGATTTGGAAATCTTTTGAAGTGTTGGAGTTTTGGAGACCTTGTCGAAGTTGAAGTATGTTGGAAATTTTTTGAGGTTTCTGTTGTCGTATTATTGTTGTATCATATTTGTATCATTCTGATATTTGGGATAGATGTTGTATTGGATATTGTATCATGTTGTATCTGTGTTGATATATGATATTCATTTTGTTTCCATTGTTTATATTCATCTAATGTTGTTATAAGCTCTATCTGAGTGGAGTTCGATGTTTGAATCTTTGGCAGTCAAATATAAATGAGGTATTTAGTGTCAATTTTCAAACATTGGATTTCGGATCGTGACATTTTCTTTCTAAATTTAATTACAAAAATCTTATTAAATTAACCAATTTATTCATCGAATTCTACGGATCGTTACAGCCTTCCTAGTTCGAAACTTGAAAATGAGTGTCGATGATGCGTGCACTTATCACCGAGATTATTTTCCAGAGACAGAGAGGGGAGTATAGAACTTATCTCCTTCCAAAAATGCTTTTAAAACATTTCTTCCAAATCACATTGAAATATTTGTATCAAAAAAAATACTTCCAAATAATATTAATATTTTATTCCAAAATCATTCGAAAGGAGTCTTCAAAAATCCAGGAATTTAGGTTCTAAATTTTCCAATATATATTTATTTAAAAAAATTATTTTCAACCAATATTTATAAATTTCACTGCCTAACTAACAAATATATTACATCCAAATATATCATTTATAAAATTTATTATTTTACATACAAGGAAATATAATAGGCAAAATTGTTTCATTTACCTATATTTCAAAATCAAAATTATGTTGGTGAGTCCCATCAAGTGTTTAGAAATCCTTGTCAATGCCATAGCGTCCCATGTATTGACTAGAATTAATAAATACTTAACAGAACAAATTAACATAATATGAAAACCTTTTATTACACTAACAAATACGCTCTCTCATATATATACTCTCAACGATTCATTCTAGGGTATTACTATCCTATTTAATATGAGTCAGACCCCACAAAGCTAAGGTTATCACTAAACCTCGCTTTGATACAAAATGTAACGACCTACCTTTTTGGACGTTTTAAGCTGACACACATGCCAGACTCAAACCGTTCAAAAGAGCAGATTGTTAATGGGGTAAATAAGAAAAGAGAAATAAATAAAACAAATATAGAATCTTGCAGTGGAATGACCAAATATAATTATCAAATAACAGTTCATGAAGCTGTTTTATAAATACATTTGACTATTTTTTTACAACACAAAATCAGTGTTACATAAAACAAGAATAAATGAATAAATGCAACGGAATAACCTGATGCAGTGGAATATAATAAATAATACTAGTACAAATCTTCGTCTTCGTCCTCAAGAAATATGGTCTTTAACCCTGAAATGCTCAGGCTGACTCGAGCGGATTGAAAAGACAAAACACTTGAATCGAGAGTAAAAGATCTTATGTAAGTTAAATCAACGGTAAATATAAGTGTAACGGCGTCAGAGAGGTTTACGGGGTTTGACATCTCTTATCCAGTGTCTAACGTGGGTGTAGTAACTTAAGAGATGTTCGGGATTACCATCTCCTAAGGATCCGTTAAAATATCTACTATGTTGTACAATATGCTATTATAATTATGTCTACATTAGAGTAAAGTATTAAAATAGCATTAAGGTGTTACCCTTATCCCCCTTAACACATTTTATATAATGTCGTAGTCTATACAGATACATTAAACTCCACCTGTAGGTGGGCTATCAGGGAGCACTCTATAAGTGCGACACAAAACAAACACGTAGAAGTCACTTTATGGCATGCGAACACAACACTCGAGGAAATGCTAGGGTAGATATACCAAATGCACTCCCGGACTGGTGGTAACACATGGCAGCTACTGCCGTCCACCTCGAAACGCACTCCTAAATAAAAAACTAGGGTGGCCACCAAATCAATCACTAAGTCAGAATATAGTATCGAAGGAATGTGCCCAACCGGAGGAATGAGCTCACTTGGCCCAGTATAGCTCCTGTTTTAGTCACATCTAAGCTGACTCAGCGGTGTCAGGGTAACGTCATACCACATACAGAAATCATTCACCAAACCATACTACTGCGTTTCTAGAATCTCAACCTTGTACGTGGTTGTTAAAGTGGTTTTCGGTATTGGCAGAGAGTATGACAATATCCGATCCCAGTCTCTTTAACAACCAAACACTTATTTCACACTGGATGGTTCTTTTTACATTTCAAAAGTCAGTTCACAATTCATATCAAAATCTCATATTCTTAAAGCCATAATACTTTTGAAACCATATTCACCTTAAAATCATACTCACCTTGAAATCGTATCGTTTACAGAATCATAATTTCTTTCAAAATCATATTTCTAATTTGGTTAAATCCTTATTTCAAAATTATCACATTCAATTTGTTATAACAATTAAATCCCAACTTAGGTTATAGCATCATTTAACCGTATTTACGGTTCAACCAATGAATTTTAATATAAACACTTTCCCTCTACTTAGTCTGAAATTTTAGTAAATAGTTTAAATAGTTATAAATAGTAAAAAATAGATACAAATAGTTAAATACTCTAAAATGGTGTAATTATAGATTAAAGATGTTGTTAAATTGATTTAAGATAGTTTAATAGATTTAAATTAGATTAAATGCAATTAAAACGGATTAATAGCTTTAAAATATATTAATTAGATTTAAATTAAGTGAAAGTGGGTTAATTAGTTTCAAATTTAATTAAATGGTTTAAAATAGGTTAAATTGATTTAATATAGTTAATATGGGTCAAAATAGTTTAATAATTCGAAATTCTTAAAATTTAGAATCTTTACAATAATATATTTTTTAAACAGTTTATAATAAAATATGAATTTGAATTTAATATAAATTTAAACTATCCATTTCCTTTCAACACATTTGGACTATTTTCAATTTTCAAAACCCAATTTCAAATCTTTCATTTCAATTTCTCAATTAAATATTGAATTCTATATCGCTTCCAAATCCATATTTAAAATATCAATTTAAATTTCTCCAATTTCAATATTATTTCAAAGTTATGTTTCGAACAATTTTAATAACCCAATTCCGACAAACTTCACGTGTACTTCAAATTTAACCTTAAAACTTCAATTTAATTTCTTTAAACAATTCCTTTAAACCAATTCCAATTTTTAACATAAAACTTGAATTTCGATAATAACACAATTTTATATAAATCAAATTTTATTTCAAAATATATTTTAACTAAATTCAATAAAATTAAGGATTTAAAATCATTTAATTTAACCAATCCGGTGTCCGTATATAATTCTCTACCCTATGGTCAAGTGATACAGCTATTTATCATTTCAATCCGCAATTTAAAATTCTACGGTTATATATCATTTTTCAAACCGCAATCCGAATTAATGTTAAAATCCATAAAATTGCTCGAATCTATCATTTCAACCCATAACGATTTTTCCCTAATCCAAAGATCGTTAGGGTATATATCATTTCAACCATAGTGAATTTCCTAATAAAAACTAAGGGAACTTGTAGAGTGATAACAATATATAAATCAAACATAACATCCAATCATCCAATATCAACAATCAAGCATCAAACATAATCATCATTCAATTCAACCAATAAGTATCAACAATTAACAGATTACAATTTACAGGTAATTAGTTAGCAATTTAAATTCAATAATAAATTAAATAACGATTTAATTCAAAAGAATACAAATTAACAGGAATAGCAATTTAAATATATCAACCAGCCATAAATAGATTCCTAACCTTGTCGTAAATTTAATTTAACTAACATAACAAATTTTAGAAGTTGTGAGTGGGTCAAAACACTCACCTTTGAATTTAAATCGATTTAAAATCCAAAGTAGGGCTCAAAATTCAACAGTCTTAGAATTCGTCCAAACCTACGTCAAAATGTTCGGAATTTCGATATGCTCCCAGCGGAAGAAACCGTGCATGAATTGGAGTTCGTATGCAAAAATAATGTCAATTAGAACATTTGAATTTTTAAATTTAAATAAATAGAATAAAAGAAAAATCACACCTCTCCAAATCTTCCACGTCACCATCGTTTCCCCTCTCAACCAACATCACACGCATACGGTAAAAAACCGACACCCAACCCGCATTTTGACTAGACTGTGACACCTCCATGGGCCATCGTACGATCGCCGACCGCCATCGCCTGCCTCGCCCCGTCAAGGTGCGTCCAACCCCCTCCGTGCGTGCCACCCGCGTGGCCCCTAAAGGCCGCCTCCGCCACTTATATTTAGGGTTTCGAAACCTTTTGTGAATTTTTCCAGGCAATTCGACCGTTAACATCCCCTATGAACCACATGGATGTTACCCTCTCGACGATCTCCACCTATCCATACCATTAGTTCGACGATCGGTCGAAGTTGATCGACGCGCGATGAATGAGCAAAAATTAATTACCCAATTCCGGCCACACAGACAACCAAATCAAAAGGCAAACTATAGATTTGACCTGCATTCGTCGAGTGCTTCAAATTGATAAATAATTCGGTAGGGTTTGGAGGTGTTTGATTTTGGAATTTATTTTGGAATTGAATTCGCAATTTGGGAATTAGGATTTTTGTTTGTCTACCATTAGAAAGAGGAAATGAGAAAGAGATGTACATACTGTAAATAAGAAAATGAGAAACAATTAGGGTTTATAATGAGCTATTTACAGGTAGGTCAGAAATAGAAATGAATGGATCAAATCGACTCGAAAGTTGAACGATAAACGACCCAAAAAGCCCGTTTCGCTTCCGGAACGAAAATGGGTAACCCCATATACCAAAATTAATGTTTTTTATACTTTTAAATTCAATGGAACAGGTCTCAAGTCCTAATTCCATCATATGAAGAACTTATGTTAAAATCAACTTATTTCAATTAAATAAATTTCTAGGCGTTTCATTCCCGTACGATCAAACGACAAGTCTGATCGATACGAAACTTGAAATCTACAATAATTCACTGTTACGGATTCGATGAAACTAATTTCGTTGAAATCCGAGTCGATTTCCAAAACGACTATTTCCACATTAATTAAATAAATAAATATTAATTTAATTAAATCACTTTTCATTCAAATTTGGTAGTTGACAAATTTCAAACATTAAATCATGACTTTCGAAATTTAACCAAACCTAGGACACTTAATGTAAAATATAATTCTTTCTCCCTATACTTCATGAAATTGGACGAAATAAAATTTAAATTTCACAATACTAGAAAACAAACAAGTTTTTTTGGGGACTAAGTTTTGAAAATATGGATTGAAAATATGATTTCTTCGACTATTTTGAAGGTTCGAGCACTCCCAAATCAAGGTTAACTTTTCAAAGATAAGTAATGTTGGAAAGTATAAAGTATTTGATAAGTATATAGGATTAGTTTTGTATGTTTTAATATGATTTAAATAAGTTTGAAACTTCTTTGTTAAGTAAATGAATAAGACTATTTTGAATTATACTAGTAGGAAATATAGGTTTGAAACGTTTTGAATAAAGTATATATATATAAAATAATAATCTTTCCAATGGTAAATTGAAATAAATAGTTTAAAGGTTTTAAAAGGGATGGTTTTAAAACTTAGTAACCATTTTGGGGTAAAAATTGATTTTGAAAAAATATCTGGTTTCGAAAATAGATTGAAATTTAAACCCAGTATTTACGTAATGTTTTGGAAATGAATTTTGTTTGACCTAAATTATGTTGATTTGAAAATTTGAATTATGTGCTAAACTTATGATTTTGGAAACTTTGAAACTGTATTTGATTTGGAAGAAATAATTTGGTGAAATCGGGTATGATTTTTGAAACTGAACTGATATTGAAATGAATTAAAATTGAGAACCTTGTTTTACTAAATACTTGATTTGGGAGTTGCCGAACTTATATAAATTTGATTTGTATAAGTATGAAGTTGATTTGAAAACTATGATTTAAAAGGGTACTCAATTTGAAAGTGAAATCTTATATAATCGAAATCTATATAAGTGTGATTTGATATACTATTGATTTTGGAAAGTATTCGATTTGGAAATGAAATCTTATATATAATGGACTTTATATAAATATAATATTTGAAAGTGATTTGAAAAGGTACTATATGGTACATATTTTTGAAGTAAAGATATGGAAAGTGCCTTCTGCTTGATATCCGATTTGTGGCCACATCTTGGATTCATTCTATCGATATTATTCTCTCTGATTTTGGTTTTCCGGATGTGATACTCGAGTGTCCCACCGTGGCGTAACCCATGGTTTTTTTCTTGGCGCGACTGCTTAGCGTAATTCGCCAGGCTGAGATGGCCTAGGGGTACGGATGTTTCCTGGGGGATTCAGGCGTAACCATTGTGTATCGTGTGATCAACGTAGGTCGTTTTAGTAGCGAAATCCGCAAGGCTGAGAAAGCTTACGGATACGGATGTTTCCTGGGGGATTCACGCGTAACCTTTGTGTATCTGCGATCCATGGTTGGAAAAATGGTTTGGTTGTTTTGTTTGGATTGTACTTTCCATATCTGTTTTTAAAAGTTTTTCAAGTATTTTCACTAGGTGTTGAAACAAGTCTACTAAGTACCTAGAGAATTCTAGCTTTGCGCCTGATCAACGCACTGCCAGAGTCTACAGGAACAAGGATAAACTTGTTAAGACATCGAGTTATAAAAGTATTTTGATAAAGTATCATATAAAGGATATTTTGATCATTTATTTAACTTTCTAAATAATTGAAATTTATAAAATTTTAAAATAATGGTTCATCCTTGTCTTTCAACCTATTTTCCCTTCTAGCCATTCCTACTTTCCACCACGATAAACTTACCTATAACAACAGTTATCAGGTATAATTTTAATTTTCTTGTCATCTTATCTTAGTCCTATTTCATTCTATTTTTTTCGTGTTTTCCGTACCTCGTTCCTTTTCGAGGACGAAAAGATTTGAGTGGGGGAGAGTGCAATAACCCTGTATTTTGTGTTTATTTTAATTTTATATTTTAATTATTTTAACTTAAATTCCTGATTTAAAAACTTTATTTTATTTATTAAAATGGACAAATTTTGTTATTCTAAATATAAATTTTGATTTTTGTGTGAATTAAAATTCCAAACCTGAATAAATGGAATAATTCCAAAAAAAATGGATTTTTGGTCAAATTGGTCAAACTTTGACTTTTAAATTTAAAATTTAAATATCTTAATTTTTGAAATTTTATCTTTTATTGTGAAAATAGATTTAATTTCAAGAATACTACTTTTCATTTCGTTGAAATCGGATTAATATTGTGAAAGTTATGCTTTTTACAATATTGTGTGTAAATTGTTTTTTTAACAAATTTGTTTATTTTAATTTATATAAATAATATTTTTTGTTGTAAAATCATGTTCTAATTTGTGTAACATGATATGTTATGCATATATTTTATTTTTAAAACCTTGGTGTTAAATTGTTTAAAGGAGTTTGAATTTTTAAAATTTCTTGAATTAATTTGCCCAGTTTTAAATAAATATAAACAATTTCTGTAATGGTAGATTTTGGTTAAATTTTGACACTAATTGAAATTTTAAATTCTAAATTCTAACTTCAAATCTTTTATATAAAATATATATATTTACAACATTTATTTCGCTGCTGTTTTACTTATATGGGTTATATTATTTTTAAAGTAAAAAATAATGTTGTAAAAAGGCAATAAAATATACGTATTATTTGATACGTTTTATATCCATTCTTGTTTAATTTATTTGGTGTTATAAATGGTACGTTATTTCCTGATATATTCTTTAGCGTATATTTTATTAATTAAATAAGAAACAAATAAATTTAAATACGTTACTTTTGGGCATACGTTTGAAATTATCTCTTGCCTTTAAAATACACCCCTTTGATTCCATACGGTAGCTTTGAAAATCAATCAGCCGTGCCTTTTTAAAAGGAAGAATTTAAAGCTTTCTTGAAAATTCACGTGTAAAACTTTCATCTCACTCCACCTTCCATTTACTCCTCTTTATATAATAGGAATTAAATCCTCAAATTCCTATAGCCATTACAAACTTTTATCTCTTGCCTTTTTTTTCCACCTAATCAACGCAACTTCTCTAATAAATATAAACACGTGCACAATACCCTACTGAATATCAATTGGGCTTCTTCTCTCTCGTAAAGCTTGCTCTTCAGGTAATGGCCGCATGCACTTGTTTTTTTTATTTTGTTTTTTTTTCTTCTTGTATTTTCTTTTGTTTCCATTGTTTCGCTCCATCAAGTGCTCGGCTCTTCACCACCACGACGGGCCTACGCCCCTCCACCACCACCCCTTTCGGCCCTGCTCCTCTCTTTTATTTAAAGGTGTATATATCCATAAGTGTATATAAATCTGCTATCTGATCTTGCTTAAATAGGTTTGCTGTTTTATATCTATAAGTTTTTACATCTATAAGTTATAGTACGAACAGTATAGTTATATATAAGTTGATTTTTAATGTGTACGTGTGTTTTAAAAATAAAAAATTAAATTAAATTAAATTAAATTAAAGTGAAATAAAATATAGGTAGACATTAGTTTTATGTGAGCCTGCAAATCTATTAGTTACGTTGTTTTTATAAGTTTACTTAAGCTATAAAAATTGTATTAGCAGCATATAGTTATGTAGTGTATGTATATATAGGCTTACAACATAATATGAATAGCTTACAGTATATTTTGTTATGCATATAGAATCAAGTATGTAAATCATATAACCTATTATTTGTCTAATAATATAAGTTAAGTGTTTAGTAAAGTTGTTAACATGGGTTCAACATGATGTGTATATTTTAGCTTATTTAGAAATATATTTGTTTAAAGTATCTGTTTGTGTTAGGCAGCATATCTGTAAGTATTATATAAAGTATATTATGTAGATATGTTATTTTTTTCAAAAACGATGATTTTAGATATGTATTTAATTTAATATGTGTTTAAAATTTTGAATTTATATACAAATTATTTTAATGTATAAACTATTTAAAGTATTCTAATATATGTACTATTTTCAACATCTAAACTGTTTAGACGTTTTAAATGTAAACAATGATTTTTATTTCAACATTCGTCTTAAAATTTTGATATTGATTTTATGGGAAGACAATATATATATATATCGTTGCATATGGATTTGTATTTGTCTGCATATATGTTGGGTCGGTTTTCAAACTTATATTAGTGTTAGCGTTTAAGATGGATTGAAGGAAATTTTAAGAAAATGTATAAATTGTATAAACATTGTATATTGAGTTTTGTTTAAATTCAAAATTTTGGGACATGTTATGGATTTGAAAATATATGTTTGAAATTATTTCAGAAACAAATAATAATATATAAAATGAAATAGTTCTGTTATATCAAAACTAATTCAATCGTTCTCATCGATTTCCCATTATCAGCCTTGTCCGTTGTGCCTATTTTCTACATCAAATCATATCCATCTAGCGTTGCTTTGGATTTAGTAGCTCATTTCCGTGTCGAATCTCTCTAGCCTCGAAAGGTGAGCAATCACTCACGATTAACATTCTTATATTTATTAAATTTGATTTCAATTGAAACGACAATTGAAATAGGCTGTTGTTAGTTATTTAAATTGTTATATATGCTATTATCTGTAACTGTTCACTTGTGGGATATGACAGCATATCCTGTTGTTTATATTATATTGTTATTGATGATATATGCCTGTTGTTATATTTTATGTTATCTGTTATCACTCTGCAAGTTCCTTGTTAGTATAGAATTCACTATGGGTTGAAATGATACATACCCGAACGGACTATAGAATAGGAGAAAATCGTTATGGGTTGAAATGATAGACCCAAGCGATTTTCATTTGAATTGAATTTGGGATTGCGGGTCGAAAGGATATCTACTCGTATACATTTAAATTACGGATTGAAATAATAAATATCCGTATCACTTGACCGTAGGATAGGAAATTATATATAGACACCGTTGGTCCAATATAAATTTTTTGAAAATAATTTCTATGGTTTTGGAAAGAAAATATAGTTTTAATAAAGACTGATTCTTAGAATATTATATGTATAAAAATGAAAATTTTATGCATAGACCTAATAATAATATTTAATCTAACTGAGATTGATTTCATACATAATATGTTTAAGGATTCGTTTAAATTTGTATCTCAAAATAGATTTGGTAAAATTTTGAATAAGTTAAGGTTGAGAAGATAAAGTTGAATTAATTGGAAATGGTATTTAATTAAGAATTATATTCAATTAAATCGATTTGAAACTATCAAATTCGAGATTTAAGATATGATTTTATAACTTGGTTTTGGTAAAAGGGATTAAATGGATATTTTAAGTTTAAATAAATTTAAGGAAATATTCTGTAAAATGCAATCTAAGGCTGTTTAAATGATATTGAACTTGTTAAGTGGATATTTCCTGACTAAATAATAATGAAGCTAAATCAAGATCTATATGAAACTATTAGATTTAACTTTGAAAATGTTGAATATCAAAGCTTTGAATATATTGAAAGTTTAAACGGTTATTGAGAACTAAATTGAATTAATGAATTGAGCTTTGAATAAATGGGACTTTGGAATTTGAGTTGATCGGAATCAATTTGTGTAGTTAAGGAAATTTCAAATACTTTACTTTATAAATTATTTAATATATATACTATTTTGGAAAACAGATATATTTGACAGGGAAATGATATTTTGGTTTTGAAGTATAAATTAATTTGAATGACCATGGTGTTATAGTGTATATTTCCACCTTGTAGATAGTTCTGCAGATCCTTAGAGGATGGTTATCCCAAACATCCTTTGAGTTGCTTGTATTCCAGTTGATATTTCACTTGAGTTGGATTTATTGATATAAGAATGTTAATCCTAACTCGAGTATTTTGTGTTTTTCTTTACGCTCGGGTCAGACTGAGTGATACAGCATTTGAGACTCACCTTTTGGAGTTGGAGCTTCGTTTGGAGATCCAACTATCGATTCAGCTATCAGCTTTTCCAGTTGATTGGTTCAGAGAACTCATCTGCTCATACTGGAGAGTTCACTGCATCTGAGATATTCTGTTGTATTTTATTTCTAACTTTGGTGTTTATATAGTAGCTTCATGAACTATTCCGCTGCGTATTATTGTACTACTCTGTATCTGTGATTCTATGATTTGTTAATTTTATTGCATATGCTGAGTTTTGCCAAATATTAATTAACAATCTGATATTTTGAGCAATTCAAGTCCGACATGTATGGATGCGAATGGTCTAAAATACCGGGTCGTTACAATTTCATGGGAATTTCAATCAATAATTTATGAATTTATTTGAATTGGAATTTTATACTATAATTTGTGAATTAATTAACTTTAAATTGAAACTAGATGGAATGTGAGAATATTAGTGTAATAGATTTGAATCCAATGCTAATTTCATCTATTTGATAATAATGAATTGAATAATAAGTATGAAAATTAAATTCAATGGAATTAATGAAAGTTTAATTTATAATTTTTAAATTTAACGAAATTGTAATCTAACGCTGAAATCGACAATTGAATCAACATTTAAGTGACATCTAAATTTGTTTAAAATTTGTATAAATGATTAAGAAATATAAAAGTGACTAAATTTGTCAATTATAGAATTGAAATTAAAAATTGGATTTAATTAATTAATTATTAATTTATTTAATTAATTAATGTAAAAGTAGCCATTTTGGCCGCTGACTCGGATTTCGACGATACCAGTTTCATCGGATCCGTAACGGTGAATTATTATAGAATTTCAAGTTTCGTAGCGATCGGACCTGTCGCTTGATCGTACGAACGCGAAACGCCTAGAAATCGATTTAATTGAAATCAGTTTGAAATAAATTGATTTTAGCATAACTTCTTCATACGATGGAATTTGGACTTGAAACCTGTTCCATTGCATTTTAAGTATTCAAAAACATCTATTTTGATATATGGGTTGACCCAATTTCGTTCCGGAGTCAGAACGGGCTTTTCGGGCCATTTTGTCGTTCAACGCGTATATAAAACTTATCCATCTATTCTATTTCAAGTTTGTCTATATATACCCTGTTATAAACCCTAATTCATTTCTTATTTCTCATTTCTGTACGTTCTATTAGCTCCTCTTTCCAATGGCTACAAACCCTAATTCCCAAATACAATTCCAAATCAAATCCAAAGCCAAAAAATTAAATCTCCACAAACTATATCATATTTTATATCGTCGGAAAGCTCTCGAAGAGCGCATCTCAATTCTATGATTCATTTTTCAATTTGAGTTTGGATGTGGCTGAAAATCAATGAAACATTCACGGCCGTTCATCGCGCGTCGATGAACGTTGTCGGATCATCGAGTCATTTCTGGGTATTGTAAAGTGGACGATGGGGAGTTCATCGGTATAGTTTAGATTTTCGGTAAAAATTTGATCTAGGTCAAATTTTTCGTGGCGGCTGCTGTAGGCTTCGTTGTTTTGCGTGCCACGTGGTCGTGGGAAAGGGGGAGCCGCGAGTCTCGGTGAGGCCGGTGGCGCCGCTCGGCATGAGCTCGACGGCGGCGCGTTCAAATTTCTGGGCGTTTTTCTCGTGATGTTTGGGTTGCGCGTGCTCGTGTTCAAACTGGGTAGCTTGCGTGTTGAAGGGAGGAAGAACGTGGCTGATGTGGCGTGTTTTGTGTGTACGTGTTCTTTTTTTATTTATTTAAATTTTGATTTCAATCATTCTAACAGGAATATCTTTCACATACGATATCTGAATTACGCGCGGTATTTTTTGTTATGATCGTATTGAAATATCAGACATTCTGACGTGGCTTTGGATGGATTCTGATAATGTTCAAATTTTGGGTTCAAATTGGATTTAAATTCAAAAGGTGAGTGTCTTAACCCACTCACAACTTCTAAAATTTCTTATGTTTGTTAAATTGATATATGATGTGAATAGAAATTTATTTATGACTATTTGGCATATTTTTAATCATCGTCTAAGTTAAATTTAATTTATTTTAAATTAAATTGTTATTTAATTTATTATTGCATATATACTGCCAGTTAAATAGTTAGTTAATTTATGATTGAATATAAACTGCCAGTAAATGCCTGTTAATTATTTTCTAATTATATATTGATGTTATTGATTGAACTGGATGATGATTGTGATAGATGGTTGATGGTTGATATTGAATGAATGGATGTTGTATTTTATATTGTTTTAAACTGCAAATTGTTGTGCACTTTATTTCATTCGGGATTGCGGTATGGAATGATATATAACCGTATTTATATTTTAAATTACGGATTGAAATGATAAATATCTGTATCATTTGATCATAGGATAGAAAATTTTATACATATACCGTGGTCTATATATATAAAAATATTTTAAATGATTTCTACGAGTTTGTAAAGAAATATATGAGTTATATAAATATTGATTTTAGATGTTATGTAAATGTTATTTTATAATTGATTTTAGCTATGTATAAGTTTTCTTTGAAATATAAAATCAATTGAATAACAAATTTTGATTGGTTTTATATAATATGGTTAAGTAGCTGTTTAAGTTATATTGTATATATAGCTATAATGGCTTAAATAAAACTGAGATTGGAAGATAAATATAAAATTGATGTGAATTAAATTATTTAAGGATTATACTCGAATAAAGTTGATTTGAAATTTTAATAAAATTGAGAATTTAACGGGTATGATTTTATAACTTGATTTTTGGTTTAGAGTGATTTAAATGAATATCAAGTTGATTTAAATGAATATATCAAGTTAAATAAGTTGAAAGAATATCCAGTTAATTAAAGTTTAAAAGTTTTACTTAAATTATATTGGATTTATTTAGTTAACATTTCAAATCTAAATAATAGTAATTAAATTTGATATATATGGAATTATCAAAGAATTAGTTTTGAAATGGTGGAATATTTAAAGCTTTGAAATATATGGAAATTGAAATGGTTTATTGGGGGTTCAAATCTGTATTTGGAATTGATTTGTCAAATTAAAGAAGCTATTTTATTATATAAAGTAATTTAATATTTGAACCATTTAAGTATTGGAAGTTATGTTTCAAAGTTATAAATTTCAAAGTATTACGTTTAGAAGTCTTATAGTTTTAAGTCTTTGGATTCAAAATTTTATAACTATGAAATACTATGATTTTAAAATGATATCATATTGATTTGGTTTTTAAAACGAAAATGATAACGTATTTTTATGGGTTTGAAATGGATATTAAATTCTGGTTTTAAAAGTATAATTATTTTGAAATGATCGCGGTGTTATAATAACGTTTGGTTGTTAAAGAGACCGGGATCGAAAGTTGTCATACTCTCTGCCAACTCCGAAAACAACTTTAACAACCGTGTACGCGGTGGTGATTCCAAAATGAAGTAGGATGGTGGCTATGCAATGTGTTTGTGAAGATTTAGGAAATGTGAATTGCTATGAATCAAAAGAATGTTAAAAACAAAGCAGTGATTCAAGCAATAGATTTGTGATTGCTTTGAGAATTTCTAGATAATATGTTCAAGAAGATAGTAAGATTAAAGCAAGAGAATTCGGTAAATTGAAGATGTTAGAAATATGTATTTATACTTGTAGAGGAGGTGCATCTGTTAGCTAAGGGTGCAGACAAGAGATGCTTCCATTTCCATTGGTGAATGGTTGCAACTCTTGGGAGGAAGAAGGTGTCCATTCATAGAAAATTCGCAGGTTCAAATTCAGTCAACTGAACAGAGAATTCAGTCAACTGAAAATATGAAGTAAAATTTTCAGGAACAAATTTAGTCGACTGAGCAGGATTTTTCAGTCGACTGAAACTGTACATGTTGTATATGTGTAACAGGTTCAGTCGACTGGTCATCCCTGTTCAGTCGACTGAACTATTAAACTGTGCACAGTGAATGTGTACTAAAAAATGAAATTTATAAAATGTGTTCTAGTGTGTTCTAGTGTTTGTGCAAGCCTCATGAGGATAGATTTTAACAATAAATCTAAACTAAGACCTATATAAAAATCATGCTTATGTTTATTCTTGGTCTTCATCATTCTTTCTTTAGCTTTGCACATGTCTCTTCCTTTTTGTTAAAGCACATTGTCATTGATCAGAATCTTAGCGTATCAACATTCTCCCCCTTTTTGATTGATGACAATACTCACGTGTGTAGAGATTATTTCCTCCCCTTGAATATATGCACTATCTTTTATACAAAACAAAGTTAGTGACATAGACTTTTCTCCCCCTTTGTCATCGACAAAAAGGAAGTAATAATTTGTAGAAGTATATAATTGTCAAACAAAGCAACCACTATCCAAAATCCATTTTCTTTTCTTGAGTGGGACCTGCAAAAAATATTAATAAATATATTGGTGCCCACCTTTTAATAGGGTCCTAAGAGTTAGATCATAGGAAACCAAACCCAATTCGGTTCAGTATCCTTTTTATAAATATAGTTTTTATTATTATGAACACTATCCATAAATGTTTTAATATATTTATTCCTAATTAAAATATTATTAGTCTTTGGAACCCAAATTTTGACTATCTTGGTTTCTACTTTTGTTTTAATAGGTTCTCTTAATAACATTTGTCGTTTTGAATCAATATTCCTCTTAAAATTTGTATTTTTCTTTTTAGAAATTTTTGACTCCTTTTTATATCCTAATCCATGTTTATTTGAAGAGGATTGAGAATTTTCTAAAATCTTAGATACATTTTCTCTTCCTTTGTTAAAGTTAGAAACATTTTTAGTGATGTTATCTAATCTAGCTTGAAGACTATTATTTTCTAACTCAACTTGTCTAATCTTAGTTTTTAACTCATGATTTTCAGAAACAATTATATCATTCTTTGTCTTTTGAGTTTCAATTTCATGACTTAAAAGTGATAATTGAGTTTTCGAATTTGAATGAGATTCTTTAACTTTTTCAAGTTCTTCTTCTAAAATTTTCTTCTCATCTTTTAACATATCCCTTTCAAATTCAGCTTTGTTTTGATTTTCACGAGTTTCTTTGAGTTTCTTTTTAAGAGTTTTTATTGTGTTCAAAAGTTCAGTGTTTACTTCAATTAAGTCATCGAAATTAAATTACTTACTTCAGATTCTTGAGCCATGAAGCATACATTTGTCTGTTCATTGTCGCTATCATTTTCACTTTCGGATGAAGATGAATCTGAATCATCCCATGTTACAGAGAATGCCTTCTTTTTGAATTTCTCTCTCTCTCTTGTTTTTGTTGTTGAGAGCTTTTTGATTCTCCTTCTTTTGCTCTGGGCAATCCTTGTGCATGTGACCTTTCTTGTGACAGTTGAAACATTCTATATTCAAGGATGTAGGTTTGTTCAAGAAATTCTTATTGAATCCGTTTTTATTTCCTTTTCTATATCTTAAGAATTTCTTCAAATTTTTGGCTATAAATGCTAAATCCTCATCTTCAGACTCTGATTCTTCCTTTTCTGCAAGAAAAGCTACATTCTTTCTTTCTTGAGCTTGATCTTTCTTAGCTGCATATTTACTTCATACGACGTAAGATTTCCATTCAATTCCTCTGGTTTCATTGTAGATAGATCATTTGCTTCCTCGATTGCTAGTACTTTTCTCTCCCATTCATCAGTGAGTGAATTTAGAACTTTAGACACAGTGTCAAAATCCGTGTATTTTTCTCCTAGTCCGATTAAAGCATGATGAATGTCTTGAAATCTCGAGTACATGTCATCGATGGATTCATTTTGTCGCATTCTAAAGTTTTGGAATTGATTCTTCGGCATGGATATCTTTGTTTGTTTAACCTTGTTTGTGCCTTCATGTATGACTTTAAGTGTTTCCCAAATTTGATATGCAGTAGTACATATGCTAACACGGTTGAATTCGTTTCTATCCAGGGCGCAAAATAACATATTCATAGCTTTGGCATTTGTACTAGCTTCATTCTTTTGAATTTGTGTCCATGTAGGATAATCGGTTGTGGGTACAATGAACTCTGCTTGAGTAGCATTCCAGGCTTCGAAACTTGTTGCTTGCATATAAATCCTCATCCTTGTAGCCCAATAGTTATAGTTTAGTCCATTGAATAGAGGAGGTCTTTGAGTAGATTGTCCTTCCGCAAATGTAGAACTATAGGCAGATGTTGTGTTTGTACTTGCGTTATTTTCCATATTATCAATATGTCTAATAACGGTGTTATGGTTATAGGACAGCCTTGCTCTGATACCAACTGAAAGAGGCTATGTGGTAGGATCGTATAACACGGAATAACGGAATAGTCTAGGTAGATAAAGTAAGTAAAAGCGAGGTAGACACCAGGATTTTATACTGGTTCGGACCTCTAGTCCTACGTCCAGTCTCTAAGCTTCACTTAGGAATTCCACTAACTAAAACTCTCACTTAACCCGGAAGAATAGGTTTACAACTTACTCGAACAACCGAACGGGATTTCTTGCCATCAACTACCGAAGAGGACTTCAACTCAATTACTAAAAAAACAATATTCGACTTGTTGTGTTCTTATCAACACTAATGAGTCTAATGTAGTACAATATTCCTATAATCTTATCCTCGAGAGTATGCAATGTGTTTGTGAAGATTTAGGAAATGTGAATTGCTATGAATCAAAAGAATGTTAAAAACAAAGCAGTGATTCAAGCAATAGATTTGTGATTGCTTTGAGAATTTCTAGATAATATGTTCAAGAAGATAGTAAGATTAAAGCAAGAGAATTCGGTAAATTGAAGATGTTAGAATTATGTATTTATACTTGTAGAGGAGGTGCATCTGTTGGCTAAGGGTGCAGAGAAGAGATGCTTCCATTTCCATTGGTGAATGGTTGCAACTCTTGCGAGGAAGAAGGTGTCCATTCATAGAAAATTTGCAGGTTCAAATTCAGTCGACTGAACAGAGAATTCAGTCAACTGAAAATATGAAGTAAAATTTTCAGGAACAAATTTAGTCGACTGAGCAGGGTTTTTCAGTCGACTGAAACTGTACATGTTGTATATGTGTAACAGGTTCAGTCGACTGGTCATCCCTGTTCAGTCGACTGAACTATTAAACTGTGCACAGTGAATGTGTACTAAAAAATGAAATTTATAAAATGTGTTCTAGTGTTTGTGCAAGCCTCTTGAGGATAGATTTTAACAATAAATCTAAACTAAGACCTATATAAAAATCATACTTATGTTTATTCTTCATCTTCATCGTTCTTTCTTTAGCTTTGGACATGTCTCTTCCTTTTTGTTGAAGCACATTGTTATTGATCAAAATCTTAGCATATCAACAGTATATACGTGGACCCGACTCCCGTGAGTTGGCATAAGGTGGCTAAAACAGCAGCGATCTCGGGCCAAGGAGGTAGCCCCTCTTATCGAACACATCCCTTCGATATTATACTCTGACTTTTGGATTGATTCGTTGGCCACTTTTGATTTTTGATTTGGGGGTGTGGCTTAAGGTGGGCGGTAGGTGCCCGCTACGCGTTACCACCAGCCTGTGTGCGTAATTGGTATATCTACTCCGGCATTGCCTTGTGTGCCGTGTCACCTACCATATCGCGCCTTGTACGAGTTTGGTTTTCTCCCGTAGCCCGTGTGGTATCCTCTGGTGGCTTCCCGATCAGGAGGGACTATGATATTGAATGGACTACTGGGACTATTACGTGTTAAGAGGAATATTGGGTCACTCCTTAACGCTATTTAAAAGTAAGTTTATTGTACTATAGACGTTATTATAATAGCGAAATATTACTACATAGTAAATAGTTTAACGGATCCTTAGGAGATGTGAATCCCGAGCATCTCTTTGGTTACTGCACTCACGTTAGACACCGGATAAGAGATGTCAAATCCCGTAAACATCTCTGACGCAGTTCCGCTCATATTTTACCGTTGATTTAACTTACATAAGATCTTTTACTTCTGACTCGAGTGTTTGGTCTTTTCAATTCGCTCGGGTCAGTGCGGGCATTTCAGGATTTGAAGATTTTATTCTGGAGGACGAAGGCGAAGATTTGTATTACTATTATTTATTATATTCCATTGTATCACATTGTTCCGTTGCATTGTTATTGATTATTCTCTGGTATGTGTAACTCTGATATGTATTGTATAGGTATGATCAAATATTTTGTAAAACAGCTTCATGAACTGCTTATTTAATTATTATAATTTATCGTTCCGCTGCAAGATTCTATTTTGTTTTTTCCTTCTTTCTCTGCTTTTTCTTATTTACCCCATAACAATCCGCCCTTCTGTATGGTTTAAGTATGACGTGCGGTGGTTTATCGTCGATTTAAAGCGTACAAAAAGGCGGACCGTTACACGATAACTCAATCAACGACTTTGATTTGATATAAAATCAATCTACAAATTAGACCAACTGCTTTTATCTTAACTAGGTCGAGTTAAATTTAAAACCGGATTATTGTTAACTCAAGAAAATCAAATAAATGATTTATTTATTTATTATTGTTAATTAACATTAAACGGTCCATTAAAAATCAATTTATTAATTTATTAACATATATTTAATTAAATAATAGATTAATTAATTATTCATCTTCAATTGTTTTAATTCATCAGACTTTTACATTGTAGAAACTAGACGGTATTAATTCAGAAGGGACTACTCGACGATCGGCACACGATGCAAAACCGACGCGTCAAATGGAATTTTACTAAAGATGAAAATAAAAACTTAAAGGTATTTAAATAAATAGCTTAATTTAATTTCTTTCCTTTTTTGGCATACCCCTGCCCAAAGAAAACATGGCCCAAAGAGAAAACATGGCCCTTCTTTTTCCATCTCCTTCCTCTCTTTTTTCCAGTTCTTTTTTTCTTCCTCCTCTCTTCTCCTTCCTTTATTCGAGAACCAGGCTGTGCACGTACGTGTGCACATGCACATGAATTCTAGCCGACCACACTCGTTGCCAAACCCCCTCACATGCCCACGCACCTGGAAACATGAACTCACCATCGCTCGAAAAAAAAATCGAACAGTTCACCGAAGCTTGGAGCAAACTCCTTCTCTTCGAATGCCTCGGAGCAACGACCACATCCTCCATTCTTCACCAAAATTTGCCCAAAGCTTCACCACAACCATCACCACCTATTTCCCGTGGACCACACGTCTATCTCACCTTCTTCTCTTCACCATTGCCTAGAGACTGAGACCACCAAAAACATCCACCTTAACCCTAGTTCAACCACGACCGGCCTACACACACATTTAGAAACCACCACACTATTCTTCTCGCATGCGCCATGCCTGCAACTCTTCCATGCCCAGTCCCAAGTCACAAAATCGAGTAGATGAACGGGATTTCGAAGTTCGGCCAATCCCGTTCATCTAAATGCTTCTCGCTCCACACCGCACCAAAAATCACCAAACCACCTCCTAATATCACCATTTTCAACAATGATCACTAACGTATAATCCAAACATTAAATCATGACTTTCGAAATTTAACCAAACCTAAAATATTTACTGTAAAATATAATTCTCTCTCTATACTTCATGAAATTGGACGAAATAAATTTTAAATTACACTATACATGGCAAACAAGTTTCGTTTTGGAACTAAGTTTTAAAACTAAGTAGATAATCTGATATTGATTTTTAAAGATAAGGTTTTTTTCCTCTCTTTTTCAAAAGGATAAGTACGGGGAAGCCTTTGAAAGAAGAAGAACAATTTTAGTTACAGGTGGAAATATTCATGTCTAACGTACATACGCCTATGCATATACCCACAACAAACACATATACATTTGATATAGACAGTGAATAAAATCAATAATCATAGTTAAATTAGTACTGTATAATTAATCCTATAGAAGCATATAGGTGTTTACTTACTGTTTGAAAATGTTGAACTACTGCTTGATCATCACCCTCTTCAAACTCTAGAACCACTTGATCTTCCTTCTCAAATTTTAAATGGCAGATCTATGTTTTGTTTTCTATTTTTTTTTTTATGAACATGAACAAGGTGATAAGCTCAGCCATATGTGTATATATAGGAGAATGGAAGTGTGTAGAGCAAGCCAAGAAGAAGCCGAGACATACACCTGTACAGGTTTTACATTTTTTTTCTTTTCTTCAGCTTTTGTTTTGATTTAATTTCATATGAAGGTTGTTTTGATTTAGTAAATTAATTTGCTATTTTATGTGCCTGATTTGAAGTTTTGTATGCTTGAATTTAATGTTTGTCATGATGATGTTTCCCCCATATATATATATATATATATATATATATATATATATATATATATATATGCATTCATATATATATACTACTTTGACCATATATGTATATGTACACTTATATATATTTTAAACATTACAAAGCATTGTATATATATGGATATGCATACATTCATATGTATATTTATCCTATCATACTTGCATTTATACTTAAACACTTGCCTTCATATAATTTGTCATCATATACATATTTATTTTATACCTTTAGATATACACAAGCTTACACGTATATATAGATATTTATATTCCATATGCACTACTTTAATAAACGAAAACCCATATACACAGTTATAGATTTGAAATTAATTTACCATTCTAAAGTTTATACATTCATGCATATATATATTTACATATACAATATTTTAAAAAAAACATTTATACATACATAAAATCTTAAATATATTTTTTTCATTAAAAGTGGAGCTTGTATATATTTTGTATGTAGATACATAAATATTTAATCACGAGTTTGAAATGATGAGGTTTATATACATATATATATTTACATATTAATTTTCCTTAAATAAAACTTAATATAATTTTCAAAATTTATAGATTCAGATATTCAAAAATCGAAAAATTTATCTATTCGACTTACAGGAATTAATATTTCAAAAACTAAAATTAGTTAATCATCCAATATCAGATGGCTAAAAATCCGGGTTGTTACAGATACCAATGTTGGAACCGAGTCGGTTTGTAGCGGGTGAAATATGTATATATATATATATATAAATCTATTTTGGATCATAATTGGCCTATGAAATGTAATATGTTATACTAGATCCAATCTGGATTAATCAAATAAAATCCAGTTTTATTTAGTTTTCTGATTTACATAATCGATGAATGTGGTTAAAATGATTTTTATAAAGTTCATGAGTATATCATTATATACTTATATGTGTATGACATGCATGTGCAACATAACATAAGGTGTATATGGTCAAGTTTATGCATAAGTAGATATCTATCGTGCATATACTTCGCATGCTATACACACACACATATTTATACATATATACACACATATATATACATATAGACACACGCATACATATATATATATCATTTTCCATGTGTTAACTCTACTTTCGAGCGACCTAAAAATAACCCGACCTAAAATTGGCACGACCTAAAAGTAGCTCGACCTAAAGAAACGGCACGACCTAACTATAGCACGACATAAAGAAGGTGAGACGACCCAACAACCTAAAGGTTAACGACCTAGCAGCTTGAGTAAATAGTTGACGACCTAGCAGCTTGAGTAAATAGAGCGACCTAACGACCTAAAGGTGGACGACCTAACTGCCTAAAAGAATGGGACGACCTAACGACCTAAAGGTTAACGACCTAGCAGCTTGAGTAAATAGAGCGACCTAATGACCTAAAGGTTAACGACCTAGCAGCTTGAGTAAATAGAGCGACCTAACGACCTAAAGGTGGACGACCTAACTGCCTAAAAGAATGGGATGACCTAACGACCTAAAGGTTAACGACCTAACGGCTTAAGTTCCCTGCAACCTAAAGAGTTAAAGCGGCAACGACCTAATGATTTGATAACCTATTTTAGGTCGTTCACGACCTAATACTTGGCGAAAAAACTATGCCGCTTCCCTATAAGTCGCTAAGTCCTACCCGTTGGTTTGTATGCACAAGTGCAGACCATTTAGGTCGTAACTCGTATGTCTTTAGCTCGCCAACTACCTACAACCTTCCTTAGGTCACCCACACTTCCTTAGGTCGTTCACGATCTAAGGCCTGTCCAAAATTCTCTATAAATACACCCTAAGCTCCAACATGAAGAGGACTTTTGGGTGGGGGATCATTTTCTTCAAAGCAACAAGACTCTGCCATTTTCAAAGCCGAGCCTTACTCCAACATTCGAAGCTCACAAGATGCTTCAATCAACTTCAAACAGGGATTCGACATATTCAATCATGAATTTGGAGAACTCTCTTGCATCGAAGTTTTTCTGGCTACTTGTCTTTTGAAGTGAATTGTAATTGAAGGAAATTGTAAAGGATTGTAATCAAATCATCAATAAAAGAGTTTAAAGTGGACGTAGGCTCAATCTTAAGCCGAACCACTATAAAATTGCTGTCTTTTACTGCTTTTCTGTGATTTCTCTGCTTATACACTAATTCTCATGCAAACGGGTGGTGCTTTCATACTTACTCTACTTACACCGGGGTGTTAGCGTCAGATTTTTACGTTAACATTTTTGGTGCTTTCACTGAGAACCCAACTCAGGATACTGTCATTATAGCTTCACAGAAATTTGTAGAAAGGATCTCTCTAAAAACCAAGAGTTTATCAGAAATAATGGCCCCCGGAAGAAAACGCAAGTCTGTTAGATCCGACGATGTTCGCGAGACTACTGCCACTTCTCCTCCTTTAAGTCAAACAACTCCAACTGTCGGAGTTACACGGGGATGAGCTGGATGCCGTGGTATCTGGGCTACATCGACAAATGGAAGCTCAGAATAACCTAATGATGGAAAGGTTGAATGCTTTATTTGAGGCAAACCACCAGCCGGCAACTAAGGAGGGAAACCTTGCCGATGAAGTGCAGAATGTGGAAGGAAGAAATATCCCTCAAAGGCCAGCTGACCCAGTGGAAAGGACACCTCCCCAAGCCGAAGGATCGGCGCCGCAACCAACCCTCCGTGAATGGTTGTCAAGACAAAATTCGGAGAGAATGGCTGATGTTTGTCCCACTGAACCTCAAAATGATGAAGAGTATTTCTCAGGCATGGTTCGTCAGATTATGAAGGAAAGTATGCAAAGAAATGAAGATGAGAATGAATGGAGTTTCGCTCCGAGCAAAACTCCATTCACTGAAAAGATCTTGAAAGCAGAATTCCCAAGGAAGTTTGTCCCTCCAACTATTCCAGCTTACAAGCGAACGAGCGATCCTAATGAGTTTCTGTATAAGTATGATTGGCACATGATGGGTGCCAGAGCCTCTGATGAGATCAAATGCCGGTATTTTCCAGTATACCTGGAAGGAGTTGCTTTACTTTGGTTCACAAAGCTGCCGGTCCGATCGATAGACCAATTTTCTGATTTGACTCGGAAATTCAAGGAACAGTTTCGATTGTATGCATCAAAGGCAAAGGATATAATGTCATTATCCAGCTTGGAGTAGAATCCTGGAGAATCCATTAGAGCTTTCTTGAATCGCTTCAATATAGCTCTGGCTGAAGTAGACAACGCAGAGCCGAGAATGATTTTGACGTACCTGATGAAGGCTATTGATAAGACAAGTGACTTCGGGAGGTGGTTGAAAATGAAAGAACCGAATTCACTTGACAAGTTTTATAAGAAAGCCGATGAATTCATGCGCCTGGAAAGCCTCCAAGCACCGGCTAAGGTGGTATCGACAGGGGCTGGAAATAGTAATGCTATTCCGAATAAGAAGGAATCTAGCAATCAGAAGAGGGGGAACGATGGTCAGAAGAGGCAAGGAGATGCAAAGAAAGGTCATCCCTTCAACTTCACCCCTCTGACTGATACCCCGGAGAACATCTACTTTGCAAACAAAGACACGGTCGAATTCCTCGCGCCAGCTAAGCAAAGAGTTAATAGGAAAGCTGAGAAGAATGGAAGGTTTTGCTGGTTCCATAACCAACCCAGGCATGATACTAACGAGTGCTATCACTTGAAGGAGGTAATTGAGGAACTATTGAAGGAAAACAAGCTCCAGCAATACGTAAAAAGGAACAAGAATGGCCCAACTTCGTCAACTCAAGGACAACAGGTTCCTGTTCATCGTCCTAGCTCAAGTGAAAAGGCGGCAGCCCATGAATCCGAGAGGCGTGTTATAAATGTGGTTACGGGGGGCCCTCACCCAGCTGGCAGAAGTTGGGGTGAGATGGAAAAATACGCCCGTGCTTTGAAGTATGCACCGGCAAATGAAAGTGTTTTTGTGTTAGAAGATGCTGCACCCCTGAAGCAGCAGAAAACTTTTAATGATGACATTATATTCAGTGCTAGGGATTCGATGGGTGTTGAAGCTCCTACCATTGATCCTTTGGTCATATCCGCTGGCATTGGGCCAGCTACTGTGAAAAGAGTTCTGGTTGACTGTGGAGCTTCGTGCAACATTCTCTTCAAGAAGACTTTTGATCAGATGAAGATTCCAATAGCTGACGTTCAAGCTTCATCGCTAAAGATTGCTGATTTTACTGGGGAGCCAAAACAGCCAATTGGGACTATCGATTTGTTTGTAGAGCTTGGAGAGGGGCAGAGAAAAGTGGCTCGAAAACAGACCTTTGTTATTGTTGAAGAATTTTCTGCCTACAATGCCTTCCTAGGCCGACCAACTCTGGCAGCATTTAAAGCTATTCTTGCCCCATGGTGTCTGACCAATTCCCCACAGATAATGGAGTTGGTGTGGTGAAAGGGGATCAGAATGCTGGACGAGAATGTTATCTTACAGAGTTGCGTGAAACGAGGAAGAGAGAAATGGGAAAAGATGCGGCGGTCCCAGTCCGCATCAAAGAATCAACCTTGTAGCAATTACAGGGTGGACCCTGCACAGGCGAACATAGCGGTGCACGAAGAGAGATGGATCCCAAAAAAGCCAATGCAGGGGAGAATGGAGTGGTGCCAGTTGAAGTGACAGTGCAGGTACCTGTTGACCCGAAAGACCCAAACAAAGTGTTGAATGTGGGTTCGCAGCTTAATGCGACAGTTTAAAATGTTTTGATATCATTTTTGAAAGCAAATCTGGATGTATTCGCTTGGACTCATGCCGATATGTGTGGAATATCTCCAGAAATTGCAGTGCATACCTTGAATATTGATCCAAAGTTTACACTGGTAAAGCAGAAAAGAAGAACTCAAGGTCCCGAAAGGTCAGCAGCATTGAAAGAAGAGGTTGATCGGCTCATGGAGAATGGTTTTATCAGGGAATCTACTTATCCGAATTGGGTCTCAAATCCTGTACTGGTTAAAAAAGCTAATGGGAAATGGAGAGTGTACATTGACTTTTCAGATCTAAACAAAGCCTGCCCCAAAGACTGCTTCCCGTTACCCAGGATTGACCAGTTGGTGGATGGAACGGCAGGGCATGAATTGCTATCTTTTATGAATGCCTACTCCGGATATAACCAGATCATGATGCGTGAGCCATATCAGGAGGACACGAGCTTTATCACCGATGTTGGTCTCTACTGCTACAGAGTCATGCCTTTCGGACTTAAGAATGCGGGGGCAACTTACCAAAGACTTGTTAATGCCATGTTTAAACCACAGATCGGCAAGACTATGGAAGTTTATGTCGACGATATGCTGGTAAAGTCAAAGAAAGCAGTGGACCACATGGATCACTTGGCAGAGATGTTCTCAATCCTCCGAAAGTACGGTATGAAGCTGGATCCTTTGAAGTGTTCATTTGGGGTAGAATCTGGAAAGTTTCTGGGTTTCATTGTGAGTGCAAGGGGCATTGAAGCTAATCCTGCTCAGATAACTGCCCTAAGAGAAGTCAAAGCTCGTAGAACGAAGAAGGAATTGCAAAGTCTCAATGGAAAAGTTGCTGCCTTGAGTCGGTTCATTTCCAAAGCTACTGATAAATGCATTCCATTCTTTGATGCTCTAAAGAAAGGAAGAAAAAACTTTGACTGGACTCCTGAATGCCAGAAAGCTTTCAATGAGCTGATTCGTCATATGGAAACACCTCCTATACTTTCTAAGCCCGACAATGGTGAAGATCTCTTTGTATATTTGGCAATCTCGTCTCATGCCCTCAGCGCAGCTTTGGTACAGGGGGAGGCAAAAATTCAGCGCCCGGTTTACTACATCTGCAAGAGATTCACTGGGGCAGAATTGAACTATTCAAAGTTGGAAAAGCTCGCCTATTGTCTACTGATTGCATCAAGAAAATTGAGGCCATATTTCCAAGCTCATCCCATCAAAGTCCTCACCGATCAGCCCTTGAAGCAAGTCATGTTTCGTCCGAAGACTTCAGGTCGTCTTTTGAAGTGAATATTGAGCTCAGTCACTATGACATCACTTATCATCCCTAGAGAGCAATCAATGGACAAGCTTTGGCAGACTTCATCGTAGAATGTACAGACAAAGGTGATAGTGAGGAGGTGGTAACCGATAATTCCCCACTTTTATGGAAATTGTATGTTGATGGCGCAAGAAACGATTACTGTTCCGGGGCTAGGGTTCTGCTTGAAACCCCTGAAGGACGGTCACTGTGTTATGCATTGAGATTAGAATTTCCTTCGACTAATAATGAGGCAGAATATGAAGCTCTCATTGCTGGCCTGAAGATTGCTAAAGAACTGAACATCAAGGCATTGCAGATCTTCAGTGATTCACAGCTTATTGTGTGTCAAGTCAAGAAAGAGTTTCAGACTAAAGGGGGAAACCTGCCTGCTTATTTGTCAAGAGCCTGGGAGCTTCTCGAGGACCTGGACCATTATACGATAAACCATATACCTCAGGAAGAAAACATGAAGGCAGATTCCCTCGCAAAGTATGCAAGCACTGGTGAAGCTCAATTATTGGGATTAGTTCCTGTGGAAGTCCTGTCAACTCCAAGCATTGATGCAATGGATATTGACTGTATCATGACTATATCACAGGAGCGAGAATCATGGATGACTCCGATATTGGAATACCTGTGCGACGGCTCTCTACCAGAAAGCTCAAGAGAACGGCAGAAGTTGTTAAGAAAAGCATCTAGATTTGTAATTCAAGATGGTTGATTGTATAGGCGGGGATTCTCAATGCCATTACTCCGATGTGTGACCAAGGAAGAAGCTCAGACAATTCTAACTGAGGTACACGGAGGAGAGTGTGGAGACCATTCAGGAGGTCAAACTTTAGCAAAGAAAATTCTCCGTTATGGATATTTTTGGCCAGATATTAATCGTGATGCCGCGAGTTACGCCCGAAAATGTGACCGATGCCAGAGATTTGCAAAAATCCCAAGAGCACCTTCCACTGAGATAACACAGATGGTCAGTCCGTGGCCATTTGCTATTTGGGGAATAGATCTCATCGGGCCTTTGCCAACTGCAAAATCCGGAATCAGATATGCTATAGTTGCTGTTGAATATTTTACTAGATGGGCTGAATATGAACCCTTAGCTACTATTACCTCTAGGAAAATGATAAACTTTGTAACTAAGAGTATCATTTGCAAGTATGGTGTGCCTCAAAAGATAATCACAGACAATGGAACCCAATTTGAAAGCAAAGAGTTCCAAGATTTTTGCAAGAAATTCAAGATCCAGAAAAGTTTCTCAGCAGTTGCTCATCTGCAGGAAAACGGGCAAGTGGAAGCGGTGAATAAAATTATCAAGTCAACCATCAAAAAGCAGCTAGAAAAAGCAAAAGGTGGTTGGGTTGATAAGCTGCCACTAGCATTATGGGCATACAGAACTACCCACAGAACTGCGACTGGGCACACACCATTTTCATTGGCATATGGATCGGAAGCAATGATTCCAGTGGAAACGGAAGTCCCTTCGCACAGAAGAATCCATTTCAATCAAACCGAAAATGAAAAGCTGCAACTTGAAGCCCTTGACTTCCTTGATGAAAAAAGGGAAGAAGCTGAGCTCAGAATTGCGGCTCATTAGCAAAGAATAGCTAGGCACTTTAATTCCAAAGTTCGCCGACGCAGCTTCGAAGTTGGGGATCTAATCTTAAAAATAATTATGACACCTACAGGTGTGCTTGGACCAAACTGGGAGGGGCCGTATGTTATAGGCCAAAAACTTCTTGATGGCACATTCAAACTTGTAACTGTCGAAGGAGATCCAATTCCAAGAGCTTGGAACAGCAATCATTTGCGCCCATATTTTACTTAAAGGCTTTAATGAAATATTGTAAAAGAATGATGAATGTATGATTCTTGTATTGAAAGCTGTTGTAAAGCCAGTGCAAATGAATAATAAGAACTATAAAGTGGATGTAGGCCCAGTTCTTGGCCGAACCACTATAAATCTTGTGTTCTTTATTATTATAGACTGCTTTGCTTTATTTCGATATATAAAATACGTCAATTGTATTACTAAAATGTCGATTTAATAATGCAGGCCATAAAAACAAAGCTTACCCATCACAAGACCAAGCAATCCTTGACATCACCCAACAAGCAAACGCTAAGCCATTTAAAATTTCCATACTCAAATCCTACGGAAGAAGTGCTTTAAGCAAAAAGTTAGCGGTTCGGCTGGAAGTGGGCCCTTGCTAACTAATTATGGAAGTTTGTACAAACGAGCATCCAGTTAAATAGCCTGTGTCTTCCCCCGCCAACCAGCTTAACTATGAAGCATACTTCTTTGGATAAAGGAAATTGTTGGCAATTAAAGAAAAAGAAGTGTATTTGGAAAAGATGACAGGGATCGCCGACATGAATAGATGGCAAAGAGGCATGGGCGAGCAAGCATCAAACTGCAAAAGACCTCTTCAGAGGCACAACTCTTCGAAGGATAAATACCTCGAACGGGGCATGCCAGAAAACTTTCTCGACAAAAGAAAAGATTAGTACGGAATGACCGGGAGCACCTTCCCAACTGGAAGGCAAGGCGCTTGTTCACTAGCTGAGACAGCTTGTGCAGACAAGCGTCCAAGTAACTTGCGTCAGCCCCGTGAATCCATACGATGATCGGAGGCACCTTCCCAAGTGGAAGGCAAGGCGCTCGTTCACCAGCTGAGACAATCTGCGCAAATAAACGTCCAAGTAACTTGCGTCCGCCCCGTAAATCCAGCCAACCATGAGAAAGTAACTTCCAGGCATACTCGGAGGCACATTTCACCAGGAGTTGAAGTGTAAGAGTCACTCTTCGGAGGTCCACTTCACCAGGAGCTGAAATAATAAAAAGCCCTCTTTGGAGGCACATTTCACCAGGAGTTGAAGTGTAAGAGTCGCTCTTTGGAGGTCCACTTCACCAGGAGCTGAAATGATAAAAAGCCCTCTTTGGAGACACATTTCACCAGGAGTTGAAGTGTAAGAGTCGCTCTTCGGAGGTCCACTTCACCAGGAGCTGAAATGATAAAAAAGCCCTCTTCGGAGGCCCGTTTCCCAGCGAAGAGGGAAAAGATGAAAGCCTCTCCCAAGAGGCAGAAACAAATAAAAAGACCTCTTCCCAAAGGCGCAATCAAACAAGAATAAAAAGACCTCTTCCCAGAGGCGCAACCAAACAAAAAAGACCTCTTCCCAGAGGCACAATCAAACAAAAAGCCCTCTTCGGAGGCACGAGCAGGTCGAATCCCTTTTTTGGAAGCCCACCGTATTATGAAGAAAAATTCACTTGCCAAAACAAAAGTGACCTTTTCCAAAAAGTGAAGTGTAAAAACTTCACATCAAAAAAAAAGGGAGAAGACTCCTCCAATATGAAGTGCATTCTACTAAACTAGAAAAATATTTTCTTGGAACGGAAATATTATCCTATAAAGTACAAATGCAAACTTCCTTCGAATGGATGAGTTGTTCTCTAAAGGAAGAGTACAAGTCTTCTTGAAACAGAAGAGTTGTTCTCCGAAACTTTGCCAATGTGAAAGAGATTGCAATAAACCATGGTATGGGGGCAATACAGTATTGTCATCACAAAAATGAAGACAATGCTCAATAAACATACCATAGGTTTACTGCAACCTCACATAAAGAGGATAAAGAAACTTGCATGAAAACAGAAAGTAAAAGCGTTCTCAAATACAGACAGAAATTTCTATAAGTAAAAGTCCATACTATGAGAATTTTATACATATGCAGGTTTCAAAGTAAAAGAAAGCGGGGACGGGTACCCGCACAATCTCCAGTCAACACAAGCTTATATACATGCAAAAAGAAAAAAGTAAAGCAAAGAAGGGAAAGCGGGACTCATCACTTCTTTCTCCCACCACCTTTAGAGCCTTCACCTGACTTAATAGGCAATTTTTCAGGCTGGCTTGGGAGAGTTGGGGAAGAAGGAGAGAGAGCTAGTGCTGGATCAACTTCCGTTTCCTTTTCAGTAACAGAAATGCTTCTCCCTTTCTTCTTTGAAGTTGTACGCTTCCTCCTCCTCTTTGAAGAAGACTCACTCCCCGGAGTGACAAGAGCAGACAATGTTATGTCATCAGAAAGGGTTCGCTCCGGAGATACTTCGCCTCCTTCAAGTCCTTCGGCCTTCTGCTCCTGCGAAGCGGTTGGATCATCCAAGTCTTGAAGGGCTCCTATTAATTCTTCCTGCGATCCCGGCTGGGAAGTAGAAGTGATTTGAAAGGATGGAGGAGGAACAGCTGGAGGAGGAGAAGTTTCTATGACACTAGGCGTTTCCGCTACAGAAGAAAAGCTAAAAATATTAGTATCTCCCGCGAAGAGAGGAGATAACGGCTCATCGAGTCTTAAGTAATAAGCAAGAAATTCATCAAGCTCGGCCGAAGCAAATGAGTAATCCGCTTGACCTGGTTCGACGTTAATATTACCAGGAGAAGTAGACTTCCTAATGTCAACTTCATAAGCTTGTGCTTCAGTGCTTTCTTCGCCTTCATCTCCACCCTGTGTGCTTGTAATCTCAGTTATGACTTTAGCCGGGGGCGGAGAATGGGAACCGGAGCCTGTGATATCAACGTCGGCCGAAATTGGAGGAGGGACAGGGGAAATTAATGGTGCTTCTTTCTCTGGATGCTCCTCTCTCATCGTCCCAGCACGCTCTCTAGCGAGCTGTTCTTTTCCTCTGGCAAGGGCTGCACGAGCTCCGTCATCCAGATAATGTGCCTCGAGTTCTTCTTCGGCATACCCAGCACCTTTAAGCATATCAAGCGCAGCTTCCCATACTTCAGCCAAAGTGATTTCATATTTGGGGCCCGAAAATGCGAGACTGCCACGCCCTACGACACTTTGCAAGTAGAAGTCAAATAATGTCGAACTGACATCGGCTTTAGTGGCTTTATGAGCTTCTTCAGCTGCAATTTTACCGGCAACAGCCTCATCGCGCTCTTTCTCAACTATAGCAAGTCGAGTTTTTAATGTCTCGATTTCGAGGTTCTGGGAGCTGGTCTGTTGTTGCAACTGTGCAACTTCAACGCGATAATCTTCTACAACCTTTTCCTGCCACTTGAGTTTATCTTCGGCCTCTCTTTGGCTAGCATGAGCATCCCGCACTTGTTGCTGAAGCACACTTTCCCTTTGAGAGTAGGAAGTGGAGGAAGTAGCAAGCTCCTCTTTAAGTTTTCCAACTTCCGCTTCAAGCTTTTCATTATAAGCGGCGATGCTCCTCATCTCTGCGTCATGCTGATCGAGAGTTTTTTGCCATTCAGATTTATCGTTCTCCATGGTCAACATAGCCTCAAGGTTCGCGCGATTCACTCTCTGGAGTTCGTCAACAAGTTTCTGCCAACTCGACATTCTCTCAATATCAAGTTTGACAGCATCAAGATTTCGCAACATGGCTGGTTTGTCGATTAGAACCAGATCAAGATCAAAGCGAACTCCTTTCAAGCACCAGTTTGGAAATCGGCTTTGAAGAGTAGTTGGGCCTGGTCCAACCTGATATGAGGGCCTGCCAATGATCGTCTGAATGTCGCTACGAGCGAGAGCGGGAGATTAAGAAGGCACCGAAGCAATGGGCTCTTTAAGAATGTCAGATGATGAATTTTCACCATGCTTGGTCCGTTTGCTCGAATCTTCGGCAGCATGGCTCTTTCCTTTGTCATCATGGGATTTTCGTTTGAGGGAATCATCCTCTCTGTGGGAAGAGCCATGACGTTCATCCCCTCTCCCGTACCGTTCTTCGTATGTTCTTCTCTCCTGAGCTTTTTGAGCAGCCCTCTCTTCATCAGTTTCCCTATGAGGGGGAAGATAGCGCCTGTAATCATATTGACTGCGCCTTCCATACTGCTTAAAGTCGTCATCATACGAGCCACTTCGTCCCATTTGAGAACCTGAAATTGAAAAAGAAGCATAACTTGAGAATCTTAAAATTGTAAGGAGTTAAGTGCATATTAGTGCCAAGAAATCCTAAGTGTGTGTGGTGTGTGCAAACTACACGCGCCGAACGACGAACCGCTCCTCCGTTGGGGGTAGTGATAGATTTTACAGCCAATGTCAATTCTTGAGCTGGAGGAGTCTGTTGAAGAGCAGATGTCGCTTCAACCACTGGAGATATAATTTTAGCAGCGGAAAGATCATCTTTAAAGAGTTCTTGAGACGTAACCATAAAGTCGCTCAACCCTTCAAAAGTGTCATTACCGCTGTGTTCAACAGGGCCCTTCACCTCAGCTCCTTCATCAGTAATCTTCCCGGTTTGTTGAAGATTTTCTTCTTCTTCGATAATCGGGGAAAGAGCAAGTTTACAAGATGGCCCCGCAACGTCAGTTGGAGTAGAACATTTTACCAACGAAGCCTCAGTTGTAAGTTCCTTCAGTACGGGTTCGTCAGTAGAAACTTGGGAATCTAATGCCTTAGCTGGGGAATCGGGGACTTCGTGAGGTTGTGTAGAGCGGGAAGAATGTAGAAGTCCAAACTGATGTAAAATTTCGTCTTTCAGCAAAAACTTGATGCTTCTTTCCTCAACTGCCACGGCATTTAATCTCTCAAAAGTTGATTTGTGGCTGGAGTCTCTAGAAGGAGGAGGAAGCACTGTAAAAAACGAAGAAATAAAGTAAGCACTTAGCGGTTCAGATCTTGAATAACTCAGGAAATGAAGAGGACGGAGAAAGGCAATCTTACTTCCTACTCTCCAAATGGCATAAAATCCTAAAGGGCAGCGAACGAAGAAGTATTGATTCAGAAATCCGTGTGCACTGTCAGAAAGATCAGTAATCAGCTTACGCTTTCTGGCACTTCTCACAAGAATTATAGAAGGATGGTCTTTATTCTTTACAAATGTGCATAGGTAACAGATCTCTTCAAAGCTCGGAAGACGGTTAAGTGTTCTCCCAAATAGAACGCATAATCCCATCAAGATGGCATAGCCAGTGGGATGCAATTGAAAGGGAGAGATAGATAATCAGAGAAGGAGCTGTTGAAGAAAGTCATTGAAGGGAGGTATGGCACTGCACATGCACATCTGGCGGTTAACAGCAACAAAACCACGAGGTGGTCTGTCAGCAGAATCATTTGGCCCGGGCAGTAAAGCATCAGCTTCAGCAATGCCAAATTGAATGCGTAGTTGATCAAACGCTCGTTGTTTCAAGGTAGTTGGAGCTCTTTCCGGAGGGTTATTCAGTGGAATGGCTATCGGAAAGGCCCCTTCAGCTTGTTCTATCACTTCCTCTTGATGAGAAGACATTCTACACAAGGAACGGGATGTTCAAATGTGAAGGTGCATGTTTCCTAAATGTGTGAAGTACTGTGTAAAACTAACAAAGCAACAAGCAAATATAACTGAAACTAAACTAACAGACATTTGTCAACTATAAAGTTTTAGAGTTTGTTGTTTTAAGTCCAAATACCAGTGCAGTGTTGATACAAACAAATCAGTTTTGGTCAGATAATGCTTTGCTTTAATACTTCACTTGAGTTTGTTGATTCACGACATTTCATATAATATCTTTAAGTTAATTATCCTTTATCGACTAATCTGTCATTTGATGTGGGCAGTCAGTGGCAGTATATTCGCCCTAGTTTTCTGCAAATATTGTATTTAACAGGTCGTTAGCATTAAAGATGGTACAATCTATTATCAAAGCACAGCAAAGTCATGTTAGTTATCTCGGTCGTTCAAAGTTCAAAAATTAAAAGCGCGATCAAGTTCTAGCAAAATTTTGAAGCCTTCAAGTTGCTCAGGTCCTAGGTTGTATGGTTACAGAACGCAAGGAATATGCGATCAAGTCTTAGGTCGTCCACGACCTAACCAGAAGGTCGAAGTGATTTTAGGTCGCGAGGAGTAACTTGGTAATGAAGAATTGTTCAAGTTTTAAGTCGTCTACACGACCTAAAAGCTAAGTCATAAAGCCTCACGTCAAGACAGTGCAAATCGGACTAAGTCCTAAGTCGTCAAGAAACAAACACGACCTAAAAAGTTAGGTCGTGTGCAATTAAGGTCGTAGAGATTCTTAAGTCGGTCAATTCGAAAACCGTGCAAATCAGCTAGGTCGCGAGAATTTCACGTTATCTCTTCTCAACCCACTGATCCTTCTCCAACCCAATACCCGTTATCACCTCAATAACGTCGATCCATCATCCTCTCAATTAAGCATGTTATCCATTCATACCACCGGCTCACCCAATTCTGATTCGAATCATCTCAAATCCATCTCACTGCTTTGCTCCCATGAATCGCAACAACAACATAACTCAACGCGATCGAAAGTGAAGCGAGGCGCACGGAGTTGGATTGAATCAGAAAATGGGGATTCGTGGTTCGAAGCCGATCATGGTTGGATAAAAGTTGAATTTACTTACACGATGTGGAGTAGAGATGGATCGACGGCCTAATTGGAGCAGATTTGCCTCTGGAAACTCGAGAAATCGCTAATGGTAGAAAGGGTTAGGGAAGCAATTAGGAAAGGGGGAAGAAACGAGCTAACGACTATATAGGGCAGAAGCAAATAGATGTGTAGATTAAGCTATCTCTTAGGTCGCCTGCAACTTAGTAAAGTTAGGTCGAAGCACACGACCTACGACCTAGGCGTGTACTTCGAGGGGCAAGTGTTAACTCTACTTTCGAGCGACCTAAAAATAACCCGACCTAAAATTGGCACGACCTAAAGAAACGGCACGACCTAACTATAGCACGACCTAAAGAAGGTGAGACGACCCAACAACCTAAAGGTTAACGACCTAGCAGCTTGAGTAAATAGAGCGACCTAAAGGTGGACGACCTAACTGCCTAAAAGAATGGGACGACCTAACGACCTAAAGGTTAATGACCTAGCAGCTTGAGTAAATAGAGCGACCTAACGACCTAAAGGTTAACGACCTAGCAGCTTGAGTAAATAGAGCGACCTAACGACCTAAAGGTGGACGACCTAACTGCCTAAAAGAATGGGACGACCTAACGACCTAAAGGTTAACGACCTAACGGCTTAAGTTCCCTGCGACCTAAAGAGTTAAAGCGGCAACGACCTAATGATTTGATAACCTATTTTAGGTCGTTCACGACCTTATACTTGGCGAAAAAACTATGCCGCTTCCCTATAAGTCGCTAAGTCCTACCCGTTGGTTTGTTTGGACAAGTGCACACCATTTAGGTCGTAACTCGTATGTCTTTAGCTCGCCAACTACCTACAACCTTCCTTAGGTCGCCCACACTTCCTTAGGTCGTTCACGACCTAAGGCCTGTCCAAAATTCTCTATAAATACACCCTAAGCTCCAACATGAAGAGGACTTTTGGGCGGGGGATCATTTTCTTCAAAGCAACAAGACTCTGCCATTTTCAAAGCCGAGCCTTACTTCAACATTCGAAACTCACAAGACGCTTCAATCAACTTCAAACAAGGATTCGACATATTCAATCATGAATTTGAAGAACTCTCTTGTATCGAAGTTTTTCTGGCTACTTGTCTTTTGAAGTGAATTGTAATTGAAAGAAATTGTAAAGAATTGTAATAAAATCATCAATAAAAGAGTTTAAAGTGGACGTAGGCTCAATATTAAGCCGAACCACTATAAAATTGTTGTCTTTTACTGCTTTTCTGTGATTTCTCTGCTTATACTCTAATTCTCATGCGAACGGGTGGTGCTTTCATACTTACTCTACTTACACCGGGGTGTTAGCGTCAGATTTTTACGTTAACACCATGATTAATTTTTTATATCAAAATAGTATTATTTGAAATTTGAAAATATAATGTATTCTATATAAAAAATATGACTTAGAAAATGTCATATATGATTTTGACTAGGTCTATATTTCAACGTTGAAATTTTAGATAACTTTTAAGTGTTTTCTAACCATTATCTATGTTAAACTCTTAAACCATAAAAGAGAACAGATGTGGAATAACGTATCTATGGATGCAGCAAACAACTCTTTAGCTTAGGTGGTTGCCAGAGACTTCAATTGCATCCTCGAAGGCAATGAAAGAATATCAGGGAATAACTCTTTAACTGCATATTTAGATTTTTAGGCTTGTTCCAACTCAACTGGGTTGATGGAATCAACGCTAGAAGAAACCAGTTTACTTAGATACGAGGACTAAATATCCCTACATATCAAACTGGATTAAATATTTGGTAATATGGAGTTTCTACACAAATTCACACAAATTTCAATCATTTTGAACCACTCAACCACTGATCATTCTCCTATCTACATTAAAAATTTAAATGACATAGTACTCAATCAAAATAACTTTATTAAATTTAATAAAGCTTGGATTTATCGATCAGGCTATCAGGAAGTGATATACGGTTCTTTAAGCTTTAGAAGCAAAGACAACCCTGTATTTAGCTTTCTAAGTAAATTAAAATATGTCAAAAGAAGATTGAAAAGATGGAACAGTAGTGCTTTGACCATAAAAAAACAAAGTGATTGTATCCGAGATTATACCAGTTCCCTTTATATGCTTCTGGTCAATGGCCCAAATAATGAGGAGCACATACAAGAATACAGGAGCACCATTCAACAATGCAAACTATTTTGCAAGCTGAAGCTTTGGAAAATCAACAAAAGCTAAGGGCCCGTTTGGTTTTATTTTGTATTTTGAGTTTTGTATTTTCAGCTTACACTAAGAAACATGAAGAAAAAAGAGAAGATCTATAATTCTTAGCCGTTGTGACGACCAACGGACGACAAAGGAGTTGGATTGTTCTCCATGCTTTTCTTATCTCTCGAAACACGAAAAACAAAATAAACTTGTTTTTTATTTTACATGTTAATTTCATTTTTCAAAATTGTTTGTATTTCAACAATACATACAACGGACGCGCTTTTGTATGGACGAAAACACAAAACTAAAAACGACAAGCCAAACGAGGCCTAAAGTGTACTAGTTAACCCAGAAATCAAAAATTCTTCCGTGCCATGATGATTGCAAGAACATAAAAAGATTAATTGATGAAATTGAAAGACATATTTCAGATCCCCTTAAACTGAAAGAGTAATAGTCAAATATTTTTCTGAGTTGTATAACTTAGATAGCACTACCTCTTACTTTGAAAACTTAATTTGCAAAAAAGTACTATTTGAGAACGCAAAAAGAAATCTTATTCAACCCATTGACTTGGAAGAAGAAGCAGCTCAAGACTTCAAATTAAAAACACAATAAGTCTAGGGCCTGAGGGTTAAATGCAAAATTCTACAAACATCATCGGGAACAAATTAAGAAGGAACGCCTATCTTCCATGAACTACGTATTCTATAAAGGGAAGTTTTTAAATGAAATAAACCGTTCTTTTACCACATTGGTTCCAAAATCTCAAAATGCTAATAATACTAATGAGTATGGGCTTATATCCTATTGCAGCGTGTTATACAGAATCCTTTCAAACATCATTTGCGATAGGATGAAAGGCCTAATAAATGATCTTATTTCTTACAATCGAATTGCTTTTATCCTAGGTAAAAACATTTTAGAAAGTTCTTTATTGGCTTATGAGATGGCAAGGAGCTTCAATAGGAAAACAAGCAAAAATATGTGTATCAAAGTGGACTTACACAAGGCATGCGACAAAATCAACAGAGAATTCATCGTTCATGTCATGGAAAATATGGGATTTCCTCCTCAATTTGTCTTTCTCGTTCGCTAGTGCATTTCAACCCTAACTTTTTCAATCATCGTCAATGGCACTCCTCAAAGTTTTATGTTTATCTACCGTAATAGAGGCATTACATAGGGAAATCCTATCTTTCCTGATTTATTTGATGTTGTAATGGAATTCTTATCAATTAAAATTGAATGTGAGCATTTGCTAGGAAATATCATCCCCATATACAACTTAGATCCACTGTTAAATCACTTGACCTAAACATATGATTTTTAGATATTTTCAAAAGCCAACCTCTCAAGTTTAGTTTCTACTAAATTAGTCTTTAATGAAATGGAAAAGGTTGTTAGTCTGACAGTAAATACCCAAAAGACCATAATTTTCTTTAAATACCCAAAAGACCATAATTTTCTTTGCGAAATGTCTCACTAACAAAGACCAGATTATACATGAACTTAAGGTACAAAGTGCATGTTTACCAATCAAGTATTTAGGGGGTTTCATTATCAACTACCAAATTAAAGACTGCTGACTTTAGGGATCTACTTGATAAAATAAATAATAGTCTTGGCTCATGGAGCAACTGATTCTTGAATACAAGTGGGAAACTGGAACTAATTAAAACAGTGATTAATCTAATTATACAATTTTGGATGCGAATATGTCAAGCTCCTAAGGTTATTTATACAAAATTGAACATACGTGCTAATTTCCTTTGGCAAGAATAATATCACAAAATTAGTCTGTCCACTGTGTGCAAACCTAAAGGTGAAGGGGGAGTATTTTTGAGCAAGCTGGAAGAGCTGGATTAGGCATATGCTTTCAAACTAATATGGATCTTCTTACAGCAAGACTCCTTGTAGCAAGGTGGTTACATAATAGTTACTGCTTCGACAAACACCTTTGTCCAAGTGGTTAATTGATTCGGCTTTGGTGCAGGATGTCACAAGTTCGAAACTTGCTTTCGAACGTTTATTTGACATAGGATGTGTTGTCCCAATGATTTGTTGTATATAAAGTATCAGTTCAAAAAAAAAATAGTTACTGCTTCAATAAAAAAATTGGATAGATAATTTTGAGAATAATGCTTCTTTTACATGGAAGCTCCTATTAAGGATTAGGGAAACAAGTAAACTGTTGATACGAAGACAAATTGTAAATGGTAGAAACATAAGTTTATGGTTTGAAGATTGAATCAGGAACAATTCTATGTCAAGCATACTGGGGTGGTCTTACATGGCTTTATTTAGTTCACATAACCACCCAATAAGCAATATCATTAAACATAGTGAATGTGAGTCGGCGAAATAGGGATCTTGAGGCTACATTAACACTATAGAAGGGGTGAATAATGATTGATTATATAAATAATTTTAAATTTCTTAAAATTCTACTTGAAATGATGTAATTAACAATTACAGAAATAACCACAGAATCAAAGTGCAGATAAAGGTAAATATAGTAAAAGTAAAAATGAAAGAAAGCATCAAAGTTTTACACTAATTCGGAGTTACCCTACATTCATTCACGCATAATTCCTTATACGGATTTCTTTTCAACTAGTAAATAAAAATACAATCTCGATTTGAAGGTTATGAGACACACCCTCCAGAATCCCGACCTCTGTGCAGAGTCGCTTGATTTCCAGGCTACAAACACATCGACTAGATTTATGAGCTACTAAGTATACTCAATTGATTTTACGGCTACAATTTCACTCAACTGATTTTACGAGCTACAATCACACCAACAAGTATAGCAGTATGATTTGATAGAGTTTTACTGACTCAGATCTTCGATCTTGATTACAAATGATCATATAACTCTTGAATAGCACTTTGATCTTGTTTTGAGTGAAAAAGATGGGAGACACCAAAGAGTAAATGAAGGAGGATCAAACTTATGATGATTGAATTTGATTCTGATTGAATTTCGACACAGTTTGGATAGAAATCGATTTAGAAATCAAGAGAGAGAAAAGATGAAAGAAATAGTCAATAAAAATTCATTTGGAAGTCTGGTATCTACAGGAAAGCAATGGACATGTCCATTCATGAAGAGATACGACTAAAGACACTTCCATTCAAATTTGAATTTTAAAAATTACGGCTACTGTGTCGATATATATAGGAATTGGATATGTCGACATATCCTTCACAAAATTGAAAATTGCTTCACAAAATTTTGATAATTTGTAGAATCATTTAAATATAGTTTATACACATTTTAATTAAAATATAATTATAAAGCTATAAAATAATTTTGAAAGATCTAATAAGAATATTCAATATAATGTAAATAATATATATATAATTAATATAATTATAACTTATTAAAATATAAACAAAAATTCAATAGGAGATTTTAGGCTCGAGGAAAAAGTTGTAGAAAAATTTAGTTTCAGGGACAAGAAGTTTTCTTTTTAGGCTGAAGGACACTTTTTAGTGTAAATCACAGAATGATAGTTGTAACTATAATTTTTTTTTACACTAATAAATGTCCTTCAAACTAACAAGCAAACTTGCTGTCATTGAGACTAAAATTATTCGCAACTTCTTCCTTGTGTCTATTTTCCTGAATTCAATATATATATAAACTTAAAAACACCAAAATAACATCTTTATAATTATAAGAGATTGAAAATCATTTTGAAAAATATTTTGAAAAGATTATTTTAAAATCAGGATATTTGAAAAACAATTTAAAACAAAATCAAAGAAGGAGGAAGAGATCGGGAAAGTGCTATCAGGGTTTTAACATAAATTCTACAACTCTATAACTTGTCTAGAATATCTTGAAATATTGAACTCTTCAATACTCATGAGTCTCCAATTATCATCTTGAATCTACTCTTGACATCAGCATCTTGAATCTACTCTTGATATCAACATCTTGAATCTACTCTTGATACTGCGCAGTCTTCTTAATCAATACATGTCTAATATCTTGCACTATGTACTATATAATCTTAATAAAGCATTAGTATTTATATTTTATATAATGTTCTATAGTTGTTATCATTAAAACCAATATCTAAGGTACTAACAATCTCCCTTTTTTGTGATGACAACTCTGTATATAAAATATAATATAACTCCACTTGGTTTACAAAACTCCCACTTAATTTATGCCTAGATTTTATATATATATATATATATATATATCCCTTTGTTATCAACAAAAATAACCAACTAATATTATAGATCTAACACTTACTCTTACTCTAATTCTAACTAACTCTAACTCCCTTTAAATAAAATACAAATTGATATATATATATATATATATAATGATAATGAGAATGATTGTATAAAAACAATAAGTGGTATGTAAAATTAGATAATCATGAAACAGTCATAATCAATCAAATATTCATTCAGTCCAACAAAGTTAATGTCACACACAATTCAAACCAATCAAATCCAAACCAAACCAATCAAATCCAAACCAAATCAAGTGTTATTATTCATATACAATCAAACCTATTTAAACTAGACATTTTGAAGAATTCCAAACCATCCATCGGCGCCAAAGAATGGATTTGCTTTAATAGCATTCCAATCTTCATCATCTTTGTTGATGGCACACTCTAGATTAGTGGTTGGTTCTTCTTTGTTCAAGGTAGAAATCATCCATCGAATTACGTCGAAATGCCTTCATTGCTCCTTGATCATCCTTATCTGATTCAATTCACCATTTTATTTTGAATTATGTACTGTTGTGATGCATATATTAGCAATTTCTATATTTGATTTATTATCACTGGAGGATGTGTCTGAATCGTCTAATGTTGCAGCATAAGCCCTTCTTCGTTTTCTGGATGAATCGGTATTTGGTGTAGTTTTCAGTTTATCGGGATATGGACAGTCCCATTTTAAATGGCCAGGTTCATCGCAGTTATAATATCTAATGTCATTTCTGCTTCTTGGATTTTTGTTGTCATTTCTTTTGAAATTGTTTATCTTTCTATATTTTAGAAATTTTTTCAAATTTCCTGTCGTGAAAACAATTTCTTCATCGCCATCAGAAATCCAAATTCTCCATCATTGTATTAAAAGCTATAGATTTCTTCTTTGTCGCTTTGCTTTCTCTCCTTCCCTGCATTTGTACTTCAAAAGACATTAAATTGTCAATTAACTCTTAACATATTAGAGTGCTAATGTCATTAGTCTCTTTGATTGCAAGAGCCTTTTTATCTCGTTCAGAAGTAAGTGAATTGAGGATTTTTCTAACTTGATCATCCTAGAAAAAACTTTTACCCAGTGCAATAAGTGATTGTCTTGGAATCTACTATCCATATCAGATACAGACTCATTTTGAATAATTGAAACCGATTTGTTAAGATGAAAATTTTGGTATGTTTAACCATTCTTGTGCCTTCATGTGCAACTTGCAAAGCGCTCTAAATTTCAAATATAGACTTACATATAAATACTCTATTAAATTCATTTTTATCTAATGAACAAAATAATATACTCATAGCCTTAGAGTTACTTTATGCAACTGCTTTTTGGTCAGCAGTCCACTATTCAAAATTAATCTTGGGTTCAGTGTACTCAGTTTGTGTGATATTCCAAGTGTCTAAACCAACTAACTATAAATAAATTTTCATTCTACATGACCAATGTAACAACCCTATTTGAAGATGTGATACTAAGTTAGTTTAATTAAAATAGAAGTGTTGGATTCCGTTTTTATTATTATATTTGGGAATTAAATGATTATTCAATCAAAGTTTATTTAACAAAGGATTTAGTCATAATAAAAATTGAATTAGCAGATAAATTCGTTTTGAGATAATATATCAAATTTTAAATAAGATGTTTTAATAAATATAAAATATTTTAAAATATAAATAATTTTATATAATTGAAATAATTAAAGTAAAATTATTTGTATACATCAATACAATGAATAGTGGAATTTAATTCATTTGTGTTAATATATTGGATAATTAAATAGAACATAACAGTATTAAGTTGAATTATGTTGTTTTCTTGTCAAATTATATTTCAAAGAATGCAGTCCGAAACTGACAACCCTGCAACAAGTAGCTGAAGTATGTGTTTGGCAGTCACATACTTCCCTAGAGTTTACAAGCGAATCTTGGTTCTCTAGGTAATTCAAAAAAAAAAAAAAGAAAGAAAGAAGAATGCAGTGTGAACAAATTTAAATTAGATCGGGATATAACTGTAAATAGAGGATAAGGACTAATAGTTCAAATTTAAATGCAAGGGGAAATTAACTAATAAATGCAAAAGAAAAGAACTAAAGGAAAATTGAATTTTAAACTCTGGCCCAATTAAGTAAGCCTAAGCCCATTCTTATCCCAACCGGTAATGGCAAACCCGCTTCTCCCTTTGGCTTGCCCTATTTCCCTGATTGGATACGAGATCGATAGAAAACAAAAGGAAAAGAAAAATAACAAACGCGACCATGGAATCGCAACTCCAGGCGATCGTTGGAGCGAGGCCGAGGCGAGCATGATGTCGCCCGTTCGTGGTGGAAGCTAGGGCGATATGGCATCAGGCATGGATGAGGCACCAGGGTTTGAAATCGAGCTCGGCAACTCAAAGAGTGAAGGTCAATGCAGGTAGAGGAGTGACGAAGTGTGTGATTCAGGCGCGGCTTGTAGGCGATAAAGGTAAGATTAGCACAAAGATCGATGGCATGGACTTGAGGTAGTCGTGTGACTTAGGGAATGTAGTGAGCGATCGTTGGCAGCCAAGAAGCAGCGGACGATGAGGAAGTTCGGGCTATTCCCGATATTCAGTAGACAATGGTGATGCTGCGATGTCTGTGATGGGTATGGCACGGGATGAAGATCATTATGTGCTTATAGTCGGGACACAAGAGCTAATGGTTAAGGTGGGTTATTATTTTAACTCACACTACTATATCTAAATAAATGTGTTTACTTTGCACGCTTAACTTAGCTTAGAAATCACTTATGAATTGCGTAAAATATTTAGTAGCGATTGGATGAAATAATTAAAATAAAGTGCATGCTATGGGTTTAAATTGTTCGATGAATAAATTGGTTGAATTATGAATTTAAAATATTGGATTGAAACGATAATTGAAAATGAATTAAATGATTAAAATGAAGTTGCATGTTAAAACTATATTGTTCACTGCAACTTTGGAACGATAGCTGAAATTGCATACGTTGTTGTATGATCGGAGTTTGCCAAAAAGCAACTCGGATTGATAAATAAATTCATATTCTGAAATGATATTTTATAGAGCTTCGTTGGCTTTGAAAGTTCTATTCTGATGGATTTATTGTTAAATTATTTAAATGTTTTTAAATGAATTTCGAAAATGAGACTTTATCCAATTTGATCCTTATTGGAAATTAGTTTATAAAATATATAGTTAAATTATATTATCTTCTTAACTTATTGCTTATCACAAAATTTTCAAATAAAACTTTTAAAGATAAGTAATATTTATTTACAAGATCTTTTTAAAATTATTATTCATCAGTATATAATTTTGAAAATGCTTTAGAGGCAAAATATAATATATGATATTATTTTAGAAAAAAAATTATGAAAGTTATAAATTCAATTTCAAATAATTTTAGCTATAAAAGCTACTTAAATGATTTTAGAAAGAGTTTGAAAGCCTTTGGAAAATTATATCTTTATTTATATGTGTATGTATTTAAATAGATTTTCAGAATAAAGTAAGTCATCAATTATGAAAAGTAAAGTTTGTTTTAAAATAAATTTAGCTAAGATTTTAAGTTTACAAATAGTTTATGGTTTAAAAGTGTTTATGAAGTAATTTCCACTATATCTATATATATATTTGAAATAAAATGAATTATCAATTATTTAAACATTGTTTTGATTGAAAGACCTGATAAAGGAAATTTATTTTAAGACTTAAAACTTTGTAACTCTTTTCTTTATATATATATATATATATATATGAGTTATTGGATTTTAAAAGTGATTTTGGAAAAATTATATTTATATAAAAGCAAATTTAAAACTCTTTTAATTTATTTATTATGGATTAACAAAGGTAAGAAGTTTAAAAGTGAATTAAAGAGAGAAAAATATTTTGGAAATCATTTTCTATATGATAAAATTATATTAATAACTTTCAACTTATATAAAATATTGTTGGCTTTTATTGTATTTAGTTTTTGGCTAATTTTATGTAAGTTTGGATTGGATTTCTAATGAATTTCGTGATCTATGAAACAAAGAATTTTAATAAACGATTGAAATATCGGGTGGTATATGACACATTGTACAATTCTTTTGATTATTATTATAATTTGTTAAATAGAGCTTGAGTGGAAATTACTAGTTTTTAGTAAATATTTGAATTTACTTTCTGATATGGGATAGTAAGGCAAACTCTTGTAATTGCTGGACTGACAGTAATTAACACTTAGAGTTGTATTATCTTAGGGTATTCGGATTTCTGTCCGATAGATTCCTAAGAGAAGATAACTCATTTTTCATCGATCTGAAAATCGATACATTTTTAGATTTGGGTAAGTAGATCTCTTTCGGAAGATCTATTATGGTGTAAATACGGTTGTATCTTTCGAAAGGTAGATTTTTATATGCATCGTAGTTTATAGATACTACAACCTATCGGTTTATTTTATTTTATACAGTTAGACTATGTTTACCTCTTTCGGAAGGTAAGTTTGCATAGGACGGATTAGGTACGCGGCTGCTCTTTTCTTTGAGCGGTGTTCCTAATCTGCAATCTTTTTCGAAAGACTTCCTTTCTATGTAGCGGATCTCTTTCAATAGATTTCGTGTCACTACATTAAACTGATAGATGACTACCATTATTATTTCATTATTGATGATTATTTCTTTAGAGATTTTTGTATGGATATTCCGTATTCTTTATGGCTCTGTGGAATTTTGAATTGGTTATCACCATATTTTGAGATAATGGTCTATGAGACTTGATATGAATTTATGAAATGGTGATTTGTTATATATGCCTTATTTGAGTAATTGTTTTGGACACATTTTATTTATGACTTATTTGATTATTGTTAAATCATAATTATAATATATGCATTTTTTGGTTTGATATGCCTTTTATGGATTTTTGACTTTTAGGCATACTTTGAGATGACTTATTTTAGAGTTAATTCATTTATGCATTTTAAAGTAATGAATTTAATTAATATGCCTTATTACGATTGTTTATACAGCATATTTAATATGACTAAGTCATAAAGTTATGATATTAGCATCTCACCATTTTATTTAGATATAGTCTGTGTAACGACCCGTAAATTTCGACAATCAAAGTCGTTAATTAAAATTTTCATTTTAATAAGATATTGGAATTAAATTTAGGAAGAAAAGAAAAAATTTTATAATTAACAATGAAGCGAATGTTTAAAATTGTTAATTCAATAATATTTTATGAGTTAGTATTGAAAGAAATTAAAATTCGCAATTTAATAATGGAATAATAACTAAATTAAAATGAAACAATGTTAATACGTGTTAATTGTCAACAATCTAAACGAAACTCCAATTCATTGTATTTAAACATGTTATGCTTAGTTATAAAATTTAACAAGTAACAAAATGTAAACATTTGATTATTGTATTAAATAGATAGTAAATGGTAATTGAAAGATGAGTTTTGTGTAGGGGATTATAATATGTGTGCACTGATTTTAGTGGGATGAAAAAGGTAAAGAATAAATTTACAAATGTTATAAAATGGAAAATGGTGACAACTATTGTTCGTTACCAATGTATTTAATCAATAGCAATTAATTGTAATTAAACATTACCTTATGTAAGTTAAGATAATATTTGAATGATGATTCCATTCATTCTTGTAAGCAGTTATTATAAGTTGCATGTTGAAATGGTTGATTGAATTGAGATTTTAAAATTTAACTTAAATGAACAAATAAAGGTTTATAATAACGGAAATTTAGGTAATAAGTTTTGAACAAGTTGATAAATAATAACCAAATTAAGGGAATAGTATTAATATAAATAAAGTTGAAACAAATTGGATATAGAGAAATAAATGTAATAAATTAATTAATGTGGATTTCAATAAAGGGTAATTGGAATAAATTAAGGAATATGTTAGTATAAGTTAATTTTTATTAACTTGAAAGGAAATCCAACCAATTCAAGTTAAAAGTTACACTTGGTGATAAATATAATATAAGAGAACTAATAAATATTGAATAAATTTTGGAATAGTTTGTAATAAATGTTAATTGAGTAAAACCAGTGTTATGTAAGTAATTACAATATTGGGGTGTAAATAATGAACCTCTAAAAGTGTAATTAAGAGTTAATGACGATATTTATTGTACGTTACTTATTTTATTAGGTTGTTAAGTTAATTTGTAATAAATTTCAATCAATTCGCTAAATTATTGCAGTTAACGTGGAATAAATTGATAAGTGGAAAATGTTAAATTCAATAAGATAAAACATTTACATTGTAAATATTGTATAAATTTTGTTGTATATGAAATTCTATAAAATATGTTTGAATTGGTATAAATGAAAAGAAAACAGTGTTATATAATTAAAATTCGTTGAAATTCGTTGAAATTAGTAATGAAATGAACTGGAATTAGATTAATTTAAATGTTTCAATTTGATGGAAACATAAATTAAATTGTAATCAATGAGTTAATATAAGAACTTGCATTTTTTTTTGTAAAAATGGAATGAACATTTCAATTAAAATAATTCCCTATTTTGAGATGTATAAAGAAAAATTTTCATTTTGAATAAGTATAATTTTATATATACGGAAAAATTGAATTTTCGAATAATGTATACAAACGCAGTTATTAGTATTCATATTTTAAAAATATATCATAAGGTTCATGGTTGTGTAAATGTTATGGAATCAATTAGAAATTACCTTGCATTAAAAGTTGTACATTAATTATACATGTTTATATTTATTTTACACTTTATATACGGTTAAAACGTGTAAATTTGGATGAATTAATATCACAGTTACAGTGATCAAAAAAGTAAAGTAAATAATTTTATAGTGCATATATATACACACACACACACACACACACACACACACACACACATTCATAAATTAATAAAATTGGTTTGAATAATATAAATAAAAATCTAGGTAGACTGGTTTGGTAATTGATTGATTGATTGTATAATTGATTGATTTTTATCGATTGAGTAATATCATTAATTGATTTTTAAATTGATTGTTTAATTGATTACGTTAATGGAGGATGCATACATTACCATAAAATGAATGTGTTAATAAAGAATTTAATGATATAAATATGTGCATATTTGGATTTATGGAAATGAATTAACCGAAGTAAGATTCAAAACTTGGACCCCAAAGGTTTGTAATATATAAGTGGCCCTTCATTTGCTTAATATTTATTATCATATCCGCATTCTTTTCTTCTTCTTTTTCTTTCGTTCCAAGTCATCCATGTAGGTTCCACTTGAGCATCCATTTGTTAAACTACTCATTCTTATTAATTTATAGTAACCTCGTATGATTGATTTCTAATTAATAACTGCCTCATTCTTTTCATTTGTTTCTTTTTTTATTTGCTCCATTACAAGTAGTTTTCGTGAAGTTTTTTTTTACATCCAAATTACTATTCATGCCACGTCATTAGCATTTAATATTCTTTATTTCTAAACTTCATTTTGTTTACACATTATAAGTTCTTGTAGCTTTCTTTTATTGGCAATTCATTCTCCTGAAGCTTCATATATAAAAACGGAAGATTTATTTTTTTCTTCATTTATATACTTATTCCTTTACTTTACCTCTTTCAACACTACCGTTTTCTAAGGCTGTTCATATTTTTACTTATATTTCAATTCTTACTTGGTTTATATATACTTTGTTAGCTTTTCATTTATTTCTATCTTCATTCCTGCAGCCTTTATTTATTCTTCAAATCTCCTTATTATCTCTCATTTTAATTTTTCCTTCCTCTTAAAATATTCTTCTTCTTCAAATTTTATTCTAGTTCAAACTTTCTTCTTTCTTTTAAACCTCTCTATAAATATCCTGCTATAAACCCTAGCCTCCCTAATTCTCATTTGTTCTGTACGTACATCTCAACTCTCTCCTCCTCAATGGAAGACAAACAAATCTTAGATCCAAATAAAAATTCCAAACCAAATCCAAGCTAAAATTCAAACTCCTCTGAAAAATCTGGAAGCAAAATGCGTGAGGGAGTGAGGGAAAGAAAGGGGGATGACGTGGCGCTTGAAGGTGTTCTTTTATTTCTTTTTTTTTTGAAATTTCAATCACCATTAATGCGTATAACTTTCTCCTACGAACTCTGTTTCACGTGGGATTTTTTTGTTAGGATCGTAATAAAATTCCAGATCTTTTGGCACTGGTTTGAACGGATTTGGAGACTGTCAATTTTTTTGGGTTTAAATTGAATTTAAATTCAATTTAAATTCAAAAGGTGAGTGTTTTAATCCGCTCACAACTTCTAAAATATCTTATGTTTGTTAAATTGATTTAGGATATGAGTAGAAATTTATTTATGACTGTTTGGCATGTTTTATTCATCATCTCAGTTAAATCGCATTTATTTAGTTTAACTGTTAATTAATTTTATTTTTGCATATAAATTGACAGTTATAATTTATTTATTTGCATATAAACTGCTAGTTAAACAGTTATTAAATTTATTATTGAATATAAACTGTTGGTTAATACCTTTTATTTATTACATGTTATATTTTATATGCTCTATATTGATGTTTGTTTAAAATTAGATGATGATTATAAAAATGGTTGATGATTGATATTTGGATGAATGGATGTTATTTTTCTTATTTTGTATAAACTGCAAGTTATTATGCATTTTCATCTCATTCGGGATTGCGGTTTGAAATGATATACAACCGCATTTTTTTTATTTTTTTTAAATTGCGGATTGAAATGATAAATATCTGTATCACTTGATCATAGGATAGAAAATTATATGTAGGCACCGCGGTATATATATATAATTATTTTTGAAATGATTTTATGGTTTGGATAGGATACGGTTTAATAAATATTAAATTTTGATCTTATATAAAATCTTATTTTATATACATACATAGTTAAATTATTGAATTTAAGCTATGAAATTGTTAAATAAAATAAATAAGTTGAATAATGGAGTTTAATGATTTAAAGCAATTAAGATTGGAAGGTAAAATTTGAAATTTATTTGATTGGAACTTATTTAAAAAATTTCACTCCATAAGTTGATGTAAAACTTATCAAAGCTTGGAAATTTAAAAAAAGGGTATGATATTTATAACTGAAATTTTATTCAAGATGGATTAAATGAATATTTCTAGTATAAATAAATTGGAGGAAATTTTGATAGTTAAAAGTAATTTGAGTTTTATTTAAAATGATTTCGGATTTATTATGCCAATATTTCAAAATAAATAATAGGACTTTAAATTATTGAATAGAAATTTCCAACCTTAGTTCCAATTGTTTAATATTCAAAGTTTGATATATATTGAAATTGAAGTGGTTTATTGAAACTGAAAGCGATTTTTAAATTTATGGATTTTGACTTAATCTTAAATGAAATAAATGGTAAGTCGCGGAAATTATTTTATTTTATAAAGTAATATAAAATCAACTATTTTATTCTATATACTGTTGAATATCCAAAACCGTTCAAGTTTTAGAAGTTATGGTTTTAAAGCTATGAATTTTGAAGTATTATGTTTTGAAAGTTATAATCCAAATGTTTGGTTTTCAGATATTATAAATTTTAGGCAGTATGATTTTGGAAAAGAAATATATTTGAAATAAAAATGATATTATTGATTTGGGTTTTATAAAAATAATATCGAAATGAGTTGTTTTCGAAATGGGAATGATATCGTATTTATGGATTTTGAAATGGATAATTATTTTCTGGTTTTAAAGTATAAACTATTTTAAAGACCGCGGTGTTATAATAACGTTTGGTTGTTGAAGAGACCGGGATCGGAAGTTGTCATACTCTCTGCCAACCCCGAAAACCATTTTAACAACCGTGTACGCGGTGGAGATTCCAGAATGAAGTAGGATGGTGGTGGCGTTTCCTTTAAGGTAAATACGTGGACCCGACTCCCGTAAATTGGCATAAGGTGGCTAAAACAGGAGCGATCGACGGGTTAATAAGGTAGCACTTTGATCGGACACATCCCTTCGATATTATACTTTGAGTTTGGATTGATTCGGTGACCACTTTTGATTTTATTTGGGGGTGTGGCTCGAGGTGGACGGTAGCTTCGCGCTACGCGTTACCACCGACCCGGAAGCGTAATTGGTATATCTATCCTGACATTGCCTATTTGTGTCGTGTCACCTACCCTATCGCACCTTGTACGAGTTTCTATTTGTGTCGTACCTATGGAGTATCCTCTGGTAGCCTCCCGATCAGGAGGTATTACGGTACTGTATAAACTATTGACATTATTTATGTTAAGGGCTATATGGGTAACCCCTTAACGCTATTAAAAAGTAAGTTTATTTTACAAATAGACACTATTGTAATAGCGCAATATACTATATAGTAAATAATTTAACGGATCCTTAGGAGATGTAAATCTCGCGCATCTCTTGAGTTACTGCACTCATATTTATTTCTGTTAATTTAACTCACATAAGATATTTTAGTTCTGACCCGAGTGTTTTGTCTTTTCAAATTCGCTCGGCTCAGTCCGAACATTTCAGGATCGAAGACTTTAGATCTGGAGGACGAAGACGGAGATTTCTACTATTATTATTAATTATATTCCACTATACTATTTAATTCCGCTGCATTGGTATTTATTGGTATGTGAACTCTGATATCTATTGTATAAAGAAGAATCAAATGTTTTGTAAACAGTTTTATGAACTGTATATTTATTATTATATTTTATCCTTCCGCTGTGAGATTCTGTTTAGTTTTTTTCTCTTCTCTGTTTTTCTTATTTACCCCATACAATCCGCCCTTCCGTACTCTTTGAATCGGCATGTGTGTCGATTTTAAGCGTGCGCTAAGGCGGGACGTTACTGTCTGACCTGTTTAATATTTAATACTCGGGTCAGTTCGAGACTTTACAGGTACAGGGACTCATTGATCTTTGGATTTTGGCTAGTATTGAAGTAGACTATTGTGATAGTTTTAGTTTACTTCATACTTGTATATATTGACAGTTAGGAGTTTATGTCATCTATATTATATGGCAGTGACTTTGTACCTGATACAAGATTTTGGATGTGATGTATATATTCACGTGGGCCTAGTACTGATATTTTGTAGACACGCATTCTGTTATGTATATGATGATGTATATTATTCTGCTATGATCTGTGACCCTGATTCTGATTTATTTATATTATATGCTGTTCTGAATATTTTTAATTGGTGTGTTTACTATTTTGTATTAATATTGTACACGTCTAAATTTTAGTTCAGGTCCTCAAAAAGTTAATAAGAAGTGTCAGTGTTAGTATAAAGATATATTCACATTCGATCGCGCTAACTACCATATTCTCTAGATTAGCAGATGACATTATTTATTATATTTCTTGCCAAACTGAGCATAGCAGTGGGGTCGCCATAGCTTGGTATCAGAGTTGGATTCGGAACATTTAAGAATATAAATTGCACAGAGTCGAGATCTAGACCTAGATGACCTAGAGTCCCGTCCCTTGAATGTGTAATAATTAGCAATTTAATTAACTTTTTAGGATTAGAAATATAAATGATTATTGGCAATAATCATCGGGACATATTTGTAGAAAATTTTGAAGTATACAAATTTTTGTTATGCAAATGATTTTAAATTTGTAACTCACTTTTGTAAAGAGTGAAATTAATTAGATAGCATAAATGGGACCTTAGATGGATTATAACTAAATTGTTGTGCCCTGATCTGTTAATGATCAGAGTGCACAACGGAAGCTGAAAAATAGCTTTCCGCTGAAGGCGATTGCTGGTTTGTTTGATTAAAATATATGTTATTTGTGTCAATGTTGTTTTTTTAATGCTTAGTTTAAAATGTGGAATTGATTGAGACATTATCATAGTGAAATTATAAACCCAACTGAATCTTGACAAAGCCAAGTATTAATAAAAGCCACAGGTTCCATAAAATAGAATCGCTAGGTAATAATAAAAAATGTCTAAGCAATTAATAGTTATGAAATATAAAATGATAAATAATATGTGTCTAATTAAATTTGGAATTATATAATATACTTAACAAATTAAAGTAAGATATAATAAAAATTTGATTGGTTGATGGATGCTTGATTGTTTTGAAATTGTAAATAATTGTTAAAGTTAGTAATGAGTTGGAATTCTTATTTGAAAATTTCAGTCTATTGGATATTAATTACTAGACTTTGCGGTATCTTCATTAGTGTAGCTACCGCAAAGAAATTTAAATTTTTTACTTAGGATAGAATGAAATATTAGAATCGGTTGAAGTAAAAGCATCTATTTGAATGAAAATCTTTTTAATAAAAGATATACTTATGGATGAAATTTTTGATTTTTATCTTTTATAAGCCAATAGATATTTGTATAGGCACAAAGTATTAAGAGATATATGTATATCATATTGAAATTTAATATTATGTTAAATTGCACATTGAGTGCTTTTAGAATTCTGATCAATACCAATGGTCAACGTTATCGATAGGGGTTCTTAAATATCAGTACGAGACATTTGGACACAGTATTTTGGGCAATAAAATATTTTTAGAAATAATAGTTAGTACTACATATATAATATTTTTGAAAAGAAGATAGAATTTTGAAATAAGTTAAATATTATACATAATAAAGTGGACGGTTTGGAAAGAGATGCCTTGGTGTATTTTGATAAATAAAATAAATATTTAGAATGAGAGTTAGGATTATATTTTAAATAAAGTGCAAAGTGATATAAAATAAGTTATTGATTAGTCAAAAAAAATTGTATGTAATGTGTATACTAAATTTTATATATGGTGTTGCTTAGTTGTTTATGGTTTTCTGCATTGGTGCAATTTTAGCAATTAATTGTTAAAATGTATTGGAAGAAACTTGTGTAAAATATAAATTAAAAGTGAGTATAAATATCCTTATTTTGATTCAATATATATAAACAACCTTGTTTCATGGTTTTATGGTTTGTTTGGTTGTTTTTCGGTAATGATTTATGTAATTTATTGAAGATATAATAATAATAGCAAGTTCTTGGTTTTCAATGAAAAAAAAATTGGAGTAGGAAAATAATATTTTGCTTCTTGATAGCATTTTGTTTTTTTCCTCTTAATTCATTAAGTAGCATATGATTTTCTTTAAATAAGACAACTGCACTTTAACAACTTTGCATGTAAACAAATCACTGCCTGTCGAAAAAAAATGATGAAATGACTTGCTGGTAATTCATTCAGTACTCTAAAAGGTTTAAATATAGAAATGTGCTTGCCTGAAACATAAGTTAGTTCCCTGAAATATAATGGACTGTACATTATTTATGACACGTCATGTCATGTTTCTTGTTTAAATTTAAGGTACAGGAAGATGTTGAATTAGAAGTATTTATGCTGTGAAGTACATTTGCGCATGTTAAAATTCATACAGAAACATGTCAAGTTTTCTAAATTGCATGCTTGACAGTTGAACCAAACGGCAGCATGTTTTGTGGCTTTGAACTTATACAACAGTAACATGTTTTTATGTTTAATGAACACATCAGCATGTTTTTTTTAGACATAGAGCATCAAGAAGAAGAAAAATCCTAACTGGCAACTTCCCTTTTACAATAAAGCAATCAATTTTATAAGTAAGACAGTTGCAGTTGAATTAGAACCTAAATTTCAAGAATTCTTACCTCATATAATAGCTTGATATATATATATGTGTGTGTGTGTGTGTGTTATAAAAAATATTGCACGATATGTCTTATGTTTTTATTTATGATTACATTCGGATAATATACCAAATATTAAATGATCATTTAGTATTGTTTTCCCCTTTAAATCAATCTGGTTTTATTTAGAAATAAAATAATGAATAAACTTTGTACAACAATTTTCTCTGTAGCTTTAGTAATAAAGAATGATTGCACTAATGATTTTGAATTTAATTTCTAAATCTGTTTCTTTGATAACAAGTAATGGTAATCTGAATATGGATCAATATTTATAAATATATATTTGATCATGTCTGAACTAAAAGAAATCTATAATAATGTGTGATTTTATATAAGAATAGATGTTAAACTGGAGCAGATCTTTTGAGATTATGGCCCCAATTTATGCTTGCACATGTTTTCGTATTCTAGATATATGATTAGCATGAAAAATTTGAGATATAGTCACATGATTTCTTGCTGTAAGTAAAAAGCTGCCACTATCCTAATGAATAGGCTGAAACACAGTAATATATATACATAGTTGAAAGTCTGGAAGTTATACTTGCTGAAATATATACCTGACATGTATATATGTAAGTAAAATTTCTTCAGTAGCCTATATCAAGTTTATGAATGGTGTACTATTATTTCAGTTGCCTTGTAATTTGGTTTTGGGCTGACCCTGAGATAGGACTTCGATTATTTGAAATAGAAATTTTGTTGTTGGAAATATAAATTGGTTTCCTAAAACAGAAAATGGGTTGCAATTGTAAGGTGTAATACAATTAGATGAATCTGAAATCATGGTTGATATATTATTGAATAATTAAAAATTGGATTATATTTTCTAATTTTAAATAATAATGAAGTTATCTGTTTATAATCGAGTAAAATAATGAAGTCGATAATTTGGAAACGAACATAAATTATTAAATGGATTGTGTGGTATGAATTCGGGATAATACATAAGCTTCATTGTTATGAAAGAATACTAATGTAATAATAACTTTAGATTTTGATGTCTGTTTTTAATGAATCTTCTTTCATTTGAAAGATACCTTACTAGGGAACAATTTTTGTGTTCGTGGCTTTTCAAAATTTTGAAGTTTACTTATATTAAAACGTGAAATAAAAGAAGCAAGTCGCTGTCCTGAAATGCTAATGATGCAAAACTGAGCTAAATTCATTGGCTCGTAACTTTTGGACGGATTATCCGATTACGATGATTTCACCCATTCCGGAATGCCTAAACTATAAGCAACAATTTTTGTTGTAAGGGTTTCATAAAATTTCGTCGTTTTCTAGCTTAAATGCGCACGTTTGTAAAGATGGTCTGTGCACATATTAAAAATCTGTTACACCTATGTTACACCTACCTTTGGTAAAACCTCCATAACTTAAGTGGTAATCGACGCCATCCGAAAGATATTTTAAATAGCTAACACGCTATATCACAATTTAGTTTAAGAAACCATAACATGATTTGGTTTGATGATTTCGGCCATTAAAAATTAGCCGAAAAGTGGTTTAAATTTGAACGTGTTGTTGTTTATATATTAAATGTTTTAATCCGTAATAAAGTCGATTTGCATATTTACAAAAACTTTTGGAACTCTTGTAAATCATTTATTTCTACATGAACTAATGTTTCAATTTAAGCGGGTATAGGTACTTTCAAGTTTTAGGTGGATTGATTTGCATGCAATAGCCACATTTGCTCACTTAATAATAAGTGAAATTGCTAAAAATGCTAACTAAAAGGTACGCTTTTGGATTAAATATAAAAGTGTTAAATAATATTGATGTATATTGTGTTTCCGACCGTGTGGTCGATATATATCACATATTTTATTGTTGTGAAATTGCAAAAGGCTCTGCGTACAAAGTAGACTATGTCGAAATTTTTCAAATTTTTTAATATGTAGTAAATTTTCAATAAATTTTCATATGCGAAGAAACGGACATTAATAAATGAATCTATTTAAATATATAACATATAATAAGTTTGATTCTAATGTTAACTGCTTAATTTTTGATCGAATTTGAACTTAATAGTAAAATTCGAAGAGAATTAACAGTTGAGTGTGCGTGACATCTTCCTATAAGAAATTACATGGACGCAATTTTCATAAGGGGGAGCTTTGTAACAACCCTATTCTGAAGATGTGATACTAAATTAGTTTAATGAAAATAGAAGTGTTGAATTCGATTTTATTATTATATTTGGAAATTAAATGATTATTCAATCAAAGTTTATTTACTAAAGGATTTGGTCATAATAAAAATTGAATTAGCTGATAAATTCATTTTGAGATAATATATCAAAATTTAAATAAGATGTTCTAATAAATATAAAATATTTTAAAGTATAAATAATTTTATATAATTGAAATAATTAGAGCAAAATTAATTGTATTTTACATCAATATCAATATAATGAATAGTGGAAATTTAATTCATTTGTGTTAACATATTGGATAATTAAATAGAACAGGACAATATTGAGATGAATTATGTTGTATTGTTGTCAAATTATATTTCATAGAATGAAGTGTGAATGAATTTAAATTGGATCGGGATATAATTGTAAATAGATGATAAGGATTCATTGATCAAATTTAAATGGAAAGGAAAAGAACTAAAGCAAAATTGAATTTTAAACTCAGGCCCAATTAAGTAAGCCTAAGCCCGTTCTTATCCCAGCCGGTGATGACAAGCCCGCTTCTCCCTTTGGCTTGCCCTATTTCCTCAATAGGATACGAGATCGACAGAAAACAAGGAAAAAAAACAACAAACGAGGCCAAGGAATCGCAACTCCTGGCGATCTTTGGAGCAAGGCCGAGGCGAGCATGAAGTCATGCGTTCATGGTGGAAGCTAGGGAGATGTGGCATCAGGCATGGATGAGATGCCGAGGTTTGAAATCGAGCTCGGCAATTCAAAGAGCGAAGGTCGATGCAGGTAGGGGAGTGACGAAGCGTGTGCTTCAGGCGTGGCTTGTATGCAATAGAGGTGAGGTCAGCACGAAGATCGACGACATGGACATGAAGTAGTCGTGCGACTTAGGGAACGTACTGCGCGGTCATTGGCAGCCAAGGAGCAGCGGACGATGAAGGAAGTTAGGGTCATTCCCAGTAGTAACTAGAAAATGGTGATGCTGCGATGTCTGTGATGGGTATGGCGTGGGCTGAAGATCATTATATGCTTATAGTCGAGACACAGGAGCTAATGGTTAAGGTGAATTTTTATTTTAACTCACACTACTATATCTAAATAAAGATGTTTTACTTTACATGCTTAACTTAGCTTAGAAATCGCTTATGAATTGCATAAAAAATTTAGTGACAATTGGATGAAATAGTTAAAATAAATTGTATGCTATGGGTTTAAATTGTTCGATGATGAATTGGTTGAATTATGAATTTAAAATATTGGATTGAAGCGATAATTGAAAATGAATTAAATGATTGAAATGAAGTTGCATGTTAAAACTATATTGTTCAGTGCAACTTTGGGTCGATAGCTGAAATTGCATACATTGTTGTATGATCGGAGTTTGCCAAAAAGCAACTCGGATTGATAAATAAATTCATATTCTGAAATGATATTTTATAGAGCTTCGTTGGCTTTGAAAGTTCTATTCTGGTGGATTTATTGTTAAATTATTTAAATGTTTTTAAATGAATTTCAAAAATGAGACTTTATCCAATTTGATCCTTATTGGAAATTAGTTTATAAAATATATAGTTAAATTATATTATCTTCTTAACTTGCTTATCACAAAATTTACAATAAATTTTTTAAAGATAAGCAATATTTATTTACAAGATCTTTTTAAAATTATTATTTATTAGTATATAATTTTGGAAATGCTTTAGAGACAAAAGATAATATATGATATTATTTTAAAAAAATGGTTATGAAAGTAATAAATTCAATTTCAAATAATTTTAGCTATAAAAGTTCTTCAAATGATTTTAGAAAGAGTTTGAAAGCCTTTGGAAAATTATATCTTTATGTATATGTATATATATTTAAATAGATTTTCAAAATAAAGTAACTTATCAATTATGAAAAGTAAAGCTTTATTTTAAAATAAATTTAACTAAGATTTTAAGTTTACAAATAGTTTATGGTTTAAAAATGTTTATGAAGTAATATTATAAATATATCTATATAGATTTGAAATAAAATGAATTATCAATTATTTAAATATTGTTTCGATTCAAAGAACTAATAAAGGACTTTCATTTTAAGACTTAAAACTTTGTGACTCTTTTCTTTTTATATATATATATATATATATATATATATATATATATATATATATATATATAAGTTATCAGATTCTAAAAGTGATTTTGAAAAAAATTATATCTTGGTATATATAAAAACAAATTTAAACTCTTTTAATTTATTTATTATGGATTAACAAAGGTAAGAAGTTTAAAAGTGAATTATAGAGAAAAAATAAATACTTTGGAAATCATTTAATATGTGTTAAAATTATATTAATTACTTTCAACATACAAACTATTCTTGGTTTTTATTGTATTTAGCTTTTGGCTATTTTTATGCAAGTTTGAATTGGATTTCTAATGAATTTCATGATTTTCTATGAGACAATTTTTTTTAATAAATGATTGAATTATCGGGTGGTATGGGACACTTTTTACAGTTCTTTCAATTATTATTATAATTTGTTAAATAGAGTTTGAGTGGAAAGTACTAGCTTTTAATAAATAATTGAATTTACTTTTTGGCATGGGACGGTAAGCTAAATTCTTGTAATTACTAGAGTAATAGTAATTAACACTTAGAGTTGTATTATCTTAGGGTGTTCGGATTTCAGTCTAATAAATCCCTGAGAGAAGATAACTCATTTTTTATCGATCTGAGAATCGTTACATTTTTATATTTTAGTAGGCAGATCTCTTTCGAAAATCTGTTATGGTGTAAATACGCCTGTCTCTTTCGGAAGGCGGATTTTAAAGTAATGAATTTAATTAGTATGTCTTATTATGATTGTTTATACGCATATTTAATATGACTTATTATTTTAAGTCATAAAGTTATGATATCGGCATCTCACCCTTTTATTTAGATATAGTCTGACCCGTTCAATATTTAATACTCGGGTCAGACAGAGACTTTACAGGTGCAGAGACTTACTAACCTTTGGATTTTGGGCTAGCATTGAAGTAGATTATTTTGATAGTTTTAATTTACTTCATACTTGTATATGTTGACAGTTAGGAGTTTATGTCATCTATATTATATAGTGGTGACATTGTACCTAATACAAGGTTTTGGATATGATACATATATTTATGTGGGTCTATTACTGGTATTTTGTAGAGTCGCATTCTATTATGTATATAATGATGTATATTATTCTACTATAATTTGTGACTCTGATTCTGATTTATCTATATTATATAATGTTTTGAATATTTTTAACCGGCGTGTTCATTACTTTGTATTGATATTGTACACATCTAAATTTTAGTTCAGATCCTCAAAAAGGTAAATAAGACGTGTCAATGTTAGTATAAAGGTATATTCACATTCGATCGTCCTTAACCAGTCATATTCTTCGGATTAGCAAATGACATTATTTGTAATGTTCTTCGCTGAGCTGGACATAGCTTTGGATTCGTTACAACCAATATGTGTAATTACTACAGTTAAAAGGTGGAGGTCTAGCGGTGACAAATGAGTTACTGACAAGTGTATTAACAATTTTGCTAACAGTATTATTACCAGTGTTGGTAGCCATTTAAACTTTTTCATAAATCAGATTTTGAATACTTTGAAAACCAACGCTCTAATGTTAAATGTGAGTTTGCGGAATATGGATCTTAAGGCTAAATTAACAATAGATGGGGGATGAATAGTGTTTAATTGATTTTATGAATAATTTTTAAATTCTTTAAGATTTTACTTGGAATGGTGTAATTAACCGTCACAGAATCAAAGTGCAGATAAAAGTAAATGAAATAAAAGTAAAAAGGAAAATACACGTAGGGATTTAATACCGGTTCGAAGTTACCCTACATCCAACTCTGTACAATTCCTTGTACGGATTTCTTTTCAACTAATAAATGCAAATACGATCTTTATTTCAAGGCTATGTGTAACGACCTAATTTTTCGACGCTTAAAAGTCGACATGGATACCTCCACTGTATCAAATGCCACAGTCGAATGCCGGAAAACCGAACCGTTAGGGTTAAAGAAGAAGAAGAAAATAGGACAATAACAGAATCTCACATATCACAGCAGAACAAATATAATAGATAAATGAATATCTTTAAAATAAAAACACAATATCAATTTATATATCACATTATCAGAGTTTACAACGACACAATACAAACACTAGCAGTTATAGTAACTTATGTACAATAAAATTTGACTTGCACTAACCCAGACGCAACGGATACTACATAGTATAGATGATACGCTTTGCCATCCAGCTTGAACTACAGATCTCCACAGCATATCTTTCCTGACTTCGCTCCAGAATAACGATAATCTGACTCTAGGTTGCCCGTGTGGAAAATATGGGCACCCAAAGTTTAGAAAGGAAACAATAAACTCCAGGTCAGTCGTAGGACTAGTGTGAGATCTTAAAAACAGTTATTTCCACAAAGAAAAGAAAAGAAATCCGCTATGCTTTTTGGAAAATGTAACTACCATAAGACCTCCCGGCACACACACACAATGCAATCGCAGACTTGGGGGAGATTTCTCCTTATGATAGTCAAACATGCTTGATACGCAAAATCCTTTTTAATATTATCATTAGTGCATAGTGTGGAAAATATTTCAAAAGTATAATATTAATCTTAGCTAGCATACGTACCATTATAGTATACCTGCTATAGCTACCATGTTAAATGGCAGGTTCTACAACTAAAACTGTACAATGCACGTATTGGAGATTGGATTTCCAACTAATGGTCAGGCTAAGAAACTTCCTATGCCACATGGGTACGCCTCTGGAGGGACGCCCCGATAACCTAACTGAATCTATGTCAACACAAGGCCGGGTTATCTCTGTAACTAGGTGACTACTACACGAGTATGCCATCCCCCGGTCGTTTGCGACCTTTATCCGAGGATCCTCAACCACAAAGCAACAACCACAAAGTATAATAAATTTGCAGCATCAACATAGGTAAAATATCTGGGCTCCATACCATGATACTACCATTTTCCAGAAGGAAATGACATACCCTCAGGGGTCGCTACCCCCAAATAACCTTGCCGCATCCTTCATGTTTTGACCATTTCCGGATTGTGAGGTCCGACGAGGTCTCGTCCACAAAGCAACACTTTTCACAAAGTCATGCTTCGATCAACAAATGATCAGCAACACTTCGTATGCCACGTTATCAAATTGGGAATGTATCACTAGTAACCATCAACTACATAACCTTTGAGTTCGTACGTCTCAGAGAAGGGTGTTAAGCTAAGAGAATAAATTCTCCGCCACCAATAGAAATGTATTTGATAGAAACCAGCTTTATATCTCAAAGTATAACGTCAGACACACATCCATACAAGTCCATTCCGGGATCGAACGAAACCGAAGGCCCTTTCAAAGAAGCCCTTGCAATCCGGATATTCACTAATCACGTCCGGAATCCCCATCACAAAAGGGTGATAAAATCTCTATACCGGAGCAACCCGGTGCAGAGACATTCGACAGGTAATCCTTTCGCTTTCGAAAATACCCTGTCTTCAACACCATCTTCAAATGCAATCTCATTTCGTCGTATCATTATTCGGAATGAGTTTTATGACACAAAGTCCTCTCCCAGCAAATCCGAATATCGAGCGTTTATTTTAAAAATAAGTGTTACATTCAGATTTCAACAAATCACAACAAATTTCCACTTTGATCTTTTAAACAAGAGATCCATCATAATCACAAAGGTTCGATATGGTTTTCGAATATGCATTTGGAATCCGACCCCCGGTCGCATCGAAATTCAAATGTCGTTTAAAGACTAATATTGATAGTCGGTTATTTAACTATCAATCAACATTCACAACAATTACAAGATTTAAATAATTTTCCCCAATTATTTATTTTCAAAATACCTTCGCAAGATATATTTCACACTTCGACCATTTGAAAACAAATTTCAAATTACTTTCCACATTTCAATACTTTGAAAACAAGTTTCAAATCACTTTTCCTTACGCGGAATACATTTTCAAATATTTATTTCCACTGAAAATCTGTCGAGTTCAAATGCTTTAAAATAATTTAAATTACTTATCCAAACATATATACTTGGAACATTTAGAATAAAAACTATTTTAAAACACTTTATTTAAAACATTAGTTATGAAGATGTTATATTAAAATCTCATATAAAAATTCAAGTCCAAACTAATTTTAAAATAACATTAGTAGATAGAGTATAAATATTTAAATAACTATTTTCTAAATCAAATATCAATTTAATCTTTAAAATAATCCCTTCTATAATTATTTAAATACATCTTTACTTCAAAGGTTTAAAATGATTCCCAAACATAATTCCTCCAACAATATTTTTCCAAATCAATTTATACTTCAAAAGCAATTTTAAAAATATACTCGGCTTTTCAGGGAAGAATTCTCTTTCCATTACAAAATGGTTCATTTACGTCAATTAATAAACCTTCCTCGATTTAATTTAAATTTACATTCCAAATCCGTAAATTTCTTTCCACGCTTAAAAATAAACCGATATTTATTTTTTAAACAAATTTCCCTTTCCCTTTTAAATTCCCATTGTGAATTCAAATTCCCATATATTCACTGATATATGATTTTTAAATCGATTTTAAAAATCATTTACAAACACCAAATCAATTTCGATATTGATTCCCCAACGATTTATTCTTTTAACACCAAATCAATTTACGAATTTATTTTGTAAAATAAATTCCTTTATCTTTTCCAAATTATTTAAAAATCATATTTTTAAAATAAATTCTTCACCTTTTGAATATTATTACTTGAAATCCATTTATTAATTTTTTTCCATATTTTGGAATTTATTCAATAGGATTCAAAAATAAAACTTTATCCTTTTAAGATTTTTTCTTTTAAATTTATCCAATTCCCAAAAATAATTTTTTACTATAAATTTTCAACTTGAATTTTAAAAAACTAATTTATTTATTTTCGGTATCCAACGATACCAAAAATATATTCGGCTAAACTATAGCTTTCAACGATTTCAATCACAAAGAAAATCACACCCAGATTATAAATAATTAACACACAATATTGAAACAAATTCAAATATTTGAGGAATCCAGTTGGATCCCTCCAACCTGTTTCCCTGCGTTCACAGACGTTAGCACAACAATTAAATACCAATTCCACTTCGAGGCGGAACATCGCGGTATATGAGATTTATAAAATATCATTCGCTATTATGCGACGCATAGGGTCTCATTCGCTATATAATGCTGAAAATCAACAACTCCAAATACATAATACCAATTCCACTTCGACATGGAATATCGCAGTATATGGGTTTAAATATAATATCATCCGCTATTATGCGGCGCATAGGGTCTATTTCGATAGAACTGGTAATAATTTATCATCCAAACACACAATCAACAATTTTAAATTTAACTCTCATAATTAAACAATCAATCAATAACTGAAATTTTCAATTATTATAATTTGAGTGAGAAGATCTCACATTTGCTATGCATGCGATCCATTTTCCATTCCAGACTGTTTTCTCCACAATTTTGACCTTGTATAAACAATTTTATATAGTTGATTAATATTTGAATTAATTGAATAATCAATTTTCGTTTAATAGATTTGTTTGATTTAAACTAATAATTAAATTTGAAACTAAATTCCCTTTAATAAATTATATTTAGTAACTAAAATAATCAAACAAGTTAATTAACCAAATTAATTACCTTAAATACATTATTTTAAAATAACTAGTAGATTTAAAATGTGTATTTATTTTATTTCTGAAACTTCATATACATATATATATATTTATAAAAGTAATTTTATATAGATAAAAATCTAATCTTTATACAATTTCCTATGTTTCCCAAAATACTATATATATATATATATAATTTTTTGATTTACTTATATATATATATATATATATATATAAGGTGGAATCCAGTGCACGAGGCTCCCGCATGATAGCAGGCTCTGAGGAGGTCGATTGTACGCAGCCTTTCCCTCGCTTTGCGAAGAGGCTGTTTCCGGACTCGAACTCTCGACACAATGCATATACATATATTACTTTAAAAACATTTATTAAATTAAAAATTGTTTTACTATAAACATATACATATAAATTCTTAAATAAATAGTAAATATGCTTTATTGTTATTATCTTATATGGATAAATATGTCTCTGGTGTAAATATTGCATATCCTAACAGTCTCAACGCAATGCGCGGCCATCACTGCCCCAAGCAACTCCACCTGAGACCTCACGACCTTGCGAATTCCCACTAGAGACCCGCCATCATCGAGAACCACCACCGACCGCTCACTCGAAACCCCATTATTGCTGCCATCAAATCGCAAGTCACCAAGTCACCTCCGATGTTCGATGCTACATGTTCCGCCTCAGGACTGTCTCCACCATCGAGTGCCGACCAGCCTCCCAGCGTCGCACGAACGCGGCCCAATGTCGAGCTCAAATCAAGACCCCCCCTTTACACTCACGCGCGATCCCACATCCAACCGTACTTGTCGAGTCGCGGCTACCAGAGATCGATTCGAGATTGATTCTTAGATTTCGAACGATTCAAAATCCCGTTCGTTTCAACTGTTGAGAGGGAAGAAGGAAAAAGAAATCTCGATTTAGAAGACGGACGAAAAGAATTTTGCATGGTACACTCGTTTCTAATAAGAGGAAAGATTGGTTTGCTCGGCCATTGTAATTTCTAAGTTTTTGTTTCAAAATGCTCGGCTGTTAATATAAAAGAAGAAAGAGACACGATGATGTTGGCGTGTAGAGAAAGGCTGCAGTGGTTTGAAGGGGGAAAGTATCGATGTGAAAGGAATACGGCTGAAAGTTGACTAGGATATATATTAATTAATTCAAATTGTCTCGATAAATACAAATCAAAATCTCGACATCCTTTCGAGGCGTGCCGCTAGGTGTTTTTAATGTTATACACCTATTCCGAACGCAATGGGAAAGGTTTCGGGTTCAAATTCGATCGTATGGAGAAGATAGCATTTTGAACCAGTTATGAAATTGAATTTCAATAGAAATTTTAGCGCGTTTGCTTATTGTACGTCCAAACGATCACTTCAAACACTACGAAAATTGAAAACCGATAATAATACAATATTACGGATCCAATGGAACTGGTTTCGTCGAATTCCGAGACTGTGTCTCGAAAAGCTATTTTTAAATATCGATTTAAACGATATAAATTCAAAACTAAACAAAACATTTTCAAATTAAATTCTGAAGCTTTCATTATCTTCAGTATTATCAATATAAATTTTCTAAGCCATCAAATTATTTTTAGCAAGCTAAAAATTGAAAATTCAAATTTTTACCCATCATTAATAAATCAAATTCAATAATTTAATTGCCAAATTCATACTTATATTCATATTCGAAATTCAAGTTAAACTAACCTCCAAATATTTAAAATCAATTAAGTATTCCATTTCAAATGTTAAAAATTTCTGGGTCGTCACATCCTTCCCCCTTAAAAGAATTTCATCCCGAAATTTCTAGTTAAGAAGATTGATCCTTAACCCATTCATTATTTTTTCAAAACCAAATAGTTTCAACAATCTTGCCAAAACAAATCTTTTTATTAGAGCCCCATTATAATTTCAACTAACTTTCCAAAATCAATCATAGATTCCAAACAACATTGTTTTCTCAATAATTCAAATTTAAATTTTGAGATTTGGAAAAGATTAAATTTCTTTTAAGTTTGAAAATGAATTTCAAAGGTTTTGGAAAAATGTTTTGAATGACTGACCTTGCTTATCTTTGTGAAACGTGATCGCTTTTTGTTTGGTGGCCAGCAGGAGACTCTTACCCTTACACGTCCTCTGCGAGGGGTTGGTTAGCCGTAAGGCGTGACAGTCGAAAGACCGGCCGTAAAAGCAAGGGCAGGGTACCATTGTATGTCACGGCGGGGCGGGTCTGGGATGGTTGAAAAGCCTACCAGTCAAGATTGGCCGCTGTCGATGGTTGAAAAACCCAGATCGTTACACTATGAGGCACACCCTTCAAAATCCCGACCTCTAGACTAGTCACTTGATGTCCGAGCTACAAGCACATCCAATAGATTTACAGGCTACTATTCACACCCAATTGATTTTACGGGCTACAATCACACTCGATTGATTTTACGGGCTACAATCACACTCGATTGATTTTACGGGCTACAATTTCACCCACAAGTATAGCAATATGATTTGATAGTTTTATAGACTCGGATCTTCAATCTTGATTACAAATGATCTAACTCTTGAATAGCATTTTGATCTTGGTTTGAGTGAGAGAGATGAGGGAAATTAGAGAGTAGATGAAGGAGAACAAACCTGTGATGATTGAATCTGATTTTGGTTGAATTTTGACAGAGCCTGAATAGAGATTGATTTAGAAATTAAGAAAGTGAAAAGAGGAGAGAAGAATACGAAAGTAGATTATAAAAATTTATTTGGAAGTCTGGTATATATAGAAAAACAATGATTACGTCCATTCGTAAAGATATGCTACAAAAAGACACTTCCATTCAAATTTGAATTTTGAAAATTACAACCATTATGTCACATATCCTTCACAAAATTGAAAAACACTTTATAAATATTATTTTGAAAATCATTTGCTCTGTAAAATAATTTGATACTTTAAAGAATTATTTAAATATAGTTTATACACATTTTAATCAAAATATAACTTAATAAAACTTTATAAAATAATTTGGAAATATTTAATAAGAATATTCAATATAATGTAAATAATATATATATATATATATAATTAATATAATTATAACTTAAAGTATAAACAAAAATTCAATGTACATATATAAACTTAAAAACGCTAAAATAATATCTTTGTAAGTATAAGATATTGAAAATCATTTTGAGAGATATTTTAAAAAGATTATTTCAAAACTAGGATATATGAAAAACAATTTAAAATAAAATCAGAGAAGGAGAGAGATCGGGAAAATGTTATCAAGGTTCTAACATAAATTCTACGATTGTATAACTTATTTGGAATATCTTGAACTCTTCAATACTCACGAGTCTTCAATTATAACCATCTTGAATCTACTCTTGACATCAGCATCTTGAATCTACTCTTGATACTGTACAGTCTTCATATATCGATACCTGTCTAATACTATGCACCATATTATAAATATATATATATATATATATATATATATATATATATTGATGAAACAGTAGTATCTATATTTCATATAATGTCCTATAGCTGTTATCATAAAAACCAATACCTAAGGTACTAACAGTGAATAGGGTATCAATTCAATTGATTTGCCAAGCAACATTTGTAATATCACAACACAGATAAATACTCAAGCAGGCAAAGCAGTAAATTTGTGGGAATCAATCCCCACTAATGGAAAGTTCTCACTCAAATCTATTAGGGAAGCAACTGGAAGTGGAGAAGATCAATTACAATAGTGAAATAAAGTGTGGAACTATTGTCGCTCTCATAAAATGACTTTAACAATTTGTGTCGCACAATTCAATAGGTTATCAACAAAAGTCAGAATAAATTGGTGGACTGCAGCTAATGATCTAACTTGTGTGCTATGCAATTTAGAAGAAGAGTTAAGCAATCGCTTGTTCTTTAACTGCATGTATTCAATTAGCATATGGAACTGATTAATGCAAAGATTAAATTTGCAATCTAGTAACAACTCAATTAATACTAGAGTCAGATTCAAACATAAATGGACAACTAAATCCTAGCAACGACTTAAAGAGTTAAAGGATATCATTATAACAACTACAAAATGGCATATATTTGACGAGAATGAAATCAATGGTTATTTCAATCTAAAACAATACCATAAGCGTTGAGATACAAATGGATTTTATTGGATGCTAAAAATTTACTTGGTAAGTAAAAATTCATGAAGGACGAGTCACCGATGAAAGCAACGATCACTAGCTCATTCGGAAACAAGTTGGGAGAAGGTGCAGCCTTGTTGTGCGGTAGATCCTGGTTGAACCAAGGAGGATGGTCGTAGTTGCTCGAAGATCGAAATAGGTCGAAGAGCAAGTAGCGGTAGTGCGAGGTCTCTATCGAATCACCATTACTACAGTGAAAGTTATTTAAGGTTATTAATTGGAAAAGGCGGCAGAATGAATAAAATTAATTGAAGTCCTTTAGTTTACTTAACGTATTAATGGGCTGTGAATTTTTAGTTTGCATCCGTATGAAATTTATTTTGCTTTGTAACAGGATAAGGTCTTTTGTGTTCCTTTTTTGGATGGAGCTACAATTTGCATTCAATCCTTTCTTTGGTTAATAAAGTATCGAATTTAAAAAAAAAAAGTATAATTATATATTATATATATTATTTTAAGTGAGCAAATTATAATATTTTAAATCTTGAATCTAGATCTTAAGGCCAGATTGAATTTAATGTTTACTTAGTCAAAAAAAATTCAAGTCTGAAAATAAAGACCAGAATGAATTTCTTAACAAAATAATGGTGTATGTAAGGAGAGTTTTGGTATATGAATAGAACTAGTATGAAACCCGTGCTTCGCATACGGGGAAATTGCATCTTAAAATTGGTATGCAATGTCACTTGTTATTCCACGTACGAAGCTTCCTTTTTGCATCGTAGGTCTACATCCTGGCATTGCTGCAGTTGAAGATGCTTATATCGTAGATTTGAGTAGTCACAGTGAAAGACTGTGTTCTGTTTGTCAGCAGATTGTCAACTTTCAGGTATACTCCTATGGAGTGTGATTATGAGTTTTAATGGTTTGACAATAAATAGTAGAAAATACTGTGGATATTGTGCAGTATCTAGGGGTGGGCATTTAATCGACTTAATCGATTTAACCGATGTCAACCGAACCGACTTAACGGACAAATACAGTTAATCGACATTATCGGTTAACCGACCGACATTAACCGATCATTTTCGGTTTGGTTAACGGTTAACAAAATTTGGTCGGTCGGTTAACCGTTAACCGACCAAAAATTAAGTCAATTTTTAATGTCATAGCCCAAATCCCATTTAGCCCATTTGTAAACACCCATACCCGAACCGATAAGTGGCATGCCCTAATAATTAACGTTTAGTGCTCTCTCCAGTTCTCACTTCCCATTTCTCGATCTAGAAAAAAGACACAGAAGAAATCGAAACCGTAGATCTGCTGGTCCTCTCATCTACAAATCACCGACGTTAGATCTTCCTTTCTCCATGGTCTAAATCGAAGCATGTAAGTATACTGTTCCAAAATAATAATTATTTAGTCTATTGATTCCATTCTTAAGTTCTAAAATCGTGTAATTAATGTAAATTCACGACTTAACTGACTAATTAAGTTATAAATTAGTGTAACTACTAGTTACTTACCATAGAATTAGAGGGTTTACTGAATTTGCTTTGATTTGGTTACTGTATTTGTAAATTAGTTATAAATTAGTGCACTTGTAATAAGTATTTTACAGAACTTGCTTTGGTTCTAGAGGGTTTTATCTTGAAGGCACCCCTAATTTCCTATACTGATTACTGAATGATGGTGATATTGTTGAATATTCACTCATTCTTGTGATATATTCTCTGTCAATCTGTATAATCTGCTCGTGATGCCTAATTACTGCAGTTGGTAATTTGTAATTGTTAGGGATATATTAAATTAGTGTAATATGCCCGTGATACCTAATTACTATAACTGCATATGGTGTCTGATGATTATGATATTGTTCATATGTAAAAAATTCATCAACTAACCTATTATTTAAGTTGAGCCAAGCACTAAATAAGTTAATAGAATTATAGGAATACTTGAATACCTTCAGTTGAAGCAAAAACATGAATATATACACATGTATATTTGAGCCAAGCACTACAATATCTAGTTGTGCTATATCTAGTCATAGGTATATATGAATACTTAATCCAATGTCAAAAGCAAGCAAACATTATAAATGTAACTAATGCCTACTTGATTATAATACTAATTTACTATATACTTAAGTTTTTATAAAATATCTTCAAGTTCTGATGTTTTCAACAGAATAGGTAAAATATGTTGATTCAGGTCTGGTTTGAAATATTATGAACTAAATTCATTATTCTCAGTTTGTATACATATATATGATCTGTTTATATAAATTTTCTATACAATTAAACTTGAAATAAACCGTCAGCTGATGAATTTACACGTGTATATAAATTATCCATTTGAAATGCAGTTAAACTTGAATTTACAGTTCAGTTATGCAGTTTATATCTACGCATTTAGTCGATTTGCATTTAAATTGCAATTCAAACTAAATTGAATGTGAATTAAACCATGCATTTAGTCATTTTATATTTAAAACCGTGAGTTATGAATTTTGTTTAGTTTACATTATGTTTATTGCGAACACATGGCTCAACTGCCAAAGTATCCTAAGGTTTGCATTTGACTGCATGGGATATAATGTGAATACATACAATCCAAAAGATAGTTGTTTAGTTTACAGGATTCTCATTCTCATTTGACTTCACAGGATTTGACTCAATTTTGTTTGGTGACTTCACAGGAGTTGTGCGCTTAGTTTTTTTAATTTTGTCAAAAGATTGTTGTTTGTACTTTGTACATTATAGTTCTTAAGCATATTTCCAGTTTAGAGCATTGGGCATATCCTTTGTTTAAATTTGTATATATGTTTGGTCCAGTTTTGTATAGTATTATTCAATGCATCCTTATATCCATCATTTTTGGCATCCCATAAAATAGTTGTTGTTACTGTTGGTTACACGAAGAGCAGGGAAGGAATGCATCTTTTACCATATTGCTCAGTTGTTTACAATATGCTGACATTTCCTGAAACTCCCAAGTATAAATGTCACGATGAAGGAAGGTATACTATCAAACTACACCAAGCTTTCATATTCAGTTTATTATTACCATATCTTGAAGGTCGGATTCGTCATACATTAGTTATTGTTTTCATGATTTTGTTTAAATGCTGATATGTTTTGGTAAAGTTATTTTGTTGTACATATCATATTTTCTTGCCAGATTAACTACAACAGGCAGGCATAGTAGGCCAAGTCTGAAGTCTGTTATATAGTTTATTTTTCGCAAATGCAGACTTAGGTTTTAGTTAGTGTCCGTCAGATATCTTATATCCGAAGTTCATGTGAATGTGTGTACGACACTTTTCATATTCTAAGTGTCCGTCAATAAGTGTAACATAAATTGAATTTGAATTGTACTATACAAATTATATTATTGTAAAGGAAAAGCATAGTAGCACTACTAGCTCAAGTGTAACTATGATTATGGTATCCACTAACTAGTTATTAGGTTGTCTATGGTTCTTTATAGTTCACTAACATGTTCATCTTTAGACGGGCTTGAAGAATGGAAACTGACTTACAATATAGTTTGAACTCTTGGAGAATGGAGACTGATGCACTAAGTTAATATCAATGTTTTCATTCTCATTGTATTTGTAGTACTATTGTATGTTTATGACTTCGTGTTATTTGGACTTTAAAGTTGTATAATTGTATTTTGTTTTGGACTTTGGAGTTTAAAATTTTGAATTATTTCCAGGAACTGCAGAGTGAAGTATGAAACTATGAATTAAGAGTTATGGTTATGTATGAATTACTTGGTGCATAGTTATGTATAAATGAAGTTATTGGATTATTGCATTATGATTATGGTTATGTATTAGAATATTTATATGTGAAATTATGAACAGTTTGACAGTTACTAGCTTACCACAGTGTGCTGTGTAGTATATATTATGCTATGTCCTAGTTTAACGGTTAACCGATTAAGTTAAACGGTTAACCGCTTAAGTTAAACGGTTAAGGGTTAATCGTTTAACTTAAGCAGTTAACCGCGGTTAAAATTAATCGGGTCCGTCGGTATAAGCAGATCAGAATTAACTGAAAATCGGTTAATCGAACCGATATAATTATATTGTTAACTGAAAAATTTAACCGATCGGGTCGGTTAACCGACCGTGTCCACCCCTAGCAGTATCCACGCCCATGCATTGTAGAAGAGAAAACAAATTCTGTTCAGTCTATGGCCATACAGATACCATAGTGTAGCAGTTTAAAGTGGGTTTCAGTTTCCATTGAAAATAGAGACAATCATGCTTGTAAATGAAAATAGGTTCTCCCTGACTTCGCTCCTTTTACCCGTTTCGCAAATATATTCAACATATGCAGTACTATGAGGGCTATGCTGAAGCTTACATGCTTGATACTGGTTCATGTTGTCTGTTGTTTGTGTAGTTCCTCGTCGTTTTTTTATAGACCACTTTAATTTTAGTAATATATTACATAAGATAAAATGATGCACTTAAGGTGTTTGACAATCTACTAAAGCAAAGAGTGTAAAATTGATGTGTCATCTGAATTCCAACTCATTTTGTACGGACTTAACTATAGTTGATTTCATGTGAAATTTTGTTTTTTCGATCGTCAAGGTTGGACATGGGCAACCGAATCACTCAAGCTATGCCTAGCACTTTGGATTGTAATAGATATGTTTTCTGAAGAAAAAATATAGTGTTCCTGACGTTGATTGATTTTGCTATAAATCCTAAACTTAGACCACGGAAAAAATCAGTAAATTAAAGATATAGCTTCCTCTCACATTTCACTTTGCAGAGTACGAGTAGAACTAAGATCAAATTCTACATTAATTATTGGATAGCTCATACATTTAATAATAAACAGGGTCCATAATTGCGGAGTATAATTGCTTATCAATGGGGAAGAATGAAATTCTTAAACTGGTTTTAATGATCGCTCCCACAATATTTCAGAACTTCCAATGTTCTTCAGTGCATGAAAATGGAACATTAGTACATCTTTGCTTATCGTTTTATACTTTTATGGAGGAAAACAAACAGACATGAGATTCCATGAATAAAGAATGTTCTTATAATTGATTTCTTCTCTATCTACAATTTTACACTGCATAAACATATAGAAAAAATTATCAGCCAAGTTCTAAAATTCCCAATATCATTCACACACACCCAACCCAAACCTATAAATTTTCACCGAAAAGAAAAGGAAAAAAATTCATTCATCATAAAAGGATTAACTCTGCCTAATGTTACGCAACATGTTTCATCGTAACTGCAATGCTAACTTCAATATCATTGCTCAAATGGGTACTGGCCTTATCATTCACGAAAATATTGAAATTCACAGCCTTCCTGACCAAGCTCTCCCTCACCAATGCAGACACAGGTAGCCTCTTAATCAGCACTTGATCCCTGGTAAACTATGCATCCATAGATTTCAGCACCTCATTCCTAATTGATGATGGCACATTTTCTTCATATTTTGTTCCCAAAGACTTAATATGTTGGCAAATGTTCTACATTGGATGCAATAGAAGACACAGGGTCTGATTTACCATTTGCAGATTTTTGTATCCTAGTTTGATGTGAAAGTGTGGGAGAAGGTATGAATTTCAAAGATGTATCAAGGTTCAGAGATCAGTTTTCCATGTCCTGGGTATACTCATCACCAAGTTGTTGATCGTGCTCTCAAATTCATCAATGTCTTTGTCGCAAACTTGGATTTTAAACAATATTTCTTATTCATGCCTATATCACCTGGATGTCTTAGATCTTCTTTTGAAAAAGTCATTTTTAATAAGATTCACTGTTTAAATTTAAAAGGGAGTGGTTATAATTTATATAACAGATTTAATCATTAGACAATGTGTTCTAGAAAGGTGGGTACATTTTCATCCACGTGAATGTCTCTATTGCGTAAAATTCTCATTATTGTTAATTTCATCAAGAAGTGGCAATAGTATTTAAAAACTAGTGATTAATATGTATATACTAATTTAATTATTGAAAATGGTACAATGACATAATTAAGAATTAGAGCTTGAAGTCTGAAGAATACGGGGAGCAACTAAAATCTATACATAATAGAAGTACATCCATTTGAAGCTTTTGAAGTCAAGAAGATACCCTTACAGAATTCTATAACAATCCATGGATATTTTGGTCAATTCTCAACCCATGTTCTCCATAGGCTAAAACCACTTTCTTTTAACTTTCCTGCTGCACGCCATTTTCATTTTTTATTTTGTTTTTCAATATGCTTATAACTTCCGTTGTCTGCAAACCTTCAGGCATGCTCTTAAAATAGCTAATATTGATCCTACGAGAGCGGAACAACTCTTTAATTTTTTGCAAATTTTTCTATACAACATGCTAGACTTATATAATGTATCCTCTCTCTAATAGTAATACATAATTACATAAAATAACACCAGTTTTGGTAACTACTGATAGTTGAAATATGTTAAATGTATGTTTTGCAACAATAAACTGACTTTATGTTCACTTAACGTACACTCCTGAAGCACACATATATATGGTTCCCTACTATAATTTATACGAACAAAGCAAAGACACACTGTCAGAAGTATGTAGATACCTCAAGGCCAGCGCCTCTATGATAATCCATAGTTAATATCTCAGCCGTTCTTTTACCTTCATCATAACAACTCCTTTCACCTGAAGTTATCATATATCGATTGATAAATCAAGGTCTCTTACTTAAAAATTTAAAGACCAATGGTAAATGTTTGAACCTATAGGATTAACGTTTCCCAGTATGTTTCCTTTTGTGGATGCTTGAGTGGATCACCATGCATAATGCGTGTAACACAACATGTTTGAAAGCACATACACAAAACAAATGCAATTCTCTCATGCATACATGACCCAGCACCTACTATTTCTCATGCAAAATTCAATTATACGATGCAAAGATTAACAATAAGCTTTTATATATGAATAATCCATGACGTATGACATGCAGACCTCAGTTGCATTTGCATAGAAATATTTATACGCATTAAACACACATGTAAACTTCTGAAGCACACACATATATTGGTTCCCCACTACACTTTATATGATACAAAGAAAAGATGCACACGGTCAGAAATTAAAATCGCTACACGCATGCCAAAGCAACAAAGAAATAACAAACTAAACTAAAATAGTGTGCTTACGTGCATACAAATATTACACACTAAAATAGTGAGCTAACGTACTCATGCACTCGATCACTCACATGATTTATAAGTGTATGATTCATACAATTGACTATATCTCACGTGCAAAAATAGGTTTACCATTTTAGTTTGCATGATCCATTGTTTCAGCCTACTTTAATGTCCACGTTTATGTTAAGTAACTTTCACTTTCTATAATTATCTATGTCTATATAATGTATCCGGTATCTCTTCTCCATTCTAGAAAAAATATCAATTGTGTTTTTTGTCTACTAAACTGTGATCATGCCTAAGGTAATTCAAATTATATTTATTTATATCGTATAATGCTTTTTACTCACTACAAGAAAAAGGCAGAATACCGACAGCCAAGACCGACGGCTTCCGACGGCCATTTTCCGACGGCTTTCGACGGGCCGTCGGCGGCCGTCGGAAGCCGTCGCAAATTTGCGATTATACCAGCCAGCCGAGCCCTTTCTTCCTCCTCCATTTCATACGAAAAAAACCCAAAAAACCCCCCAAATTCAACCCCTAAGCTTCCAATCCCTAATTTTTAGCTTCCGGATCTTCCAACGCACTCTAATCAAGCTTCAGTACTCTTAATCTCAGGTATAATCTCTTATTTTTATGAAAAATTCAGTTTTTACCCTAATTATAGATTTGCATAAATTGATAAATTAGGGCGAATTAATGATTGCAATTGTTTCCACTAGCGTAATAACGGTTTATAGCATCACATGGTATACCAATTTCATCTTTTATCGTGAAATTGTGATAAACACGTATAATTTGTGCATGTTCATGTATATGTCGGGGCAGATTGATTCATTGCTTTCTAATTCGTTCGTGCAGGTATGTTTAGTTTTAGTTTACAATGATTTGGTAGAAGGAACAATTAATTGTTGATATGTATAATTATGTATAATACACTTGGTTCTGTAGCTGTATCAGGATATGCATGATTAGAACAGTTATTGTTAGTATTATTGTTAATGTTGGAATGTTATGTATATTTTGTATTTTATTTTTATTCTAATTTAGTTTATTTCTGTGTCTATTGAATATTTTGGAGTATTGGTTTGCATGTTTGGTTGGATTATTGTTTATTTGATTGTGCAGTATTGATATTGTAGTGTTTGGAAGAGAAATGTGGTTGGAAGGCTCTATTTGCAGCAGATTTTAAAAAAAAACAGCAGGTTTCCGACGGCTTCCGACGGCTCTCGACGGCTTATTGGTCGAAATTTTCCGGCGGTTTCCGACGGGTTCCGACGGCTTATAGGCCTGATTTCCGACGGTTTCCGACGGTTTCCGACGGCCGTCGGAAGCCGTCGGAAACCGCCGGAAACCGCCGGAAACCGTCGATAATGTATACGGCATCACCCGTCGGTAGCCGTCGGAAATACTGCTCCCCGACGCCTTCATTTCCGACGGCTTTTTCCGACGGCCGCCGACGGCTTCCGACGGCCGCCGACGGTTTTCAGCCGTCGGAAATCCCCCCTCCCCTTGTAGTGACTTTTTAAATGTACTTACTACATATTGTACTCTAGGGTTAATCTACCTATAACAAAAATGATAATTCAATATGCGCTCGACAACAATAGCTAAAGCGAGCAAAGAAGAAACACATTGGTGAGTTGCCACAACATTCAAACCTCCTCTCGGTTAAAATAGAACCATTAAATCAATCATCAGAAACTTTCCTGCTTTAGTTGCTACAACTCGCTTGCTTTAGATGGTTTGTTATTCCATAAACTAACATTTAAAGTCGGATCCCCAATAATGTTACTTAGAAATATTGACCCAAAAATTGAATTAAGTAATGGAATAAGATTAATATGTCGCATCTTTCATAGAAATCTCATTGATGCAGAAATTACAGTCGGTCATTATCGTGGTATAAGGGTATTTATTTCACGTATACCCTATGGTAAGGACTAAAGACATCCAATTGTTTATACAACATAGTGCATGCGTCCAAAACAATGTCAGCTATTATGTAAACAGTAGTACATGAAAAATATATACACTGAAAAAATACGCATGTCTATACGTACTATTTTACATCAAAAGGAAGTTAACTTACGGTTGTCTTTGCACACGTCCAACGGACGTGCCATACACACTGGTATTGTTGTGCTTCCCAGAAATTGAAGACATGGACTAAAATTGGTATTTTTTCAATAAAATAAGTCATCACTTCATCCGAAGTAGTTTTTAAAGCAGTCTACGAAAAAAATTAGTACATGGGGAAGACATAATAACAAAATATAAGCAAAAATCTAATGAGTTAAACAACATGAACTAATCATAGACGGTTCTTTCAAATAGTTGGTTCGTCAAATAATAATAAAATGGCCCCTTTTAAACTAACTATAAGATCATTTTGGTCTATTTCATGAAGATGGTTGGCTAAATATTTTGAAACAAATTTTGATTGGCAAAATTTTTATTACTTTCAAGCAATAAATTTTGAATTTTAATCAAACAATTGCGCTGATCAATTAATTATTTGTTTATGTTAGTTTGTGAACTAAGGTAATACAATGGACTAAAATAATGGCATGCTGCATTATTCACTGTACTCGTATTTGGTACTATGTTGCATACATACTTATAAAATATTGCTATAATAATTGATATAACTAATTCTGGAATAATAGGTACGTTAATTCAATATTTTTGTCAAATAGTAATGTAAGTCTACAAAATACTCAAATTTCAACAGTCTTCGTCGTGTTAAATAATTTACGCAATAAAGAATTGTACAAACAACTTATATAATTCTATGCATGTCTCATTTTATGTAGGCCGAATATCATTTTGTTTATCCTCGATGCCTTTAATTGTAATGGAGTTTTATACCACTTTCGTGATGGAAAAACTACTGTAGTGACTAATACTTCTTTACACACATTGATATAGCTTCGTCCGCACTTGTGATAACTTTTGACAACATGACAATAGTATTTGCCCAACACCAAAGCACAGTTAATATGGCTAATAACATGCTAAGTGAAACCAGTTGTAGGAAAAAGTGCACTGTATTCAAATTACAGGCCTAACTAATTTCAACTAAAAATCAGTGACATGTTTTCTTCAGCAGGTATAACCGAAAATATGGAAATGGAATTTAAGTCCATTACATTGTGAATACAAATGCACAGTTTATGAATAATAGAAGTATAATAAGATTATAAAGGCATAAATATTGTTTTACCACAAAACATTTGGACGTAAAAGATAATCAAGATTTGGTAGAAATAAGACTTTTTTGCAGTGATAATCAAACAAAGTTTCACACGTTAATCCACCAATTTTATTAACAGTACCTATAAATCATGTTGTACATGAAAACATCAGCAAATACGTAAAGCAAGCATACGGGTTTAACTGAAGCAGTAACAGTAATCGTGTCGTTATACATTAAAACATCATCAAATACCTGAAACAAGCGTACTGATCGATGAAGCAAACCGACGATCCATAGGGAAACGTGAGCTCGAGGCAGAAATTTTGTAATACCAATCGACCTAGGATTTGGAGCTAATGATGTCAGCAAAAGAACAGAGTTACAATGAAAATGGATGTTTTTACACTGACTCGCTTCTAACAAGAACTTGTGAAGACCATGGATGTTATTTGTCTAGTCTGGAAGATTGGTAGAGGATTAAGAACGAAATTTAATATCTACTGATTTTGTTAGAAATCGATTTTGGTGGAACTTCAAAACAAATGGGTATTCATTTCGAATTAAGGATCAAAAAAGAAGAGGGGAGATGAAAAAAAAGTAAAATTAAGTATTAGAGCTGTTGTAGGTAAAAGAGATAGGAAAAGGAAAACGTGCTGTACTGGGTGATTTGGAAGTTTTCAAAGGAAAATCAGAAACGAACAGCATTGACGGCTTTTTCCGACGGCCGCCGACGGCTTCCGACGGCCGCCGACGGTTTTCAGCCGTCGGAAATCCCCCCTCCCCTTGTAGTGACTTTTTAAATGTACTTACTACATATTGTACTCTAGGGTTAATCTACCTATAACAAAAATGATAATTCAATATGCGCTCGACAACAATAGCTAAAGCGAGCAAAGAAGAAACACATTGGTGAGTTGCCACAACATTCAAACCTCCTCTCGGTTAAAATAGAACCATTAAATCAATCATCAGAAACTTTCCTGCTTTAGTTGCTACAACTCGCTTGCTTTAGATGGTTTGTTATTCCATAAACTAACATTTAAAGTCGGATCCCCAATAATGTTACTTAGAAATATTGACCCAAAAATTGAATTAAGTAATGGAATAAGATTAATATGTCGCATCTTTCATAGAAATCTCATTGATGCAGAAATTACAGTCGGTCATTATCGTGGTATAAGGGTATTTATTTCACGTATACCCTATGGTAAGGACTAAAGACATCCAATTGTTTATACAACATAGTGCATGCGTCCAAAACAATGTCAGCTATTATGTAAACAGTAGTACATGAAAAATATATACACTGAAAAAATACGCATGTCTATACGTACTATTTTACATCAAAAGGAAGTTAACTTACGGTTGTCTTTGCACACGTCCAACGGACGTGCCATACACACTGGTATTGTTGTGCTTCCCAGAAATTGAAGACATGGACTAAAATTGGTATTTTTTCAATAAAATAAGTCATCACTTCATCCGAAGTAGTTTTTAAAGCAGTCTACGAAAAAAATTAGTACATGGGGAAGACATAATAACAAAATATAAGCAAAAATCTAATGAGTTAAACAACATGAACTAATCATAGACGGTTCTTTCAAATAGTTGGTTCGTCAAATAATAATAAAATGGCCCCTTTTAAACTAACTATAAGATCATTTTGGTCTATTTCATGAAGATGGTTGGCTAAATATTTTGAAACAAATTTTGATTGGCAAAATTTTTATTACTTTCAAGCAATAAATTTTGAATTTTAATCAAACAATTGCGCTGATCAATTAATTATTTGTTTATGTTAGTTTGTGAACTAAGGTAATACAATGGACTAAAATAATGGCATGCTGCATTATTCACTGTACTCGTATTTGGTACTATGTTGCATACATACTTATAAAATATTGCTATAATAATTGATATAACTAATTCTGGAATAATAGGTACGTTAATTCAATATTTTTGTCAAATAGTAATGTAAGTCTACAAAATACTCAAATTTCAACAGTCTTCGTCGTGTTAAATAATTTACGCAATAAAGAATTGTACAAACAACTTATATAATTCTATGCATGTCTCATTTTATGTAGGCCGAATATCATTTTGTTTATCCTCGATGCCTTTAATTGTAATGGAGTTTTATACCACTTTCGTGATGGAAAAACTACTGTAGTGACTAATACTTCTTTACACACATTGATATAGCTTCGTCCGCACTTGTGATAACTTTTGACAACATGACAATAGTATTTGCCCAACACCAAAGCACAGTTAATATGGCTAATAACATGCTAAGTGAAACCAGTTGTAGGAAAAAGTGCACTGTATTCAAATTACAGGCCTAACTAATTTCAACTAAAAATCAGTGACATGTTTTCTTCAGCAGGTATAACCGAAAATATGGAAATGGAATTTAAGTCCATTACATTGTGAATACAAATGCACAGTTTATGAATAATAGAAGTATAATAAGATTATAAAGGCATAAATATTGTTTTACCACAAAACATTTGGACGTAAAAGATAATCAAGATTTGGTAGAAATAAGACTTTTTTGCAGTGATAATCAAACAAAGTTTCACACGTTAATCCACCAATTTTATTAACAGTACCTATAAATCATGTTGTACATGAAAACATCAGCAAATACGTAAAGCAAGCATACGGGTTTAACTGAAGCAGTAACAGTAATCGTGTCGTTATACATTAAAACATCATCAAATACCTGAAACAAGCGTACTGATCGATGAAGCAAACCGACGATCCATAGGGAAACGTGAGCTCGAGGCAGAAATTTTGTAATACCAATCGACCTAGGATTTGGAGCTAATGATGTCAGCAAAAGAACAGAGTTACAATGAAAATGGATGTTTTTACACTGACTCGCTTCTAACAAGAACTTGTGAAGACCATGGATGTTATTTGTCTAGTCTGGAAGATTGGTAGAGGATTAAGAACGAAATTTAATATCTACTGATTTTGTTAGAAATCGATTTTGGTGGAACTTCAAAACAAATGGGTATTCATTTCGAATTAAGGATCAAAAAAGAAGAGGGGAGATGAAAAAAAAGTAAAATTAAGTATTAGAGCTGTTGTAGGTAAAAGAGATAGGAAAAGGAAAACGTGCTGTACTGGGTGATTTGGAAGTTTTCAAAGGAAAATCAGAAACGAACAGCATTGATTTTGATATAGGGAATAGATAAAAGAGCCACATCAACGTTGTGATGCTCCTGTTTTATGTTTAAGTAATAGATTTTCCATTAAAATTTTCTCTTCTTTCGCTATAACTCACTTGGGCGTTTCTTTCAAGATCGTAACAATAAAATCCTAACATTACTTATAGTGGTCTGCTTTGATTTATCATTAAATTAATCGACTCTTTAATTAGTTCCTTAATTGTTCATTTCCTTGCAGCTTAATTCATATCAATTACAGAAATTACGAGAAAATTATCAAAATTCTTTGAAAATCATACACAAACATTCAAGTTCAGCAAAACTTTCGAATTTAAATGTCAATAATTGTTGTTTATTAGTATTGTTTTGCCTCTAAAAATTGTTTATTTTCACTTTTAAAAATTTATAAAAATCACTCTACATAGAAAATTACTAAATTAATAACCCATCTCTGATTTAACATGCATACCATAACATCAAAGCATTTAGATGTGATTAATTAGCTAAGGTTTTAAATTCAAAAACTTCACTTGGCACATAGTTTAGCATATATCTCCCTACTTTCATTTCCACAATTATATATCAAAATATTACATGTGACATCTCAAAAACTATCATTTATAGTGAAAAATGAACTTGTATAGATGAAAATATAGTGGAATGATATTATTCACCTATCGAAGAAATTTGTTTGAAATCCTTTTATTGCCTTAAAAATTGAGAACTTGAGAATTTGGGTATGTTGTATATTTTACCTCATTCTTCCTTCTTAAAATGGCAGCTGAGGCTGTTATGTATCTTTTAATATATGAGTGTAACAAAGAATATTAATTGTTTTAAAGGAGAAAAGGGTTAATGTTATGAACTTCCGGCTAAAACCTCGTATCTAATATATCAAGTGTATTGCTATTGACATTCAAAACTATATTTCTGACTACCAAGAAAATCATAATAGATTTTAGGCTTTTTTATATGCTATTTAATACAAAATTCAATTTTTTCATTCGACCATAAATGGTCGTGTGTCTTTAATTTTCTACAATCATTTATTGTCGTACGACGATAAATAGCCTTGCAATTTTGATTGCCAATGGTCATTTATCATCGTATGGCGATAAACAACCGAACAAATAGCCTAATTGATAAAACAAAATAATATATGATATTAGAAAGCACGTAAACAAAATTTGTACAGTGGCCATTAAATATGCAAGCCAGAAGAGTTTTTCTACGTGATTTTAGTAGTACACTATATCAATCCCGTGCTCTCATATTACATAAACCCCACGCCTTTCGATTACTAAGAAAAACATATTATGGTCGAAAATCATCTCTTCAATATTTTATTTTTCATTAACATATTTTTTCGATCATTTCACAATTAATTCGCACCATCTAAGTGTTAATAGTTTTAATGATCAAATCACCAAGTGATTAAATTTTGAATTTTACATTAATTATTTAATTTATTTATTTGCTATAAAATTCTCATGTTCGAACTTGGAATGTTAAGTGGTTTCTCCATTGCAAAACGAAGTATTTCAGATATACTTGAATTCCAAAGCCGAGCTTATCAAGTAAAGTAAATTCTGCAGTATGTTGTTCTGGATATTGCGCCACCAAACGGAAAGGATCATCTCAAAAATTTATGTAAAGGAATAAAATGCTCAAGCTATAATGAGCCGTATGCATAAGAAGACATACACTATTCATAATCACACTAATTATACACACACTTACATAAATATCTATAACATGCTATTCTTAATTTGGTAAAAATAGCAAACTTCCATGAAGGATGGCTTATCTTCTAGAATAAATAACATTTTTTTTATTGGAAATGTCAACAAGTTCACTTTCCAACCGCTGCTTCAAATATTTTCTGAAAAGATTCCTCCATGCAATGAACTAAAACCTTAGAATCGATAAAATTCTTCTCAGCTCCTATTGCTACCTTCAATGTTCCCGCATAGCTTACAACCGTTACTGTTAGACTCTGAAACAGAAACATGTATTCTCTAAATGCAAGCTTGAAAATGAACTGAAACAAAATTGTACTTCTATAATTTTTACATCTATTACATTACCTGTGGAGCTCGTGCCATCATGAAATAAAAACTTCTTATAGGATGATTTGCCATCTGTATTTTTTCGGTCGGTCCAATAAGGTTAGAAATAGCAAGACTTGTGCCTCTTAATGTGTCTGAAATGTAGCTGGAAACAGCCTGTATATGTACATTATCAAAATAAATCTATTTAAGAACATAAAACTTAGTGGCATTAAACTTTTAGACAATCAAACAAGCGTTTTTTCAGAGTTGAAATTGATCGAACTGACGTATAAAAGGGGATGTGCAAGCCTGTTTGATAAGCAACCAGGACAAATATAAACTACAAACTATCTAATTAAATTTGAGCAAGGCCAAAACAATATAGACATGTTTTGCTTGTTATTTACAGAGATATTTTGTGTTTTGAATTTCTCAAAACATTCTCACCGTTTTGCTCTTTCTTTTTCCACCCTCGAAAAAGAACAAGCATTTTATATAAGCTTTCTCAAGAACCAATTACTAACTCTGTGCCTCAGTTCAAACTTATTGTAAACATAAATCTTGTTCCTAACTTAGCATGCGCGCACTTATGAATGAGAATATGTTAATTTGAATTTGATCATGCGCGTTTATAATATGCACAGGAAACAAATCATAATAGATAACCACAGTGGCTGGGTTGGTAGAGCTAATCGTTAGAAGGATTCTATCAATTATTGAGGGAAGAAAATAAGGAAAAAAAATGGAATTCATGGTGTATCATGGGTATTTTACCTCATTTTTTTCCTTCTGTAGTTTACCCTTTCAATCATTCTTAACCTATGTCCAGTGGGCACATGTTAACTTTTTCTTTGTTGGAAATATATTTAAGAGTTCAATAGTTTTTTATTTTTGCTTTTGCTTTCTTGTTTATTACTTCAAAAATATTTGTATAATGATATTAAAACCTGATTATTATCTTAATAACCTTTACATTCATGTGAGACTATTGATAATTTTATTATGAAAGACCATTATGCGTATATAATTGTGTAACAAATTTACTTTCCAACACCATGATAGTAAAAATTACATGGTGTAGAAGTTTAGTGGTGATTTCCTTGTGTCAACATGTTGTTTTTACGGTCAACACAGTTCTAAATAATCATTGTTTTATATCTCCTCTATCTTGCCCAAGATCTGTTTCCCACATTCAGATTAGATGAGACACAAAACATCATTCGTATTCATTTGACACTGATCTCATCTAATTTTAAAATTCTCATTTGAATTCCAGATTGAAAACTTAATTTGAGATCTTGTGCGGAATTATATTTATTCTACATATCATTTATACTATTTTTATAGGTCCAAATGAAAACAACTCTATCCAATTACCATCTACTAGCTCTTGACCATATTTTTTGTTTGTTGTTCGGATGAGCCACAATAAAAACAAAAACAAATAAATCATCTTTAATAATAGTTGTAATAGCTTTCGCGTCACACTTTTTGGTATCAACGTGAACTATCAAAAACGCCCCTCTATATATTATCAAATCTTAACCACTTAAAAATAGAATCTAATATTAAACTTTTTTTACAAATTCAAACGCACCTAAAAGTAGGATCTAATAATAACAAATGTTTTATGAATTCAAAACTTCTAAAAATAGGATCTAAAATTAAACTTCAATACTTCTTCACAAATACACAAATCTTAATATTACTTGAAAATAAAAAATCAATTTTTTTAGCTATTTAAACGTATACAATTTATAAGGAAAATAATTCACGCGTGCCGTGACACTCGTTATTAATAGTTGGCTTGAAAGCGCAAACTTTTGGTCCAACCGTGAACTTCCCAAAATACCCATATATATATATATATATATATATATATACCTTTTTAAATATTAAATTGTTATTTCATATCATCTTTCCAATAAATTAGAAGATAAAATCTCCCTACAATTACTTTAGATGTATTCAAATGTAATTATAATTAGAATTCAGAGAACGAATCAAATATATATGGTTGCGTTAGAATATGTAATGCAAGATCTTACTAGATAAATCAATCAATCTATAAATCTTTATTAATATTTGAAATAAAAACACGATTTTTTGGTCCGACTGTGAAATTTCAAAAATGTCATTCCATGAAACAAGATGTCATGAATTTGAATCTTACCGTGAAAAATATTAACACTTATTTTCAAATGAAAATTGAAACATTAACAATGTTACAAGTTCAAAGCCTATTCCAATAAAAAAATTACATTTTTCTTAATCTTTTTCAGGTTATTTTTATCAAACTACATAGAACTTTCAAATTTAATAATCTAATAAAAAGCTTAGATGCACGTGTATTGCACGTTCCAAAATATATATACTAACAGATATACACGCATGCACATATATAATTGTTATATATGATCTTTATTAATAATTGAAATAGAAGCATAATCTTTTGGTCCGACCGTTAAGTTTCAAAATTACACATGATTTCAATGCAAAATATGATTAAATATTTGTGTTTTTTAAATGTGTTAAAACATGTGCAATTTGTAGAAAAATAACTCATGCGCAAAGCGTTTGTCGTAACGCTCGCAAATATAATTAACCAACAACGTTGACTTAGTTGGTTGGTAGTTCAAATTAAGAGATTAAAGGTCACGAGTTCGATCCCAAAGACCAATGCTTATTGACAATAATGAACCATGTTCAAAAAAGAAAAGAAAAACATTTGTTCATTTGTTCAAGTAAGAGAAGATTATTCAATCATTATCCAATCAATCACGTTAAACAAGTTACAATTCTTAAAAAAACACTCATCTCGGCTCTTTTTCCAATGCAAATAAGGTTTATTAATATTTTTACTTTAGACTTCAAATAAAATTATTAAATTTAAGCTAGTCAGAGTTATTTTGAGACTCGAAATGTCAATCCACGATTTACACCCTAGATACACTTGTTTCATTGGAGACCTACTACGATACGATGCAAGATACCATTATAAAAATCCCGTGAACAAATGTAATCGAAATTTGAGATTTGATAAAGTAATTATTTTTGTTGCCGAACTCATCTTTTATAAATAGCTTTTATAATATTCTTTAATGATAGTTGTAGTACCTTTCGTGTCACACTTTTTTGGTATCAACGTGAACTATCAAAAACGCCCCTCTATATTATCAAATCTTAACCACATAAAAATAGAATCTAATATTAAACTTCTTTTGCAAATTCAAACGCCCGTAGGATCTAACAATTACAAATGTTTTATGAATTCAAAACACTTCTAAAAATAAGATCTAAAATTAAACTTCAATACTTCTTCACAAATACACAAATCTTAATATTACTTGAAAATAAAAAATCAATTTTTTTAGCTATTTAAACGTATACAGTTTATAAGAAAAATAATTCACGCGCGCCGTGACACTCGTTATTAATAGTTGGCTTGAAAGCGCAAACTTTTGGTCCAACCGTGAACTTCCCAAAATACTCCTATATATATCTTTTTAAATATTAAATTGTTATTTCATATTATCTTTCCAATAAATTAGAAAATAAAATCTCCCTACAATTACTTTAGATGTATTCAAATGTAATTATAATTAGAATTCAAAGAACGAATCAAATATATATGATTGCGTTAGAATATGTAATGCAAGATCTTACTAGATAAATCAATCAATCTATAAATCTTTATTAATATTTGAAATAAAAACACGATTTTTTGGTCCGACTGTGAAATTTCATAAATGTCATTCCATGAAACAAGATGTCATGAATTTGAATCTTACCGTGAAAAATATTAACACTTATTTTCAAATGAAAATTGAAACATTAACAATGTTACAAGTTCAAAGCCTATTCCAATAAAAAAATTACATTTTTCTTAATCTTTTTCTGTTTATTTTTATCAAACTACATAGAACTTTCAAATTTAATAATCTAATAAAGAGCTTAGATGCACGTGCATTGCACGTTCCAAAATATATATACTAACAGATATACACGCATGCACATATATAGTTGTTAGATATGATCTTTATTAATAATTGAAATAGAAGCATAATCTTTTGGTCTGACCGTTAAGTTTCAAAAATTACACATGATTTCAATGTAAAATATGATTAAATATTTGTGTTTTTTAAATGTGTTAAAACATGTGCAATTTGTAGAAAAATAACTCATGCGCAAAGCGTTTGTCGTAACGCTCGCAAATATAATTAGCCAACAACGTTGACTTAGTTGGTTGGTAGTTCAAATTAAGAGATTAAAGGTCACGAGTTCGATCCCAAAGACCAATGCTTATTGACAATAATGAACCATGTTCAAAAAAGAAAAGAAAAACATTTATTCATTTGTTCAAGTAAGAGAAGATTATTCAATCATTATCCAATCAATCACGTTAACCAAGTTACAATTCTTAAAAAAACACTCATCTCGGCTCTTTTTCCAATGCAAATAAGGTTTATTAATATTTTTATTTTAGACTTCAAATAAAATTATTAAATTTAAGCAAGTCAGAGTTATTTTGAGACTCGAAATGTCAATCCACGATTTACACCCTAGATACACTTGTTACATTAGAGACCTAATACGATACGATGCAAGATACCATTACAAAAATCCCGAGAACAAATGTAATCGAAATTTGAGATTTGTTAAAGTAATTATTTTTATTGTCGAACTCATCTTTTATAAATAGCTTTTATAACATATTTCATCTCAATTATATTGAAATTTCGTTCAACACAAAATATACATTGAAACATATGTAAAACAAGTAATCGTTTAATTTGTATTTTAGAACGTAATTTTTAACACTATTCCTTTACCATAACGAAACGTCAATTAAGAAAAAACATTGTAATATATATATATATATATATATATATATATATATATATATATATATATCACACTTTATTCTTTTATCATGACGTATTATCTATTACTATATATAATATAATCAAATACTTTTGAAGTGAACATTCAAGACAAAAAATATGTCAAAGCATGGAATTGAATACAAGACCTTGTGCACACTAACTCCTTTTGTCAACAATTTATTTTAGGGTAACACTTCTAAACGAGAATAAATTAGAAATTTTATTAATAAAGTCAATCTTTTAGAGGTGTACACGTCTAAAACAAAAAAAAACGTATTCATTTATTCTTTTTATTTTAAAATATTCCTTTTTAATAACTATGACGTGTTTCCAAATTAGAAGAATATTGTAATGGATATCACATGCCATTCATTTATAATAATATTAACGATTGTTATATAATTTAATTAGGAGTGAACCTTCAAAACAAAAAAATATGTCAACGCATGGAATGAACACAGGACCTTTTACACAAAATATATATCTACATAAATAATAGTATACCAGCCAAGCTACAATGTTATTATTGTATATATTTTCTGTTTTGCATATCTCATATACGCTCAATAGCAAATTATTACTGTTCGCACTATATTTTGCTTTTAAGATTACCCTAACTTTCTTGAAATACCCAATTCATTACCCAAACGGTTTCTTTGTACAATGTTTTGCACAACAATTTGTTGGTGTTTGAAATAATGTATTCCAATTCAACATAAACGACATAAGAAACTTGGCTGTCCTTTTATTCAATCGACGATTGTTTGCCATGTGACTAGGTAACTTTAAGACAGGGGAAAATGCAGTAAGAAAACATATTTCGGCTCTGGGTGATTTTCCGTATACACCGTAGTGCAAATGGTAATGCTTTTAAAATTAACGCCCGCATTTTACAAATGTGCCTGTTAATTTTTAAACCTCAAAACTATATCTATTTTCACAAGTTTGAAATGTAGTCTAAATCTGAAATTAGTTATTTTAGAAAGCTTATATAAAAATCATCCTCTTCAAGATGGCATTATTCAATCAAGATTTGTTTTGAATTTTAATTTTCTGAGTGTTTTGAGTTTTGAATTTTCACTTAAAATGTGTATGGCTTACACTTTTTCACAGGCATTTAGAAGAAGAAAAAGATATTTGGTGCACATCATTGTTAAGGATAAAAGAAACCAACTCACATCAAAATAATACGAGTCACATTCTTGCTTTTATATCGATGACATTAGGGTTGAAGATGATGTTGAACCTACGGTTGTAAAAAAAATTCAATCATTAATGCAAGTCACATTCTTGTTTTTATATTAGTAACATTATTGTTATAAACGGTGTCAAACCGAGGTTGTAGATTTTTTTTTCAATCATTATCGAAACTACTATTTTATGTTGAAAATAACATGCCTTTCTTTTTCTTGCATTTTACTATTTGTCCTCTACTTTGTCTAGTTTGTACTGATTAATTTTTTCTCTTAATTTACATAATCAAGAAATAAGATGTAAAGATCACTCCACTTTGGAGCTTCGCACCAGATTCTAGCATCAACATGTGCCTTCAGGAACATGGCCACGTGTGCAGGATGGTTATCGACATCTAGTGTCATAATTGGTAAACTTAAATCTTGCAACTGGCACAACTATTGTATTTAGTTATCAGAATCAAGTGTGCAACCCTGAAATGTGATTAAGCTACAGGAAGTCGAGGATGACATCAATCATCATGCGTTGTAAGAATGGGTAACAAACATTATACAATTAAGGGACAATAAGTTGCAATTCCATGAGGGTGAATTAACTCCTAAAATTCATCCTCTATTTAGATTATAAGGTGCAACTCACCTACTTGAAACCATAATTGCTAATAAACGTGTATTAACCAAAATTGGTGGGTTGGTTCCCAGGTCTAGTACATATCGATCATCACATTATGGAAACTTACCATGCTCAAAATATTTACCTTGGTCACACGGAAGGGATGCCAAAGGCAATGCTGATACAAAAGTGAAGTTTTATGAAGTAGTCGTATGTGTATGGAATACCTCCTTTTCCAACGGACTAATTCTTATTCTCCAACGATATTTTGCCATAACACAGCTTCATACACTATGTTCGAGCTAAGGTTGGATGTTAAAGTCATCTTTCATCTCTAGACGACGAAGTATGATTAAGTTCATGAACTTACAATTTCACTTCAGAAAAAGTCAATAAGATACTACTTTTTACGTATGTGTGCTGCTACCCAAGAAAGACATAAGGTGCAAAAGAAAGGGATGATGCTAAAATAATAAGTACGCTAAATTGGAGTTAGCAAGAGTAATGGGGTGGGTAAAATGAAGATGGTAGATTAGCAATGTTTTTGGTGTGCATATGGCACAACTTTAAATTTAAAAATAAAAATAAGAACTGTCATATATCTTTTAAATCCTAGCATTAATAGAAAAATAAGTACCTTGGGTCCTTTAATTTTTCTGATAAGTTCAAGAACACCAGCAGTAATATACACACCAAGAGAATTTCGCTTTGCCTTAATAATTTGCTTGATTTGTCTGATCGATTCCAAAGGATCGGACTCATCTATGTTCTCAGCAGTTGGGATTGATACATGCAAGAAAGTGAAGTGATTGCCCCATGGCACCTTTGTGTCATTTTCGGCCATTCCTTCAAGTGGTTTGTACACTTTTATTGCTCTAGTGTTCAGCAGCACTAGTGCTGTAATATTTTTCGGTTTCACTATTTTATTGCATTTAGATTGCAAATATAGCTGAAGTCCATTGAAAATTATCCCTGTAATTGCATCATTTACTGTCTGCAGCAATCAAATTTGTTGAAAGTCAGTTTACAAAAGGAGAATCAGCTCCCATTCACAATTATTTTTTTATAAAAATTCATGATGATTTGAGAATTATTGACATCGTATATGACATTGGCATTAATTCCATATTGAAAGAAAGCTTCATAAGTGTCAAATAAAGCCAGTTTGTGATAGACATACATCAATATTGTAATTGATGTTGTGATAGTCTGATAGATTAGATTGATAACATATATGCTAAGGAAATGACATGATAATTCAAACGTTACCCCATTCATCTTGTTCTTTATCTGTTTGATGCCATTGAGAGGAAACTCGACAGTTGATAATGTAATTGGCTTAATTTCAACATTAACTGCTCCAGACCTTATAGCACTTTTACTGTCTTTTATCATGCCACTGATCAGCATCTCACTTACATCTCTGGCTGTGTTTAAGCACATGGATACTCCATTTTGTACATACTCGACATATTTCCATTTACCAACATCTGATTTCTCACTATTAGCAGGAAACGTCAAAGGAAGAGAAGGGTCATCAGCTCTTCTAAGGCAACTGAACAGTGCAGACATTAAAGAAAAGCCATCTCCTAAAGAATGATGAAGTTTGAATATAAATGACCCCGCTGAGTTTTTGGTAGGATATTTTATTATGTGAAAATTCCATAACGGTTGAGTTTCAGGCAAAAGCAGTGTTGCTATTTTGCTGATGTATTCTTGCATGTGGTCGTCGTAGAAATCTAACCCTGAGGGAAATGTTGGTATTTCTATGTGATTCTGTAGCCTCACTTCAACCTTTTTCCATACTAGCTCATCATTTTCATCCTTTACCTGGATAAAAAATGAGATAAGGTGTGTTACTGGGTGAGAAGAACTGAAAAAAATTGAAGCGTGGAAGCATTGTTCCGTGTTTCATGATATTTTACTCAACTAAAACCAGGCCTAAATCCACATATTTAAAGAAACCAAATCCAAAATTCAAAATATCTCAAATCGCTTCGAACTCTAAAAAATTATAAATCACAGTTCTAATCAATTGCCTCCTGCGCCACCTTTGTTTATCTAATCAAACAGCATCTTTTTGTTGAAATTCTGTTAAAACGTTGGATCTCAAATATCGTCCGAATGCATCCTCTGAAATAAACTGATGCAATAAGCATCCATATTGTAGAATTACGGCGGACATCGAGAATAAGCTTATTTCGCATCTACTCTGTTTAATGATTAAACGGCAACTTCCAACCAAAATCGGCTAATTTTAAATGCGACGGTCTTTGGGTGAATGGACTGATTAGGTGAAAACAGGTGAAGATTTCCTTATCACGACATATGGAAAACAAAACTCAGAGAGTTTAATTAACAAAAATTACCGTTAATAACAGAATTATATTTGATTTGTTAAGAGCAAAATTTTTGACATTGCTTGTAGCAATTTTATGACTATGGGAAAAGTGGTCTTCCTTTGTTTGAAATTGAAATCGCTCCGCCTTTTTTATTTATGATTTCTAGTGGGACAAACTTTACTTAATAAGCTCGAAAAAAAAATCTAGTTTAAGTCGTGTTCTAAACTTATTATAAACCATGTTTAGTTTTGTACAAACCAAATTTGTGCAATTGTATTTTTTTTTCCTTAAGTTGTGTCTGTGCATGTTTGAATTGCGCAAATCTAATTTTAAACAGAAATTGTGCAAATTTGAGTTCCACAAGTATAAAACACTAGTACATGTAAAAAGAATATATTTTTGTAATAAGTTTTAATGAATGGTAAAGTTGACCTACTCTTTGCTGCTAATAGTCTATCATGAGGTATAATAATATCTAAAAGTTGGATATGAGAAAGTACGCATTTTTATTATTTATTAGGCGCAGGCTATTTTTATTAACATTCCTTGACAAATCAAACACAACGTCATAGTGTATTGGTTCACCGGTCATATTTAAATATAAATTTTACAGAAACTTGGTAAAGAGGGTAAAAAGAAATTACCATGATAGAGGAGAAACGATGATTTATGGGCAAGAAGGTATTTTCTAGCGCAGTAACAATTGTGGAATCATCAATTGGAATCTCTGATTCAAACACGGCTAAAATGCTAACGCAAAGGTGGTCGCTGTTGAGGTACTGAGCCGAAGGGCTCACGGGTTCAAACTTCCCTACCTTTCTTTCCAGGAACACATTTGATGAGCTCTTATTTATGTCCAACCTCATTTTTTTTTAAGCCAATGCAAACTAGACGTTGCTGAGATACCAGATTACGGTATGAATTTATAGCTGAAGATTATATGCCATGCAGTTAATGCGAATCTACGGCTAAAGTCTTGGCTGTTAGGTGTAACAAATATGGTTGAGTGTATTTATTTCCGTTTGATTTTTCTTTCGTATGGTCATTATTAGATCAGATTAGATTGCATTAATTTCCCACTCTCAGAGTAGGGCTACTATCTCAATTTGGATTGGGGACTTTGAACCTGGATTCAATCCAAACTTTAAAACATGTCGCGGTTCCAAGTAGGAGAGGGAACGCCATCTAATTTACGTAATTGCTCACTGTTCAATCATTTGGATTGTTTTAAACACATAAATAGTAATTTCATTTAGCCTTCGCACGTTAGTTTGTACCATATGAGAGGGTCTAAGAGTACCCGTTTTAACCATAAATGATCGTATCGGTTTTGATTGGTTTACATGAAGTGTTGTTATAGTCGACCAATACATTCTACAGAGTTTAACATACACTGCTTGTAAGAGTTTTCCACTAAAGTAACATTACATGTATACCATTATATTTATTCTCTAGTTTTGTGAAGATTAATTTTCTAATATGATTAGCTATTTGCAAGGGGTATAATTGAAAAAATAAGTTAGAACCCCTTAAAACATCCCAATTTGATGGGATGATTATTGCCACTAAAATAACACTACACTGTTTTCACCGGTTTTATAACCAACGATAACCGATGTGAAAAAAAATCTACAAACAAGGGCCATCACAACAGCTGAAATACAAAACCATGCAAAATTAGTTGAAAAAGGTTCCAAGCGGAGCCTTACTATTTCTCGCAGAGGCTATTATCAAATGAAATTACAAAGCGATATTATGTAATAATACTAGCAAATCAGTAGCAAATATATGGGCCAGTATTCATTGTACTCAAGCCCACATCCGCTTTTGTTTCTTACATTATAAATACATGTACAAGTCAGTATGTACATTATTATTCTATTCGCTAATACAATATCGACTAGTGTGTAATCCGTGTGTTGCACACGTTAATATTGTTAAAAATAGTATTTATATTCTAATTATTGTAAAATGTATTTTATTATGCAATATATGATAAATTTATCGTGATATATTAATCATAAATTAAAATGACATGCGATGCTCGGACATAAGTTTGAGGGTTCAATTTTCGCTAACTATGTATCTTTGTAAAAATTAATATCCATACTAAAAAAAATGATAAATTGAAATTGTTAATATTGTATATGTAAATAGTTTATGTTTTTTCTCAAGAACAAAAATAATTTATGTTATGTGATAAATATTTTTATATATATGAGTGAATAAGTAACTTTACCATTCTATTAATACGATTATTGTGTGTGTATTGAAATGTCATCCTTTTAAACGATTATAAACGAAATAATGCACATTAAATCAATAAATTTATTTAAATAATTTGAGTTAATAATTAACATAATTAATTAAATATAAGGAGTTGAACGTAAAAAAAATGAAGAAAATTGAGAAGAGCTTTGTACATATTTGTAATTGAGAAGGACATTGGTCTTTGTTAAATTTATATGATTCAAATATTTTTCAAAGTAGACAAGAAAATAATTGATTGATTCATTTAATCAATTAATTAGGCTATATATGGAAAGATATAGAGAAAGGATATGTGTGATATCTTTTAGAGAAAGAAAACTAATTAATTGCCAATCAATTAATTAGTCAATGCATTTGTTATATGAAGAAATAAATGATTAGGCATGTAAAATCAATCAATCAAAGGAAAGATATGCAAACCAAGATTATGCCGTCTATTTGTACTAAAATCAAATCATACAATATGAAAAGATATCTGGGTAATCAGAAAATTGATTTTCTTAATCTCCAAGCAATCCTTCATTATCAAGTCTATTTAAATGAAGGAATTTCATCTTCACATGTAAGATGTGAGAGAGCATCCCCCATTATCCTCTTCTTAATTAAACCCTAATTTCTACAGTCAATCAATTAGGGGTTTGAGCGCAAACAACTCTTTGGATAAATTGATTATTCAATTTGTAATTATAGGTTAGCCTCTCCACTACTACCTATAATTTTGTAATCTCTCTCTTTTGTACTCTCTTTCTTCAGTGAAATAAAAAATAGTTGTTAGGTCGCGATCTAGCTGAATCATGTTAAATTTTTGTGTTCTCTGCTCTTCTCTTCTTCTTTATTTGGTGATTACTTTTCATTGAATTGGTGGTTGATAATTAATCGACAAGCTAGGCCATTCTTTTGATTGTTTCTATGCTTTAGCATTTCGCTGCAGTTTTGGAGTTAGTGCAAATCAATTGAATTTTTACACAAAAGATTGGTATCAGAGCTAGTTGTCTTGTTCTAGATTAGTTATCAATGGAAAATTCTTTTAGTAGTGGTATGAAAAATTATGGCATCATCAAATTTGCTAGAAAAGGAGTTTTTGGAACATGGAAGGTGAATACTGATGACGGTGTTCTTCAGCAACAACTTCATTCATTTAGAGGAACAGATAAAAGCTAAAAGTGCTGTTGAAGTAAAAGATATATGTATAGGTATCATTTCATGGGTCCTAGACGGGGTGCCTGCTATTATTGTAAGAATAAGGGACATTTCATACGAGATTGTCCAGCTCTTAAAAAGAAGAGAGAGAAGAAGAAGAAAGCTTCAATTTTGCCAGCAATTAGATTAGATGCAGATCAAAGTGATAGTAATACATCATTATTTTCAGCCAGTATTTCACCTTTAGAGGATAATAGCTGCATGATTGATTCTTGAGCCTCTTGTCATATGACGCCAGATAGGAATTGTTTTATCAGTTACAAGAAGATTGATGGCGGAGCAGTTCATATGGGGAATGACGCATCTTGTCATGTTGTGGGCGTTGGAAGTGTGAGGTTTAGGATGCATGATAGTGTTGTTAGGACTATCACGGATGTTAAACATGTTCCGATGTTGTGTAGAATTTTGTTATCAATTGAAGTTTTGAGTAGACTTGGTATGAGGATGATAATAGATGGAGCGAATTTGAGAGTGGCGAAGGGTTCCTTGGTAGTGATGAAAGGGGTATGAGTTAATGATATTTATGTACTTCATGGAGAGGCAGTCTTAGAAGAATATGTAGTTTCTACTGATTCTAGTATTTCAGATTCTACTCAGTTATGGCATCTTTGTTGAGGTCATGTTGATGAGGAGAGTCTTGAAGTATTAAAGAAGCATAGGTTGATTGATGGTGTTTGTCAGTCGAAATCTAGCTCTTGTGGAGATTGTTCTTCTGGAAAGAAGAAGCATGTCACGTTTGATGTTGGAAGACCTAAAGCTACAGAGTTTCTCGAGTACGTTTATTCTTATGTACGAGGACCCATCCCAATTGCATCTTTTGATGGAGCCAGTTACTTCATCTTATTTGTGGATGATTTCTCACGAAAGGCCTGCATCTATTTCTTAAAGACCAAATGCAAAATATTTGTCCAATTTTGTAAGTGGAAGACCTTTGTAGAGAAGCAGTCGAGGAAGCGTTTGAAGGTTCTCAAAGTTGGAAATAGTAGTGAATTTATGTCACAAGAAATCACCAACTATTTTACGTCTGAGCATGTAATTTGAGATTTTTCTATTTCTGTTGAGTCACATTGTTATGGAGTGGCGAGGAACATGTATCGAATATTATGGGAGAGAGCTATAAGCTTGAGAATGACTACTGGTCTAGAAGAGGGATTTTGGACAGAAGAGATATCTATGGCAGTATTTCTCATCAACCGTACATCTTCTATTGCCATAGATATGAAGATCCCAGAAGAAATATGGAAAAGAGAGCTTGTTGATTATTCATTCCTTAAAGTATTTGGTTGTTCAGCTTGTTTAGAAGATGAGAGACATGATAAGTTGAAGCCTAGAAGAAGCAAGCACATTTTGTTAGGCTATAAAGAAGGAGTGAAGAGGTATAGGCTGTGGTGTAAAACAACTAGGAGAATTGTGACTAGTAGACATGCGATATTTAATGATAGATCTTTGTTGAAGGTGGAGCCTCTATCAAGTGATGACATTGGGAGGACAGAAAATTGCCAAATACATTTGAAGTCATCATATTGTTTTCATATTTGAAGAGATATTGGTATTTCCGATGACACCATGGTTGATGAGAAGATTACAAGGTTCATACTCTAGGTGGAGCTCACTTGCTGGAAAGGCCTTTTGGTTCAGTTGGCTCTATTTGTAAGCATATTTGTATCGACGATTCTTTATCTTATGCTTTCAATGGTGTGGAGCTTGTTGGCGAGTCTGTTGATGTTGACTTAGGAAAGTCTAGCAAAATCATTGTGAAGGAGATTGGAGTAGATAATGTTGATTATGTCCTCGCTCAATTTGGAATGGAGAAGGTGAAGCACGCTGTTAAATCTCCATTGGTCTCTCGAAGATTAGTATTTACATGTTTGTTTCCAACATCGGATTTGTTGAAGAATTTTAATATTTTCTCGTATGCATTATGTTTGGTGATGTGCATACTATCTTTTTTGTGCTTGGGAAAGATTTGGAAACTCTGTTTGGACAATATTGCCCAAATTAGTTCACATTGAGCTTGTTGACGTAGACCCAACAATTTATCGTAATGTGGTAATGCAGAGAGATTGTTATATTTGAATCAAGGTGGAGTGTTGAATTTATATGATTTAAATATTTTCCAAAGAAGACAAGGAAATAATTAATTGATTCATTTAATCAATTAATTATGCTATATATGGAAAGATAAAGAGGAAGGATATGTGTGATATCTTTTAGAGAAAGGAAACTAATTAATTGCTTATCAATTAATTAGTCAATGCATTTGTTATATGAAGAAATAAATGATTAGGCATGGAGAATCAATCAATCAAAGGAAAGATACGGAAACCAAGATTACGCCATCTATTTGTACGAAAATCAAACCATGCAATTTCAAAAAAATATTTGGTAATCAGGAAACTGATTTTCTTAATCTCCAAGCAACCCTTCATTATCAAGTCTATTTAAATGAAGGGATTTCATCTTCATATGCAAGAGTGTGAGAGAGCATCCACCATTATCCTCTTCTTAAGTAAACCCTAATTTCTACAGTCAGTCCATCAGGGGTTTTGAGCATAAACAAGTCTTTGGATAAATTGATTATTCAATTTGTAATTATATGTTAGTCTCTCCACCACTACAATAATTTTGTAATCTCTCCCTTTTGTACGCTCCTTTTTCAGTGAAATAAGGAATAGTTATTGGGTCCGTGGATGTAGGCGATCTAGCCGAACCACGTTAAATTTTTGTGTTCTGTGCTCTTCTGTTCTTCTTTGTTTGGTGAATATTTTTCATTGAATTGGTGGTTGATAATTAATCAACAAGCTAGATCCTTCTTTTGATTGTTTCTGTGCTTTAGCATTCCATTGCAGTTTTGGAGTTAGTGCAAATCAATTGAATTTTTTCACAACGGTCTTATGGTTAGCTTATCTACGTATGAACTTTTATCCATATTTAGTTTTCACATTTAAATAATTTTATCATTGTAATCAACCACATATTTCATACTGTTATAAAGGGTCAAGCTTTCAACTTTGGTAATTGCAAAAAAATATTATATAACATTTAGTTGAGTTATGAGTTGGGTTTATCATTGTAATCAACCACATATTTCAACTTTGGTAAACTATTAGAAGTGAAAATGTTTATATAATCTAATATTAGTGTAATATGTGCATTCACATAATAATGGTGTAAAACATAAACTTATCTTTTATAGGTTTGTTCAAAATGAAGTTATATTATGTAATGTTCGATAATTTTTTAAGATAAATGAATTGGAAATTAAAAGAGTTTTTATTATTTATGTTTACATTTTATGCTACGTAATTTAAATATCTTTATATATCTGAATAAAGAATTAAAAAATTTATCATTTTTTTCTCATATATACGAATATTGTATATATTGAAATTCTCATGTTTTTAGGATGTATAACATGGATTAATGGATATTAGTTAATCATATTTATTTAAATACTTTAAATTTACAATTATGCAATTAGTTAAATATATGCACATGAACGTAATTATTAGAAGATAATTGGGAAGAGTTTCAACGTAATTGTAAAAAAAATTAAAATTTAGATATTTGAAGTTAATAAAATTTTATGGTGCAATGTATGATAAATTCATTTATGATGTAAATTATAAAATAAATTGCTGTTGTCATTACGTATATAATTTATGTTATATGATTTATATATATTTGCATCTAAATGATTCTTTAATCAATTTGTTGATGTGCATGTAGTACGCATGTTGAAACTTTCAATATTCAGGTTTATTAATAAATATTAGTTGATTAAGTTATTAAGTTTCACAATTAATTTAAATTTTGGATTATGTAAATAATTTAAATGTGTAAATTTTAATGTAATTTTTTCATGAAGAACCATAAAAGAATTGTAAATAATTATAGTAAGGTATGTATTTGAACGTAAAATAGTGTGGGAAGTTTTGTAGAATAATTATAAAGTAGTAAATCATTGAATTTTGAAAATAAAATATTTAGACTTGAAGAGAATTATGGAGAATAGAGATAACCCGTAGAAGAAATGTGAGAGCTTCAAATTCTCCTACTTTACTATTATTTAATAGATTTACAATATGTCTCTCGATGATAATAATGTATCAGAGCCTTAAGCCAAGACTTTATATTTGTACATATTTATCAGAGCCTTAAGCCAAGCCTTAAGCCAAGCCTTGAGCGGAATTAAGCCAAGCCTTAAGCCAAGCCTTAAGCCAAGCCTCAAGGCTTGGCTTAAGGCTCTATAAACTAGGGCATCCAAATGCAGGTATTGTAAAACAAGCATTGGGCAGAATTAATATTCATTTTGATAATATTCATATGCCTTATATTTGTACATATTGTCAAATGAGAAAAAGTCATAAACTCACTTTTTCAAATATTTGATGCCAAATTTAGTAAACCCCTTGAACTATTTGTCATTGATTTATGGGGACCAACACCTATTAATACTGATTATTGGTTCAACTATTATATTTCATTTGTAAATGCATTATCTAGATATGTTTGGGTTTGTTTTTTAAAATCAAAATATGAACACATACTACAGTTTTAAAATTTATAGCTCAAGCAGAAAAACAAACAAATTGTCACGTCAAAATTATGCAGACTGATAGTGGAACAGAATTTAAACCACTTAGAGAACACTTTCATAAAAGTGGCATAATCTAGGGAACAACCTGCATCTACTCGTCAGAGAAAAATGGTTTAGTAAAAAGGAAACACATGCATATTGTTGAATCTGGACTTACTCTTCTTGCTCAAGCATCTCTAGTTCTAAAAATTTTGCTAGATATTTTTGCTACAGTTGTATTTCTTACAAACAGATTGCCTACCAAAATCTTAAAGCACAAAAGTCCAATTAAAGCACTATTCAATGCCAAACCAGAATATCAAAGCTCTAAAGTGTCTGGGGGTGTTTGTGCTTTCCCTTTTAAGACCATACAACACTAATAAACTAAATTTTAGGTCATCGCCATGCACATTCCTGGGATATGCTACTAATCAAAATGAGGTACAAGTGCTTGGGCAGTGATGGAAGAATATCCATATCAAGACATGTAGTATTTAATGAGCAAGTATTTCCCTTCACTGAATCTGATATCAAAACTTCTCAGAGAATATACAACTTAAAATTTTCTATACCACATGTAACTTCCCCTACTTAGAGGCACACAACTAACGGCTATGGATGCTGCAGTCATCCACAGTCGTTAATAGTCGGTGACCAAATACGGCTATGTTAGATACATTGTTATTATAAAAAACACATGATATGGGAAAAAATTTAAAAATCAACAAGCAACTTTCTCATTCAATTTCAAAGCATTTCAAATTTATTACATAATCCTACAATCGTTAACCACATTAAAAAAATATAATTATTATAACATACGCCAAGACCGACACATAAAGATGCCCTCTTGGATGATCAGAGTATATATACATATATAGGCAACTAAACAACTTTTCCTTTACAAAAAACACAGTAGAAAAAGAAAAGAGCTCCTAATTAGCTAGATTGCCTCCTTCTCGTCTCCGAAGCTTATTCGTCTAAGAAGAGCCTGAATACCCTTACCCTCAGCCTACTCAAATTAATTTTGAGCACTCGAGAATTCAAGGGGGAAAACATAAACTTCGAGTCAGACACAAAGCCTAGTATGAATAATAACCTGCCATCTCGAACCATTTAAAAATCTAGTGAGACGCCGCCGCTTTGCGGAACGAGTTTTTCCCTCACCAGTATCTTATCAAAAACTTATATAACCATATACTATGCTTATGCATCCACAACGGTTAGAAACATAGCAATTTAAAATATTATCATGATATGCAAACAAATAATACATTTTGAATTTACCATCTACATATGTTTGACTATCGATCTCAGTTATTGTTTCTAGGATCACCATTAACCTTTTAGTTTTCATGGGCTCACTATTTACTTGATTATAATTTATGGACTACCTGTCATATTTTACAGTTTTCATGGGATCACTAAGAACCTATTTTTAATTTATGAACAACTAGTCTGGTATCATAGTTTTCATGGGATTGCTAAGAACCTATTGGCCCCTGCCAATTAACATAATTCAATTATTTTATGGGTTCTCCTTGAACCTATCGGCAACTCCAATATCTTCCATTTTCATAGTTTTCATGGGTTGGCTATGAACCTGTTGCCTTTTGTCAATAACTTAATCGGGACATAGTTTTCACTGGTTCACGTCAAACCTTTTGGCCCCTGCTAATAACCTATTTAAGCATAGTTTTCATGGATTCACTATGAACATGTCTCAACTAATAGCTTCTTAAGTAGTCTTTGGACATTCTATTCTGGTCCACCTGACCTCCTGGATGCAACTCTATTCATTCAGGAGTTCCTTAGTTTATATTCACTACTAGGTCAACCTGCCTGGTTATTCTGCCCTTACGCCCCAAAATCCAGTTATGAGTCCATTACATAGTGAACACATTTATAGAAGAAGCACATACAAAAATAATACCAACACCTTTGGTTTAACATCATTGAAGTCATTCCCCCATAGAAATTTGGTTAACCACTTTAACCCATTATTTATATCAAAGTAACCTTCTTCAAAAACTCTAATTTAAAAGCATTTAAAAGCACTATTATTATGCCATGGGTTTTACCTTTAAAAATTGAGATCGGGTTCATTGTTTTGAAAAAAAAAAGGTTTTTGAAAATTTTAACCTTTACTTTCGAAGCCATTGGAAACTTCCTTTCGAAAGCATTCAAATCTCCTTCTGAAAACACCAGGCACCTACCTTTCGAAACACTTTAAAACTTTTCTTTCGAAACCTTTCGAATGTATTAAAATAATACTATACACTCATGGAAGCTTAGCTTCGAAACCATTCGAGAGTACCCCTTTCAAAACTTTTGGGTTTAATTTTAAATATATCCTTTTGGATCTAAGTGAATACATGCGAAAGTACCTCTTTAGAAACCATAAAAAGAGTTTGGGGGAAAACATATGGCTTCGGCACCATCCTTCGAAAGCTTTGATCATTTAAGTAAAGCAAGTAGAAGGATAGCATCGAAAAGCGCTTTCGAAGCCCTCCTCGAAACCTTTGGTATAGTTAGCCATTAGGACCCTTTCGAACGCATTGGGAAGCGGCTAGTATTTTATAAAACAAAGGCTACCTTTCAAACTAGTTGATGACTTCAATCCCTTTGAAAGGAATAGAGTCGGCAGTGTGATTTAAATTGGGTTCCATCTCCCCTTTCGAAAGCATTCATTTGAAAACAAGATATCTCTTTCGAGTGCTACCTATTAAAAACCAAAAGGCAGTAACTTTGTCAAAAGCATTACTAAACCCTTTTGAAAGCATTCACTTGAAAACAAGGCAAGTGTCTTTTCTTTAGTAAGCGAAACGAAGGCTCCGACCCCCTCAAAAGCATAGTTTCGACTCCATACTTGCCGCCTTCCCCAATCCACTATGTACCATAGCTTTGATACCATATGTATTGGTTTTGACTTGGTCGAAGGCGAAAGCATGAGGTCGATAGGTCAGCTACTGGAAGCGGCAAAACCAAGGATTTAGACAAAAACCATTTTTGTTCCTTTTTAGGAAATTACTTTTCAACTAACTTGCCTATTTGTAAAAATATAATTAGTTGCCATAAAATTCATAAAAATTCTTTTCTAAAAGACTGTCGAAATTTGAAGAAATTAATTTTAGATAATTAACAAAACTGCGATACCCTTTAAGAAACAATTAAGACATTTAAGTCCTTCTTTCTAAAATAATTTGTTTTCCATAGTAATCTACTTAGGAAAAATCATAGAAATTCACTTTTAATATGTCATCTAATATACATAAATTTCGGGCCTCTAAACCCAGTTGTCTATATTTTCCTTTGAAAATTCATATTAAATTATACATAGCTTAGATAATTACCAAAATTTAAACCCATCTCTAAAATAATGTTTTACCTAACATGTTAATTCCTGATGGAATTCGAAACCTTTTATAAGCGATTTTAATATTAAAACCGTGTAAAACCATTAGCAAACGACCTTGTTTAAAACATAATAAATCATGTATTTCAAGCATATCATTATCAATATCACCATAGAGGATTTAACCTTAAAACCGAAAATAATTGTTCATTTAAAAATGAAAATGAGATAACATATATTATTATTCACCTTTATTTGGATAAGGACTTGAGATTTGAATTTGGTTAATTCTTCTAGCTTGATTCGCTAGCTTTACTTAAGTTTTTCTTCTGATACTTTAATGGCCTTCTTGAGCTTCTCCTGCTTATGTTTTTATGATTTGAACGTGTAATATGAAAATGGAACTAAGGTTTATGGGATAAGGATATGGTGAACGACAAATCCCTATAATGCCCTCAGTCTTATTCACTTATTAAAACCACTTGCATAAGCCACTCTTTTAGTTTATTTTTAGTTAAGCTCGACCTCTAATTAATTTTCAAATCTCAATCCCCTTATCTCTCTAATCTTTAAGTTATTCTACTTCATTTATCTAATTATTCTCCCGAGTAATTTCATATAAAATTTAGGGTGTTATAGGCTCCTCTCCTTAAAGAATTTCATCCTCGAAATTCAGTAAGGACAAAAAAAAACATAGCAATCATCTGTAATAACTCCTAACAACCATACTAGCCTACCAGACTAGAAAATATCTATATAAATCTAATATAGACAAACCTTCAAAGCAGATCAAGATAAGTATCTCGAATCCTGTTTTCGTCTCCCAAATATAGTCCTTCTCGTTGTTGCTCCACTGAACTTTCACCAACTTGACTGTCTTGTTCCTCAATCTTTTCTCATCTCTTGCTACAACCAGAACTTGTTGTCTAACAAAAGTCAAATTAGGCTCTGCTATCAAATCTTCCAACACCGTCGGAGGAATAGTAGTCTCTAGATCATGCACATACTTGTGAAGATGAGACACATGAAATACATTATGGACACCTGCCATACTGCTTGGAAACTCTACTGTGAAAGCGAGCTTTGCAATCCTTTCTAAAACTAGGAACATACTAACATACCTCGATGCCAGTTTCTTTGACTTTCTAAATCGCATCACACCCTTCATCAGTGATACCTTAATGAAAACCTTATCTCCAACTGAGAATTCTAGATCTTTACGGCTCTTGTCCGCATAACTCTTCTGTCCGGAATGAGCTTCCTTCATCTTTTCTTGGATCAACTAGATCTTCTTTGATGCGCCTCTAACCAAATCTGTACCTAAGACTAATCTGTCTCCGGTCTCTAACTAACATGCTGGTGATTTGCATGGCCTTCCATACAAACCTTCAAAAGGCGTCATTCCTATACTAGCCCGATAACTATAATTATAGGAAAACTCCAAATGTAGGTGATCCTCTCAAGATCCATCAAAGTCTAGTACACAAGCTCTCAACAAATCCTCGAGTACCTTATTGGCTCTCTCTGTCTACCATTTGTCTGAGGGTGATATGCAATACTCATCTTAAGCTTGGTGCCTAATACATCCTGTAGACGCTTCCAAAATTCACTAGCAAACAAATCATCTCTGTCACTGACTATACTACTAGGAACCTAATGATGTCTAACTTTGTTCTTCATGAACAACTTAGCCAAAATAGGTGTCATCTTGGTTGACTTAACTGGAATGAAATGGGCACTCTTAGTCAACCTGTCCACTATGACACATGTACTTCCATTTCCTCTTCGACATTGGCAACCGATCTATAAAATCCATGGATATCGAATCCCATTTTCAAACTGGAATTTCAAAAGGTTGAAGTAACCCACTTGGCTTCTGATGTTCGGCCTTCACTTGTTGACAGTTTGCACACTGCTCAACCCATAAGCCTACATCCTCTTAAGACCTTTCCAATAGAAGCTCCTCTTCATATCTTGATACATCTTGGTCCCTCCAGGATGAATCATAAACTTGGATCGATGACATTCTCCAAGAACTTCTTCCCTTAAGTCCTCAACATTCAGAACACACAATCGTTCCTTCTTTCTCAACGATCCTCTCTGTTCAAGGCTAAATTCCTTTAGATCATCGATCCCCATTCCAACCTCAATCCTTCAACTCCTCTCGACAAATATTGGATCCTCTTTCTGCTTAGAAGCAATCCTCTCGATCAACAGTGGTCGAACTTCTAAACATGACAACATAGCGGTACTCTAACTAGAAGTAGCAGTCAATCTCAACTGCACACTACACGTAGTCAAAGCTTCTAAATCCTTCAACTCTGCCAACATAGCTAACACCACATTCTGATGTCTTCTGCTAAGAGCATCCATTACCTTATTTCCTTTCCTTGGTGTATATTCTGTACCAAAATTATAAGCAGACAAAAACACCAGCCACCTCTGTTGTAGCATATTCAACTCATTCTGAGAGAATAAATATCTTAAAGACTTATGATCTGTGTATAAATCAGATCTCTTCCCTAAGAGATAATGTCTCCAAATCTTCAATGTGAAGATCACTGCAGCCAGCTCTAAATCATGAGTAGGATGTCTTACTTCATGCGGTCTTAGCTGTCGTGAAGCATAGGCAATGGCCTTACTCTTCTGTGTCAACACAACCCCTAATCCAATTCCACATGCATCGGTATACACCAACAACCCTTAGTTTTCATCTTTAACCACTAACACATGCATGTTGGTCAACAAATGCTTTAACTTATGGAATGCTTCCTCACATTTGTCGGATCAAATGAATTTCACGTCCTTCCTAGTCAACTTAGTCAAAAGTACTACTATCCATGAGAAATCCTTAATAAACCTCCGGTAATAGCCAGCAAGTCTAAGAAAACTTCTAATATCAGACACCATCTCTAGTCTCTTCCAGTTTTTAACAACTTTGATCTTATCTGGATCGATTGACAAACTCTTCTCTGAAACCACGTGACCAAGAGACTTAACCTCTTCCTTCCGAAAATTACATATGGAAAATTTGGCCATCATCAGATGCTGCCTTGGCGTCTCAAGCACTACTCTTAGGTGTTCTTTATGCTCTCTCTCATGTTTAGAGTATTCTAAAATGTCACTCTCGAAAAACTCGGTTCATCAAATTTATGAAGATAGCAGGTGCATTTGTTAACCCGAATGGTATTACTAACCACTCATATGAACCATACCTAGTCCATAATGCAATCAACGGAATGTTGTCCTCTGCCACTCTTAACAGATGGAAACCTGTCGCCAAATCCAATCGGGAAAATACTGTGGCTCCACTCAACTGATCAAATAGATCATCAATTCTCGACAGTGATACTTATTCTCAATCGTCCTCTCGTTCAACTTACGATAGTCGATACACATTCTCAACGACCCATCTGGCTTCTTCATAAACACCGCGGTTGCTCCCTAAGACGAACTTCTTGGTCTAATAAAATTCCTTCCTTCAAGATCCACTACACCTTCAGTTCCTTCATCTTTGCCAGTGTCACCATGCTAGGTAGTCTACTTAAGGTTCAGCTCTTGGCACAAGATCTGTCCAAAACTCAAGGCTCGTTTTGGAGGTAGTCCTATAACCGGATCAAAGACATCTACAAACTCTCTTGCTATTTGAACCTGACTTAACTCTTCCATTCCAATGGAACTCACCAATGCACAAATACTTCGGTCAGAATTCTTCATTGAGAATATGATTTGATTATCAGGGCATCTCTGGGATATTTCCCTATCTCGAAAAAATATCATAGCCTCATATCTACCCAACTAATCCATATACAAAATGATCTCGAAATCTATAAAATAAAAAACATACAAATTGCATGCAAATTGCATGCATATTTATGACTCAACAAATCAAGTTCTATTTGGTCACACCTTATCCTTGGAGCTCCATCTCCTCCTATCAGATTCGCAACTCTTAAGGAAGTAACAAGGTAAGTGTGCTCTAAACATAACCTATTAACTAAACACTAAGATATAAATGAATGGGATGTACCAGTATCAAATAGTACCCTAACTGGCATACGACGAATCAAAAGCGTGCCTTCCTTCACAACCTTTCTTTTATCTGTTGCAGTTAATCTAGAAAAAGATGGTTCCAATGCAAAGACCTTTCCTCTACCCGCCTTGACTGGCTTTGGACATTGGTTCTTGTAATGCCCAACCTGGTCATAATTGAAGCACTTCACATTCTTCTTTTCTATGGCCTTCTTCCCCTTCCCACTTCTGCATTCATGAGCATAATGACCTTTCTTGTCACATTTATAACAAACCAGATTTGCCTTTACCTTCTTGGCAGCTTCTCCCTTCTGGTTTTCCTTCTTCTTGAAGAACTTTCTCTTCTTGCTAAAAGAATTCTAGGTTTCAATCTACTTTTCCTTCCCATACATGGTCAACATTTCCTCATGTTGGATAGAGATTTCCACAACAACACTACACAGATCGCGAAGATGTGGCAAGGTAGCACACACAATCTTGGGTCTAAGCCCCTGAATAAACCTTTCATTTCTTTTGATGATGGTGTCAATCATAGCATATCCATAACTGGATAACTCATCAAACTTTGCAACATACTCAATTAATGACATCTCTCTTTGTACTAAATCCATGAACTTCCTCAGCAAAGAATATTTAGCTACTTCAGACAAAAAACTTTCCTCGAATCTCCTACGGAACTCAGCCCAAGTCAATTTCGCCTCTGAAACTCCAGCTGCAACACTATTCCACCAATAAGCGCAGTTCCCTACAAGGCTACAACTGCCTAAAGGCAAATCTCCTCTTTTGCTCATCATTTAAATCCAAGTCAGCAAAGATTCTCACACAATGCAACAATCAACTCTCCAGTTCTATGGCTTCCCACCAAGACGGCGTAGTTCTTGTGACGACCCGGAATTTTTAAGCAATTTAAATTGGAATATTTAATTGATTTGAATTATTTAAAAGTAAATTTTTTAACTTGAATTCAAATATCACTAATTAATTGTTAATTAAATTATTGAATTTAATAATTTGGAATTGGATAAATTATTAAATCTTTAGTTTTAAGCCGGCTAAAAATAATTTGAAGGTTTGGAAAATTTACTTTGATAATACTGAAGATAATAGAAGTTGTAAAATTGTAATTAACATAGGTTTGTTCAGTTCTAAAATTTTATTGTTTAAATTGAATTTAAAAATAGCCTTCCGAGGCGCTGTCTCGGAATTCGACGAAATCAGTTCCATTGGGTCCGTAGTGTTGAATTATTATCAGATTTCAAATTTCGTATTGATTGGAGTTGTTATGTGAGCGTACGTTATATAAACGCGCTGAAATCTATATCGAATCCAATTTGATAACTGGGTACCTAAACAAGATATTTTCGAATGTAAAAATATAAGGTTTTAATCAGCAGCTACCCTGTAATTCCTTTAGCCATCATATCTCTGTTATCTCTGTTGAAGCCGCCATCCTGTCCCTTTTTCCTATCAGCACGCAACTTTCTTTTTGAAATTACGTTTTCTTTTACAAATCACATCGTTCCTTTGTTAAATATCCCGTTCCCCTTCTTCATTTACGAATCAAATTTTATTTAATGGCCGAACATATCTACTGATCGCATATGCATCGTCTCCCTCCTCTTCTATTTCCCTTTCCCCGAATTAAATCGATTGCAGTAAAATATAAAAAAAATGGCCGCGACATTCGAGTTTGACCCACAATCGGAATCGAATCGAAAGTAGAGAGGGGGGCACGGTCAACGAAGCACGCGAGCGAGAGGAGCAGCGATTATCGTGATGGTGTGAGGCGAATTTTAGCAGGGCCGCGACAGCTCATGGTTGCGAATACTTGGAAGTCGTGAGGGGGTATCGATGTCGAAGTCGACTTTGGAAGCCAGACGATAGCCGGAAGCGACGACTGTTGGAAATTGGGTCAGATTGGTGATGACTTAGGTTGCAAGCTTTGGGCGATCGGGGTTTAAGGGTTCTGGCGTGATGTTGAAGTTGTCGACGTGGTGTAGTTCGAGTGGGATTCAAGCGGTGGTGTCAGGAAAGGTCGGGGTTCTCTTTCGATAAATAAGGTATAACTGTTATTTTTTTATTTTAATTTAATAATACTCGAGTAAACCCTTAGTTTAAATCTGTGGGTTTTAGCTCACTAATCTGAAATTTTAATAGTAAAATAAGTCTAAAGTTTATTATGACAAAAAAAAATTAAAAAGAAATTAAAAATTTAGAATGAGAATGATAGTGGAAATTTAAAACCCTGGCAAATGTTAATAAGTTTGGGAATTTCATTTTACAAGATCATAAAATAATGGATTAAGAGGATTAATTTGTTAATTAGCTATTTAATGATTTTTAATTACTAAATGATTTCAAAGGGGAGATTAGTCTAAAAATCTAATTTTTGTTTAACATTAGATCATTAGTTTGAAATAAAATAAAATTATATTAGTAAGTGGCAATTAATTGATCGACAGGTTAGTTCTAAATTAAAAGAGGTAATTAAGTAAATCTATTTAAAGGAAAATCTGATTATTCGATTTTACGAATATTAATAATTAATAAATGGTATAAATATTTATACAAGGTCCAAAGTCTTGAAGAACAAGCTGGTTTGGAATGGACTACAAACAAAAATCAAAGGTGAGTTAATCTCACTCAGTTAAACTTAAATTTAAATCATTAAAATTTAAATAATTGTTTGAATGGTTGAATTTATTAATGTGCTATAGTATGATACTTTGGAATTGGAATATTGTATTGTGCTAAAGTCTGTGATGCAGGGAAAACAGGTTGGAGGGATCCAACTGGATCCCTCAACATTTATATAAATTATTTAATACCCTCTGTTGTGATTATTTTATATTCTGTGATGAATATTATTGACAATTGGAATATTGGATGTTATGGTTTACCTGAATATGTTCCGGTGCACTAATTTATCAAGATATATAGAATTGGATTTTGGAAATAAAATGAAGAGAATTTGTAAGTGAAATAACTATAGAGAATTTAAATAAATTAGGAATGAATTGGATAAGAATAATAATAGTTTTAAATTCTAATAAATAAATTCCGTATATGGAAGGAAAATTTTGAATAAACAAAAGATTAATGAATTTTTAAACTTCAGTATGATTAAAACATTTATTTAAAATTCAAGGTTTAAATTATTTAAGAAGAATAAAGAAGAAATTGGGAAAAACTGAAATTGGTATATTTCAGTTAAAAGATTTTAAATCAAACGGAAAATAATAACAATAATAATAAGTCCATAACTAATAAATTATCAAATGAATTGAGTAATTAAAGGAACTTATTTCAAAATAAAATAAATTGGAAATCAATTTGGGGAAATTGATTTAAGTGATTGAAGTTGGAATTTCTCTGGATAGCCCAGTACATGTTTTTAAAAGTAAATTTTTAAATATAAATTAAGTGTTTTAAAGTTGTTTTTAAAGAAAGCAAGTTTTGTAAAATTTATTATTTCTAATATTTAAAGTCTAAAGTAAGTATTTTCTTTTAATCTATTTTAGCAGTAATTATTAAGAAGTAACTTAGTATTTTGTTTTTAAAAGTAGAAATCTAGTTTTATATTTTATTAAGTAACTTTATTTTCAAATGTTTATATAGTATATATTTTTAACCAATTATTGAAGTAGTTTTAACTTAAATGTTTGAAAGTAAATTCCAAAACAAGCATTTTGTTTAATCTATTTTCGTAATAATTATTTAAAGAATGATTTGGTATTTTGATTAATGAAGAAGGCTAATGTATAGTTATATGGTAACCTTATTTTAGTTATTTCTAAAGTATTATTATAAATTAAGTATTTAAGTAAATTTTTCTAAATCAAATGTCAAATACATTTTACAATAAAATGTTTTTAGATTATTTTAAAAATCTTAAGTTTGTGCTTGGTGATTCCAGTGGAAATGGAAATACTCGGAATTTATTCTGAGAAAAGGAGGATAGTTTGAAAACTATTTTCAAAGGGGTTTGAAAGCGAAAATATATCTTGTAAAGATATTTTGAGATAAATAAATAATTTGGGAAATTATTTTTAGTTGATGGTTGTTTGTGAATATTAATTGATAGTTAAATCACCGACTATCAATATTGGACAAATGCGTTGATCGTTTCGAAGAGACCGGAATCGAGATTTATTTCTCGAAAACCACTTCGATCCGGTTTGTACGTTTCGTGGAAAACGAGGATTCGAAGTTGGAGCAGTGAAGTGCAAAGGCTAGTCGCTACTAATCCTGAGGATATTTCCAAAATGATGTAGTAGGAATAGTGCCTTCGGTTCCGTTCGAACTCGGGACGGACTTGTATGGATGAATGCTTGCGAAACATCGTCAGGTGGACGATGGGGGTTCTAAGGGATTGTTCTATAAAGGTAACGCTTAGCCTCAAGCCTCGTCAAATGGGAATGACTGAAAATCAGGGGTTATGCATCAAGGCTAGGTGGGTAGCACCCAAGCAGGGTGAGGTCATCCCTGTCTAGATGTCCCTTTTTATTTCGGCTTAGTGGGCGGTTGCTGATCCCAACCGCGGGGTGATCTCACTCGGGATTATCCAGTAAGGGGTAGTCCCAGTCTTTTGTTGCAGAGGAGCGGGCGTACTCCTCGGTACGGTGATCTAGGCCCCGTACTGTGGCAGGTGGTACCCCAGTGCCTAGTCATTAGTTGGAAATCCATTCTCCCTACGAGCCTTGTACGAGTTTTGTTTGTATTACCCACTCTGTGGCTAGTAGCTGGAATTTAATAATGTAACAATTTCGGCTATTTTATAAGTATTTGTATATAGACCCTATTATAATATCAGATGATTTCTATAAAAACTGTTTTTGCTATCGTAAGGTAAAAACCCAACATGTTTATTTGTGGCATGGTCTTACGAGATGATTTTGTTTTCAAAAGGATTTTTGAAAGTTTAAATAATCAATTTAGTGTGATTTTCTCACGCTGGTATTCCAGACTGACTCGGGTGTTATTTAACTGTAATGCTCGGGTCAGACCGAGTATTATAGGATACAGGATATGATGCTGTGGAGCTCAAGAGACGAGCTGGATGACGATACGTACTCTCGTACTTCTTTATATATATTCCGCTGTGCTGAGTAGTTGTGTAACCAGTTGTATGATATTGTTGAGCTGTGATTGATGTACTCTGATGATGTAATATATAAATAGATATATTTGATTTTGTGTAAAGATATGTTAATATCTATAATATTTTATTCCGCTACGATGGTTAGATTCTGATGTTATTTTCTATTTTCTCTCCTTCTACCTCTTCTTCTTTAACCAAATGGTTCGTATTTCTGTGCAACTTGAGTTGATTGTTGTAGAATAGTGTTAACTCAAGGGGTACGGATTTGTGGGCCGTTACAGTTCTACTCAACTTAGCATGATTATTCCCAACTGGAGCTACATGATTAGCGCCTCCAACATTTCCAGCAACTCCAGCAGCAGCTCCTACTTGCACCATGTTGACGAAGAACTGATACATCGCCCCCATATGTACTGCTGGATTTTCAACACTCACATCGACATCTGCATTTTGGTTAGCATTAGCTTGTCGACCTTGATTTCTCCTGGTATTAGGTCGAGCATTTCTGTTAGTTATGGTGCTTCCTCCACCTAGATTTCCTCTTCCGTTTCCCGCTTCCATATCTTCTTTCTCGTAAATCTGCATATGGGCCTTAGTAAGATACAAAGCAACAGTCTAAGAGAGAAGGGAATACGTACTTATATATATATATATATATATATATACCTATATCAAATACAAGTACGTTACAATAGCGTTATCCCAAACTTCGATCTTATTTTCTGATTCATTGGATTATGTTTTCAAAAAATCTTTTAGGTTTAATTTTTTTAAGTTTTCATAAACCTACGCTCTGATACCAACTTGTAGCATCCCCTACTTGGAGGCTTAAAACTAACGTCTACGTATGCTGCATTCATCCATAGTTATTATTCCTCGACAACCAAATACGGCTATGTTAGATACACTGATATACCAAACACACATGGATATGGAAAAAAAAAATTCAACAAATAACTTTCTCATTCCATTTCAAAGCATATAAAATTCATTACATTATTGCACAATCATTAACAACATTCAGAAAAATATAATTATTACAACATATTCCAAGAGCGACATATGAAGATGCCCCCTTGGATGATCAGAGTATATATACATATATAGGAAATTAAACAACTTTTCCTTTACATTAAACACAATAGAAAAGGAAAAGAGCTCCTAATTAGCTAATAGCCTCATGTTTGTCTCCGGAGCTAATTCGTCTAAGGAGAACCTAAAAACCCTTACCCTCAGCGTACTCAAATTAATTTTGAGCACCCGAGAGTTTAAGGCAGAAAACATAAGTTTTGAGTAAGACATAAAACCTGGTATGAGTAATAAGCTACCATCTCGAATCATTTAGATATCTAGCGAGACCATGCCGTTTTTTGGAATGGATTTTCCCTCACTATCATCTTATAAAAAACTTATGTAACCATATACTATACTCCTGCATCCACAGTGGTTAAAAACATAGAAATTTAAAATATTATCAAGATATGAAAACAAATAAACATTCTGGATTTCTCATCCCCGTATGTTAAACTATCAGTCTCAGTTATAGTTTATGGTGTCACTATGAACCTTTAGTTTTAATAGGCTCGTTATTAGCCTAATTATAATTTATGGACTACTTGTCCTATTGCATAGTTTTCATGAGATCAGCTATGAAACTGTTTTTAACTTATGGACAACATATCCGGTCTCATAGTTTTCATGGGATCACTAAGAATCTATTGGTCCCTACCAATTAACATAATTCAATTACTTCATGGGTTCTCCCTAAACCTATTGGTAACTCCAATATCTCCCCCTTTCATAGTTTCCATGGGTTGACTATGAAGTTATTGACTCATGTCAATAACTTGATCCGGATATAGTTTTCATGGGTTATAAACCTGTTGGCCCCACCAATAAATCTGTTTAAGCATAGTTTCCATGGGTCCACTATGAACCTATCTCAACTGACAAATTCTTAATTAGTCATTAGACATCCTATTCTGGTCTATCTGACCTCCTGGATGCAACTCTATTCATTCAGGAGTTATTTAGTTTAAATTGACTACTAGGTCAACTTACCTAGTAATTCCTCCTTTATTCCCCAAAATTTAGTTTTGGGTCCATTACAAAGTGAATACATTTAAAGAAGAAGCATATACAAAAATAATACCAACAACTTTGGTTTAACATCATTGAAATCATGGAAATTTGGTTAACCACTTTAACCCGTTATTTCTATCAAAGCAATCTTCTTCAAAAACTCCCATTTAAAAGCATGTAAAAGCTCTTTTATTATGCCATGGGTTTTATCTTTAAAAATTGAGATTAGGTTCTTTGTTTTGAAAACTAAGGCTTTTGAAACCTTTAATTTTTACTTTCGAAACCATTGAAAACTTCCTTTCGAAAGCATTCAAATCTCCTTTTCAAGACACTAGGCATGCCTTTCGAAACGCTGTAAAACCTTTCTTTCAAAGTGTATTGAAAGTATTAAAATAATACTATACACTCTTGGTTGTTTAGCTTCGAAACCATTTGAAAGTACCATTTTGAAACCTTTGAAAGTACTCCTTTCGAAACCTTTGAAAGTACCCCTTTAGAAACCTTTAGGTTTAATTTTAAATATATCCTTTTGGGTCTAGGTGAAAACATGCGAAAGTATCCCTTTCGAAACCATGAAAAAGAGTTTGGGGGAAAACAAATGGCTTCGGCACCGTCCTTTCGAAAGCTTTGATCATTTAAGTAAAACAAGTTGAAAGATAGCATCGAAAGCCCTTTTGACACCGTTGCCCTCGAAACCTTTGTTATAGTTGGCCACTAGGACACTTTCTAAAGCATTGGTAAGCGGCTGGTATTTTATAAAAAAGGGTTACCTTTCAAGCTAGTTGATGACTTCAATCCCATTGAAAGGTATAGAGTCGGCAGGGTGGTTTCGATTGGGTTTTATCTCCCCTTTCGAAAAGCATTCATTTGAAACAAGGCATCTATATTGAAGGCTACCTAGACGAAATCAAAATGGCGACAATCTTGTAGAAAGCATTACTAAACCCTTTCGAAAGCATTCTGTAACGCCCCGCCTTTCCGCACGGTTTAAATCGACGATAAACCACACACGTCAGAGTTAAACCATACAGAAGGGAGGATTATTATGGGGTAAATAAGAATAAGCAGATAAAGAAAAAAACAAAATAGAATCTTGCAGCGGAATGATAAAATATAATAATCAAATATACAGTTCATGAAGTTTTACAAAAACCCTTGATTATATTTATACAATACATATCAGAGTACACATACCAGAGAATAATAATTAATGTAGCGGAATTTAATGGTGTAGTGGAATAATATAATAGATAATAGCACTACAAATCTTCGATCCTAAAATGCTTGGACTGACCCAAGCGAATTGAAAAGACAAAATACTCGAGTCGAAACTAAAAGATCTTATGAGAGTTCAATCAACAAAAATAAATATGAGTGTAACGGCGTCGGAGATGTTTACGGGATTTGACATCTCCTATCCAGTGTCTAACATGAGTGCAGTAACTCAAGAGATGCTCGGGATTCACATCTCCTAAGGATCCGTTAAACTATTTATTATGTAGTAATATTTCGCTATTATAATAATGTCTACAGTAAAATAAACTTACTTTTAAATAGCGTTAAGGAGTGACCCGATATTCCCCTTAACACGTAATAGTCCTAGTAGATCATCCAGTATCAGCGCATCTCCAGATCGGGAGACTACCCAAGATACTCCACGGGCTACGGGAGAAAAATAAACTCGTACAAGACACGCTAGGGTAGGTGACACGGCACAACTAGGCAATGCCAGGGTAGATATACAAATTACGCTTCCGGGTCGGTGGTAACGCGTAGCACGTAGCTACCGCCCACATCGAGCCACACCCCCAAATAAAAAAAAATCAAAAGTGGCCACCGAATCAATCCAAAAGTAAAAGTATAATATCGAATGGATGTGTCCGATCAAAGGTGCTACCTCATTAACCCGTCGTTCGCTCCTGTTTCAGCCACCTTATGCCAACTCACGGAAGTTGGGTCCATGTATTTACCTCAAAGTAAACGCCGCCGCCAACCTACTTCATTCTGGAATCTCCACCGCGTACACGGTTGTTAAAGTGGTTTTCGGAGTTGGCAGAGAGTATGACAATTTCCGATCCCGGTCTCTTCAACGGCCAATCGTTATCATAACACCGCGATCTTTTTCGAAATAGTTTATACTTTAAAACCAGAATATAATATCCCTTTTCAAAATCATATAAATACGATACTATTTTCCTCTTTTAAAACCAAATCAATATGATATCATTTCAAATATATCCCTTCTAAAACCATAACATTTTCAAAGTTATAATATTTCGAAACCAAAACTTGAAATAAAGCCTTTCGAAACATAGAACTTCGAATTTCATAACTTTGAAATATAACCACACCACTTAAATGGTTTAAATATTAAATTACTTAATTATATAATAAAATATCTTCTTCACCATCACAAATCAATTTCAAATATAGATTTAAATCCCCAAATAAACCAATAAAATTTTCATATATTTCAAAGCTTTAATTATTCCACCATTTCAAAATTTATTCTTTGATAATTTCATATATATCAAAATCAGTTGCTATTATTTAGATTTGAAAGGTATACTTGATAAATCCAATATAGTTTAAGTAAAACTTTAACTTCAAACAACTGGATATTTTTTTCAATTTATTTAACTTGATAAATTCATTTATCTCAACTTTACATTCGTTTAAATTCTTTAAAACTAAATCAAGTTATAAGAATCATACCCTTTACAATCTCCATTTTTATTTAAACTTCAAATCAAATTTATTCAAGTCCAATTCTTAAATAATTCAATTTAAACCAATTCCATGTTTATCTTTCAACTTAATTTCATTTAAGTCATTTAAAACTCTATGTATACAATATCTTAAATAGGTACTTAACCATATAATATAAAACAATCAACTTCGTTATTAAAATCATTTTTGTTAATCAATTTTATACATAGCTTAAATTCAAGAATCCAACTATATAAATATATATATATATATAATAGTATATATATAACATCAAAATCAATATTTATTAAATCGTGTTTTTCTTTCCAAAACCATAGAAAATCATTTCAAAGTATTTTATATATAGACCACGGTGCCTATATATATTTTTCTACCATATGGTCAAGTGTTACAGATATTTATCATTTCAATCCGTAATTTAAAATAAAAATTACGGTTATATATCATTTCAAACCGCAACCTCGAATGAAATGAAAATGCACAATAACTTGCAGTTTATAAAATATAAAATACAACATACATTCATCCAATATCAATCATCAACCATTTATAACAATCGTCATCCAATATAAACAATAACATCACTATAGAACGGATAATAAACAACAAGTATTAACTAGCAGTTTATAATCAATAATAAATTAAAACTGTTTAACTGGCAGTGTATCTGCAAAAATAAACTAAATAACAATTTAATTTAAATAAATGTAATCTAATTGAGATGATGATTAAATATATGCCCAATCAATCATACATAAATTTTAAATCACATCAAAATTAAATTTAACAAACATAAGAAATCTTAGAAGTTGTGAGTGGGTTAAAACACTCACATTTTGAATTTAAATTGAATTTAAATCCAATTTAAATCCAAAAATTTGACGAGCCTCAGAATCCGTCCATACCAGCATCAAAAAGTCTGGAATTTCAATACAAACCTAGCGCAATAAACCGTGCGTAAATTGGACAACGTATGTAAAAGTTATAACGATTTGACTGTTTGAAAACAAAATTTAATTAAAACAAAACTCCCCATAATAACCCAATGCCACGTCACTACACACTACTGTGCACGCATCTTCTTCCATAAACGCAACTCCCTAGCCTAATTTCTAGAAACCCTACCATCGTTCGAGCCAGATCACCGTTGCCGAACTAGTCGTCACTGCAGTGACTTGCCGACCCCACGAGCCCCTTCCTCGAGCACCACGAGCGAGATGAACGAGCCCACGCAGTCGTAGCCGCCGAAACTTATCAAACCTTAGTTGAAATTTTCTGACGATCTAGCCGTTAACTCACCATGAAACCCATATGGATGCGACCCCCTCGGCTCTCTCTTCAAAATCCAGAAAGGGTTTTCCGATCAGACGAAGTTCATCGTCGAGCGATGAACGGCCGAAAATTGTTCTATTTTTACCGACCAGACGATGAACCAAAACGAAAAACGAATCATGGATCTGTGATGAGCTCGTCGAGAACTTCGATATATAATCTTTCTGAATTTTTTTGAGGAGTTTGAAATTTTTGCTTTGAATTGAAAATTGATTTGTGTTTGGATCTAGAATTTTTTGTCTGCCATTGAGGAGGAGAGGTAGTTGAAATATACGTACAGACAAATGAGAAATAGGAGTAGGATAGGGTTTATAACCTGGTATTTATAGGTAGGGTAGAATTAGGATAGATGGATAAGGTTGGATATACGCGTTAACGACAAAGTGGCCCAAAAAGCCCGTTCTGACCTCGGACGAAATTGGGTAAACCCATATATCAAAATAGATGTTTTAAAATATTTCAAACGCAATGGAAAAGGTTTCAAGTCCAAATTCTATCGTTTGAAGAAGTTATGCTAAAATCAATATTTTTCAAATTGATTTCAATTGATTTGATTTCAAGGCGTTTCACATTCATACGATCAAACGACAAGTCCGATCGCTACGAAACTTGAAACCCTATAATAATTCACCAATACGGATCCGATGAAACTGGTTTGGTCCAAATCCAAGTCAGTGGCCAAAATGGCTATTTTTATACAAATAAAATAAATTTATATATTAATTAAATCAAATCTTAAATTTAAATTCTAAAATCGACAAATTTTACCCCTTTCAATTTTCTTAATCATTTACACTGATTTTAAACAAATTTAGATGTTAATTTAATATTGATTCAATCATACATTTCAGCGTAAATTCAAATTTCATTATATTCATCCATTATAAATTAGATTTTCAATAATTCCATTGAATTCGCTATTCATTCTTATTATTCAATTCATTATGGTAAAATAGAGGAAATTAACATCGGGTTCAAAGCTATTACATTAATATTCATCAGTTTCAACTTAAATTTTAAATTAACGTAATAATTAAATATTTAATTTCATTCATTTGCAATTAATCCAATTATTATAAATTAAATAAATTAAACCACTATTTAAATTCAAATTCTATAATTCATAAATTTTATCATCTTGTATTACTTATTAATTTATAATTCTTTAAAACCAATTCCCATCTCTATTTGAAGTAAATTAATTCACCAATTATAGTATTTATTTCATTTACTTAAAATAATCCCTTTATTATAAATTGAATCCAATTAATTTTAATAAATTCTAATTTAACTGATTAGACTCAATTCCAACCTTTTAATTGAGTTGATTATTACCCTATATACTCTGTTACTATTGGTTTTATATTCCATTACACTATATACCCCTAATTATCCTTATTTGTATTGATGGCTATGCTTCAAATGTGAAATCTTGTTAATTACACACATTAATTAAGATTTAAAACCAAACCTTAGTTCCATTCCCTTTTTCCAATCTATTACTTGTGAAAATTTTCACGTTTCTATTTATTTATTACCTACCTACCTTCATTCCTTGCATTAATTCTCATAAACATTTCATTATTGATATTCAAATTTGATTTAGTAGACCAATTTGTTACAACTTTACTTACATTAACACTATTTCCCTTATTTTGGTTATTAATTCATACACAGATCACAAGTTTACATTCATTTATACTATCTTATGAAAACAATATACATTTCTTGTAACAACCCGCATATTTATCGATTTTATATTTAAATATTTTATTTAAATATTTTATCGTTAGTCGGATTTTAGTCCGAAAAGCTACTTTTTGCAAACAGCCGAATTAGGACTCGAGACCACCCCCATTGAGTTCAAAATGGCGTTTGCGACCTTTTTGAGTATAAACTTCAATATGTTTGGAGATAGTAGAATTTTGACCTTTTTCACTTAGGGTTTTGGTTTGGGCTGAGCCCACTTATGTATTCAGTCCCAACCCCCCTCTCCTCTTCACTTCATTCTTATTTTCCTAACACTCAAGCTTTAGCAAAAATGGTGGGAGAGAATGGGAAATAGAAATCCAAAACCCTAGTTCCTCTTGCTAGCTCAAGTTCTTGCTCCAAAATCAAAGAGGACCCATTGGTAAGCTCCTCTTCTTCTTCTCCAACTCATTCTCTCATTTGATTTCAGAAATTTCCTAAACCTAACTTAGGGAATGTTCTTCTTTTAAGCTTAGATTCAAGCTTCTAGTGTGAGATTGAGGTGTGGTTGATTTCCATTTGCTTTCATAGCTTCTCCTTCATTGATTTGGGTTCAAAGGTGAGATTTTTATCTCACATCTATGCTTATATTTATCTTCGATTGTTAGGTATGAATTCCTAACACTTATTCGTGTGCATTTGCTTTTGGTTTGGATTGAATTGGTGTATATTCTAATTTTTAGTGTTTTGAGTTCAATTCGTTAAAAATCCTAACTTCTATGTTTGAACATGTTCTTGGTGATGCATCGAGGAGCATATAGGGCCGGGTAGTCGATTGACATAAACCCTTAGCGCCGTTGCTCGTGCGAATGCAATTTTGGTCAAGATTGAACCTCATTGGTAATAGGCATTGATGAGGCTGAAAACAGGCTCGGCCGACCGACCCCCCTGGTCCGGTCGACCGACCTGCTTCCAAGTGCATAAGCACTTTCTGTTTTAAGGTTCGGTCGACCGAGTACAGGGTTTGGTCGACCGACCTGCTGTCCCGAGAGGTTTCCAACCTTTGGTTCGGTCGACCGACCTGCTGTCCCGAGAGGTTTCCAACCTTTGGTTCGGTCGACCGACTCAGGGAGTCCGGTCGACCAACCTGATGGTTTTTGCCAGATTAGCCTATTTTGCTAATCCGTTTGAATATCCAACTTTAATCGATTCGTGCTGCCTCCCTTTTGTTGTTGTCATTTATTATCGACTTTGATGACCTTTTCTTTGGGAATTTTAGATATATCCACTTTGATGGATTTGATATCGATTTCTTTGGATTTTATTCACGTCTTCGAATGTGAATTTTTATGTCCGATTGTTTCTACAATCACTTCTATGATTTGTCACTTTAAAATATAAAGGTTTTCTATACTAGTAGTAAATATCAAAACTCTTTCTTCAAAAGATTTCAACACTATTTTATTACAAAGCTCGTTTTCTCAAACCGATTTCCAATCTATTAGTATATACAAACCTTTACCTCACTCGTATGAGAAATCTAATTAAACAACTTAGTAAAACAAGTGGTATGAAACGCTTGCGTTTACTTCGTCGGTTAATTCTTGGACTTGTTCGATTGAATCTCTTGTGACAATTTTCTAGTGGAGATCTACAATCTGTTCGTAAATATTTAAGTTAAGCTAGTGGTTATGGGACATGATGCTAAGCTCATACATTTACTAGCTTACTGTAATCGACACTTCTCTTTGATCATGACGATCATCTTTGTGTTTTAGACTAGCATTGTGCAATGTCTTTGTCATTTGGTTCATCGGATGTCCCGCTGTACGACGTCGTTGTTCCCTTTGATTGTGATTTGGTTCATCGGATGTCCCGCTGTACGACGTCGTTGTTCCTTTTTATTGTGATTTCTGGATTTCGTGTGTTGATTTCTGGAGTTTATGTTTCACCAACTTTTACGAAGGGCATTGATATATATATGTCATTTATTGTGGCTTGGTGAATGAAATTAGGAGTATGACATTCCTTTTTATCTTGAGTAGATTATTGTGATATTGATTAATCTCTTGTTGATTTTCAATTACTTATTTATCACAGCTTGGCATTGTGATTATTATATGTTTATGTCATATCTCTTACTATATATCACTTCATCTGATATTTATAGCTAGACTGATCCGTTTATTATTTTCTTCTTAAATAATACTCGGGTCAAACTGAGATTTTACAGGTGCTTCTGCTTGACTCCTTATCAGACCATCATCTGACTTTTTGCTAACTACTCTAGTTTAGTAGTTTTTGTTGTATACATTTGAGATACAGACTCTATGATGTATACTTATTCTTTTGTCTAGCACTTGTATCTATTCCTTTGTATTATTGTGGATCCTTTTGACCACTACTCTGATGTACACTTTCATGTGTAATATTCATATCTATTTCCGCCTTTGTGAAATGATTTGTCTGTGACTGATTTGTGTTATGTTTATTTTTATATTTGTTTCCGAAGATTTTATATAGCCACTGTGTGATAGCTTTGAGTTTGTATCTGTATGTCGGATTTCCTCTTGAGATGAAAACTTATATTATTTCTATTTGACATATTGGTACTCGCACAAAGCAATTATACAGATGGTCGCTCCTCAACAGCCTTATTCTCCGTGCTAGTCGACAGCATTACTCCGTAGTGTTCTTGTCTAGCGTGGGTATAGAGGTGGGGCGTCACAGATTGGTATCAGAGCCAAACTTCGGAACAATATGGAATATTATAACAAGGATCATCGTCCTAAGTCTTTCTTAGGAGTCGTGCTTTAGGATTTTATTCGAGTCTTCGTACCGATTCATCCTATTTTCCTTTATGATTCCTTGTTTTATCTATCAAGAATTGCTTGATATTTATCTTGAGAATAACTTTTTCTTCTTCTTTATTTCTTTCTTAAAGAAGAGAAATGGTTAGACCAGGCCATCCCAGCGCTGGTCAATCTAGTGCTACTCCCCAAGATGGAGTTTTCATGTCTGCCCAGCAGCTTCTTGATCTAGTAAAGAACGCTCAAGCTGCCGGTCCCATTCCAGAGCCTACTCATCCTAGATCCGGTTTTGCACGCTTGTGCAGAGACTATAATGATTTGGGTGGAAGGCCATTCAAGCGATCCGAAGGTGTTATAGAAATTCAAGCTTGGCTCAAATCATGCGATCATATCTTTACTTGCATGAATCTTATTGACCTTCATCGAGTCCAAGTGGCTTCTAGCATGCTCCAAGAAAGAGCATTAGATTGGTATGAGCTTTTAATTTCTGAAATTGTTGAAGCGAATCTCACTTGGGAGCAATTCCGAGAAAGATTCGAATTGAAATTCGTGCCGGAGGCTGAAAAAGTAACTTTGGCCCGGCATTTTATTGACCTTGTTCAAGGTGAATCTTCTGTGACGGACTACGTCGCATCTTTCGAATCTCTCTCTAAGTACGGGGTCGAGTATATTAATACCCCATTGAAGAAAAATCAGAGATTTGTCTATGGCGTAAATAAGAATCTTAAGAAGCCATTACTTCTGAAACTTGAGGTTTCATTTGATCAGCTTATTGATATCGCTCTTCGTCTTGAAGAAGCCGATAATAAAGGTGATGTTGAAGTTGTGCGTGCCCAACGGAACTTCGACATTAACTTGAAGAGGCCTATCAAATTCAAAGGCCCCGATTCTAACAAGAAAGGGAGGCATGAAACCCCGGTAGTAAAAGCACCTACCTCTAGTGGTGGACAATGCTACAATTGTGGTTCCACGAACCACTATGCAAGGGAGTGTCTGAGACCCCTCTTTTTTCGCTATTGCAAAAATTCGGGTCACCTTATTTCTGCATGTCCCGTACTTCGAAGTAAGAAGGAGGGAGAGCTCATTGTAGTGCAAGCTCCTGGTAACACTTCTCGTGGTCAAGGTATTTCTCATTTAATCCTTGACTACATTTGTTTCGTGATCTTCTTATTTGAGTTCTTTTTGATATGGGTTCCATCTCACTATTTTTATATCAAGAGAACTTGTGATTCTTTTTCTTTGAATATTTTGGGCTTGATGACTTCTTTGAGGATTGTGAATCCGGATGGTAGATCCGCAACACTCAATTTGCTTTTTATTGATGTCGAAATTATTTTATGAGACTTTTCTTTCCGAGCCGATATTTTTACTTAGGCTTTGGAATTGATTTTTTTGAAAGGATCGGCTTAATCATTGTGAAGCCCATATCCTATTTTTCGAGTGGACTATTCATCTTCGACATTTTCTATCTGTTAAGCAGATTTCTGTTTTTCTTTTGTGATTTTGATTCCAATTTGATGGCATCATTTTATTCCTTAAAGCCTACTTATAAGGAAAGTGTTATTTCTCTCATTCATGTAGTTTGAGAAATTTTTCGGTATTTTTGAGTTTGTCTTAGGATTATCACCTAAGAAATCTTTTGTGTGGTATTAAGGTCTTTCTAGTTTGACCTTGCCACCGGTTTTCATTTGCTACGAGTTGCGGAAGTTAGCAATCAACTTACCGCATTCCGCACTCGTTATGATTCGTATGAATGACTTATTATGTCCTTCAAATTGTCCAGCTTATTTCATCCATTTTATAAATCAAATATTCTATGAATATTTCGATGAGACCATTCTTGTATTTATTGATTTTGGATGAAAATAGTAATTTAAAATTTTGCAAATCTTTTTCATAAGATTTATTTATAAGTAAAACTGGATTTTGTTCTTGAAACGAACAAAGAATATTCTTAAAACTTTTTAAGAGATTTATTTATCCTATAAAAAATGATTTTGTGATTGTATTGCCCGTTGAGTGCTTTAAGAATTTTGGTCGATGCGCTTGATCAACGTTATCGATAGGAATTTCCTAAACGCTTTGATGAGACAATCAGACACAGTATATTAACTTGAAAATAGTAAAATTTTCTAGAATGATTATTACATAATGATAAATGTAATTTTGAAAGTTTTAACTTTTCAGGAAAGAAGATTATTTAAAAGAAATTCTTTCTTTTCGATACTTTTATTCTTGTGATTCCTGAAGGGGAACCAAGAATTTGCTATTTGATTCATTGGATGTACCGTTGTACTACATCAATGTCTTTGCTATTCGATTCATTGGATGTACCGTTGTACTACATCAATGTCTTTTCTTTTTGGATTCATTGGATGTACCGTTGTACTACATCAATGTCTTTTCTTTTTGGATTCATTGGATGTACCGTTGTATTACATCAATGTTTTTGCCATTTGATTCATTGGATGTACCGTTGTACTACATCAATGTCTTCACTTTTTGATTCATTGGATGTACCGTTGTACTACATCAATGCTTTTCTTTTTGGATTCATTGGATGTACCGTTGTACTACATCAATGTCTTTTCTTTTTGGATTCATTGGATGTACCATTGTACTAAATCAATGTTTTTGCCATTTGATTCATTGGATGTACCGTTGTACTACATCAATGTCTTTGCTTTTGGATTCATTGGATGTACCGTTGTACTACATCAATGTCTTCACTTTTTGATTCATTGGATGTACCGTTGTACTACATCAATGTCTTTGCTTTTGGATTCATTGGATGTACTGTTGTACTACATCAATGTCTTCACTTTTTGATGCATTGGATGTACCGTTGTACTACATCAATGTCTTTTCTTTTGGATACATTGGATGTACCATTTGTACTACATCAATGTCTTCGCTTTTTGATTCATTGGGCGTACCGTTTTCGTACTACGCCGTTGCACCGGCTCAATTTTCTGCTATTCTTGACGTTCCCCACGTCTTTTATCTACAGAAATGCCTTAGGGATTCTGGTTTTCATTCTTGAGCCCGGTAATATTGTGGAAATTGAAGTTTCACCAGATTTCTTGCTAACCCTTTCGTGCACTTTATGGTGAACTTCCTATTTCAAATTTTCTTTTGTGTTGATATGCTTCCATGGTTGTTACTTCTTATTTTTCTCTTAAGTATTGCGAGGACGCAATTTCTTTAAGGAGGGGAGTCTGTAACAACCGGCATATTTATCGATTTTATATTTAAATATTTTATTTAAATATTTTATCGTTAGTCGGATTTTAGTCCGAAAAGCTACTTTTTGCAAACAGCCGAATTAGGACTCGAGACCACCCCCATTGAGTTCAAAATGGCGTTTGCGACTTTTTTGAGTATAAACTTCGATATGTTTGGAGATAGTAGAATTTTGACCTTTTTCACTTAGGGTTTTGGTTTGGGCTGAGCCCACTTATGTATTCAGTCCCAACCCCCCTCTCCTCTTCACTTCATTCTTATTTTCCTAACACTCAAGCTTTAGCAAAAATGGTGGGAGAGAATGGGAAATAGAAATCCAAAACCCTAGTTCCACTTGCTAGCTCAAGTTCTTGCTCCAAAATCAAAGAGGACCCATTGGTAAGCTCCTCTTCTTCTTCTCCAACTCATTCTCTCATTTGATTTCAGAAATTTTCTAAACCTAACTTAGGGAATGTTCTTCTTTTAAGCTTAGATTCAAGCTTCTAGTGTGAGATTGAGGTGTGGTTGATTTCCATTTGCTTTCATAGCTTCTCCTTCATTGATTTGGGTTCAAAGGTGAGATTTTTATCTCACATCTATGCTTATATTTATCTTCGATTGTTAGGTATGAATTCCTAACACTTATTCGTGTGCATTTGCTTTGGTTTGGATTGAATTGGTGTATATTCCAATTTTTAGTGTTTTGAGTTCAATTCGTTAAAAATCCTAACTTCTATGTTTGAACATGTTTTTGGTGATGCATCGAGGAGCATATAGGGCCAGGTAGTCGACTGACATAAACCCTTAGCGCCGTTGCTCGTGCGAATGCAATTTTGGTCAAGATTGAACCTCATTGGTAATAGGCATGGATGAGGCTGGAAACAGGCTCGGCCGACCGACCCCCCTGGTCCGGTCGACCGATCTGCTTGCATAAGCACTTTCTGTTTTAAGGTTCGGTCGACCGAGTACAGGGTTCGGTCGACCGACCTGCTGTCCCGAGAGGTTTCCAACCTTTGGTTCGGTCGACCGACTCAGGGAGTCCGGTCGACCGACCTGATGGTTTTTTCCAGATTAGCCTATTTTGCTAATCCGTTTGAATATCCAACTTTAATCGATTCGTGTTGCCTCCCTTTTGTTGTTGTCATTTATTATCGACTTTGATGACCTTTTCTTTGGGAATTTTAGATATATCCACTTTGATGGATTTGATATCGATTTTTTTGGATTTTATTCACGTCTTCGAATGTGAATTTTTATGCCCGATTGTTTCTACAATCACTTCTATGATTTGTCACTTTAAAATATAAAGGTTTTCTATACTAGTAGTAAATATCAAAACTCTTTCTTCAAAAGATTTCAACACTATTTTATTACAAAGCTCGTTTTCTCAAACCGATTTCCAATCTATTAGTATATACAAACCTTTACCTGACTCATATGAGAAATCTAATTAAACGACTTAGTAAAACAAGTGGTATGAAAAGCTTGCATTTACTTCGTCGGTTAATTCTTGGACTTGTTCGGTTGAATCTCTTGTGACAATTTTCTAGTGGAGATCTATAATTTGTTCGTAAATATTTAAGTTAAGCTAGTGGTTATGGGACATGATGCTAAGCTCATATATTTACTAGCTTACTGTAATCGACACTTCTCTTTGATCATGACGATCATCTTTGTGTTTTAGACTAGCATTGTGCAATGTCTTTGTCATTTGGTTCATCGGATGTCCCGCTGTACGACGTCGTTGTTCCCTTTGATTGTGATTTGGTTCATCGGATGTCCCGCTGTAAGACGTCGTTGTTCCTTTTTATTGTGATTTATGGATTTCGTGTGTTGATTTCTGGAGTTTATGTTTCACCAACTTTTACGAAGGGCATTGATATATATATGTCATTAATTGTGGCTTGGTGAATGAAATTAGGAGTATGACATTCCTTTTTATCTTGAGTAGATTATTGTGATATTGATTAATCTCTTGTTGATTTTCAATTACTTATTTATCACAGCTTGGCATTGTGATTATTATATGTTTATGTCATATCTCTTACTATTTATCACTTCATCTGATATTTATAGCTAGACTGATCCGTTTATTATTTTCTTCTTAAATAATACTCGGGTCAGACTTAGATTTTACAGGTGCTTCTGCTTGACTCCTTATCGGACCATCATCTGACTTTTGGCTAACTACTCTAGTTTAGTAGTTTTTGTTGTATACATTTGAGATACAGACTCTATGATGTATACTTATTCTTTTGTTTAGCACTTGTATCTATTCCTTTGTATTATTGTGGATCCTTCTGACCACTACTCTGATGTACACTTTCATGTGTAATATTCATATCTATTTCCGCCTTTGTGATATGAATTGTCTGTGACTGATTTGTGTTATGTTTATTTCTATATTTGTTTCCGAAGATTTTATATAGCCACTGTGTGATAGCTTTGAGTTTGTATCTATATGTCGGATTTCCTCTTGAGATGAAAACTTATATTATTTCTATCTGACATATCGGTACTCGCACAAAGCAATTATACAGATGGTCGCTTCTCAACAGCCTTATTCTCCGTGCTAGTCGACAGCATTACTCCGTAGTGTTCTTGTCTAGCGTGGGTATAGAGGTGGGGCGTCACATTTCTTATACTTTATTGTATTTATTGGAATCAAATTTCCAAATTTACTAGATACGACAAATTATGACCTTACAGTATTTTCTATTAATTGGGATTGCGCTAAATTAATTATTTATTAACTTACATTAACATAATCGTGTAAATTTACATCCAGTTACAAATAAATCAATATATTATTTCACCCGTTAATACACTGATTGCATCTGTTTATACTATATTCCATTTAAAACTAATTCATAACATTTGAATTATTATATTAAATTGGAATGTTCATTCAAGTTCATTAATTATTAACTTGCAATAACGTATTTCCTTAATTTACATCCAATTATTGTTAACCATGTTTTATTACATAAACCAGTTCAATTTATATCCAGGTATAAACCTTTTACTACTTCATTTATTAGAATTTTATTCAAAATTGCTAACAAATAGGTTTCAATTACCACTGCTATATTTTATTTTAGCATTAATTAGAATATTAATTTATAAAATTTTTGTTTCTACTAAATTTAATTACAAAAATTAAATTAAACTAACTAATTTATTCATTAAAATTTATGGGTCGTTACACTCTCCCCCACTCAAAACTTTTCGTCCCCGAAAAGGAAAAGAAGGGAAGAGAAGAATTAAGAAATCAACATATCTTATTCAAAATATTAACTTTATAACCAATTAAATTTACAAAATTAATTACTTTAAATAAAATATACAAATTTATAACCATTAAACCTTTTTATACTCAAATTAATAAAGTTTGAAAAACATTTTCAAAATATTTTCTAAGTCCAAAATTTACGAAAAATTTCGGCAGAGTCTCCTTTGTACGGAGAGGCTCGGGAGGAAATATAATATCAAAATAACAATATACAACATATATTTTCCAAAATAATATATTCCAACACGGGGAAAATATAATATAATGCTATAAACCGTAATCCGAAAACGTACCTATTTGTCGGACAATTTACGCTTATATTGTGAAAAAGCAGTAGCAATTGCTTCCATAACCTGTATTTCATTTGCATAATCCAAAAAGGTTAACAATTATATAAAATGAAATATTTAAGGTTGTTTCAACCGCCAACCAAAAATCAATACACACAACAATCACTTGCAATCATGTATACAACCATCACATAAAATCAACACAAATCAATCATTCATTCATATCAAACAAAACAAATAGTTGTGTGGGTTCAAAACCTCAAATTGTACAGAATAGAGAACAAGCTACTAAGTGCACCATTTACTCAACAGTCTTAGATGAAACTAAATAGATTATTCATACATTCACATAATTTTAAAGTATCCTTGCCCAAACAACCATAAATCCAAACAAACAACAATTTTATCAATAAATCAAGTATATTTTTTTATCAATTCCACGTCATCCATTTGTTATTTGGTTTCCTTTTTATTCATTATTTATTTTTATCTAATTTTATTCATTACCTACCAATTCTTTTTCATCTTTCTATATAGTGCCAAATTCTATTTATTGCATTACATTTATTTATTTATATTATTCATATTTAATCAAATTTCTTAGTAGGTAAATTTATTAACTTAAGTTTATAGTCATTTTTCAGTATTCATCTTTTATTCTTATTTTATTCAGAGGTAACTTCAACCTATTACTTAAGTTTATTATTATTTTTATTTAATATACTTACCTTTCTTTTCTATTATATTAGTAGCATTTCAATTATACTTAAGTCCATAACAATTAGAACATCAATTCTTATTAATAAAAGCAATTTATTGAACAATTTCGTTACATAAGTTTACTTGTGCAATTTTCCATTACGAATCTTTAACATTTAAACTTTTAATATTTAGTAAGTTATATATATGCTTTTAAAGAATGTAACTGAAAGTTACACAAAATTTCCCATTTCTTTTAGTTAATTTACTGTTCAATAATAATCCTTTGTTTTATATGTTACAAATTTAAATTTCTTTTTATTTAATATACAACTTAGCATTAACTCTCTTATTTCCTTTAGAGGTTTCAATTTATTGATTACCTACGTTTCGGTTCACTATAATAATTGAAACTATTAATTAACGAAAACTTAAGAATTAAATACCGGGTTTTATTCAAAATTATTTTAAAATAACAGATAAACATATGCTTGCAATTTATATATCCAATTATATTTAAAACAATTTAAAATTTATATTTGTTTATCAAAATAAATTTGTAATAAAACTACTACAGTGGCCTTCCCACTTCGAAACTCGAAAATGAATGTCGACGATGTGGCCGCCATTTCCGAAATTATTTTCCAACGACAGAAAAGGAAGTACAAAACTTATTTTTTCCAAAATCTTCTTTAAAACGATTTTTTCAAATTATACTGAAATATTTATATCAGAAAATACTTGTAAATAATATTATCATTATATTCCAAAATCATTCAAAAGACATTTTCAAAACCCCGGAACTTAAGTTCTAAATTCCCAATTTTCATTTATTTTATTCAATCTTATTTCAACTATTATTTAAAAATTTCATTACCTAACAACCAATATAATACAACCAAATATTACCTTTATAAAAAATTTCTTTATATATATAGAAAATATAATAGGCAAAAGTACTTCATTCACCTATATTAAAACCAAATATTATGTCGGTCTGTCCTATTAAGTGTTTAGAAATCCCTATTGATGTCATAGCGTCTCATGCACCAACCAGAATTTATAAATACAAAACGAAACAAATTAACACAATATTAAAACCTTTTTATAACACTACAAATACGCTCTCTCATATGTACGCTCAACGAATCATCATAGGGTATTACTACCCTACTAATAAGAGTCAGACCCCACAAAGCTAAGGTTTATCGCTAAACCAAAGCTCTGATACCAGGTGTAACGCCCCACCTTTTCGCACGGTTTAAATCGACGATAAACCACATACGTCAGACTTAAACCATACAGAAGGACGGATTGTTATGGGATAAATAAAAAACAGAGAAAGAAAAAAAACAAAATAGAATCTTCCAGCGGAACGATAAAATATAATAATCAAATATACAGTTCATGAAGCTGTTTTACAAAAACCCTTGATTATATTTATACAATACATACCAGAGTACATATAACAGAGTAATAATTAATGCAGCGGAATTTAATGGTGTAGTGGAATAATATAGTAGATAATAGTACTACAAATCTCTGTCTTCGTCCTCCAGAATAAAATCTTCGATCCTGAAACGCTCGGACTGATCCGAGCGAAATGAAAAGACAAAACACTCGAGTCAGAACTAAAAGATCTTATGTGAGTTCAATCAACAGAAATAAATATGAGTGTAACGGTGTCGAAGATGTTTACGGGATTTGACATCTCCTATCCAGTGTCTAACGTGAGTGTAGTAACTCAAGAGATGCTCGGGATTCACATCTCCTAAGGATCCATTAAACTATTAATTATGTAGTAATATTTCGCTATTATAATAATGTCTATAGTAAAATAAACTTACTTTTAAATAGTGTTAAGGAGTGACCCAATATTCTCCTTAACACGTAATAGTCCCAGTAGTCCATCCAGTATCAGCGCATCTCCAGATCGGAAGACTACCCTAAATACTCCATTGTTGAATATGCGCTTATATGATTTTTGTTTGATGATAATAAACATATATACATTCGTTTAAATGTATTTGATAATATACTATTTTATTTTTCACAGATTAAATAAATATTTGCTGAATAAAATAAATAACACGGAATTTGAATTCAAACGAATATTTTATTCAAACAAATATTTATTACAATTTTGAATAGTATACAAATTCAAGCTCTCACTATTCACTATACAACTTTGATACAAATTCAATTACATCACTATTTTACATATCATCACCTCACTACATATCACTCACACTCATATTTATCTTCAACTTCATTCCAGTTTGAATCCAGCATCTGAGCAATCTGCAAAAATATTTACTAACGCAGTAAAATTGAAAAAGAAATATTTTTGCAATTCAAAAATAAAATATGGTTTTTGAAAATAATTTTTGCCTCAGTTATTTGGGTTGTTCGTCATCATTTGAATTCATCATACACGAACAACTTGTGACATACACAGTGTATTACTGTATATGCCACAAGGCCGTGCACGCCGATATATATATATATACACTCGATTGATTTACAGGGACAGGCGAGCACAGGTCAAACCCAAATAATAAACCGGGTTCAACTCACGTGCAATAACATTCAAAAATATGACTCAAGCACAAGGTCAAACCCGAGTTTTTGAAACTGGATTCAACTCAAGTGAAATTTCAAAAAATCAACATGAACAGATGCAAAGACCAGAAATGCAACAGTGATATGCACAGATGCATTCAAAGTCAAAACCAGTTGCAACATGGATGTCACAAGCACTGCCTGAAGTGAACAAACCAGAAGAAAACCAACTAAACCAACATGAACAAGTACCAGATATATGCATGCAAATTCGACAAGCAACTGAAGGCAATAGGTCCAAAGTATCACACATACAAACAACAAAAACCAAGGCTACACAATGAACTGCATGAAACAGTCATGAACAATACACAACAGCCCCAAATACCAGTGATGCAACTAAGCACAAATCACTTACAACATGTATGCAGCCCAATGAACCAGTGACAACAAACACAACAACTACTACCAGATTCTAATATACAACCAAAGAAGAAAACCATCAAGCCAACACTGTGACCATGCATAATCAAGTGATCAAAAGAATATGGACTGCAACATGAATGTCAACAGCAATGACACAGCAACAAGGCAGACCATAAAATGCATGCCATCAAGTTCAACAACATCAATTATGACCAAGTACAGGTGCAAGTGAATCAGATGTCAATGAAGCATGCAAACAGCAAAAATGAAAACCAAAACCAACATCAAACTACAAACTCAACAAGACATGTACACAAAGCATAGTGCACCGAAGGAGCAGCAACAATGAAACTGACTCGAAGCAACAGTGACAATGAAGTGAATGCAACAATCAAAAGATGGTAGCACAAAGATATGACATCACAGCGAACATGACAGTATACGAAATGCACCAATTTTTAATCAAGAAACAATATGCAAAGGTGCATCAGGATATACTACAGATATGAACAAAGGTGCACAAGATCAGGGTAACTCAACAAGCCGGTGAAAAGAACCCACTAGACCACCAGTGAAACAGCTCAATGCATAAACCAGTGAAGCTACACTGAACAAATATACAGAGACACCATACAACATACACAATATGAAGACCACCAGTGAACTAGTGATACACCAGAGGGAATACAACTACAAATGAAAACTGGTGACAACAAGTTCAAGTGTGTCAAGTTCAGTCCAGTTACAACTACAAGAGTGACACAGTGTACATATAAATTCGACAAGCTGCTGAACAGAGGTACAGACGACCCAACTCAACATGAACCAGAATGGTTACAGCATCAAGGTGGTCAAGGCCAAAATCATCAATGCAATGCACAGCAAGGTATAACAAAGTCAAGGGCATATGAAGACAAGTGTAACATCACAACTAAGTACAATGAATTCACAGGGCCGAAGCAAGCACATGAATTCACAAATCAAAGACGTGATCGAAATCAAAGTTGAAATGGTCAGAGCCGTAGTATACAGAAGTCACAAATTAAAGTCAAATTCAAGCCGAGTATATTACACCGTGATAGCCAAGCAAATTGACTAAGTCACGAATCAACAACGTGACCATCAAGCAACGATAATACGCAATTGACAAAGTCAAATAAATCATCATCGTTCAACAAATATCAGAGGGCCGATAGCATAAAATTGAAGAAATCAGACGAACGAGATTTTAGGAAATTGACTCCTATAAAAACCCTAATCATCATCGGCAATTATCTGATCGAATTCCAGAAAGCATAAAATCAGTAAAAGCAAAAGCATACAATTACATACCGAAGAAGGAATTCGATCAACGAAGCAGCCGCAAAGAGCATCGAAGTCGAACAAGTATCAAAGGTCGGCGCTTCAATTTGAAAGCCCTAAATTGGATCGAAGGGACAAGCCCTAATTTAGCTTCAAAGTGGAAACGGCCGACATCTCCAAATAAACAAAGGAAGATAATAAAAGAGACGGGCTAGAAGATAAAAGGGGCCGGCATTTTTTTTAATAAGGGCTTTAAATTTAAAAAATAGGGTTTTTTATTTTTAATTTGTTTTTGTTTTGTATTTTCTTTTTAAACCGTTTTACTTTTCTAGTCGTGTGACTAGGGGACAAGCTACGTGGCGTAGCTTGAGAATTTGCAACTCGGTAGTTGAGTTGTGGCAGGGTTTTGAGCGTAGAGTTAGATTAGTCAATAGCGGGTATAGCGAGTTTACGTGTGTAAGCGAGGAACTATCTAATTTCTAGTAGAAACCTTGGGGGCATCACGTAGGCAGGGTTTTGCCGAAGCTGGGTAAATTCTGTGTTGTTCTGTTTTTTCCTGTTATTTATATTCTGCAATATCTGTGCTGCTATTCTGTGATCTGAATTGAAATTAATTGATAAGCGTCCACGATTAATTTTTATAATTTATACCATCACCCTATTCACCCCCCCTCTAGGGTGAAATCGATCCTACAAGTGGTATCGGAGCAAGGAACAAAAGACATTTTTGTTTTAAAAATTTGATTTTACAAAAACCAATTTTTGTTTAAAAATTCGTGTTTCAAAAATCAATTTTTGTTTTAAAAATTCGTGTTTCATAAAATCGGTTTTTGTTTTAAAAATTTGAATTTTTTAAAATGGCTTCTTTTAATAATAATTTTGAGGGTCGTTCCAATATTATTCCTTCTATTTTTGATGGAACAGATTTTTTGAATTGGAAATTGAAAATGGAATTTTATTTAAAATCTGTTAATATTAAATGTTGGGATATTATTGAAAATGGGTGTGATATAACAGATAAGAAAATTATCTCGATTAATGCTATGGCTATGTATATATTATATTCTCATTTTAACCAAGATAATTTTAATTTCATTTCTCATTGTGAAAATGCACAGGAAATCTGGAATACTTTCGATGCAATATATGGAGCAAAAGTCAACAGCAATGAGAAATCCTCCACAACTGACTCAGTTAAAGAGATGTGCTTAACAGGATTGGTAAATAGCAGTTGTGAAGAGGATGATGAAGATGGAGCAGCCGAGCTGGCATTAATAATGAAGAAATTCAAAAGGTGGAATCACAAATACGAAAATCCAGCTCTAAATAAAAAACTAAAAAGCAGAATAATCAAAGCACTGGATAACTCGAAACAACACGGGATCATTTGCAACAACCTGGTGATATCAAGCCCAATTATCCCCGATTTCAACGCGATTTTGAAAAGAAATCAAAACGGTATTTTACAACCACGTGGAATAAAAGCGAGAGCAGTGAGAGTGAGAAAGCAGATATGTGCCTTCATGGGAATATAACCGATAGCGACGATGACGAGCCAAGCGAGGTATCAAAACTTACTCACTCTGAATTACTTATTTATTTTCATGAAATAAATGGCTGTTATGAACGACTTAGGGAAAAATATGCCAAACTTGAATCTCAAAAGGATACTTTGATAGAATGCAATGAACAACTTGATCAATTAGTTAAGAACTATCAACGTAGAATCCCTAAGTGTGATAAGTGTCCAACATTCGAAGAAGAAATTAAAAAATCAGAAATCAATATAAAATCACTTGAAAATGAAATTTTGATTTTAAAAGAGAATGAAAATACTAGGAGAGAGAATTCTATTAAAAGGTGCACACAATTGTTAAACGAAAATGAGTCTCTCAAAACACAAGTCCAACAATTATCTACTACTTTAGATAAATTTTCCAAAAGTGAAAAATCATTGAATATGCTATTAGGAAAATAAACTGTTAATACGGTTAGACAAGGACTTGGATATAATAGTTCGAAAATTGTTGAAAACAAGATTAATCAAGAAAATTCAATGTGCACGATTTGTAGAAAATATGGACACAATCACAATAATTGTTGGTATAGACCCAAACATGTGAAAACTATACCGATTTGGGTTCCAAAAGGCACAAATATAAAATCTCTCAAAGTTAAAAAAATTTGGGTGCCGAAGGGAACAATTATAAATAGTTTTGGGTCTTTACAAAATTGTTTTTCAAAATTTTCTGCCACTAACAACCATGGACCTATAAAAATAAATAGGTCACATAAATCTTTCATCGTGTAGGTGTGGTGGCAGGCTAAGGAACAACAACAGTGTACTCTGGATTTTTTGGCTGTTCCAGAAACACAACGGACGACGAAGCAAAGTTCCTTAGCCTAGTATAAAGGTGACAGAATCACAATGGACAATGACGAAAAATATCGTAAAGGTAAAACAGGTAATGGTATGTTTTAAACGATATATTAAATGTGATAATCTGCACCATATTCTGAATTAAAATCGGCCAATATTGAGATTGATGAAAAGATGATGATTTTTGATTCTGACTTATTCAACATAGTTGGCCAATTATATTCTTATGCCAAAAACACTATAAAAATCTCTAGATTCTTTGAATTACTTCATATCAGTTTGGATTAAAAATAGTGTTTTGTTGGATATTACAATTGGTTATAATATGGCTAACTCTTTATTCACGGTTTTCTGATTATTTACACGGCTTCATTTCAAATTCAAAAGAATGTCATTTAAATTGTTGTTAAAATTGAATTTGAAATTTTTGGTGCACACTTCATGTTTTGGTCTATAAAATTCAATTAATGATTTTTTTTGAGTGAAAGAGAAATTCAGATGCAGATTACACTGGTAATCTAGTTGATAGAAAAATTACTAGTTGAACGTGATTTTTGAGACATTTAGTAACTGCATTTTTTTTAAAGAAAATATCTGCATATTCTTCATTTCAAATATTTGTAAATAGCAGAATTTTTTTTTTAAAAAACCCCCTGGAGAAAATCATTTTTGACCATATTTTCAGATTAGTCATTTTGAAAAATTAATTTAGTAATTATTTTTGAATTGATTTTAAATGACTATTTTGACTAATCTGACTCCCTAATGTTTATCAAAAAGAAAAATAGTGATTGAAAAAGTGATGAGTATTAATATTGATCAAATATTATGACTCGAGACGGTATAATTAATAAATTTCTTTAGAAATTTAAACAAGAGTTATAAAAAAATTTGTTGGTAAAAATTCCATGACCATCTCTATATCTATCATATTTCTAACAGCCATCACTCGTCAAAATTCTATATAGTTTTTCGATATGTGATACTTTAAACAGGAATCGTTCGTTTTTCATTTTCACATTTTAAAAATAATAATAATATTAATTAATAATAATAATAAATAAATACCAAAGTATTCACTCTCATTTAAAAGTCCTCACGGTTATGCATGGTTGAATTACTTGGAATTTGCTATGTGCTTCCATGCTCATTTAAAAGTCCTCACGGTTATGCATGTATGGAACGCATATCAAAAGTTGATTTTTAAAATAAACAAGTTGATTCTAATCCCATTTAAAAGTCCTCACGGTTATGCGTGGTTAGAAGATACTTGAATTCATTTTTTTTTAAAATAAAATTGGAATACTACTAATCTCATTTAAAAGTCCTAACGGTTATGCATGGTTAGTAGTTATTCAAATTCCTGATATAAATATACCACAAATAGACACAACTGTATGGTTTTATATGATGATATCATTCCTATCATTCTAAAAGTGGAATATGCGCCTAACAAAATATTTATGATTTTTGTTTGACTTTTTATTGAAATTTAATATTTATATTCAATTGAGTTTTAATGTTGGATTGATATCGATTACTTTATCTCTATTTTCTCTAACACTATTATTCTTTTGCTGATAACAAAAGGGGGAGAGAAAAGTTAAGATTTTGTCAAATAAAATCAAGCAAAGGTCAAATAATTTTCCATTTTGCATCTAGACTCATTTGCATATTTCTATTTGTATGCATATATGTAGGGGGAGTATTGTGTAGAGAAGGAAGCATTTAAATAGGGGAGCAATTAGGATATATCAATGATCAAATACATTTAACATATTCAAAATCTTAAATATATGTTTGTTATCATCAAAAGGGGGAGATTGTTGAATATGCGCTTATATGATTTTTGTTTGATGATAATAAACATATATACATTCGTTTAAATGTATTTGATAATATACTATTTTATTTTTCACAGATTAAATAAATATTTGCTGAATAAAATAAATAACACGGAATTTGAATTCAAACGAATATTTTATTCAAACAAATATTTATTACAATTTTGAATAGTATACAAATTCATGCTCTCACTATTCACTATACAACTTTGATACAAATTCAATTACATCACTATTTTACATATCATCACCTCACTACATATCACTCACACTCATATTTATCTTCAACTTCATTCCAGTTTGAATCCAGCATCTGAGCAATCTGCAAAAATATTTACTAACGCAGTAAAATTGAAAAAGAAATATTTTTGCAATTCAAAAATAAAATATGGTTTTTGAAAATAATTTTTGCCTCAGTTATTTGGGTTGTTCGTCATCATTTGAATTCATCATACACGAACAACTTGTGACATACACAGTGTATTACTGTATATGCCACAAGGCCGTGCACGCCGATATATATATATATATATATATATATATATATATATATATATACAGACACACACACACACTTGATTGATTTACAGGGACAGGCGAGCACAGGTCAAACCTAAATAATAAACCGGGTTCAACTCACGTGCAATAACATTCAAAAATATGACTCAAGCACAAGGTCAAACCCGAGTTTTTGAAACTGGATTCAACTCAAGTGAAATTTCAAAAAATCAACATGAACAGATGCAAAGACCAGAAATGCAACAGTGATATGCACAGATGCATTCAAAGTCAAAACCAGTTGCAACATGGATGTCACAAGCACTGACTGAAGTGAACAAACCAGAAGAAAACCAACTAAACCAACATGAACAAGTACCAGATATATGCATGCAAATTCGACAAGCAACTAAAGGCAATAGGTCCAAAGTATCACACATACAAACAACAAAAACCAAGGCTACACAATGAACTGCATGAAACAGTCATGAACAATACACAGCAGCCCCAAATACCAGTGATGCAACTAAGCACAAATCACTTACAACATGTATGCAGCCCAATGAACCAGTGACAACAAACACAACAACTACTACCAGATTCTAATATACAACCAAAGAAGAAAACCATCAAGCCAACACTGTGACCATGCATAATCAAGTGATCAAAAGAATATGGACTGCAACATGAATGTCAACAGCAATGACACAGCAACAAGGCAGACCATAAAATGCATGCCATCAAGTTCAACAACATCAATTATGACCAAGTACAGGTGCAAGTGAATCAGATGTCAATGAAGCATGCAAACAGCAAAAATGAAAACCAAAACCAACATCAAACTACAAACTCAACAAGACATGTACACAAAGCATAGTGCACCGAAGGAGCAGCAACAATGAAACTGACTCGAAGCAACAGTGACAATGAAGTGAATGCAACAATCAAAAGATGGTAGCACAAAGATATGACATCACAGCGAACATGACAGTATACGAAATGCACCAATTTTTAATCAAGAAACAATATGCAAAGGTGCATCAGGATATACTACAGATATGAACAAAGGTGCACAAGATCAGGGTAACTCAACAAGCCGGTGAAAAGAACCCACTAGACCACCAGTGAAACAGCTCAATGCATAAACCAGTGAAGCTACACTGAACAAATATACAGAGACACCATACAACATACACAATATGAAGACCACCAGTGAACTAGTGATACACCAGAGGGAATACAACTACAAATGAAAACTGGTGACAACAAGTTCAAGTGTGTCAAGTTCAGTCCAGTTACAACTACAAGAGTGACACAGTGTACATATAAATTCGACAAGCTGCTGAACAGAGGTACAGACGACCCAACTCAACATGAACCAGAATGGTTACAGCATCAAGGTGGTCAAGGCCAAAATCATCAATGCAATGCACAGCAAGGTATAACAAAGTCAAGGGCATATGAAGACAAGTGTAACATCACAACTAAGTACAATGAATTCACAGGGCCGAAGCAAGCACATGAATTCACAAATCAAAGACGTGATCGAAATCAAAGTTGAAATGGTCAGAGCCGTAGTATACAGAAGTCACAAATTAAAGTCAAATTCAAGCCGAGTATATTACACCGTGATAGCCAAGCAAATTGACTAAGTCACGAATCAACAACGTGACCATCAAGCAACGATAATACGCAATTGACAAAGTCAAATAAATCATCATCGTTCAACAAATATCAGAGGGCCGATAGCATAAAATTGAAGAAATCAGACGAACGAGATTTTAGGAAATTGACTCCTATAAAAACCCTAATCATCATCGGCAATTATCTGATCGAATTCCAGAAAGCATAAAATCAGTAAAAGCAAAAGCATACAATTACATACCGAAGAAGGAATTCGATCAACGAAGCAGCCGCAAAGAGCGTCGAAGTCGAACAAGTATCAAAGGTCGACGCTTCAATTTGAAAGCCCTAAATTGGATCGATGGGACAAGCCCTAATTTAGCTTCAAAGTGGAAACGGCCGGCATCTCCAAATAAACAAAGGAAGATAATAAAAGAGACGGGCTAGAAGATAAAAGGGGCCGGCATTTTTTTAATAAGGGCTTTAAATTTAAAAAATAGGGTTTTTTATTTTTAATTTGTTTTTGTTTTGTATTTTCTTTTTAAACCGTTTTACTTTTCTAGTCGTGTGACTAGGGGACAAGCTACGTGGCGTAGCTTGAGAATTCGCAACTCGGTAGTTGAGTTGTGGCAGAGTTTTGAGCGTAGAGTTAGATTAGTCAATAGCGGGTATAGCGAGTTTACGTGCGTAAGCGAGGGACTATCTAATTTCTAGTAGAAACCTTGGGGGCAGCACGTAGGCAGGGTTTTGCCGAAGATGGGTAAATTCTGTGTTGTTCTGTTTTTTCCTGTTATTTATATTTTGCAATATCTGTGCTGCTATTCTGTGATCTGAATTGAAATTAATTAATAAGCTTCCGCGATTAATTTTTATAATTTATACCATCACCCTATTCACCCCCCCTCTAGGGTGAAATCGATCCTACATCCATAGGCTACGGGAGAAAAACAAACTCGTACAAGGCGCGCTAGGGTAGGCGACACAGCACAACTAGGCAATGCCAGGGTAGATATACCAATTACGTTTCCGGGTCGGTGGTAACGCGTAGCGAGCAACTACCGCCCACCTCAAGCCACACCCCCAAATAAAAAAAATCAAAAGTGGCCACTGAATCAATTCAAAAGTCAAAGTATAATATCGAAGGGATGTGTCCGATCAAAGGTGCTACCCCATTAACCCGTCGATCGCTCCTGTTTTAGCCACCTTATGCCAACTCACGAGAGTTGGGTCCACGTATTTATCTCAAAGGAAATGCTGCCACCATCCTACTTCATTCTGCAATCTCCATCGCGTACATGGTTGTTAAAGTGGTTTTCGGAGTTGATAGAGAGTATGAAAACTTCCAATCCCGGTCTCTTCAACAGCCAATCGTTAGTATAACACCGTGGTCTTTTTCAAAATAGTTTATACTTTAAAACCGAAATATAATATCCCTTTTCAAAACCATATAAATACGATACCATTTTCCTCTTTTTAAACCAAATCAATATGATATCATTTCAAATATATCCCTTCTAAAACCATAACATTTTCAAAGTTATAATATTTCGAAACCAAAACTTGAAATAAAGCCTTTCAAAATATAGAACTTCGAATTTCATAACTTTGAAATATAACCACACCACTTAAATGGTTTAAATATTAAATTACTTAATTATATAATAAAATAGCTTCTTCACCTTCACAAATCAGTTTCAAATATAGATTTAAATCCCCAAATAAACCAATAAAATTTTCATATATTTCAAAGCTTTAATTATTCCACCATTTCAAAACTTATTCTTTGATAATTTCATATATATCAAATTCAATTGCTCTTATTTAGATTTGAAACGTATACTTAATAAATCCAATATAGTTTACGTAAAACTTTAACTTCAAACAACTGGATATTTTTTTCAATTTATTTAACTTGATAAATTCATTTATCTTAACTTTACATTCATTTAAATTCTTTAAAACTAAATCAAGTTATAAAAATCATACCCTTTACAATCTCCATTTTTATTTAAACTTCAAATCAAATTTATTCAAGTCCAATTCTTAAATAATTCAATTTAAACCAATTCCATATTTATCTTTCCACTTAATTTCATTTAAGTCATTTAAAACTCTATATATTCAATATCTTAAATAGGTACGTAACCATATAATATAAAACAATCAACTTCATTATTAAACTCATTTTTATTAATCAATTTTATACATAGCTTAAATTCAAGAATCCAACTATATATATATAATAGTATTCATATAACGTCAAAATTAATATTTATTAAATCGTATTTTTCTTTCAAAAACCATAGAAAATCATTTCAAAGTATTTTATATATAGACCACGGTGTTTGTATATAATTTTCTACCCTATGGTCAAGTGATACAGATATTTATCATTTCAATCCGTAATTTAAAATAAAAATTACGGTTATATATCATTTCAAACTGCAACCCCGAATGAAATGAAAATGCACAATAACTTGCAGTTTATAAAATATAAAATACAGCATACATTCATCCAATATCAATCATCAACCATTTATAACAATCATCATCCAATATAAACAATAACATCACTATAGAACGGATAATAAACAACAAGTATTAACTAGCAGTTTATATTCAATAATAAATTAAAACTATTTAACTAGCAGTTTATATGCAAAAATAAATTAAATAACAATTTAATTTAAATAAATGCAATCTAACTGAGATGATGATTAAATATATGCCCAAACAATCATAGATAAATTTTAAATCACATCAAAATTAAATTTAACAAACATAAGAAATCTTAGAAGTTATGAGTGGGTTAAACACTCACCTTATGAATTTAAATTAATTTTAAATCCAATTTAAATCCAAAAATTTGACCAGTCTCAGAATCAGTCCAAACAAGCACCAAAAAGTCTGGAATTTCAATACGAACCTAGCGCAAGAAACCGCGCGTAAATTGGACAACGTATGTAAAAGTTATAGCGATTTAACTGTTTGACAACAAAATTTAATTAAAACAAAACTCACCCATAGTAACCCAGTGCCATGTCACTACACACTACTGTGCACGCATCTTCTTCCATAAACGCAACTCCTTAGCCCAATTGTTAGAAACACTACCACCGTTCGAGCCAGATCACCGTCGCTGAACTAGTCGTCACTGCAGTGACTTGCCAACCCCACGCGGCCTTTCCCCGAGCACCACGAGCGAGACGAACGAGCCCACACAGTCGTAGCCGCCGAAACTTGTCAATCCCTAGTTGAAATTTTCTAACGATCTAGCCGTTAACTCACCACGAAACCCATATGGATGTGACCCTCTCGGCTCTCTCTTCAAAACCCAGAAAGGGTTTCTGATCAGACAAAGTTCATCGTCGAGCGATGAACGGTCGAAAACTGTTCTATTTTTACCGATCAGACGATGAACCAAAATGAAAAATGAATCATGGATCTGAGATGCGCTTATCGAGAACTTTGATATATAATATTTATGAATTTTTTTGAGGAGTTTGAAATTTTTGCTTTGGATTGAAATTTGATTTGTGTTTGGATCTAGAAATTTTTATCTGCCATTGAGGAGGAGAGATAGTTGAAATATACGTACAGATAAATGAGAAATAAGAGTAGGCTATGGTTTATAACCGGGTATTTATAGGTATGGTTGAATTAGGATAGATGTATAAGGTTGGATATACGCGCTAACGACAAAGTGGCCCAAAAAGCCCGTTCTGACCCCGGACGAAATTGGGTAAACCCATATATCAAAGTAGATGTTTTAAAATATTTTAAACACAATAGAAAAGGTTTCAAGTCCAAATTCCATCGTATGAAGAAAATATGCTAAAATCAATATTTTTCAAATTGATTTCAATTGATTTCAAAGCATTTCACGTTCGTACGATCAAACGGCAAGTCCGATCGCCACGAAACTTGAAACCCTACAATAATACACCAATACGGATCTGATGAAACTAGTTTCGTCGAAATCCGAGTCAGTGGCCAAAATGGCTATTTTTATATTAATAAAATAAATTTGTAATTTCAGTTAAATCAAATCATAAATTTAAATTCTAAAATTGACAAATTTTACCCCTTTCAATTTTATTAATCACTTACACTGATTTTAAACAAATTTAGATGTAAATTTAATGTTGATTCAATCATACATTTCAGCGTAAATTCAAATTCCATTATATTCATCCATTATAAATTAAATTTTCAACAATTCCATTGAATTCACTATTCATTCTTATTTTTCAATTCATTATGGTCAAATGGAGGAAATTAACATTGGGTTCAAAGCTATTACATAAATATTCTCCAGTTTCAACCTAATTTTTAAATTAACGTAATAATTCAATATTTAATTTCATTCATTTGCTATTAATCCAAGTATTATAAATTAAATAAATTAAATCACTATTTAAGTTCAAATTCTATAATTCATATATTTTATCATCTTGTATTACTTATTAATTTATAATTCTTTAAAACCAATTCCCATCTCTATTTAAAGTAAATTAATTCACCAATTACAGTATTTATTTCAATTACTTAAAATAATCCCTTTATTATATATTAAATCCAATTAATTTTAGTAAATTCCAATTTAACTGATTAGATTCAATTCCAACCCTTTAGTTGAGTTTATTATTACCCTATACACTTTGTTACTGTTGGTTTTATTTTCCATTACACTATATACCCCTAATTATCCTTATTTGTATTAATGGCCATGCTTCAAATGTGAAATCTTGTTAATTACACACATTAATTAAGGTTTTAAAACCAAACCTTAATTCCATTCCCTTTTTCCAATCTATTACTTATGAAAAATTTCACGTTTCTATTTATTTATTACCTACCTACCTTCAGTCCTTGCATTAATTCTCATAAACATTTCATTATTGATATCCAAATTTGATTTAGTAGACCAATTCGTTACAACTTTACTTATATTAACATTATTTTCCTTATTTTGGTTATTAATTCATACACAGATCACAAGTTTACATTCCTTTATACTATCTTATGAAAATAATATACATTTCTAATACTTTATTGCATTTATTGAAATCAAATTTCCAAATTTACTAGATACAACAAATTATGACCTTACAGTTATTTCTATTAATTGGGATTGCGCTAAATTAATTATTTATTAAGTTACATTAACATAATTGCATAAATTTACATCCAATTACAAATAAATCAATATATTATTTCACCCGTTGATACACCGATTGCATCTGTTTATACTATATTCCATTCAAAACTAATTCATAACATTTGAATTATTATATTGAATTGGAATGTTCATTCAAGTTAATTAATTATTAACTTGCAATAACGTATTTCCTTAATTTACATCCAATTATTGTTAACCATGTTTTATTACATAAATAAATTCAATTTATATCCAGGTATAAACCTTTTACTACTTCATTTATTAGAATTTTATTCAAAATTACTAATAAATAGGTTTTAATTACCATTGCTATATTTTATCTTAGCGTTCATTACAATATTAATTTATAAAAAATTTATTTCTACTAGATTTAATTACAAAATTTAAATTAAACTTACCAATTTATTCATTAAAATTTACGAGTCATTACACATTCATTTGAAAATAAGGCAAGCGGCTTTTCTTTAGTAAGTGAAACGAAGGCTCCGACCTCTTCGAAAGCATGGTTTCGACTCCATACTTGCCGCCTTTCCCCAATCCACTACATACCAAAGCTTTAATACCATGTGTACTGGTTTCAACTTGGTCGAAGGCAAAAGCATGAGGTTGAAAGGGCAGCTATTAGAAGTGGCGAAACCATGGATTTAGACAAAAATTGTTTTTGTTCCTTTTTAGGAAATTGCTTTTCAATTCACTTGCCTATTCATAAAAATATGATTGGTTGCCATAAACTTCAACAAAATTCTTTTCTAAAAGACTATCGTAATGTGCAGAAACTAATTATAGATAATTAATAAAGTAGCCCTTCCATTTAACAAACAATTAAGGCATTTAAGTCCTTTCTACAACAGTTTATTTTCCATAGTAATCTACTTAGGAAAAATCCCCAAAAATAATAAAAATTCATTTTTAATATGTTATCTAACATATATAAATTTCGGACCCAAATCTTTCATAAAATAGCCAAAATAAATATCTCAACCCAATTGTCTATATTTTCCTTTGAAAATTCATATTAAATTATCGGTAGCTTTGATAATTACCAAAATTTAAACCCGACTCCAAAATAATGTTTTGCATAACTTATTTAATTCCTTATGGCATTCAAAAACTTTTACAAATGAGTTAGTCTTAAAACCATGTAAAACCATTAGCAAACAACCTTGTTTGAACATAATAAATCATGTAATTCAAGCATATCATCATCAGTGTCATCATAAAGGTTTTAATCTTAAAGCCAAAAACAATTCTTCATTTAAAAATGAAATAAGATAGTATAGATTATTATTCATCTTGATTTGGATAAGGGCTTGAGATTTGAACTTGATTAACATTTATAGCTTGATTCTCTAGCTTTACCTGAATTTATCTTCTCCTACTTTAATGGCTAATTTGAGCTTCTCTTGCTTGTATTTTTATGATTTGAACATATAAAATGAGAATGGTACTAAGGTTTAAGGAGAGGATACGGTGAACTACAAATCCATATAATGCCCTTAGCCTTATTCTCTTATTAAAAATATTTACATAAACCACTCTTTTAGTTTATTTTAGTTAAGCTCGACCTCTAATTAATTTTTAAATCTTAATCTCCTTATCTCTCTAATCTTTACATTATTCTATTTAATTAATCTAATTATCTTCTGGATAATGTCATATAAAATTAGGGGTGTTACACCACCAATACCTTAGCATCTTAAAAGAACCAACTTAGAATGATCCATGTCCACAACTATCAACCTAGAAGGATTCATGTCCATAACTCACATTGTCTAGTCCTAAACAAGGTCATGAGCCAAAAGAATTTATCTCACTTTGCATTGCTTGGTGATACGTGCTTGATTCCTCTATTTCAAGATCTACATTGTATATTTTTGGTTTAAATATGCCACTCTTTGCTTTTGTTATCAGGTGATGTCTAGTTTTTGCAGAAGCAGGTTATTGGCTTGTGACATCATTTGTGGTTTCTTCTTGAGTATTGGATGGTTGAGAATCATCTAATACTTGATTGGAGCCTAAATGATTCTTGCTGGCTTGTTATGTGCTTTTATTTGAACTGCTAATAAACGAAATAGAGGAATCAAGCACGTATCATCAAGCAATGCAAAGTGATAAATTAAAGACTATAATGAACGAGAAGTACAGTGCACTAATAAGAAACTAGACGTTGGATCGTGTTGCTTTGCCAAGTCATGAAATTATCATTGGATGCAAACGTACATACAAATTAAAGCGAAATGCCGATGGTTCAATTTCAAAATACTAGGCTAGGCTGGTGGCAAAAGGACTTTCATAACAACATGGTTTTGATTTTAATGACATATTTTCACCTATTGTAAAACCATCATCTATTAGAATCATACCCACCTTTGCCTTGCATATAGAACGTCAAGCATCTGGATGTAAACAATGTCTTTCAAAATGGTGTGTTACAGGAAGAAGTCTACATGGAACAAACACAAGGATTCAAGCAGAATGGTAGTAGTGAACTTGAAGGTAAACTGAATAGAGCAATTTATGGCATCAAGAAAATACCAAGGGTCCGGTTTGATAAATTAAAATCAACTTTAATCAAGGTAGGCCACCATTCAACCAAATTAGACAATTCCTTATTTGCAAAGTTTAATGAAGACACAATAACATACATACCGGTAAATGTTAATGACTTCATACTTATGGAAAACAATGAAAATGAAATCTGCAACCTCATACAACATCTAAGCAAGGAATTCTCTACTAAAGATCTTGACAGTCTAAAACTACTTCCTTGACATTGAAATCAAGAGAATATCGAACACAGAAATTAACTTGAGCTAAAAGAAATGCATTTCTGAAATTCTATTTAGAGCCAAAATGAATCAAGCAAATGCTCTTGCTACCCTTATGATAAGTAACTTACACTTATCTAATGACAAGGGTGAGCCAATCATGAATGACAAACAATATAGAAACATTGTTGGAGCACTGCAAGATTTCATAAGCCAGAAATATCTTTTAGTGTAAACGAATTATGTCAATTTATGCAGAAACCTCTCGATAAACACTGAAAAGCTGTCAAGTGAATCCTAAGGTATCTCAAAGGGACAATAAATTAGGGTCTAATTTTGGAATCATGCAAAATTATCAACATTCATGGCTATGCTGATGTAGAATGGGCAACGTACCCTGATGACAAATGATATACTACAATATGTTGCATATAGTTAAGAAAAAACCTGTGTCATGTTGCTCTAAAAACAATCAATTATTATGTATGAGAACAATTTGTGAAAGGAAAACTCATATAAATCACATACAAAAGCTTGCCAAAAAGCGTATATCTTAACAAAACCATTATCTACAAAGAATTTCATTAGATTCAAGCAAAGCTTGAAGATTGATGAAATCGACGACAAATTAGGGGAAAATCCAAACCGTAGCTACGTTTGAGGTAGAGTATCAAATGAAAATACCAAGCGATATCATGTAATAATATTGGCAAACCAGTAGCAAATTATGTGCCAGTATTCATAGTACTCAAGCCCATATCCTCTTTTGTTTTCTTACGTTACAAATATTTGTACGACTTAGTATGTACATTATCATTCTTTTTTTAATACAGTATTACCTACAATATCTCTCTTAATTATTAATAGCTATTTCATTCATTGGTTTAAATAATTTCATTCATGGGGTCAACTCCCTATCAATGTGTTCATCGATCAATTAAATAATTAAATAACGCTATAGTTTCAATATATATATATATAAGAAAAATATTGTTGTGTGTGTCTATCTGGTCTCAGGATGGGTAAGAGTTAGGGATTTATCCACCAACATTAATCGATGACTAAAGGCATAATGGGCGCCTAATGTACCAACCAAACCTGTCAAATGGGTTGAGTTGTGTCAAAATGGATTGGATCAAAAGTTGGGCCGAGTTTGACCCAACCCATTTGTGATGCCCCACCTCTATACTCACGCTAGCCAAGGACACTACGGTGTAATGCCGTCAACTAGTACGAAGAATAAGGCTGTTGAGGAGCGACCATCCGTGCAATTTCTTTGTGCGAGCACTGATATGTCATATAGTATAACATGTATTTCATTTCAAGAGGAAATCCAACACATCGATACAAACTCAAAGCTACTACACAGTGGCTATATAATCTTCGGAAAAAATATAGAAATAAGCATAACACAAATCAATCACAGATATTCATATCACAAAGGCGGAAACAGATATGAATATAACATATAGAAGTGTACATCAGAGTAGTGGTCAAATAAGATCCACGATATCACAAAAGAATAGGTATAAGTACTAGACAAAAGAATAAGTATACATCAAGGACCCTCTATCTCGTATGTATAACAACAAAAACTACTAAACTAGAGTAGTTAGTCAAAAGTCGGATAATGTTCCCAAAAGAGGAGTCAAGCAGAAGCACCTGTAACATCTCAGTCTGACCCGAGTATTATTTAATAAGAGAATAATAAACGGATCAATCTAGCTATAAATATCAGATAAAATGAGATAGAATAAGAGATATGACAAAAACGTATGATAACAATAATGCCATACAATGAAAAGTATACATTAGACAACACAAAGTTCATATAATATCTCAAGAAATCTCAAAGCATTAAAAAGAATGTCATATTCTTTATTTTATTCACCAAACCCCAAAAATCAGCAAACATATCATTACCAATCACCAAAAGAGGTGAAACACAAATTCTAGAAATCCTCAACTAGAAATCCAGAACTCACAAAAAGAGGGAGGCCTATCACAAAACGGGAGCTTGAAAACTTACCAACACGTGTATCACAAACGGGACGCTATCCCATCGTCGCTAACCATAGAGCCGATGCAACGACGTAGTACAATATCGGTACGCCCGAGGAAACTAAAACTCAAATATTTGGAACAACAACATAGCACAATGGTATGCCCGATGAATCTGATAAGCCTGTACAATGATGTAGTACAACGGTACGCCTGATGAACCGAACTCCATAAAGGAACGTAGGTCGCTAGCCTACAAAAATGAGTCAAAACTCTAAAGAACCAATAGGTCGTTAGCCTATGAAAGAAATGAGACGAAATTCAATAAAACGAGGTACGGTCCCCCACGTGGACAAAGAGACATAGCATATTGCTAGTCTAAATCACAAAATGATCATCATTGATCAATAGAAAGTGTGAATTACACTAAGCTAGTAAATAAATGAGTTTAGCCTCATGTCCCATAATCACCGGCTTAGCTTAAACATTTACGAACGAATTGTAGATCTCCACTCGAAAATTGTCACAAGAGTTTCAATCGAACAAGTCAAAAAATTAACCGATGAAGTAAACGCAAGAGTTTCATACCACTTGTTTTGCTAAGCCGTTTATTTAGATTTTCTCATACGAACAAGGTAAAGGTTTGTATATACGAATAGATTGGAAAACGGTTTTATAAAGAACTTTGTATTAAAAATAGATTTGAAATCATCTTTGTGAAGGGTTCGAATATTTACTATTAGTATAGAAACCTTTGTATTTTAAATTGACAAATCACATAAATGATTGTAAAAACAATCAATCACCAAAATTCAAATTCGAAGACGTGAATCAAGTCCATCGAAATCGATACGAATCCATCAAAATGGATATTCCCAAAAATCCCAAAAAAGGAAGTCATCAAAGTCAATAATAAATGATAACAACAAATCGGATCAACACGAATCGATTAAAATAGGAAACCCAAGCAAAATAGGCAAATTGGGCCGAGGCAAGCAGTTCGGTCGACTGGACCAGGAGGTCCGTCGACTGACATAGGGACATGAATTTTCTGTCCCCAGGTTCAGTCGACTGACCTCCTGGTCCAGTCGACCGACCTCCTGGTCCAGTCGACTGAATGTGCTTCTAAGCATTTTTTTCATCTTCTGGTTCAGTCGACTGACCTTCTGGTCTAGTCGTCTGAACCTGTTTCTGAAGCGCATTCAGCGTAGCCCTTAAGTGGGGCAAAAATCCTACAAATCGCGATCGGACGAGCAATGGGGATAAGGGGTTTACGCCAATCGGCAACCTAGCCCTGTAGGCTCTTCGATACACCACCAAAATCATGTTTAAACACCAAAGCTAGTATTTTTAAAGATTTGACTTCAAAACACAAAAAATCAGAATATTCATAAAACCAATTCAATCCAAAGCAAAATGAACAAGAATAGGCGTTAGGAATTCAGACCTAACAACAAAGAAAGATATAGACGTAGACGTGAGTTCAAAAATTCACCTTTTTCTCAAAAACAATGAAGGAGAAGCTTGAAACAAAAGGAAGATCAACTACTCTTCAATTTCAACTCTAAAAGCTTCAATCTAAGATCATAAGCAAATGTTTTCTAAGTTAGCTTATAGGAAATTTCTGAAATTGGAGAGAGATTAAGATGGAGAAGAAGAAGGGGATGCTTACCTAAGCTTCTCTTTGATTTTGGAGCTAGAACTTGAATTTGCAAAAGAAATAAGTGCTTAGGATTTTAGTTCACAATCTCTTCCCCCATTTTTTCTAAACCTTGAAGCGCTAGGAAATGAGAATAAATGAAGAGGAGAGGGGGTGGAGTTAGGATATAAGGTGAGTTGGGCTAGTGGGCTGAAACCTTACCCAAACCCAAAGCCCTAAATGTAAACATCAAAAATTTACTCAACTCCAAACATATCGATGTTTATACTCAAAAAGGTTGCAAATGCCATTTTGAACTCAATGGAAGTGGTCTCGAGTTCTAATTCGACTGTTTGCAAAAAGTAGCATTTCAGACTTTAATCCGAATAACGATGCTATATTTAAGTAAAATATTTTAAATATACCATCGTAAAATATGCGGGTTGTTACAGACTCCCCTCTTTAAAGTAATTGCGTCCTCGCAATTCTTAAGAAGAAAATAAAGAGTAACAACCATAGAAGCATATCAACACAAAAGAAAATTTGAAGTAAGAAGTTCACCTGAAAGAGCACAAGAGAGTAAGTCCGGGTGTGTTCGCTCGATGAATTCTTTAGATTCCCAAGATCAATCCTTAGGATTTGAGGACCATTGAACTTTCACAAGTGGGACATCTTTATTTCGAAGGCGTTTAACCTCCGTAGTAATGATACGAATAAGATGTTGCTCATAAGTCAAATTAGGTGAGACTTCTACTTCTTTAATAATACCGGGCTCAAGAATAGAATCGGAATCCTTAAGGCATTTCCGTAGTTGAGAAACGTGAAACACGTCATGAATAGCAGAAAATTGAGCCGGTAATAAAAGGCGATAAGCCACGAAACCATTGCGTTTGGTGATGGGAAATAGACCAATATATCAAGGCGCTAATTTTCCCGATCGACTGAAATGCACAACACCCTTCATAGGTGAAACACGAATAAACACAAAATCTCCCACAGAAAATTCTAATTTCCTTCTTCGGTTATCGGCCTAGGATTTTTGTCTACTTTGAGCTTCTTTCATCCTATGGCGAATACGGTCAATCTTTTTTGTGGAATCACGAATAAAGTCGGGACCTAAAACCAGCTTCTCACCGGCCTCAAGCCAACAAGAAGGAGATCGGCATGGCCTTCCATAGAGTGCCTCGAAAGGTGCCATACCAATACTAGATTGGAAGCTAGTATTATAGGAAAACTCAACAAGAGAAATATGATCTTCCCAACTTCCACCAAAATCAAGAACACATGCACGAAGAAGATCTCAAGAGTTTGATTCACACGCTCGGTGTATCCATCGGACTGAGGATGATAAGCGGTGCTAAAATTAAGCTTCATTCTCAAAGCTTTTTAAAGACTCTTCCAAAATCCACTTGTAAACAATGGATCACGATCACTAACAATAGAAGTAGGAACTCCATATAATTTAACAACTTCATTAACATAAAGTTTGGCCAAAAGAGGTACGGTCTGATTAGATCGAACGGGAATAAAATGTGCGGATTTTGTAGGTCTATCAACTATCACCCGTAGGCTATCATGGCCCGAACGAGAACGGGAAAGTCCATCAATAAAGTCCATGGAGACTTGATCCTACTTTCAAATTTGAATGTCCAAAGGTTGTAATAGCCCACCGGGCCTTAGATGCTCGGCCTTTACGAGTTGGCAAGTCATGCAACGCTTAATAAAGTTAGCAATATAGATTTCATTCCATCCCAATAATAAAATCGCTTCATATCCGCTTATATTTTACTACTACCTGGATGAATGCTAAATTTAGAAGGATGCGAATCTTCTAAAATGTCTTTACAAAGATCACTAATATTTGGCATGACAAGAATACCAAATTTTTGAATACCGCCATGAGCATCAATATCAAAGTCCTTCAAACCTTCAAGATCAATTTTATCCATGTAACTTTGGTTAAGAAGAGCCAATTCGGGATCTAGCATTTGAGCTTCAAAAATGCGGTCTAAAAGAGAAGGATGAGCCTCAAGGCTACATAAAACAAGAGATGAACATGGATTGGATTCACGATCTCGAATCTCATAAGTGGAAAAAATCTCGAGATCATTCCATTCGGATATCATCATCGAAACAACCGCTTATTGCTTACGACTAATTGCATCGGCAACACGATTTCCCTTCCCGAGAGTATAAAGAATATCAAGATCATAAGATGCAAGGAACTCGAGCCAACGTTGTTGACGCAAATTAAGTTCCTTTTGAGAAAACAAATACTTCAAAGATTTATGATCGGTGTAGAGAACAAATTTCTCTCCCAAAAGATAATGACGCCAAATTCTAAGGGCGAAAACAATAGCCGCGAGCTCTTAATCATGAGTGGCATGTCTAGTCTCGGCAGGCTTTAATTGTCTAGAAGCATAAGCAATAACACGTTCCCTTTGCATGAGAATGATTCCCAAACCAACACGACTCGCATCGGTATAAAAAATAAAGTCTTGGTTCCCTTCTAGAATCACAAGAATAGGAGCATCGGAAAGGAATTCTTTTAATCTTTGAAAAGAAGCTTAACATTTGTCTGACCAAATGTACTTAACTCCCTTCTTTGTAAAACTAGTAAGAGGCATAGAAATTTTAGAAAAGTCTTTTATGAACCGACCATAATATCCCGTCAATCTAAGAAAACTATGGATTTCCGTCACACTCTCTGGTCTCTTCCAATTTTGAATCGCTTCGATCTTTGAAGGATCCACGGAAATTCCGCATTCGAAAATAATATGATCGAGAAATTTCACACAAAATTGCCAAAAGTGACACTTAGAAAATTTTGTTCTCAATTGATTGCTCCTAAGAGTTACCAACACAATCCGAAGATGCTTTTCATGCTCTTCCTCGGTTTTGGAATAAACAAGAATATCATCTATAACGATCAGAACAAATCGATCGAGGAAGTCTTTGAAAAATCGATTCATAAGGTCAACGAAATAAGCTGGAGCATTCGTTAAACCAATTGGCATAACAAGCCATTCATAAGAGCCACAACAAGTACGGAATGATGTTAAAGGAATGCTATCCTCTACAATACGAAGCTGATGAAAACCAGTTGCTAAGTCTAACTGTGAAAAGGCTCTAGCACCACAAAGTTGATTGAATAGATCATCAATCCGAGGTAAAGGATATTTATTCTTAATGGTAAGATCATTAAGCTTACGTTAGTCAACGCAAAGCCTAAGTGTACCATCGAATTTCTTCACAAAAATAGATGAAGCTCCCCAAGGAGAGGAACTAGAGTGAATAAAATGTTCATCTCCATTTTGGATAATTGTTTATGCATCTCCTCATTTTTCTTATTAGACATACGGTAAGGAGAACGAGTGATGGGTAGAGCTCCAGGGATTAGATTAATTCTGAACTCAATTGCTTACTTAGGGGGTAATCCTAAGATGGGCTAAAATATGTCTGGACATTCACGAACAACGTAAATGAGGGAAATAATATCCTCCTCCTCCTCCTCATCATCATAATGAGGATTTAAAGACTACAAAGATGCTGCCAATTTAGAATCCGAATCTTCGAGAACAATAGAAATCTACTTAACAGATTAAGGATATAGTGTAACGACCCGCCATTCATTCCACAGAATGACGCATCATTAATAAGAAAGAAAGGGATAGAAAATAGAAAAGATAGAGAAGAAATAAGAAACAACATCATAATCTCAACAGCAGAACGAATAAATTATATTAATAACATAAGATAATACATAGTATACAACATCATTCAGAGTTACATAGATTACACATCACATACTAGACAGTAATAAACACTTGTCTAGTTATTACAACTCATTACAACACAAAGAAACAACTCAGAGATACCAATACAGCGGAACACTATATATATCTACAACGCTGAAGCCTTCTGCTCCATTGCTCCTCCACAATTCGTCAAAGCTAACCTGAATTCCTTGGCTACTCATAAAAATTTGAGTACCCAAGAGTTTAAAAAAAAGATGATAAACTCCGAGTCAGACAAGGGTATGGTATGAGTAACAGGTTAAAGTTGCTTAACTTTGAAAACCTTTGAAAATAAAGGTATCACGTAAGACTCCCCACAAATAAACATGGGTAAGTTTTTACCTTGCACTAACCAAAACATTTGATAGGAAATCCAGTGATATTATAATAGGGTCTAGGATTTTCAAGTAAATAAGAAATAACTGAAATTGTTACATGATTAAATTCCAGCTACTAGCCACAAAAGTGGGTAATACAATCAAAACTGTAAGGGCATGTAGGAAGAATGGGTTTCTATCAATGCAGGGCTACTGGGGTACCGCCCGTCACAATACGGGGCCTAGATCATTGTACCGAGGATTACTCCCAATTCCCTGCAACACAAGGCCGGAACCATCCCTTACTGGATAGTCCCGAACAAGACAACCCCGCAGTTGGCGTACGTTCCAATTGCCCACACAGCCGAATAAAAAGGGACTTCTAGACAGGGGAAAATCTTGTCCTACTTGAGCGCTACCCACTTAGCCTTGCTGCACCTCCCCTATTTTAGCCATTCCCGGTTAACGAGGCTTGAGGCTACGATTACCTTTAGAGAACACATTTCTTAGAATGTTCATCGTCCACCTGCTGATATTCTGAAAGCATTCAATCCATACAAGTTCGTTCTGGGTTCGAACGGAACCGAAGGCATTATCTCGTTACACTCATTTTGGAATCACCCTTAGAGTTAACGACGATAACCCTTGCACTCTGAATCTTCATCTTCACTTGAGAATCACGACCTATCGTTAATTTGAATCAATGTGGTTTTCGGATATCCAAATCTGGAAACCCGGCCCCGGTCTCATCGAAATCCAAAACGCCATCTTTTAGGTCCACGTTGTTTTAAAGTTAAAACAATTCAATTCTATCATCTATATTCACACAGATAGATAATTCACAATAGGTAATCTACCTTATCATCACAATAGATAATTTCACATTATCATCACAATTCAATCAAAGCATCCATATCACACAGCATTACTTATCTCATATCTGAGATCTCAAACCATTCAAGGCGATCAATATCATCCATCCATACATAAGCAAGGATCTAATAATCACACCATCTATAATTAATTTAAAATGAATTAAATTAATTACTTGCGTTTCTAATTAATTTAAAGTGAATTAAATTAATTACTTCATCATTATAAATCTTGCTTACATAATCATTAATTAATTACAAATCAATTATTTAATCATTCTCTAATTATCCACCTTAATTAATCACCCTTGATTAATTGTTCTTTAATTACATTCAAGTAATTATCCTTTAATTAATTTCACAAATTAATTATTCTTAACCAAATATAGTAATTAACCTTTAATTACTTCATTAATTAATTAACTTTAATTAATTACGTTACTTCTTAATTAATTATAATTAATTAAATACTTCATAATCACTTATTATTGATTAATTAATCAATCCTTAATTACATCATTAATTATCTTACTTAATGATCCCATAATCACTTCTTCAATTAATTATTAACTATAATTATTAACCACTCTTGATTAATCACAAACCGTAACTGACTATCCTTAATTACTCTATTAAATAAATTAATTACTCCTTAATTAATTACATTTAATAATTAATCTTTAATTAATTATATTTATTAATCACCCTTGATTAATCTCATTAGTAATTAATTATCCTTAATTAATTACCTCACTTAACTATCTTCAAATATTATTATTAATCAATGCTTAAATGAATTACACTAAGTATTAATCACTTTCATTAAGTAATTACCCTTCTTATTAATTACACAAAGTAATTAACCCAAACTATTCCCATACTTCAATTAATTACATCCAGTAATTACCCATCTTAATTACTTCACTAAGTAATTATTCTTTTTCATTAATTACATTAAGTAATTATGCATAACCCATCATCCAATGATTATTTTAAATTAATTAAACTTAATTAATTAACTTAACTAATCATATTAAACTCAATTAATTACAATGAGTAATTAATCCATTAATTACTTTCATTAAGTAATTATAGTTACCCCATTTCATTAATGATTATCCTTAATTAATTAATATAATTCACATTAATTAATTATAAAATAGTCTCAAGTTAGTGATCTTCATTAACAATGAACAAATCTTTAATTACTTTTCTAAAATAATTAAACTTAAATTATTCATTATTAATTACAAATCAATTAATCCTTAACTACCTATTAATTAACCTATAAATTATTTAATTAATTAAGTACTTAATTGGAACTTAATTAATCCTTAATTACTTGATTAATTAATCCTTAATCAATAACTAAAAATCTAATCTTATCTAATTAATGATTTCTTAATTACAAACTAATTAATTCTTAATTAATTTACTTAAACCTTAATTAACTAAATTAAACCCTTAATTACTTAATTAATTAACCCAAATAATTAATTAAGTAAATTAATTATCCATTTAATTACCTTAATAATTTAATTATCCCAAATTATTAGATATTAATTAATCGTTTAATATAAAACATTTTCCTATTAATGATTTAAATTATCATTAACAAAAGTATTTGAAAACTTTTTACTTTCAAATTTACTTTTAAATTTACTTTTAAATTTCATTTTAAATTAAAATTTAGAAATGAATACAATTTACTTTCACAAAGTTCTAACAAACGAAAAAATGAATACAACCTACCGGACTAAACAGGATATCAGACCACAGACAAGTTTGACTCAACTACTAAATCTTTCTGAACTGCTGGTTCCCAAAACCAGAGATAAATCATACACATACTCACTCAAAGAAAACATACTGAATCCTAGTTATCCAAACTGGCAATTCAATCTTGAAGACCAAACACTTATTCTCACAAGAACACAGAAAAGATTCAATGCCTCGGAGCTAGCTTCCCAGTCTTACCAAAACTTATAGCTCCTTTGATCGAAGAAAACTTATCCAAAATCAAATCTCGGACTCTTATCCACAAAACTCTAACGATCTTGGGCTGCCTTCATCCTTCCTGATCAGCTCAACCTTCGCTGATGCCTCTAAATACAAACGGAACCAAAAACAACCCAACAAAATCATCCTCTCATGATCAACCAAAACCAAGATCAACTCTACTATCATCAGTAGACTGATCCTACTTCTTCCATCCGGAAAAGACAAAACAAAAGCACTCCCAAACTGCTTCCGCTGCATAACTCTGATTTGGAGTAGATGAGAATGCTGATGAAGAACATGAGCACAAACTGGACAACACATTCCAGAAATATGGTTCAGCAGATCCATAAAAAGAAAACTCAGAAGTTACACTGAAACCCGAGCTGCTTCACCAAACTGTCTCTCTCAAGGAACCATCCTTCTACTAGGCTAAACCACCGGTATCACTCCCTAGAGATGCCTCGATCCCACGCAAAGATAACCCAAGAGAACACTCAGTTATCACATGTCACTTTTGCGATCAACCCAGACAAATATCCAAAGAAAATTGTTCTCTCTTTACCAATCCGAATAGTTTACACTCATCTAACCAATCCATTGAAGAAATGGATCCACTCAGCTGCTTCTGAACACCATCTCAAAAGGACTGCTTAGCCAGATGACCTCCTTGTAGGCACACAGAAAAATCGAAGCTGCAACGCTTCCATTGATGCCAAAGACTTCCTACCCAAAGCTCCCCGAGAAACACGGGACTCAAAGCCAAACACAAACACCTAGCTGAACTAAGCCTCAACACAGAAGCAGACACACCTCTATAACTTGTTCCAAAGAAACATCTTCGGACACATCCATAATCACTTATCTCATCACGCAGCTACTACTTCCTGAGGTAGCCAAGATACCATCACTCGCTTCTTCCTAACCGACAGACCCAAACTCTACCCATCCAAACTGCACTTCAAAGATAAAACTCCGAATCTTTTAAAGGTTTGCTTCAGAGATCGATGAAATCCTTCACCACAGCCAAAGCTTATTCGAGACGGCATTAGGTCTATAGTCTCGACAGACACACTTCCAACCTCAAACACTTGAATCCCAACCATTGGTAGTCGTGTTACACACACCACTACCCTATCTTCCTTTATAACTTATATTGGAAAACCCGAACATGTAACCCAACAGATAGGTAGAAATAAATAAATAAATATAAATATAAATATATTTAAAATTACGAATATGCACTCTCAAGATAGACATCACTCCGGAGCCTAGGTATTCATTCAACCTAGCGCTCTGATACCACTGTAACGACCCGCCATTCATTCCACAAAATGACGCATCATTAATAAGAAAGAAAGGGATAGAAAATAGAAAAGATAGAGAAGAAAGAAGAAACAACATCAGAATCTCAACAGTGGAACGAACAAATTATATTAATAACATAAGATAATACATAGTATATAACATCAATCAAAGTTATATAGGTTACATCTCACATACTTTATAGTTATAAACACCTGTCTAGTTATTAAAACTCATTACAACACAAAGAAACGACTCAAAGATACCAACACAACAGAACACTATATATATCTACAACGCTGAAGCCTCCTGCTCCATTGCTCCTCCACAATTCGTCAAAGCTAACCTGAATTCCTTGGCTACTCGTAAAAATTTAAGTACCCAAGAGTTTAAAAAAACAGAAGATAAACTCCGGGTCAGATATGGGTCTGGTGTGAGTAACAGGTTAAAGTTGCTTAACTTTGAAAACCATTGAAAACAAAGGTATCACGTAAGACTCCCCACAAATAAACATGGGTAAGTTTTTACCTTGCGCTAACCAAAACATTTGATAGGAAATCCAGTGATATTATAATAGGGTCTAGGATTTTCAAGTAAATAAGAAATAGCTAAAATTGTTACATGATTAAATTCCAGCTACTAGACACAAAGTGGGTAATACAATCAAAACCGTAAGGCACGTAGGAAGAATGGGTTTCCATCAATGGCAGGGCTACTGGTGTACCGCCCGTCATAGTACGCAGCCTAGATCACCTTACCGAGGATTACTTCCAATCCCCTGCAACACAAGGCTGGAACCATCCCTTACTGGATAGTCCCGAACAAGACAACCCCGCAGTTGGCATACGTTCCAACTTCCCACACAGCCGAATAAAAAGGGACTTCTAGACAAGGGAAAACCTTATCCTACTTGAGCGCGACCCACTTAGCCTTGTTGCACCTCCCCTGTTTTAGCCATTCCCGGTTGATGAAGCTTGAGGCTACGATTACCTTTAGAGAACACATCTCTTAGAATGTTCATCATCCATTTGACGATGTTCTGAAAGCGTTCAATCCATACAAGTTCGTTTTGGGTTTGAACGAAACCTAAGACATTATCTCGTTACAATCATTTTGGAATCACCCTCATAGTTAACGAGGATAACCCTTGCACTCTGAATCTTCATCTTCACTTGAGATTCATGACCTATCGTTAATTTGGATCGATGTGGTTTTCGGATATCCAAATCTGAAAACCCGATCCCGGTCTCATCGAAATCCAAAACGCCATCTTTTAGGTCCAAGTTGTTTTAAAGTTAAAACAATTCAATTCTATTATTTATATTCACACAGATAGATAATTCACAATAGATAGTCTACATTATCATCACAATAGATAATTTCACATTGTCATCACAATTCGACCAAAGCATCCATATCACACAGCATCACTTATCTCATATCTGAGATCTCAAACCATTCAAGGCTATTAATATCATCCATCCATACATAAGCAAGGATCTAATAATCACACCATCTATAATTAATTTAAAATGAATTAAATTAATTACTTCCATTTCTAATTAATTTAAAGTGGATTAAATTAATTACTTCATCATCATAAATCTTGCTTACATAACCATTAATTAATTACAAATAAATTAAATAATCATTCTCTAGTTATCCACCTTAATCAATCACCCTTGTTTAATTGTTCTTTAATTACATTCAAGTAATTATCCTTTAATTAATTTCATAAATTAATTATTCTTAACCAAATACAGTAATTAACCTTTAATTACTTCATTAATTAATTAACTTTAATTCAATTCTTAAATTAATTACACTAAGCAATTAATTATTAATCACTTTCATTAAGTAATTACCCTTCTTATTAATTACACAAAGTAATTAACCCAACTATTCCCATACTTCAATTAATTACATCCAGTAATTACCCATCTTAATTACTTCATTAAGTAATCATTCTTCTTCATTAATTACATTAAGTAATTATGCATAACCCATCATCCAATGATTATTTTAATTTAATTAAACTTAATTAATTAACTTAACTAATCATATTAAACTCAATTAATTACAATGAGTAATTAATCCATTAATTACTTTCATTAAGTAATTATACTTACCCCATTTCACAAATGATTATCCTTGATTAATTAATATAATTAATTATTAAATTTAATCACATTAATTAATTATAAAATAATCTCAAGTTAATAATCTTCACTAACTATTAACAAATCTTTAATTACTTTTCTAAAGTAATTAAACTTAAATTATTCATATTAATTACAAATCAATTAATCCTTAACTACCTATTAATTAACTACTAAATTATTTAATTAATTAAGTATTTAATTGGAACTTAATTCATCCTTAATTACTTGATTAATTAGTCCTTAATCATTAATTAAAAAACTAATCTTATCTAATTAATGATATCTTAATTACAAATTAATTAATTCTTAATCAATTTACTTAAACCTTAATTAACTAAATTAAATCCTTAATTACTTGATTAATTAACCCAAATCATTAATTAAGTAAATTAATTAATTATCCATTTAATTACCTTAATAATTTAGGTATCCCAAATTATTAGATCTTAATTAACCTTTTAATATAAAATATTTTCCTATTAATGATTTAAATTATCATTAACAAAAGTATTTGAAAACTTTTTACTTTTAAATTTACTTTCAAATATACTTTTAAATTTCATTTTAAATTAAGATTTAAAAATGAATACAATTTACTTTCACAAAATTTTGACAAATGTAAAAACCTTTAAAATCAAATGTTAAAGGATACTTATCTTTATAAAAGGAATTTACAAGAGTTTGTAACCAAATTCAATTTAAATTCAAATCACTTTTAAAATATACTTTATCATTTAGAAGTTGTTTAAACATTTTAAATTTGGTAAAACTTTATTTTATTTCAAACTAGGATACCAATTTAGATTTGAATCCATGCCTTAAATTTGATTTAAAACTCAGTATAAACCTTGCTTTCAAATTCTAAATTTCATTTTAAAAGTTAAAGCACTGTCAGGCTTTTAAAACCTGTAATAAATCAATGACCCGAGCTACCCTACAATTTACTTCGAGTCAATCACCCAAATGCTTCGGGCAAAACACGAAACAACTCGAATAAAACTCGAGTATTCATCCGTTTCTACAACCCAGGCTAAACAAAACTTAGATCATCTAAAATAAGAACACCGTGCACATGCATGGTGGCTCTGACCATCACCGGTCAACCAAAAAAGCTTCATCACATCAGTAAACACCCTCGCACACCACCATGATCATCAAAACTTCACTATTCATTCGAAATCAAAATCGAACGGTCGAACCCAAAAACTGGAACAAATACTCAAACCTGAAACCTCTTCTTTCTCGTGCCTCCGACCATTGGAGTGCCTACACCTCTAGCCATGACTTCGTCCATGCCCTAGCTATCATTCCCTTGAGTTATGTTGAACTCGATCAACCATAGAAGCAATGTCGATCAAAAATTCAAGAGCACAATGAAACTAAGTTTTCAAACTTCACTGGCCCACCACTGTCGCCACCAAGCTTAGATCACCAATCTAATATTTTTCCATGAATTCTTCGATCATTCCTCCACTATCAGGAAAGACCCCAACCTCTACAAGTCAGTGGATCATCAAAGATCACCAAAACTAAGAAATTAAGACAAACCCAAACTGCTCTTCCATCCTTAATCTAAAAATTATGATTTTAGCTTTAAAAATCATGTTTAAGGATAAGAATTCAGTTTACACGCCTGAATTCGTAAATTAAGAAGTTTTTATTTTGACTTATTTAAAGTTTGCTCAGTTTTTCTTGATTCCCAGGGACATTACCAAATTTTTTAACTTAAATAAGTTTTTAAACCTCTATCATATAACAAACAAATTTCCTTCAAATCTTAAGTCTTAACAGTAATCAGATCAAGAGAAAAAGAATTTTGACTAAACTTGAGTTTAGACTAGAAACAGATTGTGTCTCAGGTGAACAGACATGCAACTCATCCATACAGATATATATATATATATATATATATATATATGCACAACAAAGTACATATCAACATACATACAATCATACTTATTTCCATAGACAAATCATACAACCAGATTTATATACTTAAATTATTAAGATGTGATGTTACTCACCTGTAAACCATTGATGAAGAACAGAGCACCTTTGTAAAAGCTTTTGAAATCTTTAAAACCTGAATTGCTTTTGCTTCATTGATTTGAAATCTTTTGTTGTTGAGATAATCTTATATTCAAAACAGAATTGAAGTTGTTGGAATTTGCTTTGATTTTAAAACTGCAATTGCTTTTTTTTATTTTTCTTTTGAAAAGCTCCCAGGTTTTAAGAATGCTTGCAGCTTTGCTTCAGACAATTTCCAGGTTGAAAAAGAAACGGGCTTTGATTTACAATTTGGTGTGAGGAAATTGATCACAAATTTGAATGAGATGCTTGCAAGCCTTGTTCCAGGTTGAAGAAAAACTTACAGGCTTTAATGTTTGATCTTGAAAGTGATTAACAGGTTATAGAATTGAAACAAGTCTCTGGTTTGAGAGGAGAATTGATTACTGATTTAGATTTGAGGAAATTTGCAGGCTTTTGAATTGATTTTGGAGGTGATTTACATTTTTGGTTTGAGGAAGATGTTTTGATTACTGTTTTGTGGTTTTGTTGAAAGATTTTGCAGCTGAAGTTTTTCTTAAGCTTTGAAAAAGAATTGAAAAAAAAGAATGAGGGTGAGAAGAAATGTGTTTATATAAGTGAACTTTTGATTTTCATTAAAATAAAAGAAAAATGAAAATTAAATAGGACACTTGTCTTAATGTATTAACATTTGTCATCTTGTTTTATTCATTACTTACCACATGTTATTAGGTTACTTAAGGTAATTACACTTGTCCACTAAATATTTTCTTTTCATTTTAAATGTTAATAAAAGCTTTTTAACTTAATTTATTAATTTACAAATACCTATTTAAATGCATATCAATTTCCTTTAAGATGAAAGCTTATATATATGTTTTAAAATCCAAACATTTTAAACATCTACCATTTTGAATTTCAAAATTAAATTCAAATTCAAATCATATTCAAATGTCCACTTTTAAAATCAGGTTATATATATACATATATAACTACATATTAAATTTTGAAAATAAAAAATTTCATTTATATTAAAATCCATATATATATATATATATATATATATATATATATATATGAACAATACATTATTAATATTGGTTAAAATAACAATTTAAAAAGAGATTATCTTATTATTATTTTCAAATCATATTTATCAAGAAATATTTGAAATGAAAATAAAAAACCTTATAAACATCTATCTTAAGTATTTTAAAACTATATAGTTATTTGTTTAAATAATCTTTAAAAGGTTTTGTATTAGATTAAATTAAATTTCCAAATTATTGAAAATATTAGAATTAGAAAACATAATTTCATTTGTTAAATTTAAACCAAAAATTTCCATTTACAATATATATACATTACAAATACAAAACATTTTATTAGCTTTTTAAAAGATAAAATTCACTAATTAAATATTTATTTAATTGGATTATTAAATCAATTCAAATTTTATTAACAAAGATTATCAAATCAATTTAATTTTTATCACAGATTATTAAATTGATATTGCCCAAAATTCCGGGTCATCACATATAGTCCGCACAGGACATAGGATGCGGGCTTCATAACGGTTAAGCCAAACCATTCCCAAAATCATACCGAAGCCTAAGTAACGCATGACATGCAAATCAGCACGGAAGAAAAAATCACATAAAATAATCTCGACATCTTCACAAAGTAAACTGAGTGTTGTGGACCCACCAACCGGGTTCGTAATTCTTAAAGAAGTCTTCAAGGCCATAACACTTAAAGAAAAAGTATCAACAAGTTCTTTTGATATAAAAGAATGGGATGCACCCGTATCAAAAAGAACTCGAATAGAATGATCATGAAACATAATAATGCCATCAAAGATAGAGTGAGAAATACCTTGACCATGAGAAGTGTTATTAGGGGTTTGCACAACATTTAGTTTCCCTCGTTCTTACTTTGAAGTTTGGGACAAGAAGATAAAAGATGACCCGATCTTTTGCAATGACAAAAGATTGGTTTCAGACACCTATTAACAAAATGGTCCTTAGAACCACAATTGTAGCATTGCCCATGACTAAAGGTAGTAGTCTTTGCTATCGGAGTTGCTTGCTTCCCTTTCTTATTGGGACAAGGACTTTTGAACTTAATAGGCCTCTTCTTGTTGTTGTTGAAGTTTGGTTTGGCACCAACAACTTCAACATTATCTTCTTTATCTGCCTCTTCAAGTCGAAAAGCGATATCAACAAGCTGGTCGAAAGAAACTTCCAATTTCAGAAGTAAAGGCTTTTTGAGATTCTTATTCAAGCCACAGAGAAACCTCTGGTTTTTCTTCAGTGGGGTATTAATGTGCTCGACTCCATATTTAGAGAAGGATTCAAAAGATGCGACATAGTCTGTCATAGAAGATTCACCTTGAACGATGCCAATAAAACGCCGAGCTAAAGTTACTTTTTCAGCTTCCGGCACAAACTTCAATTCAAATCTTTCCCGGAATTGCTCCCAAGTAAGATTCGCTTCAACAATTTTAGAAATCAGAATCTCATACCAATCTAATGCACGTTCTTGGAGCATAATAGAAGCCACTTGGATATGATGAAAATCAATAAGTTTCATGCGACCGCATGTTCTAAACCAAGCTTGAACTTCTATAACGCTCTCAGAACCCTTGAATGGTTTTCCACCCAAATTTGTATTTTCATTGCACGGGCATGCAAATCCGGATTTTGGGTGAGTAAGCTCTAGAATGGATCCGATAGCTTGAGCATTCTTTACAAGATCTAGAAGTTATTGGGCAGACATAAGTACTCCATCCTGAGGAGTAGCACTAGATTGACCGGCGCTGGGACGACCTGGTCTAACCATTTCTCTTCTTTAAGAAAGAAAGAAAGAAGAGGAAATAGGGTATTCTCAGAATGAATATCAAACAATCATGATTGATAAAATAAGGCACCATAAAAGAAAAGGATAAAATGGGTCCAACGGCTCGAATAAATCCTAAGGCACGACTCCTAAGAAAGACTTAGGATAATGATCCTTGCTAGACTATTCTACATTGTTCCGAAGTTTGGCTCCAATACCAAACTATGATGCTCCACCTCTATACTCACGCTAGCCAAGGACACTACGGTGTAATACCGTCAACTAGCACAAAGAATAAGGCTGTTGAGGAGCGACCATCCGTGTAATTGCTTTGTTCAAGAACCGATATGTTAGATAGTATAACATGTATTTCATTTCAAGAGGAAATCCGACACATCGATACAAACTCAAGGCTACTACACAGTGGCTATATAATCTTTGAAAAAATATATAGAAATAAGCATAACACAAATCAGTCACAGATATTCATATCACAAAGGCAGAAATATATGAATATAACACATAGAAGTGTACATCAGAGTAGCGGTCAAATAAGATCCACGATATTGCAAAAGAATAGGTACAAGTACTAGACAAAAGAATAAGTATACATTAAGGAGTCTCTATCTCGTATTATAACAACAAAAACTACTAAACTAGAGTAGTTAGTCAAAAGTCAGATAATGTTCCCAGAAGAGGAGTCAAGCAGAAGCACCTGTAAAATCTCGGTCTGACCCGAGTATTATTTAATAAGAGAATAATAAACGGATCAGCCTAGCTATAAATATCAGATAAAATGAGATAGAATAAGAGATATGACAAAAAAGTATGATAACAATAATGTCATACTATGAAAAGTATACATTAGACAACACAAAGATCATACAATATCTCAAGAAATCTCAAAGCACTAAAAAGAATGTCATATTCTTTATTTTATTCACCAAACCCTAAATATCGGCAAACATATCATTGCCAATCAAAACAAGAGGTGAAACACAAATTCTAGAAATCGTTAACTAAAAATCCAGAAATCACAAAAGGGGGGAGGCCTATCACAAAAAAGAAGCATGAAAACTCACCAACACATGTATCACAAACGGGGTGCTATCCCATGGTCGCTAACCATAGAGCCGGTGCAACGACGTAGTACAATATCGGTACGTCCGAGGAACCTGAAACTCAAATATTTGAAACAACGATGTAGTACAACAGCACGGCCGATGAACCTGATAAGTTCGTACAACGACGTAGTACAACGGTACGCCCGATAAACCAAACTCCACAAAGGAACATGGGTCGCTAGCCCACAAAAATGAGTCGAAACTCTAAAGAACCAATAGGTCGTTAGCCTATAAAAGAAATGAGACGAAACTCAATAAAACGAGGTACAATCGCCCACCTGGACAAAGAGACATAGCATATCGCTAGTCTAAATCACAAATTGAACATCATTAATCAATAGAAAGTGTGAATTACACTAAGCTGGTAAATAAATGAGTTTAGCTTCACGTCCCATAACCACTGGCTTGGCTTAAATATTTACGAATGAATTATAGATCTCCACTCGAAAATTGTCACAAGAGTTTCAATCGAACAAGTCTAAAAATTAATTGACGAAGTAAACGCAAGCGTTTCATACCACTTGTTTTGCTAAGCCGTTTAATTATATTTTCTCATACGAGCGATGTAAAGGTTTGTATATACTAATAGATTGGAAAATGGTTTTATCAAGAGCTTTGTATTAAAAATAGAGTTGAAATCATCTTTGTGAAGGGGTTTGAATATTTACTATTAGTATAGAAAACTTTGTATTTTAAAGTGACAAATCACAAAATGATTGTAAAAACAATCAATCACCAAAATTCACATTCGAAGGCGTGAATCAAATCCATCGAAATCGATACCGAATCCAATAAAATGGATATTCACAAAAATCCCAAAAAAGAAGTTATCAAAGTCAATAATAAATGATAACAACAAATCGGATCAACATGAATCGATTAAAATTGAAAACCCAAGCAAAATAGGAAAATTGGGCTGAGGCAAGCAGTTCAGTCGACTGGACCAGGAGGTCAGTCGACTGACACAGGGACATGAATTTTCTGTCCCCAGGTTCGGTCGACTGACCTCCTAGTCCAGTCGACTGAAGCTGCATCTAAGCATTTTTTTCATCTTCTGGTTCAGTCGACTGAACCTACTTCTGAAGCACATTCAGCTTAGCCCCCCAGTGGGGCAGAAATCCTACAAATCGCGATCGGAACGAGCAATGGGCACTAGGGGTTTACGCCAATCGGCAACCCAGCCCTATAGGCTCTTCGATAGATCACCAAAATCATGTTCAAATTCCAAAGCTAGGATTTTTTAAAGATTTGACTTCAAAACATCAAAAATTGGAATATTCATAAAACCAATTCAATCCAAAGTAAAATGAACAAGAATAGATGTTAGGAATTCATATCTAACAACAAAGAAAGATATAGACATAGATGTGAGTTTAAAAACTCACCTTTTTCTCAAAAACAATGAAGGAGAAGCTTGAAAACAAAGGAAGATCAACTACTCTTCAATTTCAACTCTAAAAGCTCCAATCTAATATCATAAGCAAATATTTTCTAAGTTAGGTTATAAGAAATTTCTGAAATTGGAGAAAGATTGAGATGGAGAAGAAGAAGAGGATGCTTACCTAAGCTTCTCTTTGCTTTTGAAGCTAAAACTTGAATTTGCATAAGAAAGTAGGGCTTAGGATTTTAGTTTTCAATCTCTTCCTCCATTTTTGTTAAAGCTCGAAGTGTTAGGAAATGAAAATGAATGAAGAGGAGAGGGGCTGGAGTTAGGATATAAGATGAGTTGGGCTAGTGGGCTGAAACCCAAACCCAAAGCCTTAAATGAAAACATCAAAATTTTACTCAACTCCAAACATATCATGTTTATACTTAAAAAGGTTGCAAATGCCATTTTGAACTCAATGGAAGTGGTCTTGAGTTTCTAATTCGACTGTTTGCAAAAAGTAGCATTTCATCCTTCAAGCCGACTAACGATGCTATATTTAAGTAAAATATTTTAAATATACAATCGTAAAATATATGGGTTGTTACACCATTTATGACCTATTCTTTTTGATCTATTTATAACCCAACCCATTTATAACCCAATCAACTTAATAAGCGGGTTATTCAATTAACCTATTTAAAGATTCAAATCAGATCGACTAATAAAAAAATATAAAATAATTTTAATTCTAATTTTTACATTTTGAATTTCGATAAAAGTCAAATTTAAAAAATTTAAAATTTTAATTTTCATCAAAATTCAAATATGGGAATGTGACAGCCTGTATTTTCGAAGTACAACTGTCAGTCGCCATGGAGAACTACAGTGTGCGTTAACAAGATAAAGTTTCTGAGTGTTTCATATTGTTCATAATTTAGGTGAGAGTTCATCGGTCAAAGTCTCGCCTGATTCCGAGTTAGTATGAAGAAGTTATTGCAATCCGAATAAAAAAATAGTAGCTTCTGCACTAGGCAGAGTTCAAATATGGGGATGTGGTAGCCTGTTATTTTCTAAGTACAATTATTAGTTCCATGGAAAATTACAGCGTGCGTTCACAAGATGAAGTATCTGAGTGTTCCATATTGTCCGTAATTTAGGTAGAAGTTAATCGGTCGAAGCCTCGTCTGATTCTGAGTTAGTATGGAGAATGTGTTGCGGTCTAAACGAAAAAATAGCGGCTTCTACATTCGGTGAAGTTCAAATATGAGGATGTGGTAGTCTGTTATTTCTGAAGTACAATTATCAGTCCCTATGGTGTGCGTTCACAAAATAAAGTATCCGAGTGTTTCATATTATCCGTAATTAAGTAGGAGGTCATCGGTTGAAGTCTCGCCTGATTCCAAGTTAGTATGAAAAAGTTACTGCAATTCAAACAAAAAAATAGTGGCTTTCGCATTATGTGGAGTTCAAATATGAGGATGCGGTAGCTTGTTATTTTTGAGTACAATTGTCAATCTCCATGGAAAACTACAATGTGTATTCAAAATTCTTATTTTCAAAATCTATGTTTTTTAATTTTGAGTTTTTAATAAATGAGTAAACGGGTTACCCATTTATAATCCTTTTAAAAATGGGTCAATCCATCCCATAACCCATTTAATAAAATTCATAAATGGGTTGACATAACCCATTTATAAGTAGAGTAAATGGGTTGAGTGTAATTTTAACACGTCAAGTACCATCCCATCATGTAAAATTATGTAATTTGATATACATGTATTATTTATACGAGTGTATAGCATGCCTAGATGGACCTGCATTCAATTATAATCTGCATGTATTAATTCAACAACACACTTTTATATGAGGTGTAGAGTAAATATAGATGGTTTTTGTCACATAAAACATCACATTTCTTATGACTTGCACAAAAAGAAAATGTGAATGAATATTATTATAGATCTTTTTTTACCATTAAATGGATTTTAAGTTGTTTTTCAAATTCCATATTGTGTGTTAGTTAAGCAGTAATCTGTAGTCTTTGGATGCATATCAGTCATGGTCAAATTTGGTAGAGTTGCAAAAGAAAGAGAACTGCAAACAATTCCCACCTCTACTTTCATACAAAATTAAACACAATTCAAATTAAAGTGTGTTCAATATATAAATTAAAATAATATATTAAACTCGAACATTTTCCCATCTTGATATGTGCAATTAGGTCCGTGCTTGCGCCAAAATTGGTCACTAACACCCAAATCAAGATGAAAGCACCAAATCACATTCACAAAACACAGATGGAATTTATTTAGAGAGTATAAATATGAAGAACGGTAAAAATAAAAAAGAAAGCAGTAAGAACAGAGGATTTATAGTGGTTCGGCTGACTCCGGCCTACGTCCAGTCTAGAAATTTCCATTTTATTGATGTTAGAATCAATTATAGTTACAATCCAGAGTTTTTTGAAACAAAAATGGCAGAGCGGCCTTAGTATAGAAGATGAAGGGAAACAGAATGAAGATCCCCAATCTGGAGACCCATATGGTGTATCTATAGGCAAATCCAGGTTACCGGGCTTTCTGAGCTACCCAGGGCCCGTTAGATCCAAAGTCGATCTGGAATCCGTAGCCTTGACCAAATCCCTGTCCAAATACCGCTGACCCAGGAAAACCACCAAGGCGACTCGAAGTAACGATGCTTTTGACTCGTAGCAAGGCCTTGCCGACCCACGCTCCTATTGTCGATACAGAACCCACGAAGCCAACCCAGGGAAACACCTTTAGGGACTCGAAGCCGCTCGCCTCTACATAGCTGACCCATATTCCAACTATGCCGAGCCATATCCCATGAAGTTGATCCGAAGCAAAAACTACTTGGACACGAGGCTGCCGAGCGATGTCCTATGCCGACCCACCTTATATCCCACTGAGCTACCGAGCGACAACCCGAAGCGAAGGACCTTAGAACTCGAAGCAACCGAGCCCCATTCTATACCGAGCCAGTTCCTTCCATTCCTATCGAGCCACAACTATAACGCCGACCCGAAGCAGGAGACCTTAGAACTTGAAGTAACCAAGCCGCACCTTCCTACTAACCTACTCTCTCAACCAAACGAACGGGTCATGTCCACGAACTAGCCACAACGACGAACCGCCTTGTCGAGCCACCCTGACCGAACCACAATGCCGAACCACCTCCAAGCACAGAACAACTATTGAGGTCGAGCATTCAAAGCCGAACCACTAAAAATGACCTGAAGAAACCATCAGCGAGGCTCGACGCTCGACCAACTACCACTTGAAGCAAATCTAGGACAACTCGACTTTTATCGAAACCCATATTTTGAGCATCTTGCGACTTTTGTCCATCGACTATGCCGAGCCTCGGCATCGTAATCACGATTATCGTCCGTTAACAACCATCTATCCATCCAGTTGACTAAAATTCATAGTATTCTAGAATCGACAAACAAGTAGTCGATTTAGTTAAATTCGCCTGCTGATGGCCTTGCCAAAAGGAGACTTAACATTTTCCACCCAAAACATGCCTTCCGATTGGAAGGTGTGTTTTGAATAGACTTAAATCCGATATCTGAAGTCATTATTCCATTCATTATCAAGAAATTCCGTCCACATCCGATAGTCTACTCGGCGACTGTTTTGAGTCGTTATTCAACTCCGAATTCATCCCTTGGAGGTCAGTAATTGAATCCTATGATCTCTTCAGATCGTTTACGGCTTCTCTGGACCCTTGCTAAGCTCGATCCAAACTTAACGATTGAATAGGAAGATCATGTTGTGCTCCGGTGAAGCAACCTATCCCTTGCACTCCGGTTCAGCGTCCCTGAACATCAAGTGATGCCTTGATCCTCCTGGACCGATATCAGCCTCTCTGAGCTCTTACTGGATCCCATCCTGTCACTCTCTGGTGAAGGGGAAACAACATTGAGTGAGCAGATCATGTCGCTCTCTGGCAAAGCAACGTTACTCCCTACACTCCGGTTTAGTGTCCTTGAACATTAAACAATGTCATGGCCTAAGTCCTAGACTGATTGCAGCCTCTCCGGACTCTTGTTGGTTCCCATCCTGTCACTCTCTGGTGAAGGGGAAACAACGACGAGCGAGCCAATCCTGTCGCTCTCCGACGAAGCGGCGTCGCTCCCTGCACTCCGGTTCAATGTCCCTGAACATTAAGAGATTGATTTCCAACATACCATAACTCTCCGGTTAGGTGTTTTTTGCATAAAACCAAAATCCATTTATGAAATCCAAGGTCCAAATGTCCAACAAGGAAAACAGAAAAAGCTAAAGGCTGTTTCTTCGGTTAAAGCAACCTAATACCATCTCAGAGCATGCCTGGGGATCACTCTGGTTCCCGTACATGTGTAAGTGGCATAGTTGCTGCTTATTTTTATTTTTAAAACAAAATCAAATAAGATTATTTGATGACCACAGTTCAAATCCTGAACTAGGTCCCTACCATCGTGATCAGTGGATGACGAGTCTGACCCCATTCCAGGGTCGTTCCTGTTTAATTCAAGCGGAAGCTGCTCATGTTCTACTACTCTTTTCTGATTCCTTACATACTGTGACAACCTTTCACTTCTAACATGTTACTCCACCACATCCTTCAGGTGGCGACATTTATCCGTGGAATGCCCTTCCAGCTAATGGAATAGACAGTACTTTCCGCTCTACATTCCCGTTCAGTGGGATCCCTCCTGGGTGGTTTCCGATAGGAGAGTTGCCCCCGAATGTCCAAGTAATCTGTTCCAAATTATCTGTTAAATCCACGTACGTTTCAAATTTGGGTTCTTGACCTCTTCTCCGTTTGTCTGAACCACCAGCTCCATCATCCATCTTACGCTTTCTTTTATCCAGTCTTCGTACTTCATCAGATGATCCTTCGCCTTGCACGGTATTAATCTCCTGCCTTTCAGCAGAATCCTCTAACCGAATAAATCTTTCCACCTCATGATAGAACTATCTAAGATCCTGTGGTGGATCCCACGCTAATGAATCCTTGAGTTTCGTGCCTTCCGTAATCCCTGCCACCGCCGCTATCAAAATCATTGATTGATCTGGGCGATCTACCGACGCTACAGCTGTGTTAAATCGCATTAGAAAACCTCCCACGGACTCTCCTGTCCTCTACTTCTGTCATTACATTCTTGGGTCACGTCACGTGGATCTTGAACTGTATCATGAAGCGTTCCACTAGCTCGCCCCATGTCTTGATCGATCCATTCTCGAGCAGCCTGAACCAAAGTGCAGCCATATCCGTCAAGTATAATGGGAAACATCTTGCCATCACCTCCTCAAATGCCCCTAGCACTTCCATATGTCTGATGTATCTGGTTACATGTATAGTTGGATCTGATTTTCCATCATAAGCCTCTAGTGTTGGCAGTTTGAATTCTGGAGGGTTCCTTGCATTCTAGATTTTTAGAGTGAACGGACTTCGACTGACTTCCTCCAGGCCTCTGCTAGGTAGTCCTCCTCTCAGAATCCTTCTCATTAATCCAGCCATCCACTTGTCTTCATCCCTGGGTAGTCCCCTATTTGCATCTCTACCTTGCCCTCTGTTAGTCGCTATGCACTGGATCGATGATGGCCAAATATATAGATACAGAGTTGACGTGCAGTAATCACAGTAGCAGCAATATAAATATAATAGCAGCACGAATAAAAAGTAAAGCAAGAAGCAATCACAACAAAAATTTTATACTGGTTCGGACCTCCAGTCCTACTTCCAGTCCCAGACTCCTTCTAGAATTTCAACTAACTATCACCCTCACTTCGCCCGGAGGAATAGGCACCTGAGCAGCAGAACAGGATTTCAGTACACTTGCCCGAGCAGCCGAACGGGACTTCAATATTTTCTTTTACAAAGAAATAACTTGACTATATATTGCGTCTTCAATACACTGAATAGTCGAAATGGAGTACAACTTCTATAACCTGCAAAAATGATGCAGAATAGAACCAGATTTGTATGTTGTAGAGTGAAATAGCACTGGTCTAAAATTGCTTTTAGAATGAATATGGAAGTTGGAGTGTTTGAAATCAATATGAGAATGATTTGAGAGAATATGATTGTTGTGTTTGATTTGGAGATGGCAGAAGACTTATATAGGAGTGATAAGATGTCTTTGAACAGTAGCAATCCTTCAGCATTTCAGTTTGGAAGAGATGCATCCGTTGAAAGTTTGCTATTGGTTGAATAGGCACTTGAATAGCCACTTGACTATTCGCTTTGGTATGCTAATGTAATGTAGTCGTTGTCACTAATTTCAAAATGCTACGTAGTTCAGTGGTAAGATGTGCGGCTACCATCATAGTGTGTTGGGTTCGAGTCTCGCCTCCTTTGTATTTTGAGTAATTTAGTTTTTCGTTTATATGCTTATTCAAATAAAGTGCTGAGTGATACATGAACAAAAGTCTTTGTAGTGTGGTTGGTGAGCATGTTGCATCTCTCTTTGTTATGTAGGGTTTGAATCCTGTTGTTGCTTGTTTTTTTTACTTCTTTGTTTTTCTTATTTTGATATGTAAAGCTTGCACAAGCTTTCAGTTGTAGTCAGATATAGTACGGTGGTTTTGCTATATGCTTCTTCCTATGCAATCTTGGGTTCAGATCCTAGCACTCATATTTTTAGCATTTTTTTTTTCAATACTGATTTGACAAACCGGTTTATGAATGTTTGCTATTATAGTACAATAGTATATGACGTTCCAACTATGGTGTGTTTAGTTCAAGTCCCACATCTAGTCTTCTTATACCTGTTTAACCTGCAATTACTCAATAAACATATTAGCAGCATTGTCATATGGTTGTTATCATCAAAACACAAGAGATATGGTATTTTGACCCCCTATATTCTAAGAGGTACTTTGGGTAGTACTCTTCATGTTGGCCATCTATGTTCACGTTGGTCCCTGCTCGCTGAGCTTCATTCATCGCTCTCCCAGTATCCAATCCCGAGGTCCGCTTCCCCCTAGGCCTTTGTTGATTTCCTTCAATCTCTCCAGTATGGTTCTAGTTTGACCTCCAGAACCTTCTACAGCTCTGGTTCCTTGTTCTGCATTGCCAGCAGCCGCGGTTGGTCCTTCCCTTGACTTTGTGCTCCAACTTGTCCAACCCGTCGAAATAGTTTCTGTATCTTGTCCTTCTGCCTTTTCCACATCATCTCCATATCGTCTCTAGTAATATAGATTGAGGTTTGGTTAGCTCCAGAGGAAGCCTCTTGACTTCCTTCATGCTGACACCTTTCCGCCCTCTGTCTCCTTATAGATTGCCTAGCTATAACTCCAGAATACGAGTTCCTAAGTATTTAAATCCAAAATCCAAGCTCTAGAATTCCTGAGTGCTAACTTTCTCAGTGAAAGAACTAAAATGTTAGCGCCAAAATTGGTCAATAACACCCAAATCCAGATGAAAACACAAATCACAGTCACAGAACACAGATAGAATGTACTTAGAGAGTATAAATATGAAAAACGGTAAAAATAAAAAAGAAAGCAGTAAGAACAGATGATTTATAGAGCTTCGGCTGACTCCGGCCTACGTCCACTCCAGAAATTTCCTTTTTATTGATGTTAAAATCAATTACAGTTACAATCTAGAGTTTTTTGGAACAACAATTGCAGAGCAGCCTTAGTACAGAAGATGAAGGTAAACAGAATGAAGATCCCCTTATCTGGAGACCTACATGGTGTATTTATAGGCAAATCCAGGTAACCGGACTTTCTGAACGACCCAGGGCCCGTTAGATTCACAGTCGATCCGGAATCCATAGCCTTGACCAACTCCCTGTGAAAATGTTGTCGACCCAGGAAAACCACCAAAGCGAGTCGAACTAACGATGCTTCTGACTTGAAGCAAGACCTTGCCGATCCACACTCCTGTTGCCGATCCAAAACCCACGAAGTCGACCCAAGGAAACGCCTTCAGGGACTCAAAGCCGCTCGCCTCTACATAGCCGACCCACATTCCAACTACGCCGATCCACATCCCACAAAGTTGACCCGAAGCAACAACTACTTGGACACGAGGTTGCCGAGCGATGTCCTATGCCGAGCGATGCCCTATGCCGACCCACCTTATATCCCACTGAGCTACCGAGTGACAACCCGAAGCGAAGGCCCTTAGGACTCAAAGCAACCGAGCCTCATTCCATGACAAGCCAGTTCCTTCCATTCCTACCGAGCCACAACTACAACGCCGACTTGAAGCAGGAGACCTAAGAACTTGAAGTAACCGAGCCGCACCTTCATGCCGACCTACTCTCTCAACTAAACGCACAAGCCATGTCCACGAATGAACCACAACGACGAGCCACCTTGTCGAGCCACGCTGACCGAACCACAATGCCGAGCCACCTCCAAGCGCCGAACAACCATTAAGGCCGAGCATCCAAAGCCGAACCACCAAAAATGACCCGAAGAAACCAACTGCGAGACTCGACGCTCGACCAACTACGACTCGAAGCAAATCTAGGACAACTTGACTTTTGTCGAAACTCATATTTCGAGTATCCTGCGACCTTTGTCCATCGACTTTGCCGAGCTCCGGCATCATAATCATGATTATCATCCTTTAGCAACCGTCTATCCATTCAGTTGACTAAAACTCATTGTATTCCAGAATCGATAAACGAGTAGTTGATTTAGTTAAATCCGCCTGCTCATGGCCTTGCCAAAAGACGGGTTAACAGTCCGCAATTTCCATCACTAAATGTTATTTCTAGTCTCTCAATGGAACACTCACTAAGTAGAAAAGGTAGTAATAATATTCAATATACTGGTTTTGCTCTAAAATTCTAGAAGTTTTCTTTTATAATTGAAATTTTTATCCAAGTGCTAAGTCAGTAACCCTCTAGGGATCATTTATTCTATATTTTCCATGTTTAACAAAAAAATTGTTTAATACTCACATGTAGTAAAATTTATATGTTCACAAATAACTAAAAGAAGATTATGTATGAAGTATATATCAACATTCTGTTACTAACGGTAACATTTTTTGGCAAAGATGTGACATAACTATAAATGTATTTTAGTTGTCTTTAGGTAATTTATTTCAGAAGTGCATCTTCTTACTGTAGTCAATTATTTTACAATCTTGTAATATTATTTAATTTAGCAACAAAGATTTATTTATCTTATAAATTCTATGATGAAATACCATGCACGAACATAGAGATATAGATACCTACCATGCACGAACATAGAGATATAGATACCTATGTATATATTGTTTATCTTGGTATAATGTTCTTCAGATAAACAAACAACAAACAGTTTATGTCAGCATATGACGAAATGCAAATGCATAAACTAAAAGAATACATTTCTTGAAATAGTACGTGGAGTAAAATATACCTGAAAGAGAGAAGATTGATACCTTCATCGAACAATATGCTTTTTGTATGTCTCGGCCACCTTCTAAAACATCATCCAAGAAATATTTCGATAAGCTAAAAAAAATGTCTTTATTAAAACAAATGTTTACAAACATCATGCCCTTATTAGCAGCAAATAGAAATTTACAATGTCAATGATTTAAGTTTAGCCGAGCCCGTCGAATAAAAATGAAAAGAATTAGGTGGTAAAGTCCTTTATAAATAGCAATATCAAACCTTCATCTATCTGCGTTGGATTCAGATTTTAGATGCAGCAGTCCTCCAAATCGTGATTCTCTAGAAACTCCTCAACCATTCATGGCATACGCAAGAACACCAAACCCAGGCGAAGACCATCCATCTACTAGCAATTCACAGTAGATAAAGCACCTTAACTTGCCGCAACATCATCCCTAAACCCCCACCTGAAATCGTCAGTCACTACAAACTCACCGCAACCCTGGATATAGTTTCCCACCCAAGTTTGACATCTGAAACATCTTGCGCAACCTTAGTTCTTGTGATAGTAGACCAGATCTTATGGAGTGGAATTTAGAATGTTGACGATCATGGATTAGGGGTTTGAAGAAGCAAATTTGAAAATATGGATGAATTGAGGGAGAAATAATAGATTAGCTTTTAACGGAAAGGTAAATGAACTTTAAAGTATTAAGAGCATTTTGGGTATCCCAAAAGACAGGGTTGAAAGTTAAAACTAATAGAATCAAATTACATTATTAGTTGTAGAGATGTCATGGTAGTCAAAGTACATAAAAAAAAAAAGTGAAAATACGGGATACATCCGTAAAATCAAACTTAATACACAAAACATCCTCGTCGTAAAAAAGATTTAAATTACATCCCTATTTTCAAAAACTACGCTTTTCTTCCCTATAATACCCATCTTCTACATTGCACCAATGTTCATTCTTCATATATGGATGTTATTCTCACGTCCATAATTAAAATTTGCACCACATTAATTATCAATCTTTAAAACACAATAACTTCTTGTAGAAACGACAGATTAACAAACCGTTTTCATCATTAAATCACAAATTTTATTATCTTTCTAACGAGTGACATTGTGCATATGTAAAAACAACGGCATGACAAACTATAAGCAATACCAACAATTTTATGCAATAGTTGCAGACATTTCTGCAACTATATGAAATGATTGCAGACATTTCTGCAATTACACCATATAATTGCAAATATGTCTGGAACTATATGCAATAGTTGCAGACATTTCTGCAACTATATTCAATAGTTGTAGAAATTTCTGCAATTATACCATATAGTTGCAGAAATTTCTGCAACTATATGCAATAGTTGCAGGCATTCCTGCAACTATATTCAATAGTTGCAGAAATTTCTGAAACCATTGCATCTAGTTGTAGAAATGTCTACAACAATTGCATGTAGTTGCAGAAATTTCTGCAACTATACCATGTAGTTGCAGAAATGTCTGCAATCGTTGCAGATTTGAAGAAAAATCGAAGATGTTTAAAATTTGCTGAATTGTCTGCAAATAAATGGAATAATTGCATCTGACTACAAATATGATTTTTTGGTATCAATAATGGATCTGATTTTAAAAATCATAAGTTTCTTGATTTTTTGGTGAAAACGGTATGCTGATCCGATGTTTCTATAGAAAATTATACGCGTTTGAAATGTTAAAAAGGTAAAGGGTATTTGGGTCTTTGCGCGGGTGTGAACTTGAAAACAGGAACGTAAACTTATTGAAAAACCCAAGGAACGTTTTATGTATTTTCAAACCTTACTGAAAATGTATGCCAAAGGCTTCCTAAAAAAAAATTGAAAAACTATTGTTTACTCAAAACTTCTTACAAAAGTTCAAAGATAATGGTCGCCGAATGGGTTTAAAGCGCTAACTCAACAACTTCGCAATAAGAAAGACCGAAACATTAATTGGGTGATGCAATGAATTTCATTAGGTGGATGTACGTAGCTTTTAGGATATAAATTTCAATGGTTTGTGACACAGTAGAGTAGACTGCATAATATTTTAATGCGTGCAAGATAATTTTATTGGCACGGTAAAATGCAGTCTTGCTGGCAACACCCGACGCAATGTTTTTTCTTTTTCTTTGTTTTCATGCAACCGCCAACACATTAGTGAAAACGTGCATGATCATTTTACCATAATATATATGTAAATATGTAACGTGGATGTGATTATATGTGTATAAATAGTCACGTGATGGTTATTTAGTATTACAATTCATCAGAGTGTATATCTTAAACTCTTATGTCCTAAGTAAGTTTGACGATTATTAGAAGATAACATTTCTCCAGCTTAGTGGAAGTTTGAAGTGGAGAAAATTAAGGGTGCGCTCGTAGTTGTTTTTTCGCCCCCTTACAACACGCAAACGCATCTGACCCTGTAGCGGAGCAACCATTGTTTTTGTTCCGTTTCATGGGAATGCAAAGTTAAACTATTGACATTGGAAGTATTCTATGCCAACGTTTCAAATTTCTCCAACGGTTAAATTTTTATCCCTTTTATATAAATTACCCTCCTTTCTTCTCCTCTACTATAAAAACAAATTTTCTTCATTTTTCCAACTACAAAGTGTTTAAAACAGAGTGATTGGCTTGATAAAGTCTGTGCAATAAAACATGATCTAATGAGAACTAGTAAAGGGAATTGTACATAGTATGGAGGAATGATGGAGGTATGCATCCTTTGTTTTTTCAAGTTTTAAATAAGTTATTTTGTAAGAAATTTGTTGCTAAAGGGTTTCTACTTCGAGAGTTTGATAACAATATTTTTTGTTAGCATTGTTTATGTACTTGTTTTATTTTCAATATACAAGTTTCTTTTCTGTTTTTTCCTTCTCGCATTAGCTTATGATTTGCTATCAAACATTAACAATTATTCTAGAATATTTAAGAAAAATAAAGAATCCTAACACACAGATATATAAGCAATTATTCTTCCTTTTTAAGCCTTTTTCGTCACGTAAAAACACAATTCCCTCTCACAAGTTACCAATTCCAGAGTACCACTTTATAAATGCATAGTGGAACCGTGGAAGGAAATCTACAGTAAACTTTATAAATGCATTCGTACAAGCCATCCCTTTCTTGATAAGGCCTCAAATAATAACATTTTCACATTTTCCTATCCAAGTTTGACCAAAAATTGACGACTGGATTTCAGTGTGGGCACGTTATTTCTCGGTATGAAACGTATCCATCCAATATAATTTCTACGATGAATCAAACAGCGGTAGCTACCAGTAGCATTTAAATCCTGGGTCATCACTGTCTTCTAAGTATTTCAGTAGTCTTTTCCTAATTCCCTGAAATTAATTATAAAGCATTCAAGACTTCTTGTTCTTTATCCGGAAATTAATAAGGTCTCAATGTTTAGTAAACGCTGTAAAAAGAGTATGTCCCAAGATTATTAGTTTTTCTCTTTTTAATATTACATAAAATAATAATAAATACAATAAAATTTGCGTGCTTTCTAACATTAAAGTCATTTCATATGACAATTAAAGTCGTTTTGCACGGTGAACAACCGTTGACCAACACCAATTTTCACAGTCATCAACCATTAAACTACTATAGTTCGGTGGTTGATCGTCATGACAAATGATGTTGATCGACGATGCAAAAAAAATCGAAAATGATATATTTGGTAGCCCCATATAAAAACTGTTATTAGGAAGAGTATAGTGTAAAATTTTATAATATTTTTTAATAACATACTAAGAAAGTTCTCTTTTTGCGTTGAACAACGTTTCAAAGTTGAGTGTTGTTATTTTCGTTAGCTTAATATCAATGTTTTGTATTATCATAATTAACTGTATAATTGGAAAGAAAGAAAAATCCATAATGCAACATCATTATCAGGTGCGCTTCTTTCAAAGCAAAAATGTTACAATTGTGCGCAAATGGGTAAAGTTTGGAAAAATGAAATGCATTTTTGTGTCGCAAAAGGCACAACGAAATGGAATATTTGTTTCTACGCATTTTTAGTTTTATATTCTTTAAGTTAGTTTAGTAGTTTCTGAACAAATGTTATCATAATTGAACAACAAAATAAATATAATATGTATACAATGAAAAAATAAATAAGAATGAAAATACCAAGATCGAAAATGAATAATGATTTTAGGAAAATAATTGCCACTGCAAAGATTGATCATTACAGAGGAGGATTCTTGGGTTGGGAGTGCAGGGCCGACACCCCTACAGATGGTAGTCGAGAGAACGGGTTCCATTATCCTTTTTATTTTACTTTATGTAAAGTATCACATTAGTATAAATATTGTTTTATTTTTACAAAATATGTTTAGTTTTAATTATTTTTACGAAAAATAAATATATACAATTTTTTTAAAGTTTTAACTTTTTTAATAATTACTAAAATTAAAGATTGTCTTCTAACGTGTCAAACATGTCCGTTGCATCATCCCAAACTCTCTATTTTTCTTGGGCATAAAGACGGGACAAAAAACCCACATCTTTGCTCCAAGCTTCAAGGACCATAAAATGAGTGCGAATGCACCAATTATTTTCCTGGTTACCACTCATTTTTATTTTCATTTCCGTATATATCATATTCTTTCTCAGATATTTTTTTAAAAAAATATGTGATTGGAGAACACCATATAATTTTATTATATACTTAAGAAACGAGTCCCCATTAAACTGGAAAAGTAGCAAAAATAACCCTACAACGAAGGAAAGAATGAATTCCCTCAAACCTAAGGCTATAGTCTAATGATGTGTAGTAAAATCATAAAAGCTATAGATATTGGTGGAGTAAGCTATATCATTTCTTAAACTACCAAAATAGGAATAGTCCATATATGTGTACCTGATCAAATAAGGTATATCATCCTAACACATAAATAGGAATAGTCCTAGCGGAAAAAACTAAGCAAATCAATAGAAGCACAATAGCTCTTTTTGCGTTGAACAACGTCTTAAAATTGAGTGTTGTTATTTTCATTAACTTAATATTAATATTTTGTTTTATTGTAATTACCTGCATAATTGGAAAGGGAAAAAAATTTCCACAATGCAACATCATTATCAAGTGCGCCTCTTGCAAAGCAAAAATGTCGCAACGATGCACAAATGGGGAAAGTTTGGAAAAATGAAATGCGGTTTTCTGTTGCAAAAGGCACAACAAAATGGAATAATTATTTTTATGCATTTTTAGTTTTGTTTACTTTAAATTTGTTTAATAGTTTCTGAAGAAATGTTATCAGGATTGAACAACACAATAACTATAATATGTATACATGAAAATAATAATATAAGAATGAAAATACCAGGATCGAAAATGAGTAATGATTTTAAGAAAATATTTGCCACTACGAAGATGTTGTGGGAAATTCTAACTCAAGATCACTCAAATCAAAACTGCAGAGCACAACGGAAAACGAGATCGTGATAAGAAATACACAAATAACTGATCAATATCTCAATTCAATCTCAAACCAATCCAAAATTAGTCACAATCACCAAACAAGCAATAGATAATCAAAGCAATAATGATAAAACAAATCACACATCGATTTATAGTGGTTCAACTAACATCAGTGTACATCGGCTTTGAGAGAGAACCTTTATTAATATCAATGAGAAGAGTATAAGAGATTGAATACAATGATCAAAATTCTAATAGAACAGATTTGTGGAGAAGAGAATTGAAGAAAATTAGGTTTAGATAAATCCTAATTAATGGAGGTTGAAACCCTTGATTAAACTCTTAATCTCTTGCAGTCGCTTGCTCTCATATCTGAATCTAGAAAATAGCTTATATAGGAGAGTAGAAAATCTTGACATAGTTCCTGAATTGCCCCTGCGAATATCACAAATGTTCACACTAAAACCGGGTCAAAATATAGGCAGAAAGTCATCACAGACGTCTGTCACAAGTGTCAAAACGATCAAACGGGAAAGTTGGGAATTGACCGATAAGATAAACGCACGTGTCCCATACCACATGTTTTACCAAACCATTTAATTCTCCTTCTCATTCGCTCAATAGTGCAAAAGCATGTATTTTATATATAAAATAATTTACTTGAGAAAATAAGCTTTTAACACGAATTTTGAAAGCCATATTTTAAAATTCCCTTATTATCAAGAATACATAGACTCTTTGTTTGAAAATACTTTAAAAATATTATATAATAATAATTTATAATTCCCATTTATTTTATAAATTGTTTCAAAAAGGTTTGGAAAAATCCATGCTCGAAAACGAATAAAAACCCAAGAAATCACTCAAATCGATATTCGAATTAAATTCAAACTAAATTCAAATTTAATCCATAATTTAAATTTCGAAATCTCTAAAATTTGACTAGTCTACCGATAGACATCATAGCCTCCAAAAATTTCAGAAATATCACAAAAACATGAAGTAAAAGTCAAAAGTCGGACGGAAAAAGAACATAAAAATGCATCGGCAACACGATACCCATGTCTGAAATCTTCTCTAGGTTCAACTTTTGGCCATGAAACAGGTGGCCAAACAACTTTTGATTGAACTAAAAATTGGTGCGCATAAAGTAGAAAACTTCTGCTTTCAAACAAAAAATAGTCGATGAATTTCGACTGAAAATGAAAAAGTTATGCTGTCTCAAACATAGACTCAGGTCATGTTTGCAGTAGTTCAAAAACAAAAATATACCCAGGCCTGAAAACCATCTTGGGTTCAACTTACAGGCCTGAAACAGAGGACCAAACCACCTCATATTGAGCTGAAAATTTGTATGCTCATAGTAGAAAACCTAATCTTTTAGACAAAGAAAGAATCAATGAATTCCGACTTAGATTGAAAAAGTTTCAGTGCCTCAAACATGGACTCAGGCCATGATTGCAACAGTTCAAAAACAAAAATATGCCCAGGCCTACAGGTAGAAACAGAGGAACAAACTACCTCATATTGAGTAGAAAATTGGTATGTACATTGTAGAAAACTTCATCTTTCAAACAAAAAATAAATCAATGAATTCCGACTGGAAATAAAAAAGTTACACTGTCTCAAACATGGACTCAGGCCATGTTTGCAACAATTCAAAAAACCAAAAAACGTACTGTTTGCGTAAAAAATGGCCGCAAACACCCAAAGTCGTATGAGTTGGTTGATTTTATGTTGTATTTAGTGATTTGGGTGATTTATGCAAATATATAAAAAGCAGGGACTAAACTGTAAAAGACATACAGATTTATAGTGGTTCGGCCAGAACGTGCCTACGTCCACTTTATATGTTATTCTCCTTTTTTCTTTAGATTACAAGTACAAAGCTTTGATTACAAGTATCTAAAGTTGTTTGAGAGTTCCTTCCAGGCTTGAGCTCTCAAACTTGTCTGCCATTGTTGTACCCCTGCCCCTCTATTTATAGAGTGAGGCTGGGGGCAGGGGTCTTGGATGTTTATAGCTGCTGGTGGGCTTGGGCTGAAGCAATCTGGACTGGCAACTTTGGTTCGGCATTCCTTGGTTCGGCTATGCTTGGAGAGAAGGATGGAGAAGCTTCGGTTCGGTGGTCACCTGGTTCGGTGGTAGGAAAGGAGTGGACCGGTGGAGCTTGGGTTTGGTAGGAGGATGAAGGATGAGATGGTTCGGTGGATTTTGGACCGATGATGGTGGGTTTAGTCCGGTGATAGCATGGCTCGGTAGTGATAGGTAGGGGATGGTTCGGTGGTAGGAAAGGAGTGGACCGGTGGAGCTTGGTTCGGTGGTGAGTTTGGAGGCATGTTTGGCCGAATGAGATCCGGAACTCTAAATGCCGAATGAGGCTCTGCTTCATACTGCCGAATGAATGAATACCGAATGTACTTTGGCACTGGGAATGCCGGATGACGCTGCCGAATGAAGCCTTATTCTAGATATGCCGAATGACTCTGGTGATGATTACCGAATGAACCATATGTTGTAAACGCCGAATGGGCTTGAGTGTTGGAGCGCCGAATGAACTTTTATATGTGAACTTTGAGTGAAACCCTTGACTTATGTATGCTTGCTTGCTTCTTTTTGCTCCGGTCGTGGTGAAAACGCACACAACATGGATATCCTAGTTTTGACCAAAAAATAGGATAACACTTTGCCCCCCAAAATATGCCTTGCGGTAGGAAGGCGTGTTTTGTAATGGCATGAGATGGATGTTCGTATCCTGTTGACAACTTGTAAAGAGCTTGATATTTTATATGGCCCCAAATGACGACCGTTCGGGATCGAGCTATTTGGGATGAAGCGCGGCCGTTCATGGTCAAGCGCCTAACTTCAAATGACGATCGTTCGTGATCAAGTCATTTGAGGTGAAGTGCGACCGTGCGCGGTCAAGCGCATAAATCCGTGCGTCGATCGTTCGGGATCGAGTCATCTGCAGTGAAATGTGACCGTTCAAGGTCAAGCGCTTTACTTCAAATGACGACCGTTCGGGATCGAGTCATTCGAGGTAAAGTGCGACAGTGCGCGGTCGAGTGGGGACCGTTCAAGGTCAAGCGCTTAACTTCAAATGACGATCGTTCGTGATCGAGTCATTCGAGGTAAAGTGCGACAGTGCGTGGTCAAGTGGTGGTCCTCAAATGACGACCGTACGCGATCAAGCCATTTGAGGTAAGGCGTAACAGTCAGTGATCAGGTGGCGGACCTCAAATGACGACCGTTCGCGATCGAGCCATTTGAGGTAAGGTGAGTTGTGCCGTTCGAGGCGAGTTGTGCCGTTCGAGGCGAGTTTGTGACCGTTCGCGGTCGGGTGCCGTTCGAGGCGAGTTGTGACTGTTCGAAGTCGGGTGCCGTTCGAGGCGAATTGTGACTGTTCGAAGTCGAGTGCCGTTCGAGGCGAATTGTGACTGTTCGAAGTCGGGTGCCGTTCGAGGCGAATGAGTGTGCCCGGGGGGGACTTAATATTATCAGTGTTGGAGTCATTGTTTGGGGGAATTTTTCGAATCAAAGACTTCGGCAATTCGTTGCCATGCAATAGGTGCTCGTGGACCGTTCGCGATCCAACGGGCATACAAGTAAATAATTTTTTCATAGAATTGTAAATGTTAAAGCAATAGTACCTTACAGCAGAAATGTCCAAACAGGAAGAATTCAAATGTTCAAATCGAAACAAAAGCAAAGCAAGGATGTCAAAGTGTAAGTTCCCACTCCGAAGCAGTCAATGATCATTCAGAGCATGCCTGGAGATCGTTCGCGATCTCGTACATGTGTAAACGATTTAATTGCGTTAGTGGAAGCTTACGACCTGTTCATCGTTATTTTAATCAAGCAATCAATGGATAATCAAATGGTGCCTTGATCCAGGGTCATCTCTAGCTGACGTAGAGGGCGGTCGCTCTGGCTCCACCGCTGCAGTTCGCCTCCTCACATACTGAAGGAGCATACCGTTCCTGATATGCCCTTCTACCTCGTCCTTCAAATGCCTACAATCATTAGTGTTATGACCATTCAATTCATGAAATACACAAAACTTATCTGATTTTCTTTCGTCAGAGGTTGGATCCCTTCGCATTGGTCTACGATACGGAACCTTCCCCTTGGTATCCTGATAAATCCGTTCCAAACTCTCATTCAGCTCTGAATAGGTGGTGAAGCGTGGTTCTCTTCGTAGCCACTTTGTCCTGTCATCATTATCCTCAGCCTTTCTTTTTCCTTTGCTAGTCTCCGCACCCTTTCCAGGTGGGTTTCCGCTCTTGATTACGTAAACGTCATCTTCTTCCTCTCTTTCTGCACTAGCATCTTCTAAACGCAGAAACTTTTCAGCCTCATGATAGAACTCTTCCAGATTCATAGGCGGGTCCTTGGTTAATGAATTCTTGAACTCTGTATTACCAGCTATTCCAGATACAGCCGCCATCATGACCATAGATGGATCTGGTCGATCCACTGATGCTGCCGCCGCATTAAATCGCGTTAGAAAGCTCCTCAAAGTCTCTCCAGTTTTCTGTTTCAAGGTTGCCAAAGTCATCACATTCTTGGGTCTCGCAATATGAACCCTGAATTGCCTCATGAATCTCTCAGTTAAATCTGCCCATGTTCCTATGGAGCCGCTCTCCAGTTGCCTAAACCATAACGCTGCAATGTCCGTCAAATACAGTGGAAAGCACCGGGCCATAACCTCCTCTGATGCCCCCAGCACCTCCATATGTCTCATATACTTCGTTAGATGGACCGTGGGGTCCGTTTTCCCGTTGTACATGTCCAATGATGGTAGCTTGAATTCTGGTGGGTTCCTAGCCTTCCTAATCGCAGAAGAAAAAGGACTCCTGTTTACGTCTTCCAAGTCTCTGTTTACTAAACCGTCTCTCATAGCTCTTCTAACCATCTCTGCTAATCTGTCATTGTCTCCAAGCTGTAGTTCTTGTTCACTGTCTTCGACCTGCCCCCCAAGTCCGCGGGAGTTTTCATGTGTATGCCTCCCTGGCTGAACGTTCATTCCTCTATTGCTACCAGGTGGTTCAGATGCCCCCATCTCACTTCCCGGGGTCGGATCAACATGCTCTGCGTGAGTGCCCCCTAGCTCTGGTGCTGCGCCAGATGGTCCTGCCCCGTTCTGAACCCCAGTTGCTCCTTGGATTTGTGCTCCAACTTGCCCAATTTGTTGAAGTAAGTTCTGGATCATCTCTTCTTGTCTTCTCATCATGGCCTCCATCTCATCCCTAGTGATGAAGATCGACGCTTGATTCCCTCCTGAGGAAGCCTCTTGACTTCCTTGGTGTTCACTTCTCTCTGGCCTTTGCCTTCTACTTGTTTGTCTCGTCATAACTCTTAGATCTGAACTCTTAGATTTTCAAATTCAACTTCTATCCGATGTAGCGGGAGCTGGTTCTTCTCAATGAAAGCACCAAAATGTTTGCGTAAAAAATGGCCGCAAACACCCAAAGTCGTATGAGTTGGTTGATTTTATGTTGTATTTAGTGATTTGGGTGATTTATGCAAATATATAAAAAACAGGGACTAAACTGTAAAAGACATACAGATTTATAGTGGTTCGGCCAGAACGTGCCTACGTCCACTTTATATGTTATTCTCCTTTTTTCTTTAGATTACAAGTACAAAGCTTTGATTACAAGTATCTAAAGTTGTTTGAGAGTTCCCTCCAGGCTTGAGCTCTCAAACTTGTCTGCCATTGTTGTACCCCTGCTCCTCTATTTATAGAGTGAGGCTGGGGGCAGGGGTCTTGGATGTTTATAGCTACTGGTGGGCTTGGGCTGAAGCAATCTGGACTGGCAACTTTGGTTCGGCATTCCTTGGTTCGGCTATGCTTAGAGAGAAGGATGGAGAAGCTTCGGTTCGGTGGTAGGAAAGGAGTGGACCGGTGGAGCTTGGGTTTGGTAGGAGGATGAAGGATGAGATGGTTCGGTGGATTTTGGACCGGTGATGGTGGGTTTGGTCCGGTGATAGCATGGCTCGGTAGTGATAGGTAGGGGATGGTTCGGTGGTAGGAAAGGAGTGGACCGGTGGAGCTTGGTTCGGTGGTGAGTTTGGAGGCATGTTTGGCCGAATGAGATCCGGAACTCTAAATGCCGAATGAGGCTCTGCTTCATACTGCCGAATGAATGAATACCGAATGTACTTTGGCACTGGGAATGCCGGATGACGCTGCCGAATGAAGCCTTATTCTAGATATGCCGAATGACTCTGGTGATGATTACCGAATGAACCATATGTTGTAAACGCCGAATGAGCTTGAGTGTTGGAGCGCCGAATGAACTTTTATATGTGAACTTTGAGTGAAACCCTTGACTTATGTATGCTTGCTTGCTTCTTTTTGCTCCGGTCGTGGTGAAAACGCACACAACATGGATATCCTAGTTTTGACCAAAAAATAGGATAACACGTACAGGCCTGAAAACCATCTCGGGTTCAACTTCCATGCATGAAACAGAGGATCAAAATACCTCGCATTGAGTATCATATACTAGAAAACTTCAGCTTTCAATCAAAAGAAGAATCAATGAATTCCGACTGGAATTGTAAAAGTTACGCTGTCTCAAACATGGACTCAGACCATGTTTGCAGCAACAACAAATGTGTACAGGTGATTTCCAGGTTCTTCATTGATTTTGCAGCACTGTTTTCATGTATCAAACGAAAGTATTTTACTATTAAATTTTGGACACCTATACTACAACACATAGAATACTATCAGAAGAAAATCCTGCAGCATTTCGCATCCGGAATTGCAAGAAATTAACATGCAAAGTGGAGGTCAGAATAGTTTTAGCACAAACAAAACCGAGCACAAAATAAGATACAAAAACAAACTATTCATAGTTTATAGCAATTTGAAGCTTGGCTTCAGCTAGCATTTGTGAGTTTTGATACTCACCTTACAAAATAGTAGAGCAACAAGAGCGAATTGGAGAGAAGATGCAAGCTTTGACCTTGAGGAAGGTTCAACAACCTAAAAAAGGAGTTTATACAAACATGCAAGAACAAGTCAATTATAGACAACAAATTCACCAAATCAGAGAAAGGATGTAGAGAAGTTTCGTTTTGGCTTAGATTACCTTAAATAATTGACTCTATTTTGATAAGTTTCAGCAATTAATTGGATTGGAATGAAGATTTTGATTTTTACTTTAAATGAGGAAAATGGGTTTTTGATTTTTCACTTCTTTTAGTTTATAGGGAAGAAGACTTGTACTGAACGTACAGGAATTGAGAAAGAAGCTTTCTTTCTCTTTTCTGATTAAGTTTGTAAATGTGCTAAGACCCAAAACAAAAGAATTAAGTAACTCAAATTATCACATATTCACAAATACACTATTATTTACAAATTATAACATATATACACATAATTCAAATGTATAAAAATCACACAACATAATTTTATGTTCTGAAAATTATTTTGCATCAAAATAAAAGATAATTTTGTTCTAAAAATTATTTTCATTATTAAAAACCCTTACCTTAATTTAAATGCACAAATTACACAACTATTACATAAAACTCTATTTTTAACTCCAAAAATTACATAAAAATTATTTTCCTGCATAATTAAATGCAATAAACCATATTTCCATCATTTTTATATCCAAAACATATTTTTAAACAAAATTTCATCTTTTCCTTTATAATATACAAACTTTAAAAATCAAATACTTCCTTTAAAAATTATTAAATGAAGTAATTGGCAATAATTAATAAAATTATTGCATTTTCTCTAAATAAAAATTATTTTCCATTCATTATTAACCCAAAAAAATAAAATAAAGCTTTTAAACTTTTTTTTCATATTTTATTTCCCAAAATTCATTGTTTATTCCAAATAAGCAATTTAAAATCTCCAATTTTATTTTAGTTCACAATATTAAATCATACCCACCGTTATAATTTAATATTTAAAGATAATCTTCAAAACCAGGGTTGTTACATAACTTATATTTAGCTTAAACTTAGAAATTGTCTCAAACTTAAACTCTATTAACTTAATTAATTTATAAATTATCTTAAACTTATAAATTTTCATAAACTTAGTTAATTTATTATTATTGTAAACTTAGTTAATATATTATTATTATTATTATTATTATTATTATTATTATTAAACTTAGTTAATTTTTATAAACTTAGTTAATTTTTATAAACTTATTTAATTTTTATAAAACTTAACTAACTTAGTTAATTTTTATAAACTTAGTTTTTGATATTATTGCATTATTAGTATTATTAATTATAAAACTTAGTTGGCTTGGTTAATTTATTATTATTATTTGTAAACTTAGCTATTTTTTTATCAAACTATAGTTTATTATTTTTGTTGTTGTTGTTGTTATAAACATAGTTAATGTTTTTAACAACTTAGTTTATTATTATTATTATAACCTTGCTAATTTTTATAATACTTGGTTAATTTTTATAAACGTATTTAATTTTTATTAAACTTAGTTAATTTATTCAAACTATTGTTTATTGTTGTTGTTGTTGTTGTTGAAATATAACAAAATTGAAGAGATCAAAGTTAAAGAACTCATATAGATACAAGTGTAGTTTGTGTTTATTCAGTAAACGATGTATAAAGAAGAAGAAAATCAACACTCGAACTCCAAAATCTGACGGTACAAGGTAATTCGAATAATTAGATTCTTGGAAATTTCTAACCTGAAGTGAATTTGTACCAAAAAGAAGGAACTCAGCATCATCAGCACCGGTTTCTACAACCTCAATCCTAGAATGTGATGTATCTCTATCATCGAAATCTTCTTTGATCATTCTTACATTGTTTTTTCCTGTATGGCCTTGCCTTCTTCCAGAGCCTGATATATTTATAAAACCATAATTTTTAGACAATTTTTTAAAGGGAGAAACAAGCAATGTATTAAACTCATAACAACTAGTTAAAATTAAACCTTACAACTCATCATCACTTTTAAACACACAATGCAATCATATATTTATATTAACACATGTGATAATATGGTTTCATTTCCAAACAAAATCACTAATAACAAACCTTCCCTTATAAATAATTTCACTAGTAACAGGTAGCTCATATTGCTTCGGACAAGATTGCAATATTACGTAATGCAAAATTAAATACCAATAGACGCTGCCTATTTAGTGCAATGTTTGGATCTGCTACCTTGATGCTGCCCAATTGATGTATGTGGTTTCGTGACTATAATGAATTAGTGTTCTGTAAATGCATACTTGTCCCTTACCGTGTTTATCACTTTTTCAAAGCTTATGTGTAACTTATCTCCGCAATTCTCTGTAAAACTGCGCATGTATATGTACTACGTTATATTTTATAATTACTTCACGTGGATTTTCACTCAAAAGGCTTCTTTGTCCAGGGTAATAACTTTTAAGGATAACACTCCTTAAAAATTAGTTTTAAGGACAATTTTTAGAAAATAAATAAATAAAGTTATCATTTTCAATTATACGGAAATAATGATAAATGAATTTATCATTTTCCTGAATAACTTAAAAATATAAATGAATTTAACAGTTTCATGCAAATTTTCCTTGAAACTAATTATTTAAAAATATTGTCCTTAAGAATTATTATCCCAGAATGAGAAGTCCTTCAACCTAATTTCCACTTACACCATAGTGTGATTTGTCTACAATTCATAAACATAGTTGTCTTTTGATCGGTATATATAGTAAGGAATAAAATAATCTATGTATTCTTAGTCCAAAGATGCATTTATTTTTATCGGGTGCACCATCCATTCTTTCTAGCATTTTGTAATTTGTTGTTTCAATATGCCATTCAAACCCCTAAAGCATCTCTTTACAATACCTCAGCCTATTCAACATAGACAAGTGCATATAAGATGCCTCTATATTCCTGACGGGCATCAAGCTAGTCATATATTTATAATAACACATATGTTAATATGATTTCATTTCCAAATAAAAGGACTAATAACAAACCTTTTCTTGTAAAAGTATCCACTAGTAACATGCAGCCCATATTGCTTCAGTCATGAACGTAATATTACATAATGCAAAATTATACACCAATAGACACTGACAATTCATTAAGTGGTAAACTAAATCAATCATTCAGGACCATGAACCCATGTTTATTGTTGAGAATCATAAAGATGTGTTAATTTGGTGGTCTTAAATTGAAAAAATATATGAAACATTAAGAGCAAACCACCAAGCTTTTCTAATATTGCACTAATATGGGATTCAATCTAACTAGCATGATATGACATCATAAAGTAAGACTTATTTGAAAATGATGAGACTAACAAAAAAACTATCAAGTTTTATAAATGAAAAGACTAAGATGTGTGTGCAAATTGAATAGCCATAGCGCATAAAGATGTTTCTAATGACATTGGATAAACTCAATGTGATCATGATTGCATAGAGTTGCAAAATTAAACTTAATATAACACTAATGTATAAGTGGATGCACTCAACTGACACTATTTGTTGGCATATTAAATAACTAATGTAATTTAGAAATACATCTAACAGTAAATAAAAATATACTATATTATATGCGTTAGCTCGGTCCGTTTGTAAAAAAAGAAATGAAATCAAAAGAGTTCAACAACATATTTCCATGCCAATTAGGCTTTCAGGTAATTAGTCACTATTATTAGATAAAAATTCATTCAAATCATATGTATGTTATGATAAACCGAAGTACATAAAAAGGTAAAAATGGGAAGAAAAAAAGCATACCACAATGTTTCTCTTTGTGAATGAGAAGCAGAGATGTACTCTCATGCATTCCTTTATCTCTTCTCTATAATAATATTCTCTTATCCCAGTTTTTCTCTAATCATATAAAAAGTAGCTTTTTAGTTGAAAAATGATTGCCATATTACAGTAACTAAAGGCAATATAATTGAGGATCCACATCGAACTACAATATCCAAGACAAAAAATTACTCCGGATAATTATAAATATAGGGTTGATTTACATGTTCTAATGCATAATATGTATTTTTCATTCTAATACAACTTAATTTCTTTACCAAAATATTTGTTCCGGATGTAATTATATCATAATATTAATTTGCATTAACATTTTAAGTAGAAAATATTATAACCTGTTTCTCTGCATCTAAAGATGTTAATACAATATAAAAATACCAATCCCATTCGAGATGGATATCGCGGTATATAGGGTCGTCTGCTATTATGCGGACACATAGGGTCTCATCCCCTAAAATGTGCGGGAATATCACCCACACCTACTAATATATATACTACAATATATATGTATATAATATATATCATTCAATAGATAATAATTGAACTATTTAAAATTCTCCAATTATCCAAGATGAGTGAGATTAACTCGCCTTGATTTTTATTTTGCAATCTGATCCAAACTCGACTTGTTTTTCACGATTTTTTGACCTCGTATGAATAAGTTATTAAATGTATTAGTTTATCATAAATTTTAGACCTTAATTAATTAACTAATTATATAGTAAACTTAATTACATAAATTAACTTTAAAAACATTACCTTAACCTTTACCCTAATCTCTCGTCGAAACCCTAGGCAAACACGCTTCCATCGCGCACGACTCAAGCTCAAACCATAACCACCACAAGATGCCGGAGTGCCACCAGGTCACATCCAAGACGTGCCAGCTCCGCCTCTACCCTCCAGCACCCACGCTGCCACTAATATGCCTCCAACGTCGCCCAAAACCAAGCCCAATGCCACAACTACATGAGAACTTTGCAATCACCATCCCCTTGAGCCCACGAACGACCCAGCGCTACCACAACCTCCCCTTTGCTCGTGTTTCACGTGACCATCCTCCAGACTTCATGCATACACCCCTCGTCCCTTCATCACGCAACACCAAGTCACGAGCATCGCGATTCCTTCTCCAGGCCGCCTTGCGACCCTCATCGACTCCACCCAGGCTTGCTATGCGAATGCGACGATCCAGTGCACTCAATCACCTTCTTATTAGTTTTGGATCAAATCAATACCAACTTGAAGCTCGTTCGTTTTGGACCAATATGAAGGCGAACTGACTTAGGAACGCGAATTGATTTAGGAACTAGGGCTAGAACAATATGATGGCAGGCTCGATATATTATTTTTTTGTTTATCAGAAGATCGATTTTGATCTTCATTTATAAGCAAACTGAAATAAATGATAGAAGATAGATGCAATTAGATTTTGTCCTTGCATGAGGGAAAGGGGGTGGCTCGATTTGATTTTAGTTTGACTTTACTTTTATTATATATATATATATATTCAAAATATCTCGAATAACGTATCGTGAAATCTCGACCTCCTATTAAGGTGTGCCGCCTAGCGTTCCTAATGTTATACCACTATTCCGAATCCAATGGAACAAGTTCCAAATCCTAATTCGATCATATGTGGAAGATACATTTTTGAACCCAATTTAAATATTTAATTTCAATATAAATTTCAATATAAATTTCAATGCGTTTCTATTCTGTAAGGTCAAATGATTACTCTGAACGCTTCAAAATTTGAAATCCAATAATAATACACTATTATAGATCCAATGGGACTGGTTTTCATCAAATTTCAAGACCGTGTCTCGGATCACTATTTTAACGCGCTGATTAAATTGACGATAAAATTACTTAAATTTTAAGTTTTAAAATCTTACTAACTAAATTATTATTCAAAATTCAATATTTAAACCATTTATATATTCAAAGTCAAACATGAAAAAATCCAGGTTGTTACAAGTATGTTTCAAAACAGTCAATAAAAGCTATAGAAATAAATGTTGTGGCTACAAAAAGTATACTGTAGTAAGGTACAAACGCTTAGTAGGAAAAACCCTCTACGGAAAACAAGAGATGAATATATGTAAAAAACGAAAAAAAATGTTAACTTTGGTAGCAGTTGACAAGTGCTATAGAAATAAACTTTTGTAGCGTTTCTAGATTGGTTCAATATGTAACGTTCTGGTAACGTTTTCTACAACATCACAAAAAGTTTCGATTTTTAGTTACATGTCGTAACGAAGCGTTTACCGACATGCTACTAAAAGTTCTAGTAGCGTTTTGTTCAACGCTAGGAAAGGCCTTTTGTGGTGTAGTGATACATTAATTTCTTCTAGATTTCCTCAAATGTGAGGACAAAGAGATTGCATATAGTTCCCCAAACCTTTCAGAATTCACACTTTTAAAGAAATTAATTTCCTCATCATCTATTTTACTGTCTTCGCCAACAACTTTCCCCTTCCTTTCCAGTATCTTAAATCAACTTTGTGTGGAATACACCAAAGATCTGACAAAGTTGCAGGGGATGAAGAAGTATATTATGGTTTCTGAAAATATTTTGGATGTCTCAAATTTTTTTCCTTCTATATCCATTTTGGAGTGTACTATTTATTTAATGGATGTTTGTAATTAGGAGTTATGGTATGAGATTTTGTGAAGTGACTTCTTGATTGATTGATTTATGTAAAATAATGGGTTAGAAAAGTTAAATATGGGAAATTTAAATACTTCTGGCAGTTTATTAGTTCTTGGCTTAAAAAGGATTTCTCTGTCTATAATTTAGTTTAATTTTTCTTACAGTGAGACCTAGATGTTAAATACTGAATTTGCAAATAATAACATATGAACATAAAAGTGAAGATATAAAAGGGTTTTGTTATCCAGTATTTGAACCAAGTGACATTTTGATGGAATTGGACTATGAAATGACAAGAAAGTAGATCCTAGATTTGAAGAAGATAAATTAGGAAGTGTTCAAGAAAAATAGGTAATTTGGCATTCTCCATGGATCGGTACCATCATCAAGTGATCGGTATTGCGGTAAGATTTGTACTATGGATCTGCATGTTATTTCTGTAAAGATCCGCCAATTTGTACAATTCAAGCTAACAATAAACTACACATGTACAACCTTAGTTGAACAAAAAGATGATAGTTATAGGAAAGAAGAAGAAAGAAGAAGAAAGAAGAAGGAAAGAGCAGAAGAAGGAAGAGAAACTAAAACAATCATAAAATCTCACAATCGCAGTGGAACAATATATATTATAAAATCAATAATCTTTACAAAGGAGAAATTGTTATATACATACATCCATTAGAGTATAACAACAATTAAAATCATAAACCTGGATAGTTATAACAACCTATCCTCACAATTAGTTGATGATTTCAACAACAAACAGCAGAAATAAAACATATATGTATATACGCCTTGAATACCTCCAACTCTTCTCTTGGGCTCCAATGCATCCAAAGCAGTCTATATATATGCTCGGTCTGACCTGAGCATTATAATAAAATAACACCCAAGACAGTCTAGAAAACCAGCTTGAGAAAACATACCCAACTGGATTTTTAAAGTTATAAAATCCTTTGAAAATCAAAGTATCTCGTAAGACCCTGCCGCACATAAACACGGACGAGTTTTTACCTTATGATAACTTAAAAATTTTCTATAAAAAATCCATTTATATTATGATAATGTCTAAGGATTAAGGTAAATTATGAAAATAGCTAAAATGCTTGCATATCACGTTTCAACATAGTTGGGCACAACTAAATTCGTAAAGCTCGTATTGGAGAATGGATTCCGTACTATGACAAGGTAAGGAACTACCTTCTGAAGGTACGTCTCGAGATAAAATGCACCGGGAACTGACAAGAACATCTTGTGCCCGTGCCACACGGGACTGGCCTACCACTAGACTAGTAGTACCGAATATGATCATCCCGCCTTGGTCCTTGAAGCATATAAGAATAGATAGTAATTGATCCAGATTGGAACGACCATAACCTGATGGGAGCTGCCCACTTGGCCCTGCCGCATGCCCGATTTTCGTCATTTCCCGGTTGACGAGGTTCGAGGTTAAATTTTACCTTTTTATTGCACATCCCACTTGGAATGCTAACACTGTCTTTCAGGCAACAATGCAATACCAACATTCATCCATACATGCTCGTTCTGGGCCTGAACGAAACACTTGAGAGCTCCGTCTCCAAATTCCATCATCTTCAAGATATCTTTACCTTGAAACGCAATCGTTGGATCAAAGTGGTTTTCGGATAACATATCTGATCCCGGTCATTTCGAAACAACTTTCGATAATTCACGGTAAATTCAACCCCGGTTCTTTAAAAATAAATGGCCAACGATAAGATCGAAAATCACCTCCTAATTGTTAGTGGAGGGATTTCCTTATCATAGTCCTAGGAGAATGAAACGTGATTTATATGCACAGTACAACATCATCGGAGATGACTGTACCATATAACTCATGTGTTTCTCCTAGATTTATATAAACCCACAATCATTATTCCTCAATACGTGGGAAAAACACATCCATATACTTATTTCATCGGTATAAGTATATTCACAAATGTTTGGGAAGATTTCCCCTTTTATTCAATTTTAAAATCATTTATAACTCCATTATACACCTACAAACCATTTAAAAAATTCCTTCTATAAATCCATAATCCTTTTCAAAAATTCTTTTATAAATATTTAAACCATTTATAAACTCCTTTTATCTCTTAACCAATCTTCTCTTCTCGTTTTCCAAAACATAATATAAGCTTCCTCTTATAAACCCCAATCTGTTTATAACACTCCATTTATAAATCTCGAAAACAATTATAAACAAATTCTAATCACTTACTTTTAGTCACTACTATATACTAATAACATTATAAATAAATAAATACTAAATGTAAACATCTTAAAATAATACTTTGTAATTTTCAAAACATTCTTAAATAAATAATAATAATAATTTATCTTCAATAAATAATAAAAATAAATTTCCATAACTTTACTGATAAATAATTTAAAACTAATTTCAACCCATATTAATATTTTTAAATAATTTACCTTTTAAAACCTTTTAAACGTTGATAAACAAATTTTAAATAATATTAATATTAATAAACAACCTTTAAAATATACATATATTTCCTTGATAAAAATCCATACTTAATTCAACGTAACCATTTCCATATTTATAAACCATCTTTATAAATCTCTTCCCATTTTATACAACTTCCTTTCATGAAAATTCCTTAATTTATGAACCCACTTATACCATTATTCCTTTATAAATCCTGCTTGCTTATAAAACTTTAACAAATTTATTTTAAAAATTCCACTTTAATAAATTTAACACGTTTATAAATTTCACCTTTATAAATAAATTACAATATACATACATACATACATATATATATAAATTGGTTGATAATATTTATAAAAAAATATTTCTATTTTTCTTTTTAAGACCATATCCCTTTGTTATAAAAGACTGACTTGTTGTCCTAGATTTTAAAGTCTTTACTCTCAGTTTTAAAACTTTATCTAAAATGTTATATAAAACTGTTAAATTATAATATCCACAAAATCATACTTTTATTTTAGAAAAATATATTTAAAACATGAATAATTTCAAAATCACTTGAAATTTACTTTTAAATTAAATCATAATCTTATAGTATTTTAAAATACCAACAATCGAGGCCTAGTGCTACCAAAGAACTAAATAAACAAAATCACGTTCATGTTATCCAATATAACATCCAATCATATCATATATCTATTAATATGAAAATAAATCAACTGTGTGAGGAATCTCGTTGGATCCCACCAAACTGTCCCTCTACATCACATAAGTATATAATAATAGAAATATAATTAACCGTTTCGAGGTGGGATTCGTATATAAGGGTCATCCCCTCTTACATGAGAACGTAATAGGGTCTCATCCGCTCCAATAGGCGGAAATATATCCAACTAACAATATAATTTAGTATATTATCCAAACAATCAATAACGATCAGAAATAAATATCCAAACATGAAATAAATAATATTTATCGACTATATAAATTTTCTAGTTAACCAAAAAGGTGAGATTAACTCACATTAATTTTAGATTCACCAAACATTCTGTTTCGAATTAAAATTGAATGAACGTCCAATTTTAAATTCAAAATTCTCACTAGCTTTGTATCCGTCCATCCAACTCCATAGCATAGCCTTTGTCGATACGATCGCAGACTCTTCTCGTTCAATTTGGACCTCGTACGAGTTTGATACAGATTAATGAACTTTTCAAACAATTAAATTAAAATTAACTTCAATATATTTAAATAAATGTTTTTATACCTCTTCCTCCCTCTATCATGTTCCACCACGTGACATTCATTCCAGGTCCTTTCGTTTGCTTTATTTTATTTTAATTTTTTTTATCAATCTTCGATCGGACATCATCTATAACCGTTGACCACCAGTCCACTGCACTCCCTTCTCCATTGAGACACGCTCCAGCAGCCACCATTACGTGCTTGCGCATGCACGCATGTACGAATGCGATCGATCCAACATCGCGACTTCGACTGTAACACCCCATATTTTTGGTAACCTTATTTAGAATATTAGTTAGTTAAACTAAATAAAATAACGTGTTGACTAAGGGATTGAGATTTGATTTTAATTAGGATTTCCATGCCTTCTTAAATAAACAAATTAAAAGATGGGTTTAAATGATTTAGGGGGAGGGTAATATGGGAAAGAGGCCATTCCTATATTTACTTCCCATAGCCGTGTATATTGTGCACATTCATTTCATTTCAAAATTTTCTAAAGAGGCCGGCCAGCATTAATAAGGAAAGAGGAAGAGTAAATTAAGATAAGCTAAAGGAAAAGCTAATTTAAATCTAATTCATTCAGATCACAAGCTCCTTTAATCTGTAAAGAAAAGGTGAATAAAATTTACACCTCTTATTCTTATCGTTTGGGTTTTAAGATTAAATCTGAATATTGTGCAATCATTTTCCTTGTTTTTGAATGATAAAATGAATATATATGTATGGTGATGATCTATAAATATTCATATAGATTTTATAACATGTTTTGATATGAAAACCCTATCAAATGACATCCAATTGCCTTACGAATTTTTATGAAGATCTAAAATGATATTTTGGAGATGGGTTTCAATTTTGAGATACTTTAGGATTTCTGTGGATTTATTATGAATTTTGTAAGGAAGAAAATTATGTTCTGGATTATAAAATTATTTATGGGAAAATAATTTATTATTTGGGTCCAAAAATTTTATACGTTGGAAAACATATATAAAGTGATTTCCTGAAAATTTTCCAGATTTTTCTAAGATGTTTTGACAGTTATATAAAATTATTTTGGTTATGGGACTTAAATGTTTTATGTAATTATAGAGGAGATGGGGCTTTTTATAAATATGTTTAAAATGCTAAATATAGAAAGTCGGCAATACTTTGAAATATATAAATTTGGCAACTAATCAAATTTAGAAAAATAAGGCAGGTTAGGTACAAAAAACTATTTTAAAGTGCAAATAATCAGGCTTATAACTATTTCATTTCCTTCGGCAACAAATTTCCACCTTTGTTCCTTACCTTCCGACAAGGTTGAAAGGTTAGCTTTCGACAAGGTTAAAAATCAATGCACATGGTATCAAGAAACTGATACGTAGTGAATTGGTAGAGGTCGGAAGGTACAGGGTCGAAACCAAAGAGCTTTCAAAAGAGATGAAGCCTTGTTTTGGTTTAAATAAAATACGCCTGCTAGCTTTCAAAAAAGAGCTTTCAACAATGTTGCTTTCGGCCTAAATGCTTTTGACAAAGTCGGATTGTTTAAAAGAAAAGGCTTAGATTGGGTTTCTTTCTTGTTTTAGAATTGAGAGCTTTCGACAAGGTCGAAAGGTTAGCTTTCGACCTTGTTGAAAGCAAACCTTCCAACAGGGTAGAAAAGAACACTTTCGACAAGGTCGAAACATTAGCTACCGCTTCCTACCTTTCGATCTTGACGCTTTCGAAGGGAATCCATTGTTTTCCAAATTGCCGCCTATCCATTGCTTTCGAAGGGATGGTTTCAACAGCATCACTTCATTGTTTATGAAATAATTTTGATGGAGCTACTTTCAAAGTGTTCCAGAGCAGATGCTTTTGACTCCAATGTTTTAGTCCGTCAAATCAAACTTATATTAGGAAAATTCATGCAGTTATCTCATTTAAATTCGGACAGTCGGTCCATTTTGAGGCAGTCAGCCCAGAGGACAGTTCGTCCAGTTAAGGGAAGTTAGCCCAAACATAAATAGTTAGTTCATTGTTAGCATAACAGACCTTGCTACTTCTTAAGGACAGTTAATCTACCCTTTTTACCAGTTTTATGGACATATAGTCCATTATTTGGCATAAATGCTATTGCAATTTTGATATAATCAGTTTTAGGACAATTAGTCCAGTAGAGGCTGTTAGCCCAGATATCGGACAGATAGTCCATTTATTTCCTATTTTTAGCGTATTGGATCTTGTTATATTATTATTATAATTAGTTGATTAACCAGTTTGGTTGCAGGATAGGATTTCCAAAATATATATTTTGAAAAGAGATACTAGTGAGTGGAAACCCATTCCGCTAAGTGGCGTGGGCTCACTTAATATCAGTAAATAGATATGTAATAGAAATTATTCTTACCAGGCTGTCTGATTCGAAGTTTTTGTTTCCACTTAAACTCTCAGGCGCTCAAAATTTGATTTAAGTAGGCTGAGGGTTTGAGTTTTCAGATTTTAGCAGATTATGGCGAATAAAGCATCTGAAGATGAGAAGATGGCTGACAGATAGCTAAATTAGGAATTCTGTTCTTTTTGTTTCTTTCCGCTGTGTATTAAGGTAGTTATGTCTATATTGCTTTGATCTTCCAAGGGCGCATCTTCATATGTCACTCTTGGCGTATTATTGTAAATTATTATTGATCGTTGCATGGGAATATGTTTAGGGATTTTGTATCTTGGATATGATTTTATTGGAAATATAATCACTGAAATTATTGTTTTTAAAAATCTATGATTTTTTTCATATTCAAGTGCTTCTGATATTATGGATACCATTAGCATTAATGTATTTTATCACCAGAAGTTAATATTGCGGATGACTATAGCATCCATAACGCTTAGTCTTTGGCCTCTAGATATGGGATGTTACAACTTGGTATCAGAGCATTGGTTTATAAAAAAACTAATTAAAAATGGTTTTGAAAACAAAAATCCAAAGGAGTTAGAGTAAGATTGGGGTTAGGATAATGCTAGAACAACGTACTTGTATTTTCTATATATAAGTATGCGCTTTATCGCTAGTCTCTATCTTTGATTAGGTTATCTTTCTGTATCTCATGAGGTTTGAATACAGATATGGATGGTAGAAGAAGCGAAGTTAACCTAGGAAGGGGAAGCATCGACGGGAATGCCGGATTTAATGCTGGAAGAAACCAAGGTTAGGCACAGGCAGAGAATGTAGGTGCTGATGTCCCGTAGGTTTGAATGGAAGCTATATATCAGTTTTTTAGGAATATGATGCAGGCGAGAGTTGCAGTCGGAGTGTTAGGAGGAAATGCTATAGGAAAAGGGGTTTTGGAGGTTCTGGTAGTTAATCATTTATCTAATTTGAGCACAAATTTTGTGAAGCTTGGAGGGAAGCCGTTTATAGAGACGAGGATGCCATTGAGGTGGAGAAATGGTTGTTGCACTATGAAAGGATTTTTTTTAGAATTAGGGCTCAATGATGAGCAGAAGAGGAGGTTGGCGTCCAGGCTGCTTCAAGGAGCCATATTGTTCTGGTGGAATAGTCCAACTATGACGGTTGATAAGGAGACATTGACTTAGGAGGATTTCAAGAGGAGACTCCAGGAGAGATTCGTATTTGTTATGGTATAGTCACCTTTGATTAGGTAGTCTGCCGAGCTGGTGTAGGGTAAGATGTCTATTGCTAAGTATGCTAGGAAGTTTGAAGAGTTGGCCCGGTATTGGTATGCTTCAGTGGATACATTATTGAAGCGGAATGAGAAGTTCATCGGAGGTTTGAAGCTAGAATTGGCTAGTGCTACATTGTCTCACCTTAGGGATCCTTCTGATATTGTTGTAGAGATGGCCACGAGGCAGGAGGAAGTCCTTGAGTCTTTGGAGAAGAGAAAGGCTAAGGAGGTTTAGATTGGATAGGGCCAGAAGAGGAAGTTCTTTCCCAAGAAATGTGCCAAAAGGGTGGAGCAGCCTAGAAAAGGAAGTCTGAAGTTGTCTGTTATAAGTGCGACATAAAAGGGCACTTTACTAATGAGTGTCGCTCAGGGAAGGCAAAGGATGTGGCTAAGTGGAAGAATATCAGCTGCTTTAACTGTGACCAAATAGGTTATTACAAGAACTAGTGCAAGAAGCCCGTTAGAGATAGTAAGGGCTAGGTGTAAGTATTGGAGCCTGCTGTATCTAAGACAACAGCCCATGAGAAGGGAAAAGCGGTTCTTAGAGGAAAGCTTCAGATTCATGGTATGTCTGTTAGTGTTTTATTTGATACTGGTGCATCACATTCTTTTATATCTAGAAGTTTGATAGATAAGTTTAACCTTGAACCCACATATTTAGTTACTTCTCTGTGGGTTGCGAATCCAATAGGAGGGTATGCACCTCTAGGGTTGACGTGTGACCAATTTGAGTTTGACCCGTTAGGCCATACTTTTGTGTGCAGTTTGCATATGTTTGATTTTATGGGGTTCGGGATTATCGGTGGGATGGACTGGTTAAGTGAGTACGATGCTAGGATATTTTACCAGGATAAGAAGATATCTCTTAGACACTCTGATTACAGCAATCAGATTGTCTTCACCATAGAAGGTTTTAACGGTGCAGTGTTTGCTTTGTTGGATGCTTTGGATTCAGATGATGAGTTAAGCTAAGTTTTCATGGTAAGAGAATTCACAGATGTGTTTAAGCTTGTAGTTGGATTGCCACCGAAGCGACCCATCGAGTTTCGGATAGATTTGGTTTTGGGAGCAGAGCTAGTGACTAGGCCGCCAAGCGGGATGACCCCTTCAGAGATGAGGGAGTTGAAACAGCAGTTGGTGGATTTAGAGGGCAAGAGTTTTGTCAGGCCGAGCAGTTCGCTATGGGGTGTTGCGGCAGTGTTTGTTAAGAAGCCGGATGGATCATTGAGGCTATGTATCAATTATCATAAGTTGAATGCGAGGACGATAAAGAATCGATATCCATTGCCTAGGATTGACGATTTGTTCGACTAGTTGAGTGGAGCAAAGGAATTTTTCCAGTTGGATTTGGCAACAGGTTTTCATTAGCTCAGAGTAGCGGGGTAGTGTACCTTTGACGACATTCAGGACTGGATATAGGGCGTACGAATGGTTGGTTTTGCCGTTCAGACCGACGAATGCGCCAGCTTTCTTTGTGGAGTTGATGAACCGGATTTTCCAAGTGCACTTGGATAGGTTCGTGCTGGTTTTCATAGATGATATCTTGATTTTCTCTAAGGACGATAGAAAGCATGAAGTTCATCTTAGAGTGGTGCCTGAGACGCTGAGGCAGCTTCAGTCGAAAGCGAAGTTTTTGAAATGTCACTTCTGGAAGAAAGAGGTGAAGTTTCTTAGCCACGTAGTCTCAGAGGAAGGGTTGTTAGTGGATCCGAATAAGATAGAGGCAGTGAATAGTTGTAAGAGACCCGAGATAGTAACCGAGATAAAGAGTTTCCTTAGGTTGGTTGGTTATTATCGGAGATTCATTAAGGATTTTTCGCTGATAGCTGTAACCGATGACCAAGCTGACAAGAAAGGATGTGTGAACTGATAAGTCTGAGGAAGCATTCCAAACATTGAAACACTTATTGACACATGCACCCGTGTTGGTCTTTCCAGAGGGGAATCAGGACTTGATAGTTTACATTGATGCATGTGGAACATGATTTGGAACTATGCTGATGTAGAGAGGTAAAGTGATTGTCCATGCTTCTAGACAGCTTAAACCGCATGAGGTCAGATATTCGATACATGATTTAGAATTAGCTATAGTGATTTTTGCTTTGTAGGTGTGGAGATATTACCTTATGGGAGAAAGATTCTAGTTATATACAGATCATAAGTCGCTCAAGTATTTGATCTCTCAGAAGGATCTTAACATGTGGCAGCAGAGGTGGTTAAAGTTTATAGCCGCCTATGATTTTGGTATTGAGTACACATAAGGGAAAGGCAACAAGGTTGTAGATGCACTTAGCAGGAATCATCTGAATTTAGTGTTAGCAATGATGGCTAAGTGGAAAGATTTAGAAGCCTTAGTAGATTGCAGAGTGCAATGGAGATCCGAGGCTGGGTCTAGTGGGAATATGGCTGTATTATCTTGTTTGGAAGTTCGGCCAGTGTTGATCGAGCGGATCGTTTCTAAGAAGATGGGAGATCTAATGTTAGCTGAGCGAATCAGGATGCTTAAGGAAGGAACTGAGAGCGATGACTTGAAAGATTTTAGTCTTGACCAGAATGAGTGGTTGAGAAAGAAAGGAAGATTATGTGTTTCAAGTGTGGAGAACATAAGGAAAGAAGTATTAGCAAAATGCCATCGTTCGAAATTCACTATACATCCTGGAGGTGCCAAGATGTATCAGGAATGAAGAGGAATTTCTTATAGGAAGGTATGAAGCGATATATCGGTTTGTGTGTAAGGCAGTGCTTGAATTGCCAACAGGCGAAGGCCGAACACCAAAAGCCAAGTGGTTTGCTTTAGCCGTTAGACTTTCCAAAGTGAAAATGGTATTCTATTTCTATGAACTTCATTGATGGATTGCAAAAGTCGAATAGGGGTAATGAAAGTATATTGGTCATAGTAGACAGATTGACCAAGAGTGCCTATTTCATTCCAGTTAGGTCAACTAGGATGACATCTGTTTTAGCGAGATTGTTCATGAAGAATGTGGTTAGACTACATGGAATCCTGAGAAGTATAGTTAGTGACATAGATTCCTTGTTCACTAGCGAGTTTTGGAAGAGTTTGCAGGAAGTTTTGGGAACCAAGCTTAAGATGAGTACCGCTTACCATCCACTGACGGATGGGAAAACGGAAAGAGTTAAAAAGATCTTGGAAGATTAGTTTAGAGCTTGTGTTCTTTATTTCGGGGGATCATGGGAGGACCATCTGCATCTAGTCGATTTTTCATATAATAACAGTTATCAGACTAGTATTGGAATAGCACCGTTTGAACCTTTGAATGAAAGGCCATGAAAATCTCCCGTATGTTGGTCGGAGACCGAGGATTGGTTGATTCTTGGTCCATATCTATTTAGAGAGGTTGCAGAAAAGATTGAGGTCATTCGGGCTAGGATGAAGGAGGCTTGGTCTAGGCAGAAAAATTATGCAGATAAGAGACAGAAAGATTTAGAGTTCTCAATTAGGGACCTAGTTTTCGAAAAAGTATCACTGACGAAGGGTGTGATTAGATTTGGAAAATCGGGGAAGTTATCTCCTAGGTTTGTTGGACCTTTTTCTATTCTTGAGAGGATCGGTAAACTCGCATATAGACTTGAGTTACCAAGTAGTTTGGCAGGTGTCCACGATGTTTTTCATGTTTCTCATCTCAGAAATTGTGTTAGAGACCCGGAGACGGCTATTGCACCGACAATGCAAGATGATTTTGGTGGTAGAGCTGGATTTAACCATAGTAAGGAAGCCAGTTCACAAAGTTGCGAGAGATGAGAAGAGGCTTAGAACCAAGACGGTCATATTAGTCAAAGTCCAGTAGAGTGACGATGACAGAGACTGTACTTGGGAGGTTGAGAGCAGGATTAGAGATACTTATATTGACGTGTTTGATGGTATGTTTTACCTTCTTGTTTATTATTGTGTGCCTTATCGTAATTTCGAGGATGAAATTCCTTAACGAGGGGAGTCTGTAACACCCTAGATTTTCTGTAACATTATTTAGAAGATTTAGTTACTTAAATTAAATAAAATAATGTGTTGACTAGGGGATTGAGATTTGATTTTAATTAAGCTATCCATGCCTTTTAAAATAAACAAGTTAAAAGAATGGTTTAAAATATTTAGGGGGAGGGTAATATGGGAAAGGGGTCATTCCAATATTTACTTCCCGTAGCTGTGTATATTGTGCACATTCATTTCATTTCAAAATTTTCTATAGAGGTCGGCTACCATTAACAAGGAAAGGGAAAGAGGAAATTAAGATAAGCTAAAGGAAAAGCTAATTCAAATAAAATGCGTTCAAATCTCAAGCTCTTTTAATCTCTAATGAAAGGTGAATAATGTTTACATCCTTATACTTATGGTTTCTGTTTTAAGATTAAATCCAAATATTTTGCAATGATTTGCCATATTTTTTAATGACAAAATGATTATATATATATATGTTGATGATGTATAAATGTTCATTTAGATTTTATAACATGTTTTGAGATGAAAACCCTATTAAATGACATCCAATTGCCTTGTGAATTGTTATGAAGATCTAAAAAGATATTTTAGAGATGGGTTTCAATTTTTAAATTTTTTCTATATTTTCATGGATTTATTATGAATTTTCTAAAGAAGAAAATGATGTTTTGGATTACAAAATTATTTATGGGAAAATGATTTATTATTTGGGTCCGAAAATTTTATATATTGGAAAACATATATAAAGTGATTCCTTGAATTTTTCCAAATTTTCTTAATATGTATGGATAGTTATATAAAATTATTTAAGGTATCAGACTTAAATGTTTTATGTAATTATAGAGGAGAATGGCCTTTTTATAAATATGTTTAAAATGCTAAATATAGAAAGTCGGCAACACTTTGGAATATCAAAATCTAGCAACCGATCAAATTTTGTCAATAAGGCAGGTTTGGTACAATAGAACTATTTTAAAATACAAATAAATAGGCTGATAACTATTTCATTTCCTTCGACAACAATGTTCCGCCTTTGTTCCTTACCTTCCAACAAGGTCAAATGGTTAGCTTTCGATAAGGTCAAAAATCAATGCACATGTTATTAAGCGACTGACACGTAGTGAATTAGTAGAGGTCGGAAGGTATAAGGTCGAAACCAAAGAGCTTTTGAAAGAGACGAAGCTTTGTTTTGGTTTAAATAAAATACACCTGCTAGCTTTCGAAAAAGTCAAATGGTTTAAAAGAAATGGTTTAAATTAGGTTGCTTTCTTTTTTTAAAATTAAGTGCTTTCGACAACGTCAAAAGGTTAGCTTTCGACCAGGTTGAAAGGAAACCTTCCGACAAGATCAAAATGTGACCTTTCGACAAAGTCGAAACTTTAGTTGCCGCTTCCTACCTTTCAATCCAGATGCTTTCGAAGGGTATCTTTTGTTTTCTAAATTGCCGCCTCTCCATTGCTTTCGAAGGGATGGTTTCAACACCATCACTTCATTGTTTATGAAATGGTTTTGAAGGGGCCACTTTCAAAGTGTTTCGAAGCAGATGCTTTCGACTCCAATGTTTTCTAATACTTTTACTCTACTTGAAGGTATAATCCAAATGTTTTTAGTCGAAATGTTTAAATGGTTTTAAAATAGTCAATTTTGAATTGTTTCGAAAGGTTTCCACTTGTTTTAAATTGAACCCAAATTTCTTTCGAAAGAGTTTTTTTCGATGCTTTCTAAAGGTTTTATAAATGGTTTCGAAAGGGATGGTTTCCAAAGCTTTCGACAAGGTTGAAAGGTTTGAGCTTTTGACAAGGTCGAAAGGTAAGGTTTTTCAATGTTTTCGGAAGGCAAGATTTAAATGGTTTTAAAGGCAGATGTCATATATTTTAAGGCTTTAAGAGAAAAGACTTTTATTGGTTTTGAAGGGGTTACCTTCAATGCTTTCGAAAGTTTTATTATTGGTTTCTAAGGGATTACGTTCAATGATTTCGAAAGGTTGTTTAAAGGTTTTAAACGAAGGTTTCATATATAATGACTAGGCAAATAGCCTTAATATTTTAAGTTATAAAGGAATTTAACTTATTTTTAAAAGGATAGATAATCCTTATTGAACATCATCAACGTTATTTTGATTAACGTATATATAACATGGCAAAATAACTTAGAGTAAAGCTAAAGATATATTTTCCTTGTATAAGTATGATTTGACGGACTAAATCATTTTGAGAAGGTTTTCAAGAAATATTTAAAGGGTAGTCAACCCAAAGAAAATTCGGGAAGTTCGCTCATTTAAATTTGGATAGTCGGTCCATTTTGAGGGGAGTCAGCCCAGAGGACAGTTAGTCCAATTAAGGGCAGTTAGCCCAGATATGAATAGTTAGTTCATTTGTTAGCATAACGAACCTTGCTACTTCTTAAGGACAGTTAGTCCACCCCTTTTACCTGTTTTATGGACAGATTGCCCATTATTTGCATAAAGGATATTGCTATTTTGATATAATCAGTTTTAGGAAAATTAGTCCAGTAGAGGGCAGTTAGCCCAGATATCGGACAGATAGTCCATTTATTCCTGTTTTTAGCATAATGAATCTTGGTATATTATTATTATAATAAATTGATCAACTAGTTTGGTTGCTGGAAATGATTTGCAAAATATATGCTTTGAAAAGAGATATTAGTGAGGGAAAACCTGTTCCGCTAAGCGGCATGGTCTCACTAAATATTACTAAATAGAGATGTAACAAAAATTATTCTTACCAGGCTTTAAGTCTGACTCGAAGTTTTTGTTCCCCTTAAACTCTCGGGTGCTCAAAATTTGATTTTAGTAAGCTGAGGTTTAGGTTTTTAGGTTTAGCGGATTTTTTCAAATAAAGCATCCAAAGGCGAGCAAGTGGCTGATGGATAGCTAAATTAGGAATTCAGTTCCTTTTGTTTATTTCCGCTGTGTATTAAGACAGTTATGTCTATATTGCTTTGATCTTCCAAGGGCGCATCTTCATATTTCACTCTTGGTGTATTATTATAAATTATGATTGATCATTGCTTGGGAACATGTTTGGAGATTATTGTAACTTGGATATGATTTTATTGGAAATATAATCACTAAAATTATTGTTTTTAAAAATTTATAATTTTGTTTATATTCAAGTGCTTCTGATATTATGGATACCATTAGCATTATCGTATTTCGTCACCAGAAGTTAACACTGTGGAAGACTGCAGCATGTATAACGCTTAGCTTTTTGCCTTCAGATATGAGATGTTACATCGACCCTTCACCGTGCCCCCACTACTCCACCGCCGAGCCTTCCTCTTCCATTGTTGGCCCCCCTTCCCTCATCGCGCTTCCTGCCCTATTACGCCTACGCATGCATCCGGTTTCATTTTTATCATCGAACAATTGTGCCAACTCATGATCGACCACCGCCTACGCACATGCCTGCCACTTCCAGCCACGACTCGCCACTCGCCTTCATGAAAGTCGGGCATGTTTCTTCCATCCTCCCTTTTGAAACGAGCTGCTATTTTGAAAGCAAAAGGGTATGGTGAGAGTATGGGCTAGGACATGGGGTAAGGTCATGGGTATGGCTGACAAAATAATATATATTATTTCTAAATTTTAAGTATTCATCTTTAAACGAATGAAAATCTCAAACTTCAGACGAGGCATGCCGCCTGGCATTCTATATCTTATACCTCTATTTCGAATGCTAGTCTCGAGGTTTAATTCGACCGTATGTAGAAGATAGCTTTTAGACCTGGTTATTACATTAAAATTTTCGATATGAATTTCAACACGTTTCAAATTCGCACGACCAAACGATACGTATGATCACCATGAAATTCGACGGCATACTATAATATACTATTACAGATCCAATGAAACTAGTTTCATTGAAATCCGAGATTGTGTCCTAGAAGGCTATTTTTTACACGTTAATTAAAACGAGTTATTTTAAAATCAAACAAATAACTTTTAAATTTGAATTAAAAGTTTATTATCTTCATTCTTATTTTAAATATAGTTTAAACCAACTTTTGAAATCATTTTTACTCACAATGAATTTAGGATTCAATTATATTAAATATTCCCAATTATTAAATACAACAATTTAATTATCAAATAAATCGCTATATTTGAAATTCAAGTTATTTAACTTATAAAAATAACTTGTCAATATTTAAAATAAGTTAAATATTATAAATTCAAATAACCAAAATTCTAGGTCTTTACAGTTTTAGAGAAAAAGGCAAGTCTGAAAGATAGAGGATGGATGTGTACTGATCCGCAATAGTATAATTTTTCCGTAAAAGGCCCTAAGCTTGAAGACTTAAGCAATTTTGGAGGAAAATTGGAGTTTTTTGACAATGTCATGGATAGATCCCAATCCATGAATGGATCAATATCGATCCATCATATCTATAATTTTTGGCTATTTCGACACGTTCTTCCTCCTATCTTCTTAGATCTGACTTCTTTAGTGATTCAAGGCGAGATCGAAAGATTCTAATGTGTGTACTCGACTATAAATAGCAAGTTTCATCACTTGGAAAAGGACTTTTGAAAAATCTACTCGACTTTTGGTCTTTTTGCTGAGGAAACTTTGCCCAATTCGAAAACCAATCATCGTAATCTTTGGGTTGCATTGTATTTTGGTTATAACAGCGAAAAGTAATCAAACAAAAGCTATAAAGTGGTGTTACGCCAAAGAAATCATCGAGCACACATTAGAATGAACGTTTAATGTTTTATAATTCATATATTAGTAATTGGTTGAAACTAAATGGTATTCGAGATAAATGTTTAGTTTCATTGTTGATGTTGTTGTACCTAGAAATGTTAGGGTCGCGCACAATGATAATTGGAGTTTGCACTTGAAGATTGACGTTGGAATTGAAGTGGTATTAGTGGATCATCGACTTAAATTTGAGTGGTTAATAAACTATTTCATTTCCTCAAAGTCGTTTGATGAGTGTGAATGTGCACTTGTCCGAATGTCAAATGATTTATTACAAATACGCATGTCAAACACGATGTATCTCGAATATAAAATGTCATTTACCAATGAAACTTAAGGAAATAACCATGTGGAAATGGTAAGAATCTCAGATTTGAAGTCTCTAAATCGAAGAGGGCATTGTTAAGCTCATAACACAAGAAATGATGTGTCAATTAGAATTGTAGATTGAGGGTTGTGGATGGATGAATTTTGATTCTGCCTATGATAGGCATTTAGACACCTAAAATTTCATTAAATACATATCGAAAAAAATATAGACATTTGAAATTGAAGTTTAGACGTCTGAACAAGAGATGAAAATTGCTGCGGATCAGTGTGTTTTGGGCCAGTTTTAGGCTCATGAATTGGAATTTCGAACAACTAAAAAAGTGTTTCGGATGTTTGAATTCCAATTCAGATGCATAAATTAGAATTTTAGGTGCCTAAAGTGCTAATGTTGAATTTTTTCGATTGGTTTTGATCGAAACTTCGGGATATGATATCTTTCAACAAGAATTCAGAATAAGATGTGGTTTGGACCAGTAATCTTCATATTTCAAAAGAAATAATCTATGAAGGTTTGATAGGTCTAGAATTATTTTGATTTCAAAGCCCACGAAGGACCCACTCTGACATGTATTCAAAAACAATAGATTTTGAAATAGACTGAAAGGATGCGTCGATGATGTTGAATGACATAATGGTCACAAGTGATGTTGGAGACACTTTTATAGAGTCATTTGGTGATTTTTGAGAAGTCAAAAATAGGATATTGTGATATAAGTTTTCGTATGATATTGCATATATGGAATAAGTTTGTATCTCTAGCCTTCGACATTGGAATTATATATTTTTAGACCATTTATAGCATGAGTGGGTGTTGTATAGGGTGTGCACCCGTATCTGGACCGACATGTTTGATAAAAAGAAGTTTTATCTCAATAATGTTGCTGTATACCCTAGCTATGATGTAGGAAGGGTAAACACTTGAAAATATCTATCAATTTGTTCTCATGATAAATACATTGTAGCAATTAGGCATGTGTAAATCGATTCTGGTTCTATACGATTGTAGGTGGTGGATGATCGCATTGAAAGCATCGTAAGCATGGGTCTTATATTGGTGACCATATTTGGTGGGTTTTGGCCTTAGTAGGGAATCCATGGCCCATAAGCTTAGTATGTGTTAGTTAAGTATGATTTTCTTCGTGATGTTTTTATATGATAGTTATATTGTATAGCATAGTAATATAATAGAATGTGTTATCTTGTTGGATGCAGGTGAAGATGCAAGTTGGCGTATGATTGCATTAGCTTAAGTTTTATCATTTGGTATTATTCATGACATATTAGCATATTGCTTATCATGCAGGCAAGTGATATTTCCTTTTCACAAGACATTGTGTTTGACCATCCCCTTATTGTTTCTTTGTTATCTACTAGCTGAAATCAATTCATAGAGCCATAGCTATATTACTGCTATGATTATGTCTGTCTAATATTTGGGTGTATTGACATATTGACATTTATGTTTGAGATATGTACTCTTATAGGATTTGATGTATCATCCACTATTTTTATTGTGATGTTAGACCTTATGCTTTTTGATATGATGTGCACTTAGTCCTTTATATGTTTATGCTAATGTTAGATTTTATATTCTTTTGTTATGAGAATTGGTTACTTTGGATAGATATGCTATATGATATTTATTGTTTTTACAAATATTATACTTAACGAAACATCATACATGACACAGTTGGGGAATCTGGTTACTTTTATGCCTGGATTCTAGGAAATAAAGGAGGTGTATTGTTTGTATTTTGTTATACTTATGCATGTTACCCGATCACTATAAACTGGGATAAGTTGAGATAGTTTGTTTGTAAGCATTTAGCATTTAGGAACCCGCTTTGTGTTTCTAGCAACCTATACTATATTTTGGGAAGAGTCGAGAATAATTTCCATCTACATATAGCTACTATAATCTATACCACTCGTGCAACGTATGTTAGGGACAATGCTGAAATTCTAAATCATTATATGCCAACGTGGTTCAAGAGATACCTTCAAGCTACATCATAGGGTACCCTTTCTCCAACAAGTGTCCCTCCTATACCGCATTGGTTGGTGTGATGCCTATTCCTCCACTACCTCTGCCACCTATTCTTGGTTTTTCGTGTTTTTGTAGAGGTTACCTCCATATGGGAGGCAAGCCTTATTTGGAGGCGAACTCGTTTATTGAGACTCGGGCACGTATCCATACTAGTGAGTGGATCTTTGATGATTTGTCACTTGAAAATTTGATAAATAAACATCTTGCTTCTTGTTAACTCCAAGTAGAATATTTCCATTTGTGGTATGTGTAATTGGAGAGGTGGATGAGCATGTTATGACTTGAGAAGAGTTCAAGAGGAGGTTTAAGATTCGGTTTATTTCTAAGGAAGATAGGGGCTTGCAAGCCGAGGAGTTCTTGTATCTCCAATAAGATGATAAGATTTTGAAGGAGTACATCAATGAGTTCACACAATTAGATCGTTTTGGGATAGACAAGATTAACACTCCATATAAGAAGGCCAAGAAATTTTCTATAAGACTCAATTACCTCTCAAGGACCTTGCTCGTAGCCAAATTCTTGTGCATGCTTCTTGAAAGTATTGTGAAGTTGGCTTACTAAACTCCATTTCTCAGTGAGTTCCTAAAGTGCAAGAATTTAAAGTGGAAGTAAATTAAAAGTTCCAAAGTAAGAGGAATGACAAGTGGAACAAGAATAACTAAGGCTAAACGGAGAAGAGGGATGGCTTGTCATAGATGCCACTTGAAGGGGCATATTGTAAAGATTATGCGGTCAACCTTAAAGAAATGTTTCAATTATGGTCAGCAAAGATATTTCAAAAAAGTTTGTCCATCTCTTCATAAGGGTCAATAAAATGGATAAAACCTATGCTATCCAGGCATCTCTTAGATCGAGTGCTCTGCCAAATCTCAACAAACGGAAGAACATCACCATAGAAGTTATGCATTGTACTCATGACTTCCCTATTCATGTTTTATTTGTTATTTGACCTTCATATTTTTTATTGCTAGTCATCTTCTTGTTATTTTGCGTCTAGTGCCACACAATATCGATGATTCTATTATTGTTTTGAATCTCGTTATAGGGTCGGCACATCTTTCTATGATTTTAAAGACGTTAAATTATCTAGGGGCAAGTGCGGGTTTTCTTTGAATCATTTATGCTTTGATTTTCGAGTTATGGACTTATTTTAGGGGTGATTGGATGATGAAGCATGGGATTATCATTAGTTATTGTGGTTATGTATTCCATGTGAAGGATAGTGGCGGTAAGGGGCTTGTTGTTTATTGCAAGCTGAGAGTTCTATGACATTGAGTTATTTATACTCTCTAGATCTCTCACATGATGGATTGACAGAAGTTATGATTGCTAGGAAATTTACGGATGTATTTGTAGAGGATTTGGATTTACCTCCTTATTAGGAAATCAAATTCCATATTGATTTAGAGCAAGATGTCAAGCCGGTTGTTTTACTTATTAGACAAATTGTTCAGAGAGAAACAAGAGAGTTGGAACTCAAATGTCTAAAATGAATCATCCCATTCATTATTTTCAACTACTACTTCTTCATTTATTTTTTAAGGAAATGGATTTCTTACCTCTAAGTCCACATAACGCCTTCATATCTTAACCAAAAGTTAAAAACTAAATACCTAAATTCATGTTAAGAGATTCTCTATATTTCAATACCATCAAGTTAATATTTAAGAGAAGAATTGTGTTGGATCATAGGAATCAAAGGAAGGTAGCAAATTGGATGTTATTGGAGCTTGGATTTCTAAGGAGTTTAGTGAGTGGGATCTCTTCTCTAATGTGATGACCCACTATTTTTTAAATTAAAAATCAATTATAAACGATGTTAAAATACACTTAAAACTAATTTAAAATATTAAAAGCAGTGAACCATAGGTAAATTAAAATTAAATGAATTCTAAATCAATGAATATAAAAAGGGAAACCTCACAGCGGAATTTAAATATCAACACAAATAGACACAGAGATAGATATATAGATATATACACAAACAAAAATATCATCTCAATAATTGAAGATTACACAAATCCAGTACATTAGATTTTATGCATCTTTCAATACACTAATTATAAAAACAACGACCATAAATTTTTTGATGCAAGAGATATACCGATCTATCCTTTGGTTACAACTCCTTCCAGACACTTTTCTCTCCTCTTCGCTTTCACCTGCAAACTTATATATATAGAATAAAAAAAGGTTTCAACTATGTTTGACCATGCCTAACCCTATAAACTATGGTCATAGACTCGATAACTATTTCATAAGAAAATACTACCTACGTACCCTTTTCGGGGATTAAGCTAGTTCTATTTTCTGCTCTTCTTTGGCATCCAAATGTTTGTTAGCACATTACAATTGCATCATTCATACAACATTGCAACCGAGAATTTCAAATTATGTCTCTTTTCAACCGAAATATTCTTCCCAAAAATAATAATATATATTCTCAATAAAATAATTTTCAAATTAGGACTCTTTTTAATGGAAATATCTATACCCAAAAATAATTTTCTACTTAAAACATCATTTTTCAAAGAGCATCTTTTTATGTGAAAATATTTCCAACAAAAATTAATTTTCAAACAAAAGTTTTCTAAAATCAAATGCACTCCGTAGATTAAACTTTTCTTTTCAAATAAATATTTTATCACATTCTTTACCCAAAAAGATACTTCTCAAAAAAATACTTCCATCAATTATTTTAAAATATCTTTACTAATAATTTTCTAATAAAAATATTAACACCATATTATTTTCAAATTCTTTTGAGAAATAATTCCTTTAAAGTAAAATATCTCTATTTTGGAATAACTTTCCTATAAAGTATCTTTGAAATAAATCTCCTTTAAATCATATAATATTCACTGTAAAAGAATGTTTTACAAAATGTACCCTTCTTTAAAATAAGTGTTCCCACTAGATATTCCCTCACAAGGTATCTCCAAAAAATATTTTTAAATCCTTTGTTATCATTAAAATAGTTTTCTTCCTCAACAGATCTTTTTAAACAAATACTCCTACAACTTTACATTATATTTAAATTATCTTATAGCAAAAAATATTACTTTTATCCTACATGTATCCCAACAAATATTTTTACAAAGTATTCCAATTCATAATGAGAATGTAATATATTTCTTCAATATATACCTTGTTAAAAGGATATTCCCAAATAATTTTTTTTTAGCTAAGATGTCCTTATTAACATATTTCTTTTAAAATAAGATATTTTCAATTAGAATACTTTCCAATAAAAATTTCCCTTTTCATAGATAAAATCTTCCTTTATTTTCACATAGATCCTAAATCATAACACCACTATAAAATATGTTCCAAAAAATGTTTTGTAAGCCAACAAATTTTTCCCATACTAAAATACTCTTTTAAAGGATGAATTATACTTCCAATATCTAGTGAAAGCATCCTTTTATAAAAATACTTCTAAGTAAAATATTTTCACAATATTTACTCTTTCTTAAAAAATATCTTCGTAGAAATATGTTTTTGCCAAATTAAATCCTTTATTTTTCAATATTTTTTTTAACGAATCACTTAATGCCAAAACTAAGCATTTTTCCCTTTTAATAAGATACCTTTGAAAATAGGAATCTATACTATTTAGATTTTCGAAATAAATACTATTCACTTAAAAATAAAGGTGGCTCCACCTTATTAAGGTCAAGTTTGAATCAATTTATATCGAATACCTGTTACTCGGGTCATAACTAACATTTAACACTCACACTTTATTTATGTTACACATAAAGGTCATCATTTTAGGGTGTGGTAACAAATAAACCATATACACAAAGCATACAATTATCGATCAAAATGATCCATCATTCATTATTTTGACCCAACCTAATGGTCAAACATACCCAAGGCTCATAGCATCAGTAAACATAAGCTTTATGTAACGATTCGTAATTTTGTCACTGTGAATTGGAATATTTAATTGATTTTAAATATTTAGATAATTATTTCAAATGATGAATAATTCACTTTAATTATTATACAACGGTAATAATTGATTTATAATGGTTTGATAAATATGTGAACTTATTTTATAAATAGAAACTTCATCGCATTTTGGCAGTTCGACTTCGTATTTTTATAAATGGATTTTATGTTATTTAAAATTGTTTTATAGCTTAAATAATCTTGTTTTAACTATTTAAAGTTGATAAGAAATTTATTTTCGATTTTTAATTTACAGAAATAAATAGTTTGATTAAAAACTAAAAATATAACCAGGATTCGAATTCCGAATTATCGACGGCTTAACATATAAAAGTTATATTTAAATATTGCAAAGTTGAAAATTAAAATGACATACATATGCACATATAACAAATAAATAACACATAAGTTAACCATATTTTAATTTGGGGCTTTGCATAGAAGGTCCTTATTTCTGACGTGGTTACAAGAAAAGTCCCTATAGCAACAAGTATGTAAATTAGGTCCCTATTTTTTCTAAATCGGAAAGCGAAAACTATCTTGCGTTTTCCTTATAGAAAGCGAAAGTCAACTTGCGCTTTTCAAAATTTTTGAAATTTTCAAAAGAAATTTCAAAATTAACAAGCACAAACTAGCTTTTGCTATTCTAATAGAAAACGCAAGCTAACTTGCGCTTTTTAAAAATTTTAAAATTTTCAAAAGTATCAAATTTTTTAAAAGAAATTACAAAATCAAAAAGCGCAAACTAGCTTACGCTTTTCTAATAGAAAACGCAAGCTAACTTGCGCTTTTCAAAATCTTTAAATTTTTCAAAAGTATCAAAATTTTTAAAAGAAATTTCAAAATCAGAAAGCTCAAAGTAGCTTGTGCTTTCTTGATAAAAAGCACAAGTTAACTTGCGCTTTTTAAAAGTGTCAAAAATTTCAAAAACTAAAATAAAATAAAAATCATGCAAGTTTCCTTGCATTTTCTGTCAGAAAAGCGCAACACACTGTGCATTTTCTTTTCTTAAAAATAGGGACCAAATTTACATACTCATTTCTACAAGGACTTTTCTTATAACAATATTAAAAACAGGGACCCGTACCTCTTTTCTTGTATTAATTAAAGTGAGTAAGATTAATTAAAGGAGATAAAATTCCTTAAAACAAGGCATGAATTAAGGAGCTGTAACGACCCGAATTTTTCGACGCCCGAAAGTCGACATCAATACATCCACTGTATCAAACGCCGAACAGTCGAAAGCCGGAAAATCTGAACCGTTAGGATTAAAGAAGAAGAGGTAGAAGAAGAAAAACAGAAACAATGACAGAATCTCACATATCGCAGCGGAACAACATATAATAGATAAATGAATATCTTCAAAACAAAGAACTATATCAGTTATTACATTACATCACATTACATTACATTATCAGAGTTTACAACAACAAACAGCGGAAAAGAAATAATATATACTAGTTGATACGCCACGCCATCCCGCTTGCCTCCAAATCTCTACAACAACTCCTGAATTCCAGAATGACCTGATAACCTGACTCTAGACTGCCCGTGTGGAAATTTGGTGGGCACCCAGAGTTTAGAAAGGGAACAATGAACTCCAGGTCAGTCGTGGGACTGGTGTGAGGTCTTAAAAACAGTTATTTTCACAAAGAAAATAAAAAGAAACCCGCTATGCTTTTGAAAATGAAACTACCATAAGGCCTCCCGCCACACACACAATGCAATTGCAGACTTGGGGAAGATTTCTCCTTATGGTAGTCAAACATGCTTACTACGCAAAATCCTTTGATATTATTATTATTGGTGCACAGTGCAGAAAACATTTCGAAAGTATAATATTAATCTTAGCCAGCATAGGTACCATTATATTATGCCTGCTATAGCTACCATTTCAAATGGCAGGTTCTACAACTAAAATCGTACAAGGCGCATATTGTTTCTTTAGATTTTCAACAAATGGTTAGGCCAAGGAACTTCCTACTGCCACATGGGTACGCCTCTGGCGGGACATCCTGAGAGCCTAACCGGATCTCTGCCAACACAAGGCTTGGTTACCTCTACAACAATAGGTAACTACTGACACGAGTATGCCATCCCCCGGTTGTAAACAACCTTTATCCGAGGATCCTCAACAACAACAATCACAAAGTAATATATATTTGCGATATCCAAATAAGTTAAGTATCTGGGCTACATACCATGATACCACTTCTATCTAGAAGGAAATGTACATACCCTAAGGGGCGCTACCCCCTATAACCTTGCTGCATTCTTCCTGTTTCGACCATTCCGGGGTGTGAGGTCCGACGAAGTCTCGTCCACAAAACTACGCTTTTCACAAAAGCCGTGCTTCGATCAACAAATAATCAGCAGCCCTTCGTATGCCACATTACCAAATTGGGAATGTATTACTCATTAACTACATAACCTCTGAACTCATACGTCTCAGAGAAGAGTGTTAAGCTAAGAGTATAAATTCTCCGCCACCAGCAGAAATGTATTTGGTAGAAACCAGCTTTACATCTTAAAGTTTAACATCAGACACACATCCATACAAGTCCGTTTCGGGATCGAACGGAACCGAAGGCACTTCCAAAGAAGCCCTTGCAATGCGGATATTCATTAATCACGTCTGGAATCCCCATCACAAAGGGTGATAAAATCTCTATATAGGAGCAACCCGGTGCAGAGACATTCGACAGGTAATCCTTTCGCTTTCGAAAATACCCGGTCTCCAACACCATCTTCAAATGCAATCCCATTTCGTCGTATCGTTACTCGGAATGGGTTTTATGACACTAGGTCCTCTCCCGGCTAATCCGAATAACGAGCGCTTATTTTTTTTAAAATTAGTGTTCATTCAGTTTCTAACAAATCACAACAAATTCCAATTTGATCTTCTAAACAAAAGATCCATCACAAACACAAAGGTTCAATGTGGATTTCGAATATCCATTTGGAATTTGACTCCCGGTCGCATCGAAATTCAAATGCCATTAAAGGCCAATATTGATAGTCGGTTATTTAACTATCAATCATCATTCACAACAGTCGCTGGATTTCAAATAAATTTCCCCAATTATTATTATTTTCAATATATCTTCACAAGATAAAATTTTACTTTTCAACACTTTGAAAATAAATTCAAATCAATTTTTTTTCACACTTCAGTCCTTTGAAAATAAATTTCAAAATCAATTTTTCCTTACGCGGAAAACATTTTCAATATTTATTCATTTCCACTGAAAATTCTACCGAGTTCAAATATTTAAAATAATATAAAATACTTATTCAAAATATACTTGGAAACATTTAAAATAAACTATCTTATAATATTTGCTTAAATATTAGTTATGAAAAATATTATACCGATATCTCATATAAAAAAAATTCAAGTCCAAAACTAATTTTAAAATAAAATTTGTAGATAGAGTATGAATATTTAAATAACTATTTCCTAAATCAAATATCAATTTAAATCTTTAAAATAATCCCTTATATAATTAATTAAATAAATTTTTACTTTAAAGGTTTAAAACAATTTTCAAAACTAATTTCTTCAACAGTATTATTTTAAAAACCAAATCTAGAACTTTTATATTTTATTTAAAAGCTATTTAAAAATATACTCGGCTTTCCAGGGAAAAATTCTTTTTCCATTACCAAATGGTCCATTCAAATAAATTAATAAATATTCTTGATTTATTTTAATTTATATTCCAATTTGTAAATATCTTTCCACACTTTAAAAATAAACCAATATTTATTTTTAAACAATTTCCCTTTTCTTTACAAATTCACGTTGTGAATTTACATTTCCAAATATCAACTGATATACGAATTTTAAATCGATTCCCAAATATCATCTTCAAAACCCAATCAAATCCCAATTTTATTTCCAATTTATTTCAAACACAAAATCAAATTCCAATTTGATTTCCCAAATTAATTTTCAAATATCAAATCAATTTCAAATTGATTTTCCAAGTTATTTCAAAAACACCAAACCAAATTTCCAAATCGATTCCTAAGATTTATTCTAACTCCAAATTAATTCCCGAATCGATTTCTAAAATTAATTTCAACTCTAAATAAAATTCCAAATTTAATTTCTAAATTTATTTCCTTTTGAAATAATTTTTTTTATCTCTTTCAAATATTTAAAATACGTACCTTAAATAAATTCTTCAACTATTAAACAACATTCTCGAAATTCCTTTATCAAAAATATTTCCCATATTTTTTTTAATTCGATCGGATTATAAAAATCAACTTTAATACTTTAGTTGTAATGGTCAAAGCTTTTCTACTTTAATTTCCAACAAAATCCAATTTCATATTTCTGGTGTCCTACGATACCAAAAATATATTCGGCTAAATTTTAGCCTACAATGGTTTCAATCACAAATAGTCACACACAGAGATTATATTCAATATTGAACAAATCAAAATGTTTTGAGGAATCCAGTTGGATCCCTCCAACCTGTTTTCCCTGCATCCACAAATGTTAGCACAACAATTAAATACCCATTCCACTTCGAGGTGGAATATCGCGGTATATGGGATTTATAAAATATTATCCGCTATTATACGGCGCAATAGGATCTCATCTGCTCCAATAGGCAGGTATATATCCAAATACCAATCAATATATCATATATCAATCAAACAATCATCAATCATCATATAATAAATTATTTCTCACTTATATAAAAATATCAGTGAGTCAGAAAGAGTGAGTTGTACTCACTTTGCTTGCAGTTGCATTTTCAGTGTTTTATTCTGAATAAAATTAAATGAGCATTTAATTTCATCCAAAATTCACACTAGCTCCAATCAACTCCAATCTAGCTCCATCGTGTAGTATTCGCTAATACGATTCGAACGCAATCCGTTTCGTCAGTTTTCGACCTCGTATGAACAAGTTATAGTGTTTTAAAGTTTAAACGAATTTATATAAATCAATTTACAATTTCTATTTTATATTTTTCTAAACCTTTCTCATCTCGGCCGCTAGATTTGCAAAACACGATCATGGCCGTGCAACGTTTCTTCCCCCCTCCAGTAAAAACGCACGTAAGAACCCAAGGGTCGCCACTTTGCCCTAATTGCCGCGACCACCACGTCGATCTTTACGACGATCGGAGACTATGGTTTCGAATCCCCCTACGCGTGCCACCATCAGCCCTGATGTGGACGAGCTCGGCCTCCCCTTTGTGTTGAAAACTGTGCACGAACGCGTTGCCTTCAAGCTTGATTTCCCGCCACATCGTTGCTCGAAATTTCATCATCACCGTATAGATTGATAGATCTCATCATCCCCTTCGAGGTTGTAGTTGGAGATTTCTGGTAATAATGATGGATTGAGAGATAATAGGGGAGGAAGATCGGAGATCTCTAGCCTTTGAAAATAAATGGCGGCCAGCCCTAGATGTGTTAGGGTTTTGTGAAAATAAGAAATTTTGACGTCCTTTTATAGAAAATTCCGCGACACTATTCACCCGATTTTTTTTCGAACTCCAAACGAAGCGTGCTACCTGGCATTTATAATGTTTTACCCATATTCCGAACATAGTGGAATATATATCAGGAGCCAATTCGATCGTATTTGGAAGATAGGTTTTCAAATCGACTAATTTAAATTTAAAATTCACCTAAACGATTTTCTACGCGTTTTAACTTGCCCCGGACAAACCGTAAATCCGATTGACACGAAATTTGAAACCTTACAATAATATAACATTACAGATCCGATGAAACTGGTTTCGTCGAAATCTGATACTGTTTGAAAAATGGCTATTTTTACTCGTTAATTAAATATTAAAATATTCAATTTCTACAAATTAACTTTTATTTCGATTTTAAAAGTTTTATAATATCATTCTAATTCAAATATGATTTAATTCAACTTTATAAATCATTTTTATTCATATTAAATCCAAATTCTAATTATTTTCACAATTTCAAATATTAAATCAACAATTTAATTATCCAATTAAATCTAGATATTCGAAATATAATCTATTCGGCTTGTATCATCTTCAGTATTATCAATATAAATTTTCTAAGCCATCATTTTTTTAACAGGATCAATATTGAAGATTTACAATTTTACCCAAATTTCTATAATTAAATTCAATAATTAAATTGCCAAATTCATCCTGATATTTGAAATTCAAGTTAAACTATCATTTGAACATTTAAAATCAATTAAATACTCCATTTCAAATGTTAAAAATTTCCGGGACGTCACATCCTTCCCCCTCAAAAGAATTTCGATCCGAAATTACTAGTTAAGAAGAATGATCCTCAATCCGTTTACTATTTTCCCTATCCAAATAATTTTATCAACTTTCCAAAACAAATCTTTTTATTTAAGACCTATCATTTCTTCAACTAACTCTCCAAATTCAATCGTAAGTTTCCAAACCACCTTGTTTACTTAACCAATTCAAATTTAAATTTAAATTCAAATTTTAAATTATCAAAATTTTCCTAAAATTTTTCTAACACCCTAAAATTTCGATAAATTTGGCCAGCGTTTCCTTTGTGCGGCTAGCTCGGTATGACTACAAAATGGCACCACAGGCCCTCAGATTCCAAAAGAAAACAAAAAGCCAAGTGGCTGGACAAGAAAATCACCAAATTTATACTGAAATTGAAATACATACCTTTTTGTCGAGCAATTCAAATTTTATCTTCAGAAATCAAAATCCAATTCTTTTTCCTTTATAATACCTGTAAGCTATTAAGCAATAATATCCAATTACCATATCCAAAACCGTTTAATCCATTTCCTTACCGAATTTTCAATCATACTTCTTGTATCATTTTTTTTACTTCACTATTGAAGTTATATATCCATTTTTATTCAATCTTGTATTTTCAATTTCATTTGAATTCAATTGACAAATTTCAATTCTATTTGGACTCAATTTGTCTTTTGAATCTTGAATTCTTTATCTTTCATCTATAACTGATTCAAATCATTATTTTAATTTAGTTTCATTCACTAATTTACTTTAATTTCCAATTTGAAATTGTTTGTCGCCAACAATTTTCTTTCAAAAATTTTCTAACTCCCAAAATTTTCAGAAAATTTTGGCAGAGCCCCCTTTGTACGGAGGAGCTTTTGATATTTGACAAAAGATATAAATATATATACATTGACCCACCCGGTCGGAAAAACAAAAACAGTTCATATTTCCTATTTTAATTGCGTAGGCGTACCTTATTTAGCATTTTTTAAGCAAAGCTGGTTATTATTAGCATTTTAGCGCGACCAATCCAGCCAATGCCCCCCTGTACCTGTACTTACTCAATTTCAAATACGTAAGTGACATATATATGAAGTTTAACAACATTTCACTTATTTGCAATAGTTGAACACATGAATTCTAAAAGCAATGCACACTAAACACTTTCCGTAAGCAATTTATATAGTTTTAATACTAATTCAACCGTTTTCAATTAGTTCATATACCATTTTCATTCAATTTGAAGGGTTTACAGCCCACTCGCTTACATTCAATTCATTTTTAATTTTAAACAAACCCATATTATTCCAATTGATTAAAAATTCAATTTTATTCATCTCTGTTAATACATTTACTTTCTTTTACAATTATTGAATTTCGATTCATTTCAAATCATATTCAATTTCGTCATTCCTTTAATTAGTTTTATTTACTTTGTTTATTACAAACCAAATTCAATTCCAATTCAATTCTTATTCAACTTATTTTCACTTCCACATTTACTTTCATCCAACTTCTCTTTAAGTTAGATTTTTATTTTAACAACTTCAAACTTTACAAGTTATCAACTTAATGATATTCCATAAATATTTTATATAACTTTCCAGAGTCTTTTCAACCTTTCAAAACCATTATTGAAAACAATTCAAATTATCCTTTGAATTGCAAAACCAAACCCAAATTTTCCAAACAACTTTAATTTAAAACAATTCAGTAGCAATTCCTCTTTTGGAAACTCGAAAATGAACATCAATGATGCTGCAATCATCACCAAAGTTATTTTCCAGCGACCGAAAAGAGTTTAGTGCTTTTATCCCTTCAAAACATTTTTTCCAAACCTTTGAAAATCATTTTCAAACTCAAATTTTTTCCCAAATCTCAAAATTTCAAATTATTTCAAATTCATTTAATTTTCTGTCAAATATTTTTCTAGAATTCTACTTCTTAACTTTGGAGTTACGATTTCAATATCTTATTCAATTTTAATGATAATAATTTAATATCATCACTTTCTAACAACCAAGCAATCATATATTATAATAATTCACAGAATTTTTTTCTCTTTTATATACGAAAATAATTTAGGTAAAATTATTTCATTTACCCTATTCTAAAATGATATCGTGTCGAATTTATTCTGTACAAGTGTTTAGAGATCCCTATCTATAACGTTAATTACTCTTATTGACTAGAATCCATATACCACTCAACAAACCAATTAACACAATATAAACAATTTTATATTCACTAACAAATACGCGCTCATATATATTATTACACTCAATCTCATTCTAGAGTACTGCTGACTCTATCTCTAATGAGTAACACCAAACATACCCAAGGTTGTCGCTTAACCAAATGCTCTGATACAAAATTTGTAACGACCCGTTGGCAGCGGCGACCGGTAGGCTTTGCAACCATCCCAGACTCACCGTGGCTTACACTGGTACATGAAACTTGGTTTTACGGCCAGCCTTTCGACTGTCATGGGTTACGCCTAACCAACCCCGTAAAGAGGACATGTGGGTGTAAGAGTCTCCCGTTCGCCACCAAACACGAAGCGAGAACCCCCCATCACATTTCACTAAGACAAGCAAGTCTCATCCGCAAAGCTACGCTTTTCACAAAAGTCGTGCTTCGATCAACAAATGATCAGCAGCCCTTCGTATGCCACATTACCAAATTGGGAATGTATCACTGGTAACCATCAACTACATAATCTCTGAGCTCATACGTCTCAGAGAAGGGTGTTAAACAAAGAGAATAAATTCTCCGCCACCAACAGAAATGTATTTGATAGAAACCAGCTTTACATCTCAAAGTGTAACGTCAGACACACATCCATACAAGTCCATTCCGGGATCGAATGGAACCGAAGGCACTTCCGAAGAAGCTCTTTCAATCCGGATATTCACTAATCACGTCCGGAATCCCCATCACAAAGGGTGATAAAATCTTTATACTAGAGCAACCCGGTGCAGAGACATTCGACAGGTAATCCTTTCGCTTTCGAAAATACTCGGTCTTCAACACCATCTTCAAATGCAATCCCATTTCGTCGTATCGTTACTCGGAATGGGTTTTATGACACAAGGTCCTCTCCCGGCTAATCCGAAAAACAAGCGCTTATTTTTTCAAAAATAAGTGTTCATTCAGTTTCTAACAAATCACAACAAATACCACTTTGATCTTCTAAACAAAAGATCCATCACAATCACAAAGGTTCGATGTGGGTTTCGAATATCCATTTGGAATTTGACTCCCGGTCGCATCGAAATTCAAATGCCATTAAAGGCCAATATTGATAGTCGGTTATTTAACTATCAATCATCATTCACAACAGTCGCTGGATTTCAAATAATTTTCCCCCAATTATTATTATTTTCAATATATCTTCACAAGATAAAATTTTACTTTTCAACAATTTGAAAATAAATTCAAATCAATTTTTTTTCACACTTCAACCCTTTGAAAATAAATTTCAAAATCAATTTTTCCTTACGCGAAATACATTTTCAATATTTATTCATTTCCACTGAAAATTCTGCCGAGTTCAAATAATTAAAATAATATAAAATACTTATTCAAAATATACTTGGAAACATTTAAAATAAACTATCTTAGAATATTTGCTTAAATATTAGTTATGAAAAATATTATACCGATATCTCATATAAAAAAAATTCAAGTCCAAAACTAGTTTTAAAATAAAATTTGTAGATAGAGTATGAATATTTAAATAACTATTTCCTAAATCAAATATCAATTAAAATCTTTAAAATAATCCCTTATATAATTAATTAATTTTTTTACTTTAAAGGTTTAAAACAATTTTCAAAACTAATTTCTTCAACAGTATTATTTTAAAAACCAAATCTAGAAGTTTTAAATTTTATTTAAAAGCTATTTAAAAATATACTCGGCTTTCCAGGGAAAAATTCTTTTTCGATTACCAAATGGTCCATTCAAATAAATTAATAAATCTTCTTGATTTATTTTGATTTACATTCCAATTTGTAAATTTCTTTCCACTCTTTAAAATTAAACCAATATTTATTTTTAAACAATTTCCCTTTTCTTTACAAATTCCCATTGTGAATTTACATTTCCGAATATCAACTGATATATGAATTTTAAATCGATTCCCAAATATCATCTTCAAAACCCAATCAAATCCCAAATTTATTTCTAATTTATTTCAAACACAAAATCAAATTCCAATTTGATTTCCCAAATTAATTTTCAAATATCAAATCAATTTCAAATTGATTTTCCAAGTTATTTCCAAAACACCATACCAAATTTCCAAATGGATTCCTAAGATTTATTCTAACTCCAAATTAATTCCCGAATCGATTTCTAAAGTTAATTTCAACTCCAAATTTAATTCCAAATTAAATTTCTAAATTTATTTCCTTTTGAAATAAATTCTTTTATCTCTTTCAAATATTTAAAATACATATCTTAAATAAATTCTTCAATTATTAAACTACATTCTCGAAATTCCTTTATTAAAAATATTTCCCTTATTTTTTTTAATTCGATCAAATTATAAAAATGAACTTTAATACTTTAATTGTAACGGTCTAAGCTTTTCTGCATTAATTTCCAAAAAAAATCCAATTTCATATTTCTGGTATCCTACGATACCAAAAATATATTCGGCTAAATTTTAACCTTCAATGGTTTCAATCACAAATAGTCACACACATAGATTATAAATAATCAACATTCAATATTGAACAAATCAAAATGTTTTGAGGAATCCAGTTGGATCCCTCCAACCTGTTTTCCCTGCATCCACAGACGTTAGCACAACAATTAAATACCCATTCCACTTCGAGGTGGAATATCGCGGATATTATCTGCTATTATGCGGCGCAATAGGGTCTCATCTGGTCCAATAGGCAGGTATATATCCAAATACCAATCAATATATCATATATCATCCTAAAAATCATCAATCATCATATAATAAATTATTTCCCACTTATATAAAAATATCAGTGAGTCAGAAAGAGTGAGTTGTACTCACTTTGCTTGCAGTCGCAGTTTCAGTGTTTTATTCTGCATAAAATTAAACGAGCGTTTAATTTCACCCAAAATTCACAATAGCTCTAATCAACTCCAATCCAGCTCCATCGCGTAGTATTCGCTAATACAATTCGAACGCAATTCGTTTCGTCAATTTTCGACCTCGTATGAACAAGTTACAGTGCTTTAAAGTTTAAACGAATTTATATAAATCAATTTACAATTTCTATTTTTTTTATATATTTTTTAACCTCTCTCATCTCGGCCGCTAGATTTGCAAAACACGATCATGGCCGTGCAATGTTTCTTCCCCCTCCAGTAAATAAACGCACGTAAGAACCCAAGGGCCGCCACTTTGCCCTAATTGCCGCGGCCACCACGTCGATCTTTACAACGATCAGAGACTATGGTTTCGAAGCCCACTACGCGTGCCACCATCGGCCCTGATGTGGACGAGCTTGGCCTCCTCTTTGTGTTGAAAACTATGCACGAACGCGTTGCCTTCAAGCTTGATTTCCCGCCACATCGTTGCTCGAAATTTCATCATCACCGTATAGATCGATAGATCTCATCATCCCCTTCGACGTTGTAGTTGGAGATTTCTGGTAATAGATGATGGATTAAGAGATAATAGAGGGAGAAGATTGGAGATCTCTGGCCTTTGAAAATAAATGGCGGCCAACCTTAGAAGTGTTAGGGTTTTGTGAAAATAAGAAATTTTGACGTCCTTTTATAGAAAATTCTGCGACACTATTCACCTGATTTTTTTCCAAACTCCAAACGAAGCGTGTCGCCTGACATTTATAATGTTTTACCCATATTCCGAACGCAATGGAATATATAGGGGGAGCCAATTCGATCGTATTTGGAAGATAGGTTTTCAAATCGACTAATTTAAATTTAAAATTCACTTAAACGATTTTCTACGCGTTTTAGCTTGCCCCGGACAAACCGTAAATCCGATTGACACGAAATTTGAAATATTACAATATTATAACATTACGGATCCAATGAAACTAGTTTCGTCAAAATCCAAGATTGTTTGAAAAATGGCTATTTTTACTCGTTAATTAAATATTAAAATATTCAATCTACAAATTGACTTTTAATTCGATTTTAAAAGTTCTATAATATCATTCTAATTCAAATATGATTTAATTCAACTTTATAAATCATTTTTATTCATATTAAATCCAAATTCCAATTATTTTCACAATTTCAAATATTAAATCAACAATTTAATTATCCAATTAAATCTAGATATTCGAAATGTAATCTATTCAGCTTCTATCATCTTCAGTATTATCAGTATAAAATTTCTAGGCCATCAATTTTTTTTAACAGGCTCAAAATTGAAGATTTACAATTTTACCCAAATTTCTATAATTAAATTTAATAATTAAATTGCCAAATTCATCCTGATATTTGAAATTCAAGTTAAACTATCATTCAAACATTTAAAATCAATTAAATACTCTATTTCAAATGTTAAAAATTTCCGGATCGTCACAGGAGCACTTTAAGGACTCTGTTTTAAGAAGCAGTTTCATGGCATGTCTCATGGCTTGTAGTCCTTTTCCTTAATGGTTAAGGAAGGGGTTTTATGATATTTTTCACACTTCCTAAGGCTATAAATAAGAGGGTAAGGCATCTTCATTTTCTACACAATTCATTTCTTCCTCTTCATGTCATCTCTTCTTCCCATCTTCTTTTCTATGGCCATGAGTGTTTAGGGTGGTGGCCTTAGGCCATGGGCAATAAGATGGAGGAGGAGGGCTTTAGGCCGTGGGTTATAGTGGTAAAGGAGATGGATATGTACTAGGGTGGAGGAAGGATGACCGTGTGCAAGGAGGAGGTGGAAATGCCTTGGACATGAGCTTTAGGTGGTGGAGGTTCTAGGCCGTGGGCAAGGTAAAGGAGGGAGGCGATGGCCATGAGCTATAGGAAAAAGAGGAAGGCTTTGATGATGTTTTGATGAAGTTGGAATTGTTAGTGAAGTATTGTGATGGATTGAACCTTGGTAGGAAGTAAATAGGTTAAATAAAAGCGAGTTAATCATGCTTTGAATTGCTTAATAATATTAATTGATATTCACTTGTTAATCACTTATTTATATTACTTATTAATTACTTAATATTGCTTGCTATTAGTGATAATAATGGACAATAACTACTTAATGTTATACCCTTGACCATATGCTAAAATGATTGCTTATATGGTTGAATTTATTTAGATAATGATTGGTTGATTATATAGAAGTTTGGTTGTGATATATATGATTATTATGATTTATAAGTTAAAAATAATATATGATGAGAAATGATAGCTATGTGAATTAACAATATATGTCTTGTGAAGATTTATTTACATTACACCCAAATATTATGCGTATACAGCATATGTTAGGCCTTTTTTGTTTTTAAAACCAAAAGAAATGTCATTTTATAATATTGGAATTTAATTCGGCAAAGTAAAGAAATTAGAAAATGGAGTTTTGAAATAGATTTGGAGTATTTCTTTATAAGGAAAGAGATTAGAAAAGTGGAGTTTTGAATTTTTTTTGGAAAATAAAATCTATGGTTTCATTTATAAAAAGTAATAGTTTTAAAAGTTGAAAATAATGTTGAAATATCATATTGTTTTGTATGAAAAAAATTTAGAATAAAAAAGATGGAAATTGAATATTATAATAATATAATATTAAAGATTTGGAATAAAGTGAAAATGAAATTTTAACAAAGTAAAACAGTGAAAGATTTATTCAATATAGCTTAATATGTTATTAAAGTATTTTAAAAGCGTTTCGAACAAGTTTTGAAAAATTTGACTAAAAGGTGAAAAATATGCCATCGCGTTTCGACAGTTCACGATCGCGACCTGAAAAGTTAAACGGATGTGTAGGATAAAATATATGATCTAGAATTATTTTAAATAAGAAATTTTCGGACCCTTATGATCATAGTTTACTAATGAAAAGAAAAGTCGAGTTTTCATTTAATAAAGTTTGAGATATGTCAAAATCAAGTTTTTAAAATCATCACATTTTGGTAGTTCGTATTCAACTCTTTAAAATGCAAGTTTTCAATCTTTAAAAATATTAGATAAATTCCATAAATAATTTAAATATTTGAGAAGGAAGAATTATAATAATGGGCATATATGTAATGAAACTGGTGTTTTAATCTATAAAGCTTTAAAATCACTATTCAGGGACAATTTAGCATTGAAATTTGGTAACTATTGAGTAAATGATTTGAATTTGGGTTTTCTTCTCGTTTTGAAATGTTTTTAAAATGATAAACCAAATATTTTTAAAATTTTAGAGTCGATCAAATAACTTGACCACCTCATGGGTGATAGAGGGGTAGTCTCTCTGTTGGGGTTCGGAAAACCAGTTGTCTGCTCCCTTTAGCTATCCAAACTGGCCCGATGGAGGGGATAGTTAATTTGATTTACTCAAATCGCATTTTCTTAAGATAAAAGAAAAGAGATTTGGAGTTTTCCAAAAAGGTAAAACAAGGTTTAAAATAGGATTTTGATGGTAAAGAACATTCTAATTAAATTCCATATTAAATCCCAAGGGGAGAACTTGTACTATCCATGTGAATTAAAAAGGTGATTTCACCGTTATTCGATGAATAGTGCAAGTTAAATATGGAAATTAGTATTGAGTATAATTAAGGTAAAATCCATGAATCCTTTTTACTCAATACAAAGCAATTTGGGTTTATAGTAAATGATATCTTAAATAACATGGTTTTTGACCCATTTAAAACATGTTTTTTTTTAAAATGAAATCTTTATTAACTGTGCTAATAATAGAATATGGAAATTTTTTCTCTAAGTACTTAAAAGAAAATGAGTTGATATTTTCAAAGTTAAAAAGAGGTTTAATAATTCTGTATATCCCAAAACAACAATGATTTAAAGATATATATCTCTATAAAATACTTTATTGGATGAAAAGAAATCTTCAAAAGTCAAATAATATTTTGAGTAAAACAGAAAAGAGGATTTAACGAAAGAGGCTTAACATTTTTGAATACACATATACACATAATTGGGTCGGAGAGACTGGTACCGAATATGGGTAATTCCTATCCAAAAACTACTTCGAACGAAAATACGCATTTGAAGGTGATGATATGTTGAAGGCGATGATTTTGAAGAAGGAGATCTTCATAATATAGGGCTGCTTGCCACTAACCCCGCTATTCCCATATTATATACATATGGTGGCAGTAGTACCTTTATTTTGAAATCTTTAATGTAGGACTGCTCGCTACTAATGCTAGGGGTGATTCCCAAACAGGATATAGTAGAAGGAGTGCCTTCGGTTTGTCCTATTCTAGGATAACTTGTATGTATGAATGTCTGATATTGAATTTTTGAGACCATGCACATTGATTTTTACAAACATACACCTGTTTTTGGTGTAGGAGGTAACTCCTCTTATACTTAAACACCCTTCCCAGAGGCGTATGAACCCGGGGGTTGTACTTTTTTGGAACCATTTAGCATGTCATCATAAATGGTAATGTGGCATTCAAAGTGGATTTTTCATGTGAAAGGTAAAGCGTTACCTCATGCCTCACACATCGGTAATTGTAGAAACATGGAAGGTGTAACTATCTATAATTTCAGTCATTTGATTTTGGAATATTTAATTGATTTTTAATATTGAAAATTTAATTTAATATATTAAATAACTCGAATTTCAAATATATCGATTTACTGGATAATTCAATTTTTGAATTTGATAGTTGAAATTATTTGAATAATTGAATCTTGGGTTTTAAGTTGGATAAAAATGATTAAAAAGCTTATTTAATTTCTATTAATAAGAATGAAGATAATAAAACTCTTATATTGGATTTAAAAGTGATTTAATCGATTTTGAAAATAGCTCCTTTTAATTAACGTATAAATATAGCATTCCGGGACACTATCTCGGATTTCAACGAAACCAGTTTCATTGGATCCGTAATAATGAATTATAATAGGCTATCAAATTTCATGACGATCAAGATGAATCGTTTGGCCATGCGAGATCGAAACGCGTAGTATTTAATATCAAAAATTTAATATAACATTTGGGTTCAAAAAGGTATCTTCTACATATGGTCGAATTAGCCCTCGAGACTACTTCCATTGTGTTCGAAATAGGGGTATAACGTATAAATTGCTAGGTGGCATGTCTCATTTGGAATTCGAAATTTTCGGGCGTTTTATAAATCGATATTTTAATTGAAAATTATATGTATATTGTTAGTCCATGAGATGATAGTTTTGATGACAACAACCTTAGAATAGATTATAAAATATAAATACTAACATTATAAGTTTACATATATATGTATATGTATATGCAGGATTTAACCATGCAGGTACTAACATTATTGTTTTGTATCCACTAACTTTTATTCAAAATGATTTTTCAAAATTATATCCTGTTTTCAAAATGTTTTCAAAACTTTCCTTTAGAAGATTCAAACTCCTCGATTCTGATTTTAAATAATTTTAGCCTCAAAAACATCTTTATTTTCAAAGTCAAATTACTCCTGATTTTTAAACTATCTTTTTAATAATATATTTAACTTTTAAATATTTATACTTAGATTTAAATATAAAATTATGGTTAAATTCTATATATATTATTCTTTATATTTACTTATGAATTTCAACTATAGTCAAGTAAAGTTTAAATTAGTTTTTATAAAAGATAAAGGTTATTTTCAAAGAAATTCAAAACATCATAAAAAGCTTTGGGATGTCGACATGCCTATGGGTACCATGTCGACATGGTGACAGTTTGATTCAAAAATTCAAATTTCAAAAGAAGTGTCTATTCGCCATAACTCTTCATGAATGGACATGGCTGTTGTTCTTCTATAAATAGGGGTCGGTTTCAACGAATTTTTAATCACTTTTTTCTGGTTTTCACTCCTATTCTTCTTCCTCTTTTCTTAATACATATTCTTATCATTACTCTGCCGAAATCAACATTGAATCATACTCGATTACTTCTAGTTTGATTCTCTATCACTCTCTCTACAAGATTCTCAGTGCTATTCAGAGTTATAGACTTCTTTGTAATCTATTAAGTGAAAAAAGGTGTGATTGTAGCCTTGGAAATCAACCAAAAGGGAAAAGGTGTGATTGTAGCCTTGGTAAATCAATTGGGCAAACTTGTGGCCTGGAAATCAAGTATCTCTACCCAGAGGATCAAAATTCTGGAGGGTGTACCTCGTAGCCTTGAAACCGAGGGTGTAATTGTACAATTGCTTTTGAAAGGAAATCTGTACTTGTGTTGCGGGACTGGATGTAGGGTAACTCTGAACCAGTATAAAATCCGCTGTGTTCTTTCCTTTACTGCTTTTATTTTATTTCTGTATCTGTGATTGTTCTTGTGATCATATCTGTGTCTGTATATTGCATACTTTTATGTCTACATTAACATAAATCGAAAAAGATTTAGTAATTCTTTATTAACACTATTCACTCCACTCTAGTGTTAATCTTAGCCTTAAGATCCATAATCCGCATTTCTCACAATTGGTATCAGAGCGAGGTTTTCAAAGTTTCATAATCTAATTTTGAAAAGTTTTCAAAATGGCTACCAACATTGGTACTGTTATTAACACTAGTATCCCGTCACTAATTCATTTGTAGAGGGTTAGTCTATTGTCAGACCACCACTTTTTAATGGTAGTTACTATGCATATTGGGCATATATGATGTAAATATATTTACAATCTATAGGTTTAGACACTTGGAATAACACAAAAACTGAATATTCTGAACCCATAATTGATTTTGCACAGTGGACTGCTGAGCAAAAGACTGTTGCACAAAATAATTCTAAGGCAATGAATATTCTGTTTTGTTCACTAGATAGAAATGAATTCAATAGAGTGTCAGTTTGTAAGTCTGCATATGAAATCTGGAAAACTTTGCAAGTTACTCACGAAGGAACATGCAAAGTTAAACAGACCAAAATTTCTATGCTCACAAATCAGTTTCAATTATTTAAAATGAATGCTAATGAGTCTATTTCCGATATATATAGTAGATTTCAGGATATTGTGCATTCTCTAATATCTTTGGGAAAGGAATTTTCTGAAGAAGATCAAGTCAGAAAATTTTAAATTCTCTAACTCCAGAATGGGATCAAAAGACACTTGCGATCGAAGAGGCAAATGACATCAGTATTTTGAAGATAGAAGAATTAATTGGAAATCTAATGTCGTATGAAGTTCAAATGATCAGGAGAAGAGAAAGTAAAGCATCTGAAAAGAAATCAATGGCATTCAATGCATTGACCGATGGATTAGACTCAAACAGCGATAATGATGAAGAAATAGCCTTTATGAACAGAAATTTTAAAAGATTCCTAAAATACAGAAAGATGAATAATCTCAAGAGAAACAACTATAACAATTCTAGAAATCAGAATATAGTGCCAAATAATGACAAGTGTTACAACTGTGATAAATCAGGCCACTTCAAAAGAGACTGTCCGTATCTAGAAAGGCAGAATCCTCCTATGAACAATGAACTAGCAAAGAAACGGAAGCGTGCATTTACTGCTACTCTAGATGACTCAGACTCATCCTCAAGTGATGATGATCAGAAGACGGATAATTCGAATTTATGTTTCACAGCTGTTCACGACTCCGACGAATTCAGAGAAACAGACTCAGAGAAAGGTACACGTTTACAATACAATTGGTTGAAATTGATTGCTTAGAATTAGTTGCTTGATTGATTGATTTTTGAATTGGTGTGTGGTTTGAATTTTAAAATTTATTTTCTATTTTTATTATTTTTATTATTTTATTATTATTTTTAATACTTTCTGAAATATATTATAAGTATAATAATATTTCAGAAATATATAATAGACATTAATAATAATAATAATATATATATTAGAGGTCTTCAAAAAAAAATTCATGAAAATTCAAAAGCACATGTCGACATGGTCCCTACCATGATGTCGACATGGCCACCTGAATTTGAATTTCAAAATTTGAATTCAAATGTTTGAATTTTCCTCCACCTTTTCACTTCATTCAATTCTCTGAAAAGATACTTTTTGACCAGAGAATATGTCCTTTGAGAATCTATTTATTTACTATCTTTTATCATATCTTTTCACTTTCATTTTCAAATTCAAACTCTCTCTTCATAACTTCAAGCTCTCTACTCTATACTCTAATGGCTTCTTCAAGCAACCCCTCAACCATGAGAATTTCCAGAAAAATCAAAGAGCAATTATTCAATGATCCGGAGGCAATTAAAGCATACATCAATTATGCTAACCATGCCAAAGTCCATCCCGGAAAATTTGCTATTTTTCAAGATTTTTCTTCTTATGAAACCGATTCTCTTTTTGCAAACAATGGTGTTCTTAGTCTTATTGATGCTTCTCAAAATGATTTTGTTTGCTATCCTAATCTTGTCAAAATTTTCTATGCGAATTTAAATCACGGATTTTATGTTGGAAATGAAGATGAAATTTAGAGTAGTGTCAAAGGCACTCAAATTGTTTTGAATTGTGATCTTTTGGGTACCATTCTCAAGTGCAAGAGTTCGGGAATGGACCTTTCTAACTTTAAAATCGATGAACATGATCGTGAGACATTTCATCACATTTTCGAAAGAGATGATGATTTTGATTTTAAAAATAGAAATTTTTGACCAAAAGCAAGAATTTTTAATCTTCTTTTGCAACATACTTTGACCCCAAGATCGGGAAATTTTAACAATCCTACTTCAAAAGTTTGCAAAGCTCTTTTGCTATTTTCGGAAACTATGACATAAATTAGGCGCAAGTTATTTTGGATGAACTTCGTCCTAAAAATCTTGAAATAGGTGAGAATACTTTATACCATGGAATTTATCTCACTCTGATTTTTAACTATTTTGGAGTGGATTTCAAAGGCGAAGAATTTGTTTCTAGAAAAGTTTTCAATCATTCCAATATTTCGCTTATGAAAATTCCATTTGTTTTTCAACCTTATGAGACACTTACCGAAAAGGAAGAGCGGTTGGCTCATGAGGAAATGGAAGAAGAGGAAGTTGAAGAAGAAGAAGAAGGGGATGAAATGAAAATTGAAGAAGAAGAAGAAGGTGAAATGTCTTTGGAAAGTATTTAATATCCTTCCAAATCATCCAACAAAATCCTTCTCAAAAACCAAAAGATAATTGTGGAGAATCAACGGATTCTAAAACGATCCGTTAGTAAAAAGTTGGATAACATTTCTTCGAAGATGAACAAGTTCTTTTCAAAAGTTAGCAAGAAACTTAGACTATCTTCATCATCTTCATCCTCTAACTAGTTTTATCTTTCATATCTTGTTGTATTTGTTTTAATTTGCTTTGTTTCGAATGTTCATGTAGTTTGTTGTGTGCTTAATCATTGTATTATCGTAGTATGCAATGAAATGAAATTTCCTTTCTGTTATCTACCTTATCTTATCTCTAGAATAAATGTTAGTATATTGTATATATATATCCACAATTATTCACAAAATCAAATTTGTCATAACATTTCACTAACCCATGTCGACATCCCCTATGTGACCATGTCGACATGTACTGGTCAGAAATGCCAATTGATTTTGAATTTGAAATTTGAATAACTATCACATATGTATTCAATTCAAACGAATTTCTACACATATATATACCTGTTTCTTCCAGAATTCTTCACTGAAATTTATTTCTTATCATTTATATCCTCCATTTCTTTCACAAATTCAACTATGGCTAATCCTATTCACAATTTATCCGAAAATCTTGAAGAAACTCTTAATTCGTTCAAGAATATTCTCTCATTTATTCTACGAAACCAACGTCATTTAGAATTAAGTCAAACGCAGATGATAAAGGAACAAGAAAGGCACTTCGATGCGATACGATGGATGATATCCTCTCTGCACAAGGGTGATAACGAAGCACATCCTCCTGTCTCTCTCACCAATGACAATGATAATTGGGATGCTATTAAGGAAAACCCAATCTTTGGAGAAGAAGGATGGGTGGAAGTTCCACGTAATGTTTGATTTTTTTTATTTACTTTTTGATTTGTTTGAATGGATTTGGTTTGAATTGATACTTTGTGTGGATTGATTTGAGGATTGGTGTGTAAAACATATATATATATATACACATATATACATTGAACTAGTTATCATGCTTAGGAGTATAATTATTTCCTACTATATATATATATTCCGTTGTATAGTTTAACAATGCAGGTACTGAAGTCCAAGAATAAGGGGGTGTAAGTTTTTGTTGATGACAAAGGGGGAGAAATATAAAATAGGATAGTTAGGTATAGATTAAGGGGGAGTTGTTAGTTTTAGGGGGAGTTATTAGGATAGAAATAATATTTTATATACAAAGGTTGTCATCGTCAAAAAGGAGGAGATTGTTAGTCCGTAAGATGATGGTTTTGATGACAACAACATTAGAATAAATTATAAAATATAAATACTAACATTATAAGTTTAGATATATATGTATATGTAGGATTTAACCATGCAGGTACTAAGAATGAAGACCGTACAGTATAGAGATTCAAGAATCAAGATAAAATATCAAGATAGAAGATTCATGAGTATCGAGACTATCAAGAGTTCAAGATTTCAAGGATAAGCATTTTTTTACTATTAGGAATTTTTGTTAAAACTCATAGAAAAGCACTGGCATCTTAAAATCCAATTTATTCGTGGAATGGAATCCACTTCGAGCCCGTTAAAGGGATGGAACCCTAAGTAGGATGGAACCTACGAAAAATCTAGTAGAACATTGTTTTGTATCCGCTAACTTTTATTCAAAACGATTTTTCAAAATTATATCCTGTTTTTAAAATGTTTTCAAAATTTTCCTTTTAAAAGATTCAAAATCCTCGATCCTGATTTTAAATAATTTTAGCCTCAAAAACATCTTTATTTTCAAAGTCAAATTACTCCTGATTTTTAAACTATCTTTTTAATAATATATTTAACTTTTAAATATTTATACTTAGATTTAAATATAAAATTATGGTTAAATTCTATATATATTATTCTTTATATTTACTTATGAATTTCAACTATAGTCAAGTATATTTATAAAGTTTAAATTAGTTTTTATAAAAGCTAAAGGTTATTTCAAAGAAATTCAAAACATCATAAAAAGCTTTGGGATGTCGACATGCCTATGGGTACCATGTCGACATGGTGACAGTTTGATTCAAAAATTCAAATTTCAAAAGAAGTGTCTATTCGCCATAACTCTTCATGAATGGACATGGCTGTTGTTCTTCTATAAATAGAGGTCAGTTTCAATGAATTTTTAGTCACCTTTTTCTGGTTTTCACTCCTCTTCTTCTTCCTCTTTTCTTAATACATATTCTTATCATTACTCTGCCGAAATCAACATTGAATCATACTCGATTACTTCTAGTTTGATTCTCTATCACTATCTCTACAAGAGTCTCAGTGCTATTCAGAGTTATAGACTTCTTTTTAATCTATCAAGCGAGAAAAGGTGTGATTGTAGCCTTGGAAATCAATCAAAAGGGAAAAGGTGTGATTGTAGCCTTGGTAAATCAATTGGGTAAACTTGTGTCCCGGAAATCAAGTATCTCTACCCGGAGAATCGAAATTCTGGAGGGTGTTCCTCGTAGCCTTGAAACCGAGGGTGTAATTGTACAATTGCTTTTGAAAGGAAATCCATACTTGTGTTGCGGGACTAGATGTAGGGGAATTCCGAACCAGTATAAAATCCGGTGTGTTATTTCCTTTACTGCTTTTATTTTATTTCTGTATCTGTGATTGCTTCTGTGATCATATATGTGTCTGTATATTGCATACTTTTGTGTCTACATTGACATAAATCGAAAAAGATTTAGTAATTCTTTATTAACACTATTCACCCCCTCTAGTGTTAATCTTAGCCTTAAGATCCATATCCACATTTCTCACATATATCCCCATATCCTAGCCAATGCCCTTCACTATGCATGCCGTACCCACACTATTCAGCCATGCTTCCGCCTTACCTTCTACATATCAACCATAGCCATCTTTCGTCTATTAAAGCATGGCAGCAACAAATGAATACAAGTTTGGAAAATTTTTAAATGTTTAAAACAAAAAAATTCTGGACAAAGCAACAGCCTTATCTAACGGCTTGTATCATTATGGACCACTTGAGGCATTTTCAAGCTACGCCTTCAACTAGGAAGTTATAAAGAATGACGACGTATGCCTAATGGATGGTTAGATCTTGCTGGATCGTGACGAGGTAGCTCGTCATGAATAGTGACATGATATTGGGAGCTCGGCAGCAAGCTCTTGTCATCTGGGGATGGTGCGCCTGAGGGAAAAATGTGAAGAAGGAGGAGACCAAGCTTTGGCTGGAGTTTGGTGGTCATTGGTGGTCCATGGTGGCTAGAATTGGGAGATGAACGGTGGAACTATTTTGGGATTTTGGCAGCACTAGGATGGTCGGGGATGTAACAACCCAAAATTTGAGCTATAATAATTAACTGTTGAATTAATTAAACGGTAAAATAAGTTTATGAAATTGTCAGAATCAAGCTATGGGAGCTGCAACATTGGGTCCAGGGCAATTTTCTGATAAATTTTCATATATAACTTGTCGAAATCCAAGCTAGCATGGAGAAGTTACGAGATAATAGAAATCAAAATTAAATAAACAAAAATGAAAAAAAATATCAAGACCCCATAAGGGTCGACCCTTGTATAGGTCAACCCCCAATAAACTTAGGTCGACCCGCACTTCTTCCTGGACGTGACAACGTCCAGGTACAAGCCGAACTCCATACAATTCGACTTTTGTCCAATCCTGCACATTTGTAGCCTCATCTGACCGTATCTAGTTAGCCTATGACGTGGTTGCACCAGATTTAATCTTCAAATCTGACAACTTGAGATCCCTAAGCTATACTATAAATAGAACCCTAGGCCTAGCTATTTTTAACATTCAGATTTTCTTCCAATTGGGTTCATTGTCTGATGCTGAACCCTAAATAGAAAATTCTTCTAGGGAGAAATTCTTTTTGAAAAAAATATTCAACACCCTAAAAGCAAATCCAGGAAGACCCAAGATTAGAGCTAAGGACCACAAGTGAGTGTTTTGTAATTATTTTAGATTTGTAAGCAATTTAAAATCATAGGGTTTTCAATAGTTGTCGTTTTTCTACAATTTAGAGACAGTTTTTATGTATGTTTATTTACAGTCAGTGTGTAAGTAATTTTAAGAAATTCTTTTCAGTCTATTCATATTTAGCTATTTTATTCAATTATTTACTGCTATTTACAGTTATTTATAGTTCTTTACATCAGTTTTAAGTTGGAATTTAGCCTGTAAATATTAGTTTCTTTTTATAGAAATTCAATCCTTTTTACGTGAATAAAATATTAAAAAGAGAAGAATTTGCAAATATGGATTAAAATAGAAAAACATTAAATTTACAGAAATCAGATGAAAAACTGAAATAAAACAGAGATGGACTGAAATAAGTGAATTTGACATATTTACAAGCATAATTATAACAAGTGGTTATAACTAAAAAGTGAAAATAGAAGAGTAACAGTTGCAAGAACAATTATAACACGTAGGTTATAATTAGAAAGAAAGAAATAACAGAAGGGCTTGTTTTAAAACTTAGAACTTGGATTAAGTTAATAAGCAAATATAGTAGTAGTGGCCCGTAAAGGCAGCATTCCTTTTCAGGTCGAGGATTGATGGTCTCACAAGTGTGTGAGGCTGGGCACACTTATGCTGATTATGGTAAATAAAGGGTCAAATAGGGGGCGATATTTAGGGTGTACCGACGATGACCGAGCGTGTGGCATCGATTAGGGTAAATAAATCGCTACTGCATCCTAAGCGCTAAGAGGTGTCTTTTGCTTTGGGTCCAACAGGATTGGCTTATAGCGGCACAACAAAGGTAGGAAAGGCCGATCTGTAACGACCCGCAATTTTGCTACTTCGAAAATAAGAGATTTTGTTCGTTTTAAATTTAAAAAGGTTTAAAACTATATTAAAAATATCATATATAATAAATAATTATCTATTCTTGTATTTAATAAATTAAAAGTTATAAATTTGGATCTTAGAACAAATCAACAAAAGTTAAGTTTTGTTAAAAATAAATAAAGGCTTAAATAAATAGGTTTAAATATTTATTTGATAAGTTAAATCTTATTTAAAACATCTAATAAAGATAATAAATGTATACTAATATATTTAAAAATATGTTAATAATTTTTTTATAAAAATAACCAAAATTTGTCATATTTTGTTAGTTTTACATCGGCTGTAAAAATAGAGAATTTAATGTTAATTAAATATGATTTTTAAATATAAAGAGACATGGTTTAATTTATTTAAAGAAGTAAAAGTTTATTTTAAAGTTTGGTTTACATCAAATATAGCTTAACAAAAACATCAAATTTTGATTGTAAAATTTGTCAACAAAAACACAATTGTTAACCAAAACAAGTTGTTGTCAAGTTGTTGCAACTTGATACATTTTCAAACATACACAAATGCATAAATACAAGTTTACAAACTTTTTAAACACTTTACATTTAGCGCTAAAAGACAAAAGGAGTTTACTTTTGAAAAGTATAAAAGTATGATTTGACGTAAACCTATAAACAAATCTATACAAAACAACATCATTACCAAACCATCTTTTCTCATTAATGCTCAAGTCTTATCAATTATGGAAAAGGAGCAAAAGGATATTTATGTAATTTAGAAAGTAAGAAAAAGAGGCAAAATCATTTCATGAGTACATAAATCAAATCCTAACATCATTTCACATTTAATACAATTTCTTCTCCATTAAGCAAAGTTCAAACCAAGGGTTAAAAAAGGTAAATTAAATGTCAAAAAGTAGAGAAGGGTATTATAGTCATTTGTCATCCAAAGCTCAAATAAGCGTCCATACCTCTCATTTTGCACACTTCATTCTCTATCTTCCTTCTTCACTTTCTCCATCTTCTTCACCTTCATTTCCATAGCTTCCCACCTCTCCATTCTCTTCCACCAAGCTCCACCATCACCTAAACCCCCTCTACTCTCGGCTACACCACCACCACCTTACCAAAACACTAGCCACACCACCACCCACACCATAGCCGAGCTCCACCTCCACCCTATAAGGCCATATCCCCTCCTTACCACCAAGACCAAGCCCACAATCCCACCTACCCACCTCAAAACACACGCCATCCCTACCTACCCGCCTACCCAAAGCAAATTTACCCAAGCTACCCTAGGTCGTGCCTTCCATAACCTCCGCTTAGCCATGGCCACACCAAAAAAAACAAAAGAAAAGAAAAGAGAAGGAAAAGAAAGCGGCGAATTCGAAGACGTTGGAAATAGCACGTTAGCTCGAGAGATGCGTATCTTACGTTAAAGTTTGACGGTATGGATACGAAGGTGAGAAATCCTCATCGCTTTTGAAATGATATTTTGGTTATGTTAAACCAATCACACTTATACCCTTATAACATATGAATGTTTATACCAAATTAATTGTTAATATGGATGATTGATAGTTTGGTTAGATAATTGAATTGTGATAATATATCACGTTATGGTATTAATAGTGAATGTTAGATTTAAAATCAAATGTTATGTGATTGGTTAAATGAATGTTATGTTAGCGATAAATATGGATATTGGTTATGTTCATTTTGATTTAATGATCTCTTTGTTAAAAAGATCCTATTTTGGTGATATGATATATTTTGGAAAAATAAGTCTCTTTTCAAATTTTATTAAAATTAAAGTAAAAATAGAAGATAATTTGAAATTTGAAGTGAAATGAGTTTAAAAAGGTAGTGAAATTGAAATTGAGATGAACAGTGAAATTGAAATTGGAATCAATTTTGGAAATTGAAATAGAGATTAAGGTTGCATTGAAGTTTAAATGGAAATTAGATTTGGAATCTAAGTTATAAATGAGTTTAATTTGAAGCTAGAATTGAAATTGAATTGAAATTTAAAATTTGATATTAAAATAATGGAAATATAATAATATTATAATGTGGTAATAGTGAAAATACATTTTAAATACTTTAAAAAGTGAAAATATTGATTTAAAATGATTTGTAATGATTTTATTAGTGATAAAAACCAATTTGAGTAGATTATTTCAAATATTTAAAAATAAGTTAAAACTAGGTGCGTCACGCAACGGTATTTCACGATTTCGCATCAAAAAGTTTAAATGAATGTGTAGAGTGGAATATAGCTCGGAATTCTTCGAGATAAAAAAATTATGTACTATTATGTCCATATCTTCTGAACGAAGAAAGAAAATCAAAATTCGGTTGATTAGGTTTTGAATTAAGACCAAATCAATTTTCAAGAAAAATCACGCTAGTGCAATTGAGCGACCATAACAAAAAACAGTTTAAATGAACATTTTTAATTATGAAAAAATATGGAATAAATTTGATAAATATATTTAAATAGTTTAAAAGAGATTTGGATTGGAAAATATGAATTATCGAATGTTTAAAAGTTTTTAAATCAAATAAGCTTACATAGCACATTCCGCAGCACTTTTATGTCGCGAATGGTATAACCTTTTGAATATGAGTTTGAACGTAACGATTTTTCCCAAAACCAATTGTGAATATTTTTAAAAGGATAATTAAGTGTTTTGATAGATAATTTGGAATCTTTATAATCAACTCCAAAAATAAAGTCGATAACTGGGTATGTAGAGACGACTAGTACATTTGTCCTGCCTATGAGATTTGGGAAGATAAAACTGAAAGGGAGTGCGGATTAAGGATCTTAAGGCTAACTTAATACTTGAGGGGGGGGGGGTGAATAGTGTTTAATGGATTCTAAGACTTATATGGACTAATTTAAAATTATGACACAAACAAATGCAGAACTTAATCATAGAACTATCACAGAACCAAACGCGGATGCAGAAAGTAAATAAAAAATAGTAAAGGGAAAGAACACACTGGATTTTATACTGGTTTGAAGTTACCCTACATTCGGTCCTATATCAAGGCAAACCACCTCATACAGATTTTTATTATTCCAATGTTGAGATTACAATCCTCAATTTCTAAAGGCCTTGAGGTACCCTCCTGTCTTACTAGTCCGGGGCAAACTCTCTTGATTCACATGACTCAAGACTACCCAATTGATTTCCAGGCGCAACCACACCTTATAGAGAGACTCGATAAACTTTGATCACAAATTGATCCTATAACTCTTAATAGCACTTTGATCTTCAAGAGAGAGCAGAGAATCAAACAAGAATGAGATTCTAATTTGATTCACTTAAGAATTCGGCAGAATTTTGGCACGATCTTAAAAATATGAACATTATAGAATATAGATTTGTGGAGAAGAAGAAGTAAATAAAATATGAAATTAGTTAGTTAAAAAATTCGTTTGTGAAAGCTATTTATAAGCACCAATGATCATAACCATTCGTGAAGAGATTCAAAAGAATAGACACTTCTTTTGAAGATTGAAACTTTTGAATTCAACGGCCACCATGTCGACATGGGGTATCCCATGATGTCGACATCCCTATGTTAAAAACAATGTAAAATATGTTTTGAAAATGGTATTAAAAGGAAAACAAGATAAAACAACTCTGGAGTAAAAAACAAAGTTTAAAATAAGAGTTTATTTAAAAGAACAAAGAATATTTATGGCTAAAACATCTTTTTGAATATCTTTTGAAAAGATAATATTTAAGGCTAAAACATTTTGAAAAACAATTTTGAAAAACAATTTTGAAGTAGTTTTGCAAGCTTCTTCCTGCAGAATATCTCATCACATCAGGACTCGAGAACTTGTACAAAACCAGGATGTTTGTGGGTTTGTTAGCCACTTTTCGTAGGTTTGTAAGCTACTTGTCGTGGGTTTGTAAGCCACTAAGAAGGTAGAAATGAGTTCCATCCCAAATGTAATTCGGAATGAAGATTTCCGTGCTATTTTGAAGTTTTAACAAAAAATAGACGCATATCTTGAAATCTTGATCTTGATAGTCTAGAGTCTACAATCTTGATATCTCCATTCTGAATCTTGAGTCTTGAGTCTTTATACTGATCAGTCTTCAGTAATCAATACCTGCATATATGTGTGTGTATATATATATATCCTACATATACATATCTATTTAGACAATAGTGTTAGTATATTTTATAATAAGATAAGTTAAAAGGTTGTTATCATCAAAACCAATATCTCAGTTTCTAACAATCTCCCCCTTTATGATGATGACAACCTATATTTATAAAATATATATACCATAACTCCTATTATAACTCCCACTTACTCCATGACTCCCCCTTACTCCAAGCCAACTACTATTTTATAACTTCTCCCCCTTTGTCATCAACAAAAACATCTAACTAATAAATTCCCTGAACTTGATATAGGATAATCAACCATAAAATAGAGTAATCCATATAAGTGTAATAAGTGCTAAGTGTGATCATAAGTATGAAAAGTGATCGTAAATGTAATCCAAAAAAAAAATCAAACATCAACCAATCATATTTACAGTAATTATTCAATCCAAACATATATACAAACCATACCAAATAAGTTAAGTCAATCAAGTTTAAAACACACCAATCAAATCAAACAAATAACATACAGAATGACTAGACATTCCTTGGTACTTCCACCCATCCATCTTCTTCAAAGATAGTGTCTACTTTGATGGCATCCCATTCTTCTTTATCTTTGTCGAGAGAGATTGGTGGATTTCCTTCGAGATCGTCCTTGTTAAGGGCTGAGATCATCCAATAAAGGGCGTTGAATTGTCTTTCTTGCTCCTTGATCATCTGTATTTGACTCAATTCTAAGTGACGCTGATTACAAAGTATGAATGTAAGAATATTCTTGAAGGTAGTGAGAGCTTCTTCAAGATTATCACTTAGATTCTTAATCGGAGAATCCATAATTCAAGAAATAAGAAGAACTATGAAAGAGAGTGATTAGAGATGAAGTCTGATAATTTATTCTGGAAGAAAACATATATAAATAGGGGTAGAAAGTCGTTTGAAATGAATAGACATAAGTTAGTTATATTAAATTAAAATTTGAAAGTGTAACTATTTTCTGCCCATTGTATGTCAACATGGGGGGGTGGTGTATGTCGACATGGCTCTGCCTAAAGTGACATTTTGCTTTGATTTGAATATTATGAACAAATCTATTAAACTAAAATTTGTATAATATAAAAACAAGTAATTATAGGGACAAGTGAAGTTGAATAACAGGAAATGAAAGCTTCCATTAATAATTTTAGTCAACATTACATAAGATAATATAATACTAAAATAAAGGAAATACAAAGACAGAACTTAAGATAACATGAACTAAAACTAGTTAGATGAAAATGATAGTCCAAGCTTTCTATTAATTTTCCCGAAGAACTTGTCGATTTTAGTGGAAATCTTATCCCTTTTCTTGCTCATTGATCTTTTAAGTGTTTTTTGATTTTCCACTGTAATTCTTTGATTATTAAGAATGGTCATGTTGGATGGATTAACAGGATTAGTAGGGTATTCAATACTCTCTAAGGAAGTTTCTTGATCTTCCTCTTCCTCCTTTTCAATTTCCATTCCTTCCTCTTCCTCCTCCTCTTCTTCTTCCTCCATTTCTTCCATCTCTTCGTGAGCAAGTCTTTCTTCCTTTTCCGTAAGCATTTCATATGGTTGAAACACTAATGTAATTTGCGTAAGGGAAATGTTTCCATGGTTGAACACTTTTCTAGTTATAAATTCTTCCCTTTTGAAATTATCTCCAAAGTAATTAAAAGTCGGGTTGTTGTAGTTTCCTGATCTTGGTATAAGAGTGTTTTGGATAAGAAGGTTAACAATTCTTGCTTTTGAACGAAAATAACGATTTTTGAATTCAAAATTGTCATCCCCTTCAAAGATGTGATAGAATGTCTCTCGATCATTTTCATTGATTTGAAATTCCAAGAGATTCATTCTGGTATACTTGCATCCCAAAATATTTTCCAAAATTTCACAATCTAAAACAATTTGTGTTCCTTTAACACTACTCCAATTTTTTCCTTCTTCCCCATCATAAAAACCACGATTAAAATTTGCATAAAACATTTTAACAAGATTTGGATTACATACAAAATCATTTTGTTTGTTATCAACTAAACTAAGACTAGAACATTGTTGAAAAATATTTTCAATTTCATAAGAAGAAAAATCTTCAAAAATAGCAAATTTTTCCGTATGAATTTTACCAAAGTTTACATAGTTGATGTAAGCTTTGATAGCTTTCGAGTAATTAAAAAAAGTTTTTGATAGATTTTGGAAGCCTAATGGTGTTAGGAGTGCTTGAAGGGGCCATTGAAGAAGTTTGAGAGGAGTAGAAGATAATGAAGATAAATTTGAAATTTGAAATAAAAGTGAAAAGTGATGATAAAGAGAGTGAGATAAATAGAGATTCTATAGACATGTTCTCTGGTCAAGAGGCATATTTTTAGAGCATTAAAGTTTGTGAAAAGGTGAAAGGAAATTCAAAAGTTTGAATTCAAATTTTGAAATCAAATTTTGAGGGGCATGTCGAAATGGGTTATCCGGGTATGTCGACATGTGCTTATTAAATCGAAGGACAAGTTTCTATTCCTAATTTCTAATATATATATATATATATTATATTCTAATTATATAATTCCTGTAATAACATTAAATAAAATAATATTTAAATATTAATAATTTAATATTTAAAATATTATTAAAATTACATTATTTTTGAATTTAAATTTCCAAATTTTAAGGGATAAATTTGAATTTAAAATTCAAGGAATTTTAAAAAATCAAGCAAATAAACAAGCATCCATTCGGACAAGAAAAATAAAAAATAATGTAAATGCGTACCTATTTTTAAATCCATACTTCCATCGTCATGTGATTCATGAATAGCAGTGAAACATAGATTTGAATTATCCGTCTTCTTTTCATCGTCACTGGATGATGAGTCTGAGTCATCAAGAGTTGTTGTGTATGCTTTCTTTCTTTTCCTTGACAAATCATTATTTGAAGGGAATAACTGTTTATCTAGATACAGACAATCTTTCCTATGATGCCCGACTTTATTGCAGTTGTAGCATTTATCATTGTTGATTTTCTCCGTATTATGAATTCCTTTGATCATTTCTTTTGTAATTATTCAATTTTTTCTACATTTTAAGAATTTTCGGAAGTTTCTTGTCATGAAGGCAATCTCCTCATCACTATCTGGTTCCAAATCTTCAGTTGTTGCATTAAATGCTAATGAATTCTTTTTAGTAGCCTTGTTTTCTCTTCTTCCTTGAAGTTGAACTTCGCAAGACATCAGATTCCCAATCAATGCTTCTATATTCACTAGACTGATATTATTTGCTTCTTCGATTGCAAGTGTCTTTTGATCCCATTCTGGAGTGTGAATTTAGAATTTTTCTGACTTGGTCTTCCTCCGAAAAGTTTTTTCCCAGTGCAATTAGTGAATGAACAATATCTTGAAATCGACAATACATTTCGAAAATGGACCCATTTGCATGCATTTTAAACAATTGAAACTGATTAGTTAATATGTAAATTTTAGTCTGTTTAACATTGCTTGTTCCTTCATGAGTAACTTGCAAAGTTTTCCTAATTTCAAATGTAGACTTACAAACAGACGCTCTATTAAACTCATTCATTTCTAATGAACAAAATAATATATTCTTGGCTTTTGAGTTATTTTATGCAACACCCTTTTTCTCAGTAGTCCACTGGGAAAAATCGGTAGTTGGTTCAATATACTCAGTTTATGTGATATTCCAAGTGTGTAATCCTACCGATTGTAAATAAATTTTCATTCTACAAGCCCAATATGCATAATTACTGCCATTGAAAAATGATGGTCTGATAGTAGACTGACGTTCTACAAATGAAATAGTGTTAGGGATAACAGAACTAGTGCCAGAGTTGACATTACCAGTGTTGGTAGCCATTAAAATAATTTTCAAGTTTCATATTATGAAAACTAAGAAAACCTTTGCTATGATACCAATTGAAAGGGAGTGCGTATTAAGGATCTTAAGGCTAACTTAACACTTGAGTGGGGGTGAATAGTGTTTAATGGATTCTAAGACTTATATGGACTAATTTAAAATTATGACACAAACAAATGCAGAACTTAATCACAGAACAATCACAGAATCAAACGCAGATGCAGAAAGTAAATAAAAAAACAGTAGAGGGAAAGTACACACCGGATTTTATACTGCTTCGAAGTTACCCTACATCCAGTCCTATACCAAGGCAAACCACCTCATATAGATTTTTATTATTCCAATGTTGAGATTACAATCCTCAATTTCTAAAGGTCTAGAGGTACCCTCTTGTCTCACGAGTCCGGGGCAAACTCTCTTGATTTATGGGACTCAAGACTACCCAATTGATTTCCAGGCACAATCACACCTTATAGAGAGACTCGATAAACTTTTGATTATAAAATGATCATATAACTCTGAATAACACTTTGATCTTCGGGAGAGAGGAGAATCAAACAAGAATGAGATTCTAATTTGATTCACTTTAGAATTCGACAGAATTTCGGCACGATCTTAAAAATATGAAAATTATAGAATATGGATTTGTGGAGAAGAAGAAGTGAAGAAAATATGAAATTAGTTAGTTAAAAAATTCATTTTTGAAGGAATTTATAAAGCACCAATGGTCATAACCATTTGTGAGGAGATTTAAACGAATAAACATTTCTTTTGAAAATTGAAACTTATGAATTCAACAGCCAGCATGTTGACATGGGGTATCCCATGATGTCGACACCCCTATGCTAAAAAATGTAAAATTTGTTTTGAAAATGGTATTAAAAGGAAAACAAGATAAAACTACTCTAGAGTAAAAAAAAAAAGTTTATTTAAAAGAACAAAGAATATATTAAGGCTAAAAAATCTTTAAGAAAATCTGTTGAAAAGATAATATTTAAGGCTAAAACATTTTGAAAAACCATTTTGAAGTAGTTTTGTAAGCTTCTTCCTGTAGAATATCTCATCACATCAGGACTCGAGAACTTGTACAAAACCAGGATGTTCGTGGGGTTGTAAGCAACTTGTCATAGGTTTGTAATCTACTTGTCGTGGGATTGTAAGCCACTAAGAAGGTAGAAATGGATTCCATCCCAAATGAAATCCGGAATGAAGATTTCCGTGCTATTGAGAAGTTTTAACAAAAACTAGACACATATCTTGAAATCTTGATCTTGATACTCTAGAGCCTTCGATCTTGATATCTCCATTTTGAATCTTGAGTCTTGAGTCTTTATACTGATCATTCTTCAGTAATCTATACCTACACACACACACACACACACATATATCCTGCATATACATATCTATCTAGACAACAGTGTTAGTATATTTTATAATAAGATAAGTTAAAAGGTTGTTGTCATCAAAACCAACATCCCAGTTCCTAACAAAAACAAGGTGTTTAAATTTAAGCAATCTCTAAAATTAGAATGATTTCTATGATCCTATTTACTCAAAAATGTTGGCTAAGATTGATTTTAGGGTTTATCGTAAACGATGTCTTAAATAACATTGTTTTTCACCCGCCTAAAAGTTAAGGAATTTGGATCAAGAGTTAAGTAAGGAAATTTGATAGATTATCTGAAGCGAAAGAATGAATTACTTAGAATGATTCAAAATCAAAATAAAGAGATTTCAAAATCATCGAAAAAGAATTAAAGTGAAAAGAGACTTAATAAATCATGTATACTCATATTCACTTTTTATCAATAATTGGATTTCGAAGGAACCAGTGTCGGATTTTAGTAATTCCTATCCAAAAACCACTTCGAACCAACGTATACGTTCGAATGTGAAGACATGTTGAAGATGATGATTATTAAAGACCGTGGATCTTCAAAGCATGAGGACTGCTTGTTGACTTGCTCTGGGTAGCTTCCATTATAGAATTATATATAGAAGTGGTCTCCTCATTGTGGAGGTTTTTCGGATTGCTAGGACTACTCGCTACTAGTGGTAGTAGGAGAGTGCCTTTGGTTTGTCCAGTTCCTGGACAACTTGTATGGACGTTTGTCTGACATTCCATTTCTAAATATTACATACATTAGGTTTTACAAACGTAGATCATTGGTGGCGGAAAGCCAACTTCTCTTAGCTTAACACCCTCCTTGAGATGTACAAGCTAAAGGGTTGTATTTTTATGGAAGACAATTAGTAGTCAACAGAAATGGAAATGTGGCATTCAGAGATGCGACATATGCTATGTGAAAAGGTAATCGTTGCCTCAAGCCTCATCAATTGGAAATGACCTAAACAGGGTTAGACGCAGCAATGCTAAGTGGGTCACTTCCAATTAGGGTATGATCATCCCCTTCTAGATATATTTTTTCCCGCTATGACGTTTGGGATGTAAATTAAAGTGGTGTATGGAAATCGAGCACTCGGATAATGGTCTGTAACGACCGGGGAATGATATATTCGGTACTATCTAGTTACAAAGATAGGTCGGTCTTATGTTGGTAAAGGATCCTTTGTGATGGTCCTCGGTATATTCCTCTAGAGATGTACTGCCAGAAGGTAGTCCCTTCACCTAGTCATTTGTATGAAAATCCATTCTCTAATAAGAACTTGTGGTTTTTTCTGTATTGCGTAATGAATAGCATCGAAATGCTATATGGGTAACCATTTCGGATAAGATTAATGTAACATTCTCGGATTTTAGCCAAGTTTAATTTGGAAATTAATTTCATTTTTGTAATTAAATTGTGAATTTTTGGTAAATTGATAAGAACTTTCTTGGATAAATAAAAATTTTTAGATTATGAATATAATTTTGGTTTGAAGTTTAAGGATAAATATTTTAGAAATAAAATTGGATTAAATTAAAATTAAAATATACATGTATGATTATTTATTGTTTTCAATTCATTTTCTTTATAAATTATATAAGTATAAAGTAATTGAAAAGTGTATGTAAGAAAATGTGTATATGATATTAAAATAAGAATTAATGAAAGTTAAGATATACATATCATTTAAAAATAAATAAGAAAAACATACATATGTAAAATTGGGTTGTAAATGCATAAAATAAGATTATAACATTCAAACCATAATAAATATAATTTGAAAATAAACATATGTTAATATATATGTAAGAAATAAAGTTTATAAATATAAAACTAACTAAGGTTCTAAACATAAATTTTATGGATTTAAATATTTGTAGGATAAAGGAAACGTGCAAAGACAAGTGTAAGCATTTTTAATAAAGAAATTAACATGTGTTAATTGTATTTACAAGTGGCAAGATGCATTTATTTTCTTTTAAAATTTGTAATGAAAATAATCATCAAAATTAAGAAAAATCCAGGCTATTCTCAGGTGTAATTTCCCAATCCTGAAAACAAAAGTTCAAAAAAACCTGGAAAGAAAATTAAAACCTGAGATTAAATGGAATTAAGACCAAAACCAGAAATCTTTGACCTGGAAGTAAAGCAAATCAAAATTTCAAGCAAACTTCAACTTGATTCAAAGGTCTGGAGCAATTCAAAGCAAACAAATAACTAGATCAAAGTTACTAGATCAATTGCCACCCAAAAGTCAAAAGTATTTCAAGATCTGAACCTAGGAATTAAAGGAAAGCATAGAATAAAACCTTAAAAAAAATCAAATCCAAAGGCAGTAAGCATGCTTTCAAAAAAAGAATCTTCAAGCTTGGAAATGAAGAAATCAAAACAGCTTCAAGTTCATATTGAAGCATGAAAACATCAAGTAATCAAGCTTTAACCTGGGATGATCAACTCAAACAAATTCGAGTCCAGAACAACTTCAACGAGTAGCAGATTCAATTCCAGTTTTAAAAAAAAAATTGTTGCTGTTTTCAAGTGCAATCTGGAAACAATAAATCAGAACTTCAGCTTTCAAGCCTGAAAATTTAAAACCAAAAAGAAGATCAAACCAATCAAAGTTTAGCTCCAATACATCAGTTTCCGGGAAAACAAATCAAGCCTACTTCTCTGCTTCTCGGTTTTTGCTAGGTGAGCAAACTCATTTCATATCCCCTTATATCTTGATGTTTGTGGTTTTGATGCTTGGACCTATTATGAAAAATGTTGTTTGAGTGGTTAAATAGGCTTGCATGTGGTGTGTAGATATATATGTAGTGGGTGTGCATGCCTGTATGTGTATACATATATGTTCTATTTAGTAACAGGATAATTAAAATTCAAGAAAAAATTCTATATCTCAAAATCTAGATGGATTTAAGTAATAATCTTTAAAGGAATAGTATTTGTAATGATCTGATTTAAATTTTAACAATAATTCTAAGTAGAAAATATTTAGGAAATATTTCGAAATTTTGAAATTACAGTAAGATATTTTCAACTTGACAATTCGAAAATTTTAATATCGAATTTTGGTTATATAAATGGATTTGCGTTTGCAAACTATGATTTTTAAGATGAAAATCAGAATTTTTAGCTTTGTATTGAAGTGGGAATTTCAAGTTAAACGGAAAATGCAAAACGATCGAACTCTGGTGATCCACTTCAATCTGGGCATCGAAATTCATGATGAAGGAAGTTGATGCGCATGGGAGCATGGGAAAATGTTCGAAAATTTTATAATTAATCGTAGAAAGAAGATGGGGTCGAATTAGGGTTTTGTTAGTTAGTTGATATGAGGACATTTCAGAGGCGATTCCATCATCATGGATGGATCGAGTGCTATCGCACGCTGGGGAAATGAAGTATTGGACTATGGCAAAGCTTTGAAAGCAATCACACATTTTCTGGTGGCTTGTGGCGACGAGGTGGAGGGTTTTTCAGATGAGTGTTTGGTTCCCGGTAGTTCGAAGATTGGCTCGATTTCGTATTAATGACGATTTCATGATTACGGTTGTTCGAATCGTTTCTGTTGATCGTCGATGATGTTTGGGTGGCTCCGACGTCTATCGGAGATGGTCATGGAGTTTGTGCTCGTATACGTGCATTCGTTCGTGTCTGTGTTTTTGGATGTTGGGGAAGAAGGTAGAGACTCGGGTCCTGGCACGTGAAATTGATCGATTTTCTCGAAGCAAAGGAAAACGTGGGTTGGCCTGGGTTTAAGCTCGGGTAGATCGTGATTTTGCTTGGGGTTGTTGATGTTATGCAAAAATAGTTTCAGATTTCAAAGGAAATCAAGTTATTTGAAAACAAATTTTCTTTTTATAAAATGTTATCTTAGTTTTAAAATTGACTAAGAAGGTTTTTTGAATAAAATTGTTTTAGTTTACCAAATTTTAAAAATGGTTTAAAATAAATATAACTTTTATTTTAAAAGTTTATCTTAAATGAACTTAATAATATTAAAGGTTAGTTAATTAATATAAAGAATGTTTTAATGGTTAATTAACTTTTAAAATTTAAGTTAAGTTTATTTATTAAAGGAAATTAATTACTTGAAGTTAATTACTTAAATAAAGTTATTAAGGTAAATTTGTTAATAAGTTAAGTTTGATTTATCAAGTAATTAAAATTAATTAAAGTATAATTAAGGATTAATTACTTGATGATTGATAATTAGAGGATGATTTATTTTATAATTAATTGACAATTAATTAGGGATTAATTAATGATATTAATTAAAGAGGATAATTAATTATTAAAGATCGATTAATCAAGTGTTTAAAGGTTAATTAATAATCAATTAATGTGATTAATTAAGGCAATTAATTTGAGAGTAATTAATTAATTAAAGATTAATTAATTGATGAAAGTGATTTAGGGATGATTATTAATTAAGGATTAATTAATTAACTTTTGTTAATTAATTAAGGATAATTAATCAAAGGATTAATTATTAATTAAAGGTTAATTAATGATTAAAGAATAATTAATAGTAATGGTTTATAATTAATTAATTATTAATTAACCATGACTAGAAATTTATTCATAGGTAAATGATCTGATTTAAATTAATAAGACAATTAACTAATCTTACTTATGAATGTTTGGATTGAATTGGATGCTTTGAATTGTGTGATATCCCTGATGTATGATGTTCTGTGATATGATTAAGCTATGAAATGTAACTTATAATCTGTGATGAATTTAATTTATTTATCTGTGATGTAATCTATTATCTGCGATGAACGTATATTATTTATCTATGATCTGTAAATGAAGACAAGCGTTATAGATTTATACCGCTCATCGATATTGCTGTGTTTGACTCTGTAATGATTGATGTTGTGGCACCATTGTGTAAAGCCCATGGACTACACCATACACACACAAATATGGATTGCACGAGGAAATCGGTTAAGTCACAGATTTTAGAAAATAATTTTTTTAATTGAATTTTGAATTCAAATAGTTTTGGAAATGGATTTGGGTTAAATATAAAAAGCTTTTGAAAAGGGATTTAAAAGATAAAAAGTTATTTCGAATAACTTAATAAAGTTTTGAAATTTAAATAATTTGGTTTGGATTTGAATTCAAATTTTGAAATTGAATCCTATGTTTGGAAATTATGAATTGAAAAGGTTATACAAGTTATAAATGTGTTTATATGGGTTGTAAACCATTTAAAAAGTATTGTTTTGGGAATTTGAATTTAAACCAAGCTTTATACTTGAAGGGCTTTAACTTGTATAAATGTAATCGAATTTTTCCAAAATGAAAACTATTTGTTTTCAAATAATAAAAGCTTTCATATAAGGAAAGGATTTCCAATTTGTGTTGAAAAGTTTCAAGTTTGAAACGAAATTGTAAATTGTTTTGAAAGCCATGAATGAACCTTTGTGAAAGATTGTTAAACTTTGTTTTAAAATCGAAGAGGATTTTAAAGGGTGTATCTTTTGTATATAAAATATTTGAAATGGGAATTGTTCTGAAAGTTATGAATGGATCTTTGGAAATAGTTTTGAAAGCTATAAATTGAGTCTTCAGTTTAATAATTGGATGAGACAATCCAATTTGAAAAGGGATTTGTTTTGAAAGGCTGTGAATGAATCTTTGTGGAATATTGGTGAACTTTGTGAAGTAAATTTTTTGTTTAAAAGATTTGAAATGGTAATTTGTTTAAACCATTGAAAGAAAAGTTTTGAATAATAAGTTGTGACTTAACTGAAATCCTAATATCCATATGTTTTTAAATATTGCGATCATTATTCGGTTTAGCCGAGAGAGGACCTTTGTGTCATTTAACCCATTTCGAATAATAATATGACGTTATGGATTGCATTTGATGACCGGTGGTGAAGACCGGATATTTTCGAAAAGGAAAGGATAACCCGTCGAATGTCTCTGCACCAACTGGTCCTCGGTATAGAGATCTCCATATGTGATGGGGAGTCCGGACGTGATTAGGAATTATCCGGATATGCAAGGGCTTCTTTGGAAGTGCCTTTGGTTCTGTTTGAACCCGAAACATAATTGTAAGGATGTGTGTCTGACATTACACTTTGAGATGTAAAGCTGGTTTCTATCAAATACATTTCTGTTTGGTGGTGGAGATTTATTCTCTTAGCTTAACACCCTTCTCTGAGACGTACGAGCTCAGAGGTTATGTAGTTGATGGTTCTAGTGATACATTCCCAATTTGGTAATGTGGCATACGAAGTGCTGCTGATCATTTGTTGATCAAAGCATGACTTTGTGAAAAGTGTAGCTTTGTGGACAAGACCTAATCGAGCCTCACAATCCGGTAATGGTCGAAACAGGAAAGATGCGGTAAGGTTGCAGGGGTCCCGCCCCTACGGTATGTCCATTCCTTCTGGAAAAGGGTGGTATCATGGTATGGAGCCCAGATAGTTAACTCATGTGGACACTGTAAATTTATTACTGTGTGATGTTACTTTGTGGTTGAGAATCCTCAGATAAAGGTCGTACACGACCGGGGTTGGCATATCTTTAGGTATTACTCCCGGGCAGGGAGGAAACCTGCCTTGTGTTGGCAGAGAGCTGGGTAAGTTCTCGGGGCGTCCCTCCAGAGGCGTACCCATGTGGCAATGGGAAGTTCCTTTGCCTGACCATTTGTTGGAAAATCCAAAGAAACAATACGCGCCCTGTACGGTTTTAGTTGTGTAACCTGCCATGGAATGTGGTGGTAACCTGCTATTGAACATGGTAGCTATAGTAGGCATACAATAATGGTTGTATGTTGGCTAAGATTAATATTATACTTTCGAAATGTTTTCCACTATATACTAATAATAATATCAAAATGGTTTTCGTGTATCAAGCATTTTTGACTATCATAAGGAGAAATCTCCTCCAATTCTGCGTTTGCATGGTGTGTGTGGCGGGAGGCCTTATGGTAATTTCATTTTCCAAAAGCATTGCGGATTTCAATTTTAAATTATTTTGTTGTTTGTTTAAAGATAAACTGTTTTTGTTTTCTCATACCAGTCACATGACTGACCCGGAGTTTATTGTTCCCTTTCTAAACTCTGCGTGCCCACTATTTTCCACACGGGCAGTCTAGAGTTTGGTTTTTCGGATAGTCGAGTAGTAGGAGTAGATTCGATAGCCTTCGAAGTCTTTAGTTTGGTAGCTTTCAGTCTTTGGGAATCTTGTTCAGTCTTTGGATGACTGACCTTGCTTAGTACAACTTGATGGGGGCTCGAACTAGCTTTGGATTGGAGATGGAGTTTTTGGAGTTTGGCATTGAAGACATTGTCTTTCCGCTGCTGTTGTCTCTGTTATTTTCTTATATCTATCTTTGTTTTATTGATAGCCAGTTGTATCAAATATGTTGTATCAAATACTGTTGTATATCAATGATTTATTTATTATTCATTTTCTTCCGCTGTGTTGTTGTACTTAATTTGTTATAAGCTCCGACGAACCAGATTCGACGTTTGGACCTGCGACATTTGAATACAGGTGACGTATTCGGTGCCAGTTTTCAAAGGTCGAGTCATGGCCGTTATAATTAATAAGTTTATTTGCTAATGTTTTCAAAGAGATTTCATTAGAAATAATATCAAATGTTTTGATATAAAAGTGTTTTAGTTATCATAAGGTAAAAACCCGTCGGTGTCTATATGTGGACGTGGTCTTATGAGATACTCTTTCTTTCAAAGGATTTTATTCAAAGGCTGATATATGACACTGTCATTTATATTTGAATTTCTCATGCTGGTTTATCAAGCCTGATCCGAGTATTTTCAATACTCGGGTCAGATCCGAGTAGTTTCAGGTTTAGTTGAAGACGGTTGGAGTATCCAAAAGAGAGTTGGAGATATTCATTTGGATACGGACATATTTTATTACCCGCCGTGGTTTGTTAGTTTTAGTTTGATGCTTGTCAGCAATTTTTAAGGATATATGTTTATAACTATCCAAGCTGAAATTAGGTTAGACTCTGATATATGTATTTAAAAGTTTTCCGGTGTAAAGACATTTGTTTAATATTATATATTATTCCATTCAAGTGAGATTCTATTCTGTCTATTTTTCTTTATTACTCTTTGTATTCCGTCTTTTCATGCAATTTAAGTTGGACATGTATGGTTTATTATCAATTCGAAAGGTACAGAAATATGGGTCATGACATGATCAATAGGTAGGATTAAGATTTCAGGCAAATGAAGATTAACGGTTGAGATAGGATTAGGGTTTCAGCCTAATCACATCAGTTAAAGACAAGTGCAAGCAATCAAAGTAAACAATAAAATTGAACAATCAAAGCAAATAGTCAAATAGAATAAGAAAAAATATTTTATCTGAGTTTTATCTTTTCTGCATTTTCCTTTCAAGCTAGAACTATTACTTAGTCTATTATCTTTATCTTGCTTAGAAATGCTATTAATTATTTTCAATCACCAGACTTATTGTCTAACCCACTCCTCTATCTTTCCATTTCCCCCCATAGGCCAGTAGAGTTGAGGATAGTTGTTTCAAGTTGCTTGGATATTCATTTTTAAAGTTTTCTCGTTTCAAATGTATTCTTCTGCTTTTCATCCTTTTCATTTGGATTATGATGGATTGGCACTTGTGAGAGTGATTATTATTGTTATTTTTGTATTCTGATTTTGTGAGACTGAGATGTATTTTCCTGAGACATATGAGATACTGAGACACATTATGTTTTTATGACTTATTTTGAAATAAAGTTTAATTATGAATGATAAGTTATTATTTAAATATTTTTCACTGCTTTAACTTATTTTTCTTGTGAATCTTAGTCCCTGTGATGCTTTAGCTATACCTATAACGCACCACATCCTTTGGTGCGCCTTTTTTGGGAATATCAAGGGGTGCGGGGTGTTTTAGTTGGTATTAGAGCCTAAGGTTACAGGATTCATAAAAACTTGTTTTAAAAGTAAAGTATTTTTAAAAGGTAAAATATTTTCAAACTAAAAGTATTTTTCAGAAAGAAACTCTTATTATAGAAATAGTTTTCAAGTATAATAGAGTTTTTATAAAATTCCCCTCAAAGTCTAGTTCAACCTTCTTTCGTTTCTTTCGAGCCTAAATTTTCTTTTCTATACATAGAATGGCGGATGCCCCAAATCTTCTAGAGGGTGTCCAAGTCCCTAGCTGGTTCTGTAGATACCTCCAAGCTACGGCAGCAAAGGCGCAAGGGCAAGCGCCCAATGCGGCACCGGCGAGTGGAGATCTCGTTAATCCACCTGCAAAAGTCAATTTTTCTAAGCTATGCAAGGACTTCGCTAATCTAGGAGGAAAGATGTTTTCTAGCACGGAGGATTTCATAGAGGCACGAACTTGGTTAAGGAATACGAAGCAGATATTTGGGTTGTTAGGATTGGAGGACCGACGGAGAGTTCAGCTTGCATCTTGGCAGTTTAAGGGAGAGGCTTTTTATTGGTGGGAGATCGTAGATATGGAGGGTAGAGACATTGTTTGGTTTGGATTTTGGAAAAGGTTTGAGAGAAAGTTCTTGTCGCAAGCCGAGGAAAGCTTGCAGTTGGAGAAGTTCATTAGTTTGAAGCAGGGGAGTCTTTTGGTAAAAGAGTATATAAATCAGTTTAATTAGTTATCGAGGTTCGGGATGGAGCTTGTTACTACACTACATAAGAAGACCACCAAGTTTGCTAAGGGTTTGAACAAGCCCCTCCAAGGGTTGGCATTGACACATGTACCTATGAGAGCGACGTATGAGTCCCTTATGGAAATGGATCTCATGTCAGATGTTGCTAAGGAAGAAGAGGTTAAGGGGGTTCCTAAATTAGAGAATTCTAAGAAGTAGCGGTGGGAAAATAAGAAGTATAAGGACAAGAAAAAAGGAGGAGGACCTCAAAAGGGACAGATCAAGAGGGAGAAGACATGTCATAATTGTGGATTGGTTGGGCAGTACACAAAGGACTGTAAGAAGGACCCAACGAAAGGGATGTGTTATAGTTGTGGTCAGCCTGGACACCTTAGTAGAGCTTGTCCTTAGAAGACAGGGCAGAGAGCAGGCGCACCTACGACGCAAGTACAGGCTTTGGATGCAGCACCTTCTAGTAGTGGACCGGATCGAGGTAGGAACGTCTCTGTAGAAGGTTTGATCTCTATTTTGGATTTTCCTATTCAGACTCTTTTGAATCTAGAGCATCACATTCTTTCATTTCTAGTTCCTTGGTTGATTGTTTGCACTTAGATATCTCTAGTTGTAGACCCTATAGTTGTTTCAAACCCCATATGAGGATCGACACAGTTATCCATGATTTGTAGAGGTTTGAAAAACTTTATTAGGCGTAGAGTTTTATTGAGATGCCTATGTACTGGGATTTTCGGGATATAGGATGATTTTAGGGATGGGCTGGTTATCCACTTATAGTCCGATATTGGACCACAAGAGGAGAGTTGTTAGACTAGAGACATGTAGCGGACGGACTCTCAAGGTTTCCTATGAACCACGGGGGTTAGTCATGTTGAGCTTCCTTTATTCCCTTGATTTATCACTAGGAGAGTTAGATTCAGTTCTAGTTGTTAGAGATTTCCCAGATGTTTTTGACGAGGTTTGGCGGCTACTCCCTAAAAGAGAGATCGACTTTAGGATTTATCTGAATGACAATGCTAAGACAATGGCACATGCCCTGAAACATATGGCTCCTAGGGAGAGGAAGGAGGTAAGTAAGCGGATTGATGAGCTTTTAGAGAAAGGCTTCATCAGACGGAGCATATCCGAGTGTGAGGCACCAGTCATCTTTGCTGCAAAGGCGGATGGTTCCCTTCGACTTTGTGTAGACTATAGAGAGTTGAATAAGCTCACAAAGAAGAACCGTTACCCACTTCCTAGGATAGACGATCTTTTCGATCAGTTGGATGGCAGTTTAGTATTTTCTCAGCTTGACTTAGCCACTGGATTTCATTATCTTAGGGTCACTGACGATAGCATCAATAAGACATCATTTAGGACACCCGATGGATTCTTTGAGTGGTTGGTTATGCCTTTTGGGCTGACCAATGCCACAGCCTATTTTTTAGATCCGATGAGTCGTGTTTTTCGAGATGTCCTAAATAAGTTCGTTGTAGTGTTTGAGGCTGGTGTTTTCCAAGAGTATGGAAGAGCATGCTATTCATCTGAAGGTGGTTCTTCGTACACTTCGTGTTCATCGGTTGAAAGCAAAAATCTCGAAGTGTCACTTTTGGCGTGAGGAGGTGCGTTTCTTGAGGCATGTAGTCTCAAGAGAGGGTCGAGCTATGGATCCCGAAAAGATAGTAGCGGTACAGGATTGGAAGGCGCCTAAGAACGTTACCGAAGTTAGAAGCTTCTTAGGTTTGGATGGTTATTATAGGAAGTTTATCTGAGATTTACTAAGATTTCAACTTCACTGTCGCGCCTCACTAAGAAGAACGTAGCATTCGTGTGGGACGTGGATTGTGAGGATTCCATCACGATGCTAAAGAGGGCCATTCCTATTGCACCAGTTTTAGTTTTACACGACGGAGCTAAGCCTTTTACAGTATACACTGATGCATGTAGGACTGGTCTTGTAACATTCCTAGATTTTAGCCATAATTAATTTAATAATAAATTCAATTTTGGAATTAAATTATGAAATTATTGGTAATTTATTTCAAATTTTGGATTTAATGATGAATTAATTCAAAAATTTCCAGAATAAATAATGATATGTATTTTTAATGGAAATTTTGGATTTGAAATTCAAATACATATATGTTGGAAATAAATATTTGGAAAATAAATAGATTGTGAATGGAATAAAATATATAGTTAAAAAAAGATATTGTTTGTTTATTCATCTATAAATACAAATGGATTTTTATATTAGTTTTTGAATTTGAAATTTAAAAATAAATCTTTTTAATAATATATTGGACTTGAAAATATATTAAAAACAAATTGGATTTAATAATATGTAGAGTGAGATTTAATTTAATTACATTTTCTCTTAAAATGAATAAAAATATTTTGTATATCATAAATTTAAAATATATATGTATCTTTTGGAATTAGTAAAACATAATACATTTGGATATGGTAAAAACATAATTGGTAAACACTTAAATCTATGTAAATAAAAAATAAAACAAGGGTTTGAAACATAAAATTACTTATTTTTAACAAGTGTAATCTATTTAAATACATTTAAAACATTTGTAAACAAATTAAGACATAAGATTTAACAAGTGTAAACATAAATGAACAAATGTTCACAAATTGTAACAAGTGGCACATGGTTTTCTCAAAGATTTTTTTTAAATTCACAAATAAACATAAACCAGGCTAAAATATCAGCTTTTCTCCCACCTTCAAAAAGAAATCTTAAATTTGAAAATAAAGAAAAGAAAATAATAATAAGAATAGAAACCCGATCAAAGAAAACCAGAAAAACAATATCAATGTCCAAAGTTTTCAGCCCAGAAACAAATCAAAGTAGAACAAAAAATCAAAAGCCTGGGAATAAGATCAACAACAATTTCAAACTGACATGATAAATCAAAGGCAGATCAGACCAACCCAGTTTTGAAATCTAAACAAGGATCAAAGAAAAAATTTGAAATCTAGAAATCAATTTAAGGTTTCGGCCTTCAACCTGGGATCAAATTTCAGATCTAAACATCAGCGACTAAGCCAGGAATCAAACAACAGCAAGCAAAACAAATTTGAAGCTTTATCCCAAAGTCATTATTTCCAGTATTCAAGCTTCTCTGTTCTTCTAATACAGGTGAGCAAATCACCCTTATAAATTTTTAAAGCTTGATATATCTGATTTATATGTAATGGTATTTGTAATATGCTATGGATTATGATGTGCATGTTGGTCTTGTATATATGTGTGTTAATACCTGCGTATATGTCTGGAAACATGCAAGAAAACTTGCCTCTGTTCATCATTTCCAGGTTTTAAAACCTGTTTTAAAATTTAAATCATCCCAACCCAACCACTTTATGCTTTGATGGCTGAATGAAAAATGTTTATATGATTATAACATTACTTAAAAAAAGTAAATGAGTATAATTAACAAATGAGCTACTGGAAGTTTAAGAATTACAGTAACAATGCTCTAAAGTCAGAGAATCAAATTTCTAAATTTTAATTTTGAATATATGATTAGGATCGTAATAAAAAATGATGAATTTTATTATAAAATTCATCATTTTTAGATTTGTATATGTTGAATGTTTCTGTGATGAACGGGAAACGTGTTTTCACCAAAATCCAATGATCGACGCCAGTAGTTCATCGTGATTTGATTAGAGGGTAGATCAAGCATTGACAGTTAAAGGAAAAATGACTACAGGGTCGTCAAATCGTTGGAGCGGCTGGGATAAGGTGGATTAGAGTTTAGAGGATTATTTTGATCGATGGGGAAAACAAGATCGTCGCGACATCGCTATTGCATCGAGTGGGACTAGACCAGGCGGAATCGAGTCATGGGTAAGTGGCGAAGCTTGGGACACGAAGGCGGGGTGGCCGACGGTCGTAGGCGTCGTAGCAAGGAGTTTTCTGATGAGGTCTACGTCTCTTGTTTGCAGCCGAAAGCTCGATTTTGTTCTGGTGATTCGATCGAGGTTGCCGAGTAGCTCGATGGTGTGAGGACATCGTTGTCGACTTGCTGAGGATCACAATGGTTCCCGAAGGTGGTAGGGGCTCGTGTGCACGTGCACTGTGTAGTTCGTATATCTGGAGATGATGCTGATTTGGGGAAGAAAGGAGTAGCTCGAGTCGTGCCTTGAAGCTGAAGATGGTTTTCCTCGAAGAAAAGAGTGGTACGTGAGTGACTCGGGTTTTACTCGAATATTTTAAGCTTTGAACCCGGGTTAGCATTGGAATTTAATTAATCAGTTTTTTTTAAGTTAAAAACAAAAGTATTATCAAGTTTTAAGGTTTATTTTAAAGTAAACTAAATAATATTGAGAGGTTAATTAATAAAAGATATTGTAATGGTTAACTGACTTTAATCTAAGTTGATTAATTTGTTAATGAAAATCAATTATAAGGTTTATTAATTTAAGATAAATGGATTATCTTTTAATTAAATTTTAAATGATGAAAGATTTATCACTTAATAAAAGTAATTAAATGATAATTGATTGATGATTTGAATTTAGAAAGATAATTACGCAATGTAATAAAAATGGATTCATTATTTAATTACTTAAAGATTTATTAATTGATGTGACTAATTAATTTTATGTGATTAATTAAAGGAAAACAAATCAAGGCGATTAATTTAAAATAATCAATTAAAAGATAAATAATTAAGATTCATGATTAATTTAATGGTTGATTACTTTAATTAGAGATTGATTAATTTATAAAGTAATTAAAAATAATTACTTAATTAAAAGTAATTAATTAATGACTAAAGTTAATTAATCAAGTGATTAAATAGATAATTACCTAAAATAATTAAATTGTGATGTTACTATATAAGTGATTAGGATAATCACTTTTAATTAAGGATAATTAATCAAATGATTTGTAATTAATTAATGTTAATTAACTAGGACTGGTGATTAATCTGATTTAAATTAATCAGATGATTAATTGATCTTATGGATGTTTGGATTCTATTGAATGTTGAATTGATTTATAACCCTGATGTGTGATGTTTTGTTTTGATTTGAGCTATGATAATTGTAATTTACTTATCTGTGATGAATGTAATTTATTTATTTGTGATAAATTTATTTTATCTGTGAATCTGTGAATGAAGATAAGCGTTATAGATTATACCGCTTATCAATATTGATATGATTGAATCTGTGATGATTGATGATGTTGCACTATTGTGTAAAACCCCTGGACTACACCTTACACACACAAATATGGATTGCACGAGGAAATTGGTTAAGTCACAGATTTTTGAAATGGTTTTAAAATTGAATTTTAAATCCAAATGGTTGTGTATTGGAATTGGGTTAAATATGAAAAGCTTTTGAAAAGGTGTTTTAAATGAAAAAGTTATTAGAATAACTTGATAAAGTTTGGAATTTAAATAGTTTGATTTGAATTTAAATTCAAGATTTGAAGTTGAATTTTATGTTTGGAAATTATGGTTTAAAAAGGTTATTCAAGTTATAAATGTGTTTATATGGGTTTTAAACCATTTTTTTAAAGTATTGTTTTGGGAATTTGAATTTAACGCAAAGTTTATACTCGAAAAGCTTTAACTTGTGCAAATGTGATTGGATTTTTTCAAAATGAAAACTATTGTTTTCAAATAATAATAGCTTTCATATAAAGAAAGGATTTCCAATTTTTGTTGAAAAGTTTCAAGTTTAAAATGAAATTGTGAATTGTTTTTTGAAAGCTATGAATGAACTTTGTGAAAGATTGTTGAACTTTGTTTTGAAATCGAGGAGGATTTTAAATGGTGTATCTTTTATATATAAAAGATTTGAAATAGGAATTGTTTTGAACGTTATGAATGGATCTTTGGAAATAGTTTTGAAAACTATAAATTGAGTCTTTGGTTTAATAATTGGATGAGATAATCCAATTTGGAAAGGAAATTGTTTTGGAAAGCTGTGAATGAATCTTTGTGAAATACTGCTAAACTTTGTAAAGTGAATCTTTTTGTAAAAAGATTTGAAATGGTAATTTGTTTAAACCATTTGAAAGAAAAGTTTGGGTTTTAAGTTGTGACTTAACTGAAATCCCAATATCCATATGTTTTTAAATATTGCGCTCATTATTCGGTTTAGCCGAGAGAGGACCTTGTGTCATATAACCCATTTCGAATAATGATACGACGTTAAGGATAGCATTTGGAGACCAGTGGTGAAGACCGGGCTTTTTTGAGAAGGAAAGGATAACCCATCGAATGTCTCTACATCGATTAGCGCCCGGTATAGAGATCTCCATATGTGATGGGGAGTCCGATCGAGATTGGGAATTCCCGGAGTGCAAGGGCTTCTTTGGAAGTGCCTTCGGTTCTGTTCAAACCCGGAACAGAATTGTATGGATGTGTGTCTGATGTTACACTTTGAGATATAAAGCTGGTTTCTACCAAATACATTTCTGTTTGGTGGCGGAGATTTATTCTCTTAGCTTAACACCCTTCACTGAGACGTACGAGCTCAGAGGTTATGTAGTTGATGGTTACTAGTGATACATTCTCAATTTGGTAATGTGGCATACGAAGTGCTGCTGATCATTTGTCAATCGAAGCATGGCTTTTGTGAAAAGCGTAGCTTTGTGGACGATACTGCATCAGGACCTCAAAACTCGGAAACGGTCGAAACAGGAAAGATGCAGCAAGGTTGCAGGCGTCGCGCCCCGAAGGTATGTCCATTCCTTCTGGAAAAGGGTGGTATCATGGTATGGAGCCCAGATACTTAACTCATGTGGACACTGTAAATTTATTACTGTGTGATGTTGCTTTGTGGTTGAGGATCCTCGGATAAAGGTCGCAAACGACCCGGGATGGCATATCTTAGGTGTTACTCCCGGGAAGGGAGTAAATCGGCCTTGTGTTGGCAGTGAACCGGGTAGGTTCTTGGGGCGTCCCTCCAGAGGCATACCCATGTGGCACAGGAAGTTCCTTTGCCTGACCATTTGTTGAAAATCCAATCTCGAATACGCGCCATGTACGGTTTTAGTTGTACAACCTGCCATTTACTTATGGTGGTCACCACTGTTTAGATGGTAGCTATAGTAGGCATAGTTCGAAATGTCTATGCTAGCTAAGATTAATATTATACTTTCGAATGGTTTTTTGCACTATGCACTAATAATAATATCAAATGGTTTTCGCATATCAAGCATTTTTGACTATCATAAGGAGAAATCTCCTCCAATTCTGTGTTTGCATGGTGTGTGCGGCGGGAGGCCTTATGGTAGTTTCATTTTCTAAAAAGCATTGCGGATTTCAACTTTAAAATCTTTTGTTGTTTGTTTTAAGGAAAACTATTTTTGTTTGCTCATACCATTCTCATGACTGACCTGGAGTTTATTGTTCTCTTCCTAAACTCTGGGTGCCCACAATTTTCCACAAGGGCAGTCTAGAGTTGGGTTTTTCAGATAGTCAAGTTGTAGGAGTAGATTCGATAGCATCAAGCCTTTGGATTTTGGCGTTAGCATTTGTTTCTCTTCAACATTCTGGGCTGACCTTGCTTAAGTCATCGTGATGGTGGTTCAAGCTTATTGGATTGGAGTCCTCGTAGCTTTTGGTATGAGTTTTTGGTTTTGGAGCATTGGTATGGAGTCAATATGTTGGATGTTCGCTTTCTCACTTGGAAATTCTGTTGAAGATATTCTTTCTTCCGCTGTTATTTTTGTATCTCTGTTGTTGATATCAATTGTATCAATGTGTTGTATCATTGTAATCAACTGTTGTATATCAATGACATATTATTTATTTCTTTTGCTCTGTTGTTGTACTTAATGTGTTATAAGCTCCGGCGAACCAGATTCGACGTTTGGATCTGCGGCATTCGAATATGGATGACGTATTCAGTGTCGATTTTCGAAGGTCGAGTCAGGGTTGTTATAATTGGTATCAGAGTTGAAGGTTTAACTTTAGCTCAGGAGTATAACACATTAGGCAACTCATTAGAGATAGGGTGAAGTATACCCTAGAATGAATATATCCCTAAGATATCCGTCCGTGTGCCTCAGTAAATTCTCTTACTATCCACTGATAGTGAGTATGAGTGCTAGAAGAGGACGAGATATGTGATAGGGGAGCACCACCACAATGGTTAATACCCTGCAATAATGAAAATATCTTTCACTATCAATCTTCTTTGATCCAGTTTCGATTCTTTGATGGATTCGTGGCAGCTCGAGAGGGAAGCTTAGATGTGGTGATGGCCCTACGAGTCATATAGATAAGTTTCTATTTCGTATTCTCTTCATCGGTTTCCTATCAGCTTTTCATTTTAAACTTTAATAAATTTGAAATTCTATTTAAAACGAATTGATATAAAGATTTGTATCAATAAAATGATTTTGATTAAAATTAAATTTGAAATTCTATTGTAATTTCTTGTGAGGATCAAAGTCCAAAGAGGGACAAGCCGGTGTAAACTTTGGGGTATTCCGACCTATGTTTGGAATCCATACCTAGCGTTGAAGAATTGTGGAAGATCAAATCTATTTGTCTGGTTTTTTGTCTAGTTATATTCTACGAATGATTAGTTATCCCTTCGAACTAACCAATGCCCTGCATATTCATAGACCGAATGACCCCGAGTACTTCATGAAATATTGTATGAGTTTGTTCTCATATTATTGATGATATTCTAATTTGGTAAGCCAAATGTAGAATAACTATTCAGTTTGATCTAGTGAACCATTTCTTTATGTGTTCATCTATCTTTGCTATCTCCCTGGCAAATTTCGGGGACGAAATTTTCTTAAGGGGGGAACCTGTTACATTCTCGGATTTTAGCCAGAATTAATTTGATAATTTCAATTTTTGGAATTAAATTATGAAATTATTGGTAATTTATTTTGAATTTTGGATTTAATGATGAATTAATTGGAAAATTTCCAGAATAAATAATGATATGTATTTTTAATAGAAATTTTGGATTTGAAATTCAAATACATATATGTTGGAAATAAATATTTGGAAAATAAATAGACTGTGAATGGAATATAATATATAGTTTAAAAAAGATTTTGTTTGTTTATTCATTTATAAATACAAATGGATTTTTATATTAGTTTGAATTTGAAATTTAAAAATAAATCTTTTTGATAATATATTGGATTAGAAAATATATTAAAAACAAATTGGATTTAATAATATGTAGAGTGAGATTCAATTTAATTATGTTTTCTCTTAAAATGAATAAAAATAGTTTGTATATTATAAAAATAAAACAAGGGTTTGAAACATAAAATTACTTATTTTTAACAAGTGTAATCTATTTAAATACATTTCAAACATTTGTAAACAAATTAAGACATAAGATTTAACAAGTGTAAACATAAATGAACAAGTGTTCACAAATTTTAATAAGTGGCACATGGTTTTCTTAAAGATTTTTTTTTAATTTACAAATAAACATAAACCAGGCTAAAATATCGGCTTTTCTCCCACCTTCAGAAAGAAATCTTAAATTTGAAAATAAAGAAAATGAAATAGTAATAAGAATAGAAACCTGATAAAAGAAAACCAGAAAAACAATATCAATGTCCAAAGTTTTCAGCCTGAAAACAAATCAAACCAGAGCAAAAAATTAAAAGCCTGGGAATAAGATCAACAACAATTTTAAACTGACATGATAAATCAAAGGCATATCAGACCAACCCAGTTTTAAAATCAAAACACGGATCAAAGAAAAAATTTGAAATATGGAAATCAATTCAAGGTTTCAGCCTTCAACCTGCGATCAAATTTCAGATCTAAACATCAGAAACTAAGCCTAGAATCAAACAACGGCAAGCAAAACAAATTCGAAGCTTAAGCCCAAAATCATTATTTCCAGCATTCAAGCTTCTCTGTTCTTCTGATACAGGTGAGCAAATCACTCTTATAAATTTTTAAAGCTTGATATATCTGATTTACATATAATGATCTTTGTAGTATGCTATGGATTATGATGTGCATGTTGGTCTTGTATATATATGTGTTAATACCTGTGTATATGTCTGGAAACAGGCAAGAAAACTTGCCTCTGTTCATCATTTCCAGGTTTTGAAACCTGTTTTAAAATTTAAGTCATCACAACCCAACCACTTTGTGCTTTGATAGCTGAATGAAAATTGTTTATATGATTATAATTGAGTATAATCAACAAATGAGCTACTGGAAGTTTAAGAATTACAGTAATAATGCTCTAAAGTCAGAGAATCAAATTTCTAAATTTTAATTTTGAATATATGATTAGGATCATTATAAAAAACGATGAATTTTAATATAAAATTCAGGATTTTTAGATTTGTATATGTGGGGTGTTTCCGTGATGAACGGGAAATGCGTTTTCACCAAAATCCGATGATCGACGCCAGCAGGGTTCATCATGATTTGATTGGAGGGTAGTTCGAGCATTGATAGTTAAGGGAAAAATGGCTACAGGGTCGTCAGATCGTCGGAGCGGCCATGATAAAGTGGATTAGGGTTTAAAGGATTATCTTGGTCGATGGGGAAAACAAGATCGACGCGACATCGTCATTGCATCGAGTGGGACTAGACCAGGTGGAATCGTGTCATGGTTAAGTGGCAAAGCTTGGGACACCAAGGTGGGTTGGCCGGTTGTTGGAGGCGTCGTAGCGAGGAGTTTTCTAATGAGGTCTGGGTCTTTGGTTTGCAGCCGAAAGCCCGATTTTGTTCTGGTGATTCGATCGAGGTTGTGGAGTAGCTCGATGGTGTGAGGATATCGTTGTCGACTTGTTGAGGATCACAATGGTGGTCAAAGATGGTGGGGGTTCGTGTGCATATGCACGCGTGCAGTTCGTATATCTGGAGATAATGCTGATTTGGGGAAGAAAAGAGTAGCTCGAGTCGTGCCTCGAAGCTGAAGATGGTTTTCCTCGAAGAAAAGAGTGGTACGTGAGTGACTCGGGTTTTACTAGAATATTTTAAGCTTTGAACCCGGGTTTGCATTGGAATTTAATTAATCAGTTTTTTTTAAAGTTAAAAACAAAAGTATTATCAAGTTTTAAGGTTTATTTTAAAGTAAACTAAATAATATCGAGAGGTTAATTAATAAAAGATGTTGTAATGGTTAACTAACTTTAATCTAAGTTGATTAATTTGTTAATGAAAATCAATTACAAGGTTTATTAATTTAAGATAAATGGATTATCTTTTAATTAAATTTTAAATGATGAAAGATTTATCACTTAACGAAAGTAATTAAATGATAATTGATTGATGAATGGAATTTAGAAAGATAATTATGCAATGTAATTAAAATGGATTGATTATTTAATTACTCAAAGATTTATTAACTGATGTTATTAATTAATTTTATGTGATTAATTAAAGGAAAACAAATCAAGGTGATTAATTTAAAATAATTAATTAAAAGATATTTAATTAAGATGCATGATTAATTTAAAGGTTGATTACTTTAAGTAGAGATTTATTAATTTATAAAAGTAATTAAAAATAATTACTTAATTAAAAGTAATTAATTAATGACTAAAGTTAATTAATCAAGTGATTAAATAGATAATTACCCAAAGTAATTAAATTGTGATGTAATTATATAAGTGATTAGGAAAATCACTTTTAACTAAAGATAATTAATCAAATGATTTGTAATTAATTAATGTTAATTAACTAGGACTGGTGATTAATCTGATTTAAATTAATCAGATGATTAATTGATCTAATGGATGTCTGGATTCTATTGAATGTTGAATTGTTTGATATCCTTGATGTGTGATGTTTTGTTTTGATTTGAGCTATGATAAATGTAATTTATTTATCTGTGATAAATTTATTTTATCTATGAATCCATTAATGAAGATAAGCGTTATAGATTATACCGCTTATCAATATTGATATGATTGAATCTGTGATGATTGATGACGTTGCACTATTGTGCAAAACCCTTGGACTACACCTTACACACACAAATATGGATTGCACAAGGAAATTGGTTAAGTCATAGATTTTTGAAATGGTTTTAAAATTGAATTTTAAATCCAAATGGTTGGGTATTGGAATTGGGTTAAATTTGAAAAGCTGTTGAAAAGGATTTTTTAAAGAAAAAAGTTATTTGAATAACTTATAAAGTTTGGAATTTAAATAATTTGATTTGAGTTTAAATTCAAGATTTGAAATTGAATTCTATGTTTGGATATTATGGTATAAAAAGGTTATTCAAGTTATAAATATGTTTATATGGGTTTTAAACCATTTTTTAAAAGTATTGTTTTGGGAATTTGAATTTAACCCAAAGTTTATACTTGAAAAGCTTTAACTCATGTAAATGTAATTGGATTTTTCCAAAATGAAAACTATTGTTTTCAAATAATTATAGCTTTCATATAAAGAAAGGATTTCCAATTTGTGTTGAAAAGTTTCAAGTTTAAAATGAAATTGTGAATTGTTTTTTGAAAGCAATGAATGAACCTTTGTGAAAGATTGTTAAACTTTGTTTTGAAATCGAAGAGGATTTCAAATGGTGTATCTTTTATATATAAAAGATTTGAAATGGGAATTCTTTTGAAGTTATGAATGGATATTTGGAAATAGTTTTGAAAACTACAAATTGAATCTTTGGTTTAATGATTGGATGAGATAATCCAATTTGGAAAGGAAATTGTTTTGGAAAGCGGTGAATGAATCTTTGTGAAATATTGGTGAACTTTGTAAAGTGAATCTTTTTGTAAAATGTTTTGAAATGGTAATTTGTTTAAACCATTTGGAAGAAAAGTTTGGGTTTTAAGTTGTTACATAACTGAAATCCCAATATCCAAATGTTTTTAAATATTGCGCTCATTATTCGGTTTATCCGGGAAAGGACCTTGTGTCATATAACCCAATCCGAATAATGATACGACGTTATGGATAGCATTTGAAGACCGGTGGTGAAGAACGGGTATTTTCGAGAATGAAAGGATAACCCGTCGAATGACTCTACATCGATTAGCGCCCGGTACAGAGATCTCCATATGTGATGGGGAGTTCGATCGGGATTAGGAATTCCCAGAGTGCAAGTGCTTCTTTGGTAGTGCCTTCGGTTCTGTTCGAACTCGGAACATACTTGTACGGATGTGTGTCTGACGTTACACTTTGAGAGGTAGCGGAGATTTATTCTCTTAGCTTAACACCCTTCTCTGAGACGTACGAGCTCATAGGTTATGTTGTTGATGGTTACTAGTGATACATTTGCAATTTGGTAATGTGGCAGACGAAGTGCTGCTGATCATTTGCAGATCGAAGAATGGCTTTTGTGAAAAGCGTAGCTTTATGGACGAGACTGCATCTGGAACTCACGTCATCTGGACCTCACACCTCGGAAATGGTCGAAACAGGAAAGATGCAACAAGGTTGCAGGGGTCGCGCCCCTAGGGTATGTCCATTCCTTTTGTAAAAGGGTGGTATCATGGTATGGAGCCCAGATACTTAACTCATGTGGACACTGTAAATTTATCACTGTGTGATGTTGCTTTGTGGTTGAGGATCCTCGGATAAAGGTAGCAAACGACCGGGGATGGCATATCTTAGGTGTTACTTCCGAGAATGGAGTAAACCGGCCTTGTGTTGGCAGAGAGCCGGGTAGGTTCTTGGGGCGTCCTACCAGAGGCGTGCCCATGTGGCCCAGGAAGTTCCTTTGCCTGACCATTTATTGGAAATCCAATCTCCAATACGCGCCATGTATGGCTGTAGTTGTATAACCTGCCATTTACTTATGGTAGTCACCACTGTTTAGATGGTAGCTATAGTAGGCATAGTTTGAAATGTCTATGCTGGTTACGATTAATATTATACTTTCGAAAGGTTTTCTACACTATGCACTAATAATAATATCAAATGGTTTTCGCGTATCAAGTATTTTTGACTATCATAAGGAGAAATCTCCTCCAATTTTGCGTTTGCATGGTGTGCGGAGGGAGGCCTTATGGTAGTTTCATTTTTCAAAAAGCATTGTGGATTTCAAATTTAAAATCTTTTGTTGTTTGTTTTAAAGAAAACTGTTTTTGTTTGCTCATACTTGTCCCATGACTGGCTCGGAGTTTATTTTCCCTTCCTAAACTCTGGATGCCCATAATTTTCCACACGGGCGGTCTAGAGTTGGGTTTTTCAGATAATCAAATAGTAGGAGTAGATTCGATAGCATCCAGCCTTTGGGATTTTGACGTTAGCATTTGTTTCTCTTCAACATTCCGGGATGACCTTGCTTAAGTCATCGTGATGGTGGTTCAAGCTTATTGGATTGGAGTCCTCATTGCTTTTGGGACGAGCTTTTGGTTTTGGAGCATTGGTATGGAGTTAATATGTTGGATTTTCGCTTTCTCACTTGGAAATTCTATTAAAGATATTCTTTCTTCAGCTGTTATTTTTGTATCTCTGTTGTTGATATCAATTGTATCAATGCGTTGTATCACTGTAATCAACTATTGTATATCAATGATATATTATTTATTTCTTCCGCTGTGTTGTTGTACTTAATGTGTTATAAGCTCCGGCGAACCAGATTCGATATTTGGATCTGCGGCATTAGAATACGGGTGATGTTTTCAGTGCCGATTTTCGAAGGTTGAGTCAGGATCGTTATAGGTCTTGGGGCAGTATTGATGCAGGAGGGAGGGTAGTATGCTATGGGAGTAGATAGTTGAGAACTCATGAGAAGATCTACCACACCCACGATTTGGAGCAACTGCTTTTGTTTTCACGTTCAAGTCTTGGAGACATTGCTTGCTAGGAGAGAGGTTCGAGCTTTTCACTAACTATAAATCATTAAAGTACTTGTTCTCACAGAAGGAATTAAAATTGAGGCAGCAGCATTGGATGGAGTTTCTGGCATCATATGACTTTGAGATAGTTTACACCTCTGGCAAGGAAAACGGGGTTGCGGATGAGTTAAGTTGGAAGAGAACAACCCTTAGCCTAATGTTCATGGAGTGGAAAAGCCTATAGTTTATTTCCACCTTTGATTTTTAGCCCTCTACGGACATTACTCCTGGATTATTGGCGGCACTTGAGGTTAAGCCTACCCTCATAGATCGAATTGGATCAAGGCAGTGAGAAGATTCAGAGCTTATGGATATTCTGGATAGGATTAGAATAAGAGAAGTCTCTGGACATCTCTAACGCTATTCCATCGATAGTAAACGGTGGCTAAAGAGAGATGGAAGACTTTATGTCCCCTGCACTAGTGATTTAATAAGTGCAATTCTAGCAGAAGCACACCATTCTCGGATGACTATTCATCTAGGTGGTGATAAGATGTATAGGGACATGAAGAGAGTGTTTTATTGGAGTGGAAGGAAGAAAGATGTAGCAAAGTTTGTGGCTAAGTTTCTTGTGTGCCAAAGGGTTAAGGCAGAGTAGCAAAGGTCTGGCGGATTGCTTTAACCGTTGGATGTACCTGAATGAAAGTGGAATAGTGTTTTGATGGACTTTATAGATGGTTTACCCTAATCTAGGAAGGGGAATACCTGTATTTGGGTGACTGTAGATCGTTTAACTAAAAGCATCCACTTCATTTCAGTCAAGAATAAGAGGACAACACCTTATTTGGCATCCTTTTACATTCGTGAGATAGTCCGACTTTATGGAATTCCCTCTAGCATAGTGAGCAATAGAGATCCTATCTTTACTAGCGAGTTTTGAAGGAGCTTGCAAGAGGCTTTAGTGACACAGCTTAGGTTGAGTATGGCCTATCACCCTCAAATGGATGGCCAAACGGAGAAAGTTAATATGGTTCTTGAGGATTTGTTAAGGATGTGCCTTCTTGATTTTGGAGGGACTTGGGAGGAGCATCTTCGTTTAGTGGAATTAGCATATAACAATAGTTTTCAGGCTGGCATTAAGATGGCTCCTTTTGTAGCTCATTATGGAAGACCTTCCAAGTTGCCTTTATATTGGTTGGAGTCTACAGAAAAATGCTACTTGGTTCCGACATGTTTAGAGAGACTTCGAAAAAGATTGATTTGATTAGAAGAAGAATGCAGACAGCCCAAGATAGACAGAAATCCTACGCAGATAAGCAGAGAAGGGATATTGGGTTTGAGGTAGGAGATTTCGTTTTCATTAACGTGTTTTCGCTAAGAAAGGTAGCAAGGTTTGGATCAAGTGGAAAACTTGCTCCCATATTCGTTAGCCTATCCCCATTGTGGAAAGGGTAAGGAAGACAACGTATCAGATAAAACTACCTAAGAGGCTCGTGGAAGATCATGATGATTTTCATGTTTCGCACTTGAGAAAGTGCTTACATGATTCAGCAGGTAGCGGAACCTAGCCAACTTGAGGAAGTTGAAGTGGGGAGAGAAGCATCAGTTCGTCGCATTCCTACTAAGATCTTTGGGCATGATATTAGGAATAAGGAAGTCCCTTTGGTTAAGCTGCAGTGGGGAGATAGTATTGAGGACGCTGTGTGGGAGGCTAGGGGAAAAAATACGTATCTCTTATCTGCATCTCTTCGATGGTGCATCTTGAATTTCCTATTTCCATCTATAGCTTTGAATAGGTTCTTTCCTTTAGTATCCCTTGGGAGGGTAGATCCTAGGATTTAACCTATGGATGGTAGGACTGAATGTAAATATATTACGTATGTCGGACGCAAGTGGTTGCAAGTGTTTGCTTATGGATGCTAATGGAAGCATATGCACACACTATGCACTATTATCTCTTAGAGATCGGCCTAACTAGGTCACTAAAGCATATGCATATGGATGTGTTTGCACTTATGGTTGCTATGAATGGGTGATTAGCATATGATTGTTGCATTTGGATGATGATTGTAGCACACATATAGAACTATCATTTGTCATTAGGGAATATGCATTCATTTGGATACATGGCACGGACATGAGCGCATAAAAAGGAGGTCGACTAAATCAGTAGATAGCCCAATCTTTTGCATTATTTAGGGACATTGACACTACACTATTGCATATATCATAAATTGCATTAGAAAGCTCAAGGAAATTAGATGTAAGGGAATATGGTTGAATATATGGCTGTGGAATTAGGAAGAAAATATTTCTTTAATTCTTCCGTCTTTGGAGATTTCGGGGCCGAAATCCTTTAAGGAGGAGAGAATCTAACAACCCAAAATTTATGCTGCAATAATTAGTTAATGAATTAATTAAATAGTAAAATGGTGAAATTTTCAGAATCAAGCTATGGGAGTTACACCATTGGGTCCATGGTGATTTTCTGACCAATTTTCATATATAACTTGTCAAAATCTGAGCAAGTATGAAGAAGTTATGAGAGAAATAAGAAATCGAAATTAAATAAACAAAAACGGAAAAAAATTATCAAGACCCCATAGGGGCTGACCTATAGTTCGACCCACAATAACATTAGGTCGACCTGCACTTCTTCCTGGACGTGAAAATGTCCAGGTACGATCCGAACTCCATATAATTTGATTTTTGTCCAATCCTGCACGTTCATAGCTTCATCCAACGGTTCCTAGTGAGCCTATGACGTGGTTGCACTTGATTTAATATTCAAATCCGATGGATTGAGATCCCTAAGCCACACTATAAAACCCTAGGCCTAGCTATTTTTCTCATTCAGATTTTCTCCCAGTTGGGTTCATTGCTTGATGTTGAACCCTAAATAGGAAAATTTTCTAGGGAGGAAATCTTTATGATAAAAATATTCTACACCCTAAAAGCGGATCCAGGAAGGGCCAGGATTAGAGGTAAGGACCACAGGTGAGTGTTTTTTAATTTTTTAGATTTGTAAACAATTTAAAATAATAGGATTCTCAATAGTTGTAGTTTTTCTACAACAGTTTTTATGCAAGTTTGTTTATAGTCAGTTTTTAAGTTAATTTCAGAAGTTCTTTTCAATCTATTCTTATTTACCTATTTTATTCAGTTATTTACAGCTATTGATAGTTATTTACATCTATTTTAAGTTGGAATTTTGCCTGTAATTGTTAGTTTCTTTTTATAGAAATTTAATCCTTTTGAAGCGAATAAAATATTAAAAAGAGAAGAATTCACAAATATGGATTAAAATAGAAAAATACTAAATTTACAGAAATTAGGTGAAAAATGAAAAAAAAACTGAAATAAAATAGAGATGGACTGAAGTAGGAAATTTGAGATATTTACAAGCATAATTATAACAAGTGGTTATAGCTAAAAAGAGAAAATAGAAGAGTAACGGTTGCAAGAACATTATAACATGTACGTTATAATTAGAAAGAAAGAAATAACAGAAGGGGCTTATTTTAAAACTTGGATCTCGGATTAAGTTAATAAGCAAATATAGCAGTAGTGGCCCATGCCGACAGCATTCCCTTTTAGGTCTAGGACTGGTGATCTCACACGTAGATAAGGCCAGACACGCTTATGCTGATTAGGGTAAATAAGTGGCCAATAGATAGAAGCTCAAATTTGGGGATTTGGGCAAGGGGTGTAAAGTTAGAAGATTTGTTGTTAGGACCAGTACCGGTAGCATTCCCTTTCAGGTCGAGGACTGATGGTCTCACACGTGGGCGAGGCTGGGCACACTTATACTGATTATGGTAAATAAAGGGTCAAATAGGGGGTGATAGTTAGTGTGTACCGAAGATGACTAGGCATGCGACATTGATTAGGGTAAATAATTCGCTATTGCATCCTAAGTGGTAAGAGGTGTCTTTTACTGTGGGACCACCAGGATGGGCTTACAGTGGCACAACAGAGATATGAAAGGCCGATCAATGGGTAGGATTATGATTTCAGCCAAACAAGGACTAGCAGCTAAGATAGGATTAGGGTTTCAGCCTAATCGCAATAGTTTAAGACAAGTGGAAACAATCAAATCGAACAATCAAAGCAAACAATCAAATAGAATCAGAAACAATATTTAATCCGAGTTTTATCTTTTCTGTATTTTCTTTCAATCTAGAACTATTGCTTAGTCTATTATATTTATCTTGGTTAGAAATGCTGGTAATTAATTTCAATCACTAGAATTATTGTCTGACCCACTCCTCTATCTTTCCTTCCCCCCCCCCCCCCAAAGGCCAGCAGAGTTGAGGTTGATATTCATTTTCGAAGTTTTCTCATTTCAGATGTATTCTTCTGCTTTTCATCTTTTTCATTTGGCTTATGATGGATTGGCACTTGTGAGAGGGATTATTATTGTTATTTTTGTACTCTGATTTTGTGAGACTGAGATGTATTTTCATGAGACATAAGAGATTTCTTAGACATGTTATGTTTTTATGAATTATTTTGAAATGAAGTTTAAATCTGAATGATAAGTTGTTATTTAAATATTTTCTGCTGCTTTTTACTTATTTATCTTGTGAATCTTAGTCTCTGTGATGGTTTAGCTATACCTATAACGCACCACATCCTTTGGTGTGCCCTTTTTGGGAATACTTAGGGGTGTACGGTGTTTCATTTGGTATCAAAGCCTATGGTTACAGGATTTCTAAAAACTTGTTTTAAAAGTAAAGTATTTTTAAAAGGTAACATATCTTCAGACTAAAAGTATTTTTCAGAAAGAAACTCTAATTATATAAATAGTTTTCAAGTATAAGAGAGTTTTTATAAAGTCCCCTCAAATTCCAGTTCAACCTTCTTCCGATTCTTTCGAGCCTAAATTTTCTTTTCTTTGCATAGAATGACAGACTCCCCAAATCTTCCAGAGGGTGTCCAAGTCTCCGGTTGGTTCTGTAGATACCTCCAACCTACGGCAGCAGAGGTGCAATGGAAAGTGCCCAATGCAGCACCAGCGGGTGAAGGTCCCGTTAATCGACTTGCAATAGTCAATCTTTCTAAGCTATGCGAGGACTTCGCTAATCTAGGAGGCTAAATGTTTTCTGGCATAGAGGATTTCGTAGAGTCATGAACTTGGTTGAGGAATACGGAGCAGATATTTGGGTTGTTAGGATTGGAGTACCGACAGAGAGTTCAGCTTGCATCTTGGCAGTTGAAGGGAGAGGCTTCTTACTGATGGGAGATTATAGAGATGGAGGGTAGAGAAATTGCTTGGTTGGGATTTCAAAAAAGGTTTGAGATAAAGTTCTTGTCGCAAGCAGAGGAAAGCATTCAGTTGGAGAATTTTATTATTCTGAAGCAGGGGAGTCTTTCGATGAAAAAATATATCAGTTAGTTTAATTAGTTATCGAGGTTCGGGATGGAGCTTGTCAATACACCACATAAGAAGGCCACCAATTTTACTAAGGTTTTGAACAAGCTCCTCCAAGGGTTGGCATTGACACATGTACATATGGGAGCGACGTATGAGTCACTTGTGGAAATGGCTCTCATATCAGGTGTTGCTAAGGAAGAAGAGATTAAGGGGCTTCCTAAATTAGACAACTCTAAGAAGCAGTGGTGGAAAAATAAGAAGGTTAAGGACAACGAAAAAGGAGGAGAACCTCAAAAGGGACAAATCAAGAAGGGCGAGAAATGTCATAATTGTGGATTGGTTGGGAATTATTCAAAGGACTATAAAAAGGACACGATGAAGGGGAGGTGTAACAGCTGTGGGCAGCCTGGACACCTTAGTAGAGCATGTCCTTAAAAGATTGGGCAGAGAGAGGGCGTACCTACAACGTAAGTACAGGCTTTGGATGTAGCACCTTCTAGTAGTATATTGGATCGAGGTAGGAAAGTCTTTGTAGAAGGTTTGATCTCTATTTCGGATTTCCTATTCGGACTCTTTTTCACTTTGGAGCATCACATTCTTTCATTTCTAGTTCCTTGGTAGATTGTTTGCACTTAGATATCTCTAGTTGTAGACCCTATAGTTGTTTCAAACCCCATAGGAGGATCGGCACATTTATCCATGATTTGTAGGGGTTTGAATTTTTTTACATTAGACGTAGAGTTTGATTGCGTTGCCTATGTACTAGGATTTTTGAGATATGGGATGATTTTGGGGATGGACTGGTTATCCACTTATGGTCTAATATTGGACTGCGAGAGGAGAGTCATTAGACTATAGACATGTAGCGGACGGACTCTCGAGGTTTCCTGCAACCCACAGGGTCATTCATGTTGAGCTTCCTTTATTCCCTTGATTCATCGCTTGGAGAGTTTGGTTCAGTTCCAGTTGTTAGAAATTTCCTAGACATTTTTGAGGAGGATAGTGGGTTACCCCCTAAGAGAGAGATCGACTTTAGGATCTATCTGAATGACAATGCTAAGTCAGTGGCATTTTCTATGAGACATATAGCTCCTAGGGAGAGAAAGGATTTAAGTAAGCAGATTGGTGAGCTATTAGAGAAAGGCTTCATCAGATGAAGCATATCTGAGTGGGGGGCGCCAGTCATCTTCGCTACAAAGGCGGATGGTTCCCTTCGAATTTTTGTAGACTACAAAGAGTTGAATAAGCTCCAAAAGAAGAACCATTGCCCACTTTCTAGGATAGATGATCTTTTTGATCAGTTCGTTGGCTCTTCAGTATTTTCTCAGCTTGAATTAGCCACTAGATTTCATCAACTTAGGGTCGCTAATGATAGCATCGTTAAGACATCATTTAGGACACCCGATGGATTCTTTGATTGGTTGGTTATGCCGTTTGGGTTGGCCAATGCCCCAGCCTATTTTGTAGATATTATGAGCCATGTTTTTTGAGATGTCCTAAATAAGTTCGTTGTAGCATTTGTGGATGACATTCTGGTGTTTTCCAAGAGTATGGAACGGCACGCTATTCACCTGGAGGAGGTTCTTCGTACACTTCATGTTCATCAGTTGAAAGCACAATTCTCGAAGTGTCACTTTTGGCATGCAGAAGTACGTTTCTTGAGGCATGTAGTCTTAAGAGAGGTTATAGCTATCCCACAAAAGGTAGTAGTAGTACAGGATTGGACGGGCCCCAAGAACGTTACCAAAGTTAGAAGCTTCCTAGGTTTGGCTGGTTATTATAGGAAGTTTATCAGAGATTTTGCTAAGATTTCATCACCGCTGACTCGTCTCACTAAGAAAAATGCAGCATTCGTGCGGTACGTGGATTGTGAGTATTCCATCATGATGCTAAAGACGGCCCTTACTAGTGCATCAGTGTTAGTTTTACTCGACAAAGCTAAGCCTTTTACAGTATACACTAAAGCATGTGGGACTGGCCTTGGGGCAGTATTGATGAAGGAGGAGAGGGTGGTATGCTTTGGGAGTAGACAATTGAGATCTCATGAAAAGAACTACCCTACCCATGATTTGGAGCTGGCTGCTATTTTTTTGCACTCAAGTCTTAGAGACATTACTTGCTAGGAGAGAGGTTCGTGAGTTTCACTAACCATAAATCATTGAAGTACCTATTCTCACAAAAGGATTTAAACTTGAGGCAACAACGTTGGATGGAGTTTTTAGCATCATATTACTTTGAGATAGCTTACACCTCTGGAAAGAAGAACGTGGTTGCGGATGCGTTAAGTAGGAAGAGAACAACCCTTAGCCCGATGTTTGTGGAGTGGAAAAGCCTAGATTTTATTTCCACCTTTGATTTGTATTACTCTACGGATATTTCGCTTGGATTATTGGCAGCACTTAAGTTTAAGCCTACCCTCATAGATCAGATTGGATCAAGGCAGCAAGAAGATTCAGAGCTTGTGGATATTACGGATAGGATTAGTAGAGTAGAGGTCTCTAGACATCTCCAACACTATTCCATCGATAGCAAAGGGTGTCCAAGAAGAGATGGAAGATTTTGTGTCCTCGCACTAGTGATTTGATGAGTGCGGTTCTAGTAGAAGCACACCATTCTCGGATGACTACTCATCCAGTTGGTGTTATGATGTATAGGGACATAAAGAGACTGTTTTATTGGAGTGGCATAAATAAGGATGTAGAAGAGTTTGTGGCTAAATGTCTTGCGTGCCAAAGGGATAAGGAGGAGCAACAGAGGCCTGGCGGATTGCTTTAACCATTGGATGTACCTGAATGGAAGTGGGATAGTGTTTCGATGGACTTCATAGATGGTTTACCCCGATCTAGGAAAGGGGATACCAGTATATGGGCGATTGTAGATCGTTTGGCTACGAGCTCCCACTTCATTCCGTCCACGAGTAAGAGGATAGCACCTTATTTGGCATCCTTATACGTTCATGAGATAGTCCGACTTTATAGAGTTCCCTCTAGCACAGTAAGTGACAGAGACCCTATCTTTACTAGAGGGTTTTGGAGAAGCTTGAAAGAGGCTTTAGGGACACAGCTTAGGTTGAGTACAGCCTATCACCCTCAAATGGATGACCAAACCGAGAGAGTTAATAGAGTTCTTGGGAATTTATTGAGGATGTGGATTCTTGATTTTGGAGGGACATGGGAGGAGCAGCTTTCTTTAGTGGAATTCACATCTAACAATAGTTTTTAGGCTAGCATTGGGATGACTCTTTTTGAAGCTCTTTGTGGAAGACCTTGCAAGTCATCTTTGTGTTGGTTGGAGTCTACAGAAAGATTGCTACTTGGTCCCGACATGATTAAAGAGACTTCGAAAAAGATTGATTTGATTAGAAGAAGAATGAAGATAGCCCAAGATAAAAAGAAATCCTATGTAGATAAGTGGAGAAGGGATATTGAGTTCGAGGTAGGAGATTTGGTTTTCATTAAGGTGTCTCTGTTAAGAAAGGTAGCAAGGTATGGATCAAGTGGGAAACTTGCTTCCAGTTTCATAAGACCGTTCCCCATTGTGGAAAGGGTAGGGAAGATGCATATCAGATTATGCTACCAGAGAGGCTCGTTGGAATTCATGATGTTTTCATGTTTCACACTTGAGAAAGTGCTTACATGATTTAGCAGAAGTGGTGGAATCTAGCCAGCTTGAGAAAGTTGAAGTGGTGAGAGAAGCATCGGTTTTTCGCATTCCTACCGAGATCCTTGGGCATGATATCAAGAATCTTAGGAATAAGGAAGTCATTTTGGTCAAGGTGCAGTGGGGAGATAGTATTGAGGATGCTACGTGCGAGGCTGGGGAAAAAATACATATCTCTTATTCGCATGTCTTCGATGGTGCGTCTTGAATTTCCTATTTCCATCTATAGCTTTGAATAGGTTCTTTCCTTTACTATTCTTTTGGAGGGTAGATCTTAGGATTTAACCTATGGATGGTAGTACTGAATATAAACATGATACTAGAACACGTTATGTATGTTGGGCGCAAGTGGTTGTAAGTGTTTGCTAGTTGATGCTAATGGATGCGTATACACTTTGCACTATTATCTCTTAAAGATCGGCCTAACTAGGTCACTGAAGCATATGCATATGGATATGGATGTGTGTGCACTTGCATTTTTATTTCATGGTTTCTATTAATGGGTGATTGGCATATGTTTGTTGCATTTGGATGATGGTTGTAGCACACATATAGAACTATCATTTGTCATTAGGGAATTCTCATTCATTTGGATAAATGACATGGACATGGGCATATAAGAAGGAGGTCGACGGAATTAGTAGACCGTCCAATCTTTTGCATAAGTTAGGGACATTGATACTACATGTTTCCTAGGAAATTGACCGGGCGACTTAGTACTCGGCCTACCAAGGGCGTTCGGCCTGTAGATGGATCGGCACCATAGCATAGCAACTTAATACTCGGCCTACCAAGGACGTTCGGCCTAAGACATTGCTCGGCCAAAGATGGCACTCGGCCAGAGACTTCATTCGGCCAAGAGCATCGCTCGGCCAAAGGCCTCGTTCGGTCAAGATGGTGTTCAAACGTCAAGCTCCTCGTTCGGCACTCATCTCGTTCGGCTATCTCGGTTCGTCCGGCCTGGGCTAACATGGATTGCTCGGCACAAAGTACATTCGGCCAAAGTAAACATTCAACCTACAAGGAACACTCGGCGTAAAGTATGCTCGGCATCTCCGGACGTTCGGCCTGGCAAACCAACATTCTATACTGCTTGACATCCCATTGTCCGACACAAGGAACGTTCGGCCTCCCAAGAATATTCGGTAATCAAAGACGTTCGGCGTTCTCCCCAGCACGTCCGGCCTCGATTGTCGCTCGGCCTACTCCTACCACACAACAAAGAGATCACTCGGCATGAAAAGGTGGGGTCGGCCTTCAACCGTTCGACACGCTCGGTTCAGCGTACAGGACTTGTCCTATTTGGACCAAGTTATTCAGCTACCAGGCCCACCAGGGAAGTCCAACCCACCTTTGTCTATAAATAGAGGGGCAGGGGCACATAAAAGGGGGAGATTGAAGAGAAGACTGGGGGAGACTCTGCCATTTTCAAGACTCATTTTAGACTTTTTTCTTTTACTTTGCAATTTTATTCTAGTAACTAAAAATGGATTGTATCTGTAATCACCCATCAAAGAAATCAATGGAAATCAACTTCAAAGTGGATGTAGGCAATTACGCCGAACCACTATAAATTTGGTGTTCTTGTTCTCTGCATTTAATTTTACATTCTATTCTCTGTTTTAATTTACTTTCTTCATTAATCTCTCTACACAACCTTTCTAAGGGTGTTAGTGACCAATTTTGGTGCTAATATTCTGGTGCTTTCACTGAGAATTGAATTCTCAGGCTATTAGGATCTACTTTGTAGCTACTGGATTGCATAAGTCCCCCGAAGGAGATCCATAATCATTCGTAGGCATTTGTTGATTCAACTCAGAGTTACAACCAATAACTCTACCATGGGAAGACCACGGACAAGATCAGCCTCTCAAAATGCAGATGCCCACGAAACTGCTAGTGTGCAACAACTCGGGCTTAGCCATCAGCAAGCTGTTCAAGGTGCATGACCCTCTAACCAAAACCAAGCAGAAGTTGTTTCCCGAGCAGAATTCAATGACTTGCTAAGAGAACTTAAGGAGAGTAGAAAGCAACTTGCTGAGCAAATGAAAGTCAATGCTGACCTCATAACTCAGCTTACTCAGCAGCAGTATCAGAATGCTGGAGGTAGCCCTGTCGCTTACGCCGAAGATGATAGTTCGACTTCAGCCGATGAACCGCCTAAGCGTAGACGCCCCAAGAATAAAAATGCACAAGCAGGTGCCACTGATCGATCTACTAGAAATCAGGCCCGTGGAATAGAACCCCACCTCCCTTCTTCTATACAAACCCCAGACTTGATAGCTATGATCAGGCAGTTGATGAAAGAGAATCAAGGCTTGACTTATGAAGATTGGGGAGTGTCGAAAAGCCATACTCCCTTCATGGACCCCATTCTACAGGCTGAATATCCAAGAAAGTTCAGCATGCCCACCATTCCAGACTATGAAGGGAAAACTGACCCTAGACAGCATGTAATGAGGTATGGATGGATGATGGATTCAGCAAGAGCCAATGACGCAAACAAGTGTAGGTGGTTCTCGATTACTCTATCCGGAATTGCCACCATGTGGTTAACTCGACTTCCCCCACGATCAATATCCAGCTTCGACGAATTAGCAATGAAATTCATAGAACAATTCAGGATACACACCACTCGTCCAAAGGACGTGATGTCCTTATCAAGTGTGACCCAAGCTCCAGGAGAGTCACTGAAAGCATACTTGCAAAGATTTCATGTTGCTGCTACCGAAGTGAGCAATCCTAACGACCACGCAATTTTGATGGCAGTGATGCGTGGAGTGGATCCTGATTCTGAATTTGGAGATTGGTTGGCGGTAAAGCCCCCAGCCACACTGGAGCATTTTTATTCGAAAGCTCATCAGTTCATAAGGAGGGAAGAAGCTCTGTGGACAAGGAAAGACAAGGCACCAGGGCCTGTTCAGGAATCTATAAAGAGAAACGTCGCCGTGAAGACAACTGGCAATAACCCTGGAAAGGCTCAAGCCAACGTCCAGAACAAGCCCGGACAGTCTATAGAATCCGGAGGTGGAAATCCTGGAAAGAAGAAGGAAACGGGGAGATGGAAGTCAAGAATCCCAACCTACAACGAATACGCTCCACTGAATGCATCTCTTGAGAACATCTACTTATCAACCTACAACACTTTTCAATACAGAAAACCACACCCAAAGGAATCAACAGAGGAGCAGAAGCGGACTGGAAAGTATTGCCGCTTTCACGAGTCTTCTGGGCACAACACAGAGGAGTGCAGACGTCTTCATGACGCTATTGAGAAATTGATTAGGCAGAAGAAGCTACAGGAATTTGTCAAAGACCCACAGGACGGAAGGCAAGAGACATCGGACCCTGGGCGAGGGCCAGCCCCACACCAACCAGAACAACCTACTCGAACTGTGGGTAGATTGGTCATTAACACGATTACTGGAGGACCTCACCCTGCGGATAAGAACTGGCAGGAGATGGAACGATATGCTAACTCTCTGAAACATGCAGATTATGAGTGTTGTTCGAATGTAGAGGATGGAACTCCCGCAAAGAAGCAGCGCACGATGAATGATGACATCGTGTTCAAGAGCAGAGATGCGGATAAGGTAGAGGCCCCTACTATCAACCCAATGGTCATATCTGCAACCATCGGGCCGGAAATCATAAAGAGAATTCTAATTGATTGCGGAAGTTCCGTTAACATCATCTTCTGGAAGGCATATGACCAAATGAAACTGGAAACCAAGGATTTGAAACCATTCATAGCCAGGATCCATGGCTTTAACGGCGCGGCAACTGATGCAATGGGATATGTGGAATTACCCGTCGAACTGGGGCAAGGTGAACGCAGGAGAGTGCGAATCCTACCATTCATAGTGCTGGATGTCGATTCCCCATACAACGTGTTCCTGGGATGTCCAGCCCTAGCGGAATTCAGGGCAGCCATGGCCCCATGGTGCTTGACGTTAAAATTTCCCACAGACAAAGGAGTAGGAGTAGTGCACGGTGATCAGGAAACCAGTCATGCATGCTATGTGGCTGAGCTCAGAGAGGCGCAGCGTAGGGAGAAAGGAAAGGTTGCGGACAGCTCGGTCTGCATCTAAAATTCTGATGATTAACAACTAGCACCCGAGCCCTGGCTCGGGCAACAATCTCGGATCCATAGAGACATAGATCCGAGAGATGATGATGGGGAACCCAGGGAAACAAATGCAGCACCGGCCGAACTGACCATTGACATCTCAGTTAGCTGCAACGACCCATCACGAGTTCTTAAGATAGGATCACAACTAGACACCGTAGCAGCTGAAAACCTCATTGATTTCCTCCGAGCGAACCTTGATGTTTTTTCTTGGACACATTCTAATATGTGCGGGATTTCTCCTGCAATTGCGAGTCATATGTTGAACATAGACCCGAAACATATCCCTGTGAAACAGAAAAGGAGAGGCATGGACCCAGAGATGTCCGCAGCTCTCAAAGAGGAGGTGGACAAACTAAAAACCAATGGGTTCGTCCGCGACGCCCTCTACCCTGAATGGGTATCTAACCCGGTGTTAGTAAAGAAAGCAAATGGAAAATGGAGAACTTGTGTCGATTACTCTGATTTAGAGAAAGCATGCCAGAAGGATAGCTTTCCATTACCAAGGATTGACCAACTGGTCGATTCAACAGCCGGACACGAGTTACTATCATTTATGGACGCATACTCTGGTTACAATCAAATTCCGATGCACATCCTGGACCAAGAACACACCAGCTTTGTCACGAACGTCGGGTTGTATTGCTACATAGTAATGCCCTTTGGATTAAAAAATGCAGGAGCAACGTATCAACGTCTGGTAAATCGAATGTTCAAAGATCAGATTGGGAAAACAATGGAAGTCTATGTGGATGACATACTTGTGAAGTCGAGGCAGTCAAACGACCACATCCGAGACTTAGCAGAGATGTTCGACATACTCAGGCACTACGGGATGAAGATCAATTCTCTGAAGTGTTCATTCGGCGTAGCTTCAGAAAAGTTCTTGGGTTTCGTTGTGAACGTGCAAGGGATTAAAGCTAACCCGGAGAAGATCCAGGCTATCCGAAATATATAGGTACCCAGAACCATAAAGCAGGTGCAAAGCCTGAATGGAAAAGTGGCTGCGCTAAGTCGATTCATATCCAAAGCTACAGACAAGTGTATTCCCTTCTTTGACGTTATAAAGAAAGGAAAGAGAAACTTCGAATGGACGTACGACTGTGAGGAAGCATTTCGGGCTCTGGTAAGGCACTTAGAAAGTCCCCCGGTACTATTGAAACCAGCAGACCACGAGACGTTGTACGTGTACTTGGCTATCTCCCAGCATGCCATCAACACGGCCTTGGTCCGCGTGGAAGACCGAGTTCAAAGGCCAGTTTACTATGTTGTTAAACGCTTGACGGGGGCGGAAAAGAATTATCCAAAGATTGAGAAACTCGCATATTGCTTGGTGATTGTGTCATGCAAGCTTCGTCCCTACTTTCAAGCACATTCAATAGGTGTATACACTGACCAACCCTTGCGACAAGTACTCCAACGACCGAAAACTTCCGGAAGGATGTTAAAATGGAATATTGAGTTGAGTCAGTTCGACATTGCCTACCTGCCGTGAAAGGCTATACAAGGACAAGCACTAGCTGACTTCATCGCTGAATTCACTCTGCCTGATGAACCAAGCAGTCACAGGGTCATGCCTCCCGTTCGATGGAAGATGTACACCGATGGGGCATCTAACGAACATCGCTCGGGGGCAGGCATATTCATCGTAACTCCGAAAGACCGATCAGTCTGCTACGCTTTGAAGCTTGAGTTTGCATCAACAAATAACGAAGCCGAATATGAAGCATTGATTGCTGGCTTAAGACTTGTTATCGAACTGGGAGTGAAGTCGATTGAAATCTTCTGCGATTCACAGCTGGTAGTATACCAGGTGCGGGGAGACTATCAAGCAAAGGGACAGAGACTGGCTCCTTACCTCGCTCGATCTCGAGAGTTACTAGCAAGTATCGAATATTATGACATCTCCCATGTCCCACGCGAAAAGAATAGAGAAGCTGATTCGTTAGCAAAATTCGCAAGCACTGGCAATGCACAGCAAATGGGATTGTTCCCTGTTGAGACCCTGCTTGCTCTAAGTATAGACATGATGGAGATAGATTTCATGTTGGAAATCGAACTCGAAAAGGAATCATGGTTGACCCCGATCAAACAGTACTTGCTACAAGGTGATTTGCCTGAAAAAAGGAGCGAAAGACGCCAAGTCCTTCGTAAGGCTTCACATTATGTAATACATGACGGAATATTGTATCGGAGGGGATTCTCGACACCCTTACTCCGGTGCGTGGCCCACGACGAGATAAAACGGGTACTGAAATAAGTCCATGAGGGAGAGCGTGGTGATCATACCGGGGGGCAAACATTGGCAAAGAAAATCCTCCGTTATGGATACTTTTGGCCAACCGTGAATCATGACGCCGCAGATTATGTGAGGAAATGTGACAAATGCCAGATATACGCGAAAATTCCAAGAGCTCCGCCGACGGAACTCACACAAGTGGTTAGTCCCTGGCCGTTTGCAATGTGGGGAATTGACCTGATTGGTTCTTTACCCATAGCCAAAGGAGGCGCGAAATATGCAATAGTGGCAGTCGATTACTTCACCAAATGGGCAGAGGCAGAGCCTATGGCCATGGTCACCACCAAGAAAGTCATTAATTTCGTTGTACGAAATATCATATTCCATTTTGGCCTCCCACGGACCATCATAACAGGCAATGGAACTCAATTCGAAAGCAAGGAGTTCAAAGAATTTTGTCAGAAATGTGGCATTGAGAAATGGTTTGCAGCAGTCGCCCACCCAAAGGCGAATGGACAGGTGGAAGTCGTAAACAAAATAATCAAGTCCATATTAAAAAAGCGTTTGGAAAAGGCTAGAGGTAAGTGAGTAGATGAACCCCCGACGGCACTTTGGGCTTATAGAACTACGCACAAGACCGCGACTGGCCACACTCCATTCGCATTGGCATATGGCGCAGAAGCTATCATACCTGTGGAACTTGAGGTCCCATCACATCGGGTAACTTATTACGACCCAGCAACGAACCGGGATCTCTTACTGGAATCATTGGACTTTATTGATGAAAAACGCGAAGAAGCTGATTTGAGGACGGCCTCATACAGACACCGAGTCGCTAGATATTATAATGGGAAAGTCCAACCAAGAACCTTTGATGTGGGAGATCTCGTTTTGAAACGAGTCTTTCCAACTCCATCTCACATGAATCCCGCATGGGAAGGTCCATACGTCATCGAACAGAAGCTTGGAGAAGGAACTTTCAAGCTAGCGACCGTCGATGGTGCGACACTCCTCCTAGCATGGAACAACGAGCACTTGCGGCGTTATTACACCTAGTCTATTTCCTTCATACAGTAATTGCACTATTTCCAGTATGATTTCATTCCTAGTTCTTGGCATGTAATAAAAAAGTGTAGTGCTTTCATTAATAAAGGCTTGAACCCATCTTTTACATGAATGATTAATGTTTCTACGTATGATAATACTGTGGCAAGCAATTACAATTATATTATTCTGGCTAGCGTACGAACGCTCAAATCGAATAAAAATCTCCAAGTCCCCGGAGTGCGGACAGGAGTACTCAAAGTCCCCAGAGTGCGGACTCGAGTATAAACGAAAAAAAAATCTCCAAGTCCCCGGAGTGCGGACTGGAGTACTCTAAGTCCCCGGAGCGCGGACTCGAGTATAAACGAATAAAAATCTCCAAGTCCCCAGAGTGCGGACTGGAGTACTCGAAGTCCTTGGAGTGCGGACTCGAGTATAAACGAATAAAAATCTCTAAGTCCCCGGTGTGCGGACTGGAGTACTCGAAGTCCCCGGAGTGCGGACTCGAGTATAAACGAATAAAAAATCTCTAAGTCCCCGGAGTGCGGACTGGAGTACTCGAAGTCCCCCGAGTGCAGACTCGAGTATAAACGAATAAAAAATCTCCAAGTCCCCGGAGTGCGGACTGGAGTACTCTAAGTCCTCGGAGCGCGGACTCGAGTATAAACGAATAAAATCTCCAAGTCCTCGGAGTGCGGACTGGAGTACTCAAAGTCCCTGGAGTGCGGACTCGAGTATAAACGAAAAAAAATCTCCAAGTCCCCGGAGTGCGGACTGGAGTACTCTAAGTCCCCGGAGCGCGGACTCGAGTATAAACGAATAAAAATCTCCAAGTCCCCGGAATGCGGACTGGAGTACTCGAAGTCCCCGGAGTGCGGACTCGAGTATAAACGAATAAAAATCTCCAAGTCCCCGGAGTGCGGACTGGAGTACTCGAAGTCCCCGGAGTGTGGACTCGAGTATAAACGAATAAAAATCTCCAAGTCCTCGGAGTGCGGACTGGAGTACTCTAAGTCCCGGGAGCGCGGACTCAAGTATAAACGAAAAAAAAATCTCCAAGTCCCCAGAGTGCGGACTGGAGTACTCTAAGTCCTCGGAGCGCGGACTCGAGTATAAACGAATAAAAATCTCTAAGTCCCCGGAGTGCGGACTGGAGTACTCTAAGTCCCCGGAGCGCGGACTCGAGTATAAACGAATAAAAATCTCCAAGTCCCCGGAGTGCGGACTGGAGTACTCGAAGTCCCCGGAGTGCGGAGTCGAGTATAAACGAATAAAAATCTCCAAGTCCCCGGAGTGTGGACTGGAGTACTCTAAGTCTCCGGAGTGCGGACTGGAGTACTCGAAGTCCTCGAAGTGCGGACTCGAGTATAAACGAATAAAAAATCTCCAAGTCCCCGGAGTGCGGATTGGAGTACTCTAAGTTCCCGGTGCGCAGACTCGATTATAAACGAATAAAAATCTCCGAGCCCACGGAGTGCGTACTGGAGTACTCTAAGTCCCCGGAGCGCGGACTCGAGTATAAACGAATAAAAAATCTCCACGTCCCCGGAGTACGGACGGTAGTACTCGAAGTCCCCAGAGTGAGGACTCGAGTATAAATGAATAAAAAATCTCGAAGTCCCCAGAGTGCGGACTGGAGTACTCTAAGTCCCCCGGAGCACGGACTCGAGTATTAACGACTGAAAATCTCCAAGTCCCCGAAGTGCGGACTGGAGTATTCTGGGTCCCCGGAATGCAAACTCAAGTGTAAATGTTTAAAATTCTCCAAGTCCCCAGAATGTGGACTGGAATGTTCTATGTTCCCGTTACACAAGTTGAAAAAAAAATTCTAAATGCTTGAAGCATGGAAGAAAACTGAATAATCCGAATCTTTCGAAGAAACAGAAAAGGAAACAAAACTTTATTCAAGAAAAGTTTTTCGCTACAAAACATTCCAAAGTTCGGATTCGATGGTCTATTTACAAAATCTACGAAAATTATTACATGACTTAGATTAACTCTCGTTGAACGAGGATAGCGGTCACTTCTTGTGTTTTTTTGACTTCTTCTCGGACGACTCTTCCTCAAAGTGTTTACCCTTAGAACCTTTCCTTAATGGAGGAGTAATAACCGAAGAAGTAGGGGGAACGTCCAAGGGTTTGGACCTGCCAGGAAGGATGACCTTCAATGGCTTGTTCAAGGGATCGTCTAGGTCCACCTCACACGGCTCAACCTTGAACATGGCTGTATCTTTTTTCTCCTTTTCGAGCCGCTCCTTCATGCTCAATTCAGATGTATGCTCAGAGGTTCCTGTGACTTCTACTTCATAACTCCCAGAGGAGGAATCAGATTTTCCTTCGTCAAGCGCCCTGATCACTTGAGCATCTGGCCCAGGAACCTCACCAGCATGAGCACCCCTCCGGACTTTTCCATCTCCTTGGCGACATCGCTCCTCGGAGTGGGATCGGGGTCAGAACGACCTACACAAAATCAGAAAAGATGAGCATTAGAATGCAATAGTACTTCACAATGAATGACGACTTTCAAAATCTCAAAGTGGAAGGTTATCTACCAGGCCCTGGCAAACTCTTTACCGTCAAAGGGGTTTCGCCCTCCGGGATAGGAGACAAAACATGAACGCCCAGGCCGGGGGCTTCCGGATCATAGCCAATGTGCTGTTCAAAGGGATAAAGTGTCGGCCGACCGGCCGGCTGGGAAGGCACGTGAACAGGAGACTCGGCCCCGGATGGACTGTCGACAAATTCTTTCCCTTTCCTCGAGGGGGAGCCTTTGCAGTAAAGGGCCTTGGCCGCCGATAGGTCCGAAGGCACATTACCCTTCAGAAATTCCTTTATTAAATCCTCCTCGTCAACCTCCTCGACACCGCGCTCGGCCTTCCTAGTCTGAATTAGGGTTTCCCACGCCTCGAACAACGATTCAAGATAGCCATCGCCCAAAAAAGTTAGGTCACAGTGCATGAGCACACGGGCGTTGAATTCGGCAATGAGTGGGTCGAATGCAGTTTTGATCTCCTCTCTACCTTCCTCCCTGGCTGCCTCAAACCGGGAATCGATGTCCGTCAACGCCATCCTCTTGCCCTCCTCACGGGCCTCACTCTTTAACATCTCAACCCTGGAGAGCTCGCCCTCGAGTTGTTCTTTTAAAAGTCGGGTGGTGATGATCTTGTCACAGTATCGCTGTGACTCTTCTTGGGCAGCCGTTTTCCCCTCTCTCTCTCTACGGAGAAGCTCTTCAAGTTCCTTAACAAGAGCTCTAAGCACATCCTTCTCCTTTTGAACGGAGTCCTTTTCCAAGGCCAAAGCCCCACATCGTTGAACTTGCCTCGTCAAGCTCTTTCTTATGAGTTAATTCCAAGCGAGTGACGGCCTCACCAGTATCCCTGGCACTCCGATGGGCGGCCTCGAGTTCAGATTTATAAGTGGCGATTTCTTCGTCCCGGGCCTTAATGATGTTTTTATCGTGGGTGGCCTCAAGCTTTTAGGATTTCATAAAGGCCTTTATGGCCCTGGCCTGTAAATGGACCTTTATGAGCCTCTAAAATGTCTTTAAGGCCATGACCAATAACCTAGTTGGTCCTATACATATGCCCCGCGATTAAGAAAAGAATTGCAATAGCTAAATGATGATGAGCAATATCGCTCAACCACAGACCTCCTGTTATTGGTTCTAATCCTCCATGAAAACTCAAAAAATCCGCGTATTTTGACCAATTCAAGGTGAAAAAGGGGGTTGCTCCCTCGGCAAAACTGGGAAAAAGTTGAGACAAAAGATCTATTTCATGCTGGCGCTCCACAGAGACTTCGGAAAGTTTCTCGGCTAGGTGAACGAACGCGTCATGTTGAACATAGACGTCGTTGGTACAGGCAATGGCGTTCTGCTTAACATCTCCAGGTATAGGATGAATCGTCGGAAGGAACTTCAACCCATCGAAGCAGATCTTGGGAAATGTGGCCTTGAGCTCGCTCAGTCTCTCTGATACTGTGGGATCCGATGCAGGAGAAGGAGGAGACGGCTTTGTAAGTTCGCCCCTTCTATGAGAATCTCGGGACTGTCAAGTGGAAAAAGAATCAGAGCGTTGATCTCGGGGGATATCAGATTGCGACCCCTTGTAACCAAGCTGATCCTTGCTTTGCCCCGAATGAGAAGAGGGTGTCGGTGATGCTTTTGCTGGTAATACGGTTTCTTCTGAGATGATGAGTCCCGAGAATGACGGTCCCCACCACCATCACCATCTCTATCTCGACGTCTCTCGGGACCCGAGTCCCGTCCGACGGATGAAAAATAGAAGAACCACGGAGACGATCGAATCCGTGCGAGCATCCCATGTCACCTGCACGAAATTCAAATAACAGCGAATTAGCAAGAGGAGTTATATATAAAAAAATCTAAGTGAGACTTGAAGTGCAAGTGTTCGTGTGTGTCCTAATGTTTCCCCCTGACGGACTAGTAGCCTTGCTAACAGGGGTTTTCTCTCCCTGACTTTGGGATGGAATGCCCACATCGCCTCTGACGGGCAAATGAAATTTGAATGCCTCCGGATCGCCAAAGTCATAGTTAAGCAGATCATCGGGGATGGAGAGATTCGACAGGCCCTTGAAAGAACTTTCCACTTGCTGTGAAGAATCCTCTTTCTCTGCCGGGATGAGCGTAACTTTGGAAATTCCTCCAGCCTTCTCCTTCCTTATCCTATACATCAACTCCTTTTTTCCCTTCGAAGGGGAAGATGACGTCTCAATATCGTGCACCTCGACCAGTGGATCCGGAGTGGGACCCACATTCTCACCTTGTTTTTCAGGGGCCTTACCCTCTTTGATCTCCCCCTCCTCCTGTGCACCGGGGGTGTGGCGTGATGACGATCCAGCCAACTTTTTTCCTTTACCAGACTTAGGCTAAAGAGCGGAGACGCCCTCGGGAAGACTCACCCGACGACCTTCGGCTAACAGCCCGAACCTCGACCACGACTCATTCGAGATGAGAGTTTGAATGTCTCATTCTTCGGCAGGAAGAGCCCTAATAGCTTCAACAGCCTTAGAGTGACCACGGTCCTTAGGACGGGGACTGACATATAGAAAGATAAAACAAGAATTAGGAAAAGCATAGCATCGATAAAAACATGAGCACCATTCAAAGAAGAAGACTTACTTCCTTCAACCCATCTCCTCGCAAAGCCGGGAGTGCAACGCACATAGAACCATTCCTGTTTGTACAGGGAAAACTTGCTCCACGCTCCGATTAGGATTTGGCACTTGTGATACGGCTCGAGGAACACGAAAGAGGGGCTATCCTTCCGCTTCTTGATCATGTAAATATATCTGATGTCACTGGAAGTTGGAGGTCTAGAGAAGACAGCCATGAAGAGGAGGTAAGTCCCATATATGAATGCTTGTCCGTTGGGGTGTACTTGCGATGGGGCGACGTCGATATGTTATAGCACGTCCCGGAGAAAAGAATTAAACGGAGGCACGTTGCCCACCCAGCACATGAACTTGTTACAAGTGGTATATCAGACTGGGGGCAGGTGTGGACGATCACGGACCGACGGAACTAACACGTCAGCGAAAGGGGTTCCGTGAATCGAACATATTCGCCAGAGCGCAGATTCGTTAATCTTCGAAGCCTGTGAATCGATCGGATTATCCAGGAGAATCGTTGACTCCAGGGTATCAGGAGCAAAATCATGAGCGGGGGAGGTCGACGGATTAGAAGTGTCTGCGCCCCCTTGTTTGGAAGACGGCCCGGGCTTGTCTGAGATAGTGGCGGAGCTGGATCTTTTAGACATCTTCAATAAATAGCGGATCTGAAAAAACACCTGTGTGAACTATACTTGAAAAATGATCGATGTCAAAATTAACAACACGAATAATCCACCCACGTGGTGTGTGAACTAGTGCAATCAATCGTGTATAAGCATTAAAAATTTGGAAGTCGCAGGGTTACTGATAAAAAACTAAGCTTAAAATCATCGCCTTCGAAGACCGTCATCGCTGACCGTCTCCAAAAGCCTCCCTAATGGCGATTACAGTTTCAGGTTCAAGAAGCGTTAGAGGAGGTTATCCGGTTACATCGAATTAAGTTCAAGTTTATATCTGCTGGGAAGGTTATTAGTCCAAATTAGTTCGATATACAAGTATGCTTGAGTTCCTGTCCTTGTTCAGTTATGAAATTGGGCAAGGCGATTGTTTGGTCGGTTTAAGTTATGTTCGGCCAGTAGGATACGTTCGGCATTCATGTTTTGTTCGGCCAGGTATTGTTCGGCCGCAACATTATTCGGCATGTTTGGTCCGGCGCGTATGCGTTGTTCGGTTTACGAGTGTTCGGCCTTGATATGGTTCGGGACGTAAGAGTGTTCAGCCTTACGATGGTTCGGTAGAGTACCGTTCGGCTAAAACACCATTCGGCCGAAACAACACTCAGCCTCCCCACTGCCTTATGTTTCCTCCCTAACCTTCCAACCCATCATTCGGCCTATGGTGTGCCGTGCCGAACGATGGATACGCCGAGCTTCAACACTCGGTACGGCCTTCAATTTTTCCTCTCCTCCACCGTTCTTTTTTCCAAACCTCGTTCGACACGAGGGAACCGTGCCTAACCACAGTATCTCCCCCAAACAACCTCTGCGAATTATCATCCCTGACCACTTCTCCCTACCTCACAACGTTTGGCCTTGGAGTCCTCCACCCACGTAGCCCTTCCGACCACAGTTCTGATCTATGGACTTGGGCTACTAATCGATACCTATTTAATCAGGAAAAGGAGTCGGATAAAGGGATTTTACCTAGTTCGTAGATCGAGCTTTAGAAAGGATCAGGAGGACTTTAGAATATGATGACAGGGGTGGTTCGAAAGTTCAAGGTTGCAGAAGTGAAAGTAGGAAAAAAGGAGGAAGAAGAAGATGTTGGGTTTTATAAGGGAGGAGGAGAAGTTGAAGAGACTATGACCGGTTTTACCGGTCAAGGCGGTATCATTCGGCTATCTCGGTTCGTTCGGACTGGGCTAACATGGATCGTTCGGCACTCGTCTTCGGCTGGGTCGTTCGGCATACGAAGTCACTCGGTGTAACGTGGATCGTTCGGCCTTCGACACTGCGTTCGGCCAAGAGAATCATGCGACTCGAGGAAGGTGAGTAATTCAAAGCGTGTCACGTTCGGTCATGTAATACACTTTGGGGGGCAAGTGTTTCCCAGGGAATTGACCGGGCGACCTAGTACTCGGCCTACCAAGGGCGTTCGGCCTGTAGATGGATCAGCACCATAGCATAGCAACTTAATACTCGTCCTACAAAGGACGTTCGGCCTAAGACATTGCTCGGCCAAAGATGGCGCTCGGCCAGAGACTTCGTTCGGCCAAGAGCATCGCTCGGCCAAAGGCCTCGTTCGGTCAAGATGGTGTTCAAACGTCAAGCTCCTCGTTCGGCACTCATCTCGTTCGGCTATCTTGGTTCGTCCGGCCTGGGCTAACATGGATCGCTCGGCACAAGGTACGTTCGGCCAAAGTAAACGTTCAACCTACATGGAAAACTCGGCGTAAAGTATGCTCGGCATCTCCGGACGTTCGGCCTGGCAAACCAACATTCTATACTGCTCGGCATCCCATCGTCCGGCACAAGGAACGTTCGGCCTCCCAAGAATATTCGGTAATCAAAGACGTTCGGCGTTCTCCCCAGCACGTCCGGCCTCGATTGTCGCTCGGCCTACTCCTCCCACACAACAAAGAGATCACTCGGCATGAAAAGGTGGGGTCGGCCTTTGATATGCACGTAATTGTGCATATATTTACATCCATATTTTATTTCTTTTTATTTAAATAATCATCATATTTGGGCATTTTAACATGTTTAAAACCAAAATTCAATTATTTCCAACCATCATATTTTCATCTTCATTCAGGGGCACAACGGTCATTTTTGTGCATGTCAATTTAAGAATTTTTACTTGGACACTTTTTGATAATTTTTGTAGGAATTTGGATGCATATGGAAGAGGCTTATATGAAGATATATGCATGCATAAATGAAATACAAAGGAATGAAGAGGAAATAATTCAAGTTCAAGATCATGGAGGACCCCACCCACTTACCTAAAAGTACAATTATAAGCTAAAGGACAACTAAATGGAGGATAAAGCTTCATGCACAACAAATGATGGATTAATTAGTGGTTAATGGTTACTTGTTGGCCACACTTCCTAAAGGGCATTTTAGGTAGCCCCTTAAAATTAGAATTAGGGTTTTATGCATGTATATATAGCTCTCTTATGTATATGAAACCATCATCTACTCTTTCATTTTACTTAGGAAATTAAGAAATCAAAGTGTAAGCTCAATGTTCTATGAAATAATAATGGCTTCCAAGCCTCTTTCTTCTCTCTTTTCTACATGCTCTTCTTTGTTTTATTGTTAATGTTTATTTATATGCTCTCTTTCTCCTTATGTTCATAGCTTAGATTTACATTTATGCAAGTAGTTAGTAGCTAATCTCTTTTGCTTTCTTTGCTTATTTTCTATTTTCTTTTCTTTTTAATGTTGAAACTTACTTGTGTTGCTTCAATGCCACAAATGAGTAGCTAAACTCCTTCAATTTAGGGGTGATGAAGCTCTCTAATTTTATGTAATTTCAACATTTTATGATTTATGATCTCATTTGGTTTATGCTTCATGAAGTGGATTTTGATGCAAGTTTATACAAGTGAGTTTGATAGCTTATATTGCTTATGCAAATGAGCTATTCTTATTCAACATAAACACAAGTTGCATCATCATTTGCTAATCCATTTTTGATTGTGAAATTAAAGTAAAAATGAAATTTGATGATCTATATTACTAGATACAATAGTAAATAGATCAAGCTTAAAATAGCTTTTGCTTTTGCTTCATTTTCATGAGAATTATAAGTGGGTATTTGTTGCATTATAGTTTGATGGTTTGAGTTATGTTAATTAATAACATAAATAAACCATGCTTATGATAAATACAACAATATTTCAGTTAAATCAAAGTTAGAGATCATAAATTGTTTGTTGTTGATTTACAAAAATATGAGAGTAGATTTGCCTCTAAATTGTTCTCTAGTTCAATAGTTTACTAATCACATTTCAATTCTAGTTTAGCTTCATTTTAGTTCTATCCAACACTTTCACTCGACTTTGGTATAATTTGATTGAATAGAAATTTTAAAATCATCAATTCTCTGCGGATCGACCCGTATTCGCCACGTGCTACATTCGTACACCGTGCGCTTGTGGTTATTTTTATTTCAAAATTCGTTCGACGGTTTTCTAAACCGATAGAATTTCCGTCGACGAACAAGTTTTTGGCGCCGTTGCCGGGGATTTGCTTTGATTTTGATTTTCTATTCTTTGAATTATTTTTGTTTAATTTTTTTTTGTGTGTGTATTGTGTGTTTTAAAAAAAAAATTGTGTTGTGTGTTGTGTTTGATTTTTGTTTGCATGGTTGTTGTGTTTTCAATTTTTTTTGTTCATTGCATTTCATATTAAAAGAAAAAAAAATCAACACACAATTTCAAAAAAAAAAAAATTATTCATTCACATTTGCATTTTCATTTTTGGATTTACATCTTTTATTCTTTTTTTTCTTTTTTCTTTTACACGTTTACAAAGAAAAAAACCGTGCACACTTCTCTGTTTTTGTGTACACTTCTCTGTTTCTTTTGCAATTCCACAGCATTATCTCACCAGTCCACCACTTCTTCACTACTAACAACACATTCTATTCTATCAAAACCAAAAAAAATCCCCTCCTCTGCCCGTCCACAGTCCTCTGTCAAACTCAAATTGCCTGCACATACCGGTGCACAAACCAAACCATCATCAATAGCCCTAAACTCCACTTCCATACCACTATTTCAAACCATCAACATCCCCCTACACTTCAAACTTCATCACTTCCTGACTTCATTGCCAAATCACCTGCTTCAAGTAACCACTTCCTGATTGCCATTACACGAACAAATCCACTCTTCTCAATACCACTGCTTCATTACCTTCTGTAGCTTCCTCCCCTTTCATTTCCACCTAACCATCACCTTACTGCCTTTGAATCACAATCTACACCATTCATTCTCACCCTCTGCCCATACTTCGTAACTTCCATTCACTTCTTCACTATTACAACTGTGTCCAACCTGCTTTAGTACTGTATACAAGCTCTCTGACAGCCACTCCTTCACGTACATAAACCACGCAACTCACAAGTACCAACCACCAACATACATCTTGCTGCCATAATACGTTTTACCACACGACACACTCCTTCATACTGTCAACACTTCATTTAACCATTGCTGTTACATTTACCACTTCATACTTTCAACAGCAGTCACTTCACTTACTTCATACTTTCAACACTCCATTTGCTGTCACATTCATCCACTGCCACTTGCAGCCGCTTGCATATCCAACCACATACAGTACTACCCTCCGACCACAGCGGTGCCACAAAGCTTCACACAACAGTGCATCAATATAGCTCCAACCACCAAGTTCACCCAACAAACACATGCAGCCACCACTTCAGTAACATCATCACAAACCCGCCAATATTGCCAACAGACATTCCCTATGTGCACTGTTGCATACTTCTACAAAAAAAAATTCACCCCTTTTACATCCTCTTCACCTCAGTTCAAAGACCACTGCGACATCATTCTCCACTGCCTGTAATACGAAATCCTCCAATTGACCTCAACAAATCACTGCATCCAATCGCCAAACATCCCATACAATTACAACCATATCAAACATTTCGCTGACTACTGTGCTGCCTTCTAACTCCACTGCCTGCATTCAAGTGTCACAACACTTCATCCATCGCTGCAGAGACTCAATTTCCCACTACATCTTGCAAACCACTGAACAACAGCATACATCCCTCTTCAACATCACAAACTTGAACACAAGAGATTACAACCTCAACACAAGAGTTTGCCCACAGTTCAACTCACAGCGACCAAAATCCAATACCAACAGTCGACTCCAACACCAGTCACCTATACCTTCCAAATCTCCCCGTCGAATCAGCAACCATCCCACAAAAATCGAACATCTGCCAAATTCGCCTTCAATCCCAAACTCCTCATCACGACCACCAGCAAACTACGGTTGAACAACCTATCGAGAATCCTTCACCGCCTCACTCACCTCGCTGCCTTCAACACTTCATCTTGAACAGGCATCAAACTTCACAAAATCACCTTGACCGCCTCTGACAATCAAACTGCAACCCCACAAACACTTGCAAATCGCCAACTTTGAATTGTCTTTAGCTTCAATTCCAGTAAACGTTTTGTTTATTAAAAAAAAAGGAGAAGAAAGAATCGATATTGGGAAAGAGATTAGAATTCTGCTGTGGTTTTTGTGAATGAGTTCATTTTTTTTTGGGTTTAATTTGCTTGGTTTGGGAATGATAAAGGTTTGAGTTTGGCTTAATTTCCCTTTTGGGCCGATGGATTTTGAACGGCTTGGTGTTCTTTTGTTCTTCGATTTAAAAAAAAAATAATTTTTTTTGTATATATATATATCTTTTGTTTAGAGATCTCTTGTTTTGTTTGTTTCATTTGACTTTAATTATTTTGATTTTCCATTTGTTTTACTCTTCCTTCTCTTAAAAAAAACAAAAGAAAAAAGAAGTTTCGCTTTGTTTTATTGTCAAGGTATTTAGTTTTCATTTTTTTTGTTTTGATTTACTTTATTTTGGTTTGTGTTAATTTGTTTCCTTCCAAAAAAGGAATTTTTTTTAGTAAAACTTCACTTTTAAATTTTCTCACAATTTTTTTTTAAAATTCAAAAAAAAAACAAGTTCAACTTTGTTTAATTTTCATTTTTCATTTATTTTATTTTCAATTGTTTTGTTTTTCGCTTATTTTGTTTTTCATCTTCGATAAACATACTAAAAAATAATAACAATAAAAATTGTTGAATATATCTTGTTTTTCATTTCAGGTTGTCAAAGCAGAAAATTATAAGGAATTGCTTGCCAAAAGGAAAAATAATTGCTTTACTTTGCTAAAATCGCCGCTAAAAAAAAATTCTAATAATCTGCACGCTCTGGTATTGTGCTTTCATCTTCAGTGCATTGTTGGTTGCTTGCATTTGCATTTAAAAAAAAATTCAAAATCCAAAAAAACCAAAAACAAACTTCATTTTAGTTGCATTGTTAATTCACGTTTAATTTCTTGTTTTGCATTCATCTCATCTTATTTTCGTTTCTAAGGGCAATACCCCAATTCACATAAGGTGAGGAATTTCATCACCCTTTCCTTAGCCCATAAACGCATTTCATCGTAGAATTTGACTAATAATAAAGGTTTGACAATGGACCTAAGGGCATCACGAGCTCACTTATGGCTTAATTGTATCTTCACAATTGTTTTATTTGAACGATTTTATTTCTTGGTGTCTAGGCTACGGCAGATTAATAACCAGTTATAAAAATTACGGTGATACGTAAATATTATACTGGTTGTTCCTCTGAAGGTACTTAAACCTTCGGCTGCATTGCTACGGTGATTCGTGGTGCACCGATAACTCCTGTCTGTTACCTGGCTGAGAAATATATTTTTTGATTTAAGACAAAGTGTGATTTTACAATTTTGGGTTAGGAGCTACTAAGGACAGCAAATTATAGTTAAGTCCTTTGCATTCATTTAGTTGCATAGTTCATGCATATTTAAAAAAAACAACAAAAAATCCAAAATCCAAAAAAAAAAATTGTAAATTTTACTTAACTAAATTTTTAATTTAAAAAAAATTCCTTTCCTTTGAAAATTTTCAATCAAAAAACAAAAGTCCAAAAAAATATATATACTTTTTTAGGAAAAAGAAAAAAAAATTTGAAAATTCAACAACAAAAAAATCAATTTCCATTTTCTAAAAACAAAAAAAAAATCATTTTGGTAAATATTTAAAAATTCAAAAAATAAAAAGAAAACACAAAACCAAAAACATAAAAAAATTTGAAAAAAAAACCAAAAAAAAAAACAAAAAAAATCAAACTTTTCTTTTGAAAATAAATCTCACTTGTTAAATAGTTGTCTCCCTTGTAAAAAAAATTCCAAAGAAAAAAACAAAAAAAAAACAGAAACAAAAACACGTTTTCAAATCTTCTTTCATCCCCTAAACTCAATTCTAACTCCTTTCTCTTCTCGACTTTCACTTATGCATGAGTACTTGGACTCGTGACACAACAACGAATCGTTGGACTCACGACCCTTCTACAAACCGTTTAACTCGAACAGACAATCCTCCTGAAATGGCGAACGAAAACGCCCCTCGAACTCTTATGGATAGAATCTTCCCCGATAGAGTTTCTATTCCATCTTGCATCACGTTACCCGCCCCTACGGGTAACCATTTCGAAATCCATTTGAACCATATTGCCACGCTTCCAAAATTCGGCAATTTCGAGCATGATGATCCATACATCTTTTTGACTAAATTCGAACAAGTTTGTGACACCATTAAACTCCAACAACTTTCTGATGACAGAATCAAACTTCGATTAATCCCATTTGCTCTTACGGATTACGCTGAAAAATGGTTGTACAGCTTACCTTCAAACTCAATTAAAACGTGGGAAGAATTTGTAAAAGCTTTCTTAAAAAAGTTCCACCCCTTGGAAAAAACAAGTAGAATTCGAAACGAAATTGTAAATTTTCATCAATTCAAGGGTGAACCATTTGGAAAATATTTTGAAAGATTCAAAGAGCTTCTGATAAAATGTCCACACCATAACTTTGAAAAATGGACGATTTGCCAAATCTTATACGATGGACTCGAAAACAGCTCACGAACGATGGTCGAATCAATGTGCCAAGGCAATTTTCTTGCCCAACATCATGATGATGCTTGGCAATTTCTTGAAAACCTCGCTGAAAAGTCGTCCCAATAGGAACGCTCAAACGAAAAGTCAATCTACTCACGTTCGAGTGCACACTCGATAGGATCTTCAGTTGCTTTGGAAGCTATAATCGACGCAATGATTAAAAAATTCGATAACGTTTTCTCATCGAATCAAACGAACCAAGCTTCCCAACCAATGTGTTATAAATGCAACGATCCTAATTATATAGCCGATCAATGTCCCAATTCCGTCGAACAAATCAATGCTTTCAATAAAACCAAAAACGACCCGTTTTCTCCAACGTACAACCCTGGATGGAGAAATCATCTGAATTTTGCGTGGAACCAAAACAATCCCAATACGAATACGATTCGTTCCAATTTTCAAGCATTTCCAAATAATGCTTCGAATCCTCCCTTTCATCCCAATAATTTTCAACCAAAGTTTGCGGACCCGTCTCATAATCAACCGCAACAACCAAATTTTCCACCAAATTCTGCTCATCCTTCACAAGACGATAAACGTTTAACGTCTCTTGAGAAAACTCTTGAAACGTTGGCTAAGGCAACTACTCAAAGCCTTCAATCAAACAGCAATTTGCAAAATTTATTGACTTCATATATGCAAAACACAAACCAATCAATTGCAAAACTCGAAATGCAAATGAGTCAATTAGCCACGTCTGTAAGTGAACGTGAACGAGGAACATTCCCGAGCCAGCCCCTTCCAAATCCCAGAAATCAAAACGCAAATTCAAATCAAGCCCATGTTGTTCAAGATAGCAATGTCACCCAGTTAAATGCTATCACAACTCTCCGTTCTGGTAAACAAATCGATAATCAAGTCGTTAATCCAAATGGTTCACAGGAAAATTTTCTCGACATTTTTAAAACAACGAACGACTCAAAACAGAACGTGGAGCCAAATGTCGAATCAAACGATAATCAAAATTCTTCTTCTTCTACTCGAGTAGACCCGCCTACCGAGTATCGTGTTCCATTTCCACATCGTCTTCGACCAAAGAAACACTCGGACCAAATGGAAAAGATGTTGGAAATTTTTAAACAAGTAAAAGTGAACATCCCGCTTCTTGACATCGTTCAGCAAGTCCCCACTTACGCGAAATTTCTTAAGGACTTGTGCACCCAAAAGCGACACACTCAAGTGCCCAAAAAAGTCTTCTTAGCCGCTAGTTTGAGTGAAGTCTTGTCCCAATCCATGCCCGTTAAATACAAAGATCCCGGCTGCCCTACGATTTCGTGTACAATTGGAGACAAGACGATTCACAAATGTTTGGTAGACTTTGGCGCGAGTGTCAACTTGATTACATACTCCGTGTATTAACAATTAGGCTTAGGTGAGCTTAAACCCACGAAAGTTACGCTTCAATTTGCTGATCGTTCCATTAAGAAGCCCATGGAAGAAATCGAAGACGTGCTCATTCGAGTAGGGCAATTTATATTCCCCGTTGACTTTATTGTTCTCGAAACACAACCCGTGACGAATCCCTCGATTCAAATTCCGTTGATTTTAGGCCGACCATTCTTAGCCACCTCAAATGCCTTAATCAATTGCCGTAACGGATCAATGAAAATATCTTTTGGAAACATGACTTTGGATCTTAATATTTTCAATCTTGAAAGCCAATTGAATGAACCTTGTGACCAAACGTTGGAAGTTAGTGCCATTCACGAAAATGTTGAAAACGAAACACTTGATCTTAATGATGAACGTGAGGCCGAATATGAAAAATTGTTTCACAAAATTCCCAACGATATTGAATACACTCTTCCTTTTGAACCGCTTCCAGTTGAGCCCGAATCTCAGCCCAATTCTTTGATCGAAAAAATTCCAAAGTTGGACCTCAAACCGCTTCCCGACCACCTTAAGTACGCATACTTAGGTGACAATGAAACTTGTCCTGTCATCATTTCTAACAATCTTTCTCTTGACCAAGAAGCTTCTCTTCTTTCTATCCTTTCGAAAAATAAGGAAGCAATAGGATAGTCGATTTTCGATATAAAAGGAATTAGTCCCGCTCTGGTTCAACATCGCATCCATTTAATCGATGATGCCATGCCTATTCGTGACGCGTAACGAAGGCTTAATCCAAAAATGAAAGATGCGGTGCGTGATGAAATTCTTAAACTTCTCGACAACGGAATCATTTATCCAATCTCCGATAGTTCATGGGTTAGCCCAATTCACGTTGTACCGAAAAAGTCCGGGATAACCGTTGTCAAGAACGATCCAAACGAGCTTATTCCAACTCGTACTCAAACGGGTTGGCGTGTTTGCATTGACTATCGAAAACTAAATGCCGCAACACGTAAGGATCACTTCCCCCTTCCTTTCATCGACCAAATGCTTGAACGTTTAACCGGCCATGAATTTTACTGCTTCCTTGATGGTTATTCTGGCTATAACCAAATTCCAATCGCTCCCGAAGATCAAGAGTAAACGTCTTTCACATGTCCATTCGGTACCTTTGCTTATCGATATGCCATTCGGACTATGTAACGCTCCTGCGACTTTCCAACGATGCATGGTTGGCATCTTTTCCGACATGATTGAACGCTTTCTAGAAGTTTTTATGGACGATTTCTCTATCTTTGGTGATTCTTTTTCCCAATGTTTACATCACCTCGAGTTGGTTTTGAATCGTTGTAAAGAAAAATATTTGACTTTGAATTGGGAAAAATGCCACTTTATGGTCAAACAAGGCATAGTCCTTTGACATATCATCTCAAATAAAGGCATTGAGGTAGACAAAGAAAAAATCGATGTCATTGCAAATCTACCCATTCCCAAATCTGTTAAGCACATTCGATCATTTCTAGGACACGCTGGCTTTTACCGTCGTTTTGTGAAAGATTTTAGCAAAATCGCCCGTCCTTTGACGACCCTTCTTGGAAAAGACGTTCCTTTCGATTTTAACTCTGATTGTATCTCTTCTTTTGAACGTCTTAAGAGCGAACTCATTTCTGCCCCAATCATTTGTACACCCAATTGGGATCTTCCTTTCGAAATAATGTGTGATGCTTCGAACTTTGCCGTTGGTGCTGTCTTGGGACAACGCATCAACAAGATCCTTCATGTCATTTACTACGCGAGTATGACCTTGAACGACGCTCAACTCAACTACACAACAACCGAAAAAGAGCTTCTAGCTGTCGTTTTTGCGCTTGGAAAGTTTCGACCATACTTGATATGCTCACACATTACGGTCTACACTGACCATTCTGCGCTTCGATATCTCTTCGCTAAAAAGGATGCTAAATCCTGTTTGATTCGTTGGATCCTTTTACTTCAAGAATTTGACCTTACAATCAAAGACAAAAAAGGGTCCGATAATATCATAGCCGATCACTTATCTCGTCTTTCGAACGCACCATCTTCCTTGCCGATCAATGAAAACTTCCCCGATGAATAACTACTTTCGATGTCTATCGATCCATGGTACGCTGATATAGTGAACTACTTAGTCACTGAAGAAACTCCCTCATCTTGGTCCAAACAGGACAAATACGAATTCATGTCCCAAGTGAAATATTTCTATTGGGACGATCCATACTTGTTCAAATATTGTCCCGACCAAATCATCCGACGTTGCATTACGGATAATGAAATAAGGAGTGTTCTTTCGTTTTGCCACGATCAAGCGTGCGGTGGACATCTCGGTCCTCGAAAAACTGCGGAAAAAGTGCTTCAGTGTGGTTTCTATTGGCCTTCTCTTTTCAAAGACTCGTTTGAATTTTGTAAAACTTGTGATCGATGTCAAATGCTTGGACGAATTTCTCGACGAGATATGATGCCTTTAAACCCCATTCTTACGATCGAAATCTTTGATGTATGGGGTATCGACTTTATGGGACCTTTTCCCAATTCTTTTGGAAACTTGTATATCCTTCTCGCTGTCGACTACGTTTCAAAATGGGTCGAAGCCGTTCCTTGCAAAACCAATGACCACAGAATTGTTGTGAAATTTCTCAAAGAAAACATTTTTTCGAGGTTCGGCACACCTCGCACAATAATCAGTGATAACGGAACCCATTTTTGCAACCATTCTTTTGAAACTTTAATGAAAAAATACTCGATAACCCACAAGTTATCCACTCCATATCATCCTTAGACTTGTGGCCAAGTTGAAGTTTCAAATCGACAAATAAAACAAATCTTGGAGAAAACTGTCAATAAAAATCGAAAAGATTGGTCTCAGAAATTGACCGACGCGCTTTGGGCTTACCGTACTGCTTTTAAAACTAACCTTGGGATGTCCCCATTTCGTTTAGTTTACGGTAAAGCCTGCCATTTACCCGTTGAAATTGAACACAAAGCGTTATGGGCAATAAAAAACTTAAACTTTGATCATGAAAAAGCTGGCGAAAATCCAAAACTACAGCTCAACGAACTAGAAGAACTTAGGAATGACGCGTATGAAAACGAGAAAATTTACAAAGAAAGAACCAAAGTTTTTCATGACAAGTCAATCGTAAGAAAAAAAAATTTGCCTAACCAGAAAGTTCTTTTATATGACTCGAGACTTCATTTATTCCCTGGGAAACTTAAATCAAGGTGGACTGGACCATTTGTGGTACGAACTGTTTTTCCACATGGTGCCATAGAAATAGAAAACCCAAAGGATGGATCGATTTTCAAAGTCAACGGTCATCGGTTAAAACCCTTCTTGGAATTTCCCGGTAACCAAGAGGAGGAGCTCATGATTCTTCATGAGCCAAGCTACGTCTAGTAAGAATGTTAACCCCATTTTGTAAATATGTACATATTTTTCCCCGTTACGCTCATTATATCATGCATCGACTGTGGGGACACAGTCAAGATTAAGTGTGGGGGGAGTCTCATTTTCATTTTTTTAGTTTTTCATGGCATTTTTAAATTTTCGTTTTCTTCAAAAAAAATCTCAAAACTCCTAAATCTCAAAAACATTTTCTTTTTACCATTTTGATTTATTTTTGAAGAAACACTATGGGATAAGTATAAGTTTTGGTTAATAAATTGAAATTTTTTTTGTCTTAACAAAAATAAAAATGAAGTGTGATTACAAATAACAATGGTTTTACTAGTATATAGGAAGGTTCATCTATGTTAATTATGAAGTATGTTCTAATTGAAAATCTTTTTTTAAAAAGTGGTAAATTTAAAGTAAAGGATATAACATTTTTGTCTTCTAAGTTAAACGGTGCTAAGATGATTTTGCAAAACTCTCTCTCTCTTAAAAAATATATATAAAAAAATACAAAATAATAACATCTAAAGTATTCACTCTCATTTAAAAGTCCTCACGGTTATGCATGGGTGAATTACTTAGAATCTTTGATTATGTGCTTTCATACTTATTTAAAAGTCCTCACGGTTATGCATGTATGGAACACATACACACAAAAAAAACAGACTTAATAAAAACCACCTACGGTCGATAGGTGTATGCACGAAAGTGTGTGCACTCGCCATGCTCTGTACTCCCCTTACATAAGCCCAAAAGGTAGTGCATGGGTGGTATATCTGGCCTTAGTTTACCTGAGCTAGGTGTGTAATTTTTATTGCAAATAATGAGAGAGCAAGCAATTGAAATCCTAGCACCATTTTAACTTGTTTGATTTAACTTGTTATTGAAAAGAAATGAAAATACCACGTTAATAAATTTTGATAATCAACTAAGGATCCATTTCATAATTACATTGTGTTATCAACCGAAACAACTAGCCAAACTATGGTCTATCTGTTATGACAACTTGATTTTTTATTAAAAATTTGACGAGTAAAATTTTCAAGACAATGACCAAAACTTGTATTTAACTTATTTGTGTCAATTTAAAAATAAATACTTCATTTGTACGAAACCGTTGAACGAATTTTGAAATAAAAATAACCGCAAGCGCACGGTGTACGAATGTAGCATGTGGCGAATACGGGTCGATCCGTAGAGAATTGATGATTTTAAAATTTCTATTCAATCAAATTATACCAAAGTCGAGTGAAATTGTTGGATAGAACTAAAATGAAGCTAAACTAGAATTGAAATGTGATTAGTAAACTATTGAACTAGAGAACAATTTAGAGGCAAATCCACTCTCATATTTTTGTAAATCAACAACAAACAATTTATGATCTCTAACTTTGATTTAAGTGAAATATTGTTGTATTTATCATAAGCATGGTTTGTTTATGTTATTAATTAACATAACTCAAATCATCAAACTATAACGCAACAAATACCCACTTATAATTCTCATGAAAATGAAGCAAAAGCAAAAGCTATTTTAAGCATGATCTATTTACTGTTGTATCTAGTAATATAGATCATCTACTCTTTCATTTTACTTAAGAAATTAAGAAATCAAAGTGTAAGCTTCGGCAGCTCGGTTCGGCGTACATGACTTGTCCTATTTGGACCAAGTTATTCAGCTACCAGGCCCACCAGGGAAGTCTAACCCACCTTTGTCTATAAATAGAGGGGCAGGGGTATAGAAAAGAGAGAGATTGAAGAGAAGACTGGGGGAGACTCTGCCATTTTCAAGACTCATTCCAGACTTATTTCTTTTACTTGGCAATTGTATTCTAGTAACTAAAAATGGATTGTTTCTGTAATCACCCATCAAAGAAATCAATGGAAATCAACTTCAAAGTGGATGTAGGCAGTTACGCCGAACCAATATAAATCTGGTGTTCTTGTTCTCTGCATTTAATTTTACACTATATTCTCTGTTTTAATTTACTTTCTTCATTAATCTCTCTATACAACCTTTCTAAGAGTGTTAGTGACCAATTTTGGTGCTAACACTACACTATTGCATATATCATAAATTTCATTAGAGAGCTTAAGGACAATGGATGTAATGGATGAAGATTGAATATGTGGTTGTGGAATTCAGATGAGAATATTTCTTTAATTCTTATGTCCTTGGATATTTCGAAGACGGAATCCATTACGGGTTGGCGAATGTAACAGCCCAAAATTTAACCTCTAATAATTAATTAAAAAATTAATTAAACTGTAAAATGGTGAAATTTTCAGAACTAAGCTATGGGAGTTGCACCATTGGGTCCGTGGCGATTTTCTGATAAATTTTCATATATAACTTGTTGAAATTCAAGCTAGTATGAAGAAGTTACGAGACAAATAAGAAATCAGAATTAAACAAACAAAAACGAAAAAAAATCAAGAACCCATAGGAGTCGACCATTGTTTTGGTCAGGTCGACCTATAAGTCGACCTCCAATAAACTTAGGTCGACCTGCTTTTCTTCCTGGACGTGAAAATGTCCAGGTACGAGATGAACTCCATATATTTCAATTTTTGTCCAATCATGCGCGTTCGTAGCTACATCTAGCGGGTACTAGTGAGCCTATGACATGGTTATACCAGATTTAATCTTCAAATCCGATAGCCTATGACCAATTAGCCACACTATAAATAGAACCCTAGGCCTATCTATTTTTCTCATTCAGATTACTCCCAGTTTGGTTCATTGCTTGAGGCTGAACCCTAAATTGAAAATTCTTTTGGAGAGGAAATATTTTTGATAAACATATTCTACACCCTAGAAGCGGATCCAAGAAGGCCCGGGATTAGAGCTACGGACTATAGGTGAGTGTTTCGTGATTATTTTAGATTTGTAAGAAATTTAAAATAATAGGGATCTCAATAGTTGTAGTTTTTCGATAATTTTGAGATAGTTTTTATGTAAGTTTACTTATAGTCAGTTTTGAAGTAAATTTTAGAAGTTCTTTTCAATCTATTCTTATTTAGCTATTTTATTCAGCTATTTACAGCTATTTACATCTGTTTTAAGTTGGAATTTAACCTGTAAATGTTAGTTTCTTTTTATAGAAATTTAATCCTTTTTGAAGCGAATAAAATTTTAAAAAGAGAAGAATTCGCAAATATGGATTAAAATAAAAACACTAAATTACATTAAATTAGATGAAAAATGAGAAAACCTGAAATAAAATAGAGATGGACTGAAATAGGAAAATTTGAGATATTTGCAAGTATAATTATAACAAGTGGTTATCACTAAAAAGAGAAAATAGAAGAGTAACAGTTGCAAGAACAATTATAACATGTAGGTTATAATTAGAAAGAAAGAAATAATAGAAGGAGCTTATTTTAAAACTTTGATCTTGAATGAAGTTAATAAGCATATATAGCAGTAGTGGACCGTACCGACAACATTCCCTTTTAGGTCTAGGACTGATGGCCTGGCACGTAGATGAGGCTGGGCACGCTTATGCTGATTAGGATAAATAAGTTACCAATAGATAGAGGCTCAAATTTGGGGATTTGGGCAAGGGGTGCAAAGTTAGAAGATTTGTTTGTTAGGACCAATACCAGCAGCATTCCTTTTCAGGTCGAGGACTGATGGTCTCACATGTGGGTGAGGTTGGACACGCTTATGCTTATTATGGTAGATAAAGGACCAAATAAAGGACGACATTTAGTGTGTACCGACGATGACTGCGCGTGCGACATTGATTAGGATAAATAATTCGCTACTGCATCCTAAGTGGTAAGAGGTGTCTTTTACTGTGGGACAATTAGGATTGGCTCACAGTTGCACAATAGAGATAGGAAAGGCTAATCAATGGGTATGATTAGGATTTCAGCCTAATCAAGATTAGCAATTGAGATAGGATTAGGGTTTCAGCCTAATCACCGCTGTTTAAGACAAGTGCAAACAAACAAAGTAAACAATCTAATCAAACAATCAAAGCAAACCGTCAAATATAATCAGAAATAATATTTTATCCAAGTATTGCCTTTTTTATTTTCCTTTCAAGCTAGAACTATTGCTTAGTGTATTATCTTTATCTTGCTTGGAAATGCTAGTAATTATTTTCACTCACCAGACTTATTGTCTGATCCAGTCCTCTATCTTTCCTTTTCCCCCCATAGAACAACAGAGTTGAGGATAGTTGATTCAGGTTGCTTGGAGATTCGTTTTCGAAGTATTCTCACTTCAGATGTATTCTTCTGCTTTTCGTCCTTTTTCATTTGGCTTATAATGGATTGGCACTTGTGAGAGGTATTATTATTATTATTTTTGTATTCTGATTTTGTGAAACTGAGATGTATTTTCATGAGATATAAGAGATTTTTGAGATGGTTATGTTTTTATGACTTATTTTGAAATGAAGTTCAATTTTGAATGATAAGTGATTATTTAAGTATTTTCCACTGCTTTTACTTATTTGTCTTGTGAATCTCAGTCTCTGTGATGCTTTAGCTATACCTATAATGCACCACATCCTTTAGTGTGCCCTTTTTGGGAATACTAAGGGGTGTGGGGTGTTTCAGGGGAAGGGTGAGGCGATGGCAGAAGCATGAGTAAAATCGAGGCTAGTTGGAGTCAGCGTAGGATGGCGGCGCGTGGCTGAAAACGGCGGCGGCAGTCGCGTTTTGGATGGCCTCGGTAGGTTCGCGTGAGTGAAAAGAGATGGAGGAGGGAAGATTAAGCGCGGGGTTAATGTATTTAAAATGGTAATTGAGTGAGGTTATTTGTAATTAGCAATTAAATTATTTAATTAAAATAGTTTGACTAAAAAATTAAATAACTCTCATATGAGGTCCAATCGAGGCGCAAATTTTTGCGTTGCGCTCGTATAGATGAAAGCTTTGAAATGGATCTGGTTTGGACGAATTTGAAGAATGTTGAAATTTAGACTAAAATCAAATGTCGTTCGGTTTTAGTTCTAAAGCGAAATGCCTCGGCGATAACAGTAAATTTTGGTGAGTTAAACTCATCTTTTTGGATAACTAGCATGATATATAATTGATAAAAATTATTGAATGATTTACTATATTTATTAGTTGGTTCGGATATATTCCCGCCTATTGGAGTAGATAAGACTCTATTATGTTCCCGTGTAAGAGCGGATGGCCATCTGTATACGAATCCTGCCTAGAAGCGGTTGATTTATATTCTATGATTATATAACGTTTGTGATGCAGGGGAACAGGGTGGAGGGATCCACGGGATTCCTTATTATGTTGAATTGTTTCCATAGTATTTCTGTTATATGGATTATTGAAAAATGAACCTAATTGTGGACATTGTGGTTATAACATTGTTAAACGTTTGAAAACTAAAACCCATAAGTAATAGAAAATCAATATAGATATTAATTGAGCGTTGGTGGCTATTCACCTCAAACTAGTATTTTAAAAATACTATAAATTGTCATTCGAGTTGGAACTGGTTTTTGAGAAAGGAAATGATAAATAAATCCAAAATTGGGTTTCGAAAATATTTGTTATTGTTTTGAAGTTACTAAATTATATTAATTTTGTTTTAAGACTATCTGGTTATATTAATATTATTTTAAAGTTATTTAATTATAATAATACTATTTTAGAGTTATTTAATTATACTAATATTATTTTAAAGTTATTTAATTATTTTAATATTGTTTAAAACTTATTTGTTTACAGTTAATATGTTTTAAGAATTTATAAAAACGTTAATAAATTGAAAGGTTAATTATTTCAAGGATAATTAAGATTTGAAATTAATAATAAGGGTTATAAATAAGGTTTGAAAATAAATTATTATTATTTATAGAAACGTAATGATTTATTATGATTTTTATTTAACAATATTTTGAAATTATTATTTTTAGATGTTTTAAAGTTAATAATTTTCATTTATTTATAATTTTTATTATTAATGATTATTATTATATAATGATGTTTTGAAATAAAAGATTTTTAATTATTTGTAAATGTTTCTGAGACCCATGAATAGAATTAAAAGATTTGGATTTCATAAAGGAATTTATAGAATGATTTTGAAGACTTAAGGGAAGAATATTTACAAGGTTAATGAGTTTATAAATGATTAGATATTTATAAAAGAAATTTTTTCAAAATGTGTTTATAAAGGGAGTTTTATAAATGGTTTGTAAATGGGTCTAGAGAATTGTAAGGAATTTATAAATGATTTGAGAATCGAATAAAAAAATATCTTCCTTTTTGTAGATATACTTATACTTTTGAGACACATATATGAGTGTTAAGTATTGAAGATATAGGGATTTGAGAATGTAACATTGTAAAAGTATTTTTATACAAGTAATGTACAAAGTGTTTTCAAACGAATGAAAGATTTATCAAAAGGAGGCTAGTGGCTGCTTATAAGCTTGACCGATGTAGTTTTTACCTATGGAATAAATCTTTGATTGAATGTGTGTTTGTTGATAGTTAAATAATACGACTATCAAAATCTTAGCCTAAAATATATGATCCTTCTTAATTTTGGTGGTATGGAAATATTCCCTACTTAACACCGAAGGATTTTAATTCAGGAAATATCTCGAAGAAGCACAGGAATTATATGGTATAGTTACCAGCGGTGGTGCTATACTATACGTATAAATTCGTTTCGTTCTTCTAAGACAAACGATGAGGATATTTGTCCTCGTAAACGGTTAGTGGGTGATCCCCGCTCTTGTATATGGTCTGACCATTTCCTAAAGAACCGGCGTTGAGCATTTCGGGAAAATCAATGATTGGATTTTAGAGCACCAGGGAAATGGAAGTGTGTACTTATAAGAGATGACTCGAAAACCATGACGACTCTGAAACCATATATGGTTATATGGAGGAGTTTCGTGATATGTTGAGATATTGGGATCCATATGCGATTTCAAGACCCGTTGGGGTATAGGAATCTAGATGTGATTCCATGATCTATTTGAGATGCGGGAATCCATGTGTAGTTCCAAGACCCGTTGGGGTATGGGAATCCATATGGGATTCCGTAGTCTATTTGGTGGCGGTATGTAACATAGAGTCTCGGACGTGGCCTTATCAGTGGTAATGGCTAAAAGTAGAGGTTGGAGGCATGGCCAGTAGGGTTGGCAAACCCATAGAATGTAATCAGCTTCTCATAGATATTACTTACACTTGGCATGCATGCATAGGGTGAGGCATTTGGTCTTAGCAAGACCAGCTATGTTTTTTCTTATGGTACATCACCAGGCATGTATGCTGCTTTGAAAGGATACCTCTGATCCTTGTGGAAGGGGATCATTCTCAAAGTATTGAGGGCACCTCCTTGGAATCCTACACAATTAGCGAACGTGCCTTATCGATTTTTGATTATATACCTAGTATAGTTGTGATGTACACTCACGAGCATCACTGCTACTTGATTATTATTATTTTCACCCTTAGAAATTATTATAATATCAGTGGATTTTCTATTGAAAATGTTTTGGCTAGCGTAAGGTAAAAACACATCTGTGTTTATGTGCAGCATGGTCATACGAGATACTTTTCATTTCAAGGATTTATATAACTTTAAAATCCAGTTGGATGCGTTTCTCATGCTGGTTTTCCAAACCGACTCGAGTATTATTTTATTATAATACTTGGGTCAGACCGAGCATATTATAGATTAGTCTGGATGCTTTGGAGCTTCAGGAGACGAGTTGGAGGCCCAAAGATGTATTTACGTAGATGGTTACTTTTCAGCTGTGTTCATTGTTGAGCAATTGTGATGACAGGCTGTTATGACTGTCCAGGTTGAAATAGGTTAGTATACTCGGATTGATATTGTATATATACACATTACAATTTTTCTGTTGTGTAAAGATTTGTGCTATATTATAGATTATTCGTTCCGCTATGAGATTCTGTATTGTTTAGTTTTCTTCTTATCTTCTTCCTTCTTTCTTTTTCCCTAACAATCTGGTTTTTGGCATTCAATTTCTTGGCGTGTAATACAGTGGACGTATTAGTGTCAATTTTTGAAGTACAAAAATCCCCGCTTGTTGCAGTAGTTACAGCAGGGCTAAGTGGGTCGCTCCCATCAAGAGATATTCGTCATCTTTCTAGATTGCCCTCTATATTCGGGTTTGTTGTGTATGTTGTGGCCACGGATAGGTCGGGAACGACCAGGGTGTGACATATTAGGTACTATCTATAGTAGAGGTAGGTCGTTTTTATGTTTGGTAGAGGGCAGTGGGGAAGTGCCTCGGCACATTCCTCTAGAGATGTACTGTACAAAAGATAGTCCTTTACCTTATCACTGTTGGAAATCCATTCTCTTATACGTACCTTTGTGTACTTGATTGTATACCTAAATATATTGTCGAATTTAACAAATGTAACAATTCTAGCTATTTCAATATGTTATTTGAAAACTGTCATTAGAAATAATATCTAATGATTTGATAAAAATATTTTAGTTGTCATAAGGTAAAACTCGTCTGTGTTTATGTGAGGCATGGTCTTATGATTTGCTTTTTAAAGATTTTGTTTAGCATCAAAGCCGATCTATGACACTACCATATATATCTATGATTTGTGTTTCTCATGCTAGTTTGCCAAACTAATCTGGGTCTTTTTAATCCTGAGTCAGATCTGAGTAGTTTCAGGATTAGCTAAAGATGCTTGGAGTATCTAGAGGAGAGCTGGAGATCTTCATCAACATGGACGTGGTTTACTTTTCCACAATGTTTGCTGTTTTTCAACATTTGTAAGGATAAGTATTTATAACTATAAAGGCTGAGCTTATGATAGTTTTGATATATGTGTTTAAATTTTTTTTCCACTAATGATTATTGAAATAACATATTTTATTTCATTCGTGTGGGATTCTGTTCCATCTTTGTTTTCTTTTTACCCTCAACCATCCTCCTTTTCATTCAATTTGGGCTGGTTTTATGTGGTTTATTATCAACCTAAACTATATAGATGTGCAGGTCATCACACTTTGATACCAAGTGTGGCGACCTACTATTTTTGAAATCTAAAATCAATTAAAATGACATCAAAATACACTTACAACATATTTCAGTTATTAAAAGAAGTGGACCGTGGGTATATAAAATTAAATGAATTATAAAACAATGAGAAAAATGGAAATCTCATAGCGGAATTTAAATATCAACACAAACACACCCATACATACATCCACGCATGCATGCATTCATGCATACGTACATACATGCATACTTATATATGTATATATATCTGTGTGTGTATGTATGTGTATACACACACATACGCACATATACACAAAAAATCTAATCTCAATAGTTGATGATTACATAATCTAGGATATTATATATTATACATCTTTCAATACATTAATTATAAAAAAATGACTATAAATTTTTTTATGCAACAGATATACCGATCTATCCTTTAGATACGACTCATCCTGACCTTTTCTCTCCTCTTCACTTTCATCAGCTGACTTACATATATATTGAATAAATAAAAAAAGGTTTCAACTATGTTTGGACCATGCCTAACCCTATACACTATGACCATATGCTTGATAGCAATTGCATGGGAAAAGACTACATACATACCCCTTTTAGGGGATCAAGCCCACATGTTCTACAATATGCTATTCTTCTGCATCTAAATTCTTGTTAGTACATTGCAACCATAATATCCATATAGCCATTGCAACCATCACAAACAATGCATTTAATGCAATAGATGCAACCAATATGACCATTGCAACTATCGCAACCAATGCAACCAACATAGATAGTAAAAAAATAGTATTCCTACTCATCCATCTTAGCAGATCGTTATATGGGAAAAAATAATGATAATAATAATAATACATAGCCATCAATCATTCATAATATTCAATGTCAATCCCAATTATCAAACAAGAAGATTACAACACAAATATACTTACATACATACCAATCGTCCATTTTAGTAACGCATCACCAATGTAAGTATAAACCATTAAATGTTTGCTAACCATCCAATAAAGGACACAAATAAATCATAAATTGTGTACAACATTAGTGACATAACATCCATCATCAAATAACTATAATAAACTACCCATCCATTAGTAGCAATAACAGTAGAATATCGCACACTTATCAAAATATGATACCTCATCAAACATCAAACATATATGATAATTACAACTAACAATCAATCATACATTTAACAACCATCAAAATAATATTTGCATCGATTTTTCTCTAAAGTATAAATTTGTTTTGTTACTGTTGAGTATAAAATCCTTTTTATTTATTCATTTTAAAAATAATAACATTGATACTTTTTATTATAAACATTATAAAATCAATCGTTTCACTTCTTACATAAAATAAGACTAATTTCATTGAAATTCACAATATTATTATTTAAAGTCTCATTTTGTTTTTAATAAACTTCCTAAATATCAATTGGATATAATTTTAGTTATTATTTGTGAATTTTACCAAATATTTATAAATAATAACTTTATTTAATTTCGTACTTTAATTTTAGTAGAATTTAAGAAATCATCGTTATTTACAGAAACCCTCTAAAATCGGTAAATAACCTTATTTACTATTTATTTATCCAAATTTATCATTATTATTTTTTGATTCCAATTAATTACTTTACAATCAAAATCAACAATCAATTATAATTAAACACCTAAAAATACGACAATCAACAATAATTACCTAACAAGGCATTACACTTTCAAAATATTGTAATAATCAAATAGATGTTCATATAACCTAATAAATATTAATAAATATGTATTTCCACTAATAAATACGAATGTAATAATTTAAATTTCAATTAATTAGATTAAATAGTTCATACCAATGAGCCTTTTCTAATAGTCCCCAAACTCATGAAAACTAATGCCAAAACTTCTAAAATTTCTTCATAAGTCCAGTGGAAGAAACCGCACGAGAATCGGAGTTCGTATGCAAAAGTTATTAAGGTTATAAGATCTCAATGGAAATATGGTAGTAAAACAAAGTGTACACAGTAAAACATCTTATTTAATAAACTTTCATCAGCTTCATTACCTTACTTTTCCAACCACATGCATAGGGAACCCATTTAACCACCTTTGACCATCAAGTTTAATGGCCTGTAGCTCCCTCCCCCGACAACCATTCCACAATCCGAGACATGATCTATGCTCTACATGTCGCCGCCTTCCTTCATGGCCCCACTAGAGCCAACCCCACTCTAATGATGGGCCACCGCTATCATCCCTTCCTTTGTCATCAATAAAAATGAGTGAAAAACTAAAAAAACTCCCCCTAATCTAAAAACTTAAAAAATATAGATTCAAAATCAATAACTAAGTTAAATGAAATGAATATGATGATTATATGATATGCAATTCACTTAAGCTTAATAATATATAATAATGAAGGTTTAAAAAGTAAAATTTATTTATCCAAGTCAAACCATACATAATTCATATGTACAAACCAATCCAAACCAGTTCTAGCACAAAAATTAAAACAATCCAAACAAAAACACACAATTCCAAATCTAAAAACACCAAATCTAGTCCTAACAAACACAACTATTTCATAATATACTTAAGTCTATGGTTTTCTTCTAATTATCCAAGATTTATGGATAGGACGGAAAGGGTAGTGAAGACAAAGTTCCCATTTATCCGATGAGATTTCCATCTTGATTGAAGCATACTTCGCCCACACATTTAACCTCATCGTCATCTTTTTCTTCTCCCTCTTCATCCTTTTCTTCTTCCTCTTCTTCATTATTCAAAAGATTTTGAATGATAAGGTAGAAGTACCTTCTTCGATTACAATTGGATTTGTTGGATTATCCGATAGATATTTCTAGAGATTGCATAAAATTCACCCTTGTTTCTCTTGTTCCTTCAAGAGGCATAGTTGAACAACCTTTACTTCTGAAAGGATGTTGAGTGTATGCTTCAGATCTTCTTCAATTTGGTTACTTTGACCATGGTGGTGGTTCGGAATTGGCCTATTATAACGACCCGGATTTGTGACATTTGTTATTAGGGTAATTAACTGATTTTAATTATTGTAATATTCATTTTTATAAGTCGAATAGATGAGTTTTCCGATATTTAAAATATCTGAATCTATATATTGATTGAAACTATGTTTAATTTTAAAATATAAATTCTGGGTATGATAAATTTTATTGATATATATATATATATATATATATATATATATATATAAACTCCACAATTTAAAATTTTAAGATAAAATATCCATAAATGTATGTATCTAAATATATACAAGCTTTTTGATGTTTAAAAATATATATAAGTCAAGATATATATGGTTATCAAAATATAGTATATGAAAAGCTTATGCTATAAATTTTAAAAATAATATATATATATATATATATATGTAAGTATGTATGTATATTTATATATGTTATAAAAGTAATACATACATACATACATACATATATATATAAAGATGTAATATAGGAAGTAAAATAAATATGTACATGTTATAGATATGCATATCTATATATATGTATGTATTTTTGGCAAAGTATATGTGTGTGAATATATTTGAAAACAATTGAATATGTAAAAATGCAAGCATGTGAACATGTACATAGAAAAAAAGTAGGAATATAAGGATATATATATACACATCTATACTTCTATGAGTATATATGCAAACAAGTAACATCATCTTGGAAAAAACTTCAAATCAAGGCACAAACATTAAATCAAGCACATAAAATAGCAAATCAACATAATAAATCAAATCAAGCCTTATATCAAATCAGCATATAATATATCTAATCACCATATAAAATTAAATCAAGACAAAAGCAAAAGAAATTGAAAAAAAAGTTACTGTACATAAAAAAAGGCTTCGGCCCCTTATGTCTAGCTATTCCCCTCCCTTCTCTCTATATATATATATATACCCTACTTGCCACTTTGATTCACATATAGCCTTCTAGAGAAAAAAATTCTGTCACTTGAAAACATTTAAAAGAAACTGAGTGTTTAAAACTGGAGGGAGGAAAACAGAGTAGCAGTTCATCAGTATTTAAAACTAGGAGTAAAACCCAATTTCTTACTTACCTAGAAACCATGTATGCAAATGTATATGTTTTTGAATTTGGATAAACTCTTGTATTTTGGTATGTGTTCATGTATTAAGATATTCGATGCTTATATAGGTGTGACAAACATGTTTAAACATCCTGTGACACAAAAGCATAAGGATATCACCTCTGTTGTTCGGCTAATACCTTGTAACTTCAAAAATTAAAATCTCCTTATCTAGTTGGTTTTAGTCCTTGGTTCCAAAAGGGAACTCATTTTTTTTTGAATGTAGATTGTCATATTGACATCATTAGGCATAGAAGGAGAAAAACTCCATTTACAGTAAACAACCTAAGAATGAACAAGATTTGAATATCACAATTTAATCATTTGCTTTCATGAATGTATTTGTTACTGAAAATCGTTATTTTTGCAAGTGGTTTGATGATTTTTAAGCGAGTATTAAATGAGTTAGAGGAAGTTGTTCGAAAAATGGGTTCGGGTCGATTTCAAGCGGCTGAAGGGATGTGGCGACTTGGCGTTTGTTGTGGAGGAGGCGTGGGCGATGGGGAAACTGGGAAAAATGCTACGGCATTTTTAAGTGTGCGTGGCATGGGGTTCACATTGTTTTAGGGTTTTTGGTTCATCTTCTTTCATGTTCGGTTCTTTGCTAACTACGGCGATGTGGGGCAACTGGGAAGGTGCAGTATATGGGAAAAGGGAAGAGGGGGACGTGGCGTATATGGTGGTTCATCTTGGTGGCGAATGGACATGTGTGGTGGTGGGACGTCATAGAGAAATGGGGGTGTATGCATACCGACCTTCAATTAGAAGTTTGACTTTTCGAACCTGGTGATTTCGTGCCTTCCTTCGTTCGTTTTTGAGATGGGGTAGTCGTAGGTCATTTGGGGGGATGATCGGCGTCGAGTTTCGGGTCCCCGACAACGTGTGTATGTGCAGGGCAGTGTATGCACGCATGAAAAGAAGGGGAAAGGAGGGGCAGTTGGTAAAGGCAAGAAGAAGAAGGAAGGATAGGATTGTGCCTGGGCTTTGGTTTGCCTCATAAGCTAGTGGGCCAGTCGTGTTTTTTTTTTTTTAAAAAGTTACGAAAGGAGTGTAGGCCTGGTTTGTTTGTCATGGACCAAAAAGGTAGGGTTAAGCAATTGTTGTTGAGGAATAAAAGAAAGGTAATTTACCTAATGTTATATTCAATAAATTTTATAACTTAAAAATTTATTTCTCTTCCATTTTAGAATCAAATCAACGTGATAATTTTGTAATGAAATCCTATCACCCAATATTTTAGTCTAAAATTAATGTTGTTAATTTTCTATGGTATAAAGTGTAATTATTTAATTGTAATTAAAGTGAGTAATTACTTAGATTCTTATTTGACTAAATCTTATGTTAATTAATAAATAATTAATGTCTTATTTGGTCAAAATCTTATGTTAATTAATAATTTAGTTATCAAGTGGATAATTAATTAAAGACTTATTTGGTTTAACCTTATGTTAACAAATAAATTAGTTATTAATTTGGTTGTTTAATACTGATTAACTATTGATAAATTGTTTTATAATTTCTTTAAATTTAATATTAATTTGGACTAAAAATATAAGTACATTTAGTTTAATTTAAGTTGAATAAACTCTGATTGTGAATTGTTTTAATATGAGTTGTAAATCGTTAAATTTGTTAATGATCTATGCTTTGGTTCACCACTTTTGAATATTTATTTTAATTGCCCTTGTCTATGCCATTTAGTAGCCAAACCGGTTGGAATGTTAGAGTAAAAAGTGACATATGCAATAAAATTTCCATATGTAAAGATTGGCACCCTGATTGTAGGATTGTGTATTTTTAAGCTCGAAGAGTTCGGGATCGGATATCTGCATTATCAGGAACCACTTCGATCGAATAACCACCACGAACCTTTATGGTTTGATTATAGAGTCTAATATGCCAGGATTTAATGAATTCTGTTATTTTGATAAGTATTCTACATTAGACACTATTATAATATCATCGCATTTTCTGTAAAAGCGTTTTTGTTATCGTAAGATAAAAACTAGTCGTGTTTATATATGATGTGGTCTTTCGAATTACCTTGGTTTTTTTAAAGATTTTGATAACTCAAGTATTTTAAATTAAGTGTGTTTACTTAAGCTGGTTTCCAGCTTGACTCGGGTGTTACTTTATTGTAATGCACGGGTCAGACCGAGTATTCCAGAATTCAGGTTAGGATTCTTTGGAGCTCAGGAGATGAGTTGGATGGTAGAGACGTATTGCACGTATCTGATTATATTGCGATGTGTGTTGTAGGTTGTATATTCAGCATTTAGGGACAGGTAATTACAACTGTCAAGATTATATCATCCACGAACACAAGTACAAACTTGTTCAACTGATCTCTGAACACTCTATTCATAAGATCCACAAAATATGCTGGTGTGTTAGTCAATCCAAACGGCATTACCAGCCACTCATATAAACCGGATGGTGTCCTAAAAGCAGTCTTCGGCACACTATCCTTAGCCACTCTCAACTGGTGAAATCCCGTTGCCAAATCCGTCTGAGAAAACACCTTAGCCTCGTGAAGCTGATCAAACAAGTCATCTATTCTCGGCAATGGATACTTGTTCTTCTTAGTCACCTTATTCAGCTCACGATAATCCACACACAACCTCAACGATCCATCCACTTTGGTTGCGAACACAACTGGTGCACCCCATTCGGACACACTACGCCGAATGAATCCTTTCCGAAAAAGGTCATCAACCTGCACCTTCAGCTCTTGTTGTTCTCTAGGCGCCATCCGTCTAAGAGGCATCACAACTGGTCTGGCTCCCTTAACTAGATCGATACGAAACTCGATCTCCCTATGCGACGGTAACCCTTTGACCTCGTCAAAGACGTCCTCAAATCCATTCACAACCGGCATCGATGACAGTCCATCCCGTGGAACAACCAGCGAATACATGAAGCCCATGAAGACGCCTTCTTCATGCTTACATCGTATCACAACCTTTCGCCCTTCCACATTCCCGACTGTCACCTCCAGTTTCTCACAATCAACCTTTGCCGCATACTTCCTAAGCCAGTCCATACCCAAAATTATTCCGAACCCCGCAAAGTTCAGAACAAAACAATCACAAACAAAAGAGCAATCATGACTCGACACAACTAGACCACGGCATACCATACACAAACAAGACGAACCCCCAACTGGATTAGTCACAACCAATGGTCTATCAACAATTTCCGGTTCCAAACCCAACCGGCCTACAAGATCATCACAAACAAACGAATGCGACGCTCCAGTATCAAACAACACTCTAACTGGAACACCACAAATGGAAAGAGTACCTTGAACCACCACACTCTTCCCCTTCTCCTCCGCAGTAGGAGCTTTCGAAGATGATGGAACAGCCCCCAAAGCATAAGCTTGCACAATCTGCTTATCTTTCCTCGGTTCCGGACAATCCCTCTTGAAATGCCCCGGTTTGTCACAGTTGTGACACTTTGCCGGCACTCTTGGTTTCTTGCAATCCCTGGAGAGATGACCCTTCTGCTGACAGTTGTAGCAGGTCACTTCGCCCTTCGCCTTCTTCTGGCCATCCTTACCCTTCTGTTGCTGCTGCTTCCTCTTCTTGTTTCCATCCTGCTGTGGTTTGGACTCTTCCTTGGTCACGGCAACAACAGACCCTTCCTTAGGAAACAAACTCTCGTGCCTGAGAGCTTTCTCCACAAGCTTCTCAAACGGATCATCCAAATGATCCACCAACTGTCTCCCAAGATAACTGTCCAAGCCTGTCACAAACTTCTCATTCTTCTGATAGGGAGATTCAATATACGACCGAGCATACTTGGACAAAGCTTCAAACTCAGAAACATACTCAAGAATTGGTCTCCCACCTTGCTTGAGCTCCACAAACTTCTTAAACAGAACAGATTTCTGAGCCGTAGAAATGAACTTAGCTTCAAATCTAACTTGGAATTGCTCCCAAGTAATCTCTTCTTCTGGAGTATCAATGGTGATAGAATTCCACCAATCCGAAGCTCTCCCTTGAAGCTGTCTTGATGCAAGCTTCCTCTTAGTTGCATCCTCAATTCCCAAATCGCCAAAGATCCTTCTACAAGCATCAATCCATCTCTGAACTTCTATGGTTGATTCTGTTCCCAAGAAAACCTTTCCTCCAAGAGCAGTATAGTCCTTACACAACTTAGCAAAATCCACTGGTCTTGGAGCTTGAACTTGAACTCCAACATCTACTGACGGTACTGAAGTTGGTATCCTTCTCATAATCGAAGTCATCAAAGCTTCGAACATTGCAGCATAGTCAGTAGCTCCCCTAGCAGCACGGCTTTCCCTAGCAGCTTGTCTCTCACTTCGACTCATCCTTATTATCTACAAAAAGGAACGATTTAGAACACCTTGAGAAACAACTACATAAGGAGTTCAAATCCTTCTAAACTGCTATATTATATATAGTAATTGTTAACGCTAAAATTTGAACGCTAACACCCCGGTGTATAAAGTGTAGTTGTGAAAGCACCACCCGATGATTCGGGAACAGAGTATAAACAGAAGATCACAGAAAAAACAGTGAATAACAACGATTTTATAGTGGTTCGGCTCAAGGCAAGCCTACGTCCACTTTAATTCTCTTTATTGCTGAATCGATTACAACTTTACAACAATCTTCAATTACAATTATGACGAGACAAACAACTGGAACTTTGGTAGAGAAGTATTTTTCGAATCCATGTAGATTGCGTTAGATTTTCCCTTGAAGTTAGTTGAGATGCCTTTCAAACTTGAAGTGTCGGGTGAGTTGAGAATTCAGCAGAGTATTGGCGCGTGAAGTGATTGGCCAAAAAGTCCCCTGAATGTTGGAGATGGCTTTCTATTTATAGGCAAATCTGTTTAAGAATTTTTCCCAAGTCCTGAGTCGCCACCGACTTAAGTTGGGTTGTGGACGACTTAACTAGTTGCAACCGGTTTAAAGCGAGCCCGGGCTTCATAGAGGCATTTTCGTTCAAGTCCCAAATCGCCTCCGAGCTAACTCCTCCCCTTCCTAGTAACACGGCATCGGATTCTTTATTTAGTGGCTTTTAGGTCGCGGCCGAGTTAGTCTGGTAAGTCGTAAGTCGCGACCCAACTGATGAGTCCAAGGTCGTGTACGAGCTAAGAGATCACTGTGCCCTGCAGCGGCATTGACTTCCTTTGCTCAATTCATGTCCGGCCTAACATTGGTCATAGGTCGGCTGCATTTTTGGTCGGTAACCTTGCCAAGGCGTTAAATCGGCATCCATGTTAAAGCTTTAGGTCGGCATGCCCCTCTAACCTGTTAGGTCGGTAACCTTATTAAGGTGGTTAAGTCGGTGACCTTGTTAAAGTGTTAGATCGGCACCTCTCTTAGGTATTAGGTCGGTCTTCCTTTGAAGCCTTAGGTCGGTCTCCCTTTGTTGAATCGGCAGAACATTAGCTCGCTCATTATTCTGGATCGGTGAGCCACGGCCGAGGCGGGGTTAACATTTTCCCCTCGAAGTACACGCCTAATGGTTAGGTCGTATGCTTCGATAGCCTTCAACTCGTCCCTTTTAAGTCGGTAGGTCGTATGCGACCTAACAGTTAGACTGTGCGTGTCGCTTCACGTCTTCCATTGCAGGGTATAAGTTAGCCTTCTTCCTCTTTCTTCGTCACTTACTCTCTTGCTTAATTCCGCCATTGAAGTATTCTCAAATTCCTAAAGGCGATTTAATCCCAACTGATCACCGATAACCTCTACTATCCATCGCGTAAGTAATTTCACTCTTCTCTTGATCGTAGATTACTGTCAATTCATTAGTCCTGCCGCTCGAATTCGAATCGTCTTCTTGAGCAATGCTCCACCACGAATCCCATCATATTTGTAGTTGACGAAGCTTAGGTTGCTCAAGATGATCGCTGATTCAACGAGGGCAGTTTACCACCTCGAGTTTGATGATGTCTGATGGCAGAATGCTGGATTTATAACGATTTCGAGTTGTTTAATTGGGTGATTCGATAGCATGAGTAGAGGCGGCTGCTGATGAAATGGTTATTGGGTTAACGGGTTGAATGCCATGAGATGTTGGTTCGGGAACGAGTTAGTGAGTTTAGGTGACTTAGTTTTTGGCCGACCTGGCTCTTAAGTCGTGGCCGAGATAATACATGGAGAAATTCCTGCCTGTCGAATCGGAGCTTGCTTTCTTATCTCCCCCTTGCGACCTAGAGGAATGAGTTGCCGAACTAAACTATTCAGGCTTCGACCCGCTACCGACTTAGTACTATCCTGCAAGAGACTTTTAAACCGTAGCCGAGTTGACCCTTGGGAGAAAATTGCTAACTTCTGCTGATCCAACCTTTAAACCGCAGCCGAGTCGACCCTTTGAGGAATTTCACACCACTTTTTGAATCGTAGCCGAGTTAACACTTAAGCTTTGGGCGTGTTGACATTTTAAGAGCATAGATCCACTTTGAGTTTCTGACTCGAACTGCCAAATTAAGTTGCCTAAATTTTGAACTGCCCCAACTTTAAATTTGCTTGAATCTCATTGTATTATTTCACAGATTGTATTAACTTATAAGCTGCCAACCTGCTGAAAATAATAAACAAAGAAAACCAAGGCGGAAATACTGCCATTGACTGCCCACATCAAATGACAGATTAGTTGAGACAAGATAAGCAACTTATATACACTGTATAAAATGTTGTGAATCAATCGACTAAAGTGAAGTATTAATGCAAATCATCGCTAACTTAAACCGACCTGTTTGCATCAACATTACACTTGCATGTTAGAATAACGAACTCCGGATTTTATAACTGACAAGTATTTTGCTAGTTCTTTATTCCAGTTGCATTTGCTTATTGTTTGATTGATTTTACACAACACTCCACACACTTTAGGAAACGTGCACCTTCATGTTTGAATATCCAGTTATTTATGTAGAATGACTTCCCATCAAGAAGAAATGGCAGCTCAAGAGGAAGAAACTTTTCCGGTAGCTTTACCTATAGAGAACCCTCCAGAGAGAACTCCAACCATTCTAACCCCGAGTGCATTTACTCAGCTGCACACTCAATTTGGTTTTACTGAGAGTGATGTCCTGCTCCCTGGGCCAAGTGATACTGCCGACAATCCTCCCTGTGGCTTTATTGCAATCAATCGTCAAATGTGTTTAAGCGGAGCGATCCCTCCTTTTAATGACTTTCTCCGAATTCTTCTCCTTCGGTTGTCAATCTCTCCGTCCCAACTTCATCCTAATGGTTATGCCATCTTGATGGGGTTGTGCTTTTGTTCAGAAGAACTTTCGATCGCTTACCAAGTTTTGAAGAAATCCGTTATTTATGCTCGTTTGCAAAGAGCAGAGATCATCCTTCCCTTATAATTATGAGGAGTGCTAGAAACCGCAAACTTATTTCCGACCTTACCGAAAGCGTTCATGGATTTCTGAACCAATTTTTCTTTGCTCGCTGCCCCCCAGGGTTTTATGCCGATTGGAGAGTAGGAAGTAAGATTACTTGTCTCCATTTTTAAACTTTCTTGAGATCCGAATTACCAATTGCTAATTTCATTCTTTGCTCTTTTCAGCACTTCCTCTTCCCTCCAGAGATCCGGTCCATAAGCAGACTTTTGATAGATTGAGTGCCGTGGCTGCAGCAGAGAGAAGCATCAAGTTTTTGTTGGGGGATGAATTATTGCACCAATACGGGCTTTTGCATACTTCTCGTTGTACACACCCTCATGAAATCCCAGACTCCCCGGCTAGAGCATTGGATGCCCCAGCTTCTATAGATACATCCAAACCAAAAGGACCTGCTCCCGAGGCTTTGCTGGTGAAATGTTCCACTTCTGTTGATGTTGCGGGGCCATCTGGCGAACTTGCCCCGGTTATTGAGGAAGAGGAGCCTCAGGGATCTCCCCAACGTTCACAGAAATCCGGCGAAGAAGCCGAGAAAACTAGCCTTGCCAAGCAGAGCAGGGATGATACTTTCGAAGGGCTGAGCGACCTCTTTGCCACCTCGCAGGAAATCTTTAAAGATGATCCTATCACTACTGGGGTTTCTTCTTCAGTAGTTGAAGCAACTTCTGTCCTGCAGCAGACTCCGTCAATTCAGGAGTTGGCCCTGACTATTACACCCACAACCACTCCTCAATTAAAGAGTGGTTCATAGTTTGATGCACGTAGTTTGCACGCCACACACACTTAGAATTTCTTTTCGGCACTTTTATGTTTCTCACTTTTTGTACTTTGAAGACCTCTAAAACTTATCTTTTTTTTTATTTCAGATTCTCCGATGGGGCGCAGCAGCTCATACTACGATGATTTCCAGCGCTACGGAAGGCGTAGCCAATATGATTATAGGCGTTACCTCCCCTCTTACAGAGAATCTGATGAAGAAAGAGCCGCCCGAAAGGCTCAAGAGAAGAGGGCTCAAGAGGAGCGCTACGAAAGAAGAGAGAGGGAAGAGCGCCACGATTCTTCACAGAGAGGTGACGATTCCCATAAAAGAAAAACCCCTGATGACAGAGGAAAAGGTCATATGGTTGAAGATTCGAGCAAGTGAGCCCGACATGGTGAGAAGCACACCACTACATCTCTTGAAAAAGTTACCGCCCCTGTCTCGCTTGATATTCCTTCCGGTTCTCCCGCTCTCGGGAAGTCAGACATCCAAACTATAATTAGCAGACCCAAATTCCAAGTTGGACCGGATCCTGCCACTTTGCGAAGTCGATTTCCTCAGTGGTGTCTGAAGGGAGTAAGGTTTGACCTTGACTTAGTCCCCATTGACAAGTCTGCCATGTTACGAAACCTTGACGCCGTTAAGCTTGATATTGAGAGGATGTCGAACTGGCAGAAACTTGTTGACGAACTTCAGAGGGTTAATCGTGCTAACATAGAGGCCATGCTTACCATGGAAAATGATAAAGCCGAATGGCAAAAGGTGCTCGAGCAACATGACACCGAGATGAGAAGCATTGCTTCTTACAATGAGGAGCTTGAAGCAAAAGTTGAAGAACTGAAACAAGAGCTTGCTGCTTCCTCTACTTCTTATTCTCAAAAAGAAGAAGTGCTCCTCAAACAAGTGAGAGATGCCCATGCTGGCCAAAGGGATGCCGAAGACAGGCTCGAAGTGCAGAAAAGAATTAGCGAGGGCTATGTCGCTGACATTGAAGAGCTTCGGAAGAAGAATAACTCCCAAGAGGCAGAGATCCAAATGCTTAAGCTTCAACTTTCTAAAGTTGAAATGGAGCGTGATGAGGCCGTTGCCGGCAAAATTGCAGCTGAAGAATCTCACGAGGCAACGAGGGCCAACATCAGCTCAACATTATTTGATTTCTATCTGCATAGCATCTTGGGGCGCGGTAGCCTTGCCTTTCTAGGCCCTAAGTATGAAATTACACTAGCTGAAGTTTGGGAGGCAGCACTCGATATGCTCGGTGGTAAAGGCGATGGCTACGCTGAGTCAGCTCTTGAAGAGCATTATATTGATGATGATGCTCGCGCCGCTCTTGCCAAGGGGAGAGAACAGCTTGCAAGATTAAGGGCCGAAACAACGACAGGAGAAAATTCAGGAAAAATCACCTCAACTACTCCTATTCAACCTTCTCCTTCAGCCGAAATTGACATTATCGGTTCTAGTTCTCATTCCCCATCTCCTACTAAAGTCACCACTGATATTACAAGCATACAAGGTGGAGATGAGGGCGGCGAGAGTGCCGAGGCACAGGCTTACGAAGTTGACATCAGGGAACCGACTTCTGCAGGTAACCCTACTGACAATCTTGCCCAAGTAGACTGCTCATCTGTTTCTTATGAACTTGATGGGCTTTTTGACTACTTCTTGAATCTCAGCGAACCTTTATCTCCGCTTTTTGCTGACTTAAACTTTTTTCCTTCTGCAGAGAAAACGTCGGGCATTGTTCAGGCTTCTCCTCCTCCAATTATTCCTTCTCCGCCTCCTAAGGTTACTCCTCCTTCTGCCTCGCAACCCGGGTCACAGGAAGAGCAAATAGAAGCCCTTCACGGCTTAGATGATCCCGTTGCTTCTCATGGTCCGAAAGGAGAAGAAACTGAAGGAAGCGAGAGGACGCCAGAACCCACTGGCTCTGACGCTGAACCGTTATCCAAACTTCTTTCTCCAGGGAGTGGGCCTTCCTCCAAGAAGAGAGGGAAGCAGGGAGTTTCCAAGAAGAAGAATAAGAAGGAATCTTTAACTGGCGGAGAAGAGACGGAAGAAAGTCCGATCGAGCCCCTTTCTCCTTCATCCCCTACCCTTACAAGCTGACCTAAAAAGTTGGTCATTCGGCCAGGTGCGGGCTCAAAAGGTGGGCGGAAGAAGAAATGTTGGCTCTGGTTCTGTGGCTTTCATATCGCTTTTTTGCCTTTTTTTGCATGCAATGACCGGAAATTGTGCGGGCATCGGCCCCCCGCTTTTCTTTTGTTGAAACCTGTACCTGTATATAAAATAGTGTTGAATAAAATGATTCTTTTTCTTTGTATAAACTTCTGTCTATATCTGAGAATGCATTTACTATTTATTTTTGTACAAGTTTCTTTGTACGATATTGCAGTGAGCTTGTGGTATATATTGTTCGAGCGCAATTTTACCGATGTAGTTACGCCATGCTGCCCCTTTACCATAAGCCCATTGCAATATTTTATTTTATGAGGAACTTGTGCTTTTATTTTTTAGAGAATAATTATTCCACATTTGGAGGAATATGATTTCATTAAAAAAAAATAGAGCACAAATAAGTTTCTTCGCTTCAACTTTCGAAGATATCACTCTTTATTTTGTGCATGTACACATTTTATTGAATGAAATCTTCTATGTGGTAAAGCGGGTATTTGTAAAGTACTTCAACTTCTTTTTGAGGAAGAGAATTTTCTAGAACAAGTAATTCACTCTTCTTTTGAAAGTTAAAGTGTGCTCTTAATGAGGATTTTTTTTTTTTTTACTTGCCACAGTAAAGGGCTTCTTGATTTTTGTTTCTTTGAAAAGTTGCACCTCTGAGGAAAACTTTTCACGGTTCAACACTTGGAAGTTTTACTTCAATCTTGGTGAAACGTGTGCCTCCGAAGAGGTCTTTTCTGCTTGATTGTGCCTCCGGGAGGAGGTCTTTTAATTTCTGCCTCTGGGAAGAGGTCTTTCTGTCTTATTGTGCCTCTGGGAAGAGGTCTTTCTGTTTCTGCCCCTTGGGAGAGGCTCTCTTTTTTTTTTAGCATTTCATCTCCGGTGAAGTGAAACTCCGAAGAGCGGTTGTTACACTTCAACTCCTGGCGAAATGGGCCTCCGAAGAGGGCATTTATTTTGTTTTACATTTCAACTCTGGTGAAGTGAAAATCCGAAGAGCGGTTGTAACACTTCAACTCCTGGTGAAATGGGCCTCCGAAGAGGGCTTTTATTTTGTTTTACATTTCAACTCTGGTGAAGTGAAAATCCAAAGAGCGGTTGTAACACTTCAACTCCTGGTGAAATGGGCCTCCGAAGAGGGCTTTTATTTTGTTTTACATTTCAACTCTGGTGAAGTGAAATTCCGAAGAGCGGTTGTAACACTTCAACTCCTGGTGAAACGGGCCTCCGAAGAGGGCTTTTATTTTGTTTTACATTTCAACTCTGATGAAGTGAAATTCCGAAGAGCGGTTGTAACACTTCAACTCCTGGTGAAATGGGCCTCCGAAGAGGGCTTTTATTTTGTTTTACATTTCAACTCTGGTGAAGTGAAATTCCGAAGAGCGGTTGTAACACTTCAACTCCTGGTGAAATGGGCCTCCGAAGATTGCCTGGAAGTTACTCTCTCATGGTTGGAGGGTCATGACTCCTCCAATCTTTTTTGGTTGAGTAGAGAACAGTAGAGAACTTTCTTTTTTGCGGCATATGCTTCGTTAGAGGTCTTTATCCTCCGAAGAGTTGTGCCTCCGAAGAGGACTTGTGCCTCCGAAGAGGGCTTCTGTTGTTCCTTGTCCACTTGCTTATGCCTTTTCAGTGATCCTCTATATATATATTTTTTAAGCTTGCGCTCCCTTCTCTTACAAGTAATTTGTTTAATCCAAAGAAGTGTACTTCATTGCTAGGCCAGTTCACGAGAACGGACATAAGCTTCTTAATCGGATGTTTGTTTGTTCAAACTTCTCAATTTATTAGCTAAAGCCCGTTTTCGGCGAAATCATTGACCGTTCAATTGAAGCTCCTCTTATCTAGGATTTAAGCTCGGGAATTTTGTGACTTGGAATTTGTTTGTTGAATGATAACAAGAATCACTTGGTCTTGTAATGTGCAAGTTTTGTTTTTGTTGCCTGCAAAAATTTAAATCGACATTTCAGTAATACATTTAATGTACTTTTCATATCGAAAATAAAGCAAACATGTAATAATAATAAGGAACACAAGATTTATAGTGGTTCGGCCAAGAATTTGGGCCTACATCCACTTTATAGTCTTTCATTATTCACTTGCATCGGTTTTACAATCGCTTTCAATTACAGGAACCATACATTCATAATTCTTTTTACAATATTTCAACAAAGCTATCAAGTAAAGTATGGACGCAAGTGATTGCTGTTCCAAGCCCTTGGAATTCGATCTCCTTCGACGGTAGTGAGTTTGAATGTGCCATCAAGAAGCTTCTGACCTATGACATATGGTCCTTCCCAATTTGGCCCAAACACACCTGTCGCTGTCATAATTCTCTTTAGGACTAGATCTCCAATTTCAAAGCTGCATTGGCGAACTTTGGAATTGAAATGTCTGGCTATCCTTTGCTGATGAGATGCGATTCTAAGCTCAGCCTCTTCTCTTTGTTCATCAAAGAGATCTAGTGCCTCAAGCTGTAGTTTTTCATTCTCCACTTGATTGAAATGGATTCTTCTATGTGAAGGGACCTCTGTTTCTACCGGAATCATTGCCTCTGATCCGTATGCCAATGAAAACGGAGTATGCCTAGTCGCAGTTTTGTGGGTAGTTCTGTATGCCCATAATGCTAGTGGTAGCTTATCGACCCAACCACATTTCGCTCTTGCAAGCTGCTTCTTGATGGTTGACTTGATAATTTTATTTACTGCTTCCACCTGCCCGTTTGCCTGCGGATGAGCTACTGCTGAGAAGCTTTTTTGGATTTTGAATCGTTTGCAAAAATCTTGGAATTCTTCACTTTCGAACTGAGTACCATTGTCTATAATTATTTTTTGAGGCACACCATATCTGCAAATGATACTTTTAGTCACAAAACTTATCATCTTTTTTTAGGTGATGGTAGCCAGTGGTTCAGCTTCTGCCCACTTAGTAAAATAATCTACAGCAACAATGGCATATTTAATTCCAGATTTGGCAGTTGGTAACGGTCCTACAAGGTCTATCCCCCATATCGCAAACGGCCATGGACTGACCATCTGTGTGAGTTCAGTGGAAGGAGCTCTAGGAATTTTGGCGAATCTTTGGCATCTGTCACATTTTCAGGAATAGTCTGCTGCATCTCGATTAATTTCTGGCCAGAAATATCCGTATCGGAGAATCTTTTTCGCTAAAGTTTGACCACCTAAATGGTCACCACATTCTCCCCCATGCACCTCAGCTAGGATTGTTTTGGACTCTTCCCTGGATACACATCGAAGTAACGGCATTGAGAATCCCCGTCTGTATAACTGGCCATCCTGGACTATATAGCGAGAGGCTTTCCTCAGTAGCTTCTTTCGTTCTTTTGAATTTTCCAGTAAAGAGCCATTGAGCAGATATTCTGTTATTGGAGTCATCCATGATTCTTGTTCTTGAGACACGCTCACGATCCAATCAATATCCATCTCATCAATGCTCGGAGCCGACAGGACCTCCACTGGAGTCAACCCCAGAAATTGAGCTTCGCCTGTGCTAGAGTACTTTGCGAGAGAATCTGCTTTCGTGTTTTCTTCTCGAGGAATATGACTTATCACGTAATGATCGAAATCACCCAGGAGTTCCCAAGCCTTTGACAAGTAGGCGGGCAGATTTCCCCTTTTCGCTTGGAATTCCTTCTTGACTTGGCATACAATAAGCTGAGAATCACTGAAGATCTGTAATGCTCGGATGTTTAGTTCCTTAGCAATCCTTAGGCCAGCGATAAGGGCTTCGTATTCTTCTTCATTGTTTGTTGAAGGAAATTCCAATCTTAGTGCATAGCATAATGATCGACCTTCAGGGGTCTCAAGTACAACTCCGGCTCCAGAACAGTAGTCGTTTCTCGCGCCATCGACATATAACTTCCATTGGATTGGGGGATCGTCGACCGCTTCCTCCTCACTGTTACCCTTATCTGTGAATTCTAAGATGAAATCCGCTAAAGCTTGTCCGTTGATTGCTTTTCGGGGATGATAAGTGATGTCATATTGACTGAGTTCAATATTCCACTTTAGAAGACGACCCGAAGTCTCAGGGCGAAACAGGACTTGCTTCAAAGGTTGATCAGTGAGGACTCTGATAGGATGAGCTTGGAAATATTGCCTCAACTTTCTGGATGTAATCAGTAGGCAATAGGCGAGTTTTTCCAACTTAGAGTAATTCATCTCTGCCCCAGTGAGTCTTTTGCTGATATAGTAAACTGGATGTTGAATCCTCTTGTCTTCTCGTATCAGCACTGCACTTAAAGCATGAGATGATACTGCCAAGTATATAAGAAGATCCTCGCCATCGCCAGGCCAAGAAAGTATTGGAGGCGTTTCCATATGGCGAATCAATTCATCAAAGGCTTTTTGGCATTCGGGAGTCCAATCGAAGTTTTTCTTTCCTTTCTTTAGGGCGTCAAAGAATGGGATGCATTTATCTGTGGCTTTGGAAATGAACCGACTCAAGGCGGCGACTTTTCCATTGAGACTTTGCAATTCCTTCTTCGTTCTAGGAGCTTTGACTTCCTTTAAGGCGGTAATTTGAGCTGGACTAGCCTCAATGCCCCTAGCGCTCACGATGAAACCTAAAAACTTTCCGGATTCCACTCCAAATGAACATTTTAAAGGGTTGAGCTTCATTCCGTATTTTCGGAGGACTGCGAACATGTCTGCTAAGTGTTCTATGTGATCCACTGCTTTCTTAGACTTTACTAACATGTCATCGACGTAGACTTCCATAGTCTTGCCCAATTGCGGTTTGAACATAGCATTAACAAGTCTTTGGTATGTTGCCCCTGCATTCTTCTGCCCGAAGGGCATAACTCTGTAGCAGTAAAGACCAACGTCGGTGATAAAGCTCGTGTCCTCCTGATCTGGCTCATGCATCATGATCTGGTTATATCCAGAGTAGGCATCCATAAAAGATAACAATTCGTGTCCCGCTGTTCCGTCTACCAGTTGATCGATCCTGGGTAATGGGAAGCAGTCTTTGGGGCAGGCCTTGTTTAGATCTGAAAAATCGATGCACACTCTCCATTTTCCGTTGGCTTTCTTTACCAGCACTGGATTTGAAACCCAATTCGGATAGGTAGATTCTTTGATAAAATTATTCTCCATGAGCCGATCAACTTCTTCTTTTAACGCTGCTGACCTTTCTGGACCTTGAGTTCTCCTTTTCTGCTTCACAGGTGTAAATTTTGGATCAATATTTAGAGCGTGTACTGCAACTTCTTGGGATATTCCGCACATATCGGCATGAGTCCAAGCAAAAATATCCAAATTTGCCTTTAAAAAAGATATTAGGATATTCTGAATTGACACATTAAGTTGTGAACCCACATTCAACACCTTGTTTGGGTCCTTTAGGTCAACAGGTACTGGTATCGTCGTTTCCACTGGTACCACTCTATTCTCCCCTGCACTGGCTTTCCTAGGATCCATCTCTTTCCGTGCTCCGCTGTGCTCGCCAGTGCAGGGTCCGCCCTGTAATTGCTACAAGGCTGATTCTTTGATGCGGACTGGGGTTGCCGCATCCTTTCCCATCTCTCTTTTCCTTGTTTCTCGTAGCTCTGTCAGATAACACTCCCGCCCAGCATTTTGATCCCCTTTTATAACTCCCACTCCATTATCTGTGGGAAATTTAATGGTGAGGCACCATGGGGCCAGAACAGCTTTGAATGCTGCGAGAGTTGGACGGCCAAGGAAAGCATTATAAGCAGAAAACTCGTCAACAATCACAAAAGTTTGCTTGCGTACCACTTTCCTTTCTCCCTCTCCAAGTTCTACAAGCAAATCAACGGTTCCTATCGGCTGTTTTGGCTCCCCAGTGAAGCCAGCGATTTTTTGCGATGATGCTTGCACATCAGCCATAGGGATCTTCATTTGGTCGAATGTTTTCTTGAAGAGGATATTGCAGGATGTGCCACAATCAATGAGAACTCTTCTGACAATAGCTGGCCCGATACCAGATGAGATGACTAAGGGATCTAAGGTAGGAGCTTCAATACCTGTGGAATCCCTGGCTCTGAACACAATATCATCATTGAAAGTTTTTTGTTGTTTCAGGGGCATAGCACCTTCCAAAACAAATACATCTTCCTCGGTCGGTACATACTTCAAAGCTCGGGTATACCTTTCCATCTCACCCCAGCTCCTGCCTGCTGGGTGAGGTCCTCCCGTAATGACATTGATGACAGGCCTTCCGGATTCATGCCCTGCAGTCTTCTCACTTGTCCTGGGTTGATGAGCAGGAGCTCGTTGCCCCTGACTAGTCGAAGCAGGATTGTTGCTATTCTATTCCACAAATTGCTGCAGCTTGTTTTCCCTTATCAATTCTTCAATCAAATTTTTCAATTGGCGGCATTCATCGGTATCATGACCGGGTTGATTATGGAAGCGGCAAAACTTTCCGCTTTGTACAGCTTTTTTCCCGGTTCTCAGAACGGGAGGTTTAGGATAATCAACAGAATCTTTAGTGGCAAGGTAAATACGCTCCGGCGTATCTGATAAAGGGGTATATTCCGATGGCTTGAAGGAACGAGGCTTCTTCAGATTTTTTTGTCTCTTCCCATCATTATTTTCCCTTTTCTGTCCTACAGATTCATTCTTGCGTGGGGCAACAACATTATCTTCATCTTTTTCCAATGCTGCCTTTACCGGTACAGGACGGCTTTCCAGACGTATGAACTCATCTGCTTTCTTGTAGAATTTTTCAAGGGAATTTGGTTCCTTCATGTTAAGCCATTTTCCAAATTCGCTCGACTTGTCGATGGCCCTCATCAGTTAGGTCAAGGTCATCCGTGGTTCTGCATTGTCTACCTCGGCCAGCGCTATATTAAAGCGATGCAAGAAAGATCTGATAGTCTCACCTGGATTCTGCTCTAAACTTGACAACGACATAATATCTTTGGCTTTTGAAGCGTATAGTCTGAACTTCTCCTTAAATTTCCGGGTTAAGTCAGAAAACTGATCTATAGACCGGATTGGCAACTTGGTGAACCAAAGCAGAGCTACACCTTCCAGATATACAGGAAAATACCGGCACTTTATTTCATCAGAAGCTCTGGCACCTGTCATGTGCCAATCATACTTATACAAGAATTCGTTCGGATCACTTGTTCCTTTGTAAGCTGGAATAGTTGGAGGGACAAACTTCCTTGGGAACTCAGCCTTTAAGATTCTTTCGGTAAAGGGGGTTTTACTTGGAGCGAAACCCCATTCCTTCTCATCTTCATTCCTTTGCAGGCTTTCTTTCATGATTTGTCGAACCATTTCAGAAAGATACCCCACATCATTTCGAGCTTTAGATCCGCCAACTTCAGGAAATGTCCGCTCAAAGGGGCTAGCAGCCCTCTCAGGAATCTTTCTTTCTTCATCTTCATGAATGTTGCCAGCAAAGTTCCTTTCATTACCCGTTGGTTGACGGTTTACCCCAAGCAAGTCATTCAACTTGTTCAAAATTAGGGCATTTTGGGCGTTCTGAGCTTCCAATTGTGCACTTTGGGCATTTATCTGCTGGTTCAGCCCTAAGATTACAGCATCCAACTCCGCTTTTGTAACTCCAATAGGTGGATTGGCTTGATTAGGTACCGGGGAAGCGGAGGTTCCCTCTTGAACATTTCCAGATCTAACAGATCTACTCTTTCTCCCCGGAGCCATGATTTCAGATAAACTTCTAGTCTTCAGAGAGATTACTTCAACAAACTTCCGTGGAGCAATGATGACGATTTGCCTGAGTTCAATTCTCAGTTAAAGCACCAAAAATGTTAACGCTAACACCCCGGTGTATAAAGTGTAGTTGTGAAAGCACCACCCGATGATTCGGGAACAGAGTATAAACAGAAGATCACAGAAAAAACAGTGAATAACAACGACTTTATAGTGGTTCGGCTCAAGGCAAGCCTACGTCCACTTTAATTCTCTTTATTGCTGAATCGATTACAACTTTACAACAATCTTCAATTACAATTATGACGAGACAAACAACTGGAACTTTGGTAGAGAAGAATTTTTCGAATCCATGTAGATTGCGTTAGATTTTCCCTTGAAGTTAGTTGAGATGCCTTTCGAACTTGAAGTGTCGGGTGAGTTGAGAATTCAGCAGAGTATTGGCACGTGAAGTGATTGGCCAAAAAGTCCCCTGAATGTTGGAGATGGCTTTCTATTTATAGGCAAATCTGTTTAAGAATTTTTCCCAAGTCCTGAGTCGCCACCGACTTAAGTTGGGTCGTGGACGACTTAACTAGTTGCAACCGGTTTAAAGCGAGCCCGGGCTTCACAGAGGCATTTTCGTTCAAGTCCCAAGTCGCCTCCGAGCTAACTCCTCCCCTTCCTAGTAACACGGCATCGGATTCTTCATTTAGTGGCTTTTAGGTCGCGGCCGAGTTAGTCTGGTAAGTCATAAGTCGCGACCCAACTGATGAGTCCAAGGTCGTGTACGAGCTAAGAGATCACTGTGCCCTGCAGCGGCATTGACTTCCTTTGCTCAATTCATGTCCGGCCTAACATTGGTCATAGGTCGGCTGCATTTTAGGTCGGTAACCTTGCCAAGGCGTTAAATCGGCATCCATGTTAAAGCTTTAGGTCGGCATGCCCCTCTAACCTGTTAGGTCGGTAACCTTATTAAGGTGGTTAAGTCGGCGACCTTGTTAAAGTGTTAGATCGGCACCTCTCTTAGGTCTTAGGTCGGTCTTCCTTTGAAGCCTTAGGTCGGTCTCCCTTTGTTGAATCGGCAGAACATTAGCTCGCTCATTATTCTGGATCGGTGAGCCACGGCCGAGGCGGGGTTAGCATTTTCCCCTCGAAGTACACGCCTAATGGTTAGGTCGTGTGCTTCGATAGCCTTCAACTCGTCCCTTTTAAGTCGGTAGGTCGTATGCGACCTAACAGTTAGACTGTGCGTGTCGCTTCACGTCTTCCATTGCAGGGTATAAGTTAGCCTTCTTCCTCTTTCTTCGTCACTTACTCTCTTGCTTAATTCCGCCATTGAAGTATTCTCAAATTCCTAAAGGCGATTTAATCCCAACTGATCACCGATAACCTCTACTATCCATCGCGTAAGTAATTTCACTCTTCTCTTGATCGTAGATTACTGTCAATTCATTAGTCCTGCCGCTCGAATTCGAATCGTCTTCTTGAGCAATGCTCCACCACGAATCCCATCATATTTGTAGTTGACGAAGCTTAGGTTGCTCAAGATGATCGCTGATTCAACGAGGGCAGTTTACCACCTCGAGTTTGATGATGTCTGATGGCAGAATGCTGGATTTATAACGATTTCGAGTTGTTTAATTGGGTGATTCGATAGCATGAGTAGAGGCGGCTGCTGATGAAATGGTTATTGGGTTAACGGGTTGAATGCCATGAGATGTTGGTTCGGGAACGAGTTAGTGAGTTTAGGTGACTTAGTTTTTGGCCGACCTGGCTCTTAAGTCGTGGCCGAGATAATACATGGAGAAATTCCTGCCTGTCGAATCGGAGCTTGCTTTCTTATCTCCCCCTTGCGACCTAGAGGAATGAGTTGCCGAACTAAACTATTCAGGCTTCGACCCGCTACCGACTTAGTACTATCCTGCAAGAGACTTTTAAACCGTAGCCGAGTTGACCCTTGGGAGAAAATTGCTAACTTCTGCTGATCCAACCTTTAAACCGCAGCCGAGTCGACCCTTTGAGGAATTTCACACCACTTTTTGAATCGTAGCCGAGTTAACACTTAAGCTTTGGGCGTGTTGACATTTTAAGAGCATAGATCCACTTTGAGTTTCTGAATCGAACTGCCAAATTAAGTTGCCTAAATTTTGAACTGCCCCAACTTTAAATTTGCTTGAATCTCATTGTATTATTTCACAGATTGTATTAACTTATAAGCTGCCAACCTGCTGAAAATAATAAACAAAGAAAACCAAGGCGAAAATACTGCCATTGACTGCCCACATCAAATGACAGATTAGTTGAGACAAGATAAGCAACTTATATACACTGTATAAAATGTTGTGAATCAATCGACTAAAGTGAAGTATTAATGCAAATCATCGCTAACTTAAACCGACCTGTTTGCATCAACATTACACTTGCATGTTAGAATAACGAACTCCGGATTTTATAACTGACAAGTATTTTGCTAGTTCTTTATTCCAGTTGCATTTGCTTATTGTTTGATTGATTTTACACAACACTCCATACACTTTAGGAAACGTGCACCTTCATGTTTGAATATCCAGTTATTTATGTAGAATGACTTCCCATCAAGAAGAAATGACAGCTCAAGAGGAAGAAACTTTTTCGGTAGCTTTACCTATAGAGAACCCTCCAGAGAGAACTCCAACCATTCTAACCCCGAGTGCATTTACTCAGCTGCGCACTCAATTTGGTTTTACTGAGAGTGATGTCCTGCTCCCTGGGCCAAGTGATACTGCCGACAATCCTCCCCGTGGCTTTATTGCAATCAATCGTCAAATGTGTTTAAGCGGAGCGATCCCTCCTTTTAATGACTTTCTCCGAATTCTTCTCCTTCGGTTGTCAATCTCTCCGTCCCAACTTCATCCTAATGGTTATGCCATCTTGATGGGGTTGTGCGTTTTGTTCAGAAGAACTTTCGATCGCTTACCAAGTTTTGAAGAAATCCGTTATTTATGCTCGTTTGCAAAGAGCAGAGATCATCCTTCCCTTATAATTATGAGGAGTGCTAGAAACCGCAAACTTATTTCTGACCTTACCGAAAGCGTTCATGGATTTCTGAACCAATTTTTCTTTGCTCGCTGCCCCCCAGGGTTTTATGCCGATTGGAGAGTAGGAAGTAAGATTACTTGTCTCCATTTTTAAACTTTCTTGAGATCCGAATTACCAATTGCTAATTTCATTCTTTGCTCTTTTCAGCACTTCCTCTTCCCTCCAGAGATCCGGTCCATAAGCAGACTTTCGATAGATTGAGTGCCGTGGCTGCAGCAGAGAGAAGCATCAAGTTTTTGTTGGGGGATGAATTATTGCACCAATACGGGCTTTTGCATACTTCTCGTTGTACACACCCTCATGAAATCCCAGACTCCCCGGCTAGAGCATTGGATGCCCCAGCTTCTATAGATACATCCAAACCAAAAGGACCTGCTCCCGAGGCTTTGCTGGTGAAATGTTCCACTTCTGTTGATGTTGCGGGGCCATCTGGCGAACTTGCCCCGGTTATTGAGGAAGAGGAGCCTCAGGGATCTCCCCAACGTTCACAGAAATCCGACGAAGAAGCCGAGAAAACTAGCCTTGCCAAGCAGAGCAGGGATGATACTTTCGAAGGGCTGAGCGACCTCTTTGCCACCTCGCAGGAAATCTTTAAAGATGATCCTATCACTACTGGGGTTTCTTCTTCAGTAGTTGAAGCAACTTCTGTCCTGCAGCAGACTCCGTCAATTCAGGAGTTGGCCCTGACTATTACACCCACAACCACTCCTCAATTAAAGAGTGGTTCATAGTTTGATGCACGTAGTTTGCACGCCACACACACTTAGAATTTCTTTTCGGCACTTTTATGTTTCTCACTTTTTGTACTTTGAAGACCTCTAAAACTTATCTTTTTTTTTATTTCAGATTCTCCGATGGGGCGCAGCAGCTCATACTACGATGATTTCCAGCGCTACGGAAGGCGTAGCCAATATGATTATAGGCGTTACCTCCCCTCTTACAGAGAATCTGATGAAGAAAGAGCCGCCCGAAAGGCTCAAGAGAAGAGGGCTCAAGAGGAGCTCTACGAAAGAAGAGAGAGGGAAGAGCGCCACGATTCTTCACAGAGAGGTGACGATTCCCATAAAAGAAAAACCCCTGATGACAGAGGAAAAGGTCATATGGTTGAAGATTCGAGCAAGTGAGCCCGACATGGTGAGAAGCACACCACTACATCTCTTGAAAAGGTTACCGCCCCTGTCTCGCTTGATATTCCTTCCGGTTCTCCCGCTCTCGGGAAGTCAGACATCCAAACTATAATTAGCAGACCCAAATTCCAAGTTGGACCGGGTCCTGCCACTTTGCAAAGTCGATTTCCTCAGTGGTGTCTGAAGGGAGTAAGGTTTGACCTTGACTTAGTCCCCATTGACAAGTCTGCCATGTTACGAAACCTTGACGCCGTTAAGCTTGATATTGAGAGGATGTCGAACTGGCAGAAACTTGTTGACGAGCTTCAGAGGGTTAATCGTGCTAACATAGAGGCCATGCTTACCATGGAAAATGATAAAGCCGAATGGCAAAAGGTGCTCGAGCAACATGACACCGAGATGAGAAGCATTGCTTCTTACAATGAGGAGCTTGAAGCAAAAGTTGAAAAACTGAAACAAGAGCTTGCTGCTTCCTCTACTTCTTATTCTCAAAAAGAAGAAGTGCTCCTCAAACAAGTGAGAGATGCCCATGCTGGCCAAAGGGATGCCGAAGACAGGCTCGAAGTGCAGAAAAGAATTAGCGAGGGCTATGTCGCTGACATTGAAGAGCTTCGGAAGAAGAATAACTCCCAAGAGGCAGATATCCAAATTCTTAAGCTTCAACTTTCTAAAGTTGAAATGGAGCGTGATGAGGCCGTTGCCGGCAAAATTGCAGCTGAAGAATCTCACGAGGCAACGAGGGCCAACATCAGCTCAACATTATTTGATTTCTATCTGCATAGCATCTTGGGGCGCGGTAGCCTTGCCTTTCTAGGCCCTAAGTATGAAATTACACTAGCTGAAGTTTGGGAGGCAGCACTCGATATGCTCGGTGGTAAAGGCGCTGGCTACGCTGAGTCAGCTCTTGAAGAGCATTATCTTGATGATGATGCTCGCGCCGCTCTTGCCAAGGGGAGAGAACAGCTTGCAAGATTAAGGGCCGAAACAACGACAGGAGAATATTCAGGAAAAATCACCTCAACTACTCCTATTCAACCTTCTCCTTCAGCCGAAATTAACATTATCGGTTCTAGTTCTCATTCCCCATCTCCTACTAAAGTCACCACTGATATTACAAGCATACAAGGTGGAGATGAGGGCGGCGAGAGTGCCGAGGCACAGGCTTACGAAGTTGACATCAGGGAACCGACTTCTGCAGGTAACCCTACTGACAATCTTGCCCAAGTAGACTGCTCATCTGTTTCTTATGAACTTGATGGGCTTTTTGACTACTTCTTGAATCTCAGCAAACCTTTATCTCCGCTTTTTGCTGACTTAAACTTTTTTCCTTCTGCAGAGAAAACGTCGGGCATTGTTCAGGCTTCTCCTCCTCCAATTATTCCTTCTCCGCCTCCTAAGGTTACTCCTCCTTCTGCCTCGCAACCCGGGTCACAGGAAGAGCAAATAGAAGCCCTTCATGGCTTAGATGATCCCGTTGCTTCTCAAGGTCCGAAAGGAGAAGAAACTGAAGGAAGCGAGAGGACGCCAGAACCCACTGGCTCTGACGCTGAACCGTTATCCAAACTTCTTTCTCCAGGGAGTGGGCCTTCCTCCAAGAAGAGAGGGAAGCAGGGAGTTTCCAAGAAGAAGAATAAGAAGGAATCTTTAACTGGTGGAGAAGAGACGGAAGAAAGTCCGATCGAGCCCCTTTCTCCTTCATCCCCTACCCTTACAAGCTGACCTAAAAAGTTGGTCATTCGACCAGGTGCGGGCTCAAAAGGTGGGTGGAAGAAGAAATGATGGCTCTGGTTCTGTGGCTTTCATATCGCTTTTTTGCCTTTTTTTGCATGCAATGACCGGAAATTGTGCGGGTATCGGCCCCCCGCTTTTCTTTTGTTGAAACCTGTACCTGTATATAAAATAGTGTTGAATAAAATGATTCTTTTTCTTTGTATAAACTTCTGTCTATATCTGAGAATGCATTTACTATTTATTTTTGTACAAGTTTCTTTGTACGATATTACAGTGAGCTTGTGGTATATATTGTTCGAGCGCAATTTTACCGATGTAGTTACGCCATGCTGCCCCTTTACCATAAGCCCATTGCAATATTTTATTTTATGAGGAACTTGTGCTTTTATTTTTTAGAGAATAATTATTCCACATTTGGAGGAATATGATTTCATTAAAAAAAAATAGAGCACAAATAAGTTTCTTCGCTTCAACTTTCGAAGATATCACTCTTTATTTTGTGCATATACACATTTTATTGAATGAAATCTTCTATGTGGTAAAGCGGGTATTTGTAAAGTACTTCAACTTCTTTTTGAGGAAGAGAATTTTCTAGAACAAGTAATTCACTCTTCTTTTGAAAGTTAAAGTGTGCTCTTAATGAGGATTTTTTTTTTTTACTTGCCATAGTAAAGGGCTTCTTGATTTTTGTTTCTTTGAAAAGTTGCACCTCTGAGGAAAACTTTTTCACGGTTCAACACTTGGAAGTTTTACTTCAATCTTGGTGAAACGTGTGCCTCCGAAGAGGTCTTTTCTGCTTGATTGTGCCTCCGGGAGGAGGTCTTTTAATTTCTGCCTCTGGGAAGAGGTCTTTCTGTCTTATTGTGCCTCTGGGAAGAGGTCTTTCTGTTTCTGCCCCTTGGGAGAGGCTCTCTTTTTTTTTTAGCATTTCATCTCCGGTGAAGTGAAACTCCGAAGAGCGGTTGTTACACTTCAACTCCTGGCGAAATGGGCCTCCGAAGAGGGCATTTATTTTGTTTTACATTTCAACTCTGGTGAAGTGAAAATCCAAAGAGCGGTTGTAACACTTCAACTCCTGGTGAAATGGGCCTCCGAAGAGGGCTTTTATTTTGTTTTACATTTCAACTCTGGTGAAGTGAAATTCCGAAGAGCGGTTGTAACACTTCAACTCCTGGTGAAACGGGCCTCCGAAGAGGGCTTTTATTTTGTTTTACATTTCAACTCTGATGAAGTGAAATTCCGAAGAGCGGTTGTAACACTTCAACTCCTGGTGAAATGGGCCTCCGAAGAGGGCTTTTATTTTGTTTTACATTTCAACTCTGGTGAAGTGAAATTCCGAAGAGCGGTTGTAACACTTCAACTCCTGGTGAAATGGGCCTCCGAAGATTGCCTGGAAGTTACTCTCTCATGGTTGGAGGGTCATGACTCCTCCAATCTTTTTTGGTTGAGTAGAGAACAGTAGAGAACTTTCTTTTTTGCGGCATATGCTTCGTTAGAGGTCTTTATCCTCCGAAGAGTTGTGCCTCCGAAGAGGGCTTCTGTTGTTCCTTGTCCACTTGCTTATGCCTTTTCAGTGATCCTCTATATATATATTTTTTAAGCTTGCACTCCCTTCTCTTACAAGTAATTTGTTTAATCCAAAGAAGTGTACTTCATTGCTAGGCCAGTTCACGAGAACGGACATAAGCTTCTTAATCGGATGTTTGTTTGTTCAAACTTCTCAATTTATTAGCTAAAGCCCGTTTTCGGCGAAATCATTGACCGTTCAATTGAAGCTCTTCTTATCTAGGATTTAAGCTCGGGAATTTTGTGACTTGGAATTTGTTTGTTGAATGATAACAAGAATCACTTGGTCTTGTAATGTGCAAGTTTTGTTTTTGTTGCCTGCAAAAATTTAAATCGACATTTCAGTAATACATTTAATGTACTTTTCATATCGAAAATAAAGCAAACATGTAATAATAATAAGGAACACAAGATTTATAGTGGTTCGGCCAAGAATTTGGGCCTACATCCACTTTATAGTCTTTCATTATTCACTTGCATCGGTTTTACAATCGCTTTCAATTACAGGAACCATACATTCATAATTCTTTTTACAATATTTCAACAAAGCTATCAAGTAAAGTATGGACGCAAGTGATTGCTGTTCCAAGCCCTTGGAATTCGATCTCCTTCGACGGTAGTGAGTTTGAATGTGCCATCAAGAAGCTTCTGACCTATGACATATGGTCCTTCCCAATTTGGCCCAAACACACCTGTCGCTGTCATAATTCTCTTTAGGACTAGATCTCCAATTTCAAAGCTGCATTGGCGAACTTTGGAATTGAAATGTCTGGCTATCCTTTGCTGATGAGATGCGATTCTAAGCTCAGCCTCTTCTCTTTGTTCATCAAAGAGATCTAGTGCCTCAAGCTGTAGTTTTTCATTCTCCACTTGATTGAAATGGATTCTTCTATGTGAAGGGACCTCTGTTTCTACCGGAATCATTGCCTCTGATCCGTATGCCAATGAAAACGGAGTATGCCTAGTCGCAGTTTTGTGGGTAGTTCTGTATGCCCATAGTGCTAGTGGTAGCTTATCGACCCAACCACATTTCGCTCTTGCAAGCTGCTTCTTGATGGTTGACTTGATAATTTTATTTACTGCTTCCACCTGCCCGTTTGCCTGCGGATGAGCTACTGCTGAGAAGCTTTTTTGGATTTTGAATCGTTTGCAAAAATCTTGGAATTCTTCACTTTCGAACTGAGTACCATTGTCTATAATTATTTTTTGAGGCACACCATATCTGCAAATGATACTTTTAGTCACAAAACTTATCATCTTTTTTGAGGTGATGGTAGCCAGTGGTTCAGCTTCTGCCCACTTAGTAAAATAATCTACAGCAACAATGGCATATTTAATTCCAGATTTGGCAGTTGGTAACGGTCCTACAAGGTCTATCCCCCATATCGCAAACGGCCATGGACTGACCATCTGTGTGAGTTCAGTGGAAGGAGCTCTAGGAATTTTGGCGAATCTTTGGCATCTGTCACATTTTCAGGAATAGTCTGCTGCATCTCGATTAATTTCTGGCCAGAAATATCCGTATCGGAGAATCTTTTTCGCTAAAGTTTGACCACCTAAATGGTCACCACATTCTCCCCCATGCACCTCAGCTAGGATTGTTTTGGACTCTTCCCTGGATACACATCGAAGTAACGGCATTGAGAATCCCCGTCTGTATAACTGGCCATCCTGGACTATATAGCGAGAGGCTTTCCTCAGTAGCTTCTTTCGTTCTTTTGAATTTTCCAGTAAAGAGCCATTGAGCAGATATTCTGTTATTGGAGTCATCCATGATTCTTGCTCTTGAGACACGCTCACGATCCAATCAATATCCATCTCATCAATGCTCGGAGCCGACAGGACCTCCACTGGAGTCAACCCCAGAAATTGAGCTTCGCCTGTGCTAGAGTACTTTGCGAGAGAATCTACTTTCGTGTTTTCTTCTCGAGGAATATGACTTATCACGTAATAATCGAAATCACCCAGGAGTTCCCAAGCCTTTGACAAGTAGGCGGGCAGATTTCCCCTTTTCGCTTGGAATTCCTTCTTGACTTGGCATACAATAAGCTGAGAATCACTGAAGATCTGTAATGCTCGGATGTTTAGTTCCTTAGCAATCCTTAGGCCAGCGATAAGGGCTTCGTATTCTGCTTCATTGTTTGTTGAAGGAAATTCCAATCTTAGTGCATAGCATAATGATCGACCTTCAGGGGTCTCAAGTACAACTCCGGCTCCAGAACAGTAGTCGTTTCTCGCGCCATCGACATATAACTTCCATTGGATTGGGGGATCGTCGACCGCTTCCTCCTCACTGTTACCCTTATCTGTGAATTCTAAGATGAAATCCGCTAAAGCTTGTCCGTTGATTGCTTTTCGGGGATGATAAGTGATGTCATATTGACTGAGTTCAATATTCCACTTTAGAAGACGACCCGAAGTCTCAGGGCGAAACAGGACTTGCTTCAAAGGTTGATCAGTGAGGACTCTGATAGGATGAGCTTGGAAATATTGCCTCAACTTTCTGGATGTAATCAGTAGGCAATAGGCGAGTTTTTCCAACTTAGAGTAATTCATCTCTGCCCCAGTGAGTCTTTTGCTGATATAGTAAACTGGATGTTGAATCCTCTTGTCTTCTCGTATCAGCACTGCACTTAAAGCATGAGATGATACTGCCAAGTATATAAGAAGATCCTCGCCATCGCCAGGCCAAGAAAGTATTGGAGGCGTTTCCATATGGCGAATCAATTCATCAAAGGCTTTTTGGCATTCGGGAGTCCAATCGAAGTTTTTCTTTCCTTTCTTTAGGGCGTCAAAGAATGGGATGCATTTATCTGTGGCTTTGGAAATGAACCGACTCAAGGCGGCGACTTTTCCATTGAGACTTTGCAATTCCTTCTTCGTTCTAGGAGCTTTGACTTCCTTTAAGGCGGTAATTTGAGCTGGACTAGCCTCAATGCCCCTAGCGCTCACGATGAAACCTAAAAACTTTCCGGATTCCACTCCAAATGAACATTTTAAAGGGTTGAGCTTCATTCCGTATTTTCGGAGGACTGCGAACATGTCTGCTAAGTGTTCTATGTGATCCACTGCTTTCTTAGACTTTACTAACATGTCATCGACGTAGACTTCCATAGTCTTGCCCAATTGCGGTTTGAACATAGCATTAACAAGTCTTTGGTATGTTGCCCCTGCATTCTTCTGCCCGAAGGGCATAACTCTGTAGCAGTAAAGACCAACGTCGGTGATAAAGCTCGTGTCCTCCTGATCTGGCTCATGCATCATGATCTGGTTATATCCAGAGTAGGCATCCATAAAAGATAACAATTCGTGTCCCGCTGTTCCGTCTACCAGTTGATCGATCCTGGGTAATGGGAAGCAGTCTTTGGGGCAGGCCTTGTTTAGATCTGAAAAATCGATGCACACTCTCCATTTTCCGTTGGCTTTCTTTACCAGCACTGGATTTGAAACCCAATTCGGATAGGTAGATTCTTTGATAAAATTATTCTCCATGAGCCGATCAACTTCTTCTTTTAACGCTGCTGACCTTTCTGGACCTTGAGTTCTCCTTTTCTGCTTCACAGGTGTAAATTTTGGATCAATATTTAGAGCGTGTACTGCAACTTCTTGGGATATTCCGCACATATCGGCATGAGTCCAAGCAAAAATATCCAAATTTGCCTTTAAAAAAGATATTAGGATATTCTGAATTGACACATTAAGTTGTGAACCCACATTCAACACCTTGTTTGGGTCCTTTAGGTCAACAGGTACTGGTATCGTCGTTTCCACTGGTACCACTCTATTCTCCCCTGCACTGGCTTTCCTAGGATCCATCTCTTTCCGTGCTCCGCTGTGCTCGCCAGTGCAGGGTCCGCCCTGTAATTGCTACAAGGCTGATTCTTTGATGCGGACTGGGGTTGCCGCATCCTTTCCCATCTCTCTTTTCCTTGTTTCTCGTAGCTCTGTCAGATAACACTCCCGCCCAGCATTTTGATCCCCTTTTATAACTCCCACTCCATTATCTGTGGGAAATTTAATGGTGAGGCACCATGGGGCCAGAACAGCTTTGAATGCTGCGAGAGTTGGACGGCCAAGGAAAGCATTATAAGCAGAAAACTCGTCAACAATCACAAAAGTTTGCTTGCGTACCACTTTCCTTTCTCCCTCTCCAAGTTCTACAAGCAAATCAACGGTTCCTATCGGCTGTTTTGGCTCCCCAGTGAAGCCAGCGATTTTTTGCGATGATGCTTGCACATCAGCCATAGGGATCTTCATTTGGTCGAATGTTTTCTTGAAGAGGATATTGCAGGATGTGCCACAATCAATGAGAACTCTTCTGACAATAGCTGGCCCGATACCAGATGAGATGACTAAGGGATCTAAGGTAGGAGCTTCAATACCTGTGGAATCCCTGGCTCTGAACACAATATCATCATTGAAAGTTTTTTGTTGTTTCAGGGGCATAGCACCTTCCAAAACAAATACATCTTCCTCGGTCGGTACATACTTCAAAGCTCGGGTATACCTTTCCATCTCACCCCAGCTCCTGCCTGCTGGGTGAGGTCCTCCCGTAATGACATTGATGACAGGCCTTCCGGATTCATGCCCTGCAGTCTTCTCACTTGTCCTGGGTTGATGAGCAGGAGCTCGTTGCCCCTGACTAGTCGAAGCAGGATTGTTGCTATTCTATTCCACAAATTGCTGCAGCTTGTTTTCCCTTATCAATTCTTCAATCAAATTTTTCAATTGGCGGCATTCATCGGTATCATGACCGGGTTGATTATGGAAGCGGCAAAACTTTCCGCTTTGTACAGCTTTTTTCCCGGTTCTCAGAACGGGAGGTTTAGGATAATCAACAGAATCTTTAGTGGCAAGGTAAATACGCTCCGGCGTATCTGATAAAGGGGTATATTCCGATGGCTTGAAGGAACGAGGCTTCTTCAGATTTTTTTGTCTCTTCCCATCATTATTTTCCCTTTTCTGTCCTACAGATTCATTCTTGCGTGGGGCAACAACATTATCTTCATCTTTTTCCAATGCTGCCTTTACCGGTACAGGACGGCTTTCCAGACGTATGAACTCATCTGCTTTCTTGTAGAATTTTTCAAGGGAATTTGGTTCCTTCATGTTAAGCCATTTTCCAAATTCGCTCGACTTGTCGATGGCCCTCATCAGTTAGGTCAAGGTCATCCGTGGTTCTGCATTGTCTACCTCGGCCAGCGCTATATTAAAGCGATGCAAGAAAGATCTGATAGTCTCACCTGGATTCTGCTCTAAACTTGACAACGACATAATATCTTTGGCTTTTGAAGCGTATAGTCTGAACTTCTCCTTAAATTTCCGGGTTAAGTCAGAAAACTGATCTATAGACCGGATTGGCAACTTGGTGAACCAAAGCAGAGCTACACCTTCCAGATATACAGGAAAATACCGGCACTTTATTTCATCAGAAGCTCTGGCACCTGTCATGTGCCAATCATACTTATACAAGAATTCGTTCGGATCACTTGTTCCTTTGTAAGCTGGAATAGTTGGAGGGACAAACTTCCTTGGGAACTCAGCCTTTAAGATTCTTTCGGTAAAGGGGGTTTTACTTGGAGCGAAACCCATTCCTTCTCATCTTCATTCCTTTGCAGGCTTTCTTTCATGATTTGTCGAACCATTTCAGAAAGATACCCCTCATCATTTCGAGCTTTAGATCCGCCAACTTCAGGAAATGTCCGCTCAAAGGGGCTAGCAGCCCTCTCAGGAATGTTTCTTTCTTCATCTTCATGAATGTTGCCAGCAAAGTTCCTTTCATTACCCGTTGGTTGACGGTTTACCCCAAGCAAGTCATTCAACTTGTTCAAAATTAGGGCATTTTGGGCGTTCTGAGCTTCCAATTGTGCACTTTGGGCATTTATCTGCTGGTTCAGCCCTAAGATTACAGCATCCAACTCCGCTTTTGTAACTCCAACAGGTGGATTGGCTTGATTAGGTACTGGGGAAGCGGAGGTTCCCTCTTGAACATTTCCAGATCTAACAGATCTACTCTTTCTCCCCGGAGCCATGATTTCAGATAAACTTCTAGTCTTCAGAGAGATTACTTCAACAAACTTCCATGGAGCAATGATGACGATTTGCCTGAGTTCAATTCTCAGTGAAAGCACCAAAAATGTTAACGCTAAAATTTGAACGCTAACACTCTGGTGTATAAAGTGTAGTTGTGAAAGCACCACCCGATGATTCGGGAACAGAGTATAAACAGAAGATCACAGAAAAAACAGTGAATAACAACGATTTTATAGTGGTTCGGCTCAAGGCAAGCCTACGTCCACTTTAATTCTCTTTATTGCTGAATTGATTACAACTTTACAACAATCTTCAATTACAATTATGACGAGACAAACAACTGGAACTTTGGTAGAGAAGAATTTTTCGAATCCATGTAGATTGCGTTAGATTTTCCCTTGAAGTTAGTTGAGATGCCTTTCGAACTTGAAGTGTCGGGTGAGTTGAGAATTCAGCAGAGTATTGGCGCGTGAAGTGATTGGCCAAAAAGTCCCCTGAATGTTGGAGATGGCTTTCTATTTTTAGGCAAATCTGTTAAGAATTTTTCCCAAGTCCTGAGTCGCCACCGACTTAAGTTGGGTCGTGGACGACTTAACTAGTTGCAACCGGTTTAAAGCGAGCCCGGGCTTCACAGAGGCATTTTCGTTCAAGTCCCAAATCGCCTCCGAGCTAACTCCTCCCCTTCCTAGTAACACGGCATCGGATTCTTCATTTAGTGGCTTTTAGGTCGCGGCCGAGTTAGTCTGGTAAGTCACAAGTCGCGACCCAACTGATGAGTCCAAGGTCGTGTACGAGCTAAGAGATCACTGTGCCCTGCAGCGTCATTGACTTCCTTTGCTCAATTCATGTCCGGCCTAACATTGGTCATAGGTCGGCTGCATTTTAGGTCGGTAACCTTGCCAAGGCGTTAAATCGGCATCCATGTTAAAGCTTTAGGTCGGCATGCCCCTCTAACCTGTTAGGTCGGTAACCTTATTAAGGTGGTTAAGTCGGCGACCTTGTTAAAGTGTTAGATCGGCACCTCTCTTAGGTCTTAGGTTGGTCTTCCTTTGAAGCCTTAGGTCGGTCTCCCTTTGTTGAATCGGCAGAACATTAGCTCGCTCATTATTCTGGATCGGTGAGCCATGGCCGAGGCGGGGTTAACAGTAATCATCCATCAAAATTCAATTACGTCTCTCATACGTAGTTACATCAGCGAGCGTTGGCTAAAATCGATTAACCAAAGCTCTGATACCAAATGTGACGACCGCCCATGACTCCCGCACCAAAACAAGGAAATAGTGCACTGAAGAGCGTGCCGGGCAGCCATGGACGATGGTCAAGGTAAGGTAAAACAGCAAACTCTATCGTACAACTCACAGCGCATGGACAAAATACAATAGAGAAATATATGTATATAGTGAAGCTCATAACAGAATATCATCATATAGACTTCATAAAGGTTTGATACAAGCATCTGAACAATTAATACATCAAGCCTCACTACATAACACTCAAACATATACAAGCAGCGGAACATCCAGTACATATAGAAAGAAAACTAATATGCTAGCCTCCAGCTCGTCTTCGTCATCAACAGCGTTGGTAGCCAAGAACATCACCTGTCACTTGCTACCTAGTCTACCCATCCCAACATGGATAAACAGCCCAAGGTAATAAGAGTTGAACATAAAACCTTGAGTCAGACAACAGTCTTAGTGAGCAGTAAATTAACTATCAAACATACCAAAAGAGCATAAAGGATAAAAGGAATAGGAACTCAACCATCCCACTCCACCTCAATCTACAGTGATAGCCCCCAGACCCACTAAGCATAAACAAGCATAGCAAAGCAGACAATTTAAGTAAAGTAATTATCACTCGATTCAAGGTCGATGTTTCCCAAATACAAACCCGCAAGGCCTAAACCAAGATCAGATAAGCACCCAGAAAACACCGCTCTTGAGGCCGAATGATGATACAACCAAACATCCATGACTCTGGCTATCACTGTTATCATTGCCTCGATATCACCGTTACTTGAATGACCACCTGTCAAGGGCTAATGGTAACCCCGGTTCTAGACATAACTCCGCACGTCGTCGCAGCCCGTGCCTAGGAATTTTCGCAACTACCCAGAGTACTAGCACGTCGTCGCAGCCCGTGCCTGGAACGTCGTCGCAGCCCGTTCCAACGTACTCTTGCTTTAAGCATGCTAGAACCTTCAATAACGATGAAACCTCAGCCTTCTAGTCATCCTCCTCGACGACTATTCCCATACTAGCTCAAGCGCCTCTCAAGCTAACCATTATCAACCAACTCGAATCGCATCACCGAGTTATCAACATGCTTGGGATGATCCCGTCTGGATTAAACCAAGGCTTTCTCACATCATACTTTGCTTCATCGCATCATAGCAAAGTCCCATCTCAACATCATAGTTTGCCTCATCGCATCATGGCAAAGTCCCATCTCAACATCATCATCAAATCTATCCATATGAGCTTCAACATCCGCTTCATATGCCACAAGCAGCTTTCACCATTCAAGAGCCTTTCCACTTAGCTTTTGAATCATCTTCGACCAACTTGTCCAAATCAAGTAATCTATCAACTAATCAATCAAATCAAACATCAATCCAAGTAATCAATCATTCAGACAAGGTCTAATAAGCAATTACAACAATAATGGCAATTTCGTAAATAAAGAGTTCAAATCTAACATGCATTCTAACAAGCATGAATTATGAACAATATCTCTACAACTTGATGAATGAACTTGCATAAGTGAACATGTAGTAAAATAGGTGTCAAAACTTCATAGATGATAAATCTACATGCATACTTAGGAAAAATGCAAGAAATCACTATCTTTAACACATAAACAAACCACCAATCCAATATACTCCCTTGGGTCCGTGTGAGAGATAACTACCACTCACCAAATCACCTAAACACCTTAAAAACAACCAACTCCAGATCTGGACAGCAAAGAAACAAGCTTGATCCGGCAAAATCTCGCTTCAAACGATGAAATCTCTCTTTGTTGGATGAAGATCTTCAACTTTAGCTCTTGGATCTTCGATCTTGATCTTCGATCTTGGATGGATGTTAGCACTAGATTATAGTGGAGAAAAGAAGTGAAGAAGTGTTGTAGTCGAGCTCTCAAAATGGCAGCACTTCGTCGCTTCAAAATCCGGTGCTAAAAAGTGAGCCAAACCCCTCTATTTATAGGCAGCACGCCCCCTTAGGTCGCTCGCTTTTAGGTCGCTCACGACCTAACTATGGCCGACCTACGACCTAAGCATAGCTGCCGACCCAACGACTCAAGCGACCTAACCATCATACGGTATAGCGACTTAACCTATGCGCGACTCAACCCAGACACGACTTAACACAACTGCGCGCGAGTTACGACCTACGACTCATCAGGGAACGACTTAAGCCTTATCTCGTCTACGACCTAAGACGCACGCGAGATACGACCTACCACCATCACAGCATTTCAACGACCTACGACCTATACCATAACCCGTCCACGACCTAACGACACACCCTATCACCATAAGTCGTGTACGACTTAAGCCTTAGGTCGTTCACTCACTAGGTCGCTAGAATCCTTAACCCGTTAACTACCTTAACTCGTTAACTACCTTAACTTGTTAACCCGCTAGCTTCCTTAGGTCGTTCCACAACTCCTCCGACCTAACTATCATACGACCTAAGTCCCTAGCTCGCTCTACCTCACTAAGTCGCTAGTGTCTATAGGTCGCTCCAATTCTATAGGTCGCTAGTTTCCCCCTAACTCGCTCACACGACCTAAACTACCAAACGACCCAAGCTACCCACGACTTAAGCACCACACGAGTTAACTTCCATACGACTTAAGCTCTAAGTCGTTAAACCTATAAGTCGTTGCCTACCTTAACCCGGTAACACCTTAAGTCATCTATGCTCCTACACGACTCATGCTCCAAATGACTTAAACTCTGAACGACTTATCAACAATACGACTTAAAGCATATAGTTTAACAATGTTTCGATCCGTAAAAATACGGGTCGTTACATGTTAAAAAAAATGAACTTGTCAACCGGAATTGTTTAAAGAATCGGGTTTGAAATTTTGAAGTTATAATTGGAAAATCAATTGAATTCTGGAAATTGATTTGTTTAAAAAGATTTGAACTCTTACTCGAACCTTGGAATAAATCCAAGTAAAAAGTAATTTAAAAGGATATTTCAAAATTTAGGCTAGGAATAGAATCATTAAAAAATTTGATTTTTAAAATTGAATATTGAAGGATAATTTGATTTAAGCAATTTAATCGATATTTTGAAGATTGAACTCGAATTTAAATAAATCGAAATGGTTAAAATTGAGAATTGAATTGTAATTCAAACTGGAATTGGATTGAATTAATTAGAATTGTAATCGAAATTGAATTAATTTTAAATCAAAATAGGCATTGATTTGAATTAGAATGGGAATCGAAGTTAATTCGAATCAAAATTGGGGTTGATACAATTTAAAATGGAAATGGAAATTGAAATTGAAATCAATTTGAGTTAGAAGATTGGGGATTGAATTAGTTTGACTTTGGAACTATTTTCAATCAAATTATTTTAATATAAACTGTTTTAAATCTATCTTCTTAAATATTCATATTATTTTGATTTTCCAAGCTATTTACTATACAAACCATTTTTCAAACTCAAACTATCTTATATTAACTATTTAACTAGTTTAAAATTATTCAGCTATTTTTTAAATTCAAACTGGTCAGAGTGGAAATTGTTTATATTTAAATCATGAATTTAAATACAAGTTGGGATAAATTGAAGTTATAATCCGTATATTAAGACAAAAATGATTTTGAAGTGAAATGGTATATTTTGAGCAAATTGATGATTTTAAAATGAAGATTTAATGGTTAGTATAACTGAAACTTACTTTATAAGAAGTAAGAAATGTTACAAATAACTTTGTAAAGAAATCGAACTAGGAAATGTTTAATTTGGCATAAATGAGATTATATATGTTAGTTATATATTCAAACTCCCCTTCTTGAATTTATAACAAGAAAGAAATGATCTATGAAAGATATTTGGAATACTAAATGGAGTTTATAAGTATGAAGTGGACTTAGAAATTATTGGTCCTAAAATTATTTGAGTTGAAGGAATGATCTTATATGCATATGAAACCGAAATAGTTTTGGAACCCATTGATTTTTTGAAGACTTTTGATTTGGTAAATAGTCGATTTTGGAAATTGGGTAAATCAAATTTGAAAAACTATCGATTTTGAAGATATCGATTTTGTATAGATGAAGTTTATATGTGATACATATTAAGAGTATGATTTGAAAGGTACATTGTATATAGTATGATATGTTTTGAGACCAAAGTATGGAAAGAAACCCCATGAAAGTCGAAACTTGGAGTTGGAGATCCACTGGGTAGTTCTGCCTAGGAATCCACAAGGTGGGCTGTAACTACTCGTTATTTTCAGCCATTCGCATCCACACATGCTGGACTTGAATTGCTCAAAATACCGCATTGTAATAAAATTTGGAGCAAATGAAATACAATCACAGAATCGCAGATACAAAATTATCAAAATAACTCGCAGCGGAAACTAAAATATCATAGTAGTTCATGAAGCTACTATAACAAACTCTCAAAACAATTGCATAATAGCAGTTTGAAAAACATATACAACAGAAATCTCAAATACATAGAAGTTTATAAATACCAAAGATGAAATAGAACAACTGAAACTGAAAGGGAATAGATAACTAGACAAGCAGAATCTCCAGCGATTCCTAGCTTCAGAAAAAGAAATCCAAAACTAAGCTGTAATTACTCAGGTTGACCCGAGCATAAAGTAAAACACAATACACTCGAGTCAGGACATATATACTTATATAATATAAACCAACTCAAGTGAACTGTAATAGTAATGTATAATAACTTAAAGGATTCTTGGGATCGCTCATCCTTTAAGGATCAGTTAAACTATAAATTAAATACATCTCGTGGTTAAAATTTCAAAATGGTATTTTATACTTCTAAATCAAATATCATTTAAAAATTCAATATCATTTCAAATTCATTTAAAATATTAAAATATCATATTCTTCCAAAACTTCATTCAGTTTTATTTAATTAAATACCATTTCAAATCACATTTCAAAATGGTTTATATTTCAAAGCAAAATACTCCATTTAAACCAATTAAATATTCCAATTAAACCAATTAAATATTCCATTTAAATCATTAAAAAATGAAGTCATTATATTTAATAATTAAATATCAAATTCTCAAAATTTAGCTTTTTCAAAGTTCATTTCTTCTTTTAAATTTATCAAAACAGTGTAAATTCAACTTTCGTAGCACTTAGAAGATGCTACGGAAAGTTAAGTTTTAAAACAATTCATTTAACAAAAGACAACATTTAAAATGCTGTAATAGGTTTAATTTAGTTTCAAATAAACTTTAATTAAGTCCAGCAGCTACAGCACTTACAAAGTGCTGTAATAGCCTTTGTTCAATTCTAGCCATTTCGTACATTTATATCAACTACATCATTTACAAAATGCTGTAATAATCTTTACATTAGAAATATTAACATTTCAAAAATGCAATTAATTAAATTCCAAATATTCAATATAATTTCATAAATAATTAAATCTTTATTTAAACCATTTTAAACTTATAAAAATCATATTCTCACATTTAAAATGATCATTAAATATCCCTTAATTTATGATTTTACAAAGTGAAATTTTCACAAATAATTGTAAAATCTTTAATAATTCACTTATAAAATAAATGTAAAATTTTATAACATTTCATTTACTTAACATTTTAATTAAGTTTACCATTTCATAATTTTATTTAAATTCCATTTTATTTTCTTAACTTAACTTTTATTTTTAAAACACTTTCACATTTTCCAAGTTAAATTATACTTCAAATTTCAACCTTTGAACATTTATTTATTTAACTATTTTTAATTTAAAGAAAATCAATAACACTTTATAAAATCATTTTAAATTTAAATTTAAATCAAATTATCATATTTTCTTACTTAACTTAAACTTCGTTTAAAAAAACAAAATCATAAATTCCAAAATTTACTTATATTTCATATTCTACTTTACCATTTATTTATTTCACTTATTTAACTTGTATAAAATCACTAATATTTTATAAAAATCATTTTTTAAATTAAATTTAAATCAACATATCATAATATTTACATTTTAAAAATAATTTAAAAATGTTAGAAAAATATATTTTAACCACAGTCTGTATAAAATTTTCTAACCTAAGTCCAATTACGGATAATATATCATTTCAATACGTAATTTACAAAGGAAAAATCTGAGTTCTATCATTTCAAACCCGCAATCCCAAGTAAATGAAAATAAATAAAAATCGCTCAGGCCTATCATTTCAGCCCATAACGATTTTTCCCTATTTTAAAGTCCGTTCGGGTATGTGTCATTTCAACCCATAGTGATTCTAATCTACAGGGAACTTGCAGCGTGATAAACTGATATAAATAAACAGAATAGCATTGTATAACAGTAACATATGATATAACAGGTGTACAAGCATGGGTGAACATCATATGATCATAGCATAAGCAGTTACAACATGGTGATATGTTTTACATATTCAATTGCCATCAGTTTACTAGTTATATAAGTATAGATTGTCTGGTGAGAATTACTCACCTGTATAAGCTGGAGATGACAACCAAATACACAAACAAAGAACTTCTAAGGGACGATAGCAGACAACGATTTGAGAGTGGTAGAGCCAAAGCTAATTTCCATGTCAAATATCAAACAAAACAAAGTACAACATGAATTTCAAAACAAAATTTTACTAAACAATGCTAGAAATAAATGTACGACACAAAGCCAAAGCTTTTGCACTTGCATTCAACAACTTATGCTTCAGCCATAGGTTGCAAAAGCACTGTTATGGGATGTATTTGGATCAGGTTAAGGGTACAAAGGTCGTCCATAACAATATATGAAGGAGTAGAGAGATATGTTTGCATGTACACACAAATTCAAGGCACAAAAGTGGATTTCTAGGCCATAAATGGTCTCGACCAAGGCATGGATGAGCAAGGCCTGATCTGTACAGTTTATGTACAGGTGTAGCAGAGGTCTCAGGTCAACAAGTGTCTGGTGGTGGTGGTGTATGGGTCGGCCAAGGTGGTGGTTGGAGTGGTGGAACCAATATGGAGCTCGGCTATGAAGATAAAGTAGAGTTTGTGTCATTTTTGTGTGGATCACCATCATATATAGCCTCGGCCATGGAAGGGTGGTGGGAAGGAGGGGATGGTGGTTGGTTGTGGTGGTGGTGGAGGGGGCCAAGGTGCTGGAGTAGGGAGGGCCAAACACATAGATTGAATGCAAGAGCAAAATCAATACAAAAACAATGGAAAAAGTGAAGAAAAAAATGAAAGATTTTTACCAAACTTCCTCTCTTGTGATAGCCGAATTTTTTTAGGGTTAGAGAGATATTTTCGTATGTGAGAAAGATGGAGTGGTCGGCTGAACAATAGGGTAATATGGCAGCAAATTGAAGTGGTGTGGATTGGTGTTGAAAAGGTGACTAGAATGTGAAAAGACAATACACATTAAAAGTCACAAACCTTTCAAATTTCCTAATTTCTTTTTGCAATTTTAAATACATGTAAAATACAGTAAAAACACAAAAAGAATGATGAATGAAAAAAAATAAAAAAATAAATTTTATATAAATATATTCAAATTAAGAAAATAGCAAAAAATGGAAACTAGGCTTGAAAAAATGGAAATAAATTCAATAAACTTTGGAAAAATTTGATCATCACTTTAAAAATATTTCAAAATAAAATATATAACTAACATGTCATATAACACATATTATAACATGATTTAACAAATAAAAATATTATTTATATAATTTAAAATAGACAATTTTATTAAATAAATCAATTTACACCCAATATTGTAAAAAGCATAACTCTCACAGTATAAATCGGATTTCAATGAAACGAAAAGCAGTATTCTTGAAATTTAATTTATTTTAATAATAAAATATAAAATTAAAGAATTAAAATATTTAAATTTTAAATTTAAAAGTCAAAGTTTGACCAGATTGACCAAAGTCCACATTTCTGGAAATATTTAATTTATTCATGTTTGAAATTATAATTCACATAAAAATCGAAATTTATATATAAAATGAAAATTTTTTATTCATTTTATTAAATATAATAAAGTTTTTAAATCAGGAGTTTCAATTTAAAAAAATTAAAATGAACAATTAAAATAATCATAAAATACTGGGTTGTTACATAGGCTCAATGAGAATTGGGATCCTAGAGGACGTCCAGACAAAATTCATGAGTTCTTGGTGATCATTTGTTGGGTAGCATAAGTCAAGAGGTGCTGATACCTATAGTTACATTGGGTTTTACTGTGATAACAACGTAACCTTTGTGTAACTGTGATCAATCGCAGTTCCATAGCGTAATTCGAGAGGCGGTGATTGCCTATAATCTACATTTGATTTCTCTAGGATAGCGACGTAACATCGTTAGATTGCGATCTATGTGGTTTTTTCTATAGAGTAATTTGGGTGGCAGCGATTGCCTATAGTCTATGTTGGGTTTCACTGGGATTGTGATGCAACCTTTGTGTAGCTACGATCTATGCGGTATAGTTTCGTTTGATAGCAAAATTCGAGAGGCAAAGATTTCCTATAAACTACTCATGGTTTTGTTGTGATAGCAACACAACCTTTTTGTAGCTACGGACTATGGTGTTCCCATGGCGTAAGTCAAGAGGTGTGGATGCCTATGGTTTTCTTATGATTTTGCTGGGATGGCGACGCAATCATCGAGTTAACAGCGATTCATGGTGGGAAAGGGGAGAGTGATAATTTCCATATCATTTTTGGAAAAGGTTTTTCAAGTATTTTCAATGGGTGTTGAAATGGATTTACTAAGTACTTATAGATTTTCAGTCCTACGCCTAATCAACGTATGACTAAATTTCTATAAGAACAAGGATGGACGTGTTAAGACATCAAGTTATGATAAATGTTTTAATATAAAACTAGTTTGGTAATACTATGTAATTTAAACTGTATGTATCTTAAAATGTAAAATAAAAGAGTAAGGAGTTTAGATGTTCAAAGGAATGATTTATTTAATAATATACATCTATAATTCAATTCTCGCTTCTTTCCTTTTCGAGGACGAAAATTTCTAAGGGAGAAGGAATGTAACGACCCGGATTTGTGACACCTATTATTGGGGGTAATTAACTGATTTAATTATTGGAATATTGATTTTTATAAGTTGAATAGATGAGTTTTCCGATATTTAAAATATCTGAATCTACATATCGATTGAAACTATGTTTGATTTTAAAATACAAATTCTGGGTATGATAAATTTTATTGATATATGTATATAAACTCCACCATTTTAAAAATTTAAGATAAAACATTCATAAATGTGTGTGTGTGTGTATACTAGTGCAAACCCATGCTTTGCATACGGACCACACTCAACCTCTTATCATCATAACATGTTTAAATGATTTATATGGTTCATTGATTAAGAAATATTGATCTTTTTTATCAATTTTCAAATAAGTTTGCATTTTGTCTAAAATTTGTGTATAAATCTTTGAAAACAGTTTTGCAGATAGTACTGGTGCTTTATAAACAATTGCAAAATATCGAGCAAAAATGATTTCAAAGATAAAATTTCCACACAATACACATATAAATTTATTGTATGCATCAGCTGTTGCTCTATGCATCAGCTGTATTATATGTAACTTCATTTGGTGAGATACCTTTATCAATCATTTCCTTTAATACTTGATGTCGTTGATTCCATTTGTTGCTTCGGTAATAACTATCTATAAAAGCAGTGCAGGTAATAACATTTGGTTTACATTGACCACTGATCCAAAAATGCCAAAAGCAACGTTGACATGATTCATGAGAACGCAAGTGTTGATAATGATCCCATTACTGACTATGTCTAGGAACGCATTATGCAACATTATATTATTGTAGAATGTAAGGTTAGAGGATAAAGAGATTTCTTTCTGTTTTGAACGATTCTTGTGGAAAATATGCTAAATCTAAAGCATACATATTTTATGTTTGAAGTGTTGGAACTAACAACCATTATTCAACAATATTTATTTTAACATGAAGAATAACATTGTATTTCTTTTACAGTCAAAGCAAATTCAATATAATAAGAAGCATATAATTGTATTTAATGATTTTGAGCTTTCTGGTTCCATTTCTAATTTCATCTAACATTGTTGCTGTATTTTGGTAATGTTGGATTTCATCAGACTTGACTGCAGTTTGTGAAAGTAGAATCAGAGGTTGGAAATTTTCAAAACAATCAACGACATAGATTAGTTAAAAGAAATAAAGTCAAACAGATTTAATAACTTTAATAATATGAATAATCCGAAAAACTATGATTTTAAAAAATTTATTTTTAGCTATCAACAATGGATATCATTGGAAAGCATATTAAATTTGAGATTTAATAGTGAAATCGATTCTTAAATCCAATTAATGTAGAAAAAGTTATCACATTTCAAAGCTTGAAATAGAAAGAAATTAAAAACGCGACTGTTCATTTTCCAGAATTTGAAGGAGGCCTGTGTGCTTTTGAAATCTAACTCAATAATAATATTATAGCATAGATATATGCAATCATTGTGATGTTTAAATATATATATAAGTCTAGTTATATATGGTTATAAAAATTTAGTATATGAAAATTTTATGCTATAAAATTTAAAAATAATTTATATATATATGTATGTATGTATGTACGTACGTACGTACGTATGTATAGTTATATATGTTATAAAAGTAATATATATATAGATATATGAAGATGAAAGATAGGAAGTAAAATAAATAAGTACATGGTGTGTGTGTGTGTATATGGCAAAATATATGTGTGCGAATACATTTGAAAACAATTGAATATGTAAAAATGCAAGCATGTGAACATGTACATGGGTAAAATAGTAGGAATATAAGGATATATATACATCTATACTTCTATGTGTATATATGCATATAAGAAACATCTTCATAGCAAAAATTTCAAATTAAGGCACAAACATTAAATCAAGCACATAAAATAGCAAATCAACATAATAAATCAAATCAATCCTTAATCAAATCAGCATATAATATATCTAATCACCATTTAAAATCAAATCAAGACAAAAGCAAAAGAAATTGAAAAAAAATTACTGTACATAAAAAAAGGGCTTCAGCCCCCATTTGTGTCTTGTTGTTCCCCTCCCTTATATATATACACACACACACACCGTACTTGCCACTTTGGTTCACGTATAGCCTTCTAGAGAGAAAAATTATGTCGTTAGAAAACATTTAAAAGAAACTGAGTGTTTAAAACTAGAGGGAGGAAAACAAAGCAGCAGTTCATCAGTATTTAAAACTGTGAGTAAAACCCAATTTCATACTTACTTAGAAACCATGTATGCATATGTATATGTTTGTGAATTTGGATAAACTTTTGTATTTTGGTATATGTTCCTGTATTAAGATATCCCATGCTTATATAGGTGTGATAAACATGTTTAAACAACCTGTGACTCAAAAGCATAAGGATATCACCTCTGTTGTTGAAAACAACTTGTAACAACCCATAAATTTTGATAAATAAATTGGTTAATTTAATTAGATCTTTGTAATTAAATTTAGAAAGAAATAATTTTTTTTATAATTTGTAATGAAGAAAATGTTAAAAATGAAATGTAGCAATGGTAATTAAAATTAATTATTCACAATTGGAGTGAAATCCCAATAAGAAATAGTATTAATTGTTGCACTTGGGTTTTAAAATTTAAAATAAGTAAATAAAAGTAAGCATTTAATCGACCAATGCAATAATATATTGATTAATAGTAACTGAATGTAAATTTAGGTAGTAATGTTAATTCCAGTTGATAAATAACTAATTTAGTGCAATCCCAATTTAATTGGAACAATGGTAAGGTTATAATTGATTGTATTTAGAAAATTGGAAATAAATTTCAATAAATATAATTAAATAGTATGTTAATGATGATTGAATGAAATTTGTGTGATGTAAACAACTGGAACAATTGTTTGGGAATAATAACTCATAAGTATGATTTGAAAGTAAATGGTAACAAATATTTTAGGTTACCTATTTATTTAGCCTGTTAATTTAAACGTGGTAAGATTGCAATAAATCTAAATTTAATATTTTGTTAATGTGAATTTACTAAATAATGGGAAATAACATTTGCTTTATTCATAATATGACAATTGGTTGAATAAAAGGAATGGAAATTCAAGATTTATTAATTTATTGGAATTTAAATTTAATAATTGAATTAATTGCAAATAAATGGAATTCAAGATTTAATGTGAAATTCAATTGCAGTTAATTGACTAAATTTGTGCAGTTAGGGTAGGTTTGATTTGTCATTGAAGATTGTTAATTCAGCAAGAAGTAACCAATGTAAACCCTATCCAGTATGGCAATTGGTTGAATGAAAACAATTGAAATTCAAGTTGATTAATTTATTGGGTTTTGAACCATAATAATTGGATTGATTGCAAATAAATGAAATTAAATATTTAATTATTACATTAATAGAGATTAAGATGAAATCTTAGAATATTAAGGTAATATATCATGAATCCAATGTTAATTTCATCCATTTGATAGCAATGAATTGAATAACAGAATAAAAAGTCAAATAAATGGAATTATTGGTAATTTAATTTATAATTTCTGAATTTAATGGAACTTAAATTAAACATAGAAAGTGATGAATTAATCAACTTTGATTTACATCTAAATTTGTTTATATTTCTGTAATTGTTTAAGAAATCAAAAATGATAAGATTTGTTAATTGAAATTGAAAAAGTGATTTAATTAATTTATTAATTTATTTAATTAATGAAAAAATAGCCATTTTGGCCACTGAATCGGATTTCGACGAAATTAGTTTCAATGGATCCGTAACGGTGAATTATTATACGATTTCAAGTTTCGTAGCGATCGGACTTGTTGTTTGATCGTACGGGCTTGAAACGCCTTGAAATCAATTAAATTGAAATCAATTTGAAATAACTTGATTTTAGCATAACTTCTTCATACGATGGAATTTGAAGCTGAAACACGTTCCATTGATTTTAAAATATTTCACAGCATCTATTTTGATACACGGGTTGACCCAATTTCGTTCCGGAGTCAGAATGGGCTTTTCGGGCCATTTTATCGTTCAACACGTATATCCAATCGATCCGGTCCATTCTAATTTCAGCTTGTCTATGTATACCCTGTTATATACCCTAGCCTATTTCTTATTCCTCATTTCTGTAAGTTCAATTAAGATGTCTCTCCTCATTTCAATGGTAGACAATTTCAAATCCAATTGCAATTCAAAAATCAAATTGAAATTTCAAACTCCTCAAAAAAATTCAGAAAAATTATATGTCATAGATCTCATCGATACGAATCTACGTCAAGTGTTCTTTCTGTAAATGATGCTCGAATCATCTTGAAAGCTCGGTCAAAGCTCAAAATTCGTGAACCCTACACGTCGATTTGGGGTTTTCGATTTTGGCCTCAATCAGCAAAATTGAAATATGGGTATTGGAGAACTCGTCAGGGGAAGTCGATAGGTAGTGGTCTCGTCGCCTAGCACGGCCTGTGGCTCTCGAATTTCGCGAGTTAGGGTTTGAAAACCCTAGTATTACGGCGGCGGCGGCCTGCACTAGAGAAGGCCGGAGTTCGGCAGCGTGAAGGGGGAGGCTAGGCGATGTTGGTAGGTTGGTGCCATTGCCAGTTGGCGCACGTATGTGTGCGAATTTGATGGTCAAAGGGCGGCGTATTGGGTCGTTCGTGCGTGTTGTACTGTAGCGTGTGTTGCATGGGAAAAAGAGTAGTGGCGTGTTTAATTATATTATTATTTTATTGATTTTTAATAATTCATATCACTTCTAATTCGAATATCTTTCTCAAACAAGGCCCATTTCACGCGCGGTTTTCTCTGCTAGGTTCGTATCAGAATTTCGGACATTTTGACGCTGGTTTGGACAAATTCTGAGACTGTTCAAATTTTGGGTTTAAATTAGATATAAATTCAATTTAAATTCAAAAGGTGAGTGTTTTAACTCACTCACAACTTCTAAAATTTCTTATGTGTGTTAAATTAATTTCTGATGTGATTAGAAATTTATTTATTGTTGTTTGGTATATTTTTATCATTATTCCAGTTAAATTGAATTTATTGAATTAAATTGTTAGTCAATTTATTATTGCATATAAACTTCTAGTTAAATCGATTTATTTTTGAATATAAACTACCAGTAATTACCTGTTATTTATTATCTGTTCTATATTGATGTTATTTTTTGAATTGGATGATGATTGTGATAAATGGTTGATGGTTGATATTGGATGAATGGATGTTGTACTTTATATTGTTATAAACTGCAAGTTGTTATGCATTTTTACTTCATTCGGGATTGCGGTTTGAAATGATATATAACCATATTTCTATTTTAAATTGCGGATTGAAATGATAAATATCCGTATCACTTGACCATAGGATATAAAATTTTATATAGACACCGCGGTCTATATATAAAAATATTTTGAAATGATTTCTATGGCGTTGTAAAGAAATATATGATTTTATGAGATATTGATTTGGATATTTTATAAATGTTATTTTATATATATAGTGAAATTCTTGGTTTTAAAGCTATGAATAAAATTGTTTAAAGTATAAAATAAGTTTAATAATAAGGTTTGATTTATTAAAATATAATATGGACAAGTAATTACTTAAATTATGTTTTAATACAGAGTTTATATTGATTTTTATAAATCAAGGTTGAGAAGATAGTTTCGAAATTGATTTGAGATTTTATTTAATTAAGAGTTATATTTAATAAGAATTCATTTGGAATTTATTGAAAATGAGATTTTAAAAGAATATGATTTTATAACTTAATTCGGGTTTAAGGTGATTTAAGTGAATATATCATGTCTAAATAAATTGAGGAATATTCAGTTATTGAAATTTGAAGTTTTATTTAAAGGATATTGAATAGTAAAGTAAATTTGGTGAGTGTGTGTGTGTGTGTGTGTATATGAATTATAAAATTTAGTTTTGAAATATTGAATATTTAAGCTTTGAAATATATTGAATTTGAAATGGTTTATTTGGTGGATCAAATCTGTTTTGAAATCAATATAATTTGGAATGGTCTATTTGGAAACCGAATTGAATTGAAATTTATGATTTGGGGATTTGGTTAAATTTGAAATTTAGAAATTCGGGTTGATTTGGAACTTATTTGTGAAATTTAAGAAGCTCGTTTATTTTATAAAATATTTTAATATTTAAAACCATGTAAGCGGTGGAAGTTATGTTTCAAAGTTATAAATTTCAAAGTATTACATTTTGGAAGTGTTATAGTTTTAATTCTTTGGTTTTGAAATTGTATAACTTCGAAATACTATGATTTTAAAATGATGTCATATTGATTTGATTTTTAAAACGAATATGATATCATATTTATATGGTTTTGAAATGAATATTATATCCTGGTTTTTGGAGTATAATTATTTTGGAATGACCGCGGTGTTATAATAACATTTGGTTGTTGAAGAGACCGGGATCGAAAGTTGTCACACTCTCTGCCAACTTCGAAAACCTCTTTAACAACCATGCGCGCGGTTCCAGAATGAAGTAGGATGGTGGCGGCGTTCCTTTGAGGTATATACATGGTCCCGACTCCCGTGAGTTGACAAAAGGTGGCTAAAACAGGAGCGATTCCGGGCCAGTGAGGTAGACCCTCTTATCGGACATACTCCTTCAATATTATATTCTGACTTTGAGATTTATTTGGTGGCCACTTTTGATTTTTGATTTTTGGGGGTGTGGCTCGAGGTGGGCGGTAGCTGCGCGCTATGCGTCACCACCGGTCTGGATAGTAATTGGTATATCTACCCTGGCATTGCCTAGTTGTGCTGTGTCACCTACCCTAGCGCGCCTTGTACGAGTTTGATTTGTGTCGTACCTATGGAGTATCTTCTCGTAGTCTCCCGATCAGGAGATATGCAGGTACTGTATAGACTATTGGCACTATTACGTATTAAGGGCTATATGGGTAACCCCTTAACGCTATTTTAAAGTAAGTTTATTTTATTAATAGAGATTGTTATAACAGCGAAATATTACTACATAGTAAATAGTTTAACGGATCCTTAGGAGATGTGAATCCCGAGCATCTCTTAAGTTACTGCACTCACGTTAGACACCTGATAGGAGATGTCAAATCCCATAAACATCTCTGACGTCGTTCCACTCATATTATTTACCATTGATTTAACTTACATAAGATCTTTTAGTTCTGACTCGATGCTTTGTCTTTTCAATTCGCTCGGGTCAGTCCGAGCATTTCAGGATTGAAGATTTTATTCTGGAGGACAAAGACGAAGATTTGTATTACTATTATTTATTATATTCCACTGCATTCATACTATTCCGCTGCATTGTTATTGGTTATTCTCTGGTATGTGTAACTCTGATATGTATTGTATAAGTATAATCAAATGTTTTTATAAAACAGCTTCATGAACTGTTTACTTGATTATTATATTTTATCATTCCGCTGCAAGATTCTATTTTGATTTTTTTTCTTTCCCTTCTTTTTCTTATTTACCCCATAACAATCCGCCCTTCTGTATGGTTTAAGTCTGACGTGTGTGGTTTTTCATCGGATTAAAACGTACAAAAATGTGGGATGTTACATCTGGTATCAGAGCTTTGGTTTAGCGATAAACCTTAGGTTTGCGGGGTCCAATTTTTTACTAATAGGGTAGTAATTCACTATGATGAGTCGCTGAGTGTATATATATGAGAGAGCGTATTTGTTAGTGTTATAAAAAAGTTTTAATATTGTGTTAATTTGTTCCGTTTTGCATTTATAAATTCCGGTTGGTGGATAGGACGCTATGACATCAATAGGGATTTCTAAACACTTAATAGGATAGACCGACACAATATTTGTTTTTTATATGGGTGAATGAAATAATTTTGCCTATTATATTTTTTATATGTAAAGTAATAAATTTTTATAAATGATATATATTTGGTTGTAATATATTGGTTGTTAGGTAGTGAAATTTATAAATATTAGTTGGAAATAAGATTCAAATTAAAATAAATAAAATTGGAAATTTATGACTTAAGTTTCGAGATTTTGAAAATTTCTTTTGAATGAATTTGAAATATAATAATAATATTATTAGAAGTATTTTCGGATATGAACATTTCAATATAATTTGAAAGAACTGTTTTAAAGAAACTCTGGAAAGAAATAAGTTGTACTCCCCTCTCCGTCGTTGAAAAATCATTTCGGTGATGAGTGCACGCATCATCGACATTCATTTTCGAGTTTCGAAGTGGGAAAGCCACTGTAGTAGTTTTACTGCAGATTTATTTTGATAAGCAAATATAAATTTTAAATTGTTTTATATATAATTGGATACATAAGTTGCAAGTATATATTTACCTATTACTCTAAAATGATTTGAAATTTAACCCGGTATTTAGTTCTAAATTTTCCATTAATTAGTAGTTTCAATTGCCTTAGTAAAATGGAATATAACTAATTAATAATTGGAACCTTTAATAAAATAAGAGATTTAGAGCTAAATTTTAAATGGAATTAAAATAAATTTGAAATGTGTAACCTATAAGACAAAGAATATTATTATTGAACATTAAATTAATTAAAGGAAATAGAATAAACTTATATAACTTTCAATTACATCCTTAAAAACATGTATATAATTTACCGATTATAAAAGTTGAGATGTTAATAAGAAAGTGTAATGGAATTTTTTACAAGAGAACCTAAAAGTAATGAAAGTATTCAATACATTCTTTAATAGATAAGGATTTATTCGTTGTAGTTGTTATAAACTTAAGTATAATTGAAAATATTACTGATTTAATATAATGGAAAGGTAAGTATTATAAATAAATGATTATAAACCTTAGTAAATGAATTAGTATGCAAGGAAATTGAATTAAGCATGAATATTATTAATAAATGAAATTATATGAATGAAATGGAGCTTAAACAATGAATGCTATGAAATGGAATAAATAATAATGAAGACTAATCTATTGTTTGAAATTGCTATTTGTTTAGGTTTATGAGTTGTTGGGTAAAAGATGCTTTTAATTGCTTAGATGGATGAATAATCTGTAGAGTTGATCTAAGACTGTTGACTTCATAGTTATTTTTTATTCTATGTGATTTAAGATGTCTTAACCCGGACCAACCAATTGTTTTGTTTTGCTTGAATGGTTGATTTGTATATGATGTGCATGCTGTTGGTTGCAATGATTGTTGTTTGATACTGATTGGGTTGAAACAACTTTAAACATTTCATTTTATATAATTATTAACTCTTTTTAGATTATATAAGTGAAATGTAGGTTATGGAAGCAATTGCTACTGCTTTTGGTTTCATAATTAAGCGTTAATTGCCCGATAAATAGGTACGTTTTCGGATCACGGTTTTATAACGCTATTATATTGTTTTTCCCGTGTTGGGATATATATTATTTTGGAAAATATATGCCGTAAATCGTTATATTTGATAATATATTTTCTCCCACGCCTCTCCGTACAAAGGAGACTCTACCGAAATTTTCCGTAAATTTTGGATATAGAAAATATTTTGAAAATGTTTTCCAAACTTTATTAATTTGAGTATAAAAAGATTTCATTGTTACAAATTGGTATATTTTATCTAAATTAAATAATTTTGTAAATTTATTTGTTTATAAATTTAATATTTTAAGTAAGATATATTGATTTCTTAATTCTTCTTTTCCCTTCTTTTTCCTTTTCGGGGACGAAAAGTTTTGAGTGGGGGAGAGTGTAACGACCCGTAAATTTTGATAAATAAATTAGTTAATTTAATTAGATCTTTGTAATTAAATTTAGAAAGAAATATTTTTTTTTATAATTTATAATGAAGCAAATGTTAAAAATGAAATGTAGCAATGGTAATTAAAATTAATTATTGACAATTGGAGTGAAATCCCAATAAGAAATAGTATTAATTATTGCACTTGGGTATAAAATTGAAAATAAGTGAATAAAAGTAAGCATTTAATTGACCAATGCAACAATATATTGATGAATAGTAACTGAATGTAAATTTAGGTAGTAATGCTAGTGCTAGTTGATAAATAACTAATTTAGTGCAATCCCAATTTAATTGAAACAATGGTAAGGTTATAATTGATTGTATTTAGAAAATTGGAAATAAATTTTTATAAATATAATTAAATAGTATGTTGATGATGATTGAATGAAATTTGTGCGATGTAAACAATTGTAACAATTGTTTGGGAATAATAACTCATAAGTATGATTTGAAAGTAAATGGTAACAAATATTTTAGGTTACCTATTTATTTAGCCTGTTAATTTAAATGTGGCAAAAATTGCAATAAATCTAAATTAAATATTTTGTTAATGTGAATTTAGTAAATAATGGGAAATAACAATTATTTTATTCATAATATGACAATTGGTCGAATAAAAGGAATGGAAATTCAAGATTTATTAATTTATTAGAATTTAAATTTAATAATTGAATTAATTGCAAATAATTGAAATTCAAAATTTAATGTGAAATTCAATTGCAGTTAATTGACAAAATTTGTGCAGTTCGGGTAGGATTGTTTTGTCATTGAAGATTGTTAATTCAACAAGAAGTAACCAATGTAAATCCTATCCATAATATGGCAATTGATTGAATGGAAACAATTGAAATTCATGTTGATTAATTTATTGGGATTTGAACCATAATAATAGGATTAATTGCAAACAAATGAAATTAAATATTTAATTATTACGTTAATGGAGATTAAGATGAAATCTGAGAATGAGGCAATAGATCATGAATCCAATGTTAATTTCATCCATTTGATAGCAATGAATTGAATAACAGAATGAAAAGTCAAATAAATGGAATTATTGGTAATTTAATTTATGATTTCTGAATTTAATGGAATTTAAATTAAACATGGAAAGTGATGAATTAGTCAACTTTGATTTACATCTAAATTTGTTTAAATTTCTGTAATTGTCTAAGAAATCAAAAATGATAAGATTTGTTAATTGAAATTGAAAAAGCGATTTAATTAATTAATTTATTTATTTAATTAATGTAAAAATAGCCATTTTAGCCACCGACTCGGATTTCAACGAAACCAGTTTCAACGGATCTGTAACGGAGAATTATTGTAGGATTTCAAGTTTCGTAGCGATCGGACTTGTCGTTTGATCGTACGGGCTTGAAACGCCTTGAAATCAATTAAATTGAAATCAATTTGAAATAACTTGATTTTAGCATAACTTCTTCATACGATGGAATTTGAAGCTGAAACATATTCCATTGGTTTTAAAATATTTTAAAACATCTATTTTGATACATGGGTTGAACCAATTTCGTTCCGCGGTCACAATGGGCTTTTCGGGCCATTTTATCGTTCAACGCGTATATCCAATCGAACCGGTCCATTCTAATTTCATCTTGTCTATATATACCCTATTATAAACCCTAGCCTATTTATTATTCCTCATTTCTGTACGTGCAATTCAGCCGTCTCCCCTCATTTCAATGACAGACAATTCCAAATCCAACAGCAATTCAAAAATCAAATTGAAATTTTAAACTCTTCAAAAAAATTCAGAAAAATTATATGTCATAGATATCATCAATACGAATCTACGTCAAGTGTTCGTTTCTATAAATGATGCTCGAATCATCCTGAAAGCTTGGTCAAAGCTCAAAATTCACGAACCCTACACGTCGATTTGGGGGTTTTCGATTTTGGCCTCAATCAGCAAAATTCAAAGATGGGTATTGGAGAACTCGTCAAGGGAAGTCGATAGGTAGTGGCCTCGTGGCCTAGCATGGCCTGTGGGTATCGAATTTCGTGAGTTAGGGTTTGAAAACCCTAGTATTACGGCGGCGGCGGCGTGCACCAAAGAAGGCCGGAGTTCGGCAGCGTGAAGGGGGAGGCTAGGCGAGGTTGGTGGGTTGGTGCCATGGCCAGTTGGCGCATGTAGGTGTGCGAATTTGATGGTCAAAGGGCGGCGTATTGGGTCGTTCGTGCGTGTTGTACTGTAGCGCGTGTTTCCTGGGAAGAGGTAGTGACGTGTTTAATTATATTATTATTTTATTGATTTTTAATAATTCGTATCACTTCTAATTCGAATATCTTTCTCATACGAGGCCCGTTTTACACGCGGTTTTCTCCACTAGGTTCGTATCGGAATTTTGGACATTTTTACGCCAGTTTGGATGAATTCTGAGACTATTCAAATTTTGGATTTAAATTCAATTTAAATTCAAAAGGTGAGTGTTTTAACCCACCCACAACTTCTAAAATTTCTTATGTGTGTTAAATTAATTTCTGATGTGATTAGAAATTTATTTATTGATGTTTATCATCATTCCGGTTAAATTGAATTTATTAAATTAAATTGTTATTCAATTTATTATTGCATATAAACTGCCAGTTAAATTAATTTATTTTTAAATATCAACTGCCAGTAATTACCTGTTATTTATTATCTGCTCTATATTGATGTTATTCTTTGAATTGGATGATGATTGTGATAAATGGTTGATGGTTGATATTGGATGAATGGATGTTGTACTTTATATTGTAATAAACTGCAAGTTGTTATGCATATTTATTTCATTCGGGATTGCGGTTTGAAATGATATATAACCGTATTTTTATACTAAATCGCGGATTGAAATGATACATATCTGTATCACTTGACCATAGGATATAAAATTTTATACAGACACCACGGTCTATATATAAAAATATTTTGAAATGATTCCTATGGCGTCGTAAAGAAATATACGATTTTATGAGATATTGATTTCGATATTTTATAAATGTTATTTTATATATATATATATTGAAATTCTTGGTTTTAAAGCTATGAATAAAATTGTTAAAGTATAAAATAAGTTTAATAATAAGGTTTGATTTATTAAAATATAATATGGATAAGTAATTACTTAAATTATTTTTCAATATAGAGTTTATATTGATTTTTATAAATCAAGGTAGAGAAGATAGTTTTGAAATTGATTTGAGATTTTATTTAATTAAGAGTTATATTTAATAAGAAATCATTTGGAATTTATTGACATTGAGATTTTAAAAGAATATGGTTTTATAACTTAATTCGTGTTTAAGGTGATTTAAGTGAATATATCAAGTCTAAATAAATTGAGGAATATTCAGTTATTGAAATTTGAAGTTTTATTTAAAGGATATTGGATTTATTAAGCAAATATTCAAAACTAATTACTAGTAAAGTAAATTTGGTATATATATATACATGAATTATAAAATTTAGTTTTGAAATATTCAATATTTAAGCTTTGAAATATATTGAATTTGAAATGATTTATTTTGTGGATCAAATCTGTTTTGAAATCGATATAATTTGGAATGGTCTATTTGGAAACCGAATTGAATTGAAATTTATGATTTGGGGATTTGGTTGAATTTAAAATTCGGGTTGTTTTGGAATTTACTTGTGAAATTTAAGACGCTAGTTTATTTTATAAAATATTTTAATATTTAAAACCATGTAAGGGGTGGAAGTTATGTTTCAAAGTTATAAATTTCAAAGTATTACATTTTGGAAGTGTTATAGTTTAAGTCTTTGGTTTCGAAATTTTATAACTTTGAAATACTATGATTTTAAAATGATTTCATATTTATTTGGTTTTTAAAACAAAAATGATATCGTATTTATATGGTTTTGAAATGAATATTATATCCTGGTTTTTGAAGTATAATTATTTTGAAATGAATGCGGTGTTGTAATAACATTTGGTTGTTGAAGAGACCGGGATCAGAAGTTGTCATACTCTCTGCTAACTCCGAAAACCACTTTAACAACCGTGTACGCGGTCGAGATTCCAGAATGAAGTAGGATGGTGGCGGCGTTCCTTTGAGGTATATACATGGACCGACTCCCGTAAGTTGGCAAAAGGTGGCTAAAACAGGAGCGATTCTGGGCCAGTGAGGTAGCCCCTCTTATCGGACACACTCCTTCGATATTATATTCTGACTTTGAGATTTATTTGGTGGCCACTTTTGATTTTTGATTTTTGGGGGTGTGGCTTGAGGTGGGTGGTAGCTGCGCGCTATGCGTCACCACAAGTCCGGATAGTAATTGGTATATCTACCCTGGCATTACCTAGTTGTGCCGTGTCACCTACCCTAGCGCGCCTTGTTCGAGTTTGATTTGTGTCGTACCTATGGAGTATCATCTCGTAGTCTTCCGATCAGGAGATATGCGGGTACTGTATAGACTATTGGCACTATTACGTGTTAAGGGCTATATGGGTAACCCCTTAACGCTATTTTAAAGTAAGTTTATTTTACTAATAGACATTATTATAATAGCGAAATATTACTACATAGTAAATAGTTTAACGGATCCTTAGGAGATGTGAATCCCGAGCATCTCTTAAGTTACTGCACTTACGTTAGACACTGGATAGGAGATGTCAAATCCCGTAAACATCTCTGACGTCGTTCCACTCATATTATTTACCGTTGATTCAACTTACATAAGATCTTTTAGTTCTGATTCGAGTGTTTTGTCTTTTCAATTCGCTCGGGTCAGTCCGAGCATCTCAGGATTTGAAGATTTTATTCTGGAGGACGAAGACGAAGATTTGTTTTACTATTATTTATTATATTCCACTCATTTATACTATTCTGCTGCATTGTTATTGATTATTCTCTGGTATGTGTAACTCTGATATGTATTGTATAAGTATAATCAAAAGTTTTTATAAAACAGCTTCATGAACTGTTTACTTGATTATTATATTTTATGTGATTCTATTTTTTTTCTTTCCCTGCTTTTTCTTATTTACCCCATAACAATCCGCCCTTCTGTATTGTTTAAGTCTGACGTGTATGGTTTATTATCGGTTTAAAACGTACAAAAAGGCGGGATGTTACACAACTGATACTTGTAACTTCAAAAATTAAAATCTCCTTATCAAGTTGGCTTTAATTCTTTGTTCCAAATGGGAATTCATTTGTTTTTGAATGTAGATTTTTATAAAATTTGTTTCGTTTGAGATCGTTAGGCATAGAAGGAGAAAAACTCCAATTACAGTAAACAACCAAAGAATGAACAAGATTTAAATATCATAATTTAATTATTTGCTTTCATGAATGTATTTGTTACTGAAAATCATGATTTTTGCAAGTGGTTTGATGATTTTTAAGCGAGTATTGAGTGAGTTAGAGGAAGTTGATCGAAAAATGGGTTTGGGTCGATTTTAGGCAGCCGAGGTGATGGGGAGACTTGGCGTTTGTTGTGGAGGAGGTGTGGGTGACGGGGAAGCTGGGAAAAATGCTAAGGCATTTTTTAGGTGTGTGTGGCATGGAATTCACATTGTTTTAGGGTTTTGGGTTCGTCTTCTTTAATGTTCGGTTCTGAGCTAACTACGACAACGTGGGGTAATGGGGAAGGTGTGGTATAAAGGGAAAGGGAAGAGGGGGACGTGGCGTAGGTGGTGGTTCATCTCGGTGGCGAATGAGCATGTGTGGTGGTGGGACGGGGGTGGGGGGGGGGGGGGTGGGAAATGGGGGCGTATGCGTTCCGTCCTTCGATCAGAAGTTCGATTTTTCAAACCTGGTGATTTCGTGCCTTCCTTCATACGTTTTTGGGATGGGGTAGTCCTGGGTCATTTGGAGGGTGATCGGCGTTGAGTTTTGGTCCTCGACGACATGTGTACATGCACGGTAGTGTGTGCACTCGTGAAAATAAGGGTAAAAGAGTAGCAGGTTGTAAATGAAAGAAGAAGAAGGTAGGGAAGGATTGTGCCTGGTTTTGGTTTGCCTCATGGGCTAGTGGGCCAATCGTGTTTTTTTTTTAAAATGGTTAAGGAAGGAGAGTGGGCCTGGTTTGTTTGTCACGTGCTAAAAAGGTAGGGTTAAGCAATTGTTGTTGAGGAATAAAAGAAAGGTAATTTACCTAATGTTATATTCAATAAATCTTTTAACTTAAAAATTTATTTCTCTTCCATTTTAAAATCAAATCAACATGGTAAATTTTTTAATGAAATCCTATCACCCAAATTTTAGTCTAAAATTAATGTTGTTAATTTTCTGTAGTATAAAATGTAATTATTTAATAATAATTAAAGTGAGTTATTACTTAGATTCTTATTTGACTAAATCTTATGTTAAGTAATAAATAACTTGTGACGACTCATAAATTTTAATGGTTTAAATAACGTAATTAACTGAATTTTGTGAAAATTTAAACAATTGAATTGGGTAATAAATTTTTGGTATGCGCCTATTTAAACATAGCAAATGGTAAAAAAAATTTGGAAAATATGAAAATCAATTTTGTTGTGTAATTTTATATAAATTTAAATCAGTTATCTGATGGAAATAAAATATTTTTGAAACCTGAATATTTTTATATTGGAAATTTGTAAATCATATTTTGAGTGAGATATCATAATTTGTTTCGTCAAATTTGGACTTCTCTAGCACCGCTTATCCTATTTTCGGCGTTTTAGAAGCATTTTCAGTAGTGAAAAATCGAGTTCTAATAACTTGGTTGTATCGCTGATATCTGTGTATCATTTTGTTCATCTTATTATGTTGATCTTCGCAGTACATTCATTTGTAGATTTCGGTGTTCGTTACACGGTGAAATCCACGATACAGTTGCCCATATCGGTACCCCATTTTAACCCTTTATTTTGTGTGTCCATTTACCTGTCCCGTGGAAAAACCTATGGTCACTAGCTTTAAATATTTCCCTTAATTCGTGCAAACTTTTTCTATTCCGCCTGTCCAATATATATAGGTTGTCCTTTTATTTCCATTTTATTCTCTGGTCACTTCGTAAATTTTATAATAATATAAATTAAGTTAGATTGATATTGGTTTCCATCTTGCTGCCTCTTTATATTTTGCCCGAGAAAGTTGTGCATGCTTATATTCTATCTTCTGCAAGCTTGTGTCCACCTTCTAATGAAGTCTGCTTTTGCTTCAAGAAATTTTAGTATATAATATATATAGGGTTGTTTTATTAGCTCATGGTGAAACCTATTCGTGCCCCTCGACTTCTCACTTTCCTCTGCCGCCACATGCCTGTTAGTCCGTGAGATGATGGTTTTGATGACAACAACCTTAGAATAGATTATAAAATATAAATACTAACATTATAAGTTTAGATATATATGTATATGCAGGTTTTAACCATGCAGGTACCAAGAATGAAGACTGTACAGTATAGAGATTCAAGATATCAAGAATAAAGACTCATGAGTATCAAGAATATCAAGAGTTCAAGAATTGAAGTAATTTATTCTTTAATTAGAAATTTTGTTAAAACTCATAGAAAAGCACTGGCATCTTAAAATCCAATTTATTCGTGGAATGGAATCCACTTTGAGCCTGTTAAAGGGATGGAACCCTAAGTAGGATGGAACCTATGGAACCTACGAAAAATCTAGTGGAACATTGTTTTGTATCCGCTAACTTTTTATTCAAAATGATTTTTCAAAATTATATCCTATTTTCAGATGTTTTCAAAACCTTCCTTTTAAAAGCATCAAAAACCTCTATCCTGATTTAAAAAAAAATTTAGCCTCAAAATTACCTTTAATTTCAAAGTCAAAATTACTCCTGATTTTAAACTATCTTTTAAAATAATATATTTAACTTTTAAATACTTATACTTAAGATTTAATATAAAATAATAGTTAAATTATATATATATTATTCTCTATATTTACTTATGAATTTTAACTATAGTCAAGTATATTAGAAAAGTTTTAAATAGTTTTAATATAAGATAAAGTTTATTTTCAAAGAAAATCAAATCATTAAAAATTGCTTTGGGATGTCGACATGCCTATGGTGACCATGTAGACATGGTATCAGTTGAGTTCAAAATTTAAATTTCAAAAGAAGTGTCTATTCGCCACAACTCTTCATGAATGGACATGGCTATTGTTCTTCTATAAATAGGGGTTAGTTTCAACGAATTTTATATCGGATTTTCTGGTTTTTCACTCCTCTTCTTCTTCCACATTTCTTAATACATACTCTTACCATTACTCTACCGAAATCAATATTGAATCATACTCGATTACTTCTAGTTTGATTCTCTATCACTATCTCAACAAGATTTTCAGTGCTATTCAGAGTTATAGACTTCTTTGTAATCTATTAAGCGAGAAAATGTGTGATTGTGGCCTTGAAAATCAATCAAGCGAGAATAGGTGTGATTATAGCCTTGGTAAATCAATTGGATAAACTTGTGGCCCAGAAATCAAGTATCTCTACCCAGAGGATTGAAATTCTGGAGGGTGTACTTCGTAGCCTTGAAATTGAGGGTGTAATTGTACAATTGCTTTTGAAAGGAAACCCGTACTTGTGTTGCGGGACTGGATGTAGGGTAACTTCGAACCAGTATAAAATCCGGTGTGTTCTTTCCTTTACTGCTTTTATTTTGTTTCTGCATCTGTGTTTGTTTCTGTGATTACCCCTGTATCTGTAGATTGCATACATCTGTGTCTAAATTAACATAAACTCAAAAAGATTTAGTAATTCTTTATAAACACTATTCACCCCCCCCCCTCTAGTGTTAATCCTAGCCTTAAGATCCGTAATCCGCATTTCTTTCAATTGGTATCAGAGCAAGGTTTTCAAAGTTTCATAATCTGATTTTTGAAAAGTTTTCAAAATGGCTACCAACACTAGTACTGTTACTAACACTAGTATTCCTGTCACTAGTTCATTTGTAGAAGGTCAGTCTACTATCAGACCACCACTTTTTAATGGCAGTAACTATGCATATTGGGCATGTAGGATGAAAATATACTTACAATCTATAGGATTAAACACTTGGAATATTACACAAACTGAATATTCTGAACCCACAACTGATTTTGCACAGTGGACTGCTGAGAAAAAGACTGTTGCACAAAATAATTCAAAGGCAATGAATATTTTTTTGTTCACTAGATAGAAATTGAATTCAATAGAGTGTCAGTTTGCAAGTCTGCATATGAAATCTGGAAAACTTTGCAAGTTACTCACGAAGGAACAAGCAAAGTTAAATAGACCAAAATTTCTATGCTCACAAATCAGTTTCAATTATTTAAAATGAATCCTAATGAGTCTATTTCAGATATGTATAGTAGATTCAGGATATTGTGCATTCTCTAATATCTTTGGGAAAGGAATTTTCTGAAGAAGATCAAGTCAGAAAGATTTTAAATTCTCTTACTCCATAATGGGATCAAAAGACACTTGCTATCGAAGAGGCAAATGACATCAGTACTTTAAAGATAGAAGAATTAATTGGAAATCTAATGTCATATGAAGTTCAAATGATCGGGAGAAGAGAAAACAAAGCATATGAAAAGAAATCAATGGCATTCAATGCATTGACCGATGGATCAGACTCAAACAGCGATAAGGATGAAGAGAGAGCCTTTATGAGCAGAAATTTTAGGAAATTCCTGAAATACAGAAAGATGAATAATCTCAAGAGAAACAACTATAAGAACTCTGGAAATCAGAATGTAGTGCCAAATAATGTCAAATGTTACAACTGTGATGAACCAGACCATTTTAAAAGAGACTGTTCATATCCAGATAGGCAAAATCCTCCTATGAACAATGATCCAGCAAAGAAACAGAAGCGTGCATTTACTGCTACTCTAAATGACTCAGACTCGTCCTCAAGTGATGATGATCAGAAGACAGATAATTTGAATTTGTGTTTCACAGCTGTTCACGACTCCGACGAATTCAAAGAAATGGACTCAGAAAAAGGTACACGTTTACAATACAATTGGTTGAAATTGCTTGCTTAGAATTAGTTGCTTGATTGCTTGATTGATTGATTTTGAATTGGTGTGTTGTTTGAATTTTTTTTTTATTTATTATTAAATTATTATTTTATTATTTTTTAATAGTATAATTTTTTGAAATATACTATAAATATATATATATATATATAGACATTAAAAATAATAAGTGTATATATATATATATTAGAGAACTTAGGAAAAATAAATTATCAAAATTCACTGGCACATGTCGACATGGTCTCTACCATGATGTCGACATAGGTACCAGAATTTGAATTTCAAAATTTGAATTCAAATGTTTGAATTTCTCTCCAACTTTTCACTTCATTCAATTCTCTGAAAAGCTACTTTTGACCAGAGAATATGTCCTTTGAGAATCTATTTATTCACTATCTTTTATCATATCTTTTCACTCTCATTTTCAAATTCAAACTCTCTCTTCAAAACTTTAAGCTCTCTGCTCTCTACTTTAATGGCTTCTTCAAGCAACCCCTCCACCATGAGAATTTCCAGAAAAATAAAAGAGCAATTATTCAATGATCCGGAGGCAATAAAAGCATACATCAATTATGCTAATTATGCCAAAGTCCATCCCAGAAAGTTTGCTAATTTTCAAGATTTCTCTTCTTATGAACTCGATTCTCTTTTTGCAAACAATGGAATTCTTAGTCTTATTAATGCTTCTCAAAATGGTTTTGTTTGCTATCCAAATCTTGTCAAAATTTTCTATGCTAATTTAAACCGAGGATTTTATCATGGAAATGAGGATGAAATTTGGAGTAGTGTCAAAGGCACTAGAATTGTTTTGAATTATGATCTTTTAGGTACCATTCTCAATTGCAAGTGTACGGGAATGGATCTTTCTAATTTTAAAATCGATGAAAATGATTGTGAGACATTTCAACACATTTTCGAAGGGAATGATAATTTTGAATTCAAAAATTGAAATTTTCGACCAAAGGCAAGGATTGTCAATCTTCTTTTGCAACTTACTTTGACCCCAAGATCGGGGAATTTTAACAATCCTACTTCAAAAGTTTGCAAAGCTCTTTTTACTATTTTTGGAAATTATACATAAATTGGGCGCAAGTTATTTTGGATGAACTTCGTCCTAAAAATATGGAAATGGGTGAGAATACATTATATCATGGAATTTATCTCACTCAGATTTTTAACTATTTTGGAGTGGATTTCAAAGGCAAAGAATTTGTTTCTAGAAAAGTTTTCAATCATTCCAAAATTTCGGTTATGAAAATTCCATTTGTTTTTCAACCTTATAAGACCCTTGCCGAAAAGGAAGAGCGTTTGGCTCATGAGGAAATGGAAGAAGAGGAAGAGGAAGAAGAAGAAGAAGAAGGGGATGAAATGGAAATTGAAGAAGAAGAAGGTGAAACCTCTTTGGAAAGCATTGACTATCCTCCTAATCCATCCACCAAAATTCTTCTCAAAAATCAAAAGATGATTGTTGAGAATCAACGGATTCTTAAACGATCCGTTAGTAAGAAGTTGGACAAAATTTCATCCAAGATGAACAAGTTCATTTCCAAAGTCAGCAAGAAACTTGGACTTTCTTCATCATCATCCTCTAACTAGTTTTATCTTTTCGTATCTTGTTGTATGTGTTTTAATTTGTTTAATTCGAAAGTTTATGTAGTTTGGTGTGTGTTTAATCATTGTAACATCTTAGTATGCAATGAAATGAAATTTCTTTTCTGTTATCTACCTTATCTTATCTCCAGCATAAATGTTAATATAGTATATACATATATATATACACACACACACAATTATTCACAAAATCAAATTAGTCATAATTTTTCACTAACCCGTGTCGACATCCCCTCTATGACCATGTCGACATGTACTGGTCAGAAATGACAATTGATTTTGAATTTGAAATATGAATAACAACCATATGTCTATTCATTTCAAATGAATTTCTACACCTATATATACCTATTTCTTCCAGAATTCTTCACTGAAAATTATTTCCTATCTTCTAATTCTTCATTTCTTTCACAAATTCAACTATGGCTAATCCAATTCACAATTTATTTGAAAATCTTGAAGAAACTCTTAAGTCGTTCAAGAGTATTCTCTCGTTCATTCTTCGTAACCAGCGACACTTAGAATTGAGTCAAATGCAGATGATCAAGGAGCAAGAAAGGCATTTCGATGCAATACGATGGACGATTTCCTCCCTACACAAGGATGATAACGAAACACATCCTCCAGTCTCTCTTACCAACGACAATGATAATTGGGATGCTATTAAGGCAGATCCAATCTTTGGAGAAGAAGGATGGGTGGAAGTTCCACGTGACGTTTGATTTTTATTTTGTTTACTTTGTTTAAATTATTTGTTTGAATTAATTTGATTTGGTTTGGATTGATACTCGGTGTGAATTGATTTCTTAAATTGGTTTGATGGTTGCTACGTGAAACATGTATATATATATACATTGAAATGTATATAATCCTTGGTTAATTATCATGTTCATAAGGATAATTATTTCTTAATCTATGTATTATATATTCCATTGTATAGTTTATTAATACAGGTACTCTAGTCCAAGAATGAGGGGGCGTTAGTTTTTGTTGATGATAAAGGGGGAGAAATATAAAATAGGTTAGTTAGGCATAAATTAAGGGGGAGTTATAGATTAAGGGGGGGTTATTAGGATAGAAGCAATATTTTATAAACAAAGGTTGTCATCATCAAAAAGAGGGAGAATGTTAGTCCATGAGATGATGGTTTTGACGACAACAACCTTAGAATAGATTATAAAATATTAATACTAACACTATAAGTATATATATATATATGTATGTATATGCAGGTTTTAACCATGCAGGTACCAAGAATGAAGACTGTACAGTATAGAGATTCAATATATCAAGATTGAAGACTCGTGAGTATCAAGAATATCAAGAGTTCAAGAATTGAATTAATTTATTCTTTAATTAGAAATTTTGTTAAAACTCATAGTGGCATCTTCAAATCCAATTTATTCGTGGAATGGAATCCACTTCGAGCTTGTTAAAGGGATGGAACCCTAAGTAGGATGGATGCTATGAAAAATCTAGTGGAACATTGTTTTGTATCCGCTAACTTTTTATTCAAATTGATTTTTCAAAATTATATCCTTTTTTCAAAATGTTTTCAAAACCTTCCCTTTAAAAGCATCAAAAACCTCTATCCTGATTTTTAAAAAATTAAGCCTCAAAATTATCTTTAATTTCAAAGTCAAAATTACTCCTGATTTTAAACTATCTTTTAAAATAATATATTTAACTTTTAAATATTTATACTTAAGATTTAAATATAAAATTATAGTTAAATTATATATATATTATTCTCTATATTTACTTATGAATTTTAACTATAGTCAAGTATATTAGAAAAGTTTAAAATAGTTTAAATATAAGATAAAGGTTATTTTCAAAGAAAATCAAATCATTAAAAATTGCTTTGGGATGTCGACATGCCCATGGTAACCATGTCGATATGGTGTCAGTTGAGTTCAAAATTTAAATTTCAAAAGAAGTGTCTATTCATCACAACTCTTCATGAATGGACATGACTGTTGTTCTTCTATAAATAGGGGTTAGTTTCAACAAATTTTATATCAGATTTTCTGTTTTTTCACTCCTCTTCTTCTTCCACATTTCTTAATACATACTCTTACCATTACTCTGCCGAAATCAATATTGAATCATACTCGATTACTTCTAGTTTGATTCTCTATCACTATCTCAACAAGGTTCTTAGTGCTATTCAGAGTTATAGACTTCTTTGTAATCTATTAAGCGAGAAAAGGTGTGATTGTGGCCTTGAAAATCAATCAAGCGAGAAAAGGTGTGATTGTAGCCTTGGTAAATCAATTGGGTAAACTTGTGGCTCGGAAATCAAGTATCTCTACCCAGAGGATTGAAATTCTGGAGGGTGTACCTCGTAGCCTTGAAATCGAGGGTGTAATTATACAATTGTTTTTGAAAGGAAATCCGTACTTGTGTTGCGGGACTGGATGTAGGGTAACTCCGAACCAGTATAAAATCCGTTGTGTTCTTTCCTTTACTGCTTTTATTTTATTTCTGCATCTGTGTTTGTTTTTGTGATTATCCCTGTATCTGTAGATTGCATACATCTGTGTCAAAATTAACATAAACTCAAAAGGATTTAGTAATTCTTTATAAACACTATTCAACCCCCTCTAGTGTTAATCCTATCCTTAAGATCCGTAATCCGCATTTCTTTCAACTCCCTTCATGTCCACCCTCTGCAGAACGTGCATGCCAAAATCCTCATCGCTCCCCTCACCACACGACAGCCGCCGGCTTTTAGCTACCCTTCGGTAGCACACAACCCTACACCGATCCAAACTCCAACTTTCCTCCGCCTTGAACCCAACCGAAGCCTTTACCAGACACCGCATCTCACTTCAGCATGTGATAGCAAACCCATATTCCATGTCACCTCTTCCATCAACGCCATCTCCCACCTCGACCCTTCTCTTTCCAGACCCTAAACCCACGGCCATCAAACTCGACCCATCCATTTCCCTCCATTAGTCGATAGTCCGCTTTAGCCACCTTAACCACTAGCACATGTGATGTCACCCTCCTCCACCATCAACTGAGACCCCACCTTCGCATAGCACAGCAGCCAATCCACCACCCTATCCCCATGTTTGAACTTGCCACAACATCATCCACCTGCCACCATCAACGGACACTGCTGCACAAATAGCATCCCCCGCCACTTCGTTTCCTCCACCTAAAAGCTGCTTGTGCTCTCCCTCAGCCCTCTACGCGACCTACTCCCTTCTTTTCTTTCTATGATTACATGCAGAACATATATATGTTGCAAGTTGAGTATATTTCGATTCTTGTTTTATGTTTTTCTTTTCAGTTTTAATCGTTTAATATATGTGTACGTGTATATAAATATATATATGAATTTTTTTGAAAGATAATATATTTGTCTATTTAATTATTGATTTTGAATTGTGTATATATATGGATATATAAAGTTGTTCATTTGTGTAAGTTTTATGAGTTGTTTATAATATGTTTATTGTATATATAAGTTTATGCATATGATTCGTTTGAGTTTACATACATACATATATATATATATATATATTGATCTTAAATATATAATATGCATGTAAGGTATAAATTAGCATATATATTAGTTATATGAGTCTACATGAGTTTGATTTTCAAACACACACACACACACACACACACACACACACACACACACAGATATATATATATATATAAAGATTTTATTCTAATTATTGGTTTTGAAATATATATTTATATATATATATATATATTACTTGGTATGTGTTTTAATTTAATATTGAATTTTTTTTATATTATATATTGTTTCTTCAATCTCTAGCTTCATTTGATTTGTTTTCATCAAATTCGTGTAGATTTGTGCTTTGTTGCTGTCCCGTTGTCAAATCTGTGCTTATCCATATCAGTTTGGTCGATTGTCGAGTTCGTGATTGAATTCATAGATTTTCGTGTTGTCTAACCTCTCTAGCCTTGAAAGGTGAGCAATCATTCACAATGTTCTTATATTTAGTAAATTCAATTCACATGAAATGATGATTGAAATATGCTGTTAAATTTGAAGTGTTAAGTTATTTAATTTTTAAATCTGATATGTCATTATCTGCAATTGTTTACCTATGACATACGACACCATTAGCTGTTACATATATTATATTTAAATTTGTTGCTGATGATATATGCATGTTGTTGATATGTTGTATTATTTTCATATGTGTTCTCACACTGCAAGTTTCATGTTAGTTTAGACTTCCCTATGGGTTGAAATGTTACATAGCCGAACGATACTATAGATTAGGGGAAAATCATTATGGGTTAAAATGACAAACCCAAACGATATTCATTGATTTTGAAACTTTGAGATTGCGGCTTGAAATGATATACACTTGTAAATATTAAATTACGGCAGTTGAAATGATAAATATTCATATCACTTGACCATATGATACAAAATTATATACGGACACCCTTGGTCTATTTTGAAAAAAATGATTTCCAAAGTTTGGAAGGAAATATATGGATTTTATTAAATATTGATTTTTAAATTATAACATAAAGAATTTATTTTAACATATATATGAAAATTTTAGATTTTTAAATTTATATGTTTTGGAAATTTTAAATAGACAAGTTAGTTTTGAAAAATATAATTTTTGAGATTTCACTTATAATTTTATTATTTTAAAAAAATATAAAATAATATTTATACATAATACATTTAATAATAAGATTTAATTTAATAAAAATTTAATTTATTTGGTTTATAATATGTTTAAGTAATTTTTAAATTTTTTATTAATATTTCAAAAATAGATGTTTTAATAACTTAAATAATAAAGGCTAGGAAGATAAACTAATATTGACTTGGAATTTAAATTGGTTAATAATTGAACTTAATTAAGAATCGATTTGAACTTATAGATTTTGAGATTTTGAAAGATACGATTGATAACTTGATTTGATAAAAAGGTGATTAAGTGAATATTCTTAATTTTAAATAAAATTGAGACTGAATATTTAATATTGATTTAAATTTACAAATTGAGATTTTATTTAATTATTTGAAAATGACTAAGTGAATTTTTTCAATTTGAATAAAACTAAAGTTAAATGTTGAGATGTAAATAAAACTTATATTGTAAATTTTGAATATTTAAACTTTAAATCTTATTGGACTTGAAATAATAGTTCAAACCTGGGTTTGAAATCGGTAAAAATTAAAATAGTTTAATGAGAATTTGAATTGAATATTTAACCTTTTAAATTGAAAGTGTTGAACAGGGATTGATTTAAATTGAATTTTGGAATTTAAGTTGATTTGAACCGATTTGTGGGATTGGATGAAACAATTCTAATTGGAAAACTATTTCAGTATAATCTCTTTAAATAAATATAAACTATTTTTAAATTTACAACTGTTTTAACATATAAATTATTTTAATATATAAACTATTTTAATTTATAACTATTTTAATATATATACTATTTCAATATCTAAACTGTTTAAGTTGGAACTGTTATGATTACGGAAGTGTTATGATTTCAAAAGTGTTAAGATTTGAAAGTGTTAAAATTTTGAAAGTGTTAAGATTCTGGAAATGAATATTATTTAAAGCGAATAATGATACCGAATTGATATGGTTTTAAAATGAATGTGATATTTTGATATAAAGTATGAACTATTTGAAATGAAATGACCACGGTGTGAAATAAGCGTTTGGTTATTAAAGAGACCGGGATCAGATATTGTCATACTCTCTGCCAATACCAAAAACCACTTTAACAACCTTGTACATGGTGGAGATTCCAGAACGAAGTAGGATGGTTTGGCGATGATTCTATATGAGGTATTAACACAGCCCTGACTCCCGCGAGTCAGCTTGATGTGGCTAGAATAGGAGCTATACCGGGCCAAGTGGGGTCATTCCCGCTATCGGGAACATTTCTTCGATACCATTCTATTGCTTTTGTGATTTGATTGGGTGCACCTTTGATTTGGGAGTGTGTCTCGAGGTGGGAGGTAGTAGCTACTATGCGATACCACCAGTCCGGGAGTGCAAATGGTATTTCTACCCTGGCATTGCCTCACGTGCCTTGTCACATGCCTTATCGCGCTTTCTACGAGTTTGGTTTGTACCATAACTATGGAGTGCCCTCGAATAGCCCTCTAGTTTACGAAGGAATTACGGCACTGTATAGACTATGAGAATATATAAAATATGTTAAGAGGATATAGGTAACGCCTTAACGCTATTTTAATACTTTACTTCACTGATAGACGTAGTATAATAATGTATATTACCACATAGTAAATAGTTCCACGGATCCTCAGAGGATGGAAATCCCAAACATCCTTTAAGTTACTTGTATTTTAGTTGACATTTCACTTGAGTTGAATTTACTGGTATAAGAATGTTAATCCTGACTCGAGTGTTTTTTGTTTTGCTTTATGCTCGGGTTGGACTTACTGTCGCAGCATTTGTGACTTGCATTTAGAGATTGGAGCTTTGTTTGAAGATCTATCTACCCAGCTTTCATTTATTTCATTTTATTCCAGTCATTTATCTTCAGACTTATCAATTGCTTATGTATTAGAGATTCATTTGTATTTGAGATTCTGTTGTATTTTGTTTCTGACTCTGATGTTTTATAGTAGCTTCATGAACTACTATTTATCTATTCTGCTGCTTATTATTGTAGTACTCTGTGTCTGTGATTCTATAATTGATTTATTTACAGTTTATGATAAGTTTTGCCAAATATAAATTGATAATATTTTTTTTTAAGCAATTCAAGTCTGACATGAGTGGATGATTGTCGATTTGAACGGTTCGAAATTATGGGTCGTTACATAATTAAGGTCTTATTTGGTCAGAATCTTATGTTATTAATAAATTAGTTAAGTGGATAATTAATTAAAGACTTATTTAATTTAACCTCATGTTAGTAAATAAATTAAATATTAATTTGGTTGTTTAATCCTAATTAACTAATGATAAATTGTTTTATAATTTCTTCAAATTTAATAGTAATTTGGACTAAAAAATAAGCAGATTCAATTTAATTTAAGTTGATTAAACTCTGATTGTGAATTGTTTTAATATGAGTTGTAAATCATTAAATTTGTTAATGATCTATGCTTTGGTTCACTCCTCTTGAATATTTACTTTAATTGCCCTTGCATGTGCCATTTAGTGGCCAAACCGGTTCAAATGTTAGAGTAAAACATTGACATGTTTTATTTGAAGCGACATATGCAACTAAATTTCCATTTGTAAAGATTGGCACCCTAATTGTAGGATTGTGTATTTTTAAGCTCGAAGAGACCGGGATTGGATATCTGCATTATCCGGAACCACTTCAATCAAATAAACATCACGAACCTTTATGGTTCGATTATAGTGTCTAATATGCTGGGATTTAATGAATTCTGTTATTTTAATAAGTATTCTACACTTAGACACTATTATAATATCACCAGATTTTCTGTAAAAGTGTTTTGGTTATCATAAGATAAAAACCCGTCGTGTTTATATATGACACGGTCTTACAAATTACCTTGATTTTTTAAAAGATTTTTATAACTCAAGTATTTCAAATTAAGTGTGTTTAGTCACGCTCGTTTGTAGCCTGAATCGAGTGTTACTTTATTGTAATGCTCGGGTCAGACCGAGTATTACATATTCAGGTTAGGATGCTTTGGAGCTCAGGAGACGAGCTGGACGGCAGAGACGTATTGCACATATCTGATTATATTCCGCTGTGTATTGTAGCCTATATATTCAACATTTAGGGATAAGTTATTATAACTGTCCAGATTATATGTTGATGATAGTACTCTGATAATTTGTATTTATATTAACAGTTACAGTTTTCCTTTGTATAAAATGCTATTATTATATATGATATTTTGTTGCGCTGTTATTGTGAGATTCTGTGTTGGTATTCTGTTTTCTTTTTTTCTATCTCTTTTCTACTTAAACCGTAACAACCTGGTATTTCCAGCACTCGTTTCTCAGCACTCTATACAGTGAACATATTAGTGTAGGTTTCGAGGGTCGAAAATCGCCCGGTCGTTACACCTATAATGGCAGTTTGGAAGGAAAAGAGCGAATTATCTTCTTTTGAACGTTTAGAACTCGAGGAAGCCATTAACTTATTTTTATTCAGAATTTATAGAGGAAAGAAGAATTGAAGAAATGAGAATTATTTCAAAATTCGGTGTTTATATAGTTGTATATCGGATTTAGGAGAGGAAATTTGTTTTCTTAAATTTATAGTATAATCGACATTTGCAATTTAATTTTGACATTTCGTTTTTCTTTCAAATATATAATTTTTACCTGATTATATTTATATTTAAGAGAAAGAACATATTCCTAACACTCTTCTAAGTTTAGTAAAATATGTTTAAGTTAATGGGTTTGTTAAAATACTAGTTATTTAATTTCAGTATTTATAAATTCGAGTGTAGTTGCTTCTTTATTTATGTTACATCTCATAAAATATGTCTTACACTATACCAAACAGTCCATTTTGTAACAGTTTTTCCATCCCAATTTGTAATGGTTATATCGGTTATAAATTACTAACGCTATTACCTTTATAAAAGTTTCTAACGTTTTCTGCTTCCTCCTTAACATATGCACCTCAATCCACTAAATTTCCTTCCTTAACTCATTCGAACTTTCTAACGCCGCTTATTATCGCTGATTATCCACCAAAATCGGGTTAGATATGAACTCACCAACACAACCATCGACCAATCTTCCATCTCTTGATCTATCGCAAGATCTATTGATTTAGAACGAGAACTTCCATCGCCAGATCTATCGCCAAATCTATGAAGGGCCCGAATCATAGGTGCGGCTAAAATCCCAATTCGCGAAGCCCTAGAATCAATCAACAAACAATGGCGACGAGTGTAGAGCCGTTCAATAGGTATTTTACCTTTTGATCAAACCCTGCAGTTAGTAATACTTGTTAAAGACCGAGTTCTCTTTCAAGAATCCTAGGATTTATTTTTTTCTTGTTTTCTTTTTCATTTTATATTCTGTAAATAGACTTTTGAAGCTCGCTGCTCAAGCTTTTTACGATGATATTACGATGAAAGGAGATAATCAGCCAAAGAATGGAAGAGGCGAGAATCGAAGTATGGCCGTCTTGGTGCTTGATGCGCTTACCAGGTGCGACTTTGGTTATTATTCCTACTATTATTATTATTTTGGTCTAAAAAGTGTGTTCTTTTAGTTTGTTCGTTGGGAGTAATTTAATTTGATGGAACATTTACAAAACCTTTGCACACTTGGAATTCTATTTTTAAAGTCAAAATTTAGCCTCTACACACTGTTGGCTTGTGGAATCATATGAGTTTTTAGTGTCTAGGTAAAATTCTGTATTCTAAAGTCAAATTTTAGCCGCCACACTGTCAGAAATTTATTAGTTTTTAGTGTCTGGGTTCAAAATAAGACACTGGATACGAGCATTTGCATCTAGATGCAGACTTGAGCCAATACTAAATTGAATTCAAATGAGTAGATGTTGCTACACAAAGAACCATTTGTATTTTGGCTTATCTGATGTCTTGTAGAATATTATAAAATTTTCGCATTCTTCCCTCATCCTTCCCATTTTAGTTGTTACCTACCAATTGTCGCCTCCCTTGAAAGATTTCTTCCCCATTATTTCAACACTAACTACTCACTCCTCTCCCCCTCGTCCCTCTCTCTTTTTGGATATATAATAACTGCTCTAGCTTGCTTTGCTTGTCTTTGATAGACTTGAACCAGAACCAGAACTAAGATACATCCCTTTGGTATATATGAGTTACCGCTGTCTATTTTGTTCCTAAACAATGGGATAACATGTTAAATCTGACTTAAGCCCCATGCACTTCCTAATGGGAATTCCCTGGTTGACTCTTCTTACAAGAACAATAAGAACTAGCTTCATTCACGGGAGAATTGACTAACTCCATCAGCTCATTGGTTGAATTTTTTTTAGTGTGGTACTTCAATTCTAGGCTTTGATCTTACCCTCTGTTGGTATCCTCTTCACCATGGACTATGTTGGACGACATCTTGTAATGTAAACATGAATTTGAGCTTATTGACAAATTTATATCCTTGTAACTTTGTCAACTTTTCATGCATGTATTGCCATAATGTTTTCACTTTCTATCCAAGTATCTTATTTTTATAGCTTGGTACCTTAGGCGCCAATGGATAAGGGAAGAAGATTTGGCCAAAGCTTTTAAATAGAATTCAAAACAACTTCGACGCACATTGATATTTTTTGAAGAAGAGAAGTTAGTAACAAGAGATCATCGAAAGGAGGTTAGTTTTGATTATTTGTATTTATTTGTTTGTTAAGGTACGGTAGATACACGTTTGAATTAAATCCCCTCTAACATTTTAACTAATATATTTTCTTAATTTAATGAAAACATCAAGCATTATTTTTCATAGTATTTACCATCGAAGATTAATATGAGTTACCATCAATAATTTCGAAGACATCATCTAGGAGGATTTTAGTGCTGAAATTTTGTGTATATGGTAAAACGAAAGTTAGGTAAACTCCGTGAAGCTTATTTTATTAACACCAAGGTAATAAGATATATAATTGATATTGATCCTGAAAGACTGTTTTCTATTTTATTAAATGTACAGGTTGAAATTTATACCAACTACAATTGAAGCCACCAAGTTAGATGACAATATTAGGTGTACATAACTTATTAGTAGAATACAAAAATGGATTGTTTTACTTCAAAGAAAGAGTCTTAAACTTATCACGGTAGGTAATATTCAAGCTTGAATTGTTTATAAAAATAAACTAAACAGTAAAACCATCGCTTTGTTTTAAATAAACTTAATTTGCGCACCCATTTAATCCACTATACCCAAATCACAAATGAATTAGTCACTAATATGCGTGGAAAACATAATAAGCTCCCTCTAGGCTAGAGGACACATCCGATGAGAAATATTAAAGTTAAATCACATACATGAGGGTGTATGTGTATAAGCTAAATAAAATTAGCAGGTGATATTTATAGTTAAAACCGGTGCCCACCTTGATATAAACTAACTTTGATGCCACCATTTCCAGTTGGAAATAAAATGGGAACTCCAAGGCTTGAACAGTAGATAAATCAAGAGTGGCTATCCTTAAGAAAGGGGATGAACTATGTCAAAAACTTCTGCAACCTATGAATGCAAATTCTTATCCCTGGATATTAAAACATATGCATTAATAAGAGTGTCAATAAGCCAAAATACAAATGGTTCTTTGTGTACAGATTTCATGTGTAGCTTCATTCAATCCTCATATTTTCAATTTTGGCCTTTTATCATATGTTATCAATTCTATGATCTTAATGTAAAAACCATCCACCAAATACTTCAGTAATTAAAAAAATTTGCAACTGTTTTTTGCAATCATGTCCAAGTGTCATGTTTTTTTGCATTCATCGCCATGTCATCTCCAAGCATCATATGTGAATTCTTCAAGCATCTAATGTCTTCAACGAGCTCTTATGTATAGAATATTTACTTTATTCGAATGTTTAAAGACCATTTTATTGACATAATTGAGATAAAATGCAGGAATAGTTCATGATAGAGCAGCTCCAATTCCAGGATTAGGATTGCAATTGACCAACATTTCACACGTTAGATATTTATGGAGCATGCTATTACAAGCAGTTGGAAGTCCAGTGCATGAGTTAGTGGTGGGTTAGAAAAAATGGTAATTCATATAAAACTGGTGGAGCATGCTGCTGAAGGAAAAATGGGACTTTCCATGCGCGGGAGTTGGTGGTGGGTTTGTAATTGGATCCAACTATCGCTTCCAATATGTGTAAGCTTCTTGATTTGTTATTTGTAAGCTTCTTAACTTATTTCTAGGTTGTGATCTTTGAACTAGGTTGTGATACTTTAAAGTGATTTTGTATTTTGATGTTTGTTGTGTATGGTGAATGGTTTTGTGCTTAATTTTGATATTTTGATGTTGTTGAAATGAAGTTTGCTTCAAGAAATGAATTGTGATATACATTTTTATACATTTTAGTAAGTAGTTATGTTATCTGTTGTATATTTTGATTATTATATGCTTTAGGAAATGAAATGTGCTACGTTTTTTATATGCTCCAGGAAATCAGTAACAATTATAAACGTTACAAAGTTTATCTCTATAACAGTTAGAAGTGTTATAAAGGTAAAATTCGTCATGGTTATAATCGTTACAAATCTTTAATTTTGTCACGGTTATAATCGTTACAAACTCTTTAGTTTGTAACGGCTATAAGCGTTGTACTTTCCATGGCGAAAATTGTCACGTACGTCCTAATAACGGTTATAACCATTACGATTTCAATTTGTAATGCTTATAACTGTTACAAATACTCCTTTCTGGGATCTCTAGTTTGGTTCTAGCATGATGTGTTGGATTTTCAGATAGATTTATTACACTAATAATATCACGGTATATTGGTGATTTAACAAAATTTAAACCAAAATCATTTAAGATTTGTTGCATATAAGGAAGCTGTGAACAGACTAATGCACTTGAAATATATTCTGCTTTTGTTGTGAACAGAGATACAGGTTTTGCTTTTTGCTAAACCAGGAAGCAAGAGATGTCCTAAAAAGCGAGAAGTTCCACTTGTACTTTTTCGGTCTGCTTTGCATCCAGCATAGTCAGCATCACTATATGAAATTAAATTGAAAGAATCTTCTTTTAGATAAAAAAGTCCATAGTCTAGGGTATTGTTCATATATCTTAATATTAATTTCACCGATTTTAGATGAGTTTCTTTAGGTAGAGATTGATATCTTGCACATAGACAGACACTTTGCATTATATCTTGTCTACTAGCAGTTATATAGAGTAATGCTCCTATTATACCTTTATATAATTTTTGATCCACATCTATTGAGTTTTCTTCTGTATTTAATTTCATATTTGTTGCCACAGGAATTGGTTTTCCAGTAGTATTTGACATACCAAATTTCTTAACTAAGTCTTTGGCATATTTTTCTTAACTTAGAAAAATTCCATTATTTAATTGCCTTATTTGTTGTCCTAAAAAGAACGTTAATTCTCCCATATGGCTCATTTCAAATTCCTTAGTCATTATATCTGAAAATTCTTTATTTAACTGTTCTTTAGTTGATCCACAAACAATATCGTTTGCATATGTTTGTATAAGTTAAATATCATGACAAGCACCATTGTCCAAGTGATTAAGCTTTGGTGCGAGAGGTCACAAGTTCGAAACCTGCGTAGCATGATTCTGACGTTTATTGATATGTGATATGTTGCCCCAGTGGCATGTTGTATATAAAGTACCATTTCAAAGAAAAAAGTTGAATATCATTATTATTTCTTTTAATAAATATAGTACCATCTTCCTTACCTATTTATAAATTAGATTGTAATAAATAGGACTTTAGTCTATTATGCCATGCTCTAGGAGCATGTTTTAGACCATATAAAGATTACTTTAATTTGTGAACGTGATTAAATAATTTTTTCTTCTTCAAAAAGTAGGGGTTGTTCTACATAGACATCTTTTTTACCAAATCCATTTAAAAATTCACTTTTGACATCCATTTGAAGTAATTTAAAGTTATTAGAATTTGCAAAAGCAATATAAATCTAGTAGCCTCCAATCTGGCTACAGGAGCAAAGATCAAAATCTATTCCTTCTTCTTGACTATAACCTTGAGTAACAAAATGTGCTTTATTCCTAATAATTTCTCCTTTTTCACTCATTTTATTTTTATATACCCATTTAGCTCCTATTACAGACTTATCTTCAGGTCTTGGAACTAATTCCCAAACATCATTTCTGGTAAACCGATTTAGTTATTCTCGCATAGCAAGAATCCACGAATCATCTAATGATTCTTCTTTTGGATTTTTAGGTTTGATGGTTGAGACAAAAGCGAAATCACGCATTTTATTTAATCGATTCCTTGTTTTTACTACATATTCTGCATTTTCTAGAAAGAAAAAATTATCGAATGATCTATCAAATATTTTGTTCTTTTATTTAGATGTAAATTTTTGGAGTTATTATTATATTCATCATTAGTGATTTTATTATTTGTAATTTCATTAGTTTTATCAGCATTCTCTGCTTCATCAAAACTGGGATTCTTAATTTTAAAATTCTCATCAAATGAAACATGTAATGTTTCTTCAATGGTGTTAGTTTTGATGTTAAAAACTTTATAAGCTTTACTTTTGTTATAATAATCAATAAAAATACATTTATCTGATTTAGCATCAAATTTATATTATAATATTTATCAATAAAAGTGGACGGCGCACTTAAAAGCTGGTTAGCATTACTAAAAAATATATATTATAATATATAAATTTATAATAAACATTCTATGTAAATATTGATTAAAATAAAATGGCAGAAAGTAAATAAATTAGTTTACGATCGTGTTTGTATAAATTTAATTGTACAACGTTTATGTATCTTCCTTTGACATTATTGTAGACGTATGTCTATCAGCTATGCATTTATTAACCGCAAATCACAATGGTTAATTATACACATATCCTCGTGTTACCCTTAAGTTAGATTATACCTTTTGATATAGATACAATGTTTGCATTTTGAATACGAATACGTTAAAATAAATTGAAACATAAAATTATATTAAAATTTAATTTAATTTAATTAATAATAAAATATTATTATTAAAAATAAAATATATATTAAATAAATTAAAATATTTATCAAACTCTTTTATCAATAAATACTAAATATGGTTTAGCATAAAATTTATTATTCATATAAACACAAAATAAGATCTGATGCAAATTAATAAAAGTGATTTTTATTTTAAATTCATAATTTTAACCTCATTGCCAATGCATCAGATCTAAAGCGTAACCCCTTGGTGCCTCCAACAATCATGAGTAATTCATCGTCCATCTTACGGAGAACGTTAAATATAGTAGTCTCAATGGATATACCGATACGCTTTTTTTGTGCATGTGGACTATTAACATTTAAGAAGTAATTATTTAGATATCTATTTAATACTTATGCTTACGAACACATTCGTAACTACAATCTATAAAATACTTCTCCTAAAGATTTTCTACTTAAATATGTCTATTTTATTATTTCATTATTCATATCTCCATGTAACACATATAAAAGAAAATAAAATTAAAGGCATACTCTATTCTGAAAAAGATTATTTACAGAGATAAGTTACATAATCATGTACATAATTTCCATTAGAAGTTTGGGCACACCATTAACTCTATTTGTCAATCCTATCATAGTTTGCACATTCTTAGACAGTTTAGTCACTTATTGGTTGAATCAATAAGGAGTCATTCATGTTTATTTAATTGATTCTTTCTTAAACATTACTTTAAAAAGATTTGATTTGATTTTCCTTTAATTTTGCACCGAAACACTTCAGTAGAACCGTCGAAGGCAAAAGATTCAAGCTACTAGATATGACTCCAATGCAATTGAAAACATAGTTTCATCGCTATAGAAAGTATGCCATAATAGGTATTGAAAATAAGACTTCAAGTTGTTGAGAAGATGCAGATATATAGTTATAAAAAATATGATATTATGACTACCAAAAAGATGAATAATATAAATATCAAAAACGTGAATTACAACTACAAAAACATGAATAGCCTGCAAAAACATGAACTGTAACGATCCGTATGTTTAACTATTTTAAATTATTAAATTTAGTGTAATTAATGAATAAAAATGGTTGAAAATAATTTTTTTTAATGATTTATTAATATAGCTTTTGAATATGAACTTGAACAAGATTTTAAAAGAAACAAATTTCGAAGATTTAAGTAATAACAAGTATTGAAAGAATATGCTATGTATTGAATGTGTCTACAATCAACAGTTGAATTGAATAATAAATGTCGAATTCATTAGATGTAAATAAAGTAATTGGTTGATAATTAAAATTTATTCCCTAATATATCGAAATCCATTAAAAATTTTCAAAAAAATTCAACTACAAAGTTGAAGAGCATGGTGAGATCTATACATCCTACCGTGATAGCCTGCAAATCCATACCCCTTTGAGCCGACAATATTCCACACCAATTCAACTCAAAGTGGACAGAAATACGAGTCTTCAGGGTTAAAGAAGAAAGAGGTAGAAGAAGAAGATAAAAATAACAACATCAGAGTCTCACAATCGCAGCGGAACAAAATATAGTATATAATAACAACCTTTAAATACAACGAAATCTGTATTGTTATATACTTACAATCTTCAAAGTACATTGGAAACAATCAACCTGGACAATTTAATAGCTTGTCCTTACACAGCGGAGTAATAATCAAATACGGAAGTACGCTCTTACCCCCAACTCGTCTCTTGAGCTCCTTAGCTTTTAACCTAAATCTGTATAACTCTGTCTGACCCGAGCATCATAATAAAACAACACCCTAGTCAGTCTGGAAAACCAGCGTGAGAAAAACACACTCAATTGGATTATTATATTTTCTGAAAATCCTTTGAAAACAAAGATATCTCGTAAGACCACGCCATGAATAAATATTTCGGGTTTTTACTTTACGATAACCAAAACGTTTTATATCAAAATCGTCTGATATTATAATAGTGTCTATGTACAAATACTTACTCAAATAGCCAAAATTGTTATGTTCATTAAATTCCAACATAATAGGTATACAAACAAGTCCAAATGCACTTATTGGAGATTGTGTTTCCATACAATGGCAGGGCTACTAGGGTACCGCCCATCATATACCTGGTCTAGATCAGAGTACCGAGGACCACTCCCGATCCCCTACAACACAAGACCGGAGCTACCCCTTACTGGATAGTCCTAATAAGATCACTCCACGGTTGGAGTAACCAACTACCACACTACCAAAATAAAAAGTGACCTTTAGACAGGGGAAATCTTACCCTACTTGGGTGCTACCCACTTAACCTTGCCTCCCCTATTTTAACCATTCCCGGTTGATGAGGCTTGAGGCTAGACGTTATCTTTTTAGAACACATTCACTTAGAATGCTCATCGTCCTTCTGACGATGTTCTGATAGCATTCGTCCATAAAAGTTTCCTAAGGTCTGGACAAACCGAATCACCGTCTTCATCATCTTCACGGTCTTCATTCGTAAACATTTCAAACCGGATCGAAGTGGTTTTCGGATAATAAAATCTGATCCCGGTCTCTTCAAAACGATCAGCGCATTGGCCAATATTGATAGTCGGTTATTTAACTATCAAATAACATTCATAAGCAACCATTTGGCCTTAAATGATTTTCCCAAATTATTTATTATGAAATATCTACTTAAGTTATTAATTCCACATTTTCCACGCTTCGAAAATAGCTTTAAAATCACACTTATTCTCATGAAATAAATTTCACCCTTTCCCAAAACTAAGAATATTTTTCCACTTCATTTAATATTCAACACTTGAAAAACCCTTCATTTTATTCCCTATTCCTTTTCTCAAAATATTTACAATATTATTTGTAAATTTCCAAAACTTGTTTTACGCCAATACGATAAATTCTAGAATTCCTTAATTAATTCCCTTTAATATTTCCAAAGCCATTTACTTATTTTAATTTTTTTTACAGTTTCACTTCTACTCTTTTATGGATTTTACTTCACCCTCCGAAGTTCACTTCTCTTACACTTTTGAGTTTTATTTAAGTTTTCCATAATACCACTATAAGATTTCCCTCTAAAATCTTATCCGTTTTAGTACTTCGCTTCCCATCTCAAGAGGATTTTTAATCGAAATTAAAACATTTAAAAACATATATAACTATAAAATAAGAATAATGGGTTTTATTTTTAAAATATGGTTTAAGGTAAAAAAAACTTCGAAATATTCTAAATCCAATAATAGTTTATAAAAATTATATAGCATAATAGATTTAAAAATTCACTTTTAAAACAATTTTACTTTACTCGACAAAAGTTCATTAGAAAATCCAATATCCACCAGTTCAATTCATAAATTCCTCTTGATTCGTATCAAGTCCAATTTAACCAAATTAATCATCGTTTTTCTTATTTGAAATAATATTTCACTATTTATTTTCAAAACAATTACCATTGCCCGATATAAGTTCGCAACATCAACTTATATTTTCCACATATCCACTGATATCGTTTCCTCTTATTTATAAACCTCGTTTATAAATTTGTAAACTCCTTTGAGTTTTTCTTCTAAAAACAAATTATATTTATAAATCCATATTATTATTTATCCTTTAATAAAATTCCACTTTATTTCAATCTATTTTAATTATCGATTTCAATACCTCTTCAAGCACTTAATATATATATATATATATATATATATATATATATATTAATTTCAAATCTTCACTTAAAATAATTTTACAAATGATTAAGTATAACCCAAGTCAGTTAATGTATTTTTGTTCTACTAAATTTCCTTTAGAATAAATCCAAATTTCAATATAAATGTTTTCTTTTAAATTTCCTTTTTGAATTCCTTCATTTTAATTATTTCTGGTTTTTAAAATGCCCATTTTAAATTCCAATGCCAACTAACATTAAATAATTCAATTCATCCAAACCATGCTAATTTTTCCATCATATCATATATCAACATATGTATATATATGAACAATAAATATTTTTGAGGAATCCTGTTGGATTCCTCCTACCTATTTCCTTGCATCCACAGATGTTAGTCAACAAATGAAATATAAATCCCACTTCGACAGGGATATCGTGGTATATAGGATCATACGCTATATAATGCGGGAATATCAATCATTCCAATATATATACTACTATATATATACAATATCATCCAACAAATAAATTATAAATTTATCAATCAAGCCAGACTTCCAATGATTTAAATTTAACATTTAACTTTAAACAAGGTAATCCAAATGAGTGAGAAAATCTCACCTTTATTTTGTTTGCAACCCACTTCAACCTTGACTCAATTTTCCGATTTTTCGACCTTGTATAAACATTTACGGTTTATTAATATTCGAAATAAATCGAACTATCAACTGCCATTTAATAATTCGATTAAATATAAATTTAATTCTAACTAATAATTTTCTTTTAAAAATCCCTTAGTAACTAAAATAAATTAAACAAGTTAATAAAATAAATTAATCACCATAACCTATTATTTTCAAAAATTAAAGTAATAAGTTAAAAATATGTATATGTATATTTATTATTATCTTTATTTTTATTTTATTTTGAAAATACATATCCATATATAAAAAGTCTATATAGATTCCAAAATCTATATAAATATATACCTATAAAATAATCTATATTACCATTTAAAATTTCTATTTTCTAAATCTTATCTGCATATATATTATTTTTGGTTTTACTGTTTATCTATTTAAATTTAAATAGATATGTGACTGTGTGTGTGTGTGTATATATATTTATTTTTATTATACTTTTCCTTACTGTATATGTATACATACATATATATATATATATATATAAATTAATTAAAAAAACATATACCTTACTTCCTAGCCCACGACCACCCCCTGTAGCCATCGACGAACCACCCCGTCGATCGACCATCCAGCTGCGACCAACCCACTGCCCTCTAACCAACGCGAGCTTCTAGGCCTTCGACCACACCCCTAGGTCGCGAACCCCTAGCGTCGCCTTAAATTTGCACGCGACTTTGATTCACCTTGTCGCCCTCTCTACCGCCGAGCCCTACGCCACCGCCCCCAACCTCATGCCGCGCTCGATCGTGAGTCGATACCCCCTACAGCAGAAGACGAAGACGTCAACCCCCCTCAAACTTGTGAAGATCGGTTTCTCACGATCCTTTTTTTTCTTCTGAATTAGGCTGAATCGATTGGAAAGTGGAGAAGGACAAGGGCACGGTTCGATTGAAGAATAAGAGAAGGGATTTTGCGAATAAATTTGGGAATGGGGAGAACGCGATTTGTTCAGTTGATTTTTTCTTGGCCATTACTATTTTTTTCTGAGTACTTAGTTTTGTTTCAACTTACGAGAGGAGGAAGGCTCGTGCTTTTTAAAAGCAGGAAGAAGCGGGTCGCGTTCGATGAAGGATGAACAAGATGTGAAAGCTGCATTTGAATGTCTGCTACAGAGAAGGCAAAAAGGAGTGAGGGTGAAATAAAGCAGGCTGGTGGAAGGGAATCTCTGCTGTGAAAAAAGTTGACGTGAAGGGAATTTGACTGGTTAAACAACATATATTATATTTAGATTTAATTTAAATCGTCTCGATTTGCGTTGCTTAAAATCTCGACATCCCACCGAGGCGTGCCGCTAGTCGTTTATGATGTTATACCCCTATTTCGAACGCAATGGAAAAGGTTTCGAGTCCTAATTCGATCGTATAGAGAAGATGGCTTTTTGGACCAGTTATTTATATTAATTTTGATACAAATTTCAGCGTTTTATAAACCGTACGGCCACACGATAACCCCGAATGCTACGAAATTTGAAATCCGATAATAATACAATATTATGGATCCAGTGAAACTGGTTTTATTGAATTCCGAGACTATACCTCGGAAGGCTATTTTTAAATGTTAATTTAAACGATATATTTTTAAAATTGAACATATCACTTCCAAATTCAACTTTATTAATTACATTGTCTTCAGTGTTATCAATATAAATTTTATAAGCCTTTGAATTATTTTTACCAATCCTTAAACTCAAGTGTTGGGAGTGTTCTCACCCAGAAGACCGAACCAACCCATCTCCAAGGCCTAGCCGAACCACTCACCACCGGATCAGGGCACTGCTGAACCAACCCATCTCCAAGGCCTAGCCGAACCACTCACTACTGGACCAAAACACTACCGAACCACCACCAGACCAAGGCGTTTCCGAACCAACATTGCCAGGCCAGATTACATCAGCCCAGGCCCACCAGCGGATATATACATCCAAGACCCCTACCCCCAGCCTCACTCTATAAATAGAGGGGTAGGGGTACAATAATGGTAGACAAGTTTAAGAGCTCAAGAACGGACAGAACTTTCAAACAACTTTCATACACTTGTAATCAAAGCTTTGTACTTGTAATCTGAATAGTGAAAGAGAATAACATATGAAGTGGACGTAGGCACATTCTGGCTGAACCACTATAAATCTGTGTGTCTTTTACAGTTTAGTCCCTGCTTTTTACATATTTGCATAAATCACCCAAATCACGAAGAACAACATAAAATCGACTAAATCATACGACTTGGAGGTGTTTGCCCCTTTTTTGTGCAAACATTTTTGGTGCTTTCACTGAGAGCTCGAGCTAGAGGGTTCAGCTTCTCCCACTTAACCTTCTTCCCGACAGCATCGCTCATTGCTTGGAAGACATGCCTCCCAGGCAGAAGAAAGATGTTAGCAAAGGAAAGAACATCGCAACTAGCAGCATTCCAGATCCAGTGGTCACAGATCAAGAGAACCGTCCCGTTCGAACAGCAGTATGAAATGGAAATCAGACAAATCCAACAGCCCCTGCCATGGAACAACCGGCAGCAATTACTAGGGCAGATCTAGACAGGGTTGTGGCTGAAGTGACTAACCGCTTCACATCCCAACAAGAAGCCTTGGTGGACCAACTCATGTCACGCTTAAGGGATGCTGAAGAATCCAACCGCAACACTGAATCATGGGATGAGTCCCAGTCTGGAGGATCTGGGAGGCGACAAAGAACTTTCTTCTTCGAAGAAGCTAACAACAGAAACAACAATGGTAGGAGCCGAGCCCGGACTCAGCCTGAATTCCGACCCGAGGAAACACTTGGAACCAAGCCCAACAGGGAAGGTACCAGGCGAGGGTCGGATGTAGCTGAGCCTGTCATGCTACCTAGCCATGGAAACACCAATGAACGGGGCCGAGGTAGAGTTCAGCTCGAAGTTGGACCCGAGGAAGTGCCCGGAACAGAACCCAGCAGGGGAAGATCAAGACAAGGGCCAACTATAGCTGACACTAGCATGCTCCCAGAAGACCAGAGACAGCCACTGGAAAATATCAGGAGTGATAGACGATACCATCCTTACAGATCATTTGGACGGAATCAATCCCGCAGAGAAGAACCAAACTGATTTCTATCTGCTCCAAATTCTGATGAAAGGATGGCGCGATTGTTCAGAGAGTGCGTCCAATGGGATCAAAGAGATCGAGGGATGGGCATTAGGGTAACCAGCCCTTTCACCCGCAATATCGAAATTGCCATCCCCCCGAGAATGGAAAATGCCAACAATGGAACCTTACAAGGGAATCTCTGACCCCGTTGTACACTTGCAGAGATACACACAGCATATGCTCATGAGCGGAGCCATAGAAGGAGTATTGTGCAAATGCTTTCCACTATTCTTGGCAGACCTAGCTACCTCCTGGTTCTGCCACCTACCCCAAGGATCCATCAGCTTATGAGAAATGTTGAAAGAAAAGTTCATCAGCCAGTTCTGCATTCATGTGGAACAACCCAAGGACGCTTATTCCCTATCTAATATTAAACAGAAGCCTGGAGAGACAGTGCAACAATATCTAACCCGATTCAATGCTATAGCGGCCGCAGTCTAAGATGCCGATGAGAAACTTATCTTAATGGCCCTCTGTAGTGGTGTGCATCCGGATACTAAGTTTGCTAGAAGATTAACGAAAGAAAAACCAGATAACGCAATCAAGTCTGGAAAGTTCTGCCCCTTCCACGAATCTCATGGGCATGATACCAATGAATGCCATCATCTCCGGGACTTAATTGAAGAACACATCAGAAGGAAGAGACTGGAACGCTATGTAAAAGGTCAGAACAGGACCCCAGCTCCTGCCAATGAAAACCCAAGGCTACCCCTCCCAGAAACAGGAGGGGGAAATCGCAACACCAGCGACTCCAGTCAAGAGAAGATAGTGGTACATACCATATCGGGAGGACCACACATCGCCGACAGAAGCTGGGCAGAGATGGAAAGATACGGAAAATCACTTAGAAACAATGAAGGCTACGTTAATTCTGTTATGGAAGAACGCCACCCGAAGCGAAAAGAGAATGATGACATTACATTCAATAGGCGTGACCTAGAAGGAAGGCAGTACCCTCACATGGATCCTATGGTCATCTCTGCCCGGTTCGGCCCAGCCGAAGTTTTTCGAATTCTAGTAGACACTAAAAGCTCAGTAAATATCCTATTCAAGCATGCTTTCGACAGAATGAAGCTGTCAATGAAGGATGTGTCTCCTTGCAACAAACCACTACATGGTTTCACTGGAGACGCGAAGATGCCCCTCGGGCAATTGGACCTTTTTGTTGAAATAGGAAGTCACCTCCGCTCCGTTGTGCGGAAACAAACATTTATGCTAATAGATAACCACTCGGCCTACAACGCCTTTTTAGGAAGACCAGCCTTGTCTGACTTCCAAATTGTCTTGGCCCCGTGGTGCCTGAAGATGAAAATCCCAACAGACAATGGAATAGGGGAAGTAGAGGGAGATCAAGACGCCGCTCGAGATTGCTATGTAACTGAACTTCGCAATAATCGCAGGAAGGATAGAGGGAAGAATGCAAAGACTACTCTCTGCATGAAAAACTTGGAAGCATAGAAACTAAAGAAAGCCCCTCCTCTTCGATATACCAGTGATCCTTTCAATGAATTAGACCCCAGAGACAAAGAGGAGGAGGCCACCGCCGAGCCTGCAGAGGCTATGGAGTTTGTATCTGTAGACAAACACGACTCAAGTAGACTGTTGAAAATCGGATCTCAGCTAAGAGCAGAATTGAGGGATCAACTCATTGATTTTCTCCACCATAACTTGGATGTATTTGCATGGACGCACACTGACATGACTGGAATCTCCCCAGACGTGGCATGCCACGTACTAAACATCAATCCTACCAAGGTGCCAGTAAAGTAGAAAAAGAGAAGTATGGGGGCAGAACGATCAGCAGCCCTCGATGAAGAAGTAAAGAACCTACTTGCCAATAACTTCATACGAGAAGCCATCTACCCAGAGTAGATCGCTAACCCGGTACTAGTAAAGAAGGCTAATGGGAAGTGGCGAACATGCATTACTTCTCCAACTTAAATGACACTTGCCCGAAGGATTGCTTCCCACTCCCCCGAATCGATCAGCTTGTGGACAGCACAGCCGGACACGAACTCTTATCTTTTATGGACGTATACTCAGGATATAACCAAATTCCTATGCACGTTCCCGATCAAGACCACACTAGTTTCATCACTGACCGGGGATTGTACTACTACAAAGTAATGCCTTTTGGACTTAAAAATGCCGGAGCTACTTATCAGCGCCTCGTCAACAAGATGTTTGCGGAACTGATAGGACGAACAATGGAAGTTTATGTGGATGACATGCTAGTAAAGTCGAGGAAAGCCAACGATCACGTAAGCCACCTGGGCGAGATGTTTCAGGTACTTCGCCAATATGGAATGAAGCCGAATCCTCTAAAGTGCTCCTTCGGAGTATCATCGGGAAAGTTCTTGGGATTCATCGTCCATGCCAGAGGAATTGAAGCAAGCCCCGATCAAATCCGAGTCTTGAAAGATATCAGGATACCTTCCACTCGAAGAGAAATGCAAAGCCTAAATAGGAAGGTGGCCGCCCTAAGCAGATTCATCTCTAAAGCAACTGACAAGTGCGTCCCCTTCTTCGAGGCTCTAAAGAAAGACAAAGGAAAGTTCGAACAGACTGACGAATGCTTAACAGCCTTTCTTAACCTAATCGAACACCTCCAGAGACCACCAGTACTCTCCCAAACGAAGGCGAAGAGCTATACCTATACCTTGATGTGTCATCTCATGCTCTAAGCGCTGCTTTGGTGAGAGAAGACAACCGCATGCAACGGCCAGTATACTTTGTAAGCAAGAGGTTAACGGGGGCAGAAGCCAGATATCCTAAACTTGAGAAGCTAGCATACTGTTTACTAATCACGCCACGGAAACTGTGACACTATTTCCAATCTCATTCCATCAGAGTTCTAACCGATCAACCGCTAAGGAAGGTACTCCATCGTCCCGACACTTCTGGACGACTACTTAAATGGTGCATTGAACTGAGTCAATATGATATCACCTACCATCCTCGCACCGCCATCAAGGGATAAGCCATGGCCGATTTCATTGCGGAATTCATTACCAACGAAGGTAAGGAGCAATCTGAAATAGAAAAAGACACCAAGTGGAATCTCTTTGTTGATGGAGCATCAAACGAACAAGGCTCGGGGCAGGTATTGTAATAATCACTCCCAGGGGAAGGAAGCTACATTATGCTCTAAGGTTGGAATTCGCTGCTACCAACAACGATGCGGAATATGAAGCAGTAATAGCTGGATTAGAACTTGCCTTAGAGATTGGAGTCAGTTCTTTATGTCTTCATAATGATTCTCAACTTGTTGTAAACCAAGTACTAGGAGAATTTCAGACTCGAGGAGAACGACTCACAGCATATCTAAAGAAGACCAAGCTGCTACTCGATCAATTGGATCACTACTTAATCAAACACATCCCTCGAGAAGAGAACCAAGAGGCCGATGAGCTGGCAAAGCAAGCTAGCATGAAAGACGGTACCATTTCCGGAACAGTAGCCATCTCAAAGCAACTAACCCCAAGTTTCGAGCAAGTGAATCTGATAGCTGCAATCGAAGAGGAAACTTGGATGACTCCCATCCGAAAATTCTTACAAGATGGCACACTGCCCAGCGAGCGTAACGAAGTCAGGAAAATCTTGAGGAAAACTTCCTGCTACACAATACAAGAAGGCATCCTCTATCGGCGCGGCTTCTCTAACCCCTTATTAAGGTGTGTCGCTGGAAGGAAGCTAAGGAAATCTTATCCAACATCCATGAAGGAAGCTGTGGAGATCACATTGGAGGGCAGACTTTGGCGAAGAAAATACTCCGATATGGATATTTCTGGCCCACCTTAAACAAAGACGCCTTAGACTTCGTCAAAAAATGTGACAGATGTCAGAAATTTGCCAAGATTCCTCGACTACCAACAAATGAGATTACTCAAATGACCAGCCCTTGGCCCTTTGCAGTATGGGGAATTGACTTGATTGGCAAACTACCAGTGGGCCGAGGCGGAGCCAAATATGCTATAGTGGCAGTTGACTATTTCACCAAATGGGTGGAAGCAAAACCTCTAAATAAAATATCTTCGGCAAAATTTATTAACTTCTTAATCAAAAATGTTCTATGTAGGTACGGAGTTCCACTCAAAATCATATCGGACAATGGACTTCAATTTGATAGCGAGGAGTTTGCCGACTGGTGCCAAGAGCATGGAATTCACAAAAGCTTCTCATCTGTAGCTTATCCCCAGGCAAACGGACAAGTCGAAGCTGTCAACAAAATTCTCAAAACTCTAATCAAGAAGAAACTTAAAAAGTCAAAAGGCGCTTGGGTGGATGAACTTCCTACGGCACTTTGGGCCTACCGCACATCTTTCAGAACATCAACGAGGCATACTCCCTTCTCTCTGGCATACGGATCGGAGGCCATGCTCCCAATCGAAACTATAGTGCCTTCCCACCGTAGGATCCACTATAACCCAGAAGAGAACGAAGAACTCCTTCACATGTCTTTGGATCTAATTGAAGAGAGAAGAAACGATGCAGCGCTCAAAGCAGCAGCTCACAAGCAAAAAGTGGCAGCGCAATACAACTCCAAAGTCAAGCATCGTAGCTTACAAGAAGGAGTCTCGTCCTTAAGCGAATCTTCCCGCACCCCGGTGCACTAGATCCAATCTGGGACGGACCATATGTAATTCATAAAGATCTCCACAACGGAGCTTATATTTTGTCAACAGTGGATGTAGAGGTGTTCCAAAGGGCATGGAACATCCAACACCTTCGTCGATACTTTTCTTAACTTGTACTGCCTATATGAAGTGAATTAACAAAGAGAATCAGTGGACGTAGGCATTTTCGTGCCGAACCACTTTAAAAACTTGTCTCTTTTTTAACTTGTTCCTTTATATCTTGGCTGCTTGTTAACTTTATCCTTTTCTGTTGAACAAAATCCTGTGTAATGGCATTTCCATTCAAGACACATTACAGCGCGACTTCACCTGGACAAGACCTAATAGGTACTATACGAATCTATGCCCTCCCCAATGAGACACTTTTGCTCCAGCATCCCTCTGCTGCGGGTTAACTCATTGCTCGCGATCGGCCCTTAAAGCCAACTGTAATGAGCCGATTATAAGCCACCGAGAAGGTCGATTATAACCGAGGCAGCTCATTACGGCGTTCGGCTTGCCGGCAACTGTGAACCTACTTTAAGCCCCAACATAAGGTGTGGCCAGCCAGGGGTAGTTCACAGTTGACGATCGGCACCCACGCTAGCCGGCCACGGTAAATCGAATAATACCCACGATTATGGGCCATAATGGCCCGGGTAGTTACTGTGCGCGATCTCGGCTCCGAGTGTCTTAAGTACGAATGTGGTAAAAAAAGAGAAACTCCCCGCGTAGGCGTAAGATGGGCGACAAATGTCTCCAAGACCCACAGCTAGGGAAAGTGACTACAAAACCCGTTTGCCACGAACTTAGCACATCACAGGCCTTCCGTGATTGGAAGTTTTACTGTTTCTTATATTTATATTTTGTTTAAAAACTTTCCTCCTATTCTCTATAACGATCCCTAAAGTACAGGCCACAAAATAGGAGACGCTCGCTAATGGGAATAGAAACTCACAACTGGATGACAGGTCACTCAGCTGCAGTCCACGCTCAGTCATACAAGACATTCAAAGCAACCGTCTACGACTAAAACATAAAGGGCGGTACTTTCTTCTTTTGTATATGAATATGTAGCTGTAATTTATTCGCACATCACACTAACATTGCAAGATATGAAATTATATTTTGAGCGAGAACTTGACATCAAACACAATTGAATCACAGGAATGTGCACAACTATATTTCTTATGCAACACACCAAAATAACGATAGCATTCAAATATGACAGAATTAGCTTAAGTTAAAAACTACTTGCCAAGAATAAAGTCGTTCGTCACGACTAACATAATTATAGCCTAAAAGTTACATTAATGTTTTGGGACTACCATAGACAGCAATGTCAAGTAAACCAAAAGATATCCAGATCAAGTCAAGGAGTCGGCTGCATCGGAGCTCCGCCTCTATCCTACTGGCCCTTCGAGATCTACTTAACCGCCGGATTGGAACTCTCAGCATGTTGACCAGGGGTAGTTGGTGCTTCAGAGGTCCCGCCTGTCCAATTCAGGAGAAGAATCCATTAGATAGACAATATGTAATCAAGTTGCGAAAAGCTAAAAGGGAAGACTTACCAGCATCTGCTCCTTGATCATCTCCTCTAACTGCACACCTATCTCCTCAGCAGTAAGCAGCCGCATACCCTCCTTCACCGCCGCTTTCTCCTCCTTGGTGAATTGGGCTGTAACCACGTCCATTCTAAAGGCCACGCCACCCTCCTTATCTACATCGGCCTTAGCCTCCTCCAGGGCCCTGAGATAAATCCTTGCCATGACTCGGGGATAATCATCCATCCAAGATAAGTTGCCCTGTTTCCAAGTGCGAAAGTATATATCCTGAAGCATCTCATCCATTATCCACTCATTCTCCTCGAACTCCCTTATTCGGTCCTCATAAGCCAACAACTTTGCAGTGGCAGCATCCCTCTCCGATTGGTATCGCGAGCAGTCAGCCTGAAAGGATTTCCTCATCGCCTCCATCTCGTCCTTCAGCTTGGTTTGAGAAAGCTCTACGGCTTCAAGTTTCTCGGATAACTCCTGTACCCGCTCAAGATCCGCTTTCCAAACCTCATCCACCATTGCAATAGCCATATCAATCCATTCCTTACAAACAGCCTCCATTTTCCATAACTCTTCCCTGCTGGCCTCTTCCATGGTTTTCTTTAATTGCCTAGAAGCGGCCTCATGCTGAGAGATCTGAATGGCCTGATCAGCGAGTTTTTTGGCCTGGTCGGAAACCATTAACCGCAGTCGAATGTTAGCACTCCCGATTTCTTCTCCAACCTTGACCAGTCGGGCATGATGCCCCATCAGCTTCCTGGTTTCCTCAGCAACCCGGTCAATGTTTGCCTTAGCTTCGTCCCCCAAAGTTACGACCCGAGATGTAAGCAAGTCAAGGTCCAGGGACTTAGATTCATCCAATACTCTTACCATAGGGTTACGGGGAAGAAGGTGCTCACCGGTAGCCTCATCAAAGGTAATATCACAAGAACCCGGATCCAGATCCGGATGACCTGCAAACGGATTACGAGCCAAGCCTGGATGACCTATCCGAGTGACGGTAGGATTTTCAGACGGGTGCGGAGGAGGTATAAATTCTGTATTCTTCTTCGTGGTATCCTGAAGAGGCTGAGTTGGCGACTGAGGACCAGGTGAGGGTTCAAACAGGGAACGACTCCTCTTCTTCCTTTAGATATCCTCCTCGATAACTCCAAGAAGAGGGCGGTAGCCGACTACGTCTCCAGGACGGTTAGTTGGAGGCTTTGGTTTAGTAGAAGCCTTGAGAAGTTTGTATTATTCAAGACGGTGCTGAACATCTGATGTCTTGGCCACCTTGCCCGCTTCTGTGATAAAAACCAAGTGTTACAAGCATACATTGAGCTATAATTCAAGAAATATATCAAGTTAAGAAGAGTAAAGAGACGCTTTTGTTATACAAACCCTGGGGAGGAGTAGGATATTGCAATAAGTCCTGGATCTCATTCCAGGACGGGAGCTGACCATAAAATATTCTTAAATCCTTATCATAAATGGAGTCGGCAGGAGTCAAAAATTTACCTTGAGTCGCAGGAATCGCCTTAGCTGAAACCCTCGTAGAAGATGAATCAGCGCCGGTCCCGGCCTTGTCAGCTTTTTTAGGCTTCTCCACTAAAGCCGATTCTTCCTCCAACCCTTCAAAAGCTAGGCGGAAAGCGTCATCTGTCCACTCCTAGATCACACCTGCTTGCTCAGAAGACAAAGCCTCAGTGCCATCACCACTCTGTCCGTCGCCGCCATCACCGCTATGACCATCACCATCACCTTCTCCACCACTTCCACTCTCCGCCTCACCTCCTTCATCCTCGCCTCTTTCCTCCTCCACATCTTCCTCCTCCGAGACATCTGGGCATGTGCTGGGGGAGGGTCCATCGGACTTCTTAAGTTTCTTCCCCCCGGCAATTGGATGTTTCGAGAAGGGTTTCCTTTTTCTACCCTTCGCCGTAGCCCCTCCTTTAGCTTTGGCGGCCCTCTCCTCAGCTGTGTCTCTTTGCTTGACCACAGACTGGCGTGGCAGAATCAAGTTGTGCCCCAAAAGAGTAGCATTCCTGATCAAATAAGAGGCTGCCCTCTCCTTTTCCGGAATGGCTTCTATTTCCTCAGCCATCTGTACCAAACGATCATTCTCTACAACCGCAAAGCCACCTGTCGCTAGCAAGAAACAAAGCACATAAGGAGGAGCATTGCAGTCAGAACGGAAATTATAAATAAGAGTCAACTTACAGCTAGAGGTGAAGCGGTGGAAAGAAACAGAGGCATATCTAACAAAGAACCATTCCTTCTTGAACATGCTAACATTTGAATATAAGTCCAGGACTGGCTTGAAAGACACAGCCGATTCTAAGCTAATATACGGAGACCCCTTCTTGTAGCCTCTCAAGTTGTACAGGTACCGAATTTCCCGGTTGGAAGGGGGACGCCCGTATTTTCTCTGGAAGATAATAAACAGGCTCACCAAGATGGCATAGGAGTTGGGCTGAAGCTGAAAAGGGGCCACCTTCAAGTATGTGATAAAGCTGACGATCCAAGCGTTGATCGGGGGAATGGCACCGCACATGCAGTGATACCTACTATAAGAAAAATATCGTTCAGAGGGGTTATATGGCATCACTCCTTTCCATGGCAACATCATATGCGCTCTGTCAATCCCAAAGGATCTAGATATAACGTCAAGCTGTTCGTCTTTGAGGGAGCTGGGAAAGCAGTCAGGCGGTGAGTTCAAAAGCTCCTAAGGACCGTACCTATCTACTAATGATCTCGGGGATGGTCCATGTCGTTCTGGCTCTAACTGAACTGAGGGCACTATGGAGGACTCCCCTTTGTCCTTGGATTTCTTCTTGTCAGAACGAGTTTCTACTTTATGAGACATTATCTGCAACAAAAAAACACGTTCATAATTCAAAACATAAAAGCTCAATCGGTAGTTCGAGGCCAAGGTCCATTCGGCACTCATACTCCCCAAGTGCATTCGGTAGTTCGAGGTGAAATCCCATTCGGCACTCCTACTCCCCAAGTGCATTCGGTAGTTCAAGGCGAAAGCCCATTCGACACTCATACTCCCCGGACTCATTCGGTAGTTCGAGGCGAAAGCCCATTCGGCACTCATACTCCCCAGACTCATTCGGTCGTTCAAGCATAAAGTTTATTCGGCAGAAGAAAACCTCACCTGGTCCGACAGTCAAGTCTGGTTCGTACTTGATTGATTCGGCTATTTCAAACAATGAAGGACGACAGAGGCGTGAAGCCCATACTTATAGGCAAACGTAGGATGACCGGACCAACCGGTTCGGCACTTGGGCCAAATGAGGGTGTCCAAGCTGAGGAAAACAAAGCACGGCATATGCCCCACTTTGCGGGGCAAATGTTGGGCGTGTTCTCACCCAGAAGACCGACCCAACCCATCTCCAAGTCCTAGCCGAACCACTCACCACCGGATCAGGGCACTACCGAACCAACCCATCTCCAAGGCCTAGCAAAATCACTCACCACCGAATCAGGGCACTACCGAACCAACCCATCTCAAGGCCTAGCCGAACCACTCACCACCGGAACAGGGCACTACCGAACCAACCCATCTCCAAGGCCTAGCCGAACCACTCACCACCAGACCAAAACACTACCGAACCATCACCGGACCAAGGCGTTTTCGAACCAACATTGCCAGGCCAGATTACATCAGCCCAGGCCCACCAGCGGCTGTATACATCCAAGACCCCTACCCTCAGCCTCACTCTATAAATAGAGGGGTAGGGGTACAACAATGACAGACAAGTTTGAGAGCTCAAGAATGGACAGAACTTTCAAACAACTTTCGTAAACTTGTACTCAAAGCTTTGTACTTGTAATCTAAACAGTGAAAGAGAATAACATATGAAGTGGACGTAGGCACATTCTGGCCGAACCACTATAAATCTATGTGTCTTTTACAGTTTAGTCCACGCTTTTTACATATTTGCATAAATCACCCAAATCACGAAGAACAACATAAAATCGACTAAATCATACGACTTGGAGGTGTTTGCCCATTTTTTGTGCAAACATCAAGATTCAATAATTTACCCGAATTCCAATTACATAATTCAAAAGTTGAATTGTTATATCTTAGATTTTAAATTCTATTTTATAAATGAAAACCATACTTTTCTTATTCCAAACACAATGTTGAAAAATCCGGGTCGTCATATTCCTCCCCCCTTAAAAGAATTTCATCCCCGAAATTGCCAAGGCAGAAAGAATGCCCCAAACCCACTAACTTATCAAAACCCACTTAGTGAAAATCCCATATTCACTTTTCTAATTCTTTAGTTTCAACTAAACAATTAGTTTCGATTCCTATTACAAAATCCTTTTATTTCAATTTCAATTTGAAATCTATTCGCCGTTAACATAAAAATTTCAAAAATATTCTAACTCCTAAAATTTTCGAAATTTTTTGGCAGAGTCTCCCTTGTACGGAGAAGCTTTTGCAATTTGACAAGAGAGATAAATATATATACATCGATCCATACGGTCGGAAAAACAAAAAAACAAATAATATTTCATATTTCCCGTCTTTTATTTCGTAGGTGTACCTCTATTTAGCATTTTTAAGCAAGCGGCTTATTATTTAGCAATTTGCATGATCAAAATCCAACCAAATGGCCTCCAGATATCTGTATTTACTAAATTTGAACATGTACGTAACATATCTATGAAGTTTATTAACATTTTACTCATTTTCAATAGTTAACACATGGATTTCATAAGCAATGCACACAAGACAATTTCCATAAGCAATTTATATGATTTCAAAACTAATTCAATTGCTTTCACTCGCTTTTCTTACCATTGCATTCAATTTAAGTGATTTACAACTCACTAGCTTATCTGCAATTCATTTTTAAGTCCAAACAACTCATATTCATATCAATTGATCCAAAGTCGATTTTATTTGCTTCCATTTATTCATAGAATTTTATACAATCTTGTTTAGGTCAAACGACAATTACTTCAATGCAAATTCGGCGTTATTCATGCAAATAAACAATCACTTCATTTTATAACTATTTTAAATTGATTCCAACTCAATTTATATTAAATTCTATTCCATTCTAACTTATTTACAATCCATACATTATCATTTTCATTTCATCTTCAAATAGGTTCCATTTCAAAACCATTTTATTAAGCTCGACAGCTTTCCATGCTTATATATTAATAACCATTTCCCAAATTAATTTATTCCAAGCTTTTATTTAATGGGCTTTCCCTTTTTACTCGAAGCTAAGCTTCTATTAATTTTAAAGTTAAGTTAATTTACTTTTATTTATTCCAACTGCATACTTAAGTTTACTTCCATTTAATTTGATTCCCATCTACTCACATTCCATTTAATTCAATTACCTCATTTTCTTTATCCATTTTAACAATATCCAAGGTCATATTTAACTCTTTTACGCTCGAATTGGATTTATTTGCAACTCAAATCATTTCTTTTTTTTAATCCAATTCCATTCCATTCGACAACGACCTCAATTCATATTTAATTCACTTACAACATACATTGAATATTATAATTTATAACTCAAGCTTCATTTTCAAACTCCATTATTAACTCATGTTTCAACTTCTATTCCATCCAATTAAATCTCATTAACATATTCAATTAACTAATTTATTCCAAATTAGTTTACTCCCAACTTGTAATTCAATATTTGATTCTTATCTTCAAAATCACTTCATTATTTTGCTTGAGTTCAATTCTATTTTGTAATTCAAGTTTAGATTTCTATTTCATTTTCAAAATCCAAAACAATTTTATTTTGGCTTATTAATCCCACTTTTAAATTTTATAAGTAACACACTTATTATTCAAGTTTCACCCATTCTAAGCTCAAATATACTCACATTTTATTTTTAACTTAAGACCTTTATTTACAGCCCAAGCTTATTTTTATTCATACATTTCAACCCTCTTATAAGCTATCAAAGCTTATTTATTTCAATTCAATTCTTATCCAACTTATTTCTATTGAAATAGGAATTTTATTCCATTCCACTTAATTCAAATACAACTAGATTTTACTTCAGTTTAATTCAAATCCAACTCAATATCAATGAACTTAGCTTAAGTCTATTTAATTCAACTCACTTTTATTTACTTAGCTTAAGTTAATTTCAGTCCAATTTAATTTTATTTCTCAACCCAAATTTAATTTTATTTTCCAATCCAATAACATCAAAAATTTAACCCATGTAACCAATCTACTTCACCGATTTATTATCATTTTTTTTCCAAATTATCATCAATTAAATTTCAAAAATTTAGTTTTTCAACTTAATCCAAGTTAAATTCTCATTTTTAACCTTTTCACTTTTGATTTTAATTCCAAAATTCAATCTCATACTTTCCTTGGTTATACAAGCTATTTTAAATCTTTACAAATCTCATTTGACTATAATATTATCATCCAAACATCCGGGTTATATAATAATTTAAGAAAATATTTCCTTTTATGTCAAAATATATTTTCTGGGTAAAATTATTTCATTCACCCACTTTTAAAAATAATACCGTGTCGGTTTATCGTGTTCAAGTGTTTATAAATTCTCATCGAATTAGCGGCCAACTTACTCGATCAGAAATCATATTCCACTCAACCAATAGGTCAACACCATATTAAAGCAATTTATAATCACTAAAAAATATGCGCTCGTATCAATTAATATGCTCAAACTCATTTTAGAGTACTACTGTCTCTATCTCTAATGAGTAATCCCCACCAGAGCCAAGGTTCTCGCTTAACCTTCAGCTCTGATACCAAGTGTGATAGCCTACAAATCCTTTCCCCTTTGAGCCGACAATATTCCATACCAATTCAACTCAAAGTGGATAGAAATACGAGTCTTTAGGGTTAAAGAAAAAGAGGCAGAAGAAGAAGATAAAAATAACAACACCAGAGTCTCACAATCGCAACAGAACAAAATACAATATATAATAACAGCCTTTAAATACAACGAAATCGGTACCGTTATATACTTACAATCAACAGAGTACATTGGAAACAATCAACCTGGAAAATTTAATATTGTAACATCCCGCCATTTTGTATGTTTTAAATCGACTATAAACCACACACGTCAGACTCAAAACATATAAAAGGGAGGATTGTTATTAGGGTGAATAATATAAAGCAGAGAAAGAAAAAACAAAACAGAATTTTGCAGAGGAACGATAAAATATAATAATCAAATAAACAGTTCATGAAGTTGTTTACAAAATATTTGATTATACTTACACAATACATATCAGAGTTACACATATCAGAGAATAATAAATAATGCAGCGGAACAACAGGAATACAGTGGAATAATAAAGAAATAATAGTAATGCAATCTTTGTCGTCGTCCTTCAGAAATAAAGTCTTCGAATCCTGAAATGCTCAGATTGACCTGAGCGAATTGAAAAGACAAAACACACGAGTCAGAACTAAAAGATCTTATGTAAGTTAAATCAACTGTAAATAATATGAGTGGAACGGTGTCAGAGATGTTTATCGGATTTGACATCTCCTATCCAGTGTCTAACATAAGTGCAGTAACTTAAGAGATGTTCGGGGTTCACATCTCCTAAGGACCCGTTAAACTGTTTACTATGTAGTAATATTTCCCTATTATAATAATGTCTATAGTAAAATAAACTTACTTTTAAATAGAGTTAAGGGGTTACCCATATAGCCCTTAACACGTAATAGTCTCAGTAGTCCATCCAGTATCATGGTCCCTTCTGATTGGGAAGCCACCAGAGGATACCACACAAGCTACGGGAGAAAACCAAACTCGTACAAGGCGCTCTAGGGTAGGTGACACGGCACAACTAGGCAATGCCAGAGTAGATATACCAATTACGCTTCCGGACCGGTGGTAACGCGTAGCAGCTACTACCGCCCACCTCGAGCCACACCCCTAAAATAAAAAAGGGCCCAAATCAATCACAAAGTAATAGAATGGTATCGAAGGAGTGTGTCCGATAAAAGGTGCTACCTTCTTAGCCCGTCAATCGCTCATGTTTTAGCCACCTTATGCCAACTCACGGGAGTCGGGTCCACGTATATACCTTAAAGGAAACGCCGCCACCATCCTACTTCATTTTGCAATCTCCACCGCGTACACGGTTGTTAAAGTGGTTTTCGGAGTTGGCAGAGAGTATGACAACTTCCGATCCCGGTCTCTTTAACAACCAAACGTTATTATAACACCACGGTCATTTTAAATAATTATACTTCAAATACTAGAATATATTATTCATTTCAAAACCATATAAATAAGATATCATTTCCGTTTAAAAACCAAATCAATATGATATCATTTTATAAAACCCAAATCAATATAATAACATTTTTATTTCAAATGTATCCTTTCCAAAATCATAGCACTTTCAAAATTATAATATTTCGAAACCAACCGCATGAAATATAACCTTTCAAAACATAATACTTCAAATTTCAAAGCCTATAAACCATAACTTCCAAAACTTAATGGTTTGGATATTCAAATAGTATATAAAATAAAATAGTTTGAATTTAAAATTTCTTTATAAAGTAAAATAATTTCCTCGACTTCACAATTTTATTCACTTTAAATTAATTCTCAATTCATCACTTTCAACTCACTTTTAGTTCACTTTCAACTCACAATTTTATTCACTTTAAATTAAATCTCAATTCATCACTTTCAACTCACTTTTAACTCACAATTTTATTCACTTTAAATCAAACCAATTTTATACATAGCTTAAAACCAACAATTTAACTATATATAAAATAACATTTATAAAATATCTAAATCAATTCTCATAAAACCATATAATTCTTTACAAAACCATAGAAATCATTTCAAAACATTTTTATATATAGACCACAGTGTTTGTATATAATTTTCTACCCTATCGTCCAAACCAGCGCCAAAATGTCCATAATTCCAATATGACTCTTGCGGAGAAAACCCAAACATGCACGACCTTCTCCTCGTTCGAAGACTAAACATACGCGACCTTACAGCCGCTACCCCATGCATGTCATTATCTTTGACCATGAAGCTGCGCCGCCTACGCGCGCCCATAGGCCAGGGCGCCACCACCAAACCCACGCCAAGACCCCCTCTACACGACGCCGCAGCCCCCACCCCTACGGCGCAACCCACCGCCGTCGCCAATTAGGGTCTGCCGAACCCTAGTTCGCAAAATTCCGGCGCCACATCCCTCTATGCATCCTCCGACCACCATCAAACGACTCCCCGAACCCAACTCTCCAATACCCAGAAAGCAATTTCTCGATTGCCGCCCAAATCGAAAACGCCCAAATTCTAGGTTAGGGTTCGCCGATTCGAAACTTTGATCGAGATTTGCCATTGATTCGAGTATAAATTCCAAAAACGAACACTTGACGCAGATTCGTATTGTCGAGATATACGATATATAATTTTTTCGGATTTTTTTGAGGAGTTTGAATTTTTGATTTGATTTTGAATTGCAATTGGATCTATAATTTGATTGTCTGCCATTGAGAAGGAGAGACAGCTGAATTGTACGTACAAAAAAATAAACATAAGGAATAGACTAGGGTTTATAACGAGGTATATATATGCAAAGCTGAAATCAGAATGGATGGACACGATTGATATACGCGTTGAACGATAAAATGGCCCGAAAAGCCCGTTCTGATTCCGGAATGAAATTGGGTCAACCCATATATCAAAATAGATGTTTTAAAATATTTTAAACGCAATGGAATAGGTTTTAAGTCCAAATTCTTTCGTATGAAGAAGTTATGCTAAAATCAAATTATTTCAAATTGATTTCAATTTAATTGATTGCTAGGCGTTTCGAGCCCGTACGATCAAACGACAGGTCCGTTCGATACGAAACTTGAAATCTTACAATAATTCACAGTTACGGATCCGATGAAACCGGTTTCATCGAAATCCAAGTCAGTGGCTAAAATGGTTATTTTTCCAGTTAATTAAATAAATTAATAATAAATTAATTAAATCAAATTTCAATTTCAACTCTATAATTTACAAATTTCATTATTATTAAATTTCTTAATCATTTACACTAATTTAACAAAATTTAAATGTCAATTTAGAGTTGATTAATTTATCAATTTTCAGTGTTAGCCTTAATTCCATTATATTCAGAAATTATAAATTTAGTTTCCAATAATTCTATTTAATTTAGTTTTCATTCTATTATTCAATTCATTATTATCAAACGGATGAAATTAACATTGGATTCAAATCTATTATATTAATATTCTCACATTCCATCATCATTTCAATTAACGCAATATTTAGATATTTAATTTCATTTGTTTGCAATTAAATCCAATTATTATAATTCAAATCCCATTAAATTGATAAGTCTTCATTTCCATTCTTTTAAATTCAATAAATTGTCCTATTATGGATAATATTAACATTATTTTCAAATATTACCTTAATTAACATTAGCGTAATAATTTATTTAGATTTATTGCAATTGATTCCAATTCAATTTAATGAATTAAAATGTATTGGTAAATTATAATAATTGTTGCCACTAACTCTTAATCATACTTTTATAAGTTTTCTTTCCAAACAATATTATAATTAATTATAGGACATTGATTTTATTCAATTACTATTTATTATTTTCAATTCATTAATTAATTCACTCTTTACCTTTGTTTTCTTATATAAATTTTTTAGCATAGCATAACAATTTACATTACTTCAATTTAATCGAAATTTCATTTCGATTGTTAATACTTAGCTTTAATTTCCATGGTTTCATTTCATTTTAGCGTTCATTTCATTATTAAATTACAAAATTTTTGTTTCGTCTTAATTTATTTACCAAAACCTTAATAAACCAACTAATTTAAATCATCGAAAATTACGGGTCGCTACACTCTCCCCCACTCAAAACTTTTCATCCCCGAAAAGGAAAACGAAGGGAAAAGAAGGAATCGAGTAAACAATACATCTTATTCAAAAATATTAACTTCATAAACAAATAAATTTACAAAGTTTATCAATTTAAATAAAATATACCAATTTATAACCATTAAGTCATTTTATACTCATGTTAATAAAGTTTGGAAAACATTTTCAAAAATTTTCTAAGTCCAAAATTTACGGAAAATTTCGGCAGAGTATCCTTTGTATGGAAAGGCTCGGGAGAAATATAATATCAATTATAACAAAATATCACAAATTATTTCCAAAATAACATATCCCAACACGGGAAAAACAATATAATAATGCTATAAACCCGTAATCCGAAAACGTACCTATTTATCGGGCAATTAACGCTTATTTAATGAAGCCAAAAGTAGTAGCAATTGCTTCCATAACATGTATTTCACTTATATAATCCAAAAGAGTTAATAATTATACAAAAATGAAATATTTAAAATTGTTTTCAACTTCAAACGGAAAAGTTAATATAAAACAACGATAATCAATTGCAACCAACATATAATCATCATATACAATCAACATAAATCAATTTGTTCATCCACATCCACCAAAACAAGTAGTCAGTTCAGGCTTAGTCGCTTTTAAATTGTATAGAATAGCAAATAACTATTAAGTATACCATTTATTCATCATCTTAGATAAAACCGAATAGATTATTCACACTTCCAAACAATTTTAAAGTACCCTTGCCCAAATAACCATAAAGCAAACAAACAACAATTTCAAACAATAGATCAAGTTCATTCTTATTAATTTCATTTCATACATTTATTGTCCGATTTCCTTCTCATTCATATAATGATTTATCCTTTTAATTTACATTTATTTCTTGCAAAATTTCATTTTCATCCATTGATTCAGTGTCTATTTCACTTATTTGCACTCATACTTACACAAACTCATTTTATTTATTCATATCATGTAAATTTTCTTTTTATTGCATTACATTCATTCATTTCTCAATTTCATTTATTTTCATTCATTTATTACTTAATTTCATTTGTTTATTTATTTATAATACTTACCTTCAATTTATTTAATTTGTAGCATTTCAATTATACTTAAGTTTATAACAACTACAACATCCAACTCTTATTTATTAAAGAATTTCATTGGATACTTTCATTATTTCAAATTTTACTTGTAAAATTTCCCATTACATTTTCTTTAACATTTTAACTTTTTATAGTTGGTAAGTTATATGAATGAAAAAAATGCAATTGAAGATTATACAAGTTTATCTCATTCCTTTAAATTAGTTAATTGTTCAATAATCCTATCCTTTGTCTTATAGGTTACACATTTAAAATTTTCTTGTAGTTTCATTCACAACTTACATTAAATCTCCTACTTTAATTAGAGGTTCCAAATTTTAATTAATTACATTCAATTTCACCACAATAATTGAAACTATTAATCAACGGAAACTTAAGAACTAAATACTGGGTTAAATTTCAAATCATTTAAATAATAGATAAATGTATATACTTATAGTTTATATATCCAATTACATATAAAATAATTTAAAATTTATATTGGTTTATCAAAATAAGTCTGCAGTAAAACTACTACAATGGCCTTCCCACTTCGAAACTCGAAAATGAATGTCGATGATGCGTGCACTCATCATCGAAATTATTTTCCAGCGATAGAGAGGGGAGTACATAACTTATTTCTTCCAAAATTTCATTAAAGTAGTTCTTTCAAATCATATTGAAATATTTATATCAGAAAATACTTCTAAATAATAATATTATTATTATTCCAAAATCATTTAAAAGAAATTTTCAAAACCGCGGAACTCAAGTTCTGAATTTCCAATTTTCATTTATTTTCTTTTCAATCTCATTTCAACTATTATTTATAGATTTCATTACCTAACAACCAATATATAGGTATCAAATATATCATTTATATAATCTTATTCTATATATAGAAAATATAATATGAAAAATTATTTCATTCACCTATATTCAAAGCAAATATTGTGTCGGTCTATCCTGTTAAGTGTTTAGAAATCCCTACTAATGTCATAGCGTCCTATGCACCAACCAGAATTTATAAATACAAAACGGAACAAATTAACACAATATCAAAACCTTTTTATAACACTAACAAATACGCTCTCATATATATATATATATGTATGTATGTATGTCTATATATATGTATATATATGTATATATATATATGTATGTATATATGTATATATATATATTTATATACACTCAGTGACTCATCATAGGGTATTACTATCCTATAATTAGAGTCATACCCCATAAAGCTAAGGTTTATCACTAAACCAAAGCTCTGATACCAGATGGAACATCCCGCCTTTTTGTACATTTTAAATCGACTATAAACCACACACGTCAGACTCAAACCATACAAAAGTGCGGATTGTTATTGGGGTGAGTAAGAAAAAGCAGAGAAAGAAAAAAACAAAACATAATCTTACAGCGGAACGGTAAAATATAATAATCAAATAAAAAGTTCATGAAGCTATTTACAAAATATTTGATTATACTTACACAATACATATCAGAGTTACACATACCAGAGAATAATAAATAATGCAGCGGAACAACAGGAATGCAGTGGAATAATAAATAAATAATAGTAATGCAATCTCCGTCGTCGTCCTCCAGGAATAAAGTCTTCGAATCCTGAAATGCTCAGACTGACCCGAGCAAATTGAAAATGTAACGACCCAGAATTTTTGTCATTTGAAATTCGTATATTTAATTGATTTTAAATATTAACAAGTAAAATTTGTAAGTTGAATAAATTTTATTTCGAATATCTAGGTTTAATTGGATAATTAAATCGATAATTTAATATTTGAAATTACAGAAATAATTGGGAATTGGGTTTAATGTGATTAAAATCGATTTGTAAAGTTGTATTTAATCATATTGGAGTTAGAATGATGTTATAGAACTTTCAAAATTGAATTAAAAGTTAATTTGTGGAAATTGAATATTTTAATATTTAATTGACGAGTAAAAATAGTCATTTTTCAAACAGTCTCGAAATTCGACGAAACTAGTTTCATCGGATCCGTAATGTTAGATTATTTTATGGTTTCAAATTTCGTGTCAATCGGATTTACGGTTTGTCCGGGGCAAGCTAAAACGCGTAGAAATCGGTTTGAGTGAATTTTAAATTTAAATAGTCGATTCAAAAACCTATCTTCCAAATATGATCAAATTGGCTCCCGATATATATTCCATTGCATAAAAAATTATAAACGCTAGGTGGCACGCTTCGTTTGGAGTTCGAAAAATTTCGGGGTGAATATTGTTTTGCAATTTTCTATAAAAGGCCACCATAATTCACATTTTACACAAAACCCTAACCCTAGAAGCTTCAGCCGCCACTTTTTCGTTAATGAACGAAAATTCATCTCCTTCTCCCTCAATTTTCTTTAAATCCACCAATTAATTCAAGAAACCTTTAACTGCAAAGTTGTAGAGTGTAGTGAGAGCTACATATTCAACGGCTATGATCGCAAATTTCGCCATGGATCGATGGCAATATGAGTTCGAACGCGCAACGTTCGTGCACAGTTTTCAACACCAAGGCGAGGCCGAGCTTCACTATTTTCTGGCCGAGCATGGAGTAGGTGATGTGCTTTCAAATGGAGGTCCCCGATCAACTTCTAGGCGCGTGCTGGTGGCTCGAAAATTCGATGGAAGGGGCGGCCGAAATGGGTTTTGTGCACATGTAACCTGTGTTGGGGAAGAAATAGATGCGCGGCCAGGATTGCAAGGGCTTGAAACGTGCGACCGTGATTAAAGGAAGGAATGCTACACTTATTTTAAAATAAGCGCCTGTTATTCGGTTTAGCCGGGAGAGGACCTTTGGGTCATAAATCCCATTCCGAATAGTGATACGTCGTAATGGATAGCATTTGAAGACCGGTGTTGAAGACCGTATATTTTCGGAAATAAAAGGATTACCGTCGAATGTCTCTGCATCGGCTGATCTCCGATATAGAGATTTTATCACCCTTTGTGATGGGAATTCCGGACGTGATTAGTGAATATCCGGATTTGCAAGGGCTTCTTTTGGAAGTGCCTTCGGTTCCGTTCGATCCCGGAACGGACTTGTATGGATGTGTGTCTGACATTACAATTTGAGATGTAAAGCTGGTTTCTATCAAATACATTTCTGTATGTGGCGGAGAATTTATTCTCTTAGCTTAACACCCTTCTCTGAGACGTACGAGCTTAGAGGTTATGTAGTTGATGGTTACTAGTGATACATTCCCAATTTGGTAATGTGGCATGCTGAGTGCTGCTGATCATTTGTTGATCAAAGCGTGGCTTTTATGAAAAGCGTAGCTTTGTGGACGAGACTTCGTCGAACCTCACAACCCGGTAATGGTCAAAACAGGAAGAATGCAACAAGGTTTTTTGGGGATAGCGCCCCCATAGGGTATGTACATTTCCTTCTGGATAGAGGTGGTATTATGGTATGGAGCCCAAATACTTAACCTATGTGGTTGCTGCAAATTTATTTCTTTGTGGTTGTTGGCGAATCCCGGGATTTAGGTCGGTTACGACCGTTGGATGACATACTCGTGTTAGTTGTTACCTAGCTAGAGGTAACCCGGCCTTGTGTTGGTAGAGATCTGGTTAGGTTCTCAGGGCGTCTTTCCAGAGGCGTACCCATGTGGCAATGGGAAGTTCCTTGGCCTGACCATTTGTTGGAAAATACAAAGAAACAATACGAGCCCTGTACAATTTTAGTGGTATAACCTGCTATGAAATGTGGCGGTAACCTGCTATTGAACATGGTGGCTATAGTAGGCATACGATAATGGTCGTATGTTGGCTAAGTTTTATATTATACTTTCGAAATGTTTTCCTACACTTTGCACTTATAGTAATAATATCAAAGAAATTTACGTGTCAAGCATGTTTGACTATCATAAGGAGAAATCTCCTCCGATTCTGCGTTTGCATTGCTTGTGTGTGCGGGAGGCCTTATGGTAGTTACATTTTCTAAAAGCACCGTGGATCTATTTTAAAATATTTTTTTGTTTGTTTTTAAAGATAAATAACTGTTTTTATGTTCTCACACCAGTCCCATGACCGACCTGGAGTTTATTGGTCCCTTCCTAAACTCTGGGTGCCCATCATTTTCCACACGGGTAGTCTAGAGTCAGGTTATCAGGTCATTCTGGAATTCAGGAGCTGCTGTAGAGATCTGGAGGCAAGCTGGATGGCGTAGCGTATCACTAGTATATAGTATTTCTTTTCCATTGTTTGTTGTTATAAACTCTGATAATGTAATGTAATGTGATGCAATGTAATAGTAGATATGATTCTTTGTTTTAAAGATTATTCATTAATATATTATATGTCGTTCCGCTGCGAAATGTGAGATTCTGTTATTGTTTCTGTTTTCTTCTTTCTTTCTTCTTCTACCTCTTCTTCTTTAACCCTAACGGTTCGGCTTTCCGGCATTCGATTTCTCGGCAGTTGATACAGTGGACGTATTAATGTCGATTTTCGAAAGTCGAAAATCCCGTACGTTACAGAAAAGACAAAACACTCGAGTTAGAACTAAAAGATCTTATGTAAGTTAAATCAACTGTAAATATTATGAGTGGAACAATGTCAGAGATGTTTATGGGATTTGACATCTCATATCCAGTGTCTAAAGTAAATGCAGTAACTTAAGAGATGCTCGGGATTCACATCTCATAAGGATCCGTTAAACTATTTACAATGTAGTAATATTTCGCTATTATAATAATGTCTATAATAAAATAAACTTACTTTTAAAAAGGTTTAAGGGGTTACCCATATAGCCCTTAACACATAATAGTCCCAGTAGGCCATCCAGTATCATGGTCCATCCTGATCAGGAAGCAACCAGAGGATACCACACGGGCTACGGGAGAAAACCAAACTCGTACAAGGCGCTCTAGGGTAGGTGACACGGCAAAACTAGGCAATGCCAGGGTAGATATACCAATTACGCTTCCGGACCAGTGGTAACACGTAGCAGCTACTACGGCCTGCCTCGAGCCACACCCCCAAAATCAAAAAGGGCCTAAATTAATCATAAATTAATAGAATGGTATCGAAGTAGTGTGTTCGATAAAAGGTGCTACCTTCTTAGCCCGTCAATCGCACCTGTTTTAGCTACCTTATGCCAACTCACGGGAGTCGGGTCCACGTATATACCTCAAAGGAAACGCCGCCACCATCCTACTTCATTCTGGAATCTCTACCGCGTACACGGTTGTTAAAGTGGTTTTTGGAGTTGGCAGAGAGTATGACAACTTCCGATTCCGGTCTCTTTAACAACCAAACGTTATTATAATGCTGCGGTCATTTTAAATAATTATACTTCAAATACCAGAATATAATATTCATTTCAAAACCATATAAATACGATATCATTTCCGTTTAAAAACCAAATCAGTATGATATCATTTTATAAAACCCAAATCAATATAATATCATTTTTATTTCAAATATATCCTTTCCAAAATCATAGCACTTTCAAAATTATAATATTTCGAAACCAACTGCTTGAAATATAAACTTTCAAAACATAGTACTTCAAATTTCAAAGCTTGTAAACCATAACTTTCAAAACTTAATGGTTTGGATATTCAAACAGTATATAAAATAAAATAGTTTGAATTTAAAATTTCTTTATGAAGTAAAATAATTTCCTCGACTTCACAATTTTATTCACTTTAAATTGAATCTCAGTTCATCACTTTCAACTCACTTTCAGTATCAATCAACCATTTCAATTCCAGTATATTTCAAACTTTGAGTATTTAACAATTTCAAAACTAAGGTTGGTAATTACGATTCAACAATTCAATGTTCTATTATTTAGTTTTTAAATATTTGCATAATAAACCCATTATCATATAAATGAAACTCAACTTACAAATAACTAAATATTTCCTTCAATTTATTTATACTTGAAATATTCGTTTAATTCATCTTAAACCAAAATCCCAGGGGTGGGCGTGGGTCAATTTGGTGCGGTTTGGAGTCCAAACCGCTTCCGCACCGCATCAAATGGTTAATCAAAAATACAAGCCATTATACCAATCCTTTAAACGGTTCGGTTTGGTCCGGTTTGAATGTAATGCGGTTTGGTTTCGGTTCGGTCCGGTTTGAACCCATATTAAATATGAAATAAAAGAATTACTACCATCAAAAATCAATTTACAAAAGCAACCATGTGAAACTTTTACATTTAAAGGTTAAAACACATAATGTTATACTGAAATGAAAGATTAGTTCTCAATTGTATGAATATTTCAATTTAACATTCACCTACAAGTTAGATTTTTTTGGGTAGATTAACCAAATATCAAATTAATCAATGCATAATCATTAAGGAAAATGACTAGAATAAGATTATAATTAGCATTTATTCACAAAAAAAATGAGATGAAAAATATTATACCAAACTATAACTCCTTCCTTTATATCAACGATTATTATTAATATAACAACAACATACACTAAAAATAGAAAGTACATCGTTAGAATCTAAAATAAGATAGGAGTTGCTTATACTTTTATCATAAGATTACTAATATAAATTTTCGATTCGATCCGGTTTAGTATGGTTGGTTAACCGCAACCGAATCGTATCGATGCGAGTCGGTCCGGTTTGGGGTATCATCTCTAATTTGAAGATTCGGTGCGGATTTCCACACAGCTTTTGCAGTCCGGTGCGTGCGGTTTCTGTTAGCGGTGCGGTTTATGCCCACCCCTACAAAATCCAGTTATATATATCATATCTTTAAAATCTCAATTTCATTAAAATTCAAATCAATTTCATACTTATCTTCCCACCTTATTCTCATTTAAGTCATTATAAACTCCAGAAATATAATTTAAATAAATGCTAAACCATATTATATCTTAATAAAAATAAAACTTTATTATTAAACTTCTTTTATACTTTAAACCAATTTTATACATAGCTTAAAACCAAGAATTTAACTATATATAAAATAACATTTATAAAATATCCAAATGAATATCTCATAAAACCATATAATTCTTTACAAAACCATAGAAATCATTTCAAAATATTTTTATATATAGACCACGGTGTCTATATATAATTTTCTACCTTATGGTAAGTGATATGGATATTTATCATTTCAATTCGTAATTTAAAATAAAATGCGGTTATATATCATTTCAAACCGCAATCCCGAATGGAATAAAAATGCATAACAATTTGCAGTTTATAACAATATAAAATACAACACCCATTCATCCAATATCAACCATTTATCACAATCATCATCCAATTCAAACAATAACATCAATATAAAACAGATAATAAATAACAGGTATTTACAAGCAGTTTATATTCAATAATAAATTAAATAACTATTTAACTGGCAGTTTATATGCAATAATAGCTTAAATAACAATTTAATTCAATAAATTCAATTTAACCGAGATGATGAATAAAAATATGTCAAACAGTCATAAATAAATTTCTAATCACATCAAAAATTAATTTAACACACATAAGAAATTTTAGAAGTTGTGAGTGGGTTAAAACACTCACCTTTTGAATTTAAAGTAAATTTAAATCCAATTTAAACCCAAAATTTGAACAGTCCCAGAATTCGTCCATATCAGTGCCAAAATGTTCGAAATTCCAATACAAACCTAGTGGAGAAAACCACGCGTGGAACGAACCTCGTATGCGAAAGTTATTCGTGCTAGAAGTTCTGAAATTTAATAGATTAAAAAAATAAAGAAAATATGGGAAAAAGGACACGTCACCTTCTCCTCCTTCGAAGCCCAAACGTTCGTGACCTTACAGCCGCTACCCCACGCACGTCATCATCTTTGACCACGAAGATGTGCCGCCTACGCGCGACCATAGGCCACGGCGCCACCACCAAACGCCACGTCAAGCCCCCCTCTACACAATGCCGCAACCCCGACCCCTCCGGTGCAACCCGCTGCCGTCGCCAATTAGGGTCTGCCGAACCCTAGTTCGCAAAATTCCGGCGCCACAGCCCTCTACGTAACCTCCGACCACCATCAAACGACTCCTCGAACCCAGCTCTCCCATACCCAGAAAGCAATTTCTCGATTGCTGCTCAAATCGAAAACACCCAAATTCAAGCTTAGGGTTCGCCGATTCAGAACTTTGACCGAGATTTGCCGTTTATTCGAGTATCAATTCCAAAAATGAACACTTGACGCAGATTCATATTGTCGAGATATACGATATATAATTGTTTCGGATTTTTTTGTGGAGTCTGAATTTTTGATTTGATTTTTGAACTGCAATTGGATCTAGAATTTGATTGTTTGCCATTGAGAAGGAGAGACAGCTGAATTGTATGTATAGAACAATGAACATAAGGAATAGGCTAGGGTTTATAATGAGGTATATATATGTAAAGCTGAAATCAGAATGGATGGACACAATTGATATACGCTTTGAACGTTAAAATGGCCCGAAAAGCCCGTTCGGACTCTGGAATGAAATTGGGTCAACCGATACATCAAAGTAGATGTTTTAAAATATTTTTAATTCAATAGAATAGGTTTCAAGTCCAAATTCTATCGTATGAAGAAGTTATGCCAAAATCAAATTATTTCAAATTGATTTCAATTGATTTCAATTTAATTGATTTCTAGGTGTTTCGAGCCCATACAATCAAACGACAAGTCAGATCGATACGAAACTTGAAATCTCATAATATTTCACCATTACGGATCTGATGAAACTGGTTTCGTCGAAATCCGAGTCAGTGGCCAAAATGGCTATTTTTCCAGTTAATTAAATAAATTAATAATAAATTAATTAAATCAAATTTCAATTTCAACTCTATAATTTACAAATTTCATTATTATTAAATTTCTTAATCATTTACACTAATTTAACCAAATTTAAATGTAAATTTAAAGTTGATTAATTTATCAATTTTCAGTGTTAGCCTTAATTCCATTATATTCAGAAATTATAAATTTAATTTCCAATAATTCTATTTAATTTACTTTTCATTCTATTATTCAATTCATTATTATCAAATGGATGAAATTAACATTGGATTCAAATCTATTATATTAATATTCTCACATTCCATCATCATTTCAATTAACGTAATATTTAGATATTTAATTTCATTTATTTGCAATTAAATCCAATTATTATAGTTCAAATCCCATTAAATTGATAAGTCTTCATTTCCATTCTTTTAAATTCAACAGATTGTCCTATTATGGATAATATTAACATTATTTTAAAATATTACCTTAATTAACATTAGCGTAATAATTAATTTATATTTGTTGCAATTGATTCTAATTCAATTTAATGAATTAAAATATATCGGTAACTTATAATAATTGTTGCCACTAACTCTTAATCATACTTTTATAAGTTTTCATTTCCAACAATATTATAATTACTTATAGGACATTGATGTTATTCAATTACTATTTATTATTATCAATTCATTAATTAATTCACTATTTACCTTTGTTTTCTTATATAATTTTTTTAGCCTAGTATAACAATTTCCATTACTTTAATTTAATCGAAATTTCATTTCAATTATTAATACTTTGCTTTAATTTCCATGGTTGCATTTCATTTTAGCATTCATTTCATTATTAAATTACAAAATTTTTGTTTCGTCTTAATTTATTTACCAAAACCTTCACAAACCAACTAATTTAAATCACTGAAAATTACGGGTCATTAAAAATAGCTTGTCCTTACATAGCGGAATAATAATCAAATACAGAAGTACGCTCCGCCACCCAGCTCGTCTCTTGAGCGCCTTAGTTTTTTAACCTGAATCTGTACAACTCAGTCTGAACCCGAGCATCATAGTAAAACAACACACGAGTTAGTCTGGAAAACCAGCGTGAGAAAAAACACTCAATTGGATTATTATATTTTCTGAAAATCCTTTGAAAACAAAGGTATCTCATAAGACTACACCACGGATAAATATGTCGGGTATTTACCTTACGATAACCAAAACTTTTTATATCAAAATCCTCTGATATTATAATAGTGTCTAAGTACAAATACTTATTCAAATAGCCGAAATTTTTACATTCATTAAATTCCAACATAATAGGTATACAAACAAGTCTGAAGGCACTAATTAAAGATTGGTTTTCCATACAAAGGTAGGGCTACTAGGGTACCGCTCATCACAGTACCTACTCCAGATCAGAGTATCGAGGACCACTCCCGATCCCCTGCAACACAAGACCGGAGCTACCCCTTATTGGATAGACCGAATAAGATCAACCCATGGTTGGAGCGACCAACCGCCACACTACCGGAATAAAAAGGAACCTCTAGACAGGGGAAATCTTACCCTACTTGGGTGCTATCCACTTAGCCTTGCTGCACCTCCCCTATTTTAGCCATTCCTGATTGATGAGGCTTGAGGCTATGCGTTACCTTTTTAGAACACATTCACTTAGAATGCTCATCGTCCTCCTAACAATGTTCTGATAGCATTCGTCCATACAAGTTGCCCTGGGTATGGACAAACCGAATCACCATCTTCACAGTCTTCATTCGTAAATGTTTCAAACCGGATCAAAGTGGTTTTCGGGTAACTAAATCTAATCCCGGTCTCTTCGAAACGATCAGTGCACTGGCCAATATTGATAGTCGGTTAATTAACTATCAAATAACATTCACAAGTAATCAATTTGCCTTAAATGAGTTTCCTAAATTATTTATTCCAAAATATCTACTTAAATATTAATTCCACATTTTCAAGACTTTGAAATAGCTTTCAAATCACTCTTATTCTCATGGATTAAATTTCACCCTTTCCCAAAACTTAGAATATTTTCCCACTTCATTTAATATTCAACACTTGAAAAACCCTTTATATTATTCCCTATTCCTTTTCTTAAAATATTTACAATTTTATTTGTATATTTCCAAAACACTTTTTACACCAATTCGATAAATTCTAGAATTCCTTAATCAATTCCTTCTAATATTTCCAAAGCCATTTACTTATTTTAAATTTTTTTACAACTTCACTTCTACTCTTTTGGTAATTTTACTTCACCCTCCGAAGTTCACTTCTCTTATGCTTTAGAGTTTTATTTAAGTTTTCCATAATACCACTATAAGATTTCCCTCTAAAATCTTATCCGTTTTAATTCTTCGCTTCCCATCTCAAGAGGATTTTTCATCGAAATTAAAACATTTAAAAACATATATAACTATAAAATAAGAATAATGGGTTTTATTTTTAAAATATGGTTTATGGTAAACAAACTTTGAAATATTCTAAATCCAATAATAGTTTATAAAAATTATATAGTAAAGTAGATTTAAAAATTCACTTTTAAAACAATTTTACTTTACTCGACAAAAGTTCTTTAGAAAATACAATATCCACCATTTCAATTCATAAATTCCTCTTGATTCGTATCAAGTCGAATATAACCAAATTAATCATCGTTTTTCTTATTTGAAATAATATTTCACTATTTCTTTTCGAAACAATTCCCATTGCCCGATATAAGTTTTCACCATCAACTTATATTTTCCACATATCTACTGATATCATTTCCCATTATTTATAAACCCCATTTATAAATTTATAGACTCCTTTGAGATTTTCTTCTAAAAACAAATTATATTTATAAATCAATATTATTATTTATCCTTTAATAAAATTCCATTTTATTTCAATCTATTTTAATTATCGATTTCAATACCTTTTCAAGCACTTAATATATATATTTTAGTTTCAAATCTTCACTTAAAACAATCTTACAAATGATTACGTATAACCCAAGTCAGTTAATGTATTTTTGTTCTACTAAATTTCCTTTAGAATAAATCCAGTTTTTGAATATAAATGTTTTCTTTTAAATTTCCTTTTTGAATTCCTTCATTTTAATTATTTTTGGTTTTTAAAATGCCTATTTTAAATTCCAATGCCAACTAACACTTAATAATTCAATTCATTCAAACCATGCCAATTTTTCCATCATATCATATATCAACTTATATATATATATATATATATATATATATATATATATATATATATATGAACAATAAATATTTTTGAGGAATCCGGTTGGATGCCTCCAACCTGTTTTCCTACACCCATAGATGTTAGTCAACAAATGAAATAGCAATCCTACTTCATGGGGGATATTGCGATATATAGGGTTATCCGCTATTATATGGGGTGCATAGGGTCTCATCCGCTATATAACGCGGGAATATCAATCATTCCAATATATATACTACTACATATATAATATCATCCAACAGATAAATTTAAATTTATCAATCAAGCTAGACATCCAATGTTTAAATTTAACATTTAATTTTTAAACAAGGTAATCCAAATGAGTGAGAAAATCTCACCTTTGTTTTGTTTGTAATCCACTTCAACCTAGACTCGGTTTCCCGATTTTTCGACCTTATATAATCATTTACGGTTTATTAATATTTGAAATAAATCGAACTATCAATTGCAATTTAATAATTTTATTCACTATAAATTTAATTATAACTAATAATTCTCTTTTAAAAATCCTTTATTAACCAAAATAAATTAAACAAATTAATCACCATAACCTATTATTTTAAAAATTAAGCTAGTAAGTTAGAAATATGTATATGTGTATTTATTCTTAACTTTTTTTTTTGAAAATACATATCGATATGAAAATAGTCTATATAGATTCCAAAATCTATATAAATATATACCTATAAAATAATCTATATTACCATTTATAATTTCTATTTTATAAAAATTATCTATATATATATTATTTTCTGTTCTACTGTTTATCTATTTAAATTAAAATAGATATGCGAGTGTATATATATATTTAATTTTATTATACTTTTCCTTATTGTATATGTATACAGATATACATACATACATATATATATATATAAATTAATTAAAAAACATCTACCTTACTGCCTAGCCCATGACCACCCTCTGTAGCCATCGACGAACCACCCCATCGATCGACCATCCACGCTGCGACCGACCCACTACCCTCTGACCAGCGCGAGCTTCCAGGCCTTCGACCACACCCCTAGATCGCGAACCCCTAGCGTCGCCTTTGATTGCACGCGACTTCAATTCACCCTATTGCCCTCTCTGCCATCGAGCCCTACGCCACCGCCCCCCAACCTCGTGCCATGCTCGATCGTGAGTCGATGCCCCTACAGTCGAAGACGAAGATGTCAACGCCCCTCAAACTCGCGAAGTTCGATTTCTCACGATCCTTTTTTCTTTTCTAAATTAGGCTGAATCGATTTGAAAATGGAGAAGGGCAAGGGCACGGTTCGATTGAAGACTAAGAGAAGGGATTTCGCGAATAAATTTGGGAATGGGGGGAACGCGATTTGTTCAGTTGATTTTTGCTCGGCCATTACTATTTTTTTCTAAGTCCTTAGTTTTGTTTCAACTGACGAGAGGAGGAAGGCTCATGCTTTTTAAAAGTAGAAAGAAGCGGGTCGCGTGCTATGAAGGTGAAAAAGATGTTAAAGCTGCATTTGAATGTCTACTACAGAGAAGGCAAAAAGGAGTAAGGGTGAAAGAAAGCAGGCTGGTAGAAGGGAATCTCTGTTGTGAAAAAAGTCGACATAAAGGGAATTTGACTGGTTAAACAACATATATTATATTTAAATTTAATTTAAATCGTCTCCATTTGCGTAGCTTAAAATCTCGACCTTCCACTGAGTCATGCCGCTAGTCGTTTATATTGTTATACTGTAACATCCCGCCTTTTTGTACGCTTTAAATCGACGATAAACCACACACGTCAGACTCAAACCATACAGAAGGGCGGATTGTTACGGGGTAAATAAGAAAAAGTAGAGAAATAATAAAACAAAATAGAATCTTGCTGCGGAACGATAAAATATAATAATCAAATAAACAGTTCATGAAGCTGTTTTACAAAATATTCGATTATACTTACATAATACATACCAGAGTTACACATACTAGGGAATAATAAATAATGCAGCGGAACAGTATGAATGTGTGGATTAATATAATAAATAATAGTAATAAAGACTTTGACTTCATCCTCCAGAAATAAAGTCTTCAAATCCTGAAATGCTCAGACTGACCCATGCGAATTGAAAAGACAAAACACTTGAGTCAGAACTAAGAGATCTTATGTAAGTTAAATCAACAGAAATAAATATGAGTGTAACGGCATCAGAGATGTTTACGGGATTTGGCATCTCATATCTAGTGTCTAACGTGAGTGCAGTAACTTAAGAGATACTCGGGATTGACATCTCCTAAGGATCCGTTAAACTATTTACTACGTAGTAATATTTATCTATTATAATAATGTCTACAGTAAAATAAACTTACTTTTAAATAGGGTTAAGGAGTGACCCAATATTCCCCTTAACACAGTAATAGTCCCAGTAGTCCATGCAGTATCAGTGCATCTCTAGATCGGGAGACTACCCTAAATACTCCACGGGCTACGGGAGAAATTCAAAATCGTATAAGGTGCACTAGGGTAGGTGACACGGCACAACTAGGTAATGCCAGGGTAGATATACCAATTACGCTTTTGGGCTGGTGGTAACGCGTAACGCGCAGCTACCGCCCACCTCGAGCCACACCCCCAAATCAAAAAAAAATCAAAAGTGGCCACCGAATCAATCAAAAGTCAGAGTATAAAATCGAAGGGATGTGTCCATTCAAAGGTGCTACCTCATTAGCCCGTCAATCGTTCCTGTTTTAGCCACCTTATGCCAACTCATGGGAGTCAGGTCCACGTACATACCTCAAAGGACATCGCCACCATCCTACTTCATTCTGGAATCTCCACGGCGTACACGGTTGTTAAAGTGGTTTTCGAAGTTGGCAGAGAGTATGACAACTTTCGATCCTGGTCTCTTTAACAACCAAACATTATTATAACACCGCGGTCATTTCAAAATAGTTTATACTTCAAACCAGAATATAATATTCATTTCAAAACCATTTAAATACGATATCATTTCCATTTTAAAACCAAATCAATATGATATCATTTTTATTTCAAATCAATATAATATCATTTTATTTATATCCCTTTTCCAAAATCATAGCACTTCCAAATTATATACTTCGAAACCAAACATTGAAATTTTAACACCTTTAAAACACAATACTTTGAAATTCATAACTTTGAAATATTTCAATTTCGATAAAACATTTCAATTTCGATATATTTCAAGGCTTTAAATATTCAAAAATTTCAAAACTAAATTTGATATTTTCGATTCAACAATTAAATTTTCTATTATTTAGTTTTGAAATATTTTACATAATAAATCCCTTATCATTTAAATAAAACTCAAATTACAAATAACTAAATATTTCCTTCAATTCATTTAAACTTGAAATAATCATTTAATTCACCTTGACCGCAAAATTAAGTTATAATAATTATACCCTTTAAAATTTCCAATTTAATAAATTTCAAATCAACCTTTTTGAGTTTAATTCTTAAATAAATTTTGTAACGACCCGTAAATTTCGTGGATTTAGTTTGGTTGAATTAATGAGTTCTTGTAATTAAGTTTAGTAAAAAAAAATTTAGAAACTAATATTTAAATGAACGCTAAAATAAAATATATAAATGGTGACTTAAAACCTTTTTACTAGCAATTTGAATAAATTTCAATAAATGAGATAGGGTAAGTATTATACGTGGATATAAATTTCATATAAAGGGAATTAACTAATATGTTAATGTAAATTAAGAAAGTATTGGAATAAATGATATTCCATTCATACTTGTAAGCAGTTATTATAAGTTGCATGTTGAAATGGTTGATTGAATTGGAATTTAAAATTTAATTTAAATAAAAAAATATAAAGGTTTACAATAACGGAAATTTAGGTAATAAGGTTAGAACAAGTTGATAAGTTGTAACCAAAATAAGGGAATAGTATTAATGTAAATAAAGTTGAAACAAATTGGATATAGAGAAATAAATGTAAGCATTTAATAAATTAATTAATGTGGATTTCAATAAATGGTAATTGAATAAAAGTCAACGTTCTCTAAGTAATCATATTACTTGCTGGAAAGTAATACGTAATTGATTGAATGTGATTACGAAATATAAAATTTGTGTATACACGGGATTTTTAATGGTGATTGTTAAGTAATAAACCTATAAAGGCATGTAAAGGAAATAGTTAGCAATTTGTATGTTGTTTATTTCATTTAGTATGTTAAATTAAAATTTGGGAATCAAATCTCAATTAAGGGAAGTTAAGAGGTACGTAGATTTGAAATAAAATCTAATAAATATTACATTAATATGGAATGTAGTACAAATGGTTGGGGATTGTCAAATTTGGTAAAAAGGGATTGGACTTAGGAAATTTTGTTAATTGAGTTTAAAACCTTAATTAATACGCGTAATTGACAAGATTCACATTTTTATATAACCGTTGATATAAATATAAGATGTATAAAGAAGTATCAGTGTAATGAAATGTAAAAAAATGTTAAGTATGCTTATAGGATAAAGATTGTTTGAATAAAAAGAATGGGAATCAACATTTAATTATTTATTTGAATTTAAATTACGATAATATGATTTATTGCAATTAAATGGATTTAATATTTAAAAATTTCGTAAATATAAATTTAGATGAAATTTGGAGATATTTACGTAATAGATATGAATCCAATGGTAGTTTCATCTATTGGATACTAATAGTTTGAATAATTAAATGAAAGTCAATTAAAAGGAATTTTTGCAAATTTAATTTATAATTTGCGAATATAATGAAATTGAAATTTAACGCTGAAATGAATAAATTTGTTAACTCTAAATTTACATCTGGATTTGGTTTAGTTAATACGAGGGATTAAGAAAATAAAAGTGATAAAGATTGTCAATTTCAGAATTTAAATGGGAAATTTGATTTAATCAATTTATTGTAAATTTATTTAATTAATATAAAAACAGCCATTTTGGCCAATGACTCGAATTTCGACAAAATCAGTTTCATCGGATCCGTAACGATGAATTATTGTAAGATTTCAAGTTTTGTAGCGATCGGGCTTGTCGTTTGGTCGTACGGACTCGAAACGCCTTGAAATAAACGCAATTGAAATCAATTTGGAAAATATTGTTTTTAGCAAAACTTCTTCATACGATTGAATTTGGACTTGAAACCTTTTCCGTTGCATTTAAAATATTTTAAAACATCTATTTTGATATATGGGTTGACCCAATTTCGTTCTGGAGTAGAAACCGGCTTTTCAGGCCATTTAGCGTTTAACGCGTATACCAATCCGATCCATCTATTATTTTTCAGCCTTGTCTATATATAACCCGTTATAAACGCTAGCCACTCCTTATTTTCATTTGTCTATACGTACATCTCCTTCTCAACTCCTCATTCCAATGACAGAAAAAAACCTAATTTCCAAATTCCAAAAATTAATTTCAATTTCAAAAAAAAAAAAAAATCGGATCTACAGCCACTTCGAGTCACGCTTCGAGTTTCAGAGGCAAAAACGCTGTATCTACTTCGGGTTAGGAAGAAAATGGCTCGGGTCGCTCCGGGTCGTTTTGGCAAAAATCCAAGCAAGCACCGGGGATTTGTGGCAGCGCACCGAAGTCGACACAGGACCAGAATTTTCCAATTTTCAAATTTTCATAACTTTTTGTACGAGCTCGGATTCACGCGCGGTTTATTTTGCTAGGATTGTATCGGCATTCCAAACATTTTGGCATTGGTTTAGAGGGATTTGGAGACTGTCAAAATTTTGGGTTTAAATTGAATTTAGATTCAATTTAAATTCAAAAGGTGTGTTTTAACCCACTCACAACATCTAAAATTTCTTATGTTTGTTAAATTGATATATGATGTGATTTGAAAATTTATTTATGTTTGTTTGGCCTATTTTTAATCATTACCTCAGTTAATTGCATTTATTTAATTAAATTGTTATTTATTATTTATTGCATATTAACTGCTAGTTAAATTTATATTTATTTATTTGTTGCATACAAACTACCAGTTAAACAGTTATAATTTGTTTTTGAATATAAACTGATAGTTGATACCAGTTATTTATCACCTGTTATATATTGATATATTGTTTGAATTTGGATGATGATTGTGATAAATGGATGTATGATTTTGATGGATGAATGGATGTTTATTTATATTAACTACAAGTTGTTATGCATTTCATTTCATTCGGGATTACGGTTTGAAATGATATATAACCGTAATTTTTATTTTAAATTACGAATTGAAATGATAAATATCCGTATCACTTGACCATAGGATAGAAAATTTTAACAGACACCGTCGGTCTATATATATAATTATTTTGAAAATGACTTCTATGGTTTGGATAGGATATGGTTTAATAAATATTAAATTTTGATATTTTGTAAATATTATTTTATATATACATATATAGTTTAATTGTTGAATTTAAGCTATGTATAAATCTATTAAATAAAAATGAATAAGTTGAATAATGGAGTTTTATAATTTATATTATATGATTTAGTACAGGTGTTTGCACAAAAAATGGGCAAACACCTCCAAGTCGTATGATTTAGTCGATTTTATGTTGTTCTTAGTGATTTGGGTGATTTATGCAAATATGTAAATGGCAGAGACTAAACTGTAAAAGACACACAGATTTATAGTGGTTCGGCCAGAATGTGCCTACGTCCACTTCATATGTTATTCTCTTTCACTGTTCAGATTACAAGAAAGCTTTGATTACAAGTGTATAAAAGTTGTTTGAAAGTTCCTTCCGTGCTTGAGCTCTCGAACTTGTCTGCCATTGTTGTACCCCTACCCCTCTATTTATAGAGTGAGGCTAGGGGTAGGGGTCTTGGATGTATATAGCTGTTGGTGGGCCTGGCCTGGCCACATTGGTTCGGTACGCCTTGGTCCGGAGATGGTTGGAGTGGCTTTGGTTCGGTAGTGGTTGGTCCGGTAGTGGTGAGTGGAGAGATGGGTTTTGGTCCGGTGGGACTAGGTCCGGTGGTGAGTGGAGAGAGGGGTTGGTTCGGTAGTGAGTGGAGAGAGGGGTTGGTTCGGTGGGACTTGGTCCTGTAGGTTTTGGTTCGGTGGAGAGTGGTGAGGCAGGGCCTTGGTTCGGTAGTGAGTGGTTCGGTAGGGCCTTCCTCCTTCTGGTTCGGCGATGCCTTCTTTCTTCGGTTCGGTGGTGGTGGAAGCGCACCCAACATTTGCCCCCCAAAGTGGGGCATATGCCAGCATATGTCGTGCTTTGTTTTAGGCCATTCAACTTGGACACTCTCATTCGGTCCCGAGCGCCGAACCAGTTGGTCCGGTCGTTTATATTTGCCTATAAGTATGGGCTCAACGCCCTCGTTATTCCTTACTGTTTGAAAGTACCGATCCAAATTTTCAACTGCCAAACCAGGTGAGGTTCCCCTCCACCGAATGAACCTTACGCTAGAGCTACCGAATGAGTCCGGGGGCATGAGTGCTGAATGAACCTTCGCCTCACACGGCCGAATGAACTTGGGAGTGTGAGTGCCGAATGGATTTTAGCCTCGAACTGCCGAATGAATTTGGGAAGTACGAGTGTCGAATGGACTCTAGTTTTGAATTACCGATCAAGCTTTTATGTTTTGAATTATGAACGATATTCCTGGCCGTATGTACTTGCTTGTTTATTTCTCCACATTCCTTGTTCTAACAGTATGTTTTTCTCGTGTTGCAGATAATGTCTCGTAAAGTAGAAACTCGCTCTGATAAGAAGAAATCCAAAGACACAAGAGAGTCCCCCATAGTGCCCCCAGTTCGAGCAGAACGTCATGGACCAACCTCGAGATCGTTAGTAGATGGGTACGGTCCTCAGCAACTCTTGAACTCACCGCCTGACTGCTTTCCCAGCTCCCTTAAAGACGAGCAGCTTGACATTATATCTAGATCCTTCGGGATTGACAGAGCGCACATGATGTTGCCGGGGGAGGGAGTGATGCCGTATAACCCCCGTGAAGGATATTTTGCTTATAGTAGGTACCATTGCATGTGCGGGGCCATCCCTTCGATCAACGCCTGGATAGTCAGTTTCATCACCTACTTGAAGGTGGCCCCTTTCCAGCTTCAGCCTAACTCTTATGCCATCTTGGTGAGTCTATTTATTATCTTCCAGAGAAAGTACGGGTGTCCCCCTTCCAACCGGGAGATTCGGTACCTGTACAACTTGAGAGGCTACAAGAAGGGGTCTCCATACATCAGCTTGGAGTTGGCCGTGTCTTTCAAGCCAGTCCTGCACTTGTATTCAAAATTTAGCATGTTCAAGAAGGAATGGTTCTTTGTCAAGGATGACTCTGTTTCTTTCCACCGCTTCACCTCTGGCTGTAAGTTGAATCTTATTTATAATATCTGTTCTGACTGCAATTCCCCTTCTTATGTGCTTTATTTCTTGCTAGCGACAGGTGGCTTTGCGGTTGTAGAGAGCGATCGCCTGGTTCAGATGGCTGCAGAGATAGAAGCCATTCCGGAAAGGCAGAGGGCAGCCTCTTACTTGATCAGGAATGCTACTCTTCTGGAGTTCAACTTGATTCTGCCACGCCAGTCTGTGGTCAACCAAAGAGACACAGCTGAGGAGAAGGCTGCCAAAGTTAAAGGAGAGGCTACGGCGAAGAGCAGCAAGAGGAAACCCTTCTCGAAACATCCAATCGTCGGGGGGAAGAAACTTAAGAAGTCCGATGGACCCTCCCCCGGCACATGTCCAGATGTTCCGAAGGAGGATGATGTGGAGGAGGAAAGAGGCGAGGACGAAGGAGGTGAGGCGGAGAGTGGAAGCGGTGGAGAAGGCGATGGTGATGGTCGCAGTGATGATGGTGTCAAAGGACAGAGAGGTAATGGCGCTGGGGCTTTGTCTTCTGAGCAGGAAGGCGAGGTCCAGGAGTGGACAGATGATGCTTTCCGCCTAGCTTTTGAGGGGTTGGAGGAAGGATCGGCCTTGGTGGAGAAGCCAAAGAAAGCTGACAAGGCCGGGACTGGTGCCGATTCATATTCCAAGAGCATTTCAGCAGAGGCAACCCCTGCGATTCAAGGTGAGTTTTTGACTCCCAACGACTCCATTTATGATAAGGATTTAGGAATATTTTATGGCCAGCTCCCGTCCTGGAATGAGATCCAGGACTTATTGCAGTATCCTACTCCTTCCCCGGATTTGTATACCAAAAGCGTCTTTTTACTCTTCTTAACTTGATACGTTTCTTGAATTATAGCTCAATGTATACTTGTAACACTTTGTTTTTATTCCAGGAGCGGGCGGAGCGGCCAAGACATCAGATGTTCGGCACCGTCTTGAACAATACAAACTCCTCAAAGCTTCTACTAAGCCGAAGCTTTCGACTAACCGCACCGGAGACGTAGTCGGCTACCGTCCTCTTCTTGGGGTCACCGAAGAGGATATCCAAAAGAAGAAGAGGAGTCATTCCTTGTTCGAATCCTCACCTGGTCCTCAGCCCCCAACTCAACCTCTTCAGGATACCACGGGGGAGAATATTGAGTTTATACCTTCCCCGCACCCGTCTGAAAACCCTACTGTTACCCCAATAGATCATCCCGGCTTGGCTCGTAATCCGTTTGCGGGTCACCCGGATCTGGATCCAGGCTCTCATGATATTTCCTTCGACGAGGCTACTGGTGAGCACCTTCTCCCTCGCAATCCTATGGTAAGGGTGCTTGATGAGGCTAAGTCCCTGGACCTTGATCTGCTTACCACTCGGATTGTAACTTTGGGGGACGAGGCTAAGGCAAATATCGATCGAGTCGCTGAGGAGACCAGGAGGCTGATGGGGGCATCATGCCCGACTGGTCAAGGCCGGAGAGGAAATCGGGAGTGTTAACATTCGATTGCGGTTAATGGTTTCCGATCAGGCCAAACAACTTGCCGACCAGGCCATCCAGATCTCTCAGCATGAGGCCGCCTCCAGGCGACTAAAGAAAACCATGGAAGAGGCTAGCAGGGTTGAGTTACGAAAAATGGAGGCTGCCTGTAAGGAACAGATCGATATGGCTATTGCAATGGTGGACGAGGTTCGGAAAGCGGATCTCGAGCGGGTAGAGGAGTTATCCGGGAAGCTTGAAGCCATAGAGCTTGCTCAAACCAAGCTGAAGGAGGAGATGGAAGCGATGAGGAAATCCTTTCAGGCTAACCGCTCGCGATACCGATCGGAGAGGGATGCTGCCGTCGCAAAGCTGTTGGCTTCTGAGGTCCGAATAGAGGAGTTCGAGGAGAACGATGGGATAATGGATGAGATGCTTCAAGATATGTACTTTTGCACTTGGAAACAGGGCAACTTATCCTGGATGGATGATTATCCCCGAGTAATGGCCAGGATTTATCTCAAGGCCCTGGAGGAGGCTAAGGCCGAAGCAGATAAGGAGGGTGGCATGGCCTTCAGGATGGACGTAGTCATGGCTCAGTTCACCAAGGAGGAGAAAGTGGCGGTAAAGGAGGGTATGCGGCTGCTTACTGCTGAGGAGGTAGGTGTGCGGTTGGAGGATGATGATCAAGGAGCAGATGCTGGTACGTCTTCCCTTCTAGTCTTTTTGTAACTCGATTGCCTATTGTTCATGACTATTAATGGATTCTTTCCCGAATTGGACAGGCGGGACCCCTGGAGCACTAACTACCTCTGGTCAGCATGCTGAGAGTTCCGATCCCGCGGTTAAGTAGATCTCGGGGGGCCAGTAGGATAGAGGTGAAGCTCTGATGCAGCCGACTCCTTGACTTGATCGGGACATCTTTTGGTTTACTTGACATTACTGTCTATGTTAGTCCCAAAATATTAATGTAACTGCAATTATATTATCTGTAATGAACTACTTTATTCTTGGTATGTAATTTTTAACTTAAGCTGATTCTGTCATATTCAAATGCTTTTGTTGATGTGTTGTGTAAGAAATATAGCTGTGCACATGCCTGTGATTCAATCGTGTTTGATGCTAAGTTCTTGCATAAACTATAACTTCATGTCTCGTAACGTTAGTGTGATGTGTGCATGAATTATAGCTACGTATTTATATGCAAGAGAGGAAAGTACCGCCCTTCATGTTTTAGTTGTAGATGGTAGCTTTGAAGTTCTTGTGTGGCTGAGTATGGAATGCAGCTAAGTGTCCTGTCATCCAGTTGTGAGTTCCTATCCCCATTTGCGGGCGTCTCCTATTTTGTGCCCTGTACTTTAGGGATCGTTATATACGATAGGAGAAAAGCATTTAAATAAAATAGAAATATAAGAAATAGTAAAACTTCCAATCACGGAAGGCCTTCGATGTGCTTAAGTTCGTGGCAAACGGGTTTTGCAGTCACTTTCCGTAGCTGTGGGTCTTGGAGACATTTTTCACCCATCTTACGCCTCTGCGGGGAGTTTTCTTTTTTACCACAGCCGTACTTAAGACACATCGGAGCCGAGATCGTGCATGGTAACTAACCGGACCATTATGGCCCGTAATCGTGGGTATTATTCGATTTACCGTGGCCGGCTAGCGTGGGTGCCGATCGTCAACCGTGAACTACCCCTGGCTAGCCACACCTTATGCTGGGGCTTAAAGTAGGTTCACAGTTGCCGGTGAGCCGAACGCCGTAATGAGCTGCCTAGGCTATTTTCGGCCTCCTCGGTGGCTTATAATCGGCTTATTACAGTTGGCTTTGAGGGCCATCGCGAGCAATGAGTTAACCCGCAGCAGAGGGATGCTGGAGCAAAAGTGTCTCATTCTGTTAATTTAACTCACATAAGATCTTTTAGTTCTGACTCGAGTGTTTTTGTCTTTTCAAATTCGCTCGGGTCAGTCCGAGTGTTTCAGGATTTGAAGATTTAGCTCTGGAGGACGAAGACGAAGATTTGTATTACTATTATCTTGTATATTATTCCACTACACCATTTAATTCCGCTGCATTGATATTTATGGTATGTGAACTCTGATATTTATTGTATAAAGAAGAAGCAAATGTTTTGTAAACAGTTTTATGAACTATATATTGATTATTATATTTTATCCTTCCGTTGTGAGATTCTGTTTTATTTTATTTCTTCTCTGTTTTTCTTATTTACCCCATAACAATCCGCCCTTCCATATGGTTTGAATCGGCACGTGTGACGATTTGAAGCGTACGAAAAGGCGGGACGTTACAAATTCAATTTCAAATAATCTCAAATTTATCTCAATTTCAAATCTAATTTATTCGAGTAAAATTCTTAAATAATCTGATTCAAATCAATTTCATATTTACCTTCGAACCTTAATTTTATTTAAGTCATTATAAATTCTATATACAATATAATTTAAATACATACTTAACCATATTATTCTCAATAAAATCAGACTTATTATTAAGTTTATTTTATACTTCAAACCAATTTTATACATAGCTTAAAAATCAATAATAGAATAACATTTATATAACATCTGAAATAAATATTTATATAACCCATATATTTCTTTACAAAACCATAGAAATCATTTCAAAATATTTTTATATATAGACCATGGTGTCTGTATATAATTTTCTACCCTATGGTCAAGTGATACAGATGTTTATCATTTCAATCCGTAATTTAAAATAAAAATACAGTTATATATCATTTCAAACCGCAATCCCGAATGAAATAAAAATGCATAACAACTTGCAGTTTATAACAATGTAAATACAACATCCATTCATCCAATATCAATCATCAAACATTTATCATAATCACCATCCAATTCAAATAATAACATCAATATAGAACAGATAATAAATAACAGGTATTTACTGGCTGTTTATATTCAATAATAAGTTAAATAATAATTTAATTCAATAAATACAATTTAACTGGAATGATGATAAAATATACAAAACAACCATAAATAAATTTCTATTCACATCATAAGTCAATTTATCAAACATAAGAAATTTTAGAAGTTATAAGTGCGTTAAAACACTCACCTTTTGAATTTAAATTGAATTTAAATCCAATTTAAACCCAAAAATTGAACAGTCTCAGAATCCGTCCAAACCAGTGTCAAAATGTCTAAAATTCCAATACAAACCTAGCGGAGAAAACTGCGCGCTAAAATGTCTTCGTATGCGAAAGTTATTAAAGTTAGAAAGATCGAAATTTAAATTTAAATAAATAAAAGAGACACACGTCACCTACTGCCACATCAGCACGCGCACGTCTTCCCACGTAACTCCATCCTCCAGAAACCCTAGTAGACGCGCACAGTGAACCATGACAAGCTACAGCCGCTGCCACGTGGAGGCTTACCGCGCCGCCGCTCCTCTTGCGTGCCCCCCCAGAACGACGTGCCGAGCATGTCTCCACCTCAGGCCGACCCTACGGAGGCCGCTGGCACCACCATGAACCCAGCCACCGCCGATTAACTCAAGCCCTAATCAAATTTAATTGCTCAATCTAGCCGTTAATTCGAAAAAGCAACTACGTCGATGGAAACCCCCTTTGACTCTCTACAGCATGGTGTCTTCGATCTGATAATCGGTCGCAGATCGTCGAACCTCGAATGAACGGCCGCGACTTCTTCGACGCTTACTGATCAAACGAAGAATTGGAACAAAAAATGAATCACAGAATTGAGATGTGCTCTTCGAGAGCTTTCCGATGACATAAAATATGATATAGTTTGTGGAGTTTGAAATTTTGATTTGATTTTGAATTGCAATATGATCTAAAATTTGAGTTTTGACCGTGAAATTGAATTGGAAATAATTTGTCTTCCATTGAGGAAGAGAGACAGCTGAATTGTACGTACAGAAATGAGGAATAAGAATAGGCTAGGGTTTGTAATAGGGTATATATAGGCTGAAACAAATTAGAAACAAATGGGCTTGAATGGTTTGGAAAGTTGAACGACAGATGGCCCGAAAAGCCCGTTCTGAATCCGAAACGAAATTGGGTCAACCCATATATCAAAATAGATGTTTTAAAGTATTTGAAAATCAATGGAATAGGTTTCATGTCTAGATTCCATCGTATGAAGAAGTTATGCTAAAGTCAAGTTATTTCAAATTGAATTCAGTTAAATTGATTTCTAGGCGTTTCGAGGCCATACGATCAAACGACAAGTCTGATTGCTACGAAACTTGAAATCCTACAATAATTCGTTGCTACGGATCCGATGAAACTGATTTCTTCGAAATTCGAGTCAGTGGCCAAAATGGCGATTTTCCAGTTAATTAATTAAATTAATAAATTAACTAATTAAATCAAATTTTTCAATTTCAATTCTTTAATTGACAAATTTCATCATTTTTTATTTCTCAATCATTTACAATGATTTAAACAAATTTAAATGTCAATTTAGAGTTGATCAGTTTATCAATTTCAGTATTAACCTCAATTTCATTAAATTCAAAATTATAAATTTAATTTTCAATAATTCTATTTAATTTACTTTTCATTCTATTATTCAATTCATTATTATCAAATGGATGAATTTAACATTGGATTCAAAATCTATTACATTAATATTCTCACGTTCCATCTAGTTCAATTAACGTAATATTTAGATATTTATTTTCATTTAATTGCAATTACTCCAATTATTATAGTTCAAATCGCAGTAAATTGATAAATCTTTATTCCCATTCTTACAATTCAAAAAATTATCCAATTATAAATAACATTAACATTATTTCTAAATATTAACTTAATTAACATTAACGTAATATTAAATTATAATTATTGTAACTGATTTCCAATTTAAATTAACAAGCTACAAAAATAGGTAACATACAATAATCGTTACGTAACCTTTAGTCACATTAATAAGCTTTTATTACTTACAAATCAATGTTATCATTTATTTTCATAATACTAATTTAATCTAATTTCCATTAACTATCTATTATTTCCTTGGTAAATCCAATATTTCATTTATTCTCTTATGTTCCATTTATAATCAAGCATAACATATTTTCATTAATTGGCATTTCATTCAATCCATTAATTATCAACTTTAATTAGCATTGTTTACCTTGCATTCTCGTTATTATTTCATAAATATGATTCCCAATTTTATTTCTTTCAGTATTAATTACACAATCATATTAAATTAACAAATTCCAAATTTTTTATTAATTCCAAATTTAATTACCAAAATCTTATTAAATTAACAATTTTTAATTATCAAAATTCGATGGTCGTTGCACTCTCCCCCACTCAAACTTTTCGTCCTCGAAAAGGAAAAAGAAGGGAAAGAAGGAATTAAGTAAACAATATATCTTATTCAAAAATCCTAGCTTTATAAACAAGTAAATTTACAAAATTAATTAATTTGAATTAAATATACTACTTTATAACCACTAAATAATTTTATACTCAAATTAATAAAGTTTGGAAAACATTTTTCAAAAATTTTCTAAGTCCAAAATTTACGGAAAATTTCGGCAGAGTCTCTATTGTACGGAGAGGCTTGGGAGAAAATATAATATCAAATATAACAATATAAAACATATATTTCCAAAATAATATATATCCCAACACAGGAAAAACAATATAATAATGCTATAAACCGTAATCCGAAAACGTACCTATTTGTCGGGTAATTAACGCAATTATGAAGCCAAAAGTAGTAGTAATTGCTTCCCTAACCTGTATTTCATATATATATTTAAAAAGATTAACAATTATATAAAATGAAATATTTAAAGTTGTTTCAACTAACGAACAATCAATATAAACAACTATCACCTGCAACCAACGTACAATCTATCAAACCAAACAAATAGTTGCTCGGGTTTAGAACTTTAAATTGTACGGAATGGAAAATAAACTACTAAGTGCACCATTTACTCAACAGTCTTAGATGAAACTAAATAGATTATTCATACATCCAAACAATTTTAAAGGATCCTTGCCCAAACAACCATAAACCAAACAAACAACAATTTTAAACAATAGATCACGTTCATACTTATTGATACTATTTTTTGTTTGATTTCTTTTCTTTCATATAATGATTTATCTTTTTAATTTACATTTATTTCTTGCAAATCTACATCATTTTTTCTTCTTCATTTATTACGTACAATTATTCAATTTCTTAGCATTTCAATTTATTTACTTAGGTTTAAATTCATTTATTTATAATACTTATCTTTCTATCATATTTAATTATAGTAACATTTTCAATTATACTTAGGTTTATAATAACTACAACATCAAATTTTATTTATTAAAGGATTTCATTGAATACTTTCATTACTTCAAGTTTACTTGTATAATATCCATTACATTTTCTTATTAACATTTCAACTTTTACATCTTTTGGTAAGTTATATATATATGCCTTTAAGGATGTAATTGAAAGTTATACAAGTTTTCTCATTTCTTTTAACTAATTTAATGTTCAATAGTGATATCCTTTGTTATATAGGTTACAATTTCAACCTTTTTTTATTCCATTTATAGTTTAGCATTAAATCTCTTATTTCCGTTAGAGGTTTCAATTTGTTAGTTGAAGTTCATTCCACTACACTAATTGAAACTATTAATTAACAGAAATTTACGAACTAAATACCGGATTAAATTTCAAATCGTTTTAAAATAATAGACAAATATATACTTACAACTTATATATCCAATTATATTTAAAACAATTTAAATTTTATATTTGTTTATCAAAATAATTCTGCAGTAAAACTACTACCATGGCCTTCCCACTTTGAAACTCGAAAATGAATGTCGATGATGCGTGCACTCATCACCGAAATTATTATCCAGCGACAGAGAGGGGAGTACGGAACTTATTTCTTTCCAAAGTTTCTTTAAAACAATTCTTTCAATTTATATTGAAATATTTATATCAGAAAATACTTATAAACGACATTATTCTATTCCAAAATCATTTGAAAGAAATTTTCGAAACCCCGGAACTTGAGTTCTAAATTTCTAAATATTTTTATTTCAATTTGAATCTTATTTCCCATCAATATTTATAAATTTTACTACCTAACAATTAATATATTACAACCAAATATAACTTTTATAAAAAATTTATTTTATGTATATAGAAAATATAATAGGCAAAATTATTTCATTCACCTATATTGAAAACAAATATTATGTCGGTCTGTTCTATTAAGTGTTTGGAAATCCATATTGATGTCATAGCGTCCTATGCACCAACCAGAATTTATAAATACAAAACGGAACAAATTAACACAATATTAAAACCTTTTTATAACACTAACAAATACGCTCTCTCATATATATACACTCAGCGACTCATCATAGGGTATTACTATCCTATTAATAAAGAGACAGACCCCACAAATCTAAGGTTTATCGCTAAACCAAAGCTATGATACCAGATGTAACATCTCGCCTTTTTGCACGCTTTAAATCAACGATAAACCACACACGCCAGACTCAAACCAAACAGAAGGGCGGATTGTTATGGAGTAAATAAGAAAAAGCAGAGAAAGAAAAAATAGAATCTTGCAGCGGAACGATAAAATATAATAATCAAATAAACAGTTCATGAAGCAGTTTTACAAAATATTCGACTATACTTACACAATACACATCAGAATTACACATACTAGGGAATAATAAATAATGTAGCGGAATGGTGTGAATGTGTGGAATAATATAATAAACAATAGTAATAAAGTCTTTGTCTTCATCCTCTAGAAATAAAGTCTTCGAATCCTGAAATGCTCAGACTGACCCGAGCGAATTGAAAAGACAAAACACTTGAGTCAGAACTAAAAGATCTTATGTAAGTTAAATCAACAGAAATAAATATGAGTGTAACGACATCAGAGATGTTTACGAGATTTGACATCTCCTATCCAGTGTCTAACGTGGGTGCAGCAACCTAAGAGATGCTCGGGATTCACATCTCCTAAGGATCCGTTAAACTATTAACTATGTAGTAATATTTCGCTATTATAATAATGTCTATAGTAAAATAAACTTACTTTTAAGTAGCATTAAGGAGTGACCCAATATTCCCCTTAATACAATAATAGTCCCAATAGTCCATCCATTATCAGCGCATCTCCAGATCGGGAGACTACCTAAAATACTCTATGGGCTATGGGAGAAATCCAAAATCGCACAAGGCGCGCTAGGGTAGGTGACATGGCACAACTAGGCAATGCCAGGATAGATATACCAATTACGCTTCCGGGCCAGTGGTAACGCATAGCGCGCAACTACCGCCCACCTCGAGCCACACCCCAAATGAAGAAAAATCAAAAGTGGCCGCCGAATCAATCCAAAAGTCAGAGTATAATATCGAAAGGATGTGTCCGATCAAAGGTGCTACCTCATTACCCCGTCAATCGCTCCCGTTTAGCCATCTTATGCCAACTCACGGGAGTCGGGTCCACGTACATACCTCAAAGGACGTCACCACCATCCTACTTCATTCTGGAATCTCCACTACGTACACGATTGTTAGATTGGTTTTCGAAGTTGGCAGAGAGTATGACAACTTCTGATCCCGGTCTCTTTAACAACCAAATGTTATTATAACACCGCGGTCATTTCAAAACAGTTTATACTTCAAACCATAATATAATATTCATTTCAAAACCATATAAATAAGATATCATTTCCATTTTAAAACCAAATCAATACGATATCATTTTTATTTCAAATCAATATAATATCATTTTATTTCAAATATATCCCTTTTCCAAAATCATAGCTGTGACGCCTCACCTCTATGCCCACACTAGCCAAGAACACTATGGTGTGGTGCTGTCAACTAGCATGGAGAATAAGGCTGTTGAGGAGCAACCATCCGTATAATTCCTTTGTGCGAGCACCGATATGTCAGATAGTAAAACAGGCATTTTATTTCAGGAGGAAATCCGACATACCGATACAAACTCAAAGCTATTACACAGTGGCTATATTAGTTTAGGACATAATATAGAATAATAACACAGATAATATAAATGCGGAACACAGATAAAAACAGAAAGTCTCATATATATAATAACTGATGTCAGTTACAATACATTTGACACAATACATATGATACAACTACAACTGTCGACACTGGAAGCTATATATACAAGTACATTATTGACTAATATACATGAATACATATCAACCTATACTATGACACGACAACTCCAAAATTTATGAAAAGTCTTCGTAGCTCAAACAGCAACCCAAAGCAAGATATCTACAACCTGAAATAACTCGGGTCTGACCCAAGTATTAAATTCAAAAGAAAATAATACACGGGTCAGTCTAATTCAAACATAGTTATTAATGCACAGAAGCAATAATAATTAAATAACAATTAGACGATAGTTGCAATAAATTCACCTATTTAATCCTTTAATAAAGAAAAAGGATAACGGTAAATATAATGCATAAGAGCGTTAACAACAAATCAGCAAATTCCAAAATATTGAATTGAATAAAACAATTCAAGTAATTGAAACATTACTTAAAAACATCAATTCAGGTAGGGCTGCAGCACACGCACGCGTGTGCTGCCTCGCCACTACACATGCATTACACAAAAGATCAACGCATCAAGAGTAAAAGAAATACCAATAAAATCAATACCGTGTGGCTGCAGTTCACGCTTGCGTTCACTGCCTTGCCACTATAGTGATGATATACACAATGAAAATTCACAAACGAGCACAAGGTCAAACCCGAGCATTTAGCCGGGTTCAACACAATGTACAAATCAATGTACACGTCACAATACAACAATGTCCAGACCAAATACGATCAATATGGCCGAACAGAGACTCCAAGCATACAAGAAGATATGCCCAGATCTGAAACCAAGGATGGCCAGAAACAAATACAAGCAGATGCAAACTGACCAACAGGTGATTTGAATATACTTAAACACTACAGGTATGAAGACCACAAAGGCAATGCATCAGTTCAACTCAAGAGCAACACAGCACAAGTGTACCTAAGCAACAATGCACTGACATCAAGTGATACAAACAACACAAGTGTACAACTCAAATGTAAACTATATCATACATGATACAGTGACATTATGGATGCAAGCAAATACATGGGTATAGGTCAGTAAAAACCCAAGTCAAAGCCCGAAGTTCAACAACAGTTTTGCAAGTGGCAAAAGTCAACATCAATGCATATGAATAATTCATCTGACTCAATGCAAAAACATTGAAACCAGACAACATAGGTGTGAAGGCAATGTACATGAATAATACATCTCTGGTGATGCAGTAGTAAAGATGGAAATAGTACAGCAGCCTCGACATCAAAGAGGTAAACCCAAAATAAATGAAGCAGTGAACTACCTGACTCGAAGTTCAGTGGATAGTATAGTGAAAGTTACAAGGAAATGTAACACTACTTCATATACATGAGCAAAAATCGATGATAGTTCAATATGCATCAATTCCAACTCAATGCCGCAGTGTGAATATCACCATAAAAAGGCAATATCACAGACAAATGAAAGTCAAACTTATATATCAAAGTGCAGACACATGAACAATTGCCATGATGAATATACAGTCTCATGTGAATGCAAAAACATCAATGGATTTCATGTGTACAAAGAAGGCAGTGAAAATTACTCAACTGAGGATGCCGATACAAAATGATCAAGTGCAACTAGAAACAACAAAAGTGCTAACTACAACTTCAAGTAAAGCCAGTGCACAACGAATAAGCAATCTGCCTCGAATGGTACAAGTAAAAAAACTGCAAGTGAAAGCAACAGGATGGAAGCAGTGTGCAAACTTCAGGTCAAAACAGGTTATAGTGCAATATGATCAGAAAAGTTCAAAGCTGAGACAGGGATGAACTCGAGATCATCTATATATAATGAAGACTATTCTTGAAGCGAGAAGAAATATAAATGCAGACCCAAGAATCAACATTGTCAAATGAAATCAAGTATAGGCAAAAATGAAAACCAAATGGACAAACAAATGCCATAGTGAATCGTCAAAACAAAATCAAAGCCGAAGCTTAGTATTGTCAACCAAACCAAAGTCCACAAAATTAAGTGACCGAAGTCAATGCAAAGCCAGCCGTGGTTACGAACCAAACATGCCCGACACCATAGTACAGGCTTTGCAACATAAAGAAAATTCAAAGCATTAGTGAAAACATAATGCACAAGTAAGCAAATAAATGAAACTGGACAGTGCCATCAAATGAAACTCATATCTCGATGCCTCGAGTACAATTAAGGAAACCTAGATATAATTCTACAGAGTTCAATATGACCGAAGTCAGAAATGATAGAAATTCAAGTTAAAACCAGATACTGCAGTGATGAAAATGAAGAGATATTCAGCAGGGTAAACAACACATTGAAACAAAGTGAGCAAGGAAACAGAGATAGTATATGGCACGACAAAAGTCGATCAAGCCCAATATATATATATATATGTGTATATATATATATATATATATATATCAAGACCGAAGTCAGAAATCAATGCCGAGAGTATCAAGTATCAAAATTATTCAAATTTGTTAAAATCAGAGGAACATCAACCTTGAATTAAATCAAATACCGAAAGACAGTTGAATTAGATGTGAGTGGTAGCACTCACCTTTGCTTTAACGAGCACGAAGTTGACTAATCGGTCGAAGACAACCTCGACCAAAGAGACGCCACCGTGGGCACTCTAGTCGCTTGACAAGCAAGGGCCTTCGATCGAGCAACCACATGTCGGCATCCTCGATTTTTATACAAGCCCTAACTTTGCCGAAGAGGAACGAACGAAAACGATCCACCACTTTTAATTTTCTTCGTTTATTTTTGCTTAGGGTTAGAAAATGAAAGGTGAATCAAGAAAGAGGGGAACAACATTTACTTTAACCTGGCGTCAAACAAAAATATGGGCCAAGATTATAAAGCCCGTATAATTCTTAAACAAATTTTAAAAGAATTTTAACTCAATGAAATTCCAATAGAAATTAGCAACCGATTTAATCACCTACCGAGCATAATTAATTGATACGAATTCCCGGGTTGTTACAGACTCCCCTCCTTATAGAAATTACGTCCCCGCAATCATAAGGAATAAATGGACAAAAGGTAACAACCATAAAAGCATATCATCCCAAAATGAAAAAATTTGAAATAGGAAGTTCACCATAAAGAGCATGAAAGAGTAAGCCTGAACGTGTTTGCTCGATGAATTCTCTGGATTCCTAAGAGAAATCCCTAGAATTTGAGAACCATTGAGAATCTCCACAAGAGAAACATCTTTATTTCGAAGGTGCTCAACCTCCGAAGTAATGATGTGAATAGAATGTTGCTCAAAGTCAAATCTGGTGAAACTTCAATTTCTTCAATAACACTGGGCTCAAGAATAAAAACCGGAAATCCCTAGGGCATTTACGTAATTGGAAGACGTGGAAAACGTCATGAATAGCAGAAAATTAAGCCCGTACACCAGCGTAGTACAATATAAACACCAAAGAAATCTTTTAATTTCATAAAAGAAATTCACAAATTCTCTACAAAATTTAATTATCAAATAGATAATCAGAACACAGAAATCACAAAACAGCAATATCTAATTATCGATACGATAATTAGAAAACAGCAAAATCAGCAAATCTAATTATCAACAAAGATAATTAGAAAACACAAATCACAAATATCTAACTATCAAAAACGATAATGAGGAATTACCACAACGGTAATCAAATTTAAAATCAACAAATATTCAATTATCAAAACGATAATCAAATCTTAAATCACAAATATTTAATTATCACAAACGATAATTAAATCACAAATATCCAATTATCAAAAACGATAATCAGAAATCACAAATATCCGATTATCAAAAAAGATAATCAGAATTCATAAACATCCGATTATCAAAAACGATAATCAGAAACCACAAATATCCGATTATCAAAAACGATAATCAGAAATCACAAATATTTCAATTAACGAGTCCGGAATTAACCGAAATAGCAAACGCACATGTCCCATAACCACGAGTTTTACTAAATCATCTAATTCACTTCATCGTTTCATTGAAAGTGCAAAATTATGTATTCTAAAAATAACATTTCACATTCTCAAACGGACAAGCCCGGAATTAAGCGAATCAGTAAAAGAAAGGGGTCATAGTCCTCGATTTTTCTAAAACGTTTAAATCGCTTCCTCATTCTTTTGAAAGCGCAACGTGCAAAACTTCTGAAAACAATTTTCATTTATTTTATAAAAATAATAATTTACATTCTCAAACGAACAAGTCAGGAATTAAGCGAATCAGCAAAAGAAAGGGGTCATAGTCCTCGATTTTGCTAAAACGTTTAAATCGCTTCCTCATTCTTTTGAAAGCGCAAACCGTAAAATTTTTGGAAACGATTTTTATTTTGAAATAATTTTTAAAAAATGTGATTAAAACAGCAACATCAGTAGCAACTTCGACAAGGAAATTGCACTTCTTAAAATACCGTAAAAACGGACAACAAAATAAGCATCGCGGAATAACCGCTTGAAAGTCCATTTTAAAATTGACGGTTACTGAAGTTAATACGTCAAAATCTCATCAAAATATAATACCAATGAATTTTCATTCATCAAAAATGTCACAAGAATCTTCTCAAAGATAGAAAGGGGTATCATACCCTAAACTTGTATTCATAACAAGTCAATGACACACGAATTCACCAATGCACAAAAATTGATAACTCTTATCAATAGAAATCACGAAAATTGGTGAAGCACAAATAATAGAAATCATCACAAGAAATCCAGAAAACGCAAATTCTAGAAATCTAGACAAGAAATCCAGAAAACACAAAAAAAGGGAAAGAGGCCTATCACATCACGGTCCGAAGACCATGGGGAGCTACCCCATATGGGTGAGTCGGAATCACCCAGATGAGGTCTAGGCTAACCAAAAAGCAAAAAGGTATGTGTGAGTGGAATCACACAAATGGTGTCTAGCTTAACCTCGCAAACAAAAAGGTATGTGTGAATGGAATCACACAAATGGTGTCTAGGCTAACCAAAAAGCAAAAAGGTAAGTGTGAGTGGAATCACACAAATGGTGTCTAGCCTAAACTCGCAAACAAAAAGGTATGTGTGAGCGGAATTGCACAAATGGTGTCTAGGCTAACCAAAAAGCAAAAAGGTATATGTGAGTGGAATCACACAAATGGTGTCTAGCCTAACCTCGCAAACAAAAAGGTATGTGTGAGCGGAATCACACAAATGGTGTCTAGGCTAACCAAAAAGAAAAAAGGTATGTGTGAGTGGAATCACACAAATGGTGTCTAGCCTAACCTCGGAAACAAAAAGGTACGTGTGAGCGGAATCACACAAATGGTGTTTAGGCTAACCAAAAAGCAAAAAGGTATGTGTGGGTGGAATCACACGAATGGTGTCTAGCCTAACCTAGCAAACAAAAAGGTACGTGTGAGCGGAATCACACAAATGGTGTCTAGGCTAACCAAAAAGCAAAAAGGTATGTGTGAGTGGAATCACACAAATGGTGTCTAGCCTAACCTCGCAACAAAAAGGCATGTGTGAGTGGAATTACACAAATGGTGTCTAGACTAACCTTACGGACAAAGAGATATGTGTGAGTCAGAATCACACCCATGAGGTCTAGTCTAACCTTGCAAACAAAGAGACGTCGCACAATTGCTAGTCTGAATCATAAAAAGGGGAAGGCCTATCACAAAATGGGAGCATGAAAACTCACCAACCGGTATCACAAAACGAGACACTATCTCATGGTGGCCAACCATTAAATTTTGACACACGAATGGTCCGAAGACCGTGGGGCGCTACCCCACATATGTGTTGGCGAAAAATCACACAAATGTGATGGCGAAACATCACAAGAGCGGGGACTAGTCTCCCTCGCAGACAAAGAGACATCGCACAGTTGCTAGTCTAAATCACAAAAATGATCATCATGATCATCATGAAGTGTCAACTACACTAAGTTAGTAAATATAGAAGTTTAGCTTCATGTCCCATAACCACTAGCTTAACTCAAATATTTACGAACAAACTGTAGATCTTCACAAGAAAATTGTCACAAAAGATTCAACCGAACAAGTCCAAGAGCTAACCGACGAAGCAAACACAAGCGTTTCATACCACTTGTTTTACTAAGCCGTTTAATTCAATTTCTCATACGACTGAGATAAAGGTTTGTATATACTAATAGATTGGAAAACGGTTTAGGAAAAGAGCTTTGTAGTAAAATAGTTTTGAAATCGTTTGGAGAAAAGGGTTTTGATATTTACTACTAGTATAGAAAACCTTTATATTTTTAAAGTGAAAAATCACAAAAATGATTGTAGAAACAATCAATCACAAGAATTCACATACAAAGATGTGAATAGAATCCAAAGAAATCGATACTGAATCCTTCAAAAAGTATGTTCACAAAAATCCCAAACAAAATGTCATCAAAGTTACTAATAAATGATAGCAACAAATCGGGGAATTAACAAAAATCGATTAAATTTGGAAACCAAATCAATTCACTAAAATTCACATTCGAAGACGTGAATAAAATACAAAGAATTCGATTCCAAATCCATCAAAGTAGAAATACTCAAAAATTCCAGAAATAGAAGTTATAACAACTAATCGGAAAAGAAGAATCGATTAACAATTGGAAAAACAAAGCAAAACGAGCATAAATGCATAAATGAATTCAACAAAAATAAAAATCAAGTCAACGCCGAAGTCAACAATTAATGGCCACAGTCGAGTACAAAACGAATCAACATCATCATTAAAGAATTCAATGGCAAACAAAGTCAGACTCTTGGAAATCAATAAATTAGCAATTTCACAAAAATAAAGTGACCGAAATCGAATGGAAATCGAGCCGAGGAAAACACAAAATATCAAGTTCAAAATCGCTGAGATTCGAATTAGATATGAGTGAAAAATCGAAATCACTCAATTTGCAACCGGTCGAGCTATTTTTCATCACAGTGTAACAGGTACACGATGACACCCATAGCATAGCACAAAAGTAGAATAAAGTCCAGAGGTCAAAATAACTTTAATTGGCCAAATTCAAATAAAATCAACATCGGCTAAATCATTACGAAGCCGAAAACACAAGAACAAAATCCTCATCATCAAAAACCCAACTTGAGTTCGCAAAGCAAACGGAGGCCGAAGCCAAAACACTTTCACGAAATCAAAATCAAATGCACATGAATAAACGTTAGGAATTCATACCTAACAATCAAAGATAATCATATACAAATATGAGAGATAAAACATCGACAAATAGTTGTAACACATGTTCCATCTAAGTTATGTTTTATATTATGTCCATAAACCCCAAGCTCTGATACCAAGCTGTGACGCCCCACCTCTATGCCCACACTAGCCAAGAACCCTACGGTGTGGTGCTGTCAACTAGCACGGAGAATAAGGCTGTTGAGGAGCGACCATCCGTGTAATTGCTTTGTGCGAGCATTGATATGTCAGATAATAAAACATGCATTTTATTTCAGGAGGAAATCCGACATACCGATACAAACTCAAAGCTATTACACAGTGGCTATATTAGTTTAGGACATAATATAGAATAATAACACAGATAATATAAATGCAGAACACAGATAAAAACAGAAAGTCTCACATATATAATAACTGATGTCAGTTACAATACATTTGACACAATACATATGATACAACTACAACTGTCGACACTGGAAGTTATATATACAAGTACATTATCGACTAATATACATGAATACATATCAACCTATACTATGGCACGACAACTCCAAAATGTATGAAAAGTCTTCATAGCTCAAACAGCAACCCAAAGCAAGATATCTACAACCTGAAATAACTCGGGTCTGACCCGAGTATTAAATTCAAAAGAAAATAATACACGGGTCAGTCTAATTCAAACTCAGTTATGAATGCACAAAAGCAATAATAATTAAATAACAATTAGACGACAGTCACAATAAATTCACCTATTTAATCCTTTAATAAAGAAAAAGGATAATGGTAAATATAATGCATAACAGCGTTAACCACAAATCAGCAAATTCCAAAATATTGAATTGAACAAAACAATTCAAGTAATTGAAACATTACTTAAAAACATCAATTCAGGTAGGGCTACAGCACACGCACGCGTGTGCTGCCTCGCTACTACACATGCATTACACAAAAGATCAACGCATCAAGAGTAAAAGAACTACCAATAAAATCAATACCGTGTGGCTACAGTTCACGCTTGCGTGCACTGCCTTGCCACTATAGTGATGATGTACACAATGAAAATTCACAAACGAGCACAAGGTCAAACCCGAGCATTTAGCTGGGTTCAACACAATGTACAAATCAATGTAGACGTCACAATACAACAATGTCCAGACCAAATACGATCAATATGGCCGAACAGAGACTCCAAGCATACAAGAAGATATGCCCAGATCTGAAACCAAGGATGGCCAGAAACAACTAAAAGCAGATGCAAACTGACCAACAGGTGATTTGAATATACTTAAACACTACAGGTATGAAGACCGCAAAGGCAATGCATCAGTTCAACTCAAGAGCAACACATCACAAGTGTACCTAAGCAGCAATGCACTGTACATCAAGTGATACAAACAACACAAGTGTATAACTCAAATGCAAACTATATCATACATGATACAGTGACATTATGGATGCAAGCAAATACATGGGTATAGGTCAGTAAAAACCCAAGTCAAAGCCCAAAGTTCAACAACAGTTTTGCAAGTGGCAAAAGTCAACATCAATGCATATGAATAATTCGTCTGATTCAATGCAAAAACATTGAAACCAGACAACATAGGTGTGAAGGCAATGTACATGAATAATACATCTCTGGTGATGTAGTAGTAAAGATGGAAATAGTACAGCAGCCTCGACATCAAAGAGGTAAACCCAAAATAGATGAAGCAGTGAACTACCTGACTCGAAGTTCAGTGGATAGTACAGTGAAAGTTACAAGGAAACGTAACACTACTTCATATACATGAGAACAAATCGATGATAGTTCAATATGCATCAATTCCAACTCAATGCCGCAGTGTGAATATCACCATAAAAAGGCAATATCACAGACAAATGAAAGTCAAACTTATATATCAAAGTGCAGACACATGAACAATTGCCATGATGAATATACAGTCTCATGTGAATGCAAAAACATCAATGGATTTCATGTGTACAAAGAAGGCAGTGAAAATTACTCAACTGAGGATGCCGATACAAAATGATCAAGTGCAACTGGAAACAACAAAAGTGCTAACTACAACTTCAAGTAAAGCCATTGCACAACGAATAAGCAATCTGCCTCGAATGGTACAAGTAAAAAAACTGCAAGTGAAAGCAACAGGATGGAAGCAGTGTGCAAACTTCAGGTCAAAACAGGTTATAGTGCAATATGATCAGAAAAGGTCAAAGCTGAGAAAGGGATGAACTCGAGATCATCTATATATAATGAAGACTATACTTGAAGCGAGAAGAAATATAAATGCAGACCCAAGAATCAACATTGTCAAATGAAATCAAGTATAGGCAAAAATGAAAACCAAATGGACAAACAAATGCCATAGTGAATCGTCAAAACAAAATCAAAGCCGAAGCTTAGTATTGTCAACCAAACCAAAGTCCACAAAACTAAGTGACCGAAGTCAATGCAAAGCCAGCCGTGGTTACGAACCAAACATGCCCGACACCATAGAACAGGCTTTGCAACATAAAGAAAATTCAAAGCATCAGTGAAAAACATAATGCACAAGTAAGCAAATAAATGAAACTGGACAGTGCCATCAAATGAAACTCATATCTCGATGCCTCGAGTACAATTAAGGAAACCTAGATATAATTCTACAGAGTTCAATATGACCGAAGTCAGAAATGATAGAAATTCAAGTTAAAACCAGATACCGCAGTGATGAAAATGAAGAGATATTCAGCAGGGTAAACAACACATTGAAACAAAGTGAGCAAGGAAATAGAGATAGTATATGGCACGACAAAAGTCGATCAAGCCCAATTTATATATATATATATATCAAAACCGAAGTCAGAAATCAATGTCGAGAGTATCAAGTATCAAAATTATTCAAATTTGTTAAAATCAGAGGAACATCAACCTTGAATTAAATCAAATACCGAAACACAGTTGAATTAGATGTGAGTGGTAGCACTCACCTTTGCTTTGACGAGCACAAACTTGACTAATCGGGCGAAGACAACCTCGACCAAATAGATGCCGTCGCGAGCACTCTAGTCGCTCGACAAGAAAGGGCCTTCGATCGAGCAACCACAGGTCGGCATCCTCGATTTTTATACAAGCCCTAACTTTGCCGAAGAGGAACGAACGAAAACGAGCCACCATTTTTAATTTTCTTCGTTTATTTTGGCTTAGGGTTAGAAAATGAAAGGTGAATCAAGAAAGAGGGGAACAACATTTACTTTAACCTGGCGTCAAACAAAAATATGGGCCAAGATTATAAAGCCCATATAATTCTTAAACAAAATTTAAAAGAATTTTAACTCAATGAAATTCCAATAGAAATTAGCAACCGATTTAATCACCTAGTGACCATAATTAATTGCTACGAATTCCCGGGTTGTTACAATAGCACTTCCAAATTATACACTTCAAAACCAAACATTAAAATTTTAACATCTTTAAAACATAATACTTTGAAATTCTTAACTTCGAAACATTTCAATTTCGATAAAACATTTCAATTTCGATATATTTCAAGGCTTTAAATATTCTAAAATTTCAAAACTAAATTAGATAATTTCGATTCAACAATAAAATTTTCTATTATTTAGTTTTGAAATATTTTACACAATAAATCCCTCATCATTTAAATAAAACTCAAATTTCAAATAACTAGATATTTCCTTCAATTCACTTATACTTGGAATAATCATTTAATTCATCTTGACCACAAAATCAAGTTATAATAATTATACCCTTTAAAATTTCCAATTTAATAAATTCAAATCAACCTTTTTGAGTTTAATTCTTAAATAAACTCAATTTCAAATCATCTCATATTTTCTCAATTTCAAATCAAATTTATTCGAGTAGAATTCTTAAATAATCTGATTCAAATCAATTTCATATTTACCTTCCAACCTTAATTTTATTTAAGTCATTATAAGCTCTATTTACAATATAATTTAAGCAGATACTTAACCATATTATTCTCAATAAAATCAGACTTATTATTAAGCTTATTTTATACTTTAAACCAATTTTATACATAGCTTAAAAATCAAAAATAAAATAACATTTATATAACATCTGAAATCAATATTTATATAACCCATACATTTCTTTACAAAACCATAGAAATCATTTCAAAATATTTTTATATATAGACCACGGTGTCTGTATATAATTTTCTACCCTATGGTCAAGTGATATAGATATTTATCATTTCTATCCGTAATTTAAAATAAAAATACGGTTATATATCATTTCAAACCGCAATCCAAAATGAAATAAAAATGCATTACAACTTGCAGTTTATAACAATATAAATACAAGATCCATTCATCCAATATCGATCATTAACCATTTATCACAATCACTATCCAATTCAAATAATAACATCAATATAGAACAGATAATAAATAACAGGTATTTACTGGCAATTTATATTCAATAATAAATTATATAACAATTTAATTCAATAAATACAATTTAACTGGAATGATGATAAAATATACCAAATAGCTATAAATAAATTTCTAATCACATCATAAGTCAATTTAACAAACATAAGAAATTTTATAAGTTGTGAGTGGGTTAAAACACTCACCTTTCGAATTTAAATCCAATTTAAACCCAAAAATTGAACAGTCTCGGAATCTGTCCAAACCAGCGCCAAAATGTCTAAAATTCCAATATGAACCTAGCGGAGAAAACCGTGCGTAAAAATGACTTCGTATGCGAAAGTTATTAAAGTTAGAACGATCGAAATTGAAACTAAAATAAATAAAAGAGACACACTCACCTACTGCCACGTCAGTATGCACACGTCTTCCCACGTAACTCCATCCTCCAGAAACCCAAATACATGCGCACAATGAACCACGACAAGCTACAGGCCCCACTGCATGGAGGCTCACCGTGCCGCCGCTCCTCTTGCGAGCCCCCAAGAACGACGTGCTGGGCACGTCACCACCTCAGGACGACCCTACGGAGGCCGCGCGCACCCCCATGAACCCATCCGCCGCCGATTAATTCGAGCCCTAATCGAATTTAATCTCTTAATCTAGCCGTTGATTCGAAAAAGCAACTACGCCGATGGAAACCCCCTTTGACTCTCTACAGCATGGTGTCTTCGATTAGACAATCGGTCGTGGATCGTCCAACCTCGAATGAACGGTCGCGACTTCTTCGACGCTTACTGATCAAACGAAGTACCGGAACAAAAAACGAATCACAGAATTGGGATGCTCTCTTCAAGAGCTTTCCGACGATATGGAATATGATATAGTTTGTCGAGTTTGAAATTTTGATTTGATTTTGAATTGCAATTGGATCTAGAATTTGATTTTTGACCGTGAAATTGAATTGGAAATGATTTGTCTGCCGTTGAGGAAGAAAGACAACTGAATTTTACATACATAGATGAGGAATAAGATTAGGCTAGGGTTTATAATAGGGTATATATAGGCTGAAACGAATTAAAAACGAATGGGCTTGATTGGTTTGGAAAGTTGAACGACAGATGGCTCGAAAAGCCCGTTCTGACTCCGGAACGAAACTGGATCAACCCATATATCAAAATAGATGTTTTTATGCATTTTAAAATCAATGGAACAGGTTTCAAGTCCAGATTCCATCGTATGAAGAAGTTATGCTAAAGTCAAGTTATTTCAAATTGATTTCTAGGCGTTTCGAGCCCATACGATCAAACGACATGTCCGATTGCTACGAAACTTGAAATCCTATAATAATTAACTGCAATGGATCCGATGAAAATGATTTCGTCGAAATTCGAGTCAGTGGGCAAAATGGCGATTTTCCAGTTAATTAATTAAATTAATAAATTAACTAATTAAATCAAATTTTCAATTTCAATTCTTTAATTGTCAAATTTCATCATTTTTGATTACAATGATTTAAACAAATTTAAATGTCAATTTAGAGTTGATTAATTTATCAATTTCAGTATTAACCTCAATTTCATTAAATTCAAAATTATAAATTTAATTTCCAATAATTCTATTTAATTTACTTTTCATTCTACTATTGAATTCATTATTATCAAATGGATGAAATTAACATTGGATTCAAAATCTATTACATTAATATTCTCACATTCCATCTAGTTTCAATTAACGTAATATTTAGATATTTAATTTCATTTAATTGCACTTACTCCAATTATTATAGTTCAAATCCCAATAAATTGATAAATCTTTATTCCCATTCTTATAATTCAACAAATTGTCCAATTATGAATAACATTTACATTATTTCTAAATATTACCTTAATTAACATTAACGTAATATTAAATTACAATTATTGTAACTGATTTCCAATTTAAATTAATAAGCTACAAAATAGGTAACATAAAATAATCGTTACGTTAACCTTTAGTCACATTAATAAGCTTTTATTACTTACAAATCAATGTCACCATTTATTTTCATAATACTAATTTCATCTAATTTCCATTAACTATCTATTATTTTCTTGGTAAATCCAATATTTCATTTATTCGCTTATGTTCCATTTGTAGTCAAGTATAACATATTTTCATTAATTGGCACTTCATTCAATCTATTAATTATTAACTTTAATTAGCATTGTTTACCTTGCATTCTCGTTATTATTCCATAAATATGATTTCCAATTTTATTTCTTTCAGTATTAATTACACAATCATATTAAATTAACAAATTCCAAATTTTTATTTATTCCAGATTTAATTACCAAAATCTTATTAAATTTAAAAAATTTAATTATCGAAATTCACAGGTCATTACATATATCCCTATTTCGAACGCAATGGAAAAGGTTTCGAGTCCTAATTCGATCGTATGAAGAAGATGACTTTTTGGACCCAGTTATTTATATTAAATTTGATATAAATTTCAGCGTGTTTATAAACTGTACTACCACGCGATAACCCCGAATGCTACGAAATTTGAAATTCGATCATAATACAATATTACGGATCCAATGAAACTGGTTTCGTCGAATTCTGAGATTGTACCTCGAAAGGCTGTTTTTAAATGTCAATTTATACAATATATTTTTGTAATTGAACAGATCACTTCCAGATTCTACTTTAACAGTTGCATTGTCTTCAATGCAATATAAATTTTATAAACCTTCGAATTATTTTTACCAAACCTTAAACTCATGATTCAATAATTTACCCGAATTCTAATTATATAAATCAAAAGTTAAATTATCCAATAAATTTTTATGTCTGAGATTCTGAATTCTATTCTATAAATGAAAACCAAAAATTTTGTATTCAAAAATCAATTCATAATCCAAATTAAATGTAACAACCTTGTATTTTGTGATTATTTTAATTGTATATTTTGATTATTTTAATTGAATTTATGATTTAAAAACTTTATTTCATTTATTAAAATGGATTAAAAAATTAATTTAAATATAAATTTTGATTTTTATGTGAATTATAATTCCAAACATGAATAAGTAGAATATTTTCCAAAAATGTGAATTTTTATCAATGTGTCAAACTTTGACTTTAAAATTTAAATATCTGAATTTTTGAATTTGATCTTTTATTATGAAAATAAATAAAATTTCAAGAATACTGCTTTTTGTTTCGTTGAAATCTTGTTTATATTGTGAAAGTTATGCTTTTTACAATATTGTGTATAAATTGTTTTATTTAACAAAATTGTTTATTTTAATTTACATAAATAATATTTTTATTTGTTCTAATTTTTGTAATATGTGTGACATGACATGTTATATATATATTTTATTTTAAAACATTTTTTTAAAGTATACTTATAATTTTCAAATGTTAATTGTATATTGTTTTCAATTTTTAAAGTCTACTTTCAATTATTAAACTATTTTCTTATTTATATTCTATTTTACCTTAAAATATTTATTTATTTTCTTTTTCATTTTATTTTGTTTTCATTTTTATTTTTATTTACCGACCTTTTATTTAGTTATTTTGATTTAAAAGAAAATAGAAATACAAAGAGACTTAGACCTTTCATTTTCCATTGACTTTTCATTTACCTTGACTTTTCATTTGTCTTTTGGCTTTTCATTTCATCTCTAGCTGTCCTTTTCTTTTGCTTCAGTTATGAATCTCCTTTTCTTATTCACATGAAATATTTCTTTTCATCCACATCAAAACTCACGGCAAAGAAAAAAGAAAATGGTCATGGCTTCTTCCTTTATCTCTTCTCCTCTTCAAATTCAATGATTTTTGCGTTCCTCTTCCACTTGCTTGCTCGGCCACTACTCCACCCCTTCACCACCGACCACACCACCACCATCTATAGCTGCTCCTCCTCTGGTCAGACCTGGCCGTGGCTTACCCATGATGCTATCACCAAAAATTTGCACAAAACCCCTCCAAAACTTGCCTAGCCGACCTATGTTTGCACCCTACCCTTCCTATTTACTTCGGCCACCCACTTTGTCACCACCTCTAATAGCTACTCTACCTTTAGCCACAGCTCTTCCTCTGTCCAAATCTGAAAACCCCATGGCCGAGCCCCACTTACCCATAGCCGAGCCAAAAAATTGAACAAAACCTACCCTTTTTGGCCTTGAACCTATGTATGCTTCATGTTGCGACTTCTACACCATCATCTCCACTTCTAGCCATGCCATATGACCCATACCCGAGCCTAGCATCATCATGGCTGAGCATATGTTCCACCTAGGCCATGCATTTGAGTGATAAGGCAATGTCTTGTCTTTGTTGCTTTGTATTTCCATTTGTTCAATATTGTTTTGGTTGTATATTCATATGTTATATTGTTTGTGTTATTGGTTGTTTATAATATCTTCGCTCTCTCCACTCATTTGATTCCATTGTCGTGTGTCATCGTGCCGTATCGTGCTTTTGGATCTATTCGGTGTGTTTTGATTTGCTATCTCCACCGTAAAAAGGTGTGTATTCACTCATGACATTCAAACTTATATAACTGTGAATTGATAGCAAGTGAATGTGTAGAATTGTTATATGTATAGAATTTTATTCACGTTATACCTGCCTATGATATGATTATATGATGTTAACCCTTTTTATAAACCTGCCATATCATCTGTTACTCCTATATGTTGCTATGTTTTTTATTTTATTCTGTTCTCACATTGCAAGTTCCCTGTAGAATAGAATCATTATGCGTTGAAATGATACATACCCGAACGAACTTTAGAATAAGGAAAAATCGTTATGCGCTGAAATGATAGGCCTAAATGATTTTTATCTTATTTTACTTGGGATTGCGGGTTTGAAATGATAGGACCCGGATTTTTCTTTGTAAATTACGGATTAAAATGATATATTATCTATATCACTTGACCTAGGTTAGAAAATATTATATAGACCCATGGTTATTTTATATAAAGATTTTTTGAAATTTTTGAAGCATCTTTAAAATTTTAAATTTATGATACTTTTATTTAAATTGAATTAAAAATGATTTTTTATAAAGTGTCAGTGATTTTTCAACAAGTTAAATATGTTAAATAAATGAATGTTTAAGTTGAAATTTGAAATATTACTTTAATATTGAAATTTAAGATTTTGTTTAAAATGGAGTTTAAGTTAAGTACATAAAATACGATAATTTGATTTAAATTTTAATTTAAAATGACTTTTTATTGATTTTTTCTATGAATTAAAATGGTTAAATAAATGAATACCTAAAAATGTAATTTGAAATATAATTTGACTTGGAAATGTGAATTTGGTTTAAAATAAAAATTAAGTTAAAAAAATAAAATGGAAATTAAGTTTATATTTTTAAATGGTAATTAAAACTTAATTGTTAAGTTAATTTTTAAAATGCAAAGAATGGAAAATTCGTATGCTTGAATTTAATAAGGGAATTTATTTAAAAATTTGATTTAATGTATAAATTTTACTTTCTAAAAATCATAAATTAAAGGGTATTTTAAATGACCATTTTAAAGTGGAAAAATATGGAATTTTATAAGTTATATGGTTTAAATTGGAATTTTATTATCGCTGAAATTGTAGTAAAAAAACTCGAAATTGAATTAACAGCATTCAGAAATGCTATCATTTCTGAAGTTAAGTTAAAATCTGTTGTAAAGGATATTACAGCACTTTGTAAGTGCTGTAGTTGATGCAAGTGAACCAAAAGGCTAATATGAACTAAGGGCTATTGCAGCACTTGGTAGGTGCTGTAGTTGCAGAATGAACTAAAATCTGAAATTTATAAAAGGGCTACAGTAGCACTCGTTAAGCGCTATAGTTGACTGAATTGAATTAACTTTTAATTTGAACCTGAATTATTACAGAAGTTCTGTAAATGTTGTCCTTGCTGAATTGAATTGTTTTCAAATGTAACCTACCGTAGCATTTTCTAAGTGCTGCGAAAGCTGAAATTTCACGGTTTTAATGTATTTAAATGAATAAATGAACTCTGAAAATGATAAAAATTTTAGGAATTTAATATTTGATTTGAAGGTATAATGACTCCACCTTTTCATGGTTTAAATGAATGATTTTAATTCGAAATTATAAACCATTTTTGGAATTTTAACCACGAGTACACTTCTCTGTATGCCTTGTGATTTTTGGATGTATTTAATTTATGGTTTAACAGATCCCTAGAGGATGGGCGATCCCAAGCATCCTTTAAGTTATTATGCATTACTACTACAGTTCACTTGACTTGGTTTACATTATGTAAGTATGTATGTCCTGACTCGAGTGTTTTGTGTTTTACTTTACGCTCGGGTCAGTCTGAGTATTTACAGCTTTGGATTTCTCTTTCTGGAGCTAGGAATCGTTGGAGATTCTACCTATCTATTTATCTATCTATTTCAGTTTCAGTGTTCTATTTCAGCTCTTGTATTAGTAGACTTCTATGTATTTGGGATCTCTATTGTGATTGTTTTCAAACTGATATTATGTATTTTGTTTTGAGATTTTGTTATAGTAACTTCATGAACTATTATGGTATTTTATTTCCGCTGCGAGTTATTCTGATATTTCTGTGTCTATGATTCTGTGATGATTTTATTTGCTTTAAAATTTTATTACAATGTGTTATTTTGAGCAGTTCAAGTTCGACATGTGCGGATGCGAATGGCTGAAAATATCGGGTTGTTACAGTTGGTATTAGAGCTTTGGTTTTAGGCAAACCTCAGCCTGCGGAGCAAAAACTTATTAGAGATAGGGTAGAAATACCCTAGAATGAGTGAAATCAATCTCAGAATCATTTCTTTGTGAGAGAACGTATTTTCGAAGTATAAAATGATTTCCAAATGATTTTTAAAGGATTTTCAAAGATTATATTGGTATAAATTCTTTCTTATTTTGTAATCAAGATTTTCTAAACTTCTCCCTTCTGTATCCACTTTGTTAGTAATCTCTTGATTAGGATTCTTATCTATTACGATTCCTTGAACTTTGGAACGCTCCCACTTGTTCTGAAAACCAGTCTTGTCTTCCCTATTTTATCCTTTTGATTTTTGGGGCAATCTATAACTCCATTTTGAATGACCTCTATAAAGATCGGTGATTCCGCAAATCTTTGAATGATTTGTCGAGGGGGTTAAACTCCCTTACAATTGGCATTGATTTACCGGAGATTGCTGTATCCTCGGATGTCGATGCTATCTATCTCCTGCTATATCTGGATTCTATCTCTGGCGATTGAATGTCGATTTGCCTTAGATTTTCGAATTGGTTATATTCCAGAAGTCATGGTTGAACGGTTAAGGTCGCCCGCGATTTATGTAGGCTTATCCATCTTCTATTTGGTAATTAAATTATCTCATCTTCGATCGAGCTTATCTTCGAGCTAGAATTCTATTTGATTAGAGTTCCTCTTAATTTGAATCTTTGTTTGTTTTGAAATCCATCCTTGAATCATCCCTTGGAAATTTGTGTTTTGTTGTATTTTGAAATTATGCATACATCGAAACTATTAGTTTGATAAGGATGACCACATTTTATATATAAGAGTGAAATGTTTATGATAAGGATTATATATCTTTTAGAAAATGAAAATCTGAAGCTTTTAAAGGATTTGAAATTTTGAAAATTTATAAGAAATTTGATTTGTATAAAATGATTTATAACTGAAGGGTTTTGAATTTGAATTTCGAGGACTTGAACTTTGGTGTTTTGAAATCGGTTTTAAAATTTTGGAAAACATATAATAATAATACGATTTAAGGATATTTTTCGAATAAGAAATGTTTCAAATGTATTCGAATGAATTTCAATGATTTCAAAGAGATTTCAAAGAAGTTTCGAGAAAATAGAAGTCAGAGCTCACTTGTGTCGCTGGAAAATAATTTCGACGATGAGTGCATGCATCATCGACATTGATTTTCGAGTTTCAGAGTGGGGGAGAGGCCACTTTAGTAGCTTTGCTATGCGAGATATTTTGTGAAACCAAATTTTGATTTTTAAAACTTCGAAGGATGATTTGATTTTCGAAAGATATATGTATATATATATATATATATATATATATTTGAAATGATTTAAAGTAAGCCGGTGTTCAGTCCTTGAGTTTCAGATTTGTTTTAGTATAACCTTATCTATTGGAATTGATTTACTGATTTGTTGCTGATTTCCAACTCTTGGATTGAAAAATTTGGTTTCTTCGACTGTTTTTAAAGTTCGAGCACTTCCAAATCAGGTTTAATTTTAAAGCTAAGTAATTTTCAAAAGATAAATTGGATCTTCCATATATGGAAATAAATATTTTAAAGGTTTTAAAGGGATAGTTATAAACTTGGAAATCATTTTGGGTATAATTGATTTTGAGAAAAATATTTGGTTTGGAAAATAGATTGGACAGTAAAACCCAGTATTTATATGATGACTTTAGAAATGGATTTGGTTGACATAAATTTTGTTGGTTTGGAAACCAAGATTAATTTCTAAACCTATTGTTTTGAGGAACTTTAAAACTGAATATATGTAATTTGGAACAAATGATTTGGCGAAATCATATATGATTTTGAAACAGAAACGTTATTGAAAGGAATTGAAATTGAGAACCTTATATTATTAAATACTTGATTTAAGAGTTATCGAACTTATATAAAATTGGTTTGTATAAGTATGAAGTTGATTTGAAAACTATCGATTTTTGGAAAGGTGCTCAATTTGGAAAGTGAAATTTTATATAATGGAAGTGTATATAAGTGTTGATTTTGGAAAGTATTCGATTTGAAAATAAAATCTTATATATGATTTGTATAAGTATGATAATTGAAAGTGATTTGAAAGGTACTATATGATACATATTTTCGAAGTAAAGATATGGAAAGTGCCTTCTGCTTGATATCCACTTTGTGGCCACAATGTGGATTCATTCTATCGATATTATTCTCTCTGATTTGGGTTTTCTGGATATGATACTCGAGTGTCCTTCGAATTCCATGGAGATCTCCATGCTCTTACGAGCGCGACTGCATAGTGTAATTCGCCTGGCTGAGATGGCTTGAGGGTACGGATGTTTCCTGGGGGATTCAGGTGTAACCATTGTGTATCTACGATCTATGCCAGTCATTTTAGTAGCGAAATCCGCAGGCTGAGATAGCTTACAGGTACAGATGTTTCCTGGGGATCCAGGCGTAACCATTGTGTATCTGCGGTCTTTGAGTCATCATGGCGTAATTCGCAGGCGGAGATAGCTTACAGGTATGGATGTCTCCTGGGGGATCCAGGCGTAACCATTGTGTATCTGCGATCCATGGTTAGACAATGTTTTGGTTTGGTTATTTTGTTTGGATTGTACTTTCCATATCTGTTTTTAAAGTTTTGTTCAGTATTTTCGCTGGGTATTGAAACAAGTCTACTATGTATCTGGAGAATTCTAGCTTTGTGCCTGATTAACGCATGGCCAGAGTCTGCAGGAACGAGAGTAAACTTTTTAAGACATCGAGATATAAAAGTATTTTGATAAAGTATTATATAAAGGATACTTTAATCATTTATTTTACCTTCCTAAATAATTTAAAATGTTTTAAATATTATTTACTTCGAACTAACAAATTTGAATCAAATGACTATTCATCATATTATAAAATGTTATAATATATATAATGGTATTAAAATAATGGTTCATCCTTGTCTTTCAACCTACTTTCCCTTCTAACTATTTCTACCTTCTTCCTCTTCGAGGGTCCTTTCTGCATTATGGCAAGAGTTGGTTCTTTGGCTTATCATTTGGATTTGCCCGAGAAGCTTTCTAGAGTGCATGATGTATTCCAAGTCTCTCATCTTCGCTGGTATCTTCATGACCATCTCTTTTTGTTCAGCCTTCTGCTCTTGATAGTTTGAATATTGATCTTAATCTGACTGTCGAGAGGAAGCCACTTCGTATTGTAGACAGAGGTGCGAAGCAGCTAAGAAGGAAATTTGTTAGTCTGATCAAAGTACAATGGAGTACTGATGATCAAGATTGTACCTGGAAGACGAAGGAGAGCATTCGTCCTTCGAATCCGGAATTATTTTTTTTAGTTACTACTTGCTTTGTCTATCTTGCTTTTCCTTGTTCGTTCTTTTTGAGGACGAAAAGATTTGAGTGAGGGGAGAGTGTAATAACCTTGTATTTTGTAATTATTTTAATTGTATATTTTGATTATTTTAATTGATTTTCTGATTTAAAAACTTTATTTTATTTATTAAAATGGATAAATTTTGTTATTTTAAATATAAATTTTGATTTTTTATGTGAATTATAATTCCAAACATGAATAAATAGAATATTTTCCAACAATGTGAATTTTGGTTAATGTAGTCAAACTTTGACTTTTAAATATAAAATTTAAATTTTTGAATTTTTGAATTTTATTTTTATTATGAAAATAAGTTAAATTTCAAGAATACTGCTTTTCATTTCGTTGAAATCTGATTTATATTGTGAAAGTTATGCTTTTTACAATATTGTGTGTAAATTGTTTTATTTAACGAAATTGTTTGTTTTAATATATATAAATAATATTTTTGTTTGTTCTAATTTGTGTTATATATGTGACATGAAATGTTTTATATATATATATATATATATATATATATATATTATTTCAAAACACTTTTTAAAGTATAGTTATAATTTTCAAATGTTAATTGTATATTGTTTTCAATTTTTAAAGTCTAATTTCAATTATTGAACTATTTTCTTATTTATATTCTATTTTTCTTTAAAATATTTATTTATTTTCTTTTTCATTTTTTTTTTCATTTTCATTTTTATTTACAGAACTTTTATTTAGTTATTTTGATGTAAAAGAAAATAGAAATACAAAGAGACTTAGACCTTTCATTTTCGATTGACTTTTCATTTACCTTGCCTTTTCATTTGTCTTTTGGCTTTTCATTTCATCTCTGGCTGTCCTTTTCTTTTGCTTCAGCCATGACTCTCCTTTTCTCATTCATGTGAAATATTTCTTTTCATCCACATCAAAACTCACGGCAAAGAAAAAATGAAAATGGTCATGGCTTCTTCCTTTATCTCTTCCCCTCTTCAATTCAATGATTTTTGCCTTCTCTTCCTCTTGCTTGTTTGGCCACTACTCCACCCCTTCACCACCGACCACACCACCACCATCTATAGCTGCTCCTCCTCTGGTCAGACCTGGCCGTGGCTTACACATGATGCTATCACCAAAAATTTGCACAATACCCTCCAAAACTTGCCTAGTCGACCTATGTTTGCACCCTACCCTTCCTATTCACTTCGGCCACCCACTTTGTCACCACCTCCAATAGCTACACCACCTTTATCCGTACCTCCACCTCTGCCCAGATCTAAAACCCCATGGCCAAGCCTCACTTACCCATAGCCGAGCCAAAAATTTGAACAAAACCTACCCCTTTGGCCTTGAACCTATGTATGCTTCATGTTGCAACTTCTACACCATCATCTCCACTTCTAGCCCTGCCATATGACCCATACCCGAGCCTAACATCATCATGGCTGAGCATATGTTCCACCTAGGCCATGCATTTGAGTGATAAGGCAAGGTCTTGTCTTTGTTTCTTTGTATTTCCATTTGTTCAATATTGTTTTGGTTGTATATTCATATGTTATATTGTTTGTGTTATTGGTTGTTTACAAGATCATATCTTGGCTCCCTCCACTCATTTGAATCAATTGTCGTGCTGTGTCATGTCGTATTGTGCATTTGTATCTATTCGGTGTGTTTTGATTTGCTATCTCCAACGTAAAAAGGTGAGTATTCACTCATGACATTCATACTTATATAACTGTGAATTGATAGCAAGTGAATGTGTAGAATTGTTATATGCGTAGAATTTTACCCATGTTATACCTGCCTGTGATATGAATTATATGATGTTAACCCTGTATATAAACCTGCCATATCATCTGTTACTGCTATATGTTGCTATATTGTTTGTTTTATTCTGTTCTCACACTGCAAGTTCCCTGTAGAATAGAATCATTATGCGTCGAAATGATACATACCCGAACGGACTTTAGAATAAGGAAAAATCGTTATGGGCTGAAATATAGGCCTGAATGATTTTTATTTTATTTTACTTGGGGTTGCGGGTTTGAAATGATAGAACCTGGATTTTTCTTTGTAAATTGCGGATTGAAATGATATATTATCTGTATCACTTGACCTAGGCTAGAAAATATTATACACTGTTTTTCTGAAATTTTTAAAGCATCTTTAAAGTTTTAAATTTATGATATTTTGATTTAAATTGAATTAAAAATGACCTTTTATATGGTGTTAGTGATTTTTCGATAAGTTAAATATGTTAAATAAATGAACGTTTAAGTTGAAATTTGAAATATAACTTTAATATTGAAATTTGAGATTTTGTTTAAAATGGAGTTTAAGTTAAGTAAATAAAATATGATAATTTGATTTAAATTTGAATTTAAAATCACTTAATAAAGTGTTATTGATTTTTTCTATGAATTAAAATGGTTAAATAAATGAATACCTAAAAATGTAATTTGAAATATAATTTGACTTGGAAATGTGAATTTGGTTTAAAATAAAAATTAAGTTAAGAAAATAAAATGGAAATTAAGTTTATATTTTGAAATGGTCATTAAAACTTAATTATTAAGTTAATTTTTAAAATGCAAAGAATGGAAAATTTGTATGCTTGAATTTAATAAGTGAATTTATTTAAAAATTTGATTTAATGTATAAATTTTATTTTATAAAAATCATAAATTAAAGAGTATTTTAAATGACCATTTTAAAGTAGAAAAATATGAAATTTTATAAGTTAAATAGTTTAAATTGGAATTTTATTGTTGCTGAAATTGTATTGAAAAAAAACTGGAAATTGAATTAACAACATTCAGAAATGTTAACATTTCTGAAGTTAAGTTAAAATCCGTTGTAAAGGATATTACAGCACTTTGTAGGTGCTGTAATTGATGCAAGTGAACTAAAAGGCTAATATTAACTAAGGGCTATTGCAGCACTTGGTAAGTGCTGTAGTTGCAGAATGAACTAAAATCTGAAATTCATAAAAGGGCTACAGTAGCACTCGTTAAGCGCTATAGTTGGCTGAATTGAATTAAATCTTTTAATTTGAACCTGAATTATTACAGCAGTTCTGTAAATGCCGTCCTTGCTGAATTGAATTGTTTTCAAATGTAACCTACCGTAGCATTTTCTAAGTGTTGCGAAAGCTGAAATTTCACTGTTTTAATGTATTTAAGTGAATAAATGAACTCTGAAAATGCTAAAATTTTAGGAATTTAATATTTGATTTGAAGATATAATGACTGCACCTTTTAATGGTTTAAATGAATGATTTTAATTCTAAATTATAAACCATTTTTGGAATTTTAACCATGGGTACACTTCTCTGTATGCCTTGTGATTTTTGGATGTATTTAATTTATGGTTTAACGAATCTCTAGAGGATGGGCGATCCCAAGCATCCTTTAAGTTATTATGCATTACTACTACAGTTCACCTGAGTTGGTTTACATAATATAAGTATGTATGTCCTGACTCGAGTGTTTTGTGTTTTACTTTACGCTCGGGTCATCCTGAGTATTCACAGCTTTGGATTTCTCTTTCTGGAGCTAGGAATCGTTGGAGATAGTGCCTATCTATTTATTTATCTATGTCAGTTTCAGTGTTCTATTTCAGCTCTTGTATTAGTAGACTTCTATGTAATTGGTATCTTTATTGTGTTTGTTTTCAGACTTATATTATGTATTCTGTTTTGAGATTTTGTTATAGTTGCTTCATGAACTACTATGGTATTTTATTTTCGCTATGAGTTATTCTGATATTTCTGTGTCTGTGATTCTATGATGATTTTACTTGCTTTAAAATTTTATTATAATGTGGTCTTTTGAGCAATTCAGGTCCGACATGTGCGGATGCGAATGGCTAAAAATATTGGGTTTTTACATTAAATATTTAAAATCATTTAAATATTCCAAATTCAATGTTGAAAAATCTGAGTCATCACATCCTACGTTGGATTTAGCTATCATTGACCATCGAAGGTGCAAGAAAGCAGCATTTCTCGGAATTTAGAGGCGATTTCAGGGTGATGGGGAGAGCCGAGTTCGATATTTCTATGGCCGATGGTAGTGTTCGTGATGGCCTTCGATTTGATGACGTTTGATCGATCTCTGAGGGATTGTTGTGGGAGCGTCATGGAGGAGTTTGAACGCGTGATGGTTTTCGACTTGTAGGTGCTTGTACGCGATGGAACGAGGAAGAAGCAATGAGCGACCATGATATGATGATGCTAGGAACAAACGAGCATGATTTCTTCGAAGGTTAAAAGAAAATTTATTTACGTTGATTCTATGTCAATCTTGAAAAATGTTTCTTTGTCATACGAGGTCGAAATTGGACAAAACAAATGGCGATGAAATCAAGACGACGAGCACTACATTCTAGAATTGATTTGGAGACAATTAGGAATAGCTAAAATTTTAGTTAAATTGAATGTCACTCAATTTGATTTAAAATTGAAAACTCAAGGTGAGTGTTTTATAACGCTAATAGCGAATAAAATATTTTTATGCCAGTTAAATTTGAAATTATGAAGTGATATATATTTATTTATCGTTGTTTGATATATTCAATTGTCATTTGATTTAATTTCAGCTATCATCGACAATAGAAGGCGCAGGGAGGCCGCGTTTCTCTGCATTTGGAGGCGATTTCGAGATGATGGGAAGGGCCGAGATAAATATTGCACTGGCCGATGGTAGAGTTCGTAACGGCCTTCGATTTGATAATGTCCGATTGATCTCTGATGGATCGTGTTGGGAGCGACATGGAGGAGTTTGAACACGTGATGGGTTTCGGCCTGTAGGTGCTTGTACGTGATGGAACAAGGAAGAAGCAATGAGCGGTCATGATCTGATGATGCTAGGAACAAATGACCATGATTTTTTTCGAAGATTTAAAAAAAAAAAATATTTATTTTATGCAAATCTTTCAAAATGTGTATCTTTGTCATACGAGGTCGAAATTGGACAAAACAAACGACGATGGAATCGAGGCAACGAGCACTATATTCTAGAACTGATTTGGAGACGATTGGGAATAGCTAAAATTTTAGGTTGAATCGAACATTGTTCGATTTGATTTAAAATTGAAAACTCAAGGTGAGTGTTTTATAATGCTCACAACGTACTAAAATATTTTTATGCGAGTTAAATTTGAAATTATGAATTGATATAAATTTATTGATCGTTGTTTGAAAAATTTAATTGTCATTCGAATTAAATGTTAAAATTAAAATTGACGGTTAAATTTGAAATTGGAATTTAGTTGTCAGTAAAAGATCTAATATTAATAACTATTAAATTATTGTGAATTATTTCGATTGTTTGGATGATTGATTGTGTTGGATGCCAATTGATTGATATTTGGATGATTGGATGTTTATTTATTATATATATATATATATATCATGTCATCACTTGGTAAATTATTTGTAATATATAAAGCTATGAATTTAATTATTTCGAATAAATTAAGAAATAGGTTGAAATGATATATACCTATGACACGGTGATTTGGATTGAAATAATATATATCCATCCTGAAATTAAATTGAAATAACTGATCACTTGGCCATAGGATAGAAAATTATATATGAACCCGGATTAGTTAGATTAAATGATTTAAAATAAAATTATTTGAAATTTATTTCAATGATTTGATTTTGAGAAAACGAAAATCGAATTTATGGAATTCAAACTATTTTAAAATTGAGCTCAGAGTTGTATTTTATTAAAAGATTTGGATTTTAAATTAGATATTGAAAATTAATTGGATTTAAGAGTTTTGAACCGATATTTTGAAAATCGAACTCGAGATTGAATAGACGAAATGGTTTAAATTTGAAATTATTTTAGAATTGAAACTGAAATTAATCTGGAATTTTAATTGAAATTTATTTGTAATTGGAATTAAAATTAACTTGGAATCGAAATAAAATTCGACTTGAAATCAGAATTGAATCAATTAAATGGAAATGGAAATGGAAATTTAAAGTGATCTGAATCAGAAAATTTGGAATTGAATCGGTTTGACTTTGAAACTATTTTCAAATAAATTATTTTAGTATAAATTATTAAAATTCTATTTTTTTAATATTCATATTATTTTTATTTTCCAAACTATTTTACTATATAAACCATTTTTCAATGCTCAAACTATTTCTATTAAACTATTTTAGCTATTATAAAACTATTTAAACTATTTTCTAAAAATTCAAACTGGTCAAAATGGTAGAATGTTTATATTTAAATCTTGGATTTAAATATTAATTGGGTTAAAATGAAGTTATAACCTAAATTGAAATTCGAAATAATTTTGGAAACGAAATCGAGATATTAAGACAAACATGATTTTGAGTTGAAATTGCGTATTTTGTGTAAATATGATGATTTCAAAATGAATTTGGTTTTGAAGCGAATATGGTATTTTGATATCAAGTATGAATTATATTCGAAATGTAAAAGTACCAACCGGTGTGTAAAAGGATGTTTGGTTGTTAAAGAGACCGGGATCGAATATGAGCATACTCTCTATCGATGCTGGAACCACTTTAACAACTGTGTACATGGAGTGATGGTCCAAAACAAAGTAGTTGGATTTGGTGTTGCTTGTTAGATTTGAAGAAGGAGAATGATGTTGGATTGGCTTGAAACTTATGTCAATTTGAAATGACAAAAACAAGAGCCATACTGGTCAAGCGGGCAAGTTAGCCCGAGCGGACACACTTCTTCGTATTACCATCATTTACATTATGATTGATTGGTGTCCACCCTTGGATTTTTTGGAGTGTTGGACGCAGTGGGGGATCATGGCTATGATGCGTTACAACCAGTCGAGAAGGGTAAACTGGTAGTATCCTACCTTGGGCATTGCCTCACGTGCCTTGTCATACTTTTATCCTTATAAGAGACCCCTATGATTTTTGTTTAGTGTTGTCGTATCACGGCACATTCCTATCCACCGACGGTTTACTGGTGTTTTATATGCAAACTGTACGACATGCTTAAAAATCCGTTAAAGGGGATTCATGTAAAGCCTTAACGCTAAGAAAAATATTTATTTTACGGATTAGGCATTACATATATAGTGTATTCTACTACATATAAATATTTTGATGGATCCTTCAGAGATGAAAAATCTCGTAACATCTCTTGATGTAATATCCCGTAAATTTTTAGCCAAATAAATAATGTAATAATTTTCTTTAATAATCTATAAATATATTCTTTTTCCTATTGCAAATAAAATAAGTATTAAATTGGATTTATATAAGTAAAATTTAAAAAAAAAAATTGAAATTTCAAGTGTAAATATTTTAAAAATAAATTGAGTTAAAAATAATATGTATATATGATTAGTTTCATATCATTGTCTTTAAATGGGTGTTATAAGTGTAAATTAATAACATATCAAACTAGTATAATCATTTTTTTATGTGTGTAAATGGATTTTATATTATTTTCTTTTAAAATTACACAAATAAATAAAGAGAGATTTAAAACAATACATATTAAAAACAATTTATATATATATATAACTAATTAAAAAATCTATTAGTGCATATGTTCCACTAGTGTAAATTTTTTTCATTTTCTTTCATTTTTAGAAAATCCTAATTTACACTTTATAAACTCCTATCTACTTTCGTCATTTCTTTTTCCTATTTTTTCTTTTCAAAACAAAGAAAAACTCTTATTCAAAACCTATAAACATTATCAACTAATCAAACCGAAATCTCCAACTAGAATCTGTAAAACATTTTGCAATCCACCAAAAAATAAAAAATCAAAAGCCTGTGACCAGATTTGCAAACCTGAAAATCAGAAGAAAATACAACATCGGTTTCAAGCATTTGCATTTCCAGATTTTAGTTCCAGCATCTCTATTTCTTTTAAACAGGTGAGTAAACCTTTGTTTTAACAATTTAAATCTGGTGATAAATGAATGTATAGACCTTGATACATGCAACAGTGATATATATATATATATATATATATATATATATAGTTTACATGAATAATTGGTGAGAATGCAATGGTACATGTATGTGACATGTCTGTGTATATATAATCACTTAGGTAGTCTCCGTTCTTAGTTTGCATGCTAAAATTCAGTTCCAAAAATCAATCTTTTTGTTTCAATGACTTTTAGATTATGATCATTTAAAGAAAATTGATTGTATTGACCCAATTTTGTTTATAAAAATATTCATAAGCATAAGTTGAAGGTAACTAACTAGTAAATAGAAATTTACAATAGAAAATGAATTTAAGTAAAATTTGGATTGATGAGTTTCCTATCTTTGATTGTAAATTTGGATTCGTACCTAGAATCCATGATTTTTAGTATAGAAATTAGGATTTTTAAATCCATGGTTAACGGGAATTCTCGAGTTTGACGATATTTGGGAAAACATCGGTTTTTGTCGACCAGGGAAGATTCGATCATCGAAATTTGGTCTAAAGCAAGCCTAGACGCAGAAGCTCATGGGAAAAATGGAATTGAAGTTTACCGATCTTCGAGAAAGTCAAATTGCATCGATTTAGGGTTTTAGGCTGAGAGTTGGATGGGGTTGTTTGCTAAATTTTCATGGCGACTTGATAGCATCGAGGTGGTCCGTAATTGGAGGAAAAGAATGAAGGAGGTCAAGCGAAGGTTCGGGCATGGGGAAGGCATCTATGGTGGTCGGAGATGGCGATGAGGGGTGAACTTTGGCAATAGGTTCTGGAGCCTATGGTGGTTCGTTCGTTTGAATTTTTATTCTCGAGATGGTTTGACGATCTGTGTTGCGAGGTGACTCGGTGGAGGATAGTCGACGTGTCGATGGCCGGAGCTAGGTTTGATGCTGGCCAGTTGTCGTGTGCATGTGCACCGTGTCACGCATGCAGGTTAAAGTAAGAATCAGGAAGAAGAAGAGAAGGGGTTCTAGAGGAAGTCCTTGGTCGAAAAATTCATAGGGTTCCTGTTGTTTTGCTCGAGTGGAACTTCGAGTTTTTCATTCATGTGTTATTTCAGAATTTAAGCATAACAGTTTTGAACTTAAAATTTTGACTAAGTTTAAAATAAAAAATGGGTAGGAGAGAGGTTTACTCGGGGTTGGACACGAGGAGTCTTCGGGTTTGACCCGAAGTAAAGGTAGTGTGCAGTTTTTAAAATGTTTTAAAATCAAATTGTTTTTGAAATTTAAATTTAAATCTAGTTTAAAGATTTCTTGTTTAAACTTACCCTTTTCTAATTGTTTCCTTAACTATTAGTTAAGAAGTACTTAATTTGTATTTAAGTTTATTAATTAATAGTTCGGTTTTATTAATTAATATTTAAAGGATAATTAATCTATGATAAGAGATTAATTAATTAAGGATAAATCAAAGATAATTAAAGATTAATCAAATGTAAACTAAGGGTTAATTAACTGTTTAATCAACTAGTGATTAAGGACTACTTAATTTGTAATTAAGATTGTTAATTAATAATTAAGTTTTGTTAATTAATAATTAAGGAATAATTAATTAGTTAATTAATGATTAATTAATTAATTAATTATAAGAGTAATTATGGATTAATTTATTTGTATTAAGTGGTACTAATTAATAATTAAGGTTATTAATCAATAGTTAATGGATAATTAATCAGTTAATTAAAGGTTAATTAATTGATTATAAAAGTAATTAGGATTGATTACTTTGTATTGAAGGAGGTTAATTGATAAAGTTCATTAATTAATAATTAAAGAATAATTAATTTATAATTAATTAAAGATTAATTAATTGGTTTATAGGGTAATTAAGGGATGAACTACCCAGTTGTAATTAATGAGATGAATGTGATTAATTAAGTTGTTAATTAATTAAAGATATTCGCTTCGTAACTGATTAAGTATAATTACCTAATGAGCTTGATAAGTGTAATTACTTAGTGAAGTAATTGATGGATAAATTACTGGATGTAATTAATATAAGAGAGATTACTTAATGGTAAGTAATTAAAGGTTAATTACTTTGGAGAAGTAATTAAGGATTAATTACTTGGTGTAAGTTATTAAAGGATTAATATAATTAATTAAGGAGTTAATTAATTAAGATACGTAATTAAGATGGTTAATTACTATTTATGATTGATTGGCTGATTAATGGAAGTAATTAATTAAGGATCATTAATTAATGTAATTAATGAAAGCAATTAAAGATTAATTACTATAAATGGTTAAGGATAATTAATTTGTGTAATTAATTAAAGGATAATTACTTTATGTAATTAAAGATGATTAATCAAGGATGATTAATTTAGATGGATAATTAAAAGATAATTAATTAATTGATTTGTAATTAATTAATGATTAAATAAAGGTAATCTAAGTGGTTAAAGGATTAGTAATTAATTTAATTAAAGATAAATTAAATAAATTTTAGAAATGATCCATCTTGCTTATGAATGATTAAATGATGATTTAGTGTCTTGAATTGATTGATATCTTTTATATGAAATGTTTTGTGTTATGATATGTTCGGTGGACAATGATAATGTGGTTGTCCATCGATGATGAATTGCTGTGCAAAAAGTGACATCTTGTATTTAAAGATTGAATTGCATTTCACTTGAATAACTTGAGTTAAGATGACATTGGATTCGAAGAGACTGGAGTCGGGTATTGGTAAATACCCGGAACCACTTCGATTCTTTATAGATTGATATGTAAAATCAATAGGCTGGAATGGAATGATTTAAGTGAGTTGGATCATTTAATCTAAGTTTTGGTACTTAGAAATTGATGTGTAAGTGACGTCTATAACAAATTGTGAATTTGTAAATTGATACGAGTTACCCGGGTTTATATAAGTTTTAAGCTTTTGTATTCCATGTTAGATGGGTTTACTCATGCTGGTTTCCAGCCTGACCCGGGTATTACTTTGATGTAATACTCGGGTCAGACCGAGTACTAGAAATTTTCAGGTAAGGACATTCTGAAGCTCAGGAGTCGAGCAGGATGGTAGGAACGTATGGAGTGCATTCCGCTGTGATATTTTGTAGTTGTCTGGGACAGGTTGATTGAATCTGTCCAGTGTTTGTAAATGTTGTAACTCTAATGTATTGTATGTAATTTAACTGATACAGCTTCTTTGTGTAAATGTTATTTTATGATATTATATTTTATCCGCTATGAATGTGAGATTATGCTTTGGTGTTTCTGTTCTTCTTCTTCTATCTTTGTTCTTCATTTCTCTAACTATTTGGAATTTTCGGGATCGAAAATTCCGAGTCGTTACATTTGGTATCAGAGCTGAAGGTTAAGCGAGAACCTTGGCTCTGGTGGGATTACTCATTAAGGATAGGGTCAATGTTAGTTGAGTGTGTGTGTGTGCGCGCGTGCGTGTGTGTGTGTGTGAGCGTACTTGTTATTTTCTTATATAAAGGTTTTAAATGATTTTATATAAGAATATATTTTGATATATAAAGAAATATTTCTTTATAATAAATATTAAGATAATTAGTTATTAAATTATTGGAATTAAATTAAGTGGTAATAGAAATACAACCAAATTGAAATTAAATAAAGATAAGTTTGTAATGGATTCAAACTGAAATTTAAATCTTGAATTTGGAGAAGAGTTTCAGAATAAGATAATAGTGAATTGGTTTCCCGATATGATAACCTTGGTTATTATCATAAATGATTGTCATGTTTAATAATGAAATGTGTGTTAATGAGTAAGCAAAATGAAGTGTTTTAAAAAAGTAAAACATTTAGGTAAGTATGACTTATAAATTGAAACTGAAGATGATCTAAATTGTGAAGTTTTATGTCTAGAAATTTGACAATTGTTTCAAAGTGATAAAGACATAATAAATAATATTATTGAATATATTTGAATGAAAGGGTCCTATTTCAAACAAGAGTTGTTTGAAAATTTAAAGGAATTTGTTTTGAATTAAAACCAAGGGTGGTTTAAATTTTAAATTTGGCTTGGTGGGCCAGGAAGTAAATATGTATATATATGTGTGGATATACATAATATCAAAGATGGTTTGAAATAAACTATAAATGTTGAGTTTTAAATTTGGAATGAGATGTGATACCCAAAGTGATAAGAACTTATAAGTGGGAAGATTATTAATGTGAAGTTTAAAATTTGAAATGGGAATTCGAATTGGGTAAGGTTGGCTGGATTAAGTAAATTGAATTTAACTTTGGGAAAGTTAAATAATTTAACAAGCAACCTAAATTGGAAATTTCAGGGTGAAATTGGGATTTAACTTGGGAAGCTAAATGGTTAATATGAATTGGGAGTTTGTGCGATCTCAAAATAGGTTTGAGATCTAGAAATTGGAGGTGGATGGATGTTTAAAAATAATTTGAATGATATCATCTTATTGTTATAATAATCTTTAAAATGTGAATTTGATTTGATTTGAATTAATTGGAATTGTGATTGAAGATGTATAAATTTAAAAATTAAAATGGAAAATTTGAAATGAAATTGAAGTTGAATGAGTTCAAATTCAAATGGGAATTGGGATTAATTCAAACTGAATTTATTCGAAATTGTAATGGGTTCAATTTGAAATCAGTCCAAATTGATTTGAATAATTTAGAATTGAGATGAAAGTTGAATAGGTTTAAAATTCAACTGGAATTTGATTTGAAATTAGAAAGAAATTGAGGATTAATTCAACTTGAATTGAGATTAAATCAATTTCAATGGAAATTGAAGTTAATTCAAATAGAATTGGAATTGAGTCAATTTAAATGGAAGTAGAAATTTAAATTGAATTGTTGGAAATAGAAGTTGGGAATTGAAGAGTTTGACTCTGGACTATTTTCAAAATAAATTGTTTTAGTACAAATCTATTTTTCCAAGCTATTTATTATATATGCAACCTTTCTTATTAAATCCAAAACTATCTTATACTTACTTTATAACTACTTTTGGAAATTATTTGACTATTTTGCAATTGTTTTGTAAACTAATTATTATTTTTCAACTATTTTACAAATTAATTACAATTTTACAACTATTTTGCAAATTACCTAAATATTCTATAACTATTTAAATATTTTCCAACTATTTTACAATTTCTCAACTATTTTACAAACTAATAAGTATTTTTCTACTATTTATCTATTTTTAACTTTTCTAGCTATTTTCTAAATATAAGCTGGTCAGAGTGCAAACTATTTATGATTAAATATCCATTTGAGATAAGAATTGAGGTAATAATATAAATGAGGATTTATGCAATTGTGAGTAAGTGAATGTGAATAGAAAAGAGAATTGATTTGGCTAATAATAATAAAGATAAATACGTAGGATGTACGTATATTATTCTATTCGCATAGTGATTTGATCCAGATTCGAGCACAGAATTTCGAGATGGTATATCGAACCGAGTTGGGATTTTCCACTCGATTTTCGACGAAGCACTTGGATATGGATTGTTGATTGGTTCTGGATATTCTTTATCATAGTTATGGCTATGCAAGGAGAATGACGGTTTTTGATCAAGAAACCAGATCTGAGTCCACACTAGGAAGTCGGGTGGACGATACTAGTTCGGAAATGAAATTGTGTAATCGAGTGAGCAATTAGACTAGTATAGCGTACGGATAATATATGTACATCGTACGGATTTGAATGAAATTGATATTGAAAGTTTGTGGATAAAAACTGTAAAAATGGTTTTTGAAGTGGAAAATATATTTTGTGAAATATATGATGAAATAAAGTAGAAATAGGATATTTCTATGGTAGAAATTTACTTTATAGTAGTAAGTAAATTGGTAAGTGACTTTATAGAGTAATCAAATTTGAATATTTGATTTGGAATAAATAAAGTTATATATCTTTGTTATATAAGATAAATCTTCCCTTGTTGAATCTAAAGCCAAAAGAAAGGGTTTTAAAAATATTTGAAGTATAAAAGGAGTTTTATACAAGTTTGAAATGATCCAACGATTTTTCAAGGTTATATATATATCTATATATATAAAGGATCTTATGAGAATGTTTTAGAGAAAAGGTTTTTGGAACCTTTGGATTTGGAAAGGCTTTTTTATTTTTGGGTAAAATCAATATTGAAAATTTGAAAGCCTAGTTTGAGAATTATCGATTTTGTGTGAAGGAGATTTGGATGAAAATCATAAAAGGTATGATTTGAAAGATACTATAAGAGTATAGTATAAAGTGTTTTGAGATTGGCTCCGGGGAAAAATGCGCTCCCTTAAAATGAACTTCTCAGGAGTGCCAAAGGGTGGTACTGCCTTGAACCCTAAGGGGGGGTTCTAAAGTTGATCCTATGAGGAGTCCGGACAAAACAAGTTCATGAGGATTTTGTGTAGTGTGTAGCGAAAATCGAGGGCGCTGATGCCTATAGAGGCATTTGGGTTATGCTGTGACGACAGTGTAACTCGATGTCACTGCGATCTACTACAGACCATAGCGAAAGTCGTGTGTGCTGCTGAGAGCCAACAGTCTACGTTTGATTTTATATCAATATACTACCACCTATGGTGACATAGCGAAAGTCGTATGTGCTGTAGAGAGCCAACATTCTACGTTTGATTTACATCGGTAGACTGCGACCTATGTGGGAGTGGAGAAGTTTCATTTTTGACAACGAAAATCGAGGGTGCTGATGCCTACAGTTACATAGACTTTTGCTACGATGGCAACGTAACCTAGGATGTAACTGCGACCATGGATGGGGGTGATGATTTCCAGAGCATTCTTACCAAAGATATTTCCTCTATTTTCAAAAATGTTTTCGATATTTTCAATAAAATTATTTTCCAAGTATTTTCACTGGGTGTTGAAAATAGGTCTGCTAAGTACTTACATATTTTCAGTCGTACGTCTGATCAACGTATGACCGAATTTATGTGAGAACAAGGACGGACTTGTTGAAACATCAAGTTACAAAAATATTTTTATAAAACTATTTTGGTAATTTTATATAGATTTTAAAGTGTTTTAAAGATCAAAGAGAAAAAATTTCTGATATCAAGCAAGCTCTGGCTTCGTTTCTTTTCGAAGACGAAAAGATTCTAAGGGGGAGGAATGTAATATCCCGTAAATTTTTAGGCAAATAAAAAATGTAATAATTTTCTTTAATAATATAAAAATGTATTCTTTTTCCTATTGCAAATAAGATAAGTATTAATTTGGATTTATATAAGTAAAATTTAAAAAAAATTATTTGAAATTTCAAGTGTAAACATTTTAAAAATAAGTTGAGTTTAAAATAATATGTATATATGATTAGTTTCGTATCATTGTCTTTAAAGGGGTTTTATAAGTGTAAATTAATAACATATCAAACTAGTATAATCAATTTTTTAAGTATGTAAATGGATTTTATATTATTTTCTTTTAAAATTACACAAATAAATAAAGAGAGATTTAAAACAATACATTTATATATGTATATATAACTAAATTAAAAATCTATTAATACATATGTTAACTAATAACATTATCAAATTAGCAAGTGTTAACAAAATAAAAAAGGATAATGACAAGTGTTAATTTTAAGACAAGTGTCACAAATTTTTTTCATTTTCTTTTATTTTTAGAAAATCCTAATTTACACTTCATAAACTCCTATCTACTTTCTTCGTTTCTTTTTCCTATTTTCTCTTTTCAAAGCAAAGAAAAACTCTTATTCAAAACCTGTAAACATTCTCAACTAATCAAACCAAAATCTTCAACCAGAATCTGTAAAACATTTTGCAATCCACCAGAAAATCGAACAAATCAAAAGCCTACGACCAGATTTGCAAACCTGAAAATCAAAAGAAAATACAACATCAGTTTCAAGCATTTGCATTTTCAGATTTTAGTTCCAGCATCTCTGTTTCTTTCAAACAGGTGAGTAAACATTTGTTTTAACAATTTAAATCTGGTGATAAATAATATATAGACCTTGATGCATGCAACAGTGGTATAATATGTGTGTATATATATATATATATATAGTTTACATGAATAATTAGTGAGAATGCAATGATACATGTATGTGACATGTCTGTGTATATATAATCACTTAGGTAGTCTCTGTTCTTAGTTTGCATGCTAAAATTCAGTTCCAAAAATCAATCTTTTTGTTTTAAAGACTTTCATATTATGATCATTTAAAGAAAATTAATTGTATTGACCCAATTTTGTTTTCAAAAATATTTATAAGTATAAGTTGAAGGTAACTAACTAGTAAATTCTATTTACATTAGAAAATGAATTCAAGTAAAATTTGGATTGATGAATTTTCTATCTTTGATTATAAATATGGATTCGTACCTAGAATCCATGATTTTTAGTATAGAAATTAGGATTTTTAAATCCATGGTTAATGGGAATTCTCGAGTTTAACGATATTTGGGAAAACATCGATTTTTGTCGACCGGGGAAGATTCGATCATCGGAATTTGGTCTGAAGCAAGCCTAGACATAGAAGCTCATGGGAAAAATTGAATTGGAATTTACTGATCTCTGAGAAAGTCGAATTGCGTCGATTTAGGGTTTTAGGCTGAGAGTTGGATAGGCTTGTTTGCTGAATTTTAATGGTGACTTGATAGCATCGGGGTGTCCGGAATTGGAGGAAAAGAATGATGGAGGTCAGGCGAAGGTTCGGGCATGGGGATGGCATCTCTGGTGGTCGGAGATGGCAATGAGGGGTGAACTTTGGCTATAGGTTATGGAGCCTATCGCGGTTCGTTCGTTCGAATTTTTATTCTCGAGATGGTTCGACGATCTGTGTTGCGAGGCAACTCGATGAGGATAGTCGATGTGTTGATGGTCAGAGCTAGGTTTGATGCCGGCCAGTTGTCATGTGGATGTGCGCTGTGTCATGCGTGCAGGTGAAAGAAAGAATCAGGAAGGAGAAGAAGAGATGGGGTTCTGGAGGAAGTCCTTGCTCGAATAATTCACGGGGTTCCTATTGTTTTTCTCGAGTGGAACTTCGAGTTTTTCATTCTTGTGTTATTTCAGAATTTAAGTATAACAGTTTTGAACTTAAAATTTAGACTAAGTTTAAAATAAAAAAATGGGTAGAAGAGAGGTTTACTCGGGGCTGGACCCAAGGAGTCTTCGGGTTTGACCCGAAGTAAAGGTAATGTGCAGTTTTTAAAATGTTTTAAAATCAAATTGTTTTTGAAATTTAAATTTAAATCTAGTTTAAAGCTTTCTTGTTTAAACTTACCAATTTCTAATTGTTACCTTTAACTGTCAATTAAGAAGTACTTAATTTGTATTTAATTTTATTAATTAATAGTTAGGTTTTATTAATTAATATTCAAAGGATAATTAATCTATGATAAGAGATTAATTAATTAATTAAGGATAAATCAAAGATAATTAAAGATTAATCAAATGTAAATTAAGGGTTAATTAACTATTTAATCAACTAGTGATTAAAGACTACTAATTTGTAATTAAGATTGTTAATTAATAATTAAGTTTTGTTAATTAATAATTAAGGAATAATTAATTAGTTAATTAATGATTAATTAATTAATTATAAGAGTAATTATGGATTAATTTATTTGTATTAAGAGGTATTGATTAATAATTATGGTTATTAATCAATAGTTAATGGATAATTAATCAGTTAATTAAAGGTTAATTAATAGATTATAAAAGTAATTAGGATTGATTACTGTCACAACCCAAATTTCAGCGTTCGAAAATCGACACCCGTACTTCACTTGTACTCGAATGCCGCAGATTCAACCGTTGAAATTTGACTCATGCCGAAGCTTACAACACATTAAGTACAACAACACAGCGGAAGAAAACAATGAATATCATATAACTCCAATGAATACAATATCCAATGATATACAACAATTTGATACAAATGGTATTAACATCAAAGGTACAAAAATAACAGAGGAAGTAAAACAGGGCTGGATGGTCTAGACTTTGCAACCATCGACAGCGCAAAGATAACTCCACTAAAATCTGCAAAAGAATCCAACTCCATAATGCAACTGCAACTCCATCCCCAAACTAAAGATAGCTCGAACTATCATCATAATACAATAAGCAAATTGGATAACTCCAGAATGAAGCAAATGTGATCGCCAAGATCCAAAGGCTTCAAAGATGTCGAATCTACATCTACTATCTGAAAAACTAAACTCTGGACTGCCCGTGTGGAAAATTGTGGGGACCCAGAGTTTAGGAAGGGAACAATAACCTTCGGGTCAGCATGAGACCGGTATGAGCAAACAAAATCAGTTTTATTTTTAAAACAAACAACAAAAGAATTTAAGATTGAAATCCGCAATGCATTTTGGAAAATGAAACTACCATAAGGCCTCCCGCCACACACACTATGCAAACGCGGAATTGGAGGAGATTTCTCCTTATGATAGTCCAAAATGCTTGATACGCGAAAACCATTTTGATATTTTTATTAGTGCATAGTGGAAAATATTTCAAAAGTATAATATTAACCTTAACCAACATACAACCATTATTGTATGCCTACTATAGCTACCATGTTCAATAGCAGGTTACCGCCACATTCCATGGTAGGTTATACAACTAAAACCGTACAGGGCGCGTATTGTTTCCTTGGATTTTCCAACAAATGGTCAGGCCAAGGAACTTCCCATTGCCACATGGGTACGCCTCTGGAGGGATTCCCCGAGAGCTTACCCAGCTCTCTGCAAACACAAGGTCGGTGTACTCCCTTCCCGGGAGTATCACCTAAGATATGCCACCCTCCGTCGTTTGCGACCTTTATCCGAGGATCCTCTACTACAAAGCAACATCACACAATAATAAAATTTATAGTGTCCACATGAGTTAAGTATCTGGGCTCCATACCATGATACCATTCTTTTCCAGAAGGAATGAACATACCCTAGGGGTGCAACCCCTGCAACCTTGCCGCATATTTCATGTTTCAACCATTATCGGGTTATGAGGCTCGATGAGGTCTCGTCCACAAAGCTACACTTTTCACAAAGTCACGCTTTGATCAACAAACGATCAGCAGCACTTTGTATACCACATTACCAAATTGGGAATGTATCACTAGTAACCATCAACTAAATAACCTCTGAGCTCGTACGTCTTAGAGAAGGGTGTTAAGCTAAGAGAATAAATCTCTGCCACCAAACAAAAATGTATTTGATAGAAACCAGCTTTACATCTCAATGTGTAATGTCAGACACACATCCATACAAGTCTGTTCCAGGTTCGAACAGAACCGAAGGCACTTCTAAAGAAGCCCTTGCAAATCCAGATAATTCCTAATCACATCCGGACTTCCCATCACATATGAGATCTCTATACTGGGGCCATTCGGTGCAGAGACATTCGACGGGTTTTCCTTTCGCTTTTGAAAATATCCAGTCTTCACCACCGGTCTTCGAATGTTATCCATAACGTTGCATCATTATTCGGAATGGGTTATATGACACAAGGTCCTCTCCCGGCTAAGCCTAATAATGAGCGCAATATTTAAAAACATATGGATAATGGGATTTCAGTTAAGTCACAGTTGATTACCCAAAACTTTTCTTCGAATGGTTTAAACAAATTACCATTTCAAAATCTTTAAACAAAAAGATTCAATTCACAAAGTTCACCCATTTTTCACAAAGATTTATTCACGGCTTTTCAAAACAATTCCATTTCAAATTGGATTAACACATCCGATCTTTAAATCAAAGATTCAATTCATAGCTTTCAAAACCGTTTCAAATATATCTTTCAAAACAATTCCCATTTCAAATCTTTTACATAAAAGATACACCATTTAAAATATTCTTCAATTTCAAATCAAGGTTCAACCATTTTTCACAAAGATTCATTCACGTTTTCCAAAACAATTTCAATTCCATTTCAAACTTGAAATCTTTCAGCACAAATTGGAAATCCTTCCTTTATATGAAAGCTTTTATTATTTGAAAACAAATAGTTTTCATTTTGGAAAAAATCGATTTCATTTATACAAGTTAAAGCCCTTCAAGTATAAAGCTTGGTTTAAATTCAAATTCCCAAAACAATATTTTTAAAATGGTTTAAAACCTATATAAACACTTTTATAACTTGTATAACATTTTTAAACCGTAATTTCTAACATAGAATTCAATTTCAAAGTTTGAATTGAAATTTAAATTAAATTATTTAAATTCCCAAAACTTTATCAAGTTATTCAAAATAACTTTTTATCTTTTTAAAACCCCTTTTCAAAAGCTTACATATTTAATCCAATTACATTTCCAAAACTATTTTGGATTCAAAATTCAATTTTAAAACCATTTAAAAAAAACCGTGACTTAACCAATTTCCTCGTGTAATCCATATTTGTGTGTGTAAGGTGTAGTCCAGGGGTTTTACACAATAGTGCAACAATCATCAATCATCACAGATTCAAGCACATTAATGTCGATAAGCGGTATAATCTATAACGCTTATCTTCTATTCACAGATTCACAAATAAATGTATCACGGATAAAATAAATAAATAAATTTCACACGGCTCGATTCACAGAACAGAATACTACAGCCTAGAGTTACCAATCAATTCAAGGCATTTCATACAATACAAACATTCTTAAGCAATCCAACATTCATAAGTAAGGTTAATTAATCATCTGATTAATTGAAATCAGATTAATTACGTATGAATACATTTACTAATCCTGCTTAATTAATATTAATTTATTACAAACCGTTTTAATTAATTAACCTTTAATAATTTACTTAACCTTTAATTATTAATTAATCAACTTTAATTAATAAATAAATTAACCTTTAATCGCTAAATGATTATCCCTTAATTATTTATTCTTAATTAATTCTAATAAGTGATTATCCCTAATCAATTTCATTAATTAATTAACCTTTAATTAATTAATTATCCTTAAATTAATTACCTTGATTAATTAATCATGTTAATTAATTATTCTTTTAATTAATTAACCTTTAATCACTTGATTAATCAATCTTTAAAACCTTTAATTATTCATGCTTAATTACTTATATAAAGTAATTATTTTTAAGTGATTAATTATCCTTAAATTAATTATTCATTAATTACTTGATTAATCAAACTTATGTTATTAACAAATTTACCTTAATTACTTTTATTAAGTAATTCACTTCAAGTAATTAATTTCCATCAACAAATAAATTAACTTCAAACTTTAAAAGTTAATTAATCATTAAAACATTTTTTATATTAATTAACTAACCTTTAATATTATAAAGTTTATTTAAAATAAACTTTTCAAAATAAAAATTATATTTATTTTAGAACATTTTAATTTAGAAAATATTGCAAAATCAAATTCTTTTGTTTTATAAAAACTTGAATGTTCCTTGTACAAATCTTAAAATCTGAACAACGCGTTCATCATAAAACCCGAGCAAAACTTCGACTCTTCCCAGAATTTTCCCCGAGCTCCCTCCTTTCTTTTCTTTCTCTTTATTTTACGTTGCCTTTATTTTTAAAGACTTTAAAACCCGATAGCAGCTAAACTAATACGAATCTACACCCGAGCCAAATTCAAAAACTCACGAGTACGAACTCGAGTTACACCCTTCTTCCCCAAGCTCAAACAATTCCAAGCATCGTCGTGCACATGTGCACGCGTACGATCAAAGCGGCGGCTCCGACCAACCTCATCATCGTCGACAAGAACACTTTGACCACCACTCTAGATTTCGACCACCAAAACATCGAACCGTCCCTCAAAATGAAATCGAACAGAAGAAGACCAGGTCCACCTTAACAAAATTCGGTCAAAATTTCATCGAGCACCCTCACTTCCGATAACCGGAGAACGCGCCGCTTCGCCCAGGCCTTCGACTTGCCTCCACCTTTTCTTTTCCCCACTTGCGATCAACTCGGGTTGATCCATGACGGAAGAATTTTCCCTTGACTTCACAACGTTCGTAATGCTCACTAAACCCTACATCGCCTTCGCATAGCCACACCGATCACCTAAAAATCTAAGCTCCATTTTTCTGATGATCCACGTCTTCCCCTCTACCTCTGGCCCAAATTTTGACGAGTAAAACTTCGTCGATCGACGGCAATTTTCAAAAATCCCAATTTTGATCAACTAAAAATATCTCACTCGATCCTAAACTAAAATCTGGATTTAACCCTTAAATTCATGGTTCCAGATGGTGATCTCGATCATATATGTTAATCAAAGAATTGTGATGTCTGAATTTTCATGTTTTATAAGTCCTTACTGCCTTTTCTATTTTTCCATAAATATGCTAACTTACCTAATCTTAAAAATATTTTTAAAACTTAGTTTATATTTAAACAAACACAATTCGTTTGAATACTAAGAACTATAAGAGATTAGATGAAAAGATTTGGAATTTTGATCTTAAAAATTTGAACTCTGTGACTAAAAACAGAATTGAACACAGACATACTGACATATATACTGATATCACTTCATATTTTACATGTGGATCTAATTTTACTTCATGCAACAATCACCACAACATTATTTAATAAAATCATCACATGCAATCAGGAGGTGAACAAGATTTAAATTTTTGGATGTAGTTTGCTCACCTGAGATTGGATGTTTGAACAGAGAAGAACAGAGAACTGGATCCTGATGTATTTTTTTGATATGAAGTTTGATATTGTTTTGCTTGATTTCCAGTTTTGTTAACTTGCTTGCCCAAATCCTTTTCCAAATTTTCTTCTGATATGTACTTGCTTTGCTTAAAGATTATTTTCAACTCTGGTTTTAGTTTCTTTAATCACTGGGTTGGATTTTGAAATTGCCGATGTTTAAAATGCTTTTGATTTGCATTTCCATTTCCTATTTGCTTCCAGGTTTGATCTGAACAGGTATTTGTTTTGATTTGTTGTTAAGCTTTGATCTAGCATTGATTACAGATTTGATTCCAGGCTGAAATCTCGATTTCCAGATTTCTTCTTTTTTGTTTTGATCTTATTTGTTTCCAGATTTGTTTAACTGGTTTGATCTCCCTTTTGATTTTTTTCCCATGCATGTTTTATTTTCTAATTTCAAATTAAAAGAAAAGTTTATTTCTTTTGCTACTTGTCTCATAAATTTACATTTGTTAATTTCTTATGTTTGTCTTCCTACACTTGTTAACATCCAAACATTTTATGTTTAAATCCCTTTTGTTAATTTAATTATAAATTTTGTTTTAAACCCTCTTAGCTTTATATTTACAAAACATTTCTTTCAATATTAACCTATGTTTTTATATTTCCAAAAGATACATATGTATGTATTTTTTTTTAAATTTATACTTATACTGAAAATATATGTTCATATCAATGCTTAAATGTTTGTTTACATATATACTAACTATAAAAGAAAAGTATTGTAAAACTTTTACTAATTCTTGTTTACATTTTATTTTATGTTTATATAATTTAAAACAAATGATTTGAAATCAAATTGTTCATTATTAACAAATATCTACATGTATATATATCCATATGTATTAGTTCCTTGAAACATCAAGTTTAATAAATTCAATATTTATTTATAAAATACTTATACTTGAATTTTATAAATCAAATTCCTAATTAAAATCCATTTATATAAATGAATAAACATACATCTTATTTAATTTTGGAAAATCCAAATACAATTTTATGAAATACTTATTTTTTTGAATTTTAACCCAAGTCCTATTTATAATATATTTTAATTTAATTTTTTATCCCTTAATTTAATCGAATTTTATTTCTAAAATATTTATTATGGAATTTTTCCCAATTAATTCATAATTAATTCCCAATTAAACCAAAATTTTATATTAATTACCAAATTAATTAGGCTTAAAAATCAGGAATGTTACAGATTTGCCCCCTTAGGAAATTTCGTACTCGAAATTTGAAAGACAGGGAGACAACAAAAGAATATAGAAAGATAGAGAGATGAATCACCCGAACAAGCTGAATATCTATTCTGCATTTGGCTCGCCAAATTAGAATATCAACAATATGAGAACAAACTCATTTAATACTAATAAGATACCCGGGTCACCAGATCTACGAAGATATAGAAGACATTGGTTAGTTCGAAGGACAACTAACCTTTCGTAGAACATATCTGGACCCCAAAGAATAAACATATCAACCATAGCAACCAAAAGCAAACAATTCATCCAAACAAACAATTCTGACCCATCTGGAGTTTATGTCCCATGTAAATATATCAAAGCTTCTTCCTGAAGCTGCCAGGAACCATCAAAGAATTGAAAATCGGATGATGATCAAAGAAGATTGCTAGAGAAAGATTGTTTCCGTTGTTGTTACAGGGCATTGACCATATAAAGTGGTACTTCCCTGTCCCCTATCTCGTCCTCTTCATACACTCATACTCGCTATTAGTGGATAGTAAGAGAATTTACTAAGGCATACAGACGTATATCTTAGGGATACTCATTTTAGGGTATTCATGGCCCTATCTCTAATGAGTTACTTAATGTGTTATATTCCAATAGCAAAAGTTCAACCTTTAGCTCTGATACCAAGTGTCACAACCCAAATTTCAGCGTTCGAAAATCGACAGCCATACTTCACTTGTACTCGAATGCCGCAGATTCAACCGTTGAAATTTGACTCGTGCCGGAGCTTATAACACATTAAGTACAACAACATAGCGGAAGAAAACAATTAATACCATATAACTCCAATGAATACAATATCCAATGATATACAACAATTTGATACAAATGATATTAACATCAGAGATACAAAAATAACAGCGGGAATAAAACACAACTGGATGGTCTAGACTTTGCAACCATCGACAACGGAAAGATAACTCCACTATAATCTCCAAAAGAATCCAACTCCATAATGCAACTGCAACTCCATCTCCAAACTAAAGATAGCTCGAACTATCATCACGATACAATAAGCAAACTAGATAACTCCAGAATGAAGAAAATGTGATCGCCAAGATCCAAAGGCTTCAAAGATGTCGAATCTACATCTACTACCCGACTATCTGAAAAACTAAACTCAAGACTGCCCGTGTAGAAAATTATGGGCAACCAGAGTTTAGGAAGAGAACAATAAACTCTAGGTCAGTCATGGGACTGGTATGAGCAAACAAAAACAGTTTTATTTTTAAAACAAACAACAAAAGAATTTAAGATTGAAATCTGCAATACTTTTTGGAAAATTAAACTACCATAAGGCCTCCCACCACACACACCATGCAAACGCAGAATTGGAGGAGATTTCTCCTTATGATAGTCAAAAATGCTTGATACGCGAAAACCATTTTGATATTATTATTAGTGCATAGTGGAAAACATGTCGAAAGTATAATATTATTCTTAGCCAGCATACAACCATTGTTGTATGCCTACTATAGCTACCATATTAAATAGCAGGTTACCACCACATTCCATGGTAGGTTATACAACTAAAACCGTACAGGACACGTATTGTTTCTTTGGATTTTCCAACAAATGGTCAGGCCAAGGAACTTCCCATTGCCACATGGGTATGCCTCTGGAGGGACGCCCTGAGAACTTACCCAGCTCTCTGCCAACACAAGGCTGGTGTACTCTCTTCCCGGGAGTATCACCAAAGATATGCCACCCCGGTCGTTTGCGACCTTTATCCGAGGATCCTCTACCACAAAGCAACATCACACAGTAATAAAATTTACAGTGTCCACATGAGTTAAGTATGTGGGCTCCATACCAATACCACCCTTTTGCAAAAGGAATGGACATAACCTAGGGGTGCGACCCCTACAACCTTGCCGCATCTTTCCTGTTTCGACCATTATTGGGTTGTGAGGCTCGATGAGGTCTCATCCACAAAGCTACAATTTTCACAAAGTCATGCTTTGATCAACAAATGATCAGCAGCACTTCGTATGCCACATTACCAAATCGGGAATGTATCACTAGTAACCATCAACTACATAACCTCTGAGCTCGTACGTCTCAGAGAAGGTTGTTAAGCTAAGAGAATAAATCTCCGATACCAAACAAAAATGTATTTTATAGGAACCAGCTTTACATCTCAAAGTGTAATGTCAGACACACATCCATACAAGTCTGTTCCCGGTTCGAACAGAACCGAAGGCACTTGTAAAGAAGCCCTTGCAAATCCATATAATTCCTAATCACGTCCGGACTTCCCATCATATATGAGATCTCTATACCGGGCCATTCGGTGCAGAGACATTTGACGGGTTATCCTTTCGCTTTCGCAAATATCCAGTCTTCACCACCGGACTTCGAATGCTATCCATAACGTCGTATCATTATTCGGAATGGGTTATATGACACAAGGTCCTCTCCCGGCTAAACCGAACAATGAACGCAGTATTTAAAAACATATGGATAATGGGATTTCAGTTAAGTCACAACTTATTACCCAAAACTTTTCTTCGAATGGTTTAAAAAAATTACAATTTCAAAATCTTTAAACAAAAAGATTCACTTCACAAAGTTCATCCATTTTTCACAAAGATTTCTTCACAATTTTTCAAAACAATTCCATTTCAAATTGGATTAACTCATCCGATCTTTAAATCAAAGATTCAATTCATAGCTTTCAAAACCATTTCCAAAGATATCTTTCAAAACAATTCCCATTTCAAATCTTTTATATAAAAGATACACCATTTAAAATCTTCTTCAATTTCAAATCAAGGTTCAACCATCTTTCACAAAGATTCATTCATGATTTCCAAAACAATTTCAATTCCATTTCAAACTTGAAATCTTTCAACACAAATTGGAAATCCTTTCTTTATATGAAAGCTTTTAATATTTGAAAACAAATAGTTTTCGTTTCGGAAAAAACTGATTTCATTTATACAAGTTAAAGCCCTTCAAGTATAAAGCTTGGTTTAATTTCAAATTCCCAAAACAATATTTTAAAATGGTTTAAAACCTATATAACATTTTTATAAATTGTATAACATTTTTATACCATAATTTCCAACATTGAATTCAATTTCAAAGTTTGAATTGAAATTTAAATTCCCAAAACTTTATCAAGTATTTCAAAATAACCTTTTATCTTTTTAAAACTCCTTTTCAAAAGCTTACATATTTAATCCAATTACATTTCCAAAACTATTTTGGATTCAAAATTCAATTTTAAAACCATTTAAAAAAAACCGTGACTTAACCAATTTCCTCGTGCAATCCATATTTGTGTGTGTAAGGTGTAGTCCAGGGGTTTTACACAATAGTGCAACAATCATCAATCATCACAGATTCAAGCACATTAATGTCGATAAGCGGTATAATCTATAACGCTTATCTTCTATTCACATATTCACAGATAAATGTATCACAGATTAAATAAATAAGTAAATAAATAAATAAATAAATAAATTTCACATAGATCAATTTACAGAACAGAATACTACAGCCCAGAGATAACAATCAATTCAAGGAATTTCATACAATACAAACATTCTTAGGCAATCCAACATTCATAAGTAAGGTTAATTTATCATCTGATTAATTGAAATCAGATTAATTACGTATGAATACATTAACTAATCCTGCTTAATTTGTATTAATTTATTACAAACCATTTTAATTAATTAACCTTTAATAATTTAATTAACCATTAATTATTAATTAATCAACTTTAATTAATAAATAAATTAACCTTTAATCACTAAGTGATTATCCCTTAATTATTTATTCTTAATTAATTATAATAAGTGATTATCCCTAATCAATTTCATTAATTAATTAACCTTTAATTAATTAATTATCCTCAAATTAATTACCATGATTAATTAATCACGTTAATTAATTATTCTTTGAATTAATTATCCTTTAATCACTTGATTAATTAATCTTTAAAACCATTAATTATTCATCCTTAATTACTTATATAAAGTAATTATTTTTAAGCGATTAATTATCCTTAAATTTATTATTCATTAATTACTTGATTAATTAAACTTATATTATTAACAAATTTACCTTAATTACGATTATTAGGTAATTCACTTCAAGTAATTAATTTCCTTTAACAAATATATTAACTTTAAACTTTAAAAGTTAATTAATCATTAAAACATTCTTTATATCAATTAACTAACCTTTAATATTATAAAGTTTATTTAAAATTAAATTTTCAAAATAAAAATTATATTTATTCTAAACCATTTTAAAATTTAGAAAACATTGCAAAATCAAATTCTTTTATTTTATAAGAACTTGAATGTTCCTTGTACAAATCTTAAAATCTGAAAAACTTGTTCATCATAAAACCCGAGCAAAACTTCGACTCTTCCCAGAGTTTTCCCGAAGCTCCCTCCTTTGTTTTCTTCCTCTTTATTTTACGTTGTCTTTATTTTTAAAGACTTTAAAACCTGATAGCACCTAAACTACTACGAATCTACACCCGAGCCAAGGTTACACCCTTTTTCCCCAAGCTTAAACAATTCCAAGCATCGCTGTGCACATGTGCACGTGTACGACCAAACGCGGCGACTCCGACCAACCTCATCATCGTCGACAAGAACACTTTGACCACAACTCTAGATTCCAACCACCAAAACATCGAGCCGTCCCTCAAAATGAAATCGAACAGAAGACCAGGTCCACCTTAACCAAATTTGATCAAAATTTCGTTGAGCACCCTCACTTCCTATAACCGAAGAACGTGCCGCTTCGCCCAGGCCTTTGACTTGCCACGTCTTCCCCTCTACCTCTGGCCAAAATTTCGACGAGTAAAACTTCGCCGATCGACGGCAATTTCCAAAAATCCCAATTCTAATCAACTAAAAATATCTCACTCGATCCTAAACTAAAAATCTGGATTTAACCCTTAAAATTCATGGTTCCAGATGGTGATCTCGATCATATATGTTAATCAAAGAATTGTGATGTCTGAATTTTCATGTTTTATAAGTCCTTACTGCCTTTTCTTATTTTCCAGAAATATGCTAACTTACCTAATCTTAAAAATATTTTTAAAACTTAGTTTATATTTAAATAATCACAATTCGTTTGAATACTAAGACCTATAAGAGATTAGATGAAAAGATTTGGAATTTTTATCTTAAAAATATGAACTCTGTGACTAAGAACAAAATTGAACACAGACATACTAATATATATACTGATATCACTTCATATTTAACATGTGGATCTAATTTTACTTCATGCAACAATCACCACAACATTATTTAATAAAATCATCACATGCAATCAAGAGGTGAACCAGATTTAAATTTTTGGATGCAGTTTGCTCACCTGAGATTGGATGTTTGAACAGAGAAGAACAGAGAATTGGATCCTGATGTATTTTTTTCGATATGAAGCTTGATATTGTTTTGCTTGATTTCCAGTTTTGTTAACTTGCTTGCCCAAATCTTTTTCAAAATTTTCTTCTGATCTATACTTGCTTTGCCTAAAGATGATTTTTCATCTCTGGTTTTAGTTTCTTTAATCACCAGGTTGGATTTTGAAATTACTGATGTTTAAAATGCTTTTGATTTGCATTTCCATTTCCTTTTTGCTTCCAAGTTTGATCTGAATTGGTATTTGTTTTGATTTGTTGTTGAGCTTTGATCTAGCATTGATTACAGATTTGATTCCAGGCTGAAATCTTGATTTCCAGATTTCTTCTTTTCTATTTTGATCTTATTTGTTTCCAGATTTGTTTAACTGGTTTGATCTCCCTTTTGATTATTTTTCCCATGCATGTTTTTTTTTCTAATTTCAAATTAAAAGAAAAGTTTATTTCTTTTGCCACTTGTCTCATTAATTTACATTTGTTAATTTCTTATGTTTGTCTTTCTATACTTGTTACATCCAAACATTTTATGTTTAGATCCCTTTTGTTAATTTAATTATAAATTTTGTTTTAAACCCTCTTAGCTTTATATTTACAAAACATTTGTTTTCATATTAACCTGTGTTTTTATATTTCCAAAAGATACATATGTACGTGTATATTTTTTTTAAAAATTTATACTTATACTAAAAATATATATGTTCATATCGAAGCTTAAATGTTTATTTACATATATACTAACTATAAAAGAAAAGTATTGTAAATCTTTTATTAATTCTTGTTTACATTTTATTTTATATTTATACAATTTAAAAACAAATGATTTGAAATCAAATTGTTCATTATTAACAAATATTTACATGTATATATATATCCATATATATTAGTTCCTTGAAACATAAAGTTTAATAAATTCAATATTAATTTATAAAATACTTATACTTGAATTTTGTAAATCAAATTCCTAAATAAACATACATCTTATTTAATTTTGGAAAATCCAAATACAATTTTATGAAATACTTATTTTTTTTGAATTTTAACCCAAAATCCTATTTACAATATATTTTAATTTAATTTTTTTATCCTTCAGTTTAATCCAATTTTATTTCTAAAATATTTATTATGGAATTTTTCCCAATTAGTTCATAATTAATTCCTAATTAAACAAAAAATTTATATTAATTACCAAATTAATTAGGCTTAAAAATCAGGAATGTTACAATTACATTGTATTGAAGGAGGTTAATTGATAATTAAAGTTTATTAATTAATAATTATAGAATAATTAATCTATAATTAATTAAAGATTAATTAATTAGTTTATAGGGTAATTAAGGGATGAATTACCCAGTTGTAATTAATGAGATGAATGTGATTAAATAATTTGTTAATTAATTAAAGATATCGCTTGGTAACTGATTAAGTATAATTACGTAATAAGATTGATAAGTGTGATTACTTAGTGAAGTAATTAATGGATAAATTACTGGATGTAATTAATATAAGAGAGATTACTTAATGGGAAGGAATTAAAGGTTAATTACTTAGGAGAAGTAATTAAGGATTAATTACTTGGTGTAAATAATTAAAGGATTAATATAATTAATTAAGGAGTTAATTAATTAAGATAAGTAATTACAGGATGGTTAATTACTATTTATGATTGATTAAGGCCGATTAATGGAAGTAATTAATTAAGGATCATTAATTAATGTAATTAATGAAAGTATTAAAGATTAATAAATATAAATGGTTAAGGATAATTAATTTGTGTAATTAACTAAAGGATAATTACTTTATGTAATTAAAGATGATTAATCAAGGATGATTAATTTAGATGGATAATCAAAAGATGATTAATTAATTGATTTGTAATTAATCAATGATTAAATAAAGGTAATCTAAGTGGTTATTTGGAAATGATCCATCTTGCTTATGAATGATTAAATGATGATTTAGTGCCTTGAATTGATTGATATCTTTTATATGAAATGTTTTTTGATATTATATGTTGTGTGGACAATGTAACAACCCGAGAATTTTCACCAATTTATAATCATCGTTAATCGATTAATATTGTTGCTAGTCGCTGTTTGGAGTTTGTAAAACCCGAATTAAATTCCTTTCAAAAATTTGATGAACATGGTTGCGGGCTTCAATCTCAATTTGGCCCACGTTTTCATTTAATTTGGGCCGCGAAAATTAACTAAAGCAAATAGCCGGCCTCCCCTTTTTAATTTCGGGTTCGCAACCCTAATGAACGATCGAAAGAAATTAATGGCGGCATCGTGATTTTTTGTTCGTCCCTCTTCTTCGTTCCTCTTGCGCTCGTTCGCAGCTCCTTCCAATCGCGTCGTGAAAGGTGAGTAATTCATATTACTCACATCTAATTCGATTCTATGCTCGACAGTTTGATTTTTTTTGTTTTGTTGTTGATGATTTTTATGACGTTTTCAATCCACATGGTTTTGATTCCTGATTTTGTTCGATTACTTGATACTTACGGCTTGAATTGACATGCTCATCATGGTTTCGATTTTTGCTGGTTCAACTTTGGCACTGACATGTTTAATGTCGGCCTTGACCCTTTTGTTGGTATTATTTGAAAATGTTATACATTTGAGTCACTGTCACTCATTAAATTCGGTCACTTGCTGCTGTTATGTGAATTTTTGACTTTGAGTTGCTTTTAGCAATTGGGTTATGTGGTAACTTGATTTGTGTAAGCGATTTTGTGACCTTGCATTATCACCATTCTACCGATATTAGTTTTGGTCATTTTAACTCAAACTGCATTCATCTGTTTTCGAATGTAGTCTTTGATGCGAACCACAGTCTTGCTTGATTTAAAACTTAAAACTCTGGTAACATTATTTTGGCAATTGAAATTGGTAAAAGTTATTTTGTGAAAATAAAATGGGATTTGACACTGTCTGGATAGCCTTGTTCGAACTACTGATATCACTTGTTTATGCTGGTGTTTTATTTTTATTTGGATATTGACAGATAGGTGTATTCATATATATGCATACATGCGTTCCTATATTGGTATTGCTTGCCGCCTTAAATATATTCACAGTGTTGTTCTATGTACTTGACTTGAACTGCAGTTTGAATTGTGACTTCACCGTGTCGAGTTGTACATACACTTGTTTCACCTGATTTTTGCCACAGACCTCTGACTGTTGACACTATATAATCGTTTCACTGTGGCACTGATGTACCTGCTGTACAGTGCCTCAGCCTTACATGTACATTTTGATGTTCTACTGGCACCTGTTTTACTCGAACTTGGATACCTTCTGCATTGTTTCATCTCCACTTGATTATTGTTGCTGCCTGGTCGACCATTGTAATTCACTGACCTTGGCATTACCCAGGTGCCTCTGAGCCTGTTAGCACTATCTGTATATGTATATACTTATGCGTATACATATGTATATATTTATAGGATTGTCACATTGTCGTTTCACTGTTTTTCATGATATTGTTCCCCCTGAAGTTTTGAAAATGGTAGCTTTGTCTGTAACTTGATTTTGTGAAAATTCAAGTTTACATTTGTTTTGAGAAGGCCTTGACCTGTAACTTGACTTAGTTTTTTTGTAGTCTCTAGTATAATTACTCGAGACTGGTTGCATTTCAATTACTGGCTTGTATCGCACTGAGTTAACACTCATATGTGCCGAGGCATTGCATTGCAATGACCACTGACTTTATTTGCATTTTTTTTTCTGTTTCATTTAGTGGACACTGGTTCACTTCCACTTCATGTAGAGATTACATCTGTTTTGTCCACTTGTTCATTGTAGTTTGCCTTGGGTTTGAGCATCACTAATCTGATAATACTCGTATCAATCATGGGTGTAGCATTGTGAACAGACACACTCGTTTGTTTGGTCTCTTATTGGTTTAAGTTGAAGTTTGCAGTTTGATTATTTTACTCTTTGGCCTTTCTTTCTTGATGGCACTTGATCCAGACAGTGTCATATTATGATTTGTACCCGTGTTGAGTCCAACTGATAGCTCGGATTTGACCTTGTGCCGATTCCTATTTCATCACTGTAGTGGTGAGGCAATTCACACGTGCATGTACTGCAGCCATACAGTATTGACATTTAATTTGATATTTAAATTATTTGAACCTTCATTGATTTTGGTTCGTTGATTTTTGGGTACATCATCACTGTAGTGGCAAGGCAGTGCACGCAAGCGTGAACTGCAGCCACACGGTATGGCGTGTATGATATTCTATTTTGCTTCGACTTATGGATCTTTTTGCGTATTCCATATTCCGTAGTGGCGAGGCAGTGCACGCGTGCGTGTACTGCAGCCCTACTTGAATTAATATTTTAATTGATATTTCAATGGTTTGAACTGTTTTGTTTATTCAATTCAATATTTTGAATTGCATTCTGATTTGGTTTAATTACTGTCGTCTATTCATTATTTAATTATTATTGCTTCTGTGCACTAATAACTGAGTTTGAATTAGACTGACTCGAGTATTATTTTCTTTTGAATTTAATACTCGGGTCAGACCGAGTATTTCAGGTTGTAGATATTCTGCTTTGGGTTGCTGCTTGAGCTATGAAGTTCTTTCATATCTTTTGGAGTAGTCGTCGTTATTTGTAGTAGCCTGTATAATTGTATATGAAGATATGTATTCATGTATATTATATACGTTAATGTACTTGTATATGTAACTTCCTGAGTCGACTGTTGTAGTTGTATCATATGTACCGTGTCAAATGTATTGTAACTGACATCAGTTATTGTATATATGAGAATTTCTGTTTTATTTGTGTTCCGCATTATATTAACTGTGTAATATTTTATATTTACTGTTCTAAACTATTACGAACCATCGTAGTTCGTTTTATACTGGAATTGGGGTATGTGGATGGGAGAAAATAAATCAGAGATGAAAAATGAAAGAATATATATATATACCACTCCTATCAAGATAACCAATACTAGTGTAAGGCCTAACTATTGATGGCCGCTCCTCAACAGCCTTATTCTCCGCGCTAGTTGACAGCATTACACCGTAGTGTTCTTGGCTAGCGTGGGTATAGAGGTGGGGCGTCACAGCTTGGTATCAGAGCCTGGGGTTTAGGACAAATATAAAATATAACTTAGATGGAACATGTGATACAACTATTTGTTGACGTTCTATCTCTCATATTTGCATATGATTGTCTTTGATTGTTAGGTATGAATTCCTAACGCTTATTCATATGCATTTGATTTTGATTCTTGTGTTTTCGGCTTTGATTTGATTTAGCCGATGATTGATTTTGTTCGAATCTCAGCGATTCTGAACTTGATATTTTATGTTTTCCTCGGCTTGATTTCCATTCGACTTCGATCACTTTGTTTTTGAGAAATTTCTAAATTCTTGATTTCCCAGACTCTGACTTGGTTTGCCGTTGAATTCTTTGATGATGATGTTGAATCGTTTTATATTCGATTATGGCCATTAATTGTTGACTTCGACTTTGACTTGATTTTTATTTTTGTTGAAGTCATCTATGCATTTATGCTCGTTCTGCTTTGTTTTTCCAATTGTTAATCGATTCTTCTTTTCCGATTAGTTATTATCTCCTTTGTTGACTTCGATAACTTCTATTTCTGGGATTTTTAGGTATTTCTACTTTGATGGATTTGGAATCGAATTCTTTGGATTTTATTCACGTCTTCGACTGTGAATTTTTATGAATTGATTTGGTTTCTAAATTTAACCGATTCGTGTAATTTCCCCGATTTGTTGCTATCATTTATTAGCAACTTTAGTGACATTTTCTTCGGGATTTTTGTGAACATACCTTTCGATGAATTCGGTATCGATTTCTTTGGATTCTATTCACGTCTTCGTATGTGAATTCTTGTGATTGATTGTTTCTACAATCATTTTTGTGATTTGTCACTTTAAAAATATAAATGTTTCAATACTTGTAGTGAATATCAAAACTATTTTATCAAAATGTTTTCAACTCTATTTTCAATATCAAACTCTTTTCCTAAACCATTTTCCAATCTATTAGTATATGCAAACCTTTATTTCACTCGTATGAGAAATCTAATTAAACGGCTTAGCAAAACAAGTGGTATGAACGCTTGCGTTTACTTCGTCGGTTAATTTTTGGACTTGTTCGATTGAACCACTTGTGACATTTTTCTAGTGAAGATCTACAGTTTGTTCGTAAATATTTAAGTTAAGCTAGTGGTTATGGGACATGAAGCTAAACTTTTGTATCTACTAGCTTAGTGTAATTGACACTTCTCGTTGATCTTGACGATCATTTTATGAATTAGACTAGCAATTGCGCGATGTCTCTTTCATTGCAAGGTTAGGCTAGACACCACTTGTGTGATTCCATTCACACATGCCTTTTTGCTTTTTGGTTAGCCTAGACACCATTTGTGTGATTCCATTCACACATATCTTTTTGTTTGCGAGGTTAGGCTAGACACCACTTGTGTGATTCCATTCACACATACCTTTATGCTTTTTGGTTAGCCTTGACCTCATCTGGGTGATTCAGACTCATTCATGCGGGGTAGCTCCCCATGGTCTTCGGACCGTCATGTGATAGGCCTCTTTCTCTTTTTATGATTTCTGGATTTCTCGTGTTGATTTCTGGAATTTATGTCATTGACTTGTTATGAGTACAAGTTTCGGGTATGATGCCCCCTTTGGATCTTTGAGAAGATTCTTGTGATATTGATTGATCTCTGGATGATTATGACGATCATCTTTGTGATTTAGACTAGCAATTGTGTGATGTCTCTTTCCTTGCTTTCTGGTTAGGCTAGACACCACTTGTGTGATTCCATTCACACATACCTTTATGCTTTTTGGTTAGCCTAGACACCATTTGTGTGATTCCATTCACACATATCTTTTTGCTTTCTGGATAGGCTAGACACCACTTGTGTGATTCCATTCACACATACCTTTTTGCTTTTCGGTTAGCCACCATGAGATAGCATCTCGATTTGCGTTGCACGTGTTGGTGAGTTTTCATGCTCGCGTGTAGGTGAGTTTCCATGCTCCCGTTCTCGCTTTGCGTTACACGTGTTGGTGATTTTTCATGCTCACGTGTAGGTGAGTTTTCATACTCCCATTTGAGTTTTCATACTCCCATTTGAGTTTCTGTACTCCTATTTGAGTTTTCATACTCCCATTTGAGTTTCCGTACTCCTATTTGAGTTTTCATACTCTCATTTTGTGATATCTGTATTTCTTGTGTAGATTTCTAGAATTTGTGTTTTCTGGATTTCTTGTGATGATTTCTAGAATTTGTGCTTCACCAATTTTCGTGATTTCTATTGATAAGTATTATCAATTTGTGTGCATTGGTGAATTTGTGTGTTATTGACTTGTTATGAATACAAGTTTAGGGTATGATACCCTTTCCTATCTTTGAGAAGATTCTTGTGACATTTTGATGAATGAAAATTCATTGGTATTATATTTTGATGCCAATTATTTCGATGAAATTTTGACGTATGTCGAAGTTGCTACGGATGTTGCTGCTTTAATCACGTATTTTAAAAAATTGTTTCAAAATATAAATCCAAATTGTTTTCAAAATTTTTACGATTTGCGATTTCAAGAGAATGAGGAAGTGAATTAAACGTTTCAAAAAAATCGAGGACTATGACCCCTTTCTTTTGCTGATTCGCTTAATTCCGGACTTGTTCGTTTGAGAATGTAAATTATTATTTTTTTATATAAAATAAATGAAAATTGTTTTCAAAATTTTTACAGTTTACGCTTTCAAAGGAACGAGGAAGCGATTTAAACGTTTCAGAAAATTCGAGGACTATGACCCCTTTCTTTTACTGATTCGCTTAATTCCGGACTTGTCCGTTTGAGAATGTGAAATGTTATTTTTTAAAATACACCATTATGCACTTTCAAGAAAATGATGAAGTGAATTAAACGATTTAGTAAAACTCGTGGTTATGGGTCATGTGCGTTTGCTATTTCGGTTAATTCCGGACTCGTTAATTGAAAAATTTGTGATTTCTGATTATCGTTTTTGATAATCGGATGTTGGTGATTTCTGATTTATCGTTTTTGATAATCAGATATTTATTGTTTCTAATTATCGCTTGTGATAATTAGATATTTGAGATTTAATTATCGTTTGTGATAATTAAATATTTACGATTTACGATTTAATTATCAATTGTGATAATTAAATATTCGTTGATTTGTGATTTCTGATTATCGTTTTTGATAATTAGATATTTATTGTTTCTAATTATCGCTTGTGATAATTAGATATTTGAGATTTAATTATCGTTTGTGATAATTAAATATTTGTAATTTAAGATTTGATTATCATTTTGATAATTGAATATTTGCTGATTTGAAATTTGATTACCGTTGTGGTAATTCCTGATTATCATTTTTGATAGTTAGATATTTGTGATTTGTGTTTTCTAATTATCTTTGTTGATAATTAAATTTGCTGATTTTGCTGTTTTCTAATTATCATATCGATAATTAGATATTGCTGTTTTGTGATTTCTGTATTCTGATTGTCTATTTGATAATTAAATTTTGTTGAGAATTTATGAATTTCTTTTATGAAATTAAAAGATTTCTTTGGTGTTTACATTGTACTACGCTGGTGTACCAGCTCAATTTTCTGCTATTCATGACGTTTTCCACGTCTTCCAATTACGGAAATACCTTAGGGATTTTCGATTTTTATTCTTGAGCAACCTTCTATTCACATCATTGCTTCGGGGGTTCAGCACCCTCGAAATAGAGATGTTTTTCTCATGAAAGTTCAGTGGATCTCAAATTCTATGGATTTCACATTGGAATCCAGAGAATTCATCGAGCAAACACGTTCAGGCTCTCTCTCTCTTTCATGCTTTTATGGTTGTTACCTTTTGTCCATTTAGTCCTTATGATTGCGAGGACGCAATTTCTCTAAGGAGGGGAGTCTGTAACAACCCGAGAATTTTCACCAATTTATAATCATCGTTAATCGATTAATATTGTTGCTAGTCGCTGTTTGGAGTTTGTAAAACCCGAATTAAATTCCTTTCAAAAATTTGATGAACATGGTTGCGGGCTTCAATCTCAATTTGGCCCACGTTTTCATTTAATTTGGGCCGTGAAAATTAACTAAAGCAAATAGCCGGCCACCCCTTTTTAATTTCTGGTTCGCAACCCTAATGAACGATCGAAAGAAATTAATGGCGGCCTCGTGATTTTTTGTTCGTCCCTCTTCTTCGTTCCTCTTGCGCTCGTTCGCAGCTCCTTCCAATCGCGTCGTGAAAGGTGAGTAATTCATATTACTCACATCTAATTCGATTCTATGCTCGGCAGTTTGATTTTTTTTGTTTTGTTGTTGATGATTTTTATGACGTTTTCAATCCACATGGTTTTGATTCCTGATTTTGTTCGATTACTTGATACTTACGGCTTGAATTGACATGCTCATCATGGTTTCGATTTTTGCTGGTTCAACTTTGGCACTGACATGTTTAATGTCGGCCTTGACCCTTTGTTGGTATTATTTGAAAATGTTATACATTTGAGTCTCTGTCACTCATTAAATTCGGTCACCTGCTGCTGTTATGTGAATTTTTGACTTTGAGTTGCTTTTAGCAATTGGGTTATGTGGTAACTTGATTTGTTTATGCGATTTCGTGACCTTGCATTATCACCATTCTACCGATATTAGTTTTGGCCATTTTAACTCAAACTGCATTCATCTGTTTTCGAATGTAGTCTTTGATGCGAACCACAGTCTTGCTTGATTTAAAACTTAAAACTCTGGTAACATCATTTCGGCAATTGAAATTGATAAAAGTGATTTTGTGAAAATAAAATGGGATTTGACACTGTCTGGATAGCCTTGTTCGAACTACTGATATCACTTGTTTATGCTGGTGTTTTATTTTTATTTGGATATTGACAGATAGGTGTATTCATATATATGCATACATGCGTTCCTATATTGGTATTGCTTGCTGCCTTAAATATATTCACAGTGTTGTTCTATGTACTTGACTTGAACTTCAGTTTTAATTGTGACTTCACTGTGTCGAGTTGTACATACACTTGTTTCACCTGATTTTTGCCACAGACCTCTGACTGTTGACACTATATAATCGTTTCACTGTGGCACTGATGTACCTGCTGTACAGTGCCTCAGCCTTACATGTACATTTTGATGTTCTACTGGCACCTGTTTTACTCGAACTTGGATACCTTCTGCATTGTTTCATCTCCACTTGATTATTGTTGCTGCCTGGTCAACCATTGCAATTCACTGACCTTGGCATTACTCTGGTGCCTCTGAGCCTGTTAGCACTATCTGTATATGTATATACTTATGCGTATACATATGTATATATTTATAGGATTGTCACATTGTCGTTTCACATTTTTTCATGATATTGTTCCCCTTGAAGTTTTGAAAATGGTAGCTTTGTCTGTAACTTGATTTTGTGAAAATCAAGTTTACATTTGTTTTGAGAAGGCCTTGACCTGTAACTTGACTTAGTTTTTTTGTAGTCTCTAGTATAATTACTCGAGACTGGTTGCATTTCAATTGCTGGCTTGTATCGCACTGAGTTAATACTCATATGTTCCGAGGCATTGCATTGCAATGACCACTGACTTTATTTGCATTTTTTTTCTGTTTCATTTAGTGGACACTGGTTCACTTCCACTTCATGTAGAGATTGCATCTGTTTTGTCCACTTGTTCATTTTAGTTTGCCTTGGGTTTGAGCATCACTAATCTGATAATACTCGTATCAATCATTGGTGTAGCATTGTGAACAGACACACTCGTTTGTTTGGTCTCTTATTGGTTTAAGTTGAAGTTTGCAGTTTGATTATTTTACTCTTTGGCCTTTCTTTCTTGATGGCACTTGATCCAGACAGTGTCGTATTATGATTTGTACCTGTGTTGAGTCCAACTGATAGCTCGGATTTGACCTTGTGTCGATTCCTATTTCATCACTGTAGTGGCGAGGCAGTGCACGCGTGCGTGTACTGCAGCCATACAGTATTGACATTTAATTTGATATTTAAATTATTTGAACCTTCATTGATTTTGGTTCGTTGATTTTTGGGTACATCATCACTGTAGTGGCAAGGCAGTGCACGCAAGCGTGAACTGCAGCCACACGGTATGGCGTGTATGATATTCTATTTTGCTTCGACTTATGGATCTTTTTGCGTATTCCATATTCCGTAGTGGCGAGGCAGTGCACGCGTGCGTGTACAGCAGCCCTACTTGAATTAATATTTTAATTGATATTTCAATGGTTTGAACTGTTTTGTTTATTCAATTCAATATTTTGAATTGCATTCTGATTTGGTTTAATTACTGTCGTCTATTCATTATTTAATTATTATTGCTTCTGTGCACTAATAATTGAGTTTGAATTAGACTGACTCGAGTATTATTTTCTTTTGAATTTAATACTCGGGTCAGACCGAGTATTTCAGGTTGTAGATATTCTGCTTTGGGTTGCTGCTTGAGCTATGAAGTTCTTTCATATCTTTTGGAGTAGTCGTCATTATTTGTAGTAGCCTGTATAATTGTATATGAAGATATGTATTCATGTATATTATATACGTTAATGTACTTGTATATGTAACTTCCTGAGTCGACTGTTGTAGTTGTATCATATGTACCGTGTCAAATGTATTGTAACTGACATCAGTTATTGTATATATGAGAATTTCTGTTTTATTTGTGTTCCGCATTATATTAACTGTGTAATATTTTATATTTACTGTTCTAAACTATTACGAACCATCGTAGTTCGTTTTATACTGGAATTGGGGTATGTCGATGGGAGAAAAAAATCAGAGATGAAAAATGAAAGAATATATATATATATACCACTCCTATCAAGATAACCAATACTAGTGTAAGGCCTAACTATTGATGGCCGCTCCTCAACAGCCTTATTCTCCGCGCTAGTTGACAACATTACACCGTAGTGTTCTTGGCTAGCGTGGGTATAGAGGTGGGGCGTCACAGACAATGACAATGTGGTTATCCATCAATGATGAATTGTTGTGTAAAAAGTGACATCTTGTATTTAAAGATTGAATTGCATTTCACTTGAATAACTTAAGTTAAGATGACATTGGATTCGAAGAGACCGGAGTTGGGTATTATTAAATACCCGAAACCACTTCGATTCTTTATAGATTGATATGTAAAATCAATAGGCTGGAATGGAATGATTTAAGTGAATTGGACCATTTAATCTAAGTTTTGGTACTTAGAAATTGATGTGTGAAATAAGCGATGTCTATAACAAATTGTGAATTTGTAAATTGATACGAGTTACCCCGGTTTATATAAGTTTTATGCTTTTGTATACCATGTTAGATGGGTTTACTCACGCTGGTTTCCATCCTGACCCAGGTGTTAACTTTGATGTAATGCTCGGGTCAGACCAAGTATTACATATTTTCAGGCAAGGACGTTCTGAAGCTCAGGAGTCGAGCTGAATGGCAGGAACGTATGGAGTGCATTCCGCTGTGATATGTTGTAATTGTCTAGGACGGGTTGATTGAATTTGTCCAGTGTTTGTAAATGTTGTAACTCTGATGTATTGTATGTAATTTAACTGATATAGCTTCTTTGTGTAAATGTTATTTTATGATATTATGTTTTATGCGCTGTGAATGTGAGATTATGCTTTGGTGTTTCTGTTCTTCTTCTTCTATCTCTTTTCTTTATTTCTCTAACTATCTAGAATTTTCGGGATCGAAAATTCCGAGTCGTTACACTTGAGTTATTGCATGCACGTTATAACTGGATAGGAGATGTGAAACCCCGTAAACATCTCTGACACCATGGCACTCATGTTATATGTGATATCGGTTGGACTCACATAAGAATATTTTAGTCCTGACTCGACTGATTTCTCTTTTCATTGCGCTCGGGTCAATCCTGAGTTTTTCAGCTTTTCGAAGAATATTTTCTAGAGGACAAAGATGAAGATTTGGTATATTATTTCTAGTATTATTCCATCATTGTTTGTTCTGCTGCATTATTTTATTTTTTCCGTTATGTATATAACTCTGATAAATGTTGTATAAATTATAATCAAAAGTATAGTGTAACGACCTGGATTTTTAATCATTAGTTTGAACATTTAATTCATTTTAAATGTTGAGTTTTAGAATGTGAATAGGATTTCAATATGAAGTTTATCGATCAAAAAGAATGTAATAAAAACTTAAGTTCCAAATAATAGTGGTTTACTTAACAAATTTAATTATGGAGTTAATAAGTTAAAATCATTTAAATAACTAAATTGGAGTTGAATATGAAATCAAAATGGTTTCTAATATTTATATAAATTCTATTTGAATTAGAAATTAGTTAATAAGGTTTTAAAACTGAAATTTCAAATGATTTTGTAGAAATTTCGAAATCGTTGATTTAATCGACGTGTTAAAATAGCAATCCGGGGCACAGTCTCGGAATTTAACGAAATCTATTCCATTGGTTCCGTAATAGTGTATTATTATTGGATTTCAAATTTCGTATCTTTTGGAGTTATCGTTTGGTCATACGTAATAGAAGAGCGTTGAAATTAATATCGAAATTTAATATAATAATTGGGTCCAAAAGGACATCTTCTCCATTCGATCGAATTAGGACTCGAAACCTTTTCCATTGCATTCGAAATAGGTGTATAATATTATAAACGCCTAGCGGCACATCTCGATAGGAGTTCGAGATTTTTAGCTACGAAATCAAGACGTTACGGAATTTAAATGAATATTTGACTAGTCAAAATCTTGTCTTATCTTCTGCAACTTGAATGTGACCTAACCTATTCAAGCACGCATAAAATCACATCTTTCTCCCTTTCTTTCCTTTCAGTTCGACATTCCCCTTTCTTTTCAATTAAATCCACATTTTACGTAAATAAAAAAGAAAAGAAAAACGTGTCGCGATCGAGAACAGGGGAGGCGATCTTGAAGGCATGACTGCAGAAGGGGAAATCACTCGCACGAAGGAAAAAATCGTGAGAGTCGATGCTCATTCAAGGCAGGATGTAGGAAGGTCGAGAACATGGAGGATTTGGTGATTTCAAATCGTGCCTGAGCAATTGAGGAAGGCGGAGTAGGTCGGCGATGGTAAATTAGTGACGCGATAGGAGATATAGCCTGGGGAGTTTTCGAAGTCGCGCCTAGTGGTTCTCGTGCTCGCATTGCTATCAAGATCTCGAACAAGTTTAGATTTGCATCATGGAGCTCTTATGCCTATCATTTACCCTTTAGTTGGAGAATATAAAGATTCGCCTTTGCCTCGCTTATGTGATCTCATCGATTTTTGACTGTAATTTGATTTGTATTGCCGATGCTTTCACGACCAGGAATTCTATTTGTTAAATGGTGGCTGATGGGTAAATAGTTTTAATCCGTTATTAAGTTTAATTTTATAATTAGTTTATTTAATTAGGAATTTAAATTGAAATAGCTAATAACATTTCATATGAGGTCAAAAATCAATGAAAATAAGTCGTCCTTGGCTGTAGCCGTGAGATCTACACAAAAGAATTTAGAATTGGTATGGATTGCAAATAAAATAGTCAAGGTGAGAAAAATTCTCACTCATTTGGATTACCAAAATTTAAGTTTTAAATAGTTGAAATTAAATTTTGAATGCCTATTGAACTTATAAATTATCTTTTATTGAATGATATAATATATAGTAGTATATTTTTATTAGTAGTGGGAGTGATATTCCCGTGCAATATAGCGGATGAGACCCTATGCACCCCGCATAATAGCCGACGAACCTTTATACCGCCATATCCCTCTCTAAGTAGGATTGGTACTTTTATGTTGTATTAACATTTGTGGATGCAGGGAAACAAGTTGGAGAGATCCAACTGGATTCCTTAAATATATTGTTTATTTTTCATATATTGTGATATATGATGTGTGTAGATAATCTGTTATAGACTATTGTTGTGATTTGAATTATTGGATGCTATTGTAGCACTGGCTTGAATTTTGATAATTTAAATACCACAAATATATTTTAAAATTTTAAGGGATAAAAGGGGATGTTTGATATATATATATATATATATATATATATATATATATATTGGAATTGGGGGGGGAGGGGGTATTTTAAAGAAATTGAGTTAGAGAAAATATAATGGTTTTTGGTTACACTTAACCATTGTGAATTATTAAATGGTGATTTTAAAAAAATGAATTATATAAGAGAATTTATAAATGATATTCCGAAAATATAAAAAGAGAGTTGAAGTCGATATTAAAAATGGATTGAAAGTGAAAATGGTTAAGGAGATCTGGATGGAAGGATATGATGTGATTCGAGAAGAATTTATAAATTTAATTGGCTATTGAGGTTTTTAAAAATATATTTTTATTTTAAGAAGTCGGTCATTTTTAAAAGGAAAAAATTATTTTTAAAACTATGAAATTTTAAACTAGATAGGATTAAGATACTTCGGTAAGTAGATTTCCAAATACTTAAGTATTTATTTTAGTAAATTCTAACTTTTAAAATCAGGAAAATTTATATGTTTATCTAAAAATGAGTTATTAATGTTTACAAAAATATTTTTTTAATATTTAAATAATTAATTGAACATGTTTCAAAAATTAATTATTATCCTTAAAATACTTATTTTATTTATATAGAGAGTTTTGAAGTGATTGAATTTTTTTAATTATAAATTCTCTAGATATGCGTAAATGATGCTTTAAATGGGTATGTTTTGAGGGAAGGAATTTTATAAAGGGATTTGGAGGAAATGAAATTTCAAAATGTATGAATATGGGAATTTGAAATGAAATCTAAATTTATAAAAGAAGTTTTAAATTGTTGAATGGGGTTCTAAATAAGTATACTAGGTTTGGAAATTGAAAAAAAAGGAATTTATTAGTGATTCCGAAGATTTATGACATAAGTTACAAAATATTCTCTTAAATGTTGATATTTGAAGGATTTTGGAAAATAAGACTTGTAATATTTTCCCAAGTATAAAAATGGAAATTGGGAGATATTCTAAGTGTTGAGATGGTTTGGAAATATCCGGTTAGGGATTTAAGCTTTTGAAATTGTTTTCAAATGTTGGAAGGAATTGATATATCTTATAAAGATATTTTGAAAATAGATATTTGGGGAAAAACGTATAATAAGGCCTGATGTCTGCTTATGGATGTTTTATTGATAGTTAAATAATCAATTCTCAATATTGGCCAATTTTGTTAATCATTTCGAAGAGACCGGGATTAGATTTAATTATTTGAAAGCCACTTCGATCCAGTTTGAACGTTACGAATGAATACCATGAAGATACTGAAGATGGTGATTTAGTTTGTCCAGACCCACAACAACTTCTATGGATGAATGCTATCATAACATCGTCATTAGAGGACGATGAACCGTCTAAGTAGAATTATTTCTTGAAAGGTAACGCTTAGCCTCGAGCCTCATCAACCGAGAATGACTAAAAAAAGGGAGATGCAGCAAGGCTAAGTGGGTCGCACCCAATTAGGGTATGTTATCACTTTTCTAGACGTCCTTGGAAACCTATTTATTATGGATATAGTTGTGTATGAAAGAAGGAGCGCTCGATGGTTAGGGTGGGAAGACCCTGGGTGATAACATATTCGGTCTATCCAGGTTAGGGATAGGCCGGTCTTGTGTAGCAGGGGGCCCTGGCGAGGCCTCGGTACATTATTCTAGAGGTGTACTGTGATGGACGGTAGCCCAGTAGCCCAGTCATTCATATGAAATCCATTTTCCAATACGTGCCTCAGCGGTTTTGTTTGTAGAGCCTAGTATGCTGGAATTTAATTAATATAACAATTTTGGCTATTTGGATAAGTATTTGTGTTTAGACACTATTATAATATCACTGAATTTTTCTACAAAATGTTTTGGTTATCGTAAGGGAAAAGTCGTCGTGTTTATGTGTGACGTGGTCTAACGAGATATCTTTGTTTTTCAAAGGATTTTGATAACTCTAATAATTCAAATTGAGTGTGTTTTCTCACGCTGGCTTTCCAGACTGAATCGTGTGTTATTTTATTATAATGCTCAAGTCAGACCGAGTATTATGGTTTCAGGATAGGATGATATAGAGCTCAGAAGATGAGCTAGATGATAGAGACATACTTTCGTACTTGATATATTTCAGCTGTTTGGAGTAAGTTATTATAACTGTCCAGATTGATGTATATATTATTGTACTCTGATGATTGTAATTATAAAACGATTACAGATACTTTTGTATAAACTTTGTTATAATATATTATATTTTGTTCCGCTGCGATTGTGAAATTCTGTGTTGTTGTTTATTTTCTTCTATCTCTTTCTTCTTTTTCACCGTAGTTACTCGCTCTTTCGTACAATTTGGGTTGAATAGGAGCGATTTATTATCAATTCAAAGGATACAAAAATATGGGTCGCTACATGTGGTATCAGAGCTGAAGGTTAAGCGAGAACCTTGGCTTTGGTAGGGTTACTCATTAGAGATAGAGTCAGTAGTACTCTAGAATGAGTTGGGTGTAATAATAGATATGAGCGCGTATTTGTTAGTGAATATAAAATGGTTTTACATTGTTTTAACTTATTGGTTGAGTGTATAAATTCTGATCGAATAGTCGGACGCCACTAACTTGATTGGAGTTTCTAAACACTTAAATACGATAAACCGACACAGTATGGTTTTGTGACTGCCCACCTCTATGCTCACGCTAGCCAAGGACACTACGGGGTAATGTCGTCAACTAGCATGAAGAATAAGGCTGTTGAGGAGCGACCATCCGTGTACTTGCTTTATGTGAGCACCGATATGTCAAATAGTTTAACATGCATTTCATTTCATGAGGAAATCCGACATACCGATACAAACTCAAAGCTACTACACAGTGGCTATATATAATCTTCGGAAATAAATATAGGAATGAGCATAACACAAATCAGTCACAGATATCCATATCACAAAGGCGGAAATAGACATGAATATAACACATGAAAGTGTACATCATAGTAGTGGTCAAACAGGATCCACAATATCACAAAAGAATATGTATACATCAAGGAGTCTCTATCTCATATGTATAACAACAAAAACTACCAATCTAATGTAGTTAAACAAAAGTCAGATAATGTTCCCATAAGAGGAGTCAAGCAGAAGCACCTATAACATCCCGGTCTGACCCGAGTATTATTTAATAAGAAAATAATAAACGGATCAGTCTAGCTATAAATATCAGATAAAATGCGATAGAATAAGAAACATGACAAAAACGTATGATAACAATAATGACATACTATGAAAAGTAAACATTAGACAACACAAAAATCATACAATATCTCAAGAAATCTCAAAGCATTAAAAGAATGTCATATTCTTTATTTTATTCACCAAACCCCAAATATCGGCAAACATATCATTGCCAATCACAAAAAGAGGTAAAACACAAATTCTAGAAATCGTCAACTAGAAATCCAGAAATCACAAAAGGGGGAGGCCTATCACAAAACGGAAGCATGAAAACTCACCAGCACGTGTATCACAAACGGGCCGCTATCCCATAGTCGCTAACCATAGAGCTGGTGCAATGACGTAGTATAATATCGGTACGCCCGAGGAACCTGTAACTCGAATAGATCGGAACAACGACGTAGTACAATGGGATGCCCAATGAACCTGATAGGCCGATACAACAACGTAGTAAAAAGGTACGTCCGATGAACCGAACTCCATAAAAGAGCATGGGTCGCTAGCCCATAAAAATTGAGTCGAAACTCCAAGAAACACATAGGTCATTAGCCAATAATAGAAATGAGAGGAATCTTCATAAAACGAGGTATCGTCCCCTACGTGGACAAAGAAACATAGCATATCGCTAGTCTAAATCAAAAAATGATCATCATTGATCAATAAAAAGTGTGAATTACACTGTGATAGCCCTGGTTTTATGAACAAGTTTTATAATTTAATTTAGTTATGCTTGTTTAAAAATTTTGCTGCCTAGGAAAAAAAAATATAATAAATTGACTACAAATGCATTGTGTAAGTATTGATATGTATGCAAGATGGAACACACACATGCACATATTTCTCTGAAAAAAAAAGCAGAAATTAATTTGTAAGCTAGAGTAAACTACAAATACATGGATATGATATGATTGTTACAGATATGAATGTGTCATTGAAACAAGTCTAGAATAAGGAAAATAAAGGCTTAGGCAAGGATAGAAATATAGGTATTATACAGGCATTTTAAACAAATGCTGGCTGAAGGAAAAATTAGAAATTGCATGAAAATGGTATGAGTTGTTGAATAAATACTGTATCCACTTTTAGTAATTTCCTTAGCTTTATAAAAAAAAACAGAGATCATGCAAATAAGATGACCGGGGTAATAAGGTATAATTTCTGTTAATAGAAATTGGGACCACTTACCCATTTTCTCTTGAAATGGGATGAGAGGCTGATCATAAGTGACAGGGTAAAATTGACATTGGGAAAATTTTAAAACCCTAGAGGTAGCCAAGGTCTTTTATAAAAAGGCTTAAGGGTAGAAGGATCTGTCACCATTTTCTTAAAAACAGAAAGAAAAATATATACAGCAAGCAAAAGAAAAAGAAAAAAAAGAGGAAGAGAAGCATTGGCCATTAGAGATAAGTAGGAAATAACAGATCAAAGGAAAAGGATTAAGGTGAGTAACCTCACTGAAAATTGGCATTAAGTCCTGAATATTGAGGCAGCCTAAATGATTTTATATTTTTATTCAATCTGTGTTTGTTTTATGATTTTTGGTGTGTTAATGATCTGTTAAATGTTTAACTCTTCTTATGTTAATATACCCAGAAAATATGTTTATGGCTTTCATGTTTAAATGTTTACTGTGTCATGAATTATCTTTGAGATGAGATGCTTTCTTTTATGTGACTTTTACATACAGATCAATTCATGGAAATTTCAAGGATATATGTTGTAGATCTATGGTCAAAGAAAAATGAATGAAAAAAAAGGGACTGCAGCATAAAGTGGTTGCTGCTTATGTCTCATGATTAAATAAATGGTAACATAGAAGTGCAATGTCATACATGTGCTGAACTTCTATGTTTACAAATAAATCCAGATGAGAATAAAGACTTGTGGTTTAGTCAGATCTTATGAATTCGTGAGTACCTGATTAAATCAGAGGTAAATGGATGCATCAGAGCAAACTATATATATATATATATATGACCATATATTTATAAGCATGATTCCTTAAAAGCCCATGATGTAAATAACATGTATACTGAGAAAACAGACTAGCTTGTATGAATAAATTTATGTTATGAAAACATGGTCTGTCATTCCTTGAATACATGCATGATGGTTGAGTTATTTATTTTCTCTGATTAATTATGAGATGCAGAAGGGATTAGCACAATTGGGGGAAAAGGGAAAATAAACACTTAGTAATTTAACGAAGGATTTTGGATCTTAGGGCTACAAAGTATGGCTTGGCAAGGTGAATATTGCAAGCTCACACATGGTATGATTATACCCAGGGGCCTGAGTGTGCTGGGTTAACAGTGATTATGCCCCAGACGATGTGTGATTTAATAGAAGGAAAGTAGCTAAAGTCCATTATAAAACACCTGATATTGAGTTCTGAAAATAAGTTCACAGGTAGGTTTGGGTAAAATCCCTGATAGCCAGAAAGTTATAGATAAGGAAAATAATTAAATGATGATTATATTGGTTGGTTTAGAGTATTCTATTGGGGGAATTATATGTTTGTACTCCCTGATACAATCCATGGAATTATTTATTGTTCTGTTATGCATAAATGAACATGCACAGGTGATATATGAGAGTATACAAGAGAAATATTTCTTTACCTTACCTGCTTTAAAAGTTACTTGAAAATAAGAAAAGTTATCTAAATTTAGATTTTCAGTAAGATTACTCATACCAGACAATTTAGTCTGACCCTTTGTGAGTTTGAACACCATTGGGTGTCTCATATTTTTATGAGGCAGCTCATGGTGATTGTGCAGGTAATTAGGCATTTCCTTGATCAAGAATTGGATGAATTAGCTGCTAAGGAATTGGATATAATAGTACAGACTCACTAATATTATGATAGAAGTTAATTTGAATTTATGCTATGAAATGTTGGTTAAGTTGTTTGGGAGGAAACTGATGTAGTGTTATTTTCTGTTTGCAAGTATTGAACTAACTATGATATTTCTGTTGAAAGTTGTGAGTTGTTTTTGAGAATGTTTCACTAAGTAATACAGTTTTTAGTATTAAACTTCTGGAATGCTTAACAAAATGTGCAGTACTAAGATAAATCTGAAATGATTTGTAGATTGGAATTAAAAAAAAAGGAATAACCTGATATCTATTGTAAGAACTGTGAGACACATAAAGAAACCCAGATCAATTGGTATGTTGCTTGAGTAAAGTAGCAAAAGAATTCAGGCTAACTTGACCAATTTTGCCAAGCCTGGGTTCAACCAGTCTAAATGACCTAAGCTTTTGGTTAGGAAAGATAATAAATAAATAAAACTAGTAAATCAGGTTAGTTGTATTGAAAATGAATGGTTACCTGAAATCATCCAGATGCATACATGTACACAGAATACATGTACACACTTGCACATGTGATAATTATGGTTTCAGTAAATATGAGGTCATAGAAGTGCAAACAAACTTTAAAACTAGAAAAAAAATAACATATAGAACTTGCCAAAAATTAAATAAGACAGAAAAGTTACTATGGAAATTATTTTGCTATGAGGAAATCATATGGTGAATTCCAAAATGAATTTTCTGCTTCCAAGACTCTTATACTCTGATTGAAAGAAAAAGAGAAAAAGAAAAACTCAAAATATCATCCATATGTGTTTTCATATAAGTAAGTTAAGATGATTTGTTTATAACAATATTTTTATATTGGTTGAAAGATCCTGGGTAGGAGTGAAAAGAGAAAGGATGTTCTCTTGAGTAGATGACCACTGGAAAAGAAAAAAAAACTTGTACAACACTAAAAAAAAATTATTTGGAGTAAGAAAGTGGGTCATCTCATACACTAAGCTAGTAAATAAATGAGTTTAGCTTCATGTCTCATAACCACTAGCTTAACTTAAGTATTTACGAACAAATTGTAGAACTCCACTCGAAAACTGTCATAAGAGTTTTAATCGAACATGTCCAAATATTAACTGACGAAGTAAACGCAAGCGTTTCATACCACTTGTTTTACTAAGCCGTTTAATTAGATTTCTCAAACGAATGAGGTAAAGGTTTGTATATACTAATAGATTGGAAAACGGTTTTAATAGACGAACTTTGTATTAAAATAGTGTTGAAATGGTTTTGATGGAAGAGTTTTGATATTTACTACTAGTAGAGAAACCTTTGTATTTCAAAGTGACAAGTCAAAGAAATGATTGTAGAAACAATCATTCACCAAAAATTCACATTCGAAGATGTGAATTTAGATCGAATGAAATCAATATTGAATCCATCAAAAATGGATATTCCCAAAAATCCAAAAATAGAAGTCATCAAAGTCGAATAAATGAAAACAACAACTCGGATAATCACGAATCGATAAAAATTGGAATATCAAGCAAAATAGGAAAATTGGGATGAAGCAAGCAGGTCAGTCGACTGGACACTGAGTTCAGTCGACTGGCCCAATGCTTGGAAAACACTTGGGTTCCAGGTCAGTCGAAAGGACTCAAAGAGCCAGTCGACTGGACCCTGTTTTCCAGTATTTCCAGCCTATCACAATGAATGGCAAATTATCAACAATTTGCAATCGAATGAGCAATAGGCGCTAGGTGTTTATGCCAATCGACAACCCAGCCCTATAGGCTCTTCAATACACCACCAAAAGCATGTTCATACATCAAAGCTAGGATTTTAAAGTTTTTGACTTCAAAACACCAAAAATTGAAATGTTCACCAAATCAATTCAAATCAAAAGCAAAAGAACACGAATAGATGTTAGGAATTCACACCTAACAATAATGATAGTTATAGACATGGATGTGAGATAAAAATCTCACCTTTTCTCAAAAACAATGAAGGAGAAGCTTGAAAACAAAAGGAATGTCAACCACTCTTCAACTTTATCTCTAGAAACTCCAATCTAAGATTATAAACAAATATTTCCTAAGTTAGGCTATAGGGAATTTCTAAAATTGGAGAGAGACTGAGATGGAGAAGAAGATGATGATACTTACCTAAGCTTCTCTTGGATTTTGGAGTTAGAACTTGAGTTTGCAAAGGAGCTAGGGCTTAGGAATTCTAATTTCCAATCTCTCTTCCCCCATTTTTGCTTAAGCTTGAAGTGTTAGGAAATGAGAATGCATGAAGAGGAGTGGGGGTGGAGCTAGGGTCTTATGTTAGGTTATTGGGATGAAACCCAATACCCAAAGCCCTAAATGAAAATGTCGAAATTCTAGCGAACTCCAAACATATCGATGTTTATACTCAAAAAGGTCGCAAACGACATTTTGGACTCAACGGCAGTGGTCTCGAGTCCTAATTCGACTATTTGCAAAAAGTAGCTTTTCGGACTTAAATCCGACTAACGATGCTATATTTAAATAAAATATTTAAATATACAATCATAAAATATGCGGCTTGTTACAGGTTTTGAAGCGGGTAAATGGAATAATTTTACCCAAACTATATTTTGATATAAAAGAGAATAATTTTCAAAAAATTATTATAGTGGTGTGTTCGGTTGTTATTACATAATCAAAATAAGATTATAAAATTTTGAATAGTTATAAAAGCCAAATTGGATTGTATAAAATGAATTATACAAGTGAATTAAAAACTACAAATGGATTCAAAATAGAATTTGGAAAAAAATACCGGAGATTTTAGAAGTATTTTTCAAAATGTTTGAAGATAAATAATAATATTCTTATTCTGGGGATATTTTTGAAAGAAAAATGTTTTAAATGGATCTTGAAGATGTTATAACAGTGGACTCACTTCGATCACTGGAAAATAACTTCAATGGTGATTGCGACATCATCGGTGTTCATTTTTGAGTTTCTAAGTGACGAATTGCTACCGTAGTAAATTAGTATGGAGATATTTCAGTGAAATTAAGCGTTGTTTTTGAAATTTTAAAGGGAAATTGTTTTGGAATGGAACAAAGTGAATTTTGGAAATCGAAGAAAGTGATTTGTTAAACCAAAAAGAGTGTGTGTGTGTGTGTGTGTATTCGATTTCAAGTGACTTGAAATAAATACCGGTGTTTAAAAACTTTGGAATCCTATGGAAGATGATATTTACAAGGAGGGAAGTGGGAAGAATTGAAGTTGGAATAAAAAAGTTGAAAAGGTTGAAATGGAATTCAACTTAAGTTGAGTAAATTAAATTTTAGAAATTTAATTGACTGAATTTGAATTGAATTAATTTAGTGTATTAATAAAATGGGAGTTAACTTAAGTGAAGTAATTGAAATATTAATGAAATTGAACGAATTAAAAATAAATTTGTTGGAGTGAAATTTAATTTAGGTATGAGTAACTCGAATATGGTTTTGAAATGTTGGTTAAAAGGAATTGAATTTAAATAAAAAGGTGAGTTGGATTTAAATCATATGGAATTTAATTAAATATGTAAATGTGAATTTTAAAGTGACTATATAACTATATGTTATAAAATTTGAATTGAATTAGAAATAATATCGAATTGAAGTAAATAAAATTTTGAACTGTGAAATAATTATAAAACCATAAGTTATAAATCTTGAATGCAATAAAAATTCGAGTGAAAATTGGAATTGTGAATAAATAAACTTGAATAGCTTATAAAATTTAAAATTAATGGGATAAACATATACTTAGGCTATACATAAATGTATAATCTTGAGTTAAAATAAAATATGAATATATTCGAGTATATAATTGATGGAAATGTGAAAAATAAGTTGTGTGACTTATAAAATTGAAAAGTGAAATAGAAAACCCAAATAAAATTGTTTGATATTTCGTACGGAAAATAAATCCAATTTGAATTACAAAAATGAGTTGGAACTCATGAAAATTAAAAGAAGTGAATTTTGAAATAAAAATCAGGAATTGAATGTGGAACTTGAGTATAGATTAAAAATTCGACAACATGTAAGCGAATAAAATATAGTTGAAAATATTATCGAATAAAATAGAAATTGATTGGATAGTAATGATTTAAGTTATAAATAAATTCAGTTTGAGTACAAATAAATTGAATATGGCCTTGATATCATTTAAATGCATTCAAAAATTAATTCGAGTATGGAATTAAAAATTTGAAGTGTGTTGAGTGAATAAACTAATCAAATTAATTTGTAATCGAAATGAAATTTGATTGAATAGAAATCAATTTAAATAAAATGGATTTGAATGTAATGAATGTGAATATGAGTGGAATGTAATTGAATTGATTATGAACAAATCTGAAATGGAATAAAATTTAATATAAATTGACTAGGAATCAACTTAAAATAGCCATAAGCTTAAGTGGGTATTTACTAAATGAATTTTCCCGAATTGCATGAAAATATTGTTGTTTGAAGTAAACTGAGGTAAATAAAATTCTATGAATAAATAGAATGTGAGTAAATTGATTTTTAAATCAATTGGGAGTGGATATGGTTTGTTTGGTATAAAAATGAATTGAATGCAAGAAAATTAAGTAGTAAATCCATTGAATTGAATATGGATTCATTGAAATTAATTATATTAGCATCAGAACCTTATAATTGCTTATAAATATATGTTTAGCATGTAGTGCTTATGAATTTTATGTGTTTTAACTATTAAAATAAGTGAAATGTTGATGAATTTCATATTTTGGTACTTACGTGGTTTAAATTAAGTACAGCTACCTTGTAGCTAGCAGGCTAACTTTGGGTTATGTAATTATGTATGAAGTAAACTTGCTTGCTTAATAATGCTTAAAAACACTAAAATAAGGTACGTTTTCAGATTAAATACAGCAAATATAAAATATTGATATTTATTTATTTATATATTTATTTTGTTTTCCGACCATGTGGGTCGATGTACATATATTTATCTCTCTTGTCATATTGTAAAAGGTCCTCCATAGAAAGGAGACTTTGCCAAAAAAATTCGTAAGTATAGGGTGTTAAAAAAATTGTTAACGACAATTTGATTTCAAATTGTATTTGGAATAAGGTGTTTTGGAATTAGAACTGAAAACTAGTTATATAGGGAAAACCTAAAAAAATTAGAAAAGTGAATATTGAATTTTAACTAAGAGGGTTTTGAATAAGTATTGGGTTTGGAACATTTTTCCTGCCTTAGCAATTTTGGGGACGAAATTCTTTTAAGGAGGATGGAATGTAACGACCCAGATTTTTGATCGTTAGTTTGAACACTTAATCCATTTTAAATGTTGAGTTTTGGAATATGGATGGGATTTCAATATAAAGTTTATTGATCAAAAAAAGTGTAATAAAAACTTAAGTTCCAAATAATAATGGTTTAATTAATAAATTTAATTATGGAGTTAATAAGTTAAAATCACTTAAATAACTGAATTGGAGTTGAATATGAAATCAAAATGGTTTTTGATATTTATATAAATTCTATTTGAATTAGAAATTAGTTAATAAGTTTTTAAAACTGAAATTTCAAATAATTTCGTAGAAAATTCGGCATCGTCGATTTGATCGGCGTGTTAAAATAGCGATCCTGGGCACAGTCTCAGAATTTGACTAAACCAGTTCCATTAGATCCGTAATAGTGTATTATTACTAGATTTCAAATTTCGTAGCATTTGGAGTTATCATTTGGTCGTACGGATTAGAAATCCATTGAAATTAATATCGAAATTTAACATAATAATTGGGTCCAAAAAACTATCTTCTCCATACGATCGAATTAGGACTCGAAACCTTTTACATTGCATTCGAAATAGGGGTATAACATTATAAACACCTAGCGGCACTCCTTGATAGGAGTTCGAGATTTTTAGCTACGAAATCGAGAAGTTTTGGAATTTAAATGAATATTTGACTAGTTAAAAGCCTATCTTATCTTCTGCAACCTGACTGTGACCTAACCTATTCAAGCACGCATAAAATCAAGTCTTTCTCCCTTTCTTTCCTTTCAGTTCGACATTCCCCTTTCTCTTCATTTAAATCGAAATTTTACGTAAAGAAAAAAAATAGAAAACAATTTCGTAATCGAGAATAGGGGAGGCAATCTCGAAGGCTTGACTACAGGAGGGGAAATCACGCGCGTGAAGGAAGAAAGCACGAGAGGCGACACTCCTTCGAGGAAGGATATGGGAAGGTTGTGAACGTGGAGGGTTTGGTGATTTTAAATCGTGCATGAGCAATTGGGGGAAGGCGGAGATATTGGCGATGGTAAGTTGGTGATGCGATAGGGGTATGGCCTGGGGAGTTTTCGAAGTCGCGTCTAGTGGTTCTCGTGCTTGCGTTGCTGTCAGGATCTCGAACAAGTTCAGATTTGCATCGTGGAGCTCTTATGCCTATCGTTTACCCTTTGGTTGGAGAATATAAAGATTCGCCTTTGCCTAGCTTATGTGATCTCATCGATTCTTGACTGCAATTTGATTTGTATTGCCGATGCTTTCACAACCAGGAATTCTAGTTGTTAGAGATGGTGGCTGATGGGTAATTAGTTTTAATATGTAATTAAGTTTAATTTTATAATTAGTTTATTTAATTAATAATTTAAATTGAAATAGCTAATAAAATTTCATATGAGGTCCAAAATCAACGAAAAAAAGTCGTCCTTGGCTCGTAGCTGTGAGATCTACACAAAAGAATTTAGAATTACTATGGATTGCAAATAAAAAATATCAAGGTGAGAAAAATTCTCACTTAATTGGATTACCAAATTTTAAATAGTTGAAATTAAATTTTGGATGCCTGTTGAATTTACAAATTATTGTCTCTTGAATGATATAATATATATAGTAGTAGTAGTTGTAGTGTGTATTTATGTATGTATGTATGTATGTATGTATATATATATATATATATATATATATATATTAGTAGCTGGAGTGATATTCCCGCACATAATAGCGAATGAGACCCTATGCGTTCCGCATAATAGCGGATGACCCTTTATACCGTGATATACCCCTCGAAGTGGGATCGGTATTTTTATGTTGTATTAACATATGTGGATGCAAGGAAACAGGTTGGAGGGATCCAATTGAATTCCTCAAATATATTGTTTATTTTTCATATATTATGATATATGATGTGTGTAGATAATCTGTTATAGACTATTATTGTGATTTGAATTAATGGATTCTATTGTAGCACCGGCCTGAATTTTTATAATTTAAATACCATAAATATATTTTTAAAATTTAAGGGATAAAGGGGGATTTTTGATATAAAAATATTTATATTGAAATTGAGGGGGGGGGGGTGGGCGGGACATTTTAAAGAAATTAAGTTAGGGACTATATATTATTTTTGGTTACACTTAACCATTATGAATTATTAAATGGAGATTTTAGAAAAATGAATTACATAAGAAAATTTATAATTGATATTTTGGAAATATAAAAAGAGAGTTGAAGTCGATATTAAAAATAGATTGAAAGTGCAAATGATTAAGGAGATCTTGATGGAAGGATATGATGTGATTCGAGAAGATTTTGTAAATTTAATTGGTTTCTGAGGTCTTTAAAAATATTTTTTTATTTCAAGAAGTTAAGTTGTTTTTAAAAGGAAAATTTTATTTTTAAAACTCTGAAATTTTAAACTAGATAGGATTGAGATACTTCGGTAAGTAGATTTTCAAATAATTAAGTACTTTCTTAATAAATTCTAACTTTTAAAATCAGCTTTGAAAATTTATATGTTTATCTAAAAATGAGTTATAAATGTTTATAAAAGTGTTTTTTTAATATTTAAATAATTACTTAGACATGTTTTAAAAATAAGTTATTATCCTTAAAATGCTAATTTTATTTATATATAGAGTTTTGAAGTGATTGGATTTCTTTAATTATAAATTCTCTCGTGAAGCGTCAATAGGGCTTTAAATGGGTATGTTTTAAGGGAAGGTATTTTATAAAGGGATTTGGAGGAAATGAAATTTTAAAATGTATGAATATGGGAATTTGAAATGAAATCTGAATTTAGAAAAGAATTTTTAAATTGTTGAATGTGGTTATAAATAAGTATACTGGGTTTGGAAATTGAAAAAAAAGGAATTTATTAGCGATTCCATAGACTTATGAGATAAGTTACGAAATATTCTCTAAGTATTGATATTTGAAGGATTTTGGAAAATAAGACTTGTAATATTTTCCAAGTATAAAAATGGAAATTTGGAAATATTTTAAGTGTTGAGATAGTTTGGAAATAACTGGTTATAGATTTAAGCATTTGAAATTGTTTTCAAATATTAGAAGGAATCGATATATCTTATAAAGATATTTTGAGGAAAAATGTAAATTAAGGCCTGGTGCCTACTTATAGATGTTTTATTGATAGTTAAATAACCGGCTATCAATATTGGCCAATCTATTTAATCGTTTCAAAGAGACCGGGATCGGATTTAATTATCCGAAAACCACTTCGATCTGGTTTGAACGTTACGAATGAATACCATGAAGATATTGAAGATGGTGATTCGGTTTGTGCAGACCCAAGACAGCTTGTATGGACGAATGCTATCAGAACATCGTTATTAGAGGAAGATGAGCATTTTAAGTAGAATTGTTTCTTGAAAGGTAACGCTTATCCTCGAGCCTCATCAATCAGGAATGACTAAAACAGGAGAGATGTAGCAAGGCTAAGTAAGTCGCACCGAATTAGGGTATGTTATCACTTTTCTAGATGTCCTCGAAAACCTATTTATTATGGATATGGTTGTGCATTAAAGAAGGAGCGCTTGATGGTAAGGGTGGGAACACCCAGGGCGATAAGACATTCAGTCTATCCAGTTTAGGGGTAGGCCGGTCTTGTGTAGCAGTGAACTCCGACGAAGCCCTCGATACACTGTTCAAGAGGTGTGCTATTATGGACGGTGCCCTAGTGGCCCAGTCATTCGTATGGAATCCATTTTGCAATACGTGCCTTTGCAGTTTTGTTTATAGAGCCTAGTATGTTGGAAGTTAATTAATGCAACAATTTCGGCTATTTGAACAAGTATTTGTATTTGGACACTATTATAATATCATCGAATTTTTCTATAAAATGTTTTGGTTATCGTAAGGGAAAACCCGTCGTGTTTATGTGTGACGCGGTATTACCAGATATCTTTATTTTTCAAAGGCTTGATAACTCTAATAATTCAAATTAAGTGTGTTTCCTCATGTTGGTTTTCTAGACTGACTCGGGTGTTATTTTATTATAATGCTTGGGTCAGACTAAGTATTACAGATTCAGGATAGGGTGAGATGGAGCTCAGGAGACGAGCTAGATGATAGAGAAGTATATTCGTACTTGACTTATATTACCACTGCATGGGGCAAGTTATTATATGTAATGACCCGTAAATTTTTTATAATTAAAATCTGTTAATTTAATAAGTTTTTGTAATTTAAAGTTGGGAGAAATTAAAATTTAAGATTTATAATGGGAATAAATAGAATGAAATGTAACAATGTTAACTTAACTTAATTATTAACAAGTTAATGGAATTCCAATTAAATAAAGTGATTGAAAGGTTATACTTGGTTATAAATCAAATGTAAGAAAACAAAGGTAGATACTGAATTTATTTAATGAAATAATATTAATTTTGTGGTAATTGAATACTATCAGTAGAATGTAAGAAATACAACCTTTGTTTGTAAGAAATAAACTTATAAATGTAATTAAAGGCTTAGGGTGACAATTATTAGATGCTACCTATTTATTTAGCCTGTTCAATTAAAAATTGAAAATCAATTGAAATTAAATGCTAATAAATGTTACATTAATGTGAGTAAGGGAAATAATTGTAAATTTTGAATGTAATAAAATGAATAGAAATGTTAATTATATTTATAATGTAATAATTGATTTAATTAAATAGTGAAAACAAGATAAATAAATCAATTTGGGATTTTAAAATTCTATTTAATGCGCAAACCCAAATATAATTGAAATATAATAATGGATACAAATAAAAGATGGATACTGGAGTATATTAATGTAATGAAATATAAAACAATGTAAACCATGTCTATAGTATAATAATTGAATTGAGTATAAAGATTAAAACCAAATAAAAATAATTTATTGGAATTAAATTATAATTAATAGGATTAATGGCAGTTGAAATAGAACACTGTAATTATTGAAATAATTAATACGGAATTGATATGTAAACTTATTTTAATTTATTATAAATGTCTTTACAATAAAAAATGATAAAAATCTGCTAGTTTATAAATACAGAATTAAAAAGTGATCAATTAATTTAATTAATTTATGTGAAAATAGCCATTTTGGCCACTGATCTAGATTTCAACGAAACCAATTTCATCGTTTACGTAATGGTGAATTATTATAAGATTTCAAGTTTTGAAGCCATCGAACTTGTCGTTTGATCGTACGGACTCAAAACGTCTAGAAATCAATTTAATTGAAATCGATTGATTTTAACATAACTTCTTCATACGACGGAATTTGGACTTGAAACCTATTCAATTGAGTTTAAAATCATCAAAAACATTTATTTTGATATATGGGTTGACCCATTTTCGTTTTGGAGATAGAGCGGGCTTTTTGGGTCATTTATCGTTCAATCATCTTGTCTGTTCTTTCTATTTTCAGCTCTGCCTATAAATATCCTGTTATAAACCCTAACTACATCTTATTTCCATTTTTCTGTACATACCTTTCTCTGTGGCTTCTCCTTTCCAATGGCAAAAACGAATTCCAAATTCCAAACCCTCATATTCAATTCCAAAACCAAATCCAAACTCCTTAAACTATATCGAATTATATACCGATTCGAAGCTCTCGACGAGCACAATCCAAATCTGTGATTTGTTTTTCCGATTTGGATCATGTTTTGGCCAAAATAGGCCAAAACAGTCTTGGTCGTTCATATGTGGTTGTTGGATTCGACGGTGGATCATCATTCCGACGACGATCGGAAGGTGCCATATTGGAGAGGGTGTCGAGGCATGATGATCTGTATGGTCACTTGGGTCTGGAAGCGACGTGGTTCACCGAAATCTAGTGATAGACGTGGCAGATGGGGGTGTTTCGTCTTCTAGGTTGCATGGTCGATGGGGGCGCATCAGAGGCGGAGCTCATGGCGAGCGCGGATCTTGGGTGTAACGACCCGAAATTTTTGATAATTAAATTTGCTAATATAATGAGATTTTGGTAACATAATATTAAAAGAAACGAAAATTTGTAATTTAATTAATGAAATAAATACTAAAGTGAAATGCAACAATATTAATTAAAGAAAATAATTAATAATTTGAATGAAATTACAATATATTTGAATTTTTTTAAATTGTTATACTTGGTTATAAATGAAATGTAAGAAAACAAATGTAAATATTTAATTAGCTAATAAAATAATAATACAGTTAATGGTAATTGAAAAAATCAGATTATATAAGAAATGTAACATTTGTTTGTAAGTAATGAACTTGTAAATATAATTAGATGTAAATATGACAATTGGTTAGATAAAAAGAATGGGTATCAAGATTTATTAATTTATTAGAATTTTAAATTATAATAATTGGATTAATTGCAACTAAAGGAAATTAAATATTTAAATATTACATAAATGTGAAATAAACTAAAATTAAATGAAATTTAATGTTACATTAATGAAGTTTAGACAATAATTGCAAAACGGGAATGTAATAGAATAAGTGGGAATGTAAATTATTTCATAAGGTGATAATTGAGTTAATAAAAGGATTGAAATTGAATCAAATTAATTTATTGGAATTAATTATAATTAATTGAATTTATTGAATTGAGATTTAATATTATAATTAATGGGATATTCAATATCAAATTGATATAGGAATTTGCTATAAAGGATTATAAACTACCTAGTAATCCAAACTGATAGAAATTGTAAATAATGAAATATTGAATACAAATGTGAATTAATTAACTTAATATTAATTTAATTTAATAATGTGAAAATAGCCATTTTGACCACTGACTCGGATTTCAATGAAACCAGTTTCATTGGATCCGTAACGGTGAATTATTGTAGGATTCCAAGTTTCATAACGATCGGACTTGTCGTTTGATCGTACGGACTCGAAATGCCTAAGAAATCAATTTAATTGAAATCAATTGAAATCAATTTGAAATAAGTTGATTCTTTCATAAATTCTTCATACGATGGAATTAGGGCTTGAAACCAGTTCTACTGAGTTTAAAATATTTGAAAACATCTATTTTGAGATATGGGTTGACCCATTTTCGTTCTGGAGTCGAAACGGGCTTTTTGGGTCGTGCATCGTTCAATCAATCTAGCCCATTCTTTCTATTTCTGACTTAACTATAAATACCTCGTTACAAACCCAAGGTTTTTTCTATTCTCATTTGACTTTACGTACAATTCCATTTGCTCCTCCTCTTTCCAGTGGCAGATAAAGCCTAATTCCCATTTGCAATTCCAAATCAAATTCAAATCCAAAAATTAAAACTCCTCTAATCCAAACAAATTATATATCGATTTGAAGCTGTCGACGGGCGTAATCTTCTGCAGTAATTCGTTTTTTCGTTTTGGTTCGTCGTTTGATCAGAAAACGTTGGAGAAACAGGGGCTGTTCGTGTCAGGGTCTTAGGTTTGACGATGGATCTTCATTCTAGCGTTGATCGAAAAGTATGGACTCGTAGAGGACGTCGAGGCATGGAGATCGGCATGGTTGCTTGGGCCTGGAGATGCTCGTTTTCATCGTGATTGGCCATATTCTCGTACGACGACGAGTGAATTGGGAGCCATCGAAGGTGGCGGCGCGATGGGAGTATGGGCGGCCGGCCATGGCGAGGTCGGCGGTAGTGTTCGATTTGGATGAATATCGACAGAGGCGCGTCGAATATTGTTGGAACGGGCGATTTGGTGGTGGCTTTGTGATGTTCGAACGCGATGTAGGGCTGGGTTGCTGCTGACGTGTGCTTCGATGCTGATGTATGCAAATCTTGTTTAAATTAAATTTAATTATTAATTGTATAACTTCTAACTAATTAAACTATTTTAATTTATTTTAAATCTAATTAATCCATTTTAAAGCTATTTAATCTATTTTAATTATATTTAACCTATTTTAAATCTATGTTAATTATTTATAATTATGTAAGACTATTTTGTTCTAAATTCCAAATTAAGTAAAATGGATGGGTTATATTCAAATTCTCGATTTTAAAGTGAATATGGTTAATGATGTTATAACCTAAGTTTGGATTTAAATGTTAACTAATCGAAATGATGATTTTGAAGCAAGAAATTAACTGTTTTGGAAATATGATTTGAAGTGGTATAGTTTTCTTGAGAACACGATATTTTGATATAAATTGTGAATTTGACTTTGGAAGGAAGTATAATTATCGAACTATGATTTCAAAAGCGAATATGATTTCCTAAGTAAGTAATGATTTCGAAAGTGATATAGTTTGAATTGAATATGATATTTTGATATCAATTATTAAATGATTTTGGAAATATAAACGAACCATCTTGTGTGTAATAAGTGATTGGTTGTCAAAGAGACTGGGATCGGATGTTGTCATACTCTCTGCCAATACCGAAAACCACTTTGACAACTGTGTACGCGGTGGAGATTCCAGAATGAAGTGGGATGGTGGCAACGATCCTGTATGAGGTATATACGTGAACCTGACTTGTGACGCCCCACCTCTATACTCACACAGGCCAAGGACACTACGGAGTAATGCCATCGACTAGCATGAAGAATAAGGCTGTTGAGGAGCGACCATGCGTGTAATTGCTTTGTGCTTGTACCAATATGCCAGATAGAAGGTCATGCATTTCATTTAAAGAGGAAATCTTACATATCAAGTACAAACTCAAAGCTACTGCACAGTGGCTATGTGGTCTTCAAAAACAAATATAAAATAAGCATAACACAAAATCGGTCATAGATATTCATATCACTAAGGCGGAAACAGATATGAATACAACACATAAGAGTGTACATCAGAGTAGTGACCATATAAGATCCAGTACATCACAATAGAATAGGTACAAGTGCTAGACAAAATAATATGTATACATCAAGGAGTCTCTATCTCAAATGTATAAAACCAAAAACTACTAAGCTAAGTAGTTAGCCAAAGCCAAAAGCGAGTCCCAACTAAGAAGTAAAGTGGAAGCACCTGTAACACCCCAGTCTGACCCGAGCATTATTTAAGAAGAAAATAATAAATGGATCAATCTAGCTATAAATATCATATAAAATGAGATAGGATAAGAGATATGACAAAAAGTAATGTCATACCGTGACAAGTATACATTAGATAACAAAAAAAATCATACAATATCTCAAATATTCTCAAACACCAAAAAGAATGTCATATTCTTTAACATATTCACCAAACCACAAATATTGATAAAACTTATCAATGTAATTCACAAAAATTGGTGAAACGAAAATTCTAGAAATCATCAATTAGAAATCCAGAAATCACAAAGGGAGAAACCTATCTCAAACGGGAGCATAAAAAATCACCAACATGTGTATCACAAATGAGACGTTATCCCATAAACCAAACATCGATGCACCTGAAAAGATATGCCACATGCACAGTCGAACATCGATGCACCTGAAAAGATACGCCCCATGCACAGTCGAACATCGACGCACCTAAAAAGATATTCCTCATGCAAAGTCGAACATCAACGCACCTAAAAAGATACGCCCCATGCACCGACTTATCGAGCCGATTGCTCCATGAACGATCCAAAGGCCATGGGTCACTAGCCCATAAAAATGAGACGAATCTCCATAAAATCGGGGAATAGTCTCCCATGTGGACAAAGAGACATCGCATATCGCTAGTCTAAACCATAAAATGTTCACCATTGATCAATAAGAAGTGTGAATTACACTAAGCTAGTAAATAAATTAGTTTAGCTTCATGTCCCATAACCACTGGCTTAACTTGAGTATTTACGAACCTGTTGTAGATTTCCACTCGAAAATGGTCACAAGGTTTCAATCCAACAAGTCTAAGAATTAACCGACGAAGTAAACGCAAGTGTTTCATACCACTTGTTTTGCTAAGTCGTTTAATTGGATTTATCGAAAGAATGAGATAAAGGTTTTTATATAATAATAGATTGGAAAACGTTTTTAAAAACTAGCTTTGTATTAAAAATAACGTTGAAAACATTTTGTGAAAGAGTTTGAATATTTACTACTAGTGTAGAAACTTTTGCATTTTAATGCGACAAATCACAGAAATGATTGTAAAAACAATCAATCACCAAAAATTCACATTCGACGATGTGAATTAAAACCCTAAAAATTGATATCAAATCGAAATCAAATGGATATTCCCAAAAATCCAGAAAAGAAGTCATCGAAGTCGATAATAAATGACAACATCCAATCGGATCAACGAAGATCGATAAAAATTGGAAATCCAATCAAAAACAGCAAAAATAGGCAAAATTGACAGTTCCAGATGTCTGAAATTACCAACCAGACGTGTAGATTTGGGTTCTGGAAAAATATATGCTTTTTCTCCTTTCTCTTTTCAATTCCAGGACCATTTCAGTCGTTTGGATTTTCAACCATATGTCCGGATTTTTGTTCCAGACGTTTGGATTTTGTTCCAAACGTCTAGATTTTAGCTCTGCCCTTTTGTTATTTATTTCCATAACCCTTTCAGACGTCTGGATTTTTCTACCAGACGTCTGAATTTCCTGCTAGGCAAAAATCAGCCTAGCCCAAAAAGGGCAAATCCAAATTGAAATGCGATCGAACGAGCGATGGATGCTAGGGATTTATGCCAATCAACAACCCAGCATTATAGACTCTTCGATACACCACCAAAAACATGTCCAAACATCCAAGATAGGATCTTTAAAGATTTTGACTTCAAAATATCAAAAATTAGAAAATTCACCATATCAATTCAAATCAAAAGCAATTGAACATTGAATAGATGTTAGGAATTCATACCTAACACCAATGAAATGTATAGACAGAGACGTGAGTTCAAGAACTCACCTTTACACTCAAAAACAACAAGTGAGAAGCTTTAAAACAAAGGAAAGATCGAATCCTCTTCAATATACCTCTAGAATTCTCAATCATTATCAAAGGTGAAGTTTTTCCTAAGTTTAGGAACTTCTAAAAATTGAAGAGAGATTGAGATGGAGAAGATGAAGAGGATGCTTACCTATGCTTCTCCTTGATTTCTAGAACTTGAATTTGGATTTCCTAGTAAACTAGGGCTAAGGAATTTTGATTCTTTTTTCTTTCCCCCATTTTTACTTTAGCCTGAGAGTGTTAGGAAATGAAAATGAATGAAGGGGAGAGGGGGTGGAGTTAGGGTATTATGTTGGGTTAATTGGCTGAAACCCAAACCCAAAGCCCAATAGAAAAAATAGAAAAATTCAACTCAACTCCAAACATATCGATGCTTATACTCACAGAGGTCGCAAATGCCATTTCGGACTCAATAGAAGTGGTCTCGAGTTCTAATTCAACTGTTTGCAAAAAGTAGCATTTCGGACATTAATTCGACTAACGATGCTATATTTAAATAAAATATTCAAATATATAATCGTAAGATATGCGGGTTATTACAAGACTCGCATGAGTTGGCTTACGGTGGCTAAAACAGGAGCAATCGACGGGCCAAGTGAGATCATTCCTTCGATCGCACACGCTGCATCGATACTTCATTCTGACTTTTGATTTATTTGATAGCCACCCTTCGATTTTTACTCGGGAGTTTGTTTCGAGATGGACGGTAGTTGCGGCTGTGCATTACCAAGAGTCCAGAAGTGTAAGTGGTATATCTACCATGGCATTTCCTAGTTGTGTCATGTCACCTACCCTAGCGTGCCTTCTACAAGTTTATTTTGTACCATACCTATGGAGTGCCCTCTGATGACACCCAGTACGGGTGGGATTACGGTACTGTATAGACTATGGAAATATATAAAATGTGTCAAGGGGGATATGGGTAATGCCTTAACGCTATTTTAATACTTTTACTTTACTGTAGACATATTATAATAGCGTATTGTACTACATAGTAGATAGTTTAACATATCCTTAGGAGATGTGAATCCCGAACATCTCTTAAGTTACTGCACTCACGTTAGACACTGGATAGCAGATGTCAAACCCCGTAAACATCTCTGACGCCGTTCCACTCTTACTTATTTACCGTTGATTTAACTTACATAAGATCTTTTAGTTCTGACTTGAGTATTTGTATTTTCAATTTTCTCGGGTCAACCTGAGCATTTCAGGATTTGAAGATCTTACTTCTGGAGGATGAAGACGAAGATTTTATTATTATTATTTATTATATTATTCCACTACATCACAATGTTCCGCTGCATTATTATTTATTATTCTCTGGTATGTGTAACTCTGATTCTGCATTGTAGTAGTATAATCAAATGTTTTTTGAACAACTTTATGAACTGTTATTTGATTATTATATTTTGTCATTTCCGCTACGAGATTCTGTTTTGTTTTTTCTTCTTTCTCTGCTTTTCTTATACACACCAATAACAATCCGCTCTTTTGTGTGGTTTGAGTGGGCACGTATGTCTCCTTAAACTGTCCAGAAAAAGCCGGGATATTACAGTTGGTATAAGAGCTTTGGTTTAGCAATAAACCTTATCTTTGTAGGGTCTGACTCATATTAAATAGGGTAGTAATACCCTATGATGAGTTGCTAAGCGTGTGTGTGTGTGTATGAAAGGGCGTATATAAAAAGTTTTATATTGTGTTAATTTGTTCTGTTTTGTATTTATAAATTCTGGTTGGTGCATCGTACACTATGATATCGATAGCGATTTCTAAACAATTAATAGGGCAGACCGACACAATATTTGTTTTTGAAATATAGGTAAATGAAATAATTTTGCCTATTATATATTTTGTATCTAAATTAATAATTTTAAAAATGATATACTTGGTTGTAATATATTTGTTTGTTAGGTAGTGAAATTTATAAATATTGGTTGAAAATAAAATTTGGTAAATAAATAAACATAAATTGGAGATTTTAGAACTTAAGTTCCGGGATTTTGAAACTTCTTTCAAAGGACATAGAATATAATAATATTATTTATAAGTATTTTCTGATATAAATATTTTAATATAATTTGGAAGAATTGTTTTTAATAAATTTTGGAAAGAAATAAAATCTTTAATCCCCTCTCTATCTTTGGAAAATAATTTCGGTGATGAGTGCACGCATCATCGACATTCATTTTCGAGTTTCAAAGTGGGAAGGCCATTGTAGTAGTTGTACTGCAGAATTATTTTGATAAACAAATATAAATTTCAAATTGCTTTAAATATAATTGGATATAAAAGTTATGAGTTTTCATATATGTGTATATTATTTTAAATGATTTTGGAACCTGGCATTTAGTTTTAAATTTCTAAAAAAATTAGAGATTTCAATTATTGTAATGGAATAATTTTTTTAACTATTTGACAATTGAAATTTCTAAATGAAAACAAGAAATTAAATGTTAAATTAAAACTGAAGTATAAAATAAATTTGGAAATTGTAACCTGTAAATAAAAAGGATATGAAAATAAGAAATGATAACTATTGAACATTAAGTAAATTAAAATAAGTAATCAAACTTGTGTAACTTTCAACTGCATTCTTAAAAACATATATATAACTTACCAAAAGATTTAAAAAGTTGAAATGTTAAAAGAATATGTAATGGAAAATTTTAAAAGTAAAACTTAGGTAGTGAAAGTGTTCAATAAATTACTTTTGCAAATAAGAATTTAATGATATAGTTGTTATAAACTTGAGTTATAATTTAAATGCTGCTAATTAATTGTAATAGAAATTGAGAATAATAAACGAGTAATTATAAACTTAAGTAAATGGTTGAAACTATTTATAAATAAAATAAGTAGACAAGACGAATACTGTAAATAGATGATTATATACTTAAGTTAATGAGTTGTTATGCTAAGTAATTGAATTGAACATGAATGCTATAAATAAATGAATGTAATGCAATAAAAATAAATGGCATTATATGGATAAATGAAAATGAATTTGTAAGTAATAACTAGAAATAAATAGAAATAAGCACTATATGAATGTGAGTTTATTTACAAAGAAACCTATATAGTACTTTAAGAATTTATTTACATATGTTTAAGTAATTATACATGAGTAACACATGTAATGAAATAAATGAAAGTGAATGAATACAATAGTCATTGTATGAATGAAACTAAAGTAAGGTAAATGATATGAAATTAATAAGAACAAACTTAAATTGTGCTTGACATTGGTTATATGTTTTCGCTTATAGTTGTTTAGGGTAGCTTCTAAATCATTTAGGATGTATGAATAATCTATTGATTTATATCTAATGTTGTTGAGTATATAGTATACTTAGTAGTTATTTGTCATTTTATACGACTTAGGATGTCTAAATCCAAACAAATTATTTGTTGATTTCTATGAATGAATGGTTAATTTCTTTGATTCTTTGTGATGATTGTATGCTTGTTTGCAACTGATTGTTTTAGATTATGTTGATTTGTTGGTTATAAATTGAAACAACTTAAACATTTCATTTTATATAATTATTAACCTCTTTGGATTATATAAGTCAAATACAGGTTATGGAGGCAATTGCTACTACTTTTGGTTTCATAATTAAGCATTGTTTGCCCGACAAATAAGTACGTTCTCGGATTACGGTTTTCTAGCGATATTATATTATTTTTCCCGCTGGTGGGATATAATATTTTGAAAATTTTGAAATATATTATTATTATTGATATTATAATTTCTCCCAGACCTCTCCGAACAAAGGAGACACTGTCGAAAATTTTCATGAATTTTGGACTTAGAAATTTTTCTGAAATGTTTTCTAGACTTTTGTTAACTTAAAAATAAAAGATTTAATTGTTTATAAATTTAAATGTTTTATTTTGTAAATTTATTGTTTATAAATTTAATATTTTGAATAAGATATATTGACTATTTAATTTCACTTTTCCCTTCTTTTTCCTTTGCGGGGACGAAAAGTTTTGAGTGGGGGAGAGTGTAACTACCCAAAATTTTCGATAATTAAATTTGTTAATATAATGAGATTTTGGTAATATAATATTGAAAGAAATGAGAATTTGTAATTTAATAATGAAATAAATACTAAAGTGAAATGCAACAATGTTAATTAAAGCACATAATTAATGTAACAACCCGCATATTTATCGATTATATATTTAAATATTTTATTTAAATATTTTATAGTTATCCGAATATTGGTCCGAAAATCTACTTTTTGCAAACGGTCGAATTAGGACTCGAGACCACTTCCATTGAGTTCGAAATACCGTTTACAATCTTTTAAGTATAAACATTGATAGGTTTGGAGTTAGTGAAATTTCACTAACTTTTTCCGCTTTGGACTTTGGGTTAGTCTAGCCATTATAACTCAAGCCCACTTCTCTCCTTCTCCTCACTCTTCATAAATTCCTACCAAACTCTAGCTTAAGCATTAATGGTGAGTGGAAAGGGAAACTAAAACTCCAAACCTAGGCTTCTACTTCAAATCCATCTTCCAACTCCAAATTCAAAGAGAAGATATTGGATTCAAGCTTCTTGTGCTGAGATTAAAGTGGATTGATTCTTGCTTTGCTTCAAAGCTTCATTTTCATTCATTTTTGGCCCAAAGGTGAGATTTTTATCTCACATTCTTGTCTATAACTATCTTGGACTATTGGGAATGAATTCCCATCACTTTAGCATGTACATTTGCATTTGGTTTGAACTGGATTGGAGAAAAACTCCAATTTTTAGTGTTTTTGGTAAAATTCTGCACTTAGGTCGTTCTGCCAATGCTAGGTCGTTCGCGTGGAAAAGTATCGGCCTTCAAATAGCTCGTTTCTGGCCTTAAAACGTTCTACAGCCCTAGGTCGCTCGGCTCTTGTAACAACCCTGATTTTGGAGATTACCTGTTAACATTAAATTATAATGGTAGTTGTAATTTAATATTGTAATTAAGATAAAATTGGAGATATTAAATTGTTTATTTGGAATAAACAATGAATTTTGAAAATTAAAATGAGAAAATAAATTTTGGAACTTTATTTTATTTGTTTGGGTTAATAATAAATGGAAAATGGTTTTTATTTAGAGAAAATGCAATAATTGTATTAATTATTGCCTATTACTTCTTTTAATAATTTTTAAAGGAAGTATTTGATTTTTAAAGGCTGTTTATTTAAATAAAAAGATGGAAATTGTTGTAAAAATGAGTTTTAATTATAAATTTGAGTTTAGAATGGTTAGTTATATTTTTCTAGGCAAGAAAAATATTTTTGTGGAATTTTAGAAGTTAAAAATAATATTTTGTGCATTTATTTGTTAAAATTGTGCATTTTTGTAAAATAAGATATTTTAATAATATAAATGTTTTAAAAATTAAAATTAATCTTTTTATATAGTATAAAATATGTTACTTCATAAGTATGTAAAGTTACATACCTTGTTGTGTGAAAGTTTGAAAGAAAATGACATTTGTTTATTTAAATAGTGTAAATATGTATACATTTCTAATTAAGAGTTGATTATTTAACCAATAGGCCATTTTATTTCTTTCTACTAATGGATCCAAGGCCCATTAGGATTTAACCTAGTTGAGAAAATGAGAAACAAAGTCTGTACGTTCTTTTTCTTTTCTTTCTCAACTCCTTCTTCCTCCTTCAACCTAAAACAAAAACCAGTAAACCTACATCCATCAAATTAAAATCCAAGCAAATTTCTTTGATAAATTCATCAAATTTGCTATGTTTTTCAGGCTAGAGAATAAATCTCAGGTAATCTAACTCCAAACATCACAATTTCATCAAAGTTTCTGATTTGTGAAATGATTTTTCTAATTTTAGTAAAACCCTCCTTTGCATGCATTGTTCTCTTGTTCTACAGGCTCTATAAGCGTATAATCAAGCATAAAACATCCAACTTGCAATCAAAATCCGAGTATTTGCCTCCATACAGCAAGGTGAGAACAATATCTCACGAATACTAGCTAAATTGCTTGTGAAATTGCTTGAATTTGTTGCATATGTAAAAGTTAATTCAATGTATAGTCTATTTTCGTTTCTGGCCTAAAGTGCCCACTTTGGTCATCCATAACTTTCATCTCCGGCAACGAAATGCTGCCGGATCTTTTTCTGAGTCAATTTTATATGTTAAACTTCATTTCTGAAAATTTTGGTTGAATAATATGGTCATTTGAGTGTTCAAATCGTCACTGCAAAATCAGTGCACAGCTTGCAAATATCCTGTGCACATTTTGTTTTCCGAGTTGTTGCAAACATGGCATGAGTACATGTTTGAGACATCATATCTCTTTCGTTTCTTTCTCAAATTGCAAGATTCTTTTTTTTTGAAAGATGAAGTTCTCTTCTTTACGCGTACCAAATTTCAGGTCATTATGACATAGATAGCTTATATAAATCTGCTGCCAAACTTGGACCTGGACCATGTTTTTGCCCAGAGTCCAACAGTGAAACACTGTCGGGGTACAACTTTGAGCGATCATATCATTCTCATAATTTATCCAAATCGCATCATTCTTTTTCTTTTTAATAGATGACGTTTTGTACTATATTTGTATCAATTTTTAGCTCAATCTGATATCATTTGATCTCCTGTTATATGCCTGAAAGTTGAGTCCAGGAGTGTTTTTAGGCCTGCACATTTATTTGGTTTTTGAACTGTCGCAAACATGGTCTGAGTCCATGTTTGAGACAGCATAACTCATTCCTTTCAAATCGGATTTCAGCGTTTCTTTTTGCATATTGAAGTAGGTGTGCTGATTTACATTTCTGTAAAATTTCATGAAAATCTGGGTTGGTTTGCTATTCCTAAACTACTGTCGAACTTGTACTCGCAGCTTGCTGTAATTCAGTATTTTAAACTTTGTTTTGGTCCGACTTTGAAACGACGCAAATTCTTCGTTTCAAATCGGATTTGAATGATTCTTTTTGCAGATTGAAGTAGGAATGTTGAGCTACATTCCTACCAAATTCCATGTCATTTGGACTCGGTTTGCAGGTCCAAACCTGCTGTCGAACTTGGGTTTGCATCCTGTTTTCACCGGGTTTTTATACTTAGAATAATTTTCTGTTTTTTCTGATATTTTCCGATTTTTTTGAGATTTTTCTCTAGATTTCGTACACGGGTTTTATAAAGCATTACAAAGTGTTTTTCAAGCAAATTGACTTTTAAAATTATTATTTAGTATTATTTTTAAGTATTAAATTAGTTACTCCATAATAGCAGAATTTCAAATGCAATTTCTAAAGCGATTTTGAAGCGTTCCTAAAACTCGTTTTCTTCAATTTAATTTCTATATAAAACACACAATTTTGCACTTCGAGCGAAGAGAGAGGAGAATTAAATGATTAGATAAAACGCGTGCTATGAACACGTTCGTTTATCTTTTCAGTTAATTCCTGATCTATTCGTTTGATTATTTTAACCTTTGGGTCTGGTTTACCGATGAGATGAGGTAAACTTTGTACTGCTTTAAGTGTGGAATTGACTAACGGTTAGTAAATCGTTTAGTGCGAACGTGTGGTATGGGACACACGTTAACACTTTTCGGGTTCCTTTCCGAGAGTTTGTGACACATATTGCCAGTTAGTGGTGTCCAGTACTGGGCCTCCGGACCTTCGCCACTACGGTTTGTTGCCTTCGGGCTTGTGCCTTCGGGTTTGTGCCTTCGGGTTTGTGCCTTCGGGTTTGTTGCCTTTGGGTTTGTTGCCCTATAGTATCGCTTTTGGAGTTGGTCCTTCGTCACCGCTCGAGAGATACTTGGGTTTGTCGCCTTCGGGCTTGTGGATCCTTATTTATACAGTACTGAGCACGTGCATCTTTTGTTTTATTGATATTTATATTTCCCTAGAGTATCGCCTTTCGGAGTAGGTCTTTTGAACCACTCGATACATAGCGATTACCTTGTAAAAACTTGTGTTACCTTCATTGGTATTTGTTATTTGCCTTTTGGCTTGATTTGGAATATTCATATCCTTTGTTTATTAAGTTGCCGATGATATGAGGCTTGTTATTATTCATCTTTTATTAGATGATCATGTTATTTCCTTTATAGATTATTATGGTACTTTATGACCTTGCATGTTCATTATCATTTAGCTTTTCTAACTGATTTGTTTAGCTAGACTGACCCGTGTATTTTATACTCGGGTCAGACCGAGGTGTTTCAGGTTAGGTACATTTGGACTTAGCCTATTCTTCTTCCGCATGGACTATTCTGCTAGGTACTTTTGTTATAGCTTTTTGTGTAGTCCTTTTTGGTTGTAACTCTGATATGTATATTCTTTCGACTCATCTGTATATTGTGGTTGCTACGCCACTTGACATGTACCATTTTGTATACTCTATGATGTAGCTGTATATGTATGTGATGATCTACTGTTCTGTGATGTGTTTACATTTGAGTTGTTATATTTTGTTCTGTTAGATCTTCTAGCCATTATAGTTTTGTATTAAGTATCTATTGGATATGTCGATCCACCAAAAAAAATGCTGCATTTATCGACGTATACAGTAGATAGTTAAGACAAGGCTATAGATGGTCGCTCCTATCCAGCTATATTCTCCGTATTAGCAGACAATATTACCTTGTAATACTCTTTGCTAATATGGGTCTCGGAGTGGGGCGTTACAGCTCTGGCTCGATAGGTCGTAGGTCGTTGCCGCAAGGTCTTAGGTCGTAGGTCGCTTGGCTTTGGGTCGTCCGGTCTTGACTAGCTCAGTTATAGATCATTACCTCTAGGTCGTTAGACCTTTATACTTTAGGTCGTTGCTCGGCCTTTCCACATAGGTCGCTCGGCCTATGTTCCATTTGGTCGCGAACCTCGATAGGTCGCGTACCCCATTAAGTCGCTCGACCACTAGGTCGCGAACACCTCTAGGTCGCTCGACCCCTTTAACTCGTAGGTCGCGAACACCTCTAGGTCGCTCGACCCCTTTAACTCGTAGGTTGGTCGCCTCTTCTAACCCGCGAGTTCCTTAAGTCGCTCGACCCCTTTAACTCATAGGTCGCTCGCCTCTTCTAACCCGCGAGTTCCTTAAGTCGCTCGCCTCCCTTAAGTCACTCACCTGGTTGAGTCGCACCACACCCTAGCTCGGCCGCATTAGGTCGCGTACATTTTAGGTCGCGTGTTTTACTAGGCCGTTAGGCCTTTACCTCATTAGGTCGTAGGTCGCTCGACCTTATTACCTTGTTAGGTCACGAATCCCTTAAGTCGCTCGCCTCTGTTAGGTCGCTCGCTTCTGCTAACTCGCGAACACCTCTAGGTCGCAACCACTAGGTCGCTTGACCCCTTAGACCCCTAGGTCGCAACCATTAGGTCACTCGATCCTATCTTCCCTTAGGTCTTCACTAGGTTGTACCGTTTTGGATGGGGCGCTGCCCCGCACCCCGCCGGGGGCGCTGCCCCCTGGACCCCTACGACTTGACCGGGCAGGTCGAACCCCGTAGCGGGGGTGTTGCCCCCGCACCCCCACCTTGGGGGGTTGCCACCCCCCTGGACCCCCCCTCCGTAGGGGATCTTATCTAAAAAACATTCAACAGAACTTGCTTTGTTGAGATGCTGAGTTGACCATTCTTCGAGACAAACTATCTTTGGCTTCTCGGTCGATTTTATGGTATCACGGCCTTGCTAAAAAGGCGGTATAACAACTTTAGAAATATGAAGGTTTCAATACTAGTAGTAAATATCAAAACTCTTTCAACAAGATGATTTCAACTCTATTTTCAATAACAAAGCTCTTTTCTTAAACCGTTTTCCAATCTACTAGTATATACAAACCTTTACCTCACTTGGATGAGAAATCTAATTAAACGGCTTAGTAAAACAAGTGGTATGAAACGTTTGCGTTCACTTCGTCGGTTAATTCTTGGACTTGTTCGATTGAACCTCTTGTGACAATTTTCTAGTGAAGATTTATAGTTTGTTCGTAAATATTTAAGTTAAGCAAGTGGTTATGGGACACGAAGATAAACTTTTACATTTACTAGCTTAGTGTAACTGACACTTATCGTTGATCATGACGATCATTTTATGATTTAGACTGGCAATTTTGCGATGTCTCTTTGTTTGCAAGGTTAGACTAGACCTCATGGGTGTGATTTCGACTCACACATATCTCTTTGTCCGCAAGGTTAGTCTAGACACCATTTGTGTGATTCCACTCACACATACCTTTTTGTTGCGAGGTTAGGCTAGACACCATTTGTGTGATTCCACTCACACATACCTTTTTGCTTTTTGGTTAGCCTAGACCTCATCTGGGTGATTCCGACTCACCCATATGAGGTAGCTCCCCATGGTCTTCGGACCGTCATGTGATATGCCTCTTTCCCTTTTTCTGTGATTTCTGGATTTCTTGTGTTGATTTCTGGAATTTATGTCATTGACTTGTTATGAGTACAAGTTTAGGGTATGATGCCCTCTTTGGATCTTTGAGAAGATTCTTGTGATATTGATTTATCTCTTATTGATTGATCTTCTGTTGATCATCGTTTGCATACTTATAGTAGTATGTCAGTATGGATATTTTATGTTTATGCCATATTTTTTATTTTATACCATGTCATCTGATATTTATAGCTAGACTGATCCGTTTATTATTTTCTTAAATAATACTCGGGTCAGACCGAGATGTTACAGGTGCTTCTGCTTGACTTCTTCCCGGGATTTGCTACTCTGACTTTTGGCTAACTATTTAGATTAGCAGTTTTTGTTGTGTACACTTGAGATATAGACTAATAGTTGTATTCTTTTGTATAGCACGTGTTGCTATTCTTTTGTATTATTGTGGATCTTTTTGACCACTACTCTGATGTGCACTTTCATGTGTTAGTTATATATTCATATCTTCTTCCGCATTTGTGATATGAATGTCTGTGACTGATTTGTGTTATGCTTATTTCTATGTTTGTTTCCGAAGATTATTTATAGCCACCGTGTGATAAGCTATCACATGGATGTCGCTCCTCAACAGCCTAATTCTCCGTGCTAGTTGACAGCACTATATCGTAGTGTTCTTGGCTAGCGTGGGTATAGAGGTGGGGCGTCACAATTAACAATTTGAATGAAATTACAATTTATTGAAATTTTGTAAATTGTTATACTCTATTATTAATGAAAGGTAAGAAAACAAATATAAATATTTAATTAGCTAATAAAATAATAATATAGTTAATGGTGATTGAACAAATTAGATTATATAAGAATTGTAACATTTGTCTGTAAGTAATGAACTTGTAAATATAATTAGATGTAAATATGACAATTGGTTAGATAAAAAGAATGGGTATCAAGATTTATTAATTTATTAGAATTTTAAATTATAATAATTGGATTAATTGCAGTTAAAGGAAATTAAATATTTAAATATTACATAAATGGGAAATAAATTAAAATTAAATGAAATTAATGTTACATAAATGAGGTTTAGACAATAATTGCAAAATGGGAATGTAATAAAATGAGTGGGAATGTAAATTATTTTGTACGGTGATAATTGAGTTAATAAAAGGTTTGAAATTGAATCAAATTAATTTATTGGAATTAATTATAATTTATTGAATTTATTAAAATTGAGATTTAAAATTATAATTGGTGGGATACTCAATATTAAATTGATATAGGAATTTGCTATAAAGGATTATAAACTACCTAGTAATCCAAACTGATAGAAATTGTAAATAATGAAATACTGAATACAAAGGTGAATTAATTAACTTAATATTAATTTAATAATGTGAAAATAGTCATTTTGGCCACTGACTAGGATTTTGACGAAACTAGTTTCATCGGATCCGTAATGGTGAATTATTGTAGGATTTCAAATTTTATAATGATCAGACTTGTCTTTTGATCGTACAGGCTCGAAACGTCTAGGAAATCAACTTTAATTGAAATCAATTGAAATTAATTTGAAATAAGCTGATTTTATCATAACTTCTTCATACGATGGAATTAGGACTTGAAACCTGTTATATTGAGTTTAAAGTATTTAAAAACATGTATTTTGATATATGGGTTGATCCATTTTTGTTTCGGAGTCGAAACGGGCTTTTCTTTAAGAAATTTGATTTATATAAAATTTGATGTTTTGAAATAAAGTGATAAAATTTGATCAATTGATGTTTTGAAATAAAATTTGATGTTTTGAAATAAAATTTGATTTATATAAATAGAAATATTATGGAAAAACCAAGTTTTGTGTTGAAATGCGAATTGGTTTAAAACGAAATTTCTTTAAGAAATTAAATTGAAAGTTTAACTTTAAACTTTTAGGTATAAATGAAATTCTGTGGAAATCGAGTTATTGAATTTGTTTGAAAATAGCTTTGAAATATTTTGAAATTGGAGTAATCCGTATTGATATTTTTAACGTGGATTGAAACGACATGAAATTCGGTAGTTTATTAAAATTTGATTTGTCGATTTGGAAATTTAAAATGGTCCAAATATGTTTAATTGAAATGAATAGTTTAATTTGGTATTAATTTCAAACTCATTTTTAATGTAAACTGTTTTAAAAATATATTATTTTAAAAAAATCCAATTACTAAGATTTTCAAATTTATTAAACTATTAAACTAACATTAACTATATGAATTATTTTAATCTGTTTCAAACCAATTTAATTTGTTTTAAACTAATTATATTATTTCAATTTATTCTAAATCTAATTAATCTATTTTAAATCTATTTAATCTATTTTAATTATATTAATCTATTTTAAATCTATATTAGTTATTTATAACTGCTTAAGACTATTTTCTTCTAAATTTCAAATTAAGTAAAATGGATGGGTTATATTCAAATTTTCGATTTTAAAGTGAATATGGTTAATAATGTTTTAAGCTAAGTTTGGACTTAAATGTTAACTAATCGAAATGATGATTTTGAAGCAAGAACATAACCTATTTTGGAAATTTGATTTTTGGAAGGATTATGATTTGAGGTGGCATAGTTTTCTTGAGAACGCGATATTTTGATATAAATTATGAATTTGACTTTGGAAGGAAATATAATTATCGAACTATGATTTCAAAGGCGAATATGATTTCGAAAGTAAATAATGATTTTGAAAGTGATATGATTTGAATTGAATATGATATTTTGATATCAATTATGAAATGATTTGAAAATGTAAAAAAAATCATCCGGTGTGTAATAAGCAATTAGTTATCAAAGAGACCGAGATCGGATGTTGTCATACTCTCTGCCAATATCGAAAACCACTTTGACAACTATGTACGCGGTGGAGATTTCAGAGTGAAGTAGGATGGTGGCGAAGATCCTATATGAGGTATATACGTGGACCCGACTCCCATGAGTTGGCTTAACAGGAGCAATCGATGGGCCTAGTGAGGTCATTCCTCCGATCGGGCACACTCCATCGATACTATATTCTGACTTTTGATTTATTTGGTGGCCACCCTTCGATTTTTACTGGGGAATGTGTTTCGAGTCGGGCGGTAGTTGCGGCTATGCGCTACCAATAGTCCGGAAGTATAATTGGTATATCTACCCTGACATTGCCTAGTTGTGCCGTGTCACCTACCCTAATACGCCTTCTACGAGTTTGTTTTGTACCATACCAATGGAGTGCCCTCTGACGACACCTAGTACGGGTGGGATTATGGTATTGTATAGACTATGGGGATATATAAAATGTGTTAAGGGGGATATAGGTAATGCCTTAATGCTATTTTAATACTTTTACTTTACTGTGGACATATTACAATAGAGTATTGTACTACATAGAAGATAGTTTAACGGATCCTTAGTAGATGTGAATTCCGGACATCTCTTAAGCTACTGCACTCACATTAGACATTGGATAGCAGATGTCAAACCTCATAAACATCTCTGATGTCGTTCCACTCTTATTTATTTACCGTTGATTTAACTTACATAAGATCTTTTAGTTCTAACTCAAGTGTTTTGTCTTTTCAATTCGCTTGGGTCAGCCTCAGCATTTAGGGATTTGAAGACCTTATTTCTGGAGGACGAAGACAAAGATTTTATTATTATTATTTACTATATTATTCCAGTGCATCACATTGTTCCGCTGCATTATTATTTATTATTCTCTGATATGTGTAACTATGATTCTGCATTGTACTAGTATAATCAAATGTTCTATAAACAGCTTCATGAACTGTTATTTGATTATTATATTTTGCTATTTCCGTTGTGAGATTCTTTTTTGTTTTTTCTTCCTCTGCTTTTCTTATTAACCCCTATAACAATTCGCTTTTTTGAATGGTTTGAGTGAGCATGTGTGTCTACTTAAACTGTCCCAAAAAAGGCGGGATGTTACATTGGGGCGGCGGGCCGTGGTTGGTGCGGCGGGCCGTGGTTGGTGCGGCGGTGTACTTTTGGGTGGCGACTGTGTTTTGCGTTCGTGATTTGCTGTAGGGTTTCGACGTGAACATCAGGTGACGTGCAGAGATGAGTTGTTTTGTTTTTTTTTAAATTTCAATTTCAATCGTTCTAATACACGTAACTTTTACGTACGAGGTCCGATTAACACGTGGTTTGTTTTGTTGGAACTTATCAAAATTCCAGACTTTTTGACGTAGGTTTGGACGAATTCTGAGACCGTTTGAATTTTGGGCTTAAATTGGATTTAAATTAGATTTAAATTCAAAGGTGAGTGTTTTGACCCACTCACAACTTCTAAAATTTCTTATGTTTGTTAAATTAAATTTACAATGTGAATAGAAATTTATTTATGGCTGTTTGGTAGATTTAAATGGCTGTTCTTGTTAATTTGAATTTATTTGAATTAAATCATCATTTAATTTATTGTTGAATCTAAATTTTCATCTAAATAAATGTTATTGATAATTAGTTATTGTTTAAATTAATTAATTGAATTGTATAATGATTTTGATGGATGTTTGATTCTTGATGTTGGATGATTGGATGTCATGAAAATTTATATACTATTGTCACTCTGCAAGTTCCTTTGATTATTAATATTTGAAAATCACTATGGGTTGAAATGATATATACCCAAATGATCTGTAGATTAAGGAAAAATCATTATGGGTTGAAATGATAGACTCGAGCGATTTTATGGATTTTATATAAATTCGGCATTGCGGTTTGAAATGATATATAACCGTAAAATTTTAAATTGCGGATTGATATGATAAACATCTATATCACTTGACCCTTGGGTAGAGAATTATATACGGGCACCGAATTGGCCAAATTAAATGATTTTTAAATTCTTAATTTTTGAATTAATTAGATGATATTTTGAAATAAAATTTGATTCATATAAATTGAATTACTATTGAAAAATCAAGTTATTGTTAAAATGTGAAATTGGTTTAAAGGAATTGCCTTAAGAAACTAAATTGAGATTTTAAAGTTGAATTTGGAATGTAAGTGAAGTTTATTGAAATTGTGTTATAAAATTTATTGAAATATAACTTTGAGAAAAGTTGAAATTTGATTAATTTAAATTGATATCTCAAACATGGATCGGAAGCAATATTGAGTTAAATATTTTATTAAAACTTTAATTTTAAGATTTGGAATTGGGTTTGTTGATTTGAAAATTGAAATGGTTCAGATCTGTTGAAATAAAATAAATAGTTTAAACTGATATTAATTCCAATGTATATTTTATTATAAAATGTTTAAAAATAAATTACTTTTGAAATTTCTAACTATTAAGATTTCAAAATTATTAAACTATTTTACCTATATTAACTATATAAATTATCTTAACTTATTTTAAAACAATTTAGTATATTTTAAAACTAATTTAAACCATTTAATTTATTTTAGATCTAATTAATCTATTTTAAGCCATTTAATCTATTTTAATTATATTTATTCTATTTTAAACCTATTTAACTATCTTAAATCAATTTAAAAGCAGTCTTTAATCTATTTTTAATATTTAGAGTATTTTAACTATTTATAACTACTTAAACTATTTTCTAAATTTTCAGACTAAGTAAAGGGAAAGTGTTTGTATTCGAATTCATTGGTTTAAAAGAAAATATGATGAAATGATGAAATAATCTAAGTAGGGATTTATATAATATATTCTGAGTAAATATGATGGTTTTGAAATGAGGGTTTAACCTATTTTAAAAATATGATTTTGAAAGTGAATATGATTTGGAAAGTGATATGGTTTGAATTGAATACGATATTTTGATATCAACTATGAACTGATTTTGGAAATTTAAAAGATCTATCCGGTGTGTAATAAGCAATTGGTTGCTAACGAGACCGGGATCGGATATTGTTATACTCTTTGCCAATACTGAAAACCACTTTCACAACTGTGTACGTAGTGGAGATTCCAAAAATGAAGTAGGATGGTTTGGTGAACGATTTTTATACGAGGTATGACATGACCCTGACTCCCATGAGTCAGCTTAGATGTGACTAAAATCAGGAGCCAAGTCGGGCCAACTGAGGTCATTCCTCCGATCGGGCACACTTCTTCGATGCTATATTCGGACTTTGTGATTTGATTGGTGGCCATCCTTGATTTTGATTTTGGAGTGTGTTCCGAGGTGGGCGGTAGTAGCTTCTATGCGTTACCAACAGTCTGGATCCGTAAATGGTATATCTACCCTGGTATTTCCTTGTGTACCGTGTTCACATGCCCTAGAGCGCCTTCTACGAGTTTGTTTTGTACCATACCTTTAGAGTACCCTCTGATAGCCTTCCAGTTTACGGCAGGGAGTTACGGTACTATATAGACTATCGGAATATATAAAATGTGTTAAGGGGGATATGGGTAACGCCTTAACGTTATTTTAATACTTTACTTTATTATAGACACTATTACAATGGCGTATTGTATTACATAGTAGACAGTTTAATGGATCCTTAGGAGATGTGAATCCCGAACATCTCTTAAGTTATTGCGCTCACGTTAGACACTGAATAAGAGATGTCAAACCCCGTAAACATCCCTAACGCTATTGCACTCATATTTACCGTTGATTTATTTTACATAAGATCTTTAAGTTCTAACTCGAGTGTTTTGTCTTTTCAATTTGCTCGGGTTAGCATGAGCATTTCAGGGATTGAAGAACTTATTTCTGGAGAATGAATACGAAGAGTTGTGTTATTATTATATTTATTCCACTGCATACGTTGTTCCGCTACGTTTTTTGTTTATTCTTGTTGTCTGTAACTTTGATTCTGCATTGTATATGCATAATCAAATTTATTTGTAAAACGGCTTCATGAACTGTTATTTGATTATTATATTTTGTCGTTCCGCTGCGAGATTCTGTGTTTGTTTTTATTTCTTTCTTTTTTTCTTATTTACCCCAATAACAATCTGCCTCTTTATATGGTTTGAGCTGACACATGTATCTGCTTAAAGCGTCCAAAAAGACAGGTCGTTACATTATAACTGTCCAGATTGATGTATTGATTATTGTACTCTGATGATTATAAGTATAGAACGATTATAGATTCTTTGGTATAAAATGTGTTAAAATATATTATATTTTGTTCTGCTGCGTTTGTGAGATTCTGTGTTGTTTTTTATTTTCTTCTATCTCTTTCTTCTTATTTACCCTAGTTACTCGCTCTTTCGTACAATTTGTGTTGAACAGGAGTGATTTATTATCAACTCGAAGGGTACGAAACTACAGGTCGCTACATATAGTATACAGCTTCATGAACTGTTTATTTTATTAGTATATTTTTTCATTTCACTACGAGATTTTGTGTTTGTTTCCTTCTTCTTTTCTCATTTTTCTAAATTAACCCATTGATTATCTATGTTTCGGATTGTTTGAATTTGACGTGTGTAGATTATTGTCGATTTAAACCTTCCGAAGTGTGGGTCGTCGCAGTTGGTATCAAAGCTTTGGTTTAGCGATAACCTTAGCTTCATGGGGTAACTCATTAGAGATAGAGTCAACAGTACCCTAGAATGAGTTTAAGTGTATATATAAGCATGTATTTGTTAGTGAATATAAAAATTGTTTTATATTGTGTTGGTTGATTTGTTGAGTAGCTTATGGATTCCGGTCAATATGAGTAATTAACGTTATTGATAAGGATCTCTAAACACTTAAACAGAACAATTCGACATAGTACTGTTTTGAAATTGGGTAAATGAAATAATTTTACCCTAACTATATTTTGTATATAAAGGAATAATTTTCAAAACTTATTATGGTATATATAGTGTGAATTGATTGTTAGAAATGATAATATTGATCATTATCGTTTATTGTTGGATTAGTCAATATTCCTAAACTATCAGCTATTTTATGATTATAAGAAAAATGAAATTTTATAAATATGATTTACAAAATATAATTTGCAACTAAAATGAATATGAAATTGAGAATTTGGGAAATTTAAATTCTGATGTTTTTGAAAAAAAAATTCAAGTTTTGGAAAATAGTATTAGTATTGTTTAAAAGTATATGCATATACAAATTGTTTTCAAACAAATTTTAAATAGAAATGAATTCGGTACTCTCCTCTTTTGTCATTGGAAAATAATTCCGATGATGACAGCGCAGCATCATCGATGTTCATTTTCAAGTATCAAAGGGGGAGAGACTTCTAAGAGGCTTTGCTACAAAATTGTTTTGATAAACGGATTTTAGTTTAAACTCCAAAAGTATGATTTGATATACGAAAGAATAAGTTATATACTTATTTCAAATGATTTGAAATGAACCAGATATTTAAGCTTTTTAAGTTCTGTTAATTAATAATCTTCTAATTATTTGATTGAAATGAAATATTTGAATAACTAGAACTGATAAAATAAGAGAATTAAGAAATCTAAGCTAAATCTTTCGAGAAGCTTTAGAATCGAAGTTGCAACACTAAAATTTAAAGTAAAGAAAATTAAAAAAAAGTTAAAAATATTGAACATTCTAATTAAGTAAAATGAATCCGATAAATTTGTATAATACCAAATTGCATTCTAATAACATATAATAAGACTTACCAAATGTTAAAAGTCAAAATGATGATTTGGATATGTAATGGAATATTATACAAGCAAACCAATACTTAAGTAATTAAATGTTTGTAAATGAAATTTAAGTTGTATGATAAATGTTATATACTTAATTAGTGTATTATGAAATGATCAAGGACTAACTTAAACAAGTTGGAATAAAACAAATGAACCTTTGTAAAATGGTGATAAACTAAAGTAATGATTATTAAATGTTTCACAAATAAATTTTTTATTAAATGAAATTGTGAAAATAAATGTGAATTAAGTTGAAACGAGACTTAAGTAAGGATATAAGAAATAATTCATTAATGATGTTGATGCTAAAAATGGAGATATGAACATTATCATTCAAACGTTTAGCGAAAATGTAAAGTAAAGTTTATAGTTTATAACTTTGATAAATGTTAGTTAAACAAGATGCTAAACTAATTGAATATGGATGTTAAAGGAAGGAAGCTAAGATTGAATTATGAAATGAACTTTAACTTATGAAAAGCTAACCTATATGAATATATGGAAGAAGTTTGTGAATTCGTTAATAAAATGAGTAAATGATAACATTGAAAATGAACTTAAGTGTAGAATGAATGTGAATAAATGAATTGATATGAGATGTTGCTAAACAAACAATTGAAATTTAACAAATTTAATTGAATAAATTGAATGTGAATGAAATAAATGTGAATAAATTGGAAGGAAACCAATTTATTGCTAATAAAAAAATTGAAGGTTAATAAGAAATGAAGTGTATAAATTAAATATTGGAATGGGTAATGTAAATTCATATCATTATGAATTAATTGGATGAATACTAGTAATTGAATGGTTTCTTTTGTTGTAAATCGTTGTTATAGCTGTTTTATTGTGTATGATTGTTGTTTGTCGTATATTAATGCTTATGTTATGGTTTGGTTTTAAAATTCATATTATATGCTTCTATTAAACTCATATATGCTTTTTATATCTTCTATATGCAAGTAATATTCTAAATTGAGTTGAGATAGGTACATACGAAGACCATTTGGATGTATACGTGGATTTTATATGCTTTTGCTTTCTTAATACGAGCGAACTTGCTTGTATTAATAATAATAAGGTACGTATCTCGGATTACATATTGCTTTTATATTTTTCCTATCGGGATATATTTGATATCTATTTGTGTTATATATTGTATTGGAAATTTTTTCCGATCGAGCCGCGCAAAGGAGACTGTGCCGAAATTTTCTGTAAATCCGAGCATCGGAAAATTTTTGAGGTTTTAAAATTTTTATAACTTTTTTGTTCAATAAATTGTAAATTCCGTATGCCAATCGGAGTAGAGTAGTTGAAAAAGTAGTAAAAGTTTTCTAGTGGATTTTATGTTTTATAAGTTGATTTTTTTTAATATATCAAATGTAAAATTCTCTACTAAGTTCCTTTTCGATGGTGAAAAGTTTTGAGCGAGAAGAATGCAATAACCCGTATTTTTAACTATTTTAAATTATTAAATTTAGTGTAATTGATGAATAAAAATGGTTAAAAATTTTTTTAATGATTTATTAATATAGCTATTAAATATGAACTTGAACAAGATTTTAAAAGAAACAAATTTCGAAGATTTAAGTAATAACAAGTATTGAAAGGAAATGCTATGTATTGATTAAATCAATAGTTGAATTGAATAATAAATGTCGAATTCATTAGATCTAAATAAAGTAATTGGTTGATAACCAAAGCTCATGTGAAAGCTAATATTGAAATTTATTGAATATTGGATAATTAAATTGTTTAACAAAAAATTTAATCTTGAAAATTATATAAATAATTGAATCCTAAATAAATATGAATGGAATGATTTCAAAAGTTGATTTAGATATTATTTAAATATGGATGAAGATTGTCAACATTTAAAAATTGAATTTAAGTGATTAATTTAAAATTAGAAATTTTAATATTTCAATTGACGAGTAAAAATAGCCTTTCGGGGAACTGTCTCGTATTTCAATGAAACCAGTTATATTAGATCCGAAGAGTGTATTATTATTGGATTATAAATTTCATAGTGTTTGGAGTTATCGTTTGGTCGTACAAGATAGAAACACGTTGAATTTAAATTTAAAAGTTTAATATTTTAATTACAAAAGGTTATCTTGCACATACGATCAAACTGGATCTCAAAACCTGTTCCATTGCATTCGAAATTGGGGTATAACATTATAAACGCCAGGCGGTATGCTTTGTTTGGAGTTCGTATAGAAAAGTACATGAATAGTGAAAATAGTAATAAAATAATACGTATGCACGTATTTATACGCGTATTCCTCTCAACCCTAACCCTAATAATAACCATCCGCTACCTACTGCTTTAATGGCCGAAAATGCATGATATTTCATTCCCTAATATATCGAAATCCATCAACAGTTATTAAAAAATTTCAACTACAAAGTTGAAGACCTTGGTGAGATCTATACATCCTACGGTAGATTTTAGCTATCGTCGACTGTAGAAGGCGCAGGAAGGCCGCGTTTCTCAACATTTGGAGGCGATTTCGAGGTGATGGGAAGAGCTGAGTTCGATATTGCTATGGTAGATGGTAGAGTTCATGATGGCCTTTGATTTGACGATGTCTAATCGATCACTGATGGATCTTGGTAGGAGCGGCATGGAGGAGTTTGAACGCGTGATGTGTTTCGGCCTGTAGGTGCCTGTACGCAATGGAACAAGGAAGAAGCAATGACCGACCATGATCTGATGATGCTAGGAACGAATGACTATGATTTTTCCGGAGGTTAAAATAAAAATTATTTATATTGATTTTATGCAAATCTTGAAAAATGTATATCTTTATCATACGAGGTCAAAATTGGATGAAACAAACGATGATGGAATCGAGGCTACGAGCACTACATTCTAGAATTGATTTGGAGACGATTGGGAATAGTTAAAATTTTATTTTAAATCGAACGTCATTCGATTTGATTTGAAGTTGAAAACTCAAGGTGAGCGTTTTATAATGCTCATAATAAACTAAAATATTTTTATGCTGGTTAAATTTGAAATTATGAAGTGATATAAATTTATTGATCATTGTTTGATAAATTTAATTTTCATTTGAATTAACTGTTGAAAATAAAATTGATTGTTAAATTTGAAATTGGAATTTAATTGCCCGTAAAATACCTGATAGGAATACCTATGAAATTGTTGTAAATTATTTCGACTGTTTGGATGATTAAGTGTGATGGATGCCAATTGATTGATATTTGGATGATTGGATTTTTATTTATTATATATATATCTTGTTATCACCTGGTAAATTATTTACAGTATATAAAACTGTGAATTTATTTATTTCGAATAAATTAAGAAATAGGTTGAAATGGTATATACCTATGAGATTTTGATTTGGATTGAAATGATATATATATGTCACTAAAATTAAATTGAAATAACTGATCACTTGGCCGTATGATAGAAAATTATATACGAACATCGAATTGATTAAACTAAATGATTTTTGTATTTTTGATTTGAAACTTGTTTCAATGATTTGACTTTAAGAAAATGAAAATTGAATTAATGGAAATCGAACTATTTCGAAATTGAGCTCGGAATTGTATTTTATTTGCAGATTTGGATTTTAAATTGGATATTGAAGATCGGTTGGATTTAAGTGTTTTGAATCGATATTTTGAAAATCGAACTCGAGATTGATATAAATCAAAATTGTTTAAATTTGAAATTATTTTGGAATGAAATTGAAATTAATCTGAAATTGTAATTGAAATTTTGTCTAATTGGAATTGAATTTAATTTGGAATCGAAGTAAAATTCGACTTGAAATTGCCATTGAGTCAATTAAATCGAAATGGAAATTTAAAGTGATTTGAATCGAAAAATTTGGAATTGAATCGGTTTGACGTTGAAATTATTTTGGAATGAAATTGAAATTAATCTGAAATTGTAATTGAAATTTTGTCTAATTGGAATTGAAATTAATTTGGAATCGAAGTAAAATTCGACTTGAAATTGCCATTGAGTCAATTAAATCGAAATGGAAATTTAAAGTGATTTGAATCGAAAAATTTGGAATTGAATCGGTTTGACGTTGAAACTATTTTCGAATAAATTATTTTAGTATAAATTACTAAAAATCTATTTTTTTATATTCAAATTATTTTGATTTTCCAAACTATTTTACTATATAAACCATTTTTCAATAATAAAACTATTTCTATTAAACTATTTTAACTATTTTGAAACTATTTAAACTATTTTCTAAAAATTCAAATTGGTCAAAAGGGTAGAATGTTTATATTTAAATCTTGGATCTAAATACTAATTGGTTTAAAATGAAGTTATAACCTAAATTGAAATTCGAAACAATTTTGGAATCAAAATCAAGATATTAAGACGAACATGATTTTGAGTTGAAATGGTATATTTTGAGTAAATATGATGATTTCAAAATGAATTTGATTTTGGAGCGAATATGATATTTTGATATCAAGTATGAATTATTTTCGAAATGTAAAAGTACCAACCGGTGTGTAAAATGGCGTTTGGTTGTTAAAGAGATCGGGGCCAAATATAGGCATACTCTCTGTCGATACCAAAACCACTTTAACAACCGTGTATGTGGAGTGATGGTCCAGAACGAAGTGGTTGGATTTAGCGTTGCTTGCTGGATTTGAAGAAAGAGAACGATGATGGATTGGCCTGACACTTTTGTTAATTTGAAATGACTAAAACGGGAGCCGTACCAGTCAAGCGGACTAGCCATCCCGAGCAGACACACTTCTTTGTATTTCCATCATGTACATTGTGATTGATTGGTGCGCACCCTCGGAGTTTGGAAGTATTGGATGTGGTGGGCAATCATGGCTATGATGCGTTACCAATAACCGAAAAGAGTAACCTGGTAGTAACCTACCTTGGGCATTGCCTCACGTGCCTTATCATACTTTTATCCTTATACGAGACCCCTACAATTTTTTTAGTGTTGTCATATCACGGTGCATCCCTATCCACCGATGGTTTACTAGTGTTTTACATGTAAACTGTATGACAATGCTTAAAAACACGTCAAGGAGGATTAATGTCAAGCTTTAACACTAACAAAAATATTTATTTTACTGATTAGACATTACATATGTAGCGTATTCTACTACATATAAATATTTTGATGGATCCTTAAGAGAAGGAAAATCTCGTAACATCTCTTGAGTTATTGCACGCACGTTATACACTGAATAGGAGATGTGATACCCATAAGCATCTCAGACGCTATGGCACTAATGTTACATGTGATATCGATTTGACTCACGTAAGAATATTTTAGTCTTGACTCGAGTTTTTTGTCTTTTCATTACGCTCGGGCCAGTCCTGAGTTTTTTAGCTTATCAAAGATTATTCTCTGGAGGACGAAGACGAAGATTTGGTAAATTATTACCAGTATTATTCCATCATTGTTTGTTCTGCTCTATTATTTTATTTTTTCTATTGTATATATACTCTAATAAATGTTGTATAAATTATAATCAAAAGTATAGTAAACAGCTTCATGAACTGTTTAGTTGATTATTATATTTTGTCATTCCCCTGCGAGATTCTATGTTTGTTTCCTTTTCCTTTTTTTCTTTTTCTTAATTAACCTCATTGATTATCTATGTTCCAGATTGTTTGAATTGGACATGTGTGGATTATTGTCGATTTAAACCTTTCGAAATGTGGGTCGTCGCATGAACAATTAGCTATTTAAAACAAGAGTATTTTGATAATCCAAAGCATAAACAATTTGCTACCATAGACGTGAACAATTAGCTATCGAAAACCTGAATATTTTAGCTATCGGAAACATGAATAGTTTGTTATTGAATAAATGAATAGTTAGCTATCGAAAACATAAACATTATTTGTATCAAAAACTTGAAAGCTATAACTGTTAAAAACATGAACAACTTTTTATCCAAAGCATGAAATGCTTACTATCAAAAGAATGAAATGCATGCTATCAAGTATGCATTCACCGGTAATCGAAAATGTAACCACCCAGAATTTTGGTCATCTGAAATTAGAATATTTAGTTGATTTTAAATATTGAAAAGTTAATTTTATAAGTTAAATAACTTATATTTCAAATATAGTGATTTATTTGATAATTAAATTGTCAAATTTAATAATTGAAATTGTTTAAACAATTGGATCTTAGATATAATGTGAATGAAAAATGATTTCTAAAGTTGATTTAAATTTTATTTAAATTAAAGTAGAGATAGTGAACTTTTAAATTTGAATTAAAAGTGATTAAACTAATTTTTGAAATTACTCGTTTTAATTAACGTGTTAAAATAGTCTTTTTGGGCACTATTTCAGATTTCGACGGAACCAGTTTCCTTGGATCCGTAACAGAGAATTATTATATGTCGTCGAATTTCGTGGCAAATTGGACGTATTGTTTGGCCATACAAGTTCAAAATTCATAGAATTTATTAAAGGAATTTTAGTTAAAATAATTTGATTTTGAAAAGCTATCTTCTATATATTATGGAATTGGCTTCCGACATATATTTCATTATGTTCGAAATAGGGGTATAACATATAAAATGCCAGGCGACATGCTTCTTTTGGAGTTTGAAATTTACACTTATGAATAGTACCATGAAAATTTTCTATAAATAGCCTCAACTTGCTTCCATTTGTAACCTAACCCTAAATAGATTTAAGCCGACATTAAAAACATTACCATCCAACGACTTTTGTCGATCGGAGCCTCTAAGGGCCGAACTAGCCTTCGACTTCAACAAGAGAAATATAGAGCATGACCATACGAGCTTAACCAACGGTTGGATCAAGAATCATCAACCAAGGTGATTGAAAATCGCTTGCGTTCGCTGCAGTAAACATGGGCTAGCTGTTCTTGTTTTCACGCGTGCGCGTGGTGGAGAAGAGGGGTGGTAGGCAGGGCGGAGTGGCGATGGAAGGCTTGTGGCACGCATTCAATTTGTTGCGATGCAATCGTCGATTTTAAAAAAAATTGAAATGGGCCGACCTAGGAAGGAGGAAGCACGAGAGGGAGATAATGGAAGAAAGTGTAATTTAAATATAAGTTAATTTAGTTAATTGTACAATTTAATTTTATTGAATGTTAATTAATTCATGACTTTCTCGTACAAGGTCTGTTTTGAGCGCGGCAAGTTGCGCTGCGTTCATATCAGCGAGCACTACACTATTGAGTTGGCTTGGAAGAATTTGGAGCTAGTAAGAATTTTGAGTTAAATTGAACGACGTTCATTTTTAATTCAAACCAAAGAGCTTTGGCGATTTCTGGCATTTTTGTGAGTAGACTCATCTCTCTGACCTGCTTATATTTATATAAGTGGGAATAAAATTTATATATGATGTTTATCATTTGTTTAGATGATATACTACATATATTAGTTGATTTGGATATATTCCCGCCTATTGGAACGAATAAGACCCTATTACGTTCTCGTGTAAGAGCAGATAACCCTTTGTATATGAATCTAGCCTCGAAGTGGTTGATTTTTTTTTTTTTGATTATATGATATCTGTGACGCAAAGGGACGGGTTGAAGAGATCCAACAGGATTACTCACCACTATTAATTTTACTTTTCATATACATGCTGATATATGATGTGTTGGATGCCATGATATTGATTTTGATATAATGTGACTTATTTAGTGCTTTAGTAGCACCAGGCCTTATTTTTGATATTTTAAAATACTAAAAATAGTATTTTGAATTAGAAGGGATTTCGAAGTGATTTTGGATATGATTTAACAATTTTTAAATTATTAAAGGAAATGATTTTGTATTTAAATAAATAAAAGTTATGGTTTTTGATGTTATAAAAGTTTAGTTATATGAAATATTTCAATTTAGATATTTTGAAATAAGTTTATATAAAAGATTTAAAAGGTGATATTTTTATAAATAAAGAAGTTGATTTAAAATTGAAATTTATAAATATTTTGTAAATGGATTTGAAGTTTGTTTAGTAAATGGATTTTACGAATAAATTTGGTTTATAAAGAAATGGATTTTGATAGTAAAATTGGTTTTTACAAAAAAAATGGATTTGTAAATAGAATTTTATAAATAAAAGAATTTTATAAATAAAAGAATTTTATAAATAAAATTTTTATAAAATCGAAAGGAGATTTATAAAAATAGTTTATAATATGGATTTTTATTTATAAGGAATGTTGAAAGAAATATTTTTATGAAGTAAAATGTTTTAGAAGTAATTTATCTTTTGGAAGTAAGGGTTTTGAAAGTAATAATTCCAAACAAAATTTAAAAGGTTTGAAAAATGTTTTAAAATGTGATAAGTACTGGAAACATAGATTTCAACATTTATTGTTGTAATATATGTTTTCTGTAACGACCCGAAATTATGGTCGTTTGGTTTTGAACATTTAATTTATTTTAAATGTTGAATTTGAAATATAAATTGATTTTGGATATGGAAATTTTGGTTGAATTTTTAAATCCGACTCAATATTGGAATAATGAATTTAATATTGGAATCGTGAATTCGGAATAGTGAATTTAATACCGAAATAGTGTAAATAATTGGAATTGTAATTGAATATGAATCAAAACGATTTCTAGTGTCGATATAAAATTCTATTTGAACTAGAATTTAGTTAATAAGTTTTTTAAAATAAAATTTCAAGCAATTTCATTAATTTTTTGAATCGTCGATTTAATCGATGAGTTAAAATAGCAATCTGGGGCGCAGTCTCAGAATTCAACGAAACCAATTACACTAGATCCGAAATAGTGTATTATTATTATATTTCAAACTTCATAGCATTTAGAGTTATCGTTTGGGCGTACGGGATATAAAGCATTGAATTTAATATCGAAAAGTTAGTATGGCAAATGCTTTAAACACCAAGGAAAAGCTTTGTAAAATGGGTATTATTTCAGAGGATTTATGTGTTTTCTGTAAATCTGAATCTGAAAGCAATACTCACTTATTATTTGAGTGCACTTTTGTATATCAAATATGGTATAGGCTATTATCAAATGGTGGATTTTACAAACCTTCACCAGTTAGTTCAATTGAATGGTTTAATGTTTTTAAGGCAACTAGATGGAAGACTCGTATGACTAGGCTTTTGCTAAAGCTTCTTAAGAGATTGATTTATGCAGTGTGGTCTGAAAGGAACAACAGAATTTTTGGTATTGGTAGTAAGAATTCATCTCAGCTGTATAATTTGATTCATGGCAGTATACTCAGAGACTTAAAGGCAAATCCTATTTGAAGTTTTGAAAGGATTAAATCACTTCTTGTAGATGGCTTTCTTCTGGAATGTCAGATATGTTTTTACTGGATTATCACTGCTCAAGATTGTATGCAGTGAATTATGTTGCTTAGTTTTATTTTGTGTTTGCTGATTGTAAGTTTGTATATTTGGTTGTGTTATTTACATTAAAACTGTCAAGATGGTTGTAATAGGTTGTAAGTTTTGTGGCATTGTATCTGTTGTAATGTTGCTTAAGTCAATAAAATGAGTTTATGCTCTTGCCTTTCAAAAAAAAAGTTAGTATGATAGTTGGGTCAAAAAAGCTATCTTCTCCAGACGATCGAATTGGGACACGAAACCTTTTCCATTATGTTCGGGAATACGGTATAACATTATAAATGCCTAGCGGCACACCTCGATAGAGTATCAAAATTTTAGGTCACATTAAATGAGATATTTTATAATTAAATGATATTATAAATTGGACAAGTCAATCACGTCGTTCCATCCCTTTTATTCACTACCGTGTTCATTACGCCTCCCTCAACCTTAAATCACGTCTTACTCCTCTCATTTCAAAATCAAATTGAGCTGCCTACTCCACTTTTAAATCACGTTCCCCCTTTGTTTTCCTTCAATTGAAATCGCATGAAGAAAAAAAACTCGAATTAGTTCAAACAAAAATAAATGGAAATCGAGATTCTTTGTTATATATTGAAGTTCGTACGCATTATTCTTCCCTCCTCTCAAAGGTTAAAGTCGCGTATTCCTTTTCCTTCCTCTTCAGTTCAATTTTAGGAAGATAAAAAACAATTCGCGATTAAATCGCGATCGAGCGGCGAGTGCGTAAAGGGGAAAGGTCGCGGTTCGTCAATGATGAAGGTAGGCACATTCGAACGGAAGCAGTGGTCGCGAACTATTGTGGACGACGTGAGGAGAGTCATGGCTTTGGCCGAGCTCGCAATAGAGATGTGGACTCATAAATGGAGATGAGGCGGGGGCAATTTGTGTCGTGGGATGAGAGATTATGTAGAGTTTTGTCGACGATGAAAGGGTCTCTGGTTCGGCGAAGTGGATTGAACAGAAGAAGTAGGATACTGGTTACAGTTTGGGTCGTGACCTGAAGGAGGTGCTGTGTTGTTCTGAGGCTCGGGTCGGCTGTCGATGGCGTCTAAAGAGGTGAGCTACTCTACGGCGTGGCAGGGTGAATTGAGACGCGCCTTAGAGGGTAGGCGAGGCGGCGCAAAGTGGATGATGCTGGGTTCGATTTTTTCTCGTAGAAGAAGGATTAGGATCGGCAATCATGCGCTTAAGCTAATGTAGGTGATAATCTTAAATCATGTTTTTATTTAAATTAAATTTTAAGATTTAAGTAGTTATTAATTGACACATCTCTTGTACGAGGTTGAGTTCGAGTGTGGATTTTTACGTTGGATTCGTGATGACGTAGACTACGAAATAATTTTGGGTTGGAGATTTTTGAAGCCAACTGAGATTTTAAATTTAATTGAACGTTTGTTCAATTTAATTTAAAATTGGAATAGATTGCAATTAAAATTCAAGGTGAGTAAATCTCACTCGACTCTGGTTTATTGGTTTAATTTAAAATTATTGAAATTCATATATTGACAGATTGAATGAATGAGTAATTATTATTATCATTTGAATGTTATATATTATATACATGGTAGTATATATATATATATATATATATTAGTAATGGGAGTGATATTCCCACACATTATAGCGGATGAGAACTTATGCGCCCGCATAATAGCGGATGACACCTTTATACTACGACATGACCCTCGAAGTGGGATTGGTATTTTTATATTATATTAACATCTGTGGATGTAGGGAAACAAGTTGGTGGGATCCAACTATATTCCTCAAATATATTGTTTATTTTTCTTATGTAGTTATATATGATGTGTGTAGATTATTGTTGTAATTTGAATTATTGAATGTTATAGTAGCACTGGCCTTAATTTTGGTATTCTTAAATAACATAAATATTATTTTTTAATTTGAAGGAATAAAAAGGAATTTTGGATAAAATATTTATATTGGAATTTGGGTTGTTTTAAAGGAAATTATGTTGTAAAAAATAATAGTAAATGTTTGTTTTAATTGTACTTAACTACTCGTAAATTGTTTAAGATGGAGATTTTTAAAGATGAATTATATAATAAAATTTATAAAGGATATTCTGAAATTATGAAAAGGAGTTGAAGTCAATATTAAAAATAGATTCGAAGTGAAAAATAATAAATGGAATTATTAAAGCAATGGATTCAAAAAAAAAATGAAATTTAATAAACGATATTAGTTTTATAAAAAGTGAAACTCAAAGGAGTTATAAAATATATATAAACGATGTTTATAAATAAGGAAAATCAATATCAGATGAAGATTGGGAATATAAATTTACAGGGAGAATTTATATTAGAATATGGAAATAAGGTGAGAAAAATAGTGGATACTATTTTTGAAAGTGAAAATGGTTAAGGAGATCGGAATGGAAATGGTGTGATGTGATTCGAGAGGAATTTATAAAATTGAATTGGTTATTGAGGTTTTAAAAATATATTTTTAATTCTAAGAAGTTAAGTTTTTTTAAAAAGAAAATTTTATATTTAAAAAACTATGGAATTTTAAACTAGTTAGGATTAAAATACTTCGATAAGTAGATTTTCAAATATTAAGTATTTACTTTAGTAAACTCTGACTATCAAAATCAGCTTTGAAAATTTATTTGTTTATCTAAAAATGAGTTATTGATGTTTGTAAAAGTGTTTTCGATATTTTAAATAATTACTTGAACATTTTCTAAAAAAAAATTATTATCCTTTATAAATACTTATTTTATATATACTAGTATTAAGACGCACGTACGTGCATCTAATAGTTGGAGATATTTAATTTTTATTTAATAAAAAAATTAACGGACCGTGTTATGAGTGTAAAACCTTTTGTAGTCACAACACTATTTTCCAAGCAATTTTATTAATGGTGTTGGTGGCAAATTGCTAGCAAAATTTTGTTGATAGATGGTCGGAAATTAGATGGTGGTAGAGGTTGAAAACCGATGGTGAGATTTCTTTAATAGATGAGGATATTTTTGAATATGCTTTCTGACATATATGTTGATAAATCCCCAATTAGCTAATAACCTTACAAACTCAACCCACCTTAACTTTGTTTATGGACCAATTTTATCTTCAACAGTTCAGCTAGTTAAATTAATTTACAAAATTAAACTTATTTTACTCATCATTTCTTTAGTACTATCCCTTTGCACGTTTCATTTTAGAGTGTTTTGTAAAGGCCTAAATGGGACTGAAAACAAAGATGATATACACAACAAAAAATGAATAAATACAATAAATGCAATGATAAACTAAACTGTTATTATTAAGACGAGGACGAAGAGGCAAATATAACGAAGGGTATTTTCGGTAGTTTGAAAAGACACGTTTGAAACTTATTCAATGAATTTTCATTATTAATAGTAGATATATATATATAGAATTTTGAAGCGATTGAAATTTTTTATTTTATTTATAAATCCTCTCGAGATTCGTAAATGAGGCTTATGAATGGATACGATTTTGAGGAGATGAATTTTATAAAGTGTTAACCCGCCCTTTGGCAAGGCCATGGACAGGCGGATTCAACTAAATCGATTACTCACCTGTCGAGACTGGAATATGACAGGTTTAAGTAGACTGGACGGATAGAAGATGTAGCGCACTTGGAAGATGGATATTGGATTGGATGAAGTGGATCGGCATGGGCTAGTGGCTTGGTGCAGTGGTATGGCTTGGTCAGGATGGTGTGGCTCGGTGCGGTGGTATGGTCCGGTCAGGATGACGTGGCTATGGGATGGCTCGGAGGGAATGGAAGGAACTGGCTCAGTATGAAATGGGGGCTCGGTTGCCTCGAGTCCTAAGGTCCTTCGCTTGGGGTTGTCGCTCGGTAATTCAGTGGGATGTAAGGTGGGTCGGCATGGGACATCGCTCAGCAGCCTCATGTCCAACTAGTTGTTACTTCGAGTCAACTTCGTGGGATGTGGCTCGGCGTAGTTGGAATGTGGGTCGGCTATGTACAGGAAAGCGGCTTCGAGTCCCTGAAGGCGTTTCCCCGGGTCGACTTCATGGGTTATGGATCGGCAATAGGAGTATCGGTCGGCATTGGTGGTTCGGTTGGGATTCATGTGTCGTCCAGCATTGGTCGCTCGGTCTGGAGTTATGGGTCGGTCGGCATTGGTCGCTTGGTCTGGAGTCGTGGGTCGTTCGGCATTATTCGCTTGGTCTGGAGTCTTAGGTCGGTCGGCATTGGTGGTTCGGCTGGGAGTCATGTGTCGGTCGGCACTGAGGAAGAGGAGGTCGGATCGGCATAGGAAGTTGGCTCAGCTATGGTCTTGGAGGGCCCGTATCACTCGGAAAGCCCAGTAACTCAGGTTTTGCCTATAAATACAGCATGTGGGGCTTCAGAAAAGGGACTCTACTTCCCTTCTCCTTCCCTACTAAGGCTGCTCTACCATTGTTGTTCTGAAAACTCTGGATTGTAACTGTAATTCATTCTAACATCAATAAAAAGGAGATTTCTGGAGTGGACGTAGGCCAAAGTCAGCCGAACCACTATAAATCCTGCGTTATTACTGCTTTCATTTTAATTTTTACTGTTCTTCACGTTATTACCCTCTACGTACATTCTTTCTTTGATCGGTGACTGTTAGTTGGTGCTTTCATTTACGTTTGGGTGTTAGTGACCAACTTTGGCGCTAACATTTTGGTGCTTTCACTGAGAACGCAAGCACTAGGGCATTTTGGAGATAGAAACTTGGATTCTAAGAAGCAATGGCTAGGCCATCAACAAGGAAGTAAGTGACAGAAAGAAGCAATCAAGAGGGAAGTCAAGTGGCCTCCTCTAGAGCTAGAGCAAGTCAAGCATCCACCTGCATCACCAGAGACGAGATAGAAGCAGTGTTGAAAAGACAAGAGGAGATGATGCAGACTCTTCTCAGACAATTTGGACAGGTGCTCAAATCCGTGGAGCTGGATCACAAGCACTCAATCAGCAAGCAGATGGAGTGGTTCAACAAGGAGCAGCTCCTGATCCCCGAACAACTTGTAGCCCAGATGGACCAAGACTTGAGGGCATACCAACAGGTAATGCTGGATCAGTCCATGGAGGGATACCTAACGTTGTTGTGCAACCCGGCATCAATAGGAATATAGGAGTGCGTGATGAGAAGTATGTGCCAGGATTCCCTCGCGAACTCGGGGGACAAATCGGAGGCAGCGGACAAGGATTACAGCTTGGCGATAATGATAGATTAGCAGAGATGGTCAGACGAGCTGTAAGAGGTGGATTGGTAAATAAAGACTTGGAGGATGTGAATAGGAGTCCCTTTACTCCTACTATCAGGCAAGCTAGGAACCCTTTGGATTTTAAGCTACCAACGTTGGAGATGTATGATGTGAGAACGGATCCCGCCGTTCAATTGACGAGGTACATGATTCATATGGAGGTACTGGGGGCATCGGATGAGGTGATGGCTCGATGCTTACCTTCGTATTTGACAGATATCGTAGCTATGTGGTTCAAACAGCTGGAAAGTGGTTCTATTGACACTTGGACTGAGCTGATTGAAAGGTCTATGAGGTAGTTTTGGATCCATATAGTCAGACCCAAGAACGTAATGACCTTGACATCGATGAAACAATGGAAGGGAGAGTCGCTTGGGGATTTCTTAAGAAGATTCAATGCGGCGGTAGCTTCAGTGGATCGACCCGATCCGTCGATGGTTTTGATGGCAGCAGTTTCAGGAATTGCGGATAATTCGGATTTTAAGATATCGTTGGAATGGGACCCTCTTATGGATCTTGAGGAGTTCTATCATGAAGCGGAGAGATTCCTAAGGAAGGAAGACGCGCAGACCGAAAGAGAAGGAAGAGAGGTTGAGGCTTATGCTGTTAGAGGTGGAGGTCCACCCAGTGAGGAACCAAGCATGGACGATAAGGGCAAAAGGAAAATGAGTGACAACGGTAACCCCTCGAAAAGGAAACGGAGAGATTTCTTTTTATGCATATTTGACAGAAACTCTGGAAAGGATTTACTTGGATACTCGGGGGTACCTCTAGTATCGAAGACCGTCTAGGAGGGAACCGTTGGAATACGAGCGGGCATCAGGAAAGCATTGCCGATTCTATGAGCTAGATGGGCAGAACACAAACGATTGAAAGCATTTGAAAGATATCATTGAGGAGCATGTAAGTAATGGTCACCCGCAATAGTACATAAGGAATCGAGCTGTAGCGGTGGAACGGGAGCGGCCACCACCTACCTCGAACGAAGTTGGCGCTGGTTCTAGTCACCGTCGGCTAGTTATCAACTGAATGGATTTATGATTTTGAATAAGTAATAGAACTCAAAGTAATATGGCTAGGTCACTCACACACATACGGGATCGAGGATGGTCCCTAGGCTTGCTCTAAGATGACGAAAGACCGTACTACTTAGGTCTATAAAATCCTGTTTTCTTTTTTTTTTTCTGCAAACTCTGGTTTTTTCTTTGGTACTTTGGACATTTAATTCCCTTTGGTGTACAAACTTTCTATTTGGTAACTAAATTATGTAATGATTGGATTTGGAACAACGTAATAAATAATGAAGGTCTCGCGATCACGGTCCCGACCGGAGAGACGGGGCAGCGATCACAAGTTACGAGTCCCTTCGTCGAAGAGCGATGGAATGGAGTCGAACACACGATAAAAAGTCCTTAGCCAGAGATCCGAGGCTGGAGAATATAAAAGTCCTTGGCCGGAGAGCTAAGGCCGGAGAATATAAAAAGTCCTTGATCGGAGAGGCGAGGCCGGAGAATATAAGCCCGGAGAGGCGAGGCCAGAGGATGGCTTGAATCATGGATATAATAGTATGGTTATGAACAAAACATAGAATTCATATATTGGACTTGAAGCTATTCAAAACACGCCTTCCCCTGCAAGGCATGTTATAGACGGCAAATGTTAACCCGCCTTTTGGCAAGGCTATGGACAGGCGGATTCAACTAAATCGACTACTCGCCTGTCGAGACTGGAATACGACAGGTTTAAGTCGATTGGAAGGATAGAAAATGTAGCGCACTTTGAAGATTTATATTGAATTGTATGAAGTGGATCGGCATGGGCTAGTGGCTCGGTGCAGTGGTATGGCTCGGTCAGGATGGTATGGCTCGGTGCGGTGGTATGGGCCGGTCAGGATGACGTGGCCCGATGTAGCGATATGGCTCGGTGGGAATGGAAGGAGATGGCACAGCATGGAATGGGGCTTGGTTGCCTCGAGTCCTAAGGTCCTTCGCTTTAGGATGTCGCTCGGTAATTCAGTGGGATGTAAGGTGGGTCGGCATGGGACATCGCTCGGCAGCCTCATGTCCAAGTAGTTGTTGCTTCGGGTCAACTTCGTGGGATGTGGCTCGACGTAGTTGGAATGTGGGTCGGCTATGTATAGGCAAGCGGCTTCGAGTCCCTGAAGGTGTTTCCCCCAATCGGCTTCGTGGGTTATGGATCGGCAACAGGAGTGTCGGTCGGCATTGTTCGCTCGGCCTGGAGTCTTAGGTCGGTCGGCGTTGGTGGTTCGACTGGATGTCATGTGTCGGTTGGCATTGGTCGCTCGGTCTGGAGTCGTGGGTCGGTCGGCATTGGTCGGTCGGTCTGGAGTCGTGGGTCGATCGGCATTGTTTGCTCTGTCTGGAGTCTTAGGTCGGTCGGCATTGGTGGTTCGGGTGGGAGTCATGTGTCGGTTGGCACTGAGGAAGAGGGGTTCGGATTGACATAGGAAGTTGGCTCGGCTATGGTCTTGGTGGGCCCGTATCACTCAAGAGGCCTAATAACTTAGGTTTTACCTATAAACACAGCATGTGGGTCTTTAGAAAAAGGACTCTACTTCCCTTCTCCTTCCTTACTAAGGCTGCTCTGCCATTGTTGTTCTGAAAACTCTGGATTGTAACTGTAATTGATTCTAACATTAATAAAAAGGAAATTTCTAGAGTGGACGTAGGTCGAAGTCAGCCATACCACTATAAATCCTGTGTTACTACTGCTTTCATTTTAATTTTTACTGTTCTTCACACTATTACCCTCTACATACATTCTTTCTATGGTCGGTGACTGTTAAATGGTGCTTTCATTTACGTTTGGGTGTTAGTGACCAATTTGGGCGCTAACATAAAGGGATTTGGAGGAAATGGAATTTCAGATGTTGAATATAGGAATTTTGAAATGAAATCTAAATTCATAAACGAAGTTATAAATTGTTGAATGGGGTTATAAATAAGTATACTGGGTTTTGGAAATTGAAAAAAGGAATTTATTAGTGATTCCGAAGACTTATGAGATAAGTTATGAAATATTCTCTTAAGTGTTGATATTTGAAAATATTTTGGAAAATAAGACTTTTTATATTTTCCAAAGTATAAAAAGTGATGTTGAGATTGTTCTTTGTGGTTTTTCTTTCTGTGCGAATCTACACGTTATTCACTATCTTGTATTTGATATGATTTTTGGTATGGACTGGCTAGTGCAATACGATGCTAGGATTATTTGTTCTGAGAGAATTTTATATCTTCAACATCCAGATTCATCTGCTCAGCTATCACTTGTTTTTCGAAACTTGGATAATTTCGAAGCATCTTTATTTTCTCTCGACTCACAAATGATGATGATGTATATATGTGGTCCGTGTTACCACTCACTTATGTACCACTATGTAGTGTGCTAACGATGTATCTGTATATATGTGTGTCTGCTATTCTGTGACACGTTGTATATTTATTGTTGTTGTATTTTGTTCTGAATAGATCCATTAGCCACCATAGTTTTGTGTTAAACATTTATGGGGTAAGTCGATCCACAAGAAAAAGGTAAAGAGAAAAAAAAATCTGTGCACCCAATCGACGTATCCAATACTTTCTTAAGACAAAGTTTACGGACGGTCGCTCCTAAACAGCCCTATTCTTTACACTAGTAGACAGTAATACTCCATAATACCCTTTGTTAGTGTGGGTCTCGGGGTGGGGCACTGTAGCTAAAATTGGAAATTGGAAATATTTCTAAGTGTTAAGATGGTTTGGAAACATCCTGTTACGGATTTAAGTATTTGAAATTATTTTCAAATGTTGGAAGGGATTGATATATCTTATAGAAATATTTGAAAATAAATATTATGGAAAATTTTATAAGAAGGCCTAGTGACTGCTTATTGATGTTTTATTGATAGTTAAATAATCGACTATTAATATTGGTCAATTTCATTAATCGTTTCGAAGAGATCGGGATCGGATTTAATTATTCGAAAACCATTTCGATCCGGTTTGAACATTAAGAATGAATACCGTGAAGATGATGAAGACAGTGATTCGATTTGTCCATACCCAGGACAACTTGAATGGACGAATGCTATCAGAACATCGTCATTGGAGGACGATGAGCATTTTAAGTGGAACTGTTCTTGAAAGGTAATCGTTAGCCTCAAGTCTCATCAACCGGGAATGACTAAAACAGGGGAGATGCAGCAAGGTTAAGTGGGTCGCACCTAATTAGAGTATGTTATCACTTTTCTAGATATCCTCGGAAATATATAAATGATGGATATGGTTGTGCATGAAAAAGGGAGTGTTCGATTTTTAAGGGTGGGAACACCCTGGGTTATAACATATTCGTTCTATCTAGGTTAGGGGTAGGCTGGTCTTTTATAGCAGGGGATTCCAGCAGGTCCTCGGTACATTTTTCTGGAGGTATACTATGATGGGCGGTACCCCAGTAGCCCAGTCATTGTATCGGATCCACTCTCCAATACGAGCCTTTACGATTTTGTTTGTAGAGCTTTGTATGATGGAATTTAATTAATGCAACAATTTCGGCTATTCGAGTAAGTATTTCTAGCTAGACACTATTATAATATCACTGGATTTTCAATAAAATGTTTTGGTTATCGTAAGGGAAAAACCTGTCGTGTTTATGTCTAACGCGGTCTTACGAGATACCTTTGTTTTTCAAAGGATTTTGATAACTCAAATAATTCAAATTGAGTGTGTTTTCTCACGATGGTTTCTAGACTGACAACGGTGTTATTTTTTAATAATACTCGGGTTAGACGGATATTACAGATTCAGGATAGGGTGCTATGGAGCTCAGGAGATGAGTTGGATGATAGTGACGTATTTTCGTACTTTACTTATATTTCCACTGTATCGGGACAAGTTATTATAACTATCCAGATTGATGTATTGATTATCGTACTCTGATGATTGTAAGTATAAAATAGTTACAGAATCTTTTGTATAAAAATCTGTTATTATATATTATATTTTGTTCCGCTGTGACTGTAAAATTCTATGTTGTTGTTCTATTTTCTTTTATCTCTTTCTTCTTCTTTATCCAAGTTATTCTCTCTTTCGTACAATTTGGGATGAACACAAGTGAATTATTATCAACTCAAAGGGTACGAAACTGCGGGTTGCTATATTTGGTATCAGAGCTGAAGGTTAAGTGAGAACCATGGCTTTGGTGGGGTTACTCATTTGAGATAGGGTCAGCAGTACGCTAGAATGAGTTGATTGTATTAATAGATACAAGCGTGTATTTGTTAGTGAACATAAAATATTTAATATTGTGTTGATTAATATGTTGAGTGGCATATAAATTCTGGTCGAGTAGTGGGATGTCATGACATCAGTAAGGGTTTCTAAACACTTGAATAGAGTAATTCGACATAGTATGGTTTTGGAATGCGTAAATGAAATAATTTTACCCAAATTATATTTTTTTGATATAAAAGAAATAATTTGATGATATTGTTATAGTATATTGGTGTGTTTGGTTATTATTATAAGATTATAAAAAAAATTAGGAATGGTTTATAGAAACCAAAATAAAATTGCATAAGAATGAATTATACCAAGTGAATAACACTAAAAATGAATTCAAGCAAGAATTGGAAATTTAAAATCCCGGAATGTTGGGAAATATTTTCTAAAGTGTTGTGAAAATAAAATAGCATTATTTTCGAAAGGATTTTGAATAGAAAATTTGTTTTATATGGATTTTGGTAAGTGATAAAGCACTGAACTCACTTCAGTCACCGGAAAATATTTGTGGTGATGATGGCAACATCATCATATTCATTTTGAGCTTCTAAGTGATGGATTGCTACCAGGGTGGTTTAATATGGAGATTTTTGGGAAAAAAGGTATTGTTTTGGAAATTCCAAAAGGTATTGTTTTGGATATAATCAGGTTGGTTTTGAAATTCCAAGGAAGTGGTTTGTTAAACCAAAAAGTGTGTATATATATTTGATTTCCAAGTGATTCGAAATAAATACCGGGTGTTTAAAAAATCCGAAATCCTTATTTAAATGTTTTAGAAAATATCAGAAATAAGATTTTAAAACTTATAAGTGGAGGAAGATATCTATAAGGAAAAAAGTGTGGAAAATTGAATTTTGAAAATAAATTTTAACTTGAGTAAGTTAAAACGAATGAAATTTAACTTGAGCTAAGTTAAATAAAACTGGATTGGAAATGGTATCGGTTAGGATTGAGATATAGAGAAAAATGGAATTTAACTTAAGTTAAGGTTGAAAGAATTTAAAATTTAGAAATTAAATTGGTTTTGATTTGGATGGAATTGATGAAATAAATTAATGAAATGATGAGTTAACTTAAGCAGAGTTAAATGGAATAAATTGGTGAAGTGAACTAATAATATGAATTGAAATAAATGTTAATAGTTAAATGAATAAAATGTAATGAAGTTAACTAAATATAAATGCATGTGAGTGATGAATGTGAGTAAATGAAAGAACAAATAAATGTAAGTAAGGAAGTGTGGAAAAATTTGAAATTTGAATTAAATTCTTACTTGATTAAATTGAATGGATTAAAAATAAAAAATTGGAGTGAAATTGGTTTAAGTGTGAGTAACTCGAATATGGTTTTGAAATGCTGGTTAAAGAGAATCGAAATTTAAATAAAAAAGGTGAATTGGATTTGAATCATATGGAATTTAATTAAATATGTAAATGTGAATTATAAAGTGACTATATAACTATAAGTTATAAAATTAGAATTGGATTAGAAATAATATCAAATTGAAGTAAATATAAATTTAGAGTTGTGAAATAATTATATAACCATAAGGTATAAATTTTGAATGAAATAAAATTTAAGGGAAAATTTGGAAATGTGAAGAATAAGTTGTGTAAGTAATGAAATTGGAAAATGGGATAGAATAACCAAAATAAAAATGTATGATAGTATAAAAGTGAGAAATAAGACGCCAAACTTAGATTCTAAAATAACATGGAATGATTCCAAGATTAACAAAATGGATCTGGATATAATAAATGTGGATATTAATGAAATGTAAATGAATTGATTGAGGATAAATTTGAAATGGAATGGAATTAAATATAAATCGATTTGGAATTAATTTAAAATAGCTATAAACTGAAATGGTTATTTTATTAAATGAATAGCGCCAAATTTGCATAGAAAAATTGTTGTTCGATGCAAACAAAAGTAAATAAAATTCTATGAATTAATAGAAGTGAATAAAATTGATTTTAAATCAATTTGGAATGGATATGAATTTGTTTAGTATAAATATGAATTGAATGCAATAAATTTGGTTGTAAATCATTTCAAATTGAATGAAATGATATATAAATCGATTGAAAGTAACCGAATGGGTGTTGGAACCTTATAATTGCTTATGATTATGTGTTAGAATGCATTGTTTATGAAACCTATGTGTTTTAACCATTTAAATAAATGAAATTCATATTTTGGGTACTTATGTGTTTAAATTGAGTAGGTACAGGTATATGGAGCTGTTTTGCTTGATTTTGGTCGTGCAAACTGCAAATAAAATAAGCCGTTCGCTTAAAAATGCTAAAATAAGGTAGGTTTTCAGATTAAATACCACAAAATATAAATATTGATATGTGTTTTTTGTTTTCCTACCGTGTGGATCGATGTATATATTTTTGTCTCTCTTGTCATATTGCAAAAGGCTCTCCGTACAAGGGAGACTCTGACAAAATTTTCGAAAATTTAGGGTGTTAGAAAAAATTTGAAAAATTTTTGTTAAAGAAAATTTGATTTCGAATTGTAATTGGAATAAAGGGTTTTGGATGGGAAATGGAAACTAGATGGTTGTATGGAACTTAAGGATTTAGGAAAGTGAAGTATCGAGCTTTAGTTGAGTTGGTTCTTGACAAGTAGTGAGTTTGGATCGTTCGTGCTATCTTAGTAATTTCGGATACGAAATTCTTTTAAGGGGAAAGGAATGTAACGACCCGAAATTATGGTCCTTTGGTTTTGGACATTTAATTTATTTTAAATGTTGAATTTGAAATATAAATTGATTTTAGATATAGTGAATTTAATACCAGAATAGTGTAAATAATTGGAATTGGAATTGAATATGAATTGAAACGATTTCTAATGTCGATATAAAATTCTATTTGAACTAAAATTTAGTTGATAAGTTTTTTAAAATAAAATTTCAAGCAATTTCATTAATTTTTGAAATTGTCAATTTAATCGATGCGTTAAAATAGCGATCCAGGGCACAATCTTGGAATTCGACGAAACCAATTCCATTAGATCCGAAATAGTGTATCATTATCGGATTTCAAATTTTGTAGCATTTGGAGTTATCGTTTGGACGTACGGGATATAAATGCGTTGAATTTAAAATTGAAAAGTTAGTATAATAGTTGGGTCCAAAATGCTATTTTGTCCATACGATCGAATTAGGACTCGAAATATTTTCCATTGCGTTCAAAATAAGTAACATTATAAACGCCTAGTGGCGTGCCTCCATAGCGTATCGAAATTTTAGGTTACATTAAACGATATATTTTATAATTAAATGATATTATAAATTAGACAAGTCAATCACGTCAATTCATCCCTTATAGTCACTACCATATTCATTACGCCTCCCTGAACCTTAAATCACATCTTTCTCTTCTCAGTTAAAAATCAAATCAAGCCGCCTACTCCACTTTTAAATCGCTTTCCCTCTTTCTTCTCCTTCAATTGAAATCGCGTAAAGAAAAAAAAACTCGAATAAGTTCAAACAAAAAAACAGAGACCGAGATTCTCTATTATATATTGAAGCGCATACACATTATTCTTCCCTCTTCTCAAAGGTTAAAATCACCCTATCCTTTTCCTTCCTCTTCAGTTCGATTTCAGGAAGATATAAAAAACATTTCATGATTAAATCGCGATCGAGCGGCGAGCGCGTGAAGGGGGAAGGTCGAGGTTCATCAACGATGAAGGCAGGTGCGTTCGAATAGAAGCGGCGGTTGTGACTATTATGGACGACGTGGGGAGAGGCGTGGCTTTGTCCAAGCTCACGATGGAGATATGGACTCGTAAATAGAGTTAAGGCGGGGGCAGTATGTGTCGTGGGATCATAGATTAGGCAGAGATTTGTCGAAGATGAAGGGGTCTCTGGTTCGACGAAGTGGATGGAAGAGAAGAAACAGGATACTAGTTACAGTTTGGGTCACGACCTGAAGGAGGTTCTACGTTGTTCTAGGGCTCGAGTAGACTATCAATGGCATCTAAGGAGGTGAGCTACTGTGTGGCATGGCAGGGTGAGTTGAGATGCGCCTTGGAGGGTAGGCAAGGTGGCGCAAAGTGCATAATGTTGGGTTTGATTTTGTCTCGATGGAAGAAGGATTAGGATTGGTAATCATGCGCTTATGTTAATGAAGGTGATAATCTTAAATCATATTTTTATTTAAATTATACTTTATGATTTAAGTAGTTATTAGTCGATACATCTCTCGTACGAGGTCGAGTTTGAATGTGGATTTTTACGTTGGATTCGTGATGACGTAGGCTGCGAAACAATTTTGGGTTAGAGATTTTTGAAGCCAGCTGGGATTTTAAATTTAATTGAACGTTAGTTTAATTTAATTTAAAATTGGAACGGCTGCAATTAAAATTCAAGGTGAGTAAATCCACTCAACTTGGATTTATTGGTTTAATTTAAAAAATTTGAAAATCATTATTGATAGATTGAATGAATGGATAATTATTTTTATCACTTGAATGTTATATATTATATATATGGTAGTATATATATTAGTAGTTGGAGTGCTATTCTCGCACATTATAGCGGATGATCCCTTTTTCCCGCGATATCCCCTCTCGAAGTGGGATTGGTATTTTTATGTTGTACTAACATCAATGGATGCTGGAGAACAGGTTGGAGGGATTCAACTGGATTCCCTAAATATATTGTTTATTTTTCATATATAGTGATATATAATGTGTGCAGATAATCTGTTATAAGTTATTGTTGTAATTTGATTATTGGATGCTATTGTATCACGGGGCTTAATTTTGGTATTTTTGAATACCATAAATATTATTTTTGAATTTGAAGGAATAAAAAGGAATTTAGATATAAAAATATTTATATTGGAATTTGGGTTATTTTAAAGGAAACTGAGTTAAAAAATGTTTTTTTTAGTTGTACTCAACAACTTATAAATTGTTTAAGATGGAGATTTTTAAAGATGAATTACATAAAAGAATTTATAAAGGATATTCTAAAATTACGAAAAGTAGTTGAAGTCAATATTAAAAATAGATTCGAAGAGAAAAAATAATTAATGGAATTATTAAAGTAATGGATTCATAAAAAAATGAAATTTTACAAACGAGATTAGTTTTATAAAAAATGAAACCCAAAGGAGTTATAAAATTCATAAACGATGTTTATTAATAAGGGAAATCGATATCAGATGATAGATTGAGAATATAAATTTATAGGGAGAATTTATATTAGAATATGGAAATAAGGTGAGAAAAATAGTGGATACTATTTTTGAAAGTGAAAATGGTTAAGGAGATAGAAATGGAAGTGATGTAATGTGATTTGAGAGGAATTTATAAAATTGAATTGGTTATTGAGGTTTTAAAAATATATTTTTAATTCTAAGAAGTTAAGTTTGTTTTTAAAAGGAAATTTTAAAAAAAAAACTATGGAATCTTAAACTAGTTAGGATTGAAATACTTCGGTAAGTAGATTTTCAAATATTAAGTATTTATTTTATTAAATTCTAACTTTTCAAATCAGCTTTGAAAATTTATTTGTTTATCTAAAAATGAGTTATTGATGTTTATAAAAGTGTTTTCGATATTTTAAATAATTACTTGAACATGTTTTAAAAAAATAAATTATTATCCTTTTTAAATACTTATTTTATATATATATATATAGAGTTTTGAAGTGATTGAAATTTTTTATTTATAAATCCTCTCGATATTCGTAAATGAGGCTTATAAATGGATATGACTTAAGCAGAGGAATTTTATAAAGGGATTTGGAGGAAATGGAATTTCAAAATTTTGAATATGAGAATTTTGAAAATAAAATCTGAATTCATAAAAGTTTTGAATTGTTGAATGGGGTTATAAATAAGTATACTGGTTTTTGAAAATTGAAAAAAATGAATTTATTAGTGATTTCGAAGACTAATGAGATAAGTTACGAAATATTCTCTTAAGTGTTGATATTTGAAAAGATTTCAGAAAATAAGTCTTTTAATATTTTCTTAAGTATAAAAAAAATGGAAATTGAAATATTTCTAAGTGTTTAGATGGTTTAGAGATATCCTGTTATGGATTTAGTATTTGAAATTGTTTTCAAATGTTGGAAGGGACTGATTTGTCTTATAAAGATATTTGAAAATAAATATTTTGAAAAAATTTATAATAAGGCCTAATGACTGCTTATGGATGTTTTATTGATAGTTAAATAATCGACTATCAATATTGGCCAATTTTGTTAATCATTTCGAAGAAACCGGGATCGGATTTAATTATCTGAAAACCACTTCGATCCGTTTTGAACATTACGAATGAATACCGTGAAGATGATGAAGATGGTGATTCGGTTTGTCCAGACCTGGGACAACTTGTATGGACAAATGCTATCAGAACATCGTCATTGGAGGACAATGAGCATTCTAAATGGAATTGTTCTTGAAAGGTAATTTTCACCTCAAGCCTCATTATTAAAACAGGGGAGATGAAACAAGGCTAAGGGGTCGCACCCGATTAGGGTATGTTATAACTTTTCTAAATATTCTCAGAAATATATAAATGATGGATATGGTTGTGCATGAAAAGGGGAGTGCTTAATCTTTAAGGGTGGGAACACTTGAGGTGATAACATGTTTGGTCTATCCGGGTTAGGGGTCGGCTGGTCTTGTGTAGCAGAGGATCCCAGCGAGGTCCTCGGTACATTTTTCTGGAGGCGTACTGTGATGGGCGGTACCCCAGTGGCCCAGTCATTTGTATGGGATCCATTCTCTAATATGAGCCTTTACGGTGTTGTTTGTAGAGCCTAGTATGCTGGAATTTAGTTAATGTAAAAATTTCGGCTATTTGATAAAGTATTTGTATCTAGACACTATTATAATATCATTGGATTTTCTATAAGATGTTTTGGTTATCGTAAGGGAAAAACCCGTCGTGTTTATGTGTGACGCTGTAACAACCCACTATTTTGGACCATTCAAATCGACAATAAATCCACACATGTCTGACTTGAATAATTGAAAACAGAAGATTGTAATAAAATTTAGAGCAAATAAAACCAATCACAGAATCACAAACACAGATAAAATATGAATAACTCGCAGCGGAAATAGAAAATAACCATGGTGGTTCACGAAGCCACTACAACTCAAACTCAAACAAGAACCAAAATACATAGTCTGAAAAAAAAATACAGTTCTGAAAAATATAGTTGAAATACCAAATACATATGTCTCTAATACATGAGCTGAAATTGAAATACTGAAACTGAAATAGACAACAACTTGATAAGCAAATAACTCCAGAAATCTCTAGCTTCTAGATGATAGATCCAAGCTAAGCTGTAACACTCAAGCTGACCCGAGCATAAGAAATAAACATAAACACTCGAGTCAGGACATACATACTTATACAGGGTAAACCAACTCAAGTGAACTGTAATATAAAGGCAAGTAACTTAAAAGATGCTTGGGACCGCCCATCCTCTAAGGATCCGTTAAACTATTTACTATGTAGTAATATTCGCTATTATAAAAATGTCTATAGTAAAATAAACTTACTTTTAAATAGCGTTAAGGGGTTACCCATATAGCCCTTAACACGTAATAGTCCCAGTAGTCCATCCAGTATCAGCGCATCTCCAGATTGGGAGACTACCCTAAATACTCCACAGGCTATGGGAGAAAACCAAACTCGTACAAGGTGCGCTAGGGTAGGTGACACGGCACAACTAGGCAATGCCAGGGTAGATATGCCAATTACTATCCGGACTGGTGGTAATGCGTAGCTGCTACTACCGCCCACCTCGAGCCACATTCCCAAAATCAAAGGTGTGCATCAAACAATCATAAAGTAATAGAATGGCATACGAAGAAATGTGTCCGATAAGAGAGGCTACCTCACTGGCCCGGAATCGCTCCTGTTTTAGCCACCTTATGCCAACTCACGGGAGTCGGGTCCACGTACATACCTCGACAGAACGTCGCCACCATCCTACTTCATTCTAGAATTTCCACCGCGTACACGGTTGTTAAAGTGGTTTTCGGTATCGACAGAGAGTATATCCATATCTGATCCCGGTCTCTTTAACAACCAATCGTTATTATAACCAGTGGTTATAAATTTCAAAAATAGTTTATATTTCAAATCAAAATACTTCATTTTAAACTATTTAAAAGTGAAGTTATTATACTTACTAATCAAATATTCAATTCCCAAAAGTTTAGTCGTTTCTGAGTTCATTTATTCAGCTAAAAACTACAAAACATCGAAATTTCAGCGTTTCACGGCACTTAGAAAATGCTGTGGTAAGTTATATTTCGAAACAATTCATTTCAACAAAGACAGCATAAAAAACTGCTGTAATAGTTCACTTTTAGTTGAAAAATAGTTCAATTCAGCAAAGACAGCATTTACAAAGCTGCTGCATTAGTTCAATTATATTCAAGATCTCATTTAAGCCAACTACAGCACTTAACAAGTGCTACTGTAGCCCTTTTATTTATTTCAGGTTTTAGTTTTATTTTTGCAACCACGACACTTACCAAGTGCTGCAATAGCCCTTAGTTAATTTTAGCCTTTAGTTCATTTGCATCAACTACAGCACTTACAAAGTGCTGTAATATCCTTTACAACAGATTTTAAGTTAACTTCAGATTTGATAGCATTTCTGAAGCGCTGTTAATTAAATTTTCAGATTTCAATACAATTTCAGCAACAATTAAACTTCAATTTAAACCAATTTAACTTATAAAAATCATATTTTTCCACTCAAAAATGTTCATTTAAATACCCTTTAACTTATGATTTTTATAAAGTAAATTTCATTAATAAATATCAAATTTCTCAATTCTTCATTTATTAAAGTCAATGTACAATTTCTTGTTCTTTTGCATTTACTTTACACTTTAATTTAATTTACCATTTCATAAAATAAACTACATTTCCATTTTTTTTCTTAACTTAACTTTTATTTTTAAACCAAATTTCACATTTCTAAGTCAAGTTATATTTCAAATTACACTTTTAAGCATTCATTATCTAACCATTTTAATTCATGGAAAACTCAATAACACTTTATTAATTCGCTTTAAATTCAAATTTAAATCAAATTATCATATTTTATTTACTTAACTTAAACTCCATTTTTGAACAAAATCACAAATTTCAAAATAAATTTATACTTCAAATTTCAACTTAACCATTCATTTATTAACATATTTAACTTGTAGAAAATCACTAACACGTTATAAAAATCTTTTTTAATTCAATTTAAATCAAAATATTGTAATATACCATTTTAAAAATACTTAAAATTTCTAGAAAAATATATATATACAATAACCACGGGTCTGTATAATATTTTCTAACCTAGGTCAAGTGATTTTAAATACCCTTTAACTTATGATTTTTATATAGTAAAATTCACCAGTAAATATCAAATTTCTCAATTCTTCATTTATTAAAGTCAATGTACAATTTCCTATTCTTTTGCATTTACTTTACACTTCAATTTAATTTACCATTTCATAAATTAAACTATATTTCCATATATTTTTCTTAACTTAATTTTATTTTTAAACCAAATTTCACATTTTCAAGTCAAGTTATATTTCAAATTACACTTTTAAGCATTCATTTATCTAACCATTTTAATTCATAGAAAACTCAACAACACTTTATTAATTCACTTTAAATTCAAATTTAAATCAAATTATCATATTTTATTTACTTAACTTAAACTCCATTTTTAAACAAAATCACAAATTTCAAAATAAATTTATACTTCAAATTTCAACTTAACCATTCATTTATTAACATATTTAACTTGTAGACAATCACTAACACTTTATAAAAATCATTTTTAATTCAATTTAAATCAAAATATTATAATATACCATTTTAAAAATACTTAAAATTTCCAGAAAAATATATATATACAATAACCACGGGTCTGTATATTATTTTCTAACCTAGGCCAAGTGATACGGACAATATATCATTTCAATCCTTAATTTACAAAGAAAAATCCGGGTTCTATCATTTCAAACCTAAAATCCCAAGTTAAATAAAATAAATAAAAATCGCTCAGGCCTATCATTTCAGCCCATAACGATTTTTCCTTATTCTAAAGTCCATTTGGGTATGTATCATTTCAACCCATAGTGATTCTATTCTACAGGGAACTTGCAGTGTGATAAACAGAAATGAATAAATAGTATGATAGCATATAACATAGTAGATGATGTGACAAGTTTATAATAGGTTTAACATCATATAATTCATATCACAGGCAGGTATAACATGATATAACAATTATACAAATTCGCTTGCTATCAATTTACAATTCTATAAGTATGAATGTCAAGCGTGAATACTCACCTTTTCGACGAAAGAGATTGATTCAAAATAAAAATACCCACACACCGAAGAGCACGAGGAGGCACGATAAGATTTGGGATGAGGTAATAACCAGATTTAGATCTTGTAATTAAAATAAATAAAGCAATATAAATATATACTCAACAAACTTAGATTGAAACAAATAGGAAATTAAAATAAACAAATAACAGGATAGCTTGACCATGCTTTACCCACACAAGTGCTCGGCCTAAGGGAATCATATGCTTGGTCATGGTGGTGTTAAAGGCTCGGGTATGGGTCCATATGGCACGGCAAGCTAGGAATTGAAAGGGGTAGGAGTTACAACATGAAGAATACAAAGGGGCAAGGCTACTAGGTGGAGTTTTGGTGCATGTAGGCTCGGCCTACACTATATTGGGCTCGGCCATGATCAGGTCAGAGGTGTGGGGTGATGGATAGGTGGTGTGGTCAAAGGAAAGGGTGGTGGTGAGGTGATAAGGCAAGCAACATGAAGGGGTTTAGCAAATGGATGGTTTTGTCATGATTAACATGCTTTGGATGTGGAGTTTTTTTTTGCATAGGTTCTCACGGCTTGGCTTTGGGAAGAGGATGTGGTGGTGTATGCCGTGGATGGGAAGGTGAAGGAGAAAGGTGGCGGCTAGAGGAGGGGTGAGGCCGAACTATACAAGGCAAACCCAAAAGAAAAACGAGAAAAATGGAAAGGAAGTGATGAGAATACAATAGGCGTCTATGGTTTTATTTTTCTTTTTGGAATGCATGGCTGCTGATTTGAACGGCTATGGTATGGAATCAAAAAGATGAGTAATATAAAGGCAGGAAATGAAAATGAAACGTATGCCCAAAATAAAATCAAAGTAACATATCTTAAATTAATTTGTTCCTATTCATTTAATAAAATATATGCCAAAGAAACTAAATAACATATCATTTTTATAAACACCGAAGAAATAAATAAGAAAATGGATATAGAAACATATAAAATAAAACGTATAAATTAATTGCTATTTTTAACTTTGTTTATTACTTAATTTACAAAATTGATTTGTTACATATCCACTTAATAAAATATATGCCAAAGAACAATTCAATATATAACATGTCGTTTATATATAAACTCCGTAGAAAATAATTAAGAAAACGGATATAAAACGTATAAATTAATTGTTATTTACAACTTGTTTATTACTTAATTTACAAAATTGATTTGTTGCATATCCACTTAATAAAATATATGCCAAAGAACAATTCAATAGATAACATACCGTTTATATATAAACTCCATAGAAAATAACTAAGAAAACGGATATAAAACGTATAAATTAATTGCTATTTAAAACTTGTTTATTACTTAATTTACAAAATTGATTTGTTACTTATCCATTTAATAAAATATATGCCAAAGAACAATTCAATGATAACATACCGTTTATATAAACACCATAGGAAATAAATAAGAAAACGGATATAAAAACATATAAATTAATTACTTTTGATATAGAAACATATAAAAAAAACGTATTACTTAATTGCTTTTTTACAATGTTGTATGTTACTTAATTTACAAAGTATATCCAAATTATATGAAACAAAAGCAGAATGGTTGTTTTAAATATATATAGTTTTAAATAAAAGATTAGAAGTTAAAATCTAGACTTTAAAATTTCAATTAAAGTCAAAGTTTGACCCAAAATCTAAAATTACAGAAATTATTTATATTTAATATAATTGGGCAAATAATTTATAACCAACTCCAACATCATTTAGGAAAAATTTCCAAAACTCAATTTTTAGATAATTAAACACCAAAGTTTTAAATAAATGAATAAAAATGCTTATTAAAAATTTTGGATTGTTACACTCTCCCCCACTCAAAACTTTTCGTCCTCGAAAAGGGACCAAAGAAGGGAAAACAAAGAAAAATAAGATAGCAAAGCAAAAGTACCTGCAACAATCAATTCCGGATTCGAAGCACGTATGCTCTCCTTCGTCTCCCAGGTGCAATCTCGTTTATCAGTGCTCCATTGCACTTTGACCAGGTTGACAGATTTCTTTCTTAGCTGCTTCGTACCTTAATCGACGATACGAAGTGGCTTCCTCTCAACAGTCAGATTAAGCTCAATATCAAACCATCAAGAGCAGTAGGCTGGATAATAAGAAATGGATCATGCAGACAGCGACAAAGATGCGATACATGGAATACATTATGTACTCCAGCGAATTTTTTAGGAAAATCCAGACGATAAGCAAGAGAACCAATCCTTTTCGAGATGCCGAAAGGACCAACAAACCTAGGAGCAGGCTTCCCTCTACGCCCAAACCGAATCACATTCCTTAAGGGAGAGACCTTAAGGAAAACCAAAACACCAACAGCAAACTCCAAACTCCTCCTACGCCGATCAGCATACTTCTTCTGCCTATACTGGGCAATCCTCATCTTCCTCCTAATCTCCTCAACCTTCTCCGAAGCCTCCAAAATCATATCCGGACCAAGAACCAAACGATTACTGGATTCGATCCAGCAAGAAGGAGATCTACAAGGTCTTCCGTAAAGAGCAGCAAACGGAGACATCTTAATACTAGCCTGAATTCAAAGATGAATGAGCCAGATGAAAGATTAAGATAAAGTTAGAATAGAAGACTGAAATTATACCTGATAACTATTGTTATAGGTCAATTCAACAAGATGGAGGTGGTCTTCCCAGGATCCTCCATAATCCAGAACACAAACTCGAAGAAGATCCTCTAGAATCTGATTCACTCTTTCCGTTTGACCGTCGGTCTGTGGATGTTAAGCAGTGCTCAGATTCAGACGAGTACCCAAAGATTCCTGGAAAGCTTTCCAAAACTAACTGGTAAAGATAGGGTCTCGATCACAAACAATGCTAAGGGGAACACCATGGAGGCGAACAATCTCCCTCATATAAATCTCAGCCAGACTGGAAGCAGAACGGGTAGATTTGACCGGAATAAAATGTAAGGACTTGGTCAATCTATCCATGATAACACAGATACTCTCATTACCCTTCTTAGACCTTTGTAAACCGTCAATAAAATCCATGGAAACTTGTTCCCATTTCCAATTGGGGATCTCAAGGGGCTGCAATAAACCAGGAGTCTTCTGATGATCTGCCTTGACCTGTTGACAAGTCGCACACCTACTCATAAAGATAGAGACATCACGCTTCATACCCTTCCACCAATAAAGCTTCTTCAAATCCTGATACATCTTCGCCACACCAGGATGAATAAAAAGTCTGGATCGATGATGTTCCCGAAGTAACTCCTGCCTCAAACCATCAACATTCGAGACACAAATCCGATTATTAATCCTCAAAATCCCTCTATCATCAATCTGAGCTCCACTACCATCAGAACTACTACCATTAACTCTGCTACGAACACTTCCCTTCATACGCCTAAGCATCTCATCCTCATCCTGCTTAGCCATGATACGATCCAAAAGAGGAGAAGAAACAACAAGCTGACACAACAAAGCCTTCTTCCTACTCAAAGCATCTGTCATAACATTAGCTTTCCCAGGGGTATAGTTAATGTTGAGATCATAAGAAACAAGGAACTCAAGCCACCGAACTTGCCTTTGATTCAAATCCTTCTGGGTGAAGATATACTTCAAAGACTGATGATCAGTGAAGAGCTAAAACCTAGCACCTAAAAGATGGTGTCTCTAAAGTTTCAAAGCAAAAAACAACAGCCGGCAATTCTAAATCATGAGTAGCATAATTGGCCTCATGTGTCTTCAGCTGGCAACTAGCATAAGCAATCACCTTCCCATCTTGCATCAATACAGCTCCTAAACCCTCACGACAAGCATCAGTGTATACCGTTAATCCCTCATTTCCATTCGGAACGGTAAGCACTGGTGCGGAAGTAAGCTTATTCTTTAACTCTTTGAATGCCGCTTTACACTTATCATCCTATATAAACTTATCATTCTTTCGAGTTAAAGCAGTGAGAGGTGCAGAAATCCGAGCAAAATTCTCAATGAACCTCCGATAATAACCGACAAGGCCCAAAAAACTGCGAATATCAGTTGGAGTCGTAGGAGTTTCCTAATCATTGATCGCAGCGATCTTGAATGGATCAATAGAAACTCCATCACTAGAAACAATATGCCTGAGAAATCGAACTTCATCTTCCCAGAAATAGCATTTCGAGAATTTTTCCTTCAATTGATGATTTCGAAGAGTCTCGAGAACATACTTCAGATGCGACTCATGCTCTTCCTTTGTCTTTGAGAAGGCAAGGATATCATCAACAAAGACTAGAACAAACTTATTAAGCACATCACGAAAAAACCGATTCATCAAGTCAACGAAGAAAGTGGAAGAGTTAGTCAGACCAAAAGGCATAACTAACCATTCATAAAAGCCATTCTCAGTACAGAATACAGTCTTAGGAATGCTTTCCTCCGTAAGTCTAAGCTGTTGGAAACCCTATGGCAAGATCAAGCTGAGAGAAAACAGCAGCTCCATGGAGCTGATCAAACATATCATTAATGCGAGGCATGGGATATATGTTCTTCACAGTGAGCTTGTTCAACTCCCTATAATCAACGCACATCCGGAGAGAACCATTAGACTTGGTGACGAAAACCATGGCTGCTCCCCATTCCAAAAAGCTAGGTCTGATCAGACCTTTAGAGGACAAGTCCTGAATTTGCTTTCTTAACTCAACCTTCTCACGGGGTGCCATTCTTCTAGGTGGAAGAACTACAGGTCGAGCTCCAGGAATAAGATCAATACGGAAATCAATTTCCCGCTTAAGAGGTAAAGAAGTGACTTCACCAAATACATCGGGATATAATCTGACCACATGAGTCGAGTCAAGGTCACTAGGGGATGAATCCAGAGAATAAATGAAGCTGCCAGCAAAATCCTGGGGCAAACTACACTGGATCTCCAAAGAATTACCAAAGTCATCCTCAAGGGAAAAGGTTCAAGAACTATAAGTGATACGAGCATCATGCCTATTCAACCAACCACCCCCAAGCAATAGATCAAACGCATCAAAGCCCAGAACATAAAAATTACCAGTGAAACAGTACTCAAATTAGAGAAGCTTCACTCGCTTACAAATTCTACTAAGATTTGCAGGACCCCCAAAACGCATAAAGGTACAGAAGCAAACTCGGGAGAAAGGAGATGCTCAAATTTATTACAAAGATCCAACGAAATAAAGCTATGGGAAGCTCTAGTATCGAATAAAACATGAATAGGAGATTTAAACAAAGTAAAAGTGCCCTAAAGTGTACCTTGGTAATCACTAGGAGCAGGAGCAGGTGCGGGTGGTTGGGCTGGAGAAGATGCAGAAGTAACGACAAAAATACATGATGCCTTGCCCTTCTTCTGAGTAGGGCAGTCCTTCTTGAAATGTCAAGGCTGTAGACAAATGTGGCAGAGGTCACGCCTGGCCAACTGAGCTGGAGGAGGAATAGCAGCACCCAAGGTAGGACAACTATTAGCATAATGTCCCTTCTGATCACAACTGTAGCAAGTAATGGCAGATAGGTCGACTGGCTGCCTCTGAGACGAAAAAGATGATACCAACCCTGGGGTCCTGTTCTGGTTCCTCCGATGGTGGAAGTTGAGCTTCCTCTTCTTGGAGCTACCAGAAGAAGACTGAGATGGAGTAGAACGGGCAGTTGGAGGATCCTTAGAAGTAGGATTCTCGTATCTAATGGCCATGTCCATCAGAGAGGTGAAAGGACTATGCACGTGGGTTATGAGGCGATCATAGTACTCCAAGCGTGCACCAACAATGAACTTCTCATTCTTCTTGAGAGGAGTGTCTATCAGATTAAGGCCATACTGCGATAGCTCATTGAATTTCTTCTCATATTCAGCAAAAGACATATCACCTTGCTTCAAATCCATGTATTCCCGATACAGCTGAGACTTCCCTACCTCGGGCATCCATTTCACTAGAAAAGCATCCCTAAAGCACGATAAGAGATATAAGACAGATTTCAAAAGGGAGGAAACTGAACCAAACTTGAAGCAACAGAAGAAGATACCTAAATTGCTCCTAAGAAATGTCAGCCTCAGCGGTGTGAGCTGTAACAGACAGCCACCAATCCAAAGCTACTCCTTTCAATTGCCAAGCTTCCAGTTGACGCTGTTGGGCATTAGTGATCTCAAGACCGGAGGAGATTCTCTCCAAATCCCTCAACCACTGTTGAGCTTCAATAATGCTCTCATATCCTGTGAACTTGGTACCACCAAGCTTGGTGTATTCTTTGCAAAGCTTAGTGAACCTAACTGGGGCAGCCTCACGTCCCTACCTCTTACGTTCCTACAATCCATCCTGAAAAATCAAGAATGGATTTTTTTAGGACAAAGGTGACTGAGAAATAAAGAAAAAATTAGACAAAATAAGATAAGATTCAGTGGGAATTAAATATCCTGAACAATGAAATTTCCAATAAGGTGGATAAGAAAAGGAAGAAGTTAGATAAATTTACAAAGCAAAAATATTTTATATATATATATATATCAAAATACTCTTTTAAATCCTTTGAGAAATCATTTGAAAAATCGTTTATACTTTAAAGTATGCTCTCTCACAAAGAAAGGATTCTAAGATTGATTTTACTCATTCTAGGGTATTTCTACCCTATCTCTAATGAGTTTTTGCACCGCAGGCTAAGGTTTTCCAAAAACCTGGCTCTGATACCAACTGTAACGACCCACTATTTTGGACCATTCAAATCGATAATAAATCCATACAGTTCTGACTTGAATAATTCAAAACAGAAGATTGTAATAAAATTTGGAGCAAATAAAACCAATCACAGACACGCATAAAATCAAAATAACTCGCAGCGGAAATAGAAAATAACCATAGTGGTTCATGAAGCCACTACAACTCAAACTCAACCAAGAACCCAAAATACATAGTCTGAAAAACAAATACAGTTCTGAAACAAATAGTTGAAATCCCAAATACATATGTATCTAAAACATGAGCTGAAATGGAAATACTGAAACTGAAATAGACAACAACTTGATAAAAAGATAACTCCAGAAATCTCTAGCTTCCAGATGATTGATCCAAGCTAAGCTGTAACACTCAGGCTGACCCGAGCATAAGAAATAAACACAAACACTCGAGTCAGGACATACATACTTATACAGGGTAAACCAACTCAAGTGAACTGTAATATAAAGGCAAGTAACTTAAAAGATGCTTGGGACCGCCCATCCTCTAAGGATCCATTAAATTATTTACTATGTAGTAATATTCGCTATTATAATAATGTATATAGTAAAATAAACTTACTTTTAAATAGCATTAAGGGGTTACCCATATAGCCCTTAACACGTAATAGTCCCAATAGTCCATCCAGTATCAACGCATCTCCAGATCGGAAGACTACCCTAAATACTCCATGGGCTACGGGATAAAACCAAACTCGTACAAGGCACGCTAGTGTAGGTGACACGGCACAACTAGGCAATGCCAGGGTAGATATGCCAATTACTATCCGGACTGGTGGTGACGCGTAGCTGTTACTACCGCCCACCTCGAGCCACACTCCCAAAATCAAAGGTGCGCACCAAACAATCACAAAGTAATAGAATGGCATGCAAAGAAATGTGTCCGATAAGAGGGGATACCTCACTAGCCTAGAATCGCTCCTGTTTTAGCCACCTTATGCCAACTCACGGGAGTCGGGTCTACGTACATACCTCGATAGAACGTCGCCACCATCTTACTTCATTCTAGAATCTCCACTGCGTACACGGTTGTTAAAGTGGTTTTCGGTATCGACAGAGAGTATGTCCACATCTGATCCCGGTCTCTTTAACAACCAATAGTTATTATAACCCGTGGTTATAAATTCCAAAAATAGTTTATATTTCAGATCAAAATACTTCATTTTAAACTATGTAAAAGTGAAGTTATTATACTTACTAATCAAATATTCAATTCCCAAAAGTTTAGCCTATTTTGAGTTCATTTATTCAGCTAAAAACTACAAAACATCGAAATTTCAGCTTTTCACAGCACTTAGAAAATGCTGCGGTAAGTTATATATCGAAACAATTCATTTCAGCAAAGACAGCATAAAAAAACTGCTGTAATAGTTCAGTTTTAGTTGAAAAATAGTTCAATTCAGCAAAGACAGCATTTACAATACAGTTCAATTATATTCAAAATCTCATTTCAGCCAACTGCAGCACTTAACAAGTGCTACTGTAGCCCTTTTATTTATTTCAGGTTTTAATTTTTGTTCTGCAACCACAGCACTTACCAAGTGCTACAAAAGCCCTTATTTAGCCTTTAGTTCATTTGCATCAACTACAACACTTACAAAGTGTTGTAGTATCCTTTACAACAGTTTTAAGTGAATTTCAGAAATGGTAGCATTTCTGAAGTGCTGTTAATTAAATTTTAGATTTCAATACAATTTCAGCAACAATTAAACTTCAATTTAAACCAATTTAACTTATAAAAATCATATTTTTCCACTCAAAAATGTTCATTTAAATACCCTTTAACTTATGATTTTATAAAGTAAATTTCATCAATAAATATCAAATTTCTCAATTCTTCATTTATTAAAGTCAATGCACAATTTCTTATTCTTTTGCATTTACTTTACACTTTAATTTAATTTACCATTTCATAAAATAAACTACATTTCCATATTTTTTCTTGACTTAACTTTTATTTTTAAACCAAATTTCACATTTCCAAGTCAAGTTATATTTCAAATTACACTTTTAAGCAATCATTATCTAACCATTTTAATTCATGGAAAACTCAATAACACTTTATTAATTCGCTTTAAATTCAAATTTAAATCAAATTATCATATTTTATTTGCTTAACTTAAACTCCATTTTTACACAAAATCACAAATTTCAAAATAAATTTGTACTTCAAATTTCAACTTAACCATTCATTTGTTAACATATTTAACTTGTAGAAAATCAGTAATACGTTATAAAAATCTTTTTTAATTCAATTTAAATCAAAATATTATAATATACCATTTTAAAAATACTTAAAATTTCTAGAAAAATATATATATACAATAACCACGAGTCTGTATAATATTTTCTAACCTAGGTCAAGTGATACGGATAATATATCATTTCATCCATAATTTACAAACAAAAATCCGGGTTCTATCATTTCAAACCCACAATCCCAAGTTAAATAAAATAAATAAAAATCGCTCAGGCCTATCATTTCAGCCCATAACGATTTTTTCTTATTCTAAAGTCCGTTCGGGTATGTATCATTTCAACCCATAGTGATTCTATTCTACAGGAAACTTGCAGTGTAATAAACAGAAATGAATAAACAGTATGACAGCATATAACATAGCAGATGATGTGACAAGTTTATAATAGGGTTTAACATCATATAATTCATATCACAGGTAGGTATAACATGATATAACAATTCTACAAATTCGCTTGCTATCAATTTACAATTCTGTAAGTATGAATGTCAAGCGTGAATACTCACCTTTTCGACGCTAGAGATTGATTCGAAATAAAAATACCCACACACCGAAGAGCACGAGGAGGCACGATAAGATTTGGGATGAGGTAATAACCAGATTTAGATCTTGTAATTAAAATAAATAAAGCAATATAAATATATACTCAACAAACTTAGATTGAAACAAATAGGATATTAAAATAAACAAATGATAGGATAGCCTGACCATGCTTTATCCTCAAGTGCTCGGCCTAGGGGAATCATATGCTCGGTCATGGTGGTGTTAAAGGCTCGGGTATGGGTCCATATGGCATGGCTAGCTAGGAATTGGAAGGGGTAGGAGTTACAACATGAAGAATACAAAGGGACAAGGCCACTAGGTGGAGTTTTGGTGCATGTAGGCTCGGCCTACACTATATTGGGCTCGGCCATGATCAGGTCAGAGGTGTGGGGTGATGGATAGGTGGTGTGGTCAAAGGAAAGGGTGGTGGTGAGGTGATAAGGCAAGCAACATGAAGGGGTTTGGCGAGTGGATGGTTTTGTCATGGTTAATATGCTTTGGATATGAAGTTTTTTTTTTCCTAGGTGCTCACGGCCTCTCTTTGGGAGGAGGATGTGGTAGTGTAGGCCGTGGATGGGAAGGTGGAGGAGGAAGGTGGTGGCTAGAGGAAGGGTGAGGACGAACCATGCAAGGCAAACCCAAAAGAAAAAAGAGAAAAATGAAAAGGAGGGGAAGAAAAAAAAGATAAGCAGCCATTACTTACAGAAAGTTCTTCATGTGAAAAATGCAGAGGAAGAGATGAGAATACAATAGGCGGCTAGGGTTTTATTTTTATTTTTGGAATGCACGGCTACTGATTTGAACGGCTATGGTATGGAATCAAAAAGATGGGTAATATAAAGGCAGGAAATGAAAATGAAACGTATGCCCAAAATAAAATCAAAGTAATGTATCTTAAATTAATTTGTTTCCTATTCATTTAATAAAATATATGCCAAAGAAACAAATTCAATAAACAACATACCATTTATATAAACACCAAAGAAATAAATATGAAAACGGATATAGAAACATATAAAATAAAACGTATAAATTGATTGTTATTTACAACTTTGTTTATTACTTAATTTACAAAATTGATTTGTTGCATATCCACTTAATAAAATATATGCTGAAGAACAATTCAATAGATAACATACCATTTATATATAAACTGCATAGAAAATAACTAAGAAAACGGATATAAAACGTATAAATTAATTGCTATTTACAACTTGTTTATTACTTAATTTACAAAATTGATTTGTTATATATCCACTTAATGAAATATATGCCAAAGAACGATTCAATAGATAACATACCATTTATATATAAACTCCATAGAAAATAACTAAGAAAACGGATATAAAACGTATAAATTAATTGCTATTTACAACTTGTTTATTACTTAATTTACAAAATCGATTTGTTACTTATCCATTTAATAAAATATATGCCAAAGAACAATTCAATAGATAACATACCATTTATATAAACACCATAGGAAATAAATAAGAAAGTGGATATAGAAACATATAAAATATAAATATAAATTAATTGCTTTTGATATAGAAACATATAAACAAAACGTATTACTTAATTGCTTTTTTACAACGTTGTATGTTACTTAATTTACAAAGTTATATCCAAATTATATGAAACAAAAGCAGAGTGGATGTTTTAAATATATACAGTTTTAAATAAAAGATTAGAAGTTAAAATCTAAACTTTAAAATTTCAATTAAAGTCAAAGTTCGACCCAAAATCTAAAATTCCAAAAATTGTTTATATTTATCATAATTGGGCAAATAATTTATAACCAATTCCAACATCATTCAGGAAAAAATTTCAAAATTCAATTTTTAAATAATTAAACACCGAAGTTCTAAATAAATGAATAAAATGCTTATTAAAAATTTTGGGTTGTTACAGACGCGGTCTTATGAGATACCTTTATTTTTCAAACGATTTTGATAACTAAAATAAATTAAATTAACTATGTTTTCTCACGCTGGTTTTTCAGATTGACTTGAGTGTTATTTTATTATAATACTCGGGTCAGACCGAGGATTACAGATTTAGGATAGGGTGCTATGGAGCTCAGGAGACGAGCTAGAAGATAGAGATGTATTTCCTTACTTAACATATATTTCAGCTATATAGGGATAAGTTATTATAATTGTCCAGATTGATGTATTGATTATTATACTCTAATGATTGTAACTATAAAACAGTTACAGATCTTTGAAAAAAAATCAGTTCTTATATATTATATTTTGTTCCGCTGCGACTGTAAGATTCTATGTTGTTTTTCTATTTTCTTCTATCTCTTTCTACTTCTTTACCCTAGTTATTCGCTCTTTCGTACAATTTGGGTTGAACAGGAGTGAATTATTATCAACTCAAACAGTACTGAACTATGAGTCGCTACATTTTCATTGAAGTATGAAAGGCATGGACTATAACACTTTTGTTATAGTAAATGAAATCCAAGGGAAATATATTTTCAGTATATGAGGTTTATATATATATATATATATATATATATATATATATATATTAATCGAATTCCTATACTGATGTTTTTGGGTTGTCGTAACGATGATTTATGCAACATTCACTTTAACCCAATAAATTATGTTTTGGCCTTCTATTGTGAAATACACAAATTGGTTCTTATGATCGTACTAAAGGTTTGGTGGTATAGGAGCATTGCTTCCTATACTTAACACCCGTCCGGGAACATACGAACTCTTGAGTTGTATAGTTATAGAAATCTGTTTGGTGTGTCTTTAAATGGTAGTGTTATTATATATACATATACCGTTGATATAAGTATATGAAAATATTTTCTAAGTGTTGATAATGAAATTATTTGTGAATATGCTTATACTGTTGATACATGTATATGGAAATGTTTCTATTATTGATATTTTGAAATGGTTTTGTGAATATATCTTTTCATAGATAATTTGAAGTAAATATTTGGAGACTGATTTAATAAATAAAACATTAGTTAAATCTGTCTAGTGACTGCTTATGGTGCTAGATATTATTTGTTTGCTTTGATAGTTAAATAACCGACTATCAAATATTTACCCTCTTTATTGTTGCTAATCCGGGGAGAATGGGGTCGGATTTATCCGAGAACCACTTCGGACCAACGTATATGCGTTCGAACATGCAAGTTTGGAAGACACTGATATTTGGGATTTTTGTAATGAATGACTACTTGTTGATCATTTGCGGATAAACTCCCAATATATACATATAGTAGCAGCGGTCTCTTCGTTATAAAATATCTAATACAAGGACTAATCGCTACTAATCCTAGGGGTGATTCCCGATAGGATGTGGTAGAAGAGTGCCTTCGGTTTGTCTTGTTCTTGGACAACTTATATGGACGGATGTCTGACATTGCATTTTTGAGATTACATCATTGACTTTTATAAACGTACATCTATTTGGTGGCGGAGAAGGCAACTTCTTTTTGCTTAACACCCTTCTCTGAGACGTACGAACTCAGAGATTGTATGTTTGTGAAAGTCAATGCTCATCGATGAAATGACAGTGTTCCATTCAAAAAGGAAAGTGTTATGTGCTATGTGAAATGTAAACGTGACCTCACGCCTCACACCCGATAATGACCGAAACAGGGTAGATGCGACAAGACTATTTGGTTCGCAACCTTTAGGATATGATCATCCCCTTCTTGATATACTTATTCCTGTTATGATGTTCGGGTTTTAAATTATTGTGGATGTATGCTATAAAGGGCCCTCGGATAGGTCAGTAACGACGAGGTGATGACGTATTCGGTACTATCTTGTTAGAGATAGGCCGACCTTGTGTTGGTAGAGGAAAATTAGTTGCGTCTCAGTACATTCCTCTAGAGATGTACCGTCGAAAGGCAATCCCTTCACTTGGTTATTTGTGTGGAAATCCATTCTCCACTACGTGCCTGCCATTTTGTTTGTAGATCCCACGATTGTGGCTAGTATGTTTGTGATATCCCGGAATTTTTGACAATATCAATTTAATAATCTTTATATAAAATTAAATTGATATTGACCATATTGATTAATAAAATATGTTTTGGTTTAATAAACAGATTTAATAAATATTTAATTTGTGATTTTATCTTTTAAATGCTAAAATAAATTTTTAAATTATAATGTATATATATTATAGTCTTTTTTTTGGAATTTAATAAATAAATAAAATTTTGTTTTTAAATTCTAATAAATATTGGGTAATTAGGAAATTATGTTTTAATTAATATTTAGCTTTTAAAAATCTATTTAAATTAATAACTTTATGGTTTGATAATATTTATAATAAATGTTATATTGTTTAAAATTTGTCTTAGTTTAATTTTTAAATAAAAGTTGATTTTATTTCTTTTTAAAATATTATTTGATTAAATATGAATTGAGTATATTTTATATAAGTTTAAAATATAAGATAACATATGATTTAAATTCATTTAAATATAAAAAGTGATTTATAATTTCTTTATAAATCATATAAAATTTGTTAATTGTTATTTTAAAACCATATTAATAAATATTCTATTTTTCATGAATATAAAGAAGAATTAAAATAAAGTAATAATATTATCATTTTAAATTAAATAAATTGATTTTAATTTTTGATTTCAAAAGTTTAATTTGATTTTAAATTGAAATTGTTTTTGAAACTCAAATTAATTAATTCTTTAAAACATTTGTATAAGTTTTAATTTATAAATTGTTTTATTTATATTTACTTTAAATAAGTAAATCTTATATATTCATTCTAACATAAAATGAAGAAAACTCTTTTTAAAAACATTTAAATATATATACTAAATTTTATAAAAGACAAGTGTTGAGTCTTAAACAATTCAAACTACATTTGTTAAATGGTAAATCAAACAAAATGACAAGTGTCATTTAATTTCTATTTTTCTTTTATTTATTATGTTAAATTTATTTCAGCCTCTTTTAAAAACATTTTCATTTCCCCTCATCCTCTTTTCAAAAACAAAAGATAAATGAATCTAAGGAAATCAAAAACCTGAAAAAAACTCAAAATCCCTCAAACATAAAATCTGAAATTCACTCCCCAAACAAAATTACAAATCTGGAAAAAAAAATATGTCTGCAGGTTTCTTTAATCTGTAAATCAAAAACATTATCAAATCTGCATTTTTATAACCCTACATATCAAGTTCCTGGAAAAGGAAGAAAAAAAAAATCAATCTACCTGAAGATCATTGCAATATATCTCTGGAATTTGAGCACAATCAAATGGCCTGCATGCATTTATGATGGTCAGGAATTCAAATGCATGCAATCTGGGATTAATGAAATTTGCATTTTTCAATAATTAAAAGACCAAGCCTGCCTACATGAGTGTTATCAGAAATCAAAAGCTTTTCTTGAATCATGATGGCTTTGTCTTTTTGAAAAATAAAGTGAGTAACTTCTAAACTTCTTTAATAAAATCTGGTTGCTTGTTATTGTTTCTGAAATAAATCGATATGCATGAATACACAGGTGAAATTTGAAATGATTGTTACTGAATATATGCTGTGTTTATATAAATCTTACTCTGTGATGCTCCTAGGTCCTGAATGAAATGTAAATTCCTTATTTACTTGATCTTGTATTGATAAGAACTTGAATTATCAAGCAAGATTGTTATTCAACAAGGAACCCTGTATAAAATTAGTAATTGAGTCTGTTTGCCTTTGCAAACAGTAATACAGCAAAAACATTTTTTTTTTAAATGGGAAAGAACACCAACTGTTAAATTTCTAATCTAGTATTGTAAACTGGATATATAAATTGAAAAGTTGAATTTGGGCAATGCTGTTAATTTTGGGATTTTGGAAGTTTGAAATTTCTTTTGTTTGATGTTAAGAGTTTAAACATTTCAGTAAAATTATCAAATTAATGAATAATGTTTGGGATTAGCTGTGATAAGGGTTTTGGGTTCTGTAACCCTAGATCTTGATCATTTTCAAATTTGAATCATCCTCTCACTCTGGTTGACCGAGAGTGAAACTGTTTGGGGGAAATGTAGATGGGTCCCTGACAAAGTAGTGGCTGGAGTTTCAACTGCATCGATGGTCGGAGGAGGGTGAAATCATTGTTGACAGGTTTGGAGTTGTGGGAATGCTGTGTTCCAGGTTTTGGAAAAGGGGGCTGTCTATTTGATTTTGGATGATTGGAGACTTCTGTTGCTTTTGGGTGGTCATGTGGATTCAAGGGGGGGATGGTGGATGTAGATGATCATCACTGATGGTCGGAATTTGCCAAGGATTTTGTGCATGTGCACAGTGGTCACTGGGAGGTGTTTTGGTTTCTGGAACATGATGGAGAGATGGCTCGGGTAATTTCAATTTTTGCCCGAAGTAGGAGTAGGGGTGACTCGAAGTAGAATAGCTTTTGTCTCGGGTAGTTGCAGTTGCAGTGTGTTTTCTGTAACCTGACAGTTTCAGGTTTTTGAATGTTAAAACCAAATTTAAAAATAGTAAAGCAAGTTTAAATATAAACTTAAAGTAAGATTTAAACTATGAATTCAAATAAATTTGAATTCCAGATTTTAATAAATTTGCAGTAATAAAATAAAGTATTTAATTAAATAATAAAACCTGCACAGTTTTTGTAAAGTGATTATATATCTGAAAATAAGTTTTTAAAAACAAGATTAAAATCTAAGTTAAATCTGAATTTAGAATCCTGGATTCAAATTTGAATTTGAATCTGAAAGTTTCAAAAGGAAAATAGGTTGATAAATTCAAATGTTATAATTTAGTTTGAATATTTTAGTATGGATAACATGTGTTTTATAAAATCTGAAATGAAATTTAAAACAGAGTTTTAAATTTTAATCTTTGAATTTAAACCTGAAGCATGATTTGAATTTTGGTTGTAATGTAAATAAGATTTGAATTTAAATGTTTAAATGCCATTTGAAATATTTAAGATATTTTAAATTTAATTGAATATAGGCTAAAGTTAAATTATTCTTTTAAAATTGCTTTAAAAGGTAGGTGATTCTTTAATTTGAAAAACTAAAGAGTTTTTTAAAATACTTAAAATCTTGTTTAAGTTTAAATTTGATTTCATTTTAATTTTAATTTAAAATGGAATTTAGAAAATTTAAAAGCAATTTGTTTTTAAAAATTTTGATAACGATAATTAAATCATTAATGAAATTAATGATTATCATTAAGTTGATTTGAACTTAATGATTTATTAATTAATCAAGGTAATTAAGTTTAAAATGAACTAATTTAATAAATAAATAATTAGGATATTAATTAAATAATTAAGGGTTTATTTAATTAATAAAAAGTTTAAGTAAGTTAATTAAATTTGATTAAAGTATGATTTAGAAATTAATAAGATTTGATTAATTTAATTAATGGATTGAATTATTAATCAAGTAATTAATAATTAATTAAGTTTTTAATTATCACTTGATTAATTTAATAATTAGAAATTAATTAATGAGTTTTATAAATAAATTAAGAATTGATATTTATTAATTCAGTTAATTACTTTGGAGAAGTAATTAAAGATTTGTTATTGGTCATTAACTTAATATTATTTTTAAAAATTAATTAATGTAATTAATTTTAATTGGATTAATTAATTTAAGATAATCTTTTGAATTGTTCAAGTAAATTTCTTAATGAAAGTAATTAAGAAAAATTAATTACTGATTGTAATTAATTAAGTTGTTGATTAATTAAGTTAATTAATTAAGTTTAATTAATTTAATTTAATCACTGGGATGATTTGAGAAGTAATTACAAATGTAATTAAAAATGGAAAATTACTCAATGAAGTAATTAAGAAAATAAATTACTAGATGTAATTTAATTGAAGGAGTTTTGGAAATTAATTACTTAGTGTAATTAATATGTAATTTGTATGTTGAATAATTACTTAAGTAAGTGATTATTAATTAATTACTTAGTGTAATTAATTTAGGTTTAGATAATTGGGTTATTTGAAAATGGTTAAGAGATGTAATTAATTTAAGTTAATTACTTAATGTGATTAATCAAGAATGATTAATCAATAGAGATAATTGATGATTAATTTATGGAGTTATTTTAAATAAAATAATTTGAGATCATTAATTTATATAATTAATGATATAATTAAGGATTGATTAATTAAGAACAATTAATAAATAAAGAATTAATTAATATAATTAATTAAGGATTGATGTAATTAATTATGATTAATTAATGAAGTAATTACAGGTTAATTACAGGGATTGGTTTGGATTAATTAATTTGTGAAATTAATTAGAGATTAATTACTTGAATGTAATTAAAGGATAGTTAATCAAGATGATTAATTAGAGTAACTTGTTAAGAGTAATTAATTAATTGATTTATAATTAATTGATATGTAAGCAAGATTTATATGGATGAGAAATTAATTTAATTTATTTTAAATTAATTTAAGGAAGAAGTAATTAATTTAATTCATTTTAAATTAATTATAGGATGATGATTTAATAAGTCATTGCTTATGAATGATGATTGATATTTATTACCCTGAATGGTTGAAATCTCAATTATGAGATAAATGTTGTTGTGTGATTTGGATGTTATGGTTGTATTGAGTTGATAATATGATTTATCTGTTTGAGTTGATAATATAGATTATCTGATGTGATGATAATATTGATTATCTATCGTGATGATGATATATGGAATATCTATTTGATTTTGATAATATGGATTACCTGTTATTTGATAATGTTGATTATCAATTATTGATCTGTGAGTTATCTATCTGTGTGTGTATAGATACTTTAATGAAATTATTTTAAACTTTAAAACAACTTGGACCTAAAAGACACGCTTTGGATTTCGATGAGACCGGGATCGGGTTTCCATATTTGGATATCCGAAAACCACATCGATCCAAATTAACGATAGGTCGTGAATCTTATGTGAAGAGTGAAGACTCGAGGTGTAAGGGCTATACGTCAGTATAACTCTGTGGGTGATTCCGTAATGAGTTGACGGAATAGTGCTTATAGATTCGAGATGGTGATTTAGAGTGCAAGGGTTATTGTCGTTGACTCTGAGGGTGATTCTAAAATGAGTGCAACGAAATAATGCCTTCGGTTTCATTCGAACCCGGAACGAACTTGTATGGATTGAATGCTTTCAGAACATCGTCAGGTAGGCGATGAGCATTCTAAGAGATGTGTTCTCTAAAGGTAATCGTGACCTCAAGCCTCATCAACCGGGAATGGCTAAAATAGGGGAGGTGCAGCAAGGCTTCGTGGGTAGCCCCCACTGGAGAGAAAGATTGATCCCTGTCTAGAGGTCCCTTTATATTCGATTGTGTGGGCGGTTGATTGCAACAACTGCCGAGGTTGTCTTGTTTGGAACTATTCAGTAAGGAATGGTTCCGGCATTGTGTTGCAGGGGAGTGGGAGTACTCCTCGGTACGGTGATCTAGGCCACGTACTGTGACGGGCGGTACCCCAGTAGCCTTGCCATTGTATGGAATCCAAAATCCAATAAGTGTCGTACGTATTAGTTGTGCCCAACTATGTTGGAAGGTGAGATGTAAGCATTCCAGCTATTTCTGTATTTTATTTGAAAACCCTAGACACTATTATAATATCATCGGATTTCCTATCAAATGTTTTGGTTAGCGTAAGGTAAAAACTTTTCCATGTTTATGTGTGGGAGGTCTTACGTGATACCTTTCTTTTCAAAAGGTTTTTTAAAAGTTAAGCAACCTTAACCTGTTACTCACACCAGACCCATGTCTGACCCGGAGTTTATCTTTGTTTCTTAAACTCTTGGGTACTCAAATTTTTACAAGTAGTCAAGAGATTCAGGTTACCTTTGACGAATATTGGAGGAGCAATGGAGCAGGAGACTTCTGCGTTGTAGATATTTAGTTCCGCTGTGTGTTCTCTGTGTTGTGATTGTATTGAGTTGTAAATACTAGACAGGTGTTTATAACTGTCTAGTATATGTGATGTGTATGTTGTGTATCTCTGATTGGTATTGTATATTATGTAAATACTTATGTTATTAATATAATTTATTCGTTCCGCTGTTGAGATTCTAGAGTTGTTTCTTCTTTCTCTTCTTTCTTTTCTTCTTCTATCTCTTTCTTTCTTATTTGATGATGCTATTTTCTGGGAATGGATAGTCGGGTCGTCACAATGTTGGAATTTAATCAATGTAACAATTTTGGCTATGATTCATATTATTTGTATACTAGACACTAGTATAATATAACAGGATTTGATATGAAATATTTTGGTTATCATATGTAAAAACCTGTCCGTTTTTATGTGCGGGCATGGCCTTACGAGATACTTCTATTTTGATAAAGGAAAGTTTTATAGCTTTAAAAATTTAGTTGAGATGTGTTTTCTCACGCTGGTTTACCGGACTGATCTAGGCGTTCTTTTCTTTTAATGCTCGGATCAGACGGAGTATGTTTACATATTTAGATTTGAATGCTTTGGAGCTCCAGCAGATAAGTTGGAGGTCTTCTGATTGTATTCCCGTATTTGTTTATTTTCCGCGACATTGCTTTTTAAATTATTAGCAAATTGTAAGGACATGTTATTATAATTGTCCAAGCTGATGATCCGTGATTGATTGTTGTACTCTAATGGATGTATATTATGTCACCGTTTCTTTTTTGTAAAGATCATAGATATGATTTTATATGTGCTCCACTACAATTGTGAGATTCTATGATTGTTTTAGTTTCTTTTTCTTCTTCTTCTCCTCTTCTCTTCTTCTTTTGTGACGCCCCACCTCTATACTCACGCTAGCCAAGGGCACTACGAGGTAATGCCGTCAACTAGCATGAAAAATAAGACTGTTGAGGAGCGACCATCCATGTAATTGCTTTGGGCGAGCACCGACATTTTAGATAGTATAACATGCATGAGGAAATCCGACATACCGATACAAACTCAAAGCTACTACACAGTGGCTATGTGGTCTTCGGAAACAAATATAGAAATAAACATAACATAAATCAGTCACAGATATTCATATCACAAAGGCGGAAATAGATATGAATATAACACATATAAGTGTACATCAGAGTAGTGGTCAAATAAGATCCACAATATCACAAAAGAATAGATACAAGTGCTACATCAAAGAGTATGTATACATCAAGGAGTCTCCATCTCGAATGTATAACAACAAAAAAAACTACGAATCTAATGTAGTTAGACAAAAGCCGGATAATGATGATCCCCGATAAGGAGTCAAGCAGAAACACCTGTAACATCTCGGTCTGACCCAAGTATTATTTAATAAGAAAATAATAAACGGATCAGTCTAGCTATAAATATCAGATAAAAATGAGATAGAATAAGGGATGTGACAAAAACGTATGATAATAATAATGTCATACTGTGATAAGTATGCAATTGAATATCAACCAGAGATTAATCAATATCACAAGAATCTTCTCACAAATCAAAAGAAAACCATATTCTTTATTTTTATTCGCCAAGTCACAAATATTGGCAATCATCTCAATGTCAATCGTAAAAGTTGTTGAAACTCAAATTCACCAGTGCATAAATATTGATAAAGTCATTAATGTAAATCACTAAAATTGGTGAGACACAAATTCTAGAAATCATCAATTAGAAATCTAGAAATCACAAGAGGGGGAGGCCTATCACAAAACCAGAGCATGAAAACTCGCCAACACGTGTATCACTAAACGGAACGCTATTCCATGATTGCTAACCATTAATTTTGAGCCGAGGCTCCACAAACGGGCCGAAGACCATGGGTCGCTACCCCACCATGCACGAAGAAGATCTTCAAGAGTTTGATTCACACGCTCAGTTTGTCCATCGGACTGAGGATGATAAGCGGTGCTGAAATTAAGCATCGTTTCCAAAGCTTTTTGAAGACTCTTCCAAAATCCACTAGTAAACAATGGATCACGATCGCTAACAATAGAAGTAAGGACTCCATGCAATTTAGCAACTTCTTTAATAAAGAGCTTGGCCAAAAGAGGTACGTCCGATTGACCAAGGGGAATAAAATGGGCGGATTTAATAAGTCTATCAACTATCACCCATAGGCTATCAAGACCCGAACGAGAACGGGGAATGCCGTCAATAAAATCCATGGAAATTTGGTCCCACTTCTAAATTGGAATGTCCAAAGGCTGCAATAACCCACTGGGCCTTTGATGCTCGGCCTTAACGAGTTGGCAAGTCATGCAACGCTTAACAAAGTTAGCAATATCAGATTTCATTCCATCCCAATAATAAAGTCGCTTCATATCTGCGTACATTTTACTGCTACTGGGATGAATGGTAAATTTAGAACGATGAGAATCTTCTAAAATATCTTTACGAAGATCACTAATATTTGGCACGATAAGTCTACCAAATTTTTGAATATCGCCACGAGCATCAATATCAAAGTCTTTCAAACCTTCAATATCGATTTTATCCAACTTTGGCTAAGAAGAGCCAATTCGGGATCTAGCTTTTGGGCATCAAGAATGCGGTCTAAAAGAGAAGGATAAGCCTCAAGGCTACATAAAACAGGAGATGAACATAAATCGAATTCACGATCTCGAATCTCGCAAGTGGACAAAATCCCGAGATCATTCCATTCGAATATCATCATAGAAATTACCGCTTGTTGCTTACGACTAAGGACATCGACAACACGATTCCCCTTTCCATGAGTGTAAAGAATATCAAGATCATAAGATGCAAGGAACTCGAGCCAACGTTGTTGACGCAAATTAAGTTCCTTTTGAGAAAATAGATACTTCAAAGATTTATGATCGGTGTAGAGAACAAATTTTTCTCCCAAAAGATAATGACGCCAAATTCGAACGACAAAAACAATAGCCGCGAGCTCTAAATCATGAGTGACATATCTAGTCTCGGCAGGCTTTAATTGCCTAGAAGCATAAGCAATAACACGTTCTCTTTGCATTAGAACGGCACCCAATCCAACCCGACTAGCATCGGTATAAACAATAAAATCTTGGTTCCCTTCGGGAATCACAAGAATAGGGGCATCGGAAAGGAGTTCTTTTAATTTATGAAAAGAAGCTTCACATTTGTCTGACCAAATGTATTTAACTCCCTTCTTTGTTAAACTAGTAAGAGGCACAGAAATTTTAGAAAAGTCTTTTATGAACCGACGGTAATAACCCGCCCAAAAGGAAACTAGGGATTTCCATAACACTCTCCGGTCTCTTTCAATTTTGAATCGCTTCAATCTTTGAAGGGTCCATGGAAATTCCAGATTCAAAATAATATGACTGAGAAATTTCACACGATATTGCCAAAAGCGGCACTTATAAAATTTTGCATTCAATTGATTACTCCTGAGAGTTTCCAACACAATCCGAAGATGCTTTTCATGCTCTTCCTCGGTTTTAGAATAAACAAAAATATCATCTATAAAGATGAGAACTAATCGATCGAGGAAGTCTTTGAAAACTCGATTCATAAGGTCAACGAAATAAGCCGGAGCAATCATTAAAACCAAATGGCATAACAAGCCATTCATAAGATCCATAACGCGTACGGAATGATGTCAAAGGAATGATATTCTCTGCAATACTGATGAAAACCGGTTGCTAAGTCTAACTGTGAAAAGACTCTAGCACTGATAAATTGATCGAATAGATCATCTATCCGAGGTAAAGGATATTTATTCTTAATGGTAAGATCATTAAGCTTGCGGTAGTCAACACAAAGCTTAAGTGTACCATCGGATTTCGTCACAAAAATAGCTGAAGCTTCCCAAGGAGAGGAACTAGAGCGAATAAATTATTTCGTTTTCAATTCGGATAATTGTTTACGCATCTCCTCATTTTCCTTATTGGACATACGATAAGGAAGACGAGTAATAGGTAGAGCTCTAGGGTTTAGATTAATTCTGAACTTAATTGCTTGCTTAGGTGGCAATCCTAAAACGGGCTCAAATATGTCGATAAATTCACGAACAACATGAATGAGAGAAATGACGTCTTCCTCATCATCATTATCGTCATCATGAGGATTTAGAGAATACAAAGATGCTGGCAAGTTGGAATCTGAATCTTTAAGTATAATAGAAATCCGCTTAACAGATTGCGGATGTCGAAGATGAATAGTCCGCTCAGGACATAGGATATGAGAATCAAATCGGTTAAGCCAATCCATTCCCAAAATCATTCCGAAGCCTAAGTAACGCATGACATGCAAATCGGCTTGGAAAGTAAAATCACACAAAACAATCTCGACATCTTTACAAAGCAAACAGAGTGTTGCGGATTCACCAACCGGATTCGCAATTCTCAAAGAAGTCATTAAAGCAATAACACTTAAAGAAAAAGTATCAACAAGTTCTTTTGATATAAAAGAATGGGATGTGCCCGTATCAAAAAGAACTCGAATAGGTTAATCACGAAACATAATAATGCCATCAAGGATAGAATGAGAAATACCTTGACCACGAGAAGTGTTACTAGGGGCTTGCACAACATTTAGCTTTCCCTCCTTCTTGCTTTGAAGTTTGGGACATGCAGATATATAATGACCCGAACTTTTGCAATAACGACAAGCAAGGGGCTTTGAACACTTATTTGCATAATGGTCTTTAGAACCGCAATTGTAGCATTGCCCTCCACTAGAGGTAGGAGTCTTTGCTACCGGAGTTTCTTGCTTCCCTTTCTTGTTGGGGTAAGGACCTTTGAACTTATTAGGCCTCTTCTTGTTGTTATTGAAGTTCGCTTTGGCACTCCCAACTTCAACATCACTCTCTTTATCTGCCTCTTCAAGTCAAAGAGCAATATCAACAAGTTGATCAAAAGAAACTTCCAATTTCAGAAGTAAAGGCTTTTTGAGATTCTTATTCAATCCATAGACGAATCTCTGATTTTTCTTCAATGGGGTATTAATATACTCGACCCCGTATTTAGAGAGAGACTCAAAAGATGCGACATACGGGCTAAAGCCGCTTTTTCAGCTTCCGGCACAAACTTTGATTCAAATCTTTGCCCAAATTGCTCCCAAGTAAGATCCGATTCAATAATTTCAGAAATAAGAAGCTCATACCAATCTAATTCTCTTTCCTGGAGCATGCTAGAAGCCACTTGGACTCGATGAAGATCAATAAGATTCATGTGAGAAAAGATGCGATCGCATGTTCTAAGCCAAGCTTGGACTTCGATAACGCCCTCGGAACCCCTGAACGGCTTTCCACCCAAATTTGTATAATCACTGCACAGGCGTGCAAATCCGGATTTTGGGTGAGTAGGCTCTGGAATGGGTCCGACAGCTTGAGCATTCTTTACCGGATCAAGAAGCTGTTAGGCGGACATAAATACTCCATCCTGAGGAGTAGCATTGGATTGGCCGGCGCTGGGACGGCCTGGTATAACCATTTCTCTTCTTTAAGAAAGAAAGAAAGAAGAAGAAAAAGGTTAATCTCAGAATGAATATCAAACGATCATGATTGATAAAACAAGGCATCACAAAGGAAATAGGATAGAACGGATCCAATGACTCGAATAAATCCCAAGGCACGACTCCTAAGAAGGACTTAGGACAATGATCCTTGCTAGAATATTCTACAATGTTCCGAAGTTTAGCTCTGATACCATGCTATGATGCCCCACCTTTATACTCACGCTAGCCAAGGGCACTACGAGGTAATGCCATCAACTAGCGTGAAGAATAAGGTTGTTGAGGAGCGACCATCTGTGTAATTGCTTTGGACGATCACCGATATGTCAGATAGTATAACATGCATGAGAAAATCCAACATACCGATACAAACTCAAAGGTACTACACAGTGGCTATGTGGTCTTCGGAAACAAATATAGAAATAAACATAACGTAAATCAGTCACAGATATTCATATCACAAAGGCAGAAACAGATATGAATATAACACATATAAGTGTACATCAGAGTAGTGGTCAAATAAGATCCACAATATCACAAAAGAATAGATACAAGTGCTACATCAAAGAGTATGTATACATCAAGGAGTCTCTATCTCGAATGTATAACAACAACAAAAACTACCAATCTAATGTAGTTAGACAAAAGCCAGATAATGATGATCCCCGATAAGGAGTCAAGCAAAAGCACATGTAACATCTCGGTCTGACCCGAGTATTATTTAATAAGAAAATAATAAGTGGATCAGTCTAGCTATGAATATCAAATAAAAATGAGATAGAATAAGGACTATGACAGAAACGTATGATAACAATAATGTCATACTGTGATAAGTATGCAATTGAAAATCAACCAGTGATTAATCAATATCAAAAGAATCTTCTCACAAATCAAAAGAAAACCATATTCTTTATTTTTATTTGCCAAGTCACAAATATTGGCAATCATCTAAATGCCAACCGTAAAAGTTGTTGAAACACAAATTCACCAATGCACAAATATTGATAAACTCATCAATGTAAATCACTAAAATTGGTGAGACACAAATTTTAGGAATCATCAATTAGAAATGCAGAAATCACAAGAGGGGGAGGCCTATCACAAAACTAGAGCATGAAAACTCGACAACACGTGTATCACAAAATAGAACGCTATTCCATGGTTGCTAACCATTAATTTTGAGTTGAGGCCCCACAAACGGCCCGAAGACCATGGGTCATTACCACCACCAATTTTGAGCCGAAGCTCCATAGAAACGTGGTTTAGTCTCTCTCGCAGACAAAGAGACATCGCACATTGCTAGTCTAAACCACAAAATGATCATCATCAATCATCAAGAAATGTCAATTACACTAACCTAGTAAATAAATGAGTTTAGTTGCATGTCCCATAACCACTGGCTTAACTTAAATATTACGAAGAAATTGTAGATTCCCACTCACAAATTGTCACAAGAGTTTCAATCGAACAAGTCCAAAAATTAACCAACGAAGTAAACGCAAGCATTTCATACCACTTGTTTTACGAAGCCGTTTAATTAGATTTCTTAAACGAATGAAGTAAAGGTTTGTGTATACTAATAGATTGAAAAACAGTCTTAAAAGCGAACTTTGTATCAAAAATAGAGTTGAAATCATCTTTGTGAAAGGATTTGAATATTTACTACTAGTATTGAAACCTTTTCATTTTAAATTGACAAGCCACGGAAATGATTGTATAAACAATCAATCACCAAAAATTCACATACGAAGACGTGAATTAAACCCAATGAAATCGATACCAAACCCATCAAAATGGATATTCTCAAAAATCCAAAGAAAGAAGTCATCAAAGTCGATAATAGTGATAACAACTAGTCGGATCGACCAAAAATCGATTAACATTGGAGTTTTACTCAAAAATTAGGCAAATAGGCAGATATGCACAGATTCAGACGTCTGAGGGGTTGATCTAGACGTCTGGTTTTGCTTTCTGGAAATATTCCAAAAAACCAACCAGACATCTGGTTTGGCAAACCAGACGTCTGAAACCATCCAGACATCTGGTTTTAAGAATCAAACGTCTGGGATTGTTTTTGACCTTTATTATTTTTCTCTACCGTGTATAATTTTCTCCAGGAAGCAAACCAGACGTCTGGCATTGGTATCCAGACGTCTGAACACCTGGTAAGGGCAACAATTTGCCTAGGCCATGATGGCCCAAACGATTTCGGGAGTGATCGAGCAAGCAATGGCGACTAAGGATTTACGCTGAGCGACAACCCGGCCTTATAGGCTCTTCGATGCATCCCAAACAACATATCCAAACATTTTTAGTAGGATTTTCACAAAATTGGACTTTAAATCCAAAAATTAGTAAATCACCATATCAATTCAAATCAAAAGCAAATGATCATGAATAGATGTTAGAAATTCATACCTAACCATAAAGATAGATATAGACATAGATGTGAGATAAAAATCTCACATTTTACACAAAAACAAGGAAGAAGAAGCTTGAAAACAAAGGAGGATCAACCACTCTTCAATCTCAATTCTAAAAGCCCCAGTCTAAGATAATAAGCAATATTATCCAAATTAGGTTATAGAAAATTTCTAAAATTGAAGAGAGATTGAGATAGAGAAGAAGAAGGAGATGCTTACCTAAGCTTCTCTTTGAATTTGGAGCTAAAACTTGGATTTGCTAAAGAAACTAGGGCTTAGGATTTTAATTTCCAATCTCCTCCACCATTTTTGTTAAAGCTTGAGTTGTAGGAAATATTATGAAGGAATGAAGAGGAGTGGAGTGGAGTTGGGTTGATATGTTAGGTTAATGGGGTGAAACCCAAACTCAAAACCCTAAGTGAAAAGGTCGAAATTTTAGCTAGCTCCAAACATATCGATGTTTATACTCAAAAATGTCGCAAATGCCATTTTGAAATCAACGGAAGCGGTCTCGAGTCCTAATTTGACAGTTTACAAAAAGTAGCATTTCAGACTAAATCCGACTAACGATGCTATATTTAAATAAAATATTTAAATATACAATCGTAAAATATGCGGGTTGTTACATCTTTCTTTCTCATAACTATTCGTCTTTCCGTTTCGGTTTGGGTTGGACATGTGTAGTTTATTGTTAGCTCAAACGGGGTCGGATTTTCAGGTCGTTGTAGGAAACTTAGCTTTAAAGTTGTCAAAATTGTCATTTTACAAGCTACAAAAATATAAGTTACATGTTATCGAAAATGCTATTTTTCAATGACAACCATGTAAACAAATATAAAACTGATTTGGTACTTAAGAAAGTAATTTCGTTTTGGACTAAATCTTACACAAGTCATATCTTTGTTTATTTCATTCAAAATCATAACAATAAAAGCCTGATGTAACAGGTAGCAGTCACTTTTAATTTATCATTAAATTAATTAGTTTCTTGGTTAACTTCGCAATTGAGCATCCATATTCTTAAAGTTTATTTCATAGAAATTAGAAAAATTATTAGAAAATTCTCAATAATTTACTGAAAATCATAAACACAAACTTTTATCTTTAATCAAAAGTTTGGATCAAAATTTTGTGAACATTATTTTATAGTAAAATATTGCTTAATTTCCCTTTGAAAATTCATAGAAACTATTCTACCGATGGAAAATCATGAAATTAAAATCTTTTCCATGAAATTAAAATCCCATCTTTGATTTGCATGGTAAAAATTATGACAAAACCTCCAAAATTTTAGATGTCATTATCTAGGGTTTCAAGTTCAAAAAATTCGCTTTTTACTACATAGCTTAGCATATATCATCCTATTTTCATTTCCACGGTAATATATCAAAATATCATATGTTAATTATCTCAAAAACTATCATTCATAGTAAAAAACAATTTTATAGGGATAAAAATGCAGTATGTAATAATATTACTCACCTAATTGAAATTTTTTGACTGAGATTCTTTCTTCCATTGGAAAATGAAAACTTTGAGTATGTTTTAAAATTTGCTTCTTACTTCCCTCTTAAATATAGTGGCTATCGTTGTTGTGTGTGTATAAAATATAGGATGAAGAAAATATGTCTTAAGGGGTGCATGAGGGTTGTAACTTTCCATTGCTGAGAAAAACATAATATAGCGCAAAGCATCCCATTGAATGTTAAGCAGTTTCTCCAGTGCAAAACAAAGCATGATCAATTGTTTATTAAAATTTAAAAGTTGTAACTTTTCAAAAGACTTCCTCTTTGAAGCTAGTTGTAAAATTCCAAAGCAGAGCTTATCAAGTAAAGTAAATTCTGCATTATGTTGTGGATGTCGTGCTATTAATTACCAAACGCGAAGGATCATCTCAAAATTCATGTGTAGGAAAAAAAAGCCAAGTTATAACGAGACATATGCATAAGAAGACATACAATATTCATAATCACACTAATTATACACGCTGAACATATATCTATAACATGATATTTTTAATTTGGAAAAGATTGCAAACTTTCATGAACGATGGCTTATCTTCGGCCAGCATAACTAACATTTCTTTATAAATGTCAACAGGTTCACTTTCCAACGGCTGCTTCAAATATTTTCTGAAAAGATTTCTGCATGCAATGAACTAAAACTTCAGAATCAATAAAATTCTTCTCAGCTCTTATAGCTACCTTCAGTGTTCCCGCATAGCTCATAATAGTTATTGTAAGACTCTGAAACAAAAAAAAATGCACATCTTTCTCAACTGCAAGCTTAAAAATGAACTGAAACAAAATTGTACCTCTATAATTTTTACATTTATTACATTACCTGTGGAGTTCCTGCCACCATGAAATAAAAACTTCTTACAGGATGATTTGCCATCTGTATTTTTTCCATAGGTCCAATAAGGTTTGAAATAATGAGACTTGTGCCTCTTACTGTGTCTGAAACGTAGTTGAAAACAGCCTGTATGTGTACATTATCAAAATAAATCCATTCAAGAATATGAAACTTAGTGGCATTAAACTTTTATCAATCAAAAGAGCATCTTTTTCAAGGTTCAAATTGATTAAACTGATGCAAAAAAAGGGATTGTGCAAGACTGTTTGACAAGCAACCAGGACAAATATGAACTGCAAAATATCTAATTAAACTCGAGTAAGGTCAAAACGATATAGACATGTTTTGCTTGTCATTACAGAGATAGTTTGAGTTTTGAATTACTCAAAACATTCTATCTATTTTGATTTTCCTTTTCCGCCCTTACAAAAGAACAAACCTTTTATATAAGCTTTTTCGAAAACCAATTACTAAGTCTAAGCCTCGCTTCAAATTATAAGTCTTGTTCCGAACTTAACACATGTGCATTTGTGGAATAAGCAAGTTTTCATTTGAATTTGATCTTGTGCATTCATAATATGCATAAGAACCAAATCATAATAGATAACCATAGTGGCTTGGTTGATAGAGTTATTCGTTTGAAGGATTCTGTCAATGATTGAGGGAAGAAAAGGAAAATAAAAATGGAATTCAGGGTGTATCAAGGGTATTTTCCCTCAATTTTCCTTCTGTCTTAACCATTTTTAATTGTTGTGAACATGTGTCCAATGGGCACATGTCAAATTTGCCTTGTTAGAAATATATTTGAGTTCAATGTTTATTTATTTATTTTTTGCTTTCCTGTTTTTCACTTCAAAAATACTTGCTACGTACATACATATACACATACTGAAAACAAATACAGAAATGGTATTAAAGCCTAAGTATAATGTTAATAACCACTACGTTCATGCATAAACATTAATACTTTAATTAGTGGTTCATTATGATGCACTACGTGAGACTATTGTTATTTTTATTATGAAAGACTATTAATGCGTATACAACTGTGTAACAAATTTACTTTCCAACACCATGATAGTAAATATTACCTAGTGTAGAAGTTAATGTTGTTTTTCGTATGTCAGCATGTTGTTTTTAAGGTCAATGCTTCTAAATAAACATTGTTTTACACCTCCTCTATCTTGCCCAAGATCCACATTTAACATTTAGATGAGACACAAAATCTCATTCATATTCATTTGACACTTATCACTTTTTATTTATTTACATCTCATTGGGATTCTTGATTGAAAACTTAATTTGAAATTTTGCCCAGAATTATATATTTTTTATTCTACACATCATTTATACTACTTTTATGGGTCCAAAAAAACTATTATACCCAATTACCATCTACTAGCTCTTGAACAGATTTTTTTTGTTTATTACGTGGATGAGTCACAACGAAAGAATTCATTTACTCATTATTCAAATAATGGAAGATGATTCAGTTGCTATCCAATAAATCATGTTAATCAAACTACAACCCTTATAAAAAACATACATCTCGACTCTTTTTCCTATGCAATAAGGTTATTAATATTTTTATTTTAGTCTTCAAATAAAAATTGTTAAATTGAAATTAAAACATCGATCCTCTTCTTAAGTTAGTCAGAGATACGTCGAGACTCAAAATGCAAATCCAATGTTTACACCTTAGATACATTAGTTTCATTTGAGACCTATTTCGATAGGAGATACCAGTGTAAAAAATATGTGAACAAATGTTATCTGTAATACCCCAAAAAAATTTATAGCAATTAATAAATAATTAATAAGGTTCAAAAATGTAATTTAACCAAACATCGAAATTTGACTATGGAACTTGTATCATTATGTTCGTAGTGATTTTTGAGCAACTTTCATATTTGAAGTTTTGCGATCGAAATTCAACTAAAAAGTTATCAGCATTTAAAGTTTCGGAATGAAAATAATTAAAATGGAACAAAAGTAAATAAATAAAATTAATTATGTAGGCCCCACCGATCGACCCTCTTCGTAGGCCAGTCAACCGCTAGCAGTCGACCACCTGTAGGGGAGCAATCGACCAGTCTACGGTCGAACCTTGGCCGAACGTTACGTATTTAATTATTTTAATCTAACGAATGTCATTGATTTGAGCGCCTATGATTACAAGCCCGGCCTTCACTTTTTTCTTATATTTTTTAATCAAAGCAGCAAAGCTCTGCCATTTTCCATTCTACACTATTGCTATTAATTATAAAATATTATATTATATGTATATGTATATAATTAATGAAGGACAGAAAATAAAAGAGAAGAAGACGCGGAGCGAATCGTTACCCCAAAAAAAGGTAAATTTCATAATTATAAATATATATTTCCCTTAGCTCCAAATACATTCTTATATTTGTAATTTTAATAGTAAGTATATACCTTGTTATACATATTCTTTTGAATTAGAACTAAAAAGAAGTCAACTAAAGGGTGAATTTGGATTTGGAAGATCTGTAATGCTTGAAATGTGAGTGGGAAATTATATGATTTATTTATAATACTGAAATTTATACTGTTGAATTTTATTTAATTATTTTGCTTAGATAAGATCTCATGAGTTGTATACTTAAAACGAACGTATAGGAATATCGATTATATATTGTGTAAAATAGGTAATTGGAATATGAATGATATTTTCATCATAATCTCGGAAATTTAAAAATCAATCCCTAAATTTGTTAAAATTGAATGTTTATAATGTTGTAAAGTTTATTTCAGATTTATAGTTGGGTTGAAAATGTTAGTATTCGTTTAGATTGTCCTAATTTGACTTGGAATATGAATATCTATATTTTAATTTATTAGGAGAGGGGTGTAATTTAATTGTATTTATTTTCATGTAATTTGCATAAATTATCTAATTCCACAAATGTGTAAAAGTGCATTGTTTGACATAATAAGGAATATACCAAATATAAAAGAGGTGTGTAAAGTACAGATATTATTTCCTATTAGTTTGCGTTGCATATGTCAATAAAAGAGAAGCGATGTTCTTTATAATTCATACAAAGCACATGTGTCACTTTTGGTTAATTTATGCAAAGTTATAATGGTAATCCTTTTTGGAAGGATAACTCTAATAAATTACAACATAGAAAGGAATGTTCAGGTTTAAGAATTAATAGTTAGCTAAAAATAGGAATATAGCATAATATATGTCGATATTCACATTAACTATAATTAGGACATCTACTTAAAAATAGCGTAGCAAATTATAGGATTGGGAGATGTAGATGGAAAAGAGATAGTAACGCCAAAATTAATATGGCAATAAATATGTAGTTAATATGGAGTTACATGAATTAAATGAGGATATAAATATCTTTAATTAGACCGGTGAAAGGATTTAATATGATATTTAAGGAAAATGAAATATGCATAATACGTTGAATTAGAACAAATAAATAAATGTCATTAGAGATTGTCCGACTAGAATAATAATAACCATTTATTGCAGACAATTGACATTTATGAAAAATAGTAAGTAAGCGTATAAGATAGGAATTAAATGCTGGAAGGTAGTATAATTTCCATAGTAGAAAATTATACCGTCTTAATTATACGTTTAGAACAAGCATGAATTAGTGGGCCTAGCCTAACATTCATGCTTAGGATGCTTTGGTTGGTTTAATAGGTTGGATGTGAGGTCAGCAGAGTTGCATAAGTCTACCTTTCACTTAGAGACTACCAGCATTTCTGTATACTTACTACTAATGTGTGACATCTCCAACCATATGACCCGTATGGAAGGGATGTGCAATTGTGTGTAGGTAGAGGAAAATATACTAAGGGTTCGCCTCAGATTTGATGTATTAAATGACAAAGTACTTTTAAGGAAATGAGGTCTACTTCATTTCAAATAAGAAGTATTCAGTTACTCGAATGGACATTTTCCATGACTTACATTATGTTTGTCTGAAAGTGATTTTCGCCGTAGGAGTTTGGTGGGCTATGTTAGTATATTATTGGACTGGTATTTAGTAGTAAGACTGACATATAGGTATGACCATCAGCGATTCTAAGCGGTCGGTAGCAAAGACTTAGGTTATGCCCTGACTGATTTTCTATAAAATATTTTTGTTATCATAAGGGAAAAACCCATCGTGTGTATGTGTGGCGCGGTCTTGCGAGAGACCGTTATTTTTCAAAGGATTTTGATAACTATAATAATTCAAATTGAGTGTGTTTTCTCACGCTGGTTTTCCAGACTGACTTGAGTATTATTTTATTACAATATTCGGGTCAGACCGAGGATTACAGATTCAGGATAGGGTGCTATGGAGCTCAGAAGACGAGTTGAATGATAGAGACGTATTTCCGAACTTAACTTGTATTTCTGCTGCATAGGGATAAGTTAATATAAGTGTTCAGATTGATGTATTGATTATTGTACTCTGGTGATTGTAAGTATAAAACAGTTACAGATTCATTTTTATAATAATATGTTATTATATATTATATTTTGTTCCGCTGCGACTGTGAGATTCTATATTTTTGTTCTATTTTTCTATCTCTTTCTTCTTTTTACCCTAGTTATTTGCTCTTTCGTGCAATTTGGGTTGAACAGAAGTGAATTATTATCAAATTAAAGGGTACAGAACTGCGCATCGCTACATTTTCGGAGAAGTATGGAAGGCATGGACTATAACACTGTTGTTATAGTAAATGAATTCTCGAGGGAAATATTTTTACAGTATATGAGGTTTATATATATTTATATATATATATATATATATATATATATATTAATCGAATTCCTATACTAATGTTTTTTGGTTGTCGTAACAATGTTTTATGCAACATTCATTTTGACTCAACAAATTATGTTTTGGCCTTCCATTGTGAAATACACAAATTGGTTCTTATGATCGCACTAAAGGCTTGGTGATGTAAGAGCATTGCTTTCTATACTTAACATCCGTCTGGAAGCATACGAACTCTTGAGTTGTATGGTTATAGAAATTTGTTTGGCGTGTCTTCAAATGATAGTGTTATTAAATATACATATACCGTTGATATAAGTATATGAAAATATTTTTTAAGTGTTGAAAATGAAATGATTTGTGAATATGCTTATTTGTTGATATAAGTATATGGAAATGTTTCCATTATCGATATTTTGAAATGGTTTTGTGAATATATCTTTTCAAAGATAATTTGAAGTAAATATTTGGAGATTGATTTAATTAATAAAACATTACTTAAATGGGCCTAGTGACTGCTTATGGTACTAGATATTATTTGTTTACTTTGATAGTTAAATAACCAACTATCAAATATTTAGCCTCTTTATCATTGTTAATCCGGAGAGACCGGGGTCGGATTTATCCGAGAACAACCTTGGACCAACGTATATGCGTTCGAATACGCAAGTTTGGAAGACATTGATATTTGAGATTTTCGTAATGAAGGACTGCTTGTTGATCATTTGCGGATAAACTCCTATACATATAGTAGTAGCGGTCTCTTCGTTATGAAATATCTAATACAAGGACTAATCGCTACTAATCCTAGGGGTGATTTCCGATAGAATGTGGTAGGAGAGTGCCTTCGGTTTGTCTTGTTCTTAGGCAACTTGTATTGATGGATGTCTGACATTGCATTTTTGAGATTATATCATTGACTTTTATAAACGTACACTATTTGGTGGCGGAGAAGGCGGCTTCTTTTAGCTTAACACCTTTCTCCGAGACGTACGAACTCAGAATTTGTATGTTTATGAAAGTCAATGATGATCGATGGAATGACAGTGTGCCATTCAAAGAGGAAAGTGTTATGTACTATGTGAAAGGTAAACGTGACCTCAGCCTCACATCCGAAAATGACCGAAACATGATAGATGCGACAAGACTTGTGGTTCGCAACCTTTAGGATATGATCATCCCCTTTTACATATATTATTCCTGCTATGATGTTCGAATTTTAAATTATTGTGGATGTATGCTATAAGGGCCCTCGGATATGTCAGTAACGACGAAGTGAGGACGTATTCGATACTATCTAGTTAGAGATAAGCTAACTTTGTGTTGGTAGAAGAAAATTAGTTGCGCCTCGAGATGTACTGTCGAAAGGTAGTCCCTTCACCTGGTTATTTGTGTGGAAATCCATTCTCCACTACGTGCCTGCCATTTTGTGTGTAAGACCCACGATTGTGGCTAATATGTTGAAATTTAATCAATGTAACAATTTCGGGTATGGTTCATATTATTTATATACTAGACACTAGTATAATATAATAGAATTTGATATGAAATGTTTTTGTTATCGTAAGTAAAAACCCGTCCAGGCGTTGTTTTGATAAAGGAAAGTTTTATAGCTTTAAAAATTCAGTTGAGATGTGTTTTCTCATGCTGGTTTACCAGACTGATACAGGCGTTCTTTCTTTTTAATGCTCGGATCATACCGAGTATGTTTACAGATTTAGATTTGAATGCTTTAGAGCTTCAGCAGATAAGCTGGAGGTCTTCTGGTCGTATTCCCGTATTTGTTAATTTTCCGCTGTATTGATGTTTAAATTATCAGCAAATTGTAAGGACAGGTTATTATAATTTACAGGCTGATGATCAGTGATTGATTGTTGTACTTTAATGGATGTATATTATATTACAGTTTCTTTTTTGTAAAGTTCATAGATATGATTTTATATGTGTTCCGCTACGATTGTGAGATTCTGTGATTGTTTTAGTTTCTTTTTCTTCTTTTTCTCATCTTCTCTTCTTCTCTCTTCTTTCTTTCTCATGACTATCCATCTTTCAGTTTTCGGTTTGGGTTGTACATGTGTGATTTATTGTCAGCTCAAACGGTGTCGAATTTTCAGGTCGTCGTAGGAAACTTAGCTTTAAAGTTGTCAAAATTGTCATTTTGCAAGCTATCAAAAATATAAGTTACAAGTTATCGAAAACGCTATTTTTCAATGACAACCATGTAAACAAATATAAAACTGATTTGGTACTTAAGAAAGGAATTTCTTTTTGGACTAAATCTTACACTAGTCATATCTTTGTTTATTTCATTCAAAATCATAACAATAAAAGCCTATCTTTGTTTATTTCATTCAAAATCATAACAATAAAAGCCTGATGTAACATGCAGCAGTCTGTTTTAATTTATCATTTAAATTAATTAGTTACTTGGTTAACTCCTTAATTGAGGATCCATATTCTTGAAGTTTATTTCATAGAAATTAGAAAAATTATTAGAAAATTCTCAATAATTTACTGAAAATCATAAACACAAACTTTTATCTTTAATAAAAAGTTTGGATCAAAATTTTATTAACATTATTTTATAGTAAAATATTGCTTAATTTCCCTTTGAAAATTCATAGAAACTATTCTACCGATGGAAAATCATGAAATTAAAATCCCATCATTGATTTGCATGATAAACATTATGACAAAACCTCCAAAATTGAAATGATTTGAAAAATGGTTAAGGGCAATACCACTTTTTCTAAAACATAATTATTGTTACGAAGGGCCATTTAGTATTTGGTTTCCCCGCCATTTTAGGCTGTTTTTGTTTTTAATTAGAAGTTCTGAATCCAAATTTTGATTTATAAGTCAGAACTTTTTACGTTGTTTCTTTTTTATCAGCGTTCTGAATAAAGTCATCTATTTAGAAATTTTTTCATGCTTAGTTTTTATTTCAAATGTTGAATGATATTTTTTGTTCTGAATGCTGAATGCAAAAAAACAAGTATATGATTATTCAACATCAGCATTCAACAATCAACATTTAAACTTTAGGGTTTAGCAATCAGAATTCAGAATTCAACATTTTAAACAAAAGGAGCCTTAATTACTATTTCACTCTCAATCTCCGTTATAAATTGGAAATTGTAAAGGAAGAACTAAAACTGATAAGGGGATTATCAGAGGGGAAATCAATGAAAATTATAAAATGGGTAAGGGGTATAAAGATGCTCTATATACACTGACTTTTCTCCTTCTCTCACCTCTTTTTTTCTCGGCCGCCAATACTTGAAATACTCATCTCACTATTATACGCTCACCTCTCATTTTCTTAAATTTTTTAAGAAATCAAACATCCACTCTTTTATCTTCTTAAAAATATAATGTTAAACAACAATCATGAACTCAGATCTCATAAACTCCCATGTTTATTTCCACAAATTTATATCTGCTCAAAATTTTATTAGAAAATAGTTGTTAATTTAATAACTTTTGGATCTTACTATGTTTGGATCATAAGCAATTCCATTTGAAATATTTGTTCAACCAACAAAAATTAAAGATACAGCAAGGGAGGCATGCAATGAAGCAATTGCTTAAGTTGATTAATAAATTCAAAGTGAGATTCTCTTTAATGTTTGTAGAAATTCATATCTTTTGCATTAATAATGGTGGTGGATGGTTGATGTGTTTTTTTTTTCATTCTTGTAGTATCTTTTGATATATTGAAAGAGCTATGGTTTTCTACATTTATTCTGGATTTGCCGAAGAAGAGGAGGCTACTGTATTGATCCGATGATGAAAGCTTTGTAAATTGTTTGCTATCATACATAGTAAGAAATGCAAGTTAAAACCTTGCGGTATAAATTATGAATGAAATGGAAGTCTTTTTAAAATCAGTTTTGGAGTATCATCTTTAACAAAAAAAAAGGAACAAAAAAAGAATCAAAGAAAACATAGGCTATACAGACAAGGTTTATGAAAAATGAGACTAATGGTGAGGATGCTTTTGAGGTAAATAGAAAAGGTTGAGATTGATTTACTGTATGTTGCTCTATTTTTTCAGAGCATGTGATCTATATCCATTCATTAGCAAGTTTCATTAACTGTTAAAAGTGAATAAATTAAAAGTGGTGCATGCAATCAGACAAAAAAAAAGAGAGAATTACAAATTAGCATGTCAACCGACATTGTACTGCGGACCGAAGTGAGCCGTTCGGTCGGCTGGCTGAACTGGGTAATGGTAAAATAATATGTTGAGAAGGCAAGAGTAATTGGGTGGTTAAAATGAAGACGGTGTGAATTAGAAATGTTTTTGGTATGCATTTAGCACAACTTTAAATTTAAAAATGAAAACTAACATGTATCTTTTTAAATCCTAGCATTACTTTATAATAAAAAAACAAATACCTTGGGTACTTTGATTTTTGTGATAAGTTCAAGAATACCAGCAGTAATATAAACACCAAGAGAATTTTGCTTCCCCTTAATAATTTGCTTGATTTGTCTGATCGACTCCAAAGGGTCAGACTCATCTATGTTCTCAGCAGTTGGAATCGTTACGGGTAAGAAAGTGATGCGGTTGCCCCATGGCACCTTTGTGTCTTTTTTGGTCATTTCTTCAAGTGGCTTATATGCTTTTATTGATCTAGTGTTCAGCATCACAAGTGCTGTAATATTTTTCGGTTTCATTATTTTATCGCTTTTAGATTGCAAATATAGCTGAAGTCCATTGATAATTATCCCTGAAATTGCATCATTTACTGTTTGCAGCAATCAAAGTTGTTGAACTTGAAGTCAATACAAAAAAGAGGAGAATCAGCTCCCATTCACACTTACTTTCTTTTTTCTCAAAGAAATTCACGATGATTTAAGAATTATTGACATCATATATGACGTTGAAATTAATTCCATATTGAAAGAAAGCTTAGTAAGTGTCAAATAAAACTTAGAAAAATGGTAATATAAAGGAAATGAAATGATAATTTTAAACTTACCCAGTTCATCTTGTTCTTTATCCGTTTGATGTCATTGAGGGAAAACTCCACAGTTGACAAAGTAATTGGCTTTGTTTCAACATCAACTGCTCCAGACCTAATAGCACTTTTACTGTCTTTCATCATGCCACTGAACATCATCCAACTTACATCTCTGACTGTATTGAAGAACATCGATACTCTGTTTTGTACATACTCGGCATATTTCCATTTTTCACGGTCAGATTTCACGCTACTAGCAGGAAATGTCAAAGGAAGAGAAGGGTCATCAGCTCTTTTAAGGCAACTGAACAGTGCAGACATTAAAGAAAAGCCATCTCCTAAAGAATGATGAAGTTTGAATATAAATGACCCTGCTGAGTTTTTGGTAGGATACTTTATAATGTGAAAATTCCATAATGGTTGAGTTTTAGGCAAAGGAATTGTTGCTATTTTGCTGATGTATTTTAGTATGTGATCGTCGTAGAAATCTAAGCCTGAGGGAAATGTTGGTATTTCAATGTGATTCTGTAGCCGCACCTCAACCTCTTTCCATACTTGCTCATCATTTTCACCCTTTGCCTGTGTAAAAATTGAGATAAGTTGTGTTACTGGCTTGGAAGAACATTAAAAACAAATAGCTATTTTTTCATAGCTAGTTTTCTTCTACCACAGTTACCCATTTTCCTGCTTTTTTTAATTTTATTTTTAATTTTATTTTCCACATTATTGAATGGGAACGTGGATCATAACAGTACTCACGTCCGATCGACGTGAGAATCAAATAATATCATACCGACTATGGACATTAATTTAACTAGGACCGTCGTTCGGGCCTAAAACGATTTTTCTTAAAAACAAAAAAAAACAATATACACACACACACACTTTTTCCAACGACAAACGAAAGTATAGTTGTTATCTACACTCGCTGCAGGCGAGGGCGTTGTTATCATCCACACCCTCCATGGACGGGGTGTTGTTACCTTCCACTCCCACGACGGACGGGATGACTCAAGTGGTTTATTATTTTATTTTTGGATCTATTTTCGATTATTTTCACCATTAATTCAAAATGAGAAAACTGGATACAAATATTTTTTGCTTCAAAAAAATAGCATGGTGTGGACAGTAAAAACTAGAATGCAACTAGCCTGGACAAAAAAAAAGTTGGCAGACAAGGTGTCTAAATTCAAATTTTTAAATAAACAAACTCAAAGTTCATAACTCCTCAAATCGCTTCAAACACTAAGAAATTCAAATCACATTTCTACCGATTAATCGCCTCCTACCCTGTCTAGTTTTATCTAATTAAACATCATCTTTTTCGTTGAAATTATGTTAAATCATTAGATCTCTAATATCCTACAGATACATTATTGGAATTGAAGTAATACAAGAAATTGTAGAATTTCGATGGAGTTAGGGAATAAGTATATATTTTAGAATCAATTTTGTTTTTTTCTCTTTTTTAAATTTCGGGTTTACATGAATATAAAATTTTAATAAAAAATGAAGCAAAATGCACAAGAATTAACAAACAAATAAAAAGAAGTGGATGATCTAAGTGCAAATCTGCTTTTTTATGACTTATCTATTGTCATCTTCTTCTCTCTACTATCATTCTTCACTAAACTCATAGCTTACTTCAAAATCTCCATAAAATCATGATAATATGATTAAAGCAAGTGTTTAAACCAAGGTTTTGTAAGGCCTTTTGGGTTTCATCAATGTCGGCTGTAAATTAAGATGTTTTAGACTTTTGGACCGCAATAGTTAAATATTTCGATGGACGGACCAAGGGCATTGTCCGGTCCTCGAAACACTGGTTGAATCCAATCAATACTGGTAGATAACTAAAGATAAAAACCGATACTTTCAAAATCTCACAAAAACGATGTTACAAATTTCATTGGAAATATCAAATTTACACAAACTTCACACAAAGGAAATATCAACTTTACAAAAACGATATTTCTGCAAATTATTGATACATATTACTCATTACAAAAAAATTAGTTAAATATAAATCAATTTTATTTTAAAATATACGTTTCAAATATTTCGTTTAGATTCTTCGTGCAAAGCATACAAACACATTCTTCATTCAAACAACTTATTTATTCGAATGTCCCGCCCAAATGCTCCAGCTTCATCGAAAACGGATCCAAATTGTTTTCGATGGCAAATATTCAATGGCAAACATGAGCATGAGTGTTTGCCATTCACATGTAAATATCAACTTTACACAAAGTTGATAAAGTGGGTGAAAAGAAATTACCATGATAGAGGAGAAACGATGATTTATAGGCAAGAAGGTATTTTCTAGCTCAGTAAGAATAGTGGAATCATCGATTGGAATCTCTGATTCAAACACCGCAAAAATGCAAACGCGAAGTGCATCACTGTTGAGGTACTGAGACGGAGGGCTCACGGGTTCAGACATCCCTACCTCTCTTTCCAGCAACACATTTGATGAGCTCGTCTTTATTTCCAACCTCATTTTTTTAAGCCAATGCAAATTAGACGTTGCTGGGATACTAGACTACTATATGAATTTATAGCTGAAGATTATATGGCATGCAGTTAATGCGAACATACAGCTAAAGTTTCCACTGGTAGGTGTAACTAATATGGTTGAGTGTACTTATTCCGTTTGAATGGTCACTATTGGATTAGATTGTGTATTAATTTCCCACTATTACAGTTCGGCTGCTTCTCTCTATGTGGACTAGGAACGTTAACCCTGGATTCGGTACAAACTTTCAAGCATGTCGCGGTTCCAAACAGGAGAGGGGCCGCCTTCAGTCATCGCCTTTTGAAGTCCAATTCACGTATTTGCTTACTGGTTCAATCATTTCTTAACCATATAAAAAACTAGTATAATCGCAAAATCGTGAAAAACCGACCGTTAAATAGTATAATTCTAAGAAAAATATTTTTATTATAGTTTTTTTTTTTAAATTTCAGACTAAACATGTGATAATAATGACAATATGATAAACAAAATTACTCGTGTTATTAGAAACAAAAACAAACATATAAATAAAATGTACATTAAAGAACAATAAGAGGTTAAATAAATATAATGTACAACTTTTTTCCAGAAAATATTTTCATCATCTAAAATAATTTGAGATATTAACGAAGAGAATCTACAATAATTTGATTCCTGACAGTTATAATCATTTCAATTTGTTATTCATTGCAAGAAGACTATTTTTGTGTTAATCTACATAGATGAGATTAGGGGTGTAAATCGGTCAAACCGGATGACATGGAGGTATGTTCATTTCCTGTCCTATTAAGAGATTCGGACGAACATGGATCAGACAAAATTTAAGTTCGGGCGTTGTTTGTACGAGACGGATAATGGATGAATAATGTTCGGATAATAGAAAAACATAAAATATTTTCGGACGGACATATCTTTGTATATTTTTTCTTATCATAATTCATGCTCTAAATACTAATCGTATGAACACGGACCGAACGCCTTGCAGCTTCGGTCTGAACCGGACATTGGACAATCGTATAAAATTTACACCCCTACATGGGGAGGACTTAATACTCACTCCAGCTGAGTGCTTTCAGGCGTAGTGTTCTCTATATTTCACAGCAGATATCATTGTATTGCTATTGCTTAATTCACAGCAGTGTTCTTTATATTTCCATAAAAACTATACTCTTACATGTTAAAATAACTGTTAATGCTAACTAACAACGTAGAAAATCATTTTTGGAGTTAATGTCATGTATCTTGTGTGCATCTTAAAGTTCTTACCAGTCTCAGAAAGTCATTGTACCGTGCATCCTCTATATCCAGAACATGATCTAAATGCCAGTTGAAGTTTCACTGTCAGAGAAATGGATAGAAAATGAATAATCAGTTCATATTTCAAATTCGAAAAATCGATTTTTGCAACTTGCGAGTGGATACCGGTAGTAATCTTAAGAACTTCAGATTGTTTTGGATCACTTTATAGAACTAACTACTTACAGACTTGTTTATAAACTAGCTAAAAAGCATTCTGTTTTCTAACAATTAGATGAAATTAAGCATTAGGAAAATAGACACAAGGAAAAAGTTGAAAAAAAAAATTAGTCTCAAAAACAGAAGTTTGTTTTTTAGTCCGAAAGACATTTTCTATTGCAATTTGAAAATGGTAGTTACAACTATTATTTTGTGATTTACACTAAAAAATATCATTGACCCTAGAAAGCAAACTTCTGTTCCTAAAATTAAATTTTTCTTCAACTTTTTCTTTGAACCTAAAAACTCTATTAAGCATATGATATTTCAATTGATGCGATTTGAAATGACATCAACCAATCTCAATGTAAATTTCGTAGAACATAACCAAATATTATGAATTTTACAAACGGTTCCAAAATGGGTTAAAAAAGGAAAAAAAAATACAAAGCAGTACACTTATATGTAAATTATATATATATATATATATATATATATATATAATATCAATGTGTACATATATGTGAACACACAAAAAACCGTATACAACGCTGCTTTTTTTAAAGAGCACGACAGCTTCAGATAGCAAATGCTATGAAAGCAGACAATAAGAGCTCCTATTTCCACAATCTGAACTACCTCTAGGCCAGCAATTTCAAATTCCCTTAGACTGAACTCTTCAACTTCATGCAACTTCATCGTATTCCCTTGTCAGCTCATCGTCAGATCATGTACAGACCAGCCATGCAACAACATTGCAATACACTACAACCAATTGGCCTCAACGATACCAGGAGCTACATATTACGCAACAACAATGTCTTCTCTCCTCGGCGATATTTGATCACATACGCTCTACTAAGTTCTCTCAGGACAGATTACGATATGAATTTATAGCCGAAGATTAGATATCATGCAGTTATTGCGGCTAAAGTTTTGACTGTTAAGTGTATTTATTTCTGCTTTAATTTTCTTTAGTATGGTCATTATTGGATTAGATTGTGTATTAATTTCCCACTATTACAGACTTACAGTACGGCTGCTTCTCCCTATCTGGATTAGGAACGTTAAACCGATACAAACGTTCAAACATGTCGCGGTTCTAAACAGGAGAGGGGACGCCTTCAGTCATCAACTTTCGACGTCCAATTTACGTATTTGCTCACTGGTCAATCACTTCGATGGTTAACAATACAAAAAAATTAATTTCATTTACCGTTTCATGCTGTTGCTCTTTTATTCGCTGGTTCAATAATTTTTTCTATGGGGCCATACGTCACTGTCATTTTGCATGAAGTCTATTTGTATTATTTATTATTTTTACCGTTGATGCTTAGTTTTGTCCTGTACTGAAACCCAAAAAAAAAAAAAAAACTCAAACGGACCTTTCCTATTTTTTGTTTTGCCATGAATCATGTTTTTTGGAACTGCTTATGTGGTCTACAAATGTACACAATATAATTGTTAATCTTGATCGATTAAATAACCAAATAGCTAAATTAGCTCTTTATTTTTACCATAGAATTCATTCACTTATTTACTTGGTGTGCTTTTGAAATCCCCAAAAAATGCCGTTTATATATATATGGCAGCAGTAGAAATTGTGGTGAATGTAAGACGAAATTTTATGGACTGAAATATATACGTTGAAAAAAAATGCACCAATTCATTTGTACATGCCATCCAAGTTAGGGGCATGCTAACTTTAACAACATCATTTTGATTGTTGCTTCATCTATTAGCTTATATACACTAAGAAAAGATATGTCTTGGACATTGGGGCTTGAGCATTAAAAGAAAATGTCGATGACTTGCGGAAAAGAAAAACACCTTATATCTTCAGTTGCTTGCAGATCCATCATGTCCAATGTTGACTGAAGTGTATAGAGATAGTTTGGAGGGTGTTTGACAAAAATGATCCACTCACAAGCCATTAAGCTGCACCAAAAGCAAAGATTAACCGATTAACATGATAAGATTAGCCAAGTAAAATTTACTACTCTAAAATGTCAGCTAAGAGGCAAAGAACATCCTAGAACCAACTTATCGATGAAAATGGGGAGGTTATTAATTACAATTCCAATACTTTGAGCCAATAAGCTATTCATTGTTTCCAGCAATTGTACAATAGAGACAATATTCAACTCAATATTCCATCCAATAAATGTAAGAATGTAATAAAAAGTCGAAATCTACTCACAACAAGCTTATCAGAGTAGTTGACTATTAGGATCTTTTTTAAATTTGATGACAATAGTAGCCATGGATGATGGGATGGGTTCAAAATTTTACAAGCATCACAGCAATGAGTAAATGGGAAACTGCTGAGTGCACTGAATAGTATTATCTGTTCTTGCAATCTTATAAATGAAATTGATTACACTTTATTAGTTTTCATTCCTAAATGTAATAACCCATCGTTATTAGCAATGTGGTATCATTTTTATTAGATATGTTCTATCGATTCGATATCAAGAGATTATGTTGATGTATTTTAAGCCCTTTGTTTTGATTTGTTTCTCTATAAGAGTTCTTCATTTTCTACCATAGTACTAAGAGTATAATTACAACATGGTGTGGGGATGTGCATTTGTGTATCAAATGGCTATATCAAGTGCAACAAATGGTGCCATGCTTAAATCAATGTTACAATTGAAAATTACAAAGACTTTTTGTGACAACCCGGAATTTCTGAATATTTGAAATTGAAATATTTAATTGATTTTAATATTTAAAAGTTAGTTTCTAACTTAAAATTTCCAATATCACCGTTTATTTAGATAATTAAATTTATTGAATTTAATAATTAGAGATTGGGTAAAATATTAAATCCTGATTTTTAAGCTGGTTAAAAATATTTCAAAGGCTTGTAAAATTTATAATGATAGTACCGAAGATAGTAAAAATGTTAAACTTGAATTTAGAAGTAAATTTTGTTAAGTTTTGAAATTATATAGTTTAAATTGAATTTAAAAATAGCTTTCCGAGGTACAGTCTCGGATTTCGACAACCAATTTCATTGAATCCGTAATAATGTATTATTATCGAATTTCAATTTTCGTAGTATTTGGAGTGATCGTTTGGCCGTACGGTAGATAAACGCGCTGAAATCTATATCAAAAATTTAATACTATAACTGGATCCAAAAAGCTATCTTCTCCATACGATCGAGTTAGGACTCAAAACATTTTCTATTGCGTTCAGAATAGGGGTTTAACATTATAATCACCTAGCGGCACGCCTCGATGGTAGATCGAGATTGTGAGTTGCGAAAACCGAGACGATTTGAATTTGAAATTTAAAATTTAAATTAATAATATTGTTGCAAGCCCTTACATACACGTATAGAAATTGTGAACACGTGTTTGCCTACCCTTCTAGATCACGTACAATTAAGTGTCTTCCCTTCTTTTTATTAACGACAACAAAATAATGACTAAATATGGAAAACAAACCGAGGAGAACATATCTGTCGTTCAAAAGAAATATATATACATCAACAATGGCCGTAAACGAAATTCCTTCCTCCAGTTACAATCCTTGAATTTTTTTTTCCTTTTTTTTATTTTCAAAATCAAGAAGCGCCAAAGCCTCTCTCCTTGGTAAAATTAAAAACGAATCGAAGTCGATTTGTTCATTTTAAAAGAGGGATCTCGTCATTGGCGCATCGTCCTACTCAAAACCCTTTCGTCGAAGCTTTGAGGGATAGCGGCGAAGTTTTTTGGCAGCGAAGGCTCCACGTTATTGGGCGGCGCTCAAGATGAAGAGGCATAATGAGTCACGACAAGGCCGCGACGGCATTGGCAGGTGGGGTTTTCGTGCGACGAGGATGGGAGTGAGGTGGCATGCCAGTGCTCGAGCATGAACGAGTGGAGGCAGTAGGGGTTGATCAATCGAATTTGTGAGTCACGAATCTTTTTCTTTCAATTTAATGCTTATTTAATAAACATATATATATATATATATATATATATACACCAAGAAGGAATTTTACAGTAAGTTATATAAACCAATTTAATTTTTAGGTAAAAGATTTATATATACAGACAATATTTTAAAGGATATAAAGTCTGGAAACGAAAATTTGTTCTTGTTGGAAAGAATAAAAATAAAATAAGCAGTTTCTATGTAATCATGTTTAAGCTAGAGAAGTATGGATAAGGCTTTGGTAAAAAAATATTGGGGGGGAGGGGGTGTTTACAGTGATAATTTTTATGTAAACAGAAGAAAAAATATTTTTTTACAGTAAGATTTAAAAAGAAATTCTGTTTTTTAATATATCTATATAAGGATTTTAAAAAAATGTTGTTGGATTTATAAAGATTGGATTTCTAAATCGTATATAAGTCATTTTGGTACAAGTAGTTTTAAAGAAGAAAATAGAATAATATATATATTTTTTAATCTACCAGTTTATTTAAGTTGTTTAAATTTTATAAGTAAACATTTAACTGAATTTATTTTAGTAGTAATTATTTGAAAGGTTGACTAGTATTATGATTTTTAAGATAATTATAAATATTTATATTTTATAAAACAATTTCACTTTAAAGATGGTTTAGTTAAAGTTTTAATTAAAAACTTGTATAGAATTTCGTAACTCTTATTTTAAAACTTAGTTTGACTTTACTTTTATTTAAAAATTAGTTTTATATTTTATAAAGTAGTTTTATTTTAAATATTTTTAAAGGTATATATATTTTCTTTTGAATAATGTGTTTAAGTAGTTTTAATTTAAATGTTTTAAAGGATATTTTAGAGTAAAGTAATATAAAATTATTTTAAATCTAAAGTATTTGGACTTGGTAAATTTCAGTGGAAATTAATAATATTTCGGAAATTTATTCCGTGAGAGAAAGATCGTTTGAAACTGTTTTCAAAGGATTGAAAAAGTGAAAATATATCTGGCGAAGATATTTTAAGGCTAATAAATAATTTAGGAAATTATTAATGACTGATGGATTGTTTGTGAATGTTATTTGATAGTTAAATAACTGACTATCAATATTGGCCAATGCACTGATCGTTTCGAAGATACTGGGATCAGGATTTATTTTCAGAAAACCACTTCGATCTGGTTTGAACGTTTTCGCGAGGAAGACAAGAGCCGGAAGTTAAAGATGGAGCAGTGAAGTGCAAGGGCTAATCGCTACTAATCTTGAGGGTAATTCCAAAAGTGGATGTAGTAGGAATAGTGCCTTCGATTCCATTCGAACCCGGAACGGACTTGTATAGATGAATGCTTCAGAATATCGTCAGGAGGATGGTAAACATTCTAGCTGAATATGTGCTAAAAAAGTAACACATGGACTCGAACCTCATCAACCGGGAATGACTAAAACAGGGGCACACAAGGCTAAGTGGCTAGCAACCACTTAGGTTAAGATCACCCCTGCCCAGATGTCCCTTTGTATTCGGCTGTGTGGACGGTTACTGATTCCAACCACGGGGTGAACTTATTCGGACTATCCAGTAAGGGGTAGCTCAGCTCTGTGATGCAGGGGATTGGGTGGGATCCTCGTTACGGTGATGTAGACCATATACTGTGATGGGCGGTACCCTAGTAGCCCTGTCATTGTATGGAATCCAATCTCCAATAAGCGCCTGTACGGTTTTGATTGTGCCCAACTATTGTTGGAACGTGAGATGCAAGCATTTCAGCTAGATTCTATTTTACTTTCTATAGACACTATTATAATATCAGACGGATTTGATAAAAATGTTTTGGCTATCGTAAGGTAAAAACCCGACATGTTTATTTGTGGCGTGGTATTACGAGACGCTTTTGATTTCAAGGGATGTTGAAAACTTTAATAATCCAATTGAGTGTGTTTTCTCACGCTGGTTTTTCAGACTGACTCGGATGTTATTTTACTATAATGCTCGGGTTAGACCGAGTATTATAAAACATAGGATGATGTTGTGGAGCTCAGGAGACGGGCTGGATGGCGAGACGTATCCGACGTATTTGATGCATATTCCGCTGTGTATTCAGTTTTGAAAGGACGAGATATAATAACCGTCTTGAATTGTGTTGTTGATTGTATTGAACTCTGATGTTGTATTCCGATGATGAATGTATAAAACAGATATAAATTCTTTTGTGTAAGGATCTGTTATCATCTATTATATTTTATTCTGCTGCGTTGGTAAGATTCTGATATTATTTCTATTTCTTCTTCTACCTCCTTCTTCTTTTAACCCTAGGGGTTTGATTTTCGGGCATCGAAAAATCGGGTCGTTACACTTTTCACAATGGCATAGGATACCCATTGTTATTGAGTGAGCCCTGCATATAATAACAAATATTGGTTAATGCTGACGTATAACTTTTTACAGGGAAGGAGAAATGCAATGAAATTTCTTAAAAAATTGTTAGGCGAAAAGAAAAAGCGGACCAAAATAGGCAATGCGGTTATTTTTTCGACTATGTTTTTGAAGAGCTAAAGAATAAAAGTCCGATTTTAATAGACTCAGTCGCTTTAGATTAGATGTTTGTACTTCTTTTTGCAAGCTTTGAAAATACTTCATTAACATTGGCATTGGCTATTAAACTAATAACTATCATCCTGAAGTTTCACAATTTGATACTTTGGTTGACAGAATGCACAATTTCAGCTGGATGGAGTGTCATGGTTTGCCGTCCAGCTGTTCACTTGAATTTTCAAATATTTGAGGATCCGTTTTCTTTCAATCTTTGAAGTTGGAAGGTTAGTTGTGTATTATTAGTCTCGAGCATCACTTGATCATTCTTTGAATCTAATTCAGCTTATTTGTTATTCAGATTCTCTTATATCATCACATGAGTAATCTTTGTATTTTGTGAATTCAGTGATTTGTTAACTAAACATAAGATGGATAATTCATGAAGATTGTCTTTTGAATGATCGGATTATTGTATTTTAATTGATGGACCTTGGGATTCATAAGTTTTAATATTTGTTCTCTCTATTTGTTGATCATCATTATTACAACGATGAGTAGAGTTATCATTTTGTATATTATTGCTGAAGACATTCAAATGATTATGACTGTTAGCATTGTAGTGTTTTGAGAGTCGATGTCCATTTTACCATCATTTGACGCACATTTGATTTGGGAATCCGTACTTTTGCAAATGGCCAGAACTTTTGGGGACGTACAAAACTGGTAGAATATTGGCATTTAGTTGGTTCCTAAGCAAATGAAATTCTTATCATACCTTATGTAAAATATGCATAGATATGTTGTCCTTAAAACAGAAATTCATAAATGAAATGTCCTTTAAAAAGATATTCATCTCTACTATTGAAAATGTTAATTCCATCCATATGATTTCGATTGTTTGAAAATTTTGGAGCATTTTGATCGTTTTAACGATGCAATTTGTTTTTCCACTTGCCATATAAGATTGGGTTGATTAAAGTTATATTCATGAATAAGTATAAACCGCTATACGTATATCGGCGTATGCATCTAACAGCTAGAGATGTTTATTTTTTATTTAATAAAAAGTTAATGGATGGATGTGTGCTATAAATACAAAAGCTTTCATAGTCAGAACACTTTTATTTAAAATAGTTTTATTCGTGGAAAATTGATTGTGAAATTTCATTGATGGATGGTCGGAAAAGATATGGTGGTAGAGGTTATAAACCGATGATGAGATTCCGTTAATGAATGAGGGTATTTTCAAATTTTCCAAAAGACAGTAGAAGTCCTATTTATTCAATTCTCGCTATTAATAGAAAAGATGAAGCTATGCTGTGAAGTGATCATGTATTCAGATACATTTTCGCTCAGAGCGCACATTAGCTAAAAGCCTAAAAAAGCATATGCATGTACAAGTACAAGTATTTTTCCATTTTCAATGGTATAAAAATAAAGAAAAACAAAAGAAAATAATGATGAAACTTTAGTATTTTCAAAATAAAATTGGTTTTATGGCTGTTCTTAATTGTCTCGGTCTTCTCCAGTGCTACTTCAGGTTCAGTTTATGTTGGCAATGATACCGTCAAATCTACTACGTGGGTGCAACAATAAAAAAAATGCATATTATAATTAAATGCAGGCCCATCTGGACGTGTATATATACTCGTACACATAAACTTTTGTTATTTAAGGACATTGTTTAAAGGAACTCAATTTTTGGATAAGAAGGACCAATTTCAAAAGGTGTTCACCCAAAAAAATTTATTATAAAAGACATGATAAATGAATCAAATAAAACAAGTTACCATTTTACTCTCGTGCAAATCAAAATTCAGCGCAAATAATCAAAAAATGAAAAGAAATACAATAACAATTTGCCGAAATTCATTTTCGATGGAGTTTAATTGAAAACGAAGTCAACAAACGATGGAATATCATTGAAATAATGAGGCGATTACGTATTTTTGCATTTTAGTTAAGAAAGCCACATTTTTTAGTACATCCCATAGCAATTTGAGATAAACTAAAAAATAGACCTTCTTGTTTGAAATTGGAGTCTCTTTAATAATGCATTTATTCAAAAATTTATTGAAATATAAACTGAAACATAGTTGGATGCAATAAATTTCATTAGGTGTTTGTCGCTTTAAGATATTAATAAAATACCATGTTCTCTAACATCTAAGATATATTGTGTCAATAATTCATATCACATTAGACTACATAGTATTTTAATTTGTACAACTAATTTTATTGGCACAGTAAGATGTAGACTTACTGGTGACACTTGACACGATGTTTTTTCTTTTTATTGTTTTCATGCAACTTCCCACAAATTTGTGAAAAAAGCTGCTTCCACGGGCTTTGTTCACATATGACTATTAACATACTTGACAAAAAATTTCCTTATTATTTCTTTTTGGATGATTTTCCATTCGAGCAGGAGAAACACTGATATAATTATATTCTACACTTAGAAATGGAGCTGCTAACATGTCTAGCAAATATGATGGAGCATCATGATGGAGCTTAAAGTCTGGACTTGAAGATGTTACAGTAGATAATTCTCCATTTCCATTCCCGCTGCATTAGTTTACTGATTATATTCAACATTTATAAGGACGAAGATTTATAACTGTCTAGACTTATATATAAGTTAGACTCTGACAAATGTATTTAAAATTTCCACTGTAAAGATATATATATATATATATATATATATATAATATTAAAATAATACATGTTATTCCATGCCAACAGGGTTGGCGCAGTTGGTTGATGGTCCGGACTGCGTAATCGAAGGTCACGAGTTCGAGCCCCGAAACTGACAACCTTGTAACAAGTACCCGAAGTATGTGTTTGGCAGGCACATACTTTCCTAGAGTTTACAAACGAAGCTTGGTTCCTCTAGGTAATTCAAAAAAAAAAACATGTTATTCCATTCACGTAAGATTCTGTTATGTTTTTATGTACTTCTTATCCTTTACTATCCGTTCTTTCGACACTTGGTATTACAACACATGAATACCGAGTATGTATTATTGTCGATTTCTGAGGGTCGAAATAGCGGGTAGTCACAACAAAACTTTCATATATCCTTTAAATTCTAGCATTAATTGAAAAAAAAATACCTTGGCTCCTTTGATTTTTCTGATAAGTTCAAGAACACCAGCAGCTATATGCACATGAAGATAATTTCGCTTAGCATTAATAATTTGCTTGATTTGTCCGATCGATTCCAAAGGATCAGACTCATTTATGTTCCCAACAGTTGGAATTGATACGTGCAAGAAAGTGAAGCGGTTGCGTCACGGAACCTTTGTATCTTTTTGTGTCATTCCTTCAAGTGGCTTATACACTTTTATTGATCTAGTGTTCAGCACCACAAGAGCAGTAATATTTTTCGGTTTCACTATTTTATCGCTTTTAGATTGCAAATGCAGTTGATGTCCGTTGAAAATTATCCCTGTATTTGCATAATTTACTGTATGCAGCAATCAAATTTGTTGAGTTTGAAGTCAGTACATAAAAGAGGATAATTAGCTCCAATTCACACCTACTTTTTTCAAAGAAATTCATGATTATTTGAGTCGACATCATATATGGCATTTGACATAAATTCCATACTGAAAGAACGCTTAATAAGTGTCAAATAAAACTTAGAAAAATGTTAACGTAAAGGAAATGACATGATAATTCTAACCTTACCCCATTCGTCTTGTTCTTTATCTGTTTGATGTCGTTAAGGGGAAACTCCACAGTTGATAAAGTAATGGGCTTAGTTTCAATATCAACTACTCCAGACCTAATAGCAATTTTACTATCTTTCATCATGCCATTGAACAACATTCAACTTACATCTCTGACTATATTGAAGAACACCAATACTTCTTTTTGTACATACTTGGAATATTTCCACTTTTCACTTTCAAATTCCATGCTATTAGTAGGAAATGTCAAAGGAAGAGAAGGGTCATCATCTCTTCTAAGGCAACCGAACAATGCAGACATTAAAGAAAAGTTATCCCCTAAAGGATGATGTAGTTTGAATATAAATGACCCTATTAGTTTTTGATAGGATATTTTATTATGTGAAGATTCCATAACGGTTGAGTTTCAGGCAAAAGAAGTGTTGCTATATTGCTGTTGTATTCTTGCACATGATCGTCATAGAAATCTAAGCCAGAGGGAAATGTTAATATTTCAATGTGATTTTGTAGCCGCATCTCAACCTTTTTCAATACTAGCACATCATTTACATTCTTTGCCCGTATAAAAGTTGAGATAAGATGTGTTACTGGCTAAGAAGAACATGAAAAAAGGCCAATTCTATTTACATCCTAGTTTTTCTTAAAAAACAGCTATTTTTTCATAGCTAGTTTTCTCCTTCCACGCCCCTTTAGTACTCTACCATTTTTCCTACTGTATTTTTTCCCCACTATTCTAGACTAAAGCATGGGTGATAACATCACTTATGTCCAATCCAACATGAGAATCGAAGATAACTAGGCCGACTATAGGGGTTAATTTAACTGGTATCCTTGTTTGGGCCCACGTGATTTTTCTAAAAAAAAAATAACATTTTCGCCGACGACAAGTGTAAGTACTGTTGTCACCCACGCTCGTTGCGAACGAGGGCATTGTTATCACTCATGCCCTTCCATGGACGAATGTGTCGTTTCCACCCACGCTCACGACGGACGAGACGACTGAAGCGATTTATTATTATTTTTTCGATCAGTTTTTGATTATTTCACCGTTAATCCATAATGGCCAACTGGGTACAAATTTTTTTTTTAAAAAAATTAGTGTGGTGTGGATATTAAAAACTAGGATGCAAATAGTCGGACCAAAAAAAATGTCGGCAGGGTTTCTATATTTCATTATATTTTACTTAATTAAACAATAGGCATAAATGCAAATTTTCAAATAAACGAAACCCAAAATTCAAAACTCCTCAAAACGGTTCAAACACTATAAAAAAAAAATCAAATCCCAGCTCTATCGATTAATTTCCTTTTGTGCCGCCTAGTTTTATCTAATTAAAAATAATCTTTTTGTTGAAATTCTGTGAAATCATTAGATCTCTAATATCATAGAGACGCGTCATTGGAACTGAAGCAATAAAGAAATCGTAGAATTTTGATAGAGATGGAAATAAGTATATTTTAAAATCAATATTGTCGTTTTTCCTTTTTAAAATTTCGGGTTTACAAGAATATAAAATTTTAATAAAAAATGAAGCAAAATGCACAAGAATCAACAAAAATAAAATAAAAAGAAATTGATGATATAAGGAAAAATTGTTTTTTTATAACTTATCTATAGTTGCCTTCTTCCCTCTACTATCATTATTCACTAAACTCAAACCTGACTTCAAAATCCTCATGAAAATCATGGTAATATGTTGAATGCAACCGTTAGAACCATGGTTTTGTGAGGCTTTTTGGGTTTACTCATGAACGGGAGGTTTTGTCTGGTCCTCAAAACACTGGTTGAACCCAATTAATACTAGTAGATTACCAACGATTGAAACTAAAACTGTCAAAATTTGACCCAACCCATTAACCCAATCCATTTACCCTACTTATAAATGGGTTGGATCAATCCATTTATGAATATTATTAAATGAGTTATGGGTTGGGTTGATCCATTTTTAAAAGGGTTATAAATGGGTAACCCATTTATTATAAACATTAAATTTTAATATAAATTTGAAAAACAAGAATTTTGAACCTACATTATAATTTTTCATGGAGACTGACAGTCGTATTTAGAAAATAACAGACTATCGCATCCCCATATTCGAATTCCGCCTAGTGCAGAAGCCGCTATTTTTTTGTTCAGACTGCAATAACTTCTTTGTTTTAACTCAGAATCGGGTGAGACTTCGACTGATCAACTCCAACCTAAGTTACGGATAGTATGGAGCACTTGGATACTTCGTCGTGTGAACGCACACTATAGTTCTCCCAGTAGATTGACAGTTGTACATAGAAAATAACAGGCTATCACATCCCCATATTTGAACTTCGTCTAGTGCAGAAGCCGCTATTTTTTTTGTTCGGACTGTAATAACTCCGTCGTTCGAACTCGGAATCAAGCGAGACTTCGACCGATTAACTTCCACCTAAATTATGGACAGTATGGAACACTCGGATATTTCATCGTATGAATTCACACTGTAGTTCTTCAAGGGGACTAACAGTTGTACTTAGAAAATAACAGGCTACCACATCCTCATATTTCAACTTTACCTAGTGCAGAAGCCGCTATTTTTTTTTGTTCGGACTGCAATAACTCATTCGTTCTAACTCGGAATCAAGCGAGACTTCGACCGATTAACTTCCACCTAAATTACGGATGATATGGAACACTCGGATACTTCATTGTGTGAATGCACACTGTAGTTCTCCTATTAGACTGACAGTTGTACTTAGAAAATCTGCATATTGAACTCCGCCTAGTGCGGAAGCCGTTATTTTTTTTCCAGACTGCAATAACTCCTTCGTTCTAACACGAAATCAGACGAGACATCGATCGATTAACTCCCACCTAAATTACGGACAGTATGAAACACTCGGATACTTTATCGTGTTGACACACATTATAGTTATCTAAGGAGACTGAATGTTGTACTTGAAAAATAACATGCTACCACATCCATGTATATTAACTCCGTCTAGTGCAGACGCGTTATTTTTTTGTTTAGACTGCAATAACTCTTTCCTTCTACCTCAGAATCAGACGGGACTTCGACTGATTAACTACCGCCTAAATTACGGATAGTATTGAACACTCGGATACTTTATCGTGTGAACGCACACTGTAGTTTTCCAAGAGGATTGATAGTTGTACTTAGAAAATAATAAGTTACTGCATCTATATATTTGAATATTGATGAAAATTAGAATTACAATTGTAAATTTTTGTCGGATCTCAAAACATAGAAATTAGAATTATTTTATATTTATTTGTTTTTTATTGGTCAAATTAAATTTAAATCTTTAAATGGGTTAAATGGGCAAGCCGCTTATTAAGTGTGTTGGGTCATAAATGGGTTGGATCATAAATAGATAAAAGAGAATGAGTCTTAAATGGTTAGGGTCAAACTCGACCAAATCCAACCCGTTTGACATGCCTATTCGAAACAAATGTTTTCAAAACCGCACAAAAACCATATTACAAATTTCATTGGAAATGTTAACTTTACACAAACTTCATGCAAACTGTTTTCGATGGCAAATGTCAGGGGTCCACCATTCAGATGTAAATATCAACTTTACAGAAACCTCATAAACTGGGTAAAAGGAAATTACCATGATGGAGGAGAAACCATGATTTAAAGGCAAGAAGATATTTTTCAGTGTAGTCAAAGCAGCAGAACCATCAATTGGATCACTGTTGAAGTACCGAGCAGCAGGGTTCACTGGTTCGGACGTCCCTGCCTTTCTTTCCAGCAACACATTAGATGAGTTCTCCTTCATGTCCAACCTCATTTTTTTTAAAGCAATGCCAACTAGACGTTACTGAGATTCAAGATGACGATGTGAATTAATAGCCGAAGATAATACGTCATGCAGTCATTGCGAATGTACGGCTAAAGTTTTGAGTGTTAAGTGTAACTACTAACTAGTATGGTTGAGTGTATTTATTTCCGTCTGAATTTTCTTTAGTATGGTCATTATTGGATTAGATTGCGTATTAATTTTCCCTCTATTACAGTACGGCTGTTTCTCTCTGTTTGGATTGGGAACGTTAAACCTGGATTCAATACAAACTTTCAAACATGTCGCCATTCCAAATAGGTGAGGGGGCGCCTTCAGTCATTAACTTTTGAAGTCTAATTTACGTAATTGCTCATTGGTTCAATCATTTTGATCTATAACAATACATAAATATTAATTTCATTTACTGTTTCTTGCTGTTGCTCTTTTATTCACTGGTTCAATAATTTTCTTCTATGGGGTCATACGTCAGTATCATTTGTGCTTGCCATTTTAAAAATGCCCACGAAAAAAAAAACTTATTTTTATAACAAAATTTTGCATGAAGTCTATTTGTAAAATAGTTTATTTATTTATTTACTATTTTTACTGTTGATGCTTAGTTTTGTACTGTACTGAACAAAAAAAATCTCATGGTTTGCCTTGTCATACGCCTGTTCTTTTAGAATTGCATATGTGGTGTAGAAATGTACACTATGGTTAGTAATCTTGATCAATTAATTAACCAAATAGCTAAATTACATACAAATAAACTTTTGTTATTTAAGGGCATTGTTAAAGGAACCCAATTTTTGAATAAAAGCAACCAATTTCAAAGGGATTTTACTCCAAAAAATCCAACGTGAAAGACCTGATAAATGAAATCAAATAAAGCAATTTACTATTTTGCCCTTGTGCAAAACAAAGTTAAGCACGAAACAATCAAAAAATGAAAAGAAAAACGATTACAGTTTAACGAAAATCATTTTCGATGGGGTTTAATTGAAAAAGAAGTCAACAAACCATGGAATATCACTCGAATAACGAGGGTGATAACATATTTTTGCATTTCAGTTAAGAAAGCAACATTTTTTAGTACATCCCATAGCAATTTGAAATAAACTGAAAAAATATCCTCCTCGGTCGAAGTTGAAGTCTTTTTAAAAATGATTTTATTCAAAAATTTATTGAAATACAAATTGAAACATAATTGGTGATGTAATGAATTTCATCAGGTGGTTCTTTATCACTCTTAAGGTATAAATAAAACATAATGTGCTCTAACCGCTAGGATTTATTATGTCAATAATTTATATCACGGTAGACTATAAAATACTTTAATTTGTACAACTAATTTTATTGGCATGGTAAGATGCTGTCTTGCCGGTGACATCCGACATGATTTTCTCCTTTTTCTTATTTTCATGCAACTTCCCACAAATTTGTAAAAAAAAGTTATCATGCACATGTGACTATCAACGTACATAACTAGAATTTTCCATATTATATCTTTTTGGGTGATTCTCCAATCGAGGAGTAGAATACCGATATAATTTTATTCTACACTTAAAAATGGAGCTGCCAACATGACAACAAATAACAAAAGCGCTAATGTATAATGAAAATAAAATAAGCCCCCCTACCCCAATTCTAATAAATTGACGTATGTTATAAAATTTATATATGAAAATGGTGAATACGCTTAATTATATTTATGAGGACTACATTGTAAAATGTCTATCATCTTGAGCTTGTAAATAGTGCTCAAGAGTACTTGTCAATAAAAAACTTGTCAACACCCCAAAGTAAAGCTTTAAGTGTAAATGACCCTTTCGAAACCACCTTTTGAATAGATTAAGTTAGTTTGAACCTTTCGAATCCCCTTTTCCAAACAATCTAGGTGATTTAGATCTCCTTTAAGTCCACCTTTCAAAAAGGTTGAGGTAATTGAAACTCTTTCTAAATAAACTTTTGAAACGGTTGAGACACTTAGATCTTCTTTGAACTACCTTACGAACTAGCTGAACTGGCTTAGGATTCTTTCGAAACCTACTTTCGACGTGGTTAAGGTGACTAAAAGTTAGGACCTAATGTATCTAAATCTTTGAGTGACTCTATAGGTTCCCACCACTTCGAAAGGTAACCTTTCAATTGTCATTGATGCAAGTAATTCATAGCCAGAACTATACAGAAGAAACAAACCAATCAATACATTCGAAAATGCCATATACTCTCGTTAATAATAATTTTCTTGGATACGAGAAAGTTAAGTATTACAGAGAAGTAAAATTCCAAACTTGATTTTGAAGGTTAGAGTTTACAAATTTAAGAAAGAACAAGCATTGAATGAATGAAATCGGACCTCCAAAACAATACCCCTAGGGTCTTATTTATAAGCATGGGTTGGACCCTTTCGAGTCAGTCGTTTCGACTTGGTCGAAAAGGTGTCTTGAAGACCTTTTGTTGCTGCTAAATTCTAGGCGCCCTTCCTATTTCACTTCTGAATAAAATTTGAGTGCTTTCGACTTCATGAAGAGTAGATGCGCCCTCCACTTTGTTGTTGATGTACTGTTGCAAGTAGGAAAAGACGCGGGCTTTCGACACTGTTGAAAGGTTTATCTTTCGAGCTTCGAATGAGTTAGAGTATAGTAGACGGCTTTAATGCCAAAGGTGGCTTTTGAATGCATCATTGTAGATTGATGCGGAACCCCATCCTTCTTATTGAACTCATGTACGCTTTCCTTTATAATTATGAATGATTCCAACCAATTCGAATGGCTAATCTATGCTTTTAAAGGGGTAGATCTATCCAAATTTTCTTCCGTGGAAGGTAAACGATGGGGAAACCCACTGTTTCAAAAGGTCTGGCCCTCAAGTGGAAGCTTACAATTTAGTACCTTTGAAAGGTGCCTTTAATACATTCGAAACACCTCTTTACATGTGGAAGAAATCGTTTTAAAAGGTAATTAATTGAAGTGAGAGGGCGTCCCAGTCCCCTTTCGACCTATTAGAAAATGCACTACTCATCTACTACTTTGTAGAAGCATCCCTTCAATTCTTTCAAAAGGATTTGCTATTCCTGCCATTCTTTATGGATCCTCCCTTTGTATTCTTCAAGATTTCGATCAAGTTGGAGTGGTTTTGATGATAACACTTGCCCCTCAGCGAATGGACGCTCTTTGACTTTTTTAAGTCGACTGTTTTGATACCCATCTTCATTTCAACATAGAAATTTCCCGCCTTTTGATATTCCTAAACGAATCTTGGCAATTTATTTGAATTTGATCGAATAGGCTTTCATTTGTTTGCTTCTCTTATAAATCACGCTTCTTTCTTTCCCTTTTTTCATTTAGCTGCGATCAACCTTTTGATTGCGCTCTCGGGGTTGCAGTAGATGGCATAATAATCGAACCGATTTTAGCACTTCCTGAACCCGAGCGAGATAAGAAGCCAGCCTCTGGTCTCAAGCTTGGTATTCTTCCCGAACTTGGCACACTACCAATTATGATTCGTAGTAAAGCTCCACAACAACATTTCTCAAATCTCCACAAGTCTGAGTCCTGCGAGTAAAGCTTCATACTCGGCCTCATTGTTAGTTGCATGCAAGTCAAACTTCAAAACATAACATATGGATGGACCTTCTAGGGTTTCGATTACAACTCCAGCGCCTGAGTAGTAGTCGTTTGATGCACCGTCAATGTACAACTTCCATATGTATTTGGGAGATTCACTTGTTTCGCGAAAGTACTATGGTATAGTAAATTCAATGATGAAGTCCGCCAGAACTTGCCCTTTAATGGCTCGTCTCGGTGTATAAGCAATATCAAACTGACTCAACTCGATGTTCCACTTAAGCAACCTACCAAACGTCTCAGGCCGCGTAAGGGCCTTTCGTAATGGCTTGTTAGTGTAGAACTATGATAGTATGGGCCTGGATATATGGATGGATCTTTCTAGAGGAAATGAAGAGGCAGTAAGCGAGCTTTTATAACTTTGGATAGTTCCTTTCTGCCTCGGTCAGCATATTGCTGACATAATAGACTAGTCGTTGGACCCGATCCTCCCCGCGAACCAATGCGACACTAATGGCGTTAGCTGAAAATGCCAGATAGTTGTACAGTCTTTCATGATCGACTGGCTTTGACAGAATTTATGGCGTCACCAGGTGTTGAATCAATGCTCAGAAATGCGCCTTCACACTTCTTAGTTCATTCAAAGTTTCATTTTCTTTTCCTGATTAGCTTGAAGAAAGGAATGCATTTATCAGCGGACTTGGAAATGAATCTGCTCAAAGCTGCCACATTCCCGTTAAGGCTTTGTACTTGCTTTATAGTTCTAGGAGTCTCAAGATTCCAAATCACCAAGATCTTTTCAGGATTGGCTTCAATGCCTCGATCATTGACAATGAATCCAAGGAACTTTCCGGATATGACTTCGAAGTGACACTTCAACGGTTGAGCTTCATTTGGTACTCTCAAAAGATGTTGAACATTGTTTCCAAGTCTTGACATGATCGATGGTGAGCCACGACTTTACAAGAATATCATCCATGTGCACCTCCATAGTTTTTTCGATCTAGTAAGCAAACATTCGATTGAAAAGTCTTTGATAGGTAGCCCCAACGTTCTTAATTCCAAACGACATCAATTTATAGCAGTAGAGTCCCAAATCAGTGACAAAGCTAGCATGCTCCTGATCAGGTAGGTGCATTAGTATCTAATTGTAGCCGAAATACGCATCCATAAAAGACAAGAGCTCATGTCTGACCATTGAATCTACAAGCTGAATAATTGTGTGAAGCGGAAAGCTGTCATTAGGTCATGCTTTATTCAGGTCTTATTAGTCCACAAAAGTTCTCCATTTCCTGTTTGGTTTCCTGACAAGCACTGTCTTGGATACCTAATCTGGATATAATGCATCTCGGATGAACCCATTCGCCTTGAGTTTATCCACCTCTTCTTTCAGGGTGGCAGATCTTTCTGGATACATACCGCATCTTTTCTGTTTGACCATGACATACCGCGGGTCAATATTTAATGCATGGCTCATGATGTCTGGTGAGATCCCACACATGTCTGAGTGCGTCCAAGCAAACACGTCGAGCTTTGTCAAGAGAAATTCAACCAATTTCTCTTTCATCTATTGGCTTAGTTGAGATCCGACCTTTGTCGTTCTTGAGTCATCATCATCGTTGATCGGAACATCGATCGTCAACTCTACCGGGGAAGCCTGACCGTTTTTGACTTCCTCTTTATTATCATCATCCCTTAGATCAAGATCTTTTAGGAATTGGTTGTAGTGCTCGGGCCTAGGTCCAGGCGTTAGCTGTCTATCAATAAAACGGATGCACAGATATTCCTGTACGTCTTTTCCCTTCTCCTTTCGCTGCATCTTCCGTAGCACAACAACATAATAGGCACGTTCAGCCGCCTGATCTCCCTGAACAACTCCAACTCCATTGTATGTGGAGAACTTAAGAGTTAAGCACCATGGAGCAATGGCTGCCCTAAATTCAGCTAGGGCCGATCGGCCCAAAAAAGTGTTATATGGAGAGTTAATGTCCAACACAACAAATTGAAGAATCCGGACTCTTCGACGATCCCTATTCCCAACTCCACGGGTGCTTCCATCATCCTAGAATGCATCTTTGCACACTACAGCCGAAACAACTTTTCACGGTGCTGGAAAACGCTTTAATAGGGTATGACAGCATTGTTAGAAACGCTGCATAACGACATGCTTTCATAGATACAAAACTTTTAGCAGCAAATCAAAAATGCTGTTAAAAATTTGATTTGACAGTGTTTATATCATGTTGTTAATCGTTTTCTACATCTTTTTATTTTGCTATTTATAGTTGTGTTTTACATTTTCCTCAGCATTCGATAAATGTTGTTATTAACTTTTAAGGTTTACTGTTTGCCATCAAAAGTATTCGCACTTGTGCTCTACATTTCCAACAGCCACAGGTAAATGTTATTAACTCTTAGTTGTAATGATAACATGAATTAAACACTGTCTTTTAGCAATATGATTTTCCCAGCATTCATCTTTTGTTGTATCATATTATTTACATACATATATCATGAAACTGCATTTAGGTGAAATATAAACAGCTTGTATACACAAAATAATTTATTCAAACTCAAAAACTATTATATATAAACACATAACTATTAATCATTTTCATAAACCAAGTTTAACACAATATTCATAACCAAAGAGCATACATAGACCAATTTACAAAATATCTATAATCAAAGACATCCATAAACAAAGTTCATAATATTTATAAACATAACTAAGCATGCACAATATTCATTTACCAAAACATATAAAAAACATTCATAGTAATTTATAGACACCATTGTCCAAAGTGGTTAATTGATTCGGCTTTGGTGCAAGAGGTCACGAGTTCGAAACTTGCTTTCGAACGTTTATTGACATGGGATATGTTGTCACAATGATTGGTTGTATATAAAGTACCATTTCAAAAAAAAAAACATTTCAAGAGTGTGAACTAGAAGAAGTTGTCACATCAAAAAGAACTTCCTGGATGTAATTTATCGTGCTGTATTTTTATATTTGCACCAAAGATGTCTAATTACCTATCAAGGACCATTATAAGAGTTAGCAGCCATAATAAGAAGAAGAAAAATGCAAATTACATGCATAATTAGATTAGAAATCATAATCTAAACAGTGGGATATTATATGTAAACTTGATTTATTTGGAAATAGCCAGTTAATCACCTAACAACATGCTCATACACACAAACAAAAAACTATGTCATCCAAGTCGATATTGAAATCATATAAATTCTAGGAGTGTGAATAGTGCCATACAAGATAGTAATTCTCTATCTTAATTTTCTATGCTTATTCGTCTTAAACTGCTACATACATGCAATAGTTCTAACGTTAACAAATAAAATGACAATTCGCTGGGTAGACCAAATTATGTTTTATACATCCTAAAGTCCTAGCCTTAGTATCATTTTAATACCCATTAAAATTTCAATTAATTTTCTGAAACCTACCATGCTTAAAATATCATGATATTAAAACATTAAGACCTTATGAAAGCATGAAAAATGCACAACATTTAATTACTATAATTGAGTACTTACTGCCATTTATGCTTCATATTAGGCAATTTAGGTGCAAAAAAAATAAAATCATTAGATATAGTCTTCATCCTAATTAACTTTCAAGTGAGCTGATTCATTATACATACATATACACACACACACACACACATATATGTATATATACATATACATATATAGATATACATATACATATATCTATATGTATACATACATACATACATACATACATACATACATACATACATACATACATACATACATACATACATATACATACATACATACATACATACACACACACACATACACACACACACACACACACATATCCCGAACTTGTACGAGCTCGCCAAATTATAATGGACTATGCAGTATATATCCTAATGAGATGAACATGCTAAAAAACTTGAATTGCTTCACAATTGTCAAATTTTAAGTGACATTGAAATTGAGTTATTCTTTTGCACATAGCATGATCATAAAACAAGAGAGATTACTTCACGTTTAGTTTGAGGCATTTTTTCAGCAAGTCCACTATTAGTTTCGTGTAAAACATATCGAGCAAAAATAAAATCATTGATGGTGTAACAATAAAATCGATAATTAAACGAACTTCTTCTAGTAAAAAATAACTTCTAAAATGAACATAAGGCTAAATATAAAAGCCTACTTGTTTAAACATCAAACCCATAGCCATCCAAATTTCATCCAAGATATAGAGCTGGTATTCAAAAAGCCGAAGTTCAATAATTTATGTTATAGATATTTCGAAACATTAATAATTTATTAGATGAAAAGTACCTGGTACATAGATTTAGTCCACAACGCATCCTTGTACTTCTATTGTACCATTGCCTTGGATTCTAATGCCCATAAGTTTCTTTAATTTTGACCACCGTAACAAACCTAAACCCCACACTTTTGTTGGAGGGGACAGTTGTCCCATTTAACTGCAGGCAACATATTGATTAATAACTCATATCATATTTACTAATATTCATCGAATAAAGTAATAAACATTTTACTTTCAAGGGATAATCCCAATTCAATCAAAATATGAATAATTAATCGATTCATCAATAACTAAAATAACTGTAGATAGCTTTATGTGAGTAGAGGGTCCATGAAAGCAATATTGATTATTTCATAACATTCAGTTCAGTGCCAACAGTATTACCTGACAAACTTGTACATGCTTTTATAAACAAAAAAAACATATTTTCATTTTATTTATTTGTTATTTTTTCGTTCCTGAAAAACAAATTAGCTTGCAAGGGCCAAAGAAGGAAACTGGACTAAATAGGAATTAATAACTTGAAGGAATTGATAAACTGAACCATGTGCTCGTGCTAATCACTTTTCCACACTATATATGACCGCCATTAAAAAATTGGCCATCAATGGATTACGTTGTCACTTGTCATGCCTCTTTAAGTTGATCTTGCAAATGCATATTTACTCATCATCTAAGAAAATAGCTTTGTTGAATCATTCAATATATACAATATAAAATGTACTCGCTTGGAATCCATATCACAATTAGCTAAGGATTTGGATAATTATCATGCATTTGTTAAATATAGAGAAGTTGAAAATTGTATTAGCATATGTAAGCAACAGTGTTAACTACCATAGGGTAGTTTTGGCATTTACTATAAGCATAGAAATCTATATTTTGTTGACATATGTTTAGTTTTCTATAGATATGTACTTCGTAAGTAACACAATTTTTGTTATAATTATTGTTTATTTTCAGTTAGAAGATAGGCTTTATAGTATTCTTCGATAAAGTTTGAAGTTCTATAATAAGCAGCGCAAACTTACTCGTTGATATTTCAGTTCATATTTAGTTGATTCGCCTTTTTCTTTATTGCTATGTCATAAAGATGTTATATAGCCATCAATGGTATGTGTTGTAAATTGTAATCAAATCTGAAACTCACATCTCATGCATCATGCAAATATATAACTAAGAAATGTTGTAATGACTTTAAAAAATTTTGCTAAAAGAAAAAAGAAATAAACATAGGACAATATAAGACCTATAGTTGTAATAGAAACGTGTCACTTGAAATCTCCCTAATAAAGTAGTTAGCGATTCTCTTCTAAAAAAATGTACTAAACTTATCCATATAAAGTATATAATAATATTTCCACCCCCAATAAATGAACGTAATAACTTTCACAATATAAGGTGCAGATCTGGAGACAATCTTCAGATCTGTAGCTTTGTCATGCTTGAAATTAAGAGGAGTATCAACGTCCATCAGTGAGAGTGAGGTTTTGAACCCAAGATCAACTGCTGGGGGTGGGGGGGGGGGGGAGAATACATCACAGAATTCTCTTGCTGAACAGTGCAAAGATGACTTGGAAGATGAGATCGACACTGTGATGAAGCGTAGTTTTCAGATCCATTGATATTCTTTGGATCTGACCCTTTCCTTCCAGCATGTTGAATCAGCTGGTGCTTGCCTTCACCTTAAGTTCATCTCTGAATCTGGTAAAATTCTTTGCTGATAGTGCCTTGGTAAGCACGTCAGCCCTCTGATATGTTGCTGGTATGTGATTGACTTGAAGTTTCTGCTTGATTATCTGTTCTCGTACAAAGTACAAGTCAATTTCTATATGTTTTGTCTTTGAATGAAGAATTGGATTTGCAGACATATGAACTGTACTAAGGTTATCACACCATATAACTGGTTTATGATCTGGTTCAACTTTTAATTCACTTAGTAGAGATTTGATCCATAAGACTTCTGCTGTGGCACTAGCCAAACTCCTGTATTCGGCTTCTGTGCTCGATCTAGAGATAGTAGCCTGCTTTTTTGAACACCATGACACTAGATTTCCACCAAAATAGATGCAGTATCCAGTCACTGACTTCCTGTCATCTGGATCTGTTCCCCAATCTGCATCTGAGTAGCCTATGATGTTAAGATTGCTGCCTTTTTTGAATGATAGCCCGTAGTTTACAGTCCCTTTTAAGTAACGTAAGATTCTCTTTACTGCCTTCCAATGTTCATCTAATGGCTCCTGCATAAATTGAGAGACTTTGTTAACACTATACGATATATCAGGTCTGGTTATTGTTGCATATTGTAATGCACCAACAACACTCCTGTATTGCTTAACATTAAATATTGGTTCTCCCCTCCTTTTTGAAAGTTGATAGTTGCTTATCATGGGAGTTGTTTGATGATTTGCCTCATGCATTTTAGCCTTTATCAGTAATTCAGTTAAATATTTCTTTTGGCTGAGGATTATCTCTGATTCTGGCTTTTTAATTATCTCTATTCCCAGAAAATAGTTAATTTCACCGAGGTCTTTGACAGAGAAATTTTTATCCAAGTATGTAATAAGTTTGTTGATATCTTCTCCATTGCTACCTGTAATAATAAGATCATCAACATATATTAGAATGTACATTGTTGTATCCTTATTATTGCTTATAAAAAGAGAGTTATCTGATTTGGTAGATTGAAAGCCAAGTTTTGTTAAAGTATGTTTCAGTCTATCAAACCAAACTCTTGGGGCTTGTTTAAGCCCATATATAGCCTTATTTAATTTGCACACACAGTCTGCATTCTGCCTGTATCCCTGTGGTTGCTCCATATATATTTCTTCCTGTAGAACACCATTCAGAAAGGCATTGTTAACATCCAATTGTCTAATACACCAGTTATTGTATAAGGCAATTGTGAGTATAATTCTCACTGTTGTTGGCTTAACTACTGGAGAAAAGGTCTCATTAAAGTCAAATCCATATTGTTGTGTGAAGCCTTTAGCAACAAGTCTTGCTTTATATCTATGAATAGATCCATCTGGATTCCTTTTGAGTTTGTATGTCCATTTGCAACCCACTATGTTTTTATTACTTGGAGGTTGAATTAATTCCCATGTCTTATTTTTAATGAGAGCATTGTACTCCTCATCCATAGCTGCTTTCCAGTTCTTGTCTTTGACAGCTTGATCAAAGTTTTCTGGCTCTTCAGTTATAGTGGTTGCTGTATAAAGCTTTGGCTTGAATATCCCACTCTTGGCCCTAGTGATCATAGGATGACTGGGTCTGTCCTGACATATGCTTCTGTTTGCTTGATCTCTGTTATTTGCAATGGTATTTTGTTGAGAACTTGTATTTTCTTCATTAACTTGTTGATCTTGACTGACAGGTTGTGATGGAGACTGACTGTGATAGTTAGAAGCTTCTCCTGGTTCATTACTTTTTGAAGAGAGTGAATCAGGATCTTCAACAGTCCTTTTGGTTTCCTTATATTCCCAGTTATCAGAGTAGACAGGTAAGCCAGGTATAGAATTTCTTGGATTAACAACTTTCTTTGTTGTTTTTATATCAGCATCACTAAAAGGGAATACATGTTCATTGAATATAACATGTCTACTGACAAAAATTCTCCCTTTGTTATCCAAGCACTTGTATCCCTTCTGATTAGTACTATATCCTATAAAAGTGCATGGTTGGGATCTAAATTCAAGTTTATTTCTGTTATATGGCCTTAAGTAGGGGAAACATAGACATCCAAAGGTTTTTAAACTTTGATAATCTGGTTTTATGTTATACAACTTTTCCATTGGACTTACTCCTTTTAGAACTCTAGTTGGCAGTTTATTAATCAAATAAACTGCTGTATTAAATGCATCAGGCCAAAATTTTAAAGGCAAAGATGCATGAGCTAAAAGAGTAAGTCCAGTCTCAACAATGTGTCTATGTTTCCTCTCTACTAATCCATTCTGCTCTGAAGTATAAGGACATGTTATTCTATGAACTATGCCTTTTTTATTGAAATAGTTGATGAGAGTCTTAAACTCTGTACCACCATCTGATTGTACAGTTTTAATTGAATAGCCAGTCTGTTTTTCAGCAACTGATATAAAATGTATCACAGCATTATATGTATCAGACTTGGACTTTAGAAAATAGATCCAGGTAAATCTAGAGTAAGAATCAACAAATGATATATAGTATTTGTATCCATAATCTGAATATACTGGAGCAGGACCCCATAGATCCATAGCTACAAGTTCAAGTGGTTTTGTATAAACAGTGTCAGATGAATTAAATGCCAACTTGTGACTTTTACCCATCTGACAGTAGGTGCAAACATACGGTGATGCATTATTATCAAAAGCAATTCTATTATTACTGAGAACTTGTTTAACAACATCAATATTTGAATGTCCAAGCTTATAATGCCATAGATCTAGAACATTATTAACATTAGCAATCTGTGTTGTCTCTGACAGATTACAGTTCTGATGATCTTTCCCATGATTGATTTGCTTAACTACTCTGAAACAGTAAAGTCCCCTGTCAGCATCACCCTGCAATAATATTTCTTTAGTTAGAATGTCTCTGACAAAACAGTAGTTTGGAAAGAACTCAAAATAAACATTATTATCTCTAGCAAACTGAGAAACACTGATTAAGTTTCTTTTGATTTTTGGTACTCGTAATAAGTTATTTAGAAATAATTGTCTAACACCTCTGATATGTGCTTTCCCAGAATGAGTGATATTTATGGACTCACCATTTCCCATTGAAATTGATTGTGTACCTTTATACTCCTTGCATCCTAAGTTTAAGTTGTCAAGATTATTTGTAATGTGATTTGTTGCTCCAGAATCTGGATACCATGCATCATCTTGTATATGCTCTGGTCTTGTTCTTTGATTTCTGTTGTTGTCAACCTGATTGCTTTCCCCAGTTTGCACTTGTGCTAAATTTGCAGTATAGTTGTTATTTCTTTGGTTACTCGAACTCTGTCCTTGTACATAGTTTGAATTCTGCCCTGGAACATAGTTTAAATTTAATCTGAAGTAACATTTGGGTGCTGTATGTCCAATCCTTTCACAAATTTGACATTTTGGTTTATTATTGCCACTCCATCTTCCTCTACCCCTTCCTCTATAGGACTGACCACTTTTTTGATTTTGTTGATCTGCTTTGGTATTATTCTGATTCTTGCCTTTATTGCTTGCTGCATAGTTAATTGACATATCTGTCTCTACTGGTTTCTTGAAATCAATTCTTCCTTCATGTGCAAGTAATATTGAGTGCACATCTTCAATAGGAGGTGTTGATCTTTGAGATGATATGACTGCAACAACTGACTCATATTCATCGTTTAAGCCACTTAATATAATTAATACCTGTTCTGATTCAGTAATTTTGTGGCCAGCTGCTTCAAGCAAGTCACAAGTGGTTTTAATCTTTGCTAGATATTCTCCCATTGATAAATTGTCCTTCTTGATACTGTGAAGAATTCTTTTATGATGCATTATCTTGGCTGCAGATTGGGAGTTAAAGATTCTCTCAACTGTGGTCCATATTCCTCTTGCTGTTTTGCTTCCTATAACTTGGGGCAGAAGTTTTATGCTTATAGAAGATAAAAGCCATGAACATATTAAACTATCTTGTCTCTGAAATTTTGTGTATTCTTCATTGTTGACAGTTCTGTTTTCTTGATTAGTGATGAATCTTGGAGGGATTGACACTGTACCCAAAAGAAATCCTTCAAGACCATAACCTCTGACTGCTGTCTCGACTTGAACTTTCCAGAGAAGATAGTTATCTTCTTCAAGTTGTGCTGTGATGAGTTGACTCTGTGGGCTAATTATTGTTTTGAGAAGACTTTCGGTGGCAGTTTGATACAAAGTCTGAGGATTTGATGATGTGGCTGAGCTTTCATCACCCATGATGAAGAATTTTGAAGAAAGTAAGGGATTTAAAGAACTAGAGGATTCCTTTCAGAAAGCAAGAATCACAATCTGAATGATTCAGGTATGTTGCAGCCGGAAAATTAAGTGATGAGTACTTTTCTGATGATTTTCTTGGCAAGGCACTGCCTCTTTCTTCTATCTGATAAACTTCTTGATTTCTGCTTTCTGAAATGTGAATTTTTTCTTTAAGTCTTTTTCTTTAAGAAATATTGAGCAGCCGAAGATTGTTTGATCTTCTTGGCAGGGCACAAATTCTTAGAGATAAAGCTTTAAACAACCCGATGATGAGAATGATCTGAGGGTTGTAGGTGACACCAAATGATGAGGATAATTCTGATGGTGTTATCTTGATTTCAAAAAGATTGAGATTTCTTTGATTGCTGTTAAGCTGTATGCTCTGATACCATGAAAAGAATTTTGAAAGAGATAATGATTTGTATTATTGCTCATTACACAAATACAGCAGTTACGGTTACATGTATTTATAATACAAAACTGTTTGATACTTGGGCTGGCTGAAATATAGGCCCAGGCCCATAACAGTAATAATACTGATAAAGAGAGAAGGATTGGTACATAAAATTTACATTTCTCTTAACAAAAATGTACTAAACTTATCCATATAAAGTATATAATAATATTTCCACCCCCAATAAATGAACGTAATAACTTTCCAAACTATTCAGTGCCAAAAACTAATGATACACTACAACTTAGTTCTATATCTAATAAAAAGAAAAGTAGATAATGATAGCCGAGTGATAACCATCATGGAACAATGAGCCAATTCTTAAGTGGATAAATAGAATCTTATCATAAAACGGTACCTCAAATCGGTATTTAAAATTTGTTCTCTTTGAATTGAATGGGAGAAAATGAGATGAGAGAAACTTGAATTATTCTCTTATTTGCACCAAGAAATACTTATACTATGGAAATAAACGAAGGATCAGTCGAGGTAGGTTTCATTCAGTAATGTCAAACATAAGTGGTTACTTATTGTCAAAATTATAAATTCAACTTAGACACTCAAGCTATTTGTTGCCTGTCATCTTAAAACATATAAGAGCTTATGCAGATGTCTAAAAAATAAACCATAAAGACCACCCTAATTTTCATCATTTGGTTGTCTCCCAAAAAATACTCTAGATTTAAGCAATTGATGTTAAAACATTATGGGTTTTGTCTAAGAATGGAAAACCGATTTACTATGTACTTTCATGTCAAAATCAACCAATTAAAGAACACAGGAAATTTTCCTCAAGGACAATTTTTAGGGTTTTTTTTAGATTTAGGACAGCCCGCTAATTATTTTCTCACAAGGACACACGCATGTATTTTCCTTTCAGCCACTTTCACGCGCTGCTTCTTCTTCTTCGTTTCGATCAAATTTTTCTGTCACGATCCAATTTACTTTCGCAATCAAAATATCGATCAATCTTGTTTGGTCATTTCAATTTCATTCTTCTGAAAATTATAGTTCATCTATTATATTTTTCTCATGCGCGTTTGTCGACCTCGTTCTTTTCATATTTCTACCGTGATCTCGTTTTTTTTCAAAGTTTTGATATAAAGTTGTTTGGGTTGTATATAAAGTTGTGAGAGTTGAAAAATATCATATTTTATGTTCAGTTTTTGGTTTTTATTTTTATTTTTTTTCTTATTATCATTTTATTATTATCAGTAACTAGGTATCAGTTTTGTATACGGTAGGTATCAGTTTTGCGAAATTGAATAATTAATGTTCTACATTGAACATATTTTTACTAATGTTTTTATTTTTTTTGGCTGTGGTGATAACAGTCTTCTTTGTCTGTTTGTGTTGAATTATAACACTTTTAGCTGTCGATTGTCTATTGATTGCTCTTTATATGATTTGAAGAATGAGATATAAGCTTGTTATGATTGGAAAAGTATTATTGATTGGGTTGTATATAAGCTTGTGATAGAGTGGAAAAGTTTTGAACTCTAGCGTCCATTATTTCGCTTTCGCATATTTTAGATTGGGGCTTGCGGATGTGAAAAATTTGAAAGGAGGAGGGACGAACAAAATCGAGAGTAGGCATTTTTATTCTTTCGCTGGTTTTAGGTTTAGGGTTTCGAAGTGAATGAAATAGAGAGGGGGATCGGTTATTGGATTTTATCACAGCACCTAATATGTAGAACGTGGGCCAAGAAAATTTTGTAGCCCACAAACCTTCATCAATTTATTAAAAGAATTTCAACTCAATTATAAACTCCAAATAGTAATTAGCTAACCGATTTGATCGTCTAATGACGATGATCAATCGATACGAAATCCCGGGTTGTTATAGACTCCCCTCCTTATAAAAATTGCGTCCCCGCAATTTTCATAATTAAGGTCGTCACTAACTATTAATTTTCTAACATAAACTGGTAAAGCTAGAAAAATAAAAGTCGGGAATACAAACTCCAAAGAAATCTTTTAATTTCATAAAAGAAATTTAAATTCTCAACAAAATCTAATTATCAAATAGATAATTAGGAAACGACTAAACTGGATAAATGCAATTATCAGCAATATCTAATTATCCATGCGATAATTAGAAGGCAGCAAAATCTAATTATTAACAAAGATAATTATAAAACACAAATCATAATTCGCAAAACTGCAATTAACTAGTTACCCAAACGATAATCAGAAATCTCAAATCACAAATATCCGATTATCAAAAACGATAATCAAATCAACAATTATTGGATTAACAAAAACGATAATCAAATCAACAAATCAACAATTATTCGATTATCAAAAACGATAATCAAATCAACAAATATTCGATTATCAAAAACGATAATCAAATCAACAAATATTGGATTATCAAAAACGATAATCAAATCAACAAATCAACAATTATTCGATTATCAAAAACGATAATCAAATCAACAAATATTCGATTATCAAAAACGATAATCAAATCAACAAATATTCGATTATCAAAAACGATAATCAAATCAACAAATATTGGATTATCAAAAACGATAATCAAATCAACAAATATTGGATTATCAAAAACGATAATCAAATCAACAAATCAACAATTATTCGATTATCAAAAACGATAATCAAATCAACAAATATTCGATTATCAAAAACGATAATCAAATCAACAAATATTGGATTATCAAAAACGATAATCAAATCAACAAATATCCGATTATCAAAAACGATAATCAGAACACATATCAACAAATATTCGATTATCAAAAACGATAATCAAATCAACAAATATTCGATTATCAAAAACGATAATCAAATCAACAAATATTGGATTATCAAAAACGATAATCCAATCAACAAATATCCGATTATCAAAAACGATAATCAGAACTCATATCGACAAATATTCGATTATCAAAAACGATAGTCAAATCAACAAATATCCAATTATCAAAAACGATAATCAGAACTCATATCAACAAATATTCGATTATCAAAAATGATAATCAAATCAACAAATATCCAATTACCTGTAGATAATTGGATGCAACAAATATCTAGAATCAATTAAGATAACTAGAAAATCAACATAAAGGTTGGATCGATCCCATCAGATGGCGAGTTTTAGCTACGCCGCACGTGCATCTCATATGGCCGAAGCCTACCAAGTACCCATCATAATTTTGGCGCCCATCATATGACCCGAAGGTCCAACATATGACCCGAAGGTCTGGTACTGGTATTTGACCCGAAGGTCCATCATATGACCTGAAGGTCCTCATAGTGGCTCGAAAGCACACGAAAATCATCATATATTCAATTAACGATTCCGAAATTAACCGAAATAGCAAACGCACATGTCCCATACCACGTGTTTTACTAAATCGTTTGATTCTCTTCATCGTTTTCTTGAACGTGTAAAATCATCAAAATCATCAAACAGCAAATGTTTCAATTAACGAGTCCGGAATTAACCAAAATAGCAAACGCACATGTCCCATAACCACGTGTTTTACTAAATTGTTTAAATCTCTTCATCGTTTTCTTGAAAGTGCAAAATTGTTTATTCCAAAAATAACATTTCACATTCTCAAACGGACAAGTCCGGAATTAAGCGAATCAGTAAAAGAAAGGGGTCATAATCCTCGATTTTGCTGAAACGTTTAAATCGCTTCCTCATTCTTTTGAAAGCGCAAAATGTAAAACTTCTGAAAAAAATTTCATTTATTTCATAAAAGTATTAATCTACATTCTCAAACGAATAAGTCCGGAATTAAGTGAATCAGTAAAAGAAAGGGTTCATAGTCCTCAATTTTGCTGAATCATTTAAATCTCTTTCTCATTCTTTTGAAAACGTAAACTGAAATTTTTTGAAAACAAATTTTATTTTAAAACTCTTTTTATAATCACGTGATTAAAACAACAACATAAGTAGCAAATTCGAAAAGAAATTGCACTTCTCAAAACACCGTAAAAAAAACGGATCTCAAAATCAGCATTGCGGAATAACCGCTTGAAAATCCACTTTAAAATTTGACGGTTACTGAAGTCAAAGCGACAGTAATTTTTAAATGTCAAAATCTTATCAAAATAATTTGCATCAAAATATAATATCAGTGAATTTTCATTCATTAAAAATGTCAACAAAACACCATGCTTCAAAAACATAACATTGATGTAAAAATCCCGTTATAAGAATAACGGCAATAAAATACGTTTCATAACCAAGCATCGGTTCAACATAGTATTAATGCAGTAACGTGCAACTTTAAATTTGCACGCATACTACCAAATGAACAAAGAAATCATTCGAATATATCTTCAATGAAGATAATTCAAAACAGCAAAAATCAAATCAACATGTGATTAGCATCAAATGAAACCAGCAAAAATTTCAACAAAACCACATAGCTGCAATCGCTTCGAATCCTCAAATCGGATTCGAAGTTTTTTTTTTAGAAAACAAAATAAACACAGCTATGTAAACAACAAATGAAATTTATTTCTATTTCATATTTTGATTTTTAAATCAAAATAATTATCGTCTGTACTCAGCGAAGCAGTCACACTGTTTTCGCTGCGCACTCTAATAAACAAAGCATAAACAAATTAAATCATCAAAACACAAATTCACTTTTATTTTTAAATAAAGGTATTTAAAAATTTCCATCATATTTTCAAAACTTTGGTTTTGACTCAAAGCACATATAAAACATCGACAAATAGTTGTAACATATATTCCATCTAAGTTATGTTTTATATTATGTCCTAAACCCCAAGCTCTGATACAAACTATGACGCCCCACCTCTATGCTCACAATAACAAAGAGTATTAAAAGAAATACTGTCTATTATTATGAAGAATAAGGCTGGATAGGAGCGGCCATCCGTAGTTAGACCTTACACTAGTATTGGTTATCTCGATAGGAGTGGTATATATTTTTATTTTTCATCTCATATTTGTTTACTCCCATCGACATACCCAATTCTGGTATAAAACGAACTACGATGGTTCATAATAGTTTAGGACAATATATATAATAATAACACAGATAATTAAGTGCGAAACACAGATATAACAGAAAGTCCCATATATATATAACTGATGTCAGTTGATATACATGTGATACAATACATATGATACAACTACAACTGTCGACTCTGGAAGTTACATATACAAGTACATTATCGTGAACAATATACATGAACATACAACATCCTATACACATACACTAACTACTATAAAGGACGACGACTACTCCAAAAGATATAAAAAGACTTCATAACTCTAGCAGCAGCCCGAAGTAAGATATCAACAACCTGCAAATACTCGGTCTGACCCGAGTATTACATTCAAAGGAAAATAATACACGGGTCAGTCTAATTCAAATTCAGTTATTAATGCACAGAAGCAGTAATAATTAATTAACAATTAGACGACAGTCAAAATAAATTCACCCATCCGATCCTTTAACAAGAAAATCGGATAACAGTGAATATAAGACATAATAGTGTTAAACAACTAATCAACAAATTCAAATTATCAACGGAGATAAATGAAAGGATCATGAATGAAAATAATTTAGAAAACATTAGAATTGCCTAAACGGCAATTAACAACAAAATCTAATTATTAATATATAATTAGTAACTCATAATCTAATTATCAATAGATAATTAGACAACACCAAAATCATCAAATTAAACCAATCTAAATACAATTTCAAAATATGGAATTGGCAACACAAACAATTTCATCAATTGAAATCAATCAATTTAAAATGTCAAATCTGGTAAGGCTGCAGTACACGCACGCGTGTACTGCCTCGCCACTACTGTGATGAAATAGGAATCAACACAAGGTCAAATCCGAGTTTTAGAACTGGATTCAACTCAAGTGAAATAAAATAATGTCACTACTGTGTGGCTGAAGATAATACAAAGTCAGGGAATCACATAACAGCATCAAGACCGAAGTCAACATGCATGCAACAAAGAAATGAATCATGCAAGCCAGATCAAAATGCTACTGCACAAGACTAAGGTGCAGGCACGAGTGGTACAGGATATGCAAACTATCTCAAAAAGTGATACAACAGTAAGCATTTCAATATTGGACAGAGCAATTTTGAGGGAAACATGCATTCTAGCAATTATGACAACAACTTGAATATTGCAAAATAGCTACTCACGCATGCAGCTAAGGATAACCCACGCTTGTAGTACTTTTGCATACTGAACTAAATTACGCTAAAGAAGTGCATGCGTAGTTCATAAGGCAACAGTTCCAGAAACAAAATATCCAGAGTCAATCCAAATACAACACTAATCAGAGCCATGGCCACCCAAAATGCCACAGTTTTACATATGTTCAAGCTCAAGAACAAGTTCCCAAACAGCTCAAAACTGCACAATTCCACACGGGCAAACTTTATACAAAATGAAACTGCAACCCCTACTTGAACTCAAGGGCAACTGCAAACAAGGAACTGCAGTCACCACATGCACACAAGGGTAAGCTATTGCCAAGAAAACCCGAAATCAAAACAATATGCATATACAGCTACAAGCTGGAACAGAGCACGTAAGAGTGCAAGAACAACTAAAACCAGTCATATGTATACTACACATGGCAGTAAAGAAAGAATGTAGCAAGACCCAAAATAAACAACAGCAAATTCTACAAAGGTCAGAAATCAATGAATATTGAAGCACACGTACATGAACATGAAGGCAACAAGTATAACAGTGAAATAAAGTGGATGGCTGTCTCAAGCAACAACAACCATACATGTTCGAACAGAGCAAATGTTCGAACAGAGTAATGCATACAAGCTTCAGATTAATGAACACATGAATGCAACCTTACATATGCCGAATACTACGTGAAATATAAGTGCAGACTGAATGCAACAAACACATCAGATCAAGGCATATGAAACTGAATATAAGTCAAAATACTCGGCTCACCAAAATGCAAATCTATGCAGTGAAACCAGAAGTGTATAAGTCCGACTAAAATGACCAAAATGCTATCAAGTGAATATGGTAACACTGCAGACAAATGTACAATGAACTACATGATGAACTTGTATACAGTTACCAGTGAATAACTAAATGAAACTGGACCAAATTCAACTCAAATGCAACTATATCATACTTGATACAAGAACTACATGATATACATGGAGGCAATGCCCAAACAGCCACCAGTAAGCCGACAATTCACAATGCAATTACATACATACATGAACGAATGAATACACGAAGCAATGCAAACTAGTAACTCGTCATAATTCAAACTACAATTTCAATCAGATATGCCACAGAGAAACCAGTCTCAACTAATTCAACAAAACACACCTGCTCATCTACCAAACAGCAAAGGTTCAAGTAATGTCGAACAAGACTACAAAAAGAAAACCAGATTCAAGTAAAATGAAATGTTTCAAAACAAAGTCAAGGCCGAAATCTTCAGTTTAACAAAGTATAATCTAAGTCAAAAGGAAATCGTACGACGAAGTCAAAAATCATCAACATCGAACAAGATTGAACCGCCCAGATAAATTAAATCACAAATCCAAACGATATAGGAATTCAAACCCTAGATAAAGCTGAGCTTGAAACAGATGTGAGTGAAAAGAATCACTCACCTTGTTTTCCAGAGCACGCGTCAAAGAATCGACAGCCTCAATTCGAAGCAGTGGTGTCCAGAAAATATTGCCGTAGCAAATCAAGTTGCGGCGGCCACGAAGTCGATTGCACTCTAGCATCCATTATTTCGCTTTCGCATATTTTAGATTGGGGCTTGCGGATGTGAAAAATTTGAAAGGAGGAGGGACGAACGAAATCGAGAGTAGGCATTTTTATTCTTTCGCTGGTTTTAGGTTTAGGGTTTCGAAGTGAATGAAATAGAAAGGGGGATCGGTTATTGGATTTTATCACAGCACCTAGTATGTAGAACGTGGGCCAAGAAAATTTTGTAGCCCACAAACCTTCATCAATTTATTAAAATAATTTCAACTCAATTAGAAACTCCAAATAATAATTAGCTAACCGATTTGATCGTCTAATGACGATGATCAATCGATACGAAATCCCGGGTTGTTACATCTGTCATGGCCAGACTCCAATCCACCTTTCTCGACTAACACAATCATCGCCAACAACTCGCGACCTCAACCTCGACCAAACCACGACCTAATCAAAATTTTCTTCTCACCGCCTCCTGCAAAACACCAATCACAACTGCGACATCAAACACAGACTCAAAGAAATTGGAAATTGTAATTTTGGTTTTGTGAAAGTGATTTTGGTTTTGGAGAGACTGTGGAAATTGATTTTGCTTCTGAGCAATTGAACGAGAAATCGATTTGTTTTGATTTAATTTTATTTTGAAAAGACAGTTCGTTGATTTCTGAGTGAAAGCGAGAAGAAGGAGACAGACATAATTCTTTATCTTTGTTTTAATTTGTATCTGGGCTTGGGCTTTGTCCTTACGGTAAAAGTTTTTTGCGCGTGTCCTTCTGAGCAATTATTTATTTTAATTTGTCCTTTAAAATTATTTCCCCTTAAAGAATATAATCAATAATTTTGCTGAAGTAGAATTTGTAAAATATCTCCTTTATAGTGTGCACTTATCAAGCAGGAAACCTAATTGTGTGCATATCTCTACATAGACACATTTAAACTGAACAAATAACGGTATTATGCAATTAAAGGAGCATAAATACACATGATTGGTTTCCTCTTTTATCTGGCTTCTTTCTTGATTTAAGGGCATATCTTCAAACTCGTCTCTTTGCCGTTCAGTTAGAGTTCTTTCCATCTCGGCCTTTCGCAAAAAATAGAAAATGTAGCAATAAACTAAAATAGACTGCTATATTTTTGCAATTTAATTTGAAACTATCATAGCCATGTTGAGTTATATTGATTAAAACCATAGATACAAATCATAATGTAACAGGTCGCTCGCCTAGCTTCTACCAGCTGCATATATGGAGGTAGATTCTTTATCATGCTCTAGAATGTAGGTAAGTGGTAGCGATGTGGGAATCCATCTACAATTTCAAATATTGGACAAAGAAATTTTTACTAGGGGACTATTGCATCGACCCGAAAATTTCGACTTCGAAAATTTCAGATTGTTAGAGAAAAGAAGAAAGAGATAGAAGAAGAAATAGGAAATAAAACACAGAATCTCACATTCGCAGCAGATCAAAACATAATATCAAATAACAAAAGTTATACAAAGAAGAATGTATCTGTTAATTTACATCAATACATCAGAGTTACATCCAATCTCATAAAAACTGGACAGTATAACAACTTGTCCCAAATATACAATATTACTTAGTGGAATGCTCTATACGTCCCTGTCATCTAGCTCACCTTCTAAGTTCCAAAACGTCCTTACCTGAAAATCTGTAATACTCGGTCTGACCCGAGCATTACATCAAAGTAACACCCGGGTTAGGTTGGAAACCAGCGTGAGTAAACCCATCTAACAAGAAATACAATTGCATAGAGCTTTATTTAAAATTCGAAGTAACTCGTACCTTACTACGAGTTCCTAACACGTTATTGTCAACACTTATTTTCAAAATCAAATCCTAAGTATTCTTACTTAGTTTAAATGGTCCAGTCATTTAAATGTATCTCATTCCAACCTATTGATTTCACATACCAAATCTATAAAGAAGCGAAGTGGTTTCGGGTATTTGCTAATAACCGATCTCGGTTTCTTCGAATCCAATGTCATCTTAACCCAAGTTATTCAAGTGATTGCAATTCAATTTTAAATACCAGATGCCAACTTTTACACAGCAATTCATCATAGATAACCACAATATCACTATTTAATCCAAACGTATCGTATTACAAAACATTTTATATCACAAAACATTTCATATCAGAAATATCAACCAATAATTCATAAGCAAGATAACGCCATTTCTAATTAATTTAAATAAATTAAATTAATTACTTTAATCACCTTTTAAATCCTGCTACTTAACCATTAATTATTTACAAAAAATTAATTAATCATCCTTAATCATCCACTAATTAATCTCATTCATTAATTAACTAACCTTTTAACTAATTATCTTAATTAATAAGTCCTTTAGTTAATTACACCAAGTAATTAATCCTTAATTACTTCCATCAAGTAATTATCCCATTGGTAAATTATCCTTAATTAATCAACCTCCATTAATTAATTAATTAATTCAACCTAACAAATTAATCCTTTATTTTCTTATATAAAGTAATTAATCATTTGTGTAATTAATTTCTAATTACCAATCCATTAATTTCTAATTACCAATTAATTAATTTCTAATTTATTAATTGGCAACCCTCAATTATAAATTAATTTATCCTTAATCATTCATTGATTAATTTTCTCTTTAATTGCTCTCTTAATTTAATTAATCTTTAATCACCAAAATCCTTAATTAACTTTTAGATAACCCATTTATCTTTATTACTTACTTAATTATTAATAACATATAAATTCACATCATTCTATTCTCAATCACAAATTTAAATTAAGTTTAAAAATAAACTTAAGAATCTACTTAATTAATTTAAGTAAAAATATATCCAGCGGCTTCTTAAGCCAATATTTAAAACATTTTTTTACAAAGAAATAAATTTAAAATCAGCTTGAACTTGATTAGGTACTTATTCAAACTTTATACAAAAAACTGGAAACCAAAATTTACTATACAGAACAAACCCGAGCCTACTTCGTTTCTTCCCCGAGCGAAACACGAGAAAGCACACGAGTCTTCCCCTTCTACACTACTTCGAGTCAGACTCCCATATTCCCGAGACAAAACCCGGGTACAATCCTTCTTTCCCAAAGTCGAAACAACCCAGACACATCACAATGCACACTGCACGTGTACGATGACTCGCGACTCCAACCAACCTACATCGGCCTCGACACATCGCCGATGATCCCTATTGACCTTCTAACCACCTAGATCGGCGAATTCGCGAGCAAAATAAAATCGAACCCATCGTTCCAAAAATATAGAATGAAACCCATCGGAAATCCATCGATCACCGACGAACTCGTCCGTGCGAAGCCACGCCGACTTCACCAAAGTTGCCTCGACCTCCTATCTTTGATTTCCCACATGCGAACAGTCCCGATGCATCACCATCGCCACATTCACCACGTCAACAACGACGAACCAAACCCATCACTAAACCTTAAATTACCTCCGACTCGCCGCCTCGATCCATAGAAAATTCCCTACCTATTTTTCCCAAGATCCTTAATCCATAGGCCACCTCCAATCCAAACCCTAACCTCCAATTCATCGCCGATCAACGACAAACAACCAAAATGCCCAAATCGTTCAACTCGATTTATCCCAACGATTATCAAACTAAAAATCAAGCTATTACCTTTAAAATTCATCACTTACTATCACAAATCAGATAGGTTGGTCAAAAACAGAGAACTAAAGTGGTCCATTTTTGACCCAAATTAATTTTTCACTAATTTTTTTTTTCTAATTTAAATTAATTACTAAATATAAAATCCTAAAAATATTTTTAGAATTGATATTACATAGTTAGGAACAGTTTTCATTTAGGAATCCAAGCATAAATCAAATTTATCAGCAAAAATGAATTTTTGAAAGACTGTTCTTAAGCCTATGAATAATAATAGAGTAGATATATATACATGCATGGACATATCTTAAACAAACAAATGTTTATATATACGTTCACAACCAAACATTCAAGTAAACATTATACACTATATTTCTATAAATTTTTATCACATGCAACAAGTTCAATCACAAAATTTTAACTGTTTTCAAGGTAAAAGTTTACTCACAATTAAAAGAACAGAGGAAGTTTTCTTCCTGAAACCTAGAAATTGCTTGATCATGAACTGCTGATTTGTTGTTAAGATGATCCGTGCACTACAAGAAAAAACAACTTTGACAGCAGCTATCCTCAGCGTTTCTCCTTTCAGTGCTGTCAACGAAAATCTTGGAGGGAAATTATTACGTGTGAACGCTGAGAAAACCTAAAATAATATAACTTTGCCGCCTCATTTTTCACTTCGCCTGTTTACTTTTCTCAGCCTTTCATCTCGTTAACACCTCCGCTACCTAAAATGAAATTAACCCTCTCTTCCAATCACTGAAATTCGCCTTCATCAGTGCCGCTTCATCGTTCAGACATCTCCCTTCACCATTCTTTCGATTTCGAATCTGAATCATCACCGCTAGCTGCTCCCTCTACAGGTACTTATTTTCAACCATTCGTCGATTTTGTTTAGGTTTAAAATGGGTTCTTCAATTAGTTTATCGATTCTGTTATTTCAGTATATGTTTTTCGATTGCCCTAAATCAAAATTTGTTGGATCGATTTTGTTGGTAAATTGATGTTAATGAGTTTATTAAGATTGTTGTATGTTAATAAGTTTATTTTAAAGAATTTGGATATCTAGGAAAATAGGGTCTTTTTTGTTGTTTATTAATTAGGGTCAGTTATCAATTCTCCAAGAGATTAAGATACACGGATTGTGATAAGCCGACACTGGAGATTCCAGATCTAATAAACATTGCTACAAATAAGCTAGAAGTTCTGAAAGTTAAAATTCCCAAGGAGAGAACAAACTGAATATGAAATTGAGTTGTTAGAGAATGAGTTGAAGTCCTTAAACAGTGAAAGAGAAAACCATATTGTTCCATACTCATCACCAAAGATTGAGAGCTTCTCTGAGCATGGTTCTGGTTCAGCAAATGTTGCAGTACCTTTGAATGCGTGTAACATTATTTGTTGAGAATGAGTGCAATGTAATACATACAAATGAATATCACATACTACGTCCAATGTTAAAGAAGTATTAGAAGTTATCGAGTATAAACATTGTTTCTGATTGACTTGTAGATATTTATAAAAAAACACCATTGACTATTTCTGACTGTTTCCTTACCCGATGATGACAAGCTTTATGCACCATTTTTGGTTTTTTAGCTGTCCTAAATATGACTAACATGTCGTGTTCAGATGAGCTGACAATATCGATTGACTGAGTGCAACCATCTTCATAGGTTTTGAAAATTTCTTCTACCCAGTTCAGGATATGACAAGGAGCATACCAACTTTTCAGCACAGTCGAGACCGTCAAATGTCGGTAAGGACTGAAAGTTACTCTATGCTTTTGCTCAAAAATGACTTTGTGAATCCAAAGCCCATGTTTGATCATGTATAAACATTGTTTCGGAAAAAAATGTTTTGATGTCCTTATATACGGTGATATGTGAATTAGTCAGTTCTCGTACATGTATTTACTATTGATTTTAATTATTTACCCTAGTTCTTTGTTAACCAAACCAGTGTTAAAAGACACCACAGAACATACCCGTTGTAGTACATGTTAAATGCTGCTTATATTATTTAACTGCCAATAACTCCTCCACAATTTGTTTACCTGTACATATTGTTGTTAGCATCATTTTCTTTTTGTGTAGGCTGCATGGGAATAAGTTTTATGTTAACTTTGTTTTTATAAAAATTAAACAACTTTATAAAAATTGACTAAATTTTATTAATTTCTAACCAAGTTAACTAAGTTTTATTATAAAACCAAGTTTCTAATATTAATTAAGTTTTATAAAGATTTAACAAACTCGACTAAGTATATAAAAATATAAATTAACAGAATCTTCTACAACAACAACAACAACTATAATAATAATAAACAACTAAGATTTATAAATATTATATAAGTTTATAAAAATTAACCAAGTATTATAAAATTTAACTAAGTTAACTAAGTTTTATAAAAATTAACAAGTTTAGTTTATAAAAATTAACTAAATATATATTAAAAATATATATAACTAAATCTTCTATAATAGTAATAATAATAATAATAATAATAATTCTCATTATTATTACTATTATTAACTAAGATTTATAATAATACTAAGTTAACTAATATTTATAAATATTAAATAAATTTATAAAAATTAACTAAGTATTATAAAAATTTAACTAAGTTAACTGAGTTTTATAAAAGTTAACAAGTTTAATTTACAAAAATTAACTAAGTATATAAAAATATAAAATATAACTAAATCTTCTATAATAACAATAATAATAATAAACTAAGATTCATAATAATAATAAGTTAACTAAAATTTATAAATATTAAATAAGTTTATAAATATTAAATAAGTTTATAAAAATTAACTACTATTATAAAATTTTAACTAAGTTAACCAAGTTTTATAAAAAGTAACAAGTTTAATTTATAAAAATTAACTAAGTATATAAATAGATAAAATATAGCTAAATCTTACATTTCTATGTTTAATTAAAACTATAAGCAGTTCAACCAAAATTGGTGTATAATTAATTTCATGCATAAATTTCAAAATTAATAAATAAACAAAGAATTTGGAATCAGGTAAAACATTTAATTTAAGAAGCAAAGAAAATGGAACTGATCAGTCATATTTAAAAAGAAAAATATATACTATAAGAAGCCTGTCATAAGTCGACTGAAAAACAAAGATAGCTAAAATATGAAGAGGGATGTAGTTTTTAATCTAATTTTTTAGGATGTAGCTAAAATATAAGAAGCTGGTAACTATCAAAGTTTTTAATCTAATTTTTTTTTCTTTGGCTTTTTAGGATGTAGTTTTTCTCTCAACATGTTTTTCATCTCTGCATATTTTGATATATGTTTCACTGTGTTTATCCTTATTTCGATGCATATGTAGGTTTCTTTATTGCTTTGGATATTATCTACAGCCGAAATGTTGCTTTTATGTCCTAAACTCCTCCACTTTATGTGGTATAACAATGAAATCCTTTATATTTCACATTCTCATTATTAGGACTTGATTCGGTGGTGAGCTACACTATGGGGAAAATATTGCTTCCATATTTTAGAAACTAGCATGCTCTGCTAATAGGTAAATCTATTATTGCTCTAAATATTCATTTTGTTTCATCTACGCATTTCTTGTATCATAATTGTTACGTGTCTAGGAGGTATGCTTCGATATATTGAAGGCTATGTCCAGAAGGTAAGCTTCTTTCTTTAAAGGTAACATCATTTTATATGATTTTGATATGTAGGCTGACTATGCACATCTTGTATCAGGTGAATCCAAGTAACGCTCTATTAGTAGTTGGCCAATTGCTGGATGATGAGTGCTCTGAAGATTTTATTAAAGCTCTTATCCTCTCAGTTTGATCTCTTCTCCCTGTAGAGCCTTTGGTGGATGAATGTGAAAAAAGGTTTATAATATGATACTTATTTTCAACACTATACTCTTCTTGTTTTAATTTCTGCTGTTTACACCTGCTGCCTTATGTCTTTGTAGAAATCGTCTTTGACTGCTCACACAATTCTTGGAACATCTTATGAGTGAGGGAAGTCAAGATGTACATGTTCACAATGCTTTGGGGAAAATCATCATCGACAACAACAATAATCCTGAGCCAGATAAGCATTCATATCCTTCATTTGATAAATCTTTCTGTATTTAATAAAGAAACTATACTCACTTTTTTTTCTGTAATTCTTAGAAATTAAGTTTTGAAAAAAAAACTAAATTTGTAAAAATAACCAAGTTAATAAAATTAAACTAAGCCACTGCTACCAAGTTAATAACCAAGTTAAAAAAATAACTGAATCTGATGAGCCACTGCTACCACCTAAGCCACTGCCACTACTTGAACTTTGCTGAGCTACTTCAACTCCACTACGACCACCAGCTTCATCTTGTGTTGCTGCAATTACCGAGCTGCTACTAGCTGTCATGTTTGGAATTGCTTGGCCATTGGTCAAGCTAATTAATATGATCAATACCGTGAGTGAAGAAACTAGTAAGTTTAATAAAAGATAACTATGTTAGCTAATTTATATAATTTAACCATGTTTATAAAAATTAACTAAGTTTATAAAAATTAATTAAGCTTATAAAAATCATTTAAATTATATAAAATTTGACCAAGTTAACGAAGTTTTATAAAATTAACTAGATTTTATAAAGTTAATAAAAATTAAATAAGTCTTATGAAAAACAATTAAGATTTATAAAAAATTAAATAAGATCTATAAAAATTAAATTAGCATTAAAAAATGAACTAAGTTAACTTAGTTTTATAAAAATTAATTAAGTTTTATAAAATTTTAACTAAATTAACCAAGTTTTGCAAAATTTAACTAAATGTTATAAAAATGTACTAAGTAGACTAAATTTTATAGAAATTAACCTAGTTTATAAAAATTAACTAAATTTTGTAAAAAATAACCATGTTAATAATTTTTTTAATAGTTTAGCTAAGTTTTATAAATTTTAGTACTAATTAAACTAAATTTTATAAAAATTAATCTAGTTTAAAATTAAATATTTTTTGTAAAAATTAACTAAATCTTATAAAAATCAACCTATCTATAAAATTAATCAAGTCAACTAAATTTTATAATAATTAAATAAGTTTATAAAAATTAACCTATCTATAAAATTAACCAAGTTAACTAAATTTTATAATAATTAAATAAGTTTATAAAAATTAACTAAGTTAAATTTTTTTTATAATAACTAATAAGTTTATAACTAATATGATTTGGAGAATTTGAAATTATCCTTAACATATTTCAGTGCTTAATGTTCAGATTGTGCATTTGTGTTCTACCATTGCATACAAACCCATAAGTTTTAATACTTCAAATCGGTTATGTTTTTTACAAATAGGCCATTAAATTGCGTGCATGACATTTTGATACATGTGTAGATTTTATTTCCTTGTTGCAATATGTAGGTAATTAATTCTTTTTCCCATGTTTAGATAGTGATCTAGCAACGAGCAATAATTAGACCTTGCGTTTGAATCCTTCCATACTAGTTGGTATAGCTCGTCTCCAAAACCAAAGCCAAAATCATCATATTATAAATTGGATGAAATCATTAGGTAGTTTCTATTCCAATATGTCACAGGAATATGAATCTCAGCTTGTGAAACCTCTTTCAACACCAAACTGTAGGCTGAAAGTAAAGGACTTCATATGGTCCGAACACGAGTGGCCTAATATACAATTCAATGATTTCAGGGCACAAGAAGATATCAATGTGTTCAGTTTAGCTGCTATGAATGAAAGCAATGAATACGAAGAAATGTGCAGGAAGATGGTGGGCGCAAGCGGGAGTTGGGGAATTTTCAGGTTAGTAGATCATGGAGTGCCCGAAGAGATCGTCGAGGACATGATAACACAGTGCTCGAGATTATTTTGTCTTCCAGTTGATCAAAAAATCAAAGGGGGGAGACAGGAAGGGGTGCCGCTTGGTTATTCAGCAAGCAATCCAGATTATACTGGTAATTTGCCGTGGGCAGAGATTCTGCAGCTGCTTCAATCCAAGGATCAGGTGGTTGGTTTTGCAAAAAAAGTTTTCGGAGATGAACATCCAAATTTTAGGTAATTTTAATCATCATTTAAATAAGTGTTCTATGAACGTTGCATGCCCTAATCAACTATGCTACCCTTGTATGTTGAAAATCCTTTCTATTTCATTATGAATTTTATTTATATTTTTAAGTTTTGCGTTTGGACAATATCGTAAATGTGACTCAGTGTTGCAGTGAAGCTTTGATAAAATATATGGATGCACTAGACCGATTAGGAATGGTTATATTGGAGATGCTGGCACATGGTCTGGGACTGCCAGATGACCATTTTACCAAAAATTTGAAGGAGAAAGAGTCTACGATGCTTCGAGGAATGGTTATATTGTAAAAGTTTTCGTACATATGCTTTCAATTCTCTCTCATTTTCATTTAGGGAAGCTGAGTTATACCAGTGTTACCAGTTTGTTAAATAATGGGAAATTGGCAGCTACAGAAATGTTTTTTTTTTTTCCATTTTGTACATTTGTTTGCTAAGTCTAATTTTAAGAAGAACACTAGCACTGAATATCTTATTATCAATGTTGTATCTAATATGTTTGTCACTTTGCTTTTTTCAACTTGCAATAATATACAAGTAATGGGTAATAAATGTGTGATTTTATTGTAGGTGTTTCTGCTTTGGCTGTGGCAGGGCTTCTGAAGCTTCTCTCTTTCTTTCTTACTTTCTCAAACAAAAAAGGTGCATGGTTATGACTCTTAAATACTAATGTGTGTACATATTAATTGTACATCAACTTACATCTTTATTTTAACATAGTATTTAGCTTAAAACTAGGTTATTATAATGGAAAATTTACTTCTAGCTTAACTGAAACCCAAAGGGTTAAATTTTAGACGGACGAACTGTAAACTTGTGTTATTTCAATATTGAAAAAGGGTTAAATTTTGAACTAAATATTGGGATGTAAGCTTAACCGAAACCCAAAGTACTATTTCTGCAGATCTCTTTTAAATTTTTACACCATAATTTGCATTGTGGTAATGGTTTTCAATCTTGTGATATTTAATAGGTTATCACACGGTCTTCTTTATTACTATTAGTATCTACTCGATCCGTAAGTGGTAATCTTGAGGATTATTGTTATACTATACTACGTAAGGTACTTCAATTGTCTATTTTTTCTTGAATGAAAGTTGTTGGTGTCAAGGATTAGTTTATGTTAATAAATAATAAAAATTATTATCATTTTCTTTTTGATGTATGATAGTTGGTTTATAGGACCATATGCACTAATTACGTTGATTAACATAATCAATTTAACACCACTTTGATGTTTACACATTTAAAAGAAATTCTTGTTCGACATCACTGATCGTCTTTTGCAGGAAATGCCTTGCAGATGGGAACTTACTGTATGCGGCTAAGCGCACAAGTTTACTATAAGCACACAAATTTAGTAAATTCCAAGTAATGATGCAATACATGCTTTCCCCTGTGATCCCCCTACTGATTTTTCAATGAAGAAAGGAACATAAATCTCTCGTTGACTAGGGTAAGAACATCTTTTATTATTCTGGTATCTACTGCATAAATATAATTTCGATGCTTTGAAATTTCAATGTTAATCTCAAATTTTACTTAATGTGCGTTGTTAGCAATATGACTCAGATTCTTTTAATAATCGACAGTTGCTGGCTGCGAAATAATCAAAATATTGACTACTGAACTGATTGATTTTTGTCTTGGTTATTCGTCAACTGTTGTGTGTTTCGTTGTAATAACAAGAAAAGAATTTGTATTGATAAGTCCACTGTGACGCCCCACCTCTATACCCACGCTAGCCAAGAACACTCCGGAGTAGTGCTGTCAACTAGCACGGAGAATAAGGCTGTTGAGGAGCGACCATCCATGTAATTGCTTATCACACGGTGGCTATAAATAATCTTCGGAAACAAACATAGAAATAATCATATCACAAATCAGTCACAGATATCCATATCACAAAGGCGGAAGAAGATATGAATATATAACTAACACATGAAAGTGTACATCAGAGTAGTGGTCATTAAGATCCACGATAATACAAAAGAATAGCAACACGTGCTATACAAAAGAATACAACTATGAGTCTATATCTCAAGTGTATACAACAAAAACTGCTAATCTAAACAGTTAGCCAAAAGTCAGAGTGATGAATCCCTGGGAAGAAGTCAAGCAGAAGCACCTGTAACATCTCGGTCTGACCCGAGTATTATTTAAGAAAATAATAAACGGATCAGTCTAGCTATAAATATCAGATGACATGATATAACATAAAAGATATGGCATAAACATAAACATCCATAACGACATACCACTATAAGTATGAAAATAATGATCAACAGAAGATCAATCAATAAGAGATAATAATATCACAAGAATCTTCTCAAAGATTCGAAGAGGGCATCATACCCTAAACTTGTACTCATAACAAGTCAATGACATAAATTCCAGAAATCAACACGAGAAATCCAGAAATCATAAAAAGGGAAAGAGGCCTATCACATGACGGTCCGAAGACCATGGGGAGCTACCCCGCATGTGTGAATGGAATCACACAGATTGAGGTCAAGACTAACCAAAAAGCAGAAAAGTATGTGTGAATGGAATCACACAAGTGGTGTCTAGTCTAACCTTGCAATGAAAGAGACATCGCGCAATTGCTAGTCTAATTCATAAAGCGATCATCAAGATCAACGAGAAGTGTCAATTACACTAAGCTAGTAAATATAGAAGTTTAGCTTTATGTCCCATAACCACTTGCTTAACTTAAATATTTACGAACAAACTGTAAATCTTCACTAATAAAATTGTCACAAGAGGTTCAATCGAACAAGTCCAAGAATTAACCGACGAAGTGAACGCAAGCGTTTCATACCACTTGTTTTACTAAGTCGTTTAATTAGATTTCTCATCCGAGTGAGGTAAAGGCTTGTATATACTAATAGATTGGAAAACGGTTTAAGAAAAGAGCTTTGTTATAAAAAAATAGAGTTGAAATTGTTTGTTAAAAGAGTTTTGATATTTACTACTAGTATTGAAACCTTTATATTATGAAGTGACAAAACACAGAAGCAATTGTAGAAACAATCATCACAAAGATCACATTCGGAGATGTGAATAAAATCCAAGGAAATCAGCTCAAAAGCATCAAAGTGGAAGTTCCCCAACGACCAAACGTGGCCGAGATAACCAGAGATGGTTTGTCTCGAAGAATGGTCAACTCAGCATCTCAACAAAGCAAGTTCTGTTGAATGTTTTTCAGATAAGATCGCCTACGGAGGGGGGGTCCAGGGGGTGGCAACCCCCCAAGGTGGGGGTGCGGGGGCAACGCCACCGCTTACGGGGTTCGACCTGCCCGGTCAGGTCGCGGGGGTCCAGGGGGCAGCGCCCTGACCAAAACGGTACGACCTAGTGAAGACAAAATGAGGTCTAACGACATAACGACTCAAGGGTCATACGACCTAACAACTCAAGGGTCATACGACCTAACGACTCAAGGGTCTAACGACCTAACGACTCAAGGGTCATACGACCTAACGACTCAAGGGTCATACGACCTAACGACTTAAGGGTTGCACGACTTAAGGGTTAGGCCAGGAGCGACCTAACGAGATAAGGTCCAACGACCTACGAGTTAAGTGTCCAGCGACCTATCGGGATAACTCGTAACCGACTTAAGGGTTGCGTGACTGAAGGGCTGCACGACTTAAGGGTTAACTCGTAAACGACTCACGACCTATGGATGAACGACTTAACTCCGAACGAGCTAAAAATGGCCAGAACGACCTAGGGTTAACTCGTGAACGACTCACGACCTATGGACGAACGACTTAACTCCGAACGAGCTAAAAATGGCCAGAACGACCTAGGGTTAACTCGTGAACGACTCACGACCTATGGACGAACGACTTAACTCCGAACGACCTAAAAATGGCCAGAACGACTCAAGTGCAGAAAATTCAACAAAACGCTAAAAATTGGAGTTTTTCGCCAATCCAATCCAAACCAAATGCTAACATGCATGCAAAAATGATAGGGAATCATTCCCAACAGTCCAATATGGTTATATGCTAGAATTGTGAGATAAAAATCTCACCTTTGCACCAAATATCAATGAAAATGAAGTTTTAAGCAAGCAAGAATCAATCCTTCTTCTATCTAAGCACAAGAAGCTTGAATCCAATGTCTTCTTCTTGAATTTGGAGTAGAAAGATGGATTGCAATTGAATTTGAGTTTTGGAATTTTAATTTCCCATTCCCTCCACCATTAATGCCAAAGCTTGATTAGTTAGGAAATTTATGAAGAGTGAGGAGAAGAGGGTTGGAACTTGGGCTTAATAGGCTAAACTAACCCAAAGTCCAAAGCGGGAAAAGTTAGTGAAATTTCACTAACTCCAAACCTATCGATGTTTATACTTAAAAAGTTGTAAACGACATTTCGAACTCAATGGAAGTGGTCTCGAGTCCTAATTTGACCGTTTGCAAAAAGTAGCTTTTCGGACCAAAATCCGATTAACAAGTTACTATTTAAATAAAATATTTAAATACAAACTCGATAAATATGCGGGTTGTTACAGACTCCCCTCCTTAAAGAAATTGCGTCCTCGCAATATATATAAGATGGAAATAAAAAGTAACAACCATAAAAGCATATTAACCCAAGAGGAATTTTGAAATAAGAAGTTCACCTCAAGGAGCAGGAGTAAGCAAGTCTGGATGTGTACGCTCGATGAATTCTCTGGATTCCCAAGAACAATCCTTAGGATTTGAGGACCATTGAACCTTCACAAGTGGAACATCTTTATTTCGAAGTCGTTTAATCTCAGAAGATATAATTCGAATAGGATGCTGCTCATAAGTTAAATTCGGCGAAACTTCAATTTCTTCCACAACAGCAGGCTCAAGAATAGAATCGGGATCCCGAAGGCATTTCCGTAATTGAGAAACGTGAAATACATCATGCATAGCAGAAAACTGAGCCGGCAATGCAAGGCGATAAGCCATGGAACCAATACGTTCAGTGATAGGAAATGGCCCAATATATCGAGACGCTAACTTCCCCGATCGGCTGAAACGTACAACACCCTTCATAGGTGAAACTCGAATAAAAACAGGATCCCCAACAGAAAATTCTAATTTCCTTCTTCGATTATCGGCATAGGATTTTTGTCTACTCTGGGCTTCTTTCATCCTATGTCGAATAAGTTCAATCTTTTCCGTGGAATCACGAATAAAGTCTGGACCTAAAACCAGCTTCTCACCGGCCTCAAGCCAACAAGAAGGAGATCGGCATGGCCTTCCGTAGAGTGCCTCGAAAGGTGCCATACCAATACTAGATTGGAAGCTATTATTATAGGAAAATTCAACAAGTGAAATATAATCTTCCCAACTTCCACCAAAATCAAGCACACAAGCACGAAGAAGATCTTCAAGAGTTTGATTCACACGCTCGGTTTGTCCATCGGACTGGGGATGATAAGCGGTGCTAAAATTAAGCTTCGTTCCTAAAGCTTTTTGAAGACTCTTCCAAAATCCACTAGTAAACAATGGATCATGATCGCTAACAATAGAAGTAGGAACTCTATGCAATTTTACAATTTCCTTGACAAATAGTTTGGCCAAAAGAGGAACGGTTCGGTTAGACCGAACCGGAATAAAATGGGCGGATTTAGTAAGTCTATCAACAATCACCCATAAGCTATCATGACCCGAACGAGAACGGGGAAGGCCATCTATAAAGTCCATGGAAATTTGATCCCACTTCCAAATTGGAATTTCTAAAGGTTGCAATAACCCACCAGGCCTTTGATGTTCGGCCTTGACAAGTTGGCAAGTCATGCAACACTTAACAAAGTTAGCAATATCAGATTTCATTCCCTCCCAATAATAAAGTCGCTTCATATCAGCGTACATTTTACTACTACCGGGATGAATGGTTAATTTAGAACGATGGGAATCTTCTAAAATATCTTTACGAAGATCTCCAATATTTGGTACGATAAGTCTACCAAATTTTCGAACGCCGCCACGAGAATCAATATCAAAGTCTTTCAAACCTTCAATATCAATTTTATCCTTAACATTTTTGCCAAGAAGAGCCAATTCAGAATCTAGCCCTTGAGCTTCAAGAATGCGGTCTAAAAGAGAAGGATGAGCCTCAAGGCTACATAAAACAAGCGATGAGCATAAATCGGATACGCGCTCTCGAATCTCACAAGTGGATAAGATCTCGAGATCGTTCCATTCGGATATCATCATAGAAACAACTGCTTGTTGCTTACGGCTAAGAGCATCGGCGACACGATTACCCTTACCGGGGGTATAAAGAATATCAAGATCATAAGGTGCAAGGAACTCGAGCCAACGCTGTTGACGTAAATTAAGTTCTTTTTGAGAAAATAAATATTTCAAAGACTTATGATCCGTGTAAAGAATAAATTTCTCTCCCAATAGATAATGACGCCACATTCGAAGGGCGAAAACAATAGCCGCGAGCTCTATATCATGTGTGGCATATCTAGTCTCGGCCGGCTTCAATTGCCTAGAAGCATAAGCAACAACACGTTCTTTTTGCATAAGAACGGCACCCAAACCAACGTGACTAGCATCGGTATAAACATCAAAATCTTGATTCTCCTCGGGAATAACAAGAATAGGAGCATCGGAAAGGAGTTCTTTCAATTTCTGAAAAGAGGCTTCACATTTGTCCGACCAAATGTATTTAACTCCCTTCTTAGTCAAGCCAGTAAGAGGCACGGCAATCTTAGAAAAGTCTTTAATAAAACGACGGTAATAGCCCGCCAATCCGAGAAAACTACGAATCTCTGTCACACTCTCCGGTCTCTTTCAATCTTGAATCGCTTCAATCTTTGAAGGATCCACGGATATCCCGGATTCGGAAATAATATGACCGAGAAACTTCACACGAGATTGCCAAAAGTGGCATTTAGAAAATTTCGCCTTTAATTGAATACTCCTAAGTGTTTCCAATACAATCCGAAGATGTTTCTCATGTTCCTCCTCGGTTTTTGAATACACAAGAATATCATCAATGAATATGAGAACAAACCGATCGAGGAAATCTATGAAAACTCGATTCATGAGGTCAACGAAATAAGCTGGAGCATTCGTTAACCCAAATGGCATAACAAGCCATTCATAAGATCCATATCGAGTACGGAATGATGTCAAAGGAATGCTATCCTCAGCGATACGAAGCTGATGGAAACCGGTAGCCAAGTCCAATTGTGAAAAGACCTTAGCACCACTAAGCTGATCGAATAGATCATTAATCCGAGGTAAAGGATATTTATTTTTAATAGTAAGATCGTTAAGCTTGCGATAATCAACGCAGAGCCTCAGAGTACCATCAGATTTCTTTACGAAAATAGCCGAAGCTCCCCAAGGCGAGGAACTAGAGCGAATAAATTGCCTCGTCTCCAACTCAGATAATTGTTTACGCATCTCCTCATTTTCCTTATTGGACATGCGATAAGGAGGACGAGTAATAGGTTGAGCTCCAGAAACAAGATTAATTCTGAACTCAATTGCTCGTTTAGGTGGTAAACCTAAAACGGGCTCGAATATGTCGGAAAATTCACGAACAACATGAATACGAGAAATAATATCATCTTCATCATCATCATCGTTATCACGAGGATTTAAAGAATATAAAGATGCCACCAAACATGATTCTGAATCTTTAAGATTAACAGAAATCTGTTTAACAGATTGTGGATGTCGGAGATGAATAGTCCGCTCAGGACATAGGATATGGGCTTGATAACGGTTAAGCCAATCCATTTCCAAAATTATTCCAAAGCCTAAGTAACGCATGACATGCAAATCGGCTAGGAAAGAAAAATCGCAAAAAATAATCTCCACATCTTTACAAAGCAAACTAAGAGTTGCGGATCCACCAACAGGATTCGCAATTTTTAAAGATGTCATCAATGCAGTAACACTTAAGGAAAAAGTGTCTACCAGTTCCTTTGATATAAAAGAATGGGATGCACCCGTATCAAAGAGAACTCTAATAGGTTGATCATGAAATAAAATAATACCATCAAGAATGGAATGAGAAATACCTTGGCCACGAGATGTGTTGCCAGGGGCTTGAGCCACATTTAACTTTCCCTCATTCCTGCTTTTACGTTTGAGGCATTAATGTATAAGTGATCTGGGCTCTTACAATAGCGACAAGATTTGGGCTTAGAGCACTTATTCGCATAATGATCCCCAGACCCACAGTTGAAGCAACTCGCACCACTAGGAGAAGGAGACTTTGCCGCAAGGGTAGCCTGCTTACCCTTTTTGTTGGGATAAGGACCCTTGAATTTGTTTGGCCTCTTCTTGTTGTTGAAGTTTGGTTTAGCGCCTTCCACTTCAACATCACTCTCTCTATCAGCCTCTTCAAGACGAAGAGCGATATCGACGAGTTGATCAAATGCGACTTCTAGTTTCAGGAGCAGTGGCTTCTTAAGATTCTTATTTAAGCCATAAACGAACCTCTGGTTCTTCTTCAATGGGGTGTTGATGTATTCAACCCCATATTTGGAAAGCGACTCGAAGGCTGCGACGTAATCAATCACGGAGGATTGACCTTGAACAAGGTCTATAAAACGTCGAGCCAAGGTTACTTTCCCAACTTCTGGTACAAACTTTAACTCGAAGCGTCCCTGAAATTGCTCCCAGGTGAGATCCGCTTCATTAATTTCTGAAGTAAGGAGTTCGTACCAGTCCAATGCTCTCTCCTGGAGCATGCTGGAAGCCACCTGAACGCGGTGGAGATCGATAAGGTTCATGCGAGAAAAGATTCGATCGCATGATTTTAACCAAGCTTGGACCTCGATGATATTTTCCGAACCTTTGAAGGGCTTCCCACCCAAGTTGGTGTAATCGCTGCACAAACGTGCAAATCCCGACTTTGGGTGAGTAGGTTCCGGGTTAGCTCCAGCTGCTTGAGCATTAGTTACTAAATCAAGAAGCTGTTGAGCAGTCATAAAAACTCCATCCGGGGGAGCAGCACCAGGTGATCCAGTTCTGGGACGGCCTGGTCCAGACATTCTCTTCCTTTAAGAAAGAAAGAAGAGAAAGAAGAAGGTTATTCACCAATGAACATCAAGCAATCTTGATAGATAAAATAAGAAATCATAAAGGAAATAGGATGAATCGGTACGAAGACTCGAATTAATCCTATGGTATGACTCCTAAGATAGACTTAGGACGATGATCCTTGTTAAGTTATTCTACATTGTTCCGAAGTTTGGCTCCGATACCAAGCTGTGACGCCCCACCTCTATACCCACGCTAGCCAAGAACACTCCGGAGTAGTGCTGTCAACTAGCACGGAGAATAAGGCTGTTGAGGAGCGACCATCCATGTAATTGCTTATCACACGGTGGCTATAAATAATCTTCGGAAACAAACATAGAAATAATCATATCACAAATCAGTCACAGATATCCATATCACAAAGGCGGAAGAAGATATGAATATATAACTAACACATGAAAGTGTACATCAGAGTAGTGGTCATTAAGATCCACGATAATACAAAAGAATAGCAACACGTGCTATACAAAAGAATACAACTATGAGTCTATATCTCAAGTGTATACAACAAAAACTGCTAATCTAAACAGTTAGCCAAAAGTCAGAGTGATGAATCCCTGGGAAGAAGTCAAGCAGAAGCACCTGTAACATCTCGGTCTGACCCGAGTATTATTTAAGAAAATAATAAACGGATCAGTCTAGCTATAAATATCAGATGACATGATATAACATAAAAGATATGGCATAAACATAAACATCCATAACGACATACCACTATAAGTATGAAAATAATGATCAACAGAAGATCAATCAATAAGAGATAATAATATCACAAGAATCTTCTCAAAGATTCGAAGAGGGCATCATACCCTAAACTTGTACTCATAACAAGTCAATGACATAAATTCCAGAAATCAACACGAGAAATCCAGAAATCATAAAAAGGGAAAGAGGCCTATCACATGACGGTCCGAAGACCATGGGGAGCTACCCCGCATGTGTGAATGGAATCACACAGATTGAGGTCAAGACTAACCAAAAAGCAGAAAGGTATGTGTGAATGGAATCACACAAGTGGTGTCTAGTCTAACCTTGCAATGAAAGAGACATCGCGCAATTGCTAGTCTAATTCATAAAGCGATCATCAAGATCAACGAGAAGTGTCAATTACACTAAGCTAGTAAATATAGAAGTTTAGCTTTATGTCCCATAACCACTTGCTTAACTTAAATATTTACGAACAAACTGTAAATCTTCACTAATAAAATTGTCACAAGAGGTTCAATCGAACAAGTCCAAGAATTAACCGACGAAGTGAACGCAAGCGTTTCATACCACTTGTTTTACTAAGTCGTTTAATTAGATTTCTCATCCGAGTGAGGTAAAGGCTTGTATATACTAATAGATTGGAAAACGGTTTAAGAAAAGAGCTTTGTTATAAAAAAATAGAGTTGAAATTGTTTGTTAAAAGAGTTTTGATATTTACTACTAGTATTGAAACCTTTATATTATGAAGTGACAAAACACAGAAGCAATTGTAGAAACAATCATCACAAAGATCACATTCGGAGATGTGAATAAAATCCAAGGAAATCAGCTCAAAAGCATCAAAGTGGAAGTTCCCCAACGACCAAACGTGGCCGAGATAACCAGAGATGGTTTGTCTCGAAGAATGGTCAACTCAGCATCTCAACAAAGCAAGTTCTGTTGAATGTTTTTCAGATAAGATCGCCTACGGAGGGGGGGTCCAGGGGGTGGCAACCCCCCAAGGTGGGGGTGCGGGGGCAACGCCACCGCTTACGGGGTTCGACCTGCCCGGTCAGGTCGCGGGGGTCCAGGGGGCAGCGCCCCGACCAAAACGGTACGACCTAGTGAAGACAAAATGAGGTCTAACGACATAACGACTCAAGGGTCATACGACCTAACGACTCAAGGGTCATACGACCTAACGACTCAAGGGTCTAACGACCTAACGACTCAAGGGTCATACGACCTAACGACTCAAGGGTCATACGACCTAACGACTTAAGGGTTGCACGACTTAAGGGTTAGGCCAGGAGCGACCTAACGAGATAAGGTCCAACGACCTACGAGTTAAGTGTCCAGCGACCTATCGGGATAACTCGTAACCGACTTAAGGGTTGCGTGACTGAAGGGCTGCACGACTTAAGGGTTAACTCATAAACGACTCACGACCTATGGATGAACAACTTAACTCCGAACGAGCTAAAAATGGCCAGAACGACCTAGGGTTAACTCGTGAACGACTCACGACCTATGGACGAACGACTTAACTCCGAACGAGCTAAAAATGGCCAGAACGACCTAGGGTTAACTCGTGAACGACTCACGACCTATGGACGAACGACTTAACTCCGAACGACCTAAAAATGGCCAGAACGACTCAAGTGCAGAAAATTCAACAAAACGCTAAAAATTGGAGTTTTTCGCCAATCCAATCCAAACCAAATGCTAACATGCATGCAAAAATGATAGGGAATCATTCCCAACAGTCCAATATGGTTATAGGCTAGAATTGTGAGATAAAAATCTCACCTTTGCACCAAATATCAATGAAAATGAAGTTTTAAGCAAGCAAGAATCAATCCTTCTTCTATCTAAGCACAAGAAGCTTGAATCCAATGTCTTCTTCTTGAATTTGGAGTAGAAAGATGGATTGCAATTGAATTTGAGTTTTGGAATTTTAATTTCCCATTCCCTCCACCATTAATGCCAAAGCTTGATTAGTTAGGAAATTTATGAAGAGTGAGGAGAAGAGGGTTGGAACTTGGGCTTAATAGGCTAAACTAACCCAAAGTCCAAAGCGGGAAAAGTTAGTGAAATTTCACTAACTCCAAACCTATCGATGTTTATACTTAAAAAGTTGTAAACGACATTTCGAACTCAATGGAAGTGGTCTCGAGTCCTAATTTGACCGTTTGCAAAAAGTAGCTTTTCGGACCAAAATCCGATTAACGAGTTACTATTTAAATAAAATATTTAAATACAAACTCGATAAATATGCGGGTTGTTACATCCACGTTTTATCTCTTGGTCATTTTTTTGACAGTTAAAAAAATGTTAGTCGGCACTTCCTCAAATAAACACAACACTTAGACATGATTCATATTTGATTTTGTAGTCATCATTAAATGTTGACTATTGAGATAATCCAGGATTTGAAAGTTGTAATGAAAAACATAAATTATGAGTCCTTTGATCAATTTTAAATCAGTTGATTTTTATTTTGGATTACTGAAGCAGGGAAATTGGGAGCAGATGGAATTGTTTGCTGTCGGGGATGTTATGGCAGAGGTGGAGATTGGTCAGGTATGTTTGTAAGGATGTTGTATAATACAGTACTGTGGAAGGAAGGTTGGTATGCAGAAGTCTGGCAAGGGGATGATGGTTTTCAGAGATGATGACAAAAATGTTGTGAGGTGGGGAGCGCAGTGCAGTCAGGTGCAGGATGAGTTTGTTGGTGGTGGGGGTATTGCAGTGTAACATAAGAGTTGCAGAGGGCTGTTAATAGATATGTTGGCAAGTAACAGGCAGTGTTGATGTGGTAGTGTTTGTTTCAGGAAGTGTTTGAATTAATGCAGAGGGCTTATTCTGACTTAACTGTTTCATAACAGTGTGGGGTATTTGGCAAAGGAGAAGGATGTCAGTGAGATGAGGGGTTTTAGTTCAAGGAGGCGAGACGTTTTTGTTTGTCGATTGTGGCAATGAGTATTGATTGTTAGAATGCAATAGTTGTTTACAAGGAGGAGCAGGATATTGTTGAGTGTTGCCGCAAGGAGTTTGCTGTGAATGGAGAGTTGGTAGTAGCAGTTGTTAGCAGTTGCAATTGCAGTCTTTTTTATTGATTTGCCGCAAGGAGTTGTTAGCAGTTTACGTATATATCATGTAATTGTAATATACTGAACGTATATATTTGTAATTGTAATATACTGAACGTATATATCATGTAAACGTTTATGTATCTAATTAATAGTTATTAGAACATGTTATATATGCTAGTTGCTTCAATATACTCAAAATATAATTCTGGAATATTCAAAAATAGAGTGGAATATTGAAGCTGTTATATAAATAGAAGACATCGTTTTATTAATGCTGTCAATGAAGAAACAACAGCGTTCAATTTGTGCTGTAATTATCTTTAAATAGTCAATAACAGCGTTTAATACATGCTGTTGAAAAAGTTGATGATTCAATAACAGCGTTTATAAAAAGCTGTTGTAAACAGTTAAAGTAGAATTAAAACATCTTCGACAACTAAATTATTAACGCTGTAGATACATAATACAGCATGTTTGAAAACGCTGTAAAAACATTATTGACAGCTTGTACAAAACGCTGTCAAAGTGATGTTTCAACAGCGTTTATCAAAAAGCTGTTGTAAGTTCTGTATATGCGACAGCATGTCGTTGTTTGAACTAACGCTGTTGTATCGTATTATAGCGTTTATCAAACGCTGTTAAAAGCCTTTTCTGGTGTAGTGGTGCTTGATAATTATTGAGTTGATCTTGATATCGAGTTGTATTTGAACTTGAATTTGCTGCCAGACTTTACTGTATGCTTTTGTTTTTAATCTCCAGGTTTGATCTTCTTTTGATTTAATTTTTTTTCTTTTCAGTTTACAGGTTTATAAGAAGATAAAAGAAATTCAAAATTAAAACCTAATTTCTTAATTTATTCTTATTCATTTAATTAAATCTTGAAAGAGAACAAGTATGCCACTTGCCACATCAAATTATACCATGTTAATACTTGTTAATTATGTTACAAATTTGCCTCCACTTGTAATTCTGTGTAATTAGCTTATACATGTATTTATATGTTTTCAAATGTTTAAATATGAATTTATATAATTTTTATACATATACAAATTAAATTTTATCTCTTGTTATTTTTTTTTAAAAGAAAATGTATAACACCCTTTGATAAATTTAAAATTTGTACATATACAAATTATACGTACATAACTTTTTAAAAGGAAATGATTTAAAATATAATTGTATACTAAAAAATCATATATACATATACTTTTTAAATCCAATCTATCTCTAAGATATTTATCTCTTGAATTTCAAATTCAAGTACAAACTCTATTTACAATCATATTTATTTAATTAAACAATCATATTTTATATTAGAAGATTATCAAACTTAATATTTATTTCTATATTCTTTTTATTTTTTAACTAAATAAAATAAGTATCTCAAAGGGTAAAAATCAATAAATTACCCAATTACCAGATGTTCCAAAATCCGGGTTATCACATTCCTCCCTCATTTTAATCTTTTCGTCCTCGAAATGGAACGAAACTAGAATTTATTAAAATACTTATTATCAGAAAGATTATTCTTTGATCACTTTTACTATAAACTCTTCTATTAAGAATTTTTAAAACACTTCCAAAAACCTATATAGTATTACTTAAAATAGTTTTATAAAAATCCTTTTATAACTCGATGTTTCAACAAGTCTATTCATGTTCTTGTAGAAATTCGGTCATACGTTGATCAGGTGTAGGATTGAAAATCTATATGTACTTGGTAAACCCGTTTTCAACACCCAGTGAAAATACTTTAGAAAATATTTTGGTAAAAATATAGAAAACATTTCTGAAAATAGAGGGAATATCTTTGGTGAGAATGCTCTAGAAATCATCACCCCCACCATGGTCGCAGTTAACCCGATGGTTACTGTCGCCATCCCGGCAAAACATAGATAAGTATAGGCCTCCGTGTCCCTCGATTACACCATGGAACCCACTATAGATCGCAGCTACACCTGGGGTTACATTGCCATCACGATAAAAACCCATGTAACTGTAGGCATCAGCGCCCTCGAATTTCGCTGCCAAATAAAATAAAACTTCTCCACCCGACCTTAGATCGCAGTCTACCGATATTACATTGCCTTACCGGCAAAATCAAATGTAGACCGTTGGCACTTATCTCCGCACGATTTCCGCTATGGTCCACAGTATATCGCAGCGACATCGAGTTACACTATCGTCACAGCATAACCCAAATGCCTCTGTAGGCATCAACGCCCTCGACTTTCGCTACCCAATAATCCTCAGAAACTTCAGTTTGTTCAGACTTCCTCACAGGATCAACTTTAGAGCCCCCCCCTTGGAGCTCAAGGTAGTACCAACCTACGGTACTCCTAAGAAGTTCGTTTCATGGGAACGTCTTTTTCCTAAAGCCATTTTCAAAATACTTTATACTATACACATATAGTATCTTCCAAATCATACCCTTGTATGAATCATATATAAATCTCCTTTACACAAAATCGATATCCCAAATCGATAGTTCCAAACTTGGCTTTCCAAATTCCCAAAATTGATTTTTCCAAAAATCAAAAGCCTTTCAACATCCATAGGTTCCAAAACCTTTTTCCCAAAATCATTCTCTCTCTCTCTCTCTCTATATATATATATATATATATAGAACTTATCCTTTCCAATTTGGAAATAATCTTTGGATCATTTGTAAAATTCCTCTTTTTATACTTCAAATATTCATAGGGGGAGCTTATCAAATATAACGATATGTATATAAGTTTACCATGCCAAATCACATTCAAATTTGACTTTCTTTCATAAAGTCACTTACCATTTCACAAAGTGAATTTCAAAAGATATCCAATTTCCACCTTTTATTCATGTATATTTCTCAAAATATACCTTTTCAAAAAATCATTTATCATTTCTTTCAAAATTTCAATATCAATTTCCAATTTCCACTTCCATTTAAATTGATTCAATTCTAATTCAATTTGAATTAACTTCAATTCCCATTTCATATTCAAATCAACTTCCATTTGAATTTAAACCTATTCAACATCAATTTCACTTCCAATTAATTCAACTCAAAATTTCCATTTGAATTTATCTAAATTCCAATCTCAACTTTAAATCATCTCGAATCATATGAATTCGAGTTAAATTTTTATAACATCCCGCCTTTTTAAACGGTTTAAATCGACAAACCAATTCAAACCATACGGAAGGGCGGATTGTTATGTGGTAAATAAGAAAAACGAGAAAGAAATAAAACAAACAGAATCTCACAGCGGAATGATAAAATATAATAATCAATATACAGTTCATAAAACTGTTTTACAAAACATTTGATTTTTCTTTATACAATAAATTAGCTTTTTAATTTCAAAATCAATCCCAATACAGATTTAAATCCTCATATAAACCATTTCAAATTTCATATATTTCAAAGCTTAAATATTCAAAATTTCTAAACTAAATTTGATAATCTAGATTCAAAAACCAAATCTTCTATTATTTAGTTTTGAAATAATTTACATAATAAATCCATTTTATTTAAAAAAACTCAAATTTCAAATACTAAATATTTTCTTCAATTAATTTATAGTTGAAATAATCATTTTATTCACCTAGACCCCAAAATCCAGTTATAATAATTATACCTTTTAAAATTTTCAATTTAATAAATTCCACATCAACCTTTTAGAGTTTAATTTTTAAATAAATTCAATTTCAAATAAATCTCCAATTTATCTCGCAACCTTAATTTATTTAAACCATTATACTCTCTATATTAAAATAATATTTAAATACTTACTCACATTTATTTTAATAAAAAATCAAACTCTATTATTATTAAACTAAATTTTTATTTAACAAACTTATACATAGCTTAAATTCAAGCATTTTAATAATATTTATATAATATCAAAAATCAATATTCATTAAACCATACTATATAAAATAATCAAACTTTATTATTAGGCTTATTTTATATTTCAAGCTTATTTATATATAGCTAAAATCAATAACAAATTTGACGTTTATATAACATTTAAAATCAATATTTATATAACCCGTATATTTCTTTAAAAACCGTAGAAATCATTTGAACACACACACACACACACACACACACACACATATATATAGACCGCGATGTCTGTATATAATTTTCTACCCTATGGTCAGGTGATACAGATGTTTTTCATTTCAATCCGTAATTAAAAAATAAAAATTACGGTTATATATCATTTCAAACCGCAATCCGAATCAATAAAAATGCATAATAACTTGCAGTTTATAAAAATAAAATACAACATCCATTCATCCATCATAAATCATACATCCATCGCAATCATCATCCAAAACAATCAATCAATATCAACAGATAACTGCTAATATATATAATAGGTATTTAACTGGCAGTTATATTCAAAAATAAATTAAATAACGATTTAATTTAATAAATGAAATTAACTGAGATGATGATTAAAAATATACAAAAAAATCATAAATAAATGCATAATCCCAACCAAATTTAATTTAACAAACATAAGAAATTTTAGAACTTGTGAGTGGGTTAAAACACTCACCTTTGATTTTAGCCCATAAAAATCCAAACAGAAGCGCAAAACTCCACAATCTCCAAATTCAACTAAATCAATTTCATATTGTCTGGAATATAGATTTGAATCCAACAGAAGAAATCGCGCGTGAATCAAAGTTTATATGCAAAAGATATTCATATTACAAGAAATATTATTAAAATAAAAATTAGTACGCGTTAAAAATATATATAAATAAACAAATTTTAATACTTACATTTTCTCAAGATGAGGCTTCAGGAAAAGATTGAAGAACAACTAAGATGAGAACATGAAGTTTACGAAAAATGAAAAAAAACATTTTTATAAAAGAATGCTTTTGGATTTGCAAGAATAAGAGCTTTTGAATATGAGGTGTTAGGAGAAACAAAATGTAAAAGAAGAAATAAGATGTAGGTTATTTATAATTAGGAAATGAATGCGGGGGACAAAAATAAATGTCACGTTTTATTAGTTTGATTCTAGATTAATTAAGTGCTGGATACAGAAAAGTTTGAATACATCATATATATTCAAACTTTAACTGTGTGTCAAAATTGCTAAACATATATCAAGTACGATTAATTGGTGACGATATATAGGAATAAACAAGAGTAAATGTAGAAGCAATCACATAAGGATCTAATAGGGAAGGAGATAAAAAGTGACGACATTGATTAATTCCACTTTCCCACTTTAGCCAATTTTATTAATACGACATTTAATTATCATGCAAGTTGTATTATGACTAGAAAACATAAACAACAAACAATAAATTAATATGTATAAAATATTACCTCACTTTTAAATTGTTTGATAATAATAATAAAAATTAAATCATGCTTTAGCAATTTGAAATTAAAATATTAAATGTTTATATGTATACACATGCACACAAACACACATACATGTGTGTATAAAGATTAAACCAAAGCTTATTAATTAATTCAAAGCATACTTCCATACCACATTAAATTGCCTAATGCATTTGTAAACTTATGTATACTTGAAGTCAAAAATACATATATACATATAAATTAAACCTTTTTACCTTAATGAAATTTATTTAATTTTTTTAACAAAACAAAAGTGGAACACGACAAATTAAGCAATATAGTAACAAACCTTTAAGATCCTTAAATAAGGACATTTGAGATAATAAATTAGGTAACAAATTTAAATATTGTTGTAATCAAAATCAAAGCTTAGATTTAACATCGAAAAATTGTTAAGCATATGTAAACTTCTATTATAATTTATTAGATTAAGAACAAATAATTTATTCAAAAAAGTATTCAAATTTCATGATATTTTCAATTCAAGATAAAGTGACAATATGTGTATACAATATTTCTGTTTCAACACAAATGCAAATTATATGTATATAAACTTTCAGATCTAAAAAAAATGCAATTTGTTTTAAGAGTTTAAAACATGGATCTATAATTAAAACATTCTTTTAATATATATACAAAATTTTCTTGTTTAGATTTATCAAATTAAAAGTCAAGTTAATTCATTCAACAAAAAAATTCAAATAACATAACAATTTCAAAACAAATGAGGAAATAGCATATACATACAAACTATGATAATAACATTATACTTAATATAACATTTTAAAATAGAAGACACCTCTTAGATCTAGCCAAAATTCACTCCTTGATTTGTACTTTCTCCTCGGATCGTCAATACCCACACCGAACCCTTGCAAGAGCCGGATGAATCACCTTTATTTTTATTTAATTTGATGTTTGACATTAAATTGTTATTGGTTTATTTTGTTTAAATGAAGATGATGGAAGCCCTTTTTTTGGAGAGGAGGAAGGATTTTATAAAAAAGGAAAGAAAAATGAGGAGATCTTTTTTAATAGGGTAAAAGAATCTTTTTCTATTCTTCTTATCTAACTTTCTTATTTAATTCAATCAACATTTTCATTTTCTCCATGTGTTGGTTGATCTTAGCACGCATTCATAGTACATAAGGTTTCCAGCAAAATAAAACATCAATGTAGTTATTTATTTAAAACCTTGTTTCAAAGGTGTGCCGATATTGAATATTGATATTTTCATAACTTTTTATACATGCATTCAAATAATTAATAATAACATTCACATAATTTAATCATGATTAACATTTATTATTATAATCACCGTTATTAATTACATTCAAACAATGTCATTAAATACACCTGACGTATGTTATCATTCTTTTATCTTACTGTAATACATGTTATTAGTAGAAGTTCAAATTAAGATCATAAACATATCTCTTAACATATGTTAACAAAAATAAATTCATAAATTTTTATTATTCTACCACTTATATTCCTCAATTATATCCCTTATTAAAATTAGCCTTTGGTATTCCTATCCATCAATTACACAAATAACATAGGTAACATTTGTTTATCTTTCACTACATTAATACTATCCAATTTTAGTCTTTTATTTATATTAATTACTATATTTCAATTTATATTGAATTTTTTCAGTTTTACATATTAATAAAAACTAAAATCCCAATTAATTATTTTATCTTGGTTTCATTCTTTTTATTACATAAATTGTTAACTTATGAAATAAAATTAACATATCTATCCATTTTGTTACATTCATAAATTTCAGTTATTGTCTAGATCTTATTAGTGTAACAATAAAGTTCATTTAATTGTAATCTTGGAAAAAATTCAGTTACAAATATCATATCTTTTAAAATTCAAGTTTAATATATTTACATCAACTTATGGGGTTAAATTCTTAAATACCTCTCAATTTTAATTTATTGCCATATAAATATTAAATTGTTAACATTTAATTACAGTTGCTTCATCAAATTTCTACATTCGCTCCAATATAAACTTTAAAACTTTTATTTCTTTCTAAATTAAATTAGAAATCATATAAAATTAACTCTTTTAAATCATTGAATTTTACGGGTCGTTACAATTTTTAAATGTTGATTGAATTCTTAAACCAAATTAACCTTTACTCTTAATTTAACAACCCAAGTCCTTACACAATTAAATTTTGAGTCCAACATTTTAATATTTATTCAAATCACTTTTACTTACTTATCTTAAGTTTTCAAGTAAAAGTTCAAAACCCTTTAAACATTTAATTCTGAGTCCAAATTTCAAAATTCTATTTTGAATTATCTTTACATCTCCATAAACCTAATTCTAGGTCCAAATAATAATTCAAATCCTTTTTAAACAATTTAATCTTTAAAATCCAATTTATTACCCAATTTCAATTTTTGAAACTAATTCTTAACAATTTAAATTTGTAAGTTACCCTTTAAACATTCAAAACTTAAGTTCAAAGTGATTTCCACCATCACAAGTTCAATTTATATCTTTAAAAATCAAAATTACTTAAATAATTACTAATTAAAGATTCATTTCCATTATATTTGCAATGGATATAAAATATCATAACCCACTTCTTAATTCATTTTAAACAAACCAATTCACAGTTTCATAGATTATTGATAATAACATGATGATAGTAGAGTATGTCCAAGTAAATAAACATCCAATTTATTTAAAATATCCATCAACTGCATCCATCACACATTTCCAGATCTCAAACCCGTTTGAGATCACAACTTCCATCTCAAATCAACCCATTTAACTTCCCAAGTTAAATCTCAGTTTCATCTTGAAATCTCTAATCAGGTAGTTCTTATTTAATTTTCCTTAAGTTAAATTTAGTTCATATTAATCCAGTCAACTTTACCCAATTTTAATTTCCATTTCAAATTTTAATCTTCTCATTAATAATCTTCCCACTTATAAGTTCAAAAACTAATCACTTTGGCTTTTCACGTCACATTCCAAATTAAACTCAACACTTAGAGTTTATTTCCAATCATTTTTGATATTATGTATATCCCTCAGGTATACATATTTATTCCTTTGCACACCAAGTTATACTTTAAATTTTAAACCACCCTTGGTTTTAATTCAAAACAAATTTCTTTAGAATTTTCAAACAACTCTTGTTTGAATCAAGTCCTTTCATTCAAATAATATTATTTATTATTTCTCTTAGCACCTTCAAAAAAATTCTAAATTTTCCGATCTTAGATTTAAAACTTCATAATTTTAAATTCTTCAATTCCAATTTGAAGAATTATTTCTTTATATATCAAATTATAAGCTTATATAAAGACTTAATTTAAAACCATTTTAAATCTTTATATAAGAAAATAACAAATACGCTCTCATATATACTACACTCAACTCATTCTAGTGTATCATTGACCCTATCCTTAACGAGTAAACCCACCAGGGCCAAGGTTCTCACTTAACCTTCTGCTCTGATACCAAATGTAAAGACCCGAAAATTTTGACCCCAAAAATTCCAGATTGTTAGAGAAAAGATAAAAGAGATGGAAGAAGAAACAGGAAACAAAACACAGAATCTCACATTTGCAGCGGATCAAAATATAATATCAAATAATAGAAGTTATACAAAGAAGAACTGTTTCTATTAATTTACATCAATACATCAGAGTTACATCCAATCTCATAAAAACTGGATAGTATAACAACTTGTCCCAGATATACAATATTACTCAGCGGAATACTCTATACGTCCCTGTCATCCAGCTATCCTCCTGAGTTCTAAAACGTCCTTACCTAAAAATCTGGAATACTCGGTCTGACCCGAGCATTACATCAAAGTAACACCTGGGTCAGGCTGGAACAGTGTGAGTAAACCCATCTAACAAGAAATACTATTGCATAGAACATTATTTAAAACCCGGGGTAACTCGTACCTTACTACGAGTTAATAACTCGTTATAGTCAAAACTTATTTTCACAAATCAAATCCTAAGTATTCTTACTTAGTTTAAATGGTCCAGTCATTTAAATTTATCTCATTCCAGCCTATTGATTTCACATACCAAATCTATAAAGAATCGAAGTTGTTTTGGGTATTTGCTAATACTTGACCCCGGTTTCTTCGAATCCAATGTCATCTTAACCCAAGTTATTTAAGTGATTGCAATTCAATTTTAAATATCGGATGCCAACTTTTAAACAGCAATTCATCATAGATAAACACAATATCACTGTTCAACCCTATCATATTACAAAACATTTCATACCACAAAACATTTCATATCAGAAATATCAACCAATAATTCATAAGCAAGATTTAATTAGTCACGCCATTTGTAATTAATTTAAATTAATTAAATTAATTACTTTAATCACCTTTCTAAATCCTGCTTACTTAATCAATAATTAATTATAAACAAATTAACTAATCATCCCTAATTATCCTCCAGTTAATCTCATTCATTAATTAACTAACCTATTAACTAATTATCTTAATTAATAAATCCTTTAGTTAATTACACTAAGTAATTAATCCTTAATTACTTCCATCTAGTAATTATCCCATTGGTAAATTATTCTCAATTAATCAACCTCCATTAATTAATTAATTAACCCTACAAATTAATCCTTTGTTTTTATATATTAAGTAATTTATCCTTTGGGTAATTAATCTCTAATTACCAATCCATTAATCTCTAATTACCAATTAATTAATTTCCAATTAATTAATTGGTAACCCTCAATTATAAATTAATTTATCCTTAATCGTTCATTGATTAATTTATCTTTAATTACTCTCTTAATTTAATTAATTTTTAATTACCAAAATCCTTAATTAAATTTTAGATAACCCATTTATCTTTATTACTTACTTAATTATTAATAACATATAAATTCACATCATTCTATTCTCAATCGCATATTTATATTAAGTTTAAAAACAAACTTAAGAATCTCCTGATTAATTTAAGTAAAAATATATCCTACGGCTTCTTAAACCAATATTTAAAACATTTTTATACAAAGAAATAAATTTAAAATCAGTTTGAACTTGATTAAATACTTATTAAAACTTTATATAAAAATCTGGAAACCAAAATTTACTATACAGAACAAACCCGAGCCTGCTTCGTTTCTTCCTCGAGAAAAACATGAGAAAACACACGAGTCTTCCCCTTCTACTCTACTTCGAGTCAGACTCCCATATTCTCGGGACAAAACCCGGGTACAATCATTCTTTCCCAAAGTCGAAACAACTCAGACACATCACAGTGCACTGTGCACGTGTACGGCAACTCTCGCGACTCTGACCAACCTACGCCGGCCGCGACACATCGCCATGATCCCTACCGACCTTCTGACCACCCAGATCGACGAATTCGCGAGAAAAATAAAATCGAACCCATCGTTCCAAAAATCTAGAATGAACCCCATCGGAAATCCATCGATCACCGATGAACTCGTCCCCACGAACCCACGCCGACTTCACCAAAGTTGCCTCGACCTCCGGTCTTTGATTTCCCCCATGCGAACAGTCCCGATGCACCATCGTCGCCACATTCACCTCGTCAATAACGATGAACCAAACCCATCACTAAACCCTAAATTACCTCCGACCCGCCGCCTCGATCCACAGAAAATTCCCTACCTATTTTTCCTGAGATCCTTAATCCACAGGCCACCTCCTGTCCAAACCCCAACCTCCAATTCATTGCCGATCAACAGCAAACAACCAAAATGCCCAAATCATTCAACTCGATTTATCCCAATGATTATCAAACTAGAAATCAAGCTATTACCTTTAAAATTCATCATTTACTATCACGAATCAGATTGGTTGGTCAAAAGAGAGAATTAAAATGGTTTATTTTTGAACCAAATTGATTTTTCCCTGAAGTTTTTTCCTAATTTGAATTAATTACTAAATCTAAAATCCTAAAATTATTTTTAGAATTGATATTACATAATTAGGAACAGTTTTCATATAGGAATCTAAGCCTAAAATCAAATCTATGAGCAAAAATGAATTTTTGAAAGACTATTCTTAAGCCTGTGAATAATAACCGAGTGTGTGTGTATATATACACAGCACATACATGTCTTAAACAAATCAAATGTTTATATATACATTCACAACCAAACATTCAGGTAAACATTATATACTATATTCTATAAATTTTCATCACATGCAACAAGTTTAATCACAGAATTTTAACTGTTTTCAAGGTAAAAGTTTACTCACAATTAAAAGAACAAAGGAAGTTTTCTTCCTGAAACCTGGAAATTGCTTGATCATGAACTGCTTCTTTGTTGTTAAGATGATCTATATAATATTGAATTGATCTTGATATCGAGTTGTAATTGAACTTGAATTTGCTGCCAGACTTTACTTTATGCTTTTGTTTTCCATCTCCAGGTCTGATCTTCTTTTGATTTGATTTTTTTTCTTTTCAGTTTATAGGTTTATGAGAAGATAAAAGAAATTCAAAAGTGAAGCCTGGTTTCTTCATTCATTCTTATTCTTATAATTAAATCTTGAAAGAGAACAAGTATGCCACTTGTAACACATGTTAACACTTGTTAATTATGTTACAAATTTGCCTCCACTTGTAATTTGTGGGTGTAATTAGCTTACACATGTATTTATATGTTTTCAAATGTTTAAATCTGACTTTATATACTTTATATATATATACAAATTAAATTTTATCTCTTGTTAATTTTCTTAAAAGAAAATGTATAAAAACTTTGATAAATTTAAAATTTGTATATATCAAAATTATACTTACATAACTTTTTGAAAGGAAATTATTTAAAATATAATTATATACTAAAAAATCATATACACATATACTTTTTAAATCCAATTTATTTCTAAGATATTTATCTCTTGAAGTTCAAATTCAAGTTTGAACTCTATTTACAATCATATTTATTTAATTAAACAATCGTATTTTATATTAGAAGATTATCAAACTTAATATTTATCGCTATAAATTTTTATTTTTATTTTTTAACTAAATAAAATAAGTATCTCAAAGAGCAAAAATCAGTAAATCACCCAATTACCAGATGTCCTAAAATCCGAGTTATCACAACTACTTAGTAACAAAACATAAACCTAAAAAACAGTACTTTCATCGAAAATCAGAATGTTTATAGAGCATGGCTTGACCCAAAAGTTGGTAAAATATATGTTAACAATTTCTTTCCCTATTAATTTGAACTAAACATACATGATAATTTATACTATTTTTTTAAATACTGACTTTGCAATTGACTTGACCCAAATGTTGCTTTGGTTTGGTTGAGAAGAGGAAAATTAGCTTCTTGAAGCTGAAGGAAGAGGAAGGCATAACTGTAAAAATAGTTCCTTGCAATCAACCTTTGGTAGTAACGAAAGTCCTTCTCAACAGCATGACTGTGAAGAAGTTGGAAATTTTAGTTACCATAGCAGGATTACAAAAAATGATGTAAGGAAATGTTAGAAATTCAATATAGAAGTCATATCAGTAAAATATTCCTAGAAAATTATGCAGTTATTATTGAAATCATATGAAATACTATATGTTTACATTCATTGATGCAGGATATGGATGGAGTGCAATACTTGTTGTAACGACCCGGAATTTTGGGTCGCTAGATTTGAACATTTAATTCATTTTAAATATTGAATATGGATTATAATTTTAATTTTTAAATAAAAAGATTTTGGTTCAGTTAATAGAATTAGTTAAATTTTAAATACGGGAATGAGATTGAAATTTGAATAATAATAATTTAATATTAGAATTGGGTTAATTGGTGAATTTGAGTGTAAATAAATATAAAAATGGTTTATAAAAATTTATTTAGGTTTATTTTGATTTAAATAATAATATTGGACCATTGGATGGAAGTAATAGTCGATAGATTGAATTTGGAATTTTATATTTATTTAAAAATGGAATTTAATAATATAATAATGCAAATAATTAGATTTTGGTTCGAAATGAATCAGAATGATTTCTAATGTGAATATAAATTTTATACGAGTTATAACAGAGTTAATAAAGTTTTAAAAAGTGAAATTTTAGGCGATTTCGACGATTTTGAAAATCGCTCGACTTAATCGACGAGTTAAATTAGCCTTCCAGGGCACAGTCTCTAAATTCGACGAAACCAGTTTTATTGGATCCGTAATAGTTAGTTATTAGCGGATTTCAGCTTTTGTAGCAATCGGAGTTGTCGTTTGACCCCAGCAGCTTAAAACGCATAGAAAATACTTTAATCGATTTAATTTAAAATTGATCGTTTATTTCCATAACTCGCGCATACCACCAAATTAGCTTTCCAAACATGTTCCATTGTTTTCGGAACGGGGGTAAAACCGTATAAACGCCTGTCGGCACGCGTCATTTGGAGATCGTGAGGAAAAGTTGCTTCAAATTGAATTTAATATTAAATTAATGTTATAAAGCATGTTTAATAATCAAAACCCTAGCCCTATTTTCAGAGCCGCCATCTTCATATACTCCAATGGCCGAAAATCGTCGAACTTCTCCTCTAAATTGCGGTCAATCCGTCGAATTTTAGGAGATGCTTCCAACTAGAAAATCGTAGAGAGCGTCTGGATCTTCGATTCGTACGGTGGAGATGAGTTTTAGTCGACCAGAGGAGGCACTTAGGGGCCGTGTTTGGGTGGTAGTCGTGCACGATTTCCGGTGCATTAGGGGAGTCGAGCTTGGCCGCCTTCTGGCAATAGGCGCGCGCGATGTAGAGCTTCGTGATGGAGGCGTTTGATCGAAGTCTCGGAGATCGACGTTGGTGCGGTTTGGAGCCCTAGGTCGCGTGTTTTGGGTTTGTTTCGGCTGCTGATGTCGCGTGAGGGAGAAGGCAACGTGAGGCCTTGATGTTGGTTTCCAGATCTTGCGGCTAGGGATTTGTTTGGGTATGATAAAATTAAATTTAAAAGAAATTATTTTTAAATTGGTAATTTAACTTTGAAAATTCATATCTAATACACATGTTGTCAGATTCAGACGAAACTGGCGACGCCGGAATTGCAGAGACGCGTACTACGCAGTGAAGTAGTTTTGGGATCATTCTGAGCAAGTAAAAATTTGGGTTAAATTGAACGCCGTTCGATTTAATTTAAATTTGAACGCTCGCCGAAAACCCAAGGTGAGTTTAACTCACTCACATCTGGAGTATTAGTTAATTTAAATAGTTGATATTTAAATGAATTGCTTGATTGGTTGAATATGATTGAATCGATATATATTATTGTGCTAATATCTATAGATGTAGGAAAACAGGTTGGAGGGATCCAACTGGATCCCACACAAATAGAAATTAATTTATATTCTGCGATATACATCATTTATTATTCTGTGATAATTTGTTTAGAGCCTGATATGCAGTGTTTTATTCATATGCTGTGATGCATTAAATTTAAATTTAAATTGTGTTGTGCTGTGATTGGGAGAATACAACCTGGAAATTATAAATATAAATAGATGAATTGGGTTTAAAGAATATAAACAAAATTCCTAAGTAAAGGATTTTAAAAGAGATTAAATCCAAGGAATGGGTTGAAAATTTTCAAGTGTTTGGAATTTGATTTCAAAGGGAATTGAGAATTGTTCAAATTAATAGCGAGATTTATTTTAAAGAATGAGAAGTGCGCTTTCTCCTGGAAATTTTGTTTTGTTTTAAGAAAGCTTTCAAATATATAAATTTGCAGTTTAAATATGTTTAGAATATTTTAAGAAAGATATATTATTTTAAAATGTTTTTAAGTGAAATCAAATATTTGATTAAGTAATTATGGTATTTAATTATTTTAAAATAAGTATAGTAGTATTAAGTTTTCAAAATATGAATGTTTGATTTAATAACCTTATTTTAAAAAGTGAAATTTAATTAAAAATATTTAGGAAACCACTGTATATTTCCTTAAGTATAATTTTCAGTTAAATAATTTCTAGAAGCTTATTTTAAATATTTAAAACATATGTTGAAAATGATTTCCAGGAAATAGAAATGTCTTTAACATAAAAGGAGCTATTTTTAAAGCATGGAAAGGGTTTTTTACAGGATGAAAGTAAAATTGATTTAGGATAAATCGTGTTGAATTGATAAAAAGAATTCTTAGTTATTCTAAGATGGAAGTGTATTTCCCTGAGATGCCAAGTACGTTCTTAAAGCTGATTTTAGAAAATTTAGAAGTTTGAAGTTTTATTAAAGAATGATTTCAAGAAATGTTTTAAGATGTGAGAATTAAAAAAGGTAAACATTTATCAAAGTAGTTATAGAAGAAATTAGTTTAAAAAGGGTAATTAGAACTATGTTTAAAGAATATTATTATTATTTATACTATGTAAAATGGATCTATTTTAAAGATAATCAAACAAAGTTTTATATGAAACTTGTATAGGATTTCAAAGTTTTATTTAAAATCTAGTATGACTTAGCTTATTTTAAAGTTAATTGTTTATATTTTATAAAGCAGTTTTATTCGAAATATTTTTAAAAGCATATGTATATTTTAAATAAAGTACGTAAGTAGATTTGATATAAATGGGTTTAATGTATTTTGAGGGATAAAGTATTTAAATTATTTTAAACCTTAAATATGGGTACTTGGATGTTTTAGAGGGAATAAAGATTTGAGAATCTACTCTATGAGGGAATTGGGTTTGAAAAGTGTTCAAAAGGAATTTTGAAATTGTAATTATATCTCGTAAGGATATTTTGAGGAAATAAATAATTAGGAATTATTTATTGTGTGATGGATGTTTGTGAATATTAATTGATAGTTAAATCACCGACTATCAATATTGGACAAATGCGTTAATCATTTCGAAGAGACGGGATCGAGCTTTATTTGTCGAAAACCACTTCGATTCCGTTTGTACGTTTCGTGCGAAAAACATGTTCGGAGTTGAAGATGGAGCGATGAAGTGCAAGAGCTAGTCGCTACTAATCCTAAGGATATTTCCAAAATGGATGTAGTAGGAGTAGTGCCTTCGGTTCCGTTTGAACCCAGGATGGACTTGTATGGACGAATGCTTTCGGAACATCGTCGGGTGGGCGATGGGCATTCTAAGTGAAACGTTCTAAAAGGTAACGCTTAGCCTCAAGCCTCATCAAATGGGAATGACTGAAAATCAGGGGTTATGTAGCAAGGCTTCGTGGGTAGCCCCCACTTGAGAGTAAGGTCATCCCTGTCTAGATGTCCCTTTTTATTTCTGCTTAGTGGTGCAGTTGCTGATCCCAACCGCGAAGTGATCTTATTCGAAGCTGTCCAGTAAGGGACGGTTCCGGTCATATGTTGCAGGGGAGCGGGCGTACTCCTCGATACTGTGATCTAGACCACGTACTGTGACAGGTGGTACTCCGGTGCCTAGTCATTAGTTAGAATCCATCCTCCCTACGAGCCTTTTACGAGTTTTGTTTGTATTACCCACTTTGTGGCTAGTAGCTAGAATTTAATAGATGTAACAATTTCGTCTATTTTATAAGTATTTGTATATAGGCCCTATTATAATATCAGAGGATTTCTATAAAAGGTGTTTTAGCTATCGTAAGGTAAAAACCCGACATGTTTATTTGTGGCGTGGTCTTACGAGATGCTTTTGTTTTCAAAAGGATTTTTGAAACTTTAATAATAAATTTGGGTGCATTATTATCAGCTGGTATTCCAGACTGACTCGGGTGTTATTTCATTATAATGCTCGGGTTAGACCGAGTATTATATGTTCAGGATAGGTTGCTATGGAGTAGGAGTGGAGATGGAGTCCGAGACGTATTATCCGTACTAGTATATATCCGTTGCTGCGATTGTATGGATTTGTCTGTCTGATAAATATTATTGTATGAAATACTCTAATGATATGATGTATAAAACAGATATAGTTTCAGTTTGTGTAAAGATCTATTATTTACTATTATATTTTGTTCCGCTGCGATTGTAAGATTGTGACATTGTTTAGTTTCTTCTTCTTCTCTTTTCTTCTTTAATCCCTAATGGTTCGTTTTTCTGTTCCACTTGACTTAATTGATGTAGAATAGTGATGACTCAAGGGGTACGGATTCGCGGGCTGTCACACTTGGTATCAGAGCTTAGGTTGGCGACAACCTAGGCTTTGGTGGGGAAATTACTCATTTAGCAGAGTCAATAGTACTCTATAATGAGTTGAGTATAATAATAGATATGAGAGCATACTTGTTAGTGAATAAAATTTGTTTTTATACTGTGTTGACTTATCGGTTGAGTGTTTATGAATTCTGGTCGGTACGGGAAGTACAACGGTATCGATATGGGTTTCTAAACTCTTAAACAAGATAAACCGACATAGTATTGTTTTTACAGAGGGTAAATGAAATAATTTTACCCAAAATTATGTTTTGATATAAAAGAAATAATTTTCTGAAATTATTATATATATTTGGATGATTGGCTGTTAATACTATAATCAAATAAAAATCTAAAATTGATCTAAAATTTGAAATGGTTGTAATCAAATAAAATTCTATAAGTATAAATTATGCAGAAGAAGAATAACTAAATTTAAATTAAACCAGAATTTAAATCCTGGGAATTTGGGAAGGGTTTAAAATGTATTGAAACAAAGGTTTGGAAATTTAAAATCTTGGGAATGTTTGAAATGTTTGCTAAGGTGTTTGAAGGCAATAATGGAATATTGTTTCGGGAAGTATTTTTGAATGGAAACTATTTTGAAATGAATGTAGGGAAGTAAGGAAGCACTAAACCCACTTCAGTCGCTGGAAAATAATCCTGATGATGCTGGCCACATCATTAGAATTCATTTTCGAGTTTCTAAAGTGATGGATTGCTACCAAAGTGGTTGGTTATGATATTGTTTGGACTTGTTGGGTATAACAGATGTTTTGGAAATTTCAAATGGGGAAATTATTTTGATACAACCAAGTTGTCTTGGAAATCCAAAGATTTGATTTGGTATACCAAGTAGATATGAGTTGATTATTGTTTCAAAATGATTTTGAGATAAAACTGGGTAATTGAATTCTGGAAAATTCTATTTAGATAATGTGAAAGTTAAAATGAATCAACTATTGAGCTTATTAAGTAAAGTTGATATTAATAAGGAAGGAATGAAAGTTTTAATCTTGGAATTAAAATTTAACTTCAGTAAATGGAAGTAAATGAAATATATTGAAGTGAATTGAAAATTTGAATTTAGTTTGGAATAAGTAAAATAAATTGGACCTAGAATAAAATTGATTCGGGTTAAAATTGAAATGTAAAATGACTTTGTAATTGTGGGTCATTGTGTAAGGAATTGTACCCATGAGCTATTGAGTGTTATACTTATAGTTTGAAATTGTGGATTTAAAATTTGCAAAGAATTAAATTGGAAGAAAATTTGTATCCTTAAGAATTCAGTGATACACACATATATATAAAATTTGGAATTGTGATTATAAGATGTAAGTGGATTAGAATGAGTTATATAAGCTTTAAAATAAATAAGTTGGTGAACTTATAAATAGAAAATGGGATTATAATCACAATTAGGGAACAGTTGAATGGTATGGTGAATTCAAACTTCATCTCAAATGAAGTGTAAATTGAAATAAGGAGAAGAAATTATAAAGGATAAGGGATGTAAATGAACTTAAGTTAGTAAATAAGTTTTGGACTTGTATATGGAAGATAAAAATTAGATTTAACTTCGATTAAATGAAATGGAGTTGAATTTGGATTGAATTAAAGTCAAAATTCAGTTGTGTTACAAGTAATTATGAATAGAATTAAATTCTTATTTAAAATAGTATAAGAAATAACATAAATTTAAAATGGCTGAATAAATTTAGTTAAAACTTGAATTTAATTTGGAAAAGAGTTGAGATTGAAAAAAAATATAATTTAGTTGAAATGATATTGAATAATTCTCACTCAACTATACCCAAGGAATTGTTGAAACTAAATGTAGCGTATGCTAAACTAAATAAAATTTTGGAAGCTTGTAAATAAAATTTTTAAAGGTAAAAAGAAACCCAGTTCTTGTTTGGAATAATTGAAATGACATATTATTAATAGATTCAAAATGAATTGGGAAAATGAGTTAAAATCTAATATGGATTAAGTCAGTAAATAAATTTAATTAAAGTTAAATCAAGTAAAGTATCTGTTGACTTGGTCGTGTTAAATGTACAAGTGAATTATAAAAAGGTGTTTATAAAGTGAATTGATTTCCAACTTTACTTTACTTGCTTGAATTAGTAAACGATCAAGTAACTACTTGAATTACAATTTGTAAATGGAATGGGAACTGGGTTGGTTGAGAATAAAATGAAAATAAAATTTTATTTGTAAGAAGATAATGAAAAATATTGTGAACGAACTTAAGCAAACTGAATAATAATTGTGGTCGAGCTTTATAATGTTGTCTTGGATAAATTTGTTTAGGTACTAAACATTGATATGCAAGTGAAATGGTTTTAATTAATTATTGAGATGAAATAAGAATGTATGAGTTCTATATAACCCAGAATTGAATGATATTAATATAAACCTATATGGATAATGAATTGGAAATGTAAGATTAGAGATTTAATTCAATAATTGTGATAAATCAAGAATGTTCGGGATGTAAATAATATAGAATGGGATGTTATTAATTTAAACTTAAATGATGAATTTGAAGTGAAAATAAGAAATTGAATAAAAAAAAGATTGCAATGAAATAAATTGTTTGGATTATGAACCATGCAGAATCGAATAAAATGGATATAAATTGAGTTAAAATTAATTTAACTGGTTATAAGCTTAAGAATTGGTTATTTGTTTGAATAACCACAACCTGCATAGAAATTAGTTGTTAAACTTAAGTGAATGAATTAAAAGAAGTAAATGAAATTGATATTTGAATAATGGGAAATGGATTGGAATCTATTTAGTGGGTTTGTATGTAAATGCAGGTTAATTAAAAGGAAAAGTAAATGAATCAAAAGCTTATATTACTCTTATTGAAGTGAATGTGAATCTAACATTTGCAACTCGGATGTAAGTCATTCGAGTGGAATATAATGATGTTTGAATTTGGAAAAGAAATGCAAATAAATCAAATTGGAAGTACATTAGATTGTGAATCAATTTGAATTTAAATTGAAGTAAATTGAAAATAGTGAAGCACATGTCCATAATATTGAAGTGAATATGAATTGGTGGTAATAAATATGAATTTTATAGGGTGAACTTGAATGTAAATCATTAAAGTGAAATAAAATGAAGTTTGGACTTGAATAAGAAATTAAAAGGTGAGCGAAATCTTTAAATTGTTGATAAAATATGGTTAACATTGTTAAATTATGAAGTTGCTTGGTTAGGCTATGAAATGGATATGTCTAGCTTACATTAATATTGGAAATGTTGTTAAAATGTTCATATCTTTGAAAACTGATGAGTTTGTTGAGTAAGTACAAGTACGGAAGGCGTTCGATAGAGTTGGAGCGCGTATATGCATTATATTTGCCGTTTGCTTTAAAAATTTGCTAAAAAAAGGTACGCCTACGCAAATATAATTGGAAAATGATATATTTGTTGTGATATATTTTGGTTTCCGACCGTGTGGGTCGATGTATATATATTTATCTGTATTGCGATATCGCAAAAGCTCCTCCGTACAGGGGAGACTCTGCCAAAAAAATTCGAAAATTTTGGGAGTTAGAAAATTTTTGGAAAATTTGAAATGTTTCATTAACGACAAAATTGATTTCAAATAAAATTTTTAAAATAAAAAGGATTTTGGGATAGGAATTGAAACTAGTAGTTTCGATTTGTAGCTAAGGAATTTGAGTAAAGTGAAATTGAGATTTCACTAAGTAAGTTTTGCTATTAAGTTTGGAACATTCTTTCTACCTTAGCAAATTTCAGGAACGAAATTTTTATAAGGGGGAGGAATGTAACGACCCAGAATTTTGGGTCGCTGGATTTGAACATTTAATTCATTTTAAATATTGAATATAGATAATAATTTGAATTTTTAAATAAAAAGATTATGCTTAAGTTAATAGAATTAGTTAAATTTTAAATACGGGAATGAGATTGAAATTTGAGTAATAATAATTTAATATTAGAATTGGGATAATTGGTGAATTTGAGTGCAAATAAATATAAAAATGGTTTCTAAAAATTTATTTAAGTTTATTTTGATTTAAATAATAATATTGGACCATTGGATGGAATTAATAGTCGATAGATTGAATTTGGAATTTTATATTTATTTAAAAATGGAATTTAATAATATAATAATGCAAATAATTAGATTTTTGTTCGAAATGAATCAGAATGATTTCTAATGTGAATATAAATTTTATACGAGTTATAACAGAGTTAATAAAGTTTTAAAAAGTGAAATTTTAGGTGATTTCGATGATTTTGAAAATCGCTCGATTTAATCGACGAGTTAATTACCCTTCCGAGGCACAGTCTCGAAATTCGACGAAACTAGTTCCATTGGATCCGTAATAGTTAGTTATTATCGGATTTTAATTTTCGTAACAATCAGAGTTGTCGTTTGACCCCGACAGCTTAAAACGCATAGAAAATACTTTAATCGATTTAATTTAAAATTGATCGTTTATTTCCGTAACTCGCGCATACGACCAAATTAGCTTACGAAACATGTTCCATTGTGTTCGGAACGGGGTAAATCCCTATAAACGACTGCCGGCACGCATCGTTTGGAGATCGTGAGGAAAAGTTGCTTTAAATTGAATTTAATATTAAACTAATGTTATAAAGCATGTTTAATAATCAAAACCCTAGCCCTATTTTCAGAGCTGCCATCTTCATAAACTCCAATGGCCGAAATCGTCGACCTTCTCCTCCAAATCACGATCAATCCATCGAGTTCTAGAAGATGCTTCCAACTAGAAAATCGTAGAGAGCGTCTGGATCTTCGATTCGCATGGTGGAGATGAGTTTTATTCGACCAGAGGAGGCGCTTAGGGGCCGCGTTTGGGTGGTAGTCGTGCACGATTTCCGGCGCATTAGGGGAGCCGAGATTGGCCTCCTTCTGGCCATAGGCGCGCGCGATGTAGAGCTTCATGATGGAGGCGTTTGATCGAAGTCTCGACGATCGATGGTGGTGCGGTTTGGAGCCCTAGGTCGCGTCTTTTGGGTTTGTTTCGGCTGCTGATGTCGCGTGAGGGAGAATGCAACATGAGGCCTTGATGTTGGTTTCTAGATCTTGCGGCTAGGGATTTGTTTGGGTATAATAAAATTAAATTTAAAAGAAATTGTTTTTAAATTGATAATTTAACTTTGAAAATTCATATATAATACACACGTTGTCAGATTCAGACAAAACTGGCGACGCCGGAATCGCAGAGACGCGTACTATGCAGTGGAGCAGTTCCAGAATCATTTCGAGCAAGTAAAATTTAGGTTAAATCGAACGCCGTTCGATTTAATTTAAATTTGAACGCTCGCCGAAAACCCAAGGTGAGTTTAACTCACTCACATATGGAGTATTAGTTAATTTAAATAGTCGATATTTAAATGAATTGCTTGATTGGTTGAATATGATCGAATCGATATATGTTGTGCTAATATCTGTGGATGCAGGGAAATAGGTTGAAGGGATCCAATGGATCCCTCACAAATAGAAATTAATTTATATTCTGCGATATACATCATTTATTATTTTGTGATAATTTGTTTAGAGCCTGATATGCAGTGCTTTATTTATATGCTGTGATGCATTAAATTTAAATTTAAATTGTGTTTTGCTATATTGGGAGAATACAACCTGGAAATTTTAAATATAAATAGATGAATTGGGTTTAAAGAATATAAAAGAAATTCCTAAGTAAAGGATTTTAAAAGAGATTAAATCCAAGGAATGGGTTGAAAAATTTCAAGTGTTTGGAATTTGATTTCAAAGGGAATTGAGTTAAATTAATAGCGAGATTTATTTTAAAGAATGAGAAGTGTGCTTTCTCCTGGAAATTTTGTTTTGTTTTAAGAAAGCTTTCAAATCAATAAATTTGCAATTTAAATATGTTTAGAATATTTTTAGAAAGAAATATTATTTTAAAATGTTTTTAAGTGAAATCAAATATTTGATTAAGTAATTATGGTATTTAATTATTTCAAAAGAAGTATAGTAGTATTAAGTTTTAAAAAGAAAATTTTAATATGAATATTTGATTTAATAACCTTATTTTGAAAAGTGAAATTTTAATTAAAAACACCTAGGAAACCACTGTATATTCCCTTAAGTATTATTTTCAATTAAATAATTTCTAGAAGCTTATTTTAAATATTTAAAACATATGTTGGAAATGATTTCTAGGAAATAGCAATGTCTTTAAAATAAAAGGAGCTATTTTTAAAGTATGCAAAGGGTATTTTACGGGATGAAAGTAAAATTGATTTAGGATAAATCGTGTTGAATTGATAAAAAGAATTCTTGGTTATTCTAAGATGGAAGTGTATTTCCCTGAGATGCCAAGTACGTTTTTAAAGCTGATTTTAGAGAAGTTAGAAGTTTGAAGTTTTATTAAAGAATGATTTCAAGAAATGTTTTAAGATGTAAGAATTAAAAAAGGTAAACATTTATCAAAGTAGTTATAGAAGAAATTATTTTAAAAAGGGTAATTAGAACTATGTTTAAAGAATATTATTATTACTTATACTATGTAAAATGGATTTATTTTAAAGATAATCAAACAAAGTTTTATATGAAACTTGTATAGGATTTCATAGTTTTATTTAAAATCTAGTATGACTTAACTTATTTTAAAGTTAATTGTTTATATTTTATAAAGCAGTTTTATTCGAAATATTTTTAAAAGTATATGTATATTTTGAATTAGGTATGTAAGTAGATTTGATATAAATGGGTTTAATGTATTTTGAGGGATAAAGTATTTAAATTATTTTAAACCTTAACTATGTGTACTTGGATGTTTCAGAGGGAATAAAGATTTGAGAATCTACTCCACGAGGGAATTGGGTTTGAAAAGTGTTCAAAAGGAATTTTGAAATTGTAATTATATCTCGTAGGATATTTGGAGGAAATAAATAATTGGGAATTATTTACCGTGTGATGGATGTTTATGAATATTAATTGATAGTTAAATCACCGACTATCAATATTGGACAAATTCGTTAATCGTTTCGAAGAGACCGGGATCGAGATTTATTTCTCGAAAACCACTTCGATCCGGTTTGTACGTTTCGTGCGAAAAACGTGTTCAGAGTCGATGATGGAGCAATAAAGTGCAAGGGCTAGTCGCTACTAATCCTGAGGATATTTCCAAAATGGATGTAGTAAGAGTAGTGCCTTCGGTTCCGTTCGAACCCGGGACGGACTTGTATGGTGCTTTTGGAACATCGTCAAGTGGGCGATGGGCATTCTAAGCGAAACGTTCTAAAAAGTAATGCTTAGCCTCAAGCCTCATCAAATGTGAATGACTGAAAATCAGGGGTTATGCAGCAAGGCTTCGTGGGTAGCCCCCACTTGAGAGTAAGGTCATCCCTGTCTAGATGTCCCTTTTTATTTCGGCTTAGTGGTGCGGTTGCTGATCCCAACCACGGGGTGATCTTATTCGAAACTGTCCAGTAAGGGACGGTTCCGGTCTTGTGTTGCAGAGGAGCGGGCGTACTCCTCGTTATTGTGATCTAGACCACGTACTGTGACAGGTGATACCACGGTGCCTATTCATTAGTTGGAATCCATCCTCCCTACGAGCCTTTTACGAGTTTTGTTTGTATTACCCACTTTGTGGCTAGTAGCTGGAATTTAATAGATGTAACAATTTCGGCTATTTTATAAGTATTTGTATATAGACCCTATTATAATATCAGAGGATTTCTATAAAAGGTGTTTTAGCTATCGTAAGGTAAAAACCCGACATGTTTATTTGTGGCGTGTTCTTACGAGATGCTTTTGTTTTCAAAAGGATTTTTGAAAATTTAATAATAAATTTGGATTCATTATTATCAGCTGGTATTCCAGACTGACTCGGGTGTTATTTCATTATAATGCTCGGGTTAGACTGAGTATTATATGTTCAGGATAGGTTGCTATGGAGCAGGAGTGGAGCTGGAGTCCGAGACGTATTATCCGTACTAGTATATATCCGCTGCTGTGATTGTATGGATTTGTCTGTCTGATAAATATTGTTGTATGAAATACTCTGATGATATGATGTATAAAACAGATATAGTTTCAGTTTGTGTAAAGATCTATTATTTACTATTATATTTTATTCCGTTGCGATTGTGAGATTGTGATATTGTTTAGTTTCTTCTTCTTCTCTTTTCTTCTTTAATCCCTAATGGTTCGTTTTTCTATTCCACTTGAGTTAATTGATGTAGAATAGTGATGACTCAAGGGGTACGGATTTGCGGGCTTTCACACTTGTATCAGTAAAAATATTATGGATATAAAAGAATTCAATGAAAGGAGCACACATATGCACACACGTGCACATGTGCACGCGCACACAAACACACACAAAGATATATATGTGTGTGGATGTATGTATCCGTGTGTGTGTGTGTGTTCGATACTTGTACGTAGTCAATAAAGAATCCGCTTTCATATATGTCAATAAAGAACCCACTTTCATATGTGTGTGTGTATGGACAAATTTTTAATATTGACTTGTGAAGAAAACTTATTCTACAAAAAAGCCCCATTTTTCCAAAACAAGAAAAAAATAATTAATCCACATTTTTTGAATATTTTCCCTGGTTGTTTTTAACTAAAATACATATGATTGGGTGCCAAAGGAAAATTAAGATTACAACATTTATCAATACACAAATAAGAATTAAAAATTCTTATTTGAGTTTAAGGCAATTCTCGTTTCTACACTAAAAATTGAGTAAAAGGATATCTAATCGAGAAAAAATTAACGGTTGCAGTTATACAAAAATGAAAGAAAAGAGGTGGAGACAAAATAAAGTTACCTTGTACCTTGGTGGAAAGGAGATCAAATAGTTTGAGTCATTTTTTAATTACTGCACCTTTGAGCATTCGCCCTATATGATGAAGTTGTATGGCGTGTCCATAGAAAATGATCAATACTTAATATGTATGCATCTAAATATTATGAAAAAAATCAACGGTATGGAAATGATGATACGTGTCAATTTGGAACTTACCAAGGGACTGCAAGGAGTTGAAAATATTCTAGTTCAGATATCAGATGTAAACAAAACTCTTTGTTTCAGGTAATGTGGAAAGAATATCAAGTCCCTTTCTAGTGTGACTTGTAATAAACAAAATTTATAGTAATAAAAATCAATTTAGAAACATGGAAAATTTACAGCCATATATGCACTTAGACAACGATAATCCACATAGAGTATAGTCATCTAAAAGTTGATCGTCATCAGCCAAAATGTAGAGTTAACATCTACATGGTATTTGCTAAATTCTTCATCGATATATTCCATATGAAGCCATGAATTAAAAAGATATTAGTCATTTTTTAATTAAGCAATGAACTAAAGTTGCACTGACATTTGTAATCAATGACATAACCTCAAATATAATGGAACATGATATTATACTGACACGTTGATAACATCGTAATGAAAATATGTTTTAGAACTAAAATTTGATGCATGCTGTAAGAAATAATGAGTATTGACTGGTTCTCGTATCTATTATGTGAAGCTATATCATCTTGCAAAGCGGTTAGGTTAGATAGAGATGTTGGGCCTGTTTTGTTTTAGCCCAAAACTTGTATAAGTTTGAATATAAATATCTATAGCCAAATGCAGTTTGTAACAGAAAATAGATCAAATAATATCATTCATTTCATCATCTTTTTGTTACTTTCATTTCAACCAAAATCATCTCAAATCCAAAATAAGATATTCCAATAAATTAATATGGTATCAAAGCCAAATAAAGACTAATGGCATGACTGCAACATTAATACCATCAGAAACTCATCACATGGCATTTCAGAATTTTCAGAATCTCATCAGAAACACATTCATCATTTGAGATCAAAAAAATTCGAAAGTTCTAGTTCAAGAAGAAAGAAAGTGCCGTACCCAAGTACCACAGTGATACTAGCTGCATCACTCCTCCATACAAGAAAAAAGGTTTTGAATTCTTTGCAAGTTAATCATCATAAAATTCATCAAAAAACCAAGGAATCGTACCATACCAAAAAAACCATCATTGAAACCAATAATCTGGGTTAGTGGTTTTACTTACCCGTGTTTTGAAAATTTTCAGATCATATCTTGTTCACTTTCCTCTCTCAACCCATAGTAGAAATTCTTGAATCAAGACTGCATTCCCTTATTTATCACTTCTTCATAGTTCTTTGATTTTGCATCATGGCCAACAGCTCAGCAACATCAGCAACATCTGAGTATGATCAAACTAGAACAAAGAGTCTTATCAAAACCATCGTCAGCCCATAGAGTCAATTAGTTATAGCATATCTAAAAGAAGCTAATTATCTTCTTTGGAAGGTCCATGTTGAGACAGCTGTCAGAGGGTATGGGCTTGAAGATTTCTCAATGGCATCATTAGAATCCCACCAAGATTCATCACTAGTTCAGAAAATACAATAGTTAGCAACCCGTAACTCACAAAGTATCAAAGACAAGATAGTCTGATCTGTTCTTGGTTACTTTCTTCTATAAATGTAAAACTGTTACCACAAGTAATTAGTAGTAAACTGCAAATGGTGTTTGTCAACAGTTGAAAGGATTTTTAACTCACAATCTGCAGCTAAAGTGATGCTTTACAAAAGAGAACTTCACAGTATTAGAAAAGAAAATCACACAATGGGGGAATATCTTGCAAAAATCAAAACTACATTTAACCTCCTTGAGCAGCAGGACATAAAGTATCAGCATCTGAACAAGTATTAATCATATTAAGTAGTTTGAGTGAAAATTATGAATCTGTTGCAGCTGTTATATCATCTCAAAGAACAACACCAACTCTGGAGGATGTTCATGCAATACTTCTAACCCATGAAGGAAGGCTAGAATTCAAGAAACCTTCAGATACTAATATGACAGTCAATTATGCAGCAAGTTACAGAGGCAAGAATCAATATAATAACAATAATGAAGGAAATCCACCTGTTAGAGGCAGAGGCAGGGGAAGATATAACAACAACAATAGACCAAAATGCCAGATATGTGAGAAAATTGGTCACACAGCTTCAAAGTGTTACTTCAGACTCAATATGAATTATACTCTAGGTCAAAGCTCAAGTAATCAAAGAAATGGGAACTACAGTGCAAACATAGCTCAGATATAACAAGATATTAGCAATTAGACAAACAGTAACAGGACAAGCAGTCAAAATGACATCAACAAACCAGATCAAACACTTGATGAAAGCTGGTATCCAGATTTTGGTGTAACTAATCACATCACCAACAATATGGACAACCTAAATCTAGGAAACAAGGAGTACAAAGTAATAAAACCATACACATGGGAAATGGCGAGGCAGTAAAGATCACGCACACTGGTATTGCTTGCATCAAAGGTGAAAGAAAACTATATCTCAATAATTTACCGATGGTTCCACAAATAAAGAAAAATCTTCTAAGTGCATCACAATTTGCAAGTGATAACAATGTATATTTCGAATTTTATCCTGAATTTTTCTAGTTAGAGACATTCTAATAAAATAAATTTTACTACAGGATGAAGCTGTGAAGGGCCTGTATAGATCTAATCCTTTTGAGTAAAGAAACTCAAATGCAGGTAAATGTGTTGAAAATTGTAATTTTTATGAACTTGCTCAGAGTGAAAAGAAACGGAGCAACTTTGATATTTGGCACTATAAAGTTAGTCACCCTAGTGCCAATATTGTAAAAAAAGGTGTTATCTGAAAACAAATCCCTTTTGATAATGTTATACTTCCTTATATCTGTACATTTTGTCAAATGGGTAAAAGTCACAAGTTATCATTTTCATATTCTGTAACTCAATATGATAAACCACTACTATTGATTGCCACTGATCTCTGGGGTCCTGCTCCAGTTAGTTTGGATTATGGACAGAATATTATATATCATTTGTAGATGCATATTCTAGATACACTTGGGTGTATTTTTTGAAAACCAAGTCTAAAGCACATCAATCTACAATACACTTTATCACACAAGTAGAAAAATAGACCAATCGTCAAGTTAAAGTTATGAAAACTGATGATGGGGGATAGTTTAAAACTCTTGCTAATTACTTCAGTGTAAAACAACATGCCCTTATACTTCTGAACAAAATGGTCTAGTAGAGAGGAAACACAAACATATAGTTCAGTCAGGTCTAACATTACTTGCTCAGGCAAATTGTAACGATCTCAGATTTTTACTAAGTTTTAATCGCTAACTGATTTAATTTTTGAATAAAAATGGTGAAATTAATTGGTAATTAATATAAGATTCTAGTTAAATTATGAATTAATTGAGAATTAATTTGGATATTTGAAAATAAATATGTGTATAGAATAGATTGAAATAGAATTTGAAATTGGGATTTATAAATAATGTAAGGATATTTGAATTTAAAAGTATGAAATGGATTTTTAAAGTTGTGTAAATAATGAATGAATGAAAATAAGTATGTAAGTTAAAATAAATATTTAAGTTAGAAATAAATTATATAGTTTCATAAGATATAAAGTCAATACATTAGGATAAATTCCAACAACATACTGACTATAGAATTTCATTTATATTACAAAGCAAAAGAAAAGAAAAGAAAAATATATACTCATGTATGTAAAATATAAAGTAAACATCTAGCTAAATTTAAACAACATGTTAAAAATAGAATCCATTTGTATCACATAGAAAGAAGACAAATTGGATAAGTATAAACAAAAAACAAATAAAAAAACAAATAAAATAATAATAATAATCTAAGAACATATAAATATGCAGGTATGAACAAGCTTAGCATGAGCTTGTAAAACAAGACAACAACAATTAATGCAAAAGTATCTTAGCACACCATATTTATCTATCAGCCGAAATCTTGTTTAACCAAATGAAGAAAAATATCTTTGATATTGTACAAACAATATAATTACCCTGTACAAATAAACAATCACCTATAAGCTTTCTCTCCTATATATCACCTTTATTTCAGTTTCGTTCATCAAAAAGCTAAGCAAATCTGAAGTAAACATCATCTAAAACTAAAACAAAAATTCAATTTTTAAACAACAGTACAATCAACCAGAAAATCGAAAAAAGAAATTCCAGCTAGCAAAATTCAAAGCCTGTTTCAAGAAAAAAAGGAAGAGGCTCTGTTCATTCTGGAAAACAATGTGAGTAACATGACTTTTTAAAAAATTTAAATTACGAATCTGTTGCAAGTATATCTGTGATAAATATGTTTGTATATAGGTATGTTTCTCTGATCATATATGAGTAATGGATGTATATGTGTGCAAAGTTATATCCTGTTCCCTGTTCAAGTAGCAGTTTTGAGTTTGACAATCAATTCCTCTTGATCTACTGACTTTTTGGACTTAAGATGAAAATAAAGTTTGTTTGTTATGGAATATATATAAGTTTAAAAATCAATTTAAGTTAAAACAACTTATTAATTACTTTGGAAACCAAAAGAACAGAGCAAAACCTTAAAATGCTTAAAATACAAGTTTCTTAATTCATGAATTCAGGTATGTAAGTTGAATCCTTATACTAAAACGGATTTTTAAAGCTTGAATCATAATTTTAGAGGGAGATTGAAAGAGCAGTTTGGATTTAAATAGATTTCGTTGTTTTGGCAATATCTGATGATCCATTGGCTCGTGATGGTCGGGACCTTTGCTGGTGATAGAGGGACGAATGAGTGTCCTTGGAAAAATAGTGTGATGGTGGGTAGTTAATCATGGAAGCGGCCGTGATGGGTTTCAGTTCATAGCCCTAGTTTTGTTGAGGCCGAGAGATTTGCTCGGTTCGTCATCTATGCTTGATTGAGTGCGACGTGATTTAGGGGGAAGGTAGAGGTCGTGTTGATGAAGTGATGGCCGGAATTTCATGAATTCTGGTGATCGGGGTATGGCCAACGACACGTTTCCAAGTCTGATGGTGTTTCCGTTTCATGTTTTCTAGGTTTTTTTTGTGCTCGAATTTGAATTCGAGGAGATGATGGAGTTTCTAGCGATCGGGGAAGGATGCGTGGATGGTCGTCGACTTGTTCGACGACGCCGCGTCAAATGGAGGTGGATGGCGGCGATGTGCATGTACACCGTGCACTAACTTTGGTAATCTGGAATTTGGTTAGTTTGGGATGAAGCAGGTTGTGTGCGTATTTGTCTCAAGTTTTACTTGAAGTGATGGGTTGGTTGGCTCGAAGTTGTTAAGTGTTGAACTCGAAGTAAATGTAGGATTAGCTCGGGTAGAAATACTTGTACAGTTTTAAAACAAAACTGTTCTGTTGTTTTGAAAATTTAATTTTAAATTTTAAATCAAAGTTTAAACTGAGTTTTGAATCACATTTTAAATATGAATTCGGGTTAGTTTAAAGCTTAGTTGTGAATAAATAAAGTTTTGAAATTAAATTTGTTTAATGACTTAAATTTTTTTTTAAGCAATTAAGTGGATTTAAAGGAATTGAATTTAAAATGAATTGGGATTTTAAGTCAAAATTTTAAATCAAAGTTCTAAATCCAATTTTAAATCAAATGTTTAGATATGGATTCAAGTTTCTTGAATTCTAATCTGTGATTTAAATTAGTTTTCAAATCTGAATGTTTTAAACAAGTTTAAATCAAATAGCTTTTTAAAGTAATTTGTTTTCAAATAAATATTTGAATTTGATTTCGATAAAGTTCTTTTATAAAAAGGATTTTGAATGAAAAGTTAAATAATTTGTTTTAACTTGAATTTGCATGTTAAAATGTAATGTATTTTAAAGCTTAAATTTTAAATGAAAATTTAAGTAATTTAGTTAGAACTTTTTTTATATAGGTTTATAAGTTGATGTTTAAATTTGGTTAATGATTAAATATATAATCATTTTGAATCTTAAATTCAAAATGAAATTTGAATCTAAATTTAGAAGTGTAATGTTTTAAATACACTTTAATATTAATGAAGTCATTAATAAAGAAATGGATACCTTAGAGATAATTAAGGCATTAAAGTGATTTAATGAATAAGTTAATTAAGGAATGACTTATTTATTTAATTTATAAATTAATGATTTAGATTAATTTATTATTAGAAATTAATTAGCAAAGTAATTAAAGAATTGTTATTGGTTAATGAAGTCATTAAATAAGATTATTTAAATAATTAATTAATGTGATAAATTTTAACAATTAATTAGGTTAATTAATTAATAATAATCATTTGTGAAATTATGTAAGTGTAATTACTTTATGAAAGTAATTAAGAAGTTAGTTGCTCATTGTAATTAATTGATTTTAATTTGATTAATTTAAGTTCATTGTCAAATATTGTGCACTGGATTGATATTTCTGATAGGTGATTGTGATGCTAGGCGATGAGAATTGCCTTATGCTGAACTGTGATTTGTAACTTGTTTCTGTATGTATGTGGAAACCCTTTTTGCCCGTAAAACGACATTTGAATTTTGATGCGACAGGGAGTCGGATTCCAATTGGTTATCCAAAACCCACATCGAATCGTAATGGTGAATCTTTGTGATGATAAATTTACTTTATCTGTGATGATTGTTGATGTTGCACTATTATGTAAAACCCCTGGACTACACCATACATACACAAATATGGATTGCACGTGTGTGACGCCCCACCTCTATGCTCACAATAACAAAGAGTATTAAAGGAAATACTGTCTGTTATTACGAAGAATAAGGCTGGATAGGAGCGGCCATCCGTAGGTAGGCCTTACACTAGTATTGGTTATCTCGACAGGAGTGGTATATATTCTTTATATTTTTTTTCATCTCTGTCTATTTACTCCCATCGACACACCCAATTCCAGTATAAAACGAACTACGATGGTTCATAATAGTTTAGGACAATATATATAATAATAACACAAACCAGCTAAATATGGAACACGGATAATAAAAAGTCTCATATATACATAACTGATGTCAGTTACAATACATGTGACATAGTACATATGATACAACTATAACTGTCGACACTGGAAGTTACATATACAAGTACATTATCGTATATAATATACATGAATACATATCTTCCTATACTATAACAACGACTACTCCAAATGATATAAAGAGACTTCATAGCTCAAGCAGCAACTCAAAACAAGATATCTACAACCTGTAATAACTCGGTCTGACCCGAGTGTTACATTCAAAATAAATAATACACGGGTCAGTCTAATTCAAATTCGGTTATTAATGCACGGAAGCAATAATAAATAAATAATCAAATAGACGACAATCACAATAAATCTCGTCTATCCGATCCTTTAATAAGGAAATTAGATAACGGTAAATATAACACGTAACAGCGTTAAACAACAAATCAGCAAATTTAAATTATCAACAAAAACGAATAAAAGGATTATCAATGAAGGTAATTTAGAAAACAACAGAATTGCCTCAACAGCAATTATCAACAAAATCTAATTATTAAATAAATAATTAGAAACTCATAATCTAATTATCAAAAAGATAATTAGACAACAACAAAATGATCAAATCAAACCAATTAAAAATGCAATTTCAAAATATTGAATTGGACACACAAAACAATTTAAGTAATTGAAATATCAATTCAAAACGTCAATACTGTGTGGCTACAGTCCATGCACGCATGCACTGCCTCGCCACTACAGCATGAAATACACAAAGGATCAACGAATCAAAAGCAAAGCTCTAACCAGCAAAAACAGGTACAACAGAATGCCTCAACTTATATGACCAAGTGGCTACACTGTATGAAGTGCACAACAGACTCAAGGCTCAGATGTGTTCAGCAATCTACAACTTCAAATGACTTAAGTGAAGATATCAAATACAACATGAATGAACTAGTCTAGCAACATGCTCAAAGCTAACAACAAAGCAACACTACAGGCACCATATTAGAGTGACAACCAGAGACAAGCTCAACAAAATCAAGTGAAGATAGCCAACGCAACAAGACTCAAGTCAGTAAACACTTCAGGTATGCAGACCAAAGAGCAAAAGTAATCTGGATCAAATGCCATCAGGTTAGAGACACAATACAGCAAGCTACAAGGATAAATAAATCTACAAAACAACAAGTGTTCAACTACATAGATATATGCAGTAACAATATAAATGAATCAAGTATGTATATATATATATACAAGCAAACAAATGAAGACCCAGACTATAATGAAAGCTCAACAACTACAAGCAGATGCAACTCGACTAACAGACTTGAGTAAACAGGACAAAGTGCAGACAATCAATACACTACAAGTGCAATAGGTAAATGAAGATGCAGTGAAGCCAATATGGCAAACAATGAATGCACAGTGAATACACCAGACATATACATGAATGACCAGTACGACTAAGTAAGAAGTGACTCAAACCAAAGAGTACAATATGAACCAGCATGGTACACTGCAAGTGCAACAGCAGTACCAAAATGATCTAGACCAATACCACTGACTCCATTGAACAAATCAAAAGACCACAAGATTCAAGACAGTGCACACCATACCAATATACATGAAGTGGAGTTGAAACAGAGTCAACTATATGAAACTGGAAAATGCAAATACCACAAATCCAAGACCAGAAAAACAATACTGCAAATACCCAAGTACAGCAAGTACTACACAAAGTCAGAGACCATAATCAAGCAACAGCATGTACAGGTTAGTGAACAAAATCAAATCAAAGTCGAAGTCAACCATAAATTGATGCAACAAGTCCACATCAAAGCCAGAAATTCACGAAATCAAAGAAATGGGCGAAGTCAAAGGAAATCAACACCGTGGAATTCAAGCAACAAAAATATATTCGAATTGAAAAAGTCATAAATCACTAAAATTTTGAATTATATGTGAGTGACAAAAATCACTCACCTTGTTTCGAACTCGACCAAATAGATGCGGCCGTGAGCAACGCGAAGAGAGCATCGATCTACAAAGCCAGGTCGAATCACCATTCGATCGAGCTACAGAAGTCAGCGCCTTCGAATTGCAAAGCCCTAACTTCGTGCAAGGGAAGAGAACAACCGAGCCGCCATTTATTTTCTTCGTATGTTTTGTTTGGGGTTTTCCAATGAATAAAGGGGTACGGGTCTTGGATTTTTATCACGGCACCAACAAAGAAAACATGGGCCAAGATGATTTTAAAGCCCACAAACCCTTAACCAATTTATAAAAGAATTTCAACCGGTTTAAAAAACTCCAAAGGGAAATTAGCTTGCAAAATTTAATCATCTAATGACGATAATACATCGATACGAAACCCCGAGTTGTTATAGACTCCCCTCCTTATAAAAATTGCGTCCCCACAATTTTCATAATTAAGGTCGTCAATAACAATTATTTTTCTAACATAAACTGGTTAAGCTAGAAAAATAAAGGTCAAGAACACAAATGTCAAAGAAATCTTTTAATTTCATAAAAGAAATTTGCAAATTCTCAACAAAATCTAATTATCAAGAACGATAATCAAAAATCTCAAATCAACTAATATCTAATTATCAAAAACGATAATCAGAAATCTCAAATCATCAAATATCTAATTATCAAAAACGATAATCAGAAATCTCAAATCAACAAATATCTAATTATCAAGAACGATAATCATAATCAACAAATATCTAATTATCAAAAACAATAATAAAAAATCTCAAATCAACTAATATCTAATTATCAAAAACGATAATCAGAAATCTCAAATCATCAAATATCTAATTATCAAAACGATAATCAGAAATCTCAAATCAACATATATCTAATTATCAAAAACGATAATCAGAATCAACAAATATTGAATTATCAAAAACGATAATCAGAATCAACAAATATCCAATTATCAAAAACAATAATTAGAATCAACAAATATCCAATTATCAAAAATGATAATCAGAAACAACAAATATCCAATTATCAAAAACGATAATCATAAACAACAAATATCCAATTATCAAAAATGATAATCAGAAACATCAAATATCCAATTATCAAAAATGATAACCATAAATATCCAGTTATCAAAAACGATAATCAGAAACAACAAATATCCATTTATCAAAAACGATAATCAGAAACAACAAATATCCAATTATCAAAACGATAATCAGAAACAACAAATATCCAGTTATCAAAAACGATAATCAGAAACAACAAATATCCAGTTATCAAAAGCGATAATCAGAAACAAAAAATGTCCAATTACCTGCAGATAATTGGAAACAACAAATATCTAGAAATCAATTAAGATAATCTAGAAAATCAACATAAAAGGTTGGATCGATCCCATCAAATGGCGAGTTTTAGCTATGCCGCACGTGCATCAACATATGGCCGAAGCCTACCAAGTGCCGTCAACATAATTTTGGAGCCCAACATATGATCCGAAGGTCCAACATATGACCCGAAGGTCTAGTACTGGTATTTGACCCAAAGGTCCAACATATGACCCGAATGTCCAACATAGTGGCTCGAAAGCACATAAAAACATCAAAGTCATCAAAACAGCAAATATTTCAATTAACGAGTCCGGAATTAATCAAAATAGCAAATGCACATGTCCCATACCACGAGTTTTACTAAATCGTTTAATTCTCTTCATCGTTTCCTTGAAAGTGCAAAATTGTGTATTTTAAATAAATAACATTTTACGTTCTCAAACGGACAAGTCCGGAATTAAGCGAATCAATAAAAGTGAGGGTTCGTAGTCCTCAATTTTGCTGAAGCGTTTAAATCGCTTCCTCATTCTTTTGAAAGCGCATATTGTAGAAATTTTGGAAAACAATTTTATTTTAAAACGATTTGAAACACCCGTGCTCAAAACAGCAACATCTGTAGCAAATTCGATAAGGAAATTGCACTTCTCAAAACATCGTAAAAACGAATCTCAAAATCAGCATTGCGGGATAACCGCTTGAAAGTCCACTTTAAATTTGACGGTTACTGAAGTCAAAGCGAGAGTAATTTTTATACATCAAAATGTCATCAAAATAATTCGCATGAAAATACAATACCAGTGAATTTTCATTCATTAAAATGTCAACAAAACACCGCGCTTCAAAAATTTAGCAACGGCGTAAAAATCCCATTATAAAAATAACGGTAACAAAATACGTTTAAACCAAACACCAGTTCAACGTAAAATTAATGTAGTAACGTGAAACTCAAATTTGTACGCATACTACAAAATGAACAAAGAAATCAATTGAATATATCTTCATTGAAGATAATTCAAAACAACAAAAATCTCAACAAAATCACATAACTGCAATCGGTTCGGATCCCCAAATCGGATTTGAAATTTTCAAAGAAATCAGAAATAAACTCATATATGTAACAACACAATGAAATTAGTTTCATTTTCATATTTTGATTTTTAAATCAAAAGGGTTATCAACTGTACTCAGCGAAGACAGCCTCACTATTTCCGCTGCGCACTCTGATAAACAAAACACAAATTACTCAATCATCAAAACACAGTTTCACTTTTATTTTTAAATAGAGATATTTAAAATTTCCATCATAATTTCAAAACTTCATTTTTGACTCAAAGCACAATAAAAACATCGACAAATAGTTGTAACACATGTTCCATCTAAGTTATGTTTTATATTATGTCCACAAACCCCAAGCTCTGATACCAACTGTGACGCCCCACCTCTATGCTGACAATAACAAAGAGTATTAAAGGATATCTGTTATTACGAAGAATAAGGCTGGATAGGAGCGGCCATTCATAGTTAGGCCTTACACTAGTATTGGTTATCTCGATAGGAGTGGTATATATTCTTTATATATTTTTCATCTCTGTTTATTTACTCCCATCGACATATCCAATTCCAGTATAAAATGAACTACGATGGTTCATAATAGTTTAGGACAATATATATAATAATAACACAGTCCAGCTAAATGTGGAACACAGATAATAAAAAGTCTCATATATATATTACTGATGTCAGTTACAATACATGTGACATAGTACATATGATACAACTGTAACTGTCGATACTGGAAGTTACATTTACAAGTACATTATCGTATATAATATACGTGAATACATATCTTCCTATACTATAACAACGACTACTCCAAATGATATAAAGAGACTTCATAGCTCAAGCAGCAACTCAAAGCAAGATATCTACAACCTGTAATAACTCGGTCTGACCCGAGTATCACATTCAAAAGAAAATAATACACGGGTCAGTCTAATTCAAACTCAGTTAATAATGCACGGAAGAAATAATAAATAAATAATCAAATAGACGACAGTCACAATAAATCTCGCCTATCCGATCCTTTAATAAAGAAATCAGATAACGGTAAATATAACACGTAACAGCATTAAACAACAAATCAGCAAATTTAAATTATCAAAAAAGATGAATAAAAGGATTATCAATGAAGTAATTTAGAAAACAATAGAATTGCCTAAACAGCAATTAACAACAAAATCTAATTATTAAATAAATAATTAGAAACTCATTATCTAATTATCAAAATGATAATTAGAAAACAACAAAATGATCAAATCGAACCAATTAAAAATGCAATTTCAAAATATTGAACTGGACACACAAAACAATTCAAGTAATTGAAATATCAATTCAAAACGTCAATACTGTGTGGCTGCAGTCCACGTACGCGTGCACTGCCTCGCCACTACAGCATGAAATACATAACGGATCAACGAATCAAAAGCAAAGCTCTAACCATAAAAAAAAGGTACAATATAATGCCTCAACTTATATGACCAAGTGGCTACACAGTATGAAGTGCACAACAGACTCAAGGCTCAGATCAGTTAAGCAATCTACAACTTCAAATGACTAAAGTGAAGATATCAAATACAACATGAATGAACTAGTCTAGCAACATGCTCAAAGCTAACAACAAAGCAACACTACAGGCACCAGATCATAATGACAACCAGAGACAAGCTTAACAAAATCAAGTGAAGATAGCCAACGCAACAAGACTCAAGTCAGTAAACACTTCAGGTATGCAGACCAAAGAGAAAAAGTAATCTGGATCAAATGTCATCAGGTTAGAGACACAATACAGCAAGCTACAAGGATAAATAAATCTACAAAACAGTAAGTGTTCAACTACATAGATATATGCAGTAACAATATAAATGAATCATATATATATATATATATATATATATATATATATATATATATAGCAACCAAATGAAGACCCAGACTATATTGAAAGCTCAACAACTACAAGCAGATGCAACTCGACTAACAGACTTGAGTAAACAGGACAAAGTGCAGACAATCAATACACTGCAAGTGCAACAGGTAAATGAAGATGCAGTGAAGCCAATATGGCAAACAATGAATGCACAGTGAATACACCAGACATATACATGAATGACCAGTACGACCAAGTAGGAAGTGACTCAAACTAAAGAGTACAATATGAACCAGCATGGTACACCGCAAGTACAACAGCAGTATCAAAATGATCTAGACCAATACCACTGACTCCATTGAACAGATCAAAAGACCTCAAGATTCTAGACATTGCACACCATACCAATATACATGAAGTGGAGTTGAAACAGAGTCAACTAAATGAAACTGGAAAATGCAAATACCACAAATCCAAGACCAGAAAAACAAAACTGCAAATACCCAAGTACAGCGAGCACTTCACAAAGTCAGAGACCATAATCAAGCAACAACATGTACAGGTCAGTGAAAAAAATCAAATCAAAGTCGAAGTCAACCAGAAATTCACGCAACAAGTCCACGTCAAAGCCAGAAATTCATGAAATCAAAGAAATGGGCAAAGTCAAAGGAAATCAACACCGTGGAATTCAAGCAACGAAAATAAATTTGAATCGAACAAGTCATAAATCACTAAAATTTTAAATTAGATGTGAGTGACAAAAATCGCTCACCTTGTTTCGATTTCGACCAAATAGATGCGGCCGTGAGCAACGCAAAGAGAGCATCGATCTACAAAGCCTGGTCGAATCGCCATTCGTTCGAGCTACAGAAGTCGACGCCTTCAAATTGCAAATCCCTAACTTCGTGCAAGGGAAGAGGAACATCAGAGCCGCCATTTATTTTCTTCATATGTTTTGTTTAGGGTTTTCCAATGAATAAAGGGGTACGGGTCTTGGATTTTTATCACGGCACCAACAAAGAAAACACGGGCCAAGATGATTTTAAAGCCCACAAACCCTTAACCAATTTATAAAAGAATTTAACCCGGTTTAAAAAACTCCAAATAGCAATTGGCTAGCAAAATTTAATCGTCTAATGACGATAATCCGTCGATACGAAACCCCGGCTTGTTACAACGTGGAAATTGGTTAAGTCGCAGATGTTTGAAATAGTTTGAATTTGAATTTTTAATCCAAATAGTTTTGGAAATAGATTGGGATTAAAGTAAAAAGTTTTTGAAATGGATTTCAAAGATAAAATTGGTTTTGGATAACTTGATTAAGCCTTGAAGTTTAAATAATTTGATTTAAATTTAAATTCAATATTTGAAACTGAATTCTATGATTTGAAACTAGGGATTAAAGATGTTATACAAGTTATATATGGGTTAAACCATTTTAAATTTTTTGATTTGGGAATTTGAATTTAATTCAAGGACTTTAACTCGTGCAAATATAATTGGATTCTTCCGAAACGAAAACTATTTGTTTTATATAATAAAAGCTTTCACATAAGAAATGGATTTCCAATTTGTGTTAAAAGGATTTTTAGTTTGAAATGAAAATGATTTCCAAGTTATGGAAACGACTATCAAAAGCTGAATCTTTGTAACTAAAGATTGGATGAGTTAATCCTAATCGAAATGGGAATTGTTTTGAAATCCGTAAATGGATCTTTGTGAAACTGGGTGAACTTTGTGAAATAAATCTTTTTGTTTAAAGATTTGAAATGGTAATTTGTTTAACCATTCGAGAGAAAAGTTTTGGATTTTATAAGTTGTGACTTAACTGAAATCCCATATCCATATGTTTTGAAATTTTGCGCTCATTATTCGGTTTAGCCGGGAGAGGACCTTGTGTCATATAACCTATTCCGAATAGTGATACGACGTTATGGATTGCATTCGAAGACCGGTGTTGAAGACCGGGTTTTTGCGAGAACGATAGGGTAACCTATCGATTGTCTCTGCACCGAGTAGCTGCGGTATAGTGATTCCCTAAGTGATGGGAAGTCCGATCGGGATAATGGGTACCCAAATTTGCAAGGGCTTCTTACCAAGTGCCTTCGGTTTTGTTCGAACCCGGAACAAACTTGTATGGTTGTATGTCTGACACTACACTTTGAGATATAAAGGAGATTTCTTTCAAAGATATATCTGTTGGTGGCAGAGAATTTATTCTCTTAGCTTAACACCCTTCTCTAAGACGTACGAGCTCAGAGGTTATGTAGTTGAAGGTTATCTGTGATATATTTCCAATTTGGTAGTGTGGCATGCTAAGTGCAATTGTGTGTTGATGATCATTTGTTGATCATTTGTGATCAAAGCATGGCATTAGTGTAAAGCGTAGCTTTGTGGACGAAACTGCATCAGGACCTCACACCCCAAAATGGTCGAAACAGGGAAGATGCAACAAGGTTATGAGGGTCGCGCCCTTTAGGGCATTCCCTTCTGGTAAAATGTGGTATCATGGTATGGAGCCCAGATATTTACCTATGTGGTGGCTTCAATCTCATTTACTGTGTGGTTGTTGCTTTGTGGTTTAGAGGCGCCTCGGATAAAGGTCCCAAAGGACCGGGGGATTGCATGCTCGTGCAGTAGTTACCTAGTTACAGAGGTAACCCGACGTTGTGTTAGCGGAGAGCTGGTTAAGTTCTCGGGACGTCCCGCCAGAGGCGTACCATGTGGCAGTGGGAAGTTCCTTAGCCTAACCATTTGTTGGAAATCCAATCAAAACAACACGCGCCTTGTACGGCTTTAGTTGTAGAACCTGTCATTTAAAATTGCAGCTATAGCTAGCATAATATAATGGTACCTATGCTGGCTAAGATTAATATTATAATTTCGAAATGTTTTCCACTATGCACTAATAATAATATAAAAGAAAGATTTGGCGTAGTAAGCATATTTGATTATCATAAGGAGAAATCTCCCCCATGTGTGCGATTACATTGTGTGTGTGCCGGGAGGCCTTATGATTGTTTCATTTTCTTAAAAAAAAGCATTGCTGATTTCAATTTAAATTCTTTTGTTGTTCGTTTAAAAGACCAAATGTTTTGTTACTCATACCAGTCATGACCGACTCGGAGTTTATTGTTCCTTTCCTAAACTCTGAGTTCCCACAATTTTTCCACACGCGCAGTCTAGAGTTGGGTTTTTCAAATAGTCAGGTTTAGTAGATTATCTGTAGTTAGTTCAGTCTTTGGATTAGGACTGCACTTGCTTATCTTTGTGCATTGTTATTGGGAGTTCGAGCTATTGCTGGATTGGTGCTTTGGAGATGGAGTTACAGTTATGGATTCTATTCCTCTTTCTCTCTTGAAGACTATCTTGGAGTTATTGTTCTGCTGTTGGTGTTATCATTTTCTTTCCGCTGCTATTTCTTGTATCTGTGATAGTATTGATATCCATTGTATCATTCTGTTGTATCATATTATATAAGATATTGTATATGTCATTGTATCAGTGTAATATATTGATATTTATTTCTTTCGCTTTGTTGTACTTAATGATGTTATAAGCTCCGGCGAACCATATTCGATGTTTGGATCTGCGACATTTGAATACGAGTGTCGCATTCGGTGCCGATTTTCGAAGGTCGAGTCAGGACCGTCACATTTGGTATCAGAGCCAAGGGTTAAAAATTTAGCTCAGGAGAATAACACATTAAGTAACTCATTAGAGATAGGGTAAAGTATGCCCTAGAATGAGTATATCCCTAAGGTATCCGTTCGAACGCCTCAATAAATTATCTTACTATCTACTGATAGTGAGTATGAGTGCAAGAAGAGGACGAGATAGGGGACAGGGGAGTACCACTACAAATGGTCAATACCCTGTGACAGTGGAAAAAATCTTTCTCTTCTCAGTCTCCTTTGATTCATCTTCCTAATTTCTTTGATTGCTTCGTATTTGCTACAAGAAGAAGTTTCGGTGTGATGGTGACCCTACGAATTGTTGTAGAAAATTATTACTTCGTATCTTCATCAGTTTCTTATCAGCTTTTCGATCTAAACCTTAATGAATTTGAAATTTGAAATTGAAATTCTAAATAAACTGGTTAACAAAATATGATGCTAAATTTAAATTGTATCAATAAAACAATTTCGTTTAAAACCAAATTTGGAATTCTATCGTAATTTCTTGTCTGGATCGAAGTCCGAAGAGGGACAAGTTGGTATATACTTTGAGATATTCCAACTTGAATTTGGAATCCATATGTATTATTTGAGAATTGTGAAAGATTAAATCCATTTATCTATTGTTTGGGTCCCGATATATTCTACGAATGGTTAGTTATCCCTTCGAACTAACCAGTAGCCCTACATATTCGTCGATCTGGTGACCCGAGTATCTTGTGAAAAAAAATTAAATGAGTTTGTTCTCATATTGTTGATATTTTGATTTGATAAGCCAAATGCAGAATTAATATCCAGATTGACCTGGAAAACTGTTTCTCTGTCTTTGTGTATCTATCTACGTTGTTTTCGTGCCTGCAAATTTCGGGGACGAAATTTCGTAAGGGGGGAATCTGTAACGATCCCGGATTTTTACTAAGTTTTAATTGCTGATTGATTTAATTTTTGAATAAAAATGGTGAAATTAATTGATAATTAATATTAGATTCTAGTTAAATTATGAATTAATTGAGAATTAATCTGTATATTTGAAAATAAATACGTGTATAAAATAGATTGAAATAGAATTTGAAATTGGGATTTATAAATAATGTAAGGATATTTGAATTTAAAAGTATGAAATGGATTTTTAAAGTTGTGTAAATAATGAATGAATGAAAATAAGTATATAAGTTAAAATAAAAATTTAAGTTAGAAATAAATTATACAGTTTCATAAGATATAAATTCAATACATTAGGATAAATTCCAATAGCATACTGATTATAGAATTTCATTTATGTTACAAAGCAAAAGAAAAGATAAAAAATATATATACTCATGTATGTAAAATATAAAGTAAACATCTAGCTAAATTTAAATAACATGTTAAAAATAGAATCCATTTGTATCACATAGAAAGAAGACAAATTGGATAAGTATAAACAAGAAACAAATAAAAAATAAAAAATAATAATAATCTAAGAACATATAAATATGCAGGTATGAACAAGCTAAGCATGAGCTTGTAAGACAAGACAACAACAATTAATGCAAAAGTATCTTAGCACACCATATTTATATATCAGCCGAAATCTTGCTTAACCAAATGAAGAAAAATATCTTTGATATTGTGCAAACAATATAATTACCCTGTACAAACAAACAATCACCTATAAGCTTTCTCTCATATGTATCACCTTCATTTCAGTTTGGTTCATCAAAAAGCTAAGCAAATCTGAAGTAAACATCATCTAAAACTAAAACAAAAATTTAATTTTCAAACAATAGTACAATCAACCAGAGAATCGAAAAAAGAAATTCCAGCTAGCAAAATTCAAAGCCCGTTTCAAGAAAAAAGGAAGAGGCTCTATTCATTCTAGAAAACAATGTGAGTAACATGACTTTTTTAAAAATTTAAATTACGATTCTATTGCAAGTATATCTGTAATAAATATGTTTGTATATAGGTATGTTTCTCTGAGCATATATGAGAAATGGATGTATATGTGTGCAAAGTAATATCCTGTTCCCTGTTCAAGTAGCGGTTTTGAATTTGAAAATCAATTACTCTTGATCTACTGACTTTTTGGACTTAAGATGAAAATAAAGTTTGTTTGTTATGGTATATATATAAGTTTAAAAATCAATTTAAGTTAAAACAACTTGTTAATTGCTATGGTAACCAAAAGAACTGAGTAAAACATTAAATTGGTCAAAATACAAGTTTCTTAATTCACGAATTCAGGTATGTAAGTTGAATCCTTATACTAAAACGTGATTTTTAAAGCTTGAATCATAATTTTTAGATGGATATTGAAAGAGCAGTGTGGGATTAAATAGATTTCATTGTTTTGGTGTAACGACCCGATATTTTCAAACATTCACATCCATTATAAGTGTATAGGTAGACACCCATGCCGGAATTGAATTTCTCATAATATCGCGTTGTAAATAAAAATTTGGCAAATCTCAGAATATACAGTAAATAAAAATCACAGATCACAGACGCAGAGTAATAATAATGGCAGCGGAAGTAAAAGAAATAGTAGTTCATGAAGCTACTATATAAAAATATCAGAGTTACATAAAATACATCAGAAGAAATAAAGTACAAAGGAAGTCACACTACATAGAAGTCTACTAATACAAGAGCTGAACGAAACAACAGACTGCAAAAGATAAACTTGACAAGTAGATAATCTCCAGCGATTTCAATCTCCAGAAAGTGGAAATCCAAATCTGTGAATAACTCAGGCTGACCCGAGCGTAAATAAAAATACAAACACTCGAGTCAGGACATGCATACTTATACAATGTAAACCAACTCAAGTGAACTGTAGTAAAGGCACAAGTAACTTAGAAGATGCTTGGGACCGCCCATCCTCTAAGGATCCGTTAAACTATTTACTATGTAGTAATATACGCTATGTACAGTAGTGTCTAATCAGTAAAGTATAATCATATAGAAAATAGCGTTAAGGGGATGGTGAACCTTAACACGGTCGGATCTTTAAAACCAAAATCGTAGTGGGCTCGAAATAAGGATATGACACGACACGCGAGGCAATGCCAGAGTGGATACACCGTTTGCACTCCCGGACTGGTGGTGACGGCAAGCCAGCAGCTTCCGCCCACCTCGAACAATACCCCCGAATCAAAGTTGTAACAACCCGCATATTTAACGATTTTATATTTAAATGTTTGATTGAAATATAGCATCGTTATTCGGATTTTGGGGTCCGAAATGTTACTTTCTGCAAATGGCCGAATTGGAACTCGAAACCACCTCCATTGGTTCCAAAATGGCGTTTGCGATCTTTTTGAGTATAATCTTTGATATGTTTGGAGTTTGTGAAATTTTGGCTACTTTTCCTATTGGGTTTGGGATTGGGTTCAGCCCACTAGCCCACTTAACCCCCTAGCTCAACCCTTCTCTTCATTTCATCTTCATTTCATTTCTTTCTTAAGCTAAAAACTGAAATGGGGGAAAGGGAAGAGAATTAGAAATTAGCAAGCCCTAGTTTCTCCTTTGTAGCTTGATTCTTGCTCCAAAAATCATAGAGAATCCATTGGTAAGTTCATCTCCATCTTCTCCATCTCTTCTCCTCTTCAATTTCTGTAATTTTCCTAACCCTAACCTAGGAAATACTTTCTTTGATTCTAGATTGAAGCTTGTAGTGTTGAAGTGGAGTGTAGTTGGTTGATTCCTTGCAATTGTGCTTCTTCATCTTCTTTGTTTTGTGTAAAAAGGTGAGTTTTGAACTCACATCTACTTCTCTTGATTTCATTGATGTTAGGTATGAATTCCTAACACCTTGTTCATATGCACTTGCATTTGGTTTGGGTTGAATTGAGGAATAATCCAATTTTTAGTGTTTTGGGTTAAAATCTTTGAAATCCTAACTTTGATGTTTTAATCATGTTTTAGTGATGCATCGAGGAACATATAGGGCCGGGTTGTCGATTGGCATAAGCCCTTAGAGCCAATGTTCGTCCGATTGCATTTTGGGAGAGTTTGCTCTTCATTTGAATAAGGCTGGATAACAGCCCAGGCAAGATTCAGTCGACTGAAAACTCTGCACAGTCGACTGAACCTAAAACCCGAGAGTTTCTAGGCATGATTCAGTCGACTGAAAAACTCTGCACAGTCGACTGAACCTGGAAACAGAAAGTTTCCTGAACCTAGAAAATTTCCAGGTACAGGGTCAGTCGACTGAAAAACTCTGTTCAGTCGACTGAACCTGCTGTTTCAGCCCACTTTGCCTTTTAGGATTGAATTTTCAATTTGAATTGATTCATGATGATCCTATGTATGATTATCAATTGTTTTGGCTTTGATGGTTCCTTTTAATTTTAATCCACGGGTTTTTATGAAATAATCTCTCGAATCGCATTTAAAAGTTCGTTTCTCTAATTTATAAATTCTATTTAAAACGCACACACTTTCGCACTTCGAACGAAGTGGGAGGGTGATTAAATGGTTGGGCAAAACACGGACCATGAATCTGTGCGTTTATCCTTCCGATTAATCCTTGACCTATTCGATTGATTGTTTTGACCCTCGGGTTTGGTTTATCGATGATATGAGGTAAACTTTGTACTGCTTTGAGTGTGAAAGGGACTGACGGATAGTAAACCGTTTAGTGCGAACGAGTGGTTATGGGACATACGTTAACACTTTTCGGATTCCTTTTCGAGAGTTGTGACACATTCCGCCAGTTAGTGGTGTCCAGTACTGGGTCTTCGACCTTCACCACTACGGTTTGTTGCCTCTGGGATAGTGTCTTCGGACTGTCTCCCTAGGTTTGTTGCCTTCGGGTATGTTGCCTTCGGGTGTGTGCCTTCGAGTTTGCTGCCCTATATAGTTTCGCTCTGATGTTGGCCTTATGTGCCGCATGGGTGATACTTGGGTTTGGAGTCTTCGGGCTCATGGATCCTTGTTTGTACAGTACTGAGCTCGAGCAAAATTTTATGATGTTTCATTGATAATTCCCTTGGTATCGCCCTTCGGTGTTGGTCTTTGTGAGCCGCATGGAGTATAGCGATTACCTTGTGGAACTGGTATACCTTATGGGTATTTGTTATTTGCCTTCTGGCTTGTTTTGGGATATTTGTATCCATTGTTTCTATATGTTGCCGATGATATGAGGCTTGCTCTATATGATTCATTTCTTGTTGATGATTGTGTTATCTCCTCTAGAGATATTTGTTATACTGTATGACCTTGCAGGTTTATTATTGTTCAGTTAATCTAACTGATTTGTTATCTAGACTGATCCGGGTATTTTATACTCGGGTTAGACCGAGATGTTTCAGGTTAGGTGCTTTTGGAGACTTAGCCTATTTTGCTTCCGCATGGACTATTCGCTAGCTTCGTTTTGTTATAGCGTCTTTTTTAGTCCTTATCTGTTATAACTCTGATTTATACTCTTTCGTTTCGTCTGTATATTGTGGTCTCCTGTACCACTTGACATGTATTATTTTGTATACTCTGTGGTGTATCTGTGTATGTGTATATTATGATCGACTGTTCTGTGATGTATATTACATTTGAGTTGTTATATTTTCTTCTGGTAGATCCTATAGCCATTGTAGTTTTGCTTTAAATATTTATTGAATAGGTTGAATTTTAATGTGTTCTACTTTTCGACATATTTAGTGAATAGTTAAGGTAAGATTGCACATGGTCGCTTCCATTATACTCTATTGTCCGCGTTAGCCGACAGTATTATCTATATAATACTCTTTGTTAACGAGGCTCTCGGAGTGGGGCGTCACAAAAGTGGCACCACGTATCGAATCACAAAAGTAATAGAATGGTTTCCGATGGAGCATACTTGATGAAAGGGTGTGACCCTTTGTGTAGCCCGGTATAGCTCCTGTTTTAGTCATATATGCCAACTCACGGGAGTTGGGTCCACGTAATATACCTCGAGAACGTCGCCACCATCCTACTTCATTCTGGAATCTCCACCGCGTGCACAGTTGTTAAAGTGGTTTTCGGTATTGGCCGGCTATAAGACAATATCCGATCCCGATCTCTTTAACAACCAATCGTTATTATAACCCGTAGTTATAACTTCAAAACAATATTACATACTTCAAAACAAAATATCATTTTAACCCAAATCTTTATCAAAATAAGATTAAATCATTTCCAAAGCATTTCAATATATCATCATACCAAATCTTTCAATTCAAATATGTATCAAAGAAATATCAAGTCATTTCTAACCATTTCAATATATTAAATTATCATATCCTTTCGAAACTTCCTTTCAAATCATTTTAATATATCAAAATATCATAACCTTTCAAAGCTTCATTTCCAAAATATCATATCTTTCAGAACTTCTTTTCAAATCATTTTAATATCAAAATATCATATCTTTCAAAACTCCATTTTTCAAATAATTTAATATCAAAATATCGTATCTTTTAAAACTCCATTTTTCAAATTATTTAATATCAAAATATCATATCTTTCAAACTCCATTTCAAATCATTTTAATATATCAAAATATCATACCTTTCAAAACTCCATTTTTCAAATCATTTAATATCAAAATATCATATCTTTCAAAACTCCATTTTTCAAATCATTTAATATCAAAATATCATATCTTTCAAACTCCATTTTTCAAATCATTTAATATCAAAATATCATATCTTTCAAACTTCGTTTTTCAAATCATTTAATATCAAAATATCATATCTTTCAAACTTCATTTTTCAAATCATTTAATATCAAAATATCATATCTTTCAAAACTTCGCTTCAATCATTTTAATATATCAAAATATCATATCTTTTAGAAACCACATTTCAATCACTTTAATATATCAAATCATTTAATATCAAAATATCATATCTTTCAAACTTCATTTTTCAAATCATTTAATATCAAAATATCATATCTTTCAAAACTTCGCTTCAATCATTTTAATATATCAAAATATCATATCTTTTAGAAACCACATTTCAATCATTTTAATATATCAAAATATCATATCTTTCGAAACCACATTTCAATCATTTTAATATATCAAAATATCATATCTTTCGAAACCACATTTCAAACATTTTAATATATCAATAGTTATATTTCAAAACAAATTACTTCATTATTAAACCATAAAAATGAAGTTATTACATTTAATAATTAAATTATTAAATGCCAAAAGTTTAAACTTTTCAATATTCATTTATGCACTTAAATTTATTAAAACAATGAAAATTCAAGTTTCGCAGCATTTAAAAAATGCTACAGAAAGTTACATTAAAAAAAACAATTAAATTTAACAAAAGACAGTATTAAAAATGCTGTTAATTAACTTCAAATATTCAATAGAATTTCACAAACACTTATATTTTTATTTAAATCATTTTTAACTTGTAAAATCATACATTTTCGCATTTATAAGCATCATTAAATTTTTCTTAAATTCATGATTTTATAAAGTTAAGTTTCCTTTCAAAAATCAATATTTATTAATAATTCGCTTATTAAATTTCAACATTCAAATTTAAATTCATTACATTAAATTTCAACTTAACACTTAAGTTTAAAATTTCAAATATAACTTAATTCCATTTTATTTAACTTAATTTAAAATTTCACTTTTAGACCAAATTCATAAATTTGAAGTTATATTTCCAAATTCAACTCAATATTCACTCATTAACATTTTAACTTATTCAAAAATCATTAATATGTTATAAAATCATTTAAATTAATTTAAATTCAAAATATCATAAATTTATCATATTTTCAAAGTTAATTTAAATTCCATTAAAATTAAATCAAAATTTCCAAAATAACTTACATTCAGATTTTCTAACTTTTCCATAATTTATTTAACTTATAGATTTCCAGAAAGTCAATAATACTTTACAAAAATTATATTTTTATTAAATTTTAAATCAAAATATTATAATAATTAAATTTCTAAAATATTTTAAAATTTTAGAAAAACATATTTAACTACGGGCCTGTATATAATTTTCTACGCAGGGTAAAGTGATATGGGTAATATATCATTTCAACCTGTAATTTACAAAGAAAAATACGGGTTTTATCATTTCAAACCCGTAGTCCCAAGTAAATAAAATAAGTTGGAAAATCGTTCAGGCCTATCACTTCAACCCGTAACGATTTTGCCCTATTCTAAAGTCTGTTCGGGTATGTATCATTTCAACCCATAGTGATTCTAATCTAAAGGGAACTTGCAGTGTGATGGACAAATAAAATAAATAGAATAGCATGAAATAACAGTAACATATAACATAATAGGTGTAATAACAGGTGTGAATAACATATGATAATAATATAAGCAGTTATAACATGATCTTATAGTTCTACAGATTCACATGGTGTCAATTTACTACTTATATAAGTACATAATGTCTGGTGAGAAATACTCAATTGTTTGAGCTGGAGATTGCGATACAAATGACCCAAACTAAGATCTTCAAAAGCACAATGGCACGACAAAGATTTGATATTGAGAGAGCCAAAGATAATTTCCTTATTCAAATATTTAAACAAACAATACAACATATAAGTTACAAAACAATGTAACACTTGAACAACACTAGAAATCAATGTCCAAAACAAAGTCAAATTCTTTGCTCTTGTTCTCAACTTCACATGGATCAGTTATGGATGGGTTAAGCTTAGCGATGCCATGGATTAACATCTAGTTTGGGTGAAAAGTGGTCGGCCTACATGGGTTTAAAGGAGATGAAGATATAGGTGGAACACTTTACAAAAAAAGAAAATATCATCACATCTTGGCTCCTATTGGGCTCGGCCTCATGCTCTATGGTCATGGCCTTATTTCCAGAGGGTGGTGGGTGATGTGGCAAAGGGTGGAGGTTAGGTCAGAGGAAGTGGTGGAGGTAGTGGCTGCTAATGGTGGTAGAAGGAGGAGATGACAATTCTAGGCCATAAGTGATAGTTTGTGATGGTTTTTTTTTGGTGGATTTTGTGGTGGTCTTCACCTTGGATTGGCTTGGCATGAAATGGAGAGGTAGTAGGATGGGAGATGGTCAGAGGAAGGGGGTGGTGGAGGTCAGGTCAGATCTGGTTGAGGAGGAGCCAAGCTATGAAGGTGAGAACAAGTACAAAATTCAAATAGAAAAGTAGAAAAACAAAGAAAGAAGAAGATGAAATGGAAGCCATTACCTTCAATACTTCTAGCCGTGAGTTTGATGATGGAAAGTGAGAAGTTTCTCACGTGAATAGGAAGGAAAATACATGGTTATTCAATAGAAAAAGAAAAAAAACGGTCAAAGAGTAAATGAGGAAACGGTAAAAGAAACAACTTAGGAGGTGAAACGACTTTACGTTTCAAAGCTTTTAAAACCTTTCAAATTTCCTTAATTTTGTTTATATAACTTGATATTTCTGGAAATAATAATTTCCCAGATAAAATTTCGAAAATTTATCAAAATATAAAAATGTATATAATATTTATTAATAATATAAAGTTAAATTAAGGAAAATAGCTAAAATAGTAAACTAGTCTAGAAAATTTGAATACATGAAATAAATTTTAGAAAATTCATATGAGCTTGTAATATATTTTTAAACATAAATAATCATATAAAATAAAAGTACGTTCACAAAAAAAAAATTAAATTTAAATAAAATTTTAATGAAGAAAATAGCAGAAAATAAGAAAACAACCTTTAAAAAAAAGAAATCAACACAGTAAACTTTGAAAAAATTATAACATCACTAAAAAAAATATTAAAAGACAAAATATAATTAAAATAATCGATTAACATATAAGAAAAAAAATTAAATTTAAAGAAAAATAGAAAAATATTTAAAGAAATTTCTTAAAAACCCAAAACAGTGTCCAGAAATTACAAATAAATCACCATTGACTTTGGAAAATTGTTTACTTCATTTTAAAATTATTATAATACGAAAATATACATACAATAACATATTGACCCAGATTAAAATGAAATATGACAAAAAATATGATTTATACCATTTAAAAATAACAAAATTGCAGAATAAACAAATTGCACTCAATATTGAAATATACATAACTTTCACAGTTTAATTCCGTTTTCAACGAAATGAAAAGCAGTGTTCAAGTTATTACATCTATTTTCTAATAAAAGATAAAATTTAAGATTTTAAAATAATTTAAATTTGAAGTTTAAAAGTCATAGTTTGAACAGTTTGACCAGAAATTCACTTTATAGTAAAATATTCAAATTATACTAATTTGAACTATAAATCACTTAAAAATCAATATTTATATTTAAAAATGAAATGTTTGAAATAAAAATAAATTTAAAATAATTGAAATAAAATAAAGTCAAATTTAAAAATATGTAGGCAAAAATTTAGGGTTGTTACATTTGGCGATATCTATTGATCCATTGGCTCGTGATGGTCGGGACCTTTCCTGGTGATGGAGGGACGAACAGGTGTCCTTAGAAAAATAGTGTGGTGGTGGGTAGTTAATCGTGGAAGCGGCGGTGATGGGTTTAGTTCATAGCCCTAGTTTTGTTGAGGCCGAGTGATTTGCTCGGTTCGTCATCTACGCTTGATCGAGTGCGGCGTGATTCAGGGGGAAGGTAGAGGTCGCGTTGACGAAGAGATGGCTAGAATTTCATGGATTCTGGTGATCGAGGTGTGGCCAACGACACGTTTCCAGGTCTGATGGTGTTTTTGGTTCATGTTTTCCAGGTTTTTTTTGTGCTCGAATTTGGCGATCGGGGATGCATGCGTGGATGGTCGTCGACTTGTTCGACGACGCCGCGTCAACTTGAGATGGACGCCGGTGATGTGCACGTACACCGTGCACTAACTTTGGTAATATGGAATTTGGGTAGTTTGGGATGAAGCAGAGTGTGTGCGTATTTGTCTCGTGTTTTACTCGAAGTGATGGGTTGGTTGGCTCAAAGTTGTTAAGTGTTGAACTCGAAGTAAATGTAGGATTGGCTCGGGTAGAAATACTTGTACAGTTTTAAAACAAAACTGTTATGTTGTTTTGAAAATTTAATTTTAAATTTTAAATCAAAGTTTAAACTGAGTTTTGAATCACAGTTTAAATATGAATTCGGGTTAGTTTAAAGCTTAGTTGTGAATAAATAAAGTTTTGAAATTAAATATGTTTAATGACTTAATTTTTTTTTTCAAGCAATTAAGTGGATTTAAAGGAATTGAGTTTAAAATGAATTGCGATTTTAAGTCAAACTTTTAAAGCCAATCAAATGTTTAGATATGGATTCAAGTTTCTTGAATTCAAATCTATGATTTAAATCAGTTTTTAAATCTGAATGTTTTAAACAAGTTTAAATCAAATAGCTTTTTAAAGTAATTTGTTTTCAAATAAATATTTGAATTTGATTTTGATAAAGTTCCTTTATAAAAAGGATTTTGAATGAAAATTTAAATAATTTATTTTAACTTGAATTTGCAAGTGAAAGTGTAATGTATTTTAAAGCTTAAATTTTAAATGAAAATTTAAGTAATTTAGTTAGAACTTTTCTTATATAGGTCTATAAGTTGATGTTCAAATTTGGTTCATGATTAAATATATAATCATTTTGAATCTTAAATTCAAAATGAAATTTGAATCTAAATTTAGAAGTGTAATGTTGTAAATGCACTTTAATATTAATGAAGTCATTAATAAAGAAATGGATTACCTTAGAGATAATTAAGGCATTAAAATGATTTAATGAATAAGATAATTAAGGAATGACTTATTTATTTAATTTATAAATTAATGATTTAGATTAATTTATAATTAGAGATTAATTAGCAAAGTAATTAAAGAATTGTTATTGGTTAATGAAGGTCATTAACTAAGATTATTTAAATAATTAATTAATGTGATAAATTTTAACAATTGATTAGGTTAATTAATTAATATAATCATTTGTGAAATTGTGTAAGTGTAATTACATTATGAAAGTAATTAAGAAGTTAATTTCTCATTGTAATTAATTGAGTTTAATTTGATTAATTTAAGTTAATTGTCAAATATTGTGCACTGGATTGATATTTCTGATATGTGATTGTGATGCTATGTAATGAGAATTGCCATATGCTGAACTTTGATTTGTAAGTTGTTTCATTATGTATGTGAAAACCCTTTTTGCCCGTAAAACGGCATTTGAATATCGATACGACAGGGAGTCGGATTCCAATTGGTTATCCGAAACCCACATCGAATCGTAATGGTGAATCTTTGTGATTGGTAAATTTACTTTATCTGTGATGATTGTTGATGTTGCACTATTGTGTAAAACCCCTGGACTACACCACATACACACAAATATGGATTGCATGTGGAAATTGGTTAAGTCGCAGATGTTTGACATAGTTTGAATTTGAACTTTTAATCCAAATAGTTTTGGAAATAGATTGGGATTAAAGTAAAAAGTTTTCGAAATGGATTTCAAAGATAAAATTTATTTTGAATAACTTGATTAAGCCTTGAAGTTTAAATAATTTGACTTAGATTTAAATTCGAAATTTAAAACTGAATTCTATGATTTGAAACTAGGGATTAAAGATGTTATACAAGTTATATATGGGTAAACCATTTTAAATGTATTGATTTGGGAATTTGAATTTAATTCAAGGACTTTAACTCGTGCAAATATAATTGGATTCTTCCGAAACAAAAACTATTTGTTTTCAAATAATAAAAGCTTTCACGTAAGAGATGGATTTCCAATTTATGTTAAAAGGATTTTTAGTTTAAAATGAAAACGATTTCCAAGTTATGGAAATGGTTTGAAAGCTATAAGCTGAATCTTTGTTACTAAAGATTGGATGAGTTAATCCTAATCGAAATGGTAATTGTTTTGAAATCCATAAATGGATCTTTGTGAAACTGGGTGAACTTTGTGAAATAAATCTTTTTGTTTAAAGATTTGAAATGGTAATTTGTTTAACCATTTGAGAGAAAAGTTTTGGATTTTATAAGTTGTGACTTACCTGAAACCCCATATCCATATGTTTTGAAATTTTGCGCTCACTATACGGTTTAGCCGAGAGGGGACCTTGTGTCATATAACCCATTCCGAATAGTGATACGACGTTATAGATTGCATTTGAAGACCGGTGTTGAAGACCGGGTGTTTGCGAGAATGATAAGGTAACATATCGATTGTCTCTGCACCGAATAGCTACGGTATAGAGATTCCCTAAGTGATAGGAAGTCCGGTCGGTATTGTGGATACCCGGATTTGCATGGGCTTCTTACAAAGTGCCTTCGGTTCTGTTCGAACCCGAAACAGACTTGTATTGTTGTATGTCTGACACTACACTTTGAGATATAAAGCATACTTCTTTCAAATACATATCTGTTGGTGGCGGAGAATTTATTCTCTTAGCTTAACACCCTTATCTGAGACGTACGAGCTCAGAGGTTATGTAGTTGAAGGTTATCTGTGATATATTCCTAATTTGGTAGTGTGGCATGCTGAGTGCTGCTGTGTGTTGATGATCATTTGTTGATCATTTGTGATCAAAGCATGGCTTTAGTGTAAATCGTAGCTTTGTGGACGAAACTGCATTAGGACCCCACACCCCGGAAATGGTCGAAACACGAAAGACGCGGTAAGGTTATGAGGGTCGCGCCCTTTAGGGTGTGTCATTCCCTTCTGGTAAAGGGTGGTATCATGGTATGGAGCCCAGATATTTACCTATGTGGTGGCTTCAATCTCATTTACTGTGTGGTTGTTGCTTTGTGGTTTAGAGACGCCTCGGATAAAGGTCCCAAATGACCGAGGGTTGGCATGCTCGTGTAGTAGTTACCTAGTTACAAAGGTAACTTGGCCTGGTGTTGCAGAGAGCTGGTTAAGTTCTCGGGACTTCCCGCCAGAGGCGTATCCATGTGGCAGTAGGAAGTTCCTTAGCCTCACCATTTGTTGGAAATCCAATCAAAACAATATGTGCCTTGTACGGTTTTAGTTGTAGAACCTGTCATTTAAAATGGCAGCTATAGCTGGCATAATATAATGGTACCTATGCTGGCTAAGATTAACATTATACTTTCGAAATGTTTTCCATTATGCACTAATAATAATATAAAAGAAAGATTTTGCGTAGTAAGCATATTTGACTATCATAAGGAGAAATCTCCCCCATGTGTGCGATTGCATTATGTATGTGCCGGGAGGCCTTATGGTAGTTTCATTTTCTAAAACATAGCTGTACGGATTTCAATTTCAATTCTTTTGTTGTTCGTTTAAAAGACCAAATGTTTTGTTACTCATACTAGTCCCATGACTGACTCGAAGTTTATTATTCTGGGAGCCTACAATTTTTCCACACGGGCAGTCTAGAGTTGGGTTTTTCAGATAGTCAGGTTTAGTGGATTATTTGGAGTTAGTTCAGTCTTTGGATCAGGACTGCACTTGCTTATCTTTGTGCATCGTTATTTTGAGTTCGAGCTATTGCTGGATTGGTGCTTTGGAGATGGAGTTACAGTTCTGGATTCTATTCCTCTTTCTCTCTTGAAGACTATCTTGGAGTTATTGTTCCGATGTTGGTGTTATCATTTTCTTTCCGCTGCTATTTCTTGTATCTCTGATAGTATTGATATCCATTGTATTATTCTATTGTATCATATAATATCAGATATTGTATCTGTCATTGTATCAATGTTATATATTGATATTTATTTCTTCCGCTGTGTTGTACTTAATTGTGTTATAAGCTACGACGAACCGGATTCGACGTTTGGATCTACGACATTTGAATATGAGTGTCGTATTCGGTGCCAATTTTCGAAGGTCGAGTCAGGACCATCACACAAATTTACCCTTAAAATTCTGAACAGAATCCTTTAGTACTGCAATGTACTTAATAAATAGGATGCCAACTAAAGTCCTAAAGGATAAAAGTCCCATAGAAAAGCTATTCAAAATAAGGCCTGATTATCAAGGCTTGAAAATATTTGGTTGTCTATGTTTCCCCTACACCAAACCATACAACAAACACAAACTAAATTTCAGATAAACTCCATGCACTTTTCTGGGATATGCATAAAATTAAAAAGGCTATAAATGTATTGATAGAAATGGTAGAATATTTGTAAGCGGGCATGTAGTTTTTAATGAGCATGTCTTTCCCTATTCTTATATCGGCATCAAGACAACAATAGAAGTATATAATCCAAATGTATCAATCCCTTCCATACCTTTGTATCCATCAGAATTGTCATGACCCGAAATCCAGCGTCTGAAAATTGACATTCATACTTCACCTGTATTCGAATGCTGCAGATTCAAACATTGAATTCCAGTTCGGATGGAGCTTATAACACATTAAGTACAACAACAAAGCGGAAAAGAATGAATAATTTTATTGATATACCACATCTAATACAAATGAATATCAATGCATATATCAGAGATACAACAGCGGAAAGATAATAGCAACAAACACCATCAACAGCAGCGGAAAGAAAATTTCCAACTTGATATCCAAGAGAGAAAGAAAAGAATTCAATATTGCAACACCATTGCTCCAAGGATCTTCGATCCAATAAGCTCGAAACACCATCAGGTTGTATGTAGCAAACTAAGTAACTTCGAAATGAAACAAATGCAATCGATAATCCAGATACTTCAAAGATATCGAATCTACATCAACTATCTGACTACCTGACTCTAGGATGTCCGAGTGGAAAATTGTGGGCACCTAGAGTTTGGAAAGGGAACAATAAACTCCAGGTCAGTCATGGGACAGGTGTGAGCAAATAAAAACATTTTATCTTTAACAAAAGCAAAATAAAAGAATTTTAGAAGAAATCCGCAACGCTTTTTGGAAAATGAAACTACCATAAGCCCTCCCGGCACAGACACAACGCAATCGCACACTTGGAGGAGATTTCTCCTTATGATAGTCAAACATGATTGACACGCGAAATCCTTTTTGATATTATCATTAGTGCATAGTGGAAAACGTTTGCAAGTATAATATTAATCTTAGCCAGGGTACGTACCATTATAGTACTGCCTACAATTGCTACCATATTAGATGGCAGGTTCTACAACTAAAACCGTACGAGGCGCATACTGGTGATTGGATTTCCAACAATGGTCAGGCTAAGGAACTTCCTGGGCAACATGAGTACGCTACGCCGCGAGAACCTAACTAAATCTCTACCAACACAAGGCTGGGTTACCTCTGTAACTGGGTTACGACAGCACGAGTATGCCAACCCCGGTTGTAACCAACCTTTATCCCGGGATTCACCAACAACCCCAAAGCAATAGATTTGCAGCAGTAACATAAGTTAAGTATCTGGTCTCCATACGATGATACCACCTCCATCTAGAAGGAAATGGACATACCCTTAGGGGGTGCTTCCCCCAAATAACAATGCCGCATCCTACCTGTTTCGACCATTTTCGGTTTGGGACATCCGACAAAGTCACGTCCTCAAAGCTACGATTTACACAAAATCCATGCTTCGATCAATAAATGATCAGCAGCACTTCATATGCCACATTACCAAATTGGGAATGTATCACTAGTACCCATCAACTACATAACTTCTGAGCTCGTACATCTCAGAGAAGAGTGTTAAGCTAAGAGAATAAATTCTCCGCCACCAAATAGAAATGTATTTGATAGAAAACAGCTTTACATCTCAAAGTGTAACGCCAGACATACAGCCATACAAGTCTGTTTCGGGTTCGAACAGAACCGAGGGCACTTCTAGTGAAGCCCTTGCAATTCGGACAATCCCTAATCATGTCCAGACTCCCCATCACAAAGCATGATCAAATATCTATACCGGGGCCATTCGGTGCAGAGACATTCGACGGGTTATCCTTTGGCTTTCGAAAATACCTAGTCTTCACCACCGGTCTTCAAATGCAATCCATATCGTCGTATCATTATTCGAAATGGGTTATATGACACAAAGTCCTCTCTCAGCTAAACCGAATAATGATGTAACAACTTGCATATTTTTTCGATTCGATATTTAAATATTTTGTTTAGATATTATATCGTTAATCGGATTTTAGTCCGAAAAGTTACTTTTTGCATACGGCCGAATTAGGACTTGGAACCATTTCCATTGAGTTCAAAACACCGTTTGCGATCTTTTTGAGTGTAAACTTTGATGTGTTTGGAGTTAGTGGAATTTAGTTACTTTTTCACTTTGGGTTTTGAGTTTGGTTTAGCCCATTTGCCTAAACTATTAATTCTAACTCAATCCCCTTCCCTTCATAATTTTAATTTCATTCCTAACACTCAAGCTTCATCAAAAACGGAGGAAGGAATGAGAAATTAAAACTCCAAGCTTAAGATCATTTGCAAATCCAACATCCAACACCAAATTCAAAGAGAAGCCATTGATTCTTCCTTGCTTTCAAGCTTCTTCTTCATAAATTTTGTGTAAAGGTGATATTTTTGTCTCACATCTTGGTCTATAACTATCTTTGATTGTTGGGTATGAAATCCAAACACTTTTACATATGCATTTGTCATTGATTTGGATTGAATTGGTGAAAATCCCAATTTTTAGTGTTTTGGGTTCAAATCTTTAAAAATCCAATCTTTGATGTTTAAACACGTTTTTGGTGATGCACCGAGGAGCCAATACGACCGGGTAGCCTATGGCCATAATTCCCTAGCGTCCGTGCTCGATCGGTTGCAAATTGAGCGAGTTTTGAGCTCCAAAACCCTTAGGTCGCTCGGCCTGCACACTGGTGACTTTCGGCCTGCAGTTAGCTCGTTCGGCTTTAGGTCGCGTCGGCTAGGTCGCTCACAACATAGGTCGCTCGGCACTCTTTATGCCTTAGGTCGTTAGGTCGCGACCATGCTAGGTCGTTCCCCCTTTAGGTCGCTTGGCTTGCCTGCTTTGTTAGGTCGCTCGGATTTCCTACCTAGGTCGCTCACAACATAGGTCGCTCAGCCCTCTTTATGCCTTAGGTCGTTAGGTCGCGACCATGCTAAGTCGTCCCCCCTTTAGGTCGCTCGGCTTGCCTGCTTTGTTAGATCGCTCGACTTTCCTACTTAGGTCGCTCCGCTAGCTTGCGACATGCGTTAGGTCGCATGCATGTTAGGTCGCGCATGCCTATAAGTCGCTTACCTCCCTTGGTCGCTCCGTGTTAGCTCGCTACTGCTAGGTCTCGCCTTGTTTGGGTCGTGCCACTTTAGGTCGCGCTCCTTAGGTCGCGCCATGCTCTTTGTCCCACCTTGTTGTTAGGTCGCACGTTCCCTTAGGTCGCTCGGCCATGTTTGGTCGCACATCTCCTTAGGTTACTCGGCAATTAGGTCACGCAAATGTTGAGCTGTAGGGGTATTTTCACTTTGATGAATTTGGAATCGAATTCTTTGGATTTTATTCATGTCTTCATACGTGAATTTTTGTGACCTATTGTTTCTACAATTATTTTTGTGGTTTGTCACTTTAAAAACATAAAGGTTTCTATACTAGTAGTAAATATCAAAACTCTTTTATCAAATCGATTTCAACTCTATTTCCAATACCAACTTGTTTATAAGACAGTTTTCCAACCTACTATTATATACAAACCTTTATCTCACTCGTATGAGAAATCTAATTAAACGACTTAGTAAAATAAGTGGTATGAAACGCTTGCGTTTACTTCGGCGGTTAATTCTTGGACTTGTTCGATTGAACCTCTTGTGACAATTTTGAAGTGGAGATCTACAATTTATCTGTAAATATTTAAGTTAAGCTAGTGGTTACGGGACATGAAGCTAAGCTCATATATTTACTAGCTTATTGTAATTGACACTTCTTGATGATCGATGACAATCATTTTTGTGATTTAGACTAGCAAATGTACGATGTCTCTTTGTCTACGAGGGAGACTAAACCCCGCTTCTGTGGAGCTTCGGTTCAAATTGGTGGTGTAGCGACCCATGGTCTTCGGGCTGTTTTATGGAGCTTCGGCTCAAAATTAATGGTTAGCTACCATGGAATAGCGTTCCATTTTGTGATACACGTGTTGGCGAGTTTTCATGCTCCCGTTTTGTGATAGGCCCCCTTTTGTGATTTCTGGATTTTCATTGACGATTTCTAGAATTTGTGTTTCACCGATTTCCGTGATTTACATTGATATGTGTTATAGATATTTGTACATTGGTGAATTTGTGTGTCATTAACTTTTTGTGAATAAAGATATTGAGTACGACATTTCCTTTTTATCTTTGAGAAGATTCTTGTGATATTGATTAATCTCTTGTTGATTTTCTATTACATACTTATCACAGTATGACTTTATGGTTATCATATGTTATGTCATATCTCTTATTCTATATCATTTTATCTGATATTTATAGCTAGACTGATCCGTTTATTATTTTCTTATTAAATAATACTCGGGTCAGACCGAGATGTTATAGGTGCTTCTGCTTGACTTCACCTCTGGGATTATCATCCCGACTTTTGGCTAACTACTTAGATTAGTAGTTTTTTTTGTATACATTTGAGATATAGACTCATGGATGTATCCATATTCTTTTGCCTAGCACTTGTAGCTATTCTTTTGTGATATTGTGGATCTTGTTAGACCACTACTCTGATGTACACTTTCATGTGTTATATATTCATATCTATTTCCGCCTTTGTGATATGGATGTCTGTGACTGATTTGTGTTATGTCTATTTCTATATTTGTTTCCGAAGAATATATAGCCACTGTGCAGTAGCTTTGAGTTTGTATTGATGTGTCGATTCCCTATGGTTGTTGTACTATCTGACATATCGGTGCTCGCACAAAGCAATTACATGGATGGTCGCTCCTCAACCGCCTTATTCTCCGCGCTAGTTGACGGCATTACCCCGTAGTGTCCTTGGCTAGGGTAGGTATAGAGGTGGGGCGTCACAGCTTGGTATCAGAGCGAATCTTCGAAACAATGTAGAATAATCTAGCAAGGATCATCGTCCTAAGTCCATCTTAGGATTCGTGCTTTAGGAATTAATTCGAGTCTTCGTACTGATTCATCCTATTTTCTTTATGATTCCTTGTTTGTCTATCAAGATTGCTTGATGTTCATTTGGTGAATAACCTTATCCTTTTTCTTTCTTTCTTTCTAATGGAAGAGATATGGTTAGACCTGGCCGTCCCAGCGCCGGTCAATCTCATGCAACTCCCCAGGATGGAGTATTTATGTCTACCCAACAGCTTCTTGACCTAGTAAGGAATGCTCAAGCAGCTGGATCTAATCCGGAGTCTACTCACCCTAGGTCTGGATTTGCACGTTTGTGCAGTCATTATACCAATTTGGGTGGAAAGCCATTCAAAGGTTCTGAAACCATTATTGAAGTCCAGGTCTGGCCGAGATCGTGTGATCGAATCTTTTCTCGCCTGAATCTTATTGATCTTCATCGTGTTCAGGTGGCTTCTAGTATGCTCAAGAAAGAGCATTAGACTGGTATGGGCTTCTGATTTCTGAAATAAATGAAGCGGATCTTACTTGGGAGAAATTCCGAGAACGCTTCGAATTAAAATTTGTGCCAGAAGCTGAGAAGGTGACTTTGGCTCCTCGTTTCATTGACCTTGTGCAAGGTGAATCCTCCGTGGCAGATTATGTCGCATCATTAGAGTCACTTTCTAAATACGGGGTTGAGTACATAAATACCCCATTGAAGAAAAACCAAAGATTTGTCTATGGCTTGAATAAAAATCTCAAGAAGCCATTACTTCTAAAGTTAGAAGTTTCTTTTGATCAATTCATTGATATCGCTCTTCATCTTGAAGAGGCAGATAAAGAGAGTGATGTTGAAGTTGTGAGCGATAAACCAAACTTCAACATCAAGTAAAGGCCTAATAAGTTTAAAGGTCCTTATCCCAATAATAAGAAAGGGAAGCAAGCCCCTCCGTCAACTAAGACTTCTACCTCAAGTAGTGGGCAATGCTACAACTGTGGTTCTAAGGACCATTATGCGAACAAGTGTTCAAAGCCTCGTACTTGTTGCTATTGCAAAAGCCCAGACCATTATTTGTCTTCTTGTCCCAAACTTCAAAATAGGAAGGAGGGAAAGCTTAATGTTGCTCAAGCCCCTGGCAACAAATCTCGTGGTAAAGGTATTTCTCATTCTATCCTTGATGGCATTATTTTATTTCGTGGTCATCCTATTCGAGTTCTTTTTGATATGGGTGCGTCCCATTCTTTTATTTCAAAAGAACTTATTGATACTTTCTCTTTGGATGTTTTGTGTTTAATGACTTATTTGAGAATTGCGAATCCGGTTGGCGGATCCGCAACAATCAGTTTATTGTGTAAAGATGTCGAGATTATTTTGTGCAATCTTTCTTTCCGTGCCGACTTGCATGTTATGCGCTACTTAGGCTTTGGAATTATTTTGGGAATGGATTGGCTTAACCGCTATAAATCCCAAATCCTATGTTCTAAGAGGACTATTTATCTTCGACATCCTCAATCTGTTAAGCAGATTTCTATTGATCTTAAAGATTCGGATTCCAGCTTAGTTGCATCTTTATATTCTTTAAATCCCCATGATGACGACAATGATGAGGAGCAGGATATTATTTCTCTTATTCACGTTGTTCGTGAATTTTTCGACATATTTGAGCCCGTTTTAGGATTACCGCCTAAGCAAGCAATTGAGTTCAGAATTAATCGTATCCCTGGAGCTCAACCTATTATTCATCCTCCTTATCGTATGTCCAATCAAGAAAATGAGGAGATGCGCAAAAAATTATCCGAATTGGAGACGAAGCAATTTATTCGCTCTAGTTCCTCCCCTTGTGGAGCATCAACTATTTTTGTGAAGAAATCCGATGGTACACTTAGGCTTTATGTTGACTACCGCAAGCTTAATGATCTTACTATCAAGAATAAATATCCTTTACCTCGGATTGATGATCTATTCGACCAACTTAGTGGTGCTAGAGTCTTTTTGCAATTAGATTTAGCTACCGGTTTTCATCAGCTTCGTATTGCAGAGGATAGTATTCCTTTGACTTCGTTCCGTACTCGTTATGGATCTTATGAATGGCTTGTTATGCCATTTGATTTAACGAATGCTCCGGCTTATTTCGTTGATCTTATGAATCGAGTTTTCAAAGATTTCCTCGATCGATTTGTTCTCATCTTCATTGATGATATTCTTGTGTATTCTAAAACCGAGGAGAAGCGTGAAAAGCATCTTCGGATTGTGTTGGAAACTCTTAGGAGTAATCAATTAAAAGCAAAATTTTCTAAATTCCACTTTTGGCAATCTCGTGTGAAGTTTCTCGGTCATATTATTTCCGAATCCGGAATTTCCGTGGATCCTTCAAAGATTGAAGCGATTCAAAATTGGAAGAGACCGGAGAGTGTGACAGAAATTCGTAGTTTTATCAGTTTGGCGGGCAATTACCGTCGTTTTATAAAGAACTTTTCCAAAATTTCCATGCCTCTTACTAGCTTGACAAAGAAGGGAGTTAAGTACATTTGGTCGGACAAATGTGAAGCTTCTTTTCAGAAATTAAAAGAACTCCTTTCCGATGCTCCTATTCTTGTTATTCCTGAAGGGAATCAAGATTTTATTGTTTAAACCGATGCCAGTCGCGTTGGTTTGGATGCCGTTCTTATGCAAAGGGAACGTGTTATTGCTTATGCTTCTAGGCAATTGAAGCCTGCTGAGACTAGATATGCCACTCATGATTTAGAACTCGCGGCTATTGTTTTCGCCCTTCGTATTTGGCGTCATTATCTTTTGGGAGAGAAGTTTATTCTCTATACGGATCATAAATCTTTGAAGTATCTATTTTCCCAAAAGGAACTTAGTTTGCATCAACAACGTTGGCTCGAATTCCTTACAGCTTATGATCTTGATATTCTTTATACTCCCGGAAAGGGAAATCGTGTTGCCGATGCACTTAGTCGTAAGCAACAAGCGGTTGTTTCTATGATGATATCCGAATGGAATGATCTCGGAATTTTATCCACTTGTGAAATTCGAGATCGTGTTTCCGATTTATGTTCATCTCTTGTTTTACGTAGTCTTGAGGCTCATCCTTCTCTTTTAGACCGCATTCTTGAAGCTCAAAAGCTAGATCCCGAATCGGCTCTTCTTGGCCAGAATTTTAGGGATAAAATTGATATTGAGAGTTTAAAAGACTTTGATATTGACTCTCATGGCGGTATTTGAAAATTTGGTAGACTTATCGTGCCAAATGTTAGTAATCTTCGTAAAGACATTTTAGAAGATTCTCACCGTTCTAAATTTACCATTCATCCCGGTAGTAGTAAAATGTACGCGGATATGAAGCGACTTTATTATTGGGTGGGAATGAAATCGTATGTTGCTAACTTTGTTAAGTGTTGCATGACTTGCCAACTCATTAAGGCCGAACACCAAAGGCCTGGTGGGTTATTGCAACCTTTAGAAATTCCAATTCGGAAGTGGGATCAAATTTCCATGGATTTTATAGACGGCCTTCCCCGTTCTCGTTCGGGTCTTGATAGCTTATGGGTGATAGTCGATAGACTTACTAAATCTGCCCATTTTATTCCCGTTCGGTCCAATCGAACCGTTCCTCTTTTGGCCAAACTCTTTATCAAAGAAATTATTAAATTGCATGGAGTTCCTACTTCTATTATTAGTGATCTTGATCCATTGTTTACTAGCGGATTTTGGAAGAGTCTTCAAAAAGCTTTGGGAACGAAGCTTAATTTTAGCACCGCTTATCATCCCCAGTCCAATGGACAAACTAAGCGTGTGAATCAAATTCTTGAAGATCTTCTTCGTGCATGTGTTCTTGATTTTGGTGGAAGTTGGGAAGATCATATTTCTCTTGTAGAGTTTTCCTATAATAATAGCTTCCAATCTAGTATTGGTATGACACCTTTCGAGGCACTCTATGGAAGGCCATGCCGATCTCCTTCTTGTTGGCTTGAGGCCGGTGAGAAGCTGGTTTTAGGTCCAAATTTTATTCGTGATTCAACAGAAAAGATTGATCTTATTCGTCATAGGATGAAAGAAGCCCAAAGTAGACAAAAGTCCTATGCCGATAACCGGAGAAGGAAATTAGAATTTTCTATGGGAGATCTTGTATTTATTCGTGTTTCACCTATAATGGGTGTTGTACGTTTCAGTCGATCGGGAAAATTAGCACCTCGATATATTGGGTTCATTTCCCATCACCGAAGGTATTGGTTCCGTGGCTTATCGCCTTTTATTATCGGCTCAGTTTTCTGCTATCCATGACGTGTTTCACGTTCCTCAATTACGAAAATGCTTTCGGGATTCCGATTCTATTCTTGAGCCCGGTGTTGTGGAAAAAATTGAAGTTTCACCTAATTTAACTTATGAGCAACATCCTATTCGTATTATTGCTTCGGAGGTCAAGCGCCTTCGAAATAAAGATGTTCCGCTTGTTAAAGCTCAATGGTCCTCAAATCGTAAGGATTGCTCTGGGGAATTTAGAGAATTCATCGAGCGAACACACCCGGACTTACTTTCTCGTACTTTTTGAGGTCAACTTCTTATTTCAAACTTCTTTTATGTTGAATATGCTTTTATGCTTGTTACTATATATTTTCTTCTTAATTATTGCGAGGATGCGATTTCTTTAAGGAGAGGAGTCTGTAACAACCCGTATATTTTACGATTCGATATTTAAATATTTTGTTTAAATATTTATCGTTAATCGGATTTTAGTCCGAAAAGTTACTTTTTGCATACGGTCAAATTAGGACTCGGTACCACTTCCATTGAGTTCAAAACATCGTTTGCGATCTTTTTGAGTGTAAACTTTGATATGTTTGGAGTTAGTGGAATTTTGTTACCTTTTCACTTTGGGTTTTGGGTTTGGTTTAGCCCATTTGCCTAAGCTATTAATTCTAACTCAACCCCCTTCCATTCATAATTTTACTTTCATTTCCTAACAGTCAAGCTTCATCAAAAATGGAGGAAGGAATGGGAAATTAAAGCTCCAAGCTCAAGATCATTTGCAAATCCAACATCCAACTCCAAATTCAAAGAGAAGCCATTGATTCTTCCTTGCTTTCAAGCTTCTTCTTCATAAATTTTGTGTAAAGGTGAGATTTTATCTCACATCTTGGTCTATAACTATCTTTGATTGTTGGGTATGAAATCCAAACACTTTTACATATGCATTTATCATTGATTTGGATTGAATTGGTGAAAATTCCAATTTTTAGTGTTTTGAGTTCAAATCTTTAAAAATCCAATCTTTGATGTTTAAATACGTTTTTGGTGATGCACCGAGGAGCCAATACGACCGGGTAGCCTATGGGCATAATCCCCTAGCATCTGTGCTCGATCGGTTGCAAATTGAGCGAGTTTTGAGCTCCAAAACCCTTAGGTCACTCGGCCTGCACACTGGTGACTTTCGGCCTGCAGTTAGCTCGTTCGGCTTTAGGTCGCGTCGGCTAAGTAGCTCACAACATAGGTTGCTCGACCCTCTTTATGCCTTAGGTCGTTAGGTCGTGAACATGCTAGGTCATCCCCCCATTAGGTCGCTCGGCTTGCCTGCTTTGTTAGGTCGCTCGGCTTTCCTACTTAGGTCGCTCCGCTAGCTCGCGACTTGCGTTAGGTCGCATGCATGTTAGATCGCGCATGCCTATAGGTCGCTTACCTTCCTTGGTCGCTCAGTGTTAGCTCTCTACTGCTTGGTCTCGCCTTGTTTGGGTCGTGCCACTTTAGGTCGCGCTCCTTAGGTCGCGCCATGCTTTTTGTCCCACCTTGTTGTTAGGTCGCACTTTCCCTTAGGTCGCTCGTCCATGTTTGGTCGCACATCTCCCTAGGTCGCTCGGTAGTTAGGCCGTGCAAATGTTGAGCCGTAGGGGTATTTTCACTTTGATAAATGTGGAATCGAATTCTTTGGATTTTATTCACGTCTTCGTACGTGAATTTTTGTGACCTATTGTTTCTACAATCATTTTTGTGGTTTGTCACTTTAAAAACATGAAGGTTTCTATCTAGTAGTAAATATCAAAACTCTTTTATCAAAACGATTTCAAATCTATTTCCAATATCAACTTGTTTATAAGACAGTTTTCCAACCTCCTAGTATATACAAACCTTTATCTCACTTGTATGAGAAATCTAATTAAACGACTTAGTAAAACAAGTGGTATGAAACGCTTGCGTTTACTTCGGCGGTTAATTCTTAGACTTGTTCGATTGAACCTCTTGTGACAATTTTCGAGTGGACATCTACAATTTGTTTGTAAATATTTAGGTTAAGCTAGTGGTTATGGGACATGAAGCTAAGCTCATATATTTACCAGCTTATTGTAATTGACACTTCCTGATGATCGATGACAATCATTTTTGTGATTTAGACTAGCAAATGTGTGATGTCTCTTTGTCTACGAGGGAGACTAAACCCTGTTTCTGTGGAGCTTCGGCTCAAATTGGTGGGGTAGCGACCCATGGTCTTCGGGCCATTTTGTGGAGCTTCGGCTCAAAATTAATGGTTAGCTACCATGGAATAGCGTTCCATTTTGTGATACACTTGTTGGCGAGTTTTCATGCTCCTATTTTGTGATAGGCCTCCCCCTTTTGCGATTTCTGTATTTTCATTGACGATTTCTAGAATTTGTGTTTCACCGATTTTCGTGATTTACATTGATATGTGTTATCAATATTTGTACATTGGTGAATTTGTGTGTCATTAACTTTTTGTGAATAAAGATATTGAGTATGACATTCCCTTTTTATCTTTGAGAAGATTCTTGTGATTGATTAATCTCTTGTTGATTTTCAATTACATACTTATCACAATATGGCTTTATGGTTATCATGTGTTATGTCATATCTCTTATTCTATATCATTTTATCTGGTATTTATAGCTAGACTGATCCGTTTATTATTTTCTTATTAAATAATACTCGGGTCAGACCAAGATGTTACAGGTGTTTCTGCTTGACTTCACCTTTGGGATTATCACCCCGACTTTTGGCTAACTACTTAGATTGGTAGTTTTTGTTGTATACATTTGAGATATAGACTCATGGATGTATCCATATTCTTTTGTCTAGCACTTGTAGATATTCTTTTGTGATATTGTGGATCTTGTTAGAACACTACTTTGACGTACACTTTCATGTGTTGTATATTCATATCTATTTCCGCCTTTGTGATATGGATGTCTGTGACTGATTTGTGTTATGTTTATTTCTATATTTGTTTTCGAAAAATATATATAGCCACTGTGCAGTAGCTTTGAGTTTGTATTGATGTGTCGGATTCCCTATGCTTGTTGTACTATCTGACATATCGGTGCTCGCACAAAGCAATTACACGGATGGTCGCTCCTTAACCGCCTTATTCTCCGCGCTGGTTGACGACATTACCTCGTAGTGTCCTTGGCTAGGGTGGGTATAGAGGTGGGGCGTCACAAATGAGCGCTTAATTTAAAAACCATATGGATATTAGGATCTTAATTAAGTCACAACATATTTCACATATTTTTAGATATTGCTTTCAAAACAATATCTATTTCAAATCTTTTAATAGAAAAGATACACTTTTAAGATCCCTTTTCAATTTGAAAACAAAGTTCACCCGTCTTTAACAAGGATTCATTCATAGCCTTTCAAAACAATTCCCCTTTCAAATTGGATTAACTCATCCAATCTTTAAATCAAAGACTCAAGTAATAGCTTTTCAAAACCATTTCCAAAGATTCATTCATAACTTGGAAACCCCTTTCAACAAAACTGAAAATTCTTTCTTTATTTGAAAGCCATTATCATTTGAAAACAAAGAGTTTTCATTTCAGGAAAATCCGATTTCATTTGCTCAAATTAATGCCTTTTAAAGCATAAACTTGGGTTCAATTTAAATTCCCAAAATAATACTTTTAATATACTTCAAAAGTGGTCTAAAATCCATATATATATATGGTATAACTTGTATAACCGTTTCAAAACATAGTTTCCAAAATAATTTCAAAATTTAAATACGATATATTACATTCATGCTCAATTTCAATTTCAAAACTTCCTTTTCAAAACGTCCTATATTCAATCCAACTCCATTTCCAAAATCATTTGGATTCAAATTCAATCATTAAAATCATTTCACCATTTGAATAAAATAATATTAAATTCAAATTATCTGTGACTTGACCAATTTCCCGTGAAATCCATATTGTGTGTGTATGGTGTAGGCTAGGGGTTTTACACAATAGTGCAACATCATCAATCATCACAATCCAAACACAGCAATATTGATAACTGGCATAATCCTATAACGCATATCTTCATTCACAGATTCACAGACAAATAATATAAATACATCACAGACAATAAATTACATTCATCACAGCTTACATCAAAAAAATTCATATCGCAAAGCATCACATATTAGGGATATCAATCGCTTCAAAACATTCCATACAATCCAAACATTCATAAGTAAGTTCAATTAATCATCAGATTAATTTAAATTAGATTAATTGCTTATGAAATCCTGGTTAATTAACATTAATTAATCACAAACCATCTTAATTAATTAACCCTTAATCATTTATTAATTAACCTTTAATTATTAATTAATCAACGTTAATTAATAAATCAACCTTTAAACATTAAATAATTAACCTTTAATTATCTAATTATCCTTTAAATTAATTAATTTTAATTAATTAATAAATTAATTGACCTCTAATTAATTACTAGTAGATTAATTATCCTTAATTAATTACAATAAGTGATTATCCTAATCACCTATATTAATAAATCACAAATTACTTACTTTGAGTAATTATCCTTTAATCACTTGATTAATTACTTTAATCATTAAATAAATTACTTTTAGTTAAGTAATTATTTTTAAGTAATTAATTACCTTTAACTACTTACATTATTTAACCTTTAATCACATTAATTGATCAACTTTTAACTACATTAAAGCAATTAACCTGTAAGTAAGTATCCCCTAATTAATTTACAAATCATTAATTACCTAATTAATTAAAAGATAAAACATTTTATCTTTATTAATTGCTTTAATTATCATTTAAATTCTTATTTAATAACCTTTGAATATATGTCCATATTTACAAATTAACGTAAGACCTTGAAGTCGATTTGATGATTAGAAAACTTTTCCTTTTCTTGATTACTTACTTAATTACAAAATTAAGTTTATTGAAAAATAGATTTTAAAACAAAGGTTATATGGATTAAAACACTTTAAATTAATAAATTTGAAATAATTTAGTTTAAACCTCTAAGTAGTCTCAGCCTTAAACAAACCTTGATTATTTAGAAAAGAAAAATGTTTTAGAAACTTGTTTGAGTATTACTTAATTTATTTTAGAATCTTAAACATGTTATATATAAATTTTTTTCTTTAAAACTTGATAAGAATTCTTTTGAACTAAATCATTTTAATACCTTAAAACTAGAAAACTTTGAACTTAAGAATCTGGTACAAATTACCTCAAGTTTAAAATCAGAACACAAATTTTCCTTTTTAAATTTTCAAAACCGTGATTTGAAATCCGATCCAATTGATACAATCCCCTATCTCATACCCGAGACATTCGAGAACTCCATTTACTTCAGGATAAACCCATAACAACTTCGAGTCAAACCCGATAATTTCCTTTCTTCCCCAAAATTTGACACAACTGACATCTATGATATCTCCTGCACCTACACAAGCGTTCGTCGGCGTTCTGGCCATCATCGTCGTCGCCTGCCTATCGAATTCCACTGTGACACCCACCTCTATGCTCACAATAACAAAGGTTACTAAAGGTAATAATGTCTGCTTTTGCGAAGAATAAGGCTTGCTAGAACGATCATCTGTAAGTTATACCTTAGATGAGTATTGATTACATCGATAGGAGTTGTGTAAATTACCCCAACGATATATATTCAATCCAAATCTAAAACGAAACCACGGTGGCTTATGAAAAATTCAGAAAAACTCATAATAACAACATCGCAGATAAGTATAATCACATCAGAACAGAAATATCATACATAGCGGAAGGTAAGTCCGGATACATGCTACAACAGTCGATGGTTCACATGAACCAATTTTACATATACAAAGCCATCATGACAAACATGAGATGAGAGTCAATACCCAAAAGTAACACCCTAAAGCCAAAACAAAAGATGAGGTGAAATCCCAAAAGATGAAGCGGCAACTTAATCAGAGATAACGATTATCCTGAAATTGCTCGGTCTCACCCGAGTATTATTTAAAAGAAAATAACAAACGGATCAGTCTAATTTAAACTTAGAAATGAGTGCAAGATAAAAAACACTAAAAAAATTAATTATAATCTCGAATGAGACTATTCAGCATAAATAATCGACATAGGTTAAATGAAGAAATCTCATCAAACTCTATCAAATTCAACTCCCAAAATTCATAATTGAATTCAAAACAGCAATACACAAAAATCTAAAAATCAAAATAAGATAACTAGAAAAACCAGCATAAAATGGATCAATCCCAGCATATGGCGAGTCTATGCTACGACGCACGTGCATCTCAAATGGCCGAAGCCTACCAACTACTGTCAACATAATAATTGGCGCTCAACGAATGACCCGAAGGCCTAACAAATGACCGAAGGCCTAGTACTGGTAATTGACCCGAAGGTCCAGCATAATGGCTCGAAAGCCCAACAAAATTATCAAAATTTTCAAACAGCAGCTCCATGGCAAATATTTTAATTAACGAGTCCGGAATTAACAGAATTAGTAAAAGCATGGTTCCTCATTCTTTTGAAAGCGTAAACTGTGAAATCTTTGGAAATAATTTTATTTTAAAACGATTTGAAAACACGTGATTAAAACATCAACTTCTATAGCAATTTTGACATGGAAATTATGCTTCACAAAACACCGTAAAAACGGATATAAAATCAGCGTTGCGGGTTTTCTTGGTTGCAAGATAGCCGCTTGAAATTTCAATTCAAACTGGCGGTTACTGAAGTCAAAACAACAGTAATTTTTATTCGCCAAAAATCTCATCAAACCAACATGCTTCAAATATAAACACCGGGTAAAAACCCATTATAAAAGTAACGGTAACAAAATACGTTTCAAACAAATACCAGTTCAAAATAAATTAAACATTAGTCTACACTACTCATATATGCATCAACTATAGCACTGCCTGGGCAATATACATCATGCACGCACAAATGAAACAAAATACCTGGGCAAAGCAATTTATACGCATGGAAAGAAATATATGTGATGGCCTGGACTTGGTTTTTCTTTGCAATACAAACTTCATGAAAATAATGAAATAAACATACAAGCACTTAACCAAATAAAATGACAAGATGACTTGTCCAATTTTTTTCCATGCACACACGAAATGAAATAGGCACAATAAAATAAATGACCAGGAAATAATGCATGTGTATGAAATAGGCACATACTAATTTTCAAAGCACGTACAAGACTATAAAGAAAGGCCTGGTCCTATACTTCTGTACGCATGAATTAATATAATGGTCAGAACTACATTTTTGCACACTAGCCTGGACATATTTATGTGTAATGCAAACATGCAATACTCACGCACACTACAATTTGCATGCATGTAAATGATGCCTGGCCAATACTACACACGTACACGAAAATGACCTGTACATTTTACTAACGTGTAAAACTTGCTTCTTGCAAATAATGTAATAAAGATGACCCGGACATGCTTTCGTATGCTTCAAATCTTGCATGAAAAAATGAAATAAACAAAAAGAAAATACCTAGACTTAATTTTCACACATGGAATATAATTATAGCCAAAAATATTTGACCTCGACCTGGTTCTATACTATACAATATTGCAAAAAAAATGAAGTTGATAAAAATAATGACTCAAGTCATATTTGCACACATATTATGAAGTAATGAATAAATTAGAAGCGTGAGTTTTGCACTCACTTATACTTTGTTTCAGAACAAGTTAGCACCAAGATCCAAAAGGGAGAAAGAATTTTTAAAACGCCATTAATACTTCTACACAGCTACTGGAAAATGAAAACTAAAGAATGATGAAGGCTACTTTTCTTTTCAAATTTGTGTATAAGTCAAAGAATGAAGTGCTGGCAAGAGTTTTGGTACAAATGCATTTATGTGAGAAAGGTGCATCAGTGAAGAGAAGGACACAACTTGCATATAAATAATAATGGTAGTAAAAGTGTTCAAACTTTGTGATAGCAAAAGTGTTCACTTTTTTTTAAATGGCCTATTTTCACTTACATGTGAAAGGCAAAAAGAAAGTATAACTTACTTAGTTATTTTTCAATTGACTTTCAACTGACTTTGCAAACCATTTGCAAATTTTTTTTTCAATTCTCAATTTAAAATTTCTACTTTAAATTTTTATTTCGACGATAATAAAAAAACAGGGTTGTTACAAACTCCCCACTTATAAAAATTGCATCCCCACAATTTTCATACTAGATGTTGTTTATAATACAAATTATTCATCACAACAAAGATTAAAATAGAAAAGATGAATTAAGAATGCTCACCCTCACCTGAAGAGGAAAGAAAACCGGGATAAGAACGCTCGATGAATTCTTTGGTTTTCCAGGTGCAATCTTTGGGGTTTGCGGACAATTGAATTTTCACAAGCGGGACTTCTTTATTCTGAAGACATTTAACCTCCGAAGCTAGCACATGAATAGGATTTTGCACCATAGACAAGTTGGGTGAGATCTCAAGATCTTGCAGCACATGAGGATCAATGATAGAATCCGAATCTCGAAGGCATCGACGAAGCTGGGATACATGAAATACATCATGAATTCCCTAAAAATAAGTAGGTAGAAATACACGATAAGCAACATGGCCAATGCGTTCCGTAATAGGAAATGGTCCAACATATCAAGGAGACAATTTCTCGGAGCTACTAAAACGCACCACCCTCTTCATCGGAGAAACACAAATGAACACGCAATCGCCTACAGAAAATTCCAAAGGCTTCCTACGATGATCGGCATAAGATTTCTTCCTATTCGGATCCTCTTTCATTCTCTGTCTAATAATATCAATCTTCACAGAAGATTCACGAATATAGTCGGGGTCGAGAACTAAATTTTCCCCGGATTCCAACTAAAAAGATGGTGATCGATACGGCCTTCCATAAAGAGCTTCGAAAGGAGCCATACCGATACTGGATTGGAAACTGTTGTTATAAGAAAATTCAATAAGAGATAAGTGGTCTTCCCAACTACCTCCCAAATCAAGAATATAAGCGCGGAGGAGATCTTCTAAGACTTGATTCACCCTTTCAGTCTGACCAACAGACTGTGGATGATAAGCTTTACTGAGATTGAGCTTAGTACCCAAAGCTTTTTGAAGGCTCTGCTAGAAACCACTAGTGAAAAGAGGATCACTGTCACTAACAATGGAGCTAGGAACACCATGAAGTCGAACGACTTCTTTAATAAAAAGGCTTAGCCAATAAAGGAGTTGTCCGATTGGACTTGATAGGAATAATGTGAGGACCCGTAAATCCGTATTCCTTGAATATACACTAATCTCCGTTGATTAATTCAAGATGAACAGAAATACGAATTCTCAATGTTTTAAGAAAAAGACAGAAGAAGAGAGAAAAGATAGAAAATAGAGAGAAAAGAAAATAGAATGAAAAGAAAACAACAGAACAATATCAGAATCTCACAATCGCAGCAGAACAACATATAATAGATAAATGAATAATCTTTAAACAAGAACTATATCAGTTATTACATTACATTACATCTCATAACATCATATCATCAGAGTGTACAACAACAAACAACAACGAACAGCGGAAATGAAATACTATATGCTAATAATACGCCATGCCATCCAGCTTGCCTTCAACAACTCCAGAATATCCAGAATATCCTGATAAACCTAACTCTTGACTGCCCGTGTGGAAATTGGTGGGCACCCAGAGTTTAGGAAGGAAAACAATAAACTCCGAGTCAGTCATGTGACTGGTGTGAGAACTCAAAATAGTTTATTTATCTTTAAAATCAAAATAGAGGAATATTTTTAAAGTCAATTCGCAATGCTTTTAAAAATGAGATTACCATAAGGCCTCCCGCACACACACACAATGCAAACGCAGAATCGAAGGAGATTTCTCCTTATGATAGCCAAAGATGGTTGATACGCATTTAAAAAAAACATTTGATATTATTACTAGTGCATAGTGTAGGAAAATATTTCGAAGGTAGAATATAAATCTTAGCCAACATACGACCATTATCGTATGCCTACTATAGCTACCATCAAACAGTGGGGCGCCACCATAAGTGAATGATAAGTTCTACAACTAATACCGTACAAGATCGTATTGTTTCTTTGGATTTCCAACGAATGGTCAGGCCAAGGAACTTTCCATTGTCACATGAGAATGCCTCTGGAGGGACATCCCCGAGAACCAAACCGGATCTCTGCCAACATAAGGCCGGGTTACCCCTAACTGGGTAACAACTGACACGAATATGCCATCCCCTGGTCCCATTGGACCTTTATCCGAGCGCTCGTCACCATCATCACACAATCATAAATAAAGTGTTTCAACATGAGTAAGTATCTAGGCTCCATACCATGATACCACCCTTTCCAGAAGGAAATGCACATACCCTAAAGGGAGCTACCCCTCATAACCTTGCTGCATCTTTCCTGTTTTGACCATTCCGGGGTGTGAGGCTCGACGAAGTCACGTCCACAAAAACACACTTTATACAAAAGCCATGCTTTGGGTCAACAAATGATCATAGAAATGATCACCAAGATAGACGATCAAATAAATGATCCTATCACAAATGATCAACACAATGATATTTCCCAGCAACACTCAGCATGTCACATTACCAAATTGGGAATATATCGCTGATAACCATTAACTACATAACCTCTGAGCTCGTACGTCTCAGAGAAGGGTGTTAAGCTAAAAGAATAAATTCTCCGCCACCAACATAAATATATTTGAAAGAAATCTGCTTTATATCTCAATTTGTAATGTCAGACATACAATCCATACAAGTCTGTTCCGGGATCGAACAGAACCGAAGGCACTTACAAAGAAGTCCTTGAAATCCGGATATCCACAATCCTGATCGGATTCCCCATCACATATGGAGAACTCTATACCGTAGCTACTCGGTGCAGAGTCAATCGACAGGTCATCCTATCGCTCTCGCAAATACCCGGTCTTCAACACCGGTCATCAATGCTATCCATTACGTCGTATCACTATTCAGAATGGGTAATCCGAATAACGAGCGCAATACTTTTAAAAATAAGTATGCATTCAAATTCAAGCAATCACAGCAAATACCTTTCAAAGGTATATATTGATAGTCGGTTATTGAACTATCAATAGATATGCACACATCACCAGATTCCAAATAATTTTCCAAATTATTTATTTCCCAAAAATATCTTTACAAGATATATAATTTCAATATGTCAAAAATAAAACAATATTTATCTTTAGACAACTTCCCTTTTCATTCATAAATTCCATAGTGAATTTTCATTCCAAAATATCCATGCATATACGATTTCAATTATTCATTTCAATTTATCTTCAAAAAGATAAATTCTCAAAATATTCACTTCATATTGGAAAACATTTCCATACTTATTTAATAAGTAATTCTCAAATCCATTTATTTCAACCCATGGAAAATATTCAATATACTTAAATCGAAATTAAACATATATTTCATTCTTTAAGGAAATCATTCTCTTAAACATATTTATTTGGGCCAAAACGAATGTTGCGTAAAACATCGTTACGACGTCCCAAATCACTAGTATAGGGATTCGAAATTAAAATAGATATATAAATCCCAATACTATACAAAACATTTCCTTTCGAAAATCATTTACTATAACAACAGTGTTATAGTCTACCATTTCCTTCTATTTCTCAAAAACGTCTATTTAACAATACATGTTGAAATCTATGGTTTCGAATCTTAACACATTTAAAACATCGTTAGCTTGTTTTGATTCTGTTTAAAATATCACATCCTAAACATTTTCTTTAACATATTATTCACTATTCAAAAACGTGAATATACTACGTTAACAAATTTCATCATTTCCATACATTTTTATTTCAAAGGATTATTCACAGTCAAAAACGTGAATATAACTCCATTAATAGGTTTCAACAATTTGCTTATCAAAATAAGTCGTTTGCGAATTTATAAAACAACGTTTATAAATTCCATTTCTATTTATTTTGTAACTACTTCCTTTTTATAAATCTCCTTTATTAACCTATTCACTTTATAACTCAATTATAAACCAAAGATTCATATTATAAGTTAAACACTTATAATTTATTTGTTTACAAGAATCGTTCTTTTAAACATCCCAATTTATAAATCTTATAACTTATAAGATTCATTTATTTATCAAAAATCCATTCTTCAATAACCTTTCAAATTTTTTCAACCTACTGCTTATAAAATTTCATTTATAACTTCACCGTTTATAATTCTATACATTTCATTCATTTATGAAATTCATTCACAATTCATTCTAACACTTATAAAAACTCGTTTTATAATTCCAATATTTTAATTTATAAATATCAATTTATAAATCTTTTATATAAATCAATTTATATTATTATCCTTTTAAAACATCTTTAATCCCCTTTATAATTTCATCATTCTGATTTATAAAATAATTAAATTTTATAAATCCTATATTTTCAACTTTTTATAATAATTTCAAAAATCCCGATTAAACTATTTTATAAAATCATTAGCCTCATATTTTCAAAAATCAACCTTTTACTATATTTCTCAAAAATCATAATTTTTATAACATTAAAATTATACGTTTATTTATTTAAAATGGATCAATTCCAAAAATATTTTATAACGTATATTTTTCAAAAATCACTTTGAAAATCATTTTAAAATTCCAAAACTTGGTCCAATGATGCTGCACACCAAATAGTCAATCACGACTACAACGACATCATATATCGATTGATAGTCCATCAAATATCAAAATATCTGAAATCAAATAAATACTGTTGAGAAATCCAGTTGGATCCCTCCAACCTGTTTTCCTGCATCCACAAACATTAGCACAATACCAATTCCGCTCCAGTACGGAATTATCGCGGTATATGGGATTTAAAATATTATCCGCTTAATAGACGGCACAATAGGGTCTCATCCGCTATACAGATGCGGGAAATCAATAACTGCAATATATACATATGCCAATATATATATATATATATATATTGCTATTATATATAATACCAATTTCACTGTTTATGAAATATTCGCGGTATATATTTTTAATAAATAACATCCGCTTACTAACGGCGAATAATGTCTATTTTAACAATCAATAGATAACAATCATCATTCAAACATGCATTCAAATATTTTAAATCTAACTATTTAAAATAAAAATCGAAACTGATTCGATCGAGTGAGAAGTTCTCACCTTGATTTTAATTTCGTTTTAGCGATTTATTTCGAATAAAATTAAACGCGCGTTTAATTTTACCGGAAATTTTCACTAACTCCAAACAAATCCAATCCAATTCCATAGCGTAGTGCTCGTCCATACGATTCCAACGCAACTGGTTTCGCGCGTTTTCGACCTCGTATGAAAAAGATATGCAATTTCAAAGTTACACGAATTTTTTATTTATAAATTACAACAAATTCTTTATAATTTTAAACCTTCTAAGATCATCACCGTTGGATCCAAATCCCCCCCCCCCCATCTGGACCGTGACTTTGCTTCTCCCCCAAACTACATCTTCACGCGCGTGACTTACAGGTAACGGCCGAACCCATTTGCATACCTAGGGTTAGAAATCGCCATCCCCACGCTCTACTAAACTTCGATCAGAGACTGCCATTAGCAAGCTTGACTCCTGCTCTACTCACGGCCACAAACCCATGCTACTCGGCCTCACCATTTCTCTTGACTTGCGTGCCCAACTGCAGCCGAACGCGGCCAATTTGAGGGCACCACAACACGATCCAAGCGATCATCGCCGTATGGATCGATAGAACTTGCATAGATCTACGCTATTGCAGTTGATAGTTTTCGATAATATTGAGTGGATTGAAAGAAATTAAGGAAGGAAGCATAGAGCAATTTTGGCCATTGGTTTTGACTGAGGCGGCTAGGGTTTGCAAATTAGGGTTATTATTTTTTTTTCCTGTGAAGGTGGGCTATTTATAGGAAAACGAACGACACTATTCATCCCGGAAATTCCAAACTCCGATTCACGCGCCGTAACCAGCGTTTCTAGGGTTTACCCCGCGTTCCGGACACAATGGAACAGGTTTCGGAAGCTAATTCGGTCATCTGTGCGAGATATGGCAATAAACGTTCGATTTAAATTAAACCAATTTAAACGATTTTCTAGGCGTTTTAATTTGTACCGGACAAACGGTAAATCCGATTGACACGAAATTTGAAACCTTACAATAATATCACATTACGGATCCGATGAAACTGGTTTCGTCGAAATCCGAGACTTTTTGAAAAATGACTATTTTAACTCGCCAATTTAATATTAAAAACAATTTTGATGCGTTTCGAGTTGCCACATTCAAACGACAACTCCGATTGCTACGAAAATTGAAATCCGATAATAACTAACTATTACTGATCCAATGGAACTGGTCTCGTCCAATTCTGATACTGTTCAAAAATTGACTATTTTCACTAGTCGATTAAATATTAAAATATTCAATTTTCACAGATAAACTCTTAATTCGATTTTAAAAGTTCTAAAATATCGTTCTAACTTCAATATGATAAAATAAAATTTTACAAATCATTTTCAATCATATTTTACCCAATTTTCAATTATTTCCATAATTTAACATATTAAATTATCGATTTAAATTATTCAATTAAATCCAATTATTCGAATAAAATTTATTCGACTTATAAATTCACTTATTAATATTTAAATTCAATTAAATATTCAAATTTTAATTAATTAAAATTCTGGGTCGTTACAAATAAAATAGGCTGATTTGATCAACCGGTCAACAATCACCCAAACACTAGTATGGCCCAACCTCGAACGAGGTAGACCATCAATGAAGTCCATAGAAATTTGATCCCATTTCCATAATGGAATCTCAAGAGGCTGCAAAAGACCACAAGGATGTTGGTGTTCCGCTTTATAAGTTGACAAGTCATGCAATGACTCACATAACTTGCAACATCACGCTTCATAACCTCCCAAAAGTATAAGCGTTTCATGTCAGCATACATCTTACTACTGCCCGGATGGATAGTGTAATGACCCGAAATTTTTGATCTCGAAAATTTCAGATAGTTATGAAAAAGAAGAAAGAGATAGAAGAAGGAGAAGAATAAGTAGAAGATCAGAAACATCAAAATCTCACATTCGCAGCGGATAAAATATAATAATAAATAATAACAGTTTACAAAAGAATATTATATCTGTCGATTACATTTTAATACATCAGAGTTACACACACACACACACACACATATATATATAGACACTGAATATACACAATTATCATATCACAAATAACAACAATATAATACAGCGGAAACACTCTATACGTTTTTGCCATCCAGCTCGCTTCCTGAGCTCCAAAACGTCCTTACCTGAAAATCTATAATACTCTGTCTGACTCGAGCATTACATTAAAGTAACACCCAGGTCATGCTGGAAACCAGCGTGAGTATACCCAACTAACATGGAATACCAGAACAAACAACTTATATAAACCCGGGGAAACTCGAATCAATTTACAAGTTCACAATATGTTATGGACATCACTTATTAACACATAAGTTTTCTAAGTACCAAAGTTTTAGATTTAAACAGTCCAATTCCTTTAAATCACTTCAATCCAGCCTATAGATTTCACATATCAATCTATAAAAATTCGAAGTGGTTTCGGGTATCTTCTAATACCTGACCCTGGTCTCTTCGAGTCTTGTGTCATCCTAACCTAAGTTATCCAAATGAAATACACAACATTTCATATCAGAGATATCGACCCATTCAAAGCATCCAATACCATTCAATTATCCATACGCAAATTTGATCACTTCCAAATTAATTCAATTAATTCTAATTGAATTTCTAACCCCAATCACTTAGATTCCTTCATTTAACATTAATTAATTCCAAATCAATTAATTAGTCAACCCTACATTTATCCTCTTAATTAATCACCCTGGATTAATTATTTTTCAATTACATTCAAGTAATTATCTTTGTTTAATTTCACGATATTAATTATTCTTAACCAAAATCAATAAGTAATCTTAATTACTTCATAAATTAATTAACTACGTTAATTACATTAATCCTTAATTACTTCTATTAATTAATTTCTCATAAATGACTTATTATAGATTAATCAATTTTAATTTACCAATCTTTAATTACATCATTAAGTATATAAATTAATGATTTCCAATTGTATTGTAATTTTTTTTCTAATCTAAATTAATTACATGAAATAAACCTCAGTATTAATCATACTTGATTTGTTTCAATCTGAAATTATTTACCTTTTTATTTACTTCATTAAATAAATTAATTCTCCTTAATTAATTATCTTAATTCATCTCTTGATTAATTACACAAAGTAATTTTATTAATTGCATTAAGTAATTACTTATTAAACCCCCAATGATCATTCTAAATTAATTCAAACTCAATTAATTAGCCCAAATCATTAATAAATTTAATTAATTAATTATCCATTTAAATTATCCTACATATTTAATGAATCACCAATCATTAAACCCTTATTGATTTTAAACTGAACCATTTTCTTATTTACGATTTAAGTCTAAAACCACTTAAAACCCAAATGCTTCGAGTCAAACAACAATTAACTCGAGAACCAACCAAAACCAAAGTCACCAGATCATCAGTACACATTCAATCAATTCAATCATTCAACCAATTATTTAAATTTAACCATTAGATCTAAATTAAAATCAAACAGAGTGAGATTTACTCACATTTGCTCCTTAAATTTGCGATCCACTTCATTCTCGATTTGATTCCACAAATTTCAAACCTTGAATAACATTTTTAGTGTTTTATCAATATCTGAATGCATCAATAATCTATTTCCATTTTATGGTTCAATTTATTTAACTGGTTTTATAATAATAATTTACCACCCTAATTCACATTTGGTATAAATACCTATGATATCAGTGAAACAATAGTTCATTCACTTAATTTTAAATATGAAATAATTATGGTTGATAGTGATTTTCTGAAATGGTATAATTTTTAGATAAAAAATTTCCAGACATGTATTTTCTGAAATAAATTCTTTCATCACCTCTTTATTATTCTAAACAAATTTTAAATCTTACCTATATACACTTAAATTCTAATAGCATAAAATTATTCAACCCTACTAAATTAAAACACTACTTTTATATAATCTTTCTAACTGGGAAACTCTTTTCTACAATATTTTCTCTATATTAATATTATCTTTAAAAATCTATAAGTGTAAATAATTATTATTTCACAATTAAAATGAATAATACCTCACTGCTTTCCTCCTCTAGCTACAACACTCGCACACGAACACCCAAAATTCCCTGTACTTAGCCTTATACCGGTTCAGAGAAGGGATTATCAAACATGGTAGCATCCTCTTCGAGTATCTACAGTTGTGGCAGATATTGTTGGTGGCGCCAACATTTGCATCTCTCCGTCTCAGCACTCTCCATCAAGCGTCCCAAAATCAGATCCAGACCGCTTCAAATTCAGGCGAGCATCATCCACCTCCAGCTGCGCCTTCAAGTGTCGTGCATGTGAGTGTGAAAACCCCATCAAATACTACTCGATTACTGCCCTCGCCCGTGCGATGCTTCCCATGCGCCTCCGCCTTCAGATCTCATCATGCGTGTGAACGAACTTGCTCACGTTCTCCTAAAAACCCCAAGTCGACCGAAGGCGAAACTAGGGGAGTCGCAACCCAAGATTCATTATTCCCATTCACCATCGATCCAAAAAAAGAATCTACTCGGTTTATCGAACAGAAAGAGAGGATGCCCTAATTTATTTTTTTGATTTCGTCTGGTTAGAATTCGATTCTGAATTTGTTTAGCTTTAGCCCCTTTTTTTAATGAATGATTTGATTTCGGTTTCATTCTTTTATATGAGAAAACGAGGAGATAGGACTTTAAGAGGAGAGGGTGGCGTGTTTGGAAAGGAAGAAACATCGTACTGAAGAAGGTTGCCGTTTATTTTTTTATTAGTTGCCGTTTATTTTTTTATTAATATTCTTAAATTTTACAAGCTTTTCGAAAGGACTCCGAATCAGACAAGCCGCCAGGCATATATAAGGTTTTACCCGCGTTCCGAACACAATGGAACGTGTTTCGGAGGCTAATTTGATCGCATGAGGAAGTTAGCTTTTTAAATCGATTTAAAATATTAAATTATCGATTTTTATTGCAACGCATTTCTTACCCGCTTGAGCAAACGGTAAATCCAAACGCTATGAAATTTGAAATCCAATAATAACTAACTATTATGGATCCAATGGAGCTAATTTCGTCAAATTCCGAGACTGTGCCTCAGAAGTCTATTTGTAAATATCAATTTAAATGATATATTATTAAAACTGAACAAATCACCTTTAAATTAAATTTCAACCATTCCATTATCTTCAGTATTACCGTTATAAATTTTATAAGCCTTCAAATTATTTTTAACAGGCTTAAACTCCAGATTCAACATTTTACCCACTTTCAGTTTGTTAAATCTAATAACTTAATTGCTATTAATAAAAATATTTAAATTCAAGTTAAAAATTAACTTCTAAATATTTTAAAATCAATTAATTATTCCAATTTAAATTGTTAATACTTCCAGGTCGTCACATTCCTCCCCCCTTGAAGAATTTCGTCCCGAAATTACTAGTTAGGAAGAATGGTCCAATACCCGTTTACCTTTTTTTCCCCAAAACCAAACAGTTATATCAACTTGCCATAACATATCATTTATTAAAGACCAACTATTACCTCAACCAACTTCCTAAAACCTTCAATAGTTTTCAAACAATAACCTTTTGACTCAATCATTCAACTTTCAATTTAAAATCAAATTTTGAATTATCAAAATTTTCTCAAAAATTTTCTAACTCTCTAAATTTTCGAATTTTTTTTCCAGCTTCTCCTTTGCGCGACTAGCTCGGTACAACTACAAAATGCCTCTACGGGCTCTCAAATTCCAAAAGAAAAAAAAGCAAAGTGGCTAGATCAAAAGCCCAATCCAATTTCATACAGAAATTTAAATACATACCTTTCTAGTCGGGCAATTCAAATTTATCTTCCGAAATCAAAACCAATTTTCCTTTCCCCTTATAATACCTGCATATCATACTTAGCCAAAATATCCAATCGTAACTTTTCAAATTATTTTATACATTTCCTTACATAGGTTTTCATATTTACTTCTATTCAAATTAGTTTTTCCCATTCCCATATGAATTTAATTTATCTTCAATTCCTAATATTGAAGTTTATCTTCCATTTATAATTGATTCATATTAGTTTCAACTACTAAGTTATTTCAGTTTCATATTTGAAATCGTTTTGTTGCTAACAAAATTTTTCCCAAATTTTTTTCTAAGTCCCAAAAATTTCAAAAATTTTTGGCAGTCTCCTTTGTACGGAGGAGCTTTTGCAATTTGACAAGAGATATAAATATATATACATCGACCCACACGGTCGGAAAAAACAAAAACAGTTCATATTTCCTATTTTTATTGCGTAGGCGTACCTTTATTTAGCATTTTAAGCAAGCAACTTATTAATTTTAGCAATTAGCGCAACCAAATCCAGCCAAACGGCTCTCAGGTACCTGTACTTACTCAATTTAAACATGTAAGTGCCATATGTATGAAGTTTATAACATTTCTCTTACTTAAACAACTACCACACATCAATTCTAAAAGAAATGCATTCTAAATAACTTCCACGAGCAATTGATATGATTTCAACACCAATTCAATTTCTTTCAACCAATCCATATACCATTTCAATTTTATTGTTTTACAACTCAATTGCTTACATTCAATTTATCTTAATCCAAACAAACTCATATTTACTACAAATGATTCAAAATAAATTTTATTTAATCTCTATCAACTCATAGAATTTTAATTACTTTTATTTACGCCGAACGACAACTATTTTTATGCAATTTCGACGATATTTGCTTAATAGAGTATTTATTTTAGTTTATAACTACTTTAAATTAATTTCAACTCATTCCGTATTTAAATCCATTTCATTTCTAATTTATTTACCAACCATATATTTGCATTCCATTTCACCTCCGCATTGGTTTCATTTCAAAATTATTTTATCGAGCTTTAAAACATTCGATGTTTATATTAATATCATTTGTTTTGTTTCCAAATAAATATAACCCAACCTTTTATTTAATGGTCTTCTATTCTTCTCGAAACCAAGCTTTTATTTAAGTAATTTTACTTCAAATAAATTCGCCTCTTAACTTAAGTTCATTCTGATAATTCAATTCCAATTAAACTTTGATTTAGTTTTTATTCAATCGGACTTCATCCATTTATTTTTTAATTCAATTAACCCATTTATTCACCCCATTTTATATTTTTAATTCACTTACGTAATTCATTTGTGAATTTATTTTATTTATACAAAACCATTCTCGATTTATTTCCACTTATATGGGTTTTGTTTGCAACTCAAACCATGCCTATTATAATTCACTTTCATTCCATTCGACAACACTTCCATTATATCTAGGTTACTTGCACATTACGTTAAATATTACTCATATCTCACTTGAATTTTATTTGTAATTCAAACCATCACTATTTCGATCCAACTCTATTCTATTTAACTCTGTTTCCTGGAGATTTGACCAGGCATCTTAGTACTCGGCATACCCTCGATCGGCATCTATTTACGACCGTCGTTTAGAAACATCCGGCGTCCAGGGAACGCTCGACATCCAGGAGCGCTCGGCCAAAAACATCGCTCAACCAAAGGTATCATTTGGTCAAAGGACATCCGACATCTCTGGGCGTTCGGCATGGTAGAGTCGTCCGGCATCAAGCGCTTCGTTCGACATAGGATAACGCTCGGCATCAAGCACCTCGTTCGGCATTAGATAGCGCTCGACATCAAGCGCCTCGTTCGGCCTGCACCCCTCACTCAACACCACATCCCATCCGGCACATACCTCGTTCGGCCGTCACCTACCGTTCATCATCCAGAATCGTTCCGCACCAAGGGGTGTTCGACATGTAGAGCGTCCGGCCTCACTTTGTTCGGCATAAAGATGGAGGTTCGGCACTTGGTTGTTCGCATGCTTGGGTCGGCACATAGGGCTCATTCTATTTGGACCAAGATATTCAGATACCAATTCTACTAGGGAGTCCAACCCATTTTCGTCTATAAATAGAAGGGCAGGGGAACAGTAAAGGAGGGATCTTTTTCCGAGAACACAGGGGAGAATCTACCATTTTTTATACTCTCTTCTTCTTCATCCAAACTTGTATTTAAGCGATTGATTTACGGAATGTATCCGTACTCAAGTAATGGAGAAAGAAATAAAGATTAACCTCAAAGTGGGAGTAGGCAATTATGCCGAACCACTATAAATTTGGTGTTCTTATTCTCTGCATTTAAATTTATACTCTTTCTCTATTTTAATTTACTTTCTTCATTAATCTCTCTACACAATCTTTCTAAGGGTGTTAGTGACCAATTTGGTGCTAACATTTTGGTGCTCTCACTGAGAATTGAATTCTCAGACTGTTAGGATCTGCTTTGTAGCTACTAGATTGTATAAATCTTCCGAAGGAGATCCAAAATCATTGACAAGACATCTGTTGATTCTACTCAGAGTTACAACCAACAACTCTACCATGGGGAGACAGCGAACCAGATCGGACTCTCATAATGCAGATGTCAATGAAACTGCTAGCGTACAACAAGTTGGACCTGGAAATCAACAAACAACCAAAGGTGCAGGGCCCTCCACCCAAATACAAGCGGAAGTCGTTTCCCAAATGGAGTTCAATGATTTGATAAGAGAACTCAAGGAAAGTAGAAGGCTGCTTGCCGAACAGATTCAAGAAAACACTAACCTCATGACTCAGCTCGCTCAACAGCAGCGCCAGAATACTGGAGGTAACCCTGCCCCTTATTCTGAATCTGATAGCTCAACCTCAGCTAACGAACCTCCTATGCGTAGACGCCGTAAGGATGAAGGTGCACAAGCAGGCATTGGGAATCAAGCCTGCGAAGAGACCAGACACTCGAATCTCCAAGACCCAAATCAGGCGGGACATCAATCTGCATGGTCCCGTGGACTGGAACCCAACCTTCCATCCTCCATACAAACTCCGGACTTAACGGCTATGGTCAGGCAGTTGATGAGAGAAAACCAAGGCTTGACCAATGAAGATTGGGGAGTGACCAGAAGCCATACCCCCTTCATGGATGGTATACTGCAGGCTGAGTACCCCAAGAAGTTCAATATGCCAACTCTCCCAGCCTTTGAGGGGAAGACTGACCCCAGGCAGCATGTGATGAGGTGTGGATGGATAATGGATTCTGCAAGAGCCAACGATGCAACCAAGTGTAGGTGCTTCCCAATCACTCTGCCCGGAATCGCCACCATGTGGTTTAATCGACTTCCCCCGCGATCTATATCCAGCTTTGACAAATTGGCAATGAAGTTCATAGAGCAGTTCAGAATACACACCACTCGTCCAAAGGATGTAATGTCCTTATCAAGCGTAATCCAAGCTCCAGGAGAGTCATTGAAAGCATACTTGTAGAGATTTCATGTTGCTGCTACCAAAGTGAGCAATCCAAATGTCCACGCAATTTTGATGGCGGTAATGCGTGGAGTGGATCCGGACTCTGAATTTGGAGATTGGTTGGCGGGAAATCCTCTAGCCACGCTGGAGCATTTTTATTCGAAAGCTAATCAATTCATAAGAAGGGAAGAAGCTCGATGGACAATGAGAGACAAGGCTCCAGGGCCAGCTCAAGAAACTTATAAAAGTAACGTTGCCATGAAGCAAACCGGCAATAATTTGCGAAAGACTCAAGTCAACACCCAAAACAAGCCTGGGCAGTGTAAACGATCCGGAAGTGGAAATCCTGGAAAGAAAAGAGAGACGGGGAAATGGAAGTCAAGGATCCCGACCTAAAATGAATACACCTCGCTCAACGCTTCTCTTGAGAACATCTATTTGTCAACTTGCAACACTTTTCAATATAGAAAACCATGCCCAAAAGAATCAACGGAGGAAAAGAAGTGGACTGGGAAGTATTGTCGCTTTCACGAGTCTTATTGGCATAACACAGAGGAGTGTAGACACCTCCATGACGCTGTAGAAAAGTTGATTAGACAGAAGAAGCTGCAAGAGTTTGTCAAAGACCCACAAGACGGAAGACAAGAGACATCAGACCTCGGACGCGGGCAAGCTCCATGCCAACCAGAACAACCTGCTCGAACTGTGGGTAGATCGGTTATCAACACGATTGCCGGCGCACCTCATCCTGCGGATAAGAATTGGCAGGAGATAGTGTGATATGCTAACTCTTTAAGACACACGAAGTATGAGTATTGCTCGAATGTCGAGGATGGGACTCCCACAAAGCAGTAGTGCACGATGGATGATGATATCGTATTCAGGTTCAGAGATGCGAAAAAGGTGGAGGCTCCTACCATCGACCCGATGGTCATATCTGCGACAATCGGGCCGTCATTCATAAAGAGAATTCTAATTGATTGTGGAAGTTCCGTAAACATCATCTTCAAGAAAGCATATGACCAAATGAAGCTGGAGACCAAGGATTTGAAACCATCTAAAGCAAGAATCCACGGCTTTAACAGCGCTACAACGAATTCTGTGGGATATGTGGAGTTACCAATTGAACTGGGGCAAAGCGAGCGTAGGAGGGTGCGAATCCTATCATTCATAGTGTTGGATGTCGACTCTCCATATAAGTATTTCTAGGACGTCCAACCCTGGCAGAATTTAGGGCAGCATTGGCCCCTTAGTGTTTGACATTAAAATTTCCCACAGACGGTGGTGTTGGAGTGGTGCACGGCGATCAAGCGACCAGACGTGCCTGCTACATGGCTGAGCTGAGATAGGCTCAGCGTAGAGAGGAAGGAAAGGTTGTGGACCGCTCTGTCCACGGCCGAAATGCTGATGATTGATAGTAGCGCCCGAGCCCTGGCTCGGGCAACATTCTCGGATCTATAGAGACATAGATTCGAGAGACAATGATGGGGAACCCAGGGAAACAAATGCAGCCCCGGCTGAACTAACCATTGACATCCCAATTAACCGGAGTGACCCATCACGAGTTTTTAAAATTGGGTCGCAACTCGACCCTTTGGCCGCTGAGAGCCTTACTAATTTCCTCCATGCGAATCTTGATGTTTTCGCCTGGACACATTCTGATATATTTGGGATTTCTCCTGCGATTGCGAGTCATATGTTGAACGTAGACCCGAAACATGTACCTGTGAAATAAAAAAGGAGAGGCATGGACCCAGAGGGGTTTGCGGCTCTCAAAGAGGAGGTGGACAAACTCAAAGCCAACGGGTTCGTCCGTGATGCCCCCTACCATGAATGGGTATCTAACCCAGTGGTAGTAAAGAAAGAAAATGGAAAATGGAGGACCTATGTTGATTATTCTGATTTAAACAAAGCATGCCCTAAGGATAATTTCCCGTTGCCTAGGATTGACCAGCTAGTCGACTCAACTGCCGGACATGAGCTATTATCATTTATGGATGCGTACTCTGGATACAATCAAATCCTAATGCACCTCCCAGGCCAAGAACACACGAGTTTCGTCATGAACATGGGATTGTACTGCTATGTAGTAATGCCATTTGGATTGAAGAACGCAGGAGCAACTTATCAACGCCTGGTGAATTGAATGTTCAAAGATCAGATTGGTAAAACAATGGAAGTCTATGTGGATGACATACTCGTGAAGTCACGACAGTCAAACACCACATCCGAGACTTAGCGGAGATGTTTGACATACTCAAGCATTATAGAATGAAGATCAATTCGTTGAAGTGTTCGTTCGGCGTAGCATCAGGAAAGTTTCTGGGATTCATTGTGAATGCCTGGGGAATCGAGGCTAACCCAGAGATGATTCAGGCTATCCGAGATATACAAGTGCCCAGAACCATAAAACAGGTACAAAGCTTGATTGGAAAGGTGGCCGCGCTGAGCCGATTCATATCCAGGGCCATAGACAAGTGTATTCCTTTCTTCAATGTCATAAAGAGAGGAAAGAGGAATTTCGAGTGGACATCCGACTGTGAGGAAGCATTCCGGGCTTTTGTAAGGCACTTGGAAAGTCCCTTGATATTATCGAAACCAATGGACCATGAAATGTTGTACGTATACTTGGCTGTATCCCGGCACGCTATCAGCACAGTCCTGGTTCGTGAAGAAGACCGGGTCCAGAAGCCCGTTTACTATGTCAGTAAATGCTTGACGCGGGCATAAAGAAATTACCCGAAGATTGAAAAACTATCCTATTGCTTGGTGATTGCAACACGCAAGCTTCGCCCGTATTTTCAGGCACACTCAATCAGTGTTTATACTGATCAGCCTTTGCGACAGATACTCCAACGACCGGAAACTTCCGGAAGGATGCGAAAATGGAATATTGATGTAAGTCAGTTCGACATCACCTACCTGCTGCAAAGGGCCATACAATGACAGGCCCTAGCTGACTTCATTGCTGAATTCACAATGACAGACGAATTAAACGATCATAATGTCATACCTCCCGTTCAATGGAAGATGTACATCGATGGGGCATCTAACGACCGTTGTTCGGGGGTTGGTATAGTTCTCGTAACACCTGAAAACCGATCGGTCTACTACACTTTGAAGCTCGAATTTGCAGCAACGAATAATGAAGCCGAATATGAAGCGTTGATCGTCGGCGTGAAACTTATCAAAGAACTGGGAGTAAAATCGATTGAAATCTTCAGCGACTCGCAGCTGGTGGTGTACCAAGTGCGAGTTGACCACCAAGCAAGGGGTAGAGACTTTCCCCATATTTCGTTCAAGTTCAGGAACTGCTAGCGAATCTCGAGTACTACGATATTTCACATGCTCCGCGTGAGCAAAACAGGGCATCCGACTCGTTGGCAAAATTCGTAAGCATAGGCGACACACAACAAATGTGATTATTTCCTGTTGAGACCCTTCGTGCTTCGAGTATAGATATGATGGAGTTAGATTTCATGTTGGAAACAGAAATCGAGAAGGAATCGTGGATGACCTCAATCAAGCAGTACTTGCTATTCGAGATCTTGCCTGAAGAAAGGAGTGAAAGACGGCAAGTCCTTCGCAAGGCTTCTCGTTATGTAATACAGGATGGAATAATGTATCGAAGGGGATTCTCGACCCCACTACTCCGATGCATTGTCCATGATGAGATAAAATGAGTCCTGGAGGAAGTCCATGAGGTAGAGTGCGGCGACTACACTGGGGGCAGACATTAGTAAAGAAGATCCTTCGTTACAGATACTACTGGCCAACTGTGAATCGGGATGGTGTAGACTATGTGAGAAGATGTGACAAATGCCAGATATATGCAAAAATCCCAAGAGCTCCGTCGATGGAACTCACACAAATGGTTAGTCCCTAGCCATTTGCAATGTGGGGAATTGACTTTGTTGGTTCTTTACCCATAGCCAAAGGTGGAGCGAAATATGCAATAGTTGCGGTCGACTACTTCACCAAATAGGCAGAAGCAGAGGCTCTAGCTATGATAACCACCAATAAGGTTATTAACTTCGTTGTACAAAATATCATATGCCGCTTTGGCCTTCCATGGACCATCCTTACAGACAATGAGACTCTATTCGAAAGCAAGAAGTTCAAAGAATTTTGTCAGAAATATGGCATTGAAAAGAAGTTCGCAGCTGTTGCTCACCCGAAGGCTAGTGGACAAGTGGAAGCCATAAACAAGATAATCAAGTCCATATTGAGAAAAGTATGGAAAAGGCTAGAGGCAGGTGGGTGGATGAACTTCCAACAGCACTTTGGGCCTACAGGACCACCCAAAAGACCGCGATTGGCCACACTCCATTCGCGTTGGCATATGGCACAAAAGCTGTCATACTCGTGGAACTTGAAGTCCCATCACATCAGGTAACTTATTACGACCTCGAGTCGAACCCGAATCTTTTATTGGAATCATTGGACTTCATTGATGAAAAACGCGAAGAAGCCAATTTGAGAGCAGCCGCATACAGACATAGAGTCGCTAAATATTATAATGAGAAGGCCCGACTAAGAATTTTTAGTGTGGGAGACCTCGTTTTGAAACGAGTTTTCCCAATCGCGTCTCATAAGAATCCCATATGGGATGGTCCATACGTCATCGAACGGAAGCTTGGAGAAGGAACTTTCAAGCTAGCGACCGTCGATGGTGCGACACTCCCTCGAGCATGGAACAGCGAGCACTTGCGGCATTATTATACTTAGTCTATTTCTTTCATGTATTAGTTGCACTTATTTCCAGTATGCTTTTATTTCTAATTCTTGGCATGTAATAAGGCAATTTGGCTTGCTTTCATTAATAAAGGCTTGAAGTCATCTTTCCCATGAATTACTAACGTCTCTACAAATGATGATCCTGTGGTGGGCAAATAAAATTATGTTATTCCGGCTAACGTACGAATGCACATGGACACCTAAAATCTCCAAGTCCCCGGAGTGCGGACTGGAGTACTCTAAGTCCCCCAGAGCATGGACTCGAGTATAAACGATTTAAAATATCCAAGTCCCCGAAGTGCGGACTGGAGTACTCTAAGTCCCCGGAGCGCGGACTCGAGTATAAACGACTCAAAATCTCCAAGTCCCCGTAGTGCAGACCGGATTTATCTAAGTCTCTGGAGCGCGGACTCAAGTATAAACGACTCAAAATCTCCAAGTCCCCAAAGTGCGGACCGGAGTACTCTAAATCCCCGGAGCACGTACCCGATTATAACCGACTTAAAACCTTTACATCCCTAGAGTGCGGACTACGGTACACTAATCCTCGAAGCGCGAACTCGGGTATGAACGACTTGGAATCTCCAAGTCTCTGGAGTGTGGACCGGAGTACTCTAAGTCCACGGAGCGCGGACTCAAGTATAAACGATTTAAATGACCAGGCCCGCTGAAGAGGACTGGATATAAATGACTTGAAGACATCGAGCCTTTAACGTGTGTATTAGAAAATATTCTAAGTAAGTGCTTGGGGCATGGAAGAAAAAACGGATAGTTCTCAAAGAATTTTCGAGCTATATGAAGATGAACCGAGAGGTCTATTATATTCACAACAGCTTGGATTTGAATCACAATCACAAAGAAAATTGAACGACAAGAGCCATGGAAAGACAAAAAAACTAAGTTTTATTCGTCAAAGATATGTTTCCATTACAACTTATTTGAAGCTCGGAGTCAAAAGTATATTTACACAAACTAAGAAAACAAAAGTGCTTGTCTAATCTAAACTGACTCTCGTTGAACGAGTAATGATTACTTCTTATGTTTCTTCGCCTTATTCACCTCCGTTGTCTTCTCAGACGACCCCTTTCCTCCGTGTTTACCCTTGGTACCCTTCTTTGATGAAGGAGTGACAGATGGAGAAGTATGAGGGACATCCACAGGTTTAGACCTGCCAGGGAGAATGATCTTCAACGGCTTATTCAAAGGATCGTCGGGGTCCACGGCTTGAGGTTCGACCTTGATCTTGGTCGTTTCTCTCCTCTCTTTCCCCAGCCGCTCCTTCATACTCTTCTCAGACGTGTGTTCGGAGGCGCTTGTGATCTCTACTTCATGACTCCCCTCGATGGGAGAAGAAGTCTCAGATTTGTCTTCATCTAGCGCCCCAATCACCTGAGCATCTGGCCCGGGAGCTTCTCCTGCCTGACTAGCCTAACCTATCTTCTCCTCCACCTCCTTGGCGACATCGCTCCTTGGAGTGGGCCCGGGATCAGAATGACCTGCGCGAAAGCATGGAAACAAGCATTAGAATACAATAGTCCCAGGATGTCGATATTTGGAATCTCAAAGTGAAGAGTTATCTACCAGCTTCCGGCAGGCTCTCAGCCGTCAAGGGGGTCTCACCCTTTGGAATGGGAGACATAATATGGACACCTAGGCCAGGGTCCTCTGGATTGTAACCAATATGCTGCTCGAATGGATCAAGTATCGGCCGATCGGCCGATCAAATAGGCACATGAGCTGCAGGCACGACCACGGATGGACCAGTAATAACTTCTTTCCCTTTCTGTGAAGGGAAGCCTTTGCAATAGATAGCTTTGGATGCCGACAAGTCCGAAGGCTCATTTCCCTTGATATATTCTTTTATCAATGCCCCCTCATCAATATCTTCGGTGTCGTGCTCGGCCTTTCTGATTTCTATCAAAGCCTCCCATGCCTCGGCTAAAGATTCAAGATAGCCCTCGCCCAAAAAATTCAAGTCTCGATGCATGAGAATGCGGGCGTTGAACTCAGCAATTAGCGGGTCAAACATGCTTTTGACCTCTTCTCTGCCTTCTTTTCTAGCCGCCTTGAGACGCGAATCGATATCCACGGATGCTATCTTCTTGCCATCTTCTTGGGCTTCACTCTTTATCGCCTCAACTCGGGAAAGCTCGGCCTCAAGTTTTTCCTTTAAGAGTCGAGTAGTAACGATCTCGTCACAGTACCGTTGTGACTCTTCTTGAGCGGTCGTTTTCTCTTCCCTCTCCCTGCAGAGCTGCTCCTCAAGTTCTTTGACGCGGAGGCTGAGTGCGTCCCTCTCCTTCTGAACCGAGTCCTTCTCTAGAGCCAAGGCCCCACATCGTTGAACCGCCTCATCAAGTTTTTTGTTATGAGTTGATTCCTGACGAGCGACGACCTCAGCAGTGTCCTTAGCACTCTGATGGGCAACCTCGGGCTCAGACTTGTAAGTGGCAATATCTTCGTCCTGAGCTTTAATGATATCCTTGTCGTGGATAGCCTCAAGCTTCAGGCTGTCGATTTCGTGCTGGTGCTCCATGAAAACTTCAGAAAGTTTGTCAGCTTGATGAACGAACTCGTAATGTTGAACATAGATGTCATTCGTACAGGCAAGGGCGCTCTGTTTGGCATGTCCAGGAATAAGGTGAATCGTCGGGAGGAATTTCAGGCCATCGAAGCAAATTTTCAGAAATTTATCTTTAAGCTCGGCCAGCCTCTCTAATACTGTTGGGTCTGTTGCAGGAGCGGGAGGAGACGGCTTTGAAAGTTCGCCCCTTCCTGTAAGAATCTCGGGACTGTCGAGTGGAAGAGGAGTCATAGTGCTGGTCCCGGGGAGCATCAGGTAGCGACCTCTTATCGTCGCGCTTGTCTTTACTTTGCCCTGCGTGAGAAGAGGTATCCTGATGGTATTTTGGATGATAATAAGTTTTCCTTCGAGATGACGAGTCCCAGGAATGATAGTCTTTATCTCCATCGCCATCCCTATCTTGACGTCTTTCTGAACCCGAGTCCTGTCAAGGGTGGTAAAGAACAGACGAGCCACGAAGGCGATCAAATCCATGTGAACGCCCCGTACCACCTGTACAGAATTCAAATAACAGAGAATTAGCAAAGAGTAGTGTGACGGCAAAAGTCTAAGCAAAAATTGAAGTGCAAGTGTTCGTGTGTGTCCTAGTGTCTCCCCCCAACGGACCATTCGCTTTGCTAATAGGAGTTTTCTCTCCCTGACTCTGGGTTGGAGCGCCCGCGTCGCCTCTAATGGGCAAATGAAGTTTGAATGCCTCCGGATCATCAAAGTCATAATTGAGCAGATCATCCGGAATGTAGAGGTTCGATAAGCCCTTTAAAGAACTTTCTACGTGCTGTGAAGAAGCCTCTTTCTCCGTCGGAATAACCGTAACTTTCGAAGTTCCGCCTACCTTCTCCTTTCTGATCTTGTACGTTAATCCCTTTTTCCTCTGTGAAGGAGAAGATCGCGTTTCGATATTGTGGACTTTAACTATAGGATCTTGGGCTGGACCCAAATTCTCACCTTGTGCTTGGGGTGTTTCACCCTCCTTGATTTCCCCCTCTTCTTGTACATTAGGGGTGTGGCGTGTTGACGACTCAGCAAATTTTTTCCCTTTGCCAGAGACCGGCCTGGGTACAGTAACGCCTTTGGGAAGACTTACCCGACGACCTTCTGCTAACAATCCGAACCTCGAAAGTGACTCATTTGAGATAAGAGTTCGGATGTCTCATTCTTCGGTGGGAAGAGCTCTAATAGCTTCAACGGCCTCAGAATATCCGCGGCCGTCGAGAAGTGGATAGATACCTGAGAAGATGAACAAGAGTTAGAATAGGCATAGCTTCGACCAAAACATGAGTGTCATTCAAAGAAGAAGACTTACTTCCTTTGACCCATCTCCTTGCGAAACCAGAGGGGCGACGCATATAGAACCATTTCTGTTTGTACAGGGAAAATTTGCTCCATGCCCCGGTTAAGATTTGGCATTTACGGTATGGCTCGAGGAACATGTAAAAGGGTCTATCTCCCTGCTTTTTGATCATGTATATGTATCTGATGTCGCCAGAAGTTAGGGGCCTAGAGAAAACGATCATGAAGAGGATGTCGGTGCCGTAGATGAAGGCATGACCGTTTGGGTGCAGCTACGATGGGGCAATATCGATGTATTGCAGCACATCCTGAAGAAATAGATCGAATGGTGGCACGCTGCCAACCCAGCAATGAATTTATTGCACACTGTATATCCGACCGGGGGCAGGTGTGGCCAGTCGCGCCCCGTTGGAACCAGCACGTCGTCAAAAGGTATTCCATGGATGGAGCATAGTCGCCGAAGCGCGACTTCATTGATTTTTGAAGCCTGTGAGTCGACAGGGTTGTCCAAAAAAATTGATGCCTCCAGGGCATCGGGGGCTAAGTTATGTGCAGGGGAAGTGGATCGATTCGAAATGTCTGCGACTTCCTGTCGAGAGGATGGCCCTGGTTTGTCAGAAATCGTGGCGGAGCTGGTTTTTTCGACATTTTCAACAAATAGTTAATTTGGCTAAGCACCTGTGTGAACTATACTTGAAAAATGTTCGACGTTAGAATTACCCCAAGTGGTGTGTGAACTAGTGCGATCAATCGTATATAAGCATTGAAAAATTGAAAGTCACAGAATTAGTAATACGAAATTGAACTTCGGATCGTCGACTTTGAAGACCGTTATCGTCGACCGTCTCCAAAAGCCTGCTTTATGGTGTTTACAATTTCGGATTCAGTAAATGTTGGAAGAAATTATCCGTTTATGTCGATTTAAGTTCAGACTTATGACTACTGAAACTAGGAAGTTTATAGTTCGGATCAGTTCGATATGCTAATATGCTAGAGTCCTTGTCCTTGTTTTGTGATATGGTTCGGTATCCATGTTTATTCGGCCTTGATATGGTTTGCCATCTATTTTTGTTCGGCCTTGATATGGTTCGACATCCATGTTTGTTCGGCCTTGATATGGTTCGACATCTATGTTCGTTCGGCCTTGATATGGTTCGGCATTTATGATTGTTCTGACTTGATATGTTTCGGCATTTATGATTGTTCGGCCTTGATATGGTTCGGCATATATGTTTGTTCGGCCAAGCTGTCGTTCGGCCAAGCTACCGTTCGGCCTAAAACTTGTTCGACCAAACTCTCGTTCGGTCTAATTATCGTTCGAACTAGTTAGCGCTCGGCAAAGTATCGTTCGACTAAGATTCTGTTCGGCCGAAACAACACTCAGCATCCTGCCCAATTCATACTCCCTACCTAACCCACCGTTCCACTGCGCGACATATGGCGAGCCATGCCGAACCAAAGGTACACCGAGCACCAATGCTTGGCACTCCGTCATCATTCGGCAAGTCATGCCAGAACATAGGGTTCGGCATTCTAACCATCACCCACTCCTCCTCTATTCTTTTTTCCCAATCTCGTTCGGCACAAGGAAACTGTGCCGAACCACAAAACATCTCTTCCTCGTACGCTCGTCTCTAGTCATTCCTCCTTTCCTCCTCATCATTTAACTCTAGAAACCCTTAGAATACCTTAATCAAGGCCCGAATCCTATCGCCTGAGGACTCGGGCATAAAAAACTTCTCTAGTTATGAAAAGGACTTTGATGGAAGGATCGATACCTAATTAGTAGATAGAAACTTGGAAAGGGTTGATGAATCGTTGGAGGCTGTTAACTGGAAAGGTTAGCAAGTACAAAGCAGCGGTGGTAAAAATGTGAAGCGAGAAGAAGGAGGAAGGCGCCAGGTTTTATATGGGAGCCTAGAGGACACGTAATTCGAAGCACATCACGTTCGATCACGCGATATCGTTCGGCTACCTTGGTTTGTTCGGCATCCGCCACTCTGGTTCATTCGTCATCCTGGGTACTCGTCTTCAGCTAGATTTTTCGGCATATACATTACGTTCGGCACGTGCCATAACCCCGTCAAGAGAAGTGCACCAAGGTTCGAAGAGGAGCCCAAAGGACACGTAATTCAAAGCGCATCACGTTCGATCACGCGATACACTTTGGGGGGCAAGTGTTTCTTGGAGATTTAACCAGGCTACTTAGTATTCGGCATACCCTCGATTAACATCTATTTATGACCGTCGTTTAGAAACATCCGACGTCCATGGATCGCTCGGCATCTAGGAGCGCTGGGCCAAAAACATCACTCGGCCAAAGGCATCATTCGGTCAAAGGACATCCGACATCTCTGGGCGTTCGTCATGGTAGAGTCGTCCGACATCAAGCGCTTCGTTCGACATTGGATAGCGCTCGGTATCAAGCTCCTCGTTCGAAATTGGATAGCTCTCGACATCAAGTGCCTCGTTCGACCTGCACCCCTCACTCAACACCACATCCTGTCCGGCACATACCTCGTTCGGCCGTCACTTACCATTCATCATCCAAAATCGTTCGACACCAAGGGGTGTTCGGCATGTAGAGCGTCTAGCCTCACTTTGTTCGGCACAAAGATGGAGGTTCGGCACTTGGCTGTTCGGCATGTTTGGGTCGGCACACAGGGCTCATTCCATTTGGACCAAGATATTCAGATACCAAGCCTACCAGGGAGTCCAACCCATTTTTGTCTATAAATAGAGGGGCAGGGGCACAGTAAAGGGGGGATCTTTTTTCGAGAATACTAGGGAGACTCTGCCATTTTTTATACTCTCTTCTTCTTCATCCAGACTTGTATTCAAGCGATTGATTTACGGATTGTATCTGTACTCAAGTAATGGAGAAAGCAATAAAGATTAACCTCAAAGTGGACGTAGGCAATTACGCCGAACCACTATAAATTTGGTGTTCTTGTTCTCTGCATTTAAATTTATACTCTATTCTCTATTTTAATTTACTTTCTTCATTAATCTCTCTACACAATCTTTCTAAGGGTGTTAGTGACCAATTTTGGTGCTAACAAACTCAAGTTCATTTCCAAACTCCTTTATTAATTTACAATCTATTTATTTAACCGGGTTAAATTTTATTAACATATTCTATAAAATAATTATTTATCTAATTAGCTTACTTCCATTTTTCTTTTAAATCAATATTCGATTTTTATTACAAAAATCACTTCATTAAATTTTTCTGAATTCAAAATCTTTATAATTCCATTTTGGATTTTCTTTCATCTTTCAAAATTCCAACACTTTTATTTAAAAAATTTAGAAATGCTTTTAAATTCACATCATACTAATAAGATAGCTCTTTATAAAAATATTTCTTATAACTCGATGTCTCAACCAGTCCATCCTTGTTCTCATAGAAATTCAGTCATACGTTGATCAAGCGTAGGACTGAAAATCTATAAGTACTTGGTAAACCCGTTTTCAACATCCATTGAAAATACTTGGAAATTAATTTTATTGAAAATATAGAAAACAGTTTTTGAAAACAGAGAAAATATCTTTGGTGAGAATGCTTTGGAAATCATCACTCCCATCCATGGCCGCAGTTACATTCCAAGGTTACGTTGCCATCGCAGCAAAAGTCCACGTAACTGTAGGCAATTCGTGCCCCTCGATTATGCCATAGAACCCACAACAGATCGTAGTTACATTCCAGGGTTACGTTGCCATCACAGCAAAAGTCCATGTAAATGTAGGCATCAGCGCCCCTCGATTTTCGATTTCAAAATGAAACTTCTCCACTCTTACATAGGTCGCAGTCTACCGATGTAAAATCAAATGTAGACTGTTGGCCCGCAGCAGTACACACAACTTTCGCTATGTTACCATAGGTCATAGTCTACCGATATAAAATCAAACGTAGACTGTTGGTTCTCAGCAGCACACACGACTTTCGCTACGTTACCATAGATCGCAGTCTACCGATATAAAATCAAACGTAGATCGTTGGCTCTCAGCGGCACACACGACTTCCGCTATGGTATACACTACTCATAATCAACAAGAACTAGTTTTGTCCAGACACCTCACATGATCAACTTTAGAACCCCCCTTGGGGCTCAAGGCAGCACCACCCGATGGCACTCCTGGTAAGTTCATTTCAAGGGAGCGCCTTTTTCCCCAGAGCCATCATCAAAACACTTTATACTATACACATATAGCATCTTTTAAATCATACACCTAGTATCATCTCATACAAAGCTTCTTTGCACAAAATCGATTATCCCAAAATCGATAATTCTCAAACTAGGCTTTCCAAATTCCAATATTGATTTTACCTAAAATCAAAAGCCTTTCCAAATCAATAGGTTCCCAAAACCTTTTCCAAAATACTCATAAGATCCTTTATATATATATATATTCAGATATATAATTTTTAATACTTTGGATCATTTCAAATTTGCATAAAACTCCTTCTATACTTCAAACACTTTCAAACCGCTTTTCTTCTGGCAATAGATTCAACAAAGGGAGATTTATCTTATATAACAAAGATATATATAACTTTTTTTATCCAAAATAAAATATTCAAATTTTGATTACTCTTTCAATATCAATTTCATTCAAAACTGTACGATGTACACTTATCATCTGTATGCTATACCAATCCGATCGCTCACTCGATCACACAATTTCACTTCCGAACTAGTATCGTCCACCCGACTTCCTAGTGCGGACTCAGATCTGGTTTCTTGATCAGAAACGGTCATTCTCCTTGCATAGCTTTAACTATGATAGGGAATATCCAGAACCAATAAACAATCCATATCCAGGTTCGCCGTCGAAAATCGAGTGAAAAATCCCAACTGGGATCGATATAACAATCTCGAAATTCTATGCTCGAATCTGGATCAAATCACTATGCGAATAGAATAATATACGTACATCCTGCGTATTTAACTTCATTGTTTATTAACTAAATCAACTTCTCTTCTATAGATCCTTACTTTGAATTTTATTCACTTTTGCCTTAATCCCTATTTGGACTATAACTTCAATTCTTATCTCAGTTGGATATTTAATCAATAGCAGCTTGAACTCCGACCGGTTTATATTTTGAAAATAGGTTGAAATTTTTTAAAAATAGATAAGTAGTTGAAAATAATTATTAGTTTGTAAAATAGTTGTAAAATAGCTAACTACTTATAAAAAAGTTGAAAAATAGTTAAATAGTTTCAGAAATTTTAGATAATTGCAAAATAGTTGTAGAATAGTAATTAATTTGTGAAATAGTCGAAAAATAATAATTAGTTTATAAAACAATTAATAAATGGTTAATAGTTCCAAAAATAATCGTAAAACAAATATAAAATAATTTGGCTTTAAAAAGAAAGGTTGTATATATTAAATAGCTTGGAAAAATAAGTTTATATTAAAACAATTTATATTGAAAATAGTCCAGAGTCAAAACTGTTCACTTCCCTATCCATTCAATTTAAATTTCCACTTCCATTTAAATTGACTCAATTCTAACTTGAATAAATTCAATTTCTATTGAAATTTATTTAACCCCAATTCAAGTTGAATCAATCTTGATTCCTTTCCCAATTTAAATCAAATTCCATTTGATTTTAGTCCTGTTCAACTTAAATGATAATTTCAAATTATTCCAATCAATTTGGACTAATATCAATTGAACTCACTTCAATTTCAATATCTTTCCAAGTTAATCCAATTCAAATTTTCCATTTAAATTTTTAACCATATCCATCTTCAACCACAAATCCAATTAATTTAAAAAAAATTCAATTTTGAACTAATTCAATTTCAATCTCAATTTTAAACCATCTCGAATTATATAGATTGTGTTAAATTATCAAAGGTTGGTTTAACTCTTTAAACCAAATTAATCTTTATTTGAAGTTTTTAAACAATTTGATTTCTGAGTTCTAATTCTAGAATTTCATTTCGATTAATTTAATTTTAATTTGATTGTATTTCTGTTACCACTTAATTTAATTCTAGTTCACGATTTCAATTTGGTTGTATAATATTACTCCTTAATATTTATTAGGAAATATTACTATATATATCAAAATATATTTTTATATAAAATCATTTCTAATCTTTATGTAAGAAAATAACAAGTACGCTCTCATATATGTGTATTCAATTCATTATAGAGTACTACAGACTCTATTTAATGAGTAATCCCCACCAAAGCCAAGGTTCTCGCTTAACCTTTCAGCTCTTATACCAACTGTAACGACCCAAAAGTTTCGATCCCGAAAATTTCAGATGGTCATGAAAAAGAAGAAAGAGATAGAAGAAGGAGAAGAAGAAGTAAAAGATCAGAAACATCAACATCTCACATTCGCAGCGGATAAAATATAGTAATAAACAATAATAGTTTACAAAAGAATATTGTATCCGTTGATTACATTTTAATACATCAGAGTTACACATATATATACAGACAATGAATATACACAATTGTCATGTCACAAATAACAGCAATATAATACAGCGGAAACACTCCATACGTCTTGCCATCCAGCTCGCTTCCTGAGCTCCAGAACGTCCTTACCTGAAAATCTGTAATACTCGGTCTGACCCGAGCATTACATTAAATTAACACCCGGGTCAGGCTGGAAACCAGCGTGAGTAAACCCAACTAACGTGGAATACCAAAGCAGACAACTTATATAAACCCGGGGTAACTCGAATCAATTTACAAGTTCACAATATGTTATGGACATCACTTATTTTACACATAAGTTTTCTAAGTACCAAAGTTTTAGATTTAAATAGTCCAATTCCTTTAAGCCACTTCAATCCAGCCTATATATTTCACATATCAATCTATAAAAATTCGAAGTGGTTCTGGGTATCTTCTAATACCCGACCCTGGTCTCTTCGAGTCTCATGTCATCCTAACCCAAGTTATCCAAATGAAATACGCAACATTTCATATCAGAGATATCAACCCATTCAAAGCATCCAATACCATTCAATCATCCATAAGCAAATTTGATCACTTCCAAATTAATTCAATTGATTCTAATTGAATTTCTAACCCCAGTCACTTAGATTCCTTCATTTAACATTAATTAATTCCAAATCAATTAATTAGTCAACCGTTCATTTTTCATCTTAATTATTTACCCTGATTAATTATTTTTCAATTACATTCAAGTAATTATCTTTGTTTAATTTCATGATATTAATTATTCTTAACCAAAATCAATAAGTAATCTTAATTACTTCATAAATTAATTAACTATATTAATTACAATAATCCTTAATTACTTATATTAATTAATTTCTCATAAGTCACTTATTATGGATTAATCAATTTTAATTTACCAATCTTTAATTACATCATTAATTATGTAAATTAATGATTTCCAATTGTATTGTAATTTTTTTTCTAATCTAAATGAATTACATGAATTAAACCTCAGTATTAATCATACTTGATTTATTTCAATCTGAAATTATTTACCTTTTTATTTACCTCATTAAATAAATTAATTCTCCTTAATTAATTATCTTAATTTATCTCTTGATTAATTACATAAAGTAATTTTATTAATTGCATTAAGTAATTACTTATTAAACCCCCAATGATCATTCTAAATTAATTTAAACTCAATTAATTAGCCCAAATCATTAATAAATTTAATTAATTAATTATCCATTTAAATTATCCTACCTATTTAATGAATCACCAATCATTAAAACCTTATTGATTTTAAACTAAACCATTTTCTTATTTATGATTTAAGTTTAAAACCATTTAAAACCCAAATGCTTCGAGTCAAACAACAATTAACTCGAGAACAACCAAAACCATAGTCACCAGATCATTAGTACACATTCAATCAATTCAATCATTCAACCAATTATTTAAATTTAACCATTTAAATCTAAATAAAAATCAAACAGAGTGAGATTTACTCACCTTTGCTCCTTAAATTTGCGATCCACTTCATTCTCGATTTGATTACACGAATTTTCAAACCTTGAATAACATTTTTAGTGTTTTATCAATATCTGAACACATCAACAATCTATTTCCATTTTATGGTTCAATTTATTTGACTGGTTTTAAAATAATAATTTACCAACCTAATTCACATTTGGTATAAATACCTATGATATCAGTGAAACAATAGTTCATTCACTTAATTTTAAATATGAAATAATTATGGTTGATAATGATTTTCTGAAATGGTATAATTTTTAGATAAGAAATTTCCAGATATGTATTTTCTGAAATAAATTGTTTCATCGCCTCTTTATTATTCTAAACAAATTTTAAATCTTACCTATATACACTAAATTCTAATAACATAAAATTATTCAACCCTAGTAAATTAAAACACGACTTTTATATAATCTTTCTAACTGTGAAACTCTTTTCTACAATATTTTCTCTATATCAATATTATCTTTAAAAATCTATAAGTGTAAATAATTATTAATTCAAAATTAAAATGAATAATACCTCACCGCTCTCTTCCTCTAGCTATAACACTCACGCATGAACACCCAAATTCACTGTACTTAGCCTTATATCGGTCCAGAGAAGGGATTATCAATCACGGTAGCATCCTCTTTGAGTATCTCCAGTTGTGGCAGATATTGTTGGTGGCACCAACATTTGCATCTCTCCATCTCGGCAATCTCCATCAAGCCTCCCCAAATCAGATCCAGACCGCTTCAGATTCAAGCGAGCATCATCCACCACCAGCTGCGCCTTCAAGCGCCATGCACGCGAGTGCCAAAACGCCATCAAATACTACTCGATTCTACCCTCGCCCATGTGATGCTTCCCATTCTCCTTCGCCTTCAGATCTCATCACGCGTGCGAACGAACTTGCTCACGTTCTCCTCAAAACCCCAAGTTGACCGGAGGTGAGATGAAACTAAGGGAGTTGCAACCTAAGATTCGCTACTCCCATTCACCATCGATTCAAAAAAAGAATCGGCTCGGTTAATCGAACAGAAAGACAGGCTGCCCTAATTTTTTTTATTTCGTCTGGTTAGAATTCTATTCTGAATTTGTTTAGCTTCAGCCCCTTTCTTTTATGAATTAATTGATTTTCGTTTCATTCTTTTATCTGAGAAAATGAGGAGATACGACTTTAAGAGGAGAGGGTGGCGTGTTTGGAAAGGAAGAAACGACGTATTGAAGAAGGTTGCCGTTTATTTTTTTATTAATATTCTTAAATTTTACAAGCATTTCGAACGGAATCCGAATCAGACAAGCCGCCAGGCGTTTACAAGGTTTTATCCATGTTTCAGACACAATGGAATGTGTTTCGGAGGCTAATTTGATCGCATAAGGAAGTTATCTTTTTAAATCGATTTAAAATATTAAGTTATCGATTTTAATTGCAACACGTTTCTCCCCCGTACGAGCAAACGGTAAATCCAAACACTACGAAATTTGAAATCTTATAATAACTAACTATTATGGATCCAATGGAGCTAGTTTCATCAAATTCCAAGACTGTGCCTCGGAAGGCTATTTTCAAATATCAATTTAAATGATATATTATTAAAACTGAACAAATCACCTTTAAATTAAATTTCAACCATTCCATTATCTTCACTATTACCATTATAAATTTTATAAGCCTTCAAATTATTTTTAACAGGCTTAAAACTCCAGATTCAACATTTTACCCACTTTCAATTTATTAATTCTAATAACTTAATTGCTATAAATAAAAATATTTAAATTCAAGTTAAAAATTAACTTCTAAATATTTTAAAATCAAATAATTATTCCAATTTAAATTGTTAAAAATTCCGGGTCGTCACGAAATAATATACTTAGAACGATGACAGTCCTTAAGAAAGTCATTTCTAAGATTAGGAACATTAGGCACGATCAACCTTCCTTTCTTCCGAATATAACCATGAATATCAATATCGAAATCATTTAGATTATCACTTCGGGGTTCCGATTTATAACTCTGAATAAGATAAGAGAGATCTGGATCTTGTTTCCGGGCATCGACAATACGATCCAACAAACTAGGACGAGCTTCCATGCTAAATAAAAGCGTGGGGGAATCAGAAACTGAAGGACGGTCTCTAATATCACAATAAGATAAAGCTTTCAAAATATTCCACTCTGCTAGCATAATGGAAACAACAACTTGCTGCTTGCGACTAAGTGCATCAGCAACTCGATTACCAATACCATGGGTATACTGAATATCGAAATCATATGAAGCAAGAAATTCGAGCCAATGTTGTTGCCTCATATTAAGTTCCTTCTGAGTGATGAGGTACTTTATAGATTTATGATCAGTGAAGAGAACAAAATGCTCGCCCAATAAATAATGTCGCCAAATCTTTAGAGCAAAGACTATAGCGGCTAACTCCAAATCATGGGCAGCATAATGAATCTCGTTAGGATTTAGTTGTCTAGAAGCATAGACAACTACTCTATCCTTTTGCATGAGAACAACACCGAATCCATTACCACTGGCATCGGTATAAACAACAAGATCATGATTCCCTTCGGGAACCACTAAGATAGGAGCATGAGTAAGGAGATCTTTTAACTTCATGAAAGAAATCTCACACTTATCAGACCAAATAAAAGGAACAGTTTTTCTCGTGAGAGTGGTAAGCAGTAAAGCAATACGAGAAAAGTCCTTAATGAACCGATGATAATAACCTGCCAATCCAAGGAAACTATGGATCTCAGTAACGGTCTCGGGCCTCTTCCAATTCTGAATAGATTTGATCTTGGAAGGATCGACAGAGATACCATCGGAAGAAACAATATGACCGAGAAACTTCACCTTATTCTCCCAGAAGTGACACTTGGAGAATTTGGCATAAAGCTGATGCTGACGAAGAGTGCGCAAAACAATCTTCAAATGCTGAATATGGTCGGCTTTAGATTTGGAATAAATAAGAATATCATCTATGAAAGCCAAGACGAACTTATCGAGATATTCCCAGAATATCTGATTCATAAGATCAACAAAATATGCTGGAGCGTTCGTCAAAGCGAACGGCATAACAAGCCATTCATAAGAACCATAAGGAGTACAGAATGCGGTAAGAGGGATGCTATCTTCCGCAACTCATAACTGATGAAAACTGGTAGCAAGATCGAGTTGGGAGGAAAGCTTGGCGCCACTTAATTGATCGAACATGTCGTCGATCCTAGGTAATGGATACCTATTTTTGATAGTGAGCTCGTTAAGCTTGCGATAATCAATGCAAAGCCTAAGAGTACCATCTGGTTTCTTAATAAAGACAACAGCGACACCCCAAGGAGATGAGCTAGAACAAATAAATTGCTTGGTTTCCAATTCAGATAATTGTTGCTTGAGTTCCTCATTTTCCTTAGCAGACATCCTTGTGGGAGGACGACTGACAGGATGAGCACCAGACATAAGATCAATACGGAACTCAATTGCCCTCTTCGGCGGCAAACTCGAAATAGGCTCGAAGACATCATAAAAATCACAAACAACCGGAATATTAGCTATGACATCCTCCGATTCGAAGGAAGAAATGAGAGCATTCGAAGCATGGTCCATGTCTCGAAATATAATAGATAAATGCTTGATAGCATTGGGATGCTTGAGATATAAAGTTCTTTTGGGACATAGGATTTGAATTTCATAACGGACGAGCCAATCCATCCCCAAAATCATATCAAAACCAAGATGATCCATAACACGCAGATTCGCATGAAAGGAAAACCACATAGAATAATCTCAACATCAACACATAACAAACCAAGAGTGGAGGATCCAACAATAGGATTCACAATCCTCAAAGGGTCGCAAAGGCTAACAACGTCCAAAGGAATAACATTAACAAGCCCCTTTGATACGAATGACTGTGATGCACCCGTATCGAAAAGAGCTCTAGTAGAACGACCATGAAATACAATAAAACCTTCCAAAACAGAAGGAGGAATACCTTTGGGCTGAGAAGAATCACCAAAAGCTTTAGCACCATTAATCTTCCTGGATTTGAAACCCTTAGCAGCAGTAGGACAATTAGAAACCCAATGACCCTCTTTCTTACAATAGCGACAGATGCGAGGCTTAGGACAACTACGAAGAAGATAACCCAGAGAACAACAATTATAGCACGCCCTCTACTTAAGTTCGAATCGTTCCTTAAACTGATTCCACGAGAGAGAGGACTCATCAACTTCCACAATCAAAAGCTCATACCAATCAAGCGCACGTTCTTGCAACATGCAAGATGCCATGAGAACGCGATGATGATCTGAAAGATCCATCCGAGAAAATATGCACTCACTAGCATGCAACCAAGTCTGAACCTCCAACAGACTTTCCGATCCCTTGAAAGGCTTGCCTCCAAGGTGGGAATAGTCACTACACATGCGGGCGAAGGCAGACTTATGAGTGGGAGCTGCGGGAGTAGCAACAGAAGGTTGAGTACCCCGAAATAGCTCCATAAACTGATTACCTGACATATAGACTCCTTCCGGATGAGATTCACTGGACGGACCTGTAGTAGAATGCTTCCCTCTACCTCTTCCAGCCATAGGCTAAGAGAACAAGAGAAGATAAGGATTAGTTAAAACAATACAAGATTGCATAAGAATTTAACAAATGGAATACTACGGAAATATGAGATTTATTCCTAGACATATTCCAACATGTTAAAGAGGATAAAAGTTTAAGAACAAAGAAGGAATAGATTAGAAAGGCACGAATAAAACCCTCAAATAGTTGTAACATATGTTCCATTATACTTCTGTTCCGTGTTTATTATAATTTGTTCGGAACCTCGCTCTGATACCACGCTGTGACACCCCACCTCCATGCTCACAATAACAAAGGCTATTAAAGGTAATAACGTCTTCTTTTGCGAAGAACAAGGCTGGTTAGAAGCGACCATCCGTAAGTTATGCCTTAGACTAATATTGATTACATCAATAGGAGTTATGTAAATTACTCCCAACGATATATATTCAATCCAAATCTAAAACGAAACCACGGTGGCTTATGAAAAATTAAGAACAACTCATAATAGCAACAACATAGATAAGTATAATCACATCAGAAGAGAAATATCATACATAGATGAAGGTAGGTCTGGATACATGCTACAAAGCTCGATGGTTCACATGAACCAAATGTACATATACAAAGCCATCATGACATGCATGAGATGAGAGTCAATACACCAAAAGTAACACCCTGAAGCCTAAAAAAAGATGAGGTGAAATCCCAAAAGCTGAAGCGACAACTGAATCAGAGATAGTGATTATCCTGAAATAGCTCGGTCTGACCCGAGTATTATTTACAAGAAAATAATAAACTGATCAGTCTAATTTAAACTTAGAGATGAGTGCAAGATAAACAACACTAAAACAAATTAATTATAATCTCGAATGAGACTATTCAGCACAAATAATCGACATAGATCAAATGAAGAAATCTCATCAAACTCCATCAAAATCAACTCCCAAAATTCATAATTGAATTCAAAACAGCAATACACAAAAATCTAGAAATCAAAATAAGATAACTAGAAAAACCAGCATAAAATGGATCGGTCCCAGCATATGGCGAGTCTAAGCTACGCCGCACGTACATCTCAAATGGCCGAAGCCTACGAAGTACCGTCAGCATAATATTTGGCGCCCAACGAATGACCCGAAGGTCCAACAAATGACCCGAAGGCCTAGTACTGGTAATTGACCCGAAGGTCCAACATAGTGGCTTGAAAGCCCAACAAAATTATCAAAATTTTCAAATAGCGGCTCCATGGCAAATATTTCAATTAACAAGTCCGGAATTAACCGAATTAGTAAAAGCATGGTTCCATATTCAGCACTTTTGCTAAGTCGTTTAAATCTCATCATCGTTTCCTCGAAAGTGCAAAATTGTGTATTTTATATAAATTATTTTTAGTTCTCAAATGGACAAGTCCGGAATAAATCGAATCAGTAAAAGTAAGGGTTCATAGTCCTTAATTTGGCTGAAGCGATTAAATCAATTTCTCATTCTTTTGAAAGCGTAAACTGTGAAATTTTTGGAAATAATTTTATTTTAAAACGATTTGAAAACACGTGATTAAAACAGTAACTTCTATAGAAATTTCGACAAGGAAATTGCGCTTCACAAACACCGTAAAAACGGATATAAAATCAGCGTTGCGGGTTTTCTTGGTTGCAAGATAGCCGCTTGAAATTTCAATTTAAATTGGCGGTTACTGAAGTCAAAACAACAGTAATTTTTATTCGCCAAAAATCTCATCAAAACAACATACTTCAAATATAAACACTGGGGTAAAAGCCCGTTATAAAAGTAACGGTAGCAAAATACGGTTCAAACAAACACCGGTTCAAAGTAAATCAAGCATTGCTCTACACTACTCATATATGCATTAACTATAGCACTGCCTGGGCAATATACTTCACGCACGCACGAATGAAACAAAATACATGGGCAAAGCTATTTATACGCATGGAAAGAAAATATGTGATGGCCTGGAATTGGTTTTTCGTTGCAATACAAACTTCATGCGAATAATGAAATAAACATACAGGCACCTAACCAAATAAAATGACAAGATGACTTGTGCGATTTTTTTCCATGCACATACGAAATGAAACAGGTACAATAAAATAAATGACCAGGAAATAATACACGTGTATGAAATAGGCACATACTAATTTTCAAAGCACGTACAAGACTATAAAGAAAGGCCTGGTCTTATACTTCTGTACGCATGAATTAATATAATGGTCAGAACTACATTTTTGCACACTAGCCTGGACATATTTGTGTGTAATGAAAACATGCAATACTCACGCACACTACAATTTTCATACATGTAAATGATGCCTGGGCAATACTACACGCGTACATGAAAATGACCTGAACATTTTACTAATGTGCAAAACTTGCTTCTTGCAAATAATGAAATAAAGATGACCTGGACACGCTTTCGTATGCTTTAAGTTTTGCACGAAAAAATGAAATAAACAAAAAGAAAATACCTGGACTTAATTTTCACCCACGGAATATAATTATAGCCAAAAATATTTGACTTGGACCTGGTTCTATACTATACAATATTGCAAAAAAAATGAAGTTGATAAAAATAATGACTCAGGTCATATTTGCATGCATATTATGAAGTAATGAATAAATTAGAAGTGTGAGTTTTGCACTCACTTATACTTCGTTTCAGAACCAATTAGCACCAAGATCCAAAAGGGAGCAAGAATTTTTAAAATGCCATTAATACTTCTACACAGCTACTGGAAAAATGAAAATGAAAGAATGATGAAGGCTACTTTTCTTTTCAAATTTGTGTACATGTCAAAGAATGAAGTGCTGGCAAGAGTTTTGGTACAAATGCATTTATGTGAGGAACGTGTATCAGTGAAGAGAAGGACACAACTTGCATATAAATAATAATGGCAGTAAAAGTGTTCAAACTTTGTGATAGCAAAAGTGTTCACTTTTTTTTAATGGCCTATTTTCACTTACACATGAAAGGCAAAAAGAAAGTATAACTTACTTAGTTATTTTTCAACTGACTTTCAACTGACTTTGCAAATCATTTGCAATTTTTTTTTCAATTCTCAAATTAAAATTTTTATTTTAAATTTTTATGTCGACGATAATAAAAAAATAGGGTTGTTACATCGACCACGCCGAGCAACCCAAACACTCAAATCTACGAATATACCTGAGAATTAAAATCGAGCTTCCCGATTTTAACCTTGAACATCACCTGATCAGAAAACCTCCTTTCTCCGACCATCCCGACCTCGACCATCCTCGCCGGCCATACCGCAGCTTCATCTTAACCTGATATTTTGATCCCACCATCAACGAATAACACTGATGCTTCCATGTTGACACAAATACCATGACAAAATTATCAACGATGAACCCTAAAACAACTCCAAGTCGTCGTTCCGGTCATCAAAAAAATATGCTATCATTTTTCCTCGAATCCCCTAGCCAGCTAACTACAGCTTCAAGCCTGACGACCCTCATTGCATTGATCATCGTAAATCGATAAAAGACCCAAATCTGGTCATCTCATGAATTTTCTTCAAATTCAAACTTAAAAATTATAATATTTACATCAAAATTCTAGATTTCCTAATACGAATCAGGTTATATATTTAAAACATGAATTTTAATCCAACGATTTTTCTGACTTTACTAAATAATATTACACCATTACAATCCTTTTTACTTCAGAAATCATAACCTAAAAATGTTTACCTGGGAGATATAGATTTATTTGTGCCGTTCTTAGCCTGTGCACTTTTAAACAGAGATACAGATGTCTGTAAACAGACATGCATACAATCTTACACATATATATACACACAGACATGCCTGCAGATTAACATTCATATAATGAACTTCAATATCATCAAGGTATCATAGCAGATTTAGTTTGAAAAAGAGGGTAGTTTGCTCACCTGGAAATGAAGACAGAGGACTGGAACTTTGATTTTTATTTGTACTTAATTGAATGTGGTCTGTATTTGTTTTGCTAATTTTTGATCTTTGATTGTTGAATTTGTTGAGTTGCTTCTAGTTTTTGATTCAGCTTTTGTTCTTGTTTTCCTGTTTTGATTTTCCAGGTTAAAATTTTGAACATTTGATGTTTAGGATACTTTGTTTTGTTTTTTTCCTTTTGATTTCAGGTTTTCAGATTTGAAAATGGAGATGAATGAAAATAAGAGAAATGTAACCTGGTTTTACTCTTCAATATATGTTTGTAAATTTTTACTACAAAATCAATAAGATTATTATTAGATGAACACTTGTAAGTTTGTATTTTTCTTTAATTTGCACTTGTTAAATTCAATTTTTTTAATGTAAAGACCTTTTCTTTAATTTATTTACAAATTATGTTTAAATACTTATCATTTGATAATTTGTGAATTAACTTTGTTTCGTATGTTTTTAAAGGTTTATATATATGTATGTATGTATGTATGTATAAATTCATATATATTTGAATTTAACTCCTTAAATAGCTTTTTTTTAAAATTGTTATATTAATTTCAAATATAACTTCCAAATCATTATATATATATATATATTAAGATTAGAAAAAAATTCTATTAGTTTTTAAATGTAGATTTTTAAACCCAATTTATTTCTAAGATATTTATTTTTCAATTTCAAATTCAAATTCTATTTACAAACTATTTATATACGTATATATTAATAAATAAGAAAATATTTTATTTTATTTGGAAAAAATCAAACAAAGTCACCATTTAATCGAAAAATTATATTAATTACTAATTTAAATTTAGCTTAAAAATCAAGATCGTTACAGATTCCCCCCTTAAGAAAATTTCATCCTTAAAATTTGCAAGATAGGGAGACAAACAAAGAATGCATGGACACACAAAGATAGAGAAATAGTTTTTCCCGGCCAAACTGGATTTCAATTCTATATTTGGCTTACCAAATCAGAATGTTAACAATAGATATGAGAACGAACTTATTCAATATTTTACGAATATACTCGGGCCATCCAGTCTACGAATATGTAGGGGCATTGGTTAGTTCAAAGGACAACTAACCACTCGTAGAATGTATCGTGACCCCAAAGAATAGACAAATAGATTCAATCTTCCATAATTCTCAGACACTAGGTATGAATTCCAAACTCAGGTCGGAATACCCCAAAGTTTATACCAGCTTGTCCCTTTTCGGACTTCGATTCTCACAAGAATTACAATAGAATTTCAAATTTGGTTTTAATCGAAATCGTTTTGTCGATACAATCAAATTTAGTTCATATTTTATTAAATAATTTATTTCAAATAAAATTTTGAATTCATTAAGGTTAAATCGTAAAGCTAAGGGAAACTGATGAAGAGAATACGAAATAGGAGTTTTCTATATGATTCGCAAGGCCACCGTCACACCAAAGCTTCTTCCCGGAGCTGCCATAAAGGCGTCAAAGAATTTGAAAGACGAATCAAAAGAGGTTGATAGAGAAAATTATTTCCTTGCTGTTGTAGGGTATTGACCATATGTAGTGGTACTCCTCTGTCCCCTATCTCGTCCTCTTCTTGCACTCATACTTACTATCAATGGATAGTAAGAGAATTTACAGAGGTATACGGATGGCTATCTTAGGGATATACTCATTCTAGGGCATTTGTAACCCTATCTCTAATGAGTTACCTATTGTGTTATACTCCAAAAAACTAAAGTTCAACATTCAGCTATGATACCACTTGTCAACAACCAAAATTCGGCGTCCGTAAATCTACATTCAAACTTCACTTGTATTCGAATGCTGCAGATTCGAACGTCGAACTCCAGTTCGGATGGAGCTTATAACACATTATGTACAACGACATGGCGGAAAAGAATGAATAATTTTATTGATATACAACATCTGATACAAATGAATATCAATACATATATCAGAGAAACAACAATGGAATGATAATAGCAACAAACACCATCGATAGGAGTGGAAAGAAAATTTCCAACTTGATCTCTAAGAGAGAAAGAAAAGAATCCAATATTGCAACACCATTGCTCCAAGGATCTTCTATCCAATAAGCTCGAAACACCATCAAGTTGTGTGTAGCAAACTAGGTAACTTCGAAATGAAACAAATGCTATCGCTAATCCAGATACTTCATAGATATCGAATCTACATCTACCATCTGACTACCTAACTCTAGGATGCCCGTGTGGAAAATTGTGGGCAACCAGAGTTTAGAAAGGGAACAATAAACTCTAGGTCAGTCATGGGACTGATATAAGCAAACCAAAACATTTTATCTTTAACAAAAGAAAAACAAAAGAATTTTAAAAGAAATCCACAATGCTTTTTGGAAAATGGAACTACCATAAGGCCTCCCGGCACACACACAATGCAATCGCACATATGGGGGAGATTTCTCCTTATGATAGTCAAACATGCTTGATAAGCAAAATCCTTTTTGATATTATTATTAATGCATAGTGGAAAACATTTGCAAGTATAATATTAATCTTAGCCAGCATACGTACCATTATAGTATGCTTTCTATAGCTACCATATTAGATGGCAGCTTCTACAAATAAAACCGTACAAGGCGCGTATTGGTGATTGGATTTCCAACAATGGTAAAGCTAAGGAACATCCTGCGCCACATGGGTACGCCTCTCGAAGGATGCCCCGAGAACCTTACCGGATCTCTGCCAACAAAAGTCTTGGTTACCTCTGTAACTAGGTAACTACTACACGAGTGTGCCATCCTCCGGTCGTAACCAACCTTTATACCGAGATTCACACCAACAACCACAAAGCGATAGATTTGCAGCAGCAGCAACATAAGTATCTGGGCTCCATACCATGATACCACCTCTATCCATAAGGAAATGGACATACCCTTAGGGGGCACTACCCTTAATAACCTTGCCGCATCCTTCCTGTTTCGGCCATTTTCGGGTTATGAGGTCCGACGAGGCCACACCCACAAAGCTATGCTTTACACAAAAGCCATACTTCGATCAACAAATGTCAACATCACTTCGTTTGCTATAGTTCCAAATAGGGAATGTATCACTAGTAACCATCAACTACATAACCTCTGAGCTCGTACGCCTAAAAGAAGGGTGTTAAGCTAAGAGAACAAATTCTCCGCCACCAAACAGAAATGTATTTGATAGAAACCAGCTTTACATCTCAAAGTGTAAAGTTAGACATACATCCATACAAGTCTGTTCTGGGTTCAAACAAAACCGAAGGCACTTTCAAAGAAGCCCTTGCAATCTGGATAATCCCTAATCACGTTCGTACTCCCCATCACAAAGGGTTATCAAATCTCTATACCTGGACCATTTAGTGTAGAGGCATTCGACGGGTTATCCATCGTTTTTGAAAATACCCTGTCTTCACCACCGGTCTTCAAATGCAATCCATATCATCGTATCATTATTTGAAATGGGTTATATGACACAAAGTCCTCTCCCGGCTAAACCGAACAATAAGTGCTTAATTTAGAAAGTATATGTATATTGGGATCTTAATTAAGTCATAACATATTTCACAAAAAAAAATTCCCTTGAATGGTTTAAACAAATTTCCACTTTAAATCTTTGAGCAAAAGAATTATTTCCAAAAACCTTTCATTGGTTAAAACAATTTCTACACTTTAATCTTCAAAACAAAAGATTCACCCTTTTAACATCCACTTCCATTTGAAATCAAGGTTCACCAATCTTTCACAAAGATTCATTCATAGCTTTCAAAACAATTTCCCATTCAAATCTTTTATAGAAAAGATACACTTTTAAGATCCCCTTTCAATTTGAAAACAAAGTTCACCAATCTTTAACAAAGATTCATTCATAGCCTTTCAAAACAATTTCCCTTTGAAATTGGATTAACTCATCCAATCTTCAAATCAAAGACTCAATTCATAGCTTTTCAAAACCATTTCCAAAGATTCATTCATAACTTTAAAAACCATTTCAACAAAACCGGAAATTCTTTCTTCATTTGAAAGCCATTATCATTTGAAAACAAAGAGTTTTCGTTTCGGGAAAATCCGATTTCATTTGCTCAAATCAAAGCCTTTTAAAGTATAAACTTGGGTTCAATTTAAATTCCCAAAATAATACTTTTAATATACTTCAAAAGTGGTTTAAAATACATACATACATACATACATATATATACATATACATATATATATATATATATATATATATATGGTATAACTTTTATAACCCTTTCAAAACATAGTTTCCAAAATAATTTCAAATCTTAAACAAGATATATTACATTCATGCTACATTTCAATTTCAAAACTTCCGTTTCAAAAGCTTTTCATATTCAATCCAATTCCATTTCCAAAATCTTTTTGATTAGAATTTAATCTTAAAAATCATTTCACCATTTGAATAAAATAATATTAAATTTAAAATATCTGTGACTTAACCGATTCCCCGTGAAGTCCATATTTGTGTGTGTATGGAGTAGGCCAGGGATTTTACACACTAGTGCAACATCATCAATCATCACAATCCAAACACAGCAATATTGATAAGTGGTATAATCCTATAATGCATATCTTCATTCACAGATTCACAGACAAATAATATAAATACATCATAGATAATAAATTACATTCATCACAACTTACATCAAAACAATTCATATCACAAAGCATCACACATTAGGGATATCAATCGATTCAAAACATTCCATACAATCTAAACATTCATAAGTAAGATTAGTTTATCATCTGATTAATTTAAATTAGATTAACTACTTATGAATAAATTACTAATCCTGGTTAATTATCATTAATTAATCACAAACCATCTTAATTAATTAACCGTTAATCATTTATTAATTAACCTTTATTTATTAATTAATCAACATTAATTAATAAATCAACTTTTAATCATTAAATAATTAACGTTTAATCATTTAATTATCCTTTAAATTAACTACCTTTAGTTAATTAAGTAAAAAATTAATTAACCCTTAATTAATTACCATTAAATTAATTATCCTTATTTAATTATAATAAGTGATTATCCTAATCACCTATATTAATACATCACAAATTAATTACTTTGAGTAATTATCCTTTAATCACTTGATTAATTAACTTTAATCATTAAATAAATTACTTTTATTAAGTAATTATTTTTAAGTAATTATTTTTAAGTAATTAATTACCTTTAATTACTTACATTAATTAACCTCTAGTCACATTAATTGATCAACTTTTAATTACATTAAAGTAATTAACTTTTAAATAATTATCCCCTAATTAATTAACAAATCACTAATTAGTTAATTAGTTAAAAGACAAACCATTTTATCTTTATTAATTCTTTGATTATCATTTAAATTCTTATTTAATAACCTTTGAAAATGAGTCCATATTTATACATTAACTTAAGACCTTTAAGTTGGTTTGATGATTAGAAAACATTTCCTTTTCTTGATTACTTACTTAATTACAAAATTAAGTTTATTTAAAAATAGATTTTAAAACAAAGGTTATATGGATTGAAACACTTTAATTTAATAATTTTGAAATCATTTAATTTAAACCTTTAAGTAGTCTCAACCTTAAACAAACCTTGATTATTTAGAAAAGAAAAATGTTTAAGAAACTTGTTTGAGTATTACTTAATTTATTTTAGAATCTTGAACTTGTTATATATAAATTATTTTTTTCTTTAAAACTTGATAAGGTTTCTTTTGAACTAAATCGTTTTAATACCTTAAAACTTTAAAACTTTGAACTTAAGAATCTGGTACAAATTACCTCAGATTAAAACCTGAACACAAATTTTCCTTTTTGAATTTTAAAAACTGTTATGATTTGAAAACCCGAGCCAATCGATACAATCCCCTATCTCATACCCAAGACATTCATGAACTCCATTTACTTCGGGATAAACCCATAACAACTTCGAGTCGAACCTGATAATTTCCTTTCTTTCCCAAAATTTAACACTCTGACATCTAAGATATCTCATGCACCTACACAAGTGTTCGCCGGCGTTCTGACCATCATCGTCGTCGCTTGCATATCAAATTCGACCACGCGAGCAACCCAAACACTCAGATCTACGAATATGACTGAGAATTAAAATCGAGCTTCTTGATTTCAACCTGGAACATAACCTGATCAGAAAACCTCCTTTCTTCGATAATCCCGACCTCGACTATCCTCGTCGACCACACCGCAACTTCATCTCAACCTGTCACTTTGATCCCACCGCCAGCGAATAACCCCAATGCTTCCACGTTGACACAAATGCCATGACAAAATTATCAACGACGAACCCTAAAACAACTCCAAGCCGTCGTTTCGGTCATCAAAAAAATCAGCTACATTTTTCCTTGAATCCCCTAGCCTCCAGCTTACTACAGCTTCAAGCCCGACGACCCCCATTGCATTGATCATCGAAAATCGATAAAAGACCCAAATCTGGTCATCTCATTAATTTTCTTCAAATTCAAACTTAAAAATTATAATATTTACATCAAAATTCTAGATTTCCTAATACGAATTAGGTTATATATTTAAAACATGAATTTTAATCCAATGATTTTTCTGACTTTAAAGAATTTCACTGTAAATTCCAAATTTCCAGGGAATTTCCTTAACAATCCTACTAGTTTTATTTTTTAAATAATATTACACCATTACAATCCTTTTTCCTTCAGAAATCATAACCTGAAAATGTTTATCTGGGAGATATAGATTTATTTATGTTGTTTTTAGCCTGTGCACTTTTAAACAGAGATATAGATGTCTGTAAACAGACATGTATACAATCTTACACATATATATACATATAGACATGCCTTCATATTAACATTCATACAGCCAACTTCAATATCATCAAGGTATCATATTAGATTTAGATTCAAAAAGAGGGTAGTTTTCTCACCTGGAAATGAAGACAGAGGACTGGAAGTTTGACATTTATTTGTACTTGATTGAATCTAGTCTGCATTTGGTTTGCTAATTTTTGATCTTTGATTGTTGAATTTGTTGAGTTGCTTCTAGTTTTTGATTCAGCTTTTGTTCTTGTTTTCCAGTTTTGATTTTCTAGGTTGATACTTTGAATATGTGATGTTTAAGATACCTTGTTTTGTTGTTTTTTCCCTTTTGATTTCAGGTTTTCAGATTTGAAAATGGAGATGAATGAAAATAAGAGAAATGTAACCTGGATTTTCTCTTCAATATATGTTTATAAATTTTTGCTACAAATTGAAAAGGTTTAATGCCACTTGTTATTAGATGAACGCTTGTAAGTTTGTATTTTTCTTTAATTCACACTTGTTAAATTAAAATAAATTTATGTAAAGACCTTTTCTTTAATTTATTTACAAATTATGTTTAAACCCTTATGATTTAATCATTTGTGGATTAACTTTGTTTCTTATGTTTTTAAAGGTTTACATACATATATATATACATACACACACACACACATACATACATACATACATACATACATATATATATATATTCATATATATTTGAATTTAACTCCTTAAATAGCTTTTTCTTTAAATTGTTATATTAATTTCAAATATAATTTCCAAATCAATATATATATATATATATATATATATATATTAGGGTTTTTTAGGCTCAAGGAAAAGTTAGAAAAAAAATTAGTTTCAGGGACAAGAAGTTTGTTTTTCAGGCCGAAGGACGCTTTTTAGTATAATTCACAGAATGATAGTTGTACCTATCATTTTCAGTTTACACTAAATAGTGTCCTTCAGACTAAAAAGCAAACTTGTCATCCCTGAGGCTAAATTTTTTTGCAACTTCTTCCTTGTGCCTATTTACTTGTATATATTTAGATTAAAAAACAAATTTCTTTTAGTTTTTAAATATAGATTTTTAAATCCAATTTATTTCTAAGATATTTATTTTTGAATTTCAAATTCAAATTCTATTTACAAACTATATATACATGTATCTATTAATAAATAAGCAAATATCTTATTTTAATCGAAAAAATCAAATAAATTTACAATTTAATCAAAAATTTATATTAATTACTAATTTAAATTTAGCTTAAAAATAGGGATCGTTACGAGAATGGACATAGATAATGACTAAAGATAACTCAGTGAACTCTGCTCCACAACACACAGTGTCTATTCAACTAAGTCAGGCAGAGTCATTTAATATACCTGAAAGTGCATCAAATTCAACACAAAGTATGTGTGAGTCTGAATCAAATCCTCAGCATAATGAATCAGGAAACAACTCAGATCAAGGCATTAAACAATTACACAGTGAAGACCAAGTCATATGTAGACATCATATGATCACCAGATCAAAAAGTGGCATATTCAAACCAAATATATATGCATGCATCGTATCAGAGGAACTAGGGATTTTTGATCGGGCATTCATAGACAAAAATTGGTGGACTGTAATGGATGATGATTATAATGCATTTGTCAAAAACTAGACATGGAATTTGGCTGTACTGCCTAAAGACAAAAATGTTGTGGGATGCAAATGGACATATAAATTAAAGAAAAATCTAGATGGTACAATTTCCATAAACAAAGCAAGGTTAATGTCAAAGAGATACACACAGGAACATGGCTTTGATTTCAATGAAACATTTTCACCAGTGGTAAAGCCAACAACTATCAAAGTCATACTCACTATTGCTTTATACAAGGACGGGAAAATCAGACAACTAGATGTGAACAATGCTTTTCCCAGTGGAGAATTAAAAGAGGAAGTGTACTTGCAACAACCACCAGGATATCAACAAGACAGAAATGTTGTGTGCAGATTAAACAAGGCCATATATGGCCTCAAGCAAGCACCAAGAGTGTGGTTTAACAAGTTAAAAATTACTTTGTGTAACATGGGTCACTAATCCACAAAATCCGATAATCACTGTTCACAAAAATTGGTGATTCTATTACAATTTGTATACTTATCTATATTGATGATTTAATTGTCATAGGGAATAGTGAGGCAAAAACCAACAAAATTATTTAGCATCTTGATAAGGAGTTCTCAATTAAAGACCTCGGGAACGTAAACTACTTCCTGGGCATAGAAGCTAAAAGAAAATCAGATACAAAAATCATGCTGTGTCAAACCTATATATCAAAGAATTATTAAACAAGTCAAAGATGTCAAATGCTCATCCTCAACCAACCCCAATGATAAGTAGTCAACACTTATCCAAAAATAAGGGAGAAGCCATACTTAATGATAAACAATATAGAAGTCTAGTTGGGGCATTACAATATGTCACCATAACTAAACTAGATGTTTCATATAGTGTTAATAAAGTTTGTCAATTCATCTAGGAACCATTGGAACAAAACTGAATAGCAGTCAAAAGAATACTACAATATTTAAAAGGTACAACTGGCTATGGAATTCAACTAAAGAAAAGCAAACACCTCAATATAACTGGCTATGCAGATGCTGAATGGGCTACAGATCCCGATGATAGGAGATCTACCACAGGCTACTACATTTATATAGGTGATAATCCTGTTTCATGGTGCTCAAAGAAACAAAGCACAATTTCTAGAATTAGCACAGAGGCAGAATATCGAAGTGTGGCCAGTGCAACAACAGAAGTCATGTGGATATGATCGCTTGTGCATGAATTACAGATGAATACAAATAGCAAATCAACAGTGTGGTGCGACAACTTAAGCACAGTCTTATTATCAGCAAATCCAGTGCTTCACTCAAGAACAAAACATATTGAAATTGATCTCTGCTTCGTAAGAGAACTAATCTTAAATGGAAAGCTACAAATTAATCACGTACCGGCTACTTACCAAGTTGCAGACATTTTAACAAAGACGCTTAGAACAAGGAATTTCGTTCGATTTCGAGCAGAACTGAAAGTCGAACAAAATATCGTCAAACCTGAGGAAGATCCGAGCAACAAATTCAGCAACAAGACAGGATGATATCTTCCCAACCTCATCTCTGACCATGGATCTCTAACCTAGCTGGGATTTGAAGAAATTTTGATCCGAGACTATGTTTGTCGAAAGGCGACGTAGAAGTTAGGAAACCTAACCCTAATCGCTTTGAAGGGGAGTGTAAGAAATAATGAGTATTGACTGGTTCTCGTATCTGTTATGTGAAGCTATATCATCTTGCAAAGCGGTTAGGTTAGATAGAGATATTAGGCCTATTCTGTTTTAGCCCAAAACTTGTATAAGTTTTAATATAAATATCTGTAGAAAATGCAGTTTGTAACAGAAAATAGATCAAAGAATATCATTCATTTCATTATCTTTCTGTTGCTTTCATGTCAGCCAAAATCATCTCAAATCCAAAACAAGAAATTCCAATAAATCAAAACATGGTAAGAGTTAAACAGTATCAACCAAGTAACTTTCTCCAAATAGAGCTACTTAGTGCATAATTCCAACCCAACTATTAACATATATTTGAGAAAGTAAAAAAAAGAGTATCTTAAGTATACACAAAACAGTGAATTGCGCAAGTGTTCTCCACCAAAAAGCCATGATTGTACCAGTTTCTTGCAGCAATCACTACACCATGTTACTCTTGAATTAATTTTCTACATCAGCAAATTAAATAATTTTCTTCAATATACTAAATATAAACATAATGTTGAATGGTATAATGGCTCCTAAAATAATTTTTCCACTGCTTAATTTAGAATACCCTGAAAGCAAAATCGCACTGAAATTATTATTAGTTTGGGGAATTGTTGTTATTATTTTATGTCACCATTTGCTTTCTTAAATGTCGAAGAAGTTATCTATTTAGATTTCAACTTTCATTTTGTCCTTGGGAAAACTTCGTAGTTTGTTAAAGACTTTATTAAACATTTGCTTTTTTCCTAGTTTTAGTTTATTCTAAATAATTTAAGTTCATTTTGAACTGTAAAACTATTTTTTTACATTAAGATAATGTTTGCATCACTTGAAATTTCAACATTGATATGTTATTAGACTTTGCATATGCTTCCTACTTGGAATATGGTAAGCATCATAGGCCCAAAAAATGGGATCTAAAATCCTCGTACTAGTAAATTTTAGTTTTCTTTATTATAAATAGTATTAAAAGTGTGTTAAGTTTGTAGCTTATCAGACTCGCCTAATGAAGTTTGCATGCTTTATAAAGATAAAATTAGATTCTAAAAGCTATGGAGGCTTTTAGATTGCTGTTCCATTTTCTAAAATTTATCATATGAATGGAGTTAAGACAAAAGGTGAGGCATATTTGGGAGAATAAGAAGCAAGATTGGATCATCTTAGTCCAGTACAAAAGAGGTTCCTGTTTAATATCGTGTTGTATTTGTGGTTCAATTTATTTTATAATCATATATGCAATTGAGAATAATACAAGAACTTTCAATTTTGGTGTTTTGTTCAGTGATAACATTCAAAGAAGTAGATGAATCCACATGCTAAGTATATCTTAATTGATAATATATTTAATTTATAAGTTGCTACCAAGGACTTTTGTGGATCCACATTTTGTGCTCTTGAAGAAATATAAGATTACCTTGAATCGCTCATGATCTACGTGAATATTATTTTCCCACACATGTTGCACCAATCCATCATTATTAACATATGTTAATAATTCGTTAAAAGTGAAAAACACAAGCAAGGAATTTAAGATTACAACATGTGTCAAAACTCAAATAAGAAGTATTACATTAACTTTGGTTGAGTAAATTATGCATCATTATTTTATAGGAAAAGGATGTATTGCCTTGGCAAAAATGGGATATACTCATTCATCAATAAATTAAACAATTCAAATATAGAAAATAGAGCATGTTAACTCTTAAACCTTCAATTTAGATTCTAAATTTAAGGTAGTAAAATATATCTTCTTGGGTCTGTGTTTGCTCAATTCTTGCCTATCATTCTTTTGATTGGATATCAGTATACTCTTTGGAAGAAAACATTTCCAATCAGTGTAGTTAAAATCCAATCATCTTAATCAATAAAAATTTCATAGCAAAATCAAATCTAACAATCCAAACTAGTTCATTAGAAGCAGATCTAGCAACATAACCATTACCCGAAACTAATTATATTCATCCAAAAATAATTCCTTTCATGTTAAACTGAAATAGGCACTAACATTCATCATTCCTCAAATCAAGCAAAAAAATAGTATCAAAACCTAAAAATGTATATGAAAAGTAGTTCGACTTACCATAGATGAGATCAAGTCTGATTCAAAACATCCATGTCTAAATCAAAACATCTGAATCAAATTCTAAATCAAAATTGGAGAACTCTTGAATCAACCTTCTAATAAAAAATAAATTAATAATTCATCACTAAAGCCAAACATAAAAAACATGGCGAATTGGAACTGAATCAATCGAATTACCTAAACGAGGGAATTAAGACATAACGAAATTGAGGCAGGAGGGAATTAGGGCATGATTAAATTGAAGAAATAGGGAGTTAGGACAGGGCGAAATTAAAGAATGAGGTAAATGAAAATTGTAGAAAATAAGCTGAGGGAAAGCGAATTTGCTTACAAAGTGTAATAATGAGAGGGCGACAACAAATGATGAAATTATAGACTGATGATATGCCAGCGTTCATAAGAAAAATAATTAATTATAAAAAACATTAGATCACAGTGGCTAATAAGGACGTTGAGGATGATTGAGGTTAAGAAGATATTTTATTGTAGTGGCACTTCCTTAAAGCCATGTGTGCGAGAATGGCACGACATTAAGTCTTTCACTTCCATTTTCATCTGGTCATGAGCTCGTTTGAAAAGAATATTTATGGAGCTTCCACTATCTACCAAGATCCTCTTCATCCAAGCGAGATCTATTTGAGATATTATGACTAGTGGATTGATAGTGGGGGCTTCGACCCTATCAACATCTCTGTCCTAGAAAATGATGTCGTCTGTCATTATTTTCAGTTGTTTTGTCGGAGACCCGTCATCAAGATTACAGCAACAATTGAAGTCCACTTGCCTAACCAAACTGGCATACGACTCCATTTCCCTCCAGCTCCGATCAGCTGGACAAGGACCACCACTAAATGTGTTAATAACCAAACTCCAACTTTTATGTGATGGTTCCTCCGATCTAGTCTAATTCTGAACTTGATTCTAGCGTGATGGTCCCGCACCTCCAGCCTGTGGCGCCCAAACAAGTTGATCCAACTTCCTCTCTCGGATTAACTTCTCAGTAATGTTCTGTAAATGGCGGCACTCATTGGTATTATGACTATAGCAATCATGGAATCTATAGAATTTCCCAGATTGAATTTTCTTTTCAGATGACTGCTTCGTAGCAGGCTTCTTATATTATCTAGTATCATAGTTATGTAAATAAACATTCTCTTGGGATGTATTTAATAGGGTATATTGGCAAACAAGGTAGCTTTGTGTCGTGCTCCACGATTTTGATCTCACTTCTTTCCCTTACCCACATCGCCTTTCTGTTGATTTAGCTTACTCTGTATATTCAAATGCACTTTGCTGGAACTCTCACCTATTTGTTTCATAGTGACGTTACTTTGAATGCCTTCCACACAGGGACCCTTATCATCCTTCTTTCTAGATTGCCTAGCGTCTTCACGCCTCAAGAATTGGGCCACCATAGCATCGAACCAATGATGCATGGGGTTTCACAACCAACCAATTGCCAAATTCGAAATCAAGATCTATTCCTTTAGTTAGAGCCATTAATATGGAATTGTCATTAGGGTTACTGATTTGCGCACATGCGCATTAAACATTTCCAGATAGTGTCTGAGTATCTCTCCAGAAGCTTGAATGGCGCTGGATAAGGTGTTGATATCCTTCGGCCTCGTGATGTGCATATGAAACTATTCAACGAACTTGGTGGCCAACTAATTGAAGCATGGAATGAATCAAGTTGGTAAAAAATTAAATCACATAGTTGCAATGCCCCCTAGGGAAATTGGAAAGCTTATACATTTAACCACATTGTCATCTCGAGCAGCGTTTGAGCCATTCAAACTTTAGGATCTGAGCTCCCTTCATAAATAGGTAAAGTTGGCATCCTTAATCGATGAGGTGGTTCAGCATAGAGGATGTCATCAGTGAACGGAGTATGACTTTGGAAGATTCCCTAATCATCATTGTTGATGCCTTGAATTTTATGGATCATTTGATGGATCATGGTTGGAATGTCTGGCATTTGGACATTCTAGGCTAAGGTGTGGTCTAGTTCCATAATGCGACGACGGTCCATGCATGATCGACGGTCCATGTCTCGCCTCCTTGGTTCCAGATCTTTGAGAACATATGGTTCAAAAGTATGATTGCGTTGACGAAGGATCGGATCTGCTTGATTCTGAGCGTCAGCTTCCAAGTCTTTAGCAGCGGCAGTTTCATGGCTTCAATGGTGTGATAGGGAAGTGCCCCTCCTCGAAAGGAGGGTCCAGCCTGATGCCCTGTGGAAGGTCTGGCTCTAGCTTGTCCAAGGTTTTGAGTGCGCTAATGCCATGACCTGTGAGTAATTTCCATCCAGCCATAGACATGTCGATCAATGATTGTAATCAAAGGAAGCTGAGCTTTCGGTGGTTCAATAGGAAGCATGATCCCTTCTGAATCTCCTTTATCCCTTCTCATTTAGTTGGTTGGTTAGCTCTATGTTGGCATGCATCTCCTAGTTTAGCTGTTGGCGACTCTGCTTTAACTCTTGCTTCAGCATTTGGAATTCATCCATGGCGACAGGGCTTGGCGAATCTGAAGGTCTAGCTGAGTTCTAACCTGTCACGGGTAGTTGCATGGGGTTTTGTCTATCCCATCTTTCCAAATCTGCAACAGTTGAGGCGGTCCTTGTAGTAACCATGGTGAATGATGTAGTTCCTTCCTAGATTTAATGCAATCTGAATAGAATGGAAGAACTACTGAATATGAGATCTGGATATTATCCTTAGATTCTTGCAATCCAACGACAGTAGTAGATCCAATGAGCAGCAGAAAAGCCGGGTTTACTCAGTGAAAGCATCAAACTGTTTTTTACCAAAATTGGGCACAACACTTTCTGGACGTATTTGAAGAGATTAAAGTGAAGAATATAAATGGAAAATGAGGTTAATCTAACAAACACACTAGAACAGACAATAGAAAAGTAAAACCATGAGAAATTAGAGTGGTTCGGCATTGTAGCCTATGTCCACTATGGAAAGTTTGTTGTTTTATTGACTTTACTAACTGGTTACAACTGATTAAAACAATACACTCTAAAGCACTCGAGAAACAATGGAGTTTCTGGAAGAATATCGATGTAAGAGGGTCCAAAATCCACTTTCTGGTGGCCAAGGACTACTATGTATAAGTCTCAGCTGAAAATATCTGGCTCAGATCACAGATGACCCCTTCTCTTATGTGGGTGAGCCTACCAGATCAATCCTTGGACATTTGGGATCGATCCACGATCGATACGTATACAATTCGTATCGATCAAAAAGGACTCCATTTGGGATGAGATCGATCAGCGACCAACACAAGCTTCTATGAAAATTTGGTTGCATTTGGACTTGTAGATTTCGAGTTATGATCGATCCAAGATTGATATTGCACGTAGGCTATCATGTTCATATCGATAGCCTCGTACAGATGCCTTTATATCCGTAATGTACCATTTATATCGATTGAATGTGCATCGGTGTCGTGGCTCGAGAATCTAGGGAAGAACCACTTTTCACCCTTGTTGACCACTTCTTTTGTTTGATCATGCTTTTCATATCCATCCTGCACCATTCCTTTCATATCGATGGTTGAAGCCTCTTTGTATCGAGGACTTAAAAATTGTTTCGTATCGACTGCATGCCTCTACTTCATATTGATAATGTTTGACTTGCTTCTTATTGGTAAAAGATGCCATTTCATATCAATGGTTTGAACTTCTTCTTATTAATACGAACTCATGCTTTTCGTATCGATAATTCAGCTGCCATTTACAATCGATCACCCTTTGTATCGATTGTTTTAGCGGCTTGCTTCTTATCGATCGTTAGCTGATCTATTTGATACGAACCAAGTTGATGAGGAGACCGATATAAAGTACGTATGGATAGATCAGTATGTAGCGTTTCTTTTTATTGGATACGAAGTGAAGCGATCATGAAGGATATGAAATAGAGTGAGCATGATGGAAAGGAAATAGTGTTGTCATAGTGGATACGAACTGATGCCTTCTCTCTTGATCTTGATCGATCCATATCTTGAGCATACGAACTCCATTTGACTTGAAATTTGAAATGTTGGCTTTCATTGCTTTGCTTTTCATATTACGTTCATTGTTGCTTGATCCAGACTGGGATAAAATTTCGCCAGTATCCCCAAGTAGACCTGTGTACAACCGATCTTCGAGACGGACAGTCCTTAGTTTCTATCAATTCCATGGTGTCACAGTCTTGCCAAAAGGCGGGATAACAATATTAAAATAGTTTATATGAGAGAATAGTTTATTTCATAAAAGAGTTATATCGAAAATAGTTTCAAATTAGAATTATTCTTCCAATTTCACTAATCAATTCAAATCAACTTTAGTTCTTAAAAAGTCAATTTAAATCAATCTCAGTCGAACGATTTCAATTCAAAAAGGTTAAAGGTTTTAGTTCAAGTTCTCATTAATATTATATCGATGTCAAATACATGTTTGAACTACAAATTTAAACCACTTCAAATTCAATGGATTTCAAAGTTTAATTATTAAAATATTTGCAATGACTCAATTTTGATAATTTCATCTTTATTTCAAAACTCAACTTTAAGATTTCAGTTTAAATTCTTTAAATAATTCGTTTAAACAAATTTTAATTTCAACATTTAAAAGCCTGCATTTGGATAATAATTCAATTCATATAAATCTAATTTTATTTCATAATATCATTTAGCTGGATTCAAAATTAAGGAAAAAAATCATTTCATTTGTATTAATTTTAATTAATTATTCATTAAGTAAGATTAAATTTTAATTAATTATTATTTAAGTGTATGATTTATTTTTAATTAATTATTAATCAAATATAAGGTCAATTATTTATTTATTTAATTAAGTGTTTAATTAATCTTAATAATGAATTAATTAGGGTTTCAATTTAAAATTATTATTTACTAAAGATTTAATTTATTTTTTATTTTTTAATTAAATATTATTTAATTAATCAATTGAGATTTATTAATATTTAATTATCAATGAAGGTTTAAATTATTATTCACTAATTAATATTGGATTAATTAGGGTTCAATATTTATTTAATATTTACTATTATTTAATTATCTATTTAAGTTTTAATTACTTCTAAATTAGTAATTAAATTAAGTTAAAATTTAATTAAGTTAAATTATGATATAAAGTGTTCGATTTTTAATTATTTATTTTAAAAGAAACTTTAAGTTTTAAATCTTTTGTTTTCCCGAGAATCAAACTATTTTTTTAAGAATTGCTTTTCAAAGACGATTTTGTACATAACGGATTCAAGTGTAGATATTATTAAGTAGTCAAACAACTACTTAATAATTATAATGTCGATTGACTGAATAGTTTGAACATGTATTAGTAGAGAAAATCCTCATTCTGCTATAAATTGTTTGAATTGTTTGGACATCTATTTAGCAGGACAAATCGCTGTCATGCTATTATGTTATTTGGACATGTTTATACTAGTTAGTTTATATTGACATGTTATTTCTTGATTTGGATATGAAGTGTATTTACATATATGTTGACTTATGTAATAAATTGTTGAATGACTTGAAAGTGAAACTTAAACTAAATGATAACTTAAATAAGTACCAATGGAATTGCTAAGTCTCCTTTTGAAATTACAAAGTATGGTTTTAAAATTTGCTCTAATTCTTTAATCAGTTTGGTGTTTGAAAGTTTATAAAATGATTTTCAATTTATATATTTATTTGATAAAAGTATTTATAAATAATAACTTGTTTATAGAAAGTGGTTTCATTAAATAAAAGGGTTAATATAAAGTGATAAAAAATGATATTTTATAAATGATATTTTGTAATGTCAATGATATTTTATAAAGGAAATTTTATAAAAAGTTTTATACATGGAATAGATTTTAAAATCATCTTAGAGATTTTAATAAAAGAAGTTTAATTCTAGTTCGAAGATTTACAAGGAGGTTTGAAATATGAAGTGAACTTATAAAAAGAATTTTAATAAGGGATAGGCGAATAGATTTTATAAAGTGAATAGTTTTATAGTATGTGATGTTTTGGAAAGGGAATTTCTTGGCCATTTGATATGGAATTTTGAGAAGAGGGAATTTTTTAAATGCTTTTGGCAAATACTTATATTTTTGAGATAAGTAAAATTTTTAGCCAAATATAAAAGCATGTAAAGGGATTTGGAAATAGTTTTTAAAAATGATCTTTTGATCAAGTTTTACATATTTTTTTAATTAAAGAAATAGAAATTGATAAAGGCTGGTACATCCCATATGGAATTGAATCAACGTTTCAATGTTTGTTATTTGATACTTACATAATCGTATATCAAACCTAGAACAAAATGTAACTTTGGAAATATGTCGAGGAAACACATGAGTTATATAGCATAGTCATCCGTAATGAAGATATACTATGTGTACAAATCTTGTTTTGTTCTTCTAGGATAGATGATAAGGAAATCCATCCAGTAATGGTTAGGTGGTGATCTCCCTCTTATCTTCATATGTTCATTGCCTAAAGAACCGGGTTTGAGTTTACAGGAAACTATCGAAAGTTGTTTCGAAGAGATCGGGATTGGATATGTTATCCGAAAACCACTTCAATCCAACTCAAGCATTTCGAACTTAAGACATCTTGATGAGCATGGAGTCGAAGATTGAGTTTTAAAATGCAAAGGCTATTTCTGTTAATCTTGAGGGTTATTCCTAAATGGATTTAGTAGAAGTAGCGCCTTCAGTTTTGTTCAATCCCAGAAAGAACTTGTATGGATGAATGCTAATGTTGCAATGATGCTTGGAGGGTTGTGCTACCATTCCAAGTGGGTTTGCAAATCAAAAGCTAACAATGTGACATCATAAGCTTCACAAATTGGAGAAATGGTAAAAACAGGGTATGTCGTAAAGCCATGTGGTTAGCTACCATTAGGACCGTCATCCCGTTCTAGAGTGTTCCTTATTAGAGTTAGTTTGCATGCAAACACCGTGGTAGTATAAGGCCCTGGTGTCAAAAGGGAGGTAAGGTAATCCGGTATGACATGTTAAAGGGGCAGCTAGTTCTATAATGGCATCGGTGCATTTTCTAGGGCTGTACCATCGGTACGTAGCCCCTTACCTTGCCATAGTTTGGAATCCAATCTCCAAAACCAGCCATTATGATTTTAATTATGTTCAACTATGTTGGAATGTGAGATGCAAGCATTTCAGCTATTTTATATATATACTTTGAACCCTTAGATATTATTATAATATCAAAGGATTTACATATAAAAGGGTTTTGTTTATCGTAAGGTAAAAACATATTGGTGTTTATGTGCAGTGTGGTCTTATGAGATACCCTTTATTTTTAAAGATTTTTTAAAGAAATAATTCAGTTGTTTTGATTTTACGCACTCTAGACCCATGTCTTAATTGGATTTTTATTTTCTTCCTCTAAAACTCTTGGGTGCTCAAAATTTTATGGTCAGCCAGGTAGTTTAGGTTTCCACAGATGTATTTCGGACGTGCTTGGAGTAAGAGGCTTCGTTGATAGCTAGTTATTATCTAGTTTCTGTTGTACTATATTATGCCGTATTAGTTAAGTAGGGATAGGCTGTTTTAACTGTCCAAGGGTGGAACTGTACTAGTATGACTCTAATGTATCATTTTGAAAATGACTTTGTAAAGAATTATGTTGATTACTATATGTTATTTCGTTGTGTTGTGAGATTCTTTGATTGTTTAATTTCTTCTTATCTTCTATCTTCTTTCTTTCCTATAACGATAGGTCACTCCGGTACTCGAATGCTTGGCATGCAATACAGTGGGCATACTGGTGTCGATTCCCAACGGTCAAAGCTCGATTCGTTAAATTTGGTATCAGAGCACAAGATTAAGTGAGAACCTTAGGTTTGGTGGGGTAACTCATTAAGAGATAAGGTAATGCAATGCCTTATGATGAGTTTGAGTATATTATATATATATATATGTATGTATATGTATATATATGAGCATGTATTTGATAGCGATATAAAATGTTTTATACTGTGTTGTTTGATTTGTTGAGTAGCTTACAATTCTGGTCGACTGACCTAATCGAGGTTGTCGATAGGGATTCCTAAACACTTAAACAAGACCAATGGACACAATATTGTTTTGAAATCAGGTAAATGAAATAATTTTACATAGAATATTTTTTTTTATAAAGAACAATTTTCGAAAAAATAATTTAGTATTTTTGAGGTGTTGTTTATTAGGGAATGATAATGTGCAAAGCCAGCGGGGTTGACTGGACCCCTAACAGATTTTATTGCAAACAACAGTAAAAAAAGATTCAAACAAGCTTTCAATCAAACATGAAAGGCAAAACAGAGAAAAAAAAGTAAAACACAAATCATTGTGCCCAACCACCAATAATGAAATCGGTGAAATGGCAAACACTCCTTTTCAATTGCATGAATATTCTTTCCCTAACCTCATTCCGTAGAGAAGCAAGATTCTTTCTCTAGTTATCAAACACAATTGCATTTCTTTCTCTCCAAATCACACCTATATAAATTTTAATGCAAACAACTAATTCTCTTGACTTGTCATTCCTCTACCTTGTAGCTTTATAAATTATGTTCCAGTCAATCTTAAAATTTGCAGTAGTATCAATACTTCCAATTTTGCAACCAATTCTTTCCACCAAGACATATAATGCTGGGCAATCATAAAAAAGATGCTCAACAGTTTCCTCATGCTGCTCACAAAACACACACTCAGGGCTACAGTACATACCATACCTATTCAAAACACTTCTTGTTAACAGTGCACAACTTACAACCTTCCACATCATCAGATTATCTCTCGGGATTGAATGGTAATATTTTATTATTATCATTTAGGGTTTGTTTAGTCATGCTCGTCTAGTTTAAGCATTGACTATTGTTAGTGTGTATAGGTAGCTTCCCTTTTCAAGATATGTGTTTAGTAGAAAGAAATTGGGAAAACTTTGAACCAAACATCTTGTGTATTAAGTTTCACATTTGATTATAAGGCATTTTGATCTTAATGTTGGGGTAAAAAAAATTTAATTTAATAAAAGATGTTTATAAGTAAAAAATAAAGTTAGCATATTTTGGATAAATATTTAAAAAAAGGGTTTTATAAATGTTGATCTTATAAAATGAATTTATAAGATGTCTTTTAATTAAAAAAATTCTAAGTAGGAAACTCGAAGACATATATCTCGAGGCTTTTGAAAAGGATTTTCACGGTGTTGAAAAGCAATAATAGTATGATTTGAAAGAAATTTTGGTTGAAGAATTTAATTTTTGGGAGTGGAAATGTTAAGTAAGACATATTTTCTTTGGATTAGGGGGAATGAGTATCGACTTATTTTTTGATAATCGGAATAATCATCTAAGTGACGATTAGATGTTTGCCTAGATGAATGTTAAAGTGCACAAGTAAGTTATTCTCTTTATCATTGTACAATCGAAACAGTTTCAAACATGAACGAAACCAAAGCAAGTGGATCATAATTGTTTTGGTGGAAAATGTAAATTATTGTTTCAAAAATGAAATTTTAATTTTTTTTTAAAGTTATGTAGTTCAAATGGCCCGAAAACAACTTAAAATTGAGAAAGGGATGTTTTTGGATGGTAAGCACTTCTCTTGAGTATTACCTTATTGTTAAGGAATGTACGATACTATTTGGTAGAACCCAATTCCTTTGTATCATTTTAGAGTTACTCGGGCTATACAGATTTTTTCTACAATAAAAAATATAATGTTTCAATTTAAATTTTTTGAAATAAGAGGATATTTGGATCTTGAGTTTACTTAGGAAAATAAGTGGAAAATTGAATGGTTGAGTCAAAAAAATTTACATACTCTTAGGATGTAGTGGAGCATTATACTAGTTGAATCTGCATTTAGATGTATGAAAATAAAAAAAATAGTGGATAAGAAATTGGTACTAGAGTAAACAAATTAAATAAGTGCGTAAGTTGGGCGTAGATCATTTCTTGTTTCATATAGTTTTGGTCTAAGATTCGAGTACAAGGCTTTGAGGTGCTTCACTCCATTCCCGATAAGGATCCATTACTCAATTTTTGACGGCATGCATTTGATGAGGGTTTTTAATAGAGGTTGTTTTCTATCAGAGTTATAGCTTTGTAAGAAGAATAGAGGTTGTAACACCACAATATTTCAGGGGAAATAGAAGAAGTTATTATTAAGTGAAAATTTAAAGGAAACTTGTAAATTAAAGTAAAACTAATGTTTTTACACTAATTAATTGATGGAAATATAATTAATAAACTTACACAACTGTGAAAAATGGACATTTTGTAAATATTGGAATTTGGCCATAAAACTTATACCATTATGCTTGTAGCAATTTTCTAATTAAATTTTACATATAATATTTTCCAAACGGAGTTCAAACAAAGAAGTTATGAATGTTTGAAGTTTTGGCGTTAGAAAAAAATTACACGTATGAATTGGTAACTTACATTTATCATAACTGATCAATTGATTGCTGATGTGTGTTAAATTGCATATGTACACAGTCAGCGATGAATTAGTAGAATTTATTAAAATGGGAAACATATTATATACACAAAGTTTGGAATTATTTTAATAGCTTACGCGTTTATGCGCACATTTAAATGTTTGAAAGTTTTTAAACATAGACCTTGGGTTACGTTAAAAAGAAAAGTTATAACACACAATTTATAATTAGAGATAATAAAAAAGGCTAATTTTAGAAATTATTTTAAATTAATAAGCATGCATAGCAGTGATAGCAAAAGAGGTTTATTTTAAGACTTAGGTTAAGTTAATATGCAACAGAGCAGAAATAATAAAAGAGGCTTATTTTAAGACTTATACTAATTTAATATGCAAAGATAGAAGTAGGACCCATACCGGCAGCATTCCCCTTCAGTCAGGAACTGACGGTCTCACAATAAATTAGGTAGGGCTGGACACGCTTATGCTATTTAGGATAGATAAGTGGTCAATAGATAGAGTCTCAAATTAGGGGATTTGGGCAAAGGGCACAAACTAGATTTTGTTTATTAGGACCCATATCAGCAGCATTCCCCTTTTAGACTAGGACTGATGGTTTCACAACACAATCAGCTGAGGCTGGGCACGCTTATGCTGTTTATGATAAATAAGAGGTCAAAAGAGGGAGCAGCAGATAGCGCGAGCTTAGCATTAACCAAGCATATGGCCTCAATACAGGGATAAAAGTCCCTATTGAGTTCCAATAAAAGGTCAAAAGAGGGAGCAACAGATAGTGTGAGCGTAACGGTGGCCGAGTGTGCGGCGTCGATTGAGAGATATAAGTCGCTATTGAGTTCCAAACTCTTAACTGGTGTGTTTTGCTGTGGCATCCACAGGATGGGACTAGCCCGCATCAGGAACAACAGAGATAAAAGGCAATCAAAGGGTAGAATTCAGACTTTAGCGTAATTAAACTTGGATTGGGATTTTATCCTAACTAAAGCAGTTTTAGAAAAGCGCAAACAATACAATCAAAGTAATCAGACTGTCTAAGCAAAGCAAACAGTTGAACATTATTTTATTCTAGCTTTATCTTTTCCTTTATTTCTTTTTATACTAAAACTATTACGAAGTCTATTATCTTTATCTTGATTGAAAATACTAATAGTTATTTTCACTCACCAGACATTTAGTCTTACCCGTTCCACTATTTCCTCTTTTCCCCCATAGGCCAGCAAAGGCAAGGACAATAGATTTGGATTACTTGGGAACCCATTTGCTGAGCTTTCTTATTCTTCATGTATCCTTCTTCTTTTTAGTTTTCTTTCATTTGACTTATGGATGTACTGGTACTTTGTGAAATGGATGGTTTTTATTGTTATGTACTCTAATGATGTGCCTAAGATAGTATTTTCCACGAGACTTATGTATTTGGTATTTTGAGACATATTATATATTTGGTTAAAAAAACTTATTTTGTGGAGTAATGAAGTTAATTTTAAATGTTTCCACTGTTTTATTTATTTTCCTTGTGAAACTTAGTCTCTGTAAAAAAAATTAGTTATACCTACAATGCAACATATCCTTTAGTGTGTTCATTTTTGGAATACTAAGGGGTATGGGGTGTTTCACTTGGTATCAGATTCTAAGGTTACAGGATTCCTAAAAACTTGTTTTAAAAATAAAGTATTTTTCCAAAAGTAACCTATTTTTAAAAGTAACATATCTTCAAACTAGAAGTATTTTAAGAAAGAAGCTCTTATTATAGAAATAATTTTTCAAGTATGAAAGAGAGTTTTTATTAAAAAAATTCCCTCAAAGTCCAGTTCAACCTTCTTTCGATTTTTTCAAGCCAAAGTTTCCTTTTCTTTGCATTGTATGGCTAATTGGTTCCGTAAAGCTACGGTACCAGAGGTGCAAGGTCAAGCGGGCAATATAGTGCCAACAGGTGGAGATCCGATTAATCCATCTACAACAGCCAATTTTTCTAAGCTATGCAAGCTAGTCTAGGAGGTAAGACATTTTCTAGAACAAAGGATTTCAAGGAGGCACGAGCTAGGTTGGAGGATATGGAGCATCGAACTCTTTCATTTCTAGTTCCCAGGTTGATTGTTTGCACTTAGATATTTCTCTTATAGTAGACTTTATAGTAGTTTCAACCTCCATAGGAGGATCGGCACATTTATCCATGATATGTAGGGGTTTGAAATTTTTTTCGTAGGCCTAGAGTTTGACTGTGACGCTTGTGTATTGGGGTTTTCGGGGTATAGGATGATTTTGGAGATGGATTTATGGAACGATATTGGACTGTAAGAGGAGAGTCGTTAGACTAGAGACATATAGCGGGTGGCCTCTTGAAGTTTTTTGCAACCCCAAGGGATCAGTCATGTTGAGCTTCCTTTATTCTCTTGATTTATCACTAGTAGAGCTTGATTCAATTCCGGTCATTAGAGATTTCACAGACATTTTGAGGAGATTCTTTGTACACTTCGCACTCATCGGTTGAAGGCAAAATTCTTGAAGAGTAAATTTAGAGGTCTACACATGGAAGGAGTTTGAGAAACTGTTGTGTAAATTTTGGTTCATATTAAGAAAATCTAAAGAGTCATAGGCAAAGATTCGAGATGTACAATAGATTCAATTGAAAAAAGATGAAAGCACATATGTAAATAATTGCAAAAATTAGAATTGTTGAAGTAGTGCCTTGGAGTAAATATAAGCATGAAAGTGAAGTAGGAATGAAAGACTTTAGTAAGGAAATGTAATTTCCAAGGTTTAGGAAGGGTACTCCTAGGGTAGTAAGAAGAAAATGCACTTTATGTGTGGCTCAATAAAATGAAATTGTTAGAATTGAAATGTTGAATAACATAATTGTCAATATTTTTGAGGAAGTAAATATTGGGGTTTTTTTGTAAAAAATTGGCATGAAATTTAAATTGGTTTTTATATGATGTAAAAAGTGAAATTGTTTTTGAAGGGTCATAGACGTATGTAGCTCGCTAGTTTCTTCGTAGGTAAACAAAGATTTTTAATATAAAAACCTAGAGTGTATTATGTATCGAAAACACAGGTTACAACATTTATTGTTGTAATAGATGTTTTCAAGGGGGCATAGAATATAACACCACTGTTATAATAGGTGACTCCCAAAGGAAATATTTTTGCATAGTATATGAGATTTATTATTATTTATTTTTTTATTAAATCCATACACTGGTATTTTTGGGTTGTAGTAATGTTGTTTTATGCAACATCTATTTTAATCCAAATAAAAATGCGTCTTCAAGATAATTTCTAAGTACAGAAATAAAGTGGCTTGTAAGTACACTTATTTTTTTAAATAAGTATAAGGAAATGTTTTCTTGTTTTGAAAATGAGTTCTTTTGAAAAAAAGGGTGTAAGTTAAATATTAGGAAATTAAATATATTTTGTAACGACTTGGAATTTTGGATATTTGAAATTGGATTATTTAATTATTATAAATATTTAAAAGTTAATTTTTAACTTGAATTTCAAATATAACTATTTATTTAATAATTAAATTTATGAATGTAATAATTGAAAATTGGTTAAAATATGAAATCTTAGTTTTTAAGCTTGTTAAAAAAAATTTAAAGGCTTATAAAATTTATATTGACAATGTTGAAGATAATAAAAAATTTGAAAGTTAATTTAAAAGTGATTTGTTCTTTTTTGAAAATATATTGTTTAAATTAATATTTAAAAATATTCTTTCAGGCTACAGTCTTGGAATTCAACAAAAACAGTTCCATTGGATCCGTAAAAGTGTATTATTATCGAATTTCAAATCTTGTAACGTTTGGAGTTAGCGTTTGGTTGTACAAGTTAGAAACGTGATGAAATTCATATCGAAAATTCAATATAATAATTAGGTCCAAAAAACTATCTTCTCCACACGATCAAATTAGGACTCGAAACCTTTTCCATTGCCATCAGAATAGGGGTATAACTTTATGAACGCTTTGTGAAATGCCTTGATTGGGGTTCGAAATTTTATGTTGTGTAAATCGAGACAATTTGAATTTAATTGAATATTTATATATACCAGTCAACCTTCAGGTGAAATTCCTTCACATCAGCCTTTGCATTTTCGAATCAATGTAGCCTTCCTTATGCACACCAACATCATGTCCAGTCTCCCTCTATCACCATTTAAAAATTGCATGAAACAGTTAAGAGAAAAGTGAATAAAAGAAAAAACAAAAATAATGCGGGTTGTCTCTTCAATGAACGGTCCAGTTCAAACCTCCAAACGATTTTTTTTTCCAAATCTAAACTCCTAAAAATCAAATCCCCTCATCTTCCCTCTGTTCGTAAAAAATTGTATATCAATCAAATGTGAAAATAATATCGCATTGAAGTGGAGCTAGCGACTCGAAGCTGGGGAGGTCGTTTGCATCACATTGGGTTGCTTGTAAGGCTACAAGAAGACGAGCGCTAGAGGAGCTCGAATGGTGATTTGAAGGCAAGCAGAAGGTCATCGAGTGAGCAAGGGTTGGTCGCAGATAGGGTTCTTTTGGAGTTGCGACAGGGGAAGCGACAAAGGCTACTGGGTTCGATCTCAATGGTGGCGGTAGTGAGGGAGGTCAGGCGAAGTCGAGGAGTTAGGGCTTGGTGATGGAGGTCGTGGACGCAATGGAGATGAGCTCGACGAGGACGAAAATCTCGTCAGAACATTAGAGCAGAAGCTCGTTGAATTTGATTTCCTATTCGTATTAAGGTAATTTAATTTTAGACTTTTTAATTTAATGTTACAAACTTGTAATTTAATTTGTTGATTATTATTTCATTTATCAAAAAATTTAATAGTAACTAAATTTAAAGTTTTAATGAGCCAACAAATTTAAATTTAAAATAAGAATGTTAATGGTAGTTTAAATCATGTCAGATGCTAATAAATTCAAAAAATTCGTTTATGCAAGGACTTGAAACAAATGAAACCAGTTGAATTTGGTTCGTTGCTGGGAATCGATGTAATAAAAGAGTTCAAGGTGAGTTAACCTCATTCAAATTTGGAATACAACAATTAATTTAAAGTAGTTAAAATTAAATTATTGGTTGATTGATTTAATTTGATAATTATTATCAATCTGGAGTGATATTGTATATCTATATGTATGTATGTATGTGTATGTATATATGTATATATATTTGAGTGATTGATATTCCCCCATTATACAGTGAATGAGACCGTATATTGCATAATAGCGGATGACCCTTTATATCGCGATATCCCCCTTGGAGTGGGATTGATTTTATTTCATTTTGTATTAGCATTTGTGGATGCAGGGAAACAGGTTGACGGGATCCAACCGGATTTCTCAAAATTGTTGAAATTATTGTCGTATTCTGTAATATGATTTATTTGAAAAATATGTGATATATTATATTGGATATTGAATTTATTGGATGCTATGGTATTGCTGGATATATATTTAGCATTTTAAAATATCGAAAATGTGAATACTGAATTTTTTTTAATGGTAAGAAAAGGAAGAAGAATTTAAAGTAAAGAAATATTTATAGTAAAGATGGATAAAATAAAAAGTAATGAATTTGGGAAAAATAAAAAGTTTGACTTTAAAACCCTATTTAATAATTTTCGAAATAGGGGAAAATAGAGTTTTTTGGAAAAATGTGAATAAAAGGGTTTTTAAAAATAAAGAACTTAAGGATATTGTTGTAATATAAAATAATATATTTTTCAATTTGAAATTTCAATAGTTTGGAAACAAATATAAGGGAAATTTTGAAAATAAAATATGAAATCGATGTTCTGGATTTAGATACGATTTTAAATCATAAAAAGGAAGTGGAATCTAAAATTTGAGGGTTTGGAATAAACTTGGGTTAACTAAGAAATTAATTTTAAAATGGGAATTAATTTGAAAATCGATAAAGAATTGATTAGGTGTGTGCAAACATTGAAAAGGGTAAAATGAGACTGGAATTTACGAACAAAGTTTATAAATAGAGTGAAGAAAATTGTCAATGGATAATTTGAATTTATAAATTCACAGTGGGACTTACAAGGAGATGGTAACTCGTTTAAAAAATAAATAGTAGCTTTATCTTTTTCAAAAAATGTTGGAAAGGAAAATTTACGGGGTTGGAATGTAAATTGAACTGGAGATATATCGAGAAGGATTTATAGATGATTAGACTGGCTATATTGAATTGGAAAATTGTATTTTTCTAAAAAGCAAAGTATATTTTTAAAGAATGATTTTTAAGTATTAATTAGAAAGTTTAAAAGTGTTTAAAAGAGTGTTTTAGAAAAAAAATGTGTTATTTAATTATTTAAATTTTTTTGTAGTAAACATTAATTAAGTTAGTTATAGTAGTTAATTATTATTAAAGGTTAAATCAGTATTATTATTATTTTAAAAAGGATAATTATTCAATATTAATATTTTATATAATAGCCTTATTTTAAAAAGTATTTTTTGGCTAAAGTTTTACTTAGAGAATTATTATAGAAATTTCGTAAGTATTATTTTGAAAACTATTAAATAGAGATTTAGGGAAGTATTGTATACTCGCATGGCGTAAATCGGAGGCAATGGGTGCCCATAGTTAAGACTTGGATTTCTCTGGGATAGAGACGCAACAATTGAACCATGATCCATGGTTTTATACCGCAGTGGTACTTTCTATATTATTTAAAAAGGTTTTTAATTATTTTGAAAGAAAAGGATAATTGGTTAATATGCTGAATTCGATAACATAAGTGTACCCTTTTGGATAAAGAGATTTAATTTATTTAAAATCAAAATTAAATAAGACTTGGTATATTTCATGGAAATAAAATTTTTGTTGAATGATTGTTTTAATCTGATAGTTAAATAACCGACTGTGAAATTCGGACGTAAATATAACTTTTGGAAGTATCTTGGAGAAATACGGGATTTATAGGATACAACTACCGTTCAAGGTGCTATATTATGTGTATAAACTCATTTTGTACTTGTAGGACATTTATAAGGGAATTCATCCATGAATGTTAAGTAGGTGATTTCCAATCTTATTCTCGTCAGTTTATTTCCTAGAGAACAAAGGTTGAGTTTACCGAGAAGTATCGAACGTTGTTTCGAAGACAGCGGGATCAGATTTGTGATCCGAAACCACTTTGATCCAATGAGTAAGTTTTCGAAATGAAGACAAGAGCTTGGATTCGAAGATGGGGCAGTTAATGTAAGGGTTAATCACTACTAATCCTGAGGGTGATTCCAAATTGGATGTGGTAGGAATAGTGCCTTTAATTCCATTCGGGTCGGGAACGGACTTGTATGAATAAATGCTATCATTACGTTGTCATCGGAGGACAATGAGAATTCTAAGTAAATATTTCTAAAAAGGTAATGCTTATCCTCGAGCCTCATCAACCGGGAATGACTAAAAATCAGGGGAGATGCAGCAAGGCTAAGTGCGTTACACCCAAGTAGGGTAAGGTTACCCCTATCTAAAGTCCCTTTTATTCGGGTGTGTGGCAGTTGCTGATCCCAACCGCGGCATAATCTTATTTGGGCTATCTATTTTAAGGGATAGTACGGTCTTGTGTAGAAGGGGATCCCGGAGTTATCCTTGGTACGTTGTTCTAGACGTGTACTATGACAGGTGGTACCCCAGTGCCTAGTCATTTAGTTGGAATCCGTCTCTAATGCGTGCCTTTACGGTTTTGATTGTAGAACCTAGTATTGCTGGAATTTAATTAATATAACAATTTATGCTATTTGAATAAGTATTTGTACTTAGACAGTATTATAATATCAGAGGATTTTGATATGAAATGTTTTGGTTATCGTAAGGTAAAAACCGTCGTGTTATTTGTGGCGTGGTCTTACGAGATACCTTTCATTTTCAAAGGATTTTGGACTTTAAAATTTCAAATTGAGTGTGTTTTCTCACGCTGGTATCCCAGACTTAGTCGGATGTTATTTTATTATAATGCTCGGGTATGGCCGAGTATTACAAATACAAGATAGGATGCTATGACGATTTGAGGGCGAACTAGATGACGAAGACGTATTATACGTATTTGATTTTGCTCCGCTGTGCATGGTAAGCTTTATATTTAGCTTTGGTGAGGAGCAGTTATTATAAATGTCATTATTGATATATTGTACCATAATGATGTAATGTGTAAAAACAGCTACAGATCTTTTTGTATGAAGACTAGTTGTTATCTATTATTTATTTTTCCGTTGCGATTGTGAGATTTTGTGTTGTTATTTCTATTTTCTTCTTTTTCTCTTTCTTCTTTACCCTAACGATCTGGTATTTCCAGCATTTGATTGCTCGACATGTAATACAGTGGATGTATTGATGTCGACTTTTTGATGGTCGAAAATCCCAACCATGACACGTGGTATCAGAGCTGAAGGTTAAGTGAGAACCTTCGCTCTAGTGGGAATTACTCATTAGTGATATGGCCGGTAGCACCCTAGTATGAGTTTGCGTGTATTAATAGATATGAGCACGTATTTGTTAGTGAATAAAAAATTCGCTTTATATTGTGTTGATTGGTTTGTTGAGCAGCTTATGGATTCTGGTCAATACGAGTAATTAACGTTATTGATAGGGATCTCTAAACACTTGAAAAGAAAAATTCGAAATAATATTATTTTAAAATGGGGTAAATAAAATAATTTTACCCAAATTATTTTTATATATAAAAGGATAATTTTCATAAATTTTTATTGAATATATTGTGCTTGGTTGTTAGGAATGATAATATTAAATTATTATCATTGTTGTTGTGGAAATTGAATAAGAAATTGATATTATAACCAAAAGTTAAGAAAAATTAATTCATATAACACAAAGGAATTTGTAAATATGAATTGTAAATGGGATTTATAATTTGATATAAAATAAAATTCCAAGAGAATATTAAATACATACGTAAAAGGATTTTAAAAGGGTGAAAATTTGGGAATTTAAATCCCATTGGTTTTGAAAATGTCATTCAAAGTTGAAAATTAATGGTGATTTATTTGGAAAATATTTGAGATAAAATAATTTAAAATGGTTTTTAAGGAATAAAAGGACTAAACTCACTTTGATTGCTGGAAATAATTTTGGTGATGGCTACAGCATCATTGATGTTCATTTTCGAGTTTCCAAGGAAGGAATTGCCACCTGAATGTTTTAATTGGAGGTTGTCTACAAAATTGGATTTGATTTTGGAATGCAAAAGAATAGTTTGATTTTGCGTATATATGAATTCAAAAAGAGATTTTGAATATTTAAGAAATTTTCTAAACTCTAGAAGTTTATTTAAAAATGTTTATGGAATATCAATAAGTTTGAAGACTTACAAGATTTGAATTAAAGTGAAAATCAAATTGAATTGGCTTAAGTAAGGTGAATTTGAGAAAGTAAGCCTAAGTGGGCCAACTGAAAATAATTTTTGAAATATAAATTATTATGTTGAAATAAATGTGTGGATGAAAAAATTGATTTAGTTGTAACTAAATGGAATTGGGACTGAATATTTGAATAATATTTAATTTGAATTATGTGAAAATAAAGTGAAATGGAGGATTAGTTCGAGTGGACTAAATAAAATAAAAGTTAAGGAAGTAAAATTATTGAGATTTGAAATGAATTAGGAGATGAAACTAATTTAAAATAATTAAGTGGATCAAATATGGTTTAGGAGATGGTTGATAAAATTCAATATTTAAAATTTGAAGATAGACTGAATTCAAATGGAATTGAAATTTAATTTGAATGAAGATGGATATAAAAGCTTAAGTGATAAAGTGGGAATAAATATAAGGAGTTGTGTTAAATATTTATAATAAACTTAAGCAATGGATGATGAAGCTCTTTAGTAAAATTGGTATTGAAAATATATTGAGTAAGTATTTGAATGAAGCTTTAGTAAAGTTGAGTAAAGGATAATTGTGGATTAGTGAATGGAAATTAAAATAAGTGTGAATAGAAAGAAATTGGTATAGCTAGTAATCAATTGGAAATTAATACATAAGTTGTACGTATATTATTTTATTTGCATAATGACTCGAGCACAGAATTTTGGGATAGTTATATCGATCTGAGTTAGGATTTTTCACTCGATTTTCGACGGCGAACCCTGGATATGGAATTTTGATTGACCCAGAAATTCTCCATCATAGTGCATGGCTATGCAAGGAGAATGAAGGTTTCTGATCAAGAAACCAGATCTGAGTCCTCACTAGAGAGTCATGTGAAAGATACTAGCCCGGAAGTGAAATTGTGTGGTCGAGTGAGCGATCGGAGTTAATATTGTGTATAGATGATATACGTACATCGTATGGGGATAATTAAAGCAAACGTTGAAAATTTTAGAAGGGAATAAGTAAAATGATTTTGAAATTAAAGGATTGGATAGTATTGGTAAACAAGGTGCATGTAATTAAAAGTAAAGGATAAATTGACTTTTCGAATTCAGAAGATAAATTTGATTGCTCGACAAAAAGGTATGTGTTTAAGTTACCGTGTGAAATTTGATGGATTTCTAATCTAGCCACTTTGCTTTTGTTTTCTTTTGAAATTTGGGGGCCGCAGAGGTAATTTTGTAGTTGTTCCGCGCTAGCCGTGCAAAGGAGACACAGGCAAAAAGTTTCAAAAATTTAAGGAGTTAGGAAAATTTTGAGAAGATTTTGATAATTTAAAATTTAGATTTAAAATTATAATAGGAATTATTGAGGGAATAATATCAGCTATGATCTGTGGATGGGTTTGGGAAGTTAGTAAGAGTGGTAGTGTGTCTTTAATAAAAAGATTGTTTTTGGAAAGTTATTTGAAACTGTGTGGTTCTAGGAAATAGTAAACGGTATTGGACCACTCTTCTTACCTAGGAATTTCGAGGACGAAATTCTTATAAGGGGGAAGGAATGTAACGATCTGGAATTTTGGATTTTTGAAATTGAAAATTTTAACCGATTTTAAGTATTCAAAAGTTAATTTTTAACTTGAATTTTAAATATAACTATTTATTCGATAATTAAATTTTTGAATTTTATAATTGGAAATTGGGTAAAATATGAAATGCTTTTTAAAGCTTGTTAAAAATAATTTAAAGGCTAATAAAATTTATATTGACAATACTGAAGATAATAAAAATTTTAAAAGTGAATGCAAAAGTGATTTGTCCAGTTTTGAAAATATATCGTTTAAATTGATATTAAAAATTGCCTTGCAGGACACAATCTCAGAATTCGATGAAACCTGTTCCATTGGATGCGTAATAGTGTGTTGTCATCGAATTTCAAATGTAATAATGTTTGGAGTTATCTTTTGGTCGTACGGGTTAGAAAGGCGCTGAAATTTATATCGAAAATTCAATATAATAATTGAGTCTAAAAAGCTATCTTCTCCATACGATCGAACTAGGACTCGAAACATTTTCCATTACGACCAGAATAACGGTATAACATTATGAACGCCTAGCGGCAAGGCTCGTTGGGGTTCGAAATTTTATGTTGTGTAGAGACAATTTGAATTTAATTGAATATATATATTTATATATACTAGTCAGCTTCAGTTGGAATTCCTTCACATTAGCTTTTGCTTTTCGAATCACCGTAGCCTTCGTTGTACACGCCAACATCATATCCTGTCTCCCTCCATCCCCATTTTAAAATTGCACGCAAAAGTTAGGAGAAAAATGAATAAAAGATGAAATAAAAAAGGGTCGTCTCTTCTATAGATGCTGCAGTTCAAAACTCGAAACGAATTCCGTTTCCAAATCTAAACTCCCAAAAATTGAATCCCATCTTCTTCCCTCTATTAGAAATTTTTTTATCAATCAAACGCGAATCGCATTGAAGAGGAGCTAGCGACTTGAAGTTGGGGAGGTCTTTTGCTTCGCGTGGGGTTGATCATATGGCTGCAAGGAGACAAGCGCTAGAGGAGCTCGAACGGCGATTTGAGGGGGAGCAGATAGTCGTCGAGTTGGCTAGGGTTGGTCGCAGATAGGGTTCTTTCGGGTTGCGGCAGGGGAAGCGACAAAGGCTGCTGGGTTCGACCTCAATGGTGGCGGCAGCGAGGGAGGTCAGGCGAAGTCAAGGAGTTAGGCCTTGGTGATGGAGGCCATGGATGCACTGGCGATGAGCTCGACGAGGACGGAAATCTCGTATAGAGCATTATAGCAGAAGCTCGTTGATTTTGATTTCCTGTTCGAATTAAGGAAAATTAACTTTAAACATTTTAATTTAATATTACTTGAGTTTAAAGTTGTAATTTAATCTGTTGATTATTATTTCATTTATCAAAAAATTTAACAGTAAAGTAAATTTAAAGTTTTATAAAGCCAATAAATTTAAAGTGAGAATAATAATGGTAGTTTAAATCATGTCAAATGCTAATATATTCGAAAATTTCAATTAATCGAGGTCCTGAATCAAATGAAAATAGCCGAGTTTGGTTCATTGCCGGGAATCGATGCAATAAAAAAAATTCAAGTTGAGTTAATCTCAATCAAATTTGAAATACCGAAATTAATTTAAGTATTTAAAATTAAATTATTGGTTGATTGGAATGAATTTGATAATTATTATCACTTTGGATGTGATATTTTATATAGTAATATACATACATACATACAAACATACATACATATATATATATATATATATATATTGGTGTGACTGATATTTCCGTATTATACAGCGGATGAGAACCTATACGCCCGCATAATAGCGGATCACCATTTATACAGCGATATCCACTTCGTAGTGGGACTGTTTTTTTTCATTTTGTATTAACATATGTGGATGTAGGAAAACAAGTTGGAGGGATGCAACTTGATTCCTTGAAATTGTTGAAATTATTATCGTATTCAGTAATGTGATATATTTTAATAATCTATGATTGATTATATTGGATATTGAATTTATTGGATGTTATGGTATTGCTAGATATATATTTAGCATTTTAAAATATCGGAAATGTGAATGTTGAATTTTTTTTAAAGGAGAGAAAAAATGAAGTATTTAATGTAAAGAAATATTTATAGTAAAGATGGATAAATTAAAAAGTATTGTGATAACCAGGATTTTTGGACATCTGGTAATTGGATAGGTAACTGGTTTTTACTATGGAGTTACTGGTTTTTATTTATTTTAACAAATAAAATTCTTTTAATTATCTGGATATATATATATATATATATTGAATTGAAACTATAATAAATGTTGAATTATAAATCTCTGGAGATGATAAATCTTATAGTAAATAAATAAATAATATATTTCACTATTTAATTCAAGATAAAATACCTATATATATAAATAGATATATACAAGCTTTATAATGTATATGAGTATATATATTTGCCTATGGAATAAAATATAGGGAAGTTTGATATAATATGTATGTATATAATATTAAAATACATATAAGATATTGTATTTATTCCAAAGTTATATTTTCATTTCAAAATTATATTTTTATTTTCAAAATATCAAAAAAATAAATTAGATTCGAACTCCACATATAGCTATTAATGGAAGTAATTGCTTAAGATTAAAATAGGAATGAATAAAAGATTTCATCTTATTAAGTAAACATAAATTTAAATAAAAAATATATAATAATAAAAAAATGGGTAAATAAAATAAACGTAATATAACAACAAAATGAATATATAAAATACATGAATAAAGACATATGTAGGCTTTTGAAGATATATGTTTAGAAGTGTAAACTAAGTTTAGCATGCAGAATACAAATGTCACAAATGCTTGTTTAAATGCATTTCCTCATTTTTAAAATATAAATAAATTGCAAATGAGAAACTAGGTGCATATACTTTTACTCCTATCTCTTCTCTTTCATTTTGCAATCAAAACTTGAATCAGAGAAAACATAATAAATGGAAAAACAAATAGTTTTATCATTTCTGAAGAAAGCAAAAATTCAAGCTGAACTAAAAAAAAATAGTCAAACCCAAACTAAACACAATTAAGATCATGCCTGAAGCAGTGGAAACAGACCAAAATAACAGAAAGACAGAAAAAACAAAGCAGAGGAGATCAAAACCCTTAGCAACTCATCTTCAACCAAGTAAGGTAGCAGTTTTCAAAAGCTTAATGTTATGTTCAAAACAATGTGAGTAAACCTTCACTTTTAAAGTTAAATCATCTTTAAGTACTTGTACATGTAATACTTAATGATATAATTGATTCGAACATGTCATTCATGTGTGATATGTGTTGAGCCTGGGTATATATGTCTGCAGATTGCAGTGTGTATTGAATTTTTGGTCTCTGTTGTGTTCTAAGAGGTTCAAATACCCTTTCAAAAAAAAATTTCTCTTCATTTAAGCAATTATACGATATGATGTTTAAAGAGAATTTGTTTACAATGATATAATACTATTTTTAAAATTTATTTCAATGGAGTTAGTGAAGTATTCATCTAGAAATAAGCACCTATAGTAGAGAATAAATCATATTAGAAAATAAATTTGTTTAAATTTCATGCTCTGTTTATATTATCAAAATTGACTTGGAAAAATATGATTTTTGGTGGTCCTATTGTGATTTTTAGTTGAGAAGTACAGTGGTTAGAGATGGTTGACCGAAATTGGGCGAATGGTCAAATTTCGGCATCCATGCAGTCGTAGGGGCATGTCGATGGTTCTGAAGGTTGCTGGAGTGATAGTGGAGTTGAGAAAAATGATTCGACATTTTTCCATAGGGTGATTTATCGGGTCGAGAGAAATTTAAGGTTTGAGGTGACGGGTTTTGCGATCGACTTTGGAAGGGTCGAGGAAACCGGATATGGTGATTTTTGGTGCATAGGTGGTGATGGGGTGGGCTTCAAATTGTTGGAAGCGGCTTGAGACCTACTAATGAGGGTACGCGGGTGTGGCGATTCCTGTATTGTGTTGTCGAACTGGAAGGCTTCGATTTTGAAGTGAAAGGCGACGTTTGAAAGGGGAGGTACCAGAGTCAGGGTAGTTGTGCCATCGTGTAGAGGAAGCAACGTCGATCGTAGCGAAGGGTATGATTTCGAGATAAGTTGGTCGGAAGAGTCGTGCACGTTCACATGTACAGGTGCACGGCGGAAAGTCGGATGATCGTAGTGGCGATTGCAACCTGGGTGCTGACTTGTCGGAGGCGAGCTGAGTCATTACGAAGGGTAATGGATCATCGGTAGGGAATGCGGCCGATTGAAGCTATGGGTTGTTCGCGATCGTGATTGCTTTGTGCTGGAATTTTGGGCATGTTGTAAAATAGGCAAGAATAGAAGAAGAGGGTGGGCCGGGCGGTAGTAATGGTTAGATTAAGAAAATAAATTTAATAAAGAAATAAAGAAAGTAAAAGGAAGAGTAGAGGAAGAATGAAATGAAGTAAAAGGGATATCAAAAGGAAATGTTTTCAAAATACTTAGTTATTTAATTTGAACTTAAGTTGGCTTTAAAACTTAGGTTAGTTAATAGCTAGGATAGATTAAGTGATTTAAACTTAGATTATTTAAGGTTTAGAATAATTAAATGTGTGTTAATCATTTAATTACTTACTTAAATTTATTTAAGTAAATAGTTAGTAACTAGAAATGGTTAATGATAAATAAAATGATCTAACCATTAATTAATTAATGGAAGTCTTAAATAAATTACACTTGCTAATTAATTAATTAATCCTAGATATTTAATTAGAATAAAACAAAGGGTTTGAAAACTAATTAAATATTAATTAAAACATGATATGGAAATAATTAGTAAATTCTGTCCAAAAATATATTAATAATTTGGGTGACTAGTTAATCTAGTCTATGTATAATTTAAATTGGATTTAGTACATTGGATCGCTTTGTTTCTCTAGTATGAAATAAACTGAATGACCAGATGAGTTTAGGATGTGGGACGCTTTATTTGAACATATATTGTGATAGAAATTTATGTGAATATCAACTTTTTGAAATTGAATTGTTCGCTTAAAGATGGCGTTTGGATTCGAAGGGACTGGGATTGGATATCAGCGATATCCTGAACCACTTCGGTTAAATAAGCTCTATAATTCTTTTTAGGTTTGATTTTAGAACCAATTAGGCTGGAATGGAATAAATTAGGAAATTTGGCATAAACGATGCAATGGTAGTTTGACAGTATGTTGTGAAGTAAGCAATTGACTATAGCAAGATAAATCGTAATGATGTACGAGTTACCCTGGTTTCAAGTAACATTATAACTTTGAATTTCAAATTAAATGGATTTACTTAAGATGGTTTCCAGTCTGATTCAGGTGTTACTTTGTTATGATGCTCGGGTCAGACCGAGTGTTGTAGATTTTCACGTTAGGATGTACTGGAGCTCAGGAGGCGAGCTGGGAGGCAGGAACATATGGAGTATATTCCTTTGGGCATTTGAACTTCTATTGAATGTATTCTGGACAGGTTGTCATAACTGTCCGGATTATTATGAATGAATTGTACTATGATATTGTATGTAAAATTGACAAAATACAGCTTTTCTTAGTATAAATGCTGTTATTTGATATTATATTTTGTTCCGCCGCGATTGTGAGATTCTGTGCCATGGTTTCTATTTCTTCTTCTACCTCTTTTCTTCTTTTCTCTAAAAATCTGTGATTTTTGGCATTCGGTTGTTCAGCACTTCTAAAGTGAACGTATTAGTGTCGAATTTCCAAGGTCGAAAATTTCAGGTTGTCACATTTGGTATTAGAGCTGAAGGTTAAGCGAGAACCTTGGCTCTGGTGGGGTTACTCATTAAGGATAAGGTCAGTAGTACCCTAGAATGAGTCGAGTGTATTATATGAGGGTGTACTTGTTATTTTCTTATATAATGATTTTAAAATGGTTTTCAAAATGAATGATTTTTGTATAAGCTTATATTTTGATATATAAAGCAATAGTTTTCTAATTATTATATATATTAAGGTAATTGGTTGTTGATTATTGAAATTAAATATCATTATAAGAATTTAAGTGATAATATATACAACTAATCGGAATTCTATAATATTAACTACACAATAGGCTAAGCTAGAAATAGGTTCAAAACCAGAACATAAATCCTAAATTTGTAGAAGTGTTTTAGAATGCTGAAGTAAGTTACCCTGATTTTATTTTCAAATAAATTATGAGATAATATATATAGTGAATTGGTTTCTAGATATGATTATCTTAGTCATTATCATAAAATAGTGGTTGCTTGTAAATAAAAAGAGGTGTTTGTTTTCTAAAAATAGTAATGATAAAACAGAATGAAATGTTTCAAGGAGGTAACAATTTAGATAAATATGACTTATAAATTGAAAGGGATTTAAATTGTGAAGTTTTAAATCTAAGTCCAGAAAAATTGGAATTATTTCAAGGTGTTATAAGATACAATAAATAATATTATCGAAAATATTTTTGATGTGGAATCTTATTTTAAAACAAGAGTTGTTTTAAAATTTTAAAGAAATTGTTTGAACTAAAAGCCAAGAATGGTTTAAAAATTTAAAATATGGCTTGGTGTCCAAATGAAATAAATATGTATATATAAGTAGATATACATAATGTCAATGTTGACTTGAGGTAAGAACTAAGTGTTGAGTTTCGGTTTTCCTCTGAAATATGATGTGAACCCAAAAGTAAAATAAGTTTTAGGACTTATAAATAGGAAAGGTTATTAATAGGAAGTTTAGAATTGAAACGGAGAATTCAAATTGAGTAAGGTTGACTGTATTAAATGAAATTTAGATTTAACTTAGGGAAGTTAAATGGGTTGAATTGAATTTGGTGTTATGTATGATCTCAAAACAAGTTTAAGTTCTGAAAATTGGTAATGGATGCTGTTGATGGATGTTCTAGATAATTTGGATGTTTATTTACTTTGACATACCCTGCTATCATCATGTTGTTATTAATAATCTATGCAACTGTGAATTGGATTGTTTTAAATGAATTAAGAAGTGGATTGAGATATTATGCATCCCTTGCAGAAATAAAATGTAAATAAAACCTTATTTTAAAACTAATATAATTTTTTGAAATAAAATTGTAACTATGAAAATGGAATCACTTTGAACTTAAGATTGGGATGTTTAAGATGAATTTGTAAACTAAAATTATTAAGAATTGGTTTCAAAATTAGTAGTTAAAATTGGGTAATAAATTGGATTCTGAAGATTAAATTTTTAGAAAGTTTTAAACTCTTATTTGAACCTTGGAATAAGTTAAGTAAAGGTAATTTAAATGAATGTTAAAAATTTGGAATCAATATTTAATTGTTTAAATACTTAGGTTGTTAAATTAAAAGAAAAGGTTATATTGATTTAAGTAATCAAATCAAAATTTGAAAATTTAACTCGAATTTGTATAATTCGGGGTGGTTTAAAGTTGAGATTGGAATTCAAATTAATTAAAATTGAATTTGATTTGAATAATTTGAAATTGTGATTGAAGTTGAATAAGTTTTCAAATGGGAATTGATTTGAATTGGGAAAAGGAATTGAAGTTAATTCAAATTTAATTGAAATTGAGTCAATTAAAATGGAAGTAGAAATTGAAAATCGATTGAAAGTGGAGATTGGGAAATTGAACCAATTTGACTCTGAAACTATTTTTGAATAAATTGTTTTAATATGAACCATTTTAAATCTATTTTTCTAGCTATTTACTATACAACCTTTCTTTTTAAAACCCAAACTATCTTATACTTATTTTACAACTATTTTGAAAACTATTTACTATTTTACATCTGTTTTACAAACAAATCACTATTTTACAACTATTATGCAACTATTTAACTATTCTATAACTATTTGACTATTTTATAACTACTTAACTATTTACAGCTATTTTACAACAGATAACAACTTTACAACTACTTATCTATTTTAAACTTTTCAAGCTAGTTTCTAAATTGAAGTTGGTCAGAGTGCAAACTGTTTATAGTTGAAATGATAAACCAAGTGGAATGAAGCAATTGTGAATAAGCAAATAGAAATCAGAATGAATGTGAATAAAAGGAAAATTGATTTAGTTAATAATCAATGAAGATAAATACGTAGGATCTACGTATATTATTCTATTCGCATAACGATTTGATCCAGATCCGAGCACAGAATTTCAAGGTAGTATATCGATGCGAGTTGGGATTTTTCACTCGATTTTCGACGACGGACCCTGGATATGGATTTTTGATTGGTTCTGGAAATCCTCTATCATAGTAATGGCTATGCAAGGAGAGTGACGGTTTCTGATCAAGAAACTAGATCTAAATCCGCATTAGGAAGTGAGGGAAACGATACTAGTTCGGAAGTGAAATTGTATGATCGAGTGAGCGATCAGATTTGATATTGCATACGGATGATATGTGTACATCATATGTGCTTGAATGAAATAAATATTGAAAATTTTATAAATAATTGTAAAAATAATTTTTGTAATGGAAAAGTATATTTTGAAAAATATACGATGAATAAAGGTCGAAGTTAGATATTTCTATGATTGAAATTCACTTTATGAAGACTAAGTAAGGTGGTAAATAACTTTATAAAAGGAATCAAACTTGAATATTTGATTTGTCATAATAAAGTGATATATGTTTTTACGTATGATAAACCCCCCTTGTTGAGTCTATAGCCAAAAGAAAAGATTTTTGAAAATATTTAAAATATAAAAAAGGAATTTATATAAGTAAGATGTGATCCAAAAGTACTTTGTTCTAGTTAAAAGAATAAACCTATGTGTATATATGTATACATAAATGATTTTATGAGAATGATTTTGTCACGGTCCAAATTTTAGCATTCAAAAATCGACACCCGTACTTCACTTGTACTCGAATGCCGTAGATTCAACCGTTGAAATTCAACTCATGCCGGAGCTTATAACACATTAAGTATAACAACACAGCGGAAGAAAAAGAACAATATCATTGATATACAAAAGATGCAATATCTGATACAATAATGATACAATTTAGATATCGATACAAATATCAGAGATAAGATACTGCAGGGGAAAGAGATAACATAAACTTGAACTCCAAAGAAGGAACTCCAATATCGGCAATCTCCATCTCCAAAGCACCAATCCAGAAATAGCCCGAACTCCCAATCAAGTTGTATTAAGCAAGGTCGGTCTGAAATGTAAAAGAGAAGCACAAAGCGATAGCCGAAATCCAATGGCTGAATGCTACTAAATCTACTTCTACTATTTTATTATCTGAAAATCCCAACTATAGACTGCCCGTGTGGAAAATTGTGGGCATCCAGAGTTTAGGAAGGGAAGAATAAGCTTCGGATCAGTCATAGGACTGTTATGAGCAAACGAAAACAGTTTTAAACAAAACAAACAACAAAAGAATTTATGATTGAAATCCGCAATGCTTTTTGGAAAATGAAACTGCAATAAGGCCTCCCGACACACACATAATGCAAGCGCACACTAGGAGGAGATTTCTCCTTATGATAGTCAAAAATTCTTGATATGTGAAAATCATTTGATATTATTATTAGTTCATAGTGTAGAAAAGATTTCGACAGTATAATATTAATCTTAGCCAGCATAGACATTTCGAACTATTCCCACCATAGTTACCATCTAAACAGTGGGGCGACACCATAAGTAGATGGCAGGTAATACAACTAAAACCGTACAAGGCGCGTATTGGATGATTGGATTTCCAACAAATGGTCAGGCTAAGGAACTTCCTCATTAAATGGAACGCCTTTGGAGGGACGCCCCCAAGAACCAAAATGGTTCCCTACCGGCACAAGGCCGGGTTACCACTTCACGAAAGTAACCCTCAAGATATGCCATCCTCGTTCGTAACCAACCTTTATCCAAGCGCTCGACACCAACAACCATAAAGTAATAAATTTGCAGTAACAACATAGGTTAATATTTGGGATCCATACCATGATACCACCTCTATCCAGAAGAGTTGGACATACCTTTGGGGCGCAACCCCTGCAACCTTGCCGCAAAATTCATGTTTCGACCATTTCCGGGTTGTAAGGCTCGACGAAGTCTCGTTCACAACGCTACGCTTTGTCATAAAGCCATGCTTCGATCAAAAAATGATCAGCAGCACTTTGTATGGCACATTACCAAATTGGGAATATCTCACTGGTAACCATCAACTACATAACCTCTGAGCTCGTACGTCACAGAGAAGGGTGTTAAGCTAAGAGAATAAATCTTCGCCACAAATCGGAAATGTATTTGATAGAAACCACCTTTACATCTCAAAGTGCAATGTCAGACACACATCCATACAAGTATGTTCCGGATTCGAGCAGAACCGAAGGCACTTCCAAAGAAGCCCTTGCAATCCGGATAATCCCTAATCATGTCCGGACACCACATGATAAAGGGTGATCAAATCTCTATACCGGGGCCATTCGATGTAGAGACATTCGACGGGCTATCCTTTCGCTTTCGAAAATTTCTAGTCTTCACCACCGGTCTTCAAATGCTATCCATAATGTCGTATCATTATTCGGAATGTGTTATATGACACAAAGGTCCTCTTCCGGCTAAATCGAATAATGAGCACAATATTTAAAAACCATATGGATAATGAGATCTCAATTAAGTCACAAATTATTACCCAAAACAAATGGTTTAAACAAATTACCATTTTCAAATCTTTAAACAAAAAGATTCACTTCACAAAGTTCACCCATTTTTCACAAAGATTCATTCACAGATTTCAAAACAATTTCCTTTTCGAATCTTTAATAAAAACGATATACTTTTAGGATGCCTTTTTCTGTTTGAAAACAAAGTATACCAATCTTTAACAAAGATTCATTCTTAATCTTTCGAAACAATTACCCTTTCAAATTGGATTAACTCATCCAATCTTTAAATCAGAGATTCAGTCCATAGCTTTCAAAACAATTTCCATATATTCATTCCTAACTTGGAAAAAAATTTCATTTCAAACTTGAAATCCTTTCAATACAAATTGGAAATTCTTTCCTTATATGAAAGCTATTGTTAATTGAAAACAAATAGTTTTCGTTTCGGAAAAATCCGATTACATTTGTACAAGTTAAAGCCCTTCAAGTATAAAGCTTGGTTTAAATTCATATTCCCCAAAAAAATACTTTTAAAATGGTTTTAAAACCCATATAAACACATTTATAGCTTGTATATCCTTTTTAAACCATAATTTCCAAATATAAAAGTTCATGTTGAAATCTTGAATTTAAATTCAAATCAAATTATTTAAATTTCAAAACTTTATCAAGTTATTCAAAATAACTTTTATCTTCAAAACTCCTTTTCAAAACTTTCCATATTTAATTCAATTCCATTTCCAAAACTATTTGCATTCAAAATTCAACTTTAAAATCATTTTAAAACATTTAATTCAAATATATGTGACTTAACCGATTTCCTCGTGCAATCCATATTTTGTGTGTGTACGGTGTTCTCCAGGGGTTTTACACAATAGTGTAACATCATCACAGATATAAGAACATCAATATCGATAAGAAGCATATTCCTATAATGCTTATCTTCCATTACAGATTCACGGATAAATAATATACATTCATCACAGAGAAAATAAATTACATTCATCACAGCTCGAATCAAAATAATTCATAACACAAAACATTACATACAGAGATATCAAACAATACAACGCATTTCATACAATTCAAACATCCATAAGTAAGATTAATTACTCATCTGATTAATTTAAATCAGATTAATCACTTATGAATAAATTATTAATCTTGGTTAATTAATTAATTAATTACAATTAGATTAATCACTTATGAATAAATTATTAATCTTGGTTAATTAATTAATTACAACCCATCTTAATTAATTAACCCTTAATCATTTATTAATTAACCTCTTATAATATGTTAATCAACCTTTAATTATTAATTAATCAATCTTAATTAATAAGTCAATTAATCTTTAATCATTAATTATCCTTTATTTACTTAATTATTCTTTAATTAATTAACCGTTAATTAATTGCCCTTTATCAATTACACTAAGTAATTAGCTTTTAAATCCGTTACACATAGTAATTAGCTTTAATTTAATTACATAAAGTAATTATCTTTTAAATCTATTACATTAATAAATTAACCATCAATTAATCACACTAAAAAATTATTCTTTAAGTAATTAAGTAAGTAAACGTTTAATTAACTATCTTAATTAATTAATCAATTAATTATTCCTTTAATTATCCTCCTTAATTAATTAAAGGTAAATCTTTTTATCTTAATTCATTACTTAATTACATAATCTAATTTAAATGCTTGAAATCATGTTATACAAAAATATTAATTAATTAAAGTTCAATACACTTACCATAACCGCCTTCTTAATTTAAACGTTATTAAACGCCATTTGAAAATACTTAGAAATTTATTCATTATCATTATATCATTTCAAAATCAATTAATTTCTCAATACAATTTAAAACATATAGCCTTAACATTTTTTTTAAATTTGTTTGAAAGCTTGTTAACATTTACATTTTATTAAAAACTTATTAATACTTGAACTTAATCATACTTCTTATTTGAAAGCCTGGTTACTTAAACGCAACTCATAACTCGAGCCAAATGATCATAAACCCAAACAACATTCCCGAGCCAGCTACCAATCTCCCCGAGAAAATCACAAAACAACTTCGAGCAATGACCCGAGCATTCCCCTTTCTTCCCCAAATCACAACAACCCAGATACAACCATAGCCATGCACATGCACAACCAACTGTGATGGCTCCGACCATCACCACCATCGTTGACAAGTCGATATTCACCAACTCGAACTTGCCGACCACCCAGAACACTCGATATCGCCGTGCTTTGAATTCAAGCATTACCACTCAAAATCAAAAACATAACTGATCATCAATCATCACCTCGCCCCGCCACATTGAGCCACTGACGACCTTGAATCTCTGACCACATCTTCATCACGTCACCATGCCTCAAACCCCCTGGTGCGATCACCTAAATTGCCCCGACGATGACGAATTTCACCCTAAAACCTTATCGACCAAACTGGGTTAGTAAACCCTATTTCATCTACACTTATCCTCTGCGTTCGACTATAAATATTGCGAATAATTTTCCTATGCTCTCTTATACGTCAGCTTCCTTCACCATTAATTTCGATGCCCAGTTCGATGCCGATCACCAGAAATTGACCATAAGCCCAAATTCGATCAACTCGAGAAACCTCATTGTTCTCAGCACTAAAAATCACGATATTATCTTCAAAATTCATTGTTTACAAAAACGTATCAGATTATGTAGCTGAAACAATAAATTTTTGAAGTCGAAATCTTGTCATTTTTGGGATTCTATTGTGTTTTCATCTTTTCCAGTAATTCTTTAACTAATTTTTACTTATAGTTGATTTTAAAATTTAGCTTGCATTCTTACCATCATATTTTATTTGAAAATCAAAGCCTCAAATTGATGGTATATCAAGAAATTGAATTTAATTTAGGTGTGATAGAACCTGAATACAGCAGAAATGTGTATTTATGTATGTAAGACATATACACTCTGATATTTTCATCAATACAAACATGCAATGATAATTTCAAACACAAGCATCAAAATAATCATCACACAATCAAAATATAAACAGGATTGAAATTCTGAAAGGGGGTAGTTTGCTCACCTTGCTTTGAAGAAAACAGAGAAGGATTTTTAATCTGGACGTGCAACTTTGAATTTGAATGCTGACATTTTTTTTAATCTGGACTTGAAACTGGAAAAAAAATTGAGATGATCTGATCTTATTTAACTCGAGGCAGATCTAAACTTGATTAAGTTGAATTGATCTGTTGCTCTGACCTTTTAATTGCTTCAGATTTGCTTGATTCTAGTACATTTGAATGCTTTTGTTTTCTGATTCTGTTTTGAATTCCAGGATACACTTGATCTGGATCTTGTTTTTTATTGCTAACTTGCTTGATTTTCTCAGGTTTGAATTATGTTGAAGATGTTTAAGTTTCTTATTTATCAGAGATGATCAGATCTTTGATTTGCTTTCTGATCTTAAAACTAGAAGAGGTTATCATTCTCTCTTATCTAGTTTACAAGTTTTGCAAACAGAAGTTGTTTGCTTTGAGATGCTTTGAAGATTTTTCTTTTTAAGGTTTTTGATTGTTGTTGAGCTGAGGCTTTTGTTTGATCTAAGTTTTTATTTTCCAGGTTTTCTTTAGTTTGAAATTTTTTGAGAAAGGAAAATGAGAGAGTGGGGTTAGAGTGGTTTATATAAATCTTGTTTTCTTTTTATTAAATATTTTTACAAATGAGATTAACTTGACACTTGTATAATTTTCATGGCAATATTACTAACACTTGTTAATGCATATATTTATTTAGCTACAAATGTTTAAATATGCGTTAAGAGGTTTACACTTGTATTCTTTTTATTTGAAATGCTTACACATGTCATTTTAAAATAATATATTTTATTTATGTTTAAATACCTCACTTATTATAAATTTAGAAATTTAGTTTTAAATCTTTTCATTTAAAAAAAATTACTTAACTCTTTTATACTTACTTATGTTTATATTATCAAATTTATATTTACTATGTTTTTAAATGTTATATACTTTTATAACCTTTAGGAAAATGATTTTAAAACCAATTTACCAATCAGATATGTATATTTTAATTTTTTTATTAAAGCTCATTTTAAATTCAAGTTATTAATCTTTTTAAATGAATGAAGTTTTATACTTATCGTTTTCTATTATTTAATCTTATATTATGTTTTAAGGAAAATGTTTTAAAACTTAATTTCTATAATAAATCCCATTTATTTATAAGTATTTACATTTCGAATTTTTACATAATCAAAATTTTATTTTCAATTTAACTTTACATATATATTCATTTAAAATTTTCAAATTAGTTCATAATCCAATTTATAATTAATATATTATTCAAAATATTTTTTCCTAGATTTCCAAATCAAATCTTTATTTAAAAACTTATATATAATATATATTTCTATTCCCACATTTTTAATTTAATTTCACAATTAAATTCAAAATTAAATCCAAAAATCAAATTAATTACCGAATCAATTTGACTTAAGAACCGGGATCGTTACAGATTCCCCCTTAAGAAAATTTCATCCCCAAAATTTGCCACGGAGGCAACGAAGAACAGATGAACACATCTGAGATAGAAAATTGATTTACTAGGTCAAAATGAATATTTATTCTGCATTTGGCTTACCAAATCATAATATCACTAATAGATTCAAGAACAAACTCATTCAACACTTCACAAGATACTTGGGTCATCAATATAGGAAATATGCAGAGGCACTGGTTAGTTCGAAGGGATAACTGACCATTCGTAGAATATATGCGAACCTAATAGAACAAACAAAGGATACCCAATTTAGGTTGGAATATCCCAAAGTTTACACCAGCTTATTTCTCTTCGGACTTTGATCATCACAAGGAATTACAATAGAATTTCAAATTTGGTTTAAATTGAAATCGCTTTATCGATACAAATTAATCCATCTTCATATTTTATTTACCAATTTATTCCAATAAAATTTCAATTTATGTAAAGTTTAAAAATGAAAAGCTGATAGAGATTTGATGAAGAGAACATGAGATCAAAATTTATCTATAATGATTCGCAGGGCCACCTTCACCACAATGCTTCTCCCTCGAGCTGCCACGAAGAAATCAAAGAATTTGAAATTGGATCAAAGGAGATAGATAGAGAAAGATGGTTTTCGTTGTTGCAGGGTATTGACCATTGGAAGTGGTACTTCCCTGTCCCCTATCTTGTCCTCTTCTTGCACTCATACTCATTATCAGTGGATAGTAAGAGAATTTATTGAGGCCGAACGGATATCTTAGGGATATACTCATTCTAGGGTATACTTCACCACATCTCTAACGAGTTACCTAATGGTTATACTCCTGTGCTAAAGTTCAACCTTCAGCTCTGATATGAAAATGTCACGGTCTAAATTTCAGCATTTGAAAATTGACACCCATACTTTACTTACACTCGAACGCCGCAGATTCAACCATTGAAATTCGACTCGTGTCGGAGCTTATAACACATTAAGTATAACAAAACAGCAAAAGAAAAGGAACAATATCATTGATATACAATAGATACAATATTTGATACAATAATGATACAATTTATATATCGATACAACTATCAGAGAGAAGACATAGCAGCAGAAAGAGATAACATAAACTTGAACTCCAAAGAAGGAACTCCAATATTGGCAATCTCCATCTCCAAAGCACCAATACAGGAATAGCTCGAACTACCAATCAAGTTGTACTAAGCAAGGTCGGTCCGAAATGTGTAAGAGAAGCACAAAGCGATAGCCGAAATCCAATGGATGAATGCTACTGATGTAACGTTGCGACTTTTCGACGCTCGAAAACTGACATCAATACGCCCACTGTATCAACTGCCAAGCAATCGAATGTCGAAAAACCGAAATGTTATGGTTAAAGAAGAAGAAAAAGATAAAAGAAGAGAGAAAAAGATAGAACAGAACAGAAAGAAACAACAAAACGATATCAGAATCTCATAATCGCAGCGGAACAACATATAATAGATAAATGAATAATCTTTAAACAAAGAATTATATAAATTATTACATTACATCACATTTCATTACATTATCAGAGTTTAAAACAACAAACAGCGGAAAAGAAATACTATATACTAGTTGATACGCCATGCCATCCAGCTTGTCTCCAGATCTCTACAGCAACTCCCGAATTCCAGAATAACCCGATAACCTGACTCTAGAATACCCGTGTGGAAATTGGTGGGCACCTAGAGTTTAGAAAGGAAACAATAAACTCCGAGTCAGTCATGCGACTAGTGTGAGAACTTAAAACAGTTATTTATCTTTAAAACAACAACAAAGGAAGTATTTTAAAAAAAATAGATCCGCAATGTTTTTGGAAAATGAAACTACCATAAGGCCTCCCGCCACACACACAATGCAAGCGTAGAATTGGAGGAGATTTCTCCTTATGATAGTCAAAGATGCTTACTACGCAAAAATCAAATCATTTTTTATATTATTATTAGTGCATAGTGTAGAAAACATTTCGAAAGTAGAATATAAATCTTAGCCAACATACGACCATTATCGTATGCCTACTATAGCTACCATGTTCAATAGCAGGTCACCGCCACATTCCATGGCAGGTTATACAACTAAAACCGTACAGGGTTCGTATTGTTTCTTTGGATTTCCAACAAATGGTTAGGCCAAGGAACTTCCCATTGCCACATGGGTACGCCTCTGGAAAGACGACCCGAGAACCTAACGTTACGGTTAAATCTCTGCCAACACAAGGTCGGGTTACCCTTCAAACTGGGTAACTACTGACACGAGTATGTCATTCCCCGATCGTCAGCGATCTATATCCGAGGATCCTCGATTCCAACAACCACAAAGTAATAAATTTGCAGCAACAGCATAGGTTAAGTATCTGGGCTCCATACCATGACACCACCTATATCCAGAAGGAATGACATACACTAAAGGGGCACTACCCCCTAATAACCTTGCTGCATCCTTCCTGTTTTGACTATTTCCAAGGTGTGGCGTCCGACGAAGTCTTGTCCACAAAGCTTCGCTTTATACAAAAGCCATGCTTTGATCACAAATGATCATCAGCACTTCATATGTCACATTACCAATTTGGGAATGTATCACTAGTAATCATCAACTACATAACTTCTAAGGGTATTAAGCTAAGAGAATAAATTATCCGCCACCAACGGGAACATATTTGATAGAAACCAACTCTACATCTCAAATTGTAATGTCAGACACACATCCATACAAGTCCGTTCCGGGATCGAACGGAACCGAAGGCACTTACGAAGAAGTCCTTGCAATCCGGATATTTACTAATCGCATCCGGAATTCCCATCACAAAGGGTCATAAAATCTCTATATCGGAGATCAGCCGATGCAGAGACATTCGATGGTGATCCTTTCATTTTCATAAATATCAGGTCTTCAACGTCGGTCTTCAAATGCTATCCATTACGACGTATCACTATTCGGAATGGGTTATACGACTCAAAGGTCCTTTCCCGGCTAACCCGAATAATGAGCGCAATATTTTGAAAATAAGTGTGGCATTCAAATTCAAGAAAATCACAACAAATACCCATTTAAGGGTAAATATTGATCGTCGGTTATTTAACTATCAATAGTTATGCACAACATCATCAGATTCCAAATAATTTCCCAAAATTATTTATTTCCCAAAAATATCTTTACAAGATATATATTTTCCACACTTCAACATTTGAAAATAAATTTCAATCATTTTCCTTACGCGGAAATACTTTCATTTCAAAATGGTTCATTTAAACCAATAAAATAAATCCTTACCGATTTACTTTATATTTACGTTCCAAATCCGTAAATTTATTTTCACACTTCAAAAATAAATCAACGTTTATTTTTAAACAAATTTCCCTTTCTTTTTTAAATTACATAGTGAATTTACAATTCAAAAATATCTATGAATATACGATTTCCAAATCGATTTCTAATATTCATTTTCGATTTTTTTTTAAAAGATAAAATCTCAAAATATTCACTTTATATTGGAAAACATTTCCATGCTTATTTAATAATAAGTAATTCACAAATCTATTTATTTTCAACACTTGGAAAATATTCAATATACTTAATCGAAATTAAGTATATATTTCATTCTTTAAAGAAAACGTACGCTTAAACACATTTATTTGAGTCAAAATGAATGTTGCGTAAAATATCGTAACGACAACCCAAAATCACTAGTATAGGGATTCAAAATTAAGACAGATATATAAATCCCAATACTATATAAAACATTTCCTTTCGGAAATCATTTACTATAACAACAGTGTTATAGTCCACCATTTCCTTCTATTTCTCGAAAACGTCTATTTCAACAATAAACGTTGAAATCTATGGTTTCGATAGTTAATCCATTTTAATACATCTTTAAAACAATTAACTTCATTTTATAATATCACTTCCCCAAAACATATCCATTTTATTTAATAATATATTCACTGTACAAAATCATGAATATTCTTCGTTAACCAAATTCAACATTTTTCTACACATTTTATTTAAAGGATTATCCATTATCCAAAATCGTGAATATATCTCCTTTTAAAATCTAAAATAATTGACTTGTCGAAAAAAGTCGGTTTCAGATTTATAAAACAATGTTTATAAATCCCATTTATATTTTATAACAACTTTAACTTATAAAATCACTTTATTAACAAATTCTATTTATATCCCAATTAAATGCCAAAATCCAATTTATATTTTAATTCCTTATAAATCTTTTAATTTTACAAAATCTATTTATTTTATAACTTCACAATTTATAAATCTATAATTTTCATTCACTGATGAAATCCATTTATACTTCATTTCAACACTTAATAAAACTCGTTTTATAATTCCTACATTTTTAATTTATAAATATTAATTTTATAAATCTTTTATATAAATCGTTTATAATAATTCAAAATCCCAATTTAAACCATTTTATAAATTCATCAAAACTACTTATTTCAAAAATCACATTTCGATTATATTTCACAAAAAATCATAATTTTATAACCTTAAATTTCATAACATTTATTTATTTAAAATGAACGAATTCAAAATTCAATAAACGTACACTTTCAAAAATCACTTGAAAATCCTTTTAAATTAAAAATAGTTACTTTAACATTTTAAAACTTCAAAATAGGGCCAATGATGCAACAACACCAAATAATCAATCACAGCATTCAAAACATCATATATCAATATGATAATCAACAAATATCACAATATCTGTAAATAAATCAATACGGTTGAGTAATCCAGTTGGATCTCTCCAACCTGTTTCCCTGCATCCACAGACGTTAGCACAATATCAATTCCGTTCTAATGCATAATATCGCGGTATATGGGATTATAAAATATTATCCGCTATTATGCGGCGCAATAGGGTCTCATCCGCTATATAATGCGGGAAATCAACTCCAAGTACATATATAATACCAATTCCAATCAAGAAGGAATTATCGCGGTATATGTTATTAATAAATAACATCCGCTTAATATAAGGCGTATAGGGTCCATTTAAATTCAACAGATAATAATTTATCATCCAAACATACAATCAAGAAATTTTAAATCTAACTATTTAAAATTTAAATCGAAAGAGTTCGTTTGAGTGAGAAGTTCTCACCTTGAGTTCCGATAACAGTTGTAGCATTTTGTTTCGAATAAAATTAAACATGCGTTTAATTTTACCTGAAATTTTAACTAGCTCCAAACGACTCCAAACCAGCTCCATTATATAGTGCTCGACAAAACGAAGCCAACGCAACTTGTTTCGTAATTTTATGACCTCGTACGACAAAGTTATGATAGTTTAAAGATTATACAATTTTAAATATAATTAATTTACAAATTTATTTTAATTTTTACACCCTAATTCACATCTGCCATTCATTTCCTTTTGCAGAATCTGGGCCACACTTGGCTTTCTCCCCCAATCGTGAAAATCACGTTCACGTAACCCATTGGCCACCCATTTTCGTGAATTTACGCACCACCACCGTCAACATATACGACAATCAACTACTGTCGTTCCCCTCGCTGATGCTACCACCACCTACGGCCGAAGTATGGCCAAGCTCGGTTGTCCCCAGGCATAGAAATTCTTGCCCGTTCGTGTGTACTTCCCTGGCATGTTGCGCCTCCATCAATGCTCCAATCAAGATCATAACCGTTGAATACCTAGATCTTGTAGTGCTCTACGTTTTTCGTGTCGAAGGTTTTTCGAATTAGTGTGCAGATTTGAAGAAAAGGGAGGAAGAAAATGGCACGATTTCGTCCATTGAAATGGTAGCCGGCGGCTATGAAACCATAGGTTTAGAAATTTGTTAAAAATGGTGAATAACACGTCCTTTTATAGAAAAATTCCAAATTACTATTCACTCGAAATTTTCCGAACTCCAAATCTCGTGCGGTGACTGGCGTTTCTAGGGTTTACCCCGCATTCCGAACATAATGGAATAGGTTTCAGAAGCTAATTCGATCATCTGTGCGATTTACGGCAATAAACGATTGATTTTAAATAAAATCGGTTATACTAATTTCTATGTGTTTTAGCTTGCCCCGGACAAACGGTAAATCCGATTGACACGAAATTTGAAATATTACAATAATATAACATTACGGTTCCAATGAAACTGGTTTCGTCGAAATTCAAGACTGTTTGAAAAATGGTTATTTTAACTCTTCAATTAAATATTCAAATATTCAATTTTCACAAATTAACCTCAAATTCAATTTTAAAAGTTCTATAACATCATTCTAATTCCAATATGATTAAATAAAATTTTACAAATCATTTTCAATCACATTAAACCAAATTTCCGATTATTTCTTTAATTTGAAATATTAAATTATCGATTTAATTATCCAATTAAATCTATATTCAAAATAAATTTTATTTGACTGTTCAATTTCACTCGCTAATATTTAAAATCAATTAAATATCTGAATTTCAAATGATAGAAATTTTGGGTCGTTACAAACTTCCCCTTTAAAAGAATTTCGTCCTCGAAATTACCAAGTAAGCAAATGTTACAGAATCCATTAATTTTTCAAAAAAAAACCGTTCAATTTAGATTTTCAAATCTCTTAAGTGTTTAATTTTTCCAAAATTCATAGTTAAACTTCTTTCAACAACTTTAATAAGTTTTCGAATCTACACTTAGTTATCTTTTCAAAATTTTCCAATTTTCTCAAAAATATTCTAAGACCTTAAATTTTCGAAAAAATTCGCCTGAGTCTCCTTTGCGCCGCTCGATCCAAAAAAAATAACAGTATATATATCACAAATATACATCTCGTCAAGTGATGAGGCATCCCGCAGGAAAAAAATGTAAAAGTACGTTATGTAATCCGAGATATGTATCTTATATATTATTAGCGGGCATATACGGCTAATATAGCGCGAAAGTGAGCTCCAAATGCGAAGCAAGCGGAATCCGCACCTACTAAACACTCAACAAACAATGAGAAACATGTATATGAAAGTAATATCAATATACAACATATGGCAACATAACAACTACATGTGCCAACATAGAAAATGCAACAAAAGCAACAAATGCAACCACCAAACAACTATCATCCAACAAATCCATATCAAATCAATATACATTCACTTCTCATTATTATTCCATGAATTGGTTTTTTTCATTTAATCACATTTGATTCATTAACATTGGATGATTTTACTAACATTCACTTATTCATATTCAAGTTGGTTCATTTCCAAATCAAATTCAATTCTATTTAAGATTCACTTAACTTCCAATTTGATGTCAATGGTTTATAGCTTTCCATTTCATCAATTCAACTTCATTAACACTTAATGAAATATACACAATCAATTAACAATCAAATAACAACCAAAGTATATTCAACGTAACCAAATTATTTAATTTACATTCAGTTTGGTCCAACACTTTTAATTCCAGTTGGTTTATATTAAATCGATTTTCATTCTATTATTCAACTTCCAATAACATTAGCTTTTAATGAATTAACACTTACATTCATTATTCCATATCAATTCTTTTACATTCGATTGATTAATATTCCATCCATTTATTAATTCAATTGCTAATTTATTTACCAATATTAGGTTGAATTTCATTTATATAACTCAAGTTCGTATTCTTAATGACTTCATTTCATTAATTCACTTATTAATTTACTTCGATACCAAAATCAACTTCATTCAACATCACTTAAGCTATATTCCATTTCAAACATCTTATATAATCCAAATCAATTTATTTAACTTAACTTAAATTTTCACTTATAAATCCAATTCAGATTTCATTTCTATTTAACCTTTACCAAAGTCAAATTTTCATCACTTATTCAAATTCAAATTTATTTTGCTTAACAAAATTGTTTAACCATTTATCATTTGGTTTCACTTATATTTACTTTAATTTAACTCCATCCTTTAAGTTAAACTTATCCAATTTAATCCCAATCAAATCTCATTTCAATTTATAAAACTCATTTATACATTTACATTACCAATTTCGTTCCATTAATGAATTTTATTCCTATTTGTATATGAATTCATTCCTTTATGCTTTGGTTATTATTTCAATTTCTTGTTTCAATTTCCATTTTAATATTGATAATATCTCAATATCATCACTTCCAAACAACCAAGCAACCATATATTGTAAACATTTACAGAAAATTTATTTCTTTTATATACGAAAATATTTTTGGGTAAAATTATTTCATTTACCCAATTCAAAATAATACTGTGTCAGTTTATCTTGTTTAAGAGTTTAGAAACTCCTATCGATCACGGTTGTACTTCCCGCACCGACCAGAATTCATAAACAATCAACCGATAAGTCAACACAATACAAAATAATTTAGATTCACTAACAAATACGCGCTCATAGCTATTATTACACTCAAACTCATTTAGAGTACTACCGACTCTATCTCTAATGAGTAACACCCAACAGAGCCATGGTTGTCGCTTAACCATATGCTCTGATACCAAATGTAACGTTGCGACTTTCGATGCTCGAAAACCGACATCAATACGCCCACTGTATCAACTGTCGAGCAATCGAATGCCGAAAAACCGAAATGTTATGGTTAAAGAAGAAGAAAAATATAAAAGATAGAAGAGAACAGAAAAAAACAACAGAACAATATCAGAATCTCACAACCGCAGCGGAACAACATATAATAGATAAATGAATAATCTTTAAACAAAGAACTATATTAGTTATTACATTACATCACATTTTATTACATTATCAGAGTTTACAACAACAAACAGCGGAAAAGAAATACTATATACTAGTTGATACGCCATGCCATCCAGCTTGTCTCCAGATCTCTACAGCAACTCCCGAATTCCATGGCAGGTTATACAACTAAAACCGTACAGGGTTCGTATTGTTTCTTTGGATTTCCAACAAATGGTCAGGCCAAGGAACTTCCCATTGCCACATGGGTACGCCTCTGGAAAGACGACCTGAGAACCTAACGTTACGGTTAGATCTCTGCCAACACAAGGCCGGGTTACCCTTCAAACAGGGTAACTACTGACACGAATATGTCATTCCCTGATCATAACTGATATATATCCGAGGATCCTCGATTCCAACAACCACAAAGTAATAAATTTGCAGCAACAACATAGGTTAAGTATCTGGGCTCCATACCATGATACCACCTCTTTCCAGAAGGAATGACACACACTAAAGGGACGCTACCCCCTAATAACCTTGATACATCCTTCCTGTTTTGACCATTTTCGGGGTCTGAGGTCCGACGAAGTCTCGTCCACAAAGCTACTCTTTATACAAAAGCCATGCTTTGATCACAAATCATCATCAGCACTTCGTATGCCATATTACCAATTTGAGAATGTATCACTAGTAACCATCAACCACATAACCTCTAAGGGTGTTAAGCTAAGAGAATAAATTCTCCGCCACCAACGGGAACATATTTGATAGAAACCAGCTTTACATCTCAAATTGTAACGTCAGACACACATCCATACTAGTCCGTTCTGGGATCGAACGGCACGTACAAAGAAGTCCTTGCAATCCGGATATTTACTAATCACGTCTGGAATTCCCATCACAAAAGGTCATAAAATCTCTATATCGGAGATCAGCCGATGCAAAGACATTCGACGGTGATCCTTCCTTTTTCATAAATATCTGGTCTTCAACACATGTCTTCAAATGCTATCCATTACGACGTATCACTATTCAGAATGGGTTATACGACTCAAAGGTCCTTTACTGGCTAACCCGAATAATGAGCGCAATATTTTGAAAATAAATGTGGCATTCAAATTCAAGCAAATCACAACAAATACCCATTTAAAGGTAAATATTGATAGTCGGTTATTTAACTATCAATAGATATGCACAACATCATCAGATTCCAAATAATTTCTAAAAATATCTTTACAAGATATATATTTTCCACACTTCAATATTTGAAAACAAATTTCAATCATTTTCCTTACGCGGAAATACTTTCATTTCAAAATGGTTCATTTAAACCAATTAAATAAATCCTTACCGATTTACTTTATATTTACGTTCCAAATCCGTAAATTTATTTCCACACTTCAAAAATAAATCAACGTTTATTTTTAAACAAATTTTCCTTCTTTTATAAATTCCATAGTGAATTTACGATTCTAAAATATCTATGAATATACGATTTCCAAATCGATTTCTAATATTCATTTTCAATTTATTTTAAAAGATAAAATCTCAAAATATTCACTTCATATTGGAAAACATTTCCATACTTATTTAATAATAAGTAATTCACAAATCCATTTATTTTCAACACTTGGAAAATATTCAATATACTTAATCGAAATTAAGTATATATTTCATTCTTTAAAGAAAGCGTGCGCTTAAACACATTTATTTGAGTCAAAACGAATGTTGCGTAAAACATCGTTACGACGACCCAAAATCACTAGTATAGGGATTCGAAATTAAGATAGAAATATAAATCCCAATACTATATAAAACATTTCCTTTCGGAAATCATTTACTATAGCAACAGTGTTATAGTCCACCATTTCCTTCTATTTCTCGAAAACGTCTATTTCAACAATAAATGTTGAAATCTATGGTTTCGATAGCTAATCCATTTTAATACATCTTTAAAACAATTAACTTCATTTTATAATATCACTTCCCCAAAACATATCCATTTTATTTAATAATATATTCACTGTCCAAAATCATGAATATTCTTCGTTAACCAAATTCAACATTTTTCTACACATTTTATTTAAAGGATTATCCATTATCCAAAATAGTGAATATATCCTTTAAAAATCTAAAATAATTGACTTGTCGAAAAAAATCGGTTTCAGATTTATAAAACAATGTTTATAAATCCCATTTATATTTTATAACAACTTCAACTTATAAAATCACTTTATTAACAAATTCTATTTATATCCCAATTAAATGCCAATATCCAATTTATATTTTAATTACTTATAAAAAATTTTATTTTACAAAATCTATTTATTTTATAACTTCACAATTTATAAATCTATAATTTTCATTCACTGATGAAATCCATTTATACTTCATTTCAACACTTAATAAAACTTGTTTTATAATTCCTACATTTTTAATTTATAAATATTAATTTTATAAATCTTTTATATAAATCATTTATAATAATTCAAAATCCCAATTTAAACCATTTTATAAATTCATCAAAACTACTTATTTCAAAAATCACATTTCGGTTATATTTCACAAAAAATCATAATTTTATAACATTAAATTTCATAACGTTTATTTATTTAAAATGAAGGAATTCAAAATTCAATAAACGTATACTTTCAAAAATCACTTGAAAATCCTTTTAAATTAAAAATATTTACTTTAACATTTTTAAAACTTCAAAATAGGGCCAATAATGCAATAGCACCAAATAATCAATCACGGCATTCAAACATCATATATCAATATGATAATCAACAAATATCACAATATCTGTAAATAAATCAATACGGTTGAGGAATCCTGTTAGATCCCTCCAACCTGTTTCCCTGCATCCATAGACGTTATCATAATACCAATTCCGTTCCATTATGTAATATCGCGGTATATGGGATTTATAAAATATTATCTGCTATTATGCGGCGTAATAGGGTCTCATCTACTATATAATACGGGAAATCAACTCCAAGTACATATATAATACCAATTCCAATCAAGATGGAATTATCGCGGTATATGTTTTTAATAAATAACATCCGCTTAATATACGACGTATAGGGTCTATTTAAATTCACCAGATAATAATTTATCATCCAAACATACAATCAAGAAATTTTAAATCTAACTATTTTAAATTTAAATCGAAATAGTTCGATTGAGTGAGAAGTTCTCACCTTGAGTTCCGATAACAGTTGTAGCATTTTATTTCGAATAAAATTAAACGTGCGTTTAAGTTTATCCGAAATTTTCACTAACTCCAAACCATTCCAAACCAGCTCCATTGCATAGTGCTCGACAAAACGAAGCCGACGCAATTCGTTTCGTAATTTTCTGATCTCGTACGACAAAGTTATGATAGTTTAAAGATTATACAATTTTAAATATAATTAATTTACAAATTTATTTTAATTTTCATACCCTAATTTACATCTGCCGTTCATTTCCTTATGCAGAATCTCAGCCGCACTTGGCTTTCTCCCCTGATCGTGAAAATCACGTTCACGTAAACCATCGACCGCCCATTTTCGTGAATTTACACACCACCACCGTCAACATATACGACAATCAACTACTGTCGTTCCCCTCGCCGATGCTACCACCACCTACGGTCGAAGTATGCCCAATCTCGGTTGTCCCCAAGCATAGAAATTCATGCCCGTTCGTGTGTACTTCCCAGGCCTGTTGCGCCTCCCTCAATGCTCCAATCAAGATCATAACCGTTGAATAACTAGATCTTGTAGTGCTCTACATTTTTCGTGTTGAAGGTTTTTCGAATTAGTGTGTAGATTTGAAGAAAAGGGAGGAAGAAAATGGCACGATTTCAGCCACTGAAATGGTAGCCCACGGCTATGAAACCTTAGGTTTAGAAATTTGTGAAAAATGGTGAATAACACGTCCTTTTATAGAAAAATTCCAAATTACTATTCACTCGAAATTTTCCGAACTCCAAATCTCACGCGGTGACTGGAATTTCTAGGGTTTATCCCACGTTCCGGACACAATGGAATAGGTTTCGGAAGCTAATTCGACCTTCTGTGCGAGTTACGGCAATAAACGGTCGATTTTAAATTAAATCGGTTAAACTAATTTCTATGCGTTTTGGCTTGCCCCGGACAAACGGTAAATCCGATTGACACGAAATTTGAAATCTTACAATAATATAACATTACGGATCGGATGAAACTGGTTTCGTCCAAATCCGAGACTGTTTGAAAAATGGCTATTTTAACTCGTCAATTAAATATTAAAATATTCAATTTTCACAAATTAACTTCAAATTCAATTTTAAAAGTTATATAACATCAGTCTAACTCCAATATGATTAAATAAAATTTTACAAATAATTTTCAATCACATTAAACCCATTATTTCTGTAAATTGAAATAATAAATTATCGATTTAATTATCCAATTAAATCTAGATATTCAAAATAAATTTTATTCGACTGTTTAATTTCACTTGTTAATATTTAAAATCAATTAAATATCTGAATTTCAAATGACAGAAATTTTGGGTCGTTACAACTGAATCTTTGATTATCTGAAAACCCAACATCTTGATTGCCCGTGTAGAAAATTATGGGCACTCAGAGTTTAGGAAGGGAACAATAAACTCCGGGTTAGTCATGGGACTGGTATGAGCAAACGAAAACAGTTTTGAATAAAACAAACAACAAAAGAATTTAAGATTGAAATCCGCAATGCTTTTTGGAAAATGAAACTGCAATAAGGCCTCCCGCCACACACACAATGCAAGTGAACACTTGGAGGAGATTTCTCCTTACGACAGTAAAAAATGCTTGATTTGCGAAAATCATTTGATATAATTATTAGTGCATAGTGAGAAAACATCTCAAAAGTATAATATTAATCTTAGCTTGCATAGACATTTCGAACTATGCCTACTATAGCTTCCATCTAAATAGTGGGCCGCCACCAAAAGTAGATGGCAGGTTATACAACTAAAACTGTACAAGGCGCTTATTGGATAATTGGATTTCCAACAAATGGTCAGGCTAAGGAACTTCCTCATTAAATGGAACGCCCCTGGAGGGACGCCCACAAGAACCAAAATGGTTCCCTACGACACAAGGCCGGGTTACCACTTCTCGGAAGTAACCCTCAAGGTATGCCATCGCCGGTCGTAACCAAACTTTATCCGAGTGCACGACACCAACAACCACAAAGTAATAAATTTGCGGTAACCACATAGGTTAATATCTGGGCTCCATACCATGATACCACCTCTATCCAGAAGAGATGGACATACCCTCGGGGCGCAACCCCTACAACCTTGCCACAAAAATCCTGTTTCGATCATTTTCGGGTTGTGAGTCTCGATGAAGTCTCGTTCACAAAGCTACGCTTTTTCACAAAGCCATGCTTCGATCAACAAATGATCAACATCACTTCGTATGCCACATTACCAAATTGCGAATATATCACTGGTAACCATCAACTACATAACCTCTGAGCTCGTATGTCTCAAAGAAGAGTGTTAAGCTAAGAGATTAAATCTCCGCCACCAAATAGAAATGTATTTGATAGAAACCAGCTTTACAACTCAAAGTGTAATGTCGGACACACATCCATACAAATCTGTTCCAGGTTTGAACAGAACCAAAGGCACTACCGAAGAAGCCCTTGCAATCTGGATAATCCCTAATCACGTCCAGACTCCCCATCACAAAGGGTGATCAGATCTCTATACCGGGGCCATTCGATGTAGAGACATTCGACAGGTTATCCGTTCGCTTTCGAAAATATCCAATCTTCACCACCGGTCTTCAGATGCTATCCATAACGTCATATCGTTATTCGAAATGGGTTATATGACACAAAGGTCCTCTCCCGGCAATACTGAATAAGGAGTGCAATATTTAAAAACCATATGGATAATGGGATCTCAATTAAGTCACAACTTATTACCCAAAACATATGGTTTAAACAAATTACCATTTTCAAATCCCTAAACAAAAGGGTTCACTTCATAAAGTTCACCCATTTTTCACAATGATTCATTCACAGATTTCAAAACGATTTCCATTTTAAATCTTTTATAGAAAGGATACACTTCTAAGATCCCTTTTTCAATTTGAAAACAAAGTATACCAATCTTTAACAAAGATTCATTCATATTCTTCCAAAACAATTACCCTTTCAAATTGGATTAACTCATCCAATCTTTAAATCAAAGATTCAATTCATAGCTTTCAAAACCATTTCCAACGATTCATTCATAACTTGGAAAACCATTTTCATTTCAAACTTGAAGTCCTTTCAATAAAAATTGGAAATTCTTTTCTTATATGAAAGCTATTATTAATTGGAAAAAAATAGTTTTCGTTTCGGAAAAATCCGACTACATTTGTACAAGTTAAAGCCCTTCAAGTATAAAGCTTGGTTTAAATTCAAATTCCCCAAAACAATACTTTTAAAATGGTTTTAAAACCCATATAAACACATTTATAGCTTGTATATCCTTTTTAAACCATAATTTCCAAATATGAAAATTCAATTTCAAATCCTAAATTAAAATTCAAAACAAATTATTTATATTTCAAAACTTTATCAAGTTATTCAAAATAACTTTATCTTCAAAACTCCTTTTCAAAACCTTCCATATTTAATTCAATTCCATTTCCAAAACAATTTGGATTCAAAATTAAACTTTAAAATCATTTTAAAATATTTAATTCAAATATCTATGACTTAACCGATTTCCTCATACAATCCATATTTGTGTATATAAGGTGTAGTCCAGGGGTTTTACACAATAGTGCAACATCATCACGGATTTAAGCACATCAATATTGATAAGCGGTATATTCTTATAACGCTTATCTTCCATTCACAGATTCATAGATAAATAATATACATTCATCACAGATAAAATAAATTATATTCATCATCGCTCGAATCAAAATAATTCCTAACACAAAACATTACATACAATGATATCAAATAGTACAAGGCGTTTCACACAATTCAAACATCCATGAGTAAGATTAATTACTCATCTGATTAATTTAAATTAGATTAATCACTTATGAATAAATTGTTTGTAACAATCCGATATTTTCAGCCATTCGCATCTACACATGTCAGACTTGAATTGCTCAAAATACCGCATTGTAAATAAATTTGGAGCAAATGAAAAACAATCACAGAATCACAAATACAGATAAATCAGAATAACTTGCAGCGGAAATTAAAATACCATAGTAGTTCATGAAGCTACTATAATAAAATCTCAAAACAAATACATAATATCTGTCTGAAAAGCATATGCAGTAGAAATCTCAAATACATAGAAGTTTATAAACACCAAAGCTGAAATAGAACAATTGAACTGAAACAGAGAGATAACTAGACAAGCAAAAAATAATCTCCAGCGATTCCTAGCACCAGAAAAAGAAATCCAAAGCTAAGCTGTAAATACTCAGTCTGACCCGAGCGTAAAGTAAAACACAAAACACTCGAGTCAAGACATAATACTTATATAAGTAAACGAAATCAAGTGAACTGTAGTAGTAATGCACTATAACTTAAAGGATCTTGGGATCGCCCATCCTCTTAGGATCAGTTAAACCATAAATTAAATACATCCCGTGGTTAAATTCCAAAATGGAATTTTATACTTCAAAATTAAATATCATTTCACAATCTAATATCATTTCAAATCCATTTCAAAATATCACAATATCGTTTCTTTCCAAACCTCATTCATTTCTATTTAAATTTAGATACCATTTCAAATCACATTTCAAATGGTTTTATATTTCAAATCAAAATACTCCATTTAAACCATTTAAAAATGAAGTTGTTATAAAATAATCAAATATTTAATTTCCAAAATTTTAGCTTTTTAAGAATTCAGTTTATTCACTTAAATTTATTCAAACATTGAAATTTCAACTTTCATAGCACATAGAAAATGCTACAGAAAATTTCATTTGAAAACCATTTAATTTAACAAAGACAGCATTTACAGATATGATGTAACAGTTCAAGTTTGAAATAAAAGCTTTAGTTAAATTCTGCAACTATGGCACTTACAAAGTGCTGTAATAGCCTTAGTTCAATTTTAGCCATTTAATTTATTTGTATCGACTACAGCACTTAGAAATGCTGCAATATCCTTTACTTCAGAAATGATAGCATTTCTGAAATGCTGTTAAATTAAATTTCAAATTTCCATACAATTCCACAGACCATTAAACTTTAATTTAAAGCATTTTTAACTTATAAAATCATATTTTATCACTAAAAAAATGATCATTTAAATACCCTTTAATTGATGATTTTATAAAGTGAAATTTCATGCAAAAATTAAATTTCTTTAATAATTCACTTATAAAATTTAATGTACAATTTATAACATTTCATTTACTTAACATTTAAATTTAATGTACCATTTCATAAAATAAATTTAAATTCCATTTATTTTCCTAAACTTTTCATTTTTAAACACATTTCACATTTTCTAAGTTAAGTTATATTTCAAATTTTAATTTTAAACATTTATTTATTTAACTATATTTTAATTTATAGAAAACAATTACAATCTATAAAAAAAATTAAATTTAAATTTAAATCAAATTATCATATTTTCTTACTTGACTTAAACTTCATTTATTACCAAAATCATAAATTCCAAAATTAACTTATATTTCAAATCCTACTTTACCATTTATTTATTTCACTTATTTAACTTAGAGAAAATCACTAATATTTTGTAAAAATCATTTTTAAATTTAAAGCAAAATATCATAATATTTACATTCTACAATATTTTAAAAATTTTAGAAAAAATATATATATTAACCACGGGTCTGTATATAATTTTTTAATCTAAGTCAAATGATACAGATAATATATCATTTCAATCCGTAATTTACAAAGGAAAAATCCGGGTTCTATCGTTTCAAACCCGCAATCCCAAGTTAAATGAAATAAATAAAAATCATTCATGCCTATCATTTCAGCCCATAACGATTTTTCCCTATTCTAAAGTCCGTTCGGGTATGTATCATTTCAACCCATAGTGATTCTAATCTACAGGGAACTTGTAGTGTGATAACCTGATATAAATAAACCGAATAACATTATATAACAGTAACAGATGATATAACAAGTGTATAAACAGGGGTAAACATCATATAAATAATATCCTAGGCAGTTATAACATAATAATATGAACTACAGATTCACAAGATGTCAATTTACTACTTATATAAGTACGGAATGTCTGGTGAGAAATAATCACCTCTACAAGCTGGTGATAACCGATTCAGATACACAAACAAACACTCGGAAAGCACGAAGGCACGATTACAGACTCAAGTGAGAGGAGAGCCAAAATAGTTGTCTTGTACATATGAAACAAAACAACATATTTCACATTATTATACAACCCATATATCATTAAACAAGTTATAAAATAACACTACAAAAATATCACACACAACTTGCACTTGCTTTCACCTATCAAATGCTCGGCCAAAGAGTGAAACTTTACTAAAACACAATAAGTTTTTAAAAATTATAACCTCACTTTTAAAAATGTTTTAAAATAAAATATATACCTAACATGTCATATAACACATATTAAAACTTAATTTAACAAATAAAATATCATTTATATAAATTAAAATAGACAATTTTACTAAATAAATCAATTTACACTCAATATTGTAAATAGCATAACTTTCACAATATAAATTGGATTCCAACTAAACGAAAAGTGGCATTCTTAAAATTTAATCTATTTTCATAATAAAAGATAAAATTCAAGAAGTCAAATATTTAAATTTTGAATTTAAAAGTCAAAGTTTGACCAGATTGACCAAAAATCCATTTTTTCTGGAAATATTTAATTTTTTCAGGTTTGAAATTATAATTCACACAAAAATCAAAATTTATATTTAAAATAAAAAATTTATCCATTTTAATAAATAAAATAAAGTTTTTAAATTAGGAGTTTCAATTTAAATAATTAAAAGAAACAATTAAAATAAATCACAAAATTCAGGGTTGTTACACTCTCTCCCACTTAAATCTTTTCGTCCTCGAAAAGGAATGAGCAAGGAAAATAAGGAAAAACAAGATAGTACTTGAAACGAACAATTCCGTATTCAAAGCACGAATGCTCTCCTTCGTCTTTCAGGTACAATCTCGATCATCGGTACTTCAGTGTACTTAGATCAGACTAACAGATCTCCTTCTTAGCTGCTTCGTACCTCTGTCGATAATACGAAGTGGCTTTCTCTCGATAGTCAGATTGGGCTAAATATCCAACTATCAAGAGTAAAAGGCTGAACAAAAGAGCTAGGTCATGAAGATACCAGAGGCGATGTGAGATGACGAATACATCATGCACTCCAGAAAATTTCTCGGGCAAATCCAAACAATAAGCCAAAGAACCAAATCTTTCCATAATACAGAAAGGACCCTCGAAAAGGAAGAAGATAGAAATAGCTAGAAGGGAAAGTAGGTAGAAAGAAAAGGATGAACCATATTTTTAAAACTATATAAATTTCAATTTAAAATTTTATATTTATAACATTTTGAATATTTTTTTGTATGATGACTAGTCATTTGATTCAAATTTTCAGTTTGAAGTAAACAATATTTAAAACATTTTAAATTATTTAGACAGGTAAAATAAATGATCAAAATATCCTTTGTATAATACTTTATCAAAATACTTTTATAACTCAATGTCTTAATAAGTTTACTTTCGTTCCTGCAGACTCTGGCCATGCGTTGATCAGGTGCAAAGCTAGAATTCTCCAGGTACTTAGTAGACTTGTTTCACACCCAGTGAAAATACTGGAAAAACTTTTAAAAATAGATATGGAAAGTACAATCCAAACAAATAAACCAACCAAATATTTGACTAACCATGCATTACAGATACACAATGGTTACGCCTGGATCCCTCAGGAAACATCCGTGCCTATAAGCTATCTCAATCTGCGAATTACGCTATGATGACTAGTAGACCGCAGATACACAATGTCTACGCCTCGATCCCCTAGGAAACATCTGTACCCTTAAGCTATCTCAGCAGCGGATTTCGCTACTAATACGACCTTCATAGATCGCTTGATACACAATGGTTACACCTCGATCTCCCAGGAAACTTCTGTACCCCCAAGCCATCTCAGCCAGGCGAATTACGCTATGTAGTCGTGCTCACAAGACCATGGAGATAGCCATGGAATTCGATGGACACTCGAGTATCATATCCGAAAAACCTAAACCAGAGAGAATAATATCGATAGAATGAATCCACAGTGTGGCCACAAAGCGGATATCAAGCAGAAGGCACTTTCCATATCTGTACTACGAAAATATGTATCCTATAGTACCTTTCAAATCACTTTCAAATATCATACTTATATAAAGTCCATTATATATAATATTTTATTTCAAAGAGAATACTTTCCAAAATCAATTGTATATCAAATCACACTTATATAGACTTTGATTATATAAGACTTCTCTTTCCAAATTGAGTACCTTACCAAATCAATAGCTTTCAAATAAACTTCATACTTATACAAGTCCATTTTATATAAATTCTATAACCCCCAAATCTAGTATTTAGTGAAACAAGGTTCTCAATTTCAATTCCTTTCAATAATGTTTTAGTTTCAAAATCATATATTATTTTGCCAAATCATTTCTTCCAAATTACATATATTCAGTTTCAAAGTTTCTCAAAACAATAAATTTAGAAAATAATCCAAATTTCCAAATCAACAAAATTTAGATCAAACAAATTCATTTCCAAAACATCATATAAATACTGGGTTTTACTATCCAATCTATTTTCAAAACAAATATCTTTCTCAAAAATCAATTTATTCCCAAAATGATTTCCAATTTAATCCCTTTAAGACCTTTAAATTATTTATTTCTATTCAAAAGATCAATATACCTTTTTCAAACTATTTAAAAACTAAATTTTATTCAAAACATTCCAAAACTAAATTCCATATCAGTATAATTCAAAATAGTCTTATTCATTTACTTAACAAAACCGTTTCAACTCATTTACCTAATCGATTGAATTATATTTTTTTTTCCAGGACTACTTAGCGTTGAAAATTAAACCTTGATTTGGAAGTGCTCGAACTTTAAAATAGTCAAAGAAATTATATTTAAAATCCAAAGCTGGAAATCACCAACAAAACAATAAATCAATTCCAATAGATAAGGTTATACTAAAACAAATCTGAATCTCGAGGACTGAACACCGGCTTACTTTAAATCATTTCAAATATACATGCATATATCTTTCGAACATCAAACCATACTTCGAAATCTGAAATCAAAATTTGTTTCACAAAATCACTCGCATAGCAAAGCCACTAGAGTGGCGTCTCCCCCACTCAGAAACTCGAAAATCAATGTCGATGATGCATGCATACATCACCGAAATTATTTTCCAGCGACATAAGTGGTTTCTGGACATTATTTTGACGAAACTTCTCTGAAATCTCTTCGAAATCATTGGAATTCATTCGATTACATTTGAAACATTTCTTATTCATAAAATATCTTTAAACCATATTATTACTATTATATATTTTCCAAATCTTAAAACCACACCGGAGTTCGATTCCTCGAAATTCAAATCAAAACCCTTCAATTATAACTCATTTTATAAGTTAAATTCTTGTAAAATTTTCAAAATTTCAAATCCATTCAAAGCTTCAAATTTTCAAAGAAAGAAAAATATATAATACATATCGAAAACATTTCACTTTTATATATAAAATGGGGTCATCCTTATCAAAATAATAATTTCGATGTATGCATAATTTCAAAATACAACCAAACACAAATTTTCAAGGGGTGATTCAAGGTTATATTTCAAACAAACAGAGATTCAAATTTCATATCATGCGAAAACAGAAACATAAATATCTTTAGTTTGATAACTTCCGCTAAGCAAAAGATATAATAGAGTTCACCGAATGCAACCTAACAACTACTTAAAACAAACAGATCCACACGATACCACCCTACATAAACAAAGCATCCGTATTAATTCTACCTGGTGGTTGTTCAACGGGCCCAGAACACTCCCCCTCAATATGCCCCCAACTCCTATACTTCTGGCATAAATGCACCGCACTCCCATTTCCTTCTCGAACTGTGGGTACGCAGTTTTCTTTCCGTGCTGTCTCTCAGGACAATCTCTGGCTATATGCCTAGCCCTCCCACAATGGTAGCAAATGGTTGATAGGCTAATTGATGTAGGAAGTGCAGGTTTCACTTTCATTACCATCTAGCAGCGACTTGGAAAGTGACCCCTCTTTCGACATTTAAAACAGAAAATCTCGGATCGAAAGCACTTGCCCTCACTCTTCTTACCTTTATCTCTCTTCCCACACATGGCTACATAGTGTCCCTTCTCCTGACACCGATAAAAAATGACACGGCCATAAGGACCAGGTCTTGCCCTTTCCCTCCACAGCCTTTCCCAGTTCTCCATTGCTTCCTCCTATTCCTTACGGGCTAGTGCTCTTAGAGCTAGACGAGCTGCTTTCTGCTCTTCCGATCTTGCCATAACTACGATAGCTTCCTATCAAGAAAAGAGTCTGGATCAACAAGATAGAATTTCCAAATCCTTATGAATCCTAACAAATAAATTGCTAACAAGGTGGATACCGAAGGAATGAAGTTTAGAAGATCTTGATTTCGAATTAAGAAGATTTTTATACCAAAATAATCTTTGAAAAAATCTTTTAAAATCATTTGGAAATCAATTTATACTTCGAAAATACGTTCTCTCACAAAGAAATGATTCTGAGATTGATTACACTCATTCTAGGGTATTTTTACTCCATCTCTAATGAGTTTTTGCTCCGTAGGCTATGGTTTGCCTAAAAACCAAAGCTCTGATACCAATTGTAACAACCCGATATTTTTAGTCATTCGCATCCACACATGTCAGACTTGAATTTCTCAAAATACCGCGTTGTAAATAAATTTGGAGCAAATGAAAAACTATCACAGAATCACAGACACAGATAAATCAGAATAACTCGAAGCGGAAATTAAAATACCATAGTAGTTCATGAAGCTACTATAACAAAATCTCAAAACAAATACATAATATCAGTCTGAAAATCATATACAGCAGAAATCTCAAATACATAGAAGTTTGTAAATACCAGAGCTGAAATAGAACAACTGAACCGAAACAGAGAGATAACTAGACAAGCAAAAAAAAATCTCAAGCAATTCGTAGCTCCAGAAAAAGAAATCCAAAGCTAAGTTGTAAATACTCAGGCTGACCCGAGCGTAAAGTAAAATACAAAACACTCGAGTCAGGACATATATACTTATATAATTTAAACCAACTCAGGTGAACTGTAGTAGTAATGCACTATAACTTAAAGGATGCTTGGGATTGCCCCTCCTCTAAGGATCAGTTAAACCATAAATTAAATACATCCCCTGGTTAAAATTCCAAAATGGCATTTTATACTTTGAAATCAAATATCATTTCACAATTCAATATCATTTCAAATCCATTTCAAAATATCACAATATCATTTCATTCGAAACCTCATTCATTTCTATTTAAATTTAAATATCATTTCAAATGATTTTATATTTCAAATCAAAATACTCCATTTAAACCATTTAAAAATGAAGTTATTATTTTAAATAATCAAATGTTTAGTTCCCAAAATTTTAATCTTTTAAATATTCAATATATTCACTTAAATTTATTCAAACAGTGAAATTTCAACTTTCGTGGCACTTAGAAAATGCTACGGAAAATTTCATTTGAAAACAATTTAATTTAATGAAGATAGCATTTACAGATATACTGTAATAGTTCAAGTTCCAAATAAAAGCTTTAGTTAAATTCTACAACTACAGCACTTACAAAGTGCTGTAATAGCCCTTAGTTCAATTTTAGCCATTTAGTTTATTTGTATCAACTACAGCACTTAGAAATGCTGCAATATCCTTTACTTCGGAAATGATAGCATTTCTGAAATGCTGTTAAATTAAATTTCAAAATTTCAATACAATTCCATAAACCATTAAACTTTAATTTAAACCATTTTTAACTTATAAAATCATATTTTCTAATAAAAAAATGATCATTTAAATACCCTTTAATTTATGATTTTATAAAGTGAAATTTCATACAAAAATCAAATTTATTTAATAATTCACTTATAGAATTTAATGTAAAAATTTATAACATTTCATTTACTTAACATTTAATTTAATGTACCATTCATAAATTGAATTTAAATTCCATTTATTTTCATTAACTTAACTTTTCATTTTTAAACACATTTCACATGTTCTAAGTTACGTTATATTTCAAATTTCAATTTTAAACATTTAATTATTTAATTATATTTTAATTTATAGAAAATCATTACACTTTATAAAATCATTTTTATATTTAAATTTAAATCAAATTATCATATTTTCTTACTTAACTTAAACTTCATTTATAATCAAAATCATAAATTCCAAAATTAACTTATATTTCAAATCCCACTTTACCATTTATTTATTTCACTTATTTAACTTATAGAAAATCACTAATATTTTGTAAAAATCATTTTTAAATTTAAATTCAAATCAAAATATCATAATATTTACATTTTATGATATTTTAAAAATTTTAGAAAAATATATACTAACCACGGGTCTGTATATAATTTTCTAACCTAAGTCACATGATACGGATAATATATCATTTCAATCCGTAAGTTACAAAGGAAAAATCCGGGTTCTATCAATTCAAACCTGCAATCCCAAGTTAAATGAAATAAATAAAAATCATTCAAGCCTATCATTTCAGACCATAATGATTTTTCCCTATTCTAAAGTCTGTTCGGGTATGTATCATTTCAACCCATAGTGATTCTAATCTACAGGGAACTTCCAGTGTGATAAACTGATACAAGTAAACAGAATAACATTATATAAAAGTAACAGATGATATAATAGGTGTATAAACAAGGGTGAACATCATATAAATAATATCACAGGCAGTTAAAACATAATAATATGAACTATAGATTCATATGATGTCGGTTTACTACTTATATAAGTACGGAATGTCTGGTGAGAAATACTCACCTCTGCAAGCTGGAGATTGTAACAACCCTAGATTTTGCCTGTATATTTTAAATTTGACTTTATTTTATTTTTATTATTTTAAATTTATTTTATTTCAAACATTTTATTTTTAAAATATAAATGTTGATTTTTATGTGAATTATAGTTTCAAACTTGTATAAATTGAATATTTTACTGAAAAGTGAATTTCTGATCAAACTTTGACTTTTAAACTTCAAACTTAAATTATTTAAAATCTTAATTTTTTTATGAAAATAAATGAAATAACTTGAATACTGTTTTTCGTTTCATTGAAAACGGATTTAAATTGTGAAAGTTATACTATTTTCAATATTGTGTGTATATTAAGTTATTTAACAATATTCTTTGTTTTAATGTATATAAACGATATTTTACTTGATATATCTTATCCTAATTTGTATATTTATGTTACTGTATGTATATTTTTGTATTATAATAATTTTGAAATGAAGTAAACAATTTTCCAAAGTCAATGGTGATTTATTTGTAATTTCTGGACACCGTTTTAGATTATTAAGCAATTTCTTTAAATCTTTTTCTATTTTCTTTAAATTTAATTTTTTTATGTGTTATTATGTTATTTTAAGTATATTTTGTCATTTAAATATTTTTAAAGTGATGTTTGAATTTTTCCAAAGCTTATTGAATTTATTTCCAAATTTTAAAGCCTAGTTTCCATTTTTCTGCTATTTTCTTTATTTAAATTATATTTAAATTAAAATTTATATATTTATTTGTGAATGAATTTTTACTTTTATGTTGTTATCTTTGTTATAAATATTTTTACAAGTCCATATAAATTTTCCAAAGTTCATTCTGTTTATTTTCCATTTTTTTAGACTAGTTTGCAATTTTGTGCTATTTTCTTATTTTAACCTTATATAATTAATAAATATTTATATATATATATATCTTATATTTTGTTATATTTTATAAATTTTGACTGGAATCATTATTACTTTCAGTAATATAAACTTATATGAATAAATTAAGGAAACACCAAAGGTTTTAAAAGCTTTTGAAACGTAAGTTGTTTCTTTTACCGTTTCCTCATTTACTCTCTGGCAGTTTTTATTTATTTATTAGGCTTTACTTCATTTGGCTGTATATTACTTTTTTGGCAGTGTATTCCAGTATTCATTCACTAAAAAAATTTCCATTTCTCATCCATTCACGGCTAGGAGAAAAAAATTGGGTAATGGCCTCGTCTTTTTGCATTTTTTTCTTCCATTTTTTCCATACTTTTGTCTTGTTTCTTTCTTCTATTTGCATGGCCTCCTCACTATTGCCATGGCCACCACTCTCTACATCTATTCCCTGCTATCATCACCACCTACACTCCAGGTCATGACCATATCCGAGCCAACCATGGTGACAAAACCCCTCAAAATCCAACCTATGCCTTGAAAACATGCTAGTTTGAGCATTGTTGCTTCACCACTTCATTTTCCATCACCACCACCTTTGTCCAGACCACCACACACCACCCTAACATCCTTCCAGATCTGAACTTGAATGGCCAAGCCAAACGAATCCAAGGCCGAGCCCTTTTGTTGACCAAAACATGCTATTTTGCCTTAAACCCTTAACATTCTCAAGTTGTAACCCCTCCACCTTCAATGCCTTGTATCCGTGCATTCTTGTGTTCATACCTGAGCCATGCTATGTCCAAACCCGAGCCAAATACACCCCTAGGCCATGCAAAACAATAATAGAAAGCGAGGCAAAAGATCGTGTGTTCATATTGCTTTTTATTCCAAAGTTATTTCAATTCAATCGGGTATTGAATCTATGTTTGTGCTTGGTTTTGTTTATGGGTTGTGACAAGATCATTGAGCTTGGTTCTCTTCCCACTTGGATCTATTGTTGTGTCATCTTGCCTTTTGGAATCCTTTTATGTCGTTTGTATTGCAATCTCCAGCTAAAAAGGTGAGTAAAGCTCACACGATATTTATACTTATGCAGTTGTGAAACAACAGCAACTGAATGTGTAGAAAAAATATGTGATGATATAACTGCCTGTGATTAATTATATATGATGTTAAACCTGTTAAATTTCATGTCATATCATCTGTTATTATATATATGTTGTTACTGTTCATTTTTATATATGTCTATCACTGCAAGTTCCCTGTAGATTAGAAATCACTATGGGTGGAAATGATACATACCCGAACGGACTTTAGAATAGGGAAAATCGTTATGGGCTGAAATGATAGGCCTGAACGGTTTTTATTTATTTTATTTAACTTGGGATTGCGGGTTTGAAATGATAGAACCTGGATTTTTCTTTTTAAACTGCGGATTGAAATGATACATATCTGTATCACTTGACCTAGGTCAGAAAACCATATACAGACCCGTGGTTATTTTATAAAGTATTTTGAATAAGTTTAAGTATTTTAAAATATAAATTTATGAAATTTAATTTAAATAGGTTTTTTAAATGTTTAAAATAAAGAAATTATGATTTTTCTATGAGTTGAAAATGTAATTAATGAATGGTTAAATGAGATTATTAAATATAACTTAAGTTTGGAAATTTGGAATTTTGGTTAAAAACGATTTTTAGGTTATATGAATAAAATGGAAATTTAATTTTATTGGAAATTGGTAAATATGATAATTTGATTAAATTTGGAATTTAAGTGATTTATTAAAGTATTATTGATTTTTCTTTGATTTAAGTGGTTAAATAAATGAATGTTTAAAAGTGGTCTTTTAAAAGTATAACTTGACTTGGAAATGTAAAATTGGTTTTAAGTTAAAGGTTTAAGTTAATTAGAAAAAAAATTAGTTTATTTGAGAAATGGAGGAAAGATAAGTGTTAAGTTGCTTATTTAAAATATGAAGAATTGGAAACCTTTACACTTGAATTTATTTAGTAAATTGTTGAAAATTGGATGTAAGTATAAGAAATTTATTGTATAAAAATAATATGTTAAATGATATGTTAATGAGCATTTTAAAGGTTAAAATGATTTTTAAAATGTTTATTGGTTTTAAATTGAAGTTTATTTTTGGCTGGAAATACACTAAAACCTGGAATTAACTTTTAATAGCATTCAGAAATGCTATAGTTTTTTGAATTGAACTGAAATTGTGTAAAAAGAGCTATTGCAGCATTCCTGAAATGCTGTAGTTGCTGTAATTGAACTTGTAGGCTAATATTGGTCTCAGTCTATTGTAACATTCTCTGGAAATGCTATAGTGGTCTGCAGTCTTTGCTGAAATCAAATTTAAACCTTGTTTTGAAATATGAGCTACCGCAACATTTCTGGAAATGCTGTCTTTGCTGTTTTAAACTAAAATTTAACTAAAACTGAGTTTTAACAGCATTTTTTAAGAGCTGTCTTTGTTTTAAAATGTTTTCAAGTATAACTTATAACAGCTTTTTTTCTAAATGGTACGAAAGACTGAAATTTTAATATGATTTTTGACTTAGTAAATGAGCTCAGAATGACTTGAAACTTTGAAATTTGAATACTTGATTTGGAAGTATAATAATTACACTTTTAAAATAATTTTAATTGAATTAAATTGATGGAATATAAATTATTTAAAAGGTGATTTGATATGATAATAAATGAATGTTATCTTTGAATTTAAAGATGTTTAAGATATGATATATTGAATGATTTGAAATAAAGTTTTGAGAAGATATGATATTTCAATGTATTAAATGTTTGAAATAAAGTTTTTGAAAGTTATGATATTTTGAAATTAAAATGATTCAAAAACAAAGTTTGAAAGATATGATATTTATGTATTAAAAATGATTTGAAATGACTTGATATTTAGTTCGATAAATATTTGAATTTGAAAGATGTGGCATGTTGATATATTGAAATGGTTTAGAAATGATTTAATCTTGCTTTGATAAAGATTTGGATTGAAAGGATATTTAATTTTGAAGTATGAAAATATTGTTTTAAAGTTATAACCACGGGTTATAATAACAATTGGTTGTTAAAGTGATCGGGATCAGATATTGTCTTATAGCCGGCCAATTCCGAAAACCGCTTTAACAACCATGTACGCGGTGGAGTTTCCAGAATGAAGTAGGATGGTGGAGCGTTTCCTTTGAGGTAAATACGTGGACCTGACTCCCGTGAGTTGGCATAAGGTGGCTAAAACAGGAGCGATTCTCGGGCCAATGAGGTCATTCCTCTGATCGGACACTCCTCTTCGATACTATGCTTTGACTTTGGATTGATTCGGTGGCCACCTTTACTTTTGATTTTAGGGGAGTTTGTTTCGAGGTGGGCGGTAGCTGCGCGTTTCCACCAGCCCGGATAGCAATTGGTATATCTACCCCGACATTGCCTAGTTGTGTCGTGTCACCTACCCTATCGCGCCATATACGAGTTTGGTTTTCTCCCTAGCCCGTGTGATATCCTCTGGTGGCTTCCCGATCAGGAGGGACTATGATATTGGATGGACTACTGGGATATTACGTGTTAAGGGCTATATGGGTAACCCCTTAATGCTATGAAAAAGTAAGTTTATTTTACTATAGACATTATTATAATAGAGAAATGTTACTACATAGTAAATAGTTTAACGGATCCTTAGAGGATGGGCGGTCCCAAGCATCCTTTAAGTTACTTGTACCTTATATTACAGTTCACTTGAGTTGGTTTACATTGTATAAGTATGTATGTCCTGACTCGAGTGTTTTGTGTTTCTTCATGCTCGGATTAGACTGAGTGATACAGCATTTGAGACTCACCTTCGAAGTTGGAAGCTTTGCTTGAAGATCCAGCTATCTATTCCACTTTCGGCTATCCAGTTGATTCCATTTATCCGGTTTGTTCCAGTGATGTATTATGATTCATACTTGGTTATCATGTTGACACCTCCATTGTATCTTGTTATCTCCGTTGTATCTTGTTTGATTCTGATGTATTTATATAGTAGCTTCGCGAACTACTATTTCTTTTACTTCCGCTGCATTATTATTATTCTGTGTCTGTGAATCTGTGATTTTATTTACTGTATATTCTGAGATTTGCCAAATTTTTATCTACAACGCGGTATTTTGAGCAATTCAATTCCGGCATGAGTGTCTACCTATACACTTAAAATGGATGACAATGGTTGAAAATATCAGGGCATTACAGTTGGTATTAGAGCTTTGGTAGCTCTAGGTAATACTCAACATATGGAGTGAATGTATTTACAGAATCACTTTCATTCGAGTTTGAATCTCTTCCTTTTTGACTCGATTCCTTTGAATTTTGGAACGTTCCCTGCAGTTCCAAAATCCATTCGTGTCCTTCACTATTCATCTTCTTTTGAGTATCTCTTAACTCCGCTTCGAATGATCTTTATAATGAGTTGGCAGTCCCGCCAATCTCAAAAATTCAATTGTAAAAGGGTGAAACTCCTTTACAACTAGCATCGATTCACCAGAGATTTTTATCTACCCTTGGTTTAAATGCTAATATCTTTTGTTATCCCAAACTCTAACTCTTCAGATTTAATGTAGATTTACCTCAGAAAAATCCACATTAATCTTATTCTTTAAGTCACGGTTGACCCGGTTAATGTTGCCCATGATTTATTTAAGCTTATCCACCCCCTACTCTGTTATTTAATCATCCTGTCTCTTGTTTCCAATCTATTCTTCCAAACATTTTGAATTGTACTGGTATATCTATGTTTTGTTTTATATATTGTGCAGTTTGAGTTGTTGATGTTGATTTGGGTTTCCGATCGATTCGTCTGATCAACGCTATCGATAGGATTTCCAAAACACTTTGACAGAACAAACTGACACAATATTATTTTCAAATTTGGTTAATGAAATAAATTTTGATATATAAGTAAATTTATGGAACTTAATCAACTGATTTAAATTGATTATTTGAAGTGATAATACTTGATTTATCATTTATTGTTCTATAAATGAATTTATAGATAATTATAAATTGATTTGGTAACTGAAATGAATTTAGAACAAGAAATCTGAGAATTTAATTTCCGATGGTTTCAAACCTTGTGTTTAAAGTTTTAAAGGGTTATATTATTTATAGTATTTACGAATAGAAATTTGTTTTCAGAGAGATTGAAAGTTTAAAAATTAGTGCTCTTCTCTTTGATGCTGGAAAATAACTTCGGTGATGATCGCTTTTAGCGCCAAAATTGGTCACTAACACCTTTAGAGAGTTTGTGTAGAGAGATTAATGAAGAAGATAAATTGAAATAGAGAAGATAATATAAATTAGAATGCGGGAGACGAGAACACAGAATTTATAGTGGTTCGGCGTTGTAGCCTACGTCCACTTTGAAGTTGATCTTTTATTTCTTCACCTTTAATTTGATTACAGATACAATCCGTTTTTAAGTATTCGAATACAATTGTGAAATAAACAGTGAAGTTTTTGTATGAGGGTTGAAAATGGCAGAGTCTCCCCAGTGCTCTCTAAAATCTCATCCCGTTTTCTGTGCCCCTGCCTCTCTATTTATAGACGAAAGTGGGTTGGACTTCCCTGGTGGCCCAGGTGGCTGAATAGCTCGGTCCAAATAGCGTAAGTACTATGCGCCGAACCAGAGAGGCCGAACGAGGTATGCCGAGCCTTCCTTTTCGTGCCGAACGAGGTATGCCGAGCCTTTCTTTTCGTGCCGAACAAGGTATGCCTTTGAGTGAGGGATGTAGGTTGAATGAGGCTGGGATGCCGAACAACTTGGGAATGTCAAATGTTCCTTGGAGGACGAAAGTTCATGGATGTCGAAGGATCTTATGCCGAAGGATCGCATGTCGAGCGTCCTCCTTTGGCCGAACGGTATTCAATACCGAGCGCTTCTTGATGCCGAACGCGACCCCATGCCGAACGATCGTTTGTATGCCGAACGCCCTTTGAGCGAGCGTTTACTACAGCCGAACGTCCACTTCGGCAGAACGTTCACTCTGGCCGGACGTGTTCTGGATGTCGGGTGTCCTTCGAATGCTGAACACACTTTACACCGAGTACTCCTTAGAGGACGAACGTTCACTTTGGCCGAACGTTCTTGGGTAGCCAAGTACCCTTTGGATGCCGAACCTTCCTGGGAGGCCGAGCAGTGGTCAAGCCGAGTACTAAGTTGCCTGGCCAATCCTTTAGGAAACACTTGCCCCCCCAAAGTACACCGTGTGTTCGAACAGGGTGTGGTTTGAACTACTGGATTAGTGCATTGCCGCCGAATTCCAAGGATGCTGAATAGGATGACCCATGCCGAACGTCCTTTATGCCGAACGATTGTTTTTTATTTTTTTCTTTGACCGGTTCTACCGGTCAGAGTCGTTTCGGCTTCTTCTCTTTTCTTATAAATCCCAGTACCCTATTCCTTTCTCTCTTTTTCACTTCTTGACCGTGACTTTCTAAGAACACCTATTTCCTTTAAATTTTCAATCTTCCCTTCCGTCCTCTGAACCCAGCACGTCCTTCCTACAATCTCTTCCCAAGCTCCTACCACTCCTCTTGGTAAGTGTTTTCACATGTGTTTGTTTAATCACAAACTGTAGTTTGATGATAGGATCGGTAGGAGGTACAGGGAAGAAGAGACGATTCTTTCTCGTACCCCGAGGCTGGAATTTGATTTGACCTTAGGTAATTCTAAAGCAGGTGGAACGGAGAGGAGAAAGGTGGGAGTTCGTTGTTTAGATGTGTGGTGGTTCGGCACAGTTTCTTCGTGCCGAATGGTGTCGGTGGAAGAAAGTGTATGGGGGCAGGAAGCAGTTGGGACGTCGAGCGTTGTTTCGGCTGAAATGGGATTTTGGCCGAACAGAACATGCCGAACGATACCCAGCTGAACCAAAACATAGATGCCGAACGATGGCATGCCGAACAATAACATAGATGCCGAATGACGGCATGCCGAACAATAACATAAATGCCGAACGATGGCATGCCGAACAATCAACTTGTCTTGCCTAATTTCCTAACTGAACTTTGCTTGACGTAACCAGATAACTTTCTCTAAATCTAGGGCTGTAACCATCATAAAGAAAGGCTTTTGGAGACGGTCAGTGATGACGGTCTTTGAAGGCGGTGATTTTAAGCTCAGTTTTATGTTGATAATTCCAAACATTCAAGGCTTATACACTATTGATTGCACCAGTTCACACACCACACGGGGGGGGGGGGGGTTACCTGCGTTGTTAATTCTAACGTCGATTATTTTTCGAGTATAGTTCACACAGGTGCTTGGTTGGGTCTGCTATTTATTCAAGATGTCCAAAAGATCCAGTTCTGCTGCACTTTCCGACAAAGCTGGGCCGTCTTCTAAGCGAATGGCCCCCGACACAATTGACCCATCAGTTTCTCCCGCACATGACTGGGCTCCTGATACTTTGGAATCGTCGATTTTACTGGATGACCCAGTTGACTCACAGTCTTCGAGAGTCACGGAGGCCGCTCTTAAGCGGATATGTTCTACTCATGGCATTCCGTTTGTTGACGTGCTCGTTCCGTCCGGGCATGATCGCCCTCATCTGCCCCCAGTGGGATATACGGCGTGTAGCAAGTTCATGTGCTGGGTTGGTAGCGTGCCACCTTTCAATCTATTCCTTCGCGACGTGCTGCAGTATCTGGACGTTGCCCCGTCTCAACTTCGTCCAAATGGTCACGCTTTCATTTATGGCACGTACATGCTTTTCATGGCCGTCTTCTCCAGGCCTCCAACTCCCGGCGATATAAGGTACATCTATATGACCAAGAAACGGGGAGAAAGCCCCTCTTACATGTTTCTTGAGCCACATCGAAAGTGCCAACTTTTCACTAGCGCGCGGAGTAGCCAATTCACCCTGTACAAACAGGAGTGGTTTTACGTGCGCTGCCCCCAAGGCTTTGCAAGACGGTGGGTTGAAGGAAATAAGTTCTTTCTCTGAGTTGATGTCCGTTCCCGATTGAGGTTGAACTTCTCCTAACTCATTGTTCTATTTTTTCAGATCTCGTCCCACGTCCCGAGGGCCGGGGGTACTCCGATGCTGTCGACGCCATTAGAGCTCTTCCTGCTGAAGAGCGAGATATCCGAGCCCTCATTTCCAATGAATCATTATCAAAGTTCGGTTTGTTAGCCCCTGGCCGCCGGGTTAGTCTTCCAGAGGGCGCCTCGCTTCCCAAGCCTGTACACGTCAGAGGGAAAAAACTGCCTGAATTATCCGTTCGCCCTTCTCTTGAAGCTCCGAAAGAAGGGGAAATTCCAGGCGAGTCACCTAAAAAGCAAGGTGAGGAATTAGGCTCTGCAGCCGAAGTTCATGATATTGAAACGTCATCTTCCCCTTCGAAGGGGAAAAAAGAGCTGGCGTGCAAGTCGAGGAAGGAGAAAGTTGGTGGGACTTCCGAAGTTACGCCTATTCAGCCAGAGAAAGAGGCTTCTTCACAGCGCGTTGAAAGTTCTCTGAAGGGCTTATCGAACCTCTCCATTCCCGACGACTTGCTTAACTATGATTTTAACGACCCAGAGCTGTTTAAGTTTCGCTCGCCCGTCAGGGGCGATGTGGGAGGCCCGGCCCCGATCCAAGGGGAAAAGACTCCCGTTAGCAAAGCCACTGGTCCGTCGGGGGGTAGCACTAGGACACACACAGACACATGCATTTCACTTTGCACCAACTTTTCTTTCACCATTCCGCTCTCTCGCTAATTCGCTATTGTTTGATTGCAGGTGACATGGGGCGCTCTCACGGATACGACCGTCTTCGTGGTTCGTCGACTTTACGCCAGTCTGGTCGGGACTCGGCCCTCGGGAAGCGCCGAGATAGAGACAGCGACAGCGACCGAGATTATCATGCCCGGGACTCGTCATCCCGGAAGAAAACTTAAACAGCCCGAACACCACCAGGAGACCTCTTCTTATCAGGAGCGAAGCAAAGACAAACGTGGCCATAAGAAGTCGCATTCTGATGCTCCCCGGGACCAACACTCTGACTCTTCTTCTACCCGGCACTCCCGAGATTCTCATTAGAAGGGCGAACTTTCAAAGCCGTCTCCTCCCGCTCCCGTAACAGACCCAACAGTGTCGGAGAGATTGAACGAACTTAAGGCTAAGTTTTCGAAGATTTGTTTTGATGGGTTAAAGTTCCTCCCGGCGATTCATCCTATTCCCGGAGATGTCAAACAAAATGCTATCGCCTGTACCAATGACGTCTACGTGCAACATGACGCATTCGTCCATCTGGCTGAGAAACTTTCTGAAGTCTCTATGGAGCGCCAACACGAAATCGATCGTCTAAAACTCGAGGCCATCCATGACAGGGATATCACTAAGGCCCAGGACGAAGAGCTGGCTACCTATAAGTCCGAGCTTGATGCTGCTCGTCTGAATGCTAAAGATACCGCCGAGGCAGTCTCTCGGCTTGAATTGACTCATAAGAAAGAGCTCGATGAAGCGGTTCAACGGTGTGGGGCATTAGCTTTGGAGAAAGACTCCGTTCAGAATGAGCGGGATGTGCTTAATAGACGAGTTAAGGAGCTCGAGGAGCAACTCAATAAGGAGAAAGAAGAGAAAGTGGCCGCCCAGGTTGAGGCACATCACTATTGTGACGAGATCGTCGCCACCCGGCTCTTAAAGGGAAACTTGAAGACGATCTCTCTAAAATCGAGGCATTGAGGAATGAGGCCCGTGAGGAAGGTAAAAGGGCAGCAACTGTCGACATCGACTCTCGCCTCGAGGCGGCCAGGGAAGAAGGAAGGGAGGAGATAAAGACCGAATTCGACCCGCTCATCGCTGAGTTCAATGCCCGAGTTCTCATGCATCGAGATCTAACTTTTCTGGGCGACGGCTACCTTGAGTCATTGGCCGAGGCATGGGAGACCCTGATTCAAATCAGGAAGGTTGAGAGCGGCGCCGATGAGGTTGACGAAGAAGCATTGATAAAAGAATTCCTGAGGGGGAAGGAGCCTTCAGATTTATCAGCGGCTAATGCCCTCTACAGTAAAGGCTCTCCCTCCAGGAAAGGGAAAGAGGTGGCTACTGACTCTTCCGGCGTCGTGCCCCCAGTTCGCATGCCTACTCAATCGGCCAGTCGGCCAATACTTGACCCCTTCGAGCGGCACGTTGGCTATGACCCGGAAGCCCCCGGGCTTGGCATTCATGCTTTATCTCCCATCCCGGAGGGTGAGACCCCCCTGATGACTGAGAACCCACCAGCATCTGGAGAGTAACCTCTGTGCTTCACAAAGATCTTTCTCGTTCCCTCAGAAGTTTTTGTGTTCTAACACTTGTTCTTTTTTCGTGATTTCTGCGCAGGCTGTTCTGACCCCGAGCCTACTCCGAGGAGCGATGCCGCCAAGGAGGTGGAGAAAAAGGCGAGTGACGCTACTCAAGCTGGCAGGGATCCTGGTCCAGATGCTCAAGTAATCGGGGCGCTTAATGAAGGCAAATTCGAATCTTCCTCGGAGAGTTTTGAAATAGAAATCACAGGCGCCTCTGAGCACACATCCGAGTTGAGCATGAAGGAACGGCTCGAGAAAGAGAAAAGAGATACGACCTCGGTCAAGGTCAAGCCGCATGGAGTGGACCTGGACGATCCTCTGAACAAACCATTGAAGGTCATTCTTCCTGGCAAGTCCCAGCCCATGGATGTTCCCCTTACGTCTTCGGTCGTCACCCCTCCGTCAGGGAAGGATTCCAAAAGTAAGCGCTCTAGGAAGGAACCATCCGGGAAGAGGTCAAAGAAACATAAGAAATGACCGTCGCCCCCATTCAACGAGAACTAGTTTAAGTCATGTACTAATTTTTGTAGACTGTATAAATGGGATGCTGGCTCCGGACTTCGGAGCGTTTTTGTAACGGGAAGCTTTTTGTGAATAAAATTTGATCTTCACTTTTGTCTTCTCAAAAGACTTTTATTATTCAGCTTCTTTTATGGTTGTGATTGAAATCTGAACTTAGACTTCTTGGTTCGTCTTTACATGGCTTGTGAGCTTCCCTGGATTTGATCAATCTCCACTTGGTGCTTCAAGCACTTAGAATATTTCATAGCCCGTATGTTGGGGACTTGACATATCCAAGTCATTTGCGTCGTAGTTCCTATTTAAGGAACTCAAAGGTCTGAACTGCTTGTAATTAAGTCTATGCACCGGACTTCGAGTACTCCAGTCTATGCTCCGAGGACTTGGAGATTTCAAGTCATTTGTATTCGAGTCCGCACTCTGGGGACTTAGAGTACTTCAGTCCGCGCTCCAGGGACTTGGAGATTTTTTGTCGTTTATGCTAGAGTCCGCACTACGGGAACTTAGGGTACTCCAGTCCGCACTCCAGGGACTTGGAGATTTTTAATCGTTTATACTCGAGTCCGCACTCCGGGGACTTAGAGTACTCCAGTCCGCACTCCGGGGACTTGGAGATTTTTTGTCGTTTATACTCGAGTCCGCACTCCGGGGACTTAGAGTACTCCAGTTCGCACTCCGGGGACTTGGAGATTTTTTGTCGTTTATACTCGAGTCCACACTCCGGGTACTTAGAGTACTCCAGTCCGCACTCCGGGGACTTGGTGATTTTTTGTCGTTTATACTCGAGTCCGCACTCCGGGGACTTAAAGTACTCCAGTCCGCACTCCGGGGGCTTGGAGATTTTTTGTCGTTTATACTCGAGTCCGCACTCCGGGGACTTAGAGTACTCCAGTCCGCACTCCGGGGACTTGGAGATTTTGAATCGTTTATTATAAGCGTTCGTGCGCTAGCCAGGATATCATAATTTTTAATTGCGCGTCATAGGAATATCATACGAAGAGACATTGGTCATTCATGGAAAAGATGGCTTCAAGCCTTTATTGATGAAAACAAGCTAGATTATCTTATTACATGCCAAGAAGAAAGCATACTGGAAATAAATGCAACTACCGCATAAAGGAAATAGAGTAAGTGTAATAAAGCCGCAAATGCTCGCTGTTCCATGCTCGGGGGAGTGTTGCACCATCGACGGTTGCTAGCTTGAAAGTTCCTTCTCCAAGCCTCCGTTTGATGACATATGGACCTTCCCATGCGGGATTCATGTGCGAAGGGGTTGGAAAGACTCATTTCAAAATGAGATCTCCCACACTAAAGGTTCTTGGCTGGACTTTTCCATTATAATATTTAGTGACTCGGTGTCTGTATGAGGCTGCTCTCAAATCAGCTTCTTCGCGCTTCTCATCAATGAAGTCTAATGATTCCAATAAGAGATCCTGGTTTGACGTAGGATCGTAATAGGTTACCCGGTGTGACGGAACTTCAAGTTCTACGGGTATGACGGCTTCCATGCCGTACGCCAGTGCGAATGGTGTGTGGCCAGTCGCGGTCTTGTGGGTAGTTCTATAGGCCCAAAGCGCTGTTGGGAGTTCATCCACCCACTTGCCTCTAGCCTTTTCCAAACGCTTCTTCAATATGGACTTGATGATTTTATTGACGGCTTCTACCTGCCCATTCGCCTTCGGGTGGGCAACTGCTGCGAACCTTTACTCAATACCATACCTCTAATAGAACTCTTTGAATTCCTTGCTTTCGAATTGAGTTCCGTTGTCCGTTATGATGGTCCATGGGAGGCCAAAACGACATATGATATTTCGTACAACGAAATTAATGACTTTCTTGGTGGTGATTGTAGCCATAGGCTCTGCTTCTGCCCACTTGGTGAAATAATCGACTGCCACTATTGCATATTTTGCGCCTCCTTTGGCTATGGGCAGAGATCCAATTAGGTCGATTTCCCACATTGCAAATGGCCAGGGACTAACCATTTGTGTGAGTTCCGTTGGCGGAGCTCTCGGAATCTTTGCATATATCTGGCATTTGTCGCATCTCCTCGCATAGTCTGCAGCATCCTGATTTACAGTCGGCCAATAATATCCATAGCGGAGGATTTTCCTCGCCAAAGTTTGCCCCCCGGTATGATCGCCACATTCTCCCTCATGGACTTCCTCCAACACCCGTTTTACCTCATCATGGGCCACGCACCGGAGTAGGGGGGTCGAGAATCCCCACCGATACATTATCCCGTCTTGCATTACATAACGCGAATCTTTACGAAGGACTTGGCGTCTTTCGCTTCTTTTCTCAGGTAAGTCCCCGTATAGCAAGTATTGTTTGATCGGGGTCAGCCATGATCCCCTTTCGAGTTCGGTCTCCAAGACGAGGTCTATCTCCATCATGTCTATACTTGGAGCAAGCAGGGTCTCGACAGGGAACAATCCCATCTGTTGTGCATCGCCAGTACTCGCGAATTTAGCCAACGAGTCTGCCTCCCTGTTCTATTCGCGCGGGACATGCGAAATGTCATAGTATTCCAGGTTTACTAGTAGCTCCTGGATTCGAGAAAGGTAAGGATCCAGTCTCTGTCCTTTCGCTTGGTAGTCTCCTCGTACCAGATATACCACCAGCCGTGAGTCGTAGAAGATTTCGATGGACTTTACCCTCAGTTCATTGGCAAGTCTTAAGCCAGCAATCAGTGCTTCGTATTCGGCTTCGTTATTTGTCGCTGTAAATTCGAGCTTCAAAGCGTAGCAAATCAATCGGTTTTCGGGAGTTACCAGAACTATCCCAGCTCCTGACCAACGGTCGTTAGATGCCCCGTCAATGAACATCTTCCATCGGACAGGAGGGATTACTTTGTGATTTTCGCTTGGTTCATCCGGAATGGTGAACTCAGCAACGAAGTCAGCTAATGCCTGCCCTTGGATGGTCCTTTGCGGCAGGTAGGTGATATCAAACTGGCTTAACTCGATGTTCCACTTTAGCATCCTACCGGAAGTTTTCGGTCATTGGAGTACCTGTCGCAAGGGTTGGTCAGTGTTAACACTGATTGAGTGCGCCTGAAAGTAGGGACGAAGCTTGCGTGATGCAATCACCAGGCAATAGGCAAGTTTCTCGATCTTTGGATAATTCTTTTCTGCCCCCGTCAGTCGTTTACTAACATAGTACACCGGCCTTTGAACCTTGTCTTATTCGCGAACCAGGGCTGTACTGATAGTGTGTTGAGATACAGCCAAGTACACGTACAACGTCTCGTGGTCTACCGGTTTTGACAACACTGGAGGACTTTCCAAGTGTCTTACGAGGGCTCGGAATGCTTCCTCGCAGTCAGTCGTCCATTCGAAGTTTCTCTTTCCTTTCCTTATGACATCGAAGAAAGGAACGCACTTATCTGTGGCTCTGGATATGAATCGACTGAGCGCAGCTACTTTTCCGTTCAAGCTCTGTACCTGTTTTATGGTTCTAGGTGCCTGTATTTCTCGGATGGCCTGGATCTTCTCCGGGTTAGCTTCAATTCCTCGTGCATTCAAAATGAATCCCAAGAACTTCCCTGATGCCACGCCGAATGAACACTTTGAAGGATTGATCTTCATCCCATAGTGCCTTAGTATATTGAACATTTCCGCCAAGTCTCGAATGTGGTCGTTTGACTGTCGTGACTTCACAAGCATGTCATCCACATAGACTTCCATTGTTCTCCCAATCTGATCTTTGAACATTCGATTTACCAGACGCTGGTAAGTTGCTCGGCGTTCTTCAGTCCGAAGGGCAACACTACATAGCAGTATAACCCAACATTTGTGACAAAGCTGGTCTGTTCTTGGTCTGGGATGTGCATCGGAATTTGGTTGTATCCAGAATATGCATCCATAAATGACAATAACTCGTGCCCTGCCGTTGAATCGACCAGTTGATCAATTCGTGGTAGTGGGAAGCTATCCTTCGGGCATGCTTTGTTTAAATCAGAATAGTCAACGCAGGTTCTCCGTTTCCCGTTTGCTTTCTTTACCAACACAGGGTTGGACACCCACTCCGGGTAGAGGGCGTCGCGGACAAACCCATTGGCTTTGAGTTTATCCACCTCCTCTTTGAGAGCTGTAGACCTCTCCGGGTCCATGCCTCTCCTTTTTTGCTTCACAGGTACGTGTTTCGGGTTTATATTCAACATATGACTCGCGATTGCAGGGGAAATCCCACGCATATCAGAGTGTGTCCAGGCGAAGACATCAAGATTCGCTCGGAGGAAATCAGATAAATTCTCTGCCATTAGGGGATCGAGCTGTGACCCAATTTTAAGAACTCGTGTCGGGTCGTTGTGGCTAACTGGAATATGAATTGTTAGTGCGGCCGGTGCTGCGTCTGGTTCCCTGGGTTCCCCTTTGTCATCTCTCGGATCTATGTCTCCAACGATCCGAGAATGTCGCCCGACCCAGGGCTCGGGCGCTAATTGTCAATCATCAGAATTCGGGATGCGGACGATGCTGTCCGCAGTCTTCCCCTTTTCTCTGCGCTGGACCTCTCTCAGCTCAGCCACGAAACATGCACGTCCGGTTGCTTGGTCGCCATGCACTACGCCAACTCCTTTGTCCGTCGGGAATTTCAATGTGAGGCACCACAGGGCCAAGGCTGCCCTGAAATCTGTGAGGGCTGGTCGTCCCAAAAACACGTTGTATGGTGAATCAACATCCAGCACTATGAATGGTAGGATTCGCACTCTCCTGCGTTCACCTTGTCCCAGTTCAACTGGTAACTCCACATATCCTACTGCGTCTGTGGCTGCGCCGTTAAAGCCATGGATTCGGGCTTTGGATGGCTTCAAATCCTTAGTCTCCAGCTTCATTTGTTCATACGCTTTCTTGAAGATGATGTTAATGGAACTTCCGCAATCAATTAGGATTCTCCTTACGAATGCCGGTCCGATGGTTGTGGATATGACCAATGGATCGATGGTGGGAGCTTCCACCTTATCCGCGTCTCTATTCCTGAATACAATATCGTCGTGCATCGTGCGCTGCTGCTTTGCGGGAGTTCCATCCTCCACATTTGAATAACACTCATGCTCTGTATGTCTCAAGGAATTAGCATATCGCTCCATTTCCTGCCAATTTTTATCCGCAGGATGAGGTCCACCAGCAATTGTGTTGATAATCAACCTTCCCACAGTTCGAGTAGGTTGCTCTGGTTGGTGTAGAGATGGGCCACGTCCGGGGTCTGAAGTCTCTTGTCTTCCTTCTGGCGTATCTTTGACGAATTCCTGCAGCTTCTTCTGCCTAATCAATTTCTCAATAGCGTCATGGAGATGCCTGCATTCGTCTGTGTTGTGCCTATAAGACTCGTGAAAGCGGCAATACTTTCCAGTCCGCTTTTGCTCCTCTGTCGATTCCTTAGTGCGTGGTTTTCTATATTGAAAAGTGTTGCAGGTCGATAAGTAGATGTTTTCAAGAGACGCATTCAGTGGAGTGTATTCGTTGTAGGTTGGGATCCTTGACTTCCATCTCCCCGTTTCCTTCTTCTTTCCAGGATTTCCACTTCCAGTTCCCTTAGACTGCCCGGGCTTATTTTGGATGCTGGCCCGAGTCTTTCCAGGGTTGTTGTCGGTTGCTTTCATGGCGGTGTTGCCCTTTACAGACTCCTGAACGGACCCCGGTGCCTTGTCTTTCCTTATCCACCGTGCCTCTTCCCTCCTTATGAACTGGTGGGCTTTCGAATAGAAATGTTCCAATGTAGCTGGTGTCTTTCCCGCCAACCAATCCCCAAATTCAGAGTCTGGATCCACTCCACGCATTACTGCCATCAAAATCGCGTGGTCGTTTGGATTGCTCACCTCAGTAGCAGCAACATGAAATCTCTGCAAGTATGCTTTCAGTGATTCTCTAGGAGCTTGGGTCACGCTTGATAAGGACATCACATCCTTGGGTCAAGTGACGTGTATCCTGAATTGCTCTATGAATTTCCTTGCTAATTCTTCGAAGTTCGAGATTGACCGTGGAGGAAGTCGAGTGAACCACATGGTGGCAATTCCGGACAGAGTTATTGGAAAGCACCTGCACTTAGTTGCGTCGTTGGCCCTTGCTGAATCCATCATCCATTCATACCTCATTACATGTTGTCTAGGGTCAGTTTTTCCTTCATAGGCGGGTATGGTGGGCATGTTAAACTTCCTTGGGTGTTCAGCCTGTAGAATGGTATCTGTGAAGGGAGTATGACTCTTAGACATTCCCCAATCTTCATTAGTCAAACCTTGATTCTCTCTCATCAACTGCCTGACCATAGCTGTCAAATCCGGGGTTTGTATGGTAGGGGGAAGGTTGGGTTTCGCTCCACGGGTTTGGTTTCTAGTAGAGTGATCAGTGGCACCTGCTTGGTTATCTTCATCCTTGCGGCGTCTACGCCTTGGAGGTTCATCAGCTGAAGTTGAGCTATCATCTTCGGAGTAGGGGATAGGGCTACCTCCAGCATTCTGATGCTGCTGTGGAGCAAGTCAGGCCATGAGGTCAGCATTAACTTGCATTTGCTCAGCAAGTTGCCTTCTGCTTTCCGTAAGCTCTTTTATCAAGTCATTCAGTTCTTCTCGTGAAACAGCTTCCTCTTGGTTTTGGCTGGAGGGCCCCGTGCCTCGAATTGCTTGTTGATCGTTTGGTCCAAGTTGTTGAACACTAGCGGTTTCGCGGGCATCTACATTTTGGGAGGTCGATCTCGTTCGTGGCCTTCCCATGGTAGAATCGTTGGTTGTAATTCTGAGTAGAATCAACAGATGCCTTATGGATAATTACGGATCTTCTTCGGGGGATTTATGCAATCCAGTAGCTACAAAGTAGATCCTCACAACCTGAGAATCCAATTCTCAGTGAAAGCACCAAAATGTTAGCGCCAAAATGTTAGCGCCGAAATTGGTCACTAACACCCTTAGAGAGTTTGTGTAGAGAGATTAATGAAGAAGATAAATTAAAATAGAGAAGATAATATAAATTAAAATGCGGGAGACGAGAACACAGAATTTATAGTGGTTCGGCGTTGTAGCCTATGTCCACTTTGAAGTTGATCTTTTATTTCTTCACTTTTAACTTGATTACAGATACAATCCGTTTTTAAGTATTCAAATACAAGTGTGAAATAAACAGTGAAGTTTTTGTATGAGGGTTGAAAATGGCAGAGTCTCCCCAGTGCTCTCTAAAATCTCATCCCGTTTTCTGTGCCCCTGCCTCTCTATTTATAGACGAAAGTGGGTTGGACTTCCCTGGTGGGCCAGGTGGCTGAATAGCTCAGTCCAAGTAGCGTAAGTACTATGCGCCGAACCAGAGAGGCCGAACGAGGTATGCCGAGCCTTCCTTTTCGTGCCGAACGAGGTATGCCGAGCCTTCCTTTTCGTGCCGAACAAGGTATGCCTTTGAGTGAGGGATGTAGGTTGAATGAGGCAGGGATGCCGAACAACTTGGGAATGTCGAATGTTCCTTGGAGGACGAAAGTTCATGGATGCCGAACGATCTTATGCCGAACGATCGCATGTCGAGCGTCCTCCTTTGGCCGAACGGTATTCAATCCGAGCGCTTCTTGATGCCGAACGCAACCCCATGCCGAACGATCGTTTGTATGCCGAATGCCCTTTGAGCGAGCGTTTACTACAGCCGAACGTCCACTTCGGACGAACGTTCACTCTAGCCGGACGTGTTCTGGATGCCGGGTGTCCTTCGAATGCTGAACACACTTTACACCGAGTACTCCTTAGAGGCCGAACGTTCACTTTGGCCGAATGTTCTTGGGTAGCCGAGTACCCTTTGGATGCCGAACCTTCCTGGGAGGCCGAGCAGTGGTCAAGCCGAGTACTAAGTTGCCTGGCCATTCCTTTGGGAAACAATCACGACATCATCAACGTTCATTTTCGAGTTTCGAAGTGAAGAGACCGCTCTGTAGACTAACTACAGCTTTGTTTTGGTAAATCAAATTGATTTGATTGAATTTCTAAAATATGACTTGATTTATAATATATAGAGATATGATTTAAATTTGATTTGATAAACTATGTACATACCTTTAGTTATCTCTAAATGGTTTGAAGAAATCAGGAATTTTTATTTTTAAAGAATAATTCAATTATAAAAAGAAAATCAAAAATTCTGGATAAATAATTCAAACTTGAGATAATTGAATTGGAAAGTTTTATTTGTATAATACACAATTGCATTCCAATATAACTTACCTTAATTTTAAAAGTTAACAATGTAATTGGTTAATATACAATATAAAAAGTTTTTATAAATAAAATTTGAGTGGTTATAATAAATGTTTTACAGTTGTATTTTAATTATAAAATGATTAACATAGGTAAATAGAATAAAGGGTAATTGAACAACCTACAATACAATAATTTTAAAAGAACTAAGAATAAAAGAAAGCAGTTATAATAAATGTAAGTTTATTTAACATAAGTGATGAATATGTTAAGAGGAATAAATTTAATTTTAATTAGGAATAAAGAAGAATAAAATTTATTAAGTACATTGTGAGTGTAAAAAAATGATTATTTTTCAAACCCATGGTTTTAAAAATTGTTAATTTAAGATGATTGGATAATAAGATAATGAAATTTGAGACAGTTAAGATTTATTTAACTTGTGTAAAGATTTATTCTCTATTTAAGTTGAAATTTCCATGATTTCAAATTTATTTCCTTATTTTGTTTTTCAAACTATCTTTTGGTTGTCCTTATCATCCTTATCTGACTATAGACTGATATAGGCATCTTTCTATAATCTTTCTGTTTAGAAATCTTTCTATAATCTTTGATAATCTGCACCTTGTTAAACTTTTCTATAACAATAGCTATCAGGTATAATTTCAATCTCCTTGTCATCTTATCCTAATCCTATTTCACTCTATCTTTGTCTGTGCTTTGCCGTACCTCATTCCTTTTCGGGGACGAAAAGTTTTGAGTGGAGGAGAGTGTAACAACCCTAGATTTTGCCTATATATTTTAAATTTGACTTTATTTTATTTTTATTATTTTAAAATTTTTTATTTCAAACATTTCATTTTTTAAATATAAATGTTGATTTTTATGTGAATTATAGTTTCAAACTTGTATAAATTGAATATTTTACTGAAAAGTGAATTTCTGGTCAAACTGGTCAAACTTTGATTTTTAAAATTCAAACTTAAATTATTTAAAATCTAATTTTTTTTATGAAAATAGATGAAATAACTTGAATACTGTTTTCGTTTCATTGAAAACGGATTTAAATTGTGAAAGTTATACTATTTTCAATATTGTGTGTATATTAAGTTATTTAACAATATTCTTTGTTTTAATGAATATAAATGATATTTTACTTGACATATCTTATCCTAATTTGTATATTTAAGTTATTTTATGTATATTTTTGTATTATAATAATATTAAAATGAAGTAAACAATTTTCCAAAGTCAATGGTGATTTATTTGTAATTTCTGGACACCGTTTTGGATTTTTAAGCAATTTCTTTAAATCTTTTTCTATTTTCTTTAAAAAATTTTTTTCATGTGTTAATATTTTATTTTAAGTATATTTTTTCTTTTAAATATTTTTAAAGTGATGTTTGAATTTTTCCAAAGCTTATTGAATTTATTTCCAAATTTTAAAGCTTAGTTTCCATTTTTCTGCTATTTTCTTTATTTAAATTATATTTAAATTAAAATTTATATATTTATTTGTGAATACATTTTTACTTTTGTGTTGTTATCTTTGTTATAAATATTTTTACAAGTCCATATAAATTTTTCAAAGTTCATTCTGTTTATTTTCCATTTTTCTAGACTAGTTTGCAATTTTGTGCTATTTTCTTATTTTAACCTTATATAATTAATAAATATTTATATATATATCTTATATTTTGTTATATTTTCGAAATTTTGACTGGAATCATTATTACTTTCAGTAATATAAACTTATATGAATAAATTAAGGAAATACCAAAGGTTTTAAAAGCTTTTGAAACGTAAGTCGTTTCTTTTACCGTTTTCTCATTTACTCTCTGGCAGTTTTTATTTATTTATAAGCCTTCACTTCTTTTGGCTGTATATTACTTTTTTTAGCCGTGTATTCCGATCTTCATTAACTAAAAAAAATTTCCACTTCTCATTGATTCACGGCTAGGAGAAAAAAATTGGGTAATGGCCTCCTCTTTTTGCATTTTTTCTTCCATTTTTTCCATACCTTTGTCTTGTTTCTTTCTTCTATTTGCATGGCCTCCTCACTATTGCCATGGCCACCACTCTCTATATCTATTCCCTACTATCATCACCACCTACACTCCAGGTAATGACCATATCCGAGTCAATCATGGTGACAAAACCCCTCAAAATCCAACCTATGCCTTGAAAACATGCTAGTTTGAGCCTTGTTGCTTCACCACTTCATTTTCCACCACCACCACCACCTCTAGCCGCCACCACAACCTCTGACCAGACCACCACACACCACCCCAACATCCTTCCAGATCCAAACTTGAACGGCCAAGCCAAACCACTCCAAGGCCGAGCCCTTTTGTTGACCAAAACTTGCTATTTTGCCTTAAACCCTTAACATTCTCAAGTTGTAACCCCTCCACCTTCAATGCCTTGTAGCCGTGCATTCTTGTGTTCATACCTGAGCCATGCTATGTCCAAACCTAAGCCAAATACACCCCTAGGCCACGTAAAACAATAATAGAAAGCAAGGCAAAAGATCGTGTGTTCATATTGCTTTTTATTCCAAAGTTATTTCAATTCAATCGGGTATTGAATCTATGTTTATGTTTGGTTTTGTTTATGGGTTGTGACAAGATCATTGAGCTTGGTTCTCTTTCCACTTGGATCTATTGTTGTGTCATCTTGCCTTTTGGAGTCCGTTTATGTCGTTTGTATTGCAATCTCCAGCTAAAAAGGTGAGTAAAGCTCACACGACATTTATACTTATGCAGTTGTGAAACAACAACAACTGAATGTGTAGAAAAAATATATGATGATATAACTGCCTGTGATTAATTATATATGATGTTAAACCTGTTAAATTTCATGTCATATCATCTGTTATTATATATGTTGTTACTGTTCATTTTTATATATGTCTATCACTGCAAGTTCCCTGTGGATTAGAAATCACTATGGGTTGAAATGATACATACCCGAACGGACTTTAGAATAGGGAAAATCGTTATCGGCTGAAATGATAGGCCTGAACGGTTTTTATTTATTTTATTTAATTTGGGATTGCGGGTTTGAAATGATAGAACCCGGATTTTTATTTTTAAACTGCGGATTGAAATGATACATATCTGTATCACTTGACCTAGGTTAGAAAACTATGTACAGACCCGTGGTTATTTTATAAAATATTTTGAATAATTTTAAGTATTTTAAAATATAAATTTATGAAATTTGATTTAAATAGGTTTTTAAATGTTTAAAATAAAGAAATTATGATTTTTCTATGAGTTGAGAATGTAGTTAATGAATGGTTAAATGGAATTATTAAATATAACCTAAGTTTGGAAATTTGGAATTTTGGTTATAAACGATATTTAGGTTACATGAATAAAATGGAAATTTAATTTTACTGGAAATTGGTAAATATGATAATTTGATTAAATTTGGAATTTAAGTGATTTATTAAAGTATTATTGATTTTTCTATGAATTTAAGTGGTTAAATAATTGAATGTTTAAAAGTGATCTTTTAAAAGTATAACTTGATTTGGAAATGTAAAATTGGTTTTTAATCAAAGGTTTAAGTTAATTAAAAAAAAAAATATTTTATTTGAGAAATGGAGGAAAGATAAATGTTAAGGTGCTTATTTAAAATATGAAGAATTGGTAACCTTTACACTTCAATTTATTTAGTAAATTGTTGAAAATTGAATGTAAGTATAAGAAATTTATTGTATAAAAATAATATGTTAAATGATATGTTAATGAGTATTTTAAAAGTTAAAATATGATATTAAAATTGTTTATTGGTTTTAAATTGAAGTTTATTTTTGGCTGGAAATACACTAAAACCTGGAATTAACTTTTAATAGCATTCAGAAATGCTATAGTTTTCTGAATTGAACTAAAATTGTGTAAAAAGAGCTATTTCAGCATTTCTGAAATGCTGTAGTTGCTGTAATTGAACTTATAGGCTAATATTGGACTCGGATCTATTGTAGCATTCTCTGGAAATGCTGTAGTGGTCTGCAGTCTTTGCTGAAATCAAATTTAAACCTTGTTTTGAAATCTGAGCTACCGCGGCATTTCTGAAAATGTTGTCTTTGCTGTTTTAAACTAAAATTTAACTAAAACTGAGTTTTAACAGCAGTTTTTAAGAGCTGTCTTTATTGAATTAAAATGTTTTCAAGTCTAACTTATAACAGCTTTTTTTCTAAATGCTACGAAAGGCTGAAATTTTAATAAATATAATTTTTGACTTAGTAAATGAGCTCAGAATGACTTGAAACTTTGAAATTTGAATACTTGATTTGGAAGTATAATAATTACACTTTTAAAATGATTTTAATTGAATTAAATTGATGGAATATAAATTATTTAAAAGGTGATTTGAGATGATAATAAATGAATGTTATCTTTGAATTTAAAGATGTTTAAGATATGATATATTGAATGATTTGAAATGAAGTTTTGAGAAGATATGATATTTCGATGTATTAAATGTTTGAAATAAAGTTTTTGAAAGTTATGATATTTTGAAATTAAAATGATTCGAAAATGAAGTTTGAAAGATATGATATTTATGTATTAAAAATGATTTGAAATGACTTGATATTTATTTCGATAAATATTTGAATTTGAAAGATATGGCATGTTGATATATTGAAATGGTTTAGAAATGATTTAATCTTGCTTTGGATTGAAAGGATATTTTATTTTGAAGTATGAAAATATTGTTTTAAAGTTATAACCACGGGTTATAATAACGATTGGTTGTTAAAGTGATCGGGATCGGATATTGTCTTATAGCCGGCCAATTTCGAAAACCACTTTAACAACCATGTATGTGGTGGAGTTTCCAGAATGAAGTAGGATGGTGGAGTGTTTCCTTTGAGGTAAATACGTGGACCCGACTCCCGTGAGTTGGCATAAGGTGGCTAAAAAAGGAGCGGTTCTCGGGCCAATGAGGTCATTCCTCTGATCGGACACTCCTCTTCGATACTATGCTTTGACTTTGGATTGATTCGGTGTCCACCTTTACTTTTGATTTTAGGGGAGTTTGTTTCGAGGTGGGCGGTAGCTGCGCGCTGCGCATTTCCACCAGCCCGGATAGCAATTGGTATATCTACCCCGACATTGCCTAGTTGTGCCGTGTCACCTACCCTATCACGCCTTATACGAGTTTGGTTTTCTCCCGTAGCCCATGTGATATCCTCTGGTGGCTTCCCGATCAGGAGGGACTATGATATTGGATGGACTACTGGGACTATTACGTATTAAGGGCTATATGGGTAACCCCTTAATGCTATGAAAAAGTAAGTTTATTTTACTATAGACATTATTATAATAGCGAAATATTACTACATAGTAAATAGTTTAACCGATCCTTAGAGGATGGGCGGTTCCAAGCATCCTTTAAGTTACTTGTACCTTATATTACAGTTCACTTGAGTTGGTTTACATTGTATAAGTATGTATGTCCTGACTCGAGTGTTTTTTGTTTCTTCACACTCGGGTCAGACTGAGTGATACAACATTTGAGACTCACCTTCGAAGTTGGAAACTTTGCTTGAAGATCCAGCTATCTATTCCACTTTAGGTTATCAGTTAATTCCAGTTATCCGGTTGGTTCCGGTGATGTATTATGATTCATACCTGGTTATCATGTTGACACCTCCGTTGTATCTTGTTATCTCTGTTGTATCTTGTTTGACTCTGATGTATTTATATAGTAGCTTCATGAACTACTAGTTTATTTACTTCCGCTGCATTATTATTACGCTGTATCTATGAATCTGTGATTTTATTTACCGCATATTTTGAGATTTGCCAAATTTTTATCTACAACGCGGTATTTTGAGAAATTCAATTCCGACATGAGTGTCTACCTATACACTTAAAATGGATGCGAATGGTTGTAAATATCGGGGCGTTACAGAGATAACCGACTCAGACACACAAATAAACACTCGGAAAGTACAAAGGCATGATTACAAATTCAAGTGAGAGGAGATCCAAAATAGTTTTGTTGTACATATGAAACAAAAAAACATATTTCACATTAATATACAACCCAAATATCATTAAACAAGTTATAAAGTAACACAACAAAATATCACGCACAACTTGCACTTGCTTTCACCTATCAAATGATCGTCCAAAGAGTGATAAGGCATGACCATGGGGTCTGTTTGGTCAAGTATGGGTCAAATTTTCTCGGCCTAACTAAGGTAATGAAGGTATGGGAGTGGTTATGCATGAAAATACAAACACAAGGCAACAATGTGAATTTTTGCACAAAGACAAGCTTCGGCTATGGGTTTATTTGGCACGGCTTGGCCTGGTGGGGTCAAGCAATGATGTGGCAAAGGTCTTTGGGTCAGGTAGGGATGGTGGAAGGTGGTGCAAAGAGTGGATAAGGGATTCTGTTGAAGTGGTGATGCATCGGTGAGTTCGGCTAACATGTTTAAGGTGATGCTTTGTTAATTTTTTGTAGAGCTCCACCATCGGGATTGCCACGGCCAGTTGGATCAAAGGAGATGGAGGTGTTTTCAGCTGGACAAGGTGGTGATGGAGGTGGTGGTGATGGTGGAGGCAAGAGGCCGAACATAAAGGTGAAGCATAGGCAAGATGAATGCATAAAACAAGGAAAGAAAGAGTAAAGATATAAAAATCATTACCAAAGTTTTGCTTCAGATTGAAGGCCGAAGTTTTTAGGGTTGAGAAACTTTATGATGTGAATGAGAAAGAAAAGATATGCGGCTAAAAATAATAGATATGGACGGTAAATGTTAATGCATGTGTTGATTGGAATTGGAAAGGCAAAGAAGGTGAAAAGACAAAGACAAGTGAAAGGTTTAAAACTCTTCGTATTTCCTTTATTCTTTTTGCATTTTTAAATACATATGAAAATGAATATAAATAAAATAAAAGCACAATAAAATAATGTATGAAAATAAATAAATAAATGAATTTTAGATAAATATAAATTAATTAAGAAAATAGCTTAAAAATAGAAACTAGGTTTTAAAAATTGAAAATAAAATACAATAAGTTTTGGAAAATTATAACAACACTTTTAAAAATGTTTTAAAATAAAATATATGCCTAAAATGTCATATAACACATATTATAACATGATTTAACAAATAAAATATTATTTATATGAATTAAAATAGACAATTTTACTAAATAAATCAATTTGCATCCAATATTGTAAAAAACATAACTTTCACAATTTAAATCGGATTTCAACTAAACGAAAAGCAGTATTCTTAAAATTTAATCTATTTTCACAATAAAAGATAAAATTCAAGAATTAAAATATTTAATTTTTAAATTTATAAGTCAAAGTTTGACCAGATTGACCAAAAATCCACTTTTTCTGGAAATATTCAATTTATTCAGGTTTGAAATTATAATTCACACAAAAATCAAAATTTATATTTAAAATAACAAAATTTATCTATTTTAATAAATAAAATAAAGTTTTTAAATCAGGAGTTTCAATTTAAATAATTAAAATAAACAATTAAAATAAATCACAAAATTCAGGGTTGTTACATTGTTAATCTCGGTTAATTAATTAATTACAACCCATCTTAATTAATTAACCCTTAATCATTTATTAATTAACCTCTTATTATATGTTAATCAACCTTTAATTCTTAATTAATCAATCTTAATTAATAAGTCAATTAATCTTTAATCATTAATTAATTAACGTTTAACTACTTAATTATTCTTTAATTAATTAACCCTTAATTAATTACCCTTTATTAATTGCTCTAAGCAATTAGCTTTTAAATCAATTACACAAAGTAATTAGCTTTAATTGAACTACATAAAATAATTATCATTTAAATCAGTTACATTAATAAATTAACCATCAATTAATAACATTAACAAATTATTCTTTAAGTAATTAAGTAAGTAAACCTTTAATTAATTATCTCAATTAATTATTCCTTTAATTATTCTGCTTAATTAACTAAAATAATTTTTTTTATCTTAATTCATTACTTAATTACATTATCTAATTTAAATGCTTGAAATCATGTTATTCAAAAATATTAATTAATTAAAGTTCAATACACTTACCATAATCACCTTCTTAATTCAAACGTTATTAAACTCCATTTGAAAATACTAAGAAATTTATTCATTATCATCGTATCATTTCAAAATCAATTAATTTTTCAAAACAATTTAAAATATTTAGTGCTAACATTTTTTTGATGGCTGGTAGGCTTGTTATTGTTAAATCCATTGCAATATCAATGTGTGGTTATTATGCCAGAATTTTCATCCTTCCAGCCAAACTCATAAGTATGATCAACTCTGCTTTGAATCATTTTCTGTGGCATGCTAATCCCTTCTCTAAGAAAATGATTCCTACAGCTTTAAGTAAAAAAAAATTCCCTCAGGAAAAAGGTGGTCTTGGAATTATAAATATTAAGGGTTGGAATTTTGCTATGCTATCTGTTAAAATTGACAAGTTATTAAGGCATGACAATAATCCGTGGGCTTCATGGTGTTGTCAAAATCTCATTCGTCATAGAAACTTCTGGAGTATTAGTCCTCCACCTGATTGCAACTGGTCGTGGAGGAACATCTTGAGAGGAAGGAATCTTTCCTTCCTATGGTGCAGCAGAGAATGAAAGATATTAACAAGATATCGTTTTGGTTTGATCCATGGCCGGCAAAAGGAGTCATTTTAGCTAATATTTTTGACTGTGACATGAGAAGCTCCACTGGCATTAGTTGTAATGCAACTCTTTCAAGTTACTGGGCTGATGAAACCGTCTCCCTCCTAAATTGTAGCTCTGCAGAGGTTAGAGCTGAATGGAATGCAATACAAAATAAGTCATATAAACTCAACAATATTCATATTACTTGGAATGACAAAGGGCACTCGATTAATGCTGTTTATAAGGCACTTGATCCCTCCAATGAACATCCTACATTTCTATGGTCTTCTAGAATCTGGGATTCAATGTGTATCCCTAAAGAAAATTTGTTCATGTGGAAGGTATTGAAAAATGGTATTCTTATGCTTTGTAAGCTCAAAGCTTGTGGTGTTATACAATGTGATAACTGTCTCTTCTATGGAACTAAGGTGAAAACTGTTGCGCATTTATATTTTGAATGTGATTTTCCATTCCAAATCTGGAGTGTGATATTGCATCGCTATGGATATCAGAGGCCTATGAGAATCTCGCTTATGGAATGGTACAATATCTTTAAGGCAACTAGGTGGAAGAATGAGAGAGGTAGATTGCTGCTAAGAATATTGAAGAAGGTTTTGTATTGCATTTGGTTGGAGAGGAACAATAGGGTGTATAAAGGGCAAGCTTCCTCTAAACATGTATTGGTTCTTTTCTATTACTAGTTATATGTAGTTTTCTGTCTATCTTGTATGTGTTCACCTCTATCTTGTGGAGGTTAGCAAAATGTAATCTTATGTATTTTAATATTTTGTTCTTAATAATAATGGTAGGGGCCCATTCAACCTCGCTGGCTTTGCCAAAAAACATTTTTTTTGAAATTGGTTTGAAAGCTTGTTAACATTTACATTTTATTAAAAACTTATTAATACTTGAACTTAAACATACTTCTTATTTGAAAGCCTGGTTACTTAAATGCAACTCAAAACTCGAGCCAAATGATCATAAACCCGAAAATATTCCCGAGCTAGCTACCAATCTCCCCTAGAAAATCACAAAACAACTTCGAGCAATGACCCGAGCATTCCTCTTTCTTCCCCAAATCACAACAATCCAGACACAACCATAGCCGTGCACCATGATGGCTCCGACCATCACCACCATCATCGACAAGTCGATATTGACCAACTCGACCTAGTCGACCACCTAGAACACTCGATATCGCCGTGGTTCGAATTCAAGCATTACAACTCAAAACTGGAAACATAACTGATCATCAATCATCACCTCGCCCCGCCATATCGAGCCACCGGCGACCCTGAATCTCCGACCACATCTTCATCACGACAGCACGCCTCTAACCCTTGGTGCGATCACCTAAATTGCTGATGAATTTTACCCTAAAACCTTATCGACCAAACTGGGTTAGTAAACCCTATTTCATCCACGCTCATCCTCCACGTTCGACTATAAATCTTGCGAACAATTTTCCCATGCTCTCCTATACATCAGCTTCCTTCACCATTAATTTCAATGCCCAGTTCGACGTCAATCACCAGAAATTGACCATAAACCCAAATTCGATCAACTCGAGAAACCCCATTGTTCTCAGCACTAAAAATCATGATATTATCTTCAAAATTCATTGTTTACAAAAATGTATCAAATTATGTAACTGAAACAATAAATTTTTGAAGTCGAAATCTTGTCATTTTTGGGATTCTATTGTGTTTTCATCTTTCCCAGTAATTCTTTAACTAATTTTTACTTATAGTTAATTTTAAAATTTAGCTTGCATTCTTACCATCAACTTTTATTTGAAAATCAAAGCCTCAAATTGATAATATATCAAGAAATTGAGTTTAATTTACGTTTGATGGAACCTGAATATAGCAGAAATGTGTATGTGTGTATATACAGACATATACACTCTGATATTTTCATCAATACAAACATGCAATGATAATTTCAAACACAAGCATCAGAATAATCAGCACACAATCAAAATATATACAGGATTGAAATTCTTAAAGGGGGCAGTTTGCTCGCCTTACTTTGAAGAAAACAGAGAAGGATTTTGAATCTGGACATGCAACTTTGAATTTGAATGCTGACATTTTTTTTTGATCTAGACTTGAACTAGAAAAAAACTTGAGATGATTTGATCTTATTTAACCTAAGGCTGATCTTAACTTGATTAAGTTGAATTGATTTGTTGCTCTGACCTTTTAGTTGCTTCAGATTTGCTTGATTCTAATACATTTGCATGCTTTTGTTTTCTAATTATATTTTGATTTCCAGGTTACACTTGATTTGGATCATGATTTTGATTGCTAACTTGCTTGATTTTCTCAGTTTTGAATTATGTTGAAGATGTTTGAGTTGCTTGTTTATCAGAGATGATCAGATCTTTGATTTGCTTTCTGATCTTAAAACTAAAAGAGATTGTTGTTCTCTCTTATCTAGTTTACATGTTTTGCAAACATAAGTTGTTTTCTTTGAAATGCTTTGAAGATTTTTCCTTTTCAGGTTTTTGATTTTTGTTGAGTTGAGGCTTTTGTTTGATCTAATTTTTTGTTTTCCTGGTTTTTTATAGTTTGAAATTTTTGAGGAAGGAAAATGAGAGAGAGGGGTTAGAGTGGTTTATATAAATCTTGTTTTATTTTTATTAATTATTTTTACAAATGACATAAAATTGACATTTATATAATTTGCATGGCAATATTACTAACACTTGTTAATGCATATATTTATTTAGCTACAAATGTTTAAATATGTGTTAAGAGGTTTGCACTTGTATTTTTTTATTTTAAATGCTTACGCGTGTCTTTTAAAAATAATATTTTTTATTTATGTTTAAATACCTCACTTATTTTAAATTTATAATTTTTTTTAAAACCTTTTCATTTTAATAAAAAAATTACTTAACTCTTTTATATTTACATATGATTATATTTTCAAATTTATATTTGTCATGTTTTTAAATGTTATATGCTTTTATAACCTTTAGGAAAATGATTTTAAAACCATTTTACCAATAAGATATGTATACTTTAATTTTTTTATTAAAGCTCATTTTAAATTCAAGTTATTATTCTTTTTAAATGAATGAAGTTTTATACTTATACATTTTTTATTATTTAACCATATATAATTTTTTAAGGAAAATGTTTTAAAACTTAATTTCTATAATAAATCCCATTTATTTATAAATATTTACATTTTTTGAGTTTTTCCAAAATCAATATTTTATTTTAAATTTAACTTTAAATCAATATATATTCATAAATATATTTATTCAAAATTTTCAAATTAATTCACAATCCAATTAATAATAAATATATTATTCAAAATAATTTTTCCTAGATTTCCAAATCAAATTTTTTATTTAAAAACTTATGTGTATATATATATATTCCCATATTTTCAATTGAATTTCACAATTAAATTCACAATTAAATCCAAAAATTAAATTAATTACTGAATTAATTTGACTTAAAAACCGGGATCGTTACAGATTTTGGGTAGAGGATTTGGGAAACCATGGATTTTGAAAGGCTTTTATTTTTGGAAAAAATCAATTTTGGAATTTGAAAAGCCAAGTTTGAGAATTATCGATTTTGAGATATCGAGTTTGTGTAAATGAGATTCATATGTGATTCATATAAAGAGTATGACTTGAAACATACTATATGTGTATAGTATAAAATGTTTCGAGAATGACTGTGGGGAAAAAGGCGCTCCCGTTGAAATGAACTTCTAGTAGGAGATCCACTGGGCGATTCTGCCTCGAGCCCTAAGTGGGGTTCTAAATTTAGTCCTGGCAGGAGGTCCGAACAAACTGAGGTTCCTGAGGATTGTGGTTGGGTAGCGAAAGTCTTAGGCGTTGATGCTTACATAAACATTTGGGTTATGCTGTGACGATAATGTAACTCGATGCCACTGCGATCTACTGCACACCATAGCTGTAACGATCTAATTTTTCGACCCTCAAAAGTCAACATCAATATGTCCACTGTATCAAATTCCGCACGTCGAAAAACAAAACCGTTAGGGTAAAAGAAGATGAAGATAGAAGAAGAAACAGAAACAATAACAGAATCTCACATTTCACAGCGGAACAATTATAACAGATAAATGAATAATCTTTTAAACAAAAGCACTATATCAGTTTATACATCACATCATCAGAGTTTACACGAACACAACAGCGGAAAAGAAATATTATATACTATTGATACGCTTCGCCATCCAGCTTGAACTCTTGATCTCCACAAGATACTTTTCGACCTTGCTCTAGAACAACTGATAACCTGACTCTAGGCTGCCCGTGTGGAAGATTATGGGCACCCAAATTTTAGAAAGGGAACAATAAACTCCATGTCAGTCATGGGACTGACGTGAGATCTTAAAAACAGTTATTTTCACAAAGAAAATAAAAATAAATCCGCTATGCTTTTGGAAAATGAAACTACCATAAGGCCTCCCCGCACACACACAATGCAAGCGCACAATTGGAAGAGATTTCTCCTTATGATAGTCAAACATGCTTGATATGTGTAAATATTTTGATATTATTATTAATGCATAGTGGAAAAAATTTCGAAAATATAATATAAATCTTGACTAGCATAGGTACCATTATATTATGCCTGCTATAGCTACCTCCTGAGGAGGCAGGTTATACAATTTGAAATCGTAAAGGGCTCGTATTGTTTCTTTGTATTTCCAACAAACGGTCAGGCTAAGGAACTTCCTAGGCCACATGGGTACACCTCTGGAGAGACGACCCGAGAACCTAACCGGATCTCTGCCAACACATGGCCGGGTTACCTCTGTAACTAGGTAACTACTACACGAGAATGCCATCCCCCGGTCGTTACCGACCTTTATCCGAGGATCCTCAATAACAACAACCACAAAGTAATAAATTTGCAGCAACCACATAGGTTAAATATTTGGGCTCCATACCATGATACAACCCTTTTCCAAAAGGAAAGGACATACCATCAGGGGGCGCTACCCCAAAATAACCTTGCTGCATCCTTCCTGTTTCGAACATTTTCGGGTTGTGATGTCCGACGAGGTCACGTCCACAAAGCTACGCTTTACAAAAAAGCCATGCTTCGATCAACACATGATCAGCAGCACTTCTTATGCCACATTTCTAAATTAGGAATATATCACAAGTAACCATCAACTATATAACCTCTAAGCTCGTACGTCTCAGAGAATGGTGTCAAGCTAAAAGAATAAATTCTCCGCCACCAACAAAAATGTGTTCAATAGAAACCAACTTTAAATCTCAAATTGTAACGTCAGACACACATCCATACAGGTCCATTCCGGGATTGAACGGAGCTAAAGGCACTTCAAAGAAGCCCTTGCAAATTCGGATATTCACTAATCACATCCGGAATCCCCATCACAAAGGGCGATAAATCTCTATACCAGAGCAATTCGGTGTAAAGACATTCGACAGGTAATCCTTTCGCTTACGAAAATACCCGGTCATCAACACGATCTTGAAATGGAATCCCATTTCGTCGCATCATTATTCAGAATGGGTTTTATGGCACAAAGTCCTTTCCCGGCTAATCCGAACAACGAGCACTTATTTTAAAAATAAGTGTTACATTCAGATTTTAATTAAATCACAACAAATTTCAACTGTTATCTTTTAAAAAAAAAGACCCATCACAAAGATTCGATGTGGTTTTTGAATATCCATTTGGAATCCGACCCCAGGTCGCATCGAAATTCAAATGCCATTTAAAAGCCAATATTGATAGTCGGTGATTTTACTATCAATCAATATTCACAACAATCACCGAATTTCATATAATTTTCCCCTAATTATTTATTTTCAAAATATCTTCGCAAAATATATTTTCAACACTTCGAAAACAAATTTCAGATCACTTTCCTCACGTGGAATAAATTTCCAATATTTATTTACTTCCACTGAAAATTTGCCGAGTTCAAATACTTTAAAATAATTTAAATTACATATAATATATATATATATATATATATATATATATATATATATATGCTTGGAAACATTTAGAATAAAAATTATTTCTAAACACTTATTTAAATACTGGTTATGAAAATATTATACCAATATCTCATATAAGACTCTAAGTACAAACTAGTTTGAAACAAAATTAGTAGATAGGGTATAACTATTTATATACCGTTTTCTAAATCAAATATCAATTAAAACTTTAAATAATCACTTCTATAATTAATTAAATAAATGTTTACTTTAAAGATTTAAAAAAATTCTCAAAAATAGGGGTTTTCAGGCTAAAGGAAAAAGTTAGAAAAAATTTAGTTTCAGGGACAAGAAGTTTGTTTTTTAGACTGAAGGACACTTTTTAGTGTAAATTACAGAATGATAGTTGTAACTATCATTTTCATTTTACACTAAAATGTGTCCTTCAGGCTAAAAAGCAAACTTGTTGTCCCTTAGACTAATTTTTTTTGCAACTTCTTCCTTGTTCCTATTTACCTGTCAAAAATATTTCTCCAAAAATATTTTTTCAAACTAATTTCTAAAACTTTTAATTTATACTTTAAAATCTATTTTGAAAATGTACTCGGCTTTCCAGGAAAAATAAACTTTCCATTCTAAGATAGTTCATTTAAATCAATCAGTAAATCCTTCTGGATTTATTTTAAATTTACGTTCCAAACCCATGAATTACTTTCCACACTTTTTTAAAAAATAAATCAATATTTATTTTTTTAAACAAATTTTCCTTTTCTTTATAAATTCCCATTGTGAATTTAAATTTCCAAATATCCACTAACATACGACTTTCAAATTGATTTTCAAGTATTCACTTTTAAACATCAAATCAAATTTCCAAATTGATTTCAAAGATTTATTTCCAACACCAAATCAATTTTCATATTGATTTCTAAATTTATTTCAAACACCAAATCAAATTCCAAATTTGATTTCTAAATTTAGTTCCTTTTAAAATAAATTCCTTTATCTCTTCCAAACTATTTAAACTCCGTATTTTAAATAAATTCTTCAACTATTAAACAATATTACTCAAAACTCGTTTATTAAAATCTTTCCCATATTTTGGAATTTTATTTAATAGGATTACGAAAATCAATCTTTATTGTTTTTTTTAAATTTCATCTTTTAAATTTATCCAATTTCAAAAATTAATTTTACTATAAACTTTCTACCTATATTCCAAAAATCAAACTTTATTTATTTTTGGTATCTAGATACTAAAAATATAATCGACTAAACTATAGCCTTCAACGATTTCAATCACAAATATAATCACATACAGATTATAAATAAATCAACATACAACTTATGAAACAAATTCAAATATTGTGGAATCTAGTTGGATCCCTCCAACCTGTTTTCCTATATCCACAGATGTTAGCACATCGATTAAATACCAATTCCACTTCGAGGTGGAATATCACGGTATATGGGATTTATAAAATATCATCCGCTATTATGCGGCGCATAGGGTCTCATCCGCTAAAATGGCATGAATTGTCTTTATAAAAAATAAAATATTCAAATAAAAAAAAATTAAAAACCTTTCAGCTCCCAAGATTTCGAAATTATAAGCCTCAAACCTCTAAAATACAACCAAGAAGATCTTGCAAATCTAAAAAAAATCATAAACCTGAAAACAGAAACTCAAACACCAAAGAGGAAAAAAATCAGGAAAAAGAAAAGAAGAAAGAAGCAACTCAGTAAACATGCAAGTTCAAGGTCACTGGAAATCAAATGTTTCATCAAACAAGCCAGATCTCCCGATCAAAGCAGAAGTGAAAACAATTTATATTCACAAGTTTGAAACCAAAGAAATCAAGCAACTTTAGAAATTTGGAAATCAAATGCAAAGCTCTCTGGAAAATAAAATGAAGGCAAGTAATTTCCTTTAAAAGTTTGAATTGAATGTTGTTGATCAATAACAAAGAAAGAATCTAAGCAATTGTATTAATCCAAGTTACAGGAAACAAATCAAGATAAAGGCCAAAGTAAACTCTGGTTTCAACTGCAGAAATAAAAGAAGCTTCTCTGTGTATAGCAGAGATTTATACTGTAAGTAATTAGAAATGTTTGTATTTAATAAATTAAGTACAGCAAAGAGTAAATAGAAATCTGTATTTACAATTTACAGATCTAAAACTCCAAGATTTAAAGAAAAAAAAGGGGCAGGCCTTCATCTATCTTTGAAAACTGTCAGGCAAAGCTTGTCTCTACCTCAACCCCTTTCATGTGAGCAAACTCCTTAACCTTGTTTTATCTCTTAGTGTTTTGATTTTTCTTAGAAGTATAATATAAGTTATGCTTGAATGATTATGTGAAAGTGCATTTCATGCCTCTGTGTATATACTTGACTGTATGCACACATGTTTTATCATCTCTGCCTTTAAAACCAGTAAATGAACCTTTCATCCTCCGATTCATTCCTATATTAATGCTAGTGAGTGAACCTATACTTTGCTCAAATTTCTTTTGCGTTGGATACTTGCATGAATGAGGGTAGTTTTGCATATAGGTCAATGGTCATGTTTGTGTTTTTGTTTGCTTGAAAATATGGTTCCCTGTAACACACTGGTTTGTAGTGTAAAACATGTTAAAACCCAAAACTATGCGCAAACTAACCTACTTAAAGTCTTAAATTTGCGTTATGCTTGTTTCTGTAAAGTAATGGAAAAAAAATTCGTTTGCATGTATTGGTCTGTGAACAGGTATATTGTAATTTGTTCTTGGTTTACAGGTTTACCAATTTAAGAAAAAAAATCTATATCTTCTTGTTTAAAAAAACAAATTCAAGCAACCTGAAGCAATCAAAACCAAAAGAAAAGGAAATTAAGATTTATCCTCTTATTCCAATTTTTTTAGGACTTGAGATTTAAAACAAAGGATTAGATTAAACAAATCTTAGTATTGAAAATACTGGTTAAATATAATTAGTAAGTGATATTTACCTGGAAGCAAAACTAGGAAATAAAAAGCTTCAGGAATCAAAAAGGAAAAAAAAACAAAGCATTTAAAACTTGGAACCAGAAATGAGGAGTCTGGCCTCTGTTCGACGACGCAAGACGAGCAAACTTTTAACCTGTCTATATATGAATTTTGGTTTGCCTATGGTAATGCCTGTGTGAGATAATATTTCAGTTATAAATATAAATACCCATGTATAAATTCTTAAAGACACCTGTATGTTGTAATGTATCAATATGAATACTGTTCTTGTTTTACAGAGTTCAAACAAAGTTTAAATTCAAATATTCTCATTTAAATTCCGATAGGTTGCGGTATTCAAATAAGTTATGATTATTTAATCATAGATGAAGATTTAAAACTATTTTTGAGTATAACAGATTCGAGTTTATCTAAAAAATGGGAAGTAAGCAGTTAAAGCCTTAGAACATATTCATTTCAAACATCGTAATTTGTTGATTCATTTATACAACCTGGAATTCTCATCAGAAATCATGATTTTTAAGGGGTTAAACAAAAATTTTAAATTGGGAATGAGTGAGTGATTTGAAGTTGAACAGAAAGTGAATACATGGCAATTTTTGGTGATCGCGCGATCGTATGATCTCGAACTCGAGGTCGAAGGTCACGTGAGGTCTGTGGACCATTAGAAAGATGGCGAATAATTTTTTAATTCATCGGTGGAGACGGCCGATGTTGATTTAGGGTTTAACAACTGATTAGGTTGAGGCATGAATTTTGGGTTGTCGCGTCACCTCCGGAGCATCGGAGACGATCGGTCAAGGTGGAAGGGAAGAGTGGTGGTCGGCGAGCCTTTGGACAGAAGTTTGTGGTTGCTGATGATCGTCGGTGCCGGGTCGAGGTGAAATTCGATGATGGGTTCGATTCCAGGTTTAAGTTGAATAGCTCGATTTTGATTTGAGGGGAGATGGGGCACTTCGATGACTGGAGATGGTTGCTGGGTTGGTGGTTGACGTGCGGCGATGTTCGCCAGTGGTGGGAGTCGCCTCCGATGTCGGTGCACGTGCACGAGGGGGGTCATTGTATCAGCATGTAGTTTTGGGGGGGAGGAAGCTGGAGTCTCAAAGCACAGCACGGGGAAATCGCGTGGGAATTCGAAGAGAAACTCGAGTTGTTTCCATCGTGTTGATCTGGGACTTAAACAAAAATTTTATTTTTTTGTGGAAATTTGTCACTCGGGACAATTTTGGCCAAAACTCGAAGCAATGGGATGGATTCCTCGGGTACGACTCGAGGAAGCCTCGAGTGAGTAAATAAAAAACAGCAGAACCCCATTTTTTTAATTAAATTTTGAAAAACATGTTAATTAATTTTCTGAATAAATTAATGATAGTTGCAAATGGAATTGGAAGTAAATGATAATGAGTCAATTATCTAAATTTATGAAGTTCAAGAATATTTTAAATTTTATAAAGGTTGTTTAAAAAAAATTTAACTTAAATAAAAGTTTAAAAAAATGAAAATCAAACATTCAAGTGTTAACTTTAAACCAAATTTAAAATGATGAAGTAGTAATTAACAATTAATGTTTTGTAATGATTTTACAATTTAATTAGAGAATAGGCAATTTATAAAAAGTAATTAAACTCAATTAATTAACAATTGTGAATTAGTAAATTAAAGAATAATTAATTAATAAAGCCTTCCAAGATTAATTCAAAATTAAGTAAAATTAAACAATAATTAATAAAGATAATTATACGGTTAATTCACTTTAATCCAATCACCTTAATCAAAGATGATTGACCATCATCAAATATTCTGTACTGGATTGATATTTCTGTTGTGATACCGTGATTGCTTTGTGATGGACCGTGATTTGTGATTTGTTCCTATATGTGTGTGAAACCCCTTTTGCCCGTAAATGGCATTTGAATTTCGATGCGACAGGGAGTCGGATTCCAGTTGGTTATCCGAAACCCACATCAAATTGTAACGGTAAATCTTTGTGATTGATAAATTTATTTTATCTATGAATCTGTGAATAAAGATAAGCGTTATAGGTTATACCGCTTATCGATATGATTATGATGTTGTGCACTAATGTGTTGAACCCCTGGACCACACTATACACACACAAATATCGATTGCACGTGGAAATGAGTTAAGTCATAGATTTTTGAAATTGTTTTGAAGATTTAATCCAAAATAGTTTTGGAATTAGAATTGGAACTTTGAAAATGAATTTTCAAAAATATAAGTTATTTTGAATAACTTGATTGATTTTTCAAATTTAAATAATTTGATTTAAATTTGAATTCAATATTTGGGATTGAATTCTATGGCTTGGAAACAATGGTTCAAAAGGGTTATTCAACTTATAAATGGGTTTTTAAACCATTTTAAAAGCGTTGATAGGGGATTTAAATTATAAACCCAAAGGTTTTAACTTGTATAATATAACTGAATTTTTCTGAAACGGAAACTATATGTTTTCAAATAATAAGAGCTTTCGTATAGGAAATGAATTTCCAATTCGGGTTAAAAGGATTTCAAGTCTAAAATGGAAATAGTTTCCCAAGTTATAGGTAAATCTTTGGAAACGTGTTTTGAAAGCTATGAATTAAATCTTTAATTTAAAGATTTAATGTGTTAATCTAATTGAAATGGAATTGTTTGTAATCTATGAATGATCTTTGTGAAACTAGGTGAACTTTGTGAAATGAATCTTTTTATTTCAAGATTTAAAATGGCAATTTGTTTAACCATTTGAAAGAAAAGCTTTGGATTTTCAAGTTGTGACTTAACTGAAATCCTATATCCATATGTTTTAAACTATTGCGCTCATTATTCGGTTTAGCCGGGAGAGGACCTTGTGTCATATAACCCATTCCGAATAGTGATACGACGTTATGGATTGCAACTAAAGAACGGTGTTGAAGACCGGGTGTCTTCGAGAACGATAGGATAACCTGTCGATAGACTCTGCACTGAGTTGCTCCGGTATAGAGTTCTCCCTTAGTGACGGGAAGTCCGATCGGTATTGTGGATACCCGGATTTGCAAGGGCTTCTTCGGAAGTGCTTGCGGTTCTGTTCGAACCCGGAACAGACTTGTATGGTTGTATGTCCGACATTACACTTTGAGATATTAAATTGATCTCTATCTAATACATTTTTGCTTGGTGGCGGAGAATTTATTATCTTAGCTTAACAGCCTTCTCTGAGACATACGAGCTCAGAGGTTATGTAGTTGATATTTATTAGTGATATATTCCCAATTGGGTAGTGTGACATGCTAAGTGCTGCTATGTGTTGATGTTCATTTGTGATCAAAGCATGGATTTTGTATAAAGCGTAGCTTTGTGGACGAGACTGCATCAGGACCTCACACCCCGAAAATGGTCGAAACAGGAAAGATGCGACAAGGTTATGAGGGTTGCGCCCTTTAGGGTGTCATTCGCTTTCTGGAAAAGGGTGGTATCATGGTATGGAGCATAGATGCTTACTCATGTGGATACTGCAGATCTATTACTTTGTGATTGCTTTGTGGTTTTGAGGCGCCTCGGATAAAGGTCCTAAAGGACCGGGGGATGGCATGCTCGAGTAGTAGTTACCTAGTTACAGAGGTAACCCGACCTTGTGTTGGCAGAGATCCGGTTAGGTTCTCGGGACGTCCTGCCAGAAGCGATCCCATGGACAGTAGGAAGTTCCTTAGCCTGACCATTTGTTGGAAATCCAATCAAAGCACTATGCACCCTGTACGGTTTTAGTTGTAGAACCTGCCATTTACTTATGGTGGCGCCCCACTGTTTAGATGGTAGCTATAGTAGGCATACGATACTGGTCGTATGTTGGATAGGATTTATATTATACTTTCGAAATGGTTTTCCACACTTTGCACTTATAATAATAATATCAAAGAATTTCTCGTATTAAGCATATTTGACTATTATAAGGAGAAATCTCCTCCAATTCTGCGTTTGCATTGTGTGTGTGGCGGGAGGCCTTATGGTAGTTTCATTTTCTAAAATCATTGCGGATTTCAAACTTTTAATTATTTTGTTTGTTTTTAAAAGACCAAATGTTTTTGGTTTGCTCATACCAGTCCCATGACTGACCTGGAGTTTATTGTTCATTTCCTAAACTCTGGATGCCTACTACTTTCCCACACGGGCAGTCTAGAGTTGGGTTTTTCAGATAGTCAAGTTTAGTAGATTATCTAGAGCTAGTTCGGTCTTTGGATCATGACTGCACTTGCTTATCTTTGTGCATCATTATTGGGAGTTGGATCTATTTCTGATTGGTGTTTCGTAGATGGAGTTCTTTCTTGAAGACCATATTGGAGATTTGTATTCCGCTGCTAGTGTTATCCTTTCTTGTCGCTGTTATTTCTTGTATCTCTAATGTATATTCATTGTATCATCTGTTGTATCATATTGTATCTGATATTATATCAATGTTTTATATTGATATATTCTTTTTCTTCCGCTGTGTTGTTTTACTTAATGGTGTTATATGCTCCGGCGAACCAGATTCGGCGTTTGGATCTGCCGCATTTGAATACGAGGATTGTATTCGGTGCCGATTTCCGAAGGTCGAGTTAGGGTCGCTACAGGAACTAGTTTCGTCGAATTCCGAGACTGTGCCGTGGATGGCCATTTTTAAATATCGATTTAAACGATAAATTTTCAAAACTGAACAAATCATTTCCAAAGCCAATTCTGAAGCTTTCATTATCTTCAGTATTATCAATAAAAATATTCTAAGCCATCAATTTTTTTTAACACGCTTAAACCAAAGATTCAAACTTTAACCAACCTCAATAAATTAAATTCAATAATTTAATTGCCAAATTCATATTTATATTTGAAATTCAAGTTTAAAATAACTTCGAAATATTAAAAATCAATTAAATATTTAATTTTCAAATGTTCAAAATTCTAGGTCGTCACATTCTTCTCCCCTTAAAAGAATTTCGCCCCGAAATTACAAGTTAAGAAGAATGATACTTAACCCATTTATCATTTTCCCAAAAGCAAACAGTCTATCAACTTGCCAAACCAAATCTTTTATTTTACAACCCATTATCACTTCATCTAACTTTCCAAAACCTACCATAATTTTCAAACAACATTGTTTACTTCACAATTGAAAAATTAAATTTGCAATCAAATTTTAAATTTCCGAAATTTCTCAAAAAATTTCTAACGCCCTAAATTTTCAAAAAATTTCGCTAGTGTCTCCTTTGCACGGCTAGCTCAGTACGACTACAAAATGCCACAATGAGCCCCTAGATTTCCAAAAGAAAACGAAAAGCCAAGCGGCTAGATAAGAAAGTCATCAAATTTATACTGAAATTCAAATCATCTTCGAAATCAAATCCCAATTTATCTTTTTCCTTTAAAACAACTGTATGTCCTGCATATCATTTTGCACATTCCTTTACAAAAATTTCCATATTCATTCAAATCCGTACGATGTACTTATATCATTCGTATGCAAATATCAAATTCGATCGCTCACTGGATCACACAATTTCACTTCCGAAAATAGTACCGTCCACTCGACTTTCTAGTGCGGATTCAGATCTGGTTTCGTGATCAGAAACCATCATTTTCCTTGCATAGTTCTAAACTCTGGTAGAGAATTTGCAGAATCAACCAAAAATCCATATCCAGGTTCGTCGTCGAAAATGGAGTGAAAAATTCCAACTCGAATCGATATAATTATCTCGAAATTCTTTGCTCGAATTCCTGATCAAATCGCTATGCGAAAATAATCTACCTACACCCTATGTATTAATTCCAATTGATTATTAGCTATATCAATTTCCTTTTCTTTTATTCACATTGATTTTCATTTCTATCCACTTATTTACATAAATTTTGGTTTTCATTCACCATTTTGCAATTTCCAGTTTAACATTCACTCAATTGTTAACTTTGTATATTTCCAATACCAAATTTACTTAAGAATTACACCATTCGTTTCTTAAGTTCGATATATATATTTCTTATATTTATTTTCAATTTACCACTTTGGTTTATAAATGCTTATATTTAAACGAGATTTCCAATTCCACATGAATTCAATTTATCTTTCTGTTCGATACCGGCTGATTGGATCACCAAATTACATTCCTTCAATACACAGCACTTTTCAATGGCTCTTCGGCACAAGAGGAAAACCGGCCTTCGGTTATCTAGGCATGGTTTAGGCCAAAGGGCGCGCTAGTATACACGAAGTAGGCTAAGGTGTATTCTTAAGTTAGAGTCTTGTCATTTATAATTATTGAATTCAATTCATTCGAAACCATATTTAATTTGTCATTCCTTCAATTAGTTTTACTTACTAATTTTATCTCAATACTTTGCTTCATTAGGTTCAACTTGACAAATTTTCGCTTTACTTTATTTATTCACAAAGCAAATTCAACTTCCAATATTCTGTTTTAATTCGAACTTTTAAGCTTCGATGAGCATTCCAACTTATTTACATTTCATACTTATTTTAATTTAACCTTTCTTTAAGTTAGATTTTATTCTAACAATTTCAAATTTTAAAGTTACCAACTCAACTGTATTCCATAAATATTTTTATCAAATTCCAGAATCTTTCCAACATTTCAAAATCATTTTTGAAGTAAATTCAAATTATCTTTCAAATTCCCAATACAAAACCCAGTTTTGCAAACAACTTTTATTTAAAATAATTTTGGCAGCAATCCCTCTCTTGGACTCTCGAAAATGAACATCAGTGATGTCACAATCATCATCAGAATTATTTTCCAACGGCCAAAAAGAGTTTAGTGCTTTTATCCCTCAAAAACATTTTTTTTCCTAACCTTTAAAAATCATTTTCAAATTAAAAAGGGATTTAATTTCCAAGCTTCCCAAATTTCAAATCTTTTCAAAAACATTTCCAAATATTTCTCTAGAATCTATTTCAAATTATAACTCACATTTACAATTTATATTTGTATATGGATTGTACTTCTTAGCTTTTGATTATGAATTCAATTTCTTATTCAATAATCAATGATAATAATTTAATATTATCACTTCCTAGCAAGCAATCAACCATATACTATAATAATTTACGAAAAATGATTCCTATTGTATACAAAAATAATGTGGGTAAAATTATTTCTTTTACCCGATTTTAAATCAATACTGTGTCGGTTTATCTTGTTTAAGAGTTTGGAAACTCTTATCGATACAGTTGGCCAAACTACACCGACTAGAATCTATAAACAATCAACCGATAAGTCAACACAATATAAAAAAACTTTATAGTCACTAACAAATACGCGCTCATATCTATTATTACACTCAAACTCATTCTAGAGTGCTACCGACTCTATCTCTAATGAGTAGTCCCCACCAGAGCCAAGGTTGTCTCTTCACCAACTTCTCTGATACCACAGTGTAACGATCAAATTTTTCGAGGCCCGAAAGTCGACATCAGTACATCCATTGTGTCAAATGTCTCACAATCGAATGTCGGAAAACCGAACCGTTGGTTAAAAGAAGAAGAAGATAGAAGAAGAAACAGAAACAATAACAGAATCTCACATTTCGCAGCGGAACAATTATAATAGATAAATGAATAATCTTTTAAATAAAAGCAGTATATCAATTTATACATCACATCATTAGATTTTACGATAATACAACAGTGAAAAAGAAATATTATATACTATTGATACGCTTCGCCATCCAGCTTGAACTCCAGATCTCCACAGCATACTTTTCGACTTCGCTCCAGAACAACTGATAACCTGACTCTAGGCTGCCTGTATCGAAAGTTATGGGCCATAGAGTTTAGAAAGGGAACAATAAACTCCAGGTCGGTCATGAGACTGATGTCAGATCTTAAAAACGGTTATTTTCATGAAGAAAATGAAAAAAAATCTGTTCTGCCTTTGGAAAATGAAACTACCATAAGGCCTCCCCGCGCACATACAATTCAAGCGCATAATTGGAGGAGGTTTCTCCTTATGACAGTCAAACATGCTTGATATGCGAAAATCTTTTGATATTATTATTAGTGCATAGTAGAAAACATTTCGAAATTATAATATAAATCTTAGCGAGCATAGGTACCATTACATGCTATAGCTACCTCCTGAGGAGGCGGGTCATACAATTTGCAATCGTAAAGGGCTCGTATTGTTTCTTTGGATTTCCAACAAACGGTCAGGCTAAGGAACTTCTTGGGCCACATGGGTATGCCTATGGAGGGACTCCACGAGAACCTAACTAGATCTCTGCCAACACAAGGCCGAGTTACCTCTGTAACTAGGTAACTACTACATGATTATGCCATCCTCCGGTCGTTACCGACCTTTATCCGATGATCCTCAATACCAACAACCACAAAGTAATAAATTTGCAGCAACCAAATAGGTTAAATATCTGGGCTCCATACCATGATACAACCATTTTCCAGAAGGAAATGGACATACCCTTGCGGGGCGCGACCCCTAAATAACCTTGTTGTATCCTTCCTGTTTCGACCATTTCTGGGTTGTGAGGTCGGATGAGGTAATGTCCACAAATCTACGCTTTACGCAAAAGCCATGCTTCGATCAACACATGATCAGCAGCACTTCATATGCCACATTTCCAAATTGGGAATATATCACTAATAACCATCAACTACATAACCTTTGAGCTCGTACGTCTCAGAGAAAGGTGTTAAGCTAAGAGAATAAATTCTCCGCCACCAATAGAAATGTGTTTCATACTGTGTAGTTAATGCCTCGTTATTACCCCGCTATAACCCCACAATATCTCATAGCGGATTTCTACCGCTACGATTTTTCCATATAGCCCCAATATATAGCCTTTCCGCTTTAATCCCCACTATTTCCGCTATATCCCGTTATTCCCACTATATTTTGCTATTTCCGCTATATCTTCTTCAATAAAATGAGACTAAAAATTGCATTTATACATTATAAAAATTATGAAACTAATTTATCTGATTTAATTTTTAATATATTTTCAGAAATGAAAATACTCTAATATTCTACTAAATTCAATTAAGTTATATAACAGTTTTACGTTTATTTAAAGTATATTCGCACATATTTTTTTGTTTAAAATCATTTATGTATTAATTATAATTCAATTGAATGATAATTTTTCATTTAATTACCATTTATATATTTGTAAAAACATTAAGTACGAGTTTTATATGCTATTTTAGAGCTATCCGCTATATCCCGCTATATTCTCACCGTATCCCCGCTATGAATTTTTACACCTCCACCGCTTTGAATCTGTCGAGCGCTTTAACTGCACAGGTTTCTTAGAAACCAGCTTTACATCTCAAAGTGTACCGTCAGACACACATACATTCTAGTCAGTTTCGAGATCGAACGGAACCAAAGGCGCTTCAAAGAAGCCTTTGCAAATCCGGATATTCACTAATCATGTCTGGAATTCCCATCACAAAGGGTGATAAATATCAATACCGGAGCAATTCGATGCAGAGACATTCGACATGTAATCCTTTCGCTTATGAAAATACTCGGTCTTCAACACCATCTTCAAATGGAATCCCATTTCATCGCATCACTATTCGGAATGGCTTTTATGACACAAAGTCCTCTCCCGGTTAATCCGAGTAATGAGCGCTTATTTTAAAAATAAGTGTTACATTCAGATTTTATATAAATAACAACAAATTTCTACTTTGATCTTTTAAACAAAAGACCAATACAAAGATTCGATGTGGTTTTCGAATATCCATTTCGAATCCGACCCCCAGTCGCATCGAAATTCAAATGCCGTTTAAAGCCCAATATTGATAGTTGGTTATTTGACTATCAATCAATATTCACAACAGTCACCAGATTTCAAATAATTTTTCCCTAATTATTTATTTTCAAAATATCTTCACAAAATATATTTTCAACACTTCAACACTTTGAAAACTAATTTCAAATCACTTTCTTCACGTGGAATAAATTTTCAAATATTCATTTACTTCCATTGAAAATTTGCTGAGTTCAAATACTTTAAAATAATTTAAATTACTTATTTAGTATATATATATATATATATATATATATATGTTGGAAACATTTAGAATAAAATTATTTCTAAACACTTATTTAAATACTGGTTATGAAAATATTATGCCAATATCTCATATAAAACTTCAAGTCCAAGCAAATTTAAAACAAATTTAGTAGATAGGGTATAACTATTTATATAACCATTTTCTAAATCAAATATCAATTAAAAATTTAATTAATCACTTCTACAATTAATTAAATAAATCTTTACTTTAAAGATTTAAAAACAATTCCCAAAATAATTTCTCCAAAAATATTCTTTCAAACCAATTTCTAGAACTTTTAATTTATACTTTAAAATCTACTTTGAAAATATACTCAGCTTTCCAGGGAAAATACACTTTCCATTCTATGATGGTTCATTTAAATCAATCAGTAAATCCTTCTGGGTTTATTTTAAATTTATGTTCCAAATCCATATATTCCTTTCCACACTTTTTTAAAAAATAAACAAATTTTTTTTTAAACATATTTTTCTTTTCTTTATAAATTTCTATTGTGAATTTAAATTTCCAAGTATCCACTGATATACAATTTCCAAATTGATTTTCAAATATTCATTTTTAAACATCAAATCAAATTTCCAAATTGATTTCAAATTTTTATTTCCAACCCCAAATCAATTTTCATATTGATTTCTAAATTTATTTTAGACACCAAATCAAATTCCAAATTTTATTTCTAAATTTATTTCCCTTTAAAATAAATTCCTCTATCTCTTCCAAACTATTTAAAATCCTCATTATAAATAAATTCTTCAACTATTAAACAATATTACTCAAAACCCGTTTATTAAAATCTTTCCCTTATTTTGGAATTTTATTCAATACGATTACAAAAATCAATCTTTATCCTTTTTTTTTAATTCCATCTTTTAAATTTATCCAATTTCAAAAATTAATTTTACTATGAACTTTCTACCTAAATTCCAAAAATCAAACTTTACTTACTTTTGGTATCCTACGATACCAAAAACATATTCGGCTGAACTATGGCCTTCAACAATTTCAATCACAAATATAATCACACACAGATTATAAATAAATCAACGCACAACATATGAGACAAATTCAAATATTTGAGGAATCCAGTTGGATCCCTCCAACCTGTTTTCCTGCATCCATAGATGTTAGCACAGCAATTAAATACCAATTCCACTTCAAGGTGGAATATCGGGGTATATGGGATTTATAAAATATCATCCGCTATTATGCGGCGCATAGGGTCTCATCCGCTATATAATGCGGGAAATCAGCCACTCTAACTATTAACATCCAATTAGTCAATCAATTACTGCAATTCAAATTACTTAAATTTGAGTGATAAGATCTCACCTTTCCCCCTTTTATTTGCAATCCAATCCAATTCCGACTTGATTTCATGGTTTTGACCTTTCATAACAATTATTTGATTTTATTAACACTTGAATTAACCAAATAATTAATTATCATTTACTTATTTAATTTAACTTATAATTTAATTTAAGTTCAGAAACTGTAAAATTTCTCAAACCATTAAGTTTTAGTAACCAAAAATGAAATGAGTTAGTTAAAACAGTTAAATCACTACATCCATCATTTTTTATAAATATCCAACCTTTAAAAAAAATTACATCGTATTAAAATTTCTACAATTCCCCAAAATCATCATATAAATATATATGTGTGTATATATATGTATATATATGTGTGTATATATATGTGTGTGTGTATATATATTTCCTGTTTTAAATGAGAACATGCATCAAGGTATATATATTTATTTAATTTAAAACAGAATTTTTTTTTTATCTTACTGTACTTATATATTAACCCTTTTTTTTCAGAATCCTTTCTGTAAATATATACTTCTGATATCTACTCTATCATATAATTTAATAAATTACATTAAAATAAGATAAAATACCTCACTATACTCATTCTTGAATCTGTGTCGAGAATTACACCGCCCCCTCAAACTCACGAAACTAGTCGTGCACCACTTCGACGCTACCTACCCAGGCCTTGCATAGCTCGAATCGCCACCACCTCAAACGTGACGCCCTAACTCCTGCGTCGCCCGGCCCCTTGAAAAATGTCGAAGCGCTGAGCCAACCTCGAGTTGTCGCCCACGAACACATCTCGTCGAATCGATTTCCTCAACCCACACGCTTGAACAAGCACGAACCAGTGCCGCCTTGAACCTCGCGTGCCAAGACCACCACTTGAATCCCATCGCGATTCATTTTGCGATCCTCTCCATGCTTCTCCTATTTTTTCTTTATTTCTCGAGCATGGCCATTGATTTTAAATTCTAGAGGGAAATCGATATTTGATTTGTAAAATAACGTGAATTGGGATCAGGGATTAAAGTAATTGACCTTAGATTTAATTTCAAATGAAAGAAGATTTTCGTTCCCTCTTTGACTTTGAACGAAGTGGTTTCATTATGTTTTTTCTTTTATTTCCTTGGACGAGACAAAAAAATTTCTTTTTCAATGCATGTTGAAATCATCCTGGAGAACGAGACATGTGCTTCAAGAGCTGAAATGTGTTTCATATTGTAAATTGTATAATATATACACATATATTAATATAAATTTAAATTCAAACCGTCACCCATACGCAACTTAAAATTTCGACCTCCAATCCAGGCGTGCCGTCAGGCATTTATAATGTTTAACCCCTATGATGATTGCAACGGAAAAGGGTTCGGGCCCAAATCCGATCTTATGGAGAAGATAATTTTTTGGATCTACTTATTAAATTAAATTTCGATATAATCTTCAGCACGTTTGCTTATCGTACGGCCACACGACAACTCTGAATGCTATGAAAATTGAATTCGATAATAAACAATATTACAGATCCAATGAAACTAGTTTCGTCGAATTCCAAAACTGTACCCCGGATGGTTATTTTAAATATCGATTTAAACGATAAATTTTCAAAACTGAACAAATCATTTCCAAAACCAATTCTGAAGCTTCCATTATCTTCAGTATCATCACATAAATTTTCTAAGCCTTCAATTTTTTTAACAGGCTTAAAACTGAAGATTTAAACTTTACCCAACTTCAATGAATTAAATTTAATAATTTAATTACCAATTCATATTTATATTTGAAATTCAAGTATAAAATAACTTCCGAATATTAAAAATCAATTATGTATTTCATTTTCAAATATTCAAAATTCTGGGTCATCACAATAGCGAAAGTCGAGGGACAGCGATTGCATAAGGTCTACGTTTGATTTCCCTCGGAAAGCGACATAACATCGGTAGACTGCGATCTATGAAGATATAGCAAAAGTCATGTGGTAGTTTGCCTACAGGCTACATTGGGACTCGACTGATGTAATCTACGATCTATGTGGTCTGTGTAGAGAAGTTTCATTTGGCAGCGAAATTCGAGGGCGTTGATGCCTACAGTTACATGGGTTGTTGCTATGATGGCGACGTAACCCTGGGTGTAGCTGCGCTCTATGGCGGGTTCCACATTGTAATCGAGGGGGCGTAGAGGCCTATAATTTTCTATGGATTTCACCAGGATGGCAACGTAACCATCGGCCTAACATCAACCATGGAGGGGGTGATGATTTCCAGAGCATTCTCACCAAAATATTTCTACATTTTCAAAAACGTTTTCTAAGTATTTTCACTAGGTGTTGAAAATGGGTTTACCAAGTACTTATAGATTTTCAGTCCTACGCCTGATCAACGTATGACCGAATTTCTATAAGAATAAGGATGAACTTGTTGAGACATAGAGTTATAAAAAGTATTTTTATAAAACTATTTTGGCAATATTATGTAGGTATTCAAGTATTTTAAAATTTTAAATAAAAGGAGTTAAGAGTTAAAAATGTTCAAAGATTAATTTAACTGATGATAAGCAATGTAATTGAAATTCTTGCTTCGTTCCTTTTCGGGAACGAAAAGTTTTAAATGGGGAGGAATGTGATAACCTGAATTTTTGGACATCTGATAATTGGATAATGAACTGGTTTTTACTATTGAGATACTGATTTTTATTTAGTTGAAAAAATAAAATTCTGTTAAATATCTAGATATATGTATATATAGATTTGAAATTATAATAAATGTTTGTTATAAATCTCTGGAGATGATAAATCTTATAGTAAATAAATAAATAATATATTTCACTATTTTATTCAAGATTAAATATATATATATATATATATATAAATAGATATATACAAGCTTTATAATGTATATGAGTATATATATTTGACTACAGAATAAAATATAAGGAAGTTTGCAATAATATAGATGTATATAATATCAAAATCCATATATGATATTTTATTTATTCCAAAGTTATATTTTCATTTCAAAATTATATTTTTATTTTCAAAATCTCAAAAAAAAAAAATTAGATTCGAACTCTATATATAGTTATTAATTAAAGTAATAGCTTAAGTTTAAAATAGGAATGAATAAACTATTTTATCTTATTAAGTAAACATAAATTAAAATAAAAAATATATAATAATAATAATAATAAAATGGGTAAATAAAATAAACATAATATAACAACATAAAGAAGATATAAAATACAGGAATAAAGACATGTGTAGGCTTATGAAGATATATGTTTACAAGTGTAAACTAAGTTTAGCATGCAAAATACAAATGTCACAAATGCTTGTTTAGATGCGTTTCCACATTTTTAAAATATAAGTAAATTGTAAATGAGAAACTAGGTACATATACGTTAATTCCTATCTCTTCACACTTGAACCGGAGAAAAAATAATAAAGTGAAAAAAATAGCTTTATCATTTCTGAAGAAAGCAAAAATCAAGCTGAACTAAAAAAATCAATCAAACCCAAACTAAACACAACTAAGATCAAGCCTGAAGCAGTGGAAACAAAGCAAAATAATAGAAAGACAGAAACAACAAAGCAGAGGAGATCAAAACCTTAGCAACTCATCTTCAACCAAGCAAGTTAGCAGTTTTCAAAAGCTTAAAGTTCTATTCAAAACAATTTGAGTAAACCATCACTTTTAAAGTTAAATTTTTAAGTACTTATACATGTAATACTTAATGACATAATTGATTTGAACATGTCTTGCATGTGTGATATGTGGTGAGCATGGGTATATATGTCTGTAAATTACAGTGTATATTGGATTTTTAGTCTCTGTTCTGTTCTAACAGGTCCAAATACCCTTTCAAAAATTCTTTTCTCTTCATTTTAGTAATTATACGATATGATGTCTAAAGAGAATTTGTTTGCAATGATATAATACTATTTATAAAAATTGATTTCAAGGGTGTTAGTAAGTATTCATCTAGAAAGAAGCATTTACAGTAGAGAATGAATCATATCAAAAAATAAATTTGTTTTGATTTCATATTCTGTTTATATTATCAGAATTGACTTGGAAAAATATGTTTTTTGGTGTCTTACTATGATTTTTAGTTGAGAAGTGTAGTGGTTAAAGGTGGTTGACCAGAATTGGGCGAACGCTCAAATTCCGATGACCATGCGGTCGTAGGGGCATGTCGATGGTTCTGAAGGTTGCTGAGAAAAATGGTTCGACATTTTTCTATGGGGCGATTCGTCGGGTCAAGAGAAATTTAGGGTTTGAGGTGATGGGTTCTGGCCCGGAAACGCGATCGATTTTGGAAGGGTCGGGGTAACCGAACATGGCGATTTTTGTTGCATAAGTGGTAACGGGTGTGGCAATTCCTGTATTGTGTTGTCGATTTGGAAGGCTTCGATTTTGAAGCGAAAAGCCATGTTTGAAAGGGGAGGTACCAGAGTCAAGGAGGTGGTGCCATCGGGTAGAGGAAGCGAAGTCGATCGTGGCAGAGGGTATGATTTCGAGGGAAGGTGGTCAGAAGAGTCGTGCACCTGCACATGTACAGGTGCACGGTGAAAGGTAGGATGATCGTAGTGGCGATTGCAACTTGGGTGCTGAGTTGTCGGAGGCGAGCTGAGTCATCCCAAAGGGTAATGGATCATCGGTAGGGAATGCGGCTAATCGAAGCTATGGGTTGTTTGGGATCGTGATTGCTTTGTGCTGGAATTTTGGGTATGTTGTAAAGTAAAGAAGAAGAGAAGGAGAGGGTGGGCAGGAAGTAGTGGGCCAGTTAGATTAAGAAAATAAAATTAATAAAGAAATAATGAAAGTAAATGGAAGAGTAGAGGAAGGTTAAAATAAAGTAAAAGTGATATCAGAAAGAAATGTTTTCAAAATACTTAGTTATTTAACTTGAACTTAAGTTGGCTTTAAAACTTAGGTTAGTAAATAGCTAGGATAGATTAAGCGGTTTAAACTTAGATTATTTATGTTTTAGAATAATTAAATGTATGTTAATCATTTAATTAATTACTTAAGTTTATTTAAGTAAATAGTTCATAACTAGAAATGGTTAATGAGAAATAAAATGTTCTAACCATTAATTAATTAATTAAAGTCTTAAATAAATTGCACTTGTTAATCAATTAATTAATTTCGGATACTTAATTAGAATAAAATAAGGGTTTGAAAACTAATTAAATATTAATTAAAACATGATTTGAAAATTAGTAAATTCGTTTCAAAAATATATTAATAATTTGGGTGACTAGTTAATCTAATCTATAAATAGTTTAAATTGGATTTGGTATATTGGATCACTTTGTTTCTCTAGTATGAAATAAATTGAACGAGCAGATGAGTTTAGGATGTGGGACGCTTTATTTGAACAGATATTTTGATAGAATTTTATGTGAATATCGACTTTTTGAAATTGAATTGTCTGCTTAAAGAGGACGTTTGGATTCGAAGGGACCGAGATAAGATATCAGTGATATCCGAAACACTTTCGATTAAATAAACTCTTTAATTCTTTTTAGATTAATTTTAGAATCAATTGGGCTGGAATGGAATAAATTAGGTAAATTTGGCCATATGAACTAAGCAACGGTATTTTGACAGTATGTTATGAAGCAAGCAATAGACTATAGCAAGATAAACTGGTAGTGTTGTACGAGTTACCCTGGTTTCAAGTAACATTATAACTTTGGATTTAAAATTAAATGGATTTACTCACGCTGGTTTCTAGCCTAACTCAGGTAATACTTTATTGTAATGCTCGGGTCAGACCAACTGTTGCAGATTTTCAGGTTATGACGTACTGGAGCTCAGGACGCGAGCTGGAAGGTAGGAACATATGGAGTACATTTCGCTGTGCATTTGAGCTTGCATTGAATGTATTCTAGACAGGTTGTCATAACTGTCCGGATTATTATGAATGAATTGTACTATGATATTGTATGTAAAATTGATAATTACAGCTTTTCTTAGTATAAATGCTGTTATTTGATATTATATTTTGTTTCGCTACGATTGTGAGATTCTGTGTTGTTGTTTCTGTTTCTTCTTCTACCTCTTTTCTTCTTTTCTTTAACAATCTAGGATTTTCGACATTCGGTTGCTCGGCACTTCTACAGTGAACGTATTAGTGTTGAATTTTCGAGGTCGAAAATTTCGGGTTGTCACAAGTATTGAATTTGGGAAAAATAAATAGTTTGATTTTAAAACCCCATTTAATAAATTCCGAAATATGGAAAAATAAATAGTTTGATTTAGAACTTAAGCGATATTGTTTTAATATAAAAGAATTTATTTTTAAATTTGAAATTTAAATATTTTAGGAAAAAATAAAAGGGAAATTTTGAAAATATAATATAAAATCGATGTTCCGGCTTTAAACAAGATTTTAAATCATAAAAAGGAAGTAGAATCTAAAATTTAGGTTTTTGGAATAAACTTGGGTTAACTAAAATATTAATTTAAAAATGGGAATTAATTTGAAAATCGATGAAGAATCGATTAAGTGTGTGAAAACAGTGAAAAAGGGTAAATTGAGACTGTGGGTTTCATGAATAAAGTTTATAAATAGAGTGAAGAAAATTGTCAGTGGATAATTTTAATTTATAAATTCAAAGTAGGAATTTATAAGGAGATGGTAATTCTTTTTAAAAATAAATTGTGACACCCCATCCCGAGAACCACATTAATAAAGAGTATTCTTGGATAATACTATACGCCAATGTAGAGAATATGGCTAGATAGGAGCGACCATCTATAGCCCTATCCTAAATATTTATTGAATACATCGACAATGCCATTTTTTTATGGATTGACATATCCAAGAAATACTTAACACAAAGCTATAGGTGGTTATAGGATCTATCAGAACAAAATACAACAACTCAAATGCAAAACACATCACAGAACAGCAGATAGTCTCATATACACACACATATACAGATACATCACCGAGTATACAAAATGATACATCACACATGTGGTATGACGACCACAATACTAACACGAGTCAAAAAAGTATACATATCAGAGTAGCAAACCAGAAAGGACTACACCAAAAGATATAAGAAAAAGAGCTAACAGAATAGAGTCCATGCAGAAGCGGAATAGGCTAAGTCCAAATGTACTTAAGCTGAAACACCTCAGTCTGACCCGAATATAAAATACACGTGTCAATCTAGCTAAGCAAATCAGTAAACATGGATAAGCGATTATATGAGCATGAGGATGATGGGATAATATTTCCCAATAGGAAGGAACAACCCAAAGCGTATGATTACAGCGGGTGATAATATAGTACACTACACAAACATATAATCTCAAAAGAGATAAAATAACCCATAAAAAGGAAAAAGTAACGAGCCTCATATCATGGGCATTCATAAAACAACAAATATAGTTTAGGGGAAAACCTAAACCCCCCAATCTTGGCAAACTCAAAACATGCATAAAGAGATCTCGTCTCAAACATGCCATAAGGAAAATATATCCCCAAAAAGGAGAATAAAATCTCAAGTAAACGCAACGCCAAAAAGAAAACCTCATATAACGCTAGTGTAGGAAATTCAAATCTCTAAAATAGAACTTTTAAGAGTTCAAATTCCCGAAAGGTAATCGTCATAAATATATATCGAATAGTTTAAAGGACCAATTTCAGAAATGGGCGATATACTAGGGAAAATAGTCAAAGTAACCATCTCAAAAGTGTTTGCACGTGCATGTGGCCGAAACCTTGCCAAGTATTGTTATCTCAAATTGGTACCTCGCTCGAAGGCAAAATGTCACAATGAAAAATACGCCGCAATGGAAAATACACCGCAATGGAAAATGTCTCGAAAATAAATACGCCATAATGGCAATGACCCGAAGTCCAGTACTGGCACGCTGCAATGGCAAATGTGTCACAAACCGTCAAATAGGAACCCGAATAATGTTAACGTGCGTCCCATACCACACATTCACACTAAATGATTTACTAATTGTTAGTAAATTTTACACTCAAAGTAGTAAAAAGTTTACCTTATCTCATCGGTAAACTTGACCGAAGGTCAAACGATCAAATGGACAAGTCAGGAATTAACCGTTAAGATAAACGCAAGCATCACATGCCACATGTTTTACCAAACCGTTTAGTTCTCCTTCTCATTTGCTTGAATAGTGCAAAAACGTGTATTTTATATATAAAATAATTTATTTTGAGAAAACAATCTTTTAAGCCATTTTCGAAATCAATTTTCAAGACAATATTTGAAAATTCCCTTATTATAGAGAATAAATAGATTTTATAGCTATAAAATTTAAAAATATTACACAATAATTATTTTAAATGCCAGTTTATTTTGAAAATTATTTCAAAATTGTTTGGAGAAATCTGTGCGCGAAATCAAAGAAATCACTCAAAACTGTCACTCAAATTCAATTCAAATTCAATTCAAATTTGAATTTCAAATTAATCAAAACTTAGATAGCTATTGATAAGCGTCATAGCCCTCAAGAAAATTTAGAAATATTACAAAAAAATGAAGTAAAAGTCATCAAACGGACGGAAAAAGAACAAAAAAACACTTGAGAAAAATAAAACTAAGGTGTGAAATCTTCTCTGGGTTCAACTTTTGGCATAAAAAAGGTGGCCCAACAACCTTTGATTGAAATAAAAATTGGTATACACAAATTAGAAAACTTCATCTTTCAAACAAAAAAAGAATCAATGAATTCCAATAAAAAAATGGAAAATGTTTTCTGTCTCAAACATGGACTCAAACCTTTGTAGCAGTTCAACAAGAATGTGCCGAGGCCTGAAAATTCATTTTGGGTTCGAATTCCGAACATAAAATAGAGCACCAAACTGCATTAGATTAAGCTCAAAATTCGTTGACAAATATTAGAAAGATTTATCTTTCGAATAAAAAAAGAATCATTCAATATTGATAGAAAGTTATGATATCTAAAACTTGAACCCAGGCAGTGTTTTCACTGTAAAATCTAGGCAAAAACCTCCGGATCAAAGTTCGGCAGCATTTTTCTGTAAGCCATTTAGGTCAAAATGACCTGAAATTCAGTATGCTTGTAATACAAAACATTATCTTTCAAACAAAAAAAGAATCATGTAGTTATAGTAAGAAACGAAAGAGATATGATGTCCCAAACATGGATTTAGGCTATGTCTGCAGCAACTCAAAAAAAGAAATGTGTGTAGGTAATTTTCAGGCTGTGCATTGATTTTGCAGCAAGGTTTTAAGATATTAAACAAAAGTCTTTTGCTATGAAATTTGGCGTACATATACTACAACATACATTCTATCAATTGACGAAAAACTCCGGAGGTATTTCATTGCCGGAATTGGGAGAAAATGACGTGCAAATTGACACATAAACTTAGTTTTCACAGAAACAACATAAACCAAAAAATCAATATATTAAAGCTATTTTTGGTTAGATTTTGCATTTTTAGAGCATGGCTTCAGCTATCATTTGTGATTTTTGATACTCACATTGTTTTTCAAGTGCAAAACACGTATTTTCGCTGAAAGGTGGAAGCTTTGTGCAAAATTTGGCTTCAAAAACCTATGAATGAGGAAAAGGGAAACATGCAAACAAAGAGGAGATTGTTACATACAAACCCAACTTAAAAATTTAGATTTTTATGAAATATTCAGTTTCAGAATGGATTACCTTTGAATTTCACTTTTGATTTGCTAGAAACAACAATGTATTGAAGAAAATTGAAGGTTTTAGCTCTTGGTTTTAAAAGAGGAAAAGTTATTTTTTTCTTCTCTTGTTTTGGTTTCTGTTTACAGTAAACAAAGAAATGAACATATGTGAGAAGAAGAACTTATCATGTCTGATTTAATTAGCTAAGTGGGCTTTGGACCAAAGATATAAAAAAATTAATCAGCCTATGTAAACAAATTAACGCCAAAACAAGTATCCACACTTAGGTAATTATCAAAACAACATTTTTTTTTTCAAGTTTTCTTTACAAATAAATTATGTAAACATATCTACAAGTTATATAAAATATTTTACACTTAATAAAAAGATAATATAAAAATATTTTTATTATAAAAAACCCTTATTTTTACATAAATACACAATTTTACACAGACAAATGCACAAAACCTTATTTTTAACTTCTAAACTTCAGAACAAATATATTTCTTGCTTTTAAAAATATAGTTAATCATTCTAAACTCAAATTTATGATTAAAAATAATTTTACACCAATTTTCATCTTTTTATTTGATTAAACAACCTTGAATAATCACATACTTCTTTTAAAAGAATTATTAGAAGATGTAATTGGCCATAATTAATAAAATTATTGCATTTTTTCTAAATAAAAACCATTTTCCATTTCTTATTATCCAAACAAATAAAATTATTTTTCAAGCTTTATTTTCTCATTTTATTTCCAAAATTCGTTATTTATTCCAAATAAACCATTTAAAATTTTATTTTAGTTCATAATATTAAATTATAACTACATTTATAATTTAATATTTACAGTGAGTCTCTAAAATGAAGGTTGTTATAGACTCCCCCTCTTAACCAAATTGCGTCCTCGGGATTTTTAGGGAAGATTTTTTATTCAACTATTTAATTTCATCACTCAAAAAGAAAGAAATAAGCTTGAGATAAAGAGACATTCTGACCATTGCTAAGCGAAGAAAGAAAACAAGGGTAGGATCGCTCAATAAACTCTTTAGTTTCCCAAGTGCAGTCATTGGGATTCACAGACCATTGAGATTTAACGAGAGGCACGTCCTTGTTTTGAAGGCGTCTCACCTCCGAAACAAGTACGCGAATAGGCCACTGCACAATAGATAGGTCCGGTGAGATCTCATGCTTTAGCAAATCAGGAGAAATGATAATGGAATCTGATTCACGAAGACACTTTCGAAGCTGAGAGACTGAAACACGTCATGAATGCCGGATAGATGCGCTGAAAGTAAAACTGTATAAGCCATAGGGCCAATACGTTTAGTAATAGGAAATGGTTCGATAATGCGAGGAGCCAATTTCCCAGTTGTACTGAAGCGCATAACCCCATTAGAGGAGAAACACAAATAAAGACGAGATCACCAACCGAGAACTCGAGAGGCTTCCAAATGTTGTCCAAGTACGATTTATGCCGCTCTGTGCCTTTTTTCATTCTCTGACGAATAAGATCAATCTTCTCAGAAGAATCATGAACAGAATCTAGCCCAAGAATAAGCTTCTCACGAGATTCCAACCAACAAGAAGGTGACTAACATGGCCTTCCATATAAGGCTTCGAAAGGAGCCATACCGATACGGGAACAAAAACTATTATTGTAGGAGTATTCCACAATAGGTAGGTGATCCTCTAAACTACCATCGAAATCTAGAATGCAAGCATGGAGAATATCCTCGAGAATACGATTCACCCGTTTAGTCTTCCCATCAGACTATAGGTGATAGGCTATGCTGAAATTAAGCTTTATTCCCAAAGCATGCAGAAGACTCTGCCAAAAATGACTCATGAACAATGGGTCACGTTGACAAACAATCAAACTAGAAACACCGTGAAGTCTCATGATTTACTTAATATATAACTTGTCCAAATGAGAAACACTCCTATTATAATTAATAGGAATGAAATGAGCTGATTTCGTGAGGCGATCAATAATAACACAAATGCTAGAATGGCCCGATCTCGAACGAGGTAGGCCGTCAATGAAATCCATCGAAATCTGGTCCCATTTCCACAATGGAGTCTCTAGAGGTTGAAGGAGACCAGAAGGGCGCTGATGTTCAGCTTTGATACGTTGACAAGTCATGCAATTACTCACATAACTCGCCACATCACGCTTTATGCCTTCCTAATAATAAAGGCGATGCATATCGGCATACATCTTACCACTACCAGGATGAATGGTATACTTAGAACGATGACAGTCATCGAGAATGTCATGCCTAAGTGAAGAATCAGAAGGCACAACAAGATGGTTCTTTTTTCGAACACACCCACGAGAACCAATGATGAAATCCCTCAACTCCTCATCACAAATTTGGATAAGGTGCACAAGATCGGGATCACTTCGTTTAGCATCGGCAATACGATCCATTAAGCTGGGTCGAGCTTCCAAACTAAATAATAAGAGAGGAGAATGAAAAGATAGAGCTCGATCATGAATATCACAAAGGGATAAGGTCTCTAAAACATCCCACTCGGCTAGCATCAAAGAAAAAACAGCCGAGTTTTTGTCACCAAGCGCATCACCAACACGATTACCCTTACCAGGGGTATACTGGATATCGAAATCATAGGAGGCAAGGAACTCGAGCCAACGTTGTTGCCTTATATTGAGCTCCTTCTGAGTGAAAAGATACTTCAAGGACTTATGATCGATGTAGAGAAGGAAGTGCTCGCCTAATAAATAGTGTCGCCAAATCTTAAAGGTGAAGATAATGGCAGCTAACTCGAGGTCATGAGTGGCATAGCATACTTCATTTGGTCATAGTTGCTTAGAAGCATAAGCAACCCCTTGATCCTTATGCATAAGCATGGCACCAAGGCCACATCTACTAGCATCGGTGTAGAAAACAAGATCTTGATTCCATTTGGGAAAAACTAGAGTAGGTGCAATAGTGAGAAGCTCCTTCAACTGCTGAAAAGAAGCGTCAACTTGTCGGACCAAATAAATCGAATGACTTTCTGAGTAAGGCTGCTGAGAGGAAGCACAACGTGGGAAAAATCCTTAATGAACCGACGGTAATAGCCCGCTAATCCAAGGAAGCTACGAATCTCATGAACATTCTCAGGCTCTTCCAATTCTGGATGGATTCGATCTTCGAAGGATCGACTGAAATGCCTATGGAAGAAACAATGTAGCCAAAGAATTTAACCTTATTCTCCCAGAAATAGCACTTGGAGAATTTGGATTTAAGTTGATGGCGACGAAGAGCATTCAAGACAATTCTCAAGTGATTAGCATGCTCGGCTTCAGACTCCTAATAAACAAGGATGTCATCGATGAACTCAAGGACGAACTTATCGAGATATTGCTGGAGTACATGGTTCATAAGATCAAAAAAGAAAGAAGGAGCATTCGTCAAATCGAATGGCATAATGAGCAACTCATAAGATCCCAATCGAGTGTGGAAAGCTATAAGAGTGTGCTATCTTCTACGACTCGGAGCTGATGATAACCAGTGGCAAGGTTGAGCGGAGAGAAGACCTTAATGCCACTCAGTTGATCAACATATCATCGATCCTAGGCAATGGTTATCTATTCTTGATGGTTAACTTGTTAAGCTTGCGATAGTCAATGCAAAGCCTAAGAGTTCCATCGAACTTCTACACGAAGATGACCACGGAACCCCCACGATGAAAAACTAGACAAAATCAACTTCTTGGACTCAAGCGCTAAAAGATGCTTCTTGAGTTCCCCATTTTCCTTTGTAGACATCGATGACTAATTGGCTACATGCCAAGAATGAGATCAATGCGGAACTCAATCACCCGCTTGGGTGCAAACCCAAAACAGGCTCAAATACATCAAAGAAGTCACAAACAATAGGAATGTGAGATATATCATCATCATCTCGTGAGTCAAGAGAAAATAAAGATGCGTTGGAATCATGCACATTCTGAAGAACAAGTGATAGCTGAGCAGACGGATCTGGACGTCGAAGATATAAAATTCTCTCAGAACAAATAATCCTGGCATCATATCGCACTGGCTAGTCCATATCCAAAGTCGTATCAAATCACAAATGAGAAATAATGTGCAGATTTGCACAAAAAGAAAAGCCACATAAAACAATCCCAACATCATCACAAAGCATGCTAATGGTTGCGGATCCTCCAATAGGATTCCCAATTCTCAATGAAGTAACCATGCAAGAAACATCCAAAGACAAATCATCGACGAGCTTCTTCGATACGAATGAAAGTGGAGCACCTGTACCAAAGAGGACTCGAATAGAATGATCACGAAACAATAATGAACCTTCAAGAATAAAAGGAGAAGTACCCCTTCACTGATAAGAACCTCCAGAAGCGTCCACTACATTCAACTTCCTAGATTTAGAATTATTCGGAGCAATAGGACAAGTGGAAATACGATGGCCTTCCTTCTTGCAATAGAGGCAGAAGAGAGGCTTAGGACAATCTCGAATCATATGTTCAAGAGAACCACAATTGAAAAATCCCTTCCAAGTAGGAGGTTGTCTACTAGGCTTGGAATTAGGACTAAATCCAACGGGCTTCTTCTTCTTGGATGGGAAAACCTTCCGCTTATGAAATGGGAACTTGTTCTTATTGGGGTTCTTATGAACCTCAACCTCATCACCACTCTCACGTTACTTCTCGACGGTTTCGAGATGAAGCGCCCAGTAAACCAACTCCTCGAAAGAAAGCTTGAGCTGGAGCATTAAAGACTTCTTGAGATACTGTAACAACCATGTATTTTCAAACATTTGCATCCACTCTTATCGGACTTGAATTGCTCAAAATACCACGTTGTAAATAAAATTTTGGCAAATCACAGAATATACAGTAAATAAAATCACAAATACAGACACAGAGTAATAATAGTGCAGCGGAAGTAAAAGAAATAGTAGTTCATGAAGCTACTATATAATATATCAGAGTTACATAAGATATAGCATAAGAAATAAAGTACAAAGGAAGTCTGAAGATAATTACCAAGTACAAAATGAATACAACACTGGGGTCAACAGGATAACTGGAAATGAAACAGATAAAACTGGACAAGCAGATAATCTCCAGCGATTCCAATCTCCAGAAAGTGGAAATCCAAATCTGGGAATACTCAGGCTGACCCGGGCGTAAATAAAAATACAAACACTCGATTCAGGACATACATACTTATACAATGTAAACCAACTCAAGTTAACTATAGTAAAAGTACAAGAAAGTTAAAGGATGCTTGGGACAGTCCATCCTCTAAGGATCCGTTAAACTATTTACTATATAGTATATTACGCTATTATAATAATGTCTAACAGTAAAATAAACATACTTTTAAATAGCTTTAAGGCTTTACATTTTCCAACTTAACACAAATAATGCCAATAGTCTATACAATACCTGCATTTCTCCTGATCGGGAGACTATAAGAAGATACTGCATAGGTACGACACAAATAGAAAGTCGAAGTAAAGGCTTGATATGGTATGTGATACGGCACACAAGGCAATGCCAGGGTAGATATACCAATTACGACACTCGGGCTGGTGGTAACACAGCAGGCACATATGCCCACCGCGGAACATATTCCCACAAAAATCGAAGGGGCGTCCAAACAATCACAAGTAATAGTATGGTATCGATGAAATGCGTTCGCTACGAGGTGCGACCTCAACTGGCCCGAGACCGCTCCTATTTTAGCCACGATATGCCAACTTAGGGGAGTTGGGTCCACGTAACATACCACAAGAACGTCGCCACCATCTTACTTCATTCTGGGATCTCCACCGCGTACACGTTGTCAAAGTGGTTTTCGGTATCGACAGAGAGTATGCCCATATCCGTTTTCGGTCTCTTTGCCAACTAATCGTTATTTTAACCCATGGTTATAACTTTAAAATAATATATTATACTTCAAAATAAAATATCATTTCGCTCCAAATCTTTATCAAAATAAAGATTAAATCTCCAAACCATTTCAATATACCAACATACCATATCTTTCAAATACAAATATTTATCAAATAAATTTCGAGTCATTTCCAACCATTTCAATATATTAAATTATCATATCCTTTTAAAACTTCCTTTCAAATCATTTTAATACATTGAAATATCATATCGTTCAGAACTTCATTTTCAAATCATTTTAATATTAAAATATCATATCTTTCAAAACTTCATTTTCAAATCATTTTAATATCAAAATATCATATCTTCAAAACTTTATTTTCAAATCATTTTAACATCAAAATATCATATCTTCAAAACTTTATTTTCAAATCATTTTAATATCAAAATATCAAATCTTATAGAACTTCATTTTTAAATCATTTCAATATCAAAATATCATATCTTTCAAAACATCATTTTTCAAATCATTTTAATACATAAATATCATGTCTTTCATTTTCAAATCATTTTAATATCAAAATATCGTATCTTTCAGAATTTTATTTTCAAATCATCATATAAGTTCAAATCCAAATATTCAACTTTAAATACCTTCTAAATTCAAGATACCATTCATTTATTATCCTTTCAAATCACCTTTAAATAGTTTATATTCCAAATTAAATTAACTCATTTAAACCATTTAAAAGTGGAGTTATTATACTTTCAAATTAAGTATTCAATTTCCAAAATAATAAACTTCAATTTAAACCATTTAAACATTATAAAAATCATATTTTAACATTCAAAAATGTTCATTAACATACCTTCAACATATGATTTTTGTAAAATAAATTTCTTATAAATAAATCAAATTTTTCAATAAATTTACTTAACAAATTCAAGTGTATGATTTCCTTTCCTTCACATATGCAATTTATTAAGACTTACACTTTTAAATTTCCATTTCACAAATTAAAATAAATTTCCAATTGATTTTAGTTAACCAAACCATTGATTAAACCAAATTTCCCATTTCCAAGTCAAGTTGTGTTTTAAAATTACACATTTAAGCATCTATTTATTTAACCATTTATATTCATAGAAAAATCAATGATACTTTAATAAATCACTTAAATTTAACTTTAAATCAAATTATCATATTAACCATTTTCCAAATACAATTTCCATTTTTATTTATATAACTTAAATATCATTTTTAACCAAGATTCCAAATTTTCAAACTTAAGTTATATTTCAAAAATTCAATTTAACCATTTATTTATTTAACATTTTCCACTTATAGAAAAATCATTAATCCTTTATTTAAAACACTTTAAAATCTATTTAAATCAAATTGTTAAAAATTTACATTTTAAACCACTTAAAATTTTATTTATATAACTTAAAGGTCGTTTTAAAAGCCAAAGTCCAAATTTCCAGATTTAAGTTATATTTCAAAAATCCAATTTAACCATTCATTAATTATATTTTTAACTTAGAGGGAAAAATAATAATTTCTTTATTTTAGAACATTCAAAATCTATTTAAATCAAATTTCATAAATTTATATTTTAATATACTTAAAAAATATCCAAAATACTTTATACAATAACCACGGGCTTGTATGTAGTTTTCTAACCAAGGTCAAGTGATATGGATATATATCATTTCAATCCGCGGTTTAAAAAGAAAAGTCCGGGTTCAATCATTTCAAACCCGCAATCCCAAGTTAAAACAAAATAAAAAAACCGTTCGGGCCTATCATTTCATCCCATAATGATTTTTCCCCTATTCTAAAGTCCACTCGGGTATGTATCATTTCAACCCATAGTGAACCTAATATACAGGGAACTTGCAGTGTGATAAATAGATATAAATGAACATTTGACAACATATAACAGCAATACATGAGATGACATGTAAATTTATAGGTTTAAAATCATACATAAATGATCATAGGCAGCTATAACATCATATATAATTCTAGACATTCGGTTGTTGTCGCTTCACAATTGCATGAGTATAAAATGTCGTGTGAGATTTACTCACCTCTTTGTGCTGGAGATTGCAATGCAAATGACAAAAACGGATTCCCAAAGGCACGATGACACAACGATGGATTCAAATGGATGGTAACCAAGCTAATGATCTTGTATCCAACAACAAAACAAAGCCACATATAAATATAGACTCAATCACAACATTATGAAAGAAAATGGAAATCAAAGCAACAAGGAGCATCACCTAGCCTTTAAACCAATTTTGCTTGACCATAACTTACATATGCACGGCCCCAAAATGGTTTAGGCTCGGCCACACATGTTCTAGTGGTGGTAATGGGTCTGGTTTGACACATATATGCATGGAAAGCAAGAGAATAGGAAATGGTTTGGAGTTACAATGGAAATAAGGTAAAAGGCAAGGCTAAAAGAAGGTTTGGTTCAATCATTGGCTCGACCTAAGGCACACTTGGGCCCGGCCAGAGGCAAGTATAGGTCTGGACAGAGGTTTAGGTGGTGAGTAGTAGTGGTAGAAAGGTGGTGGTGGCGGCTAGAGGTGGTGGCCAAAGTGATGGATGAAGGTATGTTGCAACTAGTGGTGGCTATGCATGTTTTCAAGGGGATGTTGCAATGTTTTGTGGAGCTCTACCTCATGGGGTGGTATGGCCTGGTCACGTCAGCGGGGTAGGTAGTTGATGGTGAAGAGGAGGAGGTAGTGGAGTGATGGCCATGGAAAGCAAGGTGGTGGCCTAGCGAATTGCACAATAAATAAAGGCTAAACAAACGAAAAAAGGAAGAAGAGAGGAGAGAAAAAGGAGAGGCCATTGCCATTTTTTCTTCTTAGCCATGAGAAATAATGAGAAATGAAGTTTCTCACGTGAAAGCAAAGGAAAATACATGGCTACACCATAAATTGTACGAGCAAAAACTCATGGGAAAGTGAAAAGACAAGCAAATGAAAAGACTAGGCGATGAAGAGTCACAAGTTATAAAAGCTAGTCTCTTAGAATTTCCTTTTCTTTAATTCAAATAAAATACATAAAATCTCAGTAAATGAATTTTGAAACTGAAAAAAAGTAAAAATTAAATAAAAATAAATAACTAAATTTGAAGAAAATAGAAAAAGAATAAAAGAAATTGCTTAAAAATTAAAACAGGGTTCAAAATTTCAATTAAAACATCACTGGCTTTGGAAAAATATCTACTTCATTTTAAAAATATTCTTAAAAATTTGAAATAAAAATGATTTTTTTTAAAAACATTTTCAAAGTGAAATAAATAATTTAATTTAGAAAAAAAATGAAAAAGAATTAAAGAAATTTTTTAAAAGTTGCAAACAAGACATGAATTTTTCAATTAAAATACCATTGACTCTAGAAAATTTCTATTTTCACTTTAAAACAAATGAAATGTCAAATAAATTAATAAATGAGGAACAAAATAAAGTGGAAATGATAATAAAATAAGATATTTGAGAAAATAGAAAAATAAATAAAGAATTTCTTAAATTGATTGAAACTGGAAATTAGAAACTTAAACAAAAATACAACTGACACTGGAAAATGTCATTTGCACTTTTAAAAGTGTTTTAAAACAAAAATATATACATAACATGTTATTTTATCCATATAAATATAAATTAGAACATTACATGACCAAATAAAATATTATTTATAAAATTTAAAATAAACAATTTTGTTAAATACAGCAAATTTCACACAATAGTTAAAAAGGCATAACTTTCACATTATAAATCAGATTTCAACGAAACAAAAATTAGTGTTCCTAAAATTTTATTTACTTTCATAATAAAAGATAAAATTAAAATTTTCAAACTTTCAAATTTCAAATTCAAAATTAACTATACTGATAAAAATGCACTTTTTTTTGGAAAATATTCCTTTTAATCATGTTTGGAATTCTAATTCACATGGAAATCAAAGTTTATATTTAAAATAACAAAATTATCCAAGTTAAATAAATAAAAATAAAGTTAAATCAAAATACAATTAAAATAATTAAAATATGTAATTAAAAATAATCACAAAATACAGGGTTGTTACACTCTCCCCCACTCAAAACTTTTCGTCCCCGAAAAGGAATGAGGTACGGGAAAGCATAGAAAACATAGAAATGAAATAAGATTAAGACATGGTGACAAGAAGATTGAGATTATACCTGATAATTGTTATTATAGGTAAGTTTAACAAGGTGGAGATGATCTTTTCAAGATCCTCCAAAATCAAGAACACAAGCAAAAAAAGGATGGATTCAAAATGAGTACCAAAGATTATCAAAGATTATAAAAAGAGTTCTAAACAGAAAGATTATAGAAAATGCCTATACCAGTCTATAGCAAGATAAGGATAATAAGGACAACCAAAGATAGTTTGAAAAACAAATAAGGAAATAAGTTTGAAACCATGAAAATTTCAACTTAAATAGAAAATAATTTTTTTTACACAAGTTAAATAAATCTTAACTATCTCAAATTTCATTATCTTATCATCCAATCATCTTAAATTAAAAATTTTAAAACCATGAGTTTTTTTTAAAAAAATAATCATTTATTATACTCGTAATGTACTTAATAAATTTAATTCTTCTTTATTCCTAATTAAAATTAAATTTATTCCTCTCAATATTTATCACTTATGTTATATATACTTACACTTATTATAACTGCTTTATTTTATTCTTAGTTCTTTTAACATCATTTTATTGTAAGTTATTCAATTACCCTTTATTATATTTACCTCTGTTAATCATTTTATAACTAAAATTTAAGTCTATAACATTTATTATAACCACTCAAATTTTATTTATAAAATCTTTCTATATTGTATATTATCCAATTACAATGTTAACTTCTAAAATTAAGGTAAGTTATATTTGAATGCAATTGTATTATACAAATGAAACTTTCCAATTAAATCATTTCATGCTTGAATATTCATCCAAAATTTTGATTTTCTTTTTATAATTGAAATTATTCTTTAAAATAAAATTTAAGAATTAAATTTCCGATTTCGTTCAAACCATTTTGAGATAAATAAATACACATATACTATATATATTATATATTATATATATATATATATATTATAAATCAAGTCATATTTTAGAAATTCAAATTAATTTAATTTCCCAAAACAAAGCTGTAGCAAGACTACAGGGCGGTCTCTTCACTTCGAAACTCAAAAATGAACATCGATGATGTCGCGGTCATCACTGAAGTTATTTTCCAACGACAAAGAGAAGAGCACTAATTTTTAAACTTTAAAATTCTTTGGAAACAAATTTCTATTCGAAAATACTTTAGATAATATAACCTTTTAAAACTTTAAACACAAGGTTTGAAACCATCGGAAATTAAATTCTCAAAAATTTCTTGTTATAAATTCATTTCAGTTCCCAAATCAATTTATAAAAAACTAGTTATAAATTCATTTATAGAATAGTAAATGATAAATCAAGTATTATCATTTCAAATAATCAATTTAAATCAATTTATTAAGTTCCATAAATTTGCTTATACATCAAAATTTATTTCATTAACCAAATTTTAAAATAATATTGTGCCAGTTTGTTCTGTCAAAGTGTTTTAGAAATCCTATCGATAGCGTTGATCAGACGAATCGATCGGAAACCCAAATCAACATCAACAACTCAAACAACACAATAAAACAAAACACAGATTTGCAAGTACAATTCAAAATGTTTGGAAGAATAGATTGGAAACAAAAGACAAGATGATTAAATAACAGAGTAGGGAGAAGGGTAAGCTTAAGTAAATCACGGGCAACCTTAACCGGGTCAATCGTGACTTAAACAATAAGATCAATGTGGATTTTTCTGGGGTAAATCTACATTCGATCTCAAGAGATAGAGTTAGGAATAACAAAAGATATTATCATCTAAACCAAGAATAGATATAAATCTCTGGTGAATCGATGCTAGTTGTAAAGGAGTTTCCCCCTTTTACAATCCAATTTGAAATTGGCGAGACCGCGAACTCAATAAAAAGATCATTCGAAGCGGAGTTATGGGATACTCCAGAATCAAAAAAAGATGAATAGTAAGGGATACGAATGGATTTTGGAACCGTAGGGAACGTTCCAAAATTCAAAGGAAATTCCAATTAAAGAGGAAAGATTCAAACTCGAAAGTGATTCTGTAAATAATTTACTTTATATTCTAAGTTTTGCCACAAAGCAAAGCTCTGATACCAACTGTAACAACTAGGTATTTCAACCATTCGCATCCACACATGTCGGACTTGAATTGCTCAAAATACCACGTTGTAAATAAAATTTTGGCAAATCTCAAAATATACAATAAATAAAATCATAGATCACAGACACAAATTAATAATAGTGCAGCGGAAGTAAAAGAAATAGTAGTTCATGAAGCTACTATATAATATATCAGAGTTACATAAGATACAACAGAAGAAATAAAGTACAAAAGAAGTCTCAAGATAATAACCAAGTACAAAATGAATACAACACTGGAATCAACAGGATAACTGGAAGTGAAACAGATAAAACTGGATAAGCAGAAAATCTCTAGCAATTCCAATCTCCAGAAAGTGGAAATCCAAATCTGTGAATACCCAGGCTGACCCGAGCGTAAATAAAAATACAAACACTCGAGTCAGGACATACATACTTATACAATGTAAACCAACTTAACTGAACTGTAGTAAAAGTACAAGTAACTTAAAGGATGCTTGGGACCATCCATCCTCTAAGGATCCGTTAAACTATTTACTATATAGTATATTGTGCAATTCTAATAATGTCTAACAGTAAAATAAACATACTTTTAAATAGCGTTAAGGCTTTACATTTTCCAACTTAACCCAAATAATGCAAATAGTCTATACAATACATGCATTTCTCCTGATCGGGAGACTACGAGAAGATACTGCATATGTACAACACAAATAGAAAGTCGTAGTAAAGGCTTGATATGGTATGTGACACGGCACACAAGGCAATGCCATGGTAGATATACCAATTACGACACTCGGGCTAGTGGTAACGCATCAGCCACATATGCCCACAGCGAAACACATTCCCACAAAAATCGGAGGGGCGCCCAAACAATCACTAGTAATAGTATGGTATCGAAGAAATACGTCCTCTACGAGGTGCGACCTCAACTGGCCCGAGACCGCTCATGTTTTAGCCACCTTATGCCAACTCACGGGATTTGGGTCCACGTAACATACCACAAGAATGTTGCCACCATCCTACTTCATTCTGGAATCTCCACTGCGTACACGGTTGTCAAAGTGGTTTCCGGTATCGATAGAGAATATGCCCATATCTGATCCCGGTCCCTTAGTGAACAAATCGTTATTATAACCTGTGGTTATAACTTTAAAATAATATTTTATACTTCAAAATAAAATATCATTTAACTCCAAATCTTTATCAAAATAAATATTAAATCATTTCCAAGCCATTTCAATATACCAACATACCATATCTTTCAAATACAAATGTTTATCAAAATAAATATCAAGTCATTTCCAACCATTTCAATATATTAAATTACCATATCCTTTCAAAACTTCCTTTCAAATCATTTTAATACATTGAAATATCATATCGTTCAGAACTTCATTTTCAAATCATTTTAATATCAAAAATCATATCTTTCAAAACTTTATTTTCAAATCATTTTAACATCAAAATATCATATCTTCGAAACTTTATTTTCAAATCATTTTAAAATCAAAATATCATAACTTCAAAACTTTATTTTCAAATCATTTTAATATCAAAATATCATATCTTTTAAAACTTTATTTTCAAATCATCATATAAGTTCAAATCCAAATATTCAACTTTAAATACCTTCTAAATTCAAGATCACGTTCATTTATTATCCTTTCAAATCACCTTTAAACAGTTTATATTCCAAATTAAATTAACTCATTTAAACCATTTAGAAGTGGAGTTATTATACTTTCAAATTAAGTATTCAATTTCCAAAATAATAAACTTCAATTTAAACCATTTAAACATTATAAAAATCATATTTTAACATTCAAAAATGTTTGTTAACATACTTCTGTAACGGCCCATAAATTTCGATGATTAAATTTGTTAAATTTATAAGATTTCGTAACTTAATGTAGAAAGAAATGAAAATCTTATAATTTATATTGGAGCGAATGTTAGAAATTAAATATTGCAATGGTAAATAAAATCAATTCTTGACAATTGGAATGAAATCCAAATAAAGAAATAGTGGAAAAAATTATAATTTGTTAATTAAATATGATTGTGTAATTAATACTGAAAGGAATAAAATTGGAAATAATATTAATGAAATAATAACTAAAATGAATTGCAACTGTATAAATGGAAGTAAATTGTTAATAAGTGGATGTAAATATTGAATTAATTAATGGAAATAAAATATAAACGTATGTTTGGATAGAACATAAGTGAATGCAATGAGTAGTATGGAAATAAATGCCAACATTGATTTGTAAGTAATAGAGGCTTACATACGTGATTAAAGAGTAACGATAATGTTTATTGTAGGTTACCTATTCATGTAGATGGTTAATTGGAATAGGAGATAAATTGTAATAAATGTAAATAAATGTTACATTTGTGTGAAATGTAATACAATGGTTAGGAGTTGTTAGAATGGGTATATTAAAGTAATGAATGGGAAGAAACAAGGTAACTAAGTATATAGCAGTACTGAACTTAATAAAAAGATTTGAATTAAAACGAATCAATTAATATATGTTTTATTTCTTTAGTATGTTGCATAAAATTTGGAAATCAAACTGCAATTAAAGGAAATTAGGTAGTACGCTACTTGAAAATAAATTTAAGAGTAGGATAGCAACTATTTTAAATTACCTAATTAATTGGTCAATGAATTTAGTGGAAATAAAGTTCATTTAAATGTTAAGTATTATAATGTTGTTATTGATAATAAACGTTACTTTAATAATTATTAATATAGAAACGGAAGTGTGAATGTAAATTTAATAAAAGCGTAAATTTATTTTAAGTAGTAATTGGTGGATTTGGGGAATAAGTTCAAATTATGTTAATTGAGAAATTTATACGTAATGTATGTAAAGTAATTAATAGAATGCAAATGTAATGTTGTAAATTTAATAGAATGTAAAGTATTTAAAAACCTTAATTAATGTGTTCGATTTATAGAAGTACACATTAAAAACGTAATATTTACTCAAATTAAGATGTAAATAGGCATATATTAATGCAATGAAATAAAAAATAGCGTAATATATTGAATTATAATCTGGATTTGAGTAACAAACTTATAAAGGAAATTAATATAGGTTGCTTTGTTTGTCTAATGGGCTAAATAAAGTTTGGTAATCCATTGTAATAAATTTAATTTAACGTTTTGTTAATGTAAACGATTGATGAATAAAGAATGGGACCAAGGTAGATTAATTTATTGGATTCAAAATCTATATTAATAGGTGAAATCGACAAATTTCACTATGATTGAATTATTGTAGTTATTACACAATAAGTGGAAACAAAACAGTTAAAACGAATAAAGGTGAAGCGGGAAGTATCAGGGTAATGAAACATAAACATTGTTAAATATCCTTATAGGACAATGATTGTGGAATAATAAAAATGGGAATCAGGGTTTATTTATTTGAATGTAAAACTAAGGTAATTGGGTTTATTGCAATCAATGGAAATTAAAATTTTAAGTATTACGTAAATATTAGTTGGATGAAATTTAAGATAATTATGTAATAAAGTATGAACTAAATGTTAGTTTCATCTAATTGTTACTAATGAACTGAATAATATAATGAAAAGTAAATTTGATAGAATTTTTGGAAATTTAATTTATAATTTTCGAATTTAATGAAATGGAGGTTAATACCGAAATTTATAAATTTATCGACTCTAATTTGACGGTTAAATTGGTTTAAATCATTGTAAATGATTGGGAATTTAAAAATGACAGGAATTGGTAATTATCAAATTAAAATTGAAAATTTGAATAAATTGACTAAATTTTATTTATTTAATTAATGGAAAATAGCCATTTTGGTCACTGACTCGGATTTCGACGAAATCAGTTTCATCGGATCCGTAACGGTGAATTATTATAGGGTTTCAAGTTTCGTAGCGATAGAACTTGTCGTTTGATCATACAGACTCGAAACGCCTTGAAATTTATGAAATTGAAAACAATTGAAATCAATTTGAAAAATGTTGATTTTAGCATAACTTCTTCATACGATGCAATTTGAACCTGAAACCTTTTCCATTGCGTTTAAAATATTTTAAAACACCTATTTTGATATATGGGTTTACCCAATTTCATTCCGGAGTCAAAACGGGCTTTTGGGGCCACTTTGTCGTTAGCGCGTATATCCAATAGACCCGATCCATCTATTCTATTCTAGTTTGCCTATATATATCCTAGTTATAAACCCTAGCTCTCTATTTCTCATTTATCTGTACGTATATCTTCTTCTCAACTCCTCCTTTCCAATGGCGGACAAACCCTAATTACAATTGCAATCCCAAAATCAAATCCAAAGCTGAAATTTCAAACCCCTCAGAAAAATTTGAAAAAAATATATGTTAAAGCTCTCGACTAGAGTAATTCATTGGTGAACTCTTGATTGACTTGATCAACTTTGGTTTATACGGCAGAGATCTTTCTTCTTTTATTTGTTTTGACTTTGTCAAAAATTTGCACATATTTGATTATTCGACTTGGTCATCTCTGCACTGTTACAATTTGTTCATCTCTGTAGTATTGATTTTCACGGCATTGTCTTTGGGTACTCTGTTTCGTATGTATGCTGTGCATTTGTAGTTGGTTTGAAAACTTTTGTGTTGTAGCTGTCCTGATTTGTGCCTTGTCCATTCTCATGTGTTCATCCCTGTAGTATATGCTAGTGATACATTTTGGAGTTGGTTCATGTTGTATTGTGCTTTGACCCTTTGTTGTTCATCTGCATTGTTGCCTTGTTGACTGCATCACCATACTCTCTGTTTTGATTTGCATTGATGCAGTTTCCATTCATGTTGCCTCTGTGTTTGACATGGTCTTTGTAGTACTGCATGATCTCATATGCATTAAACTCTGGTTTTTCATCTTGACCATTTGGTCGTGCTGTAGTTCAGATGCACTTGGTCATTTTGTATCTGCTGATGTTTGTTGCAATCACTTTGCTGTTCCATGGTCTATTTGGTGTTTTGTTTATTTGAGACATCTTACCCATGTTGCATTCATGCTGGTTTATTCTTGCACTTGTGGTTGCCTCTGGTTAATTGCCTGGTGATCTTGTGGTTTGTCACTGGTCTTGCTTGATGGTCATGTGCCACTGCATCACCACTGTTACACTGCCTTTGTGGTCTTCACTGTGTTCATGCACATTTTTTTTTTACTTCAGTTTTCACAGTTGCATTTGCCTCGAGTACATGTAATCTTGGCTCTGCTTCATTGTTGTTGCTTCACCACTGACTTGTGTTTTTCACTGGACATGTTGCTTGAGTCATTGGAGTTTGTATTGGTGCATTGCCTTACTGAATTTGGTTGAGACTAGTTTCTTTGATGTGTTTCATTTGGCTGTGTTCATCCTATGTTCATGTTCTTGCAGTCTTCATGACTGTACTGTTGCAGTCGAGTTGTATTCATGTACACTTGTGGCACTTTGTGCATGCTGTACTACTTTGGTTTGATCAGTTGCATTGATCAGTTATGTTGTTCATGTGCATGCTTTGTACTTCATTTGAGGATGTTGGACTTGTTGTACATTGCATAGTGCATTGCCTTGTTTGTTGTGAAGTTGTGCTTGCACACTTGCTATTGTTGGCTGCGCACACGAGTTGGCGAGGCAGTGCACACGTGTATGAATGTACAGGTGTGTATTGCAGCCACTTATGGTTACATGTCCCTGTAATATCTATATGCACGACTTTGTGATGAAAACAAGTGTGAATGATGACGAACAACCCAAATAACTGAGGCAAATCATATTTTCAAAAACCATATTTCATTTTATATTGCAAAAACATTTCTTTTTCAATTTTACTACGTTAGTGAATATTTTTGCAGATTTCTCAGATGCTGGATTTAAACTAGAAGGAAGTTGAAGAAAAATACGAGTGCGAGTGATATGTAGTGACGTTAACTGTAAATGTGAAATGTGATGTGATTGTAATCAAAGTTGTATAGTTATAGTGAGAGATTGAAATTGTACTATTCAAAATTGTAATAAATATTTATTTGAATAAAATATCTGTTTGAATTCAAATTCTGTGTAATTTATTTTATTCAACGAATATTTATTTAAACTGTGAAAAATAGAATAGTATATTAACAAATACATTTAAACAAATGTATATATGTTTATTATCATCAAACAAAAATCATATAAGCGCAAAGCGCATATTCAACAATCTCCCCCTTTTGATGATAACAAACATATATTTAAGATTTTGAATGTATTAAATGCGTTTGATTGTTCAATTTGCTCCCCCTATTTGAATGCTCCCTCTCTACACAATACTCCCCCTACATATATGCATACAAATAAAAATATGTAAATGAGCCTATAAGAAAAATGAAAATTATTTGACTTTTGGTTGATTCTATTTGACAAAATCTTAACTTTTCTCTCCTCCTTTTGTTATCAGCAAACGAATAACAGTGTTATAAAAATAGGGATGAAGTGATAGACATGAATCAAACATTTAACTCAATTAAATATAAATATCAAATTTCAATAAAACTCAAACAAAAATCATAATTACCCTTGTCAAGCGCATATTCCACTTTCAGAAGTGATGGGGATAAAATCATCAAAAATCATACAATTCTGTCTATTTGTGGTATATTTATTTCAGGAAATTTGAATATCTACTAACCATGCATAACCGTTAGGACTTTTAAATGAGATTAGTAGTATTCCAATTTAATTTAAAAAATGAAATCAAGTATCTTCTAACCACGCATGACCGTGAGGACTTTTAAATGGGATTAGAATCAACTTGTCTATTTGAATCAATTAATTTTGATATGCGTTCCATACATGCATAACCGTGAGGACTTTTAAATGAGCATGGAAGCACATAATCAAAAATCCAAGTAATTCACCCATGCATAACCGTGAGGACTTTTAAATGAGAGTGAATACTTTGGATATTTATTTTTATTGCTAAATATAATAAGTTGAAGCACAAATAATTTCCTTCACAGATTTAAAGATATTGAAGAACAAATGATTTCCTTTGTAAACTACCACAAATTTACATACTAAATATGATCTTGATGAGTGATGGTCGATAGAAAGATGATAGAAATAGAAATGGTCATGGAATTTTTACCCAACAAAAAGTTTTTATAACTCTTGTTATGAAATTCTAAAGAAATTTTCTAATTATACTTTCTCGAGTTATAATATATGATAAATATCAACACTCATCTCTTTTTCAATCACTATTCATCTTTTCGATAATCAAAGGGAGTCAGATTAGTCAAAATTTGTCATTTAAAATCAAATTAAAAATTATAAAATCAATTTTTCAAAAATGATTAAGCTGTAAATATGGTCAAACATGATTTTCTCGAGGGGGTTTTATAAGAAAATTTTCTGCTATTTGAAAGTTATTTCAAATGAAAAATATGCAGATATTTTCTTTGGAAAAAAAAACGATGCAGCAAATGAATGTTTCAAAAATTAATCACGTTACACTAATAATTTTTCTATCAACTATATTACCAGTGTAATCTGCATCTGAATTTAAATTTCACTCAATATTCACTTGTTGAATCAAACCATGAAATGTGCACCAAAAATTTCAAACTTAACATTATTCTTTTGAATTTGAATTTAAGCCGTGTTAACACTCAAACAAATATCATGATGTTAATTTCAGAAACCATAGGATAAACAATTATATTCATGAGTAAACAATAGTCAATCATCATCATAATTATTTCAAAAACAATTTCTTGAAGTTTCAACAATTTCATAAAGTTTCAACAATTACAAAAAAAATCCTTTTTAACAGCTTTCACATGAAATTTGAAATCGTGCAAATTTACAAGTAGTGACCAAAATATATCTACATGTAGCATGAGTAATCAAATACCATCATTTGACCGAACAAATTTATATGGATTAGTTCAAAGTTGAAAATCTGATTGGTCATCAATTAAGCACAAATCAATGTCATAAATAAGAACAAATCAAAAAATCATATCAATTAAGTCCGAATCAGTCAACCATCATAATTACTCCAAGTGATTCTATTTAAAGGTGATTGTTCAATATTTTGAAAAAAAAATCATAGCATCAAAATCATCATCTTTTGTTTATCTCAATATTGGCTGATTTTAATTTAGAGTATGGTGCAGATAATCACATTTAATATATCGTTAAAAACAATTTTACCTGTTTTACCTTTACGATAATTTTTCGTTGTTGTCCATTGTGATTCTGTCACCTTTATACTAGGCTAAGGAACTTTGCTTTGTCGCCCGTTGTGTTTCTGAAACAGCCGAAATCCAGAGAACACTGTCGTTGTTCCTTAGCCTGCCACCACACCTACACGATAAAAGATTTATGTGACCTATTTGTTTTTATAGGTCCATTGTTGTTAGTGGCAGAATATGAAAAATATGTTTTTGGAGACCCAAAACTATTTATATATGTTCCTTTTGGCACCCAAATTTGTTTGACTTTCAAAGATTTTATATTTGTGCCTTTTGGAACCCAAATCGGTATAGTTTTTACATGTTTGGGTCTATACCAACAATTATTTTGATTATGTCCAAATTTTCTGCAAATCGAGCACATTAAATTGACTTGATTAAATTTTGTGTTCCTATGACTATGATGTCCAATTATTTCAGATCGAGCAACACTTTTACCTTTATCATCATCTTGTGATTTTCCAAAACCTAGTCCTTTTCTATTGTTAGCAAAAATTTGATTTCCCAATAACATTTTGAATGATTTTTCTCCTTTTGAAAAGTTATTCAGGGATTTCTCAAGATTTTGGACTTTGGTTTTTAATGTTGAGTTTTCAGTGACAAGTGAGGTGCATCGATTTATAAAATCCTTTTTCCTAGTGTCGATTGTTTCCTTAAGATTCAAGTTTTCTTTTTCAAGGCTCTCAAAGTTATTCCTAATTTTTGATTGTTCCGAATCTAAAGTTTTACATTGGTTACATTCTAGGTTTTGAATATTTTCAAGTTCAGTTTCTAACCTAGAATTTTCATGGGCGAGTTTCCTCCTTTCAGATTTTAGTTTTTCAATTTTAGATTCAAGCGTATCAACTACTTTAGTAAGATCAGAACACATAAAAACAAGTTCTTTATAAGAAAACTCACCTGCCTCACTAGATTCGTCGGAGCTTGCTTATGAATTTGATTTTGCCATAAGACACAAATTAGCCTCCTCTGAGCTGCTATCTGAAACTTCTTCTCCTTCTTCATCATCCCAAGTTGCTGCAAAGGCCTTCTTTTTCTTTTTCTTTCCTTTGTTGTTTTTGAGAAGTGGGCATTTTGGTTTGATGTGGCCAGGCTTGTTGCAGTTATAACACGTCAGTTCATCATCGGAATTTTCAGAATCTTTTGGCCTATTACAACTTGTTTTCTTCTTGCGTGGCTTGAATCTCGACCATTTTCTAAGATTATTGACAGCCATTGCAAGCTCTTCAATTGGATCTTCTTCATCTTTATCGCTTTCTTCTTTGCTCTTTAAGGCAATCGTCTTCTTCTTTGGTTCGAAGTCGTTGCGTTCTTCCTTTGCTTTAAGCTCAAGCTCATATGTCATCAAGTTGCCAATCAACTCCTCCATGCTTAGTTTGCTCAAATCTTTCGATTCTTGAATTGCCGTGACTTTTGCCTCAAAGTTCATTGGTAAAACTCGTAGCACCTTCCTTACAAGCTCTACCTCAGTGAAGACCTTCCCAAGCGCTCTAGCGTTGTATACCAAGGTTGAAAAACGTCCAAACATGTCTTTTATGCTCTCGCCTTTGTCCATCACAAAGTTTTCGTATTCGTTGTTGAATAGGGCTAGACAAGACTCCTTGACTTGAGAAGTTCCTTCGTGTGTCACTTCCAAAGTGTGCCAAATTTCCTGTGCTGTTGTACAATGAGAAATTCTATTAAATTCATTTTTATCAAGAGCACATATCAAAGCATTCACGGCTTTAGCATTTGTCGTTTTCAATTTCTTATCGTTAGCATCCCACCTATCCTTAGGTTTAGGAATCTCAGTATCACCAACGATTATAGTGGGAGGTTTATAGCCAGTTTCAATAATATCCCAAACATCATAATCAACAGAACTAAGATAGATACCCATCCTAACTTTCCAATAAGCATAATCGTTCCCGTTAAACATGGGTGGCCTAGCAATAGATTGCCCCTCAGAAAAAGCATTATTTTGTAGACTCATGACTCTAGAGTTAAATAAAAAATATACCAGGCTCTGATACCACTTGTAGGATTTAGATTAACCCTAGAGGAGGGGTGAATAGGGTTATAGCAAATTTTCTCGATTTAAACACAGAAATAAACTATAGAAATAAATATGCAGTAAAGTAAATCACACACAAAATTTACCCAGCTTCGGCAACCCCTGCCTACTGCTGCATTCACAGATTTCTATTAGAATTAAACAGTATCACGCTTACAAACACTCTACTAGACTCGCAGACATTTGCTCCCGCTCACAAACACTCTACTAGACTCGCACACCCTGCTCGCAAACATTTGCTCCCGCTCACAAACACTCTACTAGACTCGCACACCCTGCTCCGCCTATAGAGTTTCGCTTACTCGCAAACTTTGCTTCCCGCCTATAGAGCTTCGTTTACTCGCAAACTCTGCTCCCGCCTACAATAGAATTTTGCAAACTCGCACACCCTGCTCACTGAACTAATTCTAACTAGACAATCTGACACTACCTAAACCCTAGGTGGTGATTTACAAAGTTTTGATTCGGAAAATAAAAACGATAATTAAAAGACAATAGAAAATAACCCTTAACCCTAGTTAACAAAATAATAAAGCCTAATTTAAAAACTTAAACCCTCTTTTATTATTCTATAACAAGGCCGGCCCCCTTTTAACTTCAATCCAGCCCAATCCTTTTATCTTGAGAAAAAATGGCTGCTTTATTCTTCGTTCGTTCCTTTTTGAGATGGCGGCTTGTTCTTCTTTGCAAATTAGGGTTTCTGCAAATTGCTTTTGCTCCTTGCGATTCAAACTAGGGCTGTACAAAAATTGAAGCGCCGCTCGATCTCGTTCGATAGTAGGCTTCGATGCTTTTGATTTGCTTACGGCTCTTCAATTTTGGATCGAATTCGTTCTGCTTTTTCGGTATGTATTTTTCTCCTTTTCCTTTGCTGGTTGATGCTTGAACTCGATGATTAATTTGCCAGTGATGATTGGGTTATATATGCGTTCGAATTCCTTGAATTACGTTCGTCTAAATATATTTGAATTTGTCAATAGTCGTTCGATCTTGTATTGATGCTTGGGATTGATCTGACTTTGTCAATTTCGTATTTTTGGTAGCTTGATTCACACGATATTGATTTGATTTCGTGATCAATTTGCTTGGCTATAACGGTGAACTCTTGATCGACTTGATCAACTTTGGTTTATATGGCAGAGATCTTTCTTCTTTTATTTTTTTTGACTTTGTCAAAAAATTGCACATATTTGATTATTCGACTTGGTCATCTCTGCACTGTTACAATTTGTTCATCTCTGTAGTATTGATTTTCATGGCATTGTCTTTGGGTACTCTGTTTTGTATGTATGCTGTGCATTTGAAGTTGGTTTGAAAACTTTTGTGTTGTAGTTGTCTTGATTTGTGCCTTGTCCATTCTCGTGTGTTCATCCCTGTAGTATATGCTAGTGATACATTTTGGAGTTGGTTCATGTTGTATTGAGCTTTGACCCTTTGTTGTTCATCTGCATTGTTGCCTTGTTGACTGCATCACCATACTCTCTGTTTTGATTTGCATTGATGCAGTTTCCATTCATGTTGCCTCTGTGTTTGACATGGTCTTTGTAGTACTGCATGATCTCATATGCATTAAACTCTGGTTTTTCATCTTGACCATTTGGTCGTGCTGTAGTTCAGATGCACTTGGTCATTTTGTATCTGCTGATGTTTGTTGCAATCACTTTGCTGTTCCATGGTCTATTTGGTGTTTTGTTTATTTGAGACATCTTAGCCATGTTGCATTCATGCTGGTTTATTCTTGCACTTGTGGTTGCCTCTGGTTAATTGCCTGGTGATCTTGTGGTTTGTCACTGGTCTTGCTTGATGGTCATGTGCCACTGCATCACCACTGTTACACTGCCTCTGTGGTCTTCACTGTGTTCATGCACATTTTTTTTTTACTTCAGTTTTCACAGTTGCATTTGCCTCGAGTACATGTAATCTTGGCTCTGTTTCATTGTTGTTGCTTCACCACTGACTTGTGTTTTTCACTGGACATGTTGCTTGAGTCATTGGAGTTTGTATTGGTGCATTGCCTTACTGAATTTGGTTGAGACTAGTTTCTTTGATGTGTTTCATTTGGCTGTGCTCATCCTATGTTCATGTTCTTGCAGTCTTCATGACTGTACTGTTGCAGTCGAGTTGTATTCATGTACACTTGTGGCACTTTGTGCATGCTGTACTACTTTGGTTTGATCAGTTGCATTGATCAGTTATGTTGTTCATGTGCATGCTTTGTACTTCATTTGAGGATGTTGGACTTGTTGTACATTGCATAGTGCATTGCCTTGTTTGTTGTGAAGTTGTGCTTGCACACTTGTTATTGTTGGCTGCGCACACGAGTTAGCGAGGTAGTGCACACGTGTATGAATGTACACGTGTGTATTGCAGCCACTTATGGTTACATGTCCCTGTAATATCTATATGCACGACTTTGTGATGAAAACAAGTGTGAATGATGACGAACAACCCAAATAACTGAGGCAAATCATATTTTCAAAAACCATATTTCATTTTATATTGCAAAAACATTTCTTTTTCAATTTTACTGCGTTAGTGAATATTTTTGCAGATTTCTCAGATGTTGGATTTAAACTAGAAGGAAGTTGAAGAAAAATACGAGTGTGAGTGATATGTAGTGAGGTTAACTGTAAATGTGAAATGTGATGTGATTCTAATCAAAGTTGTATAGTTATAGTGAGAGATTGAAATTGTACTATTCAAAATTGTAATAAATATTTATTTGAATAAAATATCTGTTTGAATTCAAATTCTGTGTAATTTATTTTATTCAACGAATATTTATTTAAACTGTGAAAAATAGAATAGTATATTAACAAATACATTTAAACAAATGTATATATGTTTATTATCATCAAACAAAAATCATATAAGCGCAAAGCGCATATTCAACACGGGTTCATGCGGGATGCCTTGGGATGGGTCGCGAGGCTAGGCGAGGCGATCCATCTGGAGGGCGGCGCGGAAGTGAACGGCGGCGTGGTGGCTGGTGATGGTGGGGGCAGGAGAGTTTTGGCGGTTACTAGGGTTTCGTGTACGCTGGGAAGTTGCTCGAACGCGTTCGGTTCTTCTGCAGGGATTTGCGTGAGTTAGATGAGGTGATGTGTCCAGGTGACTAATGAGTACACTTTTTATTTTATTTTAATTAAAGTTCCATCACATTAATCGTTATAACTTCCACATACGATATCCGTTTTATGCGCGATTTTTTTGTTAGGATCGTATTGAAATTCCGGACTTGATGACGCTGGTTTGGACGACTTTTGAGACGGTCAAATTTTTGGGTTTAAATTGGATTTAAATTCAATTTAAATTCAAAAGGTGAGTGTTTTAACCCACTCACAACTTCTAAAATTTCTTATGTCTGTTGAATTGATATATGATGTGATTTAAAATTTATTAATGGTTATTTGACATTTTTTTAATCATCATTTCAGTTAATCTCATTTATTTAAATTAAATTGCTATTTAATTTATTCATTGCATTTAAACTGCCAGTTAAATTTGTAAATTAATTATTCATTGCATATAAACTGCCAATTAAACAATTATTTAATTTATTATTGAATATAAACTGCTATTTAATACCTGTTGTTTATTATCCGTTCTATAGTGATGTTATTGCTTATATTGGATGATGATTGTTATAAATGGTTGATGATTGATATTGGATGAATGGATGCTTATTTATATTGTTAGAAACTGCAAGTTATTATGCATTCTTATTTCATTCAGGATTGCGGTCTGACGTGAAATATAACCGTAAAATTTTATTTTTAAATTGCAGATTGAAACGATAAATTTCCATATCACTTGACCATAGGATACAAAATTTTATACAGACACCGTCGGTCTATATATAGAAATATTTTGAAGTGATTTTCTATGGTTTTGGAAAGGAATATACGGTTTTTTTAAATACAAATTTTGATGTTATATAAATATTATTATATATATAGTTAAATTCTTTAATTTGAGCTATGTATAAAATTGTTTAATAAAAATGAGTTTAATAATGGAGTTTGATGGTTTAAATTATATGGGTAAGTGCCTATTTAAGGTATCATATATATAGAATTTATAATGACTCAAATAAAATTAAAGTTGGAAGATAAATATGAAACTGGGTTGAATTGAATTATTTAAGAATTGTTCTTGAATAAATTGGATTTGGAATGTAAATAAATTTTGATTTTAAAGGGATGATTTTATAACCTGGTTTTTTCTTATTTAGAGGATCTAGATGATTATCAAATTTATTAAACTGAATATTATCAAGTTAATTTAATTGGAAGAGTATCCAGTTATTTGTAGTCTAAAAGTTTTACTAAAACGATATTTGATTTATTTAGTAACGTTTCTAATCTAAATAATAGTAGTTGGAATTGATGTATATGAAATTATCAAAGAATAAGTTTTGAAATGGTGGGAAAATTTAAGCTTTGAAATATATGGAAATTGAAATGGTTTATTTGCGAAATTAAACCTATATTTGGAATTTATTTGTGAAATTTAAAATCCATTTTATTATATAAAGTGGTTAAATATTTATACCATTTAAGTATTAGAAAATTTGTTCCAAAGCTATGGGGTTTAAGGTTTATATATTTGGAAGTATTTTGTTTTGAAAAAAAAAGAGATATATTTAAAATATGAAAAAATGATATCATAATGATTTGGGGGTTTTAAAAATAGAAATGATATCGTATTTATATGGTTTTGAAATGGATATTATATTCTGGTTTTAAAGTATAATTATTTTAAAATGATCACGGTGTTATAATAACGATTGGTTGTTGAAGAGACCGGGATTGGAAGTTGTCATACTCTCTGCCAACTCCGAAAACCACTTTAACAACCGTGTACACGGTGGAGATTTCAGAATGATGTAGGATGGTGGCGGCGGTTCCTTTAAGGTAAAAACGTGGACCCATCTCCCGTGAGTTGGCATAAGGTGACTAAAACATGAGCGATCGATGGGTTAATTGAGGTAGCACCTTTGATCGGACACATCCCTTCGATATTCTACTCTGACTTTGGTTTTATTCGGTGGCCACTTTTGATTTCTTGGATTTAGGGGTGTGGCTCGAGGTGGGCAGTAGCTATGGCTACGCGTTACCACCGACCCGGAAGCGTAATTGGTACATCTACCCTGGCATTGCGTAGTTGTGTCGTGTCACCTACCCTATCGCGTCTTGTACAAGTTTCTATTTGTGTCATACCTATGGTGTATCCTCTGGTAGCCTCCCGATCAGGAGGTATTACGGTACTGTATAGACTATTGGCATTTTACATGTTAAGGTGGAAAATGTAAAGCCTTAACACTATTTAAAAGTAAGTTTATTTTACAATTAGACACTAATATAATAGCGAAATATACTACATAGTAAATAGTTTAACGGATTCTTGGGAGATGTAAATCCTGAGCATCTCTTGAGTTACTGCACTCATGATTACTTCTGTTGATTTAACTTACATAAGATCTTTTAGTTCTGACTCGAGTGTTTGTCTCTTCAATTCGCTCGGGTTAGGTCGAGTGTTTCAGGATTTGAAGATTTTATTCTGGAGGACGAAGATGAAGATTTGTAGTACTGTTATCTACTATATTATTCCACTACACTATTGCATTCCGCTGCATTATTGATATTCTATTGTGTGTATAACTCTGATATTTATTGTATAAAGAAAAATCAAATGTTTCGTAAACAGTTTTTATGAACTGTATATTGATTATTATATTTTATCCTTCCGTTGTGAGATTATGTTTCTTTTTATTTCTTTCTCGTTTTCTTATTTACCCCATAACAATCCGCCCTTCCGTATGGATTGTATTGGCACGTGTGTCGATTTAAAGCGTGCGAAAATGCGGGATGTTACACCTTCAACATATGGTTTTTATAAAACAAATTTCTTATAAATAAATCAAATTTTTCAATAAATTTACTTAACAAATTCAAGTGTATAATTTCCTTTCCTTCACATATGCAATTATTAACACTTACACTTTTAAATTTCCATTTCACAAATTAAACTAAATTTCCAATTGATTTTATTTAACTAAAACTGTTAATTAAACCAAATTTCACATTTCCAAGTCAAGTTGTATTTTAAAATTACACATTCAAGCATTTATTTATTTAACCATTTAAATTCAAAGAAAAATCAATAATACTTTAATAAATCACTTAACTTCAACTTTAAATCAAATTATCATATTTACCATTTTCCAAATACAATTAAATTTCCATTTTTATTTATATAACTTAAATATCATTTTTAACCAAAATTCCATATTTCCAAACTTAAGTTATATTTCAAAAATTCAATTTAACCATTTATTTATTTAACATTTTCCACTTACAGAAAAATCACAAATCCTTTATTTAAAACACTTTAAAATCTATTTAAATCAAATTATCATAAATTTACATTTTAAACCACTTAAAATTTTATTTATATAACTTAATGGTCATTTTAAAAGCCAAAGTCCAAATTTCTAGATTTAAGTTGTATTTCAAAAATCTAATTTAACCATTCATTAATTACATTTTTAACTCAGAGAGAAAAATCATAATTTCTTTATTTTAAAACATTTCAAAATCTATTTAAATAAAATTTCACAAATTTATATTTTAATATACTTAAAAAATATCCAAAACACTTTATGCAATAACCACGGGCTTGTGTATAGTTTTCTAACCTAGGTCAAGTGATACAGATATATATATCATTTCAATCCTTAGTTTAAAAACAAAAATCCGGGTTCTATCATTTCAAACCCGCAATCCCAAGTTTAAAAAAAAAAACGTTCAGGCCTATCATTTCAGCCCATAACGAGTTTTCCCTATTCTAAAGTCCGTTCGGGTATGTATCATTTCAACCCATAGTGAACCTAATCTACAAGGAACTTGTAGTGTGATAAACAGATATAAATGAATAATTAACAACATATAACAGTAATAGATGAGATGACATGTAAATTAATAGGTTTAACATCATATATAAATGATCACATCCAGTTATAACATCATATATAATTCTACACATTCAATAGTTGTCGCTTCACAATTGCATAAATATAAAATGTCGTGTGAGATTTACTCACCTCTTTGTGCTGGAGATTGCAATGTAAATGGCACAAACGGATTCCCAAAGGCACGATGACACAAAGATGGATTCAAGTGGATGATAACCAAGCTAATGATATTGTATTCAACAACAAAACAAAGCCATACATAAATGTAGATTCAATCACGACATTATGAAACAAAATGTAAATGAAAGCAACAAGGAGCATCACCTAGCCTTTAAACCAATTTTGCTTGGCTATAACTCACATATGCACGGCCTCAACATGGTGTAGGCTCGGCCACACATGTTTTATTGGTAGTAATGGGTCTGGTTTGGCACATATAGGCATGGCAAGCAAGAGAATAGGAAGTGGTTTGGAGTTACAGTGGGAAGAAGGTTAAAGGCAAGGCTAAAAGAAGGTTTGGTTCAATCATAGGCTCATCCTAAGGCACATTTTCGGCCAGAGGCAAGTACAGGTCTGGATAGAGGTTTAGGTGGTGAGTAATAGTGGTAGCAAAGTGGTGGTGGCGGCTAGAGGTGGCTAAGGTGATGGACGAAGGTATGTTGCAACTAGTGGTGGCTATACATGTTTTCAAGGGGACGTTGCAATGTTTTGTGGAGCTTTGCCACATGGGGTGGTACGGCCTGGTCACGTCAGAGAGGTAGGTGGTTAATGGTGAAGAGGAGGAGGTGGTGGAGGTGATGCCCATGGAAAGCAAGGTGGTGGCCTAGCAAATAGCATAAGAAATCAAGGCTAAACAAATGAAAAAAGGAGGAAGAGAGGAGAGAAAAAGGAGAGGTCGTTGCCATTTTTTCTTCTTAGCCATAAGAAATAATGAGAAATGAAGTTTCTCACGTGAAAGCTAACGAAAATACACGGCTACACCATAAAGTGTACGGGCAAAAATTCAAGGGAAAGTGAAAAGACAAGCAAATGAAAAGACTAGGCGATGAAGAGTCACACGTTATAGAAGCTAGTCGCTTAGAATTTCCTTTTCATTAATTCAAATAAAATAAATGAAATTTCAGTAAATGCATTTTAAAACTGAAAAAAATAAAAAATTAAATAAAAAAACTAATTAAATTTAAAGAAAATAGAAAAAGAAAAAAGGAAATTGCTTAAAAATTCAAACAGGATGTAAAATTTCAATTAAAACATCACTGGCTTTGGAAAAATATCTACTTCATTTTAAGAATATTATAAAAAAAAATTGAAATAAAAATGAATTTTTTTAAAACATTTTCAACATGAAATAAATAATTTAATTGAGAAAAAAAATGAAAAAGAATTAAAGAAATTGTTTAAAAGTTGCAAACAGGACATGAAAATTTCAATTAAAATACCATTGACTCTAGAAAATTTCTATTTCACTTTGAAACAAATAAAATGTCAAATAAATTAATAAATGAGGAACAAAATAAAGTGTGAATGAGAATAAAATAAGATCTTTGAGAAAATAGAAAAATAAATAAAGAATTTCTTAAATTAATTGAAATTGGAAATTAGAAACTTTAAACAAAAATACAACTGACACCGGAAAATGTCAATTGCACTTTTGAAAATGTTTTAATACAAAAATATATACATAAAATGTTATTTTATCCATATAAATATAAATTAGAATATTACATGACCAAATAAAATATTATTTATAAAATTCAAAATAAACATTTTTGTTAAATACCGCAAATTTCACACAATAGTTAAAAAGGCATAACTTTCACATTATAAATCAGATTTCAACGAAACGAAAATCAGTGTTCTTAAAATTTTGTTTACTTTCATAATAAAAGATAAAATTAAAATTTTCAAACTTCCAAATTTTAAATTTAAAAGTCAAAATTGACTATATTGATGAAAATGCACTTTTTTGGAAAATATTCTTTTTAATCATGTTTGGAATTCTAATTCACATAAAAATCAATGTTTATATTTGAAATAAAAAAATTATCTAAATTAAATAAATAAAAATAAAGTTAAATAAAAATTCAATTAAAATAATTAAAATATACAATTAAAAATAATCACAAAATACAGGGTTGTTACAGATACTTCTTAAGACCAGAGACAAACTTCAGATTCTTCTTATAAGAGGTGCTAATGTATTCAAGACCATACTTAGACAAGGCCTTGAATGATGAAAGATACTCAAAGATGGAGTGCTTCGCTTGCTTCAACTCAAGGAAGCGACGGGCCAATAAGGCTTTCTCAGATTCAGGAATGAATTTGAGCTTCAATCATTCCCTAAACTTAGTCCAAGAAAGATTAGACACATCGAGCTCGACTATGAGAAGCTCGTACCAAAAAAGGACACGCTCTTGCAATAGGCTTCATGCTACAAGAACTCTATTGTGGTAAGAAAGATCCATGCGAGACAAGATGCACTCGCACGTACGAATCCAAGCTTGGACATTAAGAACGGACTCGGAGCCTTTGAACGGCTTTCCTCCGAAATGAGAGAAATCATTGCACAAGCGTGCAAAGACAGACTTCCGTGGAGGAGAAGCTCGAGTAGGAGCTGGAGGCTGAGTGCTCCTAAATAACTCCAGAAACTGATCGGCAGATATATAAACGGCGTTCGAATGCGAGCCGTAGGATTTCCCTGCATTTGAGCGTCATCCTCTACTTCTTCCGGCGATTAGTTGAAAGTTAAGATAAGGTAAAGATTATTCACATGGTAGATATCATTAATTCAAATATGGAATGCTATAAAAATAAAATGCAATCCTAGATGTATTACCAAAATTCTATCTACCCCAAAGGACATGAAAAGAACAACGGCACGATGATTTAGGGATTCGTAACATGTGTGTTACACTTTGATGTACTGTAATATGTGCTTCTATTCTGTCTTTATCATAATTTGTTCTAAACTCAGCTCTGATACCAAGCTATGACGCCTGTAACATCCCGATATTTTCAACCATTCGCATCCGCTACATGTCGGACTTGAATTGGTCAAAATACCGAATTGTACAATAAATTTGGCAAAACACAGCATAAATAATAAATAAATAGTCACAGATCACAGACGTAGAGTAATAAAATGTAACGGAAGTATAGAAATAGTAGTTCATGAAGCTACTATATAAATATACATCAGAGTTAAGCAAAATACAACAGAAGTCTCAATATGATATCAAGTACAAATAAAATCCATCACTGGACTCAACTGAATAACCGGATCAACTGGATAACTGAAAGCGAAATAGATAGCTGGGTTTCTAAGTGAAGTTCCAACTCCAGAGGTGAGTCTCTTATGTTGTATCACTCAGTCTGACCTGAGTGTAAAGCAAAACACAAAACACTCGAGTCAGAACATACATACTTATACAACGTAAACCAGCTCAAGTGAACTATAATATAAGGTACAAGTAACTTAAAGGATGCTTGGGACCGCCCATCCTCTAAGGACCCATTAAACTATTTACTATGTAGTAATATTTCGCTATGATAATAATGCCTACAGTAAAATAAACTTACTTTTAAATAGCGTTAAGGGGTTACCCATATAGCCCTTAACACGTAATAGTGCCAATAGTCTATATAGTACAGTAATACCTCCTGATCGGGAGGCTACCAGAGGATACTCCATTGGTACGACCCAAATCAAACTCGTACAAGGCACGCTAGGGTAGGTAACACGACACAACTAGGCAATGCCAGGGTAGATATACCAACTACTGTCTGGACTAGTGGTAACGCGTAGCAGCTACTACCGCCCACCTCAAGCCACACACCTAAAATCAGAGAATCAAAAGTGGCCACCAAATCAATCTCAAAGTCAGAATATAATATCGAAGGAGTGTGTCCGATCTATACTCCTGTTTTAGCCACGTTATGCCAACTCACGGGAATCAGGTCCACGTATATACCTCAAAGGAACGTCGCCGCCATCCTACTTCATTCTGGAATCTCCACCACATACACAGTTGTTAAAGTGGTTTTCGGAATTGGTAGAGAGTATGACAACTTCCGATCCTGGTCTCTTCAACAACTAACCGTTATTATAACCTATGGATATTTATTTCAAAATTATTTATACTTTAAAACCAAAGTATCATATCCATTTCAGAACCAAAGTAATAATATATCATTTAAATTCCAAAACCAAATCAATATATCCTTTAATTAAAACCCAAATTTACAAATCATTGAATATTCCTTCAATTTATGAAACTTGAAATATTCCTTTAAATCATCTTGACCAAACCCCTTTACAAAGTCATATTCTTAAATCTTCAATTTCAATAAGTTCAAATTAATATATTTGAAGATAATTCTTAATTAAATACAATTTCTGATAAATTCATTTTCAAAATCATATTACTTTCAAGTTAAAACAACTTTGAAACCAAACACCTTGAAACTATAATACTTTGAAAGCCTAAAAATTTAGAAATGTTATCATTTAGAATTCATACTGCTTAAAATCACAATACATTGGAAATGTAACCTTAAGGAATCAAAGCATTTTTGAAATGTAATACTTTCCACTTTAACATTTTATATAACCAAAGTATTTATATACTTACAAATTTTAACATGGTCATTATATCATAGCTATATAGTTTAATAAACTTTGTTACTGTAATACACAATTTAAAGCTGAAATTATTATATTAAGTTAAAATTACCTTATTAACTTACATTATTATTACAATAAAGATTCTTTATTATTTAATCATTTAAAATATGTCATTTACATTAATTACAACTTACATATCAAATGTATGTTTTAAATACATTTATTACAATAAAGAGCATTTATCACTTTAATCAATATTACACTAATTAAAATTTACATTATCAAATGTACGTTTAAATTTACATTTCTATTACAGTAAAGAGCATTTATTAATTTAATCAATACCACATTAATTAAAACTTTACATGTTTCTTTCATTAATTAGGACTTTACAAGTTTTTTTCATTTATTAAAACTTTACATGTTTCTTGCATTAATTAAAACTTTACATGTTCTCTCATTAATTAGGATTTTACACATTTCTTTCATTAATTAAAAGCTTACACGTTTCTTTCATTAATTAAAAACTTTACATGTTCTCCCATTAATTAGAACTTTACACGTTTCTTTCATTTATTAAAAACTTACACGTTTCTTTCATTAATTGAAACTTTACATGTTTCTTGAGTTAATTAAAAACTTAACATGTTCTCTCATTAATTAGGACTTTACACGTTTCTTTCATTAATTAAAACTTTACACCTTTCTTGCATTAATTAAAAACTTTACATGTTCTCTCATGAATTAGGACTTTACCCGTTTCTTCCATTAATTAAAACTTTACACGTTTCTTGCACTAATTAAAAACTTTACATGTTCTCCCATTAATTATGAATTTACTCGTTTCTTTCATTAATTAAAAACTTTACATGTTTCTTGCATTAATTAAAAACTGTATTTCATTTTCTCAATTCAAAATACATCATTTATTAAACAACCATTCTCATTTCAAAACTAAAGATTGATTGCAATTATCAGATTAGATTTTAAAATTCCATATTAATCAACTTTAATTATTAAATTATTTATCACAAATAAAAATCTTTAAATTGCTATTTAAAACCAAATAAAGATTTTTAAATTACATATTAAACCAATTATCAGCTTATTACATTTTAACTTATAAAAACCGATATCTCTTTATATTTCAAATCTTTAAATCAAATTTTAAGTTAAAATTCCATATATTCCAAAATTTCAAAATACTTAATAAATCTTTATAAAAATATTACTTTAAAAATATTAACTATGGGCCTGTATAATATTTTCTAACCTAGGTCAAGTGATACAGATATGTATCATTTCAAACCGTAATTTACAAAGAAAAATGTGGGTTCTATCATTTCAAGCCCGCAATCCCAAGAAAAATAAATACAGCAAAAATCAATAAAAATCACTCGAGCCTATTATTTCAGCCCATAGTGATTTTCCTTATCCTAAAGTCCGTTCGGTATATATCATTTCAACCCATACTAATAGGAAACTTGCAGTGTGATAAACAAAAAATAAATATAACAATATAGCATATAATATCAAGATGTAACAAATATATAAACAACATTTAACATCATATAATCAATCACAGGCATGTATGAACATAGCATAATAATTTCTACAATTCACATGTCATCATTTCACAATTATAAAAGTATGCTATCTAGAGTGAAAAATCTCACCTTTTTTGAAAGCTAGAATCAAAATCAAACACACATCCAAACTCCGTAAAGCACGAAAAGGCACGACAAAGCACGACTATATTTTTTGAGTGCATGAAGAGTCAGATCCGAACTTGTAAACAACACAATACATAACATATATAAGCAATGATTCAATACAAAAGAATATAGATAAAACAATGAAAAGATAGAAAATAAAATGACCTAACCTTGATAAATCAAAGCAAGGTGATCAATACATGGCTTGGTTAAGGTTTGTTATCAACTTTGGTGATGTATGCATCCATGGTGGTCACGGCTAGGCTTTGGTGGTGAGGAGGAGGTGGTGTGGTCGGCAATATGTGGAGACAAAGCCATGCTTGTAGAAGAATAAAAGGAAAGAGAAAAGAAAATATAAAAAGAAGAAGAGGAAGCCATGGAATAATTAGAGCTTGCTGTATTTTTTTCTTCACGCAAATGATAATGAGGAGTTTTGAGAAATGTTTGTGCGTGAGTTATCAAAACAAATACACGACTAAAGATGGAAGAAAAAAAGAAATGGCTCAAGAGGAGTAAATGATAGGAATCAAAAAGGCATAAGTTAAGGGGAAATAAACTTGCATATATTTTATTCTTAAATGCAAATGAATATGAGAAGTGGGAAATAAATTTTTGTACGTGAATTGATAAAGTCTCTCACGGCTAATAGATGGAGAGGTTTGGAAGGCAAGCAAAGAAGTAAATGCTAGGAAATGGAAAAGGCATATTAAGGAGAAAGGAATGTATATATTTATTCTTAATTGCAAATGAAAAGGAGGAGTTTGAAATGAGAAATAAATCTTCTTGTACGTGATTTGTGGAATGATTTCTCACAGTTAGTAAAAAAATATACACGGCTATTGTAGGTAATTAAATAGATAGGTAAATAAAAGGCAAGAAATAAAGCAAATGTAACCTATGCCTAAATAAACAAAGTAAGGTATGTCTAATTAATTTGTTTCCTAGCCATTAAATAAAAGAGTACACACAAATAAACTCCAATAAATATAATAAAAGCATAGACAAATAAAAAAAGAAAGATAAAATAGAGGTGGACATAGGAAAAATATAAAATATGTATATAATAAAAGTACAGAAATTTATTGTGTGTAAAACACTATAATTTATCCAGTATAAAAAGTATAATTTTTAAATTCCCAATAAATCCATATTCTTAACTCCATCTTGTTATTCAATCCATTTCATTATACGGTATAATTATCATGGTTTATACCACAATGCATTAATATTCCTATTTTATCTTAATTTCAAATAATGTAATATTTAATTCCATTTACTACAATAGATCCAACTATTAGAGATTAAATTTCAATACATAAATTTGATTCAATTCCAAATCCTTTTATTAAGTCCATTACTACTCTACAAACCTAGTTAACCATTCATCCGTTAATATACTCCAATTTAACAACTTTTAAACATTGTATTACATTTCACATTGATATTACTTTTGTTTATATTTATTAAAAATTGACTTCTCATTTCAATTTAATAGCATGTAACACATAATAATTGTCACTGTTTACTTTTAACTACATTTGTAAGTTTATTGTCTATCGACCAAAGTTACAATTACTTACAGGACTATGGTCTTACTCAGTTTCATTCATTATATTATACCTCATTCATAAATTCAATATTTACATTATTTCAATTGATTGTAATCTCGTTCAATCTATCAATAATTTAGCTTAAATTACATTCTTTACCATTCAAATTAGTTATTACATCCACATCAAATAACTAATTTCTATTTCTTTTAATATTTTAATTACAAAAATCTTATTAAATCAACTATTTTTAATTATCAAAATTTACGGATTGTTACACTCTCCCTCAGTCAAAACCTTTCGTCCCCGAAAAGGAAAAAGAAGGGCAAAGAAAGAATTAAGTAAACAATACATCTTATTCAAAAACACTAACTTTATAAACAAAATATTTTATAAAATTAATTAATTTGAATAAAATATACCAATTTATTTAAAAATTCCTTTAACACCTTTTATATTGTACATTATTCAATTAACCTTTTTATTCTATTTACCTCTATTAATCTTTTTAACTAAATTTAAGTGTATAACATTTATTATAACCGCTCGAATTTTATTTATAAAATCTTTTTATATTGTATATTATCCATTACATATTCAACTTCTAAATAATTTAGGTAAGTCATATTGGAATGCAATAGAATATTATACAAATAAAACTTTTTGATTCAATTATATCAAGCTTAAATATTTATCCAAAATTTTGATTCTCTTTTGCAATTGAAATCATCCTTTAAGATAAAATTTAAGAATCAAATTTCCAATTAACTTCAACTATTTTAGAGGTACATAAATATATATACTAAATATATATCTAATCAACTTTGAAATCATATAGTATTGTAAATCAAGTCATATTTTTTGAATTTCAAATTAATTTAATTCTCCAAAGCAAAACTGTAGGAAAACTATAGGATAGTCTCTTCACTTCAAAATAATAAAATGAATGTCGATGATGGTGCAGTCACCATCGAAATTATTTTCCAGCGACAAAGAGAAGAGCACTGCCTTAAAACTTTAAAATTCTTTGAAAATGATTTCTATTCAGAAAATACTTTAAATAATATAACTTTTAAAACTTTAAAACCAAAGTTCGAAATCATCGAAAATTAAATCTCAAATTCTTGATTCAAATTCATTTTAATTTCGAAATTAAATTCATAACCATGTTTTACAGTTCAATTATTTATATATGAAACAAAAGCTAATGGTTATAAGTTATATACAAAGTCAAATATTATTACTAAACATCCAATTTAGTTAATTAACAAAATTCAGAAAGTTATACTTATATATACTATAATTATGAAAAATTTATTCATTTACTAAATTTGAGAACAATATTGTGTCAGTTTGCTCTTTTCAAGTGTTTTTGAGGCCCTATCGATAGCGTTGATCAGACGAATCGATCGGGAACCAAAATCAACATCAATAACTCAAACAATACAATGTATAAAACATTTTAAATATAGGTTCCCAAATACACTATACAGGAATAGATTTTCATAGCAAGGATAGAGATTCAAATTCGATTATCTCAAATCAAGGAAAATTTTGATTTGAAAATAAGTTGGAACAGAAGATAAGATGATTAATTAACCGAATAAGGAAATGGATAAGCTTATATAAATCGCGGGCAACCTTAACCGGGTCAACCGTGACTTCAAGAATCAGATCGATGTGGAATTCTAAGGCAAGTCTACATTCGATCTCAAGAGATAGAACTTGGGTTAACAAGAGATACTAGCATCTTAACCGAGGATTTAGAAATCTCCAGTGAATCAAGGCCTATTGCAAAGGAGTTTTACCCCCTTTACAAGCCATTCGAAGTGGAGTTATGGGATACTCCAAAATCTAAAGAAGACGAATAGTGAGGGACAAGAATGAATTTCAGAACCGAGGGAATATTCCAAATTTCAAAGGAAATCGAGTCAAAAAGAAAAGATTCAAGCTCGAACGAAAGTGATTCTGTGACGTCCTAACTCTATACCCACGCTAGACAAGAACATTACTGTGAATGCTGTCAACTAGCACGGAGAATAAGGCTGTTGAGGAGCGACCCTCTGTATAATTGCTTTGTGCGAGTACCGATATACCGGATAAAAATATAACTTCATCTCAAGAGGAAATCCGACATACCGACACAAACTCAAAGCTACTACACAGTGGCTATAAAGGTCTTCGGAAACAAATATAGAAACAAACATAACACAAACCAGTCACAGACAATTCATATCACAAAGGCGGAAATAGATATGAATATTACACATGAAAGTGTATATCAGAGTAGTGGTCTAAAAAGATCCACAATATCACAAAAGAATAGTTACATGAACTACACAAAAGAATAAGTATACATTATGGAGTCTATATCTCAAATGTATACAACAAAAACTACAAATCTAAGTAGTTAACCAAAAGACAGAGGAATCAATCCCAAGAGAGAAGTTAAGCAGAAGCACCTGTAACATCTCGGTCTCACCCGAGTATTATTTAATAAGAAAATAATAAATGGATCAGTCTAGCTATAAATATCAGGTGAAACGATATAGAATAAGAGATATGACTAAACACATAATAATCACTATGCCAAGCTGTGATATATATAAGTAATTGAAAATCAACAAGAGATTAATCAATATCACCAAGTCTACACAAGAATTAAAGAAATGTCATACTCCTTATTTCGTTCACCAAACCACAAATATTGACGATAATATCAACGTCAATCACAAAAGTCAATGACACACAAATTCACCAATGCACAAATATTGACAATAATATTATTGTCAATCACAAAAGTCAATGACACACAAATTCACCAATGCACAAATATTGATAAAACTTATCAATGGAAATCACGAAAATTGGTGAAACACAAATTCTAGAAATCATCTCAAGAAATCCAGAAATCACAAAAGGGGGGGAGGCCTATCACAAACGGGGGCATAAAGCCCACCAACAGCTGTAACACACGAACGAGAAGCTATCTCATGGTAGCTAGCCATTAATTTGACACACGAATGGTCCGAAGACCGTGGGTTGCTACCCCAACATATTGAGTCGAAACTCCACAAAACGGGGTTTAGTCTCCCTCGCAGACAAAGAGACATCGCACATTGCTAGTCTAAATCACAAAGATGATCGTCAGGATCATCAAGAAGTGTCAATTACACTAAGCTAGTAAATATATGAGTTTAGCATCATGTCCCATAACCACTAGCTTAACTTAAATATTTACGAACAAATTGTAAGTTTTCACTAGAAAATTGTCACAAGAGATTCAATCGAACAAGTCCAAGAATTAACCGAACAAGTAAACGCAAGCGTTTCATACCACTTGTTTTACTAAGCCGTTTAATTAGATTTCTCATACGAGTGAGGTAAAGGTTTGTATATACTAATAGATTGGAAATCGGTTTGAGAAAACAAGCTTTGCAATAAAATAGTGTTGAAATCGTTTTGATGAAAGAATTTTGATATTTACTACTAGTATTGAAACCTTTATATTTTTAAAGTGACAAATCACAAAGAAGATTGTAGGAAAAATCAATCACTAAAATTCACATTCGAAGACGTGAATAAAATCCAAAGAAATCGATACCGAATCCATCAAAATGGACATTCCCAAAAATCATGAAGAAAATGTCATCAAAGTCAATAATAAGTGATAATAACAAAAGGGAATCAACACGAATCGATTAACATTGGAAATTCAATCCAAAAAGGCAAAATGGACTCAAATAGCAGGTTCAGTCGACTGAACAGAGTTTCCAGTCGACTAACCCTGTACCTGGAAATTTTTCAGGTTCAGGAAACTTTCTGTTTCCAGGTTCAGTCGACTGAACAGAAGATTTCAGTCGACTGAATCATGCCTGGAAACTTTCGGGTTCCAGGTTAAGTCGACTGAACAGACTTTTCAGTCGACTGAATCATGCCTGGGCTGTTTTTCAGCCTATTCAAATGAAGAGCAAATTCTTCCAAAATGCAACCGGACGAACATTAGCTCTAAGGGTTTATGCCAATCGGCAACCTGGCCCTATATTCTCCTCGGTGCATCACTAAAAGCATGATCAAACATCCATAAAAGGATTTTCACACAAATTTGACTTAAAAACCCAAAAATTGGAATATTCACAAAACCAATCCAAATCAAGAGCAAATTCTCATGAAGAAGTGCTAGGAATTCAAACCTAACAACCAAAGATAATTATAGTCATAGATGTGAGATAAAAAATCTCACCTTTGAACCCAAACAAATGAAGAGGAAGCTATGAAGCAATGGCAAGAACAAGCACTCTTCAATTCCAACTCAACAAGCTTGAATCTAAGCTTAAAAGATAATTATTTCCCAAATTAGGTTTAGGAATTTTCTGAAATCAAAGAGAGAATGAGTTGGAGAAGAAGAAGAAGAAGCTTACCAATGGGTTCTCTTGAGTTTGGAGCAAGAACTTGGATTTGCAAAGGAAGCTAGGGCTTGGAGTTTTAATTTCCTCTTCCACCCTCCATTAACATAAAAGCTTGAGTATTAGGAAAATAGAAGATAAGTGAATGAAGAGTAGAGTGTTGGAACTGAGTTAAGTGGTTAATTGGCTCAGCCCAACCAAAGCCCTAAGCGGGAAAAAGTAGCAAAAATCAACTTTCTCCAAACATATCGAAGCTTATACTCAAAAAGGTCTCAAACGGCATTTTAAACTCAATGGAAGTGGTCTCGAGTCCTAATTCGACCGTATGCAAAAAGTAGGTTTTCGGACCAAAATCCGACGAACGATAAAATATTTAAATAAAATATTTAAATATAAAATCGATAAATATGCGGGTTGTTACAGACTCCCCTCCTTAAAGAAATTGCGTCCTCGCAATAAGTAAGAAGGAAATATAAGAAGTAACAACCATAGAAGCATATTAACACAAAAGAAAATTTGAAATAGGAAGTTCACCATAAAGTGCACAAAAGAGTTAGCAAGAAATCTGGTGAAACTTCAATTTTCCACATTAACACCGGGCTAAAGATTGAAAACCGGAATCCCTAAGGCATTCCCGTAGATAAACGACGTGGGGAACGTCAAGAATAGCAGAAAATTAAGCCGGTGCAACGGCGTAGTACAAAAACGGTATGCCCGAAAAACTAGAAACTCAAACAATTTGGGACATCAGCGTAGTACAAAAACGGTACGCCTAATGAACCCAAGCAAAGACATCGATGTAGTACAACGGTACATCCGATGAATCAAAAGCAAAGACATCGATGTTGTACAAACGGTACATCGGATGAATCAAAAGCAAAGACATCGATATAGTACAAACAGTACATCCGATGAATCAAAAGCAAAGACATCGATGTAGTACAAACGGTACATCCGATGAATCAAATAGCAAAGACATCGATGTAGTACAACGGTACATCCGATGAATCAAAAGCAAGGATATCGATGTAGTACAACGGTACATCCGATGAATCTAAAGCAAAGACATCGATGTAGTACAAACGGTACATCCGATGAATCAAAAGCAAAGACATCGATGTAGTACAAACGGTACATCCGATGAATCAAATAGCAAAGACATCGATGTAGTACAACGGTACATCCGATGAATCAAAAGCAAAGACATCGATGTAGTACAAACGGTACATCCGATGAATCAAAAGCAAAGACATCGATGTAGTACAAACGGTGCATCTGATGAATCAAATAGCAAAGACATTGATGTAGTACAAACGGTGCATCCGATGAATCAAAAGCATAGACATCGATGTAGTACAAACCGTACATCCGATGAATCAAAAGCAAAGACATCGATGTAGTACAAACGGTACATCCGATGAATCAAAAGCAAAGACATCGATGTAGTACAAACGGTACATCCGATGAATCAATAGCAAAGACATCGATGTAGTACAAACGGTACATCCGATGAATCAAAAGCAAAGACATCGATGTAGTACAACGGTACATCCGATGAATCAAAAGCAAAGACATCGATGTAGTACAAACGGTACATCCGATGAATCAAAAGCAAAGACATCGATGTAGTACAAACGGTATATCCGATGAATCAAAAGCAAAGACATCGATGTAGTACAAACGGTACATCCGGTGAATCAAAAGCAAAGACATCGATGTAGTACAAACGGTACATCCGATGAATCAAAAGCAAAGACATCGATGTAGTACAAACGGTACATCTGATGAATCAAAAGGAAAGACATCGATGTAGTACAAACGGTACATCTGATGAATCAAAAGCAAAGACATCGATGTAGTACAAACGGTACATCCGATGAATCAAAAGGAAAGACATCGATGTAGTACAAACGGTACATCCGATGAATCAACCACTTGTTGCTTACGACAAAGCGCATTGGCAACACGATTTCCCTTCTTGGGAATAAAAGAATATCAAGATCATAAGATGCTAGGAACTCGAGTCAACATGAAGTTCCTTATGAGAAAATAATTATTCCAAAGATTTATGATCGAGGTAGAGAACAAATTTCTCATCCAAAAATGATGATGCCAAATTCCAAAAGTAAAAACAATAGCCGCGAACACTAGATCATGAGTGGCATATCTAGTCTCGATAAGCTATAATGATTTAGAAGAACAAGTGATAGCACGTTCTCTTAGGCAAGAGATCGGCATCCAACCCAATACGACTAGTATCGGTACAAATAGCAAAGTCTTGGTTCCCCTTCAGGAATCACAAGAATAAGAGTATCGAAAGAAAATTCTTTCAAATAATTTTCTTTCCCGAAAAGCTAAAGCTTTCAAAAATCAAAATCATTTCGATGTAAAATTATTTCTTGAAGAATTTACATTTTACAAGTCAATATATCATGTCTGATTGTCTCATCAAAGCGTTTAGGAAATTCCTATCGATAACGTTGATCAAGCGCATCGACCAAAATTCTTAAAGCACTCAACGGGCAATACAATCACAAAATCATCTTTTATAGGATAAATAAATCTCTTAAAAAGTTTTAAGAATATTCTTTGTTCGTTTCAAGAACAAAATACAGTTTTACTTATAAATAAATCTTATGAAAAAGATTTGCAAAATTTTAAATTACTATTTTCATCCAAAATCAATAAATACAAGAATGGTCTCATCGAAATATTCATAGAATATTCGATTTATAAAATGGATGAAATAAGCTGGACAAATTGAATGACAAAATAAGTCATTCATAAGAATCATAACGAGTGCGGAATGCGGTAATAATTTCCGCAACTCGTAGCAAACGAAAACCGGTGGTAAAGTCAAACTGAAAAGACCTTAACACCACACAAAAGATTTCTTAGGTGCTAATCCTAAGACAAACTCAAAAATGCCGAAAAATTTCTCAAACTAAATGAATGAGAGAAATAACACTTTCCTAATAAGTGGGCTTAAGGAATAAAATGATGCCATCAAGTTGGAGTCAAAATCATAAAGGAAAAGTAGAAATCTGCTTAACAGATTGAGAATGTCGAAGAGGAAAAGTCCACATGAGAAAATAGGATATGGGCTTCACAACGATTAAGCCAATCCTTACAGAAACCAATTCCGAAGCCTAAGTAAAATCGGCTCGGAAAGAAAAATCACATAAACTAATTTCGACATCAATAGAAAGCAAATTGAGTGTTGCGGATCTACCATCCGGATTCACAATCCTCAAAGAAGTCAACAAGCCCAAAATATTCAAAGAAAAGAATCGACAAGTTCTTTTGATATAAAAATAATGAGATGAAACCCATATCAAAAAGAACTCAAATAGAAAGTTCACGAATTAAAACAATGCCATCGAGGATTGAATGAAAATACCTTGACCAAGAGTTGCAGCTTTCCTTCTCACTTGCTTGGAAGCTTAGGACAAGAAGATAAAAGATGACCCGAACCTTTGCAATAACGGCAAAAGAGGGGTTTCGGGCACTCCTTTACTTGGTGGTCTGTGGAACCACAATTGTAGCATTGTCCACCACTAGAGGTAGGAGCTTTTGCTACCTGAGTTTGTTGCTTCCCTTTCTTATTAGAATCGGGGCCTTTGAATTTGATAGGCCTCTTCAAGTTATTGTCGAAGTTCTGTTGGGCACGCACAACTTCAACATCACCTTCATTATCGGCCTCTTCAAGACGAAGAGCGATATCAATAAGCTGATCAAATGAAACTCCAAGTTTCAGAAGTAATGGCTTCTTAAGATTCTTATTCAAGCCATAGACAAATCTCTGATTTTTCTTCAATGGGGTATTAATGTACTCAACCCCGTATTTAGAAAGAGATTCGAAAGAAGCAACATAATCCGTCACAGAAGATTCACCTTGAACAAGGTCAATAAAACGCCGGGCCAGAGTTACTTTTTTGGCCTCCGGCACAAACTTTAGTTCGAATCGTTCCCGGAATCGTTCCCAAGTAAGATCCATTCAACGATTTCAGAAATTAAAAGCTCATACCAATCTAATGCTCTTTCTTGGAGCATGCTAGAGCTACCTGGACTCGATGAAGGTCAATAAGGTTCATGCGAGAAAAGATGCGATCGCATGATTTGAGCCAAGCTTGAATTTCTATAACACTCTCGAATCCCGTGAATGGCCTTCCACCCAAATCAGTGTATTCTCTGCACAAGCGTGCAAAACCGGATCTAGGATGAGTAGGCTCCTGATTGGGACCCGCTGTTTGAGCGTTCTTGACAAGATCTAAAAGCTGCTGGGCAGACATAAAAACTCCATCCTGGGGAGTAGCACTAGATTGACCGGCGCTGGGGCGGCTAGGTCTAACCATTTCTCTTCTTTAAGAAAGAAAGAAAGAAGAGGAAAAAAAGTTATTCTCAAAATAAATATCAAGCAATCTTGATAGATAAAACAAGGAATCATAAAAGGAAATAGGATTGAACGGTACGAAGATACGAGTAAAATCCTAAAGCACGACTCCTAAGATGGACTTAGGATGATGATCCTTGTTAAAATATTCCATATTGTTCCAAAGTTTGGCTCCGATACCAAGCTGTGACGCCCCACCTCTATACCCACGCTAGACAAGAACATTACTGTGAATGCTGTCAACTAGCACGGAGAATAAGGCTGTTGAGGAGCGACCCTCTGTATAATTGCTTTGTGCGAGTACCGATATACCAGATAAAAATATAACTTCATCTCAAGAGGAAATCCGACATACCGACACAAACTCAAAGCTACTACACAGTGGCTATAAAGGTCTTCGGAAACAAATATAGAAATAAACATAACACAAATCAGTCACAGACAATTCATATCACAAAGGCGGAAATAGATATGAATATTACACATGAAAGTGTATATCAGAGTAGTGGTCTAAAAAGATCCACAATATCACAAAAGAATAGTTACATGAACTACACAAAAGAATAAGTATACATTATGGAGTCTATATCTCAAATGTATACAACAAAAACTACTAATCTAAGTAGTTAACCAAAAGACAGAGGAACCAATCCCAAGAGAGAAGTCAAGCAGAAGCACCTGTAACATCTCGGTCTGACCCGAGTATTATTTAATAAGAAAATAATAAACGGATCAGTCTAGCTATAAATATCAAGTGAAACGATATAGAATAAGAGATATGACTAAACACATAATAATCACTATGCCAAGCTGTGATATATATAAGTAATTGAAAATCAACAAGAGATTAATCAATATCACCAAGTCTACACAAGAATCAAAGAAATGTCATACTCCTTATTTCGTTCACCAAACCACAAATATTGACGATAATATCAACGTCAATCACAAAAGTCAATGACACACAAATTCACCAATGCACAAATATTGACAATAATATTAATGTCAATCACAAAAGTCAATGACACACAAATTCACCAATGCACAAATATTGATAAAACTTATCAATGGAAATCACGAAAATTGGTGAAACACAAATTCTAGAAATCATCTCAAGAAATCCAGAAATCACAAAAGGGGGGAGGCCTATCATAAACGGGGGCATAAAGCCCACCAACAGCTGTAACACACGAACGAGAAGCTATCTCATGGTAGCTAGCCATTAATTTGACACACGAATGGTCCGAAGACCGTGGGTTGCTACCCCACCATATTGAGTCGAAACTCCACAAAACGGGGTTTAGTCTCCCTCGCAGACAAAGAGACATCGCACATTGCTAGTCTAAATCACAAAGATGATCGTCATGATCATCAAGAAGTGTCAACTACACTAAGCTAGTAAATATATGAGTTTAGCATCATGTCCCATAACCACTAGCTTAACTTAAATATTTACGAACAAATTGTAAGTTTTCACTAGAAAATTGTCACAAGAGATTCAATCGAACAAGTCCAAGAATTAACCGAACAAGTAAACGCAAGCGTTTCATACCACTTGTTTTACTAAGCCGTTTAATTAGATTTCTCATACGAGTGAGGTAAAGGTTTGTATATACTAATAGATTGGAAATCGGTTTGAGAAAACGAGATTTGTAATAAAATAGTGTTGAAATCGTTGTGATGAAAGAATTTTGATATTTACTACTAGTATTGAAACCTTTATATTTTTAAAGTGACAAATCACAAAGAAGATTGTAGGAACAATCAATCACTAAAATTCACATTCGAAGACGTGAATAAAATCCAAAGAAATCGATACCGAATCCATCAAAATGGACATTCCCAAAAATCATGAAGAAAATGTCATCAAAGTCGATAATAAGTGATAATAACAAAAGGGAATCAACAAGAATCGATTAACATTGGAAATACAATCCAAAAAGGCAAAATGGACTCAAATAGCAGGTTCAGTCGACTGAACAGAGTTTTCAGTCGACTGACCCTGTACCTGGAAATTTTCCAGGTTCAGGAAACTTTCTGTTTCCAGGTTCAGTCGACTGAATAGAAGATTTCAGTCGACTGAATCATGCCTGGAAACTTTCGGGTTCCAGGTTCAGTCGACTGAGCAGACTTTTCAGTCGACTGAATCATGCCTGGGCTGTTTTTCAGCCTATTCAAATGAAGAGCAAATTCTTCCAAAATGCAACCGGACGAACATTGGCTCTAAGGGTTTATGCCAATCGGCAACCCAGCCCTATATGCTCCTCGGTGGATCACTAAAAGCATGATCAAACATCCATAAAAGGATTTTCACACAAATTTGACTTAAAACCCAAAAATGGAATATTCACAAAACCAATCCAAATCAAGAGCAAATTCTCATGAAGAAGTGTTAGGAATTCAAACCTAACAACCAAAGATAATTATAGTCATAGATGTGAGATAAAAATCTCACCTTTGAACCCAAACAAATGAAGAGGAAGCTATGAAGCAATGGCAAGAACAAGCACTCTTCAATTCCAACTCAACAAGCTTGAATCTAAGCTTAAAAGATAATTATTTCCCAAATTAGGTTTAGGAATTTTCTGAAATCAAAGAGAGAATGAGTTGGAGAAGAAGAAGAAGAAGCTTACCAATGGGTTCTCTTGAGTTTGGAGCAAGAACTTGGATTTGCAAAGGAAGCTAGGGCTTGGAGTTTTAATTTCCTCTTCCACCCTCCATTAGCATAAAAGCTTGAGTATTAGGAAAATAGAAGAGAAGTGAATGAAGAGGAGAGTGTTGGAACTGAGTTAAGTGGTTAATTGGCTCAGCCCAACCAAAGCCCTAAGCGGGAAAAAGTAGCAAAAATCAACTTTCTCCAAACATATCGAAGCTTATACTCAAAAAGGTCGCAAACGGCATTTTAAACTCAATGGAAGTGGTTCGAGTCCTAATTCGACCGTATGCAAAAAGTAGGTTTTCGGACCAAAATCCGATGAACGATAAAATATTTAAATAAAATATTTAAATATAAAATGGATAAATATGCGGGTTGTTACAGATTCGGTAAATAATTTTACGATATATGCTAAGTTTTGCCTAGAGCCAAAGCTCTGATACCAAATGTAACATCCCGATATTTTCAACCATTCGCATCCACTACATGTCGGACTTGAATTGCTCAAAATACTGAATTGAAAAATAAATTTGGCAAAACACAGTATAAACAGTAAATAAATAGTCACAGATCACAGACACAGAGTAATAAAATGCAACGGAAGTAAAGAAATAGTAGTTCATGAAGCAACTATATAAATATACATCAAAGTTAAGCAAGATACAACAGAATTCTTAATATGATATCAAGTACAAATAGAATCCATCACTGGACTCAACTGAAAAACCGGAATCAACAGGATAGCTGAAAGCGAAATAGATAGCTGGGTTTCCAAGTGAAGTCTCTAATGCTGTATCACTCATCTTGACCCGAGCGTAAAGCAAAACACAAAACACTCGAATCAGGACACACATACTTATGCAGTGTAAACCAGCTGTAACGACCCGCTATTTTGGACCATCCAAATCGACAATAAAGCCATACATGTCCGACTTGAATAATTCAAAATACCGAATTGTTAATTTATATTTTGGCAAAACGTAACATATACAATAAATAAATCAATCACAGATCACAGACACAGAGTAATATAATGCAGCGGAATAGATAAAGAATAGTAGTTCATGAAGCTACTATATACATCAGAGTTTAAAATAAAATACATCAAAATATCTCGAATGCAGTGAAGTCTTCAGTACGAGCTGATGACTTCTCTGAACCAGCCAACTAGGAAAAACTGAAAGCTGAAACGATAGTTGGATCTCCAAATGAAGCTCCAATCTTCAAAGGTGAGTCTCTAATGCTGTATTACTCGGTCTGACCCGAGCGTAAAGTAAAACATAAAACACTCGAGTCAGGATTAACATCCTTATATCAATAAATTCAACTCAAATGAAATATCAACTGAAATACAATATAACTTAAAGGATGTTTGGGATGTCCATCCTCTAAGGGTCCATAGAACTGTCTACATGGTAGAAATATATATTATTACACCGTGGTCATTTACTTAATTTATACTTCAAACCCAAATATCAATTTTACTTCAAATAATCATATTTCCCAAGATAGTAGCTATATATTCGATCTCAATTTATCAATTTAAATTTTCCTAAAATAACCACTTCACTTTTATCAATCTCAAATCTGGATTTGATATCCCAATTACCCTTTTTTTTAAAATATGTTTCCATACTTTAAGTATTTAATATTTCAACTAAATTTTTCCCCAATCTAGTTTTCTAAATACAAATTTCCAAATTTAGTTCCCACTCAATTTTCACTTAACTCAATCAGTTATCTACATAACAAATTCAACTATCTTGGTTCTAAATACATCCAAATCTCTAAACCATTTAATTACAATATAGTTCGTAGCTTAAATATAACAATTTAAATTTGACAGTTTTATCCAGATTCTCGATTTTTACATCGTTATTATCTAGTCTTGAATATCATTTTAGTGACCTTAAATTTCATTTTGCCCCAAAATTTTCCTAAATTTTACTAAACGTGAAATATCTCATTCGGTAAATTTCAAATTGATTTAGATAAATAAATCCATATCTATCATTACCCTTTTATATATGTATTTAAGCATTTACATTTAATAAGACCATATTTTTCTTATCATATGGTCAAGTGTTACGGGTATTTTCATTTAAATCCGTATACCAAATGTATACGGGTGGATAGCATTTCAACCCGAAATCCCAAATTTTAATTAAATGGAAACCGCTTGGGTCTATCATTTCAACCCATTTCAATTCAAAACAAACATAACAAAAGGAACTTGCAGTGTGATGACAGGGATGGTGCCAAAGTAAATAAACAAGCAATAGCAACAATCAATAACAATTCAATAAATAACCCCAAAATAATCGTATTAATTCGCATTGTTATTTGTATAATTATTTCTAGAATCTACACTATCATTTCATGTAGATTAAAGATTTTCACATTTCAGTTTTTCACTTGTCGTTCCATTCCAATTTCAGTTTAATACTACAACCATTAACCCAAACTGCATTCAAAGGTTTAAAGTATAATTTATCAATTTCTACGACAGTTAATGGGTCAAATTTAACAAATCAAATTTACATATGGCGGGGTCAGGTTTTTATAAATCAAGGTCCGTCATATATAATCCGTTTTTAATTTATAACAATACTACTCCAAATTCAACTAGCAACTGGTTATCACTTAACAATAGTAATTAACATCCAATTTAAACGACAATCAATCCATCAATCAATTATCAACCAATCTGCATTATTATCACATACATAATTAACCGATAATGGTGTCAGGTGTCATAGGTGAACAGATACAGGTAATAACTGTCATAACAGTGAAACAAATAACAGCAGCATATTTCAATTGACGTTTCAATTTGAAATCAAATTTAATAAATAAAAGAACGTTAATCGTGAGTGATTGCTCACCTTTCGAGGCTAGAGAATACAGAAGGTGACACGGATACGCACACTGATACGGACACTGAAATTTGAACGGCGAATCGAAGCGAAGCAAAACAGCACGAATTTAGTGGTCAAAGCTGACAAAAGAGATCGGTACGAATCGACGATCAAGGCTGATAAAAGGGAATTCAATGAGAACGATTGAATCAGCTGATATAAATTGAACTAAATATATTTTATTTCTCAAAAATCAATTTAAACATATATTTTTCAAATTTATATTAAATCCCATATTTATAAATAATTATAAACATTTATATAACTAAAAAAAATGTGTAACCTGGACATTGCTATACTTATGTATATAAGCTAGATACCACAAACAACTAAACCGACTATATATATCTACATAAAGTTACTTTACTCTTATGAGTATATAACCAATAAGTTCACGTACCTACACAATTTTCTTTATTACAAACTTACCTTAAAGGTCTATCTGTAAACAACCACTTGCATATACTATTAAATCAACTTATTATAACTATACATGGACAGATCTGACAATATGTATACTTCATGTCAACAACAAACCAAGATGTAGCTTATATATTATTAAAGTAGCAAGTTATAAAACTTATATAACTGACAGGTTTCAAAAATTTATACAAACACGTATATTATATATTATAACGTATGTATATATTTTATACTTAAAGTCAATCAAATTTAATGTAAAAATATCAACAATTTAGAATACTCAAATCAGTTACTCAAAATACTCTATTCAGTCATTGTTACCATGCCTACTTAATTTATTCTTCTTCCTTTAGAAACATTCCCGCAAACCTATTTCTACAACTTACTGTGGAATGTCCTATGCAAATTACTACTGTCATATATACATTAAAATTTTCAACAGTCAATAAATATTCATATGGTTCAATATATATTAGTACGTTACATATACTTACGTTCAAATTCTACTTAGGGAGCTCACATACTTACTTGGCTGTAACTTCAACAAGTAACTTATACTAGCCTATATAATAGAATATACAGCTGACATATACAAACACCCTAACCAAATATACTAAGGCATTTACATAGCAAAGACGCAAAATATTTGGAAATCATATATTATAACAACTGATCCTTTACAACCCCACAACTTTATATAACTAATACGTATACATTAACATTTAACTAAACACATCTGACTTAAAAAAAAATGCAAACATATACAAAAAAGTTATACACTATAACTCGCATAAGTCACCGACAAAGCAATGATAATTGCTTTAACTAAATTTTCGAATAGAGTTACCTTATATATATATATAATCATATATACATGGTCGGAGGAGGAGCTGCACTGCACCACGTAGGGAAGAGCCGAGCTCGGCAGAGGAGAAGAAGTCGGTGGAGGCTAGAAGCGGCTACGGGTCGAAAGACGAGGCTTCGGTGATGGTCGGTGAGGGTGTGGAAGGACTCGGTAAGTTAAGATGGCGGAGGCGGTGGGTTTGTGGGCCTTGACCGCTGGTCTGAGCGCAGGGAGATGTGAAGACGTCGAAGGCCGGGAAAGGCTGAGGTTGGTTGCGAGAGGGAACGGGAAGGAGAGAAAAGTAGAAGAGGGTGGAGGAGGGAGCAATAGTAGCGGTGCACGGCTTGGGAGAAATGTTGAGCAGAGGTAGGAAGAATTATGGGAGGAGAGGCCGAACGAAATTGAGAGTAGAACAAGATTTATGGAAGAATGAAGTATAGATCTAAATGAAAAGCTTCTGCAAATATATTAGGCAAAGAAAACGTACGAATAATAATAAAAAAACAACGGTAAAGGAGAGGGAATGGCATCAGTCTCCCAATGTTCAGCTGAAATACTTAAAAGTAATCTATTTATAAATTAACGGTAGCAATCTATTTACTGATGGAAAGATTGACGGATAGGAGAAACTAGAAGTGATAAATGAAATCAACGTTCATGCTCTGATTTTGCTAAAATAAATTTGAACGTTTTAAAATAATAAAGGTTGGAATTATTTCAAAAGTAATAGTAAGACAATTAAAGCAATGAATGTTTATGTGTGCAGCACGTTTCACATTTGAAACCGGAGGAAGAATTAACGGTCACCAATTAAAGGTACCGTTACAACGAACCATTTTATTGCTTCCGTTGTGCACCAGATTTCAAAATACAGAAATAAATATATATCGTTGAGATCAGCACGACGAGACGATCAAAATGGTATACAAATATCAGCGGTACAATTATCCGATCAAAATTCGGTACCGGTACCCAAAATGCTGCTATTTTGTCAGAAATAAGGTAAACGGAGCAGTAGACGTTCGAATTTGGAAAAACGACGAACTGACACCTTGCTCAGAAGATGGTTTAGAAATTTTTCATAGAAAAATATTTAAGCTTGAAAATAAATTTATTATCGGCAATTATTGGCTAGCTGGCATTAAATAGAATTTCATCATACAATAAACTTTGATACAAAATTTGAAAATTTAAAAGTCTGCTATATTTAATTGGACGTGGTCCAAATATTAACTTTTTTATTTGCAAATTAATTTATTTAGATTTTCGCCAAAGTCCAATTTAATACGTAAATAAAACAATAGAATTTATTGAATTCTTACAGGTCGTTACACCAACTCAAGTGAACTGTAATATAAGGTACAAGTAACTTAAAGGATGCTTGGGACCACCCATCCTCTAATGACCCGTTAAACTATTTACTATGTAGTAATATTTCGCTATTATAATAATGCCTACAGTAAAATAAACTTACTTTTAAACAGCGCTAAGGGATTACCCATATAGCCCTTAACACGTTATAGTGTTAGTAGTCTATACAATACCGTAATACCTCCTGATCAGGAGGCTACCAGAGGATACTCCATAGGTACGACACAAATCAAACTCGTACAAGGCACGCTAGGGTAGGTGACACGGCACAATTTGGCAATGCCAGGGTAGATATACCAATTACTATCTAGACTGGTGGTAACGCATCGTAGCTACTACCGCCCACCTTAAACCACACCTCCAAAATCAAAGAATCAAAAGTGGCCACCAAATCAATCTCAAAGTCAGAACATAATATCGAAGGAGTGTGTCCGATCAGAGGAGCGACCTCATTGGCCCGGAATCGCTCCTGTTTTAGCCACCTTATGCCAACTCACAGGAGTCGGGTCCATGTATATACCTCAAAGGAACATCGCCGCCATCCTACTTCATTATTGAATCTCCACCGCATACACGGTTGTTAAAGTGTTTTTCGGAATTGGCAGAGAGTATGACAACTTCTGATCCCGGTCTCTTCAAAAACCAACCGTTATTATAACCTACGAGTGTATATGCACGCACAGATGTGCCTGCTCTAATTACAATGTCATGCATTAATTCAACAACATATTTGTTTGAGGTGTAGAGAATATATGCACATCCACATAGACCTGCATTTAGTCACTTTATTCGTCTTAACATTTATTCTATCATTTTCAAATAGCATATTTTATTCCCTTCATTATAACTTATTTGATGGTTATTATGCTTATTACTATTGGTCCAAATGTCAATTATTTTTTCTTTCTTGCCTTAAATTTTTTTGTTGGAATTAATGTTTCACTCACTTTTCTTAGTTCTATTCTTTTAAGGTTGCACCTAAATTCTTTCTCAAGCTCCATCATTCATCTTGTTATTTTGGAACTTTATTGATCTATATTATCATTTCCATTGAGAAAATTGTTTCCTTCACTTCATTATAACATACTTGATGATTATATATTTATTGGTATGGACTCGGATGATTGCTGCATTTCTGTTTGGTTAAAAATAATATCTATCTTAATGGAGCTGTTGTCGGTGGCATATAAACAGACTTTATTATTTGGTTAAAAGTTATGAAGTTACTATTACAATGTGTGCTGATCAATATGAAAATTTATTATCAAAAAGACGATTATTGAGAAAATGCAACCAAAAAGACGTGACTAAATAGAACATGACTCAAAGGTCTAAGTCATGATGACTAACAAATAATCCTAGCCCGCAAAATTTAAAATGGTATGGCTTGCATATGAATCATTGGGTCTAGAAGGCGACTCAATATTTTATATTTAATTTTTTTAATTTGTCTTATATTTTATTGTAGTGTTGGTTTTGTTGATTTTTTTTTAGCGGGAGCAAGTATTGCATTTTGCAATGATTTTATATTATTAAATTTTTTTTATTTATTGATGGTAGGCCCACACGTCCATTTGTGACTTCGATTGTTCCATTAACCATGTAGTTGTATTCCGAGGGCAGCGTTTTTAGCAGTTTTTTACTTATAGAACTAAAATTCTATGGAAACTTTTACTGTTGAATAAGCTATTTTGCTTAATATTTTTGCGTATTTTTAGCTACAGAAAATTTGTTTCAGCATGCCTGTTATTTTTTGAATTTGTTTAATTATATACTTTGTATATCCTATAATATTTTAGCAAGCTTATAATTAGAGCATGGTTTGAACTTGTATAATGAACTCTTGTATTGGACTTTTCTATGAGAAATAAAAGTTATGTCATCCTAAAAAAAGCCCCGATAAGAAACTTTAAAATTACAAAGACTAAAAGCTCTTGCTCTATTCCTGGCACGTTCGTGTGTATCGGTGACAAAATCTATGCTCAATTTTAATGAGCAATCTCTTGCGTCTTTTTCTTATTGATCTCGTATTTGTACATATATTTCAACCTGTGAATTAAGATATGTGTATGTATATATTTTTATTTATTTGTTTACAACCACACGCATATATCATGTTTCACTATTTGGAGACTAAACATGCACATAGAAGGAAATCAAGTGAATAGAAGCAGGCTTTGCATTGTCTTATATGAAATTTGTTGGACATTAAAATACAACGTCAATAACCAATCATAATGGAAAGAAAATGTTAGACTAAGTAAACAATTGAAACAACACTCAGGTGAAATTCAAAAGACGAAATTCAAATGACACTTCTTCAAATGGAAAAAATATTGATCAAATTCTTTTTGTGGCTTCCATTCTCAAAGGTATGTTTCCATTCTGTTGTGTACCTCCATCGCCAGTATAGAGATGTGCTGTTACAGAAACTTTGTATAAGCATGAAACAATCTGTTCCATGGGAAATAAATCATACTTCATGGCGCCATAAATAGTGTCTAAAACAGAAGTTACCAAGAGAAAATATAATCAATGTAATAGTTTACAATAAAAAGCTTAACAAAAGACAAATTTTAAAATATTCAATAGAACGGGCAATAGCATGATTGCAGTTTAATATGATTCATGTCAAATTCAAAATATTCCACTGTGTCATTTTCTACGTACATCACTGTCACCAAAGCCATCAAGCACCACATCAGCATCGACCACCTAAGCAACTCAGCAACTCGAACGACCTCAACTTCACTGCCAACTTCACTATTAACTACTACAGTTGCTGCTACCTTCAAACCCAAACTACTGCATCACCAAATAAATAAAATAATATTCAGTTTAGTATTCAAAGACGAAAGAAAAATTATTTTGGTTCAAAAATGCCAGGCGTTAAAATAAAACATACAAATCCAGGAATTGCACTTTTTCTCCTTAATTTTGGTCTCTATTTGTACGTTTCTAGCCACCTAGCATAGTTCTTCTCCTAATCTTCCAACTTATAACTGCTTGAATATAATAAATGTTTACTCTGTTCCTTGCCATGACATCATTTATTCACCAAAATTCTCCCCGGCGTGTGATCCTCTAACCTAATATGTCACTTGTGATGACCTATATCTATAATGTGTTATTACGCCTGGCATTTTGAATCAAATTTTTTTGTCTAATATCTGGAACAAAGATATCAAGTCACATGAAAATGCCATGAAATTATATTTTCTCGTAACCACATGTTTTGCTTTACCTGATGCCCTAATCACAATTATTAAGAGCAGCAGCTGGTCTTTTGTGCTACTTGCTGAGCCCTCACCTGCACAGTTGCTGGTCTCATTGTATTTGCAGCTGGTTGACTTGCCATGCTATACCCAAAAGTGACAAAAAATTATAATAGATTAATAATAGAGTTATTAAAACCATTAACATCGACTTATCATCACAATGAAATACAGTTAGAGTTTTAGAAGAAACAGACATTAGCAGATTTGTTATGTACTCTTATTTCAAGCTTCATGGCACTAATTAATTCAAGTAGAAGTGTAGAACACCCACTCCTATCATGTTTTATTTATATTTTTTTTTACAGTAATAGAAGTAGTCATAAAAGAAGTTGTACCGTTTCTTAATCTCAGCAGTCATTGTCATGAAAGCCTCTTCAACATTGGCAGAGCTTTTGGCACTGGTCTCTAAGAAAGGGATACCAATCTCATCTGCAAATTGTTTACTTGCGCTACAAATTGGTTTTTGAGAGACTTTGATTCCCAGAATCAAGTTCTTCAGTTAGTTCTTTCATAATTTGAACTTCATTATCACTTCATCACCCTATACTTCCTCTTCACTGCTTATATTCATTCCATCCACTGCCTCTCATATAAAAACTCAAACCACCCCAAACTGCAACTTGTACATCAACACTTTGCCATACAACCCCTTTGCCATATCATTATCTCCTTGCTATTTCATCTACAATTTAATTATTAGTGCATATCTCTTCTTCAACATCAACCAATCATCCCCCATCAAAAATTCCACACTCAACTGTCTTCACTTCCTTTTCAACCAATCACTACACATTCAACCTGCCATCCACTGCCAATCCAACAATCCTCTACGACCATTACCTCTGTGCATAAAATCACCAACATACAACAGTGCCACCTTACTTCATTACCCTACACCTCACTTCTACCATATAACAGTACCAACATACAGTATCACCTCTACCATATAACATTCACCATCCAATCTCTGCCATGCTAACTCATCATCAAAATATCACCTGAGAAAACCCATCACCCTTGCCACCCATCACTGCCCTACTACAATCAATACACCTTCCTTCTTAAACTACTTCAAACATTCACACAACCTCCTCTGCCTTTCAAATTACCATAGTTCAACCACATTCCCCAGCGGTTCACCCATTAGTACATCCACATACCCCCATTTCTCCCAACATCCCACTATTCTGCCACTCACCATATCACTTCTGCAAATTGGATTAAATCACAAACACAACTTCACCAAAATCACTACATCAATCAACTTCTCTTGCTACCTCACTTACCTGAAACCCTCTTCCTCTGCCGCAATCAAATCTCCATCGCCAACTCCTACAACAGCACCCGTAATCACTAACAAAACTCACTCCAATCCATCACAAATACTGCTTCCTCCTCTGCCTCATCACTTATAGCTGCCCGAAATATGAAAAATTGCCCGAAATATTCGTTGAGATGTTATGATGAACTTATAACTACCTACATTGATCAAATCATACCTTACACTTATTCATCCTACCCGAAGCCAGGTATCGTCCTGAAGTTGTTGTGGTTGCTGCACCCATTCAACCCTTGCACAGTTTCAATTATTTAGGAAAATGTTAAAAATAGTATAAATTATAAAACAACACAGTTAAGTGTACCTACATGTTTTTTATCATATTATCCAAATGTTTGCTTAATTTCACCTGCAAGTAGGACCAATTTTCAAATCATTTAGCTGTAAGTGAATACATTAATAACTATTTTAAACAATACAAATTCAATAATTTTAAGTAAAAAGAGAAATCAAAACTTTGTTCATGCATACGATATAGTTGGGTTGTTGCATTATATCGATGATGGTTTCTCCTCATTTTCTCGAGCCCACGAAAAGCCGGTATTATAAAAAATAAATGACATACACAAATGGAGAACATTACAGATAGAATATCTATTGAATCATAACCTAAAGAGCATTAGAAAATTAATTCATAAACACTTGTGATTTTGGAGCAATTTCCTGTGTGTGCTGATATGAGAATAATGTTGATCAAGGGAAATTGTTTTATTCTTTAATAAGCTCTGCATCTTAGATTCAACCATAATTAAACATGGTTTACATGATTAAAAATTTCTACATAAATAGCCATCTGTCAAAAAGTGAAACAAAATTCAATTAACAACAGCTTAAATACCAAGCCATAGAACAATGCTAAAATAAGCATTGGGTCACTTATTTCTTAAAATTGATAGAAAGTTTTACTAACTAATGAGAGTATAAGATGTCATTCAAATTTATATTTTAACTATTTTATATCAAATATTATATCATAGAAGGAAAGCATAAACCGAAATGAATTAATCTCATAAAGATTACCATAAGCAACTAAGAAATCAAATACAAAATATGCAAGCAAATTCCAAGCCAACAACTTATTTTAAAAGTTGTGTTCTCACTTCCTTATATAACACTTCAATAAGGTGTGGAAAGCATAGAACCATACAGAATAATTAACTTGAGATGGTAATAAACCAAGATATAATGAATGGTTTGACTGGATAATGATCAACCACATAATGATTATTATTATGCACAAATTCATCAGTGGTATAAGGATCCTTAGAACTTCCTACTACATCCCTAACAATATGATCAATTTAGAAATATCTATTGTCCAAATGTTAATAATCACTACAGTAATGTGATCTGTTTTATGTTTTCTAGTAATACTGAAACAACGAAAGAAAAAAATACATACCTTTTATCATACAGATCATGATCCTACTTTTCTAATTTTTTGGATCAATCAACTCTTCATTTTAATATTCTTTCTAAAAATTGTGAGAGTCGGTATATTGTTCTATTTATGTGAATGTTCAAAAGTCATTTGCCTTTAAAATATATTTACATGAATAATGGTAAGCCAAATAAATGAATATTGTAGTTAGTTGACAAAAAATATTCAGTACATAAAAAAAAATCATAAATTAAAGGAGAGTATGTATGTGTGTATGATTTGTTCAAAATTTATAAAATTGTACATGAAAAAGTTTGGCAATGTACTACAAAAACGATTTACCCCTAACTATTTGAATTGTCGATAGAATCAGACAGTTTGCTTATAGCACAGTTAACAATTCTTCATCTTAATGCATAGTCTACAACTTGCTCGGCTGTGATGATCAAAACCACTAATTCAAATAAATAATTTCACAATTCATCATCTCAAATGTACATAAATTTACTTTTACTTCACCTAATGCAATTATAGCTTCTGATCAAAATATCATTTAAAATTAATGCATTAAATTTATTTGCCAACATTTTTTTTTTGCACTTGTATAAATTTTCTATAACACTTCCAATGACATGCATAACAGATAATAAGATCTTATCTTGTTCAAGAAATATGAGATACAGCATACACAGAAATTTACACAATTTGGTAATTAGAAGTCACTGGAGGAAATGAAGGGATTATCTGAAACTTCAACTAAATGATGAGAGAATGCAATAGGTATATATTGTTTAATGATGGCGCATAAAGCCTGCAATAGAGGAAGAACGATTGGAATACACTGTAACTTACGGGCATGCAGCATATTGAGTTTTGGAGGGAAAACATTACCAAAAAAAATGAGGTCTTGTACAATTCCTAGCACTATGAAAGGATTACTATCACATGAAAGTTCTGGCTGTTTATAACCTCTAAGATCCCAGTGAACATTTTTGTAAGTATATATGTTATACTAACAATAAGATTATAAAACAGATGATGAGTATTTGCTGGTCTGATGCAGAATTCAAGGCATGTGCATGTTATATAATACTCCTTTGCTGCTTGAATTGCAAAGCACTTTACAGTGCTATTTATTTACAATGTCTAAGAAGTTTGAAAGATGTGCTATTTACTATCACTTTATAGTGCATTTTATAGAAAAAGTGACACTGAATCTTATGAAGTCACATCTCAAAACTATATGAGATTACTTGGTCTGAAAATTATGGTATTTAATCCTTTTTGAAAATTTTTACAAATAAAATGTCAGCCTTTTACATGAAGGAACTGAAAGACTAAATTTTTGTCAGAGAAAGGTCTGATTATGAATATAAGAAAATATCAGCAATCCCATCAGCCCATAGTCAACTTCAACTGAGAAAATATCAGCTATCCGTTGAATCACCTATCTCTGAAAAGGAAAAGCTTGTATATCTTATCAATCATTTTCCTGACTTGTTATTGAGTTTTTATACATACATGTAGTGACTTCTAGTACATAAATTCTTTTAAAACACATTCATGCATCAAAGGCCCAAATATAACCTTATATTCACTTTACTGCAAAGTAAATGAAAATGTGTTGTGATCCTTTGTTGTAACTTGCATCTCAAGTGTTTCTCTATATCTCTAAATCTTTACCCATATTAATATCATCAAAATTCGACCTTTATTTTGATTGGATATAGTAATTTATCTAAATGTCCCAATTTAGCCAAAGAAAAAAGAAAAGCGAAGCAAATAATACCTAGCCTATCTCTGGCAGTCCATCGAATCACTATCATCAATGCTATCTCTGGTGATGACATAAATATTGATTCGCAAGTTAGAGAGGCTAATCGATGGGGAGGGGTTCTGGCTTTTATGAGACAGGGTTTTGAGGAATTTGATCAAGGAAGGGGGACAACAACGCTGTCTCTGGTGAAGCCGCTTATATGATTCGCTATTAGAAAAGCTGATTGGGGGATGGTTTTTAGCTTTTATGAATCAAGGTTTTAAGGAATTGGATTGATGAATTTGGGGAAAAACGCAGTTAAGGTGATGAAGCGAGAATGCAAAGTAGAGGAACGCAAGCAGATCTGATAAGATATGCGAGGGCATTTTTGGAAGTTCAAAAAGACGCGGTTGAAGCCAGTTGATTGAAGTTCCATTATTAGTAGTAAAGATGGATATTTATCTCAAAATTATTTATACTTTAAAACCAAAGTATCATACCATTTCAAAACCAAAGTAATAATATATCATTTAAATTCCAAAACAAATCAATGTATCCTTTAATTAAAATCCAAATTTACAAATCATTGAATATTCCTTCAATTTATCAAACTTGAAATATTCCTTTAAATCATCTTAACCAAACCACTTTATAAAGTCATATTCTTAAATCTTCAATTTCAATATGTTCAAATTAATATATTTGAAGACAATTCTTAATTAAATACAATTTTTAATAAATTCATTTTCAAAATCATATTACTTTCAAGTTATAACAACTTTGAAACCAGACACCTTGAAACTATAATACTTTGAAATCCTAACAATTTAGAAATGTTATCATTTAGAATTCATACTGCTTAAAATCACAATACGTTGGAAATGTAACCTTAAGGAATCATAGCATTTTTGGAATGCAATATTTTTCACTTTAACATTTTATATAACCAAAGTATTTATATACTTACAAATTTTAACATGGTCATTTTATCATAGCCTTATAGTTAAATAAACTTTATTATTGTAATATACAATTTAAAGCTGAAATTCTTATGTTAAGTTAAGTGTACCTTATTAACTTTCATTATTATTACAATAAAGAAACTTTATTATTTAATCATTTAAAATATGTCATTTACATTAATTACAATTTACATATCAAATGTATGTTTTAACTTACATTTATTACAATAAAGAGCATTTACCACTTTAAACAATATTACACTAGTTAAAACTTACATTATCAAATGTACGTTTTAATTTACATTTCTATTACAGTAAAGAGAATTTATTAATTTAATCAATACCACACTAATTAAAACTTTACATGTTTCTTTCATTAATTAGGACTTTACAGGTTTCTTTCATTAATTAAAACCTTACATGTTTCTTGCATTAATTAAAAACTTTACATGTTCTCTCATTAATTAGGACTTTACACGTTTCTTTCATTAATTAAGAACTTAAACGTTTCTTTCATTAATTAAAAAATTTACATGTTCTTCCATTAATTAGAACTTTACACATTTCTTTCATTAATTAAAAACTTGCACGTTTCTTTCATTAATTAAAACTTTACATATTTCTCATTAATTAGAACTTTACATGTTTCTTCCATTAATTAAAAACTTACACGTTTCTTTCATTAACTAAAACTTTACATGTTTCTTTCATTAATTAAAAATTTACACGTTTCTTGCATTAATTAAAAACTTTACATCTTCTCCCATTAATTAGGACTCTACATGTTTCTTTCATTAATTAAAAACTTTACATGTTTCTTGCATTAATTAAAAACTGTATTTCATTTTCTCAATTCAAAATACATCATTTATTATACAACCATATTCATTTCAAAACTAAAGATTGATTGCAATTATCAGATTAGATTTTAAAATTCCATATCAATCAACTTTAATTATTAAATTATTTATCACAAATTAAAATCTTTAAATTGCTATTTAAAACCAAATAAAGATTTTTAAATTACACTTTAAAGCAATTATCAGCTTATAACATTTTAACTTATAAAAACCAATATCTCTTTATATTTCAAATCTTTAAATCAAATTTAAGTTAAAATTCCATATATTCCAAAATTTCAAAATACTTAATAAATCTTTATAAAAATATTACTTTAAAAATATTAACTATGGGCCTGTATAATATTTTCTAACCTAGGTCAAGTGATACGGATATGTATCATTTCAAACCGTAATTTACAAAGAAAAATCTGGGTTCTATCATTTCAAGCCCGCAATCCCAAGAAAAATAAATACAGCAAAAATCAATAAAAATCACTCGAGCCTATTATTTCAGCCCATAGTGATTTTCCTTATCCTAAAGTCCGTTCGGTATATATCATTTCAACCCATACTAATAGGAAACTTGCAGTGTAATAAACAAAAAATAAATATAACAATATAGCATATAATATCAGGATGTAACAAATATATAAACAACATTTAACATCATATAATCAATCACAGACATGTATGAACATAGCATAATAATTTCTACAATTCACATGTCATCATTTCACAATTATAAAAGTACGCTATCTAGAGTGAAAAATCTCACCTTTTTTGAAAGCTAGAATCAAAATCAAACACACATCCAAACTCCGTAAAGCACGAAAAGGCACGACAAAGCACAACTATATTTTTTGAGTGGATGAAGAGTCAGATCCGAACTTGTAAACAACACAATGCATAACATATATAAGAAATGATTCAATACAAAAGAATATAGATAAAACAATGAAAAGATAGAAAATAAAATGACCTAACCTTGATAAATCAAAGCAAGGTGATCAATACATGGCTTGGTTAAGGTTTGTTATCAACTTTGGTGATGTATGCATCCATGGTGGTCACGGCTAGGCTTTGGTGGTGAGGAGGAGGTGGTGTGGTCGGCAATATGTGGAGACAAAGCCATGCTTGTAGAAGAATAAAAGGAAAGAGAAAAGAAAATATAAAAAGAAGAAGAGGAAGCCATGGAATAATTAGAGCTTGCTGTATTTTTTTCTTCACGCAAATGATAATGAGGAGTTTTGAGAAATGTTTGTGCGTGAGTTATCAAAACAAATACACGACTAAAGATGGAAGAAAAAAATAAATGGCTCAAGAGGAGTAAATGATAGGAATCAAAAAGGCATAAGCTAAGCGGAAATAAACTTGCATATATTTTATTCTTAAATGCAAATGAATATGAGAAGTGGGAAATAAATTTTTGTACGTGAATTGATAAAGTCTCTCACGGCTAATAGATGGAGAGGTTTGGAAGGCAAGAAAAGAAGTAAATGCTAGGAAATGGAAAAGGCATATTAAGGAGAAAGGAATGTATATATTTATTCTTAATTGCAAATGAAAAAGAGGAGTTTGAAATGAGAAATAAATCTTCTTGTACGTGATTTGTGGAATGATTTCTCATAGTTAGCAAAAAAATATACACGACTATTGTAGGTAATTAAATAGATAGGTAAATAAAAGGCAAGAAATAAAGCAAATGTAACCAATGCCTAATTAAACAAAGTAAGGTATGTCTAATTAATTTGTTTCCAAGCCATTAAATAAAAGAGTACACACAAATAAACTCCAATAAATATAATAAAAGCATAGACAAATAAAAATAGAAAGATAAAATAGAGGTGGATATAGGAAAAATATAAAATATGTATATAATAAAAGTACAGAAATTTATTGTGTGTAAAACACTATAATTTATCCAGTATAAAAAGTATAATTTTTAAATTCCCAATAAATCCATATTCTTAACTCGATCTTGTTATTCAATCCATTTCATTATACGGTATAATTATCATGGTTTATACCATAATGCATTAATATTCCTATTTTATCTTAATTTCAAATAATGTAATATTTAATTCCATTTACTACAATAGATCCAACTATTAGAGATTAAATTTCAATACATAAATTTGATTCAATTCCAAATCCTTTTATTAAGTCCATTACTACTCTACAAACCTAGTTAACCATTCATCCGTTAATATATTCCAATTTAACAACTTTTAAACATTGTATTACGTTTCACATTGATATTACTTTTGTTTATATTTATTAAAAATTGACTTCTCGTTTCAATTTAATAGCATGTAACACATAATAATTGTCACTGTTTACTTTTAACTACATTTGTAAGTTTATTGTCTATCGACCAAAGTTACAATTACTTACAGGACTATGGTCTTACTCAGTTTCATTCATTATATTATACCTCATTCATAAATTCAATATTTACATTATTTCAATTTATTGTAATCTCGTTCAATCTATCAATAATTTAGCTTAAATTACATTCTTTACCATTCAAATTAGTTATTACATCCACATCAAATAACTAATTTCTATTTCTTTTAATATTTTAATTACAAAAATCTTATTAAATCAACTATTTTTAATTATCAAAATTTACGGATTGTTACACTCTCCCCCAGTCAAAACCTTTCGTCCCCGAAAAGGAAAAAGAAGGGCAAAGAAAGAATTAAGTAAACAATACATCTTATTCAAAAACACTAACTTTATAAACAAATTATTTTATAAAATTAATTAATTTGAATAAAATATACCAATTTATTTAAAAATTCCTTTAGCACCATTTATACTGTACATTATTCAATTAACCTTTTTATTCTATTTACCTCTATTAATCCTTTTAACTAAATTTAAGTGTATAACATTTATTATAACCGCTCAAATTTTATTTATAAAATCTTTTTATATTGTATATTATCCAATTACATATTCAACTTCTAAATAATTTAGGTAAGTCATATTGGAATGCAATAGAATATTATACAAATAAAACTTTTTGATTCAATTATATCAAGCTTAAATATTTATTCAAAATTTTGATTCTCTTTTGCAATTGAAATCATCCTTTAAGATAAAATTTAAGAATCAAATTTCCAATTAACTTCAACTATTTTAGAGGTACATAAATATATATACTAAATATATATTAAATCAACTTTGAAATCATATACCAATATATGTATTGTAAATCAAGGCATATTTTTTTAATTTCAAATTAATTTAATTCTCTAAAGCAAAACTGTATAATATTTTCTAACTTAGGTCAAGTGGTACGGATATGTATCATTTGAATCCGTACTTTAAAAGAAAAATCTGGGTTCTGTCATTTCAAACCCGCAATCCCAAGTAAAATAAATAAAACAAAAATCAAGAAAAATCACTCGAGTCTATCATTTCAGCACATAATGATTTTCCTTATCCTAAAGTCCGTTCGGGTATATATCATTTCAACCCATAGCAATATGAAACTTGCAGTGTGATAAACAGAAAATAAATATAACAATATAGCATATAATATCATGATGTAACAAATATATAAACAACATTTAACATCATATAATCAATCACAGGCATGTATAAACACAGCATAATAATTTCTACAATTCACTTGTTATCATTTCACAATTATAAAAGTACGCTGTCTAGAGTGAAAAATATCACCTTTTTTTGAAAGCTAGAATCAAAATTACACATCCAAACTCCGTAAAGAACGAAAAGGCACGACAAAGAACGACTATATTTTTTGAGTGGATGAAGAGTCAGATCCGAACTTGTGAACAACAGAATACATAACATATATAAGCAATGATTCAATACAAAAGAATATAGATAAAACAATGAAAAGATAAAAAATAAAATGACCTAACGTTGATAAATCAAAGCAAGGTGATCAATGCATGGCTTGGTTAAGGTTTGTTATCAACTTTGGTGATGTATGCATCCATGGTGGTCACGGCTAAGCTTTGGTGGTGAGGAGGAGGTGGTGTGGTCGGCAATATGTGGAGACCAAGCTATGCTTGAAGAAGAATAAAAGGAAAGAGAAAAGAAAATAGAAAAAGAAGAAGAGGAAGCCATGGAATAATTAGAGCTTGCTATATTTTTTTCTTCATGCAAATGATAATGAGGAGTTTTGTCAGGATCTGTTTCTTCGACTCCCGAATATCGACATTAATACGTCCACTGTATCAACTACCGAACAATCGAATGCTGGAAAACCGAACCATTAGGGTTTAGGAAGAAGAAAAAGATAGAAGAAGTAAGAATGAAATAAAAGCAACAGAAACGATATCAGAATCTCACAGTCGCAACGGAACAACATATAATAGTAAATGAATAATCTTTAAATCAAAAGAACTGTACATTTTATACATTACATCATCAGAGTCAATATACAACACCACACAATAATGGACAGTTATATAAACTTGTCCTCATAACTGAATACACAGTGGAAAAGATAATATCATATACAAGTGATATGCTTCGCCATCCAGCTTGCTCCTGATCTCCACAGCATCTCCTGAATTCCAGAATGATGTGATAACCTGACTTTAGACTGCCCGTGTGGAAATTGGTGGGCACCCAGAGTTCAGGAAGGGAACAATAAACTTCAGGTCAGTCATGGGACTAGTGTGATAACTTAAAACAGTTTATCTTTAAAAACAAACAAAGAAATATTTTAAAATAGATCCGCAATGCTTTTGGAAAATGAAACTACCATAAGGCTTCCTGCCACACACACAATGCGAACCCAGAATTGGAGGAGATTTCTCCTTATGATAGTCAAACATGCTTGATACAAGAAAATTTCTTTGATATTATTACTATAAGTGCAAAGTGTAGGAAAAAATTTCGAAAGTATAATATAAATCTTAGCCAACATACGACCATTATCGTATGCCTACTATAGCTACCATCTAAACAGTGGGGACCACTATAAGTAAATGGCAGGTTCTACAACTAAAACCGTACAAGGTGTGTATTGGAGTTTGGATTTCCAAAAAATGGTCAGGCCAAGGAACTTCCCTTTGCCATATGGGTATGCCTCTGGAAGGACGCCCTAAGAACCTACCGGATCTCTGCCAACACAAGGATGGGTGACCTCTTAACTAGGTAATTACTGACACGAGTATGCCATCCCCTGGTCGTAACCAACCTTTATCCCGGGATTCACCAACAACCATAAAGAAATAAATTTGCAGCAACCACATAGGTTAAGTATCTAGGCTCTATACCATAATACCACCTTTATCCAGAAGGAAATGTACATACCCTATGGGGGCGCTATCCCCAAATAACCTTGCCGCACTCATCCTGTTTTGACCATTATCGGGTTGTGAGGTTCGACGAAGTCTCGTCCACAAAGCTACGCTTTTCACAAAAGCCACGCTTTGATCAACAAATGATCGGCAGCACTCGGCATGCCAAGTTACCAAATTGGGAACATATCACTAGTAACCATCAACTACATAACCTCCGAGCTCGTACGTCTCAGAGAAGGGGGTTAAGCTAAGAGAATAAATTATCCGCCACCAACAGAAATGTATTTGATAGAAACCAGCTTTACATCTCAAATTATAACTTTAGACACACATCCATAAAAGTCCGTTCCGGGATCGAACGGAACCGAAGGCACTTCCAAAGAAGCCCTTTAAAATCCGGATATTCACTAATCACGTCCGTAATTCCCATCACAAAGGGTGATAAAATCTCTATATCGGGGATCAGCCGATGCAGAGACATCCGACGGTGTAACGACCCAGAATTTTTATTAATTAAAATTTGAATATTTAATTAATTTTAAATATTAATAAGTGAATTTATAAGTCAAATAAATTTTATTTTGAATTATTGGATTTAATTGAATAATTAAATCGATAATTTAATATGTTAAATTATGGAAATAATTGAAAATTGAGTTAAATATGATTGAAAACGATTTGTCAAATTTTATTTTATCATATTGAAGTTAGAATGATATTTTATAACTTTTAAAATCGAATTAAAAGTTAATTTGTGAAAATTGAATATTTTAATATTTAAATCGACTAGTAAAATAGTCAATTTTTGAACAGTCTCAGAATTGAACGAAACCAGTTCCATTGGATCCGTAATAGTTAGTTATTACCGGATTTCAAATTTTGTGTCAATCGGAGCTATCGTTTGATCGTGGCAGCTCGAAACGCATCGATTTATTTTTAATTTAAATTTGGCGAGTGAAAATAGCCATTTTTCAAAAAGTCTCGGATTTCGACGAAACCAGTTTCATCGGATCCGTAATGTGATATTATTGTAAGGTTTCAAATTTCAAGTCAATTGGATTTACCGTTTGTCCGGTACAAATTAAAACGCCTAGAAATCGATTTAAATCGGTTTAATTCAAATTGAACGTTTTCAGCCATAACTCGCACATACTTCCGAATTAGCTTCCGAAACCTGTTCCATTGTGTCCGGAACGCGGGATAAACCCTAGGTACGCTGGTTACGGCGTCTAAATCGGAGTTCGGAATTCCCGGGATGAATAGTGTTTACGCTTGCTTTTCCTATAAATACACCTTAATTCACAAAAATAAATAACAAAACCTAAACCTAACCCTAATATGCTCAGCCGCCACCTTCACAATGTAAGGCCAGAATTGTCCCAATTTCATTCATCAATCTCTCCAAATCCATTCACATTCACGCGAGGTGTTCAACACGAAGATTGAAGAGCAAGGCGAGGGCTTTAATTTCATACGGTGATGATGGAGTTTGGTGTCGTGTGGAGGGAGATAGAAGAGGCCGTTCGTGGCCATGCAACCACCGTGCGCACGAGAAACGAGGAGGCCGAGCTCTATGAGCTTCTGGGCGTGGGTAGCTAGGGTTTGGGGCTTCGCGTTGGCGTTGGTTTGATGTGGTTTCATCGAGTATTGAAGATGAATAAATTAACCCTAAATCTATATGCATGGGTTCTTTGTGTCGGCCTTCACCTGTAGATGGAACGCAAATAGGAAGAAAGGGGGGAGGGTCCAGATGTGGAGGCAGCAGATCCAAGGGTTGTAAATGATTGAGGTTAAAAATATAAAGTTATGTTGTGATTTAAGTTATTAAAATCGTGTACGAACTTGTAAATTTCATAACTTTTTCATACGAGGTCGAAAAAATGCAAACTCAGTTGCGTTGGAATCGTATGGACGAGCACTACGCGATGAAGTTGGTTTGGAGTCGTTTGGAGTTAGTGAGAATTTCGGGTAAAATTAAACGCGCGTTTAATTTTATTCGAAATAAAAGCTAAAACGGAAATTAAAAACCAAGGTGAGAATTTCTCACTCAATCGAATAGATTTCGATTTTATTTTAAATAGTTAGATTTAAAATATTTGAATGCATGTTTGAATGTTGATTAATATGTATTGATTGTTAAAATAGACATTATACGCCGTTATTAAGCGGATGTTATTTATTAAAAACATATACCGCGAATATTTCATAAACAGTGAAATTGGTATTATATATAATATCAATATATATATATTGGCATATGTATATATTGCAGTTGTTGATTTCCCGCATTTTTTGTTTAGCGGATGAGACCCTATTACGCCGTTAGTAAGCGGATAATATTTATTAAAAACATGTACCGCGATAATTTCGTACTGGAGCGAAATTGGTATTGTGCTAATGTTTTTGGATGCAGGAAAACAGGTTGGAGGGATCCAACTGGATTCCTCAACAGTTTTTATTTTATTTCAGATATTTTGATATTTGATGGATTTTCATATTGATATATGATATCGTTGTAGTCGTGATTGACTATTTGGTGTGTAGCATCATTGGACCCAGATTTTGGGATTTTAAAATGATTTTTCAAAGTGATTTTTGAAATATACTATATTTTTGGAATTGATCCATTATAAATAAATAAACGTTATAATTTTTTAAAGTTATAAAAATTATGATTTTTGAGAAATATAGTTAAAAGATTGATTTTTGAAAATACGGGTTAATGATGTTATAAAATAGTTTAAAAATGGGATTTTTGAATTTATTGCGAAAAGTTTAAATATAGGATTTATAAAATTTAATTATTTTATAAATCAAGAGAATGATGAAATTATAAAGGAATTTAAAGACGTTTAAAAAAATAATATAAATTGATTTATATTAAGAGATTTATAAACGGATATTTATAAATTGAAATATTGACTTATAAAACGAGTTTTTATAAGTGTTTGAATGAAGTGAAAATGAAATTCATAAATGAATGAAATTTATAGAATTATAAACTGTGAAGTTATAAATGAAATTTATAAATAGTAAGATTTATAAATTTGGTGAAATTATTTGAAGAATAGATTTGGTTAAATAAATGAATCTTATAAGTTATAAGATTTATAATTTTGAAGTTTAAAGGAACGATTTTTGTAAAATAATCGTTTTATAAGTATTTAACTTATAATATGAACGTTTAGTTTATAATTTAGTTATAAACTGGAATAGGTTAATAAAGGAATTTATAGAAAAGGAAGTTTTTATAAATAAATAGAAATGGAGTTTATAAACGTTGTTTTATAAATTCACAAACGACTTATTTTGATAAGTTAATTGTTGAAACCTATTAATGGAGTTATATTCACATTTTCGAATAGTGAATAATCCTTTGAATTAAAATGAATAAAAGGATGATATTTATTAACGTAGTATATTCACATTTTTGAATAGTGAATAATACGTTAAAGAAATTGTTTGGATTTGGTGTTTTAAATAGAATTAAAACAATCTAACGATGTTTTAAAAGGTGTTGAGATTCGAAACCATAGATTTCAACATTCATTGTTGAAATAGATGTTTCGTGAAATAAAAGGAAATGGTGGACTATAACACTGTTGTTATAGTAAATTATTTCCGAAAGGAAATGTTTGTATAGTATTGGGATTTATATATCTAATTTAAATTCGAATCCCTATACTAGTGATTTTGGGTTGTCGTAACGATGTTTTACGTAACATTAGTTTTGACCCAAATAAATATGTTTAAGTGAATGATTTTCTTAAAGAATGAAATATATACTTAATTCGATTTAAGTATATTGAATATTTTCTAAGTGTTGAAAATAAAAGAGATTTGTGAATTACTTATGAATAAATAAGTATGGAAATGTTTTCCAATATGAAGTGAATATTTAGAGTTTATCTTTTTGAAGATAAATTGAAATGGATTTTGAAATCATATGCATGGATATTTTGAAAATATAAATTCACTATGGAATTTATATAAGAAAGTGGAATTGTTTAAAAATAAATATCGATTTATTTTTGAAGTGTTGAAATTATATATCTTGTAAAGATATTTTGGAAAATAAATAATTTGGAAAATTATTTGGAATCTGGTGATGTATGCATATCCAGTGATAGTTCAATAACCGACTATCAGTATTTCCCTTTGAATGGGTATTTGATGTGAATTGATTGAATTTGAATGCACACTTATTTTTGAATAAGCGCTCACTATTCGGGTTAACCGGGAAAGGACCATGGGGTCGTATAACCCATTCCGAATATGTGATACGTCGTTGTGAATTGCATTGAAGATCGGTGTTGAAGACCCGGTATTTGCGAAAACGATAGGATGACCTATCGATTGTCTCTGCACTGAGTTGCAACGGTATAGAGACTCCCTAAGTGATGGGAAATCCGATCAGGATTGTGAATATCCGGATTGCAAGGACTTCTTTGTAAGTGCCTTCGGTTTTGTTCGATCCCGGAACAGACTTGTATGGATTGTATGCCTGACATTACAAGTTGAGATATAAAGCCGATTTCTTTCAAATATATTTCTGTTGGTGGCGGAGAATTTATTCTTTGCTTAACACCCTTCTTTGAGACGCATGTGCTCAAAGGTTATATAGTTGAAGTTATCAGCGATATATTCCCAGTTTGGTAATGTGACATGCTGAGTGATGCTGAAATGATCATTGTGTTGATTATTTGTGATAGGATCATTTATTTGATCGTCTATCTTAGTGATCATTGTGTTGATCATTTGTTGACCCAAAGCATGGCTTTTGTATAAAGTATGTTTTTGTGGACGTGAATTCGTCGAGCCTCACACCCCGTGAATGGTCAAAACAGGAAAGAAGCAGCAAGGTTATGAGGGGTAGCACCCTTTAGGATATGTGCATTTCCTTCTGGAAAAGGGTGGTATCATGGTATGGAGCCCAGATACTTACTCATGTTGAAAACACTTTATTTTTATGATTGTGTGAATTGATTAGAGAGCGCTCTCGGAAAAAGGTCCCAAAGGACCGGGGGATGGCATATTCGGTCAGTTGTTGCTCAGTTAGGAGTAACCCGGCCTTGTGTTGGTAGAGATCCGGTTTGGTTCTCGGGGATGTCCATCCAGAGGCATTCTCATGTGGCAATGGGAAGTTCCTTGGCCTGACCATTTGTTGGAAATCCAATTCCCAATACGAAACTTGTACGGTATTAGTTGTAGAACCTGCTATTCACTTATGGTGGTCACCACTATTTGGATAGTAGCTATAGTAGGCATACGATAATGGTCGTATGTTGGCTAAGATTTATATCTTTATTTTCGAAATGGTTTTCCTCTACACTATGCACTAATAATAATATCAAATGTTATTTTAAATGCGTATCAAGCATCTTTGGCTATCATAAGGAGAAATCTCCTCCGATTCTGCGTTTGCATGTGTGTGTGTGCGGGAGGCCTTATGGTAGTCTCATTTTTAAAAGCATTGCGAATTGAGTTTAAAAATATTCCTCTATTTGATTTTAAAGTTAAATAAACTGTTTTGAGTTCTCACACCAGTCACATGACTGACTCGGAGTTTATTGTTTTCCTTCCTAAACTCTGGGTGCCCACCAATTTCCACACGGGCAGTTAAGAGTTAGGTTTATCAGGATATTTTGGATATTCAGGAGTTGCTGGAGGCAAGCTGGATGGCATGGCGTATTACTAGTTTATATAGTATTTCTTTTTCCGCTGCATTGTTTGTTGTTGTATGTTGTTGTACACTCTGATGTGATGATATGATGTAATAAAATGTGATGTAATGTAATAACTGATACAGTTCTTTGTTTAAAGATTATTCATTTATTATTATATGTTGTTCCGCTGCGAATTGTGAGATTCTGTTGTTGTTCCTTTCTGTCCCGTTCTATTTTAAAAAAATTCTTCTATCTTCTATTATCAAATTTTCTATTTTTCTATCTTCTCTTCTCTCTTCTTTCTTTTTCTTAATTCTTTTTAAAACCCATAACATTCCGTGTTTCCGGCCTTCGAATTCTCGACAGTCGATAAAGTGAGTGTCGATGTCGAATTTTCGAAAGAACGAAAATCCGTGACGTTACAGACGGTAATCCTTCCGTTTTCGAAAAATATCCGGTCTTCAACACCGGTCTTCGAATGCTATCCATTACGACGTATCTCTATTCGATTTATGAACCAAAGGTCCTCTCCCGGCTAAACCGAATAACGATCACTTATTTTAAAATAAGTGTAGCATTCAAATTCAAGAAAATCACAACAAATACCCATTTAAAGGTAAATATTGATAGTCGGTTATTTAACCATCAATTGATATGTACGACATCACCAGATTTCAAATAATTTCCCAAATTATTTTTTTTCCAAAAGAAATATCTTTACAAGATATATTTTCCACACTTCAACCATTTGAAAACAAATTTCAAATCACTTTTCCTTACGTGGAAACACTTCCAACTATTTATTCATTTTCACTGGAAATCTGCCGAGTTCAAATACTTTAAAAATAATTTATAACACCTATCCAAAATATATCGGGAAAAAACACTTTGAAATAAAACTATTTTTCTTCAAACACTTTACTAAAAATATTAGTTATAAAAATATTATACCAATATTACATATAACTTAAGTCCAAACTAATTTTCAAAATAAAATTAGTAGATAGAGTATAACTATTAGATAACTATTTTTTAAAACAATTATCGATTAAATCTTAGAAATAACCATTTCTATATCAACTTAATAAATATTTACTTAAAGGATTCAAAACAATTTAAGAAATTAATTTCTCCAAAGTATCCTTTTCAAAGTTATTCTGAAATTTTATTTGGCTTTCCAAGGAGAATACACTTTCATTTCAAAATGGTTCATTTAAACCAATTAAATAAATCCTTACCGATTTATTTTAAATTTACGTTCCAAATCCATAAATTTATTTCCACACTTCAAAAATAAATCAATGTTTATTTTTAAACAAATTTCCCTTTTCTTTATAAATTCCATGTGAATTCACATTTCCAAAATATCTATTGATATATGATTTTCAAATCGATTTCAATTATTCACTTTCAACACCAATTCAATTTTTCAATTGATTTCAAAAACAACCAAATCAAATTCCGTATTGATTTTTCCAAGAAATTAAACACCAAGTGAATTTCATTCAAATCTCAAATTGAAATCAATTTCTACTAACCCCAAATCAATTTTGAAATTGATTCTAAATTCTTTTCAAAACACCTAACAAATTTCCAAATGGATTTTCAAAAGATTTAAATTAAATCACAAAAAACTCAATTCCCAAATTTTATTTCCTTTAAAAAATAAATAAATTCCTTTTAAAGAAAGAAAATTCTTTTATTTTTCAAACTCTTTAAAATCCGTATTTTGAACAAATTCTTCAACCTTTGAAAAATATTACCCGAAATCCATTTGTTAAAGCTTTTCCCATATTTTGAAATTTTATTCAATAAGATTAAAAATAAAACTTTATTATTTTAGAATTACTTCTTTTAAATTTATCCAATTCTCAAAAATAAATTTTAATATAAACTTTCAAACTAATTTTCAAAAATCAAATTTTTATTTATTTCCGGTATCTAATGATACCAAAATTTTATTCGGCTAAATTTTAGCCTTCAACAATTTCAATCACAAAGATAATCACACCGAGATTATAAATAATCAACACACAATATTGAAACAAATTCAATTATTTGAGGAATCCAGTTGGATCCCTCCAACCTGTTTCCCTGCATCCACAGATGTTAGCACACTACCAATCCCGTTTCAAGACGGAACATCACGGTACATGGGTTTATATAAAATATCATCCGCTATTATGCGGCGCAATAGGGTCCCATCCGCTATATAATGCGAGAAATCAACTCTAAATATATATATAATACCAATTCCACTTCAAGGTGGAATATCGCGGTATATGTGTTTAATAAAATAACATCCGCTTAATATGCAACGTATAGGGTCTATTTCAATACAACAGATAGCAACCATCATTCAATCACAAAATCAAGGAATTTTAAATTTAACTATTTAAAAATTAAATCGAAACAAATTCGATTGAGTGAGAAGTCTCACCTTGCTTCCAATAACCGTTGCAGTGTTTTATTCCGAATAAAACTAAACGTTATCCAAAATTCCACTAGCTCCAATCAACTCCAATCCAGCTCCATCGCGTAGTATTCGACAATACGATTCCAAAGCAAGTCGTTTCGTCATTTTTCGACCTCGTATGAACAAGTTACAGCTTTTTAAAGTTTATACGAATTTTAATATAAATAAATTTACAATTCTTTTCTATTTTTTTCAAACCCTACATCATAGCCGTTCGTTCCGTTTGATTGCATCAGGGCGGCACGTGCCATCTTCTTCCCTCCCAGTAAAAAAAAGCGAACGAAAACCCATAACTCGAATGATTCCATTAATTGCCGCAGCCATCAAGAGTATCGAGAACACGATCAAACACCACCGAGTCGAAGCCCCTTATGCAAGCTACCATCGGACGTGAGGACGTCGAACTCGGTCATCTTGGTGCGCCAAAAAATGAGCATGAAACGCGCCACTTCACGGTTGAAATTTGGCCTCCATAATGCTATGATGATCATCATCACCGTATGGATTTGAAGATCTCGATGCCCTCTCTGATGTTGTAGTTGAACATTTTGCGTAATTATTTACGGATTAAGAGAGATTAAGGGAAAAGAAACGAACGAATTCGGCCATTGATGATAATGGTGATGGCTGGAGCTTGAAACTAGGTTTGGTTGAAAATGTGAAAATAGGGGGCCTTTATAGAAAATTGCAAAACACTATTCGCTCGAAATTTTCCGAACTCTAAACGAAGCGTGCCGCCGGTGTTTATAATGTTTTACCCCCATTCTGAACGCAATGGAATATATATCGGGAGCCAGTTCGATCGTACTTGGAAGATAGGTTTTCGAATCGACTATTTAAATTTAAAATTCACTTAAACCGATTTCTACGCGTTTTAGCATGCACCGGACAAACCGTGAATCCTGTTGACACGAAATTTGAAATCTTACAATAACTTAACATTATGGATCCGATGTAACTAGTTTCGTCGAAATCCGAGACTGTTCGAAGAATGACCATTTTTACTCGTCAATTAAAAATTAAAATATACAATTTCTACAAATTAACTTTTAATTCAATTTTAAAAGTTCTATAACATCATTCTAACTCCAATATGATTTAATACAACTTTACAAATCAATTTAAATCACATTAAACCCAATTTCTAATTATTTATATAATTTCAAATATTAAATTATCGATTTAATTATCCAATTAAATATAGATATTCGAAATAAAAGTTATTCGACTTAAAAATTTTACTTGTTAATATTTAAAATCAATTAAATATAGGAATTTCCAATGACATGAATTCTAGATCGTTACAAACTTCCCCCTTAAAAGAATTTCGTCCTCGAAATTGCCAAGTAAGAAAAACTCTTGAAATCCATTAACTTTTTTTTTCCAGAAACAAACCGTTCCAACTCGATTTCAGATTCATTTTAATTTCTTAACTTTTCCAAAATCCGATGGTTACAGTTTTCTAGTTCAATTTCTACATTTTCATTTCAATTTAGAAATTGACTTTTCGTTAACAAAAGTTTTACAAAAACTTTCAAAATTTTTTCCAACTCCCAAAATTTACGATTTTGTTTGGCAAAGTCTCCCTTGTACGGAGGAGCTTTTGCAATATCACAATAGATATAAATATATATACATCGACCCACACGGTCGGAAAACAGAAAAACAGTTCATATTTCCTATATTTATTGCGTAGGCATACCTTTTTAGCATTTTTAAGCAAAGCAGTTATTTATTAGCATTTTAGCGTGACCAAATCCAGCCAACTACAGCCTCGGTACCTGTACTTACTCAATTTAAACATGTAAGTGACATATATAGGAAATTCATTTACATTTCACTAATTTTCAATAGAAAACATATAGTTTTCATAAGCAATGCAATTAAAATAATTACCATAAGCCATTTATAAGGTTTCGATACAAATTTTAATTGCTTACAACCAATTCACATTAGTTCACTTTCAATTCAAATTCAATTACATAGCTTTCCATTTATCAATTCAATTTCATTAACGCTGAATGAATTATATACAATCAACTAACAATCATATAACAACCAAATCATAACCATCGTAACCAAATTATTAAATTCTTATTCAATTTGGTTTAACACTTTTAATTCCAATTGGTTGATATTAAATTGACTTCCATTCAATTAATCAATTTCCAATTTACTAGTTTTTAATGAATTAACATTTACATCCCTTATTCCATATTAATTGATTTACATTAGATTGATTAACATTCAATCCATTTATTAATTTAATTGTTAATTCATTTAACAAATAAAGTTGAATTTCATTTATATAACTCAAGTCCATATTCATCACTTCACTTTATCAATTATACTTCGATACCAAAATCAACTTCATTCAACATTACTTAAGTTGTATTTCATTTCAAACATCATTTTTTTAACTTAACTTTAATTCCCACTTATAAATCCAATTCAGATTCCAATTCTAAAGTAAATTCTATTTAACTTTTACCAAAGTCAAATTTTGTCACTTATTCAAATTCATATCTCATTTTGCTTAACAAAATTGTTTAACCATTTCATCATTTGGTTTCACTTACATATTTTACACTAGATTTCCAATTCTATATGAATACTATTTACTTTCATAAAAAAATATTGGGTTCAATTCATTTTAAAACCTTATCCATTTAGTCATTCTTCAATTAGTTGCACTTACTAATTTTAGTTTAATACTTCACTTTGTTTTTCACAAACCAAATTCAATTCCAGTTCCAGTTCTATTTACTTACAAATTCGAAATGAATTTCAACATTCAATTTCATTTTCTTGCACTTGCAATTGCAAATTTGATTTATTCATTCACAATTTATTTTCCAACTTAATAATTGTTTTCCAATCATTTAGTCTATTAGACTTCTAAAATTCACCTTTATTCCAATTAACTCAGGTCAATTTCAATTTAAATCTGAATTTCCTAAGTCATCCAAACTTATTTATTATTCCATAAACATTTTACATAACATTCGAGAGTCTTTTCAACCTTTCAAAAATTATTTTTGAAATCTATTCAAATTATCTTTTGAATTTCCAAAACTAAACTCGATTTCATAAACGACTTCCATTTAATTATAATTCGGCAGCAATTCCTCTCATGGAAACTCGAAAATGAACACCGATGATGTCGCGATCATCATCGGAATAATTTTCCAGCGACCGAAAAGAGTTTAGTGCTTTATTCCCTTCAAAACAATTTTCCAAAACCCTTGAAAATCATTTTCAAACTCCAAAGAATTTAAATTTCCCAAATCTCAAAATTTCAAATTCTTCAAAATTTGTTTTCAAATATTACTCTGGAATTCCATTTCATATTATGAATCACATTTACAATTTTTATTTACAAATCTCATTTGTATATGGATTTATTTCTCAGCTTTTGATTATGATTTCAATTTCTTATTCAATAATCGATGATAATAATTTAATATTATCACTTCCTAACAACTGAGCAACCATAATAATTTTCGGAAAATCATTCCTTTTATTTACGAAATAGTCTGGGTAAAATTATATCATTTACCCTATTTTAAAATAATACTATGTCGGTTTATCTTGTTTAAGAGTTTAGAAACTCCTATCGACACAGTTAGCTAGACTGTATAGACTAGAATCTATAAACAATCAACCGATAAGTCAACACAATACAAAACAATTTTATATTCACTAACAAATACGCGCTCATATCTATTATTACACTCACACTCATTTTAGACTACTACTGACTCTATCTCTAATGAGTAATTCCCAACAGAGCCAAGGTTGTCTCTTAACCAAATGCTTTGATACCAAATTGTCAAGACCCATTTCTTCGACTCCCGAATATCAACATTAATACGTCCACTGTATCAACCGTCGAACAATCGAATGCCGAAAAACCGAACCCTTAGGGTTTAAGAAGAATAAAAAGATAGAAGAAGTAAGAAATACATGGCTAAAGTTGGAAGAAAAAAAGAAATGGCTAAGGAGGAGTAAATGATAAGAGACAAAAAGGCATAAGCTAAAGAGAAATAAACTTGCATATATTTCACTCTTAAATGCAAATGAATATGAGAAGTGGGAAATAAATTTTTGTATATGAATTGATAAAGTTTCTCACGGCTAATAGATGGAGTGGTTTGAAAGGCAAACAAAGATGTAAATGCTAGGAAACAGAAAAGGCATAATTAAGGAGAAAGCAACGTATATATTTATTCTTAATTGCAAATGAAAATGAGGAGTTTGAAGTGAGAAATAAATCTTCTTGTACGTGATTTGTGGAATGATTTCTCACGGCTAGAAAAAATATATACACGGTTATTGTAGGTAATTAAATAGATAGGTAAATAAAAAGTAAGAAATAAAGCAAATGTAACCTATGCCTAATTAAACAAAGTAACGTATGTCTAATTAATTTGTTTCCAAGCCATTAAATAAAAGAGTATACACAAATAAACTCCAATAAATACAATAGAAGCATAGAAAAATAAAAATAAAAAGATAAAATAGAGACGGATATAGGAAAAATATAAAATATGTATATAATAAAAGTACAGAAATTTATTATGTGTAAAACACAGTAATTTATCCAGTTTAAAAAGTAAAAGTTTTAAATTCCCAATAAATCCATATTCTTAACTCCATCTAGTTATTCAATCCATTTCATTATACAGTATTATTATCATGGTTTATACCATAGTGCATTAATATTCCTATTTTATCTTAATTTCAAATAATGTAATATTTAATTCCATTTACTACAATAGATCCAATTATTAGAGATTAAATTTCAATACATAAATTTGATTCAATTCCAAATCCTTATATTAAGTCCATTACTACTCTACAAACCTAGTTAACCATTCATTCTTTAATATACTCCAATTTAACAACTTCTAAACATTGTATTACATTTCACATTAATGTAACTTTTGTTTATATTTATTAAAAATTGACTTCTTATTTCAATTTAATAGCATGTAACACATAATAATTGTCACTGTTTACTTTTAACTACATTTATAAGTTTATTGTCTATAGACCAAAGTTACAATTACTTACAGGACCATGGTCTTTCTCAATTTCCATTCATTATATTATACCTCATTCATAAATTCAACATTTACATTATTTAAATTTGTTGTAATCTCCTTCAATCTATCAATAATTTAGCTTAAATACATTCTTTAGCATTCAAATTAGTTATTACATCCACATTAAATAACCAATTTCTATTTCTTTTAATATTTTAATTACAAAAACCTTATTAAATCAACTATTTTTAATTACTAAAATTTACGGATTGTTACAACGGCCCACCCCGAGATCCACATTAGCAAAGAGTATTACTGGGTAATACTGTTTGCCAATGCAGAGAGTAGGGCTAGATAGGAGCAACCATCTATAGCCTTGTGTCGACAATGCCATTTTTTGGGGATCGACATATCTAATAAATACTTAATACAAAGCCATAGGTGGCTATAGGATCTATCAGAATAAAATACAACAACCCAAATGCAAAACACATCACAGAGCAGTAGATAATCCTATATATACACACATATACAGATACGTCACCGAGTATACAAAATGATACATAACATATGTGGTAAGACGGCCACGATACAAACAATAGTCAGAAGAATATATATATCAAAGTAGCAAACCAAAAAGAAATATACAAAAGGCTATAACAAAAAGAGCTATTAGAATAGAGCCATGCAGAAGCAGAATAGGCTAATCCAAATGTATCAAACCTGAAACACCTCGGTCTGACCCGAGTATAAAATATATAGGTCAATTTAGCTAAAAAAATCAGTTAACAAGGATAAGCAATTATATTAGCATAAGGATGATGTTATAATATTCCCGAATAAGAAGGAACAACCTAAATTATGTGATTACAGTGAGTGATAATATGGTATCACTACACAAACATATAATCTCAAAAGAAATAAAATAACACATAAAACACTAAAAGTAGCAAGCCTCTTGTCATCGATGTAACGACCCGTAAATTTTCGATAATGAATTTGTTAATTTAATAAGATTTTTGTAATTTAATATTGAAGAAAATAAAATTTTAGTGAATTGTATAAGGAAATAAAAAGTAGAATTAGTTGTAACAATATAAATGTAAGTTAATTGTTAATAACTTGAATGAAATTCCAATGAATACTGAAATGATAATTAAAACTAATCATTAACAATCGAAATGAAATTTCAATAATGAAATAATGAAGATTGTTATACATGGTTATGAGATTGAATATATGAAACAAATGGAAGTATATATTTGTTATATGAAGTAGAGAGTTAATGGTAATTAAACAAAATCAATATTATATAAGAATTGTAGCATTTGTTTGTGAATAATGTATTCATAAGCGTAATTAAAGGTTTTGGTAACGATCGTTATAAGTTAGCAATTTAATTGGTCTACTAAATTAAGATAGGAAATCAATTAGAATTAAATAAACTTTAAGGTCACATTAATGAGAATTAATGCAATAACTGAAAATGTGAATGTAAATAAATAAATAGAAACAGAAATTTTATTCATAATATGACAATTGCTAGAATAATAGGCATGAGAATCAAGATTTACTTAAAATTTTGGAATATGAGTTATAATAATTGGATTTATTGAAATTTAATGTCAGTAAATGTTGTGTTAACGTAAATAAAGCTGGTAGTGGAAAAATCAATGTAATAAGATGTCAACTAATGTTAATCCTATAAGATGAAATCAATGTAACTTCTATCTCATAATTTGGTAATTAATTTAATGAAAGAATGAAACCTAGATGAGTGAATTAATTAGGGAATTAAATTGTAATTAATAAGGAAAATTGTTGACAAACTCAATATAATTGAAAATAATAAGAAAGATGGAAATTTGAATATATTAATGTAATGAAAGACGAACAAATATTAACTAAGTTTATAGAATAAAAATGGGCTTAATAAAAAGATAAGAATAGAATCAAATCAATTCATGGGAATTAACTATAATTAATTGAAATTCAATCTGTAACAAATGGATTTATTATAGGTGAATGAAATTAAATACTACGTTAATTGAAATTATGATGAAATGGGAAATATTAATGTAATAAAAATAAACCAATATTAATTATACCATAAGATGAAATTGATTGAATAATAAACGGAAAGCAAATTAAATTGAATTATTGGACAGGTAATTTATAATCTCTAAATATATTGAAATTGAAATTTAAACCTTGAAATTGGAGAAATGTGCAACATTAAATTAAAAAGAAATTTGTTATAAAGAGTTATAAATTACTAAGTAAGCCAAAATGATAGGGTTGTAAATAATTAAAAATTTAAATAAAAAATGTTTTAATTAATTTAATATTTTTTTATTAATAGGAAAATAGCCATTTTGGCCACTGACTTGGATTTCGATGAAACCAATTTCATCGGATCCGAAATGGTGAACTATTATAGGATTTCAAGTTTTGTGATGATTGGACTTGTCGTTTGATCGTACGGGCTCGAAATGCCTAGAAATCATTTAAATTGAAATCAATTTGAAATTTGCTGATTTTATCATAACTTCTACGATAGAATTAGTACTTGAAACATGTTCCATTGAATTTGATTATTTAAAAACATCTATTTGGATATATGGTTTGACCCACTTTCGTTCCAGAGGTAGATGTAGGATCTAGATTAACCCTAGTGGGGGGGGGGGTGAATAGGGTTATAGCAAATTTTCTCGATTTAAACACAGAAATAAACTGCAGAAATAAATATGCTGAAAAGTAAATCACACACAAAATTTACCCAGCTTCGGCATCCCCTGCCTACTGCTGCATTCACAGATTTCTATTAGAATTAAACAGTATCACGCTTACAAACACTCTACTAGACTCGCAGACATTTGCTCCCGCTCACAAACACTCTACTAGACTCGCACACCCTGCTCGCAAACATTTGCTCCCGCTCACAAACACTCTACTAGACTCGCATACCCTGCTCCGCCTATAGAGTTTCGCTTACTCGCAAACTTTGCTTCCCGCCTATAGAGCTTCGCTTACTCGCAAACTCTGCTCCCGCCTACAATAAAACTTTGCAAACTCGCACACCCTGCTCACTGAACTAATTCTAACTAGACAACCTGACACTACCTAAACCCTAGGTCGTGATTTACCAGTTTTCGATTTGAAAAAGTTAAAAACAGCAATTAAAAAACGATAGAAAATAACCCTAAACCCTAATTAAAAATAAAGCCTAATTTAAAACTTAAACCCTCTTTTATTAGTCTATAACAAGGCCGGCCCCCTTTTAACTTCAATCCAGCCCAATCCTTTTATCTTGAGAAAAAAAATGGCTGCTTCATTCTTCGTTTGTTCCTTTTTGAGATGGCGGCTTGTTCTTCTTTGCAACTAACGTAGGGCTTCGGCTCTTTGCTCCTTACTTCCAAAATTAGGGATTTGAAGCTGCGCCTTTTTGTGTGCTTCGTTCTCGTTCGTTCGCTCTTGGCCGCTTCGTTGTTCGATCGAGTTCGACTCCTTGCTTCGGTATGTAATTTATCCCTTTTGCTTTACTGGTTGATGTTTGAACTCGATCGTGATTCGAGTTGGATGATTTGTTCTTTGTTATGCTCGAACTCGAATGGATGTGCCGATGATGATCCTAGGGTTTATATACGATTCAAAACCCTATTTTTGCGTTCGTATAAATTTTGTTTGAATTCGTCATATTATTCATCACGGCCACTTGATTTTGTTTCTATGTTTGAGATGTTTTCTGACTTGATCAAAAACGTATATTGATGATTACGGCTTTGCTTGGCCACCACGGTATTTAATTCTGACTTGTTCAACTTCGATTTTTGCTGGCATTTTTGGTTTGAGCTAGTTGCCTTGGTCATCACGGTTTGATTTGACTTGACTTCTGCCATGTTTTGATTACGTAAATTTTTTGTTTGGTGAATTTCTTAGTTCATCTTATAGTCTTCGTCTCTGGCCATTTGTGTTGGGCATTTCCATATGATGTTTGTCACTGTTGTATTATTGATTCTGTTTGCTTGGTTACTGATGCATATAAAGTTGGATTTGTTTCATTTGAAATTCTGTTGCATACATTACTTTTCCATTTTTGTAGCCTTGGTTACTGATCGAGTTCATTTGAACTACTCACTTGTTAATGCCTGATGCATATTACCTGACCATTGTTGCTGCATTGCTTACTGTCACTACTGTGTCCTATACTTGGCGAGTCTTCGAGCATTGTTGTGAGTAGTTTGAATCACTGTCATTTGTTTATTCGCTTGTGCATATTGTATTCGATATTGCTGCATTGTTCCATGTACACTTTGAGTCCTTGCAGTTGATTTGGTTGTTCCCTGTACTTGTGCACTGTTGTGTCTGGTTCGTTGAGTTCTTGATTGTCACAGCTCTATATAGTTTGGAACTGTGTCATGGTGATGCATTCTTGAGTCTTGGATATCTTGCATGATTTACTTGCATTGTGGCATTGTGTTCTGGTCATTTGCACTTGCAGTTGGTTCATTTGCTTTGGCTTCTCTCTTAGTATACTTCACATGCACAGTTTTTAACTTAAGTTGCATCTGTGGTTTGTTGTATCTTTGAGTCTGGTGCCTTGTACAACAATTTTCTCTTGTTTATTGCTTTGTATCATTCTTTTGTTTGCTGTGGCACTGAACTTGACATTGCCTTACTGATCGACTTTCTGTTGACATATAGTCCCTGGCCATGTTTGAACATGATTGAGGTCAATTGCTTTTGCTGGTACATAGTCTTGACTTGATGTGTTTGCACTTGTATCACTGTCTGGTATGTTGCAGCTTGTACTTGCATAGTACCATAGCTTCTCTATTGCACTTGAGTTTGTACTAGCTGTGCATTGTTCATTCCAGTGAGTTTTGTTTTGTGATATCCATGTTGCAACTGTTTTCGACATGTGAACTGCCATGATTGTTGCAGTCTATTTTGCTGTTGGTCTTTGTTTCATTCATGTCAGGTTTCCTTGTGTTGAATCCATTTTTAAAACTCGGGTTTGACCTTGTGCTCGTGTCGTGATTTTCAATGTTATTGCACGTGAGTTGAACCCGGTTTTTCATTTGGGTTTGACCTGTGCTCACCTGTCCCTGTAAATCAATCAAGTGTATATATCGGCGTGCACGGCCTTGTAGCATATACAGTAATGTATGTCACAAGTTGTTCGTGTATGATGAATTCAAATTTAAATGATGACGAACAACCCAAATAACTGAGGCAAATATTATTTTCAAAATTCACGTTTTATTTTATATTGCAAAAAATAATTCTTTTTCAATTTTACTGCGTTAGTGAATATTTTTCCAGATTGCTCAGATGCTGGATTCAAACTGGAATGAAGTTGAAGATTAAAATACGAGTGTGAGTGATATGTAGTGAGGTGAATATGTAAAATAGTGATGTAATTAGAAACTGTAATTGAGAATGTATAGTGAATAGTGAGAGCTTGAAATTGTACTATTCAAAATTGTAATAAATATTTATTTGAATAAAATATCTGTTTGAATTCAAATTCTGTGTAATTTATTTTATTCAACAAATATTTATTTAAACTGAAAAATAGAATAGTATATTAACAAATACATCTAAACGAATGTATATATGTTTATTATCATCAAACAAAAATCATATAAGCGCAAAGCGCATATTCAACAATCTCCCCCTTTTGATGATAACAAACATATATTTAAGATTTTGAATGTATTAAATGTATTTGATCGTTTAATTTGCTCCCCCTATTTGAATGCTTCCTCTCTACATGATACTCCCCCTACATATATGCATACAAATAAAAATATGTAAATGAGCCTATATGCAAATTGAAAATTATTTGCCCTTTACTTGATTCTATTTGACAAAATCTTAACTTTTCTCTCCCCCTTTTGTTATCAGCAAAAGAATAACAGTGTTATAAAAATAGGGATGAAGTGACAGACATGAATCAAACATTTAACTCAATTAAATATAAGTATCAAATTTCAATAAAACTCAAAAAAAAATCATAAATACCCTTGTCAGACGCATATTCCACTTTCAGAAATGATGGAGATAAAATCATCAAAAAAAAATCATACAATTCTGTCTATTTGTGGTATATTTATTTCAGGAAATTTGAATATCTACTAACCATGCATAACCGTTAGGACTTTTAAATGAGATTAATAGTATTCCAATTTAATTTAAAAAATGAAATCAAGTATCTTCTAACCACGCATGACCGTGAGGACTTTTAAATGGGATTAGAATCAACTTGTCTATTTAATCAATTAATTTTGATATGCGTTCCATACATGCATAACCGTGAGGACTTTCAAATGAGCATGGAAGCACATAATCAAAAATCCAAGTAATTCACCCATGAATAACCGTGAGGACTTTTAAATGAGAGTGAATACTTTGGATATTTATTTTTATTTCTAAATATAATAAATTGAAGCACAAATAATTTCCTTTACAAATTTAAAGATATTGAAGAACAAATGATTTCCTTTGTAAACTACCACAAATTTACATACTAAATATGATCTTAATGAGTGATGGTCGATAGAAAGATGATAGAAATAGAAATGGTCATGGAATTTTTACCCAACAATTTTTTTTTATAACTCTTGTTATGAAATTCTAAAGAAATTTTCTAATTATTCTTTCTCGAGTTATAATATATGATAAATATCAACACTCATCACTTTTTCAATCACTATTCATCTTTTTGATAATCAAAGGGAGTTAGATTAGTCAAAATAGTCATTTAAAATCAAATTCAGAAATTATAAAATCAATTTTTCAAAAATGACTAATCTGTAAATATGGTCAAACATGATTTTCTCGAGGGGGTTTTATAAGAAAATTTTCTGCTATTTGAAAATTATTTCAAGTGAAAAATATGCAGATGTTTTCTTTGAAAAAACGATGCAGCAAATGAATGTTTCAAAAAATTAATCACGTTACACTAGTAATTTTTCTATCAACCATATTAGCAGTGTAATCTGCATCTGAATTTAAATTTCACTCAATATTCACTCGTTGAATTTGATTGACCAAACCATGAAGTGTGCACCAAGAATTTCAAACTTAACATCAATTTAAATGACATTCTTTTGAATTTGAATTGAAGCCGTGTTAACAATCAAAAACATATGATAGTGTCAATCTTAGTAGCCATAGAATGAACAACTATCAACAGTCATTAAAACTTCATTATTATTTCAAAACAATTTCTTGAAGTTTCAACAATTTCATAAAGTTTCAACAATTTCAAAAATTTCTTAAAATCCTTTTTACAATTTTTTTAAATAGAATTCATTAGGATTTTAAGTTGAAGCCATGTAAATATAAGAAACCGTGAATATAGATTTAGCCAAAAATATTATCGTCAATCAATAAAAGCACCATCACCAATCCAAATTAATCGATATAAATTATTTCAAGGATTGTAGTGTTTTTGACATAAAAGCATAATTGGCCAACAATTTTGAAAAAATCAGAATCAAAATCATCATCTTTTCATTATCTCAATATTGGCTGATTTTAATTCAGAATATGGTGCAGATTATCACATTTAATATATCGTTCAAATAAATATACCTTTACCTGTTTTACCTTGACGATATTTTCGTTGTTGTCCGTTTGTGATTCTGTCACCTTTATACTAGGCTAAGGAACTTTGCTTTGTCGCCCGTTGTGTTTCTGGAACAGCCAAAATCCAGAGAACATTGTTGTTGTTCCTTAGCCTGCCACCACACCTACACGATGAAAGATTTATGTGACCTATTTGTTTTTATAGGTCCATGATTGTTAGTGACATAATATGAAACATATGTTTGTGGAGACCCAAAACTATTTATATATGTTCCTTTTGGCACCCAAATTTGTTTGACTTTCAAAGATTTTATATTTGTGCCTTTTGGAACCCAAATTGGTATAGTTTTCACATATTTGGGTCTATACCAACAATTATTGTGATTGTGTCCATATTTTCTGCAAATCGTGCACATTGAATTTTCTTGATTAATCTCATTTCTAACATATACAGAATGAGTATATCCAAGTTCTTGTCTATCAATATTGACAGTTTGTTTTCCTATTAACATATTCAACGATTTTTCACTTTTGGAAAATTTTTCTAAAGTCGTTGACAATTGTTGGACTTTTGTTTTTAAAGATTCATTTTCGTTTAACAATTGTGTGCACTTTTTAATAGAATTCTCTCTTCTAGTATTTTTAATTTTTAAAATTAGAATTTCGTTTTCAAGTGATTTCATTTTAATTTCTGATTTTTTAATTTCTTCTTCAAATGTTGGACACTTATCACACTTAGGGATCCTACTTTGATAGGTTTTAACTAATTGGTAAAGTTGTTCATTTAATTCTATCAAAGTGTCTTTTTGTGATTCAAGTTTAGCATATTTCTCCCTAAGTCGTTCAAAACGGCCATTTACTTCGTGGAAATAAATAAGTAATTCAGAGTGAGTAAGTTTTGATACCTCGCTTGGCTCGTCGTCGTCGCTATCGATTATATTCCCATGAAGGCACATATCTGCTTTCTCACTTTCACTGCTATCGCTTTTATTCCACGTGGCTGCAAATTTCCTTTTTGAATTCTTCGTTAGTAATGCCAGCTCGGCCGCTCCATCATCATTATCCTCGTCACAACTGCTATTTACCAATCCTGTTAAGCATATTTCTTTAACTGAGTCGGTTGTGGAGGACTTCTCATTGCTATTGACTTTTGCACCATATATTGCATCGAGAGTTTTCCAAATTTTCTGTGCATTTTCACAATGAGAGACGAAATAAAAATTATCACAATTAATATGAGAATGTAATATATGCATAGCAAGAGCATTAATCGAGATAATTTCCTTATTTGCTATATCACACCCATTTTCAATAATATCCCAACACTTAATATTAACAGATTTTAAATATAATTCCATTTTTAATTTCCAATTCAAAAAATCTGTTCCATCGAAAATAGAAGGAATAATATTGAAACGACCCTCAACAAAAATATTATTTGGTGGATTCATGACTCTAGAGTTAAAAAAAAACCTCGCTCTGATACCACTTGTAGGATCTAGATTAACCCTAGAGGGGGGGTGAATAGGGTTATAGCAAATTTTCTCGATTTAAACACAGAAATAAACTGCAGAAATAAATATGCTGAAAAGTAAATCACACACAAAATTTACCCAGCTTCGGCAACCCCTGCCTACTGCTGCATTCAAAGATTTCTATTAGAATTAAACAGTATCACGCTTACAATAACTCTACTAGACTCGTAGACATTTGCTCCCGCTCACAAACACTCTACTAGACTCGCACACCCTGCTCGCAAACATTTGCTCCCGCTCACAAACACTCTACTAGACTCGCACACCCTGCTCCGCCTATAGAGTTTCGCTTACTCGCAAACTTTGCTTCCCGCCTATAGAGCTTCGCTTACTCGCAAACTCTGCTCCCGCCTACAATAGAACTTTGCAAACTCGCACACCCTGCTCACTGAACTAATTCTAACTAGACAATCTGACACTACCTGAACCCTAGGTGGTGATTTACCAGTTTTCGATTTGAAAAAGTTAAAAACAACAATTAAAAAACGATAGAAAATAACCCTAAACCCTAATTAAAAATAAAGCCTAATTTAAAACTTAAACCCTCTTTTATTATTCTATAACAAGGCCGGCCCCCTTTTAACTTCAATCCAGCCCAATCCTTTTATCTTGAGAAAAAAAATGGCTGCTTTATTCTTCGTTCGTTCCTTTTTGAGATGGCGGCTTGTTCTTCTTTGCAACTAAAATTAGGGCTTCGGCTCTTTTCTCCTTACTTCCAAAATTAGGGTTTTGAAGCTGCGCCTTTTCGTGTGCTTCGTTCTCGTTCGTTCGCTCTTGGCCGCTTCGTTGTTCGATTGAGTTCGACTCCTTGCTTCGGTATGTAATTTATCCCTTTTGCTTTACTGGTTGATGTTTGAACTCGATCGTGATTCGAGTTGGATGATTTGTTCTTTGTTATGCTCGAACTCGAATGGATTTGCCGATGATGATCCTAGGGTTTATATAGGATTCAAAACCCTATTTTTGCGTTCGTATAAATTTTGTTTGAATTCGTCATATTATTCATCACGGCCACTTGATTTTGTTCTATGATTGAGATGTTTTCTGACTTGATCAAAAACGTATATTGATGATTACGGCTTTGCTTGGCCACCACGGTATTTAATTCTGACTTGTTCAACTTCGATTTTTGTTGGCATTTTTGGTTTGAGCTAGTTGCCTTGGTCATCACGGTTTGATTTGACTTGACTTCTTCCATGTTTTGATTACGTAAATTTTTGGTTTCGTGAATTTCTTCGTTCATCTTGTAGTCTTCGTCGCTGGCCATTTGTGTTGGGCATTTCCATATGATGTTTGTCACTGTTGTATTGTTGATTCTGTTTGCTTGGTTACTGATGCATATAAAGTTGGATTTGTTTCATTTGAAATTCTTTTGCATACATTACTTTTCCATTGTTGTAGCCTTGGTTAATGATCGAGTTCATTTGAACTACTCACTTGTTAATGCCTGATGCATATTACCTGACCATTGTTGCTGCATTGCTTACTGTCACTACTGTGTCCTATACTTGGCGAGTCTTCGAGCATTGTTGTGAGTAGTTTGAATCACTGTCATTTGTTTCTTCGCTTGTGCATATTGTATTCGATACTGTTGCATTGTTCCATGTATACTTTGAGTTCTTGTAGTTGATTTGGTTGTTCCCTGTACTTGTGCACTGTTGTGTCTGGTTCGTTGAGTTCTTGATTGTCACAGCTCTATATAGTTTGGAACTGTGTCATGGTGATGCATTCTTGAGTCTTGGATATCTTGCATGATTTACTTGCATTGTGGCATTGTGTTCTGGTCATTTGCACTTGCAGTTGGTTCATTTGCTTTGGCTTCTCCCTTAGTATACTTCACATGCACAGTTTTTAACTTAAGTTGCATCTGTGGTTTGTTGTATCTTTGAGTCTGGTGCCTTGTACAACAATGTTCTCTTGTTTATTGCTTTGTATCATTCTTTTGTTTGTTGTGGCACTGAACTTGACATTACCTTACTGATCGACTTTCTGTTGACATATAGTCTCTGGCCATGTTTGAACATGATTGAGGTCAATTGCTTTTGCTGGTACACAGTCTTGACTTGATGTGTTTGCACTTGTATCACTGTCTGGTATGCTGCAGCTTGTACTTGCGTAGTACCATAGCTTCTCTATTGCACTTGAGTTTGGACTAGCTGTGCATTGTTCATGCCAGTGAGTTTTGTTTTGTGATATCCATGTTGCAACTGTTTTCGACATGTGAACTGCCATGATTGTTGCAGTCCATTTTGCTGTTGGTCTTCGTTTCATTCATGTCATGTTGCCTTGTGTTGAATCCAGTTTTAAAACTCGGGTTTGACCTTGTGCTCGTGTCGTGATTTTTAATGTTATTGCACATGAGTTGAACCCGGTTTTTCATTTGGGTTTGACCTGTGCTCACCTGTCCCTGTAAATCAATCAAGTGTATATATCGGCGTGCACGGCCTTGTGGCATATACAGTATTGTATGTCACAAGTTGTTCGTGTATGATGAATTCAAATTTAAATGATGACGAACAACCCAAATAACTGAGGCAAATATTATTTTCAAAATTCACGTTTTATTTTATATTGCAAAAAATAATTCTTTTTCAATTTTACTGCGTTAGTGAATATTTTTGCAGATTGCATAGATGCTGAATTCAAATTGGAATGAAGTTGAAGATTAAAATACGAGTGTGAGTGATATGTAGTGAGGTGAATATGTAAAATAGTGATGTAATTAGAAATTGTAATTGAGAATGTATAGTGAATAGTGAGAGCTTGAAATTGTACCATTCAAAATTGTAATAAATATTTATTTGAATAAAATATCTGTTTGAATTCAAATTCTGTGTAATTTATTTTATTCAACAAATATTTATTTAAACTGAAAAATAGAATAGTATATTAACAAATACATTTAAACGAATGTATATATGTTTCTTTTCATCAAACAAAAATCATATAAGCGCAAAGCGCATATTCAACAGTAGAACGGGCTTTTCGGGTCGCTTATCATTCAATCAAATCGTTCCCATTCATCCCTATTTCTGACCCACCTATATATACCTCGTTATAAACCCTAGCCTCTCCTTATTCTCATTTGTCTATACGTACATCTCTTTCTCAACACTTCATTTCAATGGTAGACAAACAAATTCTAGATCCAAATGCAAATCAAAAATAAAGTCCAAAATTCAAAAATCCTCAAACAATATCAAATTTTATATCATTTCGAACCTCTCGACGAGCACAGTTCACTAGTGGTATTCGTTTTTCGATTCTGGTAATCGTTTACCCGAAATTTGCAATCAATCCACGACCGTTCATCACATGACGATTAATTTTGATGGATCGCCAAAACAATGGTACCATTCTGTGGAGAGGACCGAGGGAAGCTCGTCGCCATAGTTTGTTGGACGAGATGATGGCTAGATCATTGACCATAATTCGATCCAGGTTTTAAGAATGACAGCGGTGGCAGCTCTTCGGATCGAGAACGTCGGCTAGTGTGGGGTTCGTAGGGCTGAGGCAGTATCACGCCCGTGGAAGGCGGCTCCAGGGTGGTCGAGATCGTTCTGTTGTGGCGAAAGTAGGTGGCGGTCGGTTGTTTTCGAAGCTTCAGGTTATGGTTCTGTTTGAAGTAAAGAGACGATAGCACGGGGATGAGGTGGACACTTCTGATTTGAAGTTGAAGGTGACGGTATTGTTTGTTTTATTGATTTATTTATTTTGATTTCATCTTCAAACCTTCACCATTACTCTTACATACGAGGTCATCAAAACTCTGGATGTTTTGACGCCGGTTTAGGCGAATTCTGAGATCATTTCAATTTTGGGTTAAAATTGGGTTAAATTCAAAGGTGAGTGTTTTAGCCCTCTCACAACTTCTAAAATTTCTTATGTTTGTCAAATTTAATTTATGATGTGATCAAAAATTTATTTATGGCTGTTTATTATATTTCGAAAACCATCTCAGTTAATTCGAATTTATTTAATTAATCGCTATTTAATTTATTATTGAATATATAATGCCAGTTAAATACTTGTTGTTGATTGTCTGTTCTATACTTATATTTATTGATTGATTTGGATGATGATTGTGATGGATGTTTTAGTGCTGACATTGGATGAATGGATGTTGCATTTTATATTGTTATAAACTGCAAGTTCTTTTTTATGGATTTTATTGTTAAATTCGAGGTTGAGGTTTGAAATGATATATAACCGTAAAATATTAAATTGCAGATTGAAATGATAAATATCTGTATCAATTGACCCAAGAGTAGAGAATAATATACAGACACCAGATTAGTTAAATTAAATGATTTTAAGGTCCTTAATATTCAAATTTAATTAAACGAATTATTATTGGAAATCAAGTTTATTGAAACTTATAAATTTAAAGGTTTGAAATTGGTTTGCTAATTTGGAAATGGAAAATTGTCTGATTTTGTTGAAATGAAATAAATAGTTTTAAATTGATATAAATTCCAAATTCATGTCATCAAATATAAACTGTTTTAAATTATATTATTTTTAAGATTATAAATTTTAAGATTTTCATATTTATAAACTATTTTAACCTATGTTAATTAATTAGATCAATTTAACCAATTTAGAACCATTTAATTTATTTTAAACTAATTGAACCATTGTAACGACTCGCTATTTTGGACCATTCAAATCGACTATAATACTATACATATCTGACTTGAATAATTCAAAATACCGAATTGTTAATTTAAATTTGGCAAAACGTATACGTCTACAGTAAATAAATCAATCACAGAATCACAGATACAGAGTAGTACAATGATACATAGCGGAATAAATGAATAGTAGTTCGTGAAGCTACTATATAAACAAAGTTAGAAATAAAATACATCAGAAAATCCTAGATGCAGTGAAGTCTCCAGTACGGGAAGATGACTTCTTTGAACCAATCGACTGGATGACTGAAAGGATAGATAGCTGGATCTTCAAGCAAAGCTCCAACTTCGAAGGCTAGTCTCAAATGTTGTATCACTCATTCTGACCCGAGCGTAAAGCAAAACGTGAAACGCTCGAGTCAGGATTAACATTCTTATATCTATAAATCCAACTCACGTGAAATATCAACTGAAATATAATTAACTTAGAGGATGTTTGGGATACCCATCCTCTAAGAATCCAAGGAACTATCTACAGGGTAGAAATATACACTATAACACCGTGGTCATTTCAATTTTATTTATATTTCAAAACTAAAATATCATTTTCATTTCAAATGTCGCTATTTTCCAAATTAGTATATATATCCAATAATTTATGAAGTAAAGTATTTTTATTTCCTTAAATTCACAAATCGCTTCAAAAATCAACTCGACCTTCCCGTTCAAATTTAATTAAATCAAAATTTATCAATTTCCATTCAATTTAGTTTCTGACTAAACTAATTCAAATTTTATCTATTTTAAATACGGATTTGAACCACAAAATAAACCATTTAAATTTCAATATAATTCGAAGTTAATATATTTCGGAACTTTAAATATTCAACATTTCAAAGACTACACTTTGATAGTTGCGTTTATCTCCCAATTTGACTTCACTATTATTTAGTTTTGAAATATTAACTTAATAAATTTAATATTATTTATATGACCTTAAATTTACATTTTCTATTTATTACCTTTGATTTCTTTAGACGTGAATCATCCATTAAATTTCTTAAATAAAAATTCAAGTTATAGGATCATATGTTAAAGTCGAATTTAATAGTTTCAAATTGATTTAACAAAATAAAATCCTTAATTAATGACAAATTCAAATAAGTCCCAGATATATCTTCAAACCTTAGCTTATAAAATTTATTCCACAAATCTATTTCAGAAATACAAATTTAATAAATCCTTAAACATATTTAATATTAATAAAATCAATCTTAATTAAATTATCTTAATATTAAATATATATATATATAATAACCTTTATATATAATACTTTAAATCAATATTCATTAAAACCATATATTTCTTTTCAAGACCACAGAAATTATTTTCAAAACATTCATATAAACCACGGCGTCGATGTAAAATTTTATATTCTACGTATAAGGGATACAGATATTTATCATTTCAATCCGTAAGTTAAATATATACGGGTCGATATCATTTCAACCCGTAATTCCAAATTCAATTCAAATGAAAATCGCTTGGGTTTATCATTTCAACCCATAACGAAATTCTTCTATTCTAAAAATCCGTTCGGGTATGTATCATTTGAACCCATAGTGATTTCTATACTAACAGGGAACTTGCAGAGTGATAACAGATATGAAAATAATAATAACAACAGGCATATATCATCAAAAATATATATAAACAATAGGATATATAACAATTTAAATAACTACAGCATCATATTTCAATTGTCGTTTCAATTTAATCAATTTAACAAATAAAAGAATGTTAATCGTGAGTGATTGCTTACCTTTCGAGGCTACAGAATATAGAAGATGACATGGACATGCACACTGCTACAGATACTGAAATTTGAATTATAAATCCGAGCACGAATTTCAAAGCAAAGTAGGATTGGCACGAATTGGACGAAAGAGGCTGATAATCAAGAATTTATGAATTGAATCAGAATCAGTCTGATATATGCAGAAATTTTTGCTATTTTAATAAAACTCAAAATTGCATCCCTAAGAAAAATTTAAAGTCGAATCACATACATATACACATAGAATTTACCTTTTTCCACACATAAACCAATAGTTTTAACATTTGAAATAAAACATCTATGTTAAATAATCATCCTTATAATTTTTCCAAACCATTTTAATTTTTTACACATAGATGAAAATTTCTATTTACAAATCTAAGACCCAAACCACCCCATACGACCTATGTATATAATATCATTAAGATTTATATTTTAAAATAAGATTAATATATAAAACTTCAACAAATTACAATGTTCAAATCTCATTGTAAACTACTATATACATATGGTAAAAAATCCACTTCACAATACAATTATAAATTTTAAACACTTTACCTATATATATAAACTAATATATAACTACCCATACATAAACAGTAGAGCCTGTACATAGACTTATACAAAAATTTAGACAATAGATGTACGAATTACTTATATAACTTATATTATAACTTATTTCATAAATATATATAATACTGTAACCTGTGCAGACCGAAAGTATAAGTTAGAATGTAAACTTTATAAACTATATATAAATAGCAACTAATGTAACTTTTTTTTTTGCGAAAGCAACTGGTCTACACTAAAATGCATATACACCCTTAAATTTTATTCAAACACGCATGCCAACTGAAATGAAAACTTATATATTAGAAAACTAACTCCATACATAAGTGTATGCAAAATATATAGATATACATATATATAAGGCCATAAAGATATATCTATAATTATTATAACTTTGTATAAATATATGTCATATACGAACTTAGGAAAATAAACAACTTCAAAAATCCTATACAACTTCCATAATAAAAAGATGTAAATTGACCTTCAATAAAAGTTATAAACCTGTTTATTATAAAACTATACATATATAATAACGGATTTACAAAACTTATAAAATAAATCATACAATATGGTTTGTGAAATATACATATATGGACTCAAAGTTAAAACAAAAATGAATATAAATCTACTTGCCAAATATGCAGACTCCATTTGCAAATCCAACACAACTCACACATATTAATATGCATGCACTTCTAGAAACAAAACCAACTTTTAAAAAAAAATGGAAACCACGTTTGGTGTATATATATGTATTCAAATCCAACAAATTTATATAAACCACTATATGTACGCATCTTATATTTTTATACCACTATCAATATATCATAACTATACTCCATATAAACAAATATGCGTACCAACTTTGAATGCTAGAATATGCATCAACAACACTTACATGGGACGTGTATTGATAAAATCATCCATATCATAGCCAAATATAAAACTATATATAATATATATATATATATAAATAACACTTGCAAATATAAACTTAACCTACCTATACCTGGTTATGCGAATAGTAGAGGAAACAGGGGAGGGTCGTTGCGTCTTCGATGGATATTGCGCAAGGGGAAGAGTGGGTTCGGTGGAGGAGCGGAGTTTGGAAAAGGTGAAGGGGAGGACAAAATTTGTAGTGCCAGGCAAGTTTATATAGAAGAGGAAGAAACTATAGAGAGGGTAAGAAGAGAAATCTGGGAAGAAGCAATAAAAAAGGGAAGAAAATACGAACAGAAGTAAATGGAAACGACTAAATAAAAGTGACCAAAGAAATAGCACAATCACGTGCTATGATTTAGTGGAGGATTTGAGGCAAAATATTCACGTTGATTCAAGAAAATAATCAAAGAAAATAAATGGTAGCACGTTTCAAATTTGAACGGAAGGAAAGTGAAAAGTCACAATTTCGGAAAAATATCAAAGTAACAGCTACACATTGATTCAAGCGCTATTAAAGCATTTTTTAAATTGTGAAGGTAACGTTACTCTGCGTTATATTTTTAAAATAAGAATGCTGAACGAAAATCAACAGTCATATATGGTGCGGTGTAAATGGCAAGAGTCACGCTAATTACTGAATGAAATAAAACGAATAACAATTTATTTATTCTTTTACACGGTGGAAAAACGAAGAAATAAAAGGTCAGTGAAAGTAGGAATGAATATATTAGAAAAGTAACGATTCTAGTAGCAACGGTCATCCTAGATTAAGTTGAAAAATTTATAAAAATTTATTACCGTGGCTATGGTTCAAATTTTTTTGAAAGCAAGGAAACCAAACGGTCACAATTAAAGGTAAGCTTTAAATTTTTAATAAATACAAAACTTATCTAAGTTTATGCGTTTATAACTTTCCAGCTGCAGTGTATATGTATAATGAAAGGTCATCATGAAAGAAGTGGAAACAGGGAGCTTAGGAAAGGAAAGGTTAGAAAAATAAAATTTTCACCCTTAAATTCCGGAGATTAATAAGGTAACGTACCTCTTTTATGAAATGTACAGCAACGGTCACAAGCTAAAATTTAGCCGAAAGTTTAAAGAAATGAGGGGAAGATGGGATTTTTTAAATTAATTACTTCCCAGAATTAACATGTTAATGGAAAAAGGAAAGGAGATGAATCAGGGAAACGTATTATAACTTGTATATAACTATTAAATGGATAGGTGGAAGAAAAGGTGAGCAGGTGAGTAAAAGTGGAAACTGATTTATGAGCGAAATGGAATATGAGCCGTTGCCTGAATTTTCCAAAATAAATTATTCTATGAACATCAATTATTACTGACTTAAATTGAACAGAATCATACCCTAAAATATACTTTCCTAATTTTTGATGAAAATTTATCATTTGCCACATTTAACTATACGTAATCAAAATGAAAGATTTTATTTTAAAATATTATAATTTAAAATTTCTCAAAAATAAAATTAAATACGCTACATAAAACCATTAAAAATTAACAAAATTTTACTGGTCGTTACACTCTCCCCCACTCAAAAATTTCGTCCCCGAAAAGGAAGAAGGTAGGAGAATAGAAACAACCAGAAAGATAAATAGATTGAAAGACAAGGATAAACAATTAATTTAAGACCATATAAATTTTACTTGAAATATTCATTTAAAAACTTCATTCGAAATAAAATTTTATTTAATACTTAAAAAAATTTCAAACCCATTTGTAAAATTTCTTGCTTCCTTTATAAATACCATTTATAAGTTTTAAATAACACTTTCATAAATATATATGAAAACTATTTGGAAACAGTTATTCACATCCTTGGTTATATTTTCAAGGAAGTTATTTGACAACATTAAATCCATAGTTTTTAAATTTACTAATTTATCTTAAGACACTTTCAATATTATAGATAAATAAGTACTCATTTCTTAAATATGTTTTATTAAATTAATAACTTCTGAAATATTAATGACACTAATGATTTACTATTAAACCATGTATTATATAAATAAACAATATTTTAAAGATTATATTCAAAAAGGAAAGGAGGGTAGATTCGGAAAAACGGAATATAGGTGAATAAATAAGGCTGAGCAGATAAGGTAGGTTCAAAGGGACAGTATCGGGCTCAAATAATTAAATCAAACCATAAAATTTTAATCTCAAATATTAATACAAAATTTCCTTGTTGGAAATACCTTTATAATAAAATACTTTTATATCGAAACGAATTTTTCCTTTCAAAAATACTTTTACAACTCGATGTTTCAACAAGTTTATCCTCGTTCTTGCAGACTCTGGTCATGCGTTGATCAGGCGCAAAGCTAGAATTCTTCAAATACTTAGTAGACCTGTTTCAACACCCAGCGAAAATACTTGAAAAACCTTAAAAAAATAGATATGGAAAGTACAATCGAAACAAAACAATCAAACCAAAAGCTTTGTCCAACCATGGTTCGCAGATACACAGTGGTTACGCATGGATCCCCAAGGAAACAATCTGTATCTGTAAGCTTTCTCAGCCCTACGAGTTACGCCATGATGACTAGTAGGGTGCAGGATACACAATGGTTACGCCTGGGTCCCCCGGGAAACAATCCGTACCCCTAGGCCGTCTCAGCCAGGCAGTTTCGCTACTAATGCGACCTACACAGATTGCAGGATACACAATGTTTACGCCTGGATCCCCCAGGAAACAATCCGTACCCCTAGGCCAGACTCGGCCAGACAGTTGCGCTATGCAGTCGCGAGAGAAAAAAATCATGGGTTACGCGACGGTGGGAACACTCGAGTATCACATCCGAAAAACCAAAAATCAAAGAGAATAGTACCGATAGAATGAATCCACAATGTGGCCACAAAGCGGATATCAAGCAGAAGGCACTTTCCATACCTTTACTTCAGAAATATATATCATATAGTGCCTTTTCAAATCACTTTCAAATATCATACTTATATAAAGTCCATGATATATAGGATTTCATTCCCAAATCGAATACTTTCCAAATCAATAGTATATCAAATCACACTTATATAGACTTCGATTATATAAAATTCTCTTTCCAAATTGAGTACCTTTCAAATCAATAGATTTCAAACCAACTTTATACTTATACAAATCCATTTTATATAAGTTCGACCACTCCCAAATCAAGTACTTAATAATATAAGGTTCTCAATTTCAAATTATTTCAATATCAATTCAGTTTCAAAATCATATATGATCTCACCAAATTTTCTTCCAAATTAAATATCTCAATTTCAAAGTTCCTAAAATAATAGGTTTAGAAAAATAATCCCAGTTTCCAAATTAACATAATTCAAGTCAACAAATTCATTTCCAAAATCACCATATAAGTACTGGTTTTAATTCCAATCTAATTTCAAAACCAAATATTTTTCTCAAAATCAATTATACTCGAAATGGTTTCCAAATTTATTATTATCCCTTTAAAACCTTTAAACTATTTATTTCTATTTCTAATATCCAATTTACCTTTCTGAAAACCCTTATGTAAAACTTAAAAAAAAATTCAAAACATTTCAGAACTAAATTCCATATTAGCATAATTCAAAATAGTCATATTCATTTACTTAACAAAAGGTTTCAAACTTAAACATACAAAACTAAACTTATATGATTTATCAAATATTTTATCCTCTTTGAAATTTCTTAGCTTTGAAAATTTAACCTCGATTTGGAAGTGTTCGAACATTCAAAATAGTAAGGGAAATCAAATTTCCAATTCAAGAGTTGAAAATCAACAATAAATCAATAAATCAATTTCAATAGATAGGATTATACCAAATCAAATCCGAAACTCGAGGACTGAATGCCGGTCTCACTTTAAATTGTTTCAAATATATATATATATCTTTCGAAAATATCAAATTACTTCAGAATTTGAAATCAAAAATGGTTTTACAAAATCACTCGCATAGCGAAGCTATTAAGGTGGTCTCTTCCCACTTTGAAACTCGAAAATCAATGTCGATGATGCGTGCACTCATCACCGAAATTATTTTCCAACGACATAAGTGAGTTCTGGACTTCTATTTTCTTGAAAATTTCTTTGAAATTTCTTCAAAATCATTGGAATTCATTTGAACTAATTTGAAACATTTCTTATTCGAAAAATACTTTTAAATTGTATTATTTTTATATATTTTCCAAAATCTTAAAACCAATTTCAAAATACCGGAATTCAATTCTCGAATTTCAAATTTTACCCTTCAGTTATAGATCATTTTTTTATAAATTAATTTCTTATAAATTTCCAAAATTTCAAATCCTTTCAAAACTTTTATATATAGAATAACATTTCACTTTTATATATAGAATAAAATCATAGTTATCCAAATAATAATTTCGATATATAAAATAGTTTCAAACATAACCCGATTTTTAAAGAATGATTCAAGAATGGATTTCAAAGCAACGATAGAGATTTAAATTAGATGAACTCCAATCAATAGAATCTTGATTCGAAGATAGACTCGATCGAAGATGAGATGATTAAATTACAAAATAGAATATGGATATACTTCTATAAATCGCGGCGACCTTAATTGGGTCAACCGTGACTTCAGGAATATAATTGATGCGGAATTTCAAAACAAATCGAGATTCGATCGCCAGAGATAGAATTCTCCATATCAAGATATAGAAGCATTGTAAACCGAGGATACAGAAATCTTCGGTGAATCAATGCTAATTGTAAAGGAGTTTTCACCCCTTTACAAAACATTCAGTGGAGTTATTGGATACTCCAGAATAAAACTAATATAAATAGAAAGAGACAAGGATGAATTTCGGAACCGAGGGACATTCCAAAATTCAAAGGAAATCGAGTCAAAAAGGAAGAGATTCAACTCGAACGAAAGAGATTTTGTGAATAAATTTACCATATATGCTAAATTTTGCCTAAAACCTGGCTCCGATACCAACTGTAACGACTCTCTATTTTGGACCATTCAAATCGACAATAATACTATACATGACCGACTTGAATAATTCAAAATACCGAAATATTAATTTAAATTTGGAAAAACATATACATCTATAGTAAATAAATCAATCATAGAATCACAGATACAGAGTAGTACAATGATACGCAGCGGAATAAATGAATAGTAGTTCATGAAGCTACTATATAAACAAAGTTAGAAATAAAATACATTAGAAAATCCCAGATGCGGTGAAGTCTCCAGTACGGGCAGATGACTTCTCTGAACCAATCGACTGGATGACTGAAAGGATAGAGAGCTGGATCTTCAAGCAAAGCTCCAACTTCGAAGGTGAGTCTCAAATGCTGTATCACTCACTCTGACCCGAGCGTAAAGCAAAACGCGAAACGCTCGAGTCAGGATTAACATTCTTATATCTATAAATCCAACTCACGTGAAATATCAACTGAAATATAATTAACTTAGAGGATGTTTGGGATACCCATCCTCTAAGGATCCAAGGAACTATCTACAGGGTAGAAATATACACTATAACACCGTGGTCATTTCAATTTTATTTATATTTCAAAACTAAAATATCATTTTCATTTCAAATGTCTCTATTTTCCAAATTAGTATATATATCCAATAATTTATGAAGTAAAGTATTTTTATTTCCTTAAATTCACAAATCGCTTCAAAAATCAACTCGACCTTCCCGTTCAAATTTAATTAAATCAAAATTTATCAATTTCCATTCAATTTAGTTTCTGACTAAACTAATTCAAATTTTATCTATTTTAAATACGTATTTGTACCACAAAATAAAACCATTTAAATTTCAATATAATTCGAAGTTATTATATTTCGGAGCTTTAAATATTCAACATTTCAAAGACTAAACTTTGATAGTTGTGTTTATCTCCCAACTTGACTTCACTATTATTTAGTTTTGAAATATTCACTTAATAAATTCAATATTATTTATATGACCTTAAATTTACATTTTCTATATATTACCTTCGATTTCTTTAGACATGAATCATTCATTAAATTTCTTAAATAAAAATTCAAGTTATAGGATCATATGTTAAAGTTTCGAATTTAATAGTTTCAAATTGATTTAGCTAAATAAAATCCTTAATTAATGACAAATTCAGATACGTCCCAAATATATCTTCAAACCTTAGCTTATAAAATTTATTCCACAAATCTATTTCAGAAATACAAATTTAATAAATCCTTAAACATATTTCATATTGATAAAATCAATCTTAATTAAATTATCTTAATATTAAATCTTTATATAAAATAACCTTTATATATAATACTTTAAATCAATAATCATTAAAACCATATATTTCTTTTCAATACCATAGAAATTATTTTCAAAACATTCATATAGACCACGGCGTCGATATAAAATTTTCTGTAACAACCCGGTGTTTACCATCAATTGATAATCAATTTTTTTTTTTAAAAAAAAATTAAGTTAAAATTCTTTTATAAATTATTAAAAGGAATTGTTGGGCTTTAAATGTTAAATCTCGGCCCATCAATTTTGATGTCGTGTTGTTCGAGTACAACCCGTTCCCCCTTTTTTATTTTTCTCATTCAAAAAACCTAAAATAAAAATAAACGAAGGAAATTAATGGCGGCCCCCTTTTGCATTTCTCGTTCGCCCCTTCATCTCGCTCGTGGCTGCGTCGATCGATGATCTCGTGCTCGGCTTCTCCTAAATTCGTCGACAAGGTGAGTTTACTCACATCTAATTCAACTCTTGCTTCGACCGTTTCCTTTTTGTTGGAATGCCGATGATTTAAATGGTTTTAATTCACTCGAGTTTAAGCACTTGATGGATTTGATTTCTGGTTGCGATGATTTATGATTTCAGTGATACAATTCGTTCTTTTTGTTTACTTGTTTGTTTGGGTGTTTCGGCACTGCTTGGTTTTCGAGGCCACTACGGCTCCATTTGTCTGCGGTCATGGAATTTTGAGTATCCCTCTTGAATTGTAAACTTGATTTCTGACTTGAGTTATTCGAGTCAGTTGACACTTTGGTGCATTTACGCCTACTGCCTGGTCCTCATTTTATGTTGACACCGCCTCGTAATTCTGTTAATTGCTGGCCTTTGCCTTTTCTTCGGCACTGTGCCTTGTTCTTGATCGTGATATTAGCCCTGTCCAGTTACAGTTGTATATATGTTGTATTTTGGGAGATACACCTGGTTATGATTAAAACTTGCTGCCTTGACTTTGTTCACGGTGGCCACGATGTTGTTCTTTTTAATTGTGAGGCAGTACCATTTATAGTAGATTCCTCAATTGGTCTGCGAGTCTATATGCATTAGTGCTTTGACTCTTACTTGTTCATTGTCACTTGTCTATGCTCTTTCTACTTGTTTATTCGAGTAGTACATATATGCATTTTGTGTACATTTGTTTTTGGTGTTTTGTTGGCCTGTAGCACCATGCTGCCACCTCTGTGTCGCTGCTGCCTTGCCTTATCTTTGAGTATTGTGTAGTCCTCATTGCAACCTGTGTTTGCATAATTAATATACAGATACACTTGACCATTTGTAGCTGAAGTTTGCATTAACTCATGTCTTCATTCAAGTTAACTGTGCATTCCAGTAGTCTTCAAGTATGCTTGTTCTCATATTCATGTTGCGGGTATCACGTTTCATTTGTCTTGGGTATTGTTGCATCCATTCTTCACTTTTGATAATTGCAGTCTTCATTTTTAAAGCCACTTTTGATGCATGTTTAGAACTGGATTGACCATTTGTACATTTTTGAAATACTTGCATTCAAATTGACTCCTACTGCATTCATGGTCAGTGGTGCATAATCACTTGTTTCATTTATGTGCTTGTTGATATCTCTTCAGCAAGTCACTTGATTCATTGTCATCTTGCTGGAATGACTTCGGCATTGGCTTTTGTAGTCTGGTTTTATTTGGTATCATTTGCCTATCTGCATCACTAACACAGTCTTGCTGCCTCATCCACTTCAAAAACCAAACAGTTCAAACAAAACATCCCCTCCATATTGCTATTTCAGTTTGATTTGGTGCTTGAGTATCACTGAGCTCTGGCATTTGGTCAGTTGCCTTTGTGTCTTTGGTATTGTGCATTTGATCTGGATGTTTATGTTGTATTTGTCATCTTCACTTTGTTGCACATTTGTGGTCTGTTCACCCATTACTACACTTGCATTGCTTTTTTGTCTGAACTTGTTATTGTACAGTTACTTATGCATTCCGTTTATATTGCCTTGTGTTGAACCCAGTTTTAAAACTTGGGTTTGACCTTGTGCTTGGGTCATGATTTTAAATATATTTCACCTGTGTTGAACCCGTCTTTTTATTTTGGGTTTGACCTTGTGCCCGGTTATGTACATAATTACTGTTGTGGCAAGGCAGTGCACGCAAGTCTGAACTGCAGCCACACGGAATTTAGTTTTTTTGGGTACATTATCACCATAGTGGCAAGGCAGTGCACGCAAGCGTGAACTGCAGCCACACGGTATGGCGTGTATGATATTCTATTTGTTTTGACTTATGGATCTTTTTGCGTATTCCATATTCCGTAGTGGCGAGGCAGTGCACGCGTGCGTGTACTGCAGCCCTACTCAAATTAATATTCTAATTGATATTTCAATGGTTTGAACTGTTTTGTTTATTCAATTCAATATTCTGAATTGCATTCTGATTTGGTTTAATTACTGTCGTCTATTCATTATTTAATTATTATTGCTTCTGTGCACTAATAACTGAGTTTGAATTAGACTGACTCGAGTAATTATTTTCTTTTGAATCTAATACTCGGGTCAGACCGAGTATTTCAGGTTGTAGATATTCTGCTTTGGGTTGCTGCTAGAGCTATGAAGTTCTTTCATATCTTTTGGAGTAGTCGTCGTTATTTGTAGTAGTCTGTATAATTGTATAGGAAGATATGTATTCATGTATATTATATACGTTAATGTACTTGTATATGTAACTTCCTGAGTCGACTGTTGTAGTTGTATCATATGTACCGTGTCAAATGTATTGTAACTGACATCAGTTATTGTATATATGAAAATTTATGTTTTATTTGTGTTCCGCATTATATTATCTGTGTAATATTTTATATTTACTGTTCTAAACTATTACGAACCATCGTAGTTCGTTTTATACTGGAATTGGGGTATGTCGATGGAAGAAAATAAATCAGAGATGAAAAATGAAAGAATATATATATATATATACCACTCCTATCGAGATAACCAATACTAGCGTAAGGCCTAACTATTGATGGCCGCTCCTCAACAGCCTTATTCTCTTTGCTAGTTGACAGCACTACACCGTAGTGTTCTTGGCTAGCGAGGGTATAGAGGTGGGGCGTCACAGCTTGGTATCAGAGCCTGGGGTTTAGAACAAATATAAAACATAACTTAGATAGTACATATGTTACAACTATTTGTTGACGTTTTATCTCTCATATTTGCATATGATTGTCTTTGATTGTTAGGTATGAATTCCTAACGCCTATTCATGTGCATTTGATTTTGATTCTTGTGTTTTCGGCTTTGATTTGATTTAGCCGATGATTGATTTTGTTCGAATCTCAGCAATTCTGAACTTGATATTTTATGTTTTCCTCCTCTTGAATTCCATTCGACTGCGGTCACTTTGTTTTTGAGAAATTTCTAAATTCTTGATTTCCAAGACTCTGACTTGGTTTGCCGTTGAGTCCTTTGATGATGATGTTGAATCGTTTTGTACTCTATTATGGCCATTAATTGTTGACTTCGACATTGACTTGATTTTTATTTTTGTTGAAGTCATTTATGCATTTCTGCTCGTTTTGCTTCGTTATCCCATTTGTTAATCGATTCTTCTTTTCCGATTAGTTGTTATCTCCTTTGTTGACTTTGATAACTTCTATTTCTGGAATTTTTGGATATTCCTACTTTGATGGATTTAGAATCGAATTCTTTGGATTTTATTCACGTCTTCGAAGGTGAATTTTAGTGAATTGATTTGGTTTCCAAATTTAATCGATTCTTGTTAATTCCCCGATTTATTGCTATCATTTATTAGCAACTTTGATAACATTTTCTTCAGGATTTTCGTGAACATACTTTTGGATGGATACAGTATCGATTTCTTTGGATTCTATTCACATCTTTGTATGTTAATTCTTGTGATTGATTGTTCCTACAATCATTTGTGTGATTTGTCACTTTAAAAATATAAAGGTTTTCTATACTAGTAGTAAATATCAAAACCCTTTTCTCCAAACGATTTCAAAACTATTTTACTACAAAACTCTTTTCCTAAACCGTTTTCCAATCTATTAGTATATAGTAACCTTTATTTCGCTCGTATGAGAAATCTAATTAAACGGCTTAGCAAAACAGGTGGTATGAAACGCTTGCGTTTACTTCGTCGGTTAATTTTTGGACTTGTTCGATTGAACCACTTGTGACATTTTTCTAGTGAAGATCTACAATTTGTTCGTAAATATTTAAGTTAAGCTAGTGGTTATGGGACATGAAGCTAAACTTTTATATTCACTAGCTTAGTGTAATTGACACTTCTCGTTGATCTTGATGATCGCTTTATGAATTAGACTAGCAATTGCGCGATGTCTCTTTCATTGCAAGGTTAGACTAGTCACCACTTGTGTGATTCCATTCACACATACCTTTCTGCTTTTTGGTTAGTCTTGACCTCAATCTGTGTGATTCCATTCACACATGCGGGGTAGCTCCCCTTGGTCTTCGGACCGTCATGTGATAGGCCTCTTTCCCTTTTTCTGTGATATTGATTGATCTCTGGATGATTATGACGATCATCTTTGTGATTTAGACTAGCAATTGTGTGATGTCTCTTTCTTTGCTTTCTGGTTAGGCTAGACACCACTTGTGTGATTCCATTCACACATACCTTTATGCTTTATGGTTAGCCTAGACACCATTTGTGTGATTCCATTCACACATATCTTTTTGCTTTCTGGTTAGGCTAGACACCACTTGTGTGATTCCATTCACACATATCTTTTTGCTTTTTGGTTAGCCACCAGGAGATAGCGTCTCGATTCGTGTTGCACGTGTTGGTGATTATTCATGCTCACGTGTAGGTGAGTTTCCATACTCCCATTCGAGTTTCCATACTCCCATTCGAGTTTTCGTACTCCCATTTGAGTTTTCATACTCTCATTTTGTGATATCTGGATTTCTTGTGTAGATTTCTAGAATTTGTGTTTTCTGGATTTCTTGTGATGATTTTTAGAATTTGTGCTTCAAAAATTTTCGTGATTTCTATTGATAAGTTTTATCAATTTTTGTGCATTGGTGAATTCGCGTGTTATTGACTTTTTATGAATACAAGTTTAGGGTATGATACCCCTTCCTATCTTTGAGAAGATTCTTGTGACATTTTTTGATGAATGAAAATTCATTGGTATTATATTTTGATGCCATTTATTTCGATGAAATTTTGACGTATGTCGAAGTTGCTACTGACGTTGCTATTTTAATCACGTGTTTTAAAAATTCGTTATTCTTCAAAAAAAATTTCAAAATAAAAATTAAGATTGTTTTCAAAATTTTTACAGTTTACGCTTTCAAAAGAATGAGGAAGCGATTTAAACGTTTCAGAAAAATCGAGGACTATGACCCCTTTCTTTTACTGATTCGCTTAATTCCGGACTTGTCCGTTTGAGAATGTGAAATGTTATTTTTAAAATACACCATTATGCACTTTCAAGAAAACGATGAAGTGAATTAAACGATTTAGTAAAACTCGTGGTTATGGGTCATGTGCGTTTGCTATTTCGGTTAATTCCGGACTCGTTAATTGAATAATTTGTGATTTGATTGTCATTTGTGATAATTAAATATTTGCGATTTAAGATTTAATTATCAATTGTGATAATTAAATATTCGTTGATTTGTGATTTCTGATTATCGTTTTTGATAATCAGATATTTATTGTTTCTAATTATCGTTTGTGATAATTAGATATTTGTGATTTAATTATCGTTTGTGATGATTAAATATTTGTGATTTAAGATTTGATTATCGTTTTGATAATTGAATATTTGCTGATTTGAAATTTGATTCCCGTTGTGGTAATTCCTGATTATCGTTTTTGATAGTTAGATATTTGTGTTTTCTAATTATCTTTGTTGATAATTAGATTTGCTGATTTTGCTGTTTTCTAATTATCGAATTGGTGATTAGATATTGCTGTTTTGTGATTTCTGTATTCTGATTATCTATTTGATAATTAAATTTTGTTGAGAATTTGTGAATTTCATATGATATTAAAAGATTTCTTTGGTGTTTATATAGTACTACGCCGGTATACAGGCTCAATTTTCTGCTATTCATGACGTTTTCCACGTCTTCCAATTACGAAAATGCCTTAGGGATTTTCGATTTTTATTCTTGAGCAACCTTCTATTCACATCATTGCTTCGGGGGTGTAGCACCTCCGAAATAAAGATGTTTCTCTTATGGAAATTCTCAATGATTCTCCAATTCTTGGGATTTCACTTTGGAATCCAGAGAATTCATCGAGCAAACACGTTCAGGCTCTCTCTCTCTCATGCTCTTTATGGATAACTTCCTATTTTGAATTTCTTCATCTTGTGATGATATGCTCTTATGGTTGTTACCTTTTGTCCATTTATTCCTTATGATTGCGAGGACGCAATTTCTTTAAGGAGGGGAGTCTGTAGCAACCCGGTGTTTACCATCAATTGATAATCAATTTTTTTTTTTAAAAAAAAAATTAAGTTAAAATTCTTTTATAAATTATTAAAAGGAATTGTTGGGCTTTAAATGTTAAATCTCGGCCCATCAATTTTGATGTCGTGTTGTTCGAGTACAACCCGTTCCCCCTTTTTTATTTTTCTCATTCAAAAAACCTAAAATAAAAATAAACGAAGGAAATTAATGGCGGCCCCCTTTTGCATTTCTCGTTCGCCCCTTCATCTCGCTCGTGGCTGCGTCGATCGATGATCTCGTGCTCGGCTTCTCCTAAATTTGTCGACAAGGTGAGTTTACTCACATCTAATTCAACTCTTGCTTCGACCGTTTCCTTTTTGTTGGAATGCCGATGGTTTAAATGGTTTTAATTCACTCGAGTTTAAGCACTTGATGGATTTGATTTCTGGTTGCGATGATTTATGATTTCAGTGATTCAATTCGTTCTTTTTGTTTACTTGTTTGTTTGGGTGTTTCGGCACTGCTTGGTTTTCGAGGCCACTACGGCTCCATTTGTCTGCGGTCATGGAATTTTGAGTATCCCCCTTGAATTGTAAACTTGATTTCTGACTTGAGTTATTCGAGTCAGTTGACACATTGGTGCATTTACGCCTACTGCCTGGTCCTCATTTTATGTTGACACCGCCTCGTAATTCTGTTAATTGTTGGCCTTTGCCTTTTCTTCGGCACTGTGCCTTGTTCTTGATCGTGATATTAGCCCTGTCCAGTTACAGTTGTATATATGTTGTATTTTGGGAGATACACCTGGTTATGATTAAAACTTGCTGCCTTGACTTTGTTCACGGTGGCCACGATGTTGTTCTTTTTAATTGTGAGGCAGTACCATTTATAGTAGATTCCTCAATTGGTCTGCGAGTCTATATGCATTACTGCTTTGACTCTTACTTGTTCATTGTCACTTGTCTATGCTCTTTCTACTTGTTTATTCGAGTAGTACATATATGCATTTTGTGTACATTTGTTTTTGGTGTTTTGTTGGCCTGTAGCACCATGCTGCCACCTCTGTGTCGCTGCTGCCTTGCCTTATCTTTGAGTATTGTGTAGTCCTCATTACAACCTGTGTTTGCATAATTAATATACAGATACACTTGACCATTTGTAGCTGAAGTTTGCATTAACTCATGTCTTCATTCAAGTTAACTGTGCATTCCAGTAGTCTTCAAGTATGCTTGTTCTCATATTCATGTTGCGGGTATCACGTTTCATTTGTCTTGGGTATTGTTGCATCCATTCTTCACTTTTGATAATTGCAGTCTTCATTTTTAAAGCCACTTTTGATGCATGTTTAGAACTGGACTGACCATTTGTACATTTTTGAAATACTTGCATTCAAATTGACTCCTACTGCATTCATGGTCAGTGGTGCATAATCACTTGTTTCATTTATGTGCTTGTTGATATCTCTTCAGCAAGTCACTTGATTCATTGTCATCTTGCTGGAATGACTTCGGCATTGGCTTTTGTAGTCTGGTTTTATTTGGTATCATTTGCCTATCTGCATCACTAACACAGTCTTGCTGCCTCATCAACTTCAAAAACCAAACAGTTCAAACAAAACATCCCCTCCATATTGCTATTTCAGTTTGATTTGGTGCTTGAGTATCACTGAGCTCTGGCATTTGGTCAGTTGCCTTTGTGTCTTTGGTATTGTGCATTTGATCTGGATGTTTATGTTGTATTTGTCATCTTCACTGTGTTGCACATTTGTGGTCTGTTCACCCATTACTACACTTGCATTGCTTTTTGTTCTGAACTTGTTGTTGAACAGTTACTTATGCATTCCGTTTATATTGCCTTGTGTTGAACCTAGTTTTAAAACTTGGGTTTGACCTTGTGCTTGGGTCATGATTTTAAATATATTTCACCTGTGTTGAACCCGTCTTTTTATTTTGGGTTTGACCTTGTGCCCGGTTATGTACATAGTTACTATTGTGGCAAGGCAGTGCACGCAAGAATGAACTGCAGCCACACGGAATTGAGTTTTTTTGGGTACATTATCACCATAGTGGCAAGGCAGTGCACGCAAGCGTGAACTGCAGCCACACGGTATGGCGTGTATGATATTCTATTTGTTTTGACTTATGGATCTTTTTGCGTATTCCATATTCCGTAGTGGCGAGGCAGTGCACACGTGCGTGTACTGCAGCCCTACTCAAATTAATATTCTAATTGATATTTCAATGGTTTGAACTGTTTTGTTTATTCAATTCAATATTCTGAATTGCATTCTGATTTGGTTTAATTACTGTCGTCTATTCATTATTTAATTATTATTGCTTCTGTGCACTAATAACTGAGTTTGAATTAGACTGACTCGAGTAATTATTTTCTTTTGAATCTAATACTTGGGTCAGACCGTGTATTTCAGGTTGTAGATATTCTGCTTTGGCTTGCTACTAGAGCTATGAAGTTCTTTCATATCTTTTGGAGTAGTCGTCGTTATTTGTAGTAGTCTGTATAATTGTATAGGAAGATATGTATTCATGTATATTATATACGTTAATGTACTTGTATATGTAACTTCCTGAGTCGACTGTTGTAGTTGTATCATATGTACCGTGTCAAATGTATTGTAACTGACATCAGTTATTGTATATATGAAAATTTATGTTTTATTTGTGTTCCGCATTATATTATCTGTGTAATATTTTATATTAACTGTTCTAAACTATTACGAACCATCGTAGTTCGTTTTATACTGGAATTGGGGTATGTCGATGGGAGAAAATAAATCAGAGATGAAAAATGAAAGAATATATATATATATATATATATATATATATATATATATATATATATACACACACCACTCCTATCGAGATAACCAATACTAGCGTAAGGCCTAACTATTGATGGCCGCTCCTCAACAGCCTTATTCTCCTTGCTAGTTGACAGCACTACACCGTAGTGTTCTTGGCTAGCGAGGGTATAGAGGTGGGGTGTCACATTTTCTATTCTACGTACAAGGGATACAGATATTTATCATTTCAATCCGCAAGTTAAATATATAGATATCATTTCAACCTGTAATCTCAAATTCAATTCAAATGAAAATCGCTTGGGTTTATCATTTCAACCCATAACGAAATTCTCCTATTCTGAAAATCCATTTGGGTATGTATCATTTCAACCCATAGTGATTTCTATACTAATAGTGAACTTGCAGAGTAATAACAGATATGAAAATCATAATAACAACAGGCATATATCATCAAAATTAAATATAAACAATAGGATATGGTGTCATATCCCATAAGTGAACAGTTACAGATAATAGCATATATAACAATTTAAATAACTACAACATCATATTTCAATTGTCGTTTCAATTTAATCAATTTAACAAATAAAAGAATGTTAATCGTGAGTGATTGCTCACCTTTCGAGGCTAGAGAATACAAAAGATGACATGGAAACGCACGCTGCTACGGCACTGAAATTTGAATTATAAATCCGAGCACGAATTTCAAAGCAAAGTAGGATTGGCACGAGTTGGACGAACGAGGCTGATAATCAACAATTTATGAATTGAATCAGAATCAGTCTTATATATACAGAAATTTTTGCTATTTTAATAAAAATCAAAATTGCATCCCAAAGAAAAATTTAAAGTCGAATCACACACACACACACATATATAATTTACTTTTTTTTCATACATAAACCAATAGTTTTAACATTTGAAATAAAACATATATGTTAAATAAAAATCCTTATAATTTTTCCAAACCATCTTAATTTTTTACACATAGATCAAAATTTCTATTTACAAATCTAAGACCCAAACCACCACATACGACCTATGTACATAATATCATGAAGATTTATATTTTAAAATAAGATTAATATATAAAACTTCAACAAATTACACTATTCAAAACTCATTTATAAACTACTATATATATATGGTACAAAATCCACTTCACAATACAATTATAAATTTTAAACATTTTACATATATATATAAACTAATATATAACTACCCATACATAAACAGTAAAGCCTATACACAGACTTATATAAAATTTTAGACAACGGATGTACGAATTACTTATATAACTTATATTATAACTTATTTCATAAATATATGTAATACTGTAACCTGTGCAGACCGAAAGTATAAGTTAGAATGTAAACTTTATACAATATATATAAATAGCAACTAATATAACTTTTTTTTGCGAAAGCAACTGGTCTACACTAAAACACATATACACCCTTAACTTTTATGCAAACATGCATGCCAACTGAAATGAAAACTTATATATTAGTAAACTAACTCCATACATAACTGTATGCAAAGTATATAGATATATATAAGCCCATAAAGATATATCTATAATTATTATAACTTTATATAAATATATGTCATATACGAACTTAGGAAAATAAACAACTTAAGAAATCCTATACAACTTCCATAATAATAAGATGTAAATTGACCTTCAATAAAAGTTATAAACCTGTTTATTATAAAACTATACATATGTAATAACGGATTTACAAATCGTATAAAATAAATATACAATATGGTTTGTAAAATATACATATATGGACTCAAAGTTAAAACAAAAATGAATATAAATCTACCTGCCAAATATGCAGACTCCATTTGCAGATCCAACACAACTCACACATATTAAATATGCATACACTTCTAGAAAAAAAAAACTTTTCAAAAAAAATGGAAACCACGTTTGGTATATATATGTATTCAAATCCCACAACTTTATATAAACCACTATATGTATGCATCTTATATTTTTATACCACTATCAATATATCATAACTATACTCTATATAAACAAATATGCGTACCAACTTTGAATGCTAGAATATGCATCAACAGCACGTACAAGGGATGTGTATTGATAAAATCATCCATATCATAGCCAAATATAAAACTATATATAATATATATATAAAAATAACACTTGCAAATATAAACTTAACTTATCTATACCTGGTTATGCGAACATTAGAGGAAACAGGAGAGGGTCGCTACGTCTTCGATGGATATTGCGCAAGGGGAAGAGTGGGTTCGGTGGAGGAGCGGAGTTTGGAAAAGGTGAAGGAGAGGCCAAAATTTGTAGTGCTAGGAAAGTTTATATAGAAGAGGAAGAAACAATAGAGAGGGAAAGAAGAGAAATCTAGGAAGAAGAAATAAAAAAGGGAAGAAAATACGAACAGAAGTAAATGGAAACGACTAAATAAAAGTGACCAAAGAAATAGCACAATCACGTGCTATGATTTAGTGGAGGATTTGAGGCAAAATATTCACGTTGATTCAAGAAAATAATCAAAGAAAATAAATGGTAGCACGTTTCAAATTTGAACGGAAGGAAAGTGAAAAGTCACAATTTCGGAAAAATATCAAAGTAACAGCTACACATTGATTCAAGCGATATTAAAGCATTTTTTAAATTGTGAAGGTAACGTTACTCTGCGTTATATTTTTAAAATAAGAATGCTGAACGAAAATTAACAGTCAAATATGGTGCGGTGTAAATGGCAAGAGTCACGCAGATTACTGAATAAAATAAAATGAATAACCATTTATTTATTTTTTTAGACGGTGGAAAAATGAAGAAATAAAAAGTCAGTGAAAGTAGGAATGAATATATTAGAAAAGTAACGATTCTACTAGCAACGGTCATCTTAGATTAAGTTGAAAAAATTATAATAATTTATTACCGTGGCTATGGTTCAAATTTTTTTGAAAGTAAGGAAACCAAAAGGTCACGATTAACGGTAAGGTTTAAATTTTTAATAAATACAAAACGTATCTAAGTTTATAAGTTTATAACTTTCCAGCTATAGTGCATATATTATGAATGGTCATAATGAAAGAAGTGGAAACAGGGAGCGTAGGAAAGGAAATGTTACAAAAATAAAATTTTCACCCTTAAATTCCAGAGATTAATAAGGTAAGGTACCTCTTTAATGAAATGTACAACGGTCACAAGCTAAAATTTAGCTGAAAGTTTAAAGAAATGAGGGGAAGATGAGATTTTTTAAATTAATCATTTCCCAGAATTAATATGTTAATGGAAAAAGGAAAGGAGATGAATCAGGGAAACGTATTATAACTTATATATAAATATTAAATGGATAGATGGAAGAAAAGGTGAGTAAAAGTGGAAACTGATTTACGAGCGAAATGGAATGTGAGCTGTTGCCTGAATTTTCCAAAATAAATTATTTTATGAACATCAATTATTACTAACTTAAATGAACAGAATCACACCCTAAAATATACTTTCTCAATTTTTGATGAAAATTTATCATTTTCCACATTTAACTATACGTAATCCAAATGTAAGATTTTATTTCAAAATATTATTATTTAAAGTTTCTCAAAAATCAAATTAAATATGCTAAATAAAACCATTAAAAGTTAACAAAATTTTACGGGTCGTTACAACCATTTAACTTATATTAAATCTAACTAATATATTTTAAAGCTATTTAATATATTTTAATTATATTTAATCTATTTTGAACCTATTTAACTAATTTAAACCTATATTAACTATTCTAGAGCATTTTACTATTGAAAATTTATTTAAACTATCTATAACTATTTTAACCATTTATAACTATTTAAACTATTTAATTTCTAGATTTTCAGACTAAGAAAAAGGGAAATGTTTATATTCAAAATTCTTTGGTTTGAATGCAAATATTATGAAAAGATGAATGATTAACGTATAATAAATTGAAACGATGATTTTGAAGTAAGGATTTAACCAGTTTTGAAAATATGGTTTTGGAAGGAATTTTGACTTTTTAAAGTGAATCTGATTTAAAAGTGAATATGATTTGAAAGTATTATGGTTTTAAGAATATGATATTTTGATATCAACTGTTAATTGACTTTCGAAATGTAAAAGAACCATCCGGTGTGTAATAAGCATTTGGTTGTTAAAGAGACCGAGATCGGATATTGTCATGCTCTCTGCCAATACCGAAAACCATTTTAACAATTGTGTACGTGGTGGAGATTCCAGAAATGAAATAGGAAGGTTTGATGAAAGATTTCTGTAAAGTATGACGTCACCCTAACTCCAATGAGGCAGCTTAGCTGTGACTAAAATCAGGAGCTATACCAGGCCAAGTGAAGTCATTCCTCCTAGTAGGCATATTTCATCGATATTATATTTGACTTTGCGATTGGTTTGGTGGCCACCCCTCGATTTTTGATATGGGATTGTGTCCGAGGTAGGCGGTAGTAGCTGCTATGCGTTACCACCAGTTGGGAATGCAATTGGTATATCTACCCTGCCACCTCCTCGTGTTCCATGTTCACATGCCATAGCACGCCTTCTATGAGTTTGTTTTGTACCATATCTATGGGGTTCCCTTTGTGTAAACCTCTTGGAGGAGCGTACGGTACTGTATGGACTATGAGAATGTATAAAATATGTTAAAGGGGATGTGAGTAACGCCTAAACGCTATTTTAATACTTTTACTTTATTGTAGACGTTGTTATAATAGCGTATTGTACTATATAATAGATAGTTTAATGGATCCTAAGGAGATGTAAATCCTGAACATCTATTAAGTTACCGACTCACGTTAGACACTGGATAGGAGATGTCAAACCCTGTAAACATCTCTGACGTCGTTTCCACTCATATTTCTTCCATTGATTTAACTTACAGAAGATCTTTTAGTTCTAACTCGAGTGTTTTGTCTTTTCAATTCGCTCGGGTCAGCCTGAGCATTTCAGGATTTGAAGACTTTATCTTTGGAAGACGAAGACGAAGATTTGTAATACAATTATTATATTATTTAATGCACTGCGTCACGTATTCCGCTGCGTTAATTTTTATTCTCTGGTATGTAAAACTCTGATTCACGTTGTATAAGTATAAACAAATTTATTTGTAAACAGCTTCATGAACTGTTATTTGATTATTATATTTTGTCATTCCGCTACGAGATTCTATTTTGTTTTTTTCTTTCTCTACCTTTTCTTATGCACTCCAATAACAATCCACCCTTTTGTATGGTTTTACCGGCATATGTGTCTTCCTAAAATGTACAAAAAGGCAGGATGTTAGAGTTGGTGTCAGAGCTTTGGTTTAGCGAAAACCTTAGCTTTGTGGGGTCTGACTCTTTATTAAAAGGATAATAATACCCTATGATAAGTCACTGAGTGTGTATATATTTATGAGAGAGTGTATTTGTTAGTGTTATAAATGGTTTTTATATTGTGTTAACTTGTCTCGTTTTGTATTAATAAATTCTAGTTGGTGCATAGGACGCTATGACATCGATAGGGATTTCTAAACACTTAATAGGACAGACTGACACAATATTTGTTTTGAAATATAGGTAAATGAAATAATTTTTCCTAATATATTTTTGTACATAAAATAATAAATTTTATAAATAATATAATTTGTTGTATATAATTGTTGTTAGGTAGTGAAATTTATAAATATTGGTTGTAAAATAAAATTTACAAATAAATTGAAAATTTTAGAACTTAAGTTCCGGGGTTTTGTAAATTTCTTTAGAATGATTTTGGAATATAATAATAACATTTGGAAGTATTCGGATATAAATATTTTAATATGATTTGAAAGAATTATTTAAAGAAATTTTGGAATAAAATAAGTTCTACACTTCCCTCTATGTCATTGGAAAATAATTTTGGTGATGAGTGCACGAATCATCGACATTCATTTTTGAGTTTCAAAGTGGGAAGACCACTGTAATAGTTTTACTGCAGATTTATTTTGATAAAAAAAATAAATTTCAATTGTTTTACATATAATTAGATATATAAATTCTAAGTGTATACATCTATCTATTATTTTTAAATGATTTGAAACAGAACCTGACATTTAGCTCTTAAATTTCTATAATTTAGAGATTTTAATTATTGAAAATGAAATGAAAATGTTAACTATTTAATAATTAAAACTTCTAAATGAAAATAAGAAAAAATTAAATGCTAAGATATAAATGAAATATATAGGGAAGTTGAAATCTATAACCTACAAAACTAAGGATATGATTATTGAACATTAAGTTAATTAAAAGAAATGAGATAAACTTTGAAATGAAAATGTTAATTATTTAATAATTGAAACTGCTAAATGAAAATAAGAAAAAATTAAATGCTCAGATATAACTGAAATATCTAGGGAAGTTGAAATCTATAACCTATAAAACTAAGGATATGATTATTGAACATTGAGTTAATTAAAAGAAATGAGATAAACTTGTGTAACTTTCAATCGCATTCTTAAAAGAATATATATAACTTACCAATCATAAAAGTTGAAATGTTAATAAGAAAATGTAATGGAATTTTATACAAGTAAAACTTGAAGTAATGAAAGTGTTCAATGAAATTCTTTAATAAATAAGAATTTGATGTTGTAGTTGTTATGAACTTAAGTTATAATTGAAATGTTACTATAATAGAATATGATAGAAAGTAAGTATTGCAAGTAAGTAATTATAAACTTAAGTAAATTAATTGATATGCTAAGCAATGGAATTGAACATGAATACTCTAAATAAATGAATTATAAGCTTAAGTAAATGTTGAAGTTATTTATTATAAAAATAAGTAGGAAGATGAATACTGTAAGCGAAAGACTATAAACTTAAGATAATGTTTGAAACTATATATATCTAAAGGTAAGTAAATGAAATTAAGTAATGAATGCATTAATATAATGCAATAAAATGAAATTGACATGATATGAATAAATGATAATGAAATTTTGTAAGTAATAAATGAAAATAAGTGCTGAATGAATAAACAGGAATAAAAATTTTGTAAGAAATAAATGTAAAATTAAAGAAAGTAATCACTGAATGGAAAAAAATATAAATAACAAATCTTGTGAAAGGAAATCAATAAGAATAAACTTAAATAATGTTAGAATTTGTTGTTTATTTGGTGTATGGATTGTTCGAGAAAGTGATACTTCTAATTGTTTGAATATATGAATAATCAATTGAGTTTTACCTAAGACTGTTGAGTAAATGGTATACTTAGTAGTCATTTGTCATTTTTTGTGACTAAAGGTGTCTTAACCCGAACAAAACTATTTGTTTGGTTGATTTTATTAATTTCATATGATGATTGTATGCTTGTTTGCAAGTGATCGTTGTTTATGTTAATTTGTTTGTTAATGGTTGAAACAACTTTAAATTATTCATTTTATATAATTATTAACTCTGTTTGGATTATATAAGTAAACTACAGGTTATAGAAGTAATTGCTACTGCTTCTGGTTTCGTAATTAAGCGTTATTTGCTCGACATATAGGTACATTCTCGGATTACGGTTTTCTATCGATATATATTATTTTCCCGAGTTGGGATATATTATTTTGGAAAACATATATATATATATATATATATATATATTATTTTATTGATATTATAATTTCTCCTAAGCCTCTCCGTACAAAGGAGACTCAGCCGAAATTTTCTGAAAATCTTGGACTTAGAAAATTTTGAAAAATGTTTTTTTAACTTTACTACTTTGAATCTAAAAGGATTTTTGATATATTTTATTTAAATTTTTTAATTTTTTAAATTTATTTGTTATAAAGTTAATACTTTAAATAAGATATATTGATTTCTTAATTCCTTCTTTTTCCTTCTTTTTCCTTTTCAAAGACGGAAAGTTTTGAGTATGGGAGAGTGTAACGACCCATAAATTTCCGATAATTAATTTGTTAATTTAATAAGGTTTTTGTAATTTAATATTTAAGAAAATAAAATTTTAGTGAATTGTAAATGGAAATAACAACTAGAATGAATTGTAACAATATAAATGTAAGTTAATTGCTAGTAACTTGAATGAAATTCCAATGAATACTGAAATGATAATTAAAACTAACCATTAACAATCGAAATGAAATTCTAATGATGAAATAATGGAGATTGTTATACATGGTTACGAGATTGAATATAAGAAAAAAATGGAAGTATATAATTTTGTATGAAGTCGAGAGTTAATTATAATTAAATAAAATCAATATTATATAAGAATTGTAACATTTGTTTGTGAGTAATGAATTCATAAATGTAATTAAAGGTTTTGGTAACGATCATTATAAGTTACCTTTTTAGTTGGTCTATTAAATAGAAATATGAAATCAATTAGAAGTAAATAAACTTTAATGTCATATTAATGAGAATTAATGACTGAAAGTGTGAATACAAATAAATAAATAGAAATGTAAATTTTATTCGTTATATGACAATTGGTAAAATAATAGGAATGAGAATCAAGATTTAATTAAATTTTTGGAATATGAGTTATAAAAATTAGATTTATTGAAATTTAATGTCAGTAAATGTTGTGTTAATGTAAATAAAGCTGGTAGTGGAAACATCAATGTAATAAGATATCAACTAATGTTAATCCTATAATATGAAACCAATGTAACTTCTATCTCATAATATAGTAATTAATTTAATGAAAGAATGAAACTTAGATGAGTGAATTAATTAGGGAAGTAAATTGTAATTAATAAGGAAAATTGTTAACAAACTTAATATAATTGAAAACAATAAGAAAGATGGAAATTTGAGTCTATTAGTGTAATGAAAGACGAACAAATATTAACTATGTTTACAGAGTAAAAATGGGCTTAGTAAAATGATTGGAATTGAATCAAACCAATTCATGGGAATTAACTATAATTAATTGAATTCAATCTGTAACAAATGGATTTATTGTAGGTGAATGAATTAAATACTACGTTAATTGAAATTATGATGAAATGGGAAATATTAATTTAATAAAAATAAACTAATGATAATTATTCCATAAGATGAAATTGATTGAATAATAAACGAAAAGCAAATTAAATTGAATTATTGGAAAGGTAATTTATAATCTCTAAATATATTGAATTGAAATTTAAACCTTGAAATTTATGAAATGTACAACATTAAATTTATATAGATATTTGTTATAAAGAGTTATAAATTACTAAGTAAGCCAAAAGGATAGAAATTGTAAATAATTAAAAATTTGAATTAAAAATGATTTAATTAATTTAATTTTTTATTTAATAGGAAAATAGCCATTTTGGCCACTGACTCGGTTTCCGACGAAACCAGTTTCATCGGATCCGAAACGGTGAACTAATGTAGGATTCAAGTTTTGTAACCATCGGACTTGTTGTTTGATCGTACAGACTCGAAATGCCTAGAAATCAATTAAATTGAAATCAATTTGAAATTTGCTGTTTTTATCATAACTTCTTCATACGATGGAATTAGGACTTGAAACCTGTTCCATTGAATTTAAAATATTTTAAAACATCTATTTGGATATATGGTTTGACCCTCATTCGTTCCGGAGGCAGAACTGCTTTTCGGGTCGCTTATCGTTCAATCAAATCGTGCACATTCTTCCCTATTTCTGAACCACCTATATATACCTCATTATAAACCCTAGCCACTCCTTATTCTCATTTGTATGTACGTACATCTCCTTCTCAGCACTTCATTTCAATGGTAGAAAAAAAAATCTAGATCCAATTGCAAATCAAAAATAAAGTCAAAATTTTAAAAATGCTCGAACACTATCAGATTTTATATCAATTTGAAGCTTTCGACGAGTGCAGTTCATTGGTGGTATTCGTTTTTCGATTCCGGTGACCGTTTGCCCAGAATTCGTAAATAAATCCATGGCCGTTCATCACGCGATGATCAACTTCGATCGATCGCCAAAACAATGGTATCGTTGTATGGAGAGGACTGAGGGGAGCTCATCACCATAGTTCGTCGGACATGATGACGGCTAGATCATCGACCATAATTCGATCTAGGGTTTAAGAACGGCGACGGTGGCAGCTCTTCGAATTGAGAACATCTACTAGTGGAGGGTTCGTGGGCTGAGGCAGCGTCATGCGCATGGAAGGCGGCTGTTGTGTGGTCGCGATCGTTCTGTTGTGGCGGAAGTAGGTGGTAGCTGGGTATTTTCAAAGCTTCAGGTTAGGGTTCTGTTCGAAGTAAAGAGACAATAGCAAGGGGATGAGGTGGCCACTTCTGATTGGAATTTAAAGATGACGCGTATTGTTTGTTTTATTGTTTTATTTATTTTAATTTCATCTTCAAACCATCTAATCACCATAACTCTTACAAACGAGGTATATTTCATCGCGGTTTTCTCCGCTGTGATCCAATCGAAATTCCAGATATTTTAACGCAGGTTCGGATGAATTCTGAGATCGTTTCAATTTTGGGTTTAAATTAGATTTAAATTCGATTTAAATTCAAATGTGAGTGTTTTAACCCGCTCACAACTTCTAAAATTTCTTATGTTTGTTAAATTTAATTTATGATGTGATCAGAAATTTATTTGTGGCTGTTTATTATATTTCGAATCATCATCTCAGTTAATTCGAAGTTATTAAATTAAATCGCTATTTAATGTATCACTGAATATATATTGCTAGTTAAATACTTGTTATTGATTATCTGTTCTATACTGATATTTATTGATTGATTTGGATGATGATTGTGATGGATGTTTGACTGTGGATATTTAATGAATGGATGTAGTATTTTACATTGTTATAAACTGCAAGTTTTTTTTATGGATTTTATTGTTAAATTCAGGATTACGGTTTGAAATGATATATAACCGTAAAATATTAAATTGCTGATTGAAATGGTAAATATCCGTATCACTTGGCCCTAAGGTAGAGAATTATATAGGGACACCAGATTGTTAAATTAATGATTTTAAGATCCTTAATATTTGAATTTAATTAAATGATATTTTTGAAATAAATTTGATTCATATAAACTGAATTATTATTGGAAATCAAGTTTATTGAAACTTTTAAATTTAAAGGTTTGAAATTGGTTTGATGATTTGGAAATGGAAATTTGTCTGATTTTGTTAAAATGAAATAAATTGATATAAATTCCAAATTCATGTCATCAAATATAAACTGTTTTAAATTATATTATTTTTAAGATTATAAATTTTAAGATTTTCAGATTTATAAACTATTTTAACCTATATTAATTATATTAAATCAATTTAATCGATTTAAAACCATTTAATTTATTTTAAACTAATTGAACCATTTAACTTATACTAAACCTAATTAATATATTTTAAAGCTATTTAATCTATTTTAAATCTATTTAACTAATTTAAAATTATATTAACTATTCTAGAGCATTTTACCATTGAAAATTTATTTAAACTATCTATAACTATTTTAACCATTTATATCTATTTAAACTGTTTAATTTTTAGATTTTCGGCCTAAGAAAAAGGGAAGTGTTTATATTCAAAATTCTTTGGTTTGAATGCAAATATGATGAAATGATGAATGATTAAATGTATAATAAATTGAAATGATGATTTTGAAGTAAGGATTAACCGGTTTTGAAAATATGGTTTTGGAAGGAATTTGACTTTTTAAAGTGAATATGATTTAAAAGTGAATATGATTTAAAAGTATTATGGTTTTGAGAATATGATATTTTGATATCAGTTGTGAATTGACTTTTGAAATGTAAAAGAACCATCCGTTGTGTAATAAACGATTGGTTGTTAAAGAGATCGGGATCGGATATTGGCATACTCTCTGCCAATTCCGACAACCACTTTAACAACTATGTACGTGGTGGAGATTCCAGAAATGAAGTAGGATGGTTTAATGAACAATTTCTATAAGGTATGACTGACCCTAATTTCCATGAGTCAACTTAGCTGTGACTAAAATCAGGAGATATATCGGGCCAAGTATGGTTATTCCTCTTAGCGAGCATATTTCTTTGATATTATATTTGACTTTGCGATTGATTTGGTGGCCACCCCTCGATTTTTGATATGGGAGTGTGTCCGAGGCGGGCGATAGTACGTGCTATGCTTCACCACCAGTCCGGGAGTGCAGTTGGTATATATACCCTGGCATCTCCTCGTGTGTCGTGTTCACATGCCCTAGCGCGCTTTCTACGAGTTTGTTTTATACCGTACCTATGAGGTGCCTTTTGATTAAACCTCTCGAAGGAGCGTATGATACTGTATAGACTATGGGAATATATAAAATGTGTTAATGGGGATATGTGGTAACGCCTTAATGCTATTTTAATACTATTACTTTACTATGGACACTATTGTAATAGTGTATTGTACTACATAGTAGATAGTTTAACGGAGCCTTAGGAGATGTGAATCCCGAACATATCTTAAGTTACTACACTCACGTTAGACACTGGATAGGAGATGTTAAACCCCGTAATTATCTCTGACGCCGTTTCCACTCATATTTATTCCATTGATTTAACTTACATAAGATCTTTTAGCTCTGACTCGAGTGTTTTGTCTTTTCAATTCGCTCGGGTCAGCCAGAGCATTTCAGGATTTGAAGACCTTATCTCTGGAGGACGAAGTTGAAGATTTGTAATACTATTATTATAATATTTAATTCACTGCATCATGTAATCCGCTGCATTAATTATTATTTTCAGCTATGTGTAACTCTGATTCGTGTTGTATAAGTATAATCAAAATTATTTGTAAACAGCTTCATGAACTGTTATTTGATTATTATATTTTTTCATTCCGCTACGAGATTCTGTTTTGTTTTTTTCTTTGCTTTTTCTTATTCACCCCAATAAAAATCCACCCTTCTGTATGGTTTGAGCCGGCATGTGTGTCTGCCTAGAAGATACAAAAAGGCGGGATGTTATAATCGGCATTTATAAAACATCAAATATGGTTTAGGGGAAAACCTAAACCTGCTATCTTGGCAAAAACAAAACGTGCATAAAGATATCTCATTTTAAACACCCCATAAGGCAAATATATGTCCAAAGAGGAGAACAAAATCTCAAGTAAACATCAAAAGGAAAATCTTATATAACGTCGGTGTAGGCAATTCGACTCTCAAAAATTGAACTTCCAAGAGTTGAAATTCCCGAAAGGTCATCGGCACAAATATATATTGAATGGTTCAAAGGACCAATTCCAGAAAAGGGAGATACACTAAGGAAAATGTCAAAGAAACCATCTCAAAAGTGTTTGCACATGCATGTGGCCGAAGCCTTGCCAAGTACTGTTATCTCAAATAGGTACCTCGCCTAAAGGAAAAACGTCACAATGACAAATACGTCGCAATAAAAAATATGCTGCAATGGAAAATACGTCGCAATGGAAAACGTCTCGAAGACAAATACGTCACAATGGAAAACACCGCAATGGCAATGACCCGAAAGTCTAGTACTGGCACGCCGCAGTGACAAAAGTTTCACAAACTCTCAAATAGGAGCCCAAATAATGTTATCGTTCGTCCCATACCATACGTTCACACTAAATGATTTGCTAACTGTTAGTAAATTTCACACTCATAGCAGTAAAAAGTTTACCTCATCTCATCGGTAAACTCGACCCGAAGATCAAAACGATCAAACGGACAAGTCAGGAATTAACCGATAAGATAAATGCATATGTCCCATACCACGTGTTTTACCAAACTGTTGAATTCCCCTTTTCATTTGCTCGAATAGTGCAAAAACATGTATTTTATATGTAAAAATTATTTTGAGAAAACAGGCTTTTAAACCATTTTCCGAAATCAATTCTGAAGACAATATTTGAAAATTACTTATTATATAGAATAAACAGATTTTATAGCTTAAGATAATTTAAAATATAATAATAATTATTTTAAATGCCAGTTTATAATTAAAAATTATTTCAAAATTGTTTGGAAAAAGCTATGCTCAAAATCGAAGAAATCACTCAAAACTATCATTCAAATTCAATTCAAATTTGAATTTCAAATTCATGAAAACGTGGCTATCCTATTGATAAACATCATAGCCCTCAAGACATTTCCGAAGTATCAAAAAAACATGAAGTAAAGTCAAAAAATGACGAAAAAAGAACATAAAACACCAAGGCAAAATAATACTCAGGTCTGAAACCTTCTTTGAGTTCAAATTTCGGACTAAAGAAGGTGGCCCGACGACCTTTGATTGAAATAAAAATTGGTGTACACAATGTAGAAAACTTCATCTTTCAAACAAAAAAAGAATCAATGAATTCCAACATAGAATGAAAAAGTTATGTTGTCTTAAACATGGACTCAGACCATGTTTGTAACAGTTCAACAAGAATGTGCCCAGGCTTGAAAATCCATTCTGGGTTCAAATTCCTGGTATAAAACAGAGCACCAAACTACATTGGATTGAGCTCAAAATTGAGGACAAATACTAAAAAGCTTTATCTTTCAAACCAATAAAGAATAATGCAATTATTATAAATTATGAGAAAGTTATGATGTCTCAAAGTTGAACCCAAGCAGTGTTCGGCAACTGAATATTCAAGATGTAGGCGCGCATCTCCACAACGACGTAGAAAACATTGTTTTTCTTCCAAACATTTCTTTATGTTGACTTCTAGAAAAAGGATTCCACAGCCAATATTATATTGAGGCCTTGGGTTTCTTTTGATAAGAGGTCGCCAATGTTTATACTGATCAGTCTGTTTATACTGTCCAATTGATCGAGGTCGCCTTGTTTTCTTTTTCTTGCTTTTTCGACAAGATAGCAGATGTTAAAAGGTGCTTGCGATTCAAGATAAAAACATTGCCTGCAGGGGATGATTCGAGAGGTGAGAGTTTAGCCCCTTGACTTAGGAGTTCAGGGTGCTATCAGACTTCCAGAAAGTAGTTAAGCCATCTCCTGGGTAAAAGCATGCTCCGGATCAGAGTTTGGAATCATATTTCTATAAGCTATGTAGTTCGAAATGATTTGAAATTTGGTAGCTTATAGTAAAAAACTTTATCTTTCAAACAAAAAAAGAATCACGCAATTTCAGTAAGAAACGAAAGAGATATGTTGTCTCAAACATGGAATCAGGCGATGTTTGCATCAACTCAGAAAACAATGTGACGAAAGAGTTTTTCTATGAAATTTGGCATACATATACTACAACACACATGCTATCAACTAAAAAATATCCGGCAGCATTTCGTTGCCGGAATTGGGAGAAAATGACGTTCAAATTGACACATAAACTCAGTTTTCGCAGAAACAACATGAACTAAAAAATCATGATACTAAAGCTATTTTTTGTTAGATTTTGGCATTTTTAAACATGGCTTCAGCAAGCATTTGCGAGTTTTGATACTAAAATTGTTTCTGAAGTGCAAAACCAGGATTTTCACTGAAAGGTGGAAACTTTGTGCAAAATTTGGCTTCAAAAACCTATGAATGTGCAAAAGAGAGACATGCAAATAAGGAGGAGATTGTTACAGACAAACCCAACTTAAAATTTTAAATTTTGATGAAATATTCAGTTTTGAAATGGGGTACCTTTGAATTTCTCATTAGGTTTGCTAGAAACAATAATTTATTGAAGAAAATTGAAGGTTTTAGCTCTAGGATTTAAAAGAGGAAAAGTCTTTTTTTTTCTTCTCTTGTTTTGGTTTCTATTTGCAGTAAATAGAGAAATGAACGTATGTGAGAAGAAGAACTTCTCATTTCTGATTTAATTAGCTAAGTGTGCTTTGGACCTAGGATATATGTAAACAAATTAACACCAAAACAAGTATACACACTTAGGTGATTATCAAAACAACTTTTTTCTTCAAGTTTTCTCTATAAATTATGTAAACATATCTACAAGTTATATCAAATATTTTAAACTTAATAAAAAGATAATTTATGTTATAAAAATATTTTTATTATTAAAAACCCTTATTTTTACATAAGTGCACAAATTTACACAAATAAATGCACCAAATCTTTTTTTTATCTTCTCAAATCCAGAAAAAATATTTTTCTTGCTTAGAAAAATATAACTAATCACTATAAACTTGAATTCATAATTTAAAATCATTTTACACCAATTTTCACATTTTTATTTGATTAAACAACTATTAAAAATCACATACTTCTTTAGAAAATATTATTAAAAGAAGTAATGGGCCATAATTAATACAATTATTGCATTTTCTCTAAATAAAAACTATTTTCCATTTATTGTTAACCCAAACAAATAAAATAAAGTTTCAAACTTTATTTTCCCATTTTATTTCCAAAATTCATTGTTTTTTCCAAATAAACAATTCAAAATTTTATTTTAATTCACAGTATTAAATCATAACTACTGTTATAATTTAATACTTACAGGTAATCTCCAAAACCAGGGTTGTTACATAGATAGTAGCTTTATTTTTTAAATGTAGGAAAGGAAAATTTACGGGATTGGAACGTAAATTAAACTAGAGATAAATCGAGAAGGATTTATAGATGATCAGAATGGCTATATTGAAGTGGAAAAATGTATTTTTATGAAAATCCAAGTATATTTTTAAAGAAAGATTTTTAAGTATTAATTAGAATGTTTAAAAGTGTTTAAAAGAGTGTTTAGATAAAATGTATTATTTAGTTGTTTTTAAATTTTTTAAAGTAAACATTAATTAAGTTAGTTATAAAGTTAATTATTATTAAAGGTTAAATCGGTATTATTATTTTAAAAAGGGTAATTATTCAATATTAATATATTATATAATAGCTTTATTTTAAAAATTAGTTTTTGGCTAAAGTTTTACTTAAGGAATTATTATAGAAATTTCGTAAGTACTATTTTGAAAATTATTAAATAGAGATTTCGGAAGTATTGGTATACTCCCATGGCGTAAATTGTTGAACTTGGATTTCTCTGGGATAGAGACGTAACCACTGAACTATGGTCCATGGTTTGATATCACAGTGGTACTTTCCATGTTATTTAAAAGGGTTTTTTAATATTTTGAAAGAAAAAGATAATTTGTTAATATGCTAAATTCGATAAAATAAGTGTATAGTTTTGGATAAAAAGATTAATTTATTTAAAATATAAATTAAATAATACTTGGTGTTTTCCAGTGGAAATAAAATACTTGGTTGAATGATTGTTTTAATTTGATAGTTAAATAATTGAATATCAAATTCGGACCTAAATATTTCTTTAGAAGTATCTAGGAGAAATACGGGATTTATAGAGTACAATTATAGTTTGAGGTGCTATACTGTACGTATAAACTTGTTTCGTTCTTCTAGGATGTTTATAAGGGAATCCATTAAAGAAAGGTTAGATGGTGATCCCCAATCTTATTTTCGTCTGTTTACTTCCTAGAGAACCGGGGCTGAGTTTACCGGGAAGTATCGAATGTTGATTCGAAGAGAGCAGGATCAGATTTGTGATCTGAAACCACTTCGATCAAACTAGTACACTTTCGAAATGAAGACAAGCGCTTGGAGTCAAAGATGGAGCACTGAAGTGCAAGAGCTAATAGCTACTAACCCTGAAGGTGATTCCAAAATGGATGTAGTAGGAATAGGGGCTTCAATTTCTTTCGAATCAGAAACGGACTTGTATGGATGAATGCTATCAGTGCATTATCATTGGAGGAGGACAATGAGTATTCTAAATGAATATTTATAAAAAGATAATGCTTATCCTTGAGCCTCATCAGCCGAGAATGACTAAAAATCAAGGGAGATGCAGCAAGGCTAAGTGGATCGCACCCAAGTAGGGTAATCCCTATCTAAAGTCCCTTTTATTTGGTTGTGTGGCGGTTGCTGATCCCAACCGCGAGGTAATCTTATTCAGGCTATCCAGTTTATGGGATAGTATGGTCTTGTGTAGCAAGGGATCCTAAAGTGATCTTCGGTACGCTGTTCTAGATGTGTACTTTGACAGATGGTACCCAGTGCCTAGTCATTCAGTTGGAATCCGTTCTCCAATACGTGCCTTTATGGTTTTGACTGTAGAGCCTAGTATTGCTGGAATTTAATTAATGTAATAATTTTAGCTATTTGAATAATATGTACTTAGACACTATTATAATATCAGAGGATTTTGATATGAAATGTTTTGGTCATCGTAAGGTAAAAACCCATTATGTTTATTTGTGGCATGGTCTTACGAGATATCTTTGATTTTCAAAAGATATTAAACTTTAATAATTCAAATAGAGTGTGTTTTCTGAAGCTAGTTTTCCAGACTGGTTTGGGTGTTAATTTGTTGTAATGCTCGGGTTGGATCGAGTATGACAGATACATGATAGGATGCTATGTAGCTCTAGAGGCAAGCTGGATGACGAAGACGTATTTGATTTTACTCCGCTGTGCATAGTAGGCTGTATATTTAGCTTTTGTGAGGACAAGTTGTTATAACTATCCAGTGTTGTGTTATTGATATATTGTACTCCGATCATGTAATGTGCAAAAATAGTTATATATCTTTTTGTATAAAGACTAGTTATTATCTATTATATATTGTTCCACTGCGATTGTGAGATTATGTGTTGTTATTTCTATTTTCTTCTTCTTCCACTTTCTTCTTTACCATAATGATCTGGTACTTTCGGCGTTCGATTGCTAGGCATGTAAAACAGTTGACGTATTGATGTCGATTTTTCGAAGGTCGAAAATTCGGACCTTGAAAATTTCATAGAAAATGTCTATCTAAGAGAAAATAGCTATTAGAATGAAATGAATATTGATATAATTTTCTACGAAACCAAATCACAAATAAAATGTTTTGCGCAAGTTATAAGGAATACGTGAAAGGTATATACAAGGCATGGGAAGCACCATATTTTGTATGGCCTATTTCGAGAAATATAAAATATGTTCCTTGTAATTTCACATAAACATGAAGTCCGCTTTTAAAGGATTCATAGAAGGTTTCATAGCATCAATAATTTCTCGTAAGAGAAAGTAGTTCCATTACTTTAAGGTATAAAACCATTAGATGTAACAAGAAGATGTTCTGAAAACACGTAAGGACATTTTAAAGGTATTTTAAAGAAAAATTATTTAGTGGAAAAAGCAAATAAGTTTTTGGAAGAAAAAAACTTAGTAACAGTTAAATTTAAAAAAATCCCAATTTTTATAGAAAACTGTATAGGTCTTTAAAAGGAAAAGAGGAATAAGTTTTGAACTTAGAATTTGTAATGACCTGTAATTTTTTATAATTAAAAATTGTTATTTTAATGAGATTTGTGGTTTAATGGTAGAAGGAATAAAAATTTGTGATTAATGATAAGAATATAACTGAAATAAAATGAAATTGCATTAATTTAAGGTAATTGATAATGGCTTTGATTGTAATTCAAATTAATTAAAATGACTAAAGAGTTTTAATTGGTGATAGATTGTAAATTAATTGTAATAAGGTGAGTATTAATTGATAATTGGATCAAAAGGAGCAATTGATAATTTAAATGTTGAATAATTAATAAAATAAGGTGGAATGAATGGAAATTGAATAAAATTAATGAAATGAGAGTGGTTTTAACATTTGCTTGTAAATAATGAACTTATAAATGTTATTAAATGTAGGAATGTGACAACTGTTATCTGTTACCAATTTAATTAATCAATTACAAATAAATTTTACATGAATGTGAGTTAATACAATAACGGTAAATTGGAAATGTAATAAAACGTACATAAATGTCAATTACACTCATAGGGCAATAAATTGATTTAATAATAAAAATGGAACAATGATAAATGAAGTTTTGGGATTTTAAATTATAATTAATGTTAAAATCAACAAAGATTTATATTATTAGAATACTACAACTAATATGGTAAAAGATGATAATTGTAGAATATTTGTGTAACAAGAAATAAACAAACGTTAACTATGTCTACAGAGTTATAATTGATCAAAAAAAAAGATTTAAATAAAATTAAACCAATTTAGTGGAACTAAATCATAATTAATTAAATTTAATTGCAGTCGAAATTGAACACTGTAACTAATGCAATAATTAACACTAAAGTTATGTGTAGACTCATTTTAAATTATTGTAAATGTCCAAGTGATCAAAAATGATGAAATTTGTTAATTATCAAATTTGAATTAAAAAGTGATTTAATTAATTTAATATTAGTTTATTTAATTAATGTGAAAATAGTCATTTTGGCCACTGTCTCTGATTTCGACGAAGCCAGTTTCATCGGATCTGTAACGGTGAATTATTTTAGGGTTTCAAGTTTCGTAGCGATCAGACTTGTTGGTTGATCATACATACTCGAAATGCCTAGAAATCGATTTACTTAAATTTAATTGAAATCAAGTTGAAACACGCTGATTTCGAGCTAACTTCTTCATACGATGGATTTATGTCTTGAAATCTATTGCATTGATTTTAAAAATATCAAAGACATCTATTTTGATATATGGGATGACCTATTTTCATTTCGAGAATGAAACGGGCTTTGGGGTTGTAGTTACCGTTCAATCCAATTCAATCTATTCCATTCTTTTCTATTTTTGATCTGCCTATATACAGCTAGAAATAAACCATAGCTACTTCTTATTCCATTATTCAATACACAAATTTTACGTCTATCTCCTTCTTTTCAATGGCAGAACATATTCAAATTCCCAAACCCTAATTGCAAATCGAAATCAAATCGAAAAATCAAACTCCATCAAACTCTAACAAATTATATATCATTTTGAAGCTCTCGATGAGTACAACCCAAATCTGTGATTAGTTTTTCGATTTGGATCATGGTTTGGCCAGATTTTCCCAAAATGGTCATGACCGTTCATTAGATTGCGACCGACTTCAGCGGATCGTCGATTTATTGGTACTAGGTTGTGGAGAGAGGCGATGGGAGTTCATCCATGTGGTTTGCTTGACAATTTGATGGGTAAATTGACCGATTTTATTTTATTATGATTTAGTTAGGGTGGTGGCGTTGGGCTATTGGGTGAAGATCGGAGGGAGGTTGGTGCTCGTGATGGCCGAGCGGGGTCAGGGCATAGTCTGGTGGTGGTCCGAGTGGCTCGCTGCTCACCGTAAGTGGCCGTGGTGAGGCGGTGACGAGGAGTGCAGTGGTGGTTGTTCATTTCTCAATGGGGGGATGATCATACTCGAGTGACTTATGTTAGGGCTTCGTTTAGTTTGGGCAGTTGACGTGTTCAATTTTTTTTTTGTTTGAATTATATATCGTTTGACTTGCGAATGCAAATAACTTTTACGTACGAGATCGGATTTACGCATGGTTTGTTCCATTGTGATCGTATCGAAATTCCAAATATTTTGATGCTAGTTTGGATAAATTCTGAGGCCGTTGAATTTTGGGCCCTATTTTCGATTTCAATTCGATTTGAAATCAAAGGTGAGTGTTTTAACCCACTCACACTATTAAATCTTCTTATGTTAGTTAAATTAAATTTATGATGTGATTAGAAATTAATTGATCGATGTTTGGTATGTTTAAATTGTCATTCCAGTTAAATTTAACTTTTATTGCGTTTAATCATCGTTTATTTAAATATTGAATTTAATTTAATACCTGTTATTGATTATCAGTTATCTATTGACATTTATAGGTTGATTTGGATGATGATTGTGATAGATGTTTGATTGATTGATAGCGGATGTCTGGATGTTGTAATTTATATTGTTATAAAGTTGCTAGTTCCATATGGGTTGAAATGATACATACATGAACGATCTATAGATTAGGAAAAAATCGTTATGGGTTGAAATGATAGACTCAAGTGATTTTATGGGTTTTTATTTAACTCAGGATCGCGGTTTGAAATGAAATATAAATATAGAATTTTAAATTCTAGTTTGAAATGATAAATATCCATATCACTTAACCATAGGGTAGGAAATTATATACGGACACGGGATCGGTTAAATCAAATGATGTTTAATTCTTTAAATTTTGAATTAAGTTAAATGGCATTTTTGAAATAAAAATGTTATTATATAAATAGTATTATTTTTTATTACCCAAGCATTAATGCTGAAATTGGAATTGATTCAATGAATTGTTCAAAGGATTTAAACTGGAATTTCATAGTTGAAGTTTCAAATATGAATAAATTTGTCGAAATCGAGTTATTGAAATGTTGGGCATAACTTTAAAATCTATTTAAACTAATTTAAATTATTTTTATTAAATTAACTATTTTATTAAATTTGAGCTATTTTAATTTATTTTAATATACTATAACCTATTTAATTCAATTTAGTATATTTTACCTATTTTAAACTAATTAAATTTATTTAATCTATTTTGTAACAACCCAGTATTTTGTGATTATTTTAATTGTTTATTTTAATTATTTAAATTGAAACTCCTGATTTGAAAACTTTATTACATTTATTATAATGAATAATTTTTTTATTTTAAATATAAATTTGATTTTTGTGTGAATTATAATTCCAAACCTGAATAAATAAAACATTTCCTGAAAATGAAGATTTTGGTCAATTTGGTAAAACTTTGACTTTTAAATTTAAATTTTAAATATTTGTATTTTTGAATTTTATCCTTTATTATGAAAATATATTAAATTTCAAGAATACTAATTTTCGTTTCGTTGAAATCCGATTTGTATTGTGAAAGTTACGCTTTTTACAATATTGAGTGTAAATCGAGTTACTAATAAAATTGTCTATTTTAAATTATATAAATAATAGTTTTATTTGTTAAATAATGTTCTAATATGTGTTATATGAAATTTTAGGAGTATATTTTATTTTAAATATTTTTAAAGAGATGATAAAAAATTTGCAAAGTTTATAGCGTTTATTTCCTAATTTTTATAGGCTAGCTTCTATTTTTCTGCTATTTTCTTCATTTAAATTATATTTAATTAAAATTTATTTATTTGTTTTTATGAATGCATTTTTATTTTATGTTATTATCTTATTTTTAAATATTTTACAAGTCCATATAAATTTTCCAAAGTTTATTCTGTTTATTTTCAAATTTTCTTGACTAGTTTGCATTTCCTAAGCTATTTTCTTATTGTTATCATATATCATTATTATTTACTTATTTATTATAACAACCTGCATATTTGTACTAATTAAATTGACGATATTCCAACTTGTCAACTTAAATAATACAAAACACGAATCATTAATGGAGTGTGTGTGTGTGTGTATGTAAATGAGAATCATCACAGAATCACAGAAATATAACATCACAGAATAGTGCAGCGGAAATACAATATAGCCATAAGAGTAGTTCATGACTCTACCCATAAATACAACAACGTCTCAGATAAAATAAAATAGAACAACATAGATGTCCAATAGTCCAAATAGAAAGAGCAATACTGATAAGATAAGATAATGATAGTCTTCGGTCTTCAGCTACAAGTAGAACAACAACAATCCTCAGTCCGATCCGAGCATATGCACAAACAAACACTCGAATCAGGACATATATTCTTATACAGATAATATGGTTCAAGATTTGAAATAACAATAACTCAAAGATGAATGGAATAACATCTTTAAGGATCCGTTAAACTATTTATACTAATGTACGATAGATAGATAACGTCTAACAGTAAAGTAAAATGTCAAAATAGTGTTAAGGTGTTACCATTGTCCCCATTAACACATTTTATATAGCATTATAGTCTATACAGCACTGTAAACTCCACCGTAAACTAGTGGGATATCAGGGAGTACTCCATAGGTATAATACAAAACAAATTCGTAGTGTTCGCGTATATGAGAATAAAGTATGACTAGGAACATGAGGCAATACCCAAGGTAGTGAAACTACCGTTTGCCTAATCCGGACTGGTGAGAACGCATCGCCGCAACGATCGCAACACCACGAAACAACACTCCAAATTCAAGGGTGCGCACCAATCAATCACAAAGTAAATGAGTAGTTTACGAAGAAGTGTGCTCGCTCGAGGTAGCTAACCCCATTTGGCCCGGCACGGCTCCTATTTTAGTCATTTCCAATTTGACACAAGTGTAAAGGCTATCCATTATCGTTCTCTTTCTTCAGTCATCGCGTACGCCAATCCAACCACTTCATTCTGGATCACACTCCGCGTATAGTTATTAAAGTGGTTTTCGGTTTAGAAAGTGAGTATGTACCTAACCGATTCCTATTCCTTTAATAACCTTCGTAATTAATTAATCGATTGGTCGTTTAATATATTTCAAAACCGAATCAATTTCAATTTCAATTACAATTCGTAATTCAACATTTCATTAGTCTTTCTAAATCAATTCCAAAATTTGCGTTTCACAAATTCACAATTTCATTTAAAAATTTCTATAATTCAATTTCAAAGTCCACTTTTAAAACAATTCAAGTATTCATTTAATTTCGTATATAAGTTCATCCCATAATCATTTAACTTCATTTAACATTCGAATCGATTTAAATTCAATTATCGAGTTCATTCGATATTCGTTAATTTAATTATCATTTAAACAATTTCTGTAAATGTCTAATTCATTAAATTTAGTTCTTAAGTTCAACTTCATTATTAAAGCTTACAAATTAAATTTAAATTAAATTTGTCAAATCCAATTCTTTAAATTCAAGTCTTCCATTTGTTTCGATAAAGCACATTTTTATTTCTTGTAAAAGAAATCTAATTTCATTTACTTATTACCTTAGTTACATTTTCAAATTCAATAAATAAGAAACATAGTTTACTTATTCAAGAGGTCCCATTTACTTAACAAAGAATTCAATTTAAGTCAATTATTAAATAGTCCAATCTCATCAATTTATCAATAGTTTCAATTTCTTAAATTTTAATCATTTCAAAACTCATTCATTAATTATTCCAAACTTAATTTATTAATAAATTTTAAAACTTAATTATTACTAATTTCAAAACTTAATTATTAATAATTTCCAACTAAATTGTTAATTAATTCAAAACCTAATTATTAATAACTTCAAAATTAATTATCGAATAATTCTAAATTTAATTATTAAATAATAAAATTTTAAACAATGTTCTTTTGTCAATTACGACGTTAATATTTGTTTCAAATTCAACCTATTCACATTTACATTCATTCAAATTTAAATTCCAAATTTTTTCAAAACCTTGTTATTAGTTAAATAATTTTATTTTATTTTAAATCAAAACATTTACCAATCGGGTTTAATTTAATTTTCTATCCTAAGTCAAAGTTATTTGGGTATCTATCATTTCAACCCGATTCCATTTCAATTCAAAAAAATCAAAGCATACAAAGGGAACTTGCAGTGTGATAACTGGGATGGTGTCAAAGTAAATAAACAAGCAATAGCATCCATACATAACAATTCAAAATTTTATTTAAATAATCCCGAAATAATCATATTAATTTACATTTTTTATTTATGCAAATTAATATAATTATTTCTAAAATCTACACTATCATTTCATGTAGATTAAAGATTATTACATTAGGTTTTCACTTGTCGTTCAATTATTATTTCAATTTATACTACAATAATAGATCAAAGATACGTTCAAAGGTATAAAGTTTATTTATCAAATTCTACGTGTTAATTTAATTAACAATTAAAAGGTCAAGTTTAACAAATCAATATTCAACATATGAAGGGGTCAAGTTTAACTAATCAACATTCGACATATGAAATCCATTTTAAATTGTTAACTATCCTATATAAATTTCAACTTGCAAATTATTTATCACTTGACAATAACAATTAACATCCAATTCAACATCACATAGCAATCATTCAACAACCATACTTGTATAAGAATATAGTCGTGAAAATAAATTCACCTTTCGTGGATAAAGAAATTGATCCAAAGCAAGAATAAGCACGAATAGAGTCGGTATAATGCGAACAACGGACACTGTAATATCGACAAAAGAAAACGATATTAATACAATGAACGTTTGTATATAATTTATAAATTTGTATGAATGCGCTTACCGATGACGGAGAAAAGAACAAAAGCCGAAGATCGATGCTGCCGCAAAAGAAACTCAGTCGGTTGCTGCAACAACAGAGAAAAAGAAACGGTTACTATTTACTCAACAAATCGATACCGTTCAATTTCAATTTTTTTTTTTTGACATATGCATGCACGAGACCCCCCGTTATACACTTACGCACGCATGTACTAACTACACTTAATAACGCACGCACACAACTCTGTTCAACTTTCCTCTTCTTCTTTTTTTCTCTCTTCACGCAAAACAGTTTCACCTTTCACCTTCCTATTCTACTTACTACAACACTCACGCATATTTTCTTTCCTTCGTTTTTTTCAACTGAAAATTGGTACACAATCACCATGCAAGAACACCACCACGCACGCGAAAAACACTGCACATAACACCATACGCACACGGCCTACGCACACATCACTCTTTTTTTTCACAAGCCGTGACTCAAATGCATGAATTACATATAAAACTCCCCCTCGTACGCATGCATGTCCAGTTTTGTACATGCACCACCTACCTTCCTCTACTTGCAGCAAACCCTCCCCCCCAAAACTCATGTAACTTATTTATTTTTAATTTTTCCTCCATGCTTATAATTCCAACTTCCCTTGCATGCCTACCATAACTTGCAGCAAACCCCATTCCTTCTATTGCATGCCATATACGCTCATCACTAGCACACACAGTACATGCACACAACATCTTCAATTTTTTTTAACAAGCCGTATGCACTTGATCACTCACTCTCCCCAGAAGAATGCAGGTTGCGTTCATCACTCACTTTTCCTCATGCACATCAACATAGTTTCACCTTTCTCTCTTTTTTTTACTGTACAACCAAAGTTGTACATGCTAACACACTTCACTCACGCAATATATGCACCCACATTACGCACACAACTCCAATGCTGCAGTTGTGTGTGACGAAGTTTCAGCCATGTTTGATGAAGTTGTGCATTAGGTGAGGAAGGGAGGAAGTGAGTGGAGAGAGAAGGGAGAGAGGGTTAGGCTTGCTTTTAGTTTTTCGGCCGTGCTTTCCATTTGTTTATCTTTTTTTTACGGCTACTCAATTTATTTTCAGAAAGAAAATGAGAAGAAGTTGAAAGGAGGAGAAGTTTACTTGTTGAAGTTTTGAACGTAAGTGAAATAGTGAACAGTGCACTAAGCCGTTGCTTCTTTTAAAGTTTCAATCTCATATTCATAAATTTTTATTTTGGGTTCCCAAACGTTCACACTTTTTCCCAAGCAACTCCTAGCTTTCAACTACCCCTCTTCAATGCCTCAGTTGAGATAAATTTGTTTCTTTTGTAAACGGGCTAAAACTTGGGCTGAAATTTAATTTAACCGGTTCGCTGGGACGATTAAATTAACGCGACGATTTTCGTCGGACTCCGAGTAGCACGAATAAATATACCGTTTTGATCAGCGCGACGATACGCTTCCAACGGTACACAGATTATTGCGATACGATGGTTTTATAAAAATTCGAAATTACGCCGCTTAAATTGTACGATTTGCAAAAAAATTTAAACGGAACAGGCGATGACAGTTTTTGATGAAACGAATCACATAATCTTGATCAGAATAATTTTTACAACATAACTGTGTAAAAATATTTGGATTTGAAAAATAAATTTTACGCAGCTTTTTATGAACAGATATACAGTCAAACGCGAATGAAATTTACTATTATATTTTACGACGAAACTTTTTCTATACTCATATCTAACTAGATGTATGACATAAATAAAGTTTGGACGTTAATTGAGATCGTTTATAAATTTTTAAAATTTTATATTAATACGATGGATTTTAAAATTTAAAACTGGTCGGAAATTCAGGGTCGTTACAATATCCCGCACTCAAAACTTTTCGTACTCGAAAAGGAACGAGACGAATGAAGTAAGAATGAAGTAAAACGAAAAGTCAATATAGATTTTGAGAAATTTGAATAATACCTGAAATTAGTAATTCGGGGTTTGAATCCCAAATACTATCCTCAGTCTCCCATGTGCAATCTCGCTCATCTGCACTCCATTGGACTTTGATGAGATTTACCGACTTCTAAGTTGCTTTGTCTCACGATCGACTATCCGACGCGGCTTACTCTCAATAGTCAAGTCAGGCTCGATAACTATCTCTTCCAACTGAGTAGTATGGATGGTCATCGATGGATCGTGTACAACTTTGCGCAGATGTGAGACGTGGAACATGTTGCGCACACCGGCGAACTTCTCTGGTAATGCAACTCTATATGCCAATGTTCCAACTCTTTCCGTAATCTCAAACGGACCAACAAATCTCGGAGCCAGCTTCCCTTTCCTTCCAAATCGAACAATATTCTTCAAGGGTGACACTTTCAGAAATACTTTGTCTCCTACGCTGAATTCAAGATCTCTTCTCCTTTTGTCAGCGTAGCTCTTCTGTCTATCATGTGCCGTCTTTATCTTCTTTCTGATTTCTTCGATTTTTTCAAAAGCTTCCCTAATTATTTCTAGACCAAGCAATAATCGATCACCCGACTCGACCCAACAAGCTGGCGGTTTGCATGGCCGTCCATATAAGGCTTCGAACAGTGCCATACCAATGCTTGCCTGGTAACTATTATTATAAGTGAATTCAACCAAATGAAGATGGTCTTCACAGGATCCACCAAAGTCAATAATACAAGCTCGGAGAAGGTCTTCCAAAATCTGATTCACCCTCTCAGTTTGGCCATCTGTCTGAGGGTGGTAAGCCGTGCTTAGATTCAGTTTGGTGCCCAAAGTATCCTGAAATGCTTTCCAGAATTTACTGGTGAAAATAGGATCTCTATCGCATACAATACTGGATGGTACACCATGAAGTTTAAAAAATTCTCTCATGTATATCTCGGCCAAACTCGAAGCAGTACGAGTGGACTTGAATGGAATAAAATGAGCGGATTTCGTCAGTCTATCGACAACCACCCAAATGCTTTCGTTACCCTTTCTAGTCCTTGGCAGTCCGTCAATAAAGTCCATAGAAATCTGCTCCCAATTCCAACCTAGAATCTCTAGTGGTTGAAGCAAGCCTGTTGTCTTTCTGTGGTCATCTTTAACTTGTTGGAAAGTTGTGCATCTGCTAACATAGGTAGAAATATCACGCTTCATCCCACTCCAGCAATATAACTTTTTCATATTCTGATACATTTTAGTGACACCGGGACGAGATGAAAGCGATGATTGATGGTTTTCTATCAGCACTTCCTGTCTTAGACCATCAACATTTGGAACACAAATTCTATTATCAATTCTCAAGACTCCATTACTGTCAACATGTGCACCCAATTTATTGTCAGCATTTCCAACTCTGCCGAGAACTATTTCTTTGATGCGATAAAGCAAAGTGTCTTTGTATTGCTTGGCTATAATACGATCCATAAGAGCTGGGGAGACAGAAAGCTGGAATAACATTCCCTCAACAAGATTATAACATGCCATTGCTTGATTTCTGCTCAAAGCATCGGCTACGGCATTTGCTTTCCCAGGAGTGTAATTAATATCAAGATCATATGCAGCTAAAAATTCGAGCCATCGAACTTGTCTCTGATTCAAATCCATTTGCGAGAAAATATATCTCAATGACTTTTGATCAGTGAATAATTCAAATTTGGTTTCCAATAGATAGTGCCTCTATAGCTTAAGAACGAATACAATCGCAAGAAGCTCTAAATCGTGAGTTGCATAATTTGCTTCATGGGTCTTTAACTGACGACCCGCATATGCAATAACCTTACCTTTTTACATTAAGGCTGCTCCTAATCCATCCCGACAAGCATCTGTATAGACGGTCAATCCTTCGCTACCATCAATAACTGTAAGAACTGGGGCAGATGTCAAACTTTGCTTCATCTCATTGAAAGTTGCTTCGCACTTTTCACTCCAAATAAATTTCACATTCTTTCTGGTCAGTGCGGTAAGTAGGGCAGCAATACGAGCAAAGTTTTCTATGAATCTGCGATAATAGCCGGCCAAGCCCAAGAAACTGCGGATATCTGTAGGAGTTTTGGGAGTCTCCCAATCCTGCAAATTCAAAGGATTCGAATTTATATATTGATAAGTTGTTTAGATAGAATTGACAAGTAAGGATAGAACTTACATTGATTACGGCGATCTTAGCTGGATCGACCGAAATCCCATTCTCCAAAACAATATGGCCAAGAAAACGAACTTCATCTCTCCAAAAGTGGCATTTCGAAAACTTGGCTTTGAGCTGGCGTCTGCGAAGAGTTTCAAGAACAAAAGCCAAATGTGACCTATACTCTTTCTCATCTTTGGAGAAGACGAGTATATCATCTATGAAAACAAGAACGAACTTGTTAAGAACATCCCGGAAAACTCAATTCATCAAGTCAACAAAATAAGCTAGAGCATTAGTGAGGCCGAACGGGATAACTAGCCATTCATAGAAACCATTTTCAGTGCAGAATGCTGTTTTAGGAATACTATCCTCAGCGATTCTGAGTTGGTCAAATCCGGTAGCCAAATCAAGTTGAGAAAAGACTTTAGCTCCATGAAGCTAATCGAATAGGTCGTTGATGCGGGGCATCGGGTACCTGTTCTTGTGTGTGAGCTTGTTTAGCTCTCTAAAGTCCACATACATTCTGAGTGAGCCATCAGATTTGGTGACAAATACAACTGCAGCACCCCATTCTGAATGACTATGCCAAATCAAGCCTTTGGAAAATAGATCTTCAATTTAAACATTCAACTCTGCCTTTTCTTTAGGAGCCATTCTCCTAGGAGGAAGAACTACTGGTCGTGCACCAGGAATAAAGTCAATGCGGAATTCGATTTCCCACGGAGGTGGTATAGAATTGACTTCTCCAAATACATCAGAAAAGAATTGGACCACTGGAGTAGAGCTTAGTTCATTTGGATGGGAGTCAAGAGAGAATATAAAACTCCCAGCATATTCTTGAGGCGATTTTCCTTTAATAACTAAAGGTAACTCTTGTCGTCAATAAGAGAGATAGTTCAAGCTTTTCATGAGATAGCGGCTTTGAACTTTCACAGCCAATCAATGCCTAATAGTATATCGAATGCCTCTAATCCAAGGACATAGAAATCCCAAGTAAAACGGTGAATGCCATGCATAAGAGTGACATATTTGCAAACCCTTTCTAGGTTAGCGGTCCCTCCAATAGGGTTAGATACACATAAGGAAATAGATGCAAGAGTGGGTTCCAAACCAAGTTCATTACATAAATCAATAGATATGAAGCTATGTGTAGCTCCGATGTCAAATAGAACTCTAACAGGCAAGGTATGCAACATAAAAGTACTTTGCAAAGTACCTTGATTATCAGGAACTTCCGGGGCAAGTGTGGAAAGAGCAAAGACTCCTGATGGAGTACCTCTCTTCTGTGTTGGGCAGTCTTTCTTAAAGTGTCCAGGTTGTACGCAAATATGACACACACCCCTCCTAGTCATCTATGCCGGTGGCGGAACAGCTGCTTTTTGGAGATGGGCAGCTACTAGCATAATGACCTTTTTGGTTGTAGTTGAAGCAAGTAATAGATGATATGTCAATAGGCTTCTTCTGAGAATAGCCAAGCCTGGATTTCTTCTGCCAGTTCTTCTTCTGTTGCTCAAAATTTGGCTTCCTCTTCCCAGTCTGACTAGAGGATGGCTGAGTAGCTGGAGCCTTAGCGACTGATGTTCCCTTTGGCTTTTCCTCATATTGAAGAGCAAAACCATCAACTCGATGAAAGTTCCAGGGACATGAGTGGTGAGGAGCTCGTAATACTCAGGGCGTGCTCCATGTATGAACTTCTCATTCTTAAGAAGAGGTGTATCAATCAAGCCAGGTCCGAACTTGAATAGTTCGTTGAATTTTCTTTCATACTCAGTGCCAAGCTGAGTGTACTTCTTGCTAAGAGTGGAGAATCTGACTGCGGGAGCTGGGGCATGTGGTTCGGGAACGTTTCCCCTACCCCTGCCTCTAACATTTCTTCTGGTAGCCATCCTGGAATACCAAAAGTGATTTTCGAATCAAAGATAGAAATTTATGGAACTAAAGAGAAATTCAAATCGAATGAATTCAATAAGAAGAATGGAATCAAATTATATGGATTCTGACATGATTCTCCTCATTCTAGGGTATGTTTACCCTATCTCTAATGAGCTTTAAACTCCACAGGCTAAGGTTATAGGGAACCAACGCTTTGATGCCAACTATAACAACCCGTATATTTGTACCATTTAAATTGACGATATTCCAACTTGTCAACATAAATAATACAAAACATGAATCATTAATGGAGAATATATATATGTAAATGAGAATCATCACAGAATCATAGAAATATAACATCACAGAATAGTGCAGCGGAAATACAACATAGTCATAAGAGTAGTTCATGAAGCTACCCATAAATACAATAATGTCTCAGATAAAATAAAATAGAACAACATAGAAGTCCAATAGTCCAAATAGAAAGAGCAATACTGATAAGGTAAGATAATGATAGTCTTCGGTCTTCAGCTCCAAGTAGAACAACAACAACAATCCTCAGTCTGATCCGAGCATATGCACAAACAAACACTCGAATCATGACATATATTCTTATACAGATAATATGGTTCAAGATTTGAAATAACAATAGCTCAAAGATGAATGGAATAAAATTTTTGAGGATCCGTTAAACTATTTATACATAGTAATGTACGATAGATAGATAATGTCTAGCAGTAATGTAAAATATCAAAGTAGTGTTAAGGCATTACCATCGTCCCCCTTAACACATTTTATATAGCATTATAGTCTATACAGCACTGTAAAATCCACCGTACACTAGTGGGATATCAGGGAGCACTCCATAGGTATAATAAAAACAAATTCATAGTGGTCACGTATATAGGAATACAAGTATGACAAGGCACATGAGGCAGCACCCAAGGTAGTGAAACTACCGTTTCCTTATCTGGACTGGTGAGAACGCATCGCTGCAACGATCGCAACACCGCGAAACAACACTCCAAATTCAAGGGTGTGCACCAATCAATCACAAGTAAATGAGTAGTTTACGAAGAAGTGTGCTCGCTCGAGGTAGCTAACCCTATTTGGCCCGACACGGCTCCTGTTTTAGACATTTCCAATTTGACACAAGTGCCAAGACTATCCATTATCGTTCTCTTTCTTCAGTCATCGCGTACGCCATTCCAACCACTTCATTCTGGACCACACTCCGCGTATAGTTATTAAAGTGGTTTTCGGTTTAAACAGTGAGTATGTCCCTAACCGATTCCGGTTCCTTTAATAACCTTCGTAATTAATTAACCGATTGGTCGTTTAATATATTTCAAAACCGAATCAATTTCAATTTCAATTACAATTCGTAATTCAACATTTCGTTAGTCTTTCTAAATCAATTCCAAAATTTACGTTTCACGAATTCACAATTTCATTTAAAAATTTCTATATTTCAATTTCAAAGTCCAGTTTTAAAACGATTCAAATATTCATTTAATTTCGTATATAAGTTCATCCCATAATCATTTAACTGGATTTAACGTTCGAATCGATTTAAATTCAATTATCGATTTCATTCGATATTCGTTAATTTAATTATCATTTAAACAATTTTCGTTAAATTTCTAATTCATTAAATTTAGTTCTTAAGTTCAACTTCATTATTAAATCTTACAAATTAAATTTAAATTAAATTTGTCAAATCCAATTCTTTAAATTCAAGTCTTCCATTTGTTTCGATAAAACGCATTTTTATTTCTTGTAAAAGAAATCTAATTTCATTTACTTATTACCTTAGTTACATTTTCATATTCAATAAATAAGAAACTTAGTTTACTTATTCAAGAGGTTCAATTTACTTAACAAAGAATTCAATTTAAATCAGTTATTAAATAATCCAATCTCATCAATTCATCAATAGTTTCAATTTCTTAAATTTTAATCATTTGAAAACTCATTCAATAATTATTCCAAACTTAATTTATTAATAAATTTTAAAACTTAATTATTACTAATTTCAAAACTTAATTATTAATAATTTCTAACTAAATTGTTAATTAATTCAAAACCTAATTATTAATAACTTCAAAATTAATTATCGAATAATTCTAAATTTAATTATTAAATAATTAAATTTTAAACAATGTTCTTTTGTCAATTACGACATTAATATTTGTTTCGAATTCAACCTATTCACATTCACATTCATTCAAATTTAAATTCCAATTTTTTTTCAAAACCTTGTTATTAGTCAAATAACTTTATTTTATTTTAAATCAAAACATTTACCAATCGGGTTTAATTTAATTTTCTATCCTAAGTCAAAGTTATTTGGGTATCTATCATTTCAACCCGATTCCATTTCAATTCAAAAAAAATCAAAGCATATAAAGGGGACTTGCAGTGTGATAACTTGGATGGTGTCAAAGTAAATAAATAAGCAATATCATCCATACATAACAATTCAACAATTTATTTAAATAATCCTGAAATAATCATATTAATTTACATTTTTTATTTATGCAAATTAATATAATTATTTCTAAAATCTACACTATCATTTCATGTAGATTAAAGATTATTACATTATGCTTTTCACTTGTCGTTCAATTATAATTTCAATTTATACTACAACAATAAATCAAAGATACGTTCAAAGGTATAAAGTTTATTTATCAAATTCTACGTGTCAATTTAATTAACAATTAAAAGGTCAAGTTTAACAAATCAATATTCAACATATAAAGGGATGAAGTTTAACTAATCAACATTCGACATATATAATCCATTTTAAATTTTTAACTATCCTATATAAATTTCAACTTGCAAATTACTTGACAATAACAATTAACATCCAGTTCAATATCATATAGCAATCATTCAACAACCATACTTGTATAAGAATATAGTCGTGAAAATAAATTCACCTTTCGTGGATAAAGAAATTGACCCAAAGCAAGAATAAGCACGAATAGAGTCGGTATAATGCGAACAACGGACACTGTAATATCGACAAAAGAAAATGATATTAATACAATGAACGTTTGTATATAATTTATAAATTTGTATGAATGCGCTTACCAACGACGGGGAAAAGAACAAAAGCTGAAGATCGATGCTGCCGCAAAATAAACTCAGTCGGTTGCTGCAACAACAGAGAAAAAGTAACGGTTGCTATTTACTCAACAAATCGATACCGTTCAATTTCATTTTTTCTCCTTTTCTTCTTTTCTTTTCTTCTTTTCTTTTTATTTTTTTATTTTTTTATTTTTTTTTGACACATGCATGCACGAGACCCCCCGTTATACACTTACACACGCATGTATACTAACTACACTTAATAACGCACGCACACACCTCAGTTCAACTTTCCTCTTTTTTTTTCTCTCTTTACGCAAAACAGTTTCACCTTTCACCTTCCTATTCTACTTACTGCAACACTCACGCATATTTTCTTTCCTTTGTTTTTTTTAACAACTGAAAATTGGTACACAACCACCACGCACACGAAAAACACTGCACATAACACCATACGCACACGGCCTACGCACACATCGCTCTTTTTTTTTCACAAGCCGTGACTCAAATGCATGAATTACATGTGAAACTCCCCCTCGTACGCATGCATGTCCAGTTTTGTACATGCACTACCTACCTTCCTCTACTTGCAGTAAACACCCCCCCCAAACTCGCGTAGCTTATTTATTTTTAATTTTTCCTCCATGCTTACAGTTCCAACTTCCCTTGCATGCCTACCATAACTTGCAGCAAACCCCTTTCCTTCTATTGCATGCCATACACGCTTATCACTAGCACACACAGTACATGCACACAACATCTTCAATTTTTTTTTTAAACAAGCCGTGTGCACTTGATCACTCACTCTCCCTAGAAGAATGCAGGTTGTGTTCATCACTCACTCTCCCTCATGCGCAGGCAACATAGTTTCACCTTTCTCTTTTTTTTTTACTGTGAAACCAAAGTTGTACATGCTAACACACTTCACTCACGCAATACATGCACCCACAATACGCACACAACTCCAACGCTGCAGTTGTGCGTGATGAAGTTTCGGCCATGTTTGATGAAGTTTTGCGTGAGGTGAGGAAGGAAGAATGTGAGTGGAGACAGAGGGGAGAGTGGGTGAGGCTTGCTTTTGGATTTTCGGTCGTGCTTTCCATTTATTTATCTTTTTTTTACGGCTACTCAATTTATTTTCAGAAAGAACATGAGAAGAAGATGAAAGGAGGAGAAGTTTACCTATTGAAGTTTTGAACGTAAGTGAAATAATGAACAGTGCACTAAGCCGTTGCTTCTTTTAAAGTTTCAATCTCATATTCATAAATTTTTATTTTGGGTTCCCAAACATTCACACTTTTTTCCAAGCAACTCCTAGCTTTCAACTACCCCTCTTCAATGCCTCAGCCGAGATAAATTTGTTTCTTTTGTAAACGGGCTAAAACATGGGCTGAAATTTAATTTAACAGGTTCGCTGGGACGATTAAATTAACGCGACGATTTTCGTCGAACTCCGATTAGCACGAATAAATATACCTTTTTGATCAGTGCGACGATATGCTTCCAACGGTACATAGATTATTGCGATACGATGGTTTTATAAAAGTTCGATATTACGCCGCTTAAATTGTACGATTTGCAAAACAATTTAAATGGATTTGAAAGATAAATTTTACGCAGCTTTTTATGAACTGATATAAAGTAAAACGCGAATGAAATTTACTGTAATATTTTACGATGAAACTTTTTCTATACTCATATCTAACTAGACGTATGACATAAATAAAGTTTGGATGTTAATTGAGATCGTTTATAAATTTTCAAAATTTTATATTAAAACGATGGATTTTAAAATTTAGAAGTGGTCGGAAATTCAGGATCGTTACATTTATATTTTTTATTTTGTTGCATTTTCTAAATTTTAACTGAAATTATTATTATTTTCAGTAATTTAAACTTATATATATAAATTAAAGGTAATTTGAAAAGGTTATGACTTTTGGTTTTCCTATGGCTCTTTCTCTTCCACCTTTTCAAATGTAACCTAACTTTTCATTCATTTTGGCAATAACTATCCACATCATCAGCCGACCTCCTCCATTTCCACTTCACGTACATCTTCTTTCTCATTTTTCTGGAAAAAAATTCATCTCCAAGCCTTGAGAAAGTTTGGGTAAATTTCGTTTTCTTTTCTTTTGTTTACTTTTATTCTTCTTTGAATTGGATTTTGCACTTGTCTTCATCCCTATATGGCTCGGCTCCTCTCTCCTCCACCATCTTGGCCGCCTCCACCACCATCCCCTCTAACCAACATCACCTCCAGCCCTTTTCCATGCCATAGCCGAGCCCCTATGTGATGAAGAACCACCTTAAAATGAAGCAACATCACCTACATATGTACAAGCCGAGCACTTAGGTCTAGCACCACCTCTCTCAACCGCTTAGGCCGACCAACCAACACCACCACTGGTCTGATCTCCACCTAACACACCTTTGCACACCCTCACCTAACCATACCTGAAGTGGTCGTGCCCTCCATAGCCTTTGCCGAACCCAAAGTTGCATAGAAACCCTTGCTTTTGCCTTTGAACATTAGCTTCTTGCTCACAAACCTTTACACCACTTTCTCTAGGATAGGCCGACCACTATTGGTCCACAACCAGACCTTAGAACAAGCTTTAGTCGTGTATTTTCCAGCCATGGATGAGCCTATGCTGGATGAAGGAAAGTGCAATTGGTTTGGATTTGTTTTGTGCTTGAAATTAAGTTGTTTAAAAGTATGTGTAGAGTTTATTAATGTACATTTGAATTGTTTTGTCTCATGTATTCAAGGCATTGTTCTTGTCTCTCTCACACTCAATTCATTATCGTGCTCTCGTGCTTTTATGGATCTCTGTTGGGTGTAGTTGTTTGCCATCTTCGGCTTAAACAAGTGAGTTATTCTCACCAGACAATATGTACATATATAACTAGTAAATTGACCCCGTTTGAATTTGTAAAATGCATTAACATGTTACACCTCCTATATTATGATTATATGATGTTCACCCATGCTTAAACGCCTGTTATAACATCTGTTACTGTTATATTATGTTAATCTATTATTTTTATTAGTTTATCACACTGCAAGTTCCCTTTAGATTAGAATCACTATAGGTTGAAATGGTACATACCCGAACGGACTTTAGAATAGGAGAAAATCGTTATGGGCTGAAATGATAGGCCTGAATGATTTTCAATTATTTTCATTTACTTGGGATTGCATCTTTCAAACGATCAAACCAGGGTTTTCTTTGTAAATTATGAGTTGAAATGATATATTACCCGTATCACTTTGCCTAGGCTAGAAAATGTAATACAGACCCGTTGTTAAAATATGTTTTCTAGAATTTTTAAAATATTTTAGAAATGAAAGTATTATAATATTTTAATTTAAACTTAATAAAAAATGATTTTTGTAAAGCATTATCGATTTTCTAAAAATTTATAAGCGAAATAAATTAATGGTAAAGTTAGAAAATTTGAAATGTAAGTTATTTTGGGAAATTTTAATTTGGTGATAATTGGAATTTAAATTAAATATGAAATGTGGTAAATTCATGATAATTTGGATTAATGTGAATTTAAATGATTTTTATATTATATTAATGATTTTGAATAAAGTTAAAATGTGAAGTGAATGAATATTTAAGTTGAAATTTTGAAATATAACTAAAATTGGAAATTTATGAATTTGGCTTAAAAGAGAATTTTAAGTTAAGTAAATATAAATGAAATTAAGTTATATTTGAAAATTTAAACTTAAGTTTTAAGTTAAATTTAATTTAATGAATTTAAATTTAATATTGGAATTTAATAAGTGAATTATTATTAAATCTTGATTTTTGAATGAAAATTTAACTTTATAAAATCATGAATATAAGGGTATTCGAATGATTATTTTAAAAGTGAAATTTATGATTTGATACGTTAAAAATGATTTAAATAAAAATATAATTGTTTATGAAATTATATGAATATTTGATGTCAATTAACTGTAATTTTTTTTGAAATGCTATTATTTCTAATGTAAATGATATTACAACATTTGTAAATGCTGTAGTTGATAATAATGAACCAAATGGCCAAATTTAATTAAAGGCTATTATAGCATTTTTTAAGTGCTATAATTGTTGAATTTAACTAAGTCTATTTGAAACTAATGTAACCCTATTACAGCATTTTAAATGCTATCTTTTGTTAAATTGAACTGTTTCGAATGTAACTTTCCGTAGCGTTATGTAAATGCTGCGAAAAGTGAATTTTCAATGTTTTGATAAAATTAAGTGAATGAATGAACTTTGAAAAGTTTAAAATTTTGGAAATTTAATCATTTAATTATTAAATATAATAACTTCATTTTTCATGATTTAAAAATGAAGTAATTTGTTTTGGAATATAAACTATTTTGAAATGTGTTTTGAAATGGTATTTAAATTAAATAAAAATGAATATGGTTTGGAGGATATGATATCTTGATATTTTGAAATGGATTTTTGATGATATTGAATTTTGAAATGATACTTGATTTCGAAGTATAAAATACCATTTTGAAATTTTAACCGCGGGATTAGTTTAAGTTATTGTGCATTTATACTACAGTTCACTTGAGTTGGTTTACATTATATAGTATATATGTCCTGACTCGAGTATTCTGTGTTTTATTTACGCTCGAGTCAGCCTGAGTATTTACAGCTTAGCTTTGGTTTTATTTTCTGTGTTGGGGATGCGGATTAAGGATCTTAAGGCAGAAATAACACTAGAGGAGGGATGAATAGTGTTTTAAAGAATATATGAACTATATGACTAAATTAAAACTTTCAACACAAATCTAAACAGAATTCTAACACAGAATGATCACAGAACATATAACAAATGCAAATAGTAAAGTAGATCAAGTAAAAGGAAAGAACACACCGGATTTTATACTGGTTCGAAATCCTCCTACATCCAGTCCTGCACCAAGGCTATATCCTTGTACAGATTTTTATAAGCCAATATCCAAATTACAACCCTCAATTTCTAAGGCCTTGAGGAACCCTCCTATCTCCGGGTCTGGGGTAAACTCTCTTGATTTACGGAACACAAGATCACCCTAATACTTCTTAATAACAATCCTTTTGAATGGATAGACTCTATGGACTTTTTGAATACAAATTAATCATACAACTCTGAATAGCACTTTGATCTTTAGTAGAATGATGGAGAATCAAATAGAGAGAGTATCTAAATGATTTCCTATTGAGAATTTGGCAGAATGATGGCACGATCTTGAAAATATGAAGTTTTATGGATATGGAATGGTGGAGAAGAAAGAGTGAAGAAAATAAGAAAGTAGCTGTTAAAAAAATTCGTTTTGGAAGCCTTTATATAGATGCACAACAGTCATAACCATTGGCGAAAGGTTTTCAAATGAATGGACACTTCTTTTGAAAATTGAATTTTGAATCCAGCTGTCACCATGTCGACATGGGTAATTCCTATATGTCGACATCCCTCAGTTCAAAATTATAGAGATGTTGTTCTGTAATGGCATTTGAATTTAAAACAAGTTGAAACTTCTTTGAAGCAAAGTAAACCGTTTAAACAATATTTTGAGATAGAGAATGAATATAAAACATTATTTTAAATATATATATATATATATATAATTGATATAGACCGTCTATTATATAAGTAATATTTAAAATCAGAATAAGGTTTGAAGTTTTAAAAATAGAAGTTTTTAAAATCAGAATAGAGGAATATTTCAAGGCTAAAACAAAGTTTGAAAATATTTTTGAAAACATGATTTCGAAAGCTAAAACATTTTGAAAACAGATTTAAAAACATTTTGAAAAATCTATTCAAACTAAAATTGCAAGAACCTTCCTACAGGGCTCCTCCATAGGACTCGAGAACTTGTACAAAGTAGTTTAAATGATTTTGATTTTCGTGAGTTTGTAAGCCACTTGTCGTAGGTTTGTAAGCTACTTGTCGTTGGTTTGTAAGCCACTGGTTTCTATAGAAATTGGGTTCCATCCCAAAAGAAAATTGGAAGAAAGATGAGAGTGCTATTATGAAGTTTTAACAAAATACTAGACACTTATCTGTCACGACCCGAATTTCACTCCCAGAAAATCGCGTCATGAATGAAGAAAGAAAGGGATAGAAGAAGAAAGAAGAAGAGAAGAAAGAAACAACATCAGAATCTAACACAGCGGAACGAATAAATTATATATATTAATAACATAATACTTTACATAGTATCATATACATCAGAGATACACAGCATAATCAACTCATACTAGACAGTTATAGACACCTATCTAGTTATACAACTCAATACAACAACTCAGAGAACACACAGCGGAATACTCAATAGCTATACGCAGAAGCCTCCTGCTCCATTGCTCCTCCACAAATCGTCAAAGCTAATCCAGAATTCTAACCTGAATCCCTTGACTACTCATAAAAATTTGAGTACCCAAGAGTTTATGAAAAACAAAAATAAACTCCGGGTCAGACATGGGTCTAGTGTGAGTAACAGGTTAAAGTTGCTTAACTTTTAAAAACCTTTGAAAAGAAAGGTATCACGTAAGACTTCCCACACATAAACATGGAAAAGTTTTTACCTTACGCTAACCAAAACATTTAATAGGAAATCCTGTGATATTATAATAGTGTCTAGGGTTTTCAAGTAAAATACAGAAATAGCTGAAATGCTTACATCTCACATTCCAACATAGTTGGCCACAACTAATTCGTACGGCACTTATTGGATTTTGGATTCCATACAATGGCAGGGCTACTGGGGTACCGCCCGTCACAGTACGTGGTCTAGATCACCGTACCGAGGAGCCACCCTAACTCCCCTGCAACACAAAGCCGGACCCGTTCCTTACTGAACAGTTCCAAATAAGACAACCCCGACGGTTGTAGCTACTAAACCGTCCCACACAGCCGAAATAAAAGGGACCTCTAGACAGGGGAAAATCTTACTCTCAAGTGGGGGCTACCCACGAAGCTTTGCTGCACCTCCCCTGTTTTAGCCATTCCCGGTTGATGAGGCTTGAGGTTACGATTACCTTTATAGGACATATCACTTAGAATGCTCATCGTCCACCTGACGATGTTCTGAAAGCATTCAATCCATACAAGTTCGTTCCGGGTTCGAACGAAACCGAAGGCATTATCTCGTTACACTCATTTTGGAATCACCCTCAGAGTTAACGACAATAACCCTTGCACTCTAAATCACCATCTCGAATCTATAAGGACTAATTCCGTCAACTCATTACGGAATCACCCACAGAGTTATAATGACTCATAGTCCTTACACCTCGAGTCTTCACAAAGCTCTACTTAGATTCACGACCTAACGTTATTTGGAAACGATGTGGTTTTCGGATATCCAAATATGGAAACCCGATCCCGGTCTCATCGAAATCCAAAGCGTGTCTTTAAAGGTCCAAGTTGTTTTAAAGTTTTAAAACAATTCAATACAGTATCTATATATACACAGATAGATAACTTAAATCATAACTGATAATCAACATTATCATATAACAGATAATTCACATCATCAATATCAAATAGATATTCCATATATCAACATCACAATAGATAACCTATGTTATCATCACAATATCATCAAACATCCATACCACACAATATCATTTATCTCATTTCTGAGATCACAAAGCATCCAAGTCAATCCATGACATCCATCCATACATAAGCAAGGATTTACTCATACCAAATATAATTAATTTAAATTGAATTAAATTAATCATCTCTATCTCAAATTAATTTAAAATGAATTAAATTAATTCCTTCATCTTTAATTAATTTAAAATAAATTAAATTAATTGCTTTACCAAATTATCTTGCTTACTCAATCATTTAATTGATTACAATCAATTAATTCATCATAAATTACTTTAATTAATCACTCTTGATTAATTATACTTAATTACATTTATGTAATTATCCTTAATTAATTCCACAAATTAATTATTCTCACTAAACAGTAATTAACCCTTTAATTATTTCAATTAAATTAATTAATCATAATTAATTATCTTAATCCTTAATTAATTACATTTATTAATTACCTATTATTGATTAATTAATCCTAATTAATCATTCTTAATTACATCATTAATTAAAATAATTAATGATCTTAATTATTCCTTAAATTAATTACTCAAAGTAATTAACAACTTAATTACTATATTAAACCAAATTAATTATCCTTAAATTAAATTTCTTAATTAATACCTTGATTAATTATTTAAATAATTAATCCAAATTCCTTCATACTTAAACATCTCCTTAATTACAACCTGTAATTATTAAATAATTACTTAACTAAGTAATTTCCAAATCATTAATTACATAAAGTAATTATTCTTTACCCAGGTGTTTAAAACTAATTAAACTTAATTAATTAAATTAAACAATCTCATTCAATTAAATTAATTACATTAAGTAATTAATTTCTTAATTACTTTATCAAGTAATTACTCAAACCATTTATAAATGATTATTATTAAATTAATTAATCTAATTAATTATAAAAATTAACTACATTAATTAATTATTAAATAATCATGGTTAATGACCTTCAGTAACCATCCTTAAATTATTTTATAAGGTAATTCACTTAAATTAATTACTATTTAATTTATCTTTAATCATTTATTAATTAAAGTTAATTATTAAATTAATTAACCTTAATTTAAATCTTAATTCATAATTAATATTCATTTATCATTAATTAATATCTTAATTAATGATCTTAATTTCAAATTGATTAATCATTAATCAATTATTAATCCCAAATACAATTAATTAATTAAATTAATTAATTAATCTTAATTACCTTATTAATTAATTCTAAACATAATTCTTAGTCAAATTTTCAAAATAAAACATAACTTAATTATGTTTGAAACAATATTATTCAAAACAAAGTACTTTTTGAACTTACCCTTAAATTTCAATTTAAATTCAAGTTTAAAATAGGATAATTCTAAATTTATCGAAGTTTTAAATAAATTTAAAACTTAATTAAATTGCAAATCTAACAAATACTATATGAAAATTTTAAAGTTAATTCCATTTCAAACCTTTAATAACCTAAGTTTTCACTTTAATTTAAAACTTCAAATTAAACCTTACTTTAAAATTTAAACCTGAAATCCAAATTTAACTTTTAAATTCCAGATTTAAATTATCCTTAAATCTATTCATATATTTTAAAAAAAAACATTATTATTAAAAAGTTTCAATTTTTTACCCAAAATAAAATAGTTGATTAAGTTAAATCTTGAAACTTCAATTTTAATTTAAAAACCGGGACTTACATTTGAATCTGAAAGTCAAACTTGCATTTGAATTTACTCTTAAATTTTAATCAAAACCCAAAACTGCAGATTTAAATAGTTCAACCCAGATTTTAAAAAAAACAAAGAACAGTTTTTAAAAAAAACCTGGAATTGAATTCATTTCAAAAATTCAAACTTGAATTTGAATCTAAAATACAAACTTGAATTTGATTTAAACTCAAACTTTCTTAAAACCTAAAAACTACAGAGTTTACAATTTTTAAAACCCAGATTTACAACAAAACAGTTTTTATCTTAAACCAGGAAAACTGCAGAGTTCAACCCGAGACAAAACCATTTCTACTTCGGGTTTTATGCTCTCCCACTTCGAGTTACTAACCAACTTGCTCCGAGTCAATTCAAATATCTCCCCTGAACATTCCCAAACCCAACATCACCAGAGTTTCACCTGAAAACTCATCGCCGCCACATCTGCCGATCATTCGTGATGATCCAACAACCTCAAAAAAACTCAATACCCTAACTACAACACCATGTTGAACAAAAATTCAAGCATTCAAATTTAGCTTGAAAACCCCAAATTTTCAAAACCTGAAAACAACTTACAGGTTTATTCAAAACCTGTAAACTTCCACTTCACGCTGCTCCGACCATCGGACTCCTGCCCCCTTTTGCCACGAACTCCATTACACATCCACTACCCATACCCCAAAACCCAGAACACTCGGTCCATCCTAGCCTTCCCACTGATCCATGCTCACACCCCATTACTAAACTAGGTTTAACTGAAGGAACTTAAAACTACACTAAATTAAATCAGTTTAATCACTTCTCTGATTTTTTTTTTATTTTTTCCAGAATCTATGATCCATTCTTAATGATACAGAAGAGTTCTAACATTCCTCAAGTTACAGATTGCAAGTATAGGCACAGATTTATATTTTTATTCAAGAACAAACTGTTTCTATTTATACTCACTTAAGTTTAGCTAACCTCAGACAGACAACATTTTATCATATAAATATTATGATTCTAATCTAAAGTAAGCTAACAAATTAAATTTCTTAAAGACAGATAGTAACAAAGGTTTTAACAGATTTTGGTGGATTCATTTAAATGGGAAGATGAACTCAAAGGCAGAGCATATCAACATGCATTCACAAACATATAACCAAACTTTTATGAACACAACATAATTTTCCTTTATCTCAATCATTATATCAAGCAATCTAATATATTTTGAGGTTTCAATGTTCTCACTTTTTGAAAAAAATACAAAGCTCAGTTGAATATGCAGAAAACTCAAAATGCAGGCATTCCATCTCATACACAAACACAGGCACATCCATCATACTCAACAAGCAATAGATTTAAGCAACTATATTTTAATTTAGTTTTTAAAATAAATTGTTACTCACCAGTGAATGCAGACCACCCTGTTGATCACTTGAATTTGCAGAACATGAAAGTTGCAGGCTTGACTTTATAAAAATGCAGTTGTTAATCTCCAAATGCATGCAGATGAAGGTGATGTTGTTGCTCATGATTCACAGCCTAATTACTTGCATGTAGGAAATAGATGATGCAGTAGCAATTTCCCCCAAACACATGCATGTAGGTGTTTGTTTAACCCAGTTTTGAAACAGAGTGCAGAAGAAACAATGCAGGTTCTCCATTTTGATTTTTTTTGCAGTTTTCATTTGAAATTTTACAGATGAAGGTGGATTTGATTTGAAGAGGTGGAGTATACAGGTTTGAATTTTAGAATATGCAGATTTGATTTTTTTTTTTTATAAAGAGGAACATGCAGATGGTCTTTCAACCCAGATTCAAGCAGAAATGCAAGGGTCTTCATTTTGATTTTGAAATGAAGTGAGATATGCATGTTTTGCTTTGAATTAAGGAAATGCAGATTGAATTTGTGGTATGCAGATTAAGGCTTTGAGGGTTTGCAGATTGATGGATTTGAAGAGGAATATGCAGATTTGTTGTTGAATTTTATATGCATTTGTGAATGTTATATGCAGAATTTTGATTTTGGGATATGAAAATGTAATATGAATGAAGATTGTAAATGTATTCTCAGATTTTAATAAAAGAAAAGAAAATGAAAAACTAAAACTAACACTTGTCAAATGGTTATGCTAATTTTTACACACATGTCAATAAAAATGCATATGAATTTAACACATGTTATCCTTTTAAAAATAATAATTAGTATTTGATTTTCAACTAAAGTGTGTATTAGCTTAAATTGAATTTGTTAATTTATATTTAACATATGTATAAATTTTACAAATGGAAATAAAACAAATCATGTAAATAAATGAACTTATACATATCAAAAATTAAGACAATCAAACAATATAAAAGTTTATATTTTTAAATTTAAATTCAACTAAATTCAAAATCAAATATTTTTCAAATCAAGTTATAAATAAAAATTCAATTTGAAATAAAAATTACAAATTCTATTCAAGCTTATTTTAGAAAGACAATACAATATTAATATTGCTTTTATAACTCTTTTATTATTAAATTAAAAACATTTTACAAGAAATTATATTTTTATCAAGCCATAAAACCAATTTGTTAAATTTATTCTAAATTTAAAACTAAATCCAATTTTAATTAAAATATGAACCATATATTTATATTGAAAATAGAAATCAATTTATTATTTTAAAAAGATAAAATAACCAATTTAAATAATTATTGAAGAAGATTATTAATTTTATCTGAATTTTTATTAACAGAACATCAATATCAATTTAATTTTAACACAGATTATTAAATTGATATTGTTAAAAATTCCGGGATGTTACAATCCTTCCCCCTTAAAAGAATTTCGTCCTCGAAATTTAAAACAAAGGTAATTTAATAATCTTATTATATTTTAATTTTAAACACATGCATATATCAACATATGCTAACAACCAAACAACCAATTCAACCAATCAAACAAATCTAATTATTCGGACAAAATCTGGATTAAATTACATCGAGTTTCCCCAGGTGTGTATATATATATCCACCGGGATACTCGCCCTAGAAAATCCAAACAAACAATACTATGAAGCTACAAAGATCCTATACAACTATATCTAAACACTAGACAAGATATCAGACTACAAACGAGTCTGACTCAACAACCAAAACTCCAGAACTGCTGGTTCTACAACTCGAGACAGATCAAACACGTACTCTCTCAGAGATACGTGAAACTCATCGATCCCAGTTATCCAAACTGGCAATCCAATCCGGTAGATCAATCACTTAATCTCCAAGATCACAGAAAAGATCCAAAATACTTCAGAGCTAGCTGCTCAGACTTACCCAATCTTATAGCTCACCTTTGATCGGGGAAAACTTATCTAAAATTAAATCTCCGACTTCAGAGTCCAAATCTCTTTGACTCTTATCCACAAAACTCTCCAAACGATCCTAGGCTGTCCACAACCTACCAATCAGCTCAACCTTCGCTGATGCTTCTAGAAAGAAACCAGACCAATCAACTTCAACAAAATGATCTCCTCAAGATCAACCAAAACCAACCATTCAAACTCAACTCCTCAATATCAGAAGACAACAACTTCTTCTGTTCAGAAAAAGAAAAGCAGATACACTTCCAAACTGCTTCCGCTGCTCAACTCTGATCCGACACAGAAGATAATACAGAAGAAGAACACAAGCACAAACCGGACAACACACCCCAGAGATATGGTTCAACAAATCCATAATAAAAACTCAGAAGTTCCTCCAAAACTCCAGGTTGCTACACCAACTCAATCTCCTGGAACCAAATTCTGACTTCTTGAAGACATCCAGAAAAACTCAGATAACCTAAGAGAACTCACAAACAATCGCAAGTCACTTTTGCGAACACCCAAACCAAATCCAAAGAAAACTGTTCTCCCTTAACCAAACAGAACAGCTCAATCTCAACTAGCTAACCCATCGAAGAAACGGGTCCATATAACTGCTTCTGAACTCCACTTCAGAAAAACTGCTAAACCAAAAGATCTCTTGCCAACACCGAGAACACTCCATACTGCACTGCTGCCTCAGATGCCAAAGAATTCCAAAACAAAGCTCTCCGAGAAACTCGGACTTCAAAGCAAACAGAAACTCAAGCTGTCCCCAGCCACAACACTGAAGCAGACCCACTTCCTTAACTTGTTCCAACGAAAACATCTTCGGGAACATCCATAGTCACTGCATCTCATCACGCAGCTACTACTTCCTGAGGTATACAAAATACCATCACTTACTTCAGCTCAACCAAGCAGATCCAAACACTACTCATCTAACTTCAAAAATGAACTCCGAACCTTAACAGGTTTCCTTCAGAGATTAATGAAGTTCTTCATTACTTCAGAACTCAATCGAGACGGTATTAGGTCTACAGTCTCAACAGATACACTTCCAACCTCAAACATTCAAACTCCAACCAATGGTAGTAATCGTGTAACACACAATACTACCTCATCTACCTTCATAACTTATATTGGAAAACCTGAACGGGTAACCCAACAGATAGGTAGAAATATATATAGTTATATATAAAAATTACAAATACGCACTCTCAAGAAAGACACCACTACTGAGCCTAGGTATTCACTCAACCTAATGCTCCCTAAAGAAAGATTCATTCCAGAGCCTAGGTATTCGCTCAACCTAAAGCTCTGATACCACAATGTCACGACCCGAATTTCACTCCCAGAAAATCGCGTCATGAATGAAGAAAGAAAGGGATAGAAGAAGAAAGAAGAAGAGAAGAAAGAAACAACATCAGAATCTAACACAGCGGAACGAATAAATTATATATATTAATAACATAATACTTTACATAGTATCATATACATCAGAGATACACAGCATAATCAACTCATACTAGACAGTTATAGACACCTGTCTAGTTATACAACTCAATACAACAACTCAGAGAACACACAGCGGAATACTCAATAGCTATACGCAGAAGCCTCCTGCTCCATTGCTCCTCCACAAATCGTCAAAGCTAATCCAGAATTCTAACCTGAATCCCTTGACTACTCATAAAAATTTGAGTACCCAAGAGTTTATGAAAAACAAAAATAAACTCCGGGTCAGACATGGGTCTGGTGTGAGTAACAGGTTAAAGTTGCTTAACTTTTAAAAACCTTTGAAAAGAAAGGTATCACGTAAGACTTCCCACACATAAACATGGAAAAGTTTTTACCTTACGCTAACCAAAACATTTAATAGGAAATCCTGTGATATTATAATAGTGTCTAGGGTTTTCAAGTAAAATACAGAAATAGCTGAAATGCTTACATCTCACATTCCAACATAGTTGGGCACAACTAATTCGTACGGCACTTATTGGATTTTGGATTCCATACAATGGCAGGGCTACTGGGGTACCGCCCGTCACAGTACGTGGTCTAGATCACCGTACCGAGGAGCCACCCTAACTCCCCTGCAACACAAAGCCGGACCCGTTCCTTACTGAACAGTTCCAAATAAGACAACCCCGACGGTTGTAGCTACTAAACCGTCCCACACAGCCGAAATAAAAGGGACCTCTAGACAGGGGAAAATCTTACTCTCAAGTGGGGGCTACCCACGAAGCTTTGCTGCACCTCCCCTGTTTTAGCCATTCCCGGTTGATGAGGCTTGAGGTTACGATTACCTTTATAGGACATATCACTTAGAATGCTCATCGTCCACCTGACGATGTTCTGAAAGCATTCAATCCATACAAGTTCGTTCCGGGTTCGAACGAAACCGAAGGCATTATCTCGTTACACTCATTTTGGAATCACCCTCAGAGTTAACGACAATAACCCTTGCACTCTAAATCACCATCTCGAATCTATAAGGACTAATTCCGTCAACTCATTACGGAATCACCCACAGAGTTATAATGACTCATAGTCCTTACACCTCGAGTCTTCACAAAGCTCTACTTAGATTCACGACCTAACGTTATTTGGAAACGATGTGGTTTTCGGATATCCAAATATGGAAACCCGATCCCGGTCTCATCGAAATCCAAAGCGTGTCTTTAAAGGTCCAAGTTGTTTTAAAGTTTTAAAACAATTCAATACAGTATCTATATATACACAGATAGATAACTTAAATCATAACTGATAATCAACATTATCATATAACAGATAATTCACATCATCAATATCAAATAGATATTCCATATATCAACATCACAATAGATAACCTATGTTATCATCACAATATCATCAAACATCCATACCACACAATATCATTTATCTCATTTCTGAGATCACAAAGCATCCAAGTCAATCCATGACATCCATCCATACATAAGCAAGGATTTACTCATACCAAATATAATTAATTTAAATTGAATTAAATTAATCATCTCTATCTCAAATTAATTTAAAATGAATTAAATTAATTCCTTCATCTTTAATTAATTTAAAATAAATTAAATTAATTGCTTTACCAAATTATCTTGCTTACTCAATCATTTAATTGATTACAATCAATTAATTCATCATAAATTACTTTAATTAATCACTCTTGATTAATTATACTTAATTACATTTATGTAATTATCCTTAATTAATTCCACAAATTAATTATTCTCACTAAACAGTAATTAACCCTTTAATTATTTCAATTAAATTAATTAATCATAATTAATTATCTTAATCCTTAATTAATTACATTTATTAATTACCTATTATTGATTAATTAATCCTAATTAATCATTCTTAATTACATCATTAATTAAAATAATTAATGATCTTAATTATTCCTTAAATTAATTACTCAAAGTAATTAACAACTTAATTACTATATTAAACCAAATTAATTATCCTTAAATTAAATTTCTTAATTAATACCTTGATTAATTATTTAAATAATTAATCCAAATTCCTTCATACTTAAACATCTCCTTAATTACAACCTGTAATTATTAAATAATTACTTAACTAAGTAATTTCCAAATCATTAATTACATAAAGTAATTATTCTTTACCCAGGTGTTTAAAACTAATTAAACTTAATTAATTAAATTAAACAATCTCATTCAATTAAATTAATTACATTAAGTAATTAATTTCTTAATTACTTTATCAAGTAATTACTCAAACCATTTATAAATGATTATTATTAAATTAATTAATCTAATTAATTATAAAAATTAACTACATTAATTAATTATTAAATAATCATGGTTAATGACCTTCAGTAACCATCCTTAAATTATTTTATAAGGTAATTCACTTAAATTAATTACTATTTAATTTATCTTTAATCATTTATTAATTAAAGTTAATTATTAAATTAATTAACCTTAATTTAAATCTTAATTCATAATTAATATTCATTTATCATTAATTAATATCTTAATTAATGATCTTAATTTCAAATTGATTAATCATTAATCAATTATTAATCCCAAATACAATTAATTAATTAAATTAATTAATTAATCTTAATTACCTTATTAATTAATTCTAAACATAATTCTTAGTCAAATTTTCAAAATAAAACATAACTTAATTATGTTTGAAACAATATTATTCAAAACAAAGTACTTTTTGAACTTACCCTTAAATTTCAATTTAAATTCAAGTTTAAAATAGGATAATTCTAAATTTATCGAAGTTTTAAATAAATTTAAAACTTAATTAAATTGCAAATCTAACAAATACTATATGAAAATTTTAAAGTTAATTCCATTTCAAACCTTTAATAACCTAAGTTTTCACTTTAATTTAAAACTTCAAATTAAACCTTACTTTAAAATTTAAACCTGAAATCCAAATTTAACTTTTAAATTCCAGATTTAAATTATCCTTAAATCTATTCATATATTTTAAAAAAAAACATTATTATTAAAAAGTTTCAATTTTTTACCCAAAATAAAATAGTTGATTAAGTTAAATCTTGAAACTTCAATTTTAATTTAAAAACCGGGACTTACATTTGAATCTGAAAGTCAAACTTGCATTTGAATTTACTCTTAAATTTTAATCAAAACCCAAAACTGCAGATTTAAATAGTTCAACCCAGATTTTAAAAAAAACAGAGAAAAGTTTTTAAAAAAAACCTGGAATTGAATTCATTTCAAAAATTCAAACTTGAATTTGAATCTAAAATACAAACTTGAATTTGATTTAAACTCAAACTTTCTTAAAACCTAAAAACTACAGAGTTTACAATTTTTAAAACCCAGATTTACAACAAAACAGTTTTTATCTTAAACCGGGAAAACTGCAGAGTTCAACCCGAGACAAAACCATTTCTACTTCGGGTTTTATGCTCTCCCACTTCGAGTTACTAACCAACTTGCTCCGAGTCAATTCAAATATCTCCCCTGAACATTCCCAAACCCAACATCACCAGAGTTTCACCTGAAAACTCATCGCCGCCACATCTGCCGATCATTCGTGATGATCCAACAACCTCAAAAAAACTCAATACCCTAACTACAACACCATGTTGAACAAAAATTCAAGCATTCAAATTTAGCTTGAAAACCCCAAATTTTCAAAACCTGAAAACAACTTACAGGTTTATTCAAAACCTGTAAACTTCCACTTCACGCTGCTCCGACCATCGGACTCCTGCCCCCTTTTGCCACGAACTCCATTACACATCCACTACCCATACCCCAAAACCCAGAACACTCGGTCCATCCTAGCCTTCCCACTGATCCATGCTCACACCCCATTACTAAACTAGGTTTAACTGAAGGAACTTAAAACTACACTAAATTAAATCAGTTTAATCACTTCTCTGATTTTTTTTTTATTTTTTCCAGAATCTATGATCCATTCTTAATGATACAGAAGAGTTCTAACATTCCTCAAGTTACAGATTGCAAGTATAGGCACAGATTTATATTTTTATTCAAGAACAAACTGTTTCTATTTATACTCACTTAAGTTTAGCTAACCTCAGACAGACAACATTTTATCATATAAATATTATGATTCTAATCTAAAGTAAGCTAACAAATTAAATTTCTTAAAGACAGATAGTAACAAAGGTTTTAACAGATTTTGGTGGATTCATTTAAATGGGAAGATGAACTCAAAGGCAGAGCATATCAACATGCATTCACAAACATATAACCAAACTTTTATGAACACAACATAATTTTCCTTTATCTCAATCATTATATCAAGCAATCTAATATATTTTGAGGTTTCAATGTTCTCACTTTTTGAAAAAAATACAAAGCTCAGTTGAATATGCAGAAAACTCAAAATGCAGGCATTCCATCTCATACACAAACACAGGCACATCCATCATACTCAACAAGCAATAGATTTAAGCAACTATATTTTAATTTAGTTTTTAAAATAAATTGTTACTCACCAGTGAATGCAGACCACCCTGTTGATCACTTGAATTTGCAGAACATGAAAGTTGCAGGCTTGACTTTATAAAAATGCAGTTGTTAATCTCCAAATGCATGCAGATGAAGGTGATGTTGTTGCTCATGATTCACAGCCTAATTACTTGCATGTAGGAAATAGATGATGCAGTAGCAATTTCCCCCAAACACATGCATGTAGGTGTTTGTTTAACCCAGTTTTGAAACAGAGTGCAGAAGAAACAATGCAGGTTCTCCATTTTGATTTTTTTTGCAGTTTTCATTTGAAATTTTACAGATGAAGGTGGATTTGATTTGAAGAGGTGGAGTATACAGGTTTGAATTTTAGAATATGCAGATTTGATTTTTTTTTTTATAAAGAGGAACATGCAGATGGTCTTTCAACCCAGATTCAAGCAGAAATGCAAGGGTCTTCATTTTGATTTTGAAATGAAGTGAGATATGCATGTTTTGCTTTGAATTAAGGAAATGCAGATTGAATTTGTGGTATGCAGATTAAGGCTTTGAGGGTTTGCAGATTGATGGATTTGAAGAGGAATATGCAGATTTGTTGTTGAATTTTATATGCATTTGTGAATGTTATATGCAGAATTTTGATTTTGGGATATGAAAATGTAATATGAATGAAGATTGTAAATGTATTCTCAGATTTTAATAAAAGAAAAGAAAATGAAAAACTAAAACTAACACTTGTCAAATGGTTATGCTAATTTTTACACACATGTCAATAAAAATGCATATGAATTTAACACATGTTATCCTTTTAAAAATAATAATTAGTATTTGATTTTCAACTAAAGTGTGTATTAGCTTAAATTGAATTTGTTAATTTATATTTAACATATGTATAAATTTTACAAATGGAAATAAAACAAATCATGTAAATAAATGAACTTATACATATCAAAAATTAAGACAATCAAACAATATAAAAGTTTATATTTTTAAATTTAAATTCAACTAAATTCAAAATCAAATATTTTTCAAATCAAGTTATAAATAAAAATTCAATTTGAAATAAAAATTACAAATTCTATTCAAGCTTATTTTAGAAAGACAATACAATATTAATATTGCTTTTATAACTCTTTTATTATTAAATTAAAAACATTTTACAAGAAATTATATTTTTATCAAGCCATAAAACCAATTTGTTAAATTTATTCTAAATTTAAAACTAAATCCAATTTTAATTAAAATATGAACCATATATTTATATTGAAAATAGAAATCAATTTATTATTTTAAAAAGATAAAATAACCAATTTAAATAATTATTGAAGAAGATTATTAATTTTATCTGAATTTTTATTAACAGAACATCAATATCAATTTAATTTTAACACAGATTATTAAATTGATATTGTTAAAAGTTCCGGGATGTTACATTATCTTCAGATCTTGAAATCTTGATTCTCTAGAGTCTTGAATCTTGAATCACTAATCTTCATCTTGATGCTTGAGTCTTTATACCGATTAGTATTTGATGATACATGCATATACTTCCTATATACATACATACATACATACATACATACATATCTATATGGAAATGTTAGTATATATTTTATAAAGTAAAGTATGATAACTATATAAGGTTGTTGTCATCAAAACATCATCAACTCAGTTCCTAACAATCTCCCCCTTTTTGATGATGACAACCTTTATTTATAAAATATTCTTACCATACCATAACTCCCCCTTACTCCGTGATTTCTTCTTTAAACTACAACTCCCCCTTACTCCATGACTCCCCCTTACACCAAGCACATATATTTTTATAACTTTCTCCCCCTTTGCCATCAGCAAAAATGAATAAAAGATTTACCTGTTCTAAGATAATCAAGTATATATAGAATAAAAGTGTAAAGTGAACGTGTAAGTGATCAAGTGTGTGAGCATATATATATATATAAGTGTAACTTGACAATCAAATCAATATCATATATAGAAAACCAATCATGTATAGTATATGAAGTTACATACAAACCAAATCCAAATCAAACTTAAGTAAACAATTCAATCAAATCAAACAAACAAACAAACATACACACATAATGATCAGACATTCCTTGGGACTTCCACCCATCCATCTTCTCCAAAGATAGGATCAGTTTTGATAACATCCCAATTATCTTTGTTGAGAGTGACTGGTGGATTTGCTTCGGGTTCGTCTTTTCTAAGGCTTGAGATCATCAAACGAAGTGCGTCGAAGTGTTTTCTTGCTCTTTAATCATGTGCATTTGGCTTAATTATAAGTGCCTTTGATTTCTAAGTATAAAAGAGAGAATATTCTTGAAAGAAGTAAGAGTTTCTTCAAGATTTTCACTTAAATTCTTAATTGGAGAAGCCATAATTTAAGAAATAAGTTGATGTATGAGAGGAGATGAATATAAATGGAGGTAGAGAAGTTTTTCTAGAAGAAATAGGTATTTATAGGAGTTATTGGCTGTTCAAAATGAATTGTCACTTGGTAGTTACAAGAATTTAAAGTTAGAAATTGTAACTACTTTCTGACTGTTATATGTCGACATGGGGGGGATGGGGCATGTCGACATGGTCTAGATAGAATGACCAAGTTGAGTTATTTTTGATTTCTAAGTTTATTTTTATATTAGTGGACCTATATAAACTTAAAATAAATAACTATTAGAGATATATAAAGATGGAAAACAGAGAATAAGATAGAATTACTTATATTAGTTAACATGACATAGTATTAACCAAAAAAAATACAAAGATAGATAAACGATAGCTAGAGAGATAATGGCTTGGATTAGTTTGATGAAGATGATGATGAGGAAAAGCCAAGTTTCCTGCCTATCTTCCCAAAGAACTTGTCGATCTTAGTAGAGATTTTATCCATTTTCTTGCTAATAGATCTCTTAAGAACCTTTTGGTTTTGAGCAAGTATCTTTTGGTTCTTGAGTATGGTTTTGTTGGACGGATTGGCGGGTGTATGTGGATACTCTATACTTTCCAAAGAGGTTTCTTCATCTCCCTATTCTTCTTCACTTTCCATTCCTTCCCCTTCTTCTTCCTCTTCTTCTCCCTCTTCTTCCATCTCTTCATGGGCAAGTCTCTCTTCCTTTTCGGTAAGTGTTTCACACGGTTGAAACATAAGTGGGATTTTCATAAGGGAAATGTTCCCATGATTGAACACTTTCCTACTTACAAACTCTTCCTTTTTAACATCCACACCAAAATAATTGAAAATCCGAGAAAGATAAATTCCATGATAAAGAGTGTTTTCTCCCATAGTAAAATTTTTGGGTCTTAACTCATCCAAAATAGTTTGTGCCCAATTAATATCATATTTTCCAAATATAGCAAAACGATCTTTACACACTTTTGAGGTAGGATTATTGCAGTTTCCCGACCTAGGAATAATGGTGTGTTGAATAAGAAGGTTAACTATTCTTGCTTTTGGGCGGAAAAAGCGATTCTTAAAATCCATGTGGTCATCGCTTTCCAAAATGTGATGAAAAGTCTCTCGATCGGTTTCATTGATTTGAAATTGCGAGAGATTCATACCGGTAGATTTGCAACCCAAAATAGTACCTAAAATATCGGTATCCAAAACAATAAGTGTTCCTTTAACACTACTCCAAATTTGATCTTCATTTCCACTATAAAATTCACGGTTTAGGTTTGCATAAAACATTTTGACAAGATTTGGATAACAAACAAAATCATTTTGCTTGTTATCAATCAAGCTAAGAATGGAGTTTTCTTTAAAAAGTTGATCGATTTCATAAGGAGGAAAATCATCAAAAATAGCAAATTTTCCCGTATTGACTTTACCATAGTTTACATAACTTATGTAAGCTTTGATAGCCTCCGGTCATTAAAAAGATCATTTTTGATGGATTTGGTCAGCCTCATAGTTGATGGGGTACTTGAGGAAGCCATTGATGTGTGTTTGAGAGGAGTAGAAGATAATGAAGAAAGTTTGAATTATGAGAATAAAGTGAAAAGAGATGATAAGAGAAGTATATTAAATAGATTCTCTAAAGTCATGTTCTCTGGTCAAGAGGTATCTTTTTAGAATTTTGAAGTAAGTGAAAAGGTGGAGGGAAATTCAAATTTTGAAATCAAATTTCTGAGAGACATGTCGACATGGGGTATCCTGGCAAGTCGACATGTTCCTGTTGAATTTGAAAAGGGGTGTCTATTTCTAAAATCTAAGAAATTCCTAAAATCATAAGAAAACTAATCTATATTCTATATCTATATATAATTCCAGTAAGAATATTAAATATAATAATATTAAAATATTTTAATATTTAAAATATTATTAAAACAATATTATTTTGAATTTAAAAATTCAAATTTGAAAGGGTGATTTTGAATTTAAAAATTCAAGGAATTGCAAACAAAATCAAAACAAAAAAGCATCCAGTAAAATTAAAATAAATGTGTACCTATTTCTAGATCCAAACTCCGATTGTCTTCTGATTCGAGAATAGCAGTGAAGCACAGATTTGAATTATCAGTTTTCTTCTCGTCATCACTGGATGAATCTGAATCGTCAAGAGTTGTTGCATATGCCTTCTTTCTTTTCCTTAGTTGCTCGTTGTTTGGTTGAAATGTCTGTTTGTCTGGATATGGACAATCTATCTTGTAGCGCCCTGTTTTGTTGCAGTTGTAGCATCTATCACCATTGTTGTTGTTGTGGTTGTAATTGTTGTTGTTCTCCGAAGTATTTCTGGAATTCCTTTGATCATTTCTTTTAAAGTTATTCATCTTTCTATACTTCAGAAACTTTCTGAAATTTCTGGTCATGAAAGCAATTTCTTCATCACTATCTTGTTCTGAATCTCCAGTTGTTGCTTTGAATGTGATCGATTTCTTTTCCGTTGCCTTAGATTCTTTTCTCCCTTGTAGTTGAACTTCATAAGGCATTAGATTACCGATTAACTCTTCGATATTCATTTGACTAACATCATTTGCCTCTTCAATAGTAAGTGTCTTTTGATCCCATTCTGGAGTGAGTGAATTGAATATCTTTTTGACTTGATCTTCTACTGAGAAACCCTTTCCTAAAGCAATCAATGAATGTACAATATCTTGAAATCGACAATACATGTCGGAAATGGACTCATTTTCATGCATTTTAAACAATTGAAACTGGTTAGTTAATATGGAAATTTTAGTCTGTTTAACTTTGCTTGTTCCTTCATGAGTTACTTGCAAAATTTTCCAGATTTCAAATGCAGACTCACAAACAGAGACTCTATTAAACTCATTCCTATCTAGTGAACAAAATAGTATATTCATAGCCTTAGAATTGTTTTGTGCAACCGTCTTTTGCTCAGTAGTCCACTGGGAAAAATTAGTAGTTGATTCAACATATTCAATTTGTGTCATATTCCAAGTATCTAAGCTTATGGATTGTAAATAAATTTTCATCCTACATGCCCAATATGCATAATTACTGCCATTAAAAAGTCGTGGTCTGACAGTAGACTGACCTTCTACAAATGAACTAGTGTTAGTACTTGTGTTGACAGAAGTAGTGATGACAGGAGTGACATTATTAGTGTGTTGTGCCATTAAAACTTTTCAAAATTTCAGATTATGAAAATAATGAAAACCAATGCTCTGATACCAATTGTTGGAGATGTGGATTAAGGATCTTAAGGCAGAAATAACACTAAAGGGGGGTGAATAGTGTTTTAAAGAATATATGAACTATATGACTAAATTAAAACTTTCAACACAAATCTAAACAGAATTCTAACACAGAATGATCACAGAACATATAACAAATGCAAATAGTAAAGTAAAGCAAGTAAAAGGAAAGAACACACCGGATTTTATACTAGTTCGGAATCCTCCTACATCCAGTCCTGCACCAAGGCTATATCCTTGTACAGATTTTTATAAGCCAATATCCAAATTACAACCCTCAATTTCTAAGGCCTTGAGGAACCCTCCTATCTCCAAGTCTGGGGTAAACTCTCTTGATTTACGGGACATAAGATCACCCTAATACTTCTTAATAACAATCCTTTTGAATGGATAGACTCTATGGACTTTTTGAATACAAATTAATCCTATAACTCTGAATAGCACTTTGATCTTTAGTAGAATGATGGAGAATCAAATAGAGAGAGTATCTAAATGATTTCCTATTGAGAATTTGGCAGAATGATGGCACGATCTTGAAAATATGAAGTTTTATGGATATGGAATGGTGGAGAAGAAAGAGAGAAGAAAACAAGAAAGTAATTGTTAAAAAAATTCGTTTTGGAAGCCTTTATATAGATGCACAGAAGTCATAACCATTGGCGAAAGGTTTTCGAACGAATGGACACTTCTTTTGAAAATTGAATTTTGAATCCAACTGTCACCATGTCGACATGGGGTATCCCCTTATGTCGACATTCCTCAGTTCAAAATTATAGAGATGTTGTTTTGTAAAGGCATTTGAATTTAAAACAAGTTGAAACTTCTCTGAAGCAAAGTAAAGTGTTTAAACAATATTTTGAAATAGAGAATGAATATAAAACATTATTGTGATGACCCAGAATTTTCAGCAATTTAAATCGGAATAATTAATTGGTTTAAAATAATTAAAGGTAAAATTTTAACTCGAATTCAAATATTATTATATAGCAATTGAGTTATTCGATTAATAAAATTGAAATTGGGTAAATTGTTGAATCTGAAGTTTTAAGCCTATTAAAAATAATTTGAAAACTTATAAAATTTATAATGATGATACTGAAGATAATATAAGGGTTGGAATTTAATTTAAAGGTGATTTGTTCAGTTTTGGAATATATCGTTTAAATTGAATTTAAAAAATAGCCTTCCGAGGCACCGCCTCGGAATTCGACGAAACCAGTTTCATTAGATCCGTAATAGTTAGTTATTATCGGATTTCAATTTTCGTAGCAATCGGAGTTGTCAAGTGACCCTGGCAGCTCGAAACGCTTAGAATTGTTTAATCGATTTAATTTAAATCGATCGTTTTCTTCTGTAACTCGCACATAAAATCAAATTAGCCTCCGAAATACGTTCCATCGTGTTCGGAATGCGGGAAAATTTTGTAATCACCTAACGACATTGCTTAAAGAGGAGTTCGAAATTGTAAATGACAATTAAAGGGAAGTTTTGGGAAGTTTTGTAAAATAATATATTAAATAACCAAAGATATTTTTACCCAAGCGTATTCAGGAATCCTTCCATCAATTTCTATTTCTATCCGTCCCCCTCCTTTCACATTAACAGTAATTCGAAAGCATAAAAAAAATGGAAACCGAATCCCTCTTGTTCCTATTTCAAATCGAATTCGTGTATCACGAAAAAAAAAGAGGGGGCGACTCAAACTCGAGAGGGGAGAAGCACGGTCGCGCGCGAGCGAGCTAGGGTTTCTCGAACTAGGTGCGGCGGCATGAAGTTGTGGAAGGACTGTTTGCGATAGAGACCGATTTCGAACTCGAGGCTGTGTGTTGGAGTCGTGATGGCGATGAGGGGTTTGGAGCTCGGTTAGGGTTTGGCGTGGGACGTGAGGAGCGAAACTTGATGATTGTCGCGACGAAGTGGGATGGCGGCCGCGACCTGATGGGAACTCGCGCACGAGTAGTCGCTGGAATCGAAGTCAGTACTCACGATGGTGATGCAACGCAAGCTTGAGGCCGCGATTCTCGATGGTGTGGGATTCGCGACTTGATTCAAGGGAATACGAGCTCGACCGAACTCGGGGAGGAGGGCAGAGAGGTATTACTTTAATAATTTTAATTATCGCTGTGTTTAAAAAAAATTAATTAAATTCAATTACAGTAAAGTATAGGCTGTTCCATTTTTAAAATTTTCACAGATTGAAATATGTATGAAGTTTAAGATGGAAAATTTACTTTTATATAGAAAGCCTTTGAAACATTTTATATATGGAAATTTTTAAGGTATGTAAAATCAGTTTTCCCTGTAATTTATTTTTTTAGTATATGTGTATATAGATAACTATAGAAAATACTTTTGACAGCCTGTTTTAAATTAACTTATTTAAATTATTTAGCTACTAAGAAATATAATTTATATTCATAAGTTAGAGAAATTGTTGAGAGAAAAGTTATTAAAATCAAATTTATAAATGGTGGAATTGGTTAAAAACTAGCAGTTAATTAAATTATTTAACAGTAATTGATTATTCTATTGTTCGAATATTAATGAAATTTTATATAATATAATATTGTACAAGGTCTAAAATCATGGGAAGTCCAGGCAATGTTGAAGTGGATAGCAAATAAAAAGCAAAGGTGAGTAAACCTCACACTGTTGGATTTTATATAAATTCAAATGGTTAAATTTAAATAAATTGGATAAAAAGTTGAATTGTTTGGACGTGTACTGATGATCTTGTGATTTAGTTTTGGTTGTTACTCGAGTAATTTGGGTTGACTCGGAATATTTGAGGTTTAAAATTATTATAAACTTAAGACATAAATATGAAAATGTGTTCATTATTAATAAGGACTTAATGATTTATGATTCATTAAATTAGTAGGGTAATTAAATGGATAACTAATTAATTCAATTACTTAATGATTGGGTAAATTAATTTAGTAATTAAGGGTTTGAATTAATCAATAACTTACATTAATAATTTAAGTGTAAGTGATTCAGAATAATCATTGATGAATGGATAAATAATTGTTTATGAAGTTAATAAAATACGATTACAGTGAAAGTAAACAAGAGACTAATTAAGATGATAAATTAGGGGGAAATTGATTTATTAAATGAAGAATATAAATAGATAGTTAATTTCAGGGTAAGAATAATTAATATCGTGAAATTAATTCAGGAAAATTACTTGAATGGAATTGGAAGATAATTAATCCATGATTGATTATTAAGATGAATGGGTATGGAAAAGTTGATTAATTTATTGATTTGGAATTAATTAATGCGGGAATCTAAGTGATTGAGGATTGAAATTCAATTGGAATCAGCTGAATTGATTTGTATGTGATTGAGCTTTGCTTATGGTGATTGATTGGTATTGGTTGCTTTGAATGAGTTGATATCTCTGATATGAAATGTCGTGTATTTCATTTGGATAACTTAGGTTAGGAGGATATGAGACTCGAGGAGGCCGGGATCGGGTATTGGGAAGATACCCGAAACCACTTCGAATTTCTTGTAAATTGATATGAGAAATTGATAGGTTTGAATGAATGAATTTAAATGAATCGGATAATTTAATCTAAAATTTGGCACAAAAAAAAAAATACTTATTCTGAAAATAAGTTATGTCTATGTCAAGTGTGACTTTGTAAATTGTTTTTGTGAAATCAATAGGCTGGAATGAATGATTTAAGTAAATAGGATTATTTTATCTAAGTTGGATACATAGAAATTTATATGTAAAATAAGCATGGCCTATAGCAAATTGTGACTTGGTTACACTGTTATATGTTACCCCGGGTTCATGTAAGTTGTTCGCTTTGGTATTCTATTACTTGTGTTCACTCACGCTGGTTTCCAGCCTGACCCGGGTGTTACTTTGGTGTAATGCTCGGGTCAGACCGAGTATTACAGATTTTCAGGTTGGTACATTCTGGAGCTCAGAAGGCGAGCTGGATGGCGATATCGTATAGAGTATTCCGCTGTATTTATATTATTGTTAATCTGAGTGATGATAATTGTAAATATTCAGTGACTGTATATAATGTGGAACTCTGATGTATATTAAATGTAATCGGCATATATAGTATTCTTTTGAAAGCTATTATTATTTATTATTATATTTTATCCATTGCGAATGTGAGTTGTTGATGTTTCTGTTCTTCTTCTTCTTTCTCTTTCTTCTTTTTCATAACTATCTGGAATTTTCGGGTTAGAAAATTTCGGGTCGTTACATTTGGTATCAGAGCTGAAAGGTTAAGCGAGAACCTTGGCTCTGGTGGGGATTACTCATTACATAATAGAGTCTGTAGTACTCTAGAATGAGTTGAGTATATATATATGAGACGTACTTGTTATTTTCTTATAAAGATTTTAAATGGTTTTATATAACAGTATATTTTGATATATAAAGCAATATTTCCTTCTGATGAATATTTAGGAGATTGGTTTTAAATTATTGGAATTAAGTTAAGAAGTAATATAAAAAGGACCAAATTGAAACTTATAACCAAAGTTGAAGAACAAACTTATATAACCAAATGGAATTTGAAATATAGATTGTGAATGTAAATTATAACTTGAAATAAACTTCATAATAAATGAGATAAAATTTTAAAATAGAATTCCAAAGAATATTTGAAAATAAAGTAAGATGAAAATTCCAGGGAAATGTTTAAATATGAATTGGATGGATTGGGAATTTGGAATTTTTGGGAAAATTAAATTTTCCTTTGGATTTGAAAGTGGTTTCCAAAGATTTTGGAGAAATAATAGGATTATTTCAAAAATATTTTTGGTATTGAATTTGAAATCTGGAGGATTTGAAATTAAAAATATTTGGGAAATGTGTTTAAAGAGATAAAAGCATTGAACTCTTTCGGTCACTGGAAAATAACGTCGTTGATGACTGCAGCATCATCGATGTTCATTTTCAAGTTTCTAGAAGAGAAATTGCTACCAAATTATTTTAAATTGGAATTTAACTTGGAAAGTTAAATGGTGATTTGAATAGGGAATTTGTGTGATCTCAAAACGGGTTTGAGATTTAAAAATTGAAAATGGATGTATGTTTTAGAATAAATTGGATGTTATCATCCTATTGTTGATAAAATCTTTAAATTGAGAATGGTATTGTATAAATAAAATAGAATTTGAATAATTGAGTTTATAAATTAAAATTGTTTAAGAACTGGCTTCAACTGGAAGATAAAATTGATAATAATTCAAATTGATTGGAGTAATATGGAATTATAATTACAATTGAATAGGATTAAAATCAACTAGAATTTGATTTAAATTTGGGAAGGAATCAAGATTGAATTGGGAAATCAATCAAGTCCAATGGAATTTGGAGTTATTTGAATTGGAATTGGGTCAATTTAAATGGAGATTTAAATTGAATTGTTGGGGAAGTGAACAGTTGGCTCTTGACTATTTTCAATATAAATTGTTTTGATATAAACTTATTTTTCTAAGCTATTAAATATATACAACCGTTCTTTCTTAAAGCCAAATTATTTTATATACTTGTTTTACGATTATTTTTGAAGCTATTTAACCATTTTTCAACTGTTTTCTAAACTAATTCCTATTTTTCAACTATTTCACAAACTAATTTCTATCTTACAACCATTTTGCAATTATCTACAATGTTTGGAACTATTTAACCCTTCCTTAATTATTTACAATTAGTTAACTATGTTAATAGCTATTTTGCAAACTAATAATTATTTTTCAACTACTTGTCTATTTTTCAAAATTTTCAAGCTATTTTCTAAATAAACTGATCGAAGTTTAAACTGTAATTGATTAAATACCCAACTGGGATAAGAATTGAGGTAATAATCCAAATGGGGATTAAGGAAATTGATATTAGAAAGAGTAATCAAATTTGAATATTTGATTTGAATAAACAATGTTATATAGCTTTGTTATATAAGACAAATCTTCCCTTGTTGAATCTATGATTGGAAGAAAGAATTTTTGGTAAGTGTTTGAAGTATAGAAGGAATTTTATACAAGTTTGAAAAGATCCAAAGTTTTAAACATTTTTATATAAAGGATCTTATGAAGATTTTGGAAAAAGGTTTTGGGAACCTTTGGATTTGGAAAGGCTTATGATTTTTGGGTAAAATCAATATTGGAATTTGGAAAGCCTATTTTGAGAATTATTGATTTTGGGATAATCGATTTTGTGTAAAGGAGCTTTGATAAAATTCATACTAGGTGTATGATTTGAAAGATACTATATGTGTATAGTATAAAGTGTTTTGATGATGGCTCTGGGGAAAAAGGCGCTCCCTTGGAATGGACTTCTCAGGAGTGCCACCGGGTGGTGCTGCCTTGAGCCCCAAGGGGGGTTCTAAAGTTGATCCTGTGAGGAGTCCGGACAAAACTAGTTCCTGAGGATTATGAGTAGTGTACCATAGCGAAAGTCATGTGTGCCGCGGAGAGCCAACAGTCTGCGTTTGATTTTATATCGGTAGACTGCGACACTATGGTATACCACATAGCGAAGGTCGTGTGTGCCGCTGAGAGCCAACAGTCTGCGGTTGAGTCTATCTCGGTAGACTGCGACCTATGTAAGGGTGGAGAAGTTCATTTTGATAGCGAGATCAGAGGCCGCGGAGAGCCTGCAGTTACATGGACTTTTGTTGTGACTGCAACGTAACCCTGGATGTAATTGTGATCTGTTGTGTGGGTTCCATGGCGTAATCGAGAGTGCCGCGGAGAGCCTGCAGTTACATGGACTTTTGCTGCGACGGCAACGTAACCCTGGTTTGTAACTGTGACCATGGAATGGGGGTGATGATTTCCAGAGCATTTTCACCAAAGATATTTCCTCTGTTTTCAAAACTGTTTTCTATATTTTCAATAAAATTATTTTTTTTCAAAAGTATTTTCACTGGATGTTGAAAACGGGTTTACCAAGTACTTATAGATTTTCAGTCCTACGCTAGATCAACGTATGACTGAATTTCTGTGAGAACAAGGATGGACTGGTTGAGGCATCGAGTTATAAGAAGTATTTTTTTTAAAAAGAACTATTTTAATAGTATTATGTAAATTTAAAGGCATTTCTAAAATTTTAAAATAAAAGTGTTTGAATTTTGGAAAAATAAAGGAGAAACCAAACTGGAATTATGAAAATTTGTGGCACTCAAGGGACTTTCATAAAGTGATTTTTGTAATAAAAAAAAATTGGAAGTAAACTAATTGGCTAAATAATTGTTTGATTGAGTATGTTAATAAAATTTAGCTCGGTTAAATAAAATAGATTGTAAGTTAATAATGGAATTTGGAAGTGAATTCGAATTGTTAATAGAATTCAACTTGGATTTGATAATGAATTGCATAAGTGAAGATGCTATAAAATGGAAATAAAATAGAGTTGAATTGAGAATGTGACGGTTGACTTACAAATAAAATTCAAAGGTGATTTGAATAATATTCAATGAAATTTGCAAGTAAATTGAATATAATAGAAGTGCTGTCATATGATATGGAGGTGAATAATAATAGAAATGGTTGGGATGCAAACAAAACCCAAATAAATAGAAATAAATTGAGAATGGTCGTATATTAATAAAATAAATTCGATAACGAATTAAGTAAGTAAATTAAAAAAATTTAAAAATATATTGATTGAGTTAAATAATAAATAGAGGAAGTCTGATTAAATAAAAACTAAATCAAGTTGTGATTGGAATTGGATTATCAGACTGAACTTAAATTTGGTAGTATATTAATTTGAAGTATAAATGAGTTAAATATGTGTTGGATATTATTTTGATAAATTGAGAGGGTGAATTAAAATGAAATTTAAATTTAAAGTGGATGGGCTAACTAAATTAATGGGATTTGATTAAATGAGAATCAAATGAAGAAACTTAAGTTTGGTCTTGGAATAAACTAAAATAAATTCACTTAAGTTTAGAATTTATGGAAGTTTGGCTTCGAATAAGGGTGAAAGCTCATTAAATAGAAGCTTGGATTAAATTAATTTGGAAATGGGCATTAATTTATAGGTTTGAATGTGCCAAGCTTAATAAATTTTTTGCATGAATCTAATGCGGAAATAAAATGAAATGCAATGAATGGTTGGTTGATAAATTAGAAATGAAATGGAATTAAATATAAAATGAATTGAAAATTTATTTAAAGTAGCTATAAACTAAAATAGAATACCCTATTAAGCAAATATCGTTGAAATTACATGACAATAATTGTTGTTTGGCGTAAACCGAAGTAATTAAATTCTATGAGTTAATGGAGATTAAATAAATTTTATTCTGAATCATGTGAAGTGAAAACGAGCTTATTTGAATTATAAATCAATGGAATGTAAGTGATTGAGTTCCAAACCATTGAAATTGAATGAATGGTTTATAAATTGATTGGAAGCAATTGAATAAGCTTTAAAATCATATGGATTGCTTATGGGAAGCATTTGGGATTTTGTTGTGTATGTCATATATGTGTTTAGCTATTGGAAGTAAGTGAAATGCTAATAAATTTTCTATATTTATGACACTTATATGTTTAAATTGAGTAAGTACAGGTACCTGAAGGCCGTTTGGCTGGTTTGGATTGCGCTAATTGCTTAAATTAATAAGCTGCTCCCTTAAAATGCTAAATAAGGTACGCCTACGCAATAAAAATAGGAAATATGAACTGTTTTTGCCTTTTCCGACCGGGTGGGTCGATGTATATATATTTATATCTCTTGTCAAATTGCAAAAGCTCCTCCGTACAAAGGAGACTCTGCCAAAATTTTCTGAAAGTTTTGGGAGTTAGAAAATTTTTGGAAAATTTTGGTAAATTTTTGTTCACGACAAACAATTGCAAATTGGAAATTAAAGTAAACTAGTAAATGAAACTAACATGAATCAGTTTAAATGAAAGGTAAAAACTCAATATTAGAAACTGAAAATAAATTGAATCCATAAGAAATGATGAAAATTAATTTAAATAGAAGTGGGTATGAAACTTATGTTAAGAGATGTATAGAATAATTTGGAAAGTTGCAATTGAATATTATTGCTTGGTAAGTTATGCAGGTATTATAGGGAAAAGAAAATTGGATTTGATTCCACAGATAAATGTGAATTGCCCGACAAAAGGTATGTATTTAAGTTTCTGTATGAAATTGGATTGGGTTTTTGATGTAGCCACTTGGCTTTTGTTTTCTTTTGGAATTTGGGAGCCCGTAGAGGCCTTTTGTAGTAGTACCGAGCTAGCCGCGCAAAGGAGACGCTGGCAAAAAATTTTGGAAATTTAGAGAGTTAGATAAATTTTGAGAAATTTTTTGATAATTCAAAATTTGATTTTTAAATTGAAATCTGAATGATTGAACAAAGGGGTACTGTAGAGAACTGTGGGAGAGTTTGGGAAGTTGGTAATAACGATAAGGGCTCTTTGTGGAAAAGATGGTTGGTAAGATGTTGAACTGTTTGGTTTCGGGAAAAAGGTAAACGTGTAAGGGACATTCTTTCTAACTAGTAATTTCGGGGACGAAATTCTTTTAAGGGGGGAGGAATGTGACGACCTAGAATTTTCAGCAATTTAAATCGGAATAATTAATTGGTTTAAAATAATTAAAGGTAAAATTTTAACTTGAATTCAAATACTATTATATAGCAATTGAGTTATTCGATTAATAAAATTGAAATTGGGTAAATTGTTGAATCTGAAGTTTTAAGCCTATTAAAAATAATTTTAAAACTTATAAAATTTATAATGATGATACTGAAGATAATATAAGGGTTGGAATTTAATTTAAAGGTGATTTGTTCAGTTTTGGAATATATCGTTTAAATTGAATTTAAAAAATAGCCTTCCGAGGCACCGTCTCGGAATTCGACGAAACCAGTTTCATTGGATCCGTAATAGTTAGTTATTATCGGATTTCAATTTTCGTAGCAATCGGAGTTGTCAAGTGACCCTGGCAGCTCGAAACGCTTAGAATTGTTTAATCGATTTAATTTAAAATCGATCGTTTTCTTCTGTAACTCGCACATAAAATCAAATTAGCCTCCGAAATACGTTCCATCGTGTTCAGAACGCGGGAAAATTTTGTAATCACCTAACGACATTACTTAGAGAGGAGTTCGAAATTGTAAATGACAATTAACGGGATGTTTTGGGAAGTTTTATAAAATAATATATTAAATAACCAAAGATATTTTTACCCAAGCATATTCAGGAATCCTTCCATCAATTTCTATTTCTATCCGTCCCCCTCCTTTCTCATTAACAGTAATTCGAAAGCATAAAAAAAAATGAAAACCGAATCCCTCTTGTTCCTATTTCAAATCGAATTCGTGTGTCACGAAAAAAAAAAGAGGGGGCGACTCAAACTCGAGAGGGGAGAACCACGGTCGCGCGCGAGCGAGCTAGGGTTTCTCGAACTAGGTGTGGTGCATGAAGTTGTGGAAGGACTGTTTGCGATAGAGACCAATTTCGAACTCGAGGCTGTGTGTTGGAGTCGCGATGGCGATGAGGGATTTGGAGCTCGGTTAGGGTTTGGCGTGGGTCGTGAGGAGCGAAACTTGATGATTGTTGCGATGAAGTGGGATGGCGGCCGCGACCTGATGGGAACTCGCGCACGAGTAGTCGCTGGAATCGAAGTCAGTACTCACGATGGTGATGCAACGCAAGCTTGAGGCCGCGATGCTCGATGGTGTGGGATTCGCGAGTTGATTCAGGGGCATACGAGCTCGACCGAACTCGGGGAGGAGGGCAGAGAGGTATTACTTTAATAATTTTAATTATCGCTGTGTTTAAAAAAAAATTCAATTCAATTACAGTAAAGTATAGGCTGTTCCATTTTTAAAATTTTCACAGATTGAAATATGTATGAAGTTTAAGATGGAAAATTTACTTTTATATAGAAAGACATTGAAACATTTTATATATGGAAATTTTTAAGGTATGTAAAATCAGTTTTCCCTGTAATTTATTTTTTTAGTATATGTGTATATAGATAACTATAGAAAATACTTTTGACATCCTGTTTTAAATTAACTTATTTAAATTATTTAGCTACTAAGAAATATAATTTATATTCATAAGTTAGAGAAATTGCTGAGAGAAAAGTTATTAAAATCAAATTTATAAATGGTGGAATTGGTTAAAAACTAGCAGTTAATTAAATTATTTAACAGTAATTGATTATTCTGTTGTTCGAATATTAATGAAATTTTATATAATATAATATTGTACAAGGTCTAAAATCATGGGAAGTCCAGGCAATGTTGAAGTGGATAGCAAATAAAAAGCAAATGTGAGTAAACCTCACGCTGTTGGATTTTATAAATTCAAATGGTTAAATTTAAATAAATTGGATGAAAAGTTGAATTGTTTGGACGTGTACTGATGATCTTGTGATTTAGTTTTGGTTGTTACTCGAGTAATTTGGGTCGACTCGGAATATTTGAGGTTTAAAATTATTATAAACTTAAGACATAAATATGAAAATGTGTTCATTATTAATAAGGACTTAATGATTTATGATTCATTAAATTAGTAGGGTAATTAAATGGATAACTAATTAATTCAATTACTTAATGATTTGGGTAAATTAATTTAGTAATTAAGGGTTTGAATTAATCAATAACTTACATTAATAAATTAAGTGTAAGTGATTCAGAATAATCATTGATGAATGGATAAATAATTGTTTATGAAGTTAATAAAATACGATTACAGTGAAAGTAAACAAGAGACTAATTAAGATGATAAATTAGGGAGAAATTGATTTATTAAATGAAGAATATAAATGGATAGTTAATTTCAGGGTAAGAATAATTAATATCGTGAAATTAATTCAGGAAAATTACTTGAATGGAATTGGAAGATAATTAATCCATGGTTGATTATTAAGATGAATGGGTATGGAAAAGTTGATTAATTTATTGATTTGGAATTAATTAATGCGGGAATCTAAGTGATTGAGGATTGAAATTCAATTGGAATCAGCTGAATTGATTTGTATGTGATTGAGCTTTGCTTATGGTGATTGATTGGTATTGGTTGCTTTGAATGAGTTGATATCTCTGATATGAAATGTCGTGTATTTCATTTGGATAACTTAGGTTAGGAGGATATGAGACTTGAGGAGGCCGGGATCGGGTATTGGGAAGATACCCGAAACCACTTCGAATTTCTTGTAAATTGATATGAGAAATTGATAGGTTTGAATGAATGAATTTAAATGAATCGGATTATTTAATCTAAAATTTGGCACAAAAAAAATACTTATTCTGAAAATAAGTTATGTCTATGTCAAGTGTGACTTTGTAAATTGTTTTTGTGAAATCAATAGGCTGGAATGAATGATTTAAGTAAATAGGATTATTTTATCTAAGTTGGATACTTAGAAATTTATATGTAAAATAAGCATGGCCTATAGCAAATTGTGACTTGGTTACACTGTTATATGTTACCCCGGGTTCATGTAGGTTGTTTGCTTTGGTATTCTATTAGTTAGGTTTACTCACGCTGGTTTCCAGCCTGACCCGGGTGTTACTTTGGTGTAATGCTCGGGTCAGACCGAGTATTACAGATTTTCAGGTAGGTACGTTCTGGAGCTCAGAAGTCGAGCTGGATGGCGATATCGTATAGAGTATTCCGCTGCATTTATATTATTGTTAATCTGAGTGATGATAATTGTAAATATTCAGTGACTGTATATAATGTGGAACTCTGATGTATATTAAATGTAATCGGCGTATATAGTATTCTTTTGAAAGCTATTATTATTTATTATTATATTTTATCCGCTGCGAATGTGAGTTGTTGATGTTTCTGTTCTTCTTCTTCTTTCTCTTTCTTCTTTTTCATAACTATCTGGAATTTTCGGGTTAGAAAATTTCGGGTCGTTACAATTATTTTAAATATATATACATAATTGATATAGACCGTCAATTATATAAGTAATATTTAAAATCAAAATAAGTTTTGATGTTTTAAAAATAGAAGTTTTTAAAATTAGAATAGAGGAATATTTCAAGGCTAAAACAAAGTTTGAAAATATTTTTGAAAACATGATTTTGAAATTGTACAAAATAGTTTAAATGATTTTGATTTTAGTGGGTTTGTAAGCCACTTGTCGTAGGTTTGTAAGCTACTTTTCGTTTGTTGTAAGCCACTGGTTTCGATAGAAATTGGGTTCCATCCCAAAAGAAAATTGGAAGAAAGATGAGAGTGCTATTATGAAGTTTTAACAAAATACTGGACACTTATCATAAGATCTTGAATTCTTGATTCTCTAGAGTCTTGAATCTTGAATCTATAATCTTCATCTTGATGCTTGAGTCTTTATACTGATCAGTCTTTGATGATACCTGCATATACTACCTATATACATACACACACACACACACATATCTATATGGAAATGTTAGTATATATTTTATAAAGTGAAGTAGAATAACTATATAAGGTTGTTGTCATCAAAACATCATCAACTCAGTTCCTAACATTCTGGAGCTAGGAATCGCTGGAGATTCTGCTTGTCTAGTTATCTATTCCCTTTCAGTTTCAGTTGTTCTATTTCAGCTCTGGTATTTATAAACTTCTATGTATTTGAGATTTCTATTGTATATGGGTTTTTTCCAGAATGATATTATGTATTATGTTTTGAGAGTTTGTTATAGTAGCTTCATGAACTACTATGGTATTTAATTTCTGCTGCGAGTAATTCTGATATTTCTATGTCTGTGATTCTGTGATTGTATTTCATTTGCTCCAAATTTAATTACAATGCGGTATTTTGAGCAATTCAAGTCCGACATGTGAGGATGCGAATGGCTGAAAATATCGGGTTGTTACAAGTGATATCAGAGCTTTGGTTTTAGGCAAACCTTAGCCTGCGGAGCAAAAACTCATTAGAGATAGGGTAGAAATACCCAAGAATGAGTGAAATCAATCTCAGAATCCTTTCTTTGCGAGAGAATGTATTTTCGAAGTAAAAAATGATTTTCAAATGGTTTTAAAGGATTTTTAAAGATTATTTTGGTATAAAAATCTTTTTATTTTCAAACCAAGATTTTTCTAAGCTTCATTCCTTCTATATCCACCATGTTATAAATCTCTTGGTTAGGATTCTTATCGATTAGGATTCCTTAAACTTTGGAACACTCCCACTTGTTCTAAAATCTAGTCTTGTATTCCCTATTTTATCCATTTTGATTTTGGAGCATTCCATAACTCCACTTTGGAATGACCTCTATCAAGATCGGTGATTCCGCCAACCTTTGAATGATTTGTAAAGGCGTGAATCTTCTTTACAATTGGCATTGATTCACCGGAGATTTCTATATGCTCGGTTTACAATGCTATCTATCTCCTGCTCTACCGGGATTCTACCTCTGGCGATCGATTGTCGATTTGCCTTAGATTTCCGAATCGATTATATTCCTAAAGTCACGGTTGACCTGTTAAGGTCGTCCGCGATTTATATAAGCTTATCATCTTCTATTTGGTAATTAAATTATCTCATCTTTGTTCAAGCTTATCTTCGAACCAGGATTCTGCTTGATTAGGTTCCTTTAAATTCGAATCACTGTTTGTTCTGAAATCTATCCTTGAATCATTCTTTGGAAATTTGTGTTTGGTTGTGTTTTGAAATTCTGCATACATCGAAATTATTATTTTGATAAGGATGGCCATATTTTGTATATAAGAGTGAAATGTTTTCGATAAGGATTAAATACCTTTTAAAAATGAAAATTTGAAATTCGAAAAGATTTGAAATTTTGAATTTTTTTAAGAATTTGACTTATATAAAAATGATTTATAACATAAGTTTTTGAATTTGAATTTCGAGGAATTGAATTCCGGTGTTTCGAAATCATTTTTAAGATTTTGGAAAATATATAATAATGATATGATTTAAAGATATTTTGTGAATAAGAAATGTTTCAAATGTATTCAAATGAATTCCAATGATTTCAAAGAGATTTCAAAGAAGTTTCAAGAAAATAGAAGTTCGAAACCTACTTATGTTGCTAGAAAATAATTTCGGTGATGAATGTATGCATCATCGACATTGATTTTCGAGTTTCTGAGTGGGGGAGAGGCCACTCTAGTAGCATTGCTATGCGAGTGATTTTGTGAAACCAAATTTTGACTTCAGATTTGAAGTACAGTTTGATATTCATAAGATATATGTATATATATTTGAAATAATTTAAAGTAAGCCGGTGTTCAGTCCTTGAGTTTCAGATTGTTTTGGTATAACCTTATCTATTGGAATTGATTTACTGATTTATTGGTGATTTCTAACTCTTCGATTGAAAATGTGATTTCTTCGACTATTTTGAAGGTTCGAGCACTTCCAAATCAAGGTTAGCCTTTCAAAGATAAGAAATTATGAAGGATATTTGGTTTACTTGTAATTTGAGTTTATTTTGAAAATGATTGATTTATGAAATGAATATTTCAAAACTAAGTAATAATGAAGTAAAATTTGAGATATGTGGAATTATAAAATTTAGTTTTGGAATATGGTATATTTAAGCTTTGAACTATATTAAAGATTGAATAGTTTATTTTGGATCAAAATCATTATTTTAAATTTGATAATATTTGAATTGATTTTGTTGGAAAAATAAATTGAATTGAAACTGATGGTTTGAATTGAATTAAAGTTTGGAAATTTAAGATTTGGGTTCAATTGAATAAATTTGTTAACGTAAAGAATTAAAGGAATGTTTTATGATTTCAAATGTATGATTTCGAAAGGTTATGATTTTCAAAGTGTAATGATTTCAAGCATTTTGGTTTCGAAAGATTTGTAACTTTGAAGTATTATGATTTTTGAAAGTGAATATATATTTGAAATGGAAATGAATTTGTTTGACATAAATGTTGTTGATTCGGAAGTTTGGGTTATCTTCTAAATCTATTGTTTAAGAAACTTTGAAACCAAATATATGTAATTACGAAGAAATGATTTGGTGCAATCTTATATGATTTTGAAACTGAAATTGATATTGCAATGGTTTGAAATTGGGAACCTTGTTTATTTAAATTCTTTGATTTGGGAGTTGTCGAACTTATATAAAAGTGATTTGTGTAAGTATGATGTGATTTGAAAACTATTGATCTGTAAAGGTACTAAATTTGTAAATCGAGATCTTATATAATCGAAGTCTATATAAGTGTGATTTGATATACTATTGATTTTGGAAAGTATTCGGTTTGAAATGAAATCTTATATATAATGGATTTTATATAAGTATGATATTTGAAAGTGATTTTGAAAGGTACTATACGATACCTATTTTTGAAGTAAAGATATGGAAAGTGCCTTCTGCTTGATATCCGCTTTGTGGCCACACTGTGGATTCATTATATCGATATTATTTTCTCTGATTTGGGTTTTCTGAATATGGTACTCGAGTGTCCATCGAATTCTAAGGCGATCTCCATGATCTTACAAGGCGCGACTGCATAGCGCAACTGCCCGGCTGAGCTGGCCTAGAGGTACGGATTGTTTCTTGGGGGATTCAGGCGTAACCATTATGTATCCTGAAATCTACTAGTCATCATGGCGTAACTCGCAGGGCTGAGAAAGCTTATGGATACGGATTGTTTCCTGGGGGATCCAGGCGTAACCATTATGTATCTGAGATCCATGGTTAGACAACTGTTTTGGTTTGGTTGATTTGTTTGGATTGTACTTTCCATATCTGTTTTTAAAAGTGTTTTCCAGTATTTTCACTGCGTGTTGAAACAAGTCTACCTAGTACCTGGAGAATTCTAGTTTTGCGCCTGATCAACGCGTGGCCAGAGTCTGCAGGAACGAAAGTAAACTTCTTAAGACATCGAGCTATAAAAGTATTTTAATGAAGTATATTATATAAAGGATATTTTGATCATTATTTTCTTGTCTAAATAATTTAAAAATGTTTTAAATATTGTTTACTTCGAACTAACAAATTTGAATCAAATAATTATTTATCAGATTATAAATTATTTAGAATGTTAAATATAAATTTTTAAATTGAAAATTATATAGTTTTAAATATGGTTCATCCTTTTCTTTCAACCTATTCTCCCTTCTAGGTAATTCTACCTTCTTCTTCTTTGAGGGTACTTCCCGAATTGTGGAAAGAGTTGGTTCTTTGGCTTATCGTTTGGATGTGTCCGAGAAACTTTCTAGTGTGGATGATGTATTCCACGTCTCATGGTGTGCATGATGTATTCCACGTCTCATATCTCCTCTAGTATCTTCTTGAATCATCTCTTATTGTTTAGCCTTATGCTTTTGATTATTTGGATGTTTAGCCTTATCTGACTGTCCAGAGTAAACCAGGTCGTATTGTCGACAGAGGCACGAAGCAACTAAAAAGGAAATCTATTAGTCTGAACAAAATACTGTGAAGTATTGATGATTAGATTGTACCTGGAAGACGGAGGAGAGCATTCGTGCTTCGAATCCGAAATTGTTTTTTCCAGGTACTATTTGTTGTCTATCGTGCTTTTCCTTATTTTTCCTTGTTCGTTCTTTTCGAGGACGAAAAGATTTGAGTGGGGGAGAGTGTAACAACCCAGTATTTTGTGTGTTTATTTTAATTATTTAAATTGAAACTCCTGATTTAAAAAGTTTATTATATTTATTAAAATGAATATTTTTTATTATTTTAAATATAAATTTGATTTTTGTGTGAATTATTATTCCAAACCTGAATAAATAAAATATTTCCTGAAAATGTAGATTTTGGTCAATTTGGTCAAACTTTGACTTTTAAATTTAAATTTTAAATATTTGAATTTTTTAATTTTATACTTTACTATGAAAATATATTAAATTTCAAGAATACTACCTTTTGTTTCGTTCAAATCTGATTTGTATTGTGAAAGTTACGTTTTTAACATGTTGAGTGTAAATTGATTTATTTAATAAAATTGTCTATTTTAAATTATATAAATAATATTGTTATTTGTTAAATCATGTTCTTATATGTGTTATATGAAATTTTAGGTGTATATTTTATTTTAAATATTTTTATAGTGATGATAAAAATTTTCCAAAGTTTATTGCGTTTACTTCCTAATTTTTAAAGGGTAGGTTCTATTTTTCTGCTATTTTCTTGATTTAAATTATATTTAATTAAAATTTATTTATTTATTTTTGTGAATGAATTTTTATTTTATGTTATTATACTTATTTTTAAATATTTTACAATTCCATATAAATTTTCCAAAGTTTATTCCGTTTATTTTCAAATTTTATTGACTAGTTCGCATTTTCTAAGCTATTTTCTTATTTTTATCATATATAATTATTATTTACTTATTTTGTTGCATTTTCTAAATTTTAACTGAAATTATTATTATTTTCAGTAATTTAAACTTATATAAATAAATTAAAGGTAATTTGAAAAGGTTATGACTTTTGCTTTTCCTATGGCTCTTTATCATCCACCTTTTCAAATGTAACCTAACTTTTCATTCATTTTGGCAATAACTATCCACATCTTCAGCCGACCACCTCTATTTCCATTTCACGTACATCTTCTTTTCTCATTTTTTTGACGAAATAAAATTCGGCTCCATAGCCTTGAGAAAGTTTGGGTAAATTTCTTTTTCTTTTCTTTTCTTTATTTTTATTCTTCTTTGAATTGGATTTTGCACTTGTCTTCGTCCCTATATGGCTCGGCTCCTCTCTCCTCCACCATCTTGGCTGCCTCCACCACCATCCCCTCTAACCAATATCACCTCCAGCCCCTTCCTATGCCATAGCCGAGCCTCTATGTGATGAAGAACCACCTTAAAATGAAGCAACATCACCTACATATGTACAAGCCGAGCGCTTAGGTCTAGCACCACCTCTCTCAACCCCCTAGGCCGACCAACCACCACCACCACTAGCCTGATCTCGACCTAACACACCTCTTCAAACCCTCACCTGACCATACCGGAAGTGGCCATGCCCTCCATATCCTTGGCCGAGCCCAAAGTGGCATAGAAACCCTTGCTTTTGCCTTTGAACATTAGCCTCTTGCCTCACAAACCTTTACACCACTTTATCTTGGATAGGCCGACCCCTATAGGTCCACAATCAGACCTTAGAGCAAGCTTTAGTCGTGTATTTTCCAGCCATGGCTAAGCCTATGCTGGATGAAGGAAAGTGCAATTGGTTTGGATTTGTTTTGTGCTTGAATTTAAGTTGTTTAAAAGTATGTGTAGTGTTTATTAATGTATATTTGAATTGTTTTGTCTCATGTATTCAAGGCATTTAGTCTTGTCTCTCTCACCCTCAAATCATTATCGTGCTCTCGTGCTTTTATAGATCTCTGTTGGGTGTAGTTGTTTGCCATCTCCAGCTTAAACAAGTTAGTTATTCTCACCAGACAATATGTACATATATAACTAGTAAATTGACCCCTTTTGAATCTGTAAAATGCATTATCATGTTACACCTGCTATATTATGATTATATGATATTCATCCATGCATAAACACCTGTTAAAACATCTATTACAGTTATATTATGCTGTTCTGTTGTTTTTATCAGTTTATCACACTACAAGTTCCCTTTAGATTAGAATCACTATGGGTTGAAATGATACATACCTGAACGGACTTTAGAATAAGAGAAAATCGTTAAGGGCTGAAATGATAGGCCTAAATGATTTTCAATTATTTTCATTTACTTGGGATTGCGGGTTTGAAATGATCAAACCCGGGTTTTCTTTGTAAATTACTGGTTGAAATGATATATTACCCGTATCACTTTACCTAGGCTAAAAAATGAAATACAGACTCGTTGTTAAAATATGTTTTCTAGAATTTTTAAAATATTTTAGAAATGTAAATATTATAATATTTTGATTTAAAATTAATAAAAAATGATTTTTGTAAAGCACTATTGATTTTCTGAAAATTTATAACTGAAATAAATTAATGGTAAAGTTAGAAAATTTGACATGTAAGTTATTTTTGGAATTTTAATTTGGTGATAATTGGAATTTAAATTAAATATGAAATGTGATAAATTCATGATAATTTGGATTAAAGTGAATTTAAATGATTCTTATATTATATTAATGATTTTTAATAAAGTTAAAATGTGAAATGAATGAATATTTATGTTGAAATTTTGAAATATAACTAAAATTGGAAATTTGTGAATTTGGCTTAAAAGTGAATTTTAAGTTAAGTAAATAAAAATGCAATTGAGTTATGTTTGGAAATTTAAACTTAAGTGTTAATTTAAATTTAATTTAATGAATTTAAATTTCATGTTGGAATTTAATAAGTGAATTATTATTAAATCTTGATTTTTGAATGGAAATTTAACTTTATAAAATCATGAATATAAGGGTATTCAAATGATTGTTTTAAAAGTGAATATATTATTTGATAAGTTAAAAATGATTTAAATAAAAATATAATTGTTTGTGAAATTATATTGAATATTTGAAGTTAATTAACTGCATTTTTTTTGAAATGCTATTATTTCTAATGTAAATGATATTACAACATTTGTATATGCTGTAGTTGATAACAATGAACCAAATGGCTAAATTTAATTAAAGGCTATTATAGTATTTTGTAAGTTCTATGAATGTTGAATTTACCTAAGTTTATTTGAAACTAATGTAACCCTATTACATCATTTCAAATGCTGTCTTTTGTTTAATTGAACTGTTTTGAATGTCACTTTTCATAGCGTTTTCTAAATGCTGCGAAAAGTGATTTTCACTGTTTTGATAAAATTAAGTGAATAAATGAACTTTGAAAATTTTAAAATTTTGGAAATTTAAGAATTTAATTATTAAATATAATAAATTTATGATTTAAAAATGAAATAATTTGTTTTGGAATATAAACTATTTTGTAATGTGTTTTGAAACGGTATTTAAATTAAATAAAAATGAATGTGGTTTGGAAGATGTGATATTTTGATTTTTTGAAATGGATTTTTAATGATATTGATTTTTGAAATGATATTTGATTTCGATATATAAAATACCATTTTGAAATTTTAACCACGGGATTAGTTTAAGTTATTGTGCATTTCCACTACAGTTCACTTGAGTTGGTTTACATTATATAAGTATATATGCCCTGACTTGAGTATTTTGTGTTTTATTTTACGCTCGGGTCAGCCTGAGTATTTATAGCTTAGCTTTGGATTTCTTTTCTGGAGCTAGGAATCGTTGGAGATTCTGCTTGTCTACTTATATATTTCCTTTCAGTTTCAATTGTTCTATTTCAGCTCTGGTATTTATAACTTCTATGTATTTGAGATTTCTATTGTATATGGGTTTTTTCCAAAATGATATTATGTATTATGTTTTGAGAGTTTGTTATAGTAGCTTCATGAACTACTATGGTATTTAATTTCCGCTGTGAGTAATTCTGATATTTCTGTGTCTGTGATTCTATGATTGTATTTCATTTGCTCCAAATTTAATTACAATGCGGTATTTTGAGCAATTCAAGTCCGACATGTGAGGATGCAAATGGCTGAAAATATCGGGTTGTTACATATTTTAAATCCATTTAACATAATTTAAATCTATTTAATCTATTTTAAATTTATTTAATCTATTTAAAAATCAATTAAGATAATTTAAATCCATTTAATCTATTTTAAATTTATATAAATCATTTTAAATCTAAATAAATCAAAGTTAAATCTATTTAAACTATTTTTACCATTTAAGCTGTTTTACTATTTAAAATATTTTTACCATTTAAACTATTTTACCATTTAAACTATTTTTACCATTTAAACATTTATACTATTTAAACTACTTTAATCTATTTTAAACTATTTTTAAACTATTAAAAATATTTAGGACTACCTAAACTATTTTGTAAAATTTCAAACTATAAAGTTGAAGTATTTGTGTTTAAATTCTTCATATGATGCGACCTAAGTTGGAATTTGGAATTGATGCCTTTTGTGAAGTTACATATTTGAGTAAATATGATCATTTTGAAACGATAACTTAAGTAACCAATCTTATCGGTAAATTCAAAAGCGAATATGATTTTTAAAGTGAGTATTGTTTCAAAAGTAAATGTGATTTTGAAAGTGATATGGTTTTGGAAATATGATATTTTGACTACCAATTATGAATTGGCTTTTGAAATATAAAATAACCATCCGGTGCAAAATAAGCGTTTGATTGTTAATGAGACCCGGATCGGATATTGTCACACTCTGTGCCAATACCGAAAACCACTTTAATAACTATGTATGTGGCAAAGATTCCAGAAATGAAGTAGGATGGTTTGGCGAACGATTCTGTGTGAGGTATTTACATGACCCTGAATCCCGTGATTCAACTTGATATGCCAAAAACAGGAGCTACGCCAGGCCAAGTGAGGCCGTACCTCTGATCGGAGACATTTCTTCGATACCATATTATGACTTTGTGATGATTTAGTGGCCACTCCTTGATTTTGATTTAAGAGTGTGTTCCGAGGTGGACGATAGTAGCTGCTATGCGTTAGCAACAGTCCGGATCCGCAATTGGTATATCTACCCTGGGAATTACCTCGGGAGCCTTGTCTCATGCCTTATCGTGCCTTCTACGAGTTTGTTTTGTACCATACCTATGGAGTGCCCTCTGGGTAAACCTCACGGGGGAGCATACGGTACTGTGTAAATAATGGAAATATATAAAATGTGTTAAAGGGGATATGGGTAACGCCGTAATGCTATTTTAATATTTTATTTTACCGTGGACATATTATAATAGCGTATTGTATTACATATTAGATAGGTTAATGGATCCTTAGGAGATGGTAATCCCTAACATCTCTTAGGTTATTGCACTCACATTGACAATGGATAGGGGATGTCAAAACCTGTAAACATCTCTTACGCCATTGCACTCATATTTATTCACTGTTGATTTAACTTTATAAGATCTTTTACTTCTAACTCGAGTGTCTTGTCTTTTCAATTCGCTCAGGTCAGTCTAAGTTTTCAGTATATCGAAGACTGATTTGTGGAGGATGAAGATGAAGAATTTGTATTATTATTACTTATTATATGTATTCCACCACGTCAAGTTGTTCCGCTGCATTTATTTATTTATACATGTATTACATAACTCTAATTTTGTGTTGTAAAAGAATAATCAAATGTATTTGTAAAACAGCTTCATGAACTGTTATTTGATTATATTTTGACATTCCACGACAAGATTCTATATTTGTTTTGTTTCTTTCTCCTTTTCTTATTTACTCCATAACAATGTACCCCTTTGAATGGTTTGTGTCTGACATGTGTGGTTTATTATCAATTTAAAACCGTCCAAAAAGGCAGGTCGTTACAGTTGGTATCAGGGCTTTGGTTTTGTGATAACCTTAGCTTTGTGTGGTTTGACGCATTTAAGACAGGGTAGAAATACCCTAGAATGAGTGGCTGAGTTCATATATATGAAGAGCATATTTGTTAGTGTTATAAAAGGATTTGTATTGTATTAATTTGTTCCATTTAGTATTTATATAAATTCCATTCGTTGCATAGGACTTTGTGGTATCGATAAGGACTTCTAAACAATAAATAAGGTGGACCAACATAATATTGTTTTGCAATATAGGTAAATGAAATAATTTTACCTAGTATTATATTTTGTATATAAAAGAATAATCTTGTAAATGATATAGTTGGTTGTGATATATTTGATTATTAAGAATTGAAATTTATAAATATTGGTTGCAAATATATATTATAATTAAAATGAATATAAACTGAAATTTGAGAACTTAAGTTCCAAGCTTTTGAAATTGGTTTTCGGAAGATTTGGAATATAATACTAGTAGTATTTAGAAGTATTTTCTAATATAAATATTTCAAGATAATTTGAAAGAAATGTTTTAAAAGAAAATTCTTAAAGGTAATAAGTTCGATACTCCCCTTTTTTTCATCGGAAAATAATTTCGGTGATGAGTGCATGCATCATCGATGTTCATTTTTGAGTTTCGAAGTAGGAAGGCTGCTGTAGTAATTTTACTTCACATCAATCTTGATAGACGAATCTTAATTTTAAAATTCTAAAGTTTGATTCGATCTTAAGTTTCTGTAAATTATAAATTGAAATTTTTGTAATGAATTTAAGCTTGACTATATTAATAATTGGAAATTTCTAAACTGAAAATAAGAAATTTGTTGTTAAAAAGTTAATGAAATATATATGAAACTAAAATTTAGTAAACCATAAATAAAATGGAAATGAAAATAAGAAATGGTAACTATTGAACATTTTGTTGATTAAAATATAAGAGAAACTCGGGTAATATTCAATTGCATCCTTTGAACAATATATAACTTACCAAAATATTAAAAGTTGAAATGTTGATAAGATTATGTAATAGAATATTCTACAAGTAAAGCTTAAATATGATGAAAGTGTTTAATTGAATGTTTTCTATAAATAAGAATTCTGATGTTACAAATTGTAATAAACTAAAAGTTAATAGTTTGAACGGCTACTCATAAAATGTAATAAACGTTAATAATGTAAGAAAAAGATTACAAGCTTAAGTTAACATTTAAGATATCTATAATCAGATTGAATAGTAAAGGATGAACACTGTAAGTAAGTAATTATAAACTTGAATTAATGTTGAAGCTATTTAAAATTAAAATGAGTACTATATTAATTGAATGAATATAACTTCAGAAAACATTGAAATGATTCGGAAATGGATTTAGTATTAATTAATACTTACATTGAAAAATGAATGTGAAAAAGAAATGATCTATAAGTGGTGAATTGAATTATAAAGAAATTTACCTAATGATGTATAATACCATAATTGAAATGAAAAAATAACTTATTTAAGCAATGAATGTAATATAATAAAATGAAAGAAAATGGCGCTATATGAATAAAGGAGAAATGAATTTTGTATGTGATAAACGTAAGCAATTAAAAAAACATTGAATGAACAAATGAAAATGAACAGCAAAAATATGAAGGAAAAAAGGTAATAAGAATAAAATTTAAATATTATTGGAAAATTATTGTTGTTTGGCTTATGGATTAGTTGGGAAATGATACTTCTATTTTGTATAGAGATGTATAAATAATCTATAAAGTTTTATCTACGACTGTTGAGTGTGTTGTTTACTTCATAGTATATTAATCATTTTGTATGATTAGAAATTTTAACCCTGAACAAACCAATTGTTGGTTACTATGGATGTAAAATTGATATTTTTGACTGAATATGATGATTTTGTGATATGTTTCTAAGAAATTTGTTGTTATGTTGTGTTGTTTTGTTGTTATTAGTTGAAACAACTAAAAATATTTCTCTTTTATATAATTATTAACTCTTTTGGATTATATAAGTGAAATACAGGTTATGAAAGCAATAGCCATTGCTTTTGGTTTCATAAAACAAGCGTTGTTTCCCTAACAAATAGGTACGTCCTCGGATTATGGTTTTCCAGCGATATTATATTATTTTTCCCATTATTTGGAATAATTTATTTTGAAAAAGATGATATATATTGTTATTATTGATATTACTTTTTTTCCCAGACCTCTCCATACAAAGGAGAATCTGTCGAAATTTTCCAAAACTTTTGGACTTAGAAAATTTTGTGAAATGTTTTTCAAACTTTTGTTAACCTAAATAAAAGTGATTTAATTGTTATAAATTAATATATTTTATTTAAATTATGCAGATTAATTGTTTATAAATTTAATATTTTGAATAATATATGTTGATTACTTAATTCCTTCTTTTCCCATCTTTTCCATTCGAGGACGAAAAGTTTGGATTGACGGAGAGTGTAATGACCCCTAATTTATTATAATTAAAAATTGTTAATTAAATGAGATTTGTGATTTAATGTTGGAAGGAATAAAAATTTGTGATTCATAACAAGAGTATAACTGGAATAAAATGAAATTGTATTAATTTAAGTTAATTGATAATGGCTTTGAATGTGATTTCAATAATTAAAATGATTAAAGAGCTATAATTGGTGATAGATTGTAAATTAATTATAATCAGGTGTGTATTAATTGATGATTGGATTAAATGGACAAATTTATAATTTAAATGTCGATTCATTAATAAAATAAGGTGTAATGAATGGAAATTGAATAAAATTAGTGAAATGAGAGTTGTTATAACATTTTCTTGTAAATAATAAAATCACAAATGTTATTAAATGTAGGAATGATGATAATTGTTATTTATGACCAATTTAATTAATCAATTATAAATAAATGTAAATAAATGTAACATTAACATGAGTTAATACAATAATTGCAAATTGGAAATGTAATAAAATGTATAGATATATCAATTGCACTCATAAGGCAATAAATTGATTTAATAATAAAAATGAAACCAAGATAAATGAAGTTGTGGGATTTAAAATTGTAATTAATGTTAAAATCAACAAAGATTTAATATTACTGGAATACTGCAACTAATATGGTGAAAGATGATAATTATAGAATACGTACGTAATAAGATATAAACAAATGTTTACTATGTCTATAGTGTAATAATTGATCGAAGACAAAGATTTAAATAAAATTAAACCAATTTCTTAGAACAAAACCATAATAAATTCGATTTAATTAGACTTGAAATTGAACATTCCAAATGATGTAATAATTAACTCTGAAATTATGTGTAGACTTGTTTTAAATTATGGCAAATGTCTAAGTGATCAAAAATGATGAAATTTGTTAATTATCAAATTTGAATGAAAAAGACATTTAATTAATTTAATATTAATTTATTTAATTAACGTGAAAATAGCGATTTTGGACACTGTCTCGGATCCCGACGAAACCAGTTTCATCGGATCTGAAACGGTGAATTATTGTAAGGTTTCAAGTTTCGTAGCAAGCGGACTTGTCGGTTGATCGTACGGACTCGAAACGCATAGAAATCTATTTAATTAAATTTAATTGAAATCAATTTGAAACAAGCTGATTTTAAACTAACTTCTTCTTCCGACGGATTTGGGACTTGAAATCTGTACCATTGAGTTTAAAAGCATTGAGGACATCAATTTTGATATATGGAATGGCCCATTTTCATTTCGAGAACGTAACGGGCTTTTGGGTCGTAGTTATCATTCAATCCAATTCAATCTAGTCTATCATTTGCATTTCTGATCTGCCTATATATAGCCTGTTAAAAACCTTAGCTACTTCTTATTCCATTATTCGGTACATATATTTTCTGTCGATCTTCTTCTTTTCAATGGAAGAACATAGTCAAATTCCCAAACCTAAATGCAAATCAAAATCAAATCGAAAAATAAAACTCCTCCAAACCCTGAGAAATTATATATCATTTCAAAGCTCTTGAAGAGCACAACCTAAATTTGTGACTTTTTTGATTTGGATCATGGTTTAGCCAGATTTGCCCAAAACAGTCAAGGCCGTTTATTAGGCTGCGATCGACTTCAACGAATCATCGATTTGTTGGTATGAGGTTTTGGAGAGGGCCGAGGGGAGTTTATCCATGTGGTTTGCTTGATGAGTTTATGAATGGGATTTGGTTTGATTAGGGTGTAGGTAGGATGGCGGCGCTGGGATATTGGGTGACGATCGGAGGGAGTTTGGTTCTTGTGAGGGCCGAGCAGGGTCAGGGCGTAGTCCGTTGGTGGTCTGGGTGGCTTGTGGCTTGCCGTAGGTGGCCGTGGTAAGGCAGCGACGAGGATTGTAGTGGTGGCTTTTCATTTGTCAATGGGAGGGGGGTGTTCATACTTGAGTGACTACTGATAGGGCTTCGTATAGTGTGGGCAGGTGACGTGTTCAAAATTTGATTTTTTTATTTGTTTAAATTATGTATCGTTTAACTTCAAATGTAAATAACTTTTACATACAAGCTCGTATTTACGTGCGGTTTGTTTCATTAGGTTTGTATCAAAATTTCAGACATTTTGACACTAATTTGGATAAATTCTAAGACTATTGAATTCTATGCCTATTTTGGATTTCAATTCGATTTGAAATCAAAAGTGAGTGTTTTAACCCACTCACAACTACTAAATCTTCTTTTGTTAGTTAAATTATATTTATGATGTGATTCAAAATTAATTGATCGATGTTTGGTATGTTTAAATTGTCATTCCAGTTAAATTTGACTTTGGTTGCATTTAATCATCATTTAATTTAATATTAAATTTAACTGTAAATTTAATACCTGTTATTGATTATCAGTAATCTATTGACATGTATTGGTTGATTGGATGATGATTATGATTGATGTTTGATTGGTTGATATAGGATGATTATTCCAGTACATACTCGAACGATCTGTAGATTAGGGAAAAATCATTATGGGCTGAAATAATAGACTCGAGCGATTTTATATATTTTTATTTAATACGGGATTGTGGTTTGAAATGATATATAATCGTAAAATTTTAAATTACGGGTTGAAATGATATATATCTGTATCACCTGACCATATGGTAGAAAATTATATGCGGACACCAGATTAGTTAAATCAATGATTTTTAATTCTTTAAATTTTGAATTCAATTAACAAGCATTTTTGAAATAGAAGCGTATTTATATAAACTAAATTATTTTCGATAATCTAAGCGTTAATGCTGAAATTGGAATTGATTTAATGAATTGTTCAAGGGATTTTGTCAGATATAAATAAATTTGTCATAATTGAGTAATTGAAATGTTTGGGTATAATTTTGAAATATATTAAAACTAAATTAATTTAATTAAATTAATTATTTTAATCTACCATATCATATTTAAACTAATTTAATCTATTTTACCAATTTTAAACTAATTAAATTTATTTAATCTATTTTAAATCCATTTAATATAATTTAAATCCATTTAATCTATTTTAAATTTATTTAATCTATTTGAAAATATATTAAGATAATTTAAATATATTTAATTTATTTTAAATTTATATAAATCTTTTAAATCTAAATAAATCAAAGTCAAATCTTTTTTAAACTATTTTTACCATTTAAACTATTTTACTATTTAAACTATTTTTACCATTTAAACTATTTTATATTTATACTACTCCAATCTAGTTTAAACTATTTTTAAAACTATTTATGACTATCTAAACTATTTTCTAAATTTTCAGACTATAAAGTAGAAGTATTTATGTTTAAATTCTTGATGATGATGCAACCAAAGTTGGAATTTGGAATCGATACCTTTTGTGAAATGACACATTTGAGTAAATATGATGATTTTAAAACGAGGATTTAATTAACAGATCTTATTGATAAATTGAAAAGTGAATATGATTTGAAAGTGAACATAGTTTGAAAAGTAAATATGGTTTCGAAAGTGATATGGTTTTGAGAATATGATATTTTGACTACTAATTGTGAATTGACTTTTGAAGTGTAAAAGAACCATTCGGTGTGAAATAAGCATTTGGTTGTCAAAGAGACTCGGATCGAATATTGTCATACTCTATACCAATACCGAAAATTACTTTCACAACTGTGTACGTGGTGGAGATTCCAGAATTGAATTAGGATGGTTTTGCGAACGATCCTGTATAGGGTATTTACGTGACCTTGACTCCCGTGAGTCAGCTTGATGTGGCTAAAACAGGAGCTACGCCAGGCCAAGTAAGGTCGCACCTCCGATTGGTGACATTTCTTCGATACCATATTATGACTTTCTGATGATTTGGTGGCCACCCTTTTGATTTTGATTTGGGAGTGTGTTCCAATGTGGGCGGTAGTAGCTGCTTTGCGTTACCACCAATCCTGATCCGCAATTGGTATATCTACCCTGGGCATTGCCTCGAGTGCCTTGTCGCATGCCTTATTATGCCTTCTACGAGTTTGTTTTGTACCACACCTATGGAGTGCCCTTTGGGTAAACCTCATGGGGGAGCGTACAGTACTGTATAGACGATGGAAATATGTAAAATGCGTTAAGGGGGATATGGGTAACACCTTAACGCTATTTTAGTATTTTATTTTACTTTAGACATAGTATAATAGCGTATTGTACTACATATTAGATAGGTTGACAGATCCTTAGGAGATGGTAATCCCGAACATCTCTTAAGTTATTGCACTCACGTTGACAATGGATACGGGATGTCAAAACCCGTAAACATCTCCGACGCCGTTACACTCATATTTATTCACTGTTGATTTGACTTACATAAGATTTTTTTGCTTTGACTCGAGTGTTTTGTCTTTTCAATTATCTCAGGTCAGCTTGAGCTTTTTAGTTTATCAAAGATTGCTTTTCGGAAGATAAATATTATTATTACTTATCATATGTATTCCACCGGATCATGTTGTTCCGCTGCATTTATTCATTTATTCATTCCTATTTTATGTAACTTTGATTGTGTTGTAAAAGAATAATCAAATGTACATATAAAATAGCTTCATGAACTATTATTTGATTATTATACTTTGTCATTCTGCTGCGAGATTTTGTATTTGTTTTATTTCTTTCTCTTTTTCTTATTTACACCATAACAATCTGCCCGTTTGAACGGTTTGAGTCTGACGTGTGGGGTTTATCATCGATTTAAAACCGTCCAAAAGGAAGCTCATTATAGAATTTGTAAGTTTTCCCGCTGGGCATGGGGAATATTGTAAATTCAAAAAAAAGCCGTAAGGATGCAAGTCTGGAAGGATAAAATGTTAAGTAACCAAGCACCTTTGAATTTAATCGAAACATGAAAATAACACTTTAAAGGCAAATATTTTGGGATTTGATGTTTTATAAATTTAGAAGCTTTATTTTTTGAAATGATAAATACCAAACCTAAATTTTAAATGTGGGGTATATGGGAATCATTTCCTAGGTGTGATAGAAAAAGTGTAATGCTATGTAAGAGATAACAGTGATTACTTTTAGAAGTAATAATAGAAGTTTCCATGAAGTGTATATGACACTACTGAGTACCTAGGATTGTTGCTACATGTATGTAAACTACAGAAGAATAATAAGGTGATATTATGGTGAGACATACATGTTGAGGATGTGTATTTTTGATTTTGAAGGAACTGGGAAGGAGCATCTTCCATTGGTGGAATTCACGTATAATAATAGTTTTTAAGCTAGCATTGGGATGGTACCTTTCAAAACTCTTTATGAAAGACCATGCAAGTCATGTTCGTGTTGGTTGGAGTCTACAGAGAGATTGCTACTTTGTCCTGACATGGTTAGAGAGACTTCGAAGAAGATTGATTTGATTAGAAGAAAATCCCTATCTCTTATCCGCATCTCTTTGATAGTAAATTTCGAAATTTTGGTTTCCATCTTTAGTTTTTTGAATAGGTTCTTTCCTTTATTATCCTTTTGGAGGGTAGATCTTACGATTTAACATATGGATGGTAGGGTTTGATGAAAACATGTTACTAGAATATGTTATGTATGATAGATACTAGTGGTTGCAAGTGGTTGCTAGTGGATGATAATGGATGCATATACTTACACGAGGCACTATTATCTCTAAATGATCGACCTAACTAGGACACTAGAGCATATGCATACGGATGCACGCGCATTTACATTTTTATTTTTATTTTCCATGGTTGCTACAAATGGGTGATTATCATATGATTGTTGCATTTGGATGATGATTGTAGCACGCATATAGAACTATCAAGTATCATTAGGGAATTGCATTCATTTGACACATGGCACGAACATGATTGCGTAAAAAGGAGGTCGACTGAATCAGTAGATCGCCCAATCTTTTGCATTAGTTAGGGACATTGACATACACTATCTGCATGTATAAATCATAAATTGCATTAGCTAAAAATAAATGGTAGAAATGGATAATGGATGAGTAGATGGATGTATTTTTTGGATGAAGGTTGCTATTTACATTCTTCCATCTTTGGAGATTTAGTGGATGAAATCCTTATAGGGGGGAATGTAACACACAGACACTTCAGAGGAAAAGATAATTAATAAGGAATTAAAATAGAAGAATTTATTATTAAGGGAAAATTTAAAGGAAACATGTAAATTAAAGTACAGCTCATGTTTTTACACTAATTAATTAATGGAAATATAATTAATAAGCTTAAACAATTGTGAAAAATGGACATTTTCTAATTATTGGAATTTGGCCACAATACTTATACCATTGTGTTCGTGGCAATTTTATAATTAATTTTCATATATAATGTTTTCCAAACGAAGTTTAAATGAAGAATTTATGACCGTTTGATATTTTGGTATCAGAAACAATTACACGTATCAAATTAATAATTTACATTAATTATAATTGATTGATTGATCGTTGATGTGTGTTAAATTACATATACACACATTCAGCAATGAGTTTGTAGAATTTATTAACAAGGGAAACATATTATATAAACAAAGTTTGGAATTATTTCATTGTTTATGCGCACATTTAAGCGTTTGAATTTGATTAAGGAAATTAGTTGGAAACAAGAGTATTGTATTGAAACACACACGTTTGTATAAGGAGAGAAATAGTTAAAAGATTTATTGACAATAAATGCACATTATTAGTGATTAATGTAGGTTAAAATTGTAATTAACATGCGTTACAACATTTACTAATGTACGTTAATTGGAAATTAATATAAATTGTAAACATGTAAAATGAGGAAACTAAATTTGTTTATAAATAAATATTCTTGAAGTTTAAATCTTTAATGTTTATAAATAGAAGATTTGAAAGAGGGTAAAATGTTAACAAATAAATGTTGTAGCGGACAAGAATCAATGGGGAATGATTAAAATTAATAAGCAATCAATTAAGAAAGTTGACTATGAATGAATAAAATTAAACAAGGAATTGATTAGTTTAAAATACATAAATTCTAACTAATTGTACACATTCAAAAGTAAATAAACGTTTAACATACCCAATTCATAAATAGCTATGGATTGGGAATAAATTGATTGGCTGAATTAACGACATAATTGACATTAATGAGAATGTATAACAAAGGAAATTATTATGGATGTGAATTTGGAAAATTAAGATGGATTGATTGTTAACAAGTGCAAATATTTAAAATAAAGATCTAATGAGATTTATAAAATAGAAAACACTTTGTAAAGTCAATTAACAGTGTGACGCCCCACCTCTATACCCACGCTAGCCAAGAACATTACGGTGAATGCTGTCAACTAGCACGGAGAATAAGGCTGTTGAGGAGCGACCATCCGTGTAATTGCTTTGTGCGAGCATCGATATGTCAAATAGTATAACATGCAATTCTTTTCAAGTGGAAATCCGACATGCCGACACAAACTCAAAGCTACTACACAGTGGCTATAATATCTTCGGAAAGAAATACAGAAATAAACATAACATAAATCAGTCACAGATAATTCATATCACAAAGGCCGAAGAAGATATGAATACATAATTAACACATGGAAGTGTATGTCAGAGTAGTGGTCAAAAAGATCCACAATAATACAAAAGAATAGCAACACGTGCTATACGAAAGAATACAACTATGAGTCTATATCTCAAGTGTATACAACAAAATAAACTACTAATCTAAGTAGTTTGCCAAAAGTCAGAGTAATGAATCCCAGGGGAGAAGTCAAACAGAAGCACCTGTAACATCTCGGTCTGACCCGAGTATTATTTAATAAGAAAATAATAAACGGATCAGTCTGGCTATAAATATCAGTTGAAATGATAAAGAATAAGAGATATGACTAAACATATAATAATCACAATGCCAAGCTGTGATATATAAGTAATTGAAAATCAACAAGAGATTAATCAATATCACAATAATCTACTCAAGGATCAAAAGGAATGTCATACTCCTAATTTCATTCACCAAGCCACAATAAATGACATATATATCAATGCCAATCGTAAAAGTTGGTGAAACATAAATTCCAGAATTCAACACACGAAATCCAGAAATCACAATCAAAGGGAACAACGACGTCGTACAGCGTGACATCCGATGAACCAAAACACAATCAAAGGGAACAACGACGTCGTACAGCGTGACATCCGATGAACCAAAACACAATCAAAGGGAACAACGACGTCGTACAGCGTGACATCCGATGAACCAAAACACAATCAAAGGGAACAACGACGTCGTACAGTGTGACATCCGATGAACCAAAACACAATCAAAGGGAACAACGACGTCGTACAGCGTGACATCCGATGAACCAAAACACAATCAAAGGGAACAACGACGTCGTACAGCGTGACATCCGATGAACCAAAACACAATCAAAGGGAACAACGACGTCGTACAGCGTGACATCCGATGATCCAAATCTCAAAGACATTGCACAATGCTAGTCTAAAACATAAAATGATCGTCATGATCAAAGAGAAGTGTCAATTACACTAAGCTAGTAAATATATGAGCTTAGCTTCATGTCCCATAACCACTAGCTTAACTTAAATATTTACGAACAAATTGTAGATCTCCACTAGAAAATTGTCACAAGAGATTCAATCGAACAAGTCCAAGAATTAACCGACGAAGTAAACGCAAGCGTTTCATACCACTTGTTTTGCTAAGTCGTTTAATTAGATTTCTCATACGAGTGAGGTAAAGGTTTGTATATACCTATAGATTAGAAGTCGGTTTGAGAAAATGAGCTTTGTAATAAAATAGTGTTGAAATCATTTGAAGAAAGAGTTTTGATATTTACTACTAGTATAGAAAACCTTTAAATTTTTAAAGTGACAAATCACAAAGAAGATTGTAAGAACAATCAATCAGTAAAATTCACATTAGAAGCCGTGAATAAAATCCAATGAAACCGATAAAGAATCCATCGAAATGGATATTCAAAAATCCATAAAAAGGAGTCATCAAAGTCATAATAAATGATAACAACAAATAGGATCATCACGAATCGATTTAAATTGGAATTCTCAAGAAAATAGGCAAAATAGTGCTGATTCAGACGTCTGAAATCAAGGATTCAGACGTCTGAATCTGGAAAATAAATATTTTCCACAGACAGAATTCAAACGTCTGAATCCTTGGATCCAGACGTCTAAAATAGGCACTTTTTAGCCTATTTCCTTTCTGGTTCCAAATGAACCAATTCAGACGTCTGAAACCATATATTCAGACGTCTGAATCTGGGAATAGAAATCTTCCCAGAACAATATTCAGACGTCTGAATATTACGTTTCAGATGTCTGAATGAAGGGATCAGGGCATTCCCTGAACCTAGGCCAAAAATGGCCAAACGAATATCGGTAACGATCGAACGAGCAAATGGCGATGACTAAGGAATTACGTCGAACGACAACCCAGCCTAAATGGCTCTTCAATACGCCTCAAATATCAATGTCCAAATATCCATAATAGGATTTTCATAAATTAGACCAAAACACCAAAAATTGGAATATACACGAAATCAATCCAAACCAAAATCAATTGCACTTGAATAAGTATTAGGAATTCATACCTGACAATCGATGATAATTATAGACAAAGATGTGAGATAAAAATCTCACCTTTGAACCCAAATTAATGAAGGAGAAGCTTTAAAAACAAGCTAAGATCAATTCCTCTTCAATAAAAACTCAAGAAGCTTCAATCTAAGCTTAAAAGAGAAACATTTCCTAAATTAGGTTTAGGAATTTTCTGAAATCAAAGAGAGAATGAGTTGGAGAAGAAGAAGGAGATGCTTACCAATGGGTTCACTTGAGTTTGGAGCAAGAAGATGGATTTGCTAATGGAAACTAGAGCTTAGGATTTCCTAATTCTTTTTCTCTTCCCCCATTTTTGATGAAGCTTGAATGTATTAGGAAATTATGAAGTAATAAAAAGGAGAAGGGGTTGGGACTGAACACATAAGTGGCTTAGCCCAAACCAAAGCCCTAAGTACAAAGTAGCAAAAATCAACTTTCTCCAAACATATCGAAGCTTATACTCAAAAAGGTCGCAAACGGCATTTTGAACTCAATGGGAGTGGTCTCAAGTCCCAATTCGACTGTTTGCAAAAAGTAGCTTTTCGGACCAAAATCCGACGAACGATAAATTATTTAAATATAAAATCGATAAATATGCAGGTTGTTACAGACTCCCCTCCTCAAAGAAATTGCGTCCTCGCAATACTTAAGAAGAAAATAAGAAGTAACAACCATGGAAGCATATCAACACAAAAGAAAATTGAAATAAGAAGTTCACCATAAAGAGCACGAAAGAGTTAGCAAGAATGAGACCGCTCAATGAATTCTCTAGATTCCCAAGAGTAATCCCTAGGATTTGAGAAGCATTGAACTCTCACAAGAAGAACGTCTTTATTTCGAAGTCGTTTGAGCTCCGAAGCAAAAATTCGAATAGGATGTTGCTCAAAAAATCAAATCTGGTGAAACTTCAATTTCCACAATATCACCGGGCTCAAGAATGAAAACCGGAATCCCTAAGGCATTTCCGTAGATAAAAGACGTGGGGAACGTCAAGAATAGCAGAAAATTGAGCCGGTGCAATGGCGTAGTACAAAAACGGTACGCCCGAGGAACTAGAAACTCAAATAATTTGGGACATCGGCGTAGTACAAAAATGGTACGCCCAATGAACCAAAGCAAAGATATTGATGTAGTACAAACGGTACATCCAATGAATCTAATAGCAAAGACATTGATGTAGTACAAACGGTACATCTGATGAATCAAATAGCAAAAACATTGATGTAGTACAAACGGTACATCCAATGAAACCAAAAGAAAAGACATTGATGTAGTACAAACGGTACATCCAATGAATCAAATAGAAAAAACATTGATGCAGTACAAACGGTACATCCAATGAATCCAAAAGCAAAAACATTGATGTAGTACAAACGGTACATCCAATGAATCAAATAGCAAAAACATTGATGTAGTACCAATGGTACATCAAATGAACCGAACACCATAAAAGAACACCGGACACTAGTCCATAAAAGGAATGAGATAAAACTCAATAAAACGAAGTGTACCAAAACGTCCGATGAACTTGATAAAAAGATAATTCCATTCAGACAGCATCAAAGAATCAACCACTTGTTGCTTACGACAAAACGCATTGGCAACACGATTTCCCTTCCAGGAATAAAAAGAATATCAAGATCATAAGATGTCAGGAACTCGAGTCAACATGGAGTTCCATATGAGAAAATAATTATCCCAAAGATTTATGATCGGGGTAGAGAGCAGATTTCTCATCCAAAAATGATGATGCGAAACTCTAAAAGCGAAAACAATAGCCGCGAGCACTAGATCATGAGTGGCATACCTAGTCTCGATCGGCTTTAATGGTTTAGAAGCACAAGTGATAGCACGTTCTCTTTTGCAAGAGAACGGCATCCAAACCAATACGATCAGCATTGGTACAAGAGATAAAGTCTTGGTTCCCTTCGGAAAACACAAGAATAAGAGTATCGGAAGTTTGCGCCAAAATTGGTCACAAACCCCGATGAATGTGAAAGCACCAGTGTTGGAATATAAATCAACAATATCCAAACACAAATCACAGATCTCAGTAGCAAAGTAATAAATGCAAACAAGAACACATGATTTATAGTGGTTCGGCTATCTCCGGCCTACGTCCACTTCAAAGGTTTTTCCTTTTATTGATGTTCTTCGCTGATTACAATCGATTACGGCGGATTACAATGAACTATAGTTCTGAAGCTCAAGCACAACGGTGGTTGTTGAGTACAAAGTAGAGCCTTGGTGGAGTCTTGATGCTTCAAAGTCTTGATCTTGCCAAAGAGAATCCGGTCCTTTTTCTGAATGACCTGGGAGTCTATTTATAGGCGTAGACTGCTGCTCTCTTGCTGAAAACTCGGGAGACCTCTTCTGGCACGTGAGGGGGGCCCATACGTACGGTCTCGGGAAGTTTGGGCCCACTTTGGCATCGGTTCGAACTCCATTCGAACCGATCAAGAATTCATCCAATCGAGGTGAAATTTGGCGTGGACATTCGTCAACGTGTATGGAAGCATCTGTGAAAATTTCATGGCATTTGGATCAGCAGGTTGGGAGATATGGTGGATTCGAATTTGAGTTTATGGGATAGCTGTTTGGTTCGAACCCATGTGTTCGAACTGATGGCTTCGAACCCTTCATAGCACGCGACTTCGTGGTGACGTGGAGCGCCTTCTTCGGTTCGATCCAAGCTTTGCGCCGAGTTGAACGAGTCGAGTCCGAGTTCTTTGCCGTGTCTACTGGGTGGCTTCGTGCACTGGGTTCGAAGGTCGTCTTCGAATCGTTGAAAGGGTGTCCGTTCGAATCGATCCAAATGCGTCACCTTGGATCGATTCGAAGTTGACTTATCATGTTGGGTTCGAAGACAGCAAGGGGCGAGGCGGCTTGGATGGTTTCGAAGTAAGGCTCAGTTCATGGGTTCGAAGTCAGGTCGTGGATGGATTCGGAGTGGAGTCGAGGCCGATGGAGTTGAAGGATGATGTCGGCTGATGGATTCGAACGCCACTTCTTCGCATGGGTTCGAGCTAGTTGGTTTCGAACACGATGGGTTCGAAACTGATGGTTTCGAACATAATGGGTTCGAACCGAGCAATGTCAATTCCTCTTATCTTGAATCCATCATAACTTGAGCATACGACCTCGGATTGACCTGAAATTTGAGATGCAGACTTCTATGATCTTTCTTGTCGTGTCCTATCAATTGTGGCCCGTTCCGGACTCGGACAAAATTCATCGATATCCATGGTTATCCTGCAATGCATGGCTGATATTCATGAATAGCAATTATTGATTTCCAGTAAATTTTGGATATCTCAACTTTGCCAAAAGTTGGGATAACATTTTGCCCCCCAAAACATGCCTTTTTGTAAAAGGTATGTTTTGAACGGTCTTAAATCAAGTGCAATAAATTCATGTTTCATCCATAGCTGTGGTGTTAACAATCAAGTTTGTGGCTGTTCGAAGCCAAATCAATGTTCGTTCTTTCCGTAGGAGTTGAGAATGAAGTTTCGTAGTCTCTCTGGACTATCATTGGCTGCTTTCAACCCTTACTAAGTCCATTCTAGACTTAGTGATTGAATAGAAAGATCCTATTGCTCTCTGGCGTTGCCTTCTACCCCTTGCACTCTGGTCCCAGTTAGGACGTATAGCGATATCATGGTCGTTCGGGACCGACCATAGCCTCTCCGGGCTCTTGCTGGATCCCATCCTGTCACTCTCCAGTGAAGGGGAAACAGCGCTTAAGTGAGTTGATCCTGTCGCTCTCCGGCGAAGCAACTCACTTCTTGCACTGCGGTTCAGTGTATCTGAACATTAAGCGATGTCTTGGTCGTTCGAGACCGATCATAGCCTCTCCGGGCTCTTTCTGGATCCCATCCTGTCACTCTCCGGTGAAGGGGAAACAACGCTTAAGTGAGTTGATCCTGTCGCTCTCCGGCGAAGCAACTCACTTCTTGCACTCCGGACCCCGTCTCCCCGGGTAGGGTCATAAAGCGATCATGTTTACGTTGAAATTTAATGTTCATCCTTTGACTCTCCGGTCAAAAGGTTTATTGCAAGAAGTTCTAATTTATTTATTAAAATTCAAGTTCCAGATGTTCAATCTCAAACATCAGAGAAAAACTAAAGATTGCCTCTCCGGGCGTAGCAGTTTATCTCCATCTCAGAGCATGCCTAGGGATTTCTCCGGTTCCCGTACATGTGTAAGTGGAGTGACCGTTTATTCTGAAAACAAATCTAAATAAAACTATTTGACCAACGTCCAAACCCTGGACTTGGCCCTTGCCATCTTTAATCAGTCGATGACGAGTCATGATCCCGATCCAGGATCGTTCCTGTTAGGTGGAGGCGGTAGTCGTTCAGGTCTTGCTGCCATTGTCCGTTCTCTGACAAATTGTGGCAGTCTACCACCCCTAGCATGTTCTTCCACCTCATCCTTTAGGTGGCGGCATTCATCTGTAGTGTGCCCATCCAGCTCATGGAATAGGCAGTATTTTCCAGTCCTGCGCTCCCGCTCGGTGGGATCCCTTATAGGTGGCTTTCGATAGGGGAGTTGCCCCCTAGTTTCAGTGTAGATTCTTTCTAGGCCTGCAGTCAAATCGGTGTACTGCCTGAATCTTGGTTCTCGGAATTTCTTCCGTTTATCAGGACCATCGTGTCTGTCATCCTGTTTCCTCTTTCCCTTGTCCGCTCCGGACTGTTCTCTGGAGGTTCCTACGCTTTGTGTGGTATTTATTTCACGACTCTCGGCTCGTGATTCTTCTAACCGAATGAACTTTTCAGCTTTATGAAAGAACTCTCCAAGATCTTGCGGTGGATCTTTAGTTAGAGAATCCTTAAATTTGGTGCCTTCCGCGACTCCTGCCACCGCCGCCATTAAAATCATTGATGGATCCGGGCGATCCACAGAAGTCACTGTCACATTGAATCTTAACAGAAAATCTTTTATGGACTCTCCGGTCCTTTGCTTGATTGATGCTAAGGTCATCACGCTCTTGGGTCGCGTTACATGGACCCTGAACTGTCTCATAAAGCAATCAACGAGCTCGCTCCATGTTCCGATTGATCCAGTCTCCAGTTGCCTGAACCATAGTGAAGCTAAATCTGTCAAATATAGAGGGAAGAATCGTGCCATCACTTCTTCGGATGCCCCCAGTACTTCCATGTGCCTGATATATCTTGTGATGTGCATGGTCGGGTCTGATCTTCCGTCATAGGGATCTAGCGCTGGTAATTTGAACTTTGGAGGGTTCCTTGCGTTTCGGATGTTTGGAGTGAATGGACTCCGACTAACTTCTTCTAGGCCTCCGCTAGGCAATCCTCCTCTCATGATTCGTCGCATTAGGCCTATCATTCTCTCATCTCCGTCTAGGGGTTGGCCCCTTGTCAGATTCCTGTCCTGCCCCCCGAGCCTTGAAGGGAATTCTGCTACGTATTCTTCGGGTGGCTCGTTAACATATGCATTGGCTCCAGCTTGTTGAGCTCCGTCTGTTGGTCTCCCAGTATCGGACCCTGAGGGTCTGCCCCCAAGGCCTTGTTGACCACCTTCAGCTCCTGTATTCTAGTCTTGAACCTGACCTTCATTTGCTTCTGCAATCCTGATTCCTTGTCCCGTACTCGTAGCTGTTGTAGTTGGTCCAAGGTTTTGCATGTTTGCTGTCCTCATTTGCTCGAGGAAATTTTGCAGCATCTCCTGTTGACTCTTCATTATGCTTTCGCGCAATGAATTAGCCATAGCCTCCATCTCGTCTCTGGTGATGTAGACGGAAGCTTGTCCTTCTCCTGATCCTGAGGATGCCTCTTGGCTTCCTCCCTGTTGGCTTCTATCAATTCTTTGTCTCGTTTGTCGAGTCATTGTTCCCGGATTGGAGTTTCTTCAAACTTTTGAATCTGAATTCCGAATCTAATGTAGCGGGTGCTAGTTCTTCTCAGTGAAAGCACCAAAGTGTTTGCGCCAAAATTGGTCACAAACCCCGATGAATGTGAAAGCACCAGTGTTGGAATATAAATCAACAATATCCAAACACAAATCACAGATCTCAGTAGCAAAGTAATAAATGCAAACAAGAACACACGATTTATAGTGGTTCGGCTATCTCCGGCCTACGTCCACTTCAAAGGTTTTTCCTTTTATTGATGTTCTTCGCTGATTACAATCGATTACGGCGGATTACAATGAACTATAGTTCTGAAGCTCAAGCACAACGGTGGTTGTTGAGTACAAAGTAGAGCCTTGGTGGAGTCTTGATGCTTCAAAGTCTTGATCTTGCCAAAGAGAATCCGGTCCTTTTTCTGAATGACCTGGGAGTCTATTTATAGGCGTAGACTGCTGCTCTCTTGCTGAAAACTCGGGAGACCTCTTCTGGCACGTAAGGGGGGCCCATACGTACGGTCTCGGGAAGTTTGGGCCCACTTTGGCATCGGTTCGAACTCCATTCGAACCGATCAAGAATTCATACAATCGAGGTGAAATTTGGCGTGGACATTCGTCAACGTGTATGGAAGCATCTGTGAAAATTTCATGGCATTTGGATCAGCAGGTTGGGAGATATGGTGGATTCGAATTTGAGTTTATGGGATAGCTGTTTGGTTCGAACCCATGTGTTCGAACCGATGGCTTCGAACCCTTCATAGCACGCGACTTCGTGGTGACGTGGAGCGCCTTCTTCGGTTCGATCCAAGCTTTGCGCCGAGTTGAACGAGTCGAGTCCGAGTTCTTTGCCGTGTCTACTGGGTGGCTTCGTGCACTGGGTTCGAAGGTCGTCTTCGAATCGTTGAAAGGGTGTCCGTTCGAATCGATCCAAATGCATCACCTTGGATCGATTCGAAGTTGACTTATCATGTTGGGTTCGAAGACAGCATGGGGCGAGGCGGCTTGGATGGTTTCGAAGTAAGGCTCAGTTCATGGGTTCGAAGTCAGGTCGTGGATGGATTCGGAGTGGAGTCGAGGCCGATGGAGTCGAAGGATGATGTCGGCTGATGGATTCGAACGCCACTTCTTCGCATGGGTTCGAGCTAGTTGGTTTCGAACACGATGGGTTCGAAACTGATGGTTTCGAATATGATGGTTTCGAACATAATGGGTTCGAACCGAGCAATGTCAATTCCTCTTATCTTGAATCCATCATAACTTGAGCATACGACCTCGGATTGACCTGAAATTTGAGATGCAGACTTCTATGATCTTTCTTGTCGTGTCCTATCAATTGTGGCCCGTTCCGGACTCGGATAAAATTCATCGATATCCATGGTTATCCTGCAATGCATGGCTGATATTCATGAATAGCAATTATTGATTTCCAGTAAATTTTGGATATCTCAACTTTACCAAAAGTTGGGATAACATCGGAAAGAAAGAATTCCTTTTAAATAATCTTCTTTCCCGAAAAGCTAAGACTTTCAAAATTACATTTATCTTTATGTAATACTCTTTCTAGAAAAATTTACATTTTTACAAGTCAATATATCGTGTCTGACTGTCTCATCTAACCGTTTAGGAAATTCCTATCGATAACGTTGATCAAGCGCATCGACCAAAATTCTTAAAACACTAAATGGGCAATACAATCACAAAATAGAATTCTATAGGATAAGTAAGTTCCTCAAAAACTTCTAAGAATATTCTTTGTTCGTTTTAAGAACAAAAATCCGGTTATACTTATAAATAAATCTTATGAAAAAGATTTTGCAAAATTTTAAATTGCTATTTTCATCCAAAAATCAATAAATAAAAGAATGGTCTCATCGAAATATTCATAGAATATTTGATATATAAAATGGATGAAATAAGCTGGACAAATTGAATGACATAATAATTCATTCATGGGAATCATAACGAGTGCGGAGTGCGTAAGTGGAATGCTAACTTCTGCAACTTGTCGCCAAATGAAAATCGGTGGCAAGGTCGAACTAAAGACCTTAACACCACACAAAAGATTTCTTAGGTGATAATTCTAAGACAAACTTAAAAATACCGGAAAAGTTTCACAAATTATTTAGATAAGAGAAACAACACTTTCCTTATAAGTGGGCTTAAGGAATAAAATAATGCCATCAAATTGGAATCAAGATCATAAAGGAAAAATAGAAATCTGCTTAACAGATTGAAAATGTCGAAGGGGAATAGTCCACATGAGAAAATAGGATATGGGCTTCACAACGATTAAGCCAATCCTTACAAAAATCAATTCCGAAGCCTAAGTAAAATTATCGGCTCGGAAAGAAAAATCTCATAAAATAATTTTGACATCAATAAAAAGCAAACTGAGTGTTGCGGACCTACCATCCGGATTAACAACTCTCAAAGAACTCATCAAGCCCAAAAATATTTTTAAAGAAAAAGAATCAACAAGTTCTTTTGATATAAAATAGTGAGATGGAACCCATATCAAAAAGAACTCAACTAAGAAGACCACGAAATAAAACAATGCCATCAAGGATTGAGTGAAAAATACCTTGACCACGAGAAGTGTTACCAGGAGCTTGCACAATATTCAGCTCTCCCTCTCTCCTGCTTTGAAGAATGGGACAGGTAGATATAAGATGACCCGAACTTTTGCAATAACGGCAAAAGAGAGTTTTCGGGCACTCCTTTGCATAGTGGTCCGTGGAACCATAATTGTAGCATCGTCCACGACTAGAGATAGGAGACTTTGCTACCGGAGTTTGATGCTTCCCTTTCTTGATGGGATTGGGGCCTTCGAATTTAATAGGCCTCTTCATGTTGTTGTTGAAATTCTGTTTGGCACGCACAACTTCAATATCGCTTTCTCTATCGGCCTCTTCAAGACGAAGAGCGATATCAATAAGCCGATCAAATGAAACCTCCAGTTTCAAAAGCAATGGCTTCTTAAGATTCTTATTCAAGCCATAGACAAATCTTTGATTTTTCTTCATCGGGGTATTAATATACTTAACCCCGTATTTAGAAAGAGACACGAAAGAGGCGACATAATCTGTCACAAAAGATTCACCTTGAACAAGGTCAATAAAACGCCGGGCCAGAGTTACTTTTTCAGCCTCCGGCACAAATTTCAATTCGAACCTTTCTCGGAATTGCTCCCAAGTGAGATCCGCTTCAACGATTTCAGAAATTAAAAGCTCATACCAATCTAATGCTCTTTCTTGGAGCATGCTAGAAGCCATTTGGACTCGATGAAGGTCAATAAGGTTCATGCGAGAAAAGATGCGATCGCATGATTTGAGCGAAGCTTGAATTTCTATAACACTCTCGGATCCTTTGAATGGCCTTCCACCCAAATCGGTATAGTCTCTGCACAAGCGTGCAAAACCGGATCTAGGATGAGTAGGCTCTGGAATGGGTCCGGCTGCTTGAGCGTTCTTTACTAGATCAAGAAGTTGCTGGGCAGACATAAATACTCCATCCTGGGGAGCAGCACTAGATTGACCGGCGCTGGGACGGCATGGCCTAACCATTTCTCTTCTTTAAGAAAGAAAGAAGGAGAAAAGTTATTCGCAAAATAAATATCAAGCAATCTTGATAGATAAAATAAGGAATCATAAAAGAAAATAGGATAGGACGGTACGAAGACCCGAATAAAAATCCTAAACCACGACTCCTAAGACGGACTTAGGACGATGATCCTTGTTATAATATTCCATATTGTTCCGAAGTTTGGCTCTGATACCAAGCTGTGACGCCCCACCTCTATACCCACGCTAGCCAAGAACATTACGGTGAATGCTGTCAACTACCACGGAGAATAAGGCTGTTGAGGAGCAACCATCCGTGTAATTGCTTTGTGCGAGCATCGATATGTCAGATAGTATAACATGCAATTCTTTTCAAGTGGAAATACGACATGCCGACACAAACTCAAAGCTACTACACAGTGGCTATAATATCTTTGGAAACAAATACAGAAATAAACATAACATAAATCAGTCACAGATAAATTCATATCACAAAGGCGGAAGAAGATATGAATACATAATTAACACATGGAAGTGTATGTCAGAGTAGTGGTCAAAAAGATCCACAATAATACAAAAGAATAGAACCACGTGCTATACGAAAGAATACAACTATGAGTCTATATCTCAAGTGTATACAACAAAATAAACTAATAATCTAAGTAGTTTGCCAAAAGTCAGAGTAATGAATCCCATGGGAGAAGTCAAGAAGAAGCACCTGTAACATCTCGGTATGACCCGAGTATTATTTAATAAGAAAATAATAAACGGATCAGTCTGGCTATAAATATCAGTTGAAATGGTAAAGAATAAGAGATATGACTAAACATATAATAATCACAATGCCAAGCTGTGATATATAAGTAATTGAAAATCAACAAGAGATTAATCAATATCACAATAATCTACTCAAGGATCAAAAGGAATGTCATACTCCTAATTCATTCACCAAGCCACAATAAATGACATATATATCAATGCCAATCGTAAAAGTTGGTGAAACATAAATTCCAGAATTCAACACACGAAATCCAGAAATCACAATCAAAGGGAACAACGACGTCGTACAGCGTGACATCCGATGAACCAAAACACAATCAAAGGGAACAACGACGTCGTACAGCGTGACATCCGATGAACCAAAACACAATCAAAGGGAACCACGACGTCGTACAGCGTGACATCCGATAAACCAAAACACAATCAAAGGGAACAACGACGTCGTACAGCGTGACATCCGATGAACCAAAACACAATCAAAGGGAACAACGACGTCGTACAGCGTGACATCCGATGAACCAAAACACAATCAAATGGGACAACGACGTCGTACAGCGTGACATCCGATGAACCAAAACATAATCAAAGGGAACAACGACGTCGTACAGCGTGACATCCGATGATCCAAATCTCAAAGACATTGCACAATGCTAGTCTAAAACATAAAATGATCGTCATGATCAAAGAGAAGTGTCAATTACAGTAAGCTAGTAAATATATGAGCTTAGCTTCATGTCCCATAACCACTAGCTTAACTTAAATATTTACGAACAAATTGTAGATCTCCACTAGAAAATTGTCACAAGAGATTCAATCGAACAAGTCCAAGAATTAACCGACGAAGTAAACGCAAGCGTTTCATACCACTTGTTTTACTAAGTCGTTTAATTAGATTTCTCATACGAGTGAGGTAAAGGTTTGTATATACTAATAGATTAGAAGTCGGTTTGAGAAAACGAGCTTTGTAATAAAATAGTGTTGAAATCATTTGAAGAAAGAGTTTTGATATTTACTACTAGTATAGAAAACCTTTATATTTTTAAAGTGACAAATCACAAAGAAGATTGTAAGAACAATCAATCAGTAAAATTCACATTCGAAGACGTGAATAAAATCCAAAGAAACCGATAAAGAATCCATCGAAATGGATATTCAAAAATCCCTAAAAAGGAGTCATCAAAGTCATAATAAACGATAACAACAAATAGGATCATCACGTATCGATTTAAATTGGAATTCTCAAGCAAATAGGCAAATAGGCAAAATAGTGCTGATTCAGACGTCTAAAATCAAGGATTCAGACGTCTGAATCTGGAAAATAAATATTTTCCAAAGACAGAATTCAGACGTCTAAATCCTTGGATCCAGACGTCTGAAATAGGCACTTTTTAGCCTATTTCCTTTCTGGTTCCAAATGAACCAATTCAGACGTCTGAAACCATATATTCAGACGTCTGAATCTGGGAATAGAAATCTTCCCAGAACAATATTCAGACGTCTGAATATTACGTTTCAGACGTCTGAATGAAGGGTTCAGGGCATTCCCTGAACCTAGGCCAAAAATGGCCAAATGAATATCGGAAACGATCGAACGAGCAAATGGCGATGACTAAGGAATTACGTCGAACGACAACCCAGCCTAAACGGCTCTTCAATACGCCTCAAATATCAATGTCCAAATATCCATAATAGGATTTTCATAAATTAGACCAAAACACCAAAAATTGGAATATACACGAAATCAATCCAAACCAAAATCAATTGCACATGAATAAGTGTTAGGAATTCATACCTAACAATCGAAGATAATTATAGACAAAGATGTGAGATAAAAATCTCACCTTTGAACCCAAATCAATGAAGGAGAAGCTTTAAAAACAAGCTAAGATCAATTCCTCCTCAATAACAACTCAAGAAGCTTCAATCTAAGCTTAAAAGAGAAACATTTCCTAAATTAGGTTTAGGAATTTTCTGAAATCAAAGAGAGAATGAGTTGGAGAAGAAGAAGGAGATACTTACCAATGGGTTCACTTGAGTTTGGAGCAAGAAGATGGATTTGCTAATGGAAACTAGAGCTTAGGATTTCCTAATTCTTTTTCTCTTCCCCCATTTTTGATGAAGCTTGAATGTATTAGGAAATTATGAAGTAATAAAGAGGAGAAGGGGTTGGGACTGAATACATAAGTGGCTCAGCCCAAACCAAAGCCCTAAGTACAAAGTAGCAAAAATCAACTTTCTCAAAACATATCGAAGCTTATACTCAAAAAGGTCGCAAACGGCATTTTGAACTCAATGGGGGTGGTCTCAAGTCCCAATTCGACTGTTTCCAAAAAGTAGCTTTTCGGACCAAAATCCGACGAATGATAAAATATTTAAATAAAATATTTAAATATAAAATCGATAAATATGCAGGTTGTTACAAACAGGGAGTCTGTAATCTCTCAAAAAGTGTAATATATATACACAAACAACAAAATTGGATATTTTGCAATGTAATCAATTAGTGGGAATATTTAATGAATGCTGATTTATTTTCTGACGTGGGGTTTTCTATTGGACCGAGCATGTGGTTTTGTTTCCTAGCGTTCTATTCATCCAACTTCATATATGACGCGTTTTCAATTTCTTTTGAATCCTGTGCGTTCGTGCTTCCATCCAACGGTTCCCAACGAACCTATGACGTGGTTGCACCAGATCTAATCCTCAAATGCAATGGTCTGGGATCCACAAGTGACACTATAAATAAGGCATTGTAAATCTATTGTTTTCCCAAGAATCAACCTATTTTTTTAAGAACTTCTTTTCAAAGACAGTTTTGAACATAAGGATTCAAGTGTAGATACTATTAAGTAGTGAAGCAACTGTCAATAAATTGTAATGTTGATTGATTGAATTGTTTGAACAAGTGTTAAGAGAAAAATTCCAATTGTGTTATAAATTATTTGAATTGTTTGGACATCTATTTAGCAGGACAAATCACCATCATGCTATTATCTTATTTGGACATGTTTATACTGGTTAGTTTATGTTGACGTGTTATTTCTTGATTAGGACATGAATTATCTTTACTTATATGTTGACTTATGTAAATAAATTTTTGAATGACTTGAAAGTGAAATTGAAACTAAATGGTAACTTAAATAAGTACCAATCTAATTGCTAAGCCTCCTTTTGAAATTATAAAGTATGGTTTTAAATTTTGCTCTAATTCTTTAATAGGTTTGGGTTTGAAAGTTTATAAAATGATTTTCAAGTTATATAATTATTTGATAAAGTATTAATAAATAATAACTTGTTTATAGAAAGGGGTTTTACTAAATAAAAAGGTTTATATTAAGTGATAAAAAATGACATTTTATAAATGATATGTTGTAATGTCAAAGATATTTTATAAAGGAAATTCAATAAAAGTTTTATACATGGAATAAATTTTATAAATCATCTTAGAGATTTTAATAAAAGAAGTTTAATTCTACTTTGAATATTTATAAGGAGGTTTGGAATATGAAGTGAATTTATAAAAATAATTTTTATAAGGCATAAGTGAGTGGATTTTATAAAGTGAATGGTTTTATAGTATGTGATGTTTTGAAAAGGTAATTTCTTGGCCATTTAATATGGAATTTGAGAAGAGGGAATTTTTTAAATGTTTTTGGTAAATACTAATATTTTTGAGATAAGTAAAAATGTTTTGCAAATATAAAAGTTATGCAAAGGATTTTGGAAATAGTGTTTTAAAAAGATGATTCGATCAAGTTTTGCTAATTGTTTTAATTAGTGAAAGATAAATTAAAACAGGCTTGGTACATCCCATACGGAATTGAATCAATGTTTGAATGTTTGTTATTTGTTAGTTAAATAACCGTCTATAAAACTAGGACTAAAACGTAACTTTTGGAAATATCTAGCATAAATACGTGAATTTTATGGCATAATCATCCCCAAAGATGATATGTTGTGTGTATAATATTGTTTCGTTCTTCTATGATAAATGATAAGGAAATCCATCCAGTAATGGTTATGAGGTGATCTTCGCTCTTATCTTTATCTTTTTATCTCCTAAAGAATCGGGGTTCAGATTACTAGAAACTATCAAAAGTTGTTTCGAAAAGACTAAAATCGGATATGTTATTCGAAAACCACTTCGATCCAACTCAAGCATTTCGAATTGACGATATCTTGAAGAGCATAGAATCGAAGATGGAGTTTTAAAATGCATAGGCTATTTCTGTTAATCTTGAGGGCGATTCTAAAATGGATTTAGTAGAGGTAGCACCTTAAGTTTCGTTCATCCCAGAACAAACCTATATGGATGAATGCTAAGTTGCAATAATGCTTGTAGGGTAGTGTTACCATTCCAACTGGGTTTGCAAATAAAAAGGTAACGACGTGACATCACAATCTTCACAAGCCAAAAAAGGGCAAAAAAAGGGTATGCGGTAGAGCCACGTGATTAGCTACCCTTAGGAGCTGTCATCCAATTCTAGATTGTTCTTTATTAGATTTGGATTGCATTCAAACACCATGGTAGTATAAGGCTTCAGTGTCAAAAAGTGGATAAGGTAATCCGGTATGCTATGTTAAAGGGGTAGCCAGTTCTGTGTTGTCATCGATGCATTTTCTAGGGGTGAACAATCAGAAGGTAGTCCCTTACCTTGCCATCGTATGGAATGCAATCTCCAATATGAGCCATTACGATTTTGATTGTGCTCAACTATGTTAGAATGCAAGATGCAAAAATTTCAGCTATTTTATATATTTACTTTGAACCCTTAGAAACTACTAAAATATCACGGGATTTACATATAAAAGTGTTTTAGTTATCGTAAGATAAAAACTTGTCGGTGTTTATGTGCGGCATGGTCTTACGTTATACCCTTGATTTTTAAAAAGTTTTTAAACTAATAATTCAGTTTTTTGAGTTTACTCGGACCAGACCCTTATCTAAACTGGATTTTTATTTTCTTTCCTTAAAACTCTTGGGTGTTCAAATTTTTACGGACAGCGGAGTAGTTCCGGTTTCCACGGACGCATTGCGGAGGAGCTCAGAGCACGAGGCTCCATCAGTAGCTAGTTATTATCTGGTTTTCACAGTATTATATGTTGTTGTATTAGTTAAGTAGGGAAAGGCTATTATAACTGTCTAGGGGTAGAATTGTACTAGAATGACTCTGATGTATCATTATGAAAAGGCTTTGTAAAGAATTATGTTGATTAATATATGTTATTTCGTTGCGTTGTGAGATTTGATGATCATTTAGTTTCTTCTTATCTTCTATCTTCTTTCTTTCCAATAACGATCGGTCTCTCCGGCACTTGAATGCTCGGTACACAATATAGTGGATGTATTAGTGTCGATTTCTAAGGGTCGAAAGCCCCGTTCATTACAAATGTGGTTGGACAAGAATGTTGGTAGAAAGTTAATCAATTTGGTTAAAGGCAGGTACTCATTTTTGAATTAACTAATAATTCTCAGTCTAATAATATGAAAGTTAAATATCTTAGATGATTAATATGATTGATAACTTGGATGCAAAGTTGGTTGTTTACATGATTGTTAATATGGATGATCACTTGGTTTGATAAATGATAAGTGGAATGGTTAGAAATTAACCATAGTTAATTAAATGAGAATTTAAAGGTAACAAACCACATTTTTTATGATTATATATTTAAAAATGTTTTATCTAAATATAGCATCATTAGTTGAATTTAAAGTCCGAAATGCCACTTTCTGCAAACAGTCGAACTCAGACTCGAGACTACTTTCATTTAGTTAAAAATGGCGTTTACAACCTTTTTGAGTGTAAACATCGATATGTTTGAAGTTGATTAGTAATTTGGTATTTTTGTTTGGGCTTTGGGTTGTGTTCTAGCCCACTAACCCAATACGAGAACCCAAACCCCTTACCATATACATCCCACACCACTCCTCCTTATTCATTTCATTTCTAAATTTTCTAACACGCTCAAGCCCTAAAAGAAAAATGGGGAAAAATAAAAGAAATCAAAATTCCTAAGCCCTAGATTCGTACGAAATTCAAATTCAAGTTCTAGAAATTAAGGAGGAGCTTAGGTGAGCATCCTCTTCATCTTCTCCATCTCAATTCCTCTCTAATTTTCAAAAATTTCCTATAACCTAACATAAGAAATATTTGTATATGATCATAGATTGGAGCTTCTAAAGTTGAAGTTGAAGAGTGGTTGATCTTTCCTTTGTTTTAAAGCTTCTCACTTGTTTTTTTGGTTTAAAGGTGAGTTCTTGAACTCACATCTATGTCTATACCTTTGATAGTTGTTAGGTATGAATTCCTAACATCTATTTCATGTCCATTTGCTTTTGAATTGAATTGGTTTGGTGAATTTTCCCATTTATGGTATTTTGAAGTCAAAATCTATGAAAATCCTATTGTGGATGTTTGGACATGTTGTTTGGAGTGTATCATAAGTCTATAATGTTGGGTGGTCGCTTGGCATAAATCCCTAGCCATCATCGCTCATTTCATCGCCTCCGAGATGATTTGGCCATCATTGGCCTAGGCTAATTTTTGCCCGAGCTTCAGCTCAGACGTCTAGTATAACACTCAAACATCTGGGCCATCGGAATAAAAATTCCAGATATACAGCTCAGACATCCAAGCTTACTTCCCAGACGACTGGGCGACTTGGAAGAAAATTCCAGTCTTTCAGCTCAGACGTCTGGAGCTATTAAATTCAGCCAACTTGACTATGTTATGTAGGTTTCCATTTCTATCGATTTTTGGTTGATTTGATTAGTTATTATCACTTTTATCGACTTTGATGACTTCTTTTCTGGATTTTTTGAGTATCCATTTAATTGATTTGATATCAATTTTCATGGTTTTAATTCACGTCGTCGAGTGTGAGTATTTAGTGATAGATTGTTTTTACAATCAATTCAGTGATTTGTCACTTTAAAATACAAAGGTTTCTATACTAGTAGTAAATATTCAAACTCTTTCACAAAAATGATTTCTACGTTATTTTTAATACAAAGCATGTTTTTAAAACCATTTTTCAATCTATTAGTATATACAAACCTTTACCTCATTCGTATGAGAAATCTAATTAAACGACATAGCAAAACAAGTGGTATGAAACACTTGCGTTTTCTTTGTTGGTTAATTCTTGGACTTGTTCGATTGAAATCTTGTGGCATTTTTCAAGTGGAAATCTACAGTCTGCTCATAATAATTAAGTTCAGCTAGTGGTTAGGGACATGAAGCGAAACTCATTTATTTACTAGTTTAGTGTAATTCACACTTTTTATTGATCAATGGTGATCATTTTATGGTTTAGACTAGCGATATGCAATGTATCCTTGTCCGTGTGGGGGACTATACCCAATTTTATAGAGCTTTGTCTCATTTTTAGGGGCTAGCGACCCTTGATCTTTTGACCGTTCGTGGAGCAATTGGCTCAATGAGTTGTTGCATGGGGCGTATCTTTTTAGATGCGTCGATGTTCAGTTATGCATGGGGCATATCTTTTTAGGTGCATCGATGTTCAACTTATTAGTCGCTAAGGGGGGACTATACCCCGTATTCTTATGGGTTAGCGACCCATGGGATAGCATCCCGTTTGTGATACATGTGTTGGTGCATTTTCATACTCCCGTTTGTGCTAGGCCTTCCCCTTAGTGTTTTCTGGATTTTCAATTATTGATTTCTGAAATTATGTTTCACCATTTATTGCGAGTTGGCACCGATATGTTTTGCCAATGTTTGAGGTTTGGTGAATAAGCTAAAGAATATGAAATTCTTTTTGGTGTTTGAGAAGATTTGAGATATTCTATGATTTTCACTGTCATCATATATTTCTGTTATATCTCTTATCCTATCTCATTTTATATGATATTTATAGCTAGACTGATCCGTTTATTATTTTTCTTCATAAATAATATTTGGGTTAGACCGAGGTGTTGCAGGTGCTTCCACTTGACTTCCTAGTATGGACTATCTTCTGACTTTTGGCTAACTATTTTAGCTAGTAGTTTTTGCTTTTATACATTCTAGATAGAGACTCTTTGATGTATACATATTCTTTAGTCTAGCACCCGTGCCTATTATTTTGTGGTGTAGTGGGTCTTGTATGACCATTACTTTGATGTACACTTTTATGGGTTATATTCATATCTCTTTCCACCTTAGTGATATGAATATTTATGACTAATTTATGTTATGCTTATTTTATATTTGTTTCCGAAGATCACATAGCCACGGTGTAGTAGTTTTGAGTTTGTAATTGATGTGTCATATTTCCTCTTGAAACAAAATGCATGTAATACTATTTGACATATCGGTACTAGACAAAGAAATTACACATATGGTCGCTCCTCAACAGCCTTATTCTTTATGCTACTTGACGGCATCACCCTGTAGTGTCCTTGGCTAGCATAAGTGTGAAGACCCGTAAATCTGTACCCCTAAAGTCGACACTATTCTCCCTCAACCAACTCAAGATGTACAGAAATACGAGCCATTTGGGTTAAAGAAGAAGGGGTAGAAGAAGAAAATAGGAAACAACATCTGAGTCTAACCATCGCAGCGGAATAAAATATAATAGATAATAAATGATCTTTACACAAGAATAAATACATTTGTTCATACATTTCATCATCAGAGTATACATAACTCACAACTGGACAGTGATCATAACCTGTCCTCACAATCTGAATACACAACGGAATATTTAACACAAATATGGTAGTACGTATCGCCATCTAGCTCATCTCCTGAGCTGCAGAGCATCGTTTCCTGTATCCTACAATACTCGGTCTACCCGAGAATTATAGTGAAATAACACCCGAGTCAGTCTGGAATACCAGCGTGAGAAAACCACACTCAAATTTATTGTATCATGCTGTAATATAGCAAACCCAATCCCGGTATCTTCGAAACGATCAGCGCATTGGCCAATATTGATAGTAGGTTATTTAACCATTACTTAACATTTACAACAACCATCAAACATAAATAATTTCTCCTGAATTTTTTTATTAACCCCAAAATATCTTCGCAAGATATATTTCCATTTTCAACCCTTTTGAAAACAGTTTTCAAACCACACTTTTCTCATGAAATAAATTTCCAACTATTTATTTCCACTGAAAACACCAACACTAAAACTTTAGATTTTTAAAATAATTTAAAAAAATCACTTTATTATAAAATATACTTTAAAGCATTTAAATTAAAAATTACTTTAATACTTATTCAAAATATTTACTTTAGGAGTATTTAAAATAAAACCACTTTATACAATATAAAACTGAATTTATAACTTTTAAAACATAATACCAAGCTACCTTTAAATAATTACTGCTATAAGAGATTAAAAGAAAATACTTACTTTAGAATTTAAACATTTAGAAATAATAAGTTTTCTAAACATACTTTTTTAAACAACTTAAAACTTTTTACTTATTGTGATGACCCAGAATTTTAAAGCAATATCAATTTAATAATCTGAAATAAAAATTAAATTGATTTGATAATCTTTGTAATGAGATTTGAATTAATTTAATAATTCAATAAAATAAATAGTTAATTTATAGATTTTAATTTTTTTAAAATCCAATAAATTGTTTTCTATTTATAATATATATAGAATATATATTGTATATAGATCTTGTTTTAATCTGATTAATAAATAAATCCTGTTTTCTATAAAATATGTATCTTTAGTAAATTGTGAATTATGATTTTATTTAAAAGTCAAAAGTTTTAAAAGATTATTTAATAAATAAATATGGTTTTAAATACATAAGATAAATATTGAACTGATTTAAGATATGTTTAACTTAAGTTAAAATCTAAATAAATAACAATGAGGTTATTTTGATTTTCTTTTAAATATAATGTGATAAAATAAATAATTTATTAATAAGAAGACAATTTCCTTTATAAATTATTTATGGTTATCAAATGTTGTTATTTTAATATAATAATACATTATTTTAACAAATAAATTTTTAATAAAAATAACCGTTTTTTCAAAATTTAATTGTGTAATTATCTTTGTAAATAAAGTAGATTTCAAAATTTATTTTGAACTTGAATTCAAAGCTTTGAAATCTAAAGTGTAAATGTTTCTAATTTGTTTTGATTTGAATCATTTGTATATGTTTCATTTTATAAGTTAAATTTGATTTATTCATTTTAAAATTTATATACATGTAAATAAATACACGATAACTAATTTATTAAACATGGATTTACATCCATCTGATAATAACATACTAAACAAATACTAATTAACATTTAATTAAATACAAATTACTTTTATAAAACAAATGTAAACACTTTACTAATTAATAGAACATGTGCTAGGAATTAAGACTTTTAAGGTGACAAATGTTGCATTGTGAGACAAGTGTCAAAAATTCAATTCAACATTTTCTTTTGTTTTTATTTTTCAATAATTTCAGTTTATATAAAACTTTTTCTTCCCTTATCTCCTTTTCTTCTTCTAAAAAACTGAAGACAAACAAATTAAGAAAAAAAATATAACAAACACTTACATTCAAAAACAAAATTTCTGAAATCATCTTCAAATCTACTTCTCAAATAAAAACTCTGTTAAATACTTTCCAATTCAAAAAAGTAAATCCACTTCACAAACCTGCACATTTTTCTAACATGCAAATCTGGGATTTTCAAAAGACCTCCATTATTTCAAAAATCTGGAATCTTTAAGGAGCAATCCTACATATTTTCAAATATAAAAGCTCCTGCATCTCTGGAATTCAAGCCTGCATATTTTTCATCTACATTTCCTTCTATCTGGAGTCACAAAGAAGCATACATGTAATTTTAAAATCAAGGAGCAAGTGCAGATTTTAAATCAAGCTTTAAGCATCAGTAATTCAAATCTTCAAAGCAATTCAAGCTGTTAAAAGAATTCAGAGTTTTTCAAGCTTTTCAAACCAAAAATAGAGGCTTTTCTCATATTTAAACAGGTGAGTAACTTCATAATATAAATGGTTTAAGTTATAGTTATGTTGCATGTTTTATCACTGAAACAAAACATGTTTGAGAATGCAATTATAATTTTACCTCTGAATATTTATACGGATGTGTGGATATGTATGAAATGTTTCCGTTCAATCTCTGTTACTAGTTTCAAGTCCAAAAATTGATTCAAAAAATTACATTCTCCTAAATCCATTGGGTTAGTACTTAGATTTTAAATAAAATTGTAGTTATGTCATAAAAAGTTTTAAAGATGTGTTAAGTTAAATTTAAATTGAAAGGTTCACTGGGAATATAAAAACATCAGTGGATGTTAAATTATGTGTAAATCCAAACTGAATAATTTATAAGTTCAGTATTAAAAATCAAAGATAAAAATCAAAACTCGATTTTTAGAATAAAAATCAGCATTTTTAGTTAAGAAATTTGAGTATTGTTCTATGTTGAATTGTAAAGGAGATTTTTGAGTTTTTGGGGGATCTAGGAAATTTGGGGTGACGAGGTTCTTCTGATTGGTGGAGGAGTAGTCACTAATGCCGGGAAAAATATTGGGTGGCGTTGTAGTTCAATTTGGTGGTTGCGGTGATGAAATTTCTAGTTTAAGATAGGTGGGTTGCTTGGGTCAGTTCTTCATGAAGAAGTGATCGAGTGGACTAAGATTTTGGGAAATGTTAGTAGGTTGGTTGATGAAGTCGTAGCCGGAATCGTTGCCCCTCCGGTAGTCAGAAGGTGGAGGATGAGGGTATTACAGGTTTGGGGGTGAAACCTGTATCTTCTGTTCCAGGTTTATGTTTTTGAACTCGAATTCAAATTAGAGGTGGATAAGAGTAAGGAGGTGGTCGTATTGGATTGGGGGGTTAAGCGTTGATGTGTTGAAGTCACCGGAGGAGGAGGTTGATGGCTGGAGGCATGGTGCAGGTGCACCGTGCACTACTGAGATTCTGGTGAAATCTGGGTATAGTGGTGCTTTTGAACTCGAAGTAATACTCAAGTGTTTGCTGAGTTTGCTCGAAGATATGGACTAGATGAGTCGAAGCATTATTGTGATAGCTTGGGTGTATGTAGTATTACAGTTTTTGTAAAAACTGTGTGTAGTTTTGTTTTTAAATCAAAATTTAAATGAGTAAGTTGTTATGATAAGATTTAAACAAAATTTAAATCCGCGGTATGAATTATAGTTTCAAAGAATATGAAATTTTATAAGTTTTAAAATTTTAAAAGGGGGTTTTCAGTTTTAAAAAAATAAAAAGAAAACCTGGCAGTTTTCTGGAATTTGAATTTTATTTTAAATCTAAAGCTAATTTTGAACTAGGAGATTGAATTTAAATTTAAGTCTAGTTTTCTTAAGGGTTTTGAATCTTCAGTTTCTTTTTAAAATGGAATTTGAATTTTGAATAAAGAGTTTTAGGATCATGGTTTAAGTCAAAAGTTTAATGCCAGTTTAAATTCAAATAATTTTAAATAAGGAATGGGTTTAAGAGTATTGAATATAAATCTGGATATTTGAATAAGTTTTAAATTTTGAATGTTTTCAAACAGGTTTAAATTTAAATTGTTTATTAGAAGTAAATTTGTTTTCAAACAAATGGTTTAAATTTGATTTTTTCTTTTTGAATGAAGTCATTTATAAAGGTTTATAAAAGAAATCAAATGATTTGTTAACTTTAATTTATAATTTAAATAGTAATGTATTGAAAACTTAATTTTTTTAAATTAAATTAAGTAAATTAAGACTCATCTTATATAAGTTTTAATTATAAGTAATAAATGTTATTTACATTTATTCTAAAATGGAATATAAATGAATTTAAATTGGATAGTGCTTTAATAAATATTATTTTGAATTTTAGATTCAAAATGAAATTTGAATTTTAATTTAAAAATGAAATGTTCTAAGTACACTTTAATATTAATGAAATTATTAATAAGAAATGGATTATCTTAGAAATGATCAAGATATTAAAATAATTAAATAAATAAGATAACTAAGGAGTGACTTATTTATTTAATTTATAATTAATAATTTGGATTAATTTAATTTGAGATTAATTAAGAAGTAATTAAAGAAAAGTAATTAAAGAATTAATAATAGTTAATGATGGTCATTAACTAAGGTTTATTTGGTAATTAATTAATATGATTAATTTTAATAATTAATTAGATTGATTAAATAATGATAATAAATTGAGAAATTTATTTAAGTTTAATAAGACATTAATTATTTAATGTAATTAATGGGGTTTATTGAGATTGGTTTAAATTAATTAATTTAGTTCAATTAACTTTAAACATTGGATTTGATAATAATTACTTTATGTAATTAATGGAATTACTCAGTGAAGTAATTAAAGGCAATTACTGAATGTAATTAGTGGATAATGATGGGACTTTGAAATAATTTGGATTAAATTATTTTGTATAATTAATCAAGGGATTAATTAAAGAAATTAATTAAGGAATAATTAATCTGATAAGTAATTAAGGGAAGTTAATTACAGAATGAGATTAATCAAAGGTGATAAATAATTATGGTTTAAGTGAGATTAATTACTAAAGATAATTAATTTAATTGAGTAATTAATTAAATATAATTAAGAACCATTAATTAATATAATTAATGAAGTAATTAAGATTGATTAATTAAGATTAATTAATCATTACTAAGTAATTAAGTGCAATTATTTAATTTTAATTAATTAAGGTTTAATGTAATTAATTATAGTTAACTAATTAATGAAGTAATTAAAGGTTAATTACTGTATTTGGTTTAGGATAATTAATGTAGTGAAATTAATTGAAGTATAATTAATCAGGATTGATTAATTAAGATGATAAATTAGAGGTTAATTAATTAATTAATTAATTTGTAATTAATTAATGATGATGCAAGCAAGATTTATATCGTGTAAGTAATTAATTTAATTAATTTTAAATTAACTAAAGATGAGGTAATTAATTTAATTCATTTTAAATTAATTATAGATAATATGATTATAAGTCATTGCTTATGAATGGATGGTATAGTTTGCCTTGAATGGTTTGAATCTCAGTTATGAGATTAGAATGTTGAGTGATATGGATGCATTGGTTGCATTGTGATGATGATATGGATATCTTTTGATAGTGATAATGTGAATTATCTGTGGTGATGATTATCCGTTGTGGATCTTTGAATTATCTATCTGTGTGTATATAGATAATATAATTGAATTGTTTTAAACTTTAAAACAACATGGACCTAAAAGACACGCTTTGGATTTCGATGAGACCGGGATCGGGTTTCCATATTTGGATATCCGAAACCCGCATCGACCCAAATTAACGATAGGTCGTAAATATTATGTGAAGAGTGAAGACTCGGGTTGTAAGGACTATTAGTCAGTATAACTCTGGAAGTGATTCCGTGATGAGTTTGACGGTAATAGTACTTATAGGCTCGAGATGGAGATTCAGAGTGCAAGGGTTATCGTCGTTAACTCTGAGGGTGATTCCAAAACGAGTGTAATGAGATAATGCCTTCGGTTTTGTTCGAGCCCGGAACGAACTTGTATGGATTGAATGCTTTCAGAACATCGTCAGGTGGACGATGAGCATTCTAAGATAATGTGTCCTATAAAGTTAATGTAGCCTCAAGCCTCATCAACCGGGAATGGCTAAAACAGGGGACGTACAACAAGGCTTCGTGGGTAGCCCCCACTAGAGAGCAAAATTTTCCCCTGTCTAGAGGTCCCTTTTTATTCGGCTTAGTGGGCAGTTGGATTGCGCACCAACTGTGGGGTTGTCTTGTTCGGAACTGTTCAATAAGGAATCGGTCCGGCCTTGTGTTGCAGGGGAGCGGGCGTACTCCTCGGCACGTTGATCTAGGCCATGTACTGTGACGGGCGGTACCCCAGTAGCCCTGCCATTGATGGAATCCAAAATCCAGTCATTGTCGTACGTATTAGTTGTGCCCAACTATGTTGGAACGTGAGATGTAATCATTCCAGCTATTTCTGTATTTTACTTGAAAACCCTATATACTATTATAATATCACCGGCTATCCTATCGAATGTTTTGGTTAGCGTAAGGTTAAAACTTTTCCATGTTTATGTGTAGGAAGTCTTACGTGATACCTTTCTTTTCAAAGGTTTTTGAAAGTTAAGCAACTTTAACCTGTTACTCACACCAGACCCATGTCTGACCCGGAGTTTATCTTTTGTTTTCATAAACTATTGGGTACTCAAATTTTTTACGAGTAGCCAAGGGATTCAGATTAGCTTGGACGAATATTGGAGGAGCAATAGAGCAGGAGGTTTCTGCGTTAGATATATAGTATTCCGCTGTGTGTTCTGTGTTGTCTCTGAATTGTATTATGTTGTAAATACTAGACAAGTGTTTATAACTGTCTAGTATGTGTTGTATTATTTGTGTACTCTGATAGTGGTTGTAAACTATGTAATATTTTATGTTATTAATATAATTTATTCGTTCCGCTGTTTAGATTCTAATGTTTTGTTTCTTCTTCTTCTCTTTCTTTCTCTTTTCTATCCCTTTCCTTCTTATTAGCGATGCGACTTCCTGGTGTTTGAAAGTTGGGTCGTTACAGTGGTATCAGAGCATTAGGTTGAGTGAATACCTAGGCTCTGGAGTGGTGTCTATCTTGAGAGAGCGTATTTGTAATTTTAAATATATTTATATATATATTTACCTATTTCTATCTTTCTGTTGGGTTACCTGTTCAGGTTTTCCAATATAGGTTATAAAGGTAGATAAGGTAGTGGTGTGTGTAACACGATTACTACCATTGGTTGGAGTCTGATGTTTGGGGTTGGAAGTATATCTGTCGAGACCTAATACCATCTCGAGTAAGCTTTGTTGTGTTGGAATATTTCATCGATCTCTGAAGGAAACCATTTAAGGTTCAGAGTCATCTTTGAAGTGTAGAGTTTGGATCTGTTCGATTGGGCTGGAGCAAGTGATGGTATTTTGATACATCAGGAAGTTGTATCTGCGTGATGAGATGCAGTGGCTATGGATTGTTTCCAAAGATGTTTTCTTTGGTTTTGGAAAGTGTGACTATTTCGATGTTGTGGCTGAAGTCAGCAGGATGTTGTGGTGTTTCTGACTGCTTTGAAGTCCGAGTCTCTCGAAAGGCTTTGGATTAGGAAGTTTGGAATCGGTGTCAGCAATGCAGCTTGGCGTGTTCTGTGTGCAGACAAAGAGGTCTTAGCCGAGTAGTTTTCTGAAGATGGAATTCAGAAGTAGCCGAGTGAATCCGTTTCTTCAATGGATTGACTAGACCAAGTGTAAGCTGTTCTGTTTGGTAAAGAGAGGACAGTTTTCTTTGGAAATTTATATGGGTTGATCGCCAAAGCGACTTGCGATAGATGAGAGTTCTCTTGGATTGTTGGAGATTTTCTGGAGGTCTTCTGGGAAAGACAAAGGTTTGTCAGTATCTGGAAATTGAGTTTTCTTATCGATTAGTATTCCAGGATGGGAACCGATGGTTCTGCTTTGTTGGAGAATGATTCCTAGAGATGGAGTTTGATGAAGCAACTCAGGTTTCAGGGGAATTTCTAAGTTTTCTTTATGGATCTGTAGAACCATATTTCTGGAAGGTGATGTCCAGTTGGTGTTTATGTTCTTTGTCAGCATTTTCTTATCTACTTTGGATCAGAGTTTTGCAGCAGAAGCAGTTTGGAAGTGTTTCTGATTTGTCTTTTCCGGATTAGGAGCAGTTTGTTGTCTTCTACTGGTTATCGAGTAGAATTGTGTTTTGATTTTGGAATGATCTTGAGGAGATCATTGTGTTGGGTTGTTTCTGGTTCAGTTTGTTCTAGAGAAAATCAGCAAGGGTTGAGCTGATCAGTTTGGATGTTGGCAGCCTAGGATCGTCCGAAGACTTTTGTGGATAAGGGACGGAGAAACTTGGAATTCGAAGTTGGAGACTTCGTTGTTGTTGGAGTTTTCTCTGGTCAAAGGAGCTATAAGTTTCGAGTAAGACTGGAAAGCTAGCTCAGTGATGTTTGGATCCTTTCTCTGTGTTTTGGTTAGATCAGTGTTTGGTTTTCAGGATTGAATTGCCAGTTTGGATAACTGGGATTTGATGAGTTTCACGTAACTTTGAGGGAGTACGTACATGGTTTATCTTTGATTTTGGAACCAGCAGTTATAGAGGGTTGGTTGTTGAATCAGACTCGTCTGTAGTCTGATATGTTGTCTAGTACTATAGATCTAGATGAATAGGTGCTCTATAGCTTAGTAGTATTGATTGTTTGGAATCTATAGAGCGAGTATCCTGATATTTATACCGGGGAAACTCGTGGAAATTCTACCCAGAATTATTTTGGATAATTAGATTTGTTTGATTGGGTAAATTGATTGCTATGGTTTTTAGCATATCATTGGTATATGCTTGTGTTTTAAAATTTAATCTTTAAACAGATTATTAAATTACCTTTGTTTTAAATTTCGGGGACAAAATTCTTTTAAGGGGGAAGGAATGTGATGACCTGAAATTTGAAGCAATATCAATTTAATAATATGAAAAAAAAATTAAATTGATTTGATAATCTTTGTAATGAGATTCAAATTAATTTAATAATTCAATAAAATAAATAGTTAATTGATAGATTTTATTTCTTTTAAAATCCAATAAATTGTTTTCTATTTATAATATATATAGAATATTGTATATATTGTATAAAGATCTTGTTTTAATCTGATTAATAAATAAATCATGTTTTCTATAAAATATGTATCTTTAGTAAATTGTGAATTATGATTTTATTTAAAAGTTAAACTTTTAAAAGATTATTTAATAAATAAATATGGTTTCAAATACATAAGATAAATATTGAACTGATTTAAAATATGTTTAACTCAAGTTTAAATCTAAATAAATAACAATGAGGTTATTTTGATTTTCTTTTAAATATAATGTGATAAAATAAATAATTTATTAATAAGAAGACAATTTCCTTTATAAATTATTTATGGTTATCAAATGTTGTTATTTTAATATAATAATACATTGTTTTAACAAATAAATTTTTAATAAAAATAACTGTTTTTCAAAATTTAATTGTGTAATTATCTTTGTAAATAAACTAGATTTCAAAATTTATTTTGAACTTGAATTCAAAGCTTTGAAATCTAAAGCGTAAATGTTTTTAATTTATTTTGATTTTGAATCATTTGTATAAGTTTCATTTTATAAGTTAAATTTGATTTATTCATTTTAAAATTTATATACATGTAAATAAATACATGATAACTAATTTATTAAATATAGGTTTACATCCATCTGATAATAACATACTAAAGAAATACTAATTAACTTTTAGTTAAATACAAATTACTTTTATAAAACAAATGTAAACACTTTACTAATTAAAAGAACATGTGTTAGGAATCAAGACGTTTAGAGTGACAAATGTTACATTGTGAGACAAGTGTCAAAAATTTAATTTAACATTTTCTTTTGTTTTTATTTTCGAATAATTTCAGTTTATATAAAACTTTTTCTTCCCTCATCTCCTTTTCTTCTTCTAAAAATCTGAAGACAAACAAATTAAGAAAAAAATATATAAGAAACACTTCCGTTCAAAAACAGAATTTCTGAAATCATCTTCAAATCCACTTTTCAAATCAAAACTATGTTAAATACTTTCCAATTCAAATCTTTAAATCCACTTCTGTAACAACCCGTATATTTATCGAGTTTGTATTTAAATATTTTATTTAAATAGTAACGCGTTAATCGGATTTTGGTCCGAAAAGCTACTTTTTGCAAACGGTCAAATTAGGACCCGAGACCACTTCCATTGAGTTCGAAATGTCGTTTACAACTTTTTAAGTATAAACATCGATAGGTTTGGAGTTAGTGAAATTTCACTAACTTTTCCCGCTTTGGACTTTGGGTTAGTTTAGCCTATTAAGCCCAAGTTCCAACCCTCTTCTCCTCACTCTTCATAAATTTCCTAACTAATCAATCTTTGGCATTAATGGTGGAGGGAATGGGAAATTAAAATTCCAAAACTCAAATTCAATTGCAATCCATCTTTCTACTCCAAATTCAAGAAGAAGACATTGGATTCAAGCTTCTTGTGCTTAGATAGAAGAAGGATCGATTCTTGCTTGCTTAAAACTTCATTTTCATTGATATTTGGTGCAAAGGTGAGATTTTTATCTCACAATTCTAGCCTATAACCATATTGGACTGTTGGGAATGATTCCCTATCATTTTTGCATGCATGTTAGCATTTGGTTTGGATTGGATTGGCGAAAAACTCCAATTTTTAGCGTTTTGTTGAATTTTCTGCACTTGAGTCGTTCTGGCCATTTTTAGGTCGTTCGGAGTTAAGTCGTTCGTCCATAGGTCGTGAGTCGTTCACGAGTTAATCCTAGGTCGTTCTGGCCATTTTTAGCTCGTTCGGAGTTAAGTCGTTCGTCCATAGGTCGTGAGTCGTTCACGAGTTAACCCTAGGTCGTTCTGGCCATTTTTAGCTCGTTCGGAGTTAAGTCGTTCATCCATAGGTCGTGAGTCGTTTACGAGTTAACCCTTAAGTCGTGCAGCCCTTCAGTCACGCAACCCTTAAGTCGGTTACGAGTTATCCCGATAGGTCGCTGGACACTTAACTCGTAGGTCGTTGGACCTTATCTCGTTAGGTCGCTCCTGGCCTAACCCTTAAGTCGTGCAACCCTTAAGTCGTTAGGTCGTATGACCCTTGAGTCGTTAGGTCGTATGACCCTTGAGTCGTTAGGTCGTATGACCCTTGAGTCGTTAGGTCGTTAGACCCTTGAGTCGTTAGGTCGTATGACCCTTGAGTCGTTAGGTCGTATGACCCTTGAGTCGTTAGGTCGTATGACCCTTGAGTCGTTATGTCGTTAGACCTCATTTTGTCTTCACTAGGTCGTATCGTTTTGGTCGGGGCGCTGCACCCTGGACCCCCGCGACCTGACCGGGCAGGTCGAACCCCGTAAGCGGTGGCGTTGCCCCCGCACCCCCACCTTGGGGGGTTGCCACCCCCCCTGGACCCCCCCTCCGTAGGCGATCTTATCTGAAAAACATTCAACAGAACTTGCTTTGTTGAGATGCTGAGTTGACCATTCTTCGAGACAAACCATCTCTGGTTATCTCGGCCACGTTTGGTCGTTGGGGAACTTCCACTTTGATGCTTTTGAGCTGATTTCCTTGGATTTTATTCACATCTCCGAATGTGATCTTTGTGATGATTGTTTCTACAATTGCTTCTGTGTTTTGTCACTTCATAATATAAAGGTTTCAATACTAGTAGTAAATATCAAAACTCTTTTAACAAACAATTTCAACTCTATTTTTTTATAACAAAGCTCTTTTCTTAAACCGTTTTCCAATCTATTAGTATATACAAGCCTTTACCTCACTCGGATGAGAAATCTAATTAAACGACTTAGTAAAACAAGTGGTATGAAACGCTTGCGTTCACTTCGTCGGTTAATTCTTGGACTTGTTCGATTGAACCTCTTGTGACAATTTTATTAGTGAAGATTTACAGTTTGTTCGTAAATATTTAAGTTAAGCAAGTGGTTATGGGACATAAAGCTAAACTTCTATATTTACTAGCTTAGTGTAATTGACACTTCTCGTTGATCTTGATGATCGCTTTATGAATTAGACTAGCAATTGCGCGATGTCTCTTTCATTGCAAGGTTAGACTAGACACCACTTGTGTGATTCCATTCACACATACCTTTCTGCTTTTTGGTTAGTCTTGACCTCAATCTGTGTGATTCCATTCACACATGCGGGATAGCTCCCCATGGTCTTCGGACCGTCATGTGATAGGCCTCTTTCCCTTTTTATGATTTCTGGATTTCTCGTGTTGATTTCTGGAATTTATGTCATTGACTTGTTATGAGTACAAGTTTAGGGCATGATGCCCTCTTCGAATCTTTGAGAAGATTCTTGTGATATTGATTATCTCTTATTGATTGATCTTCTGTTGATCATTATTTACATACTTATAGTGGTATGTCGTTATGGATGTTTATGTTTATGCCATATCTTTTATGTTATATCATGTCATCTGATATTTATAGCTAGACTGATCCGTTTATTATTTTCTTAAATAATACTCGGGTCAGACCGAGATGTTACAGGTGCTTCTTCTTGACTTCTTCCCAGGGATTCATCACTCTGACTTTTGGCTAACTGTTTAGATTAGCAGTTTTTGTTGTATACACTTGAGATATAGACTCATAGTTGTATTCTTTTGTATAGCACGTGTTGCTATTCTTTTGTATTATCGTGGATCTTAATGACCACTACTCTGATGTACACTTTCATGTGTTAGTTATATATTCATATCTTCTTCCGCCTTTGTGATATGGATATCTGTGACTGATTTGTGATATGATTATTTCTATGTTTGTTTCCGAAGATTATTTATAGCCACCGTGTGATAAGCAATTACATGGATGGTCGCTCCTCAACAGCCTTATTCTCCGTGCTAGTTGACAGCACTACTCCGGAGTGTTCTTGGCTAGCGTGGATATAGAGGTGGGGCGTCACAACTTCACAAACCTGCACATTTTTCTAATATGCAAATCAGCGATTTTCAAAAGACCTCCATTATTTCAAAAATCTGGAATCTTTAAGGAGCAACGCTGCATATTTTTCAAATATAAAAGCTCCTACATCTCTGGAATTCAAGCCTGCATATTTTTCTTCTGCATTTCCTTTTATCTAGAGTCTCAAAGAAGCATACATGTAATTTTCAAATCAAGGGGCAAGTGTAGATTTTAAATCAAGCTTTAAGCATCAGTAATTCAAGTCTTCAAAGAAATTCAAGTTGTTAAAAGAATTCAAATTTTTTCAAGCTTTTCAAACCCAAAATAGAGGCTCTGCTCATATTTAAACAGGTGAGTAACTTCATAATATAAATGGTTTAAGGTATAGTTATGTTGCATGTTTTATCACTGAAACAAAACATGTTTGAGAATGCAATTATAAGTTTACCTCTGAATATTTATATGGATGTGTGGATATGTATGAAATATTTCTTTTCAATCTCTGTTACCAGTTTCAAGTCCAAAAATTGATTCAAAAAAAAAATTACATTCTCCTAAATCCATTGGGTTAGTACTTAGCTTTTTAAAAAAATTGTAGTTATGTCATAAAAAGTTTTAAAGATGTGTTAAGTTAAATTTAAATTGAAAGGTTCACTGGGAATATAAAAACATCAGTAGATGTTAAATTATGTGTAAATCCAAACTGAATAATTTATAAGTTCAGTATTAAAAATCAAAGACAAAAATCAAAACTCGATTTTTAGAATAAAAATCAGCATTTTTAGTTAAGAAATTTGAGTATTGTTCTATGTTGAATTGTAAAGGAGATTTTTGAGTTTTTGGGGGATCTAGGAAATTTGGGGTGACGAGGTTCTTCTGGTTGGTGGAGGAATAGTCACTAATGCCGGGAAAAATATTGGGTGGCGTTGCAGTTCAACGTGGTGGTTGCGGTGATGAAATTTCTGATAGAACCCTAGTTTAAGATAGGTGGGTTGCTTGGGTCAGTTCTTCATGAAGAAGTGATCGAGTGGACTAAGATTTTGGGAAATGTTAGTAGGTTGGTTGATGAAGTCGTCGCCGGAATCGTTGCCTCTCCGGTGGTCAGAACGTGGAGGATGAGGGTATTAAAGGTTTGGGGGTGAAACCTGTATCTTCTGTTCCAAGTTTATGTTTTTGAACTCGAATTCAAACTAGAGGTGGATAAGAGCAAGGAGGTGGTCGTATTGGACTGGGGGGTTGAGCGTTGATGTGTTGAAGTCACCGAAGGAGGAGGTTGATGGCTGGAGGCACGGTGTAGGTGCACCGTGCACTACTGAGATTCTGGTGAAATCTGGGTATAGTGGTGCTTTTGAACTCGAAGTAATACTCGAGTGTTTGCTGAGTTTGCTCGAAGATATGGACTAGATGACTCGAAGCATTATTGTGATAGCTCGGTTGTATGTAGTATTACAGTTTTTGTAAAAAACTGTCTGTAGTTTTGCTTTTAAATCAATATTTAATTGAGTTAGTTATTATGATAAGATTTAAACAAAATTTAAATCTGCAGTATGAATTATAGTTTCAAAGAATATGAAATTTTATAAGTTTTAAAATTTTAAAAGGGGGTTTTCAGTTTTTTCTTTTTTAAAAAGAAAACCTGGCAGATTTTTGGAATTTGAATTTTATTTTAATCTGAAGCTAATTTTAAACTAGCAGTTTGAATTTAAATTTAAGTCTAGTTTTCTTAAGAGTTTTGAATCTTCGGTTTCTTTTTAAAATGGAATTTGAATTTTGAATAAAGAGTTTTAGAATCATGGTTTCAATCAAAAGTTTAATGCAAGTTTAAATTCAAATAATTTTAAATAAGGAATGGGTTTAAAAGTATTGAATATAAATCTGGATATTTGAATAAGTTTTAAAATTTGAATGTTTTCAAATAGGTTTAAATTTAAATCGTTTATTAGAAGTAAATTTGTTCTCAAACAAATGTTTAAATTTGATTTTTTTTCTTTTTGAATGAAGTCATTTATAAAGGTTTATAAAAGAAGTCAAATGATTTGTTAACTTGAATTTATAATTTAAATAGTAATGTATTTAAAACTTAATTTTTTTTAAATTAAATTAAGTAAATTAAGACTCATCTTATATAAGTTTTAATTATAAGTAATAAATGTTATTTACATTTATCCTAAAAAGGAATATAAATGAATTTAAATTGGATAATGCTTTAATAAATATTATTTTGAATTTTAGATTCAAAATGAAATTTGAATTTTAATTTAAAAATGAAATGTTCTAAGTACACTTTAATATTAATGAAATTATTAATAAGAAATGGATTATCTTAGAAATGATCAAGATATTAAAATAATTAAATAAATAAGATAATTAAGGAGTGACTTATTTATTTAATTTATAGTTAATAATTTGGATTAATTTAATTTGAGATTAATTAAGAAGTAATTAAATAAAAGTAATTAAAGAAATAATAATAGTTAATGATGGTCGTTAACTAAGGTTTATTTAGTAATTAATTAATATGATTAATTTTTAATAATTAATTAGATTGATTAATTAATGATAATAAATTGAGAAATTTATTTAAGTTTAATAATACATTAATTATTTATTGTAATTAATGGGGTATATTGAGATTAGTTTAAATTAATTAATTTAGTTTAATTAACTTTAAACATTGGATTTGATAATAATTACTTTATGTAATTAATGGAATTACTCAGTGAAGTAATTAAAGGTAATTAATGAATGTAATTAGTGGATAGTGATGGGATTGTGAAATAATTTGGATTAAATTATTTTTTATAATTAATCAAGGGATTAATTAAAGAAATTAATTAAGGAATAATTAATCTGATAAGTAATTGAGGGAAGTTAATTACAGAATGAGATTAATCAAAGGTGATTAATAATTATGGTTTAAGTGAGATCAATTACTGAAGATAATTAATTTAATTGAGTAATTAATTAAATATAATTAAGAATCATAATTAATATAATTAATGAAGTAATTAAGATTGATTAATTAAGATTAATTAACCATTAATAAGTAATTAAGGGTAATTAATTAAGGTTTAATGTAATTAATTATAGTTAACTAATTAATGAAGTAATTAAAGGTTAATTACTGTATTTGGTTTAGGATAATTAATGTAGTGAAATTAATTGAAGTATAATTAATTAGGATTGATTAATTAAGATGATAAATTAGAGGTTAATTAATTAATTAATTTGTAATTAATTAATGATGATGCAAGCAAGATTTATATTGTGTAAGTAATTAATTTAATTCATTTAAATTAATTAAAGATGAGGTAATTAATTTAATTCATTTTAAATTAATTATAGATAATATGATTATAAGTCATTGCTTATGAATGGATGATATAGTCTGCCTTGAATGGTTTGAATCTCAGTTGTGAGATTAGAATGTTGAGTGATATGGATGCATTGGTTGCATTGTGATGATGATATGTGACGCAGCGGATTAATCAAACAAAACTTCAATCGATGGAATGTAGCAATCGGTGAGTTGAAGATACCAAAATGCCCAAGTTCGTTGATCCAAAGATACCGAACTCTAGCTATCTCAAACACGATGATAGCGCACTATACCGTGTTCAAAGATCTACGATTCTTCGCACGTTGATCTAGCGCACTAGATTCCGTGAATCGGCTTCTACGATCGTTGAATCGAGCGCACTCGATTAACCGAAAGAGGAGATAGGAGATTACACTCAACTACCAATTGGTTTGAAAGCACAAAGCTAACAAAAGAGAATTTTATTCAAGAATCAACCACCTAAAAATGTACAACACACGCGCTATTTATAGCTTTCACAACTCGACACACACCAATCCTTACCTGACTCCTAGGTCGGCACCGACTCACGACCCAACTTAGGTCGTGACCGACTTAACTCACGCGACTCAACGCCTTTACAATAGAACAAAATTCAACTGACTCAAGCTCTACAACACAGCACAATGAGACGACTCAAACCCTGGCCGACTTAACCAAGTACGACCTACTTACAACATACGACTCAACGTAATTATATACAGGACCGACTTAACACAGTAACACACCTTCGACCGACTCATCTTCATGTCGACCTACGACTCAAAGGCATATGGCTTAACTCCTTGCCGACTCATCTTAAGTCGCAGCGCGTTAGCTCGGCGCTACTGTCCCACTGGTCTCCCTTAGCTCGGTCCCGACTCAGCCCCTCTTCCCTAGCTCGTAGCTCTTTCTCCTTAGGTCGGACTCGACTTAAAAAACAGTTAGGTCGGAAACGACTCAATCTTCCTCTACTAACTCGCCTGTCTTCCTTTTGTAACCCCTTAGGTCGGAGACGACCCAATATGCTTCTGATAGGTCGTGCCCTTGCTTTGTTAACTTGTGATCCTTCTTCCTTAGCTCGGCAACGGCTCAAATCTTCATTGAGTCGTGGACGAGTCATCACACTACACCACAAACTCGTGTTTTCAGGAATCAAAGCTTGCATAACTTCTACTCTGGCCTTAGCTGCATCAATATGGATATCTTTTTATAGTGATAATGCGAATTATCTATGGTAATGATTATACGTTGTGGATCTTTGAATTATCTATCTATGTGTATATAGATAATATAGTTGAATTGTTTTAAACTTTAAAACAACTTGGACCTAAAAGACACGCTTTGGATTTCGATGAGACCGGGATCGGGTTTCCATATTTGGATATCCGAAACCCGCATCGACCCAAATTAACGATAGGTCGTAAATCTTATGTGAAGAGTGAAGCCTCGAGGTGTAAGGACTATTAGTCAGTATAACTCTGGGGTGATTCCGTGATGAGTTCGACGGTAATAGTACTTATAGGCTCGAGATGGAGATTCAGAGTGCAAGGGTTATCGTCGTTAACTCTAAGGGTGATTCCAAAACGAGTGTAACGAGATAATGCCTTCGGTTTCGTTCGAACCCGGAACGAACTTGTATGGATTGAATGCTTTCAGAACATCGTCAGGTGGACGATGAGCATTCTAAGATAATGTGTCCTATAAAGATAATCGTAGCCTTAAGCCTCATCAATCGGGAATGGCTAAAACAGGGGATGTGCAGCAAGGCTTCGTGGGTAGCTCCCACTAGAGAGCAATATTTTCCCCTTTCTAGAGGTCCCTTTTTATTCGGCTTAGTGGGCCGTTGGATTGCGCACCAACTGTCGGGTTGTCTTGTTTGGAACTATTCAGTAAGGAATGAGTCCGGCCTTGTGTTGTGTAACGACCCAGAAATTTTAATAATTTAAAATTTGAATATTTAATTAATTTTAAATATTAATAAGTGAATTTTTAAGTCAAATAAATTTTTATTTGAATTATTGGATTTAATTAGATAATTAAAACAATAATTTAATATGTTAAATTATGGAAATAATAAAAAATTGAGTTAAAAATGATTGAAAATAATTTGGAAAATTTTATTTAATCATACTGGAGTTATAGAAATATTTTAGAACTTTTAAAATCGAATTAAAAGTTAATCTGTGAAAATTGAATATTTTAATATTTAATAATCGACTGTAAAATAGCCAATTTTTGAACAGTCTCAGAATTGAACGAAACCAGTTCCATTGGATCCGTAATAGTTAGTTATTACTGGATTTCAAATTTCGTGTCAATCGGAGTTATCGTTTGAGCGTGGCAGCTCGAAACGCATCGAATTATTTTTAATTTAAATTTGGCGAGTCAAAATAGCCATTTTTCAAAAAGTCTCGGATTTCGACGAAACCAGTTTCATCGGATCCGTAATGTGATATTATTGTAAGGTTTCAAATTTCAAGTCAATTGGATTTACCGTTTGTCCGGTACAAATTAAAACGCTTAGAAATCGATTTAAATCGGTTTAATTTAAATTGAACGTTTTCAGTCATAACTCGCACATACTTCCGAATTAGCTTCCGAAACTTGTTCCATTGTGTCCGGAACGCGGGATAAACCCTAGGTACGCTGGTTACGGCGTCTAAATCGGAGTTCGGAATTCCCGGGATGAATAGTGTTTACGCTAGCTTTTCTTATAAATAGACACCAATCTAAAATATAAAAAAAAAAGAAATTAAAACCCTAAACGTTCGTGGCCGCCACCCTAGGTATCAATGGCCAGAAACGCAAGACGTTCCACCTCCAATTACTCCAAATCCGTGCATCGATTGCAAATTCTTTCAACTAACAAAACGAAGATCATGAAGAGAGCTGTAATGTGAACGGTGGTGATCGAATATGGAGTCGTGTGGATGGTGCAAAGTGGCCGCGTTCTCCTCTAGTTGATGCACGTCGTTCGAGTACTACAGGGGGCCGCACGTGACCGCATTTAGGCCGAACCTAGGTGGAGTTGAGGGCTACAGCATGCAACTCTCTGATCGAGTTATCGTTGAGTAATTTGATCGCGATTTGTAAACCTAATTTGTGATTCATGGGTTCAAACGTGCGTGTTTTGTTCTGGGAGTGTTGCGTGAAGAAGAGAGGGAGGGGGAAGTTGCGTTCAAGGGCTAGGATGAGGGGGTTGAAGGATCTAAGGGCTGGGAATGAAATAGGTTATATTATTATAAATTTAAGTTGTAAATTTTAGTTATAAAAACATGTACAAACTTGTAAATTGCATAACTTTTTCATACGAGGTCGAAAAAATGCAAACTCAGTTGCGTTGGAATCGTATGGACGAGCACTACGCGATGGAGTTGGTTTGGAGTCGTTTGGAGTTAGTGAGAATTTCGGGTAAAATTAAACGCGCGTTTAATTTTATTCGAAATAAAAGCTAAAACGGAAATTAAAACCAAGGTGAGAACTTCTCACTCAATCGAATAGATTTCGATTTTATTTTAAATAATTAGATTTAAAATATTTGGATGCATGTTTGAATGATGACTGTAAATTATTGATTGTTAAAATAGACATTATGCGCCGTTAGTAAGCGGATGTTATTTATAAAAACATATACCGCGAATATTTCATAAACAGTGAAATTGGTATTATATATAATATCAATATATATATATTGGCATATGTATATATTGCAGTTGTTGATTTCCCGCATTTTTTGTTTAGCGGATGAGACCCTATTACGCCGTTATTAAGCGGATAATATTTATTAAGAACATGTACCGCGATAATTTCGTACTGGAGCGAAATTGGTATTGTGCTAATGTTTGTGATGCAGGAAAACAGGTTGGAGGGATCCAACTGGATTCCTCAACAGTATTTATTTAATTTCAGATATTTTGATATTTGATGGATTATCATATCGATATATGATATCGTTATTAGTCGTGATTGACTATTAGGTGTGTAGCATCATTGGACCCAGATTTTGGGATTTTAAAATGATTTTAAAAGTGATTTTGAAAATATACTATATTTTTGGAATTGATCCATTATAAATAAATAAACGTTATAATTTTTAAAGTTATAAAAATTATGGTTTTTGTGAAATATAGTTAAAAAGCTGATTTTTAGAAATACGATTAAAAGTCGATTTTTGAGAAATAGGAACTAATGATTTTATAAAATAATTTAGATTGGATTTTTGAATATATGATAAAAGTTTAAATATAGGATTTATAAAATTTGATTATTTTATAAATCGAAATGATGAAATTATAAAGGAATTTAAAGACGTTTTGGAATAATAATATAAACTGATTTATATTAAGAGATTTATAAATGGATATTTATAAATTGAAATATAGACATTATAAAACGAGTTTTTATAAGTGTTTGAATGTAGTGAAAATGAATTTCATAAATGAATGAAATTTATAGAATTATAAACTGTGAAGTTATAGATGAAATTTATAAATAGTAAGATTTATAAATTTGTGAAGTTAATTGAAGAATAGATTTGGTTAAATAAATGAATCTTATAAGTTATAAGATTTATAATTATGAAATTCTAAGGAACGATTTTGTGAAATAATCGTTTATAAGTAGTTAACTTATTATATGAACATTTAGTTTATAATTTAGTTATAAACTGGAATAGGTTAATAACGGAATTTATAAAAAGGAAGTTTTTATAAATAAATAGAAATGGAATTTATAAACGTTGTTTTATAAATTCGCAAACGACTTATTTTGATAAGTTAATTGTTATAACTTAGAAATGGAGTTATATTCACGTTTTTAGACAGTGAATAATTCTTTGAATTAAAATGAATAAAAGGATGGAATTTGTTAAAGAAGTATATTCACGTTTTTGTATAGTGAATGATATGTTAAAGAAATTGTTTTGAATGAGATGTTTAAATTGAATTAAAACAATCTAATGATGTTTTAAAGGTGTTGAGATTCGAAACCATAGATTTTAACATTTATTGTTGAAATAGATGTTTCGAGAAATGAAAGGAAATGGTGGACTATAACACTGTTGTTATAGTAAATGATTTCCGAAAGGAAATGTTTTTGATTAGTATTGGGATTTATATATCTATTTTAAATTCGAATCCCTATACTAGTGATTTTGGGTTGTCGTAACGATGTTTTACGCAAAATTCGTTTTGGCCCAAGTAAATATGTTTAAGTGAATGATTTCCTTAAATAATGAAATATATACTTAATTCGATTTAAGTATATTGAATATTTTCTAAGTGTTTGAATATAAAAGAGATTTGTAAATTACTTATGAATAAATAAGTATGGAAATGTTTTCCAATATGAAGTGAATATTAGAATTTATCTTTTTGAGGATAAATTGAAATGGATTATTGAGATCGAATATGCATGGATATTTTGAAATATAAATTCATTATGGAATTTATATGTGAAAAGTGAAATTTGTTGAAAATAAATATTGATTTATTTTTGAAGTGTGAAATTATATATCGTGTAAAGATATTTTGAAAGTAAATAATTTGGAAAATTATTTGGAATCTGGTGATGTATGCATATCAATTGATAGTTCAATAACCGACTATCAGTATTTCCCTTTGAATGGGTAATTGATATGATTTGTTTGAATTTGAATGCACACTTATTTTTGAATAAGCGCTCACTATTCGGGTTAACCGGGAAAGGACCATGGGGTCGTATAACCCATTCCGAATATGTGATACGTCGTTGTGAATTGCATTGAAGATCGGTGTTGAAGACCCGGTATTTGCGAAAGCGATAGGATGACCTATCGATTGTCTCTGCACTGAGTTGCAACGGTATAGAGACTCCCTAAGTGATGGGAAATCCGATCAGGATTGTGAATATCCGGATTGCAAGGACTTCTTTGTAAGTGCCTTCGGTTCTGTTCGATCCCGGAACAGACTTGTATGGATTGTATGTCTGACATTACAATTTGAGATATAAAGCCGATTTCTTTCAAATATATTTCTGTTGGTGGCGGAGAATTTATTCTTTGCTTAACACCCTTCTTTGAGACGTACGAGCTCAAAGGTTATATAGTTGAAGTTATCAGCGATATATTCCCAGTTTGGTAATGTGACATGCTGAGTGATGCTGAAATGATCATTGTGTTGATTATTGTGATAGGATCATTTATTTGATCGTCTATCTTAGTGATCATTGTGTTGATCATTTGTTGACCCAAAGCATGGCTTTTGTATAAAGTATGTTTTTGTGGACGTGAATTCGTCGAGCCTCACATCCCGGAAATGGTCAAAACAGGAAAGAAGCAGCAAGGTTATGAGGGGTAGCACCCTTTAGGATGTGTCCATTTCCTTCTGGAAAAGGGTGGTATCATGGTATGGAGCCCAGATACTTACTCATGTTGAAACACTTTGTTTTTATGATTGTGTGAATTGATTAGAGAGCGCTCTCGGAAAAAGGTCCCAAAGGACCGGGGGATGGCATATTCGGTCAGTTGTTGCTCAGTTAGGAGTAACCCGGCCTTGTGTTGGTTGAGATCCGGTTTGGTTCTCGGGGATGTCCATCCAGAGGCATTCTCAGTGGCAATGGGAAGTTCCTTGGCCTGACCATTTGTTGGAAATCCAATTCCCAATACGAAACTTGTACGGTATTAGTTGTAGAACCTGCTATTCACTTATGGTGGTCACCACTGTTTGGATAGTAGCTATAGTAGGCATACGATAATGGTCGTATGTTGGCTAAGATTTATATTCTACTTTCGAAATGAATTTGTTATACACTATGCACTAATAATAATATCAAATGTTATTTTAAATGCGTATCAAGCATCTTTGGCTATCATAAGGAGAAATCTCCTCCGATTCTGCGTTTGCATGTGTGTGTGTGCGGGAGGCCTTATGGTAGTCTCATTTTTAAAAGCATTGCGAATTGATTAAAAATATGCCTCTATTTTGATTTTAAAGATAAATAAACTGTTTTGAGTTCTCACACCAGTCACATGACTGACTTGGAGTTTATTGTTTTCCTTCCTAAACTCTGGGTGCCCACCAATTTCCACACGGGCAGTTAAGAGTTAGGTTTATCAGGATATTCTGGATATTCTGGAGTTGCTGGAGGCAAACTGGATTGGCATGGCGTATTACTAGTTTATATAGTACTTCTTTTTTCCGCTGTTATGTTGTTGTATGTTGTTGTACACTCTGATGATATGATGTAATGAAATATAATGTGATGTAATAACTGATATAGTTCTTTATTTAAAGATTATTCATTTATTATTATATGTTGTTCCGCTGCGAATTGTGAGATTCTGTTGTTGTTCTGTTGTTTTCTTCTGTCCCGTTCTATTTTTAAAATGCTTCTATCTTCTATTTTCAAATTTCCTATTTTCTTTTCCCTATCAAAATTTTCTATCTTCTCTTCTCTCTTCTTTCTTTTTCTTAATTCTTTTTAAAACCCATAACTATTCGGTTTTTCGGCAACGAAAATCCCTATACGTTACATGTTGCAAGGGATCGGGCATACTCCTAGGTACGTTGATCTAGGCCACGTACTGTGACGGGCGGTACCCCAGTAGCCCTGCCATTGATGGAATCCAAAATCCAATAAGTTCCGTACGTATTAGTTCTGCCCAACTATGTTGGAACGTGAGATGTAAGCATTCCAGCTATTTCTGTATTTTACTTGAAAACCCTAGACACTATTATAATATCACCGGATTTCCTATCAAATGTTTTGGTTAGCGTAAGATAAAAACTTTTCCGTGTTTATGTGTGGGAAGTCTTACGTGATACTTTTCTTTTCAAAGGTTTTTGAAAGTTAAGCAACTTTAACCTGTTACTCACACCAAACCCATATCTGACCCGGAGTTTATCTTTTTTTTCATAAACTCTTGGGTACTCAAATTTTTTAAAAGTAGCCAAGGGATTAGGTTAGCTTGGACGAATATTGGAGGAGCAATGGAGGAGGAGGCTTCTACGTTAGATATATAGTATTCCGCTGTGTGTTCTGTGTTGTCTCTGAATTGTATTATGTTGTAAATACTAGACAGGTGTTTATAACTGTCTAGTATGTGTTGTATTATTTGTGTACTCTGATAGTGGTTGTAAACTATGTAATATTTTATGTTATTAATATAATTTATTCGTTCCGCTGTTTACATTCTGATGTTTTGTTTCTGCTTCTTCTCTTTCTTTCTCTTTTCTATCCCTTTCTTTCTTATTAGCGATGCGACTTCCTGGTGTTTGGAAGTTGGGTCGTTACACTTATACTTAAAATTTGTTTGAAACGTACTTGGCTATTCAAGGAAATACGCTTCCCTTCCACGTTTTTTAAAAATAAATTACTATTTGTTTTTAAAAAAAATTACTCATTCCTTTAATAGATTCCCATCGTGAATTTATTCTTCCAAGTATCCACTAATATATTACTTCTCTTTTATAAACCCAGTTTATAAATTTCATAGTCACATTTTCCTTTAAATTTCCAATTTCAAACACTTAAATCAATTTCCAAATTTATTTCCAATTTACTCCATTTTGAAATAAATTCCTTTACTTACTCATTTATTTCAAAACCCATTGACTTTAGATTTTTATTCCTTAATTATGATTTAAAATCTTTTAACTGAAAACACCAATTTCATATTTCTCCAAATTCCTTCGTTATCCTTTTAAATAAATTCAAACCTTAAATTTTAAAATAATTTCTTTATTTCTTGATATAACATCACTTAAGTTTAAAATTCATTATTTCCCTGTTTATTCAAATCCCTTTTTCATACCCTGAATTTATTAGGATTTAAAAAAATCACTTTTATTCCTTTCCAATTCATTCATATTTTTGTTCACATTCTCTATAATTATTTCACTTAAAAACTTACTCTTATATTTCTTCCAAAAATCTAGTTCTACATATATTTTGATGACTCGGTGTACTGAAATATTCAATCAAACCATGGTATCCAATATTCCAATTATCAATATAATTCATCACAGCATGTCAAATATTTATAACACGGAATATTAAACAATTTAAATAATTTTGACGAATCCAGGTGGATCCCGCCAACCTGTTTCCCTACATCCATAGATGTTAGCACAATACCAATTCCACTTCGAAGTGGAATATCGCGGTATATGGGATTTATATAATATCATCTGCTATTATGCGGCGCATAAGGTCTCATCCGCCATAAAATGCGGGAATGTCAATCACTCCAATACACACTATATATATATACACACTACTATATATAATATAGCACATCAAATCAATTCAATCATTCAACCAATTATTCAAATTTAACCATTTACATTTAAATAAAAATCCAGAAGAGTGAGATTAACTCACCTTTGCTTTTTATTTGCAATCCACTTCAATATTACCTTGACTTCACCATGATTTTAGAACTTGTACAATAATATATTATATAAAATTTCACTAATATTCGAACAATCGAATAATCAATTACTGTTTAATAATTAATTAACTGATAGTTTTATCTAAACCAATTTCTCCTTTAATAAATTAAATTTTAATAACTTTTTAAACATTTTAAAAATTCCAATATATTTTCCAAAGTCAGGTATATATATATATATATATATATAGATTTCTATTTTCTACATGTATATATTTTTAAAATTTGAAAAACTGCATATATAATTTTTTTACTATATATAACTTTCACTGTATAATATTTCTTTCCGTCTGTGTATATATGTAAAAGTTTAAAATCCATGAATTAATTTACAAATATACCTCACGGTCGATTGAAATTCTAGCCACCATTTTCGACTTCACCATCACTCTGACACACGACCACGAGCAACTGCCTAGAACTCTACTTCTTCCCAGCTACCCGCGCACGCGATAGATGCATTGACGTCAATCTTTCGAACTCGAGTTCATTCGACGATCGCTGCCATCGTCGCTTTCACCACGAACCCATGCTGCCCCCTCTGCCGCTTGCCGAAACCCTAGTCACCATCGCCTCGAACCAGAAACCTCGACGAACCAAAGCCTCGCTCCATGCCACCATCATGAGCACGAACTCCAGCCCTAATCGAACCCTGTACCTCTCGTCGCCACTGTGACCCACAGACACGCCCTCGTTTTTGAACTTCGATCCTCCTTCGCGTGTGAGTGCGTGCACGTGTGCTTCCCCTCTAGCAACCACTGACTTCCTATCGACCTCCCCCTTGTGCCTCGTGCTCGGGAGTAGCCCTCTCTCTCTTTCTTTTTTTCTGGGTTTCAATTTAATTTGAGGGAGAAAGGGAATTAGAGGTAATAGGAGTTGATTTAATGAAAGAGGGGATAGCTTCCACTGAAAACTTGGACTAGCTTATGAAGAAAGGAACTGCTTTGATTTGTTTTATAATTTTTCTTATTTAATTATAGAATGTCTCGTTCGCATACCTCAAAATCTAGTACCCCTATCGAGGTGTGCTGCTAGACATTTATAGTGTTATACCCCTATTCCGAACACAATGGAAAAGGTTTCGAGTCATAATTCGATCGTATGGAGAAGATAGCTTTTTGGACCTTATTATTATACTGAATTTTCGATTTACATTCAACGCGTTTACTTACCATACACCTAAATGATCATTCCAAACACTACGAAAACTGAAATCCGATAACAATACAATATTACGGATCCAATGGAATGGATTTCGTCGAAATCCAAGAATACGCCTCGAAAGGCTATTTTCAAATATCGATTTAAACAATATATTTTCAGAACTTGACAAAACACTTCCAAATTCAATTTTAACACTCTACTATCTTCAGTACTATCCATATAAATTTTACATCCTTTTAAAATATTTTTAACAAGCTCGAAACTCAAGATTAAATATTTTACTCAATCTTCAATTATTGAATTGAATAATTATATTATTCAACCAATTGCTGTATCTACATTTTGAATAAATAAATCCAAGTTTTCCATATTTGAAACCAATTTATAATTCAATTTCTATATTTAAAACCATTTAAATATTCCGAATTCAATGTTGAAGAAATCCAGGTCGTCGCAATAAGTATAGAGGTGGGGCATCACATTAAATCCATACAAATATGTATACGGAAATTATTTAGCCTCTTAATGATTTTAAAATATCTAATAAATTTGGAAATAATATTATAATAATATAATAGTATGAAATGAAATGGAAAATGGATTTGAAATATGAAAAGTATTATTTAAAACAAAGTTAAAATGATTTAGAAATGCTTTATAAATATGTAAAAGTGTTTCCATGAAGTTTGAAAAAGAATTAAAAAAACAAGTTAAAAGTAGGCGCGTCGCGTAATGATGTTTCACGATTTTGTGCCATAAGTATACAAAGTGGAATATATCTCAGAATCCTTCAAGATAAGAATTTTCCAAACTATCATATCCATAGTTTTCCAATGAAGAAATAAAATAAAGATTTCGTTACGTAGATTTTGAAATATATCCAAAACAATTTTCTAAAAACATCACGGTTTTGCACTTCGGAATCCAAGAAGGAATTTCTTTATAAATGATATTTTTAAATGATTAAAAATACGAAATAAATTTGATAAATATATGAAAATGGTTTGAAAGAGATTTAAATTGGAAAATAAAAAATTTCAAACATTAAAAAGGTTGTTTTAATCAAATAAGCTGTTTTAAGCAATTTTTATAGAAATTTTCTGCTGTAGATTTTATAACCTTTGAAACAAAGATTTAAACTTAATTATTCTTTCTAGTATCATTTATCAATGTTTTTAAATGAATAAGTAAGTGTTTTAAAGATAAATTGGAATTCTTATAATTCTTTAGAAAGGGTTTAAACAAATGGTTATTGTAACACTTAAGCAATATAATAGAAATCATTTCTTCGAATGTAATAGCAAACTGAGTATGTGGAAAAAATATAATACATTTGTCCTATTTTTAAGATCTAAACACTAAAAAAAGGTGTGTAACTAAGGTTAGGAATTGAGCAACCACTGCCCTGAACTTACCTAGCCTTTGTTTCTGTTTTAGACGAGGGGTGAAAAAATCTAAAGGAAAGCTTGGATACTCTAAAAAGGTTTTCCCAAAGTAAAAAGTAAAGAGTTTTCAAAGAGTTAAACAAGGATTTGAATGAAATGCTTTTGGGTTTGCTGTAACGTTGTTTTACATGATATCATTTTTAACCCAATTAAATGAGGATTTGGAAATAGAAAATCTTTATTAAAGGTTTAAACATGATTTTAAGTACGCTTTGTTTTTCCCAACATTAAAGAGGAGTTCTAAATGAGAGATTTAAAGAAATAATATTGAAATGTATTCGTAAGTAGAAGTGAAAATAATTTGGAACTATTCCAAGATTTAAGAAAGGTTTAAATAAACCAACGAATTTGATAAATGAGGCTTAATGAATCCATATACTCTAAAAATAATGAATATATCTCTAAGAGATATTTGTGAATGAATAAAAAGATGAATTAAATTGAATGGTGATTGGTAATCACATATGAACTTAACATCTTTTTATCGACAATTGATTTCCAAGGAACCAGAGTCGGATTTGGGTGATTCCTATCCGAAAACCACTTTGAACCAATGTATACGTTCGGAAGTAAAGGCAAGTTGAATATGATGATTATTGAAGACCGGAGATCTTCATAGCAGAAGAACTCCTTGTTGACATTCTCTGGGTAACTCCCAATATAGAGACATTTATAGCAGTGGTTCTATCTTATTTTGAAATCTTTGGATTGCAGATGCTACTTTCTACTAGTGGTAGTAGGAGGAGTGCCTTCAGTTTCATCCAGCCTTAGAACGAACTTATATGTATGAGTGTTTGATAGTGCATTTTTGATCACATAAATTGATCTCCATCAACGTATTATCTGCTTGGTTATGAAGAAGGCAACTTCTCCTAGCTCAACATCCTTTTCTGAGACGTACGAGCTCAGGAGTTATATGTTGGTAGAAATCATTTGTATAATTAAGGTATGGCGATGTTGCATTATAAGTGGAACCTGTTATGATCAAAGCGTGGTTATGTATTAAAAGAGGGGTTTTGTCTAAGTTGAGCATAACCTCACTCCTAAGCCTCACATCTCGGAAATGATACGGGAACTATGTTACAAATTTCAGGCTTAGTATGATGAGGGTGGCGTATGATCCCTCAAGGTGACTGGCGGCGTATGATCTAAGTCACCAAGGTGTCCAGATGGGACCCTTATTGTATGGTATAGTGGCACGTGAGTCCTTGCATGAGAAGCCATCAGATATCATGAAGTGTGGCAATATAAGGAATAGTGATGTGTGAGTCCTTGCACGAAAACCATTGGGTTCAGGTTGCGACGCATGGTTATCGAGGTTCCATATCATGTTGGAAATCCAATTCAAATACGAGCTTTACGGTTTTGACTGCACTCCCAAAATAGCCGTAATGACATGCAGACATTCAGCAACCAATTTTGGTATCATATATTCCATCCGGTGTATTCCATTTGACCAAGTTTTGATATATTCCCTTAGACTTAGTCCGAATATTGATACCTTATTTGAAAGATATTTTCCAAAAGAATGTCATTAAAGATAATATAAAATTATTTTGGTAATAAAAGTGTTTAGGTTATCATAAGGTGAAAACCCTTCTGTATTTGTGTGTGGGCATGATCTTATGAGATACCCTACTTTTCAAAGGTTTTGATGATATCGTCATTTTAAATTTCGAGTATTTCACACTGGTTTATCAAGTCTAATCTGGGTATTATTAATACTCGTATCAAATCCGAGTAGTTTCAGGATTAACTGAAGACGCTTGGAGTTTTCAAAGGAGAGCTGGAGATCTTCATCGTCTTATGAACGTAATCTATTATCCACTGCATCTATTGCATTTTTTTAGTCCACATTTATAAGGGCATCTGTTATAAGCGTTTAGGCTGAATCTAGGTTATATTCTGGTATATGTTTCAAAATTTTCAACTATAAAGATTATTGTTGAAATAAAATATGTTATTCCATCCATATGAGATCTAGTTTTCTGTTCCATTCTATCTTTATTTTTCTTTCTACCCTTAACGATCTGCTTGTTCGTGCAATTTGAGTTGGACATGTGCGATTTATTGTTGATTCAATGGGTATGAAAAAATGGGTCATTGCAATGGCCGGTCTTGGCTACGATGCGTTACAACTAGCCCTGCGATCCAAACTGGTAGTGTCCTACCTTGGGCATTGCCTCATGTGCCTTGTCATACTTTTATCCTTATACGCAGCCAGTTGTCTTATCATAGCACCTCCCTGGCTACCATCATTACTGGTGATGCTACTAAGGAAAATTGTAGGACAATGCTCAAAAATGTGTTAAGGGGATCAATGTAAAGCCTTAGTTCTATTTTAATACTTTATTGATAGACATTACATATGTAGCGTGTCTTACTACATATAGATAGTTTAACGGATCATTAAGAGATGGAAAACCCTGTAACATCTTTGGTTATTGCACTCACGTTGTACACTTGATAGGAGATGTAATGCGACGACCCACAAATCCATACACTTTGAATCGATAATAAACCACATATCTCCGATCCAGGAAGTACAGAATGATGGAACATCATGGAAAAGAAGAGAGAGGGTGGGAAGGAAGAAGAGATAGAAGACACAGAAACAACATATAGAATCTCCCAAATCGCAGCAGAACAACATATGATAGATAATAGCAAATTTTTATACAATAGAATCTATAGCTGTTAATATACACACAATCATCAGAGTACAACAATCAAAAATCAGTTTGGACAGTTATAATAACTTATCCTCATAAATACCGAATATACAACATGACTCACACAGCAGAAATTACCAAGTACGTATAATACACCTTAAAATCCTCTAACTCGTCTCCTATGCTCCATCGCTTCCTAACCAGAATCTATAATACTCGGCCTGACCCGAGCATTATAATAAATTAGCACCCGAGTTAGTCTGGAAAACTAGCATGAGAAACACACTCAACTTGAATTATTATTGTTATCAAAATCCTTTGATAACAAAGGTATCCCCTAAGACCGCGTCATGCATAAACACGACGGGTTTTACCTTATGATAACCAAAATATTTTATGTCAAAATAATCTGATATTACAATAGTTTCTATAAAAAATAAATTATAAATAACTGAAATGCTTGCATCTCATGTCTCAGCATATTTGGGCACAATCAACACCGTACAAGCTCTTAGTGGATATTGGATTCGATACAATAACAAGGCTATTAGGGTACCGCCCATCATGGTACACCTCTAGAAAAATATACCGAGATTGTACCTAACGATCCCAACTAACTCATGACCTACCTACCCCTTACTGGATAGTACCGAATATGTTATCACCCCGAGTGTTCCCACCCTATCAAGCGCTCTCTTTTCCATGCACAACCATGTCCATAATTATAATATATATGAGGGTATCTGTGACGCCCCACCTCTATAACCACGCTAGCCAAGAACATCACGGTGAATGCTGTCAACTAGCACAGAGAATAAGGCTGTTGAGGAGCGACTATCCGTGTAATTGCTTTGTGCGAGCATCGATATGTCAGATAGTATAGATGCGATTCTTTTCAAGTGGGAATCCGACATGCCGACACAAACTCAAAGCTACTACACAGTGGCTATTATATCTTCGGAAACAAATATAGAAGTAAACATAACATAAATCAGTCACAGACAATTCATATCACAAAGGCGGAAATAGATATGAATATAACAAATGAAAGTGTTCATCAGAGTAGTGGTCTAAAAAGATCCACAATATCCCAAAAGAATAGTTACATGAACTACACAAAAGAATAAGTATACATTATGGAGTCTGTATCTCAAATGTATACAACAAAAACTACAAATCTAAGTAGTAAGCAAAAGGTCAGAGTAATGGATCCCCGGAGAGAAGTCAGGTCGAAGCACCTGCAACATCTCGGTCTCACCCAAGTATTATTTATAAGAAAATAATAAACGGATCAGTCTAACTATAAATATCAGATAACATGATATAGAATAGGAGATATGACTAAACACATAATAATCACAATGCCAAGCTGTGATATATATAAGTAATTGAAAATCAATCAAGAGATTAATCAATAACACGATAATCTACTCAAGATAAAAAAGGAATGTCATACTCCTAATTTCATTCACCAAGCCACAATAAATGACATATAAGATATGGCATAGATGTATAATATCCATAACGGCATACTACTATAAGTATGTAAATGATAATCAACAAACGATTAATCAATATCAAAGAATCTTCTCAAAGATCCAAAAAGGGTATCATACCCAAGACTTGTATTCAACAAGTTAATGACACACAAATTCACCTATACACAAGAATTGATAAATCATATCAATAGAAATCACAAAGTTGGTGAAACATAAATTCCAGAAATCAACACAAGAAATCCAGTCAATGACACACAAATTCACCTATACACAAGAATTGATAAATCATATCAATAGAAATCACAAAAATAGGTGAAGTATAAATTCCAGAATTCGACACACGAAATCCAGAAATTTCACAAAATAAGGGGGGGAGGCCTATCACACGAACGGGAGCATGAAAACTCACCAACAGCTGTAACACATGAACGCGAAGCTATCTCATGGTAGCTAGCCATTAATTTGACACACGAATGGTCCGAAGACCTGACACACGAATGGTCCAAAGACCGTGGGTTGCTACCCTACCAATTTGAGTCGAAACTCCACAAAACGGGATTTAATCTCCCGCGCAGTCAAAGAGACATCGCACATTGCTAGTCTAAATCACAAAAATGATCGTCATGATCATCGAGAAGTGTCAATTACACTAAGCTAGTAAATATATGAGTTTAGCTTCATGTCCCATAACCACTTGCTTAACTTAAATATTTACGAACAAACTGTAGATCTCCACTATAAAATTGTCACAAGAGATTCAATCGAACAAGTCCAAGAATTAACCGACGAAGTAAACGCAAGCGTTTCATACCACTTGTTTTACTAAGTCGTTTAATTAGATTTCTCATACGAGTGAGGTAAAGGTTTATATATATACTAATAGATTGGAAAACGGTTTTGTGAACAAATTTGGTATTAAAATAGTATTGAAATCGTTTGAGGAAAGAGTTTTGATATTTACTACTAGTATAGAAAACCTTTATATTTTGAAAGTGACAAAACACAAAGAAGATTGTAGGAACAATCAATCACTAAAATTCACATACGAAGATGTGAATAAAAATCCAAAGAAATCGATGCCGAATCCATCGAAACGGATATTCACAGAATTCCCAAAGAAAATAAGTCATAAAAGTCAACAACAACTGATAACAACAATTAGGGAAACAACACAAATCGATTAGAGTTGGATATTTAAGCAACAAGGCAAAGCAGGCAAAAATCATCAGGTCGGTCGGTCGGACTCCCTGAGTCGGTCGACCGAACCTTAAAACAGAAAGTGCTTAGGCACTTGGAAGCAGGTCGGTCGACCGGACCAGAGGGGTCGGTCGGCCGAACCAGAAACAGAAGTGCAACTGCACATTTGGAAGCAGGTCGGTCGACCGAACCAGGGGGGTCGGTCGGCCGGACCTGTTTCCAGCCTCTTCCCTGCCTATTGCAAATGAGGTTCAATCATGTCCAAATTGCATTCTCTCGAGCAACGGCGCTAAGGGATTATGCCAATCGACTACCCGACCCTATAAGCTCTTCGATGCATCTCCAAAAAAACATGTTCAAACATAAAAGTTAGGATTTTTAACGAATTGAACTCAAAACACTAAAAATTGGAATATACACTAATTCAATCCAAACCAAAAGCAAATGCACACGAATAAGTGTTAGGAATTCATACCTAACAATCGAAGATAAATATAAGCATAGATGTGAGATAAAAATCTCACCTTTTCACAAAATTAGACAAGAAGAAGCTTGAAAGCAAATGGAGAATCAACCTCTCTTCAACACAACCCAATTGAGCTTGAATCTAAGCTCAAAACAAGAACATTCCCAAAATTAGGTTTAGGAATTTCTGAAATTGGTAAGAGGATAAGTTGGAGAAGAAGAAGAGAAGCTTACCAATGGGTTCTTCTTGAGTTTGGAGCTAGGAATTTGATTTGCAAGAGAAACTAGGGTTTTGGAGTTTTAATTTCCAATCTCTCCCACCATTAAAGCTAAGAAAACTGAAAAGAGAAGAGAATGAGGGTGAATGGGGAAGAGTGGCTCAGATTTGAGCATAAGTAAAACATAGGGCTGAGCCCAAAAACCAAACCCAAAGTGAAAAGTAGCAAAAATCAACTTTCTCCAAACATATCGAAGCTTATACTCAAAAAGGTTGCAAACGGCATTTTAAACTCAATGGGAGTGGTCCCGAGTCCTAATTCGACCGTATGCAAAAAGTAGCTTTTCGGACTAAAATCCGACCAATGATGAAATATTTAAATAAAATATTTAAATATAAAATCGATAAATATGCGGGTTGTTACAGACTCCCCTCCTTAAAGAAATTGCGTCCTCGCAATCATAAGGAATAAATGAACAAAAAGCAACAACCATAAAAGCATATCAACACAAAAGAAGAAATTCGAAATAGAAGTTTACCTCAAAGGGCACGAGAAAGTAAGTCCGGATGTGTTCATTCGATGAATTCTCTAGATTCCCAAGAACAATCCTTAGGATTTGAAGACCATTGAACTTTAACAAGCGGAACATCTTTATTTCGAAGTCGTTTGACTTCCGAAGCAATGATACGAATAGGATATTGCTCATAAGTTAAATTAGGCGAAACTTCAATCTCTTCCACAACACCGGGCTCAAGAATAGAATCGGAATCTCGGAGGCATTTCCGTAATTGAGATACATGAAACATGTCATGAATAGCAGAAAATTGAGCCGGCAATAAAAGGCGATGAGCCATGGAACCAATACGTTCAATGATAGGAAATGGCCCAATATATTGAGGCGCCAATTTTCCCGATCGACTGAAACGTACAACACCTTTCATAGGTGAAGCACGAATGAACACAAGATCTCCCTCAGAAAATTCTAACTTCCTTCTCCGGTTATCGGCATAGGATTTTTGTTTACTCTGGGCTTCTTTCATTCTATGTCGAATAAGTTCAATTTTCTCTGTGGAATCACGAATAAAATCTTGACCTAAAACCAGCTTCTCACCGGCCTCAAGCCAACAAGAAGGCGATCGGCATGGCCTTCCATAGAGTGCCTCGAAAGGTGCCATACCAATACTAGATTGGAAGCTATTATTATAGGAAAATTCAACAAGTGAAATATGATCTTCCCAACTCCCACCAAAATCAAGAACACACGCACGAAGAAGATCTTCAAGAGTTTGATTCACACACTCGGTTTGTCCATCGGACTGCAGGTGATAAGCGGTGCTAAAATTAAGCTTCGTTCCTAAAGCTTTTTGAAGACTCTTCCAAAATCCACTAGTAAACAATGGATCACGATCACTAACAATTGAAGTAGGAACCCCATGCAATTTAACAATTTCTTTAATAAAGAGTTTGGCCAAAAGAGGAACAGTTCGGTTAGACCGAACGGGAATAAAATGGGCGGATTTAGTAAGTCTATCAACAATTACCCATAAGCTATCATAACCCGATCGAGAACGGGGAAGGACATCTATAAAATCCATGGAAATTTGATCCCACTTCCAAACTGGAATTTCTAAAGGGTGCAATAACCCACCGGGCCTTTGATGTTCGGCCTTAACGAGTTGGCAAGTCATGCAACGCTTAGCGAAGTTAGCGATGTCAAGTTTCATTCCCTCCCAATAATAAAGTCGCTTCATATCCGCGTACATTTTACTACTTCCGGGATGAATGGTAAATTTAGAACGATGAGAATCTTCTAACATATCTTTACGAAGATCACTAATATTTGGTACGATAAGTCTACCAAATCTCCGAATGCCGCCATGAGAATCGATATCAAAGTCTTTCAAACCTTCGATATCAATTTTATCCTTAATATTTTGGCCAAGAAGAGCCAATTCAGGATCTAGCCATTGAGCTTCAAGAATGCGGTCTAAAAGAGATGGATGAGCCTCAAGGCTACATAAAACAAATGATGAGCATAAATCGGAAACACAGTCTCGAATTTTGCAAGTGGATAAAATCTCGAGATCGTTCCATTCGGATATCATCATAGAAACAACAGCTTGTTGTTTACGGCTAAGAGCATCGGCGACACGATTACCCCTACCGGGCGTATAAAGAATATCAAGATCATAAGGAGCAAGGAACTCGAGCCAATGTTGTTGACGCAAATTAAGTTCCTTTTGAGAAAATAAATATTTCAAAGACTTATGATCTGTGTAAAGAACAAATTTCTCTCCTAAGAGATAATGACGCCAAATACGAAGGGCGAAAACAATAGCCGCGAGCTCTAAATCATGAGTGGCATATCTAGTCTCAGCAGGCTTCAATTGCCTAGAAGCATAAGCAATAACACGTTCTCTTTGCATAAGAACGGCACCCAAACCAACGCGACTAGCATCGGTATAAACAACGAAATCTTGATTCCCCTCGAGAATAACAAGAATAGGAGCATCAGAAAGGAGTTCTTTCAATTTCTGAAAAGAAGCTTCACATTTGTCCGACCAAATGTATTTAATACCTTTCTTCATTAAGCTAGTGAGAGGCACGACAATCTTAGAAAAGTCTTTGATAAAACGGCGGTAATAACCTGCCAATCCAAGAAAACTACGAATCTCCGTCGCACTCTCCGGTCTCTTCCAATCTTGAATCGCTTCAATCTTTGAAGGATCCACGGAAATTCCGGATTCGGAAATAATATGACCGAGAAACTTCACAAGAGATTGCCAAAAGTGGCATTTAGAAAATTTTGCCTCTAATTGATTACTCCTAAGAGTTTCCAACACAATCCGAAGATGTTTTTCATGCTCCTCCTCGGTTTTAGAATACACAAGAATATCATCGATAAAGATGAGAACAAACCGGTCGAGGAAGTCTTTGAAAACTCTATTCATAAGGTCAACGAAATACGCCGGAGCATTCGTTAGACCAAATAGCATAACAAGCCATTCATAAGATCCATACCGAGTACGGAACGATGTCAAAGGAAGACTATCCTCTGCAATACGAAGCTGATGAAATCCAGTAGCTAAGTCTAATTGTTAAAAGACCTTAGCACCACTAAGCTGATCGAATAGATCATCAATCCGAGGTAAAGGATATTTATTTTTGATAGTAAGATCATTAAGCTTGCGGTAGTCAACGCAAAGCCTAAGTGTACCATCGGATTTCTTCACAAAAATAGCTGAAGCTCCCCAAGGCGAGGAACTAGAGCGAATAAATACCTTCGTTTCCAATTTAGATAATTGTTTACGCATCTCCTCGTTTTCTTTATTGGACATACGATACGGAGGGAAAGTGATAGGTTGAGCTCCAGGAATGAGATTAATTCTGAACTCAATTGCTCGCTTAGGTGGTAATCCTAAAACGGGCTCAAATATGTCGGAAAATTCACAAACGACGTGAATAAGAGAAATAATATCACCCTCGTCATCATCATCGTCATCACGAGGATTTAAAGAATACAAAGATGCAACCAAGCTGGAATCTGAATCTTTAAGATTAATAGAAATCTGCTTAACAGATTGAGGATGTCGAAGATAAATAATCCGCTCAGGACATAGGATATGGGCTTCATAACGGTTAAGCCAATCCATTCCCAAAATCATTCCAAAGCCTAAATAACGCATGACATGGAAGTCGGCAAGGAAAGAAAAATCACACAAAATAATCTCGACATCTTTACACAATAAACTGATTGTTGCGGATCCACCAACCGGATTCGCAATTCTCAAAGAAGTCATTAAACACAAAACATCCAAGGAAAAATTATCAACAAGCTCTTTTGATATAAAAGAATGGGACGCACCCGTATCAAAAAGAACTCGAATAGGATGATCACGAAATAAAATAATTCCATCCAGAATAGAATGAGAAATACCTTGGCCACGAGATGTGTTGCCAGGGGCTTGAGCAACATTAAGCTTTCCCTCCTTCCTATTTTGAAGTTTGGGACATGCATGCATAAAATGGTCCGGGCTCTTGCAATAGCGACAAGTACGAGGCTTCGAACACTTGTTCGCAAAATGGTCTTTCGAACCACAATTATAGCATTTCCCTTGAGTAGAGGAAAAGGTCTTTTCAGCAGGAGTTGCTTGCCTCCCTTTCTTATTGGGATAAGGACCTTTGAATTTGCTTGGCCTCTTCTTGTTGTTGAAGTTTGGTTTGGAACCCACCACTTCAACATCATTCTCCCTATCCGCCTCTTCAAGACGAAGAGCGATATCAACGAGTTGGTCGAAAGAAACTTCTAATTTTAGAAGTAATGGCTTCTTGAGACTTTTGTTTTTGAGCCATAGACGAATCTCTGGTTCTTCTTCAAAGGGGTGTTGATGTATTCAACCCCATATTTGGAAAGCGACTCGAAGGAGGCGACGTAATCAGTCACGGAGGACTCACCTTGAACAAGGTCTATAAATCGTCGAGCCAATGTCACTTTTTCAGCTTCCGGTACGAATTTCAACTCGAAGCGTTCTCGGATTTTCTCCCAGGTGAGATCCGCTTCATTAGTTTCAGAAATAAGAAGCTCGTACCAGTCCAATGCTCTTTCTCGGAGCATACTTGAGGCCACCTGAACTCGGTGAAGGTCAATAAGATTCATGTGAGAAAAGATTAGATCGCATGACCTTAGCCAAGCCTGTACTTCAATAACAGTTTCGGAACCTTTGAATGGCTCCCCACCCAAATTAGTGTAATCGCTACACAAGCGTGCAAATCCCGACTTTGGGTGAGTAGGTTCCGAGTTAGCTCCAGCTGCTTGAGCATTTGTCACTAAATCAAGAAGCTGTTGAGCAGTCATAAAAACTCCATCTTAGGGTGGAGTGCTAGACGATACGGCTTTGGGACGGCCTGGTCTAGACATTTCTCTTCCTTTTAGAAAGAAAAAAGAAGAAGAAAAAGGTTATTCACCAAATTGAATATCAAGCAATCTTGATAGATAAACAAGGAATCATAAGGAAAATAGGATGAATCGGTACGAAGAATCGAATTAAATCCTAAAGCACGACTCCTAAGAAAGACTTAGGACGATGATCCTTGTTATAATATTCCATATTGTTCCGAAGTCTGGCTTTGATACCATGCTGTGACGCCCCACCTCTATACCCACGCTAGCCAAGAACATCACGGTGAATGCTGTCAACTAGCACGGAGAATAAGGCTGTTGAGGAGCGACCATCCGTGTAATTGCTTTGTGCGAGCATCGATATGTCAGATAGTATAGCATGCAATTCTTTTCAAGTGGGAATCCGACATGCCGACACAAACTCAAATCTACTACACAGTGGCTATTATATCTTCGGAAACACATATAGAAGTAAACATAGCATAAATCAGTCACAGACAATTCATATCACAAAGGCGGAAATAGATATGAATATAACACATGAAAGTGTTCATCAGAGTAGTGGTCTAAAAAGATCCACAATATCCCAAAAGAATAGTTACACGAACTACACAAAAGAATAAGTATACATTATGGAGTCTGTATCTCAAATGTACACAACAAAAACTACTAATCTAAGTAGTAAGCAAAAGGTCAGAGTAACGGATCCCCGGAGAGAAGTCAGGTCGAAGCACCTGTAACATCTCGGTCTGACCCGAGTATTATTTATAAGAAAATAATAAACGGATCAGTCTAACTATAAATATCAGATAACATGATATAGAATAGGAGATATGACTAAACACATAATAATCACAATGCCAAGCTGTGATATATATAAGTAATTGAAAATCAATCAAGAGATTAATCAATAACACGATAATCTACTCAAGATAAAAAAGGAATGTCATACTCCTAATTTCATTCACCAAGCCACAATAAATGACATATAAGATATGGCATAGACGTATAATATCCATAACGGCATACTACTATAAGTATGTAAATGATAATCAACAAACGATTAATCAATATCAAAGAATCTTCTCAAAGATCCAAAAAGGGTATCATACCCAAAACTTGTATTCACAACAAGTTAATGACACACAAATTCACCTATACACAAGAATTGATAAATCATATCAATAGAAATCACAAAGTTGGTGAAACATAAATTCCAGAAATCAACACAAGAAATCCAGTCAATGACACACAAATTCACCTATACACAAGAATTGATAAATCATATCAATAGAAATCACAAAAATAGGTGAAGTATAAATTCCAGAATTCGACACACGAAATCCAGAAATTTCACAAAATAAGGGGGAAGGCCTATCACACGAACGGGAGCATGAAAACTCACCAACAGCTGTAACACATGAACGAGAAGCTATCTCATGGTAGCTAGCCATTAATTTGACACACGAACGGTCCGAAGACCTGACACACGAATGGTCCAAAGACCGTGGGTTGCTACCCCACCAATTTGAGTCGAAACTCCACAAAACGTGGTTTAATATCCCGCGCAGTCAAAGAGACATCGCACATTGCTAGTCTAAATCACAAAAATGATCGTCATGATCATCAAGAAGTGTCAATTACACTAAGCTAGTAAATATATGAGTTTAGCTTCATGTCCCAAAACCACTTGCTTAACTTAAATATTTACGAACAAACTGTAGATCTCCACTATAAAATTGTCACAAGAGATTCAATCGAACAAGTCCAAGAATTAACCGACGAAGTAAACGCAATCATTTCATACCACTTGTTTTACTAAGTCGTTTAATTAGATTTCTCATACGAGTGAGGTAAAGGTTTATATATATACTAATAGATTGGAAAACGGTTCTGTGAACGAATTTGGTATTAAAATAGTATTGAAATCGTTTGAGGAAAGAGTTTTGATATTTACTACTAGTATAGAAAACCTTTATATTTTGAAAGTGACAAAACACATAGAAGATTGTAGGAACAATCAATCACTAAAATTCAAACACGAAGATGTGAATAAAAATCCAAAGAAATCGATACCGAATCCATCGAAACGGATATTCACAGAATTCCCAAAGAAAATAAGTCATCAAAGTCAACAACAACTGATAACAACAATTAGGGAAACAACACAAATCGATTAGAGTTTGATATTTAAGCAACAAGGCAAAGCAGGCAAAAATCATCAGGTCGGTCGGCCGGACTCCCTGAGTCGGTCGACCGAACCTTAAAACAGAAAGTGCTTAGGCACTTGGAAGCAGGTCGGTCGACCGGACCAGAGGGGTCGGTCGGCCGAACCAGAAACAGAAGTGCAACTGCACATTTGGAAGCAGGTCGGTCGACCGAACCAGGGGGGTCGGTCGGCCGGACCTGTTTCCAGCCTCTTCCCTGCCTATTGCAAATGAGGTTCAATCATGTCCAAATTGCATTCTCTCGAGCAACGGCGCTAAGGGATTATGCCAATCGACTACCCGACCCTATAAGCTCTTCGATGCATCTCCAAAAAAACATGTTCAAACATAAAAGTTAGGATTTTTAACGAATTGAACTCAAAACACTAAAAATTGGAATATACACTAATTCAATCCAAACCAAAAGCAAATGCACACGAATAAGTGTTAGGAATTCATACCTAACAATCGAAGATAAATATAAGCATAGATGTGAGATAAAAATCTCACCTTTTCACAAAATTGAACAAGAAGAAGCTTGAAAGCAAATGGAGAATCAACCTCTCTTCAACACAACCTAATTGAGCTTGAATCTAAGCTCAAAATAAGAACATTCCCAAAATTATGTTTAGGAATTTTTGAAATTGGTAAGAGGATAAGTTGGAGAAGAAGAAGAGAAGCTTACCAATAGGTTCTTCTTGAGTTTGGAGCTAGGAATTTGATTTGCAAGAGAAACTAGGGTTTTGGAGTTTTAATTTCCAATCTCTCCCACCATTAAAGCTAAGAAAACTGAAAAGAGAAGAGAATGAGGGTGAATGGGGAAGAGTGGCTCAGATTTGAGCATAAGTAAAACATACGGTTGAGCCCAAAAACCAAACCCAAAGTGAAAAGTAGCAAAAATCAACTTTCTCCAAACATATCGAAGCTTATACTCAAAAAGGTCGCAAATGGCATTTTAAACTCAATGGGAGTGGTCCCGAGTCCTAATTCGACCGTATGCAAAAAGTAGCTTTTCGGACTAAAATCCGACTAATGATGAAATATTTAAATAAAATATTTAAATATAAAATCGATAAATATGCGGGTTGTTACAGTATCTAGAAAAGTTATGACATACCTTACTTGGGTGCGACCCACTTAGACCTACTACTTCTCCACTATTTTAGTCATTGTAGCAACCCATAATTTTGTAAATATTTAATTAAGTTTTTATTTCAGAACTTTAATTTTGAAATTGTTTGAGATTGAATTTTTGGAATTTTCAAACGCAAGTTTGGATTTTGTAATTTATTTTCCAAATACAATAAAATAAACATTTCTGAAAATTTTATATTTTGGTCAACTATGGTCAAATTTTGAATTCCAGTTTAAATTTTTAAATGTGAATTTTAAATTTAAATCTTTTTCTTTAAAGCAGAATATAATTCTGATATCTGTTCTACTTTTGTTTCTTTAAATTATGATTTATACTTTTTAAATTGGATAAAATACAGCGTTTTACATGCAATTATTTTCTGTATTCTATTATCTAATTTTTTTCTAAGTTCATTTATATATTTATTTTGTTTTGACTTTTATTTATTTATTGGATTTTTGATTGACTCATCTTTCATAAATGGCTTGGAGAATTTAAGAGATATAGGTTACGCACTTTAAATTCTTGCCTTTTTGTTTTCCTAGCATTTACACTCCATAGAAATTCACTCTTGTCTTTCTTGGCCGTGTATTCCTATCTCAATCACGTGCAAGAATATTTCTTTCTCATCTTAATATCCTCATTTTTTAATTTTCATTTAAGAATAAAATATATTGTAAGTTTCTTTTTCCTTAACTCATGCCTTTTCCATTTCTTAACATTCACTCCCACTACTTCCTAGTCATACATAACTCCATCTATTAGCCATGAGAAATATCTCATATCCGCGTCTCTTCATTTCTTATTCACGGCTAAGAAAGGAAGAAAGAAAAAAAATTAAATACGTCAAGTTATTTGTTTTATAATGTTGCCTTTTTATTTTTCAAACTATTCAAACTCTTGCCTTTTATTGCCTAGCCTCTCTATTACTTACCTTAGTCATTCATTCCTTTAATCTTGCCTTGCTTTTGTAAACCCTAGCCACCATATCATTTTAAAAATCACGTACCAAGTTTCTCATCTCCTCATTTTATTCATTTGCGTGAAAGAAAAAAAAATACAAGCTCTAAATTCATGGCTTCTCCTACTTCCTTTTTTTACATTTTTCTTTTATTTTTTTATTTTTCTTTTGCCATGCTCGATTCCACCTTGCCCATGCCTTGCTTTCCCATGACCTTATCACCTCCTTGTCGTGACTAGAGATGCACTTGACCCAAACAAAATGTAACAACCCTGTATTTTGTGATTATTTGAATTGTATATCTTAATTATTTTAATTGAAAGTCCTGATTTAAAAACTTTATTTTATTTATTAAAATGAATAAATTTTGTTATTTTAAATATAAATTTTGATTTTTATGTGAATTATAATTTCAAACATGAATAAATAGAATATTTTCCGAAAAAGTGGATTTTGGACAACATGGTCAAACTTTGAATTTGAAATTTAAAATTTAAATACTTGAATCCTTGAATTTTATTGTTTATTATGATAATAAATTAAATTTCAAGAATACTGCATTTCATTTCGTTGAAATCCGATTTATATTTGAAAGTTATGCTTTTTACAATATTGTATGTAAATTGTTTTATTTAATAAAATTGTTTGTTTTAATTTATATAAATAATATTTTTATTTGTCAAAATTGTTTGTTTTAATTTATATAAATAATATTTTTATTTATCATATCATTTCTAATATGTGTTATATGACATTTTGTGTATACATTTTTATTTTTAAACCATTTTTAAAGTATAGTTATAAAATTTAAATGTTTATTGCATATTGTTTTCAAATTTTAAATTCTAGTTTCAATTTAAGCTATTTTCTTTATTTATTTTCTATTTTTCCTTAAATAATTATTTATTTTCTTTTTCACTTTATTTTGTTTTCAGATTTTTTATTTTACTAACATATTTTTTATTTTAGTTTATTTGAATAAAGAAGAGGGAAATTCCAAAGGACTAAACTCTTCATTTCTCCTTTGACTTTTCATCTTCACACCTTTTCATTTTGGGCCGACCTTTCCCAAAGCCTATGGCCGTGAATTTCTTTTTGTTATTCATTTAAAAACACCTCTTCTCATTTCATTATTCATGCAAGTTCAGATCTAAGAAAAAAACTTTGGTAATTTCTTCTTCTTTTTCTACATTTCCTTTTCGTTTTTATTGATTTTTTATATTGAAATTGCCTTGCCTTTTCTTGTATGTGTTCGGCCATAGCCTCCACCACCTCCTCCGACCAACTCCACCACCATCCACGACCACCTCACCCTCCTCCCCCTCTGTCCAGTCAAGGCTGTGACCTTGCTTACGATTGTTGCACCATAAAAACTCCACTGGAACAACAATATTTCCTAGCCGAGCCTTATGTTGTCACCATCTCTTCATTGTTCACCTTGGCCACCTCCATAGCCGCCGCCACCTGCTCCTCCACCACCTCTGGCCACAACTTCAGACACCACCTGACCTTCACCTTGCATGGCCGAGCCCACATCCCCTCAGGCCGAACTAAAGTTTGCACAAAAACCCACTTCTTTTACCTACTCCTTGATCTTCTTGTATGTTGTAACTTCCACCATTTTAACTACTTGCTAGCCGTGCCTATATGAACCTATACCCAACCCAAATCACCACTATGGCGGAGCACATTAGACCCTTAGGTGGAGCATGTGAAGGTTGAGGTAGTGTTCAAATCAATTAGTTCATTGTTGCTTTTATTTTTAATTGTTTCAATATGTATATTTGGTGTTGAAATTGTATTTATATTTGTCTTGTCTATGTGTTGTGTACAAGATCACTAGCTTGGTTCTTCCCAATCAAGTCACATGTCGTGTTATCGTGCTTACGGGATTCGTTTGTGTGCTTATTCTTGCTATCTCCAGCTTGAAACAAGTGAGTAATCACACTTGACATATTTACTTATATAAACCGTGAAGTGACACGAAGTGAAATTGTAATACTGCTATATCATGTTATACCTGCCTGTTATATGATTTATATGATGTTCACCCTGTAAATAAACCTGTCATATCATCTGTTACTGCCATAAGTTGTTATGTTGTTTATTTATATCAGTTTTACCACACTGCAAGTTTCTTGTAGAATAGAATCACTATGGGTTGAAATGATATTTACCCGAACGGACCTTGGAATAGGAAAAATCGTTATGGGCTGAAATGATAGGCCTCAGAAATTTTTATTTATTTTATTTTAACTTGGGATTGTGGGTTTGAAATGATAGAACCCGGATTTTCTTTGTAAATCACGGATTGAAATGATATTTTATCCGTATCATTTGACCTAGGTTAGAAATATTATACAGACCCGTGGTTAATGTATACATTTTTTTGGAATTTTTAAAATATATTAAAAATGTAAATTTATGATAATTTAAATTTAAATTTGAATTCAAATGATTTATTTAAAGTGTTAATGATTTTGTACAAGTTAAAAATGTTAAATAAATAAATAGTTAAGTTGAAATTTGAAATATAACGTAAATTTGGAATTTGAAAAGTGAAATTTTGAATTAAGTAAATAAAATGAAAATAATTATATTTTGAAATGGTAATTTAAATTTAAGTGTTAAGTTAATATTTTAAAATATAAAGAATATAAAATTTAATACTTGAATTTAATGAGTGAATAATTATTAAAATTTGATTTTATGTATAAGAATTTCACTTTATAAAAATCATAAATTAAAGGGTATTTAAATGTTTGTTTTTAAAGTGAAAAATATTGAATTTTATAAGTTAAAATGATTTAAATTAAATTTTAATTGTTTATGAAATTGTATTGAGAGTTTGGAATTTAATTAACAGCATTTCAGAAATGCAATCATTTCTGAAGTAAGGGATAATACAGCATTTCTAAGTGCTGTAGTTGATACAAATTAACTAAAAGGCAAAAAAAAATGAACTAAGGGCTATTACAGCACTTTGTAAGTGCTGTAGTTGCAGAATTGAACTAAAGCTTTTATTTGAAACCTGAACTATTACAGCATTTCTGTAAATACCGTCTTTGCTAAATTGAATTGTTTTCAAACGTAACTTTCCATAGCATTTTCTAAATGCTGCAAAAGCTGAAATTTCACCGTTTTAATGAATTCAAGTGAATAAATGAATTCTGAAAAGGCTAAATTTTTGGGAATTGAATACTTGATTTTTTTTAAGTATAATAACTTTATTTTAATTAGTTTAAATGGAATATTTGATTTGAAATATAAACCATTTTGAAAAGTGATTTGGAATGGTATTTAAATTAAATAAAAATGAATAAGGTTCTGGAAGGATATGATATTTTGATATTTTAAAAATGAATTTTTAATAATATTGAATTTTGAAATGATATTTGATTTTTGAAGTATAAAATACTATTTTGGAATTTTAACCGCGGGTACACTTCTCTGTATGCCTTATGATTTTGGATATACACCTTCAAATTGAGAGCGTGACTAGAGGTGAGCGATTGCTGCAGCTCTACGCTACCCTAGCCACATTACCACTGTTATTTGCATAGTTTACTTTAATATAGACATTTCTATGATAGCGTTCATTTCTTTTAAATTGATGGTTTAAGTGATCCTTAGAGGATGGGCGATCCCAAGCATCCTTTAAGTTATTGTGCATTACTACTGCAGTTCACTTGAGTTGGTTTACATTATATAAGTATGTATACCCTAACTCGAGTGTTTTATGTTTTACTTTACGCTCGGGTCAGCCTGAGTATTTACAGCTTAGCTTTGGATTTCTTTTTCTGGATTTAGGAATCGCAGGAGATTTTGTTTATCTATTTATCTATCCATTTCGGTTTCAGCTGTCTATTTCAGCTCTGTATTCATAAACTTCTATGTATTTGGGATTTCTATTGTATATGTTTCAGACTGATATTATGTATTTTGTTTTGAGATTTTTTTATAGTAGCTTCATGAACTACTATGGTATTTTAATTTCCGCTGCGAGTTATTCTGATATTTCTGTGTCTGTGATTCTATGATTGTTTTCATTTGCTCCAAGTTTATTTACAATGTGGTATTTTGAGCAATTCAATTCCACCATGTGTGGATGCGAACGGCTGAAAATATCGGGTTGTTACACAAAACCAAGGCCGAGCCCACTTGGTGGTTGAAGCAAAGGTCGTGTCATGTTTATCTCATATTCCCCATTGTTTTAATTTCTAATCTTTTGTATTGAAATATATTCTTATATATGTTGTATTTTTTTGCATACGAGATTTGGATCTGACTCTTCATTCACTCAAAATTATAGTCGTTCTTTGTCGTGCCTTTTCGTGCTTTGCGGAGTTTAGATTTGGGCTTGAATTTCAATTCTAGCTTTAAAAAGGTGAGTTTATCACTCTAGAAATACGTACTTTTATAATTATGAAATGATGTCAAGTGAATTGTATAAATTAATATGCAATGTTCATACATGCCTGTCATATATTTATATGATGTTAAATGCTTCTTATATAACTGTTACATCATCTGATATTATATGCCATATTGTACTATTCATTTTATTTACTGTATCACAAAGCAAGTTCCCTATCACTATCGGTTGAAATTATACATACCTGTAACGGCCCACAAATCCGTACCCCTTGAGTCGACACTATTCTATAACAATCAACTCAAGATGTACAGAAATACGAACCATTTGGGTTAAAGAAGAAGAGGTAGAGGAAGAAAATAGAAACACTTCAGAATCTAACCATCGCGGCGGAATAAAATATAATAGATAATGAATGATCTTTACACAAAATCAAATATATCTGTTTATATATTACATCATCAGAGTACATCAATCATAGTTCAACATCAATAACATACAACTGGATAAACAGCAGAATAATAGTCAAGTACGGAAGTACGTATCGCATCCAACTCGTCTTCTGAGCTCCACGGCAACATATCATGTATTCTATAATACTCGGTCTGACCTGAGCATTATAGTTAAATAATAACCGAGTCAGTCTGGAATACCAGCATGAGAATTCACACCCAAATGGATTATTAAAGTTTCAAAAATCCTTTAAAAACAAAAGCATCGCGTAATACCACGCCACAAATAAACATGTCGGGTTTTTACCTTACGATAGCTAAAACAATTTTCTATAAAATCCTCTGATATTATAATAGGGTCTATATACAAATACATATAAAATAGCCGAAATTGTTACATCTATTAAATTACAGCTACTAGCCACAGAGTGGATAATACAAACAAAACTCGTAAAAGGCTCGTAGGGAGAATGGATTTCCAACTAATGACTAGGTACTAGGGTACCACCTGTCACGGTACATGGCCTAGATCACAGTACGGAGGATCACTCCCGACCCCCCTGCAACACAAGACCGGGACTACCCCTTACTAGATAATCCCGAGTGAGATCACCCCACGGTTGGGATCAGCAGCCGCACAACTAAGCCGAAATAAAAGGGACATCTAGACAGGGATGACCTTACCCTGAATGGGTGTTACCGACCTAGCCTTGCTGCATAACCCCAGATTTTCAGTCATTTCTAGTTGATGAGGCTTGAGGCTAAGCGTTACCTTTTAGATCGTTCACTTAGAATGCTCATCGTCCACCTGACGATGTTCTGCAAGCATTCGTCCATACAGGTCCGTCCCGGGTTCGAACGGAACCAAAGGCATTTTCCTACTACATCCATTTTGGAAATATCCTCAGGATTAGTAGGGACTAGCCCTTTCACTTCACTGCTCCAACTTAGAATCCAAATCCATTTCCCACGAAACGTACAAACCAGATCGAAGTTGTTTTCGAGTAATAAATCTCGATCCCGATCTCTTCGAAACGATCAGCGCATTTGGCCAATATTGATAGTCGGTTATTTAACTATCAATTAACATTCACAACAATCACCAAACAATAAATAATTTTTCAGATTATTTATTAATCCCAAAAATATCTTCACAAGATATATTTTCACCTTCAAACCCTTTTGAAAACAGTTTCCAGCTATCTTCCTTTTTCAGAATAAACTTTTCCAAATATTTTCTATCTCCACTGAAATCACCAAGGACAAACACTTAGATTTTAGAACCGTCTTAAAAACAATTTATTTCAAAATATACTTCAAAATATTTAAATTAACAACTACTTCAATATATTATTAAAATATATACTTTAGGAATATTTTAAAATGAGGTTACTTTATAAAATATAAAACCAGATTTTCACTTTCAAAAAAATACTAAGTCACTTTTAAATAATTACTTCTATAATAGATTAAAAGAAAATACTTACTTTAAATTTTAAATATTTTTGAAATAATAAATTTTCCAAAACTTGCTTTTTAAAACAACTTATAACTTTTATCTTGTATTTAAAAATTTACTTTGAAAACGTACTTGGTTATTCAGGGAGAATTTCCAATTTTAATCACTTAAATCAATTTTCCAAATTGATTTCCAATTTACTCCATTTGAAGTAAATTTCTTTACTTACCAATTCATTTCAAAATCCGTTAATTATAGACTTTATTATTATTATTATTATTATTTGTTTGATTTTAAATCTTTAACTGAAATATACAAATTTCAGATTTTCCCAATTTCTTCTTTATTCTTTTCAAAATTTAAATCTTAAATTTAAAATAAATGCTTTGTTCTTTTAAACAATAACATTGAAGTTAAAAATTCATTAACTTTCTGTTTATTCAAAATTTCCTTTCCATACTCGAAATTTATTTATTAGAATTTCAAAATCACTTTATTTCTTTTCCAATTCATTCTTAAATTTGATTCAAATTTTCTATAATTATTTTACTTAAAAATGCACTCTTTATTTTCTTTTCAAAAAATCCAATTCTATATAATTTGATAACTTAGAGTACCGAAATATATTCAAGCAACTATACCTTTCAATATAATTCATCGCAAAATATCCAAATAATCATAATAGAGAATAATAAACAATTTAAATATATGTTGAGGAATCCAGTTGGATCCCTCCAACCTGTTTTCCCGCATCCATAGACGTTAGCACAACATAAATTACCAATTCCACTTCGAGGTGGAATATCACGGTATACGGGTTTTAAATATAAAATCATCCGCTATTTAATGCGGGAAATCGAACATTCCAAGATATACTATATACTACTATGTATAATATAAAACAACAAATCAAATCAATCAATTAATTGTTTAAATTTAACTATTTAAATTAAAATTAAAACCAGCTGAGTGAGATTAATTCACCTTGGATTTTATTTGCAATCCGACCTAACTTAGTTATTTTCCTTCACGATTTTGGACCTTGTATACACATTTATGTAGTTTTATTAATATTCGAAGTAATCCAAAAATAAACTTCCATTTAGTAAATTAATTTAACTAATACTTTAGTTTTAAACTAATTTCCTATAATAAATAAGTTTTTGTAACTAAAATAATAAGTTAATCTAAACAAGTTAATCACCTTTATTCATTCTTTTTAAAATTATATAGTACGTTTAATATGTGTATAAGTATTTTATTTTATTTTATTTTCTTTGAAACTACATATGAAAAAAATAGCCTATATACATTAAAAAAATCTAATTTATAAACTCTTCAACCTTTTAACATTCCTATTATACTTTTTCAGAATCTTATCAACAACTATATATATTTTCCTGCTTACTGTTATTCTACTCACAAATCAGAACTAACTTTAAACTTTATTCAAATTAACAGTTTATAACTAAATTAAATATCATGCTCTGCTTTCCACCTTATATTTTTTTCATTATGTATATATATATATTTCCTGTAATACACACACACACACATATATGTTATCGAATCCAAATTCAAATTTGAGAAATAAATTCGAAGACCTCACCTTCACACGTACACACGACTCGAACTCGCCACCATCACTCGACACCTTGCTGCTTCCTGCCGATGAACCTAGCCTCGCCGCGATCTCTAAATTCTCGAAACCCCAGGCATTCCCAAATTCGCTGATGCAGACGCACCCCTTACCGTTAATTGAACTGGACCTCCTCACCGTGCTCGCCTTCACTTGAGATGCAATCGACAACATACCCTGAGACTTCAAACCCAACCCTAGACAACCTCGATTTTGCGAATTCCCGTCCTATCGCCTCGTAATTCCTAACATCTAAAACCATCGCGACCCTCACTAAAAATCTTCGATCGATTAGGTTCGATCGAACGAAGATATGGCCTCCCTGACTTGCGATCGACATAAGACTCGGCCAAGAAATCGAAGTCGATTTTTCACGAACTCGAAAACGTTGATTTTCGAATAGGAATCTACAGGGATGAGCAACCATTATCCGATCCCTCTTTTTTGTTTTTTTTTTGTTTTTTTTTTCCATCGAATTCATTAAGCAGGAGAAAGGGAAATAGGGATTTACTTTCTGAACGAAGAAATATCTCCTTTTATTTTATTTATTAAATGTTGAAGCTTATTAAAGAAGATAGCGTGGTTTTTTTTCTTTTTTTAAAAAAAAAACCCTATTCGTGATGCTAGCTACAGTATTCAATGCAAATTTCAATGCTTTATATATCGTACGCTCACACAACAACTCCAAACACTACGAAAATTGAAATCCGATAATAATACAATATTACGGACCCATTGGAACTGCTTTCGTCGAATTCCGAGACTGTGCCTCGGAAGGCTGTTTTTAATTTCAATTTAAACGATATATTTTTAAAACTGACCAAATCAGTGTTAAATTCAATTTTAAAACCTTAATTATCCTCAGCACTATCAATATAAATTTTATAAGCCTACAAATTATTTTTAATAGGCTTAAAACTCCAGATTCAACATTTTACCCAACTTCAAATTATTTAATTCAATAATTTAATTATCAAATAAATAGTTATATTTGAATTCAACTAAAGAAATTAACTTTCAATAGTTAAAATCAATTAAATATTCCAATTTCATTTGCCTAAAAATTCCGGGTCGTCACATTGCTCCCCCCTTAAAAGAATTTCGTCCGAAATTACTACATAGGAAGAATGGTCTAATACCCATTTACTTTTTCCCAAAACCCACAATTCAACATCCTACCAATTATCTTTTTAATAGAAGACCCATTACTATTCTTACTAACTTCCCAAACTCTCCTAAAATTTTCAAATAACTTTACTTATTCAACCATTCAAATTTAAATTTATCAAAATTTTCCAACTCTCTAAATTTTCAAAAAATTTCGCCATCGTCTCCTTTGCGCGGCTAGCTCGGTACAACTACAAAATGCCTCTACGGTCTCCCAAATTCCAAAAGAAAACAAAAAGCCAAGTGGCTAGATCCAAAAACCCAATCAAATTCCATATAGAAATTTAAAGACATTCCTTTTTGTCGAGCAATTCAAATTTATCTTTTGAAATCAAAACCAATTCTCCTTTCCCTTTATAATACCTGCATATCTTACTTAGCAATAATATACAATCACAACATTCCAAGAAAACATTTTACCGAATTCCTTACAAATGTCAATATTTATTCATTCAAATATTAACTTAGAATATATTTGTAATATCAATTTCCAATTAAGAATTCACCACTCCTTTCTTTGGTTAGTATAAACATTTTATATGCTTCTTATATTTATTTTCACCTTACCACTTTAGTTTATATATACTTCTATTCCAATTGATTCCTTCATTTCCATATAAATTCAATTTATCTTCAACTCTGAATATTCGAATTTTATTTTCCATTTATAACTAATTCATGTCATTATTTTAAATTAGTTTCATTCACTAATTTATTTCAATTTCCAGTTTGAAATCGTTTTTTCGTTAACAAAATTTTCCAAAATTTTCTAACTCCCAAAATTTCCGGAAAAATTTGGCAGAGTCTCCTTTGTACGAAGGAGCTTTTGCAATTTGACAAAAGATATAAATATATATACATCGACCCACCCAGTCGGAAAAACAAAAGCAGTTCATATTTCCTATTTTTATTGCATAGGCGTACCTTATTTAGCATTTTTAAGCAAGCAGCTTATTATTTTAGCAATTAGCGCAACCAAATCCAGCCACTCGGCTTCCAAGTACCTGTACTTACTCAATTTAAACATGTAAGTGCCATATAAATGAATTTTAACAACATTTCACTTATTTGCAATAGTTAAATACATGAATTCTAATATCAATGCACACCAAACACTTTCCGTAAGCAAGTTATACATTTTAATACTATTTCAACTATTTTCAATTAATTTATAAACCATTTTCATTCAATTTGAATGGTTTACAACCTACGTGCTTACATTCAATTCATTTTCAATTTTTAAATTAACCCATATTATTCCAATTGATTTAAAAATAAATTTTATTTACTTGCAATGGTTCATAGAATTTTATTTTCTTCTATTTTCGTCCAACGACCAATATTTCTCATGCAAATTGGTAATATTCATTCAAGTAAATAACCACTTAAGCCGATGACCATCTTAAATTGATTCCAACTCAATTTATTATTAAATTCTTTCTATTTAAAATTCATTCACAACCATTTGATCTAGCTCGACACATTCTATTTAAATTTTATTCATGATCCATTCATTTGCGTTTCATTTCTTATCCGCATTCATTTAAAACCACTTTATTAAACTTGAAACCATTTTATTTTTCTTATTGTCTCCAAGTTATTTCAATTTCCTTAACAATTTAAATGGTTTACAATTATTTATTTAAGAATTTCATTCCTTTAAATATTATCTATAACACACCGAATTTTATTTCGATTAAAATTTATTTTCACTTGATTTATATCCAACCCAATATCATTAAACTTAGTTTAAGTTGAATTCAAATCAACTCTCCTTCACCTATTTAGCTTAAGTTAATTTACTTCAATTTGTTCTAATTTATACCTAAGCTTATTTTCATTCTACAAGTAAATTTTTCTTTTTTATTCAACTTAATTCTATCTCAATCAAACCTCATTTTAAATCTACAATTTTATTTGATTAGTTACTATAAAATTTAAAATTTCAGATTCAACTCATTCAATTGATTACAAGGCCATTTCCAATTTATTTCTACTTATTTGGATTTTATTTGCAATTCAAACCATTACTATTTTAATCCAATTTCATTTTCTTTATTCGACACATTTCCAATTATATTTAATTTGTTAACACTTTAAATTGAATTTTAATTAATAGCTCAAAATTTTATTCTACCCAATTTTGTGGACTCACAATTCAATTTCTACTTAACCAAATTAAATTCCATTAACAGATTCATCTAACTAATTTTATTCCAAATTAATTCTCCCCTTATTTATCATTCAATACTTGATTTTTAATTCCAAATATCACTTCATTTAATTTTCTTAAGTCTAATTTATTTTATAATTCAAGTTTGGATTTTTCGTTTCATTTTCCAATTCGTCAAAAATATTTATTTTGGGTTTTCTATCCCACTTTTCAATTTTAGAAGTCACAGCTTATTATTTTACACATTTCTATTCATTCTAGGCTTGAATATATTTATCTTATATTTTTAACTCAAGATTTACGCTTATTTATAACTCAAGCATATTTTTATTTTCATGGATGTTTAATTCTTTTATAAGTTATTCTGATTTGTTTATTCCGACTTATTCCTTATCCAATTTACTTCTATTTATTCAGGTAAGAATCTAATTCCATTCAATAACTCAATTGAATTTTTATTCCAGTTAATTTTATTTTAACTCAGATTTATTTAATTTAATTCGATTCAAGTTCCTTCCTCAATCTAAGGTAATTTTATTTCCAACTTTTCACTTTAAATTTAAATTCCAACATTCAAAGCTCATATTTCCTTTCTGATTTAAAAATCATCTCAATTTATAAGCTTACAACCCATCTCATCAGGATTTTTAAACACCCGGCTTTTGGTTTCAAATCATTTTGAAATCTCCAATATCCAAAATCACACTTCTCAAAAATTTAAACCAACCATGGTTTTTATTTCGAACAAATTTCCTTTGAAATTTTTAAAACAACTAGCTTTTATGAACAAATCAATTTGGCAGCAATCCGTCACTTAGAAACTCGAAAATAAATACTGATGATGCAGACGTCATCATCAGAATTATTTCCCAATCATCCAAGTGATTTCAATGCTATATCTCACTCAAAGTCCCTTTAAAACAAATTTCTTTTCAGAAATATCTCTAAAACAAAAATGCTATTATTTATCTTCCAAACACTTCGATAAACACTTCCAAAATCTCCGGGATTTTATATTTCCAAATCCTGCATAAATCAATTTTAACTATAATTCATTTGTATAAATTTCCATTTGATCATATTTCAATTTATAAATCACATTGATAATTTATATTTATAAATTTCATTTTTTAAATGAATTTATTTCCTTAATTTTTGGTTACATTTTCAATTCTAATTAAATTTCCACACAATAATGATAATAATTTAATATTATCATTCCTAACATTCAAGCAACCACATATTACTAAATGGTTTACAAAAACTTTTCTTTATATCAAAATATATTTTTTGGTAAAATTGTTTCATTCACCCACATTTAAAACAATACTGTGTCAAACTATTCTATTCAAGTGTTTAGAAACCCCTTCGATATAGTTGTCCAGACTCTGCCGACGAAGGTTCATATGGCACTCAATAAACCAATCAAACAATGTTAAAACAATTTATATTCGCTAACAAATACGCACTCATATCTATTAATATGCTCAAACTCATTCTAGAGTACTACGGACTTTATTTTCAATGAGTAATTCCCAGCACAGCCAAGGTTATCACCAACCTAAGCTCTGATACCAAGTGTAACGGCCCGCAAATCCATACCCCTTGAGTCGATACTATTCCACAACAATCAACTCAAGATGTACAGAAATAAGAACCATTTGGGTTAAAGAAGAAGAGGTAGAAGAAGAAAATAGGAACAACTTCAGAATCTAACCATCGCAGCGGAATTAAATATAATAGATAATGAATGATCTTTACACAAAATCAAATATATCTGTTTATATATTACATCAACAGAGTACATCAATCACAGTTCAACATCAATAACATACAACTGGGATACACAGCAGAATAATAGTCAAGTACGGAAGTACGTATCGCATCCAGTTCGTCTCCTGAGCTCCACAGCAACATATCCAGTATTCTATAATACTCGATCTGACCCGAGCATTATAGTTAAATAATACCCGAGTCAGTCTGGAATACCAACGTGAGAAATCACACCCAAATTGATTATTAAAGTTTCAAAATCCTTTGAAAGCAAAAGTATCTCGTAAGACCACGCCACAAATAAACATGTCGGGTTTTTGCCTTATGATAGCTAAAACAATTTTCTATAAAATCCTCTGATATTATAATAGGGTCTATATACAAAATACATATAAAATAGCCAAAATTGTTACATCTATTAAATTCCAGCTACTAGCCACAGAGTGCGTAATACAAACAAAACTCGTAAAAGGCTCGTAGAGAGAATGGATTTCCAACTAATGACTAGGCACTTGGGTACCACCTGTCACAGTACGTGACCTAGATCACGGTACCGAGGATCACTCTCGACCCCCTGCAACACAAAACCGGGACTATCCCTTACTGGATAATCCCGAGTGAGATCACTCCACGGTTGGGATCAGCAACCGCACCACTAAGCCGAAATAAAAGGCACATCTAAACAGGGATGACCTCACCCTGAATAAGTGCTACACACCTAGCCTTGCTGCATAACCCCTGATTTTCAGTCATCCCCGGTTGATGAGGCTTGAGGCTAAGCATTACCTTTTATATCGTTCACTTAGAATGCTCATCGTCCACCTGACGATGTTCTGAAAACATTCGTCCATACAAGTCCATCCCGGGTTCGAATGGAACCGATGGCACTATTCCTACTACATCCATTTTGGAAATATCCTTAAGATTAGTAGCGACTATCCCTTGCACTTAACTGCTCCAACTTCGAATCCAAACCCGTTTCCCACGAAATGTACAAACTGGATCGAAGTGGTTTTCGAGAAATAAATCTCGATCCCGGTCTCTTCGAAACGATTAGCGCATTTGGCCAATATTGATAGTCGGTTATTTAACTATCAATTAACATTCACAACAATCACCAAACAATAAATAATTTCTCAGATTATTTATTAATCCCAAAAATATCTTCACAAGATATATTTTCACCTTCAAACCCTTTTGAAAATACTTTCCAACTATCTTCCTTTTTCAGAATAAACTTTCCCAAATTTTTTCTATCTCCACTGAAATCACCAAGAACAAACACTTAGATTTTAAAAAAGTTTTAAAAACACTTTATTTCAAAATATACTTTAAAATATTTAAATTAAAAACTACTTCTCTATCTTATTGAAATATATACTTTAGGAATATTTAAAATTGAGGCTACTTTATAAAATATAAAACTAGATTTTCTCTTTAAAACAAATACTAAGTCACTTTTAAATAATTACTTCTATAATAGATTAAAAGAAAATACTTACTTTAGAATTTAAATATTTTAGAAATAGTAAATTTTCCAAAACTTGCTTTCTAAAACAACTTTAAAACTTTTATCTTATATTTAAATATTTACTTTGAAAACGTACTTATGTTATTCAGGGAGAATTTTCAATTTTAATCACTTAAATCAATTTTCCAAATTGATTTCCAATTTACTCCATTTGAAATAAATTTCTTTAGTTACTCAATTCATTTCAAAATCCGTTAATTATAGACTTTATTATTATTATTATTATTATTATTTTCCGTTTGATTTTAAATCTTTCAACTGAAATATACAAATTTTAGATTTTCCCAATTTCTTCTTTATTCTTTTCAAAATTTAAATCTTAAATTTAAAATAAATGCTTTGTTCTTTTAAACAATAACACTAAAGTTTAAAATTCATTAACTTTCTGTTTATTCAAAATTTTCTTTCCATACTCGTATTTATTAGAATTTTAAAATAACTTTATTTCTTTTCCAATTCATTCTTAAATTTAATTCAAATTTTCTATAATTATTTTACTTAAAAATGCACTCTTTATTTTCTTTTCAATAAATCCAATTTTATATAATTTGATAACTCAGAGTGCCAAAATATATTCAAGCAACTATAGCATTCAATATTTCAATATAATTCATCACAGAATATCCAAATAATCATAACAGAGAATAATAAACAATTTAAATATATGTTGAGGAATCCAGCTGGATCCCTCAAACCTTTTTTTCCCTGCATCCACGGACGTTGGCACAACATAAAATACTCATTCCACTTTGGGGTGGAATATCACGGTATATGGGTTTTAAATATAAAATCATCCGTTATTTAATGCGGGAAATCAAACATTCCAAGATATACTATATACTACTATATATAATATAAAACACCAAATCAAATCAAATCAATCAATCAATTGTTTAAATTTAACTATTTAAATTTAAATTTAAATATGCTGAGTGAGATTAACTCACATTTGATTTTATTTGCAGTCTGACCTAACCAAGCTGTTTTCCTTCACGATTTTGGACCTTATACACACATTTATACGATTTTATGAATATTCGAAGTAATCAAAAAATAAACTTCCATTTAATAAATTAATTTAACTAATACTTCAGTTTTAAACTAAGTTCCTATAATAAATAAGATTTTGTAACTAAAATAATAAGTTAATCTAAACAAGTTAATCACCTTTATTCATTCTTTTTAAAATTAGATAATACGTCTAATATGTGTATAAGCATTTTATTTTATTTTATTTTTTCTTCGAAACTACATATACAAAAAAATTAGCCTATATACATTAAAAAAAAATTAATTTATAAACTCTTCAACCTTTTAAAATTTCCATTATCTTTTTTCAGAATTTTATCAATAACTATATATATTTTCCTGCTTACTGTTATTCTACTCACAAATCAGAACTAACTTTAAACTTTATTCAAATTAACAGTTTATAACTAAATTAAATATCATGCTCTGCTTTCCGCCTTATATTTTTTTCACTATGTATATATATATTTCCTGTAATATACCCATATATATATATATGTTATCGAATCGAAATTCAAATTTGAGAAATAAATTCGAAGACCTCACCTTCACACGTACACGCGACTCGAACTCGCCACCATCACTCGACATCTTGTTGCTTCCTGCCGATGAACGTAGCCTCGCCGCGATCTCCAAATTCTCGAAACCCCAGGCATTCCCTAATTCGCTGATGCAGACGGTCCCCTTACCGTTGACTGAACTGGATCTCCTCACCGCGCTCGCCTTCATTGGAGATGCAATCGATAACGTACCCTAGGACTTCAAACCTAACCCTAGACAACCTCGGGCTCGCGAATTCCCATCCTATCGCCTCGTGATTCCCGACATCGAAAACCATCGCGACCCCTATTGAAAAGCTTCGATCAATTAGGTTCGACTGAACGAAGATATGGCATCCCTGACTTGCGATCGACATAGGATTCGGCCAAGAAATCGAAGTCGATTTTTCAAGAACTCGAAAACGTTGATTTTCGAATAGGAATCTATAGGGATGAGCAGCCATTATCCTATGTCACTTTTTTTTATATTTTTGTTTTTGTTTTCCAACGAATTCAATAAGCAGGAGAAAGGGAAATAGGGTTTTACTTTCTGAACGAAGAAATATCTCCTTTTTATTTTATTTATTAAACGTAGAAGCTTATTAAAGAAGATAACGCGATTTTTTTTTCTTTTTAAAAAAAAACCCTATACGTGATGCTAGCTACAGTATTCAATGCAAATTTCAACGCGTTTATATATCGTACACTCACACAACAAATCCAAACACTACGAAAATTAAAATCAAATAATAATAAAATATTATGGACACAATGGAACTTGTTTCGTCGAATTCCGAGACTGAGCCTTGGAAGGCTGTTTTTAATTTCAATTTAGACGATATATTTTTAAAACTGAACAAATCAGTGTTAAATTCAATTTTAAAACCTTAATTATCCTCAGCACTATCAACATAAATTTTATAAGCCTACAAATTATTTTTAACAGCCTTAAAACTCCAGATCAGCATTTTGCCCAACTTCAAATTATTTAATTCAATAATTTAATTATCAAATAAATAGTTATATTTGAATTCACGTAAATAAATTAACTTTCAATAGTTAAAATCAATTAAATATTCCAATTTCAATTGCCTAAAAATTCCAGGTCGTCACAATACCCGAACAGACTTTTGAATAAGGAAAAATCATTATGGGCTGAAATGGTGGGCTCAAGTGATTTTTATTGCATTTGTTTTACTTGGGATCGCGGGTTTGAAATGATAGAACCCGAATTTTTCTTTTTAAATTACAGATTGAAATGATAAATATCTGTATCACTTGATCTAAGTTAGAAAATGCTATACAGGCCCATGGTTATATTTCTAAATAATATTTTCCTAAAAATTTATTAAGTATTTTTAAATAATATTTTCCTCAAAGATTATTAAGTAAATTTTATTATATAAATATATGAAAGTTTAACTTAAAATTTGATTAAAAGCTTTAAATTATAAAGGTATATTGTTTTTTCTGTAAGTTAAAATTTATAAGTTAATAACTGGTTTTAAGTTGAATTAAAGATCTTTATTGATGATAAATAACTTAATAATTGAGTTTGACCTAATATGGAAGTTGTAAATCTAACATAGAAATTGATATAACTTTTACTTTATGAAATGGACATGTTTTGTATAATAAATTACATATTTTGAATTGGTAAAATGAAATACAGTTTTAATTGGACAATTTGTAATAAATTTATTTAACTAGAAAATCATAGTTAATTGATGTCTAAATGAATAGATCTATGAAGAACATTTGATTGTTATATTAACTATGATAAAATATTATTTTGTGAAATTTTATATTTTGTAAGATAAATAGCTGTGACTACTAAAATGGAAAAATGTAAGTTAAAACATACATGTGAGATGTAAGTTTAATTAATATTTTAATTGATTAATATAATAAATGTTCTTTACTGTAATAACAAAAATGAAAGAAACATGTAAAGTTTTAATCAATGCAAGAAACATGTAATGTTTTAATTAATGAAAGAAACATGTAAAATTTTAATTAATGAAAGAAACATGTAAAATTTTAATTAACGAATGAAATGTGTAAAGTTCTAATTAATGAAAGAAACATGTAAAGTTTTAATTAACGAAAGAAACATGTAAAGTTTTAATTAGTGTAATATTGATCAAATGATAAATGCTCTTTACTATAATAGAAATGTAAATTAAAACGTACATTTGATAATGTAAGTTTTGATTAGTGTAATATTGATTAAAATAATAGACATGCTTTATTGTAATAAAAATGTAAATTAAAACATACATTTGATAATGTAAGTTTTAATTAGTGTAATATTTACTAAAATCATAAATGCTCTTTATTGTAATAAATGTAAGTTAAAACGTACATTTGACATGTAAGTTTTAATTAATGTAATGGTGTATTTTAAATTGATTAAAATGATAAATGTTCCTTACTGTAATAATAAAATTTAAGTTGATAATGTACAATTAATATGTAAGTTTTAATTAATGTAAATGAAATATTTTAAATGATTAAAATAATAATGTTTCTTTATTGTAATAATAAGTGTAAGTTAAAAATGTACTTTTAACTTAACATAAGAATTTCAGCTTTAAATTAGATATTACAGTAACAAAGTTTATTTAACTATAAGGCTGTGATGAAATGACCATGTTAAAATTTGTAAGTATATGAATACTTTGATTATAGAAAATGTTAAAGTGGAAAGTATTACATTCCAAAAATGCTATGATTCCTTAAGGTTACATTTCTAAAATGCTATGATTTTCTTATATATTACTTATCCAAAATGCTATAATGTCTTAAGGTTATGTTTTCGAAATGCTATTATTTCTAAAATGTAATGTTTTCGAAATGCTATGATTATAGAGTTTACATTTTTAAGGTGCTATGGTTTCTATGTGTTATAACTTTGAAAGTACTACGGTTTGTAAATGAACTATTGAAATTGTATTTAACTAAGAATTGTCTTTAAATATTTTAATTGGAAACTTGTTGAAATTGAAGAATTAAAAATATGACTTTATAAAGTGGTTTGGGTTAAATGATTTAAAGGAATATTTCAATTTTAATAAGTTAAAGGAAATATTTAGTGATTTAGAAATTTGGATTTTATTTAAATGTTATATATTGATTTGGTTTCGGAATCTAAATGATATATTATTACTTTGGTTTTGAAACGGAAAGGATATATTGATTTGGTTTTCAAATGAAATAATATAGTATTTAGTTTTGAAATGGTTATTATTTTGGAAAGTAACGGTATTTGATTTTTAATGGTTTTAGAATAGAAATATTTTAAAATAAATATCCATGGGTTATAATAATGTTTGTTGTTAAAGAGACCGAGGTCGGATATGGCATACTCTCTGTCGATACAAAAAACCACTTTAAAAACCGTGTACACGGTGGATATTCTAGAATGAAGTAGGATGGTGGCGACGTTGTATTAAGGTATATACGTGGACCTGACTCCCGTGAGTTGGCATAAGGTGGCTAAGACATGATCGATTCCGGACCAATGTGGTAGCTCCTCTAATCGGACACACTCCTTCGATATTATATTCTGACATTGATATTGATTTGGTGGCTACTTTTGAATTTTGATTTGAGGGTGTGGCTCGAGATGGGCGGTAGTGGCTGTTATGCGTTACCTCTAGTTCGGATTGTAATTGGTATATCTACCCTGGCATTGCCTAGTTGTGTTGTGTCACCTACCCTAGCGAGCCTTGTACGAGTTTGGATTTCTTCCGTAGCCCATGGAATATCCTCTGCTGGCTTCCCAATCAGGAGGGACTATGATACTAGATGGACTACTGGGACTATTACGTTTTAAGGGCTATATGGGTAACCCCTTAACGCTATTTAAAAGTAAGTTCATTATACTATAGACATCATCATAATAGAGAAATATTACTACATAGTAAATAGTTTAACGGATCCTTAGAGGATGGGCGGTCCCAAGCATCCTTTAAGTTACTTGTACCTTATGTTACAGCTCACTTGAGTTGGTTTACATTGTATATGTATGTATGTATTGACTCGAGTGTTTTGTGTTTTGCTTTACGCTCGGGTCAGACTGATGTTACAACATTTAAGACTCACCTCTGGAGTTGGAGCTTTGATTGAAGATCCAGCTATCTATTTCATTCCAGTTATACAGTTGACTCCAGTGATGTATTCAGCTTTGTACTTGATTATCATATTGAGACTTATGTTGCATCTTGTTTAACTATGATGCATATTTATATAGTAGCTTCATGAACTACTATCTCTTTTCTTATGCTACATTATTTTATTGCTCTGTGTCTGTGACATGTGATTTATTTACTGCATATTCTGTGTTTTTCCAAATTTAAATTACAATTCGCTATTTTGAAGTATTCAAGTGAGCATGTGTGGTTTTATTGTCGATTTGAATGGTCCAAAATAACGGGTCGTTACAGTTGGTATCAGAGCTTTGGCTCTAGGCAAAACTTAGCATATATGGTAAATTTATTTAAAGAATCACTTTTATTCGAGTGTGTATCTCTTCCTTTTGATTCGGTTTCCTTTGAATTTTAGAACGTTCCCTGCGGTTCCAAATTTCATTCTTGTTCCCCACTATTCGCCTTCTTTTGATGGAGTATCCCATAGCTCCACTGAATGACTTGTAAATGGGTGGAACTCCTTTACAATAGGCATTTATTCACTGGAGATTTATATATCATCGGTTGAAATGCTAGTATCTCTCGTATCTTGAGTTATATCTCTTGAGATCGAATGTAGATTTGCCTCAGGAATTCCACATCAATCTAATTCTTAGAGTCGCGGTTGACCCGGTTAAGGTTGCTCGCGATTTATATAAGCTTATCCATTTTCCTTATTATAGTATTCAATCATCTTATCCTTGTTCCCAACTTATTTTCAAATTAGAATTCTCTTTGATTTGAGATAATCAAATTTGAATCTCCATCCTTACTTGGAAAACCCACTTCTATATAGTGTATATGTAAATCTATATTTAAAATGTTTTATTGTATATTGTGTTGTTTGAGTTGTTGATGTTGATTTGGGTTTTCGATCGATTTCGCTGATCAGCACTATTGATAGGATCTCCAAAACACTTGAACACAACAAACCGACATAATATATTTTTCAAATTTAGTAAATGTAATAAATTTTGTGTAACCATATTGTATATGTATATAATTATAATTTTATGAATTTTGATAGTTAATTGAATTGGACGTTGAGAAATAATATTTGACTCTGTACATATAGCTTTTAGCCATTAGCTCTTGTCTCATAAATAAATAATTGAACTATAAAACAGGGCTATGAATTAATTTGAAAATATAAATTAATTTAAAACAAGAAACTAAGAATTTAATTTCTGATGGTTTCAAGCTTTGTGTTTAGAATTTTAAAGGATGTATAACTTAAACTATTTCAAGTAGAAATTGTTTCAAAGAATTTTAATTTGTAAATCAGTGCTTTTTTCTTTGTCACTGTAAAATAATTACAGCGATGACTGCAGCATCATCGACATTTATTTTTGATTTTCGAAGTGAATAGACCATTCTGTAGTTTTGCTACAGTCTTGCTTTGGAGAATCAGGATTTCTAAAATATGACTTGATTTATAATAAAGGTGATATAAGATATAAATTTGACTTGATATATATCGTGTATGTTTATTTATCTCTAATTGTTTGAAGTTAATCGAAAATTTAATTCTAAAATTTTATCTTAAAGGAAACTTCAATTATAAAACGAAATCAAATTATGAATAAATATGTAAGCTCGGATAATTGAATTAAGAAAATTTTATTTGTATAATATTCTATTGCATTCAAATGTAACTGTAACGATCCCCATTTTTGAGTAAAATTAAATTTAGTAATTAAATTAAAATTTTGGATTTAATTGTGAATTAATTGAGGATTTATTTGGATTTGAAATATAAAAATAAAATAAATTAATTGAATTTTAAGCTGGAAATTCTAGAAGAATAGATTATATTGTAAATAGAATTTTGGGCATATTTGAAATCTCCAAATTTAAATAAGATATATAGTTATACAAATGAATTATAATTAGAAATTTGATTTTGAAACTTAATTAATTTATTGACAATGAATATTATTGATTTGAAAATACTAAAATGAATATCCTGAAAAACAAAATAAGCACACATACTTTCTTTTGAAAAGAAAAAGATTCACTTATTAGTAAAATTAGTTTTTTAAAATCATTTATTTCTTTAAATTGGCATAAGTAGAAAATAATAAACAAAATGAAGATAAAACAAGAAATAAAAGTTTAAAATAATACATATATAGATAATTCTTTATTTAAAAGGTATAATATTTTTAATTCAAAAAAAATATAATGGACTAAGCTTAAAATAATATTGGTTATAAAGATTTGAACATTTTCATTTGAAAACAGTTTGTAAATGTATAAAAGTGTGAAGTTTAAAATACATAAGAAAACAAAAAAAAAACATGTTTCATAAAAAATTAGAACAAAGCAATTCTTTTAACAGTGTATATATATACATACAAATGAATAAGAGGGTTATTCATTTATAAAATGAATATGATATAAAAATTTGTTAAAAATTCTTTGTCTTGTAAAATTCACAAATGATAAACATACATCAAAGAGATGGAGAAAAGAAATTAACATACATTGGAATCTCATGATTACTTTTTACATATGGCATTCAATCTAATTTGTTGAATAAAATAATGACATCTAAAAAATTACAAAAAAACTATTCATCTCCCCATAGTCCAATCATGTAACACCTCAGCAAATCTGAAAAAAGCAGTGAAAAGATTTGGGCATTTCAAATGTCAACACCAAAGAAAAAAAACAGGAAAAAAAACAGAAAAGGACTAAAAGCATTTTTCTTCAATTCAAAGTAAAGGAAAAATCTAAAAATCTTCTTAAACGTCAAGCAATAGATTTGTACTCCATCTCTCGGGTGACCTTTAAATTTTATAGCATGGTAAATTTGTAATTTTAAAATCAACTTTTAATAGGCAAGTTCATACTGCAGAATCAGTATGAACACAGTGCTTCTGTTTTGGCTTAGAAAATCAGAGCTGGATCCTGTAAATCAATCCAAGGCCAGTAAATTTCTTTTTAAATTTGAATTTGAATTTGAAGTTGTAATCGGTGATAAAGCAAAGATTAAAACAATTATATTAAACAGTTGCAGGAAACAAATCAAGTTCAAAGATAAAAAAAATCAATTTCTGGTTTGCAATTGCAGACCATATCCTCTGTTGCATCTAATTCAAACTGTAAGTAAATCAAATTTTATTGTTTTTTATTGGTGAAATAAACAAATGAATACGACAGAAATTAAGCAAAGTTTTGTATTAACAAACTTTGTAGATTTAACTTCAAGATTTAAAGAAGGAAAAAAATACAGACTTTGCAACTATCTCTGTTCCTTCCTGTAAAACCAACAGGTGAGCAAACCCCTTAGCCTTGCTATGTCTCTTAATGCTTGGATTTGTCTTTGAAGTATGATATGAATGATGCTTGAATGATTGTGTGAATGTGTTTGCATGCTTTTATATATATATATATATATATATATATATATGACTCTGTATATAATAGTTTACAGGCAAAAGAAAAAATAATAATAAAATTTGCCTCTGTTCATTCTCTACAAGTTTTAAAAATCTGTTTATAAACTCATATCTTCTCATGCAATGAAATTTAGACTATAATCCTTAAAAGTAAAATGATTTTAACGATGTAATACAAAATAAAAAAAATGATTTCAGGGTTTTATATTAGATAATTGTTTCAAAATAAAGCTTTACAATAATAATCAATATAAGTCAGGAAAATCAAATGTCTCAAATTCTTGTTTTGATTCTACAATTTTATTCGCATGGGAAAAATATGATTTTTGATGTATATACCATAATTTTTAAAATTGGGAATAATGGCAATTCGTGGGATGATTACATTCGTGCAATTCGTCAATTCCAGGCGAATGACGAGGAGTTAGTCATAGAGTTTGATTCTGGTGGTAGAAGGGTTGTTGGTAATCATCAGAAAAATAATGATTGAATTTATTAATTGCGGTGGTGCTCCAGAATCGACGAACTAGGGTTCGAGGTCAGTTTTTCAACGAGGAGAGACGTGGGGAAAATTCGTGGTCATCGATGCATCGAGTTGAGCGAGACCCAGGGGGATTGAAGCAGGGGTGGTTGGCGAAGCCCCAGTCATGGTTGCGTGGTCATTTGCGGTCGGGGGAGATTGTCCAATGCGAATTTCGATGAACTATATGTGTTCCAGGGTGGGATGAGTACCTCTACTTTAACTCCATGTCGATATCGATCTTTGCGTGGTCGAAGTTGAAGTGGTGGGATGTCAGTGACTTGTCGGCGGTGATCTCGGAGGTAGAAGCGTTGCCATGCGACTGTACTACGCACGCATCCACATTGTGTCTGGGTAGTGATATTGTGGGGAAGAAGGATAAAGCTCGGGGTTGTCTCGAAGTAAATGAAAGTTTGGCTTGATGAAACTTGCGTTGGCTCGAGTTAGGTATCGAGGCATTTGCGTGAGTTCAACAGTATATCTGGTTTTGAAACAAATAGGGAGGCTCGAAGCTAATCTCGGGGAAAATGGTGTTTGGCTCGGGTAAGAACTCGAGTCATCTCAGGTTTGAAGATTTTATAGTTCAAAATTTAAATAAAACAAGCTTTTATTCAAATTTTAATCAAATCAAGTTGAAAACGTTTTCCGATTCATTCTTGAAGAATAATAAATGTTTCGATTTAGTTTTGGGATTAAGATTAGAGTAAAAAAAATTAAAGCTAATTGAGTTTAAGTTTAATTAAGAAATTAATTAATTTAAAGGAAAAAAATGGTGTTTTAAAATTGTTATTTGACTTTAAAGTCTCAAGTTGATTTATGAATAAAAGAAAGATACTTTGTTTCAAAGATTAAATATTTAAGGATTAAATGTTTTTAAGTTAATTGATTTAAAAAAATAATCACTTTATGTAATTCAAGTAAGATTAATTAATTTGAAATTAATTAAAGAATAATTAATTCATTCCTTAATTGATGTTTGAGAATAATAATTAATTACTTAAGGATAATTACGTAATAAAAGTAATTAAGTATAATTGATTAATGATTTATGATTGATAAATCAAGCGATTAAAGTATAATTACTCAATGTAATTAATTAGTAATTACAGAATATAAGTGATTAGGATAATCACTTATTGTAATTGATTAAAAGATAATTAATTATTAATTAAAGGTAATTAAATGATTAAAGATAAATTACTTAATTAGAAGTAATAAATTGATAACCTAAAGTTGATTAATCAAGTGATTAAGATTAATTTGAGATTTATTAGTATAAGTGATTAAGGATAATCACTTATGGTAATTAATTAAGGAAAATTAATTAAAATGGTAATTAATTAAGGTTAATTAATTAAAGAATAATTAAATAATCATGGATTAATTATTTAATGATTTAAGGTTAATTAATTTATTATTAATGGTTAATTAATGAATGATTAAACAATATTAATCAAAATGATTTGTAATTAATTAATATTAATTAACCAGGATTAGTAATACGTAAGTAATTAATCTGATTTGAATTAATCAGACAATTACCTGATTTTACTTATGAATGTTTGGATTCTATTGGATGATTGGATTGTTTGATATCCCTGATTGTGATTCTCTGTTTTGATTTAAGCTTGTTTAATGTAATTTGTTATCTGTGACATATATCTGTGATCTGTGAATGAAAGATAAACGTTATAGTTCATACCGCTTATCAAATATATTTCCATATTTGAATCTGTGCTGATTGATGGTGTTGCACTTCCATTGTGTAAAACCCCTGGACCACACTTATACACACACAAATATGGATTGCACGTGGAAACGGGTTAAGTCACAGATTTTTGAAACAGTTTTAAATTGAATTTTTTTATCCAACTGGTTTTGGAAATGATTGGGTTTAAAATAAAAAGCTTTTGAAAAGGAATTTCAATGATAAAAGTTATTTTTGAATAACTTGATTTAGTTTTGAAATTTAATTTGAGTTTTAAAATTCAAGATTTGAAATTGAACTCCATGTTTGGAAATTATGGTTTGAAAATGTTATACAAAGTTATAAACGTGTTTATATGGATTTAAACTATTTAAAAAGTGTTTTTTTGGGAATTTTAATTTAACCCAAAGATTTTAACTTGTACAAATGAAATTGGATTTTTCCGAAACGAAAATTATTTGTTTTCAAATAATAAAAGCTTTCACATAAGAAATGAACTTCGAATTTGTGTTAAAAGGAATTCAAGTTTGAAATGAAAATGGTTTTCCAAGTTATGATTAAATCTTTGGAAACATGTTTGAAAGCTATAAGTTAAATCTTTGATTTAAAGATTAAATGAGTTAATCCTAATTGAAATGGAAATTGTTTGAAAATTCATGAATGAATCTTGGTGAAACAAGGTGAACTTTGTGAAATAAATCTTTTTGTTTAAAGATTTGAAATGGTAATTAGTTTCAACCATTTGGAAGGGGAGTTTTGGATTTTAAAAGTTGCAACTTAATTGAAATCCCATATCCATATTTTTTACATATTGCGCTCGTTATTCAGTTTAGCCGCGGGAGGACTTTGTGTCATATAACCCATTCCGAATAATGATACGACGTTATGGATTGCATGTGAAGACCGGTGGGGAAGACCGAGTGTGATATCCCGGAAATTTGGCAATATAAATTTAATAATCTGTGTTAAAAATTAAATTGATTTGATTATTTTTGATAATAAATTTTGAGTTAATTTAATAATCTTCTTTAATAAATATTTAAATTGGAAATTGAAATATAAAGAAATGTTTTAAACAAAGCTTAAACTGATACAAATCTGAATTTGAATCTTTAGTTTAAAATTAAATTTAAGTTTTATAAATTTAAATGTTTAACAAATTTGAACGATAAAGGAAATTTAAATGGTTTGAATTTAAAAAGAAATTTGTTTTAATTCTTGTAAAATTTCTTTTATAAAGAAAGTATTATTTGCTATGTAAATTTAATGGTTTTAAATTAATTTTAAAACTTGTTGAAGTTAAATTAGAATTTAATGATCTGTTATTCATTTAATTATTAGGGTAATTAAATGGATAATTAATTTATTTAGTAAATTAATGAAATAGGTAATTACTTAAGGTAATTTAGGGTTTATACTTAAAGGTTAAAGATTAATTATTCTTAGAAATAATTAACTTGTAATTTAAGATTCATTAATTAAATAAGATTTGATTTTTAATTAATGATTAGTAATTAATTAATCAGGTAATAAAGGATTAATTATGTTACGGTTAATACTTAATTAATTACATAATTAAGAGGTTAATTAATGGATTATTAGTGATTAATTAATTTGTAATTAATAATGATTTAAAATAAGTTAATTATTTTAGAAAAATAATTAATGAATATTAACTAAGGATTATTAAATAATTAATTAATGTGATTAATTATAATTATTAATTAGATTAATTAATTTAAAGATAATCATTTGCGTAAATTATTAAGTATAATTACATATGGAAGTAATTAAGGAATTAATTACTAATTGTAATTAGTTGAGTTTAATTTGATTAGATTAAGTTAATTAGTTCAGTTTAATTAATTTAGAATAATCATTAGATGAATCGTGAAGTGTAATTACTAAATGTAATTAAATGAAGAGAAATTACTTAGAAAAGTAATTTATGGGTAATTACTGTATGTAATTAATTGAAGATGATCCGATGATGAAAGTAATTTGAGTATAATTACTTTGTGAATTAATCAATGGATTAATTTGAGATAAATAATTAAGGAGTAATTAATTTATTTTGGTAAAGTAATTAAGGGTAGTTAATTGCTGAATGGAGTTAATCAAGGGTGATTAACAATTATGGTTTAAATAAAGAATAATTACTTAATGTAATTAATTTAAAAAGAAAATGTAATTAGAAATCATTAATTATTATGATTAATGATGTAATTAAGAATAGATTTTTTTTAGAAATAATTAATAAATAAAGGAATTAATTAATGTAATAAATTAAGGATTAATGTAATTAATTATATTTAATTAATTTATGAAGTAATTAAAGATTAATTACTGTATTTGGTTAAGTATAATTAATTTGAGAAGTTAATTAGTGGATAATTACTTGAATGTAACTAAAGGTTAATTAATCAGGGATGATTAATTAAAATGAATAATTAATTGATGATTAATTAATTAATTGATAATTAATTAATAATGATGTAAGCAAGTTGATATTGATGAAGTAATTAATTTAATTTATTTAAACTAATTAGAATGATGTTATTAATTTAATTCATTTTAAATTAATTACATTTGGTGTGACTATTAATCATTGCTTATATGAATGAACGATATTGTTTGCCTTGGATGGTTTGAATCTCAGATATGAGATAAGTAATGTTGAGTGATATGGATGCATTGGTTGCATTGTGATGATGATTTGGATTACCTTTTGATAATGATAATATGGATTATCTGTTGTGATGGTAATGTTGATTATCTAATGTGATTTGTGTATTATCTATCTCTGTATATAGATAACTGAATTGTTTTAAACCTTTAAAACAACTTGGCCTTAAAAGATACGCTTTGGATTTCGATGAGACCGGGATCGGGTTTCCATATTTGAATATCCGAAAACCACATCGATCCAAATTAACGATAGGTCGTGAATCTTATGTGAAGAGTGAAGACTCTAGGTCTAAGGACTATTCGTCAGTATAATTCTGAGGGTGATTTCGAGATGAGTTTGACGGAGTAGTACATTCAGATTCGACATAAAGATTCAGAGTGCAAGGATTATCATCGTTAACTCCGAGGGTGATTCCAAAATGAGTGTAATGAGATAATGCCTTCGGTTTCGTTCGAACCCGGAACAAACTTATATGGATTGAATGCTTTCATAACATCGTCAGGAGGACGATGAGCATTCTAAGAGAGGTGTTCTCTAAAGGTAATCATAGCCACAAGCCTCATCAACAGGGAATGGCTAAAACATGGGAGGTGCGGCAAGGCTAAGTGGGTCATGCCCAAGTAGGACTAGATTTTCCCCTGTCTAGAAGTCCCTTTTTATTTCGGCTGTGTGGGCGGTTGGAACGTAAGCCAACTGCGGGGTTGTCTTGTTCAGGACTGTCTAGTAAGGGATGGTTCTGTTCTTGTGTTGAAAGGGATTGGGAGTGATCCTCGGTACGTTGATCTAGGCCACGTACTGTGACGGGCGGTACCCCAGTAGCCCTGCCATCGATGGAATCCAAAATCTAATAAGTGCCAACGGTTTTGATTGTATTATCCACTTTTGTGGCTAGTAGCTGGAATTTAATCATGTAACAATTTCGGCTATTTTCTACTTACTTGAAAACCCTAGACCTATTATAATATCATCGGATTTCCTATCAAATGTTTTGGTTAGCGTAAGGTAAAAACTTTTCCATGTTTATACGTGGAAAGTCTTACGTGATACCTTTCTTTTCAAAAGTTTTTTTTCAAAGTTAAGAAACTTTAACCTGTTACTCACACCAGACCCATGTCTGACCTAGAGTTTATCTTCTGTTTTCTTAAACTCTTAGATACTCAAATTTTTACGAGTTGCCAAGGGATTCAGGTTAGCTTTGACGAATTATGGAGGAGCAATGGAGCAGGAGGCTTCGGCGTTAGATGTATAGTTTCCGCTATGTGTTCTCTGTGTTGGTATCTCTTTTTTGAGTTGTATTGAGTTGTAATAACTAGACAAGTGTTTATAACTGCCTAGTATGTGATATGTATTCTGTGTAACTCTGATTGGTGTTGTATACTATGCAATATTTATGTTATTAATATAATTTATTCGTTCCGCTGTTGAGATTCTGATGTTGTTTCTTCTTTCTTCTCTTTCTTTTCTCTTTTCTATCCCTTTCTTTCTTTATGATGATGGGACTTTCTGTGGTAAGAAAGTCGGGTCGTCACAGTTGGTATCAGAGCGCTAGGTTGAGTGAATACCTAGGCTTTGAAGTGATTTCTTTCTTGAGAGAGCGTATTTGTAATTTTGAATATATATATATATATATATATATATATATATATTTACTTCTACCTATTTGTTGGGTTACCCGTACAGGTTTGCCAATATAAGTTATAAAGGTAGATAAGGTAGTGGGGTGTGTAACACGACTGCTACCAATGGTTGGAGTTTGAGTGTTGAGGTTGGAAGTGTATTTGTCGAGACTGTAGACCGAATACTGTCTCGAGTGAGTTGTGCAGAGTGTAGAGATTTCATAGATCTCTGAAGGTAACCAGTTAAGGTTCGGAGTCTGTCTTTGAGTTGGATGAGTAGAGTTTGGATCTGTCGGCTAGGCAGAAGAGAATAATGGTATCTTGATACCTCAGGAATTAGTAGATGTGTGATGAGACGCAGTGACTATGGATATCTCCAAAGATTTTTCTTTGGAACAAGTTTAGGAATTACATCTGCTTCGATGTTGTGGCTGGGTTCAGTAAGATGTTTCTGTCTGGTTTGAGGTCCGAGTTTCTTGAAGAACTTTGGTTAGGAAGTCTTTGGCGTCGGTGTCAGCAGTGCAACTCGGAGTATTTTGTGCTGGCAAGAAGGTCTTCTGGCTAGCAGTTTTTCTGGAGATGGAGTTCAGAAGCAGCAGAGTGGATCCATTTCTTCGATGTATTGTGTGATGCCCCACCTCTATACCCACGCTAGACAAGAACACTACGGAGTAATGCTGTCGACTAGCACGGAGAATAAGGCTGTTGAGGAGCGACCATCCATGTAATTGCTTTGCGCGAGCACCGATATGTCAGATAGTATAACATGCATTTCTTATCAAGAGGGAAATCCGACATACCGACACAAACTCAAAGCTACTACACAGTGGCTATAAAGGTCTTCGGAAACAAATATAGAAATAAACATAACATAAATCAGTCACAGATAATTCATATCACAAAGGCGGAAATAGATATGAATATTACACATGAAAGTGTACATCAGAGTAGTGGTCAAAAAGATCCACAATATCCAAAAAGAATAGATACAAGTGCTAGACAAAAGAATAAGTATACATCATAGAGTCTGTATCTCAAATGTATACAACAAAAACTACTAAACTAAAGTAGTTAACCAAAAGATCAGATGAAAGTCCGATAAGGAGTCAAGCAGAAGCACCTGTAATATCTCAGTCTGACCCGAGTATTATTTAAGAAGAAAATAATAAACGGATCAGTCTAGCTATAAATATCAGATAACATGATATAGAATAAGAGACATGACATAAACATATAATAATCACAATGCCAAGCTGTGATAAATAAGTAATTGAAAATCAACAAGAGATTAATCAATATCACAATAATCTACTCAAGATAAAAAGGAATGTCATACTCCTAACTTCATTCACCAAACCACAATAAATGACATATATATCAATGCCCATCGTAAAAGTTGGTGAAACATAAATTCCAGAAATCAACACACGAAATCCAGAAATCACAATAAAAAGGATGGCCAATCCCATAAAAATGAGCTCCTCCTGACAGGGTATAGTTCCCCATTGCGGGCATTGAGCCGAAGCTCCTCCTGGTGAACCGAAGTTCCTCCTGACAGGGTATAGTCCCCCATTGCGGACTTTGAGCCGAAGCTTCTCCTGGTGAACCGAAGTTCCTTGTGACAGGGTATAGTCCCCCATTGCGGACTTTGAGCCGAAGCTCCTCCTGGTGAACCGATGTTCCTCCTGACAGGGTGTAGTCCCCCATTGCGGACTTTGAGCCGAAGCTCGTCCTGGTGAGCCGAGGCTCAATAAAAAACGACGTACAGTCCTCCACGTGGACAAAGAGACATCGCACAATGCTAGTCTAAACCATAAAATGATCGTCATGATCAAAGAGAAGTGTCGATTACAGTAAGCTAGTAAATATATGGGCTTAGCTTCATGTCCCATAACCACTAGCTTAACTTAAATATTTACGAACAAATTGTAGATCTCCACTAGAAAATTGTCACAAGAGATTCAGTCGAACAAGTCCAAGAATTAACCGACGAAGTAAACGCAAGCGTTTCATACCACTTGTTTTACTAAGTCGTTTAATTAGATTTCTCATACGAGTGAGGTAAAGGTTTGTATATACTAATAGATTGGAAATCGGTTTGAGAAAACGAGCTTTGTTATAAAATAGTGTTGAAATCATTTGAAGAAAGAGTTTTGATATTTACTACTTGTATAGAAAACCTTTATATTTTTAAAGTGACAAATCACAAAGAAGATTGTAGGAACAATCAATCACTAAGATTCACATTCGAAAACGTGAATAAAATCCAATGAAATCGATATAAAATCCATCAAAGTGGATATATCTAAAATTCCCAAAGAAAATAAGTCATCAAAGTCGATAATAAATGACAACAACAAAAGGGAGACAACACGAATCGATTAAAGTTGGATATTCAAACGAATTAGCAATATAGGCTAATCTGGCAAATAGAAGCAGGTCGGTCGACCGGACTCCCTGAGTCGGTCGACCGAACCAGAGGTAGGGATGTGCTCGGGCACCAGGTCGGTCGACCGGCCCAGGGAGCTCGGTCGGCCGAAGCCTGTAACTAGCACTTCCAAACCCATAGGTCGGTCGACCGGCCCAGGGGGCTCGGTCGGCCGAACCTGTATATTTGCACTTCCTACCCTATGTCAAAGGAGGTGCAAATCTCGATCAAATTGCAATTGCACGAGCAATGGCGCTAAGGGTTTATGCCAATCGACTACCCGGCCCTATAAGCTCCTCGATGCATCACCAAAAACATGTTCAAACATCAAAGTTAGGATTTTTAATGAATTGAAATCAAAATACGAAAAATTGGAATATTCACAAAAGCAATCCAAATCAAAATCAAATGCACATGAATAAGTGTTAGGAATTCATACCTAACAATAGAAGAGAATTATAAGCATAGATGTGAGATTAAAAAACTCACCTTTGAACCCAAACAATAGAAGAAGAAGCTTGAAAGCAAGCTAAGATCAATTCCTCTTCAATAACAATTCAAGAAGCTTCAATCTAAGCTTAAAAGAGAAACATTTCCTAAATTAGGTTTAGGAATTTTCTGAAATCAAAGAGAGAATGAGTTGGAGAAGAAGAAGAGGAAGCTTACCAATGGGTTCTCATGAACTTTGGAGCTAGGAGATGGATTTGCAAAGGAAGCTAGGGCTTGGAGTTTTAATTTCCACTCTCCACCTCCATTTTCAGTTTTGCTAGAGAGTTAGGGGTTGGAATGAAGTAATGAAGAGGAGAGGGGGATTGGGACTGAGTTAGTAAGTGGTTAATTGGCTCAGCCCAAACCAAAGCCCAAAGCAAAAAGTAGCAAAATTCAACTTTCTCCAAACATATCGAAGCTTATACTCAAAAAGGTCGCAAACGGCATTTTGAACTCAATGGGGGTGGTCTCGAGTCCTAATTCGGTTGTTTGCAAAAAGTAGATTTTCGGACTAAAATCCAATTAACGATAAAATATTTAAATAAAATATTTAAATATAAAATCGATAAATATGCGGTTTGTTACAGACTCCCCTCCTTAAAGAAATTGCGTCCTTGCAATACTTAAGAGGAAAATAAGAAGTAACAACCATGGAAGCATATCAACACAAAAGAAAAATGGAAATAAAAAGTTCACCATAAAGAGCACGAAAGAGTTAGCAAGAACGGGATCGCTCAATGAATTCTCAAGATTCCCAAGAGTAATCCCTAGGTTTTGAGAACTATTTTGAAGTCGTTTGACCTCCGAAGCAATAATGCGAATGGAATGTTGCTCATAAATCAAATCTGGTGAAACTTCAATTTCCACAATATCACCGGGCTCAAGAATAAAAATTCGGAATCCCTAAGGCATTTCCGTAGATAAAAGACGTGGAAAACGTCAAGAATAGAAGAAAATTAAGCCAGTGCAACGGCGTAGTACAGAAACGGTACGCCCGAGAAACTAGAAACTCGAATAATTTGGAACACCGACGTAGTACAAACACGGTACGTCCAATGAACCGATAAACTGGAACAACGATGTAGTATAGTGGTGCATCCATTGATCCAAATAAGACGGAACATCGATGTAGTATAATAATAGTACATCCGATGAACCGAACACCATAAAAGAACACCGGACACTAGTCCATAAAAGGAATGAGATAAAACTCAATAAAACAAAGTATATCAAAACGTCCGATGAAATTAATAAAAAGATAATTCCATTCAGACATCATCAAAGAATCAACCACTTGTTGCTTACGACAAAGCGCATTGGCAACACGATTTCCCTTCCAGGAATAAAAAGAATATCAAGATCATAAGATGTCAGGAACTCGAGTCAACATGGAGTTCCTTATGAGAAATAAATATTCCAAAGATTTATGATCGAGGTAGAGAACAAATTCCTCCCTAAAAATGATGATGCAAAACTCTAAAAGTAGGAACAATAACCGCGAGCACTAGATCATGAGTGGTATATCTAGTCTCGATAGGATATAATGATTTAGAAGCACAAGTGATAGCACGTTCTCCTTTGCAAGAGAATGGCATCCAAACCAATACGACTAGTATCAGTACAAATAGCAAAGTCGTGGTTCCCCTTCAGGAATCACAAGAATAAGAGTATCGAAAAGAAAGAATTTCTTTTAAATAATCTTCTTTCCTGAAAAGTTAAAACTTTCAAAATTACATTTATCATTATGTAATAATCTTTCTAGAAAAATTTACTACTTTCAAGTTAATATACTATGTCTGACTGTCTCATCAAAGCGTTTAGGAGATTCTTATCGATAACGTTGATCAAGCGCATCGACCAGAATTCTTAACACACTAAATGGGCAATACAATCACAAAATCATGTTCTATAGGATAAGTAAGTTTCTCAAAAACTTCTAAGAATATTCTTTGTTCGTTTTTAAGAACAAAATCCAGTTATACTTCTAAATAAATCTTATGAAAAAGATTTTGCAAAAATTTTAAATTGCTATTTTCATCCAAAAATCAATAAATAAAAGAATGGTCTCATCGAAATATTCATAGAATATTTGATATGTCAAATGGATGAAATAAGCTGGACAAATTGAATGACATAATAAGTCTTTCATAAGAATCATAACGAATGCGGAATGCGGTAAGTGGAATGCTAACTTCCGCAACTCGTAGCAAATGAAAACCGGTGGCAAGGTCGAGCTGAAAAGACCTTAACACTACTCAAAAGATTGCTTAGGTGACAGTCCTAAGACAAATTCAAAAATACCGGAAAAGTTTCACAAATTATTTAGATAAGAGAAATAACACTTTTCTCATCTTGAGGGCTTAAAGAATAAAAAGATGCCATCAAGTTGGAATCAAAATCATAAAGGAAAAATAGAAATCTGCTTAACAGATTGAAATGTCGAAGATGAATAGTCCACTCGAAAAATAGGATATGGGCTTCACAATGATTAAGCCGATCCTTACAAAAAATCAATTTCGAAGCCTAAGTAAAAATATCGGCTCGGAAAGAAAAATACCATAAAATAATTTCGACATCAATAAAGACAAATTGAGTGTTGCGGATCTACCATCCGGATTCGCAATCCTCAAAGAAGTCATCAAGCCCAAAATGTTTAAAGAAAAAGAATCAACAAGTTCTTTTGATATAAAATAGCGAGATGGAACCCATATCAAAAAGAGCTCAAATAAGAAGATCACGAAATAAAACAATGCCATCAAGGATTGAGTGAAAAGTACCTTGACCAAGAGAAGAGTTGCTAGGGACTTGCAACTTTCCTTCTCTCTTGCTTTGACGCTTGGGACACGAAGATATATAATGATCCGCACTTTTGCAATAGCGGCAAGAAATATGCCTTGGATACCTATTTATATAGTGGTCCCAAGAGCCACAATTGTAGCATTCTCCGCGATTTGGGATAGGAGTATTTGCTATAGAAGTCTCTTGCTTCGTCCTCTTGTTAGGATTAGGACTTTCAAACCTAATAAAGGGATGCCTCTTCTTGTTGTTGTTGGAGTACGGTTTGGCACTCCCAACCTCGACATCAATTTCTCTACCGGCCTCTTCAAGACGAAGAGCGATATCAATAAGCTGATCAAATGAAACCTCAAGTTCAGGAGTAATGGCTTCTTAAGATTCTTATTCAAGCCATAGACAAATCTCTGATTTTTCTTCATCGGGGTATTAATATACTCAATCCCGTATTTAGAAAGAGATTCGAAAGATGTGACATAGTCTGTCACAGAAGATTCACCTTGAACAAGGTCAATAAAACGTCGGGCCAAAGTTACCTTTTCAGCCTACGGCACAAATTTCGATTCGAATCTTTCCCGGAATTGCTCCCAAGTGAGATCCGCTTCAACGATTTCAGAAATTAGGAGCTCATACCAATCTAACGCTCTTTCCTGGAGCATGCTAGAAGCCACTTGGACTCGATGAAGGTCAATAGGGTTCATGCGAGAAAAGATGCGATCGCATGATTTGAGCCAAGCTTGAATTTCTATAACACTCTCGGATCCCTTGAATGGCCTTCCACCCAAATCGGTATAGTCTCTACACAAGCGTGCAAAACCAGATCTAGGATGAGTGGGCCCTGGAATGGGTCCGGCTGCTTGAGCGTTCTTTACTAGATCAAGAAGTTGCTGGGCAGACATGAATAATCCATCCTGAGGAGTAGCACTAGATTGACCGGCGCTGGGACGGCCAGGTCTAACCATTTCTCTTCTTTAAGAAAGAAATAAAGAAGAAGAAAAAGTTATTCTCAAGATAAATATCAAGCAATTCTTGATAGATAGAACAAGGAATCATAAAGAAAATAGTATGAATCGGTACGAAGACTCGAATTAAATCCTAAAGCACGACTCCTAAGAAAGACTTAGGACCATGATCCTTGTTATAATATTCCATATTGTTCCGAAGTTTGGCTCTGATACCAAGCTGTGACGCCCCACCTCTATACCCACGCTAGACAAGAACACTACGGAGTAATGCTGTCGACTAGCACGGAGAATAAGGCTGAGCGACCATCCATGTAATTGCTTTGCGCGAGCACCGACATGTCAGATAGTATAACATGCATTTCTTATCAAGAGGGAAATCCGACATACCGACACAAACTCAAAGCTACTACACAGTGGCTATAAAGGTCTTCGGAAACTAATATAGAAATAAGCATAACATAAATCAGTCACAGATAATTCATATCACAAAGGCGGAAATAGATATGAATATTACACATGAAAGTGTACATCAGAGTAGTGGTCAAAAAGATCCACAATATCCAAAAAGAATAGATACAAGTGCTAGACAAAAGAATAAGTATACATCATAGAGTCTGTATCTCAAATGTATACAACAAAAACTACTAAACTAAAGTAGTTAACCAAAAGATCAGATGAAAGTCCGATAAGGAGTCAAGCAGAAGCACCTATAATATCTCAGTCTGACCCGAGTATTATTTAAGAAGAAAATAATAAACGGATCAGTCTACCTGTAAATATCAGATAACATGATATAGAATAAGAGACATGACATAAACATATAATAATCACAATGCCAAGCTGTGATAAATAAGTAATTGAAAATCAACAAGAGATTAATCAATATCACAATAATCTACTCAAGATAAAAAGGAATGTCATACTCCTAACTTCATTCACCAAACCACAATAAATGACATATATATCAATGCCCATCGTAAAAGTTGGTGAAACATAAATTCCAGAAATCAACACACGAAATCCAGAAATCACAATAAAAAGGATGGCCAATCCCATAAAAATGAGCTTCTCCTGATAGGGTATAGTCCCCCATTGCGGACATTGAGCCGAAGCTCCTCCTGGTGAACTGAAGTTCCTCCTGACAGGGTATAGTCCCCCATTGCGGACTTTGAGCCGAAGCTCCTCCTGGTGAACCGAAGTTCCTCGTGACAGGGTATAGTCCCCCATTGCGGACTTTGAGCCGAAGCTCCTCCTGGTGAACCGATGTTCCTCCTGACAGGGTATAGTCCCCCATTGCGGACTTTGAGCCGAAGCTCCTCCTGGTGAGCCGAGGCTCAATAAAAAAATGACGTACAGTCCTCCACGTGGACAAAGAGACATCGCACAATGCTAGTCTAAACCATAAAATGATCGTCATGATCAAAGAGAAGTGTCGATTACAGTAAGCTAGTAAATATATGAGCTTAGCTTCATGTCCCATAACCACTAGCTTAACTTAAATATTTACGAACAAATTGTAGATCTCCACTAGAAAATTATCACAAGAGATTCAGTCGAACAAGTCCAAGAATTAACCGACGAAGTAAACGCAAGCGTTTCATACCACTTGTTTTACTAAGTCGTTTAATTAGATTTCTCATACGAGTGAGGTAAAGGTTTGTGTATACTAATAGATTGGAAATCGGTTAGAGAAAACGAGCTTTGTTATAAAATAGTGTTGAAATCATTTGAAGAAAGAGTTTTGATATTTACTACTAGTATAGAAAACCTTTATATTTTTAAAGTGACAAATCACAAAGAAGATTGTAGGAACAATCAATCACTAAGATTCACATTCGAAAACGTAAATAAAATCCAATGAAATCGATATAAAATCCATAAAAGTGGATATATCTAAAATTCCCAAAGAAAATAAGTCATCAAAGTCGATAATAAATGACAACAATAAAAGGGAGACAACACGAATCGATTAAAGTTGGATATTCAAACGAATTAGCAATATAGGCTAATCTAGCAAATAGAAGCAGGTCGGTCGACCGGACTCCCTGAGTCGGTCGACCGAACCAGAGGTAGGAATGTGCTCGGGCACCAGGTTGGTCGACCGGCCTAGGGAGCTCGGTCGGCCGAAGCCTGTAACCAGCAATTCCAAACCCACAGGTCGGTCGACCGGCCCAGGGGGCTCGGTCGGCCGAACCTGTATATTTGCACTTCCTACCCTATGTCAAAGGAGGTGCAAATCTCGATCAAATTGCAATCGCACGAGCAATGGCGCTAAGGGTTTATGCCAATCGACTACCCGGCCCTATAAGCTCCTCGATGCATCACCAAAAACATGTTCAAACATCAAAGTTAGGATTTTTAATGAATTGAACTCAAAACACGAAAAATTGGAATATTCACAAAAGCAATCCAAATCAAAATCAAATGCACATGAATAAGTGTTAGGAATTCATACCTAACAATAGAAGAGAATTATAAGCATAGATGTGAGATTAAAAATCTCACCTTTGAACCCAAACAATAGAAGAAGAAGCTTGAAAGCAAGCTAAGATCAATTCCTCTTCAATAACAACCAAGAAGCTTCAATCTAAGCTTAAAAGAGAAACATTTCCTAAATTAGGTTTAGGAATTTTCTGAAATCAAAGAGAGAATGAGTTGGAGAAGAAGAAGAGGAAGCTTACCAATGGGTTCTCATGAACTTTGGAGCTAGGAGATGGATTTGCAAAGGAAGCTAGGGCTTGGAGTTTTAATTTCCACTCTCCACCTCCATTTTCAGTTTTGCTAGAGAGTTAGGAGTTGGAATGAAGTAATGAAGAGGAGAGGGGGATTGGGACTGAGTTAGTAAGTGGTTAATTGGCTCAGTCCAAACCAAAGCCCAAAGCAAAAAGTAGCAAAATTCAACTTTCTCCAAACATATCGAAGCTTATACTCAAAAAGGTCGCAAACGGCATTTTGAACTCAATGGGGGTGGTCTCGAGTCCTAATTCGGCTGTTTGCAAAAAGTAGCTTTTCGGACTAAAATCTGATTAATGATAAAATATTTAAATAAAATATTTAAATATAAAATCGATAAATATGCGGGTTGTTACATATTGGCTAGTTAAGCGTAAGCTGTTCAGATTGGTAAAGAGAGAACAGTTTTCTTTGGATATTGGACTGGTTGATCACAAAAGTGACTTGCGATAGTTTGAGTGTCCTCTTGAGATCCAGAGATTTGGTGAAGCAGCTTAGGATCAGGTGGGGCATCTGAGTTTTCTTTTATGGATCTGTTGAACCATATTTCTGGGATGTGTTGTCCAGTTTGTGCTTGTGTTCTTCATCAGCATTTTCTTCTACTTCAGATCAGAATTGTGCAGCGAAAGTAGTTTGGGAGTGCTTTTGTTTTGATCTTTTCCAGATAGGAGAAGTAAGTTAGTCTTCTGATGTTTGTGGAGTAGAGATGATATTCTTGGTTTGGATTGGTCTTAAGGAGATCATTCTGTTGGCTTGTTTTGGTCCAGTTTGTTCCAAAGACATCAGCGAAGGTTGAGTTGATCAGGAGAGGTGAATGTTGCCCAGGATCTTCAGAAGTATTTTGTGGATAAGAGACAAGGGAATTTGGATTTTGGAGTCGGAGATTTGATTTTGGGTAAGGTTTATCCGATCTAAGGGGCTATAAGATTGAGTAAGACTGGGTAAGTCAGCTCCGAGGTGTTTAGGGTCTTTTCTGTATTCTTGTGAGGATTGGTGTTTGATTTTCAAGGTTGAATTGCCAGTTTGGATAACTGGGATTCGATGTGTTTCACGTATCTCTGAGGGAATACGTGTATGATCTATCTCTGGTTGTGGGACCAGCGATTCAGGAGGATGTGATTGTTGAGTCAGACTTGTTTGTAGTCTGATATCCTGTTTACTTTTGTAGATCTAATTGGATATGAGCTCTATAGCTTAGTAGTATTGATTGTTTGAATTCTGTAGAGTGAGTATCCTGGTATTTATATTTGGGAAACTCTAGAAAATCCTATCCAGAATTTTCTGGATGATTAAATTCGTTTGTTTGAATAAATTGGTTGCTATGGTTGTTAGCATATGATTAGTATATGCTTGTTTTTAAAATAAAATATTAAGAGAGATTATTAAATTACTTTTGCTTTTAAATTTCGGGGACGAAATTCTTTTAAGGAGGGAGGAATGTGATATCCCGGAAATTTGGCAATATAAATTTAATAATCTGTGTTAAAATTAAATTGATTTGATTATTTTTGATAATAAATTTTGAGTTGATTTAATAATCTTCTTTAATAAATATTTAAATTGGAAATTGAAATATAAAGAAATGTTTTAAACAAAGTTTAAACTGATTCAAATCTAAATTTGAATCTTTGGTTTAAAATTAAATTTAAGTTTTATAAATTTAAGTGTTTAACAAATTTGAATGATAAAGGAAAATTTAAATGGTTTGAATTTAAAAAGATTTTTTTTAATTCTTGTAAAATGTCTTTTATAAAGAAAGTATTATTTATTATGTAAATTTAAAGGTTTTAAATTGATTTTAAAACTTGTTGTAGTAAAATTAGAATTTAATGATTTGTTATTCATTTAATTATTAGGGTAATTAAATGGATAATTAATTTATTTAGTAAATTAATGAAATAAGTAATTACTTAAGGTAATTAACGGTTTTATACTTAAAGGTTAAAGATTAATCATTCTTAGAAATAATTAACTTGTAATTTAAGATTCATTAATTAAATAAGATTTGATTTTTAATTAATGATTAGTAATTAATTAATCAAGTAATAAAGGATTAATTAACTTATAGTTAATACTTAATTAATTAAATAATTGAGAGGTTAATTAATGGATTATTAATGATTAATTAATTTGTAATTATAATGATTTAAAATAAGTTAATTATTTTAGAAAAATAACTAATGAATTGTAAATAGTTAATGAGGTTATTAACTAAGGATTATTTAATAATTAATTAATGTGAATAATTATTAATTATTAATTAGATTAATTAATTTAAAGATAACCATTTGTGTAAATTATTAAGTATAATTACATATGGAAGTAATTAAGGAATTAATTACTAATTGCAATTAATTGAGTTTAATTTGATTAGATTAAGTTAATTAATTCAGTTTAATTAATTTAGAATAACCATTTGATGAATTGTGAAGTATAATTAATTAATATAAATAAATGAAGAAAAATTACTTAGGAAAGTAATTTATGGGTAATTAGTGTATGTAATTAATTGAAGATGATCTGATGATGAAAGTAATTTGAGTATAATTACTTTGTGAATTAATCAAGGGATTAATTTGAGATAATTAATTAAGGAGTAATTAATTTATTTTGGTAAAGTAATTAAGGGTAGTTAATTACTGAATGGAGTTAATCAAGGGTGATTAACAATTATGGTTTAAATAAAGAATAATTACTTAATGTAATTAATTTAAAAAGAAAATGTAATTAGAAATCATTAATTATTATAATTAATTATGTAATTAAGAATAGATTTATTTAGAAATAATTAATAAATAAAGGAATTAATTAATGTAATAAATTAAGGATTAATGTAATTAATTATAGTTAATTAATTTATGAAGTAATTAAAGATTAATTACTGTATTTTTTTAGGTATAATTAATTTGAGAAATTAGTTAGTGGATAATTACTTGAATGTAATTAAAGGTTAATTAATCAGCGATGATTAATTAAAATGAATAATTGATTGATGATTAATTAATTGATTGATAATTAATTAATAATGACGTAAGCAAGTTGATATTGATGAAGTAATTAATTTAATTTACTTCAAACTAATTAGAATGATGTAATTAATTTAATTTATTTTAAATTAATTATATTTGGTGTGATTATTAATCATTGCTTATATGAATGGATGATATTATTTGCCTTGGATGGTTTGAATCTCAGATATGAGATAAGTAATGTTGAGTGATATGTGTGCATTGGTTGCATTGTGATGATGATTTGGATTACCTTTTGATAATGATAATATGGATTATCTGTTGTGATGATAATGTTGATTATCTATCGTGATTTGTGTATTATCTATCTGTGTATATAGACAATTGAATTGTTTTAAACCTTTGAAACAACTTGGCCTTAAAAGAAACACTTTGGATTTCGATGAGACCGGGATCGAGTTTCCATATTTGGATATCCGAAAACCACATCGATCCAAATTAACGATAGGTCGTGAATCTTGTGTGAAGAGTGAAGACTCGAAGTGTAAGGACTATTCGTCAGTATAACTCTGAGGGTGATTCCAAGATGAGTTTGATGGAGTAGTACTTTCAGATTCGAGATAAAGATTCAGAGTGCAAGGCTTGTCGTCGTTAACTCTGAGGGTGATTCCAAAATGAGTGTAATGAGATAATGCCTTCGGTTTCGTTCGAACACGGAATGAACTTGTATGGATTGAATGCTTTCAGAACATCGTCAGGAGGACGGTGAGCATTCTAAGAGAGGTGTTCTCTAAAGGTAATCGTAGCCTCAAGCCTCATCAACCGAGAATGGCTAAAACAGGGAGGTGCAGCAAGGCTAAGTGGGTCATGCCCAAGTTGGAAGAGATTTTCCCCTGTCTAGAAGTCCCCTTTTATTTCGGCTGTGTGGACGGTTGGAACGTAAGCCAACTACGTGGTTGTCTTGTTCAGGACTCTCCAGTAAGGGATGGTTCCGGTCTTGTGCTGCAGGGGATAGGGAGTGATCCTCGGTACGTTGATCTAGGCCTCGTACCGTGACGGGCAGTACCCTGGTAGCCCTGCCATTGATGGAATCCAAAATCCAATAAGTGCCAACGGTTTTGATTGTATTACCCACGTTTGTGGCTAGTAGCTGGAATTTAATCATTTAACAATTTCGGCTATTTTCTAGTTACTTGAAAACCCTAGACCTATTATAATATCATCGGATTTCCTATCAAATATTTTGGTTAGCGTAAGGTAAAAACTTTTCGATGTTTATGTATGGGAAGTCTTACGTGATACCTTTCTTTTCAAAAGTTTTTTTTCAAAGTTAAGAAACTTTAACCTGTTACTCACACCAGACCCATGTTTGACCTAGATTTTATCTTCTGTTTTCTTAAACTCTTGGGTACTCAAATTTTTACGAGTAGCCAAGGGATTCAGGTTAGCCTTGATGAATTATGAAGGAGCAATGGAGCAGGAGGTTTCGGCGTTCGATATATAGTTTCCGCTGTGTGTTCTCTGTGTTAGTATCTCTTGTTTGAGTTATATTGAGTTGTAATAACTAGACAAGTTTTATAACTGTCTAGTATGTGATGTGTATTCTGTGTAACTCTGATTAGTGTTGTATACTATGTAATATTTATGTTATTAATATAATTTATTCGTTCCGCTGTTGAGATTATGATGTTGTTTCTTCTTTCTTCGCTTTCTTTTCTCTTTTCTATCCCTTTCTTTCTTCATGATGATGCGACTTTCTATGGTAAGAAAGTCGGGTCGTCAAACCGGGTGTCTTCGAGAATGATAGAATAACCTATCGATTGTCTCTGCACCGAGTAGCTATGGTATAGAGATTCCCTAAGTGATGGAAGTCCGATCGGGATTGTAGATACCAAGATTGCAAGGGCTTCTTCGGAAGTGCCTTCGGTTCTGTTCGAACCCGGACCAGACTTGCTTATCTTGGTGAAACGTGATGGGGGGTTCTCGCTTTTTGTTTGGTGGCGAGCAGGAGACTGTTACCCCTACACGTCCTCTTTAAGGAGTTGGTTAGACGTAAGGCTTGACAGTCAAAAGGCTGGCCGTAAAAGCAAGTTTGAGGTACCAGTGTATGCTACGGTGGGGCTGGGATGGTTGAAAAGCCTATTAATCGATATGTAACAACCCGTAAATTTTCGATAATTAAAATAGCTAATTTAATAAGATTTCGTGATTTAATGTTAGGAAAAAATTGTAATCCGTTCGGAATAATAATAACTGGAACGAATTGCAACAATATTTATCCAAATAATTATTTATAGATTGAATGGAGTTCCAATCTAATTGAATTGACTCAAATGTTATAACTTGGTTATAAGGGAATATATGGAAAAAGTAAATAAAAGAATAAGAATTGTGAATGATTTAGGTAGAAGTACAAATTTTAATAGATTGGTTTCGAAGATTTGAATAGTAATAAGTATTGAAAAATAAATGCTACTTAGTGAATGCCTTTGAAATCAATAGTTGAATAGGATAATAAATGTTGAATTCATTGGGTATAATAGAGTAATTGATTGATAAGAAAAATCTATTTAAAATCAAATATTGAATATTGAACAGGTAAATTGTTTAAATTAAATATTTAAAACTTATTGATAATTAAATTACTGAAAATGAAAATAGGGTTCTAAGATGTGAATTGGTTTTAAAGGTTAAATCTTATAAGTTCGTTTTGAATATTTCAAAGGATAGTGATTTAAGAATAATCAAATTCGTTTAAATTTAATATTACAAATTTGTGAACAATTAAATTCCAAATTTGACATGATTAATTTGATATTGAAGTTTAATATATGAAAATAGAGTGAATAATTGAAATTTGATTTAATATGATTCAAATTGGTTTCCAAAGTGAATGTAAGTTATATTGGGATTATAATAGAGTTAATAAGATTTTAAAATTTGAATTTATTGGATAATTGAATAACGGGTTTAATATGATTAAAAATGATTTGTAAAATTTTATTTTATCATATTAAAGTTAGAATGATGTTGTAGAACTTTTAAAATCGAATTAAAAGTAAATTTGTGAAAATTGAGTATTTTAATATTTAATTGATGAGTTAAAATAGCCATTTTTCAAACAGTCTTGGATTTCGATGAAACTAGTTTCATCGGATCCGTAATGTGATATTATTGTAATATTTCAAATTTCAAGTCAATCGGATTTATCGTTTGTCCGGGGCGAGCCAAAACGTCTAGAAATTCGTTTAATCGGTTTAATTTAAATTTGATCGTTTATTTCCGTAACTCGGACATACGATCGAATTAGCCTCCAAAACCTATTCTGTTGTGTCTGGAATGCGGGGTTAACCCATGAAACGCCGGTCACCATGCGTAAATCGGAGTTCGAAAAACCCGAGATGAAAAGTGTTTGTTAACATTTCTATGAGATCCCCTTTGAAATTCATTTTTGCAAAATAAACAAACCCTAGGGTTTCATCTTTAGGAGCAGCCACATTTATAAACCAATGGCCAAAAAACAATCACCTTCCCCTCCAATTATCTTCCAATACAAACCCTTTAATTTCGATTCCTAAAGGGAAGTTGAAGAGCTTCGCGAGCTCTACGTTGTGAACGGCTACGATCGAAATTGGAGCGGCGAGGTGGGAGCTACGGGGCCGCGATGGCCGGCTGTTCGTCATGGTTTTGCGTGCTCTTGGGGAGCCCGAGTTCAATAGGGTTCTGGCCGATGGTGGCTTGGTGGATGGGCTTTCAAACTACAGTCGCTGATCGTCGTCAAAATGCTTGTGGTGGTCGCGACCTGGAGGGATTGGAACGTGCAATATGGGTTTCGTGCGTTTTTTAACTGGAGAAGGAGGAGAGGGGTCGCGGCCAGATTTGGGCATTTGGAAATCAATGGCCCAGATTGCGTTTAGGTTAAAATTTAGAAAATAAATTTGTAAATTGTTTTATTTAAATTTGTACGATATTTAAAAAGCTGTATCTCCTTCATACGAGGTCCGTTTTGGACGAAACGAATTGCATTGCAATATGTTTTGTCGAGCACTACGCAATGGAGCTGGATTGGAGTCGTTTGGAGCTAGTTTTAATTTCGGGTAAAATTAAACGTGCGTTTAATTTTATTCGAAATAAAATGCTGGAACAAAAGGATAATCAAGGTGAGTGTTTTATAACGCTCACAATGTACTGAATATCTTTATGCTAGTTAAATTTGACATTATGAAGTGTTATGATTTTATTTGTTATTGTTTGATAAAATTTAGTTGCCATATAGATTGTCATTTGAATTAACCGCTGAAAATTTAATTGACAGTTAAGTTGAAATTGAAATTGAACTGCGATTAAATTACCTGACATTGATAACTATGAAATTGCCATGAATTGTATTGTCTATTGGATGATGTATTTCGATGGATGTTATTGGTTGATATTTAAATGTTTGGATGTTTATTTGCTTATATATATATACTGTTATGCATACATATGACACTGTGATTTGGTTTATGTGATATATATTCATCCCTGACATTTAATTGGAATAACTAATCACTTAGCCATAGGATAGAAAATTATATACGGACACCAGATTAGCTAAATTGATAATTTTTAAAATTCGTAGATTTGAAATTTATTTAAATGTTTTGATTTAAAAGTAATAAATAGAAATCAATTTATAGAAATCGAATTTATCCGAAAATTGACTTTGGAATGTTGAACTAAATTTTGGTTAAAGAAAATTGTTAAATAATTTAAGTTGAGACTTTGAGAATAAAAATTTGGATATGATTGAATTTCGAAAAATCTATTCGTTTTAAAGATTGAACATTATTTCGAACTTTGAGTATTACTACGTAAAAGCGATATAAAAATGATATTTTGAAATTGAGCTTGAAGTTGATCATATTTGAAATTTAGATTTAAATTTGAATATTGAAGGATAATTAAGTAAAAGTGATGTAAAAGTGATATTTTGAAATGAGCTTGGAATTGAATCATATTTCAAATTTGGATTTAAATTTGAATATTGAAGGATAATTTTGTTAAGTGTTATAAATTGATATTTTGAAAATCAAGCCCCAAATCGATATAAATTGAAATTGAATTAATTGAAGTTGAATGTGAAATTGAATATATTTGAAGTCAAAGTTGACGTTGATTTGAATTGAAATCGAAATTGAATCGGTAGAATGGAAATTGAAATTGTTTTGAATTGGGAAGTTACAATTGAAATGGTTTGGTTTTGAAGCTGTTTTATTCTGTTTTTCCAAATTACTCTATTATATAAACCATTTTTAAATACTTAAACTATTTTAATCTATTTTAAATCTACTTAACCCAATTTAAATTATTTAAAACTAATTTATCTATTTCAAATCCATTTTAAGATTTTAAGTATTTTTAACTATTTTAAATTATTTAAAACTACTTTTAAACTACTTAAACTATTTTCTAAAATTCCAAACTGTTCAATAAGGTGAAATGTTTATGTTTAAATCTTGAATTTAAATACGAATTGGGTTAAATGAAGTTGCAACCTAAATTGAAATTCGAAATGATCTTGAAATCGAAATGAGATATTGAGGCAAAAAATGATTTTTGAAACAGAATCTTACATTCGAATAGATACGATGATATTTGAAATGGATTTGATTTTTGAAGCAAATATGATATTTTGATATCAATTATGAATCGATTTGAAATGTAAAAGAGCCAACGGTGTTGTAATACGTAGTTATTAAAGAGACCGGGATCGGATATGGACATACTCTCTGTCGATACCGAAAACCACTTGAATAACTTGTATACGCGGAGTGTTGATCCAGAATGAAGTGGATGATTTGGTGAACGCGTTGACTGAAGAAAGAGAACGATATTGGATGACCCCTAACATTACTAAAACAGGAGCCGCGCCGGCCCATTGAGGTTCACCATCTCTAGTGGACACACTTCTTCGATATCATATCTATTACATTTGTGATTCGTTTTGGGTGCACCCCTTGATTTGGGAGTGTCGTTTCGCGGTGTTGGGGTAGCTGCTGGCTATGCTCAACATCGGTCCGGATCACGCAACTACTAGTATCCTAGTTGGTATCGCCTCATGTACCTTGTCATACTGATTATCCTATTCGCGACCACTACGTTATGTTTTGTGTTATACCTATGGGGTACCCTCTGATAACCACTAGTTTACGGTGGGGCTTACGGTGTTGTATAGACTATGGCATTATAAAAATGTGTTAAGGGGGCTTATGGTAACGCCTTAACGCTATTTTGATGCTTTATATTACTGATAGGCATTATCTACTTAACGTACATTACTACATAGTAGATAGTTTAACGGATCCTTGAGAGATGGAAAATCTCGTAACATCTCTTGAGTTATTGCATGCACGTTGACACTGGATAGGAGATGTCAAACCCCGTATACATCTCTGACGCCGTTACACTCATATTTATTTGCGATTAATTTAACTTTCATAAGGATATTTTAGTCCTGACTCGAGTGTTTTGTCTTTTCATTATGCTCGGGCCAGTCCTGAGTTTTTCAGATTTTTGAAGATCTATTCTGGAGGATGAAGACGAAGATTTGGTATACTATTACTATTATTACCCTTGCATCATGCTATCTGCTGCATTATTTTAATTGTTATGTTATATATGTATAACTCTGATAAATATTGTATAAATAATTGTCAAAGTATAGTAAACAGCTTCATGAACTGTTTATTTGACTATTATATTTTATCGTTCCGCTGCGAGATTTTGTGTTGTTTCATTTCCTTTACTTCTCTTTCTTTTCTTTTCTTATTTACCCCAATAACCATCTGCCCTTTTGAATGGTTTGGAATCGGCATGTGTCTTTGATCGTCGGTTTAAACTGTCCACAAAAAGGCGGGTCGTTACAGTTGGTATCAGAGCTTTGGTTTAGCGATAACCTTAGCTTTGTGGGGTCTGACTCTTTATAAATAGGGTAGTAATACCCTATGATGAGTCGCTGAGTGCATACATATGAGAGAGCGTATTTGTTAGTGATATAAAATGCTTTATATTGTGTCGGTTGATTTGTTGAGTGGCTTATGGATTCTGGTCAATACGAGTAATTAACGTCATTGATAGGGATCTTTAAACACTTAAACAGAACAATTAGACATAGTGTTGTTTTGAAATTGGGTAAATGAAATAATTTTGCTCTAATTATATTTTGTATTTATAAAGAAAAATTTTCAGAAATTATCGTGAGTTATCTAGCTTACCTGGTTGTTAGGTATGAAAATATTGGTTATTATCATTAATTGGATATAGTAATTTGATAAATAAGGTGAACTACAAATTGAACAATGATAAAACACTTGTGGGTTGTTTTAAGAAAAAATTTCCTAAGAATATTTTATAAAGGTGACTTATGAATTAAAATAGATATAAATTGAAAATTATTGAATTTAAGACCCGAAGATTTTGAAAAATGGTTTTCAAAGCTTTGAAGAAAATATATTGTAATATTAGTTGGAAAATATTTATGAGAAATATTTTGAAAGGATTTTAAGAATGAATGAATTCAGTACTCCTCTCTTCTGTCGCTAGAAAATAATTTCGGTGATGACTGCGCAGCATCATCGACGTTCATTTTCGAGTCTCAAAGTGGGGGAGACTTCTAAGAAGCTTTGCTTTTCTTCGAAATTATTTTGGGTAAATGGGTTTTGGTTTAAACTCCAAAGGTATGATTTGATATATTAAAGATATAAGTGTATATGTTTATTTCAAATGATTTGAAAAGAACCGGGCATTTAAATTTCTAAGTTCTGTTAATTAATAATTTTCAAATTATTTGAATGAAATGTGAATAACCAGAATTTATAAAATAAGAGCATTAAGATATCTAAGCAATTGTTTGGGAAAACTTTAAAGTCAAAAGGTAAAGAGGATTTAAATAAATTAAATTTGTGAACATTCTAAATTAGTAAAATAAAATTCTATAAATTTGTATAATACCAAATTTGCATTCTAATAACATATAATATGACTTACCAAATATTAAGAAGCTGAAATGATGTTTTGGATATGTAATGAGATATTGTACAACTAAACAGAACCTGAAAATAATTGAAATATACAAGTAAGGAAAACTCAAAAGGAATTAAAATGTATATAAATGAAAATTTGGTTGTGAATTTTTTTATATATATACTTAAATATAGCATGAAATGATGAATGGATAAATGAAACAAGTAAATGAACTTAAGAAAGAAGACAAATGAATTGTATAATATCTTTTGTAAATTGGTTATAGAAAATAAATATAAATTGCATAGAAATTTTTTTGAATTTGTAACTTTGTGATAACCGTAAACTATGAAAAGTCATATATGAGAAGTTAGACTTTTATGGAATGACTATAAACTAAAGTGATGATTAATAAAATGTTCCATAAATAAATTTGTATTAACTGAAACTATGAATATGAAGTAAATGTAAACAAAAGAATTTGGTATAGCTAAGAATCAATTGGGAAAAGAAATTGAGTTTAATTAAATTATATAGAATGTTTAAAATGAACTTGAGTAAGCAAATTCTTTGATATGATGTTTAAGAAAAGATAATGTTAAATAATATGCTATGTAAAGAAATGGATATATTAACTGAATAATGGATTGTGAATAATTAATTGTAAATAAAATGAAAGTCAAGAAAATAATTTAATATAGATAAATTGTATAGAAATCTATTGAAAGGTGACACATAAGTTGTACGAGTATTATTTTGTTCGCATAACGATTTGATCCAAATTCGAGCACAAAATTTCGAGATGATTTATATCGATCCAAGTTAGGATTTTTCACTCGATTTTCGACGGCGAACCCTGGATATAGATTTTTAATTTGATTCTGAAATTCTCTATCATAGTATATGGTTATACAAGGAGAGTAACAGTTTCCAATCAAGGAACCAAATCTGAGTCCGCACTGGAGAGTCGTGTGAACGATACTAGTATGGAAGTGAAATTGTGTGATCGAATAAGTGATTAGATTGATATTGCTCACGGATGATATATGTACGGCTTACGGGCTTAATTAAAGTTAATATTGGAAATTTATGATGCCAAATCTAAAATGATTCATTTAAAATTATATAACAGGATATATATATAAAAGAGATAAACCAAATTGAATGTAAAATTAATAATTTGGTTATGTTGGGTATGATTTGGTTGTTATATGATTGTTAGCTGATTGTATATAATTCATTAAGTGTTAACGAAATTGAAAGCTATAAACCATTGAAATCAAATTAGAAGTTAAATGAATTTAAATAGAATTTAATTTGATTCAAATTGGAAGTGAACTAATGTAAATATAAATTAGTGAATGTTAACTAATTGAATTGAGAATGAATGTTAGTAAAAATCCAATGTTAATGAATCAACTGTGATAAAAAAATTGAAACCCAAGTCATTAAATATTAATAAGAAGTGAATTTATATTGATTAGTTATGGATTTGTTGGATGATAGTTGGATGATAGTTGATTTGGTGGATGCATTTGTTTTTTTGTTGCATTTGCTATGTTGGCACATGTAGTTGTTATGTTGCTATATTGTGTATATTGATATTATTTTCATATATGCATGTTTCTCATGGTTTGTTGAGTGTTTAGTAGGTGCGGATTGCGCTTGCTTCGCATTTGGAGCTCTCTTTCGCGCTATATTAGCCGTATATGCTCGCTAATAATTTATAAGGTACATATCTCGGATTACATACCGTACTTTTACACTTTTTTCCCTGCGGGATGCCTCATCACTTGATGAGATGTATATTTGTGATATATATACTGTCATTTTTTTCCAATCGAGCCGCGCAAAGGAGACTCTGCCGAAATTTTCCATAAATCTTGGTGTTAGAAAAATTTTCAAGTTTTAAAATTTTTTATAACTTGTTTTGATAACTAACTTTTAAAGTTAGAAAGCCGTTCAGAGTAACTTAGTGGAAGCGTAGTTATGACTTTATAAATGAAATTTCATTGTCTTATAAGTTGGTAACTTTGAATAAAATATATCTAACGTTGAATTCTATACTTAGTTCCTTTTTCCTTCTTTTTCCTTTTCGGTGACGAAAGGTTTTGAGTGGGGGAGAGTGTAACGACCCGTAAATTTTCGATAATTAAAATAGCTAATTTAATAAGATTTCGTGATTTAATGTTAGAAAAAAAATTGTAATCCGTTTGGAAAAATAGTAATAACTGGAATGAATTGCAACAATATTTATCCAAATAATTATTTATAGATTGAATGGAGTTCTAATCTAATTGAATTGACTCAAATGTTATAACTTGGTTATAAGGGAATATATGGAATAACAAATGTAAATAAGAGAATAAGAATTGTGAATGATTTAGGTAGAAGTACAAATTTTAATAGATTGGTTTCGAAGATTTGAATAGTAATAAGTATTGAAAAATAAATGCTACTTAGCGAATGCCTTGAAATCAATAGTTGAATAGGATAATAAATGTTGAATTCACTGGGTATAATAGAGTAACTGATTAATAAGACAAATCTATTTAAAATCAAATATTGAATATTGAACAGGTAAATTGTTTAAATTAAATATTTAAAACTTATCGAATAATTGAACTACTGTAAAATGAAAATAGGGTTCTAAGATGTGAATTGGTTTTAAAGGTTAAATCTTATAAGTTCGTTTTGAATATTTCAAAGGATAGTGATTTAAGAATAATCAAATTCGTTAAATTTAATATTACAAATGTGTGAACAATTAAATTCCGAATTTGATATGATTAATTTGATATTGAAATTTATTATATGAAAATAGAGTGAATAATTGAAATTTGATTTAATATGATTCAAATTGGTTTCCAAAGTGAATGTAAGTTATATTAGGATTATAATAGAGTTAATAAGATTTTAAAATTTGAATTTATTGGATAATTGAATAACAGGTTTAATATGATTAAAAATGATTTGTAAAATTTTATTTTATCATATTAAAGTTAGAATGATGTTGTAGAACTTTTAAAATCGAATTAAAAGAAAATTTGTGAGAATTGAATATTTTAATATTTAATTGACGAGTTAAAATAGCCATTTTTCAAACAGTCTCGGATTTCGATGAAACCAGTTTCATCGGATCCGTATTGTGATATTATTGTAATATTTCAAATTTCAAGTCAATCGGATTTATCGTTTGTCCGAGGCGAGCCAAAACGCCTAGAAATTCGTTTAATCGGTTTAATTTAAATTTGATCGTTTATTTCTGTAACTCGCACATAGGATCGAATTAGCCTCCGAAACCTATTCCATTGTGTCCGAAACACGGGTTAAACCCTAGAAACGCCCATCACCGTGCGTAAATCGGAGTTCGGAAAACCCGGGATGAATAGTGTTTGTTAAAATTTCTATAAGAGCCCCTTTGAAATACATTTTTGCAAAATAAACAAACCCTAAGGTTTCATCTTCAGGAGCCGCCACATTTATAAACCAATGGCCGAAAAATAATCACCTTCCCCTCCAATTATCTTCCAATCCAAACCCTTTTAGCTTTCGATTCCTAAAGGAAAGTTGAAGAGCTTCGCGAGCTCTACGTTGTGAACGACTACGATCGAAATTGGAGCGGCGAGGTGTGAGCTACGTGGCCGCGATGGCCGGCCGTTCGTCATGGTTTTGCATGCTCTTGGGGAGGCCAAGTTCAATAGGGTTCTGGCCGATGGTGGCTTGGGGGATGGGCTTTCAAACTGCAGTCGCTGATCGTCGTCGAAATGCTTGTGGTGGTCGCGACCTGGAGGGATTGGAACGTGCAATATGGGTTTCATGCGTTTTTTAACTGGAGAAGGAGGAGAGGGGTCACGGACAAATTTGGGCATTTGGAAATCAATGGCGCAGATTGCGTTTAGGTTAAAATTTAGAAAATAAATTTGTAAATTATTTTACTTAAATTTGTACGATATTTAAAAAGCTGTATCTCTTTCATACGAGGTCCGTTTTGGAAAAAACGAATTGCGTTGCAATCGTTTTGTCGAGCACTACGCAATGGAGCTGGATTGGAGTCATTTGGAGCTAGTTTGAATTTCGGGTAAAATTAAACGCGCGTTTAATTTTATTCGAAATAAAACGCTGGAACAACAGGATAATCAAGGTGAGTGTTTTATAACGCTCACAACGTACTGAATATCTTTATGCTAGTTTTATTTGACATTATGAAGTGTTATGATTTTATTTGTCGTTGTTTGATAAAATTTAGTTGCCATATAGATTGTCATTTGAATTAACTGTTGAAAATTTAATTGACAGTTAAATTGAAATTGAATTGCGATTAAATTACCTGACATTGATAACTATGAAATTGCCATGAATTGTATTGTCTATTGGATGATATATTTCGATGGATGTTATTGGGGTATATTTAAATGTTTGGATGTTTATTTTCTTATATATATATATACTGTTATGCATACATATGACACTGTGATTTGGTTTAAGTGATATATATTCATCCCTCACATTTAATTGGAATAACTAATCACTTGGCCATAGGATAGAAAATTATATACAGACACCGGATTGGCTAAATTAATAATTTTTAATATTCGTCGATTTGAAATTTATTTAAATGTTTTGATTTAAAAGTTATAAATAGAAATCAATTTATAGAAATCGAATTTATCGGAAAATTGAGTTTGGAATGTTGAAATAAATTTTGGTTAAAGAAAATTGTTAAATAATTTAAGTTGAGACTTTGAGAATAAAAATTGGGATATGATTGAATTTCGAAAAATCTATTTGTTTTAAAGATTGAACATTATTTCGAACTTTGAGTATTACTACGTAAAAGCGATATAAAAATGATATTTTGAAATTGAGCTTGAAATTGAATCATATTTGAAATTTGGATTTAAATTTGAATATTGAAGGATAATTAAGTAAAAGTGATATTTTGAAATGAGCTTGGAATTGAATCATATTTCAAATTTGGATTTAAATTTGAATATTGAAGGATAATTTTGTTAAGTATTATAAATTGATATTTTGAAAATCAAGCCCCAAATCGATATAAATTGAAATTGAATTAATTGAAGGTGAATGTGAAATTGAATATATTTGAAGTCAAAGTTGACGTTGATTTGAATTGAAATCGAAATTGAATCGGTAGAATGGAAATTGAAATTGTTGTGAATTGGGAAGTTATAATTGAAATGGTTTGGTTTTGAAGCTGTTTTATTCTGTTTTTCCAAACTACTCTGTTATATAAACCATTTTTAAATACTTAAACTATTTTAATCTATTTTAAATCTACTTAACCCAATTTAAATTATTTTAAACTAATTTATCTATTTCAAATCCATTTTAAGATTTTAAGTATTTTTAACTATTTTAAATTATTTAAAACTACTTTTAAACTACTTAAACTATTTTCTAAAATTCCAAACTGGTCAATAAGGTGAAATGTTTATGTTTAAATCTTGAATTTAAATACGAATTGGGTTAAATGAAGTTGCAACCTAAATTGAAATTCGAAATGATCTTGAAATCGAAATGAGATATTGAGGCGAAAAATGATTTTTGAAACGGAATCTTTCATTTGAATATATACGATGATATTTGAAATGGATTTGATTTTTCAAGCGAATATGATATTTTGATATCAATTATGAATCGATTTGAAATGTAAAAGAGCCAACGGTGTAATAATACGTAGTTATTAAAGAGACCGGGATCGGATATGGACATACTCTCAGTCGATACCGAAAACCACTTTAGTAACTTGTATACACGGAGTGTTGATCCAGAATGAAGTGGATGGTTTGGTGAACACGTTGACTGAAGAAAGAGAACGATATTGGATGACCCCTGACATGACTAATACAGGAGCCGCGCCGGGTCATTGAGGTTCGCCATCTCTAGCGGATACACTTCTTCGATACCATATCTATTACATTTGTGATTCGATTTGGGTGCACCCCTTGATTTGGGAGTGTTGTTTCGCGGTGTTTGGGTAGCTGCTGGCTATGCTCAACATCAGTCCGGATCACGCAACTACTAGTATCCTAGTTGGTATCGCCTCATGTACCTTGTCATACTTATTATCCTATTCTCGACCACTGCGTTATGTTTTGTGTTATACCTATGGGGTACCCTCTGATAACCACCAGTTTACGGTGGGGCTTACGGTGCTGTATAGACTATGGCATTATAAAAATGTGTTAAAGGGGATTATGGTAACGCCTTAACGCTATTTTGATACTTTATATTACTGATAGGCATTATCTACTTAGCGTACATTACTACATAGTAGATAGTTTAACGGATCCTTGAGAGATGGAAAATCCCGTAGCATCTCTTGAGTTATTGCACGCACGTTGACACTGGATAGGAGATGTCAAACCTCGTAAACATCTCTGACGCCGTTACACTCATATTTATTTGCGACTGATTTAACTTTCATAAGGATATTTTAGTCCTGACTCGAGTGTTTTGTCTTTTCATTACGCTCGGGTCAGTCCTGAGTTTTTCAGATATTTGAAGATCTATTCTGGAGGATGAAGACGAAGATTTGGTATACTATTACTATTATTACCCTTGCATCATGCTATCTGCTGCATTATTTTAATTGTTATGTTGTATATGTATAACTCTGATAAATGTTGTATAAATAATTGTCAAAGTATAGTAAACAGCTTCATGAACTGTTTATTTGACTATTATATTTTATCGTTCCGCTGCGAGATTCTGTGTTGTTTCATTTCCTTTATTTCTCTTTCTTTTCTTTTCATATTCACCCCAACAAACATCTGCCATTTTGAATGGTTTGGAATAGGCATGTGTATTTGATTGTCGGTTTAAACTGTCCAAAAAGGCGGGTCGTTACACGATATTGGCCGTCAATGGTTGAAAAGCCTAGACTACTTCATTTGGTATCAGAGCTGAAGGTTGAAACTTTAGCTCAGGAGTATAACACATTAAGTAACTCATTAGAGATAGGGTGAAGTATACCCTAGAATGAGTATATCCCTAAGATATCTGTTTGAATGCCTCGGTAAATTCTCTTACTATCCACTGATAGTGAGTATGAGTGCGAGAAGAGGACGAGATAGGGGACATGGGAATACCACTATAAATGGTTAATACCCTACAACAGTGGAAACAACTTTCTCTATCAATCTCCTTTGATTCGATTCCAAATTCTTTTGATGGCTTCGTGACAGCTCCAGAAAGAAGCTTCGGTGTGATGGTGGCCTACGAATCGTTGTAGAAAATTCTTACTCGTATCTTCATCGGTTTCTTATCATCTTTTCGTTCAAAATTTTAATGAATTTGAAATTTTAAACTGAAAATTTTAAATAAATTGAAAATTTAAATTGAAATAAACTGGTTAATAGAATACAAGGCTAAATTTGAATTGAATCAATGAAACGATCTCGGTTAAAATTAAGTGGAAATTCTATTGTAAATTCTTTGTGTTGATCGAAGTCCGAAGAGGGACAAATTGGTATATACTTTGGGGTATTACGACATAGGTTAGAATCCATATCTAGTGTTTGAGAATGATGAAAGATTAAATCCATCTATCTATTCTCTGGGATTCGATATATTCTACGAACGATTAGTTATCCCTTCGAACTAATCGATGCCCTTCCATATTCGTAGACCGGTGAACCCGAGTATCTTGTGAAAAATTGTATGAGTTTGTTCTCATATTGTTGATATTCTGATTCGGGTAAACCGAATGCAGAATAAATGTTTCGATCTGATTTGATCAATCATTTCTTTATCTATCATCTTTTCTTTGTTGTCTCCCTTGCAAATTTCAGGGACGAATTTTTTTAAGGGGGAATCTGTAACGATCCCATTTTTGAGTAAAATTAAATATGGTAATTAAATTAAAATTTTGGATTTAATTGTGAATTATTTGAGGATTTATTTGGATTTGAAATATAAAAAAAAAAGATTAATTGAATTTTAAGCTGGAAATTCTAGAAGAATAAATTATATTGTAAATGGAATTTTGGGCATATATGAATTCTCCAAAATTAAATAAGATATACAGTTATATAAATGAATTATAATTAGAAATTTGATTTTTAAATTTAATTAATTTATTGAAAATGAATATCCTGAAAAACAAAATAAGTACACACACTTTCTTTTGAAAAGAAAAGGATTCACTTATTAGTAAAATTAGTTTTTTTAAAATCATTTCTTTCTTTAAATTGGCATAAGTAGAAAATAATAAACAAAATGTAGATAAAACAATAAATAAAAGTTTAAAATAGTACATATATAGATAATTTTTTATTTAAAAGGTATAATAGTTTTAATTCAAAAAATATAATGGACTAAGCTTAAAATAATATTGATTATAAAGATTTGAACATTTTCATTTGAAAATAGTTTGTAAATGTATAAAAGTGTAAAGTTTAAAATACATAAGATAACAAAAAAAAACATGTTTCATAAAAAAATAGAATAAAGCATTTCTTTTAACATTGTACATATATATACACACAAATGAATAAGGAGGTGTATTCATTTATAAAATGAATATGATATAAAAATTTATTAAAAATTCTTTGTCTTGTAAAATTCACAAATGATAAACATACATAAGAGAGATGGAGTAAAGAAATTAACATACATTGGAATCTCATGATTACTTTTTAAAAATATGGCATTCAATCTAATTGGTTGAATAAAATAGCGAGATTTAAAAAATTACAAAAAAAACTTTTCATCTTCCCATATTCAGATCATATAACCTCTCACCAAATCTGAAAAAACAGTGGAAAGATTTGCGCATTTCAAATGTCAACACCAAAGAAAAAAACAAAAAAAAACAGAAAAGGGATGAAAGCATTTTTCTTCGATTCAAAGTAAAGGAAAATCTAAAAATCTTCTTGAATATCAAGCAGTAGATTTGTACTCCATCTTTCAGGTGACCTTTAAATTTTATAGCTTGGTGAATTTGTAATTTTAAAATCAAGTTTTAATAGGCAAGTTCATACTGCAGAATTAGTATGAACACAGTGCTTCAGTTTTGGCTTAGAAAGGCAGAGCTCGATCCTCTAAAGCAATCAAAGGCTAGTAAATTTCCTTTTAAAATTTGAATTTGAAGTTGTAATCAGTGTTAAAGAAAATATTTAAACAATTATATTAAACAGTTGCAGGAAACAAATCAAGTTCAAAGATTAAAAAAATCAATTTTTGGTTTGCAACTGCAGACCATATCCTCCGTTGCATCTAATTCAAACTGTAAGAAAATCGAATTTTATTGTTTTCTATTGGTGAAATAATCAAATGAATATGACAGAAATTAAGCAAAGTTTTGTATTAACAAACTTTGCAGATTTAACTTCAAGATTTAAAGAAGGAAAAAAATACAAGCTTTGCAACTGTCTCTGTTCCTTCCTGTAAAACTAACAGGTGAGCAAACCCCTTAGCCCTGCTATGTCTCTTAATGATTGGATTTGTCTTTGAAGTATGATATGAATGATGCTTGAATGATTGTGTGAATGTATTTGCATGCTTTTATATATATATACATATATATGAATGACTGTGTGTATAATAGTGTACAGGAAAAAGAAAAAATAATAATAAAACATGCCTATGTTCATTCTCTACAGGTTTTAAAAATCTGTTTATAAACTCATATCTTCTCATGCAATGAAATTTAGACTATAATCCTTAAAAGTAAAATGATTTTAATGATGTAATACAAAATTAAAAAAATGGTTTCAGGGTTTTATACTAGATAATTGTTTCAAAATAAGGGATTTATAGTAATAATCAATATAAGTCAGGAAAATCAAATGTCTTGAATTCTTGTTTTGATTCCATAATTTGATTTGCATGGGAAAAATATGATTTTTGATGTATATAGCATAATTTTTAAAATTGGGAATAATGGGAATTCGTGGGATGATTAGATTCGTGCAATTCGTCAATTCCAGGCGAATGACGAGGAGTCGGTCATAGAGTTTGATTCTGGTGGTAGATGGGTTGCTGGTAATCATCAGAAACATAATGATTGAATTTAGTAATTGCGGTGGTGCTCCAGAATCGACGAACTAGGGTTCGAGGTCAGTTTTTCAATAAAGAGAGACATGTGGAAAATTCGTGGTCATCGATGCATCGAGTTGAACGAGACCCAAGGGGATTGAAGTAGGGGTGGTTGGTGAAGCCCCGGTCGTGGTTGTGTGGTCGTTTGTGGTCGGGGGTGATTGTCCAAGGCGAATATCGATGAACTGTATGTGTTCCAGGGTAGGATGAGTACCTAGATTTTAATTCCGTGTCGATATCGATCTTTGGGTGGTCGGAGTTGAAGTGGTGGGATGTCAGTGACATATCGGCGGTGATCTCGGAGGTCGAAGCGTCGCCATGCGACTGTACATGTGCACGCATCCACGTTATGTCTGGGTAGTAATACTTTGGGGAAGAAGGATAAAGCTCGGGGTTGTCTCGAAGTAAATGAAAGTTTGGCTTGGGGAAACTTGCGTTTGCTCGAGTTTGGTATCGAGGCATTTGCGTGAGTTCAACAGTATATCAGGTTTTGAAAAAAATAGGGAGGCTCGAAGCTAATCTCGGGGAAAATGGTCTTCGGCTCGGGTAAGAACTCGAGTCATCTCGGGTTTGAAGATTTTACAGTTCAAAATTCAAAATAAAACAAGCTTTTATTCAAATTTTAATTAAATCAAGTTGAAAACGTTTTCCGATTCATTCTTGAAGAATAAAAAATGTTTTGTTTTTGTTTTGGGATTAAGATTAGAGTAAATTTTTTAAAGCTAATTGAGTTTAAGTTTAATTAAGAAATTAATTAATTTAAAGGAAAAAAAATGATGTTTTAAAATTTTATTTGGCTTTAAAGTCTCAAGTTGATTTATGAATTAAAAAAAAGATACTTTGTTTCAAAGATTAAAGATTTAAGGACTAAATGTTTGTTTGCACCAAAATTGGTCACTAACACCCTTAGAAAGATTGTGTAGAGAGATTAATGAAGAAAGTAAATTAAAACAGAGAATAGAGTATAAATTTAAATGCAGAAAGCAAGAACACCAGATTTATAGTGGTTCGGCGTAACTGCCTACATCCACTTTGAGGTTAATTTCCATTGATTACCTTGATGGGTGATTACAGATATAATCCGTTTTTAGTTACTAGAATACAATTGCAAAGTAAAAGAAATAATTCTAGAATGAGTCTTGAAGATGGAAGATTCTCCCCAGTGTTCTCTCCAAAATCTCCCATATTTCTCTGTGCCCCTGCCCCTTTATTTATAGGTGGAGGTGGGTTGGACTTTCCTGGTGGGCCTGGTAGCTGAACAACTCGGTCCAAATAGTGCTAGATCTGTGTGCCGAACCAGGGAGGCCGAACGGTGAGATGCCAAGCCAAGGTATCTATGTCGAACAATGTTCTTAGGCCGAACCAGGCTGGGATGCCGAACGATCGAGGTTCGCCGAACGTACTCTGCCGAACTGAGCCGGGATGCCGAACCATCTAGGCTCGCCGAACTTACTTGGACGAACTGAGCTGGGATGCCGAACCATCTAGGCTTGCCAAAGGATGGATTTGGCCGAGCGTACCAGGAGGCCGAGCAATCTTTAATCTCTGAATGATCTTATGTCGAGCGTCTCCCTTTGGCCAAACGGCATTCAATACCGAACATACCTCGATGCCGAGTGCACCTCTGAAATGCCGAGCGCTATTGCTTCCCAAACAATACGACGCCGAACGCTCATAACATGTCGAATGTCCATCTGATGCCGAACGTCCTTCTATGCCGAGCGTCCTGGTGTTGTCTGTCTAGTTGCCTGGTCAAACTTTTCGGGTAACATTTTATGCCACCAAAGTACATCGTGTGGTCGAACATAATGTGCTTTGAACTAGGAATTGGCGTAATGCCGAGGCCGAACGACACTCAAATGCCGAACAAGATGACCCATGCCGAACGTTCCTCTGTGCCGAGCGTATTTCGTGCTTTGACCGGTTTTACCGGTCAGAGTCGTTTCGACTTCCTCTCATTTTCCTATAGAATCTGGTGCTCTACTTCTTTTTTTTCTCACTTCTTACTTTTTGAGAGCAAGCAACTTATCTCTTTTAAGTTTACTCTTCCGTTCCCCGATCGAGCACGTTCTTCCTACAATTCCTTCCGAAGCTCCCATCATTTCTCTTGTTAAGAGCTTTCGTAAGTCTTCACTGAAAGCCATAATCTGTATTTAGACCTTAGGCGATTCCACTGCGGGTGAATGGAGAGGAGAGAAATAGATAGTAGAGGTGCTCGAAGGTGGGAGTTAGCTGGAGATGCGTGGCGATGGAAGTGAGACATAGTGGTATGGTTCAGCCTCGCAATGGTTATCTAACTCCCCATGCCGAACGAGGCTGAAGACCAAAAATCGAAGGAAGTGGGGAAAGGACAGGAGGCCGTTCGATATTGTGGCCGAATAGTATTTTAGCCGAATGCTATCCTAGCTGGTCAGTATTTAACCGGTCGACATCTTGGCCAAGCGATCATGAATACCGATCCATACCCTATCGGCCGAACATGACTTAAGCCGAACGAACATAAATGCCGACCGTATTCTATTGGCCGAACATAACTTAAACCGAACAAACAATTTCCTTTCCCAACTTCATAACTGAACAAGGACAGAAACTCCAGCACATTTGTATATCGAACCAATTTTGACTGATAACCTTCCTAGCAGATATAAACCTGAACTTAGCTCGATCTAACCAGATAACTTCCTCTAACGTTTTCTAAACCTGAAACTGTAATCGCCATAAGGAAGGCATTTGGGGACGGTCAGCGATGATGGTCTTCGAAGGCGATGATTTTAAGCTTAGCTTTATATCAGTAATCCTGCGACTTCCAAATTTTCAATGCTTATACACGATTGATTGCACTAGTTCACACACCACGTGGGGGGAATATTCGTGTTGTTAATTCTAACGTCGATCATTTTTCCAGTATAGTTCACACAGGTGTTTTGTCAGATCCGATATTTATTGAAGATGTCTAAAAGATCTAGCTCCGCCACTATCTCAGATAGGCCCGGACCGTCTTCCAAACAAGGGGATGTAGACACTTCTAATCTGTCGACCTCCCCCGCTCATGATTTTGCTTCTGATACCCTGGAGTCAACGATTCTCTTGGATAATCCGATCGATTCATAGGCTTCGAAGATTAACGAAGCCGCGCTCCGACGAATATGTTCGATTCACGGAATCCCTTTCGTCGACGTGTTGGTTCTGTCGAGCCATGATCGTCCACACCTGCCCCTAGTTGGATACACTGCCTGCAATAAGTTTATGTGCTTGGTGGGCAGCGTGCCTCCGTTCAATTTATTTCTTCGGGATGTGTTGCAATACATAGAAGTCGCCCCATCGCACCTGCACCCAAACGGTCATGCGTTCATTTATGGGACCTACCTCCTTTTTATGGCTGTCTTCTCCAAGCCTCCAACTCTCGGCGACATCAGATATATTTATATGACCAAGAAGCAGAGAGATAGCCCTCCTTCGTGTTCCTCAAGCTGCACCACAAGTGCCAAATTCTAACCAGAGCGTGGAGCAAGTTCTCCTTGTACAAACAGGAATGGTTCTACATGCGCTGCCCTCCCAGTTTCGCGAGGAGATGGGTTGAAGGAAGTAAATCTTATTTTTAGAGCAATGCTCATATGTCGGTTGAAGCGATGCTTTTTCTAACTCTTGTTTCATTTTTTCAGATATCAATCCACATCCTGAGGGCCGCGGCTATTCAGAGGTTGTTGAGGCTATTAGGGCTCTTCCCATCGAGGAACGAGACATCCGAACCCTCATTTCAAATGAGTCACTGTCTAGGTTCGGGCTATTAGCAGAAGGTCGTCGGGTGAACCTTCCTAAGGGCATCTCCATCCCTAACCCCGCATCCGGTAAAGGGAAGAAGTTGGCTGAATCATCGTCATGCCACAACCCGCTGCACATGAGGAGGGGGAAATTAGAGAGGGTGAAGCACCCGAAACTCAAGATGAGAATGCGGGTCCTATCCAGGATCCGCTGGTAGAAGTGCATGATATTGAAACGTCATCTTCCCCTTCGAAAGGGAAAAAGACGTTGACATATAAGATTAGAAAGGAGAAGGTTGGCGGAACTTCTAAAGTTACGCTCATCCCGGCAGAGAAGGAGGCTTCTTCACAGCACGTTGAAAGTTCGCTAAAGGGCCTTTCGAACCTCTCCATTCTAGAGGATCTGCACAACTATGGTTTTGGCGATCTGGAGGCATTCAAGTTCCATTCGCCCATCAGAGGCGATGTGGGCATTCTAATCCAAAGTCACGGAGAGAAAACCCCTGTTAGCAAGGCTACTGGTCCATCGGGGGGAAACACTAGGACATACACGAACATTTGCACTTCAATTCGCACTTAAATTTTTGTTGTCACATTTCTTCTTGCTAACTCGTTGTTATTTGAATTTCGTGCAGGTGACATGGGGCGCTCACACGGATTCGGTCGTCTCCGTGGTTCTTCTATTTTTCATCCGTCCGGACGGGACTCGGGTCCCGAGAGACGTCGAGATAGAGATGGTGATGGTAATAGGGACCATCATTCTCGGGAGTCGTCATCTCGGAAGAAACCGTATTAGCAGCCCAAGCATCATCGACACCCCTCTTCTCATTCAGGGAAAAGTAAGGATAAGCCTGGTTACAAGGGTTCGCAATCTGTTATCCCGCGAGATCAACGCTCTGATTCTTCTTCCACTCGACAGTCTCAAGATTCTCATAGGAGGGGCGAACTTTCAAAGCCGTATCCTCCTGCTCCTACATCGAATCCAACAGTATCAGAGAGAATGAGCAAGCTCAAGGCTACATTTCCTAAGATTTGCTTCGATGGGTTGAAGTTCCTTCCGGCGATTCATCCTATACCTGGAGATGTTAAGTAGAACGCCATTTCCTGTACCAACAACGTCTATGTTCAACATGACGCGTTCGTTGACCTAGCTGAGAAACTTTCTGAAGTCTCTGTGGAGCGCCAGCATGAAATAGACCGTTTGAAGCTTGAGCCACCCATGATAAAAACATCATTAAGGCCCAGGACGAAGAAATCGCCACTTATAAGTCTGAACTCGAGGTCGCCCATCGGAGTGCCAGGGATACCGCTGAGGCCATCACTCGGTTGTAATCAACTCATAAGAAAGAGCTTGACGAGGCGGTCCAACGATGTGGGGCTTTGGCTTTAGATAAGGACTCCGTTCAAAAGGAGAGCGATGCGTTCAGCACCCGGGTCAAGGAACTTGAAGAGCTTCTGCGCAGAGAGAGAGAGAGAGGAGAAAACGGCTGCCGAAGAAGAGTGAAAGCGATACTGTGATGAGATTGTCACCACCCGACTTTTAAAAGAACAACTCGAGGGCGAGGTTTCCAGGGTTGAGACGTTGAAGAGTGAGGCCCATGAAGAGGGCAAAAAGACGGCGTTGACGGACATGGATTCCCGCCTTGAGGCTGCCAAGGAGGAAGGTAGAGAAGATATCAAAACTGCGTTCAACCCATTCATTGACTAACTCAACGCTCGCATGCTCATGCATCGTGACTTTAACTTTTTAGGGCGATAACTATCTTGAATCGTTGTTCAAGGCATGGGAAACCTTAATTCAGATCAGGAAGGCCGAGAGCAGTGTTGAGGAGGATTTGATAAAGGAATTTCTGAAGGGAAATGAGCCTTCGCATCTATCGGCGGCCAAGGCCCTTTACTGCAAAGGCTCCCCCTCGAGGAAAGGGAAAGAAGTTGTCGCCAGTCCGTCCGGGGCCGGGTCTCCTGTTTACGTGCCTTCCCAGCCGGCCGGTCGGTCGATACTTGATTCCTTTGAACAGCACATTGCTATGATCCGGAATCCCCCGGGCTAGGCATTCATGTTTTGTCTCCTATCCCGGAGGGCAAAACTCCTTTGACGGTAGAGAGTTTGCCACGGCCTGGTAGATAACCTTTCACTTTGAGATTTTGAAAGTCCTTACTCTTTGTGAAGTACTATTGCATTCTAATGCTCGTCTTCTCTGATTTTGTGCAGGTCGTTCTGATCTCGATCCCACTCCGAGGAGCGATGTCGCCAAGGAGGTGGAAAAGACTAGTGGGGCCGCTCATGCTGGTGAAGTCCCTTGGCCAGATGCTCAAGTGATTGGGGCGCATGACGAAGGCAAGTCCGACTCCTCCTCCGAGAGTTATGAAATAGAAGTCACTGGTGCCTCTGGGCACACATCAAACCTGAGCATGGAGAGCAACTCGAGAAAGAGAAGGAGAAAGCGGCCGAAATAGAAGCTGAGCCCCGAACGGTGGACCTGGACGACCATTTGAACCAACCGTTGAAGGTCATCCTGCCTGGCAGGTTCAAGGCCATGGGTGTTCACCGTACTTCTTCAGTGGTTACCCCTCCATCGAGGAAGGATTTCAAGGGTAAATACTCTGGGGAGGAGTCGTCTAGGAAGAAGTCGAAGAAGCACAAGAAGTGATTACTGTCCTCATTCAACGAGAGTTAGTCTAAGTCGTGTAATAGTTTTTATAATTTTTGTAGATAGACTATTGACTCCGAATTTTGGAGTGCTTGTAGCAGAAAACTTTTCCTGAATGAAGTTTAGTTTCCTTTTCTGTCTTTTCAAAAGATTCTTATTATCCAATTTTCTTTGTGATTATGATTCGAATCTATGCTGTTGTGCGTAACATAGACTTCTTGGTTTGTCTTCACATAGCCCGGTTATTCTTTGAAAGTTATTCGTCTTCCTCCCATGCTTCAAGCACTTAGAACATTTTTTAATATGTACAACGGGAACATAGAATATTCCAGTTCGCACTTTGGGGACTTGGAGAATTTTTACCGTTCATACTCGAGTTCACGCTACGGGGATTCAGAGTATTCTAGTCCGCATTTCGGGGACTTGGAGATTTTTTAAGTCGTTTATACTCGAGTCCGCGCTCCGGGGACATAGAGTACTCCAGTCCGCACTTCAGGGACTTAGAGATTTTTATTCGTTTATACTCGAGTCCGTTCTCCGGGGACATAGAGTACTCCGGTCCGCACTCCAAGGACTTGGAGATTTTTAAGTCATTTATGCACGAGTCCACGCTCCGTGGACATAGAGCACTCCGGTCCGCACTCCGTGGACTTGGAGATTTTTATTTGTTTATAATCGAGTCCACGCTCCGGGGACTTAGAGTACTCCGGTCCGCACTCCGGGGACTTAGAGATTTTTATTCGTTTATAATCGAGTCCGCGCTCCGGGGACTTAGAGTACTCCGATCCGCACTCCGGGGACTTGTAGATTTTTATTCGTTTATGCTCGAGTCCACGCTCCGGGGACTTAGAGTACCCCGGTCCGCACTCCGGGGACATGGAGATTTTTATTCGTTTATACTCGAGTCTGCGCTCCGGGACCTAGAGTACTCCAGTCCGCACTCCTGGGACTTGGAGATTTTTATTCGTTTATACTCGATTCCACGCTCCGGGGACTTAGAGTACTCAAGTCCGCACTCCGGGGACTTGGAGATTTTTAGTCGTTTATACTCGAGTCCGCGCTCCAGGGACATAGAGTACTCTAGTCGCACTCCGGGGACCAGGACATTTTTATTCATTTGTACTCGAGTCCACGCTCCGGTGACATAGCATACTCCGGTCCGCACTCCGCAGACCAGGAGATTTTTAAGTCGTTTATACTCGCGTCCGCGCTCCGGGGACATAGAGTACTCCGGTCCGCACTTCGGGGACTTGGAGATTTTTATTCGTTTATACTCGACTCCGCACTCCGGGGACTGAGAGTAATCCGGTCCGCACTCCGGGGACTTAGGGATTTTTATTCGTTTATACTCGAGTCCACGCTCCGGGGACTTAGAGTACTCCAGTCCGCACTCTAGCGACTTGGAGATTTTTATTCGTTTATACTCGATTCGCCGCTCCAGGGACTTAGAGTACTCCAGTCCACACACTGGGGATTTGGAGATTTTTATTCGTTTATACTCGAGTCCGCGCTCCGGGGACATAGAGTACTCCAGTCCGCACTACGGGGACATGGAGACTTTTAGTCGTTTATACTCGAGTTCGCGCTCCGGGGACTTAGAGTACTCCGGGGACTTGGAGATTTTTAAGTCGTTTATGCTCGCGTCCGCGCTTCGGGGACATAGAGTACTCCGGTCCGCACTCCGGGGACTTGGAGATTTTTATTCGTTTATACTCGAGTCCGCGCTCCGGGGACTTAGAGTACTCCGGTCCGCACTCCGGGGACTTGGAGATTTTTATTCGTTTATACTCGAGTCTGCGCTCTGGGGACTTAGAGTACTCCGGTCCGCACTCCGGGGACTTGGAGATTTTTATTCGTTTATACTCGAGTCTGCGCTCCGGGGACTTAGAGTACTCCGGTCCGCACTCCGGGGACTTGGAGATTTTTATTCGTTTATACTCGAGTCTGCGCTCCGGGGACTTAGAGTACTCCAGTCCGCACTCCGGGGACTTGGAGATTTTTAGTGTCCGTGCGTGTTCGTACGTTAGCCGGGATAACATAATTTTATTTGCCCGTCATAGGATCATCATTCGTAAAGGCATTAATAATTCATGGAAAAGATGGCTTCAAGCCTTTATTGTTAATAAGCTAAATCGCTTTATTACATGCCAAGAATTAGGAATAAAAGCATACTGGAAATAAGTGCGACTAATGCATGAAAGAAATAGACTAAGTATAATAACGCCGCAAGTGCTCGCTGTTTCATGCTCGGGGGAGTGTCGCACCATCGACGGTCGGCAGCTTGAAAGTTCCTTCTCCAAGCTTCCATTTGATGATGTATGGACCTTCCCACATGGGATTCATATGAGAAATGGTTAGGAAAACTCGTTTCAACACGAGGTCTCCTACACTAAACATTCTTGGTCAGACCTTCTCGTTTTAATATTTAGCGACTCTGTGTCTATATGAGGCAGCTCTCAAATCGGCTTCTTCGCGTTTTTCATCAATAAAGTCCAATGAGTCCAATAAGAGGTCCCGGTTCGATGCAGGGTCGTAGTGAGTTACCCGATGAGATGGAACTTCAAGTTCCACGGGTATGGCAGCTTCCGTGCCATATGCCAATGCGAATGGAGTATGGCCAGTCGCGGTCTTGTGGGTGGTTCTATAGGCCCAAAACGCCGTCGGGAGTTCGCCTTCCTACTTGCCTCTAGCCATTTCCAAACGCTTTTTCAATATGGACTTGATTATTTTGTTTACGGCTTCTACCTGTCCATTCTCCTTCGGTGAGTAACTGCTGCAAACCTTCTCTCAATGCCATATTTCTGACAAAATCTTTGAACTCCTTCCTTTCGAATTGAGTTCCATTGTCTGTTATGATGGTCCGGGGAAGGCCAAAACGGCATATGATATTTCGTACAACGACGTTAATGACTTTCTTGGTGGTGATCGTGGCCATAGGCTCTTCCTCTGCCCATTTGGTAAAGTAATCGACCGCAACTATTGCATACTTCGCGCCTCCATTGGCTATCGGTAAAGAGCCGATCAGGACAATTCCCCACACCGCAAATGGCCAGGGACTAACCATTTGTGTGAGTTCCATCGGCGGAGCTCTCGGGATTTTTGCATATATCTAGCATTTATCACATCTTCTCACATAGTCTGCAGCATCCCGATTCACGGTTGGCCAGTAGTATCCATAGCGGAGGATCTTCTTTGCAAACGTCTTCCCCCTAGTATAGTCGCCGCACTCTCCTTCACGGACTTCCTCCAGGACTCGTTTTATCTCATCATGGGCAATGGATCGGAGTAGTGGGGTCGAGAATCCCCTTTGATACATTATCCCATCCTGTATTACATAATGTGAAGCTTTACGGAGGACTTGGTGTCTTTCTCTTCTCTTTTCAGGCAAATCCCCTTGTAGCTGGTACTGCTTGATTGGGGTCAACCACGATTCCTTCTTAAGTTTGATCTCTAACACGAAATCTATCTCCATTACATCTATATTTGGAGCATAGAGGGTCTCAATAGGGAACAATCCCATTTGCCGTGCATCGCTAGTGCTTGCGAATTTTGCAAATGAATCGGCTTCTCTATTTTGTTCGCGTGGGACATGCGAGATGTCGTAGTATTCCAGATTCGCCAGCAGCTCTTGAATCCGAGCAAGGTAAGGAGCATGTCTTTGTTCCTTTGCTTGATAGTCTCCCCGCACCTGATATACTACCAGCCGTGAGTCATAGAAGATTTCGAGTGACTTCACTCCCAGTTCCATAACAAGTCTCAAGCTAGCAATCAATGCTTCATATTCGGCTATGTTATTTGTTACTGCAAACTCGAACTTCAAAGTGTAGCAGATTGATCGGTCTTTAGGAGTTACGAGGATTGTACCTGCCCCCGAGCAATGGTCGTTAGATGCCACATTGGTGTACATCTTCCATCGAATTAGGGGTATGGTTCTGTGATTACTCGGTTCATCTAGCACAGTGAACAATGAAGTCGGCTAGTGCTTTTGCTTGTATGGCCCTCCACGGCAAATAGGTAATATCGAACTGACTTAACTCAATATTCCATTTCAGCATCCTTCTGGAAGTTTCCGATCGTTGGAGTACCTGTTGCAAGGGTTGGTCAGCGTCGACACCGATTGAGTGTGCCTGAAAGTAAGGGCGAAGCTTGCGTGATGCGATCACCAAGAAATAGGCTAGTTTTTCAATCTTTGGATAATTTCTTTCCGCCCCTGTCAAGCGCTTACTAACATAGTAAACTGGCTTTTGAATCCGGTGTTCCTCGCGGACCAAGGCTGTACTGATAGCGTGCTGGGATACCGCCAATTATACATACAACGTTTCGTGGTCTATCGGCTTGGACAATACATGGGGACTTTCCAAGTGCCTTACCAGAGCCCGGAATGCTTCCTCATAATCAGATGTCCATTTGAAGTTTCTCTTTCCTTTCTTTATAATGTCGAAGAAGGGAATACACTTGTCTGTAGCCCTGGATATGAATCGACTTAGCGCAGCCACTTTTCCATTCAGGCTTTGCACCTGCTTTATGGTTCTGGGTACTTGTATATCACGGATAGCCTGGATCTTCTTTGGGTTAGCCTCGATTCCCCGGGCATTCACAATGAATCCCAGAAATTTTCCTGATACTACGCCGAATGAACACTTCAACGGATTGACCTTCATTCCATAATGTCTGAGTATGTCAAACATCTCCATCAGGTCTCAGATGTGGTCCTCTGACTGCCGTGACTTCACTAGCATGTCATCCACAAAGACTTCCATCGTTTTTCCAATATGATTTTTGAACATTGGATTCACCAGGCGTTGATTGCATTCTTAAATCCAAATGGCATCACTACATGGCAATACAATGCCACGTTTGTGAAAAAGCTGGTGTGTTCTTGGTCCGGGAAGTGCATCGGAATTTGATTATAACCAGAGTACGCGTCCATAAATGATAGTAACTCATGTCTGGCAGTTGAGTCGACGAGTTGGTCAATCCTTGGCAGCGGGAAACTATCCTTCGGGCATGCCTTGTTTAAATCAGAGTAATCAACACAAGTCCTCCATTTTCCATTCGCTTTCTTCACTAACACCGGGTTAGATACCTATTCGGGGTAGAGAGCGTCGTGGACGAAACCGTTAGTTTTGAGTTTGTCCACCTCCTCTTTGAGAGCCGCGGACCTCTCCGGGTCCATGCCTCTCCTTTTTTGTTTCACAGGAACATGTCTCGGGTTTATGTTTAACATATGACACGCGATTGCAGGAGAAATCCCGCACATATCAGAATGCGTCCAAGCAAAAACATCAAGGTTCGCTCGGAGGAAGTCAGTAAGGTTCTCAGCTGCCACGGGGTCGAGCTGTGATCCTATTTTGAGAACTCGTGATGGGTCGCTGCAGCTAATTGAGATGTCGATGGTTAGTTCAGCCGGTGCCGCATTGGTTTCCCTGGGTTCCCCATCATCATTTCTTGGATCTATGTCTCTATGGATCCGAGAATGCCGCCCGAGCCAGGGATCGGGCGCTAGTTGTCAATCGTCAGAACTTTGGATGCGGACAGAGCTGTCCGCGGCCTTTCCTTTCTCCTTATGCTGTGCCTCTCTGAGCTCAGCTACATAGCATGCACGACCGGTTGCCTGATCACCGTGTACCACTCCAACCCCTTTGTCTGTTGGAAATTTTGACGTCAAACACCAAGGGCCATTCTGTTCCTGAATACGATATCATCATTCATCGTGCGCTGCTGCTTTGCAGGAGTTCCATCTTCCATGTTCGAACAACACTCATAATCCGCATGTCTTAAGGAGTTAGCATATCTCCATCTCCTGCCAATTCTTATCTGCAGGGTGAGGTCCGCCAACAATCGTGTTAATAACCAATCTACCCATAGTCCGAGTAGGTTGTTCCAGTTGGTGTGGGGCTGTCCCGCGTCCAGGGTCTGATGTCTCTTAACTCCCATCCTGTGGGTCTTTGACAAATTCCTGCAGCTTCTTCGATCTAATTAGCTTTTTTGTAGCATCATAGAGGTGTCTACACTCCTCCGTGTTGTGCCCATGAGACACGTGGAAACGGCAATACTTCCCGGTCCGCTTTTGTTCTTCCATCGATTCCTTTGAACGTGGCTTCCTATACCGGAAAGTGTTGCAAGTTGATAGATAGATGTTTTCTAGAGATGCGTTCAATGGGGTGTATTCATTGTATGTTAGGATTCTTGTTTTCCATTTCCCTGTCTCTTTTTTCTTTCCGGGATTTCCACCTCCGGATCCTTTAGACTGCCCGGGCTTGTTCTGGATGTCAACTTGAGTTTTTCCAGGGTTACTTCCGGTTTGCTTCACGACGGCGTTACTTTTCACAGACTCTTTAACGGGCCATGATGCCTTGTCTCGCCTTGTCCACCGAGCTTCCTCCCTTCTTATGAATTAATGAGCTTTCGAATAAAAACGTTCCAGCGTAGTTGGGAGCTTCCCCGCCAACCAATCTCTAAATTCAGAATCCAGATCCACTCCACCCATTACTGCCAACAAAATCGCGTGGTCGTTAGGATTGCTTACCTCGGTAGCAGCAACAGAAACCTTTGTAAGTATGCTTTCAATGACTCTCCTGGAGTTTGAGTTACACTTGATAAGGACATCACGTCCTTTGGACGAGTGGTGTGTATCCTGAATTGTTCTACGAATTTCATTGCTAATTCATCGAAGCTGGATATAGGTCGTGGCAGGAGTCGAGTGAACCACATGCTGGCAATCCCGAACAAGGTGATTGGAAAACACCTACACTTGGTTGCGTCATTAGCTCTTGCGGAATCCATCATCCATCCGTATCTCATCACATGCTGCCTGGGGTCAGTCTTCCCTTCGTAGGCGGGAATGGCGGGCATGTTGAACTTTCTTGGGTATTCGGCCAGTAGAATGGTATCCATGAAGGGAGTATGACTCTTAGACACTCCCCCAATCTTTATTAGTTAGACCTTGGTTTTCTTTTATCAACTGCCTGACCATAGCCGTCAAATCCGGGGTTTGTATGGAAGATGGGAGGTTGGGTTCCGTTCCACGGGACCGTGCAGGTTGATATCTCGTCCGATTTGGGTCTTGGTTTCTAGTAGATCGATCAGTAGCACCTGCACGTGCATCCTTATCCTTACGGCATCTACGCCTAGGAGGTTCATCAGCAGAAGTCGAGCTATCATTTCAGAGTAAGGGACAGGGCTTCCTCCAGCATTCTGATGCTGTTGTTGAGTAAGTTGAGTCATGAGGTCAGCGTTGGCTTGCATTTGCTCAGCAAGTTGCTTTCTACTTTCCTTAAGTTCTCTTATCAGGTCATTAAATTCTGCTCGGGAAACAACTTCTGCTTGGTTTTGGTGGGAGGGCCCTGCACCTCGAATCGTTTGCTGATTTCTAGTTCCCAATTGTTCCACATTAGCGGTTTCATGGGCATTTGCATTTTGAGAGGATGATCTAGTTCGTGGTCTTTCCATGGTAGAGTTGTTGGTTGTAACTCTGAGTAGAATCAACAGATGCCTTTAGATGATTATGGATCTCCTTCGGGGGATTTATGCAATCAGTAGTTGCAAAGTTGATCCTAATAGCCTGAGAATTCAAATTCTCAGTGAAAGCATCAAATTGTTAGCACCAAAATTGGTCACCAACACCATTAGAAAGATTGTGTAGAGAGATTAATGAATAAAGTAAATTAAAACAGAGAATATAGTGTAAATTTAAATGCAGAAAGCAATAACACCAAATTTATAATGGTTCGGCATAACTGCCTGCACCCACTTTGAGGTTAATTTCCACTAATTTCCTTTATGGGTGATTACAGATACAATCCGTTTTTTGTTACTAGAATACAATTGCAAAGTAAAAGAAATGAGTCTGGAATGAGTCTTGAAGATGGCAGAGTCCCCCTAGTGTTCTCTCCAAAATCTCCCCTTTTCTCTGTGCCCCTGCCCTTCTATTTATAGGTGGAGGTGGGTTGGACTTCCCTGGTGGGACTGGTAGCAGAACAACTTCGTCCAAATAGTGCTTGCTCTGTGCGCCGAACCAGGGAGGCTGAACGGAGAGATGCGAACCCAAGGCATCTATGTCGAACAATGTTCTTAGCTGAACCAGGCCGGGATGCCGAACGATAGAGGTTCGCCGAACGTACTCTGCCGAACTGATCCGGGATGCCGAACCTCTAGGCTCGCCGAACGTACTCGGCCGAACTGAGCTGGGATGCTGAACCATCTAGGCTCGCCGAACAATGGCTTTGGCCGAGCGTACTAGAAGGCTGAGCGATCTTTGATCTCTGAATGATCTTATGTCGAGCGTCTCCCTTTGGCCGAACGACATTCAATACCGAACGTACCTCAATGCTGAGTGCACCTCTGAAATGCCGAGCGCTATCGCTCCCCGAACGATACGACGCCGAACGCTCATAACATGCCGAATGTCCATCTGATGTCGAATGTCCTTCTACACCGGGCGTCCTGGTGTTGTCTGTCTTGTTGCCCGGGCAAACTTTTCTGGTAACATTTTGCCCCCCAAAGTACATCGTGTGGTCGAACATGATGTGCTTTGAACTAGGAGTTGGCGTAATGCCGAGGCCGAACGACACTCAAATGCTGAACAAGATGACCTATGCCGAACGTTCCTCTGTGCCGAGCGTATTTCGTGCTTTGACCGGTCCTATCGGTCAGAGTCGTTTCGGCTTCCTCTCCTTTTCCTATAAAACCTGGTGCTCTACTTCTTCTTCTTCATTTTCTCACTTCTTACTTTTCGAGAGCAAGCAACTTATCTCTTTTAAGTTTTACTCTTCCGTTCCCTGAATCGAGCGCGTCCTTCCCACAATTCCTTTCGAACCTCCCATCATTCCTCGTGGTAAGAGCTTTCATAAGTCATCACTTAAAGCCACAATCTGTATTTAGACCTTAGGCGATTCCATGGTGGGTGGAATGGAGTGGAGAGAAATAGATGGTGGATGCGCTTGGAGGTGGGAGTTAGCTGGAGATGCGTGGCGATGGAAGTGAGAAGCAGTGGTATGGTTCGGCCTCGTAATGGTTAGCTAACTCCCCATGCGGAACGAGGCTGAAGAGGGAAAATCGAAGGGAAGTAGGGAAAGGACAGGAGGCCTTTCGATATTGTGGCCGAACAGTATTTTAGCCGAACGCTATCGTGGCCGATCGGTATTTAATCGTCGACATCTTGACCGAGCGATCATGAATACCGATCCATACCCTATAGGCCGAGCATGACTTAAGCCGAACGAACATAAATGCCGACTGTATTCTATTGGCCGAACATAACTTAAACCGAGCAAACAATTGCCTTGCCCAACTCATAACTGAACAAGGACAGAAACTCCAGCATACTTGTATAACGAATTAATTTTGACTGATAACCTTCCCAGAGATATAAACCTGAACTTAACTCGATGTAACCGGATAACTTCCTCTAACGTTTTCTGAACCTGAAACTATAATCTCCATAAGGAAGGCTTTTGAGGACGGTCAGCGATGACGGTCTTCGAAGGCGATGATTTTAAGCTTAGCTTTATATATGTAATCATGCGACTTCCAAATTTTCAATGCTTATACACGATTGATTGCACTAGTTCACACAACATGTGAGGGGAATATTCGTGTTGTTAATTGTAATGTTGATCATTCATCTAGTATAGTTCACAGAGGTGTTTTGTTAGATCCACTATTTATTGACGATGTCTAAAAGATCCAGCTCCGCCACTATCTCAGATAGGCCCGGGCCGTCTTCCAAATAAGGGGACGTAGACCCTTCTAATCCGTCGACCTCCCCCACTCATGATTTTGCTCCTGATACCCTGGAGTCAATGATTCTCTTGGATAATCCGATCGATTCACAGGCTTCGAATATTAACGAAGCCGTGCTCCAGTGAATATGTCTGATGCATGGAATCCCTTTCGCCGACGTGTTGGTTCCATCGGGCCATGATCGTCCACACCTGCCCCCAGTCGGATACACTGCCTACAATAAGTTTATGTGCTGGGTGGGCAGCATGCCTCCGTTCAATTTATTTCTTCGGGATGTGTTGCAATACATAGATGTCGCCCCGTTGCAGCTGCACCCAAACGTTCATGCGTTTATTTATGGGACCTACCTCCTTTTTATGGCTGTCTTCTTTAGGCCTCCAACTCCCGGCGACATCAGATATATTTATATGATCGAGAAGCGGAGAGATAACCCCTCCTTCGTGTTCCTCGAGCCACACCACAAGTGCCAAATTCTAACCGGACCGCGGTGTAAGTTTTCCTTGTACAAACAGGAATGGTTCTACGTGCGCTACCCTCCCGGTTTCGCGAGGAGATGGGTTGAAGGAAATAAGCCTTATTTTTAGAGCAATGCTCATATTTCGGTTAAGGCGATGCTTTTTCTAACTCCTATTTCGTTTTTTCAGATATCAATCCACGTCCTAAGGGCCGCGGCTATTCAGAGGCTTTGAGGCTATTAGGGCTCTTCCCGCCGAGGAACGAGACATCCGAACCCTCATTTGAAATGAGTCACTGTCAAGGTTTGGGCTGTTAGCAGAAGGTCGTCGGGTAAGCCTTCCTGAGGGCGTCTCCATCCCCAATCCCGCATCCGGTAAAGGGAAGAAGTTGGCTGAATCATCGTCATGCCACACCCCCGGTGCACATGAGGAGGGGGAAATCAGAGAGGGTGAAGCACTCGAAACTCAAGGTGAGAAGCGGGTCCTGCTCCGGATCCGCTGGTCGAAGTGAGCAATATTGAAAGTTCATCTTCCCCTTCAAAAGAGAAAAAGACGTTGACATATAAGATTAGAAAGGAGAAGGTTGGCGGAACTTCCAAAGATACGCTCATCCCGGTAGAGAAGGAGGCTTCTTCACAACATGTTGAAAGTTCGCTAAAGGGCCTTTCGAACCTCTCCATTCCAGAGGATCTGCTCAACTATGATTTTGGCGATCCAGAGGCATTCAAGTTCCATTCGCCCATCAGAGGCAATGTGGGCATTCCAATCCAAAGTCAGGGAGAGAAAACCCCTGTTAGCAAGGCTACAGGTCCGTCAGTGGGAAACAGTAGGACACACACGAACATTTGCACTTTAATTCGCACCTAAATTTTTGTTGTCACGCCTCTTCTTGCTAACTCGTTGTTATTTGAATTTCGTGCAGGTGACATGGGGTGCTCACACGGATTCGATCGTCTCCGTGGTTCTTCTATTTTTCTCCGTCCGGACGGGACTCGGGTCCCGTGAGACGTCGAGATGGAGATGGTGATGGCGATAGGGACATCATTCTCGTAACTCATCTTCTCGGAAGAAACCGTATTACCAGCCCAAGCATCATCGACACCCCTCTTCTCATTCGGGGCAAAGTAAGGATAAGCCTGGTTACAAGGGGTCGCAATCTGATATCCCTCAAGGAACAACGCTCTGATTCTTCTTCCACTCGACAGCCCCGAGATTCTCATAGGAGGGGCGAACTTTCAAAGTCGTCTCCTCCTGCTCCTGCATTGGATCCAACAGTATCAGAGAGACTGAGCGAGCTCAAGGCTACATTTCCTAAGATTTGCTTCGATGGGTTGAAGTTCCTTTCGACGATTCATCGTATACCTGGAGATGTTAAGCAGAACGCCATTGCCTGTACCATTGACGTCTATGTTCAACATGATGTCTCCGTTCACCTAGCTGAGAAACTTTTTGAAGTCTCTGTGGAGCGCCAGCATGAAATAGACCGTGTGATGCTTTAGGCTACCCACGATAAAAACATAATTAAGGCCCAGGACGAAGAAATCCCCACTTATTAGTCTGAACTCGAGGTCGCCCATCGAAGTGCCAGGGATACTGCTGAGGCCGTCACTCACTTGGAATCAACTCATTAGAAAGAGCTTGACGAGGCGGTCCAACGATGTGGGGATTTATCCATAGAGAAGGACTCCGTTCGAAAGAAGAGGGATGCGTTCAGCACCCGGGTCAAGGAATTTAAAGGGCTTCTCCGCAGAGAGAGAGAGAGGAGAAAACGGCTGCCCAAGAAGAGTCACAACAATACTGTGACGAGATTGTCGCCACCCGACTTTTAAAAGAACTACTCGAGGGCGAGCTTTCTAGGGTTGAGACGTTGAAGAGTGTGGCCCGTGAAGAGGTCAAGAAGACTGCATGACGGACATTGATTACTGCCTTGAGGCAGCCAGGGAGGAAGGTAGAGAAGATATCAAAACCGCGTTCGACCCACTCATTGCCGAATTCAACGCTCACGTGCTCATGCGTCGTGACTTAACTTTTTTGGGCGATGGCTATCATGAATTATTGTTCGAGGCATGGGAAACCTTAATTCAGATCAGGAAGGCCGAGCGCGGTGTCGAGGAGGTTGACGAGGAGGATTCGATAAAGGAATTTCTGAAGGGAAATGAGCCTTCGGACCTATTGGCGGCCAAGGCCCTTTACTGCAAAGCTCCCCCTCGAGGAAAGGGAAAGAAGTTGTCGCCGGTCCGTCCGGGGCCGGGTCTCTTGTTCACGTGCCTTCCCAGCCGACCGGTCGGCCGATACTTGATTCCTTCGAACAACACCTTGGCTATGATCTGGAAGCCCCCGGCCTGGGCGTTCATGTTTTGTCTCCTATCCTGGAGGGCGAAACTCCTTTGACGACAGAGAGTTTGCCAAGGCCAGGTAGATAACCTTTCACTTTGAAATTTTGAAAGTCGTTACTCTTTGTGTAGTACTATTGCATTCTAATGCTCATCTTCTCTGATTTTGTGCAGGTCATTCTGATCTCGATCCCACTCCAAGGAGCGATGTCGCCAAGGAGGTGGAAAAGACTGGTGGGGCCGCTCATGCTGGTGAAGTTCCTAGGCCAGATGCTCCAGTGATTGGGGCGCTTGACGAAGGCAAGTCTGACTCTCCTCTGAGAGTTATGAAATAGAAATCACTGGTGCCTCTGGGCACACATTGAACCTGAGCATGGAGGAGCAACTCGAGAAAGAGAAGGAGAAAGCGGCCGAAATCAAAACTAATCCCCGAACGGTGGACATGGACGACCCTTTGAACCAACCATTGAAGGTCATCCTGCCTGGCAGGTCCAAGCCCATGGGTGTTCACTCTACTTCTTCAGTGGTTACCCCTCCATCGAGGAAGGATTTCAAGGGTATACCCTCTAGGGAGGAGTCGTCTAGGAAGAAGTTGAAGAAGCACAAGAAGTGATTACTATCCTTGTTCAACGAGAGTTAGTCTAAGTCGTGTAATAGTTTTAGTAATTTTTGTAGATAGACTGTTGACTCCAAATTTTGGAGTGCTTGTAGCAGAAAACTTTTCCTGAATGAAGTTTAGTTTCCTTTTCTGTCCTTTCAAAAGATTCATATTATCCAATTTTCTTTGTGATTGTGATTCGAATCCATGCTGTTGTACGTAACACAGACTTCTTGGTTTGTCTTCACATAGCTCGTTGATTCTCTGAGAGTTATTCGTCTTCCTCCCATGCTTCAAGCACTTAGAACATTTTTTAATCTGTACAACGAGAACTAAGAACATTCCAGTCCACACTCTGGGGACTTGGAGAATTTTGACCGTTCATACTCGAGTTCACGCTCTGTGGACTCGGAGTATTCCAGTCCGCATTCCGGGGACTTGGTGAGTTTTAAGTCGTTTATACTCCAGTCCATGCTCTGGGGACATAGAGTACTCCAGTCCGCACTCCAGGGACTTGGATATTTTTATTCGTTTATACTCGAGTTCGCGCTCCGGGGACATAAAGTACTTCGGTCCGCACTCCGAGGACTTGGAGATTTTTAAGTCGTTTATACTCGAGTCCGCGCTCCGAGGACATAGAGTACTCTGGTCCGCACTCTGGGGACTTAGAGATTTTATTCGTTAATACTTGAGTCCGCACTCCGGGGACTTAGAGTACTCCAGTCCGCGCTCCGGGGACATAGAGATTTTTATTCATTTATACTCCAGTCCGCGCTCCGGGGACTTTGAGAACTCCAGTACGCACTCCGGGGACTTGGAGATTTTTATTCATTTATAGTCTAGTCCGCGCTTCGGAGACTTAGAGTACTCCAATCCGCACTCCGGGGACTTGGAGATTTTCAGTCGTTTATACTCGAGTCCGCGCTGCGGGGACTTAGAGTACTCCAGTCCGCACTCCGGGGACTTGGAGATTTTTATTCGTTTATACTCGAGTTCGTGCTCCGGGGACTTAGAGTACTCTAATCTGCATTTCCAGGACTTGGAGATTTTTATTTGTTTATAATCGAATCCGCGCTCCGGGGACTTAGAGTACTCCGGTCCGCACTCCGGGGACTTGGAGATTTTTATTGGTTTATACTCGAGTCTGCGCTCCGGGGACTTAGAGTACTCCAGTCCATACTCCGGGGATTTGGAGATTTTTATTAGTTTATACTCGAGTCCGCGCTCCGGGGACTTAAAGTACTCCAGTCCGCACTCCGGGGACTTGGAGATTTTTATTCGTTTATACTCGAGTCCGCGCTCTGAGGACGTAGAGTACTCCAGTCCGCACTCCGGGGACTTGGAGATTTTTAGTCGTTTATACTCGAGTCCACGCTCGGAGGACTTAGAATACTCCGGTCCGCACTCCGAGGACATGGAGATTTTTAAATCGTTTATACTCGAGTCCGCGCTCCGGGGACATAGATTACTCCGGTCCGCACTTTGGAGACTTGGAGATTTTTTTGTTCATTTATACTCGAGTCCGCGCTCCGGGGACTTAGAGTACTCCGATCCGCACTCCGGGGACAAGGATATTTTTATTCATTTATACTCGAGTCCGCGCTCCGGGGACTTAGAGTACTCCAGTCCGCACTCCGAGGACTTAGAGATTTTTAGTCGTTTACACTCGAGTCCGCTCTCCGGGGACTTAGAGTACTCCAGTCCGCACTCCGGTGACTTGGAGATTTTTAGTGTCCGTGCGTGTTCGCACGTTAGCCGGGATAACATAATTTTATTTTCCCATCACAGGATCATCATTCGTAAAGGCATAATAATTCATGGGAAATATGGCTTGAAGCCTTTATTAATGAGAATAAGCTAAATCGCTTTATTACATGCCAAGAATTAGGAATAAAAGCATACTGGAAATAAGTGCGAATAATACATGAATGAAATAGACTAAGTATAATAACGCCGCAAGTGCTCGCTGTTCCAAGCTAGGGGGAGTGTCGCACCACCGACGGTCGCCAGCTTGAAAGTTCCTTCTCTAAGCTTCCGTTCGATGACGTATGGACCTTCCCACGCGGGATTCATATGAGACAGGATTGGGAAAACTCGTTTCAACACGAGGTCTCCCACACTAAAGATTCTTGGTCAGACCTTCTCGTTATAATATTTAGCGACTCTGTGTCTGTATGAGGCCGCTCTCAAATCGGCTTCTTCGCATTTTTCATCAATAAAGTAAAATGATTCCAATAAGAGGTCCCGGTTCGATGCAGGGTCGTAGTGAGTTACCCGATGAGATGGAACTTTAAGTTCCACGGGTGTGACAGCTTCCGTGCCATATGCCAATGCAAATGGAGTGTGGCCAGTCGCGTTCTTGTGGGTGGTTCTATAGGCCCAAAGCACTGTCGCGAGTTCGTCTACCCACTTGCCTCTAGCCTTTTCCATACGCCTTTACAATATGGACTTGATTATTTTGTTTACGGCTTCTACCTGTCCATTCGCCTTCGGGTGAGCAACTCCTGCAAACCTTTTCTCAATGACATATTTTTGACAAAATTCTTTGAACTCCTTGCTTTTGAATTGAGTTCCATTGTCAGTTATGATGGTCCGGGGAAGGCCAAAATGGCATATGGTATTTCGAACAACGAAGTTAATGACTCTCTTGGTGGTGATCGTGGCCATAGGCCCTACCTCTGCCCATTTGGTTAAGTAATCGACCGCAACTATTGCATACTTCGTGCCTTCTTTGGCTATGGGTAAAGAGCCGATCAGGTCAATTTCCCACACCGCAAATGGCCAGGGACTAACCATTTGTGTGAGTTCCGTCGGCGGAGCTCTCGGGATTTTTGCATATATCTGGCATTTATCACATCTTCTCACATAGTCTGCAGCATCCCGATTCACGGTTGGCCAGTAGTATCCACAGCGGAGGATCTTCTTTGCTAATGTCTTCCCCCTAGTATAGTCGCCGCACTCTCCTTCACGGACTTCCTCCAGGACTCGTTTTATCTCATCATGGGCAATGGATCGGAGTAGTGGGGTTGAGAATCCCGTCCAATACATTATCCCATCCTGTATTACATACCGTTAAGCTTTACGGAGGACTTGGCATCTTTCGCTTCTCTTTTCAGGCAAATCCCCTTATAGCAGGTACTGCTTGATTGGGGACAACCACGATTCCCTCTCAAGTTTGACCTCTAACAGGAAATCTGTCTCCATTACGTCTATACTTGGAGCATAGAGGGTCTCAACAGGGAACAATCCCATTTGCTGTGCACCGCCAGTGCTTGTAAATTTTGCCAATGAATCGGCTTCTCTATTTTGTTCGCATGGGACATGTGAGATGTCGTAGTATTCCAGATTCGCCAACAGCTCTTGAACTCGAGCAAGGTAAGGAACAAGTCTCTGTCCCTTCGCTTGATAGTCTCCCCGTACCTGATATACTACGAGCTGCGAGTCACAGAAGATTTCGAGTGACTTCGCTCCCAGTTCAATAACAGGTCTCAAGCCAACAATCAATGCTTCATATTCGGCTTCGTTATTTGTTGCTACAAACTCGAACTTCAAAGTGTAGAAGATTGATCGGTCTTCAGGAGTTACGAGGATTATACCTGCCTCTGAGCAACGGTCGTTAGATTCCCCATCGGTGTACATCTTCCATCGAACGGGGAGTATGGTCTGTGATTACTCCATTCATGTAGCACAGTAAATTCAGCAATGAAGTCGGCTGGTTCTTGTCCTTGTATGGCCCTCCGCAGCAAATAGGTAATATCGAACTGACTTAACTCAATATTCCATTTCAGCATCCTTTCGGAAGTTTTTGATCGTTGGAGTACCTGTCGCAAGGGTAGGTCAATGTAGACACCGATTGAGTGTGCCTGAAAGTAGGGGCAAAGCTTGCGTGATGCGATCACCAAGCAATAGGCTAGTTTTTCAATCTTTGGATAATTTCTTTCCGCCCCTGTCAAGCGCTTACTGACATAGTAAACCGGCTTTTGAATCCGGTGTTCCTCGCGGACCAAGGCTGTACTGATAGCGTGTTAGGATACCGCTAAGTATACATATAACATTTCGTGGTCTATCAGCTTGGACAGTACGGGGGGACTTTCCAAGTGCCTTACCAGAGCCCGGAATGCTTCCTCACAATCAAATGTCCATTCGAAGTTTCTCTTTCCTTTCTTTATAATGTCGAAGAAGGGAATACACTTGTCTGTAGCCTTGGATATGAATCGACATAGCACAGCCACTTTTCACATTAAATGTTAGCCGAAAAGTTTGACCAGGCAACTAGGCAGACAACACCGGGACGTTCGACGTAGAAGGACGTTCGGCATCAGATAGACATTCGGCACGTTATGAGCGTTCGGCGTCGTATCGTTCGGGGAGCGATAGCACTCGGCATTTCAGAGGTGCACTCGGCATCGAGGTACGTTCGGTATTGAATGCCGTTCGGCCAAAGAGAGACGTTCGACATGAGATCATTTAGAGATCAAAGATAGCTCAGCCTCCTGGTATGCTCAGCCAAAGCCATCGTTCGGCGAGCCTAGATGGTTCGGCATCCCGGCTCAGTTTGGCAGAGTACGTTCGGCGAACCTCGATCGTTCGGCATCCCAACTTATTTCAGCCTAAGAACATTGTTCGACATAGATGCCTTGGCTCGGCATCTCACCGTCGGCCTCCCTAGTTCGGCGTGCAGAGCTAGCACTATTTGAACCGAGTTGTTCAGCTACCAGGCCCACCAGGGAAGTCCAACCCACCTCCACCTATAAATAGAGAGCAAGGGCACAGAGAAAAGGGGAGGTTTTGGAGAGAACACCGAGGAGACTCTGCAATCTTCAAGACTCATTCCAAGCTTATTTCTTTGACTTTGCAATAGTATTCTAGTACCTAAAAATGGATTGTATCTGTAATCAACCATTAAGGAAATCAATGTAAATTGAACTCAAAGTGGATGTAGGCAGTTACGCCGAACCACTATAAATCTGGTGTTCTTGCATTCTGCATTTAAATTTTCACTCTATTCTCTATTTTAATTTACTTTCTTCATTAATCTCTCTACACAATCTTTCTAAGAGTGTTAGTGACCAATTTTGGTGCTAACATTTTGGTGCTTTCACTGAGAATTTGAATTCTCAGGCTATTAGGATCTACTTTACACCTACTGGATTGCATAAATCCCTCGAAAGAGATCCATAATCATCTAAAGGCATCTGTTGATTCTACTCAGAGTTACACCCAACAACTCTACCATGGGAAGACCATGAACTAGATCAGCCTCTCAAAATGCAGATACCCACGAAACCGCTATTGTGTAATAACTAGGAACTAGCAATCAGCAAGCGATTCGACGTGCAGGGCCGTCCCACCAAAACCAAGCAGAATTTGTTTTCCGAGCACAATTTAATGACCTGATAAGAGAACTTAAGGAAAGTAGAAAGCAACTTGCTGAGCAAATGCAAGCCAACGCTGACCTCATGACTCAAACTTACTCAGCAGCAGCATCAAAATGCTGGAGGAAACCCTGTCCCTTACTCTGAAGATGATAGCTCGACTTCTGCTGATGAACCTCTTAGGCGTAGACGTCGTATGGATGAAGATGCACGCGTAGGTGCTACTGATCGATCTACTAGAAACCAAGACCCAAATCGGACGGGATATCAACCTACGCGGTCTCGTGAAACGGAACCCAACCTCCCATCTTCCATACAAACCCCGGATTTGAAGGCTATGGTCAGGCAGTTGATGAAAGAAAACCAAGGTCTAACTAATGAAGATTGGGGAGTGTCTAAGAGTCATACTCCCTTCACGGATACCAATATACTGGACGAATACCCAAGAAAGTTCAGCTTGCCCGCCATTCCCTCCTACGAAGGGAAGACTGACCCCAGACAGCATGTGATGAGGTACGGATGGATGATGGATTCCACAAGAGCTAATGACGCAACCAAGTGTAGGTGTTTTCCAATCACCTTGTCCGGGATTGACACCATGTGGTTCACTCGACTCCCACCACGATCTATATCCAGCTTCTATGAATTAGCAATGAAATTCGTAGAACAATTCAGGATACACACCACTCGTCCAAAGGACGTGGGTCCTTATCAAGTGTAACTCAAACTCCAGGAGAGTCACTGAAAGCATACTTGCAAAGGTTCATGTTGCTGCTACCAAGGTGAGCAATCCTACCGACCATGCGATTTTGATGGAAGTAATGCGTGGAGTGGATTCAGATTCTGAATTTTGAAATTGGATAGCGGGGAAGCCCCCAGCTATGCTGGAACATTTTTATTCGAAAGCTCATAAGTTCATAAGAAGGGAGGAAGCTCGGTGGACAAGGAGAGACAAGGCATCAAGGCCCTTTCAAGAGTCTGTGAAAAGTAACGCCATCGTGAAGCAAACCGAAAATAACCCTAGAAAAAATCAAGTTGACATCCAGAACAAGCCCGGGCGGTCTAAAGGATCCGGAAGTGGAAATCTCGGAAAGAAAAAGAGATAGGGAAATGGAAATCAAGAATCCCAACATATAATGAATACACCCCGTTGAATGCGTTGAAAATACATGTCTATCAACTTGCAACACTTTCCAGTATAGTAAGCCATATCCAAAGGTACCGACGGAAGAACAGAAGCAGACCAACAAGTATTGCCATTTCCACGAGTCTTATGGGCACAACAAGGAGGAGTGCAGACACCTCCATGATGCTATAGAAAAGCTAATTAGACAGAAGATGCTACAGGAATTTGTCAAAGACCCACAGGATGGGAGGCAATAAACATCAGACCCTGGACGCGGGCCAGCCCTACACCAACCGGAACAACCTACTCGGACTGTGGGTAGATTGGTTATTAACATGATTTCTGTCGGACCTCACCTTGTAGACAAGAATTTCCAGGATATGGAGCGATATGCTAACTCTTTAAGACATGCGGAGTATGAGTGTTGTTCGAACGTGGACGATGGAACTCCTGCAAAGCAGCATCACACGATGAATGATGATATCGTATTCAGGAACAGAGATGCAGATAAGGTAGAGGCTCCTACCATTGACCCAATGGTCATATCTGCGACCATCGGACCGACATTTGTAAAGAGAATTCTAATTGATTGTGGAAGTTCCGTTAACATCATCTTTCAGAAGGCATACGACCAATTGAAGCTGGAGACCAAGGATTTGAAACCATCCATGGCCAGAATCCATAGCTTTAATGGCGCAGCAACTGATGCAATGGGATATGTGTTGGAACTTCATATTTACGATATTTCGTAATTACGATATCTTGACTATATAAGTCACTATATTATATACTAACTTGTTTTTATAGGAATCAATCAAAGACCGGATTCAAATGAGCTTCAACTCTTAAGTATGTATCGAGTCTGTGTCTAGAAGTTATAATATGTTAAAATCTCTCCTGTATGATATATATTGCATTATCATCTCTTATGTTACATTTAGACGTCTGAATGCAATGCCCCATTTTAGACGTCTGAATCTGAAAGTATGAATATTGTATTCTATAATATTCAGACGTTTGAAAGTTCAATTTCAGACGTCTGAATATGACTAAAAATTGCCTATTTGCTTTCTGTTTCAAATCTCGTTGCATTTCAGAAGTCTTAATTTTTAATTTCAGACGTCTGAATATTTACAACGACTATTTTTTTGAAAAGGAATTTCCATTCATAAAGAGTTGTGACCTTTAATTCAACTGCTTTTGATGATAACTCTTCATGAACAATTACAACCATTTATTACCTATATAAACACATCAGAATCAAGTTTTAAATTAACCAATTTCTATTTATTTTTATTCTATTATTGAAATTCTTGATTCTAACTCATTTGTGCTAAAAATATCATTCAAATTCAAATTCTACTTTCTTAATCTTCACGCGTTCATACATATATCATAAAGGAGAAAGATTATAGGAAGTTTGTACTATCAAGAGACAAATTCGTGTTATTAAGAACACATTGTGTCAAATATACTTTTATATAAGTTGAAGTCCTCTTTGGCTGTTGAGGCGAAATCCTGTTCTGCTGCTCAGGTCCCTTGTTCGGCTGTTCAAGGATTGTTGTAAAACCTGTTCCTCTGGGTTAAGTGAGGATTGTTGTTAGTGAAATTCCAGAAGGAGTCTGGGACTGGGCGTAGAACGGGAAGTTCGAACCAGTATAAAAATTCCTGGTGTGCTTGTGTTATTTTTACTTACTTTAGTTTATTTCTGCACTAGTTTAATATTATTCCATATAGCACGATCCGCACAATAACTTTCATTTGGTATCAGTGCAAGGTTTCTTATAACCGTTACACAGTTATCTGATATTTTTTCTAAGATGGAAAACAACACCAGCATTATTAACACTGTCACTAACACTAGTTTTATTGAAGGTCAATCCACTGCACGACCTCCACTTTTTAATGGTATGAATTACAATTATTGGGCAACTCAAATGCGTATTTATATGCAAGCAAGTGGTTTTGACTCATGGAATATTACTCAAACCGAATATAACATTCCTACAACAGAATATTCTACATGGTCAAACACACAAAAACTAAATGCTACTGCTAATGCCAAAGCTATGAATATGCTATTTTATGCTTTAACCGTATTAGCATGTGCACAACTGCTTATGAAATATGGAGAACACTTAAAGTTACTCACGAAGGAACTAACAAGGTTAAACAAAGAAAAATATCCATGCTCAAAAGTCAATTTCAAAATTTTAGAATGAAACAAGATGAAACTATAAACGATATGTACTCTAGATTTCAAGATATATATCACTCTTTACTAGGACTTGGAGAAAAGTATTCTGATTTTGATATTGTTTCAAAAATTCTTAATTCTTTAACGGATGAATGGGAAAGAAAAGTTTTAGCTATTGAATAAGCTAATGAACTTTCTACCATGAAACCAGAAGAGTTGATAGGAAATCTAATGTCCTATGAAGTGAATTTGCAGGCTAAAAGAGTACAAGCACAAGATAAAAAGAATATGGCATTCTATGCTGAAAAAGAAGAATCAGATTCTGATGAAGAAGACTTAGCATTCATTACTAAAAACTTTAAAAAGTTTTTGAAATACAGAAAGGAAATCGAAACAACGGGAAAAGAAACTTCAACAACAATTCAAATAAGCTATCTTCATCCATACTAGAATGCTTTAACTGTCACAAGAAAGGACACATGCAAAAGGATTGTCCAGAACAAAAGAAAATATATCACAATAAGAATCGAAAGGACAAGTAAAAAAGAAAAGCATTTTCAGTAATGTGGGATGACTCAGATTCTTCTTCTTCAGAAAGCAGCAGTGATAGTGAGAAAGAACAGGAAAATGTTTGTTTTATGGCTCCAGGAAATGAGGTAAATGATCTTACTTTTGATGATATGGTTAAAATAAATTCAGAACTTCTTGATAATTTAAAAAGCATGAAAAGAAAATATAAAGAAGTTCTAGAAAATCAGAGAAAAACAGAATTCAAGAGAGATATCTTAACGATGAAAAGAAAATATTAGAAGAAGAACTTGGAAAATTTCAAGATAACTTCTCTAATGATAATTCTCAACTAACTTTATTGAGTCAAGAAATTGAAACTCAAAAAGAAAAGAATGATTCTCTTGTCTTTGAAAATCATGAGCTAAAAACTAAGATCAAAATGATAGAATTAGAAAATACTTGCCTCAAAACCAAGTTAGATAATATTACTAGAAATATTTCTAACTGTAATAAAGGTAGAGAAAATCTATCTAGTATTATTGAAAATTCTCAATCCATTTAATAAGAAGGGACTAGGATATTCTAAGAAATCTCTACCTAAAAAGGAAATTTGGGAAAATGATTCTTATATTAATAGTTATCCAAAAAGAAAAAATTCTAAAACCATAAAAATATGGGTTCCTAAAACAAACAATAGTTTGATTAGAAATAAATATATAGATATCTTTTTGGAAATTGTTCATAAAAATTAGAATTATATTTTTAAGGGGAATACGGAACCTACTTGCGTTTGGTTTCCTAAGACCTAACTCTTTGGACCCTATAGAAAGGTGGGTACCAATGTTATTTTTATTATTTGCAGGACCCACTTATAAAGAGAGGAAAATGGATACTCGACAGCGGTTGCTCAAAACATATGACTGGAGACAAAAATATGCTATCCAACATTACTTACTCAAATGGAGGCTCTGTCACCTTTGGAGACAATTCCAAAGGATATATCATTGGAAAAGGCGACGTCAGTAATGTCGGTACATATGATTTACCTCTTATTTCTAATGTTTTATTAGTTAAAAATTTAAAATTCATCAATTTCACTACTTTATTACTTAACCGCTTTTCATCTCGACCAATAATCTTCAATAGCTCTCTTTTCACAGCCAAGTTAGCCATGATTTCCAAATCCTATTGAGCGGCCCCTCAATGATATGATCTGGGTCGTGCACATACTTCGAAAGGTATGAAACATGGAACACATTATGCATGCCAGCTAACCAATTAGGTAATTGCACTCGATAAGCCAAAGGACCAATCCGCTCAAGTATAGGGAAAGGACCTATATATTGCAGTGCCAGTTTTCCCGTCTTTCCAAATCTTAAAGCTCCACGTATTGGAGAAACATTTAAGAAAACTGAATGTCCAATCTGGAACTCTAAAGTTCTTCTCATGTAGTTGACATAACTTTTCTGTCGACTCTGGGCAATTTTCAACTTCTTCCGAATGAAATAAACCTTCTCAGAAGCTTCCCTTATCATGTTCGAACCAAGAACAAGCCTATCACCCGACTCAATCTAACACTCATGTGATCTACAAGGATGACCATACAATGCTACGAAGTGTGATGTCCCGGAAATTTTGGCAATATTTATTTAATAATTTCATTAATAAATTATTTTAAAATGTGAAATATGGATCTAATAATTTAATTAAAACAGGAATTTTCTTTTGAAAATTAATTATCATTTAAATTTGTCAAATGACATTCTTTTCAAAATCTATAATAATGATAATTTAAATTGAGAATCTTATTCTTTTCAAATGTTAGAAATATTAAAGTAATAAAATTATCTTCCTAAGATGATTTAAAGATATTTATTTATAATGTATATATGTGTATACATTGTAAATAGGAGTTTTGATTTTAATTTAAATTTAATAAGAATATTTTCCAATTTATTTTATATATAAGATGTATAATTTATGAATTGAATAATTTGATTTAAAATCGGTATTGAAACTTTTCAAAGATAAATTTAAAAGTCTATCTTATATTTTCAAAGAAATATAAGTAAGTATTTATTTTGTTTATAAAAATAAATATAGTTTAAATTTTATTTTATAATAAAAGTGTATTTTGTTTTATTTTAAAAATTGTTTTCTTTTGAAAGAAGATTTAAATCATTCATATTAGAGTATAGTGTTTTGATTTAAAATACATTTTGAATAAAATTGAATTTAACATTCTTATTCTTTTTAAAATTTTCTCTTTTGAAAATTATCTTTAAAATATTATTTTAAAAATTTCAAGTAAACATTTAAATTGTGTAATTTTATAGAGGTAATGTATACGCAATTATTTAAAGATTAAATGTTAATAAACATCTAAAACATCTTAAATTAAAATTAGTAATGGTTTTAGAAGAGATTTAAAAACCTTTATAAATTAAGAAATTGCTTTTAAATATTAAAATGCATATGTGTTAAACTCTTAACACATAATCAAGACACTTGTAAATTTATCTACATCTTAATACAACAAGTGGCATTGTTTTAAAACTTTTTATTTAAATTATATTGATAATAAAACATAGCAATACATTTTGTTAAAACATTATCTTCAAAAGAAATCAGATTTAAGTAAAATCAAAACCAAAATTCAAACAAAATTCAATCAAAGTTATACAAACCAAAGCCATCTAAAATCTGCAAATTCAAAACCCAAATCTACAACCCAAATTCATACCTGCAAAACCCACAGTGCATGTTTATAAATCTGCAAAAGCAAAACTCAAATCTGCATATCTGAAAGCAAAGTTACAACATCGATATGAAGTTCAATTTAAAATCTGAGCAATGAAGATAAGGGTCTGCATGCAAGTTCAAACAATTTACATCATCAAGTAAAAAGCAACTTCAATAGCATTTCAAACCCAGATTTCTGCATGCAAGTTCAATATACAGGCTCCAGGCATAATGCAATTGCATCTCGGGAATTGTTCTCTACATCCTCAATTTGAATGTGAGTAAGCTTCTTTATCTTAAAAACAGTTTTTCTTTAAAAATAAAAGCTAAATGCAATTTCCAGAACTAAAGTACTAGTTCATATAAATTAAAAACTATTTGGATAAAAATTCTCTATTTCTTTTAAAGGTGAGCAGCCTCACAATGCAAAAAGATTTAAAATTTTCTGGTGCCTGTAAATATTTAGGAATGAGCATGCTTGTCTGAATTTCTATTTTGATAAATACTGTGTGTGAATATGTATAAACATATATATAAGTTTACATGAAACTGTATACTTGATTCTGTTTATAAAACTTAAAATTTAAATAGGAAAACCGCAATACTTCTTGAATTTATTTCAATTAGGATTTGTTATGATATTAAGGAGGTTGCTCAGTATGAAATTTTGATTAAATCATAATTTGGTTATATTGAAAGTCTGTTACCTCTGAAACAAATACTTCAGTAAACATTTTTCAATAAAACAAGGATATCAAACATCATTAATTATTTAAACAAGTTTATAATAGGAATGTATGTTAGAAATCATTAATTTTAAAAATGACTATGGAGTTAGCATTTCTGTTTTGAAAAGAATTGGGGTTTTTGGGTTCGTTTGATTTTCTAGTGGATTTTGGAAGTTGTTATTCTTCCTGGAGTGGAAGATTGATTGGGAAGTGGAGGAAAATTAGGCAATAGGTAATCAGAGAGGGGAGGAGATGGCAATTGGTGTTTCCAGGTTTTAGCCCTAATTTTTGATGATGTCAAAATTTTGTAACATTTTGATCTCTGAGATGCACCGAGTGTTTCCAGTTTTTAGGAAGTTGTAGAGGAGTCGTGGAAGAAGAGATGGCCAAAGTCGCATCAACGATGGTGGTTAGAGGTGGGTTTCCTCGGTGTTGACAGGTTGAGGTATATGGTGCAGATGGGTTTTCCAGGTTGCAATGGATTTCTGAATTTTGATTTCAAGCTGATATTGGGGTTTGGGTGGTTGTGATCGTGTGAAGAGATGGTCGGCGACCGGTAGAAGTAGGTTAGAGTGGCTGGAGTTCGCCAAGGTGATAGTGCATATTCACCATACATGTTTGAAGTCTGGTGAACCTTTGGGGGTTGTGCAGGGTAATTGACTCGAAGATGGTCTCGGGTTTTCGTGATTCTGTCTCGAAGCTAGTGTGTTGGAAACTCGAAGTATTTAAGGGGTTTCTCGGGTTAATGTTGTTACAGGTTGTAAAACCTGACAGTTTGCAGTATTTCAAATTCAAATGAAATTTGAATTTTAAAAAGCAAGATTGATAACAGGGTTCTAAATGCAAGGTTTAAGATTTGAATTCAAGTGTACTTTTAAATTCAAAGTTTTCAAATGAAGATTTTAAATAATAAGTAAAGTTGAATAAGTTTTTAAATCAAGTTTAAGATCAAGTTTTTAAAATTGTATCCAAATCCAAAATTTTAATTTAGAACAGTTTGTAAAATTTAAATGATGAACAAGTTTTAAAAGTTTTAAAAGTAGATTTAAAAGTGAATTTGATTTCAAGTAAGTTTTAAACTTGAAAAGATTCTTTCCTTTAATATTTGAATTAAAGATATGAAGTGTTTAACTTTAATTTGAAAAGTTAAATAATCATTTTAAAACTTGTTTCTTTAATAAATTTAAGTAATTTGGATTTTAAACTTTTCTTATATATTTAAGTAATGAATGTTCTTTAACATTTATTATTATTTCAAGGTTTATAAATTTATTTAAATTTTGGATAATGTTTAAATGGTTAAATATATTGAAAATTTTAAAATTTCAAAATGAAATTTGAATTTAATTTTAGAAATGCATTATTTAAATACATTTTGAATGTAGATAAAGTTATTAATAAGTAAATGAATTATTTTGGAAATAACTAAGAATTTATTTATTTAAATAATGATTTGGATTAATTTATAATTAGAGATGATTAATGAAAATTAGTCTAAAATAAATGTCTTAAGTAAGTAATTAATGAAGATGTTGTTAATTAATAATGATAATTATCTAAGGATAATTAAGTAATTAATTAATGTAACTAATTTTGATAATTAACTAGATTAATTAATTGAATATAATCAATTGTAATTTGTTAAATATAATTACTTGATAAAAGTAATTAATTACTTATTGTAATTAATTTTGATATTGTGATTTGTTTAAGTTAATTAATTTAGTTTAATTAATTTAAGTAAATCATTTGATGATTTAATGGAAGTAATTACTTAATGTAATTAATGGAGCAGGATTACTTAGAGAAGTAATGAATGATAATTACTGGAATGTAATTAGTAAAAGATGATTTATTTTAATTAAGTAATTTGGATAATTACTTTTGTACTTAATCAAGGATTAATTAACAAAGATAATTAATTATTGGATAATTAATTTGTTAATGAGTAATTAAAGATAGTTAATTACTGAATTGAATATTAATCAAGGTGGATAATAATTAGATTAATTACTAAATGTAATTAATTTTAATTAGGTAATTTATTCAAATATTAAGATCATTAATTAATATAATTAATGATGTAATTAAGGATTGTTTAGTTAAGGAATAACTAATTAATTAAGTGATTGTAATTAACTAAGGATAAATGTAATTAATTAAAATTGATTAATTAATAAAGTAATTAAATGTTAATTAATTATGATTTAGATTAATTAATTTACAAAAGACTAATTACTTATTGTAATTAGTGAATGATTAATCAAGGTGTTTAATCAAGTTGAATGCTTAGTGAATGATTAATTAACTAGGTTAATTAATTAAAGGATATTATGCAGGATTTATAGATGAGTAATTAATTTAATTGATTTTAAATTAATTAAAGATAGAAGTAATTAATTTAATTCATTTTAAATTAATTATAATTGATGGTTAATAAATCATTGCTTATGGATGTTATTGATTGAATGGTTGTGATCTCAGTAATGAGATAAGTTGTATCTGTATGATATGGATGTTTGGTCAAAGTATGACGGTTTGTGATGGATTATCTGGTTGTGATGATTATCTGTTTGTGATGATGATACAGATTATCTGTTTATGATGAGAATGTGATTATCTATTGTGATATGTAGTTTATTTATCTGTGTGAAATAGATAATAATGAAATGAGTTAATTGGTAAAAACCCTTAAGTACAACTTGGACATTAAGATGGCATTTGGATTTTGATGAGACCGGGAACGGATTTCCGAATTTGGAATTTCGGAAACCATATCGATTCCAATTTAAACGTTAGGTCGTTAATCCAAGTGGAGTAAGTGAAGACTCGAGGTGTAAGAACTATACGTCAGTATAACTCTATGGATGATTCCGTAAAGAGTTTGACAGAATAGTACTTATAGGTTCGAGATGGTGATTTAGAATGCAAGGGTTATCGTCGTTAACTATGAGGGTGATTCTGAAATGAGTGTAACGAGATAATGCCTTCGGTTTTGTTCGAACCCGGAACAAACTTGTATGGATTGAATGCTTCCAGAACATCGTCAGGTGGACGATGAGCATTCTAAGATTGATGTGTCCCATAAAGGTAATCGTAGCCTCAAGCCTCATCAACCAAGAATGGCTAAAACAGGGGAGGTGCAGAAAGGCTTCGTGGGTAGCCCCCACTGGAGAGCAAGATTTACCCCTGTCTAGAGGTCCCTTTATATTTCGGTTGTGTGGCAATTGGCGACGGCCAATCTACGGGGTGGTCTTGTTCAGAACTGTCCAGTAAGGAATGGTTCCGACTTTGTTTTGCAGGGGAGCGGGCGTACTCCTCGGTACGGTGATCTAGGCCACGTACTGTGACGGGCGGTACCCCAGTAGCCCTGCAATTAATGAAATCCATAATCCAATAAGTGCCTGTACGGTTTTGATTGTGCCTAACTATGTTGGAACGTGATATGTAAGCATTCCAACTATTTCTGTATTTTATTTTGAAAACCCTAGACACTATTATAATATCACTGGATTTCCTATTAAATGTTTTGGTTAGCATAAGGTAAAAACTTTTCCATGTTTATGTATGGAAAGTCTTACGTGATACCTTTTCTTTTCAAAGGTTTTTCTAAAGTTAAGCAACTTTTAACCCCGTTTACTCACACCAGACCCCTGTCTGACCCGAGTGTTTATTTTCTGTTTTATTAAATTCTTGGGTACTCATATTACGTACGAGTAGTCAAGTGACTCAGGATTGCTTTGACGAATTCTGGAGGAGGAATGGAGCAGGAGGCTTCGACGTGTAGATATATATAGTGGTTCCGCTGTGTTTGAGTTGTATCTTTTTTTCTCTGATGTACTTGAATTGTAATGGCTAGACAGATGTTTATAACTGTCTCGTTTGTATTGTATTAGCTGTTTAACTCTGATGTATATGATACTATGTAAAGTTTTATGTGATATAATATAATTTATTCGTTCCGTTGTGAGATTCTGATGTTGTCTGTTTCTTTCTTTCCTTTCTCTTCTCTTTTCTATCCCTTTCTTTCTTCTTAACGATGCGTCTTTCTATGGAATTAAGGGCGGGTCGTTACACGAAGGGAGCTATTCCAATACTGCCTGATAATTATTATTATATGAAAACTCAACCAAATGCAAATGGTCCTCCCATTAACCTCCAAAATCAAGAATACAAGCACACAAAAGATTTTCCAAGATTCTATTTATTCTCTCAGTTTGCCCATCAGACTGCATGTGGTAAGTAGTACTGAAATTCAACTTGGTTCCTTGTGCGGCTTGAAATGCCTCCCGAAATCTGCTAGTGTAGATCGGGTCTCGATCACTCACTATATTATTTGGTATTCCATGGAGTCGAATAAACTCCTTCACATATAACTCGGCCAAAATCGTTGCCGTTCGGGTGGATTTAACTGGGATAAAGTGGGTGGTCTTGGTCAGATGATCCACAATAACCCAAATTTCCCCATTACCCTTCCGAGTCCATGGCAAACCATCTATGAAATCCATAGACACTTGGCCCCATTTCCATTTGGGCACTTCCAGTGGTTGGAGTAAACCTGCCATCTTCATTTGATCATTCTTTATTTTTTGGCAATTTGCGCATCAACTAACATAAATGGATACATCCCTCTTCATCGTTTTCCACCAGAAGGTCCTCTTAATATCTCGATACATTTTGTTAACCCCTAGATGGATACTAAATCGTATTTGTGACATTCGTCCAATACTTCTCGTTTGAAATCTGGGATGTCTGGAACACAAATCCTCCCTTCCAACCTTATAATTCCACTATTATCGATTTCAAAGCTGGAATCTTCGTCGCGACGTATTCTCCCGTAAATTTCATGGAGAAATTTGTTTTCTTTTTGCTTAGTAGCAATCTTCTCAAGAAGAGTGGGGGTGACAATAAGACAAGCAAGAATAGCATGTCTTCTACTTAAAGCATCAGCTACCACGTTGGCTTTACCAGGTGTATACTGAATATCCAGGTCGTATGATGCTAGGAATTCCAACCAACATTGCTGTTTTAGATTCAAATCCTTTTGGGTAAAGAGATATTTCAAAGATTTATGGTCGGTGAATAATTCAAATTTTTCACCCAGAAGATAATGACGCCAGATTTTCAATGCAAAGATAATTGCCAAAAACTTAAGATCATGGGTCGGGTAGTTCTTCTCATGTCGTCTCAATTGTCTACTCGCATGGGCAATCGCTTTACCCTCTTGCATTAGAAAAGCACCCACCCCTTCACCTCACGCATTTATGTAAACAAATAAACCTTTATTCCCATTAATAATGGCAAGAACGGGAGTAGTGGTCAACCTTTTATTCAATACCTGGACTACAATCACATTGGAGTCCAAATAAATTTGGCATTCTTCATAGTCAGCTTAGTTAATGGACTTGATAACTTACAGAAATCCTAAACAAACTTTCGGTAGTATCCGGCTAATCCCAAAAAACTTCTGACCTCCTTTGGGGTTGTGGGTTGCTTCCAATCTAGGATAGAGGAAACCTTACCAGGGTCTATAGAAATTACTTCTTATGTTACAATATGTCCCAAAAATCTAACTTATTTTACCCAAAAATGACATAAAGAAAATTTTGCAAAAAGAATACTTCTCCTCAATATTTCCAAACTGTTTTTAAAAGTTCGGCATGCTCTTCTTCAGTTTTGGAATAAATCAGAATATCATCAATAAATACAAGAACGAACTTGTTCAATACGTCATGAAATACTTGGGTCATAGGATCTACGAAAAATGCAGAGGCATTGGTTAGTCCGAAGGGCATAACTAACCATTCGTAGAATGTATCGGGACCCCTAAAAGAAGTCAAATGGATACAATCTTCTGTGATTCTCATCTGGTGGAATCCTTGGGCTAGGTCCATCTTGGAAAAGAATCGAGCAACATGCAATTAATCGAACAGGTCGTCGATTCGGGGCAAAGGAAATTTATTCCTAGGGGTTAACTTACTAAGATCATGATAATCTATGCACAACCTCAAAGATCCACCGGACTTGGCTACAAATACTACAGCTGAACCCCAACTAGAACGCTAGGTCGTATAAATCCTTTATCCAATAAATCTTGGGTTTATGGTCTCTCGGGTTATACTCATTCTAGGGCATTCCTAACCCTATCTCTAATGATTCACCTAATGTGTTATACTCCAAAGCTAAAATTCTTACTCAACCTTCAGCTTTGATACTAAATGTGACGACCCGACCGTTCAACCTTCGAAAATCGACGTCTAATTCATCACCTTCAAATGCCGGAGATTCAAACATTGGAGTCCGGATCGCTGGAGTAATAATACATCAGATAATAACAACAGCGTGGAAACAAAATAACTTTCATTCATTCACTTCATGGATTACGACACTTTTACAACAAGTGTCCATCATCATCAGAGTCCTATATATTACACAACAGCGGAATACAACATAACATCGGAAAAATAACACCAACGTGGTCTTCCAAGAGAGTCCAACATATTGCATCTTCATTTCCAAAGCTCCAATGTCCAAACCAAAAATTTAAAAACCAAAAGCTTCCAAAACCAAAGACTTCCAAATCCACATCTACTTCCCAACATAGCTCCAGAACCTACTGATAACTTGACTCTGGGCTACCCGTGTGGAAATTAAGGGGCACCTAGAGTTTAGCAAAGGGAACAATAAACTCTGAGTCAGTCATGGGACTGATGTGAGAACTTAAAACAGTTATTTGTGCAAAACAATCCGTTCATGCTTTTGGAAAATGAAACTACCATAAGGTCTATCAGCACACACTCAAATGCAATCGCACACATGGGGAAGGTTTCTCCATATAGTAGTCAAACATGCTTGGTACGCGAACGTCCTTTTGATACTATTTTTAGTGCATAGTGTGGAAAACCATTTCGCAAGTATATTATTAATCTTAGCCAGCTACTTACCATTATAGCATGCCTACTATAGCTACCATGTTAAATGGAAGGTTCTACAAATGAAATCGTAAAGGGCTCGTATTGTTTCGTTTGGATTTCCAACAAATGGCCATGGCGAAGGAACTTCCTGTGACGACCCGGAATTTTCAAGCATTTAAATCAGAATATTTAATCGATTTTAAATATTCAATGGTATAATTTTCAATTGAATTACGAATATCACAATTTATTTGACAATTAAATTATTGAATTAAATAACTGGAAGTTGAATAAAAATGTCGAATCTGGAATTTTAAGCCTGTTAAACATAATTTGAAGGCTTGAAAATTTTATATTGATAGCACTGAAAATAATAAAAATTGTAAAGTGAAATTTACAGTGGTTTGTTCAGTTTTAAAATATTATTGTTAAAATTGAATTTAAAAATAGCCTTCCGAGGCGCAGTCTCGGAATTCAACGAAACCAGTTTCATTGGGTCCGTAATATGGAATTATTATCGGATTTCAAATTTCGTATTGATCGGAGTTCGAATTTCAAACTGTGCAAATCGAGACAACGTACCCTTAAATTACAAACATATTTATATTCTGGTCAAAACTTTTTATGGAAGTCACACACCCTGGCTTCTAACGCAAGCTTCATTTTCACTTTAATGAACTTGGCCGAAGCATTATCATTCAGAATCAAAAACCGAGATCTAAAAAAAAAATGTTTTTAAGCCGATGCTTCAAACCTTGAACATAAGAATAAAAATATCTATCTATTACAAGCCGAAGCCATCTTCAAAATTGAATCAATGGCCGCATGCTCTTTCCCTTTTCAACCTAATAGCATCTCCTCGATGTCGTAGTAAATCGATGGCCACGTGAATCGAAGAAAGGGCACGAAGATTGCGAGCGTGCGTGAGCAAGTTAAGGTTTGGATGTCGCGAGTCAACTCGCGATGGAGGTTCGGTGATGTCATGAAGCGGTGCGGCGGCGTTAGGGGGTTTCGCAAACGAGGGGTGTTCGGCGGCGACACAGGTCAGGCGACGGCGATGTTCGACTCGCGACCGCAGTTCTCGATTGCATTGAAGAGGGTGAGGTCGAATCGACCTAGGGCTTCCCGATGCGTGATGTTTTGGAGGACGCGGTGATTGATGTTTGGGGTTTTCTGGTCGAGATAGTGGTGGTTCGCATGATTAGACCGCGATGGTGGTTCAAGTTGTGGCGTATCGTGGGTTTGGGTATACTTGTGTCGTGAATTCTGAAGTGGCAGCAGAGAGGTTCGAATATTTATCTTCTGTCTTCGGGTAATTTTGATTTAATATGTATATATTAATATGTAAGTAAGGGAAACTAAAAGTATACGGTTTAATCAAGAAAAAGTATATAACAATATTTAAATTTTTACTGTAGGATAAATTCCTGTTATTTTCAGAATGAATAAGCTTTAAAAGATAGGATTTTATTTTACATAGTAATATAGGTACATATTCATTGATTCAGACAGTAAAAATATATTTAGATAGGATTTTTATTTTTAAAGGAGAATTTGTTTAATTTAAATGATTAGTTTAAAGATAAATAAAGAAAAATAATAATAACATAAATACATATAGTAAGCCTACTGTTTAAACTCTAGGATATATACTAAGGTGATTAACTTGTTTAATTAGTCTATTTAATTATTAGTTAGGACTAGAATTTTTAGTTAGTAAATTATTAGGTTAAAACCAAATTATTAACTTAAAATAAATAGTAATTAATTATTCAATCAATTCAAATATTAACAAATCTTACAATGTTGACTCAAGGTTTTAAAAATCAAGGAAACAAGCCAGTTTGGAATGGATTGGAAACAACAAAGAAAAGGTGAGTAAATCTCAGTCAGTTAAATTATTAAAATTTAGATGATTAAATTTAAATAATTGTTTGAATGGTTGAATTGTTTGGTGTGCTATTGTATGCTATGTTTGGGAATTTAGACATTTTATTGTGCTAACGTTTGTGGATGCAGGGAAAACAGGTTTGAGGGATCCAACTGGATCCCTCAACATTATTTAAATTATTTAATATCCTCTGTTGTGAATATTGACATTCTATAATGAGTTATATTGGAATATTGAATGTTATGGTTGATTGGATATATTTGTGGTATAATGAATTGCCAAAATTACATAGATTGGATTTTGGGAGGAAAATAAAAGAAATGAATTTGTAAGTATAGTAAGTATAGGAAATTTGATAAAATTAGAATGAATTGAAATGAAATAGAAGTATGCTAAATACTAATAAATAATTTGAGTATGGAAAAGAATAAGAATTTTGAATAGACAGAAAATTAATGAGTTATAACTTAATTGATAACAATCAAAGAAATAAAGAATTATGTTAAAATTTAAAGTATAAATTTATTTAAAAGGGTTAAGAAGTAATCTGAAAAATCTAAATCTTGTATTTTCAGTTAAAGTATGTTAAATAATAATTAAGAAATAAAATTTGAAATTAATTGTTTTTGAGATAAAATAGAGTAAATTTGAAATCAATTTGTAAATTGATTCAGGTGTTTGAAATTGAAATTTTCAAGAAGAATGTGGAAAGAAGTATATTTCCCTGGATAGCCAAGTACGTTTTTAAAGAAATTTTAAATATAAGATAAAAGTTTTAATATGGTCTTAAAAAAAAAACATATTCTAGAAAATTTATTATTTATGAATGTTTAAAATTCTTAAGTAAATATTTTTCAAATCTATTATTGAAATAACTATTTAAAAGTGACTTAGTATTTTATATTTAAACATGAAAACCTAGTTTATATTTTATAAAGTAAACTTATTATTAAAAATCATATAGTAAGTATTTTTAGTAAATTATTGAAGTAGTTCTAACTTAAACGTTTAAAAGTATATTTAAAGTAAATTGTTTTTAAATTATTTTAAAAATCTAAGTTTTGTGCTTGGCAATTCCAGTGGAAATAGAATCTATTTGAGAAATGATTCTGAGAAAGGAAGATAGTTTTTGAAACTGTTTTCAAAGGATTGAAAATAGCAATATATCTCGTGAAGATATTTTTGAGATTTATAAATAGTTTGGAAAATTATTTATTGGTTGATGGTTGTTTTGTGAATATAATTGATAGTTAAATAACCGACTATCAATATTGGACAAATACGTTGATCGTTTCGAAGAGACCGGGATCGAGATTAATTTCTCGAAAACCACTTCGATTCAGTTTATACGTTTCGTGCGAAAACGTGTCCGAAGTCGAAGATGGAGTAGTGAAGTGCAAGGGCTAGTCGCTACTAATCCTGAGGATATTTCCAAATGGATGTAGTAGGAGTAGTGCCTTCGGTTCCGTTCGAACCCGGGACGGACTTGTATGGACGAATGCTTGCGAAACATCGTCAGGTGGACGATGGGCATTCTAAGTGAAAACGTTCTAAAAGGTAACGCTTAGCCTCAAGCCTCATCAAATGGGAATGACTGAAAATCAGGGGATATGCAGCAAGGTTAGGTGGGTCATGCCCAAGCAGGACAAGATAATTCCCCTGTCTAGATGTCCCTTTTTATATATTTCGGCTTAGTGGGTGGTTGGTCGCGCCAACCACGGGGTTTATCTTGTTCGGGACTGTTCAGTAAGGAATGGTTCCGGCCTTGTGTTGCAGGGGATGAAGGGAGTAATCCTTGGTACGGTGATCTAGGCCCCGTACTGTGACAGGTGGTACCCCAGTGCCTAGTCATTGTTGGAAATCCATTCTCCCTACGAGCCTTGTACGAGTTTTGTTTGTATTACCCACTCTGTGGCTAGTAGCTGAATTTCATCATGTAACAATTTCGGCTATTTTATAAGTATTTGTATATAGACCCTATTATAATATCAGAGGATTTCTATAAAAATCGTTTTAGCTATCGTAAGGTAAAAACCCGACATGTTTATTTGTGGCGTGGTCTTACGAGATGCTTTTGTTTTCAAAGGATTTTGAAACTTTAATAATCAATTGGGTGTGATTTTCTCACGCTGGTATTCCAGACTGACTCGAGTATTATTTAACTATAATGCTCGGGTCAGACCGAGTATTATAGGATACATGATATGTTGCTGTGGAGCTCAGGAGTCGAGTAGGATAGCGATACGTACTCATGTACTTGTATATATATATATTCCGCTGTTTGAGTTGTGTATTTTGAGTGGTTGTGTATCCATTGTATTGTATTGATGTGAGATGTGACTGATGTACTCTGATGATGTAATATATAAACAGAAATATTTGATGTTGAGTAAAGATTATATATTATTCCGCTGCGATGGTTAGATTCTGATGTTGATTTTGTTTTCTCTTCTTCTACCTCTTCTTCTTAAACCCAAATGGTTCGTAATTTTGTGCAACTTGAGTTAATTGTTGTAGAATAGGGTTAACTCAAGGGGTACGGATTTGCGGGCTATTACACTTGGTATCAGAGCTTAGGTTGGTGATAACCTTGGCTCTGGTGGGAATTACTCATTAAATAGAGTCCGTAGTACTCTAGAATGAGTTTGAGAGTATTAATAGATATGAGTGCATACTTGTTAGTGAATATGAAATTGTTTTTATATTGTGTTGATTTATCGGTTGAGTGTTTATGAATTCTGGTCGATGTGTGGGACGCCAATGTCATCGATAGGAATTTCTAAACTCTTGAATAAGATAAACCGACACAGTATTGTTTTAAATAGGGTAAATGAAATAATTTTACCCAAATTTATTTTATGTATATAAAAGAAAATGATTTTCTTAATTATTATAGATATACATGGATGTTTGGATGATAGAAGTGATAAATATTAAATTTATTATCTTTGTAAGATAATTGAATAAAGTTTGAAATAATAACTGGAAAAAAATAATAATAATTAAGGAATAAATTAACATAATAGAAGAAATTTACGAATGTGATTAATAATGGAATAAGGAATAGAATTTATAATTAAAAACTAAGAAACCAATTCATATTAAATGAATTTGTAAATGTAAATTATAATGTAAATTATAGTATGATTAATTATTAAAGTAAGATAAAATTCCAAAGAAAAGTTTGAATTTAAATCTAAAGAGGTTGGAATTTGGAGATTTAAGTTCCTTTGAATTTGGAAATGATTTCCAAAGACTGGGAAAGATATTATATATTGAGAAATATTTTTGGATCGGATTTGAAATCTAGAGGGATTTGGAATTTAAAAATATTGGATGAATTTTAGAAAGAGAATAAAAGCATTGAACTCTTTTGGTCGCTAGAAAATAACTTCGGTGATGACTGCAGCATCATCGATGTTCATTTTCGAGTTTCCCGAATTGAAATTGCTACCAAATTGTTTTGAATTGAAATTGTTTGCAAAACTGGTTGAGTTTTGAAATCCAAAGAGATATATTGAATTTATCAAACGAATTTTGGATATAGAAGATTTTAAAGGGAATTTTGAAATGTTGAACGGTTGTTTAAACTTTGAAATTTGTTGAACAACAGTGTAAGTGAAACTGAGTATTGGAATTTAAAATGGAATTGTGTGGAGTTATGTGAAATGGGAAAATTAGTCAGGATGGACTAAAGATAATAAATGTTTGGAAATAAATTCATTGGTTAAATAATGAATTGGTGAATGAATAAATGATCAAATAATGTACTTATAGAGAGAAGTTGATATTTATAAGAAGGGATTGAAAATTTTAATTCAGCAAATAAATTTAACTTAAGTGAATGAAAATAAAGTAAATATAAGCTTCGAATAATGGAATTTAAATTTAAAAGGCTAAAATGAAATTAACTGGATTAAAATAAATTGAATAAGCTGAAAATAATATCCAGTTGTATCCGAATTAAATTGAAATCGAATTGAGTTAAATAAAACTGAGGCAAAATAAAATTGAATTGGCATAAGAATTCAATTGAATTATTTAATGGAATTATATTCTTACCTGAATAAATGGAAAATAAGTGGAATAAGGATTGGAATTGAAATATAAAAAAAAAATCCTTAAAATAAAATATGTTTAGGTTGTAAATATGCATAAGGCTTGAGTTAAAAATAAAAGATGAATATATTTAAGCCTTGAATGAATGGGATTGTGTAAAGAATAAGTTGTGACTTGTTAAATTTGAAGGTGAGATAGAAAACCCAAAAATAAATATTTTAGATGAATTGGAAAATAAAATAAAAATCAAAACTTGAATTATAAACTAAATCGAACTAAGAAAATTAAAAGGGGAGTGATATTTGGAATAAAAATTCAAGTGTTGGATTATAAAGAAGGAAAGAACTAATAAATTAGTTAATGAAATTGAGTTGTGAGTTTATGATAAAGTTTGAAATAAACTCAAGTTTTAAATTAAAATGGATTCAAATTGTTGATGAAGTGGAAGTGGAGTGATTGTGAATGGAATTGCAATGTAAGTTAATAAAATTGGATGGTAAATTAAAAAGTGGATGGTGGAATCAGAACTTGAGTTATCAATGGAAATTCGACTTGAAGTGTTAACAAAGTAAATATAATTTGAAAGTATAAAATAAAAAATATGAAATGGATTAAAATAATAAAGGTATGAATTGCAAATCAAATCCAAATCAGTGGAAATAAGATGGAAATGGCTTTGTGATAAATTAAATGAGTTGAATCTGGGAAGTTAAATTCTATAATAACCAATCAAATGAAATTGCAAATTCAAAATGAGATTGGATTGAAATAGAATCAAGTTAAATTGAAAAGAGAACTTGTTTGCAAACTGAGAATGAGCTTAAGTATAAAATTTGAATAAATTGAAGTGAATTGACTTAAGCTGAATGAATGAAGGAGAGTTGAATTGAATTCAACTTAAACAAAGTCTAATAATAATTGGATTGGTTTTAAATCAAGTAAAAACAAATTTCAATTGAAGTAAAATTCGGTGAGTTGCCAGTAATATTTAATGGAATGAAAATGCTTAAATAAATAATTGTAAACCATTTAAATTTTTAAGGGATTGAAATAACTTGAGGCAATAAGGAAAATAGAATGAGTCAAGTTTATTAGAATAGTTTAAGTGAATTTGGATAAACTAATTATATTGAATAAATAAATGATGGAATAAATAAGTATCAAATGAAATATGGTTTAAATAAGTTGAGAAATGGTTTTGGAATGCAATAGCTTGGAATTGTCTTTGAACTAAATACAATAGTTTGAAATAAACAAATTTGGAATGAAATGTGAATGAATGGATTGTAAATGAAATTTAAATGGAGTGTGTCGAGCTAAATAATTGATTGTGAATGGATTAAAATTTAATTGCAATAAAACTGATAATTTATGATTTGTGAATAAATTTAAAAATGGAATTGAATTAAGTGTAAGTTGAGTTGAAATCAATTTAAATTGATTTTAAAACTCAAGCGCTTATTTATTCTCGTCAAATTGCAAAGAATAAATTGTTATTGAATGTAAATAGAAGTTATTAAAATACCTTGGATGGATAGGAATAAAATAAATTGATTTTTTAGATCAATTGGATTAAATATGAGTTCAGTTTGCTTAAAATAAATTAAATGCAAGCTATTGTGTTTTAAACCATTCAAATTGAAGGAAAATGGTTTATAAATTAATTGAAACAGTTAGTTTAGTATGAAAACTGTATAAGTTGCTTACAGAAAAATGTTTAATGTGAATTTCTTTTAGAATTCATATGTTTTAATTATTGCAAGTAAGTGAAATGTGTTAAACTTCTTATATTTGGCACTTACAAGTTTAAACTGAGTAAGTACAGGTACCTGGAAGCCATGTGGCTGGATTTGGTTGTGCTATTTGCTAAAATAAATAAGCTGCTTGCTTAAAATGCTAAATAAGGTACGCCTACTCAATTAAAATAGGAAATATGAACTGTTTTTGGTTTTTCCGACCGTGTGGGTCGATGTATATATATTTATCTCTTTTGTCAAATTGCAAAAGCTCCTCCGTACAAAGGAGACTCTGCCCAAAATTTTCAGAAATTTTGGGAGTTAGAAAATTTTTGGAAATTTTGGAAAATTTTGTTAATGACAAAACGATTTCAAACTGGGAAATTTAAATAAGTTAGTGAATGAAACTAATTAAAATAATGACATGAATTAGTTATGAATGAAAAATAAAATTTAAAGTTTAGAATTAAAAATAAATTGAATTCGTATGGAAATGAAAGAGTCAATTTGTATAGAAATAGATATAAACTAAAGTCGGAGATGAAAATAAATATAAGACACATATAAAGTGTTTAGGTTAACTTAAGAAAGGAATGATCAATTCTTAGTTGGAAATTGGATATTGCAGATATATTATAAATTGATATTTGGATGAATAGTGACATTTGGTAAGAAAGTTAATATGATGATTTGAGAATATTGAGGTTGGATATTAGTGTTAAGCAGAATATGCAGGTATTATAAAAGGGAAAAGAAGTGTGGATTTGATTTCAAGAGATAAATTTGAATTGCCCAACAAAAGGTACGTATTTAAATTTGGTATGGAATTTGATTGGGATTTGGATTTGGATTTGGATTGAGCCACTTGGCTTTTTGTTTTCTTTTTGGATTTGGGAGGCCGTAGAGCCATTTTCTAGTTGTACCGAGTCAGCCGCGCAAAGGAAACGCTGGCAAAATTTTTCGGGAATTTAGGGAGTTAGAAAAATTTTGAGAAAATTTTGAGAATTCAAAATTGGTTTTAAATCGAAACTTGAATGGTTAAACAAATGGTATGGTTTGGAACTTGGGAAAGGTTAGGAATATTAATGAAAATAATAATGAGTCTTTTATAAAAGATAGTTGGTAAGATGTTGAACTGTTAGAAACTGTTTGGTTTTGGGAAAAATAGTAACGGGTATTGGACCATTCTTCCTAACTAGTAATTTCGGGGACGAAATTCTTTTAAGGGGAGAGGAATGTGACGACCCAGAATTTTCAAGCATTTAAATCAGAATATTTAATCGATTTTAAATATTCAATGGTATAATTTTCAATTGAATTACGAATATCACAATTTATTTGACAATTAAATTATCGAATTAAATAACTGGAAGTTGAATAAAAATGTCGAATCTGGAATTTTAAGCCTGTTAAACATAATTTGAAGGCTTGAAAATTTTATATTGATAGCACTGAAAATAATAAAAATTGTAAAGTGAAATTTACAGTGGTTTGTTCAGTTTTAAAATATTATTGTTAAAATTGAATTTAAAAATAGCCTTCCGAGGCGCAGTCTCGGAATTCAACGAAACCAGTTTCATTGGGTCCGTAATATGGAATTATTATCGGATTTCAAATTTCGTATTGATCGGAGTTCGAATTTCAAACTGTGTAAATCGAGACAACGTACCCTTAAATTACAAACATATTTATATTCTGGTCAAAACTTTTTATGGAAGTCACACACCCTGGCTTCTAACGCAAGCTTCATTTTCACTTTAATGAACTTGGCCGAAGCATTATCATTCAGAATCAAAAACCGAGATCTAAAAAAAAAAATGTTTTTAAGCCGATGCTTCAAACCTTGAACATAAGAATAAAAATATCTATCTATTACAAGCCGAAGCCATCTTCAAAATTGAATCAATGGCCGCATACTCTTTCCCTTTTCAACCTAATAGCATCTCCTCGATGTCGCAGTAAATCGATGGCCACGTGAATCGAAGAAAGGGCACGAAGATTGCGAGCGTGCGTGAGCAAGTTAAGGTTTGGATGTCGCGAGTCAACTCGCGATGGAGGTTCGGTGATTTCATGAAGCGGTGCGGCGGCGTTAGGGGGTTTCGCAAACGAGGGGTGTTCGGCGGCGACACAGGTCAGGCGACGGCGATGTTCGACTCGCGACCGCAGTTCTCGATCGCATTGAAGAGGGTGAGGTCGAATCGACCTAGGGCTTCCCGATGCGTGATGTTTTGGAGGACGCGGTGATTGATGTTTGGGGTTTTCTGGTCGAGATAGTGGTGGTTCGCATGATTAGACCGCGATGGTGGTTCAAGTTGTGGCGTATCGTGGGTTTGGGTATACTTGTGTCGTGAATTCTGAAGTGGCAGCAGAGAGGTTCGAATATTTATCTTCTGTCTTCGGGTAATTTTGATTTAATATGTATATATTAATATGTAAGTAAGGGAAACTAAAAGTATACGGTTTAATCAAGAAAAAGTATATAACAATATTTAAATTTTTACTGTAGGATAAATTCCTGTTATTTTCAGAATGAATAAGCTTTAAAAGATAGGATTTTATTTTACATAGTAATATAGGTACATATTCATTGATTCAGACAGTAAAAATATATTTAGATAGGATTTTTATTTTTAAAGGAGAATTTGTTTAATTTAAATGATTAGTTTAAAAATAAATAAAGAAAAATAATAATAACATAAATACATATAGTAAGCCTACTGTTTAAACTCTAGGATATATACTAAGGTGATTAACTTGTTTAATTAGTCCATTTAATTATTAGTTAGGACTAGAATTTTTAGTTAGTAAATTATTAGGTTAAAACCAAATTATTAACTTAAAATAAATAGTAATTAATTATTCAATCAATTCAAATATTAACAAATCTTACAATGTTGACTCAAGGTTTTAAAAATCAAGGAAACAAGCCAGTTTGGAATGGATTGGAAACAACAAAGAAAAGGTGAGTAAATCTCAGTCAGTTAAATTATTTAAATTTAGATGATTAAATTTAAATAATTGTTTGAATGGTTGAATTTTTTGGTGTGCTATTGTATGCTATGTTTGGGAATTTAGACATTTTATTGTGCTAACGTTTGTGGATGCAGGGAAAACAGGTTGGAGGGATCCAACTGGATCCCTCAACATTATTTAAATTATTTAATATCCTCCGCTGTGAATATTGACATTCTATAATGAGTTATATTGGAATATTGAATGTTATGGTTGATTGGATATATTTGTGGTATAATGAATTGCCAAAATTATATAGATTGGATTTTGGGAGGAAAATAAAAGAAATGAATTTGTAAGTATAGTAAGTATAGGAAATTTGATAAAATTAGAATGAATTGAAATGAAATAGAAGTATGCTAAATACTAATAAATAATTTGAGTATGGAAAAGAATAAGAATTTTGAATAGACAGAAAATTATTGAGTTATAACTTAATTGATAACAATCAAAGAAATAAAGAATTATGTTAAAATTTAAAGTCTAAATTTATTTAAAAGGGTTAAGAAGTAATCTGAAAAATCTAAAACTTGTATTTTCAGTTAAAGTATGTTAAATAATAATTAAGAAATAAAATTTGAAATTAATGGTTTTTGAGATAAAATAGAGTAAATTTGAAATCAATTTGTAAATTGATTCAGGTGTTTGAAATTGAAATTTTCAAGAAGAATGTGGAAAGAAGTATATTTCCCTGGATAGCCAAGTACGTTTTTAAAGAAATTTTAAATATAAGATAAAAGTTTTAATATGGTCTTAAAAAAAACATATTCTAGAAAATTTATTATTTATGAATGTTTAAAATTCTTAAGTAAATATTTTTCAAATCTATTATTGAAATAACTATTTAAAAGTGACTTAGTATTTTATATTTAAACGTGAAAACCTAGTTTATATTTTATAAAGTAACCTTATTATTAAAAATCATATAGTAAGTATTTTTAGTAAATTATTGAAGTAGTTCTAACTTAAACGTTTAAAAGTATATTTAAAGTAAATTGTTTTTAAATTATTTTAAAAATCTAAGTTTTGTGCTTGGCAATTCCAGTGGAAATAGAATCTATTTGAGAAATGATTCTGAGAAAGGAAGATAGTTTTTGAAACTGTTTTCAAAGGATTGAAAATAGCAATATATCTCGTGAAGATATTTTTGAGATTTATAAATAGTTTGGAAAATTATTTATTGGTTGATGGTTGTTTTGTGAATATAATTGATAGTTAAATAACCGACTATCAATATTGGACAAATACGTTGATCGTTTCGAAGAGACCGGGATCGAGATTAATTTCTCGAAAACCACTTCGATTCGGTTTATACGTTTCGTGCGAAAACGTGTCCGAAGTCGAAGATGGAGTAGTGAAGTGCAAGGGCTAGTCGCTACTAATCCTGAGGATATTTCCAAATGGATGTAGTAGGAGTAGTGCCTTCGGTTCCGTTCGAACCCGGGACGGACTTGTATGGACGAATGCTTGCGAAACATCGTCAGGTGGACGATGGGCATTCTAAGTGAAAACGGTCTAAAAGGTAACGCTTAGCCTCAAGCCTCATCAAATGGGAATGACTGAAAATCAGGGGATATGCAGCAAGGTTAGGTGGGTCATGCCCAAGCAGGACAAGATAATTCCCCTGTCTAGATGTCCCTTTTTATATATTTCGGCTTAGTGGGTGGTTGGTCGCGCCAACCACGGGGTTTATCTTGTTCGGGACTGTTCAGTAAGGAATGGTTCCGGCCTTGTGTTGCAGGGGATGAAGGGAGTAATCCTCGGTACGGTGATCTAGGCCCCGTACTGTGACAGGTGGTACCCCAGTGCCTAGTCATTGTTGGAAATCCATTCTCCCTACGAGCCTTGTACGAGTTTTGTTTGTATTACCCACTCTGTGGCTAGTAGCTGGAATTTAATCATGTAACAATTTCGGCTATTTTATAAGTATTTGTATATAGACCCTATTATAATATCAGAGGATTTCTATAAAAATCGTTTTAGCTATCGTAAGGTAAAAACCCGACATGTTTATTTGTGGCGTGGTCTTACGAGATGCTTTTGTTTTCAAAGGATTTTGAAACTTTAATAATCAATTGGGTGTGATTTTCTCACGCTGGTATTCCAGACTGACTCGGGTATTATTTAACTATAATGCTCGGGTCAGACCGAGTATTATAGGATACAGGATATGTTGCTGTGGAGCTCAGGAGTCGAGTAGGATAGCGATACGTACTCATGTACTTGTATATATATATATATTCCGCTGTTTGAGTTGTGTATTTTGAGTGGTTGTGTATCCATTGTATTGTATTGATGTGAGATGTGACTGATGTACTCTGATGATGTAATATATAAACAGAAATATTTGATGTTGAGTAAAGATTATATATTATTCCGCTGCGATGGTTAGATTCTGATGTTGATTTTGTTTTCTCTTCTTCTACCTCTTCTTCTTAAACCCAAATGGTTCGTAATTTTGTGCAACTTGAGTTGATTGTTGTAGAATAGGGTTAACTCAAGGGGTACGGATTTGCGGGCTGTTACACTTCCTTTATCCGAATGGGTACGCCTCTGGAGGGACGTCCAAGAACCTAACCGAATCTCTGCTAACACAAGGCCAGGCTATCTTTATAACTAGGTAACTAACTGTCATGAGTATGCCATCCCCCGGTCGTAATCGACCTTTATTGAGGCGGCTCAAATTCCAACAACCGTGTAAGTAAAATATCTAGGTTCCATACCATAATACCACTTGTATCCAAAAGGAAATGCACATACCATTAGGGTCGCGAACCCCATAACCTTGCTGCATCCTTCCTATTTTTACCATTTCCCAGGGTGTGAGGTTTGATGAAATCTCGTCCCACAAAGCTATGCTTTACACAAAAGCCATGCTTAGATCAACCAATGCTCAACACTTAGCATGCCACATTACTAAATTGGGAATATACGTGACTATCAACTACATAACCTCTGAGCTTGTACGTCTCAAAGAAGGGTGTTAAGCTAAGAGAATAAATTCTCTGCCACTAATAGAAATGTATTCAATAGAAACCAGCTTTATATCCCAATGTGTAATGTCAGACATACATCCATAGAAGTCCATCCTGGGTCTGAATGGAAATGAAGGCACTTTGTCCAATTAAGGAAAGAAGTCCTTGCAAATCCAGATATCCCCAATCTCGTCCGGACTCCCCATCACATGGGGTAATTTCTATACTGGAGTAACTTGGTGTAGAGACAATCAACAAGCAGTCCTTTAGTTTTCGAAAATAATCGGTCTTCAACCACCATCTTCAAATGCAATTCCATTCCGTTGTATCATTATTCGGAATGGGTTTTCGACTTAATGCCCTCCCCCGGCCTTTTCGAATAATGAGCACTTATTTAAAACATATGGATACATTCGGATCTTAGTTAAGTCATAACTTTTAGCCCTTATTCCCAAAACCTTTCCTTTTGAATGGTTTAAACAAATTGTCATTTTTAATCTTTTAAACAAAAGATCCATCTTTTATAATTCAATACAGAACATTATATTAACGCATTAATTCATCACAGATAAATAACTTACATTTATCACAGCTTAATCCAAAGCAATTTATATCACAGAATATTACAGATTGACATACTAGAGATATTAATCAATCCAAGCATTCAATATAATTAATCATCCATAAGCAAGATTAACTAATCGCATAATTTATAATTAATTTAATTTAAACCAAAGTAATTAATTACCTAACCGTGCTCAATTAAGTTTGATTAATTACGAACCATTTGTTATTATTCTGATTAATTAATGAAATTAATTAATCATCCATAATTGCTTACATTAATTAATTATCCTATAATTACTGATTAATTACCCTTTAGTTATTAATTAATTATCTTTTAATTACTAATTAGTTAACCTTTAATTACCCAAGACCTTAATTAATTTAAGATAAACCATTTATCTTAATTATTCACTTAATTATCATTTAATATCTTATTTAATAAACCTTTGGAAATAATTTCTCATTAACCTACAAATTGACTTAAGACATTTAAGTTAATTAATGATTTACATTTACCCTTCTTTAATTAATCTACATAATTGCACTATTTAATTGAATTTCAAATAAACTTAAGAATTAATTACAAATAAAGGACATTTAATAAAATATCTTAAACTTAATTAATTTGAAATAATTTATTTTATAACTTTTAATTAATCCCAAACTTAAATAAACAAATATTATTAACAGTATTAGTTTAAGAAAATTTGTTTAAATTTGTTTTATTTTAACTTTAAAACCTTGTTTAATTTAAAATTTCTATAACAAATACCCGGGTCAAACCCAGATATATCCCGAGCCCAGACCCGAGAAAAATTCCCACTCTTTGTTTACATTGTTTTGGTTTAAGTTTTAAAAACTTTATTATATGTTAACCCCTCACGAACTTCCTAATAGCACACTTGAGCCATCACTTCATTTCCCCTAGTCAAGCCGAAGAGCAACTTCTTCCCCTCTAATTCACACAGCATCACCTAAACGATGATACACCTGACACACGTTCACGTTCATAGGCGAATATAGCAGCTTCGACCGTCGATTACATCGCTGGCATTTCAGCTTCAGCTACCACTTCCAATTTCGATCACCCAAACCTCGCATCGATGACGAACTCGAAATTGAGCAATAGCGAACCAACTGAAACAAAACAGTTTATCCAAAAACCTCCTCGACTAGCCGCCTCAAGTCACCAGAGCCCCCAAAACTCTGATCATAGCTCCGCCATTCAACCATGCTCTTATCCCCTTACTCCGGTCGAGTCTGGTGCTTCGACGACGCCGCAAACGCCACTTAAACCCAATCGACCAAAACAGACAATCAAACCCGAACACGTCATCGTGCCACCACCATGATAACCAGAGAATCCTCCGATCATTTTTCCCAAGATCGTCAACCAGCAAGCTACCTTCAGCCATGATCACGACCTCCCACTCCTCGCCGATCGTGAAAATTCACTCTAAAGACGAATTCCATTCAACCCAAGTATTCTCAATTAGTACTAAACTAAAAATCTTGATTTTGTTTTTAAAAATCATGGTTTTCGAGAACAAATCATATTATGGAAATGAAACAATAAATTATGCTGTTCAAACTTTGGCATGTTTTTGAATTTTTACTATATATTCTAATTTTCCAGAAAAACTTAAACTAATAACACTTAGAAATATTTTTAAAGTTAAGATATTGTTAATTCAAACACTTTTAGTTTAAACATCAAACTCTAAAAAGAATTAGGAGATGAGGATTTGAATTTTGGAATTGTTTAAAGCCTTTAATCTAGAACAGAGGCATGTTTTGCCTATACATAGACATGCACATAAATATCACCACACATATATACATGTAATCTAATTTACAAAATCATGCAAAGCATATTTCACATCATACTTCAAGGATTATCACATGCAAATCAAGATATAAACAGTTTTAAGCTTTTAAAAAAAATGTTTACTCGCTGTTTGATGATGAACAGAGGACACAGAGCTTTTGAAAATTGGAAATGTTTTGAACTTAAAAACTAGAAATTCGTTTTGATCTTGATCCGCTTGATGTTTTAGATGATCTTTGCTTTGATTTTTGTTGAATCTATGCTAGAGGTTTAAATTGTAAAAGATGGTTTTGTTTTCGATTTTATTCTTCTCTGGTTTGTTTCCGGTTTTAATTTTTAAATATGAAAGAAAATGAAAGAATAAGAGAAGTAGAGAGATATATATAATCTTGATTTTATTTTATTTACTATTTTTAATAATGGAAAGAAAATTTATAATATGACACTTGTTAAATTGCAAGTTATAATGTTTACACTTGTTCATTTGCATGTACTTATGTTTTTATATAATTTTATATAATATTTTATTTAGTTTTATATTTATATATGTTTTATGTTTTTATATTAAGCTTTTCCTTTTATTTGTATTTATATAACTATAAAGAAAATGATTAAAATCTAATTATACGTTAATAAATAAACATATATATATTAGTTTTTAAAATATAAAGTTTTTAAATCTAATCTATTTTTAAGATATTTATTTTTGAATTTCAAATCAAAATTCTATTTACAATTTATTTATATATATACATAAAACAAACATATATCTTATTTGTTTTGGAAAAATTCAAATTAGTTCACAAATTAATTCTAAAAATTATATTAATTACTAAATTAAATTTGGCTTAAAAATGAGATCGTTACAGATATACACTTGATAAAACTACAGGGATAGGTGAGCACAACGTCAAACCCGAGCCGAGGCTGGATTCAACTTAGGTGCAATACAAATACATCACAAAATTTTCATGTATAAATTCTTATGCAATAAGAAGCCAAAACATAACCATGCTAACAAGTGCATGAATGTGTACACATGAGAACAGGCTCGACAGTGGAGTCAAAGCAATATGAAAAATTAAGTGAAACCAGAAATATACAAACAACAAAATGAACCAGAGGTACACAAGACCACAATGTACTAGAAACATGGAGATGGCATTGACGTACACATGTTGATACATTCATGAGACCAATACAAAGGCTAATGGGTCAAGACAAAATGAACAATTCAGACTCAAGGAACTGTGCAACAGTCAAATGGTCAAGACCGGATACAAGAAAAACGACAATCGCACCATATCAGTAAAGCAAAGTTGATAGTGCAAAAAAGCGCACAAGAACAAGCTCATGAAACATCATATACAAAATCATTCTAACTGGGAAGTTTAACTCGAAGTAACTCAAGATCAAACAACATCTCTAGTTTCAGAACACCAAGGCAATCTCCAAATGGAACAAGTTCAATGTCAAAAGCAAACCAGTTCATGACAATGGCATAAAGTAAAAGGGTTAACCAAATTGAACATACACATACATACACACACGTGTGCAGTGAAAACCAGAGATTTAGGCATGTGCACCAGAATTGGAAACAAAGCAATGCAAAACTTTCAGATGAACACACATGAATGGTTAACAAAGATAAGGTCAACAAAGCATCCTGATTTTAAAATGATACGATCGGTTAAGTTTGAAGACCATCTCGTGCTAGTATATCAAGAGCAACAAAGACCAACTCAAATGTACATAATCAGGCATGGTGAAAGTGGCAAGCTACGGACTTCAAGTACAAAGCAAGAAAGTCAATATCAAACGAAACTGCAACAACACACATATAAAAACATACATATGTATGTATGTACATATATGGTGATACAGCGAGTTCATACACAACAAATGAAAACAATCATCATAGAAATATGCAGTGACAAATATAGGTTGCAGTGAAGCAGAAAACAAAATGGCATATGTACACATATGCATATGGAAATGACTCAAAGCATCATCAATGAACCAAAGCTCAATGCAATGAATTACAACATCCAAAAAATTTTCTAAATCAAGCAATGACAGCGATCAAGAGACCATCAAACAAGTGCAAAAAAGCAACATAACCAACTGGATGCAATGACCAACAGCCTCAACAGTAAATGATTCACATGACAACATACATGAAATAAATACATATGCATAAGCACATGAACTCAACAAAGTTTCAAACTCACTCAAATCAGAATGGACACAACCATAACACAATTGTGGATCATGGAAGATCAATATGAATTGTAGACTTGGATCAAAGCAGTGGACTAAGTGGCAAGAAATACAACATTTATATATATGCATATATGCAACTGTATACATACACAGCACAAGTTCAGGGAATATACTCAAAGTACATGAAATGAAAAAGTTCGACAAATCAAGTCATGAGTCGAACAATTTAGAAAATAGAATGTAATAGCAGTTTCAAAAAATTTGAAATTTGCCAGCAAATAAATGGAGCAGCAAAATCATGGGTCAAAACAGTGTTGTAGTGAATTTCAAATTGAGCAAGTAGAAATAAAAAGATTATCACAATTTTAACTACCAAAGTCAGAGCCGTGGTGGCCAAGGTAATAACAAAAAATTGAAAGAATCCAAACTATCATAATTTCATAGTGACCAAAGTCAACGGAAAAAAAAACAGAACAAAATTCCAAAGCAAATGCAAGCCGTGATAATCAAGCAAAGAATTATTTGAAATAGAACTGGTCATGATCAATCACAAGCAACCAATCAAAATCGAATGGCGGAGCTAGAATCAGCAGATTAATTCGAATGATTTATTCGAACGATAATTTAGGGAATCGAATATTGTAAATACTAATAACAACATCAGCATTAAAACAATCGAGTTCAAGCATATCAACAAGAATAGAAAAAGGAAATCACACACCTTTTCAATTTGAACTTGCCAATTTGAAGCAGCCATTTGCAAATCAAAGAAACAATCAATCGACAAAACAAGGAATGAAAAATCATCTATTCAATCGATCAACCGAAGATGGCGTGTCCCAATTTACAGAAACTCTAATTGTTAAAAGAGGAACAAGGCAGCCATTTTTCACAAAGGAGAAGATATGGCCGAAGAAATAAAAAGAATAAGGGCGACAATTTTTTTATCACTTAAACTTTTGGGCTGGTATCTTTTAATTTATATTAGGCTTTTAATTATAAATTAGAGTTTTTAATATTGTTTAGTTGTTTTTATTTTATATTACTCTTTTAAACTTTTGTAAAGTCTAGCCGTGTCATGATGGGATGAACTACGGTGGTGTAGTTTGAGAATTCACAACTCAGTGACTAAGTTGTGGCAGGGTTTTGAGCGTAGAGTTAGGTTAGTCAATAGTGGGTGTCGTGAGTTTACATATGTAAGCTCTGACTACTTAATTTCTAGTAGAAACCTAACGGATAGCACGTAGGCAGGGTTTTGCCGAAGCTGGGTAAATCTGTGTTGTTCTATTTCTGCTCTTAATATTTTGCTATTATCTATGTTGCTATTATTCTGCTAATGTGTAACGATCCTGAATTTTTACTAAATTTAAATTGATAATTAAATTAATTTTTGAATTTAAATCTATAAAAAATTATTAGTAAATAGATTCGAGTTTCCCCGATTCAAAAAGAAAATATATTAAGTCATATGAATTGGAAAATTTGTATATATGTGAATATATATATGTATATATTGGATTTGAGATAAATCTTAAATAAATGGTTTTTAAAATAAATAGAAATAAAAATAAGTAGTCATGTAAGAATAGAAATAAATATATAAGCTAATGTGATAAAAATAAACATAACAACTTTTATAATATGTACATAAAGTAAAATAAATATCTATCAAACATAAACAAAGCAAACAAATGAAAATGTTAATACATAAGCATATAAAACAAGGCAAGTAAAAGAATCAACAAGTATAAACAAATAAATGCAAGTACAAAATACATCATCTCAGCCACCAACAAGTGATCTACAGCCACCCAAATAAACTGCATAGTAAACCAGTATTGCTAAACAAAACAAAATACATACAAGTATGTAGCTTGCAAAAGAAAAGAAAGAAACAAAACAAAACATATATATATAACTCAGCCGAGTTATTCAAATGCAAGAAGAAAAAAAATAGGTAAGGTTGAAAAAACATAAGGTACTCAAGCATTTAATGCAACATACCTTATGCATTTAATGCAAGCATCCTTAACATGCTTTTTGTAAAAATAATATACTTCATACTTCCTTTTTATATGCATCAAACCCTCATTCCAGTTCATTATCACAACTAAGCAAACCAAAGCATGCAAGCATTCTTCTTCAATCTAACTACATGCATTCTTAAATCCTGAGACAATAAAGCAAATGTAAATCAAGGATTTGAGTAAACAACCCCTAGACCAATTCAATTTAAACATCTCAGTTTAAACAACATATAACCCAAATCAATAAGAGAATCTGGAAGAAGATTCCAGCTTGAATTTCAAAGCGAGTGTCAAAGGCTCTATTCTCTCTCTGGAAATCGGTGAGTAACTTCAATTTAAAATGCTTAAGTATATTTATATATATTGATTGATTTATGCTTGAACTAAATATGGAAATGTGTTTATATACTGTTGAATGATTGTGTGTTTATGAAATGATGCATGTATGTTTATAGCCTGAAATACTCCTCTGTATTTAAATTTTCAAGTTCATGTTTGCTTCAAAAATCCTTTTCTCTTAATCTAAGCATAATTTGGACATAGGATTTAAATAAAACTTGGTTGTTTTATTACAAATTTCAGTTTAAAATTTTATTTAAGATAAAACAATTTGGTATTTTCTCCGAAAATCGAGATATCTGAACCCAACTTCAAATAAGTAAAATTTTGAACTTCTTAATTCTTGAATTCAGGGTTACAAACAGAACTCTTATACTAAAATAAGATTTTTAAAGTAAAAATTATGATTTTTAGACAAAGGGTTTGAGTGCAGTTCGTCTTCGAAGGGAAATGGGGTTTTGGGCGATTTCCGGTGACGTGTTGAACTAGGGGAATCGGGGTTGCTCATGGTGATAGAGGAAGCTACGGTGGTGGTAGGAAAAATGACCGGAGGAGATGGAAGCCACGGTGGCGACGGCGGCGGAGCTTTGAAAATTTTAAACCTAGTTTTGCTATAGTTTTGTTTTTGGATTCATTCACCCTATTGGATGCATTGAGTTCGACGCAGTTTGGAGGGATGGTGGATAGGTCGTAAGTGAAGCTGGGGCCGGAGTTTGGTGGCCAACGGTTGTAGAAGCGACGAGCAGTTGGCGTTGACAGGGATGGGGTAGTATGGGTTCGAATGTTCCAGGTTTCAAGTTCTGGGTCGATGGGTTCGATTTTTGTTCGAGCTTGGAAGCGTCGAAATGGGTCCTGGTTTTGGGTCGTGGGGGTACGAGTGTTTGTCGATGATGGTTGCGCTGAGGATCAAAGGTCAGCGGCGCTTGTAAACGTGCATAGCGTGCACATCATGTCAGGGGGAGAAAGGCTCGAATTTTCCTCGAGTTGTTTTGTTTGGGGTCTCGAAGTTTTTAGGCATTTGACTCGGGTTTCATTCGAGAAAGAAGGGGGGTGGTCTCGAAGCAGTTTTAAGTTTTCTCGGGTCTCTGATTATTCCAGGTTTTAAAAACCTGAAACCTGTCTGTTTAAATTTTAGACAGAATTTGAATTTAAAACAGATTTTAATATAAGTTTACAATCAGAATTTAAAAGATGGAATGCAAATTAACTTTTGCAATAAATGAAGTTTTATAAAATTTAAAGTATTCAAACAACTTTAAAATGTTCAAGTATACTTTATACAATAATTTGAATTTAAATAATTGGGTTTAAACCCTTGTAAATTTCTTTTATAAGACTAATATTATTTAGCATGCAAGTTTAAAGGTTTTAAAAATTTAGTGGTAGACTTTATTAAAGATAAACTGGAATTTCATTTTGAATTTAGAAATGAAATTTAAAAGTAAAATTGGATGAAAAGTTAATAAATTAGTTTAACTTAAATTTATTAGTTAAATAAATCAATTTATCTTTAAAGATGGAATGTAAATAATTTGATTTAAACTTAAATTCAAAAATGGAATTAAATTGTAAGTTTAAAAGCAAAATGTTTAAAATATATATGTTAATGTTAATTAAGTCATTAATAAAGAAATGGATTGTCTTACAGATAATTAAGGTAATTAAAATGATTGAAATTATAAGGTAATTAAAGAATGATTTATCTTATTTATAAATTAATAAATTAAATAAATTAGAAATGATTAATAATGATTTAAATCTAAGAAAATTTCCTTAAATAAGTAATTAAAGAAATAATATTAGTTAATAAAGATAATTAACTAAGGATTATTAAATATTGATTGAAGCTAATTAATTATGTAATTGGTTTAAAAGGTTAATTTAATTAATATGATTAATTAAGAATAATTTTAAAATTAATTAAAGTGTTTGATAAATTAATTTATATCAAATGATTCGTAGGTAATAAATCAAAATTGGATAATCAATTCATAAGTAAATAAATGTAATTGGAAATAAATTGAATTAATTTGGATTTAACAATTAGTTAATCCTACTTATAAATGATTATTGAATGTTAGCCCTACTTATGAAGGATTGTATTGTATGAGATGCTTTGAATTGATTGTCCTATCTGATCTGTGACACTTTGTTCTGTGATTGTGCTATGTATATTTTATTCATTTATTTATGACAAATCTATATATTATCTGTGAATCTGTGAATGGGCGATAAGCTTTATAGTTATATCGCTTATCAACTATATTTCTGTGTTTGATCTGTGATGATTGAATGATGTTGCACTATTGTGTTAAACCCTGAACCACACTTATACACACACAAATAAGGATTTCACGGGGAAATCGATTAAGTCACAGATTTTGAAATAGTTTAATAGTTGAATATTTAAGTTCAAATGTTTTGGAAATGTTTTGGGATTAAAGTGAAAAGCTTTTGAAATGGAATTTCAAAGATGAAAGTTATTTGGAAAAACTTGATTAAGTTTGAAATTTGAATAATTTGATTTAAATTAGAATTCAATATCTGAAATTGAATTCTATATTCAGTATTTATGATATTAAACGGTATACAAGTTTATATGGGTTTTAAACCATTTTTAAAGTGTTGTTTTTGGGAATTTGAATTAACCCAAAAGATTAAACTTGTATAAATAAGATCGAATTTCTTCGAAACGAAAACTACTTGTTTTCAAATAATAATAGCTTTCATTTTGAAGAAAAGATCTCCAAATTATGTTGAAAAGGTTTCAAGTTTGAAATAGAATTGAAATGTTTTGAAAGCTATGAAATGAGTCTTTGATTCAAAGACCGAATGAGTTAATCCAACTTGAATTGAAATTGTTTTTGAAAGGCTATGAATGAATCTTTGGAAAAGATTTTGAAAACTATAAGTTGAATCTTTGATTTAAAGATTCAACAAGTTAATCGAATTTTGAAAGCTATAAGTTAAATCGTTAATTTAAAGATTTTAAACAAGTTAATCCAATGGAAATGGAAACTTTTTTGAAATCCGTAAATGGAATTTTGTGAAATTAATCTTTTGTTAAAAGATTTGAAATGGTGATTTGTTTAAACCATTTCAAAGAAAAGTTCAGGGTATTAAGTTGTGACTTAATTGAAATCCCTTATCCATATGTTTTAAATGTTGCGCTAAATATTCGGGTTAGCCGGGAAAGGACCTTTAGGTCGTATAACCCATTCCGAATATGTTATTCGACGTTATGGATAGCATTTGAAGACCGGTGGTGAAGACCGGGTATTTGCGAGAACGATAGGATGACCTATCGATTGTCTCTGCACTGAGTTGCTGAGGTATAGAGATTCCCTAAGTGATGGGAAGTCCAATCGGGATTGTGAATACCGGATTGCAAGGGCATCTTTGGAAGTGCCTTCGGTTCTGTTCTAAATCCAGAACAGGCTTGTATAGATTGTATGTCTGACATTACATTTTGATATATAAAGCAGATTTCTTTCAAATACATTTCTGTTGGTGGCGGAGAATTTATTCTCTTAGCATTAACACCCTTCTCTGAGACGTACGAGCTCAGAGGTTATGTAGTTGATGGTTATCAGCGATATATTCCCAATTTGGTAATGTGACATGCTGAGTGTTGCTATGAAATGATCATTGCTGATCATTTGCGATATGATCATTTGTTTGATCATTTATCTTTGTGATCATTACTTTGATCATTTTTTGACCCAAAGCATGGCTTTGTACCAAAGCGTGGCTTTGTACCAAAGCGTGGCTTTGTGGACGAGACTTCGTCAAGCCTCACAACCCGGTAATGGTCGAAACAGGAATCGTGGCGGCAAGGTTTCATGGGTAGCTTCCCTTGGGTAGGACCATTCCTTCTGGAAAGGGGTAGTATCATGGTATGGAGCCCAGATACTTACTCATGTGGATACACTATATCTATTATTGTGTGGTGTTGTTGGAATCGAGGCCTCGTATACAGGTCCAAAAGGACCGGGGGTGGTATATCTGAGGTTTCTTCCTCCCTGGGAAAGGGGTAGCCGGCCTTGTTTGGCAGAGATCCATTTGGGATGCTCGGGGACGTCCTTCCAGAGGCGTTCCATTTCGGTTTGGGAAGTTCCTTTGCCCGACCATTTGTTGGAAATCCATTCTTCAAATACGTACCTTGTACTGTTTTAGTTGTAGAACCTATCATTCACTTATGGTGGCGCCCCACTGTTTGGATGGTACATATAGTAGGCATAGTTCGAAATGTCTATGTTGGCTATGATTTATATCTTTACTTTCGAAATGATTTTTACTACACTATGCACTAGTAATAATATCAAATGTTTCTTTTTAATGCGTATCAAGCATCTTTGACTATCATAAGGAGAAATCTCCTCCGATTCTGCGTTTGCATTGTGTGTGTGTGTGTGTGTGCGGGAGGCCTTATGGTAGTCTCATTTTCTAAAAAGCATTGCGAATTGATTTTAAAATATTCCGTTGTTTGTTTTAAAAGATAAACTGTCTTTGTTACTCACACCAATCCCATGACTGATCCGGAGTTTATTGTTTCTTTCCTAAACTCTGGATGCTTAAAATTTTCTACACGAGCAGTCTAGAGTTGGGTTTTTCAGATAGTCAGGTTTAGTAGGTTATCTGGAGCTAGTTCAGTCTTTGGATGTGGACGAGACTTGCTTATCTTTGTGCATCGTTATTGTGAGTTCGTGCTACTGCTGGAGTTCTTCCTTGAAGACTATCTTAGAGTTATATTTTTTCGCTGCTAGATGTTATCTATTTTCCTTTTCTGTTGCTATTCTATTGTATCATTTCTCTGATGTATATTGATATCTATTGGATCATCTGTTGTATCAGATATTGTATATCAATGTATTATTCTTTTATTCCGCTGTGTTATTTACTTAATGTTGTTATAAGCTCCGGCGAATCAGATTTGAACGGTCGAATCTGCGGCATTCGAATACGATGTGAAGTATGGATGTCGATTTTCGAGCGTGAAAAATCATTCTCGTTACATGTGGTATCAGAGCTAAAGTAAACCTTTAGCTCAGGAGTATAACACATTAAGTAGCTCATTAGAGATAGGGTGAAGTATGCCCTAGAATGAGTATATCCCTAAGATATCCGTCTATATGCCTCAGTAAATTCTCTTACTATCAACTGATAGCAAGTATGAGTGCAAGAAGAGACCAAGATAGAGACAGGGGAATACGACTATAAATGGTCGATGCCCTGAAACAGTGGAAACAAACTTTCTCTATCAATCTCTTTCGATTCATCTTTCCAAATTCTTTTGATTTGCCTCGTGGTAGTTGCAATAAGAAGTTTCTATGCGATGATGCCCTACGAATCGTTGTAGAAAATCCTTACTTCGTATCTTCATCGATTTCTTATCAATTTTTGATTTAAACCTTAATGAATATGAATTGAAAATTTGAAATTGGAAATTTTGAATAAATTGGAAATTTTAATTTGAATTAAAATTGATTAATAAAATATAGAGCTAAATTTGAATTGAATCGATAAAACGGTTTCGTTTAAAACCAAATTTGAAATTCTGTTGTAATTTCTTGTAAATACCAAAGTCCGAAGAGGGACCAGTTATGTATATTTTGAGATATTCCAACTTGAGTTTGGAATTCATATCTTAAGTTTGAGAAATTATAGGAGATCGAATCTGTCCATCTCTGTGTTGTTTTCATGCTTGCGAATTTCGAGGACGAAATTCTTTTAAGGGGGAAGTCTGTAACGATCCCGAATTTTTACTAAATTTAAATTGATAATTAAATTAATTTTTGAATTTAAATCTATAAAAATTTATTAGCAAATTGATTCGAGTTTCCCCGATTCAAATAGAAAATATATTAAGTCATATGAATTGGAAAATTTGTATATATGTATATATTGGATTTGAGATAAAATCTTAAATAAATGGTTTTTAAAATAAATAGAAATAAAAATAAGTTGTCATGTAAGAATAGAAATAAATATATAAGCTAATGTGATAAAAATAAATATAACAACTTTTATAATATGTACATAAAGTAAAATAAATATCTATCAAACATAAACAAAGAAAACAAGTGAAAATGTAAATACATAAGCATATAAAACAAGGCAAGTAAAAGAATCAACAAGTATAAACAAATAAATGCAAGTACAAAATACATCATCTCAGCCACCAACAAGTGATCTACAGCCACCCAAATAAACTGCATAGTAAACCAGTATTGCTAAACAAAACAAAAATACATACAAGTATGTAGCTTGCAAAAGAAAAGAAAGAAACAAAACAAAACATATATATATATATATATATATATATATATATATAACTCAGCCGAGTTATTCAAATGCAAGAAAAAAATAATAGGTAAGGTTGAAAAAACATAAGGTACTCAAGCATTTAATGCAACATACCTTATGCATTTAATGGAAGCATCCTTAACATGCTTTTTGTACAAATAATATACTGCATACTTCCTTTTTATATGCATCAAACCCTCATTCCAGTTCATTATCACAACTAAGCAAACCAAAGCATGCAAGCATTCGTCTTTAATCTAACTGCATGCATTCTCAAATCCTGAGACAATAAAGCAAATGTAAATCAAGGATTTGAGTAAACAACCCCTAGACCAATTCAATTTAAACATCTCAGTTTAAACAACATACAACCCAAATCAATAAGAGAATCAGGAAGAAGATTCCAGCTTGAATTTCAAAGCGAGTGTCAAAGGCTCTGTTCTTTCTCTGGAAATCGGTGAGTAACTTCAATTTAAAATGCTTAAGTATATTTATATATTATTGATGGATTTATGCCTGAACTAAATATGGAAATGTGTTTATATACTGTTGAATGATTGTGTGTGTATGAAATGATGCCTGTATGTTTATAGCGTGAAATACACCTCTGTATTTAAATTTTCAAGTTCATGTTTGCTTCAAAAATCATTTTCCCTTAATCTAAGCATAATTTGGATATAGGATTTAAATAAAACTTGGTTGTTTAATTACAAGCTTCAGTTTAAAATTTTATTTAAGATAAAACAATTTGGTATTTTCTCTGGAAATCGAGATATCTGAACCCAACTTCAAATAAGTAAAATTTCAAACTTCTTAATTCTTGAATTCAGGGTTACAAACAGAACTCTTATACTAAAATATGATTTTTAAAGTAAAAATTATGATTTTTAGACAAAGGGTTTGAGTGCAGTTCGTCTTTGAAGGGAAATGGGGTTTTGGGCGATTTCCGGTGATGTGTTGAACTGGGGTAATCGGGGTTGCTCATGGTGATAGAGGAAGCTACGGTGGTGGTAGAAAAAATGACCGGAGGAGATGGAAGCCACGGTGGCGACGGCGGCGGAGCTTTGAAAATTTTAAACCTAGTTTTGCTGTAGTTTTGTTTTTGGATTCGTTCACCCTATTGGATGCATCGAGTTCGACGCGGTTTGGAGGGATGGTGGATGGGTCGTAGGTGAAGCTGCGGCCGGAGTTTGGTGGCCAACGGTGGTTAGAGCGACAAGCAGTTGGCGTTGACAGGGATGGGGTAGTATGGGTTCGAATGTTCCAGGTTTCAAGTTCTGGGTCGATGGGTTCGATTTTTGTTCGAGCCTGGAAGCGTCGAGCTGGGTCCTAGTTTGGGGTCGTGGGGGTACGAGTTTTTGTCGATGATGGTTGCGCTGAGGATCGGAGGTCGGCGGCGCTTGTAAACGTGCACAGCGTGCACATCATGTTAGGGGGAGAAAGGCTCGAATTTTCCTCGAGTTGTTTTGTTTGGGTCTCGAAGTTTTTAGGCATTTGACTCGGGTTTCATTCGAGAAAGAAGGGGGGGTGGTCTCGAAGTAGTTTTAAGTTTTCTCGGGTCACTGATTATTCCAGGTTTTAAAAACCTGAAACCTGTCTGTTTAAATTTTAAACAGAATTTGAATTTAAAACAGATTTTAATATAAGTTTACAATCAGAATTTAAAAGATGGAATGTAAATTAACTTTTGAAATAAATGAAGTTTTATAAAATTTAAAGTATTCAAACAACTTTAAAATGTTCAAGTATACTTTATACAATAATTTGAATTTAAATAATTGGGTTTAAACCCTTGTAAATTTCTTTTATAAGACTAATATTATTTAGCATGCAAGTTTAAAGGTTTTAAAAATTTAGTGGTAGACTTTATTAAAGATAAACTGGAATTTCATTTTGAATTTAAAAATGAAATTTAAAAGTAAAATTGGATGAAAAGTTAATAAATTAGTTTAACTTAAATTTATTAGTTAAATAAATCAATTTATCTTTAAAGCTGGAATGTAAATAATTTGATTTAAACTTAAATTCAAAAATGGAATTAAATTGTAAGTTTAAAAGTAAAATTTTTAAAATATATATGTTAATGTTAATTAAGTCATTAATAAAGAAATTGTTTATCTTATAGATAATTAAGGTAATTAAAATGATTGAAATTATAAGGTAATTAAAGAATGATTTATTTATAAATTAATAAATTAAATAAGTTAGAAATGGTTAATAATGATTTAAATTTAAGAAAATTTCCTTAAATAAGTAATCAAAGAAATAATATTAGTTAATAAAGATAATTAACTAAGGATTATTAAATATTGATTAAAGCTAATTAATTATGTAATTGGTTTAAAAGGTTAATTTAATTAATATGTTTAATTAAGAATAAGTTTAAAATTAATTAAAGTGTTTGATAAATTAATTTATATCAAATGATCCGTAGGTAATAAATCAGAATTGGATAATCAATTCATAAGTAAATAAATGTAATTGGAAATAAATTGAATTAATTTGGATTTAACAATTAGTTAATCCTACTTATAAATGATTATTGAACGTTAGCCCTACTTATGAAGGATTTTATTGTATGAGATGCTTTGAATTGATTGTCCTATCTGATCTGTGACACTTTGTTCTGTGATTGTGCTATGTATATTTTATTCATTTATTTATGATAAATCTATATATTATCTGTGAATCTGTGAATGGGCGATAAGCTTTATAGTTATGTCGCTTATCAACTATATTTCTGTGTTTGATCTGTGATGATTGAATGATGTTGCACTATTGTGTTAAACCCTGGACCACACTTATACACACACAAATAAGGATTTCACGGGGAAACCGATTAAGTCACAGATTTTGAAATAGTTTAATAGTTGAATATTTAAGTTCAAATGTTTTGGAAATGTTTTGGGATTAAAGTGAAAAGCATTTGAAATGGAATTTCAAAGATGAAAGTTATTTGGAAAAACTTGATTAAGTTTGAAATTTGAATAATTTGATTTAAATTGGAATTCAATATCTGAAATTGAATTCTATATTCAGTATTTATGATATTAAACGGTATACAAGTTTATATGGGTTTTAAACCACTTTTAAAGTGTTGTTTTTGGGAATTTGAATTAACCCAAAAGATTTAAACTTGTATATAAGCTCGAATTTCTTCGAAACGAAAATTACTTGTTTTCAAATAATAATAGTTTTCATTTTAAAGAAAGATCTCCAAATTATGTTGAAAAGGTTTCAAGTTTGAAATAGAATTGAAATGTTTTGAAAGCTATGAAATGAATCCTTGATTCAAAGACCGAATGAGTTAATCCAACTTGAATTGAAATTGTTTTTGAAAGGCTATAAATGAATCTTTGGAAAAGATTTTGAAAACTATAAGTTGAATCTTTGATTTAAAGATTCAACAAGTTAATCGAATTTTGAAAGCTATAAGTTAAATCGTCAATTTAAATATTTTAAACAAGTTAATCCAAAGGAAATGGAAATTGTTTTGAAATCCGTAAATGGAATTTTGTGAAATTAATCTTTTGTTAAAAGATTTGAAATGGTGATTTATTTAAACCATTTGAAAGAAAAGTTCTGGGTATTAAGTTGTGACTTAATTGAAATCCCTTATCCATATGTTTTAAATGTTGCGCTTACTATTCAGGTTAGCCGGGAAAGGACCTTTGGGTCGTATAACCCATTCCGAATATGTGATTCGACGTTATGGATAGCATTTGAAGACCGGTGGTGAAGACCGGGTATTTGCGAGAACGATAGGATGACCTATCGATTGTCTCTACCCTGAGTTGCTTCGGTATAGAGATTCCCTAAGTGATGGGAAGTCCAATCGGGATTGTGAATACCCGGATTGCAAGGGCTTCTTTGGAAGTGCGTTCGGTTCTGTTCTAAATCCAGAACAGACTTGTATAGATTGTATGTTTGACATTACATTATGATATATAAAGCAGATTTCTTTCAAATACATTTCTGTTGGTGACGGAGAATTTATTCTCTTAGCATTAACACCCTTCTCTGAGACGTACGAGCTCAGAGGTTATGTAGTTGATGGTTATCAGCGATATATTCCCAATTTGGTAATGTGACATGCTGAGTGTTGCTGTGAAATGATCATTGTTGATCATTTGCGATATGATCATTTGTTTGATCATTTATCTTTGTGATCATTACTTTGATCATTTGTTGACCCAAAGCATGGCTTTGTACCAAAGCGTGGCTTTATGGACGAGACTTCGTCAAGCCTCACAACCCGGTAATGGTCGAAACAGGAATCGTGGCGGCAAGGTTTCAGGGGTAGCTTCCCTAGGGTAGGACTATTCCTTCTGGAAAGGGGTAGTATCATGGTATGGAGCCCAGATTCTTACTCATGTGGATACACTATATCTATTACTGTGTGGTGTTGTTGGAATCGAGGCCTCGTATAAAGGTCCAAAAGGACCGGGGGTAGTATATATGAGGTTTCTTACTCCCTGGGAAAGGGGTAGCCGGCCTTGTTTGGCAGAGATCCATTTGGGATGCTCGGGGACGTCCTTCCAAAGGCGTTCCATTTCGGTTTGGGAAGTTCCTTTGCCCGACCATTTGTTGGAAATCCATTCTTCAAATACGTACCTTGTACGGTTTTAGTTGTAGAACCTACCATTCACTTATGGTGGCGCCCCACTGTTTGGATGGTAACTATAGTAGGCATAGTTCGAAATGTCTATGTTGGCTAAGATTTATATCTTTACTTTCGAAATGATTTTTACTACAGTATGCACTAGTAATAATATCAAATTTTTCTTTTTAATGCCTATCAAGCATCCTTGACTATCATAAGGAGAAATCTCCTCCGATTCTGCGTTTGCATTGTGTGTGTGTGTGCGGGAGCCTTATGGTAGTCTCATTTTCTAAAAAGCATTGCGAATTGATTTTAAAATATTTCGTTGTTTGTCTTAAAAGATAAACTGTCTTTGTTACTCACACCAGTCCCATGACTGATCTGGAGTTTATTGTTTCTTTCCTAAACTCTGGAAGCTCAAAATTTTCTACACGAGCATTCTAGAGTTGGGTTTTTCAGATAGTCGGGTTTAGTAGGTTATCTGGAGCTAGTTCAGTCTTTGGATGTGGACGAGACTTGCTTATCTTTGTGCATCGTTATTGGGAGTTCATGCTACTGCTGGAGTTCTTCCTTGAAGACTATCTTAGAGTTATATTTTTCCGCTGCTAGATGTTATCTATTTTCATTTTCCGTTCTATTCTATTGTATCATATCCCTGATGTATATTGATATCTATTGGATCATCTATTGTATCAGATATTGTATATCAATGTATTATTCTTTTATTCCACTGTGTTATTTAATGTTGTTATAAGCTCCGGCGAATCGGATTTGAACGGTCGAATCTGCGGCATTCGAATACGATGTGAAGTATGGTTGTCGATTTTCGAGCGCGAAAAATCCTTCTCGTTACATAATGTCAGTGCTGCGATTATTTTATATAATTCCACGTTAAATTTTTATTATTATTAGTATAGGGTCCCTCCCCTTCAAGGGTGAAATCGATCCTACACATAGAGTTTTCTAATTCATATTCGAGGACTTAGAATTTTTTAGTTCGTAGTCAGGAACTTAGGATTTTCTAGTACGTAGTCAGGGACTTAGAATTTTTAAGTGTACGATCAGAGACTTAGGATTTTCTAGTCCGCACTCATGGACTTAAAAAATTTTAGTCCGTAATCAGGGACTTAAAAAAATTTAGTCCGCGGTCAGGGACTTGGGATTTTCTGGTTTGTGGCTAGGGACTTGGAATTTTTTTAGTCTACGGTCGCGGACTTGGGATTTTCTAGTCCATAGGTAGGGACTTAGAATTTTTTAGTCCAATTCAGGGACTTAGGATTTTCTAGTTCGTAGTCAGGGACTTAGAATTTTTTAGTCCGCGGTCGGGGACTTGGGATTTTCTAGGCCGTAGTGAGGGACTTAGAAATTTCATCATGGGCAGTCATGTTTCCACCCGAATGGTTTATACTCTGGTCCATGGTCAGGGACTTAGAGTCTTCTAGTCCATTGTTAGGGACTTTGAATTCATTTTTCCGCAGTCGAGGACTTGGGATTTTCTAGTCTGCAGTCAGTGACTCAGAAATTTCATTGTGGGCGGTCATATTCCCACCCGAATGCTTTATACTCTGATCCGCGGTCAGGGACTTAGAATTTTTTGTCGTTCTCTCAATGTCGAAAACCTTTGTTCCTTATTACGAACTTCGCTTTTCAATTCATCTACGGGAATTGCTAACTGAACAAATTTACAATGCTCACCTCGTTTGATCCCATTGGGGATTGGTATGATTGATTGACTGTAAACTTCGTGAATCTGTTCATACATCACAGATATCGACATCAATTAATTCCAATGCATACTCAACAAAAAATGCAATAAAGTAGCTTATGCGAAGGAAGCTTCAAGATTTTATTCATTATATGAAAAGGAGTAGAATAACTCGTCTTATTACACATTAAAAAGGTCAAATATCAAAGCAAATGTCAAAAGTAACTAGTACTAAAATATAAAAGAAATAGCCCAAGTGAAATAGCATCGTCGATGCTCCCTGTTCCATTCTTTTGGAAGTGTTGCGCCATCAACAGTCGCTGGCTTGAAAGTCCCTTCTCCAAGCCTCTGTTAAATGACGTATGGCCCTTCTATGTTGGGTTCATGTGCGATGGGACTGGAAAAATTCATTGCAGGACATGGTCATCAACTTCAATTCTCGATCGAACTTTGGTATTATAGCACCGGGCGATTCAATGTCGATGTGCAACTGCTCTCAAATTGGCCTGCTCGCACTTCTCATTAGAAAAATTCAATGACTCCAATAAGAGATTTTGGTTTGTTCCGGGACCGTGGTATGTCCCTTGATGGTAAGGGATTTCGAGTTCTACTGGAATAACTCCTTCATGTCCACAAGCAAGAACAAATGGAGTATGGTCGGTCGCGGACATATGAGTTGTCCTATAGGCCCAAAGTGCCATGGGAAGCTCATCCACCCACTTTCCTCTAGCCTTCTCCAAACTCTTTTTTGAATAGATTTGATAATATTTTTTACAGCTTCGACCTGTCCATTTGCTTGAGGGTGAGCGACTGCCGTAAAACTTTTTCAATACGATACCTTCAGCAAAACTCTTTAAATTCAACGCTATCAAATTGAGTCTCATTATTAGTTACGATAGTCCATGGAAGTCCAAAATGACATAAAATGTTTCAAACAATTAAGTTAACAACTTCCTTGGTTGTAATCGTGGCTAACAGCTCCGCCTTGGCCCATTTGGTGCAGTTAATTGCGACAATCGCGTAATTCACGCCACTTTTGGAGATTGGTAGAGAGCCATGATGTCGATACCCCACACAGCAAATGGCCATGGACTGACTATTTGTGTGATCTTCGTCAACGAGGCTCTTGGCACTTTTTCATATTTTGGATTTGTCACATTGTCTAACATAGTCAATTGCATCCCGGTTCATAGTAGCCACTAGTTTCCATAATGGAGTATCTTTTTTGCTAAAGTTTGCCCCTTAGTATGATTGCCACATTCCCCATCGTGGACTTCTTTTATGACATGCTTTATCTCCTCATGGGCTATACATCGGAGTAAGGGAATGAAAAACCCCTTTCTACACATAATTCCTTCCTTCATTATATACCATAAAGGCTTGCGAAGAACCTGTCGCTTTTCATTTCTCTTCTCCGGCAAGATTCCATGCAACATTTATTCTTTAAATGGAGTCATCCATGATTCCCTCTCTAGCTCCGTCTTAAGTATTTGGTCAACTTCCATCATATTTATACTTGGGGTGTGTAAGGTTTCGACCGGGACCAATCTCATCTATTGCACATAACTAATACTCACGAGCTTGGCTAGTGAATCGGCTTCTCCGTTGCGCTCAGGCGGGATATGCGTAATGTCATGGTATCCTATATCCTCTAACAGCTCCTGAACTCAGGAAAGGTACGAGGCAAGTCGTTGTCCCTTATCCTGGTAATCTCCACTTACCTGATATACCACCAGTTATGAATCACAAAAGATTTCAAGAGACTTTACTCCAAGCTCCGTAGCGAGTTTTAGCCCGACGGTCAATGCTTCACATTTGGCATCATTACTTGTAGCAGGAAAATCATGCTTCAGAGTGTAACAAATTGACCGATTCTTAGGGATTACAAGAACAATAAATGCTCCAAAACAAGGGTCATTAGATGCTCCGTCAATGTACATCTTCCATTTCATAGTAGAGGTTACTCTGTTTCTCTAGAGGCTCATTCTATATGGTAAACTCCGCTATAAAGTCTGCCAATGCTTGTCCTTCAGCTCTTCATGGAAAATTTGTAATGTCAAACTGGCTGAGTTCGATATTCGGTATAAGTAATCTTCCAAATGTCTCGGATCATTGCCGGACCTGTCGCAACCGCTGATTGGTATACACATTGATTGGATGGGCTTGGAAATACAAGCAAAGCTTATGGGGCGCGGTCACCAAGCAGTACACCAATTTCTCTATCTTCGAAAAGTTTCTTTCTGGCCCCATTAATCGTTTACTGACGTAGTGCACCTGTCTCTGAATCCAACCTTCCTCACGAACCAATGCGGCACTTATAGCATGTAGTGATATAGCTAAGTAAATATACAACTCCTTATGATCTACCAGCTTTGACAAAACAGTGGGCTTCTCCAAATGATTCACCATTGCTCGGAATATTCCTTCACAGTCTTGCATCCACTTGAAATTACTTTTCCCTTTCCTTATCAAATCGATGAAGGAAATGCATTTATCGGTCGCCCTGAAGATGAACTAACGCAAACCGGCAACCTCCCCCGTTCAAACTCTGCACTTGCTTAATGGTTCTAGGTGCTTGTATACCTCGAGTTGCTTGATTCTTTTTTGGATTAACTTCAATTCCTCGAGTGTTGATGTTAAACCCCAAGAACTTCCACGATGCAACGCTAAATGAGCACTTCAAAGGATTGATTTTCATGTTATAGAATCGAAGGATATCGAATATTTTCACTAAACCCCGAATGCGGTCGTTTGACCATCGTGACTTTAGGAGCATATCATCCACATAAACTTCCATCGTCCTTTCAATCTAATCCTTAAGCATTCAGTTAAACAGACATTGATAAATTACTCTAGCATTCTTTAATCTGAATGGCATTACTACGTAACAATATAACCTAACATCCATAACAATACTGGTATGATCCTGATCTGGGACGTGCATCGGGATTTGGTTATACCCTGAGTACGCATCCATAAATGATAACAATTAGTGCCCTACAGTTGAATCAACTAGCTCATTAATTCATGGCCGGGGAAAACTATCTTTAGGGCATGCCTTGTTCGAGTCCAAATAGTTAATACACATTCTCCACTTCCCATTCGCCTTCTTCATTAACACTGGATTTGATATTCATTCGGGATAGAAGGCATCGCAAATAAACTCACTGACCTTAAGTTTATCCACCTCCTCTTTAAGAGTGACGGATATCTCTGGACCCATGCTCGTCTTTTCTGTTTCACTAGGACATATTTCAGATCAATATTCATTGCATGGCTCACGATGACAGGCAAGATCTCACACATATCAAAATGATTCCAAGAAAATACATCCAGATTCTCTTGGAGGAAATTAGTAAGTTCTCTCATCATAGATGAACAGAGTTTTGATCCAATCTTCAATATCCGCGATGGGTCATCATGGCTAACTGTGATACCAATCGTCAGTTCAGCCGATGCTACCTTGGTCTCTTTGGGTTCCTCCTCATCATCCCTCGGATCTATGTCTCTATAGAATCGATAATGGTGCCCAAGCCATGGCTTAGGCGTCAATTGTAAATCTTCTATAACTTGGATGCGAACAAACTTATCCACACCCATTCCCTTCTCTTTTCACTGGGTCTCTCTTAACTCAGTCACATAATAGGCACATCCATTCGCCCGATTTCCATGCACAACGCTTACTCCGTTATAAGTCGCAAATTTCAACGACAAACATCACGAGGCAAGAGCTGTCCGGAATTCAGCCAGGGCCGTATGGCCTAGAAAAAAATTGTATAGCGAATCAACATCCAAAACAACGAATGGTAGGATTCGCACCCTCCTATGTTCACCTTTCCCCAACTCGACCAACAATTCTACATAACCGACTGCCTTGGTAGCCACACCATTGAAACCATGTACTTGAGCTTTAGACGTTTTCAAATCCTTAGCCTCCATCCTCATTTGATCGAATACCTTAAAGATAATATTTAGTGCTTCCACAATCAATTAAAATTCCTCTCACCAGGGCAGGGCCAATCATTATGGAGATAATCATCAGATCAATAGTAGAGGCCTCCACTCTATCAACATCTCTGCTTCTGAATACTTTAACATCCGTCATTGTACGTTGCTGCTTAGCCGGAGTTCCATCCTCCATATTCAAAAAATATTTAAAATCCACATTTCTCATTGAACTAGCATAACTGTCCATTTCCTGCCAACTTCTGCCTGTAGGATGCGGTCCACTAATTGTTTTGTTTATTACCAACCTTCCATCGGCCCGTGCAGGCTCCTTAGTTCTACACGGCGCCTGCCCTCGATTGGGGTCAGACGTCTCCTGTCCGCCATCCTGTGGATTTTTCACAAACGATTGAAACTTTTCTCCCAAATCAATTTCTCAATGACATCCTAGAGACCCACACTCGTCCATATTGTGTCTATAAGATTCATGAAATCAATATTTTCTTGTGTGCCTCCGTCGATTTTTTGGGACACGGCTTCTTATACTGGAAAGTACTACAGGTAGACAGATAAACGTTCTCCAGGGATGCATTATAGATGTCACACATAGAAAACTTGGACCTCCAAATTCTAGGCTCCCCCTTTCGGTCACGATTCCCTTCTCCACTTCTTTTTATGTTGATCCGGCTTGTTTTGAACATTGACTTGAACCTTCCTGGAACTCTCGCCAGACTAATTTATTGCGATGTTTCTCTATACCCCTTCTTCGCTTGGCCCGTGGCATTGCTTTTTCAGACAACCTGGCCTCATCCTTTCTCATGAACTAGGCCGCCTTTGAGTAGAAACGCTCCAGCGTGACCGATGGTTTTCCCACTAGCCAATTACCGAAATCGGATGCGAGGTCAACCCCTTGTCACAGCCATAAGTATTGCATGGTCATTAGGGTTACTAACTTCAGTGGTAGAAACATGAAATCTCTAAAAGTAGTCCTTCACTGATTCCCCCAGAGCCTGGATTACACTGGAGAACGACATCACATCTTTGGGGCAAATAGCGTGAATCCGGAACTACTCCACAAATCTTGTTGTTAGCTCATCAAATCTTAAGATCGATCATGGAGGTAATCTTTTGAACCACATTTAGCGATCCAAGAAATATTTATAGGGAAGCATCTGCATTTGGTGACATCATACATTCTTGTTGAGTCCATCAACCATTCGTACCCCATGATGTGCTAAGTTTTCCCTTCATAAGTAGGTATCATAGGCTTGTTAAACCTTTTAGGTTACTTCGCCTGTAAAATACTAACGGTAAATGGAGTGTGTCTCCTAGAGACTTTCCATTCATCTATTGTCAAGCCCTAGTTCTCCTTCATTAGCGGTATTGCCATTGTGGATAAATTCGGTGTCTAGATAGGTGTGGCCAAGTGTTGTCGTGCTCCACCTCGTGCGAATGTCCTGGTCGGTGTCTCTGGGCCATATCATGCCTCCTTGGCCTATCATCCTCCCAATATGTATCCTAAGCATTCAATTCATTATCATTTTGGAGAGGTAGTTGGTCACCATCCAAACGTACTCACGCGTCCAAGATCTCGAATCTAAGTCGAGCATGACACCCCAGCTGTAGTTGAGGAGCCGTGCCCCTTGTTGAGGGATTGGTACCGACCCCTAGAGAGGGATCGACATCGACCTGTCTTGGTAGGCCATGGTGGTCTGACAAGTGTTGGCCCGATGTCCCTGCTTGTGCTGCTTCTACTCTATGACGCCTTCGCCTGTGATGTTCATCTGATGAAATTGAACTATCCAACGCCGAGTAAGAAGTGAGATCCCTTCTGGCGCTTTGCCGCTGTAATCGAGCAATCTAGTTCATCAAGTTGTCATTAGCCTATGTTTGATCATTTAGTTGTACATCTTTCCATTAGCTCTCTCATCAAGTCATTGAATTCAGCTCTAGTTATGGAATCAGTGGGGTTCTGAACTGTAGCAGGCTCCACATTCGCATTATCAGGTTGATTGCTTGGACCCCCTTGGTGGACATGGGCGATTTCATGGGCATCAACATTCTGGGAAGTAGATCTAGTACGCCTTACCATTTTGAATTTGCTTAGATCTTGATAAATTTGAATAGTATCTATAAGCTTCTGAAGATGAACCTGGATCTCCTTTGAGAGATTTCCTTAATCCAGTAGAAGCAAAGGTGATCCTAAAAACCTGAGAATCAATGCTCCCAATGAAAGCACCAAAATGTTTGCGTTCAAATTGGCCATAAACTCCGAAGAACAGATTTAAGTAGTGAAATAAATAAAGAAATTAAATGAAAACAGAGGAGAATCACCAAAGATCGAAGAAAACTCATCATAAAGCAAAAAACAAGATTTATAGTGGTTCGGCGTTGATCGTCCACTTTCAATATTCTCTTTACTTCTCCTCAATTCACTTGATTACAATTACAAACAACAAGAAATAACAAGAGATCAGAAAAGAATGGAGGAAGTTAGTTACAATAATGGCAGAGTTTCATTAACAACTTAAGAGTCCCAGAATGGCCTCATGTACCTGTATTTATAGCCTCCAATCCATCTTAAAATTCGACAACAGAACCTCCTCCACTATATGGGCCCACCATAGGATGGGCTATGCCCAACTCTCAATGGATGTATAGGGATCAGTATTGATCCCTTCATGAGTCGAGTTAGGACTAGCGATCCCTATGGTAGCTCTCTTATGATCTATAATGATGGTGCTTCGAATATCATAGTGCTTGGACTTGTAGAGCTGAAGTTCTTGCAATATTTCAACTTAAATCTTTATTGGTCTAGGCAATGACGATCCTTCTTGATGCCCCTTATATATGCCGACCCATACTTAACTAGCCATGCCCTACCGATCCATACTATATGGACTGTATCATGCCGATCCTTATCCTTCGAGGACGCTATACTGTTCCATTCTCCACTCTAAATACATTATGATGATCCATGTCTCTTGAATGTAATATGTCGATCCATGTTGTTATCCCGCTTTTTGGAAAAGCCATGATACCAAAAGATCGGTCAAAAACAAAAGACGATTCGTCTCAGAGATTGGTTGTACTTCACTTCGCTATGGATATCGATGAATTTTGTCCGAGCCCGGATCAGGCTACAATTGATAGGGAATGACGAGCAAAGCCATGAAAGCCAGTGTTCCAAATTTCATCGTATGAACGAGATATGATCGATGCAAGTTAGCCAAAGAATGTCGTTCGAACCCATCAAAAAGTGGAGGAGATGCTCATTTCGAACCCATAAGATTCGAACCCATCATGTTCGAATCCATCGGTTTGCATACGCTTCGAGTCGATCGAGTTCGAACCGATCAGGCATGATATTGATCACTTCGAATTGATCGGTTCGAATCCATCAGATGGGCATCCCCTCAACACGTTCGTATCCACGCTAGAGCACTGTTTTGTATCCATCGAGTCCAGAGAACTTCGAATCCATCACCACTAGTATGCCCTACTTCGAATCGACCAGTCTCATGCCCATGCACTACTTCGTATCGATCATCTTCGCATCCATCAGATTCGAACCAAGTCAACTAGCTGGGATGACGTGTCATTCAACGATACAAACGAAGCGAAGATCATGGATGCGAAGCGGTCGACTCGGAGAAAAAATAGGATTGATGTGAGGAGTGCACGCCACGTCACCAAAGAACCACGTGATCGATCGAGTCGAAGGGAGTGGATTCGAAGCAATGGATTCAAACGCAACAGCCCTCATGAAAAATCGCAAATTGAATCAATCATATCTCCTAAACCACTGATCCAAATGCAACGAAATTTTCACAGTAGCTTCCATACAAGGTAAAGATTGTTCCTGCCAAGTTTCAACTCGATTGGATCATTTTTTGATGGATTCGAAATCACTTCGTATCGATCTCAAATCGAGTCGAAACTTGGTGGGGTCGGTCGCGTGGGCCCACTCACGTGCCAGAAAAAGTCTCCCGAAGTTTGAGCGAGATCTGGGCCTCCTACGCCTATAAATAGATCCCCTGGTCATTCAGAAAAGAGGATCTTATGGATCTTCTACCATTAAACGTCCAGACTCTGCCGGATTCAATTCCATACTTCATTATCGTTGTTTTAATCAGATTTGAAAGCTATCGTCAATTGTAATCTGCTGTAATCGCTTGGAATCATCAAGTGAATCAATAAAGACATAAGCTTCAAAGTGTACGTAGGCAAGATCGTCGAACCACCATAAATCCTGTGTTTGTGATTGTTATTTAAGAATTATTGTGATTGTTATTGTTTAGATCTGAGTTCTATATTGATTGTTTCTGATTTATGTTCATAAACGCGTGCTTTCACGATATTGGGTGTTTGTGACCAATTTTGGCGCAAACACATGTCCCATTAGGGCATCATGCCAATCCCACTCTGAAAAGCACACCATACCGAATCCTTTTGCTTCATGAGTCATGCCTAACCTTTTACAGTCTCACCCAAACCATCTATCTTGCCAAATAACTATGCCGACCTCCCACCATGTTAAGTATATACCAATCTCTCCGTCATCTCATCCAATTCGGCCAATGTCCATGTCGATCCGTATTCCAACCAAGCTAAACTCTATATTTCCAACATCCTGCTTTTTCTATCTGTTAACTCTGTTTCCCCTAGACTGGATACAAATGTCCGGACATTATATTTTGGCCATGTGGCTAATGTCTCATGATCATCGTCCTCATCATTAGTCGAGTTTGGCCTTCAATATCTACCCTATATAGCCGGGTCAAGGCACCGAGTAACATGGTCTACATTTAAGGAATTTTTCTCTTTATAATTTAGTATCACTTGAAGTTTGAAAAATGCATTTATTAGCATTTGGTTGTTATTTTTACAAATAAAGTTAAACATTCTGACTATGATTGTCAAACGACATTTTTTTTCGGTTGAAATTTAGGGTGCGTTTGGCGTACATCTCTGATAAGGTTTGAAAACACGTATAACATCCATTCGTATTTCTAATAAGTTTTCAGTCCCTGTTTTAGAATTCACGTGCACACAAAGGCCTAAATACCCTTTATATTTTTAACATTTCTAAAGTATAACTTTCTGTAGAAACATTAAATCAACATACCATTGTCGCCAAAAGATCAAAAAAATTATGTTCTTTAAAATGAGATCCTTTATTGATACATCATATTTGTAATAAATGTGCAATTATTCCATATACTGGCAGACAATTCTGCAAATTTTAAACATTTTTTATTTTGCTTTAAATTTGCAACTATTTCATATAGTTGCAGAAATGTCTGCAACTATTGCATATAATTATGGACAAGTCTGCAATTATTGCATATAGTTGTGGAAATTTCTACAATTATTGCATAAAATTGCAGGCATTTCTGCAATTATATGGTATAATTGCAGACATTTCTACAACTATTGCATATAATTGTTGAATTGTCTGCATCATACCATATAATTGCAGAAACTTTAAAAACATCAATTTTAAAAAAAAATTACATATGCACAATGACACTTGCTAGAAAAATAATAAAATTTGCCATTTAATGGTAAAAATGGTTTGTTAATCCGTCGTTTTTACAAGAAGTTATTGCATTTTAAAGATTGATAATTGATGGGGTGCAAATTTTAATTATGGATGTGAGAATTACATTCATATATGAAGTAATCAACATTGCTACAATGGAAAAGAGGGTATTATAGGGAAGAAAATTGTAATATTTGAAAATATAGATGTAATTTATATATTTTTTCTTGAGAAGAATGTTTTGTGTATAAAGTTTGATTTTAGGGACGTGTCCCTTATTTTCACTAAAATTTAAATGCGATAACACTAGATATTACAGTACGTTAACAATATTTCATAACCATACAAGTTTTATAGCTGGATTAGTTTTTCTCTATCTCTTAGCTTTATATTTTCTTTGAAGATGTTTCTCATGTTAGCATTATGAACTATGAATGTTTATCTTTATATTTTTAATACATTCTACAATTCTTATTTGTCTCCTTTTGAGTCCAACTTCATTAATGGGTTTAATTTGGCTAGTGTTAAATTTAATAGTATCCTTAATGTGAGTATGATCTTAAACATATTATTTTATGCATTTTACCGAACTACTTTCTTTTTGAAATGAATGCTCAATCCAACTTTGTATGCTTTATTTTTCGAATTCACTTTGTTCTAGAATATGCCAATTTTATATTGATATGCTACATCCAACTTTTACCTCGTCTTATGATGCATTCATCTGTAAATTTGGCTCACTTTACAAAAGTATTAACAAGTTAAGGCCATATTCAAAACAAACTTCGAACTTAGATCACTTTTTGGTAAGTCAAGCCAACATGCACTGGTGCAGTTCTGAATTGCACTGGTGCTCTAAAGTAAATTGTTTAAAGAAGCTAAATCAGTCGGTATAAAATGATTTTGATGGTAGCATGTCAAAAAGTAACCTAAGCTTGTGATATTCTTTACAAACTGGGCTATGTTGTTCTTTGTTTTCTAATGTGATCCAAGTTGATAAAATATAATATCATATATGCTATATGACATATTTTTGGAAAACATTGTTATGCGATATTGCAGTTGAGAACATACTCACCCTTTTTTTACTTAGTCTTGATACTGCTACATGGATCAAAAACTCATGCTCTAAATTGTTGTCAACAAAAATTTTAAAATCCTATGATTTAAATAATGTTTCATATCAGATCTCATCTTTTATGATAGATTCACACTCCTATTCAAACTCGATTAAAGCCGCATTTTTGAAAATCCTTCAAGCTACATACTGATATATTCAACATACTTATTTGAATATGCAATTTCAATTCTACCGTTTTCCCCTAAACAAAATTGTAACCATTAAAAAATTGAATTTTAGATTTAAACGTAGAACTTCAAACATCAAAATTAACATAAAAGCATGTAACGACCCAAAGATTTTCGACCTCGAAAATCGACACTAATACGTTTACTGTATAGAGTGCCGAGCAATCGAGTGCCGAAAATCCCAACCTGTTAGGGTTAAGAAGAAAAAGGGGTAGAAGAAGAATCGAAAACAACAACATAGAATCTCACAATCGTAGCGAAAAAAATATAATTAAATATAATTGAAATAACAACATTTATACGAAGAAAAGTTGTAACTGTCTATATATATAAGATATCAGAGTACAACAAATCTGGATAGTTATATTAACTTGTCCTCTACTACTGTCTATATAGTCTATACTTCACAGCAGAATATAATCATTACGTCTCTACCATCCATCTCATCTCCTGAACTCCAAACATCCTAACCTTAAAATCCGTAATACTCGACCTGACCCGAGCATTACAATAAAGTAACACTCGAGTCAGGCTGAAAACCAGTGTGAGTAAACCCATCTAATATGAAATACTTAAGTTATAAAAACCTCTCTGAAAAACCAGGGTAGCTCGTCCAATAATACGAGTTCTCATCTTGTTATAAACAACACTTGTTGCTAAATCCACTATTAAAACAATATCTAATGCAGTTATTTATTCAAATAATCGGGTTTACTTAAATTTTCAATTCCAGCCTATTTGATACTATAAATCAAACCCATAACGATTATAGTGGTTATTAAATCAAAGTGGTTCCGGATATCGAGGATATCCGATCCCAGCCTCTTCGAATCCAAAGGCCGTCAAAACAATTCAATTTCAGAATGTCAACATTCACATATAAATACCATCACAATATCTACTCGAATAGAACGTCTCACATTTTTATTTAACTGTTCGGTTTAGGGTACTTCATATCACAGAATAACTGAAAGGACTCATTAGAGAAATCCAAGCTATTCAATGTACCTAACCATTTAAACCATTTATGATCTATATTTTCAATCACACTTATCATCCATCTAATTTGAAAAAAACATTAAGTATTCTACAAACCCTGTTTATTTAAGTTAAAATTAATCACAAACTATTTATTTTACTATGGATAAATTCTAGATATTAATCCATAATTAATTTATATAAAATTAACCTAAGTTTAATTAATTTATGTTTTAATCATTTTATTTACATTAACCATTAACTAATTAAAATTTCAAATTATTACTTAAGAGATTAGGCAAAGCTCTGTTTATAGAAATAGGAATTTAAAGTCAAAGAAAATGGTTAGAAGAAAACTTGACTTTGATAAACTCAAGACATTATTCCCTTTTTTACTTTTACCTTTATTTTTTCTTTTTCTTTACCTTATCTTCTCTTGTTTTCTGGCCCAACCCACCCAATACTTTCCCTTTCTCTATATTTCCCTTTGCTTTGAATTTTTCTTTTAATCTTTCTTTTCTCTTTCCCTTCCTTTTTCTTTTATCTATTTCCCTATTTACCCATCTTTGATCAATCTCTGTGCAACCAAAGTGTCATGGGCACACCGATCTCCGATTAGATTCTCCGCCACCAACCGCCTACGTTGGTCACACCTGACCCCGACACCCCATGTCAACCTCTGGAACCACGGCAACCGACTAGGTCACGAAAATGACCATCACCCTAACCTGGAACAAAAAGAACTATGATGGTCCTGACTCGACCTTCGAAAATTGACAACCTTACTTCACTTGTACTCGAATGCCGCAGATTCAAACGTCGAATCAGGCTTGTCGAAGCTTATAACATATTAAGTATAACAACACAGCGAAAGAAAAGAATGAATATCATATACAACTCCAATGATACAATATCCAAATATACAACAATGATCAATATCATAGATACAATGAAATGCTACAGTGGAAACACCAATGAACTAGCAGCGGAAACAACTAGAACTTGAAACTCCATAAGAAACACTAATATCAGCAATCTCCATAAATAGGTGAACCACCATCAAGTTCCACCAAGATAAGCATGGTCAATCGTCCTAACCAAATGCTTCAATATCCAAAGTCTCCAGTTGCACCAAGATAAGCACGGTCAATCGTCCTAACCAAAGGCTTCAATATCCAAAGTCTCCAAAGAATTACAAAGAGAAAGCTGAAAGCTACTGAATCGATATCTACTATCTGAAAAACCCAACTCTAGACTGCCCGTGTGGAAAATTGTAGGCACCTAGAGTTTAGGAAGGGAACAATAAACTCCGAGTCAGTCATGAGACTGGTATGAGCAAACAAAAATAGTTTTATCTTTAAAACAACAACAATGATTTTAAAATATTGAAAACCGCAATGCTTTTTGGAAAATGAAACTGCCATAAGGCCTCCCGCCACACACACAATGCAAGCGCACACTTGGGGGAGATTTCCCCTAATGACAGTCAAAAAATGCCTAATACGCCAAAGCCATTTGATATTATTATTAGTGCATAGTGCAGAAAACCTTTCGAAAATCTAATATTAATCTTAGCTAGCATACAATATTTCGTCGTATGCCTACTATAGCTACCATATTCAGTAGCAGGTTACCACCATATTTCATGGCAGGTTATACAACTAAAACCGTACAGTGCGCGTATTGTTTCTTTGGACTTCCAACAAATGGTCAGGCTCCGAAATAAGTACGCCTCTGGAAGGACGCCCCCAAGAACCTAACCGGATCTCTGCTAACACAAGGCCGACGCTACCTCATGCTTTAACCAAGCTATAACATTGGTAACTAACACACAAGTATTCCACCCGCAGTCGTTGCCGACCTTTATCCGAGGCTCCTCTCAACCAACTACCATAAAGCAATAAGTTTGTAGCAACCACATAGGTTAAATATCTGGGCTCCATACCATGATATCACCTTTTATCCAGAAGGAAATGGACATACCCTAGGGGCGCGACCCCTGAAAACCTTGCTGCAGCATTCCTGTTTCGACCACTTCCGGGGTGTGAGGTCCTGATGCAGTCTCATCCACAAAGCTATGCTTTTCCAAAAAGCCATGCTTCGATCAATAAATGATCAGCAGCACTTCGTGTGCCACATTACCAAATTGGGAATGTATCACTAGTAACTATCAACTACATAACCTCTGAGCTCGTATGTCTCAGGGAAGGGTGTTAAGCTAAGAGAATAAATCTCCACCACCAAACAGAATGTATTTGATAGAAACCAGCTTTACATCTCAAAGTGTAACGTCAGACACACTTCCATACAAGCCTGTTCCGAGTTCGAATAAAACCGAAGGCACATCACAAAGAAGCCCTTGCAAATCTGGATAATTCCCAATCACGTTCAGGCTCCCCATCACAAAGGGTGCTCAAATCTCTATAACGGGGGCCATTCGGTGTAGAGACATTTGACGGGTTATCCTTTCGCTTTCGAAAATATCTGGTCTTCACCACCGTTCTTCAATTGCTATCCATAACGTCGTATCACTATTCGGAATGGGTTATATGACACAAAGTCCTCTCCAGCTAAACCGAATAGTGAGCGCAATATTTAAAAACATATGGATATGGGATCTCAGTTAAGTCACAACTTATTACCCAAAACTTTTCTTTCAAATGGTTAAACAAATTAGCATTTACAAATCTTTTTGAACAAAAGATTCACTTCACAAAGTTCACAAAGTTTACCAATCTTTTACATAGATTCATTAATATCTTTCCAATTCAAATCTTTTATAGAAAAGATACGCTTTTCAGATCCCTTTTCAATTTGAAAACAAACTTAACCAGTCTTTAACAAAGATTCATTCATAGCCCTTTTCAAAACAATTTTCCTTTCAAATTGAATTAACTCATCCAATCTTTAAATCAAAGATTCAATTCATAGCTTTCAAAATCATTTCCACAAAACAATTCCATTCCAAAACTTTTACATAAGAGATACACCATTTAAAATGCTCTTCAATTTCAAATCAAGGTTGGACTATCTTTCACAAATATAAGTTAACAGTTTTCAAAACTATTTCAATTTGATTTGAAATCTTTCAACGCAAATTGGAAACCCTTTCCTTATATGAAAGCTATTATTAATTGAAAATGAATAGTTTTCGTCTCAGAAAAATCCGATTAGATTTGCACAAGCTAAAGCCTTTCAAGTATAAAACTTGGGTCAAATTCAGACTTCCAAAGTAATGCACTTGAAATACTTTAAAGATGCTCCATATATATTATATAAAATATGCAAAAACCTTTCAAACCAAATTTCCAAACATATCTTCATATCAATTTCCAAACATATACTTATGGAACTCAATTCCAAATCTTTAATTTAAATTTAAAACAAATCATTTAAATTCCAAAACTTTAACATGTTATAATTTCATCTTTAAAACTACTTTTCGAAAGCTCTTCAGATTTAAGCCAATTCCATTTTCAAAACCATTTGGATTCAAAATTCAAACTTTTAAAACTATTTCAAAAATATATGTGACTTAACTGATTTCCTTGTGAAATCCATATTTGTGTGCGTATAGTGTGGTCCAGGGGGTTTAACACAATAGTGCAACATCATCAATAATTACAGATTCAAGCATATCAATATCGATAAGCGGTATAATCTAATAACGCTTATCTCCATTCACAGATTCACAGATAAAGTAAATTTATCAATCACAAAGATTCATTATTACGATTCGATGTGGATTTCGGATAACCGATTGGAATCCGACTCCCTGTTGCATCGAAATTCAAATGCCCTTTCATGGGCAAAGGGGTTTTCATATTCACACAGAAACAAATCACAAAGTATCACAATCACAACAGGGGTATTAATCAGCTCAAGGCACTTCAATAAAAATCAATCATCTAACAATGAGATGAATTAATTGTGTGATTATACTCAATTAATCACATAATTATTTTCATTAATTATTTTTAATTAATTTCATAAGTTTAATTAACCTTAAGTTAATTACATAATAAATTAACCCTTAATTAATTACTATTAAATTAATTACCCATAATAAGTGATTATCCCTAATTACTCTCATTAAGTGATAATTAATTAATTATCCTCAAATTACTTAATTAAGCACATAAATTGATTATCTTTAATTAGTTATTCTTTAATTACCCGACTAATCAACTTTAGTAATTAATTACTTTTAATTAAGTAATTACCTTTAAGTAATCAATATTCTTTAATTACTTCCATTAAGAATTTTAAATTCATTATTTAATCACCTCATTAAATCACCGGTGAAACATTTGGAAATCAAACTATTATACAATTGCCCTTTTTAAACAAATAATCCCAAAATATTTTAAAACTTTGTAAAAAAAATGTTCTAAATTTTGAAAACTTGCTGCATTTCGAATAGCCCGAGCCAACCTCTTGTTTACCTGAGCCAAACATAGGTTTACACGCATTCAACTACGGGTTCCCCCCACCATTTACCTGGTTTGAGCTTTCTCGCCATTTTCTTTTGGACGAACCCGAGTAACCCATCTCCTTCCCAAAATTCCAATAACGCAACCTGATACACCATGAACCAGTGCAACGTGCACACCACCACGACCCACTACGATCGACCTCACTGACATCTATAGGTCAATGTTGACCTCTTCCATTCATTCCAGCAACCCAAAATGGAGACGAGCCTGAAAATCAAATTTCAGCATTCTCGTACTCCATTGGAACAACACCCACCGACCAATGATCATCCCTACTCGACGCCACAGACTAGTCGCGATCATCTTCGATGAACCATTGTTGTCGCACGACTTCGAGAAACCAAGACGACAAAGCTAACTCCTTAAACCCTATTTTAACCTTGTACCATCAATTTGATCATTGATAAATTTAATCCGTATTTTTCCCATAATGTGCATCCGTCCACCTACCTTCGCCCTGAAGCACGGCCCCCAAAACATCAGCGTTCGTCAGATATCGACAAAAACATGCTTTCTGTTCAACTCGAGAAATCTTGATCAACCCAATCTTAAAATTCATTATTTCTTTTTCTAAATTCACTATTTACAAGCACAAATCAGATCACAGTATCAAAATGCGAATTTAAATCGTTTGATTGTCTGACAAATATTGATTATCACTGTGATATTTAATTTTTGAATTATTTGCTTAATATAATTGTTTGGAATTATTTTTAAAAATAAATTCTGACAAATACTAACCCTTATCATTTAGAAAACAAATCTTAAAAGAGATTGGAAGAAGAGGAGTTTATTTTTGAAATTATTGAGAGCCTCTAGGTTCTAACAGAGGTATACACATACCTATATGCAAACATGCACAATATTTCTATAGATTCAGGCATGTAATTACAATCCATATGTCCCCTTTTTCAATCACATTTCAATAATAAATCCAAGCAGAAAGATATAAAGTCAATTCTAAGTCAGTTTGCTCACCAGTATATGTACAAAGCAGGGAAGAAACAGGCCTGGAAATTTATTTTAAACTTGAATCTGGAAACTCATTTTGATTTTAATCTGGAATGCTTTACTTTGAAACTGGATTTGCTTTCCAGGCTTGAAAACTTGATTCAGGTTTTGCTTTCATCTGAACTTTAACCATTTGAAACTGGAAATTGCTTTTAAACTTGCCTGTTCTTTTCATTACACTTTGATGCTTCCAGGTTTAAGTTTGCTTTATTTGATTTTCCAGGCTTTGCTCTAATTTCAGTTTGAAAACTGGAAGCTTGATGATGTTGAATTTGAAATCTTGAATTTGTTTTTAATGTTGAGACGATTTCAGGTTTTTGATTTGAATACTTGTTTTCTGGTTCATAAATTTCCTTAGTTTACGGGTTGGAGAAAAACTGAGAATAGCCTGGTCCTTTCTCTTATATATGTTTTATATGATTTTCATATTTTAAATTTTTAAAAGGAAAATTTGTTTTTCCACATGTATTCTTTCTTAACATTTGTAAAATGCATGTCTCAATTCTTGTACACTTGTTTAATCCACATAAATTTATGTAAAGACCTTCTTTTTAATTTATTTATAATTTGTGTTTAAACCCTTGGTTTAAAAAAAATTCTTTTTTTAAAAAAAACTTTGTTTTAAACCCTCTCTTTATTTTAATTTATGAAATAAGTTTCATGTTTTTACTTATTAATTATGAATTATATCTTCATAAGTTTATATTTTAGTTTTAAATCCTTACTTTATCATAATTATGTGATATGTTTATTTATTTTGTTTCCTTACATTCTATTTTGTACTTATACAATTTAAAACAAATGATTTTAAATAAAATTATTCATTACAAATAAATAATTATATATATATATATATATATCCATATATATTAGTCCTTGGAAATATAAAATTAGTAAATCCAATTTTATTTCTAAAATATTCATTCTTGAATTCCAAATCAAATTTATTTTAAATACATTTATATTCAGACTTCGAATCAAATTTCACATGATAACCCATTTATATAAATAGATAAACATACATCTAATTAAATTTGGAAATTCAAACACAATTTAGATTTTTATTCCCAAATCTTCAAATTAATTTTCAATTAAATTTAAAATTAATATGTATAAACAACTAACATTTTATTTTATTTTGGAAAACTCTATTTAATTCACAATTTAATTTCAAAAATAGATTCAATTATCAAATTAGACAAGGCTAAAATCCGGGGATGTTACAGATTCCCTTCTTAAGAAAATTTTGTCCTCGAAATTTGAAAGCTAGGGGACCACAAAGAATATAGAAAGATCAAGAGATTAATCACCAGATCTAACTGAATATCTATTCTGCATTTGGCTTACCAAATCAGAATATCAATAATGGATATGAGAACGAATCAAGATACTCGGGTCACCAGAACTATGAAATATACAGGGTATTGGTTAGTTCGAAAGATAACTAACCACTCGTAGAATATACCTGGACCCAACAGAATAAACAGATATATGGATGCAATCCAAAACTTTTAGTTTAAACAACCAAAATATACCTATTAACTGTAGCAACCAAAGCAAACAATTCATCTAAACAAACAATTCTGACCATCTGGAGTTTGAGTCCCATGCAAATATATCAAAGCTTCTTCCTGGAGCTGCCAAGAACCATCAAAGAATTGAGTAGAGATGATGAACAAAAGAGATTGATAGGAAAAGATTGTTTCCGTGGTTGTTACAGGGCATTTACCATATGATGTGGTACTTTCCTGTCCCCTATCTCGTCCTCTTCTTGCACTCATACTCACTGTCAATGGATAGTAGGAGAATTTACTAAGGCATACGAACAGATATCTTAGGGATATGCTCATTCTAGGTCATACTTCACCCTATCTCTAATGAGTTACTTAAAGTGTTATACTCCTGAGCTAAAGTTTCAACCTTCAGCTCTGATACCACTTGTGATGGTCCTGACTCGACCTTCAAAAATCGTCACTCGTACTTCACTTGTACTCGAATGTCGCAGATTCAAACGTCGAATCTGGCTTGCCGGAGCTTATAACACATTAAGTATAACAACACAGCGGAAGAAAAGATTGAATATCATATACAAATCCAATGATACAATATATAAATATATAACAATGATTAATATCAGAGATACAATGAAATGCTACAGTGGAAACACCAATGAACTAGCAGCGGAAACAACTAGAACTTGAAACTCCAGAAGAAACACTAATATCAGCAATCTCCATAAATAGCTCGAACCACCATCAAGTTGCACCAAGATAAGCACGGTCAGTCGTCCTAACCAAAGACTTCAATATCCAAAGTCTCTAAAGAATTACAAAGAGAAAGCCGAAAGCTACTGAATTGATATCTTTGAAAAACCCAACTCTAGACTGCCCGTGTAGAAAATTGTGGGCACCCAAAGTTTAGGAAGGGAACAATAAAATTCCGGTCAGTCATGGGGCAGGTAGGGAGCAAACAAAAACAGTTTTATCTTTAAAACAACAACAAAGATTTTAAAATATTGAAAACCGCTATGTTTTTTGGAAAATGAAACTGCCGTAAGGCCTCCCGCCACACACATAATGCAAGCGCACACTTGGGGAAATTTCCCCTTATGACAGTCAAAAAAAAGCCTGATACACGAAAACCATTTGATATTATTATTAGTGCATAGTGTAGAAAACCTTTCGAAAATCTAATATTAATCTTAGCCAGCATACAACATTTTCGTCGTATGCCTACTATAGCTACCATATTCAGTAGCAGGTTACCACCACATTCCATGCAGGTTATACAACTAAAACCGTACAAGGCGCGTATTGTTTCTTTGGACTTCCAACACATGGTGAGGCTAAGGAACTTACTTACCGAAATGGGTACGCCTCTGGAAGGACGCTCCCGAGAACGTAACCAAATCTCTGCTAACACAAGGCCGACGGCACCTCACGCTTTAACCAAGCTATAACATAGGTAACTAACACACAAGTATGCCACCCCTAGTCGTTACGGACCTTTATCCGAGGCGCCACTCAACCAACAACCACAAAGCAATAAGTTTGTAGCAACCACATAGGTTAAATATCTGGGCTCCATACCATGATATCACCTTTTATCCAGAAGGAAATGTACATACCCTAGGGGCGCGACCCCTAAAAACCTTACTGCAACATTCCTTTTTCGACCATTTCCTGGGTGTGAGGTCCTGATGCAGTCTCGTCCACAAAGCTACGCTTTTCCACAAAGCCATGCTTCGATCAACAAATGATCAGCAACACTTCGTGTGCCACATTACCTAATTGGGAATGTATTACTAGTAACCATCAACTACATAACATCTGAGCTCGTACGTCTCAGAGAAGGGTGTTAAGCTAAGAGAATAAATCTCCGCCACCAAACAGAAATGTATTTGATAGAAACCAGCTTTACATCTCAAAGTGTAACGTCAGATACACATCTATACAAGGCTGTTCCATGTTCGAACTGAACCAAAGACACTTCACAAAGAAGCCCTTGCAAATCCGGATAATCCCTAATCACGTTCAGACTCCCCATCACAAAGGGTGCTCAAATCTCTATACTGGGGGCCATTCGGTGCAGAGACATTCGGTTATCCTTTTGCCTTCGAAAATATCCGGTCTTCACCATCGGTCTTCAATTGCTATCCATAACATCGTATCACTATTCGGAATGGGTTATATAACACAACGTCCTCTCCCGGCTAAACCGAGTAGTGAGCGCAATATTTAAGAACATATGGACATGGGATCTCAGTTAAGTCACTACCTATTACCCAAAACTTTTCTTTCAAATCGTTAAACAAATTACCACTTACAAATCTTTTTGAACAAAAGATTCACTTCACAAAGTTCATAAAGTTTACCAATCTTTCGCAAAGATTCATTAATATCTTCCCAATTCAAATCTTTTATAGAAAAGATACGGTTTTCAGATCCCTTTTCAATTTGAAAACTAACTTCACCAATCTTTAACAAAGATTCATTCTAGCCCTTTTCAAAACAATTTTCCTTTCAAATTAGATTAACTAATCCAATCTTTAAATCAATGATTCAATTCATAGGTTTCAAAATCATTTCCACAAAAAGATTAGATAAAAGTTTTCAAAACAATTTCAATTCGATTTGAAATCTTTCAACACAAATTGGAAACCCTTTCCTTATATGAAAGCTATTATTAACTGAAAACAAATAGTTTTCGTCTCGGAAAAATCCAATTTGATTTGCACAAGCTAAAGCCTTTCAAGTATAAAACTTGGGTTAAATTCAGACTTCCAAAGTAATGCTCTTGAAATACTTTAAAGATGATCCACATATATTATATAAAATTAGCAAAAACCTTTCAAACCAAATTTCCAAACATATATTCATATCAATTTACAAACATATACTTATGGAACTCAATTCCAAATCTTTAAATTTAAATTTAAATTTAAAACAAATCATTTAAATTCCAAAACTTTAACAAGTTATAATTTCATCTTTAAAACTGCTTTTCAAATTCTCTTCTGATTTAAGCCAATTCCATTTCCAAAACCGTTTGGATTCAAAATTCAAACTTTTAAAACTATTTCAAAAATATCTGTGACTTAATCGATTTCCTTGCCAAAACCATATTTGTGTGTGTATATTAGGGGTTTAACACAATAATGCAACATCATCAATAATTACAGATTCAAGCATATCAATATCGATAAGCGGTATAATCCAATAATGCTTATCTCGATTCACAGATTCACAGATAAAGTAAATTTATAATCATAAAGATTCTTCATTACGATTCGATGTGGGTTTCGGATAACCGACTGAAATCCGACTCCATGTCGCATCGAAATTCAAATGCCCTTTCATGGGCCAAGGGGTTTTCATATTCACACAGAAACAAATCACAAATTATCACAATCACAACAGGGGTATTAATCAGCTCAAGGCACTTCAATAAAAATCAATCATCTAACAATGAGATGAATTAATAGTGTGATTATAATCAATTAATCACATAATTATTTTCATTAATTATTTTTAATTAATTTCATAAATTTAATTAACCTTAAGTTCATTAAATAATAAATTAACCCTTAATTAATTACTATTAAATTAATTACCCACAATAAGTGATTATCCCTAATCCCTCTCATTAAGTAGTAATTATTAATTATCCTTAAATTTCTTAATTTAGCACACAAATTGATTATCTTTAATTAGTTATGCTTTAATTACCCGACTAATCAACTTTAGTAATTAATTACTTTTAATTAAGTAATTAACTTTAAGTAATTAATCTTCTTTAATTACTTTCATTAAGAATTTTAAATCCATTATTTAATCACCTCATTAAATCACCTTTGAAAACATTTTGAAATTAAACCATTATATAATTGCCCTTTTTAAACAAATAATCCCAAAACATTTTAAAATTTTGTAAAAAAATATATTCCAAATTTTAAAAACTTGCGGCATTTCGAATAGCCCGAGCCAGCCTCTTGCTTACCCGAGCCAAACACAAGTTTACACCCATTCAACTTCAAGTTCCCCTACCATTTACTTGCTTCGCGCTATTTCACCATTTTCTTCGAGACGAACCTGGGTAACGCATCTCCTTCCCAAAATTCCAATTACGCAACCTGATACACCATGAACCAGTGCAACGTGCACACCACCACGACCCACTATGATCGACCTCATCGACGTCTACAGGTCAACGTTGACCTCTTCCATTCATTCCAGCAACCTAAAACGGAGACGAGCCTGAAAATCAAATTTGAGCATTCTCGTACTCCACTGGAACAACACCCACCGACCAATGATCATCCCTACTCGATGACACAGACCACCAGAGGTCGTGACCTCTCGCCTGAACCTTTGCCTGAGCTCCACGCTCCCATTCCCCTATCCGCGATCATCTCCGATGAACCATTGGTGTCGCAAGACTTCGAGAAACCACGATGACAAAACTAAGTCCTTAAACCCTATTTTAACCTCGTACCATCAATTTTACCATTGATAAATTTAATCCGTATTTTTCCCATAAACTACATCCATCCACCTACCTTCGCCCCGAAGCACGGCCCCCAAAACGTCGGCGTTCGTCAGATATCGACAAAAACATGCTTTCTGTTCACCTCGAAAAATCTAGATCAACCCAATCTTAAAAATTATAATTTCTTTGTCTAAATTCACTATTTACAAGAATAAACCAGATTGTAGAATCAAAATGCGAATTTAAATCGTTTGATTTTCTGACAAATATTGATTATCACTGTGATATCTAATTTTTGAATTATTTGCTTAATATAATTATTTGGAATTATTTTTAAAATAAATTCTGATAAATACTAACCCTTATCATTCAGAAAACAAATCTTAAGAGAGATTGGAAGAAGAGGAGTTTATTTTTGAAATTATTGAGAGCCTGTAGGTTCTAACAGATGTATACGCATACGTATATACAGACATGCACAATATTTCTGTAGATTCGGGTATGTAATTACAATCCATGTCTCCCATTTTTCAATCACATTTCAATAATAAATCTAAGCAGAAAGATATAGGGTTAATTCTAAGTCAGTTTGCTCACCAGTATATGCACAAAGCAGAGAAGCAATGGACCTGGAAATTTATTTTTAAACTTGAATCTGGAAACTCGTTTTGATTTTAATCTGGAATGCTTTACTTTGAAACTGGATTTACTTTCCAGGCTTGAAAACTTGTTTCAGGTTTTGCTTTGATTTGAACTTTAACCATTTGAAACTGGAAATTGCTTTTAAACTTGCTTGTTCTTTTCATTACACTTTGATGTTTCCATGTTTAAGTTTGCTTTATTTGATTTTACTGGCTTTGCTCTAATTTCAGTTTGAAAACTGGAAGCTTGATGATGTTGAATTTGAAATCTTTGAATTTGTTTTTAATGTTGAGATGATTTCGGGCTTTTGATTTGAATCCTTGTTTTCTGGTTCATAAATTTTCTTAGTTTACGGGTTTGAGAAAAGTTGAGAATGGCCTGGTCCTTTCTCTTATATATGTTTTATATGATTTTCTTATTTTAAATTTTTAAAATAATTTTTTTTTTGCCACATGTATTCTTTGTTAACATTTGTAAAATGCGTGTCTCAATTCTTGTACACTTGTTTAATCCACATAAATTTATGTAAACACCTTCTTTTTAATTTATTTATAATTTGTGTTTAAACCCTTGTTTTAAATTTTTTTTCTTAAACTTTGTTTTCAACCCTCTTTTTATTTTAATTTATGAAATAATTTTCATGTTTTTACTTATTAATTATGAATTATATCTTCATATGTTTATATTTTTGTTTTAAATCCTTAGTTATCATAATTATATGATATGTTTATCTATTTTGATTCCTTGCATTCTATTTTGTACTTATACAATTTAAAACAAATGATTTGAAAAAAATTATTCATTACAAATAAATAATTATATATATATATATATATATATCCATTTATATAAATCCTTTGGAAATATAAAATTAATAAATCCAATTTTATTTCTAAAATATTCATTCTTGAACTCCAAATCAAATTTATTTTCAATACATTTATATTCAGTCTTCGAACCAAATTTTAAATGATAACCGATTTATATAAATAAAGAAACATACATCTAATTAAATTTGAAAATTAAAACACAATTTATATTTTTATTCCTAAGTCTTCAAATTAATTTTCAATTAAAATTAAAATTAATATCTATAGACAACTAATATTTTATTTTATTTTGGAAAAATTATATTTTCAATTAAATCCAAAATTCTATTTTCAATTAAATCCGGGGATGTTACAAGAACCATCCTTCTGATGCCTCCCTAACCACCTCCACCATCAACCGCCAAAACTACGCCAAAATGAGCACAACATCACTCCCCTCCTTTGCCCATAGGTGCGTAGCCCTCACTTCGCCCCATGTCGATGCAATTCGCCAGAAACCCATCCCTTCCACAACCAACCACAAAACCCTACAACGACCCTCCCTTGGCACCATACGCCATGGAAAAACGTCGCTCCATTTTTCCTGGCTCCGCCGTCACTCCAGCCACCTCCTCAACCAATCGGCAAGGCCCCAAGTTGACGTGGCTATCCTAATTCGTCAAAAGCCAATTTCCATTCATCTTTCTATGTCGCATCCAATACCCACCTTAAAATCACCAAACCTTCTTTACAAATCATTGTTTTCAATGGCGATCGAATTTACATAAGTAAAAACATAAACCGTGATAATCGATTTTTCCAATTTCCGGCTAACTCACTGTAAATTTTATATATATATATATATATATATATATATATATATATATATATATATATATATTATATACTTGATAAAAATTTGTAAAACAATTTTTGGCACAAGGTATCGACAAAGACAAATGTTTCTCCTTTTAACATCATAACCAGAACCTAAACAGTTTGCACGATAGAAAATTTTGAAGTTGAATATATATTTCCTTTCAATCTATAGAGTCAAGAAAAGAAATGTTTAGGCTTGTGTTTTCCTCTCGCTCTAACACTAAAATACATCTATATATATGTGTATATACACCCATTTTCCAAGCATACCTATCCAAACTTTTTTGTACATATTCAATATAGATATATACACACAACATGTTCCATAGTATGGAAAAATTTGTTTACTTACCTTCTTTATTTTTAAGCAGAGCAGAAAGATTATGTACAGGCTTATGGATTTTACAGTTATACACCAAAGTATACATTCTTATGTAAAACAGATACTTTTTGCATATGAGCAACTAAAAAACAAAAGCTTTCTCATCTAAATCTACAATATATAGCTGAACCCGATTTTGTAAGTAAGAAGAAAAGAGTTTGTATATTCACCGATTATTATTGAACGGAGAACACTGTTTCAAAACTGCTACCTGCCTTTGATCTTGATTTTGATAATCTTTTGTTTAAGTTGAGTTTGAGCTGGATTTGTTTTTATTGTTTAAGTTGAGTTTGAGTTGGATTTGTTTTTAAGTGGCGGTGTTGTTTCTTTTTCTTTTCTTTTCTTTTTTTTAACTTACTTCGAATGATAGAAAATGAACAGAGAAGACCTATATATAGAGAAGAGATAGACTGATGTATACAATAAGCTCCTTTTTTTCACTTGTTCTTTTATGTTTCATTATGTTTTCTGTTAACGCTAAAATTTGAACGCTAACACCCCGGTGTATGAAGTGAGATTGTGAAAGCACCACCCGATAGCTCGGGAACAGATTATAAGCAGATAACAGTGAAAAAGTAGTAAACAACAGCAATTTTATAGTGGTTCGGCTTAAGAGAGAGCCTACGTCCACTTTGAATATCTTTATTGACGATTCGATTACAAATCAATGCAGTTACACTTTGGTTACAACACACTTTGAACTTCAAGTGACTTAGAACAAGTAGTCTGAACTTCAATGTTGATCCGAATCTTTGAACACAGGTTAGACATGTTTGATTTCTTCGTGAAGTTCCTTGAAGGTGTTGAAGTAGTTCAGAGTGCGGCAGAGTAACGGCGCTTGAAATGAATGAGCAGAAAAGTCCCTTGAATGTTGGATGTGGCCATGTATTTATAGGCAAATTTCTGGGCTGGAATTGTTAAGTCATGAGTCGTGACCGACTCAGGCTATGCCGTGGCCGAGTCAAGTTGAGTTGTGGCCGGCTTATCTGCATTTGGTCTTCTCTCTAGCTCATTCTCTCGCTGGATTTTAAGCCAAGTCCTGAGTCGTTGGCGAGTCAACTCTCACTGGGACATGCTTTGTTGTAACAGAATACGACTCAGTGGCTTTAAGTCGCGGACGAGTCGTCCTGAGTTATGAGTCATCAAGTCACTTCTTAGGTCGTCAATCCTCTTGAGTCGTTTCTTATGATGAGTCGGTCCAGTCCTTGAGTCATCTCATACGAGCCGTGAACTTCGTTGAGTCGGTAACTCAATGAGTCGGCATGTATCATGAACCGCTAACCTCCATGAGCCGTTCCATTCCTCTAAGCTGCGTTGAGCCTTAACTCGTCAGCCAATTGAGTCGCTACCAGTTGAGTCGTTGAAGAAATTCCTTTGATGAGTCGGTAATGCTTTGAGTCGGTCTATCCCATACACCGTTAATCCCTTGAGTCGCTTCACTCCTCTAAGTCGCCTTAAGCTTTAACTCGTTAGCTTGTTGAGTCGGTAGCTTGTTGAGTCGGTTGCTTGTTGAGTCGGTTCACCCTTTAAGTCGTGAGGCTTCTTGAGTAGTGGGTCCCTCCTGAACTGTTAAGAACCTTAAGTCGTGAATCGGCCCAGACCTTAACTCGTTGCCTAAACGGAGTTAACATTTGCCCCTCGAAGTTCACGCCTAAGTCGTAGGTCGTGTGCTTCGACTCATCATAACTCGTGTGCCGATTCAACTGCCACTGCTCAAAGCTATAAAAGACTTGAGTCGTTCTCCTTACTTCCTTCTTCTCATTTCTTATCCTTTGAACCGTGTCTGCCATTAACGCATCTTCGAGCTCTCAAAGGCGATTCCAACCTGATTTATTTTCGATCATCTTTAGCATCACACCGTGTAAGAGATTTTGCATATTTTTTCAATTGCTGATGATTGCCGATCTCCGCCTCTATTTTTCCCCCTTGATCCTTGCGAATATTATTACATCGGACATTGATGGATTAAAGGCAGGCGGTTTGATCCTACTTGTAACGATTCGAGATTTGAGGCGACCTAGTGGTGTGATGGAACTGGGGTTAACCATTGCGAGGTTATTTGGTTATCGGGTTAGGGATTAGATGGTTAATGGGTTAGGAGTTAGGAGATTAGTCGGTCAGATTGATTCGAATATTGCCGTAGGTACGACTCGGTCATTTTTGTATGATCCAACAACCATGATCCAACCCGCATGCTCCACGGCCTAAACCTTGAGTCGTGGCCGAGATACGACTTACGACTCACGTCTTACGACTTACGACTTGGGGCACTGCCTACTCAAGCTTTACTGCCGACTCAAGATTTTTGAGCCGTTGACGAGTCAGGACTTGCGTGAATTCTGCTCGAACTTCGAACCATTGCATAAACTTTGAACTGTTGACTTTTATTGCATTCATTCACAGGTTATTTTGACTTGCAGGCTAACAATCTGTTCAACACAACATTCACAGAAAACTGGGACGAATATACTGTCATCGACCGCCCATATCAAATGACAGATTAGTTTATAATAGATAATTAACTTAAACAAATCGTGTGAACGAAGTGCTATCGATTTCAAGTAGAATATTAAAGCAACACTGACACAGTCAATCGAAACTAACCAGCCTGCACTAATATTATGCTTGAATTTTAAATTAACAAGCTCTGAAATTACCTTAGTCGATCAATCGTCAACCAGTTTAATTCCAGTTATATTTACTTGTTATTTTCATTAGTTCTGCACAACACTTCACACTTTTAGGAAACATGCACTTTCTCATTTGAACACCCAGTTGCTTGTGTAGAATGACATCTCAACCAGAAGAACCGATGGGCCAGGCTGAAGATGTCTTCCCAGTAGCCAACTTGTTGGATAATCCTCCGGAGAGAACTCCTACCACTCTGAATCAGCGGGTGTTTAATCAATTGCTCACCCAATTTGGCATTGCCGAAGCTGATGCCATACTGCCGGGGCCAAATGATACTGCAGATAGGCCCCTTCTGGCTTTATTGCTGTCAACCGCCAAATGTGCTTGAGCGGTGCCATACCACCTTTCAATGACTTCCTTCAGCAGTTCTTGCTTCGATTATCTATCTCTCCATTCCAATTACACCCCAATGGTCATGCCATTCTGATGGGGTTATGTGTGCTATTTAATAGAGTTCTGGGCCGATTACCGAGCTTTGAGGAAGTCTGCTACTTTTGCTCATTCACAAAAATTAAAGATCATCCCTCTATCATAGTTATAAGGAGTGCTCGAAACCGCAAGCTCATCACCGATCTTCCTGAAGTGTTCATGGATTTCTAAACCAGTATTTCTTTGTTCGTTGCCCTCCAGGGTTTTATGCCATCTGGAGAGTAGGAAGTAAGATTCTCCTGTTTTTATTTCTCCATTCTTGGGCTTTTCGAAATCTGAGTTGCTAAATGCTAACTTGGCTTCTTTATTTTTTCCTGTTTTAGCGCTTCCTCCTCCCTCTAGAGATCCATGCTATAAAATTTTTTTCGAGAGATTGAATGCCGTGGCGGCAGAAGAGAGGAGTATAAAGTTTTTGTTAAATGATGGATTTCTACATCAATACGGGCTTCTTCATTCCTCTCGCTTTACTCAACTTCGTGAAGTCCCAACTGAAATTCCCGATTCTCCGGCGGAAACTCCTGATGCCCCGGTCTCTATTAAAGAGCACATGCAGGGAGGAACCTCTATAGAAACTCCACTAGTGAGGTGTTCAATTCCGAAGGACGTTGCGGGGCCGTCTGACAAGTCTGCACTTGCCCCAGTTATCGAAGAGGAAGAAACTCCACGATCTTCCGGAAGATCTGCCGACGAAGGAGTTGAAAAAGCCAGTCCCAAAAAACATGATGGTGATGATGTTTTCGAGGGGTTGAGCGATTTAATTGTGACTTCTCAAGAGCTTTTCAAAGATGATGTTTCCAAAACTATCTCTTCTATAATTGAGGCGACATCTTCTCTACAACAAATGTCAACTCCTTCCACTCAAGTTATCACTACCTCTACTCCACAGAGTGGTCTGTAGCTTGATGCGTGTAGTTTGCACGTTACACAACACTTAGGATTTTTCAGCACTTCTGCGCGTTCATCTTCTTATACTTTAAAGATTTCTAAAGCTTATTATTTTTATTCCAGATTCTCCAATGGGGCGCAGCGGCTCGTACTATGATGATTTCCAGCGCTACGGGAGGCGTAGCCAGTATGATTATAGGCGTTACCTCCCTTCTTACAGAGAATCCGATGAAGAGAGGGCCATTAGGAAAGCAGACAAGAGACGAGCATATGAAGAACATCACCGAAGGGAACAAGAAAGACATGACCCTCCTCACAGAGATGATGATACTCAAAAGAGAAAAGCTCACGATGAGAGAGGTAAAGGTCACATGGACGATTCTTCTAGCAAGCGGGCTAGACTTACCGAAGAAACAATGCCGACCGTTTCTGAACATGCTCCTGCTCAATCTCCTGTCCCCGTTCGTTCCGACATTCAAACAATCATCAATCGTCCCGCATACCAAGTCGGGCAAGGTCCTCCCACTCTTCAAAGTCGATTCCCTCAGTGGTGCCTGAGAGGGGTTCGATTTGATCTCGACTTGGTTCCTCTCGACAAATCGGCTATGCTGCGAAATCTTGATACTGTTAGGACTGATATCGAAAGAATGTCGAACTGGCAAAAACTTGTCGACGAGCTTCAGAGGGTTAACTGAGCCAATCTTGAGGCCATGCTCACAATGGAGAACGATAAGGTTGAGTGGCAGAAGACTCTCGAACAGCATGACGCCGAAATGAGAAGTATTGCTTCCTATAATGAAAAACTGGAAGCGGAAGTAGAAAAGCTTAAAGAAGAATTAGCTACTTCATCTACTTTCCATTCTCAAAAGGAGAGCATGCTTCAGCAACAAGTACGAGATGCGCATGCCAGTCAAAGGGCAGTCGAAGATAAGCTTGCATACAAAGAGAAGGTCATAGAAGAATATCGCGCTGAAGCTTCACAGCTGCGAGAACAGACTGGCTCTCAAAGCTTGGAGATAGAGTTGTTAAAAACTCGACTTGCTATAGCCGAAAAGAAGCGTGACGATGCTGTTGCTGGTAAACTCGCGGTCAAAGAGGCCCATCAAGCAACCAAAGCTGACATTAGCTCTACATTATTTGATTTCTATCTGCATAGCATTTTGGGGCGTGGCAGCCTTGCCTTTCTAGGCCCTAAATACGAAATTACATTAGCTGAAGTCTGGGAGGCAGCACTTGATATGCTAGGTGGTAAAGGTGCTGGCTATGCTAAGACAGCTCTTGAAGAGCATTATCTCGATGATGATGCCCGCGCCGCTCTTGCCAAGGGAAAAGAGCAACTCGCCAAGGTACGGGCCGGAATGGCGGAAGGAGAATGTTCTGAGAAAGAAATACCACCTACCACCTCTGAACGTCCTTTAGTTTCTTCCGAAGTGGTTATTACAGGCTCTAGTGCTCATTCGCTGCCTCCTACAAGAACCGGGGTAATCACCCCTACTGATGATGAGGCTTTGGAGGATATCGGGGCTCAGAATTATGAGATTGAGCTAACGAAGCAAACATCTTCAGGTAATTTTGATATTGGTCCGATTCAGGTCAATCGCTTGCTTACTCCTCAAAAGTTTGATGAGCTTCTCGATTACTTCTTGAATCTTGACAAACCCATATCTCCCTTCTTTCGGGGAGATACTAATATTTTTAATTTCTCTTCTTCTGCAGTTGAAACACCAAGTGCTGTGCAGACTTCACTTCCTCCGGTTATCCCTCCTCCGCCTCTTCAGGTGACTCCTCCTTCTGCTTCACAACCCGGGTCACAAGAGGAACAGATTGAGGCTCTTCACGGCTTGGATGACCCTATCGCTTCGCAAGAGCAGAAGGATGAGGGACTTGAAGGAGGCGAGATCTCTCCGGAGCGGACTCCCTCTGATGACGTAGTTTTGTCCGCTCTTGTTACTCCAAGGAGTGAGTCTTCTTCGAAGAGAGGAAAGAAACACGGAACATCGAAGAGGAGGGGGAAGAAAATCATCACTACTGAAGAGGAACCGGAAGTTGCACCGGTTGCACCTCCCTCTCCTTCTTCCCTTATGCCTATAGATAGACCTGAAAAACTAATCATTCGGCCAGGCAAAGGGTCCAAAGGTGGCAAGAAGAAGTGAAGAGTCGGACTTCGGGCTTTTTGACCCCTTTTTTGTGTAACGGTCGGATGTTGTGTTGTGCGGGTACCGGCCCCTGCTTTTTTTTATTTTGGAACCTGTATCTGCAATTGAATAAAATGATCCTTTATTTGTTCAGACTCTTGTTTGAATTTGAGAATGCATTTATTATTCATTTTTGCACAAGTTTATTTATATGATATTGCGGTGAACTTGTGGTATGTTGTTTGAGCGTACTTTACCGATGTAGCTATACCATTTTGTATGTAACTGTTTTAATTTCTCTTCTTCTGCAGTTGAAACACCAAGTGCTGTGCAGACTTCACTTCCTCCGGTTATCCCTCCTCCGCCTCTTCAGGTGACTCCTCCTTCTGCTTCACAACCCGGGTCACAAGAGGAACAGATTGAGGCTCTTCACGGCTTGGATGACCCTATCGCTTCGCAAGAGCAGAAGGATGAGGGACTTGAAGGAGGCGAGATCTCTCCGGAGCGGACTCCCTCTGATGACGTAGTTTTGTCCGCTCTTGTTACTCCAGGGAGTGAGTCTTCTTCGAAGAGAGGAAAGAAACACGGAACATCGAAGAGGAGGGGGAAGAAAATCATCACTACTGAAGAGGAACCGGAAGTTGCACCTCCCTCTCCTTCTTCCCTTATGCCTATAGATAGACCTGAAAAACTAATCATTCGGCCAGGCAAAGGGTCCAAAGGTGGCAAGAAGAAGTGAAGAGTCGAACTTCGGGCTTTTTGACCCCTTTTTTGTGTAATGGTCGGATGTTGTGTTGTGCGGGTACCGGCCCCTGCTTTTTTTTTATTTTGGAACCTGTATCTGCAATTGAATAAAATGATCCTTTATTTGTACAGACTCTTGTTTGAATTTGAGAATGCATTTATTATTCATTTTTGCACAAGTTTATTTATATGATATTGCGGTGAACTTGTGGTATGTTGTTTGAGCGTACTTTACCGATGTAGCTATACCATTTTGTATGTAACTATACCATGTTGCCCCCATACCATAAGTTTGCTGCAATATTTTATACTTTGAGGGGACTCGCACTCTTATTTTTTGAAGAATAATTACTTCATTCTAGAAGAAATTTTTTTGTAGAGTACAACTTCCTTCATATAAGTTTTTACGCTTTGTCCTTCGAAGAAATCACTTTTTCTTTTGCTTAAGTACGCATTTTGCCAAGTGAATTCTTCTATGTGGTAAAGCAGGCCTCTGAAGAGTACTTTAACTTTCTTCCTCTTCTTTTTTTTTTTTTTTTTTGAGGAAGGTTATTTTCTAGAATAGGTAAATCACTCTTCCTTTGAAAGTTAAAGTATACCCTTGATGAGGATATATATTCTTTTTTTTTTTTTTTGAAATAGAAATTTGTACTTCTGAGGAGGGATTTTTCACGTTTCAACACTTGGAAGTTTTATTTCAATCTTGGTGAAACGTGTACCTCCAAAGAATTGTGCCTTCGAAGAAAGCCTTTCCACGTTTCAACACTTGGAAGTTTTATTTCAATCTCGGTGAATCGTGGGCTTCTGAAGAAGTCTTTCTTTTTTATTGTGTCCCCGGGAGGGGGTAGTACCTCTGAGGAGGGATTTTCCACGTTTCAACACTTGGAAGTTTTATTTCAATCTTGGCGAAACGTGTACCTCCAAAGAGTTGTGCCTTTGAAAAAAGCCTTTTCACGTTTCAACACTTGGAAGTTTTATTTCAATCTCGGCGAAACGTGGGCTTCCGAAGAGGTCTTTCTTCTTGATTATGCTTCCGGAGGGGGGGTTGTACCTCTGAGGAGGGATTTTCCACGTTTCAACACTTGGAAGTTTTATTTCAATCTTGGCGAAACGTGTACCTCCAAAGAGTTGTGCCTTTGAAGAAAGCCTTTTCACGTTTCAACACTTGGAAGTTTTATTTCGATCTCGGTGAAACGTGGACTTCCAGAAAGGTCTTTATTTTTTTTTGCATTTCAACTTTGGTGAAGTGAAATTCCGAAGAGCGGCTGTTACACTTCAACTCCTGGTGAAATGTGCCTCCGAAGAGGTCTTTATTTTGTTTGCATTTCAACTCCGGTGAAGTGAAATTCCGAAGAGCGGTCGTAACACTTCAACTCCTGGTGAAATGTGCCTCCGAAGAGGTCTTTATTTTGTTTGCATTTCAACTCTGGTGAAGTGAAATTCCAAAGAGCGGTCGTAACACTTCAACTCCTGGTGAAATGTGCCTCCGAAGAGGTCTTTATTTTGTTTGCATTTCAACTCTGGTGAAGTGAAATTCCGAAGAGCGGTCGTAACACTTCAACTCCTGGTGAAATGTGCCTCAGAGAGGGTTTTCATCGCCTGGAAGTTACTCTCTCATGGTTGGAGGGTCATGACTCCTCCAATCTTTTTTGTTGAGTAGAGAACTTTCTTTTTTGTGGCGTATGACCCATTAGAGGTCTTTATCCTCCGAAGAGTTGCGCCTCCGAAGAGGACTTGTGCTGCTGATGACGGCTTTTGGTTGTTCCCTTGTCCACTTGCTTATGCCTTCTCAGTGATCCTCTTTTTTTTTTTTTAAGCTTTCATTCCCTTTTCTTACAAGTAATTTGTTTAATCCAAGGAAGTGTGCTTCATTGTCAGGCAAGTTCGTGAGAACGAGCATTAGCTTCTTAATTGGATGTTTGTTTGTTCAAACAATCTCAATTTATTAGCAAAGACCCGTTTCTGTCGAAATCATAGGCCGTTCAATTGAAGTACTTCCTATCTAGGATTTGAATTCGGGGCTTTTGTGACTTGAAATTTGGCGAGAATCACTTGGTCTTTTTATGTGCAAGTTTCACTTCCATTGTCTGCAAAAATTTAAATCGACATTTCAGCAATACATTCTATGTACTTTTTATATCGAAAATAAAGCAAACATGTAATAATAATAAGGAACACAAGATTTATAGTGGTTCGGCCAGGAAATTGGGCCTACATCCACTTTATATTTTTTCATTATTTACTTGCATCAGTTTTACAATTGCCTTCAATTACAAGAATCATACATTCATAATTCTTTTTACAATATTTCAACAAAATTTTCAAGTAAAGTATGGACGCAAATGGTTGCTGTTCCATGCCCTTGGAATTTGATCTCCTTCAACAGTGGTGAGTTTGAATGTGCCATCAAGAAGCTTCTGACCTATGACATATGGTCCTTCCCAATTTGGCCCAAACACACCTGTCGCTGTCATAATTCTCTTCAGGACTAGGTCTCCAATCTCAAAGCTGCGTTGGCGAACCTTCGAATTGAAATGTCTGGCTATCCTTTGCTGATGAGCTGCAATTCTGAGATTAGCCTCATCTCTTTTTTCATCAAGGAGATCTAGCGCTTCGAGCTGTAGCTTTTCGTTTTCTGCTTGATTGAAATGGATTCTTCTGTGTGAAGGGACCTCTATTTCTACCGGAATCATTGCTTCTGACCCGTATGCTAATGAAAACGGGGTGTGCCCAGTCGCAGTTTTGTGAGTGGTTCTGTATGCCCATAGTGCTAGTGGTAGCTTATCGACCCAACCACCTTTTGCTTTTTCAAGTTGCTTCTTGATGGTTGACTTAATAATTTTGTTCACGGCTTCCACTTGCCCGTTTGCCTGCGGATGAGCCACTGCTGAAAAGCTTTTCCGGATTTTGAATTGCTTGCAAAAATCTTGGAATTCTTCACTTTCAAACTGAGTACCATTGTCTGTAATTATTTTTTGAGGCACACCGTACCTGCAAATGATGTTTTTAGTCACAAAACTTATCATCTTCTTTGATGTGATAGTAGCCAGTGGTTCAGCTTCTGCCCACTTAGTAAAATAATCTACAGCAACAATGGCATATTTAATTCCAGATTTGGCAGTTGGTAACGGTCCTACAAGGTCTATTCCCATATTGCAAACGGCCATGGACTGACCATCTGTGTGAGTTCAGTGGAAGGAGCTCTAGGAATTTTGGCGAATCTTTGACATCTGTCACATTTTCGGGAATACTCTGCTGCATCTCGATTAATTTCTGGCCAAAAGTATCCATATCGGAGGATTTTCTTTGCTAATGTTTGGCCACCTGAATGATCACCACATTCTCCTCCATGCACCTCCGCTAGGATTGCTTTGGACTCTTCCCTGGATACACATCGAAGTAATGGCATTGAGAATCCCCATCTGTATAATCGGCCATCCTGGATTATATATCGAGAGGGTTTTCTCAGTAGCTTTTGTCGTTCTTTTGAGTTCCCTGGTAAAGATCCATTGAGCAGATATTCTGTTATCGGAGTCATCCATGATTCTTGCTCTTGAGACATGCTCATGATCCAATCAATATCCATCTCATCAATGCTAGGAGTCGACAGGACCTCCACTGGAGTTAATCCCAGAAATTGGGCTTCGCCTAGGCTAGAATACTTTGCGAGAGAATCTGCTTTCGTGTTTTCCTCTCGAGGAATGTGACTTATCATGTAATGATCGAAATCACCCAGGAGCTCCCAAGCCTTTGACGAGTAGGCGGGCAGATTCCCCCCTTTTGCTTGGAATTCCTTTTTGACTTGGCATACAATAAGCTGAGAATCACTGAATATCTGTAATGCTCGGATGTTTAATTCTTTAGCAATCCTTAAGCCAGCGATAAGGGCTTCGTATTCTGCTTCATTGTTTGTTGAAGGAAATTCCAATCTTAGTGCATAGCATAATGATCGACCTTCAGGGGTCTCAAGTACAACTCCGGCTCCAGAACAGTAGTCGTTTCTCGCACCATCGACATATAACTTCCATTGGATTGGGGAATCGTCGACTGTTTCCTCCTCACTGTTACCCTTATATGTGAATTCTGCAATGAAATCTGCTAAAGCTTGTCCATTGATTGCTTTTCGGGGATGATAAGTGATGTCATACTGACTGAGTTCAATATTCCACTTTAGGAGACGACCCGAAGTCTCAGGGCGAAACAGGACTTGCTTTAAAGGTTGATCAGTGAGGACTCTGATAGGATGAGCTTGAAAATATTGCCTCAACTTCCTAGACGCAATTAGTAGGCAATATGCGAGTTTTTCCAACTTAGAGTAATTCATCTCTGCCCCAGTGAGTCTTTTGCTGATATAGTAAACTGGACGTTGAATCCTTTTGTCTTCTCGTATCAGCGCTGCACTTAAAGCATGAGATGATACTGCCAAGTATATAAGAAGATCCTCGCCATCACCAGGTCTAGAAAGTATTGGAGGCGTTTCCATATGGCGAATCAATCCATCAAAGGCTTTTTGGCATTCGGGAGTCCAATCGAAGTTTTTCTTTCCTTTCTTTAGAGCGTCAAAGAACGGGATGCATTTATCTGTGGCTTTGGAAATGAACCGACTTAAGGCGGCGACTTTTCCATTGAGACTTTGCAATTCCTTCTTTGTTCTAGGAGCTTTGACTTCTTTCAATGCAGTAATTTGAGCTGGACTGGCCTCAATGCCCCTAGCGCTCACGATGAAGCCTAAAAACTTGCCGGATTCCACTCCAAATGAACATTTTAAAGGATTGAGCTTCATTCTGTATTTCCGGAGGACAGCGAACATGCCTGCTAAATGTTCTATGTGATCCACTGCTTTCTTAGACTTTACTAACATGTCATCGACGTAGACTTCCATAGTCTTGCCCAGTTGTGGTTTGAACATAGCATTAACGAGTCTTTGGTATGTTGCCCCTGCATTCTTCAACCCGAAGGGCATAACTCTGTAGCAGTAAAGACCAGTGTCGGTGATAAAGCTCGTATCCTCCTGATCCGGCTCATGCATAATGATCTGGTTATATCCGGAGTAAGCATCCATAAAAGATAACAATTCGTGTCCCGCTGTTCCGTCTACCAATTGGTCAATTCTGGGTAATGGGAAGCAGTCTTTTGGGCAGGCCTTGTTTAGATCTGAAAAATCGATGCATACTCTCCATTTTCTGTTGGCTTTCTTAACCAGCACTGGATTTTAAACCCAATTCGGATAGGTAGACTCTTTGATAAAATTATTCTCCATGAGCCGATCAACTTCTTCTTTTAATGCCGCCGACCTTTCTGGACCTTGAGTTCTCCTCTTTTGCTTCACAGGTGTAAATTTTGGATCAATATTTAGAGCATGCACTGCAACTTCTGGGGATATTCCGCACATATCGGCATGAGTCCAAGAAAAAACATCCAGATTTTCCTTTAAAAAAGATATTAAGATATTCTGAATTGACACATTAAGTTGTGAACCCACATTCAACACCTTGTTTGGGTCCTTTGGGTCAACAGGTATTGGTATTGTCGTTTCCACTAGTACCACTCTATTTTCCCCTGCACTGACTTTTCTAGGGTCCATCTCTTTCCTTGCTCCGCTGTGCTCGCCAGTGCAGGGTCCGCCCTGTAATTGCTACAAGGCTGGTTCTTTGATGCGGACTGGGGCTGCCGCATTCTTTCCCATTTCTCTTTTTCTGGTTTCTCGTAGCTCTGTCAGATAACACTCTCGACCAGCATTTTGATCCCCTTTTATAACTCCTACTCCATTGTCTGTAGGGAATTTAATGGTGTGGCACCACGGGGCAAGAACAGCTTTGAACGCTGCCAGAGTTGGACGACCAAGGAAAGCATTGTAAGTAGAAAATTCGTCGACAATCACAAAAGTTTGCTTGCGGATCATTTTTCTTTCTCCTTCTCCAAGTTCCACAAACAAATCAATGGTTCCTACCGGCTGTTTTGGCTCCCCAGTGAAGCCAGCGATTTTATGCGATGAAGCTTGCACATCAGCCATAGGGATCTTCATTTGGTCGAATGTTTTCTTGAAGAGGATATTGCAGGATGCGCCACAATCAATGAGAACTCTTCTGACGATAGCTGGCCCGATACCAGCCGAGATGACTAAGGGATCCAAGGTAGGAGCTTCAATACCTGCAGAATCCCTAGCTTTGAATACGATATCATCATCAAGAGTTCTTTGTTGCTTCAAGGGCGTAGCACCTTCCAAAACGAATACATCTTCCTCGGTCGGTACATACTTTAAAGCTCGAGTATACCTTTCCATCTCACCCCAGCTTCTGCCCGCTGGGTGAGGTCCTCCTGTAATGACATTGATAATGGGCCTTCCAGATTCATGCCCTGAAGTCTTCTCAATCGTCCTAGGCTGATGAGTAGGAGCCTGTTGCCCCTGACTAGATGAAGCAGGATTGTTGCTATTCTTTTTCACAAATTGTTGTAGTTTGTTTTCCCTTAGCAACTCTTCAATCAGATTTTTCAGCTGACGGCATTCGTCGGTCTCGTGACCGGGTTGATTATGGAAGCGGTAGAACTTCCCACTCTGTATAGCCTTTTTCCCGGTCCTTAGAGGAGGAGGTTTAGGAAAGTCAATAGAATCTTTAGTGGCAAGGTAGATACGCTCCGGCGTATCTGATAAAGGAGTATATTCTGATGGCTTGAAGGATCGGGGCTTCTTCAGATTACTCTGCTTCTTCCCATTGTTATTTTCCCTTTTTTGCCCTACAGATTCACTCTTGCGTGGAACAACAGTGTTATCTTCGGCTTTTTCCAACACTGCCTTTACCGGTACGGGACGGCTTTCTAAGCGTATGAATTCATCTGCTTTTTTATAGAACTTTTCAAGGGAATTTGGTTCCTTTATGTTTAGCCATTTCCCAAACTCGCTCGACTTGTCAGTACCCTTCATCAGATAAGTCAATATCATTCGCGGTTCTGCATTGTCCACCTCAGCTAGCGCTATATTAAAGCGGTTTAAGAAAGATCTGATAGTCTCCCCTGGATTCTGCTCCAAACTTGACAGTGACATGATATCCTTGGCTTTTGAGTCGTATAGTCTGAACTGTTCCTTGAACTTCCGGGTTAAGTCAGAAAACTGATCGATAGATCGGACTGGAAGTTTGGTGAACCAAAGCAGAGCTACACCTTCGAGATACACAGGAAAATATCGGCACTTTATTTCATCAGAGGCTCTGGCACCAGTCATGTGCCAATCATACTTGTATAAGAATTCGTTCGGATCACTCGTCCCCCTGTAAGCTGGAATGGTTGGTGGGACAAACTTCCTTGGGAATTCAGCCTTTAAGATTTTCTCAGTAAAAGGAGTTTTACTTGGGGCGAAACCCCATTCTTTCTCGTCTTCAACCCTCTGCATACTTTCTTTCATAATTTGTCGGACCATTCCAGAAAGATACTCCTCATCATGTCGAGTTCTAGATCCACCAACCTCTGGAAGTGTTCGTTCAAAGGGGCTAGCAGCCCTTTCAGGAGCATTTCTTTCTTCAGCATCACGAATGTTGCCAGCAAAATTCCTTTCATTATCTGCCGGTTGACGGTTTGCCCCAAGCAAATCGTTCAACCTATTCAGAATTAAGGCATTCTGGGCATTCTGAGCCTCGAATTGTGCATTTTGGGCATTTATCTGTTGGTTCAGCCCTAAGATTGCAGCATCCAGCTCTGCCTTTGTAACTCCGACAGCTGGAGTGGCTTGATTCGATATAGGGGAAGCGGAGGTTCCCTCTTGAATATTCCCAGATCTGACAGATCTACTTTTCCTTCCAGGAGCCATAATCTCGGATAGACTTCTGGTTTTCAAGGAAATTCTCTCTACAAACCTCTGTGAAGCAATGATGATAACTCTCCTGAGTTCAACTCTCAGTGAAAGCACCAAAAATTTTAACGCTAAAATTTGAACGCTAACACCCCGGTGTATGAAGTGAGATTGTGAAAGCACCACCCGATAGCTCGGGAACAGATTATAAGCAGATAACAGTGAAAAAGTAGTAAACAACAGCAATTTTATAGTGGTTCGGCTTAAGAGAGAGCCTACGTCCACTTTGAATATCTTTATTGACGATTCGATTACAAATCAATGCAGTTACACTTTGGTTACAACACACTTTGAATTTCAAGTGACTTAGAACAAGTAGTCTGAACTTCAATGTTGATCCGAATCTTTGAACACAGGTTAGACATGTTTGATTTCTTCGTGAAGTTCCTTGAAGGTGTTGAAGTAGTTCAGAGTGCGGCAGAGTAACGACGCTTGAAATGAATGAGCAGAAAAGTCCCTTGAATGTTGGATGTGGCCATGTATTTATAGGCAAATTTCTGGGCTGGAATTGTTAAGTCATGAGTCATGACCGACTCAGGCTATGCCGTGGCCGAGTCAAGTTGAGTCGTGGCCGGCTTATCTGCATTTGGTCTTCTCTCTAGCTCATTCTCTCGCTGGATTCTAAGCCAAGTCCTGAGTCGTTGGCGAGTCAACTCTCACTGGGACATGCTTTGTTGTAACAGAATACGACTCAGTGGCTTTAAGTCGCGGACGAGTCGTCCTGAGTTATGAGTCGTCAAGTCACTTCTTAGGTCGTCAATCCTCTTGAGTCGTTTCTTATGATGAGTCGGTCCAGTCCTTGAGTCATCTCATACGAGCCGTGAACTTCGTTGAGTCGGTAACTCAATGAGTCGGCCTGTATCATGAACCGCTAACCTCCATGAGCCGTTCCATTCCTCTAAGCTGCCTTGAGCCTTAACTCGTCAGCCAATTGAGTCGCTACCAGTTGAGTCGTTGAAGCAATTCCTTTGATGAGTCGGTAATGCTTTGAGTCGGTCTATCCCATACACCGTTAATCCCTTGAGTCGCTTCACTCCTCTAAGTCGCCTTAAGCTTTAACTCGTTAGCTTGTTGAGTTGGTAGCTTGTTGAGTCGGTTGCTTGTTGAGTCGGTTTCTTGTTGAGTCGGTTCACCCTTTAAGTCGTGAGGCTTCTTGAGTAGTGGGTCCCTCCTGAACCGTTAAGAACCTTAAGTCGTGAATCGGCCCAGACCTTAACTCGTTGCCTAAACGGAGTTAACATTTTCTTTAAATTTTTCTTTTGGTCACAGATTCTTGACCGGACATGAATTGTAACGACCCGAAAATGTCGATCCCGAAAATTCCAGATAGTTAGAAAAAAAAGAAAGAGAAAGAAGAAGAAACAAGAAGAAGACACAGAAACCTCACATTCGCAGCGGATCAAAATATAATATCATATAATAACAGTTTACAAAAGAAGAACTGTATCAATACATTTATATTTATACATCAGAGTTACAACCATTACCATTCACTGGATAGTTTTAAACAACATGTTCTAATTATACAATAATATATAACAGTGGTAAATACTCCATACGTTCCATCCATCTAGCTCGCCTCCTGAGCTTTAGAACGTCCTTACCTGAAAATCTGTAATACTCGGTCTGACCCGAGCATTACATCAAAGTAGCACCCGGGTCAGGCTGGAAACCAGCGTGAGAAAACTCATCTAACAAGGAATACAAAAGTATACAGCTTATATGAACCCGGGTAACTTGCATCAGTATACAATTTCACAAATTGTCATAGTCATCACTTATTTCTCACATCATTTTCTAAATACCCAAATTTAGATTAAATGGTGCAATTCACTTAAATCATTCCTCTTCAGCCTATTGATTTCACATATCAATTTATAAAGAATCGAAGTGGTTTCCAGGTATTTACTAATACCCGACTCCGGTCTCTTCGAATTCAATAATATCTTAATCCAAGTTATTCAAGTAAATACAATTCAATTAAACCTAGGATATCACATTTTCACAGCAATTCATTATGGATAGATAGCCATATTTTTGTTGCTCAAACCAAGCATATCATATCACAAAACATCAAGATCTCAGTATCAGAGATTTCAAACGAACTAAGTATTCAATTCAAGTTATCATCTATAGGCAAGATAAATAATCAAACAATTCTTAATTAATTTAATTTAATCTCCCATTAAAATTAAATTAATTATCTTTAATCTTGTTTAATTAACTTTGGTTAATTATGAACCATTACTTAAATTAATTACATTAATTAATTATCCTTAATTGATCACATTAACCTTGACAAAATAAATCATTTCCAGTGATTAACTACCCTTTAATCATTTATATAAATTAATTACCCTTAACTTAATCGTATTAATTAATCCTTTAATTAATTACACTCAGCGATTAATTCTTAATTTCTTCCATCAAGTAATCTCTTTAGTTACTTATTACCCTCCACATAAGTTACATTCAGTAGTTAATTTCCCAATTAATTTCATAAAGCAGTCATTCTTTAATTAATTACACAAATTAATTTCTCTCTATCCACATATATTAATTACCTTTTTATTTTCAATAATTTCATTAGTTAATGATCCTCTAATTATTTCATAACTTAAATATTATTAGTATTATTATTTTTTAAAATTAACTACATTTAACAGGTAATCATATCAATTACCTTGATTTATCACATGCAGTAATTGACTATTCTTAATTACTTTAATTAACTTAGGATAATCCATTGTCTTAATTACATTAAAAAAATTAATCTTTAATCAACTACCTTAATTAATTAGTCCATTAACAAGTTACACCGAGTAATCAATCCATTTTAAAATGAGCCGCTAAGAATTTAATTAGAGCCAAATTTTTTGCTTAAAACTGTTTATATTTAATCTTAACTGTTCTAAAACTTAACTTCGGGTCCAACCCGTATGGTTCTCGAGACTTGACTCGAGAAAGATCATCTTCCACTTTTCTTCTAACTTAATTCCAGTTTAAGTTCAAACCAGAAACTACCCATAAGAAACCCGAAGTCTCACTCGAGCGGATCACCTGAATTCCCCCAGTACCCTTCGGGTTAAACTTCAAAACACAACATCTTACCAATTTTTCAACATCACCATGTACACTAACAACTCGTGCACATACACCATAGCTCTGATCGCCTCCGACCTTTTCTCCAGCTTGCCTCAGTCATCGACGACGTGACGAGCTGCTCTGACCACCCAGACAATTCCAAAACTTCCCAATTTGAAATCTGTAACTTGAGCTCAAGACAAGGCCAGAACCCATCGACGATCATCGCTCCTCCTAGCCATTACTATACACCGGAGGCCTTGAAATTACGTCAGCACCACCGCCAGAGATCACTCTTACCTTTCCCCTCCTACCGCAACCACCAAACCTCCTCTTGACGCCGCAGTTCAATGGAACATGCACATCATCAAAACTACGAATCAAACTCTACTTCCTCTTCTCCTCGTCGCTATGGCGATCGTAAAAATGCATCTCCATTTTTCTCGAGACCGTCCACCGTCAGGCATTCCTCGAAAATGACCATCTCAACTAATTCCAAGCCAATCGCTAGATTTTGCCCTAATATGTTTTGCTGGTTAACCAAGAATTCCCCATAGTATTCCAAACTAAAAACCATGATTTTTATTTTAAAAATCAAGTTTCCCAGAGTAGATTTAGGGTATATAATCTGAACAACAAATTAAAATGTTTGGGTTTTGACATATCTCAAAAAAAAATCTGTTGTATTTCTTAATTTTAGAAAATTTTACCATGCTTGTTATGCTTAAACCCATTTTACATCTTAATTTGAATATAAACAAACATATTTCTTTTAAAATATGAACCCTAACAATCATTATCTGAGGTGATTTTGGATTTTTAAAGCTAAATCCACCCCTGTATCTATAAGCAGAGATGATTGGGTACATTCAGACATGCATCAATTTTGTTTTGCTTCAGCTTCAAGGATTAACTTCATGCATCAAGTTCAAATGAGTAAAATTTTGGTTTGTTCGCATACAAATAATTCTTACTCTGGATTCAAGCCCAAAATTCATTTGAGAGGAAGATTTTAATTATTAAATCAGGTTTCAAACCTGTCATATTTAAAATAGAATCTTGCTAACCTGATACTTCACACATAAAATATAGATATGATTACTTCTTTAACATCATGCACACATGATTCATATCATATATTTAAGGATTCACCAAATCCTAATTCAAGCACTAAGAGTTTTACTCACCTGGAAGAAAATGAGCAAAGAGCTTTGATTTTTGAAATAGGAAAGCTTCATTGATCTTGCATGTATGCTCTTGAAATTTGTTTGAGGATGACTCAGATTCAAATACTTGCAGGCTTTAGATTCATCTCAGTTTGAATAGGATGGTTACCAGACTTCTTTTTGGTAATGAAATGAATTACAAGCTTTTATTTCAAGTTGACTCTCTGTTTTTCTTTTCATTTTAAACTGAACTGGAACCTTGTATTGATGAGTTGAGATGAGTCTAATTCTTGCACTTTTGGATCAACCACTTGATTTAAAACTAGAAATCTTTTAATTTTAAGCTTGCCTAAGATCTGCTTTAATTTTACTTCAGGTTGAAATTCTTTTCTTTATGATTTCAAGTTTTGAAGAAAATAGTCTGGCCTCCCTTTTTTTCTTATTTTCCTTTTACCTAATTCCACATCAAAAGAGAATGCCATTAAGCTTACATTTGTCAATACATATAACCATTTTCTTACAAGTGTTGGTATGCAAAAAGAGATATTTACAAGTGTTTTAAATTTATATTTAAATGTCTCTTGTGTCTTGTGTGTATTTATATTAATAAATATTTTTTTTTAACTTTTCTTTATATATATACACAAAGTACAAAAGTTTCAAGCATATAAAAATGTATTTAAACCCTTGTTAAATCTTATTTTAGGCTATTATGATTTTAACTACTAAATATTTGTTATTATTAATTTATGTCGATATCTTTAATACAAATCAAAATAAACTCCTTTATTTAAACCTCATTTAACTATCATACCTTTTTTTAGTTATATTTCCCAATTATAATTATACACAATATTTATAGAAAATGTTATTAATCAATTATAAATTAAATAAATTATCTACATATATATTATTATAAAAATCCAAATTATTTACTAAGGCATTTACTTAAATCTTAAATTCAAACTCAAATTCAGATTCATAATTGAATTACAATTCAGGTGTAACTATTTATTACCAGATTTATTTGTTAAATCTATAATTCAATATTTTTATTAATTAACCCCATTAATTAATAATTAACAAAAACTCCAAAATTCAGGCTATCACATTCCTCCCCCGTTAGAATCTTTTCATCCTCGAAAAGGAATGAAGCCAGAATTTATTAAAATGCTTATTTTTAGAAAAAATATTCTTTGAAACACTTTTAAGATCTACATAATATTATAAAATGGTTTTATAAAAATACTTTTTATAACTCGATGTTCTAACCAGTCCATCCTTGTTCTCACAGAAATTCGGTCATACGTTGATCAGGCGTATGACTGAAAATCTATAAGTACTTTGCAGACCCGTATTCAACACCCAGTGAAAATACTTGAAAAATAATTTTATTGAAAATATAGAAAACATTTTTGAAAATAGAGGAAATATCTTTGGTGAGAATGCTCTGGAATGCTCTGGAAATCATACCCCCCATCCATGGTCACAGTTACATTCCAGGGTTACGTTGTCATCGCAGCAAAAGTCCATGTAACTATAGGCTCTCTGTGGCTTCTCGGTTACGCTATGGAACCCACGATAGATCGCAGTTACTTTCCAGGGTTACGTTGCCATCACAACAAAAGTCCATGTAACTTCAGGCTCTCTGCGGCCTCTGATTTTCGCTGTCGAAATGAAACTTCTCCACTCCTACATAGGTCGCAGTCTACCGATATAAAATCAAACGCAGACTGTTGGCTCTCAGCGGCAAACACGACTTTCGCTATGGTATACTCTACTCATAATCCCCAGGAACTAGTTTTGTCCGGACTCCTCACGGAATCAACTCTAGAACCCCCTTTGGGGCTCAAGGCAGCACCACCCGGTGGCACTCCTGAGAAGTTCATTTCAAGGGAGCGTCTTTTTCCCAGAGCCATCATCAAAACATTTTATACTACACACATATAGTATCTTCAAATCATACACCTAGTATGATCTCATACAAAGCTCCTTTACACAAAATCAATTATTCCAAAATCGATAATTCTCAAACTAGGCTTTCCAAATTCTCATATTGATTTTACCCAAAAATCAAAAGCCTTTCCAAATCCATAGGTTCCAAAACCTTTTTCCAAAATCCTCATAGATCCTTTACACACACACACACAAACACACAAATATGTATAATTTTTAAAACTTAGATCATTTCAAACTTGTATAAAACTCCTTCTATACTTCAAACATTTTCAAAAACCCTTTTCTTCTGGCAAAAGATTCAACAAGGGGAGTTTCATTTTATAAAACAAAGATATTTAACTTTGTTTGCTCAAAATCAAATATTCAAATCGATTACTCCTTTCAATATCATTTTCATTCAAATACGTATGATGTACACATATCATCTGTACGCTATACCATTCTGATCGCTCACTCCACCACGCAATTTCACTTCCGAACTAGTATCGTCCACCAGACTTCTTAGTGTGGACATAGATCTGGTTTCTTGATCAGAAACCGTTATTCTCCTTGCATAGTCATAACTATGATAGAGAATATCCAGAACCAATCAACAATCCATATCTAGGTTTGCCGTCGAAAATCGAGTGAAAAAAATACCAACTCAGATTGACATACTATCTCGAAATTCTGTGTTTGAATGTGGATCAAATCATTATGCGAATAGAATAACATATGTACACCCTACGTATTTATATTTATTGGTTATTAGCTAAATCAATTCCATTTCTATTCGCGTTCACTTTGATTTTCATTCACTTCCTCACAATTGCTTCAATCCATTTGGATTATCACCTCTATTCTTATCTCGATTGGGTATTTAACCAATAACAGTTTGAACTCCGACCAGTTTATTTATAAATTAGCTTGAAAAGTTTAAAAATAGATAAGTAGTTGGAAAATAATTACTAGTTTGTAAAATAGGTGTAAGATAGTTAGAAAATAGTTAAAATAATTATAGAAATTTTAAACAATTGTAAAATAGTAGTAAGATAGTCATTAGTTTATAAAACAGTTGGAAAATTATTAAACAGTTCCAAAAATAATTGTAAAACAAATATAAGATAATCTGGATTTTAAAAGAAAGGTTGTATATATAATGAATAGCTTGGAAAAATAAGCTTATATTAAAATAATTTATATTAAAAATAGTCCAGAGTCAAAACTGCTCACTTCCCAATCTCCATTCTCATCAATTCAATTTAAATTTCCACTTCCATTTAAATTGACCCAATTCCAATTTTAAATAACTTCAATTTCCATTGAAATTGATTCAACCCCAATTCAAGTTGAATTAACCTCAGTTTCTCTCCAAATTTAACTTTATCAACCTTGGTCTCAAATTTCGACTAATTCAAATAAATTTCAATTGAACTAGTTCCAATTTCAATTCATTTCAACTCCAGTTTGAATTAATCCAAATTTCAAACTCCATTTCCAAATCAAGTTGAATTATTCTTGATTTCCTTCCAAATTCAGTTCAAATTCCATTTAATTTTAAAACTATTCAACTTTAATTACAATTCCAAATTATTCAAATCAATTCGGACTAATTTCAAATTGAACCCACTTCAATATCAAATCTTTTCAAATTAATCCAAATTTTCCATTTGAATTTCTAAACTTATACACCTTCAATCACAATTTCGATTAATTCAAAACAAATTCAATTTGAACTAATTTCAATTTAAATTCCAAATTTAAACAATCTCGAATTATATAAATTCGAGTTAATACTTCAAATGTTGATTTAATTCCTTTAAATCGATTTACCTTTAAAGTTTTTAAACAATTTAATTCACAGTTTAGACCTAACATATTATACCACAAGTCAAATTAACCTTTAAACAATTTAATTTTGAGTCAAAATCTCAGAATTCCATTTTAAATTATCTTTACTTAACTTTTTCCAAAGTTCAAATAAGAGTTCAAAACAATTTTATCCTTAAAAATTTAATTTATTACTCAATTTTATCTTCCAGTTTAAAACTAGTTCCTTAAACAATTTTAATTTACAAGTGTAATTATTCAAATTTTCAGTTCAAAGTAATTCCTCATCCTTAATTTCAAAATTAAAGTGTGATTTTTCTTTTATCCCAATAATGGATATATTACCACACTTCATTTCTCATTTATTTAAACAAATCCAATTTCAGCTTAAAGATTATTAATAATAATGGGATGGTATCATTCAAATTATTTTTAAAACATCCATCCATTTTGTAACGTCCTGCCTTTTCGTACGCTTTAAATCGACACATGTGCCAATTCAAACCATACGGAAGGGCGGATTGTTATGGGGTAAATAAAAAAACCAAGAAAGAAATAAAACAAAATAAAATCTCACGGCGGAAGGATAAAATATAATAATCAAATATACAGTTTATAAAGTTGTTTTACAAAATATTCGATTATACTTGCAACATTTATCAGAGTTATACATACCAATATCAATGCAGCGAAACAGTAATAGTATGGTGGACTAATAATAATAATAATAATAAATCTCCGTCTTCGTCCTCCAGAGCTAAGGTCTTCGAAATGCTGAAATGCTCGGACTGGCCCGAGCGAATTGAAAAGACAAAACACTCGAGTCAGAACTAAAAGATCTAATGTAAGTTAAATCAACATAAATAAATACGAGTGCAGTAACTCAAGAGATGCTCGGGATTTACATCTCCTAAGGATCCGTTAAACTATTTACTATGTAGTATATTTCGCTATTATAATAGTGTCTATTAGTAAAATAAACTACTTTTAAATAGCATTAAGGGGTTACCCATATAGCCCTTAACACAAAATATATTCCCACAGTCTATACAGTACCGTAATCTCCCCCGTACTGGGCGTCGTCAGATGGCACTCCATAGGTATGGTACAAAACAAAATCATATAAGGCACGCTAGGGTAGGTGACACGGCACAACTAGGCAATGCCAGGGAAGATATACCAATTGCTATCCGGGCTGGTGGTAACGCATAGCCGTAGCTACCGCCCACCTCGAACAAACTCGCCCAAAATCAAGAAAAATAAGGATGGCCATCGAATCAATCCAAAGTCAGAGTATAGTATCGAAGAGGAGTTTCCGATAAAGGGCGCTAACCCCCTTGGCCGGAGAATCGCTCCTGTTTTAGCCACCTTATGCCAACTCACGGGAGTTGGGTCCACGTATTTACCTTATAGGAAACGTCGCCACCAACCTACTTCATTCTAAAATCTCCACCGCGTACACGGTTGTTAAAGTGGTTTTCGGAGTTGGCAGAGAGTATGACAACTTTCGATCCCGGTCTCTTCAACAACCAAACGTTATTATAACACCACGGTCATTTAAAAATAATTATACTTTCAAAACCAAAATATATTATCTATTTCAAACCATATAAAGACGATATCCATTTCAAAAAAAAACTCATTGGATATTATTGTGATAAAACCCAATTAATATAATATCATTTTATTTCAAATATATTTCTTTCCAAAATCATATTACTTTAAAATTTATAATAATTGGAAAACAAACATTTGAATTATAACTTTCAAACATAAAACTACGAAATTTGTAGCTTTAAAACCATAACTTTCAAAACTTAAATGGTTTGGATATTCAACAGTATGTAAAATAGTTGATTTTTAAATTACTTTATAAAGTAAAAATTTCAACGCCTTTACCATTTATTCACTTTAAATTAAGTCTAAACTCATAAATCTAGATTCTCTTTCAGTTTCAATAAAACACTTCGATTCCAATATATTTCAAACTTTGAGTATTTAACAATTTCAAAACTAAGGTTGGAAATTTTCTATTTAACCATTCAATATTCTATATTTTAGTCTAAATTTTTTACATAATAAATCCATACTCATTTTAAATAAAACTCAAATTACTAACAACTGAATTTTTCCTTCAATTTATTTATACTAGAAATATTCATTTGATTTATCTTGAATAAAAATCCAGTTATGGATATCATACCTTTAAATTTCCAGTCTTAATTGATTTGAATCATTTAAACCCTATACACACACACACACACACACACACACAATATCTTAAACATGTACTAAATCATATAACATAAATTATCAAACTCCATTATTCAACTTATTCATTTTTATTTAACAGATTTATACATAGCTTAAATTCAAAAATTTAACTATATATGAATATATATAAAATAATATTTATAAAGTATCAAAATTTTATATTTATTAAACTGTATCCTATCCGAACCAAAGAAAATCATTTCAAAAATAATTCTATATATAGACCGACGGTGTCTGTATATAATTTTCTACCCTATGGTCAAGTGGTACGTATATCTATCATTTCAATTCGCAATTTAAAAATAAAAATGCGGTTGTATATCATTTCAAACCGCAATCTCGAATGAAATGAAAATGTATAATAACTTGCAGTTTATACGATATAAATACAGCATCCATTCATCCATCTTATCAATCATCAAACATTCATAAATTTATCATCCAATTCAAACAATCACAACAATAAATAATAATTAATTCTGATAGTTAAATTTCCAATAATGAATTAAATAACTGTTTAACTGTAGTTTATATGCAATAATAAATAAATTTAACTAGCAGGTTATATGCAAAAATAAATGTTACTAAAATTTTAACTGACAGTTTTAATGCAATGAATAAATTAATTAACAATTAACTGACAGTTTTAAATGCAATAAGGAATTAAATAATGCGTAAATTAATGAATGCAATTTAACTAAGAAAATGACGAAGTATAAGCCAAACAGCAATAAATAAAATTTTAAACACATCATAAATCAATTAAACAAACAGTTGAAATTTTAGAAATTGTGAGTGGGTTAAAACACTCACTTTTATACGAATATGAAAATAATAGACTTCTAATCAATAGCTTCGCTCTATGTTTCCTTAGTCTTCTTCTTGATTGTTAGCTTTGTTCCGTAATTTTTCTTTTATTTTGATTTACTTTAATTTCCCTCCTTATTATATTAATATATATGTATTTATGTATGTATTTTTAAAAGGTTTGGAAAAGATTTGAAAAAGAAGAATTTGAAAAAGAAAAGGATTGAAATAAGACGAACTGAAAATTATAGAGAAGATCAAGATTTGAAAAGAAAGAAGAAAGTTTGAAATAGAATAAAACTTGAGAAGAAGAATATTTGAAGAGGAAGGAAAAATTAAAATGAGATACAATAAGGAGATTTGAAAAAAAAAGGTTTGAATAGAGGCTAGGGTTTCATTTGCATCGTATCGTATTTATAAGGTTAGAGTTAGGTTTAGGGACAAAGAGATTTCAAAAGAGAGGTTGCTATTAATTAGAAATAAAGCAAATATGAACAAACTTGGTATTGAAATATAGTAAATATGAACAGCCTTTTTTTAAAGTAGCAGGTACTAAAAAGAGGTAATTATTAATTAGAAAGGGAATGAATGTGGAGGGACAAAAACAAATGTCACATTTATTAGTTTGATTCTAAATTAATTAAGTGCTAGATACAGAAAAGTTTGAATACATCATATATATATTCATACTTTAACTGTGTGTCAGAATTGCTAAACATATATCAAGTACGATTAATTAGTGACAAGATATATGAATATAAAAAGAATAAATGTAGATGCAATCACATAAGGATCTAATAGGGAAGGAGATAAAAGGCGACAACATTGATTAATTCCACTTTCCCACTTTATCCAATTTTATTAATACGACATTTAATTATCATGCAAGTTGTATCATGACTAGAAAGCATAAACAACAAACAATAAATTAGTATGTATATAATATTACCTCACTTTTAAATTGTTTGATAATTGTAACATTCCTGAAATTCATTAAGTTTAAATTGGCAATTAAATTAATTTTTGGAAGTAAATTGTGATTTAATTAGAAAATTTTCTAGAATAAATAAATAATTTTGATTATAAATAGAAATTTATATAAGAAATTTAAGGATAAGTAGCTTAAAAATAAATATTGGATTTAGGAAAAATAAGATGTATATTTATATAAATGAATTACAAAATAGAAATTTGAGATTTATAAGATTTCAAAATAAAATGTATTTAAAAAAAAGTAAATTAGAAATTAAAAACTTTTAAAAGTTGTACAAGAATAAATAAATAAATAAAAAATGTAAGAATGTAAATTGTATAAATATACTAGTGCATAAACATGTTGAACAAAAATTTAATGTAAGTACACATACATAAGTTTTTATTTCAAGTTGAGGTTGAAAATTTAATTTTTATTTTAAATAGATGTTTTTAAAAAGTAAGTAGCATTTAAAAAAAAATTAAGTTTATAAGAAAAAAAATTCTTTTGTCTTTAAAATTTTAAAAGTGAAACATATACAAACATGCACATGTGAGAATGGAGTATAGGAGTTAACAAAATCTAAAAGTTATAATGATTTTATACAAATGGCACTCACCATATCTAATAAAATAAAATAATAAGATTAAAAAATTACACAAACTCTTCATTTTCCCATACACCATCATAAAACAACTTAGCAAAAACTAAAAAAATCAGTAGCCAAAGATTTGAGAATCTCATATCTCAACTCCCAAAATAGGAAGAAGAGGTGTAAACCGAGTTATTTTCAGTTAGAAAAAAAATATAAAGTACAAAATCAAGTTGAGTTCAAAGCCACCTGAAGAATTAAGAAATCAAGTACCAAGCTTTCCAGTCTTCAAGTTTTCAAGCCTAAAACAAATTTGAAGCAAATCTGTTTTCAAAAAGCATCAGCATTTTCAAACCTGGAAAGCAAAAAATGCAAACTCCATCCTCTTGTCAGAATCTGGAAGTTTCAAAAAATTCAAACTGGAAAAAAAATCAGATATGGAAATCAAATACAGTTCTCTGGGAGTAATAAAAGGCAAGTAAATTCTTTCTTTAAAAATGTGAACTTAATATTGATCAGTATTAAAACAAAAATTTAAACAACTTTATTAACAAAGTTGCAGGAGAATCAAGTTCAAGGCAAATTTGTTTTCTGTTTCTAGTTGCAGAAAGAAAAAAAAAAGCCCCTGTTATACAACAAGAAATTCAAAGTTTTGAAGCAACTCAACCATTTCAAGATCAAAGTTCAAACTCATCAAAATAAAGCTTCAGATCAATAAATCAAAACTGAAAGATAAGATCTTCAAAACCTGGTTCTCTGTCTACAGGTTTCCAGGTAAGTTTTAACTTTATAGTTAATGAATTTGTAACTTTAAAGTGAAAAGAAAAAAAAATTAGTTAAGTTGTAATAAACTGCAGGTTTATTTTATAAAAAGAAAATCAGAAGGCAATGAAAACATGCAAGTTTAAAAAGCATCAGTAGAAAAATATAGGGTCTGGGCTCTGTTTTCATCAAACTTCAGGTGAGCAACACACTCGAACCCATTTATACGTTTTAATATTTGAGATGAATGCTTGAATGGATTTTCTTCTCTGATAGATGGTATGATGGAATGTAAATTTGTGTGTACATATATGTAATGCCTGTCTGGAGATAAGTAGAATCTTCCTCTGAATACATTCCAGTTTTAAAAACCTGTTAGAAAATTTTAAATTTCCTCAACCCAAGCAAATTTTAGGTTTGATTGCTGAATGAAAAATATTGATGTGAGTACAACTTCATTTTTAAGAATCAATCCAAGTGAAAATATAGAGTAAGTGGTTTAAAATAAAATTTTACAGGGAATAATCATATTAAGTCAGGAAATCAATTGTCATAATTACACGTTTTAACTTTATAATCTAGTTCGAGCTTGAAAATGTTGATTTTTGAAACTGATATCATAATTTGTAAGTCAGTATTTCAATTGGTACTTGAAGTTAAACTGGATTTGGTTTCTCGTCGAATTCCGATGATCGGTGGAAAGTTGGGACTCGTGATCAGGCCTAGAGGAGGATGGTGGGATGGGTCACTTGAAACAAATAGTACAAAAAAATTTTGATGACTGGAGTTGCCTGGCGTGGCCAAATTAGGGTTCAAGGTGTTATTTTGGGCGATGTCGGAATTGGGGAAACTGCGTCAACGTGGGTAGGCCGGACTGGATCGCAAGGTGGGGAATTGGAGCGTGGTGATGTGGCGGGGCTAGGTACGGAGTTGCGAGGTCTCCGGTGACCTGAGGCGATGGGTTGAAGGGAGTTTCTGATGAACTGTTTTGTTCAAGGCCAAGTCGAGTAGCTCGATCATTGTTTTTGGCTCGAATCGTTGATGTGGATAATTGATGGAGTTGAGATGGTCGTAGGTCATGTGCCGGAAGGTGTGGCGATGTTCGGCGTTGCTTCAGGTGGTGGTGCATATGCACGGTGATATCTGGGTATCAGTATTTTTGGGGTGTGGTTTGTTCGAGGAAGAAGATAAAGTATTCTCGGGGATGGCTCGAAGAATTGCAGTAATGGCTCGAAGCAGTTGAAAAGGTGAGTTACACGAAATTGGTCTCGGAGGGAATTCGGTAATAACTCGGGTCGTTCTGGCACAAAACTCGAAGTGGGTGATGATTTTACTCGAAGTAATATTAAGGTCTCGGGCATATCACTTTGTTTCAGGTTTTTAAACAAAACAGAAACCTGTTTCTGTTTTTAAAATTAAAAGCAAAGTTTGAATATAAACTGGAATTGAAATTAGGGTTTAAACTTGAATTGAATCTAAATTCAATAGTTTGAATCATGGTTTTTGAAATAATTTAAATTTTGAAATTTAAATTTAGTTTTAAAAACTTTTAAGTATAAAAGTATATTGGTTTTAAATTTAAACTAGAAGTTTAAATTGTAAAATATAAGCTTTAAAATAAGTTTGAATCTGAGATTTAAAAATCTAAAATTTGATTTGAATTTCAGTTTTTAAATAAAATAAGTTTTTGAATTTAACTTGTTTTTAACTATTTTAGAAATGGTTAAATAATTTGAATTTTAAAATAAAGATGAAAAATGTAAGTAAAGCTTTAAAGTTTTAAGTTTAAATCTGGAATAAAAGATTCAATCTGTATTTCAGTTTTGAAATTAAGGAAATTTTTGAATTTTAAATTTATTTTTAAAATAACTTAGAATGTTTAAAGTGCAGGTTTAAACTGATTTGAACTTTATATTCTTTTAGACTTATTTTATAAAATGGTTATTCTTTTGACATATGAGATAAGAGGTTTTGAATTGTCTTAAAACCCTTGTTTAAGTTAAATTTGTATTTAAATTTAAGATGAGTTTAAATGGAACTTAAAGTAAATTTAAATACAAATTGATTTTAAATGCTTAATCAAGTAAGAAATGCTATCTTAAAGATAAATCATTTGGGTTCATTAAATTATTAAGTTGGATAATTAATTATTTAATAAATCAATAATATGGATGATTAGTTAAATAATTAAGAGTTTTAAATTAATTAATGATTGAGATTAATTAATTTAGGTTAATTAATCTGTAATTAAGAATTATTAATTAGATTTTAATCAATGATTAAGGATTAATTAATCAAGTTGTTAAGGATTAAGTAAGTGATAGTTAACACTTGATTTATTAGATAATTAGAGATTAATTAATAGATAATTAAGGATTTATTAATTAAAGTAATTAATTAGAGGTTGATTAATAAAAGTAATTAAGGTTTAATTAATTACAATTAAGGGTTAATTAATTAAGGTAATCAATTAAAGAAATGATTAATGAAAGTGGTTAAGACTTAATCAAATGTAATTAATGATAATAAATCATTGATTTAAGATCACTAATGAAGGTAATTATGTGAGTAATAAATCTATAACCACACGATTTATTCACAATAATCAAAGGTGTTTGACTGTTGTTGAATGCTATGTGATGGATTGATATATTTGATATGTGATGTGATTCTATGTGATGATTTGTGCCGAGCTATTATATCTGTGATGTATATATTGATATGAAAACCCTTGACCTGTAGAACGACATTTTAATTTCGATGCGACAGGGAGTCGGATTCCTGTTGGTTATCTGAAACCCACATCGAATGATAATGATGAATCTTTGTGATTGATAATTTACTTTATCTATGAATCTGTGAATATAGATAAGCGTTATGGGTTATACCGCTTATCGATATGGTTGAATCTGTGATGATGATGTTGTGCACTATTGTGTTGAACCCTGGACCACACTTATACACACACAAATATGGATTGCACGTGGATATGGGTTAAGTCACAGATTTGAAATTGTTTTAAAAATTTGATTTTTGAATCCAAATTAGTTTTGGAATTGGAATTGGAATTGAAGCTTTTGAAAATGAGTTTTCAAAAATAAAAGTTATTTTAAATAACCTGATTGAATCTTGGAATTTAAATGAATTGATATAAATTTGAATTCAATACTTGAAATTGAATCCTATAATTTGAGAACTAGGGTTTAAAAAGTTATTCAACTTACAAATGGGTTATATGGGTTTTAAACCATTTTAAAGGTGACGTTTTGGAATTTAAATTCAACTCAAGATTTCAACATGTATAAATTAGATTTGCTTTCCCATAAGAAATGGACTTCCAAGTTGTGTTAAAAGGATTTTCAAGTCTAAAAGGAAAATTGTTTTCCAAGTTATAGATAAATCTTTGGAAATGGGTTTGAAAGCTATAAATCTTTAATTTTAAGGATTTAATTTGGTTAATCCAAATTGAATGGGAATTGTTTTTGAAATCTATGGATAGATCTTTGTGAAATTGGGTGAAACTTTGGGAAATAAAATCTTTTTGTGTAAAGATTTAAAAATGGTAATTTGTTTAACCATTTGAAAGAAAAGCTTTGGATTTTTAAGTTGTGACTTAACCAAAATCCCATATCCATATGTTTTTAAATATGGCGCTTGCTATTCGGTTTAGCCGGGAGAGGTCCTTGTGTCATATAACCCATTCCGAATAGTGATACGACGTTATGGATTGCAATTGAAGACCGGTGGTGAAGACCGGGTATTTGTGAGAATGATAGGATAACCTATCGATTGTCCCTACACCGATTAGCTACGGTATAGAGATTCCCTTAGTGATGGAAAGTCCGATCGGGATTGTGGATACCCGGATTTGCAAGGGCTTCTTCGGAAGTGCCTTCGGTTCTGTTCGAACCCGGAACAGACTTGTATGGGTGTATGTCCGACATTACACTTTGGGATGTTAACTGATCTCTATCAAATACATTTCTGCTTGGTGGCGGAGAATTTATTCTCTTAGCTTAACACCATTCTCTGAGACGTACGAGCTCAGAGGTTATGTAGTTGATATTTATCAGTGATATATTCCCAATTTGGTAATGTGACATGCTGATTGCTGCTGTGTGATGATGATCATTTGTTGATCATTTGTGATCAAAGCATGGCTTTTGTATAAAGCGTAGCTTTGTGGACGAGACTGCATCAGGACCTCACTCCCCGGAAATGGTCGAAACAGGAAAGATGCGGCAAGGTTATGAGGGTCGCGCCCTTTAGGGTTTGTCATTCCCTTCTGGTAAAGGGTGGTATCATGGTATGGAGCCCAGATACTTACTCATGTGGATACTGCAGATATATTACTTTGTGATTGCTTTGTGGTTGTTGGATTAGAGGTACCTCGGATAAAGGTCCCAAAGGACCGGGGGATGGCACGCTCGTGTAGTAGTTACCTAGTTACAGAGGTAACCCGGCCTTGTGTTGGCAGAGATCTAACCGTAACGTTAGTTTCTCGGGACGTCCCGCCAGAGGCGATCCCATGTGGCAGTAGGAAGTTCCTTAGCCTGACCATTTGTTGGAAATCCATTCATCCAATACGTGCCTTGTACGGTTTTAGTTGTAGAACCTTCCATTTACTTATGGTGGTCACCACTGTTTAGATGGTAGCTATAGTAGGCATAGTTCGGAATGTCTATGCTGGCTAGGATTTATATTATACTTTCGAAATGGTTTTTCCTCACTTTGCACTTATAGCAATAATATCAAAGAAATTTTCTCGTATCAAGCATATTTGACTATCATAAGGAGAAATCTCCTCCAATTATGCGTTTGCATTGTGTGTGGGCGGGAGGCCTTATGGTAGTTTCATTTTCTAAAAAGCATTGCGAATTTCAAATTTAAATTCCTTTGTTTATTTTAAAGACCAAATATTTTTGTTTGCTCATGCCAGTCCCATGACTGACCTGGAGTTTATTGTTCCTTTCCTAAACTCTGGGTGCCCACTATTTTCCCACACGGGCAGTCTAGAGTTGGGTTTTTCAGATGGTTAGGTTTAGTAGATTATCTGGAGCTAGTTCAGTCTTTGGATCTACTGCACTTGCTTAGCTTTGTGCATTGTGATTGGGAGTTCGAGATATTGCTGGATTGGTGCTTTAGAGATGGAGATTACCGATGCTGGAGTTCTTCCTTGAAGACTATATTGGAGACTCTGTTCCGCTGCTAGTGTTATTGTTTCTTTCCGCTGCTATTTCTTGTATCTCTGATGTATATTTATTGTATCAAATGTTGTATATTGATATATGCTATTCATTTCGTTCCGCTGTGTTGTACTTAATGTGTTATAAGCTCCGGCACGACTCAAATTTCAATGTTTGAATCTGCGGCATTCAAGTACAGTGGAGTACGGATGTCGATTTTCCAACGCTGGAATTTGGATCGTGACATTTTGGTATCAGAGCTGAAGGTTGAAACTTTAGCTCAGGAGTATAACACATTAAGTAGCTCATTAGAGATAGGGTGAAGTATACCCTAGAATGAGTAATCCCTAAGATATCCGTTCGAATTCCTCAGTAAATTCTCTTACTATCCACTGATAGTAAGTATGAGTGCGAGAAGAGAACGAGATAGGGGATAGGGAAATACCAGTACAAATGGTCAATACCCTGCAACAGTGGAAACAACTTTCTCTATCAATCTCCTTTGACTCGATTCCAAAATTATTTTGATTGCTTCGTGGCAACTACAGAAAGAAGTTTCGGTGTAATGGTGGCCCTACGAAACGTTGTAGAAAATCATTGCTTCGTATCTTCATCGGTATTCTTATCAGCTTTTCGTTTTAACTCTAATGAATTTGTAATTTGAAATCCGAAATTTTTAATTAAATTAAATTGGTTAACAATTATAAGGCTAAATTTGAGAGTCATCAATAAAACGATATCGGTTAAAACCAAATCGTAATTTCTTGTGTATATCAAAGTCCGAAGAGGGACAAATTGGTATATACTTTGGGATATTTCGACTTGAAGTTGGAATCCATACCTAGTGTTTGAGAGATCGTAAAAGATTGAATCCATCTATCTATTCTCTGGGATCCGATATATTCTACGAACGATTAGTTATTCCTTCGAACTAATCAATGCCCTCGTATATTCGTAGACCGGTGAACCCAAATATCTTGTGAAATAATTGTATGAGTTTGTTCTCATATTGTTAATATTCTGATTTGGAAAACCAAATGCAGAATAAATATTTCGATCTGATCTGGTCAATCATTTCTTTATCTATTATCTATTCTTTGTCGTCTTCTTTGCGATTTCGAGGACGAAAATCTTTTAAGGGGGGAAATCTGTAACATTCCTGAAATTCATTAAGTTTAAATTGGAAATTAAATTAATTTTTGGAAATAAATTGTGATTTAATTAGAAAATTTTCTAGAATAAATAAATAATTTTGATTATAAATAGAAATTTATATAAGAAATTTAAGGATAAGTAGCTTAAAAATAAATATTGGATTTAGGTAAAATAAGACGTATATTTATATAAATGAATTACAAAATAGAAATTTGAGATTTATAAGATCTCAAAATAAAATGTATTAAAAAAAAGTAAATTAGAAATTAAAATCTTTTAAAAGTTGTACAAGAATAAATAAATAAATAAAAAATGTAAGAATGTAAATTGTATAAATATATTAGTGCATAAACATGTTGAACAAAAATTTAATGTAAGTACATATACATAAGTTTTTATTTCAAGTTGAGGTTGAAATTTTAATTTTTATTTTAAATAGATGTTTTCAAAAAGTAAGTAGCATTTAAAAAAAAAATTAAGTTTATAAGAAAAATAAATTCTTTTGTCTTTAAAATTTTAAAAGTAAAACATATACAAACATGCACATGTGAGAATGGAGTATAGGAGTTAACAAAATCTAAAAGTTATAATGATTTTATACAAATGGCACTCACCATATCTAATAAAATAAAATAATAAGATTAAAAAATTACACAAACTCTTCATTTTCCCATACACCATCATAAAACAACTTAGCAAAAACTGAAAAAATCAGTAGCCAAAGATTTGAGAATCTCATATCTCAACTCCCAAAATAGGAAGAAGAGGTGTAAACCGAGTTATTTTCATTTAGAAAAAAACATATAAAGTACAAAATCAAGTTGAGTTCAAACCCACCTGAAGAATTAAGAAATCAAGTACCAAGCTTTCCAGTCTTCAAGTTTTCAAGCCTAAAACAAATTTGAAGCAAATCTGTTTTCAAAAAGCATTAGCATTTTCAAACCTGGAAAGAAAAAAATGCAAACTCCATCCTCTTGTCAGAATCTGGAAGTTTCAACAAATTCAAACTGGAAAAAAAATCAGATCTGGAAATCAAATACAGTTCTCTGGGAGTAATAAAAGGCAAGTAAATTCTTTCTTTAAAAATGTGAACTTAATATTGATCAGTATTAAAACAAAAATTTAAACAACTTTATTAACAAAGTTGTAGGAGAATCAAGTTCAAGGCAAATTTGTTTTCTGTTTCTAGTTGCAGAAAGAAAAAAAAAGCCCCTTTTATACAACAAGAAATTCAAAGTTCTGAAGCAACTCAACCATTTCATGATCAAAGTTCAAACTCATCAAAATAAAGCTTCAGATCAATAAATCAAAACAAAAAGATAAGATCTTCAAAACCTGGTTCTATGTCTTCAGGTTTCCAGGTAAGTTTTAACTTTATAGTTAATGAATTTGTAACTTTAAAGTGAAAAGAAAAAAAAATTAGTTAAGTTGTAATAAACTGCAGGTTTATTTTATAAAAAGAAAATTAGAAGGCAATGCAAACATGCAAGTTTAAAAAGCATCAGTAGAAAAATATAGGGTCTGGGCTCTGTTTTCATCAAACTTCAGGTGAGCAACACACTCGAACCCATTTATACGTTTTAATATTTGAGATGAATGCTTGAATGGATTTTCTTCTCTGATAGATGGTATGATGGAATGTAAATTTGTGTGTACATATATGTAATGCCTATCTGGAGATAAGTAGAATCTTCCTCTGAATACATTCCAGTTTTAAAAACCTGTTAGAAAATTTTAAATTTCCTCAACCCAAGCAAATTTTAGGTTTGATTGCTGAATGAAAAATATTGATGTGAGTACAACTTCATTTTTAAGAATCAATCCAAGTGAAAATATATAGTAAGTGGTTTAAAATAAAATTTTACAGGGAATAATCATATTAAGTCAGGAAATCAATTGTCATAATTACACGTTTTAACTTTATAATCTAGTTCGAGCTTGAAAATGTTGATTTTTGAAACTGATATCATAATTTGTAAGTCAGTATTTCAATTGGTACTTGAAGTTGAACTGGATTTGGTTTCTCGTCGAATTCCGATGATCAGTGGAAAGTTGGGACTCGTGATCAGGCCTAGAGGAGGATGGTGGGATGGGTCACTTGAAACAAATAGTACAAAAAAATTCTGATGACCGGAGTTGCCTGGCGTGGGAAAATTAGGGTTCAAGGTGTTATTTTGGGCGATGTCGGAATTGGGGAAACTGCGTCAACGTGGGTAGGCCGGACTGGATCGTAAGGTGGGGAATTGGAGCGTGGTGATGTGGCGGGGCTAGGGACGGAGTTGCGAGGTCTCCGATGACCTGAGGCGATGGGTTGAAGGGAGTTTCTGATGAACTGTTTTGTTCAAGGCCAAGTCGAGTAGCTCGATCATTGTTTTTGGCTCGAATCGTTGATGTGGATAATTGATGGAGTTGAGATGGTCGTAGGTCATGTGCCGGAAGGTGTGGCGATGTTCGGCGTTGCTTCAGGTGGTGGTGCATATGCACGGTGATATCTGGGTATCAGTATTTTTAGGGTGTGGTTTGTTCGAGGAAGAAGATAAAGTATTCTCGGGGATGGCTCGAAGAATTGCAGTAATGGCTCGAAGCAGTTGAAAAGGTGAGTTACACGAAATTGGTCTCGGAGGGAATTCAGTAATAACTCGGGTCGTTCTGGCACAAAACTCGAAGTGGGTGATGATTTTACTCGAAGTAATATTAAGGTCTCGGGTATATCACTTTGTTTCAGGTTTTTAAACAAAACAGAAACCTGTTTCTGTTTTTAAAATTAAAAGCAAAGTTTGAATATAAACTGGAATTTAAATTAGGGTTTAAACTTGAATTGAATCTAAATTCAATAGTTTGAATCATGGTTTTTGAAATAATTTAAATTTTGAAATTTAAATTTAGTTTTAAAAACTTTTAAGTATAAAAGTATATTGGTTTTAAATTTAAACTAGAATTTTAAATTGTAAAATATAAGCTTTAAAATAAGTTTGAATCTGAAATTTAAAAGTCTAAAATTTGATTTGAATTTCAGTTTTTAAATAAAATAAGTTTTTGAATTTAATTTGTTTTTAACTATTTTAGAAATGGTTAAATAATTTGAATTTTAAAATAAAGATGAAAAATGTAAGTAAAGCTTTAAAGTTTTAAGTTTAAATCTGGAATAAAAGATTCAATCTGTATTTCAGTTTTGAAATTAAGGAAATTTTTGAATTTGAAATTTATTTTTAAAATAACTTAGAATGTTTAAAGTGCAGGTTTAAACTGATTTGAACTTTATATTCTTTTAGACTTATTTTATAAAATGGTTATTCTTTTGACATATGAGATAAGAGGTTTTGAATTGTCTTAAAACCCTTGTTTAAGTTAAATTTGTATCTTAAATTTAAGATGAGTTTAAATGGAACTTAAAGTAAATTTAAATACAAATTGATTTTAAATGCTTAATCAAGTAAGAAATGATATCTTAAAGATAAATCATTTGGGTTCATTAAATTATTAAGTTGGATAATTAATTATTTAATAAATCAATAATATGGATGATTAATTAAATAATTAAGAGTTTTAAATTAATTAATGATTGAGATTAATTAATTTAGGTTAATTAATCTGTAATTAAGAATTATTAATTAGATTTTAATCAATGATTAAGGATTAATTAATCAAGTTGTTAAGGATTAAGTAAGTGACAGTTAACACTTGATTTATTAGATAATTAGAGATTAATTAATAGATAATTAAGGATTTATTAATTAAAGTAATTAATTAGAGGTTGATTAATAAAAGTAATTAAGGTTTAATTAATTACAATTAAGGGTTAATTAATTAAGATAATCAATTAAAGAAATGATTAATGAAAGTGGTTAAGACTTAATCAAATGTAATTAATGATAATAAATCATTGATTTAAGATCACTAATGAAGGTAATTATGTGAGTAATAAATCTATAATCAGACGATTTATTCACCTTAATCAAAGGTGTTTGATTGTTGTTGAATGCTATGTGATGGATTGATATATTTGATATGTGATGTGATTCTATGTGATGCTTTGTGCCGAGCTATTATATCTGTGATGTATATATTGATATGAAAACCCTTGACCTGTGGAACGACATTTTAATTTCGATGCGACAGGGAGTCGGATTCCTGTTGGTTATCCGAAACCCACATCGAATGATAATGATGAATCTTTATGATTGATAATTTACTTTATCTATGAATCTGTGAATATAGATAAGCGTTATGGGTTATACCGCTTATCGATATGGTTGAATCTGTGATGATGATGTTGTGCACTATTGTGTTGAACCCTGGACCACACTTATACACACAAAAATATGGATTGCACGTGGAAATGGGTTAAGTCACAGATTTGAAATTGTTTTAAAAATTTGATTTTTGAATCCAAATTAGTTTTGGTTGGAATTGAAGCTTTTGAAAATGAGTTTTCAAAAATAAAAGTCATTTTAAATAACCTGATTGAATCTTGGAATTTAAATGAATTGATATAAATTTGAATTCAATACTTGAAATTGAATCCTATAATTTGAGAACTAGGGTTTAAAAAGTTATTCAACTTACAAATGGGTTATATGGGTTTTAAACCATTTTAAAGGTGACGTTTTGGAATTTAAATTCAACTCAAGATTTCAACTTGTATAAATTAGATTTTCTTTCCCATAAGAAATGGACTTCCAAGTTGTGTTAAAAGGATTTTCAAGTCTAAAAGGAAAATTGTTTTCCAAGTTATAGATAATTCTTTGGAAATGGGTTTGAAAGCTATAAATCTTTAATTTTAAGGATTTAATTTGGTTAATCCAAATTGAATGGGAATTGTTTTTGAAATCTATGGATATATCTTTGTGAAATTGGGTGAAACTTTGTGAAATAAAATCTTTTTGTGTAAAGATTTAAAAATGGTAATTTGTATAACCATTTGAAATAAAAGCTTTGGATTTTTAAGTTGTGACTTAATCGAAATCCCATATCCATATGTTTTTAAATATGGCGCTTACTATTCGGTTTAGCCGGGGGAGGACCTTGTGTCATATAACCCATTCCGAATAGTGATACGACGTTATGGATTGCAATTGAAGACCGGTGGTGAAGACCGGGTATTTGTGAGAACGATAGGATAACCTATCGATTGTCTCTGCACCGATTAGCTACGGTATAGAGATTCCCTTAGTGATGGAAAGTCCGATCGGGATTGTGGATACCCGGATTTGCAAGGGCTTCTTCGGAAGTGCCTTCGGTTCTGTTCGAACCCGGAACAGACTTGTATGGGTGTATGTCCGACATTACACTTTGAGATGTTAACTGATCTCTATCAAATACATTTCTGCTTGGTGGCGGAGAATTTAGTCTCTTAGCTTAACACCATTCTCTGAGACGTACGAGCTCAGAGGTTATGTAGTTGATATTTATCGGTGATATATTCCCAATTTGGTAATGTGACATGCTGAGTGCTGCTGTGTGATGATGATCATTTGTTGATCATTTGTGATCAAAGCATGGCTTTTGTATAAAGCGTAGCTTTGTGAACGAGACTGCATCAGGACCTCACTCCCCGGAAATGGTCGAAACAGGAAAGATGCGGCAAGGTTATGAGGGTCGCGCCCTTTAGGGTTTGTCATTCCCTTCTGGTAAAGGGTGGTATCATGGTATGGAGCCCAGATACTTACTCATGTGGATACTGCAGATCTATTACTTTGTGATTTCTTTTTGGTTGTTGGATTAGAGGTACCTCGGATAAAGGTCCCAAAGGACCGGGGGATGGCACGCTCGTGTAGTAGTTACCTAGTTACAGAGGTAACCCGGCCTTGTGTTGGCAGAGATCTAACCGTAACGTTAGTTTCTCGGAACGTCCCGCCAGAGGCGATCCCATGTGGCAGTAGGAAGTTCCTTAGCCTGACCATTTGTTGGAAATCCATTCATCCAATACGTGCCTTGTACGGTTTTAGTTGTAGAACCTTCCATGTACTTATGGTGGTCACCACTGTTTAGATGGTAGCTATAGTAGGCATAGTTCGGAATGTCTATGCTGGCTAGGATTTATATTATACTTTCGAAATGGTTTTTCCTCACTTTGCACTTATAGTAATAATATCAAAGAAATTTTCTCGTATCAAGCATATTTGACTATCATAAGGAGAAATCTCCTCCAATTCTGCGTTTGCATTGTGTGTGTGGCGGGAGGCCTTATGGTAGTTTCATTTTCTAAAAAGCATTGCGAATTTCAAATTTAAATTCCTTTGTTTGTTTTAAAGACCAAATATTTTTGTTTGCTCATACCAGTCCCATGACTGACCTGGAGTTTATTGTTCCTTTCCTAAACTCTGGGTGCCCACTATTTTCCCACACGGGCAGTCTAGAGTTGGGTTTTTCAGATAGTCAGGTTTAGTAGATTATCTGGAACTAGTTCAGTCTTTGGATCTGAACTGCACTTGCTTAGCTTTGTGCATTGTGATTGGGAGTTCGAGCTATTGCTGGATTGGTGCTTTAGAGATGGAGATTACCGATGCTGGAGTTCTTCCTTGAAGACTATATTGGAGACTCTGTTCCGCTACTAGTGTTATTGTTTCTTTCCGCTGCTATTTCTTGTATCTCTGATGTATATTTATTGTATCAAATGTTGTATATTGATATATGCTATTCATTTCCTTCCGCTGTGTTGTACATAATGTGTTATAAGCCCCGGCACGACTCAAATTTCAACGTTTGAATCTGCGGCATTCAAGTACAGTGGAGTACGGATGTCGATTTTCCAACGCTGGAATTTGGATCGTGATAATAATAATAAATAAAAAAATTAAATCATGCTATAGAAATTTGAAATTAATACATTAAATGTTTATATGTTTACACATGCAAACAAACACACATACATGTGTGTATAAAGATTAAACCAAAGCTTATTAATTAATTCAAAGCATACTTCCATACCACATTAAATTGTCTAATGCATTTGTAAACTTATGTCTACTTGAAGTCAAAAATACATATAAATTAAACCTTTTTACCGTAATGAAATTTATTTAAATTTTTAACAAAACATAAGTGGAACACGACAAATTAAGCAATATAGTAACAAACCTTTAAGATCTTTAAATAAGGACATTTGAGACAATAAATTAGGTAACAAATTTAAATATTGTTGTAATCAAAATCAAAGATTAGATTTATTATCAAAAAATTGTTAAGCATATGTAAACTTCTATTATAATTTATTAGATTAAGAACAAATTATTTATTCAGCAGAGTATTCAAATTTCATGATATATTCGATTCAAGATAAAGTAACAATATGTGTATACAATATTTCTGTTCCAACACAAATGCAAATTATATGTATATAAACTTTCAGATCTAAAAAAATGCAATTTGGTTTAAGAGTTTAAACATGGATCTATAATTAGACATTCTTTTAATATATATATAAAAAATTGTTTTGATTTATCAAATTTTATGTCAAATTAATTCATTCAATAAAAAAAAATTCAAATAAATAAATAAATGTTGATTCCCATTCTTATTATTAAAACAATCATTATCCCATAAACATACTTAACATTTATTTACATTTCATTACACTGATACTTCTATATACATCTTAGATTTGTATCAACAGTTATATTTAAAAATGTGAATCTTGTCAATTACGCGTATTAATTAAGGTTTTAAACTCAATGAACAAAATTTCCTAAGTCCAATCCCTTTTCACCAAATTTGACAATCCCCAACCATTTGTACTACATTCCATATTAATGTAATATTTATTAGATTTTATTTCAAATTAACGTACATCTTAACTTCCCTTAATTGAGATGTGATTCCCAAATTTTTTATCATACTAAATGAAATAAACAACATATAGATTGTTACCTATTTTCTTTACTTGCCTTTATAGGTTTATTACTTAACAATAACCGTTTAAAATTTCATGTATACACAAATTTTATATTTCGTAATCATATTCAATCAATTATGTATTACTTTCCAGCAAGTATATAATAACTTGGAGAACGTTGACTTTTATTCAAATACCATTTATTGAAATCCATATTAATTAATTTTATTAAATGCTTACATTTATTTCTCTATATCCAATTTGTTTCAACTTTATTTACATTAATACTATTCCCTTAATTTGGTTATTATTTATCAACTTGTTCAAGACTTATTACCTAAATTTCTGTTATTATAAACCTTTATTTGTTCATTTAAATTAAATTTTAAATTCCCAATTCAATCAACCATTTCAACATGCAACTTATAATAACTGCTTACAAGTATGAATGGAATCATCATTTATTCCAATATTATCTTAATTTATATTAACATATTAATTGATTTCCTTTTAATGAATTTTATATCCAGGTATAATATTTACCCCATTTCATTTATTGAAATTTATTCAAATTGCTAGTAAATAGGTTTTAAGTCACCATTTATATATTTTATTTTAGCGTTCATTTCAATATTAGTTTATAAGGTTTTCATTTCTAGTAAATTTAATTACAAAAACTCATTAATTCACCCAAACTAAATCAATGAAATTTACGGGTCGTTTCACTCTCCCCCACACAAAAATTTTCGTCCCCAAAAAGGAAAAAGAAGGAAGAAGGAAGAATTTAAATAAACAATACATCTTATTCAAAATATTAACTTATAAACAATAATTTACAAAATTTATTACTTTAAATAAAATATACGCATTTTATAACCAATAATTCTTTTTATACTTAAATGAATAAAGTTTGGAAAATATTTTCAAAATTTTCTAAGTCCAAAATTTTACGGATAATTTCGGCGGAGTCTCCTTTGTACGGAGAGGCTCGGGAGAAAATATAATATCAAAATATAACAATTATGTTACATATATTATCCAAAATATCATTTCCCAACCCGAGAAAATATATAAAATAGAGCTATAAACCGTAATCCAAAACGTACCTATTTGTCGGGCAATTTACGCTTAATTAACGGAACCAAAAGCAGTAGCAATTGCTTCCATACCCTGCATTTCACTTGTAAAATCCAAAGGGTTAAAAAAAATTATAAAGTGAAATATTTAAGTGGTTTCAATCACTAACAACAAATCAATACAACAACCATCAATTTCAACAAATAGCATACACACAAATACAAAACAACCATTCAATCAAACAAACAAATAGTTGTTCGGGTTAAGAAATTTTAAATTGTACGGAATGAAGAATAAACCATCAAGTGCATCATTTACTCAACAGTCTTAGATTAAACACAATGGATTATTCATCCATCCCAACAAAATTAAAGTTTCCTTACCCAACAACCATAAACCACGACAAACAACAATTTCAGCAATAGATTTAGTCTATTCTTATTTATTCCATTCAAACATTTGTTGTTGATTCTTTTCATTCATATAACGGTTTATCTTTTTATTTTCATTTATTTCTTTCAATTTTATTTTCATTTTATTTCTTTCAATTTTATTTAGAAATAACTTCAACCATGTTTCTTAAGTTTACAATTTCTCTTTATTATATCACATTCATTTATTTTCACTTACTACTTACTACTATTCATTTCCATTAACTCAGGTCATGCCAGTTTCTTTTATTTCGTTATAATTATTCATTCATTTATTATTGCATGTTCTCGTTTATTTATTACTTAATTTCATTTATTACAGTATTCATTTTCCTACTAATTTTTTTTATAAATAACTTCAACTGTTTGTTTAAGTTCATTATCATTCATTTACACTACTTCATTTCATTTATTTATCAATTTAAACTTAAGTTTATAATTCTATACCACCAATTCTAATAAATAAAAGCAATTTTATTGAACCCTTTCATTACATACTTTTACTTTACAAATTTCCATTACATTTCTTATTAAACATTTCAACTTTTAATATTTGGTAAGTTATATATATGTTTCAAAGAATGTAATTGAAAGTTATACAAGTTTTCTCATTTCTTTTAATTAATTCATTGTTCAATAAATTTTTACCCATTTTTTCTTATAAGTTACAATTTCAACTTCCTTTTTATTTCCTTTATAATTTGGCATTAAATCTCTTACCTAAATTAGAGGTTTCCATTTATTAATTACTTACCTTTCATTTCACTACATAATTGAAACGATTAATTAACGGAAATTTAAGAATTTAATACCGGGTTAAATTTCAATTTATTTAAAATAATAGATAAATATATTCTTACAACTTATACATCTCTAATTATATTTAAAACAATTCAAAATTTATATATTTTTTTTAAAATGAATTTGTAGTAAAACTACTATAGTGGCATTCCTGTTCGAAACTCGAAAATGAAAGTCGATGATGCGGCCGTCATCACCGAAATTATTTTTCAGCAACAGAGAGAAAATTACAAAACTTATTTTCTCCAAAATCTTCTTTAAAACAATTTTTTCCGAATTATATTAAATATTTATATTAGAAAAAACTTATAACAATATTATTATATTCCAAATTTTTTCGAAATTTTTTTCAAAACCTCGGATCTTAAGTTCTAAATTTCCAAATTTCAATTATTTTATCTTTAAATCTTATTTCTATTATTATTTATACACTTTATTACCTAGCAACCAATCTATTGCAGCCAAATATAGATATCATTTGAAAATTTTATTTTATATATAGAAAATATAATAGGCAAAATTATTTCATTCACCTATATAAAACAAATATTATGTCGGCCTGTCCTATTAAGTGTTTAGAAATCCCTATTAATGTCACAACGTCCCATGCATCAACCAAAATTTATAAATACAAAATAGAATAGATTAACACAATGTTAACACCTTTTTATAACACTACAAATATGCTCTGTCATATATATACGCTCAGCGACTACCGTAGGGTATTACTACCCTATTAATAATGAGTCGAACCCCACGAAGCTAAGGTTTATCGCTAAACCAAAGCTCTGATACCACGATGTAACATCCCGCCATTTCGTACGCTTTAAATCGACACACGTGCCAATTCAAACCATACGGAAGGGCGGATTGTTATGGGGTAAATAAAAAAAACCAAGAAAGAAATAAATCAAAAAAGAATCTCACGACGGAAGGATAAAATATAATAATCAAATATATTGTTTATAAAGTTGTTTTACAAAGTATTCGATTATACTTGCAACATTTATCAGAATTATACATACCAATATCAATGCTGCGAAACAGTAATAGTATGGTGGACTAATAATAATAATAATAAATCTCCGTCTTCGTCCTCCAGAGCTAAGGTCTTCGAAATGCTGAAATGCTCGGACTGACCCGAGCGAATTGAAAAGACAAAACACTCGAGTCAGAACTAAAAGATCTTATATAAGTTAAATCAACATAAATAAATATGAGTGCAGTAACTCAAGAGATGCTCGGGATTTACATCTCCTAAGGATCCGTTAAACTATTTACTATGTAGTATATTTCGCTATTATAATAGTGTCTATTAGTAAAATAAACTTACTTTTAAATAGCGTTAAGGGGTTACCCATATAGCCCTTAACACAAAATATATTCCCATAGTCTATACAGTACCGTAATCTCCCCCGTACTGGGCGTCGTCAGAGGGCACTCCATAGGTATGGTACAAAACATAATCATATAAGGCGCGCTAGGGTAGGTGACACGACATAACTAGGCAATGCCAGGGTATATATACCAATTGCTATCAGGGCTGGTGGTAACGCATAGCCGCAGCTACCGCCCACCTCGAACAAACAACCCCAAAATCAAGAAAAATATGGATGGCCATCGAATCAATCCAAAGTCAGAGTATAGTATCGAAGAGGAGTGTCCGATAAAGGGCGCTAACCTGCTTGGCCCGAGAATCGCTCCTGTTTTAGCCACCTTATGCCAACTCACGGGAGTTGGGTCCACGTATTTACCTTATAGGAAACGCCGCCACCAACCTACTTCATTCTGGAATCTCCACCGCGTACACGGTTGTTAAAGTGGTTTTCGGAGTTGGTAGAGAGTATGACAACTTCCGATCCCGGTCTCTTCAACAACCAAACGTTATTATAACACCGCGGTCATTTAAAAATAATTATACTTTCAAAACCAAAATATATTATCTATTTCAAAACCATATAAAGATGATATCCATTTCAAAACAAACTCATTGGATATTATTGTGATAAAACCCAAATTAATATAGTATCATTTTATTTCACATATATTTCTTTCCAAAATCATATTACTTTAAAATTTATAATAATTGGAAACCAAACATTTGAATTATAACTTCTAAACATAAAAATATGAAATTTGAAGCTTTAAAACCATAACTTTCAAAACTTAAACGGTTTGGATATTCGACAGTATGTAAAATAGTTGATTTTTAAATTACTTTATAAAGGAAAATTTTCAACGCCTTTACCATTTATTCACTTTAAATTAGGTCTAAACTCATAAATCTAGATTCTCTTTCACTTTAAATAAAACACTTCGATTCCAATATATTTCAAACTTTGAGTATTTAACAATTTCAAAACTAAGGTTGGAAATTTTCTATTCAACCATTCATCATTCTATATTTTAGTCTAAAATATTTACACAATAAATCCATAATCATTTTAAATAAAACTCAAATTACTAATGTAATGACCCAGAATTTCTTTACAGTTAAAATTTGTATATTTAATTGAATTTAAATATTAATAAGTGAAATTTATAAGCCGAATAAATTTTATTCCGAATAATTGGATTAAATTAGATAAATTAATCGATAATTGAATAGTGAAAAATTCAGAATGGAAATTGGGTTAAATATGACTAAAATTGATTTGTAAATTTTATTATATCATGTTAAAGTTACAGAGATGTTATAGAACTTTTAAAATTGAATTAAAAGTTTATTTATGAAAATTGAATATTTTAATATTTAATTATCGACTGAAAAATAGCCAATTTTCGAATAGTCTCAGAATTGGATGAAACTAGTTCCATTGGATCTGTAATAGTTTGTTATTATCGGATTTTAACTTTCATAGCAATCGGAGTTTTCGTTTGACCGTGGCAGCTCGAAACGCATCGAAATTGTTTTAATATTAATTTGGCGAGTTAAAATAATCATTTTTCAAACAGTCTCGGATTTCGACAAAACCATTTTCATCTGATCCGTGATGTGATATTATTGCGTGGTTTCAAATTTCATGTCAATCGGATTTACCGTTTGTCCGGGGCAAGCTAAAATGCCTAGAAATTTGATTTACCGATTTAATTTTAAATCGAACGTTTATTGCCATAACTCGTACATATGATCGAATTAGCTCCCGAAACCTGTTACATTGTGTCTGGAACGCGGGATAAACCTTAGAAACGCCGGTCATCGCGCGTAAATCGGAGTTCAGAAAACCCGGAATGAATAGTGTTTTGAATATTTTTCTATATAAGCACCTCATTATTCTCATTTTCAAGAAAACTAAACCCTAACCCTAAACCTAATAGCTAACCGCCCCCTTCAAATTCTAAGGCCATAAATTCATCTGCTTCTTCTCTTAATCTCTTCTAATCCATCAACCAATTCAAGAATTCTTCAACATGAAAGTTGTAGATCTTAGTGAGAGCTTTAAATCCATACGGTGATAATTATAAACAAAGCTAAGAATCGATGGGAATTTTCATCCAAAGTCATGGGGTTGACCACGTTTTTCGAGCACATATGCTCGACCGAGCTTCAAGCCATTCCAGGTGAGGGTGAAGTCGAGTGTTGGCTTCGATTTAAGGGTGGTATGATCGGATTTCGAGCGTCGTGGAGGGGGTGCGTTCGAACCCTAGTTCGGCTTTGGGGTGGGTTCTTGCGTGTGTGAACGACCTGGGGATAGAACATGGAGGGGAGAAGAGATAGTGGACGGTCTGGATTTGGGTTGCAGGAAGACACGGCTCTGATTAAATGAAGGTTGAAAATAAATAGAAATGTAAATTGAATTATATTACAAATTCGTGAATGTTTAAAATACTGTAACTTTTTGCTACGAGGTCGAAAACGCACGAAACAAGTTGTGTTGGGTTCATATGGACGAGCACTACGCTATGGAATTGGATTGGAGTCGTTTGGAGCTAGCGAAAATTTTGGGTAAAATTAAACGTCCATTTAATTTTATTCGAAATAAAAGCTGAAAACGAAATTGAAATCAAGGTGAGAACTTCTCACTCAATCGAATCGGTTTCGGTTTTAATTTTAAATAGTTAGATTTAAAATTATTGATTGTATGCCTGAATGATAAATTATTATCTGTTGTTGATTGAAATAGACATTATGCGCCGTTAGTAAGCGGATGTTATTTATTAAAAACATATACCGCGAATATTTCACCGTATAGTGAAATTGGTATTATTTATGTACTTGGAGTTGATTTCCTGCATTATATAGCGGATGAGACCCTATTGCGCCGCCTATTAAGCGGATAATATTTTTACAAATCCCATATACCGTGATAATTCCGTACTGGTACGGAATTGGTATTGTGCTAACATCTGTGGATGCAGGGAAACAGGTTGGAGGGATCCAACTGGATTCCTCAACTATATTGATTTATTTACAGATATTGTGATATTTGTTAATTATCATATTGATACATGATATTTGGATGTCGTGATTGACTATTTGGTGTTGTTGCATCATCGGATCCATTTTTAAAGTTTAAAAATAACGATTTTGAATTTAAAAGGATTTTTTTAAAGTGATTTTTGAAATTATACGTTTTATTCAAATTTTGAATTGATTTATCTTAAATAAAATAAACGTTAAATGTAACAACCCGCATATTTATCGATTTTGTATTTAAATATTTTATTTAAATATTTTATCGTTAGTCGGATTTTAGTCCGAAAAGCTACTTTTTGCATACGGCCGAATTGGGACTCGAGACCACCCCCATTGAGTTCAAAATGCCGTTTGCGACCTTTTTGAGTATAAGCTTCGATATGTTTGGAGAAAGTTGAATTTTGCTACTTTTTGCTTTGGGCTTTGGTTTGGGCTGAGCCAATTAACCACTTACTAACTCAGTCCCAGTCCCCCTCTCCTCTTCATTACTTCATTCTAACTCCTCAAACTCAAGCTCCAACTGAAAATGGTGGAGAGGAAAGGGAATTAGAAACTCCAAGCCCTAGTTCCTCTTGCTAGCACAAGTTCTTGCTCCAAAATCAAAGAGAACCCATTGGTAAGCTCCTCTTCTTCTTCTCCAACACATTCTCTCATTGATTTCAGAAATTTCCTAAACCTAATTTAGGAAATGTTTCTCTTTTAAGCTTAGATTCAAGCTTCTAGAGTTGGATTTGAAGAGTGGTTGATTCCCCTTTGCTTTCAAGCTTCATCTTCATAAATTTTAGTTCAAAGGTGAGATTTTTAATCTCACATCTATGCTTATAATTCTCTTCTATTGTTAGGTATGAATTCCTAACACTTATTCATGTGCATTTGATTTTGATTTGGATTGCTTTTGTGAATATTCCAATTTTTAGTGTTTTGAGTTCAATTCATTAAAAATCCTAACTTTGATGTTTGAACATGTTTTTGGTGATGCATCGAGGAGCATATAGGGCCGGGTAGTTGATTGACATAAACCCTTAGCGCCGTTGCTCGTTCGAATGCAATTTGGTCAAGATTGAACCTCATTTGTAATAGGCATGGATGAGGCTGGAAACAGGCTCGGTCGACCGACCCCTCTGGTCCGGTCGACCGACCTGCTTCCAAGTGCATAAGCACTTTCTGTTTAATGGTTCGGTCGACCGAGTACAGGGTTCGGCCGACCGACCTGCTGTCCCGAGAAGTTTCCTTCCTCTGGTTCGGTCGACCGACTCAGGGAGTCCGGTCGACCGACCTGCTTCTATTTGCCAGATTAGCCTATTTTTCTAATCCGTTTGAATATCCGACTTTAATCGATTCATGTTGTCTCCCTTTTGTTGTCGTCATTTATTATCGACTTTGATGACCTTTTCTTTGGGAATTTTAGATATATCCACTTTGATGGATTTGATATCGATTTCTTTGGATTTTATTCACGTTTTCGAATGTGAATCTTAGTGATTGATTGTTCCTACAATCATCTTTGTGATTTGTCACTTTAAAAATATAAAGGTTTTCTATACTAGTAGTAAATATCAAAACTCTTTCTTCAAATGATTTCAACACTATTTTATTACAAAGCTCGTTTTCTCAAACCGATTTCCAATCTATTAGTATATACAAACCTTTACCTCACTCATATGAGAAATCTAATTAAACGACTTAGTAGAACAAGTGGTATGAAACGCTTGCGTTTACTTTGTCGGTTAATTCTTGGACTTGTTCGATTGAAACTCTTGTGACAATTTTCTAGTGGAGATCTACAATTTGTTCGTAAATATTTAAGTTAAGCCAGTGGTTATGGGACATGAAGCTAATCTCATATATTTACTAGCTTATTGTAATTGACACTTCCCGTTGATCATGACGATCATCTTTATGGTTTAGACTAGCAATGTGCGATGTCTCTTTGTTTTGCTGTTTGGTTAGGCTAGACACTATTTGTGTGATTCCTTTCACACATACTTTTTCGGTTAGCCTAGACACCACTTCTGTGATTCCATTCACACATACTTTTTGCTGTTTGGTTAGGCTAGACACCACTTGTGTGATTCCATTCACACATACTTTTTCGGTTGGCCTAGACACCACTTGTGTGATTCCATTCACACATACTTTTTGCTGCTTGGTTAGGCTAGACACCACTTGTGTGATTCCATTCACACATACTTTTTTGGTTAGCCTAGACACCACTTGTGTGATTCCACTCACACATACTTCTTTGTGATTTCTGGATTTCGTGTGTTGATTTCTGGAATTTGTGTTTCACCAACTTTTACGATTGGCATGGATATATATATGTCACTTATTGTGGCTTGGTGAATGAAATCAGGAGTATGACATTCCTTTTTATCTTGAGTAGATTATTGTGATATTGATTAATCTCTTGTTGATTTTCAATTACTTACTTATCACAGGTTGGCATTGTGATTATTATATGTTTATGTCATATCTCCTATTCTATATCATTTCTTCTGATATTTATAGCTAGACTGATCCGTTTATTATTTTCTTCTTAAATAATACTCGGGTCAGACCGAGATATTACAGGTGCTTCTGCTTGACTCCTTGTCGGACTTTCATTTGATCTTTTGGCTAACTACTTAAGTTTAGTAGTTTTTGTTGTATACATTTGAGATACAGACTCTATGATGTATACTTATTCTTTTGTCTAGCACTTGTATCTATTCTTTTGCGATATTGTGGATCCTTTTGACCACTACTCTGATGTACACTTTCATGTGTAATATTCATATCTATTTCCGCCTTTGTGATATGAATTGTCTTTGACTGATTTATGTTATGTTTATTTCTATATTTGTTTCCGAAGACCTTTATAGCCACTGTGTAGTAGCTTTGAGTTTGTGTCGGTGTGTCGGATTTCCTCTTGATAAAGAAAATGCATGTTATACTATCTGACATATCGATGCTCGCGCAAAGCAATTACACGGATGGTCGCTCCTCAACAGCCTTATTCTCCGTGCTAGTTGACAGCATTCTCAGTAGTGTTCTCGGCTTTTGATTCATCGAAATGGTTCTACCTTTGAAACTTGAAGTTTCTTTCAATCAGCTTGTGGATGTTACTCTTCTTCATGGAGAGGTTGGTAAGGGAAGTGTTTGTGATATTGGGACTTTCAAGAAGAGGCATATTAAGTTCAAGAGCCTTAATCCCAATAAGAGAGTGAAGCAAACTACTTTTGTAGCAAAGACTCCAGTCCCTAATCGTGGAGGATGCTACAATTATAATTCTAAGGAACACTATGCGAATATGTGTCCAAAACCCCATTCTTGTCGCTATTGCAAGAAACCGGGTCATCTTTTATCTGCATGTCCCAAACTTTTGAATAAGGACATGAGAAAGCTAAATATTGTGCAAACCCCTAGCAACACTTCTCGTGGTCAAGGTATTTCTCATTTAATCCTTGATTACATTTATTTTGTGATCTTCTTATTTGAGTTCTTTTTGATATAGGTTTCATCTCATTATTTTTATATCAAAAGAACTTGTCGATTCTTTTTCTTTGAATATTTTGGGCTTGATGACTTCTTTGAGGATTGTGAATCCGGATGGTAGATCCGCAACACTCAATTTGTTTTTTATTGATGTCGAAATTATTTTATGAGACTTTTCTTTCCGAGCCGATTTACTTAGGCTTCGGAATTGATTTTTTGAAAGGATCGGCTTAATCATTGTGAAGCCCATATCCTATTTTTCGAGTGGACTATTCATCTTCGACATTTTCAATCTGTTAAGCAGATTTCTATTTTTCCTTTATGATTTTGATTCCAACTTGATGGCATCATTTTATTCCTTAAGCCCACTTATAAGGAAAGTGTTATTTCTCTCATTCATGTAGTTTGAGAAATTTTCTGGTATTTTTGAATTTGTCTTAGGACTGTCACCTAAGCAATCTTTTGAATAGTGTTAAGGTCTTTTCAGCTCGACCTTGCCACCGGTTTTCATTTGCTACGAGTTGCGGAAGTTAGCATTCCACTTACCGCATTCCGCACTAGTTATGATTCTTATGAATGACTTATTGTGTCATTCGGTTTATCCAGCTTATTTCATCCATTTTATAAATCGAATATTCTATGAATATTTCGATGAGGCCATTCTTGTATTTATTGATTTTGGATGAAAATAGTAATTTAAAAATTTTGCAAATCTTTTTCATAAGATTTATTTATAAGTAAAACTGAATTTTTTTTCTTGAAATGAACAAAGAATATTCTTAAAACTTTTTAAGAGATTTATTTATCCTATAAAAGATGATTTTTGTGATTGTTTTGCCCGTTGAGTGCTTTAAGAATTTTGATCGATGCGCTTGATCAACGTTATCGATAGGAATTTCCTAAACGCTTTGATGAGACAGTCAGACACGATATATTGACTTGTAAAAATGTAAATTTTTGTAGAAAGATTATTACATAAAAGTAAAAATGTAATTTTGAAAGTTTTAACTTTCCGGGGAAGAGAATTATTTAAAAGAACCCTTCCTTTCAATACTCTTATTCTTGTGATTCCTGAAGGGGAACCAAGACTTTGCTATTTGTACCGATACTAGTCGTATTGGTTTGGAATGCCATTCTCTTGCAAAGGAGAACGTGCTATCACTTGTGCTTCTAAATCATTATAGCTTATCGAGACTAGATATGCCACTCATGATCTAGTGTTCGCGGCTATTGTTTTTACTTTTGGAATTTGGCATCATCATTTTTGGATGAGAAATTTGTTCTCTACCTCGATCATAAATCTTTGGAATAATTATTTTCTCATAAGGAACTTCATGTTGACTCGAGCTCCTAGCATCTTATGATCTTGATGCTCATTTATTCCCGAGAAGGGAAATCGTGTTGCCAATGCGCTTTGTCGTAAGCAACAAGTGGTTGATTCTTTGATGTTGTCTGAATGGAATTATTTTTCTATCAAGTTCATCGGATGTTTTGGTATACTTCGTTTTATTGAGCTTTATCTCATTCCTTTTAAGGACTAGCGTTCGATGTCCTTTTATTGTGTTCGGTTCATTGGACGTACCGTTTTTGTACTACGTCGGTGTTCCGAAAATCATTCAGGCTTCGGTTCATTGGACGTACCGTTTTTGTACTGCGTCAGTGTTCCGAATTATTTGGGTTTTGATTCATCGGATGTACCGTTTGTACTACATCGATGTCTTTGCTTTTGATTCATCGGATGTACCGTTGTACTACATCGATGTCTTTGCTTTCGATTCATCGGATGTACCGTTTGTACTACATCGATGTCTTTGCTTTCGATTCATCGGATGTACCGTTTGTACTACATCGATGTCTTTGCTTTGGATTCATCGGATGTACCGTTGTACTACATCGATGTCTTTGCTTTTGATTCATCGGATGTACCGTTTATACTACATCGATGTCTTTGCTTTTGATTCATCGGATGTACCGTTGTACTACATCGATGTCTTTGCTTTTGATTCATCGGATGTACCGTTTGTACTACATCGATGTCTTTGCTTTCGATTCATCGGATGTACCGTTGTACTACATCGATGTCTTTGCTTTAGATTCATCGGATGTACCGTTTGTACTACATCGATGTCTTTGCTTTCGATTCATCGGATGTACCGTTTGTACTACATCGATGTCTTTGCTTTTGATTCATCGGATGTACCGTTGTACTACATCGATGTCTTTGCTTTTGATTCATCGGATGTACCGTTTGTACTACATCGATGTCTTCGCTTTTGATTCATCGGATGTACCATTGTACTACATCGATGTCTTTCCTTTTGATACATTGGATGTACTGTTGTACTACATCAATGTCTTTGCTTTTGATTCATTGGATGTACCATTTGTACTACATCAATGTTTTTGCATTTGATACATTGGATGTACCGTTTGTACTACATCAATGTCTTTGCTTTGGTTCATTGGGCGTATCGTTTTTGTACTACGTTGATGTCCCAAATTATTTGAGTTTCTAGTTCCTCGGGCGTACCATTTTCGTACTACGCCGTCGCACTGGCTCAATTTTCTGCTATTCTTGACGTTCCTCACGTCTTTTATCTACGGAAATGCCTTAGGGATTCCGGTTTTCATTCTTGAGCCCGGTGATATTGTGGGAATTGAAGTTTCACCAGATTTGATTTATGAGCAACATTCCATTCGCATCATTGCTTCGGAGGTTGAGCGCCTTCGGAATAAAGATGTTCTTCTTGTGAGAGTTCAATGGTTCTCAAATCCTTAGGATTGCTCTTGTGAAATCTTGAGAATTCATCGAACGAAAACTTTCGGATTTACTCCTTCGTGCTCTTTATGATGAACTTCTTGATTCAAATTTTCTTTTGTGTTGATATGCTTCCATGGTTGTTACTTCTAATTTTCCTCTTAAGTATTGCGAGGCCGCTATTTCTTCAAGGAGGGGAGTCTGTAACAACCCGCATATTTATCGATTTTGTATTTAAATATTTTATTTAAATATTTTATCGTTAGTCGGATTTTAGTCCGAAAAGCTACTTTTTGCATACGGTCGAATTGGGACTCGAGACCACCCCCATTGAGTTCAAAATGCCGTTTGCGACCTTTTTGAGTATAAGCTTCGATATGTTTGGAGAAAGTTGAATTTTGCTACTTTTTGCTTTGGGCTTTGGTTTGGGCTGAGCCAATTAACCACTTACTAACTCAGTCCTAATCCCCCTCTCCTCTTCGTTACTTCATTCTAACTCCTCAAACTCAAGCTCCAACTGAAAATGGTGGAGAGGAAAGGGAATTAGAAACTCCAAGCCCTAGTTCCTCTTGCTAGCTCAAGTTCTTGCTCCAAAATCAAAGAGAACCATAGGTAAGCTCCTCTTCTTCTTCTCCAACTCATTCTCTCATTGATTTCAGAAATTTCCTAAACCTAGTTTAGGAAATGTTTCTCTTTTAAGCTTAGATTCAAGCTTCTAGAGTTGGATTTGAAGAGTGGTTGATTCCCCTTTGCTTTCAAGCTTCATCTTCATAAATTTTAGTTCAAAGGTGAGATTTTTAATCTCACATCTATGCTTATAATTCTCTTCTATTGTTAGGTATGAATTCCTAACACTTATTCATGTGCATTTGATTTTGATTTGGATTGCTTTTGTGAATATTCCAATTTTTAGTGTTTTGAGTTCAATTCATTAAAAATCCTAACTTTGATGTTTGACATGTTTTTGGTGATGCATCGAGGAGCATATAGGGCCGGGTAGTCGATTGACATAAACCCTTAGCACCGTTGCTCGTGCGAATGCAATTTGGTCAAGATTGAACCTCATTTGTAATAGGCATGGATGAGGCTGGAAACAGGCTCGGCCGACCGACCCCTCTGGTCCGGTCGACCGAACCTGCTTCCAAGTGCATAAGCACTTTCTGTTTTAAGGTTCGGTCGACCGAGTACAGGGTTCGGCCGACCGACCTGCTGTCCCGAGAAGTTTCCTTCCTCTGGTTCGGTCGACCGACTCAGGGAGTCCGGTCGACCGACCTGCTTCTATTTGCCAGATTAGCCTATTTTTCTAATCCGTTTGAATATCCGACTTTAATCGATTCATGTTGTCTCCCTTTTGTTGTCGTCATTTATTATCGACTTTGATGACCTTTTCTTTGGGAATTTTAGATATATCCACTTTGATGGATTTGATATCGATTTCTTTGGATTTTATTCACGTTTTCGAATGTGAATCTTAGTGATTGATTGTTCCTACAATCATCTTTGTGATTTGTCACTTTAAAAATATAAAGGTTTTCTGTACTAGTAGTAAATATCAAAACTCTTTCTTCAAATGATTTCAACACTATTTTATTACAAAGCTCGTTTTCTCAAACCGATTTCCAATCTATTAGTATATACAAACCTTTACCTCACTCATATGAGAAATCTAATTAAACGACTTAGTAGAACAAGTGGTATGAAACGCTTGCGTTTACTTTGTCGGTTAATTCTTGGACTTGTTCGATTGAAACTCTTGTGACAATTTTCTAGTGGAGATCTACAATTTGTTCGTAAATATTTAAGTTAAGCCAGTGGTTATGGGACATGAAGCTAAGCTCATATATTTACTAGCTTATTGTAATTGACACTTCCCGTTGATCATGACGATCATCTTTATGGTTTAGACTAGCAATGTGCGATGTCTCTTTGTTTTGCTGTTTGGTTAGGCTAGACACCATTTGTGTGATTCCATTCACACATACTTTTTCGGTTAGCCTAGACACCACTTCTGTGATTCCATTCACACATACTTTTTGCTGTTTGGTTAGGCTAGACACCACTTGTGTGATTCCATTCACACATACTTTTTCGGTTAGCCTAGACACCACTTGTGTGATTCCATTCACACATACTTTTTGCTGCTTGGTTAGGCTAGACACCACTTGTGTGATTCCATTCACACATACTTTTTTGGTTAGCCTAGACACCACTTGTGTGATTCCACTCACACATACTTCTTTGTGATTTCTGGATTTCGTGTGTTGATTTCTGGAATTTGTGTTTCACCAACTTTTACGATTGGCATGGATATATATATGTCACTTATTGTGGCTTGGTGAATGAAATCAGGAGTATGACATTCCTTTTTATCTTGAGTAGATTATTGTGATATTGATTAATCTCTTGTTGATTTTCAATTACTTATTTATCACAGGTTGGCATTGTGATTATTATATGTTTATGTCATATCTCCTATTCTATATCATTTCTTCTGATATTTATAGCTAGACTGATCCGTTTATTATTTTCTTCTTAAATAATACTCGGGTCATACCAAGATATTACAGGTGCTTCTGCTTGACTCCTTGTCGGACTTTCATTTGATCTTTTGGCTAACTACTTAAGTTTAGTAGTTTTTGTTGTATACATTTGAGATACAGACTCTATGATGTATACTTATTCTTTTGTCTAGCACTTGTATCTATTCTTTTGTGATATTGTGGATCCTTTTGACCACTACTCTGATGTACACTTTCATGTGTAATATTCATATCTATTTCCGCCTTTGTGATATGAATTGTCTGTGACTGATTTATGTTATGTTTATTTCTATATTTGTTTCCGAAGACCTTTATAGCCACTGTGTAGTAGCTTTGAGTTTGTGTCGGTGTGTCGGATTTCCTCTTGATAAAGAAAATGCATGTTATACTATCTGACATATCGATGCTCGCGCAAAGCAATTACACGGATGGTCGCTCCTCAACAGCCTTATTCTCCGTGCTAGTTGACAGCATTCTCAGTATCGTTCTTGGCTTTTGATTCATCGAAATGGTTCTACCTTTGAAACTTGAAGTTTCTTTCAATCAGCTTGTGGATGTTACTCTTCTTCATGGAGAGGTTGGTAAGGGAAGTGTTTGTGATATTGGGACTTTCAAGAAGAGGCATATTAAGTTCAAGAGCCTTAATCCCAATAAGAGAGTGAAGCAAACTACTTTTGTAGCAAAGACTCCAGTCCCTAATCGTGGAGGATGCTACAATTATAATTCTAAGGAACACTATGCGAATATGTGTCCAAAACCCCATTCTTGTCGCTATTGCAAGAAACCGGGTCATCTTTTATCTGCATGTCCCAAACTTTTGAATAAGGACATGAGAAAGCTAAATATTGTGAAAACCTCTAGCAACACTTCTCGTGGTCAAGGTATTTCTCATTTAATCCTTGATTACATTTATTTTGTGATCTTCTTATTTGAGTTCTTTTTGATATAGGTTTCATCTCATTATTTTTATATCAAAAGAACTTGTCGATTCTTTTTCTTTGAATATTTTGGGCTTGATGACTTCTTTGAGGATTGTGAATCCGGATGGTAGATCCGCAACACTCAATTTGTTTTTTATTGATGTCGAAATTATTTTATGAGACTTTTCTTTCCGAGCCGATTTACTTAGGCTTCGGAATTGATTTTTTGAAAGGATCGGCTTAATCATTGTGAAGCCCATATCCTATTTTTCGAGTGGACTATTCATCTTCGACATTTTCAATCTGTTAAGCAGATTTCTATTTTTCCTTTATGATTTTGATTCCAACTTGAGGGGATCATTTTATTCCTTAAGCCCACTTATAAGGAAAGTGTTATTTCTCTCGTTCATGTAGTTTGAGAAATTTTCCGGTATTTTTGAATTTGTCTTAGGACTGTCACCTAAGCAATCTTTTGAATAGTGTTAAGGTCTTTTCAGCTCGACCTTGCCACCGGTTTTCATTTGCTACGAGTTGCGGAAGTTAGCATTCCACTTACCGCATTCCGCACTAGTTATGATTCTTATGAATGACTTATTATGTCATTCGGTTTATCCAGCTTATTTCATCCATTTTATAAATCGAATATTCTATGAATATTTCGATGAGGCCATTCTTGTATTTATTGATTTTGGATGAAAATAGTAATTTAAAAATTTTGCAAATCTTTTTCATAAGATTTATTTATAAGTAAAACTGGATTTTTGTTCTTGAAACGAACAAAGAATATTCTTAAAACTTTTTAAGAGATTTATTTATCCTATAAAAGATGATTTTTGTGATTGTATTGCCCGTTGAGTGCTTTAAGAATTTTGATCGATGCGCTTGATCGACGTTATCGATAGGAATTTCCTAAACGCTTTGATGAGACAGTCAGACACGATATATTGACTTGTAAAAATGTAAATTTTTGTAGAAAGATTATTACATAAAAGTAAAAATGTAATTTTGAAAGTTTTAACTTTCCGGGGAAGAGAATTATTTAAAAGAACCCTTCCTTTCAATACTCTTATTCTTGTGATTCCTGAAGGGGAACCAAGACTTTGCTATTTGTACCGATACTAGTCGTATTGGTTTGGAATGCCATTCTCTTGCAAAGGAGAACGTGCTATCACTTGTGCTTCTAAATCATTATAGCTTATCGAGACTAGATATGCCACTCATGATCTAGTGTTCGCGGCTATTGTTTTTACTTTTGGAATTTGGCATCATCATTTTTGGATGAGAAATTTGTTCTCTACCTCGATCATAAATCTTTGGAATAATTATTTTCTCATAAGGAACTTCATGTTGACTCGAGTTCCTAGCATCTTATGATCTTGATACTCATTTATTCCCGAGATGGGAAATCGTGTTGCCAATGCGCTTTGTCGTAAGCAACAAGTGGTTGATTCTTTGATGTTGTCTGAATGGAATTATTTTTCTATCAAGTTCATCGGATGTTTTGGTATACTTCGTTTTATTGAGCTTTATCTCATTCCTTTTAAGGACTAGCGTTCGATGTCCTTTTATTGTGTTCGGTTCATTGGACGTACCGTTTTTGTACTACGTCGGTGTTCCGAAAATCATTCAGGCTTCGGTTCATTGGACGTACCGTTTTTGTACTGCGTCAGTGTTCCGAATTATTTGGGTTTTGATTCATCGGATGTACCGTTTGTACTACATCGATGTCTTTGCTTTAGATTCATCGGATGTACCGTTGTACTACATCGATGTCTTTGCTTTCGATTCATCGGATGTACCGTTTGTACTACATCGATGTCTTTGCTTTCGATTCATCGGATGTATCGTTTGTACTACATCGATGTCTTTGCTTTTGATTCATCGGATGTACCGTTATACTACATCGATGTCTTTGCTTTTGATTCATCGGATGTACCGTTTGTACTACATCGATGTCTTTGCTTTGATTCATCGGATGTACCGTTGTACTACATCGATGTCTTTGCTTTTGATTCATCGGATGTACCGTTTGTACTACATCGATGTCTTTGCTTTCGATTCATCGGATGTACCGTTGTACTACATCGATGTCTTTGCTTTAGATTCATCGGATGTACCGTTTGTACTACATCGATGTCTTTGCTTTCGATTCATCGGATGTACCGTTTGTACTACATCGATGTCTTTGCTTTTGATTCATCGGATGTACCGTTGTACTACATCGATGTCTTTGCTTTTGATTCATCGGATGTACCGTTTGTACTACATCGATGTCTTTGCTTTTGATTCATCGGATGTACCGTTTGTACTACATCGATGTCTTCGCTTTTGATTCATCGGATGTACCGTTGTACTACATCGATGTCTTTCCTTTTGATACATTGGATGTACCGTTGTACTACATCAATGTCTTTGCTTTTGATTCATTGGATGTACCATTTGTACTACATCAATGTTTTTGCATTTGATACATTGGATGTACCGTTGTACTACATCAATGTTTTTGCTATTTGATTCATTGGATGTACCGTTTGTACTACATCAATGTCTTTGCTTTGGTTCATTGGGCGTATCGTTTTTGTACTACGCTGATGTCCCAAATTATTTGAGTTTCTAGTTCCTCGGGCGTACCATTTTCGTACTACGCCGTTGCACTGGCTCAATTTTCTGCTATTCTTGACGTTCCTCGCGTCTTTTATCTACGGAAATGCCTTAGGGATTCCGGTTTTCATTCTTGAGCCCGGTGATATTGTGGGAATTGAAGTTTCACCAGATTTGATTTATGAGCAACATTCCATTCGCATCATTGCTTCGGAGGTTGAGCGCCTTCGGAATAAAGATGTTCTTCTTGTGAGAGTTCAATGGTTCTCAAATCCTTAGGATTGCTCTTGTGAAATCTTGAGAATTCATCGAACGAAAACTTTCGGATTTACTCCTTCGTGCTCTTTATGATGAACTACTTGATTCAAATTTTCTTTTGTGTTGATATGCTTCCATGGTTGTTACTTCTAATTTTCCTCTTAAGTATTGCGAGGCCGCTATTTCTTTAAGGAGGGGAGTCAGTAACAACCCGCATATTTATCGATTTTGTATTTAAATATTTTATTTAAATATTTTATCGTTAGTCGGATTTTAGTCCGAAAAGCTACTTTTTGCATACGGTCGAATTGGGACTCGAGACCACCCCCATTGAGTTCAAAATGCCGTTTTCGACCTTTTTGAGTATAAGCTTCGATATGTTTGGAGAAAGTTGAATTTTGCTACTTTTTGCTTTGGGCTTTGGTTTGGGCTGAGCCAATTAACCACTTACTAACTCAGTCCCAATCCCCCTCTCCTCTTCATTACTTCATTCTAACTCCTCAAACTCAAGCTCCAACTGAAAATGGTGGAGAGGAAAGGGAATTAGAAACTCCAAGCCCTAGTTCCTCTTGCTAGCTCAAGTTCTTGCTCCAAAATCAAAGAGAACCATTGGTAAGCTCCTCTTCTTCTTCTCCAACTCATTCTCTCATTGATTTCAGAAATTTCCTAAACCTAATTTAGGAAATGTTTCTCTTTTAAGCTTAGATTCAAGCTTCTAGAGTTGGATTTGAAGAGTGGTTGATTCCCCTTTGCTTTCAAGCTTCATCTTCATAAATTTTAGTTCAAAGGTGAGATTTTTAATCTCACATCTATGCTTATAATTCTCTTCTATTGTTAGGTATGAATTCCTAACACTTATTCATTTGCATTTGATTTTGATTTGGATTGCTTTTGTGAATATTCCAATTTTTAGTGTTTTGAGTTCAATTCATTAAAAATCCTAACTTTGATGTTTGACATGTTTTTGGTGATGCATCGAGGAGCATATAGGGCCGGGTAGTCGATTGACATAAACCCTTAGCGCCGTTGCTCGTGCGAATGCAATTTGGTCAAGATTGAACCTCATTTGTAATAGGCATGGATGAGGCTGGAAACAGGCTCGGCCGACCGACCCCTCTGGTCCGGTCGACCGAACCTGCTTCCAAGTGCATAAGCACTTTCTGTTTTAAGGTTCGGTCGACCGAGTACAGGGTTCGGCCGACCGACCTGCTGTCCCGAGAAGTTTCCTTCCTCTGGTTCGGTCGACCGACTCAGGGAGTCCGGTCGACCGACCTGCTTCTATTTGCCAGATTAGCCTATTTTGCTAATCCGTTTGAATATCCGACTTTAATCGATTCGTGTTGTCTCCCTTTTGTTGTCGTCATTTATTATCGACTTTGATGACCTTTTCTTTGGGAATTTTAGATATATCCACTTTGATGGATTTGATATCGATTTCTTTGGATTTTATTCACGTTTTCGAATGTGAATCTTAGTGATTGATTGTTCCTACAATCTTCTTTGTGATTTGTCACTTTAAAAATATAAAGGTTTTCTATATTAGTAGTAAATATCAAAACTCTTTCTTCAAATGATTTCAACACTATTTTATTACAAAGCTCGTTTTCTCAAACCGATTTCCAATCTATTAGTATATACAAACCTTTACCTCACTCGTATGAGAAATCTAATTAAACGACTTAGTAAAACAAGTGGTATGAAACGCTTGCGTTTACTTTGTCGGTTAATTCTTGGACTTGTTCGATTGAAACTCTTGTGACAATTTTCTAGTAGAGATCTACAATTTGTTCGTAAATATTTAAGTTAAGCTAGTGGTTATGGGACATGAAGCTAAGCTCATATATTTACTAGCTTATTGTAATTGACACTTCCCGTTGATCATGACGATCATCTTTATGGTTTAGACTAGCAATGTGCGATGTCTCTTTGTTTTGCTGTTTGGTTAGGCTAGACACCATTTGTGTGATTCCATTCACACATACTTTTTCGGTTAGCCTAGACACCACTTGTGTGATTCCATTCACACATACTTTTTGCTGTTTGGTTAGGCTAGACACCACTTGTGTGATTCCATTCACACATACTTTTTCGGTTAGCCTAGTGTGTGATTCCATTCACACATACTTTTTCGGTTAGCCTAGACACCACTTGTGTGATTCCATTCACACATACTTTTTGCTGCTTGGTTAGGCTAGACACCACTTGTGTGATTCCATTCACACATACTTTTTCGGTTAGCCTAGACACCACTTGTGTGATTCCACTCACACATACTTCTTTGTGATTTCTGGATTTCGTGTGTTGATTTCTGGAATTTGTGTTTCACCAACTTTTACGATTGGCATGGATATATATATGTCACTTATTGTGGCTTGGTGAATGAAATCAGGAGTATGACATTCCTTTTTATCTTCAATAGATTATTGTGATATTGATTAATCTCTTGTTGATTTTCAATTACTTATTTATCATAGTGTTGGAATTGTGATTATTATATTTTTATGTCATATCTCCTATTCTATATCATTTCTTCTGATATTTATAGCTAGACTGATCCGTTTATTATTTTCTTCTTAAATAATACTCGGGTCAGACCGAGATATTACAGGTGCTTCTGCTTGACTCCTTGTCGGACTTTCATCTGATCTTTTGGCTAACTATTTAAGTTTAGTAGTTTTTGTTGTATACATTTGAGATACAGACTCTATGATGTATACTTATTCTTTTGTCTAGCACTTGTATCTATTCTTTTGTGATATTGTGGATCCTTTTGACCACTACTCTGATGTATACTTTCATGTGTAATATTCATATCTATTTCCGCCTTTGTGATATGAATTGTCTGTGACTGATTTATGTTATGTTTATTTCTATATTTGTTTCCGAAGACCTTTATAGCCACTGTGTAGTAGCTTTGAGTTTGTGTCGGTGTGTTGGATTTCCTCTTGACAAAGAAAATGCATGTTATACTATCTGACATATCGATGCTCGCGCAAAGTAATTACACGGATGGTCGCTCCTCAACAGCCTTATTCTCCGTGCTAGTTGACAGCATTCTCAGTAATGTTCTTGGGTAGCGTGGGTATAGAGGTGGGGCGTCACATTAAGATTTTAATATTTTAAAATTACGATTTTTGCGAAATATAACTGAAATGTGATTTTTGAAATAAGTAGTTGTTAAATTATAAAATAGTTTAAATTGGGATTTTTGAATTATTATAAACAATTTATATAAAAGTTGTATAAAATTGATATTTATAAATTAAAATATAGAAATTATAAAACGAGCTTTTATAAGTGTTAAAATAAAGTTTGAACCTAGATTCATAAGTAAATAAGAATTTTTGATTTATAAATTATTGTTGATATAAAAGAATGGATTTGTGAATAAATGAATTATAAGTAATTTACTTATAAACTGGATTTCGACATGTAAATGGAATATAAATAGAATTGGTTAATAAAGGATATTTATAAAACGAAGTTGTTATAAATTATAGAAATGGAATTTATAGACATTGTTTATAAATCCGAAAATGACTAATTTTGATAAGTTATTTATTATAGCTTATTAAAGGAAGCATATTCACGATTTTGGAAAGTGAATATATTATTAAATATTGGAAAGTGATGTTTTGAATAGATTTAAAACGATTTAAAGATGTTTTAAAATAGACTATGAATCGAAACCATAGATTTCAACATTTACTGTTGAAATAGACGTTTTCGAGAAATAGAAGGAAATGATGGACTATAACACTGTTGTTATAGTAAATGGTTTTCGAAAGGAAATGTTTTATATAGTATTGGGATTTATATATCTATTTTAATTTGAATCCCAATACTAGTGATTTTGGGTCGTCGTAACGATGTTTTACGTAACATTTGGTTAGGCCCAAACAAATGTGTTTAAGAGAATTATTTCTTAAGGAATGAAATATATACTTAATTTCGATTTAAGTATATTGAATATTTCCCAAGTGTTGAAAATAAATCGATTTGTGAATTACTTATTATTAAATAAGTATGGAAATGTTTTCCAATATGAAGTGAATGTTTTGAGATTTTATCTTTTAAAGATAAATTTCAAATGAATATTAGAAATTGATTTGGAAATTGTATATTCATAGATATTTTGGATTGTAAATTCACTATGGAATTTATAAATGAAATAGGGAATTTGTTTAAAAATAAACATTGATTTATTTTTGAAGCGTGGGAATTAATTTACGGATTTGGAACGTAAATATAAAGTAAATCGGTAAGGATTCATTTAATTGGTTTAAATGAACCATGTTGAAATGAAAATATTTCGCATAAGGAAAATGATTGAAATTTGTTTTCAAAAGTGGTAAAGGTGAAAAGTGATTTGAAAATTAGTTTTCAAATGTTGAAGTGTGGAAAATATATATATCTTGTAAAGATATTTTGGAAAATAAATAATTTGGAAAATTATTTGGAATCTATTGATGTTGAGCATGCCTATTGATAGTTAAATAATCCGACTATCAATATCTACCTTTAAATAGGTGTTTGTTGTGATTGCTTGAATTTGAATGCCACACTTATTTTTGAATAAGCGCTCACTATTCGGGTTAGCCAGGAAAGGACCTTGGGGTCGTATAACTCATTCCGAATATGTGATACGTCGTAATGGATTGCATTCGATGACCGGTGTTGAAGACCGGATATTTTCGAAAACGGAAGGATTACCGTTGAGTTGCTCTGCATCGGCTGATCTCCGATATAGAGGTTTTATCACACTTAGTGACGGGAAGTCCGGACGTGATTAGAAATTATCCGGAATGCAAGGACTTCTTTGTAAGTGCCTTTGGTTCTCTTCGAGCCCGGAACAGACTTGTATGGATTGTATGTCTAACATTACAAGTTGAGATACAAAGCTGATTTCTTTCAAATATATTTCTGTTGGTGGCGGAGAATTTATTCTCTTAGCTTAACACCCTTCTCTGAGACGTACGAGCTCAGAGGTTATGTAGTTGAAGGTTATTAATGATATACTCCCAACTTGGTAGTGTGGCATGCTGAGTGTTGCTGTGGGATGATCATTGTTTGATCATTTGTGATATGATCATATGTTTGATCATTTATCTTGGTGATCATTACTTTGATCATTTGTTGACCCAAAGCACAGCTTTTGTATAAAGCGTGGCTTTGTGGACGAGACTTCGTCGGACCTCACACCCCGGAAATGGTCAAAACAGGAAGGATGCAGCAAGGTTATTAGGGGGTAGCACCCCTTTAGTGTATGTCATTCCTTCTGGATAGAGGTGGTATCATGGTATGAAGCCCAGATGCTTAACCTATGTTGTTGCTGCAAATTTATTGCTTTGTGGTTGTTGGAAATCGAGGATCCTCGGATAGATCGGTTACGATCGGGGGATGACATATTTGTGTCAATAGTTACCCAGTTAGGGGAAACCCAGCCTTGTGTTGGCAGAGATCCGGTTTGGTTCTCGGGTCATCTTTCCAGAGGCGTACCCATGTGGCAATGGGAAGTTCCTTGGCCTGACCATTTGTTGGAAATCTAAAGAAACAATACGATCTTGTACGGTTTTAGTTGTAGAACCTATCATTCACTTATGGTGGCGGCCCACTGTTTGGATGGTAGCTATAGTAGGCATAAGTGCGAAATGCCTATGCTGGCTAAGATTTATATCTTTATTTTCAAAATGATTTTTTCCTACACTATGCACTAGTAATAATATCAAATGTTTCTTTTTAATACGTATCAAGCATCTTTGACTATATAAGGAGAAATCTCCTCCGATTCTGCGTTTGCATTGTGTGTGTGTGTGTGCGGGAGGCCTTATGGTAGTCTCATTTTCTAAAAAGCATTGCGAATCTATTTTAAAATTATCCTATTCTTTGTTTTAAAGATAAATTGTTTTAGTTCTCACACCAGTCACATGACTGACTCGGAATTTATTGTTTTCCTTCCTAAACTCTGGGTGCCCACCAATTTCCACACGGGCAGTCAAGAGTCAGGTTTATCAGGATATTCTGGAATTCAGGAGTTGCTGGAGGCAAGCTGGATGGCATGGCGTATTACTAGTATATAATATTTCTTTTCCGTTGTTTGTTGTTGTTTGTTGTTGTACACTCTGATGATGTAATGTAAAATGATGAGATGTAATAACTGATATAGTTCTTTGTTTAAAGATTATTCATTTATTATTATATGTTGATTCGCTGCGATTGTGAGATTCTGATATTGTTCTGTTGTTTCTTTCTGTTCTGTTCTATCTTTCTCTCTCTTCTTCTATCTTTTCTTTTTCTTTAACCCTAAAGACTTGTAAGTTTGTTCCTCTTTGGCTGGGTTGTTGTAGAATGTTGCCAGCTCAAAGGAGTACGGATTTTCGGGCCTTCATAACTAACAACTGAATATTTCCTTCAATTTATTAATACCAGAAATATTCATTTGATTTATCTTGAATAAAAATCCAGTTATGAATAACATACCTTTAAATTTCCAATCTTAATTGATTTGAATCATTTAAACCCTATATATATATATATATATACACAATATCTTAAACATGTAGTAAATCATTGACATAAATTATCAAACTCCGTTATTCAACTTATTCATCTTTATTTAACAGATTTATACATAGCTTAAATTCAAAAATTTAACTCTATATATATAAAATAATATTTATAAAGTATCAAAATTTTATATTTATTAAACCGTATTCTATCCAAACCATAGAAAATCATTTCAAAAATAATTATATATATAGACCGACGGTGTCTGTATATAATTTTCTACCCTATGGTCAAGTGGTATGGATATCTATCATTTCAATCCGCAAATTAAAAATAAAAATGCGATTGTATATCATTTCAAACCGCAATCTCGAATGAAATGAAAATGCATAATAACTTGCAGTTTATACAATATAAATACAACATCCATTCATCCATCATATCAATCATCAAACATTTATAAATTTATCATCCAATTCAAACAATCACAACAATAAATAATAATTAATTCTGATAGTTAAATTTCCAATAATGAATTAAATAACTGTTTAACTGTAGTTTATATGCAATAATAAATAAATTTAACTAGCAGGTTATATGCAAAAATAAATTTTACTAAAATTTTAACTGACAGTTTTAATGCAATGAATAAAATAATTAACAATTAACTGGCAGTTTTAAATGCAATAATGAATTAAATAACGCGTAAATTAATGAATGCAATTTAACTAAGAAAATGATGAAGTATGAGCCAAACAGCTATAAATAAAATTTTAAACACATCATAAATCAATTAAACAAACATAAGAAATTTTAGAAATTGTGAGTGGGTTAAACACTCACCTTTATACGAATATGAAAATAATAGACTTCTAATCAATAGCTTCGCTCTACGTTTCCTTAGTCTTCTTCTTGATTGCTAGCTTTGTTCCGTAATTTTTCTTTTATTTTGATTTACTTTAATTTCCCTCCTTATTATATTAATATATATATATATACAAACACACGTATTTATGTATGTATTTTTAAAAGTTTTGGAAAAGATTTGAAAAGGAAGAATTTGAAAAAGAAAAGGATTGAAATAAGAAGAACTGAAAATTGTAGAGAAGATCAAGATTTGAAAAGAAAGAAGAAAGTTTGAAATAGAATAAAACTTGAAAAGAAGAATATTTGAAGAGGAAGGAAAAATTAAAATGAGATACAATAAGGAGATTTGAAAAAAAAAGGTTTGAATAGAGGGTAGGGTTTCATTTGCATCATATCGTATTTATAAGGTTAGAGTTAGGTTTAGGGACAAAGAGATTTGAAAACAGAGGTTGCTACTAAATAGAAATAAAGTAAATATGAAGAAACTTGGTATTGAAATATAGTAAATATGAACCGCCTTTTTTTAAAAGTAGCAGGTATTTAAAAGAGGAAATTATTAATTAGAAAGGGAATGAATGTGGAGGGACAAAAATAAATGCCACTTTTTATTAGTTTGATTCTAAATTAATTAAGTGCAAGATGCAGAAAAGTTTGAATACATCATATATATTCATACTTTAACTGTGTGTCAGAATTGCTAAACATATATAAAGTACGATTAATTGGTGACAATATATAGGAATAAAAAAAAGAATAAATGTAGATGCAATCACATAAGGATCTAATAGGGAAGGAGATAAAAGGTGACGACATTGATTAATTCCACTTTCCCACTTTAGCCAATTTTATTAACACGACATTTAATTATCATGCAAGTTGTATTATGACTAGAGCATAAACAACAAACAATAAATTAGTATGTATATAACATTACCTCACTTTTAAATTGTTTGATAATAATAATAAAAATTAAATCATGCTATAGCAATTTGAAATTAATACGTTAAATGTTTATATGTACAAACATGCACACAAACACACATACATGTGTGTATAAAGATTAAACCAAAGCTTATTAATTAATTCAAAGCATACTTCCATACCACATTAAATTGTCTAATGCATTTGTAAACTTATGTCTACTTGAAGTCAAAAATACATATAAATTAAACCTTTTTACCTTAATGATTTTTTTTTAAGTGGAACACAACAAATTAAGCAATATAGTAACAAACCTTTAAGATCCTTAAATAAGGACATTTAAGATAATAAATTAGGTAACAAATTTAAATATTTTTGTAATCAAAATCAAAGCTTAGATTTATTATAGAAAAATTGTTAAGCATATGTAAACTTCTATTATAATTTATTAGATTAAGAACTAATAATTTATTCAATAAAATATTCGAATTTCATGATATATTCAATTCAAGATAAAGTAACAATATATGTATACAATATTCCGGTTCCAAGACAAATGCAAATTATATGTATATAAACTTTCAGATATAAAAAAATGCAATTTGGTTTAAGAGTTTAAACATGGATCTATAGTTAAACATTCTTTTAATATATATAAAAAAAATTGTTTTGATTTATTAAATTAAAAGTCAAATTAATTCATTCAATAAAAAAATTCAAATAAATAAATAAATGTTGATTCCCATTCTTATTATTAAAACAATCATTGTCCCATAAGCATACTTAACATTTTGTTTACATTTCATTACACTGATACTTCTATATACATCTTAGATTTGTATCGACGGTTATATTTAAAAATGTGAATCTTGTCAATTACGCGTATTGATTAAGGTTTTAAACTCAATTAACAAATTTCCTAAGTCCAATCCCTTTTTACCAAATTTGACAATCCCCAACCGTTTGTACTACATTCCATATTAATGTAATATTTATTAGATTTTATTTCAAATTAACGTACATCTTAACTTCCCTTAATTGAGACGTGATTCCCAAATTTTTATTTATCATACTAAATGAAATAAACAACATATAGATTGTTACCTATTTTCTTTACTTGCCTTTATAGGTTTATTACTTAACAATTACCATTTAAAATTTCGTGTATACACAAATTTTATATTTCATAATCATATTCAATCAATTATGTATTACTTCCAGCAAGTATATGATTACTTAGAGAACGTTGACTTTTATTCAGTTACCATTTATTGAAATCCACATTAATTAATTTTGTTAAATGCTTACATTTATTTCTCTATATCCAATTTGTTTCAACTTTATTTACATTAATACTATTCCCTTAATTTGGTTATTATTTATCAACTTGTTCAAAACTTATTAACTTAATTTCCGTTATTATAAACCTTTATTCGTTCATTTAAATTAAATTTTAAATTCCCAATTCAATCAACCATTTCAACATGCAACTTATAATAACTGCTTACAAGTATGAATGGAATCATCATTTATTCCAATATTATCTTAATTTATATTAATATATTAATTGATTTCCTTTTAATGAATTTTATATCCAGGTATAATATTTACCCCATTTCATTTATTGAAATTTATTCAAATTGCTAGTAAATAGGTTTTAAGTCACCATTTATATATTTTATTTTAGCGTTCATTTAAATATTAGTTTATAAAGTTTTCATTTCTAGTAAATTTAATTACAAAAACTCATTAATTCACCCAAACTAAATCAAAAATATTTACGGGTCGTTTCACATTTCCAATTTTCGGATCTCAAACACATTTTGAGATCACTCAAACTTCCTTATTCAAATCAACCATTTAACTCTCCAAGTTAAATCCCAATTTCATCTTGAAATTTCCAAATCAGGTTGACCATTCCAACTTATTTAACTTTTCCCCAAGTTGAACTCAGTTCACTTAATCCAGTCAACCTTACCTAATTTGAACTTCCATTTCAAATTTTAAACTTCTCATAAATAATCTTCCCACTTATTAAGTTCAAAAAAAACTTATCACCTTGGATATTACTTCTCATTCCAAATTTTGAAACTCAACATTTAGAGTTTATTCAAACTATTTTTTGATATTGTGTATGTCCATACATATATGCATATTTATTTCTTGGCCATCCCAGCCATGCTTTAAATATTTAAACCACCCTTGGTTTTAATTTCAAAACATCTTTTAAGAATTTTCCAACCATTTAGAAATTTCACATTAACTACTTACACTGAGTAATTATCCTTTAAATTAATTACGCCATTAATTAATCCCAATTAATCACATTCTGTAATTAACTTATTTCTTAATTACCTTCATTAAGTAATTGTCCTTTAAATTACCCACCTTTAGTTATTTCATTAAGTAACTCCCTCTTTATTTATCATTTCCCGCTATTATCCATTAATTAATCTCATTAAATAAAGTTTAATTAATTACATAAATTGATTGATTATCCTTATCCTGAAACCATTCCCAAATTCAAGATTTAATTTTAGTTTGGTTGTATTTTTATTACTTCTTAATTTAATTCAATAATTTAACAACCAATTCCCTTACTATTTGTTAGAAAGAAATAATGCTTTATATATCAAAATATATTTTTTATATAAAATCATTTAAAATCCTTATATAAGAAAATAACAAGTACGCTCTCTCATATATACACTCAACTCATTCTAGGGTACCATTGACCCTTTCCTTAACGAGTAATCCCAACAGAGCCAAGGTTCTCGCTTAACATTCTACTCTGATACCAAATGTAATGACCCGGAAATTTCGGTCCCGAAAATTCCGGATAGTTAGAAAGAAAAAGAAAGAGAAAGAAGAAGAAACAGGAACAAGACACAGAAACCTCACATTCGCAGCGGATCAAAATATAATATCACATAATAACAGTTTACAAAAGAAGAACTATATCAATACATTTATATTTATACATCAGAGTTACAACCGTTACTATTCACTGGATAGTTTTAAACAACATGTCCTAATTATACAATAATATATCACAGTGGTAAATACTCCATACGTTCCAGCCATCCAGCTCGACTCCTGAGCTTCAGAACGTCCTTACCTAAAAATTTGTAATACTCGGTCTGACCCGAGCATTACATCAAAGTACACCCGGGTCAGGCTGAAAACCAATGTGAGAAAACTCATCTAACAAGGAATACAAAAGTATACAGCTTATATGAACCCGGGATACTTGCATCAACATACAATTTCACAAATTGTCATAGTCATCACTTATTTCTCACATCAATTTCTAAGTACCCAAACTTAGATTAAATGGTGCAATTCACTTAAATCATTCCTCTTCAACCTATTGATTTCACATATCAATTTATAAAGAGTCGAAGTGGTTTCCGGATATTTACTAATACCTGACTCCGGTCTCGTCGAATTCAATAATATCTTAATCCAAGTTATTCAAGTAAATACAATTCAATTAAACCTAGGATGTCACATTTTCACACCAATTCATTATAGATAGATAGCCATATTTTTGTTGTTCATACCAAGCATATCATATCACAAAACATCAGGATCTCGGTATCAGGGATTTCAGACAAACTAAGTGTTCAATTCAAGTTATCATCTATAGGAAAGATAAATAATCAAACAATTCTTAATTAATTTAATTTAATATCCCATTGAAATTAAATTAATTATCTTTAATCTTGTTTAATTAACTTTGGTTAATTATGAACCATTGCTTAAATTAATTACATTAATTAATTATCCTTAATTAATCACATTAACCTTGATAAATTAAATCATTTCTAGTGATTAACCACCCTTTAATCATTTATATAAATTAATTACCCTTAACTTAATCGTATTAATTATTCCTTTAATTAATTACACTCAACAATTAATTCTTAATTTCTTCCATTTAGTAATCTCTTTAGTTACTTATCATCAACTAATTACCCTCCATATAAGTTACATCAGTAGTTAACTTCCCAATTAATTTCATAAAGTAGTCATTCTTTAATTAATTACACAAATTAATTTCTCTCTATCCACTTACATTAATTACCTTTTTATTTTCAATAATTTCATTAGTTAATTATCCTCTAATTATTTCATAACTATTATTATTATTATTATTATTATTTAAAATTAACTACATTAAACATGTAATCATATCAATTACCTTGATTTATCACATGCAGTAATTGACTATTCTTAATTACTTTAATTAACTTAAGATAATCCATCGTATTAATTACATAAAAAACTAATCTTTAATCAACTACCTTAATTAATTAATCCATTAACAAGTTACACCGAGTAATCAATCCATTTTAAAATGAGCCGCTACGAATTTAATTAGAGCCAAAATTTTTGCTTAAAACTGTTTATATTTAATCTTAACTGCTTTAAAACTTAACTTCGGGTCCAACCCGTGTGGTTCTCGAGACTTGACCAGAGAAAGATCATCTTTCCCTTTTCTTCTAACTTAATTCTAGTTAAATTTCAAACCAGAAACTACCCACAAGAAACCCGAAGTCTCACTCGAGCGAATCACCTGAACTCCCCCAGTACCCTTCGGGTTAAACTTCAAAACACAACTTCTTCCCAATTCTTCAACATCACCATGTACACTGACAACTCGTGCACATACACCACCGGCTTTGATCGCCTCCGACCTTCGCTCCAGCTTGCCTCAGTCATCGACGACGTGCCAAGCTGCTCTGACCACCCAAACAAGTCCAAAACTTCCCAATTCGAAATCTGTAACTCAAGCTCAAAACAAGGCCAGAACCCACCGACGATCGTCGCTCCTCCTACCATTACTGTACACCGGAGGCCTTGAAATTACGTCAGCACCACCGCCAGAGATCACTCTTACCTTTCCCCTCCTACCGCAACCACCAAACCTCCTCTTGACGCCGCAGTTCAACGGAACACGCACATCCTCAAAACTGCGACTCAAACCCTACTTCCTCTTCGCCTCGTCGCTATGGCGATCGTAAAAATGCATCTCCATTTTTCTCGAGACCGTCCACCCTCAGGCATTCCTCAAAAACGACCATCTTAACTAATTCCGCCAATCGCCAGATTTTGCCCAAATATGCTTTTCTGGTTAACCAAGAATTTCCCACGGTATTCCAAACTGAAAACCATGATTTTTATTTTAAAAATCAAGTTTCCCAGAGTAGATTTAGGGTATATAATCTGAACAACAAATTAAATGTTTAGGTTTTGACATATCTCAAGAAAAAATCTGTTGTATTTCTTAATTTCAGAAAATTTTACCATGCCTGTTACGCTTAAACCCATTTTACATCTTAATTTGAATATAAACAAACATATTTTGTTTGAAATCTGAGACCTAACAATCATTATCTGAGGTGATTTTGAATTTTTAAAGCTAAATCCACTCCTGTATCTATAAACAGAGATGATTGGTTACATTCAGACATGCATCAATTTTGTTTTGCTTCAGCTTCAAGGATTAACTTCATGCATCAAGTTTAAATGAGTAAAATTTTGGTTTGTTCGCATACAAATAATTCTTACTCAGAATTCAAGCCCCAAAATTCATTTGAGAGGAAGATTTTAATTATTAAATCAGGTTTCAAACCTGTAATATTTAAAACAGAATCTTGCTAACCAGATACTTCACACATAAATATACATAAGATTACTTCTTTAACATCATGCACACATGATTCGTATCATATATTCAAGGATTCACCAAATCCTAATTCAAGCACTAAGAGTTTTACTCACCTGAAAGAAAATGAGCAGAGAGCCTTGATTTTTGAAATAGGAAAGCTTCATTGATCTTGCATGTATGCTCTTGAAATTTGTTTGAGGATGACTCAGATTCAAATACTTGCAGGCTTTAGATTCATCTCAGTTTGAAGGGGATAGTTACCAGACTTCTTTTTGGTTGTGAAATGAATTATAAGCTTTCATTTCAGGTTGACTCTCTATTTTTTTTTTTCATTTTAAACTGAACTGGAACCTTGTACTGCTGATTTGAAATGAATCTAATTCTTGCACTTTTGGATCAGCCACTTGATTTAAAACTAGAAATCTTTTGATTTTAAGCTTGCCTAAGATCTGCTTTAATTTTACTTCAGGTTGAAACTCTTTTTTTTTATGATTTCAAGTTTTGAAGAAAATAGTCCGGCTTCCCTTTTTTTCTTATTTCCTTTTACCTAATTACAAATCAAAAGAGAATGCCATTAATCTTACATTTGTCAATACATATAACCATTTTCTTACAAGTGTTGGTATGCAAAAAGAGACATTTACAAGTGTTTTAAATTTATATTTAAATTTCTCTTGTGTCTTATGTGTATTTATATTAATAAATATTTTTAAAAAAAAACTTTTCTTTATATATATACAAAGTACAAAATTTTCAAGTATATAAAAATGTATTTAAACCCTTGTTAAATCTTATTTTAGGCTATTATGATTTTAACTACTAAATATTATTTTTTATTAATTTATGTTGATATCTTTAATACAAATCAAAATAACTCCTTTATTTAAACCTCATTTAACTATCATACATTTTTTCTAGTTATATTTCCCAATTATAATTATACACAATATTTACATAAAATGTTATTAACCAATTATACATTAAATAAATTATCTAGATATATATAATTATAAAAATCCAAATTATTTACAAAGGCATTTACTTAAATCTTAAATTCAAATTTCAAATTCAAACTCAAATTCAGATTCATAATTGAATTACAATTCAGGTGTAACTATTTATTGCTAGATTTATTTGTTAAATTTATAATTCTATATTTTTATTAATTAACCCGTTAATTAATAATTAACAAATACTCCAAAATTCAGGTTATCACATGAATTGTGAAAGTGGAGTGATTTATAAGAAGGAGATTTGATGTTTTATGGGCTGATGGAATATGTATTAAATGTATGTCCCCTCTTGTGTTTACAAACACATATCAATTCTTATGTATACAGAAATATCATACATAGGTATACAAATCATTTTTGTCTTCTTGCCTTATACACACACAGATACATATACACACACTTACCATAGTTATTTTTATAAGTTTTACTTATGTTTCATACAACAATGTAAGTTACTTATATATTTCTATTCCTCTTTAAACATATATTTTTATTTTATTTTTTATTCTTAGCCAAGGCTTAAGTACTTAATTTATATTTATCTCTACATATATATTTATATTGAGTGTTAATAAGGTAGAGTTTATATTTAAATATTCTTGGGAGATTTTATTTTTTCTTCTAAATTTCCAATTCATAGTCTTCTTCAAAATACATATATGTATATATAAGTAGCCAATAGCCAAAATAAAATATTTATTTCCTATAAGATTTATTACATCCAAAATTTTATGATTAAATATTTATTTTAATATCCAAATCACTTATATATATTCAGATATTTTTAATTATCAGAAATTCATTTTTTCGACCCATCAAAACTATTATTCCTATAATTTAAACAAATTAATTACCCAATTATTAGACACCAAAAATCTGGGTCATCACATACGTACAAATATTGAACTATAGATCTTTCGAATTCACGATTTAAATCACATTCTTATTCAAAGTTTGAACTTTACGATTTACGATTTGAATCTCAATTTGAAAACCTCCTCTATATTGTCTTATATTCCATTATAAAGATCACCTAATTTTTAATTTGCAACAAACTATAAGATCGATTTTGTGTAGTGAATTGAGTAGTGAAGAGAGTGAAATTTAATTGACATGTTGTTGTGCATAGGCACATGTGCACATACGGTCGTTTTGGATGCATATGGCAGTGCTCTTTGAAAAAAGTCTACTACATCGATGTAACTGGAATACATCAACAAATTATTGTTTATAAAGTTATTAAATGTTCGCCTCAAAAGGCTGAATATTTTTGCGTCATAGATATTTTGATACAAAATAGAAGAAATGGCACTAGCACTAGTTACTTGATACTATTTTTTTGGAAATCAAAATAATTGAATCTTAACAACAGGGAACATGCCACTGACCTCTTATAGCAATGCCAATAAACTAAACGTGCTTTTTTTACTAGTCTGGTCCATAAAATCTGTATATACTCTAGTGTGGATGTGTATTGATAATGTATTCATTTCCTAAACTAATCAGATATGATTAAGATATAAACATAGTTAATTCTCAATAGCTTACTTTTCTGCATTCGATAATCAACCATGTATATGAGAACATATTCAATATATATTTACGAGAACAGTATTAAAAATAAATGTCAAAATTGTAGATTGTTCATAAAATTATTTTTGCTTAAAAGTTTAACTTATAAGAATAATAACTACAGCTGGAGCATGAGTGTATAGTTTAAGCAACCGATACATACTCTAAGCATATTTGCATCTGGGATATTATAGCTAGCAATCCTGGTTTTAAATCTTTATTATTGCTTGACCATTTTTTTGATTTTTTCTAGTAGGAATTTTCCTTGATTTGCAACTTGATAAAACAGTTTCCCTCTTTGATGCTTTTATTTGACTAGTATGCCTACTTTAAAGCACCTATGTGTTAGAATTAGATAAATCAGAAACATTCAAGTTTTAATGTTTCCGGTAGCTTAATATCGAAATTCAAAACAGTTGTTGTTTTAGAAAATAATCTTAACTTGTAATACATTGTGAATTAAATCAAGAGGATGTGACAAATGTCAAAATATGCAAAAACAAACCCGAGAGCTCCGCCAATGAAACCCACACAAATGCTTAGTCCCTGGCCGTTTATGATACAGGGAATCGATATAATCGATTCCTTACCTATCTCCAAAGATGGTGCAAAATACGCAATAGTTGTGGTCGATTACTTTACCAAGTGGGCGGAAGCAGAGCTCTTAGCTACAATCACGACAAAAAGGTCATTAATTTCGTTGTACGAAACATCACATGCCGTGTTGGCCTTCTGTGGACTATAATTATGGAAAATGGAACTCAGTTCGAAAGTAGGGAGTTCAAAGGATTTTGTCAAAAGTATGGCATTGGGAAAAGATTTGCAGTAGTTGCTCATCCAAAAGCCATTAAACAAGTAGAAGCCGTGAACAAAATAATCAAATCCATATTGAGAAAAAGTTTGGAAAAGGCTAGAGGCAAGTGGATGGATGAGCTTCCAACAGCACTTTGGGCTTACAGAACCACCCATAAGTCTACGACTGGCCACTCTCCATTTGCATTGGTGTATGGCACGAAAGCCGTTATACCCATGGAACTTGAAGTTCCTTCGCATCTGGTAACTTATTATTGTAGGATCGATTTCACCCAAGAGGGGGGTGAATAGGGTGATGCTATTAATTATAAAAATCATCGCGGAAGCTTATAAAATAATTTCGACACGGATATATCAAAATAATAGCAGAATAGATAATAGCAGAATAATAAATGCAGAAATAGAACGACACAGAATTTACCCAGCTTCGGCAAAACCCTGCCTACGTGCTGCCCCCAAGGTTTCTACTAGAAATTAAGCAGATAGACGCTAACACACATAAACTCGTGACACCCGCTATCGACTAGCCTTAACTCTACGCTCAAAACCCTGCCACAACTCAGCCACTGAGTTGCGAATTCTCAAACTACGCCACGTAGTTTGTCCCCTAGTCACACGACTAGTAATTACAACGGTTTAAAGAGAAATTAAAAACACTTTTAAAAATGAAATAAATAAACCCTAATTTTAAATATAATAGCCCAAATAAATTATAGAAGGCGACCCAATTTCTTTAATTTCTTTATCGGCCTGGTTCCTCTTTTATATGCTCCGTTCCTTTCTTTTGTGAAAATGGCGGCCGTTCCTTGTGAAAAATATTAGCCTCGTTCATTTTTAAAGATTAGGGCTTTTTGAAGTGCCGACTTTAAATTGATCGATTAAGTGGTTATTCGCGTGTAGCTTTGATCGATCGTTTCCTTGTTGCTCACTTCGGTTGCTTCGATGAGTTTAATTTTTGCTTCGGTATGTAATTTATGCTTTTGTGCTTTAATGTTTTTCGTACTTGAACTCGATAGATTTGAAACCCGATGATGATAATGTTTATATAGGGTTCGAATCCCTATTTTCTCGTTCGTATATATTTGTTTGAATTTGTCAATTGATTTGCTCGGCTGGTTGATGTTGCTTGGATGCTTGAGATTGATTCTGACTTTTTCAATTTACTTGAATAACACGGTGTTGATTTTGAACTGTTCATTTTTCATGGCTACTACGGTGTTGATTTTGATATTTTGATTTTTGAACCACGGCTTATTTTATGCTTGTAGATTGACATCGGTCATTTTTGAACCTTCCTGACTTTGCTCTGTTGACATCTGCTTTGACTTTGTTTTGCTGTTCCATGGCTTTGGCATGATTATTCTGAAGCATACTCGACTTTGGCATTGCTTTGATTACATGATAATGTTTGATGATATTTTAAAAAAACTGTTACATGATCTTGTTCACTGGACTGTTGTATCACTTGGTGTTCATTAGCTTTGGCTTCTCTCTGGTCATGGCTGATCTCGGTTTACTTGTTCACTTTGTTGTAGCCTTGTGTACATGTGTCCACATTGATGTATATGCATTTGCCAATGTTTGTACACTTTGATTCTGCTGTGTTTTATTTTGTGTCGGCACAGGTGTATGCATTCACCGTTTGCATTGTGTATTTGATAGCCTCGAGCCTTTATGACATTTGCAGTTTGATTATGCAGTTTCACTTTGTTGATGATTCTTTGACTGTTGAACTTGTAGCCATTTACTTGGTGCAGTAATTTGCACTATGCATTCATGTGCACTTCATTCACTTGCTTTTCTATCATGGCTTGTTTGAGTTTTGCTATCACTACATGTATGTATACATGTGTCTATACATATGTATATAGATATTTGTGCATTGTCTTCATGTAGTTTGTATTGATTTCCACATGTATACATACATACATACAGTTATGTGTGTATGTGTGTGCATACGGAATCTTTGGATAGCTGCTGTGCACTTTGGTTTCATGATGTACTCTGGTTAGCATATTTAGCTTGGTTGTCTTGAGCACATTTGTATATATATTCATTGTGTTTTGGTAGCAGTCGAGTCTTGTTCAAGTTTCACTAATACTGCTTGCATTCTGGTCTGTTGGCACTATCCTCTTTGTTTTGTCAGTTTGGGCAGTTTTGCCCTTATTTGGTTTGTGGTGCACTTGCTTCTCTGACATGTTCTTGCGCTTGTGCACGTCACATTTCATTTTGATTTCACTTGAACTTCATCTTGATTTTTGAATTGCACCTGTGTTGAATCCAGCTTGGAGCTCGGGTTTGATCGTGTGCTGATATTGTGAAATTATTTTTTATTGCACTTGAGTTGAACCCGGCTTTTTGGGTTTGACATGTGCTCACCTATCCCTGTAATTTTCTCAAGTGTATATATCGGTGTACACGGCCTTGTGGCATGTATAGTGATACACTGTGCATGTCACAAGCTGTTCGTGTATGATGAATTCAAATTTAAATGATGACGAACAACCCAAATAACTGCGACAAATAAAATTTCCAAAATCATATTTTATTTTATACTGCAAAAAAAAAATTATTTTCAATTTTACTGCGTCAATGTATATTTTTGCAGATTGCTCAGATGGGGGATTCAATTTGGAATGAAGTTGAAGATAAAATACGACTTGAGTGAATGAGTGATATGTAGTGAAGTCAAATGTAAATTAGAAATTGTGATGTAATTAAAATTGTATTGTAATTAAAGTTGTGTGTGTATATATAGTGAGAGCTTGAAATTTGTACCATTCAATAATTGTAATAAATATTGTTTGAATAAAATTTCTATTTGAATTCAAATTCCGTGTTATTTATTTTATTCAGCAAATATTTATTTAATCTATGAAAAATAAAATAGTACATTAACAAATACATTTAGATGAATGTCTATATGTTTATGGTCATCAAACAAAAATCATATACTCGGATATTCAATAATTATAACCCTAAGATGAATCAGGATCTCTTGCAGGAATCACTAGACTTTTTTGGCGAAAAAAGTAGAACAGGAAGATTTAAGGGCGGCTGCATATAGGCACCAAGTCGCTCGGTATTATAATGAAAAATTCCGACCGAGAATCTTTGATGTGGGCAACCTCGTTTTGAAGCGAGTTTTCCCGATCTCATTGCATATGAATCCCACATGGGAAGGTCCTTACGTCATTCAATGGAGGTTTGGAGAGGGAACTTTCAAGCTAGCGGTCGTTAATGGCGCGACACTCCTCTGAGCATGGAATAGCGAGCATCTATGACGTTATTATACCTAGTCTATTTCTTTCACATTTTAGTTGCGATTATTTCCTGTGTATTTTTATTTTGTTTATTCTTAGTTTTTGGCATGTAATAAGACAATTCAATTCATTTTCATTAATGAAGGCTTGAAGCTATCTTTCCCATAAACTATTGATGTTTTTGTGTGTTGTAAATCTATGGCAAAAATTAAAATTACATTATTCTGTCTGGCAAATGAACGCGTGTGGAAACTTAAAATCTCTAAGTCCTTAGAGTGAGGACTGGAGTACTCTGGGTCCCCAAAGTGCGGACTTGAGCATAAACGACTTAAAAATATCTAAGTACCCTGAGTGTAGACCGGAGTACTCTGAGTCCCCAGAGTGCGGACTAAAGTATAAACGACATAAAATATCCGGGTACCTAGAGTGGGGACCGGAGTACTCTGAGTTTCCAGAGTGCGGACTAGAGTATAAACTACTTAAAATCTCCCAGTCTCCAGAGTGCAGACCGGGGTACTCCGATTCCCCAAAGCAGGGAGTAGACTATAAACGACCTAAAATCTCTGAGTCCACAGGGTGGATCAGAGTACTTTGAGTCCTCAGTGTGCGGACTAGAATATAAACAATTTAAAATCTCCGAGCCCCTAGAGTGCAGAACGGAGTACTCTGAGTCCTCAGAGTGCGGACCGGAATACTCTAAGTCCCCATGGTGCGGACTGTAGTATAAATGACTTAAAAATCTCTAAGTCCTCAGAGTGCGGACTGGAGTGATGTGAGTCCCCAGAGTGCAAACTAGAGTATAAACGACTTAAAAATCTCTAAGTCCGTAGAGTGCGGAGTAGAGTGTAAATGACTTAAAAATCTTTAAATCCCAATAGTGCGGACTAAAAGTATTCTAAGTACCCGAAGCGTGGAATAGAGGATCTACGATTCTCAAAAAAATTCCGAGCCACATGGAGGTGAACTGGAGCTTGTGTAACTCACAAAATTTCGAGTAATGCAATAAGTTAAACAATAAGCTAAAAAACAAAAGTCATGGAAAAACAAAGAAACTAAGTTTTATTCACTAATCCCAAAACAAAGTTCCACTACGATTCCTCTTAAACTCGGATTCAAAAGTCTATTTACATTGACTATGGAAATAAATAGAAATAATTACGTAATCCAAGCTTGTTCTCGTTGAACGAGGCTTGATGGCTACTTCTTTGACTTCTTCTCCTTCCTCGATTTCTCAAACGACTCCTCCCCAAAGCGTTTTCTCTTGGACGCCTGCTTGCAAGGGAAGTGGTGTCCGAGGAACGAAGAGGAACTTCCAGTGGCCCGGTCCCATCGGGAGAATGACCTTCAAAGGCCTGTTCAAGGGATCATCCAGTTCCACTACTTGGGGCTCAACCTTGATTTCAGCTTTCTTCTTCTCTTCCATAAGTTGCTCCTCCATGCTTAATTTTGAGGTGTGTCTGGAGGTGCCTGTAATTTCTGCTTCATCATGTTCTTCGACGGGAAACTGATTTTCAGATTTGTTTTCGTTAAGCACCTCGATTACATGAGCATCAGGTCTAGGAGTCTCTCCCATTTGAATTCCCTCTCCCATTTTCTCCTCCTTCTCCGTGGCCCATAGCTCCTTGGAGTTGGCTCGGGATCAGAATGGTCTGCACGAGATCACAAGAGACAAAAGTTAGATTACATTAACTCATCGCCAAAAATGACGGCACTTTGAGCTTTGAGAAGAAAAGTTATGTACCGGTTTTCGGTTGATTCTCAACTGTTCGGGGAGTTTCATCTTCTGGAATGGGAGATAGAATGTGAATATCAAGTCCAGGATCTTTTGGGTCATAGCAAATATGATGCTCAATGGGTCAAGTGATGGGTGACCAGTCGGTTGAATAGGGGGAGGAACTGGAGACTCAGTTCCGAATGGACTGACGGTGTCATTCTTTCCTTTTGACAAGGAGGAGTCTCTGCTATAAAGAGCCTTCGTTGCAAACAAGTCCGAAGGCTCGTTCCTCCAAAGAAATTCCTTCACTAAAGCTTCTTCGTCAACCTCTTCGGTTCCCAGATCAATTTTTTTGATTTTTATTAAAGTGTCCCATGCTTCAGCTAAAGATTCGAGGTAACCCTCACCAAGAAATGTTAGGTCGCGATGCATGAGAACTTGAGCATTATACTCAGCTAGATTTCCTCCCTACCAGCCTCAGTAGCTGGCTCAAGGCGAGAATCAATTTCCGTAAGCGCTATTCTTTTGTCCTTCTCACAGGCTTCATCCTTCAGCACCTCAGCTTTAGAGAGTTCTTCATCAAGCTTTGTTTTCAGGAGTCATGTAGCAATAATCTTGTCACAATATCGTTGTGACTCCTCCTGAGCGGCAGTCTTTTCTTCCTTTTCTTTGGAAAGTACCTCTTCCAACTCTTTGACTCGTTGAGCAAGTGCGTCTCTCTTGTTTTGAATGGAGTCTTTCTCTAAAGCTAAGGCACCACAGCGTTGAACTACTTCATCAATTTCCTTCTTGTGTGCGGCTTCTAGATGATCAACTGCCTCAGCTGCATCTTTAGCATTTTTCTGAGAAACATCAAGCTGAGACTTATATAAGGAAAGATCTTCATCCTGGGCTTTAATAATGTCTTAGTCATGGATAGCTTCAAGTTTCGACGATCGATTTCATATTGGCATTTGATAGAAACTTCTGAATTTTTTCCACCAAATGAACAAATTTGTCGTGTTGGACATAGACATCATTATTGCGAGCAATGGGCACTTTGTTTAACATGTCCCGGAATAGGATGAATTGCTAGAAGAAACTTTAAATCGTCAAAACATATTTTTGAGAACATGGCCTTAAGCTTGGTTAGCTCTACTGCTATCGATGGATCATATGCGGGAGCAGAAGAAGTTTGTCTAGAGACTACATATTTTTTGTGAGGTTCCCACGATTGCCTGGTACTAGATGAACCGGAGTGTTGGTCGCAGTGAGTCCCTGAGTGAGACAACATTTGAGCAGATTTCACCCTGCTTTGGTCTAGTTGAGAGGGAGGATCATGGGGGTATGAAGAGTGATTGTAAATTTTTCTTCGAGACGATGAATGTTGGGGGCGATAGTCTCTATCGCTATCGTCGTCTCTATCTGGGCGTTTGTCAGACCCACAATCCCGGTTGGAATGATGGAAAATAGAGGCCCGCGAAGGCGGTCGAATCCATGAGAGCGTTCCATATCACCTGCATAGATATTAAGTGAGCACGAGCTAGCAAGAATAACATGATGGCTGAAGTTTAAGTCCAAGGTGAGGTGTAAGTGTTAGTGTGTGTCCTAGTGTTTCTTCCTAACGGACCAATTTCTTTAGCTTTACTTATCGGAGTTTTTTCTCCTTGAATATGGGCTTGAACGCCTTCATCGCCACTCACGGCGAATGGAGTTTTAGGGCTTCTGAATCGTCGAAGCCATAATTGAGCAAGTCGTTGGGAATAGTTAGGTTAGATAAGCCTTTTAGTGAACCCTCTATGTGTTGTGGAGACCGCTCTTTCTCCATTGGGGTAATTTTAACCTTCAAGGCTTTGTCCACTATCTTTTTCCTTAGTTTGAAAGCCGGTTTCTTTTTTCCCTTTGAGGGAGGAGGTGGTTCATCTATTCTAGGTGCCTCAACCACCGGTTTCAGAATAGGGCTTATATTCTCACACGGTGCTTCGGCCTCCTTTATTCCATCTTCCTCGGATACATCGGGGGTCTCTCTTATCGAAGGCATCGAAGATTTGGCTTGCCTTTTGCCTTTTTCAAAGGTAGGTCTAATTGTAGTGGCGCTGTGAGCGAGGCTTATTCGGCGACCTTACGCCAACAATCCAAATTTTGAATGCTATCCATTGGAAATGATGGATTTGATGTCTCGGTCTCCCGTGGAAACAACTCGAATAGTTTCGACGGCATCAGAGTACCCGAAGCCTTCGAGACATGGTCTGATACCTGTAAAAATCGAGAAAAGGCTTAGAAAGATTGCACTTTTGACACATACAAATATTGATCCAGAAAAGGAACTTACTCCCTTATAGCCATCTGTTCGCAAAGCTTGGGGAACAGCGCACGTAAAACCATTCCTGCTTATATTGGGAGAATTTGCTCCATGCCTTCGTCAGGATTTGGCACTTGGTATGTGGCCCAAGGAATATGAAAGATGAGCGGTCGGACAGTCTCTTGAAATGGTAGATATAGCGGATATCACCGGGAGCGGGTAGCTTGAATAGAATGCTCATGAAAAGAATACACATGCCATATATAAACACGTGGCTATTGGGACGTAACAATGCTGGGGCGATCTCAATATGCTGCAACACATCATGGAGGAAGGAGCTTAAAAGTGGCATGCTACCAACCCAGTACGTAAATTTGTTGCAAGCCGCATACCCAGTTGGGGGCAGGTGGGGACGATCTTATCCCGATGGAACCAGCATGTCATCAAAAGGGATTCCATGGATTGAGCAGAGTCGGTGAATAGCGTTTTCATTGATTCTCGAAGTTTAAGAATCAGTCAGATTATCTAGAATAATTGCTCCATCTATGGCATCAGGAGCCAAGTTAATAGTCGCAGTCGTTGGACATGGGATATTCTAGGCAGGAGTTGTCAATGGATTCAAAGTTTCCACTACTTCCTGTTGAGTATTTGGCTCGGGCTTGTCTAAGACTGTGGAGGAGCTCGACTTTATAGACATCCTCAATGAGCGTCGAATTTGGACAAACGCCTGTTTGAACTATACTTGAAAGACAATCAATATTAGATATAATGTCAAAAGTACTCCCCCCGTGTGGTGTATGGACTAGTGCAATCATTCGAGTATATGCGTAAAAGAATTTAAAGTCCAAAAGCTGATAAAGTGAGGTTAAGCATAGAACTATCATCTACGAAGACCGTTGTGACGCCCCACCTCTATATCCACGCTAGCCAAGAACACTACGGAGTAATGCCGTCAACTAGCACGGAGAATAAGGTTGTTGAGGAGCTACCATCCGTGTAATTGCTTTGTGCGAGCACCGATATGTCAGATAGTACAACATGCATTTTATTTGAGGAGGAAATCCGACACATCGATACAAACTCAAAGTTACTACACAGTGGCTATATATAATCTTCGGAAACAAATATAGAAATAAGCACAACACAAATTAGTCACAGACATCCATATCACAAAGGCGGAAGAAGATATGAATATAAAACTAACACATGAAAGTGTACATCAGAGTAGTGGTCAAAAAAGATCCACAATATCAAAAAGAATAGATAAAAGTGCTAGACAAAAGAGTGCGTATACATTAAGGAGTCTATATCTCAATACTATACAACAAAAACTACTAAACTAAAGTAGTTAGCCAAAAGGTCAGATGATGGTTCCAGATAGGAAGTCATGAGGAAGCACCTGCAATATCTCAGTCGGACCCGAGTATTATTTAAGAAGAAAATAATAAACGGATCAGTCTAGCTATAATTATCAGATAAGGTGAGATATAAGAAGAGATGTAGTAAAAAAAGTATGATAACCAAAAATGTCATACTGCGACAAGTATACATAGAAAAATCAACAAAGGAAAATCATACAAATATCTTAAGAATCTCATAGCACCAAAAGAATGTCATATTCTTCATTTCATTCACCAAGCCACAGAAATGACATACATATCAAAGCCAATTGTAAAAGTTGGTGAAACCTAAATTCCAGAAATAAACCATTAGAAATCCAGAGGTCAAATAATTCGGAGCATCGATGTCATACAGCGTGACGTCCGATGATCCAAAAACATAATAGAAAGGAACAACGACGTCGTACAGCATGACGTCCGATGAACCAAAGTAGAATAAAAAGGAACAACGACGTCGTACAGCGTAACGTCCGATGAACCAAAGCAGAATAAAAAGGAACAACGACGTCGTACAGCGTAACGTCCGATGAACCAAAATAGAATAAAAAGGAACAACGACGTCGTACAGCGTAACGTCCGATGAACCAAAGCAGAATAAAAAGGAACAACGACGTCGTACCGTGTAACGTCCGATGAACCAAAGTAGAATAAAAAGGAACAACGACGTCATACAACGTAACGTCCGATGAACCAAAGCACAATAAAAAGGAACAACGACGTCGTACAGCGTAACGTCCGATGAACCAAAGCACAATAAAAAGGAACAACGACGTCGTACAGCGTAACGTCCGATGAACCAAAGTAGAATAAAAAGGAACAACGACGTCGTACAGCGTAACATCCGATGAACCAAAGAAGAATAAAAAGGAACAACGACGTCATACAGCGTAACGTCCGATGAACCAAAGTAGAATAAAAAGGAACAACGACGTCGTACAGCGTAACGTCCGATGAACCAAAGCAGAATAAAAAGGAACAACGACGTCGTACAACGTAACGTCCGATGAACCAAAGCAGAATAAAAAGGAACAACGACGTCATACAGCGTAACGTCCGATGAACCAAAGTAGAAAAAAAAGGAACAACGATGTCGTACAGCGTAACGTCCGATGTACCAAATCGCAATTAAAACGGAACAACGACGTCGTATAGCGTAACGTCCGATGAACCGAATCAAAAAGACATCGCACAATGCTAGTCTAAAACATAAAATGATCGTCATCGACCATCAAGAAGTGTCAATTACAATAAGCTAGTAAATATGAGTTTAGCATCATGTCTCATAACCACTAGCTTAACTTAAATATTTGTGAACAAATTGCAGATCTCCACTAGAAAATTGTCACAAGAGTTTCAATCGAACAACTCGAAGAATTAACCGGCGAAGTAAACGCAAGCGTTTTATACCACTTGTTTTACTAAGCCGTTTAATTAGATTTCTCATACGAGTGAGGTAAATGTTCATATATACTAATAGATTGAAAATCGGTTTGAGAAAACGAGCTTTGTTATAAAATAGTGTTGAAATCAATTGAAGAAAGAGTTTTGATATTTACTACTAATATTAAAAACTTTATATTTTTAAAGTGACAAATCATAGAAAGGATTGTAGAAACAATCAATTATCAAAATTCACATTCGAAGACGTGAATAAAATCCGAAGAAATCAATACCGAATCCATCAAAATGGATATTCTCAGAAATCACGAAGAAAATGTCATCAAAGTCGATAATAAGTGATAATAACAAAAGGAAATCAACACGAATCGATTAAAGTTGGAATTCTCAAGGAAATAGGCAAAAAGAGTGCAGATTCAGACGTCTGAAATCAAGGATTCAGACGTCTGAATCTGGAAAATAAATATTTTTCAAAAACAGAATTCAGAAGTCTGAATCCTTGAATTCAGACGTCTGAAATAGGCACTTTTAGCGTATTTCCACTCTGGTTCCAAATGAACCAATTCAGACGTCTGAAATCATATATTCAGACGTCCGAATCTGGTTATAGAAATCTTTCCAGAACAATAATCAGACGTCTGAATATTACGTTTCAGACGTCTGAATGAAGGGTTTAGGGCATTCCCTGAACCTAGGCCAAAAATGGCCAAACGGATACCGGAAGCGATCGATCGAGCGACGATGACTAAGGAATTACGTCGAGCGACAACCCAGTCTAATCGGCTCTTCGATACGCCTCAAATATCAATGTCCAAATATCCATAATAGGACTTTCATAAATTAGACCAAAACCCCAAAAATTGGAATATACACAAAATCAATCCAAACCAAAATCAATTGCACAAGAATAAGTGTTAGGGATTCATACCTAACAATCGAAGATAATTATAGACAAAGATGTGAGATAAAAATCTCACCTTTGAACCCAAATTAATGAAAAAGAAGCTTAAAAGCAAAGGAAGATCAACCACACTTCAATCCCAACTCAAGAAGCTTGATTCTAAGATTAAAAGAGAAATATTTTCCCAAATTAGATTTAGGAATTTTCTGAAATCAAAGAGAGGATGAGTTGGGGAAGATGAAGAGAAACTTACCAATGGGTTCTCTTGAATTTGGAGCTAGAAGTTGGATTTGCTAAGGAAGACTAGGATTTTGGAGTTTTAATTTCCTCTTCCTTCCCCCATTTTTGCTTTAGCTTGAAGTGTTAGGAAATGAGGAATGAAGTAATGAAGAGGGGAGGGGGTTGGGACTGAGTTAGTAAGTGGGTTCAGTCCAAACCAAAGCCCTAAGTGAAAAAGTAGCAAAAATCAACTTACTCCAAACATATCGAAGCTTATACTCAAAAAGGTCGCAAACGGAATTTTGAACTCAATGGGAGAGGTCTCGAGTCCAAATTCGACTGTTTGCAAAAAGTAGGTTTTCGGACAAAAATCCGATGAACGATGAAATATTTAAATAAAATATTTAAATACACAATCGATAAATATGCGGGTTGTTACAACCGTCATCGCTGACCATCTTCGAGAGCTTGCCCCATGACGTTATCAGTCTTGAAATCGGACATTAACACTATATGTTGAAGGTTACTATTGTTTTTCGAGTTGAACTCAGGTTTATAGTTGTTGAAATTGGGGATTTATCAGTCCAAATAAGTTCAATATGCTTATATGCCTAAATTGTTGTCGTTATTCATTGTTTTATGGTAAGGCAGGGAAGTATGTAGTTTTGATATGTGCAATGCTTAAGCGGAGACAATCATGATTATTAACGTCGACCCTAGGACCTAAAGCCGAACGACTCACTAAACGACACCAAAGAATCACTCCCTCTTCTCTCCGAGACTCTCTCTTCGCTGAACGGCCTGCACGGGTCATACAGAGCCACACTTGCTTGGTAACCGAGCCACACTTGCTTGGTATACCAAGCCCACCTCATAGTCCCTAATCAAGCCGTAACGCTACACTCAAGTGGTTAAACCACACTCTCTCCCTCACACCGAGCGATGCCAGTCCTTTATCCCTGGCTCTGGAAACCATCCAAATCGACGGACCTATACACTTAATATCTTTTCCTAACAACTAAACGGACTCCCTCCATCAGACTTTGACCGACACAATATTACCGAACGGCGCTCTCTCTAGACCGAATGATACCCCCATTCCTCTACCTCCCTAGTGTCACTCCCATAAGAAGACTACCGAACAACAGACATCCACCCAGAATACTAGTATAGATGCATGAGCCCTATCTTCTCTCTCGCTCCTTAATTAATGAGCGACTTCAATCATAAATTTAGCCATATCTCGCAAACCTTGTTGCCACTTTCCCTCACTCGGTGGATTAACAAGAACTTATATCCGATTCGACCTCCCTCGTCTATAGCAACAATTCCTGCTGAAAAGTACTTGCAAAATCGAGATTCATTCAAAACCCCTAATTTGAGAAAGTCGATCGGATGAGAAATTCGTACCTAATAGAATGAATCGAGGCTGGCAGAGCTATTAGATTTTGGATTGGAGTGTGTTTAGATTTGTTATCGAGGGTAAGCGTACTGGATTTAGGATGTGAAGGGATTGTTGAGGTGATAGCTAGAGCTCGGGGGAAGGTGAATTGAAAGGAAACGTAGAGTTGAAGTAAGAGTAAACGAAAGGAGTGGAGAGGTGTTGGCTTTTATACGAAGAGGGGGAGGTGAACATGCGTTAACCAATGGGTCTGGTCAAAGTGACTCAATGGTTCGGTGAACAATCATGTCGGGCGACAATGGATATGCGAAAAGTGGTTCGGCATGTTTACGTCGATCGGCCCACACCAAAGATAATAGCACAATGGACAATCAGATCCTACATGATAGGTGGAGAAAAGTGGCAAGCCTGGATTGGTTCAAAGCGCATTATGATGACTCTCATGATACGCTTTAAGTGACAAATGTTACCCAGTTGCATGGCCCGGCCTATAAACATGGTTCGACCATGGTGGTTCAGCCGCTTACCGCTCTGTCTTGAAGAGGGAATCATCGTTCGCCTAATTCAAAGCCTGTTGTATTAGGACAAGAGGTGGTTCGGTCTGCATGTTCTACGACGGAATACGTGGAAAAAGCATCCCGACCATGGAGCGTTCGGCCAATACCGCTCGGCTAACTTTGTAATTTCGTTCGTCAAATACTGCTTGGCCAACATCGTTAAGAAAAGTGTCGCTTGGCATGGGTGGCTCGGCATTGGTGTGTTCGACATAAATGCCTTAGTCCTGTGCTTCTCGGCCACAAAGGGAAGGTTATGTGGCTCGGTGAGATAGGCTGTGTAGTTCGGTGACCCCTCGAATGGCATTGATTGGAAGATCTAGTGGCCTAGCCATGGGGCGCACGGAATGGACACCTTGGTCGTTCGTCTTGGCAAGGCCTCGCTCGGCAACTACCGGTCGGTATGCCTGGTTCGGCATACAGAAGTTATCTATTATGGGCTGAGGCATCTTGTCTTTAGGCCCGTGCAGGGAGCCCAGCCTGTCTTCGTCGATAAATAGAGGGGCGGGGGCATAGTGTAAAGGGACCTTTTTTGGAAGAATGCTGGGAAAATCTACCATTTTCAAGACTCGTTTCTTTTCTGTTAAAACTTGTATTCAAGTTGTTGGTGTACGGATTGTATGTGTATCCAATTATTTGAAAAGGCAAAAAAGATTAAACTCAAAGTGGACGTAGACAGTTACGCCAAACCACTATAAATCTGGTGTTCAAGTCTTTGTAGTTAATTTTGCATATATTCCTCTATTTTAATTTTCTATCTTCATTAATCTCTCTACGAAAACCTTTCATTGGGTGTTAGTGACTAATTTTGGTGCTAACATTCTTATATAGTAAATTCAAATCAAGTGAAATGTCAACTGATATACAAGTAACTTAAATGATGTTTGGGATTTCCATCCTCTAAGGATCCACAGAACTATTTACTATGCAGTAATATACGCTATTGTAATATGTCTATAGTAAAGTAGACTATTAAAATAGCGTTAAGGCGTTACCTATATCCCCCTTACCTATATCCCCATTAACACATTTTATATAATGTCATAGTCTATACAGATACTGTAAACTCCACTCACAAAGTAGGCAATCTGGTAGCTTTTATTCTTCTTATGCTCTTGGTGATTTATCCGCTTCTGAGTTTAGTCAGTTAGCTAGTAGCTCTGCTTTTATTTTTTCTGATATTGAGTTAGATCGTGAGTTTATTAGAAGTAAAGAACTTGATAGGGCTAGATCTATGGGTTTATGAGAGTCATTAGTTGGAACATTAGAGGTCTGAACGACCTCGGTAAATGTGATAAAGTTAGGCTCTTTTTTAAAGATTTTTCTATTGACATTGCTCTTCTTCAAGAGACCAAAATAGAATGTCCCGATTCTCGTTTTTTTAGAAGATTGGGTGGTTTTCGTTTTAGAAATTGGGTTTTTCTTCCCTCTATGGGCTCTTCTGGGGGCTTAATGATTGGTTGGAGAGATAATCTCTTTAAACTACTTCAGTGTATTCAGAAGCAGCACTCTTTACACATCATTTTAATTAATCTCTCTCACAATTCTTTTTTAAATATTTCTAATGTTTATGGGCCTAACTCTAAAATTGAGAGGCGGATTATCTGGAATGAATGCCTTGAGTTTAGGTCTTTTGCCCCTGGTCCTTGGATTTTGGGGGGAGATTTTAATGTGACTCGTTTTATTGGGGAGCGCTCTCCTCGGGAAGGCGATTATTTGGCTATGGAGGAATTCGATCAATTTATTATTCAATGTAATTTGATCGAAATTCCTCTATCCAATAGATCTTTCACTTGGAGTAATAATAGAGAGTCTCCCTCTTTTGCTCTTTTAGATAGATTTTTCGTTTGTGATGATATTGAGGACAAATTTCCTATCTGTAGAGTGTCAGGTTTACCTTTTACCCTTTCTGATCACTGTCCCATTATTCTTACTTGTGATAGTCATAGATTTTTGAATAATGTTTTTAAATTTGAAAAAATGTGGTTTCTAGATTCAAGTTTTTCTAATTTAGTCATCAATAAATGGTCCTCTATGAGTTTTTATAGCCTTAAGTATTGTGGTAATTCTGCCAAAGCTTTTGTGCTCAAACTTAGAAATCTCAGGATTTTTCTTAAAAAATGGAATAAAAATGTTTTTGGTAATATAAAAATTAAAAAGGATAATATTCTTAATGAATTGCTCAAACTTAATAAGATTGAAGAATCTAGACAATTGAATATAGGTGAAAGAAATGTCCTTAATAATTTAAAAGAGGACCTTTATTCTATTCTTGAAAAAGAGGAAGTTATGTGGAAACAGAGATCTAATTGTCACTGGATCAATGAAGGTGACAATAATACAAAATTCTTCCACAGCTTAGCTAATAATAGAAAACGTAGTAGTACAATTAATTCCATTTTAGTTAATAATGTGGAATTAGTTGATCAACGAGATCTTAACAATGCCTTTACTGATTATTACAAAGATATTTTTGGCACCAAAATTAAACATAGAGTTAGTGCTAGATGGAATGATCTTTACCCATCCACCTCTAACATCAATCTTTCTGATTTAGATGTCCCTTTTTCTGAAGAGGAAATTCGAAAAGCCATCTTTGATTTACTAGGAGACAAATCTCCGGGCCCGGATGGTTTTCCTATTTTCTTTTATCAATCTTTTTGGGAGATCTTAAAACTAGACTTAATTTGTATGTTAAATGAATTTTATAATGGTAATCTCCAATTAGGTCGTTTTAATTTTGCTAATGTTATTTTATTACATAAAAAAGTGGGTGCTAATACTTTAAAAGATTTTAGGCCCATATCTTTGATGAACTGCTCTGTTAAAATTATTTCAAAAGTTTTAGCTAATAGACTTAGTTTAAAAATGAATGGCCTCATTGACTGTTCCTAATCAGCTTTCATTAAAGGCAGGAATATTACTGATGGTGTAGCGGTTGTTCAAGAATATATCAATTTTTGTTGTAAGAATAATATAACCTGTGCTATCTTAAAATTAGATTTTGCTAAAGCCTTTGACTCGGTTGATTGGGATTTCCTTATAGAGATTTTCCTTGCCAGAGGCTTTAGTAATAAGTAGTTTATTGGATTAATATCTTGCTTAAAACGGGCAATTCGAGTACTATGGTCAATGGTGTCTTAGGTAATAAAATTCAATCTAAGAGAGGATTAAGGCAAGGGGATCCATTATCGCCCCTTCTGTTCAATTTAGCGGCTGATGTTTTTTCTAAGATTATTAAGAATGCTATTAACAATATCCTTTTGGGTGTTATTGGTAATGATATTTCTAGTCTTAGTCTTTCTGTCCTTCAGTTTGCTGATGATACTTTGCTCTTTTCCTCTCATCTACCTAAGCATATTATTGCTCTTAAATTTATTCTTTATAGTTTTGAACTTTTATCTGGTTTAAAAATTAATTTTGACAAAAGTTCTGTTTTAATTTTAAATGATTTTGATAATGTTGAAAATTTAGTTGCTAAAACTTTGAATTGTAAAACTATGAGTTTTCCTTTTGACTATCTTGGTTTTGTAATCAGACCTTCGAAACTTAAACATGATGATTGGTTAATTATTATAGATAAAATTAAAAATAGGTTTAATAATTGGAATGTGAGATTCTTATCTAGAGCTAGTAGGCTGGTATTGATTAATTCTGTCTTATCAGCGCTCCCTATTTATTGGATGTCTATGCACCTTTTTTCTGATTGGGTGATAGATAAGATAGATAAAATTAGAAGGGATTTTCTTTGGAGTGGAGTTAATCCTAACATTAGCATTAAATGTTTAGTTAATTGGGATACTGTTTGTAAATCTAAAAAAGAGGGTGGTCTAGGAGTCATTAATTTACATAATATGAATCTGTCTCTTCTTGGTAAATGGTTATGGAAATTTAGAGATACTAGTGATAATGCCATTTGGAAGGAGATTATATCTAAATATTATTACAATGGTAGTTATAATCTCTATCATATTAGCCCTTCTAGTTCTAGTTATATTTCTCATTTTTGGAAATCTATTTTAAAATGTTGTGATATTTTCAAATTAGGTATTAATATTATTGTTCATTCTGGTAATAATACATCTTTTTGGCATGATTGCTGAATTTCTTCTACTCCTCTCAAGTATGAATTCAAGGATTTATATGATATTTGTAACTTTAAATTTGCATTTATTTCTGATGTTTTCAACTCTGAGAGAGACCCTCCTTGGATTTTCAATTTTAATTGTATTTTAGTTGGCCATACCCTTAGACAGCTTTTCTTGATTTATGCTAAACTTAATCCTTATAACATTGACAATAATAATGACATTATTTGCTAGGAATGGGATAAGAGCAAGAAATACTCTTGTAATTCCTTTTACAAATTTATCAACTTCTCCGGGGTTTCTGTCAATTGTTTTAATTTTATTTGGAAGTCAAATGCCCCTCCTAAATCTAAGATTCATATGTGGCTCATTATTCATGGTAAGTTAAACACTACTGAATTTTTAAAAAAGAAAAATATTAGTATTGATAATAAATGTTTATTTTGCAATTTATTTCCTGAAGATATTAATCATATTTATTTCGAATGCATGGATACTCATTTTATTCTTATTAAGACCCTTAATATTTTTGAGTTTGTTATTAGTTCTAGAGTTTCTGATTGTTTCTTCTATTGGAACTCTTTTAGATTTATGTTTAATAAGGACTCCAAATACTTGCTTGATTCTTTATTCACTATTTCTTGTTGGTTAATTTGGTTTGAAAGAAATCAAAGAATCTTTAATAATAACTATCATCATAATAATAATTTGATTATTTTAATCTCAAATTTTTGCTTAAATTGGATATCTAATCCCAAATATAAATTAGCCAAAAATAAGTGCTTTAAAGATTATCTTAACAAGGTTAGAAACAATATTTTCATATTCTCTCTTAGCATCAATAATTCTGTTTCTAATACTTCTCACATTATTCCTTATTCTGATTTTAATCATGTTTATTGGATGAATCATAATTCTCTTTCTATTATAGGTTCTTAGTTTCCATTTTTTGTCTCTCTCTCACATATATGTATATAAATTCTATTTATATACATATATGTGATTCATTCTAACTTGTACTCCTAGTTTTGTTCCAGGTATGGTTCAGGTTGGTTGCTGGTTTTTCTTTTATCTGATTTGCAGGAGAGTATTCAGCTTTATTCAGGTTTTCATGATAGCTCTTCTCTGGGATTTGGATTGCATTTGGCTTTTCTCTTCGGTTTCTCGTGGTCTTCTTTATGGAGCTCTTCATTTTGGTCCTACTGTTGGAGTTCATCTTTTTGGATCTTATCTCTTGAGAGATTGTTTTTTTTAGATACCTCTAACACTCTAATATTGGGGGGTGGCTTTGCCGGAGCTTGGTATTAGAGTTTAATGGGCGGTGGCTTTGCCGGAGCTCATTTGAGGGGTATCTTTTTCTTTTTCTTTTTCTATTTTTATAGTTTGGCTACCTGTCAGGCATGTTGGCAGCTCCTTATTTTTGTTATATATATAGTGTTCCATGTGTGCTCTCCTCTTTTATTAGAGGATCCCACATTTCTCTCAAAAAAAAGTAGGCAATCTGGGAGCACTCCATAGGGACGACACAAAACAAACTCGTAGAAGGCATGATAGGGCCTATGACAAGGCACGCGAGGCAATGCTAGGGTAGATACTCTACTTACACTCCCAGACTGGTGGTAAAGCATAACAGCTACTACCGCCCATCGCATGACACACAACCAAATCAAAGGTGCACCCAATCAAATTACAAAAGCTATGGAGTGGTATTGAAGAAATATGCCCGATAGGGGGAATGACCCCACTTGACCCGGTATAGCTCCTGTTTTAGCCATATTAAGTTGACTCACAGGTGTTAGGGCTACGCTAAAATCTCATAAAGAACTGTTGCCAACCCATCCTACTTCGTGCTGGAATCTCCACCACGTACATAGTGGTTAATCTGGTTTTGGTATTGGCAGAGAGTATGACAATATCTGATTCCGGTCTCTTTAACAACAAAATGCTTATTTCACATCATAGTCATTTCATTTCAAATAGTTCATACTTCATTTCAAAATATCATTTTCATTTCAAAACCACATTAATTCGATATCATTATTCACTTTAAATCATACACTTTTCTAGAATCATAATACTTTCAAATTCATAACACTTTCGAAATCATAACACTTTTAAAATCATAACACTTTGAAATCATAGTACTTTGAAATCATAACACTTCCGTAGTCATGACAGTTATCACCTAAATAGTTTAGATGTTGAAAATAGTATATGTGTTAAAATAGTTATAAATTAAAATAGTTTATATATATTAAAAATACTTTATATAATAAAATTATTTTCCTCCAATTTCACAAATCGATTCAAATCAACTTAAATTCTAAAATCAATTCAAATCAATTCCAGTTTAACCATTTCAATTTAAAGTTTAAAGATTCAATTTAAATTCTCAATAAACGATTTCAATTTATATCGATTTCAAATCCAAGTTTGAACTATCACTTCAATTCCAATAAGATTCAAGGTTTAAATATTCAAACAATTTCAATATAAGTTTCATTTGTATTTCAACATTTAACTTTAATTTTATTCAAATTGGAAAAACATTCACTTAATCGTTTGAATAACAATTAAATAAAATCTCAATTTACAAATTTAAATCCATGTTAAATATTCAGTCTCAATTTTATTTAATACTGAGAATATTCATTTAATCACTTTTTTGTCAAATCAAGTTATAAATCATATCTTTCAAAATCTCTAAATCAATATGTTTAGATCAATTCTTATTTAAATTCAATTATTAACCCGTTTAAATTCCAAGTCAACGTTAATTTATCTTTTCGACCTTTATTACATTAAGTTATAAAACTTTATTTTTTTAAATATTAATGTAAATTTAAATTAATAGTTAAACATGTTATAAACTAAGTAAATTTTTGTTAAATTAAATCTTATTATCAAATGTACTTTTTGTTAAGTCTTATTTTATATATTTAAAAAATTATAAGTAAAATCTTAAAATTTGTATTTTTCAAGCTAACTTATAAATTTAGGATTTCCAAAACATATTATTTTAAAATCTAAATTTTATACATACATAAAATAGCATATATAAATATATATTATATTTTAGAGAAAATCAATATTTATTAAAATCCATATATTTCCTTTTCGACTTTTGTGAATCCTTTTCGAAATATGGACCAACGATGTCCGTATATAATTTTTGATCTTATGGTCAAGTAATATGGATATTTATCACCGTATATAATGTTCTATCTTATTGTCAAGTGATACGGATATTTATCATTTCAATCCCCAAATTAAATATTTACGGGTATAAATAGTTTAAACCCATAATCACAAAATTTAAATTAATTGAAAAATCGTTTGGGTTTATCATTTCAACCCATAATGATTTTCCCCTAATCTATAATATTGTTCGGGTATGTATAATTTCAACCCATAGAGAATTCTAAACTAAATGGAAACTTGGGAGTGAGCACAAATATGACAATAATATAACATTTCAACAATAGGAATATATCATCAGTACCAACTTTAAATATAATATATATACAACAGATCATGGTGTCATATATCGTAGGTAAACAATTGCTATAGTGGCATATCATATTTAATAATTAAATAACTTAACAATTTCAAATTTTATAGCATACTTCAATCATCATTTCATGTGATTTAAATTACTAAATATATGAACATTAATCGCGAGTGATTGTTCACCTTTCGAGGCTAGAGAAACAACAAACACAATACACACGAACAAGCTAGAGTTGTGGAAAAATCTCTGAACAGCATGGAAACAAGCAAAGCAAGGTGGACGAACTCGGATTTTGATGAAAACACAGTATGTATATGTATTATATCCTTTTTCAAAAATCAATATTCAATTTAAACCACATATCAAAACAGAATCTATAAATATACTTTAAAATCATCAATATTTATATATATATAAAGCAAGACAGCCCCAATGTAAAATTTCAAAAACATATATATATATATATATAACATACTTTGTTGACGTTATTATTATAATAATAATACATATATGTATATATATAATTATAAACATACATACATATTATATTTTAATTCAATACTTGTTATAAACAACACATACTTACTTTATTGTAATATAAATATAAGTCAATAGATCATATATATAACTAAAAAAAATCTACATAGAGAAGCAAACATGTTTGTATAAACTCATATAAATAATAGATTATATTATATATAAACTACAGATTTTAGATATCTTTTATAAACACACACACACACACACATATATATATATCAACTGACATAAATATATTACTTTCTTTACAATACAATATATATATTAAACACTTATGTACAACAAAATATAATAATATATATATACCTTCACAAATATTCAAGAACGAGAAGAGTTATGGCAAGGCTTTGACGTTGGGAAGCATGGATCGCTTCAAGTGGATAGGGGCGCATAGTCATCGGTTGGTGGGTGGTTGGGCCGGTGGAAGATGGTTGAAGGGGAGCAGGTTGGTTCGAAAATGTAGGAGGTGGGGTCATTAGGCTATGGGCGGCGACTATGGCTGAGTGGTTGGCTGCTAGGGTTGATGTGACTGTTGTGACTACTGGGGGAAGCGGTGGAAGGCCTGGATTGTTCAACATGGGTTTGCGTAGGATGGAGCCAACGTGGCAGGCGCATGGGTCACATGGTGGAAGGAGGCACTAGTTTGGAAATGAAGAAGAGGGCAGTAGGTGGGTTTGTGTTGTCGGTTCGGTCTGCTAGGTGGTTGGTTGATGGGAGGTGTAGGGTAACGGTAGAGGGAGATAGTGGTGGAGAGGGAAGGAAAGGTGACACGATGGTGGTGGTGAGCGGTTGCTCGTGTGGGAGAAGTGGATGCAGGCAGTCGAATTAAAAGAGAGGATGAGAAGGTAATACGACATTGGTAGAGCAACAACATATGGATAATTTACAAAATAATATATGTAACTATACTATATATAATTTCTCAGAATAAAAAAAAGTAGAAATGAAAGGAAGAAGAGTCTGAACCACTAATATAATAAATTGCAATGAAGAATAGTAAAAGGCAAAGTCTAGAATTTTGAAAATAATAAATGCCAGTGGCTGTTTATTTTAGCCGTTTGAAAATTTGAGTAGACATAGAATATCAAAAGTTAAAACGGGGTGACACTATGTCTAATCGTTTGACGGACTTTGCCACATACCGAACTTTGAAATGCACAAATGAATATACTGTGGAGATCAACACGACGAGATGTAAAGAATGGTACACAGATATCAATGATACAATCATCCTATCAAAAGTTGATATTCGCTGCAAAAATGCTGCTATTACGCCGAAAATAAGATAAACAAAGCTAAAGTAGTCTAAATTTGACGAAACCAATTATGACGCCTTACTCAGAAAATGATAAATATTTTATTTATATAAAAATATTCAGATTTAAAAAATATTTTAAATTCATCAAATTAACTGATTTAAATTTAAATAAAATTACACAATAAAATGAACTTCCATATTCTTTAACGAAAAGTTGACATTTGCTATGTTTAAATGGACGCATTCCAATTATCAAATTTTCATTGCTAAATTTTATTATTTAATTTCAAGAAAAATTTCAGTTAATTACGTAATGAAACCCATTAACATTACTGGGTCGTTACACTAGCTTAAGTTAAATTCTAATTCGTACAGTTTTCTTTACAAATTTGTATAAGATAAATTTTTATTTCATATTGAAATTCACAATTCCAGGTTATAAGCTAAAACTTAATTTTCACAAGTTTCATAAAACATTCAAATGGATATTCCAAAATTCAAACACCCGATTTCATTTCAAATTATTTGAAACTATATATATATATATATTATAAATATATATATATATATATGTCAAATCACACTTTTTAAATTTAAACCGGACCAATTTATCCAAAACACATTTCCATTGGGATTTCCATAACAATCATTGTTCCCAAATAAAAATCCTCATCTATGATAGCAATTCGTCACTTCGAACTCGAAAATGAACACCAATGATGCCGCGATCATCATCGGAATTATTTTCCAGCAACTGAAGTGAGCTCATTACTTTATCTCTTCCAAAATCCATTTAAAACATTTTTATTCAAAAATATCTCCAAAATAATACTCCTTATTCTTTCCAACTACTTTGGAAGATATTTTTAAAACTTCTGGGACTTTAAAATTTCCAAATACTTAGTTCAAATCCATTTAAATATTCCCAAAGCTTCCAGGATTTTTAAATTCCCAAATTCTGGTTTGAATCCATTTTTATTTTTAATTCAATTGCAAAAAGTATTCTTATACTACCCATTGGTTATATATAATCATTTCAAATTTTATAATCTGGTTTTGATTATATTAATAACATCCAAAAACATCAATATACTATAATAATTTCTAGAAAATTATTTCTTTCATATCAAAATATAGTTTGGGTAAAATTATTTCATTCATCCGCTTCAAACAATACTGTGTCGGTTTACCTGGTTCAAGCGTTTAGAAATTCCTATCGATTTAGTGACGTCCCTCTACAAGACTGTAATTTATAAGCCACTCAATAGGTAAATTAGCACAATATAAAACATTTTATATTCATTAACAAATACATGCACATATCTATTAATATACTCAAACTCATTTTAGAGATCTACTGACTCTATCCCTAATGAGTAACACCCACCAAAGCCAAGGTTCTCGCTCAACCTTCAGCTCTGATACCAATTGTAACGGCCTAGGATTTTTGACCCTAAAAATTGACATCAATACATTCACTATATAGCATATCGAGGAATTGAGTGTCGGAAATAAAAGATCATTAGGAGTGAAGAAGAAAGAGATAGAGGAAGAAATAGAAACTACAATAAAGAATCTCACAATCGTAGTGGAACAATATATAATAGATGACAACATATCTTTATACAAAAATAACTATAACTGTTTTTATACATACAATCTTCAAAGTACAACAATCATAAATTAATACGGGCAATTATTATAACTTTTCCTCATAAGTGCTGAATATATAGCATACACATACACATCGGAATATAATCAAGTATGAGAATTACGCTTGAAAATCCTCCAGCTCGTCTCCTGAGCTCCATAGCATGCTAACTTGAATTTGTAATACTCGGTTTGACATAAGTATTATAATAAAATAACATCCAAGTCAGTCTGGACACCCAGTGTGAGAAAACACACTCAATTTGAATTATTACTACGATCAAAATCCTTTGAAATCAAAGGTATCTCATAAGACCACGCCATAAATAAATACGACGTTTTTTACCTTACAATAACCAAACCCATTCATATCCAAATCATCTAATATTATAATAGGGTCTATAGAAAGTGAATTAGAAAATAGCTAAACAACTTGCATCTCACGTTTCAGCATATTTGGGCACAATCAATACCGTACAGGCTCGTAGTGGATATTGGATTCCATACAATTACTATGCTACTGGGGTATCTCCTATCACAGTACATCTCTAGAAAAATGTACCGAGATTGTACCTAACAATCCTTGTAGGATCGATTTCACGCTAGAGAGGGGGGTGAATAGAGTGATACTAATAAATATACAAAATTAATGCGGAAATATATAAAATAATTGCAGCACAGATAAATAGCGGAATAATAAAAATAAAAAAACACAGATTTACCCAACTTCGGCAAAACCCTACCTACGTGCTGCCTCCAAGGTTTCTACTAGAAATTAAGTAGTCATACACTTACACACGTAAACTTGCGACACCCGCTATCAGCTAAGAGAACTCTATGCTCAAAACCCAGCCACAACTCAGCCACTGAGTTGCGAATTCTCGAATTACACCACCGTAGTTCGTCCCCTAGTCACACGACTAGAAAAGTACAAATGTTTAAAAAATAAAATACAAAATAAAAACAATTTAGAACAAAAAACCCTAGATTAAAAATATAAGCCCAAAAGTAATTTTAGATGCCGGCCTAAATTAAAAATGTTGTGATAAAAAAATGTCCCTTTTTTATTTCTACGGCCTGACTTCTTCGCTTTGAAAAATGGTTGCCTCATTTCTTCTTCGATCTATCTTCGTTCCTTTTCATGAAATCAGGGTTTTGGAAATTGAAAGCTGCTGATAATAGTTGATCAATTGAATAGATGTTTAGCGTTGATTGCTTTGTCAATCGATCGTCTCTTGATTTGCGAACGGCTGCTTCAGTTTGTTGAGTTTGGTTTTAATGAACTAGTATGTGATTTCCTTCTTATAATTATCATTTATATGCTTGAACTCAATACTATACATGCTGATGATGGTTCGGTTTAAATAGGGATAGATTCCCATTATTTTCGTTCCTATTTTCCATTTGACTTCGTTTGTAAATTTGACTCAGCCGTATGATTATGCTTGAACGCTTGTGATTTCTTTAGACTAGTTCAATTCGAATATTTTTTGATGTGCTATGCTTTTTTACCATGGCTTTGATTTTGACTTGTTCGATTCTTTGCCTTGGTCACCACCGCTTTGAATTTATGGCATTTAAACTTGACTTTGGTTTGAAAAACTGCTACCCTGATTTTTGTAAAAACCTGCTACGCAGATTTCTTTTCTCTTATGACTTTGTTCGAACTCTACCTTGATTTCTTTGTAACTGCAAATTTACCCACTGCTTCACGGTTTTTTTTACTGTATATTTGTATGTCACTCAGTTTCACTTGATTCTTGTTTGATTTGCTTATGACCTTCATGTGTATATTTTTTGAGGCTTCATGTTAACTGTTAGCTTGATTCTTGTTCGAACTATACCTTGATTACCCATGGCATCTGACCAGTTTTGATTCATACTTACTTACTGTGTTGATCTGGATGCACTTTCTATTGGTCTTCACTTCAATTGATTGCATTACGTTGTTTACTTTCTTGTGCCATTTGGTTGGTCTGCACTGATTTTCTTATTCCACTCGTAGTGTGTCACCATGTGTACACATGCATATATGTGTGTGTATGTGTTGTCAGTTGTTGTTTGCACTACTTCGAGTTTCATATCAATTGAAAGTCTGGTGCAGTTATTTCTTGTTCGGTCTTGTAGTCTCTGATATCAATGTTGCATCACTATTTCATATTCTGTGGTATGACTTTGTGTATTGCATTGGTTCCGATTTGTTGTATTGTATCATGTGCTTTGTTTGCATTGATTGGTTGAGGTTCTTGTCATGTGAGTATGTTGGATCCATGAAGCTACATGTTGCTTTGTACCGAGCCTTGTAGATATGCAATCTGATTCATTGTACTGTAGTCTTGTATTCTCTTGTTCGTTAATTTTGGGTTGTACATTTTGATTTTCTGTCCTTTGTATCATGCCACTAGCCTGAGCAGTCGAAATATTTGGTGCTTGTACATAGTTTCCTATTAACTTATTGTTTGAATAATGTTGCCATTTCAATTGTTTCAGAGCTTTACTTGTGCATATCGCTTTTAATTTTGTTTTCATTTGAACTTCATCTTGATTTTAGGAATTGCACCTGATTTGAATCCAGCTTATTGCTCAGTTTTGACCTTGTGCTCATGTCGCAACTTCATTTTATTTGCACTTGAGTTAATCCTAGCTTTTGGTTGTGTTTGGCCTTTTGCTCACCTATTCCTATAATTTTATCAAATGCACATTATTGTGCATGGCTTTGTGGCATGTACAGTGATACATTGTTCATGTCATAAGTTGTTTGTGTAGATGAATTCAAAATAGATGATGACGAACAACCCAAATAGCTGAGGCAAATAATATTTTCAAAAAACCAATTTTATTTTACAATGCAAAAATACTTCTTTTTCAATTTTACTGCAACAGTGTTTATATTGCAGATAACTCAGATGTTGGATTCAATCTGGAATAGAGTTGAAGATAAATACGAGTGGATGAGTTAAATGTAGTGAGGTGAACGTTATGAATTGAAAATTGTGATGTAATCAAAATTGTATTGTAATTTAAATTGTGCATATATAGTGAGAGTTCAAATTTGTACTATTCAAAATTGTAATAAAATATTTGTTTGAATAAAATATTTGTTTGAATTTGAATTCTATATTATTTATTTTATTCAGCAAATATTTATTAATTATGTGAAAAATTAAATAGCACAATAAGAAATACATTTAAATGAATATATATATATATATATATTATCATCAAACAAAAATCATATGCTAGCATATGCAACAATCTCCCCCATTTAAAGATAACAAACATATATTTAAGATTTTGAATTTATTAAATATATTTGGTATTTGATGAACTCTATTTGCTCCTCTTATTTGAATGCGGCCTATCTGCAACAAAGCTCCCCTTCATATATGCATGAAAATAAATAACAATATGCAAATGAATCTATATGGAAATATGCAAATAATAGTAAAATATTTGACCTTTATTTTCCAAAGTTGCCAAAATCTTAGGGCCTGTTTGGTTTCATTTTGTATTTTGATTTTTGTGTTTTCAACTTACACTAAGATATAGTAAGAAATAAGAGAAGAAGATTTATAATTCTTACCCATTGCGACGACCAATGGACAACGAAAGAGTTGGATTGTTCTTCGTGCTTTTGTTATCTTTTGAAATACGAAAAACCAAATAATCTTGGTTTCTATTTTGTATGTTAATTTCATTTTTCAAAATTTTTTGTTTTTCAACAATACATACAACGGACATGCTTTTGTATAGACGAAAAAACAAAACACAAAAAAAACAAGCCAAACGAGGCCTTAACTTTTCTCTCCCCCTTTTGTTATCGGCATAAGAGTAATAGTGTTAGAAAAATAGGGATAAAGTGATAGACATTAGTACTACATTAATACCCAGTCGAGTATAAATATTAAATTTCAATAAAAAATCGAACAAAAATCATAAATACTCATTTAGGTGCATATTCCACTTTAAAGTGATAGGGGTGATGTCGGTATATAAAACCATATGGTCGTGTCAATTTGTCGTGTATATATCATGAATTTGAATATCTACCAACCATGCATAACCGTTAAGTCTTTTAAATGAGATTAGTAGTATTCCCAATTTTTATAAAAAAATGAATTTCAAGCATCTTCTAACCACGCAACACTGTAAGGACTTTTAAAAAAAAAAAACCTACTCCGGAGAGAAGAGCTAGGGATACAGCTGTCTGCCACACTGACCCCCCTTTTTAGCCAGTCCAGCCAAGAGCATTAATCCTCTACCTCGTTTCGGCTTTTATTGAGGATAGACCGCTCAAGGCCTTAAGGGAAACAAATCTCAGCTGCAGGACTCGAACCCGCAACCTCCAGGAACTTTGTTCCATGGTTGCAAGGTAGTCCTCAACCAGCTGAGCTAAGGACTTTTAAATGGGATTAGAATGAATTTATCTATTTAATAATCGATTTTGATATGTGTTCCGTACATCCATAACCTTGAGGACTTTTAAATGAGCATGAAAGCATATAACCAAAAATTCCAAGTAATTCACCCGTGCATAACCGTGAGGACTTTTAAACGAGAGTGAATACTTTGGTTGTTTTATTGCTAAAAATAAAATAAAATGAAAATGAATAATTTCATGTTTAAAATACCACATATTGAAATGCTATATTGGATTTTGATGAGTGATGGTCATTAGAAATATGATAGAAATAGAGATAGTCATAGATTTTTACCCATCAAAAGTTATTATAAATCTTGTTTAAATTTCTAAAGAAATTTACTAATATACTTTCTCAAGTTATAATAAATGATTAATATCAACACTGATCACTTTTTCAATACTATTTATCTTTTCGATAATCGGTAGGGAGTCGGATTTGTTAATGTAGTCTTTTAAGTTCAAATCCAAAAATAATTATAAAATAAAATTTTCTAAAATGACTAATCTAAAACAAGGTCGACAAAAACTGTTCTTTGGAAGGGGTTTTATTAAGAAAATGCCTGCTAACTAAAAATCAGTTGAAATGAAAAATATGTAGATAATTTCTTTGTAAATGATGCAACTAATGAATGTCTCAACACAAAACATGTTCTACTAGTAATTTTTCTATCTACTAGATTACCAGTGTAATCTGCAACTGAATTTCCGTTTTAATTCAAGATTTATCGTTATGTCATAGATCAAATTATGGAGTGTGGAAGAAATATGTTTAAATCCTTTTTACAACTTTTAAACGAATTAAAACTGTGTATACAAGCAAATACAAAATATAATGTCAGGTCAAATATATCCAAAAATATAACCAATAAAACATCATCATTAGTCCAACCAAATTTATATAAAATAGTTCAAGGATGATTGGTCAACATTTTTTAAATCAAAATCAACATTTATTTCATTATCACATAAATGGATGAATTAAATCAAATTCTGGTGCAGATTTTCACATTTAATATATCATTCAAGATAAATGTATCATTACCTATTTTACCTTTGCTGATAACTTTTCGTTGTTACCCATTGTGATTCTGCCACCTTTATACAAGACAAAGGAACATTGATTTGTCGCCCGTCGTGTGCCTGAAACAGCAAGAATCCAGGTAACACTGTTGTTGTTCCTTAGCCTACCACCACACCCATAGGAGAAAAGATTTTTGTGACCTATTTTTTTTATTGGTCCATGGTCGTTAATGGATAATTATTTTGAAAAATAAGTTTGTGTAGACCCTAAATAATTTATACTTGTTCCTTTTGGCACCCAATTTTGTTTGACTTTAAGGGATTTTATATTCGTATCTTTTGGAAACTAAATTGGAATGGTTTTCACGTTTTTGGGTCTATACCAGAAAATATTGCGATTGTGTCCAATTATTTCACAAAGTGTGCACTTGGGACGGAATTGATTAATTTCACTTCTAACACGTTCAGATTGGTTATATCTAAGTCATTATCTAATAGTATTAACAGTTTGTTTCCCTAATAGCATTTTTAACTATCTTTCTCCTTTGGAAAATTTTCCTAAAGTCATAGACAATTGTTGAACATGTGTTTTTAGAGACTCATTTTCGTTCAATAATTGAGTGCACATTTTAATAGAACTTTCTCTCCTAGTGTTTTCACTTTCTTTCAAAATCAGAATTTCATTTTCAAGTGATTTAATTTTATTTTCTGATTTTTTAATCTCTTATTCAAATGTTGGACACTTATCACACTTAGGGCTCTTATTTCGATAGTTTTTAGCCAGATGATCAAGTTGTTTAGTTAAATTTATCAAACTATCTTTTGTGATTCAATTTTAGCGTATTTTTCTCTAAGTCGTTCAAAATAGCCATTTACTTCATGGAAATATATAAGTAATTCTGAGTGAGCAAGTTTTCGTATCTCGCTTGCCTCATTGCCATCACTATCAGTTGTACCAGCTCGAAGACATAGATCTGCTTTTTCACTCTCACTACTAGTGCTTTCATAATCATCATCACTTTTATTCCACGTGGCTGCAAAACTTTTTCTTCTCGATTTCTTTTCTTAGCCGAGTCAAATCTAAGGACAATCGGGCTTGATGTGACTGGGTTTGTTATAGTTATGACATGATTTCCTGCTCTTTTGTGTTATCTAGTGCTTTGACTATTCTACTTTTCAATTGTTGACTTAGAGCTGGACTGCGGTTCACTTTTTGAATCTCTTTACTAATAGCGCCAGCTCGGCTGATCCAACATCATCATCATCACTTTCTGTTGTTCCTTTAAGAGCAATTGATTTCTTTCGTGTATCACTCCTTCACCTTCTTTCTTGTATTTTCTTTCTAGCTCATAAGTGCTGAGATTTTCGATGAATTCTTCAACTTTGATATGTTTCAAATCCTTCGATTCTTGTATGGCGGTGAAATTTTCTTCAAAATTCCATGGAAGGACACTGAGGATTTTTCAGACTATTTCCAACAATATTTATGATTTTTCAAGGGCTTTGATTTCTATATGAGATCGGAGAGCCATCCTTACATCTCTTTGACATTTTCATCTTTAGCCATTGTGAAGTTCTCATATTCGCTACTAAGCATGGCAAGACGGGATTCTTTGACTTGAGATGTTCCTTCATGAGTCACTTCAAGTACGTGTGTGCCAATTTCCTACGTAGTTAGACAATGTGAGACATGATTAAATTCAATTTGATCCAATGAACAAATAATAGAATTCATAGCTTTAGCATTGGCATTCTGTAGTTTATTTTATAGATCTGTTGATGGATCCATCGGTTTTTCAATTCCTGATTATCTACCACTATATTTGGTGCTCTATAACCTGTCTTGACTATATTCCAAGCATCAATGGTTTTCAAAAATAATTTCATTCTATTTTTCCAGTAAGCAAATTCACCATTGAACGTTAGTGGTCTAACTATAGACTGTCCTTCAACAAAAGCATTAATAAAAGATGCCATTTACAAATTCAAATACTTGAAACAGCAATTGATTTTTGAAAACTCAAATTTTTTAAAACAAAAATTGGCTTTTGTTCCTAGCTCAGATACCACTTGTAGAATCGATTTCACCCTAGAAGAAGGGTGAATAGGGTGATACTAATAATTATAAATATTAATGCAGAAATATATAAAATAATTGCAGCATAGAAAAATAGTAGAATAATAAAAATAAAACAATACCGATTTGCCCAGCTTCGGCAAAACCCTACCTACATGTTGCCCCCAAGGTTTTTGCTAGAAATTAAGTAGTCAGACACTTACACACATAAACTCGCGACACCCACTATCAAATAACCTAACTCTATGCTCAAAACTCGGCCACAACTCAGCCATCGAGTTGCGAATTCTCAAACTACACCACCATAGTTCATCCCCTAGTCACACGAATAGAAAATTACAAATGTTTAAAAAATAAAATACAAAATAAAAAAAATAGAACACAAAACCCTAGTATAAGAATATAAGCCCAAAAGTAATTTAAGATGGCAATCTAAATTAAAAATGTAGTGAAAAAAATGTCTCCGGTTTTTTATTTCTTCGACCTGACTTCTTTGCTTTGAAAAATAGCTGCCTCGTTTCTTCTTCGATCTACCTTCTTTCCTCCTCAAGAAATTAGGGTTTTGGAAATTGAAAGCTGCCGATAATAATTGATTAATTGAATAGATGTTTACTGTTGATTGCTTTGTCAATCGATCGTCTCTTGGTTTGCGAACGGCTGGTTCAATTTGTCGAGTTTGGTTTGAATGAACTGGTATGCGATTTCCTTTTTGTTTATTCTTGTTTATGTGCTTGAACTCGATACTATACATGTCGATGATGATTTGGGTAAGTAGGGAATTGATTCCCTTTATTTTCGTTCGTATTTTTCATATGACTTCGTCTGTTAATTTGACTCCGCCGTATGATTATGCTTAAATGCTTAATATTTCTTTAGACTAGTTCAATTCGAATATTTTCTAATGTGTTATGCTTGCTTACCACGACTTTGATTTTGACTTGTTCGATTCTTTGCCTTGGTCACCACGGCTTTAATTTCTCGCATTTAAACTTGACTCTACTTTGAAAAACTGCTACCCTTTTTTTTGTAAAAACCTGCTACACGAATTTCTTTTCTCCTGTGATTTGTTCAAACTCTACCTTGATTTTTTTGTAACTGCAAATTGACCCACTACTTCACAATTTTTTTACTGTATATTTGTATGTTACTCTGTTTCATTTTAAGTCCTGTTTTGTTTACATATGACCTTCATGTGTGTATTTTGTTGAGGATCCATGTTAACTGTTAGCTCAATTGTTGTTTGAACTGCACCTTGATGACCCACAGCTTCTGACCAGTTTTGATTCATACTTGCTTGTTATGTTGATCTGGTTGCACCTGATGTTGGTCTTTACTTCAGTTGATTGCATTACATTGTTCACTCTCTTTTTCCATTTGGTTGGTATGCACTGATTTTCTTGTTCCACTCAAAGTGTGTCACCATGTGTACACATAGTTGATGTTTGCACTACTTTGGGCTTCGTATCAATTGAAAGTCTGGTGCAGTTGTTTCTAGTTTGGTCTTGTAGTCTCTGATATCAATGTTGCATCACTGTTTCATATTTGTGGTATGACTTTGTGCATTGCCTTGGTTCTAATTTGTCGTATTGCATCATGTGTTTTGTTTGCACTAAGTTGTTGACCTTCTTGTCATGTGAGTATGTTAGATCAATGAAGCTACATGTTGCTTTGTGTAGAGCCTTGTAGATTTGCAATCTGATTCATTACATTGTTGTCTTGTATTCTCTAGTTCGTTAATTTTAGGTTGTACATTTTGATTTTTCGGCCTTTCTACCATGTCACTAGCCTGAGCAGTCGAACTGTTTGGTGCACGTAACGACTCGGATTTTTCGACGTTCGATCTGGAATATTTAAATGGTTTTAAACATTTAATTTAGATTATAAATTTATTTTTGAATATGAAAGGTTGTTTTTTATTTAAAAAATAGATTCAGAGTTAAAATATAGCAATTTGTTGGATAATATAATTATTTAATTTAATAATTGAATATTGGTGAAATTATTTTGAATCTTGAGATTTAAGCATGTCAAAAATATTTTAAAGGCTTGTAAAATTTGTATTAATAATACTAAAGACAGTGCAATTTTAAAAATTGAATTTAAAAGTGATTTGTTCAGTTTTAAAAATAGTTCGTTCAAATTGACGTTTAATAATAGCCTTCTAAGGCACAGTTTCGGAATTCGACGAAACCAGTTCCATTGGGTCCGTAATAGTGTATTATAATTGGATTTAAAATTTCGTAGTATTTAGGGTTATCTTTTGATCGTATGATAGATAAACGCGCTGAAATTTATATCGAAAGTTCAATATAATAATTGCGGCCAAAAAACTATCTTCTCCATATGATCGAATTTGGACTCGAAACCGTTTCCATTATCACCAGAATAGGGGTATAACATTACAAACGCACAGCGGCATGCCTTGATAGGAGGTCAAAATTTTCAAGTTTCTAAAACAAGATGTTTTGAAATTAAATTAAAATTTTATAAAATCAAATCACAGTCCAATTAAATCAAAATCAAGCACCCCATTTTACCCACGAAAAGGCCAAATCAAATCTTTTCCGTCTGCTTTCTTTCCTTTTAGTTCATTTTTGAAAGGAAAGAAAACAAGAAATCAAATCGATCCATTTATAAATTGTGTACCCTTCTTTGGGAAACGACATTCTCCACTTTCGTCCTTATTTCCTTTCCCCTTCCATTCTTCGGTTCAAACCACAGAATATTAAAGCAGAGTACTAAACTAAATCGAATGACGCCGACATTATCGAATGGCGTCGCGTGCGTGAGGCGCCACGACCGTGATAGCTGAGTTCCTTGGCAGTGGGTAAGGCATGAATAACTCGCAAGTACTCGCAACTGATGGAGAGAGTCGAGAGCGTGTGGGTGTGTGGGAAATTGCTTGAGGGGGGTTTAGTTTCATAGGTGTGGCGCGACACTGTCTTTGTCAAGGCCAGAGGAGGCGACACCCGCGTTGGCGATGAGGAGGGATTGTAGGAAATGGATCATGATTTGACTTTCGATTCCAAGGGTGAGGGGTTATGAGATCCTGGGAGGTGTGTCGTCGAGAGAGGCATGCTATTGTAGGCATTGGGTTATCTCAGGTGAGTTGGGGAAAAACTCGTCGATCGTTCTAGTTGGGTTTACTATGCGTTTTCCTGTCTGGAAATGAACGATGGTAGACGTATTAATCTCTAACTAATCTAAATTTTATGGTTAGTTATTTAAAATTTGAAATTGAAATTTTGCATTAGCTAATTAAATTTAACGAAAAAAATCATATGGGGAAAAATCACATAAGATCGGTAGTGTTGGGAATTCTTTTTGAAGTCAGCTGGGATATTTCATAAACAAAAAAAAATCTTGATGTTTTGCTAATTTATAAATTAAGGTGAGGATCTCTCACTCATTTGGATTACTATATTTAAATTTAAATGTTTAAAATTAAAAATATTGGATGTTCGATCGATAGAAAAAAATATAATTATCTATAGATGACATAATATGTATACTTATATATATATATACAGTATTTGGAGTGATATTCCTACGCATATAGCGGATGAGACCCTATGCGCCCCGCATAGTAGCGTATGATCCTATATATCGCGATATCCCCCTTAAGGTGGGATTAGTATTTATTTTATGGTGCACTAACATCTGTGGATGTAGGGAAACAGGTTGGAGGGATCCAACTGGATTACTCAAATTTATTGTTTGTTTTTCATATATAGTGATATATTATTTGTGGAGGATAATCTATTGTCGATTATTATAGTGATTGAATTATTGGATGTTATTGTAGCACTGGCCTAAATTTTGATAATGTAAATACTATAAATATATTTCAAAAATTTATGGAAATAAAGGGAACTTGAAATAAAAATATATGCACTGGAATTGGAGTTATGTTAAAGAAATATATATTTGAGTTGGTTAAACTTAACTATTATGAAGTAGTAAACGAAGATTTTTGAAAATGAATTATAAGTGATATTTAGAAATGTAAAAAGGAGTTGAAATCAATATTGGAAAATAGATTGGAATTGTTAATGGAATTTATAAGAAGTGAAAATTTATATAATGGATTTTTATAAATAGATTTTTTCATAAAAAGGCAAAAATCAAAGGAGGATATAAAATTGGTAAAATGGTATTTATAAATAAGAAACTCGATATCAGATGATAATTGAGAATATAGATTCATAGGCGCAATTTATATTAGAATATGGAAACAGGGTTGAGAAAAATGAAAAATCTTATTTTTGAATGGGAATGGTTAGGAAATCGACGATGAATCAATGTACTGTGTAATCGAGAGAAAGTTATATTAGAAAAATGGAAACAGGGTTAAGAAAAATGAAAAATCTTATTTTTGAATGCGAATGGTTAGGAAATCGACAATGAATCGATGTATTATGTAATCGAGAGAAAGATATAAATTAAATTGGTTTTTTTAAGATTTTAAATTATATTTTTAATTTTTAGAAGTGAGTTGTTTTTAAAAAGGAAATTTTATTATTTGAAACTATGTAATTTTAAACTAGTTAAGGTTTAAATACTTGGTAAATAGATTTTTAAATATGAAGTACTTATTTTGGTAAATTATAACCTTAAAAATCAGTTTTGAAATTTTTTTATTTGACAAAAGATGAGTTATTAATGTTATAAAAGTGTTTCCAATATTTTAAATAATTACTTAAACATATTTAAAAAAAATTATTAATCTTATAAATGCTTTATATATATATATATATATATATGTAGAGTTTTAAAGTAATTGAAAGAAAAAAATTATTTTTATGAATTCTCTCGAGATTCCTAAAAGGGCTTATGAAAAGATGTGATTTTGAGGAGAGGGAATTAATTGTGATTTCCGGGGATTTTTGGATTAAGTTACGGAATAATCTCCTCGGAAGTAAATATTGAAAATTTGTGGAAAATAAGACTGGTAATATTTTCCTAAGTATACAAAATAGAGATTTGAAAATATTTCTAAGTATTGAGATGTTGGAAGTATTCCATTATGGATTTGAGTATTTAAAAAATTGTTTTTAAATGTTGAAAGAGATTGATATGTCTTTAAAGATATTTTGAAAATAAATATTTTGAGAAAGGTCATATTAAGGCCAGATGATTGTTTATGGATGTTTAATTTGATAGTTAAATAACTGACTATCAATATTAGCCAATTTCGAATGTTGTTTTGAAGAGACCAAGATCGGATAAGTTATCCGAAAACCATTCCGATCCAACGAGTACATTTTCGGAATGAAGACAAGAGCTTGGAGTCGAAGATGGAGTAGTGGAGTGCAAGGGCTAATCACTATTAATCCCAAGGGTGATTCTACTACCTTTGGTTTTGTTCGAATTGGGAACAGACTTGTATGGATGAATGCTATCAGTACATTGTCGTTGGAGGACGGTGAGCATTTTATGTGAATGTGTGATAAAAAGGTAATCATAGCCTCAAGCCTCATCAAACGGAATGGCTAAAACAAGGGAGGTGCACCAAGGCTAAGTGGGTAGCACCCAAGTAGGGTAAGGTCATCCCTGTCTAGAGTCCCTTTATTTCGGTTGTGCGGGCAGTTGCTGATCCCAACCGTGAGGTGATCTTATTCGGGATATCCAGTAAGGGATAGTTCTGTTCTTGTACTGCAGGGAACCGGGAGTGGTCCTCGGTACGCTGATCTAAACCACGTACTATGACGAGCGGTACCCCGGTAGCCCTGCCATTGTATGGAATCCATTCTCCAATAAGTGCCATACGGTTTTGATTGTGCCCAGCATGAGATGCGGGTAGTTCAGCTATATTCTATTTACTTTCTATAGACATTATTATAATATCAGACGGATTTGATAAAAATGTTTTGGTTATAGTAAGGTAAAAACCCGACAAGTTCATTTGTGGCGTGGTCTTACGAGATACCTTTTTTTCCAAAGGATTTTTGAAAATATAATAATAAATTCAAATTGAGTGTGTTTTCTCACGCTGGTTTTCAGACTGACATGGGTGTTATTTCATTATAATGCTCGAGTCAGATTGAGCATCACAAATTCAAGATAGGATGCTATGGAGCTCATGAGACGAGCTGGATGACGAGGCGTATTTCCATAGATTTGTATTTCCGCTGTGTAAGGACAAATTACCGAACTGTTCATATTTGACGTAATGATTGTGTACTCTGATGGTTGTAAGTATTAAACAGTTACAGATTCTTTTATATAAAAATCTGTTGTTATATATTATATTTTGTTTCGATGTGATTATGAGATTTTGTGTTGTTGTTTTCTCTTCTTCTTCTATTTTTTTCTTTTTTACCCCTAATTAACTGGTATTTCCGGCACCCGACTACTCAGCATTCCATACAGTGGACGTATAGAGGTCAATTTTCGAGGGTCGAAAATCAAGATCGTTATAGTGCACCAAATTCATATGTGCACTTGATTTTAGTTGCTTTATATATAGTTACCTATTAACTTGCTGTTTGAAATGATGTTGCCATTTCAATTGTTTTTGAGCTTTGTGCATGCCACTTTTTATTTTGTTTTTACTTGAACTTCAGTATGATTTTTGGAATTGCACCTGAGTTGAATCCAGCTTAGAGCTCAGTTTTGACCTTGTGCTCTTGTCGTGACTTTATTTTTATTGCACTTGAGTTGAACCTAGCAATTGGTTGGGTTTGACCTTGTGCTCACCTGTCCTTGTAATTTTATCAAGTGTACATTGCGGTGCATGGTGTTGTGGCATGTAGAGTGATACACTGTGTATGTCACAAGTTGTTCGTGCAGATGAATTCAAAAAAATGATGACGAACAACTCAAATAACTGAGGCAAACAATATTTTCAAAAAACCATTTTATTTTACACTGCAAAAATATTTCTTTTTCACAGTGTTTATTTTGCAGATAACTCAAATGTTGAATTCAATCTGAAATAGAGTTGAAGATAAATATGATTGAATGAGTGAAATGCAGTGATGTGAACATCGTGAATTGACAATTGTGATGTAATCAAAATTGTATTGTGATTGAAATTTTGTATGTATAGTGAGAGCTCAAATTTGTACTATTCAAAATTGTAATAAAATATTTGTTTGAATTTAAATTCTGTATTTAATTTATTCAGCTAATATTCATTAATTATGTGAAAAATGAAATGTTACATTAACAAATACATTTAAATGAATATATATATATATATATGTTTATTATCATCATACAAAAGTCATATACTAGCATATTCAACAGTATCTAACGATCCGTACCAACACAGGACTGGCCTACCCCTTACTGGATAGTACCGATTATGTCATCATCTCGGTTGTTCCCACCATAATCGAGCGCTCTCTTCCATGCACAACCATATCCATAATTATAATACAATATATCCGAGCGTATCTTGAAAAGTGATAACATACCCTACTTGGATGCAACTCACTTAGCCCTATTGCATCTCCTCTGTTTTAGTCATTCCCGGTTGATGAGGCTTGATGCTACGTTTTACCTTTTGAATGGCATTCATACTTGGAATGCTAACACAGCCTTCCAGACCATAATGCAAATTATAGCATTCATCCATACAAGTTGATCTGGGTTTGAACAAATCGAATCTTCTTCAAGATTGCCATCTCCACTATCTTCGAGATATCACAATTCTTAACACACAGAATCAGATCAAAGTGGTTTTTGGATAGTTAAATCTAATCCTAGTCTCTTCGAAATGATCAATGAATTTAGCCTGTTTTGATAGTCGGTTGTTTAACTATCAAATAACACACATAAGCAGTCACTAGGCCTATATGATAAATTTTCTAAAATATTTATTTCAAAATATCTTTACCAAGATATATATCCAAATCTCTTCCCATATAAACCATTTCAGATACTTATATCCATAATAGGATATTTTTGAAACAAATCAATACTTAGAAATATAGTTTTCCAATTTCAATTATAATTCAACACTTTGAAAATATTTCTATAATAATAATCTCATAGTTAAAATATTTCAAATTCCTTCAATCCAATACATAGAAATTATTTTTAAGTATCATTTCCTAAATTCATCTTATTTCCAATACTTAGGAAATACTCTATTTATTTCCTATTTCTCGAAATCCTTCGGAAATTTTATTTGTAAATTCCTTTACTAATTTCTTACGAATTCAATAAGTTTTGAAATTCATTAATTTACTTTCATTTAAATTTTCCAAGTCGGTTTAACTTATATATAATTCCAACTATCATTTCTAACTTCTTTAATGAATCCTAATTCATCTTCTGAAGTTCTCTTATTTCGACGATTTGAAAATTTCCTTAAGTTTCTAGAATTCCACTATAAGATTTCTCTTATAAAAATCATATCTGTTAAACAAGCTTCGTTTACAAATCTCGAAAGTATCTATAAATAATTCCAATTACTTTCAAAACTCTATATATATAATAAGTGTTTCTAAATAATAATATTTTACTTTTAAAACACATTTAAGTAGTTATTTAAAATATCCAAAAAAATTAGATGAACATCGATAACTCATTTTCAATTCGTTCTAAATAACACAAATCGATTTACAAAGCTTATTGTAAAAATTCGAATTTGATTACAATTAATATTAGATATTTGGAAAAATTCACTTTCGAAGTATTTTAATACTAATTAGCTTTAAACTACATAGACTAATAAAAAAAATTCCATTTAAAAAAAACTTAACTTTATAATAAAAAAATATTTTTAAAATTCCAATAACTGATTTCAATTTATAAATCCTCTCGATTCAAACCACATTGATTTCATTCTGATTCCCTAACCATTCTCACTTTTTAAAAATAGAATCCACTATTTTTCCAAAAACCAATCTCTATATATTTATATAAATTCGCACTATTAATTTATATTCCGTTTATCAATTAATATCATTTCTCTATTTATAAACATCGTTTATCAATTTTAAACCTCTTTGAGTTTCACTTATTTATAAAAATAATCTTATTTATACAATCTCATTTTACGAATCCATTCCTTTATAAATCCATTAATTTTTCTATCAATCGATTTCAACTTCTTTTTCCTATTTTCAGAAATATCATTAAAGAAAAATCAATTGTTTAAATTCCTTGTATAAACTATATTAAAATCTCTATTTTAAATATCTTTTGAAATACATAGGTACAACTCCCAAAATCAAACCATTTATTTCGTCCAAACCAAATCCTTTGTAAAATAATCCAAAATTCAATATAAAAATTATCAATTCCAAAATTGCCTTTGAATTTCCCTTTAAAGTTCAAAATATATTGATGTTATATAAAATACCAAAATTTGGCCAGTGCTACTCTAGCATCCAAAATATCAAATCACACAACATTCCACAACGGATTATTCAATCACATCATATATTACAATATATGAAACAATCAATATAATTTTTAAGGTATCCAGTTGGATCCCTGCAATCTGTTTCCCTACATCCACAGATGTTATGTAACATAAAAATATCATTCCCACTTCGAGGCGGGATATTGCGGTAATATAGGGTAATCCGTTATTACGCGTAGCGCATAAGGTTTCATCCGCTCCAATCGGTTCGAAATATATCAAACTTGTAATATATATACTACCATATATTATGTATATACAAATAAATATATATATATATATGTATGTAATATAACATCCAACTGATAATAATACTTATCCATTCATCCAATAAATCAATAAATAATTTTCAAAATTTCGAACAAAAAACCAGTAATCCAAATTAGTGAGATGTACTCACCTCGATTTTTAAATTACTAATCATTCAAATTTAATTCTTTTGCACAGATTCTGCACCTCCGAATCCCACACAACTAATTCCATTTGATTAAACCTCATATAAGCAAATTTCGAATAATATAAATTAGCGATGCAATTTTTATTAAAATTAATCAACTAATTATTTAATTAAAACTGATTACTTATTAAAATAAATTAAACTTAAATTTCAAAATCTTAATTACTTAGTTCGCAATAAAGCTTCCTGGATACATGAATGACCACCATGAGCTTGACTACTTCCCCACGCACACAACCATCGACCAGAACTTCCTGACATCGAGCATGCACACACCACCATTTTCTATCGCGATATCACCACTTTGACCACTGTCATTCCATATTCGCCAACTACCATCGCCGGAGCCTCAATCTCATCTCCTCCCATACACACTAAAACACGGCCCCTTAACCCTCCTCCTTGAGCCACCGGAACACACATGACTCTTGTTTATATATTTTTCTACATGCAAGAATAACATTCCGCCCTCATGAAAACGGCCGTTGCCGACCCCGCATTTACTAATTGATATTGCTCCTCCTCATGCCTAAAATTGATCGCAACTACTGTTAAACAAAACCCTAACTAAAGAAACAGCTCATGCTAGACCATCTCTTCATGAATGCTGCTTCCTCGTGTGTGATGGTCTTGTGTGGATCAGAGAGAGAATCGTGAGTTCATATGTTTATTTTCATTTTATTTTTTTATACGTATATGAATCGATTTATGGAAGTGGAAGGAGAATTTCACGTTTTAAAAAGGAAGGAGGTATCCTCGAGTACACAATAGGTTGGGCTAAGGTTAACTTTGATTTTATTCAATTTAATATAAAAATATCTCATATATGGCATCTTAAAATCCTGAACTCCTAACGTCATGCCGCTTGGAATTCCTAATTTTATACCCTATTTCAAACGCTATGGAACAAGTTTCGAGACCTAATTCGATAATATGTGGAAGATAGCTTTTTAAATCGACTATTTAAATTAAATTCAATTAAATTATTTCTAGGCGTTTCAGATCGTACGACCAAATGGTAAATCCAATTGCTACAAAATTTGAAATCTAATAGCAGTACAATATTACAGATCCAATGGAACTAGTTTCGTCGAATTCTGAGACTGTGACCTGAATTGCTATTTTAACACGTTGATTAAAAATGATAATTTTTCAAAATCAACGAAATTAATTGAAATTTCAGTTTAAAAAACTTACTTATTAATCCTAATTCCAATAGAATTTTTATCAACATTAGAAATCTTTTCGATTCAAATTCATCCCAAATTTCAATTATTCATCATTTTTTTATTACAATAAATCGCTAGATTTGAAATTTACATTCATTTTATAATGTCAATCAAACCTCCATATTCAAAAATTAATTTATATTCCAAATTCAAGACTTAAATCCATTTAAATATTCAAAGTCAAATGATGGAAAATTCAGGTCGTTGCACATGGCATGCCTTTTATAGTGCATTTGGGCTTCCACGGTCAAGGTTTAAAGTACCAATCTCTCCTAGCCTGTATTCATGAGTTTATTAGCACTGGGGATGATAGGTTGTAGAAGAGTCAATTCAACAATCAAAGGAGCTGGTGGAACGAAGTTTAAGGTTGTTTAAGCATCCCAAATGAGTTTATTATAGATCAGAAATGGGATTTCACCCAAATGATACACAAGCTTTGAACTTGTGCCTGATGTTATATTTCAGCAAGGTCCTTACATGCTTCGGTGTTTAAATTGTTTAAATTAAGTGATGACCGAGTTAATACCAAAGAGTCAACACAACTGTGCTATGAGTTGTTTCATAATTCCACCAAAGTGAAAAAATGTTATTAATTAATAATATATTACGACAAATGTTATATTAAAATTTTATGGTTTTTTAATTATTCATTTGAATCTTAAAACCGATTACAGTTATTTATAAAAGTTGCAAATCGAGTCGATTGAAAGAGGAGCTTGAATAATGTAATTAAATAATTGATTCACTTCTATTCAAAGGGATATCTTGATCATGTATGGTTCAATACTAGGTCCACCATAGACTGGCGTTTTGGAGATCAAGGGTTTGAGAGAAATGAGGAGAATTTGGATATCTCTTAGGCTATAAAAGGGTATCCTCCATTCTATTTCTCTTGACACACAAACCACAAACTCTTACCTTCACTATACGTTGGTGATGCCAAGGTGATGACATTTTATCCCATCGCCAAGGAGATGAACAAGAGAAATAAATAGCCGACGTGTTCTACAATCGACAGGATTTCAAAAGAGGAGGTATTAATTTTAACATAAATATTTGTGCACACAGTTGTATCCATTTGTACATTATCATATGCATACTTACATACATACATACATACATACAAAGATTGTGTATATATATATTATATGCAATCTTCTATTTTATAATAGGACATGTTTATTAGATTTTTTGAAAAATGTAATTTTAATATTCAGCGATAACAAAAAACTATTTTAAAAAATATATATTTATTATATGTTAAAATTTTCTTTATGCATAATATTTTCTCTAGATACGGTATAATATATACACATAAAAATATACATTTACACTTTTTAATTATTTGATAATTTTTGGATTTTAATATTTAAGAAAAAGACTTTACGTATTTTTCATTTATATATATATTGTATAGTTATCTTAACACACGCACTTACAAATATATAAATATTTTTGTATGTATATATTGTATGGAGAATTCATATATTATGTCTGAATGAAGATGGGAGAAATTTTTTTATTTTGTTCAATGTCAAGTGAGTTTTTGAAATTTTAAAAACACAAAACTTAATTTGAATTTTTAATAAAAGATATTTTATGTGTGTATTTCTTCGTAGCTATTTTATTAAAATAAATTATTTTTGTATATATTCCTTGATATTTGTTTGGAAAAAGTCAAAGCTATTTGAATTTTACACATTTTATAAAATTGAATATTAGTTAAAAAACATATAATTATAAATTTCTATATATTATGTACTATAAATTAAAAAAATTATTTCATAAATTAAATCATTTTTAGATAATATTGTACTATATATATTTATTATATATACTTTTATATAATTAATATTATAATATATATTTTTTATAAATACTTCTATGTAAATATTAATTAAAATGAAATGGCAGAAAATAAATAAGTAAATTAGTTTATACTTCTATTAGTTTAAATGTAATTATACGATATTTATGTATCTTCCTTTGACAGATTTTGCAGACATATGTCCATCACCTATGAATTTATTAACCGCACATCACATTGGTTAATTATACATATACCCGCATATTACCTTTAGGTTGGATTATACCTTTTAATATAGATATAATGTTTGCATTATAAATATGAATACATTAAAATAAATTTAAATATGGAATAAAATTAAAATTTAATTTAATTAACTTAATAATAAAATTTTATTATTAAATATATATCTATAAATTAAATAAATCAAAATATTTATCAAACTCTTTTACCAATAAATACTAAATATGGTTTAGTATAAAATTTATTATTCATATAAATAAAGAAGAAGATCTGATTCAAATTAACAAAAGTGATTTATTTTAAATTCATACTTTTAACCTCGTTGCCAATGCACCTGATCAATTGTGTGACACCTTAATACCATTAACGATCATGAGGTATTCATCATCCATCTTATGGAGAACGTTACATAAACTAGTCTCAATAAATATACTGATACCATTTTTTTGGTGCATCTAGACTATGAAGATTTAAGAAGTAAGCATTTAGATATCTATTTAATGCTCATGCTTACGAATACAATCATAATTACAGTCCATAAGATAATTTCCCTAAAGATTTTCTAGTTAAACACGTCTAATGTATTATTTCATTATTTATATCTCTATGTAACATATATAAAAGGAAAGAAAATCAAAAACATACATTAATTCAAACAAGGTTATTTACAAAGATAATTTACATAATCATGTACATAATTTTCCTTAGGACTTAGGGCACACCCTTGATTCTATTGGTTAACCCCATCATATTTCACATATTCTTAGGAAGTTTAGTCACTTATTGGTTGAATCAATAGGGATTCATTCACCATGTGTTTAATTCATTCTTCCTTAATATTAAAAAGACTTAATTTGATTTTCCTTTATTTTCGCACCAAAAAAACTTTATTAGAGCGGCCAAAAGCATAAGATTTAAGCCATTAGAAATATGACTTCAATGCAATTGAAAACATAGTGGCATTGCTATCGAAAGTATGCCATGATAGTTATTTAAATAGGACTCCAAGTTGTTGAGAAGATGCTAATATGTAGTTACCAAAAATATGATATTATGATTACCAAAAAGATGAAAATCATATATATATATATATATATGTATGTATGTATGTATGTATGTATGTATGTATCTGTATGTATGTATGTATGTATAAAACGTGAATTATAGCTATAAAAACCATAGTTCTAGATTCTGATCGGCACATCAGAAGTCGGGTCATTTCATTCTGATTTAGGCGATCACCATGCCGGGATCCGTTCAAAATTCCGTTCCGCTCTCCAAACTCTAAAAAAATCATTTTGTGAAAAAGAAATACCAAATTTAGAAATTTATATAACTCGAAGATATGAAAGAAGTCATAGAAATAAAATTAAAGAATTAAATCTAAATAAATAATAAAATAATATATGAATAATGTTTTATGGTTAGGGATTTCTATGTTATATAAGTTAGAATAACGATATTCAATTTAGGTTCCCATCCTTCCATTAAGGCATTGTTTTTAAGTACAGAGGCTTTAATAGAGACAGTTAGAGAAGATTTATGATTTTTGTGAGGGAGATCGAATAACGAGAAAATGTTGAATGCACTAGACTAAGCACTGGACAAAATGGTCTTTAGGGTGATTGGGCTATGTGCTTCAATATCACACACATAAATAATATTGAGTGGGTGATGCCTTATGTGGGCTTAAGCATGTTTGTTATATATTTATTAAAGTTTACTACCTAATTACAATTAAGTTAACCTATGTACTCTTAAGTTATACTATCAAATTAACCCAATATTGAGTGGATTTTGAACATTTTTAATACATATCTACAGTAGTATGCTTTTCTTGCATATTGTAATTGGGCAAAAGATGAAAACAATGACGATCACAGTTTATATGATGCTCAACTATTGAATTTTATGTTCTATGTTATGTGTCTTTTTATGTAAATTGAATATTGAATAATTTATTATAATATTGTATTAGTATTACATATTTATTTGTGTTTGTTCTAAAACATACCAGATTTTGCAAACCGAAACTAAAACGGAATTTTCGAAATTTTTGAAAAGGAAATGAAATTTTAGAATTTTGCGATGACCAGAATGGAAATGGAAAATGGGATTTTAAACCTTGATGAAAACATGAATAGCCTGCTGAAACATGAAAAATTAGCCATCTAAAACAAGAATATTGTAACAATCCAAATCATAAACAATTTACTATCAAAGAGGTTAACAATTAGCTATCAAAAACTTGAATATCTTAGCTATCGAAAACATGAGCAGCTTGTTTTTGAATACATGAATTATTAGCGATCAAAAAAATAAATATTTAACTATCAAAAACTTGAATGCTATAATAGTTAAAAGCTTGTACGACATGCTATCTCAAAGTATGACATACTTACTATCAAAAGTATAGAATGCATGCTATCATAAGTATGAAATGCTTAGTATCAATAATATGCTTTCACACGTAACCGAAAACTTATCTTAAATGTAGCCAAAACTATAATTTTACAAGGTATCAAAAAATATCAGTCACAAGTTATTAAAAACGCTATTTTTCAATGACAACTAAATAAAAAAGTATAAAATTGATTTGGTACTTAAGAAAGTAATTTCAATTTTGACTAAATCTTACACTAGTCTTATCCTAGTTTGTTTCTTTCAAAATCATAACAATAAAAGCTCGATATAACTAGTAGCAGTCTCCTTTAATTTATCATTAAATTACTTAATTACATGATTAACTCCACGATTTAGGATCCATATCTTAAATTTTATTTCATAGCAATTTGAAAAATTACTAGAAAATTCTCGATAATTTACCAAAAATCAATAACACAAATTTTTATCTTTTGAAAAAATTTGGATCAAAATTTTATTATCATTATTTTCTAGTAAAATATTGCTTATTTTCACTTTGAAATTCATAGGAACTATTCTACTCATGGAAAATCACAAAATTAAAATCCCATCTTTTATTTAAAATGATAAACATCATGACAAAACATCTTAAATTTTAGATGCTATTAGCTAGGGTTTTTCATTCAAATACGTTAATTTTGTACTACATAGCTTATGTAACTATCCAAAAATTTGGACATTTGAAATTGAGATATTTAATTTATTTTGAATATTTAAAAGTTAATTTTTAACTCGAATTTCGAATACATCCATTATTTGGATAATTTAATTATTGGATTTAATAATTGGGATTTGGGTAAAATATTGAATCTTTGGTTTTAAGCTTGATAAAAATAATTTGAAGGCTTGTAAAATTTATATTGACAATACTGAGGATATTAGAAGATTTAAAATTGAATTCGAAAATGATTTGTTCAATTTTAAAAATATACCGTTTAAATTAACATTTCAAAATCGCTTTCTGAGGCACTGTCTTGGATTTTGACGAAACCAGTTCCATTGGATCCGTAATAGTGTTTTAATATCGAATTTCAAATTTCGTAGTGTTTGGAGTTACCTGGTGGTCGTACGGTATGTAAATGCATCAAAATTTCTATAGATATTCAATATAATAACTGGGTCCAAAAAGCTATCTTCTTCGTACGATCGAACTAGGACTCGAAACCTTTTCCACTGCGTTCGAAATAGAGGTATAACATTACATACGCCTAGCTGCATGTATCGATAGGAGGTCGAGATTTTGAGTTGCATTTATCGAGACAATTTGAATTTGAATTAATATATATACATACATACACCCTAGCCCCCCTTTGGCCGAAATTCTTTCCCATCAAAACTTTTTCCTTTCTGTCCAAATCACTGTAACCAACCCCCCACACGTTAACTTCTCCTCTTGTCCCTCTATTTCTTTTTAAAATGCAATAGCGTTTTCAAATATGCAAAAAGAAAAAAAGAAAGGGAAGATCTGTGATTTAAATTGAGCCATTTTCTTCCCCTGTAAAACAAAATCAAGATTTCTTTTTTTTCTTACCTCTCTACAGTTTGAACCGAACATAAAAAAATAAGTAGATCGAACTTCATAATCACCGCTACAATCTCGATTAAATAGAGGTGCACGCCTATAGCCGACGCTGAGAAGGAGGAGGACTAGGCATTCGTTCTTGGCAGCAGACGCTATGTAGGGGGGTGCATGAGCTAAGGAGAGTGGAAACTCGATGAGGTGGTTCGACTGTGAGATGGAGATGCCGTAGTCGATTGGGTGTAGTCTAGTTCGGATATGAAGGTTGGGGCGTCGAGTGCGGTGAGGAAGCGTGTGTACGAAGGCGTTGTCGCGATGGTCAAAACTTGGCAGTGACGGATGTGGGAGAACTCGAGTTTGTGAGCTCTAATCGAGCGATCTAGAAGGGAAAGGATAGTGGTCATGTGGGTTCTCTTCTACAGCAGAGGGAGGGTTGTCGAGCCTGGGTTCGCACCTTTTCTATAAGGTATAAAATAATTTACTTTTAATTAAAATTCATATAGAAGGTTTAAAGAGGGAAAAAATATATATGTGGATAAGAAAAGGGAAATATAGGAATTGTAAATGCTGTAGAGTTTATACAAAAAAATGTTTTTTAAATCTATACAGGTTATTTTAGTGTATTTAATTTCAAAGAAAATAATAATCAGATATACATGTATGAGTTAGTTAACTTTTAGGTAATTAGTAGATTTATTTAAGAAATTAGGGTACATATAAACCTATCATAGTATTAATAAATTGGGCAGAAAAGGAAATGTAAACTAGGCTAGTTTAATTATCATTTAAAATTAGCTAATTAAATTTATTAATTGGTAATTTATTTTTAGAATTGGTTAAAATATTAATAAACCGTATAATGTTTATACAAGGTCTAAAATTGTGGAGAGACAAGCCGATTTGGATTGGGTTGTAAATAAAATCGAAGGTCAGTTTCTCACTCAAATTGGATTATTGGTGAATTTTAATTTTTAATTTTAAAATATTGCTTGATTGGTTGATTGATAATTTATTATCAGTACGGATATGATATTATATATATATATATAATAGCATATATATTGGAGTGATTGATATTCCTGCAATATATAGCGGATGAGGCCCTATGCCCTGCATAATAGCGGATGACCCTATATACCACGATATCCCTCTTGAAGTGGGATTGGTATTTTTATATTGTGCTAACATTTGTGGATGCAGGGAAACATGTTGGAGGGATCCAACTGGATTCTTAAAAAATATTGAATTTATTTTCATTTCAGTGATATATGAAATGTCGAATAATCTGTGACATATTGTGTTGGAAAGATTTATTTATTTGGTGTTAATATATTGCTGGATATATTGTGGCATTTTAAAAATATAAATATTGATTTTTTATAAAGGGAAATAAAAAGGGAAAATTTAAAGAAAGAAATTTATATTAAAGATGGATATATTTAAAAGAAATGAATTTGGGAAAATGAATAGTTTGATTTTAAATTTTGTACATGATAATTTCTAAAAATGAAAAAGTATATAATTCGAAATAATTAAATAAAAGGATCTAATAATGGGACTTGAGCGATTTGGTTAAGTATAAAAGTATTCATTTTAAGATCCGAAGTTAAAAATGGATTTGAGGAAATAAAGAGGAAATTTGGGAAAAATATGAAATATGAAATTAATGTTTCAGATTTAAACAAGGTTTTAAATAATAATAATAAAGGAGTGAATATGGGATTTATGGATTTTGGAATAAATTTTGGCTAAATCAAGAAATAAACTTGGAGTGGAATTAATTCAGGGAATCGATTGAAAATCGATTAATTGTTTTGAAAACTGTGATTGAAAGGAAAGTGAGACTATGGAATTTTTAAACTGGGTTTATAAATAAAGTGAATATTAATCAGTGGGTAATTTGGATTTATATATTCACAGTGAGAGTTTATAAGGAAAGGGTAATTCTTTTTAAAATAAATAGTTGCTTTATTTTTAAAAGTGCAGGAAAGGAAATTTACGGGATTGGGATGTAAATTAAACTGGAGATAAATCAAGAAGGATTTATAAATGATTGGATGTGTTGATTGGAGTGGACAGTGTACTTTCCTGAAAAGCTAATTATGTTTTCAAATAAAGATTTTTAAGTATAAACTAGAAGTTTTAAAAGTGTTTTCAAAAGAATGTTTTCTAGGAAAATTTATTATTTAATTGTTTTAAAAGTGTTAAAGTAAATAGTAATTAAGTAAATTTTAGTAGTTTGTTATTTTTAAAGGTTAAATTATTATTATTATTTAAAGGGTAACTATTAAATATTTATACCTTATATAACAGTTTTATTTTAAACATAGTATTTCGCTAAGGTTTTACTTGGGGAAATTGTTATAGAATTACATAACTATTATTTTGAATAAAGTGATTCAAGAAGTTTTATTTATATGTTTAAGTGTATATTTTTCGATATGGTGATTTGATTTATTTTAAATCTAAATTTAATAATACTTGGTGTTTTCAGTGGAAATAAAATAATTGGTTGAATGATTGTTTAATTTGATAGTTAAATAACCGACTATCAATATTGGCCAATGCGCTGATCATTTTGAAGAGACTGGGATTGGATTTAATTATCCGAAAACCACTTCGATTCGTTTGAACATAGCGGACGAATACCATGAAGATGATGAAGATGGTGATTCGGTTTGTCCAGACACAGGACAACTTGTATGGACGAATGCTATCAGACCATCGTTATTGGAGGACGATGAACATTCTAACTGAATGTGTTCTTTAAAAGGTAACGCTTAGCCTCAAGCCTCATCAACCGGGAATGGCTAAAATAGGGAATGTGCAGCAAGGCTAAGTGGGTTGCACCCAATTAGGGTAAGGTAATCCCTGTCTAGATTCTCTTTGAACTCGGCTGTGTGGGCGATTGCTGATCCCAACCGTGGGATGATCTTATTTGGACTATCCAGTAAGGGGTAGCTCCGGTCTTGTGTTGTAGGGGATTGAGAGTGGTCCTCGATACTCTAATCTAAGCTAAGTACTGTGATGGAGGGTACCCCAGTAGCCCTATCATTGTATGAAATCCAATCTCCAATAAGCGCTTGTAACTATTGTTGGAACGTGAGATGCAAACATTTCAACTGATTCTATTTTACTTTCTACAGACATTATTATAATATCAGATGAATTTGATAAAAAAAATTGGTTATCGTAAGGTAAAACTCGGCATGTTTATTTGTGGTGTGGTCTTAGGAAATATCTTTGATTTCAAAGGATTTTAAAAACATTAATAATCCAATTGAGTGTGTTTTCTCAAGCTGGTTTTCTAGACTTGGTTGTAATTTTATTATAATGCTCGGGTCAGACTGAGTATTACAGATTCAGGATTGGACGCTACGGAGCTTAAGAGACGAGCTGGATGGCGGAGACATATATCACGTATCTGACTTATGTTTCACTGTGTATGGTAAGCTATATTGTCGGCTTTTGTGAGGACAAGTTATTATAACTGTCCGTGTTGTGTTATTAATTTTTTATACTCTAATAATGTAATGTATATGAAAACAATATAGCTTCTTTCTGTATAAAGATCAATTATTAATTAATATATATTGCTCCGCTGCGATTGTCAGATTTTGATGTTGTTTTCTATTTCTTCTTCTACCTCTTTCTTCTTTAACCATAATGGTTCGTATTTTCGTCCCTTTTGAGTTGAACCAGTGGTGAATATTTTCGACTCAAAGCTGTACGGATTTGCGGGCTATTACAGTTGGTATCAGAGCTGAAGGTTAAGCGAGAACCTTGGGTCTGGTGGGGATTTCTCATTAGAGATAGGGTCAGTAGTAACCTAGAATGAGTTTGAGTGTATTAATAGATATGAGCACATATTTGTTAGTATAAAATTGTTTTATATTGTGTTGATTGGTTTGTTAAGTGGCTTATGGATTCTGGTCAATACGAGTAATTAATATTATTGATAGGGATCTCTAAACACTTATATAGAACAATTCGACACGGTATTGTTTTAGATAGGGTAAATGAAATAATTTACCCAAATTATTTTTCTATATGAAAGAAATAATATTTCATAAATTATTATAAATATGGTTGCTTGGATGCTAGGAAATGGTAACATTAGACGATTATCATTGTTGTGTGGAAACTGAAATAAGGAAGTAATGTCATACAAGGAAATTAATTCATATAATAGAATGGAATTTGTTAATGTGAATTATAAATGTGATTTATAATTGAAATGGGATAAAAAATTTCAGAGTAATATTTGAATATAGATTGGAAGGATTTGAAAATCCAAAACTTTGGGAAATTTAATTTCCTTTGGGTTTGAAAATGATTTTCAAAGTTTTGAAGGAATAATAGTGATATTATTCAGAAATATTTTCAAACGGGATATGAAATCTGGAAAGATTTACGAATTAAAAATATTTGAAAATGTTTTTGAAGAGTAAAAGCACCGACATACTTCGGTCGCAGGGAAATAATTCCGATAATGATCGCGACATCATCGGTGTTCATTTTTGAGTTTCCGAGAGAAGAATTGTACCAGAATGTTTTGAGTTGGTGTTTGAAATAGTTGGGTTTGGTTTTGAAATGCAAAGAGATAATTTGTTATACCAAAGGATTTTGGATATAATTGATTTCAAAAATGATTTTGAAATACTTAAGCGATTGTTTAAAGACTCTAGAGTTGGTTGAAAAAAATGTTTATGGAATAATATATGGGTTTGAAAACTTATAAAAAAAATTAAATTTGTTAGTAAAGCATTTAACTTGAAGAAGAGTTAAATTAAAATAAGCATGAAAACGAAATGGGTTAGAAAAGTAATCCAATCAAATGAAGTGAATTGGAAGAGAGAAGTTAATGGAATTTAAATAAGTTGGAAAACTTATGAAAGTTAAATTATTTAATAGGAATGGAATTTAACCGAATTAAGTTAAATAAAAGTGAATTTTGAGGTAATAAATCTAAGTAAGCTAAATGGAATGGTCATTGAAATAAAATTTATTAAGTTGAAATAAATTTGTGAATGAACAAATTAAGTTCACATTGTGGGTAAATGGAATTTAAATTGAATATGGGAATGGAATATTTAACTTGACTTATGTTAGCTAAAGTGAAGTTGAAAAATTAGTTTGAGGTGGACTAAAAGAACAAAGTTTGGGGAATTAAAATGTGATAACCCGAATTTTTGGGCATCAGATAATTGGATAATCATCTGAATTAACTATTAAAATACTGGTTTTTAGGTTGTGCAAATAAATTTGATAATAAATATTTATCTCTGAATAATGTTTATTTTGTAATCTCCCAATATAATTATTTAGAATTAGCAAAATTATTATTTTTAAACAAATTAAATATGTGTTGTTTAATTATATATTTATGAGTTGATTTTAGATTGAATTTGAATTTGAGATTGAAATTCAATAGACTAGTATCTTAAATAAATTGGATTTAAAAATAATGTATATTTGATTTTTATTAGTATATAATTAGTTCTATATTATTTTCTTTAAAAGATTTTATAAAAATTAAATTAAATTAAATTAAAAGATTCATTTATAAAATAATGAAAAATAAATTAATGTATATATAAATATAATTTATATAAAAGTTTATGTAAAAACCATATCAAAAACATTTATACATATAAGATAACAAATGTAAGCCATGTACCAGGAAAAAATATTAGTGAAATTTTTAAAATACCATTCAACAAATGTAAGTATTTTATGCCATGTATAAAACAAGTGTCACTTGTTCCCTTTGTTTTCAAAATTAATAAATAAAAAGAAAATTCTAGTATATAAACATATCTACATCTTTTTCTCTTCCTATTTTCCTTCATTATTTTCAAATTATAGACTTGAGTAAATTTCAAATCAACTCAAGTTTTGCAATCTGGAAAAGATGAACTCAACTCAACATCAACAAATAAGTGTAGATCATCTCAGAATCAAGTTCCAGATCAAGCCCAGTTCTTCCTTTGGCTTTGTCCTTCGTTTCCAAATTTCAGTGAGTAAACGTATATTTTAAAGGGCTCAAGTAAAACTAGATCTGTGCATGTGATTCTTGCATTATATTGAGCTTTACATGTGTATATATAAATGAGAATTTCTGTATATATATGTATGTTTGATATGTGCATGTTTGGTGTGCCTGTTCTCCTCTGTTTCCAAAGTACAGAGTTTAAAAAAAATAAAAAAATTCAAAATCTCCTTATCTTATCATTGTTAGGCATTGAGTCTCGAACATAATATGTTTGTTTAAACATAAATTTATGTTTAAAATTTTATTCAAGCAAAATAGGTTTTAAATTTTTCTGAAATCAAGATAATACAGTAGTAATTCTAAATACATGTTAAAATCAAGTATTATAATTTGTTGATCTAATTATGTAACTTAAATCTTCTTTGTAAAATATGATTTTTAAAATGAAAATCAAGATTTTTCGTTTGGAATCCTGTGAGGAATTCTAGGTTAACCAGAATTTGGTTTTTGAGTGAATTCTGGTGATCGGTTGTGTTTAGGAGGACGGGGTCTTGGCTGGAGCGAGTTTGGGGTTTGTCGATGTCGAGAAAAATATCAAGAGGGAGTAAAGATCATCATGGCATTGACATTTGGGCGAACTAGGGTTTTTGAACCCAAAAGGGTCGAGCCTGGAAACATGATCATGGCGGCGTCATTGGTTGTTTGAGTTACACCAGACCAAGAGGGATGGCAGTGTATATGATCGGAGAGTGTGTGGCCGGGGTTATTCGACCTCTGAGAGTTGACGTCGCCTGAACGAGGCAAGTCTGGTCGGAGTTCTTTGTTCTAGGTTGCTCGTGTACGTTCGATTTCGACTGTGGATTTGTATTGGTGTTTGAAAGGTCGGAATCTGGTGTAGAAGCGAACGTCGATGGATTGTAGGTGTCAGTGATGAGCGACGTCGCTGCGACCACCTGTGCAGGTGCACCTATCTGTCTATGTGTCAGTGTGAAGGAAGAAAGGGGTGGACTCGAAGTAGTACTCGGGTTTGTGGATTGGTTGCTCGAGTTCTTCCTCGGGTAGATTGTTCGTGAGTGTAAGGCTTCCCTTCAATTTTTTTCTAAAAAAATTTTAACAAAGTTTTGAAAATAAAGGAAGATGGTTTTTCTGGGAGCATGTATCGGGAGGGACACGGGTAGAACCTGAAGCAGGATTAAATGCAGATTTTAAAAGTTTTTATTAAACAATTTTTTAAATTTTAAATTAAATCTAATTTTAAACTATTATGTAAAATAAGTGTTTCTTTTAACATTTGATTAAGAAGCTTTGTATATTGTTTAACGTAAAATTTGTTAAGTTAAATTGTAAGTTATTTTTAAATCTTAAATTAGAAATGAATTTAAAGTTTAATTTAAAAGTGGAATGTTTTGAAATGTATTATGTTAATGATAAGTAAGTCACTAATAAGATAAAGATTTACCTTAAAAGTTAATTAAGATTTTGATAATTAATGACTAATTTATTAAATGAAGTAATTATGAGTAATTAAGAGTAATTAATTAATTTAATTAATGATTAAACGGTAGTTAATTAATTAATTATGAGTTAATTAATTAGAGATAAATAAATTCGTGATTTAGGATAAATTAATTAAGTAATTAGAGGTTAATTGCTTAATTGATAATTACTTAATGTAAGTAATTAAAAATAAATTTGTTAAGGATTAATTAGTTTAATTAGTAATTAAAGGTTAAATTAATTAATAATTAAAAGTTAATTAATTAAGGATAATTAAGCAATGAGATAATTACTTGATAAAGTAATTTATTGAAGGGGAATTACTTAGTGGAAGTAATTAACAATTAATTACTTAGAGTAATTAAGTAAGGATTGATTGATTAAGGAAACTATTCAAGGGTTAGTTAGTTTATGAGTGTGATTAATTAAAGGATAATTAATTAATGTAAGTGATTATAGGATAATTAATTTGATTAATTAATTAAGGATAAATAAATCATTGATAATTACTTTATAAGAGTAATTATGGGATTATTTAATGTGATGGGTGAAGGTTAAGTAATTTATGTAATTAATTAAAAGTTAATTACTTATTGTAATTAAAGAATAATTAGTCAAGAGTGATTAATTAAGATGGATAATTAGAGGATGAATAATTAATTGGTTTGTAATTAATTAACGTTAAGTGAAGGTAATATAAGTGATGAAAGTTAGTAATTAATTTAATTAGAGCTAAATTAAATTAATTTTGGAAGTGATCAATCTTAGGAATGATTGAATGATGTTAAATGCCTTGAATTGGTTGATATCTCTGATTTGGAATGTTTTATAATATGATATGTTTGAGTGGACAGTGATAATGTGGTTATCTATCAATGATGAATTGTTGTGTAAAAAGTGACATCCGGTATTTAAAGTTGAATTGTATTTAACTTGAATAACTTGGGTTAAGATGGTATTGAATTCGAAGAGATTAGGGTCGGGTATTAGTAAATACCCGAACCCACTTTGATTTGTAACCTATAATGATTCTTTGTATATTGATATGTGAAATCAACAGGTTAGAATGGAATAATTTAAATGAGTGGACCATTTAAATCTAAGTAAAGTTACCTAGGGATTAATTAAGTGTTGATTATAACAAGTTGTGAACTTGAAATGATGAACGAGTTACCCGGGTTTTAAATAAGTTATATGCATTGGAATTTCATGTTAGATGCGTTTACTCATGCTGGATTCCAGCCTGACCCGGATGTTACTTTGATGCAATACTCGGGTCAGACCGAGTATTACAGATTTTCAGGTGAGGACGTTCTGGAGCTCAGGAGGCGAGCTGGATGGCAGGAACGTAGGGAGTTTCCACTGTGTATATTATTGTATGTATTTCTTGGACAAGTTAACTTAAACTGTCCAGATTTGTGTAATGGCTGTAACTCTGATGTATTGTTGTAAATTAACTGATACGGTTTTCCTTTTATAACTGCTATTTTATTTGATATTATGTTTTGATCCATTGCGAATGTGAGAATATGTGTTTTGGTGTTTCTGTTTCTTCTTCTTCTTCTATCTCTTTTCTTCTTTTCTCTAACTATCTGGAATTTTTCGGATCGAAAGTCCCAGTTCGTCACATAAAATTTATTGGAATTGGAAAATAGAAGTGAGTGGATGAACTAAGTGATTTAAATTGATAAGCAAATGAATTGGAATTGAATAGTGGAATGGGATCTTACTTGAATCATGTTGAATAAAATAAAGTTTGGAGATAAAGTTATTGAGATTTGAAATTTATTAGTAAATTGAGGTAAATTTTAAAAAAAATGGAATTGAAAATATAAATAGAATAAAAATGGATGTAAACTTCAGTGATGAAGTGGGAAATAAATATAAGTTATGTAAAATGTTGTAATAGACTTAAGAAAAGTTAGTGGTAAATTCTTAAGTGCAATTGATATTGGAAAAAATATTGAGTAAGTATTTGAATAAAAATTTAATAAAGGCATGTGAAATGACAAGTTTAGATTAGTGAATAGAAATCAAAATAAATGTGAATGAAAAGAGAATTGAGATATCTAATAGTCAAGTGAGAAAAATTTGTAGGATGTACATATATTATTTTATTCACATAACGGTTTGATCCAGATTCGAGCATAGAATTTCGAGATATATATATTGATTCGAGTTGGGATTTTCCACTCGATTTTCGACAACGAACTCTGGATATGGATTTTTTATTGATTCTGAAATTCTCTATCATAGCATATGGCTAAACAAGGAGAACAACGGTTTCTGATCAAAAACCAGATCTGAGTCCGCACAAGGGCGTCGGGTAAACGATACTAGTTCGAAAGTGAAATTGCATGATCGAGCGAGCAATCAAATTTGATATTGTGTATGGATGATATAGGTACATCGTACGGGCTTGAATGAAATAGATATTGAAATTTTGAAAGGTAATAAGCGAAATGATTTTTAATTGAATGATCATGTATGATGGGTAAGTAGGATACAGTTATTTAAACGCAAAAGAAAATTGGTGTTTTCGATTTCAGAAAATAAATTTGAATTGCTCGGCAAAAAGTTATGTATTTTAATTGGCATATGAAATTTGATGATTTTCTGATCTAGCCACTTGGCTTTTGTTTTCTTTTGAAAATTAGGGGCCATAAAGGCAATTTTTTAGTTGTTTCGATCAAGCCATGCAAAGGGGACGCTCGTGAAATTTTTCGAAAATTTAGAGAGTTAGAAAATTTTGAGAAATTTTGATAAGTTTAACAGTTGGTTAAAATTATTTTTTGAATTATCGAAGGATAATATTATTGGGAACCTATGGATGAGTTTGGAAAGCTAGTAAGAGTGATAGTATGTCTTTAATAAAAAGATTGTTTTGGGGAGCTGTTAAAAACTGTGTGGTTTGGGGAAAATAGTAAACGGGTATTGGACCATTCTTCTTACCTAGCAATTTTGAGGACGAAATTCTTATAAGGGGAAGGAATGTAACGACCCGGAATTTTGGACATTTGAAATTGAAATATTTAAAAATTAATTTTTAACTTGAATTTCAAATATCACCATTATTTGGATAATTTAATTATTGAATTTAATAGTTGGGAATTTGGTAACATATTGAATCATGCGTTTTAAACTTGTTAAAAATAATTTGAACGTTTTTAAAATTTATATTGATACTACTGAAAATATAAGAAGATTTAAAATTGAATTCAGGAATGATTTGTTCGGTTTTGAAAATATATCGTTTAAATTGGCATTTAAATATAGCTTTCCAAGGCATATTCTCGGATTTCGATGAAACTAGTTCCATTGGATCTATAATAGTGTTTTATTGTCGAATTTCAAATTACATAGTGTTTGGAGTTATCGGCTGATCGTATGTTATGCAAACGCACCGAAATTTATATCGATATTCAATATAATAACTGGGTCCAAAAAGTTATCTTCTCCATACGATCCAATTAGGACTCGAAACCTTTTCCATTGCATTTGGAATAGGGTTATAACATTATAAACGTCTATCCACATGTCTCGATAGGAGGTCGAGATTTCGAGTTGCACTTATCAAGACAATTTGAATTTGAATATATATAAATACACACACACCCTCACCCCCCTTCAGCCAACTTTCCCATCAAAACTTTTTGCTTTTTGTCCAAATCACTGCAGCCATCCCACCACACTTTAATGTCTCCTCTTGTCTCCCCGTATCTTTTTTAAACGCAATAGTGTTTTCAAATATAAAAATGAAGAAAAAAGAAAGGGAAGATCTGTGATTCAAATCGAGCCAGTTCTTCCCCTGTAAAACAAAATCGATATTTCTTTTGTTCTTCCCTCTCCAAAGTTTAACCGAACATCAAAAAAAATAGACCAAACTACATATTCACCTCTCCTATCTTGGTTAAATAGAGGTGCATGCCTATAGCCAACGGCGAGAGGGTGGAGGACGAGGCGTTCATTCTCGACAACAGACGCTGTGTACGGGGTTGCGTAAGCCAAGGAGAGAGGAAACTTGATGAGCTGGTTCGGCTGTGAGATGGAGTTTTCGTAGTCGATTGGGTGTAGTCTGGTTTGAATATGGACGTTTGGGCATCAAGTGCGATGAGGAGGCACGCCTGCGAAGGCGTTGTCGCGATGGTTGAAATTTGGCAATGATCGATGTGGGAGAACTCGAGTTTGTGAGCTCTGATTGAGCGATCTGGAAGGGAAAGGATAGTGGTCAGGTGGGTTATCTTCTGCAGCAGAGGGAGGGTTGTCGAAGCCTGGGTTTGCATCTTTTCCGTAAGGTATAAGACAACTTACTTTTAATTAAAATTCATATACAAGTTTAAACAGAGAAAAAATATATATGTTGATAGGAAAAGGGAAATATAGGAATTGTAAATGTTGTAGAGTTTATATAAAAAAATATGATTTTCACATCTATATAGGTTATTTTAGTATATGTAGTTTCAAAGAAAATAATAATCAGATATATGCATGAATCAGTTAACTTTTAGGTAATAGGTAGATTTATTATAGAAATTAGAGTATATATAAACATGTCATAGAATTAATAAATTGGGCAGAAAAAGAAATGTAAACTAGGTTAGTTTAACTATAATTTAAAATTAGTTAATTAAATTTATTAATTGGTAATTTATTTTTGGAATTGGTTAAAATGTTAATAAACGTTTAATGCTTATAATGGTCTAAAATCATGGAGAGATAAGCCAGTTTGGATTGGGTTGCAAATAAAATCAAAGTGAGTTAATCTCACTCAAATTAGATTACTGGTGAATTTAAATTATTAAATTTAAACTAATGGTTGACTGGTTGAATTGATAATTTATTATCAGTCTAGATGTGATATTATATATAATATTATATATATATTGGAGTGATTGATATTCTCGCATTATATAGCATACAAGACCCTATGCGCCTCGTATGATAGCAGATTACCCTATATACCGTGATATACCCCTCGGAATGGGATTGGTATTTTTATATTGCGCTAACATTTGTGGATGCAGGGAAATAGGTTGGAAGGATCTAACTGGATTCCTTAAAAATGTTGTATTTATTTTCAATTCAGTGGTATATGAAATGTTGAGTAATCTGTGATATATTATGCTGGAAAAATTTGTTTATTTGATGTTAATATATTGACGGATATATTGTGTTATTTTAAAATATAAATATTGATTTTTTTAAGGGAAATAAAAAGGGAAATTTTAAAGAAAGAAATTTATATTAAAGATGGATAAATTTAAAAGAAACGAATTTGGGAAAATGAATAGTTTGATTTTAAATTTTGTACATGATAATTTCTACAAATGGAAAGATAGAATTTTTGAAATAATTGAATAAAAGGATTAATTAATGGGACTTAAGCGATTTTGTTAAGTATAAAATTATTTATTTTTAAGATCCGAAGTTTAAAACGGATTTGAGGAAAATAAAGAGGAAATTTAGGAAAAATATAAAATATGAAACTAATGTTTCAAATTTAAATGAGGTTTTGCATCATAATAAGGAGTGAATCTGGGATTTATGGAATTTGGGATAAATTTTAGGTAAATCAAGAAATAAATTTGAAATGGAATTAATTCAAGGAATCGATTGAAAATCGATTAAGTGTTTTGAAAACTGTGATTAATAGGAGAATGAGAATATATAAACTGGGTTTATAAATAAAGTGAATATTTATTAGTGGATAATTTGGATTTATAAATTCATGGTGGGAATTTATAAGAAAAGGGTAATTCGTTTTAAAATAAATAGTAGTTTTATTTTTAAATGTGTAGAAAGGAATTTACGGGATTGGGATGTAAATTAAACTGGAGATAAATCGAGAAGGATTTATAAATGATTGGATGTGCTGAATGGAATGGATAGTGTATTTTCCGGAAAAGCTAAGTACGTTTTCAATGAAAAATTTATATGTACAAATTAGAAATTTTAAAGGTGTTTTTAAAAAATGTTTTTAGGAAAATATATTGCTTGATTGTTTTAAAATTGTTAAAGTAAGTAGTAATTAAGTAAATTTTAGTAGTTAGTTATTTTTAAAGGTTAAATTAGTATTATGATTTAAAGCATAATTATTAAATATTTATACCTTATATAACAGTTTTATTTTAAATGTAGTTTGTGGCTGAGGTTTTGCTTGGGGAAATTATTATAGCATTCCATAACTATTATTTTGAATAATATGATTTAAGTAGTTTTGTTTTAAATGTTTAAGTGTATATTTTTGGATATGATTATTTGATTTATGTTAATCTAAATTTAATAAGACTTAGTGTATACAATGGAAATAAAATAATTGGTTGAATGATTATTTAATTTGATAGTTAAATGACCGACTATCAATATTGGCCAATGCGCTGATCGTTTCGAAGAGACCGAGATCAGATTTAATTATCCGAAAAGAACTTTGATCCGATTTGAACGTAGCGGATGAATACGTGAAGATGATGAAGACGGTGATCGGTTTGTCCAGACCCAGGACAACTTGTATAGACGAATGCTATCAGACCATCGTCATTGGTGGACAATGAGCATTCAAAGTAAATGTGTTCTTTAAATGGTAAAGCTTAGCCTGAAGCCTCATCAACCGGGAATGGTTAAAACAGGGGAGGTGCAGCAAGGCTAAGTGGCTAGCACCTAATTAGGGTAAGGTCATCCCTGTCTAGAGTCCCCTTGATCTCAGCTTTGTGGGCGGTTGCTGATCCCAACCACATGGTGATCTTATTTGGACTATCCAGTAAGGGGTAGCTCTGGTTGTGAGGACCCGCAAATCCGTACTCCTTGAATATACACTAATCTCCATTGATTAATTCAAGATGAACAGAAATACGAATTCTCAATGTTTAAGAAAAAGAAAAAGGTAGAAGAAGAGAGAAAAGGATAGAAAATATAGAGAAAAGAAAATAGAACGGAACAGAACACAACACAACAATATCAGAATCTCATAATCGCAGCAGAACAACATATAATAAATAAATGAATAATCTTTAAACAAAGAACTATATCAGTTATTACATTACATTACATCATATCATCAGAGTGTACAACAACAAACAACAACAAACAGCGGAAAAGAAATACTATATACTAGTAATACGCCATGCCATCCAGCTTGCCTCCAGCAACTCCAGAAATATCCTGATAAACCTTAACTCTTGACTGCCCGTGTGGAAATTGGTGGGCACCCAGAGTTTAGGAAGGAAAACAATAAACTCCGAGTCAGTCATGTGACTGGTGTGAGAACTCAAAACAGTTTATTTATCTTTAAAATCAAAATAGAGGGATATTTTTAAAGTCAATTCGAAATGCTTTTAAAACTGAGACTACCATAAGGCCTCCCGTACACACACACAATGCAAACGTAGAATCGGAGGAGATTTCTCCTTATGATAGTCAAAGATGCTTGATACGCATTTAAAAGAACATTTGATATTATTACTAGTGCATAGTGTAGGAAAAATTCATTTCGAAAGTAGAATATAAATCTTAGCCAGCATAGGCATTCCGCACTTATGCCTACTATAGCTACTATGTTCAATAGCAGGTTACCGCCACATTCCATAGCAGGTTATACAACTAAAACCGTACAAGATCGTATTGTTTCTTTGGATTTCCAACGAATGGTCAGGCCAAGGAACTTCCCATTGCCACATGAGAACGCCTCTGGAAGGACGTCCCCGAGAACCAAACCGGATCTCTGCCAACACAACGCCGGCTTACCCCTAACTGGGTAACTACTGACACGAGTATGCCATCCCCCGGTCCTTTGGGACCTTTAACCGAGCGCTCGTCATCAACATCACACAATCATAAATAAAGTGTTTCAACATGAGTAAGCATCTGGGCTCCATACCATGATACCACCCTTTTCCAGAAGGAAATGCACATACCCTAAAGGGAGCTACCCCTCATAACCTTGCTGCATCTTTCCTGTTTTGACCATTCCGGGGTGTGAGGTCCGACGAAGTCTCGTCCGCAAAGCCACGCTTTATACAAAAGCTGTGCTTTAGGTCAACAAATGATCACAAAGATAAACGATCAAACAAATGATCCTATCACAAATGATCAACACAATGATCATTTTACAGCAACACTCAGCATGTCACATCACCAAATTGGGAATATATCGCTGATAACCTTCAACTACATAACCTCTGAGCTCGTACGTCTCAGAGAAGGGTGTTAAGCTAAAAGAATAAATTCTCCGCCACCAACAGAAATATATTTGAAAGAAATCTGCTTTATATTTCAATTTGTAATGTCAGACATACAATCCATACAAGTCTGTTCCGGGCTCGAACAGAACCGAAGGCACTTATAAAGAAGTCCTTGCAATACGGATAATCTCTAATCACGTCCGGACTTCCCATCACATAGGGAGTCTCTATACCGTAGCTACTCGGTGCAAAGACAATCGACGAGTTGTCCTTTCGCTTTCAAAAATATCCAGTCTTCAACACCGGTCATCAATGCTATCCATTACGTCGTATCACTATTCGGAATGGGTAATCCGAATAACGAGCGCAATAATTTAAAAATAAGTGTGGCATTCAAATTCAGCAAATCACAACAAATACCTTTCAAAGGTAAATATTGATGGTCGGTTATTGAACTATCAATGGATATGCACAACATCACCAGATTCCAAATAATTTTTCAAATTATTTATTTCCCAAAAATATCTTTACTAGATATATAATTTTCACACTTCAAAAATAAATCAATATTTATTTCTAAACAAATTCCACTTTCTTTTATAAATTCCATAATATTCCAAAATATCTATGAATATATGATTTTTCAATAGGTTTCAAATATTCATTTTCAATTTATCTTCAAAAAGATAAATTCTCTAAACTTTTCATTTCACGTTGGAAAAACATTTCCATACTTATTTATTCATAAGTAATTCACAAATTTTATTTATTTTCAACCTTTGGAAAATATTCAATATTCTTAAATCGAAATTAAGTATATATTTCGTTCTTTAAGGAAATCATTCTCTTAAACATATTTATTTGGGCCAAAACGAATGTTGCGTAAAACATCGTTATGACAACACAAAATCACTAGTATAGGGATTCGAAATTAAAATAGATATATAATTCCCAATACTATACAAAACATTTCCTTTCGAAAATCATTTACTATAACAACAGTGTTATAGTCCACCATTTCCTTCTATTTCTCGAAAACGTCTATTTCAACAATAAATGTTGAAATCTAGGGTTTCGAATCTCAGCACATTTAAAACATCGTTAGATCGTTTTAATTCTATTTAAAATATCACATCCAAAACATTTTCTTTAACATATTATTCACTATTCAAAAACGTGAATATACTACGTTAACCAATTTCATCACTTCTATTCATTTTATTTTAAAGGCTTATTCACTATCTAAAACGTGAATATAACTCCTTTAATATGCTATAGCAATTTACTTATCAAAATAAGTCGTTTTGCGGATTTATAAAAACAATGTTTATAAATTCCATTCCTATTTATTTTATAACAACTTCCTTTTTATAAATCTCCTTTATTAAGCTATTTCAATTCATAACTCAATTATAAACCAAAGGTTCATATTATAAGTTAAATGCTTATAAAACGATTATTTTACAAAATCGTTCTTTTCAAGACTTTTCAAATTATAAATCTTATAACTTATAAGATTCATTTATTTAACCAAATCTATTCTTCAAATAACTTTACAAATTTTATAAACCTACTGCTTATAAAATTCCATTTATAACTTCACCATTTATAATTCTATAAATCTCATTCATTTATGAAATTCATTCACAATTCATTCTAACACTTATAAAAACTCGTTTTATAATTCAAATATTTTAATTTATAAATTATCAATTTATAAATCTTTTATATAAATCAATTTATACTATTATTCTTTTAAAAACATCTTTAATCACCTTTATAATTTCACCATTTTGATTTATAAAATAATCAAATTTTATAAATCCTATATTTTCAACTTTTTATAATAAATTCAAAAATCCCGATTAAACTATTTTATAAAATCATTAGCCTCATATTTTCAAAAATCATCCTTTAACTATATTTCTCAAAAATCATAATTTTATAACATTAAAATTATACGTTTATTTATTTAAAATGGATCGATTCCAAAAATATTTTATAAACGTTTTCTTTCAAAAATCACTTTAAAAATCCTTTTAAAATTCCAAAATCTTGGCCCAATGATGCTACACACCAAATAGTCAATCACGACAACAACGATATCATATATCGATTTGATAATCAACGAATATCAAAATATCCATAATCAAATAAATACTGTTGAGGAATCCAGTTGGATCCCTCCAACCTGTTTTCCTGCATCCACAAACATTAGCACAATACCAATTCCGCTCCAGTACAGAATTATCGCGGTATATGGGATTTAAAATATTATCCGCTTAATAGACGGCGCAATAGGGTCTCATCCGCTATATACTGCGGGAAATCAACAACTGCAATATATACATATGCCAATATATATATATATATATATATATATATATATATTGCTATTATATATCATACCAATTTCACTGTTTATGAAATATTTGCGGTATATGTTTTTAATAAATAACATCCGCTTACTAACGGCGCATAATGTCTATTTTAACAATCAATAGATAATAATCATCATTCAAACATGCATTCGAGAATTTTAAATATAACTATTTAAAATAAAAATCGAAATCGATTCAATTGAGTGAGAAGTTCTCACCTTGATTTCAATTTCTTTTTAGCGATTTATTTCGAATAAAATTAAACGGACGTTTAATTTTACCCAAAATTTTCACTAACTCCAAACGACTTCAATCCAATTCCATAGCGTAGTGCTCGTCCATACGATTCCAACGCAACCGGTTTCACGCGTTTTCGACCTCGTATGAAAAAGATATGCATTTTACAAGTTTTCACAATTTTATATTCATAAATTACAACATTTTTTATTTCTATTTTTAACCTTAATCATTTACAGCCGTAGGATCTTGCTTCAGAGAATCTTGGCTACTGCTCCTTTCTTCCCTCTCTTCGTTCATACGTACGCGCATGCTCAGTAGTAGCCGAACCCAACATTTGAAATTAGGGTTAAATTTTTTGATTTTCACGAGCAACATGAACACGATCAAGGAGCTCCACCACGTGCGCCTCCCCCAGAGCTACCCACGCCCAGAGGAAGGGCGAGCTCAGTCGCCTATTCAGGTTGAAAAACGTGCACGTTCGGCCCCCCCTTCCACCTCGATTTGCCGCCAATCCATTAACCCATTCGCGATCATAGCCGTTGGATATCAAGATCTTGTCATGCTCTACAACTTTCATGTTGAAAGTTTCTGGAAATATTGAGTGGATTGAAAGAAATTAATGGAAGAAAGAAAGAAATTTTCGGCCATTGCATGTTATAATGGCGGCTGGAGCAATTAAAACCCTAGGGTCATTTTTTTTTTGCAAATGAGAAACATGAGGGGTTTTTATAGAAAATTTCACCGATTACTATTCACCTGGAATTTCCGAACTCCAAACGAAGCAAGTCGGTTGGCGTTTTTAAGGTTTACCCCACGTTTCCAACACAATGGAACGTGTTTCGGGAGCTAATTCGTTCATCTGTGCGAGTTATGGCAATAAACGTTCAATTTAAATTAAACCGATTTAAACGATTTTCTAGGCGTTTTAGCTTGCACCGGACAAACGGTAAATCCGATTGACACGAAATTTGGAACCATACAATAATATCACATTACGGATCCGGTGAAACTGGTTTCGTCGAAATCTGAGACTTTTTGAAAAATGGCTATTTTAACTCGCCAAATTAATATTAAAAACAATTTCGATGTGTTTCGAGCTGCCACGATCAAACGATAACTCCGATTGCTACGAAATTTGAAATCCGATAATAACTAACTATTTGGATCCAATGGAACTAGTTTCGTCCAATTCTGAGACTGTTCGAAAAATGGCTAATTTCACTAGTCGATTAAATATTAAAATATTCAATTTTCACAAATTAACTCTTAATTCGATTTTAAAAGTTCTAAAACATCAATCTAACTCCAATATGATAAAATAAAATTTCCCAAATCATTTTCAAACATATTTAACCCAAATTTCAATTATTTCTGTAATTTAACATATTAAATTATCGATTTAATTATCCAATTAAATCTAATTGTTCTAAATAAAATTTATTCAACTTATAAATTTCACTTATTTATATTTAAAATTAATTAAATATCCAAATTTAAATTAATAAAAATTCTGGGTCGTTACGTACTTCCCCCCTTAAAAGAATTTCGTCCTCGAAATTAACAAGTAAGAAAAGTTACAGAATCTATTAATTTTCCCAAAATCCATAGTTAAACTTCTTACAATAACTTTACTAAGTTTTCAAATCATACTTAGTTATCTTTTCAAAAACAACTACTATTGTTTAACTTTCAATTCCAAATCAAAGTTAAAGTTTTCAAAATTTTCCAATTTTCTCAAATTTTTTCTAACGCCTTAAATTTTCGGAAAAATTCGCCATAGTCTCCTTTGCGCGGCTCGATCCGAAAAAAAATGACAGTATATATATCACAAATATACATCTCATCATGTAATGAGGCATCCCGCAGGGAAAAAAGTGTAAAAGTACGATATTTAATCCAAGATATGTACCTTATATTTTATTAGCGAGCATATACGGCTAATATAGCGCGAAAGCGAGCTCCAAATGCGAAGCAAACGCGATCCGCACCTACTAAACACTCAACAAATAACATGAGAACATGTATATAGACAATAGTATCGATATACAACATATAGCAACATAATAACTATATATGCCAACATAGCAAATGCAATATATTCAACCATCAACCAACTAGCATTCAACTAATTCATAACCAATAAATATTCATGGTTTTTCAATTTAATCACATTTGATTCATTAACAGTTGATGTTTTTACTAACATTCATTTTCATTTAGTTTATATTCACTAATTCATATTCAAGTTGGTTCACTCCCAAATCTAATTCAATTCTATTTAAGATTCACTTAACTTCCAATTGGATTTCAATTACTTTAGCTTCCAATTTCATTAACTTAATTTCATTAACACTTAATGAATTATATACAATCAACTAACAACCATATAACAACCAATGTATATTAATTACAACCAAATTCCTTTTCTATAAATTCATTCAATTTGGTTTAACACCTTTACTTTCAATTGGTTTAATTAAATTGATTTTCATTCAATCTTTCAACTTCCAATAACATTAGATTTTAATGAATTAACACTTACATTCATTATTCCATATCAATTATTCACATTTAATTGATTAATATTCAATCCATTCATTCAATTCAATTACAAAAGTTGAATTTCATTTATATAACTCAAGTTCATATTTATCACTTAACTTTATTAATTTACTTTGATACCAATATCAACTTCATTCAACATCTCTTAAGTTATACTCCATTTTATAAACATCACTTGGTTTTTACATAACTTAAATTCCCACTTATAAATCAATTTAGCTTTCCAATTCTAAAGTAAATTTCCATTTAACTTTAAATTCATTTTTATTTACAACTCATATTCATAAATATATTCATATAGTTTCACTTCTTATATATAAGTTTATTTCACAATTGTAAATCACTTTAATTATAATTCAATTCTTATAATTCTTTTGCTTATACAATTATTCTTCAATTTAGATTATTCAAACGACCAAACAATCAACTTATATACACTTTAATAATTCTGAAAAATTATTTCTTCATATACAAAATATACTCAGGTAAAATTATTTCATTTACCCAATTTAAACAATACTGTGTCGAATTGTTCTATTCAAGTGTTTATAAACCCCTTTGGCTTAGTTTTGCAGACCGTGTTGACGAAAGTTCATATGCCACTCAATAAACCAATCATCACAATATAAAACAATTTTATATATTCACTAACAAGTACGCTCTCATAGCTATTATTACACTCAACTCATTCCAGAGTACTACTGACTCTATCTCTAATGAGTAATACCCAACAGAACCATAGTTGTCGCTTAACCATATGCTCTGATACCACCTGTGAGGACCCGCAAATCCGTACTCCTTGAATATACACTAATCTCCATTGATTAATTCAAGATGAACAGAAATACCAATTCTCAATGTTTAAGAAAAGAAAAAGAAAAAGGTAGAAGAAGAGAGAAAAAGATAGAAAATAGAGAGAAAAGAAAATAGAACGGAACAGAACACAACACAACAATATCAGAATCTCACAATCGCAGCGGAACAACATATAATAAATAAATGAATAATCTTTAAACAAAGAACTATATCAGTTATTACATTACATTACATCATATCATCAGAGTGTACAACAACAAACAACAACAAACAGCGGAAAAGAAATGCTATATACTAGTAATACGCCATGCCATCCAGCTTGCCTCCAGCAACTCCAGAAATATCCTGATAAACCTTAACTCTTGACTGCCCGTGTGGAAATTGGTGGACACCCAGAGTTTAGGAAGGAAAACAATAAACTCCGAGTCAGTCATGTGACTGGTGTGAGAACTCAAAACAGTTTATTTATCTTTAAAATCAAAATAGAGGGATATTTTTAAAGTCGATTCGAAATGCTTTTAAAAGTGAGACTACCATAAAGCCTCCCGCACACACACACAATGCAAACGCAGAATCGGAGGAGATTTCTCCTTATGATAGTCAAAGATGCTTGATACGCATTTAAAAGAACATTTGATATTATTACTAGTGCATAGTGTAGGAAAAATTCATTTCGAAAGTAGAATATAAATCTTAGCCAGCATAGGCATTCCGCACTTATGCCTACTATAGCTACTATGTTCAATAGCAGGTTACCGACACATTCCATAGCAGGTTATACAACTAAAACCGTACAAGATCGTATTTTTTCTTTGGATTTCCAACGAATGGTCAGGCCAAGGAACTTCCCATTGCCACATGAGAACGCCTTTGGAAGGATGTCCCCGACAACCAAACCGGATCTCTGCCAACACAAGGCCGGGTTACCCCTAACTGGGTAACTACTGACACGAGTATGCCATCCCCCGGTCCTTTGGGACCTTTAACCGAGCGCTCGTCATCAACATCACACAATCATAAATAAAGTGTTTCAACATGAGTAAGCATATAGGCTCCACACCAAGATACCACCCTTTTCCAGAAGGAAATGCACATACCCTAAAGGGAGCTACCCCTCATAACCTTGCTACATCTTTCCTGTTTTGACCATTCCGGGGTGTGAGGTCCGACGAAGTCTCGTCCACAAAGCCACGCTTTATACAAAAGCTGTGCTTTGGGTCAAAAAATGATCATAGAAATGATCACAAAGATAAACGATCAAACAAATGATCCTATCACAAATGATCAACACAATGATCATTTCACAGCAACACTCAGCATGTCACATCACCAAATTGGGAATATATCGCTGATAACCTTCAACTACATAACCTCTGAGCTCGTACGTCTCAGAGAAGGGTGTTAAGCTAAAAGAATAAATTCTCCGCCACCAACAGAAATATATTTGAAAGAAATCTGCTTTATATCTCAATTTGTAATGTCAGACATACAATCCATACAAGTCTGTTCCGGGCTCAAACAGAACCGAAGGCACTTACAAAGAAGTCCTTGCAATCCGGATAATCTCTAATCACGTCCGGACTTCCCATCACATAGGGAGTCTCTATACCGTAGCTACTCTGTGCAAAGACAATCGACGAGTTGTCCTTTCGCTTTCAAAAATATCCGGTCTTCAACACCGGTCATCAATGCTATCCATTACGTCGTATCACTATTCGGAATGGGTAATCTGAATAACGAGCGCAATAATTTAAAAATAAGTGTGGCATTCAAATTCAGCAAATCACAACATATACCTTTCAAAGGTAAATATTGATAGTCGGTTATTGAACTATCAATGGATATGCACAACATCACCAGATTCCAAATAATTTTCCAAATTATTTATTTCCCAAAAATATCTTTATTAGATATATAATTTTCACACTTCAAAAATAAATCAATATTTATTTCTAAACAAATTCCACTTTCTTTTATAAATTCCATAGTGAATTTATATTCCAAAATATCTATGAATATATGATTTTTCAATAGGTTTCAAATATTCATTTTCAATTTATCTTCAAAAAGATAAATTCTCTAAACTTTTCATTTCACGTTGGAAAAACATTTCCATACTTATTTATTCATAAGTAATTCACAAATTTTATTTATTTTCAACCTTTGGAAAATATACAATATACTTAAATCGAAATTAAGTATATATTTCATTCTTTAAGGAAATCATTCTCTTAAACATATTTATTTGGGCCAAAACGAATGTTGCGTAAAACATCGTTACGACAACCAAAAATCACTAGTATAGGGATTCGAAATTAAAATAGATATATAAATCCCAATACTATACAAAACATTTCCTTTCGAAAATCATTTACTATAACAACAGTGTTATAGTCCACCATTTCCTTCTATTTCTCGAAAACGTCTATTTCAACAATAAATGTTGAAATCTAGGGTTTCGAATCTCAACACATTTAAAACATCGTTAGATCGTTTTAATTCTATTTAAAATATCACATCCAAAACATTTTCTTTAACATATTATTCACTATTCAAAAACGTGAATGTACTACGTTAACCAATTTCATCACTTCTATTCATTTTATTTTAAAGGCTTATTCACTGTCTAAAACGTGAATATAACTCCTTTAATATGCTATAGCAATTTACTTATCAAAATAAGTCGTTTTGCGGATTTATAAAAACAATGTTTATAAATTCCATTCCTATTTATTTTATAACAACTTCCTTTTTATAAATCTCCTTTATTAAGCTATTTCAATTCATAACTCAATTATAAACCAAAGGTTCATATTATAAGTTAAATGCTTATAAAACGATTATTTTACAAAATCGTTCTTTTTAAGACTTTCCAAATTATAAATCTTATAACTTATAAGATTCATTTATTTAACCAAATCTATTCTTCAAATAACTTTACAAATTTTATAAACCTACTGCTTATAAAATTCCATTTATAACTTCACCGTTTATAATTCTATAAATTTCATTCATTTATGAAATTCATTCACAATTCATTCTAACATTTATAAAAACTCGTTTTATAATTCAAATATTTTAATTTATAAATTATCAATTTATAAATCCTTTATATAAATCAATTTATACTATTATTCTTTTAAAAACATCTTTAATCCCCTTTATAATTTCACCATTTTGATTTATAAAATAGTCAAATTTTATAAATCCTATATTTTCAACTTTTTATAATAAATTCAAAAATCCCAATTACTATTTTATTAAATCATTAGCCTCATATTTTCAAAAATCAACCTTTAACTATATTTCTCAAAAATCATAATTTTATAACATTAAAATTATACGTTTATTTATTTAAAATGGATCGATTCCAAAAATATTTTATAAACGTTTTCTTTCAAAATCACTTTAAAAATCCTTTTAAAATTCCAAAATCTTGGCCCAATGATGCTACACACCAAATAGTCAATCACGACAACAACGATATCATATATCGATATGATAATCAACGAATATCAAAATATCCATAATCAAATAAATACTGTTGAGGAATCCAGTTGGATCCCTCCAACCTGTTTTCCTGCATCCACAAACATTAGCACAATACCAATTCCGCTCCAGTACGGAATTATCGCGGTATATGGGATTTAAAATATTATCCGCTTAATAGACGGCGCAATAGGGTCTCATCCGCTATATACTGCGGGAAATCAACAACTGCAATATATACATATGCCAATATATATATATATATATTGCTATTATATATAATACCAATTTCACTGTTTATGAAATATTTGCGGTATATGTTTTTAATAAATAACATCCGCTTACTAACGGCGCATAATGTCTATTTTAACAATCAATAGATAATAATCATCATTCAAACATGCATTCGAGAATTTTAAATATAACTATTTAAAATAAAAATTGAAATCGATTCAATTGAGTGAGAAGTTCTCACCTTGATTTCAATTTCGTTTTAGCGATTTATTTTGAATAAAATTAAACGGACGTTTAATTTTACCCAAAATTTTCACTAACTCCAAACGACTTCAATCCAATTCCATAGCGTAGTGCTCGTCCATACGATTCCAATGCAACTGGTTTCGCGCGTTTTCGACCTCGTATGAAAAGATATGCATTTTACAAGTTTTCACAATTTTATATTCATAAATTACAACATTTTTTATTTCTATTTTTAACCTTAATCATTTACAGCCGTAGGATCTTGCATCAGAGAATCTTGGCCACTGCTCCTTTCTTCCCTCTCTTCGTTCATACGCACGCGCATGCTCAGTAGTAGCCGAACCCAACATTTGAAATTAGGGTTAAATTTTTTCGATTTTCACGAGCAACATGAACACGATCAAGGAGCTCCACCACGTGCGCCTCCCCCAGAGCCACCCACGCCCAGAGGAACGGCGAGCTCAGTCGCCTATTCAGGTTGAAAAACGTGCGCGTTCGGCCCCCCTTCCACCTCGATTTGCCGCCAATCCATTAACCCATTCGCGATCATAGCCGTTGGATATCAAGATCTTGTCATGCTCTACAACTTTCATGTTGAAAGTTTCTGGAAATATTGAGTGGATTGAAAGAAATTAATGGAAGAAAGAAAGAAATTTTTGGCCATTGGATGTTATAATGGCGGCTAGAGCAATTAAAACCCTAGGGTCGTTTTTTTCTGCAAATGAGAAACATGAGGGGGTTTTATAGAAAATTTCACCGATTACTATTCACCCGGAATTTCCGAACTCCAAACGAAGCATGCCGGTTGGCGTTTCTAAGGTTTACCCCACGTTCCGAACACAATGGAACATGTTTCGGGAGCTAATTCGGTCATCTGTACGAGTTATGGTAATAAACGTTCAATTTAAATTAAACCGATTTAAACGATTTTCTAGGCGTTTTAGCTTGCACCGGACAAACTGTAAATCCGATTGACACGAAATTTGAAACCATTCAATAATATCACATTACGGATCCGATGAAACTGGTTTCGTCGAAATCTGAGACTTTTTGAACAATGGCTATTTTAACTCGCCAAATTAATATTAAAAACAATTTCGATGCGTTTCGAGCTGCCACGATCAAACGATAACTCCGATTGCTACGAAATTTGAAATCCGATAATAACTAACTATTACGGATCCAATGGAACTAGTTTCGTCCAATTCTGAGACTGTTCGAAAAATGGCTAATTTCACTAGTCGATTAAATTTTAAAATATTCAATTTTCACAAATTAACTCTTAATTCGAATTTAAAAGTTCTAAACATCAATCTAACTCCAATATGATAAAATAAAATTTCCCAAATCATTTTCAAACATATTTAACCCAAATTTCAATTATATCTGTAATTTAACATATTAAATTACCGATTTAGTTATCCAATTAAATCTAATTATTCTAAATAAAATTTATTCAATTTATAAATTTCACTTATTTATATTTAAAATTAATTAAATATCCAAATTTAAATTAATAAAAATTCTGGGTCGTTACACTGGTCTTGTGTTGTTGGGGATCGAGGGTGGTCCTCGGTACTCTGATTTAGGCCATGTATTGTGATGGAGGGTACCCTAGTAGCCCTACCATTGCATGGAATCCAGTCTCCAATAAGCGCTCATACGATTTTGATTATGCCCAACTATTACTGGAATGCGAGATGCAAGCATTTCAACTAGATTCTATTTAACTTTCTATATACATTATTATAATATCAGATGAATTTGGCAAAAAAAATTTGGTTATCGTAAGGTAAAAACCCGGCATGTTTATTTGTGGCATGGTCTTATAAGTACCTTTGATTTCAAAGGATTTTGAAAACTTTAATAATCCAATTGAGTGTGTTTTCTCAAGTTGGTTTTCCAGATTGACTCGGGTGTTATTTTATTATAGTGCTCGGGTCAGACCGAGTATTACAGATTCAAGATAGGATGCTATGGAGCTCAGTAGACAAGCTGGATGTTGGAGACGTATATCACGTATCTGACTTATATTCCGCTGTGCATAGTAAGCCGTATAGTCAGCTTTTGTGAGGATAAGTTATTATAATTGTCTGGTGTTGTGTTATTGATTGTGTTGTACTCTGATGATGTAATGTACAAAAAATAGTATAGCTTCTTTCTGTATAAAGATCGTTTATTATCTAATATATATTGTTCCGTTGTGATTGTGAGATTCAGATGTTATTTTCTATTTCTTCTTCTACCTCTTTCTTCTTTAACCCTAATTATTCGTATTTCCATCCATTTTGAGTTGAAATTGATGGAGAATATTGTCGACTCAAAGGGGTACGGATTTGCGGGCTGTTACAGCTTAACATATATCAACTTAATTTCATTTCCATAATAATATATTAAAATATCATATGTTAATCATCTCAAAAACTATCATTTATAGTCAAAAACAAATTTATAACGATAATATGTAGTGCGCAATTATATTACTCACCTAATTGAATTTTTTTTATATTGAAATTCCTCCTTTCGTTGGAAAATGAAAGCTTTGAGTGTGTTTTAAAATTTGCTTCTTACTTTCTGCTTAAATATAGCAGTTGGTTATTATGTGTATAAAATAGAGGATAAAGAATAAAAATATGTCTCAAGAGTGTAAAGGGGTTAATATCATAAGCATTGTGCTAATATATTAGTTCCTTTCCTTTTTTTATGTAGACACCACATCATCCCATTGTTGAGAAAAACATATTATGGTAGAAAATCATGCCACTGAATGTTATGCAATTTCTCCTCTACAAAACAAAGTATGATCAATTGTTTGCTAAAATTCAAAAGTTGTAGCTTATCAAATGATTTCCTCTTTGAAACTATTTGTAAAATTCTAGAGCAAAGCTTACTCGGTAAAGTAAATTTTTCATTATGTTCTGGATGTTGTGCTATTAATTACCAAACAGGAAGGATCGTCTCAAAATTCATTTAAAGGAACAAAAAGTGCAACGACCCATAATTTATCACTTTGAATCGGAATATTTATTTGATTTTAAATATTCATATAATTGTTTTAAATGATGAATAATCCATTTAATTATTATATAATGATAATAAGTGATTTATAGTGGTTTTATAAATATATAAACTTACTTTATAAAGTAACAACTTTATCGCATTTTGGTAGATCGATCGTATTTTCATTAATGGATTTTAATATTATTTAATATGGTTTTATAGCTTAAATAATCTTATTGTAATTATTTAAAGCTCATAAGAAATTCATATTCAAGTTTTTTTTATAAATAAACAGTCTCGTTAAAAACTGAAAATGTGACCGGGATTCAACTATCGAATTTTCGACACTTCATTGAACGGAAGTTGTTTCAAATCATTACAATCTTATTTGATACATATACATACATGCATGCATATACATATACACACATATATGTATACACAATTAGTCACATCATGGGAGTTTGTAAATATCTAAATATGTATATACATAAGCTTCCTTACATGTATACAAATGAAAGCTTCATCCTTAAGAGTCCAAAAAAAAACTTACAATCAACTACACATCACCTTACACCTACAACATGAAGTGTTGGATGGAACATGGCAGTGTTCGACCGAAAGTTAAGGAGGGCGAGGGGTATTTTGATAATTTTATGTACAACGATTTCAACCCTATAAGCACACATGCATATCAGCTTCCTATCTTCACAAATTCACTTCTTCCGCCTACTCGTTTCTTAAGCTCTAATGGCCTCTTTAATGGCCTCATCCTCTAAGAAAGTATACCTCAAATTAATGGCAGAAAAATTATGAAATGAAAGTAAGGTATATGTATACATACATATATATGATAGAGATCCACCTCCTAAGTAAGGCCAAAACAATCCTTTTTCTTCATGAAACCCACGGCCAACCACCCTACATCCACCATAGCCGAGCTCAACCTTTCGAAAAAGCATGGCCGAGCACTAGTAAGGTCGAGGATCAAGTCAAGGAGGTCCCAGAGCAAAGAGAAATGCGGCCGGATTTATTTTAGGAAGTTTCGGAGTGGATAGATTAATAGTGAGAACACACTGTTAACTTGGTTTATTTTAATTTGAATATATATATATATATATATATATGATTGATGATATGATTTCTTATTTAGTTGTTTAATATGTTTGAAGGATAATTGATTGAATATAGGTTGCTTATGTTAACCACTCATTTATTTGGTTGAGAAAAGTAAGCTTATTATAATTTAGGTTCAAGAATCACGTCTAACAAGATTGTGATGGCTACTTGATTTTCCATGAATATTTCCACAAAAAAGTACTCATATAATACCCAAAATAATATGTGCATAAGAAAGGTTAAGCCTCTCTTTAAATCATAAACCCAAAAGAAATAATTTTTGAAGGACTTGGAATTTGTTTAAACAGAAAGAAATTGGAAACAAGGACTTTTGATATTTTTGGAAAATAAAATTTATGGTTTAATTTACGAAAAATAATAGTTTAAAGGTGGAAAATAATATAGTGATATCATATGGTTTAATATAAAGAATTTGGAACTAAAAAGGTAGAAATTGAATATTATAATAATATAATATTAAAAATACGAAATAAAGTGAAAATGAGGTTTTAATAAAGTAAAATAGTGATAAATTGGTTCAATATTTTTTATTATATTATTAAATTGATTTAAAAGTGTTTTGGACAAGTTTTATAAAATTTGACTAAAAAATGAAAAATAAGCCTTCGCATTTCGACAGTTTCACAACCTGAAATGTTAAACGGTTGTGTAGGATAAAATATGAGTTAAGATTCTTTGAAAGAAGAATTTTTCGGACCCTTATGATCGTAGTTTTCAAACGAAAACGAAAAATCAATATTCCATTAAGTAAAGTTTGAAACATGTCCAAATCAAGATTTTAAAATCGCCGCCTTTTGGTAATTTGTAAAAAATTGTCTTCAACTCTTTGGAATTGATGTTTTTAAATCATTAAAAATATAAAATAAATTTTGATAAATATCTTAAAATATCTTAAAAGGAATTTGAATTATAAAAATGGGAATACATATAATGAAATTGGTGATTTAATCTATAAAGCTTTAAAACCACTATTCACCGACAATTCATCAATGGAATTCGGTAACCGTTGAATAAACAATTTGAGCTTGGATTTTCTTCCCGAATCTTTTTGAAATTTTTTTCAAAAAATAAATCGAATACTTTTAAAATTTTACAACTGATTAAATAACTTGACAGCATATGGGTGATAGAGTGATAGTCTCTAGGCTGGAGTTTGGAAAACTAGTTGCCTACTGCCCCTATCTATCCCGACTGGTCCGATGGAGAGGATAGTTAATTTGATTTACTCAAATCACATTTTATTATGATAAAAAAAGAAATTTAGAGTTTTCCAAAAAGGATAGATAATATTTAAAACAGGATTTTTATGGTAAAGTGAGCATTCTGGTTAAACTCTGTATTGAATTCCGAGGAGTGACTTATGTTATCCACGTGAATTTAAAAGGTGATATCACCGTTATTCGATGAATAGTACATGTTCAATATAGAAATAGTATTTAGTATAATTAATCTAAAATCAATAAATTCCTTTTTACTCAATACTAACTGATTTGGATTTACAGTAAACGATGTCTTAAATAACATTGTTTTTGACCCATCTAAAACATGTTTTGGAAAAATGAAATCTTTTTTAGTTATGCAAATAGCATAATACAGAAATGCATTACTAAGTAATTAAAAGGAAATTATTTGGAATTTCCAAAGTTAAAAAGAGGTTTAATAATTTTTTATATCCCGCAACAGAAATGGTTTAAAGATATATATTCTAAAAAGATATTTATCGGATAAAAAGATGTTTTCAAAGTAAAATAATATTTTGATTAACAGAAGAAAAAAGGATTTAACGAAAGAAGCTTAACATTTCTATATACGCATATACACAACTTTTTGTCAATAATTGGATTGGAGAAACTAGGATCAGATTTGGTTGATTCCTACTCGAATAGCACTTCGAACCAATATACACATTCGAAAGTGAAGACATGTTAAAGACAATGATCTTTTTAATGTAAGGCCGCATGCCACTAACCTCGTGATTTCTATATTTTATACATATGGTGGCAGTAATACATTTATTTTGAAATTTCGATGCAAGGACTGCTCGCTACTAATCTTAGTGGTGGTACCCAAATAGTATGTAGTTGGAGTACCTTCTGTTTGTATTGTTCCTCGACAAATTGTATGGGCGAATGTTTGACATTGCATTTCAAAAACCATCTACATTGGATTTTACAAACGTATATCTATTTGGTGGTGTAAGAGATAACCCCTCTTATACTTAAAACCCTTCCTTGAGGCGTATGAACTCAGGGATTGTATTGAAGACAAACTATCGTGTTGTTGGAAATGATAATGTGGAATACAAAGTGGGATTTGTCATGTGAAAAGTAAAAACGTTACCTCAAGCCTCACACATCGGTAATGGCAAAAATAGGGTAGATGTGATAAGGCTTAATGTGTCGCTCTCATTATTAAATGTCATCACCTTTCTATATTACCCTCTATATTTTGGGTTTGTTGTGTACGATGTGGCCACAGATAGGTCGAGAACGACCTGGGTGATTGTAATGAATGCGATTTTCGACCCTTAAAAATCGACATCTATATGTTCACTATATAACATACCAAATATTCAAGTGCGGGAAATACTGATTTATTAGGGGTGAAGAAGAAAAAAACAGAAGAAATAGAAACAACAACATAGTACCTCACATTTGCAATGGAACAAAATATAATATATAATTACAATTTTTATATAAAAGAATTTGTAACTATTTTATACCTACAATCATTAGAGTACAACAAACAATACATCGATCTGGACAGTTATAACGACTTGTCCTCATATAGTGGAAATATAAATCAAGTACAGAAATACGTCTCTGTCATCCAACTCGATTTCCTTTAAAATAATCCAAATTCTAATATAAATATTTTTATATCTAAAATCCCTTTTAATTCCATCAAATTCAAATATGTAAGGATATTGCGGTATATAGGATCATCCACTATTATGTAGGGCGCATTGGGTCTTATCCGCTCAAACGTCTGGTATATATCCAACTATTAATATATATACTACTATATATACAATAAACATCCAATTGATAATAATATATCAATTCGTCCAATCAATCAATAATGATTTTAAATTATTATAAATTAAATTATCCAACCAAATTGAGTGGGATTTACTCACCTTGATTTTTAAATCTTGCGGAACTTCCAGATTTTAAATTATCTAAAATCCTAGCTGATTCTGAAAAATCACAAACCAATTTCATTGTATAGCCTACGACCCTACGTATCCAACCTGCTGCTTTCATATGATTTCGACCTTTAATAACAAGGTTATTAAAATTTAATTATCGAATTACAACTAAAATTAATTTAATTAATTACTTAATACATAAAATAAATTATCATATTAACTTTTAATTCCAACATCTAAATTACCTCCTTCCAACTACAACAGCCTTCACCAACGCTATCCGCTCTTCCCCTCATTTCACATTCCTAAGCATCTGCCTCGCATACAACCATTGTATAGCTGTAGTTCTTCATATGGCATGAACTCACCCAAATCCGGTAAACATACCATTTCCTCCTTCCTGTCTACCGCGTCATCCAAGGACGTGCGCGTCGCTATCATGACTCCACCTTCCTCTGCGAACCCTAACTCCCTCGATTAGCAAAAAAAATTCACCAAGACCACTGAAACTCACCCCCCGCCCTCTTAACTTGCCTGCGCCACCCATGCTGCAACGTGCTCCTGTCCTTTGCAAACATCAACCTGATGTGGCTCCGATCAGGTTCTCTTCGCTCGTCTCATCACGATTGCAGCCAGGCTCAAGTTCGAGCCTTAACTTTCACGCGTGATGATGTCGTCCCTTAGGGCGTCTTCTAGATGAAGTCGCACGACTTCAACTCGATCATGCGCAATTGATTCTTTTTCCTTTTTCTTGAGTGGATCGCTATTCTGTGTTTTAGAGTTCGAACTGATTTCGATTTTTTTCTTTTTTTTTCAAATTTGATTTTCAAGATTTCGAACCGGAAGAAGAAGAAAAGGGTAACACGATTTTGAACGTGGAAGAGGCAGATGTGTTCAGATAATAAGTCGACGTGAATCAAATGCCAAGGCGGCTGAGGTGTGACTTGATTTGATTTCATATTTATCTATTCAAATATTTCGTATTATCTATAGTGAAACTTCGAACTCCTATTGAGGTGTGCCACAAAGTGTATTTAATGTTATACACATATTATGAACCCAACAGAACAAGTCTCGAGGCCTAGTTCGATCTTATGTGGAAGATATCTTTTTATATCAACTATTTAATTTAAATCCAATTAAATTATTTTACGCGTTTTCAGATCGTACGACCAAATGGTGAATCCAAAAGCTACGAAATTTGAAATTCGATAATAATACATAATTACGGATCTAATGGAACTAGTTTCATCGAACTTCGAGACTGTGGCCCGGATCGCTATTTTAACGCATCATTTAAATCGATGATTCAAAAATTTACGTAATCACTTGAATTCCAGTTCAAAAACTTGTAAATAGAATTCTAGTTCAAATAAAATTTATATCGACATTAGAAAACATTTCGATTTAAATTCAACTCAAATTTCAATTATTCACCGTTTTCGTATTATAATAAATCGCTATATTGAAAATTAAAATTTTAAATTCATTATACAATTGTAACATCCCGGAATTTTTAACAATATCAATTTAATAATCTGTAGTTAAAATTAAATTGATATTGATATTATGATAATAATTATTCAGATAAATTTAATAATCTTCTTCAATAAATATTTAAATTGGTTATTTTATCTTTTAAATGATATAAATTAATTTATATTTACAATATAAATATATGGTTCATATTTTAAATAAATTGGTATTGTTTTAAATTTAGAATAAATTCAATAAAATGTTTTATGACTTATAAAATGAATATTTTGTAAAATGATTTTTATTTGATAAAAGAGATTTATAAAAATAATATTAATATTGTATTGACTTTATAAATAAATTTTGAATAAAATTTGTAATGTTTATTTCAAATTGAATTTATATGTATAACTTGATTTAAAAATATTTGATTTTTGAGTTTAGTTTGAATTTGAATTCAAAGTATAAAATCTAAATTGTTTTAATCTTTAACATGTATAAGTTTCATTTATTAACATAGTTTGTTTTATTTTCATTTGTAAATTCATAAAACATATTTTAAAATAAACTAACAACTTAAATTAAGCTAATATAACATTAATTTGTAATTAAAAACTAATTATCTTTAAGAAAACAAGTGTTTGATTCATATGCATTCAAATAGCCAAGTGTCTAACTTTTGACAAGTGTTAGAATTTTGATTTAAATTTTCTTTTCTTTTCTTAAAATCTGAAATACATTTAGTTTAGTTGCATTCTTCATTTCATATAACATTTTCATTCTTCTTTAATCAAAAGAAATTCTTCAAATTTCTTGAATCAAAATCTGCATTTTCTTATACCTGCATATTAAAAATCAAATACCATCTTCATAATTCTGAAACCCTCCATACTCAAATCTGCATTTAATCAAAGATCAAATATGCATAATCATAAACATATGCAAATCTGCATACCTCAAAACCCTATACAAATTTCACCTCTTCAAGATCAAATTCATTTTCATATAAAGGAAATTCAGAAAATCTGCATATTTATTCTGTATTTCCTCAAATTCACCTGCATATACAAGCTCATCTAAACCTTGTACAAATCCAAAAATCTACACTTCATTTCAAACTCAAGTGAAGCCTGCATTTTTCTGCATTTTGTTTGGAACCTGGAAATGGAAGCAAGCTTGCATTTTTATGTCTTCTACATAATGGAGAAACAGGGACCCTGCATATTCATTTCTGCAAATTTATAAAAGGAAGCAAACCTGCATTTTAGGTATTCTTCAAATTCAAAAAGGACAACAGTTGTCTGCATTCAAATAAATGTGAGTAACCTTTTAACTTTAAAATTTCAAATAGGTTGCATGCTAGTTTTTGAAATGGAATAGCTATTCTATGATGCTATAGATAACTGTGGATATGATTTTTAATGATGTGCATGTTGTTTTGTTTTTTTTTCCAATTCCCTGTTCTGTTTTCTTTGATTTCCTGATAACCAAAATTTTGTTGAATACCTACCACTTGAATTATTTCCTGACATAAACAAAATTATAAAGCAAAGTAGGTTGTATTATTTTCATCAGTTCATGTTTAAAAATGTCAAGAAGTTAAAATTATAAGTTGACTCTGGAAACAGGGAAAAGGATCAGGCATGCTTATTTTTATCAAAACTCAATCAAATGGATATGGTAATTTAGTAGTGTAAATCAAATATCTAAACTATAACTTTATTTTTAAATCAAGTATTAGTATTCTTAGGTGTTTGATAGAGTAACAGATTGTTCTTAAACCAAAAATATGAATTTGAGCAATACTTGCAATTTGATACATGAGAAATCATAAAATTCTTCTGAGTTATAGGGTAGGGATTATAGAACCTTAGAAAAATCAGAGAAGAATTTAAAGTCTGTTTGTTAAGTTGCAGTTTGGATTCAAACTTTTTAACCCTAGTTTGAAGTGGGTCTGAGCATTTAGTCAGTGTGAAGAGATGGAATGATTGAGTGTTATGAAAATTGGTGATGGTGTAGATGATGGGTGAGGGAACTCGGGGCCGAAAGGGGTGATCGTCAGATGATCGGAGTGGCAAGAGAATGGCCGTTGACAGGTTTGAATAAAAACCTGTAAAAAAAAACTTTTTCCAGCTTTTGGAAATTTGGGTTTCAACGCTAATTTTTGAATTCTTTGGGTTATGTGTGATTTGGAGATGATGTGAGGGTAGTGTTGAGTTTCTGGTTGAGGCTTAATCACCTGAGATGGTCGGCAGAGGAGGAGGTGATGGGTTCTCTGATGAACTATTTGGGTTTGGGAATGTTTCAGGGGAAATGATGGGTTTCTCGGAGTAAATGGGAGAATGACTCGAAGCAAGTTGATGGGAAACTCGGAGTAGTGAGGTAGAAAACTCGAAGTAAATTAGGGAGGGTCTCAGGTTGACCTGTAGTTACAGTTTACACAGTAAACTGTGTTTTGTTTTAAAAATATGGATTTTAAACTTTTAAAACCTGGGTTTTGAAAATTTAAAATCTATAGTTATGGGATTAAATAAGGTTTAGGTTTAAACTTAATTTTAAAACTTAATTCAAGTTTGAATTATTTTGAATTTAAATTTCAGGTTTTTAGTTGAAACCTATTTTTCTGTTTTCTCTAAAATCTGGGTTTTAAAAATTTAAATCTGTAATTTATGATAAAAGAAAAGTTTAAGTTCAAATGCAATTCAAGTTTGCATTACTGACTTGAATTCAAATTCCAGGTTTTTAAACCTGTTTTCTTTTTTTTCTTTTTTCTTTTTTTTTCAAAATCTGGGTTTGAACTGTTTAAATCTGCAGTTTTATGTTTTGATTAAAATTTAAGAGTAAATTCAAATGCAAGTTTGAATTTTAGATTCAAATTTAAATCCCAGGTTTTGAAATAAAAAGTTTAAATTCTTAACTTAATTAACTATTTCAATTTGGTAAATAGTTGAAATTTTTAAATAATGAAGCTTTTAAAATATGAAGCAAGGTTTAAGGATAAATTTTAAATCTGGAGATGTGAGTTTAAAGTGAAGTTCAGTTTCAAATTTAAAAGAAGATTTAAATTTGAAAGTTTTAAAACATAAATGGATTGAATGCTTCTAAAATTTTGAAATAAATTTAACTTCAAATTCTTATGATTGAATTCTTAAGTCAAACTTTTGTTTTGACTTGTAATTTTAAATAAGTTTCAAATTATTTAAAATTTGATAAATTTAATATTTTTCTATTTTAAACTTGAATTTAAATTGGAATTTAAAAGGAAATTTCTAAAGTACTTTGTGTTGAATAATATTGTTTTAAACATAATTAAGTTATGTTTTATTTGGAAAATTTGATTAAGATTTATGTTTTAGAATTAATTAATAAGGTAATTAAGATTAATTAATTAATTAAATTAAATAAATTGAATTTGGAATTAAGATCATTAATTAAGTTATTAATTAATGATAAATGAATATTAATTATGTAATTAAGTTTTAAATTAAGGTTAATTAATTTAATAATTAACTTTAATTAATAAATGATTAAAGATAATTTAATTTGTAATTAATTTGAGTTAATTACCTTATAAAATAATTTGAGGATGGTTAATGAAGGTCATTAACCATGATTATTTAACAATTAATTAATGTAGTTAATTATTTATAATTAATCAGATTAATTAATGTATTAATAATCAATTGTTAATGGTTTGAGTTTAATTACTTAATAAAGTAATTAAGAAATTAATTACTTAATGTAATTAATTTAGTTTAAATGGATTGTTTAATTTAATTAATTAAGTTTAATTAATTTTAAACATATTGGGTTTATAAGTAATTACTTTATGTAATTAATGATTTGGGAATTACTTAGTTGAATAATTGTTTAATAACTACAGATTGTAATTAAGGAGATGTTTAAGTATGAGATAATTTGGATTAATTATTTAGTAATTAATCAAATAATAAATTAAGAAATTAATTTAAGGATAATTAATTTGGTTTAATATAATAATTAAGTTAGTTAATTACTTAGAGTAATTTATTTAAGGAATAATTAAGGATCATTAATTATTTAATTAATGATGTAATTGAAGTTGATTAATTATGATTAATTAATCAATAATAGGTAATTAAAGGTTAATTACTATTTATTTGAGAATAATTAATTTTGTGAAATTAATTAAGTATAATTACATGAATGTAATTAAGAGTAGTTAATCAAGAGTGATTAATTAGGATGATCTATTTTGAATGATTAATTGATTGTAATCAATTAAATAGATGGGTAAGCAAGTTATAATTTGGTGAAGTAATTAATTTAATTCATTTTAAATTAATTAAAGTTGGGTAATTGATTTAATTCATTTTAAATTAATTAGAGATAGAGATAGTTTATTTAATTCATTTTAAATTAATTATATTGTGATAAGTAAATCTTTGCTTATGTATAAATGGATGTCATTGTTTGACTTGGATGCTTTGTGATCTCAGTAATGAGATAAATGATATTATGTGGTATGAATGTTTGATTGTGTTGTGATGATAACATAGGTTATCTATGGTGATGATAGTATATGGAATATCTATTTGATATTGATGATTGTAGATTACCTGTTATGTGATAATGTTGATTATCAGTTATGATTTATAAGTTATCTATCTATGTATATATAGATACTGTATTGAATTATTTTAAACCTTTAAAACAACTTGGACCCTAAAAGACACGCTTTGGATTTCGATGAGACCGGGATCGGGTTTCCATATTTGGATATCCGAAAACCACATCGATTCCAAATAACGTTAGGTCGTGAATCCAAGTGGAGCGAGTGAAGACTCGAGGTGTAAGGGCTATTCGTCAGTATAACTCTGTGGGTGATTCCGTAATGAGTTTGACGGAATAGTACTTATAGATTCAAGATGGAGAATCAGAGTGCAAGGGTTATTGTCGTTAACTCTAAGGGTGATTCCAATATGAGTGTAACGAGATAATGCCTTCGGTTTCGTTCGAACCCGGAACGAACTTGTATGGATTGAATGCTTTCAGAACATCTTCAGACGGACGATGAGAATTCTAAGATGATATATCCCATAAAGGTAATCGTAGCCTCAAGCCTCATCAACCGGGAATGGCTAAAACGGGGAGGTGCAGCAAGGCTTTGTGGGTCGCGCCCACTGGAGAGCAAGATTGATCCCTGTCTAGAGGTCCCTTTATATTTCGGCTGTGTGGACGGTTTTTGAGCTCCAACCGTCGGGGTTGTCTTGTTCGGAACTATTCAGTAAGGAATGGGTCCGGCTTTGTGTTGCAGGGGAGTAGGAGTACTCCTCGGTACGGTGATCTAGGCCACGTACTGTGACGGACGGTACCCCAGTAGCCCTGCCATTGTATGGAATCCAAAATCCAATAAGTACCAACGGTTTTGATTGTATTACCCACTTTTGTGGCTAGTAGCTAGAATTTAATAGATGTAACAATTTCGGCTATTTCTTATTTATTTGAAAACCCTAGACACTATTATAATATCATTGGATTTCCTATCAAATGTTTTGGTTAGCATAAGGTAAAAACTTTTCCATGTTTATGTGTGGGAAGTCTTACGTGATACCTTTCTTTTCAAAAGATTTTTGAAAGTTAAGCAACTTTAACCTGTTACTCACACCACACCCATGTCTGACCCGGAGTTTATTTTTGTTTTTCATAAACTCTTGGGTACTCAAATTTTTATGAGTAGTCAAGGGAATTCAGGTTAGGATTCAGGTTTGCTTTGACGAATTGTGGAGGAACAAATGGAGCAGGAGGCTTCTGCGTTAGATATTAGCATTCCGCTGTGTGTTCTCTGTGTTGGTTGTATTGAGTTGTAAATACTAGACAGGTGTTTATAACTGTCTAGTATATGTGATGTGTATGCTGTGTATCTCTGATTGGTATTGTATATTATGTAAAAACTTATGTTATTAATATAATTTATTCGTTCCGCTGTTGAGATTCTAGTGTTGTTTCTTCTTTCTCTTCTTTCTTTCTCCTTCTATCCTTTTCTTTCTTCTTAACGATGCGACTTCCGGGTATTTGGAAGTTGGGTCGTCACAGTTGGTATCAGAGCATTAGGCTGAGTGAATACCTAGGCTCTGAAGTGTGTCTTTCTTAGAGAGCATTAGGTTGAGTGAATACCTAGGCTCTGTAGTGGTGTCTTCCTTAAGAGAGCGTATTTGTAATTTTTAATATATATATATATATATATATTTAATTCTACCTATCTATTGGATTCCCTGTTCAGGTTTTCCAATATAAGTTAAAAAGGTAGATGGGGTAGAAGTGTGTGTAACACGACTACCATTGGTTGGAGTTTGAATATTTGAGGTTGGAAGTGTATCTTTCGAGACTGTAGACCTAATACCGTCTCGAGCGAGTTTTGAAGTGATAAAGGACTTCATTGATCTCTGAAGGAAACCTGTTAAGGTTCGGAGTTCATTTCTGAAGTTTGATGAATAGTGTTTGGATCTGTTAGTAGGCAGAAGCGAGTGATGGTATTTTGATACCACAGGGAGTAGTAGCTGCGTGATGAGATGCAGTGACTATGGATGTTCTCGAAGGTGCTTTCTTTGGAACAAGTTAAGGAGGTGAGTCTGCTTCGGTGTTGTGGCTGTGTTAAGCTGGAGTTTCTGTTTGCTTTGAAGATTGAGTTTCTCGAAGAGCTTTGTTTTGAAATTCTTTGGCATCTGTGGCAGCAGTGTAGTTTGGAGTGTTCTCAGTGCTGGGAAGAGATCTTTTAGCTTAGCAGTTTTTCTGGGATGGAGTTCAGAAGCAGCTGAGTGGACCCGTTCCTTCGATGGGTTGGCTAGTAGAGAGTAAGTTGTTCTGTTTGGTTAAGGAAGAACAGTTTTCCTTGGATTTGGTTTGGTGGTTCGCAAAAGTGACTTGCGATTGTTTGAGAGTTCTCTTGGATTATCTGAGTTTTTCTGGATGTCTTCAGAGAAGTCAGAGTTTTGTCCGTATCTGGAGATTGAGCTTTCTTATCGACTGGAATTCCAGGAGTGGTACCGGTGATTCAGCTTTGTAGGAGAATGGTTTCTAGGAGATTGAGTTGGTGTAGCAGCTCGGAGTTTTGGAGGAATTTCGGAATGATTCTTATGGATTTGTTGAACCATCACTACACCACAAAGGCTTTTAACAGCGTTTGATAAACGCTGTAATACGATACAACAGCGTTAGTTCAAACGCTGTATAACGACATGCTGTCTTATATACAGAACTTACAATAGCTTTTCTATAAACGCTATTAAAACATCTCTTTGACAGTGTTTCTTACAAGCTGTCAATAATGTTTTTACAGCGTTTTCAAACGTGCTGTATTATGTTTCAACAGCGTTAATAATTTAGTTGTCGAAGATGTTTTAATTCTACTTTAACTATTTACAACAGCTTTTTCTAAACGCTATTATTGAATCATCAACTATTTCGACAGCATGTAAAAAACGCTGTTATTGACTATTTCAAGATAATTACAGCACGAATTGAACGCTGTTGTTTCTTCATTGACAGCATTAATCAAACGCTGTCTTCTATTTATATAAAAGAATAAAAAAGAAAAGAAAGGTACTCCCAAGATTATAAATCTCCACTAAAATATTGATAGTACCAGAGCTACGTTAAATATAGATACTAAACCAAATTTAATAAAATATTACACTATTACAATTATACTTGGCCTTAACCAATTTATGACTTGCAAATCTACTTCCGAAACTCTACAACATCTTAGTACAGGTTCAGGTTTTCATAAAAAAATGTAAAAACAACGGTAGCCTGTAAACAAGACAACCAACATCAAGATACAAGAAATTGAATTACAAGAATAGTAATAGTACATACGGTCATCCAAGTTTGAACCCGTACAGAAAGTAGCCTTTTTTTGGGCCATCGCCTTCTTAAGTCAAGCGACAACAGTGAAGAAGAGGAAGCAGCTACCTTTTCACGCAGGTTGAATTTCTTGGCAATTATTGGTCGAACATCTTCAACTCCTACCAAGCTTTCCAAAAATGGAAGTAATGAAAGCAGTTCTTTATCATTCCGGTCTTCAAACCAGCTCTCTATTGGGATTCCATTTTCTAACTGAAACCCAAATGCCTGCAAGTTTAAGTACAATGCTCCGAGTTAGAGACTTGTGCTGGTTCATGCTATTTAAATAGGTAACTCATCAAATCCATCACAACTTCAGAGAAAACAATATTACTGATTATATTACATAAAATCTAGTAAGTAAGCTAGTACATGGGGTTAAAGAGGATAATCAATTTCCCACTATTGTAGTATGCATCCATCCCAAGGTTAATTTACCTGGCAATATGATGAACTGGACTAGAGTACTAGCTAAACTAATGTACCAGACAGATAGTGAATATGATCAAAGTAGACTAAACTATGTCCTGAAACACCTGCTGCAATAAAGCATAGAACTGAAGCATTGAGAGCAATAGGAAGAACTAATCTGAAGCAGACGATCTGAAACAAACTGAAACAGGCTAAGTTAAAACACTTGCTACCAAAAACTATTTGATCTAAACTACTATGACCAACTGCAGTTATGACTGAGATGAAGATTGCAGTGCAATTATATTCAAACTAAAGAAAACCATAGTGTAATGATGCAACGTTGGAACTGTAGTTGCATGTAAGTTAGGGTGAAGTTGTATGCCATGTCACTGTAACAAATTGTGAATAGTGTTTGTATCATCTGTAGATCGTTGATTAGGCCAGAACTTTGCCTTTTCTGTTTTGTTGTATCATCTGTAGATCGTGGACAGAATGTCCAACGCAACTTTCTCATGTGTGGGATTACCAACTGTGACAGCCCTATGCTTGTCCAACCAATCCGTTCCCAAAATAAGGTCAAACCCTTTAAATTAACTACTTAATTACACCTTTTAATTTAATTTAATTTAAAATAAACTTAAGAATTAATTACCAATAAAAGACATTTAAATAAAATATCTTAAACTTAATTAACTTAAAACAATTTATAACTTTTAACTAATCCCAAACTTAATTAAAACATTAATTATTTTAAAGAATTAGTTAAGAAAATGTTTAACTTGATTTATTTTAAATTTTAAATCAGCTAATACAAATACCCGAGCCAATCTCAGTAACAACCCGAGCTTAGACCCGAGAACTTTCTTCTTTTCTCAAAAACTCGAGTTTGTTTAAGGGTTGGCTCGGACTTAATTAATTTAAACTAAACTTAAAGAATTAATTACCCATAAAAGACATTTAAATAAAATATCTTAAACTAGTAATTAATTCTTAAGTTTATTTTAAATTAATTAAGTTTAAAGTGGGAGTCGAACATTTATGTTGGGATATTCTGCTGTTCTGCATAATACAAATCTATATTGGACATATCTCTTTATCCTGAAACTAACGGGCATAATTCAATAGTCCTCATCTGCCCATAATTTGAATCGCGGCTATCTAATTTTTAGTGGGTTATCAGTGGGCTGGGCTCATTTAATAATAGTTTTGTTTATGAAGCATCTTTTACAGTGTATTAGAATATTTGAAATGCAGCAATAAAAGGCAAGAACCTCAAAATGTTCTTGACATTTATCAAAACAAATTAACAGCCATTTGTACCCTTCTTTTTACATCCAAATCTTAACAATTAATCCTTTCTTTAAATTTGGTAACATATATTGACATGCATCGAAGTAGTAGTTTTCTGTTTTTATTTTATTTTTTATTTTTTAAATTTGGTAACATATATTGACATAAAATCACAGGGAAAGCATTTACCTGAGGGGAATTGTCAATGATGATAACCCGTGCCAAATCACGACCATGAACCGACAAATCTTTCATATAATTACCATCCACGTAGACACATGATTCACGAAAAACACGATGTCGAATCAATTTCCTTTTAGGATCAAGAATATTAAGAAGCTTATCTGCATAAATACTTTGGCTTGCAGTAAATATGGTGATCTCAAAGAGGCTAGCAACGTTTTCCATGAAATCTTTTAGATAGGGACGCCATCGTACATAGATTGTGTGTTCACTGAAATTAAAGTTTACTGGAAATGTGAAATCTGCATCTTGACATGGTTCAAGAGAGGGGTGCACTAATGTCTCTGTCAGTGGAAATGCATATTAGCAAACAATAAATAATAGAATATGACTCAAAAGAAAAAAGTAATTTGAATTTTTATTAGCTAATGGCTATAGACAAAAAGATTACAGTTCATAAATGCAAATTAAAATTACTACATAGAGTGTAAAAACATAATGGTCAAATCAAGTGAAGTTCTAAAAGTTAACAAACATATTATGTAACCACGACTATAGAACACCATATTTGGGGGCCTGCTACAGCATTTATAGAGCCCAGCTAAGGGCTTTAAATTTTCTAACAAAAGCAAAATGTTGGTTAAAGCCAATGAGGGGATATTAAAAAATGAATTCTAGAGGTGGTATTGGATCACATGAACCTTCCTTTTTTTCTAAAGCTTGAGGATGAAATATTGTTTAGTGGTAATGGCAGAGAGATCAAGCTGTCAATTTTATCTATATTTAATACCAGTATGCATGCACATCCAATAGACGCGTGCATAATTTTTTTTGACCATAGCTAGAAATAAGTTTAAAAATGGATTATTATTGCATACCTTTATGTTTAATTTTTTGAATTTAATTGAATTCAATGTAGATACATAAATTGTTTGTGATAGCAGCTTGCTCAAATGCAATGTATAAATATATAAATAATTTGTAAACATAGTTAATTTTTTTAAATATGTTTAATTTTATAAATGTATAATTTACAAAACTTGCTTTGCATTTTGTAAAAGTAAGTCAATTTTTGTAAAATTAGTTAATTTTTATATAAAAGTTTTATAGAATAGATTAATTTTCATAAATTTAGTTTATTTTTATAAAAATATAACTTAGTTAAAAATATTGTTAAAATTAATTCTCTAATTATTCAAGAAATAAGAAAACCTTATCCGATTGTTATAGTTATAAGCCTTCATTTCGAATATAACTCACTAATATATCGCAAGTAAAAGCCATAGTGCCAACCTGAATCAACCAACAAGTCGTTGGTCTGCCTAAAACGAGCATATCTAGCCTTTCCAGCTTGATATCTATGTATGGAAGCCCTCAACTATTGTAATCAAGCAAAAACTGAAATGAATATAGATAGTTTCTAAGTTGCAAATGAAGAATGTCAAGGATAACATCACACCATCTCACCAAATTCACAGTATGATCGCTTGGTATTTCATCAAAATCAGACATTCTAATGTCAGGGATATCATCACACCCTCTAATTCAGTTTTCACATTGAATAGTGCAACCTAGTTGCCAATTCTATTCCCTATAATATTTTTAGCTGGAATAGCATATTTAGAAAATTCGTCAAAAACATAACAATGAATTACATTGATGTTGTATGTCAACGTTACCAAAATCTGAGTAGAAATTTGGCTTGTGATGCAAGAATAATGCATCAATCATGGTGAAGGTAGAGTAAAGCAAAAGCATATCTGTCAAGCTTATGCAAGTAGGATGTGAGGCAGTGGTGCAGAGTGGTGAAAGTGATATAATGGAGAAGCAGCATTTGAATACCAAGTGGTACATTTGCAGTCAAAAGCCTAAAATGTAAATTAATCAGTCAGTCACCAACCTGATTGAATTCAGAATCTTTGTCCTTTTCAATTTTATTCCAAAAAATACTCTTTATAGCCTGCTCTTTTATTCTTGCATTGGGTTGCAAATTCAAAAATGTTTTGCAGAGCACGATTCTGATAAAATGAAATGTTGAAATAATAGTTCAGAAACATACCTCCTACGACCTAGAGACTTGGAATCTTGACGCAGTAGGGAACAAGGAGTCAGCACATTCGAACCTTTGAAGCACAATTAAAACAAAGTAAGAATATTGGAACTAAAATTTTCAACATGTCCTATATAAAATGAAATTTACTCTATTGCATAGGATTGTATATCAGTGTCGTTGACAGCCTTCATATTTCTCCGGTAGTCATTTGAAAAAGAACTGTCTACTAAGTGATATTGATATTCTTATAAGTAGTGATCGGGTCAAGAAGTAAATCATAGTCAACTTATTGTTATTCTTATAAATCATAGTTTATTATTATTATTATTATAGAGGATTAAGTTATATTTTATATTTTTATAAATTAAACTTGTTAATTTTTATAAAACTCAGTTAACTTAGTTCTAGTTCTAGTTCTAGTTGTTTGACAATCACTTTGCAGAACTTACATGTTAACATGGTTAAAATAAAAAAACATTTTGCCCCTTCGCTAACTTCTTCTCTACAATCAGATATTTCAATGAAATAACATACAAGCTGCAATAAATACAAAACTTAGGTTAATTGATACTTTAATGGTATTCCTATAACATATTCACAGAATATCGGACCGAATCCTGACTAAAATATGCCATAAAATTTGAAAGGTGAAACTGTTGCAAAGCATACCAAAAGAAAGCTCAAGTGTCATTTTGTTTGTCAGCCATGCTAAAAAAATAAAAACCAAGCCATATTCATTATCTAGTTTTCACTAAAATAATGTTTTTGAAGAGCTCAAAACATAGAAAATGTTTATTCAAAATTTGAGGAAGATGATATCGGTAGACAAGAGAAATTATGACATAAACCATGCTGTTGAATTTTATCATAATTAATCTATGAAATTTTGACCAATATATTAATCACGAATTCACAAGTTCATTAAATTCACTAAATCCGAGTTGAAAATTTTTATAATACTTAGTTAGTTTTTATAAACTTATTTAATATTTATATAACTTAGTTAACTTATAATTATTATTTACTTTTTTTTAATACTTAGTTAATTTTTATAAACTTAGTAGATTTATAGATCTTAGTTAACTACATTATTATTATTATAGAAGATTTAGTTATATTTTTATACTGCTTGGTTAATTTTTATAAACTTATTGAATTTTTATAAAACTTAGTTGATTTTTATAAACTTGGTTAATTAATATTATTATTTTAGACTCGTTTAATTTTTACAATATAATTTAATTTTCATAAAACAAAATTAACTCGGTTAAATTTTATAATATTAGGTAGTGGTTTTATTTTTTATATTTTATTATGTTAGCTGTAATTTGATGTATATATTATTAAAATGGACCGGTTATAAATACATGTATATGTGTAGTTTAATAAGCAAACAAATAATAAAAATATAAGAGAAATAGTAATTGAGTAATGTTTAGTGCATGCAAAGTTGTGTTTCAATTATCAGGCCATAATATTAAATATAAAGTGCCACTATATTTGGCTACAGGATTCAACGATTAATAGAAGAAGAAAAAGCATAAAATGATCTCAAAAATAACATACATAACTTGTTACATGTCCTTGGCGATGATGGTGAGCACAAGCTCTCAACATTTTCACGATAACATCCAAGGCAAGCTGAAATGGCATCTTTGGAGACAGTTTCTAGGACAGAAAGGAATTAGATGTGAATGAAATTTTACATATACACACACAGTTGAATTACTTTTGCTATGGAATGCCGAACGCCTGTTTGAATTTGAAACAATGTCCATAGGTGCTGAAGTAGATGACTCATTCCCTTTCTAAAAGAGGTTCAGTTTAGTTATACCAACATGCTCAATCAAATTAGATGACGATGTGCAATGAACTGTAGTTAGTTTCCAATAGAAGTTGCATTGTTGATACTCATAGGAATAGGTGCAACAAGTTCACGGTATGATTTACTAAAAAGGTTAATTTGCCCGATTTACGATCATTTCAGTTCACTTTTTCAAACCTTTGTCATAGTGGTAGAAAAAGCATGTTTTGTTTTGATTATACTTCAGCAAACAAGCCTTAATGATGAATTTTTACTTCAGCTGATATTCTAACTAATTAGGGATGACCACTAGCCTTAAAACTAGATAAACAAAGTTATAAGGAACTTTTGAGATATTAACTACTTACTATATGAACTGACTGCTAATATCAAATTTTGATAACAGTTACAAACAATGTGACCAACCATCAATTTGAAAAGTATAACCATCATCAGTAAAAGCTAAAAGGTTGCCATTTTGAGCTTTGAAATGATTACCAGTTTAGTTTTGTAATGGTTATCATGCATATTGTTACCATGATTTGAAAGTTGAATATATCAACTGTAACAGCCCTAAGTATACATACGTCAAAAATACTTGAATCAGTTATGCTCCACATCAATTTGCATATAAAATAAAAACATAAAGGTGCCAAAATTACTAACGTGTGTAAGAATTAAACATGAGTTCGTAAAGAATTTTTTTGAAGAAAAAGTCTAAGAGTAATAAATTCATGCATGCATGTATGTATAAAACCCTCTGTTAGCAGAATCTCCTAAGCTTGAAAAAACTGGTGCTTCTCAATCAAACTTGGCAAGTAAAAAAGGCAAATAAGCTATAATTACCTCTAGAATAGTGTCAGCACCAAATTCGTTCCTCCACCTGAGCATTTCGGCCCACATGATTATTGCTTTCTCAATATCAAATTTTCTTGCTTTCAAAAATCTGTATAAAATAAATAAAAGAATGAAGACATCAGAGAAAGTGCTTCAGCACAAAAACTAATTAGGAACGACTGGGTTTTTACTATATGAAATGCATGGATCTACATGGTATCTTGAAAGGTTTTACATGTAGAATTAGAATTAAGGTAAAATAAATATTAGTTAACATGATTGAGCTACTTGCGTAGCCTTTAAGCAACATTTGGACATCTCCATGTGACTTAGTATAAACTTAAGATGATTATTCACGTCGTCATTATGGAAACAATTGGAGGTTGTATTTGAATTACTTCAGCAAATGCTGAAATAAAGTGAACTTTTACTTTATGATGTTCAATTCACTAAGTATGTAGATCTATGACTACTTCAAATTAAATTTCAAATAGAGAAAATTTTACTGTAACTTTTTAAATTGTTGAATCAAGAAACAATACAGATATTGTTTTTTTCGAACTGTATAGCATCAATTAATCAAAAGTAAAAACAAGAAAGGTTATGTAAAGTAGACAATTGGAAATATTTCATGAATCAGATTTCAAAGAGATCCAGAATCTACATCCTGTCTGCTAAATTAATATGTGATTTATCCAAATACTTCCCAAAACGTAAATGATATGCAATGTCAAAGGCAAAAACATACCGTGAACAAGAGAAAAGAAACGGCAACTTGAAAAGCTTGTTGAACTAAAACACCTTTGGCCTCCCTAGTTGGAACACTACATCCTGCTGCAATCCAAAAAGAAATAAAAATGGAATGAGTGACAATAATAGGGTAAATGTGAAATTAATCTAGAAAAATAAAAGCTGGACCAAGATACTACATGATAAATAGACAGCCTATTCAAATATTTAGCAGAGCGGTGAATGTAAATTCAAATGTACAGTTTAAGAATACAGAAGCATATCCTAGCAATCTCTAAATCAGTGGTTACCTATTGTACGTGCAGAAAAAATTGACAAAGCATTTTTTAAAATCATAAGTGCAACTGGTGGGGTTTAAATTCCATTTCCACCATCAGCACCACCTAGCTTCTGCCAATCAACACTCCCCTCTGCAAAACTTGGAACTGCAAGTCTACCTCAATAACTTCTGCATCACCTTCCCCCCAAAATCTATCTCCTACGTTTACTGCCAATAATCAAAAGTTCACAACCACTTCAATCACACTGTCGTATACCAGAGCAACACCACCACCATCATTCAACACAACATCTTCACTTCTGATACCAAACTCAACCATTAAGCAAATCCTCCACCATTACCACTGCAATTATCTGTGACCCCGACCGTCAACAGCAGTAGTCCCGTTAACCAATGACAAACCAACTAAAGCGATTCCATCATCTCTCCCTTAGCACCACTTACCACTGCTTGCTCGCATACGTACCACTATCCCAGATTCATCAATTTCCTACAAATATCGAGCGAACTCCTCCAATCACCCACCGCAACTTGCCACCTAACAGACCCCAAACTATCATCATCAACTTCACAAATTGCCTCACCGAAATCCCCTTATTCGAACCCACCAACCTTCAGCAATCTCCACCAAGTCAACTTATTCAGCTTGATCAACTTCGCCAATAAAACCAATCTTTATTTCCACCTCTTCGAGCACCGCCCAGCCAACCGCAACCTCATCAAGTTCCAAAGACCGATTCTCGCAGTTGCAATTTTCAGCAGTGAGGTTCTTAGGTGCGATTTCATTGAATTGAGACGCGAACGTGGATTGTGTGATTGTGATTTTAGTACCATCGCCTGGTTTGACTTTGATCCTGAATTGAGAAGTAAACGTTGAGAAGTAAACGTGGATTGTGTGAGTTATTTTTGGCTAGAAGAGGGAAGCAATTAAGATTTGGAGGCGTAGGTGATTTAGGTTTCTTATTTTGGCTAGAAGAGGGAAATTAATTTACGCGGTAATGAAATTTTTAGAGGGAACGACATTTCAAAAATTGCTGAATAAAAATCTCAGCGTTTTACTGTGTTGTTTTTAGTTTTTCCTACATATAAAAGGTTCAACAACAGCAATCAACTTTTAAACGCTGTTCCCCATTGCTGTTAAAAGCAATTTTTCTTGTAGTGCATATCTCCGGGGTGTGTTGTCCTGTTTGTGCTTGTGTTCTTCTTCAAGCATTCCCTTCTACTTCGGATCAGAGTTGAGCAGCGGAAGCAATTTGGAAGTGTATCTGCTTTTCTTTTCTGGACAGAAGAAGTTGTTGTCTTCTGATGTTGAGGAGTTGAGTTTGAGTTCTTAGTTTTGGTTGATCTTGAGGAGATCATTTTGTTGTGTTGATTAGACTAGTTTGTTTCTAGAAGCATCAGCGTAAGTTGAGCTGATTAGGGAAGTTGAAAACAGCCCAGGATTTGTCCGAAGAGTTTTGTGAATAAGAGTCGAAGGATTTGGACTCTGAAGTCGGAGATTTAATTTTGGATAAGTTTTCTCCGATCAACGGTGAGCTATTGGTTTGGGTATGTCTGTGAAGCTAGCTCTGAAGTGTTTTGGATCTTTTCTGTGATCTTGGAGAATAAGTGATTGATCTACAGGATTGAATTGCCAGTATGGATAACTGGGATTCGATGAGTTTCACGTATCTTTGAGGAAGTACGTGTATGATCTATCTCTGGTTGTGGAACCAGCAGTTCTGCAGTTTTGGTTGATAAGTTACTCGTTTGTAGTCTGATATCTTGTCTAGTGTTTTAGATATAGTTGTATAGGAGCTTTGTAGCTTCATAGTATTGTTTGTTTGGATTTTCTAGAGCGAGTATCCCGGTGGATATATATATATACACCTGGGGAAACTCGATAAAATTTTATCCAAAATTTGTCTGGATAATTAGATTTGTTTGATTGGTTGTTTTTGGTTGTTAGCATAGGTTTGATATATGCTTGTGTTTAAATTTAAAATTTAATAAGATTATTAAATTACCTTTGTTTTAAATTTCGACGACAAAATTCTTTTAAGGGGGAAGGATTGTAACATCTCGGAATTTTTAACAGTATCAATTTAATAATCTGTAGTTAAAATTAAATTGATATTGATATTATGATAATAATTATTTCAGATAAATTTAATAATCTTCTTCAATAAATATTTAAATTGGTTATTTTATCTTTGAAATGATATAAATTAATTTATATTTACAATATAAATATATGGTTCATATTTTAAATAAATTGGTATTGTTTTAAATTTAGAATAAATTCAATAAAATGTTTTATGACTTAATAAAATGAATATTTTGTAAAATGATTTTTATTTGATAAAAGAGATTTATAAAAATAATATTAATATTGTATTGACTTTATAAATAAATTTTGAATAAAATTTGTAATGTTTATTTCAAATTGAATTTATATGTATAACTTGATTTAAAAATATTTGATTTTTGAGTTTAGTTTGAATTTAAATTCAAAGTATAAAATCTAAATTGTTTTAATCTTTAACATGTATAAGTTTCATTTATTAACATAGTTTGTTTTATTTTCATTTGTAAATTCCTAAAAAATATTTTAAAATAAACTAACAACTTAAATTAAGCTAATATAACATTAATTTGTAATTAAAAACTAATTATCTTTAAGAAAACAAGTGTTTGATTCATATGCATTCAAATAGCCAAGTGTCTAACTTTTGACAAGTGTTAGAATTTTGATTTAAATTTTCTTTTCTTTTCTTAAAATCTGAAATACATTTAGTTTAGTTGCATTCTTCATTTCATATAACATTTTCATTCTTCTTTAATCAAAAGAAATTCTTCAAATTTCTTGAATCAAAATCTGCATTTTCTTAAAAACCTGCATATTAAAAATCAAATACCCTCTTCATAATTCTGAAACCCTCCATACTCAAATCTGCATTTAATCAAAGATCAAATCTGCATAATCATAAACATATGCAAATCTGCATACCTCAAAACCCTGTACAAATTTCACCTCTTCAAGATCAAATTCATTTTCATATAAAGGAAATTCAGAAAATCTGCATATCTTATTCTGTATTTCCTCAAATTCACCTGCATATCAAGCTCATCTAAACCTTGTACAAATCCAAAAATCTACACTTCATTTCAAACTCAAGTGAAACCTGCATTTTTCTGCATTTTGTTTGGAACCTGGAAATGGAAGCAAGCTTGCATTTTTATGTCTTCTGCATAATGGAGAAACAGGGACCCTGCATATTCATTTCTGCAAATTTATAAAAGGAAGCAAACCTGCATTTTTGGTATTCTGCAAATTCAAAATGGACAACAGTTGTCTGCATTCAAATAAATGTGAGTAACCTTTTAACTTTAAAATTTCAAATAGGTTGCATGCTAGTTTTTGAAATGGAATAGCTATTCTCTGATGCTATAGATAACTGTGGATATGATTTTTAATGATGTGCATGTTGTTTTGTTTTTTTTTCAAATTCCCTGTTCTGTTTTCTTTGATTTCCTGATAACCAAAATTTTGTTGAATACCTACCACTTGAATTATTTCCTGACATAAACAAAATTATAAAGCAAAGTAGGTTGTATTATTTTCATCAGTTCATGTTTAAAAATGTCAAGAAGTTAAAATTATAAGTTGACTCTGGAAACAGGGAAAAGGATCGGGCACGCTTATTTTTATCAAAACTCAATCAAATGGATATGGTAATTTAGTAGTGTAAATCAAATATCTAAACTATAACTTGATTTTTAAATCAAGTATTAGTATTCTTAGGTGTTTGATAGAGTAACAGATTGTTCTTAAACCAAAAATATGAATTTGAGCAATACTTGCAATCTGATACATGAGAAATCATAAAATTCTTCTGAGTTGTAGGGTAGGGATTATAGAACCTTAGAAAAATCAGAGAAGAATTTAAAGTCTATTTGTTAAGTTGCAGTTTGGATTCAAACTTTTTAACCCTAGTTTGAAGTGGGTCTGAGCATTTAGTCAGTGTGAAGAGATGGAATGATCGAGTGTTATGAAAATTGGTGATGGTGTAGATGATGGGTGAGGGAACCCGGGGCCGAAAGGGGTGATCGTCAGATGATCGGAGTGGCAAGAGAATGGCCGTTGACAGGTTTGAATAGAAACCTGTAAAAATAACTTTTTCCAGGTTTTGGAAATTTGGGTTTCAACGCTAATTTTTGAATTCTTTGGGTTATGTGTGATTTGGAGATGATGTGAGGGTAGCGTTGAGTTTCTGGTTGAGGCTTAATCCCCTGAGATGGTCGGCAGAGGGGGAGGTGATGGGTTCTCTGATGAACTATTTGGGTTTGGGAATGTTTCAGGGGAAATGATGGGTTTCTCGGAGTAAATGGGAGAATGACTCGAAGCAATTGATAGGAAACTCGGAGTAGTGAGGTAGAAAACTCGAAGTAAATTTGGAAGGGTCTCAGGTTGACCTGTAGTTACAGTTTACACAGTAAACTGTGTTTTGTTTTAAAAATATGGATTTTAAACTTTTAATACCTGGATTTTGGAAATTTAAAATCTGTAGTTATGGGATTAAATAAGGTTTAGGTTTAAACTTAATTTTAAAACTTAATTCAAGTTTGAATTATTTTGAATTTAAATTCCAGGTTTTTAGTTGAAACCTATTTTTCTGTTTTCTTTAAAATCTGGGTTTTAAAATTTTAAATCTGTAATTTATGATAAAAGCAAAGTTTAAGTTCAAATGCAATTCAAGTTTGCATTACTGACTTGAATTCAAATTCCAGGTTTTTAAACCTGTTTTCTTTTTTTTCTTTTTTTTCAAAATCTGGGTTTGAACTGTTTAAATCTGCAGTTTTATGTTTTGATTAAAATTTAAGAGTAAATTCAAATGCAAGTTTGAATTTTAGATTCAAATTTAAATCCCAGGTTTTGAAATAAAAAGTTTAAATTCTTAACTTAATTAACTATTTCAATTTGGTAAATAGTTGAAATTTTTAAATAATGAAGTTTTTAAAATATGAAGCAAGGTTTAAGGATAAATTTTAAATCTGGAAATCTGAGTTTAAAGTGAAGTTCAGTTTCAAATTTAAAAGAAGATTTAAATTTGAAAGTTTTAAAACATAAATGGATTGAATGCTTCTAAAATTTTGAAATAAATTTAACTTCAAATTCTTATGATTGAATTCTAAAGTCAAACTTTTGTTTTGACTTGTAATTTTAAATAAGTTTCAAATTATTTAAATTTTGATAAATTTAATATTTTTCTATTTTAAACTTGAATTTAAATTGGAATTTAAAAAGAAATTTCTAAAGTACTTTGTGTTGAATAATATTGTTTTAAACATAATAAAGTTATGTTTTATTTGGAAAATTTGATTAAGATTTATGTTTTAGAATTAATTAATAAGGTAGTTAAGATTAATTAATTAATTAAATTAAATTAATTGAATTTGGAATTAAGATCATTAATTAAGTTATTAATTAATGATAAATGAATATTAATTATGTAATTAAGTTTTAAATTAAGGTTAATTAATTTAATAATTAACTTTAATTAATAAATGATTAAAGATAATTTAATTTGTAATTAATTTGAGTTAATTACCTTATAAAATAATTTGAGGATGGTTAATGAAGGTCATTAACCATGATTATTTAACAATTAATTAATGTAGTTAATTATTTATAATTAATCAGATTAATTAATGTATTAATAATCAATTGTTAATGGTTTGAGTATAATTACTTAATAAAGTAATTAAGAAATTAATTACTTAATGTAATTAATTTAGTTTAAATGGGATTGTTTAATTTAATTAATTAAGTTTAATTAATTTTAAAAATATTGGGTTTATAAGTAATTACTTTATGTAATTAATGATTTGGGAATTACTTAGCTAAGTAATTGTTTAATAATTACATATTGTAATTAAGGAGATGTTTAAGTATGAGATAATTTGGATTAATTATTTAGTAATTAATCAAATAATAAATTAAGAAATTAATTTAAGGATAATTAATTTGGTTTAATATAATAATTAAGTTAGTTAATTACTTAGAGTAATTTATTTAAGGAATAATTAAGGATCATTAACTATTTAATTAATGATGTAATTGAAGTTGATTAATTATGATTAATTAATCAATAATAGGTAATTAAAGGTTAATTACTATTTATTTGAGAATAATTAATTTTGTGAAATTAATTAAGTATAATTACATGAATGTAATTAAGAGTAATTAATCAAGAGTGATTAATTAGGATGATCTATTTTGAATGATTAATTGATTGTAATCAATTAAATAGATGGGTAAGCAAGTTATAATTTGGTGAAGTAATTAATTTAATTCATTTTAAATTAATTAAAGTTGGGTAATTGATTTAATTCATTTTAAATTAATTAGAGATAGAGATAGTTAATTTAATTCATTTTAAATTAATTATATTGTGATAAGTAAATCTTTGCTTATGTATAAATGGATGTCATTGTTTGACTTGGATGCTTTGTGATCTCAGTAATGAGATAAATGATATTATGTGGTATGAATGTTTGATTGTGTTGTGATGATAACATAGGTTATCTATGGTGATGATAGTATATGGAATATCTATTTGATATTGATGATTGTAGATTACCTGTTATGTGATAATGTTGATTATCAGTTATGATTTATAAGTTATCTATCTGTGTATATATAGATACTGTATTGAATTGTTTTAAACCTTTAAAACAACTTGGACCCTAAAAGACACGCTTTGGATTTCGATGAGACCGGGATCGGGTTTCCATATTTGGAAATCCGAAAACCACATCGATTCCAAATAACGTTAGGTCGTGAATCCAAGTGGAGCGAGTGAAGACTCGAGGTGTAAGGGCTATTCGTCAGTATAACTCTGTGGGTGATTCCGTAATGAGTTTGACAGAATAGTACTTATAGATTCGAGATGGAGAATCAGAGTGCAAGGGTTATCGTCGTTAACTCTAAGGGTGATTCCAATATGAGTTTAACGAGATAATGCCTTCGGTTTCGTTCGAACTCGGAACGAACTTGTATGGATTGAATGCTTTCAGAACATCGTCAGGCGGACGATGAGCATTCTAAGATGATATGTCCTATAAAGGTAATCGTAGCCTCAAGCCTCATCAACCGGGAATGGCTAAAACAGGGGAGGTGCAGCAAGGCTTCGTGGGTCGCGCCCACTGGAGAGCAAGATTGATCCCTGTCTATAGGTCCCTTTATATTTCGGCTGTGTGGACGGTTTTTGAGCTCCAATCGTCGGGGTTGTCTTGTTCGGAACTATTCAGTAAGGAATGGGTCCGGCTTTGTGTTGCAGGGGAGTGGGAGTACTCCTCGGTACGGTGATCTAGGCCACGTACTGTGACGGGCGGTACCCCAGTAGCCCTGCCATTGTATGGAATCCAAAATCCAATAAGTGCCAACGGTTTTGATTGTATTACCCACTTTTGTGGCTAGTAGCTGGAATTTAATAGATGTAACAATTTCGGCTATTTCTTATTTATTTGAAAACCCTAGACACTATTATAATATCATCGGATTTCCTATCAAATGTTTTGGTTAGCGTAAGGTAAAAACTTTTCCATGTTTATGTGTGGGAAGTCTTACGTGATACCTTTCTTTTCAAAAGATTTTTGAAAGTTAAGCAACTTTAACCTGTTACTCACACCAGACCCATGTCTGACCCGGAGTTTATTTTTGTTTTTCATAAACTCTTGGGTACTCAAATTTTTATGAGTAGTCAAGGGAATTCAGGTTAGGATTCAGGTTTGCTTTGACGAATTGTGGAGGAACAAATGGAGCAGGAGGCTTCTGCGTTAGATATTAGCATTCCGTTGTGTGTTCTCTGTGTTGGTTGTATTGAGTTGTAAATACTAGACAGGTGTTTATAACTGTCTAGTATATGTGATGTGTATGCTGTGTATCTCTGATTGGTATTGTATATTATGTAAATACTTATGTTATTAATATAATTTATTCGTTCCGCTGTTGAGATTCTAGTGTTGTTTCTTCTTTCTCTTCTTTCTTTCTCCTTCTATCCCTTTCTTTCTTCTTAACGATGCGACTTCCGGGTATTTGGAAGTTGGGTCGTCACAGCAATCCCAACCAAAAATCTTTATATCTAAAATCACTTTATATTACAAATCAACATTTAAAACCATTTAAATATTCAATATTAAACGTCGAAAAATCCGCGGCGTTACATTCCCCCACCTTAAGAGAATTTCCTCCACGAAATTTTTAAGGTAGGACAAATGGTCCAAATCCATTAACCTTTTCAAAACCCACTTGGTGAAAATTTGATATTTCACTTCCCTAATCTTTTAGTTCCATTCAAAACATCTTGTTTCCATTTCCAAACCAAAACTCTTTTACTTCAATTACAATTTGAAATCAAATTTGGGGTTAACAAATATTTCCCAAAAATATTCAAAAAATTCTAACACCCTAAATTTTTGAAATTTCTTTGGTAGAGTCTTCCCTGTACGGAGAGCCTTTTGGAATTTGACAAGAGATATAAAAATATATACATCGACCCACACGTTCGAAAATATATATATATATATATATATATATATTTATATATTGTTAACCGGCATCTTGGCCCGGTTACAAAACGACAGTTGAAGACACTATTATCAGCACTAGACAAGATTCTGACCTCGAAGAGCCTGGAGGTGTTAGCAAGTTGTCAGGCCCATTAGAAGGACGTTCGGCATAAAGGGACGTTCGGTATTGAGTATCGAACGGCACCTAAAGAATGTTCGGCATCCATGAACGTTCGGCATACAGGGAATGTTCGGCATCCATGAACGTTTGGCATAAAGGGACGTTCGTTATTGAGTATCGAACGGCACCTAAAGAATGTTCGGCATCCATGAACGTTCGGCGTACAAGACACGTTCGGCATCCATGGACGTTCGGCACCACAAGGTACGTTCGGTATGTTGGTTTGCTCGGCATGGAGATAGGCTCGGCATTTATGTACGCTCGGCATAACAGTTTGTTCGGCACATCCTGTGCTCGGCATATCCTTTGCTCGGCATGTCCTGTGTTCGGCATTCCCTCTACTCGGCGTATCCTTTCACTCGGCATCCACGCCTCACTCGGCATCCCAGCATCGTTCGGCCCGCTTCCTCCATTCAACAGAGAGATCCATCGACTTGGAAAGGAGGGCTCGGCATGCCGACCGTTCGGCATGTTCCACTCAGCACACAGGGCTTATTCCATTTGGACCGAGATATTCAGCCACCAGGCCCACCAAGGAAGTCCAACCCATCTTCGTCTATAAATAGAAGGGCAGGGGCACACTGAAAAGGGACCTTTTTCCAGGAACACTGGGGAGACTCTGCCATTTTTTATACTCTCCGCTTTTTATTTCAAACTTGTATTCAAGTGATTGATTTACGGATTGTATCTGTATTCAAGTAATTGAGAAAGCAACAAAGATCAAACTCAAAGTTGATGTAGGCAATTATGCCGAACCACTATAAATCTGGCGTTCTCGTTTTTATTGTTCTTTTGACACTGAATTACACTATTCTTCTGTTTTAACTTAATCTCTTCATTAATCTCTCTACATAACTCTACTCAAGGGTGTTAGTGACCAATTTTGGTGCTAACATTTTGGTGCTTTCATTGAGAGTTGAATTCTCAGCATGATTGGATCTCATCATCTACTATTGGATTTCCATATTCACAAGATAGATCCAGTTGTCTAATAGAAAACTTCCTATTCTACTCAGATTTGAAAGAAATCTAAAGGAAGCTGATAGCCGTAGATTGGATTTACTGATGTACGCTAGATTTGGCGATTGGATGTTAAAGTTTGCACTCAAAGCCGACCCTCCTCTAAAGGCAATTCAACCGATCGCCCCAAAAAAAGTCTATGGCGATCGTTGCAGAAAAGGTGTATGCCGAGTTACACTTGGCTGAACACTCCTCGCCGATCCATCTTGGCCAAACACTCGTGGCCGATCCATCTTGGCCGAACACTCGTGGCCGAGCCATCTAGGCCGAACACTTCTCCAGGCCGATCCATACTTCTAGGCCGAAAGCTCCTCCAGGCCAAGCATGCCTCTAGGCCGAACGCTCGTCCAGGCCGAACATACCTCTAGGCCGAACGCTCCTCCAGGCCGACCATACCTCTAGGCCGAACACTCCTCCAGGCCGATCCAAACCTCTAGGCCGAACGCTCTTCCAGGCCGAACATACCTCTATGCCGAACACCTCTATAATGCCGAACGGTATTGTATATGCCGAGCGGCATCCAGACCGTTCCAAACTTAAGTTACACCGGTCTCTTATACGACCCCTATAGTGAATTCAAAACTCAACTTAATAAAGGAACATTCTATCTACTTCCCTTACATCCCCTGATCGACCGGGGCATAGAGGATCTAGCGACAGCTTCTGAACGACAACAAGGGAGTGGACAAACAACTGCTACTCGAACGATACTCTCAAAGGGATATCATATTGATCACTTGAGGATAATTGACCTCCATATATATTTTAGGAGTCGGTTAGCTGGAGAGCCTCCAACGACCATGCATCGTCTCTATGACAATAATGAATCTAAATCAAAGTGTGGAGGAGCGGAACAGACTAAGGAAAATAACAATGAAGGCCCGTTGACTAAGAATATAGATCCTATTAGCCGAAACAAGACCTCAAAATTGGGATCATATGCTCTTTGAAAGATTCAATTGACAACCTGTACTTGAAGACTCACGACTCGGAGTGGTACTGGAAACCAACCTCGAGAGATTACACCAAAAGTCTAAAGAAAATAGGGGGAATGTTGTATATTCCAAGATGCTCACTGATCCTAACACGGGCGATTACAAACACCTCTGAGGTGTGATCGAAAAGCTGATCTGGAAAGGAAAGCTTTAATAATATGTACAAGTCCTGCAGAATGGCGGACAGCAAACATCCGATGCCTATTAATAAAGGGCTATGATTATCAATTGGACTGCTGACGGCTGACATCTCTTTGAAAGGAGCCAGGGGCAAAGTCGAATAGCGAGCACACGACGCTGCTTCACTTATCAATGAGATTAATCATAATCTTCTTTAAATTATTTCCATTTCTATTTCTATTTCAAATGTTCTATGAACTACGACTAGCTTGAACTAAACTACTTTCAAAACAATGCAGGTGACCAGGTACTCGGATTTGGTCGCCAACCAATCCACGCAGACCATGATCGGACGTGTGGAGTACATCTAGATGAGAATAATTCAATCGCTCATCATCAATCATGTGCCTTTAATTTAGGGCCAAGAACTAGAGATTGAAAAGCTCATTACGATTAGAGCCCAAATATAAAGTCGACATGACTGACCATCTATTCATTGACCTCCACGTTTGACTCGGAGACCTGAACAAGGCTTGGAATTAGTATGGCCTGATCGCCCACTCAAATCAAGTCATAGAACAAAGTTTGACAAAATACAGAGGCCTCTTCTGAAGCTCAGTGACGCCAAGATCTGTCTAGAGTGGACGTGATTTGATCATCTACACACCAAATCCTGCCTTCAACACAAAAGAAGGAGATACGGAGCAAATTGTAAGAGATTCTGCTATCTAACCCAACAGGGATGTGATCCAACCATCTGTCATATACCTCCTTCCTTGACTCGATTGGAAGAGCTATAATTACCAAGCGGACGAGAATCGATCGTCCATTTTTCAAATTTCGTCCCTTGAGCTGGGGGCAAGATCCCATTCCATGAGCAAACGTGGTTCGACTGTTCATTCGACAACATTAGCCTCGATACGGTAGATGAATACAAATTAAAGAGTATAAATGACTTAAACCTCCAAGTCCCCAGAGCGTGGACTGGAGTACTCTAAGTCCCCAGAGCGCGGACTAGAGTATAAATAACCTAAACCTCCAAGTCCCCAGAGTGCGGACTGGAGTACTCTAAGTCCCCAGAGCGCGGACTAGAGTATAAATGACTTAAACCTCTAAGTCCCCAAAGCGCGGACTGGAGTACTCTAAGTCCCCAGAGCGCGGACTAGAGTATAAACGACTTAAACCTCCAAGTCCCCAAAGCGTGGACTGGAGTACTCTAAGTCCGCAGAGTGCGGACTAGAATACGACTACTATCGACTTAAACCTCCAAGTCCCCAGAGCGTGGACTGGAGTACTCTAAGTCCACAGAGCGCGGGCTAGAGTATAAACGACTTAAACCTCCAAGTCCCCAGAGCGTGGACTGGAGTACTCTAAGTCCTCAGAGCGCGGACTAGAGTATAAATGACTTAAACCTCCAAGTCCCCAGAGCGCGGACTGGAGTACTCTAAGTCCCCAGAGCGCGGACAAGAGTATACATGACTTAAACCTCCAAGTCCCTAGAGTGTGGACTGGAGTACTCTAAGTCCCCAGAGCACGGACTAGAGTATAAACGACTTAAACCTCCAAGTCCCCAGACCGTGGACTGGAGTACTCTAAGTCCCCAGAGCGCGGACTAGAGTATAAACGACTTAAACCTCCAAGTCCCCAGAGCGTGGACTGGAGTACTCTAAGTCCCCAGAGTGTGGACTAGAGTATAAACGACTTAAACCTCCAAGTCCCCAGAGCGCGTACTGGAGTACTTTAAGTCCCCAGAGCGCGGATAAGAGTATACATGACTTAAACCTCCAAGTCCCCAGAGTGTGGACTGGAGTACTCTAAGTCCCCAGAGCGCGGACTAGAGTATAAACGACTTAAACCTCCAAGTCCCCAGAGTGTGGACTGGAGTACTCTAAGTCCCCAGAGTGCGGACTAGAGTATAAATGACTTAAACCTCCAAGTCCCCAGAGTGTGGACTGGAGTACCCTAAGTCCCCAGAGCGCGGACTAGAGTATAAATGACTTAAACCTCCAAGTCCCCAGAGCGTGGACTGGAGTACTCTAAGTCCCCAGAGCGCGGACTAGAGTATGAATGACTGGAACCTCCAAGTCCCCAGAGTGCGGACTGGAGTACTCTAAGTCCCCAGAGTGCGGACTCGAATATAAGCAATTCGGATCTCCTAGTTCCCTGAATATGAACTATGACACAGATGACTTGAATTTGTCAAATCCCTGACATACGGGCTAGAATGTATTCTATGTGCTTGAAGCACGGAATGGAAGTTCAACAACTCCCGAAGTGTTTCCGAGTTATATGAAGATGGACCGAGAAGTCTATGTTACTTACAACTGCTTGGATCAACATCACAATCACAAAGAAAACTGAACAATAAGAGTCTTTTGTAAGACGAAAAAAGGAACTAAACTTTAATGAGAAATGAGTTCCTATTACAACCCTCCAAAGTTCGGAGTCGACATTCTATTTACAAGGACTAAGGAAATAGATGAAAATAATTACATGACTTAAACTAACTCTCGTTGAACGAGGATAGTAATCACTTCTTGTACTTCTTCAACTCCTTTCCGGACGACTCCTCTCCATAGCATTTACCCTTGGTACTCTTCTTTGATAGAGGGGTAGCAACTGAAGAAGTACGGAGAACTTCCATAGGCTTGGACCCGCCAGGAAGGATGACCTTCAACGGCTTGTTCAAAGGATCGTCCAAGTCCACAACTCGGGGCTCGACCTTGACCCTGACCTTCTATTTCTCGAGCCGATCCTCCATGTTCAATTCGGATATGTGATTAGAGGCGCCTGTAATTTCTACTTCACAACCCCCGTCGGTATAGGAGGAGGTTCCGGACTTGTCTTCATCAAGCGCTCCAATCACCTGAGCGCGGACGGGAGTACTCTAAGTCCCTAGAGTGCGGACTAGAGTATAAACGACTTAAACTTCCAAGTCCCCAGAGTGCGGACTGTAGTACGCTAAGTCCCCAGAGTGCGGACTAGAATATGAACGACTTAAACCTCCAAGTCCCCTGAGTGCGGACTGGAGTACTCTAAGTCCCTAGAGTGCGGACTCGAGTATAAACGACTCAGACACCTCTATGTCCCCAGAGTACGGACTAAAGTGCTCCTAGTTCCCTGAGTGCGGACTAGAGTATAAACGACCTAAGAACCTCTACATCCCCAGAGTGCGGACTAGAGTGCTCTAAGTCCCGTGAGTGCGGACTAGAGTATAAACAGCTTAAAAAACCTCTACATCCCCATAGTGAGGACTACGGTACTCTCAGCCCCTATAGCACGGACTAGATTATAGAAGACTTGAGAAGAATCTCCAAATCCCAGAAGCGGACTAGATTACTCTAAAATCTCAGAATGCGGACTGGAGTATAAACGAGTTGACAAAAATCCTTGCGTCTCGAACTGTGGACTAAAGCATAAACTGTTCGACAAATCTCTAAGTCCCCAGAGCATGGACCGAAGCATGAGTAAAAATTGGGCGCGAATCAACCGGGGGGAGAATAACACTAAGTCACCAGAATGCAGAGTGGTGTATAGACATCGATAAATAGACGAGTGGATTCCAACCATTCTCTATTACGCAAACTTCGGCATGGAATCGACCGAAGGATTATTAACCCGCTAAGGATGGAGTTCGACCATCCAACTAGTGGCCTGGCCAAATCAATGCTGGAGCATGGGTACAAATCACTAAAAAGCTGAATACGACAGCTTACTATAGCTCTAGCGTGGCGTTCTTTATAACTTGAAGCAACGACTACAGGGAAGCCTCAATACAAAACCAATCGAAATGGCATCCAAAGCTACGAGCAATCGACTATATCATACCTCAGATCGAGGGTCAATACCGATCCGCACCAAGCACATACGAATGTGACTCGGATGTTTCTTGAAAAACTATGACCTCCAGAGTGTGGAAAGGAGGGTAAACCATGAATGCTTGGTCAAAAATTCTCCAGCACCCTCATTCGATTCGTCAGGAGGAGTATGAAGCTGGATGAGCATAACCCGACTGCATTTGTAGCCAACTTTACCCCGAGAACTGATTACAGAGCATGAACCAAAGTGGACGTAGATGACCATCCATTGTCCAAATTACGCCCTGAAACTGATGTGGCATCGAAGTATTCCTCTTGGAATGAAAAACCACGATAAAATCCGAGATAGGTGAGACCTAGTCTCCCATCGATTGACATGATCCCACGATTCAACAGGAAAGAGAGTAAAGCTAAAGTGGGCGTGGATGGCCTTCCTACTTATCGGTATATCCCCCAGACTTGGGGGCACGAGCGAGGAGCAAGATGAATGTGAACCGACTATTCACCGATCACCTTTATGTCTTTGGAACTTAGTTGAAAACATAAACATAGCTAGGACGAGACTTAACCGTCCATGCAGTACATTTATCAACCCGAGATTGGGAGAAGACGCATGGTCATCCTAAAACTGGCTACGATAGCTCAGTATTAAAACTTATATATAGTGCTTACAGTTGCTCAAGGAGACGACCGAAAGGATGCCTAGAGATTGAATCATTGGATTGACACCTTAGCTCATGAGCAATTGACTTTCACTCCAACCCGAAGGACGGGTAAAGGATCATGAATGCATTGAATAGAAAGTGCGTTACTCGAATACACAAGCAAATTCAAACTCATAGCAAGATCCAGCTATATGGTTGCACGCCACTCGAGGCTGACCCCCACTCGACATTTCCTTCAATGCGCTTTTAAGCCTGATCTTTGGCCATTTGTTGATAATCTATTACAGCATTCAGAGTCCTTCGCTATTAGACTTAAAAACTAATGACAAGACTCTAGGGTTCGGCTAGAGCAACCATCATTATTGGTCGTCCCAACCATATTCTATACTCAAAGAATCTGGGATGGCGCCTGCTAAGGTGACGGTCGACATTACACTCAGCCATGGCGACCCTTTCCGGGTGCTGAATATCGGATCACAACTCAGTGTAGTGATGATAAAAGAATTAGTTGGATTTTCTGAATAAGTGATGATATGTTCCCATGGACCCATTCTGACAAGCATATGTGATTTCATTAACTATCGCGAGCCATGCATTGGATATCAACCCGAAGCTACAAAAGCTAGCATAATATCTATTGATTTCACCATGAAAGCTCCACTCTTACTTTTAGGCTCAATACATCAAAGTCTATGCCTACCAGCCGTTGCGACAGGGCATACAATGACCTAAGATGTCTGAAAGACTACTTAAATAAAATATCAAACTAAGCTAATTCGATATCACTTATTTCCCTCGAAGGGCTATCTAAGGACGGAAATCAGCAGACCTCACACCCAAATTCACTACCTCAGAACACTACTCGAAGAGTAGCAGAGAACCAACCATAAGATGGAAAATATACGTGGATGGAGCATCCAATGATCAGTGTTATGGCATAGGAGTCATGATAAAAGGAACGATCGATCTGCTACGTCCTGAAACTCGATTTTCCTATAACAAACAACGATGCTTAGTATGAAGCCTTGGCTGCCAGCCTCAAACTTGCTAGAGGATTTGAAGTGAAAACTTTACATATCTTTTGTGATTCCTGATTGGTAGTATACAAATTTAAGGAAGTTGATCTTGCTAGGGGGCATTGTCTTGCTCCTTATCTCGACCAAGTCCAAGGGCCACTAACCGACTTCACGTATTACATCATTACACACCTCAGCGAACAAAATGAAAAGGTGTCATGGTTGACTCCCATCAAAGACTGTCTACAATGAGGAATTCTTACTGAACGGAGGAATGGAAAACGACAGATCCTCCTAAAATCTTCATACCGAATCATCTAAGAATAAGTCGTTTGTCAAAAGGAGTTTATCCATCCCCATGCTTCGGCGCATCGCCCATGATGATATCTTGAGCAACTTCTATGAAGAAGAATGTGGTAATAGCATCAGGGGGAAAACCATGATAAAGAAGATACTTTGCTACAGGTATTACTGGCCAACTATCAAGCTAGATACGGTCGATCATGCTAGACAATGCAAAATGTGCAAGATGTTTGCAAAAATCCAGGAACCCCACCGATGGAAATTACTCAAATGGCTAGTCCACGGCCGTTTCCCACTTGGGGGCATTGACGTCCTCTTCTTACCAATCCTAAAGGTTGAAGCTGTGAACAAAATCATAGAGTTTTTACTGAAGAGGGGTTTGGAAAACTCCTCAAGTGGTTGATTGCAACCCTTATTTCACAGAAAATACAAGCAAGGAATCGCAATTGAATTGCAATTAAACTAGACGGAGTTGGCGACGACTTATGAGCATATAAAACGCATTCGAGAGCCAATGGAAAGAACATGTACCCAAACGTGCATGTGTATATCCGAACAAGTCCGACTTCTTGAAATCAACAGAAATTAAATTCTTAATAAGGGTTATTGAGAAAATATTAGATCAGATAGCCGAAGCTTGCTAGCTCTGTAGAATCAGACACGAGTGGTCACTGATGAACTACAACCCTGGATTTATAATATTGGGAATCAACCAAGCGTCAAGACGGCCAAAGAAAGATATGACAGCTTGGGAGGATAAAGTCGAAGGATAATGATTATTAAAGAAACATGATGGATTTCTTTCTGAAGACAAGGAATACTCGCTGATTCAAAGCGTGTTGTGTTGCTTCACACGACACGCTTTGGGGGGCAAATGTTAACCGGCATCTTGGCCCGGTTACAAAACGACAGTTGAAGACACTATTATCAGCACTAGACAAGATTCTGACCTCGAACAGCCTGGAGGTGTTAGCAAGTTGTCTGGCCCATTAGAAGGACGTTCAGCATAAAGGGACGTTCGGTATTGAGTATCGAAAGGCACCTAAAGAATGTTCGGCATCCATGAACGTTCGGCATACAGGGAATGTTCGGCATCCATGAACGTTCGGCATAAAGGGACGTACGGTATTGAGTATCGAACGGCACCTAAAGAATGTTCGACATCCATGAACGTTCGGCGTACAAGGCACGTTCGGTATCCATGGACGTTCGGCACCACAAGGTACGTTCAGTATGTTGGTTTGCTCGGCATGGAGATAGGCTCGGCATTTATGTACGCTCGACATAACAGTTTGTTCGGCACATCCTGTGCTCGGCATATCCTTTGCTCGGCATGTCCTGTGTTCGGCATTCCCTCTACTCGGCGTATCCTTTCACTCGGCATCCACGCCTTACTCGGCATCCCAGCATCGTTCGGCCCGCTTCCTCCATTCAACAGAGAGATCCATCGACTTGGAAAGGAGGGCTTGGCATGCCGACCGTTCGGCATGTTCCACTCAGCACACAGGGCTTATTCCATTTGGACCGAGATATTCAGCCACCAGGCCCACCAAGGAAGTCCAACCCATCTTCGTCTATAAATAGAAGGGCAGGGGCACACTGAAAAGGCACCTTTTTCCAGGAACACTGGGGAGACTTTGCCATTTTTTATACTCTCCGCTTTTTATTTCAAACTTGTATTCAAGTGATTGATTTACGGATTGTATATGTATTCAAGTAATTGAGAAAGCAACAAAGATCAAACTCAAAGTGGATGTAGGCAATTATGCCGAACCACTATAAATCTGGTGTTCTCGTTTTTATTGTTCTTTTGACACTGAATTACACTATTCTTCTGTTTTAACTTAATCTCTTCATTAATCTCTCTACATAACTCTACTCAAGGGTGTTAGTGACCAATTTTGGTGCTAACATATATATATATATATTTATATATTTGCGGTATTTAATCCGAAAACGTACCTTATTTGAGCTTTTTAAGCAAGTGGCTTATTTTATATGCAATTTCACAACCTAAAACTAGCCCAATAGCCTTTGGGTACTTATACTTACTCAATTCAAATATATAGGTACCAAAATATGAAATTCAAGTAACATTTCATTTATTTAAATAGTTAAAACACATATCGCACATCTAAACATGTTAAACATGTATTTATAGGTAACCACAAGGTTCCAATACCAATTTAATTGCTTTCCCTCGATTTTCATACCATTCTGCTCAATTCGAAATGATTTACAATCTAATTGTTTGCATTCAATTCATATTTTTACCAAACAAACTCATATCCATTTCAAATTGATTCAAAATCGATTTATTCACTTGCCATTGATTCATAGAATTTTATCCACTTTCATTCATGACAAACGACAATATTTCCATGCAAATTCGTAATTTTCATCTAATAAAATAACCAAATAAGCTTATAGCTATTTTTAATTGATTATGACATAATTATACCCTATTTTATTCCATTTCCAATTGGTTCTAAATCAATTCATTTTCATTCCATTCATATCCACTTCAAAACTCAGTTTCATTCATTTAAATAATATCCCAAAGCCATATTCAATTTATTCACTCTTAAATTGAATTTATTTATAACTCAGGTCGGTGCTATTTCAATCAAATTCCATTTTATTCAACCGCATTTCCCATTTTATTTAATTCGCTTATAATTAAGTCAAATTTATTTACAACTCAGGTTCCAGATTTAACTCCAATTTCAATCCATAATTCGTTTTACTTAACCAAGTTAATATCCATTTTTATATTCAATTCACTAATTAATCATCTAATTAGCACACTTCCATTTTAATTTACTTGAGCTCAAACTCATCTTAAAATTCAAGTTTGGATTTTATTTCTTTACCAACACATCCAATTATTTTTATTTTGGTTTTTCTATTCACTTTTCCAATTCATAAGTTACACAACTTATTTCTCACGTTTCCATCAATTCTATATTGAATATATTCACATTTTATTACTGACTCAAGATTATACAACACTTTATAATTTAAATATATATTTATCCCATTCCTTTATGCACATTCCTCATTCACATTCATATGCATTTATATTTAGCTAACTTCATTATGATCTATTCATTTTATTCCATCGATTACAATCACATCATTTAACTTTGCCTAAATTAACTCACCATTTCATAAATTCCCTTTACATTCAATAACATAACTTATAGTTATATAATCATTTTACAATTCCAACTTTATATTTAATCCAATTCAAATCCAATTTAAATTTTATTTAACTTAGCTTAAGTTAAATTCCATTCATTTCACTTATCGACGTTAAAATTTAATTTCAAAATTCAAATTCCACACTTTCCTTTCTTATTGAATTCATTCACAATTTACAAGTTCACAACTTATTACCAAATGTTCTTTCCAAGATTTTAAATTAAAATTCCAGAATTCTAACACCCAGGTTTATTTCTTATGATTTTAAAATCACAAATATCCCAAATCACACTTTTTAAATTTAAACCAAATCTAGATTTTATCTAAAAAAATCCCTTTGGAGTTTCCAAAAAAACGTTTGTATTTTAACAAAAATCAAATCACTACGGTAGCAAATCCATCACTTAGAAACTCGAAAATGAATACTGAAGATGGTGCGCCCATCCCCAAAATTATTTTCTAACGACTGAAGTGAGTTCAGTGCTTTTACCACTTTCAAAATCTATTTTAAAAAATTTCCATTCAAAATATTCCCAAAAATAATACTCTTATTATTATTTTCCACACCACTTTGAAAAACATATTTCCAAACTTCCCAAAATTTAAATTTCCAAATTCTAGTTTGAGTCTAATTTTAGTTGTATAAATTCCACCCTTCAAATTCCCTTTGGTTATATAAACCATTTCAATTTTTTTCAGTCTCGTTTTGACTATAATATTATCATTCAAACACTCCAAATTTACTATAATAATTTCTGAAAAATTATTCATTTGTTTCAATAAATATAATTTTGGGTAAAATTATTTCATTTACCCACTTTTAAAACAATACTGTGTCGAATTGCTCTATTTAAGTATTTAGAAACCCCTATCAATACAGTTGTACAGACTTTGCCGACCAGACTTCATAATCCACTCAGTAAAGCAAACAATACTATATAAAACATTTTTTATTCACTAACAAATGCGCGCCCATATCTGATAATACACTCAAACTCATTCTAGGAAACTACTGACTCTATCCTTGATGAGTAATCCTTAACAAAGTCAAGTTTCTCACTTAACCTTGAACTTTGATACCAACTGTAATGAATGGGATTTTCGACCAACATCTATGTGTTCACTATATAACATGTCGGATATTCAAGTGTTGAAAATACCGATTGTTAGGGGTTAAGAAGAAAAAGGTAGAAGAAAATAGAAACAACACAGAATCGCACAATCGCAGCGGAACAAAATATAACATACATATATGTATATGTATATAAACAGATTTTTATATAAAAAAATCTGTAACTTTTCATACCTACAATCATTAGAGTACAATAATCAATATATCAATCTGGTTAGTTATAATAACTTGTCCTCATACAGTAGAGATATAAATCAAGTACGAAAACACATCTCTGCCATCCAACTCGATTTCCTTTAAAATAATCTAAATTGACATATAAATATTTTCATACCTAAAATCCCTTTTAATTCCTTTAAATTCAAATATAATATTTATGGCATTTAAAATAATGAAATTCAGGCCAGTGCTACTATAGCATCCAATTATTCAAATCACAACCATAATCTATAACATATTATTCTACCATCATATATCATTATATATGAAAGTAAAATCAATATTTTGGAAGAATCCAATAAGATCCCTCCAACCTATTTCCCTGCGTCCATAGATGTTAATAAAACAAAAAAATACCAATCCCACTTCGAAAGGGATATCCGGTATATAGGGTCATCCTCTATTATGGAGAGAGCATAAGGTCTCATCCGCTCCAACGGCGGGTACATATCCAACTACTAACATATATACTATTATATATATAATAAATATCCAATTGATAATAATATATTAATTCATCCAGTCAATCAATAATGATTTTAAGTTATTATAAATTAAATTAGTCTACCAAATTGACTGAAATTTACTCACCGTGATTTTTAAATGTTGCCTAACTTCTAGATTTTAAATTATCTAAAATCTCAACTGATTCTGAAAAATCCCAAACCAATTTCATTATATAGCCTATGACCCTAAGTAGCCAACCTGTCGGCTTCATACAATTTCGACCTCGAATAACAAGGTTATTAAATTTTTAGTTATCGATTTACAACTAAAATTAGTTTAATTAATTACTTAATTCATAAATTAAATTATCATATTAACTTTTAGTTGCAACATCTAAATTACCTCCTTCCAACTGCAGCAGCCTTCACCAATATCGTCCGCTCTTCCCTGCCTCTCTCGTTCCCAAGCATCTGCCTCGCATACAACCAATGCACAGCTGCAGTTCTTCATATGGCATGAACTCATCCAAATATGGTAAACATACCATTTCCATCTCTCTGTCTACCACATCGTCCAAGGACGTGCACATCACTGCCACGACTCCACCTCCCTTTGCAAACCCCTAACTCCCTCGATCAGTGGAAAAAAGATCACCAAGACCACTGAAACTCGCCCTCCACCTTTTGACTCTCCTGTGCGAACCATGCTGCGTTGTGCTTCTCTACTTTGTAAATGACAAAAAGATGCTACTCCAGTCAAGTTGTCTTCCCCCGTCGCATCGCGATTACAGCCAGGCTCAAGTTCGAGCCTTCACTTCTAGGCATGGTGCTACCTCCTCTCAAGGCGCATTCTAGACGAAGTCGCATGACTTCAACTCGATCGCGCATAATTGATTTTTTTTAATTTTTCGAGTGGATCATGATTCAGTGTTTTAGAGTTCGAACTGATTTTGATTTTATTTTTTTCTACTTTTTTAAAATCTGATTTTCATGAATTTAAAACTGAAGAGGAAGAAAAGGGTAATGCAATTTTAAATGCAGGAGAGGCAGCTATGTTCAGATAGTAGGTCGACACAAATCAGATGCTAGGGTGGCTGATGATTGACTTGATTTGATTTCATATTTATCCATCCAAATATCCTATATTATCTACAGGGAAACTTCAAACTTCTATTCAGGTGTGGCGCTTGGCATTTTTAATGTTATACCTATATTTTGTACCCAATGGAATTAGTCTCAAGGACTAATTCAATCGTCTGTGGAAGATAGATTTTTAAATCGACTGTTTAAATTAAATCCAATAAAATTAGTTCTTTGCATTTTCAGATCGTACGACCAAACGGTGAATCTAAACGCTACAAATTTTGAACTCCGATAATACACTATTATGGATCTATTAAAACTAGTTTTGTCGAATTCCGAGACTGTGCCCCGGATTGCTATTTTAACGCATCGATTAAATCGATGATTTCAATAATTTACAAATTCACTTGAATTAGTGTTTAAAAACATATAAATTAAATTCTAGTTCAAAATAGTATTTGTTAGAAATCATTTTGATTGAAATTTATCTCAAATTTCAATTATTCACCATTTTCGTATTACCATAAATTGCTATATTTAATATTTAAATTTTAAATTCATTCTTTAATCCCAACTAAAAAACTTCATATCGAAAATTGAATTATATTCCAAATCAATATTTAAAACCATTTAAATAATCAATATTAAACATCGAAAAATCCAGGTCGTTACAGCGATGACGTATTTTGTACTATCTGCGGTAGGGATAGGCCGGTTCTATGTTAGTAGAAAGTAGTAAGGCCGTACCTTGGTACTTTCCTCTAGAGATGTACCATATGAAAGGTAGTCCCTTACTTTGTCATTATTGAAAATCCATTCCCCATACGTGCCTTTAAGATTTTGACTGTAGAACCTAGTATGCTGGAATTTAAATAATGTAACAATTTCAGCTATAAATGATGTGTTGTTTGAACGGGTTTAAAAGAATGTCATTAGAAATAATACCAAGCATTTGATAAAAAAAATTTAGTTATCATAAGGTAAAAACGTGTCCATGTTTATGTGCGACCTATTCTTACGGGATACTCTTCTGTTTAAGGGTTTTGTTTGGCATCAAATATAATCTGTGATATTATCTTATATATTTATGATTTGCATTTCTCACGATGTTTTGCCAGACTGATCCAAGTATTTTTAATACTCAGGTCAATTCTGAGTAGTTTTAGGATTAGTTGAAGACGCTTGGAGTTTCCAAAAGAGGGTTGAAGATCTTCATATGGACGTAGTTTACTTTTCCATTGTGTTTGTTGTTTTTCAGCAATTTAAGGATAGGTATTTATAACTGTCCTAGCTGAGCTCAGAATAGACTATGATATATGTATTTAAAAAAATTCCACTGTAAAGATTATTGAAATAATATTAATTTTTCCATTCATGAGAGATTTTGTTCTGCCTCCCATTTCTTTTACCAATGACAATCGATTTTTGCAGCACTTGAATGCTCAACATGTAATACAGTAGGCATATTAGTGTTGATTTTCTAGGATTGAAATCCCGGTCATGACATTTGGTATCAGAGCTTAGGTTGAGTGAACGCCTAAGCCTAGTATAGGTAAAGTCTTAAAATCTCATCAGAGATAGGGTTAGTAATACCCAAGGATGGGTAATTAATTAGAGATACGGTAAAGGACACCCTAAAATGAGTTAAGAGTATTATATATGAGCATGTATTTGTTAATGCTATATATAAAATTATATTTGTTTTGGAAAATCGGCAAATGAAATAATTTTACCTAGGATTATACTTTGAATATAAAGTAATATCTTTCAAATGATATAGCTATTTGTGTAGTGTTGTGATAATATTCAATTGTTATCATTTATTGATTGGTTGTTTGGTTTAAAAGGTTAAATACAAACTCCTAAAATATATTTAGTTCCACAATTTGACTATATGGTTTTCGATGAATAATGATGCTAGTTTAAGATTGAATGAATCTATTTAAGATAAATAAATTTTATGAATGTAATTTATAAGCATTTTTTAAATAACCGTTTTTTATAAAGGGATTTTTGAGAATTTAAATCTCGGTATTTTAAAAAAAGAAAATCTTATGGCTAACTAGTTTGAGTGGCTCAAAAGTAACTAAAAATGGGTAAGATTTATGTTCAGATGGTAAACACCTCTCTGAAGTATTCCCCTTCTTGTTAAGGGAATATGCGATATTATTGGTAGTACCTAATTCCTTGATATCATTTTTGAGTCACTCGATCTATATAATTTTCTAAGGTTAAAATGATAATATGAATCAATAATTTATATATTAATTAGTGATTGTTAATTGTTACCAAGGTGTCTGCATTTAATATTTTTAAGGGAGTATATTATAATATAAGGAGTTTATTAAAATTTTAAAAATAAAAGACAATTTATCTTTTAATTTGAAACAATTTCTTTGGAAAGAAGATAAAAAAGAATTTTTTTTTTGGTAAATAAAATTTTAGTGTGATTATATATAAAGAAGCATCTTTACAAAAATGAGTGTTTTAACAAATAAATGTTTTTATAAATGAGATTTTGGTAAATTAAACTTAGTAGAAGATTTTTGTAAAGCCAATTTTATTAAAAGCTATGTTTTTTGTAAAACTTTTAAAAGAACATTTAAATAAGAAGAACAACATTTAAAGATATCTTATAAGTAAGCATTGAAATTACTATGGATTCGAAAAGGTTTAAAACATTTGGATAGGATTTTATGATATGTTTTCATAAGTAATTTGAAAAGGAATTAGATATAACTAAGTACGTATGAGATAAGTAGATTATTTCCCAGCACGATTCTGATCTAAGATTCGATTACGGTAATTTGAGGTGTTTACACTTGTCTGAGAAAGGATTTATGTTTAACGGCTAATTTTCTGTCGGTTTAGAAAATAGCCAAAAAAAATTAAATTAAAATTAAATGCAAGCAAATAGCGTACAATTCTAGTACGTGGCGAGTATATGTCGATCTGCAGGGAATTGTTTGGATTTAAAATTTTATTTAATCAAATTAACCAAGACTTTGAATTGTTTTAAGATAAAAATGTAGAAAAAATAGCTAACGAAAATGGATAAAAATAAGAGAGTTTGAAGGCAATTTAAAGGCAAATCCCTTCTCACGATCAGAAAAATCAACATATATGAAATTATGATTTCTCTTTTTTGGTCATTCGTGAATTTGATTAATGTATTTATCATAATTATGGAATATTTATGCTATTAATTAGCCCAATATAAACCATCAAATAACACGCCCATTAAATCACTTCTTAACTCTTATGAAAATGGCAATGAAATTAAAAATAAAATTTATTCTATGTATGGTCTATTAACTATTATTAGAAATATAGACCATCGAATTTTGACTTTAAAATCACTTCATTACATAATCATATGTTGATGATGAAGTAATTTGTGTTTTGTTTGTCTAAACATAACTTATTTGGTACCAACAACATAGGCTATAAAATTAAAAGCTAAATACAAATTTTAACCAAATCAAACATTGTCATTAAGCACAAAAAGAGATCACAAGTTATCAAATTATATTGAATCTACATGATTAAGAGAGCTTCGTTACCTTAAATTGAAGGGGTTTAGCCTCTCATATTTGTTATCAATTCAACAATTGTAGTTTGCAACATGGAGCAAAAACAAAAGGAAAATGCAAGTTAAGTAAGAAGTGAACAAATTAAACTAAAATAAAAGCTAATATACTTGCATAAATAAAAAGACCTACACTACTAACATGAAAGTTAAAGCAAGTAAATAAAAAGAAACTAAATCAAAATTGCATTAAAAGAAAGTTACATAAAAAAATGGCTACGTAGCCATGCAAGTTATATAAGAAGAGAACTAATTAAACTAAAATAAAAGCTAATCTACTTGCAAAAATAAAAAGATCCACACTACTAACATAAAAGGAAAAGGCAAGTAAATAAAAAGAGATTGGATTAAAATTGGATTAAAAGAAAATTAAAGAATAAAATGGCTAAGTAGCCATGAAAGAGAAAAGATAACTTTGTTTATTTTGGAGCCTCAAACTAAACTAACTAAATTGGAGGCTAAGGAGATATGAGATTAATTACATGAACATATGAGGTATTTATATAAGCCTAAAACCCTAATCATATTTTTGGGAACTACCCAACTACCCATGTAGGAATTGTCGTCCCCAACTTATCATTAGCACGAGATAATCCTCCATTTAAATATGCCTGAAACTTTTAGCGCCGCTAACTTATGCATTAGCTTCTAATTGTAGATTAAGATAACTGGGTAGGTGGGGTCCTCCATGATACTTGGTTTGAATTATTTCCATCTTCATTCCTTTGTATCTTCTTGTGAATGCATAATTTACATGAAGCCACTTGTAATTTGAATTCAAATTCCTGCAAAATAGCATAAAAATTTCCAAGTAAATTTCTCAAATAAATATATGCACAAAAATGACCATTTTGCCCCTATATCAAGATGAATAAATTATGATTTGAAAATAATTGAAATACTGGTATAACATGTTAAAATACCCTATATGCTCATTTATTTAATTAGATTAGTTAAATATTGAAGTAAGAATATGCATGTTTACGTGCACATCAATTTATCACTCGATTCTTGACGATGAACATTAATGAGGATTTAATCTCATATTAAAATACCCTATAAGGTCTGGAGGTCATAGTAAAATATTAAAATAGCTTAAATGCTTGCATCTCATATTCTAACATATTTGGTACACAACTAAAATCGTAGAGCACTTATTGGAAAATGGATTCCATATAATGACTAGGCACTGGGGTACCACCTATCACAGTACAAGTCTAGAAGATGCACCGAGGACATTGTTAGGATCCCCTACCAACACAAAACCGGCCTACCCCTTACTGGATAGTATCGAATATGTCATCACCCCGGTTGCTTTGCTACCCTTTTTATCGAGATCTCTTGCACAACTAATCCATAAATATATAGACGTATCTAGAAGGATGACAACATACCTTAATGGGCGCGACCCATTTAGCCTTGTTGCATCTCCGCTAATTTTCAGTTATTACCGGTTGATAAGGCTTGAGGCTATGTTTTACCTTTTTTAATAGCAATCCCACTTGGAATGCTAACACTGCCCTCCAAGCATCAATGCAATGCTAGCATTTATCCATACATGTTGTCCAGGATAAGGACAAACCGAAGACACTACTTCTTTTACATCCATTTTAGAATCACCCTTGGGATTAGTAGTAAGCAGCCCTTGCATTTCAATGCTCCATCTTTGATTCCATATTTTTCAAGATGTCTTCAATTTGAAACGCTTGAGTTGGATCAAAGTGGTTTTCGGATAACAGATCCGATCTCGGTCTCTCCGCAACCACTTTCGATAATTTTCGATAAACTCAATCCTAGTTCATTAAGCATATAAAATATAAGAGCGGAGTTCACCTCCTAACTGTTTATGGACGGATTTCCTTATCATTTATCCAAGAAGAACGAAACAATGTATACATGCATAGTACATGATCATTGGGTCTGACTGTGCTATATTACTCACTTGTTTCTCCTAGATATTTCCAAAGTTACGTTTAAGTCTAGATTTTGATAGTCGGTTATTTAACTATCAAATAAAAACAACATTGATTTGACTCCACATAGGATCCACCAAGTCGTTATTCACTAATCTTTCATTATTTAAAACATTTTGCAAAACTTTATCTTAAGATCTTTTTAAAACACTATTCCCAAAACTCTTTACATTTCTTTTATACTTGGAATTTTTACTTATCCTAAAATTATAGGTATTTACCAAAAACATTTGGAAAATTCCCTTCCTCAAATTCCATATTAAATAGCCAAGAAATTCCCTTTTCAAAACATCACTTACAGTAGTACCCAATCACTTTATAAAACTCATTCACTTATCCCTTATAAAAATTCTTTTTATAAGTTCACTTCATATTTCAACCATCCTTGTGAATTTTCAAACTAAATTCAAACTTACTGTAAAAATCTCTATAATGATTTATAAAATTTCTTTCTATGTATAAAACTCTTTATAAAATTTCCTTTATAAAATATCCTTGACTTTACAAATATCATTTACGAAATATCACTTTAAATCGCCTTAAATTAACCCTTTTATTTAGTAAAACCCTTTTTATAAACAAGTTATTATTTATAAATACTTTTCTATAATAATTATATAACTTGAAAACCATTTATAGTCTTTCAAACCCTAAACTGATTAATGAATTAAAGCTAATTTAAACCATATTTTATAATTTCAAAAGAGGCTTAGCAATCCTGTTGGTACAAATTTAAGTTACCATTTCATTTTAATTTTGCTTTCAAGTCATTCAATAATTTATTTACATAAGTCAGCATATATGTAAATATACTCCATATCAAAATCAGGAAATAACATGTCAATATAAACTAACAAGTATAAACATGTTCAAATAACACAATAGTAGAATGGTGATTTTCCTGCAAAATAGATATCCAAACAATTCAATCAATTTATAGTAGAATGCCGATTTATTCTGCTAACACATGTCCACACAATGAATAAAAAAACAATTTATAGCAGAATGGGGATTTATTCTGCTAACGTATGTCCAAACAACCCAGCAAACAAACAATCTATTTATAGCAGTACGGGGATTTATTCTGCTAACACATGTCCAAATAAAAAACAAATAAACAATAAATTATAGCATAACAAGGGTTTATTCCGCTAACACATGTCAAACAACCCAACAATCTACATTATAACTCATTCACGGTTATATGGTTTCTTAATGGTATCAACACTTGAATCGCTTGTATTCAAAATCATCTTTGAGAAAGAAGTACCTTTGAACCATTTTACTTATGAAAACTAAAGGATTTAAAACTTTTTAACCCTTTCTAAAAATAATTGATTAAGATTTAAAACCTTATTTAAATTATAATTAATTTTAACTGAATCTTAACTTATTTAATTAAATAGCTAAACAATAATTAATTATTAATTAAGCCCAGATTAATACATTATTAATTATTAAATAATAATTTAAACCTCTATTAATAACAAAATATTAATTAATTTTAATTAATAAAAATATTAATCTTTAATTAAAACTTAAGTAATAAATTAAACCTTAAATAATTAATTTATTTATTATTTAAACCTTAAATAAATATATAATTTAAAAAATAATTAAACACTTGATCAATAATTAATTATTAGTTAATCTTATACTTAATTAATAACTAATTAAAATAAATCATATACTTAACTCATGATAAATTAACTTAATTAATAATTAATTTAAAACAAATCTTAATTTTAAAAGATAATTAATTAAGAACTAATATTTATTAAATTAAAGTTAATAAATGTTGTTAACACTTCATTACTAAAACCAAATTAATTAACAATTAATTATTAAATCCTTAATTAACTTTTAAAAACAGTATAATTTAGTTTACAAAATATTCACAAAACAATATGAAGTATAAAAACCAAACTTCTCAAAAATCAAAATTTTATGCGGACTTCATCCATAACAACTATCGCTCCAAATACCATACTTTCGAACTTTTTTAACATCTCAAATATCCTTTAAAATTGTTGCCTTTACTTTGGATTACTTTACCCACTTAGCATAAAGTTTTTGGAGTAGAACTAAAGTTTGAAAACATTATAAAACTTTTTGTTGAAACAAGGTGACCAAAACAAGTTGGAACCCGAGGAATTTCCATGTCGCTTAACAAGTTCAAGTGTTAATTTTTTTAGCATACATCACACACATGTCTAACCATCCATAAACATATCACCATCATAGCACAAACAAATATCACGTCTTTATAACCAAACACATTACTTAAGCCCTCGATTCATATGACAAAATCTAAACCACAACTAGCAACCCATACATATATTCAAACCACACAATAATCCAATGAAACAATCAACTTAATTTACCACCAATTAGTCAATACATATAAAGGTAAAAACTTTCCCAAAAAAGTAAAAAGTTTACTCACAGATATCATTTGAAAACTTGGAACATTTGAGAATTTGGAAAGCTTGGAAAATCACAAATCTACTCAATAATAGCTGCAACGCCCCACCTCTATACTCACACTAGCAAATAACACTATGGGGTAATGCCGTCGACTAGCACGAAGAATAAGGCTGTTGAGGAGAGACCATCTGTGTAGTTGATTTAAGCGAGTACTGATATGCCAGATAGAATATCATACCTTTCATTTCAAGAGGAAATCTGACCGCCAAATGCAAATTCAAAGCTACTACACAGTGGCTATGTAGTTTTTGGAAACAAATATAAAAATAAGCACAACACAAAATTAGTCATAGATATTCATATCACTAAGGTGGAAACAGATTTGACTATAACACATAGAAGTGCACAACAAAGAAGTGGTCATACAAGATCCACAACATCACAAAAGAATAAGTATACATCAAGGAGTCTCTATATCAAATATTTAAAAAAAAAAACTACTAAGCTAAAGTAGTTAGCCAAAAATCAGAAGCTAATCCCTGTTAAGAATTCAAGTGGAAGCACCTGATACACCTCAGTCTGGCCCGAGTATTATTTAAGAAGAAAATAATAAACGGATCAGTCTAGCTGTAAATATCAAACAAGATGAGATACGATAAGAGATATGACAAAAATATATGATAAGGATAATGTCATGCTTTGACAAGTATACATTCAATAACAATGAAAATCATATAATATCTCAAATCTCCTCAAATATCCAAAAAGAATAACATATTCTTAGCTTATTTGCCAAAACTCAAATATTGACAAAACATATCAATGCAAATCGCAAAAATCATTAAAACACACATTCTAGAAATCAATGATTAGAAATCCAGAAAACACAAAGGAGGAGGCCTATCATAAACAAGAGCACGAAATCCCACCAACATGTGTATCATAAACGAGAAGCTATCCCATGGGCCGCTAACCCATAAAAATACAGTGTACATTCCCTCTTGGGGACTGATAAGCTGAACATCGACGCACCTAGAAAGATAAGGCCCATGTGTAGCCGAACATCGACGCACCTAAAAAGTTATGCCCCATTCACACACTTATTGAGCCGAATATCGATGCATCTAAAAAGATACGCCCCATGGACCAAACTCGTTGAACTGATTGCTCCACGAACGGACCGAAGACCATGGGTCGCTACCCCACCAAATTGACCCGATGCTCCTAGAATAAGTGCAAATTACACAAAGTTAGTAAATAAATGAGTTAGACCTCATGTCTCATAACCACTAGCTTAACTAAAATATTTACGAACAGATTGTAGATTTCCACTAGAAAATGCAAAATGATCATCACTGATCAATAAGTGTAAATTACACTAAGCTAGTAAATATATGAGTTAGGCTTCATGTCCCCGAACCACTGGCTTAACTTAAATATTTATGAACAGATTGTAAAATACCACTCGAAAATACAAAATGATCACCATTGATCAATTAGTGTAAAGTACACTAAGCTAGTAAATATATTAGTTAGGCTTCATGACCCATAACCACTGGCTTAACTTAAATATTTACGAACCGATTGTAGATTTCCACTCAAAAATACAAAATGATCATCACTGATCAATAAGTGTAAATTAAACCAAGCTATTAAATATATGAGTTAGGCTTCATGTACCATAACCACTAGCTTAACTTAAATATTTACGAACAAATTGTAGATTTCCACTCGAAAATTGTCACTAGATTTCAATCGAACAAGTCCAAGAACTAACCGACAAAGTAAAAGCAAGCATTTCATACTACTTGTTTTGCTAAGCCGTTTAATTAGATTTTTCATATGAATTAGATAAAGGTTTGTATATACTAATGGATTGGAAAATGGTTTTAAATACGAACTTTGTATTGAAATCGTTTTTGTGGAAGAGTTTGAGTATTTGCTGCTAGTATAGAAAATTTTATATTCTAAAGTGACAAATCACAAAAACGATTGTAAAAGCAATCTATCACCAAAAATCCACATTCGATGATGTGAATAAAACCATAAAAATCGATATTAAATCCATCAAATAAATATTTACAAAAATCAAGAAAAGAAGTCATCAAAGTCGATAATAAATGACAACAAATAATCGGATCAACAAAATTGATAAAAATTGGAAACCCACATAAAAATTGGTAAATTGGTTGAATTAACAGCGCCAGACGTCTGGTGGTTTTCCCAGACATCCAAGCTGAAGGTCTGGAAATTTTCTTCAGATCACCTAGACATCTGGAAATAATCTCAGACGTCTGAGTTGTAAGTCTAGAATTTTTTCATTCCTATGACCCAGACGTCTAAGTGTTTTACCAGACGTCTGAGCTGAAGCTTAGGGCAAAATTTGCCTAGGTCAATGATGGCCAAATCATCTTGGAAGCGATTGAATAAGTGACTATGGCTAGGAATTTATGCCAAGCAACAACCCAGCCATATAGACTAATCAATACACTCCAAACAACTGTCCAAATATCCATAGTATAATTTTCATAGATTTTGACTTCAAAATACCAAAAATTGGGAAATTCACCAAATCCATTCAAATCAAAAGCAAATGAACATTGAATAGATGTTAGAAATTCATAACTAACAACAATGAAAGCTATAGTCATAGACATGAGTTCAAGAACTCACCTTTAAACTCAAAACAAAGCAATGAGAAGCTCTAAAATAAGGAAGATCAATTCCTCTTCAATTACACCTCTAAGATCTTCAATCTATTATCACATGCAAAGATTTCCTAATTTAGGTTATAGGAAATTCTGAAAATTGAAGAGAGATTAAGATGGAGAGGATGAAGAGGATGCGTACCTAAGCTTCTCCTTGATTTTGGAACTAGAACATGAATTTCCAAAGAGAATTAAGGCTTCGAAATCTCTAACCTCCTCTCTTTTCCCCGAATTTTCCTAGGGTTTGAACGTTAGGAAATTGGAAATGAAATGAATGAATGAATGAAGAGGAATGGAGTGGGAGGTATTTGGTAGAAGGTTTGGCTTCTTTTATTAGATTAATGGGCTAGAACACAACCCAAAGCCCAAATGATAATACCAAAATCCTAACCAACTCCAAACATATTGATGTTCATACTTAAACAAGTCGTAAACATCGTTTGTAACTTAATGAAAGTGGTCTAGACCTCGGATTTGACTATTTACAAAAAGTCACATTTCGGACTTTATATTCAACTAACGATGTTATATTTAAATAAAACATTTAAATAAATAATCATAAAATATGCGGGTTGTTGCAGACTACCCTCCTTAAAGAAATTGCATCCTCGCAATACTTAAGAAGAAAATAAAGAGTAATACCACATAAAAGCGTAATAACACAAAAGAAATTTTTTAAGTGAGAAGTTCACCCTAAGGAGCACGAGAGAGTAAGTCCGGATGTGTTCGCTCGATGAATTCTCTAGACTCGTAAGAACTATCCTTAGGATTTGAGGACCATTGAACTTTCATAAGCGAAACATCTTTATTTCGAAGGCGTTTAACGTCTATAGCAATGATAAGAATATGATGTTGCTCATAAGTCAAATTAGGTGAAATTTCAATTTCTTTAATATCACCTGGCTCAAGAAAAGTATAGGAAACTCTAAGGCATTTCCGTAGTTGAGAAACGTGGAATACATCATGAATAGCAGAAAATTAAACGGGTAATAAAAGGTGATAAGCCACGGAATCAATGCGTTTGGTATGGAAAATGGACCGATATATCGAGGTGCTAATTTTCCCAAATGATTGAAACACACAACACCTTTCATAGGTGAAACACGAATGACACCAAATCTCCCACGCGAAATTATAATTTCCTTCTTCGGATATCGGCATAGGATTTTTTCCTGCTTTGAGCTTCTCTCATCCCATAACGAATAAGGTCAATCTTTTCTGTGGAATCACGAATAAAATCTGGACCTAAAACCAGCTTCTTACCGGCTTCAAGCCAACACGAAGGAGGTCGACATAGCCTTCCGTAGGGTGCCTTGAAAAGTGCCATACCAATACTAGATTGGATGTAATTGTTATAAGAAAACTCAATAAGAGAAATATGATCTTCCCAACTTCCACCAAAATCAAGAATACGTGCTCGAAGAAGATCTTCAAGAATTTCATTCGCATGCTTGGCTTGTCCATCGGTGTAACAACCCGCATATTTTAGGATTATATATTTAAATATTTTATTTAAATATAGCATCATTAGTCGGATTAAAGTCCGTAATGCTATATTTTGCAAATAGTCAAATTAGGATTCGAGACCACTTCCATTGAGCCAAAATGGCATTTGAGACCTTTTTGAGTATAAGCATCGACATATTTGGAGTTGAGTAGAATTTTGCTATTTTTCTATTGGGCTTTGGGTTTGGGTTTCAGCTCACTAACTCATCTAATACCCTAACTCCTCCTCTAACTCTTCTTCATTAATTCTATTATTTCCTAACACTTAAGCTAAAGGAAAATAAGGGAAAGAAGAGGAAACTAAAATTCCTAAACCCCAGATTACTAGGAAGTTCATGATTCAATCTCCAAAATCAAAGAGAAGCTTAGGTAAGCATCCTTTTTATCTTATCCATCTCAATCTCTCTTCAATTCTTAGAAATTCCTAAACCTTAACTTAGAAAATTCATTTCATTTGATAATAGATTGAAGATTCTTGAAGTCTTGTTGAAGAGGAATTGGTCTTTCTTTGTTTTAGAGCTTCTCATTCGTTGTTTTGGGGTTTAAAGGTGAGTTCTTGAACTTATATCTACGTCAATAGCTTTATTGTTGTTAGGTATGAATTCCTAACATCTATTTCATGTCCAATTGCTTTTGATTTGAATTGTTTTGGCCAATTTGCAATTTTTGATATTTTGAAGTCAAAATCTATGAAAAATCCTAACATTCGATGTTTTGGCATGTTGTTTGGAGTGTATTGAAGAGCCTATAGGGTTGGGTTGTCGCTTGGCATAAATCCCCATCCATCATTGCTCGTTCGATCGCTTTTGAGACAATTCGTCCATCAATGGCCTAGGCACAATGTGCCCTAAGCTTCAGCTCAGACGTTTGGTAGTACGCTCAGACGTCTGAAGCCACGGAATAAAAATTCCAGACCTTCAGCTCAGACGTCTGAGCTTACTTCCTAGACATCTAGGCGATCTGGAATAAAAATTTTAGTCTTTCAACTTAGATCGGGAGAACCACTAAACGTCTAGAGGTGCTAATTTCAACCAACTTACCTGTTTTTGATGGGTTCCCATTTTAATCGGTTTTTGGTTGATTCGATTGGCATCGTCATTTATTATCAATTTTGACGACTTCTTTCTGGATTTTTAGGAATATCCATTTGATGGATTTGATATCGATTTCTATGGTTTTGATTCACGTTTTCGTATTGAATTTTTTGTGATTGATTGTTTTTACAATAATTTCTGTTATTTATCACTTTAAAATACAAAGGTTTCTATACTAGTAGTGAATATTCAAACTTTTTCACAAAAATGATTTCAATGTTATTTTTAATACAAAGCTCGTTTTTAAAACCGTTTTCCAATCTATTAGTATATACAAACCTTTACCTCATTCGTATGAGAAATCTAATTAAACGATTTAGCAAAACAAGTGGTACGAAACGCTTGCGTTTTCTTTGTCGGTTAATTCTTGGACTGGTTCGACTGAAATCTTGTGACAATTTTCGAGTGGAAACCTACAATTGTTCATAAATATTTAAGTTAAGCCAGTGGTTATGGGACATAAAGCTAGACTCGTTTATTTACTAGTTTAGTGTAATTGACACTTCTTATTGACTTATGATGATCATTTAGCGATTTGAACTTGCGATGTGCAGTGTTTTTTTGTCTACATGGGCGACTATACCCCGTTCTGTGGAGCTTCGCCTTATTTATGTAGGCTAGCGATCTATGGGTTTTATGGCGTCAGGTTCATCGGGCGTACCATTGTTGTGCTACATCATTATTCAGAATTATTTGAGTTTAAGGTTCATCGGACGTATTTTTATTGCACTACGTCATTGTTCTGAATTATTTGAGTTTCAGGTTCATCGGGCATACCATTATTGTAATTTGTCATTGTTCAAAATTATTCGAGTTTTAGGTTCCTAGGGCGTACCATTATTGTACTACGTCATTGTATCGGCTCCATGGTTGGTGACCATGGATAGCGACCCGTTTGTGATACACGTGTTGGTGAGTTTTCAAGCTCCCATTTTTGTTAGGCCTCCCTCTTTGTGATTTCTAGATTTCTAATTGATGATTTCTAGAATTTGTATTTCACCAATTTTTATGATTTATATTGATAAGCTTGATCAATATTTATGGCTTCGTGAGTAAGCTAAAGAATATGACATTCTATTTGATGTTTGAGAAAATTTGAGATATTGTATGATTTTTGTTGTTATCTAATGTCTAATTGTCACAGTATGGCATTATTGTTATCATATATTTTTGTCATATCTCTTATCCTATCTCATTTTATATGATATTTATAGCAAGACTGATCCATTTATTATTTTCTTCTTAAATAATACTCGGGTCAGACAGAGGTATTTTAAGTGCTTCTACTTGACTTCATTTCAGGTCCGTCATCTGACTTTTGGCTAACTACTTAGCTTGGTAGTTTTTATTTTATACTTTCGAGATAGAGACTCATTAATCTTTACATATTCTTTTGTCTAGCACTTGTACCTATTCTTTAATGATGTAGTGGATCTTACATGACCGCTACTTTGATGTACACTTTTATATGCTATATTCGTATCCATTTCTGCCTTAGTGATATGAATATCTGTGACTGATTTACATTATGCATATTTTGTATTTCTTTCGGAGATCACACAGCCACTGTGTAGCAGCTTCCATTTTGTAATTGATGTGTCAGATTTCCTCTTGAAATGAAATGCATATTATACTATCTGACATATCGATAGTCGCACAAAGAAAATACATAGATGGTCGCTCCTCAACAGCCTTATTCTTCTTGCTAGTCGAAGGCATTAACCCGTAGTGCCCTTAGCTAGTGTGAGTTCAGAGATGGGGCATCACAATCGGGCAGAGGATGATAAGCAGTGCTAAGATTAAGCTTTGTTCCTAAAGCTTTTTGAAGACCTATTCAAAATCCACTAGAAAATAATGAATCGCGATCATTAACAATAGAAGTAGGAACTTCATGCAATTTAACCATTTTTTTAACATATAGTTTGGCCAAAAGAGGTACGATCTGATTGGATTGAAAGGGAATAAAATGGGTGGATTTTTAAGTCTATCAACTATCACCCATAAAATATATCGAACGAGCATGGGGAAGACCGTCAATAAAGTCCATGAAAATTTGATCTCACTTCCAAACTGGAATGTCAAAAGGTTGCAATAACCCACCGGACCTTTAATGCTCGGCCTTTAAGAGTTGGTAAGTCATGCAATGCTTAATAAAGTTAGAAATATCAGATTTCATTCCATCACAATAATAAAGTTGTTTCATGTCCGCGTACGTTGTACTACTACAGGGATGAATGGTAAATATAGAAAGGTGAGAATCTTCTAAAATGTCTTTACAGAGATCACAAATATTTAGCACAATAAGTCTACTATATTTTCGAATGCCTCTACGAGCATCGATTTCAAATTCTTTCAAACCATCAATATTTCTATCCCTACAACTTTGGCTAAGATGAGCCAATTCTGGATCATGATTTTGAGCTTCAAGGATATGGTCTAAAAGAGAAGGATAAGCCTCAACTCTACATAAAATAAGAGATGAACATGAATCGGATTCACGATCTCGAATCTTGGACAGAGTCTCGAGATCATTCCATTCGGATATCATTACCGAAACAACCGCTTGTTGCTTATGACTAAGGGCATCAGCAATAAGGTTTCCCTCCCCAAGAGTGTAGAGAATATCAAGATCATAAGATGCAAGGAATTCGAGCCAACATTATCGATGCAAATTAAGTTTATGTTGAGAGAACAAATGCTTCAAATATTTATGATCGGTGCAGAGAACAAATTTCTCTCCCAAAAGATAATGATGCCTAATTCTAAGAGCGAAAATAATAGCTGCGAGCTCTAGATGTTGAGGGGCATATCTAGTCTTGGCAGGCTTTAATTGTCTAGAACCATAAGCGATAACACATTCTCTTTTGCATGAGAACAACACCCAAACAAATATGACTAGCATTGGTATGAAAAGTGAAGTCTTGGTACCTTTGGGGAATCATAAGAATAGAAGCATCGGAAAGGAGTTCTTTTAATTTTTTTTGAAAAGCATCTTCTATGCTAAATCATTTATTTCATGATCCTCTTTCCCAGAAAGCTAAGACATTCAAAATTATGACTAACTTTATGTAATCATCTTTTTAGAAAAATTTATTTATTACAAACCAATTTACTGTGTTTGACTGTCTCATCATAGCGTTTAGGAGACTCCTACAGATAACGTTGATCAACGCATCGACCAGAATTCTCAAAGCACTAAACGGGCAATACAACACAAAATCATCTTCTATATGATAAGCATATCTTTTTAAAAAGTTTACGAATATTCTTTTCTCATTTTAAGAACAAAATCCAATTATACATATAAATATATCTTATTAGAAAGATTTGCAATTTTAAACTGTCGTTTTCACCCATAATCAATGAATACAAGGACGGACTCATCGAGATATTCACAGAACACTCGATTCATAAGATGGATGATGTAACGACCTGTCCTTCTCGACCCTCGAAAAAAATCATCACAAATACACTACTGTATAATATGTCGACGATCGAATGCTGGAAAAGACATATTGCTGAGGAAAGTAGGAAGGAGGTAAAAAAGGAGAAAACAGACAACATCCGAATCTCACAATCGGAGTGGAATAAAATATAATAGGTAATAAATGACCTTTACACAAAAAGAAACTATATTTGTTTTACGCAACACATCATCAGAATACATCATAGTCAAAACAATTACTAGACAGTTATCTTAACTTGCCCTCACAAAAGCTGATTATATAGTTTATACAGCACAGCGACATATACTTCAAATAGGTGTGATATGTCTCGCCATCCAGCTCGTCTCCTAAGCTCCACAACATCCTATCCTATATTTATACTACTCGGTCTGACCCGAGCATTATAATAAAATAACACCGCAGTCAGTCTGGAAAATCAGCATGAGAAAAATACACTCAATTAAACCATTAAAGTTTCCAAAATCCTTTGAAATCAAAGGTATCTCATAAAACCACGCCAAAAATAAACATGTCGGATTTTTACCTTACGATAACCAAAAGATTTCTTATCAAAATCCTCTGAAATTATAATAGTGTCTAATATAAGCACTTATTAAAATAGCCGAAATTGTTACATTATTAAATTCCAGCAATACTAGGCTCTACAATCAAAATCGTAAAAGGCACACAGGGAGAATCGATTTCCAACTAATGACTAGGCATTGGAGTACCACCTATCATGGTACCTGGTCTATATCAGCATACCAAGGACCCCTTCTGTTCCTCTGCAACACAAGACCGGACTACCCCTTACTGGATAGCCCGAGTAAGATCACCCTGCGGTTGAGATCAGCAACCGCCCACATATCGAATAAAAAGGGACCTCTAGATAGTGATGACCTTACTCTAATTAGGTGCTACCCACTTAGCCTTGCTGCATAACCCCTGATTTTTAGTCATTCCCGGTTGATGAGGCTAGAGGCTTAGCGTTACCTTTTTAGAACACATCTCACTTAGAATGCTAATCGTCCTCCTGACGATGTTATGAAAACATTCATCCATAAAAGTCCGTTTCGGGTTCGAACGGAACCAAAGGCACTACTCCAACTACATCCATTTTGGAATTACCCTCAGGATTAGTAGCGATTAGCCCTTACACTTCACTACTTCATCTTCGACTCCAAGCTCTTGTCTTCATCACGAAAATGTACTCGTTGGATCGAAGTGGTTTTTGGATCTCAAATCCAATCCCAGTCTCGTCGAAACAACGTTCGCTATTTTTGGTAAACTCAACCCCAGTTCTTTAGGAATACTCAGATGAGAAAAAGATTGGAGTTCACCTCCTAATAGTTAGTGGACGGATTTCTTTATAAACGTCCTAAAAGAATGAACGAGTTTATACGTATAGTATAACACCTCGAGCGGTAACTGTACCGTATAATTCTCTTACCTCTTCTAGGTATTCCAAAGTTATATTTGGGTCCAGATTTGATAGTCGGTTATTTAACTATCAAATAAACAATCAATTCAACAATCATTTATTTCCGTTGAAACGCCAAGTCTCATAAGAATTAGTTTTTTATGATTTAAATCACTCTATCTAAAAACATATACTTTAAACATTTAAAACTAAAACTACCTAAGTTACTTTACTCAAAATGATGGTTATTGAAATGCTATAATAATTTAGCCACAAACTATTTTAAAAAAAAAGTTTTATATAAAATATAAATATTAGAAAATTTCTTTTAAAAACAAAATATTAATTTAACTATAAATTAATTACTACTAAAATAAGTTTCAAATAATATTTACTTAAAAATTCTAAAACAATTAAAAATAATAAATTTCTCTAAAGCATTACTTTTATACAATTTAAAAACCTTAAACTTATTCATAAAAAATTTCCTTTGAATAAATAAACTTGGCTTTTCAGGGAAATACACTATCATTTGAACATATCCCATATAATCCTTTATAAATCCTGCTTGATTTATCCAATTAAATTTACATTCCAATCCTATAAATTCCTTTCAACACTTTTAAAAATAAAACCACTTTTATTTCCAAAACACATTAAAGCTATAAAATTACTTAAATAAAATATTTTTTAAGAAATTCTATAAGAGTTTCTGAGTAAAAATTAAACCAAAATTTCCTTTTAAAATATAGTTATTATATCAAATACTTATGTAAAAATTCTCATTTAAAATCATAATACTAATCTACTTTTAAAAATAATTAACTACCATAATTAACTTAAATAAATATTTACCTTTCACTTAAAAATAATTAAAATAATAAATTTCAAAAAAAACATTTAAAAAGAATCATTTTTAAACTTCTAGTTTATACTTTTATAATCTTTTCTTTTAAAATATACTTAGTTTTCCAAGAAAATATATTTCCTAGCTTTTAAAAATAAAATCACCTTTTTATTTTAAAAGTGAATAACTACTTTTCGTATAAACTCCCACCGGAATTTATACTTCCAAATTTATCCACCGATAAATATTCCACTTCATTTGTAAACCCAGTTTACAAATTTTCATTCCCCTTTTCCATTAAAAAACACAGTTTTCCAAAACATTTATTCAGTTTCAAACTGATATCCTAGTTTAAATTCCCTTTTAAATTTATAACTCGATTTATCCAAATTCTCCATAATTATTTATTTAAAAGTTTTCTTTCCATTTCCTTCAAAACCCAATTCAATCTAATCTATACCATAAAATACAAAATTTTATTCATCCAAACCATAGTATTGAATAACTTAAAATTCCAATTCAATTCACAGAATATCAAATAACATATCACTGATTATGGAAATAATATAAATATTCTGAGGAAACCAGTTAGATGCCTCCAGCCTGTTTCCCTGCATCAAGGGATGCTAGCACAATATAAATACCAATTCAACTTCGAGGTGGAATATCGTGGTATATGGGGTCATCCCTATTATGCGTGGTACATGGGGTCTCATCCGCTATATAAATGCGGGAAAGTAATCACTCAAATATATATATATATATATATATATATATATACACACACACACACACACACACACTATTATATATGTAACAACCCTGTATTTTGTGATTATTTTAATTTAATATTTTAATTTTTTAACTGAAATTCCTGATTTCAAAACTTTATTTTATTTATTAAAATGGATAAATTTTCTTATTTTAAACATAAATTTTGTTTTCTATGTGAATTATAATTCTAAACCTGAATAAATTGAATATTTCCAAAAAAGTTGATTTTGGTCAAAATGGTCAAACTTTGACTTTTAATTTTAAAATTTAAAAATTTTAATGAATTTTATCTTTTATCTTGAATATAGATTTAATTTCAAGAATATTACTTTTCGTTTCGCAGAAATTGGATTAATATTGTGAAAGTTATGCTTTTTACAATATTGTGTGTAAATGGTATTATTTAACAAATTTTTTTATTTTAAATTTATATATATAATATTTTTGTTGTAAAATCAAGTTCTAATTTGTGTAACATGATATGTTATGCATAAATTTTATTTTTAAAACATTTTAAAGTAAAGTTATAATTTGCAAATGTTGGTTGTATATTGTTTTCAATTTTTTTATTTCTAGTTTCCATTTGATAAAGTATTTTCTTTATTTATTTCCTACTTTTCCTAAAAAAAATTATTTATTCTTCATAATATTTATCTCTACCTTATTTTTCTATTTTAATTATTTATACATTCATTTAGTAATTAAATGGATAAGTATTTAGATCCCTATTTATTTCTTGGAAAGAAATTTCAAATATATATACACGTTATTGTTTTAAAAGGCATACCTTTAAATGTTTATTTTAATTAATAAGTAATATTTTTGGTTGATATATCATGTTATAATTGTGTGTATATATGTAACATTACATGTTATGTATATATTTACAACATTTGTCTGTTTTCTTACATTTAATTTGGATATATACTTTGTAAATTAAGTAACATACAAATATGTAAATAGTAATTTATTTATACATTTCTATAACCGTTTTCTTATTTATTTATGTAATTTTTATATAAACGGTATATATTTATTGAATTATTTCTTTGGCATATATTTTATTAAATAGATGGGAAACAAATCAAATTTAGATACGTTACCTATTTTAATTAAAGGCGTGCGTTACGTTTTGATTTATAACCTCTTTATCGTTCCATCCATTAATTTCATACCATAACTCCTCCATATATGTTGCCGTTTATTCCTTAATCTCTAGCCTCCTATATCACTATATTCATGTGAAAAATCACTTCCCATCTTCATTTTTGCAGATCTGAGAAAAAAAAGTGGTAATGTCTTCTTCTTTTTCTACTTTTCTCTTCACTTTTCTTATTGATTTTTCAATGTTTTGGGCATGCTCTTCTCTTGCCATGCTCGGCCATAGACACCGCCTATCACCTCCTCCTCTGACCAGTCAAGGCCATGCACTCCTTACGACAAAACTCCACCCTCATAAATATATTTCGTGATGCTTTGAAAAAAAATCCACAATTGTAAACCTTGATTTTGAAAATCTTTTGTGAAGTAATTTTGAAAAGGAAATCCACTGCAATATATTTATTTTGGAATGTAATGTTTGAAAAATACCTTAATTTTTTTTAAGATATGGTTTGAAGTTATGTATATACGTATTTTGAAAATTATATGTGTTTAGTATACATTTTAGATTTCTCCTAAGAGAAAATTATGGGGACGCAATTTTCTTAAGTGGGGAGTCTGTATAACCCTAGATTTTGGGAACACTTAATTTTAGTATATAATTTAGATTTAATTACTTAAAATGAAAATAATATATTATAATTGGGTTGTGTATTAATTGGCATATATCTTGATTTTGGAATATGTATACGATTGGTTATATATTAATTTCATATACTATGGTAAATTAATTGAATGGACTGACAATTAGTTGAGCATTAATTGACATATATCCTAATTTTTGAATTATGTCTATAATATGAATGTGCCTTGATTTCATGTGTTATGGAAAACTAACAAATACGATTATAGGCATCAAATTCTATATTTAGAGTTTTTACTTATGGGCCTAATATGTATATACATATTTAGTGTAAATATATACATATATGTTTATATTTTCTGTATATTAATTATGGAATTTTATTCAAAATTTGAAATTTGAATATATATTTATTTACTATATAAACATTTTGGGAAATTAATTGCTTGGGTACCGATTTTGACCCTAACTATTGGAAATAAAAGGGAAGGAATTCAAAATAAATTAAAAACATACATTTTTTTCTTCCTTCATCCTCTCACCATCCTCTTTACAATAGTATCACTATAAATATTTTCAGATCTCTAAAATTCTAAAATTAAAACATGTTGCTATCAACACTAACAATATCACTAGCTATGAAGAAGTTTGAATTTTGTTGTTGTAACTCCACTACCGCTTCCTATTCTCTTGTAGCCGTGCATTTGAGTCCAAACTAGACCCATACCCGAGCCATACCATGTCATTGCCGAACCATATTAATTTCCTAGGTCGAGCAATTGATTGTTGAAAGCATGGCCAAAGCAATTGTGTTCATTTTGCTTCTTATTTCAAAGATTGTTTCAATATATGTTGTATTGAATTTATATTTATATTTGTCTTATTCTATTGGTTCATACAACATCAATAGCTTGGCTCTCTTCCCACTTGAATCTATAGTCATTTTATCATGCCTTTTGAAATTCATTCGTGTTGTTTGTTTTGCGAATTCCAGCTTTAAAAGGTGAGTAATCACACCTGACATTTATACTTATATGACTGTGAATTAACGGCAAGTGAAAGTGTAGAAATTATTACATCATGTTATACCTGCCTGTGTTATAAATTGTATGATGTTAATCCTGTTTATTAATTTGTCATAACATCTGATACTGCTTTATGTTGTTATACTGTTTATTTTATTCTGTTCTCACACTGCAAGTTCCCTGTAGAATAGAATCACTATGGGTTGAAATGATACATACCCGAACGGACTTTGGAATAGGAAAAAATCATTACGGGCTGAAATGATATGTCTGGGTGATTTTTATTTATTTGTATTTGTCTTGGGATTGCGGGTTTGAAATAATCAAAACCTGGAGATTTTACTGATTTCAGATATAAATGATAAATTTCCGTATCACTTGATTTAGGTGTGAAATATTATCTGAATCTGTGGTTGATTTCAAAATATGATTTCTTATAAATTTCATGAATGGTAAAAAAAGAAAAAATTATATATGAAATTTGACTTATATTGGATTTAAAATTGTTAAGCAGTGATCTTCTAAAAGCTTAAATGGTATAAGTTAATAGATGGTTTGAGTTGTAGTGTGAAAGCTTGATTTAACTTAATAGTGGGAATTTAAGTAAAAATGTAATTATAAGCTTAACTTGGTAATTAATATAATTGATGTATGAATTGAATAAATATAAAGCAAAAAAAATATCAAATTTTTGTAAAATAAAGTTAAGCAACTTACAGTGCGTTTTGAATTTATGTAATTAGTTTAAAATGTTAAATAAATGGATAGTTAAATGGAATTTTGGAATATAGCTTGGCTTGGAATTGTTAGATTTGGTTTTAAAATGGAAGTTTAAGTAAATTAAATAAAAAGGGAAATTGAGTTTAATGTATGAAATGGTAATTTGAAATTTAAGTGATAAATAATTGTTAAAAGGTAAAGAATGGGAAATTTGTGCACTTGAATTTAATAAGTGAAATTATTGATATTTATTTGTGTAATTTACTTTGTCATAAGTTAAAGGGGTATTTGAATGAACATTTTATAGTGGAAAATATGAAATTTTATAAGTTAAAAAATGGTTTAAATTGAAGTTTATTTGAAGTGTTTAACTGAATAAATGAACTCAGAAAATGCTAAATTTTTTGGAACTGAATATTTGATTTGAAGGAATAATGACTTCACTTTTTAATGGTTTAAATGAATGATTTTAATTTGGAATTATAAATCATTTTGAAATTTATAACCATGGGTACACTGTTTTGTGTGTCATGTGATTTCCTTGTGATTGTTTGATGCACATCTTTGATTTTAAGAGTGTGGCTAGAGGTGAGCGGTTACTGTAGCTGTATGCTACCCTAATCACAATAACACTGTTATTTGCATTGTTTACTTTAAATATGGATATTTCTAGGATAGTGTTTATTACTACTTAATTGATGGTTTGACTGACCCTTAAAGGATGAGCGATCCCAAGCATCCATTAAGTTATTGTGCATTTCTATTAGAGTTCACTTGAGTTGGTTTACATTGTATAAGTATGTATGCCCAGACTCAAGTGTTTGTGTTTTACTTTATGCTCTGGTCAGCCTGAGAATCACAGCTTTGGATTCACCTTCTGGAGCTAGAGTTTTGTTGGAGCTTATATGTCTATCTATTCATCTACTTCTTCCAGTTAGTTCCTATTCGGTATCTGTCTCTGTATTGTTGTTTATGTATCCTGACTTCTATTGTATCTATTTTACTATTTCAATTATATATGTTTAGGGAGTATGTATATGGTAGCTTCATGAACTACTATGGTATTTTATTTCCGCTGCGGGTATTCTGATATTTCTATGCCTGTGATTCTGTGAATGATTTTATTTGCTCCAAATTTCTTAACAATCCACTGTTTTGAAGTATTCAAGTCTGACATGTGTGGATTATTGTCGATTTAAACGGTCCAAAATAGCGGTTCGTTGCATTTGGTATCAGAGCGAGGTTTTGGCAAACCATAGCCTATGGAGCAAAAACTCATTAGAGATGGGGTAGAAAAACCCTAGAATGAGTGAAATCAATCTCAAAATCATTTCTTTATGAGAGAACGTATTTTCGAAGTATAAAATGATTTTCAAATGATTTTAAAGATTATATTGGCATAAAATTTTCTAACTTTGAAATCAAGATTTTCTAAACTTCATCCCTTCGGTATCCACCTTGTTAGTAATCTCTTCGTTAGGATTCATTTCGATTAGGATTTCTTGAACTTTGGAACGCTCCCACTTGTTCTGAAATCAGTTTTGTCTTCCCTATTTTATCCTTTGATTTTGGAGCATTCCATAACTCCATTTTTGAATGACCACTATAAAGATCGGTGATTCCGCAAATCTTTGAATGATTTGTAAAGGGGTGAAACTCCTTTACAATTGGCATTGATTCAGCGGAGATTTATGTTTCCTCGGTTTACGATGCTATCTACCTTCTGCTATACCTGGATTCTTTCTCTGGCGATCCAATGTCTATTTGCCTTAGATTTCCATATTGATTATATTCCTGAAGTCACGGTTGACCCGGTTAAGGTCGCCCGCGATTTATATGGGCTTATCCATCCTCTATTTGATAATTAAATTGTCTTAGCTTTGTTCGAGCTTATCTTCGAACCAGAAATTCTATTTGAGCGGAGTTCCTCTAAATTTGAATCTCTGTTTGTTTTGAAATCCATCCTTGAATCATCCTTTGGAAATTTGTGTTTGGTTGTATTTTGAAATTGTGCATACATCGAAACTATTAGTTTGATAAGGATGACCATATTTTATATATAAGAGTGAAATGTTTTCGATAAGGATTATATACCATTTAAATTGAGAATTTGAAGTTTCGAAAGGATTTGAAAATTTGAAATTTTATGAGAAATGGTTTCACATAAAATGATTTATAACCGAAGGTTTTGAATGTGAATTTGAGTGATTGAACTTTGGTATTTTGAAATTTGGTTTTGATATTTCAAAAATATATAATAATAATACGATTTAAAAGTATTTTCCGGATAAGAAATGTTTCAAAAGATTTCAAACGAATTCCGATGATTTAGAAGAAATTTCAATGAAGTTTTCAAGAAAATAGAAGTCCAGAACTCACTTTTGTCACTGGAAAATAATTTCGGTGATGAGTGCACGCATCATCGACATTGATTTTCGAGTTTCAGAGCGGGGGAGAGGCCACCCTAATAGTTTTGCTATGCGAGTGATTTTGTGAAAAAAATTTGATTTCAAAATTCCGAAGGATGATTTGATTTTCGAAAGATATATGTGTGTGTGTGTGTGTGTGTGTATATATATTTGAAATGATTTGAAGTGATCCCGATGTTCGGCCCTCGAGTTTCGGATTTGATTTAGTATAACTCTATCTTTAGAAATTGATTTACTCATTTGTTGCTGATTTCCAACTCTTGAATTTGAAATATGATTTCTTCGACTATTTTGAAGGTTCGAGCACTTCCAAATCAAGGTTAACTTTTCAAAGCTAAGTAATTTGAAAGGTATAAGGGATTAGATAAAGAATATAAGTTTAGTTTAGTATGATTAAAGTATAAAGTAATATGATTTATATAAGTTTGAAGTTGTTTGTTGAGTAAAAGAAATATGTCTATTTTTGAATTATGCTAGTATGAAATAAAGATTTGAAATGTTTTGAATAAAGTGTGTGTATATATATATAGAATAATAATCTTCCCAATGGTAAATCGGATCTTTTGAATTGAAATAAATAGTATAAAGGTTTTAAAGGGATAGTTATAAATTTGAAAACCATTTTGGGTATAATTGATTTTGAGAAAATATTTGGTTTCGAAAATAGATTGGAATGTAAAACCTAGTATTTATACGATGATTTTGGAAATGAATTTGTTTGACTTAAATTATGTTAATATGGAAACTTGATTGTTTTCTAAACCTATTATTTTTGGAAACTTTGAAATTGAAGATGTTTAATTTGGAAGAAATAACTTAGTGAAATCGTATATGATTTTGAAACTGAATTGATTTTGAAACGATTTGAAATTGAGAACCTTGTATTATTAAGCACTTGATTTGGGAGTTATCGAACTTATATAAAATGGATTTGTATAAGTATGAAGTTGGTTTGAAAACAATTGATTTGAAAGATACTCAATTTGGAAAGAGAAATCTTATAAGTGTGATTTTATATACTATTGTTTTGGAAATTATTCGATTTGAAAATGAAATCCTATATAATGGACTTTATATAAGTATGATATTTGAAAGTGATTTGAAAAGGTACTATATGATACATATTTTCGAAGTAAAGATATGGAAGGTGCCTTCTGCTTGATATCCGCTCTGTGGCCATATTGTGGATTCATTCTATCGACATTATTCTCTCTGATTTTCGGTTTTCAGAATGTGATACTCGAGTGTCCTACCATGGCATAACCCATGGTATTTTGAGCGCGACTGCATAGCGTAATTCGTAGGGGCTGCGAGAGCTTACGGGTACGGATGTTTCCTGGGGGATCCAGGCGTAACCATTGTGTATCTGCGATCTATTAGGTCGCTTGGTAGCGTAATCAGCAGGGGTTGTGCGAGCCTACGGGTACGGATGTTTCCTGCGGGATCCAGGCGTAATCATTGTGTATCTGCGGTACTACCAATCTTCATGGCGTAACCGCAGAGTTGCGCTAGTCAGCCAACGGGTACGGATGTTTCCTGGGGGATCCAGGCGTAACCATTGTGTATCCGCGATCCATGATCGACATGTTTTGGTTTGGTTGTTTTGTTTGGATTATACTTTCCATATCGATTTTTAAATGTTTCTCAAGTATTTTCACTGGGTGTTGAAACAAGTCTACTAAATACCTGGAGAATTCTAACTTTGCGCCTGATCAACGCATACCAGAGCCTGCAGGTATGAAGATAAACTTGTTAAGACATTCACTTATAAATGTATTTTGATAAAGTGTTATATAACAGATATTTTGATCATTTATTTTACCTTTCTAAACAATTGAAATTTATATAGCTTTAAAATAATGGTTCATCCTTGTCTTTCAACTTATTTTCCCTTCTAGCCATTCCTACTTTCCACCTTGTTAAACTTACCTATAACAATAGTTATCAGGTATAATTTTAATCTTCTTGTCATCTTGCCTTAATCCTATTTCATTGTATCTTTTTTTGTGTTTTCCGTACCTCGTTCCTTTTCGAGGATGAAAAGGTTTGAGTGGGGGAGAGTGTAACAACCCTGTCTTTTGTGATTATTTTAATTTGATATTTTAATTTTTTAACTGAAATTCCTGTTTTAAAACTTTATTTCATTTATCAAAATGGATATTGTTATTTTAAATATAAATTTTGTTTTCTATGTGAATTATAATTCTAAACCCGAATAAATGGAATATTTCCAAAAAAGTGGATTTTGGTCAAAATGGTCAAGCTTTGACTTTTAATTTTAATACTAAAATTTTTGAAATTTTGAATTTTGTCTTTTTTTACGAAAATAGATTTAATTTCAAGAATACTGCTTTTCATTTCACTGAAATTGGATTAATATTGTAAAAGTTTTGCTTTTTACAATATTGTGTGTAAATGGTTTTATTTGACAAATTTTTTTATTTTAAATTTATATAAATAGTATTTTTGTTGTAAAATCATGTTCTAATTTGTGTAACATGATATGTTATGCATATATTTTATTTTTAAAACATTTTAAAGTATATTTATAATTTGCAAATGTTGGTTGTATATTGTTTTCAATTTTTTTAATTTCTAGTTTCCATTTACTAAAGTATTTTCTTTATTTATTTCCTACTTTTCCTAAAAATATTTATTTATTCTTCATAATATTTATCTGTACCTTATTTTTCTATTTTAATTATTTATACATTCATTTAGTAATTAAATGGATAAGTATTGAGATCCCTATTTATTTCTTGGAAAGAAATTTTAAATATATATACACGTTATTGTTTTAAAAAGCATACCTTTAAATGTTTATTTTAATTAATAAGTAATATTTTTGGTTGATATATCATGTTATAATTGTGTATATATATGTAACATTAAATGTTATGTACATATTTACAACATTTGTCCGTTTGTTACATTTAATTTGGATATATACTTTGTAAATTAAGTAACATACAAAGATATAAATAGCAATTAATTTATACATTTCTATAACCGTTTTCTTATTTATTTATATAGTGTTTATATAAACGGCATGTATTTATTGAATTATTTCTTTGGCATATATTTTATTAAATAAATGGGAAATAAATCAAATTTAGATACGTCACCTATTTTTAATTAAAGGCATGCGTTACGTTTTGATTTACTACCTCTTTATCTTTCCATCCATCAATTTCATACCATAACTCCTCCATATTTATTGTCGTTTATTCCTTAATCCCTAGCCTCCTATATCACTATATTTACATGAAAAACCTCTTTCGATCTTCATTTTTGCAACGCAAGTTCAAATCTGAGAAAAAAAGTGGTAATGTCTTCTTCTTTTTCTACTTTTCTCTTCACTTCTCTTATTGATTTTTCAATATTTTGTCCATGCTCTTCTCTTGCCATGCTCGGCCATAGCCACCGCCTATCACCTCCTCCTCCTTTGACCAGTCAAGGCCGTGCACTCCTTATGAAAAAACTCTACCCAAAAAATATATATATTTCGTGATGCTTTTAAAAAAACTACACAATTGTTAACCTTGATTTTGAAAATCTTTTGTGAAGTAATTTTGAAAAGGAAATCCACTGCAATATATTTATTTTGGAATGTAATGTTTGAAAAATACCTTGATTTTTTTAAGATATGGCTTTAAAGTTATGTATATACGTATTTTGAAAATTATACGTGTTTATGTAAACATTTTAGATTTCTCCTAAGAGGAAATTATGAGGACGCAATTTTCTTAAGTGGGGAGTCTGTATTACCCTAGATTTTGGGAAACACTTCATTTTAGTATATAATTGAGATTTAGTTACTTAAAATGAAAATAATACATTATAATTGGATTGTGTATTAATTGACATATATCTTGATTTTGGAATATGTATATGATTGATTATATATTGATTTCATATACTATGGTAAATTAATTGTATGGACTGACAATTAGTTGAGCATTAATTGACATATATCCTAATTTTTGAATTATGTCTACAATATGATTGTGCCTTGATTTTATGTGTTATGGAAAACTAACAAATACGGTTATAGGCATCAAATTATGTATTTAGAGTTTTTACTTGTGGGCCTAATATGTATATACATATTTATTGTAAATATATACATATATGTTTATATTTTTTATATCTTAATTATGGAATTTTATTCAAAATTTGAAATTTGAATATATATTTATTTACTATATAAACATTTTGGGAAATTAATTTCTTGGTTATCAATAAATTTTACATTAATTAGAATTGGCGGAAGTTATTCGATTTTGACCCTAACTATTGGAAATAAAAGGGAAGGAATCGAAAATAAATTAAAAACATATTTTTTTTTCTTCCTTCATCCTCTTACCATCCTCTTTACAATAATATCACTATAAATATTTTCAAATCCCTAAAATTCTAAAATTAAAACATAATGCTCTCAACACCAAACAATATCACTAGCTATGAAGGAGTTTGAATTTTGTTGTTGTAACTCCACTACCTCTTCCTATTCTCTTGTAGCCGTGCATTTGAGTCCAAACTAGACCCATACCCGAGATATACCATGTCATGGCCAAACTATATTGATTCCCTAGGTTGAGCAATTGATTGTTGAAAGCATGGCCAAAGCAATTTTGTTCATTTTGCTTCTTATTTCAAAGATTGTTTCAATATATGTTGTATTGAATTTATATTTATATTTGTCTTGTTCTATTGGTTGCTACAAGATCAATAGCTTGGCTCTCTTCCCACTTAAGTCTATAGTCATGTTATCATGCCTTTTGAAATTCATTCGTGTTGTTTGTTTTGCGAATTCCAGCTTTAAAAGGTGAGTAATCACACCTGACATCTATACTTATATGACTGTGAATTGATAGAAAGTGAAAGTGTAGAAATTATTACATCATGTTATACCTGCCTGTGTTATAAATTATATGATGTTAATCCTGTTTATTTATCTGTCATATCATTTGATAGTGCTTTATGTTGTTATACTTTTTATTTTATTATGTTCTCACACTGTAAGTTCCATGTAGAATAGAATCGCTATGGGTCGAAATGATACATATCCGAACGGACTTTAGAATAGGGAAAAATCAATACGAACTGAAACGATAGACCTTGGTGATTTTTATTTATTTGTATTTGTCTTAGGATTACGAGTTTGAAATAATCAAAACTCAGAAATTTTACTAATTTCGGATATAAATGATAAATATCCATATCGTGGTTGATTTCAAAATATGATTTCTTATAAATTTCATGTATGGTAAAAAAAAATATGAAATTTGACTTATATTGGATTTAAAATGGTTAAGCAGTAATTTTCTAAGAAGTTGAATGGTAGAAGTTAATAGATGGTTTGAGTTGTAGTGTGAAAGTTTTATTTAACTTAATAATAGGAATTTAAGTAAAAATGTAATTATAAGAGCTTAAGTTGGTAATTAATATACTTGATGCTTGAATTGGATAAACATAAAGTAAAAGAAAATATCAAGTTATTTGTAAAATAAAGTTAAGCAACTTACAGTGTATTTTGAATTTTATGTAATTAGTTTAAAATGTTAAATAAATAGATAGTTAAATGGAAATTTGGAATTTAACTTGGCTTGGAATTGTGAGATTTGGTTTTAAAATGGAAGTTTAAGTGAATTAAATAAAAGGGGAAATTTAGTTTAATGTATGAAATGGTAATTTGAAATTTAAGTGATAAATAATTGTTAAAAGGTAAAGAATGGTAAAATTGTGCACTTGAATTTAATAAGTGAAATTATTGATATTTATTTTTGTAATTTACTTTATACAAATCATAAATTAAAGGGGTATTTGAATGAACGTTTTTATAGTGGAAAATATGAAATTTTATAAGTTAAAAAATGGTTTAAATTGAAGTTTATTTGAAGTTTTTAACTGAATAAATGAACTCAGAAAATGCTAAATTTTTGGGAATTGAATATTTGATTTGAAGGAATAATGACTTCACTTTTTAATGGTTTAAATGAATGATTTTAATTCGGAATTATAAATCATTTTGAAATTTATAACCATGGGTACACTGCTTTATGTGTCATGTGATTTCCTTGTGATTGTTTGATGCACATCTTTGATTTTAAAAGTGTGGCTAGAGGTGAGTGGTTACTGCAGCTCTACGCTACCCTAGTCACAATAACACTATTATTTGCAATGTTTACTTTAAATATGGATATTTCTAGGATAGTGTTTATTACTACTTAATTGATGGTTTGACTGACCCTTAAAGGATGAGCGATCCCAAGCATCCATTAAGTTATTGTGCATTTCTATTATAGTTCACTTGAGTTGGTTTACATTGTATAAGTATGTATGCCCAGACTCAAGTGTTTGTGTTTTACTTTACGCTCTGGTCAGCCTGAGAATCACAGCTTTGGATTCACCTTCTGGAGCTAGAGTTTTGTTGGAGCTTATATGTCTATCTATTCATCTACTTCTTCCAGTTAGTTCCTATTCGGTATCTGTCTCTGTATTGTTGTTTATGTATCCTGACTTCTATTGTATCGATTTTACTATGTTAATTGTATATGTTTAGAGAGTATGTATATGGTAGTTTCATGAACTACTGTGGTATTTTATTTCCGCTGCGAGTATTCTGATATTTCTGTGTCTGTGATTCTGTGAATGATTTTATTTGCTCCAAATTTCTTAACAATCCACTGTTTTGAAGTATTCAAGTCTGACATGTGTGGATTATTGTCTATTTGAATGGTCCAAAATAGTGGGTCATTATAATAATATCATATCCAAACTGATAATAATATTCACATTAAACCAATCAATCAATAATTTAAATTCTAACTATTTTAATTTAACAGATTAACCAGATGCGAGTGAGATTAACTCACCATGAATTCATTGAGCGTTTCAATTTTAAATTGAACTGAATCCGTTCGATTTAATCCAAAATTCTCGCTTTTTCTAAACGCCTTCGGATCTGCTGTAGTGCGTAAATCACGTCGCTGCGATTCCGGTGCCGCCAATTTCATCAAATTCTGACCATGCATTCAATAGTTACAGATTTATAAAGTTTGAATATAATTATATATATAATTTAAAACAAATCCCCTTTCCTTTTTTATTTACCAATCGAAACCGGGTCGTAGCCTTGTCTTCCACAACGCAAACGTTTCCGCGCGAAAATGAACCTAACACACGCTAGTCAATAAAGATCACCGCACCACCATCGGTAGTTGAGACAACAATCAGACCACATCACCGCGTGTGCCCCCACCTTGCTCCCCCTTCGGCCCAAGCTTCGTCGAACTCAGTGTCATCTCTCGCTTGGAATCTGCTTGAGAATGCGGCCCCTTCGTGGCTCGATTTTCGATAATCCACTCATCGATAAACGATCACACCGGTCGTTTTATAGAACTCAACGAGTTCTATGATTCTTCAGTTGGAGGATTTCGAAATTACTTTATGGATTTAGAGTAAAAATCAAGATGAAGTTAAAGGTTTTCGGCCATAAATATAGAAAATAGCGGCTGAGAAGAGAAATTAGGGTTTTGGCTATTCACAAATATATATAAGCATTTATAAAAATATTTTAATATTAAATTCACTTTTAAACAACTTTCTCAAACGATCTCCAAGTGAAACATGCCGACAGACGTTTATAAGGTCTTACCCGCATTCGAACACAATGGGACGTGTTTCGGAGGCTAATTCAATCATATGTGGAAGATGGCTTTTTGAATCGATTTAAAATATTAAATTTTCGATTTAAATTTCAGCGCGTTTCTCACCTGCACGAACAAGTGGTAACTCCAAATGCTACGAAATTTGAAATCCGATAATAATTAACTATTACGGATCCAATGGAACTGACTTCGTCAAATTTTGAGACTGTGCCTCGGAAGGCTATTTAACTCGTCGATTTTTTCGAGCGATTTTCAAAATACTTGAAATGATTTAAAATTTCAATTTTAGAGCTTTACTAACTTAATCATAAATCATATAGAATTTATATTCATATTAGAAATCATTCTGATTCAATTTAAATCAAAATCTGATTATTTGCATAATCACTATATATTAAATTCCATTATTAAATTAATATAAATATTCCAATTTAACTTATTGACTTTTGATTCCATCCAAAAGTCCAATATTAAAATTCAAATCCAAGTAGACTTTAGATAAATTTTAGAAACCATTTCCATATCTATGTACACCCAGATTCATAAAACATCCCAATTTCAAATATTAAATCACTGTTTATCCAAATCCGATTAAATTGCCATACTCGATATTATAACTCCTTTTATTGATTCAACCAACATCTCCATATTTCAAAATCAATTAATAATTAAATTTTATACATTTATAATAAATTAAACATTCAAAATTAACGACCAAATTTCTGGGTCGTTACATTCCTCCTCCTTATAAAAATTTCGTCCCCAAAATTTGCTAAGGTAGGACAAATGCTCCTAAATCCCTTAACATGCCCCAAACCCACTTAATTAAAACTTACATTCATTTCTCGAAACCCTTTGGTTAAATCCAAAACCATTAGCTTCCATTTCTGACCCATAACTTAGATTTCTCACACCGCTCCAAAAATCACTTTTCCAATTAACCAAAATTTTCAAAACCTTCAAATTTTTCTAACTCCCAAAATTTTTGATAGCGTCTCCTTTGTACGAAGAGCGTTTTACAATATAAAAAATATGATAGATATATATATACATCGACCCACTCATCGAAAAAACAAAATATATAGCAATATATTATCATTTCTAAATTTTTATTGCGTAGACGTAGGTCATACTAGCGTTTTTTAGCGAGCGGCTTATTTATAATGCATTTACACGCTCTATACTCTATCTGATTGCCTCCTGTCCTGTACTTACTCAAACAAGCACATAAGTTTCAACAATATGAAATTTTAACAACATTCCTTTTATTAAACTAGCCAAACACATCAACTACATAGCCCAAACAAATAAACTTCATAATTCAACATGTTAACCATATGTTAAAAGCAATCACAAGATTTCAACACCATTTTAATTTCCTCCATAAATCTATATTTCATTTTATTCCACCTGGAAAATTTTACAACCTAATTTTACTATACTCAATTTATATTTGCACCAACTAATCTCATATCCATATCAAATTGGTTTTTATGCCTTATTTATACAATTTAATTTTTTTTAATTTATATATTTGCATCGCATTTATGATTCACTTCTTTTAATTCATTTACTTTCGTTTATGACAAAACGATTAATTTCTATGCAAGTTTGATGTTATTCAAGCAAATAACAATTACTTAAGCTTACAACCATTTAAAATTAACTCCACTCAATTTATATTAATTTCATTCCAATCTAATTATTCACAACCCAACATTCTCCTTTTATCACATTATTAATTTAAATTCTTACTCTTACATTTCAATTTCGTTATCCAAACAAGTTTTATTCAAAACAATTTCAAAAAGCTCGACAATAAGATCTCACAACTCACCTAAGTTACTACAACTCCATCATAATTCTTTTCTTCTTGCATCAATTCAATTTCCATTTTAATTCGATTCTTATCTAATCAAATTTACCAACTTTTATTTAATTCTTATTAAAGTTATTTACTACTTTGTTAGCTAATTTATTTATAAACCGTTTTACAGAATTACTTCTAAGGTTTACTATCAGTATCCATATCACTGCTTAAGTTATTACCAGCTTTAAAACTTAACTTTACCCACTTTAAATATTTATAACATATAGTTACATAAATATTTCACTGTTTATTTTTATATTCAACTTACTCAAGTCCAATTCACTCTGTATTTACAAATTCAAATTTTTACTTTCCCAATTCTTTACTTTATTACCAAACCATCTTTATCTTGGTTAATTATTTCATCTCCCAGCTTATAAGTTAAAAACTTATTTACTTACTTAAGTCCATTCTAAATTTTAATTCAACTTATTTCATTAACTAGTTAGTTATCAAATTGGTTCACTTTCAAATCTTAAATCAACATTTGATTTTTATTTTAATATCATTTCCAACTTAATTAAATTTTCTCCCAATTCAATTTTTTTTTCATATCTTTTATTAATTCAAATAAGAATTTAATTCCCTTTCTTCTGTTCACAAGTTCATAACTTATTTACTTAAAATCTTATATTACTCCCTTGAGTTCATCTACATCTTATATTCATAATTCTGGATTATTTATTTCTCTTGAGGACTTAAGTGTATTCATTCCATTCAATAATTGTAACTTGTACAATCATCCTACCATTCCATATAATATCCAATTCAATTCAAATCCAAATTAAATTTTATTTAATTTATCTTAAGTTAAATTCCAATATATCTTATCTACTTTTATTACTCAAGTTAAATTTTAATTCCAGGATTAAAATTTTCAATTTCCTTTCTTAACTGTATCAACCTCACTTTAAAAATTCAATATCGATTTCTTTTTGGCCATTCACATCATTTAAATAGAATTCCCAGAGTTCAATTGCCCGGTTTTATTTCAAAACTATTTTGAAATCATAAATAACACATATCCTCCTGATACATCAAATCAAACCTCCAGATTTCCAAAACAACTTAGTTTCTCCAAACAATTACCTTTTTTGAAATTTCTAAAACAGCTTGTTTATCAACCAAGTCCAAACAAAAATTTATATCGAACCATCCGGTAGCAATCCATCACTTAGAAACTCGAAAATGAATGCTGATGATGTGGCTATCATCACCAGGATTATTTTCCAGCGACTAAAGTGAGTTCAGTGCTTCTTTACCCCCAAAAATTCATTTTAAAACAATTTCTATTCAAAAGATATTTCTCAAAATAATACTCCATTATCTCCTTTAAACACTTTGAAACCAAAAATTCTCAACTTTTTGTTCATATTCATTTAAAAACATTTTCCAAAATTCCTGGGATTTAAATTCTGGTTTAAATCAAATTTTGGTTATGTTCCATTTTATTATTTCATACTTACATAATTCTATTTGGTTATAAATATATATATAAACGTTTCGAATTTAGATTCTTATCTGATTATAATATTAACACCAAACATCCAAACATATATAATAATTTCAAAAAATTAGTTCTTCTATATCAAAATATAATTTTGGGTAAAATTATTTCATTTACCCATTTTAAAAACAATACTATGTCGGTTTATCTTGTTTAAGAGTTTAGAAACCCCAAACGATAGGTTGTATTTCCCGTACCGACAAGAATTCATAAACACTCAACCGATAAGTCGACACAATATGAAAACGGTTTTTATATTCACTAACAAATACGCGCTCATAGCTATTAATACACTCAACTCATTCTAGAGTACTATTGACTCTATCTTATGAGTAATTTTCCCCACCAAAGCCTAGGTTATCGCCAACCTAAGCTTTGATACCACTGTAATGACCCGTCCTTCTCGACCCTAAAAAAACATCACAAATACACTACTGTATAATATGCCGACGATCGAGTGCCAGAAAAGATAGATTGCTAAGGAAAGAAAGAAGGAGGTAGAAGAAGAGAAAACAAACAACATCAGAATCTCACAATCGCAGCGGAATAAAATATAATAGATAATAACCGACCTTTAGACAAAAAGAAACTATAGTTGTTTTATACATCAAATCATCAGAATAAATCACAATCAAAACAATTACTAGACAGTTATCTTAACTTGTCCTCACAAAATCTAACTATACAGTTTATACAGCACAGCGACATATGCTTCAAATATATGTGATATGTCTCGCCATCCAGCTCGTCTCCTGAGCTCCATAACATCTTGTATTTATAATACTAGGTCTGACCCGAGCATTATAATAAAATGACACCCGAGTCAGTCTCGAAAACCAGCATGAGAAAAATACACTCAACTAAATTATTAAAGTTTTCAAAATCCTTTGAAAATCAAAGGTATCTCGTAAGACCACGCCATAAATAAACATGTCTGGTTTTACCTTATGATAACCAAAACACTTCTTATCAAAATCCTCTGATATTATAATAGTGTCTAAATACAAGTACTTATTCAAATAGCCAAAATTGTTACAATATTAAATTCCAGCAATACTAGGCTCTACAATCAAAACCATAAAAGGCACGTAGGGAAAATTTATTTTCAACTAATGACTAGGCACTAGGGTATCACCTATCAAGGTACCTAGTCTAGATCAGCATACCGAGGACCCCTGCTCTTCCTCTACAACACAAGACTGGATTACCCTTACTGGATAGCCCGAGTAAGATCACCCCACGGTTGGGATCAGCAACCGCCCACATAGCCGAATAAAAGGGACCTCTAGACAGGGATGAACTTACCCTAATTGGGTGCTACCCACTTAGCCTTGCTCATAACCCCTGATTTTCAGTCAATCGCAGTTATTGAGGCTCACGGCTCAGCGTAAACTTTTTAGAACACATCTCGTTTAGAATGCTCATCGTCCTCCTGACGATGTTCTGAAAGCATTCATCCATACAAGTCCGTTTTGGGTTCGAACGGAACCGAAGGCACTACTCCTACTACATCCATTTTGGACTTAGGATTAGTAGCGATTAGCCCTCGCACTTCACTGCTCCATTTTCGACTCCAAGCTCTCGTATTCATCACGAAAACATACTTGTTGGATCGAAGTGGTTTCGGATCTCAAATCCAATCTCGGTCTCTTCGTGTAATGTCCCAGAATTTTAGGCAATATTTATTTGATAATCTTCACTGATAATTATCTAAAATGTGCAATATTGATTTAATAATCTAACTATTTAATTGAGCAATATGAATTGATAATCTTCTTTTTTCTAATAGGCCTATTTATCTTCTCAAAACCTAATAATATTTAATTGAATTTATCTTTCAAAGCTAATAAAAATGTATTCTATTTATAAGTGTGTGTGTGTGTATGTATAGACATTGTGAATAGGAAAACTTTGGTTTGAATTTAATAAAAATATTTTCTAATTATAAAATATATATATGTATATGTATGTATATTGTGATTGGAAGCCATGTTTAAATTCAATATAATACCTTTCAAAGGCAATTTAAAAGCTAATATGTATTTTCAAAACAACTAAGGTAAGTATTTATTTAATCAAAAAGTATTTTAGCTTAAGTTTAAAATAAGATTTATGTAAATGTTCAATTCTTTTGTTTTAACATTCTTTCTTTTAAATTTAATATGAATAAGAATAATTTGTAAATATATAAAGATTTAAAAACACATATTAAAATAATACATAATCTATATAAACATAAGTAATTAATAAAAAGAAAGATTAAACATTTGTAATCCATGTAATACCTGTCTTTGACATTTTTAATAATAATAAGATATTTTAAACGTTTGTGAGCTTATCATAACTTGAATTAACAAGTGGCAATTTTGTTTCTCTTAAAAATTGAATTATAAATAATTAATGTTAGATAATAACCTAGTTTCATTTTAAAACTTCTCAATTCTCTTCCTTTCTTCCTTCTATAACTAAAAAGAAAAATAAAATCAAACTGCTTTCCAATCTTAAATCTAAAATTAACAAAACTTCAGTTATCAACCTAAGCAAACAAGTAAGCAGCTGCAGATTCAAACTCAACTTATAAATCAATCATCGGTAAGCAAGCAAATTCAAGTAACAGATTCAAAGATTCAAGTTCAGCTTTAGAACAAACTTCCAGATAAAAAAAACAATGTTCTTCTATTCCTTTGCTCTCTGTTTTCCTGGTGAGTAAATTTTTTTTAAAAAACAGTTTTAAATCTGTTCTTATTTTTGTTACATGTGATAAATGTTGTAGTAATATAGTATAAAATGTTTACATGAATGATTTGGGTGTGAATGCATGTATATGTAAGGGTATGCCTGTGAAATGTCTGTATAGATGTATATATACACTTCTCTGTCTTATTTATAGGCTTCAAATTCATATAGGAAAATGCATATCTCCTCATATAATCAAATTTAATCTTTGAATGAAAAATGATGATAACAGTGTAATATTAATTTTAAAAATGGTTTCAAGATTTTGTATTTAGTAATTATTTCAAAAATAAAAAATACAGTGATGATCTAAATATAAATTAAAAATCAATCATCTTAATTTCAGAATTTGATTGTAGAACTAGATTAGTGTCAAAAAATGATGAATTTAGATAGTAATTTCATGATTTTTAGATTCATATAAGTAGAGAATTTTTGGGTTGATCAGATTTGACATTTTTGTCGATGGCCGATGAACGGCGACGAGATTTTCGTCGGGGTTTGTTCTGGAGATGGCTGGTGTGTCGAGGATCGAAGGAAAAATGGCTAGAGATTTTTCCCATGGCAGAGGTGGTTTGTCGAAGGTGGATTAGGGTTTAAGTATCAGTCTTTATCGTCGATGTTGTAGTGGGTCGTACATTGTCATTAGACCATCAGAGTTAATCGCATGGAGGGGGATCGATGATGGGGTTCGAGACACGGCTTTAGACGAGGCAGTTGAATTTCTGGTGGAGGGGATCTCATCGGAGTGGATTTTCGTCGATCGGGGTTGGAAGTTCCTGTGTGGTCAAGGTGCTCGATTTCGAATCTCAGGCGATTCGACGAAGCTGGATGGTTGTAGCTCACGTGGAGGTCATCGTCGACTTGAGAGCATCGTCGGCGAGGTGGCAACGATATCCAGATCGACGTGCGCGTGCACGTGTGCACATTTGTTTGGTTTGTTTGTGGATTTTGGGGAAGATGAGGTTCGACTCGGGTTAGGCTCGAAGTAGGCAATAGTTTTTCTCGAAGACGAGTGTAAACGCGAGTGGACTTGGGGTTTACTCGGGGAGGGATCGTAGTTGGCTCGGGTTGTTTATTTGTATAACTTGGTTTTAAATTTTAAAGGAAAACCATGTTTAGGTTTTAAAAAAATAAAAGCAAAAGTAACTTAAATTAATCAAGTTTCCGTACTAAACAAGTTTCAAAGCCAAATGGAAATAAGTAAATTTTCAAAGATAAGTATTTTCCAAGTTTTAAAATTATCAAAAATGATTAAGTTTTTAAGCAATTTATTAAGTCAAGTCTTAAAATGAATTTTTTTTCAAAATATTATAAACCAAGTTCCAAAGTAAAAAATCATTAAATAAGATTTTAAAGCACGTTTTGAAGTTTAAACGTAAAAGTTAAATGATTTAAATTTGTTTTCTTTATAAAAGTAATCATATTAGGTTAATTATGTAATTAATTACCAATGATTTTTAAAATAAAGTTAATAATGTAATTAAGTAATTTTCTAAGATAAAGAATTTATCTTTAATTAATTATGGTTGTGAGTATAAGATAATTAATTAGTGGAAGTAATTAAAGGATAATTACTTAATGTAACTAATAAGGGTTAATAAATTTATGTTAATAATCAAAGTATAATTACTTAATGAAAGTAATTAAGGGATAGTTAATGAGTGAAATTAATTTAAGGATCATTAACTAGTGATAGAGAGGTAATTAATTAATGTAAGATAATTGGTTAATTAATTAAGGACAGTTAATTACTTGATTGATTAATGGTTAATTAATCTAAGTAATTAAAGGTCAATTAATTAAAGAGTGATTAATTAGAGGAAGTAATTAAAGGGATTAATTATTCAATGTAAATAATTAAATTAATTAATGTGATTAATTTAAGATAATTAATTTAATTAATTAAAGATAATCGCTTATGAAATTGACTAAGTACAATTACTTAATTAATAAAGTATAATTACTTAGTGTAAGTAATTAATGGATAATTACTTAATGTAATCAATAAAAGGGAAATTACTCAGTTGAAGTAATTAACGGATAATTACTTAATGGATGTAATTAAGGATTAATTATTTAGTATAATTAATTAAAGGATTAATTAAGGTAATTAATTAAACGGTTAGTTAATCAATGAATGTGATTAATTAAAAGACAATTAATCAATGTAAGTAATTATAGAATAATTAATTAATGAAATTAATTAAGGATTAATGTAATTAATTATATTTAATTAATTAATGAGAGTGATTAAAGGCTAATTAATTTGAATTGTTAAAGTATAATTAATTTGTGTAATTAATTAAGTTACTTAATGTAATTAATTAAGGATGATTAATTAAGTGGATGATTAAAGAATGATTAATTAATTGGTTTGGAATTAATTAATAATTAAGTAAACAGGATTTAAAAGTGACTGAAGTAATTAATTTAATTAGAAATGGCGTGACTAATTAATCTTGCTTATGGATGATTGAATGATATTGAATGCCTTGGATTATTTGATATGTGATATGTGCTGCTATGAGATCTTTGGTTGAATTGTGATTATCTATCTGTAATAATGTGAATTATCTATCTGTGTGAATATGTTATTGTAAATAGTAAATTGAATTATTAAAAACTTAAAAAAACTTGGCTTTAAAAGACGGCTTTTTGGATTTCGATGAGACCGGGATCGAATTTCCAAATTGGATATCTGAAAACCACATCGATCCAAATTAAACGATAGGTCGTGAAATATCAAGTGAAGTTCAAGATGAAGACTCGAAGTGTAAGGACTATTTTCATTAACTCTGAGGGTGATTCCAAAACGAGTTTACCGGAAATAGTGCTTTCAGTTTTGAGATGAAGATTCAGAGTACAAGGGCTATTGTCGTTAACTCTAAGGGTGATTCCAAAATGAGTGCAGCGAGATAGTGCTTTCAGTTTCGTTCAAACCTGGAACGAACTTGTATGGATTGAATGCTTTCATAACATCGTCATTAGAGGACGATGAGCATTCCAAGATATGTGTTCTAAAAAGGTAATTGTAGCCTTAAGCCTCACTAACCGAGAATGGCTAAAACATGGGAGCTGCAGCAAGGCTAAGTGGGTAGCACCCAAGTAGGATAAGATTTTCCCCTGTCTAGAGGCCCCTTTTATTCGACTGTGTGGGCGGTTGGTTACGCCAACTGTGGGCTTGTCTTATCCGGGATTATCCAGTAAGGGATGGTTCTGGCCTTGTGTTGCAGGGGATCAGGGTGGATCCTCGGTACTCTGATCTAGACCAGGTACTGTAACGAGCGGTACCCTAGTAGCCCCGCCATTGTATGGAATCCAATCTTCAATAAGTGTCGTACGTTTTGATTGTGCCCAACTATGTTGGAACGTGAGATGTAAGCATTCCAACTATTTTCTATTTTACTTGAAAACCCTAGACACTATTATAATATCACTGGATTTCCTATCAAAGGTTTTGGTTATCATAAGGCAAAAACACGACATGTTTATTTATGGCGTGGTCTTACGAGATACCTTTGTTTTCAAGTGATTTTCAAAGTCAAACAACTTTAGCCCGTTTACTCACACCAGACCCATGTCTGACCCAGAGTTTATTTTCTGTTTTCTTAAACTCTTGGATACTCAAATTTTTACGAGTAGCCAAGGGATTAAGATTAGCCTTGACGAATTCTGGGGAGATATGGACCAGGAGGCTTTAGCGAATATAGAAATTGTGTTTCCGCTGTGTTAGTATCTGTATGTTGTATTCTGAGTTGTATGATGGACAGGTCTTCACGACTGTCTTATGTGTTGTATAAAGCTGTGTAACTTTAGAGGTTGTATACTACATAATAACTATGTGATTAATATATTTTATTCGTTCCGTTGCGAGATTCTGATATTGTTTAGTTCTTTCTTTCCTATCTTTTCTATCCATTTCTTTCTTAATGATGATGTGTCTTTCTGTGAAATGAAGATGGGTGGTCACGGCTGGTATCATAGCTTTAGGTTGAGAGAATACCTAGGCTTTGGAGTGATATCTTTATTGAGAGAGCGTACTTGTATTTTTATAATACACACACACACACACACACACACACACACACCTGTTTTGTTGGGTTACCTATTCGGGTTACCCACATGAGTTGGACTGGTAGCTTGATTTTTAGAGTAAGAGGGGTAGTGGTGTGTGTAGCACGACTACCACAAATGGAAGAAGTTTGAGTGTTGATGTTGGAAGAGTATCTGTCGAGGTTGTAGACCTAATACCGCCTCGAGTATGCTTTGCAGCATTTGGTAAGGATTTCATCAATCTCGAAGGATGGTCTTTTTAAAGGTTCAGAGTCCATCATTGAAGTATGGGCTTGGTTGCGCTCGTATAAGCGGATTTGCTGGAGTTTGGATCTTTCGGATGTGTAGAACGAGTGATGGTATCTTGGAAACTTTAGGAAGGAGCAGTCACGTGGTTGGATAAGATGTTTTCTTTTGGAGCAGTTTATACCTATCGCAGGGAAGACTCGGTTGTATAGGAATTTTTTGGATCTTAAGAAAAGGAAGTTTTCTGTATCGGGATATGTGGCTGAGTTCAACGAGTTGTCTCTATGGGCCTGGTCTTATTGACTCACCCCTTAAGAGAATGAGATGTTTGTGTTTGGTTTGAGGCCCGAGTTTCTTGAGAGGATGACTGCCATCTCGAAGGCTCTTTTGTGAAATTGGTTGATATGGTTTTGAGGATCAAGGGCTTACAGATAAGAAGACTTGGTTTGTGTGGCAGCACCAAGTGGGAATTCTTTCAAGCAGAACGAAAGGAATTTTAAGTCGAATTGGAAGTAGTAGGGTAAAGGGAACTCGGGAGGCAGCAATGCAGTTCGGGAATGTTTTGTGTGCTAGCAGGAAGATCTTTAGGCTAAGCAGTGTACTAGAGGTGGAATTCAGAAGCAGCAGAGTAGACCGTTAGCTTCTTTTGATAGGTAAGGTGTTTTTGAAGGATTTGACCTTATTTTTGGATGGATTAGTTAGATAAGATTAAACTGTTCTAATTTGTGAGGAGAGAATAATATCTTTAGAAACCTAACTTGTTAGGATCGCAAAAGTGACTTATGATAGTTTAGGAGTTCACTTGAGTAATCTTTTCCTTAGGATCGAGGCTTTTCAAAAGGAAGTTGGAACTATCGAAGTTATCAGAGATTTTTCGGATGTCTTCGAAGAAGTCAAAGTTTATCTTAGCATCGGGAGATTGAGTTTTCTTATTGACTTTGTTCCAGGAGCAATACCGTTGGTTCAGCCTAGTAGAAGGATGGCTCCTAGAGAGAGGAATTGGTGAAGCAAACTCAGGGTTTCTTAGTACTTCTGTGTTTTCTCTATTAGATCTAGTTTTGAGTTTTCTCCAGCTAAGGGTAGTTAAAGTTAGTATACCCTTGACTGCAATTCAGAGAACCCATATGTTTCTTTGAGTGGTTGGTTATGCTTTGGATTAACCAACACTCCAGCTTATTTTGTGGATTTAATGAACCGTGTATTCCAGAACGTGTTGATCAAGTTTGTTTTTGTGTTCTTCGACGACATTCTTATCAACTCCAAATCAGAGCTGCGCAGTGGAAGTGAGGTAGCAGCTATGCAAGAGTGGAACTAAACCTAGACTCCTCAAAAGTTCGCAGTTTTCTTGGATTAAAGGGTTTCTATAGGAAGTTCATTCGGGATATGAACGCTAGATTGTCTAATGCACCTGTTCAGGCTATTCCGGATAAGAGAAGTAAGTTCGAAATCTACTGATGCTTGTGGAGCTTGTATTCTGGATTTCGACGGATCTTGAGAGAACCATCTTGTTGAATGGAATCCAGAGATCTTCTTATTCTTGGTCCAGTTTTTTTGAAGAGGCATCCGCGAAGGTTGAGCTGATCAAGGAAGAATGAAGATAGCCCAGGATCATCAGAAGAGTTATGTGGATAAGAGACGAGGAAATTGGATCTCGTAGTTGGAGGCTTTGTTTTTTATTAAGGTTTTCTCCGATCAAAGGAGCAATCAAATTTGGTTAGACTTGAAGGTTAGCTTTGAGATATATTGGACATTTCAGTATTCTCAAAAGGATAAGTAATTTGGTCTACAGGATTGAATTGCTAGTCCGGATGGCTGGAATTCACAATGTGTTTCACGTATCTCATCAGCAGTTAAAGAGGATTTGGATGTCGGGTCGGATTTGTCTGTGGTCAGGCATCCTGTTCAGTTTATAGATCGTATTGAGAAGGAGCTCAGGATCAGAGTGTTGTAGCTAGTTTAGGTTCAGTGGAGTAAGGATTCTAGAGGTTATACCTGGGAACTCTAGATAGTATTAGGAAGCTTATCCTGAATTGTGTCAGGATATTTATATTTGTTTGTTTGAATAAATTGGCTGCTATGGATGTTAGTGTATGGTTGGTGTATGCTTTGTTGTTTGAATAATACCTTTGCTGGATTATTAAATTATCTTTGCTTTTAAATTTCGGGGATGAAATTCTTTTAAGGGGAGAGGAATGTGATGTCCTAAAAATTTGGGCAATATGTGCAATATTGATTTAATAATCTAACTATTTAATTGAGCAATATGAATTGATAATCTTCTTTTTTTAATAGGCCTATTTATCTTTTCAAAAGCTAATAATATTTAATTGAAGTTATCTTTCAAAGCTAATAAAAATGTATTCTATTTAATGATGTGTGTATATATAAATATATATATATATACATATAAATATTGTGAATAGGAAAACTTTGGTTTGAATTTAATAAAAATATTTTCAAATTATAATATATATATGTATGTATGTACGTACGTACGTACGTACGTACGTACGTATGTATGTATGTATGTATGTATGTGTGTGTGTGTATGTATGTATATTGTGATCGGAAGCCTTGTTTTAAATTCAATATAATACCTTTCAAAGGCTATTTAAAAGTTAATCATGTACTTTCAAGACAACTAAGGTAAATATTTTTGTAATTAAAAAGTATTTTAGCTTAAGTTTAAAATAAGATTTAACTAAAGGTTCAATTCTTTTGTTTTAATATTCTTTCTTTAAATTTAATATGAATAAGAATAATTTGTAAATATATAAAGATTTAAAAACATATATAAAAACAGTGCACAATCTATATAAACATAAGTAATTAATAAAAAGGAAGATTAAACATTTGTAATCCATGTAATACTTGTCTTTGAAATTTGTAATAATAATAAGATATTTTAAACATTTGTAAGCTTATCATAACTTGAATTAACAAGTGCAATTTTGTTTCTCTTAAAAATTAAATTATAAATAATTAGTGTTAGAGAGCAACCTGGTTTTAGTTTAAAACTTCTCAATTCTCTTCCTTTCTTCCTTCTATAACCAAAAAGAAAATAAAATCAAACTGCTTTCCAATCTTAAATCTAAAATCAACAAAACTTCAGTTATCAACCTGAGCAAACAAGTAAGCAGCTGTAGATTCAAACTCAACATATAAATCAATCATCAGTAAGCAAGCAAATTCAAGTAACAGATTCAAAGATTCAAGTTCAGCTTTAAAACAAATTTCCAGATCAAAATAAAAAAAACCATTGTTCCTCTATTCCTTAGCTCTCTGTTTTCCTGGTGAGTAAACTTTTTTTTAAAAACAGTTTTAAATATGTTCTTATGTTTGTTACATGTGATAGATGTTGTAGTAATATAGTATAAAATGTTTACATGAATGATTTGGGTGTGAACGCATGTATATATAAGGATATGCCTATGAAATGCCTGTATAGATGCATATATACACTTCTTTGTCTTATTTACAGGCTTCAATTTCATATAGGAAAATGCATATCTCCTCATATAATCAAATTTAAGCTTTGATCTTTGAATGAAAAATGATGATAACAGTGTAATATTAATTTTAAAAATGGTTTCAAGACTTTATATTTAGTAATTATTTTAAAAATAAAAAATATAGTGATGATCTAAATATAAATTAAAAATCAATCATCTTAATTTTAGAATTTGATTGTAGAACCAGACTAGTATTAGAAATGATGAATTTAGATAGTAATTTCATGATTTTTAGATTCATATAAGTCGAGAATTTATGGATTGATCAGATTCGACATTTTTGTCGATTACCAATGAACGGCGACGAGATTTTCGTCGAGATTTGTTCTAGAGATGGCCATTATGTCGAGGATCGAAGGAAAAATGGTTAGAGATTTTTCCCATGGCCGAGGCGGTTCTTTGGAGGTGGATTAGGGTTTAAGGATCATTTTTTGTCGTCGATGTTGTAGTGGGCCATACATCGTCATTGGATCATCGGAGTTGATCGTGAGGAGGGGGATCGAGACGCGGCTTTAGATGAGGCGATTGAATTTATGATGGAGTAGATCATCATCGGCGTGGAGTTTTGTCGATCGAGGTTGGAAGTTCCTGTGTTGTCAAGGTGCTCGATTCGAATCTCAGGCGATTCGACGAAGCTGGATGGTTGTAGCTTACGTGAAGGTCGTCGACTTGAGAGCGCCGTTGGTGAGGTGGCAGCGACGTCTAGATCGACGTGCATATGCTCATGTGCACGTCTGTCTGGGTTGTTTGTTGATTTTGGGGAAGATAAGGTTCGACTAGGATTAGGGTCGAAGTAGGCAGTAGTTTTTCTAGAAGACGAGTGCAAACGCGAGTGGACTCGGGGGTTTATTCGTGGAGGAATCGTAGTTGGCTCGAGTTGTTTATTTGTATAATCTAGTTTTAAATTTTAAAGGAAAAACATGTTCAGGTTTTAAAAAATAAGAGCAAAAGAAACTTAAATCAATCAAGTTTCCAAAATGTATTAACTATGTCTTAAGTAAAGTAAATATTAAACAAGTTTCAAAGCCAAATGGAAATAAATAAATTTTCAAAAATAAGTATTGTCCAAGTTTTAAAATTATTAAAAATGATTAAGTTTTTAAGCAATTCATTAAATCAAGTTTTAAAATTAATATGTTTTTCAAAAGATTATAAACCAAGTTCTAAAGTAAAAAAATCATTAAATAAGATTTTAAAGCAATTTTCAAGTTTAAATGTAAAAGTTAAATGATTTAAATTTGTTTTGTTTTAAAAGTAATTATATTAGGTTAACTATGTAATTAATTACCAATGATTTTTAAAATAAAGTTAATGATGTAATTAAGTAATTTACTAAGATAAAGAATTTATCTTTAATTATTTAAGGTTGTGATTAATTAAAGATAATTAATTAGTGGAAGTAATTAAAGGATAATTACTTAATGTAATTAATAAGGGTTAATAAATTTATGTTAATAATAAAAGTATAATTACTTAATGAAAGTAATTAATGGATAGTTAATGAGTGAAATTAATTTAAGGATCATTAACAAGTGATTGAGAGATAATTAATTAATGTAAGATAAGATAATTGGTTTAATTAATAAGGATAGTTAATTACTTGATTAATTAAGGATTAATTAATCTAAGTAACTAAAGGTCAATTAATTAAAGAGTGATTAATTAGTGGAAGTAATTAAAGGGATTAATTACTCAATGTAATTAATTAAATTAATTAATGTGATTAATAATTAATTAAAGATAATCACTTATGAAATTGATTAAGTACAATTACTTAATTTATAAATTATAATTACTTAGTGTAAGTAATTAATGGATAATTACTGAATGTAATTAATAAAAGGGAAATTACTTAGTGGAAGTAATTAAAGGATAATTACTTAATAGAGGTAATTAAGAATTAACCACTTAGTATAATTAATTAATTGATTAATTAAGGTAATTAATTCATGGGTTAGTTAATCAATGAATGTGATTAATTAAAAGATAATCAATCAATTTAAGTGATTATAGAATAATTAATTAATGAAATTAATTAAGGATTAATGTAATTAATTATAGTTAATTAATTAATGAGAGCAATTAAATGTTAATTAATGTGAATTGTTAAAGTATAATTAATTTGTGTGATTAATTAAAATTACTTAATGCAATTAATTAAGGATGATTAATTAAGTGGATAATTAAAGGATGATTAGTTAATTAGTTTGTAATTAATTGATGATTAAGTAAACAGGAATTAAAAGTGATTGAAGTAATTAATTTAATTAGAAATGGTGTGACTAAGTAATCCTTCTTATGGATGATTGAATGACATTGAATGCCTTGGATTATTTGATATGTGATATATGCTGCTATGAGATGCTTTGGTTGAATTATGATTATCTATCTATAATAATGTGAATTATCTATGTGTGTGAATATGTTATTCTAAATAATAAATTGAATTATTAAAAACTTAAAAAAACTTGGTTTTAAAAGATGGCGTTTTAGATTTCGATGAGACCGTGATTGGATTTCTAAATTGGATATCCGAAAACCACATTGATCCAAATTAAACGATAGGTCGTTAAATCTCAAGTGAAGTTCAAGATGAAGACTTGGAGTGTAAGGACTATTGTCGTTAACTCTGAGGGTGATTCCAAAAGGAGTTTAACGGAAATAGTGCTTTCAGTTTCAAGATGAAGATTCAGATTACAAGGGTTATCATCGTTAACTTTGAGGGTGATTCCAAAATTAGTGTAGCGAGATAGTGCCTTCGGTTTCGTTCGAACCCAGAATGAACTTGTATGGATTGAATGCTTTCAGAACATCATCATCGGAGGACGATGAGAATTACAAGATATGTGTTCTAAAATGGTAATCGTAGCCTCAAGCCTCACCAACCGGGAATGGCTAAAACCGGGGAGGTGCAGCAGGGCTAAGTGAGTAGCACCCAAGTACGATAAGATTTTCACCTGTCTAGAGGTCCATTTTATTCGGCTGTGTGGGAAGTTGGTCGCGCCAACTGCGGGGTTGTCTTATTCAGGATTATCCAGTAAGGGATGGTTCCAACCTTGTGTTGCAGGTGATCAGGGTGGATCCTCGGTACTCTGATCTAGACCAGGTACTGTGATAGACGGTGCCCCAGTAGCCGTATCATTGTAAGGAATCCAATCTCCATAAGTGTCGTGCATTCTGATTGTGCCCAACTATTTTGGAACGAGAGATGTAAGCATTCCAACTATTTTCTATTTTACTTGAAAACCCAACTATTTTCTATTTTACTTGAAAACCCTAGACACTATTATAATATCACTGGATTTCCTATCAAAGGTTTTAGTTATTGTAAGTAAAAACCCAACATGTTTATTTATGGCATGGTCTTATGAGATACCTTTGTTTTCAAATGATTTTCAAAGTTAAACAACTTTAACCCGTTTACTCACACCAGACCCATGTCTGACCTGAAGTTTATTTTCTGATTTCTTAAACTCTTGGGTACTCAAATTTTTACGAGTAGCCAAGGGATTCGGGTTAGCCTTGACGAATTCTGGAGGAGATATGGAGCAGGGGGCTTCAGCGAATATAGATATTATGTTTCCGCTGTGTTAGTATATCTGCGTTGTATTCTGAGCTGTATGATGGACAGGTCTTCACGATTTTCTTATGTGTTGTATAAATCTGTGTAACTCCCATAGAGGTTATATACTATGTAATAACTATTTGATTAATATATTTTATTCGTTCCGTTGTAAGATTCTGATATTGTTTAGTTCTTTCTTTCCTATCTTTTCTCTTTTCTATCCCTTTCTTTCTTAACGATGATGCGCCTTTCTATGAAATGAAGACGGGCCATCACACTTCGAAACAACGTTCGCTATTTTTCGGTAAACTCAACCCCCGTTCTTTAGGAATACTCAGACTAGAATAAGATCGGAGTTCACCTCCTAACCGTTAGTGGATGGATTTTCTTATAAACGTCTTAGAAGAATGAACGAGTTTATACATACAGTATAGCACCTCGAACGGTAACTGCACCATATAATTCTCATACCTTTTCTAGGTATTCCAAAATTATATTTGGGTCCAGATTTGATAATCGGTTATTTAACTATCAAATAAACAATAAATTCAACCAATTATTTATTTCCACTGAAACGCCAAGTCTCGTAAGAATTAGATTTTTATGATTTAAATCACTCTATCTAAAAATATATAGTTTAAACATTTAAACATTTAAAAATAAAACTACCTAAATTACTTTACTCAAAATGATAGTTATTGAAATGCTACAATAATTTTTCATGTAAAACTTAAGCCACAAACTATTTTAAAATAAAAGTTTTATATAAAATATAAATATTAGAAAATTTCTTTAAAAATAAAATACTAATTTAACTTTAAAATAATTACTGCTAAAATAAGTTTTGAATAATATTTGCTTTAAAATTCTAAAAAAAATTAAAAATAATAAATTTCTCTAAAGCGTTACTTTTAAACAATTTAAAAACCTTAAACTTATATAGAAAAAATTTCCTTTGAAAAAATAAACTTGGCTTTTCAGGGAAATACACTTCCATTTCAACATATCCCATATAATCCTTTATAAATTCTACTTGATTTATCCCAATTAAATTTACGTTCCAATCCCATAAATTCCTTTCAACACTTTTAAAAATAAAACCACTTTTATTTTTAAAACACATTAAAATTACTAAAATTACTTAAATAAAATAATACTTAAGAAATTCTGTAAGAGTTTTTGAGTAAAACTTAAACCAAAATTTCCTTTTAAAATATAGTATTATATCAAATACTTATGTAAAAATTCTCCTTTAAAATCATAATGCTAATCTACTTTTAAAAATAATTAACTACCATAATTAACTTAAATAAATATTTACCTTTCACTTAAAAATAATTAAAATAATAAATTTCTAAAAAAACATTCTAAAAGAATCATTTTTAAACTTCTAGTTTATACTTTTAAAATCTTTTCTTTTAAGCTATACTTAGTTTTCCAGGAAAATGTATTTCCCAGCTTTTAAAAATAAAATCACCATTTTGTTTTAAAAGTGAATTACTACTTTTCTTATAAACTCCCATCGGAATTTATACTTTCAAATTTATCCACTGATAAATATTCCACTTAAATTGTAAACCCAGTTTACAAATTTCCATTCCTCTTTTCCTTTTAAAAACATAGTTTTCCAAAACATTTAATCAATTTCAAACTGATATCCTGGTTTAAATGCCCTTTTAAATTTATAACTCGATTTATCCAAATTCTCTATAATTATTTAAAAAATTTCTTTCCATTTCCTTCAAAACCCACTCAATCTATTATATACCTTAAAATACCAAATTTTATTCATCCAAACCATATTATTGAATAACTTAAAATTCCAACTCAATTCTATCGCAGAATATCAAATAACATATCACTGATTATGGAAATAATATAAATATTCTGAGAAATCCAGTTGGATCCCTCCAACCTGTTTCCTTGCATCCATAGATGTTAGCACAATATAAATACCAATTTCACTTCGAGGTAGAATATCACGGTATATGGGGTCACCCGCTATTATGCAGGGCGCATAGGGTCTCATCCGCTATATAAATGCGGGAAACCAATCACTCCAACATATATACATATATACTACTATATATAATGTCATATCCAAACTGATAATAATATTCACATTCAGCTAATCAATCAATAATTTGGATTCTAACTATTTTAATTTAACTGATTAACCAGATGTGAGCGAGATTAACTCACCTTGAATTCATCGAGCGTTTCAATTTTAAATTAAACCGAATCCGATCGATTTAATCCAAAATTCTCTCTTGCTCCAAATGCCTTTGAATCTGCTGCAGTGCGTAGATCGCGTCGCTGCGATTCCGGGGCCGCCAATTTCATCAAATTCTGATCATGCATGCAATAGTTACAGATTTATAAAGTTTGAACATAATTATATATATATATATATATATATATATATATATATATAATTTAAAACAAATCTCCTTTCTTTTTTCTTTATTTTATTTACCAATCAAAATTGGGCCGTAGCCTAGTCTTCCACAACGCAAACATTTCCAGGCAAAAACGAACCCAACACATGCTAGTCAACAAAGATCGCCGCACCACCATCGATCGTTAAGACAACGATCAGAACACATCACCGTGTGCGCCCCACCTCGCTCCTCCTTCGGCCCAAGATTCATCGAACTCGGTGCCTTCTCTCGCTTGGAATTTACTCGAGAACGCAACCCCTTCGTGGCTCGATATTCGATGAGCCACTCATCGATGAACGATCAACACCGGTCATTTATAGAACTCAACGAGTTATATGATTCTTTACTTGGAGGATTTCAAAATTAATTTATGGATTTAGAGTAAAAATCGAGATGAAGTTGAAGGTTTTCGGCCATAAATATAGAAAATGGCGGCTGAGAAGAAAAATTAGGGTTTTGGCTATTCACAAATATATATATAAGCATTTATAAAAATATTTTAATATTAAATTCACGCAACAATGGAAACCAAAGACTACAGCTAGCAATAATGATACTAATAGCATGGAAATTATTACAGAAGAAAATTCAAATCAGCAGAATCTCAATTCAAAAGGAGCAGAGCATAACAATACTGAAGTTATTACAATTGATGACGCAAATGTCCAAATTCATACTACAATTAACAAAGCCCTCAGTAACCAAAATACAGACAATTTAATTAAGGGCAATGACATTTCTCCATCAGATATGAATGCTGTGAATACTGAACCAGATCAGAGGTCTTTAAAGGAGCCTGCAATTACAATTGCAGCCTCGCCATCAACTAATACAGAAGAATGTGTAGTATCTAACTTGCCATCACATATTAGCATGGCTGCTGCAATTGCAAAGGGATCCTTCAATCAACTTCCTGATATGCCTCATATTCAAAACATTGAAGATGGACCCCCTATGAGTACTGGTACTCTGGATCCAAATCTATCGACATCATCGACAAAAGTCTCTGTCGCTTTATCATCATCAGAGAAAAATTGTAACAGGGAGTTGTTAAATCATAATAATCCAGCCATAATTATTTTAAATTCTCAAGCTTCTAATCTAACAACTGAAGTGCTTAATTCTTTTCAGGTGCTGAAAGACATGAAAGACTCAAATGTGGATGAATCTTCTCTATCTCAATCATGTATCAAACCCACATACCCAACAACCGATGAGTTACCCAACAATATGCCTAAAAACCTCACATCCATCAATCCTGAATATGAAAAAGCAATTGCAGATATAAAAGGCAAGAATATTCAAGAAAAGAAAAAGAACAAATTGTTTCAAGACAGTGTGACTCCCACTATTAGAACCAGGAGTCAAGCAAACCCATCCAAATAATGTCTATCTTGTGTTGGAATGTGCGAGGTCTTAACAAGGCAGCACATATGTTGGAGGTAAAAAATTTAGTGTTTTCTCATAAACCTTCTATTTTTTGCTTAATTGAAAATAAGTTGAGAAGGAATAAACTGCAGCAATATATAGAATCTTGGGAAAATAAATGGACATGCATCAATAATATTGAGTTTCATCACAAGTGCAGAATTCTTATCATGATCAATTCAGACATCTGGAGTAGTTATGTTATTTCTAAGAGTAAACAACATATTACTTGTATGTTAAATAACATTGCTGGTGCCCAATGCATAATTACAGTCATCTATGCACTCAATCTAGAATCTGAAAGGAGAGACTTATGGAAACAACTAGTAAAAGAAGCTAATACTTTCATCACCCCATGGTGCATCATTGGGGATTTTAACTGCGTTAGGTTTTTGAAAGAGAAAAGAGGAGGAAATAATTTGTCAATCAGTAACATTCAGGAACTTAACAATTTAGTTAACTCTTCAGGGGTCAAAGAAATTAATATTTCAGGGGTTAATTTTTCTTGGAGATCAGGGCCTACCAAGAATATTGCTACAAAGATTGATAGACTTTTCTGTAATGTTGAATGGATGAATACATTTAAAAAATCTCATGCCAAATATTTAGAGCTATCAACAAGTGATCATGTACCTATTATGTTCTCCTTTAGTTGCATTCAAACATATGAAGGTCCTAAACCATTTAAATTCATGAACCACTGGGTTATGTGTGAAGGGTACAAGGAAGTAGTTGAAAAGTGTTTTATTTTCCCAGAAGGCAACCAGTTATTCAACTTTATTCAAATGCAGAAAAACATCAAAAAGGAAATTAAAAAATGGTGCAATGGAAAAAATGATCTACAATCTCAAGTTTCAAAATGCAAACAAGAAGTCAACATTGCTCTTCAGACATTAGAATTAAATCACAACTCCTCTAATGCCCAAAAATTGTATGATGCTCAAGTTAATTTGGCTAAAAGTATGGAGCTATTAGCAATTGATAACAAGCAGAAATCAAAATGTCAATGGATCAAGTGGGATGATAGTTGCTCCAAATTTTTCTATGCCAAACAAACAAATAGAAGATTTGTAAATAGCTGTCAAAATATGATAAAAGAGAATGGAGATGTTTTAAAGACACAAAAGGAGATAGAGGAAGAGGCAGTGAGGTATTTTATCAACATATATAACAAAAGTCACATGATGAAACAGTTTCCTAACATTATCCCTAAAAGGAAAGTAAATGAATGGGGAAAAAATTTTCTTAATGCAGCATTTGATGAAAAAGAATTGAAAAGAGCTATTTTCAGTGTGCATAATGATACTGCTCCAGGTTATGATGGATTCAATGCTAAATTCTATAAAAAACACTGGAATGTATTCAAAAAACCTCTTTTGAAAGCTATGCAAATCTCATTTGATAATGGAAGAATTGTGAGAGAAATAAACCACACCATTATTTCCTTAATTCCTAAGGTAAAATCCCCTGAATCTGTGGCAGATTTCAGACCCATAGCCTGCTGTTCTATGTTGTATAAAATTCTATCCAAATTGTTATGTGACAGAATAAAGTATGTACTTGGAGAATTGATATCTGATAATCAAACAGCTTATTTACCAGACAGACAAATAAAAGATGGGATATTAATTGCACATGAACATATCAGAAATTTTAACAAACAAGGCAGCAACAAAATGTGCATAAAGGTTGACCTGAAGAAAGCATATGATTCAGTCAATAGAAATTTTATTCTTCACATGATGGAAAGAATGGACTTTCCTGTCAAGTGGGTAAAAATTATTCAAGAAATGATAAGCACTCCAAGTTTTTCACTGTCAATTGAAGGATATCATAGGGGATATTTTAAAGGCAGCAATGGTTTAAGGCAAGGAGATCCCCTATCCCCTTATCTATTTACTTTATGCATGGAATATTTTACTTTGTTAATGGATGCTAAAGCCAGTAAAGGAAAAGTGGAATCAGTTATCAAAAACAATTCTAACATAACTCATCTAATTTATGCTGATGATTTGCTTATTTTCATAAATGCCACAGAGGTTGGAGCTAAAGCTATTAAGAATTGTTTCAAAAAATTGAAGAGAGTCACTGGTTTAGAAATGAATAATCTCAAAACTCAAGTATTTTTTAACAAGTTTTGCACTAACAAGGAGAAAGTGCTCAACATTTTGGATATTCAAGAAGGAGAACTACCTGTTAGATATCTTGGGTTACCTCTATTTGTGTCATATATAAAACACTCAAATTGCAAACATTTGATTGACAAAGTGTTAAATAAAATGCAGGGTTGGGAGTGTAAATTTCTCACAGTTTCAGGAAGAATTGAATTAATTAAGGCTGTAGTTTATCCTATGGTCAGTTTTTGGATGCAGTGTTTCATGCTCCCTAGCTTAACTATCCAAAAAATCAATCAACTTTGCAAAAATTTTATATGGAAGGGTAAAAAAAGTAGTGTCCCATGGGAAACAGTTACAAGTGCCAAATCTGAAGGTGGAATGGGATTGAAAAAATTGACAGACATAAACATCACTTTTTGCATCAAAAGAATTTGGGAGGTACTCAACAATTCTTCATATAGTGCTAAGTGGCTGAATGTTAAATATGCCAACAATGAAACTCTATGGGATTCTAATTTCAATAATAATTATTCTTGCACATGGAAAAAAATGCTTTATCATAGAAAAGAGGCACAAAAGCTAATTGACAGAAGAATTGTGGATGGAAAATCTACAAGTCTGTGGTTTACACCATGGATTAATGGGTCAACTTTATTGGAAAAGCTAGGATATGAAACTTTATCATATTCAAGGAGTCATAAACATAAGGTAGATCAAATTATATCTGGAAATAACTGGAAGCCTGAAAACATCTCATTTCTTGGTAATGTAAGTGAGGAAATAAAACAAGTGCCCATCCATTATGACAATACAGCAGATTACTGGTTTTGCAGAAGCAGTAAAAATGGTCAATTTAATTTTCATGATGTTTGGAATGATTTTAGAACTAAACTACAGGAAATCAGTGATTACAAAATCATATGGAACAACATTTCTCTCCCAAAAATGAATGTATGTTTATACAGAGCCATTTTCAGTTTTCTACCCACAAAAGATAAATTAAAAATGCAAGGAGTGACTGAAGATGATGTTTGTGTACTATGCAAGAGAGAAGTGGAAACTTGCAAGCATATATTTTTTAATTGTCCCTTTTCTAAACATATATGGTGTTGGATCAGAATCATGATGGGAGATCCTATAACTCAAAGAAACTTTCAAACTTCTATCTTAGATGCCATTACATATATCAATCGGAAGTTCGCAGCCAACAATATCAAAAAGGAAATCATAATAGCCGCGCTAAGTTCATCTATATGGTTCATTTGGAAAAGCAGAAACTCCATTATTTTTAATAATGAAAAAGCAGATAGAATTAAGATGTGCAATATCATAAAGTACAATGTTCGTGATATCATCATCAACAGATCCAGATTTATCAGACATAGCATGAACAATTTTGAAGAAATCATCGAAAGATGGGAGATTATACCTTTGCGAGTCGATAATAACATTACCTCAATCCTGAACCCTAATTCCCCTTCCATAACATCCTCCTCAAGATACATGATTGATAGAGAAGAAGATGAAGCTGAGAGATCTAGATTGTCCAGACGCACCGAAATTTATAACGCTAATGTTGAAAGAGAAGAAGACTTGGCAGGAAGGGAAAATGAGCCGCCATGAGAAGCATTGTTGCTAAGTTTACGCAGTGTGTGTAGGGAGGTGTTTGCGGGTTCGAATTAGCAACCCGTATATATTGTATATACTATGTTTGTAATGTTCTATCATTATCAATAATATATTTGACCTTTCTTCAAAAAAAAAAAAAAAAAAAATAAATTCACTTTTAAACTACATTTTCAAAAGACCTCCAACTGAAACGTGCCGATAGGCAATTATAAAGTTTTACCCGCATTCCGAACACAATGGAACGTATTTCGGAGGCTAATTCAATCATATGTGGAAAGTAGCTTTTTGAATCGATTTAAAATATTAAATTTTTGATTTAAATTTCAACGCATTTCTCACCCGCACGAACAAACGGTAACTCCAAACGCTACAAAATTTGAAATTCGATAATAATTAACTATTACGGATCCAATGAAACTAGTTTAGTCAAATTCCGAGACTGTGTCCTGGAAGGTTATTTAACTCGTCGATTTATTCGAGCGATTTTCAAAATTGTCGAAATGATTTAAAATTTCAATTTAAAGCTTTTCTAACTTAATTATAAAACATACAGAATTTATATTTATATCTGAAATCATTCTGATTCAATTTAAATCAAATTCTGATTATTTGCATTATCACTATATGTTAAATTCCATTATTAAATTAATATAAATATTCCAATTTAACTTATCGACTTTGGATTCCATCCAAAGGTCCTATATTAAAATTCAAATCCAAGTAGACTTTAAATAAATTTTAGAAATCATTTCCATATCTATGTACACCCAGATTCAAAAATTATCCCAATTTCAAATATTAAATCACTATTTATCCAAATCCGATTAAATTGCCATATTCAAAATTATAACCTCTTTTATTAATTCAACCAAGATCTCCATATTTCAAAATTAATTAACAATTCAATTTTCAACATTTAAAATAAATTAAATGTTCAAAATTAACGACCAAATTTCCGGGTTGTTACAAATGAAATAAGATTGAGGGTTCGCCAAGCCGAATGACGTAACGAGCCACACATAAGAATCATAATGAGTGCGGGATGCGGTAAGTGGAACACTATTCCCCACAACTCGAAGGCAATGAAAACCATTGGTAAGGTCGAGCTGAAAAGACCTTAGCACCACTCAATAGATTGCTTAGGTGGTGATCTTTAGCACCACTCAGTATGACATTATTGTTATCATATGTTTAACATCTCAAATATCCTTTAAAACTCTTACATTTACTTTGGATTACTTTACTAACTTAGCATAAATTTTTTGGAGTAGAACTAAAGTTAGAAAACATAACAAAACTTTTTGTTAAAACAAGGTGACTAAAAAAAGTTTGAATCCAAGGAATTTTGATGTCACTTAACAAGCTCAAGTGTTAATTTTTTTTTAGCATACATAACATACACTTGTTTAACAATCCATAAACATATCACCATCATAGCATAAAAAAAATACCACATCTTTATAAGTAAACACATTACTTAAGCCTTTGATTCATAAGTCAAAATCTAAACCACAACTAGCAACCCACACAAATATTCACCACATAATTATCCTACCAAAGAATCAACTTATTTTACCACCCATTTGTCAATACATATACAGGTAAAAACCTTTCCAAAAAAGTAAGAAGTTTACTCACCGAAATCTTTCAAAAACTTGGAACATTTTGGAATTCTGAAAGCTTGGAAAATCACAAGAAAATAGGTGGAATTCCCATCAATATTGAGACATGTATTTCTAATATTTTGGAAATATGGTCAAAAGGAATATTTTAGGAAATTCTTTCCACTACAATTTAAAAAAAAAGAAGCACTCAATTTTAGTTATTTATGAGTATGACATGGTTGAAATTAAAAGGACCATTTTCGGACTTGGATTTCTGAGTCCAAAAACACTTTACAAATAAATGAGATTTCGACATGGCTGGACCTAGAATTTGAAAAACTGATCTACGTAAAATTTGTAGTTATTGAAATTCAACAAGTTCTGAGAAAAAGAAAATCTTGATTTTGAGCATTTTAGAAGATGTTCTGATCCGGTGAATTTGGGGTAAAAATGGAGAAAGTGGAGCTTAAAACGCTCTACAAGAAAACAGTTTTTTTGTAATACTAATTTATCGCGCATTGTTTCATTGTGGTGTTGTTTATTCTAATTTTTTTTTGCTTGGAGCCCGTGTTTGGTTGCATTATGCTTTCTAGCACCAATTATTTTCTTTGGTCGTGTCCTTATCTAATTATTACGCTCTACCCTCTTCCTCAGGTTATTTTCCTCTTTTTTCCTTCCCTTTTCCCTCCTCCTCAAATTATTCTCCCTCCGTAATTACAAAATCGTCAGATATCAATTTGCCACTTAACGTTAGGGAAAAAAAGAACGATTGAAAGCTCGCTCGGGATAGGGAAGGCGACGAAACCATTGTGACAGGAGGATGTGCAGCTTGGTTGACTCACGCACGATGAAGAGAGCTGCGTTGGTAGGAGGCGACACCATGATAGGAAGCATAGTACATAACACGATTCCAAACTTTATCTCCATCAAAGGGCGGTGACTTTGTAGCCGCCCTTGGTCTCCAATCTAACGGCGACTCCCGCTCTAATCAGATGAGAAACTTACTTTCAGGCAATCCAACAATTGATTCTTTATTGTTAAATAGGTGCTACTTTTTGATTTGGCATATTCTAGTTTAAATTTGGCGTATTTTTGTAATTTTTAACCTGTAATCTGTATAATTAGCTTACTTTAATATGGCGATCCTTGTTGAAAAGGTACCCTCGGCCTAGGTAAATATTTCGTTACTAGTTGTTTATAATAAACAAGTTTATCACTTCAATATACTGATAATTAAATGCACTCATAAAATGAAGCAAAGCACGCTTACCTCAAAATTTGGGATAATTCATGATTTTGAATTTGATGGCAGATTGTTATCTAGAAAAGGAGATGGTCCATGAAGCTTTTTTTAGTCGATTACTATCTGCGTTTGCTGTAGTGATAGTTTAGTACAAATATAAGCTAATAATGCATACTCCTTTTGTTGTATAATTAAGATTTATTTACAAATATCTTCTTACAATCAATGTTTATTGTCATTAGGCATTTTTTAAATGGGAAACAAACTAAGATTGAAAGTGAAAATATAGCATCCTATTCAGTTTAAATATGCAATTCTATTGTTATAACCTTGAAGAAGTAGTAACTCAATTAATAATTAATATGTTATGCCAGACATTTGATAATCAAGAAACTTTAAAAAAAATTATTGATTTCAAAGTAGTACTAATTATCTTATGCACTTTATACTGGTGGTTTTAAGAGTTGAATCCGTCAACCAATGACTTTTTTGGCCAGCAAAGAATGCATCTTTACTTAAAGGAAAGAATTCGAATTTTTGCAGGGTATTTTGAAATTCGGTATTGTGTGATCAAAGTGCAAATCATGAAATAAAGCAATTGGTGTTAACTTGAATGTTCTGAATACACTAATGAAATGCTCTTTTTTTCTCAGTTGGCGAAACTAAAATTGTCACTAATATAAGTTTAGTATTTTTAAGTTAGAAACTTAGAATAATATGACTACTGAAATATTCAAAAAATTACTAAAAGGTGATTTACAAATTTTAGAGATATGAATATACTTCCAGGTTGATAATTACGCTTGAATTTAATATATGAATAGGTTTTTGAATAATGTTAGTGCCTTTTAACAAATAAAAATCCATGTATCCATAAACAATTTTAGTTATATCAACTTTAACTTAATTTTCTTTGCATTTTCTCATTGTGTAATATTGCCTTTTACAAAGAAACTTGAAAGATCGCAAGTTTGAGGAGGCTGCTGTTGCTGATTGGCGAGTTTGAGGTCAAGTAATAAAAATAAATTTCAGGAAAAATACAAATTCAAAGGATTAGGTAACTTTCTATCTTCTCGCAATTTATTTGTTATTTCTTTATTTTTAATTTTTGGGTCTTCTAGCATTTCTAGTTTCATGTTTTAATAACTAGCTCACATCCACTTCTCCGACCAATTTGTTATTACGTTGTTCTTTCAACCTGTCCTTCAGCTAGGTATTGTAGGCTTTAATTAACTAGTTGTAGTTAAGTTATATTATGGCTTTTTTTCACTACTACCAGTGTCATTGTAAACACCATTGAATCTTCTAAGAACGGAAAACTGATTCTAAAACCGAAAACCATTATAAGTACCGTTGTTTAAAAAGGGGTGAGGTTGGTAAGACTAAAAATTTATAGGAAATAAATCAACCGACGAGAATCAATTTTATCTATGAGGTAAGGTAAATTTTATATAAAAGTTGGCAACTTAATATAGTTGATAGTTTTGACAACGTTCTTTTCGGGCCTTTCTTATTCGGAGCTTTCATGGATTGGGTTATGGAATAGGTTCAATCAGTACTCTTTATATACATGAGTATTAATGTAGACTAATTTATACCAGGCATATGAATGTGTTTTATCACATGAATATAGGTATTTATAGGTATTTATATTAGCGTTTACACATTGTTTAATTCAGTTTTCCAATATGCGTTATAAAATCAAAGAAACAGAAGACCTATGTAAGCAATATTACACATGAAATGTAAAACGATCAGAATACAAAAAAGTTAATGTGGACTCATTTATGATAGGCTTATGAATGCATGTTTTAGTACTAACAATTTGTTGCACTAGTGTTTAAATTAGCCATTATGCTTGGTTCAATTTGGTTGATCACATTTTTTTCATTAACATTTGAAATATTGTTTTCCAATCTGATGTTAGAAAAGTTAGTGCTCAAGTTATTGAATGAATGTGCGACCATTGGTATTTTAATCAATGGTCAGTTATTTCTTATATAAGTTGCTGATTTACCTATTTTGTTGATGATTCAATCGTGTTCTCCTCTAGAAATATGAAAATGAGCTTTGTTTTACCAGTTTTGAAAATGGTCAATTGTGTCTTATATGAGTTATCCGACCTCTCTCAGCAATTGGATGTGATTTATTCCAATTTTGGCAATTGTTTACAAAAATCCACCAGTTCATTAGCTATTGGATGTGATTTACTCCAATTTTAGTAGAAATTCAATCACATAACAAAAATTAAATAGTGAAAATAACTTAATAATCCACAATTTTAACTACCTTTCATAATTAGGTTACTACTCCAGTACTCCTAATATACAAGAGAGACAATGTTAAAGAGTAAATCAAATGAACGACGGTTTCACTTCTAACGTAAAAAATACAAGGTACAAGCAGAATTCAACCATGACTAGTATTACACTTTGTAAATATTGTTAGTCGAGTACAAGCATTTGAAAACATTTTTGAGGAAGCCTTAAATTAATAATATACTAATTTTCAATGGTAAAATAAAACTAATAATGATGAGCATTTCATTGTGTAATTGTCATCATTTGGTAAATAAACTAAAATTTACGAATAATTACAACTGTAAGCAAGCAAGTTACAACCTTTTCTTGCAATTTGTGTTTATTTTAAATATTATAATATCTATTTAAATAGTATAATGTACATTTGAGATGATGCAAAAAAAACATAAATTTATATTATATATATGAATCTTTTTAAGAGCTAATTGTATAGATTAACTAAGAAATGAGCTTTTCATTTTCCACGACTAAAAATCCACTAGTATTCTTACTGATATATTATGGATTTAAATACAAGTGGAAGCAAGAGCATTAGGGAGTTTGAGGAATGAAAGATTAGTGAATTTGTTGAGATTATCTTGTCAATGAAATGAGAGGCATCTTGTTGCTGAACTACATTAGCTAAGTGTCTTTTTCATTGTGAGTTGGTTTGATTCTGTTTTAATCATATTTGTTTTAACTTTTTAAAATCATCATATTTTTAGAACATGCTAGTAGATTATCTTCAACGCGGAAATCTACATGCTGAACATGCTAATATCGTCTGGTCATGGGCTGTTGCAATGCAACATGTAACAAGACATTATCTTCATCCATCTAAGAAAAATTTGATGTTTAAAAAGTTATGTAAATCTTCATCCATCTAATAATAGAAGGTACTACCAAAACCTATAATTTTCATCATGCTTTTATATAAGTGGAAATTAGCCACAAATGCCTCTTTAGCAAGTGCAATTAGTTTTCAGGACACACAACTGAAATAATTACTTTTAAGGACAAAATACAAAATAACTAGTTCCTAAGGTCAAAAATCATATGAAATTATATCCTTGAATGTAATTGGACTGCTGACTTTGTCCTTAAAAGTAATTAATCTGCTTACTTTGGCCTTAAAATTAATTTCTATGGATGTGTGTCCTAGAAACTAATTGGATCGCAAAGTTTGTTCTTCTAGTGAAATGCCCCTTTATATAATTATTTTCAAATTATTTTGAATTTCAGAAAGTACTACCAATGACCGAAGACATGCATGAAGAAAGCTTTAAGCAGTTCAAGTTCTTAGTGATGCATTTGGTACTTGTAGAAACTAACTTTGAACTATGTTGTCTTTTGTTACCATGAATACGTATTGAATTTGCTAACTCATGTATTGAACTTATTTTTTCTTAGTTCATACTTTATTTTGTTATCATGAATACGTGCTACATTTGATTATTATCATATTTTTTCTTTCATACATTGTTCAAACTGTTATCTATTTAAAGAAGATTCATTTCGATTGTTCTTATTAAAATGTAATAGTGGGGTGCATCAAATATATAGTAAAATAAAGCATAGCTCCTTAAAAGCGTTATAACTATATAACATAAGTGCTATAAAAAGATAATGTAATGTATGTGTTACTGTCAAAGGATAACAGTAAATAGGTGTTATTGTATGTACACATTTTATAGCGGTTTTTTTGTGTTATAAATGTGCAATTCTTTTTTATAACATGTCGATATACAGCATTTATCAAACCGCTATAGTTGTGTTTAGCAGCGGCCATATGCTGCTATGAAAGACTGTTTTTCTTTTAGTGACGAGTGATTTAAAACTAAGTTTTTAAAGTAAGAATTTAATTTTTAAAAACTTTAAAACTTGAAAACTAAATAGAGATGCCATGGAAGTTTTGTTTCCAAGCTTGGAAAAGTTTTGAAAATGGAAGGGAGAATGAGAAAGTGAAATAACAATTAGAAAAATAGTATATTATGTTAACATGTTGAATTATCAAACTACCCCTCGTCATTTACCCTCAATTCCATGAATGCCACATCACCATGTCCTCCTCCTTCCGATATCAATGCCACCATAGCCTTCCCCTTTCACATCAAGCCACTATGCTATTTAATGCTTGTACTTAAGTTGCCAATATGTTAATTTATGTCCCCCTGATGTGGCATTTTCTTTTATTTTTTTATTATAGTTGCCAAAGTGTCACATCATCATTTTTTTAACTTAATTAATTACACTTAACCCTAATTAAATTACTAATCTATGTTTATAACATTTCATATATTTGAATATATACAAATATACACAAATGTGTATACAACATTTCAAACAACTTTTATACGATGAAACTTCGAAAATTCGGAAAATAGTTTCCAGTCACATTTTCTATTTTTCATCAAACTATATATTTGTAGACCAATTCTGAAAACTATTTCGCCATCATTATTTATTATTAAAAAGAGTTTTTTTCATTATAAAACCATTTATTTGAATAATTTAAATTAATTAAATATTCGCATATCAAAGTAGTGAAATCCTGGGTCGTTACACTTGTAGTCAAACTTTATTTTTGTTTTTGTTGAGACAAATAAATTGTCAAAAATTTCAATTTAATAACCAAAACCATATATTATCCTATAGTGTTACTTTAAAAGTAAATCAATATGCTAAAGAAACTTGGGATATATTTTTTTAAATTGTTTTGAGTTTTGGAAATAAAATGCCAAAAAAATAAACCATGAAAAATTAAAAATGAAGATGAGACCCCCCTCCCCCACACGCTTGATTTTGACCGTGTCCTCACAGTCAACCCATGTGAAAGGAGAAAAACAAAATAAAAATAAAAATACGACCTATATTTACATGAAAATGAAATAATTATTATTTACATGACATCAGAAAGTACATCGTCAAAAAGTAAACGAAATGGTCTTTCAAAGACCAATTCATTTATCTCGTCAAGTATGCGGGACACAACTTAAGTGCAGAAAACAAACCATAAAAGATTTCAAAGTTGAATGTTGATTTAGAAAAACGGATGTCATTTTATTAAAAACCATATGAGTTCTATTTTCGAAGATTTTTGGGGTTGATAAACAACTGGTTGAAGTTCAATTTATTTTCACCAAATTGAAAGTCAAACTTATCATTGAAGAATTCTTCAGAAGTATTGATTTCAAAATCAAAATGGTGCTTTAAATCTTCCCCTTCAGAATTTAATAACTCATTTTTGAAAAGTTCAAAAAACTTGTGTCCACTAAATTCGTCTTCCTTAGTTTGAATTATTCACAACTTTATTGCATATATCAAGTTCAAAATCCAAAGTTGTTATATTCAAATTTTCAAAATCGGAAAAAGGTAGATCGAATTTTAAATCGAGTTTCTTACCCTTAAAAGAATTAAAATCCAACTCATTTTTCGTATTTTCAACAACTTCATTAAGATTGTCGTTCTCAATTTTAAAAGTGGAAATCGTCAAATCAAGTAGCAGATGGATTATTATTTGACACATCAAAAGTTGAGATTTGATTTTGTTTCTCATGTTGTTTCATATATGTTTCAAATAACAAATTCAAGTGTTCATTTTAAATTTCATCAATTTGCTCAACAAAATCCAATTTATAATTATTAATTTGAAAATTTTCAATTTGAATTGGTTGAGAATAAAAATTTCCACCACCATTGAAACAACTCACATTGCAAAATCATTTAAACAATTGTTTCAATTTTCATTTTGATTTTGAAATTTATTTTGGAGTTCGAAGTTGTATTAGCATGAGTTACGATCAAAATCATTTGAATTTTGAAGTAAATTCAAATTTTGTTTATTTTGAAATCCTTGACTTGAGTTATTGCACAAATATGAATTACACAAATCATTTATCATTTGATCATTTTATGTAGAGAGTGCAAGTAAAGACGAAATCATTTCAATGCTTTTTTCAAGATTTGAGAATCGGTCATCATTTCGAAATTTTTGTTCAAAATTCGAATTGTCTGTACGGTAGTTGTCATAAAAATATCCATATGAGTTTGATGTAAAACTATATGGATTATATTGATTTTCACAACTATCGTAAAATTCATGTGAATATGAAAATTCAGACATTTTTAAAAATGTGTTTTTTTTGGATTATTTTATAAAGGAAAAATATTTACCAAAATAAATTTATTTTTTAAAGGGAAATTTGATTTTTGTTTGTTTTCGAAAGGATTATATATATATTTGGATTTTTGTTTTCGAAAAAGAAAAAACTAAATTTTAATTTTTTTTTTGGTTTTTGATTTTGATTGAAAATTTTCGAAGGATTAAAATCTAAGTAAAGAATTATTTACAATTTTTTTAGTTTTGGATTTTTAATTTTTTTTGAAAATATGCATGAGATGCAAGACTTAATTACAAATTTTCTATCATAAGTAGCTCCTAACCAAAATTGTATAATCACACTTTGTCTTAATTCAACAAGATATTTCTCAGTCAGATAACGGACAGGATTTATTGGTGCAACACGAATCACCGTAGTAATGCAACCAAATGTATAAGTACCTTCAGAAAAACAACCAATATAATATTTACAAATAACCGTAATATTTGTAAATAGTTATTGCTTTGTCGTAGCCCAGACGCCAAGAAAATATATCGTCGAAAGAGGACAACTTGTCAATATACAAATAAGCTCTATGTGAGCTCGTGACGCCTTAAGTAAAGCGTCTAACAGTTATTATTAATCAAGTTCTCAGATGAAATTCAAAACTGAAATTAAACGTGTATTAATAATAATGCAACTAAAATGAAGTTTGTTTTTGTTTTTGTTTTTGGATTTTTTAATTTTTTTTATATGTGTAAATGCAAATGTAAGCAACCAACAATAAAAACAAATAAAAATAAGAGATGAGGGTACGATATCAGAGCATGCAAAATTATTTAGCAATTTATTTTAAAGCGGCAAAATCTTTTTATACATAAGCAAGCACTTTATTTTTGGCAAGCAAAGCGAATCAAGCAGCTCTTTCTATTTTCTTTAGCAACCTGAAACTAAAAACAAGATACACACACGACTTTCTTTAAAAAAAAAAAGATAGAACGAAAACAATAGCAAGGTATTTATAACAATTGGTAAACAAAAGCGAGATATATACAATTTGTTCTTTTTTTTATGAAAAAAGAAGGAACAATTGGCAAACAAAAGAAATTTTCGCTTTTTTAATAAAACACTAGGGCAAGGTCCAATTTTAAAAAAAAAATTCACTTCACATTTTAAAATGCTTCGTAATAACGTTCACAGAAGAAAAAAAACTTTACACTCCCAAATCACGCTTTCATAATTCAGCTCTCAAAAATTTTCTCAACCTTATTCAATTCACGTTAAATCCAGAAACCCAATTCCCAAAATCAGGATCAAATTGAAAGAAAGGGTGAATGGCGCCAGCGATTGCGTGGTTGGTTATGGTCGACTATGGATGAGGTTGGTTTCGATTTCAGAGGTTTGCTGATAGTCGAGTGCGGAGGTGAAGTTATGGTGACGGTTGCGAATTTGGAGTGGGTCAGAGGCTTTCTTTGAGGGGCCGACTGGGGGTCGCGAATTGGATGCGGTTGTTCGTAGGTGGCGTTTCGATGTTTTTTGGTTGCGGTGGGGAGTGGTGTGGTATGACAGGTAGAGGGATGTGTGTGGTATGACAGGTAGAGGGATGTTAATGCTGATCTGCAGCAATGATGTAAACTGAGTTATGGTAGTAAACTGAGCTGTGCAGTGCTACTGGTATAAATGAGACAGTGATGTTTTACGTGACATGAGAGAAGACTGTGGGCAGTAGTATGAAGGAGAAATGGTACTTGGGCGAAGTGTGGGTGGTAGGCACTTGTTCACGTGGGTGACTTGTTGGAGATATGAGTGCAGGTTGTGGTTGATGTAAGCAGAGATGTTCAGCAGTGGAAAATGACAGGGAAGAGGGAGGAGATATGGCAATGGAGAGGCAGTATGTTGATGAAGTTGATATATGGTATACTGATGAGGCATGGAGGTTTTGAATAAAGGTGGGCAGATGTTATGATGCACTGGTGATGAAGCAGAAATATGGCAGATGGGTAAGAGGAGAGGGTGAAGTTGTTTTAGTTATTGAGTTGGTGGAGTGAAGATTGGTACTGTGTGCAGGTTGACGAAGTGGAAAGGTTTGATATGGCAGTATGGTGATGGGGTTTGTTGACTGACTGCAGTGAAGAGTATGCAGTGGTTTGTGGCACTGCGGAGCTACTGATGTAGGCTGATGGCCTGTAAGGCAGTGACGTATGGTTTTGGTCAGTTATGGATGATGACTGGAAGAGTTGTGGATGATGACTGATGGGTACCTGATGATAGAAATGTAAAGTGCTTGTATGGATGATGAAATGTCGATATAATGTAATGAAATGATGAAGCCTGTATGGATGATGGCTAGGCAGAGGAGTCACAGTTTGACAGTTTGACAGTAGAAGGTGAAGGAAGAGGGGTATGTTTAAGGGTTATGATATGGTCAGGGAGCTTGTATGTAACAGTTAAGAGTTAATGGCGAGGTGATAGATTTGGGGTACTGTGCAGTACAGGGGGGTCTGTTGATATTAAGAAGAGCTGGAGGTATTTGACTGCAAGTGTGACTGCAAATGGGTATGTATGAATGTAGGAATGCAAGTGGGTATGTAGGAATGTTGATGAGTATGTGAAAGTGAAGGCAAATTGATATGGTTTGTAAGGCAGAGAGGCGGAAGGTTTTGTATGGTTTAGGAAATGAATGTTGTATGGTGGAAATGTTGTGAAGGATGGTTTCTGAACAATGTGGTTAGGGAGTTGCAGCAGTAAATGGCTGGCAGAAATTATGACAGAGATGTTGTGATATGCACAAAGGTGCAACAGTGCACTGTTATATACGCAGTTTGAAAAAAAAAACTTGTATATGTAAACAAAAGAAGAAAGTAAAAATGAAATGTAAATATAAAAATATAAATGCAATAAACTGCTTTTTTTTTTTGAAATTGTGTATGCTTTTATATATGTGTGTGTGTGTGCACACACACACACATGCACACACAAAGGAAACTAGAACAACAACAAGCTTCAAATCAAAATGCAAACGAAAATCACACAACAAAATTATTATTTTTTAAATGCAAATTAACACACAAAACAAACACAATAAAATCAAACAAAAAATAATTCGAAGAATACAAAATTAAAAACACGACTATTTACCGGCAACGACGCCAAAAACTTGTTTAAGACTAATTTCTATTGGTTTAGAAAATAACCAAAAAAAAAAAAAAATCAAATTACAATTAACCGCAAGGACAGGACATACAGTTCTAGTACGTGGCGAGTATGAGTCGATCTGTAGGGAATTATTTAGATTTAAAATTCTATTTAATCAAATTATCCAAGAGTTTGAAATTGTTTTAAACTAAAAACGTAGAAAAACTAGCAAACACAAGTGGATAAAAAAAATGAGAGTTTGAAGGCAATTTAGAGGCAAATCCCTTCTCATAATCACATAAATCAACAAATATGAAATTATGATCTCTCTTTCTTGGTCATTAGTGAATTTAATTGATGTGTTTATTATAAGTATGAAATATTTGTGCTAATAATTAGCCCAATATAAACCATCAAACTATAACACATCCATTAAACTACCTCTTAATACTCATAAAAATGATGATGAAATTAAAAATAAAATTTATTTTAACATCACCTGTTAACTATTGATTAGAAATATAGACCATCAAATTTTAATTTTAAAATCACTTCATTACCATAATCATATGTAGATGAAGAGGTAATTTATGTTTTGTTTGTTTAAGCATAGCATATTTGGTGTCAACGACATAGGCTATCAAATTCAAAGCTAAACAACAAATTTTAACCCAATTAAACATTATCATTAAGCACAAAAAGAGATCACAAATTATTAAATTATGTTGAATCTACATGATTAAGAGAGCTACATTACCTTTAAATTGAAGAGATTTAGGCTCTCAAATTTATTACCAATTCAACAATTGTTGATTGCAACATGAAACAAAAATAAAATGAAAATGCATACTAAGTAAGAAGAGAACTGATTAATCTAAAATAAAAGCTAATCTACTTGCATAGATAAAAAGATCTACACTACTAACATGAAAAGAAAAAGCATGTAAATAAAAAAAGATTGAATTAAAATTGCATTAAAAGAAAATAACATAAAAGAAAATGGCTAAGTAGCCATGAAAGAGAAAAGAGAACTTTGTTTATTTTTAATCCTCAAACTAAATAACTAAAATGAAGGCTAAGGAGACTAAGAGATTAATTACATGAGCATATGAAATATTTTTACAAGCCTAAAACCTTAATCATAATTTTAGAAACTACCCAAACCACCCCTCTAGTAAGTAGGACCACCAAGTTATCATTAGCATGAGATAATCCTCCATTCAAATGTGCATGAAATTTTTAGCTCCACTAACTAAGAAATGCTATATTAAAGACCGAAAATTTTAGTCTTTAATTCGTTAGTTCGGTATCTATATAATCATTAAAAACTGATTAAATACCGTTTGTTTCAGTCATTGTTTCTCAGTCTCAAAAAATTTTAAGACCGCACTTTCGGTCTTAAAACGTAGAGACTAAAACTTCAGTCTTAAATTTGTTTAAAGACGGAATTTTAGAGACAGAGATATAGTATTTAATCGGTCTTAAATTACAAACATATTAGTTATTTACATCTATTAACGAATATATTGTTTGTGTGTTTATATTTTTATATGTTTGTATATTCTTAAGGCAACAAGTAAATGTACTACTCTTCAAAAACAAAAAAGTACATGGATCTGAGTCTAATGCACAATACATCTTTGAGTAATACAAACTAGTTCCATTAAATAATCAAATATATGGTTCAAGATCCATTACATACACAAATAGATAGTTTTTTTAAAAGGTAAAATACAGAGTTACTTTACAGTGAAAATGCTTGTCAGTCTTTGTTCTGAAGAAAGCCCAAAAGAAAAAGAAAGCCTACGACCTCCACGTCTGCCCCAGGACCATACAACTAGAAGCTATTCATGCACGATCTCGCATTAAAGCTTCTCCACATCAGTCGCCGCCAAGATGAAGCTATTCTGCTTTCGGACTCATATACGCATCTTTCGATCTACAAACCAAATTTCAAGTGCAATCAATTTGCAACGGAAATTCGCAGTGTCCCAATCAATTTTTGCCAGCGATGAAGGATGTGAGGAAGGCAGTTCAAGTGTTGATGATGGCGATTTCGAGTAGGATCCAACTGATGGTGAGGGACTTGATAAGAATGACCTTTAAAAAAATTCTTTTTGAAAGTTTCACAATCCAAACTAAGGCAATAGTTTGAGCCTACATTACTAAGGCATTTCATATCTCTTGGAACTAATATTGTTGTTTACCCAATTTTTGAGTTATTTCTTCATTGTACAGTGTCAAATCACCCATCATATCGATACACATCTTTGTAGAATCATAGTAATCACAATAAAACTCCAATATGGCAGAAAATAACTACCCCTAAAATAAGGTCATGTAAAGCATAAAAAATAATATAAGCCCATCAAAGAACAATCGAAGGATATAGCTTGCCTTTATACTTAAGTCCCCTTGCTTGGACCTGTTTGAATTGAAGGCGAGATTTTCTAGAAACAAAGTGTTGTCTCATGAACGATTTGGATGAATATATATACCGATAAAGAGTAAGATGAGAAAAGTGGTGGATTTCTTTCAGTATATGGGAAGTGTGAAAGTCTATGTTAAGCTAAAGAAGTGGGGAAATATTACTGACGTTCCCCTTAAATGAAGGAAGCGATCACGTTTCATTTTCTTTAAAATTTGTTAATTTCGAGAAAAGAACTCAAAAACTATCATATGGATTCGTTAGTTATAGCCATTGGATTTAAGTCAATTATAAAAATCTCAACCATTGCTTATTTAGTTACTTAAATATCACTTAAAGACCGAAAATCAGTCATTAGATAGTCTCAAATAATACATAACAATCAAGGACTGTTTTTCAGTCCTTAGCATATAATATTAAAGACTAGTTTTTTTTCCAGTCGTTAATCGGTCTGTAATTAGAAACTAAATTTTTTTTGTCTTAAATATTCAATCTTTAAATTAATATATTTTTGTAGTTCTAATTGTAGATTAAGGTAGGTGGGGTCCTCCCTGATACATGGTTTAAATTATTTTCATATTCATTGCCTTGTATCTTCCTGTGCATGCATATTTTCCATGAAGCCGGTTGTAATTTGAATTCAAATTCTTACAAAATAACATAAAATTTTCAAGTAAATTTTCTCAAATTAATATATGCAAAAAATGACTATTTTGCCCCTATATGAAGATGAACAAATAACGATTTGATAATAATTGAAATATTGGTTTAAACATGTTAAAATGCCCTACATGCTCATTTAGTTAATTAAATTAGATTAAATATGGAAGTAAAAATATGCATATTTACGTGCACATCAATTTATCACTCGATTCTTGACGATGAACATTAATGAGGATTTGTGGTTGGATACTTGTGTTTCTATCATTGTCGAGGGCTTTTAGTCAAGAAGGCTGATCAGAGTCCACAAGCATCAAGGGATCAATACTAGTTCGGAAGTAAAGTTGCAGATTCGAATAGATGACCAAATCAGATATTACGAATAAGCTGGGTATATCATACGGAGTTATGTTCAAAGATAATATTTTGGGCAAACTCTCTTAGTTTCGAGGTTGTGGTTAAATTTCGAGGACGAAATTCTTTTAAAGAAGTAAGAACTTAACGACCTGTAATCTTATCACTTTGACTTGGAATATTTTAAATATATAGATATTTATTTTAAATGATGAATAATCCATTTTAATTATTATATAATGATAATAAGTGATTTAAAATTATTTTATAAATATATAAACTTGTTTTATAAACATATATAAACTTCTTCGCATTAGGTAGATTTTATGTCGTATTTTTATAAATGGATTTTAATTTATTTAATATTGCTTTATAGCTTAAAGAATCATATTTATCAAGACAATGATAATTCTTTGATTTTCCATGAATATTTCCATGAAAAAGTATTCGTATTATACCTAAAATATTCCATGTATAAGATAGGTTAAGCCTCTCTTTAAAATTTAAACCAAAAATATTTTTGGAAAGATTTGGAATTTGTTTTAAAAAGAAAGAAATTGGAAACATGTTGATATTTTTGGAAAATAAAATCCATGGTATCATCTATGAAAAATAATTGTTTTAAAGATGGAAAATAATGTTGAAATATCATCTGGTTTAATATAAAAAAATTTAAAATTAAAAAGATGGAAATTGAATATTATAATAATATAATATTAAGTTATGGAATAAAGTGAAATGATGTTTTAATAAAGTAAAATAGTGAAAATTTGGTTAAATATAGTTTATTATGTTACTAAAATGATTTAGAAGTGTTCAGCACAAGTTTTATAAAATTTGACAAAAAGGCAAAAAATAAGCCGTTGTGTTTCGGTAGTTCGATATTTCATGACCCGAAAAGTTAAATGGGTCTGTATGATAAAATATGAGTTGGAATTCTTTGAAATAAAAAATTTTGTACCCTTATTATGTTCATAGTTTTCAAATGAAAATGAAAAATCATGATTCTATTTAGTAAAGTTTGAAATATGTTCAAATCAAGTTTTTAAAATCGCCTCCATCTGGCAGTTCGTAAAATATTATTTCAACTATTTAAAATTGATGTTTTTAAGTCTTTAAAAATATGAAATAAATTCCATATATGTTAAAATATTTTAAAAGAAAATTGAATTATAAAAGTGGGCATATATCTAATGAAATTGGTGTTTTAATCTATAAAGCTTTAAAATCACTATTCATTGATAATTTAGCAATGAAATTTGGTAACTATTGAATAAATGATTTAAACTTGGGTTTTCTTCTCAATCTTTTTGAAATGTTTTTCAAAAGACAAATCAAATACTATTAAATGTTTAGAGTCGATCAAATAATTTGATCGTCTTATGGGTGATAGATAGATAATCCTTAAGCCAAAATTTGAGAAACTAGTTGCCTGATCACTCTAACTATAACGACATGTCTAAGGGAGGGTACAGTTAATTTGATTTACTCAGAATGCCTTTTCTTAAGACGAAACAGAAGAGATTTGGAGTTTTTCAAAAAGGTTAAACAATTTTTAAAATAGGATTTTGATTGTAAAGGGAACATTCTAGTTAAAATCTATATTAAATTTCGATGTGGGAACTCTGCATGAATTTAAAAGGTGGTTTCACCGTTATTCGATGAATAGTACATGTTGAACATAGAAATTTGTATTGAGTATAATTAATCTAAAATCTATGAATTCTTTTTTACCCAATATTAAGTGATTTGAGTTTACAGTAAACGATGTTTTAAATAGCATTGTTTTTGACCCATTTAAAACATGTTTTGGTTAATTTTGCTAATAGTAAAATGTGGAAATATTTTCCTAAGTAATTAAAGGAAATGATTTGGTATTTCCAAAGTTAAAAAGAGGTTTAATAATTCCGCATATCCTGAAACAGAAATTGTTTAAAGATATTTATCTCTAAAAAGATATTTTATCGGATAAAAAAACATCTTCAAATCAAAATAATAATTTGTGTAAAAAAAGAAAAGAGGATTCAAAGAAAGAGGCTTAACATTTCTGTATACAGCTATACACATCTTTTTATCAATAATTGGTTAAGTGAGACTGAGATCGCATATGGACGATTCCTATCTGAAAACCACTTTGAACCAATATACACGTTCGTAAGAGACATCTTGAAGACAATGGTTTTGAGGATAAGGATCTTTATAATGTAGGGCTGCTTGTCATTAACCTTGTGATTCCCATATTATATACATATGGTGGCAGTGGTATTTTTATTTTGAAATCTTCAATGCAGGAACTACTCGCTACTAATCCTGCGGGTGATTCCCAATAGGATGTAGTATGAGTACCTTCAGTTTGTCTTATTCCTAGACATCTTGTATGGACGAATGTTTGAAATTGAGTTTCTAAGACCACAGACATTGGTTTTTACAAACTTACATCTCTTTGGCAGTGTAGGAGGTAACTCCTCTTATACTTAACACCCTTCTCTAAGGCGTATGAACTTGGGGGTTGTAATTTGTGGAAACTTATTAGTGTGCCGTTGGAAATGGCATTGTGTCATTAAAAGTAGGATTTGTCATGTGAAAGGTAAAATGTTACATCAAGCCTCACACATCGGTAATGGTAAAAACAGGGTATATGCGGTGAGGCTAAGTGGGTCGCACCCGTTAGGAGATATTCATCACCATTTTAGATTACCCTCTGTATTTCGAGTTTGTTATGTATGTTGTGGCCAAGGATACGTCGAGAATGACCAAGACGATGACATATTTTGTACAATCTATGGTAGAGATATGCTGGTTCTGTGTTGGTAGAAGGCATCGAGGTTGTGCCTCGGTAAATTCCTATAGAGATGTACTATTTGGAAGGTAGTCCCTTACCTTTTCATTATTGAAAATCTATTCTCCAATATGTGCCTATAAAATTTTGATTGTAGAACCTAGTATTCTAGAATTTAATTAATGTAACAATTTCAGTTATGATTAAAATGTTATTTGAAAGGGTTTTCAAAGAATCTCATTAGAAATAATATTAATGATGTTTTAGTTATCATAAAGTAAAAATCCATCCTGTGTTAATGTGTGGCATAGTCTTATGAGATGCTCTTCTTTTCAAAGGTTTTGTTTGACATCAAAGTCGATCTATGACAGAGTCGTATATATTTATAAATTGTGTTTCTCATGCTGGTTTGCCAGACTGATCCAGGTATTTTTAATATTCAGGTCAGATCCGAGTATTTTCAGGATTAGCTGAAGATGCTTGAAGTTTCTACAGGAGAGCCGGAGATCGTCATCAACGTATGGACGTAGTTTACTTTTCCACTATGTTTATCGTTTTTCAGCATTTGTAAGGACATATATTTATAACTATCCTGGCTGAGCTTTGAATACACTCTTATGTAAGTATTTAAAGGTTCTTCCACTGTAAAGATTATTGAAATAATATATTGTAGGATCTAGATTAACCCTAGAAGGGGGGTGAATAGGGTTATAGCAAATTTTCTCAAATTAAACACAAACAAACTGCAGAGAAATAAATATGCTGATAACTAAATCACACACAAATTTTACCCAGCTTCGGCAACCCCTGCTTACTGCTGCATTCCCAGATTTCTATTAGAATTAAACAGTTTCTCGCTTACAAACACTCTAACAGACTCGCAAACCCTGCTCCCGCTTACAAACACTCTAATAGACTCGCAACCCCTGCTCCCGCCTATAGAGTTTTGCAAACTCGCAAACCCTTGCTCCCGCCTATAGAGTTTTGCAAACTCGCACACCCTGCTCACTGAACTAATTCTAACTAGACAATCTGACACTACCTACAACCTAGGTGGTGATTTACGAAGATTTGAACCTTAAAAGAAAATTTAAAACAAACTAAAAACAGTTTAAAACTAAAACCCTATTTGCCAAATAAACTAAAGCAAATAAACTAAAGCCTCTCTATTTTAAAACAAGCCGGCCTAATTCATTTCTTTAACCCGATCCTCTTTTTGTCTTGTGAAGAGAATGGCGGCTCTGTTGAATTAGGGCTTTTGTTTCCTTGCGAAAATTAGGGCTTTGATTCTTTGTTCGATCTGATTTGTGTTGCTCTTGCTCGCTGCTTCTCTGATGATCAATTGTCTGGTTTGCGTTGCTCTTGCTCGCTACTTCGCTTATGATTGATTCTCTTGTTTGCGTTGCTCCTTTGTTGATCGAGTTCGTTGTTGCTTCGGTATGTAATTTCCCTATTTGTGCTTTTATGATTTCTCGTATTCGAACTCGATGCCTATGATGAATTTTGGGTTTGATATTTATATAAATTCAAGTCTCGTATTCATTTACACTTTCCTAATTTTTTGATTGCCTGATGCGCACGGCTTTCCTGATATGTTTTTAACTTGATGCGCACGACCTTGATTTTGTAGCGTTCGATTTTCCCTTGTTTGATACGGCAGAAACTTTCCTTTTTTACATTGCTTTGACTTTTTCAAAGACGTATATTTTCGTTGAATTCTGACTTCGGCTTTACTGTGTATTACTTCGTGACTGCCATGGCTTTGGCCATCGTTGTGTTCATCCCTGTGAGCTTCGTCTCTGGCCATTCCTCATATGAATTGATTCATATTTGATATGCTGGCTTGTACTTGTTGTTGACTTGAGTTACTTTGATTATCATGTAGCTCACTGTCTTTGTTCCTGTGCATATATGTATATGCCTCTGTTTGACTTTGGTTATGTGACAGTTTGCTGTGTTCAATTATATTGCATTTGCCTGAGTCACTTGTATCCATTCTCGGCCAGGCTTGAGTTTTGCATTGGTTTCACTGGTGCATTCTCACTTTGGTTTCATGATGTACTTGCTGCCTGGATTGTGTACATTTGTGTACTTGATTCAGTAGTTTGCTTCATTTTGACCTGATCATTTGTATACATTGTTTCTCGGCATTGACTTTGGGCTTCACTGAATTTGTTATTGCATTTTGTCTTGATAGTCAAGTTGCACTTTGTTGCACTTGCTCATTTGAGTTGTAGCTTGATAATCATGTCTGCACTCTCTGACCTTTTGTCTGGGTTCACTACTGACCTGTAGTGTTCATCAGTTCACATTGTATTTGAGCATTCTGGTCTTGCTGTAGTGTTCATTTGAGTTGTATCTGCATTGTCATGTTGTATACTCTCTGTATACATTCTTGTACAACTTGTATTTGTACTCGCTTTATTTGTAATCTCTGAAATATTCTGACCTGATGATTTGTATACATTGGTGGCATTTCTTTGTGGTCTGCACTTGCTTTTTCATTGTTGAGTTTATTGCTGTGTTGATTCGAATTGTGCATTTGTCTGCACTTTGTGGTTGCCATTGTGTTGCATTGAGTAACTGAACTTGTTGTTGTACATGTCTGATTTGTATCACTGATGCATTTGGACTTGATCATTCTTGATGCACTTTACTTGAGTCTGGTCATTGTTGGCACTGGTCTGCATACATGTGCTTTGATGCTCTGTTGTTTTCTGTTGCACTTGTGTACTTGGTCGAGTTCATTTGCATACCGATGCACTGTGATGTTTCTGTATATTTGTGGTCTTCATTAGGGTTTGTTGTTGGTCTTCATGTGTATTTCACTGTTGGAGTTTTTGTGGCTCTATATCTTGTGCAATAGCTTGCATGCTTCATGTTGTCTTGACTTCGGGTTGCACTGATTTTCTGTTGCACTTTGATCTGCACTTGCATGCATTGCTGTTTGGTTCTTGATCATTTTATGTTGATTTTTGAAATTTCACTTGAGTTCAATCCAGTTTCAAAAACTCGGGTTTGACCTTGTGCTCGTATCGTGATTTTAAATATATTGCACGTGGGTTGAACCCGGTTTTTCATTTGGGTTTGACCTGTGCTCACCTGTCCCTGTAGCATTATCAAGTGTATATTGATGTGCACGGCCTTGTGGCATGTACAGTGATACACTGTGCATGTCACATTGTTCGTGTATGATGAATTCAAATGTAAATGATGACGAACAACCCAAATAACTGAGGCAAATCATATTTTCAAAAATCATATTTTATTTTATATTGCAAAAATATTTCTTTTTCAATTTTACCGTGTTAGTGAATATTTTTGCAGATTGCTCAGATGCTGGATTCTAACTGGAATGAAGTTGAAGATAAACTACGGGTGTGAGTAATATGTAGTGAGGCAGTTATGTAAATTGAATTGTGATGTAATTACAATCAAAATTGTATATGTATAGTGAGAGTTTGAATTTGTACTATTCAAAATTGTAATAAATATTTGTTTGAATAAAATTTCTGTTTGAATTCAAATTCTGTGTAATTTATTCTTTTTGAATTCAAATGTTGTGTAATTTATTTTATTCAACAAATATTTATTTAATCTATGAAAAATAAAATAGTACATTAACAAATACATTTAAACGAATGTATATATGTTTATTATCATCAAACAAAAATCATATAAGCGCATATTCATACATATATGTTATTCCATTCATTTGATTTTCTTTTCTATCTTCCTTTTCTTTTACCCTTAACAATTAGTTTTTTGGCTCTTGAATGCTTGACATGCAATATAGTAGGCGTATTAGCGTCAATTTTCAAGGGTCGAAAATTCCAATCCTCACAAAAGCCCAAGCTATAATGAGACATATGCATAAGAAGACAAATAATATTCATAATCACGCTAATTATACACACTTTATATATATATATATATGCTATTCTTAATTTGATAAAAATAGCAAACTTTCATGAAGGATGTCTTATCTTCAAGCATAAATGACATTTCTATGGAAATGTCTACTAGTTCACTTTCCAATGACTGCTTTAAATATTTTTTGAAAAGATTCCTCTATGCAATGAATTAAAACTTCAGAATCAATAAAATTCTTCTCAGTTCCTATTGCTACCTTCAGTGTTCCCGCATAGCTCACAACTGCAACTGTAAGGCTCTGAAACAAAAAAATGCATATATTTCTCAAGTGCAAGCTTAAAAATGAATTGAAACAAAATTGCACTTCTATACTTTTTATATCTATTACATTACCATTGGAGATCCTGCTACCATGAAATAAAAACTTCTTATAGGATGATTTGCCATCAGGATTTTTTCCATAGGTCCAATAAGGTTAGAAATAGCGAGACTTGCGCCTTTTAGAGTGTCTAAAATGTAGTTGGAAACAGCCTGTATATGTACATTATCAAAATAAATCCATTTAAGAATATGAAACTTAATGGCATTAAACTTTTAGTCAATCAAAAGAGCATCTTTTTCAGGGTTCAAATTGATCAAACTGATGTAAAAAAGGGAATGTGTGAAACTGTTTCAAAAGCAACCAGGACAAATATAAACTACAAAATATCTAGTTAAATTTGAGTAAGGCCAAAACAATATAAACATGTTTTGCTTTTAAAGTGTTATTTTGAGTTTTTAATTACGCAAAACATTATAGCTATTCTTCTTTTCTTTTTCCACCTTTACAGAAGAACAAACTTTTTATATAAGCTTTTTCGAAAACCAATTACTAAGTCTAAGCCTCAGCTCAAATTGTTGTAAATATAAGTCTTGTTCCGAACTTAATACGCAAGCATTTGAGGAATGAGCATGTTTTAATTTGAATTTGATCTTGCATATTTATAATATGCACGAGAATCAAATCATAATAGATAACCGCAGTGGCTTGGTTGATAGAATTATTTATTAAAAGGAATTTGTCAATGATTGAGGGAAGAAAAGGAAAATAAAATGGAATTCACGATCTATCAAGTTCTTTTACCTTAATTTTCCTTGTCTTTTCCATTTTCAATCATTGTGTATGTGTGTCCGATGGGCACTTGTTAATGTTCCCTTGTTAGAAATGTATTGAAGAGTTCAATATTTTTTTGTTTTTTTTTTGTTTTTACTTGCTTGTTTTTCACTTCAAAAATATTTGTTACGTACATACATATACACATACGAAAACAAATATATAAATGATATTAAAACTTAGTTATAACATTAATAACCTCTATCATGTATAAACATAAACATGAATATTTTAATTAGTGGTTCATTATGATGCACTATGTGAGACTGTTGATATTTTATTATTAAAGACCATTAATGTGTGTGTAATTGTGTAATAAATTTACTTTCGAACACCATGATGGTAAAAATTACGTAGTGTAGAAGTTTAATGTTGCTTTTCTTATGTCAACATGCTGTTTTTACGGTCAATTCTTCTAATTAAACATTGTTTCACATCTCCTCTGTCTTGCCCAAGATCTACTTTTCACATGTAGATAAGATGAGATACAAAATCTCATTCACATTCATCGACACTTATCTCTTCTTATTTATTAACATCTTATTTGGATTGATTGAAAATTTAATTTGAGATTACCATCTACTAGCTCTAGAACATATTTTTTGTTTGTTATTCCAGTGAGTCACACAACATAATTCATTTACTCATTGTTCAAGTAAGAAAACATTATTCAATCGCTATCCAATCAATCTTATTAATCAAGCTACAACTCTTATAAAAACATACATCTGGACTCTTTTTCACATGCAAAAAAGATTATTAATATTTTTATTTTATTCTTCAAATAAAAATGGTTAAAATGAAATTAAAATGTCGATTTTAGACTTATTTTAGGTAGATACGCTGAGACTTAACACTACTAGAAAAATGTCAAATAGCGACGGGTGGGAGCAACGGCTTCCGACGGCCGTTTTCCGACGGCTTTCGACGGGCCGTCGGCGGCCGTCGGAAGCCGTCGGAAATTCGCGATTATCTGCAGCTCGATCGAGCCTTTCTTCCTCATTTTCCAGCTTCTCAAATTCTCAAAAAAAACCCCCAAATCCCCATTTTCCACCTCCAATCGCTGATTTCATGATTTTTTCTCCTTCCCCACTGTTAATTCAACATCTCTTGCTCTTAATCTCAGGTATAATCTCTTATTTTTGTGAAAATTTCAGTTTTTACCCTAATTCTAGATTTGCATAAATTGATAAATTAGGGCGAATTAGTGATTGCAATTGTTTCCAATAGCGTAGTAACGGTTTATAGCATCACATGACATACATATTTCATATTTTATGTGAAATTGTGAAAAACACGTATAATTTGTGGTTGTTCATGTATATGTAAATTGTTGTGTATGCCTTGATTCGACGATTGTATACGTTATTTGGAATAAGATAAAATGATTGAATGAACTAGGAGTATTATACTGTCCACGTATTTACTTATGAAACAAAAAAATGCATTACTCTAAATTATAATTGTGTGTATTGAAAAATGACAAAAATGTTAAATCAGCCTTAAGTTGATGCGTAATACGTCGAATAAATGTGTTAAATTAATATATATTTTTGTAAATGTGAACAGTGAGTAAAACTATATTTTTTCGTAAAATGCATGCATGTTAACTGACAAATGTCTCTTAGAGAGTTTTTGGCCCCGTCCGACGAGTGTTGTACATGATCGTTGTATAAATAGTCGTTTTTTCGAAAAACGACCGTTTATATTCATCTGGTACAATGTTTGTCGGATTTGTCCCTGTATTGGACAAGTTATGAACACAGTAAGAATTTACATTTTGTATACTACTTCGTCTCAAACGGTTCATAAAATTTCGGCCTAACTTTTCTTTTTTGTTTCCTGCGTACACACATTTGTGTACAATGCAGGGAACAAAAGGGAAATGCTGCCGAAATTTTGTTGAATCGTTTGAGACGAATTAATATACGAAATGTAAATGCTTACTGTGTTTGTAATGGGAAGTAGGATGTCTGACCAATGAAAAAAAAATTATATATATTTTTAAATAGTTACGTTAGAAAATAAAATGTGCCCTATTTGAAAATATTTTTAAATTTGTGAAGTTGTTCTTTAAATTCAAAATATTATACGACCATGAAAATAATCTTTTTCAAATTTGTATTCTTCAAAATAAATATTAAATTTTGAACTTCTCATTTTGTAAAATAGGAAAAATGATTGATTATTTTGTTGATCGGAGGAGATGGATGTACCAAAGAAAATGACTGAGGGGCTCAATAAAAGAAGATTTTTATAATGGTATAAACGTGTTTGTTGAATTCGCTTTAAGTAATAACGGAAACGATCCACAAATTCGTTGTCCGTGTAGTAGGTGTAGACATTTGAAGTATTTATTACCAGATATTGTGAAAGTTCATATATTTTTTTTGCAATTGATGTAACTATGTTGATTTCTTGATGTATTATGAAATTGACGTAACTATGAAACCAAATCCGTTTACTATTGTTTGCATGTTTTATGTTATTTCCATTTGTCATTTATTTAGCAATTTTTATTAAAAATGCAAAGAACTCTGCTTATCGTTGGAAGAGTACATCCATTATGAATCAGATATAACACACTTCCATTTCTATTTCCATTTCAGTCATTAATTAAGCAATTTATACCGTTGATGTCATTTTCATATGAAATATATTTCATTATCATGTTTTTATTCTCTTATATAATGATGTGTATATGTCACAAGTTTATCATTATGTCGCATAGAGGTAGGAGCTCTTCCCGATCGTTAGGAGGCGATGGCAGTGGCCCATCGCAAGAGCCACAGCGTGCAGTTGTATCGTTAGTCCCTAGAGCAGATGGGTAAGAACTAAATTTTATTTAGCATCTTATTTTTTTCTATGATATACGTACGTACTTATCTATACCGTACTTAAAAACTGGGGGTTCGACCTACTTCTCTCTAAGGTTGTGCTGGACGTCTCTAGAGCATCTTATCGCAGTAGGATGAGTGCGTGCTGGCCGAGGTGGGATACCATCCCTCCTCACATCATAGAGTGCATATGGCAGGATGTCCTAGTATGTATAATTTTTCTGTTTTTTAATTCGTTTTTGTCGTTTTTCTATTGTTTATCGTTTAAAGTGTATTTTTTTTTAATACAGTCTGAGATAGACATACAGACAGACGATATGATGCTGGCACGAGCATACTGGATGAAGAAGATGCGCAAGAACTACAGGGACACGATATCTGAGATTAAGAAATCTGGTAAGAAACCACGGTGGATGGGAAAGAGCGTGTGGCAAGCTTCCCTTCCTCGGCTGGCTCTGGATCTGGAGGAGATTGATTCATTGCTTGCTTATTCCTTCGTGCAGGTATGTTTTGTTTTAGTTTAGAATGATTTGGTAGATGGTGCAATTAATTGTTGATTTGTATAATTATGTATGATACACTTGGTTCTGTAGATGTATGAGATATGCATGAGAATGTTGATGCATTTGTGTATTAACAACATGGTAGAACAGTTATTGTCAGGATTATTGTTAATGTAGGAATGATATGTATATTTTGTATTTTATTTTTATTCTAATTTTATCCATTTGTGTGTTTATTGAATATTTTGTAGTCTAGGTTTGGATATTTGGTTGGATTATTGTTTATTGGATTGTGCAGTATTGATATCGTAGTGTTTGGAAGAGAAATATTGTTGGAAGGCTCTATTTGCAGCAAATATAACAAAAAACAGCACATTTCCGACGGCTTCCGATGGCTTACAGGTCAAAATTTTCGTCGGCTTCCGACAATTTCCGGTGGCCTGTAGCTAAACATTTCCAACGACTTCCGACGGTGTCCGACGACCGTCGGAAACCGTCGGAAATCGTAGAAAATTGTCGAAAGCCGTCGGAAACATGTTCGGCAGCATCCGTCGGAAGACGTCGGAAATACTACTCCCCGATGCAGTTTTTTCCGGCGGCTTTTTCCGACGGCTTCCGACGGCCGCCGACGGATTTTGGCCATCGGAAAATGCGTTTCCCCTTGTAGTGTAAAATTCCAATCCAAGGTTTACATCCTAAATGCATTCATTTCATTTGAGACAATTCGATAGGAGATACCACTGTAAAAATTATGAGAACGAACATAATCGTTAGCACCTCGAAAAATTTATAGTAATTAATAAATAATAAATAAGGTTCAAAAATAGAATTTGAAAAAAAATCAAAATTTGGCAACAAAACTTGCACCATTGTGTTTGTGATGATTTTCGAAGCAATTTTCATAGATGAAGTTTTGAGACCGGAGTTCAAAGGAAGAAGTAATCAACATTTAAAGTTTTTGGAAAAAAATTAAAATGGAAAAAAGTAAACAAATATTATTAATTGTGTGGGCCCACTGGTCAACCCTCTTCTTGGGCTAGTTAACCACTAGCGATCGACCACCAATAGAGGAGCAGTCGATCAGTCGAGAAGGTGACGGCTTGGGTTGAACCTTGGTCGAACATTCTGTATTTAATTATTTTAATTTAACGGATTCGATTGATTTTGGTGCCTATAAATAAAATCCTAGCCTTTACATTTTTTCTTGTATTATCAAACTAAAGCAAACAAACTCTGCCATTTTTCCTTCTTTGTTATTCTATTAATTTTAAAATATTTTACTATATGTACATGTAAAATTAAAGAAGGGAAGAAAATAAAAGAGAAAAAGACGAGTAGCGATTCGATACTACAGAAAAAGGTAAATTTCATAATTATAATTCTACATCCCTCTTAACCCTAAATACATCCATAGATCTGTAATTCTAATAGTAAGTATATACATTATCATACATATTCTTTTGGATTATAATGGAAAATGAGTCAATTATGGATAAATTTGGATTTGGGAGAGTTGAAAAGCTTGAAAGGTGAGCGAGAAATTATATGATTTATTTTTAACATTGAAATCTACATTGTTGAATTTTATTTAATTATTTTGCCTAGATAAGATTTGTTGAGTTGTAGACTTAGAACGAACATATAGGAATATAGCATATATATTCTATAAGATAGGTAATCAGAATTGTAATGGTATTTTCACCATAATATGGAAATTTGAAAATTGATCCCAAAATTTGTTAAAATTGAATGTTGATAAAGTTGTAAAATTTATTTCATAATTACAGTTGGATTGAAAAATGTTAATATTAATTTGAGTTGCTCCAGTGTGACTTGGAATTTTGACTTGGAATGTGAATTTCTATAATTTAATTTATTGGGAGAGGGGTATAATTTAATTGTATTTATTTTCATGTAATTTCCATATATGATCTAATTCCACAAATGTATAAAAAGTGCATCGTTTGAAGTAATAAGAATTATACTAGAAATGAAAGAGAAGTGTAAAGTACAGATATTCTTTACCATTAGTATGCATTGTATATTTCAATTAAAGAACATATATATCCAAACATAATATAATATACATCGATATTCGTATTAATTGTAATTAGGACACCCAGTTACAAATAACGTTGTAGATTATAGGACTAGGAGGTGTAGATAGAGAAGAGATAATAATTATAAAATTAATGGGGCAATAAATATGTAGTTTAGAAAGTTACAGAAATTAAATGGGAATATAAATATGTTTAATTGGACTGCTTAAAGGACATAATAGAGCATTTATGGGAAAATAAAATAGGCATAATAAGTTGTGCAAGAACAAATATATAAATGTTATTAGAGATTTCCGACTAGAATAATAATGACCATTTATTACGAAAAATTGACATTTATAGAATATAGTAAATAAGCATATAAGATAGAAATTTAATGCTGGAAGGTAATATAATTTTATTAGTGGGAGATTATATAGCATTTATTATACATTTAGAACAAGCGTGAATTAGTGGGCCTAGCCCAACATTTAAGCTTATGATGATTGGGTTGGTTTAATGAGCTGGAATGCGAGGTTAATAGAGTTACACAATAAAAATATGCCATTCACTAAGAGATTACCACCATTTGTGTATACTTACTACTGATGTAAGATATCTCCAACTATAGGACCCGTGGAAAAGGGATAGGTGGTTGCGTATAGGTAGAGGAAAATATACCAAGAGTTCACCTCAGATTTGAAGCATTAAATAGCCCAGTACTTTTAAGGAAATGAGATTTTCTTCATTTCTAATAAGAGGGATTAACTTACTAGAATGGGCATTTTCCTTGACTTACATTAGGTTAGTTTAAAAAAAATTGGGTCGAGGAGATCTGCGAGCTATGTCATTATGTTGTTGGATCGGTATTTAGTAGTAGGGCTGGCATAAAGGCTGTGACTACTAAAGGTCCCGAGTGGTCGGTAGCAAAGAATCGAGTTATGCCCTAATGAGTTTTGCTTCCTACTAGTGTAGAATCCGTATGGAATATGCACATACCTCAAAGTTAGTTAGTTGTTTATTTGTCAAACGTGGGCTAGTTAAACCTTAAATGAGTCTTTGAGATGCGTTAGCAATACGACAATTATATTATAAGCTATATCTAAGGGTTATCTGTCTTTATAGCTAGAACCAATTAACTAGCAGTTACATTACGAAGGGTCTTCTTTGGGGTTGAGGCGCTGAATTATCGCTGGGCATGCCCCCTCCCTTATTCAAGAAGTATAATTGGCCGGGGTTTCTTTGGGTTGTACAACGCTCAGATATATGTGTGTATAGGCACACACATATATAGTTATACCTCAAAGGAGATTATGAATATTGTATGCATACATAGGATTGAATGGATTGGCTATAAACAGTAGACATGACACTTAAATGGAAATAAATTGGCTTAAATTAGTGTTACGAGTATAGTGTGTAATTTTCAAGTAACCCGAACGTTGTTTTGACCACCTCCACATTACAATCCACATGATAGATTTAGAGAGGCAGGCTATTGGTATAAGGAGGGAACTGCAAATGGTAAAGTCTTCTCATTCATGCTTTGTGTTGTAAAGACAATCAGATACTAAAGGGATAATATTGGTTCCAAGGTAGTAGCCTTGGTTTGTATATATGTTTTATTATATTTTTCTATTTCACTATGAGTTTATATGGACAGCTCTTTGATATACTTATGTTTGTCACAGGTAACCAAAACCAACGATTCATACTTTAATGAACTAGGGTTTTGCTATTGTCGAAATTTGAACCCCTTAAGGTACGGGTTATTACATAATATAAGTCCGAGATTTGATTTATTTTTATTTCTAAACTCTGATTTTATTAATAGCTTTTGTAATACATTTTGTCTTAACTATATGGAAAAATAATAATTTCTAGCAACAAAAAATATGCATCGAAATATATTTAAAACAAGTAATCATTTAGTTTTTATTTTAGAATGTAATTTTGAACAACATTATTACACTGTCGTAACAAAATATCAATTAGGAAAAAAATTATATTACATTTGAAAATTTATTCTTTTATCATGATGTGTTATCTATTAATATATAAAATAATCAAATAATTTCGAAGTGAGCATTCAGAACAAATAGTATGTCAAAGCATGGAATTGAATAGAAGACCTCCAGCATACTAACTCCTTTTGTTTATAATTTTTCTAGAGTAAAACTTCTAAATGATAATAAAGAAAATATTATATTAATAAAGTTTATCGTTTAGAAGTGTACAGGTCTAAAATAGTTGTTAAAACATTTAAGAAGAATATTGTATTAAAATATTCTTTTTTAATAACTATGTTATTTTTCCAATTAAGAATAATATTGCAATGGATATCACACAATATATTTTATAACGATATACTATCGATTATTATATAATCTATGAGTGAACCTTCAAAGCAAAAAATATATGTTCATGCAGGAAACGACACAGGACCTCTCACACAAAACAGTCTACGTAAATAATAGTTTACTAACCAAGCTACTATGTTATTATGTTATATATTTTCTTTCTTGCATATTTCATACATGCTCAATAACAAATTAAAATTAAGCATTACTATTCGCACTATATTTTTCTTTTAAAATTACTCAAACTTTCTTGAAATACCCAATTCATTACCCAAACGGTTTCTTTGTATAATGTTTTGCATGATAGTTTGTTGACAATTAAAATTATATGTTTCAACTCAACATAAACGAGAGAAAATGTTTGACTGCTCGTTCATTCAATCGGCAATCGTAACAATGTGACTACGTAAATTTAATATAGCGGAAATGTAAAAAACACGTATTTTAACTTTGGGTAATTTTCAATATACACTATATTGCAAATAGTGATGCTTTTAATGTATCTGTGATAATTTTGAAACCTCAAAGCTATATATATTGCAAAAGTTTGAAATGTAGTCTAAATCTGCAATTAATTACTTTAGAAAGCTAATGCAAAAATTCTCCTCTTCAATATGCATTATACAATCAAGATATGTTTGAATTTTAAATTTTTGAGTGTTTCGAGTTTTGAATTTTAAAAACACCTAAAACGTATTTGGCTTATCCTTTTTCAAAGGCATTTAGAAGAAAAAAAAGATATTTGATGCACATCATTTTTAAGGATAAAAGAATCCAACTAACATTAAAATAATGTGAGTCATACTCTTGTTTTTATATCACTGACATTGGTATTGAAAATAATATTGAATCTAACGTTGCAATTTTTTTAATCATTAATCAGGTCACATTCTATGTTTTTGTATTAGTAACATTATTGATGAAAACGCTGTCAAAACTAAGGTTGTAGATTATTTGTATATTATTATCGAAACTAATATTTTAAGTTAAAGATGGCATATCTTTCATTTTTTTTGCATTGTACTAATTTTCTTCTATTTTGTCTAATTTTTTACTAATTAGTTTTTTCTTCTGATTTACATAATAGAGAAATAAGATATAAAGATCACTTCATTTTGGCACTTACACCAAATTCTACCATCAGCATATGCCTTTGGGAACATCGACATGTGTGATGGATGGTCATAGACATTTGGTATCATAATTTGTAAACTTAATTACTTAAATCTTGCAACTAGCACAACTATTGTGTTTAGTTTCCAAAACTAAGTATGCAACACCAAAATGTGATTAAGCTTCGAGAAGTTGAGGATGACATCAATTATCGTGCGTAGTAAGACTAGGCAACTAACATCATGAAATTAATGGAAAATAAGTTGCGATTCCATGAGGGTGAATTAAACTCATCCTCCTATTAGATTATAAAGTGCAACTCACCTACATGAAGCCATAATTGCTAATAATTGTGTACTAACCAAAAATTGGTGAACTAATCCCAAAGTCTTGTTCATATCGATCATTACATCATGAAAACTTACCAAGCTCAAAATTATTAACTTGGTCGGACGAAAGGGATGCCAAAGGCAATGCCACTATAAAACTGAAGTTCTATAAAGTAGTCATATGCATATGAAATGCTTTCTTTGAAAAACAAGCTAATTCTTATTCTATAGCAATATTTCACCTTAACATGGCTTAGTACACTACATTTAAGCTAAACTTGAATTTTAAAGTCTTCTATCATCTCTAAACGATGAAGTAAGATTAAGTTCATGAACTTAGAATTTTGCTGCGAAAAAAGTCAATAGGATACCTTTTACGTATCCATGTTGCTACGTAAGAATGATATAAGGTGCGAAAAAGGAAAGAAATGAATAAGCTTTCTCTTACTTTTGACATCGAAAGTTTTCATTGGGAAAAATCATTATTTATTTAGAGGTGGAGCACTCCTCAATAACTATGTTCATTATTTTTAAAGAATGAAATCTTACTAAAAAAATTTCATATCTATTTTGCATGCAAGAATCATATCAAACTTGGGATTTGATGAAATAAGATTATTTGACATATATTTTACAAACATGTAACTATCTTGAATCTATCAACCTTATTTTAGTTTTTATCACCTGTGGAAGCGACAACGTAAAGTAGAAGCATCTTGTGTGTATTCGAAATAAAAAAATCGATTACTAACGGGCTATCTCCTAGCATCAAAAGCAACATGAAGTATTGACCATCTATCATGGATTAAAGACGAATAGATTTTCTAGAATTTCCAAGAATTTCTTATGTTTCTTCTAAATAAGGAAGGTTAACCACATGCTTTTTACATTCTGATATTGAGCAAAATCCAAAAATCCACTATCGCTTAAATTCTTCAACCTTTGTAACCGTTGTTATGAGTTTGAGAATTTTGGTTTACTCCCACTTAAGCAACAGTTATATTTCAATAACAAATTAGAATACTTAGAGTTAAACCTAATTTTACATATGTTGTATATATCTGAGAAACTGATACAGTAATTACGACGCAAATTTAATTTTCGAAAGGTGCCACATGAACCAGAATAAGGAAATTGTTTAGCGCTCATATACTAGCAAATATAAAACACCAATATAATTAATTGATAATACACAATCAATAAGTATAATTAAAGTGGTAAATGCTTTACAGTGGATTTAAACAATTTCAAAATGAATCCGCTAAACATATTTCTTCTTAAAAAATCTCCAAAAATTGATATCAATCTGAATATTAAAAATATATGCAATAAAATGATTGTAACATGAACAACTTATGGGCATGTTGTTCTCAAGATGATGGATGGAAAGCGTACAGAGAAACACTACTGCAATCAAGAAGTAATAAATTAAGAGGATCGTGTATGAGTACTCTGCTTAAATTAAGTGTAACTTTTGTTAAAAAATTAGGAGGATCGTCTAATTTGAAGAATGCAACCTTTTCTATCAAACACACAAACTCATTTTTGGGTAAAAACAATTATCAAAACCATATATTACAGCTTTCTTGGACTGGTTGTCAATATTTTCCAATGGTGTGTGTGTATATATATATATATATATATATATATATATATATATATATATATATTTAATATCAGGTTTTTGTTTTAGCAATTCAAATCTTCTATCCTGGTTTGAATGCACTTTGAAAATTCCACTTGTTCACTTAATTATTAATAAGATTTTTTAAATTGAGAATAGGTGAAGGTAATTTGAAAGGACATTGATCGCTTTATTTGAAGAAGGCTTAAGCCCATCAAATCACTTGCTCTTGAAATAATCAAGGACTGTTAATGTGATGTGAAAAATGGTTAAGAGTGATGCAACCTTTTCTAAAATATATTTATTGTTACGAAGGGCCATTTAGTATTTAGTTTCCCTTGCTATTTAGGCTGTGTTTGCTTTTGGTCAGAAGTTCTAAATCCAACTTCTGATTTATAAATCATAACTTTTTACATTGTTTGTTTTTTATTAATGTTCTGTATAAAGTCATCTGTTCAGAACAAATTATTTAGAACTTTCTTCTTGCTTAATTTTTTGTTCTAAATGTTGAATGCAAACAAACAAATGATTATTCAAAATTTAGCATTCAATGATCAACATTCAGATTTCAGAGTTCAGCAATCAGAATTCAAAATTCAGCATTCTAGAGAAAAGAAGCCTTAATTACTATTTCACACTTAATCTCCCTTATAAATTGGAAATTGTTAAAGGAAGAACTTAAATCGATAACGAGATTATCGGAGGGGAAATCAATGAAAATTATAAAATGTGTAAGGGGAATTAATTAAAGATGCACTATATATTTCTCCTTCTCTCACCCATCTTTTTTCTTACGTACATGTATTTTGTTGGATACGCATCTCACTGTTATATACTCATCTCTCATTTTCTTAATTTTTTTAAGAAATCAAGCATTCGTTCTTTTAACTTCTTAAAAATATAATGTTAAACAACAATCATGAACTCAAATCTCATAAACTCCAATGTTATTTTCCATAAATTTATATCACTTCGAAATTTTATTAGGAAATAGTAGTTAATTTATTAATTTTTGGATCATAATATACTTGGATCTTAGAAAATTTCATTTGACTTTTTTCAACCAGCAAATATTAAAGATGCGGCAAGGAAGCTGTGCAAAGAAGCAATTGCTTAAGTTGATTAATAAATTTGAATTAAGATTCTCTATAATGTTTATAGAAATTCATATCTTTTGCATGAATAACGATGGTGGGTGGTTGAAGAGTTTTTTAATTCTTTTACTGTCTTTTGATATATTGAAAGAGCTAGGTTGTTATACTTTTATCTTGGATTTGCTAAAGAGGAGGAGGTTACTGCTTTGAACAGGATGAGGAAAGCTTTGTAAATTTTTTATTATCATACATCAAAAGAAATGCAAGTTAAAACCTTGCGGTATAAATTACGAATGATATGGAAGTCTTTTTAAAAACATTTTTGGCGTACCTTTAGCCCAAAAGAAGGAAAAATTCAAAGCAAACATAGTCTATACAGACAAGGTCCATGAAAAATGAGGTTAATGGTTAGGTGTTGTTGAGGTAAACAGATTTAGTGTATGTTGATCTACTTTTCAGAGCATGTGATCTATATCCATTCATTAGCAAGTTCCACTAATTGTTAAAAGTGTAACAATAACTTAAGAGTGGTGAACACAATCCAACAAAAAAAAGGAGATTTTACAAATTATCAAGTCAACCGACATTCTATTGCCTATCGAACTAAGCCGTTTGAGTGGGAGAACACACAATTCGGCTAGCACCGTTTGGTCGGCTGGTAGAGCTTGGTGATGGTAAAATAACATGTGTTAAATTGGAGAAGGCAAGAGTAATTTGTTTTTTTTTTTTTGGAAGGGGGGGGGGTGGTTGAAATGAAGACAGGGTGGATTATAAATGTTTTTGTCTGCATTTAGCACAACTTTAAATTTAAAAATAAAAACTGACGTATATCTTTTAAATCCTAGCATTACTTCCTAATAGAAAAACAATACCTTAGGTCCTTTGATTTTTCTGATAAGTTCAAGAACACTAGCAGTAATATACACACCAAGAGAATTTCGCTTCGCCTGAATAGTTTGCTTTATTTTTTTGATCAACTCCAAAGGATCAGACTCGTCTATGTTCCCAACGGTTGGAATTGATAAATGCAAGAAACTGAAGTGGTTGCCCCATTGCACCTCCGTGTCAGTTTTTGTTATTCCTCTAAGTGGCTTGTATGCTTTTATTGCCCTGGTGTTCAGCAACACAAGTGCTGTAACATATTTTGGTTTCACTATTTTATCACTTTTAGATTGCAAATATAGCTGAAGTCCATTGAAAATTATTCCTGTAATTGCATCATTTACTGTCTGCAGCAATAAAATTTGTTGAACTTGAAGTCAGTACATAAAAGAGGACACTCCCACTCACGCATACCTTTAATTTTCAAAGAAATTCAAAATGATTTGAGAATTATTGACATCGTGTATGACATCGACGTTACCATATTGAAAGAAATCTTCACAAGTGTCAAAAAAAACTTAGAAAAATGGTAACGTAAAGGAAATGACACGATAATTCAAACCTTACCACATTCAGCTTGTTCTTTATCTGTTTGATGTCACTAAGGGAAAACTCCACAGTTGATAAAGTAATTGGCTTAGTTTCAACATCAAGTGCACCAGACCTTATAGCACTTTTACTGTCTTTCATCATGCCATTGACCAGCATCCAACTTACGTCTCTGATTGTATTGAAGAACATTGATACTCCGTTTTGTACATACTCAACATATTTCCATTTTTCACCATCAGATTTGGCACTATTAGCAGGAAACGTCAAAGGAAGAGAAGGGTCATCAGCTCTTCTAAGACAACTGAACAAGGCAGACATTAATGAGAAGCCATCTCCTAAAGAATGATGAAGTTTGAATATAAATGATCCTGCTGAGTTTTTAGTAGGATATTTTATAATGTGAATATTCCATAATGGTTGAGTTTTAGGTAAAGGAATTGTTGCTATTTCGCCAATGTATTCTTGCACATGATCGTCATAAAAATCTAAGCCTAAGGGAAATTTTGGTATTTCAATGTGATTCTGTAGCCTCATTTCAACCTTTTTCCATACTAGCAGATCATTTTCATCCTTTGCCTGTTCAAAAATTAAGATAAGTTGTGTTACTGGTGGGAAGAACAAAAAAGCCAAGTCTATTTGCGTTTCAGTTTTCACCATCCACGCCTAAAAAACACCTATTTTTTCATATATTTCTCCTTCAACACCCTACCACTTTACCATTTTGCTATTTTTTCCACTATATTAGACAGGAACGTAGGACATAGCATCATCCATACTCAATTCAGGTGTGAGAATTAAATAACACCATGCCAATTATGGACGTGAATTTGATTAGTATAACAAACAAACGAGGGTGTAGTTAACATCCACGTCCTCTACGAGCAGGGTTTTCGTTACCATCCATGCCCAAGGTTGATATTTTACTTAATTAAACAATATGCCCAAATCCAAATTTTCAAATAAATGAAACACAAAGTTCATAACTCTTCAAATCGCTTCAAACTTCAAAGAAAGTTCAAACCACAACTCCACTGACTAATTGCCTCCTATATTGCCTAGTTTTATCTAATTAAACATCATCTTTCTGTTGAAACCGTGTTAAATCACCGAATCTCAAATATCCTAGAGATGCATCATTGTTATTGAACTAATACAAGAAATTGTAGAATTTCGATGGATATTGAGATAAGCATATTTTAGAATCAATTTTGTCCTTTTGCCTTTCTAAAATTTCAGGCTTGAAAGAATATGAAATTTTAATAAAAAATGCTGCAAAAAGCATAAGAAGTAACAAACAAATAAAAAGAAGAGGGAATTAGGCAAAAAGATAAACTTTGAAAAAAAATTAAGCTGAAGGACCCCAAGTTTCATTTTGGACTGAAGGATAAATTTTGAAAGAAAATTAGATCGAGGGACAATATTCAGTTTTTACACTATATAAAATGCTAGTTTTAATTAGCATTATATTCAATTTTACACTATACAAAGTTCTAGTTATATTTAGCATTGTCCTTCAGCCTAAAAGTATAACTGGTTGTCATTCCGTCTAATTTTTTTTCAAAGTTTGTCTTTCTGCCTTTTTTGGATGATATAAGTGCAAAACGACTTCTTTCATGACTTATCCATCCCCATCTTCTTCCATCTACTCACATTCTTTACTAATCTCAAACCTTACTTGAAAATCTCTATAAAAATCATGATAATATGCTCAAATTTACCGTTGGAACCATGATCTTATGAGGCGTTTTGGATTTATTCGAGGTCGTTTGTAAATTAGGATTTTTTAGACTTCTAGTCATAGTAGTCAATGGTCAAATGTTTTGACTATCGGACTGCGGTTTTTTGTCCGGTCTCAAAAATACCAGTTGAATCCAATCAAAACTGGTACATCAATAACGATCAAAACGGATGCTTTCAAAACCATGTATAAACAATATACAATATTAAACATGTAAATAAGAAATTTTAAACATGACAAATAAGAAATAACAATTTTTGCAGACCCAAAATTTTAAACAACGAAAAAGATAAAATTAATCCTAACTGTATGATATATTAATGCCTCCTAGTTTCCTCCTTCCAACTTCAAATCCACACTTCCCCAAGGTCTATAGTTTAGGCCTTCTAGCATCATTCGATTGGTTTATATGAAGTTTTGTTATAAATGTTAATACATGCTCTAGGGTTCAATGTACACTGGTTTAAAGAGTTTTTCACAAAAGTGGTATTACATATTTATCCTTATATATTTTTTTAATTTTTTTTGAATGTGAAGATTAATTTTTCAATATGTGTACTAAGAGTACAATTGAAAAAAAACAGAACCCCTTAAATCATTACAGTTTGATTGGTTGAGAATTATCGTCGAAAATATATTATACTAATATTCACCGATTTATATGTGTTAAGAATGGACGAGAATTTTTTATTATAAACAAAGGTTATAACAATCCGTGAAATGCAAAGCTATATAAAATCAATTAAAACAGGCAGAGAAAGAACTCCCAAACGGTGCCTAAAAGTGCTTTCTACGGATGAGATGTAATATTACTAAAATCGAGATTAAAAGATTTTATATAAGCTATCTGCATCGATTGTTTGTTGAACATACATCCATCTTAATTTCTCTTAGATGTTTGCTTCACCAGCGTCTGCATGTTCGAAATTTCAAAATCCAACACCTAGACGCTTGTTGAGCATCCATCCTGCAATTGAGAGCATGTTGAACATGCATCCATCTTGTGGATCAATAACCATTGTTAGGGAAATATTGACAATGAATACGTAAATCATTAGCTAGGTGTCTGTTTAAACATGCACCTATTTATAAAAATTGACCGTGACGTCTATTGAATATTCTAACGTCTGTTTAACATCTGTCCAATAAGATTATCGATTTGTAATATCTTAGTCTTAGTTTTTATACTAATACGATCCAACATCAACTATTGAAAGCAATTTTACGATCTAAATTCTAACCTACGTACTCACTGTTGGATATGCAATTAAAACAGTTCTAATCTATAAACCAAACTAGCTATGTCCAAAACTCATTCTGGTGAAAAAGAAAAAAGAAAGAAACACAAATTAAACACAATTTTAGTGTTACAAAATCCTCAAAAGTGAAAACATTACGAAAATGACAAATCAAACACAACGTCATGGAATATTGATCCACCGTTCACATGTAAATATCAACTTTACAGAAACTTGGTAAAGAGGGTAAAAAGAAATTACCATGATAGAGGAGAAACGATGATTTATGGGCAAGAAGGTATTTTCTAGCGCAGTAACAATAGTGGAATCATCAATTGGAATCTCTGATTCAAACACGGCTAAAATGCAAAGGCTAAGTGCATCACTGTTGTAGTACTGAGCAGAAGGACTCACTGGTTCAGACTTCCCTACGTTTGTTTCTAGGAACACGTTAGATGTTCTCTTCTTTATTTCAAGCCTCATTTTTTTTAAAGCAATGTGCGTAAACTAAACCTTATTGAGATTGTAGAAGATACCAATATGAATTTTATAGCTGAAAACTGTATGTTACGCACTTAATGCGAATATACAACCAAAAAATGGTTGATTAATAAGTGTAACTAATATGGTTGAGAGTATTTATTTCCGTTTGATATTAATTAGTAATTTCATTAGATTAGATTTGGATTACAAACGTTGTACCTTAGTTTAATACAAACCACTCAATAACATGTCGCTGGAACGCGTCCAAGAAGAGGCGTATTCAGCCATCAACGTTTGAAGTGCAGTTTATGTAATTACTCACTATTTTAATTATTCAACGGTTAAAGTACAAAAATTTAGTATCATTCTATGTTTCTTTATCCGACCAAGAGGGATAATTTGATGATTTTGTTTAAACAATTATAAATTAAATTTTGTTTTCATAATTCCAACTGTAAACCTCTTTTGAGACTAATTATAAAAATAGATTTTGTTTTGATATTCCAGCATTGATGATATGAAAAAGAAATAGAAATGATAAATTGTTATAATGGTGCAAGTGTTGTGCTCAATAAGTAACATTTGAATAGAGGTTGTGTTCAATTTTATCTTTAGCGAATCAATTTTCAACATGTTTTTGATAGCAAATTTTATTCGATTCTTTACTATTAACCCCATATTTGGTTAATAAATTTTATAATATAATTTTTATCACTTGCTAACCACATTTTTATAATACTAGTCTTTTTATAAAAGTAATTTTCCAAATTAGAGAGATATTATATCAAACATTTTTCATTTGATTTAGAATTTTGGCATTAATTTTCCCTTTACGACTATTAGTATGAAATTGATAATAGAAATAAATAAAACAAATTATATTTAGTAGTAACATTTCAAAAATATTATAACATATATTCTTCGTTTGGTTTTTACGAAACCTGCTTTCATAGGCTGGGGATGTAAGAAAATCACAACAAAAGGTATTGCCATTAGCGACGACTAGAATGCGACACCTACCGTCGTTGGCCGTCGCTAAAAGGAGACGCAAAAAAATGGACACCAATAGTGTAACGACCTGTCTCATCGACTCTCAGAAATCGACACTAATACATGCACGATATTCACGTGCCGTAAATCCAAGTGACGAGGAGGCAGATTATCAGGGGTGTAAAAGAAAATAAAGATAGAAGATAACAAAATAATAGAATCTCACATTGCATTCAACATTTTAACTATACATAAATGATCAGAGTCAAATACAAATCCAGCGAGATAGCTATAACTGTCTATCCGTACATATGCTGGAAAATACATACTACATGACGTAGCGGAAAATGGATAGATATCTACGTAAGGTACTTCACCTTCATAGCTCCAAAAGACTTCTCCAAAATGCTCCCCAACACGCTCCAAAATGCTTCTAAGGTATTCTGACTATATGACTGCTCGAAAAATAGGGCCTCAAAGTTTAAAATGATAAACAAACTCCATGTCAGTCATGAGACTGGTGTGAAAACTCAAGTATGATGTTTAAAAACAAAAAGGTATCCCACAAGACTACACCGCACATAAACACGGAACGAGTTTTTACCTTATGATAAGTAGAACTCTTTATTGCGTAAAATTTAGGGATATTATTTTTAATGAAATTCTTTGAAAATATTTACAAATAAACTTACTAATCATAGCCGGAATGGTTACCCATATAGCATTCCGAGGCTATTCATTACGCCAATACAAACTGAATCGCTGGTTCTTATTGGAGAGTGGGTTTCCATACAAATGACCAGGTGAAGGGATTACCTTCCAACAGTACATCTCTAGAGGAATGTACCGAGGACCATCACAAAAAAATCCTCTACCAACACAAGACCGACCAATCACTGTAACTAGATAGTACCAAATGTAACATCCCTCATTCGTTACCGACCCTTATCCGAGAGCTCTCTTCGCATACGTCCACATTAATTTACATCCCGAACGTCATAGTGGGAAGAAATATATCTAGAAGGGAATGATCATGCCCTAATTGGGAATGATCCACTTAGCCTTGCCGCATCAAACTATATTTCGGTCATTTTCGGTTGATGAGGCTCGAGGCTACGTTTACCTTTTCACATAACACATCTTCTTCCACTTTGAATGCCATATTGCCATTCCACACAACTGATTTTTATAAATATATAACTTCCTAAGCTCGTATGTCTAAGAAAAGGGTGTTAAGTTAAGAGAAGGTGTCTTCTCCGCCGCCGACTGATATACCTTTATAGAGATCACTCGATGTGATTTAGAATGCAAGGTCAGACATTCTTCCATACAAGTTCGTTCTGGGACTGAACGAAACCAAAGGTACTTTTCTCAGCCACTACTAGTCGAGAAGTCCTTATGGTTCTGAGATTTTTCATAACAAAGAGACCACTGCTACAATATAGTGAATCAGGAGTTCATCCCCAATTAATCAAGTAATCCCTCATTATTATTTGTATCAATATATCCGTCTTCAAACATCTTCAATCTTCGAACACGTAAATTTTTTCGAAGTGGTTTTCGGATAGGAATCATCCAAATCCGACCCCGGTTTCTTCGAAATTCAATCATCAATATAAAATGATGTAATTAGGTGATTGTTTTTCGATTCATTCATTTTCCTTTACCAAAATATCTGCGAGAGATATATATTTCAAAATATTCTTTTAGTGAATACAGAATCATTTAAACCTCTTTTTGAATATGTAACAACCCCACATTTTTTGCATATAATTTAAATTGGACTTTCTTTTATTTTTAAACTATTTTAAATTTGTTTTATTTCAAACATTTCATTTTTAAATATAAATGATGATTATCAAATGATTTATAGTTCAAACTAGTATAATTTGAATATTTTACTGTAAAGTGGATTTCTGGTCAAGCTGTTCAAACCGTGACTTTTAAACTTCAAATTTAAATTATTTAAAATCTTAAATTTTATCTTTTATTATGAAAATAGATGTAATAACTTGAACATTGCTTTTCGTTTCGTTGAAAACGGAGTTAAACTGTAAAACTTATGTACATTTCAATTTTGAGTGTAATTTGATTTATTTAACAATTTTGTCTATTTTAAATTATATAAATCTTATTTTCTTTGTCATATTTTATTTTAATATGTTATCATATGTATATTTTTGCATTATAATAATTTTAAAATGAAGTAAACAATTTTCCAAAGTCAATGGTGATTTATTTGTAATTTCTGGACACTGTTTTGGATTTTTAAGAAATTTCTTTAAATCTTTTTCTATTTTCTTTAAATTTAATTTTTCTCTTATGTGTTAATGGGTTATTTAAGTATATTTTGTCTTTTAATTTTTTTTTTTTTAAAGTGATGTTATAATTTTTTCAAAGTTTACTGTGTTGATTTCTCTTTTTTTTAAAGGCTGTTTTCTTATTTTCTGCTATTTTCTTCATTAAAATTATATTTAAATTTAATTTTTTAATATTTATTTTGTGCATGTACTTTTATTTTATATTATTATTTATGTTTAAAAATATATTACAAGCTCATATGAATTTTCTAAAATTTATTTCATGGAATTTCAAATTTTGTAGACTAGTTTACTATTTTTAGCTATTTTCCTTAATTTAACTTTGTATAATTAATAAATATTATATATATTTTTATATTTTGATAAATTTTCGAAATTTTATCTGGGATTATTATTATTTCCAGAATATCAAGTTATATAAACATATATAAGAAATATGAAAGGTTTTGTGACTCTTTAGCTGCTTGTGACTCTTTCCTTTCCACCTCTTCATTTTCCAAACTCATGCATTCATTTTGCTTGGCGGACCTTAATTCTTTCAGCTGCACATTTTTTTCTCATTCATTCCCGTATACAAACTCTTCTCAATCACAAAAATCATGGCCTCCATCCCTTAGGCAAAGAGTTGGTAATCTTCTTCTTCCTTCTACTCATTTTCTTCTTGTTTTCTTATGATTTTGCTCTTGCTTTCTTCACCTTCAAGGCTAAGCTCCTTCCATCTCCTCCACCTTGGCTTCCTCCACCACCACCACATCCGGTCAACACTTCCTCCAGCCCACAGCCAAGCCATGTCCGTGCCTTTGTGTTGACTAGATCCACTAAAATATGAACATACACCACATATATGCACCTAGCCGAGCCTACCTTAGCACCACCACCTCAAAACTCCGCGTTGGCCGCCACATACACCACCACCACCACCCTAGCTAACCTGAGACACCTCTTCCACGCCATCCTCATCCCCACCCAGACCTGGACAGGCCATGCTAGCTTGTGGCCGAGCCTTTTTATTTCTTAGAAAACCATGTAGTTTGCATTGACTTGTAATTCATGTGTCACAAACCTTTGCTCCATCATTGCCCATGCTATGGCCGACCTTTAGGAACCCAAACCTGATCTAAAACCATGCTGTAGCTGTGCCATTTCAGATCATAGCTGAAGCGTAAGAGGTAGAAAGCAAGTGCAAACACTTTGGCTTTGTTTTGTACATCCAATTCTAGCATTGTTTAGTGATAATTTGTGTCGAAAACTTATATCTATTCTATTGTTTTGTGTAAATGTTTGAACAAGGCTATTAGCTTTGGCTCTCCACTCTCTTGTTATATCCGTGTTGTTGTGCCTTCATAGTGTCGTTATGTGTGCTTTGGCAGCGATCTCCAGCTTTGAACATGTGAGTTATTCTCACCAGACAATATGTACATATATAACTAGTAAATTGAATCTTTTTGAATCTGTAAAATGCATTATCATGTTACACCTGCTATATTATGATTTTATGATGTTCACCCATGCTTAAACACTTGTTATAACATCTGTTACTGTTATATTATGTTGTTCTGCTATTTTATCAGTTTATCACACTGCAAGTTCCCTGTAGATTAGAAATCATTATGGGTTGAAATGATACGTACCCGAACGGACTTTAGAATATGGGAAAATCGTTATGGGCTGAAATGATAGGCCTGAGCGATTTTCAATTTATTTTATTTACTTGGGACTACGGGTTTGAAATGATAAAACCCGGATTTTTCTTTGTAAATTACGGGTTGAAATGATATATTACCCATATCACTTTACCTAGCGTAGAAAATTATATATAGGCCCGTAGTTAAAATATGTTTTTCCAAAAATTTTAAAATATTTTAGAAATTTAATTATTATAATATTTAGATTTAAAATCAAATAAAAATATAATTTTTGTAAAGTATTATTATTTCTGGAAATCTATAAGTTAAATAAATTATGGAAAAGTTAGAAAATCTAAATGTAAGTTATTTTGGAAATTTTGATTTAATTTTTAATGGAATTTAAATTAACTTAGAAAATATGATAAAGTTATGATATTTGAATTTAAATTAATTTAAAATGACTTTATAACATATTAATGATTTTTGAATAAAGTTAAAATGTTAATGAGTGAATATTGAGTTGAATTTGGAAATATAACTTAAATTGGAATTTATGAAATTGGTTTAAAAGTGTAATTTTAAGTTAAGTTAAACGAAATGGAATTAAGTTATATTTTAAATTTTAAACTTAAGTGTTAAGTTGAAATTTAATGTAATGAATTTAAATTTGAATGTTGAAATTTAATAAGTGAATTATTAATAAATATTGATTTTTGAAAGGAAACTTAACTTTATAAAATCATGAATTTAAGAAAATTAAATGATGCTTGTAAATGTGAAAATGTATGATTTTATAAGTTAAAAATGATTTAAATAAAAAAATAAGTGTTTGTGAAATTCTATTGAATATTTGAAGTTAATTAACAACATTTTTAAATGCTGTCTTTTGTTAAATTGAATTGTTTTGAATGTAACTTTCTGTAGCATTTTCCAAATGCTGCGAAACTTGAATTTTCATTGTTTTAATAAATTTAAGTGCATAAATGAACATTGAAAAGTTTAAATTTTTGAAATTTAATAATTTAATTATTAAATGTAATAACTTCATTTTTATGATTTAAAATGAAGTAATTTGTTTTGAAATATAACTATTTGATATATTAAAATGATTGAAATGTGGTTTCGAAAAGATATGATATTTTGATATACTAAAATGATTTAAAATGTGGTACTGAAAAATATGATATTTTGGTATATTGAAATGATTTGAAAGGTGATTTTGAAAAAACTATAGCTATTTTGATATATTAAAATGATTTGAAATGTGGTTTTGAAAAGATATGATATTTTGATATATTAAAATGATTTGAAACGAAGTTTTGAAAGATATGATATTTTGATATTAAAATGATTTGAAAGGAAGTTTTGAAAGGATATGATAATTTAATATATTGAAATGGTTAGAAATGACTTGATATTTATTTTGATAAATATTTGAATTGAAAGATATGGTATGATGGAAATGATTTAATCTTTATTTTGATAAAGATTTGGGTTGAAATGATATTTTATTTTGAAGTATAAAATATTGTTTTAAAGTTATAACTACGGGTTATAATAGCGATTGGTTGTTAAAGAGACCGGGATCGGATATTGTCTTATAGCCGGCCAATACCGTAAACTACTTTAACAACTGTGTACGCGGTCGAGATTTCAGAATGAAGTAGGATGGTGGAGACGTTCTCGAGGTATATTACGTGGACCCAACTCCCGTGAGTTGGCATAAATGACTAAAACAGGAGCTACACCGGGCTACACAAAGGGTCGCACCCTTTCATCGAACATGCTTCTTCGGGAACCATTCTATTACTTTTGTGATTCGATATGTGGCGCCACTTTGATTCGGGGATATGTCTCGAGGCGGGTGGAAGCTGCTGGCTTGCCGTCACCACCAGTCTAGGAGTGCAAACGGTGTATCCACCCTAGCATTGCCTCGCTTGCCGTGTCATCTCCTTATAGCGAGCCCACTGCGATTTTGGTTTTAAAGATCCGACCGCGTTAAGGTTCACCATCCCCTTAACGCTATTTTCTATATGATTATACTTTACTGATTAGACACTACTGTATATAGCACAATATACTACATAGTAAATTGTTTACGGATCATTAGAGGATGGGCGGTTCTAAGCATTCTCTAAGTTACTTGTACCTTTTCTACAGTTCACTTGAGTTGGTTTACATTGTATAAGTATGTATGTCCTGACTCGAGTGTTTGTATTTTAATTTATGCTCGGGTCAGCCTGAGTATTCACAGATTTGGATTTCCACTTTCTGGAGATTTGGAATCGCTGGAGATTATCTGCTCGTCTAGTTTTATCTCTTCTGTCTATTGGTCCTTTCCAGCTATTGTATTAGTAGATTTCTATGTATTGAGACTTCTTTTGTACTTTATTTCTTCTGTTGTATCTTATGTAACTCTAATATATTTATATAGTAGCTTCATGAACTACTATCTCTTTTACTTCCGCTGCATTATTATTACTCTGTGTCTGTGATCTGTGATTTTTATTTACTGTATATTCTGAGATTTGCCAAATTTTTATTTACAACGCGGTATTTTGAGCAATTCAATTCCGGCATGAGTGTCTACCTATACACTTATAATGGATGCGAATGGTTGAAAATACATGGTTGTTACAGTTGGTATCAGAGCTTTGGTAGCTCTAGGCAAAATTCAGCATATGGAGTGTATGTATTTACAGAATCACTTTCATTCAAGTTTGAATCTCTCCCTTTTGACTCGATTCCCTTGAATTTTGGAACGTTCCCTACGGTTCCAAAATCCATTCATGTCCTTCACTATTCATCTTCTTTTGACTCTGGAGCATTCCATAACTCCGCTTCGAATGATCTTTCTAGTGAGTCGGCGGTCACGCCAATTTCAAATTGAATTGAAAACGGGGGAAAACTCCTTTACAATTAGCGTCGATTCACCAGAGATTTATATCTATCCTTGGTTTAGATGCTAATATCTTTTGTTATTCCAAACTTTATCTATTGAGATCGAATGTAGATTTACCCCAGAAAAATCCACATTGATCTTATTCTTTAAGTCACGGTTGACCCGGTTAAAGTTGCCTATGATTTACTTAAGCTTATCCACCTCCCTATTTTGTTATTTAATCATCTTGTCTTTTGTTTCTAACCATCTCCAAACATTTTGAACTATACTTGTAAATCTATGTTTTATATATTGTGTTGTTTGAGTTGTTGATGTTGATTTGGCTTTCCGATTGATTCGTCTGATCAACGCTATCGATAGGATTTCTAAAACACTTTGACAGAACAAACTGACACAATATTATTTTAAAGCTTGGTTAATGAAATAAATTTTGATATATAAGTAAATTATGGAACTTAATAAACTGATTTAAATTGATTGTTTGTAGTGATAATACTTAATTTATCATTTATTGTTCTATAAATGAATTTATAAATAGTTGTTTATAAATTAATTTGGGAACTGAAATGAATTTAGAATGAGAATTTAATTTCCGATGGTTTCAAACCTTGTGTTTAAGCTTTAAAGTATATTATTTAAATTATTTTCGAATAAGAATATGTTTCCAAAAGATTTTTAAAGTTTAAAAATTAGTGCTCTTCTCTTTGTCGCTGGGAAGTAATTTTATTGAAGACTGCAGCATCATCGACATTCATTTTCGAGTTTTGAAGTGAAGAGACCGCTCTGTAGTCTTGCTACAGCTTTGTTTGGAAATCAATTTAATTTGAATTTCTGAAATATGACTTGATCTATAATATATATAGACATATGATTTAAATTTGATTCGATAAATTATGTACATACATTTATTTATCTCTAAATGGGTTGAAGAAATCAGAAATTTAATTCTTAATTTTTTTTAAAAATAATTTCTATTATGAAAAAAAATAATTTTTTTTGAATAAATGATTTATGCTTGAAATGATTGAATCGGAAAGTTTTATTTGTATAATACTCAATTGCATTCCAATATAACTTACCTTAATTTTAGAAGTTAACAATGTAATTGGATAATATACAATATAAAAAGATTTTATAAAATGATTAACAGAGGTAAATATAATAAAGGGTAATTGAATAACTTACAATAAAATAATGTTAAAAGAACTAAGAATAAAAGAAAGCGGTTATAATACTTGTAAGTATATTTAACATAAGTGATAAATATATTGAGCGGAATAAATTTAATTTAATTAGGAATAAAGAAGAATAAAATTTATTAAGTACATTGTGAGTGTAATAAATGATTATTTTTCAAACCCATGGTTTTAAAAATTGTTAATTTAAGATGGTTGGATAATAAGATAATGAAATTTGGGATAGTTAAGATTTATTTAACTTATGTAAAAGATTTATTCTCTATTTAAGTTGAAATTTCCACGCTTTCAAATTTATTTCCTTATTTTGTTTTTTTTAAACTATCTTTTGGTTGTCCTTATCATCCTTATCTTGCTATAGACTGGTATAGGCATCTTTCTATAATCTTTCTATTTAGAAATCTTTCTGTAATCTTTGATAAATCTTCACCTTGTTAAACTTACCTATAACAACAATTATCAGGTATAATTTCAATCTCCTTGTCATCTTGTCTCAATCTTATTTCACTTTATCTTTTTCTGTGCTTTCCCGTACCTCATTCCTTTTCGGGGACGAAAAGTTTTGAGTGGGGGAGAGTGTGACAACCCTACATTTTTTGCATATAATTTAAATTGGACTTTCTTTTATTTTTAAATTATTTAAATTTTTTTTTATTTCAAACATTTCATTTTTAAATATAAATTATGATTATCAAATGATTTATAGTTCAAACCAGTATAATTTGAATATTTTACTGTAAAGTGGATTTCTGGTCAAGCTGTTCAAACCGTGACTTTTAAACTTCAAATTTAAATTATTTAAAATCTTAAATTTTATATTTTATTATGAAAATAGATGTAATAACTTGAACACTGCTTTTCGTTTCATTGAAAACGGAGTTAAACTGTAAAAGTTATGTACATTTCAATTTTGAGTGTAATTTGATTTATTTAACAATTTTGTCTATTTCAAATTATATAAATCTTATTTTCTTTGTCATATTTTATTTTAATATGTTATTGTATGAATATTTTTGTATTATAATAATTTTAAAATGAAGTAAACAATTTTCCAAAGTCAATGGTGATTTATTTGTAATTTCTGGACACTGTTTTGGATTTTTAAGAATTTTTTTTAGTTTTTTTCTATTTTCTTTAAAAAATTTTTTTTTCTTATGTGTTAATGGGTTATTTTAAGTATATTTTGTCTTTTAATATTTTTTTTAAAGTGATGTTATAATTTTTCCAATATTTCCTGTGTTGATTTCTCTTTTTTTTTAAAGGCTGTTTTCTTATTTTCTGCTATTTTCTTCATTAAAATTATATTTAAATTTAATTTTTTCAATATTTATTTTGTTAATGTACTTTTATTTTATATTATTATTTATGTTTAAAAATATATTACAAGCTCATTTGAATTTTCTAAAATTTATTTCATGTAATTTCAAATTTTCTAGACTAGTTTACTATTTTTAGCTATTTTCCTTAATTTAACTTTATATAATAATAAATATTATATATATTTTTATATTTTGATAAATTTTCGAAATTTTATCTGGGATTATTATTATTTCCAGAAATATCAAGTTATATAAACATATATAAGAAATATGAAAGGTTTTGTGACTCTTTAGCTGCTTGTGACTCTTTGCTTTCCACCTCTTCATTTTCCAAACTCATGCATTCATTCTGCTTGGCCGACCTTAATTCTTTCAGCTGCACATTTTTTTCTTATTCATTCCCGTATACAAACTCTTCTCAATCACAAAAATCATGTCCTCCATCCCTTAGGCAAAGAGTTGGTAATCTTCTTCTTCCTTCTACTCATTTTCTTCTTGTTTTGTTATGATTTTGCTCTTGCTTTCTTCACCTTCAAGGCTAAGCTCCTTCCATCTCCTCCACCTCGGCTTCCTCCACCACCACCACATCCGGTCAACACTTCCTCCAGCCCATAGCCAAGCCATGTCCGTGCCTTTGTGTTGACTAGATCCACTAAAATATGAACATACACCACATATATGCACCTAGCCGAGCCTACCTTAGCACCACCACCTCAAAACTCCACTTTGGCCGCCACATACACCACCATCACCACCCTAGCTAACTTGAGACACCTCTTCCATGCCATCCTCATCCCCACCCAGACCTGGACAGGCCATGCTAGCTTGTGGCCGAGCCTTTTTATTTCTTAGAAAACCATGTAGTTTGCATTGACTTGTAATTCATGTGTCACAAACCTTTTCTCCATCATTGCCCATGCTATGGACGACCTTCAGGAACCCAAACCTGATCTAAAACCATGCTGCAGCTGTGCCATTTCAGATCATAGCTGAAGCTTAAGAGGTAGAAAGCAAGTGCAAACACTTTGGCTTTGTTTTGTACATCCAATTCTAGCATTGTTTAGTGATAATTTGTGTCGAAAACTTATATCTATTCTATTGTTTTGTGCAAATGTTTGAACAAGGCTATTAGCTTTGGCTATCCACTCTCTTGTTGTATCCGTGTTGTTGTGCCTTCGTAGTGTCGTTATGTGTGCTTTGGCAGCGATCTCCAGCTTTGAACATGTGAGTTATTCTGACCAGACAATATGTACATATATAACTAGTAAATCGAACCCTTTTGAATCTGTAAAATGCATTATCATGTTACACCTGCTATATTATGATTTTATGATGTTCACCCATGCTTAAACACTTGTTATAACATCTGTTACTGTTATATTATGTTGTTCTTCTATTTTATCAGTTTATCACACTGCATGTTCCCTGTAGATTAGAAATCACTATGGGTTGAAATGATGCATACCCGAACGGACTTTAGAATTGGAGAAAATCGTTATGGGCTGAAATGATAGGCCTGAGCGATTTTCAATTTATTTTATTTACTTGGGACTGCGGGTTTGAAATGATAAAACCCGGATTTTTCTTTGTAAATTACGGGTTGAAATGATATATTACCCGTATCACTTTACCTAGCGTAGAAAATTATATACAGGCCCGTAGTTAAAATATGTTTTTCTATACATTTTAAAATATTTTAGAAATTTAATTATTATAATATTTAGATTTAAAATAAAAATAAAAATATAATTTTTGTAAAGTATTATTGATTTTCTGGAAATCTATAAGTTAAATAAATTATGGAAAAGTTAGAAAATCCAAATGTAAGTTATTTTGGAAATTTTGATTTAATTTTTGATGGAATTTAAATTAACTTAGAAAATATGATAAAGTTATGATATTTTGAATTTAAATTAATTTAAAATGACTTTATAACATATTAATGATTTTTGAATAAAGTTAAAATGTTAATGAGTGAATATTGAGTTGAATTTGGAAATATAACTTAAATTGGAATTTATGAAATTGGTTTAAAAGTGAAATTTTAAGTTAAGTTAAACGAAATGGAATTAAGTTATATTTGAATTTTAAACTTAAGTGTTAAGTTGAAATTTAATGTAATGAATTTAAATTTGAATGTTGAAATTTAATAAGCGAATTATTAATAAATATTGACTTTTGAAAGGAAACTTAACTTTATAAAATCATGAATTTAAGGAAAATTAAATGATGCTTATAAATGTGAAAATGTATGATTTTATAAGTTAAAAATGATTTAAATAAAAAAATAAGTGTTTGTGAAATTCTATTGAATGTTTGAAGTTAATTAACAGCATTTTTAAATGCTATCTTTTGTTAAATTGAATTGTTTTGAATGTAACTTTCTATAGCATTTTCCAAATGTTGCGAAACTTGAATTTTCATTGTTTTAATAAATTTAAGTGCATAAATGAACATTGAAAATTTTAAATTTTTGGAATTTAATAATTTAATATTAAATGTAATAACTTCATTTTTATGATTTAAAATGAAGTAATTTGTTTTGAAATATAACTATTTGATATATTAAAATGATTGAAATGTGGTTTCGAAAAGATACGATATTTTGATATATTAAAATGATTTAAAATGTGGTACTGAAAAATATGATATTTTGGTGTATTGAAATGATTTGAAAGGTGGTTTTGAAAAAATATAGCTATTTTGATATATTAAAATGATTTGAAATATGATTTTGAAAAGATATGATATTTTGATATATTAATATTATTTGAAGCGAAGTTTTGAAAAATATGATATTTTGATATTAAAATGATTTGAAAGGAAGTTCTGAAAGGATATGATAATTTAATATATTGAAATGGTTAGAAATGACTTGATATTTATTTTGATAAATAGTTGAATTGAAAGTTATGGTATGATGATATATTGAAATGGTTTGTAAATGATTTAATCTTTATTTTGATAAAGATTTGGGTTGAAATGATATTTTATTTTGAAGTATAAAATATTGTTTTAAAGTTATAACTAAGGTTATAATAGCGATTGGTTGTTAAAGAGACCGGGATCAGATATTGTCTTATAGCCGGCCAATACCGAAAACCACTTTAACAACTGTGTACGCGGTGGAGATTCCGGAATAAAGTAGGATGGTGGCGACGTTCTCGAGGTATATTACGTGGACCCAACTCCCGTGAGTTAGCATAAATGACTAAAACAGGAGCTATACTGGGCTACACAAAGGGTCGCACCCTTTCATCGAGCATGTTTCTTCGGAAACCATTCTATTACTTTTGTGATTCGATATGTGGCGCCACTTTGATTCGGGGGTACGTCTCGAGGTGGCTGGAAGCTGCTGGCTTGCCGTCACCACCAGTCCGGGAGTGCAAACGGTGTATCCACCCTGGCATTGCCTCGCGTGCCGTGTCATTTCCTTATGGGGAGCCCACTACGATTTTGGTTTTAAAGATCCGACCGCGTTAAGGTTCACCATCCCCTTAACGCTATTTTCTATATGATTATACTTTACTGATTAGACACTACTGTATATAGCGCAATATACTACATAGTAAATAGTTTACCGGATCCTTAGAGGATGGGCGGTCCCAAGCATTCTCTAAGTTACTTGTACCTTTGCTACAGTTCACTTGAGTTGGTTTACATTGTATATGTATGTATGTCCTGACTCGAATGTTTGTATTTTTATTTACGCTCGGGTCAGCTTGAGTATTCACAGTTTTGGATTTCCACTTTTTGGAGATTTGGAATCGCTGGAGATTATCTGCTTGTCTAGTTTTATCTCTTCTGTCTGTTGGTCCTTTGCAGCTATTGTATTAGTAGATTTCTATGTATTGAGACTTCTTTTGTACTTTTTTCTTCTGTTGTGTCTTATGTAACTCTGATATATTTATATAGTAGCTTCATGAACTACTATCTCTTTTACTTCCGCTGCATTATTATTACTCTGTGTCTATGATCTGTGATTTTTATTTACTGTATATTCTGAGATTTGCCAAATTTTTATTTACAACGCGGTATTTTGAGCAATTCAATTCCGGCATGAGTGTCTACCTATACACTTATAATGGATGCGAATGGTTGAAAATACCTGGTTGTTACAGAATATTTCTCAAATCATTTTTAAAGAGCATCTTTTGAGAAAATAGGATTATAGAAATGATTTTACTTTATTCAATATCAACTTCCGTATTCAACAAGTGCTATCGGCAGAATAATGGTGAGACGACCTTCTAAATTTCACGAATAGGACAAGTTCCCTCTTCGAATTTTAATAATGAGTACAAGAAGATTATTTCTATAAAATCCAAGTTGAGGGCTTTCCCTTCGATATGTTCCACCCCTCGCCTAAAAGAGAAAACTGAGGCCAGGTAAGTTTATGCACCGGTTGCTCCTCTCCTATACTTGGTTAGACACCTTGTTTTCGCTTATAGATCTCACAGGTGGGACAAATGTACTAGTCGTTTCCGCATACTCATTTTCCCCTTTTAATTCACCTAACTATTAGTTTAACCACCTTTGAAATAATTTTGAATTGTTCAAATCTCTTTTTAAAGTACTTAATCATTTATTTAAAAATGTTTACATACAATTTGGTAAAGAATTGTTTAGTTGCACCTTTATTTCAAAAGTTATTAAAAAGCGTTGCAAAAAAGTGTTGCAAAAAGTGTTACAAAAAGTGCTTTAAAAGCTATATTCTTCAAACGACTTTTATATCATTTAGAAAACCATATTTTCAACTTAACTCACTTTTAAAACATTTTAAAATATTTTTAGAATTTATTTCATATTTTTAGAACGATTATTTTATCCATTTTCAATTTTGGTCATTTAGTGCAAAAACTAGATTTTTTCTTGAAAATTGGTTTCGCCATATTTCGAAATTGAAAAATGAAATCTTGATTTTCTTGTTTCATCTAAAAGATATGGACATAAGAATTCGGAAAATTCTTACCTCGAAGAATTCCGAACTATATTCCACTTCGTATGATCATTTGAACTTTTGACGTGAACACACGAACTACCGTTACGTGACGCGTCAAATTATAGGCGTATTTTGAGATTCATATCAAAATATTTTCGAGACAAGTTTAAACACTTAGGAATCATTTCTAAAGCATATTCAAACACATTTTTAAAGGTGTAAATGATTCCATATCATATTTCATTTTATTTTGGAAAGTGTTTTCTATGTGAATCAATGTCGTGTATATCGTGACTTATTTCAATATTTTAATGCAATAAACAACATATGAAAATCAATATCAAAACCAAACATCCAAACAAACATATCAAACATCACAACCAAATATATACATATAAATTAGGAGTTTTTTCCTTTTTTTGGAATTGAACTAACTTTAAATTGAAAGAGCTTTTCCAACTCAACTCAAAAGCTCACGAAAACTTATTTTAAGACTTCTAGGTGGCTCGACTATGCTCGTGGAGGCTTTTGGAGCTTTCGGCCGTGAGTTTCTAGGGGAGATTGGGCTTGGCTTGATGGTGAGAAGTTGGTCGTGGGTTGTGAAGGAAGAAGGAGGAGTTTTGATGAATATTTAAGATGAATTGATGATTACTTTCTTTAATTTATTTTTTGAATAAATTTTGGCATTATTTTATTAATATTGGAAGTCATTAAAAGGGTGAGAAGAGGCTTGAAATTTTGAGAAGAAGAAGCGTGGAAGGAAGCTAGAAAGTGGGTATGCATTAATAGAATTTTTTTTGGATTACAATATGGGGCATTTCACTAGAAGGACAAACTTTGCAGTCCAATTAGTTTCTAGGACACACATCCGCAAAAATTAATTTCATGGCCTAAGTCAATAGAATAATTAATATTAAGGACAAAGTCAGCAGTCCAATTACTTTCAAGGACATAATTTCTTAGGTTTTTGGGCCTTAGAAACTAATTATTTTGCATTTTGCCCTTAAAAGTAATTATTTCAGTTGTGTGTCCTAGAAACTAATTGCACTTGCTAAAGAGGCCCTTATGGCTAATTTCCACTTACAATATTATATTTGCAAAAGACAAAAATACTCTTTACTTATTTTTAAAATAATCTTACTTTTCAACACTTAACATCACATTTCAAATCTTTACTTTATGTCATTATCACTTAAGGAGTAAGAAAACTTAGAGTAATAATGATGTTTCTTTTGATTTGGCATGTTTTGTTTTTATTAGTTTACTTTTCCTAATTATATTCCAGAATTTCCTAATTATGTTTTATTAAAAATAAACCTAATTAACAACTTAATTAATATCCAATACATTTATATAAGTGTACATGAGTATAAAAAAAGGTGCAACAACGTTGTGACAACTATAAATCGACAAAACGTTGATTTTTGACAAAATGTTATATGGTCATATTTTGACGTTTTAGTTAAACTATTTATTTATATAAACCAAATTTAAAAATAAATTTGTATAATGTTATTTAAAAATATAAACAGTCATAAATAAATTAAAATAATTCATTAAACCATTTAAACTTACTTTTTTGAAATTAGGATTTTGTCACTTTTATCGATATAAGCAAATGTCACAATTTATATATATATATATATATATATATATTTCCAAATCATATCTAATATTTTTTGAATCATAAAACCTTTTATATTTTATATTTAAAGTCACTTTGAATGTTATATTTTTAGGTGGTTAAATTCTGGGTCGTTATAAATAGCTTTTGCGATGGCTTCGTTGCAAGTTTAGCGATGGCCAGTCTTGGAAAGTTGAACATATTGCAAATCAAGAGTGATCGTTGGGTTGTCACTGACCGACACAAAACTGGGTAAATGGGCCGTAGCATGTCGTCGCTATCTGAAGCAAGCTTAGACAACTGGGTCATCGTTAGCCGACGCAAGCCATCAAAATACTGGGTATTTTTTCCTGTTGCTTCAATTTGGGCTATCCTGCCGCCTAAATATCATCACATCTCTATCGATCTCATCTTCAATACATATAAACCGAATTCACAACTACAACCACAACATATCACATATAAGCCAATATATGATGCAAAAATCATCAACGTTCTATCAAACAACGTCTATATTCCATCAAATTACAAAATTATACTTAAAAATACTCATGTCCATTAAACAAACATCCAAAAATCCTTCAAACAGCACAACCATACTGACAAATACTCATGTCCATCAAACAAAACATCCACAAAACCATCAAGCAGCACAATTGTCAAACAAGTATCAAATTCATTAACACATGTCAAATAAATACAAAACAAAACGAATAAAATCCATGTAACATCACTGTCATACCTACTCATCGTCATCTCCTGACCCATCCTCCCCAGGCATTCTCATGTGCTCTACCAAATATCCCGCAATCCGCTCATCCGGCAGCTGTGCCAGTCCTCTGCTCTTCCGCCAATCATTAAACTCTATCATCTGTTGTTTCAGCCGAGCTATCTCCTCTTCTGCCTACGATCTCCTATAAGCCATCTAGGCCATTAACGCTTGTAAAATAGTTAATAGCGATTTATAATTTATGCTCAATATTAAATTATATATATATATATATGTTTGCACCAAAATTGGTCACAACACTCTTCGGAAGTCGTTGAAGAGAAAATAATGAAGAATATAGATTCAAAACGAATATTATCTAACAAAAACTCCAATCATCAGTAAAGATAATGCGTATACAAGCGATTTATAGTGGTTCGGCGTGTTGCCTACGTCCATTGTGAAGTTTTTTGCAGTTTTATTGATTCTCTTTTAATGATTACAAGTTGTTACAGCAATCAACAGCAAGTTACAACTGGAAATTCGAAATCAACAGCAAAGTTATGATGTAGGATGATGAAGATCTCGATCCGGCAGAGTCTGGGCGCTTGAGAGTTGAAAGGCCCCTTTTCTGTTGGCTCTGAGGCTCTATTTGTAGGCGTAGGATGCTGATACTTCATTGAAAATTTGGAAGACCACTTCTGGCACGTGAGGGGGCCCACGCGCCCGGTCTCAGGAAATTTGGGCCCACTTTGGCATCGATTCGAACTCCATTCGAATCGATCATAAAATCATCCAATCGAGGTGAAATTTGGTGCAGAAATTCTTCAACATGTATGCAAGCTCCTGTGAAAATTTCGTGGCATTTGGATCAGTAGATTGAGAGATATGATGGATACGAGATGGGATTCCTTGCGTGGCTGCTCAGTTCGAAACCATCCCTTCGAATCGATGGTGGCACGCGCCTTCGTGATGACGTGGAGCGCAAACCTCGAATCGATCCGGTCTTCACTCCGAGTTGACCGCTTCGACTCCATGTATCTCGGCACATTCGAACCGATGGATGACATGTCATCATGGATAGTTGACTTGGTGGATTCGAATGAAGCTTCACTGAAGGGTTCGAACAAGGCTTCATTAATGGGTTCGAACGACCGATGCTTGATGGATACGAACTTGCGTTTCTCTGATGGATACGAGGTTTGTAACTTCTCCATGGATACGTGGTTAATTGATGCGAACTTGAACCCTTCGATGGATTCGAAGCATGATGATCTGATGGGTACGAAGCAAACACTGGCTGATGGGTACGAGCCATCGATACGAACTCGATGGATTCGAAGTTGATGGAGTCGAATTCGAGACACTCCGATGGATTCGAAGTTGATCGATACGAAGGTGATCGGTTCGAATTAGTGTTTGGTGATGGACTCGAAGACACCTACAATGATGGATTCGAAACCAATGCTTTTCTTTTCAAATTGAATCGATCATAACTTGAGTGTATGAACTCGGATTGACTTGAAATTTGAGATGATGACTTCTATGATCTTTCTTGTCGTGTCCTATCAATTGTAGCTCAATCTGGACTCGGACAAAATTCAACGTTATCCATAATGAAACGAAGTATGACCAACCTCTGAGACGAACTGTCCGCTGTTTTCAATCGATCCTTTGGTATCACGGCTTTGCCAAAAAGCGAGATAACATTTGCCCCCCAAAGTACGTCTTGTTGAAACATGACGTGCTTTGAATAGCTGCAATTTCTTTCTAAACAATCATTGTTCTCTTTTGTTGAGACTCGTGCTCTGTATCGCTGTATCCCTACATTGATATGATTGATTGTTGTATAATAGTGCTCAGCCGTTGGCTATTGCATTCGTGACAAGATGAGTATTCGATCCCTGCAAATGTTTAAAATCGAATGTTAGTCCGACATATATGCACATATGTTAGTTTGACCCTTGTTAACGTCGTGCGTCCACGATTCGTTGTCGGTTTTGTTTGCTATTGAATTCCGTATCGATTCTCTCCTGAACTGATTTGGAAATTTGAGTTGAGACAACGCTTGATGGTTGTTTTGAAAAGTCCCTTCGTATCGATCCTCTCCTGAACCGATATAGAAGGTTGAAGGAATCGAATTTGTGTTGCACGGATGAAATCTTTCGAATCGATGGGTATGAGCATCGATGGATACGAGATCAACATTCGTATTGTGAAGTACACTTATGCCATGATGGGCACGAAATCGACATTCGTATCGATGGCTTGGATGGATACGAAACTGTCGTTCATATCGATAGGAAATGATGGGTACGAAACTGTCGTTCGTATCGATAGGAAATGATGGATATGAAATCATTGTTCGTATCGGTAGGTTGTGGATGGAGATGTGAATTTGTTGATGTGAACAGGGGCTTCGAATCGATGTGCCCACTGTTCGCTTCGCATCGATGGCGCTCAATGTCCTCTGTACAGCATCAGTTGTATACTTCGTATCGATGATGTGTGAGGGTAACTTCGAATCAATAAGGCCTTAGGCAAATGGGTTCGAACGGAGCTTTCGAACCGATGGTGTTTTGACCGGTTGCGACCGGTCAAGTTTTACTGGGAGGCGAATCGTCTCGGTTCTTCTATGGCCTCATATAAATACTTCTCACTTGGTCACTTTTTCACTTTTTTACTTTTACTGTTTGTCTCATACTCTCTGTGCCCTTGCATCGACTCGAAGCTTCCGAGAGCAGTTTGTCACGTCTTCGAATCGATCCATTTCTTTGATTCTCCTAAGTTAAACATTAAAATCAGGTAATTTAATGGGTAGTATCGTGTTTAGAATGACGAAACTCGAAGACCTTAATCCATCTTCCTTGCTTTCACGATCGATATTGATAACTTTAAGATCTGGGCAAACGAGAGCAAGGTTGGGGATGGATGCGTTGCCATGGAGTCGAGGCTCTGTCTTGGAGAAGAAAGAGTTGTGGCGCTTTCGAATCGAAGGAAATCATGCGACTTCGTATCGATACGAATATGAGAACAGCGATCGATGCGGAGCCGGTGTCCTCGAATCGATACGGCATGGCATGCCCTGGATCGATACGAAACTCATCGTTTCGAACTGATCGATACGAAATGTATCGAGTCGAATGCGATCGATACGAAGTGTATCGATTCGAAATTTATCGATGCGAAGCGTATCGATTCGAGGATGGTTGATGATTTTCTTCGATTCGATACGAACTTGAACTGCAGCGACCGATTCCAAGTTGAAATTAAATGAACTTTAGAGAATTTTTGCACATAAAAATACTTGACTCCGATGAGCTTCTGCTTTGCATGATTGAACTTGACCGTAGAACTGCATATTGGACTACCTTTCGAAGCTCGCCGATGGAACTGTAACTTTAACAAAAATGTAACGAACTTCAACTTGGGTCGATTGTTTGCAAGTGGATGGCACGGTTGTGGCTATCAGCGATGACGGTCATTCCCGGTTTGATTTTCAGAGTTTTGTCATTCATACATTATAGTTTATTCCGTAAAATTTATTCAAGTGATGTACTGCACTGCACGACACATGCACTTTACACCGGGGAATGCACGGGCTTTTTAGCATCTAATGATGATTTCTCGTGAGTTAGCTAGTTATGGAAACTTCAAATTCGCGACCGTAATAAACTCAGAGTTCAGTCCCTCCCGTGCTTGAAGTACCGGAGATTGAGATTGAAGTTATTGGTCTAGCTCCGGATGAGTTACCTGACGCATCCTTCATTAGTAACCCATCAGATTCTGTTCCGTCTAACATTTTGGAAGACATGCTAGGAAGAATATGCTTAAAGCATGGTTTGTCGCTGGATGACGTGCTACTGCTGGGGCCAAACGATAGACCGCACAATCCACCGGAGGGATATAACGCATTCAATCGCCACTCGTATGCAGCTGGGACACTCCCTCCGTTTAACTAGTATATAAGAGAAGTATTGTTGTTTTTGAGGATCGCCCCCTCTCAACTGCACCCGAACGGATACGCATCGCTCAACAGCTTGTTCATTGCATTTATGGAATATCTCCATCGACCGCCAATTCCGATCGAGATCAGATACTTGTTTAACTTCAAGAGTCGGGCCGATAGTCCATCTTTCACATTCTTGGAGGCTGTAAGAAATTTCCAAGTGATCACGGAGGCTTGGACTAGATTGAGCTACTTTAGGACGGAGTGGTTTTATGTCAGATGCCCCCCAGGGTTCGCTCGACGATGGCTATTTAGACGTAAGTATTGCTATCTTTTCGGGTAGTCGATGGAACCGATGTATTTAAAGTCGAACTCACATCTCTTTTCCTTTTTTTAGCCGTAATCCAGCGACCTGAAGGTGAGCGTTTCAAAGAGATAGTTCGGGTATTTCAAGAATCCCAAGCGAAGAGAGGAATATTGAGTTGCTACTGACAGAAAGTAATCTCAGAATCCTTGGGTTGATTGAGCGGAGGCAGAGTATAATTCTTGACGGTGTCTTTAGAACCGTCTCGAAAGAGCGAGTCAAACGAAGAAAACCTAAGGTTGTCATAATTGAGGAGGCTGACTCAGAGAGGACTCATACAGATGACGAGTCATTGGGTGAATTTGCGGATGTAGCTCAAGACACCGAAGAACAAAGGAAAGGCAAGGCTGCCGTTGTTAAGCCACTTAAAAAGGGAAGATGGAAATCGGTTGTCACGGCTCGATCCGCTCCCGGAGTTAGAATTTCGGAGACATCTCCTTCGAGAACTGAAAATCTTTATGAAGGGCTCGCCGATATTCCTATTCCGGATGATGTGTCCTTGCAGCATGATGCCGGATTGGAAGAAATTTCAGAAGCTTTAGTTCTGAGCGAGTCTCTGCCCACTAGTGTGGTTGACACATCTGGTTGGTCGGGGGGTTGCACCCACATTCACACTTCACGGCACTACACGATTTCTAAGTGTAATACGTTCACTGTGAGAGATTATTAATTTTGCTCTATGTTTTTTTTTGCTTCACAGATATCATGTCTGGCAGAGGTTCGATGCTTGGCAGTCTCCGTAAGAAACGCCAGTCTTCTTCATATTATGAACCCTATAGGAGGGAAGGAGACAGAGATTATGACTATGGGCGTTCGAGTCATGAGCGCTCTGATAGAGAAAAAGATTATAGGCGGCGGTCTCGATCTCTCACGCCACCTCCTAGAACTCACGCACCGCCTCCAGTTCATGTCTCGAGGCCTCCAGAAACTTCACGGCCCAAGCCGTCTTCCCAAACACCAAGGTCTGATACTCACCACCGAACGGAAATTGCGGCCTCCCCGTCAACAGAGTAGACATTGACGGAGCCTTCGGGGGAAGGAGCGGTTAGGCTTGCTCAACTGAGAAAGGAGTTTCCTGAAATTTGCTTTGACGGGTTTGTTTTTCCCCCGCATCTGAAGAGGATACCGTCGACAGTTGCTCCGATGATGCACGACTATCTCTTGGACGTATTCTTTCAATATCAAGAGTGGTCGAAGACTGCTAAGAAAGCATCAAAAGTGGCCTTTGATCGAGCGGCCGCGATCGAGAAGTTGGAGAAAGAACTTGGTCAAAAGGACCGCATCATTCAGACGCTCGGCAGTAAGGCCGAATCTTCTCGAAAGTCGGAGATTGAGGCTCTTAGAAGAGCAGATGAGGCTCAGGCAGCGATGGATAGGATGAAGCGTGAACATTATGCTACGGTGGAAGACATGGGCCACCGAAATACCATCGTGACTGCTGAGCGGGATGCGGCCGTGAAAGAGCTAAATTAGCTCAAGGCCAAAGTTGCAGAGATTGTGAAGGAAAGAGACACCGCTAACGTTTCTGCACAGGAAGCGTGTGACCAGGCGGTGGAATTTCGGAAGGAGAGAGATGCGGCCTTGGAGAAGGTCCGCGAGACAGAAGCCGAAGTCGATGAGAAAGTTCGTCAAGCAGAGACTAAGCTAGAGACAGAGATAGAAGAACTTCTGTCACTTATAATGCTAATGTGCTGAGGCACATAAATCTGACATGGCTTGATGATTATCCGACGCATTTGTTCAACGCCTAGAATCTACTAGTTGAAGAAGAGAAAGCATCACATCCATGCGAAGATTTTGATGAATTTGAGTTGGAGAATCACATATTGACTGATGAAGAGAAGGAGGTTCTCCACGATTTCACGGTCTCTCATGCTAGAGAGAAGCTGGGTACCCAACACTTGGAAGTTGGTGAAGGGTCTGGCGTTGCGCATCCATCTACAAGTTCAGAGATGATCATTTCATCTGGAACGAAGCCTACACCAGCGAATGAACCACAGTTGGTCCCAGGCTACGACCCTGAGCAGCCACGCTTATCTCCCATCAGGGAGCACTCATCTGAAGCTGCTCAGTCAGCTACGAGTCAAGTTGAGGAAGGTATTCTGCATAAATCTACCATGTGTTCGAACTGAAGTACTTGTATAGAAGCATGTTCTGACACTTCTTTTCTTTCTTGCTCAGTGAATAAAGCAACATCGGCGCTCCTGCAGTCCAAGAGCCACATCAAGAACAGGAGGCCATCATTACTGAAGCAATCGCCACGACGATAGCCGTGCCGACTGAGGTGACATAGGGGGGTTCAATTTCTTTCGATGAACAGATGATCAATGAGCTCTTGAGCCAGCGCAGTGACCCCTTTGTTGACATGTCATTCGTTCTCGGCACGTTCCCACCTACTTCTACTGCATTGTCACAGTCCACCGCTACCTATCATGAGTCTCGTGCCGCTCGTGAGACTGATATACTTTCTCAAATCGAAGCAGAGATGGAAGCGGCAACGCACGGTGGTTGATCCCACTCCTCTTGCGGTGACATCTTCTGGGGACACGCTAGTCGGAACCAGCGCGTCCGTTCCTTCCCCGGTGGTAGACCCGACTCCTCCGACCCCTCGAGAAGATAATATTCCTTTAAGTTCAAGTTCGGAGGAGTATATCGATATCATGCCCTCGTCAGAGGAAGATTCGTCAAAGGGTACAGGTCGAAGAGGAAGATTGCTAGCGGTTCTAGTGGTCCTGCGCTGAAGAGGAAACCGAGGAAGAAGAAGTAGATGATTCCCTCTAGTGCACTTTTGTCAGCTAGGAAGTCATTTTTGTTTTCCTTTCATAGGCTATGTATAGATGCGGGCTTGGCCCCCTGCTAGCAGGAATTTTTTGGAAGAACTTGTATATGAATCTTCACATATAGTTAGTTGAAATGAAATTCAATTTCTTTGTTTCAATTCTCATCTCATTTGTGCTTAAGTATTTGCAGTGTTTATCTTTTAGTCCAGTGTACTTGTGGTGTTTTTACCGTCAAGTAGAGTTCGTTTTATTTGCCAAGTCTGAAAATCTTGGTCATATGTTGTTATCGATGAATAAGTTGAACTTCGGACATTGTATCACTTTGGTTAGTGATTAACACTTAGCTTTTTTGCCCCCTAGTCTCGGGGAACAACATTTGCACCTTGGTGGTTGATCGCACTTATTGCAAATCTTGAGCACATGTCCACGCTCTGCGGACTTAGGATAATTCGAGATTGATAATCCGGTTCGCACTCCAGGAATTTGAGAGTTATCGATGTTTGTAACACGGTTCGTGCTTCGGGAACCTAGAATTGATGTTTATACTCCACTTCACATTCTGAGAACTTGGAGTTAGTATTGATACTTCAGTTCGCACTCCGGGAACTTTGACGTAGTATTTGTGCTCCAATTCGCACTCTGGGAGTTTGGAGACAGCATGTATGTTTGGGTCCGCGCTCCAGGAACCTGTAATTTATGTTTGTACCCCATTCACGCTCTGGGAAGTTGGAGTTGGCCGGTAGATGGTCAGTCACACCTATTTGGGCTCTTTAGGAATTCGTTCACACTCCGGGAACGATGGATTTGATGTTTACACTCCAATTCGTACTCTGGGAATTTAGAGTCCGTTCACACTCTGGGAACGATTCATTGGATGTTTATACTTCAATTCACACTTTGGGAAGTTGGAGTCCGTTCGCACTCCGGGAATGAGTTGCTGAATGTTTATACTCCAATTCACACTCTGGGAAGTTGGAGTCCGTTAGCGCTCCAGGAACGAGTTATTGAATGTTTATACTCCAATTCGCGCACTGGGAAGTTGGAGTCCGTTCGCGCTCTGGAAGTTGGAGTCCGTTCGCGCTCTGGGAAGTTGGAGTCCGTTCGCGCTCTGGGAACGAGTTATTGAATGTTTATACTCCAATTCGCGCTCTGGGAAGTTGCAGTCCGTTTGCGCTCTGGGAACGAGTTATTGAATGTTTATACTCCAATTAGCACTCTGCGAAGTTGGAGTCCGTTCACGCTTTGGGAACGAGTTATTGAATGTTTATACTCCAATTCGCACTCTTAGAAGTTGGAGTCCGTTCGCACTCCGGGAACGAGTTGCTGAATGTTTATACTCCAATTCACACTCTGGGAAGTTGGATTCCGTTCGCGCTCTGGGAACGAGTTATTGAATGTTTATACTCCAATTCACACTCTAGGAAGTTAGAGTCCGTTCGCACTCCGGAAACGAGTTATTTGATGTTTATACTCCAATTCGCACTCTGGGAATTTGGAGTTAGTTGTAGGACTGTCGTGTGTTGGTCCAGTTCAGCCTTTGATGTGATGGCTTGCCCCCGAACTGGGGTTTCACTTAGTGAGTGACCGGTCGTGTCACCGTCACTCGCTATTTGAATAAACTCCATTGTTTGATGGAATTTAGCTCTTCGTGTGTCATGATTGTTGAACGTTGCGTTCGGTGAATCACAGCTCTAGCTTGAAGAGATAGTAATTTATTGCTGAAATAAGAAAATATGGAAAAGTCAGTGCCTTATTACAAGTTCAAATTTCAGAATGTAAAGGAAATTGCATAGTATTCATAGATTGAACAGAGCCTGTCATGTGTGACAGTGACGAGGATCTTCGTCGTTCCAGGCTCCTGAGAAAGTTGGTCCGCCACTGATGGCGTTTATCACCAATCTTCCACGGGGACAAGTTGAGTCCTCATGTCTCGGTCGATTGGGTTCATTGTTTTGATTTGATGGGCCCGCTTCTCTGGGCTGCGGTGTCCGCACAAACTGTTCCAGCTTCCTTTCTCTGATCAGTTTTTCAACGAGATCTTGTAAGTGACGACACTCGTTCATATTGTGCCCGTAGCTTTCATGGAACCTACAAAACTTTCCTGTTTAGATTTGTCTCACTGAAGACGGTTTTGGTGTAGGTTTTTGGTACTGAATTGTATTACAGGTTTGTAAGTACAAGTCCTCTAATGATATATTCAGAGAAGTGTAACTGTCAAACATTGGATTCTTGCGCTGCGGGCCATGATTTTGATCTCGTTTTTTAATTTGATTCACGCTCTCTCTTCGCCGAGCTTGTTTGTTTTTAACGTTCAACTGAACTTTTCCGGAGCTCTCACCGGACTGTTTGATTGCAACATTTCTTTGGATCCCTTCCGTGCCTGGCCCCGCATCGGTTTGCTTCCTAGACTGTTTCGCATCTTCCCATCTCAGGAATTGAGCCGTCTTGGCGTGGAAATGGTCCAACGATGCAGGTGGTTTTCCAGCTAACCAGTTGCCAAACTCAGAATCGGGGTCGATCCCCTTAGTCAACGCCATAAGGATGGAGTTATCGTTTGGATTGCTGATCTCCGCACATGCAGTATGGAACCTCGCTAAGTAGTGTCTGAGCACCTCTCCAGGAGCTTGAGTGACGCTAGATAGAGTGTTGACATCTTTCGGCCTAGCGACATGCATGCGGAATTGTTCAACAAATTTTGTGGCCAACTGGTCGAACGAAGAGATGGATCGAGGTGGCAATCGGGTGAACCACATGGTAGCGATGCCCCCAAGGATATGGGGAAACTACGACACTTCACCGCATCATCAGCTCTGGCAGCGGTCATCGACCATTCCTATTTTAGAATATGTTGGTTGGGGTCGGAGTTTCCTTCGTACATGGGTAGAGTCGGGATTCTGAATCGCCGTGGGGGTTCAGCAGTAAGGATATCGTCTGTAAAAGGAGTGTGACTTCGGGAAACTCCCCAATCATCATTTGTGAATCCCTGGCTCTCCCGGATCATCTGACGTATCATAGTTGAAAGATCCGGTACTTGCGCGTTTTGTGCGGCTTGCACCGGAGTATGATTACGTTCCATATTTTGGGGTTGAACCGGATGTCGTCGACAGTCCAAGTCTTGCCTTCTTGCCTCATAGTCTTCTGGGAAGTATGGTTCAGGAGTACGTCCGCTATGACGATGGTCCAGGTTCGACTGATCTTGGACGTCGACCCCTGGTTCAGCCGCAATGTTAGTGGTGCGGTATTCTACGGTGTGGTGAGGGACTGCACCTCCTCGGGAGGAGGGTCCGGTTTGGAAACTGGCTGATGGACCAACTCTCAGTTGTCCAACGATCAGTGTTGGTTGATTTCCAGCAGCTGGCATGTGACTCCCATCTAGCCGGGGTTGTGGAGAGTGATTATGGTAATCAGAAGAGGAAGAGCTTTCGCTGGATGAGCGATAAGCATGGTCTCTCTGGGATCTCTTTCGCTTCTGACGATCCAGTTGATTGATCAGCTCGGCGTTAGCGCGTAGCTGTTTTGTTAATTGTTGCCGACTCTGGGTCAGCTCTTGGAGTAGTAACTGCAACTCCTGTTGGGTAATTGGACCCGACGGTTCCGAGTGTCCAGTAGCATCTTGATTAGATGGAAGTAGTGGATCAGGATCCTGTCTATCCTATTCTTCTCGATTGACAGCGTTAGAGGTGGTTCTTGTACTAACCATCTTGAAAGTTAGATTCCTTTCTTAGACTTTATGCAAATCTGAATAGTATGAAAGGAGTCTGAAATTGAAGTCTGGATCTCTCTCTTAGACTTATGCAATCCGGTATCGATGACAGATCCAATGAGCAGGAGAAAATCTGGGTTCTCTTAATGAAAGCACCAAAGTGTTTGCACCAAAATTGGTCACAACACTCTTCGAGAGTCGTTGAAGAGATAATAATGAAGAATATAGATTCAAAACGAATATTATCTAACAAAAACTCCAATCATCAGTAAAGTAAATGCGTAGACAAGGGATTTATAGTGGTTCGGCGTGTTGCCTACGTCCACTGTAAAGTTTTTTGCAGTTTTATTGATTCTCTTTTAATGATTACAAGTTGTTACAGCAATCAACAGCAAGTTACAACTGGAAATTCGAAACGACAACAAAGTTATGATGTAGGATGATGAAGATCTCGATCCGGCAGAGTCTGGGCGCTTGAGAGTCGAAAGGCCCCTTTTCTGTTGGCTCTTAGGCTCTATTTATAGGCGTAGGATGCTGATACTTCGTTGAAAATTTGGGAGACCACTTCTGGCACGTGAGGGGGCCCACGCGCCCGGTCTCAGGAAATTTGGGCCCACTTTGGCATCGATTCGAACTCCATTCGAATCGATCATAAAATCATCCAATCGAGGTGAAATTTGGTGTGGACATTCTTCAACATGTATGCAAGCTCCTGTGAAAATTTCGTGGCATTTGGACCAGTATATTGAGAGATATGATGGATACGAGATGGGATTCCTTGCGTGGCTGCTCGGTTCGGAACCATCCCTTCGAGTCGATGGTTTCGAATCGATGGTGGCACGCACCATTGTGATGACGTGGAGCGCAAACCTCGAATCGATCCGGTCTTCACTCCGAGTTGACCGCTTTGACTCCATGTATCTCGGCGCATTCGAACCGATGGATGACACATCATTATGGATAGTTGACTTGGTGGATTCGAACGAAGCTTCACCGAAGGGTTCGAACAAGGCTTCATTGATGGGTTCGAACGGCGGATGCTTGATGGATACGAACTTGCGTATCTCTGATGGATACGAGGTTTGTAACTTCTCCATGGATACATGGTCAATTGATGCGAACTTGAACCCTTCGATGGATTCGAAGCATGATGATCTGATGGGTACGAAGCAAACACTGGCTGATGGGTACGAGTTCCATCAATACGATCTCGATGGATTAGAAGTTGATGGAGTCGAATCCGAGACACTCCGATGGATTCAAAGTTGATCGATACGAAGGTGATTGGTTCGAATTAGTGTTCGGTGATGGATTCAAAGACACCTACAATGATGGATTCGAAATCAGTGCTTTTCCCTTCAAATTTAATCGATCATAACTTGAGCATATGAACTCAGATTGACTTGAAATTTGAGATGATGAGTTCTATGATCTTTTTGTCGTGTCCTATCAATTGTGGCTCAATTTGGACTCGGACAAAATTCAGCGTTATCCATAATGAAACGAAGTATGACCAACCTCTGAGACGAACTGTCCGCTGTTTTCAATCGATCCTTTGGTATCACGGCTTTGCCAAAAAGCGGGTTAACATATATATTAGTTAATGAAGCAGTTTACCTCTTGATTTATGTAACATCAACGACTATTTTTCATAGCTGGGTCAATCAGAGCATCTCATATATGCTTCGACTCCTCCAAGGTCAACTCACCGCCAGTGGACTGCACCATTCGAGCTTGCTCCACTTCATATCTTCCATGCGATAACGAACAGAAGTATGCTACAATAAATATACAATTTAAAAATTATGAAACGCGAAGTGTAAAAAGATTAAGCATGTTTACCATTACGGATTGAGATTTATTTGTCCATCCAAACATATGAAACCTTGCCACCCTCATCTATCTACTCAATGGCATGCATGTGTATGAAGACCTATGTTATTGTAGGCTCACAATTATGCTTCTTATATTGAAATTATATATATGAATAAACAATGTTACCAATATCATTAAATATCAATGTGAATTCTAAAACCTGTTTTAAGACGCTTTAAAAATCTTTTATACCGTCATCTGGATTATCAATACCTTTGACAATTATACAATTGTTATATGTTAATTTTTCATCATAATAATCATTGGTGTTGAATTTAAATCCATTGATAAAGAAAATCAGATAAGTCTTGACATTTCTTTTTGATCCGAGCACATGATGTGTTAATTCTTCATCAACGACACAACTTCTTGAATCATAAACGTAGTTCGACCATTTTGCAAATTCTTTACTGAGATTGCTAGATGAATGTTGTGATTTGTAAATACTGTAAATATGTATAATTTGTTCCATTATAATTAATGCATAAGTATAATTGAAATAAATATGAATTCATTATTACCTAACGAATCGTGCAACTTTCACACAATTAAGAACAACATATATATGTGCTATATGGGGATTTCTATCATCTAACCTTATTTCCATACATTTTCCAGTAGATTGGCCATGTTGTCTAAATACGGATAACATTGTTTGAGAAGAATCTTGTTCAAAGGCTTCACCATTATGAGGAACACTTATAAGTGATAACTTCATATGGTCACTGAAGTGAAGAGAGGAAAAGAATGAAGCTTCTTCTTCAAGACATGATTTGCAAATCAAACCTTCAACTCATGTTTTATGTCTAACTTTTTTCTTCAGATGATTCAAGTACCGATTACAAAATTAATTCAATTTAAATTTACTTATGTAAATATGAATTTTAAACTAATATGAATATTACGATATTCAATATTACCTCTCAAATGGATACATTTGCATAGGACCTTGAAGAAGTGCTTTGAATGGAAGATGAATAGATAAACGCTCCATTACATTAAAGAAACCCGGCGGAAATATTTTCTCAAATTTGCAGAGCAGTATATGTATTTCTACTTCAAGTTTACATATACGATAGATTTTTAACATCGTCGAACAAAGTTGTTTATAAAACAAACTTAATTCTATTATAACACTCCATACTTTTACGGGCAATAGTTCTTCGAAATCCATGGATAATAAATATTCCATCATGATATGGCAATTGTAACTTTTCATCCCACTCAATTTATTATTTTTAAAGTCAAAATATCTATGGAGATTGGAAGAAATCCCATCAGGTCATCTTAGTCTTTCCTTAACAACCTGAAATTTTCGACCCCGAAAATTTCGACACTAATACGTTCACTGTCGAAGTGCCGAGCAATCGAACCTCGAAAATCCCAAATTGTTAGGGTGAAGAATAAAAGAGGTAGAAGAAGAACCAAAAAACAAAATACAGAATCTCACATTTCGAGCAGATCAAAATATAATATCAAATATTAGAATATACAAAGAAAAGCTGTAATTGTCAATTTACATTCAATACATCAGAGTACAATCATTCAAAAATAAACTAGACAGTTATAACAACTTGTCCCAGACTACAAACAATACAACTATAATACACACAGAATAAGCTCATACGTTTCTGCCATCCAGCTTGCCTCCTGAGCTCCAAAACGTTCGAACCTGAAAATCTATAATACTCGGTCTGACCCGAGCATTACAATAAAGTAACACCCAGTCAGGCTGGAAACCAGCGTGAGTAAACCCATAAAATTTGAAATATTAAGTTTTAAAACATAACTGAAAGCCGGGGTAACTCGTACCTTACTATGAGTTCTTAACTCGTTATAGTCAATCACTTTTTACCAAACAATATTTTAAACCGTTACTCAGTTTAAATGGCCATGTTATTTGATTTATTCCATTCCATCCTATTTGATTCTAAACTCAAGTCTATAGAGAATCGAAGTGGTTTCGGGTATTTGATGATACCCGACCCCGGCCTCTTCGAATCCAGTGTCCTCTTAATTCAAGTTGTTTAAGTGAAAACAATTCAATTCTCTAAACAGGATGTTAGTTTACACAACATTTCGTCATAAATAGATAACTTACATTATCACAGTTCAACCAAGCATTGCATATTAGAGAGCATCATATATTAATCAATTTAATCATTCAATAATTTAATCATCCATAAGCAAGACCAATTAATCCTATAACTATCATTAATTTAATTAACTCAAATTAAATTAATCACTTAAGAATTAATCACTAACCCTGCTTAACTAATCATTAATTAATTACAAACCATTTGAATTAGTTAATCATTCTTTAATTACTTTACAAATTTATTTATTTATTTTTAATTACTGATTAATTATCCATTAATTATTAGTTAACTAATCCTTAATCAATAATTAATTAATCCTAATTATTAATTAATAAATCCTTAGTTATTAATTTATTAATTACAAATCGATTAATCTCTAATCACTAATTAATGAATCCTGATTACAAATTAATTAATCTCTAATTAATTAATTTATTACCCTTAATTATTAATTTATTAATCCTTAATTATTAATTTATTAATCCTTAATTATTAATTTATTAATCCTTAATTATTAATTAATTAATTTCTCTTTAATTACTTCCTTACGTTGATTAATCTGTAATTACCAAAGATCTTAATTAACTTTAAGATAAACCATTTATCTTTATTAATTTCTTTACTATCATTAACATATAAATTTAAACATTTTTATCTTTTAATTAACTTCTTAATTTTATCATTTAAATTTATATTAAAATAACTTATTCAAAGCTTTAACTAACCCACAGTTTAGATAAACAGTTGTTCTTAAGAAAAAATTATAGTTCAAAAACTTGTCTCATTTTAAACTTTAAAAACTTGTTTTATTTAACGAAATGACAAACTCAAGTCAAACTCGAGCCAGTTTCCGATTTCCCCAAGCCAACCCCCGAGTCTTCCCCTTTTCTTTCTTTTTCAATTAATTTTGTTTGAATTTTAAAACTGTCGTAACACACATGAACACACCCCCGGGCTCTTACTCGAGCTAACAATAAAATATCCCGTGTTCGACTTCGAGCCACATCCTTCTCTTCTAACACAAATACACCCCAGACACCAATGATACCTGTGCACTATGCACACCAACCCAATCGCCTTCGATCATATCTCCAGCCATCAACTTGTGGACGACAACCCACTCGAACCAAACGACCACCCAGAATCTCGAGCCACCTCGTAAATCTAAATCGAACCTATCGACCTCTACCTGGAACAAAACCAATCACCATAAAACCACCTTAGGCCTTCACCTTTGACCACTGGTTACCATGCCTTCATGTCCAGAGCCTCGCCACCCTCCCAGGCATCGATCCCACCACATGCGATCGACTTTGGTGTCTCGACGATGATGTTCCTGCCTTGTAAATTTGGTCGACCAAAACGGTTTGATAAATCCTAAATCCCTGTCGTCCGACCACCGCAGTGGTCAGGAAATTCGCCGGCGATTTTTCCCAAGATCCACGTCCCTCCAGCTACCTCCGGCATAAAAGACGACACCAAAACCTTTGCCGATCGCCAAAAATTTACGAAAGTCCCAAAATTGTTCAACTCGCAAAATCACTTTAACCACAACATTAAAAATCGTGAAATCAATATCAAAAATCATGATTTCTAAGTTCGAATCCAGTCGTGCAATCGAAACTTGGAATTTAACTGATCCAAATTTTGACTTGAATTAACTTTCCACTGTATATTTCCATTTTCATAATATTTACTCAATATTCACTTGAATCGATTTTTAAAAATGATGTTATACACATATAAACACTTTTCATTTAGAGATCAAAGTCTAAAATTGTTTAGATGGAATGATTTGAATTTTGAACAGGTTTTAAAACCTGTAAACTAAGAACACAAACATTTCTTCCATGTCCCCAGACATGTGCACCCATATACATACAATAATATTTACATTCATGCAAGCACTTATCGCCACTATACTTCAAGTATTAATCGCAAAACATCTAGATATATCAACAGATTCAAGTTTAAATAGGTTAGTTTACTCACAATGTTTAAGAAAACAGAGGAGCCTGGATATGAATTGGACACTGGAAATTGATAATTGATCTGTCTACTTGATATAGAACAGAAGTTGATTGTATAAGATGGTCTCTGAATTACTGCTTTTTGTTTGATCAGGTTGAAGTTTTGTCTTTGCATTGAAAATTTTAAAAACTGGAATTTATTTGACCTGCATCTAGATGTTGAACTTGCATGCTTTTGATTTGAGATGATTTGTAACTTGCTTTGGGCTTCAGATTGAAATTTGCTTGAGTTATTTGACTTGCTTTGTTTTAATTCTCTCAGGTTTTAAAATCTGAGCACATAATTTTTTGGAATGAAAGAAAATGGAAGTAGGAGTATAGTTGTGTATATATATAGCCTTTATTCTTATTTTATCTATATTTTTTAAAAAATAAATAAAAAGAAGATAACACTTGTATTTCAAACTAAATCAAAATAGCACTTGTTAAATTCCATGCAAAGATCATTACACTTGTTTAATCTCTTATTATAATACCTACACATGTAATTTGCATGTATTAGAGGTTAAATATGATTTTATATAATATTGTATTATATTTCAAATTTTAGTTAATGCATTTCTTTGTGTGTGTGTATATATATATATATATATATATATATAACCTATAAAAAAATTAAAACTTTACTTAAGTTATTACTATTTCAAATAATAACTATACATAAAAATTAATCTTTGGTGTTTTGGAAATATAGAATTTTTTTTAACTTTAAACACTCTTTGAAAATTTAATACATTAAATTCAAATTAATGCTTTCTATTCACAAAATATATATATACACTTAAAATTTTCAACATAAAAGAGTTTGCATATATCTATTTATATATTTGTTAATTTACTTTAAGATCCAGATATTTATAATTCAATATTTATTATAGTTTCAAATCCATTTATATACGTTCGGATATTTTAATTATCAGAATACTATTTGTTTAACCAAATAAAATCAGTTAATTATCCAATTATCAAATATTCAAAAATTCGGGTCATCACATTTCTTCCTCCTTTGAATCTTTTCGTCCTCGAAAAAGAACGAAACTAGAATTTATTAATTTTTTTATAATCCATTGAATTACTTTTTGAACATTCTTAATCATATACTCTTTTTATTTAAAATCTTTAAAACACTTTTTATAAAAAAAATCTACATAATATTATCAAAAATAGCTTAATAAAAATACTTTTTATAACTCGATGTCCCAACAAGTCTATCCTTGTTCTTATAGAAATTCGGTCATACATTGATCAGGTGCAGGACTGAAAATCTATAAGTACTTGGTAAACCCGTTTTCAACACCCAGTGAAAATACTCAGAAAATATTTTTGGTGAAAATATAGAAAACGTTTATTTTTAAAAAAAACATAGGGAACATTTTTGGTGAGAATGCTCTGGAAATCATCACCCCTCCATGGTCGTAGTTAACCCGATGATTACGTTGCCATCACGGAAAAACCATAGATAACTGTAGGCACTCCGCGCACCTCAATTACACCATGGAATCTGCCGTAGATCGCAGCTACATCTTGGTTTTACGTTGCATCACAGCAAGAACCCATGTAATTGTAGGCTTCAGCGCCCTCGAATTTTGCTGCCAAATTTAACTTCACCACACCTAAAATGATCGCAGACAACATCAGTCGAGTCCTAATGTAGCCTGTAGGCACTCACTGCCACACGACTTTCGCTATGTCTTCATAGATTGCAGTCTACCGATGTTACGTTTCCATCACGGCAAAATCAAACGTAGATCGTTGGCACTCACTGCCACATGACTTCCGCTATAGTCCGCAGTAGATCGCAGTAACATCGAGTTACACGGTCGTCGTAGCATAACCCAAATGTCTCTGTAGGCATCAGTGCGCTCGACTTACGCTACCCACACACACAATCCTCAGGAGCTTCAGTTTGTCCGAACTTCCTTCCAGGATCCAATTTAGAAACCCCCTTAGGGCTTAAGGCAGAACCACCCCGTGGATCTCCGATGAAGTTCATTTCATGGGAGCGCCTTTTTCCCCAGAGCCAATCTCAAAACATTTTATACTATACACTTATAGTATCTTTCAAATCATACTCTTTATGATTCGCATAAATCTCCTTTTTACAAAATCGATATCTCAAATCGGTAGTTCCAAACTTAGCTTTCTAAATTCTCAAAATTGATTTTTCCCAAAAATCAAAAGCCTTTCAAAAATACATAGGTTCCAAAACCTTTTTTCAAAATCATTCTCATAAAATCATTTATATATATATAATCTTGAAAAATCTTTGAATCACTTCATATTTCTATAAATTCCTTTTTTTATACTTCAAATATTTTCAGAAATCTTTTCTTCTGGCTATAGATTCAACAAGGGGAGTATATCATATATGACAAATATATATATATATATATATATATAACCTTAGTTAGGACAAATTAAATATTCAAGTTTGATTTCCTTTATAAAGTTATTTTACCATATCACTTACATTTCATAAAGTGAATTTCATAAGATATCCAACTTCCACTTTTATTCATATATATTTGTCAAAGTATACTTTTCTTTTCACGAATCATTCCTCATCTCTTATCAAAATTTTCAATATCTATTACACTCAAGCACGTACGATGTACATATACCATTCGTATGTAATATCAAGTCGGATCGCTCACTCGATCACACAATTCCACTTCCGAACAAGTATCATCCACCCGACTTCCTAGTGCGGACTCAGATCTGGTTTCTTGATCAGAAACCGTCATTCTCCTTGCATAGTCATAACTATTATAGATAATTTCCAAAATCAATCAAAAATCCATATCCAGAGTTCGCTGTCGAAAATCAAGTGAAAAATCCCAACTCGGATCGATATACTATCTCGAAATTCTATGCTCGAATCTGTCTCAAATCATTATGCGAATAGAATAATATACATACATCCTATGTATTTACCTTTGTTGTTTATTAGCTAAAGAAATATTCTTTCTATTCACATTCATTTTCATTTCTATTCACTTATTCACAATCGATTCCATTTTCATTTGGGTTATCACTTCAATTATAAACAATTTGCACTCTTACCACTTGAATTTAAAAAATAACTTGAAAAGTTTAAAACAGATAAGTAGTTGTAAAATAGAAATTAGTTGTAAAATAGCAGTAAAATAGTTAAGTATTGTAAAGTAGTTAAATAGTTATAGAATAGTTAGATAGTTGCAAAAATAGTTGTAAAACGGTAATTAGTTTGTAAACAGATGTAAAATAGTAATTAGTTTCAAAATAGTTGTAAAATAAGTATAAGATAGTTTGGGTTATAAAAAGAAAGGTTATCTAGTAAATAGCCAGGAAAATAGATTTTAATTTGTTTATATTAAGACATTTTATTCAAAAATAGTTTTAGAGTCCAACTGGTTTAAATTCCCAATTTTCCATTTCAAATCAATTTCCAATTTCCATTTGTATTTAAACTTATTCAACTTCAATCTCACTTCCAATTAATTTAAATCAAATTCAATTTGAACCAATTCCAATTCCAGTCTCAACTTTAAACCATCTCGAATTATATAAATTTGAGTTACTAATTTTTTTTTAAATGTTGATTTAATTCTTAAATCAAATTAACCTTTTTAATCTAGCAACCTAAGTTTTAAACAATTAATTTTGAATCCACATTTCAAAATTCCATTTTAAATTACCTTTACTTAACTTATTTCAAAGTTCAAATAAGAGTTCAAAACTTTTTAAACAATTAAATCTTCAGAATCCAATCTATCACCCAATTTTAACTTTTAACCTTGAAAACTATTCTTAAACAATTTTAGTTTACAAGTTTCTTTTTATCATTTAATTCTTAAGTTCAAAGTGATTCCATTTCCTTAGTTTTAAATTTTATTTCCAATTAATTTCAGTAGTTGATATATATATATATAAATATATATATATATATATATATATATATATATATATCAATCAACTTCTTAATTTATTTAAATAATCCAATTCATAGTTCCATAACAATAGGATGATATCAGGATAAGCCAAGGTAATCAAATATCCAAATTATCAAATTTTATTCCTAATTAATTTAATTCATTTTCAAATTTCAATCAATTCATTGCAATTCCACTATTGAATTAATTCCAATTCAGTTTTCAAATTAGAAAAATTATATTAGACTGTACTGGCACAAAATATTCCGTACATTGATAAACTACATACTAGTAGTTCAAACATTACATCCATTTATCCAAAATAAGAGTCTTATAGAGGTCATAAATCTAGACGCCTTCTCCATTACCTAAGGGTTTGGAAAAGAACGTAGCCTTAGTATTCTTACAAGAATCCTTTCTATGAACTTCCTTCCAAATGGCAAAGCCCGAACATACACTTTTCAATAGGATGTTCCCACTTATAACATTTACCATAAAAGGTTTCTACCCTTCCAGCAATCTGGATAACCTTCACGCCTCCTGCAGGATGTTCCATAACCTTATTCTTCTTCTGTCTCTTATGACAATTCCTAGCAATGTGTCTTGACTCCTTACAATGATAGCAAATAGTCGACTCGTTGAAAGGTTCTACTGGTTTGTGCTTCACCTTTCTCACTTCAGGGCAATGGTTTAGAAAATGCCCTTTCTTATGACACTTAAAGCATAAGATCTCAGAGCGAAAACATTGGAATGTACTCTTTAATTCCTCCCTTGTTTTACTGCACTTGGCTGTGTAATGACCCATATTGAAATATCTGTAGCAGGTGACATTATCATAAGGCCCTGGTCCAGCCCGTTCCTTAACCTATTTCTCATACTCCTGAATTGCTTCTTCTCCATACTTACGTGCAACTGCTCTTCGCTTTCTAGGCCTAGCCTTCCATTCTTCACTCTTAGCCATCTTCCTCTAAGACTGGATTAGTAGGACTTCCTAACCTATATTAGACTTAATTAGTAGAAACCCAACCTATATTCTTATTATCCTATTTAATTTCAATAAGCAACAACCAGTTTCCTTAATATTTATAATAATTAGAAAAAACCATTTCTTTATATCAAAATATAAGTTTATAAAAAATAATTTTAAAACCGTTTTAAAATCTTTATATAAGAAAATAACAAATACGCCCTCATATATAATACATTCAACTCATTATAGGGTATTACTGACCCTATCCTTAATGAGTAAATCACCAGAGCCAAGGTTGTCGCTTAACCTTCAGCTCTAATACCAACTGTAACGACCCGAAAATTTCGACACTAATACGTTCAATTTAGAAGTACCGAGCAATCGAACGCCAAAAATCCCATATTGTTAGGGTGAAGAAGAAAAGAGGTAGAAGAAGAATAAAAAAAAACACAGAATCTCACATTTCACAGCAGATCAAAATATAATATCAAATAATAGCATTTATACAAAGAAAAGCGGTAATTGTCAAATTTACATTCAATACATCAGAGTACAATCATTAACAAATAAAGTAGACAGTTGTAACAACTTGTCCTAGACTACAAAAAATACAACTATAACACACAACGAAATAAGCTCCATACGTTCCTGCCATCCAGCTCACCTCTTGAGCTCAAGAACGTCCTAACCTGAAAATATGTAATGCCCGGTCTAACCCGAGCATTACAATAAAGTAACACTCGGGTCAGGCTGGAAACCAGCATGAGTAAACCCATAAAATTTGAAATACTAAGTTTTAAAACATAACTAAAACCTGGGGTAACTCGTACCTTACTATGAGTTCTTAACTCGTTATAGTCAATCACTTATTACCAAACAATATTTTAAACTGTTACTCAGTTTGAATGGCCATGCTATTTGATTTATTCCATTCCAGCCTATTTGATTCTAAACTCAAATCTATAAAGAATCGAAGTGGTTTCGGTATTTGCTAATACCTGACCCCGGCCTCTTCGAATTCAGCGTCCCCTTAATTCAAGTTGTTTAAGTGAAAACAATTCAATTTTCTTAACAGGATGTCAGTTTACACAACATTTCATCACAAATAGATAACTTACATTATCATAGTTCAACCAAGCATTGCATATCACAGAGCATCACACGTTAATCAATTTAATCTAATAATTTAATCATCCATAAGAAAGACCGATTAATCCCATAATTATAATTACTTTGCTTAACTCAAATTAAATTAATCACTTAAGAATTAATCACCTAACCCTGCTTAACTAATCATTAATTAATTAACAACCATTTGAATTAATTAATCATTCTTTAATTACTTTACAAATTAATTAATTTATTTTTAATTACCGATTAATTATCCTTTAATTATTAATTAACTAATCCTTAATTAATAATTAATTAACCCTAATTATTAATTAATAAATCCTTAATTATTGATTTATTAATTCTTAATTACAAATTAATTAATCTCTAATCACTAATTAGTTAATCCTAATTACAAATTTATTAATCTCTAATTAATTAATATATTACCCTGAATTATTAATTAGTTAATTCTTAATTATTAATTAATTAATTTCTCTTTAATTACTTCCTTACTTTTATTATTTTGTAATTACTAAAGATCTTAGTTAACGTGAAGGTGAACCATTTATCTTTATTAATTTCTTAATTATCGTTAACATATAAATTTAAACATTTTATCTTTTAATTAATTTGTTAATTTTACCATCTAAATTTATTATAAAATAATTTATTCAAAGCTTTAACTAACCCACAGTTTAGATAAACAATTGTTTTAAAAAAATTATTGTTTAAAAACTTGTCTCATTTTAAACTTTAAAAACTTGTTCTATTTAAAAAAAAACTGCCGCATCCTTTGCCCGAGACAAACTCGAGCCAGTTTCCATTTTCCCCGAGCCAACCCCCGAGTCTTCCCTTTTTCTTTCTTTTTAACTTAATTTTTTTTTGAGTTTTAAAACTGTCGTAACACAAACAAACACATCCCTGAGCACTTACTCGAGCCAACAATCAGATCTCCCATGTTCAACTTCGAGCCACACCCTTCTCTTCCCACACAAATACACCCCGACACCAATGATACCTATGCACCGTGCACACCAACCCAATTGCCTCCAATCATCGCTCCAACCATCAATATGTCGGCGACGACCCACTCGAACCAAACGACCACCCAAAATCCCGAGCCACCATGTAAATCTAAATCGAACCCATCGATCTCTAATTGGAACAAAACCAGTCACCAGAAAACCACCTCAGGCCTTCACCTCTGACCACCGTTCACCACGCCTTCATGTCCAGTGCCTCGCCACCCTCCCACGCGTCGATCCCACCACATGCGATCGACTCCGGTGCGTCGACGATGATGGTCCAGCCTTCTAAACTTGGTCGACCAAAACGGGTTGATACACCCTAGATCCCTATCGTCCGACCACCACAGTGGTCAGGAAATTCTTCGACCATTTTTCCCAAGATCCACGTCCCTCCAGCTACCTATGGCATAAAACACGACAACCAAACCTTTACCGATCCCCAAAAATTTACGAAAGTCCCAAAATTGTTCAACTCGCAAAATCACGTTAACCACAACTTTAAAAATCGTGAAATCTATATCAAAAATCATGATTTCTAAGTTTGAATCTGGTCGTGCAACCGGAACTTGGAATTTAACTGTTCCAAATTTTGACTTGAATTAACTTTCCACTGTATATTTCCATTCCCAAAATATTTACTCAATATTTTCACTTGAATCTATTTTTAAAAATGATGTTATACATATACAAACACTTTTCATTCAGGGATCAATGTCTAAAATTATTTAAATGGAATGATTTGAATTTTTAAACAGGTTTTAAAACCTGTAGACTAAGAACAGAAACATTTCTTCCCTATTCCCAGACATGCACACCCATTTACACACACACACATATATACATACATGCAATAATATTTACATTCATGCAAGCACTTATCACCACTATACTTCAAGTATTAATCATAAAACATCTAGATATATCAACAGATTCAAGTTTAAATAGGTTAGTTTACTCATAGTATTCAAGAAAACAGAGGAGCCTGGATATGAATTGAACACTGGAAATTGATAGTTGATCTGATCTACTTATAGAAACAGAAGTTGATGGTATAAGATGGTCTCTGAATCACTGCTTGTTGTTTGATCAATTTGAATTTTTGTCTTAGCTTTGAAAATTTAAAAAAATGGAATTTATTTGACCTACATCTAGATGTTGAACTTGCATGCTTTTGATTTGAGATGATTTGTAACTTTCTTTCGGCTTCAGATTGAAATTTTTTTGAGTTGTTTCACTTGCTTTGTTTTAATTCTCTCAAGTTTTAAAATCCGAGCATATAATTTTTTTGAATGAAAGAAAATGGAAGTAGGTATAGTTGTATGTATATATAGCCTTTGTTCTTATTTTTCTATATTTACTTAAAATAATAAAATAAAAAGAAGATGACACATGTATTTCAAACTAAAATCAAACTAACACTTGTTAAATTCCATGCTAAGATGACTACACTTGTTTAATCTCTTATTATAATACCTACACATGTACTTTGCATGTATTAAAGGTTTAAATGTGATTTTATGTAATCTTATATTATATTTCAAATTTTAATTAACTCATTTCTTTATATATATATAACCTATGTAAAAAAAATTTAAAACTTTACTTAAGTTATTACTATTTCAAATAATAACTATACATAAAAATTTATCTTTGGTGTTTTGGAAATATAGCATTTTTTAACTTTAAATACTCTTTGAAAATTTAATACAATGAATTCAAGTTAATGCTTTCTATTCACAAAAGATATATGCACACTTAAAATTTTCAACATAATAGAGTTTGCATATATCTATTTATATATTTGTTAATTTACAATAAGATCCAGATATTTATAATTCAATATTTATTATAGTATTAAATCCATTCGTATACATCCAGATATTATAATTATCAGAATACTATTTGTTTAACCAAATATCAGTTAATTATCCAATTATCAGATGTTCAACAATATAGTTTATCACACTTTCCACCCACTTTAGCATGAGCTTAACTTTCTTGTTGTCTAGCTCATAGCATGCTTTGGGTCTTTTTACTATCATTGGGCTTCATATGAAATTTGAGATGTTTATAATAGTGTGCTATTTCAAGTCTTGAATTCAGATCGTCCTTATTCTTCCCTTAACATTTAAAATTATATTAAACACATTATCAAACACATTTTATTTGTTGTGCATCACATCAATATTATGTCGAAGTAAGAAATCTTTCCAATAAGGCAACTTCCAAAATACACTTTTTTATAGCAATTATGAATGTCCTATTTACCTGGAATTTCAGATTGTACTCCAGTTTCATGTATTTATGGATAGTCCTTTAGAATTTCATATATTCCTTCTCTTGACCAAATCTTTGGTGGTAGCGTTTCCTCTTCTCTGTTAGCTTTAAAGTTTTTTTCATCTTCTCTAAAAATATGATTGATATGGAGAAAACACCGATGACCATAAAACATGAAATTTCTTCTGATACCATAAAGAAAATGCTCATGTTTCTTCCATGCAATAAGGATAAGCTAAACTATCGACCGTACTCCAACCTGAAAGAATGGCGCAGAAAGTCACTAATAGTTCATAATAAAGAAGCGAGATATACGAAAATTCATTTTTTTGTAATTTCGTATGTTTTAGTTCCTTCATGCCATTATATTTTCAACTCTTTCAATCAATGGTTGTAAATAAACATCAATTTCTTATATCGGATCATCAGGGCCAGGGATGACAATAGTGAGAAACATATATGGAGTTTTCATACACATCCATGGGGGTAAATCATAAGGAGCAACGATAATAGGCCAAAATGAATATTTACTAACAAACTGAGATAATGGAGAAAATCCATCCGTACATAAAGCAAGTATGATATTATGGCTCTTTACAGCAAATGCGGGATACATATTATCAAAATGTTTCCATATTTCTCCATCAAATGGTTGTGTCAAAGTTTCTTCTTCCTGTGTTCTCACACTATGCCATCACATATGACATGCCATAGCTGAAGACGAATATAACCTTTGAAATCGAGGGATGATGGGTAAATAAAGCATTCTCTTGTATGGAGCTTCCTTTCCTTTCTTTTTTCCTGGTTTGTATCTTTCCTCATTGCATATTTTGCAGTTCCTATGGTTAATGTCATCTTTCCAAAGCAACATGCAATCTTTTATACATGTATCTATCTTTTGGTATGGTAGACCGAAAACCAACATAAGCGTTTCACTTTATAATGACCATCGAACATCAGATTATTCAGTGGCATATGTCATTTTGCAGCTTGTGAATATACTGTAAATCCAGCTTCTGTAAAGTTGAATTTTGATTTCATAGTGATGTATTCAGCAGTTACCGATAATTAGGTTCCACTTTTACGACCATCTCACAATAGCCTCTTAGCAGCATCCAATAAATCATAAATTCTTTTTGCTCCCACATTCAGTTCTTCTTCGATATTTATGTTTTCATCATCAACGTGAATGGTAGGGAATATTGATCGTGCTACACTTCCACCATTTCTTCTATTAGATTCATCATAACATACTATTTCTCTAACACAACACGATTAGGCGTAGGTGTAACAAGTTCTCCATAATGATCCAACAAATAATAACTTTTCACAAAACCAGATTGATACAAATGTATATTAACTGTATCGGGTTTCAATGTCTCAAATGTTGGCACTTACTACTGGGCAACAAAGTTCTTCGTTATTTCGAACATTAGATGTAGCGAATCTAATAAATTCGTGTACGCCACTGTTGAAATTTCTTTCGTCGAATCTTTCATACCATTTTTGACTTCATACATCAAAGTACAGTTGAGAAAAAAATCAAATATTTTGTTTAAAAATATATGTTAGTAATTTCGACAACACCTAAATTATGTCCAAAACAAAATTAAAGGCTTTTAGAACTAAACACTTCATACACTACACTTCTGTCTAATTTCGACATCACTTCACTTGTCTTCTATGCATGACTTTGCATCCAAGGGGTATATTGTTTTTATTGTATTTTCTAAAATAAATTAAAGCCTTTTAGGACTAGAGACTTTAATTTTTCGTTGTATTTGTTAAAATAATGCTTAAGGCTTATTTTCAAACTAAAATTTATTATCATTTTATTTATATTTCACTTCGCTTCATTTCTCACTTTTATAACTCATTCAACTATTTAAATTTTTATTAACTAAATTTTAATTTCAAACATATTGTACATTTATTTTGTGTAAACTAAAAAAACATTTTTCTAGACTATAAAAAAATTCGCGTAAATTTTAAAACATTATACTCATTTCTTAGTTTTTTTTTTAAAAATCGATTTTAGTACAGTATTTGTTCAATTTTTTTTATTTCTTAATTTATTATTCCATTTCACTTCATTTCTTAATTTTATCGTTCATTCAACTATTTAAATATTTTATTAGCTAAATTTGAAATTTTAAAACATATTTTACAATTTATTAATTATTTAAATTTTGAACCGATTTTGTAAACTAAAATTTGAAGTTTATACTAATTTTAATCAATAATTATATACTAATTTTTTCACTTATTTTGATCAATAATTATACACTAATTTTAAAACATATTTTACAATTCGTTTAACTACCTTGCATCATACTAATCAAAATTACACTAATTTTTGCGTATATTACAAAAAGTTGTTTTAAACTATACTAAATATTTGCATAAACTTATCAATAACCAAATTAATCAATAATTATATACTAATTTTCAGATTTTAAATCAACCTTAATTTTTATTACAAATTAAACAATCAAACTGTTAATTAATATCCGTAAATCAACTAATACACTATTATCATTAACTAATAAGAAATAACCATCAATTTCAAATCCATAATCAACTAATTTTCAAAATAAAGTTTAAATTATTTCCCGAATCAACTATTACGCTAATATCATCAATTAATATGGAATAATCACCCATAATCAATCAATTTTCAAAATTAGGGTTTTGGTCATACATAGATTAAGTTGAAATTGGAAAGGAAGGAGATACCAACAAGCTTTAAAGGGTTTAGATGACTGATGTGGTAGGCGACGGATGACGTGGGGAGGCGGTGGTGACAAGATTGAGGCCTTATCGTTTTTTATGAGACAATTGCAATATTTCCAGCTTGTGGGTTTTCGATCTTTATACCTAAATCATGCGTCGACTAGCAACGACTAGCATCGGCCGTTTATTCTAGCTGTCGCTGGTTGACGCAAGAGGCTATCCCTATAAGCAGCCTTTCTTTTAGTGAATCCATCACTGTCCCATCCTCTTTCAACTCAGGCTCTCTCAAAAAAATTTCGATCCCAAAATATTCTACTTTGTTAAGGGATTATTACATGCCTTCTTAAATAATAAACCCTAAATGCAGCTGCCGAGACACTTGTTTTTCACTTATTTTTGTTAAGAAAAAATATCAGTAGTAAGGGAAAATTATATTATGAACATCGTAAATAAAATAGGAAATGCTAAAAACATGAAATTGGGAGTTCTCTCTCTTCTCTCCTCCGCCTTCCTCTTCCCAACCTCCAATGTCCTCAGCAAACTTTCTCCACCTCTCCACACTAAATGCGACCATCGGAGCTACCTAAATCAAACAATCAACTCTCCTCCTCCTATTCTTTTTGACCCCATGCTTTTGGGAACTGAGCCCGCTCTTCTGCCAAATGATTGCCAGACCGTTCCAGCTAGAACTTATATTAACCATCGTTTATAGTAGAGGTGGTCAGATTAAGATCGACCACTTAGCTGCATCCTCTAGCACTTCCCTATCATCCTAAGTTATCTACAATAAAGAGATGCTTCATCCTGCCTTATTCCTCCACTTTCAAAACTTTAATTTTTTGTAAGGGAAAAAGGCGTTGTTGGAATTGCACATTGAGTAAAAATATGGCTAATCTTTGTGGGAATATACATGCGTTTTTTCTTCTATGGGCTACCTACACATTTCGTCGCCTCATGCAAAATGCATTAAAACCTATCTTCGAAAGACCAGACCTGCTAGCTCCTAAGAAAACCTCATCGAATTCCATCCATAAGATATCTCGTAAAAAGATTTCTACTATTATATCCTTTGACCCTCACTTACCCTCTTCAGATAGACCCCACCCCACCTCAGCTGCTCCACATTCGGGCATTAACTCTTCCTTTACCCCTATGACCGCCATTATGTCATCCCAAAACAATTCCAATTCGAGGGCAGTTTTCATGGCTTTCGTAGGTTTCTGGACAATCAACTCAGTCAAGTAGTGCTTATCGATAGTTTTTCACCATTCTGACTAGGACATTGCTCTATTTCTGGCCCGAAGCTACATTATTAGATTTCCTTTTACTAGACTCCTTATTATCACGGTTAACAACCATTTCTTTCACCAATTGGATGGGGCTTTATACGCCATAAATTGCCACCTGAGTTTGGAACCCACAACCTGTGGAATATGCGAGTATATGATTTTTGTTTGATGATAATAAACATATATATATATATATATATTCATTTAAATGTAATTGTTAATGTACTATTTTATTTTTTATAGATTAAATAAATATTTGTTGAATAAAATAAATTACACAGAATTTGAATGGAATTTGAATTCAAATAGAAATTTTATTCAAATAGAAATTTTATTCAAACAAATATTTATTACAATCTTGAAAGTACAAATTCAAGCTCTCACTATACATATATATTTTTGAATACATCACAATTATCTTTACATTAATAACCTCACCACATATCACTCACACTCGTATTTTGTCTTCAACTGCATTCCAGTTTGAATCCAGCATCTGAGCAATCTGCAAAAATATTCACTAACGCAGTAAAATTGAAAAAGAAATATTTTTGCAATATAAAATGAAATATGATTTTTGAAAATATTATTTGCCTCAGTTATTTGGGTTGTTCGTCATCATTTATATTTGAATTCATCACACACGAACAATGTGACATGCACAGTGTATCACTGTACATGCCACAAGGCTGTGCACATCGATATACACTTGATCGATTTACAGGGACAGGTGAGCACAGGTCAAACCCAAATGAAAAGCGGGGTTCAACTCACGTGCAATACATTTAAAATCACAACACGAGCACAAGGTCAAACCCAAGTTTTTAAAACTGGGTTCAACACAAGGCAACAATGAAGAATGATACAAAGCAGACATGAATGCATCAATAACCCAAATGTAGACTACAAAGAAATGCCACCAAGATCATATGTGCAGAGAATCAAGTCGACCAGGTAGCAATGATGGTAATGCAACACAGTGCAGACACCAATGATACAAGAGAGGTGAAGCTCAATGCAACATAGTGGCAAATGCATATATATATATCAAGTGAAGCATTTGTGTCAAAGGCATAGCAACTGCAAGAACATGAAAGCATAAAAACATGTACGCAAAATGGTGAGCAACAAAAGGGCAGTGGACAGTTTAAGCAAACAAAGACCTGAAAGTAGCAAGCTGAATCAACAAAGCAACTCAAAGACCACAAGTGTACAACAATTACAAGTAGTGACAAAAGTGCAAGTGCAGATGACATAGACTCAACAAAGGCTTCAGACAAGTAGCAGTGTGCAAAATGAAGCTACTGAAGGCAACATGAAGTATGCAAGCTCGACTAACAGGGTCAACCTCTTCATTAAACAACTCCAGACCAACAACAACATGAATACTGCACCAACCAGAATGGATGCAGTGATACAAGGCATAGCAACTGCATGGCAACTACACCAAGCAACCAAACAAACAAATGCATGCAACAATGTGCACAGGCCAGAGACAATACAACATGTACAAGGATCAATGAGTTGGATGAACAATTGAACAACACGAAAAATGCCATCAGATCAGATGCAAGCCAAGACTGCAAGTACAAGACACAGTGCGCCAAAGACATGACATCACTGCAAACATGACAGCCGACCAAAGTGCAACAAGATCACTCATGAAAACTAACAGGTCAAAATGCAGACACTTCAATAAGCTACGTGCAGTGTGCAAGTGAAAACTCAAATGAGCAAATTCAACAGAGAATAGCAGTCAGGCACGCATGTATATGAAGCAACACAAGTGAAAATTCGACAAGTACATGAAGACTAAAATACATAAGTCAGTGCAGTGATACATGGAATCACATAAACAAGTTCGAACAACCAGACAACTTCATATTCACGAATGCAATGTTCAAGTGGAGACCAGTGAAGATGGCCAGTGAACAAATAGTGGCACATGAATACAAGTATGCATAGCAATGCTAAGCCAGTAGAGCTTCATAAAAAATAAAGAAATGCAGATCAATGATCTCAAGCCAAAGTCAAAATTGACCAAGTTACTGCATCAAGCCGAAGTCAGAATTCAACGCACATAAAATCATTGAAAAAGTCACAAGGTAAAAGAGGAAGGTTTTTTTGCCGTATCAATCAAGTAAATATCGAACGCATCAAAATCAAAGTCGTGAGTATCAAGTCAAAATTATATCAGGAAAGCCGTGCGCATCAGGCAATCAAAAATTAGGAAAGTGATGAAGTCGCGTAAATGAATACAAACGAATTATAGGGTCTCGTAATTCATATAAATACCTCAGCCAAAATTCATCATTGGCATCGAGTTAAAGCAAGCAATTGAACCCGCAACGAGAAAAAAAATACATACCGAAGCAACAACGAACTCGATCAACAGAGGAGCAACGCAATCTCGATGTCAACCAAGCAACCTATCTTCAGAGAATTGATCATCAGGGAACGAGCGCGAGCAAGTGCAACACAAATCAGATCGAAGGAAGAATCGAAAAAGCCCTAATTTGGATCAAAGACTCAAGCCCTAATTTCAGAGCAAGGCCGCAATTTTTTTTACAAGCAAAAGAAAAGGGAACGTGGAGAAGAGAAGAATTGGGCCGGCCTTTATTTTTAAAGGGGCTTTAGTTTTATTTTATTTATGGTTTATTTTTAAAGGGGGTGTTTGTTTAATTTCTGTTTTTAAGTTTGTTTTATTTTCTTTACGAATCAAAGTATTGGTAAATCACTACCTAGGTTGTAGGTAGTGTCAGATTGTCTAGTTAGAATTAGTTCAGTGAGCAGGGTGTGCGAGTTTGCAAAACTCTATAGGCGGGAGCAAGGGTTTGCAAGTTTGCAAAACTCTATAGGCGGGAGCAGGGGGTGCGAGTCTATTAGAGTGTTTGTAAGCGAGAGCAGGGTTTGCGAGTCTGTTAGAGTGTTTGTAAGCAGAATACTGTTTAATTCTAATAGAAATCCGGGAATGCAGCAGTAGGCAGGGGTCGCCGAAGCTGGGTAAATTTTGTGTGTGATTTACTTTTCAGCATATTTATTTCTGCAGTTTGTTTCTGTATTTAAATCGAGAAAAATTTGCTATAACCCTATTCACCCTCCCCTCTAGGGTTAATCTAGATCCTACAAGTGGTATCAGAGCACGGTATTTTTTCTTTAACTCTAGAGTCATGAATTCATCAAATAATGCTTTTTCTGAGGGGCAATCTATTGCTTGGCCACCCATGTTTAACGGGAATGATTATGCTTATTGGAAAGTTAGGATGGGTATTTATCTTAGTTCTGTTGATTATGATGTTTGGGATATTATTGAAACTGACTATAAATCTCCCACTATAACTGTTGGTGATACTGAGATTCCTAAACCTAAGGATAGGTGGGATGCTAGTGATAAGAGATTAAAAACAACAAATGCTAAAGCCATGAATTCTTTGATCTGTGCTCATGATAAGAATGAATTTAATAGAATTTCTCATTGTAAAACTGCACAGGAAATTTGGCATACCTTGGAGGTGACACATGAAGGAACTTCTCAAGTCAAGAAGTCTCGTCTAGCCTTATTCAGCAATGAATACGAGAACTTTGTGACGGACAAAGACGAAAGCATAAAGGACATGTTTGGACGCTTTTCAACTTTGGTATACAACGCTAGAGCGCTTGGGAAGGTATTCACTGAGGTAGAGCTTGTGAGGAAGGTGCTACGAGTCTTACCGATGAACTTTGAGGCAAAAGTCACGGCAATCCAAGAATTTGAGTAAACTAAGCATGAAGGAGTTGATTGATAACTTGATGACATATAAGCTTGAGCTAAAAGCAAAGGAGGAACGCAACAACTCCGAACCAAAGAAGAAGACGACTGCCTTAAAAAGCAAAGAAGAGAGCGATGAAGATTGTAACATCCCGCCTTTTCGCACACTTTAAAACGACACACATGTCAATTCAAAGCATACGCAAGGGCGGATTGTTATGGGGTAAATAAGAAAAACAGAGAAGGAATAAAACAAAATAGAATCTCACAGCGGAAGGATAAGATATAATAATAAATATACAGTTCAAAACAGTTTACAAAACAGTTATTTCACTTATACAATGAACATCAGAGTTACACATACCAATACACAATGCAGCGGAATATAAAGAGTGTGTGGTACAATACTATATATAAAATAATGTTGAATCTTCGTCTTCGTCCTCCAAGCTAAATCTGCTATCCTGAAACGCTCGGACTGACCCGAGCGAATTTGAAAAGACAAAAACACTCGAGTCAGACTAGAATATCTTATGTGAGTTAAATAAACAGAAATAAATATGAGTACAGTAACTCAAGAGATGCTCGGGATTTACATCTCCTAAGGATCCGTTAAACTATTTACTATGTAGTATATTGCGTTATTATAATAGTGTCTATTTATAAAATAAACTTACTTTTTAATAGCGTTAAGGGGTTACCCATATAGCCCTTAACACGTAATAGTCCCAGTAGTCCATCCAATATCATAGTCCCTCCTGATCGGGAAGCCACTAGAGGATACCACACGGGCTACGGGAGAAAACCAAACTCGTACAAGGCGCGATAGGGTAGGTGACACGGCACAACTAGGCAATGCCAGGGTAGATATACCAATTGCTATCCAGGCTGATGGTAACGCGCAGCGCGCAGCTGCCGCCCACCTCGAACTAACTCCCCCAAAAATCAAAATATAGAAGTGGCCACTGAATCAATCCAAGTCAAAGTATAATATCGAAGAGGAGCGTCCGATCAGAGGAATGACCTCATTGGCCTGAGAATCGCTCCTGTTTTAGCCACCTTATGCCAACTCACGGGAGTTGGGTCCACGTATTTACCTTACAGGAAACGTCGCCACCACCTACTTCATTCTGGAATCTCCACCGCGTACACGGTTAGTCAAAGTGGTTTTCGGTATCGACAGAGAGTATGTCCATATCCGATCCCGGTCTCTTTGCCAACCAATCGTTATTATAACACCACGGTCATTTAAAAATTGTTTATACTTTAAAACCAGAATATAATCCATTTCAAAACCATAATATTACGATATCATTCCAAAACCCAAAACCATATTTTACCACTTATTCCAAATATAATTCCTTTCCAAAAATTAAAAGGCTTTAGCTTCATAATATCTGAAAATCGAATATTTTCAAAGCTTAATATTTTTGGAAATCCATAATTTCAAACCATAACTTTTAAACTCAAATGGTTTGGATATTCAACGGTATGCGAATTAAAAAGGTTTAACTTTACTGTTGCTTTATAAAGAAATAAATTACATGGCTTTCCAAATATTTCTTCCTTTAAAGTTAAACCAAAATCCAAAATATTACTTCAAGTCCCAAAACCATTTCAATTTTATATATATTTATATCCATTTTTGAGCATTAATATTTCAACTAAAGTTGGATTTTTATCCTTTCAAAATCAATATTCTATTAATTAATCTTGACCATTCACATAAAATCCATAATTAATAAAACTTCAATTTCTAGTAAAATATATATATAAATTTTCCAATTCAATTTTTACTAGAATATCCATTTCTATTTATTTTGGGGAAAATCCAATTTCCAATATCATATCTTAAAATTTCCAACTTTACATTAAAACATAGGATATAAATTTACCAACTCCATTTTCTAAATTTCTTCCATTTCAATAAAGAAATTTATCCACCTTTTAAATTCCTAAATTTTAACTTCATAGGTATATAAATATGGAATAAAATATTTATACAATACAAAATTTAAGATTTATAAACCGTATTCAATCCAAACCATAGAAATCACATTAAAATAGTTATATATAGACCGCGGTGCCTGTATATAATTTTCTATCCTATGGTCAAGTGATACGGATATTTATCATTTCAATCCGCAATTTAAAAATAAAACTTTGCGGTTTTATCATTTCAAACCACAATCCCGAATGAAATGTAAAATGTATGCTAACTTGCAGTTTAATGATGTCCAAATAAACATCCATTCAACAACACATCCATAATCCAATCACAAACATCCATCAATATCAATCAATAACAATATATGTTTGGTAATATACAACAGGTAATAATTGGCAGTTTAATTTCAAATTATATTTATCAACTATTAATCTAACAGTTTATATTCCCCAATAATTTATATAACTGTTAATCTAGCAGTTCATATGCAACAATAATTTCTAACAGCCAATTTATACGCAATCAATCAATTTAATTAACAGCTAAATTCAATAAAATGCAATTCAACAGATATGGATGAAATAACATGCCAAAAGCTTATAAATAAATTTCTATTTATTTCTAAAATTTATTTAACAAACATAAAAGCTTCTAGTAATTGTGAGTGGGTTAAAACACTCACCTTTGGAATTTAAATCGAATTTAAATCCGATTTAAACCCAAAAATTCGCCCGTCTCAGAATTTGTCCAAACCAGCGTCATCAAGTCCGGAATTTAATTTCGATCCTAATAAAAGAAATTTCGTTTGAATCCGATATCGTATGAAAAAGATATTCAATAAAACGCCCATGAAAATCAAAATAAAATAAAATGAAACTGACCCTATTTAGATGGCCACGTCAGCCCCCCCCCCATACTCCTCTCTCTCTCACGTTTCGGCAACAAGAACACGCGCACAGGAACAACCGAACCCATATAACCCTAGCCGCCGCCGTGCTAAGGCCAATTTTCGCCGCTTCTCCGGAGCTCGCGCCTCCCATCAAGCGACGCCATCACGAAGTCCACCTCACGCCGCCCCTACGCCTACAATAGCGCGACCTCCGGTGGCCCCAGGTCGTGCGCGACCGCCGCCCCTCCCCTGGCCAATTTCTGGCAATCTCGGTCACTAGGAGGTGATGTAACCGCATGGATTTGAAGCCCCTGGCTTCCTCTACAGCCTGATGTTCCCCGATCGAGAAATCGTCGCAGATCCACCGTTGAAATCACCAAAATCCAAAACGAACGGCCGGCACTGTTTGAATATTTCTGAGCAAACGACAGCCCCAATTGAGAAACGAATTATACCAGTGGATTACGCGCTTCGAGAAGATCGACATATAATTTTTGTGGAATTTTCTGAATTTTTTTGAATTTTGGCTTTTGATTTGCCATTGAAACTGGATCTGAAGTGTATACATTTTTAGGAGGAGAAAAGAGCGAAGAAATGAACGTACAGCTAAAGAATATAGACTAGGGTTTGTAGCTGTATATATATATAGGTTGGGCTGGGTTAGAATAGATAGGCTAGATAGATGAACGTACGCAACAGATTATGGCCCAAAAAGCCCGCTATGCCTCCGGAACCGAATTTGTTAAAACTATATATCCAAATAGGTGTTTTAAAATATTCTGAACGCGATGGAAAAGGTTTCGCGACCAAATTCGATCGTATGAAGAAGTTATGCTAAAAACAAGATTTCCAAATTGATTTCAAATTGATTTTTAATAAAATTGATTTCAAGGCGTTTCGCGTTCGTACGATCAAACAACAAGTCCGATCGATACGAAAATTGAAACCCTATAATAATTCATCGATACGGATCCGATGAAACTGGTTTCGTCGAAATCCGAGTTCGTGACAAAATGGCTATTTTTTTAATATTTATTAAATCACTTAAATAAATCATAAAATCCAATTTTTATATTTCAACTTCTAATATTGGCTAGATTCATTACTTATATAATTCAATCAATTCCAAAGGATTTAACAAGCTTGGATGTGGATTAAAATCTATAAATATCTCAATTTGCAGCGTTAATTTCTGCATTTTTATTATTATTTGGGAATTATAAATTATATTCTAAAACTCAATTATTACAGCTTATATTCTTATACTCTCAACAAAAATCCAATTAGATAAATAGATTTGGTTTCTATTCCAACTCATTTGATTTCAAATAAACTTTTTACCATAAATTAACTTCCAAACTATTAATAACTTCAATTTTTCTTAACTATTGATTAATTCCAAACCAATTGAATTCATTACTATAAATTTGATAAATTTATTATATCCACTTCTTTTCTATTATTCAAAGTTATTGCTGTAAATATGCCGAAACTAACATTAGTTTAAGATTCACATCATTATTCTTTAAGCCTAATGTTTACCAATTTCGTTTTAAACTCAATAACGTAAAAATTTACTTTTAATTACATTTTATATGTAGCAATTACCATTTGTTGAATCTAATACCCAAATTATAAATAAAATCTTGCTTTCTAAAGTCATATCAACAATGGTCAAATAAAATTTGAACTTTGGTCTCAATTAACCTTTATGGCAAGTATGAATTTCAATGTATAATTGAAACCTTTATATCCATTTAATTTTACTATCATCCAATATCTACATATTCTAGCTAAATTCCAACTAACATATAAATTAGCTATTCCAACTTCCATTAATTGCGATTATCATACTATAGAAATTAAATTCCATTAACCACATAAATAAAAGTTGATCCCCATCTATTTACATTATCACGTTTGCATAAATTTATTCAATGGTCATTTTTAAATTAGTAACTATCCATTTTCCAATCCAAATGTAAATCTTCCACTTCTGAATTCTTATATTAAATGGAATTTATTCTAGGTAATATTTTTACTAATATTTACTGATTCAACATTTATGTTTCTAAAAATTTACTCCAACCAAATGTGACAATCTACATTTCATTTCTATGCAATATATACTCTTTTTTTTTTATTCCATTCATTTGGTTACTGCGTTGAAATCTATTTATTACTAATACTAACGTTATTATTATCAATTATAATTGGATTCCAAATTTTTATTCAATACTGTGAAAAATAACTTTCATATAAATCAAATCCTTTTTATACCTAATTCAAATTGGATTATATTCCAATTCCTATAACTAGGTCTTCAGTCACCATTTACATATTTAGCGTTTATTTAAATCTCCGTTTATAAATTTAGAGTTTCTACTAAATTGAATTATACAACTTATGAACTTTAACAAATTTAGTCCACCTAATAAATTTTCTAATGTTTATATATTGGCAATCCGATTCAGCTATCATTTCATTAATACCTTTTAAATCAACTAATTATAACTAATAACTACCCACCAATTTACATTAATCCAATCTACGCCACATAAATATTTAATTGTTAACATTAAATTATAATCACCACATCAATTCCTATATTTACTCAAATAAAAATCTTAAGACTTATATTTCCTTCTAAATTAGATTAGCAATTCTATTAAATTCAATTCATTAAACATTATTAATTTAACGGGTCGTTACAATCTCCCCCACTCAAAACTTTTCGTCCCCGAAAAGGAAAGAAGGGAGGAGGAAGAATAACAGTGCATTTTACTTCAAATATTAACTTATATTTTACTGGATTAATTTCCTTAAATGAAATACACTGGTTTTATAATTATTATATCCTTTAATACTTGAATTATTAAAGTTGGAAAAATATTTCAACAAAATTCTAAGTCCAAAATTTACGGAAAATTTTGGCAGAGTCTCCTTTGTACGGAGGGACTCTGGAGAAAATATAATATCCAAATATACAAATATTTTACATATATATCCAAAATAAAATATCCCACACGGGAAAAATATATAAAATAGCGCTCTAAACGTAATCCGAAAACGTACCTATTTGTCGGGCAATATACGCTTATTATTTTGGAACCAAAAGCAGTAGCAGTTGCTTCCAACACCTGTATTCACTTATAAAATCTAAAAGGTTAAATATTTATTTTACAGTGAATGTTTAGGTGGATTCAATCATTCATATCCGATCAAATGCAACAACCATAGATTTTAGCAAACAGCACACACCACAACAAACAATCATTAAATCAAACAAACAATTTGTTGTTCGGCTCAAATTCTGAAGTTGTACGAATGAAGAATAACTATCAAGTGCATCCGTTGCTCAACAGCCTTAGATGGAACAAAGATAGATTATTTGTTCATCCAACAACTCCACCATTCCTTACCCAACAAACACACATCAACCAAACAATTCAAACCAACACCAAAATAGCTGATTATACATTCATTCCATAATTCAGTGTTTTGATTTTTTTTCCCTTTATTTATGGAGGAATTCCTTTATTTCTTACAAGTTTTATTTTCCAATTATCACCAAATTCATTATATTTGTATTTCCTTTTTATTACTTAAGTTTATAAAATAAATTCTCATTAATAACAACAAATATTTTGAATATCTTCACTTGTAAGATTTCCCTTAATTTCTAAATCTGCTAACATTCATTCTTATAAGTGGAAGTTTTTTATTTATTCATCAACTATGAATTTCAGTCATTTCAATTTTTCCTACTTTCCATTATATTAGAATAGGGGAGATTAAACATACTTAAGTGAACAATCATATAATAAATTCTTATTTTGAATTTCATGTTATATACTCAGGTTCATATCATCTATTAATAATCCTTAACTTTATTTTCAATAAAATTTTAATTATCACTTAAGTTATACCATTTAATTCTTATTTATAACGGTAATTTATTGAATACTTCATTATTTCTAAAATTCCTACTTGTAAAATATTCAATTCTAGTTCTTATTTAACATTTCAACTTTTATATAGGGTAAGTTATCTATGTTAAAGAAATTGCAATTGAACTCATACAAGTTAAATCTCCATTCTTAAATTAAATTTAATGTTTATCCATATTACTCTTTATAGCTTTGCAATAATTCTCTTATTAAATTAGAGGTTTCAATTCATTTATTACTTAACTTTTATTTCCCTAACATAATTTTAACAATTAATTAATGGAAATTTAAGAATTTAATACCGGGTCATATTTCAAAATTACTTTAAAATAATAGATAATATAATTTCTTACAACTCTTATAGCTCCAATTATTTTTAAATAATTAAAATTTCAAATAAATTCAAAACAAATCTGTAGTAGAATTTACTACAGTGGCCTTGCCCCTTCGAAACTCGAAAATGAAAGTCGATGATGCGGCCGTCATCACCGAATTTATTTTCCAGCGACGGAGAGAAAAGTACATAATTTATTTCCCCAAAATCTTCTTTTAAAACAAATTTCCCGAATTTAAAACGGAATATTCATATCGGAAAATATATATATATGACAATATTATTATACTTCCAAATTATACTTTTTATATAAGAAATTTCTTATAACCCAAAATCATTATTTTTCATAAATTCTTTGAAAGCACATTTCAAAAATCCCGGACTTAAGTTCTAAAATCTCCCAATTTGGTTTATTATAATTTCAACTTAGCTTCAGTTATTATAAATATTTTATTTCCTAACACCCAATCTATAGCAACCAAATATATATATATTTATAAAAATAATTTTTATATGGAAAATATAATAGGCAAAATTATTTCATTCACCTATATTAAAACAAATATTATGTCGGCCTGTCCTATTAAGTGTTTATAAATCCCTATTGATGACATAGCGTCCCATGCATCAACCAGAATTTATAAATACAAAGCGGAACAGATTAACACAATATCAAAATCTTTTTTATAAATACTAACAAGTACGCTCTCTCTTATATATACACTCAGCGACTCCCATAGGATATTTCTACCCTATTAACAAAGAGTCAAACCCCACAAAGCCAAGGTTTATCGCTAAACCAAAGCTCTGATACCAACTGTAACATCCCGCCTTTTCGCACACTTTAAAACGACACACATGTCAATTCAAAGCATACGCAAGGGCGGATTGTTATGGGGTAAATAAGAAAAACAGAGAAGGAATAAAACAAAATAGAATCTCACAGCGGAAGGATAAGATATAATAATAAATATACAGTTCAAAACAGTTTACAAAACAGTTATTTCACTTATACAATGAACATCAGAGTTACACATACCAATACACAATGCAGCGGAATATAAAGAGTGTGTGGTACAATACTATATATAAAATAATGTTGAATCTTCGTCTTCGTCCTCCAAGCTAAATCTGCTATCCTGAAACGCTCGGACTGACCCGAGCGAATTTGAAAAGACAAAAACACTCGAGTCAGACTAGAATATCTTATGTGAGTTAAATAAACAGAAATAAATATGAGTACAGTAACTCAAGAGATGCTCGGGATTTACATCTCCTAAGGATCCGTTAAACTATTTACTATGTAGTATATTGCGTTATTATAATAGTGTCTATTTATAAAATAAACTTACTTTTTAATAGCGTTAAGGGGTTACCCATATAGCCCTTAACACGTAATAGTCCCAGTAGTCCATCCAATATCATAGTCCCTCCTGATCGGGAAGCCACTAGAGGATACCACACGGGCTACGGGAGAAAACCAAACTCGTACAAGGCGCGATAGGGTAGGTGACACGGCACAACTAGGCAATGCCAGGGTAGATATACCAATTGCTATCCAGGCTGATGGTAACGCGCAGCGCGCAGCTGCCGCCCACCTCGAACTAACTCCCCCAAAAATCAAAATATAGAAGTGGCCACTGAATCAATCCAAGTCAAAGTATAATATCGAAGAGGAGCGTCCGATCAGAGGAATGACCTCATTGGCCTGAGAATCGCTCCTGTTTTAGCCACCTTATGCCAACTCACGGGAGTTGGGTCCACGTATTTACCTTACAGGAAACGTCGCCACCACCTACTTCATTCTGGAATCTCCACCGCGTACACGGTTAGTCAAAGTGGTTTTCGGTATCGACAGAGAGTATGTCCATATCCGATCCCGGTCTCTTTGCCAACCAATCGTTATTATAACACCGCGGTCATTTAAAAATTGTTTATACTTTAAAACCAGAATATAATCCATTTCAAAACCATAATATTACGATATCATTCCAAAACCCAAAACCATATTTTACCACTTATTCCAAATATAATTCCTTTCCAAAAATTAAAAGGCTTTAGCTTCATAATATCTGAAAATCGAATATTTTCAAAGCTTAATATTTTTGGAAATCCATAATTTCAAACCATAACTTTTAAACTCAAATGGTTTGGATATTCAACGGTATGCGAATTAAAAAGGTTTAACTTTACTGTTGCTTTATAAAGAAATAAATTACATGGCTTTCCAAATATTTCTTCCTTTAAAGTTAAACCAAAATCCAAAATATTACTTCAAGTCCCAAAACCATTTCAATTTTATATATATTTATATCCATTTTTGAGCATTAATATTTCAACTAAAGTTGGATTTTTATCCTTTCAAAATCAATATTCTATTAATTAATCTTGACCATTCACATAAAATCCATAATTAATAAAACTTCAATTTCTAGTAAAATATATATATAAATTTTCCAATTCAATTTTTACTAGAATATCCATTTCTATTTATTTTGGGGAAAATCCAATTTCCAATATCATATCTTAAAATTTCCAACTTTACATTAAAACATAGGATATAAATTTACCAACTCCATTTTCTAAATTTCTTCCATTTCAATAAAGAAATTTATCCACCTTTTAAATTCCTAAATTTTAACTTCATAGGTATATAAATATGGAATAAAATATTTATACAATACAAAATTTAAGATTTATAAACCGTATTCAATCCAAACCATAGAAATCACATTAAAATAGTTATATATAGACCGCGGTGCCTGTATATAATTTTCTATCCTATGGTCAAGTGATACGGATATTTATCATTTCAATCCGCAATTTAAAAATAAAACTTTGCGGTTTTATCATTTCAAACCACAATCCCGAATGAAATGTAAAATGTATGCTAACTTGCAGTTTAATGATGTCCAAATAAACATCCATTCAACAACACATCCATAATCCAATCACAAACATCCATCAATATCAATCAATAACAATATATGTTTGGTAATATACAACAGGTAATAATTGGCAGTTTAATTTCAAATTATATTTATCAACTATTAATCTAACAGTTTATATTCCCCAATAATTTATATAACTGTTAATCTAGCAGTTCATATGCAACAATAATTTCTAACAGCCAATTTATACGCAATCAATCAATTTAATTAACAGCTAAATTCAATAAAATGCAATTCAACAGATATGGATGAAATAACATGCCAAAAGCTTATAAATAAATTTCTATTTATTTCTAAAATTTATTTAACAAACATAAAAGCTTCTAGTAATTGTGAGTGGGTTAAAACACTCACCTTTGGAATTTAAATCGAATTTAAATCCGATTTAAACCCAAAAATTCGCCCGTCTCAGAATTTGTCCAAACCAGCGTCATCAAGTCCGGAATTTAATTTCGATCCTAATAAAAGAAATTTCGTTTGAATCCGATATCGTATGAAAAAGATATTCAATAAAACGCCCATGAAAATCAAAATAAAATAAAATGAAACTGACCCTATTTAGATGGCCACGTCAGCCCCCCCCCCATACTCCTCTCTCTCTCACGTTTCGGCAACAAGAACACGCGCACAGGAACAACCGAACCCATATAACCCTAGCCGCCGCCGTGCTAAGGCCAATTTTCGCCGCTTCTCCGGAGCTCGCGCCTCCCATCAAGCGACGCCATCACGAAGTCCACCTCACGCCGCCCCTACGCCTACAATAGCGCGACCTCCGGTGGCCCCAGGTCGTGCGCGACCGCCGCCCCTCCCCTGGCCAATTTCTGGCAATCTCGGTCACTAGGAGGTGATGTAACCGCATGGATTTGAAGCCCCTGGCTTCCTCTACAGCCTGATGTTCCCCGTTCGAGAAATCGTCGCAGATCCACCGTTGAAATCACCAAAATCCAAAACGAACGGCCGGCACTGTTTGAATATTTCTGAGCAAACGACAGCCCCAATTGAGAAACGAATTATACCAGTGGATTACGCGCTTCGAGAAGATCGACATATAATTTTTGTGGAATTTTCTGAATTTTTTTGAATTTTGGCTTTTGATTTGCCATTGAAACTGGATCTGAAGTGTATACATTTTTAGGAGGAGAAAAGAGCGAAGAAATGAACGTACAGCTAAAGAATATAGACTAGGGTTTGTAGCTGTATATATATATAGGTTGGGCTGGGTTAGAATAGATAGGCTAGATAGATGAACGTACGCAACAGATTATGGCCCAAAAAGCCCGCTATGCCTCCGGAACCGAATTTGTTAAAACTATATATCCAAATAGGTGTTTTAAAATATTCTGAACGCGATGGAAAAGGTTTCGTGACCAAATTCGATCGTATGAAGAAGTTATGCTAAAAACAAGATTTCCAAATTGATTTCAAATTGATTTTTAATAAAATTGATTTCAAGGCGTTTCGCGTTCGTACGATCAAACAACAAGTCCGATCGATACGAAAATTGAAACCCTATAATAATTCATCGATACGGATCCGATGAAACTGGTTTCGTCGAAATCCGAGTTCGTGACAAAATGGCTATTTTTTTAATATTTATTAAATCACTTAAATAAATCATAAAATCCAATTTTTATATTTCAACTTCTAATATTGGCTAGATTCATTACTTATATAATTCAATCAATTCCAAAGGATTTAACAAGCTTGGATGTGGATTAAAATCTATAAATATCTCAATTTGCAGCGTTAATTTCTGCATTTTTATTATTATTTGGGAATTATAAATTATATTCTAAAACTCAATTATTACAGCTTATATTCTTATACTCTCAACAAAAATCCAATTAGATAAATAGATTTGGTTTCTATTCCAACTCATTTGATTTCAAATAAACTTTTTACCATAAATTAACTTCCAAACTATTAATAACTTCAATTTTTCTTAACTATTGATTAATTCCAAACCAATTGAATTCATTACTATAAATTTGATAAATTTATTATATCCACTTCTTTTCTATTATTCAAAGTTATTGCTGTAAATATGCCGAAACTAACATTAGTTTAAGATTCACATCATTATTCTTTAAGCCTAATGTTTACCAATTTCGTTTTAAACTCAATAACGTAAAAATTTACTTTTAATTACATTTTATATGTAGCAATTACCATTTGTTGAATCTAATACCCAAATTATAAATAAAATCTTGCTTTCTAAAGTCATATCAACAATGGTCAAATAAAATTTGAACTTTGGTCTCAATTAACCTTTATGGCAAGTATGAATTTCAATGTATAATTGAAACCTTTATATCCATTTAATTTTACTATCATCCAATATCTACATATTCTAGCTAAATTCCAACTAACATATAAATTAGCTATTCCAACTTCCATTAATTGCGATTATCATACTATAGAAATTAAATTCCATTAACCACATAAATAAAAGTTGATCCCCATCTATTTACATTATCACGTTTGCATAAATTTATTCAATGGTCATTTTTAAATTAGTAACTATCCATTTTCCAATCCAAATGTAAATCTTCCACTTCTGAATTCTTATATTAAATGGAATTTATTCTAGGTAATATTTTTACTAATATTTACTGATTCAACATTTATGTTTCTAAAAATTTACTCCAACCAAATGTGACAATCTACATTTCATTTCTATGCAATATATACTCTTTTTTTTTTATTCCATTCATTTGGTTACTGCGTTGAAATCTATTTATTACTAATACTAACGTTATTATTATCAATTATAATTGGATTCCAAATTTTTATTCAATACTGTGAAAAATAACTTTCATATAAATCAAATCCTTTTTATACCTAATTCAAATTGGATTATATTCCAATTCCTATAACTAGGTCTTCAGTCACCATTTACATATTTAGCGTTTATTTAAATCTCCGTTTATAAATTTAGAGTTTCTACTAAATTGAATTATACAACTTATGAACTTTAACAAATTTAGTCCACCTAATAAATTTTCTAATGTTTATATATTGGCAATCCGATTCAGCTATCATTTCATTAATACCTTTTAAATCAACTAATTATAACTAATAACTACCCACCAATTTACATTAATCCAATCTACGCCACATAAATATTTAATTGTTAACATTAAATTATAATCACCACATCAATTCCTATATTTACTCAAATAAAAATCTTAAGACTTATATTTCCTTCTAAATTAGATTAGCAATTCTATTAAATTCAATTCATTAAACATTATTAATTTAACGGGTCGTTACAAAGATGAAGAAGGTCCAATTGAAGAGCTTGCAATGGCTATCAATAATCTTAGAAAATGGTCAAGATTCAAGCCACGCAAGAAGAAAACAAATGGTAATAGGTCAAAAGATTCTGACAATTCCGATAATGAATCGACGTGCTTTAACTGCAACAAGCCTGGCCACTTCAAACAACAATGCCCACTTCTCAAAACAACAAAGGAAAGAAAAAGAAGAAGAAGTCCTTTGCACAACTTGGGATGATGAAGAAGGAGAGGAAGTTTCGAATAGTAGCTCAGAGGAGGCTAACTTGTGTCTTGTGGCAAAATCAGATTCAGAAGCAAGCTCAGAGGAATCTAGTGAGGGAGGTAACTATTCTCATAAAGATCTTGTTTATATGTGTCTTGATCTTACTAGAGTAGTTGATGCTCTTGAATCTAAAATTGAAAAGCTGAAATCTGATAGGAGAGAACTTGCTCGTGAAAATTTTAGGTTAGAAGCTAAACTTGAAAATATTCAAAACCTAGACTGTAAAAAATGTAAAATTTTAGATTCAGAATTGTCAAGACTTAAGAATATCTTTGTGAATCTTGAAAAAGAAAACTTGAGTCTTAAGGAAACCATTGACAATAGGAAAAAAGATTTTATATAGATGCACCTCACTTGTAACTGAAAACACAACACTAAAAACCAATGTCCAAAATCTTGAGAAATCTCTGAATAACTTTTCAAGAGGAGAAAAATCATTCAACATGTTATTGGGAAATCAAATTTTTGCTAACAACAGAAAAGGACTAGGTTTTGGGAAAACACAAGCTGATGATGATAAGAGTGTCGTTGCTAGATCTGAAGTAATTGGGCATCGTGTTGAAAATTGTAGACATAGGAACAAGAACACAAAATTTATACAAGTTTGGGTTCCTAAGAATTCTACAAACAAATTTCATGTCTATTGGAACAAGAATGAAAGGACTAAACAAGTTTGGGTTCCAAAGGGTTTGTTTATTCATAATGCTTCAGCCACTAACAATCATGGACCTATAAAAACAAATAGGTCACAAAAATCTTTCATCGTGTAGGTATGGTGGCGGGCTAAGGAACAACAACAGTGTTCGCTGGATTTTGGCTGTTCCAGAAACACAACGGGCAACAAAGAAAAGTTCCTTAGCCTAATAAAAAGGTGATAGAATCACAATGGGCAATCACGAAAAATTATCGTAAAGGTAAGACAGGTGAAGGTATATTAAATGTGATAATCTGCACCGTATTCTGAATGAAATCAGCCAATATTGAGATGTTGTAAAGAGATGATTTTTTGATTCTGACTTGTTCGACATAGTTGGCCAATTACATTTATGCCAAAAACACTATTCTCTGAATTACTTCATACATATGCATTTGGATTAAACATATTGTTTTGTTGGATGTTAATGTTTTTGTTACGGCCAACTCTATATTCACCGTTTTCTGACTTCAATTCAAATCTAGAATGCTGTTAAAAATTGAGTTTGAATTTTTACCCACACTTCATGATCTGGTCTATCAAATTTAGTTAGTGATATTTTGGATTGAAAGAGAAACTCAGATGCAGATCATACTGGTAATCTAGTTGATAGAAAAATTACAAGTTGAACGTGATTTATGGTGAGACATTTAGTAACTGCATCATTTTTCAAAGAAAATATCTGCATATTTTGTTTTCAAATAATTTTCAAATAGCAGAAATTATTTTCTCACATAACCCCTTCAAGAAAATCATTTTTTTACCATATTTTCAGATTAGTCATTTTTATTTGATTTTAAATGACAAATTTTGACTAATCCGACTCCCTACTAATTATCAAAAAGATAAATAGAGATTAAGAAGGTGATAAGTGTTGATATTTAACATACATTACTCAAGAGAGTATATTTGGAAAATTTCTTTAGGAATTCAAACAAGAGTTATAAAACTTTTTGTTGGGTAAAGATTCCATGACCATTTCTGTGTCTATCATATTTCTATCGACCATGGTTTATCAAAGCTTAAATATAGTTTGTCGATATGTGGTACTATAATCAGGGATCATTTGTTTTTCAATTCATATTTTTTTAAAAATAAATAAATATCCAAAGTATTCACTCTCATTTAAAAGTCCTCATGGTTACGCATGGGTGAATTACTTGGATTTTTGATTATGTGCTTCCATGCTCATTTAAAAGTCCTTACGGTTATGCATGTATGGAACGCATATCAAAATTAATTGATTAAATAGACAAGTTGATTCTAATCCCATTTAAAAGTCCTCACGGTCATGCGTGGTTAGAAGATACTTGATTTCATTTTTTAAAATTAAATTGGAATACTACTAATCTCATTTAAAAGTCCTAACGGTTATGCATGATTAGTAGATATTCAAATTCCTGATATAAATGTACCACAAGTTGATACAATTGTATGATTTTATATCAGAACATCATTTCCATTCTTTCTAAAAGTGGAATATGCGCCTAACAAGGGTAGTTATGATTTTTGTTTGATTTTTATTGAAGTTTAATATTTATATTCAATTTGAGTTAAATGTTGGATTAATATTGATCACTTTATCTCTCTTTTTCTCTAACACTATTATTCTTTTGCTGATAACAAAAGGGGGAGAGAAAAGTTAAGATTTTGTCAAATAAAATCAAGCAAAGGTCAAATAATTTTCCATTTGCATCTAGGCTTATTTATATATTTCTGTTTGTATGCATATATGTAGGGGGAGCATCATGTAGAGAGGAAGCATTAAATAGGGGGAGCAATTAAAGTATATCATTGATCAAATACATTTAACGCAGTCAAAATCTTAAATATATGTCTGTTGTCATCAAAAGGGGGAGATTGTGGAATATGCGAGTATATGATTTTTGTTTGATGATAATAAACATATATATATATATATATATTCATTTAAATGTATTTGTTAATGTACTATTTTATTTTTCCTAGATTAGATAAATATTTGTTGAATAAAATAAATTACACAGAATTTGAATGGAATTTGAATTCAAACAGAAATTTTATTCAAACAAATATTTATTACAATCTTGAATAGTACAAATTCAAGCTCTCACTATACATATACATTTTTGAATACATCACAATTATCTTTACATTAATAACCTCACCATATATCACTCACACTCGTATTTTGTCTTCAATTGCATTCCAGTTTGAATCCAGCATCTGAGCAATTTGCAAAAATATTCACTAACGCAGTAAAATTGAAAAAAAAATATTTTTGCAATATAAAATGAAATATTATTTTTGAAAATATTATTTGCCTCAGTTATTTGGGTTGTTCGTCATCATTTATATTTGAATTCATCACACACAAACAATGTGACATGCACAGTGTATCACTGTACATGCCACAAGGCCGTGCACATCGATATACACTTGATCGATTTACAGGGACAGGTGAGCACAGGTCAAACCCAAATGAAAAGCCGGGTTCAACTCATGTGCAATATATTTAAAATCACAACACGAGCACAAGGTCAAACCCGAGTTTTTAAAACTGGGTTCAACACAAGGCAACAATGAAGAATGATACAAAGCAGACATGAATGCATCAATAACCCAAATGTAGACCACAAAGAAATGCCACCAAGATCATATGTGCAGAGAATCAAGTCGACCAGGTAGCAATGATGGTAACGCAACATAGTGCAGACACCAATGATACAAGAGAGGTGAAGCTCAATGCAACATAGTGGCAAATGCATATATATATATATATATATATATATATATATCAAGTGAAGCATTTGTGTCAAAGGCATAGCAACTGCAAGAACATGAAAGCATAAAAACATGTATGCAAAATGGTGAGCAACACAAGGGCAGTGGACAGTTCAAGCAAACAAAGACCAGAAAGTAGCAAGCTGAATCAACACAGCAACTCAAAGACCACAAGTGTACAACAACTACAAGTAGTGACAAAAGTGCAAGTGCAGATGACACAGACTCAACAAAGGCTACAGACAAGTAGCGGTGTGCAAAATGAAGCTACTGAAGGCAACATGAAGTATGCAAGATCGACTAACAGGGTCAACCTCTTCATTAAACAACTCCAGACCAACAACAACATGAATACTGCACCAACCAGAATGGATGCAGTGATACAAGGCATAGCAACTACACCAAGCAACCAATCAAACAAATGCATGCAACAATGTGCACAAGCCAGAGACAATACAGCATGTACAAGGATCAATGAGTTGGATGAACAATTGAACAACATGAAAAATGCCATCAGATCAGATGCAAGCCAAGACTGCAAGTACAAGACACAGTGCACCAAAGACATGACATCACAAAAAACATGACAGCATACCAAAGTGCAACAAGATCACTCATGAAAACTAGCAAGTCAAAATGCAGACACTTCAATAAGCTACGTGCAGTGTGCAAGTGCAAACTCAAATGAGCAAATGCAACAGAGAATAGCGGTCAGGCACACACGTATATGAAGCAACACAAGTGAAAATTCGACAAGTACATGAAGACTAAAATACATAAGTCAGTGCAGTGATACATGGAATCACATAAACAAGTTCGAACAACCAGACAACTTCATATTCACGAATGCAATGTTCAAGTGGAGACCAGTGAAGATGGCCAGTGAGAAAACAGTGGCACATGAATACAAGTATGCACAGCAATGCAAAGCCAGCAGAACTTCATAAAAAATAAAGAAATGCAGATCAATGATCTTAAGCCAAAGTCAAAATTGACCAAGTTACCAAGCCGAAATCAGAATTCAACGCAAATACAATCTTTGAAAAAGTCACAAAGTAAAAGAGGAAAGTTTTTTTTTTCGTATTAATCAAGTAAATATCGAACGCATCAAAATCAAAGTCATGAGTATCAAGTCAAAATTATATCAGGAAAGCCATGCGCATCAGGCAATCAAAAATTAGGAAAGTGATGAAGTCGTGTAAATGAATACGAACGAATTATAGGGTCTCGTAATTCATATAAATACCACACCCAAAATTCATCATTGGCATCGAGTTAAAGCAAGCAATTGAACCCGCAACGAGAAAAAAAAATACATACCGAAGCAACAACGAACTCGATCAACAGAGGAGCAACGCAATCTCGCAGTCAACCAAGCAGCCTATCTTCAGAGAATTGATCATCAGGGAACGAGCGCGAGCAAGTGCAGCACAAATCAGATCGAACGAAGAATCAAAAAAGCCCTAATTTGGATCAAAGACTCAAGCCCTAATTTCAGAGCAAGGCCGCAATTTTTTTTTTACAAGCAAAAGAAAAGGGAACGTGGAGAAGAGAAGAATTGGGCCGGCCTTTATTTTTAAAGGGGCTTTAGTTTTATTTTATTTAGGGTTTATTTTTTAAAGGGGGTGTTTGTTTAATTTCTATTTTTAAGTTTGTTTTATTTTCTTTATGAATCAAAGTATTGGTAAATCACTACCTAGGTTGTAGGTAGTGTCAGATTGTCTAGTTAGAATTAGTTAAGTGAGCAGGATGTGCGAGTTTGCAAAACTCTATGGGCGGGAGCAAGGGTTTGCGAGTTTGCAAAACTCTATAGGCGGGAGCAGGGGGTGCGAGTCTATTAGAGTGTTTGTAAGCGAGAGAAGGGTTTGCGAGTCTGTTAGAGTGTTTGTAAGAGGGATACTGTTTAATTCCAATAGAAATCCGGGAATGCAGCAGTAGGCAGGGGTCGCCGAAGCTGGGTAAATTTTGTGTGTGATTTACTTTTCAGCATATTTATTTCTGCAGTTTGTTTCTGTGTTTAAATCGAGAAAAATTTGCTATAACCCTATTCACCCCCCTATAGGGTTAATCTAGATCCTACACAACCGTGACTATTTCCCCCTCTTGGATGCGAATTAGCTGCATACCTTGGCACCTTTGCTCGAACCCGGTTACACTTTTTTCTATCTTGAAACCTTTTGGACTGTTTTTGATCTTGACTCATGCGATTGAGCTAAGAAAGACCATAAATATATTTTTGTGCAAATTTTCCTTGATAAGGACGTCTCCATCCCTTGCACAATCATCCAACAAGTGGCAACCTAGACTTCAAACTCATGGTGGAACCCTGGGAGCACCGCCACCCTCCTGTAGATCCTACTGATCTCATTCTTGGGGATGGGCAAATCAAATGCTGGAAAGAAAAAAAACCACACTTGTCAACTCCTCTAGACACGTCTCCTTTTCTAACGACGATCGGCATGTAGATTATCATAGACATGATGCTACAAAAGCTGAGGAGGGACTGACTGAGTAACAGGATGAGATTATCAGAGGCAAGCATGTGATCATTAGGTAGACGGATGCTGATAACAGAGACATGGAGGAACACCATCATGATGGATCCTTTGGATGGGGGCATGGCCTACAGTCAAGGAGATTGACAAAGTTGTGGGTGAAGACATTGACTTAACATTACTACATATGCAAAATTGTCATGATAACCCACTGCTGGAACTTCAGGACACGAAGATTGATCCTCTTTGGAGTTGGAACCTTTCACCCCACATGTGAACATCCTTTCCTCTCAACTATCTCAGTGTGAAGTAGCACCAGATTGATGTGGCGCGAGCCTCATTCTCCATAGTTAGCTACTAGTAGCATTTTTGAACCAGCTATTTTTACTTTAGTAGAAAAAAATTTGAACAGAAAAGCTGCTTGCTACATGGATATTATATTAAACCCTTACAATCTAATGGCCATGCAATTAATCAAAAAAGAACGTGCCTCCTTTTCCCTTAAGAATTCTATCGTGAAATGTCAAGGGGCCAAGGACCCTTGAAAAATATTCCATAATTAAAAGCCGTAGTGCCCCACTACGCCTAGATATTATTTTCATCCAAGAATAAAAAATTGTTAACCCATGCAACTTGCTATGTCATAGCATTGGAGGAAATTTCATGACTGGACAGAAGTCCATATGGGCATCTGAATCCAAAGGAGGTATCCTTACTGCTTAGGATGAGGCTAGATGGAGACTCATTCAGATCATAAACATCCTAATGTTTTTATGTTATCCTTAAACATACATTGTCAAACAAGTTGTAATTTTTTTCCAACATTTATGGACCCCACTATAGTCTGGAGAAACAGAACGTCTTGCCAACTTGCTCTGAATTTTGTACTGTATCCCAAGAATCTTGGGTCCTTGGAGGAGCCTTCAATATTATCCATCACTCAATAGAGAGAAACTATGTCCCACATTTTAGCTTTGATATGGATTTTTTTAACCTTTGTATTAATTCTTGTGAAATCTTTGACCTTTCTATTATTAATAGACACTTCACCTGGAGGAGAGAATGCAACTCCCCTCTCTTTCCAAACTAGATTGCTTCCTTTGTAATTCTTCTTGTGAAGATTCTCACCCCTTACCTTTGTCCATGGCCACCCAACACCCCTATTCGATTATCGTCCCATTCTCCTTGACTCTAGAGATGAAAAAGCCCCTAGATTGGATCTGGATTTCGATTTGAGATAATTTGGTTACTGGAACCAGGCTTCAAGGCATGGTTTCAGATATTTGGATGGTATCTCCTAACTGCCATCACCTCGTTGGTTAGGAAGTTTAGACATTTGGGGATGCACCTCAGATCTTTGTCTTCTTTGATTTGGTGCTCTCTTAGATCTCGAAAATAAAATCATCGGACTAAAATCCTTGACCTCAACATCGTTGAAGAGTCCATTCCCTTTACCTCGGAGGAGAAAGCCCAACCGGGTCTTTTAGAACTCAAGTTAGAAATATTAATGAAACAGAAGATATTAGGTGGAGGAAACGCTCCAGAGTTTCTTGGCTCAAAGACCGAGGTAAAAGAACAGCCTACTTCATAGAATCGCCAATGGTAGAAGAACATGTCCATGAGATTATTCATGATGGAAAAAGCTTCCATGAATAAGAGGAAATCAACGAACTATTTACCAAACACTGTAAACAAATTCTTAATCAATCTCGGCTTCACTGACCTTCGATTGTTTAGCTTGAGCTATATCCAACCCCTCCTTGACTACTAATGATTGCCATTTTTCTGAGGAAGAAATTCTTGCTACCCTTAACCAAATGAGTGATGATAATGACCATGGACCATATGGTTTTGCCCCCTTGTTCAATAAGAGATTCTTGTCCATCATCAGAATGGACGTCCTTGAGATGTTTGTTGAATTCTATTCCAACCCCTCCAAAATTTCTAGGACAAACTATGCCAATATTGTCCTAATCTCAAAAAAAACTTGTGCTAATGCCTTGTTCGACTTTAGACCCAAAAGCCTACTCAACACCTTCTTCAAACTTACTACTAAGGTTTTGGGGACTTAAAGCTCCCATTTCTTCTCCGGCTGGAGTAGAACAATCAACCTTTATCCACGGTAGGTGCATCCTTGAATGTGTTGCCATAACCTAAGAAGTTATTTCCCATTGCAACACAACCACCGCTCAATGTGCCCTGATCAAACTTCACTTCTCTAAAGCCTTCGAAACTATCAACTAGGTCCCCATTACTGATACCCCCATCCACTGGGCATCTCTTAAAATTTGATTAATTGGATCAAAAATATACTTCATACCAGTATGTTTACTGAGGTTTTACTAAGTCATCATGTGGGCCCCAATAGGGGACCCTCTTTCCCCCTTTCATTTTGTTTTCGCTACTGATGGCCCTAACAAAATGAACAAGCTGGCTGTCTCCAATCTCCTTTCATTCATTAGCCACTCAAACTCTGTCTATTGTGTTTCCAGTATCCAATATGTTAACGATACCATCATATTTGCCGTTCCTACCTCTTATCAAACCCATAACATCGAGCTTCTTCTATACTCTCATGAACTGATCTCTGGCCCAACCACTAATTAAACTAAGAGCTTTGCCATGATGGTGGACCATATAGAGTACCTTAGTTCTTAGGTAGCTAGCTCATTTAATTGCAAACTAGAACACTTACCCATTATCTACCTTGGCATCACACTCCATCCTACCAAACTTTGCAGAGAGGACAGGTACCCACTGATCTTGAAAATTTCCATACGCATGGCAGCCTCGAAGGCCTTTACTCTCTCTAGAGCGGACATGTTATTTCTCCTTAATTCTCTCTTATAGCTATCCCTTATTATTGGCTCTCCTTCGACAAATTCCCCATCTGTTTCATATCTATGATCAAAAGAATTCGTAGAAACTTCTTCCAGCATGAAAATGACTATAACTCCTTGTCAATTGTTTGGTTAACTAGGGCACTATATGCAAATATGTTTTCTAGGATGGTTTGGGGGTTATCAACCTACATCACTTCAACACGGCTGTGCTAGAAAAATGGATATGGGGATGCCTATCCGATGACAGCTTAATATGGAAGAATTAGATTCTCCTAAAATATATTATAACATCTCACACTACGCAGTCATCACCAAAATTAATTTCAAGTGACAAAGTGAGATCATCATTATTCTTAAACAACGTTAAGTAAACAAAGAAACTAAATAATTTTTTATTACATCATGGAGGACATAGTTTAATACATCATCTTTAACTTATTTTGTTATCCATTTCGTTCCCATGTAAGGATAAATATAATATAAAATAAGAGTATTGTTATGTCCGACATGTAAGGTTGCCACATAAGACGCAACAAGTTAATATTCCTAGTCTTGCACAATGAAAATTTCAAAATACTTTTATTAGCTCGATAAACATCTTGCTCTATCTTTAGAGTCTTTATTCTTTCTTCTAAAAGATACCTGTCTAGACCATAAACTCGGCCTACTCGAATGAGTACTCATGAGTTTATGGTAAATAGTAAAAACATAGGTCAAACATAAAGTCTGGTATGAGTAAAATCTTTACCCTAATCATCCATAGTGAGACCATGCCAATAACGTGGAATATGTTTCCCCCTCACTTTATCAACATAACCAAATACATCAGATCATGTAATAAATCTTTACATAAAAGGAAACCATGTGCATCGCATACAATTCATAAGTGTATCGTACACTTTTCATTCAATTATGAACCATGTCATATTTATAATTTATATTCAAATTAAGTATACACTAAACTTACTTCCAACTTTGAACCAAGTCATACAATCATCCATCATCTATTCAAGCATCACCTAATCTCTTATTTTAGGGTTTCATTCTTAAGTCATCATTAACTTATTTTGCTGATTACCTTCCTAAGCCTGTCTAACACTAATTTATTTTTTGCTTGGATAGCGTTACTTAGTGAAATGTCAACTCATTACCTTACAGGAGCTACCCTACTCTCCTAAGAGGTTGAATGTAAGCACGTTGAGTACATTCAACAAGCATCCTTATTAAACATCAATAGCTCATCTTAGTCCTGAACTGATAGGGTTAAGCGTATGCCCTAGGGTAATTCTATAATTTATTGTAAATTAATTAGCTTTGTAATCAATTCTCTTTCATCGTAAAGGTGGTTTTCATTTTATTATATATTTTTTATAATGTGTTATAAATAATTAAATATTTAGTTAAAATATATTTAAAAGAAAATCCATAGATGGTGTGTTTGTGATACTAGTTACAAACAGTTATAATCATGAGTATTGTATAATAATATAATAAATCCATCATTTTAAATATTCTTAATCATGATGCATAGAGACCAGATATCAGGGCATCTATTGAAACTAAAGTAGATAACACTCTTCAAATGTTTGGCAATGTATTACTCATGACTACTTGGGACATCATGGGGTTATTACTAATAGTTATTCGGTAACTATGGAATGACTCACTCGATAGTTTTCTATTGGTTAATATAACTAAGGTCAAACAGAAAATATCAATTTGACTAATTTACATAGTTCTCTCGACTTGAGAATACTACTGATCTTCAATATGAAAGCTCCGATTTGATTATACTCAAATCATGACACGATGTCTATCGAGTGACTATAGTTAGGTAGGTTGGAAGTATAGTCAGTGAAACACTATTTAATGGAGGATTCGTTTCCTTGTTTAATAGGGTTAGTATCACGTCAGCTCAAGCGAACTAAAGTTAAAATCTCTAACCAGAGTAGTTCGATTAATAAAAATTGTTGTTATTAAACCAACGGCTTTGTTTTGGACTATAGAGTTGAATGGCGATATTGGAATTTTGACCATTACCAAATTCCATAAAGTAACATGGTTTGGACGAAGAGAATTGGTGTAAACAATAGTCGCAATTGGATAATGGTTAACAAAGTAAAATTGGATTTATAGAAACTAAGTAAGCGATGAATTTAGCCAAAATATCACACTACTTTTTAAGTGACGTGTGAACATTAATTTTCAAATAGTTTGATACTAATCGCTGATCAAATGTATGCCTAAAGAGTCACACAACCGAAACATCGAATACTCCTTTGACCATATGATTTAACTAATGTGTAATTCTTATAAATTAATTAAATAAATTAATATTTATGAAATATTGATTATAAAATTTTATTTTACTTTGATAAAGAATATTAATGAATATGTTTATAATAGTTATAAATATATTAATCGATATATGATACCGATACATGTTTAAATTGGATTTAAATGTGATGAATATTGTTCGAGCTAAAAAGGGATTTGAAATGCATATAGGAAAGGGAATTTTCATCCATGAATGGACCATGTAGGGTGCCCATGTGATGGCCAATAGGCTTGGGTTTATTGGATGAAAGGAAAAGAATGGTTAAGAGAGAAATGTGGATCTTGATCCTAACTTATCTCTCTAGTCTCTTCTTTATTACGATACTACTAATTCATCTACTATCTATTGGAGCATCCATCTATCTCTCTTTTAACCGAAACATCTTATTCCCTTCCTCGATTTCCTAGCTCAAATCAAATTAAGACAATTGCCATTGGATAGATGGTGGCCATGTAACACCCCATATTTTTATAGCATTATTTATAATAATTAGTTGGGTAAATTAAATAAATAATGTGGAGATTAATTGATAATTTATTAGCTAAGGGTAGCCATGCCATGTTAACATGCAAACTAAAATGAAATAACCTAAGCTAATATGTTAGGATATGAGAAGGGCAACATGAAAAATAAGTGGAGCTTATACCCTAAACCCTTAGGAGATAGAATGCTCACGTTCATTTCATTTTACTCAAACAAAAATACTAAGGCCATCCACCATTATCATTCTCAAGAAGAAGATTAAAGCTAGGATTCAAGGGAAGGGAAACGATCAACTAAATCAACATCAAATCTCACATCTATAATCTCAAAGATAAGGTGAATAATTACTACATCCCAATTTCTTTTAGTTTTCGGTTTTAAGATTAGACCCGAAATGATTTTGCAAGTATATGCCATGTTTTGATGATTAAAATTATATATATATTATTGATAAATTATATACGTTCATGTTAGTTTTATGATATGTTTGACATGAAAACTCTATTTAATGACATCCAAGTGCCTTAAAAATTTAGATATACGTCAGAAATGATATTTGGGTTTCGATTTTCACAATTTTCTGAATTAATATGGATTTTATTTTAATTTTCTAGTGAAGGAAATGGTTTATTAGGTTATAAATTATTTATGGATAAAATATTGATTATTTGGGTTTGAAATTTTTATATGTTGGAAAACATATTAAAATAGAATTTTTGGAATTTTTTAGATTTTTCGTAAGTGTTTAATGAATATATAAAATTATTTAATGTATGGGACTTAAATGTTTTATATATTAATAAAGGAGAAGTGGCATTTTGTAAAATAAAATGATTATTTAATTTTGAAAATAGTGGCAGCACTTTTCTAAAAAGTAATTTTTAACCAATCAGAATTTGATAAACAAAAGAAGATTAGTTGAAAAGATTTCCTTTTTAAATTAAAAACAAAGAAATCACATTTTTTACATGTTTCAGCCTTTATGGCAATAAACTTTCCGACCCAGACCTTCCGACAAGGTTGAGAGGTTCAAAGCTTTCAATAAGGTCAAATCAATGCATATGGTATCAAGCACTTGCTACGTAATGAATTGGACAGAGTCGAAGGGTTGATGGAAGGTTGGGGTATGGTTTTTTTATAAACCAAAAGCTTTCACCTACTTTGCTTTCGAAAAAGAGCTTTCGATTTGGTTGCTTTCGACTGGTTCAAATGTTTAAAGTAATGGTTTTAAACCTTTCTATGCAGTCGAAAGGTAACTGCTATTTTAACACTATTATGTTATGAAACCTTTTGACACATTCGAAGGGTTACTACCACTTTATAAATGTTTTGTTTTCAACCTTTCGACAAAGATGAAAGATTTACTTATTTTAATAACAAGCCGCTTCTCCATGCTTATGAAAGCAAGCTTTCGACTAAGGTGATCCACCCTTGTTTTATAAATTTAAGTAAAATCCAAAGCTTTCAAAAGAGTTGCTTTCAAGGATATGTTTAAAGCTTTCGAAGCAAATCTTTCGACAAAGTCGAAAGGTTGCTTCTAATGATTTCAAAAGGTTTAGTTTAATAGTTTTGAAAGGTTTATTGAATATTTTCAAAAGGTTTTAGTTGAATGATTTCGAAAGGTTTCTTGAATGGTTTCGAAAGGTCTTAGTTGAATGATTTTGAAAGTTTTAACTCAATAGATTTGAAAGGTTTAAATGGAAGGTTTTTCAAGGTTTTTCTTAGGAAATGTTTTAAAGTGGTTTTAAAGAAGGATGTCCAAATTTTAAGCTTTTGAAAGGTTTGCTTTTCTATGGGTTCGAAAGGTTTGGAGAATGGTTTCAAAAGGTTTGATTTATGATTTCAAAAGTTTCAAGGAATGATTTCGTAAGGTTTGATATTGGTTTTGAAAGAGATGATTTCAAAGGTTTAGAAAGAGGTTCTTTCAAGTGTTTAGACATTTTCATCAGCTAAGAATTAAATAAAGAATATATATACATATGGCACGATGATATGATTTTGACTAAAGCACGAAGATTATATACTTCTTCTTATTTAAGTTTGATCTAAAGGTTTTAAATCATTTTGAAATTGCTTTCAATGAAAATTATGGAAGGATATCCTTAAGTGGAAATGACTCAGATATTAGAAAACTAGATTGGACTAGTATGTACATTAGCTAATAGCTCCAGCTAATTGTTGTCCAAAATTCCAGTGTGTAGGGCTTTGTCACAGGTAGACTAAAATTATGGTTACGCACCAAAAGGAATATATGTTAGTACACATGCAGTTATTTGGTGAGCCCGAAAAACCATTAGGATTGGGAAGACCTGGGAGATGATTAAGTTAGGGACAAACTTTCCAGAAGTGATGTATTCAATAGATTGTTAAGGACAGACCGTCCAAATGGGAAATGCTTAACAAATATTTAAGGATACATAATCCAGAAGAAGAATATCTAAAATGTGTTTGGTTAATTTTGATTATATTGTCTGGTAGGCCCGAATCAGCCAAAGGCTAAAAGTTATCCAATCAAAACTTGTGTGTTTGAATAGATAGTTCATTATTACCTGATATTTATGTATATTTACATAATTACTTTACAGTATTTAACCATTGTGGATGCAGGAGAATAATATATGGTTTTATGAAAGATTTTGCAAAGATATGTTATAAAAGGATGTTAGTGGGGGAAACCCGTTCCGCTAAATGGCATGGTCTCACTTAATATTATTATTTCGAGATGTATAATATTATTCACACCAGGCTTTATGTCTGACTTGAACTTTATGTTTTCCCCTTAAACTTTCGGGTGCTCAAAATTGATTTGAGTAGGCTAAGGGGTTAAACTTCTTTTTTAGGTTTTAGAATGTTAACGAATAAGCTAACGGAGGCGTGTAGGAGGCAATGGAGAGCTACGTAGGAATTGTAGTTCTTATTATGTTTTGATGGATTTTCCATAGTGTTGTTTGTTTAATGTTTATTATGACCATGTAACTCTGATCACCAATGGGGTATCTTCGTATACCATTCTTGGCGTAATTTGTAATAATTATATTTTATATGTGCTTGGGAAAGAATTGGGGATTATGCGTTGTGAATGAGAAACATTTGATTTTGAAATGTAATTAAGTAAATGTGTCTTTTTTGAAATCAATGTTTTATTTCATATTCATGTACTTCAAATATTAGTGATACCATCAATGTGACAACCCGAAATTTTGAGCAATATCAATTTAATAATCTTTGATAATAATTAAATTAATTTGATCATTTTACATTATAAGTTGACAAGTTAAAATTATTTTAAAGGCTTACGATATAATTTGATAATATCTATCAACATTTTTCTTAACAATATAAAATTGGCAAGTTTATTCTTTTGAAAACTAATAATATTTTAATTTGGAAATATTTGTTTTGGCAATTTAAAATTGGTAAGATTTATTTTTCAAAAGCTAATCAGAATATTTTCTATTTATTATATATATATATATTGAAATATCTTGTAAATAGTAAGTTTTAATGTAATAAAAGCTAATATATTCAAATTGTAATATATATAATATATATTATGGTTTGTATTTGTGTTTTAAAAATTATATTGTTTTGAATTTAATAAGTTTTTTCAAACTTTATTATATATATAATTTGTAATTTGAAATGTTAATTTGATTTAATACTTTTGAAATTGATATTTGAGATTTAAATTTTAATAATAAAGATAATTCCTTATTTATATATTTTAAGCTTTTGTTTAAATAAGATTTAAAAATGAAGGTTCATTTGTTTTAATATTCTTTCATTTTAATTTTAACATACGATAAGTTGTTTTAAAATTTTAAATGAAGATTTAAATTAAAAAAGGTATCTCAAGCATATAAAAATTAAATTGAAGTATAAGTTATTAGCTAATGAATGCTCTCATGAATTTGCTTTTGAATATTTGTTAAAATCTAAAACTTGTTTATTAAAAGATAAGTACACATTTTATAATCACATAAATATTACATTCATAATTTAAATAGATTATTAAAAAAGAGAAAATAACATTTAATATATTAATTAAACATTTAAAAACATTTGTAAAACATTAATAAACATTAAATAACACTTGTAAACATTACAACATATATTAGAGACATTTGTAATACATAAGCTTATGTGTAAGTTAATTAAATCATGGATAGGACAAGTGTCATTCTCTTAAAAAAGAAAATAATTTAAAATTTAATTGTAAATTAAAATAAGAGTTTTATTCTTCAGCTGAAAAACTTTTCTTCATTTTAACTCAATAATAATACAAAGATCAAAATGAATACGAATCAAGAATAAAAAGAAAGACACAAAAATAGTAAAATCTGGAAATTCAAATCAATGCAAGATTTCAAATACAATCAGAGGCAAGAAAGCAACAAGATGTAAAATTCATCAAGCAATTCAGGTTCAACAGCAACCGCAGGTTAAAAATTCAACATGCAAATCTGGAAATACAGCAGCTGGATTAAATTCATCATGCAAAAGGAAATTTCAGAACCTGGAAATATTTTCTATTCTCTGCTCTTTGCTAAAAGGTGAGTAAAGGAATTTTAAAAATAGTTTAATTCCTGATTCAACCTGTTATTGTGATGAATAATATGTTGTTAATGTAATACTTGAACTTAATTGAATTGCATGTTTGAGTCTATGGTTTGAAATGCCTGTATAGTTATTTTTTTACCGTGTGTTTATAAATAGTTCAAAATTTTATAATAAATTCAATAACTAGTTTTTGAATTCGAATTTGACTTTGAATTGTAAATAGAAGTGTTTTGTAATCAGGTAATCTATCGTCGAAAAACAATTACAAGTTTTTAAAGTGAATAAATGGTCTAAATATTTGAATTACAGTAAAATATAAATTTGGGTCAAAATTTATGAATTCAAATCTTAGTTTTGATTTTATAACTGTATTATAATTGGAAAATCATGATTTTTGAGGTATGAATCATGATTTCTAGTTTAGTATTTGAAGAGAATTCTTGGATTTTCTGTTTTGGGCTTTTTGGTCGATTGGAGGCGATTGACAGCGATCTGTGCGTCGTGGTTGTGCAGAGAGGTCAAATGGATGTAGGGGACTATCAGAAAATAATTTGGGAATTTATTGATGTGGGGGTTGGCCAGAATTCGATCGTGTAGGGTTTTGCAACCTGTTTTTGCCGACGATATTCAATTAGGAATCATGGCATCGAGATGCTACTGGAGTTGAGCGCAAAGGGTTCTGGTGATGTTGGGGAGCGAGGCAGAGCTAGGGTTAAGGTGGCGAGGTGTCTCGAGAGGGGGATGGTTGGTGGTGATCATTTTTCTGGTAGTGTTTGTTTTAGCAATTTGGGTTAGAGGTCGAAATTTTGATTCTCGATCATATAAAAGTTTCTGGGTTTCACGTTAGGACATTGTGGTTGAGGGTGACTTGTCGAAGCCATGGCGATGATCGCTGGTCGAAGGAGGGGTGGTGCATGATGCATGGTATCGTGTATCAGAGGAGTGTGGGTTAGGGGAAGAAGAGTTGGGTGTTGGGTAGGCTTAAGCTCGGGTATGTGTTCGGGAAAGATTTGAGTTTTACTCAAAGCAAGGTGAAAGGATTGGGATACTCGGGGTTGTCGCGTGAAATTTCTGTGGGTTGCTCGAGTTTGATGGGCATGTTTATGCTTTGGTACAGGAAGTTTTAAAAGTTTTAAAATGTTAACAGAAATGTGTTTTAAAAGTTTTGAAACAAAGGGAATATGATTTTGTAAATCATTCAAGTTTTAAAACCAAAGTAAACAAGTTTTTATTTATAAAATAAATTTGTTCAAAGTTAAGTTTAAATAAGTTTTATATATATACATTAAATATAAAGTTTTTTAAAAAATAAAGTAAGTGGATTTTCAATATTAAAGTTGTATTAATTTTTTTTAAATAACTTTGGAAAGTTTTAAAGATTTAAAAAGTTTATTTTAAATGTTTAAATTGTTATGACTAAAATTGATTTATAAAATATTATATTTTTAAATAAAGATAAATGATAAAGATTTAGAGATCAATTTTAATGAAGATTTATCTTAAGAAATTAAGTGTTCGATTTAGTGAAGATAAATAAATTTGTGAAGATAACTAAGATAATTAAATTATTAACAATTGAAAAAGTTATTGGTTAATATAAATGATTTAATAAAGATAATAGGTTCTTAAATAAGAATCTTTTTAATATAGTAAATTAAGGAATCATTTAATTAATTTAAATGATTAATTAAATAATTAATTAAGTAATTAATTTGTGATTTATTAAAGATAATCACTTTGGAGTTAATTAAGTGTAATTACTGGGTGAAGTAATTAAGTGATTGATTACTCGAGGTAATTAAATAAAGGATAATTACTTTATGAAAGTAATTAGATGGAAGTGATTTGGGTTTAATCACTTGTGTTATTAATTAAAGACTTAATTAATATAAGTAATTAAAGGTTTAAATTATTTAATTAATGGTTAATTAATAAAAGGATTAGGAGTATTTAATAATATGATTAATTACTTGTTAAAGTAATTAATTAAAAAGAAATTTAATTAATGAAGTAATCATTAATTAATGGAAATAATTAATTAATTTTTAATTTATAATTAAAATGGTAATTGATCTATAATTAAGTTTCAATTATTAAATGTCAAATATGATTAATTAAAAGTAATTAATTAAATGTGATTGATTAAAAGTAATGAATCCAGAGTATTTAATTAAAAGAAATTAATCAAGTATGATTAATTAAAAGTAGTTAATCAAATGTGATTAATTAAAAACAATTAATGAAGTGTGATTTATTTAAAAATGTGATTAATCAGGTGAGATTAATTAAAGGATAATTAAGGAATAATTATCAGAATAATTAAAGAATAATTAATCAAGTGTGATTAATTTTAAAGGCAATTAAGAGATATTACTTGGATAATTAAGAAGTAATTAATTAAGATGATTAATTAAATTTGTAATTAAGGAATAATTACTTAAGGAAATTAAGTAATAATTAATCAAGGATGATTAATTTAAAGTGGATAATTTAGTGATGTTTATTAATTAATTTGTAATTAATTAATGAATAAGTAAGTTGGATTAATGATAATCCAAGTGATTAAGTAGGGATTAATTTAATTAAGGATCAATTAAATTAATTAAGTTTGGATCAAACTTGTGTATGGATGATTAATGATAGGTTGATAAACATCATTGGATGAGTTAATGATATTGGATGATATTGAATGTCATTAGTTGATATGTGATGATATGAATATGATATATTTGAGATGTGATATATATGCTGCTTTGTGATATGTATGGATGAATGTGATAATAGTAAATTATCTATTTGTGTTTTATGAATCATCCATTTATGTTTAAGTGATATTCTATGAAAGAGGCTAAGCGGTAGGATCGTGTAATATGGAATAATGAAATAATCTAGATAGATAAAGTAGGTAAATGCAAGGTGACACCAGGATTTTATACTGGTTCGGACCTCTCGTCTTACGTCCAGTCCCTAAGCTTCACTTAGGAATTTCACTAACTAACACCCTCACTTCACCCGGAGGAATAGGTTTACAACTTACCCAAACAACCGAACAGGATTTCTTGCCTCAACTACCGAAGAGGACTTCAACTCAATTACTAAAATACAATATTCGACTTGTTGTGTTCTTGTCAACACTAATGAGTCTAATGTAGTACAATATTCCTACAATCTTATCCTCGAGAGTATGCAATGTGTTTGAAAAGATTTAGGAAATGTGAATTGCTATGAATCAAAAGAATGTTATAAATAAAAACAATGATTCAAGCAATAGTTCAGTGAATGCTTTGAGAGTATCTAGAAAATATAAACAAGGGAATAGTTAGATTAAAGCAAGAGAATTCGGTGAATTAAATGATGTTAGAATCATGTATATATACTTGTATAAGAGATGCATATGTTGTCAAAGGTTGCAAACAAGAGATGCTTCCATTTCCATTGAAGAATGGTTGCAACTCTTGGGAAGAAGAAGGTGTCTTTTCAGAGAAAATTCGTAGGTTTAAATTCAGTCGACTGAGCATGAGATTCAGTCGACTGAAAATATGAAGAAAAATTTTCAGGAACAATTTCAGTCGACTGCACAGGTAATTCAGTCGATTGAATTTGTGCAATTTTGTATATGTGTACAGTTTCAGTCGACTGGCCATATCTGTTCAGTTGACTGAAGTATAAAAGTATGCACAATGAACATGTGAATGAAGTTTTATGAATGTGTTCTAATGTTCGTGCAAATCACTTGAGGATGGATTTTAACAAATAATCTAGACTAAGACCCATAGAAAATCATACTAATGTTTATACTTTGGTCTTCATCGATCTTCTTCTAGCTTTTGCATATATCTCTTCCTATTTGTTGAAGCTCATTGTCATTGATCAAAATTTTCATGTATCAACATTCTCCCCCTTTTTGATTGATGACAATACTATTCTAGAGAAGTATATACTTACTTCTCCCCCTGAATGTATGCGCTATCTTTTCTACAAGACAAAGTTAGTACCATAGATTTTCTCCCCCTTTGTCACCAACAAAAAGGAAGAACTAACAGCAGTAATAATATATCAAAACAATCACTAAATCATAGAGAATATTTGCATAAGCATGAATTAAGAGAAATAAAAATGTTATGACATACAAGCATAAAATGGCTATTTATACAAGCCATTAGAAAGTTAAAAGTACACATCAAAACAACAAAATTACTCATCCTTATCCCAGTCATATGAACCTTCCCTTCCAGTTGGTTCACGTATGACCGGTCCTCCTGTTGGTGGTTTAGGTGCTCTTCCTCCTTGGCCACAAGTAGCTCCGCTTGCGCCGCTACTTGTATGCTCTTCGAATGTCGTCCATGTAAACGTAGGTGCTGGACGTTTGCTGCGAGATGTCGAAGCAGTAGTGGTGCTTGAGCACGAGATTGCATCCCAAAGCTTGTTGAAGAATCTTTTGATTTTATCAAGCTTATGATCTACCTTTTTAAGACGAGTGTCAAGAATTTGTTGATTTCTTGACAATATCCCCAAGGATTGGTTGGTAGTGAAGCTTGGGTCAACAAGACGAATTTCATCATCTTGCTCGAGATGTTCTTCGTGGCGAGGTTGAGGAGGTTGTTGTTGTTGTTCTTGATGCCTTGCTTCCCATTCGGCGAGTGATATTATGCGAGGAGGTCGAGATGGGAGTTGCATTAGGCTTATGGTCCGATGGTTAATTTGATGGACCATTGTATTCCTTGATTCAGGTAATGGCTTATCGACATTTAGGAGAAGTCGCATGATCTACCCTCCAAAGTAAATAGTGCGCATTTTGCCATTGTTGAAAGTGAGAAACTCATCAAGAATAAGCTGTACCCAATTAACTTGTATATTGCCAAAAATAGCATATAGAGCTCGATAGTTATTTGGGTAGACAATTTCGTACGAGCCCGTACGAGGAGTAATTGTTCTCATTAGGGCTTTATGGAGGATTCTCGCCATAGGTCGAAGAGAGGTGGACTTAAAATCCCTAAAGTTGATATTGTCATCCATGAATCGATGGTTGATGTTGTCACGAATTTGAAATTCTTATTCAGTCGACTGAACATTTTATTTTAGTCGACTGAAATGTGGGAATATTTCTAATGTATTTTTGATTAATATCTTTGAAGGATTTAATACCTAATTGTCGTCGAAGTTTTATAAAAGAGTTTTGTAATAGAGGTTTAGTAAATATATCGGCAATTTGATTTTCGGTAGAAATATGTTCTAAATTAATTATTCCTTTTTCGATATTGTCACGTTGAAAATGGTGATGAATATCTATATGTTTTGTACGAGAATGATTAACCGGATTTTTAGATAAGTTTATTGTACTTGTATTGTCACAGTATATTGTAGAATTTGTTAAATTTATATTAAAATCTTTAAGTGTTTGTTGCATGTATATAACTTGAGTGCAAGCTAAAGCAGCTGACATATACTCTGCTTCGCATGCCGAAAGCGAGACACGATTTTGTTTCTTACTAAACCAAGATACAAGTGATTTTCCAATGAAATGGCAAGTACCACCTGTACTTTTTCTATCTGTTCGAGATCCACCAAAATCAGCATCACTGTATGATACTAACTCAAATGGACATTCCTTTGGATAGAAAAGACCGAAATCTTTAGTTTTGTTAAGATATCGCATTATTCGTTTTATTGCTCTTAAGTGTGAATCTTTAGGATCGGATTGAAAGCGTGCACATAAACAAACACTCATCATTATGTCAGGTCTACTAGCGGTTAAGTAAAGCAAGGAACCTATCATACTTCTAAACAATTTTTGAGCTACACCATTCCCATTTTCATCTCGATCGAGATGTGTAATGGTACTTATAGGAGTAGGTTTAGTAGAAGTGTTTTCCATACCGAATCGCTTAATTAAATTAGCACAACATTTTTCTTGGTTTATAAAAATTCCATTTGTTAATTGTTTGATTTGAAGTCCGAGAAAATATGATATTTCTCTCATATGAGACATTTCGAACTAATTAGTCATTATATTTGAAAATTCTTTACATAAATTTTCATTTGTTGAACCAAAAATAATATCGTCTACGTATATTTGAATTATTAGAATATCTTTGGAAGTATTTTTAATAAAAAGTGTTTGATCTACTTTTCCAATTTTAAATCCCGAGTTTAATAAATAACTTTGTAAGTCTTTCATACCAAGCACGAGGTGCTTGTTTGAGACCATATAGTGCTTTCTTTAATTTAAATACATGACCCGGATATTTTTCATGTATAAATAAAGGAGGTTGTTCTACATATACATTTTCTTTAATAAAACCATTTAAAAATGCACTTTTAACATCCATTTGATAAAGTTTAAAATTGTGAAAACAAGCAAAGGCTAATAGTATACGTATTGCTTCCAGTCTTGCAACGGGAGCAAATGTTTCCTCAAAATCAATACCTTCTTCTTGATTATACCCTTGTGCTACTAGTCTTGTTTTATTCCTTGTTATATTACCTTGTTCATCTATTTTATTTTTTTAAATCCATTTTGTTCCAATTACTGATTGATTATTAGGACGGGGAACTAATTCCCAAACATTGTTACGTTCAAATTGATTTAATTCTTCTTGCATTGCGATAATCCAATAATCATCTGTTGATGCTTCTTTTGGATTTTTAGGTTCTATTGATGAAATGAAAGCTACATGACCCATTTGATTTAGTTGATTTCTTGTTCTAACTTGAAAATTTATTTCTCCTATTATATTTTGAGTTGGATGATCTCGTAATATTCTAGGAGGAGATCTTAGTTCATTATTATTATTTTCAAGGTTTGTTTCTTCTATATTTATCAATTCTTCATCATCTTTTATATTAAAATTTTCATCAAAAGATATATGCAAAGTTTCTTCAATTAAGTTTGTTCGTTTATTAAAAACTCGATATGCTTTACTTCGTTCTGAGTATCCTACGAAAATTCCTTCATCAGCTTTTGAATCGATTTTTCCTAATTGATCTTTTGTATTTAAAATGAAACATTTTGATCCAAATATTTTAAAATAAGATATATTTGGCTTTTTATTATTAAATAGTTCATAAGAAGTATTTTTAGTTAATGGTCTAATTGATATTCTATTTAATACATAGCATGCAGTAGCAACGGCTTCTGCCCAAAAATGTTTTGATAGAGAACATCCATTTAATAATGTTCTTGCGCATTCTTGTAATGTTCTATTCTTTCTTTCTACAACTCCATTTTGTTGAGGAGTTCTAGGAAAAGAAAAATTATGATTTATTCCTTTCTTTTTACAAAAGTTTCAAAAACTTCATTTTCGAATTCGCCTCCATGATCGCTTCGAATATTTTTAATTTTCAAATCTTTAGTGTTTTGAATTCTTTTGACAAATGTTTTAAAATGCTCAAAAGTGTCACTTTTATTTTTCAAAAAAATAGTCCATGTATATCTTGAAAAACCATCAACTATTACAAATACGTATCGATTATGATTAATGGATTGAACTTGTGTTGGTCCGAATAAATCCATATGTAGTAATTCTAATGGTTGTAAAGTTGAAATATTTTTCTTAGATTTGAATGATGATTTCGTTAATTTACCTTTTTGACAATCATCACAAAGATTTTTTATTTTAAAGTTTATTTTGGGTAAACCTCTTATTAATTCATTTTTAGAAAGTTTTCTAATGGTTTTAAAATTTATATGACAAAATCTTTTGTGCCATAACCAAGGATCATTATCTTTGGCAAGTAAACACATACTTGAATTATGATTAATATTCATATTTAAAACATAAATATTTCTATCTCTATTTCCTTCAAAAATAAGATTTTGGTTTTGTCAAAAATACTACATTTATTATTCGAGAAAGTTATTTTAAAACCTTTATCACATAATTGGCTTATGCTAAGTAGATTATGTTTTAAATTTTCAACTAATGAAACATTTGTTATAAAAGGTAAATTTGATGTACCGTAATTGTTCACATCTCCTTTGCCAATGATATACCCTTTTAAATTGTCTCCGAAGGTAACCGAGCCACCATCAAAGTATGTTATGTTTGTAAGCATATCTTTGTCTCCGGGCATGTGTTTTGAACAACCACTGTCTAATATCCATTTTTTCTTTTTGAGTGGGACCTGAAAATAAATATGAAATTATTGGTACCCACCTTTTAATAGGGTCCTCAAAAGTTAGAGTTTAGGAAACCAAACCCAATTTGGTTTAGTATCCTTTTTATAAATATAGTTTTCATTATGATGAACATTATCCATAAATGTTTTAATGTATTTATTTCTTATTAAAACATTGTTAGTTTTTGGTATCCAAATTTTAACTACCTTATTTTCTACTTTTGTTTTAATAGGTTTCTTTAGCAATATTTGTTTTGAATCCATATTCCTCTTAAAATTTGTATTTTTCTTTTTAGGAATTTTTGACTCCTTTTTATATCCTAATCCATGTTCACTTGAAGAGAATTGAGAATTTTCTAAAATCATAGATAAATTTTTTCTTCCTTTGTTAAAGTTAGAAACATTTTTAGTGATGTCATCTAATCTAGATTGAAGACTATTATTTTCCAACTCAATTCGTCTAATCTTAGTTTTTAACTCATGATTTTCAGAAACAATTATATCATTCTTTGTTTTTTGAGTTTCAACTTCTTGACTTAAGAGTGATAATTGAGTTTCCGAATTTGAATGAGATTCTTGAACTTTTTCAAGTTCTTCTTCTAAGATTTTCTTTTCATCTTTTAACATATCCCTTTCAAATTCAGCTTTGTTTTGATTTTCATGAGTTTCTTTGAGTTTCTTTTTAAGAGTTTTTATTGTGCTTAAAATTTCAGTGTTTACTTCAATTAAATAGTCGAAAGTTAAATTATCTACCTCAGATTCTTGAGCCATGAAGCATACATTTGCCTGTTCATTGTCACTATCACTATCATTTTCGGATGAAGATGAATCTGAATCGTCCCATGTTACAGAAAATGCCTTCTTTTTGAATTTATCCTTCTTGTTTTTGTTGTTGAAGTTTTTCTGATTTTCCTTCATTTGTTCTTGACAATCTTTTTGCATGTGTCCTTTCTTGTGACAATTGAAGCATTCTATATTTGAGGATGAAGGTTTGTTCAAGAAATTCTTTTTGAATCCTTTTTTGTTTCCTTTTCTATAGTTTAAGAATTTCTTGAAATTTTTTGGCTATAAATGCTAGATCCTCATCTTCAGACTCTGATTCTTCCTTTTCCACATGAAAAGCAACATTCTTTCTTTCTTGAGCTTGATCCTTTTTTAGCTTGCATAATTACTTCATACGACATAAGATTTCCAATCAATTCTTCTGGTTTCATTGTAGATAGATCATTTGCTTCCTCGATTGCTAGTACTTTTCTCTCCCATTCATCAGTGAGTGAATTTAGAACTTTAGACACAATGTCAAAGTCCGTGTATCTTTCTCCTAGTCCGATTAGAGCATGATGAATGTCTTGAAATCTTGAGTACATGTCATTGATGGATTCATTTTATCGCATTCTAAAGTTTTGGAATTGATTCTTCAGCACAGATATCTTTGTTTGTTTAACCTTGTTTGTGCCTTAATGTATGACTTTAGGTGTTTCCCATATCAGATATGCAGTAGTACATATGCTAACATGGTTGAATTCATTTCTATCCAGGGCGCAAAATAGCATATTCATAGATTTGGCATTTGCACTAGCTTCGTTCTTTTGAATTTTTGTCCATGTAGGATAATCGGTTGTGGGTACAACGAACTCTACTTGAGTAGCATTCCAGGCTTCGAACTTGTTGCTTGCATATAAATCCTCATCCTTGTAGCCCAACAGTTATAGTTTAGTCCATTGAATAGAGGAGGTCTTTGGGTAGATTGTCCTTCCGCAAATGTAGAACTATAGGCAGATGTTGTGCTTGTACTTGGGTTATTTTCCATATTATCAATATGTCTAATAACGGTGTTATGGTTATAGGACGGCCTTGCTCTGATACCAATTGAAAGAGGCTAAGCGGTAGGATCGTGTAATATGGAATAATGAAATAGTCTAGATAGATAAAGTAGGTAAATGCAAGGTGACGCCAGGATTTTATACTGGTTCGGACCTCTCGTCCTACGTCCAGTCCCTAAGCTTCACTTAGGAATTTCACTAACTAACACCCTCACTTCACCCGGAGGAATAGGTTTATAACTTACCCGAACAACCGAACGGGATTTCTTGCCTCAACTACCGAAGAGGACTTCAACTCAATTACTAAAATACAATATTCGATTGTTGTGTTCTTGTCAACACTAATGAGTCTAATGTAGTACAATATTCCTATAATCTTATCCTCGAGAGTATGCAATGTGTTTGAAAAGATTTAGAAAATGTGAATTGCTATGAATCAAAAGAATGTTATAAATAAAAACAATGATTCAAGCAATAGATTAGTGAATGCTTTGAGGGTATCTAGAAAATATGAACAAGAGAATAGTTAGATTAAAGCAAGAGAATTCGGTGAATTAAATGATGTTAGAATCATGTATATATACTTGTAGAAGAGATGCATATGTCGTCAAAGGTTGCAAACAAGAGATGCTTCCATTTCCATTGATGAATGGTTGTAACTCTTGGGAAGAAGAAGGTGTCTTTTCAGAGAAAATTCGCAGGTTTAAATTCAGTCGACTGAGCAGGAGATTCGGTCGACTGAGCAGGAGATTCAGTCGACTGAAAATATGAAAAAAAAATTCAAGAACAATTTCAGTCGACTGCACAGGCAATTCAGTCGACTGAAACTGTGCAATTTTGTATATGTGTACAGTTTCAGTCGACTGGCCATGTCTGTTCAGTCGACTGAAGTATAAAAGTATGCACAGTGAACATGTGAATGAAGTTTTATGAATGTGTTCTAATGTTCGTGCAAATCTCTTGAGGATAGATTTTAACAAATAATCTAGACTAAGACCCATAGAAAATCATACTAATGTTTATACTTTGGTCTTCATCGACCTTCTTCTAGCTTTTGCATATATCTCTTCCTATTTGTTGAAGCTCATTGTCATTGATCAAAATTTTCGTGTATCAACATTCTAAATATCAACTATTTAAATCCTTAAGTACAACTTGGACATTAAAATGGCGTTTGGATTCGGTGAGACCGGGATCGGGTTTCCATATTTGGATATCCGAAAACCACATCGTTCAAAAATAAACGTTAGGTCGTGAATCTAAGTGGAGTTCAAGTGAAGACTCGAGGTGTAGGAACTATTCGTCAGTATAACTCTAGGGGTGATTCCTTATGAGTTTGACGGAGATAGTACTTACAGGTTCGAGATCATGATTCAGAGTGCAAGGGCTATGGTCGTTGACTCTGAGGGTGATTCCAAAATGAGTGCAACGAGATAGTGCCTTCGGTTCTGTTCGAACCCGGAACGGACTTGTATCGATTGAATGCTTTCAGAACATCGTCAGGTGGACGATGAGCATTCTAAGATAGATGTGTCCTACAAAGGTAATCGCAGCCTCAAGCCTCATCAACTGGGAATGGCTAAAACAGGGGAGGTGCAGCAAGGTTAAGTGGGTCATGCCCAAGTAGGACGAGATTTACCCCTGCCTAGATGTCCCTTTTTATTTCGGTTTTGTGGGCGGTTGGATCTGCAGCCAACTACGGGGTGGTCTTGTTCGGGACTGTTCAGTAAGGAATGGTCCCGACCTTGTGTTGCAGAGGATCGGGAGTGGTCCTCGGTACGGTGATCTAGGCCACGTACTGTGACGGGCGGTACCCCAGTAGCCCTGCCATTGTATGGAATCCAAACTCCAATAAGTGCCTGTACGGTTTTGATTGTGCCTAACTATGTTGGAACGTGAGATGTAAGCATTCCAGCTAATTCTGTATTTTATTTTGAAAACCCTAGACACTATCATAATATCACTGGATTTCCTATCAAATGTTTTGGTTTGCGTAAGGTAAAAGCTTTTCCATGTTTATGTGTGGGAAGTCTTATGTGATACCTTTCTTTTCAAAGGATTTTCTAAAGTTAAGCAATTTTAAACCGTTTACTCACACCAGACCCTTTTCTGACCCGAGTGTTTATTTTCTGTTTTATTAAACTCTTGGGTACTCATATTATGTATGAGTAGTCAAGTGATTCAGGTTTCTTGACAAATTCTGGAGGAGCTTTGGGAGCAGGAGGCTTCAGCGTGTAGATATATAGTTGGAGTTTCCGCTGTGTGTTATTCTGTATTGTTGTTCTTGTATTGTACATTAGACAGAAATGTTATAACTGTCTAAATTGAGATGTATAGTTGTGTACTCTGATGTATATGATACTATATATATGTTATATATTATATTTCATTCGTTCCGCTGTGAGATTCTGATGTGTTGTTGTTCTTTCTTTTCTTTCTTTTCTTCTTCTATCATTTTCTTTCTTAAATAGTGATGCATCTTTCTGGTGATAGAAAGTCGGGTCGCTACAATTAACATAGCCTTAATTAGTCGCCAGAAGCTAATACTATAGATGACTGCAGCATTTGTAGCGTTTAGTTTTGGGCCCCTTGATAAGGGATGTTACACCTTAGTATCAGAGCATGGTTTATGAAATACTTTAACTAAAAATGATTTTTTGGAAACATGATCCTTAGAAATTAGTGTTAAGATTGGGGCATGGGATAACGTTATGGTAACGTACTTGTATTTGCTATATATATATAAGTGAATGCTATCTCTTTAGGCTCCTATCTTAGTTAGGCTATTCATTTGTATCTCACATGGTTTAATAAAGACATGGGCAGAAGAAGAGGAAGAGTAAATCTTGGAGGATATTGCACCACCACTAATGGAAATGCTTGACCAAATACTAGGAGAGGTGCCGGTCAGGCACAAGCTAAAACTATTGGTGCAGGAGTTCCACAGATGCACATGAAAGCAATGTATTAGTTCTTTGTAATCATGATGCAAGATGGAATAGAAGGTAGAGTTACCAGAGGTAATGATGCTGCAGGTGGAGGTCAGGAAGTTTCGATGGTCAATTAGTATGCTAACTTGAGTAGAGACTACATCAGGCTGTGAAGGAAGCCGTTTATTGGTACTAAAGATGCGATCGAGGTGGATAATTGGCAATTGCATGGCGAGATAATTTTTGCTGACTTGGGATTGAATGATGCATAGAAGAGGGGATTAGCTTCGAGGCAGGTGTAGGAAGCAGCTCTATTCTGGTGGGATACTGTTACTGCTGGAGTTGATGAGGAAGCTGGAGTTGATGAGGGAATCATAACTTGGGAGGAGTTTAGGAGAAGGTTTTAAGAAAGATTTATGTCTGTAATGGAGCAGTCGGCAATGGTGAGGAAGTTTGCAGAGTTGGAACAAGGAGATATGTCCGTCTTGGAGCATGCGAGGAAGTTTGAGGATTTGGCCCGATACGGGTATGCTTTGGTGGACACTATGATCAGGAGGAATGAGAAGTTCATAAGGGGCTTGAGGCTAGAGTTGATAAGTGCCACTTTGCCACATTTGAGAGATCTCGGTGATGTAGTGGTTGAGATGGCATTAAGGCAAGAAGAGGCGTTGACTTGCTTAGGGAAGAAGATGAAGGAGGCCCAGATGGGACAGGGCCAGAAAAAGAAGTTTTTCTAGAAAAAGAATGCTATGAAATGGGGAGCACAGAAGAAAGGAAAGGATGAAGTGGTTTGTGACAAATGCAACAAGAAAGGACATTATGCTAATGAGTGTCGAATCAGTAAAGGTAAAGGAAAAGAGGCTGTTGGAAAGAAGAATGTTAGATGTTTAAATTGTGATCAAATCAGTCACTACATGAACAAGTGCCAGAGCCTGCAAGAGAAGGAAGGGGGTAAGTTTATGCTTTGAAGCCCAAAACCTCAAGGGCAATAGTGCAGGTCAAAGGGAAGGCTGTTTCGGGAGGCTTGCTGCAGATCATGGTATGTCTGTTAACATTCTATTTGACACTAGAGCATCTCATTCTTTTATTTCTCGATGTTTGGTAGATAGGCTTAATCTAGAACCCTTATACATAGTTAATTCCTTAAGGGTTGCAAATTCGATAGGAGGGTATGCAACATTTGGTATGAGTGTGACCATTTAGAGTTTGATATGCTAGGCTATACTTTTGATTGTGGTTTGCATGTGTTTGACATTATGGGATTTGGGATTATCCTTAGGATGGATGGTTTGAGTAAATATGATGTTAGAATATTTTTCCATGATAGGAAAATATCACTTAGTCACCTAGATATTAGTGAACGGATAGTTTATACCGTAGAGAATCCTAATTGTGAAGTGAATGCTTTATTAGGTATCATGGAACTGGAGGATGAGTTGCATCGAGTCTTTGTAGTTAGAGAATTTGCTGATGTATTTGAGCTGGTAGTTTGAATGCCAATGAAACGAGCCATAGAGTTTTAGATTGATATGGTGCCTGGAGCAGAGCCAGTGAGTAGGCCGCCGAGTAGGATGAGACCCACCGAGGTGAGAAAGTTGAAGGTGTAGTTGGTGGATTAGGAAGGCAAGAGTTTTATCCGACCAAGTAGTTCACCATAGGGGCAGCCGTTGTATTTGCTAAGAAGCCGAATGGATCGTTGAGGCTATGTATCGATTATCATAAGTTGAATGAGAAGATGAAAAAGAACCGATATCCATTGCCAAGAATTGACAATTTGTTCGATCAGCTAAGTGGAGTCAAGGTATTCTCTCGGCTGGATTTAGCTACGGTACTTCATCAGCACAAAGTGGCAGAGAATAGCATTCTTTTGACGGCGTTTTAGACAAGACATGGATTATACCAATGGTTAATTATGCTGTTCAGACTAACTAATGCATCGACATTCTTTGTGGATCCGATGAATAGAATTTTTCGAGAGCACTTGGATAGATTATTCTTGGTCTTCATAGATGACTATTTGATATACTCTAAGGATGAGATGGAGCATGAAGTTCATCTTAGAGTTATGCTCGAAACGTTGAGGGAGCATCAATTGAAGGGTAAGTTTTCAAAGTGTCATTCTTGGAAGAAGGAAGTGATATTCCTTGGTCATGTGGTCTCAAAGAAATGGTTGCTTGTATATCCGACCAAGATTAAGGCAGTGAATAATTGGAAGAGACCCGAGATGGTGACCAAGATTAAGAGCTTTCTTAGATTTGTTGGATACTATTGGAGGTTTATAAAGTATTTTTCACAGATAGCTACGCCAATGACTATGCTTTCGAGAAAAGATGTGAAGTTCATATGGACTAAGTGTGAGGAAGCATTCCAGAGCTTGAAACACTTATTGACCCATGTATCGGTGTTAGTGGTTTCGGAGGGGAATCAAGATTTGGTTATTTATATTGATGCACGTGGAACTGGATTTGAAGCCATGTTGATGCAAAGAGGTCAAGTGATTGCTTATGCTTTTATACAGCTCAGACCACATGAAGTTAGGTATCAAATATATGACTTGGAATTAGCTGCCATAATATTTTCTTTGAAGGTATGGAGGCATAATCTTTTAGGAGAGCGATTTAAGCTTTATACTGTTAAAGTTCTTTTTCTCTCAGAAGGAGCTAAACATGAGACAACAATGATGGTTGGAGTTTATTGCTGCTTATGATTTCGAAAATTAAGTACACACTTGGAAAAGGAAACAAGGTGGCGGATGCAATCAACCGGAAAAATCAGAATGTCGTATTGGCTATGATTGCTGAGTGGAAAATTTGGAAGCATTATCAGCATATAGTGTGCAGTTTAGATCCGAGGTAGGTTCAAGTGCAGGAAGTGCTATGTTGTCTTGTTTAGTAGTTCGACCAGTAATGATTGAGAAGATAGCTTCTAAACAGGAGAAGGATCGAGTTTTGGCTGAATGAATCAGAAGGCTGAGGGGGAGAGCGATGACCTAAAGGATTTCAGTCTTGACCAAAATGAGTGATTGAGGGAGAAAGGAAGGTTGTATGTTTTGAATATAGGAGAACGAGGAAGGAATTTTAGGATGAGTGCCATGGTTTAAGTTCATATCCATCCAGAAGGAACGAAGATGTATCAGTATATGAAGAGAAGTTTCTTCTGGGAAGGTATAAAATGAGACATTGGTTTGTGTGTTAACCAGTCTTGACTTGCCAACCATAAAGGCTGAGCACCAGAAGCCTAGTGGATTGCTTCAACCATTAGTAGTTCCGTTGTGAAAATGGGATACTATCTCTATGGATTTTATTGATGGGTTGCCATGGTTTAGAAGAGGAAATGAAAGCATGCGAGTCACAGTAGATAGACTGACTAAGGGTTCCCTTTTCATTCCGGTAAAGTCAACTAGGACAGCCCCTATTTTTGCGAAGATATTTATGAAGAATGTAGTTAGACTGCATAGGATTCCTAGTGATAGAGATTCCGTGTTTACTAGTGAGTTCTTGAAAAGTCTACAGGAAGCATTAGGAACCAAGCTCAACATGAGTACCGCCACTATAAGAAATTTTAATTTTGGTGGCGCACAAAAAATGCTACCAAAACTTATGGTAGCATTTTGATAAACGCAAGATAAAGCCCGCAACTAAAAATCCATAGTTTTTAGTTGCATTTATTCAATGCCACTATAAATCCTTTCATTGTAGCGTTTCATAAATGCCACCAAAAATCTTTTTGTAACATTTTAAAAATGCCACCAAAAGGTTTTTCGGTGCTACTAATAGAGTTTCAAACTTTACCCCTACTTTACGGTTGCGTTTACTCAACGCCACTATAGTTGTGTTTTTGAAACGCTACTAAAAATTATTGATCATTTTGCACCATTTTTTCATGCTATTATTTCCTGTTCATGGTCTATTTTTTTATATCAATCAACAATCACTCACATAATCATCATATTCAAACAATTAAAAAACATATTAATCATATAATCAAATAAAATATCCATAACCATTCTAATACAGTTTTTTGATAAAATGACCAAACTCACATACAATAACCATTCGTATACAAATTTACACACCTAGTACTAATAAAATGTTATACCAAACTGATGCTAACAAAACGCTTGATTTCCCATAATAACTGAACTACCATAAAATCCATACGTCGATGACTAGCTAAGCAAATACCATAAGCAACTAATAATTTCTTCGGAGAAGTTCATCCACCTGTAGACAAGTAATAATCAACAATGAGGATCTAAAACTTCTATTTATGCAGGTTGTTCTCGGTTTTGAAACTAAAATTTCTATCTAAAACTTCTATTTATTATTTATCAGCCATGCCAAATAATAATCAACAATGAGGATCTGAAATAGACTGTCTATTTATGCAGGTTGCTCTCAATTTTGACACTGTGAGACATATGTTCCGTAATCATTATAAGTACACGCTGGTCAGCTTAGCTAAAGGGTAAAATAATAATGTTTTAAATTCATTTAAATAGTCTTGTGTTTTATGAGCTACATTTATTAAGATATGATTTTCAGCATTTTTCTATAATGGTTATTACATATATTAACGTCTATCAACCGTAGGTAAATTAAGAAAACAAGATAATCTCGGATTTACTTCACAAGTAGAATAGCCACATTATAAACATTTGTTACTTGAACATAAACTAGCAAAGTTGTGGCAAGTTAGAGATATTTATAACTATTTTTACTTACAAATTTTCAGTTGCATACAAAATTGCCTTGTGATATCCCGGAAATTTATGGCAATATCAATTTAATAATCTATATAAAGATTAAATTGATTTGATAATATTTGTCAATAATAATTTAAATTGATTTAATAATCTTCGTTTAAATAAATATTTAACTTATAATTTATCTTTTAAAAGCTAATCTAAACTGTTTCTATTTATAATGTAAATATGTATATATTGGCATATATTATAAATAGATCAGTTTTGTTTTTAAATTTAATAGATAAAGCTATGTTTTCTAATTCTATTATTTTTGATAATTTGGAAATTTATTATTGAATAAATAATAATATGAATTTAAAAATACTCAAGATAAATTTAATTTGTTAAAAATAAATTCTAGCCTAGGTTTAAATTTAAATAAAAGATTGTTTTGTTCTTTTTATTTTAGCTTTATAAAATAAGTAATTTATTTATGTAGTGATTGCATTTATGAATCATTTTAAATTAACAATGAGTTATTTTTTTTAAACAATAACAATAATGTAATATCTTCAAAATGGATTTTTAATGAATCGAAATTTGTTATTATAACACATACTTTGGGAAGCTATGATTTGGGATATAAAATAAATTCTTTCAAGAATGTTTAAGATAAAATAAATTTTATAAAATATTTAAACAAAGCAAAATAAAACAGCTATGTATATAGGATGTAAGGCATTTCCATGCAAGTGAAAACATTTGTATGTAACTTGTAAAAGTTTTGAATGCAAGAACAAATCAGGTAAATATAGAAGTAAAACCTGTAAAAAGAAATGCAAAGCAAAGAAATAAGTAAGAAAAAAAAACAAATAATATCTAAACACAGTATGCAGGTTAGGAAAAAAAAGAATGTAGAGCAAAGTTAAGTAAACAAAGTTAAATATTTATGCTTGTAAAAGAAATGCAAAGAGTAGTATAAATATGAATGTAAACTGTTGGAATGCAAAGTAAAGTTCAGAACATATGCTTGTAAGTATGCAAGACAAAGTAAAACATAACTAGACTTTGCATAAATAGGTCTGTAGCCTGTAGATAAAAATGTAAAGCAAAGTATAATTTAAGAAATACAATGTGAAGAAACAAAGTAAAGTACAAAAAAATATGCAGGCAAGAATAGAAAAGAAGACAGGTGTGAAAACATAAAATAAAATGTTAGTGGCTTGTAAGATTAAGATTCTGACATGTATAAACAGCAAGTATAAAACAAAATAAAGTAAGAAAAAATAGTTGCAGGGTGACTCTAGAACAAAGTTACAAAGTAAAGTAAAAATAAAATATTGTGCAGGTAGCTTGTAGATGAAGGTTCAAGCAAAGAAAATGTAAAAATATCTGAACATAAGATTGTATTAGTAGGAAACATATAGTACATTATCTTTCATCTCAGCATAAAACTAGAGTCAATTCGAAATCTAATTGAACATCTCAGCCCCCCCATTTGATAAAAATCTCTGATACAAAAAGAAAATGTTTGTACAAATTTATACAAACCCTGTAAAACTCATTTCTATATATATCTTCTCATCTCTTCTCATTTCAATTGGTTCAAACCAGAGAAGAACTATATTGCAAGCCTCTTCATTTTTATACAAACTCAAATATAACACTGGAAACATTATTCAACAATAAGCAAACAAGATGAAATAAAAAGGGAGATCAAAGCAAAGGTGTTTTACAGTTTCAGAAGTTCAAAACAGTTTTCAAAGATTTGTCTTCATTCTTCGATTCTGTGAGTAACTTCAAATTTTAAATAACTTAAGTAGTAATCTAGTTGCATAGAATTTCTGGGAAATATTATGTTTGAATTCCAGTATATATATTGGTGTTTTTCTCTGTATTCATATAGGAATGACTGATATCAATGTTCTGTTTAATTTTGGTTACTCTCTGCTCATATTTCCAGGTTCTCATTTGATTTTAGTTCGACATCTCGTGATGTAATCCTTATTTAAGCTTAAGTTTCAGGTGAAACTTGTGTATTTCATTACCAAAATTTAGTTTTAAATTTTTTATTTTAGTAAAAGAAATATGTTTTGTCTCTGGTAATCAAAATAACAGACAAATCTGTAAATAAGTGAAAATCCCAACATCGCGATTCAATGCTTTAGGCATGCAATCTGGAACACTATTCAAACTCATGATTTTTAAAACTAATTGGATTATTTTTAATGGGGTGGTATGAGAGCAGTTTGGGTTTGTTCAATTTTTGCATTTCGAGTTGCCGGGGTCGGTCTCATTGATCAGAGGGGTTGGGGCTTGGGCTAGAGGTGGAGGAGCGAACAGGGAGTATGGGAAAAATGTTGAGATGGTCGACCAATGACCATGGAAGCGGCAGCGGTGGTTTAAAGTTTTTAAACCTATTTTTTCTTTGGTTCGGTTTTGCGCCTCATACGTCTTTAGTTAGTGACCGAGTTCGACGCGCTTATGGGGACTTGAAGAGGGGACATGGTCGGGGTTGTAGCCGGAGGCGATGGCGTTCCGATGATCGGCATTGGGAGGACGGCACGTTGACAGTTTGGGAAGGGATGGGAATGGTGTTTCCAGGTTTTGCTTTGTACTGCTTGTTTTTGATTTGGGCATGGTGATGGATTTTGGGGAGTCGTGATGTTATCGGAGGGTAGTCGGCGACATGTTGAAGCTCAGGTGAGCGGCCGGAGTTGGCTGGGCCCACGGTGCATGTGCACCGTGCCATTGAAGTGCAGGAGTGTTTTGTGGGTGGTGCAGGGTTTTAACTCGGGACATACTCGAGTCGTTCGAGTATATGACTCGAAGTAGGGGAGTGGGGAACTCGAAGCAGACCTGGGCGCACTCGAGTATATGTTGTTTTAGACATTTGTAATCCTGGAAGAAAATCTGTTTCAAATAAAATTCTAGTGAAAAACATTAAATTGTAAACTAGATTTAACAAAGCTTAAATCCAGATTTAAGTTTGAATTCAAGTTTATTTTGAAATTCAAATTTGAAATGAAATCAAAAGTTTAAGATTATTTAAATGTGGATTTCAGGTTTACAAACCTGACCATTTTCAGGTTTAAAATTTCAATTTAAATTTTGGAAACTGAAATTCAAACAGAGGTTTAAATTCAAAGTTAAGTATAGATTCAAATGAACTTTTGAATCTAGGGTTTAAAAAAAAATTAGCTTTTAAATCAAGAATTAAAAAACCCAGTTTTCAAAAGTAAGATAAATGTAATGTAATGTAAAAAGCCAAAATTTTTATAAAAATTAAGTAGTAAATTTAATGGCTTTCTTATATAAGTAATAAATGTTTTTTTTACATTTCTTTTTAAAGTTTATCAATTGAATTTAAACTTGACTAATGTTAAATGATAACTCATTTTGAAATCTTAAATTCCAAATGGAATTCAAATTTAAATCCAAAAAGGGGGTAATGTCTAAAATACACTTTAATATTTGTTAAATCAGGTTAAAAAGAATTAATTTATCTTAGAGATAATTAAGATATTGAAGGGAATAAATTAATAAGTTAATTAATGACTGACTTATGTATTTACTTTATAAAGTAGTAATTTAGATTAATTTATAAATAAAGATAAATCAAGAAGTAAATTAAGGAATGATATTAGTTAATAAAGATAATTAACTAAAGATTATTAATTAATATATGTGATTAATTTTGGTAATTAATTGGATTAATTAGACAAATCTATTGTAAGTGGTTAAGTGTAATTACTTGATAAAAAGTAACTAAGAGATTAATTACTTATTGTAATTAATTTTGATAAATGATTAATTTAAGTTAATTAATTTAGTTTAATTAATTTAAGAAAATCATTTGATAAATTGATGAGTGTAATTACTTAGTGTATTCAATGGAGCATAATTACTTGGGAAAGTAATTAATGTTAATTACTGAATGTAATTAGTGAAAATGATGTGTTAATGAAGTAATTTGGATAATTACTTTTGTAATTAATCAAAGGATTAATTAAAGGAGATAATTAATTATGGGATAATTAGTTTATTAATATAAGTAACTAATGATGGTTAATTACTACAATGTTATTAATCAAGGGTTTGAGTTAAATTAAAGATTAATCATTTAATGTAATTAATTAAATAAAGTAATTTATTTAATTCTATATTAAAGATCATTAATTAATAATTAATGATGTAATTAGGAATTGGTTAATTTAGGAATAATCAATAATGGGGTGATTAATTTATGTAATTAATTAAGAATAAATGTAATTAATTTTAATTAATAAATAAAGTAATTAAATGTTAATTACTATGAATGATTTAGGATAATTAATTTGTGAAATTAAATAAAGACTAATTACCTATTGTAATTAGAAATGATTAACCAAAGGTGTTTAATCAAGAAGAATATCTATAAATTAATCAATTAATTCGATTTACAATTAATTAATGCTTTGTATAAGCAGGATTTATAGATAAAGAATTAATTTAATTCGCTTTAAATTAATTAAAAATAGAAGTAGTTAATTTAATTCATTTTAAATTGATTACAAAATGGTATGATTATAAATCATTGCTTATGAATGATATGGATATTTCATTTGATGATTGTGAATTTCTGATCTGACATGAATAACATCTATGCGATATGGATGCTTGGTTTAAATATGATAATATTTAATTATCTGTTTGGATGATGATATTAATTATCTGTTTATGATGATGATGTGATTATCTATTGTGATGTTATGAATATTCTATCCGTGTGTATATTGAATTTTATTAAATTAAACTGTTAAGACTAAATAGACGACTTGGCCTTAAAAGACACGTTTTGGATTTCGATGAGACCGGGATCGGGTTTCCACATTTGGAACATCCGAAAACCACATCGATTCCAAATTAACGATAGGTCGTGAATCTGAAATGAAGATGAAGATTCAGAATGCAAGGGTTATTGTCGTTAACTCTGAGGGTGATTCCAAAATTAGTGTAACGAGATAATGCCTTCGGTTTCGTTCGAACCCGGAACGAACTTGTATGGATTGAATGCTTTCAACACATCGTCAGGCGGGCGATGAGCATTCTAAGAAATATGTTCTCTAAAGGTAATCGTAGCCTCAAGCCTCATCAACCGTGAATGGATAAAACAGGGGAGGTGCAGCAAGGTTAGGTGGGTCATGCCCAAGCAGGACAAGGATATTTCCCTGTCTAGATGTCCCTTTATTTTCGGTTGTGTGGGCGGTTGATTGCAACAACTGCCGGGGTTTATCTTGTTCGGGACTGTTCAGTAAGGAATGGTTCCGGCCTTGTGTTGCAGGAGGTCGGGAGTGATCCTCGGTATGTTGATCTAGGCCACGTACTGTGACGGGAGGTACCCCAGTAGCCCTGCCATTGTATGGAATCCACAATCCAATAAGTGCCAACAGTTTTGATTGTATTACCCACTTTTATGTCTAGTAGCTGGAATTTAATGAATGTAACAATTTCGGCTATTTTCTATTTACTTGAAAACCCTAGACCTATTATAATATCACTGGATTTCCTATCAAATGTTTTGGTTAGCGTAAGGTAAAAACTTACCCATGTTTATTTTGTGGGGAGTATTACGTGAATGCCTTTTTGTTTTCAAAGGATTTTTAAAAGTTAAGCAACTTTAACCTGTTACTCATACCAGACCCATGTCTGATCGGAGTTTATTTTTGTTTTTCATGAACTCTCGGGTACCCAAATTTTTACGGGTAGCCAAGGGATTCAGGTTAGCTTTGACGAATTCTGAAGGAGAAATGGAGCAGGAGGCTTCAGCGTTGTAGATATACTTATAGTACCGCTGTATTGGTATCTTTGAGTTATTTGTTTGAGTTGTGTTGTATTAACTAGACAGGTGTCTGTAACTGTCTAGTATGTGATGTATTATCTGTATAACTCTGATTGATGTTGTATATTATGTAAATACTTATGTGATTATTATAATTTATTCGTTCCGCTGTAAGATTCTGATGTTGTTGTTCTTCTTCTCTATCTTTTCTATTTTCTCATCCCTTTCTTTCTTCAAGACGAAACGGTTTTCTGGGCGTAGGAAGCCGGGTCGTTACATGCCTCCCCGATTTTTTCCCTTCTGTATGCCACTCTCCAAGCCATTATTCATGTAAATGTGCCTCCCCGTTCTGACCACGGTTGTTAACCACTAGCATCGGCAGCTTCCTCGGAGGGCGTACATTATGCTGTGGGTATTCACCTTTCACAGTGGAGCCACATATGCATTTCTTCTAGGGGATCCTCATATAGCGCTAAGCTTGAGGTATCTCAGAATTAGCAGCTTTTGGCTGTTCAGAGTGGTAATTCTTCCACCGTTGGAGTTGTAGATGTCGGCACGGTTCGAATCACCAATGTTCTCCTTGATTTTCATTGTGCAGTATGCCTTCTCCAATCCATTATCACTTGGTAATGATCTTTCTTCTTTGGACTTGCTGCTTCTTCTTCTTCTTGAGCCAACGAAATCAAGCTTGCCTTGCACTTGCACTATTTCCCTTTTTGATCGTTTCTTCCCTTTAGTTTTTCTGCTAGTTGTCGGTTAATGCCCATCGCATTGGCTAGGACTTCTGTGCTGAATCCACTTAAGATGTTGCTTCCCGAGTTCTCGCTTTCTCTCTCACTCTCGCCATGTTGCTATCTTTTATTGCTAGTGTTGGCGGTTGAGTCCATAAAAATATATTAAAATAATTACCAACAACAAAGGAGCAAGCAGTCCATCCTCCTCGCTTTGACCTGAGAATTGCATTTCCTTTCAAATCAACATACCCGTCTTTTGTGTAGTTACTTTCCCGTACTTCAGTGCTCTCATCCATGCATCTTTATTAACTAAAGAAATTTAGTGTGAACATATACACTTTTTTTTATGTGCACACGTATAGATATACATACATACTTACATTTTTGTTCTAAAAGATAAGAAAGTATTATTGTAAGCAAAACAAACAAGGCATTATTAAACTATTGTTGCAACTTGCATGAATAGTGATCAATCTTCTTGACTAGTAAGTGAGAAAACACGAGTTCATAGATTTCATTGTGCACATGCATGGAATAGTTCCATGGATTTCCATTATGTTATTTTCATTGCAACTCACTTTGTAAAAATATTTGAAAGGTCAAGTAGTTAGGGATTCAAACTTGAAGTGCTTACCATCATTTGGTAGATACATTACATTTGGTATTAATATATCTTACTTACAACTATTTGGGCTTGCCTCTGTGTGGACTTGGACTAAGGTATTACTTTTTGTTGGCATGTGATATTATTTATTTATTAAATCTAATCATATCTGCATACGCGGTCACAATAATATTGTCTGTAAAATTATAAATTTTTCAATATATTCTGTACTAGTTTACAGTACTTGTATTTATATTTTATATGCAAAGAATGTTTATTTTTACTGTTCTATCAAGGTAATAACTTATATCATGTGTGCCAATATCTGCAGTCCAAAATTGTTGATTGTCACCTTATTTCATTTATTTCTTTTATTATAAGTATTAGTATTACAATGTTTTTTTATTGAAGCAAAAGTTTATGTTTATTAATTGCAAGCGGACGAACAAAAGTTTATATACCAAAAGTTTTTGGTTCAGGTAATAGTAATGACCATTTTAGGGCAAATGCAACTAAATAATTTTCTTTCCTCTCATACTTCTTTGGTAAGTTGCATGATGGTTTGGAAACATTAAAATATATTTGCCATGTCCTCTAATATCATCTAAAGTACATAGACAATAACAATAATGTAAATAATGCAAATAAAATTTACCTGAAAGACTGTTTTTATCCACAGGAGTATGTACATGTCCTGGCACAGCTATGAGTACTTTTCAGGCAGACAAAGACAATGGTGAAGACATCGATGACTGTAACGACCCGCCTTTCATTCCATAGAAAAACGCATCATTAAGAAGAAAGAAAGAGATAGAAAAGAGAAAAGAAAGAAACATGCAAGATCAGAGTCTAACAGCGGAATGAATAAATTATATTATATCACATAAAACATTACATAGTATCAAATACATCAGAGTTATACAGCTAATACAACACAAAACTAGACAGTTATAATCACCTGTCTAGCAATTACAATTCAAGTACAACAGAGAAAGCGGTACAACTCAAAACACAGCGGAACCACAATATATATCTACACGCTGAAGCCTCCTCCTCCATATCTCCTCCAGAACTCATCAAAGCAATCTTGAAACACTTGACTACTCATACATAGTATGAGTACCCAAGAGTTTAATAAAACAGAAAATAATCACTCGGGTCAGACATGGATCTGGTGTGAGTAACGGGTTTAAAGTTGTTTAACTTTAGAAAATCGTTTGAAAACAAAAGGTATCACGTAAGACTTCCCACATATAAACATGGAAAAGTTTTTAACTTACGCTAACCAAAACATTTGATAGGAAATCCGGTGATATTATAATAGTGTCTAGGATTTTCAAAATAAAATAAAGAAATAGCTAGAATGCTTACATCTCACGTTCCAACATAGTTGGGCACAATCAAAACCGTACAGGCACTTATTGGATTTTGGATTCCATCAATGGTAGGGCTACTGGGGTACGGCCCGTCACAGTACGTGGCCTAGATCACCGTACCGAGGTGCTACCCTAACTCCCCTGCAACACAAAGCCGGAACCATCCTTTACTGGACAGTCCCGAACAAGACCACCCCGCAAATTGGCCGTCGCCAACTGCCAGATAACTGAAATATAAAGGGAACTCTAGACAGGGGTAAATCTTGTCCTGCTTGGGCATGACCCACTTAGCCTTGCTGCACCTCCTCTGTTTTAGCCGTTCCCGGTTGATGAGGCTTGAGGCTACGATTACCTTTATAGGACATATTAATCTTAGAATGCTCATCGTCCGCCTGACGATGTTCTGAAAGCATTCAATCCATACAAGTTCGTTTCGTGTTCGAACGAAACCAAAGGTATTATCTCGTTATACTCATTTTGGAATCACCCTCAGAGTTAACGACGATAACCCTTGCACTATGAATCACCATCTCGAACCTGAAAGTACTATTCCGTCAAACTCATCACGGAATCACCCTCAGAGTTATACTGACGAATAGTTCTTACACCTCGAGTCTTCACTCTTCACTTGAGATTCACGACCTAACGTTTAATTTGGATCGATGTGGTTTTCGAAATTCCAAATTTGGAAACCCTATCCCGGTCTCATCGAAATCCAAATGCCATCTTAATGTCCAAGTGAATTTAGTTTGAACAATTAATTCAATTGATTATTATCTATTTACACACAGATAGATAATTCACATATCACAATAGATAGTCACATTCTCATCATAACAGATAACCCGTATTATGATCACAAACAGATAATCATCAAAACCAGATAATCATCATAAACAGATAATCTATATTATCATACTTTAACTAAGAATCCATATCGTACAGATACTACTCATCTCATTACTGAGATCACAACCATCTAATCAATATCATCCATAAGCAATGATTTATTAACCATCATATATAATTAATTTAAAATGAATTAAATTAATTACCACTATCTCTAATTAATTTAAAATAAATTAAATTAATTATCACATGTATGAATCCTACTTATATATCCATTTATTAATTAACCCAGTTAATTAGTCATTCACTAAGTATTCAACTTGATTAATCATTCTCTAATTACAATAAGTAATTAGTCTTTAATTAATTTAACTAATTAATTAACCTTAATCATAAGTAATTAACATTTAATTACTTTATTAATTAACTATATTTAATTACATTTATCCTTAATTAATTACATTAATTAATCACTTAATAATTAATTATTCCTTAATTAAAAAATTCTTAATTGCATCATTAATTATATTAATTAATGATCTCTAATTTATATTTCAAATTAATCACTTTATTTAAAATTAATTACATTTAGTAATTAATCTAAAATTTAAAAATACAATTATTAATCACCCTTGTTAATATTAAATACAGTAATTAACTCCCCTTAATTTCTCATTACAAATTAATTATTCCATAATTAATTGTCTTCATTAATTAATCCCCTGATTAATTACAAAAGTATTTTTTCAAATTACTCATCTTCACTAATTACATTCCAGTAATTATCAATTATTACTTCTCTAAGTAATCCTGCTCCATTAATTACATTAAGTAATTACACTTTTTAAATCATCAAATGATTTCTTAAATTAATTAAACTAAATTAATTAACTTAACAAATCACATTATCAAAATTAATTACAATAAGTAATTAATTCCTTAATTACTTTATCAAGTAATTATACTTAACAATTTACAATTGATTATATTCAATTAATTAATCTAATTAATTATCAAAATTAAACACATTAATTAATTACTTAATTATCCTAAGATAATTATCTTATTAATTAGCAACATTTTCTATAATTACTTATTTGAGAAAAATTATCTTATATTAATTATTCATTAATCATCTCTAGTTAAATTAATCTAAATCATTATTTAAAATCAAATAAATAAGTAAATCCTTAATTAAATTCTTTTATTTATCTTAATTATTTTAAGATAACTTATTTACGTATTAATGACTCCCTTAACATTCAAATGTATTTAAAACAATACATTTCTAAATTAAATTCAAATTCCAATTTAAAAATTCAAGATTTGAAATGTTTAACTATTTAAACATATGTCCAAAATTTAAATAAATTTATAAACCTTGAAATAAAAATAAATGTTAAAGAACATTCATTACTTAAATATAAGAAAAGTTTAAAACCAAATTACTTAATTTTATTAAAGAAATCAAGCTTTTAAAATAAATTGATTATTTTACTTTTCAAATTAAAGTTAAACATATCATAACTTTAATTCAGATATTTAAAGTAAATAATTTTATCAAGTTTTAACCATTTATTTGAAATCAAATTCATTTTTAAATCTACTTTAAAACTTTTGAACTAGTTCAACATTTGAACTTACAAACTGATTTAAATTCAAGAATTTGAATCTATAGTAAACTTGAACTCATATTTAAACTTGATTTTAAATCCTAATTTAAATCTTGCTTTAAATATAAAAGTTTCATTTTAAAAACTTTGAATTCAAAAGAATTCATCAAACTTAAACTTGAATTTTAAACCCCTATTCAAAATCCTATCTTAAATTTTTGATTTCATTCAAAATTTAAAAACTGCAAACTGACAGGCTTTATACCCTGAAACAAACAAACCCGAGACGTCAACAACATGCTACGAGTTAAATCCCTATCTCCTTCGAGACACAAACATGAAACCCGAGGGAAACTTCGAGTCAAAAACCCTGCACAACCCCAAAGTTCATCAGACCCAACATATGCACGGTGCATATGCACCGGTGCTCCGGCAACCTCCAGCCACCCTAACCCACTCCTCCAAATCGCCGTCCATCCCTCCACTTGATAACGACCTCCAGAGAACTCATTATAGTTCGAATTTAAAATTCGAGATTATAAATCAACCTGAAACACAACTGCACCAAAACATTCCAAACCTGTCAACAGCTCGAAAATCCACATCCGACCATTAACATCGATGCGACTCCGGTTAACCATCCATTTATACCCCCTCTGCCAAACTCTAAAGTCTCGTATCACTCGAAGCACTACAGAAAACAAAAGCTATAAAACTTCGACCATCATCAAAACTAGGGCTGGAAACCTGTAAATAGCCATTGTCGTCGCTACCCACTTCTGATCATCTACTTGAAATTTTTCCCTCACCCTCCAATCAACACTCCACCTCCAAGAAGAATTACAGCTTCCAAAATCCACTAGATGATTAGATAATCCCAAAAACTTCCAACACGTTCAACTCAGACAAGCTCACTCGACAACTAACTAAAAAATGAGCATTTTGTTTTAAAAAATCATGATTTCTTTCATGCATTCAAATTATAAAACTGTTTAATAATTTAAGGTGTTTGAGATTCTTGCTTTTTGAAAATAACATCTGTTATTATAGTTTTCAGAAGTAACGGATTTTAATTTAACTAAATTTTGATTTACACACCTAAATATATACTAAAACAAACATATTTTGCTTACGTAATAATTCCGAACTGAGATCAAATCATGTTGATAAGGTATTTCTATTAAACTTAGTTTTAAAAAACAGAAAATGGGTAATCAGGTTTCCTGTAAACACACACACACACACACACACACACACATATATATATATATATATATATATATATATATTTATATATATTCTCACACAATATTCATCACAATAAAAATCATACAAGCATATATATTCACATGCAGCAGATAATTAAACTTTTTGCATAGAGTTTACTCACTTCTAAAAAGAAACATGGCAGTTTCATCCAAAACAGTTTTGATTTCTGTGAACTAGAACTTGAGTTCTGGGAAATTTTGTTTAACTTTGATTTTAAAGAAAAAAACTATTTTCAAAAAAAGAAATTTACTCACTTATTAATGAAGAAGCAGAAGACACTCTGATGCAAATTCACTTCCTGAACATATTTGAAAGTTGAATCTGTATGTTGAAATCTGGGTTTTTGAATCTGCTTGTTGAAGTTTCTTTTACTTGTTATTGTAGATTTACAAAACTGCATGCTGCTCCATCTTCATTTGCTTAGATTTGAAGATGATTTAGGTGAGTTTATAGCTGAACTCCATTCCTTGATTGCTTGAGTAGAATTGAAGTTCAACATATTACGGATTTGCAGATTTTTTTTAAACATGCATTCTGTTTGGTTTTGTAGATCTTAAATTGTATTTGGGTTTTGCATTTGGTTTTTGAGTTTTCTTTAGATCTGATTTCATTTTCTCAATTGAAGACGATTGTTTGAACAAAATGAATTTGTTATGTTTCTTATCTAAAATAATAAATTTCAAAAATAAAGTACATGCCACTTGTTATATTATGATGTAGACAAATTACAAGTGTCCTTTTTATTAGTTAAATGACTAATACATGTTCTTCTTAGTACAAAAATAAATTTCCTAATTTATAAATGTATTTAAATTCTTTTAAAACCATTTCTAATTTAATTTAACATGTTTTAAATGTTTTATCAATATTTAGCCTTACATGTTTACATAAAAACTTCTTTTATAAAATCACATAACTTAATGTTTATTTGAATATTTTTACAATAATATTTTTAGAACTAAATTTTCAAAAGAGAAAATTTAGAAAGAAAAAGAATGTTGAATTTTATTCCAGAGTTTAAACTAAAATATTATACTCTAATGTATATATATGAACTAAGTCTATTTCAAAAGAATTTTTAAAATAAAACAAAATAATCTTTCATTATAAAATACAATTTAAACTATTATATTTATAACAAAATAAATATTTACTTATATTTCCTTTTTAAAATATAAGATAGATTTTTAAACAAACTTATGAAAAGTTTTCAATACTATTTTAATTCAAATTAACCAATTTTACAAGTTATACATCTATATATATTTAATAATTTGAAAATATTTTTTTATTAAACTTTAAATTAAAATTAAAATCAAATCTCCTATTTACAATGTATACACATATATACATTATAAATAAAATATTTTTAAATTAGCTTAGAAAGATCATTTTATCATTTAAATATTTTTAACTTTTGAAAGAATAAAATTCCAAATTAAATTATCATTATTATAAATTTTGAAAAGAATATCATTTATCAAACTAAATAATTATTAATTTTCAGAAGATAAATTCTGTTTGAATTTGATTATTAAATCAATATTTCACATTTTAAAATAATTATTTATGAAATTATTGAATAAATATTGACTAAACTTCCGAGACATCACATTCCTCCCCCCTTAAAAGAATATCATCCCCGAAATTTAAAAGCAAAGGTAATTTAATAATCCTATACAGATTTTAAATTTTAAAATAGCAAACATATGCTATCAACCAAATACTAGCAATCATAGCAGCCAATTCAAACAAACAAACAATTCTAACTATCCAGACAAAATTCTAGATAGGATTCCCTAGGGTTTCCCAGGTACAAACACCGGGACACTCGCCCTACAGAATCTAAACTAGCGACACCACTCAGATCTAGAGCTCTTATGTATCTAGTACTACAAATCTAAACAGGATGCTGGACTACAGGCAAGTCCTGATCAACTCCCAAATCTATCAGAACTACTGACTCTAAAACCATTGATAAACCATACACGTACTCCCTCAGAGATACATGAAAAACATAACAAATCCCAGCTATCCGAACTGGCAATTCAGTCTTGTAGAACAAACACTTAACTCTTTAAGAGAAAACAGAAAGATCCAATACTCTTATCCACAAATCTCTCATGTCGATCCTGGGATGCCTTCAACCCTCTTGATCAATCCAACCTTTGCACATGCCTCACGGAACAAATCTGGATAAAGAAATAAACGATCTCCCGATTCTACTCAACAAAATGGTTCTCTCAATATCCATCAAAAACCATCATACAAACTCTACTACACAAATATCAGAAAACTTCAAACATACTACTCTTATTGGGAAAACAGAACAGATGCACAAGACAATCAAGCCTCCAGATCCAAAATAAATTTCCTATAGAAATCCTATGATCCAAGACAAAACTTAAATTCTCAAAGAATCAGTGTTGCTTCTATTCTGGAATAGCTTCCACTATGCTTCCGCTGCACAACTCTGATTTGAGAATGCTGTTGATGAACACAAGTTCAAACTTGATCAATCCATCCCGGAACATTCTTCATCAAATCCATAAAAACTCAATGACCTATCCGATTCGGTCACAAACACCACAGCAAAAATTCAACCAGAAAACTAAATCTGATCAATCCTGCCAGTTTAAACAGACCTCTCTCTCAAAGAACCCTCCTACTAAGCTGAACCACCGGTAAAGCTCCAAGAACAAAGTCGATACAGAACTCACTCTCTTGATGCGGATGCAACCTTAACCCCTTCGAAGATATCCAGAAAATACCTGACCACTTCGATAACTCAAACATCCTGTAGAGATGCTTCAATCCAATCAAAGATTACTCAGAGAACTTCCGAACCACCGCAAGTCACTTTTGCGATTCTCTTCAGTTCAGATCCCAAGAAACCATTCTCACTTCAACAATCAAAACAGCTTAAGCCTTCTAACCAAAAGAAGAAACTAGTGGTCTACCTCCAACCACAAACTTCACACCCAGCTTGTCTTCTAGAAGAAACGGACAAGCTACACCAGCCACTTCCACAATAGAGCATTCAGTAGACAGATATCTCTTAGGAAACTCGACTCAAACCAAGCACAAAACATTCTTCCAAACTGAGTCTCAAACTCAAATACAGACAGAACTCCTTCCTATGGTTGCCAAGATACCATCGTTGGCTTCAGTACTCCCAACTGGTCCAAACTCAAGAAAATCCACTGGCACGAGTGCAACCAAGCTTACATTCCAAAGATAAACTCCGAACCTTGGAAATATTTCCTTCAGAGATCGGTGAAATCCTTCACACCAAACTGCAAAACTACTTAAGATGCCCAATACTGCCCTAGCAGATTCACTTCCAACCTCAGACACTCGGACTCCAACCATTGGTAGTTGTGTTACACACACCACTACCCTATCTACCTTTAGAACTTATATTGGACAACCCGAACAGGTAACCCAATCAAATAGGTAGAAATAAATTAATATATATATATATATATATATATTAAAATTACAAATACGCTCTCTCAAGACAGACACCACTCCAGAGCCTAGGTATTCGCTCAACCTAGTGCTCTGATACCACAATGTAACGACCCACCTTTCATTCCATAGAAAGACGCATCATTAAGGAGAAAGAAAGGGATAGAAAAGAGAAAAGAAAGAAAAGAAAGAAACAGACAACATCAGAATCTCACAGCGGAATGAATAAATTATATTATATCACATAAAACATTACATAATATCATATACATCAGAGTTATACAGTTGATACAACACAAAACTAGACAGTTATAATCACCTGTCTAGCAATTACAATTCAAGTACAACAGAGAAAGCGGATACAACTCAAAACACAGCGGGACCACAATATATATCTACACGTTGAAGCCTCCTGCTCCATATCTCCTCCAGAACCCATCAAAGTAATCCTGAAACACTTGACTACTCATACATAATATGAGTACCCAAGAGTTTAATAAAACAAAAAATAAACACTCGGGTCAGACATGGGTCTGGTGTGAGTAAACGGGTTTAAAGTTGTTTAACTTTAGAAAATCTTTTGAACACAAAAGGTATCACGTAAGACTTCCCACACATAAACATGGAAAACTTTTTACCTTACGCTAACCAAAACATTTGATAGGAAATCCAGTGATATTATAGTAATGTCTAGGGTTTTCAAAATAAAATACAGAAATAGCTGGAATGCTTACATCTCACATTCCAACATAGTTGGGCACAATCAAAACCGTACAGGCACTTATTGGATTTTGGATTCCATCAATGGCAGGGCTACTAGGGTACCGCCCGTCACAGTACATGGCCTAGATCACCATACCGAGGAGACACCCTAACTCCCCTGCAACACAAAGCCGGAACCATCTCTTACTGGACAGTCCCGAACAAGATCACCCCGCAGATTGGTCGTTGGCAACTGCCACACAACCGAAATATAAAGGGACCTCTAGACAAGGTTAAATCTCGTCCTACTTGGGCATGACCCACTTAGCCTTGCTGCACCTTCCCTGTTTTAGCCATTCCCGGTTGATGAGGCTTGAGGCTACGATTACCTTTATAGGACACATTAATCTTAGAATGCTCATCGTCCACCTGACGATGTTCTGAAAGCATTCAATCCATAAAAGTTCGTTCCGGGTTCGAACAAAACCGAAAGCATTATCTCGTTACACTCATTTTGGAATCACCCATAGAGTTAACGACGATAACCCTTGCACTCTGAATCACCATCTCAAACCTGAAGGTACTATTCCGTCAAACATATCACGGAATCACACTCAGAGTTATACTAACGAATAGTTCTTACACCTCGAGTCTTCACCCTTCACTTGAGATTCACGACCTAACGTTTAATTTGGATCGATGTGGTTTTCGAAATTCCAAATTTGGAAACCCGATCCCGGTCTCATCGAAATCCAAATGCCATCTTAATGTCCAAGTGAATCTACTTTGGACAATTAATTCAATTCATTATTATCTATTTACACACAGATAGATAATTCACATATCACAATAGATAGTCACATTCTCATCATAACAGATAACCCGTATCATGATCACAAACAGATAATCATCACAACGAGATAACCATCACAAACAGATAATCCATATTATCATACTTTAACTAAGCATCTATATCATACAGATATTACTCATCTCATTACTGAGATCACAACCATCCAATCAATATCATCCATAAGCAATGATTTATTAACCATCATCTATAATTAATTTAAAATGAATTAAATTAATTACCACTATCTCTAATTAAATTAAATTAAATTAAATTAATTATCACATCTATGAATCCTGCTTATATATCCATTTATTAATTAACCCAGTTAATTAGTCATTCACTAAGTATTCAACTTGATTAAACACCTTTGATTAATTGTTCTCTAATTATAATAAGTAATTAGTCTTTAATTAATTTACAAATTAATTAACCTTAATCATAAGCAATTAACATTTAATTACTTCGTTAATTAACTATAATTAATTACATTTATCCTTAATTAATTAGATTAATTAATCATTTAATAATTAATTATTCCTTAATTAAAAAATTCTTAATTGCATCATTAATTATATTAATTAATGATCTCTAATTTATATTTCAAATTAATTACTTTATTTAAAATTAATTACATTTAGTAATAAATCTAAAATTTAAAATACAATTATTAATCACCCTTGATTAATATTAAATACAGTAATTAACTCCCCTTAATTTCTCATTACAAATTAATTATTCCATAATTGATTATCTTCATTAATTAATACCTTGATTAATTACAAAAGTAATTATCCAAATTACTTATCTTCACTAATTTCATTCCAGTAATTATCAATTATTACTTCTCTAAGTAATCCTGCTCCATTAATTACATTAAGTAATTACACTTATTAAATCATCAAATGATTACTTAAATTAATTAAACTAAATTAATTAACTTAACAAATAACATTATCATAATTAATTAGAATAATAATTAATTCCTTAATTTCTTTATCAAGTAATTATACTTAACCATTTACAATTGATTATATTCAATTAATTAATCTAATTAATTGTCAAAATTAAACACATGAATTAATTACTTAATTATCCTAAGATAATTATCTTATTAATTAACAACATTTTCTATAATTACTTATTTGATAAAAATTATCTTAGATTAATTATTCATTAATCTTCTCTATTTAAATTAATCTAAATCATTATTTAAAATCAAATAAATAAGTAAATTCCTTAATTAAATTCTTTTATTATCTTAATTATTCTAAGATAATTTATTTACTTATTAATGACTACCTTAACATTCAAATGTATTTAAAACAATACATTTCTAAATTAAATTCAAATTCCATTTTAAAAATTCAAGACTCAAAATGTTTAGCTATTTAAACATATATCCAAAATTTAAATAAATTTATAAACCTTAAAATAAAAATAAATGGTAAAGAACATTCATTACTTAAATATAAGAAAATTTTAAAACCAAATTACTTAATTTTATTAAAGAAATCAAGCTTTTAAAATAAATTGATTATTTTATTTTTCAAATTAAAGTTACACATATCATAACTTTAATTCAAATATTTAAAGTAAATAATTTTATTAAGTTTTAACCATTTATTTGAAATCAAATTCATTTTTAGATCTACTTTAAAACTTTTGAACTTGTTCAACATTTGAACTTACAAACTGATTTAAATTCAAGAATTTAAATCTATAGTAAACTTGAACTCATATTTAAACTTGATTTTAAATCCTAATTTAAATCTTGCTTTAAATTTAAAAGTTTCATTTTGAATTCAAAAGAATTCATCAAACTTAAACTTGAATTTTAAACCCCTGTTTAAAATCCTGTCATAAATTTTTGATTTCATTCAAAATTCTAAAAACTGCAAACTGACAGGATTTATACCCTGAAACAAACAAACCAGAGACGTCAACAACATGCTACGAGTTAAATCCCTATCTCCTTTGAGACACAAACATGAAAACCCGAGGGAAACTTCGAGTCAAAAACCCTGCACAACCCCAAAGTTCATCAGACCCAACATATGCACGGTGCATATGCACCGGTGCTCCGGCAACCTCCAGCCACCCTAACCCACTCCTCCAAATCGTCGTCCATCCCTCTACTTGATAACGACCTCCAGAGAACTCGTTGTAGTTCGAATTTAAAATTCAAGATTATAAATCAACCTGAAACACAACTGCACCAAAACATTCCAAACCTGTCAACAGCTCGAAAATCCACGTCCGACCATCAACATCGATGCGACTCCGGCCAACAATCCATTTATACCCCCTCTTCCAAACTCCAAAGTCTCATATCACTCGAAGCACTACAGAAAACAAGAAGCTACAAAACTTCGACCATCATCAAAACTAGGGCTGGAAACCTATAAATAGCCATTGCCGTCGCCACCCACTTCTGATCATCTACTTGAAAATTTTCCCTCACTCTCCAATCAACACTCCACCTCCAGGAAGAATTACAGCTTCCAAAATCCACTAGATGATCAGATAATCCCAAAAACTTCCAATATGTTCAACTCAGACAAGCTCACTCAACAGCTAACTAAAAAATGTGCTTTTTGTTTTAAAAAATCTTGATTTCGTTCATGCATTCAAATTATAAAACTGTCTTAATATTTAAGGTGTTTGAGATTCTTGCTTTTTGAAAATAATATCTGTTGTTATTGTTTTCAGAAGTAACAGATTTTAATTTAACTAAATTTTGATTTACACACCTAAATCTATACTAAAACAAACACATTTTGTTTACATAATAATTTCTAACTGAGATCAAATCATGTTGATAAGGTATTTCTATTAAACTTAGTTTTAAAAATAGAAAACAGGTAATCAGGTTTCCTGTAAACACACACACATATATATATGTTTATATATATATTCACACACAATATTCATCACAATAAAAATCATATATGCATACACATTCCTATATATTCACATGCAGCATATAATTTAAACTTTTTGCATTGAGGTTACTCACTTCTGAAAAGAAACAGGGCGGTTTCATCCAAAACAGTTTTGATTTCTGTGAACTAGAACTTGAGTTCTGGGAAATTTTGTTTAACTTTGATTTTAAAGAAAAAAACTGTTTTTAAAATAAAGAAATTTACTCACTTATTAATGAAGAAGCAGAAGACACTCTGATGCAAATTCACTTCCTGGAACAGATTTGAAAGTTGAATCTCTATGTTGAAATCTGGGTTTTTGAATCTGCTTGTTGAAGTTGCTTTTACTTGTTATTGTAGATTTATAAAACTGCATGCTGCTCCATCTTCATTTACTTACATTTGGAGATGATTTAGGTGAGTTTACAGCTGAACTCCATTCCTTGATTGCTTGAGTATAATTGTAGTTCAACATATTGCAGATTTGCAGATTTTTTTTAAACATGCATTGTGTTTGGTTTTGTAGATCTTGAATTGTATTTGGGTTTTGCATTTGGTTTTTGAGTTTTCTTTAGATCTAATTTCAGTTTCTCAATTGAAGATGATTGTTTGAACAAAATGAATTTGTTATGTTTCTTATCTAAAATAATAAATTTCAAAAATAAACTACATGCCACTTGTTATATTATGATGTAGATAAATTACAAGTGTCCTCTTTATTAGTTAAATGACTAACACATGTTCTTCTTAATATAAAAATAAATTTCCTAATTTATAAATGTATTTAAATTCTTCTAAAACCATTTCTAATTTAATTTAAATGTTTTAAATGTTTTATCAATATTTAGCCTTACATGTTTACATAAAAACTTCTTTTATAAAATTACATTACTTAATGTTTATTTGAATATTTTTACAATAATATTTTTAAAACTAAATTTTCAAAAGAGAAAATTTAGAAAGAAAAAGAATGTCGAATTTTATTCCAAAATTTAAACTAAAATATTATACTCTAATGTATATATATGAACTAAGTCTATTCAAAAGAATTTTAAAAATAAAACAAAATAAACTTTCATTATAAAGTACAATTTAAACTATTATATTTATAACAAAATAAATATTTACTTATATTTCCTTTTTAAAATATAAGATAGATTTTTAAACAAACTTATGAAAAGTTTTTAATACTATTTTAATTCAAATTAACCAATTTTACAAGTTATATATCTATATATATTTAATAATTTGAAAATATTTTTTTTATTGAATTTAAAATTTAAATTAAAATAAAATCTCCTATTTACGATTTATACACATATATACATTATAAATAAAATATTCTTTAAATTAGCTTAGAAACATCATTTTATCATTTAAATATTTTTAACTTTTGAAAACAATAAAATCCCAAATTAAATTATCATTATTATAAATTTTGAAAAGAATATCATTTATCAAAATAAATAATTATTAATTTTAAAAAGATAAATTCTGGTTGAATTTGATTATTAAATCAATATTTCACATTTTAAAATAATTATTAATGAAATTATTAATAAATATTGCCTAAATTTCCGGGACATCACATGACCATCAAACTTCTCCAATGACATCCTACAGTGAAGATGGCATTGAAGGCAGTACGAAAAGAGCAAAGATAAGACAAATCAGACAAGGCGGCAGTATAATTGAACCAGCAATGAAAGATAGCAAATAATCTCAGAATCTCCATCATTATGGCACCAGTGTGCAACTCCAGCTGGGAATGCGATCACATCACCTTCTCTAATGCGATGAAATTGCTGGTGTGAATCTGTTCTTCTTTGCTCCTCCTCCTCCTGCTCACCTCTTCGTTCATGTGACTGTTCTGATTGTTGCTGAAATGATTGGAACGATTCCGGGCAGCCTGGCACCACTGTTTCTGTGATACCTCTGCCTGCATACATGTACAGTTAACACAGTCCTAAGCCTACACTTTTAACTTCTTCTTACTCATTATTATTTAACATTATTAAAAGCACATGAAAGAAAAAGCAACTAGCCTCTGATAACATAGACAAGAGAGGGGGCGTTGGAGAACTGTGGCAACAACAATCCATTAGCCCGAATAGTTCTCCACACAGTGGACACACCAGCATAGTCAAACTCTTCGTTCCTAGCATCAAAGTAATCGCTATGACCTGCCTCCGACTCGGCCCTCCTATGTGGTTCTTGTGCCTTCAACCTCTCTATTTGACGTTGGCTCCGGGAACTCAACCTTCTACTGCGTTCCCAAGGACTGCTGTTGCTTTCCCTACTGGAGTCTATTTGAGCCCAATACTGATGCACTTCATACTAAAAAGATAAGAACATCCAATATGCACATCAACCTCTTCTCCATTATATGTTTATAGGCAGTAGAATACTGATCAGTTTGTGGATAATGTAACGATGAGTTGAGAGTACTGAAGCTGTGACTAATATATATACTAGTTTTGGATTAAAGTAGGTGAACCTATTGAAGGACACTTGTCCATCCATTTCACTACTGCATGCTCTTCGTGCAATTACGTGTTGCCGCATTACAGAAAAAGGTGAGATTAGCCTTACAACGTGTTGTGGGACTTGTGAACTTGGTTTGTTTTATTTTGGGCTTTTAATGCGTATGCAACGAGGGGTTCATGTGCCCAATGTGTACATCCTGCTTCCAAACAAAACCACCCCCTCCTTATTCTTTTAATCAAAACTGATGCACCGCTGGAGCTCTTATCATCTCTACTCCTTTCCTTCTGCTTCTGTTTTTTCAACTGTAGTTCATACTATCGTTACATTAAAGATAAAAGTAACTTTTGCATTCGTTTTGTCATCGTATAATAAGAATTTTCCATGCCTGTTCAGGGTGACGACGTGTGCACTTGGTGGCAAACAAGCATGCTTTAACAAGATTCGAAAGAGCTTAATTAACAATTTAATCCCGGATTTCAACACATTATTATCTGCATTTTCACTGTACTAACTTGTTCCATCTAAACAAGCAATTAAGAACTCGACTGATAATGTTTTGACACACACAACTTATGACTAAGAAACAAGTATATTTGGAACTACAATATGTGATCAACCAAAAAAAGCAAGTTACCTTGGATATAAACATAATTCAATCAACTATGGTCCAGTGTAAAAGTCAACTATCAGCAAGTAAAGGATGATTAAATTTGGCCAACTAATAGTACTCCTCTTCTCCATCCAATTTCCTAAAATAAATCTAAAATAACTAAGGCTATATAATAATGCAGATATAAGAAAATCTTGAAAACCTAGAATTGATTGGAATTAGTTAAACGATTTCGCCTAAAGGAACCATAACAGAAATGCTTGACTATGCTTAGAAATCACAAACAGTTTCACTATACAGTTTCTCTCTAACATTCGGAGTTAGTTTGATTATGCTTAGAAATCACAAACTAGAGGAAATCAACTTAAAAACATTTTAGAAATCACAAACTAGTGAAAATCACAAACCAGTGGAAATAAGCAAGCCAGTGGAAATAAACAATTTAGAAATCACAAGCATAATTTGACCAAGCAACATTAATCGGCAATAAAGGAACCTCAACTAGCGATTATCATTGCTACCAAATCAAACCCAAGCTAAAACCCTAATCCACTTTTTTTTGAAATGGTACTTTATATACAACAAATCACCGTGACAACATATCACATGTCGAATTAACGTTCGAATCACGCTATGCAAGTTTCGAACTTGTGACCTCTCGCACCAAAGCCAAATCACTTAACCGCTGGGACAATGGTGCTTGTCCCTAATCCACTTTTTCCAGTCACCTTCGATGGCTTCTCTCTGGCGAACATTAATATTATGACCCCATCTCCGCTAGTGTTTATTTAATGCCTTCTCTTGGAAAACGCAAGGAGTATGTTGATGAATAGGGATGCAAAAATTTGTAGGGAGTTTGAAGGGACGGGTTGATAAACTATTTGGAGTTTAATTAGGTGAAAAGTGGTTTTGGGTTTGGATTTGCAATTTGGAATTTGGAAGACAAGAGAGAAAGGAGACATGAGTGGCCATAGAATTTGACCAAGGTTTTTTAAGCGTTTAAAAGAGATAAGGAGCGGCACAGAAAATTTTAGGGAAATTTCTATGAATTGTTGGCGGGAACCACTTGGCCACGTTTATTTGTTCATTATTATAAGTTAACTTGACTAACAGTTGCATATAGCTTGAAACGCTACAAATTAATGCAACTAAAAGAAAGTTTTGTTGTAGTGCGCTTACCATTCACAGACCAATGAGCAAATGGAAAGAGTTAACAAAATCTTAAAGGATTTGTTAAGAGCTCGTGTATTGGATTTCGGGGGATCATGGGTGGACCATCTTCGTCTAGTCAAGTTCTCGTATAACAATAATTATCCGACTAGTGTTAGGATGGTACCCTTTGAAGCTTTTCATGGAAGACCATGCAAGTCTCTCGTATGTTGGTTAGAGATCGGGGATAGATTGGTTCTTGGTACGGATTTGGTGAAGGAAGTTGCGGAGAAAATTAAGCTGATCCGAGTTAGGATGAAGGAAGCTCAATCTTGGTAGAAAAGTTATGCGGATAGAAGAAGGGAAGATTTGGAATTTTCTATCGGAGACTATGCATTCATTAAGGTTTCACTGATGAAGGGAGTGATGGGATTCGAGAAGTCAGGGAAGTTAGAACCTAGTTTCGTTGGACCTTTCCATATTGTTGAGATAATCAGGAAACTCGTTTATAGAGTAGAGTTATCGTGTAGCTTGGATGGAGTCCATGATGTTTTCCATGTTTTTCATCTTAGGAAATGTGTTGGAGACACGGAGACCACCATAGCACCTATAATGTTAGAGGATTTAGTAGTAGAATCGAATTTGACCATAGTTACAAGATAGTTAAGTTAGAAAAGGTTCAGTGAAGTAACGATGCTAGAGACTATAATTGGGAGACAGAGAGCAGTATTAGAGACTCTGACCCTAATTTGTTTGATGGTGTGTTCTACCTTTGATTGTTTTGTTGTGTACCTTATCATAATTTCGAGGAGGAAATTCTTTAAGGTGGGGAGTCTGTAACACCCTATATTTCTATAACATTATTTAGAATAATTAACTTGGTAAGTTAAATAAATAACATGGAGATTAATAAGTTGATAACTGATTAGCTAAGAATAGCCATGCCATGTTAATGTGAAAGCTAAAATGAAGTGACCTGAGCTAATGTTTTAGGATATGAGAAGGGCAACATTGGAAATAGGTTGAGCTTTACTCTAAACCCTTGGGAGATAGAATGCACACATTCATTTCATTTTATTGAAAATAAAAATACTAAGGCTGACCACCATTATTATTCTCAAGAAGAAGATTAAAGCTAGGATTCAAGGGAAGGGAAATAATCAACTAAATCAACATCAAACCTCACATCTATAATCTCAAATCTAAGATGAATAATTATCACATCCCCATATGTTTTAGCTTTTGGTTTAACATTAGACCCGAAATGATTTTGCAAGTATATGCCATGTTTTGATGAATATATATATATATATATATATATATATATATATATATATATTTGATGGATTATATATTTTCATGTTAGTATTATGATATGTTTGACATGAAAACCCTATTTAAAGACATCCAAATGCCTTGAAATTTAAATATAGGTCAGAAATGACATTTTAGAGATGAGTTTCGATTTTCATAATTTTCTGAATTAATATGGATTTTATATTAATTTTCTACTGAAGGAAATTGCTTTTTTGGGTTGTAAATTATTTACAGCTAAAATAACTATTATTTGTGTTTGAAATTTTTATATGTTGTAAAACATATTAAAATAGATTTTGTAGAATTTTTCTAGATTTTTCCTAAATGATTTGATTAATATATAGAATTATTTAAGGTATGGGACTTAAATGTTTTATATATTTAATTAAGGAGAAGGGGCATTTTGTAAAATAAAATGATTATTTAATTTTAAAAATGGTGGCAGCACATTTTTTTAAAGTAATTGTTGACCAATGAGCATTTGACAAACAAAGGCAGGTTAGTGGAAAAATTTCCTTTTTAAATCAAAAACCAAGAAATCACATTTTTTTTACATGTTTCAGCCTTTACGACAATAAACGCTCCGACCCAAAACCTTTTGACAAGGTCGAGAGGTTCAAAGCTTTCAATAACGTCAAGCCTATGCATATGGTATCAAGCTACTAGGTACGTAAGGAATTGGACAGATTTGGAAGGTTCCAAGTCGAAGGGTTGATGGCCAAAGAAGTTGGGGTATGTTTGTTTTATAAACCAAAAGTTTTCACCTGCATTGCTTTCGAATAAGAGCTTTTGACTTGGTTGATTTCAACTAGGTCCAATGTTTAAAGTAAAGGGTTTTAAACCTTTCGACACAGTCGAAAGGTTACTACTATTTTAACACTATTCTATTTTGAAGCCTTTCGACACAACCGAAGGGTTACTGCCGCTTTATAAATGTTTTGTTTTGAACTTTTCAACAAAGACGAAAGGATCGCTTGTTTTAAAAACTAGCCGCTTCTCCATGCTTTCGAAAGGAAGCTTTCGACTTAGGTGGTTCACCATTCTTTTATAAATTAAAGTAAAATCCAAAGCTTTTGAAAGAGTTGTTTTAAAGAATATGTTTAAAGCTTTCGAAGCATAGCTTTCGACAAAGTTGAAAGGTTGCTTCTAATGATATCGAAAGGTTTAGTTCAATGGTTTCGAAAGGTTTTAGTTGAATGATTTCAAAGGTTTAGTTCAATCATTTCAAAAGGTTTATTTATTGGTTTCAAAAGTTTTATTTGAATGATTTTGAAAGGTTTATTCAATGTTTTCAAAAGGTCGTGGTTGAATGATTTTGATACATTTAATTCAATGGATTCAAAAGGTTTAAATGGAAGGTTTTCCAAGGTTTTTCTAAGGCAATGTTTTAAAATGGTTTTAAAGAAGGATGTCGAAAGTTTTATAGCTTTCAAAAGGTTTGCTTTTCAATGGGTTCGAATGGTTTGTATAATGGTTTTGAAAGGTTTGGAGAATGGTTTTGAAAGGTTTGAGGACTGATTTCAAAAGGTTTGATACTGGTTTTGAAAGAGATGATTTCAAAGGTTTAGAAAGTGGTTCTTTCAATTGTTTAAACATTTTCATCAACTAAGAATTAAGTATAGAATACATATATGGCATGATGATATGATTTTGAGTAAAGCATAAAGAATATATACTTCTCCTTGTTTAAGTTTGATTTAAAGGTTTTAAATCATTTTGAAATTTTTTTCAAAAAAATTTATGGGAGGGGATCCTTAAGTGAAAATGACTCAAATATTCGAAAACTAGATGAGATTAGTATGGGGTCGCGCCCTATACATTAGCTAATAGCCCCAGCTAATTGTTGTCCAAAATTATAGTGTGCAGGGCTTTGTCATAGGTAGACTAAAATTATGGTTACACATCGAAAGGAATATATGTTTGCATACTGATAGGTTATTGGTGTGCTCGAAAAACCATTAGGATCGGGAAGCCCTGGGTGATGATTAAGTTAGGGACAAACCATCCAGAAGTGTAGTATTTAACAAATAGTTAAGGATAGACCACCCAAATGGGAAATGTTTACCAGGTAGTTAAAGATAGATAATCCAGAAGAAGAATATCTAATAGGTGTTAGGTTAATTTTGATTAAATTGTCTGGTAGGCTCGAGTCAAGCAAAGGTTAAAAGTTATCCAAAAAAAACTTGTGTGTTTGAACAAATAGATCATTATTACTTGATATTTATGTATGTTTAGATAATGATTTCTTTATAGTATTTAACCATTGTGGATGCAGGAGCACAATATATGGTTATGAAAGGTTTTGCAAAGATAAGTTTTAAAAGGATGTTAGTGAGAGGAAACCCGTTCCGCTAAGCGGCGTGGCTCACTTAACATAATTATTCTAGGATGTATAATATTATTCACACCAGGCTTTATGTTTGACTTGAAGTTTATGTTTTCCCCTTAAAATCTCGGGTGCTCAGAATTGTTTTGAGTAGGCTGAGTTGTTAAGGTCCTTTTTCAGGTTTTAGAATGTTGATGAATATGCTACCGGGGGCATGCTGGAGGCAACAAATAGCTACTTAGGATTTGCAGATCTTGCCCACTATGTTGTTTATATTAGGTCTATTATGACCATAAGACTCTGATCAACCAAGGGGTATCTTCACATACGGATCTTGGCGTAATTTGAAATAATTATATTTGATTTGTGCCTAGGAAAGATTTAGGGATTATGCATTGTAAATGCGAAACATTTGATTTTGAAACGTAATGAAGTAAATGTGGTTTTTTTGAAAGCTGTGTTTTGTTTCATATTCAATTGCTTCTGATATTAGTGATACCGTTAACGTAGCCGTATATAGTCGCTGGACGCTAATACTATAGATGGCAGCAGCATCTGTAGTGATTAGTTTTGTGCCTCTAGATAGCGGATCTTACAGCTTGTTATCAGAGCACGGTTTATGAAATACTTTAACTAAAAATGATTTTTGAAAACTAAATCCTCAAAAAAGAGTGCTCAAAACGGGGGATCACAAAAGAAAGGAAAGGCTGAAGTTGTTTGCTACAATTACGACAAGAAGGGACACTATGCTAATGAGTGCTAAACCGGTAGAGGGAAAGGAAAAGAGGCTGGTGGAAAGAAGAATGCGAGATGTTTTAACTGTGGTCCGGTAATTACAAGAACAATTGCCCAGAGCCCGCAAGAGAAGGAAGGGTGCAAGTTTATGCTTTGGAAGCCCAACCTCAAGGCCAGTTGTGCAAGACAAAGGGAAGGCTATTTTGGGAGGCTCGTTGTAGATTTACGTATGTCTGATAGCCTTCTATTTGATACCAAAGCATGTCATTGTTTTATTTCTCGATGTTTGGTAGATAAGCCTAACCTACAACCCTCATACTTAGTGACTTCCTTATGGGTTGCAAATCCAATAGTAGGTTATGTAACACTTGGGATTGGTGTGACCAGTTAGAGTTTGATCTGCTAGAGCATACTTTTGATTTTTGTTTCCATATGTTTGACTTTTTATGATTTGGGATTATCCTTGGTATTGATTGGTTAAGTAAATACGATGCTAGGATATATTTCCATGATAGGAAAATATCACTTAGTTACCCAAATTGTAGTGATCGCATAGTTTATACCGTAGAGAACCCTAGCTGTGAAGTGAATCCTTTATTAGGTATTATGGAATCAGAGGACGAGTTTCATCGAGTCTTTGTAGTTGGAGAACTTGCTGATGTATTTGAGCTGGTAGTTGGAGTGCCACCGAAACGAACCATAGAGTTTCGGATTGATTTGGTGCAAAGAGCAGAGCCGATGAGTAGTCCACCAAGTAGGATGACACCTCGTGAGATGAGAAAGTTGAAGGAGCGGTTGGTGGATTTGGAAGCCAAGAGTTTAATCCGACCATTTAGTTCACCATGGGGGTTGCCGTTGTATTTAATAAGAAGCCAAATGGATCGTTGAGGCTACTGTTGATTATCATATGTTTAATGAGAACACGATAGAGAATCGATATCCATTGCCAAGAATTGACGATTTGTTTCATTAGTTAAGTGGAGCCAAGGTATTCTCTTGGCTGGATTTGGTGGTGGGATTTCATCAGCTTAGAGTAGAAGAGGATATCATTCCTTTGACGGCATTTAGGACAAGATATGCATCTTACAAATTGTTAGTGATGTTGTTCGGACTAACTAATGCGCATACATTCTTTGTGGATATGATGAATAAAAATTTCCAAGAGCACCTGGGTAGATTTGTGTTAGTCTTCATAGAAGATATTTTGATATACTCTAAGGATGGGAAGGAGCATGAAGTTCATCTTAGAGTTGTTCTCGAAACGTTGAGGGAGCATCAGCTGAAGGCTAAGTTTTCAAAGTGTCATTTTTGGAAGAAGGAAGTGAAGTTCCTTGGTCATGTTGCGTCAAAGAAAGGGTTGCATGTATATCCGATCAAGATTGAGGCGGTGAATAATTGGGAGAGACCCGAGACGGTGACCGAGACTAAGAGCTTTCTTGGATTGGCTGGATACTATTGGAAGTTTATAAAGTATTTTTCATGGATAGCTGCACCAATGACTATGCTTACGAGAAAAGATGTGAAGTTTGTATGGATTGATAAGTGTGAGGATGCATTCTAGAGCTTTAAACACTTATTGACCCATGCGTTGGTGTTAGTGGTTTCGAAGGGGAATCATAATTTGGTTGTTTATACTGATGCGTGTGGAATTGGATTGGAAGCTGTGTTGATGCAAAGAGCTAAAGTGATTACTTATACTTCTAGACAGCTTAGACCACATGAAGTTAAGTATCCAATACATGACCTGGAGTTAGCTACCATTATATTTGCTTTGAAGGTGTGGAGGCATTATCTTTTGGGAGAGTGATTTGAGCTTTATACTGATCATAAGTCGTTGAAGTACTTGTTCTCTTAGAAGGAGCTGAACATAAGACAATAGAGATGGTTCAAGTTTATTGCTGCTTATGATTTTGGAATTGAATACACACCTGGAAAAAGAAACAAGGTGGTGTATGCACTCAACCGGAAACATTAGAATGCAGTATTAGCTTTGATTGCTGAGTGGAAAGATTTGGAAGCATTATCAGCTTGTAATGTGTAGTTTAGATCCGAGGTAAGTTCAAGTGCAGGAAGTTCTATATTATCTTGTTTAGAAGTCCAACTAGTAATGATTGAGAAGATAATTTCTAAACAGGAGGAGGATCCAGTTTTGGCTGAACGGATAAAAAGGTTGAGCGAAGGAATGGAGAGTGAAAGCCTAAAGGATTTCAGTCTTGACCAAAATGAGTGGTTGAGGAAGAAAGGAAGGTTGTGTGTTCCGAATGTACTAGACACAAGGAAGGATGTTTTGTATGAGTGCCATCATTCGAAGTTCACCATCCATCTAGAAGGAACGAAGATGTATCAGGATATGAAGAGAAGTTTCTTCTAGGATGGTATGAAATGGGACATTGGTTTGTGTGTTAAGCTGTGCTTGAATTGCCAATAGGAAAAGGCTGTGCAACAAAAGCCTAGTGGATTGCTTCAACCGTTAGAAGTTCCATTGTGGAAATGGGATTCTATCTCTATGGATATTATTAATGGGTTGCCAAGGTCTAGAAGAGGAAATGAAAGCATATGGGTCATAGTAGATTGACTGACTAAGAGTGCCCATTTCATTCTAATAAAGTCAACTAGGACGGCATCTATTTTGGCGAAGATATTTATGAAAAATGTAGTTAGACTGCATGAGATTCCTAGTAGTATTGTCAGAGATAGAGATTCTTTGTTTACTAGTGAGTTCTGGAAAAGTCTACCAAAAGCATTAGAAACTAAGCTCAACATGAGTACCGCTTACCATCCACAAACTAATGGGCAAACATAAAGAGTTAACAAAATCCTGGAGGATTTGTTAAGAGCTTGTGTATTAGATTTCGGGGGATCATGGGAGGACCATCTTCATCTAGTCGAATTCTCATGTAACAATAATTATCAGACTAGTATTGGGATGCACTGTTTGAAGCTTTATATGGAGGACCATGCAAGTCTCCCATATATTGGTTAGAGACCAGGGATAGATTGGTTCTTGGTCCGGATTTGGTGAAGGAAGCTGCAGAGAAGATTGGGCTGATCCGAGTTATGATGAAGGAAGCTCTATCTAGGAAGAAAAGTTATGCTGATAGGAGAAGAAAAGATTTGGAATTTTCTGTCGGAGACTGTGTGCTCATTAAGGTTTCACGGTTGAAGGGTGTGATGAGATTCGGGAAGTCAAGGAAGTTAGCACATAAATTCATTGAACCTTTCCGTATTGTTGAGAGGATAAGGAAACTTTCTTATAGAGTAGATCTATCAAGTAGTTTGGCTGGAGTCCATAATGTTTTCCATGTTTCTCATCTTAGGAAAAGTGTTAGAGACCCAGAGACTATCATAGCGCCTACAATGTTAGATGGTTTAGTAGTAGAACCAGATTTGAACGTGGTTAGAAAGCTGATTTAGATTTGTGGCTAGAGTGAGAAGAAGTTGAGGAACAAGATAGTCAAGTTAGTAAAGCTTCAGTGGAGTGACGATGCTAGCGATTGTACTTGGGAGACGAAGAGCGGGATTGGAGACTCTTACTCTGATTTGTTTGACGGTATCTTCTACCTTTGATTGTTTTGATGTATACCATATCGTAATTTCGAGGACGAAATTCTTTAAGGTGGGGAGTCTGTAACACCTTATATTTTTATAACATTACTTAGAGTAATTAATTGGGTAAATTAAATAAATAATGTGGAGATTAATAAGTTGATAACTGATTAGCTAAGGGTATCCGTGCCATATTAATGTGCAAACTAAATGAAATAACCTAAGCTAATGTATTAGGATATGAGAAGGGCAGCATGGGAGATAGGTGGAGCTTATACCCTAAACCATTGGGAGATAGAGCACTCGTGTTCATTTCATTTTACTCAAACTGAAAATACTAAGGCTGACCACCATTATCATTTTCAAGAAGAAAATTAAAGAAAGGACTCAAGGGAAGGGAAATAATCAACCAAATCAACATCGAATCTCACATCTATAATCTCAATGTTAAGATGAATAATTTCTACCACCCAATTTCTTTTGGTTTATGGTTTTCAAATTAGAACTGAAATGATTTTGAAAGTATATGCCATGTCTTGATGACTAAAATTATGTGTGTGTATATATTATTGATGGATTATATATGTTCATGTTAGTTTTATGATATGTTTGACATGAAATCCCTATTTAATGACATCCAAATACCTTGAAATTTGAATATAGGTCAGAAATGATATTTTAGAGATGGGTTTCAATTTTCATAATTTTCTGAAATAATATGAATTTTATATTAATTTTGTAGTGAAGGAAATTGTTTATTGGGTTACAAATTATTTACGACTAAAATAATGATTATTTGGGTTTGAAATTTTTACATGTTGGAAAACATATTAAAATAGATTTTCTAGAATTTTTCCAGATTTTTCCTAAGTGTTTTGATTTATATATAAAATTATTTAAGGTATGGGGCTTAAATGCTTTGTATATTTAATTAAGGAGAACGGGCATTTTGTAAAATAAAATGATCATTTAATTTTAAAAATAGCGGTAGCACATTTCTGAAACGTAATTGTTAACTAATGAGAATTTGACAAACAAAGACAAGTTAGTTGAAAATGTTTCCTTTTTAATTCAAAAACAAAGAAATCACATTTTTTTACATGTTTCAGCCTTTACGGCAATAAACCTTTCCGCCTAGACATTCTGACAGGGTCGAGAGGTTCAAAGCTTTCAATAAGGTCAAAACAGTGCATATAATATCAAGCTACTTGGTATGTAATGAATTGGACAGAGTCGAAGGGTTCTTAGTCGAAGAGTAGATGGCCAAAGAGGTTGGGGTAAGTTTGTTTTATACACCAAAATCTTTCACCTGCTTTGCTTTCGAATAAGAGCTTTCGACTTGGTTGCTTTTGACCAGGTCAAATGTTTAAAGTAAGGGTTTTAAACCTTTCGACGCCATTGAAAGGTTGATGATGTTTTAACACTATTCTGTTTTGATACTTTTCGATACAGTCGAAAGGTTACTACTACTTAATAAATGTTTTTTTGAACCTTTCGACAAAGACGAAAGGTTTACTATTTTAAAAACTAGCCGCTTCACCATTCTTTTGAAAGGAAGTTTTCGGCTTAGGTGATTCACCATTGTTTTATAAATTTAAGTAAAATCCAAAGCTTTCGTAATAGTTGTTTTAAAGGATATGTGAAAGCTTTCGAAGCAGAGCTTTCGATAAGTCGAAAGGTTGCCACTAATGATTTCAAAAGGTTAGTTCAATGGTTTCGAAAGGTTTTAGTTGAACATTTTTGAAAGGTTTTGTTCAATGGTTTCGAAAGGTTTATTGAATGATTTCAAAAGGTTTTAGTTGAACGATTTCGAAAGGTTTATTGAATGGTTTCGAAAGGTCTTAGTTGAATGACTTTGAAAGGGTTAATTCAATGGATTCGAAAGGTATAAATATAAGGTTTTCCAAGGTTTTTCTAAGGCAATGTTTTAAAGTGATTTTAAAGAAGGATGTCCAAAGTTTTATCGCTTTTGAACGGTTTTCTTTTCAATTGGTTCGAATGATTTGGAGAATGGTTTCGAAAGGTTTAATATATGATTTCCGAAGGTTTGAAGAATGATTTTGAAAGGTTTGATTTTAGTTTTGAAATAGATGATTTCAAAGTTTTAGAAAGAGATTCTTTCAAGTATTTAAACATTTTCATCGACTAAGAATTAAGTAAAGAATATATATATATATATATATATATATATATATATATATGGCATGATGATATGATTTTGAGTAAAGCATAAAGATTATATAATTCTCCTTTTTTAACTTTGATTTAAATGTTTTAAATCATTTTAAAATAGTTTTCAAGGAAAATTATGGGAGGGGATCCTTAAGTAAAAATGACTCAGATATTAGAAAACCTGATGAGACTAGTGTGGGGTTGCCCCCTATAAGTTAGCCTACAGCCCGAACTAATTATTGTCCAAAATTCCAGCGTGTAAGGCTTTGTCACAGGTAGATTAAAATTATGGTTACACACCGAAAGGAATATATGTTTGTATATAGATAGGTTATTAGTGAGCATGAAAATCCATTAGGAATAGGAAGACCTGGGAGACGATTACGTTAGGGATAGATCGTCCAGAAGTGAAGTATGTAACAGATAGTTATGGACATACCGTGTAGATGGGAAATGTTTAATTGATAGTTAAGGAATGATAATCCAAAAGAAGTATATCTGATAGGTGCTAAGTTAATTTTGATTATATTGTTTGGTAGTTCTGAGTCAGCCAAAGGTTAAAAGTTATCCAAACAAAACTTGTGTGTTTGAACAGATAGTTCATTATTATGTATGTTACATAATGTTGCTTTATAGTATTTAACCATCGTGGAAGCAGAAGAATAGTATATGCTTTTATGAAAGGTTTTGCAAAGATATGTTTTAATAGGATGTTAGTGAGGGGAAACCCGTTCCGCTAAGCGGCATAGTCTCACTTAACATAATTATTCCGGGATGTATTATATTATTTACACCATGCTTTATGTCTGACTCGAAGTTTTTGTTTTCCCAAAAACTCTCGGGTGCTCAAAATTGATTTGAGTAGGCTGAGGGGTTAAGGTTCTTTTTCAGGTTTTAGAATGTTGACGAATAAGCTACCGGAGGTATATAGGAGGCAACAGATAGTTACTTAGGGTTGGCAGTTCTTGTTATGTTTTGATGGATTTTCCGATGTGTTGTTTGTATTAGATCTATTATGAACGTATTACTTTGATCAACCAATGGGGTATCTTCATATACTTCTCTTGGCGTAATTTGCAATAATTATACGTGATCGGTGCCTTTGAACGATTTGGCGATTATGCGTTGTGAATGTGAAACATTTGATTTTGAAATGTATTGAAGTAAATGTGATTTCTTTTGAAATCTGTGTTTTGTTTCATATTCAAGTGCTTCTGATATTAATGATACCATTAACATAGCTGTATTTAGTCGTCGGAAGCTAATACTATAGATGACAACAGAATTTGTAGCGGTTAGTTTTGGGCCTCTAGATTGGGGATGTTATAGGTCATCAGTTCAGGAGTTAGCACCTTGCTGAATATGAGTCTTGTTCAAGGAGTCTGTGTCTTTCTTTCAACATGTACTAATAGGCTTCGAAGATAAGGTAATTTTCTTATCCATAATTGTATACTAATGTGTAGATAATTTTTATATTATATATTATTTTATGAGTTAGACGATGAATCTAGTATATTGATATATCATCACATTTTAAATGGTTGTTTCTTTATGTGCTTGTACATAATTAAAAAAAAATTCGACATGCATATGCCTTTGGTACTCATGGCTCAGAAACGAATATTTTAAAAAAACATTAGTTTAATATACATTATTTAAATTATACTAGCTTCATAATTTAAATATTAAATCTTGTACTATACAAAATATAGTTTTAAAATTTCACAAACATAATATCATACTTAAAAGAATTTTGGCGTAAGTAAAATAATTTATATATATATATATATATATATATATATATGGGGGGTTTAGGGTAAATGAACAACTTTGAAAAAAATTTAGGCGGAAGGAGATCAAGTTTTCTTTTTAGGCTAAAGAACAAATGGTAGTAATAGTTAGCATTATATTTAATTTTTACACTAAACAAAATGCTAGTTATAACTAGCTCTGTCCTTCAGCCAAAAAATAAATTTGCTGTCCTTCAGCCTAAATTTTTTTCTAAGTTTGTTCTTGTGCCTATTTTTCTATATATATTATTTAAATATTATTTAAATCTATTAATTCCATAAATTAATAATATCAAATTATATATATATATTATAAAATATATGTTACACCTTATAAAATTGAATTTGTACTTGACATACGTTCGGCAAAAAAATGTTTTTTATATACATATTTCAAGTATTTAAATAATTGCAAAATAAAAAAATTAAATTTAAAATTTATTATTAAATTATAAATTACATTTAAATTATTTAAACAACAAAATATCATTCATATTTTATTGAAAAACTAAAGTTTAAAACTATCTTTCGAAGATCATTTTTTATTTAATTTCCATATAGAAATTTATATATAAAATATTCAAAATTATAAAAAGCAATCTTTTTTCATAAGCATTATAATAGGTGTATATATATATTTTATGTAGTTTATATGTGCTTCATTTAGGAATAAATAATATATACTATTAAATTATTTATAAGATATATACATATATATATATATGCATGCTATTTGTACATTTATATTTTTTAAATATAACAATTTTGCTTTTGAATTTTCTAGAAAAATAAATAAATAATTTTTTTATATAATTTTAAATGACTTTAAATATTAAAATACATAATATATATATTATAAACTCCATATATTTGCGTATGCGTGTGTGTGTTGTTTCTAAATAAAAATATAGATATACGTATATATTTGCAATATTTTATATACATAAACTAAAGTATATAAACATATATTTGGACAATATATCTATAAACTAGAGGGGCTAACATGTCTATTTCGGAGTAAATCCCACCAATTATACATGGGCATGTCAAACCTTGCACGGATTGCTATGTTATACATGCACGCACACACATATATGTGTATATGATACAAGTACATATATAATACATAATATAAAATTATATTGTAAATTTAAATAAAATAATAATTCTTTAAAAGGAAATGTAGAATTTTTTTGAAATAAACTACTCTTTATAGGCCCAATAGAGATTCAAAATGGAAATTTATTCGAAATTCATTTATTTCTTCCGTTGTGGGCTAGCCTAGTTCCAACAATAATATTGGAGCCCAATAGCCTATACGGTCTGAATTAGTCATGTTAGGATTAGCTATTTAAGCTCAAAGCCCAAATAGTAGGTTATTTAGAAAGGCAGTGTCGATAGATTGCGTTTGGGTAATTACGTACTCTGCCCACTTGGCTGCTAGCTTGGCTCGAATAGAAAAGGACCAATTTAAATTGGGCTTTGGGCTAATTTCCAAAAAAATTATTTGATTAAAATACAAGCTTTTAAATTTAAAGTTAAATTTAAAATAAGGTATACATATTATAAAAGTTATAATGTAATAAAACATTTCAAGTGTTTGAAAAATAATAAAAATTAATTTTGAAATTTATGAAATCTATTAATAAGGTTAATAAAATATATTAATTAAATAAGTTAGCTAATTAATAAGTTTATACATGTGTTATATATTATGATATATGTTATTTGTTTAGAAAGTTAAAATAACATAGTATATATGTATGTTTATTAAATGAATTTCGAAATTAATATAATTTAATTAATTTTTTTATTAAATAAATTAATTAAAAGTTTAATTAATTAAATAATACACACACATATATGATGTATGTGTTATAAAATAATGGTTATGGTATATAATAAAAAGTTAATGTAAATGTTATATTAAGATAATATAAATTAATTAAAATGTTAACTGATTAAAAATAATTAAATAATTTATAATTAATAAAATATTATGCATAACAGTATTATATATGTAATATGAAATATAAAAGTCATATAATAATAAAACTTATATAATATGAATGTATAAATAAAAGGAGGAACATTAAGAAACCCTAAATAAACTTAAGGAACAAACATACCTAAATGTACATATACCATAATTTACAGTGTGTCTGACACTTGAATCACAATGGTATTTAATAAGAATATATTATTCCATAAGTCGATATCACTCAATATTATATATTGAAGATTATGGATCTTTAGTATAATTTTGTCCTCTACCATAGTAATTAATTACATGTATGCTCTTTAGCTGTTGAGAAAACTCAAGCTAGGGATGTTATGTGTAATATTATTTATATATTAAATAGACGAGGTTAGTTGACTATATGTATTTATTAAGCAAACTCAACGTATACATATTATACTTAGGACGTCACGAGATGGTAGGTACGAGTGAATTATTTTATTTCGATTTGTTAAGCAAACTCAAGGTCGAAGTGAAATCAGGAAAAGGTACTATAGGTTAGGATTGTATATGATACAACCAATAAGAAGTTATCCATTTCCGTGGAGTTATGACTTATTGAGCAAACTCAAGGTCAGAATTCCAAGATGGATGAGTTTTGACATCTATTAGTGACGTCAAAAAACTTATATGTTTCGACTTAGGGTTTGGCGAGACATAAAAGACTAGCGAGAGCTTATTATTAAAATGAATCATAAAGTTTAACCTTACTAATATTACATGAACATCTACTACTATACTATCCTAATAATCTACCAATTAAACTCGTTGAGAAATGTCAACTCAAAACTTGTTTTTTGAAAGTGACAAGCTTATTGAAGCTGATTATACTGATTGGCTAAGAGTGATTAACATAGCATTGAGTTACAAGCATCCTTGGTCGGCTATTACATGCGAACCTAATGAACAATCTGTTGATGATGCAAACCTCGAACTTCGAACTGCTTATGTGAAATGGGTTTTAGCCCCGAGATTGCCTAAGTTTTCATCCTATCTGCATTAAATAAGCCATTGCAAAGGCAACATAAATGTATGTTTGCTCATGAGATGTTTTATGGTCACAATGCCCTTCTTGGGGAATAGTCACATTCTGCAAGGTACGAGTTTATCAATAAGCTATTCAATACCAAAATGAATTAAAGAACAATAGGTGGACAATAACGTACTATTGATGAAGGGCTATATTGATAGGTATTCGCAATTAGACGTATAGATAAGCAATGACTTACAAGTTGATTTGATCCTTGTTTCTCTTATACCTCAATATGAATTGTTCATATAGAATCACAATATTTACAAATTAAATGTGAATCTCGTAGAGCTCCTTAATATGATAAGGTTGGTCGAGTTTGCATCTAAGGATCAAAGGGCCATACTTGCTATAAAGGGTGGTTTATCATCTTCAAAAGCTTCGTAGAAGCGGAAAAGAGAAGGTAAGAAGAATAAGAAAAGTAAGAAGACCGATGAAAAGAGTGAATTTCACTGCTGCCAAGAATAGTCATTGGAAAAGAAACCATCCCGATTCTCTAACATCATTAGAGAAAGAAAGAAGAATGTATCTACAACTCCATCAGGTACATTTATGATTCAAAATTGTTCTGTAATCAATAAAATGTCTTGGGTCTTAGATACTGGATCTCGAACTCATATATGTAATTTGTTACAAGGGCATAGGAATTGGCACCGCATGACAAAAGAAGAGATGAGGCTCCAAGTTGCCGATGGAAGTACAGTTGATGCAACTGTAACGACCCATAATTTCAGTCATCTGGAAATGGGATATTTAATTGATTTTAAATATTCACAAGTTAATTTTATAAGTCGAATAACTTATATTTCAAATATAAGGATTTATTTGGATAATAAATTGTTATTTTATTATTTGAAATTGCTAAAATATTTGGATTTTGAGCTATATGTAAATGAAAATGAATTATAAAGTTGAATTAAATTCTGTTTGAATTATAATGATGTTCGTAAACTTTTAAAATTGAAATAAAAGTTTATTTCTTGAAATTGAAAATTTATCGATTTAGTAAACATATAAAAATAGTCATTTTTGACACAGTCTCGGATTTTGATGAAACCAGTTTTATTGGATCCATAATGTTATACTATTGTAGTATTTCAAATTTCATATCAATCGGATTTACGGTTTGCTCATGGAAAGCTAAAACGAGTAGAAATTTGTTTAAGTAAATTTTAATTAAAAATAATTCGACTCCAAAACCTATCTTTCAAATACGATGGAATTGGCTTCTGATATATTTCCATTATATTTTGAATAGGGGTAAAACATTATAAATGCCTAGCGGCACACTTCGATTGGAGTTCGAATAATTTTAGGATGAATTATATCACGAAATTTTCTATAAAAGGACATCAATTTTCTGAAAATTACAAAACCTTTAGGGTTTCAAGCTCTATCCTCCATTTACTATTTAACGGCTAGAAATTCATCCCCTTCCCCCTTCAATCTCTCTTAATCCGTAAGTTATTATCAAAAACTTTCAACTACAACATGGTAGAGGGTAGCGAGATCTATAAGGTTAACGATGGTGATGCCCGTGACGATCGAGGTGAAATCGCCTCGTGTTTGCCATGTGTTTCAATAGGTGTTACACACAAAGGAGGAGGCCGAGCTCCTGGAATTTGTGGGTGGTGGTGCCATTCATGATGGGCTTCGACGTGGTGGTCTCCGATCTCCTCCGGTGGCTTGTAAATGGGGCGGCAATCAAATGAAGGTCAATGGCGGTGGGTTAGAGGAGCACGAACGAATGCATGAACGAAGGGAAGAAGAGAAAAAAGAAAAAAAAGCACGTGACCATGATCTGTTTCATTTAAGCGAACATCCTTGATCTTCCGAGGTAAAATAAAATAAAATTTGTTTATTATTCATATATATAAATCCTGTAATCTTTAAAATTGTGTAACCTTTTCTTACGACGTCTGTTTCGCACGAAACAAGTTGCATCGGATTCATATTCGCAAATACTACATGATGGAGCTGATTTGGAGTTGATTAGAGCTAGTGAAAATTTTAGCTAAAATTAAACGACTGTTTAATTTTATTCCGAATAAAATGCTGCAACGGCTATTCGAAGCAAAGTGAGTACAAATCACTCTTTGTGACTCGCCTATATTTTTATATAAGTGAGTGTTACCCAGTGGTTTGACCAGGCAACAAAGACTTGATGTAGAAAGCTTGTTCGGCATAAAGGGTCGTTCGGCATGGCTATGTCCTTCGACATTTCATATTGTTCGGCAAGGAAGCCCCGACCGGCATCCATCCCGTTCGGCAGAGAAGTCTCATCCGACATCCAGCACCGACTGGCATCCAGCATTGTTCGGCATTCCAGCCTTGATTGGCATCTATCCCCGTTCGGCATAGAGGCTTGTTCGGCATAGCAGGGTCGGTCGGCATCTATCCTCGTTCGGCATAGCAGGGTCGGTTTGCATCTATCCTCATTTCGCATAGAGCTTCGTTCGGCATAGCAGGGTCGTTCGACATCTATCCTCATTCGGCAATCCAGTCTCGTTCGGCGTTCCAGCCTCGTTCGACATTCCAGGCTCGTTCGGCATTCATGCCTTGTTCGGCATTCAAGCCTCCTTCGGTATTCCATCCTCGTTTGGCATAAAGCCTCACTCGGCATTTCTCCCCACAAAGCATAGCAAGGTCGTTCGGAATTTATGGCTCGGCACACAGAAGTCACTCACCGCGGGCCAAGGTATCTCACTCCTAGGCCCAAGAGGGAAGTCCAACCCATCTTCGTCTATAAATAGAGAGGCATGGGCATAGTGAAATGGACCTTTTTTCGAGAACACTGGGGAGACTCTACCGCTTTCAAGACTCACTTTATTTCATTTAACATTTTTATTCAAGTCTTTATAGTATGGATTATATCTGTATTCAGTCACTTGTGAAAGCAATAAGGATCGAAACTTAATGTGGACGTAGGCAATTACGCCGGAGCACTATAAATCCGATGTTCTTGTTTTCTGCATTTAACTTAGCATACAGTTCTCTGTTTTAATTTTCTTTCATCGTTAATCTCTCTACACAATATTTCTAAAGGGTGTTAGTGACCAATTCTGGTGCTAACATTTTGGTTCTTTCACCGAGAATCGAATTCTCAGACCATTGTGATATGCTTTGCAGCTACTGGATTGAATAAATCCCCCGAAGAAGATCCAAGTTATTCACAGGACTTCCGTTGATTCTACTCAGAGTTCTTATTAATAACTCTACTATGGGCAGACCACGTACCCGATCAGCCTCTCATAATGCAGACGTCAACGAGACTGCTAACGTACAACAGATAGGACCTAGCAACTAACAAGCAAACCTAGGTTCAGGGACTACTACCCAAAATCAAGCGGAATTCGTTACAAGGACAGAGTTCAACGACTAATGAGAGAACTCATGGAAAATAGAAGACAACTCGCTGAGCAGATTTAAGCTAACGCTAACCTGATGACTTAGGTTACTCAGCAACAGCATCAGATTGCTGGAGGTAGCCCTGCTCCTTATTCTTCATCTGATAGTTCAACTTCATCTGATGAACCCCCTAGGCGTAGACGCCGTAAAACTGAACTGTACAAGCAGGTGATACTGAATGATCAACCAGGAATCAGTCACATCTTGGAGACCATGCCCAAGCCGGAATAGGAAACTTAAGAGCGGGTGCGCATGTGGAAACCGGACGCCCGGCCCACCATGATCATAATGAAGCTGGCCTTCAAGATACATGTTTGGCCGATCGCCAGCAGTGGGGGAATCAACCTGAGCAGTCCCGTAGAACAGAACCAACCTTCCATCCTCCATACAAACTGTGGACTTATCAGCTATGGCCAGGCAGTTGATGAGGAAGAATCATGGCCTAACCAATGAAGATTGGGGGTATCCAGAAGTCAATCTCCATTCACCGATACCATTCTACAGGCCGAGTATCCCAGGAAGTTCAGCATGCCAACTATCCCGGCTTACGAAGGAAAGTTTGATCCCAGACAGCACATGATGAGGTATGAGTGGATGATGGATTCGGCTAGAGCGAATGATGCAACCAAGTGCAGATGCTTCTCGATCACTTTATCCGGAATCGCTACCATGTGGTTCACTCGACTTCCCCATGGTCTATATCTTGCTTTGGTGAATTAGCGAGGAAATTGTAGAACAATTTAGGATACGTGCGGCTCGCCCTAAGGATGTGATGTCTATATCTAGTGTAATCCAGGCTCCGGGGGAGTCGTTGAAAGAATATTTGTAAAGATTTCATGTTGCGGCTCCGGAAGTTAGCAACCCTAACGACTACGCAATTCAGATAGCGGTGATGTGAGGTGTGGATCCGGACTCAGAATTTGGAGATTAATTGGCGGGAAAGCCTCCAACGACGTTGGAGAATTTCTACTCAAAAGTCTCATCAATTCATAAGAAGAGAGGAAGTCAGATGGACGAGGCAAGATAAGGCACCAGGGCCTGTTCAGGAGACTGTGAAAAGCAATATCGTCATAAAACAATCCGACGATAACTCGATAAAGGTTCAAGTCAATGTCCAGAACAAGCCTGGACAATCTAAAGGGTCCGGAGGAGGAAATCCTGGAAAGAAAAGAGAAGCAGGGAAATGGAAGCCAAGGATTCCAACCTACAACGAATACACCCCCCTAAACGCGTCTCTTGAAAATATTTATCTGTCAACCTGTAACAATTTTCAATACAGAAAGCCATGCCCAAAGGAGTCCACAGAGGAACAGGAGCGGACGGGGAAGTACTGTCGCTTCCATGAAATGTATGGGCATAATACGGAGGAGTATAGACACCTTCACGACGCCATAGAAAAGTTGATCAGACAGAAAAAGCTGCAGGAATTTGTCAAGAACCCATAGGAGGGTAGGCAAGGAACATCAGACTCCGGACGTGGGCCGACTCCACGCCAACCAGCGGAACCTACCCAAACCGTGGGTAGGTTGGTCATGAACATGATAGTCGGTGAACCTCACCCTATAGATAAGAATTAGCAGGAGATGGAACGATATGCTACCTCATTAAGGCATGCGGATTATGAGTGTTTTTCAAATGTGGGAAGATGGACCCCTCAAAACAACAACGCATGATGACAGACGATATAGTGTTTGGAAGCCGAGATGCGGACAAGGTGAAGGCTCCTACCATCGACCCGATGGTCATATCTGCGACGATCGGGCTAGCATACATCAAAAGAATTTTAATTGATTATGGAAGCTCCATTAACATCATCTTCAAAAAGGCATATGACCAAATGAAGATGGAGGCGAATGTTCTAAAGGCGTCTAAAGCCCGTATCCAAGGCTTCAATGGTGTGGCGACTGAAGCGATGGGGTACGTTGAGTTGCCAGTTGAACTGGGAGAAGGTGAGCGTCAGAGGGCGCGAATCCTACCGTTTATAGTGTTGGATGTTGATTCTCCTTATAATGTATTTCTAGGTCGTCCGACCCTGACGGATTTTAGGGCAGCTTTGGCCCTATGGTGTTTGACGTTAAAATTTCTGATAGACAAAGGAGTCGGTGTAGTGCATGGCGATCCAGCGATCGGTCGTGCATGTTATGTGGCAGAGCTAAGAGAGGATCAGCGGAGAGAGAAAGGAAAGGTTGTGGACAACTCCGTCCGTGTCCAAAATACTGAACATTGACAAGTATTGCCCGAGCCCTGTCTCGTGACATTCTCGAATCTATAGAGACATAGATCCGAGAGATGATGATGGAGGACCCAGGAAAACGAATGCAGCACCGGTCGAGCTGACGATTGACATTCTAGTCAACCGGGATGACCAATCACGAGTTCTTAAGATTGGATCGCAACTCGACCCGTCAATGGTCAAGGATCCTGTTGATTTCCTCCGAGCAAACCAGGATGTTTTCGCTTGGACACATTCTGATGTGTGCGGGATTTCTCCCACTATTGCGAGTCATATGTTGAATATAGACCCAGAGTACGTCCCGGTAAAACAGAAACGGAGAGGCATGGACCCGGAAAGGTCTGCTGCTCTTAGAGAGGAGGTGGACAAACTCAAGGCCAATGGGTTCGTCCACGACTCCCTCTACCCGGAATGGATGTCTAACCCTGTGCTAGTGAGGAAAGCGAATGGGAACTGGAGAACTTCCGTAGATTATTCTAATTTAAACAAAGCATACCTGAAAGATAGTTTCCTTTTACCTAGAATCGACCAGTTGGTTGATTCAACAGCTGGACAGGAGTTACTGTCATTTATGGATGCGTGCTGGGGATATAATCATATCCCGATGCACATTCTAGATCAAGAATACACCAGTTTTGTCATAGATGTTGGGTTATGTTGCTATGTAGTGATGCCCTTCGGATTGAAAAATGTGGGAGCAACTTATCAGCGTTTGGTGAACCGAATGTTTAAAGATCAGATTGGTAGAATGATGGAAGTCTATATGCATGACATGCTGGTGAAGTCACGACAGTTAAACGACCACATACGGGACTTAGCACAGATTTTTGATATATTTAGGCATTATGGGATGAAAATCAATCCTTTGAAGTGTTCCTTTGGCATTGTGTCAGGGAAGTTTTTGGGTTTCATTATGAATGCGCGGGGAATCGAAGCTAACCCGGAGAAGATTCAAGCTATTCAGGACATACAAGTGCCCAGAAATGTAAAGAAAGTATAAGGCTTGAACAGAATGGTGGCCGTGCCGAGTCAATTCATATCCAGAGTTACAGATAAGTGCATTCCCTTCTTCGGCGAGATAAAGAAAGGAAAGAGAAATTTTGAGTGGACATCCGATTATGAGGAAGCATTCCAAGCTCTTGTCAGGCATTTAGAGAGTCCCTCGGTGCTATCAAAACCAATTGACCATGAAATATTGTATGTGTACCTGGCTATATCCCAACATGCTACCAGTACAACATTGGTTCGTGAGGAGGACCGAGTTCAAAAGCCAGTATACTATGTCAGTAAATGTTTGATGGGCGTAGAAAGAAATTATCCTAAGATTGAGAAACTAACTTACTTCTTGGTGATTGCATCATGCAAGCTTCGTCCATACTTTCAGGCACACTCAATCAGTGTTTACACTGATCAACGCTTGCGGCAGGTACTCCAACGACCAAAAACCTCTGAAAGGATGTTCAAATGGAATATCGAGTTGAGTCGGTTCGATATTACCTACCTGCCACGAAGGGCCATACAAGGGCAAGCGCAAGTAGACTTCATTGCTGAATTCACCGTGTCCGACGAGTCTAACGGTCACAATGTCGTACCTCCCATTCAATGGAAGTTGTACACCGATGGGGCATCTAACGACCGTTGTTCGGGGGCTGGCATAGTTCTTGTGACTCCGGAAAACCGATCAGTTTCTTACGCTTTGTAGCTCGAATTCCCAGCAACCAATAGCGAAGTCGAGTATGAAGCATTGATTGTTGGCTTGAGACTTATTAGAGAATTGGGGGTAAGATCAGTTGAAATATTTTGTGACTCACAACTGGTAGTGTACTAAGTGTAGGGAGACTATCAAGTAAAGGGACAAAGACTTGCCCCATACCTTCCACGGGTTTAGAAGCTGCTAGCAAATCAAGAATATTATGATATCTCGCATGTCCCGCGTGAACAAAACAGGGCAGCCGATTCATTGGCAAAATTTGCAAGCACTGGCGATGCACAGCAAATAGGGTTGGTTCCCGTTGAAACCTTACATGCTCTGAGTATAAATATGACGAAGGTAGATTTCGTGTTAGAAACAGAAATCGATAAGGAATCATGGATGACCCCATTCAAGCAATACTTGCTACATGGGGTCGTACCCGAATGAAGGATCGCAAGGCGACAAGTAATTCTTAAGGCTTCGTGATATGTAATCCAGGATCGGATAATGTATCGGAGGGGATTCTCGACCCCCTTACTCCGGTGCATAGCCCATGATGAGACAAACCGAGTCCTGAAGGAAGTCCATGAAAGAGAGTGTCGTAACCATACTGGAGGGTAGACGTTAGCAAAGAAACCTCTGCTATGGATGCTATTGGCCGACTATGAAACGGGATGCCGTCGACTATGTAAGAAAATGTGACAATATCAGAAATATGTAAAGATCTCGGGAGCTCTGCCGATAAAACTCACACAAATGGTTAGTCCCTGGCCGGTCACAATGTGGGGGATTGACATAGTCGGTTCTTTACCCGTATCCAAAGGTGGTGCGAAATACGCAATAGTTGCGGTCGATTACTTTACCAAGTAGGAAGAAGCAGAGCCCTTGGCCATTATGACCACCAAAAAGGTCATCAATTTTATTATAGGAAATATTATATGCCATTTTGGCCTTCCACGAACTATCATTACAGACAATGGAACTCAACTCGAAAGCAAGGAGTTCAAAGAGTTTTGCCAAAAATATGGTATTGAGAAAAAGTTTGCAGCAGTTGCTCATCCAAAAGCTAATGGACAAGTCGAAGCCATGAACAAAATAATCAAGTCCATATTAAAAAAGCATTTGGAAAAGGCTAGAGGCAAGTGAGTGGATGAACTTCCGATAGCGGTCTGGGCTTATAGAACCACCCACATGTCCGTGACTAGCCACACTCCATTCGCGTTGGCATATGGCATGGAAGCTGTTATTCCTGTAGAACTTGAAGTTCCATCACATCGGGTAACTTACTACGACCCTGAGTCGAATCGAGATCTTTTGCTGGAATCACTTGACTTCATTGATGAAAAACGTGAGGAAGCTGATTTAAGAGCGGTCGCATACAGACACCGAGTCGCTCGATATTATAATGAAAAGATCTGACTGAGAATCTTTGATATGGGTGACCTCGTTTTGAAATGAGTTTTCCTGGTCCTCTCTCATATGAATCCCGCATGGGAAGGTCCATACGTCATTGAATGGAATCCTGGAGAGGGAACTTTCCAGCTAGCGACCGTTGATGGTGCGACACTCCTCCGAGCATGGAATAGAGAGCATTTGCGACATTATTATACTTAGTCCATTTCTTTCGTATGTTAGTTGCACTTATTTCCAGCATGTTTTTATTCTTAGTTTACAACATGTAATAAAACAATTTAGCTTATTTTCAAGTCCCCTGAGTGCGGACCAGAGTATAAACGGCTCAAAATCTCTAAGTCCCCTAAGTGTGGACTGGAGTACTTTGAGTCCCCTGAGTGTGGACCAGAGTGTAAACGACTTGAATTCTCCAAGTCCCCTGAGTGCGGATTGGAGTACTCTGAGTCCCTTGAGTGCGGACCAAAGTATAATCGACTCAAAATCTCTAAGTCCCCTCAGTGCGGACTAGAGTACTCTGAGTCCCCTGAGTACGAACCAGAGTATAAATGAATCAAAATCACCAAGTCCCCTGAGTGCGAACTGGAGTACTCTGAGTCCCCTGAGTGCGGACCAGTATAAACGACTTGAAATCTCCAAGTCCCCTGAGTACGGACTGGAGTACTCTGAGTCCCCTGAGTGCGGACCTGAGTATAATCAACTCAAAATCTCCAAGTCCCCTGAGTGTGGACTGGAGTACTCTGAGTCCCCTGAGTGCGGACCAGATTATAAACGACTCAAAATCTTCAAGTCCCCTGAGTGCAGACTGGAGTACTCTGAGTCCCTTGAGTGCGGACCAGAGTATAAATGACTTGAAATCTCCAATTCCCCTGAGTGCGGACTGGAGTACTCTGAGTCCCCTGATTGCGGACCAGAGTATAAACGACTCGAAATCTTCAAGTCCCCTGAGTGCGAACTGGAGTACTCTGAATCCTCTGAGTGCGAACCAGAGTATAAACGACTCAAAATCTCCAATTCCCCTATGTAAGGACCGGAGTACTCTGAGTCCACTAAGTGCGGACCAAATTATAAACAACTTGAAAACTCCAAGTCCCCTGAGTGAGGACTGGAGAACTCTGAGTCCCCTGAGTGCGGACCAGAGTGTAATCGACTCGAAATCTCCAAATCCCCTGAGTATGGACTAGAGTACTCTGAGTCCCCTGAGTGCGGACCAGAGTAAAAACGATTTAAATTTTTTTAAGTCCCCAGAGTGTGGACTGGAGCGCTCTGAATCCCCAGAGTATGGATTGGAGTATAAACGGTTTAAAATTCTCTAAGTCCCCGGAGTGTGAACAAGGACACAAATGACTTGAAGTCAACAAGACCCTGGCATACGAAATGAAAATTATTCTAAGTACCCAAAGCGTGGAACGAAGGATCTGCAATTCCAAAGAGTTTTCGACTTATATCAAGACGAATTAAGAAGTTTATGCAACTCACAATAGCTTGGGTTTCGACCACAACCGTACAGAACCTAAAAGATGAAAGTCTTTTGAAAGACAAAAGAACTAAACTTTATTTATTCAAAAATAAGTTTCTACTACAACTCCTCCAAAATTCGGAGTCGAAAGTCTATTTAAACGGGCTACGAAAATAAATAAAAATAATTACATAGTCTAAACTAACTCTCGTTAAACAAAAGTAACAATTACTTCTTGGATTTCTTCGACTTTTTTCCCTTCTTTATCTTCTCAGACGACTCCCCTACCGTGTGTTTTCCCTTGGAAATTTTCTTTAATGGGGAGGTGACAACTGAGGAGGAGCGAGGAACCTCTATTGGCCTAGACCCACTAGGGAGGATGACCTTCAACGGCTTGTTCATAGGATCATCAAGGTCTACGACTTAAGGCTCGACTTTGATTTCGACTATCCTTTTATTTTCCTCCTCGAGCTGCTCCTTCATGCACATTTTAGAAGTATGTTAAGAGGTGCTTTTAATCTCGATTTCATAACTTCCCTCGATGGAAGATGAAAGTCTCGGACTTATCCTCATCAATCGCCCCAATCACTTGAGCATCTGGACCAGGAGTCTCTGCTGCGTGAGTAGCCTCACTTGTTTTCCCCTTTACCTCCCTGGCGTCATCACTCCTTGGAGTGGGCTCAGGATCATAACGGCCTGCGCAAAATCACGGAAAACGAGCATAAAAATGCAATGACCTCTCGCCAAAAATGATAACTCCTGGAATTTCAAAATAAAGAGTCATATACCGGCTTCTGGCTGACTCTCAGCCGTCCGAGGGGTCTCACCCTTTGGAATGGGAGATAGAACATGAATGCCAAGGCCAGGGTCCTCCGGGTCATAACCAACATGTTGCTCAAATGGATCAAGTACCGGCCGATCAGCTGACTGAGTAGGAGCATGAGCCGGAGACTCAGTTCCGGATGGACCGGCAGTAACATCTTTCCCTTTCGATGAGGAGGAACCTTGCAGTAGAGAGCCTTCGCTGCAGACAGGTCCGAAGGCTCGTTCCCTTTGAGAAATTCTTTTATTAAAGCATCTTCATCAACCTCCTCGGTGCCAAGTTCGACCTTCCTGATTTTTAGTAAAGTCTCCCACGCCTTAGCTAGGGATTCGAGATAGCACTCGTCTAGAAAAGTTAAGTCTTGATGCATGAGGACATGGGCGTTGAATTCAACAATCAGTGGGTCGAACATGCATTTGACCTCCTCCATACCAGCCTCTTTAGCCGCCTTAAGGCGAGAGTCAATCTCCGTATATGCTATTTTCCTACCCTCTTTATAGGCTTCATCTTTCCTCATACCAACTTTAGAAAGCTCATCGTCCAGTTTCGCCTTCAGAAGGCACGTGGCAACGATCTCGTCGTAATATCGTTGCGACTCTTCTTGGGCAGCAGTTTTCTCCTCTCTTTCTTTACGGAGTTGATCCTCTAGCTCTTTGACTCGAAGGGCAAAAGCATCCCTCTCCTTCTACATCGAGTCCTTCTCTAAAGCCAGGGCCCCACAGCGTCAGACTGCCTCGTCAACTTCTTTTTATGAGTTGTCTCTAGGCGATTGAAGGCTTCAGCTGTATCTTTAGCGCTTTGTTGGGCAACTTCAAGCTGAGAGTTGTAAGAAGCAAGCTCTTCGTCCTAAGCTTTAATGATATCTTTATCATGGATAGCTTTGAGCTTCAGACGATTAATTTCATAGTGACGATCAATGGAGACTTTTGAAACTTTTTCTGCCAAGTGCACGAATGCATCGTACTGAACATAGACGTCATTAGTGCAAGCAATAGCACTTTGCTTGACATGCCCTAGAATCTGGTGAATCACCAAAAGAAATTTTAAGCCATCGAAGCATATCTTTGGAAACAAAGCTTTAAGCTCAACAAGTCGTTCTGCTACCGATGGATTAGGTACGGGAGCGAAAGGAGTCTGCTTGGAGAGTGCAGATGTTCTATGGAGATCTCAAGATTTCCTGGTACTTGATGAACTGGAGTGTTGATCTCGATGGGCATCAGGCTAGGACCCCTTATGTGTAGATTTCTCTTTGCTGTGCTCTGACTGAGGAGGAGGATCGCGTGGATAGGAGGACTGACTATAATTTTTCTTCGGTGTGACGATTCTCGACGGTTGTTGTCTCGATCGCCAGAGTCATCTCTATCTCGATGCTTGCCAAAACCCGAATCCCTGCTGGATTGGCGGAACATCGATGAACTGCAAAGGAGATCATGTCCATGCATACGTCCCATGGCACTTACATGGAATTTAAGTAACGACGAGTTAGTAAAGAGTAGAGTGATGACATAAATTTAAGTGCAAGGTGAAGTGCATGTGTTTGTGTGTGTCCTAGTGTTTCCCCCCAACGGACAAGTTTCTTTACTAATAGGAGTTTTTTCCCCTGGTTTTGGGCTTGAGCACTTGTATCACCTCTCGTGGGCGAATGAAGCTTAAGGGCCTCTAGATCGTTGAAACTATAGTTGAGCAGATCATCAGGTATGGTAAGGTTCGACAGGCCATTCAGAGAACTTTCTAAGTGCTGCGAGGAAGCTTCATTCTCCACTGGAATAAGGGTAACTTTAGAAGTTCCGCCCATTGTTTTCTTCCACAGCTTGTATGTCAGTTTTTTATTCCTCTACGAAGGGGAAGGCGTCGTTTCAAAGTCATGAACTTCGACTATTGAGTCCCGAGGTGGACTAACATTTTCACCCTGCACTTCGGGTGTTTGGCTTTTTTAATCCCCCCCCCCCCCTCTAGTGTGTCAGGGGCGCTATGTGATGAGGACTCGGCCTTCTTTTTTCCTTTGCCCAAAGCAAGCTTGGTAATGGTAACACCTTAGGGGAGGCTTATCCGACGACCTTACGCCAGCAATCCAAATTTCGTGAGCGACTCATTCGAAATGAGAGTTCTGATGTCCCGGTCTTCGATGGGAATGGCTCAGATAGCGTCAACAGCTTTAGAATAACCGGAGCCCTCGGGACATGGGTTAATACTTGAAAATATAGAGAAAGAGTTAGAAAAGGTACAACTTCGGCCAAACATGAGTATTGGTCTAGGAAAAAGACATACTTCCTTCCACCCATCTCCTCGAAAAGCCGGGAGGACAGCGCACATAGAACCACTCTTGTTTATACTTGGCAAACTTGATCCATGCCCCAGTTAAGATTTGACACTTGATGTACGGCTCGAGGAACACGAAAGATGGGCTATTCGACCGTCTCTTGATGCGATGGATATAGCGGATATCTCTCGGAGTTGGAAGCCTGAAGAGGACACTCATAAAGAGGATGCAAGTGTCGTATATGAATGCATGGCTGTTCGGGTGCAATTGCGATGTGGCGATCTCGATATACTGCAACATATATCGAAGAAAGGATTTGAACGGCGGCACGCTGCCGACCCAACAAATGAATCTGTTGCAAGCTGTATATCCGACTGGGGCAAGTGAGGATGATCCTGCCCCGATGGAACTAACACATCATCGAAGGGATTTCATGGACTGAGTATATCCGACGGAGCGTACTTTCATTAATCCTCGAGGCTTGGGAATCGATTGGATCATCTAAGATAATCGCTGCCTCTAGAGCGTCGGGAGCCAAGTTGACAGATGCGATCGCATGGCTCGGTAAGTCTTGAGCAGGAATAGTTGACGGATTTGAAGTTCCTACAACTTCTTGTCAAAAGGATGGCATGGGTTTGTTCAAAATCATAGCAGAGCTAGATTTCCTAGACATCTCTAATGAAGATTGAATCTGACAAAACATCTGTTTGAACTATACTTGAAAAACGATCGACGTTAGACTTAACAACATAAATATTCCCTGTGCATGGTGTGTGAACTAGTGCGATCATTCGAATGTGAGTGCCAAGAAATTAAAAGCCACTGGGTTGGTGAAATAAGATTAAAACTTCAAACTATCATTTTCGAAGACCGCCATCGCTGTCTGTCTACGAGAGCTTATCGTAAGATGGTTTATGTTTTGAACTCGGCATCGATACTCGGCATTGATACTGCATATGGAAGGTTATTAACTGTTAAGTAAGTTAAGTTCAAGTTTTCAGTTGTCTGAACACTAGAGTTATCAGTCTGGATTGTCCGATATGCTTGGTTGTTTAAGTCCATCCTTGTTCACTGTTACATGTTCATGCACAAAATGATGTTAAGTCAACAATGTTCTAAGTCTGGGTTGAGATAGGTTTAACTGTCATGTGTACACCACTCTCCTACCATCCATCATTACCGTTCGGCATGTGGCAAGACATGCCGAACCGCAATCGTACCGAGCCACATCGTTCGACACTCCACTCTACTCGCCCACTTTTCCTCTCCGCCATTCGACATAAGGGAGTCGTGTCGAACCACAATCATGCTAAGCCGCATCGCTCGGCATCTTACTCTCAACAATTTTCTTACAACACATCCTCCCTACCGCGCGGCACGGACAATTTGTCCAACAAGTTATGCCAAGCCGCATTGCTCGGCATTCTACCTAATTCCTACTTCTCTTCTGCTTTTCCCCCCTCCTCGTTCGGCATAGGGGAATCATGTCGAGCCATGGCCGTGCTGAGCCACATCGCTCGACACACTAAACCTTAACTCCAATTCCACTCCCATACTTCCCCTCCATCGCTTGGCATAAGGAGGTCATGCCGAGCCATAATAGTACGTCTTCCACGAACTCCCTCCTTCAAACACCTCTGTCGTCCACTTCTCTCCTCCGCTCCACCTAGCCTTAAACTCCTCTAAACACCAACACTTTGCCCTTAACTCTTGTTCCACACGATTCCTACTGACCATGATTTTGTAGAGATTCATGAGTTTGAATCTTATGCTAGGTTTCTTAGTCGGGGTGAAGTGTTTAAGAGAACGGTCATTAACTAAGAAATGAGTTGAAGCTCGGGGAGATTATGGAGTAGGGCGCATGGTTCTGTTTGGATTCATTGATTGGGGAAGGAAGTGAGGCAATATATGGAGTCTGAGAAAGGAAGGGAGGAGCAAATAATTCGTTGAAGTCTGTTGGGAGGTGAATTCGTAAGTTTTAGAGAGCGGAAGTAAAAAGGGAAAAGGAGAGAAGTGTCGCCTTATATAAAGAGAGAGAAGTCGAAGGGACAGTGACCGGTAGAACCAGTCAAAGCACATTACTCGTTCGGCATCAGCTAAGTCGTTCGGGATTAGTATGTCGCTCGACACTAGCTAAGACATTCGGCCTTCGTATGTCGTTCAGCATTAGTATGTCATTCAACATACAATGCCTCGTTCGGCATTCAGGAAAAGACATTATCGAGAAAACAAAGCCAGGGCTCGAAGCAAAACACGAAGGACCCGTAATTCAAAGCGCATCATGTTCATCCACATGGTGCACTTTTGGGGGCAAGTGTTACCCGGTGGTTTGACAAGGAAACCAAAAACTTGATGTAGAAGGCTCGTTCGGCATAAAGGGCCATTCAGCACGGCTATGTTGTTCGGCATTTCATATCGTTCTACAAGGAAGCCCCGACTGGCATCCAGCCTCATTTGGAAGAGAAGTCTCAACCAGCATCCAGCACCGACTGACATCTAGAATCGTTCGGCATTCAAGCCTCTATCAGCATCTATCCTCGTTCGGCATAGAGCCTCGTTCGGCATAGCAGGGTCGGTCGGCATCTATGCTTGTTCGTTATAGAGCCTCATTCGGCATGGTAGGGTTGGTCGGCATCTATCCTCGTTCGGCATAAAGCCTTGTTCGGCATAGCAGGGTCATTCGACATCTATCCTCGTTCGGCATTCCAGCCTCGTTCGGCATTCCAGCCTCGTTCGGCATTCCAGCCTCGTTCGGCATTCAAGCCTCGTTCAGCATTCTAGCCTCGTTCGGCATGAAGCCTTGCTCGGCATTCTCCCCCAAAGCATAGCAAGGTCGTTCGACATTTGTGGCTCGGCATGCAGAAGTCACTCATCGCGGGCCGAGGTATCTCACTTCTAGGCCTAAGAGGGAAGTCCAACCCATCTTTGTCTGTAAATAAAGGGGCAGGGGCACAGTGAAATGGACTTTTTTTCGAGAACATTGGGGAGACTCTACCGTTTCAAGGCTTACTTTATTTCATTTAGCATTTGTATTCAAGTCTTTATAGTACGGATTGTATCTGTATTCAGCACTTGTGAAAGCAATAAAGATCGAAACTTAAAGTGGACGTAAGCAATTACGCTGAACCACTATAAATCCGGTGTTCTTGTTTTCTGCATTTAACTTAGTATACAGTTCTCTGTCTTAATTTACTTTCTTCATTAATCTCTCTACACAATCTTTCTAAAGGGTGTTAGTGACTAATTCTGGTGCTAACATTAAGAACAAATTTATTTACGATGATTGATGATTATTTGGGTGATATATGATATTTTGTATATAGATTGATTGGTATTTGGATATATTCCGGCCTATTGGAGTAGATGAGACCCTATATATTCATGTGTACGAGCGGATGACCTTTTGTACGTGCATCTACCTCGACGTGGACTTTATACATATTTTCTCATATGTACATTTGTTGCAGGTGACAGGTTGGAGGGATCTGACAGTGTAACGACCCGTAAAATTTTCAATAATTTAATTGTTAATTTTTATTTGAGGTTTATTACCTAATATTGGAAAAAATAGAATTTATGATTCATTAATGAAACAATAACTTAAATGAGATGTAATAAATCCAATCTAAGTTAATTATTAACTAATTGAATGAAGTTACAATTAATGGAGTTAGTGCAAATGTTATACTAGGCTATAAATCGAATATAAGAAAACAAACGTAAATATTGAATTAATTAATGAATTAATATATATATTGAATGGTAATTGAATAAAATCAATGTTTAGTAAGAAACTATAACATTGGTTAGAAATGATAAACTTATAAAAATGCGATTAAGAGTTAACGATAACAATTATTATAAGTTAATCATTTATTCAGTCCATTAAATCAAAACGTGTAATTAATTGCAAATAAATGAAATTAAATATTTAAATTTTACGTTAATGGAGATTAAGATGAAATTTTAGAAGATTGATGCAATAAATCATGAACCAATGTTTGTTGCATCCTTATTATGATAAAAGACGTGAATAACAAGTTTAAAAATTTAATAAATGGATTTTGGGAAATTTGATTTATAATTTCTGAAATTAATGAAATTGAGGTTAACACTGAAATTGATAAATTTATCAACTCTAAATCAACATCTAAATTTGTTTAAATTAGTGTAAATGATTAAGAAATTTAAAAATGATAAATTTGTCAATTATAGAATTGAAATTTAAAATTTGATTTAATTAATTAATTTAATTAATGGAAAATAGCCATTTTTGCCACTGACTCGGATTTCAATAAAACTAGTTCATCGGATCCATAACGGTAAATTATTGTAGAATTTAAAGTTTCGTAACAATCGGACTTGTCGTTTGATCGTACAGGCTTGAAACGCCTAGAAATTAGTTAAGTTTAAATCAATTGAAATCGATTTGAAATAACTTGATTTTAGCATAACTTATCCATACGATGGAATTTGGACTTGAAACCTATTCCATTGCACCTATAATATTCAAAAATATCTATTGATATATGGGTTGACCCAATTTAGTCCCGGAGTTGGAACGGGCTTTTGGGCCAATTATCGTTCAACTTTCGATCCAAATCAATCCGGTCCATTCTAATTTCAGCTTTGCTTATATATACCTCGTTATAAACCCTAGCCTATTTCCTATGTTCATTTTTCTGTACGTACATTCTATTTGCTTCTCCTCTTTCAATGGCAAACCAAACCCTAAATTCCAATTGCGATTACAAATAAAATTCAAAGCCAAAAATTTCAAACTCCTCAAATACTATCAAATTTTATATGGATTCGAAGCTCTTGACAAGCGCACCTTAGATCTGCAATTCGTTTTTTGTTTCGAATCATCGTTTGTCCTGAAATCGCAAATCAATTCTTGGCCGTTCACTTTGGATTATCGGTTTAACGATGGATCTTCAACCGGGAAGCGATTGAGGGTATGCAACACATAGAGGAGAACCATAGCTTCGCATCGGTGGTTTCATTGGGTGCCGTAGGCGTCGGAGTCGGCCAGAAATTAGCTAGGATCATCGGTGGTGGCGTTTGTTATTGGGATGGCCGGAGGTGACCGTTTTCTCGAGGAGGGGTTGGCCTGAGGAGTCCCACGCGATGGAGCTGCCTGATCGTGGCGATGTCGTTTGTAGGGGCGGCGTTTTGGGCAGTGAGTAGTGGCGTCTTCTAGGGTATTGGGTTCGACTTCATTGTGCAGTTCTACGTGAGGTGGTGAAGCGATATTTGCGTGGGCATGATGTGGCAAGGTATAATTTGGCTCGTTTATTTAAATTTAATTTGATTTTTAACGTTTTGACATCGATAACTTTTTCATACGAGGTCCAATTCATGTGCTGTTTATTTTGCCGGGATCGTATCAAAATTCCGAACATTTTGGTGCTGGTTTGGATGAATTCTGAGATTATTCAAATTTTGGATTTAAATTGTATTTAAATTCAATTTAAATTCAAAAGGTGAGTGTTTTAACCCACTCACAACTTCTAAAATTTCTTATGTTTTTTAAATTGATTAATGATGTGATTAGAAATTTAATTATGACTGTTTGGCATATTTTTAATCATCATCTCAGTTCAATTGAATTTATTGAATTCAATTGCTATTTAATTTATTATTGCATATAAACTGCCAATGAAATTCTTGTTTAGTATTATATGTTCTATATTGTTGTTATTGATTGAATTGGATGATGATTGTGATAAATATTGATGATTGATATTGGATGAATGGATGTTGCATTTTTTATTGTTATAAACTGCAGGTTGTTATGGATTTTTTATTTTATTTTTTGGGATTGCGGTTTGAAATGATATATAACTGTATTTATATTTTAAATTACTGATTGAAATGATAAATATCCTTATCACTTGACCATAGAATAGAAAATTATACACAGACACCGAGGTCTATAATTAAAAATATTTTGAAATGATTTTTATAGTTTTGTAAAGAAATATATGGGTTATATAAATATTGATTTTTTAGATTATATAAATGTTATTTTATTATTGATTTTTAGCTACGCATAGATTTGTTTTGAAATATAAAATAAGTTAAATAATAAAGTTGATTGTTTTATATAATATGGTTAAGTATCTGTTAAGCTATATGTATATAGAGTTTACGATGACTTAAATAAAATTAAGGTTGGAAGACAACTAGGAAATTGATTTGAATTAAATTATTTAAGAATTTTACTCGAATAAATTTGATTTGAAATTTAAATAAAATTGAGGCTTTAAAGGGTATGATTTTTATAACTTTATTTTAGGTTTATAGTGATTTAAATGAATATCAAGTTGATTTAAATGAATATATCAAGTTAAATAAATTGAAGAATATCCAGTTATTTGAAGTTTAAAGGTTTTACTTAAATAATTTGGATTTATTAGGTAAACATTTCAAATATAAATAATAGTAATTGAATTTGTATATATGGAATTATCAAAGAATTAATTTTGAAACGGTGGAATATTTTAAGCTTTGTAATATATGGAAATTGAAATGGTTTATTTGGGGGTTCAAATTTGTATTTGGAACTGATTTGTGAAATTAAAGAAGCTATTTTATTATATAAAGTAATTTAATATTTAAGCCATTTAAGTGGTGTAGTTATGTTTCAAAGCTATAAAATTCAAAGTATTATGTTTTGAAAGGTTATATTTCAAACGTTTGTTTTCGAAGTATTATAACTTTGAAAGTGTTATGGGTTTTGAAAAGGATATATTTAAAATAAAAATGATAACATATTGATTCGGATTTTAAAGGGAAAATGATATCATATTTATATGGTTTTGGAATGGATAGTATATTCTGGTATGGAAGTATAAATATTTTTAAATGGCCGCGGTGTTATAATAACGTTTGGTTGCTAAAGAGACTGGGATCGGAAGTTGTCATACTCTCTACCACCTCCGAAAACCACTTTAACAACCATGTACGCGGTGGAGATTCCTAAATGAAGTATGATGGTGGTGGTGTTTCCTTTGAGGTATATAAGTGGACCTGACTCCCGTGAGTTGGCATAAGGTGGCTAAAATAGGAGCGATCGATGGGCTAAGAAGGTAGCACCTTTTGTCGGACACACTCCTTCGATATCATTCTATTAATTTGTGATTGATTGGGGCCCTTTTTGATTTTAGGGGTGTGGCTCGAGGTGGACGATAGTAGCTGCTATGCTTTACCACTGGTCCGGAAGCGTAATTGGTATATCAACCCTGGCAATGCCTAGTTGTGCCGTGTCACCTACCCTAGCGCGCCTTGTACGAGTTTAGTTTTGTCCCATAGCCCATGGTGTATTTTGGGTAGTCTCTAGATCTGGAGATGCGTTGATACTGGATGGACTACGGGGACTATTATTGTGTTAAGGGGAAGATTGGGTAACTACTTAATGCTATTTAAAAGTAAGTTTATTTTACTATTAGACATTATTATAATAGCGAAATATTACTACATAGTAAATAGTTTAACGGATCCTTAGGAGATGTGAATCCCGAGCATCTCTTAAGTTACTGCACTCACATTGACACTGGATATGAGATGTCAAGTCCCGTAAACATCTCTGATGCCGTTCCACTCGTATTATTTACCATTGTTTTAACATACATAAGATCTTTTAGTTCTAACTCAAATTTTTTGTCTTTACAATTCGCTGGGGTCAGTCTAAGCATTACAGGATTTGAAGATCTTATTTGTAGAGGACGAAGATGAATACTATATTACTACTATTAATTACTACATTGTTCCGCTGTATTATTTTATTATTCTCTGGTATGTGTAACTCTGATATGTATTGTATAAGTGTAATCAAATGTTTTGTAAACAGCTTCATGAACTGTTTATTTGATTATTATATTTTATCGTTCCGCTGCATGATTCTACTTTGTTTTTTTTTTCCTCTGCTTTTTCTTATTTACCCCATAAGAATCCTCCCTTCTGTATGGTTGACGCAGCTTCTTCTAGGCTCGAACAGTTTAGATACCAAACTATCACAACCTATGCAGGATCTTCCTCACGAAATGATGATTTCGTGTCAAATAAACCGATAGAACGATAAATGCTCAATTTCGTTGATCGTGATGATGCCAAAATCTAGCTATCTCCAACCCGTTGATCTCGCACGATACCGTGTTGAAAAATCTACAATTCGATCATTGATCACTCGTAAGTGATACCGAGAATTGGCTTCAAATTCGTTGATTCGCTCATGAATAACCCGAAGATGAAAAGAAGAAGGAGATCACACTCAACTTCAACAATGGTGGCCAAAGCTCACACACAAATTTATTTCAAAATCAACTCTCTTTTACAAATGACAACACACCCCTATTTATAGGAATTTACAACTCACACGCGACTTGACATATGCGACTCACGACATATGACTTAATTACAACACACACATGCGACTCAACATAATACGACTCACGACCTAACAACTTACGAGTTACAACATCACACGACTTAACAACATACGACATAACAACATCACACGACTTAACAACATATGACATAACAACATACGACTCACGACCTAACGACTTAGCAAAACAACACACATGCGACTCAAGCAGATAGCATAGCTTCATGCGACATAAGAAATCAGCCTTCATGCGACATAAGAACAATGCAGCCTAACTGAGCGACTTAAGAAATGCGGCATAACGGAGCGACCTATAGAGTTGCGGCATAACGGAGCAACCTATAGAGATGCGACTTGATTTCTTGAGCCGTTATCTTATAAGGCATGCGACTCATGGCATGCGACTTAAGATTGAGCGACCTAAGATTGAGCGACTTAAGATTGAGCGACTTAAGGTTAAGCGACTTAAGGCATGCGGCTTAACATGGTGCGCTGCATCATCCTCCCTTGGTTGAAAAGAATTCGACCCTGAATTTACACTTTCGTCTTCTTCGACATACTTATTCTCATGAGATGGAATCAAGTGTTTGACGTTGAAAACGTCGGTGGTATGGATGTGATCCGGCAATTTTAATTGATAAGCATTCTCATTAATCTTCTTTACGATTTCCAAAGGACCAATCTTTCTAGCAGCTCGTTTGTTGTAAGTACCAATAGGAAATCGATCCTTAATCAATACTGCATATACAAAATCTCCTTCTTTGAACTCAACACTTCGTCGTTTAATATCTACGGATTGCTTATATTTCTCATTCGCCTTAAACAATCGTTCCTGCACAACCTTGTGGCACTATGGCAACTCATTCACAATATCACTAGCTCGTTTGATCACTCCTTTCTGCTGTGGTACTATAGATAAATCTAATGGTCCTTTAGGGATTGTTGAGAAAACGATCTGGAATGGACTAAACCCAGTGCTACGACTAACTACATGGTTGTGTGAAAAATCAGCTTAACACGGCTTGGAATCCTAACTCTTCAAATTTTCATTCACAAGGAATCTCAATAGATTACCTAGGGATCGATTCACAACTTCTGTCTGTCCATCCGTCTGTGGATGATAAGCACTACTAAATTTCAGTTTTGTCCCGACCATTCTCCATAGACTCCTCCAAAAATGACTCAGAAAACGAGTGTCTCTATCCGATACAATAGATTCAGGCAACCCGTGAAGTCGATAGATCTCTCTGAAGTATAACTGTGCGACATTAACTGCATCTGCAGCCTTCTTGCATGCGATAAAATGTACCATTTTTGAAAATCGATCAATCACCACGTAGATAGAGTCATTGCCACGTTGCGTCCTTGGCAACCCCAATACAAAGTCCATACTAACATCCACCCATGGTTTAGTAGGTATAGGAAACGGCATATATAAACCTGCATTTGTTGCGGTCCCCTTTGAAACTTGAAAAATATGGCACCTCTGAACGAATTTTTCAACCTCCTCCCCATTGACGGCCAAAAATAAGACCTTGAGATCAACTGCATAGTACGGTCGCGGCCCACGTGTCCTTCTTCATGTAATTCTTTGATGATTTTCATTCATAGACTGCAATTTGGAATACACAACTGATTTCCTTTGAATAGAAAACCTTCAACCAGCATATATTCATCCATGTTTCCCTGCTTGACTTTGTCTAGGATTTTGGAAAAATATGAATCTGAAGTAAGAAGATCTGGAAGTAAGTCAAAACCCATCACCTCTATTTGCATGGTTGTTAGTAAATTACTCCTCCAACTCAATGCATCGGCGACGCGATTAGTTACTCTAGACTTGTGCTTTATGATGAATGTAAATTGCTGTAAATAAGCTATCTACGATGCGTGCCTAGCTACAATTTTATTCTGCCCTTGTAAATGTTTCAATGCTTCATGATCTGTATACAAAACAAATTCTTTGTGGAACAAGTAATGTCTCCGATGCTTCATGGCCTGCACAATAGCATAAAACTCCACAACATAAGTACTGTAACTCATTTTTTCTCTAGAGAGTTTTTCACTGAAATAGGCAATTGGACGTCCCTTCTGACTCAACACTCCTCCAATTCCAACTTTGGATGCATCTGTATGTAACTCAAATAATAACTGAAAATCTGGCAACACTAGAATCAGTGCTGAGGTTAAAAGTTCCTTGATTTGTTCAAAAGCAGATCCTGCCTCATTCGTCCATGAAAAATTCTTTCCTTTCATACAATCAGTAATAGGAGTCATTACACTACTAAAGTATGGAATAAATCTTCGATAAAATGAAGTTAATCCATGGAAACTTCTGATTTCTGTTATAGTTTTGGGTTGTGGCCAATTTCTGATTGTGGCTACTTTACTCTGGTCCACTTGTATTCCTTCCTTAGACACGACATAACCCAGAAATAAAACAATTGGCGTCATGAACACGCATTTCTTCGTTGCTGCATAGAACTGTTCTTGACGAAGAATAGTTAACACCTTTCACAAGTGTTGAATGTGCTCCTCTGTGCTAGCACTATATATCAAGATATCATCAAAGTAGACTACAACAATCTTCCCGATGTAAGGTCTTAAAATTTGATTCATCACCCTCATAAATGTGCTTGGTGCATTAGATAGACCAAATGGCATGACCAGCCATCCATATAATCCTTCCCGAGTCTTGAATGATGTCTTCCATTCATCACCTGGTCTTATGCGAATCTGATGATAACCAATCTTAAGGTCGATCTTAGAAAAGATTACAGACCCGCTAAGTTGATCTAATAGATCATCAAGTCTTGGCATAGGAAATCTGTATCTGTCCGTTATTTCGTTAAGTGCCCTGCTGTCGGTACACATTCTCCATGAACCATCTTTTTTCGGTACCAACAGAGCTGGTATAGCACAAGGACTGAGACTCTCTCGAACACGCCCTTGCTTAAGAAACTCCTCAACCTGTCTCCTCAACTCTTCATGTTCTTTTGGACTCATACGATAATGCGGCCTATGCGGTAAAACAGCACCTGGCACTAGATCAATTTGATGTTGTATATCCCTCAGTGGCGGTAATTTCTTGGGTAATTCCATAGGAAATACATCTTCAAATTCATTTAACACCGGTCTAACCTCCGTAGGAATTTCAAGATCTTCACTTGTTTCATACTCAATCAACAAAAACAATTCAGCACTATCTTTCACTTCTTCAATAAATTCTCTCGTAGATAATAGACTAGTTGATTCCACTTTCTTCTCTGACTTGCTTTCACTTTGTTCACGCTTCTTAGGAACTAAGGTAACTTGAGTCCCTTCGAACATGAAATTGTAGTTGTTGGTGCGACCATTATGTTGTACAGCTCTATCATATTGCCATGGTCTTCCTAATAGTAAATGGCACACGTCCATATCGACAACATAACACCATATATCATCTTTGTACTTCTTCCCAATAGAAAATGTAACAAATGCTCGTCTTCCCACTGTCACTTCTCCACCTTTCTTTAGCCATGATAGTTTATAAGGTCTATGGTGTTTTTCAGTCTTCAACCCTAACTTCTTGACGGCTTCTTCAGAAATAATGTTATCGCAGCTTCCCGCATCAATAACAAATCGACAAACCTTTCCCAAGATAGTACATGTAGACTGGAAGATATTGCTTCTCAGCCAACTAGAATCATTCTCATGCTTTGGCACTAAACATGACCTCCTTATCATCAAGTTACACATTTCGTCTCCTGACACGTCTTCTTCATCTTCATCAAACTTCGATGGTAGAGAATAATCAATTTCATCTTCCACATCCTCATACTCACATTCTTCTGCAACTAATGCTCTCTTCTTTGGCTTTGTACATTCATTACTTTTATGGCCAAACTCCTGACAATTAAAGCACTTGATACTGTTAGTGATCTTTGCTTTAGTGGCTTCATTGACAATTGGTTTATTGACTGCCTTGGAAACATTAGCACTGCTACTAGCACCCTTATTCTGGTGTTAGAACCCGTAAACACACCAATTCCTCGTCTCCCTTGTTTTTCCCAAGCTAGAGCTTTCTGATGTACTTCAGCAACAGACATTGGATTAAACATATTAACCATGTCTTGAATTTGCATTCGTAACCCTCCAACATATCTAGCCATTAGCTGTTCCTCGGTTTCCATAATATCATTCCTTGTAATCAATTGATAGAATTTATCTGCATAGTCATCCACTGTCTTCGTCCCTTGTCTCAAATTCTGCAAATGTTGATACATAAGAGATTGATAATTGTACGGCAAGAAAGTCGCTTTCATCGTCTTTTACATCTTCTCCCAAGTGACAACTTTTGATTTTCCCATTCTCTCCCGAGTTAGTTTAGTTTGTTGCCACCAAGTCATAGCTCTTCCCCTTAGTTTTGTAGCAACTAATTGGACTCTGCGATTCTCAGGCACCTCCTTGAATTTCAAAATTTCTTCAACATTCGACAACCAATCAATAAATTCTTCTGCTTGCATACCACCTTTGAATTCTAAAATTTCCATCCTCATACCTGACTCCCATTTACGATCATTTTCTGAATCCAGATATTAATTTCGCACTTGGCCTCGATTTCGATAATGAATACTACCTCCATCACCATCTTTCTCAAAATCACATGTATTTCGATATCGATCCTGACCATATACGTCCCACGACCATGCATGTCCCTTCTACCATGTCTTTCATAATCACGATATGGTTCATTTTCGAACCCACGTTGAGTTCTTCCCTCTTCATTTCGGTACCCATGGCGGTCTCGCATCATTGAAACTGATGATTCTCTCCTATCTCGATAAGACTGAGGTGACATCCTCCTTTCTCCTGAAACCGATGGTGAAACCCTGTTTCCACCTTGGTTCGAAACTGGTGACGTTCTCCTTTGATTTTGATTCATGTCGTTCATCAATTTCTCCAATTTTTCAATACCCTCACTGAACTTTTCATTAATATGTTGCTCCATCTGCTCAGCTTCTTGTCTTCTAAACAAATTTTCAACATTATGATAGCGATTAGCACGTCTCGGAGGCACGATCATTAAATAATCTCGTACCCGTCTCTAATTTGGCTCCGATACCAATTGATGCAGTTTCTTCTAGGCTCGAACAGTTTAGATACCAAACTGTCATAACCTATCCAGGATCTTCCTCACGAAATGATGATTTCATATCAAATAAATCGATAGAACGATAAATGCTCAATTCCGTTGATCGTGCTGATGCCGGAATCTAGCTATCTCCAACCCGTTGATCTCGCAAGATACCGTGTTGAAAGATCTACAATTCGATCGTTGATCACTCGTAAGTGATACCGAGAATTGGCTTCAAATTCGTTGATTCGCTCACGAATAACCCGAAGATGGAAAGAAGAAGGAGATCACACTCAACTTCAACAATGGTGGCCAGAGCTCACACACAAATTTATTTCAAAATCAACTCTTCTACAAATGACAACACACCCCTATTTATAGGAATTTACAACTCACACGCGACTTAACATATGCGACTCACGACATACGACTTAATTACAACACTCACATGTGACTCAACATCATACGACTCGCGCCCTAACAACTTACGAGTTACAACATCACACGACTTAACAACAATACAAGTTGCTACACCACACGACTTAACAACATACGACATAACAACATACGACTCATGACCAAACGAATTAACAATACAACACACATGCGACTCAAGCAGATAGCATAGCTTCATGCGACATAAGAAATAAGCCTTCATGCGACATAAGAACAATGCGGCCTAACTGAGCAACTTAAGAACTGCGACATAACGGAGCGACTTATAGAGATGCGGCATAACGGAGCGACCTATAGAGATGCGGCTTGATTTCTTAAGTCGTTATCTTATAAGGCACGCGACTCATGGCATGCGACTTAAGATTGAGCGACTTAAGATTGAGCGACTTAAGGTTGAGCGACTTAAGGTTGAGCGACTTAAGGTTGAGCGACTTAAGGCATGCGGCTTAACATGGTGCGCTGCATCAATGGTTTAAGTCTGACGTGTGTGGTTTATCGTCGATTAAGCATACAAAAAGGTAGGATGTTACAACGTGATATTAGAGCTTTGGTTTAGCGATAAACCTTAGCTTTATGTGGTTTGACTCTTTATTAATAGGGAAGTATGAGTCGTTGAGTGTATATATATGAGAGAACGTATTTGTTAGTGTTGTAAAGGGTTTTAATATTGTGTTAATTTGTTCTGTTTTGTATTTATAAATTCTAGTTGGTGCAAAGGACGCTATGACATTAATAGGGATTTCTAAACACTTAATATGACAGACCGACATAATATTTGTTTTAAACATAGGTGAATGAAATAATTTTTCCTATTATATTTTCTACATATAAAATAAAATTTATTAATGATATATATATATATATGGTTGTAATATATTGGTTGGTAGGTAGTGAAATTTTTAAATATTGGTTGGAAATAAGATCTAAAATAAAATAAATGAAAAATTAGGAACTTAGAACTTGAGTCCCGGGATTTCGAAAATTTCTTTCAAATGATTTGGAATATATTAATAATATTATTTAGAAGTATTTTCTTATATAAATATTTCAGTATGGTTTGAAATAATTGTTTTAAGGAAACTTTGGAAAGAAATGACTTTTGTACTCCCCTCTCTGTCGTTGGAAAATAATTTTGGTGATGAGTGCACACATCATCGACATTCATTTTTGAGTTTCTAAGTGGGAATGCCACTGTAGTAGTTATTCCAGATTTATTTTGGATAAACAAATATAAATTTTAAATTGTTTTAAATATAACTGGATATATAAGTTGTAATTATATATTTATCTATTATTTTAAAATAATTTGAAATTAAATCCACTATTTAGTTCTTAAGTTCTATTAATGAATAGTTTCAATTATGGTAGTTAAATGGAATGCAACTAAATAATAATTGGAACCTCTACTTAAAATAAGAGATTAAAATGCTAAGGTATAAATGGAATTACAAGAAAGTTGTAAGTAGTAACCTATAAAACGAAAGATACGATTACTGAACGTTTAAATTATTCATAGAAATAAGATATCCTTGTATATTTTTCAATTGCATTCTTAAAAAGCATATATATAACTTACCAAAGATTTAAAAGTTGAAATGTCTGATAAGAAAATGTAATGGAAAATTTACAAGTAAGACTTATGTAATATAAAGGTTCAATGAATTACTTTTATAAATATGAATTTGATGTTATAATGGTTATAAACTTAGGTTATGGCTGAAATGTTACTAATTTAATGTAGTAGAAATGTAAGTATTATAAATAAAAAATAATAAACTTAAGTAAATGGTTGAAGCTATTTATAAATAAAATAAGTAGAAAAGATGAGTACTATAAATATACGATTATCGACTTAAGTTAATGTGCTCATATGCTAAGAAATTGAATCGCACATGAATACCATAAATAAATGAATAAATGAAGTTGACTAATAAATGAATGAATGGAAATTGAAATTTTCAATAAATAAGTGTAAATTTAAAGGATAAATCATTATATCGATGAAAAGGAAATCATACAACAAATGTATGAAATGAAATTAATAAGAATGAAACTGATCTATTGTTTGAAATTGTTGTTTGTAGTGATTTGTTTGTTAGTGGTTGAAACAACTTTAAATATTTCTTTTTATATAACTATTAACTCTTCTGGATTATATAAGTGAAATACAGGTTATGTGAGCAATTGCTACTCCTTTGGTTTCATAAAATAAGCGTTAATTTTCCGACAAATGGGTACGTTCTCGGATTACGGTTTTATAACGCTATTATATTATTTTTCCCGGGATGGGATATATTATTTTGGAAAATATATGTTGTATATTGTTATATTTGATATTATATTTTCTCCCAGCCTCTCCGTACAAAGGAGACTCTGCCGAAATTTTCCGTAAATTTTGGACTTAGAAAATATTTTAAAAATGTTTTCCAAACTTTATTAATTTGAGTCTAAAATGATTTAATGGTTATAAATTGATATATTTTATTTAGATTATTTAATTGGTCCTAAGTAAGTCAATAGGTGAATATTTTAAAATTTAGATTTACAGTACAAATCTGTAAAAATCAGAAAAATTAATGATTTTAATTTTGGTAATTTGACTTTGTAAGCTAATACATAATACCATTTAATGAATTTTGATAATTGAATCTCGATTTTTAAGTGGAGGAGTCGCGAGCATTTGCGTGATGAATGAAAAATGCGTTTCGGGTAAATCCTGTTGATCGGTGAGGAATTGATCAACGCGATGGTCACTAGAGGAAGTTCAAGTGATGATGGCCATAGGAAAAATACTCGAAAAATTTTTAGCACACCATAGTGGCGGTGTGGCATTGAATTAGGGTTAGATTCATAGTTTGTGTTTGTCGAGTTTTTTTGGATTGCTACATACTCAACGTTGGGCTATGGGTGATCGGACCAGAGGGGAGAAGTAGCATGGTACCGACGTGCAGCTGTGGGCAGAGTGGCGTGGTTGATGGTAGCTTGGATTGTCTGAACATGGTGGATTTGGAGATCAATTCTAGTGCCAACGGGGGTTCTCATATGCTCGATCTCGTTTCTGTGTTTGATTTGGGGTTTTGGATGATCGATATGTTTGGGATGATCAGCGTCGATGTTTTGATGGTCGTAGTATCGACCAGAGGTGGCTGGGGCATCGGTGCGCGTGCACGAATATCAATGTGTATGCCCAGTAATTATGCTTTGGGAGAGAAGCATCCTCCTACGGTAGAAACTCGTGTAGATGATGATACAACTCGAGCAGGGAATCAGGTGGTTTTGTTAGTTTCAAAAAAAATGTAAACTAAAACAAAGTTTAAAAGGGAAGAAAGAAAAGACTTAGGGAAAGCTCGGGGGTTAGCTCGCGATTATGCATTTGGCTCGGGAAAATTGGAAGATTCCTCGGGTTTTGCCTATATTCAAATAGCATAGTTTGAAATCAAAAACAAAATTAAATTTTTAGGAATTTTTGAATAAGTTTTTCACAAGAAATATTACTGAGTTCCGAAGTGGTTTTTTTAAAAAAAGTTTTTCATACTAGTTTTCAAAGAAAAAAAAGTTAAAGCTAAAGTTTTTAAACTGTTTTGAAAATTTGTCAATTTGATTTGAAAATAAATTATATGATGACGATGATACATAAATTCCTAAATATGTCCAAATGGAACTTGATAATGTTTGAACTTAGCAAGTGTTCGAGATGTATAGTAAAGACTTTTTTTAAAAAAAAAAAGGTGTTTCGAATAGATTTATTTTCAAACCTTTGAATCATATAGAGTTTAAATGATGACTAAGTGGTTATCTTAAAATAAATTAAGGATAATCTTAATGATGGTAATTAAAGAATAATTAATTAAATTCTTAATTGATGATTAAAGGTAATTAATTACTTAAAAATATTTACTTAATTAAAAATAATTTATTTATGATTAATCAAGTAAATAAAAGAATAATTACTCGGTGTAATTAATTTATGATATAAGTGATTAAGGATAATCACCTAGTTTAATTGTGATTAATTTAATGATAATTGACTTAGGGTTAATTTATTAATGTAATTAAGGATAAATTAATTGACATAATTAATTGAGAAATGATTTAATTAATGATGGTGATTAAGACTTAATCAATAGTAATTAGTGATAATTAATATATTGATTAAGATAATTAATTAAAGGTTAATTAATTTATGAAAGTGATTAAGAAGTGATTATTAATTAAGAATTGATTATTTTAAATAATTAAGAATAATTAATCAGAGGATTTATTATAAATTAAAATTTAATTAATAAATGATTAAGGAGTAATAAATCAAATTGATTTGTAATTAATTAATATTAATTAACCAAGATTAAAAATTTATTCATAAGTAACTGATCTGATTTAATTTAAATCAGATAATCAAATTTACTTTTACTTATGGATGCTTGGATTCTATTGGATGTTTAGATGGTTGATATTCTTCATGTGTGATGCTTTATGACGTGAGTTGTTGTGTATTGATCTGTGATACCTGTGATATGTTTCTGTGTAAATACCCCTTGTCCCGTTAAACAACATTTGAAATTCGATGCGACAGGGAATCAGATTTCAGTTGGTTATCCGAAACCCACATCGAATAGTAATAATGAATCTTTGTTATTGATAAATTTACTTTATCCATGAATCTGTGAATCAAGATAAGCATTATAGTCTATACCGCTTATCGATATTTTTACGCTTTAATCTGTGATGTGATGATTGTTGTTCACTATTGTGTGTAAACCCCTGGACCACACCTATACACACACAAATATGGATTGCACGTGGAAATCGGTTAAGTCACAGATTTTTGAAATAGTTTTAAATTTGAATTTTGAATCCAAATGGTTTTCGAAATGAATTGGGTGTTTTCAAAGATAAAAGTTATTTTGATTAAGTTTTGAAATTCAAATAATTTAATTTGAATTCAAGATTTGAAATTGAATTCTATGTTTGAAAATTTTGGTTTAAAAATGTTATTCAAGTTATAAACGTGTTTATATGGGTTTTGAATCATTTTAAAAAGTATCACTTGGGAAATTTGAATTTAACCAAATTTTATGCTTAAAGAGATATAACTCGTGCAAATGAAATCGGATATTCCCGAAATGAAAACTATTAATTTTCAAATAATAATAGCTTTTATATAAGGAAAGAATTTTCCAAATTATGATCAAAAGATTTCAAATTTGAAACGGGAATTTTTTTTGAAAGCTATGAAATGAGTCTTTGATTTAAAAACCCGATGAGTTAATCCAACTTGATATGGAATTGTTTTGAAAGGTTATAAATGAATCTTTGTCAAAGATTGGTGAACCTTAATAGGGGTCTTAAAAATGAATCTTTTGTTTTAAAGATTTAAATGTGGAAATTGTTTAAACCATTGAAGGTTTTTAAAATGAATCTCTTTGTTTAAAAGATTGAGAATGGTAATTTGTTTTAACAATTTGAATGAAAGGTTTGGGCTTTAAGCTGTGATTTAACTGAGATCCCATATCCATATGTTTTTAAATATTGCGCTCATTATTCGGTTCAGCAGGGAGAGGACCTTGTGTCATATAACCCATTTCGAATAATGATACGACGTTATGCATAGCATTTGAAGACCGGTGGTGAAGACCGGGTATTTGCGAGAACGATAGGATGACCTATCGATTGTCTCTGCACCGAGTAGCTACGGTATAGAGATTCCCTAAGTGATGGGAAGTCCGATCGAGATTGAAGATGCCCGGATTGCAAGCGCTTCTTCGGAAGTGCCTTCGGTTCTGTTCGAACCTGGAACAGACTTGTATGGATGTATGTCTGACATTACACTTTGAGATATAAAACCGGTTTCTATCAAATACATTTCTGTTTGGTGGCGGAGATTTATTCTCTTAGCTTAACATCCTTCTCTGAGACGTACAAGCTCAGAGGTTATGTAGTTGATGGTTACTAGTGATACATTTCCAATTTAGTAATGTGGTATACAAAGTGCTGTTGATCATTTGTTGATCAAAGCATGGCTTTTATGAAAAGCGTAGCTTTGTGGACGAGACTTCGTCGAACTTTACAACCCGGAATGGTCGAAACTGGAAGAATGCGGCAAGGTTATTTGGGGGTAGCGCCGCCTGAGGGAATGTTCATTTCCTTCTGGATAGAGGTGGTATCATGGTATGGAGCCCAGATACTTAACCTATGTGGTCACTGCAAATTTATTACTTTGTGGTTGTTGGTGAATCCCAGGATTAAGGTCGGTTACGACCGAGGGATGGCATACTCGTGCAGTAGTTACCTAGTTACAGAGGTAACACATCCTTGTGTTGGCAGAGATCCAGTTAGTATCTCGGGGCATCCCTCTAGAGGCGTACCTATATGGCCCAGGAAGTTCCTTAGCCTGACCATTTGTTGGAAATTCATTCTTCAATACGCGCCTTGTACGGTTTTAGTTGTAGAACCTACCATTTACTTATGGTGGTCACCATTGTTTAGATGGTAGCTATAGTAGGCATAGTTCGGAATGTCTATGCTGGCTAAGATTCATATTATACTTTCGAAAAGATTTTCCACACCGTGAACTTATAGTAATAATATAAAAGAAATTTTCCCGTATCAAGCATATTTAACTATCATAGGGAGAAATCTCCTCCAATTCTGCATTTGCATTATGCGTGTGGCGGGAGGCCTTATGGTAGTTTCATTTTTTAAAAAGCATTACGGTTTTCAATTTAAATTCTTTTGTTGTTTTTAAAGATTAAAACTGTTTCTGTTTACTCATACCAGTCCCATGACTGACCCGGAGTTTATTGTTCCCTTCCTAAACTCTGGGTGCCCATAATTTTCCACACGGGCAGTCTAGAGTTGGGTTTTTCAGATAGCAGATATAGATATCGATCCGATAGCTCTCAGCTTTCTCTTTGTAATTCTTTGGAGACTTTGGATATCGAAGTCTTCGGTGGACGAGACTTGCTTAGCTTGGTGAAACTTGATGGTGGTTCGATCTCGTAGTTTGAAGTTTAGCTTTGGAGCATTTGATTGGAGTTATCTCTTAGCTATTTGTTTTCTGCTGCTATATCATATTGTTTTTCCGCTGTAGCATTGTTATCTTGTATCTTTGATATTGATTCATATTGTATCATTGTTGTATATTTGGATATTGTATCATTGGAGTTGTATATGATATTCATTTCTTTTTCTTCTGCTGTGTTGTACTTAATTGTGTTATAAGCTCCAGTGAACCAGATTCGACGTTTGGATCTACGGCATTGGAATACAAGTGTCGTATTCGGTGCCGATTTTCAAAGGTCGAGTCATGGTCGTTTCATGTAGGGTTTAAGGTTAGGTTTGGGATGGCTAGGTTCTCGTGGTTGCTGGTTCGCCGTGGGTGGATCAAAGGTGACCGATATGGGGGAATCGACTCGGCAGGTTGTGATGCAGCTATGGGTGGAACGTCGTGGTTCCAATTAGTCAGATCGTCGACGACGTGTGGTGTTTCTGATATGGGTTTGGGTTCCAGTTCGATCGAGAAGCACAATTTTTATCTTTGGCGATTTTGGAGATTCCGGGTGGTCGATTGAGTCGGGATTGTTGTCGTCGACATGTTGGAGGTGGTATTGACGATATCGTCGTCGTTGGCTTGTAAACGTGCACAAGTATCTTTTATATATCTGGGTTTTTCTTGATGTTTGGCAAGAAGGCTTTGGCTCGGGATGGACACGAGAAACTGAAAGTTTGTCTCGAAGAAAAGGGTAAGCGGGTGGTTGCTCGAAAAAAATTCGAGTGTGGATCGAGCATTTCGTTGACATGGCTTGGGTTTTCGAAAACGAGGGCATGCTTCAAAAGAAAGAAAATATCCAGTTTTAAAATTTTAAATTTAATCAAGTTTAAATGTTTTCCTGATCAATGTTTTTCTATAAAACTTGTTTTATTTAAGTTTGAAACTTAGTTAAAGGTTTAAAAAATAATTAATTTACTAAGTTTAGAAGAGCGTTATATATATATATTATAACCTTTGTTTTTGAAAATTTATTTTAAATAAACTTAATATTGTGATTGAATAAATAATTAAAAGATGAAGTGTTTTAACCATTAATTTAACTTAAGGGTTGAGATAAGTAATTAATAATAATTAATTACAATATTATTTTTAAAACAAAGTTTAAATGATAATTAAAGTAATTAATCAAGATAAAATGTTTTATCTTTTAAGATCTTAAGTAATTAATGATTTATTAATGAAAATAATTAAAGATTAATTATTAGTTACTTAATGAAATTGATTAAGGATAATTAGTTGGTGTAATTAATAAAGGATTATTACTTAAAGATAAGTAATTAATTAAAAATAATTAATTAATGATCAAAGTTGATTAATCAAGTGATTAAAATTAATTTGTGATTTATTAATGTAAGTGATTAAGGATAATCACTTATTGTTATTAACTAAGGATAATTAAATGGTAATTAATTAAGGGTTAATTACTTTAATTAATTAAGGATAATTGATTAAATAATAATAATTAGGAGTTAATTATTTAATGATTAAAGGGTATTAATTAATATTGATTAATGATTAGTTAACTTATCATTAAAGGTTACTTAATAAATGATTAAAGGATAATTAATTCAAATGGTTTGTAATTAATTAATTAATATTAATTAACCGGGATTAGTAATTTATTCATAAGTAATTAATCTGGTTTAAATTAATCGGATGATTAATTAATCTTACTTATGGATATTTGGATTGTATTAAATGCTTTGAATTGTTTTGATATCCTCGATGTGTGGTGTGGTGTGCTGTGATATGATTGAGCTGTGAATCTGATTTATTTATCTGTGATAGATTTATATTATTCTGTAAATCTATGAATGAAGATAAGCGTTATAGAATTATACCGCTTATCGATATTGTTATGCTTGAATCTGTAATGATTGATGATGTTGCACTATAGTGTAAAACCCCTGGACTACACTATACACACAGAAATAGGTATTTCACAAGGAAATCGGCTAAGTCACAAATATTTTGAAATCTAAATATTATTTTGTTTAACAGTTGGAGTTTGAATCCAAATGGTTTTGAAAATGGAATTGAATTGAATATGAAAAGCCTTTGAAAAGGAAGTTTTGAAATTGAAATTTAGTTTTGAATATACTATATCTTGTTTAATATTATTTGAAATTATATTGGAAATTATGGTTTGGAAAGGTTGTACAAGCTATACAATGGATTTTAAACCATTTTTGAAGTATTTCAAAAGTATTATTTTGGGATTTTAAATTAACCCAAGTTTATGCTTTAAAGACTATAACTTGTGCATATTTGATCGGATTTTTCCGAAACAAAAAGTATTTGTTTTCAAATGATAATGGCTTTCATATAGCGAAAGAACTTGTAGTTTTTGTTGAAAAGATTTCAAGTTTGAAATGGAATGACTCTGTACTGAGTAGCTACGGTATAGAGATCTCCATATGTGATGGAGAGTCCGATTGGGATTGTGAATACCCGGATTGCAAGGGCTTCTTTTGAAGTGGCTTTGGTTCTGTTCGAACCCAAAACAGACTTGTATGGATGTGTGTCTGACATTAAACTTTGAGATGTAAAGCTGGTTTAGCTTAACAGCATTCTCTAAGACATACGAGCTCAGAGGTTATGTAGTTGATGGTTACTAGTGAAATATTCCCAATTAGGTAATGTGGTATATGAAGTGCTGCTGATCATTTGGTTATCAAAGCATGACTTTTGTGTAAAGCGTAGCTTTGTGGACGTGAACTCGTCTGACCTCACAACTTGGAAATGATCGAAACAAGAAGAATGCAGCAAAGTTATGAGGGTCACGCCCTTTAGGGTATGTCCATTTCCTTCAGGAAAACGGTGGTATCATGGTATAGAGCACAGATATTTAACCTATGTGATTACTGCAATTTTGTTACTTTGTGATTGTTGGTGTTGAGCGCATGGATAAAGGTCGACAACGACCGGGGGATAGCATACTCGTGTAGTAGTTGCCTAGTTACAGAGGTAACCCGGCCTTATGTTGGCAGAGAGATGGTTAAGTTCTCAGGACGTCCCCCCAGAGGCGTACCCATATGGCCTGGAAAGTTCCTTTACATGACCATTTGTTGGAAATCCAATCACCGGTTTTAGTTGTATAACCTTCCTTTTACCTATGGTGGTGACCAGCCATTTAATTGGTAGCTATAGTAGGCATAGTACGAAATGTCTATGCTGGCTAAGATTAATATTATACTTTTGAAATGCTTTCTGCACTATGCACTAATACTAATATCAAAAGGTTTTAGCGTATCAAGCATGTTTGACTATCATAAGGAGAAATCTCCTCAATTGTGCGTTTGCATTGTGTGTGTGGCCGGAGGCCTTATGGTAGTTTCATTTTCTAAAAAGCACTGCGGATTTAAAGTTTAAAATTCTTTTTGTTTGTTTTGAAAGATAAACTGTTTTTGTTTGCTCATACCAGTCCCATGACTGGCCCAGAGTTTATTGTTCCCTTTCTAAACTCTAGGTGCCCACAATTTTCCACACGGGCAGCCTAGAGTTTGGATTTTCATATAATCAAATAGTAGATGTAGCTTTGGCAATCGTATCTGACCAGATTTGCTTAATACAACTTGATGGTGGTTCGAGCATATAGCTTGGAGATCTTTGGAGCATTAAATTAGAATGCAGTTTTGGATTCTATCTTTCTTTCTATCCTTTGGAAGATCAGATTGGTGATATTATTCCGTTATTGTCTTCTATCTCTCATAGATATTGAAATTCATTGTATCATTGATGTATCAAATGTTATATATCAATAAAGTTATTCATTTCTTATTCCACTGTGTTGTTGTACTTAATGTGTTATAAGCTTCGGCGAACCAGATTAGACGTTTGAATCTGCGGCATTCGAATACGGGTGATGTATTTGGTGCCAATTTTCGAAGGTCGAGTTAGGGTCGTTATAAGTGGTATCAGAGCTGAAGGTTAAGTAAATACTTAAGCTCAGGAGTATAACACATTAGGTGACTAATTAGAGATAGGGTTACAGATGCCCTCGAATGAGTATTCCCAAGATATCCGTCCGTATGCCTTAGTAAATTCTCTTACTATCAACTGATAGTGAGTATGAGTGCAAGAAGAGGATGAGGTAGGGGAAAGGGGAGTACCACTACAAATGGTCAATACCCTGCAACAACGGAAACGACTTTCTCTATCAAGCTCTTTTGTTCATCATCTGATTTCAATTCTTTGATGGCTTCATGGCAGCTCTAGGAAGAAGCTTTGGTGTGATGGTGGCCCTACGAATCATTGTAGAAAAGGTTCTAATTCCTATTTCGTATTCTCTTCACCAGTTACCTATCAGCTTTTCGTTTTTAAACTTTAATGAATTTGAAATTTATTTGAAATAAATTGGGTAATTAAATATGAAGTTATATTGGATTGTATCCGTCTATCTATTCTTTTGGGTCCAGAAATATTTTACGAGTGGCTAATTATCCCTTTGGACTAACCAATGCCCCTGCATATTTCATATACTGGATGACCCTAGTATTTTGTGAAATATTAAGTAGATTTGTTCTCGTATCTATTGTTGATATTCTGTTTTGGTAAGCAAAATGCAGAACTGATATCTAGTTTGATCTGGAAAACTGTTTCTCTATCTTTATGTGTTCATCTATTCTTTGTTGACTCCCTGTCTAGCATATTTTGGGGACGAAATTTCTTAAGGGGGGAATCTGTAACGATTCTGGTTTTTAGCAAAAGTTGAAATTAGCCGTAAGTGCCTCTTAAGCAAATGCAATGAGTTTATAGGACACACAACTGAAATAATTACTTTTAAGGGGAAAATATATAATAATTATTTTCTAAGGCATAAAATCCTATGAAATTATGTCCTTGAAAGTAATAGGACTGCTGACTTTGTCCTTAAAAGTAATTATTCTGCTGACTTTGGCCTTAAAATTAATTTCTATGGATGTGTGTCCTAGAATCTAATTGGACTACAAAGTTTGTCCTTCTAGTGAAATGCCCCTTAGCAAAATTTAATTCAGTAATTTATATTAATTTTTAGGATTAACCGAGAATCAATTTGAATATTTAGAAATATATATATATATATATATATATATATAAGTGGATTGTGAAAGTAAATTTGGATTGGAAATTTAAGAATAAAATATATTATAAATAGAATTTCGATTTTTGAAATTCAAGAATAAATATTCTAAAAATAAAATTGAATTTATTGACTTAATATTTCCACGGAACTAACATATATGTGATTGTTTATCATTAAGTTGTATAAATACAAATAATTAAAATGTATAAACGCAAATTTAAGACAAGAATAATTAAAAGCTTTAAGTTTATATATATGTATATATATCTTTTGAAATAAAAATGATTTATATAAAGATATTTTAACTTAAATTTAAATTTTAAATAAGATTGAATAAAATATTTAAAATACTTTTCTTTTATATAAACATGGGTTGTATGATTTAAATAAAATATGATAAAAAAGGTTTTGTGTACATTTTCTTTTAAAATGAATAAATATATTTTGTATACTTATAAATTTAAAATGTGAAATATTTAAAACAAAAACATATGTAAATATAAAAGAATTAAGTATTTTATAAAATGAAAAGGGTTAAATACAAAAAAATTAATAACCTTTAATTAAGGGTATAAAACATAAAAATGCATTATTTTGACATTTGTAAATTTATAAATGCATGCATTTAACAAGTGTAAAATATTTAAACCATGCAAAATACAAGTGTTAATTTAAGAATACCAGTGGCATTTTATTTTCTTTTAAATTGAATTTATGTAAACATGTTTTAAAAGAAGAAGCCTGGTTACTTATTTTCAGTTAAAAACTTTCTCTTCATCTTTCATATTCTTCAAATCAAAAACCTAAAATAAAACTTAAGAAACAAAATAGATCAAAACATTTTTTCCAGTTTCAAAGATTATTTCAAACCTGGAAACAAAAGAAAAATCAAAAAAAGTTTCAAATCTCAACCTGGAGCAGCAAAATTTAAATTCTAGGAGCATATTCAACTCAAAAACAGATCAAGTAGCATCTCTAAATCAATCAGTGTATATCAAAGTTTAGAAATAACTTCCCGGATTTTCAAAGATTTAAGCAAACAAACAATCAACCTGAAGTAAATTAAATAAATTAAAGGCAAAGATTCAACTCAAAACATTTTCCAGGTTATTAAGCATGTGTTCTTTGCTTCAATTCCTGGTGTGTAAACTAATTTCTAAAACCCTTAATCTGGTTACATATCTTGATACATGTGTGTTCGTGGACGGAAATTCTATCGGTTTAGAGAACCGTCGAACGAATTTTGAAATAAAAATAACCGCAAGCGCACGGTGTACGAATGTAGCACACGGCAAATACTGGTCGATCCACAGGGAATTGATGATTTTAAAATACTATTCAATCAAATTAACCAAAGTTGAAAGTGTGATTAGCTAAAAATGTAAGAAACTAACAAAAACTAGCAAAAGAAAAATAGATAAAAATATGAGAGTTAAGTGACAATTTAGGAAATAAATCCACTCTCTAGATCATGTAGTTCAACACATATGAAATTATGGTCTCTCTTTTTTGGTCATAAGTGAATTAGTTGATGTGCTTATTATAAGTATGGTATATTTGTGCTATTAATTAGCTCAATATAAACCATCAAACTATAACACAACTACTAATACACTTTTAAATCTCATAAAATATGACAACAAAGTTGAAAGCAAAATCTATTTTAAGCATGGCCTATTAACTATTAATTAGAAATATAAGCCATCAAATTTTAATTTCAACAATCACTTCTTTGCCATAATCATATGTAAATGAAGAGGCAATTTGTGTTTTGTTTGTTTAAGCATAGTCTATTTGTTATGAACAACATAGACTATCAAATTCAAAGCTAAACAACATCATTAAACCACTTCAATCATTCTCATTAAGCACAAAAAGAGAGCATAAACATCAAAATGTTGCATCTACATACTAAAGAGCTTCATTACCCCTAAATTGTAGGGATTAAGCTCTCATATTTGTTATCAAATCAACAAATGTAGAAAGCAACATGAAAGCAAAAAGAAAGGAAAATGAAAGCTAATGGAAAAGACAATTAACATTGCATAAAAGAAAAGAATTACATAAGAGAAGTAATGGCTAAGTAGCCATGAAAAGAGAAAGAGAGCTTTCTTTTATTTTCTAAACTAAAACTAACTAACTAACTAAGAGGAAGATGGCTACATGAAGCATAAGGGGTATATATACAAGTTTTAAAACCCTAATTCATTTTTTTGGGAATGCCCTAAATGCCCCTTAGGAAGTGTGGAGGCCAAGTAATCATTAACATGTCTTAATCCCCCATTAAATGTACATGAAGCCATTAAGTCCAAAAGCATGTGCATTAGCCTTTAATTTGTACATTAAGGTAGGTGGGTAGGTGGGGTCCTCCATGATCTTCACTTGAATTATTTCCATCTTCATTCCTTTATATTCTTTGTGCATGCATATTCCTTCATGAAACCACTCCTATTTGAGACCATTTTCCTACAAATATATATACAAATTTCCAATCAATTTTTCTCAAAGAAATATATGCACTTAAATGACCGTTTTTCCCCTATATGAAGATGAATATGTGAAAATTTGGAATTAATATGAATTTTGGTTAAAACAAGCTAAAATACCCAATATGATCATTTATTTAATTTAAATAGAATAATTATGGTGGTAAAAATATGCACATTTACGTGCACATCAAATACTCCCACACTTATCTTTTTATTCGTCCTCGAATAAACTAAAACTAAGATAAATCCATTTTCATAGGAAGCACGATTGCATTGAGCGTATGCAACAAGCCGTTAAACCTCTGGGTGTCCCCAGTAGGACGAGTGTTGTCTCGTGAGGGTTTTCAGCGGATACTACCCACAAAATCCAAATGCAGGATGAAATTATTTACAAAATGCAAGATATATTTACAAAGAGATGAATGCAAAATTTTGAAAATATTTACAAATGAAGGATTTATTTTTAAATTGACATGAATAAGTTAAATATAGGTTTTGGTTATTATCTTGAAAATTTATGTCATTTACTCGTCAAAATTTCCAACAAAAATCAAGTTATCATATCAAATAGACTATAGTTTAACTCGTTGTTTTGGTTAATAACAAAGTGTAACTATGAAATGGATCCTTAGTTGATTATCAATGTTTATCAAAGTGGTATTTTCATTTCTTTTCAATAACAAATCAAATCATTTAAGTCAAAATAGTGCTAGGATTTCGATTGCTTGCTCTCTCATTATTTGCAAGAAAAATTACTCACCTAGCTTAGATAAACTGAGGCCAGATATACCACCCATGCACTGCCTTTCGAGCTTATGTGAGGGGAGTACAGACCATGGCGAGTGCACACACTTTCATGCATACACTATAGACCGTAGGTGGTTTTTATTAAGTCTTTTTTTTACATGTGTTCCATACATCATAACCGCGAGGACTTTAAATGAGTATGAAATCACATAATCAAAAATACCAAGTAATCACCCATGCATAACCGTGAGGACTTTTAAATGAGAGTGAATATTTGGATGTTATTATTTTATATTTTTATTTTTTTTTTGAGAGGGAGTTTTGCAAAATCATCTTAGCACCATTTAACTTAGAAGACAAAAAAAAAAGTTATATCCTTTACTTTAAATCAACCACTTTTTAAAACAAAGATTTTCAATTAGGATGTACTTCATAATTAACACATATGAATCTTCCTAGATACTAGTTAAACCATTATTATTTGTAAGCAAACTTCATTTTTATTTTTGTTAAGACCAATAAATTTTCAAAAAATTCAATTTAATAAACCAAAGCCATATATTTATCTTATAGTGTTTCTTTTAAAAATAAATCAAAAGAAAATTTGTTTTTGGGATTTTTTTTATTTTTTATTTTTGATTTTAAAGCAAAAATAAACCATGAAAAAAATGAAGATGAGTCCCCCCCCCACACTTTATTTTGACTGTGTCCCCACAATCAACCCAAATGGAAGGAGAAAAATAAAATAAAAATCCTATATTTACATGAAAGATTACTATTTACAAGAGATGAGAAAGTATATAGTCAAAAAGTAAATGAAACGGTCTTCCAAAGACCAATTCATTTGTCTCGTCAAATGTGCGACACACGGCTTAAGCACGAAAAACCAAATTGTAAAAGAATTTGAAGTTGATTGCCGATTTGGAAAAACGAAAGTCATTTTATTGAAAATCATACGAGTTGTTTTATTTTCGATGATTTTTAGGTTAGATAGAAAAATTGGTTGAAGTTCAATTTCTTTCAAAGTATCGATTTCAAAACCAAAATGGTGATCGAAATTTTCCCCTTCAAAATTCAACAACTCGTTTTCAAAAAGTCCATAAGACTCATGTTCGTTAAATTCGACTTCATTTGTTGGATTATCAGCAACTTCATCATGTAAATCGAGTTTCAAAGTTGTCGTATTCAAATTTTCAGAAAAAGGAAGATCGAAGTTTAAATCGAGTTTCGCACTCTCAAAAGAATTGAAATCCAACTCAATTACCGTATTTTCAACAACTTGATTAAGATCGTCATCATCAAATTCAAAAGTTGTTATTTGAAAATCGTCGATTTGGGTAAAAGGTGGATTATCACTTGACTCATCACACGTTGAGATTTGATTTTGTTGTTCACGTTGTTTCATATAAGTTTCCAACAACAAATCCGTGTGATCATCGTAAATTTCATTCATTTGTTCAACAAAATCCAATTTATAGTTATTAAACTGAGAATTTTCGATTTGGATTTGTTGAGAACAAAAATTTTCACTCGTAACATGGTTAAGATTATTCCCATTGCCAAATTCGTTTGAAAAGTTTTTCCCATTTTCATGTTGATTTTGGAATTCATTTTGGAGTTCGAAATTAAATTGGCATGGCTTATAATCGTAATCGTTTGAATTTTGAATTGAATTCAAATTTTGAAATCCTTGACTCGAGTTATTACACAAATCAGAATTACATAAATCATTTATCTCTTGATTTTGTCGTGCGGAAAGTTCGAGTAAAGATGAAATCATTTCAATGCTATTTTCAAGAGTCGAACGTTGGTCATCGTTTTGAAAATTTTGCTGTTCGAAATTTGAATTATTCACAAAATAGTTGTTGTTAAAATATCCATACGAATTTGGACTGAAACCATATGGATTATATCGATTTTCACAACTATTGTAAAATTCAAGCGGATAAGAAAAAGGAAACTCGGACATTTTCAAGATTTTTTTTTTGTTTCTTTTATAAAGAAAAATATTTACAAGTAGAATTTATTTTTCAAAATGGAAAATTGATTTTTGTTTTGTTTTTTTTGGATTTTCAATTTTTTTTGGCTTTTTTTTAAGAAAAAGTTTTTTATATTTTTTTGGATTTTTTTTTTTCTAAATTTTTTAGATTTTAGAAATTTCAAAGGAAAAGGATTTAAAAATTGCAAAGAAAAATAAAATGAATATTTAATTTTTTTTTTTAGTTTTGGATTTTTTTTTTAAATACGCATGAACTAATGCAACTAAATGAATGCAGGGGTTAATTACAAATGATTTATCCTAAGTTAACCCAAAATTGTATAATTACAAATTGTCTTAAATCAACAAGATAGTTCTCAGCCAGGTAACGGACAGGATTAGCACCACGAATCACCGTAGCAATGCAGCCGAAGGTTTAAGTACCTTCAGAGAAACAATTCGGTATAATATTTACGAATCACCGTAATATTTATAACTGATTATTGCTCTGCCGTAGCCTAGACACCGAGAAATTAAATTGTCGAAAAAGGACAAATTGTCAATATACAATTTAGTGTTATTGATTTCTAACCATTATTATTAATCAAAATCTAAGATGAAATGCAAAGCAGAAATTAAACGTGTATTAACAATGCAACTACAAATGATTTTTGTTTTTATTTGTTTGTTTGTTTTTTTTTTGAATTTTTTTTATATATAAATTCAAATGCAAGCAATCAATAATGCAACTAATAAAAACAAGAGATATATACAATGCAAGGCAAATAAAACAAAAAAAACTATTAGCAAGCATGCAATTTTTTTTTGGCAGCAGTCTTCCTTCTGAAATTCTGCTTTAGCAACCTGAAATATAAAACAAGAATATGTACAATTTTTTTTTCTTGAAAGGAAACTTAAAAGTAGGGTTTTACTTAAAAAAAAATTAAAAAGAAAGAAACTAAAACAAATTTGAAACAAAATCAATATCTATTTTTTTTTAAATTATAACACAAGAGAACTTAAAATAAGGGAATAAAAATCAAGAAACAAACTTTATAAACATTCACTCTTTACTTTAAACAAACCTTTTTTTTTTATTAAACAGACTTAAACTTACAAATTGAAACAACCAAAAATCACTCACGCATAAAAACCCGGCCCAAACCCAAATTTTTTTTTCGTTCAAAACAAAGATAAATTGTGCCTCAGATAAAATCCAAATTTAAAACCAAATTCGACTTTCAGAAGATGATTTTTAGGGGATTAATGGGTCTGCAGTGTTCGAAGTGGGAGGAGAGGTCTGGGACTGTCGCGATGGTTGTCAGTTACGCACTGCAGCTCGCATTCGTTGTGATTGGGTCTTTGGTGGCTATCAAATTCGAAGCGGCAGGTTGCGATTTGATATTTCGGCTGCAGGCAATTTGGTGACCGGAATTCGCGGTTCGAATTGGGTTGGTGGTCGCCGTCGAAACTGGATGGTGCTCGCGATGCTGGAGATGACGATGTCTGTGAGTTGTGATTTCGGTTTGGGGGTCCAGGCGATGGAGTTAGGGATGTTCGACGGTGGAGGTACTTGAAGTGATAGATGTGGGTGAATTTGCAGGCGATGAAGGTTGGTTAAAATATTGGCAATGGCAAGTATTGACAGTGACAGTGACCAGTAGTGAGGAGCAGGGCACGGTATTAGGCAGCGGAGACAAGGATTGGGTGTAGTGTGGTCGTTAAGTGATTGTAGTCGGTTGGTGGAAGCAAGCAGTAAGGTGCGGTACTGTGGTAGATGAAGTTTAATGTCTAATAGAAAAGCAGGGCAGAGAGGAGGAGATGATGGCAGTCTGAAGAGCAATGAGGTGTGCGATGTTATTCGTTGTGGCTGGAGCTTTGATGGGGCAATGTAGATGCTGGAGTTGCGGAGGTGTGTGCTTCAAGAAGGCAGTCTGATGTTTGAGGTATTTGTTGAATTTGTGTGTTTGTTGGTTTAGTGCAGTGTAGTGGTCTGTCGAAATGATCAATGTAGTGGTGAGTGTGAATGGAATGAAAGATATGTATAGCAGAAAAGTCTGTGAAATGAAATGGTTATGTGGAACAGGTGTATCCTAATCATGAAGCATTTCAAGGTAGTAGTTGCACTTCTGTCAGTTGGAGATGGATTGAATGTCGAGTTATGACTGCAAGAGGTAGTGATACAGAAGATGGGGGGTAATGAAATGTTGAATGTTTGGAAAGTTGAGAGGCAGATGGTATTTGATGGAGATTGTGAAAGATGGTGGATGAAGCAGTTAAAGAGGGGTTTGGAGTATACTGGTGACTGAGTTGCGGAAGTATGGTGGGGGAGGAAGGAAGGTCGTATGGCAGTATGGTGAGAGAGAGAATGCTCACTGTTTTGAGAAGTGGACCTGAGTTGTTGTATGTGGCGGCAGCACTCTTATCTGGGTTGAAGGGCAGTTGTTGGTGGCTGTAGTATTGATTCAAATGGCAGTTTCGATGTGCTTGTGCACACTGGTGCACAGTGGCAATTGAATAAAGAATTGGAGTTTGTCTGATGTTTTTGAAGAACTGGATGATGGAGTTAAACTGAAGTGGCGTGCGTGAGTTGCTGCTGCAGAGGTTTTGATAGTCGGGGAGGTTATGTGTTGAAGCTTGGATGAAGCAGTGGGGTTAGAAGGTCATGTGAATGTTGTAGGATCGATTTCACCCTAGAGGGGGGGTGAATAGGGTGATAGTGTAAATTATAAAAATTAATCGCGGAAGCTTATAAATTTATTTCAATTCAGATCACAGAATAGCAGCACAGATATCGCAGAATATAAATAACAGAATAAAACAGAACAACACAGAATTTACCCAGCTTCGGCAAAACCCTGCCTACGTGCTGCCCCCAAGGTTTCTACTAGAAATTAGATAGTCCCTCGCTTACACACGTAAACTCGCTATACACCGCTATTGACTAATCTAACTCTACGCTCAAAACCTTGACCACAACTCAACTACCGAGTTGCAAATTCCCAAACTACACACCGTAGTTTGCACCCTAGTCACACGACTAGAAAAATTAAAACGGTTTAAAAAAGGAAAATTACAAATTAAAAGGAAAATTAAAATTAAACCCTAATTAAAAACCCCTATATAAAAAAAATATTTCTCCCTTTTAAAACAATAGGCCGGCCCTTTCTTCAATTCGACCCGTCTCTTTATTTTCTTTGCTTTGTTTGGTTGCGTATACAATGGTGGCCATTCCTCTTTCAATTTTAGGGCTTCGTCCCTGATCTCCAAATTAGGGCTTTTGAAGCGCCGATGGTTTGTGGATTGATTCGATGATCTTTTGCGTGTATTCTTGATTGATTGTTGCTCACGTCGGCTACTTCGTTGATCGAATTTGGCTTTGGTATGTAATTTTATACTTTGTGCTTTTCTGATTTTATGCTTGAATTCGATCAGATAATTGCCGATGATGATTGGGTATTTTATAGGTGCTCGATCTCCTTGTATTGCGTTCGTCTGAATATATTTGAATTTTTCAATTTTGTGCTTTTGGCCATTCGATTTACTTGAATGCTCGTGATTTATCTGACTTGGTCATATAACTTGAATAACACGAATTTTAAAACAAAAACGACTTGTTCAATTTTGCTTGGCCACGGCTTTGATTTTGGACTTGTTCAACTGGACTTCGGCTATCAGATATTGTTTTGATGCTTGCGATTTTACCTTGACCAATTCATATGCGAATACTTCTGTTACTTGCATCCCACGGCTTTGAATTGTAATTGTGGTTGATTTATTTTTACGTGGTGGCCACAGCTTTGGTTTGTGACATTTGACTTTGTCACGTTCGTATATTTTTCATAACTTGATTCTATGCCTTGCTTTGAGACGTTTGGTTATCACCGGCTTCGACTTGGTATTGACTGTTTCAATTTGTCACACACGTGATTTCTGATTTGTGAATTATTCTTGGCTATGTTACAGTTTGCAATGTCTCGATTTTGATGTATGCATGTATACGTATGTGTTTGGGAAAGAATAACTACTACATCCAATTTACTGCATATATAATTGAAGTTGTATCACATACGTTGTTCACTTGGTCCTGAGCACTGCTTGTTGCACTTGTGTACATGGTAGAGTTCATCTTCATTCTGTAGACCTGAACTTTGAGTTGCTGTTGCATATGAGTTTGGGCATGGGTATTTGCAGTTTCATGTTGGCCATTTGGTCGTTATGTTGATTGTTGAGTTGCTTCATGTTTTCTTGTTTCCATGTTTTAACTGCTTCAATTGCTTAGTGCATTGCTGTTTGCATTGCATTGTAACTTCAAGCATGCTGCCACTGTGTTGCTTACTGATTTGAGCTGCAGACCATGTTTTATTCGATATGCATGGCTGCTATAACAGCTCGACCATTTCACTTCATTCACTTTGTACTTGATAGTTCACTGCCATAATGTACATTTGCATCTTGGGTTGTAATTGGGTTGGTCTGCACTGCTACAGTTCAACTGATGCTTCATTTTGCAGCTGGAAAAAAAATCTTGTTCATCATTGATGCTGCAGCTTGGTCATTTGTCTGCACTTTCACTTGAACTTGTAGATGATGGTTCATTTGACTTGGAATTGGATGTTTGTTCATTCCAGTGAGTTGTCTGGATTTATTCAACATAGTTGTGTTTGTACATTGCCTTTGTTGTGGTCTGGAGTGTATGTTGGCAACTTGTTCGGTGCATTTGCTGGCAGTTGGTCTTTATTGCATTCATGTCATATTTGAACATAGTTGCATTATATTGGTCGAGCTTTGATTCTTTGTTGGCACTTGCTTGAACTTGATTTGTCTATCTGCACTGTTGTATATTCGAACTGCACCTGTGTTGAATCCAGTTTTATTTGGATTTGACCTTGTGCTGAAGTCGTGATATATTGCATGTTTCACCTGAGTTGAATCCTGTATTTTTATTTGGGTTTGACCGGTGCTCACCTGTCCCTGTAACTCAATCAAGTGTATATATCGGTGTGCACGGCCTTGTGGCATATACAGTGATACACTGTGTATGTCACAAGTTGTTCGTGTATGATGAATTCAAATTTAAATTATGACGAACAACCCAAATAACTGAGGCAAATCATATTTTTAAAATCATCTTTTAATTTATATTGCAAAAATATTTTCTTTTCAATTTTACTGCGTTAGTGAATATTTTTGCAGATTGCTCAGATGCTGGATTCAAACTGGAATGCAGTTGTAGATAAAAATACGAGTGTGAGTGATATGTAGTGAGGTGAATATGTAAATGTGAAATGTGATGTAATTGTAATCAAAGTTGTATAGTATAGTGAGAGCTTGAAATTGTATTATTCAAAATTGTAATAAATATTTGTTTGAATAAAATATTCGTTTGAATTTAAAATCTGTGTTATTTATTTTATTCAGCAAATATTTATTTAATCTGTGAAAATAAATAGTATATTAACAAATACATTTAAACGAATGTATATATGTTTATTATCATCAAACAAAAATCATATAAGCGCATATTCAACAATCTCCCCCTTTTGATGATAACAAACATATATTTAAGATTTTGAATATATTAAATGTATTTGATAATTTCAATTGCTCCCCCTATTTGAATGCTTCCTTTCTATATGATACTCCCCCTACATATATGCATACAAATAAAATGTGCAAATGAGTCTATATGCATATTGAAAACTTCTTTGACCTTTTCTCTCCCTTTTTACAAAATCTTAACTTTTCTCTCCCCCTTTTGTTATCAGCAAAAGAATAACAGTGTTAGAGAGAATAGAGATAAAGTTATCGATATTAATTCAACATTAAAACTCAATTGAATATAAATATTAAATTTCGATAAAAAAATCAAACAAAAATCATAAATCCTTTAATTGACGCATATTCCACTTTAGAATGATATGAATGATTTCTTCATATAAAACCATACAATTGTGTCTATTTGTGGTATATTTATATCAGGAATTTGAATATCTACTAATCATGCATAACCGTTAGGACTTTTAAATGAGATTAGTAGTATTCCAATTTTATTTTTTAAAAAAAATGAATTCAAGTATCTTCTAACCACGCATAACCGTGAGGACTTTTAAATGGGATTAGAATCAACTTGTTTATTTTAAAAGAAAGAAAAAAAATCAACTTTTGATATGCGTTCCATACATGCATAACCGTGAGGACTTTTAAATGAGCATGGAAGCACATAACAAATTCCAAGTAATTCACCCATGCATAACCGTGAGGACTTTTAAATGAGAGTGAATACTTTGGTATTTATTTATTTTTGTTTTTATTTTATTTTTTTATTTTTTATTTTTTTTTTATTTTTTTTTTAAAAATGTGAAAATGAAAAAAAACGAACGATTCCTGTTTAAAATACCACATATCGACAAACTATATAGAATTTTGATGAATGATGGTTGATAGAAATATGATAGGTAAGGAGATGGTCATGGAATTTTTACCAACAAAAAGTTTTATAACTCTTGTTTACATTTCTAAAGAAATTTTCTAATTATACTTTCTCGAGTTATAATATGTAATCAATATCAACACTCATCACTTTTTTTAATCACTATTTTTCTTTTCGATAATTTGTAGGGAGAAAAAAATGTTAAATATTCAGCAAATTTCTAAAACACCTAGACTGAGTCGTAGTTTACAAAAACTATTTTCTGGTAGGGGTTTTGTAAAGATGTCTGCTAATTGAGAATCAGTTGAAATAAAATTTATGCAGATATTTTCTTTGAAAATATGATCTCTAATAAAATGATGTCTTACATCTATATGTTTTGTTCGCGAATGATGTACAGGATTATTTGTGAGATCAATTGCGCTTTTGCTATCACACATTAGTGGTACACGTTTAAAATTTAGGCCATAGTCATGCAAAGTTTGTATCATCCATAAGATTTGAGCAGAGCAACCGCTCAAAGCAATATACTCTGCTTCTGTTGTGGATAATGCAATACAATTTTGTTTTCTACTCGACCATGCAACTAATGAATGTCCTAACATAAAACATGCTCCACTAGTACTTTTTCTATCAACCAAATTTCCAGCATAATCAGCATCTGAAAAACCTTTCAATTCAAAATTATCATTTGATGGATACCAAAGACCAAACCGTGGGGTGTGCAATAAATATCTTATAATTCTTTTAACAGCTTTTAAATGAGATTCTTTTGGGTTAGATTGAAAACGCGCAGATAAGCAGACAGAAAACATGATGTCAGGTCTAGAGGCGGTAAGATAAAGGAGTGATCCAATCATACCTCTGTACAGCTTTTGATCAACTGTCTTACCCTTTTCATCTTTGTCAAGTTTAAGTGTTGTACTCATGGGAGTTCTTGCTGGTTTAGCATCTTTCAATCCAAATTTGTTGACAAGTTCCCTAATATATTTTGTTTGAGAAATGAATGTGCCTTTATTGCTTTGTTGGATTTGAAATCCTAAAAAGAATTTTAACTCTCCAACCAAGCTCATTTCAAACTTTTCCTGCATGACTTTTTCAAATTTCTCATACAATAACTTGTTAGTAGCACCATAAATGATGTCATCAACATATATTTGAACAATCAAAATATCATTGTTTTCATGCAACAGAAATAGTGTGGTATCTACACATCCCTTTTTGAACCCATTTTCAAGGAGATAAGAAGTAAGACATTCATACCAAGCTCTGGGAGCTTGTTTTAACCCATATAATGCCTTCTTTAGTTTGTATACATGGTTTGGATGTTCATGACTTTCAAAACCTTCTGGTTGTTCAACAAACACATCTTCTTTTAAAACTCCGTTAAGAAAAGCACTCTTAATATCCATTTGTCTTAGTTTAAATCCTTTGTAGCAAGCAAAAGCTAACAATATTCTAATTGATTCTAGTCTAGCTACAGGCGCAAAGGTTTCATCAAAGTCAACTCCTTCAATTTGATTGTATCCTTTAGCAACTAGTCTAGCTTTATTTCTAATTATATTTCCAGATTCATCATATTTATTTTTAAAAATCCATTTTGTTCCTATAACTGGATAATCCTTAGGTCTAGGTGCTAGACTCCAAACATTATTTCGTTCAAACTGATTTAGTTCTTCTTGCATGGCCATGAACCAGTTTTCATCATTAAGGGCTGAATCTATGCTATTTGGTTCTATTTCTGAAATAAATCCACTATACAAGCACAGATCACATAGATTTTTAAAGGATGAACGAGTTTGTATACCTGCTATAGGGTTTCCAATTACCAATTCTGGTGGATGGTCTGTTTTGTATTTCAGCTTTTCTGGATCCAGATTTCTTCTGACTTCTTGAGTTGTGGTAGTTTCTCTAGCAGTTTCTTTTGGTTTTTCAAATTCATTTTTTTCTTTCTCCTCTTCAACGTTGCTTTTGGATGTATTCTGTTCGTCAATGCCTTCATCAAATTTCACATTGATTGACTCTACGATTGTTTTAGTCTTTTTGTTGTAGACTCTATAAGCTTTGCTTCTCGAAGAGTAACCCATGAAGATACCATCATCAGCCTTTGCTTCAAATTTTCCTAACTGATCACCTGTATTAAGAATATAGCAAGGACATCCAAACACTTTGAAGTAAGCGATGTTTGGTTTTTTGTTGAACCATAACTCATAGGGGGTTTTGTTAAGAATCGGTCTGATGATAACTCTATTCATTACATAACATGCTGTATTTACAGCTTCTGCCCAGAGATGCAGAGGTAGTTCATATTCATTTAACATAGACCTAGCTAATTCTTGTAAAGTACGATTCTTTCTCTCAACTACTCCATTTTGTTGTGGAGTACGTGGTGCAGAGAACTCATGTTTGATTCCGTTTTCATCACAGAAAGTTTCAAATTCATAATTTTCAAATTCTCCACCATGATCACTTCTTAACGAAACAATAGAGACTTCTTTTTCATTTTGCACGAATTTTGCGAATCTTGTGAAGTATGAAAAAGTTTCTGATTTTTTAGCTAAGAAGTATACCCATGTATATCTTGAGTAATCATCAACTAACACAAAGCAATATTTCTTGCCTCCTAAGCTAGCAATGTCATTAGGTCCAAATAGATCCATATGAATTAGTTCAAGAACTCTAGAAGTGCTTACATTGTTTTTGGCATGAAAAGATGATTTTCTAAGTTTTCCCAAAGTACATGCTTTACAGATGTTTTCAGTTTCAAACTCATGTGATGGCAACCCTCTTACCAAACTTTTCCTTTTTAATTTGTTTAATAAGTTCATACTAGCATGCCCTAAACGTCTATGCCATAAATTCACTTCTATATCCTTAGCTACCAAGCATTTAGAGAGGATGAGATCATCAAAAGATAGAGAATATATATTACCTTTCCTTTTTCCTGAAAATAAGATTTCTTTTGATGATTTGTCAACAATTTTGCACATGTCAGAATCAAAGATAACATTCATACCTTTATCACATAGCTGGCTGATTGATATCAAATTGTGGTGCAGATTTTCAACATATAAAACGTCATTTAAGGTAAATGTATTGTTACCTACTTTACCTTTACCGACAATTTTACACTTGTCATTGTTCCCCATTGTGACTCTGCCACCTTTGTACTTTTCTAGGCTAAGGAACTTCGATTTATCGCCTGTCATGTGCCTGGAACAGCCAGAATCCAAGTACCATTGCTGTTGTTCCTTAGCCTGCCAGCATACCTACACGAGAAGAGAGTTTAGTGACCTATTTGTTTTTATAGGTCCATGATTGTTAGTGGCAGAAAATTTTGAAAAATGATTTTGTGTAGACCCAAAACTATTTATAATTGTTCCCTTTGGCACCCAAATTTGTTTAACTTTGAGAGATTTTATATTTGTGCCTTTTGAAACCCAAATCGGTATAGTTTTCACATGTTTGGGTCTATACCAACAATTATTGTGACCGTGTCCAAATTTTCTACAAATTGTGCACATAGAATTAACTTGATTAATCTTGTTTTCAACAATTTTCGAATTATTATATCCAAGTCCTTGTCTAACCGTATTAACAGTTTGCTTTCCTAATAGCATATTCAACGATTTTTCACTTTTTGAAAATTTATCTAAAGTCGTTGACAATTGTTGGACTTGTGATTTGAGAGATTCATTTTCGTTTAACAACTGTGTGCACTTTTTAATAGAATTCTCTCTCCTAGTATTTTCATTCTCTTTTAAAAACAGAATTTCATTTTCAAGTGATTTTATATTGATTTCCGATTTTTTAATTTCTTCTTCTAATGTTGGACACTTATCACACTTAGGGATCCTACGTTGATAGTTCTTAACTAATTGATCAAGTTGTTCATTGCATTCTATCAAAGTATTCTTTTGAGATTCAAGTTTGGCGTATTTTTCCCTAAGTCGTTCATAACAGCCATTTACTTCATGGAAATAAATAAGTAATTCAGAATGAGTGAGTTTTGATACCTCGCTTGGCTCGTCATCATCACTGTCTGTAACTTCACCATGAAGGCACATGTTTGCTTTTTCACTCTCACTCTCGGTGTTATCACTTTCATCTTCGTCAGTTTCATCCCAAGTAGCCGCAAAGCTTTTCTTCTTTAGTTTCTTTCCTTGATTTGATCGTTTTTGAGGACATTGTGGCTTGATATGACCGGGTTTGTTGCATTTGTAACAGATGATTTTCTGTTCTTCTGGGTTGTCTAGTGCTTTGCCTATTCTGCTTTTCAATTCATGATTTCGAGCTGGATTTCCGTATTTGCGATTCCACCTTTTGAATTTCTTTATTAGTAGCGCCAGCTCTGCTTCTCCATCATCATCATCATCGTTATCATCATCACTTTCGGTTGTTCCTTTGAGCGCTATTGATTTCTTTCGAGTATCTCCTCCTTCACGCTCTTCCTTGAATTTCATTTCTAGCTCATAAGTGGTGAGATTTCCAATGAGTTCTTCGACTTTGAGTTTTCGATTCTTGAATGGCAGTTACTTTTGCTTCAAAGCTTCGTGGAAGAACTCTAAGAATTTTTCGGACTATTTCCAATTCGGTGTATGTTTTTCCGAGAGCTTTTGATTTGTATACGATATTGGAAAGTCGACCGTACATCTCTTTGACATTTTCTTCCTTTGCCATTGTAAAGTTCTCGTATTCGCTGCTTAGCATGGCAAGGCGAGATTCTTTGACTTGAGATGTTCCTTCGTGAGTCACTTCTAGTATGTGCCATATTTCCTGCGCAGTTAGACAATGTGAGACACGATTAAATTCAAATTGATCTAATGAACAGATAATATAATTCATAGCTTTGGCATTAGTATTCTGTAATTTATTTTCTAATTCTGTCCATTGTTCCTTTGGTTTCTCTATTTCCTGATTATCTACAGTTATAGTTGGTATCCTATAACCTGTTTCAACAATATCCCAAGCGTCAATGGTTTTCAAAAAAAATTTCATCCTATTTTTCCAAAAAGCATATTCACCATTGAACATTGGTGGTCTAACTATGGATTGACCTTCTGCAAAAGCATTATTAAAAGAAGCCATTTTAAAAATTTGAATTTTTAAACAAAAACTGATTTTTTTTCAAAAAAAATAGAATTTTTAAAACAAATGTTGACTTCTATTCCTTGCTCTGATACCACTTGTAGGATCGATTTCACCCTAGAGGGGGGGTGAATAGGGTGATAGTGTAAATTATAAAAATTAATCGCGGAAGCTTATAAATTTATTTCAATTCAGATCACAGAATAGCAGCACAGATATCGCAGAATATAAATAACAGAATAAAACAGAACAACACAGAATTTACCCAGCTTCGGCAAAACCCTGCCTACGTGCTGCCCCCAAGGTTTCTACTAGAAATTAGATAGTCCCTCGCTTACACACGTAAACTCGCTATACACCGCTATTGACTAATCTAACTCTACGCTCAAAACCTTGACCACAACTCAACTACCGAGTTGCAAATTCCCAAACTACACACCGTAGTTTGCACCCTAGTCACACGACTAGAAAAATTAAAACGGTTTAAAAAAGGAAAATTACAAATTAAAAGGCAAATTAAAATTAAACCCTAATTAAAAACCCCTATATAAAAAAAATATTTCTCCCTTTTAAAACAATAGGCCGGCCCTTTCTTCAATTCGACCCGTCTCTTTATTTTCTTTGCTTTGTTTGGTTGCGTATACAATGGTGGCCGTTCCTCTTTCAATTTTAGGGCTTCGTCCCTGATCTCCAAATTAGGGCTTTTGAAGCGCCGATGGTTTGTGGATTGATTCGATGATCTTTTGCGTGTATTCTTGATTGATTGTTGCTCACGTCGGCTACTTCGTTGATCGAATTTGGCTTTGGTATGTAATTTTATACTTTGTGCTTTTCTGATTTTATGCTTGAATTCGATCAGATAATTGCCGATGATGATTGGGTATTTTATAGGTGCTCGATCTCCTTGTATTGCGTTCGTCTGAATATATTTGAATTTTTCAATTTTATGCTTTTGGCCACTCGATTTACTTGAATGCTCGTGATTTATCTGACTTGGTCATATAACTTGAATAACACGAATTTTAAAACAAAAACGACTTGTTCAATTTTGCTTGGCCACGGCTTTGATTTTGGACTTGTTCAACTGGACTTCGGCTATCAGATATTGTTTTGATGCTTGCGATTTTACCTTGACCAATTCATATGCGAATACTTCTGTTACTTGCATCCCACGGCTTTGAATTGTAATTGTGGTTGATTTATTTTTACGTGGTGGCCACAGCTTTGGTTTGTGACATTTGACTTTGTCACGTTCGTATATTTTTCATAACTTGATTCTATGCCTTGCTTTGAGACGTTTGGTTATCACTGGCTTCGACTTGGTATTGACTGTTTCAATTTGTCACACACGTGATTTCTGATTTGTGAATTATTCTTGGCTATGTTACAGTTTGCAATGTCTCGATTTTGATGTATGCATGTATACGTATGTGTTTGGGAAAGAATAACTACTACATCCAATTTACTGCATATATAATTGAAGTTGTATCACATACGTTGTTCACTTGGTCCTGAGCACTGCTTGTTGCACTTGTGTACATGGTAGAGTTCATCTTCATTCTGTAGACCTGAACTTTGAGTTGCTGTTGCATATGAGTTTGGGCATGGGTATTTGCAGTTTCATGTTGGCCATTTGGTCGTTATGTTGATTGTTGAGTTGCTTCATGTTTTCTTGTTTCCATGTTTTAACTGCTTCAATTGCTTAGTGCATTGCTGTTTGCATTGCATTGTAACTTCAAGCATGCTGCCACTGTGTTGCTTACTGATTTGAGCTGCAGACCATGTTTTATTCGATATGCATGGCTGCTATAACAGCTCGACCATTTCACTTCATTCACTTTGTACTTGATAGTTCACTGCCATAATGTACATTTGCATCTTGGTTGTAATTGGGTTGGTCTGCACTGCTACAGTTCAACTGGTGCTTCATTTTGCAGCTGGAAAAAAAATCTTGTTCATCATTGATGCTGCAGCTTGGTCATTTGTCTGCACTTTCACTTGAACTTGTAGATGATGGTTCATTTGACTTGGAATTGGATGTTTGTTCATTCCAGTGAGTTGTCTGGATTTATTCAACATAGTTGTGTTTGTACATTGCCTTTGTTGTGGTCTGGAGTGTATGTTGGCAACTTGTTCGGTGCATTTGCTGGCAGTTGGTCTTTATTGCATTCATGTCATATTTGAACATAGTTGCATTATATTGGTCGAGCTTTGATTCTTTGTTGGCACTTGCTTGAACTTGATTTGTTTATCTGCACTGTTGTATATTCGAACTGCACCTGTGTTGAATCCAGTTTTATTTGGATTTGACCTTGTGCTGAAGTCGTGATATATTGCATGTTTCACCTGAGTTGAATCCTGTATTTTTATTTGGGTTTGACCGGTGCTCACCTGTCCCTGTAACTCAATCAAGTGTATATATCGGTGTGCACGACCTTGTGGCATATACAGTGATACACTGTGTATGTCACAAGTTGTTCGTGTATGATGAATTCAAATTTAAATTATGACGAACAACCCAAATAACTGAGGCAAATCATATTTTTAAAATCATCTTTTAATTTATATTGCAAAAATATTTTCTTTTCAATTTTACTGCGTTAGTGAATATTTTTGCAGATTGCTCAGATGCTGGATTCAAACTGGAATGCAGTTGTAGATAAAAATACGAGTGTGAGTGATATGTAGTGAGGTGAATATGTAAATGTGAAATGTGATGTAATTGTAATCAAAGTTGTATAGTATAGTGAGAGCTTGAAATTGTATTATTCAAAATTGTAATAAATATTTGTTTGAATAAAATATTCGTTTGAATTTAAAATCTGTGTTATTTATTTTATTCAGCAAATATTTATTTAATCTGTGAAAATAAATAGTATATTAACAAATACATTTAAACGAATGTATATATGTTTATTATCATCAAACAAAAATCATATAAGCGCATATTCAACAAATGTAAACAGATGAGAATGTTGACAGCAGTTTGGTAAAACAGAGAGGGATTGTAGACAGAAAAGCTACAGTATTTGACAATGTAAATGTAGATTATAAAAAGAAAATGAAATTGTAAGAAGAACTTGTAAAATAAAAGTTGTAAATGCAAAATGAAATGGATTTTTTTTTTAAATATGCATATGCAGATGAAAATGCAAAACAAACAAGAACACAAACAAATGCACACAATACTCAAACAAACACACAAATTTTTTTTTAAGAAAACAACACACAAAACAAACAAACACTAAAATGAAACACAAATAATTCGAAGAATAGAAAAATAAAATCAAAACAAATCCCCGGCAACAGCGCCAAAAACTTGTTCGTCGACGGAAATTCTATCGGTTTAGAGAACCGTCGAACGAATTTTGAAATAAAAATAACCGCAAGCGCACTGTGTACGAATGTAGCACACGGCGAATACGGGTCGATCCGCAGGGAATTGATGATTTTAAAATTATATTCAATCAAATTAACCAAAGTTGAAAGTGTGATTAGCTAAAAATGTAAGAAACTAACAAAAACTAGCAAAAGAAAAATAGATAAAAATATGAGAGTTAAGTGACAATTTAGAAAATAAATCCACTCTCTAGATCATGTAGTTCAACACATATGAAATCATGGTCTCTCTTTTTTGGTCATAAGTGAATTAGTTGATGTGCTTATTATAAGTATGGTATATTTGTGTTATTAATTAGCTCAATATAAACCATCAAACTATAACAAAACCACTAATACACTTTTAAATCTCATAAAATATGACAACAAAGTTGAAAGCAAAATCTATTTTAAGCATGGCCTATTAACTATTAATTAGAAATATAAGCCATCAAATTTTAATTTCAACAATCACTTCTTTTCCATAATCATATGTAAATAAAGAGGCAATTTGTGTTTTGTTTGTTTAAGCATAGTCTATTTGTTATGAACAACATAGACTATCAAATTCAAAGCTAAACAACATCATTAAACCACTTCAATCATTCTCACTAAGCACAAAAGGAGAGCATAAACATCAAAATGTTGCATCTACATACTAGAGAGCTTCATTACCCCTAAATTGTAGGGATTAAGCTCTCATATTTGTTATCAAATCAACAAATGTAGAAAGCAACATGAAAGCAAAAAGAAAGGAAAATGAAAGCCAATTGAAAAGACAACTAATCTAATTGCATAAAGAAAAATCTACACTACTTGCATAAAAGGAAATGAACATGTAATTAAAAAGAAACAATAATTAACATTGCATAAAAGAAAAGAATTACATAAGAGAAGAAATGGCTAAGTAGCCATGAAAAGAGAAAGAGAGCTTTCTTTTATTTTCTAAACTAAAACTAACTAACTAAGAGTAAGATGGCTACATGAAACATAAGGGGTATATATACAAGTTTTAAAACCCTAATTCATTTTTTGGGGAATGCCCTAAATGCCCCTTAGGAAGTGTGGAGGCCAAGTAATCATTAACATGTCTTAATCCCCCATTAAATGTACATGAAGCCATTAAGTCCAAAAGCATGTGCATTAGCCTTTAATTTGTACATTAAGGTAGGTGGGTAGGTGGGGTCCTCCATGATCTTCACTTGAATTATTTCCATCTTCATTCCTTTATATTCTTTGTGCATGCATATTCCTTTATGAAACCACTCCTATTTGAGACCATTTTCCTACAAATATATATACAAATTTCCAATCAATTTTTCTCAAAGAAATATATGCACTTAAATGACCTTTTTGCCCCTATATGAAGATTAATATGTGAAAATTTGGAATTAATATGAATTTTGGTTAAAACAAGCTAAATTACCCAATATGATCATTTATTTAATTTAAATAGAATAAATATGGTGGTAAAAATATGCGCATTTACGTGCACATCAATGTGATGAAATCTAGTAGCAATGTGGAAAATAATGTTGCATGAATGATGTGAATGCACGGATATATAATGATATGTCTGTGAAAATGTCTGTGTTTATATATAGATGTAGTTAGCCTCTGTTCTTGGATTGCAGCTCCTGAATTCAATCAAAAATCAATTGCTCTGCATATATTCAATTTTAAGTTACAATATCTAAATGAAAAATGATTACGACAAGGTGATATCAATTTTAAAAATAATTTCAGGTAAAATTATTTAGTAAATTTTTGAAAAATAAGAAAGTAAAGTGGAAATCATTCTCAAGTTCAAAGATCGATCATTTTAATTTCAGGATTTGATTGTATATTTAGATTCGTGTTAGAAAATAGTGAATTTTAGAAAAAGAATCATGATTTTTAGATTTATATTTGTTGAGATTTCTAGAGTTGAACTGAACAGGGTCTTCTGTTGAATTTTGGTGATTGGGAGATGATTGGGTCTCGGGATTGTGGGTGAAGCTAGCTTGGGGGTCAGGGGTTCTAGGAAAAATGATCGTGAGATTTTACGATCATCAGGGCGGCTTTGATGACGTTGATGTAGGGTTTAAGGTCTGGTTTGGAATGGCTAGGTTCTCATGGTTGCTGCATCGCCATGGGTGGATTAGAGGTGATCGGTATTGGGGGAATCGACTCGGCAGGTTATGGTGCAGCTATTGGTGGAATGGTCTAGTTCCAAGTAGTTAGATCATCGATGGCATGTGGTTTTTTTGATATGGGTTTAGGTTCCAGTTCGATCGAGAAGCTCGATTTTAATCTACGGTGTGGAGATTCTGGGTGGTCGATTGAGTAGGGATTGTTGTCGCCGACATGTTGGAGGTGGTATCGACGATCAGATCATCGTCGTTGGCTCGTACACGTGCACAAGTATCTTCTGTATATCCGGATTTTTTGTGATGTTTGGGAAGAAGGCTTTGCCTCGGGATGGACACGGAAAATTGAAAGCTTGTCTCGAAGAAAAGGGTAAGCGGGTGGTTGCTCGAAAAAAATTCGAGTGTGGCTCGAGCATTTCATTGATATGGCTCGGGTTTTTGAAAACGAGGGCAAGTTTCAAAAGAAAGAAAATGTCCAGTTTTAAAATTTTAAATTTAATCAAGTTTAAATGTTCTCCAGATCAATGTTTTTCAGTAAAACTCGTTTTATTAAGTTAGAAACTTAGTTAAAGGTTTTATAAATTTTTTTAAAATGTACTAAGTTTAAACGAGTTTAATATACATATAACCTTTATTTTTGAAAATTTATTTTTAAATAAACTTAATATTGTTATTAAATAAATGATTAAAAGATGAAGTGTTTTAATCATTAATTTAACTTAAGGGTTTAAGTAATTAATAATAATTAATTACAAGATTTTTTTAAAACAAAAGTTTAAATGATAGTTAAAGTAATTAATTAAGATAAAATGATTTATCTTTTAAGATCTTAAGTAATTAATGATTAATTAATGAAAATAATTAATTATTAATTACTTAATGAAATTGATTAAGGATAATTAGTTAGTGTAATTAATAAAGGATTACTACTTAAAGATAATTACTTAATTAAAAGTAATTAATTAATGATTAAGGTTGATTAATCAAGTGATTAAAATTAATTTGTGATTCATTAATATAAGTGATTAAGAATAATCACTTATTGTAATTAACTAAGGATAACTAATTAAATGGTAATTAATTAAGGATAATTAATTTAATTAATTAAGGATAATTAATTAAAGAATAATAATTAGGAGTTAATTATTTAATGATTAAAGGTTATTAATTAATATTGATTAATGATTAACTAATTTATCATTAAAGGTTACTTAATAAATGATTAAAGGATCATTAATTCAAATGATTTGCAAATAATTAATTAATATTAATTAACCAGGATTAGCAATTTATTCATAAGTAATTAACCTTGTTTAAATTAATCAGATGATTAATTAATCTTACTTATGGATGTTTGGATTGTATTGAATGCTTTGAATTGTTTTGATATCCCTGATTTGTGATGTGCTGTGATATGATTGAGTTGTGAATCTAATTTATTTATCTGTGATAAATTTATATTATTTATTTGTAAATCTGTGAATGAAGATAAGCGTTATAGGATTATACCGCTTATCGATATTGCTCTGCTTGAATCTGTAATGATTGATGATGTTGCACTATTGTGTAAAACCCCTAGACAACACTATACACACACAAATATGGATTTCACAACGGAATCAGTTAAGTCACAGATATTTTGAAATCTAAATATTATTTTGTTTAAAAGTTGAAGTTTGAATCCAAATGGTTTTGGAAATGAAATTGAATTTAATATGAAAAGCCTTTGAAAAGGGGGGCTCGGCATTCTAAATATGTCGTTATGGAATAGTGCTGCCTTTGCCAAGCATGTGGATACATTCATGAACTCTGAAGTTAGCTTGTGGGCAGCTTGGTCCAGAAAACATGTCACGAAGGGTAGATGTTTGTGGTCCTTGAGCAGACCGCATCGATTGAGCTGGACATGGCAAAGCATTTTTAAACTTAAGGAATCATTCTTACCTTTCATTCAATTCAGTCGCTCTCCGCATTTTGATACTTCTTTCTGGGATGATCTGTGGCTAGAACAAGGATATATTCTTCGAAGACAGCTGACATATAATGAGATCCTACAATCTGGAGTTGCTTGCCAAGCTAAGCTTAAAGATGTTATACAACTGCCGAATACTTCTAATCAGAGAATTCAATGTGTTTGGAGCAAAATACGACGGTCCAATACTTCCATATCTACTACTGTGAAGGTGATGTGGAATCGCAAAATTAAGGGGTGTAAAATTGCTAATATATATAATTGTTTAGCCCATAATGCTGACAGGCCCAGGTGCACCTGGTACAAAAGGATTTGGCACTTTGATAACAATGCAAGGTAAAACATGTTTCTTTGGAAAGTGTTGAACCTTGGTATTCTAACACGTGCGAAACTGAATAGTTTGGGGTTTGCAGTTCCTATTCAATGCTTATTATGCGCTGACCTCCCAGAAACTGTGGAGCATATATACTTCGAATGTGACAAGATTAAAGCTATATGGACTGAAGTCATGAATAAGATAGGTCGTATTAACGTGAGAAAGTCTAATACGGTTGAATGGAATGATATATTCACTTATACTGGTGTCAATAGTTCAAGAAAGAGAGTCTTCACCTGCATTCTCAAATGTTTCATTCATGCTGTCTGGACTGAAAGAAATGTTCGTGTCTTCAATCCCAGTAAAGCTAAGAACAATCATATGTTGCATGCTTGGATTATGAAGATTATATGCGATGGCATCAAGATGCTCTGATTCTCCTTCGATCCTGGCATCTTGCAAGCCTTTACGTGTTCTTTTTAGTTTTTGCCTTTTCTTGTTTTTCTTTTCGTTTTTCCGGTGTTTGTGGCACTATGTCTCTATGTTGTTATTCTTATAAGCGTTTGCTTATGTCTGTATTGTTTCCCTAGTGCTTCAATAAAATGGTAGGGGTCCATTCAACCCCGTCGGCCTTGCCAAAAAAAAGCCTTTGAAAAGGAAGTTTCGAAATTGAAATTTAGTTTTGAATATACTATATCTTGTTAAATATTATTTGAAATTATCTTGGAAATTATGGTTTGGAAAGGTTATACTAGTTAAATAATGGATTTTAAACCATTTTTGAAGTATTTGAAAAGTATTATTTTGGGATTTTAAATTTAACCCAAGTTTATGCTTTAAAGACTATAACTTGTGCATATTTGATCGGATTTTTCCGAAACGTAAAGTATTTGTTTTCAAATGATAATGGCTTTCATATAACGAAAGAACTTCCAGTTTTTGTTGGAATGATTTCAAGTTTGAAATTGAATTGTTTTGAAAGCTATGAATGGATCTTTATGAAATATTTGGTGAACTTTGTTTTCAAACAAAAGAGGATCTCAAAGATAGATCTTTTCTTGAAATATTGTGAATGTATCTTTGTGAAAGTTTGGTGAACCTTTCTTTTAAATTGAGAGGATCTTAAAGGTGTATCTTTTTGTTTAAAAGATTAAAAGTGGAAAATTGTTTTAAACCATTTGAAAGAAAGGTTTTGGGCTTTAAGTTGTGACTTAACTAAGATCCCAATATCCATATGTTTTTAAAATAAGCGCTCATTATTCGATTTAGCCGAGAGAGGACTTTATGTCATATAACCCATTCCGAGTAGTGATACAACATAAATGGATAGCATTTGAAGACTGGTGGTAAAGACCGGGTATTTTCGAGAACGAAAGGATTACCCGTCGAATGACGCTGCACTGAGTAGCTACAGTATAGAGATCTTCATATGTGATGGGGAGTTCGATCGGGAATGTGAATACCCAGATTGGAACGGCTTCTTTTGATGTGCCTTCGGTTTTGTTCGAACCCGAAACAGACTTGTATGGATGTGTGTCTGACATTACACTTTAAGATGTAAAGCTGGTTTCTATTAGATACATTTCTATTTGATGGCGGAGAAGTTATTCTCTTAGCTTAACACCTTTTTCTGAGACGTACGAGCTCAGAGGTTATGGTGTTGATGGTTAGTAGTGATATGTTCCCAATTTGGTAATGTGGCATATGAAGTGTTGATCAAAGCATGGCTTGTAAAGCGTAGCTTTGTGGACGTGACCTCGTCGAACCTCACAACTCGAAAATGGTCGAAACATGAAGAATGCAGCAATGTTTTGAGGGTCACGCCCTTTAGGACATGTGCATTTCCTTTTGAAAAATGGTGGTATCATGGTATGAACCCAGATATTTAACCTATGTGGTTACTGCAAATTTATTACTGTGTGGTTGTTGGTGTTAAGCGCTCGGTTAAAGGTCGGTAACGACCGGAGGATGACACACTCGTGTAGTAGTTACCTAGTTACAGAGATAACCCGGCTTTATGTTGGCAGAAAGCTGGTTAGTTCTCAAGACGTCCCTCCAGAGGCGTACCCATATGGCCCAGGAAGTTTCATTTCCTAACCATTTATTGCAAATCCAATCACCAATACGTGCCATATACAGTTTTAGTTGTATAACCTGCCTTTTACTTATGCTGGTGACCCACCGTTAATTGGTAGCTATAGTAGGCATAGCACGAAATGTCTATACTGGCTAAGATTAATATTTTACTTTCGAAATGTTTTCTGCACTATGCACTAATAATAATGTCAAAAGGTTTTCGCGTATCAAGCATGTTTGACCATCATAAGTAAAAATCTCCTCAATTGTGCGTTTGCATTGTGTCTGTGGCCGGAGGCCTTATGGTAGTTTTATTTTCTAAAAAGCACTGCGGATTTCAAATTTTAAATTCTTTTTGTTTGTTTTGAAAGATAAGCTGTTTTTGTTTGCTCATACCAGTCGCATGACTGAACCGGAGTTTATTGTTCTCTTTCTAAACTCTAGCGTCCACAATTTTCCACACGGGCATCCTAGAGTTGGGATTTTCAGATAATCAAATAGTTGATGTAGCTTTGGCAATCGTATCAGACGGGATTTGTTTAATACAACTTGATGGTGGCTCGAGGTTATAGCTTGGAGATCTTTGGAGCATTAAATTAGAATGCAATTTTGGATTCTATCTTTCTTTCTATCCTTTGAAAGATGAGATTGGTGATATTATTCCACGGTTGTCTTGTATCTCTGATAGATATTGATATTCATTGTATCGTTGATGTATCAAATGTCGTATATCAATAAAGTTATTCATTTCTTCTTCCGCTGTGTTGTTGTATTTAATGTGTTATAAGCTCTAGCAAACCAGATTCAATGTTAGATTCTATGGCATTCAAATACCGATAATGCATTTGGTGTTGATTTTCGAAGGTCGAGTCAGCTTTGTTATATAATTTCACAAACCAAAATTCTCAACAAACCAACAAAACATCTCACATACAAACTACTTCAAGCTGCTCCCATTTTGCAACTACACCATCCTACATCTAGTTAAAACAAGGTTGCCACTTCACTCACATCAAACAAGCACTTATCATTGCCCGACCATACTTCGACAGAATCAACTACAAACTCTACAAGCATTCTACAGACATGTTCCTCCAACTGGACAACCACTGCCTGCCTCTACTTCTTTACATCCTTCCCAATACCCAACCACTGCCTCAAATAATTCAAGCATTCACCACTACCCCATCTTTCAACAGTTCATCTCACCACATTCATCAGCAATCGAAATCAACAATCGAAACATAAATATTTTTATTTCATACATACATAACCACCAATCGAATCCACCTACCAGCTGCTACCAGATCTCGGACCGCAATACCTTCATCGCCTCGTAACCAAAATCGACGACCAGACAACCAATCGCACTGCCATCGTAATCGCCTCATCCACGGATTCAAGCTCGGCCATCATACGAACCTAACCAATCTCAAATCCCCTCGAACCCGTGCCTTCCACTGCCCATACCCATCGTCCAGTCGAACAAACCACGCCACCTCATCGAACAGCCGAGCGACTTCAAACCTCAATTGCGACAAACCATATCGAATCCACCTCCATCCCCTCAATTCGCGACCTCCTTCCAGTCCCGTTGCCAAAATTACAAGTTTCGATTTTCAGCAATTATGATTTAGCAAGCATTTCTTAAATCGTTTTTCTCCACTTTCTTTTCGCATTTGTTGATTTTGAATGAAAGAACAGTTTTTGAACAAACAGCGTATTAGGTTAATTTCGTTCAAAGGTGTAATAAATTTGAGAAAGTCCGCGTTATGTGTTGTATTGGCCAGGATATAGTGGGCCGGGTATAAAACTTTTTCCGGTGAGTCTGAGTAAACATTTTTTTTTTTTGCTTAGTTTTGATTTTGTTTTGTTAAATTAATTTTAGGCCAAGCCAAAAAAACAAAAATATTGCATATATCTTGTTTTCAAGTGTTTTAGTTCATTTTGCTTTCAAGTTGTTTTAGATTCATTTGTTTTGGATTTTTTCGATGTTTAATACACACACATATCGTATATACATTGTTTGACTCATTTTCACGTGGCAAAAGGAAGAATTGCTTGTCCAAAAAACTGTTTTGCTTGGCCAAAATAATTTTCTTGCTAAATAAAAAATTGCCGCTAAAAAAATTGCTAATAATTCTGCACGCTCCAGTATCGTGACCCTTTCCCTTGTTTTTTTTATTTGAATTGCATGTTGGTTGCATGCATTTGCATTTATATATAAAAAAAATTTCAAAATCCAAAAGAGAAAACAAATATCTTTCTAGTTGCATTGTAAATTCACGTTTAATTTTTTTTATGCATTCATCTCATCTTATTTTCTTTTCAAAGGGCAATAACTCAATTCACATAAGGTGAGGGATTTTATCACCCTTTCATTAGCCAACAAACGCATTTCATCCTAGAATTTGACTAATAATAAATGTTAGACATTCGACTTAAGAGTGTCACGAGCTCATCCAGGGCTTAATTGTATCTTTACAATTCTTTTCTTTGAACAATTTTATTTCTTGATGTCTAGGTCACGGTAGAGTAATAACCATTTATAAATATTAGGGTGATTCGTAAATATTATACTGGTTGTTCCTCTAAAGGTACTTAAACCTTCGATTGCATTGCTATGGTGATTCGTGGTACATCGATAACCTCTGCCCATTACCTTGCTGAGAAATATTTTTGTTGATTTAAGACAAAGTGTGATTATACACTTTTGGGTTAGGAGCTACTAAGGACAGAAAATTGTAATCAAGCCCTTTGCATTCATTTAGTTGCTTTAGTTCATGCACATTTATAGAAAAATCCAAAATCCAAAATCCAAAAAATTTGTAAATTTTACTTAACTTAGTTTTTAATTCTAAAAAAACCTTTCTTCCTTTCCCTTGAAAATTTACAATAAAAAAACCAAAAAAATCCTTTCGAAAAGAAAAAAATTTAAAAATTCAAAAAAAATATAAAAATCAAATTTCCAAAAAAAACAAAAAAATCCTTTCGGTAAATATTTGAAAATTTTAAAATTCAAAAACAAAAAACATATAAAAATTTGAAAATCCAAAAAAAAATTCAAACTTCTCTTTTGAAAATAAATTTCACTTGGTAAATATTTTTCTTCCTTTAAAAAAAATAAAAAATAATAATTTTTTACTTCATTTTTCGAATCCTCTTTTATTTTCTAAACTCGATTCTAACTTCTTTCTCTTCTCGACTTTCACTTGTGCATGAGTACTTGGACTCGTGACACAACAACAAATCGTTGGACTTGCGACTCAACAACTAACTGTTTAACTCGAACAGATGATCCTTCCGAAATGGTGAATGAGAACGCCCAATCAATGTGCCATGGCAACTTTCTTGTCCAACATCACGACGATGCTTGGCAATTTCTTGAAAACCTCGCCGAAAAATCATCCCAATAGGAACGTTCGAACGAAAAATCAATTTTCTCACAATGGAGTGCACACTCGATAGGATCTTCTTTTGCTTTGGAAGCTAAGATCGACGCAATGATTAAAAAATTCAATAATGTTTTCTCTTCGAATCAAATAAAACAAGCTTCCCAACCGATGTGTTATAAATGCAACGATCATAATCATTTAGCCGATCAGTGTCCCAATTCTGTCGAACAAATCAATTCTTTCAACAAAACGAAAAACGATTCATTTTTTCTAACGTACAACCATGGTTGGAGAAATCATTTAAATTTTACTTGGAATCAAAACAATTACAACACGAATACGGCTCGTCCCAAATTTCAAGCATTCCCAAATAATGCTTCGAATCCTCCATTTCAGCCTAACCATTTTCAACCAAACTTTGCGGGTTAGTCTCATAATCAACTGCAATAATCAAATTTTCAACCAAATTATGCTCATCCTCCTCAAGACGATAAATGTTTAAGTTCACTTGAGAAAACTCTTGAAACATTGGCTAAATCAACTACTCAAAGCCTTCAATTGAACAGCAATTTGCAAAATTTATTGACCTCATATATGAAAGTCACAAACCAATCAATTGCAAAACTCGAAATGCAAATGAGTCAATTAGCCACATTTACAAGTGAACGCGAACGTGGAACATTCCCAAGCTATCCAACTCCAAATTCCAGAAATCAAAATGAAAATTCAAATCAAGCCCATGTTGTTCGAGATAGCGATGTCACCCAATTGAATGTTATCATAACTTTACTTCCCATAAACAAATCGATAATCAAGTTGTTAATCCAAACGATTCACTAGAAACTTCTCTCGACACTTCTAAAACAACGAACGAATCTAAACAGAACGTAGAACCAAACGTTGAATCGAATGCTAATCAAAGTTCTTCTTCTTCTACTCGAGTAGACCCGCCTACCGAGTATCATGTTCCATTTCCACATCGTCTTCGATACAAGAAATACTCGGACCAAATGGAATAGATGTTGAAATTTTTTTAACAAGTTAAAGTTAACATTCTGCTACTTGACATCGTTCAACAAGTCTCAACGCATGCGGAATTTCTAAAGGACTTGCGTACACAAAAGCGACATACTCAAGTGCCCAAAAAGGTCTTCTTAGCCGCTAGCTTGAGTGAAGTCTTGTACCAATCCATGCCTGTTAAATACAAAGATCCTGGCTTCCCTACGATTTCGTGTACAATTGGAGACAAGACGATTAATAAATGTTTGATTGACTTAGGCGCAAGTGTCAATTTGATTTCGTACTCCGTGTACGAACAATTAGGCTTAGGTGAGCTCAAACCCATAAAAGTTACTCTTCAATTCGTCGATCGTTACTTTAAGAAGCCTGTGGGAGAAATCGAGGACGTGCTCATTCGAGTAGGGCAATTCATATTCCCTATTGATTTTATCGTTCTCGAGACACAACCCGTGACAAATCTTGCTTGCCAAATTCCATTAATTTTAGGCCGACCATTCTTAGCTACCTCAAATTCCTTAATCAATTGTCGTAATGGATTGATGAAAATCTCTTTTGGAAACATGACTTTGGATCTCAACGTCTTCAATCTTGAAAGCCAGTCGAATGAACTTCGTGACCAAACATTGGAAGTTAGTGCCATTCAAGTGAACTTTGAAAATGAGACATTTGATCCTAACGATGAAAGCGAGGCTGAGTATGAAAAATTGTTTCACAAAATTCCCAACGAGATTGAATGCACTCTTCCTTTAGAATTGCTTCCAGTTGAGTCCATATCTCAACCCAATTCTTTGGTCGAGCAAATCTCTAAGTTGGATCTTACACCACTTCCTGATCACCTTAAGTACGCATACTTGGGTGAAAACGAAACTTGTCCTGTCATAATTTCTAACGATATTTCTCTTGACCAAAAAGCTTCTCTTCTCTCTATTCTTTCGAAAAATGAAGAAGCAATTGGATGGTCGATTTCCGATATAATGATAATTAGTCCCGCTCTTGTTCAACATCGCATCCATTTATCGACGATGCCAAGCCTTTTCGCGATGTGCAATGAAGGCTTAGTAAAAAAAATGAAATATGTGTTGAGTGATGAAATTCTTAAACTTCTCGACAATGAAATCATTTACCCAATCTCTGATAGTTCATGGGTCAAACCAATTTACGTTGTACCAAAAAAGTCTGGGCAACCGTTGTCAAGAACGATTCAGACGAACTTATTCCAACTCGTACTTAAACTTGTTGGCATGTTTTCATTGACTATAGAAAACTAAATGCCGCAACACGTAAATATCACTTCCCTCTTCCTTTCATTGACCAAATGCTCGAATGTTTAGTCGGCCATGAATTATACTACTACCTTGATGATTGTTCTGGCTATAACCAAATTCCATTCACTCCGGAAGATCAAGAGAAAATGACTTTCATGTGTCCATTTGGTACCTTTTCTTATCGACGTATGCCATTCAGACTTTTTAACGCTCCTGCTACTATCCAATGATGCATGGTTGGAATCTTTTTGACATGATTGGATGCTTTCTAGAAGTTTTTATGGACGATTTCTCTATCTTTGGCGATTCTTTTTCCCAATGTTTACATCATCTCGAGTTGATTCTAAATCGATGCAAAGAAAAATATTTGACTTTGAATTGAAAAATATGCCACTTTATGGTCAAACAAGGCATTGTCCTTGAACACATCATCTCAAATAAAGGCATTGAGGTAGATAAAGCGAAAAGCGACGTAATTGCAAACCTACCCATTCCCAAATCTGTTAAGGACATTCGATCATTTCTAGGACATGCTGGCTTTTACCGACGCTTCTTTAGCAAAATCGCTCGTCCTTTGAAGACTTTTCTCGGAAAAGACGTTCCATTCGATTTCAACTCTGAGTGTATCTTTCCTTTTGAACGTCTCAAAAACGAACTGACTTCGGCTCCAATCATTTGCGCACCCAATTGGGATCTTCCTTTCGAAATAATATTTGATACTTCTAACTTTGCAGTTGGTGCTGTCTTAGGGCAACGCATCAACAAGATCCTTCACGTTATCTACTACGTTAGCATGACTTTGAACGATGCTCAACTCAACTACACAACAACTGAATAAGAGCTTATAGCTGTCGTTTTTGCACTTGAAAAGTTTTGACCTTACTTGATAGGGTCACATATTACCGTATACATAGACCATTTTACGCTTCGATAACTCTTTGCTAAAAAGACGCTAAATCTCGTTTGATTCGTTAGATCCTTTTATTATAAGAGTTTGATCTTACAATCAAGGACAAGAAAGGATCAGATAACGTAATAGCCAATCACTTATCTCGTCTTCCGAAAGCACCATCTTCTTTGCTAATCAATGAAAACTTTCCCGATGAACAACTTCTTTCTATGTCTATCGATTCATTGTATGCTGATATAGTAAACTATTTAGTCACTAAAGAAACTCCCTCATCTTGGTCCAAACAGTACAAATGCAAATTTATGTCCTAAGTGAAATATTTCTGTTGGGACGATCCATACTTTTTCAAATATTGTCCCAACCAAATCATCTGATATTGCATTCCGGATAATGAGATTAGGAGTGTTCTTTCGTTTTTCCACGATCAAGCAAGCGGTGGACATTGCGGTCCTCGAAAAACTATGGAAAAAGGTGCTTCGATGTGCTTTCTACTAGCCTTCTCTTTTCAAAGACTCGTTTGAATTTTGTAAAACTTGCGATCGATGTCAAACGCTTGGATGAATTTCTCGATAAGATATGATGCCTCTAAATCCCATTCTTACAATCGAAATCTTTGATGTTTGGGGGGTCAATTTTATGGGACCTTTTTCCAATTCTTTTGGAAACTTGTATATCCTTTTCACTGTCGATTACGTCTCAAAATGGATCAAAGCCGTTCCTTGCAAAACCAATGACCATCGAATTATTGTGAAATTTTTCAAAGAAAACATTTTTTCGAGGTTTGGCACACCTCGCACAATAGTCAATGATAACGAAACCCATTTTTGTAGCCATTCTTTTGAAACTTTAATGAAAAAATATTCGATAACCCACAAGTATTCTCTCCATATCATCCTCAGACTTGAGGCCAAGTTGAAGTTTCAAATCAACAAGTAAAACAAATCTTGAAGAAAACTGTTAACAAAAATCGAAAAGATTGGTCTCAGAAATTAACCGACGCGCTTTGTGCTTACCGTACTAATTTTAAAACTAACCTTGGGATGTCCCCATTTCGTTTGGTTTATGGTAAAGCTTGTCATTTACCCATTGAAATCGAACACAAAGCGTTGTGGGCAATAAAGAATTTAAACTTTGATCTTCAAAAAGCTGGCGAAAACCAAAAACTACAACTCAATGAACTAGAAGAACTTAGGAACGATGTGTATGAAAACGAAAAAATTTACAAAGAAAGAACCTAAGTTTTTCATGACAAGCCAATCCTAAGGAAAATGTTTTCGCCTGACCAAAATGTTCTTTTATATGACTCAAGACTTCATTTATTCCATGGGAAAATTAAATTAAAATGGACCGGACCATTTTTGGTATGAGATGTTTTTCCACATGGTGTTGTGGAAATAGAAAACCCTAGGGATGATCGATTTTCAAAGTCAATGGTCATCATTTGGAACCTTTCTGGGAATTGCTAAATAACCAAGAGGAGGAGCTCATGATCCTTCATGAGCCAAGCTATGTCTAGTAAGAATGATAATCCTCTTTTGTAAATATGTACATATTTTTCCCCGTTACACTCATTATATCATGCATTGATTATGGGGACGTAGTCAAAATTAAGTGTGATGGGGAGTCTCATTTTTATTTTTTTTAAGTTTCATGGCTTTTTTTTGAATTTTCTTTTAACTTAAAAAATTATCAAAATTTCTAAATCTAAAAAAAATACTTTTAGCATTTCGATTTATTTTTGATGAAACACTATGGGATAAGTATAGATTTGGCCAATAAATTCTCAATAAGTTAGATTACAAATAAAAATGGTTTAACTAGTATATAGGAAGGTTCATATACGTTAATTATGAAGTATGTTCTAATTGAAAATCTTTGTTTAAAAAAGTGGTAAACTTAAAGTAAAGGATATAACATTTTTATCTTCTAAGTTAAATGGTGCTAAGATGATTTTGCAAAACTCTCTCTTTCTAACAAAAAAAATATAAGTAAAAAAAACATTTGTATATATGTATTTATAACTTTAACACCTAGTCATGTGTTCACACTCATATGTTCACTTGCCATGCTCTGTACCCTTCTCACGTATGCCCAAAAGGCAGTGCACGATCGATATATATGGCCTCAGTTTATCTGAGTTAGGTGTATGTATATAAAAATTCTATTTTAATAATGCCTACAGTCGATAAGTGTTCACACTTGTATGTTCACTCGCCACGCTCTGTATTCCCCACACATCAGTCCGAAAGGCAGTGCATGGGTAATATATTTGGCCTCTGTTTACCAGAGTTAGGCATATGTACATGTTGTAAATATCAATTAAATTTTCAAAAATATAGAGAGAGTAAGTGATTGAAATTTAAGCACTATTTTTACTTGTTTGATTTAACTTGTTATTGAAAAGAAATGAAAATACCACTTTGACAAACTTTGATAATTAACTAAGGATCCATTTCATAATTACATTGTGTTAACAACCAAAACAACTAGCCAAACTATAGTCTATCTGTTATGACAACTTAATTTTTGTTTGAAGTTTTGATAAGTAAAAGTACTTAAATTTCTTGATAATAACCAGAACTTATATTTAAATTATGAGTGTCGATTTGAAAGTGAATCATTCATTTGTAAATACTTTCAAAAACTTGCTTTCATTCCATTTTAAACAAATCTTGCTTTTCATAAATATTTTCACTTTTCATTTGGATTTTGTGGGTAGTATCCGTTGAAAACCTCATTTGACAACACTCGTCCTACTGGAGTCACCCATAGGTTTAACGGTTTGTTTCTTACGGTCAATGCAATCTTGCTCCCTACGAAAATGGATTTATCTTAGTTTCCCTTTATTCGAGTGAATAAAAAGATAAGTGTGGGGGTATTTGATGTGCATGTAAGTGTGCATATATTTACATCCATATTTTATCTTATTTTATTTAAATAAAAGTCATATTTGGGCATTTAAACATGTTCAAAATCAAAATTCAATTATTTTCGAATCATCATATATTTATCTTCATTCAGGGGCAAAATGGTCAATTTTGTGCATGTGTCAATTCGAGAATTTTTACTTGGAGTTTTTTTTTTTATTTTTATAGGAAATTTTGATGCATATGGAAGAATGATTAATGAACATATATGCATGCACAAAGGAATACATAGGAATGAAGTGGAAATAATTCAAATCCATGATCATAAAGGACCCCACCCACTTACCTAATCTACAATTAGAAGCTAATGGACAACTAAGTGGAGGTTAAAACTTCATGCACATTAAATGATGGATTAATTAGTGGCTAATGGTTATTTGGTGGCCACACTTCCTAAAGGGCATTTTGGGAAGCATCCTAAAAATGGAATTAGGGTTTTATGCATGTATAAAGAGCCCTCTTATGTAGATGTAAATATCTTTTACTCTTTGAAATTACTTAGGAAATTAAGCAAATTGTAAGCTCAATATTGCATGCAATAAAAATGGCTTCTAAGCCTCTTTCTCTTATCTTTTCTACATGCTTTTCCATGCTTTTATGTTGATGTTTATCTTTATGCTTTATTTTATTTCATGTTTATAGCTTAGATCTCCATTAATGCAAGTAATGTAGCTTTAATTTTTATGCAAGTAGTTAGTAGATATTCTCTTTTGTTTTATTTGCTTAGTTTTATTTCTTTTGCTTTATAATGTTGAAATTTACAAGTGTTGATTTGATAACACAAATGAGCAGCTAAACCCCTTCAATTTAGCGGTAATGAAGCTCTCTAACTTTATGCAATTTCAACATTTTTATGATTTATGATCTCTTTTGCTTGTGCTTTCTGAAAGTGAGTTTTGATGTAAGTTTATACAAGTGGGTTTGATAGCTTATATTGCTTATGAAAAAAGCTAATCTTATTCAACAAAAAAATAGTTTACATCATCATTTGCTAATGGATTTTTGATTTTGAAAAGTAATAATTTTTTTTTGATGATCTATATTACTAGTTACAATAGTAAATAGATCATACTTAAAATAGCTTTTTCTTTTTCTTCATTTTCATAAGATTTTATAAGTGGTTTATTTGTTGCATTATAGTTTGATGGTTTAAGTTATATTAATTAATAACATAAGTTATATTAATTAATAACATAAATAAACCATACTTATGATAAATGCAACAATTATTCATTTAGTATCCAAACTAGAGATCATAAATTATTTGTTTGTTGATTTACAAAAATATGAGAGTGGATTTACCTCTATATTGTTCTCTAGTCTAGGAGTTTTTAAATCACACTTTAATTCTAGTTTTAGCTTCATTTTTGCAGTTAATAATTTCCACTCACTTTGCTTTAATTTGATTGAATTGATTTTTAAAATCTAAAACAATTATCTACGGATCGATCCATACTCGCCACGTACTAAAATTGTACGTCGTGCGCTTACGGTTAAATTTTGATTTGAAATTTTTTTTGGCATTTTTCTTACTCGATAGAAAAAATTTCCATTAAATACTATCTCTCCATTGGGATTGGCTAATAATCAGGCTTCACAAAATATTGCAACAAAAATTGATCAATAACTCGAGTTCTACTAATCCAATTAGTGTGAAAATTAGAGGCTAAGCATAATACAATATGGAGAAGCTCCAAAGGGATCGTATGTCCTTTGTAATGGATTGGAGGGATCTGTAGGATCGATTTTACCGTAGAGGGAGTGAACAGGGTGATATTATCTATTGTAAAAATTTAATGTGGAAGTGTATAAAGTAATTTCAACACAGATATAGCAGAATAGTAGCAGCATAGATAATAGCAGAATAAAAACAGTAATAGAATAATACAGATTTACCTAGCTTCAGCAAACCCTGCCTACGAGCTACCCCCAAGGTTTCTACTAGAAATTAAGTAGTCAAACGCTTACACACATAAACTCATGACACTCGCTATTGACTGACCTAACTCTACGCTCAAAATCCTGCCATAACTCAGCCACTAAGTTGTGAATTCTCGAACTATACCACCATAATTCGTCCCTAGCGACACGACTAGACTTTAAAATAGTTTAAAAATTACAAATTAAAACAATGATAAAACCCTAATTTTAATATTTAAGCCCAAGTAATTATAAGCCGGCCCAAACTAGATTTGAGTGATAAAAATTATCCCTCTTTTCCCTTTATTCTATCGGCCGTATGCTCTGTGAAACATGGAAGTGTTCATTCCTCTTTTCCTCTGCTCGAAAATTAGGGCTTTTGATAAATTGAAGAAGCCAACTTTGTTGATCGATCGAGTGGATGTTCTCATGATTGCTTAGATGATCGATTGTTTCTTTACTTTGCACACGGCTGCTCCAATTTGATCGAGTTCGACTAAAATGGTATGTGATTTATTCTTTTTGCATTACTGATTAGCTTGCTTGAACTAGATTGATTTTAGGCCAATGATGACTTTGGGTTTTATAGGGTTCGATTCCCCTAATTATCGTTCGTATAAATTTATCTACATTCGTTTGCAACTTTAGCTCGGCCATTCGATTATGTTCGAATGCTTATGTTTTCTTTGACTTGTTCAATTCGTATATTTCATTACTATGGTTGCTTGGTCATCACGGCTTCTTGAGTTTGCTTGGTTATCACAATTTTGATTTCTAATTTGGTCCATGAATTTCTGGTCTAACTTTGACTACTTCGACTTGTTAAATTTCTTTTTGCTATATGAATTCGGCGATTGATTTTTGATTGCATGCTTATGATGTTTTCTGACTGGTTCATAACAACTGTTCTACAGTTTGAACATTTATATGTTGTTGTCTCTGGTTTCATTGCATACACATACATATATATACAAATATATATATATATATATATATATATATATGTATATATAATATATGTGTGTATATATGTATGTTCACGCATGTATATATTCATGTTTTATATGTTGATTTGGTCTTGTTTTTTTTACATTGAGCTGTACTCGGTTTAACTTGAGTCTTGTTGCACTTTGGTCGTTGTTAGACTTGATGCAGTCTGCACCTCTGTTGTCTTCATTAGTTCATTATTGGACTTTTATTCAAATACTGTCACTGCTTATTTCATGTGATGTTGTATGTTAGCATGCATTTTGAACTATTGTTACATTGCTTGTAGTCTGTACTGTGCATTCATGTAGTCTGGTCTGGACATTTGATTCATTGTGGTTTGATGCACATGAATATGCCTCAGCTGTACTCCATTTTTCACTGTTTTCATATTGTGTAGTATTAGTTCACTGATGGCCTTCTAGTCTATATGCATTAGTGCTTCTTGTCATCATTTCTGGGTTTAGTTGAACCTTCTAGTCACTTCAAGTCTGAGTTACATCGAGTCATGTTGGTTTTGTTGCATTCATTCTTTGTTCATTTCCTTGAGTCTGGTTTGGAGCATTTGTGTTGAAATTGACAACTTGTTATGGTCTTTTGTACATATGTGTGTTGGTGAGGTTTGCACTTCGTATATGAGTCTGTACTTGATTACTGGTTTCTTTGACCAGTCTGGGTTCAAGTGTACGCTCAAATTTTTGGTCGAGGCTTGTTCGAGTCACTAAAAACTTGACCCATTGATTTGTATTGCATGCATATGAGTTGAATCCAGCTTAAAGCTCGGGTTTGACCTTGTGCTTATGTCGTGACATTATTTTTATTGCACTTGAATATTTTTACTTGAGTTGAATCCAGCTTTTTATTGGGTTTGACCCTGGGCTCACCTGTCCCTATAGTTTTGTCAAGTGTATACTAGTGTGCACGGCCTTATGGCAAGTATAGTGATACTTTGTGCACGTCACAAGTTGCTCGTATATGATGAATTCAAAATTAAATGATGACGAACAACCTAAATAACTAAGGCAAATAATATTTTAAAAAATCATTTTGTTTTTCACTACAAAAATTATTTCTTTTTCAATTTTACTACGTCAGTGTGTATTTTGAAAATAACTCAAATGTTGGATTCAATCAGCAATAGAGTTGAAGATCGAGTATGAGTGAACGAGTGATATGTATTGAGGTGCATATGTAAAAGGAAAATTGTGATGTAATAAAAATTGTATTGTAATTGAAATTGTGTATATATATAGTGAGAGCTCAAATTTGTACTATTTAAAATTGTAATAAATATTTGTTTGAATAAAATATATATTTGAATAAAAATTCTGTTTCATTTATTTTATTCACCAAATATTAATTTAATTATGTGGAAAGAAAATAGTACATTAACAAATACATTTAAACGAATATATATATATATGTTTATTATCATCAAACAAAAATCATATACTTGCATATTCAACAATATCCCCCATTTGATGATAACAAACATATATTCAAGATTTTGAATTTATTAAATGTATTTGATCATTGATGGACTCTATTTTCTCCCCCTATTTGAATGCTCCCTCTCTACAACAGAACTCCCCCTTCATATATGCATGAAAATAAATAAAAATATGCAAATGAGCCTAGATGCAAATATAAAATACAAAATAAAATATTTGACCTTTATTTGCCAAAATCTTAACTTTTCCCTCCCTCTTTTATTATCTGCAAAAGAGTAACTATGTTACAAAAATTGTGATAAACTGATCAACATTACTACAATATTAATACTCAATCGGGTATAAATATTAAATTTCAATAAAAAATCAATAAAAAGTCATGAATATTCTGTTAGGCGCATATTCCACTTTAGAATGATAGGGAAGATCCAAAACCATATAGCTGTGTCTATTTGTGGTATATTTATATTTGAATATCCACTAACCATACATAACCGTTAGGACTTTTAAATGAGATTAGCAGTATTACAATTTTTTTTAAAATAAATGAATTCAAGTATCTTCTAACCACAAATAACCATGAGAACTTTTAAATGGGATTAGAATCAACTTGTCTATTTAATCCATCAATTTTGATATGCGTTCCATGCATTCATAACTGTGAGGACTTTTAAATCAGCATGAAAGCACATAATCAAAAATTCCAAGTAATTCACCCATGCATAACCGTGAGGACTTTTAAATGAGAGTGAATACTTTGGATGTTTTTTTTATTACTAAAAATATAATAAAACGAAAAACGAATGATTTTCCGTTTAAAATACCACATATTGACATACTATATTGGATTTTGATGAGTGATGGTAGTTAGAAATATGATAGAAATAGAGATGGTCATGGAATTTTTACTTATCAAAAGTTATTATAAATCTTGTTTAAATTTATAAAGAAATTTACTAAATAAACTATCTCAAGTTATAATTTATGATTAATATCAACTGTTGAATATGCGCTTATATGTTTTTGTTTGATGATAATAAACATATATATTCATTTAAATGTATTTGGTAATGTACTATTTTGTTTTTCATAGATTAAATAAATATTTGTTGAATAAAATAAATTACAAAGAATTTGAATTTGAATTCAAACAGAATAAGTTACACAGATTTTGAATTCAAACAGAAATTTTATTCAAACAAATATTTATTACAATCTTGAATAGTACAAATTCATGCTCTCACTATACATATACATTTCTGATTACATCACGATTACATCACAAATATTTTTACATTGATAACCTCACTACATATCACTCACACTCGTATTTTGTCTTCAACTGCATTCCAGTTTGAATCCAGCATCTGAGAAATCTGCAAAAATATTCACTAACGCAGTAAAATTGAAAAAGAAATATTTTTGCAATATAAAATGAAATACGATTTTTGAAAAAATGGTTTGCTTCAGTTATTTGGGTTGTTCGTCATCATTCACACTTGATTTCACCACAAAGTAGTGCACATAGATATTACAGGGATAGGTAGCCATAAGTGGCTGCAATACACACGTGTACATTCATACACGTGTGCACTGCCTCGCCAACTCGTGTGCGCAGCCAACAAGAGCAAGTGTACAACAGTGTCAAGTTGCAAACAGTTCAAAGCTTCGACAAATCACAACAGACCAATTCCAAATGACTCAGTGAAGTCAAAGTATGCAACTACGTGACATAAATGCAACTACAACGATGCAAGCGAAGAACCAAAGTCAGTGGCAAGCTTCAAACTGCATAAGTGACCATGCAAACTGACTCGAACCTATACAGTGACAATATGCAGCATACCAGAGGTCTCAACAAGAAAATCAAGTACAAGGCAACATGTACACCATGATATAATGTGCACCAGTAATGCAAACTATAGATACAAAGAACAAAGAACATGCATGAAGAACCAGAATACAAGTACAGGAGGCAGCTCAATATAAACATGCTCAGGTCAGAGACAACACACAAATCCAAATGAATATCACACGTATGATCAGTGGTACACATGCAAGCTTGACCACAAATATGGAAACTACACCAAGTACAAATCACTAAATGAAGACCACAAATATATCAACTCAACAAGAATAGTACAGTCATGAAGCATGCAAAGAGCTCGAGCATGAGACATGTGCAACACAGTGAAGGTAACAAGTGCAACATACAAACAAGCATGCAACAGCAAGCATGCAACAAGACCAACAGCTAGTGCCAACAAAGCAAAGAGACAACATCAATAAACCAATATTGCAAGAGGCAACAAGAATGGTGAAGCAGTGCAAATGAGCAAGTGCGACAGTGAATCGAAACATGCACTTGCAAATGAGCAACTACAAGATGAACAACAACCAAGTATACAACTACAGGTCTCAATACTAAAGAAACAACTCAGCATTGAATTGAATACAAGTTCGACTAAAAGTGCAGACGACAGCTACTCAATGATACAGTAGCAAGCTACAATGGATGCAGCAATACCAAGTGAAACAAATGTAGAACTGACAAATGTATCAACTCAACTACAGCCAGTACAGAAGTTCTGAATCAAAAATGAAGACACCAAGTAAACAAACTCAAGATTACAGGGCAGTGGACAGTACAAGCCTACAGAATGCAAATGGACTCGACCAAGTATACAAGTGCTACAAGCAGCAATGTGCAACTGCAGGTGAACAAATATGCATATACGAGTGATGCAACTTAAGCACAAATCATTTACAACATGTACACAGCAAAAACCAATGAATCAACAATGCTTGAAGACTGCAACATAAATTAAAAGACCAATATATATGCACAGAAGCAACTACAATTATGCAATAGTGAAAAACACAAGTCAGTGGTGAAGTAAACAACAATGTCGAGCTCACTGCAACTCAAGGAGATAGTCAACCGACAGTGCAACAGATCAAATGGCACAGTGTACCACTGATTTGAAGAACATATGAATAAAGAACACAAGTACAAGCAAATAAGTGCAATTCGATCTAACATGAAGTACACATAAGTGACACAGTGAACCAAACAACAAGTTCATGTTTGAACTAACTCGAGTGTAACAAAGAAGCTATGGTACTATGCAAATACATGGCAGTACCAAGTGACTAGTGAAGATGGCCAGAGATGAAGACAGGGACAAACACAAGATGGCCGAAGCAGTGTCAAGTCAGAATTTTCGAAAATAGGATGCTAAAGTTCAACAGTACAGAGAATTCGAATTCATGACAGTATCAAATTTGTATTCTTTGAAATAGTCAGCAAAATTAAAAAGGGAAAGTTTCTATTTTTTTATACAAGAAAAATCGAACGTGTAAAAGTAAAAGCCGTGTGTATCAAGGTGTCACAAAAAATCAGGAAAGACGTGCGCAACAGGCATTAGAAAATTAGGAAAGTGATGAAGTCGTGAATTCATATAAATTCAACCCGAAGGTATCATCATCAGAAAGTGCTTCAATTCACAATCGAACTATCAATCGCAATCCCAATTTACATCATCGGCTATTAAGTTATAATCGAGTCCAATCGAAGCAAGCAATCAAACCTAAAAGCAAAAGATACAAATAACATACCAAGGCGAATTCAATTATCTCGAAGAAACCGAAGCCGAACCCTAATTTCACAAATCAAGTGAAGCAGCCGAGCGCGACTCCAAGCAAGTGATCGACAAGGCAACCAACCAGCAATCAAGAGTGGCGGCTTAAATTGAAGAGCCCTAATTGCCACAAGGGAACGAAGCCCTAATTCATCGAACAAAGAAACAAGAGCAAGGCCGACATTTTTACAAGCAAAAGAAGGAACGGGTCAAAGCCAAAGTGGATCGGGTTAATGAAAAACAAGGGGCCGGCCTTGTTAATTATAAAAGGGCTAAAGTTATTTTTTTAGGGTTTAATTATAAAGGGGTTTTTAGTTTTTTTATTTTGAGCAAAAATTACGCATTCAAGTTGTATTTTAATTTTTGCTCTGGCTTTAATTTTGAAGTTTGTTTTTCTTTTCGAGTCGAAGAATTTGTAAATCACCACCTAGGGATTAGGTAGTGTCAGATTGTCTATTTAGAATTAGTTCAGTGAGCAGGGTGTGCGAGTTTGCAAAGCTCTATAGGCGGGAGCAGTGTTTGCGAGTGAGCGAAACTCTATAGGCGGGAGCAGGGTGTGCGAGTCTAGTAGAGTGTTTGTGAGCGGGAGCAAAAGGGTCTGCGAGTCTAGTAGAGTGTTTATAAGCGTGATACTGTTTAATTCTAATAGAAATCTGGGAATGCAGCAGTAGGCAGGGGTTGCCGAAGTTGGGTAAATTTTGTGTGTGATTTACTTTTCAGCATATTTATTTCTGCAATTATATTTCTGTGTTTAATTCGAGAAAATTTGCTATAATCCTATTCACCCCCCCTCTAGGGTTAATCTAGATCGTACAAGTGGTATCAGAGCCTGGTATTTTTATTTAACTCTAGAGTCATGAATCCGTCAAATAATGCTTTTTCTGAAGGGCAATCTATCGTTAGGCCACCCATGTTTAACGGGAATGATTATGCTTATTGGAAAGTTAGGATGAGTATTTATCTTAGTTCCATTGATTATGATGTTTGGGATATTATTGAAACTGGCTATAAACCTCCCACTATAATCGTTGGTGGTACTGAGATTCCTAAACCTAAGGATAGGTGGGATGCTAACGATAAGAGATTGAAAACGACAAATGCTAAAGCCATGAATGCTTTGATATGTGCTCTTGATAAAAATGAATTTAATAGAATTTCTCATTGTACAACAGCACAGGAAATTTGGCACACTTTGGAGGTGACACACGAAGGAACTTCTCAAGTCAAGGAGTCTCGTCTAGCCCTATTCAGCAATGAATACGAGAACTTTGTGATGGACAAAGGCGAGAGCATAAAGGACATGTTTGGACGCTTTTCAACTTTGGTGTACAACGCTAGAGCACTTGGGAAGGTATTCACTGAGGTAGAGCTTGTGCGGAAGATACTACGAGTCTTACCAATGAACTTTGAGGCAAAAGTCACGGCAATCCAAGAATCAAAAGATCTGAGTAAGCTAAGCATGGAGGAGTTGATTGGAAACTTGATGACATATGAGCTTGAGCTAAAAGCAAAGGAAGAACGCAACAACTCCGAACCAAAGAAAAAGACGATTGCCTTAAAGAGTAAAGAAGAAAGCGATGAAGAAGGAGAAGATCCAATTGAAGAGCTTGCAATGGCTGTCAATAATCTTAGAAAATGGTCGAGATTCAAGCCACGCAAGAAGAAAACAAATCGTAATAGGCCAAAAGATTCTGACAATTCCTATAATGAACCGACGTGCTTTAACTACAAGAAGCCCGGACACTTCATACAAAAATGCCCACTTCTCAAAAACAACAAAGGAAAGAAAAAGGCGAAGAAGGTATGTGCAGCGACTTGGGATGATGAAGAAGGAGAAGAAGCTTTGGATAGCAGCTCAGAGGAGGCTAACTTGTGTATTATGGCGAAATCAAATTCAGATTCAAGCTCAGAGGAATCTAGTGAGGAAGGTGAGTATTCCTATAGAGATCTTGTTTTTATGTGTTCTGATCTTACTAAAGTAGTTAATGCTCTTGAATCTAAAATTGAAAAACTGAAAACTGATAGGAGAGAACTTGCTCGTAAAAATTTTAGGTTAGAAACTGAACTTGAAAATATTCAAAACCTAGAATGTAAAAGATGTAAAGTTTTAGATTCAGAATTGACAAGACTTAAGAATAACTCTGAGAATCTTGAAAAAGAAAACTTGAATCTTAAGGAAACCATCGACACTAGGAAAAAGGATTTTATAAATCGATGCACCTCACTTGTCACTGAAAATACAACACTAAAAACCAAAGTCCAAAATCTTGAGAAATCTTTGAATAACTTTTCAAGAGGCGAAAAATCTTTCAACATGCTATTGGGAAATCAAATTTTTGCTAACAACAGAAAAGGACTTGGTTTTGGGAAAACACAAGCTGAGGATAATGCAAAAGGGAAAAGTATCTTTGTTAAATGTGAAATAATTGGACATCATGTTGAAAATTGTAGTCATAGGAACAAGAACACAAAATTTATACAAGTTTGGGTTCCTAAGAATTCTACAAACAAATTTCATGTCTATTGGAACAAGAATAAAAGGACTAAACAAGTTTGGGTTCCAAAGGGTTTGTCCATTCATAATGTTTCTGCCACTAACAATCATGGACCTAGAAATAGGTTACGAAAATCTTTCGTCGTGTAGGTGTGGTGGCAGGCTAAGGAACAACAACGGTGTTCTTTGGATTTTGGCTGTTCCAGAAACACAACGGGCAACATAGCAAAGTTCCTTAGCCTAATATAAAGGTGACAGAATCACAATGGGCAATCACGAGAAATTATCGTAAAGGTAAAACAGGTGAAGGTATATTAAATGGTATAATCTGCACCATATTCTGAATTAAATCAGCCAAAATTGTGATAATGATGTGATGATGACTTTAATTCTGACTTATTCTCAATTGATATGATTTGTGCTTAAAAGTAGACCAACCATCCTTTCATCATTGAACTTAATCTGTTTGGTCAAATTATGATGTTGATTGATTACTGTCTACTCATGCTACACGTAGATATATTGGTTTTGACATTTTGGTCACTGTTTGTAAATTTGCACGATTTCAAATTTCATGTGAAAGGTGTTAAAAAGGATTTCAAGAAATTGTTTTTGAAATAATTATGATGTTGATTGACTGTTGATTACTCATGATGATAGTTGTTCATCCTATGGTTTCTAAGTTTAAAACTATGATATTTGTTTGAGTGTAAACATGACTTCATTTCAAATTTCATTCTGAAATAGTTTGTTGAAATTTCACAATCTGGTCTTTGACATCCAACGAGTGAATATTGAGTGAAATTTAAATTCAGATGCAGATTACACTGGTAATATAGTTGATAGAGAAATTACTAGTGTAACGTGATTAATTTTTGAAACATTCATTTGCTGCATCGTTTTTTCAAAGAAAATATCTGCATATTTTTCACTTGAAATAATTTTTCATTTAGCAGAATTTTTTTTCATATAACCCCTTCGAGAAAATAATTGTTTGACCATATTTTTCAGATTAGTCATTTTTATTTGATTTTAAATGACAAATTTTGACTAATCCGACTCCCTACTAATTATCAAAAAGATAAATAGTGATTGAAAAAGTGATAAGTGTTGATATTTAACATACATTACTCAAGAGAGTATATTTGGAAAACTTTCTTTAGGAATTAAAACAAGAATTATAAAACTTTTTGTTGGGTAAAGATTCCATGACCATTTCTATATCTATCATTATTTCTATCGACCATGGTTTATCAAATATTCAATATAGTTTGTCGATATGTGGTACTATAATTAGGAATCATTTGTTTTTCATGTCATATTTTTTAAAAAATAAATAAATATCCAAAGTATTCACTCTCATTTAAAAGTCCTCACGGTTATGCATGGGTGAATTACTTGATTTTTTTTGATTATGTGCTTCCATGCTCATTTAAAAGTCCTTACGGTTATGCATGTATGGAACGCATATCAAAATTAAATTGCTTAAATAGACAAGTTGATTCTAATCCCATTTAAAAGTCCTTATGGTCATGCGTGGTTAGAAGATGCTTGATTTCATTTTTTAAAATTAAATTCGAATACTACTAATCTCATTTAAAAGTCCTAACGGTTATGCATGATTAGTAGATATTCAAATTCCTGATAGAAATGTACCACAAGAAGATTCAACTGTATGATTTTATATGAACATCATATCCATCATTTCTAAAAGTGGAATATGCGCCTAACAAGGGTAGTTATGTTTTTTGTTTGACTCTTATTGAAGTTTAATATTTATATTCAATTTGAGATTAATGTTGGATTAATATCGATCACTTTATCTCTATTTTTCTCTCACACTATTATTCTTTTGCTGATAACAAAAGAGGGAGAGAAAAGTTAAGATTTTGCCAAATAGAATCAAGCAAAGGTCAAATAATTTTCCCATATGCATCTAGGCTCATTTGAATATATTTCTATTTGTATGCATATATGTAGGGGGAGCATCATGTAGAGAGGAAGCATTTAAATAGGGGGAGCAATTAAAGTATATCATTGATGAAATACATTTAACACATGTACAAAATCTTAAATATATGTTTGTTATCATCAAAAGGGGGAGATTGTTGAATATGCGCTTATATGTTTTTGTTTGATGATAATAAACATATATATTCATTTAAATGTATTTGGTAATGTACTATTTTTTTTTCATAGATTAAATAAATATTTGTTGAATAAAATAAATTACACAGAATTTGAATTTGAATTCAAACAGAATAAGTTACACAGATTTTGAATTCAAACAGAAATTTTATTCAAACAAATATTTATTACAATCTTGAATAGTACAAATTCATGCTCTCACTATACATATACATTTCTGATTACATCACGATTACATCACAAATATTTTTACATTGATAACCTCACTACATATCACTCACACTCGTATTTTGTCTTCAACTGCATTCCAATTTGAATCCAGCATCTGAGAAATCTGCAAAAATATTCAATAACGCAGTAAAATTGAAAAAGAAATATTTTTGCAATATAAAATGAAATACGATTTTTGAAAAAATGGTTTGCCTCAGTTATTTGGGTTGTTCGTCATCATTCACACTTGATTTCATCACAAAGTAGTGCACATAGATATTACAGGGACAGGTAGCCATAAGTGGCTGCAATACACACATGTACATTCATACACGTGTGCACTGCCTCGCCAACTCATGTGCGCAGCCAACAAGAGCAAGTGTACAACAGTGTCAAGTTGCAAATAGTTCAAAGCTTCGACAAATCACAACAGACCAATTCCAAATGACTCAGTGAAGTCAAAGTATGCAACTACGTGACATAAATGCAACTACAACGATGCAAGCGAAAAGTCAGTGGCAAGCTTCAAACTGCATAAGTGACCATGCAAACTGACTCGAACCTATACAGTGACAATATGCAGCATACCAGAGGTCTCAACAAGAAAATCAAGTACAAGGCAACATGTACACCATGATATAATGTGCACCAGTAATGCAAACTATAGATACAAAGAACAAAGAACATGCATGAAGAACCAGAATACAAGTACAGGAGGCAGCTCAATATAAACATGCTCAGGTCAGAGACAACACACAAATCCAAATGAATATCACACGTATGATCAGTGGTACACATGCAAGCTCGAGCACAAATATGGAAACTGCACCAAGTACAAATCACCAAATGAAGACCACAAATATATCAACTCAACAAGAATAGTACAGTCATGAAGCATGCAAAGAGCTCGAGCATGAGACATGTGCAACACAGTGAAGGTAACAAGTGCAACATACAAACAAGCATGCAACAGCAAGCATGCAACAAGACCAACAGCCAGTGCCAACAAAGCAAAGAGACAACATCAATAAACCAATATTGCAAGAGGCAACAAGAATGGTGAAGCAGTGCAAATGAGCAAGTGCGACAGTGAATCGAAACATGCACTTGCAAATGAGCAACTACAAGATGAACAACAACCAAGTATACAACTACAGGTCTCAATATTAAAGAAACAACTCAGCATTGAATTGAATACAAGTTCGACTAAAAGTGCAGACGACAGCTACTCAATGATACAGTAGCAAGCTACAATGGATGCAGCAATACCAAGTGAAACAAATGTAGAACTGACAAATGTATCAACTCAACTACAGCCAGTACAGAAGTTCTGAATCAAAAATGAAGACACCAAGTAAACAAACTCAAGATTACAGGGCAGTGGACAGTACAAGCCTGCAGAATGCAAATGGACTCGACCAAGTATACAAGTGCTACAAGCAGCAATGTGCAACTGCTGGTGAACAAATATGCATATACCAGTGATGCAACTTAAGCACAAATCATTTACAACATGTACACAGCAAAGACCAATGAATCAACAATGCTTGAAGACTGCAGCATAAATTAAAAGACCAATATATATGCACAGAAGCAACTACAATTATGCAATAGTGAAAAACACAAGTCAGTGGTGAAGTAAACAACAATGTCGAGCTCACTACAACTCAAGGAGATAGTCAACCAACAGTGCAACAGATCAAATGGCACAGTGCACCACTGATTTGAAGAACATATGAATAAAGAACACAAGTACAAGCAAATAAGTGCAATTCGATCTAACATGAAGTACACATAAGTGACACAGTGAACCAAACAACAAGTTCATGTTTGAACTAACTCGAGTGTAACAAAGAAGCTATGGTACTATGCAAATACATGGCAGTACCAAGTGACTAGTTAAGATGGCCAGAGATGAAGACAGGGACAAACACAAGATGGCCGAAGCAGTGTCAAGTCAGAATTTTCGAAAATAGGATGCTAAAGTTCAACAGTACAGAGAATTCGAATTCATGACAGTATCAAATTTGTATTCTTTGAAATAGTCAGCAAAATTAAAAAGGGAAAGTTTCTGTTTTTTTATACAAGAAGAATCGAACGTGTAAAAGTAAAAGCCGTGTGTATCAAGGTGTCACAAAAAATCAGGAAAGACGTGTGCAACAGGCATTAGAAAATTAGGAAAGTGATGAAGTCGTGAATTCATATAAATTCAACCCGAAGGTATCATCATCAGAAAGTGCTTCAATTCACAATCGAACTATCAATCGCAATCCCAATTTACATCATCGGCTATTAAGTTATAATCGAGTCCAATCGAAGCAAGCAATCAAACCTAAAAGCAAAAGATACAAATAACATACCAAGGAGAATTCAATTATCTCGAAGAAACCGAAGCCGAACCCTAATTTCACAAATCAAGAGAAGCAGCCGAGCGCGACTCCAAGCAAGTGATCGACAAGGCAACCAACCAGCAATCAAGAGCGGCGGCTTAAATTGAAGAGCCCTAATTGCCACAAGGGAACGAAGCCCTAATTCATCGAACAAAGAAACAAGAGCAAGGCCGACATTTTTACAAGCAAAAGAAGGAACGGGTCAAAGCCAAAGTGGATCGGGTTAATGAAAAAAAAGGGCCGGCCTTGTTAATTATAAAAGGGCTAAAGTTATTTTTTAGGGTTTAATTATAAAGGGGTTTTTATTTTTTTTATTTTGAGCAAAAATTACGCATTCAAGTTGTATTTTAATTTTTGCTCCGGCTTTAATTTTGAAGTTTGTTTTTCTTTTCGAGTCGAAGAATTTGTAAATCACCACCTAGGGATTAGGTAGTGTCAGATTGTCTATTTAGATTAGTTCAGTGAGCAGGGTGTGCGAGTTTGCAAAGCTCTATAGGCGGGAGCAGTGTTTGCGAGTGAGCGAAACTCTATAGGCGGGAGCAGGGTGTGCGAGTCTAGTAGAGTGTTTGTGAGCGGGAGCAAAAGGGTCTGCGAGTCTAGTAGAGTGTTTGTAAGCGTGATACTGTTTAATTCTAATAGAAATCTGGGAATGCAGCAGTAGGCAGGGGTTGCCGAAGCTGGGTAAATTTTGTGTGTGATTTACTTTTCAGCATATTTATTTCTGCAATTATATTTCTGTGTTTAATTCGAGAAAATTTGCTATAACCCTATTCACCCCCCCCCCCCTCTAGGGTTAATCTAGATCTTACATCAACACCGTCACTTCTCAGTCACTATCTATCCTTTTGATAATCAGTACGGAGTCAGATTAGTTAATGCTACCAAATCCAAAAATAATCAAATTTTCTAAATTGGCTAATCTGAAACAAAGTCAACAAAAATTATTTTCTAGAAGGGGTTTTATAAGAAAAATATCTGGTATTTGAAAATTATTTGAAATGAAAAATATGCAGATATTTTCTTTGAAAACGATGCAACTACTGAATATCTCAATATAAATTCCACTAGTAATTATTCTATCAACTATATTACCAGTGTAATCTGCATCCGAATTTTCTTTTAGACTCGAGATTATCATTAGTTGAATTTTATACATCAGACCGTGAAGTGTGCAACCAAATATCTTAAAATCATTTTTAACAACTTTTAAATGAAATTGAATTAATGTCGTGCGAATAAACAAATAGCGACAATAGTGTCTGATCCAGAAACAAATATATCCACGTGTATCATGAGTAATCATCAACATATAATACAATATCATTAGTTCAAACAAATCTACATGAACTAGTCCAAAGACTCTAGATGAACTTATAGTGATCTCGGCATAAAAATGTAATTGGCCAAAAAATTTGAAAAAGGCAGAATTAAAATCAACATTCATTATTTTATCACATAACTGGCTGATTTAATCCAAATTATGGTGCAGATTTTCACATTTAATGAATCATTCAAGTTGAATATATCTTTACCTATTTTACCTTTACCGATAATATTTCATTGTTGCCCATTCTGATTCTGCTACCTTTATACTAGGCTTAGGAACTTTGATTTTTCGCTCGTTGTGTGCCTGGAACAGCCATAATCTAGGTAACACTATTGTTGTTCCTCGGCCTGCCACCACACCTACACGAAAGAAGATTTTGTGACCTATTAGTTTTTATAGGTCCATGGTTGTTAATGGCAAAAGATTTTGAAAAATATAATTATGTAGACCCAAAACTATTTATATGTTCCTTTCGGCACGTGGATTTGTTTGACTTTGAAGAATTTTGTATTCGTGCCTTTCATAACCCAAATTGGAATAGTTTTCATGTGTTTTGGTCTAAGCAGCAAATATTATGATTGTGTCCAGTTTTTCCACATATCATGCACTTTGATTTGACTTAATTAATTTCATTTCTAATAAGTTCAGATTGATTATATCCAAGTCCTTGTCTATCTATATTAATAATTTGTTTTCCTAATGACATATTTAGCGATCTTTCACTTTTTGAAAATTTTCATTGTAGATAGTTGTTGGACTTGTGTTTTGAGAGATTCATTTTCATTTAATAATTGTGTGCACTTTCTAATAGAATTTTCTCTCCTCATATTTTCACTTTCTTTAAAAATCAAAATTTCATTTTTAAGTGATTTAATTTTAATTTTAGATTTTTAATTTCTTCTTCAAATGATGGACACTTATCACACTTAGGGCTCTTGCTTTGATAGTTTTTAACTAATTGGTCAAGCTGTTTATTTAATTCTATCAACGTATCTCTTTGTGATTCAATTTTGGTGTATTTCTCCATAAGTCGTTCAAAACAGCCGTTTACTCTGTGAAAATATATAAGAAATTCTGAATGAGTAAGTTTGGATACCTCACTTAGGTCGTCATCATCATTGTCAGCTATATCACCTCGAAGGCACATATTTTCTTTTTCGCTCTCATTGCCAGTGCTTTTATCATCTTCATTAGTTTCATCCCAAGTGGCTGCAAAACTTCTCCTTTTCGATTTCTTTCCTTGGCTGAATCTATTTTGAGGACAATTAGGCTTGATGTGGCTAGGTTAATTGCACTTGTGACAGATGATTTCCTGCTTCCTCAGTTGTCTAGTGCTTTGGCTATTCTGCTTTACAATTATTGATACAGATGGATTTGGTATTTGTGATTCCACCTTTTGAATTTCTTTATTAATAGTGCCAACTCAGCTGCTCCATCATTATCGTCATCACTTTATGTTGTTCTTTTGAGAGCTATTGATTTCTTCCTAGTATCACTTCCATCTTGCTCTTCCTTGAATTTCATTTCTTTCTCATAAGCGGTGAGATTTCCGATGAGTTCTTCAACTTGGATTTGTTTCAAATCCTTTGGTTCTTGAATGGTTGTAACTTTTGCTTCAAAACTTCATGGAAGGACTCCGAGGATTTTTCAGACTATTTCCACCACTGTGTATAATTTTCCAAGAGCTTTTGATTTGTATACGATATTGGAAAGTTGTCCATACATCTCCTTGACATTTTCTTCCTTGGCCATTGTGAAATTCTCGTATTCACTACTCAGCATGGCAAGGTGAGATTCTTTGACTTGAGATGTTCCTTCATGAGTCACTTTGAGTGTCTGCCATATTTCCTACATAGTTAGACAATGTGAGACACAAATTAATTCAATTTGATCCAATGAATAAATTATAAAATGATAGCTTTAGCATTAGCATTATGTAGTCTATTTTCAAGATCTGTCCATTGATCTATCGATTTATCTATTCCCAATTATCTACAACTATAGTTGGTGCTCTATAACTTGTCTCAACAATATTCCAAGCATCAATGGTTTTTAGAAAAAAATTCATTCTATTCTTCCAGTAAGCATATTCAACATTGAACATTGGTGGTCTAACTATGGACTGACCCTCATTGAAAGCATTATCAAGAGAAGCCATTTAAAAATTATAATTTTTAAAAAAGAAATTGGTTTTGTAAAATCAAATTTTTAAAACAAAAATTGACTTTTATTCCTAGCTTTGATACCACTTGTAGGATCGATTTCACCCTAGAGGAGGGAGGGGGGGTAAATATGGTGATACTATCAATTATAAAAATTAATGCAAAAGTATATAAAATAATTTCATCACAGATATAGTAGAATAATAGTAGCACAGATAATAGCAGAATAAAAACAGAAATAGAACAACACGGATTTACCCAGCTTCGGCAAAACCCGACCTACGTATTGCCCCCAAGGTTTCTACTAGAAATTAAGTAGTCAGGCGCTTACACACGTAAACTTGCGACACCCGTTATCGACTAACCTTACTCGACGCTCAAAACCCTGCCATAACTCAGCCACTAAGTCGCGAATTCTCGAACTACACCACCGTAGTTCGTCGCTAGTCACACGACTAGACTTTAAAATAGTTAAAAAAATACAAGTTAAAACAATGACAAAACCCTAATTTTAGTATTTAAGCCCAAGTAATTATAAGTCGGCCCAAACAAGATTTGAGTGATAAAAATTATCCATCTTTTCCTTTTATTCTATTGGTCGTATGCTTTGTGAAACATGGTAGCGTTCATTGCTCATTTCCTTTGCTCAAAAATTAGGGCTTTTGATAAATTGAAGAAATCGACTTTGTTGATCGATCGAGTGGATGTTCTCGTGATTGCTTAAACGATCGATTGTTTCTTCACTTTGCACATGGCTACTCCGGTTTGATCGAGTTCGACAAAAATGGTATGTGATTTATTCTTTTTGCTTTACTGATTAACTAGCTTGAACTTGATTGATTTTTAGGCCAATGATGACTTTGGGTTTTATAGGGTTCGATTCCTCTAATTATCGTCCATATAAATTCATTTGAATTCGTCAATAACTTTAGCATGGCCATTTGATTATGTTTGAATGCTTGTGATTTCTCTTACTTGTTTAATTCATACAATTCTTTGTTATGGTTGCTTGATCGCCATGGCTCAATGAGTTTGCTTGATTATCAGGGTTTGGATTTCTAATTTGGTTCGTGAATTTTTGGTTTGACTTTGGCCACTTCGATTTGTTAAATTTCTTTTTGCTCGGTGAATTCGGCCATTGATTTTTGATTACATGTTTATTTTGTTTTCTGACTAGTTCATAACTACTATCTATAGTTTGACCATTTATATGCTGTTGTCTCTGGTTTCACTACATACATACATACATACATACATATATATATATATATATATCTGTGTGTGTGTTCACGTATGTATATATTCATGTTCTATATGTTGGACTGGTCTTGTTTTTTTTTGCATTGAGCTGTACTCCGTTAAACTTGAGTCTTTTTGCACTTTGGTCATTGTTAGACTTGATGTAGTCTCCACCTCTTTTGTCTTCACTGGTTCATTATTGAATTGTGACTTAAATACTGTCACTGCTTATTTCATGTGATGGTGTATGTTAGCATGCATATTGAACTACTGTTGCATTGCATGTAGTCTGTACTGTGCATTTATGTAGTTTGGTCTTGACATCAGATGCATTGTGGTTCGATGCACTTGAATATGCCTAGTTTTACTCCATTGTTCACTGTTTCATATTGTGTAGTATTAATTCACTGGTGGCCTTGTAGTCTATATGCATTAGTGCATCTAGTCATCATTTATGGGTTTTGTTGAACCTTCTTGTCACTTCAAGTCTGAGTTGCATTGAGTCATGTTGGTTTTGTTGCATTCATTCTTTTTTCATTTCCTTGAGTCTGGTTTGGAGCATTTGTGCTGACATTGACAACTTGTTATGGTCTTTTGTACATATGTGTGCTAGTGAGGTTTGCACTTTGTATATGAGTATGTACTTGATTACTGGTTTCTTTGACCAGTCTGGGTTTAAGTGTACGTTCGATTTTTGGTCGAGGCTTGTTCTAGTCATTAAAAACTTGACCCATTAATTGGTATTGCTTGCACCTGAGTTGAATGCAGCTTAAAGCTCGGGTTTGACCTTGTGCTCGTGTCGTGACATTATTTTTATAGCACTTGAATATTGGTACTTGAGTTGAATCCAGCTTTTTATTGGGTTTGACCTTGTGCTCACCAGTCCCTGTAGTTTTGTCAAGTGTATACTAGTGTGCACAGCCTTGTGGCATGTACAGTGATACACTGTGCATGTCACAAGTTATTCATGTATGATGAATTCAAAATTAAATGATGAAGAACCACCTAAATAACTAAGGAAAATAATATTTTCAAAAGTCATTTTATTTTTCACTACAAAAATTATTTCTTTTTCAATTTTACCGCGTCAATGTGTATTTTACAGATAATTCGGATGCTGGATTCAATCTGGAATAGAGTTGAAGATCGAATACAAGTGAATGAGTGATATGTAGTAAGGTGCAAATGTAAATGGAAAATTATGACGTAATCATAATTGTATTGTAATTAAAATTGTGTATATATATATATAATGAGAGCTCAAATTTGTACTACTCAAAATTGTAATAAATATTTGTTTGAATAAAATATCTGTTTGAATTTAAATTCTTTGTTACTTATTTTATTCAGCAAATATTTATTTAATTATGTGGATATAAAATAGTACATTAACAAATACATTTAAATGAATATATATATATATATATATATATATTATCATTAAAAAAAATCATATACTTGCATATTCAACAGGATCGGTACCTATCCCTCTAGAGGGATCGGCAGAAATAGGAATTCAAGCAACACTATTTGACAAAAATGCGATATCTCATAAACCGTACGTTGGAATTTCACAAAATTTGGAGAGCAGGTAGCTAACATCATGGGGCAATCCCTTGTAAGGATCGCAACCCATTTGGACACACTAATAGGGATCAGTACCGATCCTTCTTTAGGCCCCAACGGGCCTGGAAATTTTTGGGTGACCTCGTCTTGGTCTCCCGAACCATCTGCCAAAATTTTACCCCGCTCCGTGCACATCTTCCCTTACAAATGCATTGGGCATGGCATCAGAAAAAGAATTACCTTTCTGATTCCCTTTATCTTCAACTTAGGCAACATTCTACCAATTTTGTTCTTGGATTTCGGATTGTAGCTGTAAATAAACTTTAGTATAATAAAAAGGATTGTTTGAGAGTGGATGTAGGCCGGATTTAGCTGACCACTATAAATCTTGTCTCCTTTTACTTGCTTTCTGATTATTTTAATTTTGTTCTTCATTTATTTCTCTTCATATTTCTATGATTGGATTGGACATTGTTACTTTTACATAACTGGGTGTTGGTGGTCAATTTTGATGCCAACATTTTGGTGCTATCACCGAGAAAGCCAGCCCTCGTGGATTTGGATTTCAGATTTCGAATCAATTAGAGAGCTTGGATTTAGAGCAATGGTGAGACAATCAGCAAGGAGATAAGTAACAGATAGGAACCATCATGAAGGGAGTCATGAGGCTTCCATGGGAGCCAAAGCTAATCAAACATTTACCTACATCACCAGAGATAAAATGGAAACAATTATGGACGTTATGTAGGAACAGATGCTGAAAAGGCAGCAGGGGATGATGCAGAATTTACTCTAATTGATTGGACATGCTAGAACCATAGGAGCAGGTAGAATGCAAAACCAAGGAGTTGGAACGATAGGGGATACTAGAGCTCTGGACAAAGTAGTTAAGGCAGTAAGATTGCCTGGAAATCAAAATCAAGAGCATGAAGATGGAGCTATTAGACAAAGGATTGGAACAGAGTAGCAGGGGGTAGTCTCAGCCATCTTAGAGGGATCGACGCTGGCCTCTAAAGATATAGGGGCATACCCATGGGTCTGGTCGATCGTGATGCCGGAGGATTTGTAGTCAACCTAATGGAGCATGGTGCGAATTGGAATTTGGATGCTTGTCCAAAGGAGTACGTTCTAGAATTTCCTCGTAGACTCGTGGGGCGGCTTGGACATGATGATAGGAGACTATCACTGGAAGACAATGATAGGTTTGCAAAGATGATCAGGCAAGTTATGCATGAAGGATTAGTGAATAAGGATTTGGAGGATGTAAATAGGAGTCCCTTCACTCCTAATACCAGGAATGCTAGGAATCCACCAGAATTCAAACAACCAACACTGGAAGCTTACGACGGAACGTTCCACCCAACTATGCATATGATGAGGTATGTATGGCACATAGTAGTACTAGGGGCTTGGAAGAAGTCCGGGCATGATGCTTCCCTTTGTACTTAATGAGTGCAGTTACGCTATAGTTCAGACAGATGAAGAGCAGTTTTATTAGCATATGGATGGAAATGGTCGAAAGATTTATGAAGTGGTTTTGGGTTCACATTATGAGACCCATGAATATGATTACATTGGCATCAGTATAGTAGTGGATAGGAGAATTACTCAAGAATTTCTTAACCAGGTTCAATGCGGCAATTGTTTTGATGGATCGACTAGATCCATCAATGGTTTTGATGGCGGTAGTGCCAAGAGTTGCAGGTAGATTAAATTTTATGATATCACTGATATGGGTTCCACCGATGGATCTCGGGGAATTACCATGAAGCAGAAAGGTTACTATGACAAGAAGATGCAAAAGTTGATAAAGAGGCAACGAAAGTTAATATGGTACAGGGTAGAGAATCGTTTGGTGAAAGCTCATGGAAGGACAAGGGTAAACAGAACATGGATAATAGCTTCGATGGATCGAAGCGACGGAGGGAACACAAATTCTCTTCTCATTCGGAATTAAATGAAACCCTAGAACAGATATATCTGGATACTTGAGGACTCCTTCCTTCTGTATCGAAGAGCGGCATGGAGGGAACCCTCTGAATGTGAACGAACATAAAGAAAGCACTGCCTATTCCATGAGCTAGATGGGCACAATACAAATGACTGCAGGCATTTGAAGGATATCATTGAGGAATACATGAGGAATTTTTAGCTACAATAATATGTAAGGACTCGGGCTGCGGTGGTGGAAAAGGAGTAGCCACCGTCCACCACGAATGAAGACGGCACTGGATCAAGGCACATCATCAACTTGTCGTCAATTGATCGAGATGGCATGGAGTAGGTAACAAATCTGCAGTAGGTCGGCTAAGTTACTTACACATGTGTGGGATTAAGGATGGTCCCTAGGCATGCTCTAAGATATGATAAACTATTGTGCTCGGGTTTACGAAATTTGTTTTTTTCCTTCTTGTTTGCTTTGAACTCTTGTTTTTCTAGCTTTTATTTGAACTCTGGTTATTGGTGGTATGGACTCTTTTTTTATATTTTGAAAATGGACTTTGGAATGCTTAAATTTGGATCAATATAATAGATAACATTGGTCGCAATTGTGGTCCTGTTTGGAAAGAAGAGATAACAATTGCAAGGAAAGGTCCTTTTTGTCAGGCAAACACGATAAAATGGACTCATGCACCATGGATTAAGTCCTCAACTGGGTGTCGAGGCCGAAGAATAAAACCCAACTTGGTCGTCAGGTATGGACTATGCCTGGCAAGGGGTAGGTTGCTTCACTCGAACGCGATGGATCCACCCACTCAAGTCGTTTAGTGTAGATTGTGCTCAATAAGGATCTAGAGAGATCAAGGTCATCGGGTATGGAATATATCTAGTAAGGGGTAGGTATCGCTTCGCTCGAACGTGATGGATCGACCTACTTAGGTCATCGAGTAAGGATTTTGATCGGCAATGGTCCGAAGAGATCAAGGTCGTCAAGTGTGGACTATGCCTGGTAAGGGGTAGGTCGCTTCGCTCGAAGGAGATGGATTGGTCTAGTCAGGTCGTTGAGTACAGATTGTGCTCAGCAAGGATCTATGAGATTGAGGATTTAGATTAGGATAACAACCTAGAGAGGCCATGGATTTGGATATTAGTTTTGTACAACAATGGATTTGGCTTTGGATGGATGTAGATTTAGATAAAACAATCCAGAGAGACAGAGGTTTTGGATTAGATTCTGGATTGGAAAATATGGCTATCAATGGGTTATGGATTTGGGATTTGGATTTCTGGCAATTGAAAACACATCTATTTATCGCAAGGCATGTTTTAAGGGGCATTGTGTTAATCCACCTTTTGCCAAGGCAGTAGACAGGCGGATTTAACCCAACAGACTTCACGATTATCAAGGCCAATAGTCAAGAGCAATGATGTAAGGTCCATAAATCAAGTGCAGGCAATGACATGAAGTGAAAATCAACCGACACCAAAAGATAGACTCTCTAGAATATTCTAAGTACGGATTAGTGCCTTGCCCAGGTAGAGGATTAGTGCATATCCCTTCCCTTAGGGGATCGTTATACATCCTTATTTTTTGTCCCAAACTGGGTGAGACAGGTATAAAGTGAGAAGGAAAGGTCCACGAGGCTACATTTCAAATATCAAGTCGTTTGGACTTTTTATGTGCATGTTATGGGCAAATTACTTCATCTAAGAAAGGGATCGTATAAAAAGGAATCGGTGGAAAAGGGATCGACATATTTCAGTCAAGCAAGTGCAACTTAATGGAAAACAATTAACATCTCTAAATTCATAAGTCCAATGCATACGAATTTTTTTGAGCAAGATGCTGGTACCCTAATGAGCCTAACCTAGTGATCGCACATCAAAAAAATGAAGAAAGAGGGATCAACCCTCTCCCTCTTAGGGATCGGCTAAACCAAACTTTACGGCAAATATCAATCAATATCTAAACATCTACAGATCCAATTGGCACAAAACATGGAGAATATGCTAATTACAACATGTGAAACACCACATAGGAATCACACGTCATTTAGAGCAAGTTGGAGGGATCAGTACCTACCCCTCTATAGGGATTGGCTATAATCAGCCTTTACAACATATTATAACTGATCAATAACTTGATTTCTACTTATCCAATCGACGTGAAACTTGGAGGCTAAGTATAATACAACATAGAGAAGATCCCCTAGGGATCACATGGAATTTGGACGAGATTGGAGGGATCGGTACCTATCCCTCTAAAGGGATCAGTAGAAATCAGAATTCAAACAATGCTACTTCACTGAAAATGGGATAACTCACAAATCGTATATCGGATTGTAGGAAATTTAGGAAGCAAGTAGGTAACATCATGGGGCACCCCTTATAGGGATCGCAACCCATTTTGATACACTAATAGGGATCCACATCGATCCCTATTGTGGGCCCCAATGGGCATGGAAATATTTAGGTGGCCTCTTCTTGGTCTCTTGAACGTTCTGTCAAAATTTCAGACCGATTTTTACACATATTCTCTTATAAATATAGCAGGTATAGCGTTAGAAAAAGGATCTTCTTTCTGGTTCTCTTTATCTTCAACTTAGGCTACACTCTACAAATTTAATTCTTGGACAGTATAATAAAAAGGATTATTTAGGAGTGGACGTAGGCCAGAGTTAGACGAACCACTATAAATCTTGTCTCTTTTTACTTTCTTTCTGATTATTTTAATTTTATACTTCATTTCTTTCTCTTCTTATTTCTATGATTGGAATGGACAATGGTACTTTTACATAATTAGGTATTGGTGCCCAATTTTGATGCAAATATTTTGGTGCTTCCACTGGAAAAGCTAGCCCCCATGGATTTGGATTTCAGATCTGGAATCAATTAGATAGCTTGGAGTTGAACCAATGGTGAGACAATTAACAAGGAGACAAGTAACGGATAGGAACCATCATGAAGGGAGTCATGCGGCTTCCTCTGGAGTTGGAGCTAATCAAACATCTATCTACATCACCAAAGATGAAATGGGAACAATGATGGATGCTAACAGGAATGGATGTTGAAAAGATAGGAGGAGGTAATGCTGAATTTACTCCGACAAATTGGAAAGACTGGAGCCATAAGAGCTGCTAAAACCAAGGAGTTGCAACGATAGGGACTACTGGAGTTATGGATCAAGGAGTTGAGGTGTCAAGATTCGTTGAGAAATCAGAATCGAGGGCATGAAGCTATTGGACAATGGAGTGGAATGGAGCAGCGGGGAGCAGTCCCCGACCATCTTAGAGGGATCGACACCGATCCCTCCAGAGGGATTGCCACCAATCCCCAAAGACATGGGGACATGCCTCTGGGTTAGATCAATCATGATGCTAGGATCTGCAGCGAATCCCATGGAGCTTAGTGCGAATCAGAATTTGGATGCTCATCCAGAGAAATACATTCTGAATTCCCATGTAGACTCGAAGGGGAACTTGGACATGATGATAGGAGACCACCACTGGAAGACTATTATAGGTTTGAAGAGATGACCAAGTGAGCAATGTGCGAAGGATTAGTGAACAGAGATCTTAAGGATGCAAATGGAAGTCCATTCACTCATAATATTAGGAATACTAGGAATCCACCAGAATTCAAACTACCAACACTGGAAGCTTATGATAGAAAGATGGATCCAACTATGCATATGATGAGGTATATACAACATATGAAAGTACTGGAGGCTTCGGAAGAATTCATGGCATGATGCTTCCCCTTATATAGTTGCGTTATGGTTCAGATAGCTGAAAGTAGTTCTATTAGCACATTGATGGAATTGGTCGAAAGATTTATGAAGCAATTTCAGGTTCACATTACAAGTCCTATGAATAGATTGACATTGATATCGGTAATGTAGTAGGTAGGAGAATCACTAAAGAATTTCTTAACCAGGTTTAATGCGGCAATTGTTCGATGGATCAACCAGATCCGTTGATGGTTTTGATAGCGGCAGTGTCAGGAGTTTCAAATAATTCAGATTTTAAGATATCACTTATACGGGATCCACCAATGGATCTCCAGGAAATCAATCATGAAGCATAAAGGTTTCTACGATAAGAACATGCAAAATCTGATAAAGAGGCAATGAAAGTAAATACGGCATGGGGTGGAGAACTGCCCGATGAAAGCTCCGGGAAGGACAAGGGTAAACGAAACAAGGATAATGGCTTTGATGGATCGAAGGGACAGAGCAGGAACCCAAATTCCCTTCTTACTCGATATTGAATGAAAACCTAGAATAGATATATCTGGATACTCAAGGACGCCTTCCGTATCGAAAGCAGGCAAGAAGGGAACCCTCCGAACACGAATGGACCAGGAAAGCTCTACCTATTCCATTAGGTGCATGGATACAATACAAATAATTGTAGGCATTTGAAGGATGTCATTGAGGAATACGTAAGGAATTATCAGTTACAACAATATGTAAGCACCCAGGCTACAGTGGTGGAAAATGAGCAACCACTGTCTACCTCGAATGAAAATGGCATTGGATCAAGGCATCATCATCAACTTATCATCAATTGATCAAGATGGCATGGAATAAGTACCAAACTCCACAGTATGATGGTTAAGTCAGTTACACATGTATTGGATTAAGGATGGTCCCTAGGCATGCTCTGAGATGATGATAAACCATTGTGCTTGGGTTTGTGAAATTTTTTTCCCTTCTTATTTGCTTCCAACCCTTGTTTTTCTAGTTTTTATTTAAACTTTGGTTATTGGTTGTATGGACTCTTATTTTATATTTTGGCAAATGAACTTAGCAATTATTAAATTTGGGTCAATGTAATTAATAACATAGTCGCGATTGTGGTCCTGTCCGGAGAGATGGAATAACAGTCGCAAGGAATGGGTGTTTTCATCGGCCGAACACGACGAAATGGACTCGTGCATCATGGATTAATCCTCAACTGGGTGTCGACGCCAAAGAATAAAATGGATTAGTCCTCAACTGGTTGTCGAGGCCGAAGCATAAAACCCAGCTAGGTCATCAGGTATGGACTATGTCTAGCAAAAGGTAGGTCACTTTGCTCGAACGCGATGGATGTATCTACTCAAGTCGTCGAGGATGGATTACGCTTGGTGAGAAATCGAGGAGACCAACATTGTCGGGTATGGATTATGTGAGGTAAGTCGCTTCACTTGAACGCGATGAATCGATCTACTTAGGTCATCGAGTATGGAATGCGCTCAGCGAGGATCCAGAGAGATCAAGATCGTTGGTATGGACTATGCCTGACAAAGGGAAGGTTGCTTCACTCGAATGCGATGGATTGACCTACTCAAGTCATTGAGTACATATTTTGCTCGTCAAGGATCTGGTGAGGTTGAGGATTTGGATTAGGATAACAACCCGAAGAAGTCATGGATTTGGATATCAGTTTTAAACAGTAGTGGATTTGGCTTTGGATGGATGCAGATTCAGATAAAACGATCTGGAGAGACCATGGATTTGGATTGGATTATGGATTGGAAAATACGACTATCAATGGATTACGGATTTTAAATTTTGGATTAATCGCAATTCAAAACACACATTTCTATCGCATGGCAAGTTTTGTGAGGAAAAGTGCTAACCCACCTTTTGCCAAGGCAGTTAACAAGCAGGTTGAACCCAATTGACTTCACGATTATCAAGGCCATTAGTCAAAAGCAATGATTTTGAGTTCTAAAAATCAAATGCAACCAATGATATGAAGTGACGATCTACCAATACTAAAGATAGAATATCCAGAATATTCAAAGTACGGATTAGTGCCTTGCCCAACCAGGTGATCGATGCAAATCCCTACCCTTAGGGGATCAATACATGTCCTCAATTTTTGTCTCAAACTGGGCGAGACCAGTATAAAGTGACAAGGAAGGCTCCATAATGATACATTTCAAATATCAAGTCGTTTGGAGTTTGTATGCTTAAATTATGGGCAAATTACTTTACCTAAGAAATGGATCGTATGAAAAGGGATCGGTAAAAAAAGGATTGGCATATTTTAGCCAAACATGTACAACTCAATAAAAAATAATTAATATCTCAAAATTCATAATGTCAATGAATATTAAATTTTGTGAGCAAGATTTAGGGACCATAGGGAGCCTATCCTAAGGATTGCAAATCAAAAGGATGGAGAAAGAGGGATCGATCCTCTTCCTACTTAGGGATCGGCTAAACCCAACTATATAGCAAAGACCGATTAATATCTCAAAATCTATACATCAAATTACCATGAAACATAAAGGACAAGCTAATTACAATATGTGGAACACCCCATAGGGATCACATATCATTTGGAGCAAGTTCGAGGGATTTGTACCTATCCCTCCATAGGGATCGGCTATAATCAGCCTTAACAACATGCTGCAAAAAAGATTGATCAATAACTCGAGTTTTAGTAATCCATTTGGCATGAAACATGGAGGATAAGCATAATAAAACATAAAGAAGTCCCCCTGGGATCGCATGGAATTTTGAAGTGATTGGAGGGATCTGTACCTATCCCTCTAGAGGGATCGGGAAAAATCAGAATTCAAGCAACACTACTTCATGAAAAATGCAATATCCACAAACCATACGTTGGAATTGTACAAAATTTGAGGAGCATGTTGATAACATCATATGGCACCCCTCATGAGAATTGTAGCCCTTTTGGACACACTATAAAGGATCGATATTATCCTTATTTTGGGCCACAATGATCCTGGAAATTTTTGGGTGGCCTCGGCTTGGTCTCTCGAACCTTCTACCAAAAATTTTAACCCGATCCGTGCACATCTTCCCTTATAAATATTGCAGGCATGGCGTCAGATAAAGGATCTTCTTTTTTTCTTCTCTTTATCTTCAACCTAGGCAACACTTTTGCCAAATTTTATTCTTGGATTTTGGATTGTAAATGTAAACAAACTTATAATAAAAAAAGATTATTTGGGAGAGGACGTAGGCTATAGTTAGCCCAACCACTATAATCTTTTCACTTTTCACTTGCTTTCTATTTGTTTTAATTTTTTTTCTTCATTTATTTCTATTCATATTTCTGTGATTGGATTGGACATTAGTACTTTTAGATAATTGGCTGTTGGTGGCCAATTTTGACGCCAACAACGATATAAATTGGGCACAAGTGATTTTGAATGACTTTGTTCAAACAAAAATCTCTAGGCATGGGAACACACTTTGCGTGGTCTGTATCTTACTAGAATTTTAAATTATTTTAGTATCGATCTAAGAGGTTAAAACATTTTACCTCATAAAGTTTTCCACAAAACCAACCACTATTTTACGCACATTCTTCTTGAATTCGATTCCTATGAATCTCTTTCCAAAAAGGAAGAAAGATTGGAGAGGGAAAAAGTGAAAGAGATTCTTTAAAAAGAAGAAGAAAGCGATGGTATGGAAATTGAAGAGGAGGAAGAACAAGAAGTGGAATAGGAGGAAATAGACACTTCCCTAGAAATATTTGACAACCATCTCGTAATTCCAACAAAAATATTCTCAAGAACCAAGAAATACTCTTAACAACCATAATAAGATTAAACGTTCTTTTAGTAAAAAGTTCACTTCTCTTTCAAACAAAGTGAAAAATACTTTGGAAAGATCATTAGGAAGCTTGATGGAAACTCTTCATCATCATCATCTTTTTAGATCTTTTATCTACCTTTGTATCTCTTAGTTGTATCTCTTCCTAGTCTTTTTCATGTATTTTCACATATGTTTCTATTTTTACCATGTATTTCTATTTTAATTAATGAAGTTTTATTCTTACTGTTCAATAATATAATCTTAGTCTATGTAAAACTTTAAAATATAATAGTATTAAGCTTAAATGGAATAAAAACATATGTTGTGCAAATTAAAGCACATATGTCGACATACTAGCCATTTTGAGAAACTTTTAATTTCAAAAATTAGTAACAGTTATTTAATTCGTCTTTTGATTCTATTTAACCCCTTCCATTCCAGAAAAACTCATTATTAATCCATCTTTTTATCCCTTTCCATTCTAAACATTTACTTTCACAAAAATAAATTCTCCACATCAAAAACTTTTGTGAAAACTTAGAACAAACACATTAATCCTTCAAAAATGCTCTCTGTTTCATTCTTCGAAAACTAAAGGCATTTGGAATTTAGTCCAATGCTAATGATAAAGGAATAAGAGAAACAATTTGATGATCTTCGATGGTAAATTTCCTCCCTTATCAAAGGTGACCACGATAACAACCCGTAATGCTCAAACCCCAAGCAAACATAGAACAGGAAGATTTGGATGTTATCAAAACAAATTCGACTTAGATCCGACGAATGGGTTAAAGTTCCAAAAAATCTAGTATTCCAATTTGTTTAGAGTTTGTAAGTGTATATTTTAGAAATTATATATTTGAATTTAATTGGTTTGTGAATACTTAATATAGTTAGGTTTGGATTGTTTGAATATAATGTTTGACTTGGTTTGATTAACATTGTGTGCTAATATGTCTGGATTGTATAAAAGTTTGATTTATATTTTGGAATAATTAATAAAGTTTGTCTTATCTTATTTATTAATTTAGTAAATGATTTAAAATTTAATCATTACCAATATGTGCCTTGAATACATGTCCTATACCGCATTTGAAATGACTAGTATTTCCATAACTATATGTCTTATACGTAATAATCACAATTACATTTATAGTTTTAATATGTAAAAATTGCTTAGAATTGAAATATTGATTTTGACATCAACATTTATTAGTATATCACATTTAAGGAGAGTTTGTTTTTCACCCATTTTTGTTGATGACAAAGGAGGAGAATAACATAAAATATAATACATGCATATACTAAGAGGGAGATATTTTACTCGGGCCGAGGCGGGGGTTTATTATATTTTATATATAAAAATATTTACATAGTTGTCGTCATCAAAAAGGGGAGATTGTTAATACCTCATATATTGATTTTGATAACTACAACCATATAAATATAGATACTAATATTTTGCCAAACTGTATAGTATATATTGTAAAATATTACATGTGTACAGATGATTAACTTGAAGACCAGTAATTATAAAGAATAAAATTCAAGTTTCAAAGATAATCAAGTCTCATGGGTTTAAAGATAAAGATCTGGATAGCTCAAGACTTTTGTATGAGTCATGACAATAAATTGTTATAGTACCCAACATAGTCCAATCTTTATCTCAAATTTCCAATCTTTGATATTTTATCAAAATAAATTATTTAAAATTCATAACATATTTTTTAAAATAGTTTGTAAAACTTTTTATATGTTCAAAGTATTCAAAAACTATGTTTAATTTATTTTACATAAATATGGAAGTTTGAAGAGAAAATATTTTTCCACGATTTACAAGGGTATGTCGACATATCCCTCTTAGATATATCGACATAGTGATCATTCTTTTATTTTTTAAATTTTGAAAAGAAGTATCTTTTAGACACACCTCTTCACGAATAGATACAACTATTCATTCACTATATATAGGGGAGTGTAAACGAATTTCCTAACTAGTTTTCTTGCTTTCTTCTTACTCCTTACTCTCTTGAAAACTTTCTTGAAAACTACTTACTACATTCTTCAAAACTACATAGAATCAATCAGTACCTTACCAGATCGATTCTCTGAAAATTATCTACTGTTTTGGAAGCATTCTCTCTACAAACTCAAAGATCAAGCTGCTATCAGAAGAACTATAGGTTATATTGTATCCTAAGTACAACTGTTCGTATTTGGAAATCAACAACCTAATCTTCTTTGTTCGTTGTGCTTGCTGCCCATTAAAATCAAATGTTGTGCTTAGTAGCCCATTTAAATCTAATGGGTTATCCTGTTACCCTGTAAATCAAGAGAGTTTTTCCTAGACTCGTAAGACATGATGTTGTATCTTGTAGCTTTCTAATCAAGATTGTATTCTGGTTTACTTGCTACCTGGTTAAATTAGGCGGTTGAAAAGAAATCGGTACTGCATTGTATGGGACTTGATGTAGGATTGGATAATCTGAATCAATATAAAATTCCTAGTGTCATCTATCTTACTTTACATTTTGTTATTGCTTTTATATTTATCTGTGATTACATCGTGAGTACTTGATTAATATAGAATTGTGATGATAATTTGTGATTTTACTTAAATATTGAAACAAAGTTTAAAAAAGATTCATAAAAGTTATAAACACTATTCACCCCCTCTCCCAAAGTTATAGTAGCCTTAAGATCCATTACACTGTAACCCATAAGGATTGCTTTAGAAAATGGGCTGAAGCGAAAATGTTATGATCGAATACTTTGATCAAATTCATGGTGAAAAAGATTTTATGTAGATATAGATTTCCAGGAAAGATCATCATTGATAACGAAACTCGGTTCGAGTGTGCTGAGTTCAAAGGACTTTATGCTCAGTACCGAATTAAGTAGAGCTTCTTGATAGTAACACATCTGCAAGCTAATGGATAGTTGGAGGCAATGAACAAGATTATCGTATCCATCATTAAGAAGAAGTTGAAGAGAGCCAATGACAATAGGTTTGATGAGCGACCACTTGCATTGTGGACCTATAGGACAACTCACAAGTCTGTGGCCCGCTATACTCCATTTTCTTTGACCTATGAAACTGAGACCATGATACCGATCGAATCTGAAGTACCCTCTTACTAAAGACTACGTTATAATCCTAAGATGAATGAGGAACTCTTGCTGGGGTCCTTTAATATGGTTAAAGAGATGAGGCCAATCTAAGTGTAGCTGCTCATCGGATAAGAGTAGCGTAACAGTTCAGTACCAAGGTCAAAAATTATACCTATATGATAGATGGCCACATTTTGAAATGATTCTTTCTTGGTATGGGGGCACTTGGTCCGAATAGGGAAGGCCCCCGATTGACTGAAAAGAAGCTTGTTGATAGACCTTTCAAGAAATCGATTGTTGATAGGATCCCAATTACACGGGCATGGAATATTGAGCATCTATGACGCAATTTCACTTATCTTTACTTTTTTCCAATAATGCATCCTATCAAATGGGAATTGGTGTAATAAGTTATAACCTTCCATTTTATTCATTTTCAAATAAAATTAGCCTTTAGTTCAACGGTATATTCTTAAAAGTCTAAATTTATGGTGCATGATCAACAACAAAATTGGATATTTTGTGTTATGAAAACCTAGATGTCTAAGTACACGAGGATATGTACCGGTAAATTCCTTTGATCCATGATCGAGATTAATCGAACGATTTCCCTTATAGATCCGATCTTTAACCAGTGCTTGGAGATAGGCTGGGTCAAAGGTTGATGCTTGGAAATAGGCATCTAAGGCACTAGATCCCAGAGATAGAAAATGGTGTAGAGTTATATCATTTTGCAGGAATGACCTTGCTTATAGCTCGATGAAAACACTTGGCCAATCATAAGCGAAGGTGGTCCAAATAGCATCTTTGACTAATGTCCGGAGATAGGAAGGGTCGAAGATGGATGCTTGAAGATAGGCATCTAAGACACAGAATCCAGAGATAGGAACCAATGTATAATTGAATCTATTTAAAGGTACAACCTTGTACATGGCCCAATGTTGTTCATTCGGCAAATGATAACGAGATTGGTTAAGGAAGCCTCCTTGATCATTTTTCGGAGATAGGCGAAGTCAAAGAAAGATTCCCAGAGATGGGCATTCGAGGCACTGGTTCCTGGACATAAGAGTCGATGCAGAATCAGGTCTTTTATGGATATGACTTCATTTATGGCTGAATGGTATACATCTACTGAAGATAAACTAGGTTAGCCATGGAGTTGGCTAAAGTAGTAGAACCCTATTTACGGCCAAGAAAAATACGTTCAACTAAAGATAAATAGGGTTAGCTAATGAAATATCATTTTTTTAGTCAAATGAGAAACATGTTGGCAATGATAAAAAAAACTAAGTAATGAAAGAAATTATAGTTAATTTATATATATGGACTTATAGTAAATAAGTGCATTGCATAGATCATAGACACATGTATGAATAATACACACACACATAAGTAAATTAATCACAAGTGATTATATTTTACATGCAAAAGGGTATATAGGCAATAGAAATGAAGTATGTAGTGAGGTAAATCAAGCAAAGGTTGAATAGAAAACAATTTTTTATTTATACAAGGTTTGTGGGGGTTGCTCCTGCATAATGATGGCCTATATACATGAAGAAAAAGAGAAAAATACAAGGCTAAAGCACTGTCCTTAAAGATACTTCCCCCTCCTCACTTTCTTCTTGTCCTTATCATCCATCCTGTAGGAAGGAGGCTTTCACTTTAGAGTGTCGACACCCTTTGGAGATGCAAGACCATCAGGATCTTTATCCCAGTTGTAGTCACTGTTTGAGTCGGTGCGAGATTTGGGAGTATTGATAGTTATTCTTGTCGTATGAAGAGTGGAGATTGGAACAACGAAAAGGGGCTTCTCCATGCCTGGTTCTTATTTAATCCAAATCTTAGATATATCGATTTTCAGCCACTCTGCCATGGATGTGGTGTAAGGATCCTTTTCATTGGTTATCATCACCTCCTCATCGATAAATGTGTCAATGTCCTCTAGTACCTCCAGCATCCCAATTTTCTCTTAGTCTATGACGGGGCCAAACATGGATGGAATAACAGGAGGGAATAGATGTTTTGGTAATAGAGGTAGATGCAGTCGTGATAGCAACCAGACCTAGGGCATGACTAGTTCATTCTAGAGAAGGCAATGATGACGGACCTGTAAATTTAAAAATGGAAGGTAAAGTATAGAGATGTTTCTTGGTGAAAAATGGAGCTTCTTGAAGACTAGGGAGACTAAAGATATACCTTGAGAGTTTGGTGTTTCTGTCAAAGGAGATTTGGAAATTTCCCCTTTTTCTAGATTTTTCTAAGGTGAAGGAAAAGCAGGAGGATCTACTGGAGGAACGAGAACTGGGTCATCAAGGGTATATCCCTTAGAAGTGCTAGTGTCGGGGGCTTTGGATACGTGCGTTTGAGTTATTACATCCTCTAGAGTTGCCATCATAGAAGTGACAATGTTTACTGCATACTCTTTTTGGGCTAGAGTGGAGTCATCTGCCTGATCTGGAAAGATGGGATCTACGAGAGTCTCAGTAGACGCCCATTCTTTAATTACAACCTCTGTTACCAAAATTTTATGGCCCTCTTCTAGACCTATCAAGTTCTCCTGGTCCAAAATTTTCCTCTTAAAGCTTCTTCGTTAACGTCGCTGATGGCATCTCCAGCCCTCTTCAAAATTTTGTCCTAGGCGACAAGCACCATTCTCCCAGTGGTTAAGTGATTCGGCTTTGGTGCGAGAGGTCACAAGTTCAAAACTTGCATAGCGTGATTCGAACATATATTGACATGTAAATTATGTTATGTTGTCCCAGTGACATATTGTATCTATGTACCATTTCAAAAAAAATTCCTACGCCTTGGCTAGAGTCTTGGGATAGTCTCCTTCTAAGCATTAAAGGTTCTTCATATCTATGACATTGGAAAAAATGGATGGTGGCTTCCGTCTCTGCTTTGGTTTGGATCTCTTTAGCCATGAGATCTGTGTTTTCTTTCTCGACAATGGCCAGCTTTGTTTTTGATTCGACATACTAACCATGAGCCTACTCCTTTGGTTCTTGTTTACCTTTTAGTTCAGTTTCGAGCTTTGCGACCTTGGCCTAAAGTGTAATCTTTTAGCAAGTTTATCCTTGACTGCCTTCTCGAGACCGACGTTGGCAGCATGATCATTTTTAGCTGTAAGTTTTGAAATAGGTCTCGGCCGTTTGAGTTAGGCAAACCATAATAGCCTTTACTAGGAGTCCTTGGAGGATTTGGCGTTTTAAACTCTTACTTTCTTCATTGTGGCAAATTATATTTTTGTTGCCCTCGCATATTTAGTTATGGTCAGCCCTCTCTGTTGGAACTGGATCAGTCGAAAGCGATTAAGTAGGTAGATTTAAAAAACATATTTTGGATCTCTTGACCCAACGAAGTCTAAAGGGATTTTTAGATACAATACCAATTTTTATAAATAAAATCTTATTTTATTTAGATTGTTAAAGCGGATTTTTGAGTTCACTTGTTTTATAATGAATGTATCCAGTATACTCATATGTGTAAAGTTTAAGTGTAACATATAAGTAGCGTGTAACAGTAACATGTAAAAAATAATATAGAGGAAGAAAGCTTTCATTTCTCTTCACCTATTTAGATTAATGATTTAAATGACATTTATGACTTAATTTACACATGCCTTTGTTGTCTAAGGTTTTGATGAATAAAATATATATGAGTGTATGTATAAGGATGGGTTTAAAATAAATCTAATAGTTTTATATAAAAGTCTATATTAAAAATTGAAGTTAAACTAGGATACACATACATACTTGGATATATCGATTTTCAGCCTCTCCACCATGGGTGAAGCGTAAGGATCCTTTTCATTGGTTATCATCACCTCCTCATCGATAAATGCACCAGTTTCCTCCAGTCCCTCCAGCACTCTGATTTTCTTTTAGTCCATGATAGGGCTAGAGCTAGAGGGAAGAGTTGGGAGAGTAGACATTGTGGTGATAGTGGTAAATGTAGGCATGATAGCAATCAGATATAGGGCAAGGTTGGTTGGTCTTGGAGGACGCAATGATGGCTCACCTGTAAGTTTACGAATAGAAAGGTAAAGAATAGAGATGTCCTCTAGCGATAACTGAAGTTTTATGAAGACTAGGGAGACTAAAGATATACCTTATGAGGTTGGTGTTCCCGTTGAAGGAGATCTGGAAATATCCCCTTCTTCTAGATTTTTTTGAGGTGAAGGCAAAGCAAGAGGATCTATTGGAGGAATGATAGCTAGGTCATCAGGGATGTATCCCCCTAGAAGTGCTAGTGTTGGGAGCTTTAGATATGTGCATTTGAATTATGATAACCTTCGAAGTTTTTGTCATAGAAGTGACAACGTCTAATGCTTACTCTTTTTGAGCCAGAGTGGAGTGATTAGCTTGATCTAGAAAACTAGGATCTACAGGGGTTCCAGTAGGCACTCGATTTTAACTACAACCTCCAGTGCCAAAATTTTGTGGCCCTCTTTCAGACTTATCAAGTCCTTCCTCTCAAAAAATTTGCTCTCAAACGGTAACATCCCCTACTTGAAGGACCAAAACTAACGGCTACGGATGCTGCAATCATCTATAGTTATTAATCCTTGGCGACCAAATATGGTAATGTTAGACAAATTGATATACTAGAAACATATGGATATGGAAAAGGCTTAAATTTTCAAAACAACTTTAACATTTCATTCCAAACTTATTTCAACATTCATTACATAATACCATAATGTTAACCACATTTAGAAAAATATAATTATTACAATATACTCCAAGAGCAACATATGAAGACGCCCCTTGTTGATCAGAGTATATAATAAACAATAAACCACTTTGCCTTGACAAACTAACACATGGGAATCACATGAGAAAGAACTTAAATAACTACATGCCTTCTGCACGACTCCGAAAGCTTTTTCATCTTAAGAGATACTTGAAAACCTCAAATCTCAAACTACTCAAAATCAATTGAGTGCCTAAAAGTTTAAGGGAAAAAAAATTTCGAGTTAGACATAAAGCCTAGTATGAATAATAATGTACCAGCTCAAATCATTTAGAAATCTAGTGAGATCACAACGCTTAACGGAACGAGATTCCTCTCACTAGTATCTTAAAACCTTTATAAACCATTTTATGTGTCCCTGTATCGACAATGGTTAGTTCACTTCAAAACATTATTACATTATGATATGCAAAACAATTGAATCAATTATAGATTACCCATCCCCTATTCATTTTGACTATTTGTCATAATTATAGTTTCTAGGATTACTATTAACCAATAGTTTTCATGGGATAACTAATAACCGATTAAACTTTAAAGGACTCCCTATCCAGTTATATATAGTTTTCATGGGATTACTATGAACCTATTGGTAACTCCACTATCATTCTTGTTATCTTAGTTTTCATGGGCTTACTAGGAACCTATTGACTAACAGTTAATATCTTTCTTTTACCCTAGTTTTCATGGGCTAACTAGGAAACTATTGACTAACAGTCAATATTTCATTTTATTATCTGGGGTCACCATAAACCTATCTAACTGGCAACTTTAATTATACATGTTTTCCATGGGCTAACTATGAACCTACTGGCCCCTGCCAATATCTTTTTCCTTATATAATTTTAATAGGCTTACTGTTAACCTATTGACCCCTGCTAACATCTTTTATTTATTCAATATTAGGTTAACCCAACTGGTTATTCTACCTTTTTCCAAAGTATGGTTTTGGATTCATTATAAAGTGAATATATACATATATGAAGAAGCAACCAATATAAATTGGTTAATTCCTTTAACCCATTTAGACTCCTACATAAGTTCCCTTTCAAAACAGTTTGTTTATTAGTATGCCATGGTTTTGCTTTTAAATAAGATTGGTTCGTTTGTTTTGGAAACTATACCGTTGAAACCTTCGAAACCTTGCTTTTAAGCTCATTGGCTAGCCTCCTATGAAAGCATATATCTCTTTTCAAAACATTAGGCTTCTGCCTTTGAAAACACTTTAAAATCCTTCTTTCAAAACCTTTCTAATATATAAATTGTTACTTATTAATTATTAGAAACACGGCTTTAAAACCATTGGAATTGTCTCTCCCTAAAGCATTGAAAGTCCCCCTTTCGACATTATTGGGTTTAACTTTTTAAAATATCATTTGGGTCAAATAAATATAAACGAAAGTATCTCTTTCGAAACCATTCTTTACTATAAAAAAATATCGGGGAATTTATGATGGCGTTGAAACCATCACTTTCGACAGAGTTAAAAGCATATATTTAAAATAAAGAAGGATAGCTTTGAAACCCCTTCCAAAGCTATTGCCTTCGAAACCCATAAACCTTTCGAAAGCATTTAGAAAGTGGCTTAATATAGCTTTAAAACAAACAATACCTTTCGACGGTATTGATGACTTTAGTACACTCGAAAGAAACATGAATCGACGGCAGGGCTACGACTAGGTCGTAACCCATTCTTTTGAAAGCATTGATTTATAATTAAAGGAATTCCGTCGAAACCCCTTTTTCTTTTAAAACAACATGGCAACCCCTTCGAAAACCATTATATAATTCTTTCGAAAATATTCATATCGACTAAGTTAAAAGCTTAGTAAAACAAAGGCAAGCATTTTTCTTTCCAAAAAAAACTGAGGTAACGACCCCATCAGAAGCTATGCTTTCGACCATAACTTTTGCCTTTTACAATCCACTACGTATCACCTAGATGATACCCTGTGTATTGAATTCAGCTTAGTAGGGTTTCGACATAATCGAAGGCAAAAGGTACGGGGCAAAAGGTACTCTGAGTAGAGACGAAACCTCTTTTTCTGGGTTAAATACTAAATTAAGTAACTTATATAAACTAACCTGCCTACATGTAAATTTCTTATAGTTTTCCTTAACTTTTCCCATGCTCTTTAAAACTAACCGCCTTTTTATTTTCGATAAATATCAAACTTTAACTTTTGCAAATAAAACCTTCCTCTTTATTTATACTTAAATCGTTGATCCTCTTCTCAAAATAATTTATTTTGTATATCAAATTGCTGAAGAAAAATCCCCAAAATTCATAGAAATTTACTTTGATCATGTTATCTAACATATCAAAATTTCAAATCCAAATTCTCAATGTATTTTCTGAAATAAATTATTAACCCAACAAGCTATATTTTCTTTCAAAAATTCATAATAATCTTTCCAAAGCTTGGAAAATTATCAAACTTAAAACCCAAATATAAAATCATGTTTTGCATAACATATAATTTTTCCATGGTATTTAAACATCAATATCATGCAGTTTTGATCTAAAACCATATGAACCATTATTTAAACAACCTTGTTTAAATTTAAACGAACCATACTTCAAGCATATCATCCTCAAACATCATATTTACGAATTCAAACTTATATCCGTGACATATATTTAACAAATAGAGATGGAAACTATCATTCGCCTTAATCTTTGATAAGGAAAGTGGATTGAGATGAGTTTGATTTCCCCTATTTACTTTCTCTTCTTTTTCTTCGAATATTTTCTTTTTCTTTTCTTTTTAATGGCCGACCTGATCTTCATTTCTTACTTTTTTATTTTTGTAAGAAATGATTATGACTATGAATGGCTTAAGGGTAAACATATATATATATATATATATATATATATATATGTATGTATGTATGTATGTAAAGGTAAGATTAGTTATAGTTAAATCCCGTTATACCCTTACATGATTTAATTAGTCTATAAACCATTCTTTAGCCCAATTAAATTAGCAAGCACATCCACTTAAATTTATTCAAATCTCAATCCCCTTATCACTTAACATTTACATTATTCTATTTAATTTGTCTAATAAAATATCCTTGATATTGGTATTCAGAATTAGGGGTGTTACAGGCTCCTATCATTTAAAAAATTCATCCTTGAAATTCAATAAAGAATAAGTACTAATCATAGCAATAATTTGTAACCACTCCTAATACCTGTACTACTTTATCTGACCAGCGATCATCTATATAAATCTAATATAGATATACCATTTAAAATAGATGAGGATAAGTAACTCGAATTCTATCTTCTGTCTCCTAAGTAGTCTTTCTCATTGTCGTTCTGCTAAACTTTCAACAACTTAACAGTCTTGACCCTTAATTTTTTCTCATCTCTCACTACAAACCGAACTGGTTGTCTAACAATTGTCAAATTAGGCTCCACTACCAACTCATCCAATCCTATTGGAGAAATAGTAGTCTCAAGATCATGCACATGCTTGCAAAAATGAGACACATGAAATACTTTATTGTCACCTGCCATATTGCTCGGCAATTCTACTCTATATGCGAGCTTTTCAATTCTTTCTACAATTTGGAATGGACCAACATATTTCGATGCCAACTTCATCGACTTTCCAAACCGTATCACTCTCTTCACTGGTGGCACCTTAATAAAAAATCTGTCTTTAACTAAGAAATCTAAGTCTTTACGTATTCTATCTGCATAACTCTTCTGTCTGGACCGAGCTTCCTTCATCCGATCTCAGATCAACTCAATCTTCTCTATCGCCTCTCTAACCATATTTGGACCTAAGACTAATCTATCTCCTATCTCTAACCAACATGCAGGTGATTTGCATGGCCTTCCATACAAAGCTTCCAAAAGTGCCATTCCTATACTAGTCTGAAAACTATTATTATGGGAAAACTCAGTCAAACGCAGGTGTTCTTCCCAAGATCCACCAAAGTCTAGTACATAAGTTCTCAATAAATCTTCGAGTATCTTATTGACTCTCTCAGTCTGCCCATTCATATGTGGGTGATATGTTGTACTCATCTTGAGCTTGGTACCTAATACTCTTTGTAGACTTCTCCAAAACTCGCTAGTGAATAGTACATCTTTATTCCTATCTATGCCACTAGGAATTCCATAAAGTCTAACTATGCTCTTTACAAACAACTTTGCCAAAATAGGTGTCGTCCTGGTTGACTTGACGGAAATGAAATGGGCGCTCTCGGTCAATCTGTTCACAATGACCCATATGCTTTCATTTTCCTTGTTCGACCTTGACAACCCATCAATAAAATCCATGGATATAGAATCCCACTTTCAAACTGGAATCTCTAAAGGCTGAAGCAACCCGCTAGGATTCCGATGTTCGGCTTTCACTTATTGACATTTGCACATTGTTTAACCCATAAGCCGACATCCCTCTTCATGCCTTCCCAATAGAAGCTTATTTTCATATCTTGATACATCTTGGTTCTCCTAGGTTGAATCATAAACTTGGATCGATGACACTCATCCAAAACTTCTCTTCTTAAGTTCGCTACATTCGTAACAGATAATCATCCCTTCTTCCTCAACCATCCTTTCTGGTCAATGCCAAAATCTTTAAGATCATCGATCTTGGATTCACCTCGAATCTTCTAATTTTCCCGGCTATTTCTAGATCCTCTTTCTGTTTAGAAGCTATCCACTCGATTAACATGAGTCGAACCTCTAAATAGGCCAACATAGCAGTTCTCAGACTGGAATCAGTAGTCGATCTCGACTTTATGCTACACGTAACCAAATCTTCTAAATCCTTCCATTCTGCCAACATAGCTAACACCACATTCTGATGTTTCCTACTAAGGGAATCTGTTATCTCATTTTCTTTTCCAGAAGTATATTCTATACCAAAATCATAAGCAGCCAAAAACTCTAGCCACCTCCGCGGTCGTATGATCAACTCTTTTTGAGAGAATAAATATCTTTAGGACTTACGAACTGTATATATCTTAAATATCTCCCCTAAGAGATAATGTCTCCAGATCCTCAATGCGAAGATCACCGTAACGAACTCCAAATCATGAGTAGGATAACTTACTTTGTGCGGTCTAAGCTATCGAGAATCAAAGGCAATGACTTTACCATTCTACATTAATACAGCTCCCAATTCTGTTCCATATGCATCAGTTACACCACCAACCGTTGGATCCATCTCGAACCACTAACACTTATGCGTTTGTCAACAAATTTTCTTACTTAAGGAACCTTTCCTCATAATTATTGGACCAACTGAACTTCATATCCTTTCTGGTCATCTTAGTCAAAGGTGCTGCTATGCGCAAAAAATCTTTGATAAATCTCCAGTAATAGCCAGTAAGTCCAAGAAAACTTCTAAACTCGGTTACCATCTCTGGTCTCCTCCAATAATTGACAGCTTCGATCTTAACTGGATCTACTGCCAAACCTTCCTTCAAAACTACATGACAAAGAAATTTGACCTCCTTCTTCCAAAAATGACATTAGAAAACTTCGCCTTTAGCTTATGTTGCCTTAGCGTTTCAAGCACTACTCTCAGATGATTCTCTTGCTCTCTCTCATCTTTTGAGTACACCAAAATATCATCTATGAATACTAACACAAAACTATCCCAATTTTCTCGAAAAACCCAGTTCATCAAGTCCACGAAGAAAGCCGGTGCATTCGTCAAACCGAATGGCATCACTAACCATTCATACGAACCATACCTAGTTCGAAATGCTATCAAAGGAATATTGTCCTCTACCACTCTCAAATGATGGAAATCGGTCGCCAAATCTAATTTGGAAAACACTCTAGCTCCACTCAACTGATCAAACAGATCATCAATTCGTAGCAAAGGATGTTATTCTTGATTGTCCTTTCGTTCAGCTTACGGTAGTTGCTGTACATCCGGAATGACCCATCTGACTTCTTTATGAAAATCGTGGCCGCTCCCTATGGTGAACTGCTTGGTCTAACAAAATTCCTTCCTTCTAGAACCACTTGTTGCACCTTCAATTCATTCAACTTAGTTGGTGTCATTCTACTAGGTGGACTACTGACAGGTTCAACTCCTGGTAAAAGATCTATTCGAAACTCAATAACTCATTTCGGTGATAGTCCTGCAACCGACTGAAATGCATCTGCAAACTCTCTTGCAACTCGAACCTGAGTTAGCTCCTCCACTGCTTCGATAGTACTTAACACAACATAAACACTTTGGTCAGAACTCTCAACGGAGAAGATGATTTGATTCTGACTAATTGGATGCCTTAATGATATTTTCCAACCCCGACAAAATATCCTAGCCTCATATCTATCCAACCAATCCATACCTAAAATGATTCTGAAATCTACATAATCATAAACATACGAACTGGGTGCAAACATATGACCTAATAAAGCCATTTCTAACTGGTCATATCTCATCCCGAGAGTTGCATACTCTCCTATTATATTCGCAACCCTTAAGGAATAAACAGGGTAAGTGGGTTCTAAGCATAATTTGTTAACCAAATTCTGGGATATAAATGAATGTGATGCACCATTATCAAATAGTATCTTAACTGGAATACTATGAATAAAAAATGTACCATGCATCATAGTCTTTCCCTTATATGCTGTAGTTGATTTGGAAGAAGACGGTGGTCCAATAGCAAAAACCTTTCCTTTTTCTGCCCTAACTGGCCCTGGACACTGGTTCTTGTAGTGCCTAATTTGATCGCAGTTATAACACTTAATATGCTACTTATCCGCAGCCTTCTTCTTCCCTTTGCCTGACTGGCGCTCGTTTACAAAATGACCCATCTTTTCACATTTGTAGCAGACCAAATTGGTTTTTGACTTCTTGGCTGAATCTCCCTTCTGGGCTCCTTTCTTTTTGAAGAACTTTTTCCTCTTTCCCCAAATACTCTAGGATAAAATTTGCTTCTCTCTAGCACAAATAACAAGCATGTTTCATGGAGAATGGCCATCTCCACCACCATATTACAAGGATCACGGATATGAGTCAGGGTCCCCTAGCAAGCTTGGGCCTCCGTCTTCAAATGAACTTACATTCCTGGTACCGGTGTCTATAATAGCATATCCATACCGAGGTAGCTCATCAAATTTATTTGCATTCTCGATAACTGACATGTCTCCCTGAACTAAATCCATAAATTTTCTCATCAATGTTGACTTGGCAACTTCAAAAATAAACCTCTGTCGAATCTCTTTAGAAAATCAACCCAAGTAAACTCTTCCTCCAGAACTCCAGCGGTCACACCATTACACCCGTGAAGTGTTGACCCTTGCAACTACCTAGAGGCCAATCTTCTCTTTCGCGCATCTTATAAACCAAATCAGAGAAAATCTATTCATAGTGTAACAACCAATTCTTCACTTCTATAGCATCTTCTGTTCCCTTAAACGGCTTTCCACCTAAACTGCTGTAGTCTTGATTTAGCTTAGCATAGTTATTCCCAACGGGAATCACAAGATTTGCTCCTCCACTATTTCCAGCCACATCAACAGTTCCTGCTTACATCAAATTAGCAAGGAACTGATATATCATCCCCGCATCTACTTGTGGATTCCCAGCACTCACATTAGCTTCTGCATTTTGATTAGCATTAGCATGTTGACCTTGGTTCCTCCATCTATTAGGTCGAGCATTTCCATCATTTGTGGTGCTTCCTCCACCTAGATTTCCACTTTTGTTTCCCACTTCCATATCTTCTTTCTCGTAAATCTATGCATGAGCTTTAGTAGGATACAGAAGAACGGTCAAAGAGAAAGGGGAATGATGTACTTAAATATATATACATACATATATCAAATACAATTACGTTACAATTGCATTAACCCAAACCCCGATCAAATTTTTGATTCATTGGATTACGTTTTGAAAATATTTTAGGTTTTAATTACTTAAATTTTCATAAACTTATGTATTAATACCAGCTTGTAACATCTCCCACTTGGAGGTCCAAAACTAGCGGCCACGGATGCTGTGGGCATCCATAGTTATTAATCAACGGAGACCAAATACAGTAATTTTAGATAAATTGGTACACTAGAAACACATGGATATGTAAAAAAAGTTAAATTTTAAAACAACTTTACATTCCATTCCAAACTCATTTCAACATTCATTATATAATCCCATAATGTTAACCATGTTCAGAAAAATATAGTTATTAAAATATACTCCAAACCGACATATGAAGATGCCCCCTTGGTGATCAAAGTATATAATAGGCAATGAACCACTTTCCTTAGAAAAATAACATAGCGGAATCACGTGAGAAAGAACTTAAATAACTACATGCGTTTTGCATGACTCTGGATGCTTTTTCGTCTTAAGAGGTGCTTGAAAACCTCAAATATCAAACTACTCAAAATCAATTGAGTGGCCGAGAGTTTAAAGGGAAAACAAAAACTTCAAGTCAGACATAAAGTCTGGTATGAATAATAATATACCATCTCAAATCATTTAGATATCTAGTGAGACCATGCCGCTTAGTGAAATGGGTTTCCCCTCACTAGTATATTGAAACCTTTATAAACCATTTCATGTGTCCCTACATCCACAATGGTTAATTCACTTTAATACATTATTATGTGCAAAACGATTGAATCAATTTTGGATTACCCATCCCCAATTCATTTTGACTATCTGTCATAATTATAGTTTCTAGGATCACTATTAACCTAATACTTTTTATGGGCTAACTAATAATCGTATACTTTTAAGGACTCTCTGTCCAATTATATATAGTTTTCATGGGATTACTATGAACCGTAAAATATCTAGTTATTTATTTTCATGGGCTGACTAGGAACCTATTGATTAATAGCCAATATCTTTCTCTTACCCAAGTTTTCATGGGCTAACTAGGAACCTATTGAATAACAATCAATATTTCATATTATTATCCAGATATGGTTTGCATGGGCTCACTATAAACCTATCTAACTGACGTCTTTAATTATAAATAGTTTTCATGGGCTAATTATGAACCTATTGGCCCCTTCCAATATCCTTTCCTTTACACAGTTTTCTTGGGCCTACTGTTAACCTATTGGCCCCTGCCAATATCTTTTATTTATTCACTATTAGCTCACCCGACTAGTTATTCTACCATTTTCCAAAGTATAGTTTTTGGATTCATTATAAAGTGAATATGTACATGTATGAAGAAGCAACCAATATAACTTGGTTAATTCCTTTAACCTATTTAGACTTCTTTATAAGTTCCATTTCAAAACACTTTGTTTATTAACATGCCATGTTTTTTCTTTTAAATTAGATTGGGTTATTTGTTTTAAAAACTATGCTTTCGAAACCTTTGAAACCTTTCTTTCGACCTCACTGGCTAGCCTCCTTCGAAAGCATATATCTCTTTCAAAACATTAGGCTTCTGCCTTTAAAAACACTTTAAAATCCTTCTTTTGAAACCTATCTAATAGAATAAAATGTTACTTATTAATTATTGAAAACATTGCTTCGAAACCATTGGAAGTATCATTTGCTAAAGCATTGAAAGTTTCCCTTTCGACATCACTGGGTTTAGCTTCTTAAAATATCATTTGGGTCAAAGTAAATAAAAACAGATGTATCTCTTTCAAAACCATTCTTTACTATAAAAAAAATTGGGAATTTATGATGGCATCGAATCCCATCTCTTTCAATAGAGTCGAAAGCATATATTTAAAATACAGAAGGATAGCTTCGAAACCCCTTCGAAGCCATTGCCTTCAAAACCCATAACCCTTTTGATAGCATTTAGAAAGTGGTTTAATATAGCTTTAAAATGAACAATACCTTTCAACGGAATTATTGACTTCAATACACTCGAAAGACACAAGAATTGGCAGTAGGGGTTCGATTAGGTCAGAACCCCTTCTTTTCAAAGCATTGATTTATAATTAAAGCAACTCCTTCGAAACCCCTTTTTCTTAAAACAACGTAGTAGCACCTTCGAAAGACATTATAAACTTATCGTAAAAACATTCATACCGACTAAGTCGAAAGCTTAGTAAAACAAAGGCAGGCGCTTATCTTTTTAAAACAAACTAAGGTAACGACCACATCGGAAGCTATGCTTTCGACACCATACATTTTTCCTTTCTCCAATCCACTATGTATCACTTAGATGATACCTTATGTATTATATAGAGCCTAATAGGGTTTTTACATAATCGAAGGTGAAAGGTAAGGGTCAAAAGGTACTTTGAATAGGCAAAACCTGTTTTTCTGGGTTAAATACTAAATTAAGTAACCTATATAAACTACATGTAAATTTCTTATTAGTTGCCTTAACTTTTCCCATGCGTTCAAAACTAACCAAATTTTTATTTTGGATAAATATCAAACTTGAACTTTTGTAAATAAAACCTTCATCTTTATTTATACGTAAATCATTTTGATCCTCTTTTCAAAATAATTTATTTTCTATATAAATCACTTAAGTAAAATCCCCAAAATTCACATAATTTACTTTGATCATGTTTTCTAACATATCAAAATCTCAAATCCAAATTCTCAATATATTTTCTGAAATAAATTATTAAACCGAATAAGCTATATTTTCATTCAAAAATTCGTAATAAACTTTCCAAAGCTTGGAAAATTGTCGAACTTAAAATTGAACTCTAAAATCATGTTTTGCAAAACATATAATTTTTCCATGGCATTTAAACATCAATATCACATAGTTTTGATCTAAAACCATATGAACCATTATTTAAATAATCTTGTTTAAATTTAAACGAACCATAATTCAAGCATATCATCCCCAAACATCATATATATGAATTTAAACTTAAATCTGTAACAAAAATTTAACAAATAGAGATGGAAATTATCATTCACCATAATCTTTGATAAGGAAAGTGGATTGAGATGAGTTTGATTTCCCCTTTTTACTTTCTCTTCTTTTTCTTTGAATTTTTTCTTCTTCTTATCTTTTTAATAGCCTTCCTGATCTTCTCTTCTTACGTTTTTATTTTTGTAAGAAAATGATTATGAATGTGAATGGCTTAAGGGTAAACGTATATGTATGTATGTATGTATGTGTGTGTGTGTATATATATATATATATATATATAAAGGTAAGGTTAGGTATGGTTAAATCCCATTATAACCCTACATAATTTAATTAGTCTATAAACCATTCTTTAGCCCAATTAAATTAATAAGCATGACCACTTAAATTTATTCAAATCTTAATTCCCTTATCACTTAACATTCACATTATTCTATTTAGTTTATCTAATTAAATATTCTAAATAATGTTATATAAAATTAGGGGTGTTACATAAAGCTTCTTTATTAACATCGTTGCCAACATCTTTGGCCCTCTTCAAAATTTTGTACCGAGCCTTGGCTAGAGTCTTTGGATAATCTCTTTCCATCCATTGGAGGTTCTTCGTCTCTATGACATTGGATAAAATGAAGGAGAGTAGCATCCATTTCTGCTTCGGTTTGGATTGCTTTGGCCTTGAGATCTGTATTTTCTTTCTCTACGATGTCTAGCTTGGTTTTTAATTCGACAAACTCACCTTGAACCTACTCCTTTGACTCTTGTTCAGCTTTTAGGTCGGTTTTGAGCTTTGCAATCTTGGCTTGAAGTGTAATACCTTTAGATTCTTTCACCTTGACTGCCATCTCGAGACCGACGTTGGCGGCATGAGCATTTTTAGCTGTGAGTTTTGAAATAGGGTCTCGGTTGCTTGAGCTTGAGCAAACCCAATAGCCTTTGCTGGGAATCCTTGGTGGATCAAGCCTTCTAATCTCTTACTTTCTTGGCTAAGGAAAAATCCTTTTGTTGTCCTTGCATATTCGGTTATGGTCAGCCCTCTCTGTTGGAACTGGATTAGTCGGAAGTGGATGGAATGGGTAGGTTTAAAAAAACATATTTTAGATCTCTTGAGCGTATAAAATCTAAAGGGATTTTAGACCCAATCTAATTTTTTTTAAATAAAATCTTATTTTATTTAGATTTTTAAAATGGAGTTTTGATTTTACTTGTATTATAATGAATATATCTAATATATTCATATTTGTGAAGTGTACGTGCAACACATAAGCAGCGTGTATGTGTGTCATAGTAACATACAAAAGGTAATATAGAGAAAGAAACCTTTTGTTTTTCCCTCTCTCTAATTAAATCAATGATTTATATGACATTTATGACTAAATTTACACACGTCCTTTTTGTCCAAGGCTTTGATGAATAAAATATGTGTGTGTGTATGCATATATAAAGAAGGGTTTAAAATGAATTTTGTAGTTTTATATAAAAGACTATTTTAAAAATTGAAGCTAAACAAGGACACGCATACATACATTCACGTCATCATCGTATCACTTTCCATGTGACGACCCGGCTTTCTACGCCCAGAAAACCGTCTCGTCTTGAAGAAAGAAAGGGGTGAGAAAATAGAAAGGATAGAGAAGAAGAAGAACAACAACAACAACAGAATCTCACAGCGGAACAAATAAATTATAATGATCACATAAGTATTTATATAATATACAACATAAATCAGAGTTATACAGATAATACATCACATACTAGACAGTTATAAACACCTGTCTAGTTAATACAACTCGATACAACTCAAACAAATACAGAGATACCAACACAGCGGAACTATATGTATATCTACAACGCTGAAGCCTCCTGCTCCATTGCTCCACCAGAATTCGTCAAAGCTAACCTGAATCCCTTGGCTACCCGTAAAAAAATTGGGTACCCGAGAGTTTATGAAAAACAGAAAATAAACTCCAGGTCAGACATGGGTCTGGTGTGAGTAACAGGTTAAAGTTGCTTAATTTTGAAAACCTTTTGAAAATAAAAGGTATCACGTAAGACTCCCCACAAATAAACATAGGTAAGTTTTTACCTTACGCTAACCAAAACATTTGATAGGAAATTCTGTGATATTATAATAGGTCTAGGGTTTTCAAGTAAATAGAAAATAGCCGAAATTGTTACATTCATTGAATTCCAGCTACTAGCCACAAAAGTGGGTAATACAATCAAAACCGTTGGCACTTATTGGATTATGGATTCCATACAATGGCAGGGCAACTGGGGTACTGCCCGTCACAGTACGTGTCCTAGATCAACGTACCGAGGATCACTCCCGACCCCCTGCAACACAAGGCTGGAACAATTCCTTACTGAACAGTCCCGAACAAGATAACCCCGGCAGTTGTTGCAATCAACCGCCCACACAGCCGAAAATAAAGGGACATCTAGACAGGGGAATATCCTTGTCATGCTTGGGCATGACCCACCTAACCTTGCTGCACCTCCCCTGTTTTAGCCATTCCCGGTTGATGAGACTTGAGGATGTGATTACCTTTAGAGAACATATTCTTAGAATGCTCATCGCCCATCCGACGATGTGTTGAAAGCATTCAATCCATACAAGTTCGTTCCGGGTTCGAACGAAACCGAAGGCATTATCTCGTTACACTCATTTTGGAATCACCCTCAGAGTTAACGACAATAACCCTTGCACTCTGAATCTTCATCTTCACTTCAGATTCACGACCTATCGTAAATTTGGAATCAATGTGGTTTTCGGATGTTCCAAATGTGGAAACCCGATCCTGGTCTCATCGAAATCCAAAACGTGTCTTTTAAGGCCAAGTTGTCTATTTAGTCTTAACAGTTTAATTCAATATTATCAATATACACACAGATAAAATATTCATGACATCACAATCGATAATCACATCATCATCATAAACAGATAATTAATATCATCATCCAAACAGATAATTAAATATTATCATACTTAAACCAAACATCCATGTCACATAGATATTATTCATGTCAGTTCTGAATTCACAATCATCAAATGAAATATCAATATCATTCATAAGCAATGATTTATAAATCACAATCTATAATTAATTTAAAATGAATTAAATTAACTACTTCAATCTCTAATTAATTTAAAGTAAATTAAATTAATTACTTCATCTATAAATCCTGCTTATACAACCATTAATTAATTAATTATCCTCTAGATATTTATTTTGATTAAATATCCTTGATTAATCATTTTCTAATTACAACAATTAATTAGTCTTTAATTAATTTCATTAATTAATTATCCTAAATCATTTATAGTAATTAACATTTAATTACGTTATTTACTTAATTACATTTATTCTTAATTAATTACATCAATTAATCACCACATTATTAATTATTTCTTAATTAACCAATTCTTAATTTCATCATTAATTATATTAATTAATGATTCTCTAATTTAGATTTAAATTAAATTACTTTGATTAAATTAATTACGTTAAGTAATTAATCTTTAATTAAAACACAATTATTAATCACCTTTGATTAATATCAACCAGTAATTAACTACCCTTAATTACTCATATTAATAAATTAATTATCCCATAATTAATTATCTCCATTAATTAATCCCTTGATTAATTACAAAAGTAATTATCCAAATTACTTCATTTACAAATCATCTTGTATTAATCACATCCAGTAATTATCATCTAATTATTTCCCTAAGTAATTATGCTCAATTAATTACACTAAGTAATTATACTTATCACATCATCAAATGTTTATTTAAATTAATTAAACTTAATTAATTAACTTAAACAATTTATATTAAATTTAATTAATTACACTGAGTAATTAATTTCCTTAAATTACTTTCATTAAGTAATTACTTAAACAATTTACAATTGATTATGTTAAATTAATTAATCTAATTAATTTTTAAAATTAACCACATTAATTAGTTATTAAATAAACATAGTTAATGAACTTCATTAACTATTAACGATTCTTTTTATTACTTTTCTAAAGTAATTAACTAAGATTTATTCATTATTAAATTTAATTTAATAAATTTTAATAATCATTAATTAATCCATAATTGTTAAATTTTATTAAGCGTTAACTGTTACTTAATTAATTATCCCTCAATTCTTAAACCTCAATTACTAAATTTAAACCTTCAATTACTTATTTAATTAATCCAAACATTAATTAATTAAATAAATTGATTATCCATTTTAATTATCTTAAAATTTTACTGAATCCAAATCATTATACTTTTATTTATCCTTAAATTAGAACATTTCTTACTTAATCAAAGTATTTAAAACAATTTACTTCCAAATTTACTCTAAATTTCATTTTAAATTTAAGATTTAAAATGAATATAAATTTAACTTTAACAAGGTTTAAACACAGCCCTAAAACCCTTTAGATTCTCATGTTAAAGAAATACTTACTTTATAAAGAAGTTTTAAAAGAATTTTAAATCAAATTTACTTTAAAATTTAAATCAACTTTTAAAGACACTTTAACAAATCAATTTTGTTTAAATCATTTTATATTTTAAAACTTCCATTTATTTCAGAATTGGAATACATATCAAATTTAGATTCCAGATTAAACTTAGGTTTTAAAAACTTTACTTATTTTAAAACTTCATTCAAAATAATTCAAACTATTTAAGCATTTTTAAAGTAGTTAAACAATTTGAAGTTTAAAACTTTATTTATTTGGAACTGAAATTCAAAAATAATTGGAACCAGATTGCAACTTGAATTTAAACTCATTTTAAAACTTTGCTTTCCATTAAACTAGCTTTTAAATTTTATTTTAAGAGATTGAAACTGGGTAACAGGTTTTCTGCAAAACCTGTTGCAACAAAAACAACCGAGGCAATCACTCTTCCCTTCGAGTCAAAGCCTCGATTACTTCGAGCCTGGTACATGAATTACTCGAGAAAACTCGTGACACCTACTCCCCTTCCAAACTAACTCAACAGCACACAAGAAATCCACCGTGCATATGCACGGTGGCGCCGCTCATTGTTGATCATCAACGATGGCCTCCACAAGTCGGAAACTACCCAAGCACCCTACCTCGATTATCAGATCGACAACTCCAACTCGGAATCAAATTCGAGCGTTCAAACAAATAGGGACCAGAACCTGGAAACAGCACGACCCCCCCCCCCCCCCACATCCAAACCTGGCAACGCCTCATGTTCGCGACTTCGACCACCTGACCGCCAAAGCCTCCGGCCACGGCCTCAACTACCACCCCACTACCACCTCCCCGAGTCACATCGCACTCGATCATCTGCACGCACCGTGGTGGTCGATTCATTCGACCCAGTAAAAACTAGGTCACCAGAAATTGAAAGTTTTCTGTCGCCGCCTCGATCAACCATTCGCCACCGCTCCATTTTTCTCGCAACCCCCGATCGCTCCTCTTCCACCTCAGAAAGCCACGACCTCCCTCAACATCGAGATCACCAGAAAAATCCAAACTTCCCATTCCCGTGCAAACCTAAACTACACCTTCAATGCTTAATTAAAAATAGTGATTTTAGTTTTAAAAATCAAGTTTTTGTTTTAGTTTTTTATTCATATGCCTGAATCCATGATTTATAGATATTGAGTTTTTTACTTATTTAGGCTTCCGCTGTTGTTTTGAAATTTCCAGACTAATACAACCCCCCCCCTTTTTAAAAAAAAACAAATTTCTAGATTCAAGTCCATGTTATAACAAACATTTTCTTTTTTGTTCGAACCTTAAGTTTTATCATAGTTTGGATTGAGAGCAGATGAACATTTGCTGAGAATTTAACCCTGGAACTAAAATCAAAGAAGAAGAAACAAAGACCAGTAGGCGCACTAACTCATTCATACATAAACATAGAACAATACTTATAAATATATTCAACCACATTTGTTTCAGGGATGAATATGCAACATAATTATATACTTAAACCATTTAAGTTGTGATATTACTCACTGAGAATACAATATCCAGTAATTCCATCTCACCAATGCCCAGGTAAAGAAATATAAAAATATTCACACAAATATGTTATGCATTCAAACATTAGTATGCAACAAATTAAAAACTTAAGTAATTTTTAAAAGTGTTACTCACCAAAGTTTTGAAAAAAAACAGAGCACCTTGGTATTGAAACAGCTTTGAAACTGAAATCTCCTCTGTTAAATCCTGTAGTTTGCAGTTATGTGTTGTTGTTATATAAAGCTTCAGGTTATATGTTTTGAACGAACTAAAGAAGATGGCATGTATATAAAGAAGTTTATAGAGGAAGGTGGCATTTGGGTTAAGCACATGTAGTTATACTATTTGTGTTTTGTTTGTATCAGGCAAAATTTTATTTTTTTGGGGCTGAAATGATTCTAGATCCAATTCGTATGGACATGTTTGCTCCTAGAAATGAAAGCATCTATTGTTAATGTACTATATGTTTACAACTTATCTTATGTTCAAATATTTACTTTGTACATTAATCTTATCTGCCTTGATTTCTTTTACTTTGCTTTGTTAACTTGACTTTGCCATTTAAAATCTACAGGCTACCTCTCTTTTTATTTTTACTTTACTTTGCTTTGTTAACTTCTGCATTTCTTTTACAAGCACATATTTTTACTTTGTTTTATATAATTTATGATCTTGTACTCATTTATTTTATTATACTAGTTGCAGCCTATCCCTTGATTTGTGAACACAGTAAAATATACATATAGCTTGTCTTTGATCCATTCATCTCTTTAGGTTTGTACAACCTGGTTCAATTGATGAGTATGTATATTTACATTGTTCAATTCTTACTTAGCTTATTATTATTTTTACTGATCAAAGATCTTATTTTGGAGGCTGAGTTGATTTAAACAAATTTGAATTTTGACTAAAAGTTGCTTGCATTCAAAACCTTTATTTTCACTTGTCTGGGCATGCTTTTTATCCTATGTACATAGCTGTTTTATTTTGCTTTGTTTGAATATTTTATAAAATTTACTTTATCTTAAACATTCTTGAAAGATTTTATTTTATATCCCAAATCATAGCTTCCAAAGTATGTGTGTATATACATACATAAGTTTTAAAATAACAAATTTCGATTCATTTAAAATCCATTTTAAAGATATTTCATTATTGTTATTGTTTAAAAATAACTCATTATTAATTTAAAATAATTCATAAATGAAATCACTACATAAATAAATTACTTGTTTTGTAAAGCTAAAGTAAAAAGAACAAAACATTCTTTTTATTTAAATTTAAACCTAGGCTAGAATTTATTTTAAACAAATTAAATTTATCTTGAGTAAATAAAAACATATGATTATCTATTTAATAGCTTAATACTAAATTAAATCAAATTTCCAAATTATCAGAAATATTAGAATTAGAAAACATAACTTTATTTATTAAATTTTAAACAAAACTTATCTATTTATAATATATACCAATATATACATATATACATTATAAATAGAAACAATTTAAATTAGATTTTAAAAGATAAATTATCAGTTAAATATTTATTTAAAAGAAGATTATTAAATCAATTCAAATTATTATCAAATAAATTTAATTTTTAATGTAGATTATTAAATTGATATTGCCCCAAATTTCTGGAATGTCACATTCCTCCCCCCTTAAAAGAATTTCGTCCCCGAAATTTAAAACAAAGGTAATTTAATAATCTAATTAAATATTTATTTTAAAACAAAAGCATATATTAATCATATGCTAACAACCATAGCAACCAATTCATCCAAACAAACAAATCTAACTATCCAGACAAAATTCCGGATAGAATTTTCTCGAGTTTCCCAAGTACAAATATCGGGATACTCGCCTTACAGAATCCAAACAACCAATACTACTAAGCTACAGAGCCCACTCACCTAGATTTACAAAACAAGACAGGATATCAGACTATAGACAAGTCTTAATCAACAACCAAAACTCCCTGAACTACTGGTTCTACAACCAGAGATAAATCTTACACGTACTCCCTCATAGATACGTGAAACACAACGAATTCCAGTTATCCCAACTGACAATTCAATCCTGAAGACCAAACACTTAACCAAAATCAAATCCTCGATTTTAGAATCCAAATTCCTTCGCCTCTTATCCACAAAACTCTCTGACGATCCTGGGCAGCCTACATCCTTACTGATTAGCTCAACTCTTGTTGATGCCTTAGAAATAAACTGAACCAAAGACAAACCAACAAAATGATCTTTCCAAGATCAACCAAAACTCAAAACACAAACTCTATTCCAAATCAGAAAACAGAACTCACTTCTCTTATTCGGAAAAGATTAAACAGCCAATCAAACCTGGCCTCAGATCCTGAAAAATTTCCTGTAGAACTCTCTAGTCCAAACATTGAAACATCCAATTGCTTCCAAACCAAAACAGCTACCACCATGCTTCCACTGTGCAACTCTGATTGAAAAGATGTAAATGCTGAAGTCGAACACAGACCGAACAACACATTCCAAAAATAAAGTTCACATATCCAAAAATAAAACTCAGAAGTTCCTACAAAACCCGAGCTACTTCCCCAAACTCAATTTCCAGATGTTAGCAAATCTCTGACTTCCTGAAGACATCCAGAAAAATCTCTGAAACCCAAAAGAACACCCAAACCATCGCAAGTCACTTTTGCGATCGATCCAGCCAAATTCCAAAGATACTGCTTTCTCTTTACAAATCAGAATAGCTTACGCTTATGTGGCCAATCCATCGAAGAAATGGATCAACTCTGCTGCTTCTGAAATTACCGAAGAAAAATTGCTAAGCTAGAAGACTTCCTAATCCAAAGCTCTTCGAGAAACTCGGACCTCAAAGCAAACAGAAACACCCAGCTTAACACAGCCACAACCGAAACAGACACTCTTCCTTAACTTGTCCCAAAGAAACATCTTCGGAGACATCCACAGTCACTGTGTCTCATCACACAGCTACTACACCTTGATGTATCAAGATATCATGACTGGCTTCTGTCCACCCGACAGATCCAAAACTTCAGCTTATCCAAACTTACACTTTAAAAATGAACTCTGAACCTTAACAGATTTTCTTCAGAGATTAATGAAATCCTTACCCCACTTAAAGCTTACTCGAGATGGTATTAGGTCTACAGTCTCGATAGATACACTTCCAACCTCAAACATTCAAATTCCAACCATTGATAGTCGTGTTACGCGCACCACTACCCAATCTACCTTTATAGCTTATTGGAAAACCCGAACAGGTAACCCAACAATATGTAGAAATAAATAAATATATATTATATGTCAAAATTACAAATACGCTCTCTCAGGAAAGAAATCACTCAAGAGCCTAGGTATTTACTCAACCTAGCGCTTTGATACCAACTGTGACGACCCGGCTTTATACGCCCAGAAAACCATCTCGTCTTGAAGAAAGAAAGGGGTGAGAAAATAGAAAGGATAGAGAAGAAGAACAACAATATCAGAATCTCATAGCGGAACAAATAAATTATAATAACCACATAAGTATTTATATAATATACAACATAAATCAGAGTTATACAGATAATACATCACATACTAGACAGTTATAAACACCTGTCTAGTTAATACAACTCAATACAACTCAAACAAATACAGAGATACCAACACAGCGGAACTATATGTATATCTACAACGCTGAAGCCTCCTTCTCCATTGCTCCTACAGAATTCGTCAAAGCTAACCTGAATCCCTTGGCTACCCTTAAAAAATTTGGGTACCCGAGAGTTTATGAGAAACAGAAAATAAACTCCGGGTCAGACATGGGTCTGGTGTTAGTAACAGGTTAAAGTTGCTTAATTTTGAAAACCTTTTGAAAATAAAAGGTATCACGTAAGACTCCCCACAAATAAACATGGGTAAGTTTTTACCTTACGCTAACCAAAACATTTGATAGGAAATTCTGTGATATTATAATAGGTCTAGGGTTTTCAAGTAAATAGAAAATAGCCGAAATTGTTACATTCATTAAATTCCAGCTACTAGCCACAAAAGTGGGTAATACAATCAAAACCGTTGGCACTTATTGGATTGTGGATTCCATACAATGGCAGGGCTACTGGGGTACCGTCCGTCACAGTACGTGGCCTAGATCAACGTACCGAGGATCACTCCCGACCCCCTGCAACACAAGGCCGGAAATATTCCTTATTGAACAGTCCCGAACAAGATAACCCCTGCAGTTGTTGCAATCAACCGCCCACACAGCCGAAAATAAAGGGACATCTAGACAGGAGAATATCCATGTCCTGCTTGGGCATGACCCACCTAACCTTGCTGCACCTCCCCTGTTTTAGCCATTCCCGGTTGATGAGACTTGAGGCTGCGATTACCTTTAGAGAACATATTCTTAGAATGCTCATCGCCCATCCGACGATGTGTTGAAAGCATTCAATCCATACAAGTTCATTCCGGGTTCGAACGAAACCGAAGGCATTATCTCGTTACACTCATTTTGGAATCACCCTCAGAGTTAACGACAATAACCCTTGCACTCTGAATCTTCATCTTCACTTCAGATTCACGACCTATCATAAATTTGGAATCGATGTGGTTTTCGGATGTTCCAAATGTGGAAACCCGATCCAGGTCTCATCGAAATCCAAAACGTGTCTTTTAAGGCCAAGTTGTCTATTTAGTCTTAATAGTTTAATTCAATATTATCAATATACACACAGATAGAATATTCATAACATCACAATCGATAATCACTTCATCATCATAAATAGATAATTAATATCATCATCCAAACAGATAATTAAATATTATCATACTTAAACCAAACATCCATGTCACATAGATATTATTCATGTCAGATCTGAATTCACAATCCTCAAATGAAATATCAATATCATTCATAAGCAATGATTTATAAATCACAATCTATAATTAATTTAAAATGAATTAAATTAACTACTTCAATCTCTAATTAATTTAAAGTAAATTAAGTTAATTACTTCATCTATAAATCCTGCTTATACAACCATTAATTAATTAATTATCCTCTAGATATTTATTTTGATTAAACACCCTTGATTAATCATTTTCTAATTACAACAAGTAATTAGTCTTTAATTAATTTCATTAATTAATTATCCTAAATCATTTATAGTAATTAACATTTAATTACTTTATTTACTTAATTACATTTATTCTTAATTAATTACATCAATTAATTACCACGTTATTAATTATTTCTTAATTAACCAATTCTTAATTTCATCATTAATTATATTAATTAATGATTCTCTAATTTAGATTTAAATTAAATTACTTTGATTAAATTAATTACATTAAGTAATTAATCTTTAATTAAAACACAATTATTAATTACCTTTGATTAATATCAACCAGTAATTAACTACCCTTAATTACTCATATTAATAAATTAATTATCCCATAATTAATTATCTCCATTAATTAATCCCTTGATTAATTACAAAAGTAATTATCCAAATTACTTCATTTACAAATCATCTTGTATTAATCACATCCAGTAATTATCATCTAATTACTTCCCTAAGTAATTATGCTCAATTAATTACACTAAGTAATTATACTTATCACATCATCAAATGTTTATTTAAATTAATTAAACTTAATTAATTAACTTAAACAATTTATATTAAACTTAATTAATTACACTGAGTAATTAATTTCCTTAAATTACTTTCATTAAGTAATTACTTAAACAATTTACAATTGATTATGTTAAATTAATTAATATAATTGATTTTTAAAATTAACCACATTAATTAGTTATTAAATAAACCTAGTTAATGACCTTATTAACTATTAACGATTCTTTTTATTACTTTTCTAAAGTAATTAACTAAGATTTATTCATTATTAAATTTAATTTAATAAATTTTAATAACTCATTAATTAATCCATAATTGTTAAATTTAATTAAGCGTTAACTGTTACTTAATTGCTTAATTAATTATCCCTCAATTCTTAAACCTCAATTACTAAATTTAAACCTTCAATTACTTATTTAATTAATCCAAACATTAATTAATTAAATAAATTGATTATCCATTTTAATTATCTTAAAATTTTACGGAATCCAAATCATTATACTTTTATTTATCCTTAAATTAGAACATTTCTTACTTAATCAAAGTATTTAAAACAATTTACTTCCAAATTTACTCTAAATTTCATTTTAAATTTAAGATTTAAAATGAATATAAATTTAACTTTAACAAGGTTTAAACACAGCCCTAAAACCCTTTAGATTCTCATGTTAAAGAAATACTTACTTTATAAAGAAGTTTTAAAAGAATTTTAAATCAAATTTACTTTAAAATTTAAATCAATTTTTAAAGACACTTTAACAAATCAATTTTGTTTAAATCATTTTATATTTTAAAACTTCCATTTATTTCAGAATTGGAATACATATCAAATTTAAACTCCAGATTAAACTTAGGTTTTAAAAACTTTACTTATTTTAAAACTTCATTCAAAATAATTCAAACTATTTAAGCATTTTTAAAGTAGTTAAACAATTTGAAGTTTAAAACTTTATTTATTTAGAACCGAAATTCAAAAATAATTGGAACTAGATTTCAACTTGAATTTAAACTCATTTTAAAACTTTGCTTTCCATTAAACTAGCTTTTAAATTTTATTTTAAAAGATTGAAACTGGGTAACAGGTTTTCTGCAAAACCTGTTGCAACAAAAACAACTGAGGCAATCACTCTTCCCTTCGAGTCAAAGCCTCGACTACTTCGAGCCTGGTACATGAATTACTCGAGAAAACTCATGACACCTACTCCCCTTCCAAACTAACTCAACAACACACAAGAAATCCACCGTGCATATGCACGGTGGCACCGCTCATCGTTGATCATCAACGATGGCCTCCACAAGTCGGAAACTACCCCAGCACCCTACCTCGATTATCAGATCGACAACTCCAACTCGGAATCAAATTCGAGCGTTCAAACAAATAGGGACCAGAACCTAGAAACAGCACGACCCCCCCCCCCCCCACATCCAAACCTGGCAATGCCTCATGTTCGCGACTCCGACCACCGGTCCGCCAACGCCTCCGGCCATGGCCTCAACAACTACCCCACTACCACCTCCCCGAGTCACATCGCACTCGATCATCTGCACGCACCGTGGTGGTCGATTCATTCGACCCAGTAAAAACTAGGTCACCAGAAATTGAAAGTTTTCTGTCGCCGCCTCGATCAACCATTCGCCACTGCTCCATTTCTCTCGCAACCCCCGATCACTCCTCTTCCACCTCAGAAAGCCACAACCTACCTCAACATCGAGATCACCAGAAAAACCCAAACTTCCCATTCCCGTACAAACCCAAACTACACCTTCAATGCGTAATTAAAAATAGTGATTTTGGTTTTAAAAATCAAGTTTTTGTTTTAATTTTTGATTCATATTCCTGAATCCATGATTTATAGATATTGAGTTTTTTACTTATTTAGGCTTCCACTGTTGTTTTGAAATTTCCAGACTAATACAACCCCTTTTTTTTTTAAAAAAAAACAAATTTCTAGATTCAAGTCCATGTTACAAAAAACATTTTCTTTTTTGTTCGAATCTTAAGTTTTATCATAGTTTGGATTGTGAGCAGATGAACATTTGCTGAGAATTTAACCCTGGAACTAAAATCAAAGAAGAAGAAACAGAGACCAGTAGGCACACTAACTCATTCATACATAAACATAGAACAATACTTATAAATATATTCAACCACATTTGTTTCAGGGATGAATATGCAACATAATTATATACTTAAACCATTTAAGTTGTGATATTACTCACTGAGAATACAATATCCAGTAATTCCATCTCACCAATGCCCAGGTAAAGAAATATAAAAATATTCACACAAATATGTTAAGCATTCAAACATTAGTATGCAACAAATTAAAAACTTAAGTAATTTTTAAAAGTGTTACTCACCAAAGTTTTGAAAATAAACAGAGCACCTTAGTATTGAAACAGCTTTGAAACTGAAATCTCCTCTGTTAAATCCTCTAGTTTGCATTTATGTGTTGTTGTTGTATAAAGCTTCAGGTTATATGTTTTGAACGAACTAAAGAAGATGGCATGTATATAAAGAAGTTTATAGAGGAAGGTGGCATCTGGGTTAAGCACATGTAGGTATACTATTTGTGTTTTGTTTGTATCAGGCAAAATTTTATTTTTTTGGGGCTGAAATGATTCTAGATCCAATTCGTATGGACATGTTTGCTGCTAGAAATGAAAGCATTTATTGTTAATGTACTATATGTTTACAACTTATCATATGTTCAGATATTTACTTTGTACATTAATCTTATCTGCCTTGATTTCTTTTACTTTGCTTTGTTAACTTGACTTTGCCATTTAAAATCTACAGGCTACCTCTCTTTTTATTTTTACTTTGCTTTGTTAACTTCTGCATTTCTTTTACAAGCATATATTTTTATTTTGTTTTGTCTTATATAATTTATGATCTTGTACTCATTTATTTTATTATACTAGTTGCAGCCTAACCCTTGATTTGTCACAGTAAAATATACATATAGCTTGTCTTTGATCCATTCATCTCTTCAGGTTTGTACAACCTGGTTCAATTGATGAGTATGTATATTTACATTGTTCAATTCTTACTTAGCTTATTATTATTTTTACTGATCAAAGATCTTATTTTGGAGGCTGAGTTGATTTAAACAAATTTGAATTTTGACTAAAAGTTGCTTGCATTCAAAACCTTTATTTTCACTTGTCTGGGCATGCTTTTTATCCTATGCACATAGCTGTTTTATTTTGCTTTGTTTAAATATTTTATAAAATTTACTTTATCTTAAACATTCTTGAAAGATTTTATTTTGTATCCCTAATCATAGCTTCCAAAGTATGTGTACATATATATATATATACATAAGTTTTAAAATAACAAATTTCGATTCATTTAAAATCCATTTTAAAGATATTTCATTATTGTTATTGTTTAAAAATAACTCATTATTAATTTAAAATAATTCATAAATGAAATCACTACATAAATAAATTACTTGTTTTACAAAGCTAAAGTAAAAAGAACAAAACATTCTTTTTATTTAAATTTAAACCTAGGCTAGAATTTATTTGTAAACAAATTAAATTTATCCTGAGTAAATAAAAACATATGATTATCTATTTAATAGCTTAATACTAAATTAAATCAAATTTCAAAATTATCAGAAATATTAGAATTAGAAAACATAATTTTATTTATTAAATTTAAAACAAAACTTATCTATTTATAATATATACCAATATATACATATATACATTATAAATAGAAACAATTTAAATTAGCTTTTAAAAGATAAATTATCAGTTAAATATTTATTTAAAAGAAGATTATTAAATCAATTCAAATTATTATCAAATCAATTTAATTTTTAATGTAGATTATTAAATTGATATTGCCCCAAATTTCCGGGATGTCACATTTCATATCATAAGTTATATACAAATTCAACTCAAACAAAGATCATCATCACATCCATTCACTTTGGATTCGTAACGTTGCAAATCGCCTTGCAATATTCTTCGAGCACCTTCAGGGAAAAACAATCAAAAGCTAAGTTGATAAACGTTGCCTATTTGGGTCAAGGTTCAACCTGTTCCCTAGAATAGGCCACCAATGCATCAGTCTAGGCGATCGGTGTATAGATCGAGACAAATTTTGGAATTTTTGACCACATTTGTATCATTTCCTCTATGTTGTTCCGCCCTAATCATCTTTGTTCCGCTTATGGTTGCCTGAGAGTACCCTAGTACCCAAAACTTTGTTTCTATAGTTGGTTTGCATTTTAATTCATCAATCTAAGTTCTATGTCCATCAAATTATAACGAAAAGGTGAAATTTAGTATAAATTTTACCATTTATGTCAAATCCATCACAATCCCCTATTTAATTTAAAAATTAAGTGATTATAAATAATTATCTACTCTAATACAAACAAAAAATCATAGTTACAGGACCATAATTGCATTATCAAGAGGAAAGTATGAATCACTCATCGAAATCGCTTCTCACTGCCCAAGCCTCCGCTGTCTGGAGGTCGATCTCCAAGCCTTATAAACTTAATCCCTAAATTGGAATATATGCATAGTTCTTTCCATTAGCTTCATGATGCCGCCGATTTCGTGTGATTTCATTGAGATTCGAGAGGGATAAGTTGATTTTAGTTTTCGCCATGAAAGATGAAGAAGGAGAAAGAGAACGAGCGACTTGTATCAGTTACATACGTTAGCTTATATGGATGGAATGAAAGAAATGCTCCATTTTAAATTTCAAATTCAAACATTGGGGTTGTTTAAACTTGGGCACCCGTTCAACATAAAAGAATTTCGATCATAACTCCTTCATATGGAGTCCATACGAGGCTAACCAATATCGCAATGGCAGTAGTTTCGTTATCGGATTCCAAAATTAAAAATATGATCATTTTACCCCCTATTTTTTGTTTATTTCGTTAACACATTAAATTCAGTTATTTCCATACTATTATATTATTAATATTTAATTATATTATATACTAAAATTTTGAGGTATTACAGCATAAATACAAGGCCAAATATGGATTATGGACGATGAGTTAATCATCGGTGACAAAGATGACAACTTGTTAGTGGCCGCAATGCCCATTCAAATTATATGACTGATACTTATTCCTAAGCATATTAAATGCCCAATAAATACAAAAGATAGCAGGTTATAAACACAACAAAACCCGACCCATCTACTCTTAATCCCACAGCAAGCCTAATACGCCGACATACACTCAACAAACCTCAAACAAACGAAACCCTAAAAATCGCAGAGAGGTTTAATCGATGATTCTCCATCTATGTCTCCCTGCCACTATTCTTTACACCACCCGACTCTCCTCTCTCCCGGTATGATAAACTACTGTTGAAGCCCCTTTGCATCCCCTCCGTATTCACTTTAAAGTGATTGCTTCTATGATGAAGTGAAAACCAAGTGGAATTAGCAGATTTGAGGTCATTGCAACTCAGATTTGTTAATTCCCTCTCCATATTTGCAATTTCACCTAAAGATGAGCTCCAATTCATCCTAGTGACCTCAGTTGCTCGCTGGTTTGCATGAAAGTCTTTGTCGCCTGTGATTGAGCTCTGATTTAGGCCATTGACTTCAAATGTTTATTGGTTGACTTGGAATTCTTTTGTACAAGTGAGAAAGATCTCTATATGCTTGATGCCAGCTTCATGGCTCCATTTGTCAGCTAAAAAATAGAACTTGGTTTGATCCATGACTTTTCTCTTTGATTTATGAAGAATAATCCTGCTATCTGTCTCGATAAGTATCCATTTCTGCTCTTTATTCATGCTACTTTTATTATGTGTTCAAATGTTTCTTTCTTTCCAGATATGAAACACGACAGTAGTTATTAATATGTGAGCATAATCTCTTTCGCTAGTTTTAGCTTTAAAATTGTTTTTGATATGTTGAATAACTTGCAATAGATCCATCTAGCCATTATTGGTAATATGCGGTACGGTTTGAATTCGATTCCAAATGTAGTAAGAGTAACAACATTTACAAAACAGATGATTAACACTTTTATTTACTAAATTGCATAAGGAATAAAGTGAATTGTTTGAATTTCCTCATTTATTTATTTTATCCTAAGTTGGCAATCTGTTATTAATAACAAAATATGTACAAAAAGCCATCTTGAGACAATTCACTTTGTTCTATATACAATTATACCATTCAACAGTGGGTATTTTATTTCTAATATTTTCCCAAATAGTTTTAAAGGAAAAGTACCCTCTGGTGCTTGTTTTCACTCGCAATAATTGCTGTCTACATGAATATCTATCAGAATTTGACATATACCATACGTATGTGGGTTTGTAATAGGATGCAATTGTGGTTGTCATTAATTATCTTTTATTATCATGGACACTGTATCATTAACCCTACCACAAATGACTAAACCATCCCAACCCACTTTATTAACAAAATCACTATTAAACCAGGGGTCAAACCACAAACTAGTTTGTTCTTCTAGTTTAAATTTCCTCTTTAAAAAATTTTTACCAATATTCCTACATTTTTAAAAAAAATTCCATGCATAAAACTGATTATTTTTTGGTAAAATAGTCCAAAAAATTACCATTTTGACATATTTGAACTTCATCCATCTTGCCCAAAGAGAGTCTGCATTCACAAATCCCCAAAATAGTTTTGAGTAGCAGGTTAGAATGAGATCATTCATGTCCCTAATACCGAATCCCCTTCTTTTAATAGGTCTGCACACTTTTTCCTAGTTGATTTTATGATATTTACCCCTTCATAAAAAATCAGCACATCTACTTTCACTTTTTTTAATAAAAATAGCTGGGATATGATACGTCTGCAGACAATATAAAATAATGGCATAAATCACAGTTTATATAAGCTCCATTCTGCCAGCGATAAAAAGAAGTTTACAAGAACAAGTTTTCATTTTTTCTTTAATTTTTCCTATAAGCATAGAGCAATCAGAATCTCTAATCTGATTTTACATACCATTTTTTGAAAATTCTTTATTGATAAGAGCCATATCTAATTTGCAATGAATATTCCTTTCTATACCATATTTCCATGTAAATTTATTACCACCAATATTTGGTTCTATTAATCCAGTCTCAATTAAAAATTTATTAAGTTTGTCTAGTTTTCTTTGAGGGATTTTATTACCCTTAAAAATTTTCAGATGCATGTAAAACAATATTAAAGTTCCCTAAAATAAGCCAAGGGAAATTGTAGTTTAAATTTAAAGCTTTTAGCCTACTCCGCATTCCATTTCTTTCATTTTCAAAATTACTACTATATATACTAGTAATTTATATAGAAAATCACCAATATTTTTAAATTGACAATCTATAAACTGTTTATCTTTATTACTATTTATCATGTTCCAAACATTGGAATTCCAAATAACAATAATTCTGCCTTTACAACCACAACCATTATTATGAATAACTTTCCAATTTCTGGGTAATTTAAAACAAAAATATTCAAAATTATCTTCATTCAATTTATTCTCAATCAATGTTATAACAAAGGGGTTGTGTACACTAAGCATATGTAAGATATCGGATTTTTAGAAGAGGAATTCATACCTCTTACATTCCATGCTAGTACAGACATAATTAGAAAACAAAAGTAAGAGTTGAAATAGTATCTGATACCGAAGTACTCCTACCTCTTTTTTTTTATTCTCGACGCTTTTTGCTTTTAACCTGGTTGACATTTCATCCCAATCTGGATTTATAGAAATGTATTTTTGTTTAAAAGCTTCTTTCTCTTTATTACACTTTTTCTTACCAGTAGCCTTTATTTTGGACTGTGCAGTTCGGAAATATCAAACCGATCGATAACATCCATAATTTTAATTTCTGTTCCAGCATTGTTAGCAACTTCTGGTATTTTAATAAGAAAAATATCAAATAGGTCAGCAGTGCGAGGCATGGCTGAGTCACACTCCTCAGCCAGTGCAACTTGCTTAGGTGGAGGGGCTGTTTAAGTGGGCTTATCCAAATCCAGAGTTGCAGATTGTAGATGATCTTCATTATCATTGTTTTTATTTGTACCATAATAAACTGTAATTAAACAAGGGTCTGTAACTGGTGGGGTTGCAAACTCTAAGATCATAATATTCTTTTCACCCAGCAATTTATTGCTTTGTGTTTTTCCCTTTGAGATGATTTCTATATCGCTATGATGAACTTCCTTTGCTATGACCTGGTCATCTTGATTAGAGAGCACGCTATCATTCTTTCTTTAATCGGAACAGATACCCTTTTGGTTGATACGATCATTATCCTCAGATGATGTAGTCTGTTTTCGTGATATTGAAGAGTTTCTTGGATAAGAGTTTGAAGTTTCTTTATCTTGACTTTCTTGATTATCGCTCTTGCGTACCCATGCCTGTTTTGGATTACGCTGATTTCTGGTGTGACCGTAACATTTGCAAACATTACATTTTGACGGAACGCATTCATATTCAACTTTTTGAGTAATTTTCTCTCCATTATATAAAGAAAGACAGATTTTATTGGAAAGTTCATCATTTGCAGACAGTTCAACGAGAAAGCCAGCACAATGAAGCTCGAAAATTATAATCTGTATTGATTTATGGTCCTGATCAAACGTTGACTTGGTTCACTAAAATTGCTTGAGTCTTCGTTCCTTTTGACCTTCAAGGCAAAATCATACTTTCCAAGTCATGGTTATTAAGTTCATTTAACATGGACCAACACAGGGATATATTTGGATGGTAAAAGGTGGATGTCAGAGCAGCTACGGTAGTAGCAGCAGCGAGGTCTCAAAAACGAATAATACCTGTAAACAACAGTGCACATGGGTTAATTTGGTCCCAAATTTCACACGCAATTCGATTGTTCCATCCATTAATTTAGTTGATGGGTTATATTAGGTGGGGCGGGCAGCGATTGGTGCACCTGCTGTTACTAGCATCGTCTGATCATAAACTGAGGTTGCTCAACCAGAAAACAATGCCTATCTTAATAATTAATGTCATGTATAAATCGATGCTGTTCAAATCTCAAATATGCCACATGTCTACTTGCTGTTTATATTCATTTATTAATTGTGAGATTAATGTTGTATTTTGCATGGTTGATGACAAAGCACGCGTCGATCATGAAATGAAATGAAATGAAATGGGCATTGTGTATGGCTCCAAATGGTACCAGTTTTACACACCACAAACAACCCATTCATGTTTAGTATAGTTGATTGCTGATTACACGGCCAAAAATGAGACCACGATCCCGTTTACTAAGGCAATCATCTTATTTGAATTTGTCAAACTTCCCATATGGATTCATCCTATATAATTTATTGAACGGTTCATTTTTATATATATTTTTATAGTTATATAAAAATTAAAGTGCGTGTTTCTGAATTCTTATTTATTTAGATTAATCCTTTCTTGAGTCGTATACACATACATTTGTTGATTAATTTTCTTAGATAATCTTGAAGCAAACATAGTATAACAAATCCTTTTAGAGGACAATGGATGTATGTTAACCCGCTTTTGAGTCAAAGCAGATTTCAAAAGGAATTATAATATTAAAATGACGACGACACGATTTAAAAATTAACAAGTACACTTGGATGAAGTAAGGAGACAATTGAGAAAAGTTTTGACCCAAAATAATCAAACTAAACAAGTCGGCACCGACTTGTTCTCATCGATGATGAGTTGTTATGTTCATCTCTTCCCTGACATTCAGCTCTTCACCCTGGATCTGATCTCTCTACAACTCAAACTTTTTAGAAATATTATTGAAAATCCGATAGCCATTAGATTATGGTCAAATCTGATATAATTCAATATAATTTGAAGAAAAGACAATAAATAACAAAATATAAACTGGCCGGAAGCCAGAGATTGCCAAACATTCTTCTAGACGTGTTGGCTTTTAGTAAACCTATATTCTGCACCATACAACATCGCAGACCTGATTGTCGTTCTGTAGAACTTTCCTTTAACCTACCGTGGGACATTCCTGTCATAGAGAATGTCGGACGTTTGTCACCATTCACCCATACCGCTCGAATTCTAAAACAAATAACTTCCTCAATCTCACCATCATACTGCAACATTGATCCTAAATATCAAAAGGATTCATGTTTGGGTACTACTTGCCCGGTCGAAGTGAAAACTTCATCTTCTGACGTTACACCGCTGAACACGCACTTCATATACTCTATTTTAGTTCTGCTAAGTCTAAAACCCTTTGATTCTAAAATCTTCCTCCATAGCTCTAGTTGTTTATCAATCTCAATCTTACTTTCATCAATTAACACCACATCATCTGCAAATAGTAACACCAAGGAATCTCACCTTGTATATCCTTTATAACACCATCCTTCATTAAAGTAAAAATGTAAAGGCTCAAAGCTCACCCTTGAAGTAATCCTATGTTAATGGAAAGTCACTGCTTTCACCTTCGCATACTTTGATACTAGTCACAACATCATCGTACATATCCTTCACGAGGGTAATGTACTTTGTTGGAACTCTCTTCTTTTTCAGAACCCACTACATAACCTTTCTTGGTACTTTGTCATAAACTTTTTTCAAATCGATAAATATCATGTGAAATCCTTTTGTTGCTCCCTAAATCTCTCCATAAGTTGTCTTATCAAGAAAAACGCCTTTATGGTCGACCTTAAAAGCATGAAACAAAATTGTTTTTTTTGAAATGCTTGTCATCCTTTTTGATTAATGTTCAATGACTCTTTCCAAGCTTCAGTGTATGACTCATAAGCTTAATTCCTCTGTAGTTTGTGCAACTTTAAATATATCTTTTATTCTTAAAATTGGAACTAATATGATCTTCTCTACTCATCTAGCATCTTGTTTAGTCTGAAAATATTATTAAACAATTTAGTAAGCCAGGTGTGATGACCCAAAATTTTGGGCAATATCAATTTAATTATCTGTATTAAAAATTAATTTGATTTGATAATCTTTGTTAATAAGATTTGAATTGATTTAATAATCTTCCTTTAATAAATATTTAATTGATGAATTTTATCTTTTAAAGCTAATAAAATGTTTTCTATTTATAATGTATATATTTTTGTATATATTGTAAATAGATAAGCTTTGTTTTAAATTTAACAAATAAAACATATTTTCTAATTCTAATATTTTTGATAATTTGAAAATTACGATTTATTTAATATAAAGCTTTTCAAAAGTTATTTAAATAAATAACTATACGGTTTTAAAATATTTGAGATAAATGTTTAATTGTTTAAATTTATTTTAGCTTAACTTTAAATTTAAATTAATTAACAAAAAGGTTTGTTTTATCTTCTTTTTAAAGATAGCTTGATAAATATGATTTGAAATAAAAAAAGTTTAAAATACAATTTTACAAATAATACATTAATACATATAAGAAAATAAGTAATTTATACTATAAAGATAATTTCTTTTATAAATTATTTAAGATTTGATAAATTGTTATTTTAACCAATATTAATAATGTGTTATATATATATATATATATATATATATATATATATATTATATATTATATAAATAGGATTGTTATTTCAAATTGAATTTGTGAAGTTATATGTGTGTGTGTGTGTGTATACTTTATTTTAAAATTTGACTTTTGAATTTGATTTGAATTTGAATTTAAAGTTTTGACATTCAAAAGATAAATATTTTAAATTGTTTTGGATTTTAGAATATATGTATAAATTTTTATTTATGAATACAATTGGTTTTATTTCTTTAAAATTATATATATATATATATATATATATATATATATATATATATATGAGTACTTATAAACTAATTAATTAAGTATATACTTACACTAATGTTTATTAACATTTAAAATAAACGCTAATTACTTAACGAGACAAGTGTTATTATCTTAAGGCTTCATATAACATGTGTAAACTAATAATCTACTCAAATGACAAATGTTAATATATTGGACAAGTTCCTTATTAATTTTCATTTTTCTTTTATTTTAATTAAATCACAAAATGTACTTATAAAAACACATTTACTTCTCACCCACATTCTTTTTTTTCTGTTCTTCAGAAAAAAAAAATCTGAAAATAAAACGTTAGCCTACACAATTTCTCAAAAACCAAATCTGAGAACACTCCCTCAAAACCAGAAACCAAAGCAAATCATCAACCTGTAATAGCATTTTCAATATCAAAATTCATGTTTGCAAAGCTTCTTCTTCAACCTGTAATCCACTATAAAAATCAAGAGCCTGCAAACTATTTTCAAGTTCAAAGCAAACCCTGTAACTCATTTTTTTCAAATCAATAAGCCTGTAGTTCAGTTTCAAATTCAGAGTCCGTTTCTTCTCCAACCTGGGATGAACAAAAGCCTGCATCTTTTCAAACTAAAGCAAGCATGCAGTTTTAAATCAAAGCATTTTATTTAAGCACTCAAGTTTTTTAAAGCAAAGGGCAATTCAGTTCAAAAGCTTTTTCAAAAATTGGAGGCACTGTTTTCATTCTCAAATCTGGTGAGTAACATCACATTTTTTAAATTTAAGTATGATTATGGTTGCATGTTATTTCTGTGATAAATATGTATGGTGTGTATATATAAGTGTAATCTACTGTGAATATATATGAATGTATAGTGTGAATGTTGTGGTATATATGTTCTCTGTTCTGTGTTTCCAAGCACAAGATTTTGATTCAAAAATCATTGTCTGTTGACCTACTGTTGTTTTGACTTAGGATTTAAACAAAATTATTTGTTTAGTCATGAATTAAAGTTTAAAAATTTATTTAAGTAAAAACAAATTTGGGAGTTGCTCTAAAAACCATAAGAACAGAAATGCTTAAGCTTTGTCAAAATTTCAGACATACAAATTTATAGTTTCAGGCTTAGGATCTGAAACATCATTCGAAAACTTGATTTTTAAAACTAAAATCATAATTTTTAGTGATGGGATGAATGGGCAGTTCTGAGTTGAACTGATAATGGGAAATTGGGTGTTTCTAGTGATCTTTGTGATCTGTAGGGTTGTAATTCTCAGTGATGATGGAGTAATGATCGTAGGATTGGGGAAAATTGTCAGCAAGGTGAATTGACCACCGTGGTGGTCATGGTGGACGTTTTGAGTCTGTAACCCTATTTTTAATTAGGTTGGGTTTTTGGATCGGCACGTCTTCCCTAGTGGATCGAGTGCAACAGGATCCAGGGAAATGGAAGTAGGTGGGTTGACGAGGGCTTGGCTGGAGTTCCAGAAGCTCTGGTGGTCGGAGATGCGAAGACGAGGTGTTTTTAGGTTTTTCTTTGGGTTGTTCTAGGTTTGGATTGAGCATTCAAATTTGTTTTTGAGTTGGTTTTGATGATCTGATGATTGAGATCAGGTTCGAAGGTGATTGGCGGCTTGAGAGGATCATCATTGATGATCGGAGTTGAACGGCGCCATGCACGGTGCACCTCTTTGATTCTGGTGATGTCTGGTTTGATCAGTAAGGTTACTCGAGTTTTTCGCGAGTAATTTAATGTTTGGCTCGAAGTTTAGCTTGGTTTTCCTCGAAGCAAATAAGGATGGGCTCAAGTAGTTTTTGGTTACAGGTTTTCTTTTGAAACCTGTATGTTCAAATTTTAAAAAGATTTTAAAATTTGAAGTAAAAATTTAATCAAAGTTTTAAACAAAGCCTTAAGTCTAATTTTAAAACTGGATTCAAGTTTAGTTTGAATCTTAGTTTGGAGATAAATAAGTTTTAAGGAAATTAAAAAATGTTTTAAACAAATTCTAAATGTTTAAAGCATAATTTAAATGGTTTGAATTTAAAAATGAATTTTTAAAATGTAAAGCAAAGTTTTAAACTATGTTTTAATCCATTTTTTAAGTATGATTTCAAAATTTAAATTTGTATTCTAGGTTTGAAATAAAGTTTTTAAAATTTAAATCCTTTTAACAACTTTAAAATGTTTAAGTGTATTTAAAAGGTTTGAATTTAAAATGAATTTGGTTTAAATTTTTTTAAATTTCTTTATAAGACAAGTATTTCTTTAACATGAGAATTAAAAGGTTTTTATATTGGTTTTTAAACTTTGTTTAAGTTAAATTAGTATTCATTTTGAATCTTAAATTTGAAATGAAATTTAAAAGTAAATTTAAAAGTAAATTTAAAAGTAATTTGTTTTTAAATGCTTTGTTAATGATAATTTAATCATTAATAAGAATAATGTTTATCTTAAAGTTAATTAGGATTTAATGATTTGTGATTTATTAAATTATTAAGTTAATTAAAATAGATAATTAGTTAATTTAATTTATTAATGATTTGGATTAATTAATTAAGTAATTAAGGGGTTTTAAATTAATTAATTAAGGTTTAAGATTAGTAATTAAGGATCATTAATTAGATAAGATTAGATTATTAATCAATGATTAGGAATTAATTAATCAAGTAGTTAAAGATTAATTAAGTTACAGTTAAGCACTTAATTAATTAAATAATTAGAGATTAATTAATTGGTTAATTAATTTGTAATTAATAATGATTAATCCAAGTTTAATTACTTAAGAAAAGTAACTAAAGAATTTTTAATAGTTAATGAAGATCATTAACTTGGGATTAATTAATAAACAAATAATATAATTAATGAGATTAATTAATTAAAATAATCATTTTTGGATTTGATTAAGTATAATTACTTAATGAAAGTAATTAAAGGGATTAATTACTCTATGTAATTAATTAATTAATATGATTAGTTTAAGTTAATCAATTGGTTTAATTAATTTAAATAACTACTTGATGATGAAATTAAGTATAATTACTTAATGGAGATTTATAAAGTGAAATACTTAGTGAAATAATTAGTAATGTTAATTACAGGACGTAATTAATTGAATATTGAGAGTAGTTTGGGTTTAATTACCTTAGGCAATTAATATGAAGGATAATTACTTAGAGAAAGTAATTAATAATTAATTACTTAGTGTAATTAATTTAATAATAAATTATTAAAGTTATTTGAAGATAATTAAGTGATGTAATTAATTAAGGGTAATTAATTACTAATGCGATTAATCAAGGCTGATTAATGAATAATTATTTAAAGATTAATCATTAAATATGATTAACAATTAATTGAAGAAGTAATTAAGGATCACTGATTTATATAATTAATGATGTAATTAAGGGTTGATTAATTAAGATTAATTAATCAATGGTAAGTGATTATGAGTAATTAATTAATGTAATTGATTAAGGATTAATGTAATTAATTATATTTAATTAATTAATGAAGTACTTAAAGGATTAATTACTATATTTGGTAAAGAATAATTAATTTGTGAAATTAATTAAAGGCTAATTACTTGAATGTAATTAAAGGGTAATTAATCAAGGATGATTAATTAAGGTGGATAATTAGAGGATAATTAATTAATTAATTTGTAATTAATTAACGGTTATGTAAGCAAGATTTATAATGATGAAAGTAATTAATTTAATTTACTTTAAATTAATTAGGTATGAAGTAATTAATTTAATTCATTTTAAATTAATTATAGTGTGATTAATAAATCATTGCTTATGTATGGATGGATGATATTGATTGCCTTGATTGGTTTGAGATCTCAGATATGAGATAAAGTAATGCTGTGTGATATGGATGCTTTGGTTGAAGTATGATGATAATGTGGATTATCTGTTTATGATGATAATATGAATTATCTGTTTATGATAATGATGTGAATTATCTATCTGTATGTATATAGATAATAAAATTGAATTGTTTTTACTTCAAAACAACTAGGACTTAAAAAATGAGCGTTTTGGATTTTGATGAGACCGTGATCTGATTTGCTACATTATAGCATGATAGGGGGTTCTCGCTTTGCGTTAGGTGGCGAATGGGAGACTCTTACCCCTACATGTCCCCTGAGGTAGTATAAGGCCTTGAGGGGTTGGTTGCGAGTCGAGAGGCTGGCCGTAAAAGCAAATTCGAGGTACCAATGTATGCCACAGCGGAGAGTTTTGTTTCGCTGTGTTGGTTTCTCTAAATCGATTATTTATGTTCTATTTGTGTTGTAATAACTAGACAGATGTTTATAACTGTCTAGTATGTGTTGAATAAGCTATGTAACTCTGATTGATGTTGTAAACTATGTAATTTTTGTGTGATTAATATAATTTATTCGTTCCGCTGTTTAGATTCTGATGTTGTTTCTTCTTTCTTCTCTATCTTTTCTCTTTTCTAATCCTTTCTTTCTTCAAGATGATATGACTTTCTGTGAAGAAAAAGCTGGGTCGTCACATTTGGTATCAGAGCGCTAGGTTGAGTAATACCTAGCTTTGGAGTGATTTCTTTCTTAAGAGAGCATATTTGTAATTTATGTATATATATATATATATTTGTTTCTACCTATCTGTTGGGTTACCTGTTTAGGTTTTCCAATATAAGTTATAAAGGTTGATGCGGTAGTGGTGTGTGTAACACGACTACCAATGGTTGGAGTTGAATGTTTGAGGTTGGAAGTGTATCTGTCGAGAATGTAGACCTAATACTATCTCGAGTAAGTTTTGCTGTGGTGAAAGGATTTATCGATCTCTGAAGGAAGCCTTTTAAAAGTTCGGAGTACATCTTTGAAGTGCAAGTTGGATGAGTAGAGTTAGGATCTGTCGGTTAGGCAGAAGCGAGTGATGGTATCTTGGCAACCTCAGGAAGTAGTAGCTGCGTAATGAGATGCAGTGACTATGGATTGTCTCCAAAGATGTTTTTCTTTGGAACAAGTTTAAGGAAATAGGTCTGCATCGGTGACGAAGCTGAGTTCAGCAAGGTGTTTTTGTTTGGTTTGAGATCCGAGTTTCTCGAAGAGCTTTGGATTAGGAATTCTTTGGCATTTGTATCAGTAGTGCAGCTCGGAGTGTTGTATGTGCCGGCAAGGTGGTTATCTGGATGAGCAGTTTTCTAGAGGTGAAGTTTAGAAGCAGCAGAGTGGATCCATTTCTTCAATGTATTGGCTAGATAAGCATAAGCTGTTCTAATTGGTAAAGAAAGAACGCTATCTTTGGATATTGGTCTGGATTGATCACAAAATGGACTTACGATAGTTGAATGTTCTCTTGGGTTATCAGAGTTTTTCCGGATGTCTTCAGGGAAGTCAGAGGTTTGTCCGCATCTGGAGATTGAGTTTTCTTATCGACTAGGATTCCAGGAGTGGTACCGGTGGTTCAGCTTAGTTGATGGATGGTTCCTAGAGATAGAGTTTGATGAAGAAGTTCAAGATTTGGTGGAATTTATGAGTTTTCTTTTATGGATCTATTAAGCCATATTTCTCTGTTGAGCCATTTTTCTAGGATGTGTTGTCCTGTTTGTGCTCGTGTTCTTCATCAGCATTTTCATCTACTCCAGACTAGAGTTGTGCAGCGGAAGCAGTTTGGGAGTGCATCTATTTTGTCTTTTCGGGTTAGGAGAAGTAAGTTCAGTCTTCTGATATTTGAGGAGTAGAGTTTGTGTTCTTGGTTTTGGTTGATCGTGAGAGGATCATTTTGTGGGTTGTTTTTGGTCCAGTTTGTTTCTAGAAGCATCAGCGTAGGTTGAGCTGATCGGGGAGGATGTAGGCAGCCCAGGATTGTCAGAAGGTTTGGTGGATAAGAGACGGAGAAATTTGGATTTCAAAGTCGGAGATTTGATTTTGGATAAGTTTTCTCTGATCGAAGGGAGCTATACAGTTTTGGTAAGACTGGGAAGCTAGCTCCGAGGTATATTAGATCTTTTCTATATTCTTGTGAGAATAAGTGTTTGGCCTACAGGATTGAATAGCCAGTTTGTATAACTGGGATTCGATGTGTTTCACGTATCTCTGAGGGAGTACGTGTATGATCCATCTCTGGTAGTAGAACCAGCAGTTCAAGAGGGTTTGGTTGTTGAGTCAGACTTGTCCATGATCTGATATCTTGTTTAGTTTTGTAGATCTAAATGAGTAGAAGCTCTGTAGCTTAGTTGTATAGACTGTTTGGATTCTGTACAGCGAGTATCCCAGTATTTATAGCTGGGAAACTCTAGAAAGTTCTATTCAGGATTTTGTCTGGATAGTTAAATTTGTTTGATATGGGTAAATTGGTTGCTATGGTTGTTAGCATATGATTGATAATATAAGCTGTGGTTTAAAATTAAAATCTTAGAGAGATTATTAAATTACCTTTGCTTTTAAATTTCGAAGACGAAATTCTTTTAAGGGGGAAAGAATGTGATGACCCAGAATTTTGGGCAATATCAATTTAATAATCTGTATTAAAAATTAATTTGATTTGATAATCTTTGTTAATAAGATTTGAATTGATTTAATAATCTTCCTTTAATAAATATTTAATTGATGAATTTTATCTTTTAAAGCTAATAAAATGTTTTCTATTTAATGTATATATTTTTGTATATATTGTAAATAGATAAGCTTTGTTTTAAATTTAACAAATAAAACATATTTTCTAATTCTAATATTTTTGGTAATTTGGAAATTATGATTTATTTAATATAAAGCTTTTTAAAAGTTATTTAAATAAATAACTATACGGTTTTAAAATATTTGAGATAAATGTTTAATTGTTTAAATTTATTTTAGCTTAACTTTAAATTTAAATTAATTAACAAAAAGGTTTGTTTTATCTTCTTTTTAAATATAGCTTGATAAATATGATTTGAAATGTATATAAGTTTAAAATACAATTTTACAAATAATACATTAATACATATAAGAAAATAATTAATTTATAATTTATAATATAGAGATAATTTCTTTTATAAATTATTTAATATTTGATAAATTGTTATTTTAACCAATTTTAATAATGTGTTATATATATAGATTTTTTTATATAAATAGGATTGTTATTTCAAATTGAATTTGTGTAGTTATATATGTATACATATATATCTTGATTTTAAAATTAGACTTTTGGATTTAATTTGAATTTGAATTTAAAGTTTTGAAATTCAAAAGATAAATATTTTAAATTGTTTTGGATTTTAGAATATATGTATAAATTTTAATTTATGAATACAATTGGTTTTATTTCTTTAAAATTTTCTATATATATATAAATAAGTACTTATAAACTAATTAATTAAGTATATACTTATATTAATCTTTATTAACATTTAAAATAAATACTAATTTTAAAGAGACAAGTGTTATTATCTTAAGGCTTCACATAACATGTGTAAACTAATAATATACTCAAATGACAAATGTTAATATATTGGACAAGTGTCCTTACTAAATTTCATTTTTCTTTTATTTTAATTAAATCATAAAATTTGCTTAAAAAACACATTTACTTCTCACCCACATTCTCTTTTTTCTATTCTTCAAAAAAAAATCTGAAAATAAAACTTCAGCCTGCATAATTTCTCAAAAACCAAATCTGAGAACACTCCCTCAAAACCAGAAACCAAAGCAAATCATCAACCTGTAATAGCATTTTCAATATCAAAAAGCATGTTTGCAAAGCTTCTTCTTCAACCTGTAATCCACTATAAAAATCAAGAGCATGCAAACTATTTTCAAGTTCAAAGCAAACACTGTAACTCATTTTTTCAAATTAATAAGCCTGTAGTTCCGTTTCAAACTCAAAGCCTGTTTCTTCTTCAACCTGGGATGAACAAGATTCTGCATCTTTTCAAACTAAAGCAAGCATGCAGTTTTAAATCAAAGCATTTTATTCAAGCACTCAAGTTTTTTAAAGCAAAGGGCAATTTGGTTTTAAAGTATCAAAAGCTTTTTCAAAAATTGGAGGCTCAGTCTTCATTCTCAAATCTTATGAGTAACATCACATTTTTAAAATTGAAGTATGATTATGGTTGCATGTTATTTCTGTGATAAATATGTATGGTGTGTATATATAAGTGCAATCTGCTGTGAATATATATGAATGTATAGTATGCATGCTGTGGTATATATGTTCTTTATTCTGTGTTTCCAAGCACAAGATTTTGATTCAAAAATCATTATCTCTTGACCTACTTGCTGTTTGGACTTAGGATTAAACAAAAATTGTTTGTTTAGTCATGAATTAAAGTTTAAAATTTATTTAAGTAAAAATAAATTTGGGAATTGCTCTGGAAACCATAAGAACAGAAATGCTTAAGCTTTGTCAAAATTTCAAACAAACAAAATTATAGTTTCAGGCTAAGGATTTGAAACATCATTCAAAAACTTGATTTTTAAAAATAAAATAATAATTTTTAGTGTTGGGATGAATGAGCAGTTCTGGACTGAACAGATAATGGGAAATTGGGTGTTTCTGGTGATCTCTGTGATCTGAAGGATTGTAATTCTTAGTGATGGTGGAGTAATGATCAGAGGATCGGGGAAAATTTTAAGCAAGGTGAATTGACCACCATGGTGGCGACAGTGGACGTTTTGAGTTTGTAACCCAAGTTTTGATTAGGTTGGATTTTTGGATCGGCACGTCTTCCCTAGTGGATCGAGTGCAACAGGATTCAGGGAAATGGAAGTAGGTGGGTTGACGAAGGCTTGGCCGGAGTTCCAGAAGCTCTGGTGGTCGGAGATGCGAGGACGAGGTGTTTCCAGGTTTTTCTTTTGGTTGTTCCAGGTTTGGATTGAGCACTCGAATTTGATTTCGAGTTGGTTGTGATGATCTGATGATTGAGATCAGGTTCGAAGGTGATTGGCGACTTAAGGGGATCGTCATTGATGATGGAGTTGAACGGCGCCATAGTGCATGTGCACGGTGCACCTCTTTGATTCTGGTGATGTCTTGTTTGATCAGTAAGGTTACTCGTGTTTTTCTCCAGTAATTTAATGTTTGGCTCGAAGTTTAGCTAGGTTTTGCTCGAAGCCAATAAGGATGGGCTCGGGTAGTTTTTGGTTACAGGTTTTCTTTTAAAACCTGTCTATTCAAATTTTAAAACGATTTGACATTTTGAAGGTAAAGATTTAATCAAAGTTTTAAACAAAGTCTTAAGTCTAAGTTTAAATTTGGATTCAAGTTTAGTTTGAATCTTAGTTTTGAGATAAATAAGTTTTAAGGAAATTTAAATTAAACAAATTCTAAATGTTTAAAGTATAATTTAAATGGTTTGAATTTAAAAATGAATTTTTAAAATTTAAAGCAAAGTTTAAAACTAAGTTTTAAACCAGTTTTTAAGCATGATTTCAAAATTTAAATTTGTATTCTAGTTTTGAAATAAAGTTTTTAAAATTTAAACTGTTTTAACAACTTTAAAATGTTTAAGTGTATTTAAAAGGTTTGAATTTAAAATGAATGTGGTTTAAATTCTTTTAAATTTATTTATAAAACAAGTATTTCTTTAACATGAGATTTAAAAGGTTTTTAAATTGGTTTTTAAACTTTGATTAAGTTGAATTTGCATTTATTTTAAATCTTAAATTTGAAATGAAATTTAAAAGTAAATTGTTTTTAAATGCTTTGTTAATGATAATTTAATCATTAATAAGAATAATGTTTATCTTAAAGTTAATTAGGATTTAATGATTTGTGATTTATTAAATTATTAAGTTAAAATGGATAATTACTTAATTTAATTTATTAATGATTTGGATTAATTAATTAAGTAATTAAGGGTTTTTAAATTAATCGATTAAGGTTTAAGATTAGTAATTAAGGATCATTAATTAGATAAGATAGATTATTAATCAATGATTAGGAATTAATTAATCAAGTAATTAAAGATTAATTAAGTTACAGTTAAGCACCTAATTAATTGAATAATTAGAGATTAATTAATTGGTTAATTAATTTGTAATTAATAATGATAAATCTAAGTTAAATTACTTAAGAAAAGTAATTAAAGAATTTTTAATAGTTAATGAAGATCATTAACTTGGGATTAATAAATAAATAATTAATTAATGTAATTAATTAGATTAATTAATTAAAATAATCATTTTTGGATTTGATTAAGTATAATTACTTAATGAAAGTAATTAAAGGGATTAATTACTCTATGTAATTCATTAATTAATATGATTAGTTTAAGTTAATTAATTGGTTTAATTAATTTAAATAATTACTTGATGATAGAATTAAGTATAATTACTTAATGAAGATTTATAAAGTGTAACTACTTAGTGAAGTAATTAGTAATGGTAATTACAGGATGTAATTAATTGAAGATTGAAAGTAGTTTGGGTTTAATTATCTTGGGTAATTAATATGAAGGATAATTACATAGAGAAAGTAATTAATAATTAATTAGTTAGTGTAATTCATTTAAAATAAATTATTAAAGTTATTTGAAGATAATTAAGTGATGTAATTAATTAAGGGTAATTAATTACTAATGTGATTAATCAAAGCTGATCAATGAATAATTATTTAAAGATTAATTATTAAATATGATTAATAATTAATTGAAGAAGTAATTAAGGATCATTAATTTATATAATTAATGATGTAATTAAGGGTCGATTAATTAGGATTAATTAATCAATGATAAGTGATTATGAGTAATTAATTAATGTAATTAATTAAGGATTAATGTAATTAATTAAGGATTAATGTAATTAATTATAGTTAATTAATTAATGAAGTAATTAAAGTATTAATTATTATATTTGGTTAAGAATAATTAATTTGTGAAATTAATTAAAGGCTAATTACTTGAATGTAATTAAAGGATAATTAATCAAGGATGATTAATTAAGGTGGATAATTAGAGGATAATTAATTAATTAATTTGTAATTAATTAATGGTTATGTAAGCAAGATTTATAATGATGAAAGTAATTAATTTAATTTACTTTAAATTAGTTAAAGATGAAGTAATTCATTTAATTCATTTAAATTAATTATAGTGTGATTAATAAATCCTTGCTTATGTATGGATGGATGATATTGATTGCCTTGATTGGTTTGAGATCTCAAATATGATATAAAGTAATGTTGTGTGATATGGATGCTTTGGTTGAAGTATGATGATAATATGATGATAATATGAATTATCTGTTTATGATGATGATGTGAATTATCTATCTGTGTGTATATAGATAATAAAATTGAATTGTTTTAACTTTAAAACTACTTGGAATTAAAAAAAATGGCATTTTGGATTTCGATGAGACCGGGATCGGGTTTCCAGATTTGGATATCCGAAAACCACATCGATCAAAATTGACAATAGGTCGAGAATCTCAAGTGAAGATGAAGATTCAGAGTGCAAGGGTTATCGTCGTTAACTCTGAGGGTGATTCCGAAATGAGTGTAATGAGATAATGCCTTCAGTTTTGTTCGAACCCGGAACGAACTTGTATGGATTGAATGCTTTCAGAACATCGTCAAGTGGACGATGAGCATTCTAAGTGATGTGTTCTATAAAGGTAATTGTAGCCTCAAGCCTCATCAACCGGGAATGGCTAAAACATGAGAGGTGCAACAAGGCAAAGTGGGTAGCACCCAAGTAGGACGAGATTTTCCCCTGTCTAGAGGTCCCTTTTATTCGGCTGTGTGGGCAGTTGTGAGCCCCAACTGCCGGGGTTGTCTTTTTCGGGACTTTCCAGTAAGGGATGGTTCCGGCCCTGTGTTGCAGGGGATTGGGAGTAATCCTCGGTGCGTTGATCTAGGCCACGTACTATGACGGACGGTACCCCAGTAGCCTTGCCATTGTATGGAATCCAATCTCCAATAAGTGCCGTACATTTTAGTTGTGCCCAACTATATTGGAACGTGAGATGTAAGCATTCCAGCTATTTCTGTATTTTACTTGAAAACACTAGACCCTATTATAATACCACTAGATTTCCTATCAAATGTTTTGGTTAGTGTAAGGTAAAAACTTACCCATGTTTATGTGTGGCGAGTCTTACGTGATGCCTTTCTTTTCAAAGGTTTTCAAAGTTAAGCAACGTTAACCTGTTACTCACACCAGACCCATGTCTGACCTGGAGTTTATCTTTGGTTTACTTAAACTCTTGGGTACTCAATTTTTTACGAGTAGACAAGGGATTCAGGTTAGCTTTGACGAATTGTGGTGGAGCAATGGAGCAGGAGGCTTTAGCGTTGTATATATATAGTGTTCCGCCATGTTAGTATCCATGAGTCGATTGTTTATGTTGTATTTGTGTCGTAATAACTAGACATGTGTTTATAACTGTCTAGTATGTGTTGAATAAGCTATGTAACTCTGATTGATGTTGTAAACTATGTAATATTTATGTGATTAATATAATTTATTCTTCCACTGTTTAGATTCTGATGTTGTTTCTTCTTTCTTCGCTATCTTTTCTCTTTTCTATTCCTTTCTTTTTCAAGATGATAGACTTTCTATGGAGTAAAAGTTGGGTCGTCACACCAGGTTATCCCTGCATCTCTAAGGCATCTCCACACCTCAATGGGGATGTCATCAGGCCCTAATGTCTTGCCTACTTTCATCCGTTTTAGCGCCTCCTTTAACTCAGATTCTTGAATTCTCTAAACAAAATGTCTATGGGTGTCATCAAAAGAGTCATCCAGCTCGATCGTAGTACTATCACCTTCTCCATTGAATAGCTTGTCGATGTAATCTCTCCATCTATTTTTTACCAAATCGTCCTTTACCAAAGGTCTATTATTGTCATCATTGATGCATTTTACTTCGTCGAAGCCTCTCGTCTTCCTCTCGTAGAGCTTAGCTATCCGGTAGACATTTTTTCACCCTCCTTCGCACTTAGCTTTTGATATAGAACGCCTGACCACTTGATTCACTCACCGCTCTCTTTGCGTTTTTCTTTGTCACTTTTTACTTTTGCATGTCGCCCTCACTTCTATGATGATGTAAGCACTTATAGTATTCCTTCTTCTCTTTGATAGCCTTTTGCACATCACTGTTCCATCACCATGTAGGATCAATTTCACCCTAGAGGGGGGGGGGGGGGTGAATAGGGTGATGCTATTAATTATAAAAATTATTGCGGAAGTTTATAAAATATTTTCAACATAGATATACCAGAATTATAGTAGCACAGATAATAGCAGAATAATAAATGCAGAAATAGAACGACACAGAATTTACTCAGCTTCGGCAAAACCCTGCCTATGTGCTACCCCTAAGTTTTCTACTGGAAATTAGGCAGTCAGACGCTTACACACGTAAATTCGCGACACCCGCTATCGACTAACCTTAACTCTATGCTCAAAACCCTTCCACAACTCAGCCACCGAGTTGCCAATTCTCAAACTACACCACCGTAACTCGTCCCCTAGTCACACGACTAGAAAATACAAAATTTTAAAACAGAAAATAAAAACACTTTAAAACAATAAAATAAATAAACCCTAATTTTCAACACTAAAGCCCAATAATAAAATTATAGCCGACCCAACTATTATTGAATAATAAAACACTGTCCCCTTTTCTTTTATTCCTTCGGCCGTATCTATGCTTGTGAAAAATGGCGTTCGTCCTCTTTGCGAAAACTAGGGTTTTTTTTGGGAATTGAGTCGCCGCTTCAATTTGTTGCTGATGCTTCAACTTCTTTTCTTCGATCAATTAGATTGCTCGTGGCTTCTTCAATTTAGTCGAGTACTGGTATGTGCTTTTACTTTTCAATTTGCCTATGCTCGACTTGATTCGAGTTGAAAGATTTGTTCTTTGTTGCTTGAACTCGAATGCATTTTTCGGCGGGTGATTATTTGGGTTAAATAGGATTTGAATTCCTATATTTTCGTTCATTTGAGTTTACTTTAATTCGTTTATAGATTTATCTCGGCCACTTAATTTTGCATGAATGCTGTGATTTGGTCTGACTTATTCAAATCGTATATTTTTATTGCTAGTTTATCACGGCTCGATTCTGACTTTGCTTGGACGCCATGGTGTTGAATTCTTTGACGATGTTGATTTCGTACTCTCTGATTTTCTGAATACCACGGCTTTGGGTTTCTACATTTGAACTTGACATTGTTTATTCATGTTAACATAACTTGACTTGTTCACTGTATTGCAGTTTCTGGTCTGTTTTTGTTTGTCTGGAGTTGTTTGTGTCTTGCTCTTGACCATTGTCTTTGTTAACCATTCATGTGTGTTTGCCTGTAGTATTGCAGTCTTTGACTTTGATTGTTCGATTACTGTCCTTGAATCTCTTCATATTGAAGTCTTCAACAATGCCATGTTTGTGTAAGGAGTTGCTGTCTTGTACATGAATTGGTCTGCACTTCATGTTGTTTGTATATATGTATACAAGTGTGCATGCATTTACTTCACTGCTCATTATTCTGCACCACTTGTATACCATCTGGAGCTTGTTGTATATATGATATGCTAGCTTGAGTTATGTAGTTCATGTGTTCTGTACATTCATGTGCTTATTCCTTTATGCGGTAGCTGGACTTGATCTTGTTTCATGTTGGCTTCATGTGTATAGTTGCGTGGTCTTTGTTTTCTGGTCTGGTGCAATGTGACTATGCCTGTTGCCTTTGGCTTCACTGTGCATATATATATGTGTTGTTTGGTCCGGATTTTTGGCCTTCACTTTGGCATTTCAACTGGTTGCCTCGAGTACATATGTGTGTACTGCATTGTTTTTATAAGTTGCAAACTTGAGTCTTGTATTGTATTGCGGTGAGTTGCTTGTACATGCCTCGTTTATGTTCCGTTCACCATTTTTGCACTAACTGGACAATATATATATATGTGTGTGTGTGTGTGTGTGTGTGTGTGTGTGCATGCTTCTTTCAACTTATTTGGAACTTCATCATTTTGCTGCTCCTTGATGTTCTTGATTAGTGCATTTTTATTGTGGCTTCACTTTGAACCGTTACATGTGTGCTCGAGTCTGGGTTTGCACATGAACTGGTTCATGACTTGTTGGTTCTAGCTACACCATGACTCGAGTCTGCCTGCATCTATATCAATCCATATCATCACTTTGATATTGCAGTCTGGTCTTGGTCGAGTTGGACTGTCTAGCCTCTGTTTTCATGTGTATGACTTAAACTTTGGTCGAGGCTTCATTTATGTGTCTTGACCATTTCATTTGAACTTGTACATTTTGACTTCACCTGTGTCAAATCCAGCTTGCAGCTCGGGTTTGACCTTGTGCTCGTGTTGCGAGTTTATTTTTATTGCACTTGAGTTGAACCCGACTTTTCATTTGGGTTTGACCTGTGCTCACCTCTCCCTGTAACTTTATCAAGTGTATATTGGTGTGCACGGCCTTGTGGCATGTACAGTGATACACTGTGCATGTCATGGGCTGTTCGTGTATGATGAATTCAAATTTAAATGATGACGAATAACCTAAATAACCAAGGCAAATATTATTTTCAAATACACATTTTATTTTATACTGCAAAAATATTTCCCTTTCAATTTTACTACGTCAGTGTATATTTTTGCAGATTGCTCAGATGCTGGATTGAATCTGGAATGGAGTTAAAGATAAATACGAGTGAATAAGCGATATGTAGTGAGGTGCATTTGTAAATTAGAAATTGTGTTGTAATCAAATTTTTATTGTAATTGAAATTGTATATATATAGTGAGAGCTTTAATTTGTGCTATTCAAAATTGTAATAAATATTTGTTTGAATAAAATATCTGTTTTAGTTCAAATTCTGTGTTATTTATTTTATTCATGAAATATTTATTTAATTATGTGAAAAATATAATAGTACATTAACAAATACATTTAAATGAATATATATATATATATATATATATATATATGTTTATTATCATCAAACAAAAATCATATACTCGCATATTCAACAATCTCTCCCTTTTGATGATAACAAACATATATTTAAGATTTTGAATTTGTTAAATGTATTTGATCATTCAATTTTCTCCCCCTATTTGAATGCTCCCTCTCTGCACAAAGCCCTCCCTTCATACATGCATGTAAATAAAAATATGCAAATAAGCCTAGATGCAAATAGAAAATATTTGACCTTTATTTGTCAAAATCTTAACTTTTGTCTCCCCCTTTTATTATCAACATAAGAGTAAGAGATAAAGTAATAGACATTAATACAACATTAAAACTAAATCAAATATAAATATTAAGTTTCAATAAACAATCAAACAAAAATAATAAATACTCTGTTTGAAGCATATTCCACTTTAGAATGATAGAGATGATGTCATCATATAAAACCATATAATTGTGTCTATTTGTGGTGTATTTATATTAGGACTTTTAAATGAGATTAGTAGTATTCTTATTTTTTTATAAAAAAATAAATTCAAGTATCTTCTAACCATGCATAACCGTGAAGACTTTTAAATGGGATTAGAATCAACTTGTCTATTTAAATATCAATTTTGTTATGCGTTCCATACATGCATAACTGTGAGGACATTTAAATGAGCATAGAAGCACATAATCAAAAATTCCAAGTAATTCACCCATGCATAATCGTTAGGACTTTTAAATGAGATTAGTAGTATTCTAATTTTTTTATAAAAAAAAAGATTCAAGTATCTTCTAACCATGCATAATCGTGAGGACTTTTAAATGAGATTAGAATCAACTTGTCTATTTAAATATTAATTTTGTTTTGCGTTCCATACATGCATAACCGTGAGGACATTTAAATGAGCATAGAAGCGCATAATCAAAAATTCCAAGTAATTCACCCATGCATAACCGTGAGGACTTTTAAATGGGGGTGAATACTTTAGATCCTTTTTATTTGTTAAAAAAAATAATGAAATGAAAAATGAATGATTCCCGTTTAAAATACCACATATTGACATACTATATTGGATATTGATGAGTGATGGTTGTTAGAAATATGATGGAAATAGAGATGGTCATGGAATTTTTACCAACAAAAAGTTTTTATAACTCCTATTCAAATTTCTAAAAAAAATTACTAAATATACCGTCTCAAGTTATAATATATGATTAATATCAACACTCATCAATTTTTCGATCACTATTTATCTGTTCGATAATTAGTAGGGAGTCAGATTATTTAATGTAATCATTTAAGATCAAATCCAAAAATAATTATAAAATCAATTTTTTTTAAAAGATGACTAATCTGAAAACAAGGTCAACTATTCTCTAAAGGGGTTTTATAAGAAAATTTATGCTATTTGAAAATATTTGAAATGAAAATATGCAGGTATTTTCTTTGAAAAACGATGCAGCTACTGAATGTCCAAATATAAATCACGTTCCACTAGTAATTTTTCTATCAACTGGATTACCATTGTAATCTGCATCTGAATTTCTTTTCACTCAAAATTATTATTAGTTGAATGTTATAGACTATATCATGAAGTGTGCAATAAAATATCTCAAAATCATTTTTAACAACTTTTTAAAAGAAATTCTCTTGAATTTGAATTGAAGCCGTGTAAATAATCAAAAACTGTGAATATAGAGTCAGCCGTAAAATAACCAAATGTATTATCATCCAATAAAACACTATTATTAATCCAAACTTATATATATGAAGTAATTCAAAGATTCTAGAGATTGTTATAGTGTTCTTGGCATAAGAATATAATTGGGTAACAATTTTGAATAAGTCAGAATCAAAATCATCATTCATTTCATCATGACATTACTGGCTGATTTAATTCAGATTACGGTGCAGATTATCACATTTAATATACCGAAGAAACATACCATTACCTCTTTTACTTTTACGATAATTTTCGTTGTTGCCCATTGTGACTCTGTCACCTTTATACTAGGCTAACGAACTTTGCTTTGTCGCCCGTTGTGTCCTTGGAACAGCCATAATCCAAGTAACACTATTATAGTTCCTTAGCCTGCCACCACACATATACGATGAAAGATTTTTGTGACATATTTGTTTTTATAGGTCCATGGTTGTTAGTCGCAAAATATTTTGAAAAATATGTTTGTGAAGACCAAAACTATTTACATATGTTTCTTTCGGCACCCAAATTTGTTTAACTTTGAGGGATTTTATATTTGTGCCTTTTGGAACCAAATTGGTATACTTTTCACGTGTTTGGGTCTATACCAACAATTATTTTGATTGTGCTCAAATTTTCGACAATGCACATTGAATTGACTTGATTAATTTCATTTCTAACATTTTCAGATTGATTATATCCAAGTCCTTGTCTAACTGTATTAACAGTTTGTTTTCCTAGTAGCATATTCAACGATCTTTCTCTTTTGGAAAATTTTCTTGAAGTCGTTGACAGTTGTTGGACTTGTGTTTTGAGTGATTCGTTTCCATTCAATAATTGGGTGCACCTTTTAATAGAATTTTCTCTTCTAGTATTTTCACTCTCTTTCAAAATCAAAATATCATTTTCAAGCAATTTAATTGTACTTTCTGTTTTTTAAATTATTCTACGAATTTTGGACACTTATCACACTTAGGGATCCTATTTTGATAGTTTTTAACTAACTGGTCAAGTTGTTTATTTGATTCTATCAAAATATCTTTTTGTGATTCAAGTTTAGCGTATTTCTCCCTAGGTCTTTCGAAATAGCCATTTACTTCGCTGAAATATATAAGTAATTCTGAGTGAGTGAGTTTTGATACCTCGCTTGGCTCATCATCGTCACTATTAGTTATATCTCCTCATAGGCACAATTTTACTCTATCACTCTCACTGCCAGTGCTTTTACAATCATCACTTTTATTCCACGTGGCTGCAAAACTTTTCCTTTTTGAATTCTTTTCTTGGCCGTGTTGAAGTCGAGGACAATTGGGCTTGATGTGTCCGGGTTTGTTGCACTTGTGATAGAAGATCTCCCGTTCTTCTGGGTTGTTTAGTGCTTTGAATATTCTGCTTTTTAATTTTTGATTTAGAGCTGGATTTCTGTATTGGCGGCTCCACTTTTTGAATCTCTTCATTAGTAGCGCCAGCTCAGCCGCTCCATCATCATCGTCCTCATCACTACTACTTTTTACCAATCCTATTAAACTCGTTTCTTTAATTGAGTTGATTGGGGATGATTTCTCATTGCTATTGACTTTTGCACCATATATTGCATCAAAAGTATTCCAGATTTTCTGTGCATTTTCACAATAAGAGATAAAGTTAAAATTATCTTGATTAATATGAGAATATAATATATGCATAGCAAGAGCATTAATCGAAATAATTTTATCATTTGTTATATCATACCCATTTTCAATAATATCCCAACATTTAAAATTAACAAATTTAAATAAAATTCCATTTTTAATATCCAATTCAAGAAATCTATTCCGTTAAAAGTAGGAGGGATAATACAGGACCGACCCTCAGTAAAAGTAGCCATTTAAAAATTCAAATTTGTATAAAAAAATTGGTCTCTGAAAAATCAAAATTTTAAAACAAAAATGGCTTTTGTACCAAGCTCTGATACCACTTGTAGGATCGATTTCACCCTAGAGAGGGGTGAATAGGGTGATGCTATTAATTACAAAAATTATCGTGGAAGTTTATAAAATATTTTCAACACAGATATACCAGAATTATAGCAGCACAGATAATAGCAGAATAATAAATGCAGAAATAAAACGACACAGAATTTACCTAGCTTTGGCAAAACCCTGCCTACGTGCTGCCTCCAAGGTTTCTATTAGAAATTAAGCAGTCAGACGCTTACGCATGTAAACTAGCAACACCCGCTATTGACTAGCCTTAACTCTACACTCAAAACCCTACCACAACACAGCCACTAAGTTGCGAATTCTCAAACTATACCACCGTAGCTCGTCCCCTGGTCACACGACTAGAAAATACAAATGTTTAAAAGAGAAATTAAAAACACTTTAAAACACTAAAATAAATAAACCCTAATTTTCAACACTAAAGCCCAATAATAAAGCTATAGCCGGCCCAACTATTATGAAATAATAAAACACTGTCCCCTTTTCTTTTATTCCTTCGGCCGTATCTTTGCTTGTGAAAAATGGCATTCGTCCTCTTTGCGAAAATTAGGGTTTTTTTGGAAATTGAGTCGCCGCTTCAATTTGTTGCCGATGCTTCGATTTCTTTTCTTCGATCAATTAAATTGCTCGCGGCTTCTTCAATTTAGTCGAGTACTGGTTTGTGCTTTTACTTTCAATTTTCCTTTGCTCGACTTGATTCGAGTTGAAAGATTTGTGCTTTGTTGCTTGAACTCGAATGCATTTTTTGACCGGTGATGATTTGGGTTAAACAGGATTTGAATTCCTATATTTTCGTTCGTTTGAATTTACTTGAATTCGTTTATAGATTTATCTCGGCCACTTGATTTTGCATGAATGCTGTGATTTGGTCTGACTTATTCAAATCGTATATTTTTATTGCTTGTTTATCACGGCTCGATTCTTACTTTGCTTGGACGCCATGGTGTTGAATTCTTTGACGATGTTGATTTCGTACTCTCTGATTTTTTGAATACCACGGATTTGGGTTTCTACATTTGAACTTGACATTGTTTATTCATGTTAACATAACTTGACTTGTTCACTGTATTGCAGTTTCTGGTCTGTTTTTGTTTGTCTGGAGTTGTTTGTGTCTTGCTCTTGACCATTGTCTTTGTTAACCATTCACGTGTTTGCCTGTAGTGTTGTAGTCTTTGACTTTGATTGTTCGATCACTGTCCTTGACTCTCTACGTATTGAAGTCTTCAACAGTGCCACGTTTGTGTAATGAGTTGTTGTCTTGTACATGACTTGGTCTACACTTCATGTTGTTTGTATCCATGTATACAAGTGTGCATGCATTTACTTCACTGTTCATTATTCTGCACCACTTGCATACCATCTGGAGCTTGTTGTATATATGATATGCTAGCTTGAGTTATGTAGTTCATGTGTTCCGTACATTCATTTGCTTATTCCTTCATGTGATAGCTGGACTTGATCTTGTTTCATGTTGGCTTCATGTGTATAGTTGCATGGTCTTTGTTTTCTAGTCTGGTGCAGTGTGACTATGCCTGTTGCCTCTGGCTTCACCGTGCATATATATGTGTTATCTGGTCTGGATTTGTGGCCTTCACTTTGGCATTTGAACTGGTTGCCTCAAGTACATATGTGTGATTGCTGTTATATGTTGTAAACTTGAGTATTGTATTTTACTGTGGTGAGTTGCTTGTACATGCCTCGTTTATGTTTCGTTCGCCAATGATGCACTGATTGATCGATATATATATGTATGTGTGTGTGTGTGTGTGTGTGTTCCTCTGAACTTATGTTGATTTGGAACTTCATCATTTTGTTGCTCCTTGATATTCTGGATTAGTGCAGTTTTATTATGGCTTCACTTTGAACCATTACATGTATGTTCGAGTCTGGGTTTGCATATGAAATGGTTCATGACTTATTGTTGGTTCTAGCTGCACTGTGACTCAAGTCCGCTTGCATCTGTATCAATCAATATCATCACTTTGATATTGCAGTCTGGTCTTAGTCGAGTTGGACTGTCTTGCCTCTGTTTACATATGTACGACTGGAACTTTGGTCGAGGCTTGATTTATGTGTCTTGACCATTTCATTTGAACTTGCACATTTTGACTGCACCTGTGTTGAATCCAGCTTGCAGCTCTGGTTTGACCTTATGCTCGTATTATGACTTTATTTTTATTGCACTTGAGTTGAACCCGACTTTTTATTTCGGTTTGACCTATGCTCACCTGTCCCTGTAACTTTATAAAAGTGTATATTGGTGTGCACGGCCTTGTGACATGTACAGTGATACACTGTGCAGGTCACAAGCTGTTCGTGTATGATGAATTCAAATTTAAATGATGACGAATAGCACAAATAACCGAGGAAAATATTATTTTCAAAATACACATTTTATTTTGTACTGCAAAAATATTTCCTTTTCAATTTTACTACGTCAGTGTATATTTTTGCAGATTGCTCAAATGTTGGATTCAATTTGGAATGGAGTTAAAGTAAATACGAGTGAATGAGCGATATATAGTGAGGTGCATTTGTAAACTAGAAATTGTGATGTAATCAAATTTGTATTGTGATTGAAATTATATATATATATATATATATATATATATATATATAGTGAGAGCTTGAATTTGTACTATTCAAAATTGTAATAAATATTTGTTTGAATAAAATACCCATTTGAATTCAAATTCTATTTTATTTATTTTATTCAGCAAATATTTATTTAATTATGTGGAAAATATAATAGTACATTAACAAATACATTTAAATGAATATATATATATATATATATATGTTTATTATCATCGAACAAAAATCACATACTCCAATATTCAACACACCATGAATCTTTAGATTTGCGTTTATTTCCTTTCGTTATCCCAAACAATTCAGTAGCCACTTTCTAAATGCGCGTTGTAATCTTGTCCCATATGTCATTTGATTCTCCTTCCATATTCCATGCCCCTTCTCCCATCACTCTATCCTTAAACTCCCATGGGGCATCTCCTTTGAGCTTAGCCATTTCGTCCGATTAATTTTTTTTCTCCTTTATCCTGTTGAACACGTATTCGAAGACAATTCTTAGAAATTAGTAGATGATGTTATGAGATGACACATTCTCTATGTATGACTTTGCAATCTACACAAGCTCGTTTTCCACCACTTCTAGTATGGACAAAATCAATCTAGCTAGAGTGTTGTCCACTACTGAAAGTAAGTAAATGTGATTGTCTCTTAGGTATTAACTATCATGAGGTCATAAGCAATAGCGAATATAAGTATTTATTCTCTTTCTTGGTTTTTATCACCATATCCAAAACCACCATCCATTCTCTCAAACCCCCCACTAGTTGTATCAACAGTGGTCGTGGAAATATCCACCTATGAAAAGTTTCCCTCTATTAGGCACATCTCTAACCACGACATCCAACTCTTCCTAGAAATTCCTCTTGACGGCTTCACTTAGGCCTACTTGTAGGGTATAGACACTAATGTCATTCAGAATCATATCACCAACTACCAGCTTGACTTGGATGATCTTATCCCCTTGTGTCCTAACATCGACCACTCCATTTTTAAGATTCTTGTTAATTAAGATGTCTAACCCATTCTTGTTATGTTCTTTTCCCGTGTACTATAACTTGAAGCCTGTATTCTCCACCTACTTCGCTTTCCATTTAGTCATATGAATGCATACGATATTTACACGTCTTATAGTCATAGTTTCATTATCTCTCTTAAATTTCCTATTAAGGATCCTACATTCCAACTACCTATCTGAATCCTACTTTCATTGACTAGCTTCCTTACCCCTTGTATTTGTCGAGTAAAGTGCAAATACCCTTGCCCATTTATCACTACACTGGGGCATCAATGTAGCGCGCCACTAAGGGAGTGATGACCCAACCCTTGCATACTTTTCACCATACTCGAGCCTCGATATGGTGTGCGACTAAAGGAGTGGCGATCCAATCCTTGCTCACTTATCACCATACCCGAGCCTTGATATGGCACGTCGCTAAGAGGGTTACACCCCCAATGAAATATAAAGGTTCCATTTCCATAAGCGGGACTATGGTTCTCATGTTTGCTCGCCAAGCCTATCACAACCCTCCTTCTTTATCCTAGGTTGGGACAGGCTATATAGAAAACCACAGAGGTGGAGTTATACTTAATATATATATATATATATATATATATATATATTTGAAAAGAGTACAATTTTGTAAATAAACAGGAAGAAATATAATGCAAAGAGAGAGAGAGAGCATTAATTATCCTTTTATGTTATTTACTGTAATTAATATATGTTACATGTTCCAGAAATAAAAAATAACAAAATAATTTAATGGAAATGAATATATCTCACGTTATATAGTGCATATAAATAGAAGAATTTTTTTTTAAAAAACAAATGTATGTTACTTATGTTGGAAAAAATAGATGACAATATATTTAAGTGTATGTAATGTTGTAGGAATAGAAGTACCAAAATAGGAAATTAAATCATTATATAAAAATAAAACGGTGAATTCAATTTGAACATGGGAAGAAGAGATTCTAGATAGCTTAGAGGTGAGTGGAAACATTATTATAATATATATATACACAAATTGTTTTAATCATACTCTTTTCCTATCTAAATCTTTGGGTCCAAATTAAATGTATACCTTGTTTTCCTATCTAAGATCTTTTAGGTCTATATTGAAAATATTAGGATGCTTTGGAAATGATTTAGATTTTATATATATTTACTGTCATGCTTTGGAAACACTGGGATTATATTTTAGATCGATTTCTCTTTTGAAAACATTGTTAAGATGGAATAAAATTCACCTATTAGTCTGATTAGATCGATATTTGACAATGTAATAAAATGAATTAGATTAGAAGTTTTTCTCTAGATCTAATTGGAATAGATATTTTTGATTTCAAAGGATTGATTAGGTTAAATCAGTAGTTTGTATATATAATTTTGAACTTGATATGATTTAATTGATATTATTAATTAAAAAGGACTAGTTTATACGTGCAATTTAAAACTAGATCTAGACCCTAAAAATATTGGTAAACTTGTTAGAACTAGGGTAACAATTGTAATAATAGGAAAACTAGAATATGGTAGAAATGTATTACCTAATCGTGTCCCTAATCACATTATTATTGAAATTAATTACCTTACAATAGTAAAAGTAATAGTAGGAAAAAAGGAAATTAAACGTAAGGAATATAAAATCAAAACTGAAACAAAAACTAGTAGAACACACAAAATCCGACCTCCCCGGTCAACTGGTCACTTAGGGCTAGTCGATCTTTAGGGGTCAAGCGCCCCAAAGAAAACGATCAACCGGTTCATGATTTATGGGTAAGCTTGAACCTCGGCCTAAGGCCTAAAAATTAATGATTGTTTATATTATTAGATTGTTGTGGTTTGCTAGTAGTAGGGAAAGTAGCTCCCTAAGTTTTAAACCCCGAGCCTTCCATAGAAGGTGAATGGTAGATGTATCAGACCCTAAATTGTTTAAATTGGTGAACGTATGTCGACATCTACACTTCTCTTCATCGTTTATGATTTACTACGACGGACGCGTATCATCCAAGGTGGACGTGTATCATCCTAGGGGAGAAAGGAGAGCGGAAAAGCTTGTATATCAGATCCTAAATCTTCAATAGGAGGCACATCATCAAGGTTGTGTATCGGCACCCGACCTTTCCCACAGAATGCGAATTACGGTGGATGTGTATCGTCCATAAGACGAGGCCCGTAAGTGGAAATCATTGTAAGGAGGAGGAGAGCTGGATAGCTAGTGTATCAGACCCTAAGTCTTTCAACATGATGAGCGCGTGTTAGCACCTAACCTTCTCTAGTGTACAAGACTTGAGTGTATTGTTGTAGTTGGAGATGTAGTCCCACGGTAATTAAGTATAGAGGATTGGATGATAGAGGTATAGTTTTGATCCATACTTATTAGCCAATAAGTTTTATACCCATTAGCGTATGAGTTAGAAATCATAGACTTTGGAACCTTAGGATATAATATAGGGACTGTACATTTAAAACCTTATGGTCCCATAGTGTATGTTTATAACTTATTGCATATTGTCACTATATCATGATCATGTATTCATTCACCAAAATTTTGTCTGATCCACTCCCTCCTTTCTATTTTATACCCCTACCACCAGATGACATGTTAGAGGTGGATTTGACATGGTACATGGATAAAGGAGCTTGATGTTGGAGTTCTCATATTATTCATTATTGCTCTTGTAATCATTTATTGTATCAAATGTGTATAAAGTTTACATTATAATTTGAAAGCAGTGTATATGTAAGACAAGTATTTTGAAAATTGTTTTAGTAGATGTCTATTAAATGTGTTTATATTTTAATTCCTTCCGCTGTGAGATTTGAAAATGTAGAATGTCTTAGAACTCCACCCTTATAAATACGTTCTTTAAGGTTTTTTATCCCAACAGCTCAAATTTCTTGGCATGGTGTGTCCAAAAGTCATATTTGGCTTCAGAACGATGTGTCGAGAGGTGCAGGTTGTTACATTTTCTATCAGAGCTAAGGTTTAGGATTCCCTAAGGATTAGTCACATATTGAGAGAACGTATTTGACGCAGCGGATAAATCGAAACAAACTTCAATCGATGGAATGTAGCAATCGGTGAGTTGAGAATACTGCAAGGCCCAAATCCGTTGATCCAAAGATACCGGATTCTAGCTATCTTCGTCTCGTTGATCGCGCACGATACCGAGAAAGAAGATCTACGATTCTTCGTACGTTGATCTAGCGCACTAGATACCGTGAATCGGCTTCTACGATCGTTGAATCGAGCGCACTCGATTAACCGAAAGAGGAGATAGGAGATCACACTCAAATACCAATTTGTATGAAAGCACAAAGCTAACAAAAGAGAATTTTTATTCAAAAATCAACAACCATTACAAATGATATCACCCGCCTATTTATAGGTTTTATAACTCAACTCCCACGACTCAACACAACACATAGGTCGTGAACGACCTATCAAACCCGCGATCTAAAATTTACAACACAACAACACTCTAGGTCGTACACGACCTATCAAACAAGTACAACACCAAACACGACTTATATATATGTACAAAATCACGACCTTGCAACCTTCAGCAGCGACTTAAGAATGCGCGTCTTGAAATCGGTCGTTGAACGACTTAAGCATTTGAGCGGCATAGCGACTTATGTATCTCAGCGACTTAAAAATATACGGCATAAGCTTGGATGACATAAAGACTGTAGCGACCCAGAATGAGCGACCTAAAAAAAAATCAGCGACCTAATATGTCTTCACACGACCTATCTTCGCGCGACCTAAAAAAAAATACGCGGCAACACTCTTCAGCGACTTAAGAGTTAGGTCGTTCGCGACTTATAGAAGTTAGGTCGTTCGCGACCTAGGGAAACTGTAACCCGCCTTCCCCAGCACTCTTCATACGACCTAACTAGATCGTAGGTCGTTGCACGACCTATCACTATGTAGCTTTCTGAACCTCCTTCCTTGCAACGACCTATCCCCAAACGACTTAGCAAATTAACTCGTTCTTCATTAAATCGCGAAATCCCACTAGGTCGTTGCCGACCTAAAACTTGTTGCACTGAATCATGTAACTCGATAGGTTGATCTCTTTGGTCCGTTAGGTCGGTTGGACGACCTATCAACACACTAGGTCGCAGCCGACCTAAATACAACACAAATTGCACATCTCGGCCTTCACTAGGTCGTTCACGACCTTTGCTAGGTCGCCGGCCCCCATATGATTGTAGAATCTGACGTATTCCATCATCTAACACATTAGGTTGTAAGTCGTTATGGACTTCACGACTTGAAGCAATCGAACCCACCTCCTGGCCTGCATCATCCTCCCCTGGTTGAGAAAAATTCGACCTCGAATTTGTAAATTCCTCCACCTCAGATTGTTCATCCCCATAATATGGTATAAGATGCTTAACATTGAACACGTCAGAAGTGTATATGTCCTCCGGTAACTTCAACTTATAAGAATTCTCATTAATCCGTTTCACAACTTCTACAGGTCCAAATTTTCTGGCTTTCAACTTATTATAAGTGCCCACTGGAAAACGATCCTTTGTTAATACAGCATACACCAAATCACCTTCGTTAAATTCAACATTTCGTCGCTTTAAATCTGCAGACTTCTTATACTTCTCATTCGACTTTTCCAATCGTTCCTGAACGATCCTGTGGCACTCCGTCAAACCTTCAACAAAATCAGCAGCTCGTTTAACCGTCCCCTTTGGTTGTGGTACCACCGCTAAGTCCAACGGTCCCCTGGGTAAATTTGAATATACAATCTGAAATGGACTGTAACCCGTACTACGATTCATGGCATGATTATGAGCAAATTCTGCTTGGCATAACTTCATGTCCCAACTTTTCAAATTATCCTGTACAAGACATCGCAAAAAATTTCCCAATGACCTGTTAACAACTTCTGTCTGTCCATCAGTTTGTGGATGATAAGCACTACTAAATTTCAGCTTCGTTCCGACCATCTTCCACAAACTCAACCAAAAATGGCTTAGAAATCTAGTATCTCGATCCGAAACAATAGATTCTGGTAAACCATGCAATCGATACACCTCCTTAAAGAATAATTGTGTCACTCGAACTGCATCCGCTGTCTTCTTGCAGGCAATAAAATGTGCCATCTTCGAAAATCTGTCCACCACAACAAATATCGAATCATTTCCCCTTTGAGTTCTAGGCAAACCCAAAACGAAATCCATGCTGATATCAACCCATGGCTTAGACGGTACAGGTAAAGGCATATACAACCCTGCATTCGTCGCTGTTCCCTTTGAAACCTGGCAAATATGACATCGCTCCACAAACCTTCCCACTTCTTTCCTCATTGACGACCAAAAGTAAGACTGTGAAATCAATTGCAAAGTACGATCACGGCCCACATGCCCTTCCTCGTGCAACTCCTTGATAATTTTCAATCTCAAACTACAATCTGGAATACATAATTGATTTCCCTTGAACAAGAATCCATCAACCATCACAAATTCATCCGAACTTCCATCCTTAACTTTCTCAACAAACTTTGCAAAGTAAGGATCCTCCCCAACCAATTCTGGCAACATTTCAAACCCTGTCACTTCAACCTTCATTGTCGTTAATAAATGACTCCTCCTACTCAAGGCATCAGCTACCCGATTCGTCACCCCTGATTTGTGCTTAACGACAAAAGTAAACTGCTGTAAATAAGCAATCCATGATGCATGTCTCGCTGAAATCTTGTCCTGCCCCTGTAAATGCTTCAATGCTTCATGATCAGTGTACAGAACAAATTCTTTCTGAAATAGATAGTGTCTCCAATGCTTAACAGCTTGTACAACAGCATAAAATTCAACGTCATATGTATTGTATCTCATCTTTGCCCCTGACAACTTTTCACTGAAATATGCAATAGGTCTCCCCAGCTGACTCAACACTCCTCCAATTCCAACCTTTGATGCATCAGTGTGTAGCTCAAACAACAACTGGAAATTAGGTAAAACAAGAATTGGTGCTGTCGTCAACAGTTCTTTGATTCGTTCAAAAGCAATCCCGGCTTCTTCTGTCCACGAAAACTGTTTACCCTTCATGCAATCAGTAACTGGAGCCATCACACTACTGAAGTGTGGAATGAATCTTCGGTAGAATGACGCTAGCCCATGAAAACTTCTCACTTCCGTAATTGTCTTTGGTTGTGGCCAATTCCTGACTGCTTCAACTTTACTCTGATCAACTTGAATACCTTCTCCTGAAACAACATAACCCAGAAATAAAACACTGTGCGTCATAATCACACATTTCTTCGTAGCAGCATAAAATTGTTCCTCACGAAGAATAATCAATACTTCCCTCAAATGTCGAATATGCTCCTCCGTACTCCTGCCGTAAATCAGAATGTCATCGAAATAAACCACAACGAACTTCCCAATGAATGGTCTAAAGATTTGATTCATCACCCGCATGAATGTACTAGGTGCATTTGACAAACCAAATGGCATAACCAACCATTCGTATAACCCCTCTCTTGTCTTGAAAGCTGTCTTCCATTCATCTCCAGGTCTAATCCGAATTTGATGATAACCACTCTTCAAGTCAATCTTTGAAAATATAGTTACCCCACTCAACTGATCCAGCAAATCATCCAACCTCGGCATAGGAAATCTATAACGAACAGTAATCTTGTTCAAAGCTCTACTATCTGTGCACATTCTCCATGTTCCATCCTTCTTTGGTACTAACAATGCTGGCACGGCACAAGGACTCAAGCTTTCCTGAACACGTCCCTGTTCCAACAACTCTTCCACCTGCCTTCGTAACTCCTCATGTTCCTTCGGACTCATTCGATAATGTGGTCGATGTGGTAACACTGCTCCCGGAACAAGATCATTTTGATGTTGAATGTCTCTAAGTGGCGGTAACTCCTTAGGCAACTCCTCTGGAAAGACATCTTCAAATTCTTTCAAAATTGGCTTTGCTTCTTCTGGAATTTCAACTTCTTCACTACTCTCCCTCCCAATCAACAAAAACACTTCAGGTTCTTCCTCAACTTCTTTAACAAACTCCTTCAAGGTCAACAGAGTTTTCAATTCCTCGATCTCCTCTAGCTTGCTCTCCTTCTGTTGTTGTTTCTTGGGAACCAAAGTGATTTTAGTACCCTCGAACATGAAACTGTAACTATTGGCACGACCATCATGTTGAACTGCTCTATCGAACTGCCATGGTCTGCCCAACAACAGATGACAAACATCCATATCCACTACATCACACCAAATTTCATCTTTGTACTTCTTCCCAATAGAAAAATTAACACAAGCCCTTCGACACACCTTCACTTCACCACCCTTCCTTAACCATGCTAGCTTGTACGGTTTAGGATGTTTCTCAGTCTTCAAGTTCAACTTCTTTACTGCTTCTGTAGAAATAATATTATCGCAACTTCCAGCATCAATAACGAACTTGCAAACTTTTCCCAGAATAGTGCATGTCGACTGAAAAATATTGCTTCTCAACCAACTACAATCCTCCTCTTGCTTTGGTGTGAGACATGACCTCCTCAACATAAGATTACAACCTTCATATCCAAACAATTCTTCTTCCTCCTCAACATAAGGTGCATTTGAACATTCTGCCTCCTCATCATCATCCTCCGCAACTTCTGCAACCATGGTTCTCTTCTTCGGCTTCGGACATTCGTTGCTTTTGTGACCCAACTCCTGACAGTTATAACATTTGAACCCACTGCTAACCTTCGCCTTCTCAGCCTCCTTCACCACTGGTTTTGTAACAGGTTTAGGAACACTAGAACTTCCACTAACACCCTTCGCTTGATTATTGGAATTAGTAAACACACCACCTCCACGCCTTCCTTGCTTCTCCCAAGCTAACGCTTTCTGATGTGCCTCTGCAACTGATCTAGGATCGAACATATTAACCATATCCTGGATCTGCATTCTCAATCCCCCAATGAATCTAGCAGTTAGCTGTTCTTCCGTTTCCATAATATCATTTCTGGCAATGAGTTGGTAAAATTCATCAGCATAATCACTAACAGACTTCGTCCCTTGCCTCAGATTCTGCAACCTTTGGTACATAAGTGACTGATAATTGTAAGGTAAGAAAGTAGATCTCATCAACTTCTTCATCTTATCCCACGATTCTATCTTTGACTTCCCCATTCTCTCCCTTGTAAGTTTAGTTTGCTGCCACCACGCCAAAGCTCTCCCCCTCAACCTAGTAGCAACCAACTTCACTCTCCTATGTTCAGGAACCTCTTTGAAATCAAAGATCTCTTCAACATTAGAAATCCAATCGAGAAATTCTTCTGCTACCATTCCTCCTTTAAATTCTGGAATTTCCATCTTCATACCCGATTCCCATCGACGATCATCTTCAACATCCCGATAAGAATTTCGAACTTGGTCTCGATCTCGATAATGAATACTAGCTCTATCACCCTCTTCAACAAAATCAAAAGTACGCCTACATCGATCTCGACCATTATCATTCCTTTGTTCATGTATGCTTCTTTGACTATGTCTCTCTTCATCTCTATATGCTTCATTGTCAAATTCACGTCGACTTCTTCTCTCTTCATGTGCATAGTCATGATGATCTCTTCGTGATGAAATTGATGTTTCTCTTCTATCTCTACAAGAATGTGGTGATACCCTCCTCGCTTCCGTAGCCGATGGCGAAACTCGGTTTCCTCCATGGTTCGAGTTTGGTGATCTCCTCCTTTGATTCAAATCATTCATCAATTTCTCCAATTTTCCAATGCCTTCATCAAACTTTTCATTAATACGTTGTTCCATAAGCTCGGCTTCTTCTCTTCGATACAAAGCTTCAACGTTTTGATGACGATTAGCTCTCCTTGGTGGCATGATTGGAAAACTTCACAAATTCAACAATTCACAAATAACAAGTCACGGCTTAAACTTCAAGACCCTTCACTAGGCTCGGCTACTTCACAAGTGTACACGGCCTAACTTCGATTTCAAACACTTTCAACACTTTGATCCAAAATAGAATGGATCGAAAGTTCTCCCTCTTGTTGCAACTTCAATAAGAACACAAAGAACTCCAACTTCAAACTTCAACACTTGGCTCCAAGAATCAACTTAGCTATGATTGGCTAAGTATGGCTCTGATACCAAAACTAACGCAGCGGATAAATCGAAACAAACTTCAATCGATGGAATGTAGCAATCGGTGAGTTGAGAATACTGCAAGGCCCAAATCCGTTGATCCAAAGATACCGGATTCTAGCTATCTTCGTCTCGTTGATCGCGCACGATACCGAGAAAGAAGATCTACGATTCTTCGTACGTTGATCTAGCGCACTAGATACCGTGAATCGGCTTCTACGATCGTTGAATCGAGCGCACTCGATTAACCGAAAGAGGAGATAGGAGATCACACTCAACTACCAATTTGTATGAAAGCACAAAGCTAACAAAAGAGAATTTTTATTCAAAAATCAACAACCATTACAAATGATATCACCCGCCTATTTATAGGTTTTACAACTCAACTCCCACGACTCAACACAACACATAGGTCGTGAACGACCTATCAAACCCGCGATCTAAAATTTACAATACAACAACACTCTAGGTCGTACACGACCTATCAAACAAGTACAACACCAAACACGACTTATATATATGTATAAAATCACGACCTTGCAACCTTCAGCAGCGACTTAAGAATGCGCGTCTTGAAATCGGTCGTTGAACGACTTAAGCATTTGAGCGGCATAACGACTTATGTATCTCAGCGACTTAAAAATATACGGCATAAGCTTGGATGACATAAAGACTGTAGCGACCCAGAATGAGCGACCTAAAAGAAAATCAGCGACCTAATATGTCTTCACACGACCTATCTTCGCGCGACCTAAAAAAAAATACGCGGCAACACTCTTCAGCGACTTAAGAGTTAGGTCGTTCGCGACTTATAGAAGTTAGGTCGTTCGCGACCTAGGGAAACTGTAACCCGCCTTCCCTAGCACTCTTCATACGACCTAACTAGATCGTAGGTCGTTGCACGACCTATCACTATGTAGCTTTCTGAACCTCCTTCCTTGTAACGACCTATCCCCAAACGACTTAGCAAATTAACTCGTTCTTCATTAAATCGCGAAATCCCACTAGGTCGTTGCCGACCTAAAACTTGTTGCACTGAATCATGTAACTCGATAGGTTGATCTCTTTGGTCCGTTAGGTCGGTTGGACGACCTATCAACACACTAGGTCGCAGCCGACCTAAATACAACACAAATTGCACATCTCGGCCTTCACTAGGTCGTTCACGACCTTTGCTAGGTCACCGGCCCCCATATGATTGTAGAATCTGACGTATTCCATCATCTAACACATTAGGTTGTAAGTCGTTATGGACTTCACGACTTGAAGCAATCGAACCCACCTGCTGGCCTGCATCAGTATTTGAAAGGTTTTGAAAAAAATATGATTTGTGAAAATATTTTCCAAAAAGTTTTCAGAAATGGGTTTTGAAAATATATGTGTATATATAGATAAATGATTTTAGAAAGTTTTCCAAAGGTTTTATCTCTATACATCGAAATTCTCTTTATTCTTGTTTATACTATCTTTAGGAAAGTTAAATAATTCCCAATCATAAATAGTAAGAATGCATACAAGTTTTAGAGGTATGGCTTCAGAAAGATTAGTAGGGGTTTTCTATACAACTAGCAATAGCAACTAAATTATGGATTTAAGGGTGAATGAAGAGTATTAGTTACATAAGACCCATATAATAGGAATATGATGTTGACAATATAAGGGGGACATGAGGAGGACTTTATAAATTTAAGTAAGATTTCCCAAGTTAAAGTGAAACCATATTTTTCTATTGGTAATAGTTACAGAGACTCATATTTACTTAAAGGTACTACTGAAGCATTTTCATATTGAAGTTTAGGCACTAAATTGAAAAGTAAACTTGAGTTAATCGTTTTTAAAAATAAAAATAAGATGGAAACCTTATGCCTTTAAGGCATTGTTTGAAATATATGGGCCGTTTGTTATTGTCTAATCCAATTTAAGTGATAAAATAGTGAAAATGTTATATAAACATATATATACATACATACATACATATATATATATATACATGAAATAGTAGACGTTTGATATTTTAAAAAGAAATATATATATACATGAAATAGTAGACGTTTGATATTTTAAGAAGAAATATATATATATATATATATACATGAAACAATAGACATTTATATTTTAAAAAGAAAAATAAAGTTAATTTGTAATTTCCATTAAATAATTAGACGAACTTTACAATTTTTTTAAAAAGAGAGGTTAAAAGAACTTGAACAAAAGAAAATTTTCAATAATTAGTATAAAACTTTTGTTTTGTTTTTTAGGCACATTGTTACGCTAACCTTCAATGTGCACTGTGCTTTTAAAATGAAACTCTTTAAAAAATAAGGACAACGTTGGTTTATGATTTTGTATAAATTTTTTGAGAAATTGTATGGAATTTGTTTAAGAAGCAAAAGTAGAGAAACTGATGAAAAACTGTTTTCCAAAAACTGTATAAAAAAATTGTTTTGTCTTTTACGCATATTATCGCACTTATCCCAACGTGTATTTGGCTTTTAATAATAGAACTTTTGAAAGGAAAAATAATATTTTCGAAGATTATGTGAAGCCTAATTTTTGAATTGCTTTTGTAAATAAAAAATAGTTATGTAACATTCATAAAAATATCTGTATTTTATACCCTAAAATAATAATAATAAGCTAAAACAACTACATTATCTTTAAAAATATGCTTTTATGAAAATGTCTTAATTACAAAGAAGAATTTGGAAAGCTGTGATTCTTACATACATTTTTGATTAGTTAAGTTTAATCATTTTTAAGACATTATGATAATGTCATGGTCCTAATAAAAGCAAATGTTTATTGAAAGTAAATGAAAGAATTTAAATTTTTAGACAACTAGATTTCTTGAATTGGTAAATTAGAGGTTTTGATTTTAAACGATAAAAGTGAAAAGAGGATATTACAGTTTTAAAGACTTATTAGTTTTGTATAAATGATGTCAAAATCATAAAGGTAAAGTAAAAGTGTTATGATAAGCACTTAAACTCAAAGAAAGGAGTTAAATTGGAGTTAGAGGAATATGATAACACAACCTACTAGGACCATGTTGACTTTGAAGTTCGAAAGTGTTGAAATGTTTTAGAGAAGGGATGGGAAGCAGTAGGAAGATTTGTAGACATTTTTAATCAACGTTGGAATTGGAAGGATGGAGTACTAGAGCAAACTTCCTAGAGTATCAAAGAGTGAATATCTTCTTGTTTTTTTCTGCCCAAGTAAGGTTTGAATTATAGTGTAATGACCCGGAATTTTGGGCATTATCAATTTAATATTCTTTATTAATAATTAAATTGGATTGATAATTTTCCTTATAATTTTAATTTAAATTGGTAAATGTAATCTTTAAAAGCAAATAAATATTTAGTTTGGCAATATTTATTTATATCTTTTCTAACAATTCAAAATTGGTAAGATTCATTCTTTCCAAGCTACTAAAAATATATTCTATTTATAATGTATATATTGGTATATATATTATGAACAGAAAATCTTTGGTTTTAAATAAAAAGATGTGTTTTCAAATTGAAATATATATGTATGTATATATTATGATTTGAAGTTTGTTTTAAATTTCAATATAATAATTTTCAAAACTAAAATGTATTCTATTTATAATGTATATATGTATATACATTGTGAATAAGAAGTTTAGTTCCAATTTAACAAAAATAATTCCAAATTTTATTATATATATATATATGTATATGTTATGATTTGGAAGATTATGGTTGAATTTAATATAGAACTTTTTAAAAGCTATTTAAAAATTTATCTTAAATTTCAAAACACTTAAAGAAAATATTTATTTTGTTTAAAGGTATGATAGATTAAGATAGTATATTATAATAATATGTTTTCTTTTAAAATTTGTACTTGAAATTAATTTAGTTTATATATGTAACATTAATTTAAGTATAATAACTTAAATTTATAATTTAAGATAAAGATTTAATTTAATGTCCATTTCTTTTGTTTTAATTTTCTCTCTTTTAATTTTTGTATGGGAAAATGTATTTTTAATATATATAAATATAAAATAAATTGATATAAACATAAACATATTAATATATATATATATATAATATAATAAATTAATGAAATAATGAATTTTAAACACTTGTAACTTAAGTAGTTAATATAATAAAGAAATTAGACATGTGTAAGACCATTATAACATGTAATTCACATTTGTAAGCTTAAGAGCATTTCAAGTTAACAGGTGGCAAATTTATACTTAATTAAAATTTAGATTATATTAAATATAATACTAGAGGAAATAATTAGTGATTTTTTCAGGTAGAATTTATCTCATCTTCTAATTTTAAACTGAAAACAAAATTCAAACAAAATAAATAATAAAGATTTCAGCCTGTTGAAATCAACAACAATCCATGACTAAGGCTTCAAACCTGAGATATTGCAAATCAAGATGAAGATTAACAGCAAGTTTCAACACCTGATTCAACTTCAACTTCAAATTTGACCAACTCAGAAATCAAATTCAACAGTTTCCAGATTAAAATTCAAGTTCCAGGTCTATGCCTGGAAAAAACTGTTCTCTGCTTATAAAAAGGTGAGTAAACATTTTTTTTAAAAACGGTTTAATTTGTGATTATATCTAATGCATGTGTTAATCTGTGAATTGATACTAGTTTTGCATGGAAGTTTTTTTTTCAGTTTGTAAATATTTGAATTGATATATATATAAATATATATATATATATATATATATATATACACACACACATATACATATACATACATACATGCATGAATTGTGAGCATGGCTGTTTATATATACAAAGACCCTGTTCTCTGTTGTTCCACAGTCCATGATTTTGCTTTCAAAAATTCAAATCTCTTAATCAAATTAATAATAGACTTCGATATTTAAATGAAAGTTGTTTGTTGAAGTAAAGTAATGATTATAAAAATAGTTTCAAGATTTTTAATTCAGCAAATAATTTTAAAAATGGAAATAACAGTGGAAATTCTTATATATAAAAAAATGAACTAATTCAATTTCGAATTTGGGTTGCATGGATGTATCCGTGGTAGAAAATCTTGATTTTTAATGTAAGTATCACGATTTGTAGTTTGATATTCAATTAGAATTTTCTAGTTGAATGATTTTGCCATTTGGGTTGACTACCGTTGATCGACATGGTGGTTGGAGTCGAGGTCGTAGTCGAAGATGGCTGGGGGGTTTCCGATGGTAGGAAAAATGGCTATGTATTTTTCCAATAGCCACTGTGGCCAGGCAGTGGCGAACTAGGGTTTCGTTTGGGTTTCAGGCGTCCTTGTTAACGAGAAGAATGTGGCTTCGGTGGCGCGTCGTAGATAATCACGATAGGGGAAGTAGCTACAGGAGGTCGAGGTGTTTTGATTGGATAGGTCGGCGGGATTCAATGTGGTTGGGTTCGTCGGCGATGGTCGAATTTCAGATTGGTTTGGCTTCAGTCTTTTGGACCAAAGCCTTCGATTTTGAATTGCTCGCGAGTTCGCCGATCTGGGTTGTCGTAAGGATTAGGAGTTCGACGGTGTGATGTTGGAGCTATCGCGATTGGTCGGAGCGACGTTGAACTGCCGTGCAAGTGCAACGTACACGTTTGTGTACCTGGAGTGATCGACGTTTTGGGAAGACGAGTTCAACTTGGTGTCGTGCTTGTGATTTTTGATCTGCGACTCGAAGTAGATGGGTTTGGCTGTTGACTCGAGGGTGGCTCGAGTTTTTAGCGCGTTTTACATGGATTTGTGCTGAGATGTTTTTCTGGTTCTGTATTAGGCAAAGGTTTTGAAAAAGAAATCAAGTTTTATAATTTTTAAAACAAAGCAAGTTAAGTTTTAAAAGTTATAGATATTATTCTAGTTTTTGAAAGAAACGTTTAACAAATTTTAAAATGTATATTAATATAGAATAGTTTTAAATATATGATAATCAAGTTTTTTTTAGAAATAACTATAAGTTAAAATTTATTAAACAACTTTGGAAGATTTCAAAGATTTAAAGCTTAAGTTAGATGTTTAATTTGTTCTTATTATAACTGATTTCTAAGTGTTTTATCTTAAATAAAGTTTAATGATATAATTAACTAAATCAATTATAATAAAGAGCTTATCTTTAAATAATTAAGATTTTGATTAATTCAAGATAATTAATTTGTGAAGATAATATAGGTTAATCAATTATTATTAATGATTAAAGAATAGATAGTTAATGTAAATGATTTATTGATAAGTAAGAGTTTAACTAAGATAAGTAATTTTCATAATTAATTAAGGCTTTTAAGTATAAGGAATTAACTAATTATTTAATTAGTGATTAGTTAATTAGTTTGGTTAATTAAAGATAATCACTTAATTATGAATTAATTAAGTATAATTACTTAGTGAAATAATTAGTGGATAATTAATTAATGTAATTGACTAATGAACAAGGATTATTAATTAATGTATTTAACTAATATTTAATTAATGGAAGTAATTAAGGATTAATTAATCAGTGTATTTAATCAAAAGATTAATATAATTAATTAAGGAATTAATTATTTAAAGTAAGTAATTACAAAATGATAATTACTGTTTATGATTTATTAACGTTGATTAAAGGAAGTGATTAATTAAAGTATAATTAATTAATGTAATTAATTAAGGATCAATGTAATTAATTATAGTTAATTAATTAGTGGAAGTAAATGGAGGGTCATTAATTAGTGTAATTAATGAAAGTGATTAAAGGTTAATTAATGTAAATGGTTAAGGATAATTAATTTGTGTAATTAACTAAAGGGATAATTACTTAATGTAATTAAAGAATAATTAATCATGGAAGATTAATTAAGGTAGATTATTAAGAGGTGATTAATTAATTAATTTGTAATTAATTAATGTTAAGTAAGTAGGATTAAGGTAATCCAAATGATTTAAAAAGATAGTAATTAATTTAATTAGAGGTTAATCAAATTGATTAAGAGTTAATCAAACCTACTTATGGATGACTGAATGATATTGGATGATTTGGATGTGATATCTTTGATATGTGATATGTGCTGCTTTGTGAGACTTTGGGTTGGTATGAATTATCTATCTGTTTTAATGTGAATCATCTATCTGTATATGTTATTCTAAACATAAGTTAAATTTTTTAAAACCTTTTATACAACTTGGATTTTAAAATGGCGTTTTGGATTTCGGTGAGACCGGGATCGGATTTCCAAATTTGAATATCCGAAAACCACATCGATCCAAATTAAATGTTAGGTCGTGAATTAAAGTAGAGTTCAAGATGAAGACTCGAAGTGTAAAACCTATTCATCATTAAAACTCTTAGGGTGATTCCAAGATGAGTTTGACGGAGATAGTACTTTCAGGTTCGAGATGGATATTTAGAGTGCAAGCGCTATGGTTGTTAACTCTGAGGGTGATCCCAAAATGAATGTAACGAGACAGTGCCTTCGGTTTCGTTCGAACCCGAAACGCACTTGTATGGATTGATTGCTTTCAGAACATCGTCAATGGAGGACGATGAGAATTCTAAGATATATGTGTTATATAAAGGTAATCGTAACCTCAAGCCTCATCAACCGAGAATGGCTATAATAAGGGAGGTGCAGCAAGGCTAAGTGGGTCGCGTCCAAGTAGGACGAGATTTTCCCCTGTCTAAAGGTTCCTTTTTATTTCGTCTTAGTGTGTGGTTGGTCGCGCCAACCATGGGGTTGTCTTGTTTGAGACTACCCAGTAAGGGATGGTTCCGGCCTTGTGTTGCAGGGGATTTAGGGTGGATCCTCGATACTCTAATCTAGATCAGGTCCTATGGCGGGCGGTACCCCAGTAGCCCTGCTATTGATGGAAACCCATTCTTCCTACGTGCCTTTTACGGTTTTGATTGTATAACCCATTTTTTGGCTAGCTTGTTCGAATTTAACCATGTAACAATTTCAGCTATTTCTTATTTACTTGAAAACCCTAGACCCTATTATAATATAACTGGATTTCTTATCAAGTGTTTTGGTTACGTAAGGTAAAAAATTTTCCGTGTTTATGTGCGGGAAGTCTTACGAGATACCTTTTGTTTTCATATATTTTCAAAGTTAAGCAATTTTAACCTGTTTACTCAAACCAGACTCATGTCTGACCCGAAGTTTATTTTCTATTTTATTAAACTCTTGGGTACTTAAAATTTTACGAGTAGCCAAGGGATTCAGGTTAGCTTTGACGAATTTTTGAAGGAGGTTTGAAGCAGGAGGCTTCAGCGCGTAGATATATAGTGGTTCCGCTGTGTTTGTGTCTGTATCTCTGTAGTATCCTGAGTTGTATAGACATGTGTTTATGACTGTCTAATATGAGATGTATAAGTTGTGTAACGTTGATGTAATATGATATTATATAATATCTTATGTGATATATTATATTTCATTCGTTCTGTTGTGAGTAACTAATGTTGTGGAGTTTCTTCTTTCTTATCTTTTCTTCTTCTATCCCTTTCTTTCTTATATCATGATGTGTCTTTCTGGGCTAAGAAAGATGGGTTGTGACAGTTGGTATTGGAGCTCTAGGTTGAGTGAATGCCTAGGCTTTGGAATAATTTCTATTTTTTTCGAGAGTGTGCACTTGTAATTATATATATATCTACCTAATCTGTTGGGTTACCTGTCCAGGTTTTCCAACATAAGTTCTAAACGTCGATGAAGTAGTGGTATGTGTAGAACGACTACCACTAATGGAAGAGATCCATATGTTGAGGTTGGAGGTGTATCTGTCGAGACTGTAGACCCAATATCATCTTGAGTAAGATTTGTAGTTTGGAGTAAGGATTTCTCGGATCTCTGGAGGAAATATTTTTAAAGATTCGGAGTCATCATTGAAGTATGAACTGGTTTGCGCTCGGGTGAGCGGATTTTCTAAAACTTGGATCTTTCGGATGGGCAGAAGCAAGTGATGGCATCTTGGCGACTTTAGGAAGGAGCAGCTGTGTGATGAGATGCAGTATCCATGGATTTTTTCGAAGGAGATTTCTTTGGATCAAGTTAAGGAAGTTTTGGAAGAGCAGTCTTTACCTACCATAGGGAAGACTCGGCTGGATAGGATTTATCTGGATCTCAAGCATGGAGGTTTATTTGTATTAGAGTATGAGACTAAGGTCGATGAGTGCTATTTTGGACATGGTCTCATTGTTACCCCCTTAAGAAGAGTAAGTTTGGAACCCGAATTTTTTGAGAGGTTGTCCGTCCATCTCAAAGCATCATTTGTGGAATTGGTTGATATAGTTTTGAGGTCTGAGGAGCTTATGGAAAAGAAGTCTTGGTTAGCTGCAGTAGTAGTGCAGCTTGGAGATGTTTTGTGTGCTATTGGAAAGGTCGTCTGGCTAAGCAATATCATCAAGGTGGAGCTTGGAAGCAGCAGTATGGTCCGTTTCTCCGATATTTCAGAAATCTTGTGGTTCTTCTATCAGCAGTCCGGGAAGATGGTGAAGCCTTTCTTGAAGGGTTAACATTGTTTGGAGAAGCTTAAGGCCGTTCTAATTGGTGAAGTGAGAATAGTTTATTTGGAATCCTAACTAGGTAGGATCGCAAAAGTGACTTGCGATTAGTTTGGAAGTTCATCTTGGGTAATCTTTTGTTTGAGATTGAGGCTACTCATGTGGAAGTAGGAGCTATTGAAGTAGTCAGAGATTTTCCCGGATGTCGTCGAGGAAGTCAGAAGTTTGTCAGCATCTAGAGTTGGAGTTCCATATCGACTTAGTTCCAAAAGCGATACCGGTGGTTAACCTGGTAGTAGGATGGTTCTTAGAGAGAGAAGAGTTGGTGTAGCAGCTCAAAAATTTTTGGTAATGGATTGGTCAGATCTAGTTTTCAAGTTTGGATTCTGCTGTAAGGTCGTGTGATCGAGTCGGATGGGTCACTAAGTGTGAGCGCCAAAATTGGTCACTAACACCCTTAAGAGAGATTTTGTAGAGAGATTAATGGAGAAAGTAAATTTAAGCAGAGAACAATATGCTAAATTAAATGCAGAAAACAAGAACACCAGATTTATAGTGGTTCGACGTAACTGCCTACGTCCACTTTGAGGTTAATCTTTATTGCTTTTCTCAATAATAGATTATAGATACAATCCGTACACTAACCACTTGATTACAATTGTTAAGCAAAGAAGATAAGTCTTGAACGAGTCTTGAATGCGGTAGAGTCTCCCCGGTGTTCTCGAAAAAAGGTCCCTTTCACTGTGCCCTTGCCTCTCTATTTATAGATAAAGATGGGTTGGAGTTCCCTGATGGGCCTAGTAGCAAGATATCTCGGCCCAAAATGAGTGACTTCTGTGTGTCGAGCCACAAATGCCGAGCGGCGAATGCCGAACCATGTCTCTAGGCCGAATGAGGCAGTATATTGAGTAAGATGTGTAGGCCGAACGAGATCCGATGCCGATCAAGGGGAGATACCGAACGACTTGCTCATGCCGAGCGAGGCCATGTGCCGAACGAGGCTGGAATACTGAACAAGGCTGGAATACCGAATGAGACATGAATGCCGAACGAGGCTGGAATGTCGAATGAGGCTGAATGCCGGTCGAGGCCTGAATGCCGAGCGAGACTGAATGTAGGTCGAGGCCTGAATGCCGAGGGAGGCATGAATGCCGAACGAGGCCGAATGCCGGTCGAGGCCTGAATGCCGAGCGAGACTTAATGCCGGTCGAGGCTTGAATGCCGGGCGAGGCTATATGTCGGTCGAGGCCTGAATGCTGAGCGAGGATGGATGCCTTTAAAGGCTTGAATGCTGGGCGAGGCTGAATGCCGGTCGAGGCCTGAATGCCGGGTGAGGCTGGATGCCGGTTGAGGATAGAATGCCGGGTGAGGCTGGAATGTCGAGCAACCCAGTTGTGTCGGACGAGAACGCCGTGCCGAACGACGCTGGATGCCGAACGGTGCACAAATGTCGTGTCTCTAGTTACCTGGTCGAACCTCCAAGTAATACTTGCCCCCCAAAGTGCCTCATGTGGTCGAAAATGATGCGCTTTGAATCACGAGTCCTCCGTGTTTTGCTTCGAGCTTCGGCTTAGTCTCCTCGATAGTATTTTTCCCTGAATGTCGATCGAGGCGTTGTATGCTGAGCGACATGCTAATGCCGAACGAGGGGCGTGCATTGACCGGTTCTACCGTTCACGGCCCATTCAACTTCCCCACTCTCTATTTAAGCCGATACTCCTTCTTCTTTCTCTTTTTTACTTCTACTTTTCAGAAACCATGAACTCGACTCCCAACAGACTTCAGCAAACTACCTTCCCTTCCTCCCCCAAACTCCATACATTTCCTCGTCTCCTACTCTAGAATCTCCTTAAGTTTCAACTCGTTCTTTAGGTAACGACCTTTCTTCTAAACACTACAACCCGAACAGGAAAAATAGCATGAGATTCGAGCTCGTGAATCTCTGTAAAGTCGAGGTCGTTAGGAATCATGTGGAACAGGAATTGAGGGCGAGGGATTCTTGTTTTGAGGAGTTTAAGGCTAGGCGGAGTGGAGGAGAGAAGTGGATGTTGGAGGTGCTTGAAGGAGAGAGATGGTGGAAGAAGTAACGTTGCGGCTCAGCATGACCTCCTTATGCCGAGCGATGGAGGGAAGTACGAGAGTAGAAATGGAGTTATGGTTTAATGCGCCGAGCGATACGGCTCGGCACAGCCACGGCTCGACATAATTTCTTTATGTCGACCGATATTGGAGGGAAAAGCAGGAAAGAAGTAGTAATTAGGTAGAATGCAGAGCGACATGGCTCGATATGACTTGCCGAAGGACTTGGCCATGCCGATCGGTAGGGACGGAGGGAAGAAGTAAGTGTGGCGTTAAGGATAGAATGCCGAACGATGCGGCTCGGCACGAGCACGGTTCGACATGATTTGTCGCACGCCGAACGGTGAGGAGGAAGAGTTGGAAGAGTGGCGTGCCGAACGGTGTAGCTCGGCATGCTTGCGGTTTGGCATGTCTTGCGGTTTGGAATGTCTTGCCGCATGCTGAACGGTAATAATGAATGGTAGGAGAGTGTTTGTTGTTGAGGGCAGAATGCCGAATGAGGTGGATCGACATGATTGTGGTTCGGCATACCTAGTTGAATGCCGAACGATGAAGTGGTTAGATAGGAGGGTTGTGCACAACAGCAACACCAGTCGAACCTAATGCATTATTGACTAAATACATACTTTATGCCTAAACATAGGATAATGAACAAGGACAGACTCAAACAACAAAGCATATCGGACAATCCGGACTGATAAATCCCGTGTTTGAACAACTAACAATTTGGACTTTAACTTGTTTAACAGTTAATGACCTTTCAAATGCAGTGACGATGTCGAGTTCAAAACATAAACCGTCTTACGACAAGCTTTCATAGACGGTCAGTGATGACGGTCTTCGAAGACAACAATTCAAAGCTTAGACTTTTTAATCAATCTAGTGTCTTTTTACTGCTTGGCACTTACATTTGAATGATCGCACTAGTTCACACACCACACGTGGGGAATATTTATGTCGTTAAATCTAATGTCGATTGTTTTTCAAGTATAGTTCAAACATGTGCCTTGTCAGATTCAACCTTCATTAGAGATGTCTAGGAAATCAAGCTCTGCTACGATCTCCGACAAACCTGGGCCATCCTCTCGACAAGAAGTTATGGGAACTTCAAATCCATCAACAACCCTTGCTCAAGACTTACCGAGACCGGCGACTACATCTGTCGACTTGGCTCCCGACTCTTTGGAGGCAGCTATTTTCTTAGATGACCCAATCGATTCAAAGGCCTCAAAGATTAATGGAAGTATACTTTGTCGGATATGCTCTATCCATGGAATCCCCTTCGATGATGTGTTAGTTCCATCAGGGCGTGATCGTCTGCACTTGCCCCAGTCGGATACACAGCTTGCAACAGATTCATGTGCTGGGTTGGCAGCGTGCAACCATTCAACTCATTTCTTCGAGACATGTTGCAGTATATCGAGATTGCCCCATCGCAACTGCATCCGAATAGCTACGCATTCGTATACGACACTTGCATCCTCTTTATGAGTGTCCTCTTCAGGCTTCCGATTTCTGGCAATATCCGATACATATATCGCATCAAGATACGGACGGATAGCCCATCTTTTATATTTATCGAGCCGCATAACAAATGCCAAATTCTAACTGGGGCATGGAGTAAATTTGCCCAGTATACGCAAGAGTGAACTATGTGCGTTGCCCCTTGGCTTCGCCAGAAGATGGGTAGATAGAAGTAAGTTCTTTTTACGGATCGATACTTGAATTTGCCAAGATTTACATCGTTTTTGACTCTTCATTCATTTTTTCAAGTATCAATCCACGTCACGAAGGCTTCGGGTACTCTGAGGCAGTCGAAGCTATTCGAGCCATTCCCGTGGAAGACCGGGACATCAGATTACTCATTTCAAATGAGACGCTTTCAAAGTTTGGGTTGCTGGCGGAAGGTCGCCGAATAAGCCTTCCCCAAGGTGTTTCCATACCCAAGCCTGCTTCGGGAAATGGAAAGAAGAAGGTTCGAGTCCTCAGCACACAACGCCCATGAAACGTCAAAGGTGGAGGAGATTAAATAAACCAAAATGCCCGAAGCACAGGGAGAAAATGTTAGTCCATCCCAGGACCCAATAGTTGAAGTTCGTGACATTGAAACATTGCCTTCCTCAGGAAGAAGAAACTGACCTATAAGCTGAGGAAGAAAACGGTGGGTGGAACTTCTAAAGTTACCCTTATTCCACGGAGAAAGAAGCTTCCTCTCAGCACTTAGAAAGTTCACTGAAGGGCCTGCCGAACCTCACCATACCGGAAGATCTTCTCAGCTATGGCCCGACAATCCAGAGGCCCTTATGCTTAATTCGCCCACGAGAGGCGATACAAGCGTTCAAGCCCAAAACCATGGAGAAAAAACTCCTATTAGTAAAGAAACTGGTTCATCGAGGGTAAATACTAGGACACACACAAACACATGCACTTCACCTTGCACTTAAATTTCTATTGTCACCTTACCCCTTGCTAACTCATCGCTATTTAAATTTTGTGTAGGTGACATGGGGCGCACACATGGACTTGACCGCCTTCGCGGTTCATCGATTTTTTTACCAATCTGGCCGAGATTCGGGCTCCGGCAAGTGTCGAGATAGAGATGAATCCGGCGATCGAGACTACCACCGCCGAGAGTCATCACACTGAAGAAAAACTTATAACCAACCCTCATATACTCGCGATCCTCCTTCTCAACCGAAGCACAGCAAAGAGAAATCTGGACATAAAGGGTCTCAGCCTGAGGCACATCAGGATCAACACTTCGGTTCATCAAGTACCAGGCAATCTCGAGATCCCCACAGAACGCTTGCGGTCTCCAAGCACACTCCTCCTATTCCCGTAACTGATACAACGGTCGCCGAATGACTTTCTAAGCTTAAAGCCTTGTTTCCGAAGATATGCTTTAATGGCTTAAAGTTTCTTCCGGTGATTCACCAGATTCCAGGGCATGTCAAGCAAAGCGCCATTGCTTGCACCAATGAAGTCTGTGTCCAGCACGATGCGTTCGTGCACTTAACCGAGAAAGTTTCAGAAGTTTCAATAAAGCGTCAGCATGAGATAGATCGCCTGAATCTTGAGGCTATCCACGATAAAGACATTATTAAAGAACAGGACGAAGAGCTTGCTTCTTCTAAGTCTCAGCTTAATGATGCCCAGTAGAGCGCTAAAGATACTGCCGAGGCGGTTACTTGTCTGGAGTCAACCCATAAAAAAGAAATCGACGAGGCGGTCCAACACTGAAGGGCCCTAGCTTTAGAGAAGAACTCAGTGCAGAACGAGAGGGACGCATTTGCCCTCCGAGTTAAGAAGTTGGAGGAGCAACTCCGCAAAGAAGAAAGAGAGGAGAAGACCGCTGCCCAAGAAGAGTCGCAACAATATTACGACGAGATCGCTGCCACATGACTTCTGAAGGCGAATCTTGATGATGAACTTTCTAGGGTTGAGATGCTAAAGAATAAAGCCCGTGAAGAGGGCAAGAAAATAGCATCTGCGGAGTTTGACTCCTGCCTTGAGGTGGCTAAAGAAGTTGGTAGGGAGGAGATTAAAAGCATGTTCGACCCACTGATTGCAGAATTCAACGTCCGCGTCCTCATGCATCAAGACTTAACTTTTCTGGGAGAGGGCTGCCTCGAATCCCTAGCTGAGGCGTGGGAGACTTTAGTGAAAATCAGGAAGGTTGAACTTGGCACCGAGGAGGTCGATGAGTAAGTTTTGATAAGGGAATTTCTTAAGGGGAACGAGCCATCAGACCTGTCTGTGGTTAAAGATCTTTACTACAAAGGCTCCCCCTCGTCGAAAGGGAAGGATGTTACTACCGGTCCATTCGGGATCGAGTCTCCAGCTCATGCGCCTATTCAATCGGCTGATCGGTCGATACTCGATCCATTTGAGTGGGATATCGGTTACGACCCGGAGGATCTTGGCCTCGGCGTTCACTTCTGTCTCCCATTCTAGAGGGTGAGACCCCTCGGACGGCTGAGAGCCAGCCGAAACCTGGTAGATAACCCTTCACTTTAACATTCCAAAATTCGTCATTTTTTACGAGGGGCTATTGTATTCTAATGTTTGTTTTTTATGATTTCGTGTAGGCCGTTTTGATCCCGAGCCCACTCCAAGGAGCGATATCGCGAAGGAGGTGAAGGAAAAAACAAGTGAGGCTACTCATGCAGGGGAGGCTCCCAGTCCAGATGCTTAGGTGATCGGAGCGCTTGACGAGGATAAGTCCGAGACTTCCTCTCCCATCGATGGGAGTTATGAAATCGAGATTACAGGCGCCTCTGAACATGCATCTAAACTGAGCATGAAGGAGCAGCTTGAGAAGGAGAAGAAAACGACAGTCGAAATCAAAGTCGAGCCTCAAGTTGTGGACCTGGACGATCCTTTGAATAAGCCGTTGAAGGTCATCCTCCATGGCGGGTCCTGACCAATGGAAGTTCCCCGTACTTCTTCAGTTGTTACCTCCCCATTAAAGAAAATTACCAATGGCAAACGCACGAGAGAGGAGTCGTCTGGGAAGAAGTCGAAGAAGTAATCGTTACTCTTGTTCAACGAGAGTTAGTTTAGATTATGTTATTATTTTTATTATCCTCGTAGTCCATGTAAATAGACTTTTGACTCCTAATTTTGGAGGAGTTGTAGTAGTGACTTACTTTTGAATAAATAAAGCCTAGTTCTTTTGTCTTTCAAAAGAATTTTATCATTCAGCTTTCTGTGTGATTATGGTCGAAACCCAAGCTGTTGTGAGTTACATGAACTTCTCACTTTATCTTCATATAACTCTAAAATTCTTTGGAGTTGTTCATCCTGTATTCCATGCTTCGAACGCTTAGAATACTTTTTAGTCCGTACGCTGGGGACTTGATGACTTCAAGTCATTCGTGCCCCTGTCCACACTCGGGGGACTTAGAGATTTTTAAGCCGCTTATACTCTGGTCCGCACTTAGGGGACTTAGAGAATTCCAGTCCTCCTTTAGGGGACTTGGATATTTTTAGTCGTTTATACTCCAGTCCGCACTCTAGGACTCAGAGTACTCCAGTCCGCACTCTGGGGACATGGAGATTTTGAGTCATCTATACCCTGGTCCGCACTCTGGGGACTCAGAGTACTCCAGTCCGCACTTTGGGGACTTGGAGATTTTGATGCGTTTATGCTCTAGTACGCACTCTGGGGACTCATAGTACTCCAGTCCGCACTTTGGGGACATGGAGATTTTGAGTCGTTTATAATCTAGTCCGCACTCTGGGGACTCAGAGTATTCCAGTCCGCACTCTAGGGACTTGGAGATTTATACTCTTGTCCGCACTCTGGGGACTCAAAATACTCCAGCCCACACTCTGGGGACTTGGAGATTTTGAGTCGCTTATACTCTGGTCCGCACTTTTGGGATTCAGAGTACTCCAGTCTGCACTCTGGGGACTTAGAGATTTTGAGTCGTTTATACTCCAGTCCGCACTCTGGGGACTCAGAGTACTCCAGTCCGCACTCTGGGGACTTGGAGATTTTGAGTCGTTTATACTCTGATCCGCACTCTGGGGGCTCAGAGTACTCCAATCGGCACTCTGGAAACTTGGAGATTTTTAGTTGCTTATACTCTGGTCCGCACTCTGGGGACTCAGAGTACTCCAGTCCGCACTCTGGAGACTTAGAGATTTTTAGTCGTTTATACTCCGACCCGCACTCTGGGGACTCAGAGTACTCCAGTCCAAACTTTGGGGACTTGGAGATTTTGAGTCGTTTATACACTAGTCCGCACTCTAGGGACTCAGAGTACTCCAATCTGCACTCTGGGGACCTGGAGATTTTTAAGCCCTTATACTCTGGTCCGCACTCAGGGGACTCGTAGTACTCCAGTCCAAACTCTAGGGACTTGGAGATTTTGATTGCTCGTGCGCGTTCGTAAGTCTGACAGAACAATGTATCTCTTAGTTATTCGTCAGAGGGTTATCATACACAAAAACATCGACAATTCATGAAAAAAATGGCTTCAAGCCTTTATTAATGCAAACAAGCTAAATTGTCTTATTACATGCCATAAAATAGGAATACAAACTTGTTGGATATAATTGCAACTAAAATATGAAAGGTATGAACTAAGGATAATAATGCCGCAAATGCTTGCTATACCAGGCCCGGGGAAGTGTCGCAACATAAACGGTCGCTAGCTTAAAAGTTCATTCTCCAAGCTTCCGTTCAATGACGTATGGAACTTCCCATGCGGGGATCATATGAGATGGAACTGGAAAAATTTGTTTCAAAACGAGATCACCCACACCAAAGATTCTCGGTCGGACTTTTTCATTATAATATTGAGCGACTCGGTGTCTATATGCGGCCGCTCTTAATTTAGCTTCTTCGTGCTTTTCATCAATGAAGTCCAATGATTCCAGCAAAAGATCTTGATTCAACTTAGTGTCATAATAAGTTACCTTATGTGATGGAACTTCAAGTTCTACGGGTATAACAGCTTCCATGCCATATGCCAATGCGAATGGAGTGTGGCCAGTCGTGGACTTTTGGGTGGTTCAATAAGCCCAAAGTGTTGTTGGAAGCTCATCTATCCACTTGCCACTAGCCTTTTCCAAACGCTTTTTCAATATGGATTTGGTTATCTTATTCACGGCTTCCACTTGTCGATTGGCTTTTGGATGTCCAACTGCCGCAAACTTTTTCTCAATACCATATTTTTGGAAAAATTCTTTGAACTCTTTGCTTTCGAATTGAGTTCCGTTGTCTGTAATGATGGTTCGCAACGAAATTAATGACCTTTTTGGTGGTGATAGTGGCCAAAGGCTCTGCTTCTACCCACTTGGTAAAGTAATCGACCGCAACTATCGCGTATTTCACACCACCTTTGGATATGGGTAAAGAACCGACTATGTCGATCCCCCACATTGCAAATGGCCAGGGGCTAACCATTTGTGTGAGTTCCGTTGGCGGAGCTTTCGGGATTTTCACATATTTCTGACATTTGTCACATCTTCTTACATAATCTGCGGCATCACGATTTACAGTCGGCCAATAGTATCCATAGCGGAGGATTTTCTTCGCTAACGTCTGCCCCCCAATATGGTCACTACATTCCCCTTCATGGACTTCCTTCAGGACTCATTTTATCTCATCATGGGCAATGCACCGGAGTAAGGGGGTCGAGAATCCCCTCCGATTCATTGCCCCGTCTTGCATTACATAATGCGAGGCCTTACGAATGACTTGTCGTCTTTCGCTCTTTCTTTCGAGCACGACCCCATGTAACAAGTACTGCTTGAATGGGGTCATCCATGATTTCTGCTCGATTACTGTTTCTAACATGAAATCTACCTCCATCATATTTATGCTTGGAGCATGTAAGGTTTCAACGGGAAACAATCCCATCTGCTGCAAATCACCAGTGCTTGCAAATTTTGCCAATGAATCGGTTGCTCTATTTTGCTCACGTGGGACAAATGAAATATCATAATACTCGAGATTCGTTAGCAGCTCTTGAACCCGGTCCAGGCATGGGGCAAGTCTTTTCCCCTTTTCTTGATAGTCCCTCGTACTTGGTACACCACCAGTTGTGAGTCACAAAAGGTTTCAATCGATCTTACTCCCAATTCTATGATAAGTCTCAAGCCAGCAATCAATGCTTCATACTCGGCTTCGTTATTCGTTGCTGTGAATTCGAGCTTCAAAGCGTAGCAAACCGATCGCTTTTCAGGAATCACAAGAACTAAGCCAGCCCTCGAACAACGGTCGTTAGATGCCCCATCGGTATACATCTTCCGTCAAATAGGAGGTATGACATTGTGGCCGTTTGATTCGTCTGTCATGGTGAATTGCAGCAATGAAATCTGCTAGCGCTTGCCCATGTACTGCCCTTCGTGGCAGGTAGGTAATATCGAACTGACTCAACTCGATATTCCATTTTAACATCCTTCCAAAAGTTTTCGGTCGTTGGAGTATCTGTCGTAAGGGTTGATCGGTGTAAACACTGATCGAGTGTGCCTGGAAGTATGGGTAAAGCTTGCGTGATGCAATCACCTAGCAGCAAGCTAGTTTCTCAATCCTGGGATAATTTATTTCTGCACCCGTCAAATGTTTACTGACATAATACAATGGCTTTTGAACTCGGTCCTCCTCACGAATCAGAGCTGTACTGATAGCATGCTGGGATACAGCTAGGTATACATACATCATTTCATGGTCAATTGGTTTTGATAGCACCGGGGGACTTTCTAGATGTCTAACCTGAGCTCGGAATGCTTCCTCGCAGTTAGACGTCCACTCGAAATTCCTCTTTCCTTTCTTTATCACATCAAAGAAAGGAATGCACTTATCTGTAGCTCTGGATATGAATCGACTCAGCGTGGCCACCTTTCCGTTCAAGATTTGTACTTGCTTTATAGTTCTAGGCACTTGTATTCCCCGAATAGCCTGAACCTTTTCCGGGTTAGCTACAATTCCACGTACATTCACAATGAAACCCAAAAATTTCCCTGATGCAACACCAAAAGAACACTTCAAAGGGTTGATCTTCATCCCATAATGCCTGAGTATATCAAACATCTCTTTTAAGTCTCGAATATGGTCGTTTGACCATCGTGACTTCACGAGCATGTCATCCACATAGACTTCCATTGTTCTGGCGGTCTGATCTTTAAACATTCAGTTCACTAAATGCTGATAAGTCGCTCAAGCATTTTTCAATTCGACGGGCATCACTACATAGCAATACAACCCAACGTCTGTGGCAAAACTGGTGTGTTCTTGGTCCGAAATGTGCATCGGGATTTGATTGTATCCCGAGCACGCATCCATAAATGACAGTAGCTCGTGTCCAGCCATTGAATCGACCAGCTGGTCGATCCTAGGTAAGGGGAAACTATCCTTCGGGAATGCTTTGTTTAAATAAGACTAAATGCAAGTTCTCCACTTCCCATTCGCTTTTCTTACCAGCACAGGGTTAGATACCCATTTGGGGTAGAGGGTGTCGCGGACGAACCCATTGGCTTTGAGTTTGTCCACCTCCTCTCTGAGAGCAGCGGACCTCTCCGGGTCCATGCCCTTATGTTTCTGTTTTACTGGGACATACTTTGGGTCTATGTTCAACATATGGCTTGCAATGGTGGGAAAAATCCCGCACATATCAGAATGTGTCCAAGCGAAAACGTCCAGGTTCGCTCGGAAGAAATCAGCAAGATCCTCGGCCAATGGCGGGTAGAGTTGCGATCTAATCTTAAGTACTCGTGAAGGGTCATTTCGGCTAACTGGAATGTCAATCGTCAGCTCAGTGGATGCTGCATTCACTTCCTTGGGTCCCCCATCATCATCTCTCGGATCTATGTCCTTGTAGATCCAAGAATGTTGCCCGAGCCAGGGCTTGGGCACTACTTGTCAATTGTCAGTGTTTTGGATGCGGACAGAGCTGTCTGTAACCTTTCCCTTTTCTCTCTGCTGAGCTTCTCTCAGCTCTACCACATAACGTGCGCGACCGGTCGCCCGATCTCCAAGTACTATGCCGACTCCTTTATCTGTCGGAAATTTTAATGTCAAACACCATGGGGCCAAAGCTGCCCTAAACTCTGCCAGGGCCGGACGACCCAGAAATACATTGTATGGAGAGTCAACATCCATTACTATGAATGGTAGGATTCGCACTCTCCTACGCTCACCTTCTCCCAGTTCAACTGGTAACTCAATATACCTCATTGCGTCAGTTGCGGCACCATTAAAGCCGTGGATACGGGCTTAGCATGGTTTTAAATCTTTTGTCTCCATCTTCATTTGGTCATAAGCCTTCTTGCAGATGATGTTGACAGTGCTTGCACAATCAATCAAAATCCTTTTGACGTAAGCTGGCCCGATCATCATAGATATGACCATCGGGTAAATAGTAGGAGCCTCCACCTTGTCTTCATCTCGACTCCTAAATACTATATCGTCTGTCATTATGCGTTGTTGCTTGGCAGGGGTTCCATCTTCCACATTCGAACAACATTCATAATCCACATGCCTCAAGGAGGTAGCATATCGTTCCATCTCCTGCCAATTCTTGTCTGCAGGATGAGGTCCTCCGACTATAGTGTTGATGATCAACCTACCCATGGTTCGGGCAGGTACCTCTGGATGGCATGGAGCCGGCCCGCGTCCAGGGTCTGACGTTCCTGGCCTACCCTCTGGTGGGTTCTTAACAAACTCCTATAGCTTTTTTTGCCTGATCAACTTTTCTATAGCATCATGGAGGTGTCTACACTCCTTAGTATTGTGCCCGTGGGTCTCGTGGAAGCGACAGTACTTCCCCGTCCGTTTCTGTTCCTCTGTGGACTCCTTTGGGCGTGGTTTTCTGCATTGAAAGGTGTTACAGGTAGATAGGTAAATATTTTCAAGAGACGTATTCAGGGGGGTGTATTCGTTATAGGTCAGAGTCCTCGACTTCCATTTCCCTGTCTCTTTTATCTTTTGGGGATTTCCACCTTCGGATCCTTTAGATTTCCCAGGCTTGTTCTGGACGTTGACTTCAACTTTTCTCGAGTTGTCGCCGGATTGCTCGGCGATGTTACTTTACATAGTCTCTTGAACAGGCCCTGGTGCCTTATCTCGTCTAATCCATCAAGCTTCCTCCCTCCTTAGGAACTGATGAGCTTTGGAATAGAAGCGCTCCAACGTAGTTAGGGGCTTTCTCGCTAAGAAATCTCCAAACTTCGAGTCTAGATCTACACTTCGCATTACTGGCATCAAAATTGTGTGGTCATTAGGGTTGCCAACTTCAGTGGCGGCAACATGAAACCTCTACAAGTACGCTTTCAAAGACTTTCCCAGAGCCTGTATTACGCTTGGTAAGGACATCACATCCTTTGGAAGAGTAGCATGTATCCTGAATTGTTCAAAAAATTTCATTGCCAACTCGTCAGAACTGGATATAGACCGCGGAGGAAGTCGAGTAAACCACATGGTCGTGATTCCGGACAAAGTGATTGGGAAGCACCTACACTTGGTCACATCGTTCGCTCTTGCAGAATTCATCATCCATTCGTATCTCATCACGTGTTGCCTGGGGTTAGTCTTCCCTTCGTAGGTTGGGATAGTTGGCATACTAAACTTCCTGGGATACTCAGACTGTAGAATAGTATCTGTGATGGGAGTATGACTCCTGGACACACCCCAATCTTCATTGGTCAAGCCTTGGTTCTCTCTCATTAACTGCCTGGCCATGGATGATAAGTCTGGAGTTTGTATGGAGGATGGAAGGTTGGGTTCCGTTCCACGGGACCGTGCAGTTTAATGTCCCGCCTGCTGGCTATCGGCCAAACGTGCATCCTGAAGGCCAGCTTCATTAGGGTCTTGATGAGCCGGGCGTCCAGTCTCCTCACATGCCTGATCCCTGGTGGATCGATTAGTGGCACCTACCTATGCAGCTTCAGTCTTACAGCGTCTATGCCTAAGAGGTTCATCGGCTGAGGTCGAGCTATCAAATGAAGAATAAGGAGCAGGGCTACCTCCAGTATCCTAATGTTGCTATTGAGTCAACTGAGTCATGAGATTAGCGTTAGCCTGAATCTGCTCAGCGAGTTGCCTTCTACTTTCCCAGATTTCCCTCATCAAATCATTGAAATCCGTCCTGGTGATGACTTCCGTTTGAGTTTGGGCGGTAGTCCTAGCACCTAGATTTGCTTGTTGATTGCTAGGTCCAAGTTGTTGCACGCTAGCAGTCTCGTGGATGCCCGCATTATGAGAGGTTGATCGGGTATGTTGTCTTCCCATAGAGTTGTCGGTCGAAACTCTGAATAGATTCCACGGGCATCCTATGAATAAGTCGGATCTCCTTCAGGGGATTTTTCAATCTAGTAGCATCAAAGCAGATCCTATCGGCCTGAGAATTCGATTCTCAGTGAAAGCACCAAAATGTTAGCACCAGAATTGGTCACTAACACCCTTAAGAGAGATTGTGTAGAGAGATTAATGAAGAAAGTAAATTTAAACAGAGAACAATATGCTAAATTAAACGTAGAAAACAATAACACCAGATTTATAGTGGTTCGGCGTAACTGCCTATGTCCACTTTGAGGTTGATCTTTATTGCTTTTCTCAATAATCGGTTACAGATATAATCCGTACACCAACTACTTGATTACAATTTTTAAGCAAAGAAGATAAGTCTTGAACGAGTCTTGAATGCGGCAGAGTCTCCCCGGTGTTCTCGAAAAAGGTCCCTTTCACTGTGCCCCTGCCTTTTTATTTATAGATGAAGATGGGTTGGATTTCCCTGATGGGTCTAGTAGCAAGATATCTCGGTCCAAAATGAATGACTTCTGTGTGCCGAGCCACAAATGCCGAGCGGCGAATGCCGAACCATGTCTCTAGGCCGAACGAGGCAGTATGTTGAGTGAGATGTGTAGGTCGAACGAGATCCGATGCCGATCAAGGGGAGATGCTGAACGACATGCTCATGCCGAGTGAAGCCATGTGCCGAATGAGGTTGGAATGCCGAACAAGGCTGGAATGCCAAACGATGCATGAATGCCGAATGAGACTGGAATGCTGAACGAGGCTGAATGCCGGTCGAGGCCTAAATGCCGAGCGAGACTTAATGCTGGTCGAGGCATGAATGCCGAGCGAGGCATAAATGTCGAACGAGGCTGATTGCCGGTCGAGGCCTGAATGCCAAGCGAGGCTGAATGCCGGTCAAGGCCTGAATGCCAAGAGAGGTTGGATGCCGTTCGAGGCTTGAATGCCGGCGAGGCTAAACGCCGTTCGAGGCCTGAATGCCGAGCGAGGGTAGATGCCGGTCGAGGCTTGAATGCCGGGCGAGGCTGAATGCCGGTCGAGGTTTGAATGCCGGGCGATGCTGAATGCCGGTCGAGGCCTGAATGCCAGGTGAGGATGGATGCCGGTTGAGGCTAGAATGCCGGGCGAGGCTGGATGCCGGTTGAGGTTAGAATGCCAAGCAACCCAGTTGTGCCGACCGAGAAAGTCGTGCCGAACGGCGCTGAATGCCAAATAGTGCACAAGTGCCGTGTCTCTAGTTACCTGGTCAAACCTCCAGGTAACACTAAGATTTTAGGGATCTAATGAACCGTGTTTCCGAGATATATTGGATAAGTTTGTGCTCGTGTTCATCAACAGTATTCTCATCTATTCTAGAATCAAAGTTGTGCAGCGGAAGCGAGGTAGGAGCTGTTCTAGAGTGGAAGCAACCAAAGATTCCTACGGAAGTCTGTAGTATTCTTGAATTAAAGGATTTCTACAGGAAGTTTATATGGATCTCCCAAGTGAATAGAAATTTTTAGGATCTAAAGGCAGGTGTATAGAGTACACCTGTTTTGGCTGTTTCAAATGGGAGAAGTAAGTTCAGTCTTCTAATGCTTGAGAAGTAGAGCTTGTGTTCTGGATATCGGCGAATCTTGAAAGACCATTTTGTTGAGTAAGATCCGGAGATTGGTTTGTTCTTGGTCCGGTTTGTTTAAAGAAGCATTAGCATAGGTTGAGCTGATCAGCAGGAAGATAGGTAGCCGAGATCATCAAATGAGTTTTGTGGATAAAAGACGAAGGAATTTGGAATTCGAAGTTGGAGACTTCGTTGTTGGTTTCTCTGGTTAAGAGAGCGGTAAAATTGGATAAGATTGGAAGGCTAGCTCCGAGGTATTTGGGATTTCTTATCTATGTTCTTGATTGAATAAGTACTTATGTCTATAGGATCGAATTTCCAGTTCGGATGACTGGGATTCATTGTATTTCATGTATCTCTGGGGGAGTACATGTGTGATCCATCACTGGTTATGGAATCTGCAGTTTTAAAGGATCTGGTAGTTGAGATGGACTTGAGTATAGTTTGATATGTAGTTCAGATTGGTAGATCTACATGAGAAGGAGCTCTGGATCATAATAGTATATTTAGTTAAGGTTTTGTTGAGCGAGTATTCCAGAGATTTGTACCTAGGAAACTCTAGATAGTATTAGGATGATTTATCCTGATTTGTGTCTGAATGGTTAGTTAGATTTGTTTATTAGAATAAAATGGTTGCTATGGTTGTTAGTGTATTGTTGATATCTATGCTTGCTGTTTGACATTAAAACTTTTGCTAGATTATGAAATTATCTTTGCTTTTAAATTTTGGGGACGAAATTCTTTTATGGGGAAAGGAATGTAATGACCCGGAATTTTAGGCAATATCAATTTAATAATCTTTATTAATAATTAAATTGGATTGATAATTTTCCTTATAATTTTAATTTAAATTGGTAAATTTAATCTTTTAAAAGCAAATAAATATTTAATTTGGCAATATTTATTTATATCTTTTCTAACAATTCAAAATTGGTAAGATTTATTCTTCCCAAGCTACTAAAAATATATTCTATTTATAATGTATATATTGGTATACATATTGTGAAAAGAAAATCTTTGGTTTTAAATAAAAAGATGTGTTTTCAAATTGAAATATAAAAATATGTATATATTATGATATGAAGTTTGTTTTGAATTTCAATATAATAATTTTCAAAGCTAAAATTATTCTATTTATAATGTATATATGTATATACATTGTGAATAAGAAGTTTGGTTTTAATTTAATAAAACTATTTCCAAATTTTATAATATATATGTATATGTATATATTATGATTTGGAAGATTATGGTTGAATTTAATATAAAACTTTTCAAAAGCTATCTAAAAATTTATCTTATATTTCAACACACTTAAAGAATAACATTATTTTGTTTAAAGGTATGATAGCTTAAGATAGTATATTATAATAATATGTTTTCTTTTAAAATTTGTACTTGAAATAAATTTAGTTTATATATATAACATCAATTTAAGCATAATAACTTAAATTTATAATTTAAGATAAAGATTTAATAAAATGTCCATTTCTTTTGTTTTAATTTTCTCTCTTTTAAATTTTGTATGGAAAAACGTATTTTTAATATATATAAATATAAAATAAATTGATATAAACATATTAATATATAATATAAGAAATTGATTAAATAATAAATTTTAAACACTTGTAACTTAAGTAGTTAATATAATAAAGAAATTACACATATGTAAGACTATTATAACATGTAATTCACATTTGTAAGTTTAAGAGCATTTCAAGTTAACAAGTGGCAAATTTATACTTAATTAAAATTTAGATTATATTAAATATAATACTAGAGGAAATAATTAGTGAATCTTTCAGCAAGAATTTATCTCATCTTCTAATTTTAAACTGAAAACAAAATTCAAACAAAATAAATAATAAAGATTTTAGCCTGTTGAAATCAACAACAATCCATGACTAAAGCTTCAAACCTGAGATATTGCAAATCAAGATGAAGATTAACAGCAAGTTTCAACACCTGATTCAACTTCAACTTCAAATTTGAGCAACTTAGAAATCAAATTCAATAGTTTCCAGATTAAAATTCAAGTTCTAGGTTTAAGCCTGGAAAAAACTGTTCTCTGCTTACAAAAAGGTGAGTAAACATTTTAAAAAAAAATAGTTTAATTTGTGATTATCTCTAATGCATGTGTTAATCTTTGAATAGATACTAGTTTTGCATGGAAGTTTTTTTCAATTTGTAAGTATTTGAATTGATATATATATATATATATATATATATATATATATATATATATATATATATATATGAATTGTGATCATGTCTGTTTATATATACAAAGACCCTGTTCTCTGTTGTTCCACAGTCCATGATTTTTCTTTCCAAAATTCAAATCACTTAATCAAATTAATATTTGACTTTGATATTTAAATGAAAGTTGTTTTTTGAAGTATAGTGATGATTATAAAAATAGTTTCAGGATTTTTAATTCAACAAATAATTTTAAAAATGGAAATAACAGTGAAATTCTTATGCATGACAAAAATCAACCACTTCAGTTTCGAATTTGGGTTGCATGGATGTATTCGTGGCAAATGTTAGTATCAAGATTTGTAGTTTGATATTCAATTGGAATTTTCTAGTTGAACGATTTTGGCATTGGGTTGACTGCCGTTGATCGGCACGGTGGATGGAGTCGAGGTCGTAGTCGAAGATGGCTGAGGAGTTGCCGATGGTAGGAAAAATGGCTGTGTATTTTTCCGATGGCCACGGTGGCCAGGCAGTGGCGAACTAGGGTTTTATTTAGGTTTGGGGGCTTCGTTGTTAACGAGAAGAATGTGGCTTTAGTGGCGTGTCGTAGACGATCGCGATGGGGGAGTAGCTGCTAGAGGTCGAGGTGTTTCGAATGGATAGGATGTGGGGTTCAACGTGGTTGGGTTCGTCACCGATGGTCGAATTTTCGATTGGGTTGGCATCAGACTTTGGGACCAAAGCGTTCGATTTTGATTTGCTCGCGAGTTCGTCGATCTGGGTGGTCATAACGAATGGGGAGTTCGACGGCGTGATGTTGGAGCTATCGCGATTGGTCAGAGCGACGTTGAACTGCCGTGTAAGTGCATCGTGCATGTTCGTGTACTTGGAGTAATCGATGTTTTGGGAAGACGAGTTCAACTCGGTGTCATGCTCATGATTTTTGATTTACGACTCGAAGTAGATGGGTTTGGTTGTTGACTCGAGGGCGGCTCGAGTTTTAGGTGTGTTTTACTCGGGTTTGTCTTGAGATGTTTTTCTGGTTTTGTATTAGGCAAAGTTTTTGAAAAAGAAATCAAGTTTTATAGTTTTTAAAACAAAGCAAGTTAAGATTTAAAAGTTATAGATATTATTCTAGTTTCTAAAAGAAATGTTTAACAAATTTTAAAATGTATATTAAAATAGATTAGTTTTAAATATATGATAATCAAGTTTTTTTAAAATAACTATATGTTAAAATTTATTAAACAACTTTGGAAGATTTCAAAGATTTAAAGGTTAAGTTAGATGTTTAAATTGTTTTTTATAACTGATTTCTAAGTGTTTTATCTTAAATAAAGTCTAATGATATAATTAAGTAAATCAATTATAATAAAGAGCTTATCTTTAAATAATTTTTTTGATTAATTCAAGATAATTAATTTGTGAAGATAATAAAGGTTAATCAATTATTATTAATGATTAAAGAATATACAATTAATATAAATGATTTATTGATAAGTAAGAGTTTAATTAAGATAAGTAATTTTCTTAATTAATTAAGGCTTTTAAATATAAGGAGTTAACTAACTATTTAATTAGTGATTAGTTCATTAGTTTGGTTAATAAAGATAATCACTTAATTATGAATTAATTAAGTATAATTACTTAGTGAAATAATTAGTGAATAATTACTTAATCAAGTAATTAGAGGATAATTACTTAATGGAAGTAATTAAGGATTAATTACTTAGTGTAATAAATTTAGTTAATTAATGTGATTAATTAATTAATGTGATTAATTTAAGATTAATAACATTTACTAAATGTAATTAATTAAACACGTAATTAACTATTGAAAGTAATTAATTAAGGATTATTAATTAATGCAATTAATTAATGGAAGTAATTAAGGATTAATTAATCAGTGTAATTAATTAAAAGATTAATAAAATTAATTATGGAGTTAATTAATTAAAGTAACTAATTACAGAACGGTAATTACTATTTATGATTTATTAAGGTTGATTAATGGAAGTGATTAATTAATGTATAATTAATTAATGTAATTAATTAAGGATCAATGTAATTAATTATAGTTAATTAATTAATGGAAGCAAATGGAGGGTTATTAATTAGCGTAATTAATAAAAGTGATTAAATATTAATTACTATAAATTGTTAAGGATAATTAATTTGTGTAATTAATTAAAGGGATAATTACTTAATGTAATTAAAGGATAATTAATCAAGGAAGATTAGTTAAGATAGATCATTAAGAGATGATTAATTAATTAATTTGTAATTAATTAATGTTAAGTAAGCAGGATTAAGGTAATCCAAATGATTTAAAAAGATAGTAATTAATTTAATTAGAGGTTAATTAAATTGATTAAGAGTTAATCAAACCTGCTTATGGATGATTGAATGATATTGGATGATTTGGATGTGATATCTCTGATATGTTATATGTGCTGCTTTGTGAGACGTTGGGTTGGTATGAATTATCTATCTGTGATAATGTGAATCATCTATCTGTATATGTTATTCTGAACATAAGTTAAATTTTTTAAAACCTTTTATACAACTTGGATTTTAAAATGGCGTTTTGGATTTCGGTGAGACCGGGATTGGATTTCCAAATTTGAATATCCGAAAACTACATCGATCCAAATTAAACGTTAGGTCATGAATCCAAGTAGAGTTCAAGATGAAGGCTCGAAGTGTAAGAACTATTCGTCATTAAAACTCTAAAGGTGATTCGAAGATGAGTTTTACGGAGATAGTACTTTCAGGTTCGAGATGGAGATTTAGAGTGCAAGGGCTATGGTCGTTAACTAGAGGGTGATTCCAAAATGAGTGTAACAAGATAGTGCCTTCGGTTTTGTTCGAACCCGAAAATGAACTTGTATGGATTGAATGCTTTTAGAACATCGTGAATGGAGGACGATGAGCATTCTAAGATAGATGTGTTCTATAAAGGTAATCGTAGTCTCAAGCCTCATCAACTGGGAATGGCAAAAACAGGGGAGGTGTAGTAAAGCTAAGTGGGTCGTGCCCAAGTAGGACGAGATTTTCCCCTATCTAGAGGACCCTTTTTATTTCGGCTTAGTGTGTGGTTGGTCGCGTCAACCACGTGGTTGTCTTATTCGGGACTATCCAGTAGGGGATGGTTCTGGCCTTGTGTTGCAGTGGATATAGGGTGGATCCTCGGTACTCTGATTTAGACCAGGTACTGTGATGGGCGGTACCCCAGTAGCCCTACCATTGATTGAAACCCATTCTTCCTACGTTCCTTTTACGGTTTTGATTGTTTAACCCACTTTGTGGCCAGTATGCTTGAATTTAATTATGTAACAATTTCAGTTATTTCTTATTTACTTGAAAACCCTAGATCCTATAATAATATAACTGGATTTCCTATCAAATTTTTTGGTTATCGTAAGGTAAATTTTTTTCCTGTTTATGTGCGGGAAGTCTTACGAGATACCTTTTGTTTTCAAAGGTTTTCAAAGTTAGCAATTTTAACCCGTTTACTCACACTAGACCCATGTCTGACCCGGAGTTTATTTTTTGTTTTATTAATCTCTTGGGTATTCAAATTTTTACGAGTAGCCAAGGGATTCAGGTAAGCTTTGACGAATTTCTGGAGGAGATTTGGAGCAGTTGGCTTTAGCAAGTAGATATATTGTGGTTCTGCTGTGTTTATGTTTGTGTCTGTATCTCTGTGGTATCCCGAGTTGTATAGACAGGTGTTTATAACTGTCTAATATGAGATGTATAACTTGTGTAACTCTAATGTAATATGATAATATGTAATATCTTATGCGATATATTATATTTCATTCGTTCCGTTGTGAGTAACTAATGTTGTGGAGTTTCTTCTTTCTTATCTTTTCTTCTTCTATCCCTTTCTTTCTTATATCATAATGTGTCTTTCTAGGCTAAGAAAGACAGGTAGTGACATATAGAATCTTGGTGTAAGAAAGTTTGGAAGTATGATTTGGGTAGAACATGTTTCAGAGTAGCAAAAGAATAAGCCGAAATGTTTTCATGTATCAAACAATGTTGTGGATGTAAAGAGTTTTTTATTTGAAATGTTAAAAGGCAAAGTAGATTTACTTCAATCTTTATAGGGGTATTAGATAAAAAATGAGCATTTCCGTGAATATATAAGGCAATATAAATGTAATGGTTGTTAGGAAATCAAATCTACGGTTTCGACGACTACAACTGTATAATGAAAATCAAATATACATATATATTTCTAAATACAGCTACTGCCTAGAGTAACATCACTAAAAAGACAAGAACAAGGCTCAAAGAACGTTACAAGAGAATACAAGTCGATAGGATCAAAGAAGCAACAAAAAAGATGCTCAAAATGGACATGCACAGGTTTTAGACGTTAGGGTGCACAAGCCAGACATCTGGGAAAATCCTCTGGAACAAAAAAAACTAAACCAGATGTCTTGTAGTTGCATTCAGACGTCTGAAAATCTACTATATACAAAAATTATATAGTATCAGACGTCTGATACAAATACCAGATGTCTGATTTCGAACTCCGATTTTAAAGTTCAAACTTCAACCGCCGCGTTTGAATAGACATCTCTGCTTCTCTTCGCTGCAACTCTTCATCATCAACATAAGCAAATGTAGAGCACTTGTTAATGGATGCAACTACTCAAGGAACCTCTCTACAACTATATATATCATCAAGAATCAAGAGAAACCTAATTTTACTGACTTACGCTCTCTACTTACATACTCTATCATATATTCTTGATCTCTAGCATACTTGTATTTCACTCTTCCATATATTCTCTTCTTCACAGACAATACTCTCTAGATATATAGTGAAAGCATTTGTATTAATTAGTCAATATGCATGTTATAGAACACATATTTTACAAGAACAATTTATTATAGCCAAGCCTATTCCTCCAGGCGAAGCGAGAGTATTTGATAGTCGAATTCTGAAGGGGAGCTTCAGGACTGGATGTAGGACGGGAGGTCCGAGCTAGTATAAAATCCTGGTGTGCTTATTCTATATTTACTTAGATTAATACTGCTTTAGTTGCATCATATTTTTTTTGCCACATATACTTGCATATACACTACACAATCCACCCTGTAGACTTTCATTTGGTATCAGAGCAAGGTTTGATCAAAGTACCATAACACGTTTTTGATTCACTATAATATGGAAAGTATTTTTCAAGAAGGTCAATCCAGAGCATGACTCTCACTTTTTAATGGTTCTAACTATGCATATTGGTTAATACGTGTGAGAACCTTTATGGAAGCTAATGGAATAGAAATTTGGTCAGCCACTCAAAATAAATATGAAGCTCCTGACACTGCTATGAACACATGGAATGATGCACAAAAAACCGCAGCTTCTAATAATGCAAAAGCTATGAATGTTTTATTTTGTTCATTAGATAAGAATGAATTTTCACATGTCATGTTATGTAACAATGCATATGATATTTGACGTACCTTAAAAGATACACAAGAAGGAACAAACAAAGTTAAACAAACTAAAATTTCAATTTTACAAAATCAATTTTCATCATTTAAAATGAAACAAAATGAATATATAGTAGACATGTATTCCAGATTCCAAACCATTCAGTACGATTTAATGGCACGTTGAGTCAAATTCACAAATTTTGACTTGGTATCTAGAATACTCAATTCTTTAACTCCAGAGTGGGAAAGAAAAGTATTAGCTATCGAAGAAGCTAATGATCTCTCCACACTCGTAGTTAAAGAATGAATAGGAAATTTAATGTCCTATGAAGCTAATTTACAAGCATGAAAAGAACAAAACTCGAGAAAGAAGAACATAACATTCCCAGCAACAAATGAAGAATCCGACTTAGACGAAGAAGAAATTGTATTTATTGCTAAAAACTACAACAAATTCAAGAAGTTTAGGAGAATAACTAGATTTCAGAAAGGAGGAAAATCAAGATCAACAAATCAAACATCAATCAAATGCTATGAATGTGACCAATTTGGACATATGAAGAAAGATTGTCCCAAGCTCAACAATGATAAAAAGAAGAACAAATTTGAAAAATTTAAAAGAAGAAAGATTTCAAAGTAACAAGTGATGACTCAAATTCTTCATCATCATCAGACAGTGACAACGGTATTAACGGAGAACAAGCTAATATATGCTTTATGGCACAAACTGATGAGGTATGTCCCAAACTTAGCTATGATGAATTATTAGAACATAGCATGGAATTAGATGATAAATTAAGACAAATTAAAAAATTGAACAAAGAACATGTAGCCAAAATAAATAGATTAGAACTTGAAGTACGAATGTTGAAAGATGAAAAAATTATTTTAGAGGAGGAACTAGAATTATCTCAAGAAAAATTAAAAATAGTTTGGTTAAAAACGAGACCATAGTTATCGATTTTGGTAAAAAAAATGGAAAAAGATGACTTGTTAAAAGAAAATATCAACTTGAAAAGTAAAACTGAAACATTGAAAATTGAAAATTTAGAATTAAAAGAAAAATTAGATAAAATTGCAAATAATATTTCAAAATTTAATAAAGGAAAACAAGATTTGGAAAATCTTATCAAAACTTCAAAACCATCAGGTAATAGAAATGGAATAGGATTTAAAAATATTCCTAAACAAAAAGGGAATAATATCAAGAAATATAGTTATATTTATCAAAAGATTGAAAGATCACTTAAGTCTAATGCGAATACCAGAAATATAAAAATTTGGATTCCTGAGACAAATAATAATTTGGTTAAACAAAAACATATAAATAAACTTTTTTTTAAAATGTAGTCTATAATAAAAATTATGTTCATAAAGGTACCTAACCTTCTTGGGTATGGCTACCTACTCCTCCTAACATCTAGGACCCTAACAATGTATATGAGTACCAATTAAATCATCTTTTATCTTGCATGTACCCAAAATAAAGAATAAGGAGAAATGGATACTTAATAGTGGATGCTCTAAGCATATGACCGGAAACTTAAAAATGTTATCAAATATAACATATATCGATGGTGGAACGGTAACTTTTGGTGATAACTCAAAAGGATATGTCGTTGACGTTGGAGAAGTCATCAACTATGGTATTTCTATCTCTCCTATTATTACAAATGCTTTGTTAGTAGAAAATTTAAAACATAACCTACTTAGTATTAGTATAAAGTTTTTCAAATCAATTTCGAAAAAGATAGATGTAATATTTTAGACAATAACAAACAACTTATCTTTGAGGGTTTTAGAAACAAAAATATTTATGTCTTAAATATGAATATAAATTGAAATTCAACTTTATGTTTAACCGCCAAACATGACGATCCATGGTTGTGGCATAAACGATTTTGTCATAAATATTTTAAATATATTAATAAATTAGCAAAATATGAGCTAGTTAGAGGATTACCTAAAATAAATTACAAAGTAGAAAATTTATGTGACGATTGTCAAATTGGAAAACTAAAGAAAAATTCTTTTAAAACTAAAAATAATATTTCTACAAAAGAACCATTAGAATTATTATACTTTGGTTTATGTAGTCCAACTCAAGTGCGATCTATAAATCACAACAAATATGTTTTTGTAATAGTTGATGATTTTTCATGATATAATGGACTTTATTTTTAAAATATAAAAGTGACACCTTTGGTCTGTTTAAATTTTTTGATAAAAGAATTAAAACTCAAATGGATTTGAAAATTAAGAATATTCGAGGTGATCACGATGGAGAATTCGTAAACGATCTTTTTACTTATTTTTGTAATAAAAATGGTATAAGACATCATTTTTTCTTTTCCCCGCACACCTACAAAATGGTGTAGTAGAAAGAAAAATCGTACGTTACAAGAATGTGAACGAACACCATTAAATAGTAGTGGTCTATGAAAACATTTTTGGGCTGAAGCTATTGCCACAGGTTGTTATGTTTTGAATTGATAGCCATACGACCTGTGACTAAACAGACTTGTTTTGAAATATTTTTTGGAAGAAAACCTAAAATATCACACTTTAAAATTTTTGGATCAAAATGTTTTATATTAAATACAAAAGATATTTCAGGAAAATTTGACCCGAAGTCCGATGAAGGAATCTTTGTTGGATATTCGGATCGTAGCAAGGCATATAGAATTTTTAATAAAAAAATAACATAATTGAAGAGAGTTTACATGTTTCATTTGATGAAAATTTTCTTAACCATCATACTAATGACGTTGAAGAAATAATTCCAATATCAAATACAACAAATTCTTTCAATAATGAAATAAATGCACAAAATAATACTTTAATATCATCTCCTAGAATTTTAAAAATCATCCAAAGACAACATTACTGGAGATCTTAACTCCAGAGTAACTAGAAATCAACTTAACCAAATAAGTCATATAGCATTTGTGTTAAATCTAGAACCGAAAAACTATACAGAAGCTTCAAATGATAACTTTTGGATAATACCTATGCAAGAAGAATTAAATCAATTTAAATGTAATATTGTTTGTGAATTAGTACCAAGACCAGAAAATCAATCAGTTATAGGAACAAAATGGGTATTTAAAAACAAAGAAGATGAAAACGGAAATATAGTTAGAAATAAAGCATGTCTAGTCGCTCAATGTTATAATCAAGAAGAAGGTATCGACTACGACGAAACTTTTGCTCCAGTGGCAAGACTTGAGGCCATAAGCACGTTACTCGATTTTGCAAATCATCACAATTTTAAACTATTTCAAATGGATGTCAAAAGTGCTTTTTAAATGGTTTTATTAAGAAAACGTATATGTTAAACAACCTCCATTGTCTTTTCATGAAAAATATCCCGACCATGTTTTTATATTACAAAAAGCCTTATATGGTTTAAAACAGACCCCCCGCGCCTAGTACGAACGTCTTAAAAATCATTTAATTACATCTGGTTTTCAAATAGGTAAAATCGATACAACTTTATTTATTAAATGAGAAAATAACGACATTTTAGTTGTACAAATTTACGTAGACGATATTATTTTTTGTTCAACTAATGAAAATCTTAATAGATTTTCTTTGAAAAATGAATTTGAAATGTCTCACATGGTAGAATTAAATTTCTTTTTAGGTTTACAAATAAAACAACTTAAAAATGATATCTTTATTCATCAAGAAAAATATTGTAACGATATATTACGCCGTTCTGAAATGGATAAAACTTCTAGTAAACCAACACCAATGAGTACTAGCGTTCACTTGGAAAAAGATGATAACAGAAGAGATTTCGATGAAAAATTATATCGTAGTATGATTGGCTCCTTACTTTATTTGACGGCTAGTTGACCCGACATTATAACGAGTGTATATCTTTGTGCCCGATTTCAAGCAAAACCAAAAGTATCTCATCAAGGAGCTGTTAAACATATCTTACGATTTCTATCTAGTACAAGAGATTGCGGTTTGTTTTACTCTAAGGGATCATCGTTTGAACTATTTTTATATAGTGACGTGGATTTCAGTGGATGTAAAACAGGTCGTAAGATTACTAGCGGAACATGTCACTTTATCGGACAATCGCTAGTTTAATAGTTTAGCAAAAAGAAAAATTGTGTCTCCTTATCTATTTGCGAAGCTGAATATATTTCAGTAGCTCTAGCATGTGCACAAGTGATATACATGCAACAAACACTTACAGATTTTGGCAAAGTTATCAATAAATCACCAATATATTACGATAATGCGAGTTCAATAAATCTATCAAAAAACCCTGTAAATCACTCGCGTACTAAACATATGATATATGACATCATTTTTTACGTGAAAATGTAGAAAAAGGAATTATTACATTAGAATACGTAAAAGCTGAGAATCAAATAGCAGATATTTTCAAAAAACCACTAAACGAACAAACATTTGTTGAACTACGACACGATTTAGGAATATGCTCTCTTAATGATCTTCTAAACTAATACTACATCTACATCTTTATTTACTCTATGTTTAGCTAAAAATTCTTATCCACAAACTAAAATTAATAACTCCTTCACCTTAAATTTTTTAGGGGGTTGTTTTCTGAAGTTACCTATAAATAATTTTTAAAAAGCATATATAAATATCTTTACAAAACAAAACGTAAAGAATATATAGATCTCATATTTTTACAATATAAAATATAATCACGTTGTCCGACAATTTCTCATTTGTTCTTCTCGATACCAACGATGGATAGCTCAGTGGATACACCTCACCGCCTTCCTACCCCTACACCAAAATCAGGAACGGATGTATAGGTGGTCCTCCTACCACACGGGATTCACTCCCGATAAAAAGTCCATACGATCTCTATTTTTTTCTCCCTAAACCGAGGAGAAAATCGATGAGATACATCACTATCAAAAGCAACAAATAGAATTACAACGAGAATTGTACTTTGAGAGAAAAGTCACGTCATGACGACTAAGTTTTCTGGAGCAAGTAGCGATAAAATTTTGTAATTCATGGAAGAAGGATGTACATGAACCACTTCGATTCCTTGCAGTTCTTTGGATCCCTCTGAATCTTATCGTACACCTTTAGATTCTTCACTTAGGCGATTCTCTGGTTTTCTATGAACCCACGAACGTGGAAATATATGGTCTCCACTCAGGTCATGGAGGGATGACAAGTATGAAGATCGCAATGCTCCATCATCACCTAAATAAACTTAAATTACTCTCATTGTTATTTTATCTACGCATGTTTGTAATTCTATTTCACAAATAATAATACTATGTTTTATTAAAAATAAAAGGTCAAAAAATAAGCAACAACCTTCAAAATTAGGCTATTTTTAGATAAATTGCTCATTTCAGACGTCTGAACATTGCCATCAAACATCTGCCATTCTGGAATCACAAATTTTTATACCATCGTGCATATTTCAAACGTCTGATATAACCTTCCATACTTCTGAAAATCATCTCTGCTTCATAAAAAATAGAAACCAGTAGATTTCAGACGTCTGAATTATTGACCAGACATCTGAACATAGGCTCTGCCTCCATATTATAAAAACTTACATCGTTTTAAGACGTTTGATATTATAGCCAGACATCTGAGAAAACTATCTGTCCTACAAAAATAAAATTTCGACATATTCCAGACATCTGATAATTCTCTCTGACTATCAAAATTTACAAATCGATCAAATCCAGACATCTAACTCAACTAACCAGACATCTGATTCTATTCACTGTCTTCAAACTAGGTTAAATCGGACGTCAGCATTACCTTCCAAACGTCCGAAATTCAATCGACACTTTAAATAACCATATAAGGTCTATTTTTTACTTTTCTCACTTAATTTTAATTCCTTTCTGCAGGACGGGCGATCTTTCCATTCTCAAAATACTTCATCTTCAAATATCTCTCGAGGTCAATGGCTCCTAAAACAAAAACCCTAAAATCTCTAAGCGAAAGCGAGACCAGGCAGCTTCATCCAATCCTCAAGTTTGCTCTGATGATCAAATAGAACGATGGATGAATCGTGTAACGCATTTGCTTAAGAGATACGATGACATTCAAAAGAAGAAACTCCATACACGTCTATTTTATAATTTACTAAAGTTCCCAATGTATGATTTAAACGAAATGTGCGAAAGTGCTGGTTTAGAAACTTTGATATCTTTTAATCCCAATAACATCCAAATTGATCAGTTAGCCATATTTCTCTTCTACGCTAATTTGGATAGCACAGCAGTTTGGAACACTGAAAGCGACGATAATTGGCTATGGTCTAGCATTTATGGCAACACAATTAGGCTTACTTTAGGAATCATAGGCAGAACTCTCGGAAGTTTTGACATTGGCAAAGATTTATATAATATTTTCGATATGCATTTCAAACCGAGAGACAATATCACACATCAAATATGGGAAGATTAAATGCCTAAGTTCGCATCTAAATACCTAAGACCTAAGGCGAGACTTCTAACTCGAATGATTATCAACTCTATCATTCCTCGCCTTGGTAGTCACGAGCAGATAACGGACTTAGAGCATAAGGCCTTGTATGCTATATTCAGCGGAACAAGGGTTAACTGGGCTAAATTTATATTTGACGAGCTCAAACATTTTTGGACTCGATCACGCCCATCGATTATCTACCCTACATACATCATGAGTCTTCTACGTGCTTGCAACATCCCCTTCTATTTATCCACTTTTGAAGAAATTTATCTGAAATATGCTTCTACAAAAAAATTCTCACTAATGCACCTGCCGAAAAATCCTTCGGAGTTTATATCATTTGATGAGTGGACGCAACGTCATCAAACTAGACAAGCTGGTCCTCCACCTCAAACACAACCTGAACCATCACAGGAGGTGGAGCAACGTCGTGAAAATACTCCTCCTCCTCCTACACCCTTTGATTATACATCCCAGAACGACATTTTGGAGACACGTACAGAGACGAATCCAAATGAAAGTGTTCGCGACTTGACTCTTTAAAATCAGCTTATTTTATCTCGGAATCAAAAAGTATTGGCTAAGCGTATAGATAGTTTTGAAACATCTTTTGCTACATGCCTGGCCACAGTTGAAATGTTACTTTCAACTATATTATCGGTTCTAAAAGAGGTTCTACAAAGGGTCCGTGGTCCTACACCACCTTCAGAAGATTGGCCAACCCTAGTGCATTCTCCTCCTTCAAAACACTCCAAACTTTCTGAGGAGAACGAACCTCTAGAACAAATTCCGACATCTCCTAAGAAGCAACTAGCTCTTCTAAACATGAAGATGAAGGAGATGATCAAGAAAATGCTTCCTCAAAAGATTCTTAGACTTTTAGGGCTCCATCTTATGTATAAAAATGATAAAAATCTACGAATGTAATCGATTAATGTAATTAATAAATTTCTCTTTTTGTTGTGTTATTCCTGTGTATATTTCTATCACAACGATTGGTAAATATTTAATGGAATGGACATAATTTCTACATTTAAAAAATCCTTTTTGATAATGCCAAAGGGGGAGAAATAATAAAGATCGCAATAAGTTATGGAAAGCATATATTCTGGGGGAGATTTATAAAATAATATATTAGTACTATATAAGTACATTTTATAGTTTCATCATCAAAATGGGGGAGATTGTTAGGAAATCAAATCTACGGTTTCGATGACGACAACAACTATACAATGGAAATCGAATATACGTATATATTTCTATATACAGGTACTTGCTAGAATAACATTTCTAGAAAGACAAGAATAAGGCTCAATGAACGTTACAAGAGACTACAAGTCAATAGGATCAAAGAAGCAACAGAAAAGATGCACAAAATAGGCATGCACAAGTTTCAGACGTCTGGGCGCATAGGCCAGACGTTTGGAAAAATCCTCTGAAACAACAAATAGACTAAACCAGATGTCTCGTAGTTGCATTCAGATGTTTGAAAATCTACTTTTAAATATATAGTATCAGACGTCTGATACAAATAACAGATGTCTGATTTCGAACTCGGATTTTAAAATTCAAACTTCAACTACCGCATTCGAATAGATATCTCCGCTTCTCTTCGCCACAACTCTTCATCATTAATAGAAGCAACTGTAGAGCACTTGTTAATGGATGCAACTACTCAAGGAACCTCTCTACAACTATATATATCATCAAGAATCAAGAGAATCCTAACTTTACTAACTTACGCTCTCTACTTACACAATCTATCATATATTCTTGATCTCTAGCAATCTATACTTCTATTTTACTCTTCCATATATTCAGTTCTTCAGAAATAATACTCTCTAGATATATAGTGGAAGGATTTGTAATAATTAGTCAATATTCATTTTATAGAACACATATTTGACAAGAACAATTTATTGTAACCAAGCCTATTCCTCCAGGCGAAGCGAGGGTGTTTATAGTCGAATTCCGAAGGGGAGCTTCTGGACTGGACGTAGGACGGGAGGTCTGAACCAGTATAAAATCTTGGTGTGCTTATTCTATATTTACTAAGATCAATATTGCTTTAGTTACATCATATATTTTTTGCCACATATACTTGCATATACACTACACGATCCACCTTGTAGACTTATAATGGTAAGTGTAGGCTGAGCGTTAAATCAACAAGGACACTACCGTGTAAGTAAGAGTGAAATACCAGTTAGCCACGACGGTCCAAGTATTGTGTCGATCCTTTGAAGGCTACGGCAGGCCAGGTTGATGTGAGTAGAAAGTTTTATATTTATGAAATATTTGATTGGTATCATTGTAGTTCTGTTCCATGGATGCCTAGATGAGAATCTTGAAGAATTGAACGTTGCACCTACTTGAGTATGGAAAATAATGAGTAGTGGTAGTTTCTGAAATTTATAGATTATGCAATAGCTCCATATTGGTAGATCAAATCACTTAAGCAAGTGAAAATGATAACTTAGTCATAATGGTAAATTGTTGGATAATTAATATGGATTAATAGAAACAAATTAGAAACTGCCATAAAATGGGGATGGGATTTAAGTTGTATTTTAATTAATTTCGATGAAATGTGAAACAATTGATTTTTTTATAAATTATTCAGTTTTAATATAAAGTGTATCGTTTGAAATAACAAGGAATATACCCAAAAGAAAGAGATGCACAAGATAGGGATTGTCGCTATATTTTGTACCATCTATTTGAATAATAAACAAGAGAAATAGTTCCTTGTAATTCTAGGCATAACATAAATTCTCTTTTAGATAATTTTTGAAAAGTTACAAAGTTCACATTTCCTTTTGGGGAAGATGTAATTCCAATGCATAAAGTTGAAATATCTCTAAGTATAAATCAATGTAATGGTCAACATGTTTATTGGATTGAAATCGCAAGGCGCTATTCCGCATCAAGTAATCTCAACCATAAGATATGTAAAGTATTGGAATGAAGTCATAAGAGGTTACATTTAATGAAAAGGTCCTATACATGGAATGACATTAAGGAATAAAAAAAAAAAAAAAAATTGAAGTTCAAATTGTAAAAGGCATCCTAGATAAAGTAATGGTTAAGAATTTGCGATGGATGATTAATTCAAGGATTTTAGTCTTTGTCAAGAAAAGGATATTTTAGATAAAGTTGAATTCAAGATTGTGCAATGGAGAATTATTCAATGATTTGAGTTCCCATTAAGAAAAAGAATATCTAGTTGCAGCATTAAGGATGTGGTGATGACATCTATGGAAAATGAGAGTTGGAATATTTTCATAAGACTTTGAGAAGAAAATCGTAAGATTACTTTTAATCATCACTTAGATAAAATGAACATTATTTATTTAACAAAAATATCCTAGGACATTGACTTAAGTAATCAATATACTACAGTATGGTTTAAGGTATCTGTATGTGCATTGAGGGTTGCATTAGGACTTAGCTTGAGTATACCCTACAGGTAGAGACCATTGGATGGTAGGAATGTTTGCGATGTGTCAGTATGAAATGTTATGGATGATGGATGCTAATGGATGTATTTGGACGTATTATTGAATTATATTATTTTACACATTTGGGACAGTAAATATTTTAGGTATTAGAACCATTCGTGTTATTTTCTATTAATTGTTTAGCTTATTAGATATGATACATACATATATATTTTATTATTTACTATTGCACATATGGGCTAATTTGTTCATGTTGACCCACGAACCACATCACTTCGCATATTTTATTTTATCAGTAATATGCATATGGTTGTTGCATATGGATTGAATGGTTGCACATAAATAGTGAACTGCTTGTATATTTACAAAGGATGTTGCATGCATTTTGGTTGCATAGCATAATCACTTGCATTGCAGGACATCGACTTATTCAGGAGACTACCTACCTTTTGCATCAGTATAGGTTCACATGCATTTCACGTTGCCAATATATGCATACATATTGCATTAGAATTTTTTTAATAACAATGATCACCCATGAATGATAAATGAGTACATAGTTGTAACTATTGATTATTGTGTATTTAAATTACATTTTCTGTCCTTAGATATTTCGAAGACGAAATCCTTTTAAATGGGAGAATGTAAACTCTAAAATTTTAATAATAAATTAAATATTAATGAGAGCGAAAATTTAATTTCATACTAAAAGGACAAAATAGTAAATTTATATAAATGAAGGAATATAAGGAATCTGGTTACTACATTAGGTCAAGTAGATTTTTCTTGCCCAAATTCATATATAAGTTGTTAAAAACAGATATCGTATGTAGAAGATACGAAATGTTTAACATAGTGTGCATTTCATGTTTTGCACCTATTTTGAAATTAAGTTTAAAATGCAAGAATAAGGAAAAACTTATTTCTTAAGAAACAAAATAAATGTGTATCGATTACCTTGAAAGAAAGGAAAAGGGAAGAGAAAGGGCACAATGATGTATGTGCATTTAAAAGAGAAAAAGAAAAGATATTTACGCGCATTAATGTAAAAATGCTTCAATGGGAAAGCATAACAATGGTACTATTGTCGTATCTAATATATTGAATGTACTAAAAGGAAAACTAAAGAATGAAAATCATTATATTTGAAGAGTGTACGATTTTGTAAGTGAATTGAAGAAGATATAATGCAAAGAGAGAGCATTAATTACCCTTTTATTGAATCTAATACTATAATTAATATACGTTAAACGTTCTAGAAAGGGAATATAACAAAATGATTTGAAGGAAAATATTATATCTCATGTTATATAGTGGATATACATAGAAGAAAACTGTTATTTTAAAAGAAAATGTATATTACTCATGTTGGAAGAAATAGGTAATAATATATTTAAGTGCATGTAATGTTATAGTAATAGAGGTAACAAAATATAAAAATAATTAATTATTTAAAAATAAAAAGGTGAATTCAGTTTGAAGTTGGAAATACAAAATCAATGAGGCAATTAAGTGGAGAACGAGATTTTTAGTTATTGCATATAATTGCACATATTGTTTCTTTTTTTATAAAGAGATATCAATCAAGTAGTAATAGAATTCATTGTCAAGATATATAGCACGCATACACACACACACACACACACACACACACACACACACATATATATATATGCTTAAAATTTTCTATAATGGTTAATTATATATGCATATATACAGATAAAGCAATGAATTGATTAGGATTAGGATGACATAAATTAGGGTAATAAATAGTTTATATTTTAACATAAAAAGTGGAAGAGAAGTTAAGGGAAATAAGTTATATTACATTAGGGCTATGTTTTGATGAAGGAACCTGATAATATGCGAAGATTTTCTAACCTAAATCTAATGGCGTAACTATTTTGCAAACCCTATAAATTCAGCCTAAACCTAACCCTCATTCACTATTATCTCATCATACCAAAATACTCTCATTCTCCTTCTCCTCTATACTTATTCATAAAATATAATTTAACAAGATAAGAAGGTAAAAAAGGGATTTGGGATCCAAGCGAATAGGAGAAGAAACACACGGGAAGAAGAGATTCTGGATAGCTTAGATGTGAGTGGAAACATTATTATAATAGATATGTGTGTGTAATTTGTTTTAATCATACTCTTTTCCTAGCTAAATCTGTTAGATCTAAATTAGATGTATACCACTTTTTCCTATCGAAAAACTATTGTGTCTAAATCGAAAATATTAGGATGTTTTGGAAATGATTTGGATTTTATATGTATTTACTGTCATGCTTTGGAAACGTTGGGATTATATTTCGGATTGATTTCTCTTTTGAAATAAACATTGTTAAGGTGGAATAATATTCACCTATTAATCTGATTAGATTTATATTTGAAAATGTAATAATGAATTAGATTACATGTTTTTCCCTAGATCTAATTGGAATAGGTATTGTTGATTTCAAAGGAGGTTAAATCTGTAGTTTATATATATAATTTGGAACTAGATCTGATTTAATTGATATTGTTAATTAAAAGGGACAAGTTTATATCGTGCAATTTGAAATTAGATCCAAACCTTAGAAATATTGGTGTAAACTTTTTAGAACTAGGATAATAATTGTAATAATAGGAAAACTGGAATAGGGTAGAAATTATAATAACTAATCACGTCCCTAATTACGTATTATTGAATTTAATTACCTTATAATAGTAACGGTAATATATAGTAGAAAACAAATGGGAATTAAACTTAAGGAATATAAAATCAAAACAAAAACAAAAACAAGTAGAACAAACAAAATCCGACCTCAATGGTCGACTGGTCATATGGAGTCAGTTGACCTCTAGCGGTCCACCGCCCCAACGACAGCGGTCGACTGGTTCGTGATTTCTATGTGAGGATGAACCTTGGCCTAAGCCTCAAAAATTGATAATTATTTATAGTATTGCATTGTATTATAATGGTTCCCTAATAGTAGGGAAAGTAGCTCCCAAAGTTTTAAACGCTGAACGTTTTATGGAAGGTGAATGGTTGATGTATCGGACCCTAAATTGTTCAAATTGGTGAACGTGTGTCAGCATCTGCGATTCTCTTCAATGTTTACAATTTACTGTGATTATTGGACGCGTATCGTCCTTGGTAGGTGTGTATCGTCAAAGGTGGGTGTGTATCGTCCAAGGTGGAGAAAGGAAGGCTGGAGAGCTGGTGTATCAGATCCTAAATCATCAACATGATGCATATTGTTAAGGACATGTATTGGCACCCAACCTTTCCTACATATTGTGAATTATGTGGATGTGTATCATTAATTAGAGGTAGCTCGAAAGTGGAAATCATTGTAAGAAGAAGGAGGAGAGCTGGATAGCTGGTGTATCAGACCCTAAGTTGTTCAACTTAGTGAGCGCATGTTGGCACCCGACCTTCTCCAGCGTACATGAGTTGATTAGATTGGCGTATTTGGGGTTGTAGTCCCACGCGTTAAATCGTATAGAGGATTGGATGATAGAAGGATGAATTTGATCCATAGTTATTAACCCATCATCTTTGAACCCGTTCGGTTATGAGTTAGAAGTCGTAGACTTGGAACCTTTGGATATAAACTAGGGATTGTACACTTAAAACCTTATGACCATATAGTGCACATTTAAAACTTATTGCATATTGTCACCATATCATTCTCATGTATTCATTTACCAAACTTTTGTCCTGTCCATACCTTCCTTTCCACATTTTCTAGCACTATAAGATGACAGGTTAGAGGTGGATTAGGCATAATACATGGAGAAAGGAGCTTCGAGTTGGAGTTCTCATTTTATTCATTATTCCTCTTGTAGTCACTTATTGTATAAATTTCTTATTAACTTTATATTATGCTTTGAAAGAAGCGTATATGTAAAACAAGTATTTTGGAGACTGTTTTTGTAAGATGTCTATTTAATGTATTTATATTTTAACTCCTTCTACTATGAGTGAAAGTGTGGAATGTCTTAGAACACCACCCTTATAAATATGCTCTATACAGTTTTTTATTCCAACAGCTTGTATTTCTCGACATGCGGTGACCGAAGGACATATTTGGCTTTGGAACAGTGCATCGAGCAGTGTAGGCAATTACATATTTCAAAAGAACTGGTGCTTTCAATTGATTTCTCGATGGCAATCCATTTTCTGGGTTAACATTTTGCAACTTTCACTAAAAACCAGAATTAGATCTGAAGGCTTGAAGCTTGAATTTGAGATTTGAGGGACATAAATAAATCAAATTCTAGTTCTAAAACCAGAGCAAGTCAACCAGCGCATATAGGTAGTTGGAAGATATCCTTGAGTTCTCATCTGTCCATCTATGTAACTAGAGAAGTGATTTAGAAAATTAAAAAAGAGATGCAAGATGATTTAATGACTCGATAAAAAAATGCTTGAAAGAATTTGTAAAGAACGGGACAATAATGAATAGCTAGAGCAACTGGAACTCGGAACGATAGACCAAAAACCAATGTAGGAGCATTTGAAGATAGCGCAAAGCAACTGAAACAATGCCCCCACGTCCTGAACAAATTTACTCAAAGGCACAATCGGTTTGGATCTAGAATGATCTTTAATGTTTGGAATAGGCCATGCTAGAGCCAGAATGGCAGATAAAATACCAATGCTTGACAACAACAGTGGGAACTAGAATCTTACGGTTCGAAGGAGGGCAGAATGAGATTATAGGTCAGAGACTTCCACTGGATGACAACCTCATGATCGTGATGGATTGGGGTTAGGTTTGATTCCTTTACCTTGACTTTAAATAAATGATGTAATATAACCTCGGACCGCTTACAAGTGTGTGTGATCTTGAACGGTCCCTAGGCACACTCTGAGTTAGATGCCTATAATGACTGTTTAGGATGATAATAACATCGAACTACTTATACATGTACGAGACCTAGATTGGTCTCTAGGCACGCTTTGATTCGAATGTCTTGGATGAATACATAGGATTTCTAATTATTTTAATTCTGAAAAATCCACATTGAATGTGATAACTAATATTGATTGTTTTAAGTCCCGTTCGGAGAGATGGGACCGGAGAGTAGGGTGTAAATTCCACATGCCGAAGAGCAAGCAAATTGACTTGTACAATATTGATTACTTTAAGTCCCGTCTAGAGAGACGGGATCGGAATGCAGGGTGCAAGCTCCTTTGCTAGAGTGCGAGTAGATGGGCTTGTATGAAAAGAAAGTTCCCTTAATAGAGAGTGAGTGGATGGGCTTACTTAGTCGTTGAGTTCCTTTGCCAAAGAGTAAGCGGATTCAGCAAGGATCCCAAAAGGTCAAAACCCTAGATTGGGTGATATTTTGCATGTTAAATTGAATGTAAAATGATTTGGAGAGATCAAATCTTAGAGTGAAAAAGGATTTGTAAAAGGATTTGAATGCCTTGTAATTAGAATAAAACAGATATATTGCGGATGAACATGGGATGACTTGGATATATGATATAATACTCCAAATGAAATCAGAATGATTATGATGTATAGACAATGCCTAAGCAAGAGATATATTCCTTAGCTATAATGGGTTCAGAACAACCTGTGATTTGTAAGAGAATCCGAAGAAACTAGGTGATTCAACAAGATTAAATCAACGGATAGCCGGAGAGCTCCACTATCGAAGACTTATTATTGGAACTTGTTTTTCAGAAAAACACACCTTACATTCGAAAGGAATACTTTGGATGGTAAATTTTAACCCACTTTTGAGCCAATTCCAGATTTGAACTGGACATAGAAGATTAAAACAATGACGAAATGACATGAAAATTAACAAGCGCGCTTAGATGAAGCAAGGAGACAACTCGGCAAAGTTTTGACCCAAAATAATCAAAATAAACAAGTCGGTACCGACTTTTTCATGTCATTGACGTTGTTATGCTCACACATTCTTTTACTCCAACTTTATATGAGTAATTGCTCACTTCTTTGATAAGTGCCCAAGTGATTTCAAGAGATTTGGACGACTAATTCCAATAGTTAAAGTGTTAACAACTAGAATAAATCAAGTGACAAAGGAACGACCATCCAAATCAACCAACAACTAATGAAAACAACATGAGATGTCATAAAATAAAGTAAGAAGAAGAATGCAAAAAAGTTCGAAATGATTTGAGCTAAGGAAACATGTCGGCATTAACATGTTCAAGTTACTACCGACATGTTTGGTTAACTCAGGAAGTTCTACAATTTTTCAGGCGGCTTCGGGTCGATCGTTGGACTTTGCTGAACTTCTGACTCAACACGACTATTTCTCCATAACTACCAGCCTACCTATAAACAAAGAGGGAACTTTTTTGTTTCATCTTTTCCCTAACATTCAGTTCTTCACCCTGAATCTGATTTTTCTACCATTGACGACTTCTCCTTCTTCTTCACTCCTATCATCTACATCTCAAACTCTTTTGAAACGTCATTGTAAATTTAAGATCCACTAGGTTATGGTCAAATCTAATATAATTCATTATAATTCTATAAGAAGACAACGATTAATAAACTATAAAGTGGAAGTAGGCCAGAGATTGCCGAACCATTATAAAATTTCTTTTGTGTTCTTCACTTTTCTATTTTTCTTACCTGCTTGATCTGGGATTTCTATTTCTTTTATATTTATTTCAAAAGAACTAGTGCTTTCAACTGGTTTCTGGGTGTTGATCCACTCTTTAGGTTAACAATGTATATAAAAAAAACTAATGCCAACTACTAGTTATTCCTTGGTAACAATTATATTATTAGGTGTTCTCATTAACTTCAAACATGTATAAGATTAGCATGGTTCATCTAATCAAAAAAAATATACAAATATGTCCACGTTTCATACAATAATAGCGTTCCATATCTGGCACAAAGAAATCGAACTCAAATTGAAATAGTGATTAAAATTTTGCTTAAATAAGAAATATTCTAACATTTATATCAATGGACTTTCCGACACTATCAAATACTTATTAAATTTTAAAAAATATTCTGTCGCTTAACACATTATATCAGCTTAAAACATTGTATTTTCAAATGTATATATTACATAAGAAATATGCATAAATTATAAATATTGTATAGTATATTAAGTTTTTAAATGCTTAGGTAATCCAGATAATGACCAAATAAGCTACCAATTTGGAACAACATAGTCTAATATCTAGAACAACTAAACAATTTTTTCCTTATCTTTAAATAATCATATTACCGTAATGAATGTACAATACAAAATTTAGCATAGTTCAAAGAAGAAAAATATACCACCATGTAAAACCACCTGTGATACATAAAATATATATTATAACAAAGATAGCATATGATCGAATGACATAAGAAAACATGGTTAATGCAGCGAACTACTAAATATCATGCAATTAATTCATTATGAGTGCCTGTAAAAAATTTGAATGTACATCCAACACTGACTACTTATTACACAATACAATTATTATGCACGTAAATTAAAAATTGCAATAGTTTTAAAATATATTGAATATATAATGTTTCATTTCAAGCATAAATAATATCTCAAAAATACCATATTACCTTTAAAGCATAACCATGTTTTATATTATTTTGGTAAGCATGTTAAAGAAAATTATACTTATACTTATACATACATACACACATATATATATATATATATATACACACACACACACACATACATACATACACATATATATGTGTGTACATATATATATATCTTCTCAATCATTTTAATTTTATATTGGCCTTGTTAAATAACAAGCATTGCTTATATATTATTAATATATATATATATATATATCTTATCAATCATTTTAATCTCATATTGTATTCTTGAGCAAGAACAAAAGCATTACTCGTATATTTAATCATTCCTCAGAATACAGCACAAAATTTATTTTTTAAATGTTACTTTACTTCAGATACAATGTTTTTCCTCCAACTTGACTTTCTTATGTACTTATGTTTGAGAATGAAATGTTAATCAACTTTACATCTTTTTTATTGTGTAGAGAATTTTAATGTTTTTTATATGTATTAAGAATCTGTAACTCCATGCAAATTAGATGAAGGATCCCAAGTTCATAGTATTACTACTAAAACAAAAATATGGAAAGGAAATATGATATAAAACACGAAAGGAAAAAGTCAAACTTTACCTATAATATGTGTTACAGAACAATATAAGCTTCTAGGTTGTTAGCATTTGAAAATATTGCTAATAAATGCGGTGCATAGTTCTGGTAACAGGCCCACTTACCTCATAATTTCCACAAAGTATAAATTATGAATACCTGAGAAGAAGATTCCTTGGCATGTAATTCCAAGACTCGTTGTTTAGTTTCTCGCGAGGTTTTAAGCATCGGGCTCAATATTTATGAGCATATATTCTGAGAACTTGAGTAAAAGCAACAATTAAGATCGAGACCATTGTCCAGCTGTAATAGCAAGCTGAGCCGAGAGCAGCAACCACCAAATAGAGACATCTCAATAAGTCTAACAACCAACGACACAGATAGCCCAAACCAAGATCAACGATCAAGATAAACAAAAGCATCTATGAAGCTATATATAAGCATCACATCAGCAATCCGCGTCAAATTGCACTCAATCAGGTGATGACAAACATTCAAATCTATGCCACACATAGCAAGCTAGGTCATTAATCTAAGTGAAAGCATCTGCATCAATGGGAGAACCTTAAATTTGCTATAAATAGAGACCATGTGCTACTGAAAAAGGGGTTGGTTGAAGATTTTATGACATTATACAATCATTCAATATTCCTAACCCCTTTTATAAAACTTTAATCAAAAAGGTCATTAATAGTGGATTTGGTCATTGATGTACTTGTACACCAAATTGTGGATAAAGCTGAAGCAGAATATTCAAAGTGGATGTAGAGATCTCGGTCCCGAACCACTATAAATCTTATATCTCTTTTACCTTTTAGCACTTATTTTTTTGCATAATCTCAGTATCCGTTTAATTTACTTATATCCTTTTGGAACAAGATTTCGGAAGATTCAAGGTGTTAGTTAGACAAAAAATTATCTAACATTTTTTATGCTAGAAGGAGGACCCCTCCTGAACCTTCGTGCTCTTCTAATTCAGCAAACTCAAACCTTTCAACCAAGCATGAAGTCAAAGCCACCCTCTTGAATGACACCTCGCTCCCTTGCCTAGGATGAAGGAGTTAAAAAACTGCATGTGAATGAAGGGAATTAAGAAGACCAAATAAATCAAACTGCTAATGAGGAAACTATTGATCCAGCCCTTACCGAAAACGATTTTCAACTAATGATGCTGAAGTTTATTTCTGACATAGCACAATGCATAGATAACTATCAGATGAAGTTAAGAACACATTTTCTAAATTGAAGAAAAAGGTTTTGGCTATGCTTGAGGAAGATGAGAACCCTCTGACTTTCAGCCAAAACCCCGAAAAGTTACCAATGACTAATGAAGCTTTAGATGTTGGATTCATGGAAGTGGCTAAGAAAGCCGAGACTACAAAGACGACAAGAATTGGATCTTTCGAGAGACCATTGACTATAAGTGCCAAAAGGGTAAACTTCGAAGGAAGGCAACAAAATAGCCCACAAACTCAAAATGTTGAAGCAGAAACTCCAAGATTCAGTGGAGATCGAACAATGGAAGCCTTGTTAATTAAATTATCATAGTAGGTACAGAAGCTGCAAGAGGATTGATCTAGTCTTGGTATCGAAATAAAGCTTCAAAAGGTTCAACCTTCTCCCCAAGAATTCATGAAAGCTCTTATGCCTCTGGGGTTCAGGATCCCCATTTTTTTTTATGATGGAACATATGATCCTTAAGATCACATTGCTTTATACAAAATTCAAATACAAGCAATATGGGCTTCAAACGAGGTCAAATGTAGGTTCTTACCCATGACTTTCAGTGGACCCACCTTGAAATAGTTACAAAGCTATCCACCAAAATCTATTAGTTCTTGTGAACAGCTAACCATAGGATTCTTGACATAAATCTTTGCTTCAAAATATACTAGAACGGGACTAAGTTTATTCGTCTGCTTTAGGCAAAGGAGAGGCGAATCTCTAAAAGAATATTGCAAAATATTAATTGACGTGGTGGCCCGATCAAAGGGCATGACATATGAAACCAAGTTGGTTGCTATCACTTCAGGATTTTGGAAGAATACTGTTACCCGACACCTTGTCTAGGCTACAAAATGACAGTTGAAGATATTATTATTAGCACTAGACAAGATTCTGACCAAGAAGAGCCTGAAGGTCAAAGGGTTTGATGTAATCGACATGTTTCGGCATTTATATGCAGTTCGGTAGTTATGGTTTGGTGTGTGACGCTCGGTCTGAGTAACTTGACCATCAACGCTCGGCATCCTTCATTCGGCCATCACTGCTCGTCATTCTTTCGTTCGACCACCATCGCTCGGCATCTCGAGTATAGAAGCCATCGCTCCGCATTGCCATCGCTCTACGTTCTTTAACAACGTCATTTGTCAAAGTCACACAGCAAGGTCGCTTGGCAACTGCATTCGGCATCCCAGGCTCGGTGCATACTAGAGGTGTTAGCAAGTTGTCAAGCCCACAACAAAGCAAGAGCGTTCGGCATGACTCTGCTTCGAGTCATTCAACAATTGATCGGACCATTCTCGACCGGCATTCCTCGTTCGGCATGCCTGGCCCAGTGCGTAGAAGTCACCTACTGTGGGCCGATGTACTTTATTCCTGGGTCCGTGAGGGGAGTCCAACCTATCTTTGCCTATAAATAGAATGGCAGAGGCATGGTGCAAGGGATCGGATTCCGAGAACACTGGGACCTTGCCATTTTTGATACTCTCCTCTTCATAATTCGAACTTGTATGCAAGTGATTGGTTTACGGATTGTATCTGTATTCAAGTGATTGAGAAAGAAATAAAGATTAAACTCAAAGTTGACGTTGGTAATTACGGCGAGCCACTATAAATCTGGTGTTCTTGTTTTTGTTGTTCATTTTGCATTGAATTACACTATTCTTCTATTCTAATTTACTCTCTTCATTAATCACTCTATATAGCTCTACTCAAGGGTGTTAGTGACCAATTTTGGTGCTAACAAATACCCCATTTTGGGACGATCTATTGAGAAAAGAATGCAAATCTTTAAACGAGTTATTTTTCCAAGCTTAATAAGAAATTCGAATAGAGGAATTAAAGGGAATTGTTAGAAAGAATTCATAATGAGGTGGTGACACTAAAAAGTTCACTTCAGCCAAAAGATAAGAAGGAACTCCAGGTAATGGATGTCTATCCCCTAACTCATTCATATGCTCAAATCTTTTTCATGACTCGGTAACAAATTTCATACACTTCGAAAAGCAAAAAGGAACTAGAAAGTTACCGATGAGGAAAATATTGTCCCTACCATCGATAGAATGGATATAAGGCTGAAGAATGTCAGCTTTTGAAGTCCTTTATCAATAGGCTTTTCAGATAAGGACAATTGAATGAGTTTTTGAAGAACGATAGTACTTAGGGAGCCACCATTCCAATAGGAAGGAAGCTGATAGCCGTAGTCAAAGAAACTAATTCTATGCCCCTTATTTTTGGAAGATTTGATTATGCTAATTTTCTTGTTTAGAGTTAATCAAGTGTTCATGTTCATGTGAAAGGATTGGATTCACTGATGTACACAAGATCTAAGGATTAGACGTTGAAGTTTGCATTCAAGTTGAATGAAGGCCAACCCTCCTCTGAAGGCAATTCAGCTGATCGCCCCAGAAAAGGTGTATGCCGATTTCCCCTTGCCAAACCACTCCATGCCGAGCCACATCCAGGCCGAGCCACTCCAGGTCGATCCACATCCAAGCCGAGCCACTCCAGGCCGAGCCACATCCACGCCGAGCCACATCCACAATGAGCCACTTCCATGCTGAGCCACTCCATGCCGAGCCACATCCAGGCCGAGCCACATCCATGCCGAGCAACTCCATGCCAAGCCACATCCAGGCCGAGCCACTCCAGGCCAAGCCACCTTTGCTGATCCGCCTTGGCCGAACCATGCTGGGCTGATCCATACTTAAGTTACACCGGTCTCTTATACGAACCTTATTTTCAAAAAAAAAATTCGGGTACGACCCAAACTTTCAAAAATGGGGCTAAAAAAATTTCGAGGGGGATCCCCCCGAACCCTGGCTGCAGCGTAGTGCCTCCGGATAGTGAATTCAAATCTCAACTTAATAAAGAAAATTCTATCCACTTCCCTTACATCTCATTATCAACGAGGGAATAGAGGATCTAGCGGCAGCTTTTGAACGACAACTAGGGAATGGACAAGCAGACGCTACTCAAATGATACTCCCATAGGGATATCATACTGATAACATTTGAGGAGAATCGACCTCCGGATATATTTTGGTAGCATGTTAGCTGGAGAGCCTCCTAAGACCATGGATCGTTTCTATAACAAAATGAATCTGAACCAAAGTGTAGAGGAGCGGAATAGACTAGGAAAAATAATAATGAAGGCCCATTGGCTAAGGACTCTGTCCTAATAGACAAAACATGATCTCAAAATTTGACTAATATGCTCTTTGAAAGATTCAATCGACAGCCTTTACTTGAAGACTCGCGACTCAGAGTGGTACTGGAAACCAACCTCGAGAGAGTCCACCAAATTCTAAAGAAAAATAGGGGAATGTTGTATATTCCAAGATGCTCACTGATCCTAACACGGGCGATTACAAACACCTACAAGGTGTTATTAGAAAGCCGATCTGGAAAGGAAAGCTTCAACAATATGAACAGGTCCTGCAGAATGGTGGGCAGCAAACATCCAATGCCTATTAATAAAGGGATATGATTATTAATTGGACTGCTGATGGCCGACATCCCTTTGAAAGGCGCCAGGGGCAAAGTTGAATAGCGAGCACACGATGCTGCTTCACTTATCAATGAGATTTATTCCAACCTTCTTTGAATTATTTCCATTTCTATTTCTATTTCAATTGTTCTATGAACTACGACCAACTTGAACTAAACAACTTTCAAAATGATGCAGGTGACCAGGTACTCATATTTGGCCGCCAACCAATCCATCTAGATTGTGATCAGACCTGTGGAGTTTCATCAAGACGAGCATGATTCAATCGCTCATCATCAACCATGAGCCCTTAATTTAGGGAAAAGAACTAGAGATTGATATGCTCATCACGATCAGATCCCAATACAAAGTTAACATGACCGACCATCCATTCATCGACCGCCACGTTTGACTTGGAGACCTAAGCAAGGCAGGGAATGAGTATGGCCTGATCATCCACTCAAACCAAGTCATAGAACAAAGTTCGAAAAAATACAGATGCCTTTCCTGAAGCTCAGTGGCGTCGAGATCCATCTAGAATAAATGTGATTTGATCATCTGCACATCAAATCCTACCTTGAACACAAAAGGTTGTTTGAAAGCCCGACTTGGAGTAGCTGTGATTTACTACCTACTCGTCAACCATCGCTCTCAATACATGGACACGAATGCACCTTAAAACATATGCAACTTAATTTGTCTACTCAATAATCCATTATCCTTATTTTCTAGAAAGAGATACGAAGAAAATTGTGTGAGATTTGACTATCTAACCCAGCATGGATGTGATCCAGCCATCTGTCATCTACCTCCTTCCTTGACTTTATTAGAAGAGCTATAATCACCAAGCGGACGAGAATCGGCCGTCCATTTTTCAAGTTTCGTCCCTCGTGCTAGAGGTAGAGTCCCATTCCATGAGCAAGTGTGGTTCGATCGTTCATTCGGCAGCATTAGCCTCGATATAGTAAATGAAATACAAGTTAAAAGGTGGAAATACGACTGCTCTTAATGAAAACATCTAAATTCCAGAGTCCGGACTAGAGTATTCTGAGTCCCTAGAGTGTGAACTAGAGTATAAACGATTTAAAAATCTCTAAGTCGCCAAAGTGTGGACTAGAGTACTCTGAGTCCCCAAAGCGTGGACTAGAGTATAAATGATTTAAAAAACTCTATGTCCACAAAGTGCGGACTAGAGTACTCTTAGTCCCCAGAGCGAGGAGTATAAACGACCTAAAAATCTCTAAGTCCCCAGAGTGCAGACTAGAGTACTCTGAGTCCCCAGAGCGTGGACTAGAGTATAAACGATTTAAAAATCTCTAAGTCCTTAGAGTGCAGACTAGAGTATTCTGAGTCCCCAAAGCATGGACTAGAGTATAAACGACTTAAAAATCTCTAAGTCCCTAGAGTGTGGACTAGAGTACTCTGAGTCCCTAGAGCGCGGACTAGAGTATAAATGATTTCAAAATCTCTAAGTCCCCAGAGTGCGAACTAGAGTACTCTGAGTCCCCAGAGCATGGACTAGAGTATAAACGATTTGAAAATCATTAAGTCCCCATAATGCGAACTAGAGTACTCTAAGTCCCTAGAGCGTGGACTAAGGTATGAATGACTTAAAAATCTCTAAGTCCCCAGAGTGCGGACTAGAGTACTCTAAGTCCCTTGAGTGCGACCTAGAGTATAAACGACTTAAAAACCTCTAAGTCCCTGAAGCGGACTAGAGTACTCTCAATCTCCTGAGTGCGGGCTAGAGTATAAACGGCTTAAAAACCTCTAAGTCCCCAGAGTGCGGACTAGATTACTCTCAGTCTCTTGAGTGCGGACTAGAATATAAACGACTTAAAAACCACTAAGTCCCCAGAGTGCGGACTAGAGTACTCTAATTTCCCTGAGTGCAGACTAGAGTATAAACGACTTAAAAACCTCTAAGCCCCTGAAGCGGACTAGAGTACTCTCAGTCCCCTGAGTGCAGACTAGAGTATAAACGACTTAAAAACCTTTAAGTCCCCAGAGTTCGAACTAGAGTACTCTAAGTCCCCTGAGTGCGGTCTATGGTATAAACGACTTAAAAACTTCTATGTCCCTAGAGTGTGGACTGTCAGTCCCCAGAGTGCGGACTAGAGTACGACTTGAGAAAAATCTCTAAGTCCCTAAAGCGGACTAGAGTACTCTGAATCCTCAGGGCACTGACTAAATTATAAACAACTTGAGAAAAATCTCTAAGTTCCTGAAGCAAACTAGAGTACTCTAAGTCCCAAGAGTGCGGACTAGAGTATAAATGAATTGATGAAAACCTCTGCGTCCCAAACCGTGGACTAAAGCAAAAACCGTTCGAAAAATCTCCTAAGTCCCTAGAGCGTGGACCAAAGCATGAACACAAATTGGACACAAGTCGACTGGGAGGAGAATAACACTAATTCACCAAAATGTGGAGTGGTGTATAAACATCGATAAATAGACGAGTGGATTTCGACCGTTCTCTATTCCTTAAACTTCGGCCTAAAATCGAAAGGAGGAGTTTTAACTCGCTAAAGATGGAGTTCGACCAGCCGATTAGTGGCATGGCCAAATCAATGCTGGGAGAATGAGTACAAATCACTAATAGCTGAATACGACAGCTTACTATAGCTCTAGCTTGGTGTTCTTTACAACATAAGGCAATAACTACATGGAATCCTCAATACAGAACCAATCGAAACGGCATCGAAAGCTAGGGACGACCGACTATATCATACCACAAAAAGAGGATTAATACCGATCCGCACAAAGAATATACGAATGTGCCTTGGATATTCCTTGAAAAATTATGAACTTCAGAGTGTGGAAAGAACAGTAAACCACGAAGACTTGGCCAAAAATTCTCCAGCATCCTCCTGCGATTCGTCAGGAAGAGTATAAAGCTGGATGAGTATGACCAGACTACGTTTGAGCCAACTTTACCCAGAGATCTGATTACAGAACATGAACCAAAGTGGACGTGGCTGACCGTCCAGTGTCCAAATTATGCCCTAAAACTGACGAGGCATCGAAGTATTCCTCTTGGAATGAAAAACCATAATACAATCCAAGATAGGCGAGACCCAGCCTCCCATCAACTTACCTAATCCAACGATTCAACGGGAAAGAGAGTAAAGCTAAAGTGGGCATGGCTGGCCTTCCTACTTATCGGTATATGCCCCAGACCTAGGGGTATGAGCAAGAAGCAAGATGAATGTGAACCGACCATTCACCGACCAACTCTGTGTCTTTGGAGTTTAGGTAGGAATATAAACATAGCTAGGGAGAGACTCAACCATCCATGTAGTGCATTTTTCAACCCGAGACTAGGAGCAGACGCATGATCATCCAAAGACTGGCTGCGATAGCTCAATATTGAAACTTATATATAGTGCTTACAGCTACTCAAGGCGACGATCGAAAGAATGCCTAGAGATAGTATCATTAAATCGATACCTAAGCCGTGGGCAACTTACTGTCACTCCAACACAAAGCATGGGTAAAGGATCATGAATGCATTGAATAGAAAGTGCGTTACTCGAATATAAAAGCAAATTCAAACTCATAGCAAGATCCAGCTATGCAGCTGCACGCAACTTGAGGCTGACCCCTACTCGACATTTCCTTCAACGTGCTTTTAAGCAAGACCTTTAGCCATTTGCAGATAATCAATTAGAACATTCAGAGCCCATCACTATTAGACTTAACAACTCATGACAAGACTCTAGGATTCGACTAAAGTAACCATCAATGTCTATGCCTACCAGCCGTTGCGACAGGGCATACAACGACCTGAGACGTTTGAAAGACTACTTAAATAGAATACGAACTAAGACAATTCGATATCACTTATTTCCCTCGAAGGGCTATCCAAGGACGGAAATTAGCAGACCTCATACCCAAATTCACTGCATCAGATGACTACTAGAAGAGTAGTAGAGAACCAACCAATAGATGGAAAATGTACGCGGATGGAGCATCCAGTGATTAGTGTTATGGCGCAGGAGTCATGATAATGACTCCTGAGGAACGATCAATCTGCTACTTCCTGAAACTCAATTTCCCTGTAACAAACAACGATGCTTAGTATGAAGCCTCGATCGCCAGCCTCCAACTTGCTAGAGGATTTAGAGTGGAAACTTTACATATCTTTTGTTGTTCCTGATTGATGGTATGCAAAGTTAAGGAAGTTGATCTTGCTAGGAGGCATTGTCTTGCTCCTTATCTCGGCCAGGTCCAAGAGCTACTAGCCGACTTCGCGTTTTACATCATTACACACATACTCAGCGAACAAAAAGAAAAGAGTCCAGTCACTGGCCAAGCTAGCTAGTTTTAGGGACACGCAATAGATATACATTGTTTCGGTTGAAATACTTAATATTCCAAGCATTGACGGATGAAGATCGGCTAAATCTTGGAGACAGAGCCAGAAAAGAGTTCATGGTTGACTCCTATCAAAGACTATCTACAATTAGGAATTCATACTGAACGGAGGAATTAAAAACGATAGATCCTCCTCAAAGCTTCATGCCAAATCATCCAAGAAGAAGTCATGTGTAGAAAGGAGTTTATCCATTCCTATACTTTGGTGTATCACCTATGATGATATCAAATGAGTCTTGAGCAAAGTCTATGAAGAATAATATGGCGATTACATCAGGGGGAAAACCCTGATAAAGAAAATACTCTGCTACAGGTATTACTGGCCAACTATCAATCCAGATGCGGTTGATCATGCTAGACAATGCAACAAGTGCAAGATGTTTGCAAAAAATCCGGGATCCCCGCCGATGGAAATTACTCATATGCCTAGTCCATAGCCGTTTGCCACTTAGGGGCATTGTCATCATATTCTTACCGATCCTAAAGGTGGTGCTAAATATGCCATCATAGCAGTTGATTGCTTCACCAAATGGGCAGATGAAGAACTTTTAACCATGACCAAGATGAAGAAAATAATCAACTTCATTGTCTGTAACGTCATCTGTCCTTGTGACCCTCCATGATCCATTTTAACTACAAATGGACAGGTTGAAGCTATGAAAAAAATCATAAAGTCTGTTCCGAAGAGAAGTTTAAAAAAGGCTAGAGGTAAATGGGTGGATGAAATCCCAACAACATTACGGGCTTAAAGAACTACCCATGGGTCCGTGACTGGTTGTATTCCATTCGCCCTTGCTTACTGCTCTGAGGTCATCATCCATGTAAAAATTGAAGTCCCCTCTCATCAGTGGCTGATTACATCCCTTATTTCACAAAAAAATACAAACAAGGAATCACAATTGAATTGCAATTAAACTAGATGGAATTGGTGACGACTTATGAGCATATAAAACGCTCCCGAGAACCAATGGCAAGAACATGCACCCGAACATGCATGTGTACATTCGGAAAATTTTGACTTCTTGAAATGGATAGAAATTGAATTCTCACTTAAGGTCATTAAGAAAAGACTGGATCAGTTAGCTGAAGCTTACTAGCCCTATAGAACCGGACGTGGATGGCCACTGATGAACTACAACCTTGGATTTATAATATTGGGAATTAACCAAGCATCATGACGACCAAAGAAAGATACGACACATTAGGAGGATAAAATCGAAGGATAATGACTATTCAGAAAATGTGATGGATTTCTTTCTAGAAACAAGGAATACTCGCTTATTCAAAGAGTGTCGTGTTTCTTCACACGACACATTTTGGGGGGAAAATGTTATCCGGCACCTTGGCCCGGCTACAAAACGACAGTTGAAGATATTATTATTATCACTAGATAAGATTCTGACCAAGAAGAGCCTGAAGGTATAAGAGTTTGATGCAATCGACACGTTTCGGCGTCTATGTGCAGTTCGGTAGGTATGGTTCGTTGTGTGATGCTCGGTCTGAGTAACACGACCATCAAAATGTGGCATCCTTCATTCGACCATCACTGCCCGGCATTCTCTGGTTCAACCACCTTTGCTCGGCATCTCGAGTTCAGAAGCCATCGCTTGGCATTTCCATCGCTTGGCATTCTTTAACAATGTCATTTGTCAAAGTCACACAGCAAGGTCGCTCGGCAACTGCCGTTCAGCATCCCCTTGCTTGGTGCATACTAGAGGTGTTAGCAAGTTCAAGCCTATAACAAAGCAAGAGCGTTCAGTATGAATCTTCTTCGATTCATTCAACGATCCACCGGACAATTCTCGGCCGGCATTCCTCGTTCGGCATGCCTGGCCCAGTGTGTAGAAGTTACCTACTGTGGGACGAGGTACCGTGTTCATGGGCCCATAAGGGGAGTCCAGCCTATCTTCGCCTATAAATAGAAGGGCATAGGAACAGTGAAAGGGACTGGATTCTGAGGACACTAGGGAGATCCTGCCATTTTTGATACTCTCCTCTTTTTAATTCAAACTGCAATGCAAGTGACTGGTTTACGGATTGCATCTGTATTCAAGTTATTGAGAAAGCAATAAAGATTGAACTTAAAGTGGACGTAGGCAATTACACCGAACCACTATAAATCTATTGTTTTCGTTTTTGTTGTTCTTTTTGCATTGAATTACACTATTCTTCTGTTCTAATTTACTCTCTCTATATAACCCTACTTAAGGGTATTAGTGACCAATTTTGGTGCTAACAAATACCCTATTTTGGGACGACCTATTGAGAAAAGAATGCAAATCTTTGAACGAGCTCGTTTTCCAAGCTCAATAAGAAATTCGAATAGAGGAATCGAAGGGAATTGTTAGAAAGAATTCATAATGGGGTGGTGATACTAAAAACTTCACTTCAGCGAAAAGATTTAAGAAGGAACTCCATGTAATGTAAGTCTATCCCCTAACTCATTCATATGCTTAAATCTTTGTCATGACTCGGTACCAAATTTCATACCCTTCGAGAAGCGAAAAGGAACCAGAAAGTTATCGATGAGGAAAATATTGTCCTTACCATCGATAGAATGGATATAAGGCCGAAGAATGTCAGTTTTTGAAGTCCTTTATCAATAGGCTTTTCAGATAAGGATAATTAAATGAGTTTTTGAAGAACGATGTTACTTAGGGAGCCGCCATTCCAGTAGGAACTGAAAGTGTGCAACCTAAGGCATAGGCTTTGAGGTCTTTAGAGCCCATCGAAACTTTGTTGGCATCATTCTGGAAGGACCCCATGTTGCTATGGCAAGTAATGGTAGTTGGAAAAGGTACATTAATAAAGCTACTAGTGAAGACGTCTTGGTATACGAGATGAAAGAGTTAAGAAAAAAAGGTTGGGTCAAAGATTACATTTGGTGACTCTGATAAGGAGGTGTTTTCCGCCCCTACTATGAACCAATTGCAATTGAGGCTCAAATTGGAGTTTCAGATGTTGCAAAGATAATGGTTAACACTAGAGCAGTTGTTAACATAATCTTTAAACACCCTTTTAATAAGATGGGACTACCCAAAAGTGTGCTCAAATCCAGTCAAGCCCCCATATATGTGTTCAATGATGAAGGAACCATGCCTTTTTTAGATTGCCATTTGATAGTCAAAATCGGAAGTGACCTTCTCCATAAGATCTTCGAGACCACCTTTGTTGTTATGGACATTCCCTCAGTATGCAATTCTTTTTTAATAAGACAATCTCTCGATGCTATGGATGCGTATGTGTCTACTAAGCATTTGCTTTTAAAGTTTCCCACCGAAATAGGAGAAGAGATTTTAAGGGAAGATCAGTGGAACTCAAGGAAACTGTATTATGCAAGCCTCAACATGATCAATAAAGGAAAAACTTCATCTTGTAAGAATAATGTCAAAATTAGCCAACCTACTCCCCTCAAAGTTAAGGAAATAGTTAATACCACGAGTTCTAAATTCATAGAAAGCCATAGGAAATTTTCCCATGATAAGAAGATTTCATGGTTGGGGAATTAATCTACATATCAAGTTATCAATGAGAATATAATGAGATAGAATAGGGGCAGAGTAGTTAGTCTTCTCAGAAAAAGAGAAAGTTTGTTCATGCTATACACGAAGTTATGAGAGAAGAAGAAATTGAGCTTGATCTTAATCCAAGACAAGAGACTGAGACAGCTTCAGCAATCGAAAATCTAGAAGAAGTTTGCCTCGATGAAGATGATAAGTCCAAGACAGTTAAGGTAGGGATGTATTTTCATCTATCTATCTATGAAGAACTAATTTCCTTCTTTAAGCATAACCAAGATGTAATCACCTGGACTCATGATGATATGCTGGGAATTGACCCCTTAATCACTTGCCATTTTTCCAATATAGATCCAATTTTACTCCTATAAGGCAAAAAAGGAGACCATTAGACAAGGTCCGATATATGGCCCTACAAGAAGAAGTCGAAAGGTTGCTGAAGAATAACTTCATCTAAGATGTTTACTATTCTAAGTGGATCGCTAATTCGGTGTTAGTAAAGAAACCAAATGGGAAGTGAAGGATTTTTATTAATTTCACGGATATAAACAAAGATTGCCAAAAAGATTGCTTCCCTCTGCCAAGAATCGATCAATTGGTAAATGCCACGAGCGGGCACAAACAGCTTTCATTTGTGGATGCCTATTTAGGATATAATAAAATTCTAATATTTAAGCCAAATGAGGAACATATGAGTTCCGTCACCAACATGGGTTTGCTTTGTTATAGGGTAATGCCCTTCGGTCTCTAGAATGCAAGAGCAACATATCTGAGGTTAGTCAACCAAATGTTCACCAATCAGATAAGTCAGAATATGGAAGTATATGTTGATGACATGTTAGTTAAATCTAAGAATCAAAGAATCGGTTTCGAATCTAACAGAGACATTCGAAACTCTTCGAAAATACCAGACGAAGTTGAACCCTCAAAAGTGTACCTCCAGAATACAATTTGGGAAGTTCCTAGGATTTATATTAGGTGATAGAGGGATAGAGACAAAACTGTATCAAACAAAAGCCATAACATACATGAAGGCTCAAATTAATAGGAAGGAGTTAATGAGCTTAAATGGAAAGATTGTTGCATTAAACAGGTACATAAGTTGATCAACTGACAAGTGTGTCCCTTCTTTAACTTCTTAAAGAAGCATGTTACCTTTAAGTGGACAGATGAATGCCAAAAAGCATTCGAAACCCTTTAAAAGAATTTAATTTCACCCCTGATATATCTAAACCGATAGGTGGAGAAATCCATTCCTCTATTTATCTGCCTTAGAACAAGCCATAAGTTCAGCCTTAGTAAGAGATGATGATGGAATCTGAAGGCCTGCATATTATAGAAGCAAAAGGCTAGGTCCAGCCAAGAAGAATTACATAGTAATTAAGAAACTTATTTATAGCTTAGTGTTCACAGTAAGGAAGCTTCAACCGTATTTTCAGGTCCATCCTATTATGGTCCTTACTGATCAACCACTTCAACATGTCTTTAGTAAATTCAAGACTGTGGGAAGGTTAATTAAGTGGGCTACAGAACTCAATCAGTACGAAATATCATATGAACCTAGGACATCAATCAAGGGTCAAGCACTGGCTTACTTCGTTACTGAATGTACTGGTTTCATAACCGACGCCGGAAAAGAAGAGAGTGAGAATAAATGACTGTCTTGGAAACTCTATGTTAATGGAACCTCAAATGAACAAGGGGCAGGCATTGTTTATATCTTGGTGACCACGGAAAACCACCAAATTTATTGTACAATCAAGCTCACTTTCTTGACAACCAACAATGCAGCCGAGTTTGAATTCTTTATCATTGGCTTAAGAATGACTATTTCTATCAAGATCCTGGAAATTTGGATATAAAGTGACTCTCAAATAGTCGTTAATCAAGTTTTTAGTCACTATCAAGCCAGAGACTCGGGGCTAGCCCTCTATGGTAAACAGGTAAAGCAGCTACTTGAAACTTTTAGGAGTTATCATACAGAAAGCATTCCCAAGGACCAAAATGCTAAGGCTGATGCCTTAGAAAAATATGTGAGCTCAAGGGATGTAGAGTATTAAATTTCATTCTAGTCGAGATCTTAGAAAAACCTAGCATATAGGTATCGGAGAAAGTCTTAGTTATAACATAGGCTCTAGCTGCCCAAACCAAATCTACAACCCAAATAATAATTGAGGAAGATTGGATGCCGCTATATATTCAATACCTAATTTAGGGTACTCTGCCTTCAGATGCTACTAAAGCAAGACGAATCAAATATAATGTTCCAAGATTTAGTATTATAGATGGAGTGCTATATAGGATGGGATTCTCAACTCCATACTCTTGGTGTATAATGGCCTCGGAAGGTCAATAGTTGTTTAAAGAAGCCCACGATGGAATTTGTGAAGACCATTTTGGTAGCCAAAAATTGGCAAAGAATATTCGCCGGTAAGGTTTCTATTGGCCGACACGAAATCAAGGCACATTAGACTATGCAAGAAAATCTGGTAAGTGCCAGTTTTATGCAGAAGTGCCAAGTGCTCCTCCTAGAATGCTTACCTTAATGGTGAGTCTATAGCCTTTTGACATCTAGGGTATCTATCTTATTGGTCCCCTTCTGATAGCTAAGGGTGGGGCAAGATATGCAATAGTGTCAATTGGTTACTTTACGAAATGGGTTGAAGCAGAAACCTTAGCTACCAAAGCCTCTCATCAAGTAGTAAAGTTTGTGATGAGAAATATCATATCTAGATTTGGTATTCCACAAAAAAAAATTGAATAATGGCACTCAGTTCGAGAATAGAGTGTTTGCTGAATATTGCCAAGATCACGGTATCATCAAGAGTTTGTCTTCAGTAGCCCGTCCGCAAGCAAATGAGGCAGTGGAAGAAACCAACAAAACTACTAAGGCTTGTTCGAAGAAAAGATTATACAAAGAAAAAGGCAAGTAGGCAGGTGAATTACGTTTCATTTTATGGGCTTATAGAATAAGCTCCAAGACCTCGATGGGACATACACCTTTCACTCTGACTTATGACTTTGAAGCTATGCTCCCAGTTGAGTTGGCGCTCGCCCCTCAGCAAAGGTATTACTGTAATACACAACATAATGTAGAGCTCTTAGAGGAGTCGTTAGATTTGTTGCCCGAGCTCCAGGACAAGCAGCTTTAAGAATAATAAAGTATATTAGAAAGATGACCTAATACTATAACAAAGATTTCGAACTAGAAAATTTAAGAAAGGAAATGTTGTCCTCCAAAAGATAATGCCAAACAACAAGGATCCAACGTATGGACCTTTTGATCCTAACTGGGAAGGACCCCTAATAATTCATGATGTCGTTGTAGGAAATGCAGATTACGGATCTTAAGGCTGGATTAACACTAGAGGAGGGGTGAATAGTCTTTAATCGATTTTATGAAATTTTTGAAATCTTTTCCAATTAAACACATATAGATGCAATTTCACGAAAACAAAGACAATCACAGAATCAGAGGCAGATGAAAATAGTAAATAAAAAGCAGAAAAGGAAAGAACACACCAGAATTTTATACTGGTTCGTAGTTACCCTACATTCAGTCCTACACAATTTCTTCTGTAGATTTCTTTTCAAATATATTGTCGATATTACAACCTTGATTTTAAGGCCACAAGATACACCCTCCTGTCTCCTAGTCCATGGCAAACTCTCTTGATTTATCCAGGCTACAAGATCACCTCATTGATTTACGAGCCACAATCACACCGTTTTCAATCACACTTTGATAGAAAGAGACTCGATATATCTCGATCTTTGATTACAAATGGTCCTATAACTCTGAATAACACTGAGATCTTTGAGAGAAAGTGGTAGTGAATCAAACTAGAGATGATCGAGTTTCATTCACTTAGAATTTCGGTAGAGTTTTATTAAAGCATTTGAAATATAAGAGAATATTTGAGTGGATAAGAAGGAGTGAAGAAAAACTAACTTAAAATTCGTTGAAAACAATTGGTATTTATAGAAGAACAACAGTCATGTCCATTCGCGAAAGGTTATGACGAATAGACACTTCTTTGAAAATTTGAATTTTAAATTCTACGGCTACCATGCTGACATAGGGGGATGAGGGATGTCGACATGCCTATGTTAGTTTTGAAAATAGATTTTTCTTTAAAATGATTTCTATTTTAAAACTTGTCAAAACAATTTCTAAACTTTGTAAACCATTTTGAATATAGTTTAAACTTATAAAAGAGTTTTAGTAAGTAATATTAAAATATATAATCTATAATATAAGAGTAATAATAAAAACTAAGTATAGTTTCTGTAAAATATATTAAAGCTAAAATATTAAAATCAAGAGATGGTTTTAATAAAAAGTCGATTTAGAAATTAATATGATTAAAAATAGTTTTCGAATTAAGGCTAAAAAATTGACAAATATGACTTTAAAAAAGTTAGTTTTGAAAAAATAAATCATTTTGAAAATTTCGTGGATTTCATTCCACTAGAGAAGGTCATGGTTTCCATCCCACTAAAGAGGTCGTGAGTTTCGTCCCACTATTAAAACGAGAAGGTGAATTCCATTCCCCTATTAAAATCCGAATAAAGATTTTAGTGTTGTCATGAAATTTTAACATAAATCTAGACTCTATTACTTATCTTGATATCTTGAACTCTTGAACACTTAATAATCATGAGTCATCAGTCTTGATTTCTTCAATCTTGAATTTTTATACTGTATAGTCTTCATTCTCAGGACCTGCATATATATATGTGTGTGTGTGTGTGTGTGTATGTATATATATATATATATATACACATATATCTAGAAAAGAATATTAGTATTTATATTTTATAATAAGTCCTAAGGATGTTGTCGTTAAAATCATCATCCTAGGAACTAACAATCTCCCCCTTTTTGATGATGACAACCTATTTTTATAAAATATACTCCACCAAACTCTGATTCTACTCTGACTCCCCCTTATTCCAACAACTCCACCTTAATCAACTAACTCCCCCTTAATCTGAGCCAAACTAACCTATTTTATAATTCTCCGCCTTTATCATCAACAAAAACTAAGCCTAAACTACATAACTCCCCTTACATCGTATATTATAGCACTGCATGTGATAACAACACAGTATAGTAGAATATAAATGAGACAGATAATTATGAACAAAATATAGTATGGTAAATGTGAGAGTAATCAATCAATATATACATTATGTTCTTATCAAACCACACATGTTCAATCACATATTACACGCCATATTCAAATCAATCCAAACCGTACCAAATCAAATCAAATCAAACCAAACAATTCAAACCAAGTCAAAGTAAATCAAAACACATAGGTCAAATCAAACATTTCTTGAATCTTGTACCCATCCTTCTTCACTGAAGATAGTATCTACCTTTATAGCATCTCATTCTTCATTATCTTTGTTCAGAGTTCCTTCTGGATTCGCTTCAAATTCTTCTTTGTTGAGAGCTGAGATCATCGATCGAATGGCATAAATGCCTTTCTTGTTCTTTTATCATTTGTATTTGGATTAATTCTAAGTGACGTTGATTACGAAGGATAAAAGTAAATATGTTCTTGAAGGAATTGAGAGTTTCTTCAAGATTATCATTTAGATTATGAATAGGAGAGGCCATTTTTTGACAAAATATGAAGAAATTCAATAGAAAATAAAGAGAATTGAAAGCATGCATTTTTCTGGAAGAAATGGGTATTTAAAGAGTTTGAAAGTCGCTTGAAATGAAAAGGCATAATGTAGTTATGTCAATTTCAATTTCAAAACGAAAACCATTTTCTGGTCGTTACATGTCGACATGGGGTATAGGGGGATGTCAACATGCCCCTGTTAATTTTGGCAATTTTCTTTGTTTCTTTATATTATCTACAAGTCTATATATATATATAAACTTATATAATATAATAACAAGCATTTCAGAGATATATTAGAGCCAATAGACAGAATTAAAAGATTTTCATTGATAAATTTAGTTAACACTACACAAACGATACATAACATTAACTAAAGAGAGATACAAACTAATACAACATGAAATGAAACTAGTATTAGCTAGAGGATGATTAAGATGATGATAATCCAAGCTTGCAACTCACTTTCCCAAAGAACTTGTTCATTTAGGTGGAAATCTTGTCCAACTTTATACAAACGGATCTTTTGAGAATCTGTTGATTTTCCACGATAATCTTTTGGTTCTTGAGAAGCGTTTTGTTGGTTGGATTGTTAGGAGTGATAGGGTATTTAATGCTTTCCAATGAAGTCTCTTCCTCCTCCTCTCCTTCCTTTTCAATTTCCATCTCCTCCCCTTCTTTCCCTCTTCTTCTGCTTCTTCCATCTCTTCATGAGCCAATCTCTCATCCTTTTCGGCAAGTGTTTCATATAGTTGAAACACAAATAGAATTTTCATGAGAGAGATGTTAGCATGGTTAAACACTTTTCTAGAAATGAACTCCTCCTTCTTATAATTAACACCAAAGTAGTTAAAAATCCGGGTGATATAAATCCCATGATATAAAGTGTTTTCACCTAAAGTAAAAAATTTGGGACAAAGTTCATCCAAAATCACTTGCGCCCAATTAATGTCATAGTGCCCATAAATAGCAAAAAGAGCATTACAAACTCTTAAAGTAGGGTGATTGAAATTTCCCAATCTTGGAGTTATGGTATGTTGCAAAAGAAGGTTTACAATTCTAGCTTTAGGACGAAAATTTCGGTTTATAAACTCAAAGTTATCATCTCCTTCAAAAATGTGATGAAATGTCTCACAATCATGTCCATCAATTTGAAAATCTAAAAGATCCATCCCACATACTTATAACCAAGAATATTGCCCAAAATCTCACCATTTAAAAGAATACGTGTTCCTTTAACGCTACTCCACAATTCCCCTTCATTTCCTTCATAAAACCACGATTTAAATTTGCATAAAACATTTTGACAAGATTTGGATAACAAACAAAATCATTTTGAGAATCATCAATTAAGCTAAGAATTTGATTCTCTTCGGAAAGAACATTGATTTCATAAGAAGAAAAATAATTAAAGATAGCAAATTTTCCCGTATGGACCTTTCCAAAGTGTACATAGCTTATGTAAGACTGGATAGCTTCCAGATCATTGTAGCGGAACTCTTTGGTGGCCTTGGATAGTCTAATGGTGGATGGAGTGCTTAAGAAAACCCTTTTTGAAGAGAGTAGAGAGCTTAAGAGTTTGAATTTTGAAATGAAAGTGAAAAGATAACATAAAGTTAAAACGATAAATAGATATTTAAGAGCCATGTTATCTGGTCAAGAGACACCTTTTTAGAGCATTGGAGTAGGTGAAAAGGTGAAGGGAAATTAAATGTTTTGAATTCAAATTTGAATTTCAAATTTCTGCAGGGATATTGATACGGGGGGCAGGATCATGTCGACATGAGTCCCTTAAATCACGTGACTTATTTTTCTTAATTTATTTAATACACAAACATACACATATCCTGTAATCTAATTTATATTTTATCTGAAATAATATTAAATATAATAACACCTTAATATTAATATTTTTAATATTAAAATAATATTATTTTGAAAATCAATTTTTTTTAATTCAAACAACAAGCAATTTCAAAACATGTAAACAATCAAACATTCAAACAAGCAATTTTAACCAATATAATTTAAATGCATACCTATTTTTAGATTTATATTTCCAAGATCATCAGAAAATGTATATAAAGCACATGTTTGAATTTCCCATCTCTTGATCTTCATCACTGGAGGATGAGTCTAAATCGTCCAATGTAGCAGTATATGTTCTCTTTCTTTTCTTTGATGAATCATTACTTGGAGAAATTTTTTGTTTATACGGATGCGGACAATCTCTTTTTAAGTGGCCTGGATCATCATACTTGTAGCATATGCCATCGTTTTGAGTTTCATTATTGTTTTCAAAATTCTTGTGATCACTTCTCTTGTAATTGTTCATCTTTCTATATTTTAGAAACTTTCTAAAATTCCTTTTCATCAAGGCTATTTCTTCATCGCCGTCACTGTTTGAGTCCGAACCATCTGTTACTGCATTGAATATTATTGACTTCTTTTCTATGGCCTTGCTTTCTCTTCTGCCTTGCATTTGTACTACAAACGTATCAAATTCCTAATCAATTCTTCAATTTCAGAGTACTAATATCATTATCCTCTTCAATTTCTAGAGTCTTCTGATCTCATTCCGAAGTGAGTGAATACAGAATTTTTCTAACTTGATCTTCGTCAGAAAAGTTCTTTCCTAATGCAATTAACGAATTTAAAATGTCTTAAAACCTATTGTACGTGTCTGAAATGGACTCATTTAGATTCATCTTGAATAATTTAAACTGATTCGTCAAGATAGATATTTTGGTCTTTTTAACTTTGGTTGTTCCTTCATGAGTAACTTGCAAAATTTTCCAGATATCATACGCAAACTTATAGACAGACACTCTATTAAATTCATTCCTATCACGTGAACAGAATAGAATATTCATGGCTTTGAAATTGTTTTGTGCAACAATCTATTGCTCAGCAGTCCACAGTGCAAAATAGTTGTGGGTTCAATGTACTCAGTTTGTGTGATATTCGAAGTGTCTAATCCTATTGATTGTAAATAAATTTTCATCTTACATACCCAATATGCATAGTTACTACCATTAGAAAGTGGTGGTCTGGCAATAGGCTGACCCTCTACAAACAAACTAGTGATAGTGTTGACATTACCGGTGTTGGTAAAACTTTTCAAAAATCAGGTTATGAAAACTTTGAAAACCAATGCTCTAATACCAAATGTAGAAAATGCGGATAACGGATCTTAAGGCTGGATTAACACTAAAGGGGGGTGAATAGTGTTTAATTGATTTTATGGAATTTTTGAAATCTTTTCAAATTAAACACATACAGATGCAATTTCACAAACACTAAGGCAATCACAGAATTAAACACAGATGCAAATAGTAAATAAAAGCAGTAAAGGAAAGAACATACTGAAATTTTATACTGGTTCGGAGTTACCCTACATCTAGTCCCACACAATTTCTTATGCAGATTTCTTTTCAAATATAATGTCGATACTGCAATCTTGATTTCATGGCCACAAGATACACCCGTCTATCTCCAAGCCCAGGACAAACTCTCTTGATTTAACCAGGCTACAAGATCATCTAATTGATTTACGGGCTACAATCACACCCAATTGATTTACAGGGCACAATCACACTGTTTTCAATCACACTTTGATAAAGGGAGACTCGATATACTTCGATCTTTCGATCTTTGATTACAATGATCCTATAACTCTGAATAGCGCTATGATCTTTGAGAGAGAATGGCATAGAATCAAATTAGAGATGACCGATTTTGATTCACTTAGAATTTTGGTAGAATTTTGTTAAATCATTTGAAATATAAGAGAATATTGAATGGATAAGGAGTGAAGGAATGAATAAAAACTAACTTAAAATTCTTTAAAAACAACTGGAATTTATAGGAGAACAACGGTCATGTCAATTCGCGAATGGTTATGATGAATAGACACTTCTTTTGAAAATTTGAATTTTAAATTCTATGGCTACCATGTCAACATGGGGGGATGAGGGATGTCGACATGTCTATGTTAATTTTGAAAATAGATTTTGCTTTAAAATCATTTCTATTCTAAAACTTGTCAGAACAATTTCTAAACATTGTAAACCACTTTGAATATAGTTTAAACTTATAAAAGAGTTTTAGAAGTAGTCTTAAAATATACAATCTATAATATACAAGTAATATTAAAAACTAAGTTTCAATTTCTGTAAAATATATTTAAGCTAAAATATTAAAATCAAGAGATAGTTTTGAAAAAGAGGAGATGATTTTGAAATTAATATGATTAAAAATAGTTTTTGAATTAAGGCTAAGATATTTAAATTGATAGAGATAACTTTTAAAAAGATATTTTTGAAAAATAAGTCATTTTGAAAATTTCGTGGATTCCATTCCACTGGAGAAGGTCGTGGGTTCCATCCCACTAAAGATGACGTAGGTTCCATTCCACAATTACAATCCGAATAAAGATTTGAGCGCTATTATAAAGTATTAACATAAATCTAGACTCTATTACTTATCTTGATATCTTGAACTCTTGATACTCATGAGTTTTCAGTCTTGATTTCTTCAATCTTGAATTCGTTAGTCTTGAATCTCTATACTGTACAGTCTTCATTCCCAGTACCTACATATATATATATATATATATCCTACGTATACATATATATATAAGAATATTAGTATTTGTATTTCATAACAAGTCCTAAGGTTGTTGTCATCAAAACCATCATACCAGGAACTAATAGTCATCCTTCCACGAACGTATAGATTAAAGAGGCCAGATGGTAATATAGTACCTCAGACTTGGAATGCCGAGCATCTGAAACATTATCACAGCATAAGGTTTCTATCTGAATAAAGGCTTTATCAAAATTCGAGGCAGTAACCAATATTTTAGCCATAACACAGGTATGTTGCATGAGGCTTAAGTTTTCTTAAGTTTCAAGAATTTCAAACATTCCATCAAATGTTTTAGTTGTGATTATTGTCGTGATCAAGAAATATCATGCAACTTGCAAAAGTGCATTAAATGTCTTAGTCATGATTATTGTCGTGATCAGTGCATTAAATGTCTTAGTCATGATTATTGTCGTGATCAAGCAATATCGTGCAATTTCCAAAAGTGCATTAAATGTCTTAGTCATGATTACTGTCGTGGTCAAGCAATATCTGCAACTTCAAAAAGTGCGTTAAATGTCTTAGTCATGATTATTTCCATGATCAAGAAATATCATGCAACTTCCAAAAGTACATTAAATGTCTTTGTCGTGATTATTGCCATGATCAAGTAATGTCGTGCAACTTTCAGAAATAATCAAGACGTCTTAGCCCGATACTACTCCGATCAAGTACTATCATGCGAATTTCAAAGCCATACATTCACCTACAGGAAAGAAAATAATCACAACTCTCCATAATTACTCTGTTTTGCAAAGCAAATGATTTCGCTTCACGGTAATTACTTAATTTGGCCAAGTAAATGATGTCGCCTTACGGGAATTACTTAGTTTCGTAACTAGGCAAAGCATTAAAGATTAGAAAATTGGGTATATTCCAAATATAGTGAGCCATAGTAAAGTAGTACTATGCATTAGGTAGATTACCAAAGAAAAATAGAAAATTGGGTAGATTCCCAATATAGCGAGCCATGTCAATAGTACCATGCATTGGGCAGACTCCCAAGAAAATTAGAAAATTAGTAGGTTCCCAATATAGTGAGCCATGGTCAAGAAAAACCATGCTTGTGTAGATTCTCAATAATAATGAGCCACGGCTAATCGTGTCGTCCAAAGAGTGAGTCATAGGAAGTAAATGTGTCGAATGCACCTAGTGAGCCATAACAAAACTATCATGCAAAAGAGCGAGCCACGGCCGAATATGTCATGCAAAGAATGAGCCACGATCCATATGCATGATGTTGTATAGTGAGCCACGTTCTTAAAATAACATGCGAAATATAGGCACTATACTTCCACTAGTAGTTTTCAAAACCAATACCAATATAAGCCATGTCTCAATGATTGGACAATGGTATTGGAGTAATTTCGCCCCTAGGCACTCATTATGAATAATTTTTAAACCCTCTTGGTGAGGTTAGATTTCAAGTTATTTCAGAAACCTTTTATATGAGGTTAAATTTGAAATTATTTCCACAACCCTCTAGATGAGGTTAGATTTCAAATTATTTTCAAAACCCTCTAGATGAGGTTAGATTAAAAATTATTTACTAATACCCTTTACATGAGGTTGGATTTCAAATTATTTCCGAAATGAGAACAAATCTTCACAAGTTGTCTTGGTAAAGTGATACTTTAGAGAGTTCATAGGATATCTACTTTGCCCGAAGGCTCCGTATCAACTTAATAATGGGAATGGAACTAACAAGCCAAGTACTAAGCATGATAAGACACCATTTTTTCCAAAGCCTACCTCATCCAACGGTATGACGTGAACTTTTGGGGGCATATGTCACACCATAATTTCCACAAAGTATAAATTATGAATATCTAAGAAGAAGATTCCTTGGCTTGTAATTTCAAGACTCGTTGTTTAGTTTACTATGAGAGCTTGAGCATCAGGCTCAATAACTGAGAGCGAATATTCTGAGAACTTGAGTAAAAGCGGCAATTAAGATCGAGACCATTTTCTAACCATAACAATGAACTTAGCCATAAGAAGCAACCACCGAGAACAAAGACAACCCAACAAGTTTCAACAACCAACGGTCAGATAGCCCGAATCGAGATCAATGGTCAAGATGAACAAAAGAATCCAAGAAGTTACATATATAAGCACCACGCCAACAATCTGCATCAAAATGCACTCATCTAGATCTTGACAAATGTTCAAATCTAAGCTGCACTTAGCAAGCCAAGTCATCAATCCAAGTAGAAGCATCTACACCAATGGGGGAACCTTAATAGAGGACCATGTGCTTCTGAAAAAGAGGCTGGCTGAAGATTTTCTAACATTCTACAATCATTCAATATTCCTGACACCTTTTAGAAATCTTTAATCAAAAAGATCATTAATGGCAGATTTGGTCATTGATGTACTTATACACCAAATTGTGAAATAAAGTTAGAAGCAGAATCTTCAAAGTGAACGCAGGGATCTCGGTCCCGAACCACTATAAATCTTGTGTCTCTTTAACTTTTAAGCAGTTATTTTTTGCATAATCTCGATATCCATTTAACTTTCTCATATCCGTTCAGAAAAAGCTTTCAAAGGCTTCTTGGTGTTATTCAGACGAAAAATTTATCTAACAAGACTCATGTCTGAGCCCTGCCCTATGCACTTTTCTCACAAAAAATAGTACTCAGGGATTGTAGGTGCCAAGAGTTGAAGCGGACATGCACAATTTAATTCCCCTTAGGGGTTTACCAGTCCGTTGGATACTCTTAGAGTATATTCAAAAAAAAAATGTTTCCGATAAAGAGAAAAATAATTATTTAACTACATGTTAAATTTCTAATTGATTGACATAGATACTTAATATGTAATTGATTCTCTACTTAGATTGAGTTATAGCTTAATTCTTAAATTACTTTGAATTACAACTGAGCTAAGCTAAAAGCAGTTAGTTACTTTCATTTATTGTATATTAATAATATTTGATATGATCATTTCTATTTAAAATAGTTTACATGTAACTACTATAAATAACTATATCTCTAATTTATAGTTATTTATGAAAATTACCAAACTATATAAAATTCAAAGATATTGATTGTTTCATGAGATCGCCAAGACTTCAATGATAATCATGAATGTGTGTTGCATATTATATTTCGTGGTCTGTTAAATCACATAATATAAAAATATTATGATCCTAGATTGATTAATGAGAAAACATCAGAATTTACAAAAAAAGTTCAAATTGACTTAGTTGCATAAAAAAATTAAATCAAAATGCTTTCAAAATACGTATTTAAAACTAAACATTTAACAAAATTTAAATTCGTCCATCGAAAACAGTGCAGAATTATTGCTTATACATTTATAACATTTCTTCCAACTTTATTTTCATATATACTTATGTTGAGAATGAACTAAAGATCAACTTTACCTTATTCATTATTATAGAGGAAAACTAAAGGTATTTTGGTTTCTTTGTATTAACAAACGTAACTTCTTATGAAATAAATGAAGAAACCCAAATTGATAAACTTTCAATAAAAAAAACATAACTCGAAATAAAACTTGTGAAATAAGAACTACTTTAATATTACCCGTAGTAAATCTTATTGAATATCTGAAGGTTCTACACTAGTTGTGAATTAATAAATCCAATAAATTCTTGCAAAATAAATGAAGAAAACCAAGTTGGTAATCACAATAATCAACACAAAATAAGAGGAAAATGGAAATTCGGGACATAAAATTCAAATCAAGATATAAAACCATAATTTTAGAATAAAAACAATAATACAACTTGGAACTGAAAGAAAAGACATAAAACAAAATGTCTAAATCTATTAACATCCCCCAATTTTCTTTTTCCATCCCACTACATCGTAAAAAACAGTAACACCCATAATTTTCTTTAGTCACCATAATTTATACTGATCTTATTTCCTTCTCCTTTTAATTTATTTCTTATTCATTTCGTTCTTCATGTTTTCTTTCTTCTCAATTCATGATAGTTAAAGTGAAAACTTATCAATGAGTTTTACCATCAAATCTTTACCTAAACGAATATTGTGAGAAAGTTGAAAGCTACATCAATAATAAAACAATTCAGTTAGGTTTTAAGTTTAAAATATTCTTGATTTTCTTATAATTAACTAGTCGGTGTTCGGAATTTGTTGAATTAAAATATTCTTTTTTTAAACGGGTTTAATTGAGAAGAGAACATATAAACATTGAATCGTTGATTATTTTTTCATCGAGATTTTTGACTGAGAAGGGAAAAAATTCGTTAATAAATGAAATGTAGAAGGACAAATGAGGAAATATTATTTTGTAAATTGAGCTAAGGTGGGAAAGGAAACTAATGAGGGGCTAATACATGTAGCCAAACAAAATAAAGATCTAACCTTTAAATTGAACTTGTTAATCCAATAAGTCGAAGTCTTTTGGTAGCATGTAGACAATTTATCCATGGTACTCCTTATTCTAGCTATAGGTAGAAATAACGCAACAACATAATATTAATAAAGCAAAAAAAAAAAAAGATGACTTCAGATGGCAAACTTTGATAAATTCAGTCAACTCATAATCATGATAAACAAATTATAAGATAGACAAATAAATTATTTAGAAAGAATTTTTGATTTGTTTCTAATTTAGGATTGAATTTTTTTATATGAAGTCAAAAATGATGAAGAAATAAAATAGTGGGAGGAGAGAGAAGAAATTGAAGATGTAGAAAATTAAATAAATAATAATTTTCAGTGGGAGATAACTCATTTAGATTGAATAAAAATAATGAATGTAGAAAGCATGGAAAATGAAGAAAAAAAATTGTTGCAAAAGAAAATTTGTGCACCGGTAGAACTCTACGGTTTTCCGACACATTTTTAGCTTCGCTACGGCGTTGCTGATGCCAGAAGCTTCGACAGAAAAACGAGAATCACTAAATAGTTTGACGTCGTTAATGAGTCAAAAAATTGACGTCGCTACGACGGCATTAAATTTTAACGACACTATTACGACGCAAGTTGTGTATCAGAAAACTATCATTGCAATGGCATTGCTAAATTTTAGCGATGTCATAGCGATTCTAATTTTCTGACCCATTATTAACACAATTGGAGTACTTTGATAAATAATTGTAAATGCCATTATCAATCTGTGGATTCAATAATTTCACACGTCACTCTATGTTGTAGCTACAATATCACAATTTGAGGATTAATATTAATAATTTCATGTCAATCAAATCAATTTCTAATGTTTATATAATTTAGGGTATTGTCTTTTCCCTACCGTTTCAACCAAAATGGAATGGTAACGCATCCAATATTCAAAACAGCAAATTGTAAAATGGATAAAACAAAAGGATACTGCAAAATATAACTTAGAGACCGAAATCATCATATATGCATGAAAATAACACGACTTAGCACTGTTATAAATGCTGCAAATAAAGATCGACGACAAAATATAAATATCAAAGAGAACTACTGCTTAGAAATACCGATGATGAACTTTTCCAAACACTGCACATAAAATAATATTTAGACGTAAAACAAACAATATTTATGAACTGATCCCCATCACCTTCCATAAACAACATCGCAGCCTCGGCAACTCCAAACGAACCAAAGTCTATCCTCTCTCATCTGCCATTTGTCGACGAGTAAATCATTCTGCTTCAAACTGTGAAATGACGCTTGGAACCCTTGACACATATCCGAAAAGAGGTCATACTTGTTTTCCGCATGGTATGTAGCCTTGATGCCAGTATCAAGGTATATATATGTATATATATATATATGTACATGTATATATATGTATATGTATATATATGTATGTATGTATATATATGTATGTATGTATCTATATATGTATGTGTGTGTATGTATGCAGAGTCCGTAAAACATAGATGAATATTTATTTGGGAACATAAAGTATATATATGTATCTGCATAAGTATAAACTGTATTATTTTACATGAGAGTTCCTATGTTAGTACATAAATTTTCATTCCATCCTTGAGATTTTTGCTAGTTATAATTAATATAAACAATATGATACTACGTCATTATCTCTTTTACTAGACATTCCATCATAATTTTTCAGTCTCACAGCCATTCAATAAGCATGCTTATATTATACGGGATTAGCACTAAGTTGAAGGTGATATAATTAAGATATTAACAATACAAAAAATAAGACATTATTGTAATATGGTAAAACAATGTAGCATTTAACAAATAAATGGTGCAAGGGAAAAAAATAGAAAATATTACCATATCCAGAGGTTTGAACATCTAAGCCCTCATCCGAACATGATAAGTAGGAATAAAAACATCAAACACAACAAGCATGTTCACAGCATTAGAGGAAAATATCTGTTAAGTCAGAAAGGCCAGGAAATAAAATACCTGTAACTCTCTAATCAACTCCAAACAATATCATCAGATCTGCAACCAAACAACATCATTCAAATAAAACAAATAGGATAAGTAAATCTCACTGAAATAAAGTGCTGATACATACAAGAAAATATGCTGGTAAAGATAGCGTTGATCGCAGCACTTCCTCTACTGTGTTCTATATCTTTAACTGAAGCAGAATATTCGTACAGAATTTTCGATTGGGTTGGTTCGTAAGGTGAGATTTCCCCTCTTGGTGTTAAGCAGCGGGTAAACTTTTCACACATTACACACTAGTATATATATTACATGACCGGTGCCTGTATCATTAGTAGAATCTGCACCGAATAACAAATCATTGTTTAGAGTATAGAAACTCTTTTTACTAGTCATGTGATATGATGTTTTAACATAGAGTTAAATAAAGATAATGCTCGGCTCTAGAACTCTTCAGTTCTATCATAGATGCGCACCTATTTTTCATTTTTATCTTTCATGGATGATAAATATGGATAACACTTCATAGTTGCGCACCTATTTTTCATTTTCAAAAAGTAGGTAAATATGAGGCTACGATGACAGGAGTATATGAAATATATGTGTAGTATTGCCAAGATATAAATAAAAGAGAAATAAACCTGCAAGCGCAGCAAACATGTCCATATTGAAGTCTTGAGCATTTGATTTGGAAAATATGCAAACTTGACATAAACCAAAGAGTAAGAATTTATTCCAATGAAGTCAAATGAACCTTCCACTTGATGGGCCTGTTCTTCAGCAAAAGATGGTAGCTTTTTGCCTGCATTCTTTTTCATGACTTTAGGATATTCACCATGCATAAGTGGATTCATTAATCCTAGAAGAAAAAAATTGGATGACGTCAGTTGTTGGAGAAGTAATAAAATTACAGCCATATGGATTTGTGTTACAACATGAGGAGTTTTCTGAGTTATACTTGGTATATTTATACCATTAATGCCTCAGTCCATAATTGGAATTCAGTGGCCTTAACACTAACAATTATAATGGTAAAGAAAAATCTTGTGTAGAACACAGATTTCATAAGCCCTCCACACTATTGCATTTACTAGCCAATCAAGAAGTTAAATGTTCTTTGTGTAGCTTCAACATCTGCCAAAAAAGTTTGAAAGGGGATAGTACCACATTGGGTATACATTCAAGCCAATCCACCCTTTCTTTGTAGCCTGTATACTAGTTTATCATTAATTATTCATTAGTTACGAAAAGCTGAAACATAGATTCAGTAAGAAAAAATTGTACTCACTTGATACTCGATATACAGCCTAAAATTGCAATGTTCAATTCTATCAACCATAACCGTGTCAAAGAAAGATTAAATCCTAGGCTCTTTAGATGTTAGAATCTTATTGCCATGTTAACAGTGTGATTCCTAGAGAGCTTATTGTATGATCCTATATATAAATTATAATTTATCCCACTCAGCCACAAATCCAGAAATCATATAAAAAGGTAATTAAACTAAGTAGATAAGTTAAGTTACAACCTCTTCATTATTGATAATCTTACAACTTCTAGCGGTGTAATTATTCTATAAATAACAAAACAACAAAGGTATACTGGGTTAAAACAAAACCTATGATTAAATTATGCAATAAAAAATGAAAACATAATGGAAATGTCATCGCTTAATGTGACCAAACCTCGGCAAAACGGAAAATAAGTTTTCATAAAATGAGATTCATTTCAGACAACCTACAAACTGAAAATTCGAAAGCCACCAAATTATATAATAATAAAAAAGAACAAGTAGCAAAATTAGCGGATACCTTTGTAGACACTAAAGTAATCATCAAGGTTCAAAATTTCGTCTGTTCCGATTCATGGTAAATTTCAAAATTTCAGTTTCGTTTTGAAATTTTCGATGATTCTGGTATTATCCCGGTTTGAAATTCTAATAGCATTCTCTAAGCAACTAAGTTAATGCTAACATGAAATAATATATTATCTTTAGAGTTAATAAACATATTATAAATTTAAAAAAAAAAATATACGATACACATCAAATTTAATACTATATTACCTACCCCGTTATTATTTCGATCCATATATAAAACCCAACTCATACAGTAGATAGAATTAGAGAAAATGACAAACTTTGAAAAAGATTTAGGCTGAAGAACATCAAGTTTCATTTTTAGACTGAAGGACAAATTCTAGTTATAATTAGAAAACGGCAGTTATATTTAGCATTATATTCAGTTTTACACTATACAAAATACTAGTTATAACTAGCATTGTCCTTTAGCCTAATTTTTTTTTAAGTTTGTCCTTATTATATGTATCCTTATTAAAGGAGGCCAAACTAAACTATGTCAAACTGTCCAATTATTTAATACAAATTGAAAGTTGTGTTATGATATAACCGGCCAGGTCATCAGAAACATTACACGCTTTAAGTCGCCATTAGAAAGGGGAAAAAAACCTAAGGTTAGAGTTTAGGACGAAAAAGGAAAGTGATGGTGAGAAATTAATTTATGTCGCTCAACTTTGTGTTGTAATAAATAAATAAATTCTAGATCTGAATACATACAACTCATACTGATTCTATCGAAAAAAAATATATGAAATTAAATAGTTCAGCAGAAGTCGTACCTGAATCCATTGATGTTTGCAAAAAGAAGATCAACTAGGTTTTAGATCTTCCAAATTGACACAAGCTTAGATCTGAAAAATTCTCTTTAGAAGAGCGTGGAGAGAATAAGATAAGACTTGTGTAATTTGGGGACCATAACCACATATATATAGTATGTGACATTTTTCAGTTCGGCCCTTCAACAAACTAAAATTGTCACTCTGGTATCCACACATTATAATTTACATGACGAATATATCCCTTAAGTCTTGTTGTATTTATTTCAAATAGATCACATAATTAAACGTAATCTCAAGATAGCCCATACATTCAAATATTAAAATATGTGGGCCCATAATGCTGAATTATTCCAACAATCTCCTCATAGGCCACATATTTAACCTTATAGAATGTATTTAACTTTATGAGCTCTCAAATAGCTATCTTGACAATATGGTATATCCAAAACAATCTCGCCCATTGATTGTGTTAACATAGGATCAAAGCGGTTTTCATTATCGTTAGTGTAACTAAACCCATCAACGGTCACGTATATCAATATAATCAAATTACATAGATCAATCATGTACGTGTAGCATGGAAATTACATGAAATGTGATCTTTACATGTCTATTTCCAACTGGTCCTACTTTACTTTAATGAGGTCAAAATCTAAACATATATAAATAATTTGAGTGCAATTAAAAAAACTTTATTTCTGATCAGAAAAACTGAAGCATATCCACAATCAAAATATAGAGCAATATCACAAAAGAAATGACTTAGTACAAACTCCCCTTAAACCAAAATATTCTTACATAAAAGATACACCCATTTTAGCAACATGCTTATGAAAGACCTTGGGTGGTAATGCTTTTGTAAGTGGACCCGCTAACATGGAATTTGTCCTAATATGCTCTATGGATATTAACCCATTTTGCAGTCTTTTCTTCACAACTAGAAACTTGATGTCAATGTAATTTGACTTACTTGAGCTTCTATTGTTATTAGAATATAATACTGCTGATCTATTGTCACAAAACAACTTTAGTGGTCTTTCAATATTATCTATAATGCATAGCCCAGTGACAAAATTTCGCAGCCATTTTCCATGATTAGATGCCTCATAGCAAGCCACAAACTCTGCTTTCATAGTGGAAGAATCTATAAGCGTTTGCTTAATACTCTTCCATGACATAGCCCCTCCACTCAAAATAAATATGTATCCTGAAGTGGATTTTCTGCTATCCGGACATCCAGCAAAGTCAGAATCAGAATACCCAATGATCTCCAACTGATCTGATCTTCTATATGTAAGCATATAGTCCTTTGTTCTTTGAAGATACCTCATAACCCTTTTTGCTGCTTTCCAATGATCCATTCCAGGGTTACTAAGATACCTGCCTAACACTCCTACAATGTACGCAATATCCAAACGCGTACATACTTGAGCATACATTAGACTCCCTATAGCAGATGCATAAGGGATCTTCTGCATTTCATTAACTTCAAGGATGTTATTAGGGCATTGTTTGAGACAAAACTTATCTCCTTTAGCGATAGGGGTATCACCTGGTTTACAATCTTGCATGTCAAATCTCTTAAGCACCTTTTCTATATAGTTCTTTTGTGACAATCTAAGAATGCCTCGTGAACGATCACGATATATTTGGATCCCTAATACAAAAGAGGCATCACCAAGATCTTTCATTTCAAAATTATTTGAAAGAAATCTCTTAGTTTCGTGCAGCATATTTAAATCATTGCTGGCAAGCAATATATCATCAACATATAAAATTAAAATATAAATTTACTCCCATTAAACTTGTGATACACACAGTTATCAATGATGTTTGCCTCAAAACCAAAAGAGGTAATAACATTATGAAATTTGTGGTACCATTGACGAGAAGCTTGTTTGAGTCCATAAATGGATTTCTTTAGTTTGCAAACCATATTCTTTTGATCTTCGACCACAAAGTTTTCCGGTTGCACCATATAAATTGTTTTCTCAATGTCTCCATAGAGAAATGCAGTCTTAACATCCATTTGATGCAACTCAAGGTCAAAATGTGCAACAAGTGACAAAATTATTCTAAAAGAGTCTTTCGATGAAACCGGAAAGAAAGGCTCTTTGAAATCAATGCCTTCCTTTTGAGTAAAACCTTTTGCTACAAGACAAGCCTTATATCTTTCCACTTTACCTTTTGCATCCCTCTTGGTTTTAAATATCCATTTACAACCAATGGGCTTCTTACCTTCAGGTAAAGGGACAAGATCCCAAACTTTATTGTCTTGCATTGATTTATACTCTTCATTCATAGCTTCAATCCACTTTTGAGAATTAATATCTTGCATGGCTTGGTGAAAGTTGATAGGATCATCTTCCATCAGTCCATTATTATCCTCTAACTCTTGAAGAAATACAACATAATCATCCGGAATAGCATTTCTTCTTTCCCTAGTGGATCTTCTTAATGGCAATTTATTTTGAGGTTGTTGAATTTTTTCTTGTGGAACATTAACTTCAGCTTGAAGAGGATTTTCTTCAACATTGTTTTGCTGGGGTTTTGAATTCACTTCTTGATCAATGATAGGAACAATAATCTGACATTGTCCAAAGAAGTAACTGTAGTAGGAATCATAGACGATGATTCCTCCTCAAAAACAATGTTCCTTACTTCATTTCTCCCTCTCAACTCAACATCCTCAAAAAATGTTGCATTTCCCGTCTCAAATATTTTCCTTGGTATGGGATCATAAAATTTATAGCCCCTAGATCGCTCAGAATAACCAATAAAGTAGCTACTCACTGTTTTGGAGTCCAATTTTCTTTCATTTAGCCTATATGGCCTTGCGTCAGCTGGACATCCCCAAATGTGAAAATGCTTTAGAGTAGGCTGTTTTCCTGTCTAGAGCTCATAAGGTGTTTTAGTAGCTGCTTTAGTGGGTATTCTATTAAGGATATAAACTGTTGTCTTTAATGCCTCTCCCCAGAGTGATTTTGATAAGGTAGAATGACTGATCATACTCCTTACCATGTCTTTAAGAGTCCGGTTTCGTCTCTCAGCAACACCATTCATGCTAGGTGAACCTGGCATAGTGTATTGTGGGACTATTCCATATTCCTATAGGAATTTGGCAAATGGTCCTAGACATTGTTCACCTGATCCGTCAAATTTACCATAATATTCACCGCCACGGTCAGATCTGACAGTTTTAATCCTTTTGTTGAGTTGGTTCTCAACTTCTACCTTAAATTTCTTGAACATGTCTAAGGATTCTGATTTATCATGAATAAGATATAGGCAGTCATATCTTGAGTAGTCGTCTATGAATGTTATAAAATATTGTTGACCATTCCATGATGCCTCAGGGAATGGCCCATAAATGTCTGTATGTATTAATTCTAAGACGTCACTTGCTCTATTGGCACCTATTTTCTTATGTTTGGCCTGTTTTCCCTTGATACCTCTACATAGACATCAAGGTCCGAAAAATCAACGGATTCCAAAATGCCATCTGACATGAGCCTTTGAATTCTATTTTTAGATATATGACCTAAGCGCTTGTGCCACAATGTGGTTGAAGTTTCCTTATTAGCTTTTCTTTTAGTACCACGTGACTCTACATGCAAGGCTTCATTATAAGAGGTATTAACATCAAGCATATATAAGTTATCATAAACATTAAGAGAACCAGTTCCAATAAGAGTTGAATTCATTGATAAACTAAAAGTACCATTCCCAAATGAACAAGAATAACCAAATTTGTCCAACTTAGAAACAGAAACCAAATTCCGTCTAAATGACGGTATAACAAAAGTATCAAATAAATCCAAATAAAACTGAGTTCTTATTAACAACTTAAAATGCCCAACAGCCTCCACTTCTACCGATTTTCCATCACCCACATAGATGTATCTTTCAGCATTAGTTGGATTTTGGTAGCTCAGGCAACCCTGCATAGAAACACTTATGTGAGTAGAAGCACCATAATCTAACCACCAAGTGTTTCCAGGTATTGTAGCTAAATCTACTTCAGAACATACCAAAGCAAAAGATGTACCTTTCTTAACACGCTGTGCATGGTATTTGGCACAATCTTTCTTCAAATGTCCAACCTTTTTGCAAAAGTAACAACCATCAGTCTCCTTTTGTTGTTTCTTTTCAGTCGGACCCTTAGCAGTTTCTTTATCCTTCTTTCTCTTTTTGTCTTTTCCTTTAGAGGTGTACGCTAAATGAGAACTTTCAGCCTTATCATGCTTCAATCTCTCTTCTTCTTGTACACAATACGAAATGAGCTCATTAAGAGTCCATTTCTCCTTTTGATAGTTATAACTGATTTTGAACTGGTTGTATTGTGAAGGAAGAGAGATTAATACCAAATACACGAGCAAATCATCTGAAAGCTTAAGCTTAAGTGCCTTAAGTTTTGAAGCAGTGTTAGATATTTCCATAATGTACTCCCTTATGTTTCCTTTGCTTTGATATTTCATGGAAATCAAGCGTTGCAAAAGCGTGCTTGTTTCCACCTTATCGTTTTTAGCAAAACGTTTTTCAATCTCAGCAAGGAAATCTTTAGCATTGGTTATCTTTTCAGATACCGCACCCCTAAATGCCTCCGGAATGCCACGCTTTATGATCATTAGACTCATGCGGTTTGAACGATCCCACCTCTCAAAGTTCTTTTTAATATCAGAAGAACTTTCATTCGTAAGATGGGCGGGTTCATCTATCATAAGTGCAAGGTCAAGATCCATGCAGCCAAGAACAAGCAATATGTTCTCTTTCAAATCCTTAAAGTTTATTCCAGTCAGAATAGGAATGTTGTTTAGACTGGCGGATACCCTAGTCAAATTAGCTGTAATTTTAAATTAATAAAATATTCTTACATTATAAAACAACTGTAGTAAACTTAAAATAATTGGTAAGTCTTTGCTCAAGATACCTAGCACAACATTAATATCACGTCTTTGGACAGTAATATTAACTGTAAGTGGTATTCTTGTTGTAATCATCAAATATTAACAATAAATTCAAGTCAAATAATAATCTTCCTTTGGGCCAATTAATTATTTTCTTGTAAAACTTTATAATTGTTACATATTTATCATCACACATGTGTATCTAATTTGGCCAGATATTAACCTTCCTTTGGGCCGACTAATATTCGCATAAATAAATACACACAAATATCAAACATTTTTCATGAGCAACTAAAATAAGAGAGGTCACTTTTGTGACATATTATTTCAATTAGTTCACTTGTAATGTAGGATATTCATAGTCAGTTTGCAAAAGATGCCAAATAGTATATGAATTTATTTTGACTCCTTCATTTATGCGTATTCCATAAATTTCATTTTTTTTGTTACTTTTATACATATTGAAAATATGGCTTCATAGTCGTAATTAAAAAAAAATTGACATCAACTAAAACTGCATCAATATATAACAAATGGTATTTGCAATAACAATTAATGATAAAATATTACATATTTTATTTAACTGTCAATATTCAAGGCAGAAGGAAAAACAAGTTTTAACATAGCATGGTCCATACATGTGATATTATATTACAGAAAGTGAAACTTTTTTTTAATGAGCGGGCCATACATATAAAATATATGTATTTATAAAATATAAATGCATTAAATAATAGACAATATGTCCTTTCTTATTCAAAATACAAACATGCTGTATCGTTGAATTTATTGCAACTGACACATTTACTGCATTTATGATAATAAATTAATTTATTTATTACTATAACAACCACTTTAATGCAATTATGATAAAAAATAGATGCAATTGACCGTTATGTGATCCAAAATGTATTACAGGAACATTAAAAGGTAGGAATATGCTTCCATATGTGTGAAAACAAAACTTAACATGGTAACCATCTATAGCAATAAAAAAAATTGTACAGTCATAATACCACTGACAATAAAATATGAATAATACAAGTAGCAACAATTAAAGGCATCAGATTTGAACAAGTGGAATTAATTCATGAATTATTTATACAGATCTGAAACAAAGGCATCAGATGAATCAATAAGAAAAGAGCAAATTTCATAAATCTGAAATAAAGACATCAGATTAATCAACCAAAATTGTAAATCCAAGAACCCTAATTTCATATGTTCTTAAAACCAAAGAATTTCTCAATAAAATCAATGATGGGTGGCTCTGATACTACTTGTTGTAATAAATAAATAAATTCTAGATCTGAATACATACAACCCATATTGATTCTATCGAGAAACAAATATATGAAATTAAATAGTTTAGCAGAAGTTGTACCTGAATCCATTGATGTTTGCAAAAAGAAGATCAACTAGGTTTTAGATCTTCCAAATTGACACAAGCTTAGATCTGAAAAATTCTCTTTAGAAGAGGGTGGAGAGAATATGATAAGACTTGTGTAATTTGGGGACCATAACCTCATATATATAGTGTGTGACATTTTTCAGTTCGGCCCTTCAACAAACTAAACTTGTCACTCTGGTATCCACACATTATAAATTTACATGACGAATATACCCCTTAAGTCTTGTTGTATTTATTCCAAATAGATCACATAATTAAACGTAATCCCAAGATAGCCCATACATTCAAATATTAAAATATGTGCCCCCATAATGCTGAATTATTCCAACACTTTGAATCTGCGGTGAGTAATTGCTTATTTCATCAAGCTTCTTTTTGCATTTCCATCGTTTTCCCTAATCTTCTGGATAGAGATTGTTTATTATATTCTTCCATGGCTGGAATCGGGATCTTTGGCATACTCCGTTCCGGTTCTTGCCGGAACAGGGACGGCATGGCCGAAATTTCAAAGTTTCGACCAGAATCATGAACCTTGGTAATCATCATAAATTGATTTTTTTGACCTTCCTTTTCTCCGGGTTAACTTAAATATACAGATTTTATAAGCCATAGTACCCAATGTCTAACTTCAACGAATCAATTTTGAAGCATTATTAGCCAAATTTTAATAAAATCAGAGAAAGTAAACAGTGTAGATTTCGCTAATTAAACTACTATTGCAACTCGAACTCGTCTTCCCATCCAAATGCAAACACCTGAACGCCAGCTCTTCCACCTGATTAATCAACCTTACCTCTTTCATACCCCAAATCCATCCACCACTTCGGGCGCTGTAGATCTTATCGCCATTGGATGTTTAATTTGAGATTTTAGATGTTACGGTTCCAAGAGAGTATTGAATAGGAGATGGGCTAAACCTGAGGCTGTGAATGTATATTAGGAGGCAGGATTTTGGTGCAGCCAATCAAAATATAGTAGACGATTCTGTTATATGAGTCATTTATTCAAAATTAATGAACAGTTGGATTTTTGTTTAAATGGGTTGGTTGGATTGCATTTTCAGCGCAGCGTCGCTAATTTTACCTAGCGTCGCAAAGTTGTAGGTGATTTCCAACGCATTTGCGTCGCTATATGAAAATATAGTAATACTGTATGCATCACGAAGGCGTAGTAAATTAACGACACCATTGTGATGCTTTAGTAACGCAAATAAATCCAACGATGCCGCGCCGACGTCGGGTCACTTTGGCATCGCTAGTCGATATCAGAAATCAGCCCTCCTTGTACTAGTGAAATAAAAAGTTAAAATGTAGAAATTTATGGTTTATCCTCAAATTTATGAGTAAAAATAGTACAAATGGTCAAAGATTGAAATTACATGTAGTAAAATAGAGTTGATGCATTTACGATGAAATAAAAGTATTTATTATGACAAAAATGAACTATTAAAAATTAAATTATAATAAATTACGATGAATGATAATGATCTTACTACTTATGAGTATCGTTATCCTGTTTAATGCAAAAATTTGAATTATATTTCTCTCTAATATCACTCTTTGCCTCTTCCTATGGTAAACAAACAATTATAAAACTAACGAAAAATTTACCAAAATTTAAATTTAAATATTAAAAGGAACGAAAAGAAATAAGAATCTAAATAAGAAGACAAACACCATTGTCTCAGTGGTTAAGTGATTCGACTTTGGTGTGAGAGGTCACAAGTTTGAAATTTGCGTAGCGTGATTCGAACGTTTATTGACATGTGATATGTTGTAACAGTGATTTGTTGTATATAAAGTACCATTTAAAAAAAAGAATCTAAATAAGAAATTGTTAATAAAATAAAAATTATCAAATACAACCTACGTTAAATAAATAAAGAAGAAAATTTTTTAGAAATTAAATTAAATTAAATCCTATAAAATATAAAATAATATCTTCAGTAAGAATAAGTAACTTATATATCAAAGATGTCTGAACCTTAGACACATGTAGCATTCTTATAATAGATCAAAATACGTAGTAGTTTATCAATAAATAGCAATAAGTGTGATTACCAAATGATAAACAAAAAAAGTACAAAGTATGGACATAAAAATTAAAATAATACACAACTTACGTGAAACTAAAATTCGTAGACATCTATTACAACCAAGATATATTTTTAGTCATAACTAAGTAACAAAAATACAGTCTGCAGCTCTAGCGCGGTTGGCAAGGGATCCAAGCTTCCCAATAGGTAGAGAGGGTTCGATCTTTGGCAACAAAAGTTTAGCGGCCTGTAATTTGTGGAGGCATGCAATAATCCCCCAAAATGAGTAAAATCTCAAGGTCTCAAAGTGTCACAATGAGAGCCTAACTTAAAACAGGGTGGGGCTGAGGCAGCCCAAGCTACATCCCTAGACTACGAAAGTAGTTTTTGTTTAGGTAATATAAATATATACACTAACTATGTAAAAGTGGTTAATGTGAAACAAATAACAAAATCAATGATTTAATTAAGCAGATGATAGAAGAAAAATACAATAATAATCAAATCTAATAATTTTAAGTACAAATTATCAAATCGCAAAAATTATACCAACCACTTACTAAATAACATTTGAATTTATATGACATTATTGACTTGATTTCACAAAATTTAAAAGGTGATCATAATAAAATCTACAAATTAGGGAAAGCAACCTTTGTTTTACATACTTACTTTTCATAATTTAATACAAGAAGCGTTAATTCGAAAATGAGATGCACTTTTTTAGACATTTGTTACGATTAATAAGCATAAATGGATAATAGTTAAAAGTGGCTATAAATGAACAAAAGAATCAAAAATTTAACTGAGCATATGGTAGAAAATGATATGCAATCACTAAACCATAATATCTTGATATGGAATTATCAAATTACAGTATTCATGCATAAATCTAAAATAAATGGTTTCACTTTCAAAAATATAGTTTAAATCATTATATACAAAGATACTCACCTACTTATGGTAAAAGAGAAAGCAAGCATAACAAAATTTAAAATTTCAAAAAATTGCGAAGCCTTAGACTCATAAATCTGCTTTATCATTTGTAAAGAAGAAATCAAGAACGATGGTTGAAAGTTAAACAAATGATTGGATTATTGAAACATTGAAGAATATCTTGAATTAAGGAGAAGAGTATGGATATGAACTTAGAATGAATATGGAAAATATACAAACAATCATCAAATAATATGGTTAGATAGATTGTGATTACAAAAAATCAGAGGGGTAGATGCAAATTGCTTACTCAAATCAAGGAGGCATGCGTATATAATTTCAGACTGAATGAGAAATAAGCATACAATAGTCATATGTTCTATTTTATAATAATAGAATAAATGGATGGAGGGAGAGAGTTAATTTCTATAACTAAGAAATAACAAAGATAGATAAGAAGTATTAATGATAATGAAGTAACGAATGTAATTGGTAATAATTCTAAGAGGAATTAGACGGGATTTTAGATGTAAATGTTTGAACATTAAATAGAGAATTTATTTTAAAATGTGGAAAATTTGATAAGGAAAAAGTATCAAGGTAACATGTGTAAAAATTATTTGAACTACGGAGAATTTTGTATCTCGATTGAGACAGAATGAGAGAAGAGGACAAACACCAAAAATGTTTGCACGAAAAATAGGCAAACACTTCCAACCGATTTGTTGTAGAGATGTGAATACGGGGTGTATAACAAAGCTATTATATTTGTATCATGATTAATTTTCAAATAGCAGATCACATTTAGGTTATGCCGAAAGTAAATCGCGGTAAAGTAAAAAAACATAAAGATTTATAGTGGTACGACCAGAGTGTGCCTACATCCACTGTCCATTTTCATAAATTTTCTTATAAATTTTTGATACAATGCCCGAGATATAAAATACAATTATCTGTAGCTCAAAAGACAGTAAGATATAGCCTAAGGGAGTCTATTCGGTTATTTTGTCTGGCTATTCCTGCCTGCCTATTCCTATTTGGCTATTCCTGCTTGGCAATTTCGGTTAGCCTGTTCTTGTTAGGAAGTCCTGGTAGGCTACTTGTGTTAGGCAAATCCTTCTAGATCGTTCCTGTTAGGCAGTTCTTGCTTGGCAAATTCTGCTAGGTTGTTCCTGTTAGGCGGATCCTGCTAAGTTATTCTTGTTCGGTAGTTCTTGTTAGTTAAATGTTAGGATGTTCCTATTAGGTACTTCCTCCTAGGCAGGTGCTAGCTTTCCCTATCTTATCTTCAGTTACTGTTGTAAGTTTGGCTCTCCTAAATTCTCCCCTCATTATTATTGGAAGCTTTGGTATTTATAGGGGAGAGGCATGGTGGTTACTCCGGTAAATTAGAAAATTTACATGCATAGCTCGCTTGAATTGGATATTTCTATATATATATATATATAAGATATGATCACTAACTTTCAAATATATCTATATTTCATTCCATATATAACTCATTCAGTTCGGATGGAATGCATGGTTTTAGGTTGATTAGGCTAAATACATGTGGACACTATACTTGGAAAGTTCTTACACCTCACTGCTTGATTTGGTCTCCTGGTTCAGTCATCTCCTTAAGCCAAACAAGCGATCCTAGCCACTATTCTCCATTATGTACACCGGATAATATTTCTTGTTCGGTGGGTAAACTACCAAACAAGAAATGATGTTTGATGGGTAGTCTACTAAACAGGATTTCCTGTTGGTGGCTAAACCAATGAAAAAGAAATGTTGTTCGTTGAGCATTCCACCGAACATGATCTTCTGTTTGGTGGTTTGACCATCGAGCAGGAAATCTTGATTCAGTTGATAACCTACCGAATTGGGGTAAAGGATGTGATGCTCCTTCTACTTCTTTGCTTCCTCCAACTTCTTGTGTCTTACGTTATTTCTTTCCCTTTTGTTACATTGGAAATGGTCAGGTACTCAGTAGATAGATTACCTACCAAACCATTCCTTATGTTCCTTAAAAATAATGTGCTTGCCATGAATCAAACTTCTGACTTCTCCATTGGAAGATTGGTTCTCAACCACTTGAGCTACATATGTTCTCGTGTCAACTCTTTCATTTCAAGTCAAAATTGAATGAAACTTGGACAAATAGCTTAATTTCATTGAGTACAATATTCCAATTCCTCTAAATGTTCCATTTGCTTGGAGTAGGTGGTAGGTCTCTAAGGTGGAGCTTGGATTTGTTAGGTGGTGTACAAATTTTAAGACGATAATATCTTCCAGTCCGTAGCTCGGATTGAGATGTTGTTTCGATCTTGGTGCAAATCATAGGAGCATTTTACAAGTGCTCTGACCATATTTTCTAACTGTTCCAATTTTCTCCTTTCACTTTGCCTTGATCTTGTATAATGGCACTTTTTATTATGCATCTTTCGGTTTTTCTATGCTCCTTAATGTCTTTATGTATTCATCACATTATGGGCTAAAATGCCCATAACACTTGCCCCCTAAAGTGTGCTCTCGTATGTATTCATCACATCCTTTCTGTAAGTTTTTTATTCTAAAATGTTGTAGAGCCCTGTTAACTGTGGAAATCTTGTTGATCATTCCAAGACATCCTTTATCAATATGACGCTTGCAGTTCATTCTTTCTTGGTAGTGTAATCATCTAACATGATTTTCTACTGAGTCTCATCTCTATACGGTAGGATTTTTCTCCCTTTAGTTCAATCTCCTTGTCCCTGGGCCCTGAAGGCATTGCATTGCCTTATAAATATTTTGAGATTATAGAGGTGCCATTGGGACTGGTATATACAATGGTTCCATGGTACATGGTGTAACGCTCCGTCTTTCCGCACGCTTTAAATCGACGATAAACCACACACGTCAGACTTAAACCATACAGAAGGGTGGATTGTTATGGGGTAAATAAGAAAAAAACAGAAAAAGAAATGAAACAAAACAGAATCTTGCAGCGGAACGATAAAATATAATAATCAAATAAACAGTTCATGAAGCTGTTTACAAAATATTTGATTTTATTTATACAATACATATCAGAGTTACACATACCAGAGAATATTAATAATACAGCGGAAGACAATGGTGTAGTGGAATAATATAGTATATAATAGTAATAAAAGTAACTTAAGAGATGCTCGGGATTCACATCTCCTAAGGATCCGTTAAACTATTTACTATGTAGTAATATTTCGCTATTATAATAATTTCTATTAGTAAAATAAACTTACTTTTAAATAGCGTTAAGCAGTGACCCAATATTCCCCTTAACACGTAATAGTGCCAATAGTCTATATAGTACCGTAATACATCCTGATCAGGAGGCTGCCAGAGGATACTCCATAGGTACGACACAAATCAAACTCGTACAAGGCGTGCTAGGGTAGGTGACATGGCACATCTAGGCAATGCCAGGGTAGATATACCAACTACGCACACGGGCTGGTGGTAACGGGTAGCGCGCAGCTACCGCCCACCTCAAGCTACACCCCCAAATCAAAAACAAAAGTGGCCACCGAATAAATCCAAAAGTCAGAGTATAATATCGAAGGGATGTGTCCGATAAGAGGAATGACCTCATTGTCCCGAGATCGCTCCTGTTTTAGCCACCTTATGCCAACTTACGGGAGTCGGGTCCACGTATTTACCTCAAAGGGAATGCCGCTACCATCCGACTTTATTCTGGAATCTCCACCGCGTACACGGTTGTTAAAGTGGTTTTCGGAGTTGGCAGAGAGTATGACAACTTTCGATCCCTGTCTCTTTAACAACCAAATGTTATTATAACACCGAGGTCATTTTAAAATAATGATACTTCGAAACCAGAACATAATATCCATTTCAAAACCATATAAATACGATATCCTTTCCATTTCAAAACCAAATCAATATGATATTATTTATATAAAAACCCGAATCATATCATTTTTATTTCACATATATTCTTTTCCAAAACGTAGCACTTTCAAAATTAATATATTTTGAAACCAAATGCTTGAAATATAACCTTTGAAAACATAATAATTTGAATTTCATAGCTTTCAAACCATAACTTCGAAGACTTAAATGGTTTGGATATTCAACAGTATATAAAATAAAATAGTTTGAACATAAAATTTTCTTTATACAGCAGAAAAATTTCCTCAACTTCATAATTTTCTTCACCTTTAAATTAAATCTCAATTCATAACTTTCAACTCCCTTCAGTTTTTAATAAACCGTTTCAAATTCAGTATATTTCAATTTTTAAGTATTAAATAAATTTCAAAACTAAGATTGGAAATTTCGATTCAACAATTCCATTTTCTATTATTTAGTTTTGAAATATTTGCATAATAAACCCATTATCGTTTAAATAAGACTCGAATTCAATAACTAAATATTTCCTCCAATTTATTTATACTTGGAATATTTGTTTAATTCATCTTAAACCCAAAATCCAGTTATAAAATCACACCTTTAAAATCTCAATTTTTATTAAATTTCAAATCAATTTCATATTTATCTTCCAACCTTATTCTCATTTAAGTCATTATAAACTCCAAAAATATAATAAATATTTAACCATATTATATCTTAATAAAATCAAACTTTTACTATTAAACTTATTTATACTTTAAACCAGTTTCATACATAGCTTAAAACCAAGAATTTAACTATACATAAAATAACATTTATATAATACTCAAAAATCAATATTTATATAAATCCATATATTTCTTTCCAAAACCATAGAAAATCATTTCAAAATATTTTTATATATTGATCACGGTATCTGTATATAATTTTCTATCCCATGGTCAAGTGATACGGATATTTATCATATCAATCCGCAATTTAAAGTAAAAATACGGTTGTATATCATTTCAAACCGCAATCCCGAATCAATAATGACAAATCAATAAAGAACTTGCAGATTATGATGATAATAAATAAAACATTTATTCATCCATCATAAAATCACACATCTATCACGATCATCATCCAAAACAATCAATCAATATCAATATATAACTGATAATATATATAACAGGAAATTAACTGGCAGTTATATACAATAATAAATTAAATAACGATTTAATTTAAATAAATGCAATTAACTGAGATGATGATTAAAATATACAAAATAGTCATAAATAAATTCATAATCACAACATAAATTAAATTTAACGAACATAAGAAATTTTAGAAGTTGTGAGTGGGTTAAAACACTCACCTTTCGAATTTAAATTGAATTTAAATCCAATTTAAACCCAAAAATTGCACAGTCTTAGAATTCGTCCAAACCAGCTTCAAAAAGTCCAAAATTTAGATACGATCTTAACAAAAAAACCACGCGTAAAATGGACCTCGTATGTGAGAGTTATACGAATTAGAAGATATAGATTGCAAATTTAATTAAATAAAATATATAAAACAAAACCAACATTACCTCAGCTGCCACGTCATCGCGAACTCAAAACACAGAAACCCTACAGGCCGATACTTCTCTCACGCGAACACTCCAACGCGCTGCCTCCTCATCGTACACTCCACTATTGACTGACGAACGCGCGCCCGTCCAGGCACGTCGCGACCTGGCCTTCACCTCCGAGCCACCACGTCTACCTGCACCACCTCTGATCGACGAATGGCGACGCAAAATTGCAGCCGCCCCATAGGATTTCGAACCCTAATCAGCGAATTACCGTCGATCTAGCCGCTAACTTCATGAACAAACAACGCCGATGGACTCCCCTTGTCGATGTACACCCAACAGTACCACTAATTTGTCGATCAGGCAGAATCAATCTCGACGCGATGGATGGCCGAGAATTGATTCATGAATTTTGGAAAAACAGTGTACCGATTTGAAAAACGAATCACACCAGAAGATTATGCTCTCCGAGAGCTTCAGATTGATATAAAATTTGATAGTATTTGAGGAGTTTGAATTTTTTTTCACTTTGATTTTTGAATTGCAATTGGATCTAAGGTTTGCAGCCATTCGAAAGAGGAGGAGCTGATGGAATTGTACGTATAGACAAATGAGAATTAGAGGTAGGCTGGGGTTTATAACATGGTATTTATAGGTAGGGTTGAAATAGAATGGATCGATTGGATGTAAGGGCTGGACGATATATGGCCCGAAAAGCCCGTTCTGACTCCTGAACGAAATTGGGTCAACCCATATATCAAAATAAATGTTTTAAAATATTTTAAACGTGATGGAACAGGTTTCACGTCCAAATTGCATCATATGAAGAAGTTATGCTAAAATCAATATTTTTCAAATTGATTTCAATTTCATTGATTTCTGGGCGTTTCGAGTCCATAGGATCAAATGACAAGTCCGATCGCCACGAAACTTGAAACTGGTTTCGTCGAAATCTGAGTCAGTGGCCAAAATGATTATTTTTACATTAATTAATTAAATAAATTAATAAACTAAATCAAATTTTCAATTTAAATTCTTTAATTAACAAATTTCATCATTTTTAAATTTCTAAATCATTTACACTAATTTATCCAAATTTAAATGTCAATTTAGAGTTGATTAATTTACAAATTTCAGTATTAACCACAATTTCATTAAATTCAGAAATTACAAATTTAATTTCCAAAAATTCTATTAAATTTATTTTTTAATTCTATTATTCAATTCATTGTTATCAACTGATGAATTTTAACATTGGATTCAAAATCTATTGCAATCCTCACATTTCATCTTAATTAGCGTAATACTTAGATTTTTTTAATTTCATTAAATTGCAATTACTCCACTTATTATGGTTCAAAACCCAATAAATTGATAAAGCTTTTTTCCAATACTTATAATTCAACAAATTGTCCAATATGAATCACCTTAACATTACTTACAAATATTACCTTAATTAACAATAACGTAATATTAAATTATAATTACTGTAACTGATTTTCAATTGTAAATTAACACTCTACATAAATAGGTAACATACAATATTCGTTACGCTAACTTTTAGTCACGTTAATAAGCTTTTATTACTCACAAATCAAAGTTCCCATTTATTTTCATTAATTGGTCTTTCATTCAATTCATTAATTACTAACTTAAATTAGCATAGGCTATATCTTGGCACATTAATATTTCCCAATTAATCCACTTTATTACATTTAAATTAATAATCTTGGTTCCCATTCTTGCTTATTTATCAAACAACAACTATTATAATTACTCTCTAGCATTAATCCTATCATCTACAATTCGTTACATATTATTACATCAATTTATATAACTTTGAATCCATTCCCAATTTACAAATTCCAATCAATTTATAACTTTACAATTTTAATGAATTCATTAATTGTCAATTGCCATTCCAATAAATACATTCATTTGTTTTTTTTCTTATTATGAATCAATTATAAACTTACCATCTTAAAGGTGATGTCAACATGGGTACTTATCTATTACACTAATATACGCCCATTTACATCTTACATTTGTATAATGTTGCATTAATATATTCAAATTTCTAACTCCTTTGTTATTAACTATCATATTTCCATTTATTATATCTTTGCCCAACATATACATTAATTACAATTAAATATTCTCAGTAAATTTATTTACTTGGTTTCATGCTTTTCATTACATCAATTACTGCATTATAAATAAATTTACGTTTCTATTCACCCTTTTCGTTATTATATTAATTATCATTAAAGTACATTTAATCATCTATATTTGTATTTGGTGAATTTACAGGTAACAACCATTTGCCACCATTTTACCCTTTATAATACTTGTATTTTTCATTCTTCCCAACCAATTACCATTCTATTATATTATTTCACACATTACTTCAACATTTACATTTACTTTCTCATATTCCACTTATAAGCAAGACATAATATTTAAATTATTTTATTTAATTAGAATTCCATTCAAATTCATTAATTATTAACTTTAATTAACCCCTGTTATGTTTCCTCTTTGTTATTTTCATTATTATATCACAACTTTTTTTTATAATTCATTGAATTTTTATTTTCATCAATATTAAATTTCAAAAATCTTATTAAATTAACAATTATAATTACTGAAAATTTATGGGTCGTTACACATGGACTTAACGATGTGTATTTTGTTGCATTGATTGTAGTTTGGTCAATTAAGACTGGTGGTCGTGACGTATTTTTCCTATATTATTTCAAAGTTATTCCATTAGTGACTCCTCCATCACTACCATACATACTTGTATCGATCAACCACCAAATGTTGGGATAGGTAAGTGTTTTCTGCTATAGTTTTGAATGTGGGTTGATCATGTGCTTATGCTACAAAGGCAATCTTCATTTGATGTTCATGCGTTGTTGCATCTAATATCTATTCATGTCCATATTCTCCATTTCCTGGCTAGTAATCATGATATGTTTCTTCTACATGACTGCTTGGTTTGCTTGTTCCAACAGCAAATTTTCTCACCGCTATCATGCATACACCTCCAATCGATTTGTGATACATCTCAGTGAAGGCACCTAAAATGTTTGCATAAAAAATGGTAAACCATTGATTTGTTGTAGAGCTGTAAATACAAAGTGTATAACATAGCTATTATATTTATATCATGATTAATTTTCAAAGAGAAGATCACATATAGGCTATGTAGAAACTAAAATGTAGTAACGTAAAGAACATAAAGATTTGTGGTGGTTCGACCAGAATGTGCCCACATCGACTATCCTTTTTCATTATTCTTCTTATCAATCATTGATATAATGCCTGAGATACAAAATATAATAATCTATAGCTTAAAATACATTAAGGTATAGGTCAAGGTACTATGCTCGCTATTCCTGTCTGGTTATTCCTTTCTACCTATTCCTGTTCGGTAGTTTCTGTTTGGTGTTCCTGCTAGGCAGTTCTTGTTAGGCAGATTCTCCCAGGCTGATCCTGCTAGCCTACTGCTATTAGTATGTTCTTGCTAGGCTATTCTCAGCTTTCTCCAACTTGTCCTCCATTACTGTTGTAAGCTTGGCTCCCTCGAATTCTCTTCCTATTGCTATTGGAAGCTTTGGTATTTATAGGAGTAGAAAGGAATAGTGGTCACTCTAGTAAATCAGGCAATATCCATGTATAGATTGCCCGAATTTGATATTTTCATATACAGAAGATATGATCACTAATTTCAAAATACATCCAGGTTTCATTCCATATGTAGCTCGTTCGGTTCTGTTGGAAAGCGTGATTGGTATTGGATGGTTAAGCGAAATGCACGTGGACACTTTACTGAGGATGTTCTTACAACTCCTTCCTTGGTTCGGACCTCTCCTTATGCCAAGCAAGCGATCTTGTTTAGTGAACTACCACCGAATAGTATTGCTTGTTCGGTGGTCTACCAATCGAACAGTAAATACTGTCTGATGTACACAACGGAGAATTGTTTGCTCAAAAATGGACAGATACATCCAATCGATTTGTTGTAGAGCTGTGAATATGAGGTGTATAACAAAGCTATTATATTTAAATCAGGATTAATTTTCAAAGAACAGATTGCATATAGGTTATGCAAAAAGTAAAGTGTAGTGAAGTAAAGAACACAAACATTTATAGTGGTTCGGTCAAAAAGTGCATGCATTCACTGTCCATTTTCACTATTCTTCTTATCGGTCTTTGGTACAATGCTTGAGATACAAAATATAATGATCCATAGCTTCAAAGATGGTAAGATATATTCCAATGGACTATGTCCATCTATTCCTACCTAGCTATTCATGTTTGGCTATTCCAATTTAGCTGTTCCGGCTTGGTAGCTATTCCTAATGTGTTTCTATTAGGCAATTCCTGCTAGGTTGTTCATGTTAGGTGGATCCTGCTAAGCTAATCCGAGTAGGTTAATCCTATTAGGCTGTTCCTGCTAGGTTATTCCTAGCTTTTTCTTACTTTTTTTCCATAACTGTTGTAAGCTTGGCTCTTTCGAATCTTCTTACAGTTATTATTAGAAGCTTTGGTATTTATAAGAGTAGAGAGGTAGGGTGGTTGGTCTAGTAAATCAAGAAATTTTCATGTATAGTCCTCTCGAATCGGATATTTCCATGTAAAAATGATATGATCACTAATTTACAAATATATCCATATTTCATTCTATATATATCTCGTTTGGTTCGGTTAGACAGCGTGGTTCAGAGTTAGTTGGCTTGGCGAAATGCACTTGGACACTTTGCTGGGGAAGTTCTTGCACCTCCTTCATTGGTTTAGTCCTCTCCTTATTCCAAAGAAGCGATCATGACTGGTAGTCTCCATTAAGCACATCGAACAGTATTTCTTATTTGGTGGGTAGACCACTGAACATGAAATACTATTCGATGGGTAGTCTACCGAACAAGATTTCCCATTTGGAGGCTAGACCACCGAACAGGAAATGCTATTCCGCGAGCAATCTACCAAACTAGATCTTCTGTCCGGTGGTTTGGCCAATGAACAAGAAATCTTGTTTGATAATTAACCTATCGAACTGGGGTTTTTTCTCCTTTTATTCCTCTGCTTCCTTCAACTCCTTATGTCTTGCCTTCGCTTTTTTGCTTCCTTATATTGGAAATGGTTAGTAACACAGTTGTTAGACACCCTACCAGCCATTCCTCAGTTTCATAAAAATAATATGCTTACTACGAATTGAACAACTGACCTTACCTTGAAAGCTTGATGCTCAACCGCTTGAGTTATATATGTTTTTGTGCCATAACTCTGTCATTTCAAGTTAGAATTGAATGAAACTTGGACTGATAGCTTCATTTCATTAAGTAGATGCCTCTGAATGTTACATTTTCTTGGAGTAGGTAGCAGCTATCCAAGGTGGGGCCTGTATTGGTCATGTGGTAGATAAATTTTAAGATGATCATATCTTCCCATCCGTAGTTCGAATTGAGATTTGATTTCGGCTTAGGTGCATATCCCGACCTTAGGAACTTTTTACAAGTGCTTTGACTATATTTTCTGACTATTCCAATTTTACTCCTAAAACTTCACCTTGCCCTTATAATTACTTGATTATGCTTTTATTATGCATCTTTCAGCTATTTCTATTCCCCTTAATGTCTTTCCATATTTACCATGCTATGAATGAAAATGCCCAGAACACTTCCCCCCTAAGCATACTTTCTTAGAATACAAAGTGTGCTTTGTTTCATCCAAACTCATGTTTCTTTCTCATGCAATGGTTATCTCAAACTTCAAATACCTATATCATCATCCCTATCCTTTCCATAAGTTTTCCATTGCTAATATGTTGTGGAGCCTTGTTCACTCATGAAAAGCTTGTTAATCATTCCAAGACATCCTTTATTAGTATAACATTCACAATTCATTGTTCCTTGGTATCATAATCGTCTAGCATGATTTCTCACGGATTCCTATCTTTATCCAGTAGGCTTTTGCTCCCTATAGTTCAACCTCCTTGCCCCTAGGTCTTGAGGGCCATGTGTTATCTTATGAATATTCCAGCAATATCAACGTGTCATGGGGGAAGAAATGTGTAGTGGTTCCATGGTATCACGATGTGTATTTTGTTGCGTTGATTGTATTTTGGCCAATAAAACTGGTTGTTGCAATGTATTTTTCCTACATAATTGCCAAATTATTCCAATAGTGACTCCTTCATTACTACCATGCATACTTGTATTGGTCAACCATTAAAATGTTTGGCCAGGCAAGTGATTTCTACTGATGTTTTGAATATAGGTTGATCATGCGCTTATGCTATGAAGCTAATCTTCTTTTGTTGTTTATGCATTGTTGCGTCTGATATTTCTTCATGTCCGTATTCTCTTTTTCCTAGCTAGTAATTTTGATGTGTTTGTTCCATGTGCTTGCTTGGATTGCTTGTTCCATCAGCAACTTTTCTTGCTACTATCGTGCATACTTTTATGGGACAATCCCAACAAGTTCGTTAGGGTAAACAATTTCTATGATTGATGCTTCCATCAGTCGATACGTTATATTTCCTATATGAACACTTACATAAGCGCATACGTATCTGATAGAAATTATAAATGAAATTATCATACCTGATCAGGATTATTTATTGCATTTTGTTTGTATATAATCCTTGCTTAGCCATTAGCTTGTTGGTAATCTTTTATTGCTTTCTCATGTATTAGAATTCCTCATTGAAAAATTCAACATGGTGAGTATATTGATGAAGTAGTTGCGTGTTATTTTATTAGCTCTTCCAGCAGCTCTTCCTTTTCCCTCGGCATATTTACACAAGATCAATCACTGACAAGTTCGCTAACGCGAACAAGCTCTGGTGGAGTGTCATTAACTAGTCATATATGTCCTTGTTTGTTTTTATGTATGCATTCCATATGCACTTTATACAAGCTTGTCCTAGTGTCTGTCTATTGATTGTCCTCATATGCAATTCTAGTATTGGCTGCTTGCACTAAACTGCATGACTGATAGTCTTGTTTTACTATAGGTGAGCTCAACTATCCATTGTACGTAGAAAAATAGAGTTGATTATCAGGAGTGAACCAACTAGGTGGTGGACATTTTCAGATCTCCTGTAAGTCGGGTTCTCCGTAGCCATCCTAGTAGCTTATAGTCGATCATCAATGGTGGACACCCAATTAAGTGATCACTCTGGTCCACCATTGCCGATGAGAAATTTGAGTTCATCGTCAATGATGGATACCGGTTTAAGGAATCACTCTAGTCCACCACAATCGGTGAGAAGTTTAAGGAGATCGTCGATGATGGACACCGGTTAAGGGATCACTCTGATCTACTACTACCAGTGAGAATATGACGACCCACCTCTCTGACCCTAAGAACGACACTTAATACATCCATGGTATTCATGTGTCGTTACCCAAGTATCTGAAAGACGAGTTGTCATGGAGTAAAATATAAGAACAGAGCAATAATCTAACAATGAAACGGTTAAATATATAACATAAAATAAGACATTACATAAGGTTACTCCCAACATGGAGTTATCAGAGTTACAACAAAAGTACTACTATCAGTCTTATTACAACCTACCTTCAAATATACATACATAGAGCCAACATTTCATAACAGTGGAAATAAATAGCTACATAGATAAGGAGCCTCCTGCTCGTCCACTATCTTCAAAAGAGCCCAAAGAAACCTATCAATTTCGGACTACTCAAATATAAATGAGTACCCGAGAGTTTAGGGAAAACAAACAATTTAGGTCAGACAATAAGTCTGGTATTGGTAAACTGCAAAAAAAATAGAACACACAGAATTACTGGTGAGAACACGTCACAAAAATGCACAATGGATTTCCCTTCACAAAGATAACATCCAATCATAAAAGAATGAACATAAATAATTAAACATTGCGAAGAGCGCAAAACACTTCCCGTTGCAATTAAGAAAGAATCAATCCAAAGATTTGAAACAAAAATAAGGAAAATGAATTTTTCCAACAATGACTAGGAGGGTGTACCCCCCTTATCGAAAGTTTACCTCTAGAAAATATACTTGAGAACTGCGATGGCTCTCGGAAACCTCCAAGCCGGACCCCGCTAACCTTACCGAGTATCCGAGCATTTCACATCTCCGTGCGCATACCACCGAAATCACTCTAGAGTAGATGTGACAATACCCTAATAGGAGCAGCCCCATATAGCTTGGCCCACACTCGCTCTTTATTTAGTCATTTTCGATAAAGGATATAAATGCCCTAAATGAGCAATAAATCGTCTTAGCTTGACGAAACAAAAATAAAAGGAAGAAGGGTATCGAAGTCGATAGTTAAGATATCAAGTATCGGGGATTACAAAATGATTGTATATGGAAATTAAATCTTATACTCTTTCATCTTGGAAAATATCCATATACTTATCTCATCGGTATAAGTATATTCACAAAACATTTGGGAGGATTTCATATTTCAAAGGCATACTTAAATGGGTCAAAAACAATTTTCTACAAGACATGCGGATGTTTTCCATACCATTATAATTATAAAGATCATTTACGGAAATCAAATCTCTTACACTTGTCGTTTTTTCGATATTCTCGACGAACTCTATTCCTTACCCAGAAACAAAGCCAGGTAAGCCAGGGCACTGGTTGCTCCTAGCCTTGCCTAGACACTTCGGTTCTAGATCTCACAAGTAGAGGATCGATCTACTCATCGTCTTTCAGTACCAAGTATAGGACTACTTACTTTCCATAAATAACCCATTTAAATCATTATATAAATTTTGAAACTCCTTTAAAATAATTTAAACAAGGATTTAAAACTTCCATTCAATCATAACTTAAACCCATCATCTTTAAAGTAGAATACGACAAGAGGAGTAAAGCTCCCTCTTAATCAAATGAGATAGCCAAAGGTGTGTTATTTCTTTTTTTAACCAAAAAGTCACTAAATGTCAATCCTAAGTTAAAAGGTGGTGTAAGTTCCCTTTAACTAAACATCAAAGTTATTGCTCATAAACTGGCCGAGCACAAATCAAACTACCAAATAAGAATAATAACAAGAATAATAAAAGAATCATTATCATTAACAATTTACAATCAATAGTTAAACCAACATTTGTTAAAATGTGAATGAGACAAAGGAAAGAGATTAAGATTACACTGACTCTGAAATAGTTAAATTATACTCACAGAATATGTTAAACCCACTAAACTATGAAACAAGGAATATACTCACATCCTATTTGCTTTGATGGAGACTTGAAATACTTCACCTTTGATAATGAATTTTAGTTCTTTTCTTTAATTTGTGAATGAATTAAAATGAGACATGGACTTGGCTATTTATAGGTGAAGAAAAGGGTACTTTAGCCATTTCCCAAGCATAATCAGACTCGACCATATTTTGGTCCAATAGAAACCAGCCTTGTGGCCTAATTTGATTCGACCACATTTTGGTCCAATAGAAAACATATTGATGGCCTAATTTGATTCGACCATATTTTGGTCTAATAAGAATCCTCCTTATCAACTATGGCATAACATGATTAGATCAGATTTGGTCCAAGGCAACCATTCGCATTTCAAAACCTGATTCGACCAAATTTTGGTCCAATGGCAACCATTCACATGGAATATTAGAATCATTATGCTATTTTGTTTCATTAGGCAAGTAATTATACTGTTCTATTTAATTAGGCAAATAATTATACTATTCTGTTTTAGTAGGCACGGTTAATAATTCTCTCTTGTTTTATAAGGAAAGTAACTATACTATTCTATTTTATTAGGCAGGGTTAATAAGTATTTCTTGTTTGATTAGGCAAGTAATTATACTATTTTGCTTTATTAGGAAAACTTATTCTTAAGCAAATTGATACCCTTAACCACCTCATAACTCGAACCATCTTTAAATTAACATTTTACATCAGTTTAAAAAGATCCATTCGAGACGTTTTATCCAAATTTTTATTCTAGATATAAAATCCATTATTTAATCAATTAAAAACATATTAACTATTCAAATTCAATGTTATTAAATTATGGGTCGTTACATTCTCCCCTCCTTAAAGAAAATTTTGTCCTCGAAATTAACCATATAAACTCAAGATATCAAAGAAACCCAAATGATATCATATATACCATACAAAGATACATGTAAAGTGACCTCAACAGAACTAGTGAATACACTAAAAAGAAATAATAAAATACAAAAAAAAAATTATATCAACTCGGGATAACAATCCCTAATATAGTCCTCAGTTTTCCAAGTACAATCTCTAACATCTCCACTCCATTGAACCTTAACAAGATTCACAACCTTCTTCCTTAATAGCTTTATATCATGCGCGACAATACGAATAGGCCGCCTAAGAACAATTAGGTTAAGCTGAACCTCCAAATCAACTTGCTGTCCCGTCCTACTATCATCGAAGGGTCATGTACATACTTACGTAAATGAGATACGTGAAATACGTTGTGCACATCCGATATTCGATTTGGTAACTCCACTTTATATGCAAGTTTACCAATCCAGTTTAGTATGGGAAAAGGGCTAATATATCGAGGGGCTAACTTTCCTATCTTCCCAAACCTCACGACACTTTTCAAAAAGAGACTTTTACAAATAATAAGTCCCCGACTAAGAACTCTATATCCCTACGCCTTTAATTTGCATAACACTTTTGTCGATCTTGCACTTCCTTCATCTTTCTCCTAATATCAGCTACCTTCTTATTGGCTTCTAAGATTTTGTCGGGTCCAAGAACAAGTCTATCTTTAGATTTAACCCAACACAAAGGAGAACAACACAGACGACCATAAAGAGCTTTGAAAGAGGCCATACCAATACTTGCTTGATAGCCGTTATTGTAAGTGAATTCGATTAAGGGTTAATGGTTTTCCCAAGAACCCCTAAAGTCTAGAATGCATGCTCGCAATAAATCTTCCAAGATCCTGTTCACTCTCTCCGTCTGCCCATTTGTTTGGGGATGGTATATTGTATTAGACTTAGCTCAGCCTCTAAAGCAGTCTGAAGTCCCTCTCAGAACCTATTTATGAATATCGGTTCAGTCACTTATAATACTATAAGGAATCCCATAGAGTCTCACAATCTTCTTCACATACAAAATCGCCAAACTCGTAGCAGTCCTAGTCCTCTTAACCAGAATGAAATGGGCACTCTCTGTCAGTCGATCGACTATAACCCAAATGCCATCATTACCTCTTCTTGACCTAGGAAACCCATCAATAAAGTCCATAGAGATCTGCTCCCACTTCCATTTTGGGATCTCAAGTGGCTGAAGCAATCCACCTGTCTTATGTTGGTCACTCTTAATCTATTGGCAGTTTGCACAACGACTCACAAAGATTGAAATATCTCGCTTCATCCCCTTCCACCAGAATACCCTCTTCATATCTTTGAACATATTGGTCACTCCTGAATGAAAAGATAACTTTAAATGGTGGCATTCAACTAACACTTCTTTCTTAAGTCCATCAAAGTCTGGAACACAAATACGCCCATTCATTTTCAATATGCCTCGGAGATCAATTTCAAAGCTAGAAACAAGACTTTCTTCAACATCCTTCTTAAATGGAGCCAAAATAGGATCTTCCTCTTGACTGGATGCAATTCTTTCTAAAAATACTGACTTAACTTCAAGATTTGCAACCATTTCTACATTCCTACTCACTGCACTAGTAACGATATTTTCTTTTCCAAGGGTATAAAGAACCTCTAGATCATAAGAAGTGAGAAACTCCAGCCATCTCTGCTGCCTCAAATTCAAATCTTTTTGGGTAAAAAGGTATTTTATGGATTTGTGGTCCATGTATAACTCGAACCTTTCACCCAATAGATAGTGCCTCCACATTTTAGTGCGAAGACAACAGCCAAAAGCTCCAAATTGTGCGTAGTATAATTTTTCTCATGCGACTTTAGCTGCGACTCGCATAGGCAATGACTTTCCCATGCTGCATCAGAAGTGCTCCCAATCTGGTTCCACAACCATATGCACACATGGTTAAACCTTTGATCCCATCTAGAATGGTTAATACAGGAGCGCTGGTCAACTTCTCTTTTAATTCATTGAATGCTTGATCACACTTAGAAGTCCAAACAAACTTAACGTCTTTCTTTGTTAACTTCGTCTGTTGAGAAGCATTCCTCGAGAAGTCCTTGATAAACTTACAGTAAAAACCAGCCAATCCGTATAAACTTATAACTTCCATTGCACTTTAGGGATTCTTCCAATCCCGAACTGCCACAACTTTAGCTAGGTCCACCGATATACCTTCTCCCGAAATAACATGCCCTAGAAACCTAACTTCAGATTTCTAGAAATGGCACTTGGAAAACTTAGCCTTCAATACATGGCTTCTTAAGGTATCGAGCACGACGCAGAGATGATATTTGTGTTCCTCCTCTGTCTTGGGATTGATAAGAATGTCATCGATAAAGAAGAGAACAAATTTATTAAGAATGTCTCGAAATACTCGATTCATTAAGTCCAAAAAATAAGCGGGTTCTTTTGTCAATCCAAACGGCATAACTAACCACTCGTAGAAATTTTCAGCAGTTCGAAAAGTAGCTAAGGGAACACTCTCCTCTGCTACTCTCAATTGGTGGAAACCGGTAGCAAGATCTAATTTAAAAAATATCCAAGCACCGTGGAGTTGGTCAAACATATCGTCGATCCTTGGCAAAGGATATTTAATCTTGATAGTCCTTTTGTTCAAGTCCTGATAGTCTCCGTATAACCTTAGAGAACCGTCTTCCTTTGTAACAAAGATGATTGGTGATTCCCAACTCGAGGCACTACGTTGGATCAAGCCCTTCTGCAACAAATCATAAGTCTGCCTTTCTAACTCCCTCTTCTCTTTTGGGGTCATCCTTCGTAAGGATTATGCAATAGGTCTAGTTCCTAGAACTAAATCAATATGGAACTCGACTTCACGGTGAGGAAGTAAACCTTACACCTTATCAAAAAAATTTGTGAAATCTCGAGCTATAGGCATATCTCCCAGCTCCGCTTTAGCCACTTCAAGTGAATAGAGAAAACTGCTCATGAACTTCTTAGGCTCTTCACAACTCACACCAATACATCCTGCATCACTAAATCTAACAAGCCTTCTACCATAATCTAAGATAACTTTAAACTTAAATAACCAGTCCATTCCCAGCAACACTCCAAAACCCATAAACCCAAGAACAAAGAAGTCAAAAGGAAAGAGATGATTTCGTCAAGAAATAGGTACATTTAGATATAGTGTCAAGATTTGTCGGACCTCCAATTGGGTTTGACGCACAAAGAGGATTACTTATGTTAACATATTTAAGGTTTAGTTTGTCTATTAGATCATAAGAAATAAAACATTGGGAAGCTCATGTATCAAATAACACCCTATAACCTTATAGGAATATCATTGATGGATAATGTACCTTACAACACTTGCTTCCCTTTTTGGTATGAAGAAGTAGATGGTGTCTCTTAAATGGTAAAAGTCTATACTTGAGATCCCTTTCTAGGAAAAGAGCACACATTCTTCATATGTCCTGGTTTGCCGCAATTAAAACATGTGGAATTTGGGTAATGATTTACAAAGTGACCCATCTTATTGCACTTGAAAACAAAGAATGTTTGCGAAGTTGGTCTACTTCTTCTACGCTGGAGCGCCATCTTCGGGTTTCTTCCCTGCACCCTACTTCTTTCCCTTAAACTTATGCTTGAAGTTTGGCATTCCTTCAACTGGTATAAATGATAAAGGCTTGGCACTTACTGCTGGTACTATATGATTCTGGACTCATTCCTTAATACCGAGACCCTCAAACCTCAACTCCATGCTAATAATGTTGGTGAACGTACCCATAAGATGATTGGTCATTTCACGATGGAACTTTGGTCGCATTCCATTCACAAGCATTTCAAATGAGCGGTGTGTCTATCAATCCAAGTCCAAAACGGGATAAAGTATTGAACTTATTCCCATACTATGACACCGTCATATCACCCTGCTTTAAGTCAATGAAACTTCTGAATAATTGAGTTTTTTCGGCTTCTGGATAAACTACGCTTCAAAAACATCCTTGGACTGGGCCCAAGAGAACTCTCCCTCTAGAGTACTTGCTGTTTCTGAATCCCACCAATCCATCGCCGACTTTTGAAGTTGTCGCAATGCCAATAGCCGTTTCTCCGCATCCTCCAACCTAAGATCTCCAAATATTCTTTCACAAGTTCGAAGCCACATTCGCACTCCAAGAATATCTTCAGTCCCATAGAATTGTTTCCTGCCCAAAGTGGTAAAATTATTACACAAAGCTGCAAAGTTCATAGGGGTTTGAACTTGCACTAACATTTCCTCTACCGGATCTACACCTGACATAGTAGCATTTCTAGGCACCCTACTATTAGTAGCCGTGCTAGTTCCAGATCCTCTGCTTCCTCCTCTTCTTGTATTCATTTTCTATTATCTGAAAAAATAACTTGTATCTTTAGAATATAAAAATTGGATTAAAATAGTTTAAGGAAATAACACCAAAGGATCTAAAACTAGACATTAGTGGATAAATATTATTATTATAAAAATTACAAATATTCTCTCTCAAGATTAAATCATTCTTAGGCATCACTTCTCTATCCCTAATGAGTTGTAGCCCAATCAGGCTAAGGTGTTTGCTTAACCAAAGCTCCGATATCAATTGTGAAGAACCACCTCTCTAACCCTTGAGAATGACATCCATGGTATTCATGTGTTGTTGCCTAAGTATCTGAAAGATGAATTGTCATGGGAAAAAAAATATAAGAATAGAATAATAATCTCAGAACGAAACGTTTAAATATATAACATAAAATAAGACGGTACATAAGGTTACTGCCAACATGGAGTTATCAGAGTTACAAAAAGTACTACTATTAGTCTAGGAGGCTATAACAACCTACCTTTAAATATACATACTTAGAGCCAACATCTTATAACAGAAAAATAAATAGCTAGACAGAAAAAGAGCCTTATGCTCGTCCACCATCTTCAAAAGAGCCCAAAGAAACCTGTCAATTTCAGACTACTCAAATATGAGTACCCTAGAGTTTAGGGAAAACAAACAATTCGGGTCAGAAAATAAGTACGATATGAGTAAACTCCAAAAAAATAGAACATACAGAATAATTAGTGAGACCACGTAGCAAATATTCAAAATGCGTAGGATCGATTTCACCCTAGAGGGGGATGAATAGGGTTATACTATTAATTATAAAAATTTATTGCGGAAGCATATAAGATAATTTTAACACTGATAACAACAAAATAATAGCAGCACAGATAATAGAAAAATAATAAAAACAGAAAATAGAACACACAGATTTACCCAGCTTCGGCAAAACCATGCCTACGTGCTGCCCCCAAGGTTTTTACTAGAAATTAAGTAGTCAGACACTTACACACGTAAACTCGCGACACCCGCTATCGAATAACCTAACTCTGAGCTCAAAACCGTGCCACAACTCAGCCACTGAGTTGCGAATTCTCGAACTTCACCACCGTAGCTCGTCTCCTAGTCACACGACCAGAAATTACAAAGTTAAAAAAGAAAATACAATAAAACAATTTTAACAAAAACCTAATTTAAATATTCAAGCTTAAATAAATAGGTCGTCCCAAATTAAAAAATTAAATCCCTTTTCTTCTTATTATTCGGTCGGCTCTCCTTTGTGATAATGGCTGCTTCAACTTTCTTTTCGCATTCGTTCTGAAATTAGGGCTTTTGTAATGCCAACTTCAAATTAATCGATGGAATTGCGATTTCACTTTCTTTGCTTTGTCAATCGACCATCTCTTTGTAGCTTAGTTTCGGCGGCTTCTTTGATCGAGTTCGATTCAAACAATCTAGTATGTAATTTATGCTTTTCTGCTTTATTGTTTAGCCTGCTCGAACTCGATCAGATTTGAGTTGTTAATTTGATTTTTGGTATCTATTTTTCTCAAACTCGAATGGTTTAAATGTGCCGATGATGATTGAGTTTTATAGGATTCGAATTCCTATATTTTCATTTGTATAAATTCATTTTTGAATTCGTCTGTTTATATGCTTGTCGCTGATCTTCGTATGGATGCTTGTTATGATTTCTGACTTATTCAATTTCGTATGTTTGATCGCTTGATTATCTTGGCTATCATGGCTTTGACTTTGGCTTTCCTTGGTCATTACGGCTTTGATTTTGTGGCATTCAAACTTGACTTTGTTTTGATAAATTACCGCCTGGATTTTTGACCCACGGCTTCTACTCGATTTTGATTTTGGCCTCTGTGACTTCGGCACTATCACTGCTAGTTTGAAACTGTTACATGGCTTTATTTGTATCAATTGTTTGCCGGCTTCGAAAAGGGTGTTTAAATTTGTTGACTTTTGATTTCCTGTTCATTTCCTATTGAACTTGTTTGGAGCATTTTGACTTTATTAGTATATTTGGCTTGTACGTTATTTTGTTCGAACTGTACATACTTCTTCTTTTTAAAATTAATTGACTAGCGGCTTGATATTGTGATAATGTTTGACTTCAGTCAATTGATATTGATTCTGTTTTTTATTCTGTTCACATCAGCCACTTGATATTGCTATGTGAATTTCTGGCTTGTCTCTGACTTCATGGTTGTTGTTCTCTGGTCTACCTGAACCTATTAGACGAGTTGTCTGGTTGCATTGCCTATATATGTATACATGTGTGTATACATATGTGTGTGTGTATATGGATTGTGATTTCTTTTTGTAGCCATGCAGTCTGGTCGTGATATCTTCTTTTATGGGTTGCATTGCTTTGAATCACTCTTGCTTTTGGTTCGAGTCTGCACTGTTTAGATAATTTATTGCTACACTTGATTTTCCTGTATAATTTTGGTCTTCACTTGATATATGCCGCAACACTGTTATCCTGTTTCATATCTGAACTTGTATTTGGCTGCAGCCCTTTGTACATATTGATTTTCTGATTGCTTGGTTAACATTGTTTCAACTCCTCTGTCGAGTCTTATGACTCCACCTGATCATGCTATATTGTTCCATGAGTGTTGAGGCTTCACTTTATATTGGTTTGTAACCTCACTTGCATAATCCCCCATTTGCTAGACCCTTATGTACCAATATTTGCATTCACCACTTTGCACTGTGGTTTCTCTGACCAGTCATGGTTGAACATTTGATTTTCTGGCCACCTCATTGAATAAGTTGCATTGACGTTGAGTTGGTCTCTCCACTGGTGTAGTTTTCTTTCTTTGACTTGTATGTGGTTAGTGATAGTCTATTGGCATTTGAATTTGGTCTGCACTTGTGTTGAATCCAGATAATAACTCGTGTTTGACCTTATGCTAATATCGTGACTTAATATTTATTTCACTTGAGTTGAACCCGGCTTTTGATTTGGGTTTGACCTTGTGCTCACCTATCCCTGTAACTTTATCAAGTGTATATGGGTGTGCATGGCCTTGTGGGATGTACAGTGATACACTGTGCATGTTACAAGCTGTTCGTGTATGATGAATTCAAAATTAAATAATGACGAATAACCCAAATAACTGAGGCAAATAATATTTTCAAAATCACATTTTAATTTACATTGCAAAATATTTTATTTTCAATTTTACTGCGTTAGTGTATATTTTGCGGATTGCTCAGATGCTGGATTCAATCTGGAATAGAGCTGAAGATATATACGAGTGAATGAGTGAAATGTAGTGAGGTGCATATGTAAATGATAACTGTAACGTAATTGAAACTGTATTGAAATTGTGTATATATATAGTGAGAGCTTGAACTTGTACTACTCAAAATTGTAATAAATATTTGTTTGAACGAAATATCTGTTTGAATTTAAATTCTATGTTATTTATTTTATACAATAAATATTTATTTAATTATGTGAAAAATAAAATAGTACAATAACAAATACATTTAAATGAATATATATATATATATATATATGTATATTATCATCAAACAAAATCATATACTAGCACATTCAACAATCTCCCCGTTTTGATGATAACAAACATATGTTTAAGATTTTGAATTATTAAATATATTTGATTATTCAATTTGCTCCCTCTATTTGAATACTTCCTCTCTATACAAAACTCCCCTTCATATATGCATAAAAATATGTAAATGAATAAATGAATCTAGATGCATATAGAATTAAAGTATTTGACTTTTATTCGCCAAAATCTTAAGCTTTCTCTCCCTTTTTTGTTATCAGCAAAAGAACAATAGTGTTAGAAAAATAGGCACAAAGTGATAGACATTAATATAACATTAATACTCAATCGAGTAAAAATATTAAATTTCAATAAAAAATCAAACAAAAATCATAAATACTCTTATAGGTGCATATTCCACTTTAGAATGATAGGTATGATGTCATCATATAAAATCATATAGTTATGTCTATTTGTGGTATATTTATTTCAGGAATTTGAATATCTACTAACCATGCATAACCGTTAGGACTTTTAAATGAGATTAGTAGTATTCAAAATTTTTATAAAAATGAATTCAAGTATCTTCTAACCAAGCATAACCGTGAGGAGTTTTAAATGGGATTAAAATCAACTTGTCTAATTAATCAATCAATTTTGATACGTGTTCCAAACATGCATTACCGTGAGGACTTTTAAATGAGCATGGAAGCACGTAATCAAAAATTTCAAGTAATTCACCCATGCATAACCCTGAGGACTTTTAAATGAGAGTGAATACTTTGGATATTTTTCTTGCTAAAAATAAAATAAATTAAAAGCGCATAATTTCACATTTTAAAATACCACATATTGACATACCATATTCGATTATGATGAGTGATGATCGACAAAAATATGATATAAATAGAAATGGTCATGGAATATTTGCCAACAAAAAGTTTTTATAACTCTTGTTTAAATTTCTAAAGAAATTTACTAATTATACCATCTCAAGTTATAATATATGATTAATATCAACACTCATCACTTTTTCTACCACTATTTATCATTTCGATAATTAGTAGGGAGTCAGATTAGTCAATGTAGTCATTTGAAATCAAATCCAAAAATAATTATAAAATCAAATTTTCCAAAATGACTAATCTGAAACAAGGTCAACAAAATTAATTTTCTAGAAGGATTTTATAAAAGAAAAAAATGTCTGCATTGGAAATTGTTTGAAATGAAAAATATGCAAGTTTTTTCTTTGAAATATGTGATGCAGCTAATGAATGTCTCAACATAAATCATGTTCCATTAGTAATTTTTCTACCGACTAGATTACCAGTGTTGTTTGCATCTGAATTTTCTTTCGCTCAAAATTTCATTTGTTGAATGTTACAGACTAGACCATAATGTTGCAACAAATATCTCAAAATCATTTTTAACAGCTTTTAAATGAAATTGAATTGAAGCCGTGCAAATAAAAAAAATCAGTGAACATATTAACCAAGTATTCCACGAACATGAAGAGTAATCATCAATCGTTAAAACCACATCATTAGTCCAAAAAAATTTATATGAACTAGTTCAAAGATGAAAATAATTGGTTAGTATTTTTGCTTAAATCAAAAATAAGAACAATTCAAATAAGAATATATCAAATAAGAATAAGTTAGAATCAAAATCAATATTTATTTTTTCATCAAATAACTGGCTGGTTTAGATCAGATTTTGGTGCAGATTATCACATTTAATAAATCATTCAAGATGAATATACCATTACCTATTTTACCTCTACCAGATATATTTCGTTGTTTCCCATTGTGATTCTGTCACCTTTGTACTAGGCTAAGGAATGTGTATCTAGAACAGCCAAAATCCAGATATCACGGCTGTTGATCCTTAGCCTGCCACCACACCTACATGATAAAAGATTTTTTTGACCTACTTGTTTTTATAGGTCCATTGTTGTTAGTGGCAAACAATTTTGAAGAATATGTTTGAGTAGACCCAAAACTATTTAAATACGTTCCTTTTGGCACCCAAATCTATTTGACTTTGAGAGATTTTATATTTGTGCCTTTTGGAACCCAAATTGGTATGGTTTTCACGTGTTTGGGTCCATACAAACAAATATTTTGATTGTGTCTAAATTTTCTAAAAATTATGCACATGGAGTTGACTTGTTTAATTTCACTCTATCACGTTCTAATTGATTATATCCAAGTCCTTGTTGATCTGTATTGACAGTTTGTTTTCCTAAACGCATATTTAACGATCTTTCACTTTTTGAAAATTTTCCTAAAGTCGTAGACAACTATTGGACTTGTGTTTTGAGGGATATATTTTCATTCAATAATTGTGTGCACTTTTTAAAAGAATTTTCTCTCCGAGTATTTTCACTTTCTTTCAAAATCAGAATTTCATTTTCAAGCAATTTAATTTTAATTTCAGATTTTTTAATCTCTTCTTCGAATGTTGGATACTTATTACACTTAGGGCTCTTAGTTTGATAGTTTTTAACCAATTGATTAAGCTTTTTATTTGATTCTTTCAAACTATCTCTTTGTGATTCAATTTTGGCATATTTTTCCCTATGTCGTTCGAAATAGCCATTTACTTCATGGAAATATATAAGTAATTCTGAGTGAGTAAGTATTGATACCTCGCTTGGCTCATCATCATCGCTATCAGTTATATCACCTCGAAGGCACAGATCTCCTTTCTCACTCTCACTGCTAGTGCTTTTATAATCATCATCACTTTTTTTCCAGATGGCTGCAAAAACTTCTCCTTTTTTATTTCTTTTCTACGTTGTGTCGATTCTGAGGACAATAAAGCTTAAAGTGTTCAGGTTTGATGCACTTATGATAGATGATCTCCCGTTCTTCAGGGTTGTTTAGTGCTTTGACTATTTTTCTTTTCAATTTTTGATTTAGAGCTGGGTTTCTGCATTTGCGGTTGCACTTTTTGAATCTCTTTATTAGTAGCGCCAGCTCAGCTGCTCCATCATCATCATCCTCATCACTAATGATTTTTTACCAATCCTATTAAGCTCGTTTCTTTAACTGAGTCGATTGAGGAGGATTTCTCATTGCTGTTGACTTTGCACCATATATTGCATCAAACGTATTCCAAATTTCTTATGCATTTTCACAATGAGAGATAAAGTTAAAATTAACTTGATTAATATGAGAATATAGTATGTGCATAGCAAGAGTATTAATCGAAGTAATTTTCGTCTATTATATCACACCCATTTTCAATAATATTCCAACATTTAACATTAATAGATTTAAAATAAAACTCTATTTTTAATTTCCAATTCAAAAAATCTATTCTATCAAAAATAGGAGGAACAACACTGGAACGACCCTCAATAAAAGCATTATCAAAAGAAGCCATTTAAAAATTCAAATTTGTAACACAAAAATTAGCCTTTGAAAAATCAAAATTTAAAAACAAAAATGGCTTTTGTTACTAGCTCTGATACCACTTGTAGGATCGATTCACCCTAGAGGGGGGTGAATAGGGTGATACTATTAATTATAAAAATTTATTACGGAAGCATATAAAATAATTTTAATAAAGATAATACCAGAATAATAGCAGCACAGATAATAGCATAATAATAAAAACAGAAAATAGAACACATAGATTTACCCACCTTTGGCAAAACCCTGCCTACGTGATGCCCCAAGGTTTCTACTAGAAATTAATTAGTCAGAAGCTTACACATGTAAACTTGCGACACCCGTTATCGACTAAGCTAACTCTATACTCAAAACCGTTCCATAACTCAACTACTGAGTTACGAATTCTCGAACTACACCACCGTAGTTCGTCCTCTAGTCACACGACTAGAAATTACAACGTTTAAAAGAGAAAATGCAATAAAAACAATTTAAACAAAAACCTAATTTAAATATTGAAGCTTAAATAAATAGGGCGGCCCAAAGTAAAAAAATTAAATCTCTTTTCTTCTTATTATTTGGCCGGCTCTCTTTTGTGATAATGGCTGCTTCAATTTTCTTTTCTCGTTCGTTCTAAAATTAGGGCTTTTGTAATGCGGACTTAAAATTGATCGATCAAATTGTGATTTCACTTTCTTTGCTCTATCGATAGACCGTCTCTTCGTATCGTAGTTTCGACTGCTTCTTTGATCGAGTTCGATTCGAATAATCTGGTATGTAATTTATGCTTTTCTGCTTTACTATTTAGCTTGCTCGAACTTGATCAGATATGAGTTGTTGATTTGATTTTTGGTATCTATTTTGCTTGAACTCGAATGGTTTTAACGTGTCGATGATAATTGGGTTTTATAGGATTCGAATTCCTATATTTTCATTCATATAAATTCATATTTGAATTCGTCTGCTTTTATGCTTGTCGCTGATCATCGTATGGATGCTTGTGATGAATTCTGACTTATTTAATTTCGTATATTGATCGCTCGATTATCTTGACTATCATGGCTTTGACTTTGGCTTTCCTTGGTCATTACGGCTTTGATTTTGTGGCATTCAAACTTTACTTTGTACAGGTTGGATTTTTGACCCATGGCTTCTTGTCGGTTTTGATTTTGGCCTCTGTGACTTCGTCACTGCCATTGCTAGTTTGAAACCATTACCTGACTTTATTTGTATCAATTGTTTTCCGACTTCGATTATGGTGTTTAAACTTGTTGACTGTTCATTGACCTGTTCTGTTCATATCCTGTTGAACTTGTCTGGAGCATTTTGACTTTGTTAGTATATTTGGCTTGTACCTTATTTTGTTCGAACTATACATACTTCTTCTTTTTAAAATTGATTGACTTGCGGCTTGATATTGTGATAATGTTTGACTTCGGTGAATTGATATTGATTCTGTTTTTTTTACTCTGTTGACATCGGCCAATTGATATTGCTATGTGAATTTCTAGCTTGTCTCTGACTTCATGATATTGTTCTCTGGTTTACCTAAACCTATTAGGCGAGTTGTCCTTTTGCATTGCCTATATATGTATACATGTGTGTATACATATGCATATGTATATACATATGTGTATATATATATATATATATATATCGATTGTGATTTCTTTGTTTAGCCATGTAGTCTGGTCTTGATATCTTCATTTATGGGTTGCATTGCTTTGAATCACTCTTGCTGTTGGTTCGAGTCTGCACTGTTCAAATAATTTATTATTGTGCTTGATTTTGCTATACACTTTTGGTCTTCACTTGATATATGCTGCAACACTGTTATCCTTGTTTCATATCTGAACTTGTATTTGGCTGCTGCCCTTTGTACATGTTGATTTTTTGATTGCTTGGTTAACATTGTTTCAACTCCACTGTCGAGTCTTATGACTCCACCTGATCATGCTATATTATTCCATGAGTGTTGAGGCTTTACTTGAGATATATTGGTTTGTAACCTCACTTGCATACTGCTCCATTTGTTAGACCCTTATGTACCATTATTTGGATTCACCACATTGCATTGTGGTTTCTCTGACCTGTCTGGGTTGAACATGTTGATTTCTGGCCAGCTCATTGAATATGTTACATTGATGTTGAGCTAGTCTCTTTCACTGATGAAGTTTTGTTTCTTTGACTTATATGTGGTCAGTGGTGATCTGTTGGCATTTGAATTTGGTCTACACTTGTGTTGAATCCAGCTAATAGCTCGAGTATGACCTTGTGCTAATATCGTGACTTAACATTTATTTCAACTGAGCTGAACCCGGCTTTTGATTTAGGTTTGACCTTGAGCTCACCTTTCCCTGTAACTTTATGAAGTGTATATCGATATGCACGGCCTTGTGGCATGTACAGTGATACACTACATGTCACAAGCTGTTCGTGTATGATGAATTCAAAATTAAACGGTGACGAACAACCCAAATAACTGAGGCAAATAATATTTTCAAAATCAAATTTTACTTTACACTGCAAAATATTCTCTTTTCAATTTTACTACGTTAGTGTTTATTTTGCGGATTGCTCAGATGCTGCGTTCAATCTGGAATAGAGTGGAAGATACATATGAGTGAATGAGTGAAATGTAGTGAGGTGCATATGTAAATGATAAGTGTAATGTAATTGAAGTTGTATGAAATTGAAATTGTGCATATGTATAATGAGAGCTTGAATTTGTACTATTCAAAATTGTAATAAATATTTGTTTGAACGAAATATCTGTTTGAATTTAAATTCTTTGTTATTTATTTTATTCAGTAAATATTCAGTTAATGGTGGAAAAAAATAGTACAATAACAAATACATTTAAATGAATATATATATATATATGTTTATTGTCGTCAAACAAAAATCATATACTAGCACATTCAACAGAATGGATTTTCCCTCACAAGGACAACATCCAAGCATAAAAGAATGGACATAAATAATAAACATCGCGAAGAGTGCAAGACGCTTCCCGATGCAATTAGGAAAGAATCAATCCAAAGATTTGAGTCAAAAAATAAGGAAAAGGAATTTTCCAACAATGATTAGGAGGGTGCGCCCCCTTATCAAAAGTATACCTCTAGAAAATATACTTGAGAACTACGATGGCTCTCGGAAACCTCCAAGCTAGACCACGCCAACTTACCGAGTATCGGGGTATTTCTCATCTCTGTGTGCATACAACCGAAACCACTCTAGAGTAGATGTGACAATACCTAATGGGAGCAACCCCACATAGCTTGACCCCTACTCGCTCTTTATTTAGTCATTTTTGACAAAGAATGTCAATGCTCTAAATGAGCAACAAATCGTCTTAGATTGACGAAACAAAAATAGAAGGAAGAAGGGTACAGAAATCGATAGTTAAGATATCAACAATTGGGAATAACAAAGCAATCGTATATGGAAATTAAATCTTATACTCCTTCAATGCTTGGAAAATATCCATATACTTATCTCATCGCTATAAGTATATTCACAAAAAATTTAGGAAAATTTCATATTTCAAAAGCATACTTAAATGGGTTAAAAACAATTGTCTACAAGAAAGGCGAATGTTGTCCATACCATTATAATTATAAAGATCATTTATGGAAATCAAATCTCCTACACTTGTCACATTTTCGATATTCTCGACGTACTCTATCCCTCGCCTAGAAACAAAGCTAGGTAAGCTAGCGCACTGGTTGCTCCTAGCCTTGCCTAGACACTTCGGTTCTAGATCTTACAAATAGAGGATCAATCTACTCATCGGCTTTTAGTGCCAAGTATTGGACTACTTACTTTCCATAAATAACCCATTTAAATCATTATATAAATTTCGAAGCTCCTTTAAAAGACTTTAAACAAAGATTTAGAAATTCCATTCAAATCATAGCTTAAACCCATCATCTTGAAAGGAGAATACGACCAAGAGGGATGAAGCTCCTCTTAATCAAATGAGATAGCTAAAAGGGTGTTATTTCCTTCGAACCAAAAAGTCACTACATGTCAATCCTAAGTTATTTCCTTCGAACCAAAAAGTCACTACATGTCAATCCTAAGTTAAAAGATAGTGTAAGTTCCCTTTAACTAAACATCAAAGTTATTGTTTATAAACTGGCCGAGCACAAATCAAACAACCAAAGAAGAATAATAAAAAGAATAATAACTGAATCATTATCATTGAAAATTTACAATCAATAGTTAAACCAACATTTGTTAAAATGCGAATGAGTCAAAAAAGAGATAAAGATTACACCGACTATAAAATAGTTAAATTATACTCACAAAATAAGTTGTACCCACTTATACCCACTAAAATTTGAAAGCAAGGAATATACTCACATCCTATTTGCTTTGATGAAGACTTGGAATACTTCACCTTTGATAATGAAATTTAGTTCTTTTCATTAATTTGTGAATGAATTAAAATGAGATATGGACATGGCTACTTATAGGTGAAGAGAAGAGTACTTTAGTCATTTCCTAAGCATAACCAGATTCAACCAGATTTTGGTCCAATAGAAATTAGCCTAATGGCCTAATATGTTAGTCCAACAGAAAACAACTTGATGGGCTAATTTGATTTGACCACATTTTGGTCCAATAGGAATCCTCCTTATCAACTATGGCATAACATGATTAAACCAGATTTTGGTCCAAGGTAACCATCCGCATTTCAGAACCTGATTCGACTAGATTTTGGTCTAATGGCAACCATGCACATGGAATATAATAATCATTATGCTATTTTGTTTCTTTAGGCAAGTAACTATACTATTCTTTTTTATTAGGCAAGTAATCGTACTATTCTGTTTTATTAGGCAAGGTTAATAGTTCTCTCTTGTTTTGTTAGGCAAGTAATTATACTATTCTGTTTTATTAGGAAGGGTTAATAAATATTTCTTATTTTATTAGGCAAGTAATTATACTATTCTGTTTTATTCGAAAAACTTATTCTTAAATAAATTGGTACCCTTAACCGCTTTATAACTTGAGCCATCATTAAATTAACATCTTACATCAGTTTTAAAAAATCCATTCGAGTCCTTTTATCCAAATTTTTATTCTAGATATAAAATCCATTATTTAATCATTTAATAACATATTAACTATTCAAGTTCGAAGTGATTAAATTATGGGTCGTTACAGAGAAGTTTGAGCCGATCATCGATGATGGGTACTCGGTTATGGGATCACTCTATTTTACCACACCCGATAAGAAGTTTGAGACGGTCATAACTGGTGATCACCTTATTAAGGGATCACTCTGGTCCACCATTGCCAGTGAGAAGTTTGAGTCGATCGTCAATGTTGAACACCTCCTTAAGGGATCACTAAGTATGACACGAATAGAGGAAAGCAACGACATCCGCTCCCTTTGTAGTTCCAATCGCTTCAAATGGAGAACCTCAAATGTGTTCAAGGGTTGTTTATTCCTACTTCGCTTTCCTAACACTCTATAAATTATCCCAGTGACTCGTTCTCACTATTGGAAAGCTTCCTTAGGTTATTTGAAGGGGCACGTCATTCCCATCATTCAATGGATCAAACACCTGTGTACCAGCTGGTAGAACATAAGCAATCCCATTATGGAAACTAAGTTTATGGTTCCAATATCAGTATTAACTTCTAGTGAGACATCCTTCCTTGGTCTAGGATAGGCTATATCGTTAGTCCGGTACCAACCAATGCTGCATTGATCCAATTTAGTTTGAGTCTTAGCCAGTTCGGTTTGAGTAAGTCCATATTTCCATGGCTCCTTCCTACATTTACTGCTCATTTGCTTCCATTCTTGATGGGTTGCAGATAGAATTCTGAACTTGATCTCTCTGGGCCTATATTTGTGCTACATGCTCCATGAGGCTATGGAGTGCTTTGCTGTCTCCAAATTCTTAGCGAGGAAAGAAGTTATAATATTTTCCATCATCAATTGCAGTAACTACCAGATTCTTCTTTAGTAGCTATACCGGATTGCCTTCCAGAAGCAGCGCATTCCAACCTCATGTACTTTTCCGGCTCATAGATGAATTCTTCTAATGTAGCTAATTTCTCCATTGTTGATCTCTTAATAACCCTCATTCTAGTGTGCAACCACATATAAGCCATTAAGGTGAACCTTTCATCCATGTTCTGTATACCAGCGATTGCAACACTAAACCGAAATAGGTTATGTCATTACAACTCATCTTCCATTTTCTCCACATTAGATGATGAATATCCTTTTTTGGTTCTTTAATATGCACCCAGAATTGACTGATAAACTTATTCTTTAACATCACACGGGACTGAACTTATTATATGGGCCACCATAAAACCACAGAATAGCTAAGTTCACCAAGAATAGTGGAAAGCACCTATACAAGCTTCCTTTTCGCTTATCTGGATATACCATAGTAAATGTACTACTAGATTAGTAAGTCCTTAATATGATTCTATAGTAGATGTCCTAAAATCTCTAGGGTCCCTAGTAGTCCTATCTTCAAAGAAGCACGTACTACTAAGCTAAGCTCCAATTCCTCACACCACTTGATCACGTTTAAATGAACTGTTGAATGATTCGAGCCATCATGTCCTCTGAATTGGGTGACTATCAATGATGCTCCACCTTTCTCTCTGAGGGATGATTTCTTTCATCTTCTTTTGATGGCTTGATCTTCAGTTATGTGCATGGTGGCTCTTAGATCAGTCCCAGTGATCATTTTATCCTTTATTGACCACAATTTCATCGAGGGAATAAGAAGTGTTTACTGCAGCTGTCCCTGGTTTAGGATCATCCTATCTAGTTTTGTGCCAAACTACTTCTCAGGTCTAGCTTCGGGCTAAACTCTTACTCGTTTCATCCATTAAGCATTCCTTCTTCTATCACTTTGACTTTTTTGATCGAATTCTTCATCAAACTGCGACCTCCTTTGCTTCTTAATCGCTAGATTGGGATTGCCCTTATGTTCAAATGTTGATACTAATATTTTGCGGCTATCCTAAGCTTTTCATAATTTAGCACACTATTTCTTGATGTTGGATAGCTAAACATTCTTTTAGATTCGCCATAACTCTGTCTAGGTTTCCTTTGGTAATTATGTATACTAGCACCAAAGTGCTTACTAAGTGATCATCCTAATCGACAGTTGTTTAATTTGGTGCACGGGCATTCCTTGCATTTCCTTTGGTAGCACCAACCTTATTCTTTAATACCAAAGGCATGTTGAGAATCGGTTCTCAGTGAAAGTACCAAATTTTTTGCACAAAAGTGGGAAAACACCTCCAATTGATTTGTTGTATAGCTGTGAATAAAAGATGTATAATACGGCCATAATATTTATATCATAGTTAATTTTCAGAGAGCAAATCACATATAGGTTATGTAGAAAGTAAAGTGTGGCAAAATAAAGAACACAAAAATTTTATACTGGTTCAACTAGAATATTCTTACATCCACTGTCCATTTTCATTATTCTTCTTATAGCCTTTGATACAATGTATGAGATACAAAAAACGATGACCTACAGCGTAATAAATAGTAAGATATAGCATACATGAGTCTATTCGGATATTCCCTTCCGACTATTCTTATTTGCATATTTCTGTTCGGTTGTTCCTATTTGGTTGTTCGTACTGAGCAGTTCCTGCTAGGCTATTCCTGTTAGATAGATCCTGCTAGGCTGTTTCTGTTAGGCTATTCCTGCTAGGCTATAACTAGCTTTCTTTGATTTATCTGCCATTGCAGTTGTAATCTTGGCTCCCCAGAATTCTCTTTCCATTGTTGTTGGAAGCTTTTGTATTTATAAGAGTGGAGAGGTACGATTATCATTCCATTAAATCGGGCAATTTCCATGTTTAGCTCGCTCGAATAGGATATTTCCATATATAGAAGATATGATCAATTATTTCCCAATATATCCAAATTTCAGTCCTTATATAACTCGTTCGGTTCGGTTGGAAAGCATGGTTTGCTATAGGTAGGTTCGGCAAAATGCACATGGTTACTTTGCCAGAGAAGTTCTTACATCTCCCTTCTTGATTTGGCCCTCTCCTTATGCAAGGCAGGAGATCCAGATCGGTAGTCTCCATTATGTACATCAGATAGTATTTCCTATTCAGTGGGTAGACCATCGAATAGGAAATACTGTTCGGTGGGTAGTTTGTCGGACATGGTTTTTTGTTCAGTGGGTAATCCATCGAGTAGGAAATGTTGTTTGGTGAGCAATATACCAAACATGATCTTTTGTTTGGTGGTTGTGCACTTGCATCTCACAAACAAATAAGCCTTTTTAAGGATAAACTTAGGAATATTCTGAGCTCAAACTCAAGGTATGAACGTAAAATGAATTATAATTCAATTTTCACTGTTCATGCCCTATCACATATCAAATTAGAAAAACTATTGTTTTTCTTAAACAAAATAGCCTTTGAGCGTCTCATACAGGGCTTGAGTTGCTCGACTGCCTCTCACAAGCCTCGACTCTTCTTATAATTTATTTAGTGATCCATTTTAAGATCTTTTAGATATATGAAGCTAATAGTAAATTTTTATTATTTGTAATGTTTATAATAGTTTATCTTGGACACAACTGACAAATGGCTGGCGATAAACCTACATATGTAATCTTGAAGCATATAAGGTAAAACTAATAATTTATAGCAAAATGGTTAATGATAACATTAACCATAAATTTTCCCTAACTTGATAAGCAATATATTATCAAGCATGATTATTAGTTAATTTCCAAATGTAAGTGATATCTATTTAAGGTAGTTTTATCTTATGTTTAACATGTAGCTTTCGATTCATGTACAATTTTGTTTGCAAATAATCTTATAGATAAGGAGTAGAGAATTTTTGCTCAAAGTGAAGTTTTATTCAAATTTGGTTCAAAGAGAAAACATTTCAACATTTGAATTATTAAAATTTATGACATTACACATTAGTTTGTAAATTAGAGAATATATACTAACTAATTGGAAACTACTTTTTTCTAATGCGAATGGCACAGTATGTCACGAAAATTACAAGTAATATACCTATTGTGTAGTTAAACTATTAGAATAACCAAAATTGTTTTTCTCATAGCCTTTAATTATTCGTGCAAACATAATAACCAAAATAATGCAATGATAACCTTATCATAGAAACAAATATCATTGTTTAACAACATACTTATGTATATAAAAAAAATACTTCACATGTTAAGTCATTAAAGATAAAATTTAGATTGATTTGCATAAAGAGACTTGTAAATTAATAATAGATTTATTATTATTGTAGTAGCCTTATTGTAGATGGCTGTATTATAAAGTAGAATAAAGTATTTTTCAAAAATAAGAACGTGTGTGATTATATATAGGGAGCTGCTACTTGAACAAAAATAGAACACAATTGATGACATTATAGGTCTAGACGATTTATCCTTTGTCCTTATATAGGAGGTAAAAATCAAAAGGTAATGCAGTGGTGATGATCTATTGTATTGCCAATTATATCACTAACTTGTATCCTAATAGAGTTTCCCCTATAATATGTATATATATATAGACATACATACACATAGATGAAACTAATACGAGAATGAATGGAGAAATGATTTGCAGTAAGAAAATGATTTGTAAAATGCAAGAAGTAAATAAAATTAATTTGTTTTACTAGTGACAAAAGTTATGGTAATTGTGGGTTATTCTTCGTTAGATTATGTTTTATTCCGCAAAGAGCAAAGTTAAAACTTTGGCTATATCCACTACAAATATTTATTATTTCCCTATAAATTCTCTAAAATAATTAATTGAACGGAATCACCTTTCATACCCTTCCACCACCAACAAACTTATATAGCTTAGTACCTAACTCTACATTAAGGCGTACTTTTCATCTAAATACTACCTTTTTTAATAATTCATCACCTTGTTTTTTCATGTATTATTTTCATTATTCACAAGATATCATGATTTGAATCATTAATCGTGAGCTTTCTTCGAAGGCTCATCCAAAAGTTAGATGTGAATTTCCTTTAGAGTTTCGATTTATCATCAACGCTAGTGCTCGTAATATATATTTTTTAGATCCAAACTTCACAATACAGCATTTAAACCCCAATCCATTTGTTTCCATATAAGATAAAGGTTATAATAATCATATTTTTATGTACAAGTTATATATATTTCGTTTCAAGCATATACAATTATATAAAATATAATGTTGCCATAAAAGTCAAAAATAAACATTACCTTAACAATTAGGTATAAATTAGAAGTGATTTCGAATTTGATTTCAATTTTATCTATTATAGATTTCACAGACTGTAGAAGATTCCATAGTATTGATGTATGGATAAGTCCAATATAACCCTACAAAATGTGAGGGAAATCAAATTCACAATTGTACATATTGAAAATAGTAAGAAGATAAAAAAATTGGACATATTACTTGAGACAAAGATATGAAGTAATATACTTAGAACAACCTCTTATTTAATGAAATAATGGAAAATACGAGTCAAAATTTTAAATTGAGCTTAATCGATGCAGTGAACAAATGTTTTTCTAGAGGATTTAAGTTAATATATTTCATAAAGAAGAGTAGATTTTGGTAATTTGTTAATTACATAGTTGAGATGTGTTGTCATTAATTTCGTATTTAGTATTGATATGTTTTACATAATGATGAAAATTTTATAGAGGGTAAAAGAAAAATGTACACTAAATTAACGGGAATTATACTATGATTGGGATATAATGAGAAGCAAGATAATTATGTCAAGGAGACAAACATATTATATATATATATATATATATATATTAGATAAATTACTCCTAATATGAGTAAGACTTTCAATTGATACCCAAAAAATTTGAAATCCATCTGCATTTGTATTTGAAAAGTGGATAAATATCCAATATCGAAAAATATAAATACGGATGTAGATATAAAGCCATGTGCATGTGATAATTATCCTTCTAGGTTTTTTCAAGATTAAAGTTTATATCTTGTATATTTTAGTAAAATGAAATACACAAATTTGTTGTTTTATTAAGTTGGTTTATATTATATGAATCTAGTGCATATTAGTTGCTCATAACTATTTATTGCTATAATTTTTGTTTATTTTTCACATTTTTATAATCAATGGGACTGAAAAATAATTTTGGTAAATTATAATTTTCCATTTATGTCTTAATATTTTCGATCATTAGCTGATATGATAATTATCTAGTATCCATCTGTATGCTTATTTATGAATATGTGACATCCGAAGTTTATTTCAGATGCAGATGTGGATATGAAACTTTATGCATTCAAAAGTATCCATTACAAACCTAAACATTAGAAATTAATAAACATTATGAAAAAGTAAAAATGAACAAATGACGAATTAACCCAGTTTGCATAATACATACATTGAATAGTTTCGAATCAAAATTTCATTTTTACACCAATAAATCATTGTTAATTTGTTTGTAAATGAAAATGTTATATTAAAGAGTACAATAAGTAATGGACCAACTTATCTGGCAAGGAGTAACTATCAAAACATCAAATTTAAGAAACATAACACAAAACTAAAACTAACATAAAGGATGAATAGTTAATGATAGACTATTTGCATTTAATAGCCATGATGTGGATTTATGTTGATGAATATGATTGCATTACGGGAAAATGAAAGCTAAAGATGTTAATTACTAAATAAGTTTCTTTTAATCTTTAGGGAAAAATTCGTAAGTAATAATAGATTTTGATATTAGTCTATTAAGTAATTGAGATGAAGTGTCATTAACTGTTAAGTTAATACTGATATATCGGGAAAATAATGGAAATTTGTAAGGGTAAAAGAAAAAATGTAAATTAAGTTAAGGCTTGTACATTATTAAGACTGAGATAAAATTAAAAATGTCAAGGTGGTCAAATACTTTATATAATAGAATATATCAATATATAAGAGAGTGTGTGTGTGTGTATAACAGACAGATTATTCATAACATGAATAATTATCAAACATTTTCACAAAATGAAAATGAATAAATGAACTAAAGAGAGTCATATAGCACATCTATTGAGGGTTTTATTGATTTAAAATTGAAAATTAAAATCAATCAAACCAATTATTAAAAACACTTGTACTTAGTCCATATGCTACGAAACTATATGATGAATAAGTAATGAATTACCAACCCAACTAACACTCCAAAAGGATGTGATGATAGAAAACATGAATATTATACGAGCATAGATGATTTTAATTTTATAATAAAAAAAATTTAATTGACATAAGAAATGAGTTTCTAATGACATCGCCTTTGTATTCAGTAGCCATTAACGAGTTCTTTTAATTTGAGGAATAATAAGAATGTAGTACGATAATTATGGAGAGGAAAACAAAACTTGTTGATTGTTTATGTATTTTCAGTGGTTAATTAAGATATGAAAATACTTGAAGGGGGTTAAATGTAAAAAAAATCTTGAATTAAAGAGTGTTCAGAATATGAGCTGAGAGTAAATAAGATTAAATAACGATGGCCATTTAAAAAAAATCACGATGGAGTCGACAAATTGTTTCATTAACGAAAAGTAACATTTAATAATGTCAAATTCTTCAATATCAAAAACTATGAACGAATTAATTCTTGGAAAAGTATTTTAGGATTAAAGTTACCCATTCTTTTCACATTTTCTTAATGAATCGCCAAAAGGATATTCACGGTGACCGAGATGGTAAAAGGAATGGGCATCCAGTTGTTAGGGAAATTCACTACAAATGATCAGTCTAAGGGAATAAAAACCCAACGTAGCGGAAAAAAACTGGATCACGATTGTAGTGAGACGAAACAAACAGAGATAAACACCAGAACAGACAGTCACAGATCAATGCAATATAGAAAAATAAATAACATCAGTATTTATAGTGGTTCTACTACCGCGAGGCAGTGTACGTCCACTAGGAAAGAGGAGATTTATTAATCACTGGAACATTAGAGTTACAACATTGATTCAGTTTTGGAGTCTATGCATAAGAAGAATTTATAATGGAGACAAAATTCTATAGAGTTTCAGCTCTCTAGGATGGCTGCAATTGTTGTTCAAAAGCTCCACTATTTATAGAATGAAAAAATGAGGAGGAGTAGCTGCTATATAGCAGCACTGAGGTTTGGTTCGGCACATCTGGTCCCGTAAACAGCACAATAGCATTTGGTTTGGCAAACAACACTCACGATCTGGACCAACATGGTCCAATACCGAACCAAATATTTGGTTCGGCCTTAACTTGGTTCTGCATCACTTGGACCGGCAGTCCACATCAATGCTACTGGTTTGGTACAAGCCCATAGATCTAGAGCGGCAATCATTGGTTCGGTCATGCTTCAGCATTGAATGAAATATCTGGAGAAGCAAGTCTGGATCGGCTTCCCATCGCCACCATACGAGATATTTGGAGCGACAACCCCTAATCACCACCGGACCAAATCTTTGGTTCGACATCTCCCATCACCGAATGAAACTTCCTCTTTCCTACACTGCCGATTGAAGCACTACCATCGGACCAAAATTGTGGTTCGGTCTTCCACCAAACGAGGTTACCTTCTCACCGAACGAACTCCACTGGACCAAATCTTCGGTCCGCTATTTCCTCCACTGAACCAGAATTCTGGTTTGGCCTCCAAGCTTCTCCCCAACACCATGGCTTCAAGGACTCCTACTTCTACCTTTATATCAAATTTCATACAAGCCTTCCAATTTCATCTACACCAATATGCTCCAAGCAATGTATACTTACTCAATGAGCTTCGGCAATGCCATTACCCATTATACTCTGTCGACGAAACTCCAGTAAGGCCAACGCCCATCAAAAAAGTGTTCGAAGTACCCAGTCCATTCAGAACCTATCAATCTCCACTATGAAAACAAACGTCTCCATAAACCATCTCAACTCTCCTTCTGTGCCACCCCATGGCACCTAGCACTCCATTAAGCGAATCAAGTCTGAGCAATGCTCCAACTTAGCAACTGGCAACGACTTGGTAAACATGTATGCTTTATTCTCATTTGTGTGAATTTTCTAAAGATGAACTAGCTCCTCTTCACTCATTGAGACAAGGAACGATTCTCTCAATTCAACATGCTTCATCCTCGAGCTGAATGCCAGATTTTCAACTAAGTGAATTACAATCTGACTATCACAATATATATCCACGTCTTCATATATGAATCCTTAATCACACAACGGTCGCCTCAAATAAAGCTCCTCGTTGGTTGCTTTAATCGCAGCTATGAGCTCTGCCTCTGTAGTGGACAAAGCCAAAAGAGTCTAGAACCTCACTCTCCAAATGATCATTGTCCACCAATGGTGAAAACATATCCGGAAGTTGACTTCCTTCAATCTCTATCACCGACATAGTCGGAATCGCAAAATCCAACCAAGCCGAAATCTCTATCTCTACTGCCAAAGACAAGTCCATGGTTTGGAGTTCCTCTATGGTATCTGAAGATACACTTCACTGCTTTCCAATATGTCTTTCCTGGATTCACCATGAATCTACTCACCAATCCAACATCCTGTGCAATGTCAGGCCTAGTGCAGACCATGGCATACATCAAGCTGCCAACTGCACTTACATATGGGACATTCATCATATAACCCTTGTCCTTTTCTGAGATCGGAGATCCTTTACTTGAAAGCTATACGTGCAAAAACATGGGTGTGCTTATTGCCTTTGCCCCTTCCATGCTAAACCGACCATATGCCTTTTAAATATACTCCTTTTTAGTGAGGCTCAAAAGTCCTAGCTTTCTATCTCTTTGGTTTTGCATATCCAAAATTTTCTTTGCTTCTCCAAGGTCCTTCATTTCGAATTTCTCTTTTAGCTTTAGCTTCAAACTATTGATTTCAGCTATATCCCTGGAAACAATCAACATATCATCCACGTAGAAGGGTAAATACACCCATCTACCATACTTTAAGTGCTTGAAGTACAAACAAGCGTCTTTGATGCTACGATCAAAACCAAGTGAAAGCATAAAAGAGTCAAACCTTTTGTACCATTATCTAGGCGATTTCTTAAGTCCATACAATAAATTATTCAATTTGCAAACCCAATTTTATTTTCCATCTACAACAAATCCTTCTGGCTGCTTCATGCAGATGGTCTTATCCAATCCCTGTGCAAGAAAGCGGTTTTCACGTCAAGTTGCTCCAGCTGCAAGTCATGAGCTGCGATGATAGCGAGAAAAATGCAGATGAACATATGCCGCACTACTGGAAAAAATATCTCATCATACTCCAATTCCCTTCTTTGCGAAACCCCTTTAGCAACTAGTCTACTCTTGTATCTCACACCATCCTTCACCTTGAACACCCACTTGCAACCTATGGCTCGGCTTCTTTGAGGAGGTGGTACCAAAAGCCAAGTCTTGTTCTTCTTCAATGACTCTAACTAATCTTTCATAGCGCATATCCACTTCAAACTATCACATGACTTTAAAGCTTCATCAAGGTCACGCGACTCCTCACGAACCATATGTAGGGCATAGTCAAACTGATCACCAAGGCTAAGGTTTAAAAACTACAAATCACCATATATTTCGGGCGGCCTAATAGTCCTACAACTGACCCGGGTAGGTATTGCTTCGCCTAAAATCCTTTCAGCTCCGCTTTGAACTGACTTCCTCTACATTCATGCACATCACTAGCACTACTAGGAGGTACCTGTGGACTATCCTGTGATGTTTCATTAATTGCGTTTTCCTCGACAGCATCAACAACAACTCTACTATTTGGCTGAAACACAGGAACTTCTTCTATTTCCTTAGGCTTATCAGAATCTTTCGATATGGTAGCTAGCTTCTTATTCAGATTGAACATAGCAGACTCATCAAAAGTAACATGTCTAGAATGAACAATCTTCTAATCAATAGTGTTTCAAATTTGATATGCTTTGGTACCATCGGTGTATCCTATTAGTATGCCCTTGTATGCTCTAGCCTCCAACTTGTCATCACCTATATGGTGAACGTATAGAGGATGACCAAAAATTCAGAAGTAACCAAGATACATTGCGTTACTTCTCCACTTTACATCTAGAATCTTCCCTTCTATGGCTGAGCACGGAATTCGATCTATGATATGCGCCGTAGTTGATAATGCCTCAGCCCATAAGTCTCTACACAAGCACAACGTCAATCTCAAGCAACAAGCCTTCTCTGGTAGAGTCCTATTCATCTTTCTGCAACCCCATTGGATTGCGGATCGCCTGGTGTAGTGAAATATCTCTGAATGCCATGTTGTCTACAGAAATCGAGGAACTCCCTAGAGACAAATTCACAACCATTATCAGATCTCAGCACCTTCAATCTAGAACCATATTGGTTCTCAACAAGCGCTTTTCAGTCTTTGAACTTCTCAAAATTCTCTGATTTGGCCTTCATCACATACACCCATATTTTTCAAGAAAATTCATCAATGAAAGAGATAAAATACTTTGCTCCTCCAAGAGAAGGAGTAGCAACCAGTCCCTAAACATCTATATGCACATACTTAAGTACTCACCTCGATGTATGGAGTCCAACTCCAAAAGATATTTTAGTTTGCTTGCCGAACACATACTCCTGGCAAAAGTCCATCTTGTCGAAGCTTCCTCCTTTGATCATCTTCCATCTTTAAAGAAACTCTAAGCCCTTCTCTGAAAAATGACCTAACCTAAGATGCCAAAATCTTTGTGGCATCCAAGGCACGAGAACTATCTACTTCAACACATGACTCTCCAAGAACTATGGTTCCTTTCAGCAAATATAGATTTCGTAACGCATCTCCTTTCATAAGAACTAGTGCACCTCTCAAAACCTGGAGACTATCCTTCTCGATAGTCACCTTGCATCCCAAAGATTCCAATTATCCTAAATAAATTAAGGACTTTCGAAGACTTGAAATATACCGGATACCTATCAAAATGCGTATCACTCCATCAAACATCCTGATCCTTATTGTACCTTCACTCATTGCTCTATACTAGCATCGTTTCCCATAAGAATAGAGCTTTCCTCTCGTCTAATGAAAGAACTAAAGTAATTTATATTAGGCGTCATATGTAAAAACGCCCTCGAGTCCAGCATCCAATGGTCTGAGATATCCGACGTTGCTGCAGACAACACATTATTAGATATAGACTTCTCCACCGTAAATGATTAAAATCCATCTTCTTCCTTCTTCTTCAAATCTAGACATTTCTTTCTCCAGTGACCAGGTTTCTTGCAGATAAAGCTCTTTCCATCCTTAGAATTTCATCCCCTACCATTACCGGGCTTCCTTGACTTGGAAAGCCCTCTAGATTGCCAATTCTTCTTATCATCACTTCCTCTTTCAAGAAACAGGCCATGAGTACTATTTCCACCATTACTTCCTTCACTTATCTCCTTCATCTAATCTCTCAAGCCCTCAGATAGAAGGCCTGACTTTACATCTACAACTATCAATGTGTCTCTAGTGAAGATAAGGCTGTTAGCGAAACCTGTGTATCTCTTCTAAAGAGAACACAAAAGAATCATTGCCATTTTCTCCTCATCTATCTTCAAGTCAATAGTCTTCATCTACATCACGAGATCATTAAAGAAATTAAGATGTCCCTTCACTGTAAAACCCTCTCTCATCTGCATGGTGAAAAATGTCTTCAGCAATATCACATGGTTAGTCAGAGATTTCTTCAAGTAGAGATTTTCTAGCTTGGTCCAAATGCCTCGAGCAATGGTCTCACAGTTAATCTTTGAGATAACATTCTCTCCTATAGCTGGTTGTAAAATAGTAAATGCCGATTTCTCTATCTCCTTCCTTTTCACGACTAAGATGTCAGCCGTCAATTCCTCAGGGGAAAACACTACTGGATGGACTTCATTCCTTATTAGAACAGCCTTCATCCTCTATTGTCACTTCTCGAAGTCTTTATCCCTGTTCCACTTCTTAATTGCCAACTGTGATGCAGATGAGATATACATCCCTCTAGTATAGGATCTTGTAACAACTTGAGTCGCTTCATCTCCTGCCATAGCATCTAACACTTGTCAATCAACCTTGCAACTCTGATACCAGACTGTTGGAGAAAATCCCTTCAGATGATCCATCTAATGGAATAAAAACTTAATACAGCGGATAACAACTGGATCGTGATTGTAGTGAGACGAAACAAAAGGAGATAAACACCATAACAGATAATCATAGATCAATGCAATGTAAAAAAAATAACATCAATATTTATAGTGTTTCCACTAACCATGAGGCAGTGTACGTCCACTTAGGGAGACGAGATTTTATTAATCACCAAAAGATTAGAGTTACAAGATTGATTCACTTTTAGAGGTTATACATAAGAAGAATTTACAATACAGACAAAATTCTATAGAGTTTTGGCTCTCTAGTATGTCTGTCATTGTTGTCTAGAAGATCCACTCTTTATGGAGTAAAGAAATGAAGAGGGGTAGCTGCTATACAGTAGCCTTAAGGTTTGGTTCAGCACTTCTTGTCCGACAAACATCACAATAGCATTTGGTTCGGCAAACAACACTCATGATCTGGACTGGCATGGTCCAATACTGAGCCAAATATTTAGTTCGACCTTAACTTGGTTCGGCATCACTTGGACCAGCAGTCCACATCAACGCTACTGGTTCGGTACAATCCCATAGATCTAGAGCAGTAATCATTGATTCGTTCATACTTCAACATCGAACGAAATATCTGGAGCAGCAAGTCTGGACCGGTATCCCATCAACATCGATGAGATATTTGGAGTGGCAATCCTTAATCACCAACGAACCAAATCTTTGGTCTAGCATCTTCCATCACGAGACTTCCTCTTGCCTTTACAGTCAATTGAAGCACTACCACTGGACCAAAATTCTAGTCCGGTCTTCCATCGAACGAGGTCACCTTCTCACCGAACGAACTGGATCAAATCTTTGGTCCGGCATTTCCTCTACTAAACAGACTTCTGGTTTGGCCTCCAAGCTTCTCCGCAACATCATGGCTTCGAGGACTCCTACTTCTATGTTGGCATTTTATTCTCTGATGAAATCGGAATCACATCTAACACCCGCTTCATAGTCAAATCAAAATCTTGATTAATTAAATTGGATTGCATAAATAATTCACAAAACTTTGGAAGTGTCTAAGGTGAATAATTATACATCAAATATTGATTATATTAGCTAACAATTGTAAATATCAGTATAGTTTCGCATAACCAAGATCTAGTACATAAGATATAAAATTCAGTACTGAATCATTAAATTAATTAAACATAATTAATAAAATTTGTTAATTTGTCATTCTACACAAATCAAGAATTAATCCTATAACAACTTATAATCTTATCGCTTTGATTGTGGATATTTAATTAATTTTAAATATTTAAATAATTGATTTAGAAGCTTAAATAAATCATTTCTATTATATAATAACGACGGTAAACTCATTTTGAATATTTGTTTACAAAAATAAAGGGAAAAAATTAAAAATGTGGTCGAAAATCATATTTTGAATTTTTGACTTTTCATCAAACGAAAGTTGTTGAAACGTTGTTACACACACATTTACATTCATGCACATACATTTAAAAAATAAGATTTAGTTATCACTAAAAATATAATTATTAATTACTTATGTAATTAAGGTAATAAAGCAAAAAGAAGACATTTCTTTCATATTTTAAAATGATAAAGTACTAAGATGTACATAAGTCTATGTGCTTCGTTTTGTATTATGATGGAAAATGCTTTGGCCATGGGAGAAGTTGTACCATGGTTAAATTTTGTAAGTGTGGTTAGGTAATTTGGTGAGAGGTAAGTTGTATCCAAAAGTCTATGTAAGTGGCAGCTTGTTTCTTATTTCCATCTTTGTTTCATTTTCATGCTTTGCTCTCTTAACCTTATTCTTCCTCAACTACTTTTCCACTAAATATCCTATAGAAAATTCACATAAAAACCACTTCTTTTCTCCTCTAACTTTTTGTATAAGCTTGCATACACATTACAACACCCTCCATCATCTCAAAGCTCAAAAATTTACAGCACCCAAGCCTCATTTCCACGATGGCCATGAGCTTCTAAGGAGGGGGAGTGGCTTTGGATGGAAAGAGGAGGAGGAAAGGTGGAACTTTGGTAGCCAACTAAGAGACCTAAAAGGGGTTTAGTAAAGAAAAAAGTGTATCTCACTCTAAAATGGTTTAACAAATTGAGTAAATATTGTAAAATATAAATTGTTGTTCATGTTGTTTATACTTGTGTATATTGCTTGTTTGGATTTGATTTTCTCTAGAAAGTAGACGGCATAAGTAACCATTGTTTTATATGGGACAAAAAGAGGAAGTTGAAGTGTATTCATAGTGAATAGGTCAGTATGAAAAACACTTTGAGATGCATATGCGTATATGAGATTTGTAGGGGACTTTTGTAAAGCGGCTCTAAGAAGTTCCTTGCCTTGTTGATTTTCATTTACATATGTTCATGTTTATGTAAATATTTGTGAAAGGAACTGGAAAGTTGAATTTCTTTGACACAAAAATAATATGTAGCACTTGATGATGTGCTAAAGTAGTCGCTAATCCTTCTTTTGTTATTTGAAAAGTTATTTTTATGGATTTTAAATTGACTTTAAACTTATGGTATTTTAAAGTAAATGTTTTCCATGCTTATGGTTTAAATATAGAAAAAAATGGTGTTTAAAAACTATTAGATTTACAAAACAAATTTTTATACGTTACGATCCATATAGTGATAGTCGCTATTGGAGCACTTTGGAAATCTATGGTTTTAATAAGGTATAAAAGGTTATCTATTTTATATATTTTGAAAGCCTTTTCAAATGTGTTTATAAAATATGTATAAGTATTTTAAAAGAAGTTTGATTATTTAACTAACTACTAAGAATTTATTTGAGTTAATTAACCAAGAGGTTTAAATTTTATAAGAAAATTTGTTTTCAGAAGTCAAGTTTTGTTTAGAAGCGACCAACTTTGAAGGGATGTTTCAAACTATGTTTTAAAGAGTTTTTAAAGGTACTTTTAAAGAAGAAATCAAATTACAACACTATTGTTGTAATAATTGTTTTCGAGAAAGGAAAGAGATCATGGACTATAACATTCTTATTATAGTAAATGGTTTCAGAAAAAGTGCAAAGAAATTTTGTTTATAGCACTTTGTTTTAAAAGAATAGCATACGAAATTATGCAGTCTTACACCTGACATTAAAATCCAAGGTTGGTAAACTTCTACCTATCCCAAAAGATAAGAATGTCATCAAGTCAAGGATTAAGGGGAAATAATACTCCAACTTGAACGACTTCATTGTTAATCAAAGGATAGTTTAAGTTTGAAATCGAATAGTAACGTTAAGTATATAAAGTATTATTTCCGTATAGGAATTCAATTACTTATAGAAATTAAGTAGTCCTATATTTGGACTACAACCCGGTGATTAGATTGATCCTCTATCTCTAAGATCTAGAATTAGAGTGTTTTAACTAAGGCAAGGTTAGGAGCAATCAGTGTCTTGATATATCCAGGTTCGTTTCTAGGCGAGGAATAAAGTAAGTCGAAATATGTAAATGTGATAGTATAAGAGGTTCTATTTCGATACGTGATCTTTATAATTTATGGTGGTATAGAAAGCATTATTTTCATACTTAACACCAAATTCTAAGGTAGAAAAACTCATCTCTATCTGTGAGAGTTTAAGAATGCACGTCGACGCAAGGATGGAACGTTAACTTGTCAGACTACATTGTTAATCAAGGGATGGTACAGCTTCGAATTGGAAAGTGGAGGTAAGTATATTTAGTTTAACTTATATTATATTCATTTACTTAACCAAAAGTTTTTTTGGATTTATTGTTATTAATGTTTTTAAATGACATTCGTTTTAACCCAATTAAGTATATTTAAGGGAAATGAAATATTTCTTAAGATTTAGTGAATATACTTGTAAGGTTAAGATAAGTAATAAATATGTTTTCTAATCACTAAAAGTGCAATAGCCCACAAAATTAAGTTAATATTTAATTAAGCTACAAAAATGTAATTTATGCAAATGATGGAATTTGGTCATGAAACTTGCACCATTGTGTTTGTGATGATTTTTTGAGTAATTTTCATATTTGGAGTTTCATGATCAAAGTTCAAACGAAGAAGCTATGGACGTTTAACCAAACTGGAATAAAAATAATTAAATAAAAAAATTGGTAATAAATATATAATTATACCAGAACCCCACTGGTCAACCCCTACTATGGGGCAGTCAACCTTTAGTGGTCGATTGCTCATAGGAGAGCGATCAACTGGTCAAGGCATTTTGGCAGCGATTTGAACATCGGCTAATGTTTGTACAAAAATTTGGCACAACACTCTTCGGATGGATTTGAAGAGATAAAATGAAGGGAATAAATGTAAAATGAAGCATATCTGACAAACGCACCAATAAACATATAAGAAAATGCACAGAAACATGGATTTAGAGTGGTTCGATGAATTGCCTACGCACACTATGAAATGAATGATGTTTATTGAACTTTACTCGCTGATTACAAAAGATTACAAAAGTACAACTGAAGTTTGATATTGATTTCGGCAGAGTATCAGCGTAGAGAGGACCAAAGTCCCTTTTCTGCATGCATATGGCTGCTATTTATAGGCATAGGTTGAAAATATCTCGTCCAAATCTCAGGAGACTTCTTCTATCACATGGGTGGGTCTACGGGATCGAGTTTAGGTGGTTTTGACTCGATCTAGGAGCGATATGAATGGAATTCGTATCGATCAAGAATTGATCCTTTTGGCTGAAATTTATCTGGTACATTCTTGACATTGTAGGCAAGCTCCTGTGAAAATTTGGTGGCATTTGGACTTGTAGATCTCGAGTTATGATCGATGCAAATTTGGATTTGCATGATATTGTTTTCTTCGTATCGATATTATTTCGCATCGGCCCTGCATGGCTCTGTTCATATCGACGCTTGCATGCTACTTCGTATCGATGGTTGGAGACCGCTTCGTATCGACGCTTCACGTTGCCTTCTTCATATCGACCGGTGGTTGTCGCTATTTGTATCGATGGTGGGAGATCGATACGAGATGGATGTAGGGAGACCAATACGAAATGGACATTGGTTGATGGATACGAAGTGTTGTTAACATGATGGATACAAAGTAGCTTCATTTTGATGGATACGAAGGACGTTAGTGGGCGATGGATACAAACTGAATCTCTTTTGGGGAATGGATATGAAATTGGAATGATACGAATAGAATTGGATTTCTCAATAGTGACCGATCAATATCTTGAGCATATGAACTCCGATTGACTTGAAATTTGGAATGTTGGCTTTCATAGCTTTGTTGGTCCTATCATATCAATTGTAGCTTGATTCGAACTCGGACAAAATTTAAGGGTATCCATAGTAGACCTGTATTAACGATCTCCAAAACGAACTATCATTGGTTTCTAGTCAAGTTCTTGGTGTCATGGCCTTGCCAAAATGTGGTTTAACATTTGCCCCCCAAAGTACATCTTGTGTGAACATAATGTGCTTTGAAAAGCTGCCATCTTCATTCTGAAAAGTTCTATCTGATTCGCTGAGTAGTTGCTATCTTTTCATCAAAATATGTAGCCTTTGGTTGATCTTCAGTGATGTAGAAGTCAAACTGTTGATTTTCAATGATCATGCAGTGTTTTGTTGTAATTGAGTGTTGAGCACTAGCAATTTGTTGTTCATTGCTCTGATCGTCACCAAGTAAGCATTCAATTCCTGTTAACTTCGAAAATTGAATGTTAGTTTGGCATACATGCACATATGTTAACCTGACTCCTGTTCATGTTTGCGCATTTGCGGGTCATTATCAAGTTCTTTAGTTTTTGTTTAGATTAAGTTTCGTATCGATTCTCTCCTGGATCGAAGTGAAACTCGAGTTGTAACAATGTTCGATGGTTGTTTTAAGTCCTTCCTTTGTATCAGTCCTCTCCTGGATCGATTTGAGATGTTAGAGTGTATGCTTCATACCGATGGATACGTAATATTGGGTCTCGGATTGATGGATACAGGAGTAATGCTTTTTGTCGATGATGTCGAACGATCCAGACATGATCATGCTGTGATGCCTCGCAGAGGATATGCCATCTCTTATTCCTCTATTCAAGAAGAAATCCCCATAGTAGATAGTCTTTGATAGGAGTCATCTATGACCCTTTTCCTAGCTCCATCTCTAAGATCCAGTCGATCTTCATCTACCAATGCATGGAATTATAAGTATTTCAACTAGGACAAAGTCTATTTGCCGTGCATTCCAAAAACTGACTAGCATGGCCGGTGACTTGTCTTTTTAATTTTGTTCTATGAGGATGTTTGTAATGGTGTAATTTCCGAAGTCAACTAGTAGCTTTTGGATCCAGCTAAGGCAAGGAACACGACGTTGCCCCTAGTCCGATAATCCTCCCTGCCTTAGCATACCACTAACCAGAAATCACATAACATATGTAAAGTTTACACTCCTAGTTTTCTTGTAAGTCTGAGTGTGGTGGCCAAGGCTCCATACTTAGCTTCGTTATTCGTTGTTGTGAAGTTGAGTTTGAGGGTGTAGCAGATTGATCATTCCTCAGGAGTCATTAACACAACTTCGATGTTAGAAAGCCGATTATCGGAAGTTCCATCTATGTATGTTCTCTATTAGTTGGATGGTTCTCTACTGTTCTTTGGATAATCGTCTGATGCAGTTAATTCAGATATGAAGTATGCTAATGTTTGACCATGGATAGCTCTCTAAGGGAGATAAGTTATACCAAATTGGCTTTGCTCGATATTCCATTTGATAGCTCTCTAAGGGAGATAAGTTATATCAAATTGGCTTTGCTCGATATTCCATTTGAGTAACCTTTCAAACGTCTAAGGTTTCCATTGGATCGATTGTAACGTTTGGTGGACAAAGATGTTAACGGGATAAGCTTATTAATAGCTAGCTCTCATCACATACTAGTCTTTGGATTTGTTTCACTTCATATAGCAATGCGATGCTTATGGCGTGTGTTGATACGGCCCAATTGATGTATAAATCTTCGCTATCCAACAGCTCGGTTAAAATTCTCTAAGCGATCTATCAGAGCTAGAACTGCATCAATGCAGTTGTTGGTCCATTCAACGGTTTTCTTCCCTCTCTTGGTTAGGTTGAAGAAGAGAATACACTTGTAGATGGCCCTAGAGTTGAATCAACTTAGGATAATCTTCTGACTTAGCTCTATACCTGCTTAGTTTCCTCGGTATATGGATGACTCTAATCTTTAGAATTTTTTGATGCTAGCCTCAATCCCACAAGAATTGATGACGAAACCCGAGAATTCTTATTATACAATGCTGAAAGAGCATTTCAAAGTATCAAGTTTCCTTCTGCAGTTATTGGAGAGCACTGAATATCTTTTCCATGTGGTCGTTTGATGGTCGTGATCTCATGAGCATATTAACCATATATACTTTCATCGATCGACCGATCTGATTTTTAAATGATCAATTAATCGTTCTTTGGTAAGTAGCATAAGTATTCTCAAGTTCGAATCCAAGGATTGCAGCATAGCACTATAGGATATAAGGCATGGGTCGTAGGATCGAGTTGTCATAGTCAACTTTTGGATAATCATTCTTTTGCCCCCAGTCTTAGGTTGATGGATGTATTGTGCGGACGGTCGAGTCTTGTCCTAGTTGTGTTTATACTATAGTTCAAGCTTTAAGAGCCAGAGTTGATTGATGAATAGTTGAATCACATTCCTCTTATCTTCTTGCTCGTGCTCTCAAGTCTGAGGAATTTCTCGATTAGTTGCAAGGAAGATAATGTCTGCTTCAATTTCACATTCTATCCCGTTGAACCATGGGATCGAGTTAACCGATGGAAGGCTGAGTCATGCCTTATCCTGCATTGTGTCTATTTCTTTCCTCTAGGCAGAATACTTTGTTGCCTCACCGACATTCAAATAGGAGCTAAATTACGGACGGTCAATGACATTCATGTTGCTACTTATGTCGCCATACTCTGGGCAGAAACTAAAGAGTGAATCGTCCAGTCAAATCCAATGCAGGATCGATGCTTCCCTTATCGAATCCAAGGCAAGAATTGGTGTGCAAACGTTTAGGTTGCACTTGTTGTGAATTACTCGCTTAGCCGGATCGTGGTAAGAGTCAAAGAATGAATGGTCGCATTGCATTCTTTTGGAGTTAGGCAATCAACCACGTCCTTACGTTCTCCCGTTAGATTTAGGGATATAGTCAGCCCAAATGCGGTCATGTCATGCTCATCTAGTCTCATGCCGTTCCTGATGGATCGAAGGAAGGTGACGGAGGACGAGTGGTCAAGTCACACTCATTCATGGTTTATTCTTCTATCCATGCTCTGTTGGTCAAAGGGTTCGATGGAAGTTCAGGTCACATCAATTTGTAGTCAAAGAGGATCGATATTGACCATTGATTCAATGGCACGACATAATTGGTTGCTCGTAACTTCGGGCATCATCCTGATTGGTTAGCTTTAAGTCCTCCTTGTAGTCATTGCCTTATGTTTAAATGACGCTATGCTGGCGATTTAGCAAGTCGCCTTTCTCTTCTTTCAGTGATTTATTCTTCTACCCCCAGTACTGGGTTAGCAGATTTAGTTTGTGGATGGTCTAATTGCATCTGTTGTGAGTTTATACTCCTCCCGTCGACTTTAGGTCAGAGTTGGTAAATGAACGGTCAGATCGCATTAAATCATTTGTCTATGCTCCTAGTCATACTCCGAGGATAGGAGTCAGTTGAAGGGCCATTGTCGCACCTATTTCATGTTTATACCCCTGTGCACACTCTGGGGGCTAAGAATTTTAACAAAAAATGGTCGGACCGCATTTTCCTCGATTAATTCCTCTGGCACTAGTCAATGGTGAAAGTCGAAGTGTAGTCGGTCACATTGCGACAACTTTAACTTGATGTTTATCCTACTGAATTGCAGGAAGGAGTTGATTTGTGAATGGTTGGGAAACATCCGTTCACGTTGCATGCACAACCCGCCAGATCATTGGTGAGAGTTAGCGGATGAACGGTCATGTCACGTTCATTTGCGGTAGGATGGGTAATCACATCAATTTTGAATAAGACGTTAAGCTAGATCCATTTTGCGAAGCTGCGTCTCCCTGTTAAATCAAAGAAGAAAATTTGTTTTGTAGGGTTGGAGTGCATCACTATAAAATTATGTTATGGGGGTCCCGTGCCAGGGAAAAGAGTTGATGCATGGAAGGTTGTGTCGTCCCGCTTTGTGCTAGATGGTCGAATCGCAACCGATTTTTTACGATAAGTGCGCCCTCATGTCAGGGGAAGAGTTGGAAAGTAGATAGTCAAACCACATCCGCTTTTTGTACTACAGCACCTGCCGAGGAATCAGAGTTGATAGAAAGCGGGTGGAATCGCATACCTTTTGGTATTTATATTCCAAACCATGCTTTAAGGACTGGAGTTGGTTGATGGGTTTCTAGTCACACCAATTTGGTGTTTATACTCCAGTCTGCGCTCTTGGGACCAAATTTAGTTGATGAGTGGTCATTTGCACCTAGTTGGTGTTTATACTTCAGTCTACACTCTGGGGACTTAGAGTTAGTTGATGTTCATACTCCAGCTCATACTCTGGAATCTGGAGTTAGTTGATGTTTATAGTCAAGTTCGCACTCTGGGAATCTGAAGTTAGTTGATGTTTATACTCCAGTCCGCGCTCTCGGGACCAGAGTTAGTTGATGGGTATACTACAGTTTGCTTTCTGAGAATCTAGAGTTAGTTGATGTTTATACTCCAGTTCGCACACTGGGAATCTGGAGTTAGTTGATGTTTATACTCGTGCATGCTCTTGGGACTAGAGTTAGTTGATGGGTACACTCCAGTTCGCACTCTGGGAATCTGGAGTTAGTTGATGGGTGGTCAGTCACACCCATTTGGTATTTTAGGATTATATCCGCACTTTGGGGAATTAATTTTTTTATGGGTTATCGATCACATCCGTTTTGATGTTTGTACTCCAGTTTGCACTCCGAGAATCTGGAGTTGGTCGACAGATGGTCATTCACATCTATTTAGGCATTAGGATTTTGTTCACACTCTGGGAATAAGAAGATGATCAGGTATGTGGACGGTCGTATCATATCCACCCTGAGTTGGCAAGCAAAGTCGTTAGATGGACGAATTCGCCCTCCTCGAGTTTGTAAATATGGAAGGCAAGGTCGTTAGATGGACTGATCCATCCTGCTCATCTTTAGGTTGAACATGGGCGAAGTTGTTAGATGGACGGATTCATCCTCCTCAATCCCATGTCCGTAAGTTTATATTCCATCTTTCACTCTGGGAGCCGAAGTTAGTTAGAGGAATGTTGTGTTTCAATCCCTTTTGATTTAAGTGTGTCGACCCCCGAGCTTGGGTTTCACTTAATAAGTGATTAGTCGGATCTTGATCACTTTCCTCTTATCAACCCTCAACGAACGATAAGATTTAGTTAATGGATGGTCGAATCACATACATGTTCATTTGGATTCTACTTCTTCCAAGCCTAAGGAGTAAGAATAGTGTTCTGGCAAGCTTTGAGCTCGAGCAGAGGAGAGGATGGTCGAACTACATCCACTTTGAGCTGTGTATTTTCGCTTAAGTCAAGGGCAAGAATTGGAGAGGGGACGAACAAGTCATGTCCACTTTATACTTTGTGTTCTTCCGATTGAGCTATGGAAGAGAGTTGAAATGATGGCTTATGATGATTAGTGAGTAGTAAGTCAGTCATTGATGATTTTAAATTGAGGGTTGGCTCCTGATGAAGTCGGTTTAAGGCACGATTGTTTTGCGAAATCACAGACGCAAACTTAGGAGTGAATGGTCAAATCATATCCACTTTAAACATGTGTTCTTAAATAATCCTAAGTGTCTAATGCAGGATTGGATGCACGGACGGTCATGTCATGTCCACGCTCAGTATGATTTCGATTATACTGGGCATCAGAAGAAGCATAAGTATTTTGGCGAGCTTCAAGTATGAGTGGAGAGTGCATTTTTGGGACTTATAACTCCAAGTCTTTCTCAAATCTCGTAATTAAATTGCATAGGCGGATGAGTGGATGGTCGATTGCATCCACTTTGTATTGGAGTCCTGACCTTATTGGTCTCTTCTGCTTTGATGCCCTGCCCCTAAGTCAGGTGCATATAGCAGCTGTTAAGTGGTTGAATCATGCTTGTCATGATGATACCTCAATGATTTGATCATAGTCCGCGGAGGTTGTTTTTCACTTATCCTTAAGTACTCGGTTACCTGCACCATTTACAAGTAGTTTAATTCAAGTCGGTCATATTTTGCAACATAAACGAAATTGAAACAGAAATAATTCAAAAGAGATCGGATTAAATCTCATTGATAAGTGAAGCCGCATCGTATGCTCTCTATTGCACTTTGATCCAGCCCTTCACATTTGGAAGTCTAACACAAATGGTTCGGTTTGATCAAAGTTCTTGAGGTATCATCATTGGCCGCCGGCTTCTTTATTCCCTTCAGCAATATGAGAAGTAGAACCGGTATGTCTAACCATGACTGACAGTGTTCTTTGAGGAATGGGGAAAGACATCTGCATTTGATGGCATTCATCACTCTTGGTCGAGTCCATGCGCCATTCTCACTTCATGAGGTAATGTCGGGAGTTGTATTTCCATAGTATACTGACATAGTCAACATATTGAATTTTCTTTGGAAATTTTGCATGTAGGATGGTTTCGATGAATAGGTCTCCACTAAGAAGATTCTCCAATTGTCATTATGATTAGGTCCATTCTATGGCTATGGGGTCTTGATACTGGTGAATGATGCATGAATGATTGTCCAACATTTGAGTGGTTGGTAACGTCGATTGGACGACGAGCTGGTTAGAATGGGCTAATAGATTGGTGATTGTCCCAAACTTTCATCCAGATAGGAGACCTATATAGGGTATTAAGGAAGTCCTCTTGAGGTTATATGCCACGCTTTTAGTCATATGGACATGGAATGATTAATATGCGAGATTTTGAAGATGTTTCAGCGGTGACCAGCTATGTTTTAAGTTGGCAGAGTAGACAGTGTAGGGTAGTCGTCATATTAGCCATCGTACCATAATTGTCAATTCAGGAGTTTAAAAGCTGGTCAATTGGGGGAAGTTGTAGTCCACTTAGAAGCATGATATATTAATCAACTCTAGTTCTTGACATATTAGCTTGGTTCTCCAGCCTCCAGGAGCATATTTCTTTACCCATTCCTTGATTGCAATTCAACAATTGCTGCAGTAATCCCCTACGTCCCGTCTAGTCATGGAACGATCAATATGTTCCTTTATTAACTTGAGTTTTGAATTCACTATGAGGGTCTGACAAGTGCACCAATAAACACATAAGAAAATGTACAGAAACACACGGATTTAGAGTGGTTCGGCGGATTGCCTACGTCCACTATGAAATGACTGATGTTTATTGAACTTCACTCGCCGATTACAAAATATTACAAAAGTACAACTGAAGTTTGATAATGATTTCGGCACAGTATCAGCGTAGAGAGGACCAAAGTCCCTTTTCTGGACGCATACGGCTGCTATTTATAGGCGTAGCCTGAAAATATCTCGCACAGATCTTGGGGGACTTCTTCTCTCACGTGGGTGGGCCCACGGGATCGAGTTCAGGTGGTTTCGACTCGATCTGGAAGCGTTACGAATGGAATTCGTATCGGTCAAGAATTGATCCTTTTTTGTTGAAATTTATCTAGTAAATTCTTGACGTTGTAGGCAAGCTCCTGCGAAAATTTGGTTGCATTTGGATTTGTAGATCTCGAGTTATGATCGAAGCAAGTTTGGATTTGCATGACACTGTCGTCTTCGTATCGATACTATTTCACATTGGTCCTACGTGGCTTTGTTCGTATCGATGCTTACATGCTACTTTGTATCGATGGTTGGAGGCTGCCTTCGTATCGATGGTTCATGTTGCCTTCTTCGTATTGTTCGGTGGTTGTCGCTGTTTGTGTCGATGATGGTATATTGATAGAGATGGATGGAGGGAGACCGATATGAAATGGACATTGGTTGATGGATACGAAGTGTTGTTAACATGATGGATATGAAATAACTTCATTTTGAGGGATACGAAGGAAGCTAGTGGGTGATGGATAGGAACTGAATCTTTCTTAAGGAATGGATACAAAATTGGATGGATATGAATAGAGTTGGAATTTTCAACCGTGATCGATCAATATCTTGAGCATACGAACTCCGATTGACTTGGAATTTGGAACTGGCTTTCATAGCTTTGCTGGTCCTGTCATATCAATTGTAGTTCGATCCGGACTCGGACAAAATTTATCGGTATGCATAGTAGACCTATGTATAACGATCTACAGGACGAACTATCCTTATTTTCTAGTCAAGTTCTTGGTTTCACGGCCTTACCAAAAGACGGGATAACAACCAACAACTCGGATTTAATAATTATAATATAACAGGTAAGACTGATTCAAGAGCCTATAAATACAGACCTAAAATGTTTCTTTTCTTCTCATATTTTTTGATCAATGGCAGTGAAGCTCTATCATTTCCACTTCTCCACTATTCTTCGTAACTTTAAAATATTTTGTGCTTATACAAATTGGAGAAGACCAGAAAATAAATAGAAGAAGAGAAGGAGTGGATCAGCACTGCGCAAATAAAAAGGTAAATTTCAATATTATATATCTATATTCTCATTTTTCCACTACACCAAAAATACCTTTTCGTAACTGTAAACAGTTGTAATAGGTCAATTACAATGAATAACCACATGTCGTACATCTGAAGTTGTAATAGAGACAGATTTTTTTACAATGATTGTCGACAGCTGCGGAAGCAATTGTAAAAGACCGTTTTACAATTGTTTTGGCAGTTGTAAAAAACTGTTATGGGCAATTGTTATAATTGAAGGGTAAGTATCTATATATGCACACATGTATGTTCTAGTTTTCATTCAGGAATTGTACACTTGTATAATACACAAGTTGCAAAAGAATTTGCGAAAAACGAACATATATTTCATCCTACCAAGATTTGCACAAGAAATGATTAAGAAAAAGACAAGCATCTTTGTCCAAGTGGTTAATTGATTCGGCTTTGGTGCAGGATGTCACAAGTTCGAAACTTGCTTTCGAACGTTTATTTGACATGGAATATGTTGTTCCAGTGATTTGTTGTATGTAAAGTACCAGTTCAACGGAAAAAATGATTAAGGAAAAAATGAAGAAATATTATTAAATATCACATTCATTTATTTTGAACTGAAACAGAACAAAAATACATCCTACCAGAGGCCACCTCCTACCCTCTAAAATTTCAGAAACATGGCCAACAAATACAATAGAGTACAAATAAAACAAAGAATTAAACTAGGCAGTTGCAAGATTTGGAGTAACTAGTCGCTGGATCCCTCAACCTGTTGCCACAATCAAGCTGCAACCTCATTTTCTATTTTTACACATCATATTTCTCACCTTGAATTAGGGGGCTATAAGAGCTGTGCCTTCATTGCCTTCTTTTCTTACTGCCATGAATCTTCATACAAACCTTCTTGGTCTAAATCGACAGCAGCAAAAAATTGGTTGTTAATTTCAAAAGCTTCCTGCTTTTGTCAACCAACCAGCACAATATTCGATCACAATTTTAGACGAACAACATCACCTTCATGAAATCATGGCAGCAACTTCAGGCTATCAGTGAAACACGCATCAACATGAATAGTTTTTGAACTAGAAGGAGAATGTATCCATCCAATCACCAACTTTCTACCCATATCAACATGAAAATAAATTAAATGCAAAAAATATCACCTGCATCAATTACTGCATCCTAATCCATTTCCCCATTTTTCTCAAACTTGCTCAGATCCCAGTTCCCTTTCACCCATCTTAGATCTTTAAATGCTTCAATAGAATCAACTGCTTCACTTTTCGAAGCAAACCCGTTACCCCCAGTTGCTGCTGCTTCTTCTTTAGAATCCATGGCTTCTTTTTCGATTTCCTTTATTTTCTTTTCTTCGATAGTGGAAGCAGGCGTAGGGCTCACGATATTGCCAACTCCATTGTCAGTAATGGATTGGTGAGAGTAAGAAATGGTGACTTCTTTGCGAAAAGTGTGAGCTAAAAATTGTGAGAAAAGTTGGGGTTTTTTTGGATGAAGTGACGAGGGTGGTAGTAGGAGAAATTGGAAAAGATGAGGCAGCCATTTGTCAAATTGAATTTATGGATTTAATTTCAGTTTTCTAACCTCAGCCGCAGCGTTCGACTTCGAATATGATTTGAGAGGAGGAAAAGTTCGGGAAGAGGCCCGCATGGGGGATTAGATTTTAGCACTATAACACATCAATATTTCGGACCCAATTTTTCACTATTTTCAATCTAAATTTCATTCTTTTGCCACCAACATTTCGTGGATGGCCGTCAATTTTTCATGTGTCATAGCGAAATTTTCATCAAACTTTGGACAAATATATATATATATATATATATATATATATATATATATATATATATATATATATATATTATAAGTTAGAATTAATAAGTGAAATTTTATATTCAATACGATATGAATTTCTTAAAAATTAATTTTTATTAAAATATTAAATATTACTTTTTAATTATTCCTAATTATTAATTACTACTTCTTAGTTAGTATTGAATATTAATTATAAAAAGTTAATTATTATGCGTATGTTACCAATTATAAATTATAAAATATTTAATAGTAATTATTAGTTATTATTTATTTGTACGGTTATTGTTAAATACTAATTATTAATTTTTCTTAAATATTAATTATTAAATATTGATTATAAAATATTAACTACTATTAATAGTTAATAGGTCACTATTACAAAAACTAAAAAAAAGAGCCGTTGAAAATAAGTTCATACAACTTAGTGAAAAAACGTTGTAATTATTAATTATTTATTACGAATTATCAAAAATTAGTTACTGAATATTAAATGTTACTTTTTAATTATTAATATTAATTACCACTTCTTAATTATTATTTTTATTAGTCTTGAATATTGTTTATTAATAGTTACTTCTTATTTATAATTAGTAATTATTTAATATTTAATATTTTTATTTTTTTATTATATTAGTTATCGAATTGTAATTAATAATATTAACTATGAGTAGTGATTATTTCATATTTCAAACTAGTTATCAACTATTATTATTTAATAATAATTTTGTTTTTTATTAATTATTAATTACTATTAAATATTAGTTTTATTAATAATTCATTATTAAATATTAGTTATTAATTATTATTAATATTTAAGAAGCTTCTATTACAACGGGTAAATAAAGCTATTGAAAATATGTTTATACAACTTTCTGGAAAAAAAATGTAATTATTAATTATCAAAAATTAATAGTAAATATTAAATATAACTTCTTAATTACTAATGTTAAATATTACTTCTTAATTATTAATATTAATTATTAAAACTTAATTCTTGTTTATTAGTTATTTGATAATTATTATTATTAATTATTATATCAATTATTAATTATTGAATAGTAATTATTAATATTAACTATTAATAGTAATTATTTCATATTTCAAATTAATTATTAGTTATTATTATTTAATATTAATTATTAAATATTTTTAATTAATTGTAATTATTCATTAATTATTGCAACGGGCAAATGAAAATGGTTGTAATAGACATCTACTACAACTGGCAAAAAATAAGATTGTTAAAATTAGGCATCTATTACAATTGACAAAAAAAATGTTATAATATACATCTATTACAATGGGCAAAATAAAAGAGCTATTGAAGATACGTTTGTTGCAACTTTTTGAAAAAAGTTGTGAAAAAAACATTTATTACAATTGTCATTTTGTGACCGTTGTAAAATTACAGTTGTAATAGAGTCATTTTGTTATAATGTTCCCAAATCTCTTCTCGGTTCTGTAATTTTAACGATTTGTGTATAGACTTTTATACCTATTTCTTGGGATGAAATGGAATTGATTCAAGGAATCAGATTCAGATCTGGGGATTGTGAAAGATTTTAATGGTGAGAAAGCTTGAATTAAGCATATGACACGACCTACATATTCTATATATGAACAAGGATATTATATACACCCGAATCTTGAAATTGGCCCCCAAGTTATTAAAGGTTGAATGCGGATAAAATGTAGAATTTGTTCAAGAACTACAGTTGGATTGTAAAAATATTAATGTAATATAGATTTACTCTGATTCTATATAGAATGTGAGCTATGTATTTTAATTTGGTTGAAGAACTGTCCGTTTAATCTCCATGAATTTGTCTATATCCTTATTTTCTAGAGAAAGTGTAATGTTTGATTTGACAACGAGTATACATCGAAAAATGAAAGAGATGCGTAAAGTACAGATTTCCTTTCCATAGTTTACGTTGTCTATTTCAATAAAAAAGAAATAAATAATTCCTTGTAATTTCAAACTAAGAAAATTCCTTAATTTAGGTAAATTTATGGAAGGTTATAACAGAAAACCTTTTTGAAGAATAATTCTAACAGGTTAAAATATAGGATGAAATATTCTAGTTAAAGGATTAATAACTAGAAACGTAATAATAAGTTGATAAACATATATAACCACGCTAGCTTATTATATGTAAATTGAACGTTAGAATAGATCGTGTAATAATGGTAGAATGGAAAAATAAAAATGGAAAGATTGTAACTCCAAAAATAAATACGCAATAAATGTATAATAAATTATGAGTTACGATAATTTAAATAAGTTATAAATGGATGGAATGGGATTGATTAATTAAATTGTTTGTTATCCATGTAAAAGATAAGGAAGAAATAATGGTAAGGTTTGAATAAGTAAATAAATGTCTTCCATTAAGATAATAATCATTTATTTTGGAAAAAGGGACATTTATGGGGATAATAAATAAAACATGCTTGGTAGCAATTAAAGATTATAAGGCAACATAATTATCATTAAGATAAATTATAGCCTTAAATATGATTAATTGGATTTAGTGGGTTGGGTGCGAGGATAGTAAAGTCATACAACAAAAGTCTACACTTCACTCAGAGGCTACCAGCAGTTGTGTGCACTTGTTACTGATGTGAGACATCCACCACTATATAACCCATGGGAAAAGGAATATGCGTAAAACATAGGACCTGCTTCAGGGACTGAAGGTGTTAAGTGGTTGTTTGAGGGTAACCCTCTTCCTTATTTAGGAAGTATTACATGGTCACTTTTAGCAGTTAGGCATGTTAAATGATATCTTGAAAAGATCTGCTTCAATAGAAATTATTAAGTGGCCGAAGAGATTCCTTTGCAACGTCAGCTAGATAGGTACCGATGAGAAGTCTTTCTTTGAGTAATGTATTGAATGGTCAGAGTTTGCCTCATTCCATTAAAAAGGTATTAAATGACTGAGATGCTATCTCTCACATGGCTAGGACATTATTGACGCTAAATGCGGAAATTATATATTATAAAATCCGTATATATAAGCCAATGATAATTATAGCTATGACCGATAGACTAACGTTGATGATGCGAAGGACCCGCTTCGGGAATTAAGGTATTAAATGGTCGTTGGGTCTGCCTCCTCCCTATTCTGTTTTGGAACTATTGTTTTGTTGGTTCAAAGAGACCAGGATCAGATAGGTATGAGTTATCCGAAAATCGCTTCGAACCAGCAAAAGCATTCTAACCGAGACACCTTGAATATGACGATATCGAAGACGGAATTCTTTAAAATGCAAGGGCTAATTGCTACTAATCCTGAGGGTGATTCCAAAAATGATGTAGTAGAAGTAATGCCTTCGATTTGTTCGTATCTTTAAAAACATGTATGAATGAATGTTGGCATTGCATGTTTTCTTGGAGGGCAATGTTAGCTTTTCAAGTGGGATTTGCTAAAAAGGGAAAAACGTAGCCTTAAGCCTCACACCTTGTAATGATTAAGACAGGGGATATGCTATAAGGCTATCTAGTTCGCTATCATTATGTATGGTCATTACCCAATCTTGATCGATATTTATGGATTTATGTATCCTAAGGGGCCCAGTACAGTTGTAAGCTGCAACCGATGTGTTGACATATTCGGTACTATACAAGAAAGGGAAGGCCATTTCTGTGTTGGCAAGGGTTGCACGTCTTGCAACCTCGGTACATTTTCTCTATAGGTGTACAATGCAGGTTGACCCTGGAAGCCTTGTCATTGATGGAATCCCTTCTCCAACACGTGCCTTACAGACTTAGTTGTGCCCAAATACTAGAATGTGAGATGTAAGTATTTCAACTATGCTATATATTTAGTTTAAAACCTAGACATTGTTATAATGTCACAAGATTTCTAATAAAAATAGTTTGATTATTGTAAGGTAAAAATCCATCTATGTTTATATACAGATGGTCTTATGAGGTACTTGTATTTTTGAAGGGTTTTATAACATTAAAGAATTCAAAAGATTTGAATTTTTCATGCGGGTTTACTAGATTGATCTGGGTGTCATTTCCTTATAATACATAGGCCAGACCCGAGTACTTTTCTAGATTTAGCATAAACGCTTGGAGCTTTAGGAAATGATTAGATTCTCTAAGACCTAATGCATTTATTTTCCATTATATTTTTTGTTTTGTATTTATCAGCATTTGTGAGGACAAACTATTATAACTATCCAGCCTGATGATATGTTACCTTACTCTGATTGTTGTATGTATATTAAAGTTTTGTAAAAATCTGTTGTATATTATATATTACTGGTCACCATATGAGATTATGTTCTGTCTTTTATTTTCTGTCACTCCAACAATCTATCTTTCCGACATTCGGATGGTCGACACGTGAACACCGTAGATGTATTAGTGTCGAATTTTGAGGGTCGAAAATGCAGGTCATCACATTTGGTATTCGAAATGAAGGTTAAGCGAGAATCATGGCTTTGGTAGGGTAAAATTCGTTAAAGATAGGGTTAGTAATACCCTAGAATGAGTTGAGTATATTATATGTGAGGGCATTTATTGCTAGAAAAATGTTTTATATTATGTTGAAACTGATAAATAAAATAATTTAACTAGGATTATATTTTGTACATAAAACAATAATTTTCAAAAATTTAATATAGTTATGTGTGATGCGTTTGGTTGTTAAGAAATGATAATATGCAATCATTATCATTTATTATTTGATTCGCCATGCTCGTTCAGCTTAGGAGCATTAACTATTATTTGATTATTTACGCTTAGCCTGTTTACGAGCATTTATCATTTTTATTTAGATTAAATAAGAATACCTTGTGAATTAAGTTTCACAATATGACTATAAGGTGTTCGGTAGTAATATTGTAATAAAGTTTATTCTAATACAAGAAGGAATGATTTTATATAAAGATGATTTTATAAATTAGGTTTATAAACTATGTTTTAAAATAAAGAGGGTTTTTGAGAATTAAAGTTCTGGTGTCTTTGAAAATGCTTTCAAATGAATTTTGCAAAAGGTAATGATGGTATTACGTGAAATATTTATAAGTATGTACATTTTCTTTAGATAGTTCGACAAACGAGTCTTGATTATTTTTGTGGTGATCTGAATAATCTACTAAGTGAACAATCGGATGTTTGCTTAGGCGGACATTGTAGTGCACTTAGTAAATTATTCTCTTTTTCATTATACGATCGAAACAAGTTCGAATCTGAACAAACACAAAGAAAGTAGAAATAGATTTTTTTTGTTAAACTATTTATCTGGAAATATATGTAACTTGGTTTCAAAATGGGATTTGAAAATGAAGTATTTGTATGTTAACTAGTTCGAGTAGCTTGAAAATGACTAAAAATGAGTACAAGATGTGTTGGATGGTAAGCACTTCTCTTAAGTTTTACCCTTCTTGGTAAGGGATGCATGATACTATTTGGTACGTCCTAGTTCATTAGTATCATTTAAGGGTCACTCGGTCTATATGTATATTTTCTATGGATTAAAATATATAGTATCGTTACAAAGAGGTTTTGAAATAAAAACCGGGTATTTAGTTCTTAAGTTTCCCTAAAGAAAATAGATTCAAATAAAAAGTTATTTTAATAAAAGAGTATGTTGATAAATGAAATGTTTAGTATGCGATTGTATCACTCGTAGTTAAAGGAGAAATAATTTAGCACAAGTTTTAATGGGTTAAATTAAGGTTTGTTTTATTAAAACCATATATTTTGTTTTAACATCTAAATTGTATAAACTATTTGATGTTATTGGACCGACAAATAAACATCTTTACCTAACAAGTGTCGAAGGAAAAGTAGATTCTAGGACTGAGTTTGGTTGCCGGCATCCTTCTCTTCTTAGGTACTTACTAGATTGAATAGTTAAAAGTGGACAAAGAGTTCGACTCAATTTTAAGACCCAGATTAATTTTAGGCCTACATCTGAATTTAAGAGGAAAAAAAGAGATAAAAGATTAAATCAGATAGTTGTGTATACTCCTAGAATATAGCAGGGTATAATACAAGTTTAAAAACTTAATTTATGTTTTTATGAAATGTTTTCATAAATAATATTTGGAAGTTCGAAGAATTGGAGATCTATAATTATTAAATTATCCCAAATGGATAAGACTGCAAGTTGGAGTTGGATAATTTTATTCTCATGACCATTTTAGATCCAGAGTTTCGGCATAGGATTTCTAGGTGATATACACCAGTCCGAATGTAACAACCCGATATTTTCAGCCATTCGCAGACACACATGCTGGACTTGAATTGCTCAAAATACCGCATTGTAAATAAATTTGGGGCAAATGAAATACAATCACAGACACAGAAATATCAAAATAACTCGCAGCGGAATATAAAATACATAGTAGTTCATGAAGCTACTACGTCAGAGTCTCGAACCAAATACATAATACAGTCTGAAAACAACATAATAGAAATCCCAAATACATAGAAGTTCACAAATACATGAGATAAACTAGAACAGCTGAAACAGAAAGTAGATATAAATGTAGATAAGTGGAAACTCCAGCAAAGACCAGCTCCACAAAGAGAATCCAAAGCTGTGAATACTGAGGCTGATCCGAGCGTAAAGTAAAACACAAAAAACTCGAGTCAGGACAATATATACTTATATAATGTAAACCAACTCAAGTGAAATGTAGTAGAAATGCACAATAACCTAAAGGATGCTTGGGATCGCCTATCCTTCAAGAATCGGTTAAATTATAAATTAAATACGTCCCGTGGTTAAAATTTCAAAATGGTATTTTATACTTCAAAATCAAATATCATTTCAAAATTCAATATCATTCAAAATCCATTTCAAAATATCATATCTTCCAAACCACATTCATTTTTATTTAATTTAAATACCATTACAAAACACATTTCAAAATAGTTTATATTTCGAAACAAATTACTCCATTTTTTAAATCATAAAATAAAGTTATTATATTTAATAATCAAATTATTAAAATTTTAAAATTTTAGTCTTTCAAAATTCATTTATTCACTTAATTTATTAAAACAGATGAAAATTCAACTTTCGCAGCATTTAGAAATTGTTACAGAAAATTACATTCAAAACAGTTCAATTTAACAAAAGATGGCATTTAAAATGCTGTAATAGGGTTACATTAGTTCCAAATAAAACTTAGTTAAATTCAACAACTATAACATTTACAAAAATGCTATAATAGCGTTTAATTAAATTTAGCCATTTAGTTCATTATTATCAACTACAGCATTTACAAATGTTGTATTAGCATTTACATTAGGATTAATATCATTTCAAAAATGCAGTTAATTAACTTCAAATATTTAGTAAATTTCACAACAATTATATTTTTATTTAAATCATTTTTAACTTATAAAATCATATAATTTCACTTTTATAATCATCATTTAAATACCCATATATTCATGATTTTATAAAGTTAAATTTCCATTCAAAAATCAAGATTTAATAATAATTCACTTATTAAATTCCAACTTTAAATTTAAATTCATTAAATTAAATATAACTTAACACTTAAGTTTAAATTTCAAATATAACTTAATTTCATTTTTGATTACTTAACTTAAAATTCACTTTTAAGACAAATTCACAGATTCCAATTTTTGTTATATTTCAAAATTTCAACTTAAATATTCATTCATTTCACATTTTAAATTTATTCAAAAATCATTAATATATAAAAAAAATCATTTTAAATTCATTTAAATTCCAAATATCATAAATTTATCACATTTCATATTTAATTTAAATTCCATTTATCACTAAATTAAATTTTCCCAAAATAACTTACATTTCAAATTTCTAACTTTACCATTAATTTATTTCACTTATAAATTTTCAGAAAATCAATAATGCTTTACAAAAATCATTGTTTTATTAATTTTAAATCAAAATATTATAATATTTACATTTCAAAAATATTTTAAAATTTTTAGAAAAACGTATTTTAACTACGGGTCTGTATTCCATTTTCTAGCCTAGATAAAGTGATACGGGTAATATATCATTTCAACCCATAAGTTACAAAGAAAACCTGGGTTTGATCATTTCAAACCCGCAATCCCAAGTAAATGAAATTAATTGAAAATAATTCAGGCCTATTATTCATCCCATAATGATTTTCTCATATTCTAAAGTCCGTTCGGGTATGTATCATTTCAACCCATAGTGATTCAAATCTAAAGGGAACTTGCAGCGTGATAAACTGATATAAATAAACAGAATAGCGTAATAAACAGTAACTGATGATATAACATGTGTAATAGCAAGGGTAAGCATCATATGATCATAATATAACAGTTATAACATGATGATATAGTTTTACAGATTCAAATGGTGTCAGTTTACTAGTTATATAAGTACAAATCGTCTTGTGAGAATTACTCACTTGTTCAGAGCTGGAGATAGCTACCAAAGCAAACAATATAGACACTACGAAGGCACGACAGTACGGAAATGACTTGAGAGTGGAGAGCCAAAGCTAAAAGCCTTGATCAAACATTTGAACAAAACAATACCACATAGATAAGTTCCAAAACAATTTATCACTAAACGATGTTAGAAATCAAAGCCCAAAACAAAATCAAATGCATTGCACTTGTTCTCAACTTTATATGCATCAGCTAGGTAGGTGTTTAGCTTGGCCTTGGCATGCTATAGTGTCTAATTTGGGTTCAACATGGGTCGGCCTATGATGGTTTAGATGGTGCATAGGTCTAGGTGCATACATCTTCAACAACTAGGCAATATACAACATATCTTGGCTACAAATGGGTTCGGCCAGAGGTTCTAAGGTCAAGGCCTGATGTCCAGATGGTGATGAGTGATGTGGCAGAGGGTGGTGGTCAGGTCAGAGGTGGTGGTGGAGGAAGTGGCGGCTAGAGGGGGTAGAAGGTTGTGCTAGCAAACTAGGCTCGGTTTGTGTGAATAGGTGATGTATTTGTGGATTTTGGTGGATGTTCAAGCCTTGGTTGTGGTCGGCCTGGTCATGGAGATGGACTAGGGGGTGGTTGATCAGAGAAGGCAGGGAAGGAGGTCGGCCTATGGCTGGAGGAGAGGTGGTCGAACCAATCTAGTTGAGAAACAAATGCAAATTCAATAAGAAAATAGAAAAAACAAAGGAGAAGAAGGAGATTTTACCCAAACTTTCAAGCAATGGCCGTGAATTATTTTTGGATGAGAGAGTGGTTTTAGTCCATGTGAAAATGAGGAATACAGCTGAGAAAAGAAATGAAAAGCATGGCCAAAAATGCACATAAATGAGGAGTTGTGAAAATGAAGAGTTTTGAAGGTGAAAAGCCTCAAGTTTTGTAACTTTTTTAAAACTTTGGTATAAAAAAATAACTCAGAAATATACTTTACAAACTGAAACCAAGTAAAAATATAAGAAAGTAAATAATTAATTTTAAAGAAAATATAAAAAGAATGAAAGAAATTACCTAAAAATACAAAACAGTGTCCAGAAATTACAAATAAATCACTACCAGTCTTGGAAAAATATCCACTTCATTTTAAAAATATTATGAAGTGAAAATTTGAAAAATAATAATTTATTTATCATTTCCAAAATAAAATAAATAAATTAATTGGAGAAAAATAGAAAAAGAAATAAAGAAATTGTTTAAAAATAGCAAACAAGACATAAAAATTACAAGAAAATTACCAATGGCTTTGGAAAATTATTTACTTCATTTAAAAAATATTAAAAACAAAAATATACATCAAATAACATATTAACACAAAATAAAATAAAATATGACAAAGAAAGTATAATTTATATAATTTAAAATAGACAAAATTGCTAAATAAAACAAATTGCACTCAATATTGAAATATACATAACTTTCACAATTTAAATCCGTTTACAACGAAATAAAGCAATATTCAAGTTATGAAATCTATTTTCATAATAGAAGATAAAATTTAATAATTTAAATATTTAAATTTGAAATTTAAAGGTCAAAGTTTGACCAGTTTGACCAAAAATCCACTTTTCAGTAAAATATTCAATTTATACCAGTTGGAATTATAATTCACATAATAATCAAAGTTTATATTTTAAAATGAAATATTTGAAATGAAACAATTTTAAAATAATTTCAAAATAAACTAAAGTCAAAATTAAAATATACATAAAAATCTAGGGTTGTTACACTCTCCCCACTCAAATCTTTTCGTCCTCGAAAAGGAAGGAAGCGGAGAAACAACTAGAAAGAACAATAGGTTGGAAGACATCCCGAAAGAAGGTAGGGAGAAAGTAGATAGGAGGGAAAGTAGGTTGAAAGACAAGGATGAACCATTATTTAAACCATTATACATTTCAATTTAATTTTTTTTATAATATGATGAATAGTCATTTGATTCAAATCTGATGGTTCAAAGTAAACAATATTTAAAACATTTTAAAATATTTAGAGGAGAAAATAACTGATTAAAATATTCTTTATATAGTACTTTATCAAGATACTTTTATCAAAAATACTTTTATAACTCGATGTCTTAACAAGTTTATCCTCGTTCCTGTAGATTCTGGCAGTGCGTTGATCTGGCGCAAAGCTAGACTTCTCCAGTTACTTAGTAGACTTTTTTTAACACCCAGTGAAAATACTTGAAAAACTCATTTAAAACAGATATGGAAAGTACAATTCAAACAAATCAACCAAACCGAAATAGTTGTCTAACTATGGATCGTAGATACACAATGGTTACGCCTGGATCCCCCAGGAAACAATCCGTATCCCTAAGCCTTCTCAGCCCTGCGAGTTACGCCATGATGACTAGTAGAGTGCAGGATACACAACGGTTACGCCTGGATCCCTCAGGAAATACCCGTACCCCTAACCCGTCTCAGCCAGGCAGTTTCGCTACTAATGCGACCTACATAGAGTGCAGGATACACAATGGTTACGCCGGGATCCCCCAGGAAACAATCTGTACCCCCAGGCCAGCTCAGCCAGGCAGTTGTGCTATGTAGTCGCACTCATAAGACCACGGAGATCGCCGTGGAATTCGATGGACACTCGAGTATCATATCCGAAAAACCCAAATCAAAGAGAGAGAATAATATCGATAGAATGAATCCACAGTGTGGCCACAAAGCGGATATCAAGCAGAAGGCACTTTCCATATCTTTACTTCGAAAATATGTATCATATAATACCTTTCAAAATCACTTTCAAATATCATACTTATATAAAGTCCATTATATATAAGATTTCATTTTCAAGTCAAATACTTTCCAAAATCAATAATATATCAAATCATACTTATATTGACTTCGATTATATAAGATTTCAATTTACAAGTTGAGCACCTTTACAAATCAATAGTTTCAAATCAATTTCATACTTACACAAATCAATTTTATATAAGTTCAATAACTCCCAAATCAAGTACTTGGTAAATCAAGGTTCTAAATTTCAAACCATTCAATGTCAATTCAGTTTCAAAATCATATATGATTTCACCAATCATTTCTTACAAATTACATATATTCAGTTTCAATGTTTCTTAAAACAATAGATTTAGAAAATAATCCAAATTTCTAGATCAACAAAATTTAGGTCAAACAAATTCATTTCGATTGCAAACATATATTCACTTTCAAAAATCATAATACTTTCAAAGTTATAAATCTTTCGAAACCAAAATACTTGAAATCATTACACTTTGAAAATCATAACATTTCGAAATCATACATTTGAAATCATAAAACATTCATTTAATTCTTTACATTTCACAAATTTATTCAATTAAACCCAAATCTAAAATTTCCAATTTTAATTCAATTCAACCAATCAGTTTCAATTCAATTTAGTTTTCCAACAAAACCATTTCAAATATTATCAAATTTCAAATATAGATTCGATTTACAAAATAAACTATTCAATCTTAAATATGTTTCAAGGCTTCAATATACCATATTTTAAAACTAAATTTTATAATTTCATATATCTCAAATTTTACTTCATTATTACTTACATATGTCATCATTTCGCAACATTACATTCGATCTCTCGCTTGGTCACACAAGTTCGCTTTCGAACTAGTATTGTCCATTCGACTTCCCTAATGCGGACTTCGATACTGTTTCTTGACTAGAAGCCATCGGTCTCTTTGCATAGTCATATACTATGATAGAGAATTATAGAATCAAGCCCAAAATCCATATCAAATATTCGCCATCAAGAATTAAATGAAAAATCCTAACATGAAATGGTGTAATTCGCCTCGAACTTGTGTACTCAACTTGGATCAAATTAATTATGCGAAGAAAACAACATATGTACAACTTATGTATCTACTTATTAAATAAATAGTTTCATAAAGATGTTACTAAGTTAAAACATTTAAAACCAAATTTTTCTCAAACATTTGAAGACTAATTTTTATCCAAAACATTTCAAAACTAATTTTCATATTAGTATAATTCTAAATAGTCTTATTTATTTACTTAACAAAACCGTTTCAACTTATACAAATCATATTATTTCATACTTGAAACATACAAACTAAACTTATATTCTTTATCAAATACTTTATACCTTTCAAAATTTCTTAGCTTTGAAAAGTTAACCTTGATTTGGAAGTGTTCGAACCTTCAAAATAGTCGAAGAAATCCTATTTTCAATCCAAGAGTTGGAAATCAACTACAAATCAGTAAATAAAATTTCAAAAGATAGGTTTCAAATCCGAAACTCAGGGACTGACCACCATCTTACTTTAAATCATTTCAAATATACATACATATATCTTTCGAAAATCAAATCATACCTCGAAATTTGAAATCAAAACCAGTTTCACAAAATCACTCGCATAGCAAAGCTACTAGAGTGGCCTCTCCCCCACTCAGAAACTTGAAAATCAATGTCGATGATGCACGCATTCATCACCGAAATTATTTTCTAGCGACATAAGTGGGTTCTGGACTTTTATTTTCTTGAAACTTCCTTGAAATCACTTCGAAATCATTGGAATTCATTCAAATACATTTGAAACATTTCTTATTCGGAAAAATATCTTTAAATCATATTAATATTATGTATTTTCCGAAATCTTAAAACCGATTTCAAAACACCGGAGTTCGATTCCTCGAAATTCAAATTCAAAACCCTTCACTAAATCATTTTTATACAAATCAATTTTCTTATAAATTTTCAAAATTTCAAATCCTTTTGAAACTTTAAATTTTTATTTTACAAGATATACAATCTTTATCGAAAACATTTCACTTTTAAATACAAAATACGGTCATCCTTACCAAAATAATAATTTCGATGTATACAAAATTTTCGAAACACAATCAAACACAAATTTCCGAAGGATGATTCAAGGAAGGATTTCAAAACGAAACAGAGATTCAAATTTAGAGGAACTTTGATCAAATAGAATTCTGATTCGAAGATAAGCTCGAATGAAGATGAGATAATTAATTACCAAATAGAAGATGGATAAGCCTTTATAAATCGCAGGCGACCTAAACTGGGTCAACAGTGACTTCAGGAATATAACCAATGCGGAAACCTAAGGCAAATCGACATTCAATTGCCAGAGATAGAATCCGAATAGAGTAGGAGATAGATAACTTCGTAAACCAAGGATACAGAAATCTTTGGTGAATCAATGCTAATTGTAAAGGAGTTTCACCCCTTTACAAATCATTCGAAGATTTACGGAATCACCGATCTTGAGAGAGGTCATTCCAAAGTGGAGTTATGGAATGCTCCAAAATCAAAATGGATAAAATAGGGAAGACAAGACTGGATTTCAGAACAAGTGGGAGCGTTCCAAAGTTCAAGGACTCCAAACCGATAAGAATCCTAACCAAAAGATTTCTAACAAGGTGGATACAGAAGGAATGAAGTTTAGAAAATCTTTGTTTCAAAAATAAGAAATTTTTTATACCAAAATAATCTTTGAAAATCTTTTAAAAAATCATTTGGAAATTATTTTATACTTCGAAAATACGTTCTCTCACAAAGAAAGGATTCTGAGATTGACTTCACTCATTCTAAAGTATTTCTACCCTATCTCTAATGAGTTTTTGCTCCGCAGGCTAAAGTTTGCCTAAAACCAAAGCTCTGATACCAAATGTAAAGGGCCACGCTAGTGGAGTGACGCCCACCGTAGCATACATTGGTACATGTGTTCTGCCTTTACGGCCAGCCTCTCAACTGCACCATTAACCCCCGTGGAGACATGTAGGAGTAAAAGTCAACCGTTCGCTACCAAACCAGGAAGCGAGAACCCCCTGTCATGCTGCACCCTCCAAGTGCAATGGCAGACACACATGTCGGACTTGAATTTCTCAAAATACCGCATTGTAAATAAATTTGGAGCAAATGAAATACAATCACAGAATCACAGACACTGAAATATCAAAATAACTCGCCGCGGAATATAAAATACATAGTAATTCATGAAGCTACTACGACAGAGTCTCAAACCAAATACATAATACAGTCTGAAAACAACATAATAGAAATCCCAAATACATAGAAGTTCACTAATACATGAGATAAAGTAGAACAGCTAAAACAGAAAGTAGATATAAATGTAGATAAGCAGAAACTCCAGCAAAGACCAGCTCCAGAAAGAGAATCCAAAGCTGTGAATACTTAGGCTGACCCCAGCATAAAGTAAAACACAAAACACTCGAGTCAGGACAATTTATACTTATATAATGTAAACCAACTCAAGTGAACTGTAGTAGAAATGCAAAATAACTTAAAGGATGCTTGGGATCGTCCATCCTTTAAGAATCAGTTAAACTATAAATTAAATACGTCCCGTGGTTAAAATTTCAAAATGGTATTTTATACTTCAAAATCAAATATCATTTCAAAATTCAATATCATTCAAAATCCATTTCAAAATATCAAAATATCATATCTTCCAAACCACATTCATTTTTATTTAATTTAAATACCATTACAAAACACATTTCAAAATAGTTTATATTTCGAAACAAATTACTCCATTTTTTAAATCATAAAATGAAGTTATTGTATTTAATAATTACTATATTAAATTTCCAAAATTTTAGACTTTCAAAATTCATTTATTCACTTAATTTATTGAAACAGATGAAAATTCAACTTTCGCAGCATTTAAAAATTGTTACAGAAAGTTACATTTAAAACAGTTCAATTTAACAAAAGATAGCATTTATGCTATAATAGGGTTACATTAGTTCCAAATAAAACTTAGTTAAATTCAACAATTATAACATTTACAAAAATGTTATAATAGCGTTTAATTAAATTTAGCCATTTAGTTCATTATTGTCAACTACAGCATTTACAAATGCTGTATTATCATTTACATTAGGATTAATAGCATTTCAGAAATGCAGTTAATTAACTTCAAATATTCAGTAAATTTCACAACAATTATAATTTTATTTAAATCATTTTTAACTTATAAAATCATATAATTTCACTTCTATAATCATCATTTAAATACCCATATATTCATGATTTTATAAAGTTAAATTTCCATTCAAAAATCAAGATTTAATAATAATTCACTTATTAAATTCCAACATTAAATTTAAATTCACTAAATTAAATATAACTTAACACTTAAGTTTAAATTTCAAATATAACTTAATTTCATTTTTAATTACTTAACTTAAAATTCACTTTTAAGCCAAATTCACAGATTCCCAATTTTTGTTATATTTCAAAATTTCAACTTAAATATTCATTCATTTCACATTTTAACTTTATTCAAAAATCATTAATATATAAAAAAATCATTTTAAATTCATTTAAATTCCAAATATCATAAATTTATCACATTTCATATTTAATTTAAATTTCATTTATCACCAAATTAAATTTTCCCAAAATAACTTACATTTTAAATTTCTAACTTTACCATTAATTTATTTCACTTATAAATTTTCAGAAAATCAATAATGCTTTACAAAAATCATTTTTTATTAAGTTTAAATCAAAATATTATATTATTTACATTTCCAAAATGTTTTAAATTTTTTAGAAAAACGTATTTTAACTACGGGTCTGTATTTCATTTTTTAGCCTAGATAAAGTGATACGGGTAATATATCATTTCAACCCGTAAGTTACAAAGAAAACCCAGGTTCGATCATTTCAAACCCACAATACCATGTAAAGGAAATTAATTGAAAATCATTCAGACCTATCATTTCAGCCCATAATGATTTTCTCCTATTCTAAAGTCCGTTCGGATATGTATCATTTCAACCCATAGTGATTCAAATCTAAAGGGAACTTGCAGCGTGATAAACTGATATAAATAAACAGAATAGCATAATAAACAGTAACTGATGATATAACATGTGTAATAACATGGGTAAGCATCATATGATCATAATATAACAGTTATAACATGATGATATAGTTTTACAGATTCAAATGGTGTCAGTTTACTAGTTATATAAGTACAAATCATTTGGTGAGAATTACTCACCTGTTCAGAGCTGGAGATAGCTACCAAAGAAAACAATACAGTCACTACGAAGGCACGACAGTACGAAAATGATTTGATAGTAGAGAGCCAAAGCTAAAAGCCTTGATCAAACATTTGAACAAAACAATGCCACATAGATAAGTTTCAAAACAATTTATCACTAAACGATGTTAGAAATCAAAGCCCAAAACGATATCAAATGCATTGCACTTTTTCTCAACTTCATATGCATCAACTAGGTAGGTGTTTAGCTTGGCCGTGGCATGCTATAGGGTCTGGTTTGGGTTCAGCATGGGTCGGCCAATGATGGTTTTGATGGTGCATAGATCTAGGTGCGTACATCTTCAACAACTAGGCAATATACAACATATCTTGGCTACAAATGGGTTCGACCAGAGGTTCTAAGGTCAAGGCCTGATGTCTAGATGGTGGTGAGTGATGTGGAAGAGGGTGGTGGTCAGGTCAGAGGTGGTGATGGTGGAGGAAGTGGCGGCTAGAGGGGGTAGAAGGTGTTGCTAGCAAACTAGGCTCGGTTTGTGTGAATAGGTGATGTATTTATGGATTTTGGTGGATGTTCAAGCCTTGGTTATGGTCGGCCTGGTCATGGAGATGGAGTAGAGGGTGGTTGATCAGAGAAGGAGGAGATGGAGGTTGGCCTATGGCTGGAGGAGAGGTGGACGATCCAATCTAGTTGAGAAACAAATGCAAATTCAATAAGAAAATAAAAAAAACAAAGGAAATGAAGGAGATTTTACCCAAACTTTCAAGCAATGGCCATGAATTATTTTAGGATGAGAGAGTGGTTTTAGTCCACGTGAAAAATGAGGAATGCAGCTGAGAAAAGAAATGAAAAGAACGGCCAAAAATGCACATAAATGAGGAGCTGTGAAAATGAAGAGTTTTGAAGGTGAAAAACCTTAAGTTTTGTAACTTTTTTATACCTTTGGTATTTCCTTTTCTTTTTAATTTTATATAAACAAAATAACTCGGAAATATACTTTACAAACCGAAACCAAGTAAAAATATAAGAAAATAAATAATCAATTTTAAATAAAATATAAAAAGAATGAAAGAAATTACTTAAAAATACAAAAAAGTGTCCACAAATTACAAATAAATCACTACTAGTCTTGGAAAAATATTCACTTCATTTTAAAAAATATTATGTAGTGAAAAGTTGAAAAATAATAATTTATTTATCATTTCCAAAATAAAATAATTAAATTGGAGAAAAATAGAAAAAGGAATAAAGAAATTGTTTAAAAATAGCAAACAGGACATAAAATACAAGAAAATTACCAATGGCTTTGGAAAATTATTTACTTCATTTTAAAAAATATTAAAAACAAAAAATACATAAAATAACATATTAACGCATATTAAAATAAAATATGACAAAGAAAGTATAATTTATATACTTTAAAATAGACAAAATTGCTAAATAAAACAAATTGCACTCAATATTGAAATATACATAACTTTCACAATTTAAATCCGTTTTCAAAGAAACGAAAAGAAATATTCAAGTTATTAAATCTATTTTCATAATAAAAGATAAAATTTAATAAATTTAATATTTAAATTTGAAATTTAAAAGTCAAAGTTTGACTAGTTTGACCAAAAATCCACTTTTCAGTAAAATATTCAATTTATACCAGTTGGAATTATAATTCACATAATAATCAAAGTTTATATTTAAAAATGAAATGTTTGAAATGAAACAAGTTTAAAATAATTCCAAAATGAAATAAAGTCAAAATTAAAATATACATAAAAATCTAGGGTTGTTACACCGAACTAGGCTTTTCACTCAATTTCTCGACGGTGAGCACTTGAGATGTTTTATTGGAATGGTTGGGTGTTTCCTATCATAGTCTAGGACTATATAAGGAAAATATAAGTATCAAATCAAGGAACTAGATTAGAGTTCCGTGATGGAGAAGTTAAGTGATCTATACTAGTTTGGATGAGCGATTTACATATCCGAGCAAGTGATCGTGTCAAATATTGCGTACAGATGATTCTTGCACATTATATGGTCTTGTATAAAAGTGTTCAGTATATTTCGTTTCTTATTTGTTTGTTCGTGATGAAATTACGAGGTCGAAATTCTTTTAAGGAGTGAAGGATATAACTGCCCGGAATACTATCGTAAATATTTAGTTAATTTTACATATTAAATAATTGATTTTAGAAGCTTAAATAACTCATTTTTATTATTTAATGATGACGGTAAACTCACTTTAAATAATTGTTTATAAAAATAAATAGTTCCATGAAAAATGGAAAATGTGAACAAAAATTGTTTTTTCGGATTTTCAGCTTTTCAACGAATAAAAGTTATTGAGACATCGTTACACTTGCATTTATATTGGTACATATACACTTAACAAATAAGAGTTGGTTAGCACAAAAAATGTAATTAGTAAATTAATTAAGTAATTAAGGTAATAAACCAAAAGGAAGACTTTTCTTCCTTATTTTAAATTGATAAAGTACTAAGTAGTACATAAATTTATATGCTTCTTTTTGTGTTATGGTGGAATGTACTTTGGCACAGCATTGGAACATGGGAGAAGGTGTACCATGATAGAGTTTTATAAGGGTAAGGTAATTTGGTTAAGGGGAAAAAATGGTAATTTTTCATTTTCCAAAAGTCTATATAAGTGGGGACTTGGTTTGCGTTTCCATCTTTGTTTCATTTTCTTTCTCCCTCTCTTTTACCTTATTCTTCCTCACTACTTTCCTACTAAATATCCTTAGTAAAATTCACATCAAAACCACTTCTTTTCTCCTCAAACTTCTTGCGTAAGCTTGTTTACACATTACAACACCCTCCATCATCCCAAAGCTAAAAAATTTAAAGCATCCCAGTTCTATTTCCACCATGGTCATGAGCTTCTAAGGAGGGGGAAGGCTTCGAATGCAAGGGGGAGGAGGAAAGGTGGAGCTTTGGTGACTAGCTAGGAGATGGTAGAAAGCTAGGAGCTTCACCTTGAGTTTTCTCAAGAAAAAAGTGAGATATCCCACTCTAAAATGGTTTTGAAAATTAACTAAATATTGTAAAATAAAAATTACCGTTCATGTTTTTTATACTTGTATATATTTCTTGTTTGGATTTGACTCCCGCTTGAAAGTGGATGACATAAGTAACCATTGTTTTATAGGGGACAAAAAAGAGGAAGTTGAACTGTCTTCGTAACGAATAGGTCGCTACGGAACACTTCGAGATGCATATACATATATAAGATTTGCATGAGACTTTTGTAGAGGGACTCTAAGGAGTTCCTTGCCTTGTTGATTTTTGTTTACATATGTTCTTTTTTATGTAAATGTTTGTGAAAGGAATTGAAAAGTTGAAATCCTTTGAGATAAAAATAATTTGTGGCATTTGATGATGCGCTAGAGTAGTTACTAAGCCTTCTTCCGTTATTTATAAAGTTATTTTTATGAATTAGAGATTTATGTATCCAAGCAAGTGATCGAGTCAGATGTTACATATGATGATTCATGCACATCATATGGGCTTAAGTAAAAATGTTATGCATTAGTATATTTTGTTTCTTGGTTTTTTGTTCGTGATACCATTCTGGGGTCGAAATTCTTTTAAGAAGTGAAGGATGTAACGACTCGAAATTTTACCGCTTTAATTGAAAATATTTATTTTTCAAATATTTAAATAATTGGTTTTAGAAGCTTAAATAACTTAGTTTTATTATGTAACAATGATGGTAAACTCATTTTAAATATTTGTTTACAAAGACAAATAGTTTGATGAAAAATAAAAAATGTAACTGAAAGATGTTTTTTAGATTTTCGACTTTTCATCGAGCGAAAGTTGTTGAAACATTGTTACACACACACCTATATTAGTATACATATAATTAAAAAATAAGAGTCGGTTAGTACTAAAAATATAATTGGTAAATTAATTAAATAAGGTAATAATTAAAAAAGAAGACTTTTCTTCCTTATTTTAAAATGGAAAAGTACTAAGTAGTACATATATTTATATGCTTTTTTGTGTTATGATGGAATGTACTTTGGCACATGCGTTGGAACATGGGAGAAGGTGTAGCATGGTAGAATTTCGTCAGGGCATTTAGGTAATTTGGTGAAGGGGTAAGTGAGGTAATTTTCCATTTTCTAAAAGCCTATATAAGTGGGGGTTTGGTTTACATTTCCATCATTGTTTAAATTTCGTTCTTTGCTCTCTTTTACCTTATTCTTCCTCACTACTTTTCCACTAAATATCCAGAAGAAAATTCACTTCAAAACCACTTCTTTTCTCCTCAAACTACTTGCATAAACTTGTATATACATTACAACACCCTCCATTGTCCCAAAGCTTGAAAATTTGAAGCACCCAAGCCCTATTTCCACCATGGTCATGGGCTTCTAAGGAGGGGGAGATGCCTTGGAAGCAAGAAGTAGGAGGAAATGTGGCGCTTTGGTAGTTAGCGAGGAGGTGGTAGGAAGCTAAGAGCTTTTCCTTGGGTTTATTCGAGAAAAAAAGCGAGATATCTCACACTAATTTGTGCTTTAAAGTGGATGACATAAATAACCACTACTTTACAGGGGTCAAAAAGAGGAAATCGAAATATTTTCATAGCGAATAGGTCGCTACAGAACACTTTGAGATGCATATACATATATGAAATCTGCATGAGACTTTTGTAGAGGGACTCTAAGGAGTTCCTCGCCTTATTGATTTTTATTTACATATGTTCTTGTTTATGTAAATGTTTGTGAAAGGAATTGAAAAGTTGAATTCCTTTGAGATAAAAATAATTTGTAGCACCTGATGATGTGCTAGAGTAGTCGCTAAGCCTTTTTTCGTTATTTTGAAAGTTATTTTTATGGATTTTAAATCGAATTAAAACTTATTTGATTTTGAAGTAAATGTTATCTATGCTTATAGTAGTTTAAATATAGAGAAAATGGTGTTTAAAAACTATTCGATTAACAAAAGAAAGTTTTAAAAGTTACAGTCTATATAGCGATAGTCGTTATTAATGCACTTTGGAATTCTACGATTTTAGTAAAGTGTAAAAGGTTATCGACTTTAGATATATTTTGAAAAATATTTTCAAATGTGTTTATAAAAGATGTATAAGTATTTTAAAAGAAGTTTGAAGATGTAAATACACTGCCAAGAATTTATTTAAGTTATTTAGGCAAGATGTTTAAATTTATAAAGGAAACTCCGTTGTTTTCAAAAGTCAAGTTTTATTTAGAAGCGACCATATTTAAAGGGATGTTTCAAACTATATTTTAAAGAGTTTTTAAAGTTATTTTTAAAAGAGAAAGAAATCATGAATTACAACATTATTGTTGTAATAAATGTTTTTGGGAAACGAAAAGAGATCATGGACTATTACATTCTTGTTATGGTAAATGGTTCCCAAAAAGTGGAAAGAAGTTTGGTTTATAACAATTTGCTTTAAAAGAATAGCATACTAAATTTGTAGTTTTATACTTGATGTTAAACTTCAAGGTTGGAATACTTAGGACATCCTAAAGATAAGAATACCGTCGAGTAAGGGTTGAGAGGAAATAAACACCAACTTGAACGATTTTACTGTTAAACAAAGGATCGTTTAAGTTTGAAATCTAAGATTGACATTGACTATATGAACTATTATTTCCATATACAAATTCGGTCACTTATGTAAATTAAGTAGTCTTATACTTGGCACTAAAAGCCGATGAGTGGATTGATCCTCTGTCTATAAGATGTAGAATCAGAATGTTGTAACTAAGGCAAGGCTAGGAGCAAGGCAAGGCAAGGCTACATAGAATGTTACTTACGTGTGAAGTAAAAATAATTTTTGCACTATCAATTTTGTGCCACTAGCGTTCTTATTTTATGTTTCTTTCAATATGATTATTATGACATCCTTAACTTTTGTATCGATGCGGGCATATCTCAAAGAGCATACACAAAGAATATCATATGCGCACACACATCATTCAGTGACTGTACACACATTTGAATAACTAAGGCTAATAATTAATGTATTGCTAGAATTGCATAATTAGAACTGGTATGTATGTAAGTGGTACGCATTGGAATTTGAATTTTCTGTTTTTGCATCAAATTATTTGGTTGCCTGCCTCTCCATACTAAGTAATGTAGATGAAAAAAATTATTTCAAGACTTACCTGCTTTCTTGCCATTAAAACAAATGTATTAGACACGTGTTTGTATATATGAGACAGCGCTATATTTTAATGCTCTCAATCTTTAGTGCTTGAAGGATTCATAAGTTATCGTGGTGAACTTCATATAGAAAAGCAGCAAATGCATTAGCAGTTTAATCACACAGTGCTTAAATTAATCAATGTTTTGATTGATAAATGCGATGACTTATAATTCGAACTATAAGCATGTTATATTAATTCATAGTCTTGAATTCATTCCCAAAAGCTGTGGATCAACGCTCTATCCGAAGCTTTATTTTGCATCACATTCTACATACGCTTCCACTATTAACGAAAACCCCCTAAAACGCTCCGAATTCTCCGTCCATCTAGCCTTCAACCACGTAAAATCAGTTAAATCAAAATTCTCATCGTTCTTGGCATCATCAAGCTTTTCATCGTCAATAAGTAGCACAATAACAGAACCTTTTAAAGACTTCATGCAAATGCTAAGTGATCCAGCGAATCGAACTCATAAGTCCATATAAGAAATAAAGAAGATGAGGTCCATGAAGGGTTGTATGGATTAGTAGGTTGTGTTTGTCGAATATGCAGATATGGATGAGCGTTGCATTAACGAATAAAGACGTGCGTAGGACCACCGATCAATGGTGGTGGACAGAGACGGAGCCAGGATTTTATTGTGACCTGGGCTAAGTAAAAGAGACGAAAGAAATGAAAAATAAAGCTAAATAATATGAGAAATTGCAACAACTAATTTTTAATCATGTGTAGTGAAAGCTTACAAAAACATGAGAAATTCATGTATATTTCATACGTGATTTAGATAAATAAAAAAGGTAGACACGCTAATCTAGACAAGTTGTACTCTACGCTATTTACATGAGTTGAAATCACAAACTACCGAATCCAAATAAATATCTTCAGCAAGTTCCCTTTCTATGTTGATAATCATGCAATTCTCAATAAAATCATCACCCATTTTGTTATGTAGAATACTTTTAACTTTTTCATAGCTGAAAAAGCTCGCTCCATCGTTGCCGTGGAAACTGGAAGAGTTAAAATAAGACGAATCAATCGATCAACCAAATAATAAATGTCTTTCTTTCTTGTCTCAAATAATTGTTTGCACAACTCAGAGATAGTTGATAGATTTCGAAAACTTGGATGAGATGGAATATCAAGCTCATAATGTTGTAGTTGACACTTTAATATATGTATCTCTTGGAATATGAAATCTTACGGGTAATACTTGTTGGGATCCCTCCTTAATTGGAGAGTTTCTAGAAAATTCTAGACGTTTCTAGAGAAATCTAGAATTTTCTAATGTTCCGGAGAACTCCAGAGAAGTGTAGAACTCTCTAGAAGCTTGTGGAAGAGTGTGGAACCCTCTGGAATATTCTAGAGATGCGTGGAACCTTCTGGAACCTTACGGAAGAGTATGGAAGAATAAAGAAGGGAGGAAGAGTGTAGAGATTCCTAGAGAGTGTGGAGCATACTAGAGAATCAATCTCTACCGTCGGATGCAAGTAATCTCCACCATTCATTATGGAGGTTGAGTAGTATAAATAGGAGAAGGAGCCCTATTACTAGCCATCCAAGAATCCAAGGAAGAAGCCACTTCTTAGAGTGAGAAAAAACTTGAGAGTTAGAGAGATCCTCTTTGAGAGAAAAGAGTGATAGCTTGAGAAGTCTTTATCCTCAAGTTTGAGTGAGCCACCAAGTGTGAGTTACTTTTGTAATCATATTATTGTAATCCTACTATTCTTTTGTATAGTGGAAGAATCTCCATATTGGAGAATTATAAACTCTTGTGTTTCCATTGCTACTTTTAATCTTAAAGTGCCTATCTTAACTTCACGAAGCGGGGAAGACCGAGATTTCCCCAACAATACTTCTTTGCTAGAATGCAAGTGTCATCAATTTTTAACGATCTATAAGCATCTCTTGGATCCAAAGCAGTGCTATGGATTAGTAGCTCCATTGCTCCTTCAGAGAATCTAGTGTTCAACTCAACTATTTGAAAATCAATAGCAGCATTAAAGATGTCAATATGATAATGATGGAGAACATTAATATCATCATGTTGTTGACAAGAGCGAGATGTGCCAACTTTATAAGACATATTCATATCGGGTATGTCAATGAAACATTTCTTACAAAATTCTTCCACTTTCTTAAAGAAAGCAAGCCAACCTTTGTCTCTTAGCTTTTGAAGGAGTGTTTTTGTAGTGGTGACAAGATTCATAGCATTTACAATATCTTGTGATTTTAGTTGAAGAGGTTTACGAAGCACATCCGTGATACTTAATATCTCATTCAACAAATGAAGAATGAAAACAAAGTCAAATAAAGTCATAGCGAGGTAGGCACCTTTTGCTTCAGCACGTTTATTTGGTTTCATGTCTCGGCTTTCCCATATGTTCTTAGTTATATCACAGGAAAGAGAAAAGAGATCAATTAAACTACTTACGGAACTCAAATGAGAGGTCCAACGGGTAGCTCCAGCTTGTTGTAATGTCTTAAGTTGGTTAGCTCCACGGCCTGTTTCAGTTTCACCAAGTGCTACTTTATTGGCAATCTCTTCTTCTTGACTTGATTGTAATTCGCTATGACGCTTAGGAGAAGCATCAACAAGGTTAACAATAATACTCAATTTTAAAAAGAATAACCAAATATCTTGAACATCTTTTGAAGCAGAGACCAATGCAAGTTGTAGTTGATGGGCAAAACAATGTACATAATACGCATATGGGCATTCTTTTAGGAATAATGCTTGCAAACCATTCCATGCTCCTCTCATGTTGCTTGCGCCATCATATCCTTGGCCTCTTATTTTATTAATTCCAAGCAATGATGTGGTATCTTCAATGCTAACAATCCCAAAGAAACGTTCTTGAACTAAACCACCATTATTAACAAATCTTAGGACAATAGCCATTTGCTCTTTGGTAGAAGTGTCTTGTATTTCATCAACCAAAATACAAAAATTTCCATCTCCCACTTCTTCTTGAATCTTATTTCTTATTTTATCACCTAACATAGTTAAAATTTCTTTTTGAATAGTAGGCGAAGTATACTTTGCATTTTTTGGAGCATTTTCCAAAACCACTTTAGATATATCTTCACTAAATTTCACCGTGTGCTTTATAACCTCAATAAAGTTTCCACGATTTTTAGATTAAAGAGATTCATCGTTACCTCTAAAAGAGCATGATTGCAAAGTAAGCCATCGGGCGCAGTCAGTAGATGTTTTAAGGCATAGTTGATTTCTCTCAACCATTTCTTTTGATCGTGCATCAAATAATCTTTTGATATGCAAAGAAGGATTCATTAAATCATCCGCAGCCTTAACAGCACACAAATGGGATGAACCCAACCCTCCTACATGTTGCAAAAATGCACAATTAACTCCTCCCACTCTTTTCCAACATTGAAATCCATCAATTGTAAATGATGCACGTGTTGGCCGATTGCTTTCAAATAAGAAACAATATAAACAAAAGACCATATTGCACCCAATCGAATATTCAATCCATGGATATTTTTTAAACCAACTACTTTGAAACCATCGGAGTTGTTTTCCATCTTTTGTTGGTGGATAAATGTTAAGAAGTATTGAAATGGTACCCATCTAAGATATTTTCTCCGAATTTCATCTCTATCATTTACATGTTCTTTCCATATTTGTTGACGCCTCCCCGGATCTCTTGTAAAATGATCTCTGTCATTATCAACTATGATTCTTTGCATTTTGCAAGGACGTTGTTTGGGACAGATGTATGCATAATATTACCTGGGCTACAGCCCGGGTGCTGTTTTCTTACGAAAAAATATTATGCATTATTCAGCCCGATATAGTTAGAACCCACTTACCACTACCTATACATTCAATTAATGTCAAACTCAAGCTACTCAGCAGTCAATTAATTACACGTTACTTTTTACTTTTCTTCTCAGCACAGGCGACGAAAAAAGAAAATGCTATTCAATTGTTCATGCTGCTGTCTTTGATCCGTTCAAGCTGCTGTCTTTGAGGTAAATTTATCATTTTTGTGTGTTCTAATTCATTTTTGTTCATTAATGTCTCATCTTATGTTCACAAAATTGGTACAAACTTCAAATTATTTGTCATATTGTAACCAATTTTTATCCTAGTTTGCTCATTCTTTTTATTCCATTCAATTGAAACAATTTGTTTAATGTATTACCTTTTTTTGATGTGAGTCAAAATTACTATTAGAGAACTTAAATATAAAAACCTAATTTTTTTTATTAGCATAATTGTTGCTGTCATTTCATTTTATGTTCATGTCAATTGTTAGAAACCAAAAATTAATGTATTTCTTTTATTTTTTATTTTATTTAAAAAAAACTTATGTAACTTGGGTATTTTTTTTAGGTAATGTCAAACTCAAAGTCTAGCAAAACTTTGTTTTTTTTTTACAAGTTAAAAGGAGATAACACTTTGGATCCAAAAAATGAAACTTCTACAAGCTCTACCGAACAACGTCCTTGTAAAATGCAAAGAATCATAGTTTATAACGGCGGAGATCATTTTACAAGAGATCCGGGGAGGCGTCAACAAATATGGAAAGAACATGTAAATGATAGAGATGAAATTCGGAGAAAATATCTTAGATTGGGACCATTTCAACCACTTCTTGACACTTATCCACCAACAAAAGATGGAAAACAACTCTGTCGGTTTCAAAGTAGTTGGTCTAAAAAATATTCAAGGATTGAATATTCGATTGAGTGCAATATGGTCTTTTGTTTATATTGTTTCTTATTTGAAAGCAATCCGCCAAGACGTGCATCATTTACAGTTGATGGATTTCAAAGTTAGAAAAGAGTGGGAGGAGTTAATTGTGCATTTTTGCAACATGTAGGAGGGTTGGGCTCATCCCATTTGTGTGTCGTTAAGGCCGCGGATGATTTAATGAATCCTTCTTTGCATATCAAAAGAGTATTTGATGCACAATCAAAAGAAATGGTTGAGAGAAATCAACTACGCCTTAAAACATCTATTGAATGTGCCCGATGGCTTGCTTTGCAATCATGCTCTTGTAGAGGTAACGATGAATCTCTTGAATCTAAAAATCGTGGAAACTTTATTGAATTGATAAAGCACTCGGCAAAATGTAGTGAAGATATCTAAAGTGGTTTTGGAAAATGCTCCGGGAAATGCAAAGTATACTTCGCCTACTATTCAAAAAGAAATTTTAACTATTTTAGGTGATAAATTAAGAAATAAAATTCGAGAAGAAGTTGGAGATGGAAATTTTTGTATTTTGGTTGATGAAGCACAAGACACTTCCGCCAAAGAGCAAATGGCTATTGTCCTAAGATTTGTTAATAATGATAGTTTAGTTCAAGAACGTTTCTTTGGGATTGTTAGTGTTGAAGATACCACATCATTGACTTTGAAGAATGAAATATCAAAAGTTCTTTCTCTTTATAATCTTGGAATTAATAAAATAAGTGGACAAGGATATGATGGAGCAAGCAACATCAGAGGAGCATGGAATGGTTTGCAAGCATTATTCCTAAAAGAATGCCCATATGCGTATTATGTACATTGTTTTGCCCATCAACTACAACTTGCATTGGTCTCTGCTTCAAAAGATGTTCAAGATATTTGGTTATTCTTTTCAAAATTGAGTATTATTGTTAACCTTGTTGATGCTTCTCCTAAGCGTCATAGCGAATTACAATCAAGTCAAGAAGCAGAGATTGCCAATAAAGTAGCACTTGGTGAAACTGAAATAGGCCGTGGAGCTAACCAACTTAAGACATTACAACAAGCTGGAGCTACCTGTTGGACCTCTCATTTGAGTTCCGTAAGTAGTTTAATTGATCTCTTTTCTCTTTCCTGTGATATAACTAAGAACATATGGGAAAGCCGAGACATGAAACCAAATAAACGTGCTGAAGCAAAAGGTGCCTACCTCGCTATGACTTTATTTGACTTTGTTTTCATTCTTCATTTGTTGAATGAGATATTAAGTATCACGGATGTGCTTCGTAAACCTCTTCAACTAAAATCACAAGATATTGTAAATGCTATGAATCTTGTCACCACTACAAAAACACTCCTTCAAAAGCTAAGAGACAAAGGTTGGCTTGCTTTCTTTAAGAAAGTGGAAGAATTTTGTAAGAAATGTTTCATTGACATACCCGATATGAATATGTCTTATAAAATTGGCACATCTCGCTCTTGTCAACAACATGATGATATTAATGTTCTCCATCATTATCATATTGACATCTTTAATGCTGGTATTGATTTTCAAATAGTTGAGTTGAACACTAGATTCTCTGAAGGAGCAATGGAGCTACTAGTCCATAGCACTGCTTTGGATCCAAGAGATGCTTATAGATCGTTAAAAATCGACGACACTTGCATTCTAGTAGAGAAGTATTACCAGCAAGATTTCACATTCCAAGAGATACATATATTAAAGTGTCAACTACAACATTATGAGCTTGATATTCCATCTCATCCAATTTTTCAAAATCTATCAACTATCTCCGAGTTGTACAAACAATTATTTAAGACAAGAAAGAATGACATTTATTATTTGGTTGATCGATTGATTCGTCTTATTTTAACTCTTCCAGTTTCCATGGCAACGATGGAGCGAGCTTTTTCAGCTATGAAAAATGTTAAAAGTATTCTACGTAACAAAATGGTTGATGATTTTCTTGAGGACTGCATGATTATCACGATAGAAAGGGAACTTGCTGAAGATATTGATTTGGATTCGGTAGTTTGTGATTTCAACTCACGTAAAGAGCGTAGAGTACAACTTGTCTAGATTAGCGTGTCTACCTTTTGTATTTATCTAAGTCACGCATGAAGTATACATGAATGTCTCATGTTTTTGTAAGCTTTCACTACACATGATTAAAAATTAGTTGTTGCAATTTCTCATATTATTTACCTTTATTTTTCATTTCTTTTATCTCTTTTACTTAGCCCAGGTCACAATAAAATCCTGGCTCCATCTCTGATGTTAGGGTTCATAGTAAGTAGTTGACAACTGGATTTGGGCTTACAAGCGAACTTTGAAATTTGAAAGTAATAAAATGCATACCTACATAATTTTACAATTGCATTACATTAGGATATGGGGTAATATATTGTATATGTGATATATATATATATATATATATATATGTCTATATATATATATATGTATATATATATATATATGTCGACTTCTCTGTTATGTTATGAATGAATTTTTGATACTACATATGAATGCTTGGTTTATTAATTGGAAATTAGATATATGTGACATATTATATATTTATCCAAAGATAATTTGGTATTACAAAGGAGACTACATTTCAGACTATTTACTTTACCATTTACCTTTTCCTTTGTCAAATTGCAAATTGGAGCATAAAGTCAGAAAATTCCCTCTTTGCCAGTGGATACTATCATATTATATGATTTAAATATATTATTTTGTTATAAGTCTGTGACGACCCGGAAATTTTAACAAAGTAAATTGGAATAATTAATCAATTTTAAATATTTAAAGTTAATTATGACTTGAATTTCAGATATTAATATTTACTTGATAATTAAATTATTGAATTTTATAATTCGAACTTGGGTAAAATGTTGAGTCTGGAGTTTTAAACATGTTAAAAATAATTTGAAGGCTTACAAATTTATAATGATGAATACTGAAGATAATAGGATGGTTGAAATTCAATTTAAAGGTGGTTTGTTCAATTTTTAAAATATATCGTTTAAATTGAATTTAAAATAGCCTTCCGAGGCAAAGTCTCAGAATTTAATGAAACTAGTTCCATTGGATCCGTAATAGTTGGTTATTATCGGATTTCAATTTTCGTAGCAATCGGAGTTGTCGTTTGACCCCCGCAGCTCAAAATGCTTAGAAACTATTTTAATTGATTTAATTTAAAATTGACTGTTTACTTCCGTAACTCGTGCATACGATCGAATTAGGTTCCGTAATATTATTTTGTCCCCTTTTTTCTTTTTCGAAAAGAAAGAATACCAGAAGGGAACGAGTCTTCTTCCCTAAGCTAAAATCCATTTGATAAATTGATGGCCGATATAAATTATCCAGGACCTCGTTCTTCCCCTCATCTATCCTCGTTTCCATTCAAAATCGATTCGAAATTGATAAATAGAAAATGGCCGAAGCCTTTGATAAAAAAAATATATAAAAACCAACGGCAAGCTATTCGAAATCAAATCGCGTCGTCGAGTGGGCTAGGGTTTTTGTTTCGACGTGGGTAGCTGTTGCGCGCGTGAGGTGTGGTCTCGTGAGGCCGGTGGTGGCTTGGAGGTGAAGGAATTTTGCTCGTCGTCGAATTGGGTGGCATGCGATTCTCGGTGGGGTCGCGCGACATTGCGTCGCCGTGGTGAGCAGCTCTCGCATGGATCGTGACAGAGGAGGGGCTGGTGAGGGGGCTCGCGACATCGTGATGGGGGAGTCTGCGTATGCTCGAGCATGAGCAGGTTTCGGCAAGCTAAGGTATATATTTTTATCAATTGATTAAAAAAATATGCAGAGAGGTCACTGTAAATGTGAGTAGTTGTGTTTTTGAATTTGATTTAGTATAGGATATAAGACCTTAACTTATTGATTAATTTAAATATTTATACAAGTATTTTTAATTTATCATTTAATCTGAAATAATGATAATAATGAAATATTTTGTGATGTCCCGGAAATTTGGGCAATATTTATTTAATAATTTCATTAATAATTATTTTTAAAATGTGAAATATTGATTTAATAATCCAATTCAAACATCATTTTCTTTTGAAAATTTATAATTATTTAGTTTGGATAAATGATATTCTTTTCAAAATTTATAATAATAATTGAATTTGAGAATCTTATTGTTTTAAAATGTTAAAAATATTCAAATGATAAAATTTTCTTTCTAAGCTAATTTAAAAATATTTTATTTATAATGTATATATATGTATACATTGTAAATAGGAGTTTTGATGTTAATTTTTTAAATTTAAATTTAATAAAGAATATTTTCAAATTTATAATATATATAGGTGTATAATTTATGAATTGATTAAATTAAATTAAAACTAGTATTGGAACTTTTCATAAGTCAATTTATAAATCTATCTTATATTTTCAAAAGGATATTATAGTAAATATTTTGTTATAAATATATAATAGTTAAAAATTGTATTTTATAATAAAGTTTATTTTGTTTTATCTTTAAATTGTTTTGAAATAAACTTAGTTTATTTATATTAAAGTATAATATGTTGATTTGAAACTTTTGAATAAAATGAATTCAACATTATTCTTTTCTTTTTAAAATTTTCTCCTTTGAAAATTAGTTTTAAATAATTTTTTAAAAATATTCAAGCAAACATTTAAATATGTAAAGATAGTTCATTTGTAATCATTTAAAGACTAAACGTAAATGAAACATATAAAACATCTTAAGTTAAAATAAGAATGGTTTTATCTTAAATTAAAACATTTGTAAACAAAGAAATTTATCTTTATATCTAAATCATACATGTGTTAACATTCATGTTTTTAAAGTAGACTCTTGTAATTAATCTTCATATCTAAATAACAAGTGGCATACTAAATCAATATTTGAATTTATTATTTTAGATAAAACTTAAACAAATCTTTTTATTTGAAACACTTTATCTCCTATGAAGAATCTAAATTCAAAATTAAGAAAACTAAAATCCATTTCACTCTAAAATTCCACAACCCAAATTCAATCAAGATTCTGCAAAACTCAATGCATGTTTAAAATCTGAAAACCCAAGTTGCAAATTCTTTTAATCTGCAATCAAAGTTTTAAACCTGCAAACAAAATTTCTTCAACCTGTAAAGATCAATCCAAGCATAGAGTTGGGTCTGCATGCAGTTTCAAAACCTGCAAAACATCAAGCTAAAACCCACTTCAACTACAAGCTCAGATTCAATCAATGCAATGAAATTCAGGCTGCAGGGAAATGAATTGCATCTGGATTTTTTTTTCTGCTTTTCAATTTAAGGTGAGTAAATCTATGTTTAAAAACAGTTTTCTTCCTTTAAAAATCCAAGCTATCAAGATTTGCAGAATCTAAAGTTTAACTCAAAATGCCTTTTAAATAAGAAAATTTATAACAGTGGCAATTAATAACTGCTCTGTTCTCTTCTCTTTAGTTAGTAACCTAAATTTTTATAGGTTGTTTAAAAATTTATCTGTGCATGAGTTTGAGTATATGCTTGACTGTTGTGTGATTATGCCTGCATACATTCTTGAGTATGCAAATAAGTGTGATGTGAATTTCTACAGACATGCTTCTATTATTACTTGGATTTAAATACAAATCCACTTCTATATGATTGAATCATAGTTAGAGATTATTGTGTGAACAAATTATGTCGTTTAGCATAGATTAGGTTTGTAAAACATTAATTTAGAAAAGTAAAAAAAACCTGTTGCTTCTGAAATCAATCACAACAGACAATAGTTCAAAAAGTAAGATTGTCAACATCTTAAATTTTTTCAAACATGTTTAAAACTTTAATGCATGTTTAAAAACAAGGATAATAAAAACAAGCATCAAGTTTTAAATCTTCTGTGGAGTTAGTAATTTAGAACTGTGCAGAATTTGGTATTTGGGGTATCAAATCATAAAATATATTTTGGAATCTGGAATTCCTTCTGGAGGTGTAAGATTAACTGGGAAATGGGGGAAAATTCCTAATAGTTGATCAGAGAGTGGTGGTGATGGCAAGAGAGGTTTTTCAGGTTTGAATCCCTAGTTTTAAAGTAGCAGAGGTTTTGTAACTCCTGAATACTGTGGTGATTCGAGTGGTCTGTGGTTTTGGGGTTTGGCAGAGGGGATATAGGTGGAGCAATGGCCGGAGTTGGAGACCATAAGATGCCCGGAGTGGGTTGTTGTGATGATTGACAGGTTTGCCATGTATTTGGTGAAGTTTTTTTTTTCAAGTTGATGTTTTTTTTTATTGAATCTGATTTCAAGCTGCAGAGGATCTTGTTGGTGGTTGTTATCAAGATGAAGGATGGATGGCTTCTTGGAGAGGTTGGTGAAGGTAGCTGGAAGTCGCCGGAGCAGTGGTCGCATTTGCACAGTGTTTGGTTGACTCTGGCGAACTCTGGGTGTGCAGGTTTTGGTAACTCGAAGTCACCCTCGTGTATTATGTGTTGTGACTCGAAGATGGAAGGGTTTTGACCTGAAGTATTTAGATGGTAGACTCGGGTTTGTTGAGTGCAGGAGTTAAGTCTGAGTGTTGTGTTTTTTTTAAATCTGGGAAACTCAATTTTATTTTTAAAAGCCATGTTTTAAATTAAAGCGTAGGTTTGAATTAAATTCAAGTAAGCTTATGAATTCAAAAGTTTAAAATGATGAATTTAAATTTAAGTAAGATTTAAATTTAAATCTGGAAACAGTGTAAATATAGTTTCAGGTTTTTGAATCCAGATTTTTCTTATTTTAAACAGTTTTGTTTTTTTAATTTTTTTTTAAAGGGGATTCTATTTTTAAAACAAGATTCAAATTTAGGTGTAAGTTTGAATTAGATTCAAGAGTTCTTTTGAATTCGAAGTTCAAAATGAAAATTTTAAATTTTAAGCAAGATTTAAATTTAGTTTTGAAATCAAGTTTTGAGTGTGATTTCAGTTTTACTTTGAAACCAGTTTGAATTCAAAACAATTTTGAATTTTTTTAAATATTGGACAGGAAATGTTTTCAAGTAGAATTTAAAAATGAATTTGATTTCAAATAAGGTTTAAATTTAAAAGAATTCTTTCCTTTAAATGTTTAAATAAATTATGGAATGTTTAACTTTAAATTGAAAGTTAAAATAATCTATCTATTTTAAAAGACTTGATTTATTTTTAGTAAAATTTAGTAATATAGATTTTTCTTATATAATAATGGTAGTTCTTTACCTTTAGGTTTATTAATTTATTTAAATTTGGATAATGTTTAGTGGTTAAACATTTGGAATCTTAAATTTTTAAAATAAAGGTTGAATTAGATTTTAGAAATATATTATTTGAATACATTTGAATAATTAATAAGTCATTAATAAGTAAATAGATTAATTTGGAAATAATTAATATAATTTAGAAATTTACTTATTAAATTGATTTTAATTAATGTTTTGGATTAATTTATAATTAGAAATGATTAATGAATAATTAATCTAAGGTAATTTCTTAAGTAAGTAATTAATGGAAATATTGTTAATTAAATAAGATAATTATCTAAGGATAATTAAATAATTAACTAATGTAATTAATTTTGATGAATTTATTAGATTAATTAATTGAAGGTAATCAATTGTAATTTGATGAGCATAATTACTTTATAAAAGTAATTAAGGGATGAATTACTTATTGTAATTAATTCTGATAATGTGTTTTGCTAAATTAATTAATTTAGTTTAATTAATTTAAGAAATAATTTAATAATTTAATGATAATAATTACTTAATGTAATTTATGGAGCAGGATTTCTTAGAGAAGTTTTAATTGATAATTACTGGAATGTAATTAAGGAAAGGTGTTTTATTTTAATAAAGTAATTTGGATAATTACTTATGTAATTAATCAAGGATTAATTAATACAGATAATTAATTATTGGATAATTAATTTATTAATAAGTAATTAAGAGAAGTTAATTACCGGATTTAAGTATTAATCAAGGTGATAAATAATTGTATTTTAATTTTAGAATTAATTACTAGATGTAATTAATTTTAACAGAGTGATTAATTTAAATATTAATCAGAGATCATTAATTATTATAATTAATGATGTAATTAAGAATTGCTTAATTAAGTATTAATTAAATAATTAAGTAATTGTATATAATTAAGGATAAATGTAATTAATTATAGTTAATTAATAAATTAAGTAATTAAATGTTAATTACTTATGATTAAGGTTAATTAATTTATAAAATTAATTAAAGACTAATTACATATTGTAATTAGAGGGTGATTAATTATAGATGTTTAATCAAGTTGAATACTTAATGAATGATTAATGAACTAGGTTGATTAATCAATAGATTTATAAGCAGGATTTATAGGTGAGTATTTAATTTAATTTATTTTAAATTAATTAAGGATAGAAGTAATTAATTTAATTCATTTTAAAATTAATTATAAATGATGGATAATAAATCATTGCTTATGGATGATATTGATATACCTTTGGATGGTTGTGATCTCAGAAATGAGATGAGTAGTATCTATAGGATACGGATGCTTAGTTATAGTATGATGGATTATTTTGGTTGTGATGATTGTCTGTTGTGATGATGTTATGGGTTATCTGTTATGATGAGAATGTGTAGTTTATCTATCTGTGTGAAATAGATAAAATAAAATGAGTTAATTGGTTAAAGCCCTTAAGTATAACTTGGACATTAAAATAGCGTTTGGTTTCTGTGAGACCGGGATCGGGTTTCCATATTTGGATATCCGAAAACCACATAGATTCCAATTAAACGTTAGGTCATTAATCCAAGTGGAGCAAGTGAAGACTCGAGGTGTAAGGGCTATACGTCAGTATAACTCTGTGGGTGATTCCGGAATGAGTTTGACGGAATAGAACTTATAGGTTCGAGATGGTGATTTAGAGTGCAAGGGTTATCGTCATTAACTCTGAGGGTGATTCTAATACAAGTGTAACGAGATAATGCCTTCGGTTTCGTTCGAACCCGGAACGAACTTGTATGGATTGAATGCTTTCAGAACATCGTCAGGTGGACGATGAGCATTCTAAGATAGATGTGTTCTCTAAAGATAATTGTAGCCTCAAGCCTCATCAACCGGGAATGGCTAAAACAGGGGAGGTGCAACAAGGCTTCGTGGGTAGCCCCCACTGGAGAGTGAGATTTACCCTTGTCTAGAGGTCCATTTTTATTGGGCTGTGTGGACGGTTGTGAGCTCCAACTGTCGGGGTGGTCTTGTTCGAAACTATTCAGTAAGGAATGGGTCCGGCCTTGTGTTGCAGGAGAGCTGGCGTACTCCTTAGTACGGTGATCTAGGCCACGTACTGTGACGGGCGGTACCCCAGTAGCCCTGCCATTGATGGAATCCAAAATCCAATAAGTGCCCGTACGGTTTTGATTGTGCCCAACTATGTTGGAACGTGAGATGTAAGCATTCCAGCTATTTCTATATTTTATTTTGAAAACCCTAGACACTATTATAATATCACTGGATTTCCTATCAAAAGTTTTGGTTAGCGTAAGGTAAAAACTTTTCCATGTTTATGTGTGGGAAGTCTTACGTGATACCTTTTGTTTCAAAGGATTTTATAAAGTTAAGCAACTTTTAAACCCGTTTACTCACACCAGACCCCTGTCTGACCCGAGTGTTTATTTTCTGTTTTATTAAACTCTTGGGTACTCATATTGTCTATGAGTAGTCAAGTGATTCAGGATTGCTTTGACGAGTTCTGGAGGAGATAATGGAGCAGGAGGCTTCAGCGTGTAGATATATATATATATATATATATATAGTGGTTCCGCTGTCTTTGAGATGTATCTGTTTTTCTCTGATATACATGAATTGTAATCGCTAGACAGATGTTTATAACTGTCTAGTTTGTGTTGTATTGGCTGTAAAACTCTGATGTATATGATACTATGTAAAGTATTATGTGATATAATATAATTTATTCGTTCCGCTGTGAGATTCTGATGTTGTCTGTTTCTTTCTTTTCTTTCTTTTCTCTTTTCTATCCCATTCTTTCTTCTTAATGATGCGACTTCCCATATTTTGGAAGTTGGGTCGTTACATTGTGGTATCAGAGCATTAGGTTGAGTGAATACCTAGGCTCTGCAGTGGTGTCTTTCTTGAGAGAGCGTACTTGTAATTTTAAATATAAATATATTTAATTCTACTTATCTGTTGGGATACCTGTTCAGGTTTTCCAATATAAGTAATAAAGGTAGATAGGGTAGTAGTGTATGTAACACAACTACCAATGGTGGGAGTCCGAGTGTTTGAGCTTGGAAGTGATCTGCTAGAGAAGTATTGGGCATCTTGAGTAGTTTGGCAGTTTGGTGTGAAGGATTTCACTGATCTCTGAAGGAAAATCTTTTCAAGATTCGGAGTATATCTTTGGATTTTAAGCTTGATTTCCCTCGTGTGAGCGGATTTTCTTGAGTCTGGATCAGTTTGGAGTGCTGAAGCCAGTAATGGTATTTTGGCAATCTTAGAAAGGAGTTCTGTCTGTATTTGAGTTTGAGACTCTGTCTGACAGAGTGATTTGTGTTTGGTTTGAGATCGAGTTTCCTGAGGGATATCTGTCTTCTGAAGGCTCTACTGTGGAAGTGGATGGTGTAGCTTTAAGGTTCGATGAGCTTTTGGGTAAGGAAGTTTTTGGCAGCAATAGCAGCAGTGAGTGGCCTATTTCTTCGATGGTTCTGAAGTCTCTGTGAATCTTTTGTCAGTGGGCCAGGCAGATGGTGAAGCTTGTCCATTTCTTCTGGAAGCTCAGCTGGGTGTGATGTTTGTGGTTGAGGGTGGACCACTAGTTTCCCTTTTGATTTGAAGGCTTTAGCTGTTCTGATTGTTTAAGAGAGAACGATTTCTTGGAATCTGAACTGAATTGAATCGCAAAAGTGACTTGCGATGATCCGGAAGTTTTCTGAGTAACCTTTGTTTGGATTGAAGCATCTCTAGAAGATGTTTGAGTTATCGAAGTGGTTTGATATTTTCTGGATGTCTTCGAAGGAGTTAAGTTTTACATCCGCATTAGGAGATTGAGTTCTGTTTCGGCTTTGTTTTGGAGATTTTATGGAATTTGATGAACAATGTTTTCGGAGTAAGCTAATCAAGTCTATACTGTGTTCATCAACAGCATTCTCGAATCAGAGTTGCGCAGTGGAAGCATGGTGGCAGCTATTCCAGAATAGAAGCAACACCCGATTCATTGGGAATTTTTGTTTTATCTTGGATCAGAGGATTTCTACGGGAAATTCACTTTAATCTGGAGACTTGGATGTCTTGTGCATCTGTTCTGTTTTCCCAATAAGTGTAGTTTGTCTGATTTCTTCTAATATATGTAGTAGAGTTTGTATGGAGGATTGGATTGATTTGGAATGTTGAAGGCAGCCCAGGATCGACAGGAAAGATTTGTGGATAAGAGATTGGATCTTTCTGTTTTCTCTCAAGGGTTAAGTAATTGATCTACAGGATTGGATTGCCCGTTTGGATAACTGGGATTCGATGAGTTTCACATATCTCTGAGGGAATACGTGTATGATTTATCTCTGGTTGTGGAACCAGCAGTTCTGGAGATTTGGTTGTTGAGTCAAACTCATTTGTAGTCTGATATCTTGTCTAGTGTTATAGATATTGTGAACAGGAGTTTTGTAGCTTCATAGGTGTTGATTGTTTGGATTCTCTAGAGCGAGTATCCCGGTGTGTGTGTATATATATATATATATATATATACACTTGGGGAAACTCGATAGAATTTTATCCAGAATTTGTCTGGATAATTAGATTTGTTTGATTCGTTGAATTGGTTGTTTTGATTGTTAGCATATGTTTCATATATGCTTGTGTTTTAAATAAAATCTTTAATGAGATTATTAAATTACCTTTGCTTTTAAATTTCGGGGACGAAATTCTTTTAAGGGGGGAGGAATGTGATGTCCTGGAAATTTGGGCAATATTTGTTTAATAATTTCATTAATAATTATTTTTAAAATGTGAAATATTGATTTAATAATCCAATTCAAACATAATTTTCTTTTGAAAATTTATAATTATTTAGTTTGGATAAATGATATTCTTTTCAAAATTTATAATAATAATTGAATTTGAGAATCTTATTGTTTTAAAATGTTAAAAATATTCAAATGATAAAATTTTCTTTCTAAGCTGATTTAAAAATATTTTATTTATAATGTATATATATGTATATTTGTAAATAGGAGTTTTGATTTTAATTTTTTAAATTTAAATTTAATAAAGAATATTTTCAAATTTATAATATATATAGGTGTATAATTTATGAATTGATTAAATTAAATTAAAACTAGTATTGGAACTTTTCATAAGTCAATTTATAAATCTATCTTATATTTTCAAAAGGATATTATAGTAAATATTTTTTTATAAATATATAATAGTTAAAAATTGTATTTTATAATAAAGTTTATTTTGTTTTTTTTTTAAATTGTTTTGAAATAAACTTAGTTTATTTATATTAAAGTATAATATGTTGATTTGAAACTTTTGAATAAAATGAATTCAACATTATTCTTTTCTTTTTAAAATTTTCTCTTTTGAAAATTAGTTTTAAATAATTTTTTAAAAATATTCAAGCAAACATTTAAATATGTAAGATAATTCATTTGTAATCATTTAAAGACTAAACGTAAATGAAACATATAAAACATCTTAAGTTAAAATTAGAATGGTTTTATCTTAAATTAAAACATTTGTAAACAAAGAAATTTATCTTTATATCTAAATCATACATGTGTTAACATTCATGATTTTAAAGTAGACTCTTGTAATTAATCTTAATATCTAAATAACAAGTGGCATACTAAATCAATATTTGAATTTATTATTTTAGATAAAACTTAAACAAATCTTTTTATTTCAAACACTTTATCTCCTATGAAGAATCTAAAATCAGAATTAAGAAAACTGAAATCCATTTCACTCTAAAATTCCAAAACCCAAATTCAATCAAGATTCTGCAAAACTCAATGCATGTTTAAAATCTGAAAACCCAAATTGCAGATTCTTTTAATCTGCAATCAAATTTTTAAACCTGCAAACAAAATTTCTTCAACCTGTAAAGATCAATCCAAGCATAGAGTTGGGTCTGCATGCAGTTTCAAAACCTGCAAAACATCAAGCTAAAACCCACTTCAACTACAAGCTGAGATTCAATCAATGCAATGAAATTCAGGCTGTAGGGAAATGAATTGCATCTGGATTTTTTTTCTGCTTTTCAATTTAAGGTGAGTAAATCTATGTTTAAAAACAGTTTTCTTCCTTTAAAAAACCAAGCTATCAAGATTTGCAGAATATAAAGTTTAACTCAAAATGCCTTTTAAACAAGAAAATTTATAACTGTGGCAATTAATAACTGCTCTGTTCTCTTCTCTTTAGTGAGTAACCTAAATTTTTATAGGCTGTTTAAAAATTTATCTGTGCATGAGTTTGAGTATATGCTTGACTGTTGTGTGATTATGCCTGCATACATTCTTGAGTATGCAGATAAGTGTGATGTGAATTTCTACAGACATGCTTCTGTTATTACTTGGATTTAAATACAAATCCACTTCCATATGATTGAATCATAGTTAGAGATTATTATGTGAACAAATTATGTTGTTTAGCATAGATTGGGTTTGTAAAACTTTAATTTAGAAAAGTAAAAAAACCTGTTACTTCTAAAATCAATCACAACAGACAATAGTTCAAAAAGTAAGATTGTCAACATCTTAAAATTTTTCAAACATGTTTAAAACTTTAATGCATGTTTAAAAACAAGGATAATAAAAACAAGCATCAAGTTTTAAATCTTCTGTGGAGTTAGTAATTTAGAACTGTGTAGAATTTAGTATTTTGGGGTATCAAATCATAAAATAAATTTTGGAATCTGGAATTCCTTCTGGAGGTGTAAGATTAACTGGGAAGTGGGGGAAAATTCCTAATAGTTGATCAGAGCGTGGTGGTGAAGGCAAGAGAGGTTTTTCAAGTTTGAATCCCTAGTTTTAAAGTAGCAGAGGTTTTGTAACTCCTGAATACTGTGGTGATTCGAGTGGTCTGTGGTTTTGGGGTATGGCAGAGGGGATATAGGTGGAGCAATGGCCGGAGTTGGAGACCATAAGATGGCCAGAGTGGGTTGTTGTGATGATTGACAGGTTTGCCATGTATTTGGTGATGTTTTTTTCTTCAAGTTGATGTTTTTTTGCTTAAATCTGATTTCAAGCTGCAAAGGATCTTGTTGGTGGTAGTTATCAAGATGAAGGATGGATGGCTTCTTGGAGAGGTTGGTGAAGGTAGCTGGAAGTCGCCGGAGCAGTGGTCGCATTTGCACAGTGTTTGGTTGACCCTGGAGAACTCTAGGTGTGCAGGTTTTGGTAACTCGAAGTCACCCTCGTGTATTATGTGTTGTGACTCGAAGATGGAAGGGTTTTGACCTGAAGTATTTAGATGGTAGACTCGGGTTTGTTGAGTGCAGGAGTTAAGTCTGAGTGTTGTGTTTTTTTTTAAATCTGGGAAACTCAATTTCTTTTTAAAAGCTATGTTTTAAATTAAAGCGTAGGTTTGAATTAAATTCAAGTAAGCTTATGAATTCAAAAGTTTAAAATGATGAATTTAAATTCAAGTAAGATTTAAATTTAAATCTGGAAACAGTGTAAATATAGTTTCGGTTTTTGAATCCAGATTTTTTTTTATTTTAAACAGTTTTGTTTTTTTAAATTTTTTTTTAAAGGGGATTCTATTTTTAAAACAAGCTTCAAATTTAGGTGCAAGTTTGAATTAGATTCAAGAGTACTTTTGAATTCGAAGTTCAAAATGAAAATTTTAAACTTTAAGCAAGATTTAAATTTAGTTTTGAAATCAAGTTTTGAGTGTTATTTCAGTTTTACTTTGAAACCAGTTTGAATTCAAAACAATTTTGAAAATTTTTAAATATTGGACAGGAAATGTTTTCAAGTAGAATTTAAATATGAATTTGATTTCAAATAAGGTTTAAATTTAAAAGAATTCTTTCCTTTAAATGTTTAAATAAATTATGAAATGTTTAACTTTAAATTGAAAGTTAAAATAATCTATCTATTTTAAAAGACTTGATTTATTTTTAGTAAAATTTAGCAATATAGATTTTTCTTATATAATAATGGTAGTTCTTTACCTTTAGGTTTATTAATTTATTTAAATTTGGATAATGTTTAGTGGTTAAACATTTGGAATCTTAAATTTTTAGAATAAAGGTTGAATTAGATTTTAGAAATGTATTATTTAAATACATTTGAATAATTAATAAGTCATTAATAAGTAAATAGATTAATTTGGAAATAATTAAGATAATTTAGAAATTTACTTATTAAATTGATTTTAATTAATGTTTTGGATTAATTTATAATTAGAAATGATTAATGAATGATTAATCTAAGGTAATTTTCTTAAGTGAGTAATTAATGGAAATATTGTTAATTAAATAAGATAATTATCTAAGGATAATTAAATAGTTAATTAATGTAATTAATTTTGATAATTTATTAGATTAATTAATTGATGGTAATCAATTGTAATTTGATGAGCATAATTACTTTATAAAAGTAATTAAGGGATTAATTACTTATTGTAATTAATTCTGATAATGTGTTTTGCTAAATTAATTAATTTAGTTTAATTAATTTAAGAAAAAATTTAATAATTTAATGATAGTAATTACTTAATGTAATTTATGGAGCAGGATTTCTTAGAGAAGTTTTAATTGATAATTACTGGAATGTAATTAAGGAAAGGTGTTTTATTTTAATAAAGTAATTTGGATAATTACATATGTAATTAATCAAGGATTAATTAATACAGATAATTAATTATTGGATAATTAATTTATTAATAAGTAATTAAGAGAAGTTAATTACCGGATTTAAGTATTAATCAAGGTGATAAATAATTGTATTTTAATTTTAGAATTAATTACTAGATGTAATTAATTTTAACTGAGTGATTAATTTAAATATTAATTAGAGATCATTAATTATTATAATTAATGATGTAATTAAGAATTGTTTAATTAAGTATTAATTAAATAATTAAGTAATTGTAATTAATTAAGGATAAATGTAATTAATTATAGTTAATTAATAAATTAAGTAATTAAATGTTAATTACTTATGATTAAGGTTAATTAATTCATAAAATTAATTAAAGACTAATTACATATTGTAATTAGAGGGTGATTAATTATAGATGTTTAATCAAGTTGAATACTTAATGAATGATTAATTAACTAGGTTGATTAATCAATAAATTTATAAGCAGGATTTACAGGTGAGTAATTAATTTAATTTATTTTAAATTAATTAAGGATAGAAGTAATTAATTTAATTCAATTTAAAATTAATTATAAATGATGGATAATAAATCATTGCTTATGGACGATATTGATATACCTTTGGATGGTTGTGATCTCAGAAATGAGATGAGTAGTATCTATAGGATACGGATGCTTAGTTATAGTATGATGGATTATTTTGGTTGTGATGATTGTCTGTTGTTATGATTATCTGTTGTGATAATGTTATGGGTTATCTGTTATGATGAGAATATGTAGTTTATCTATCTGTGTGAAATAGATAAAATAAAATGAGTTAATTGGTTAAAGCCCTTAAGTATAACTTGGACATTAAAATGGCTTTTGGTTTCGGTGAGACCGGGTTCGGGTTTCCATATTTGGATATCCGAAAACCACATCGATTCCAATTAAACGTTAGGTCATTAATCCAAGTGGAGCAAGTGAAGACTCGAGGTGTAAGGGCTATACGTCAGTATAACTCTGTGGGTGATTCCGTAATGAGTTTGACTGAATAGAACTTATAGGTTCGAGATGGTGATTTAGAGTGCAAGGGTTATCCGTTAACTCTGAGGGTGATTCCAATACAAGTGTAACGAGATAATGCCTTCGGTTTCGTTCGAACCCGGAACGAACTTGTATGGATTGAATGCTTTCAGAACATCGTCAGGTGGACGATGAGCATTCTAAGATAGATGTGTTCTCTAAAGGTAATCGTAGCCTGAAGCCTCATCAACCGGGAATGGCTAAAACAGGGGAGGTGCAGCAAGGCTTCGTGGGTAGCCCCCACTGGAGAGTGAGATTTACCCCTGTCTAGAGGTCCCTTTTTATTCGGCTGTGTGGACGATTGTGAGCTCCAACTGTCGGGGTGGTCTTGTTCGGAACTATTCAGTAAGGAATGGGTCCGGCCTTGTGTTGCAGAGGAGCAGGCGTACTCCTCGGTACGGTGATCCAGGCCACGTACTGTGACCGGCGGTACCCCAGTAGCCCTGCCATTGATGGAATCCAAAATCCAATAAGTGCCCGAATGGTTTTGATTGTGCCCAACTATGTTGGAACGTGAGATGTAAGCATTCCAGCTATTTCTGTATTTTATTTTGAAAACCCTAGACACTATTATAATATCACTGGATTTCCTATCAAAATTTTTGGTTAGCGTAAGGTAAAAACTTTTCCATGTTTATGTGTGGGAAGTCTTACGTGATACCTTTTGTTTCAAAGGATTTTATAAAGTTAAGCAACTTTTAAACCCGTTTACTCACACCAGACCCCTGTCTGACCCGAGTGTTTATTTTCTGTTTTATTAAACTCTTGGGTACTCATATTGTGTATGAGTAGTCAAGTGATTCAGGATTGCTTTGACGAGTTCTGGAGGAGATAATGGAGCAGGAGGCTTCGGCGTGTGTGTATATATATATATATATACATATATATATATATATATATAGTGCTTCCACTGTCTTTGAGTTGTACCTGTTTTTCTCTGATATACTTGAATTGTAATCGCTAAACAAATGTTTATAACTGTCTAGTTTGTGTTGTATTGGCTGTAAAACTCTGATGTATATGATACTATGTAAAGTATTATGTGATATAATATAATTTATTCGTTCCACTGTGAGATTCTGATGTTGTCTGTTTCTTTCTTTTCTTTCTTTTCTCTTTTCTATCCCTTTCTTTCTTCTTAACGATGCGACTTCCCATATTTTGGAAGTTGGGTCGTTACATATTTATTTAGTTAAAATGGAATGGTTAACTAATAAATTCATTTAAAGGGATTTAAATTTGAATTAAATAAGTAATTAATTAAATCTATGGAAGTTAATTGTTCAATTTATTCAGATATTAATAAAATTGTATAAATATTTATACAAGGTCATAAACTTAAAAGAAGCGAGCCGAGTTGGAAGTGAGTTGCAAGACAGGAATCAAAGGTGAGTAAATCTCACTATGTTGGATTTTAATTTAAATTTAAATGGTTAAATTGTAATAGTTTGTTAAATGATTAAATTGATTTGATGTGCACTGATGATGATGTGGCTTTGGTTTTGATGGGTGCTCGAGTTAACTACAGTTTGACTCAAAGTATTTAGGGTTTTAAACTATTTAAAACTTAAATTGTAAATAAGAAGCTTAATGATTTGTAATTCGTTGAAATAATAGGGTAATTAAAATGGATAATTTATTAATTAAATTAATTAATAAATCGAGTTGATAAATTAGTAAGTAAAGGTTTGAATTCATTAAGGTTTAAGTTAATTTAGTCGAATTAATATAGAAAAACCAAAGGATGGTTTGATAGAAATTTCTTAATGGTATTAATAAAATATAATTACTTGGTGAAATTAATCAAGAGATTAATTAAGATGATTAATAAAGGAGTAATTGATTTATTTAATGAAGTAACTAAAAGAATAATTAATTACAGTTTGGAATTAATCGAAAATGATTAATATTGTGGTTTAATTAAGATAAATAAATTTGATTAGGATAAATTAAAATAAAATTGGAAATCCTTAATTTATGTAATTAAAGATGTAATCAAAGATCGATAAATTAAGATTAATTAATCCATAATCAATGACTTACGAGAAATTAACTAATATAAGTAATTAAGGATAAATGAAATTAATATAGTTAATTAATTTATGAGGTAATTAAAGATTTCTTATTGATTTTGGTTAAAATTAATTAACATCGTGAAATGGATTAAAGTTAAATTCTTGAATAAAATTGAAGGATAATTAATCCAGAGTGATTAATTAAGATGAAAATGATAGGATGATGAATTAATTGATTTGAAATCAATTAATGTTTAATGGAGAAATCTAAGTGGAGGAGATTAGTAATTCAATCAGGATTAATTTAATTCAATTAGAATAAATTGAATCGATTTGTGTGATTAAGCTTTGCTTATGGATGATTGAATGATATTGGGTGTTTTGAATGAGTCGATACCTATGATATGAAATGTTGTGTATTTCATTTAGATAACTTGGGTTTGGATGACATGAGAATCAAAGAGGCCGGATTCGGGTATTGGGAAATACCCGGAACTACTTCGAATTTTTATAAATTGATATGTGAGATTAACAAGTTGGAATGAAACATTTTTGAGTGAATCAGATATTTGATCGAAATGTTGGCACTTAGGAAACTTATGTGTGAAATAAATTATGTCTATGACATATTGTGGATTTGTAAAATTGATTTGAGTTACCCCGGGTTTTATTTTAATTGTTTGCTTGGAATTCCTTGTTAGTTGGGTTTACTCACGCTGGTTTCTAGCCTGACTCGGGTGTTACTTTTGTGTAATGCTCGGGTCAGACCGAGTATTACAGATTTCCAGGTTAGGACGTTCTGGAGCTCAGGAGGCGAGTTGGATGGCAATAGCGTATAGAGTATTTCCACTGTATTTATATTATTGTAAATCTATGAGATGATAATTGTGTATATTCATTGACTGTACATAATGTGAAACTCTGATGTATGTTAAATGTAATCGACGGATATATTATTCTTTTGGAGGCCGTTATTATTTATTATTATATTTTATCCGCTGCGTATGTGAGATGTTAACGTTTCTGTTCTTCTTCTTCTATCTCTTTCTTCTTTTCATAACTATCTGGAATTTTCGGGTTTGAAAATTTCAGGTCGTTACATTTGCTATCAGAGCAGAAAGGTTAAGCGAGAACCTTGGCTCTGGTGGGGATTACTCATTAAATAGAGTCCAAAGAACTCTAGAATGAGTTGAGCATATATATATGAGCGCGTATTTGTTATTTTCTTATATAAAGATTTTAAATGATTTTATATAAGATATATATTTTGATATGTAAAACAATATTTTATTCTAATAAATATTAAGCGATTTGTTGTTAAATTATTTAAACTATAATTAAAGAGTAATATAATGCGACCAAATTGAAGACTTGAATTGGAATTAAATTAAGTAGAAATAGAAATACAACCAAATTAAATTTAATGGATTGAAAATGAAATTCTAAATACGGTCCCAGAATTCGGAAATTTTGTTTGAAAGTAATGAAAAATAATAAGTAAGTATTATTTGGATAACTGGGACTTGTTGCAAACAATGGTTTGTTGAAATTTGATTTGAACTTAAAACCAAGGGTGGTTTAAAATTTAAAACATGGCTGGTGGGGGGGGGGGGTCAAGAAATAAATATGTATGTATGAATATACATGGATATCAAAGATAATTTGAAATAAACTCTAAGAGGTTGAGTTTCTATTTTTCCCTTAAGTGTGATGTAAAAACCCAAAATGATATAAGTTTTGAACTTATAAGAGGGAAAGAATTTTGAAGTTTGAAGCGGGAATTCAATTTGAGTATGGTTGATAGGATTAAGTAAATTGGAATTTAACTTGGGAAAAGTTAAATAAGTTTGAATGAACAACTTGAATTTGAGATTTTAAGATGAAATTGGAATTTAACTTGGAAAGTTAAATGGATGGACGTTTTAAAATACATTGGATGATATCATCCTATTGTTAATGAAAATCTTTAAATTGAGAATGGTACTGTATAAATAAAATAATTTAAATAATTGAATTGTAAATTAAACTTGTTTAAGAACCGGCTTCGAACTGGAAGATAAAATTTAATAATAAATTAAATATTTAAAATAAAATTGTATCGAACTCTTATTTGAACCTTGAAATACATAAGTAAAGATAATTTAAAATGGAATTTGAGAATTGGACTCGGAAATTAAATTGTGTAAAAACTTTAAATAAAAGTTAATTTGGTTAAAGAGTTAAACCTACCTTTGAGGATTTAACTCGAATTTATATAATTCGAGATAGTTCAAATTCAAGATTGAAATTAAATTGGTTCAAAATTTAATTTGGTTTGAATTAATTGAACTGGAGTTTGAAGATGTATAAGTTTAAGAATTTAATTGGGAAATTGGATTGGATTATGTTGAAGTAATTTGAATTTGAAATAGGTTCAATTGATAATAATTTAAATTAATTGGAATAATTTGAAATTATAATTAAAGTTGAACAGTATTACAATCAAATGGAATTTAATTTAAATTGGGAAGGAAATCAAGATTGATTCAATTTGAATTGGGTTTAAATAAATTTCAACAGAAATGGAAGTTATTCAAGTTAGAATTGAGTCATTTAAATGGAAGTGTAAATTTACATTGAATTGTTGGGGAAGTGAACAGTTTGACTCTTGACTATTTTCAATATAAATTGTTTTGATATAAACTTATTTTTCTAAGCTATTAAATATATACAACCTTTCTTTCTTAAAGCCAAATTATTTTATACTTGTTTTACGATTATTTTTGGAGCTATTTAACCATTTTTCAACTGCTTTCTAAACTAATTACTATTTTTCAACTATTTCACAAACTAATTTCTAATTTACGACTATTTTACAAATAGTTAACTATGTTATAGCTATTTTGCAAACTAATAATTATTTTTCAACTACTTATCTATTTTTAAAATTTTCAAGCTATTTTCTAAATATAAACTGGTCGGAGTTCAAACTGTTATTGATTTGAATACACAACTAAGATAAGGATTGAAGTGATAATTCAATGAGAATTTAAGGCAATTGTAAATAAGTGAAAGGGAATTAATGGAAATGTGAATAGGAAGAGAAATTGATTTTGCTAAAAATCAATAAAATTAAATATATAGGATGTACGTATATTATTCTATTCGCATAGTGATTTGATCCAGATTCGAACACATAATTTCGAGATAAATTATCGATCCGAGTTGGGATTTTTCACTCGATTTTCGACGGCGAACCTGGATATGGATTGTTGATTGGTTCTGGATATTCTCTATCATAGTTATAGCCATGCAAGGAGAATGACGGTTTCTAACCAAGAAATCAGATCTCTTGTGTGAGATCCATGGCATAATCGAGAGGCCGCGGAGAGCCTGCAGTTACATGGACTTTCGCTGCGATGGCAATGTAACTCTGGAATGTAACTGTGATCTATTGTGTGGGATCCATGGCGTAATCGAGAGGCCGCGGAGAGACTGCAGTTACATGGACTTTTGCTGCGATGGCAACGTAACCCTATAATGTAACTGTAACCATGAATGGGGATGATAATTTTCAGAGCATTCTCACCAAAGATATTTCCTCAATTTCTATATTTTCAATAAAATTATTTTCCAAGTATTTTCACTGGATGTTGAAAACGGGTTTACTAAGTACTTATAGATTTTCAGTCCTACGCCTGATCAACGTATGACTGAATTTCTTTGAGAACAAGGATGGACTGGTTGAGACATTGAGTTAGAAGAAGTATTTTTATAAAAGCTATTTTAATAGTATGAGGTGGATTTAAAAGCCTTTCTATTTTTTTTAAAAATAAAAGTGTTTGAATTTTGGGAAATGAAAGAAATCCAAACTGGAACTATAAATAAGATTTGACTCAGGGGAAATTTAAATGAAGTGAATTTTGAATAAAAAGTTGGAAGTAAGTTAATAAATAATTATTTGATAGTGTATGTTAATGAAAATTTAACTTGGTTAAACAAATGGATTGTAAATTAATAATAGAGTTTGGAAATGAATTCGAATTGTAAATAGAATTCGACTTGGATTTGATAATGAATTATCTAAGTAGAGGGGCTATACAAATAAAAATAAAATAGAGTTGGATCAAATACTGGTGGTTTGAATTGCAAATAAAATTCAAGTGTGATATGAATAATATTTAACGAAAGTTGCAAGTAAATTAGATATAAGAGAAGTGTCGCCATATGAAATTTATTTATAATAAACATGGTTTGAGTTGCAAAACAAACCCAAGTGAATAGAAATAAATTGAGAATGGCCTTGTATTAATAAAATATATTCGGAAATGAATTAAGTAAGTAAATGGAAAATTTAAAATGGGTTAATTGAATTAAATAATAATTAAATGAAGTCTAATTGAATAAAAAAACACCAAATCAAGTTGTGATTGGAATTGGATTATCAGACTGAATTTAAATTTGGTGGTATATTAATTTGAAGTATAAATGAGTTAAGTATGTGTTTGGATATTATTTTGATAAATTGAGAAGGTGAATTTAAAATTAAAATTTAAAATGAATGGGCTAACTGAATTTAATGGAGATTGATTAAATGAGAATCCAATAGAAGTAAACTTAAGTTTGATGTTGGAATAAATTAAAGTACTATTAACTTAAGTTTAAAATTTATGGAAGAATAAGAGTGAAAGCCCATTAAATAAAAGCTTGGATTGAATTAATTTGGGAATGGTTATAAGTATACAAGAATGGAATGTGTTGAGCTAAATAAATGGTTGGTTAATAAATTAGAAATGAAATGGAATTGAATACAGAATGAGTTGAAATTAATTTAAAGTAGTTATAAACTGAAATAGATACTCTATTAAACAAATATCGTCGAAATTGCATAAAAATGGTTGTCGTTCGACGTAAATAAAAGTAATTAAAACGCTATTAGTTAATAGAGATTAAATAATCTGAATCATTTGAAGTGAATATGAGCTTGTTTGGATTAAAAATCAATGGAATGTAAGAAATTGAGTTGCAAACCATTGAAATTGAATGAAATGGTTTATAAATTGGTTGAAGGCAATTGAATTAGGTTTGAAAACATATAAATTGCCTATGGAAGTTATTTTGAATGCATTTCTTTTAGAATTGAAGCGTTATAGCTGTTTAAGTAAGATATATGTTATAAACTTCATATATATAGTGCTTATACGTGTAAATTGAGTAAGTGCAGGTACCTGAAGGCCGTTTGGATGGATTTGCATGCACTAATTGCTAAAATAAATAAGCTGCTTGCTTAAAATGCTAAATAAGGTATGCCTACGCAATAAAAATAGGAAATATGAACTGTTTTTGCTTTTTCCGACTGGGTGGGTCGATGTATATATATTTATATCTCTTGTCAAATTGCAAAAGCTCCTCCGTACAAAGGAGACTTTGCCAAAAAAATTTCAAATTTTTGGGAGTTAGAAAATTTTTGAAAATTTTTGGGAAAATTTTTGTTAACGACAAAACAATTTAAAATTCAAATTTAAAGTAAATTTGTAGATGAACTAATACGAATCAGTTATACTTGAAAGATAAAATTTAATATTCAAAATTTAAAGTAAATTGAATTCGTATGAAAATGGGGAAAACTAATTTGAATAAAAGTGGGTATGAAACTAATGAAGGAAAATGTATACAATGATTTGGAAGGGTTACGATTGGATATTATTGGCAAGCAAGTTGTGTAGGTATTAATAGGGGGAAAAGAAAATTGGATTTGATTCCAAAAGATAAATGTGATTTGCCCGACAAAAAGTATGTATTTTAATTTCTATATGAAATTGGATTGGGTTTTTGATGTAGCCACTTGGCTTTTGTTTTCTTTTGGAATTTGGAAGCCCGTAGAGGCCTTTTGTAGTTGTACCGAGCTAGCCGCGTAAAGGAGACGTTGACAAAAAATTTCGGAAATTTAGAGAGTTAGAAAATTTTTGACAAAATTTGATAATTCCAAATTTGGTTTTAAATTGAATTTTAGATGATTGAGCAAGAGGGTATTGTTTGAAACTATAGAAGGTTTTAGGAAGTTGGTTAAGGTGACAGTGGGCCTTTAATAGAAGATAGTTGGTAGAATGTTGAATTGTGAGTTTTGGGAGAAGGTAAACGGGTATTGGACCATTCTTCCTATCTAGTAATTTCGGGGTAGAAATTCTTTTAAGGGGGGAGGAATGTGACGACCCGGAAATTTTAACAAAGTAAATTGGAATAATTAATTGATTTTAAATATTTAAAAGTTAATTATAACTTGAATTCCAGATATTAATATTTACTTGATAATTGAATTATTGAATTTTATAATTCAAAATTAAGTAAAATGTTGAGTCTGGAGTTTTAAACCTGTTAAAAATAATTTGAAGGCTTATAAATTTATAATGATGAATACTGAAGATAATAGGATGTTGAAATTCAATTTAAAGGTGGTTTGTTCAATTTTTAAAATATATCGTTTAAATTGAATTTAAAATAGCCTTCCAAGGCATAGTCTCGGAATTTGACGAAACCAGTTCCATTGGATCCGTAATAATTAGTATTATCGGATTTCAATTTTCATAGCAATCGGAGTTGTCGTTTGACCCCGGCAGCTCAAAACGCTTAGAAACTATTTTAATCGATTTAATTTAAAATTGATTGTTTACTTCCGTAACTCGTGCATACGATCGAATTAGGTTTCGAAACATGTTCCATTGTGTTCGGAATATGGGTAAAACCTTATAGGCATCGGGAAGCATACCTCATTAGGGGTTCCGAATTTTGAGATATGTTAAACGAGATGTTTTGGAATTAAATAATATTTTAAAATTCTTAAGTCAAATCCTATTTTTCCATCAGCCAACCTAAGCCGACAAGCACAGAAAATTCTGAACGCTAACATTATTTTGTCCCCCTTTTTCTTCTTTCGAAAAGAAAGAATACCAGAAGGGAACGAGTCTTCTTCCCTAAGCTAAAATCCATTTGTTAATAAATTGATGGCCGATATAAATTATCCAGGACCTCGTTGTTCCCCTCATCTATCCTCGTTTTCATTCAAAATCGATTCGAAATTGATAAATAGAAAATGGCCGAAGCCTTTGATAAAAAAATATAAAAAAACCAACGACAAGCGATTCGAAATCAAATCGCGTCGTCGAGTGGGCTAGGGTTTTTGTTTCGGCGTGGGTCACTGTTGCACGCGTGAGGTGTGGTCTCGTGAGGCCGGTGGTGGCTTGGAGGTGAAGGAATTTTGCTCGTCGTCGAATTGGGTGGCACGCGATTCTCTGTGGGGTCGCGCGACATTGCGTCGCCGTGGTGAGCAGCTCTCGTGTGGATCGCGATAGAGGAGGGGCTGGTGAGGGGGCTTGCGACATCGCGATGGGGGAGTCTGCGTATGCTCGAGCATGAGCAGGTTTCGGCAAGCTAAGGTATATATTTTTATCAATTGATTAAAAAAAATATGCAGAGAGGTCACTGTAAATGTGAGTAGTTGTGTTTTTGAATTTGATTTCGTATAGGATATAAGACCTTAACTTATTGATTAATTTAAATATTTATACATGTATTTTTAATTTATCATTTATAATAATGAAATATTTATTTAGTTAAAATGGAATGGTTAACTAATAAATTCATTTAAAGGGATATAAATTTATATTATAAGTAATTAATTAAATCTATGAAAGTTAATTGTTCAATTTATTCAGATATTAATAAAATTGTATAAATATTTATACAGGGTCATAAACTGAAAAGAAGCGAGCCGGGTTGGAAGTGGGTTGCAAGACAGGAATCAAAGGTGAGTAAATCTCACTATGTTGGATTTTAATTTTAATTTAAATGGTTAAATTTGAATAGTTGGTTGAATGATTAAATTGATTTGATGTGCACTGATGATGATGTGGCTTTGGTTTTGATGGGTGCTCGAGTTAACTGCAGTTTGACTCGAAGTATTTGGGTTTTTAAATTGTTTAAAACTTAAATCGTAAATAAGAAGCTTAATGATTTGTGATTCGTTGGAATAGTAGGGTAATTGAAATGGATAATTTATTAATTAAATTAATTAATAAATCGAGTTGATAAATTAGTAAGTAAAGGTTTGATTTCATTAAGGTTTAAGTTAATTTAGTCGAATTAATTTAGAAAAACCAAGGGATGGTTTGATAGAAATTTCTTAATGGTATTAATAAAATATAATTACTTGGTGAAATTAATCAAGAGATTAATCAAGATGATTAATAAAGGAGTAATTGATTTATTTAATGAAGTAACTAAAAGAGTAGTTAATTACAGTTTGGAATTAATCGAAAATGATTAATATTGTTGTTTAATTAAGATAAATAATTTGATTAGGATAAATTAAAATAAAATTGGAAATCCTTAATTTATGTAATTAAAGAAGTAATCAAAGATTGATAAATTAAGATTAATTAATCCATAATCAATGACTTACGAGAAATTAATTAATATTAGTAATTAAGGATAAATGAAATTAATATAGTTAATTAATTTATAAGGTAATTAAAGATTTCGTATTGATTTTGGTTAAAATTAATTAACATCGTGAAATGGATTAAAGTTAAATTCTTGAATAAAATTGAAGGATAATTAATCCAGAGTGATTAATTAAGATGAAAATGATAGGATGATGAATTAATTGATTTGAAATCTATTAATGTTTAATGGAGAAATCTAAGTGGATGAGATTAGTAATTCAATCAGGATTAATTTAATTCAATTAGAATAAATTGAATCGATTTGTGTGATTAAGCTTTGCTTATGGATGATTGAATGATATTGGGTGTTTTGAATGAGTTGATACCTATGATATGAAATGTTGTGTATTTCATTTGGATAACTTGGGTTTGGATGACATGAGAATCGAAGAGGCCGGATTCGGGTATTGGAAAATACCCGGAACTACTTTGAATTTTTATAAATTGATATGTGAGATTAACAAGTTGGAATGAAACATTTTTGAGTGAATCAGACTATTTGATCGAAATGTTGGTACTTAGGAAACTTATGTGTGAAATAAATTATGTCTATGACATATTGTAGATTTGTAAAATTGATTTGAGTTACCCCGGGTTTTATTTAAGTTGTTTGCTTGGAATTCCTTATTAGTTGGGTTTACTTACGCTAGTTTCCAGCCTGACCCGGGTGTTACTTTGGTGTAATGCTCGGGCCTGACCGAGTATTACAGATTTCCAAGTTAGGACGTTCTGGATCAGGAGGCGAGTTGGATGGCAATAGCGTATAGAGTATTTCCACTGTATTTATATTATTGTAAATCTATGAGATGATAATTGTGTATATTCATTGACTGTACATAATGTGAAACTCTGATGTATGTTAAATGTAATCGACGGATATAATATTCTTTTGGAGACCTTTACTATTTATTATTATATTTTATCCGCTGCATATGTGAGATGTTAATGTTTCTGTTCTTCTTCTTCTATCTCTTTATTCTTTTCATAACTATCTGGAATTTTCGGGTTTGAAAATTTCGGGTCGTTACAAAGTCATAATGTGGGTTCAAATATCCATTTTCATGATGTTAAATAACATATGGATTCAAATGTTTTAGAAATACCATGTGGGTTCAAATCTCTCAAATTTCCATGTATTGGAAGAATCAACTTAACTTTGAATTATCAGTAGAATAATATCAAATTCCACCAGCAGATAGCCATCGATGACCATCGACAACCGACGAAATAGCCATCGGAATAGCATACGTGCTTTCTAACTCTTTTTGAGGGAATCGACCATGGCTTTCCGACGGCTTCCTACGGTGGTTAACGACGGTTCTCCGATTGCTGATGGTAGACCAGTCAACGGATGCTTTCAGATGCAGATAGTGCAATATCCACGCCGCATCCGAAATCATTTTTCGGATATCAGATATCCGCATCCGCGGATACGGACGGATATCAGATAATTTTCATATCCACTAACAACTAATAAATCAAGAATTATAAAAAGAAAATTTCAGTTTAACATAAATATATTTCAATCTCATTGATTATAAAAGTGTTAAAAATTAATAGATATGATGATAATAAATAGTTTCAAGCAGTTAAAAAGTATTAAGTGCATATAATATAGATTACTAACTTAATAAAACAATAAAAAATATCTTTCATTGCATTAAAATACACATAATTTGAACTATAATCTTGAAAAAAACCGGACGGACAATTTTCGGATGTAGATGTCTTTGTATCCACATATGTATCCATTTTTCCGAATATAGGATATTTATCCACTTTTAGGATGCGGATGCAGATGGATTTGGGATTTTTCGGGTACCCATTGACAACCCTAGTTGATGGTGTACACATTGCCGCGAACCTTACCAATATTCTGTCGATAGCCGTCTCTATCCGTCAGAATATTGTGACCAGATAGCCATCGCTATCTGTCGGAAGCCGTCAGTAATCTAGATGTTTTTTTCCATTCCCAGCAACCATTTGATTCACATACAATCCATATTTATCAATATATATCACAGCTTCGTTTCACACACACACACACAGATATATATATATATATATATATATATATATATAAAAGCTAAAATCACATATTATACCAACAATAATATTAACAACAAATCAAGCTCAACAATCCAACAAACATAAAATCAAACATCCAACGTCTCTACAAAATGTAGCAAGCATATCCAACCAACATCAAACATCCAACATCTCCACAAAATGTATCGAACATACCCAAATCAACATAAAATGTCCAACCTCTCATCAACGTATATCAAACATAACAAAACACATCAACTCACCATTTCCAAGTGTGTACATACAATGTCCAAACACAAATACAAAATAGCGTACCTATCAAGGCTCGTCCTCGCCTCCGAAAGCATCGGACGACAAAGGGAATGTCCCTTTCTACTCATACTCCGCCAAGCGTTGGTTTATCTGCATCATCTCCACAGCACGAAGGCGGTCTTGATCCTATAGCCATGCAACAATGACTCTCAGCTCTGCAATCTCTGCTTTGTCCTGAGCTTTTTGGTGCACTTTTTGGAAGGTCTGCAAATAGAAATAAGTCGTTATGGAACTTATGTAACTTTTATAGAAATTGTGCAACTCTTATAAGGTAGTTTATTTTTATAAATTATCGCTTGGTTCCCAAAGCCAAAATGCCTACATCGCGACATTGGTTCCATGATAGAGTCAGAAATAGCATAGTACTCATTACGTGTCAATTCATCCCGTCTCGTTCCCTCCAGCATCTGTGCTCGTGCTTCCTGGAATTTTTGCTATAATGCAAAAGAAAATATAATTGAAATTTACACAACATTATTTTAAATCTTTATAACTAATTACTTAAACTAATCATTATTAATAACCTAAAATTTAAAATATGCTTACATAGGAAGCGACCGCTTTATCCTCATCCTCCCATGCGAACGTGAGGTTGCCAGCTTTTCCTGTCTACTTGATGGCATGAGTATGAGCAAATAAATCCATATATGAGACGTGACCTCCATGCGCATTTTCCTGAAATAATTAGTATATATGTATTACTATTGTAATAACTGTCTATTAATAACTTATAACTTAAAATATACAAATTTAATAACTATTTATAATTAAAGTTAATAAATTTATCAGATCCTCAAGATGATGCTAGAATGACTTAGAACGACCGTAGTGTGTGACTGGGTTCTTGTTTCTATTCGCGGAGTTCCTCTCTAACTCTGCCTCTAAATTTTAATTGGACATTTTATTTTATAGCCGTGAAACAAATTTAATCGATATACGATAGACTTTCATTAAATTCATCGTTATTCCACCAAGCAACCCAAGCATTCCAAACCCTAGCACCCATCCAGATAGGCTTCTTCCCTGATTTCCTAAGGCCAGATTTTGTGTTCCGGTGATTCTTAACAATTTAAACTCCAATGGCGCTGGCAAAGGTGAATGCTAGCTTCCTGCAATTCTATCGCTCCTTGACATTTAAGAAATATAAGTTTTACATTTATACTTAATTATCAAATTATAAAGTGGTAATATATATTGATATATAAATTTACATTCTCAAGGAAGTCCCGCCAGATACTCTGCTTGATGGGGTCTGGGATCTTACTTCATTTAGGCCAACATGTAGTCATCCCGTGAATGTAATACTGCTTAGAAATACTAAGACCAATCCCTGATGGCTCCATCTCAAATCCCTTATGTTATATATGAGATAAACATTGAATAAATCATGACAAATATATGATACACAAAATATTTTTAATGCTAACAATTTTAATACTTATGATCCATCCGCTTTAGACTGCAAATTCACTATAGTACGCGGTGCCTGCTTTGATGGGCCACTGCCATCACCTCCAGCGGCGGTTCCTCTCTGAGAAGAAGAGGGGAAACCTGAATGGAAAGAACCACAATGTCGGAGAAAAGACATAATATCTATCATAAACATACCATTTTATTATGGCAGAACATATCATTTAATTGTAAGAAAGTCTATCACTGTTAATGAGAAAAATGTAACATAAATAATCGCATAAATTACCTTCTATTAAAATGTACATTATTAATCAGTCGTCGTCGTTTCTGATTTAGACTAAATCTCGTACTCGATATTGTTTTCTTCTACAGTCTCAAATGCTTCTACTAATGCATTTGGTTCGTCATTTCGAGGTCCAAAATCGATTTGATCATCGTTTAGGATTTCTTAGCAGCATCCAATAAATCATAGATTTTTTTTCCTCCAACATTTGGTTCTTCTTCAACGTTAACATCATCATTATCAACTTCAATTGTAGGCAACATTGATCGTGCTGCATCTTCAACCATATCTTCTATGAGATCCGTCATAATAATTTCATTACCATCCTCCTCCTTTGATTGTACATGATTAGATGCATAAATTTCTCCATGACGATCCCACACCAAATAATTTGGCACGAAACCATATTGGTGCAAATGAATTATAACCATATCCGATATCAAATGCTTAAACAATTTGCACATACTACATGGATAATGAATTTCTTTGTCGTTTCCATTACTACGTAAAGCGAATTCAATAAATATGTGTACACCATTATAAAAATGTCCACTTATTGAGCCTCCCATTTCCCTTCGTTGTTGATACATTCAGCTTCGGTCAATAAAATAATTGACCATTTTTCTTACATTAAAACATATGATAGAAATTAAAAAATGTATTAATAATTTCAAGGATTAACATTTTATTTTTCATTTCATTCGTACAGTTTAACGTTTTATATATTATATAATATATATTTTTTATTTTTTATTTTTCATTTCATTTATACATTTTATTGTTTCTTTAACCATTATTCATTTTAATTATCTTTTATATATTTTACGGATTGGCATAATTAATATAATATTAAATGTTTAGGTTATTATTTTCTACTTTTGATGGTTGATCATCCTACTTTCCATTACAAACACAATAGTAATTACATTTCATAAGTCATTTCATTTTAAATGAGTCAATAAAATTTCTATAATACTTTCCCCGTGTTCCCTGTATCGTATACAAATTCGTGTACTCAAGGAACAAAAAGAAAGTACCGTCAAAATTTTATGAACCGTTTAAAATAAAATTATTTACAAAATGTAATTACTTTATTGTGTTTATAGCTTGTCCATTACAGGGACAAATTCGACAAATATCGTATCATATCAATATAGATGTCCGTTCTGTGACAAAGACGAATATCCATATAACAATTATATATAATACTTATCAAACAGGGCCAAAAACACTCTAAGGACTTATTAAAGCACTAATTATCATGTTCGACATTTTAGAAAACACATATACTAAATCATGCACGTCTACCATAGTTAACTGAAGCTAGCTCTAACACCCATATGCACAAATTAATCAATGTCTATACACTAACAAACACTAAACAAATTAATGTTTTCTACATTTAGATTATAATAACTGTAATTAACAATCAATGGGATATAGTAAATAATCAACGAGGTATTATAAGAAACTAGAATAACAAAGTAACCCTAATTCAACAAATCAAAATTAATTAGGGTTTATGAATAAAACCTGATTGGAGATTGATGAAGGGCCAAGGCTTGTCGACAGTGGAGAATGATGAAGTCGGAGATGATCGAGGAGGCACGGGGGGTGGCTGACGATGGGAAGGAGGTGATGGAGTTAGAGATTTAGTGAATTTATGGGAAAGGAGATAATTAATCAAGTCTTGGCTTGTTAGCTGTATACATGCTTATTTCTGATGGCTTTCGACGGCCGCTGATGGCATATTTACGTCAGTTTTCGATGTTTTACCATGGCCACTATATTTTATTTACATGAAAGTCATAGAGATCATTGGCTACCCGTAGTCGTCAGAAATAACTATCAACGGCCGTAAGAAGATTGCCTTGCTATTTACTGTTGTTCTAGGAGTGGATTAAGATTTCTACCCATATGCCTTTCGACCTTTTATCCATTTTAAATTCAAAGTTCTAATTAAAATATTATGTATATTTATATTTCTCTTATGTAGATGAGTACTTAAGATTATGGTATACAACAACCTTTAGCGAATTTCTAAAAGTAGTGTATTTGAACAAAATAAATGAACAAGCGATATTTTTTCTAGGTTGAAGAATATAAAAAATGTGTAATTTTTGCAGTAAAAAACTTGTTCGAAAACCATTGCTCTTATTATTGGCACGACAACAATCCTATGTTTTCAACTTTATCAATTGTATTTATATCACAAACACATTAGTTGCATATACTAAACTGTGAATATAATGGCTACGATAGATGGAGAGATTAAAATCACCATAAGATTTGATATAAAATCAAATAAATTTCCTATACATACATGTGATGGATAGTGGATTAACTTATGATATTGAAATAAAATGATTTAAATTTTAGTTTGCTTACAAATATGCAAATAACTTATGTAGGCTGAGTATTTTGAAAGATGTGGGTTACGACCCATGTTGGGAATGTGTAATTTTACTCTATTGAATTTATTTGATGCATATAGTTGTTGATGTTGATTTGGTTTTTCGATCGATTCGTCTAATCAATGTTATCGATAGGACTTTCAAAACACTTGAGCAGAATAAACTGACACAATAATATTTTTAAAATTTTGTAAATGAAATAATTTTGTATGATATATTATATATAAGTAAATTTTCTAAAGTTATATAATTAATTGAATCGGTTGTCAAGAGATAATAATATTTGATTTTATTTATGGTTTTGTAAACCATTGAATTTGTTATATATATATATAATTGAACTATAAAATATGGTTTATAAATTTATTTAGAATTTGAAATGAATTTAATATTGAGGATTTAAGAATTTAATTTCTGGTGATTTCCAACTTTGGTTTAAAGTTTAAAAATGTATAATATTTAAAGTAATTCGAATATAAATCGTTTCCAAAGAATTTTAGAATGTTTAAATCAATTCTCTCTTCTTTTATCGCTGGAAAATATGTGACGGCGACCGCATCATCGACATTCATTTTCAAATTTCAGTATGGAGAGACCATCCTATAGCTTTGCTACACTTTGTTTTGAAAAATGAAATTTCTTTGAATTCCTCAAATATGGCTTGATTTATAATATATATTGTTATATGATTATAGATTTGATTTGATATATATAGTGTATATATTTATCTCTAAATGGTGAAGTGAATCGGAAATTTAATTCTTAAAATTCTATGTTAAAGGATGATTTCAATATTAAAATGAAGTCAAAAAGTGAGTAAACATTTAAAAATTGAGAAAAAATTGAATTAGAAAATTTTACTTGTATAATACTCAATTACTTCCAATATATAACTTACCTGAATTATTCAAAAGTTGAATATGTAATTGGATAATATACAATATAAATGATTTATAAATAAAATTTGAGTGGTTATAATAAATATTATACACTTATTTTTAATTATAAAAATGTTAATAGAGATAAATAGAATAATAAGGTAATTGAATAATAAATGAGATAAATTATATAAATTTTGTTTTGAAGGAATTAATAAAATTTGGAATTAAATCAACTTAATGAAATATCTTGAATTCAAAATCAATTATTGAGTATTAACTTTTTTAAATTGAAATTTATATTGTTTAAATTAACTGTTTTATTCTATTTTTCAATTTATTATCTTTCTTGTTGTTTCTATTCTCCTACCTCTTTCCTTTTCGAGGTTGAAAAGTTTTAAGTGGGGGAGAGTGTAACAACCCATAAATTTTAGTGGTTTTATTTATTTATTTAATTATATTTTATGAAATTTTAAATAATAAAATTTTGAAATAAAAATATAATATTTGGAATACGTCTAATTAAACATAGCAAATGGTAAATTTCCATCTGATAATATTGAAATTTATTTTCTTATGTAATTTTATTTAAATTTGAATAAGTTAATATTGATGATAATAAAATATTTTCTAAACCTGAATATTTTTATACAAATTTTTTGTAAATCATCTTCTGAGTGAGACGTCATATTTCGTTTCTCCAAATTTTGACTGCTATTGCTCCGTTTATCCTATTTTCGACAAATTAGCAGCATTTTAGGTACCAATTATCGACTTTTGGTAGGATGATCATACCACTGTTATCTGTATACCGTTTTGATCATCTTATCGTGCTGATCTCGATAGTATATTCATTTTTGTGCCTCAGAGTCAGGTAAATGGCGAAATCCACAGAATGATTTCTGTACCAGTTCCGTATTCTGAGCCTTTTATTTTTGTTTTGTCCTTTGTTCTGTCCAAAGAGTAATGTTAATAGCCACCAGTTATTAATAAATTCTGAATTCAACTTCTAACTCTTTATTTTCCCTATGGTCCATATATTAGTGTTCGTTCTTTTCTTCGGTCTTTTCCTTTTCTCTTTTCGGTTCTGTCATTTCATATTGAAGATGAATATAAAAATAAAATATTGCAACAATAAAATAATTGCTTCATTCTGTTGTTATCTTCTCCATAGAACCACCATATACACTCTCTTCCCTTCACCCGCCGTCGATCATCAACCCAACAACTGACATCGGCCTCAACTCCACCTCCTCTTTTCATTTTCTCTGCCTCGACCGACCAAAGAAACACTCCAGCTCCTCTCGCCTGTGCACCGCATGCTGCCTAGCCTTATTCCTCCACGTTGACCTCATCCATCAACAGAGATCCACCATCATCTTCATCCTTTCAGCACTTCTTTCTTTAGATGCATGCATGGTATGTATATAATTATATTAGTTGTATATTTTATGTCTGTTCTTATAAATATATATACGGGTTCTTATTTATATAAAGTGGTTTCAAGTCGATTACTGTAAGTTTCATTTGAAGTTGCTCCCTATTGCTATATATATATATATAGTGTAAGTTTATATATATGTATGGTTATTGTTTGTATTTTCCACATTTTATTTATTTGTAGTTTTAGTATTTCAAAGTTTTGTTTATATAAAAGGAAAGAAATAGAAGTTTGAACAAGTTTGTTTATTTCGTGCAGTGTATATTGATTTATAGAAATATGAAATGTATGTAAGTTGTATATGATAGTTATATATAATATTATATGGCAAGTTATGCTGATTTTATAATAAATATGGTTCAAATATTATACATGGTGTTTATATATATATATATATATATATATATATATTATAAACTTTTGGGTTGTGGGTTCAATTGTATAAGTTATATATAAAAAATTTATAATCTGTTATCATATATGTTGGAATATGTATATGTGAAGAGTTATTTATATTATATGAAGTGCAAACTGTCATGTAGCTCTGCATAGAATTTTAAATACATATAGTTATATATATACTGTTGTTGTTTGGTTACAGTGTATATATATATATATATATATATAAATGCTTGTATATATGTTACTTTATATTATATAGGGGTTTATATCTACCGTATGAATGTATTAATATATATATATAGTATTATTTGTTTCAGATTTTATAAATGTTAGTCGCATATATGTTTATATGAGTGTTATTGATGATCTGTTATATATAAAATTTAGGGTAAGTTTGGCTCACATACCTAATAAGTTTCAAAATAGAGAAAACGTCCTTCCCAAACTAAACTTACATTTTCGGTCCCAATTTTCAAATTCGCGCACGCAAAAAGCCCAAATACCCTTTATGTTTTTAACATTTCAAACACGCATAACTTTATGCAGAAAAATCGGATCAACATACCGTCTTCACCAAAAAATAACAAATTTTATGATCTTTAAAATGCGATCCATTGTTGATACCAAAAATTCATATTTATAGTAAAGGTGCAATTATTTCATATATTTGCAGACAATTCAGCAAATTTTGAACACTTTCGATTGTTTTTCAAATTTACAACATTTGCAAATAATTATAGACATTTCTACAACTATATGTATAGTTACAGAAATTTCTGCAACTATTGCATATAGTTGCAGAAATTTCTGCAACTATATGGTATATTTGCAGAAATGTCTGCAACTGTTACATAAAGTTGCAGACATTTCTACGACTGTTGCATATTTGCAGAAATGCAACTATTGTATATACTTGCAGAAGTGTCTACAACTATTGCATATAGTTGTAGAAATTTTTGCAACTATATGGTATAGTTGTAGAAATGTCTGCAACTATTGCATATAGTTGCAGACATTTCTGCAACTATTACATATAGTTGCGGAAATGCAACTATTGCATATACTTGCATAAATATCCACAACTATTGCATATAGTTGCAGAAATTTCTACAGCTATTTTATATAGTTGTAGACATGTTTGCAACAATTGCATATAGTTACTGAATTGTTTACAACTATTGCATATAATTGCAGATATTTCTGCAACTATTGTGTATAATTGCAATTTTCCATTGAAATCGAGAAAGCTGAGTTCGCCATTGAAGAAGAAGATGAAATCAAGAAACATAAGTTCACCAATGAGGAATAAGATGAAATCAAGAAAGATAAACTCGTTATTAAAATCAATCGTGCAAGAAGCGGAGGGGTATTTTAGGGAAAAACAGCCGAAATGAAAAACAGGGACCTGCAAATTATGTTTTCTTGCTTGAGGAGTTTTAGTGAATTAAGTTTACTTTTACCGATGCGTGCCTAATATTCACTAAAATTTATATATATTTGTTTGTGTATATATATATATATATTATTTTGGGTTTAATGGACAAGTTTAATAATTTATTCATATATAGTTTTAAACAATAGTGTAGTTGTATTGGCGTTATTTATGTCTTGAACTATTTTACAATTGCCTTATATATATAAACAGAGTTGGTTAATACTTTGAAAAGGATTTTTGGTTTAAAATGTATATAGATAATATGTTTAATATTGTTTGAAACATTTTGTAAATTATGGACTTTTATAAATATTGATTTCAAGGGAACGCAATACGAAGATTTATCTTATATATGTGTTTATTATAAAACAATGATTTTGAAATACATATTTAATTAAATTTAAAAGTGTGTGTGAATTTAACCTATGATTATATAAGTTCACTTATACCAATTATCTTCATCGATCCAGTTCTGATTTGATTTCATCAATTCCTACTTATGAGTTTGTTTGTCGAATTCGTGCCAATTTAGCTTTGCTTTGGAATTCGTAGCTTGTTGTGTTGTCTATCTTCTCTAGCCTCGGAAGGTGAGCAATCACTCATGATTAACGTTCTTATATTTATTAAATTTGATTTCAATTGAAACGACAATTGAAATATGCTGCTATTAGTTATTTACATTGTTATATATATGTTGTTATCTGTATCAGTTCATCTGTGACATCTGACACCATTATCTGTTATTTAATTTGATGACATATGCCTGTTATATTATTATCATATCTGTTATAACTCTGCAAGTTCCCTCGTAGTATAGAATTCACTATGGGTTGAAATGATACATACCCGAACGATCTGTAGAATATGTGAAAATCGTTATGAGTTGAAATGATAAACCCAAGCGATTTTTATTGAGTTGAATTTGGGATTGCGGGTTGAAATAGTATATACCCATATATATTTAAACTGCGGATTAAAATGATAAATATCTATATCACTTGACCATAGAATAGAGAATTATATACAGGCACCATTGGTCTATATATATTTTTGAAGTGATTTTCCAAGTTTAAAGAGATATATACATGGTTTTATATAAATATTGATTTTTAAATATTATATATATATATGTTATTTTATATATAGTTAAATCTTTGATTTTTAAAATTATATGTTTAAATTTTTTAAAGGTTATAAGTTAGTTTTGAACTTATAAATTTTAAGTTTTTCTTATAATTTTACTATTTTGAAATATATATAAAATAAGTTTAATAATAAGATTTAATTTAATAAAGTTGATTTATTTAAAAGTAACATTTTTAAGTATTTATTTAAATATATATTCCAAAATAGACTTTTATAATTATTTTTATAAGTTAAGTTTGAGGAAATGATTTTTATAAATTGATTTTTGTTCAAAGTGATTAATGAATATTTCTAGTTAAATAAATTGAAGGAAATGTTTAATGATTTGAAATTTGGGTTTTATTGCTACTCAATTTATTAAGTGAATATTTCAAAGCTAAATAATAATAAAGTGAAATTGGGATATAAATGAAATTATCATATTTAGTTTTGAAATGTTAAATATTTAAAGCTTTGAAATAAATTGGAATTGAAGGGTTTATTTTATGGTTCAAATAGGCATTTGAAATCGATATATTTTGAAATGGTTTGTTGAGAAACTGAATGGAATTGAAATTGATGATTTGAGATTTGATTAAATTTGAATTTTTGGAATTCGAGTTGATTTGGAATCGGTTTATGAAATTTGAGGACGCTGTTTTATTATATAAATTATTTTTAAATTATATTTAAAACTATTTTATATTTTACTATATAAATTATTTTAATACAAACTATTTTAACATAAATTATTTTTAATATAAACTATTTTAACTTACAACTCTTTTATATAAACTATTTTACTTTATAAACTATTTTATTATATATTCTACTTTAATATCTAAACTGTTTAAGTGGTAAAAGTTATGTTTCAAAGTTATGAATTTCAAAGTATTATGTCTTGAAAGTGTTATAATTTCAAAATGTATTGGTTTCGAAAGTGTTATAACTTTGAAAGTACTATGATTTTGGAAAAGGATATGTTTGAGATGGAAATGACATCGTATTGATATGGTTTTTGAAATGGAAATGATATTTTGGTTTTGAAGTATAAACTATTTTGAAATGACTGCGGTGTTATATTAACTTTTGTTTGTTAAAGAGACCGAGATCAGAAGTTGTCATACTCTCTGCCAACTCCGAAAACTGCTTTAACAACCATGTACGCGGTGGAGATACAGAATGAAGTAGGATGGTGGCGATGTCCTATTGAGGTATATACATGGACCCGACTCTCGTAAGTTGGCATAAGGTGGCTAAAACAGAAGCAATTGACGGGCCAAATGAGGTAGCTCCTCCGATCGGACACACTCCTTCGATACTATATTTTGACTTTGTGATTGATTTGGTGGCCACTTTTGATTTTTGATTTGAGAGTGTGGCTCGAGGTGGGCGGTAGTGGCTTCTATGCGTTACCACCAGCTCGGAAATGTAATTGGTATATCTACCCTGGCATTGCCTAGTTGTGCCGTGTCATCTACCCTAGCATGCCTTATACGAGTTTGTTTTGTACCATACCTATGGAGTGCCCTCTAACGACGCCCAATACGGGGGAGATTACGGTACTGTATAGACTATGGGAACATATAAAATGTGTTAAGGGGGATATTGGTAACGCCTTAATGCTATTTTAATACTTTACTATAGACATTATTATAATAGTGTATATTACTACATTGTAGATATTTTAATGGATCCTTAGAGGATGGTTATCCCAAACATCCTTTGAATTACTTGTATTTCAGTTGATATTTCACTTGAGTTGGAATTATTGATATAAGAATGTTAATCTTGACTCGAGTGTTTTGTGTTTTGCTTTATGCTCGGGTCGAGTGATACAGCTTTTGAGACTCACCTTTGGAGTTGGAGCTTCGTTTGTAGTTCCATCTACATCTTTTCAGCTTATAGTTATTCAGTTGATTCCAGTGATGTATTCAGATCTAGTATTTTGACTTCTGCATTTGGGACTTCTGTTGTATCTTATTTAACTCTGTTATATATTTAGTAGCTTCATGAACTACTATTCTTTTTTTTCCACCGCATTATTGTTATATTATTCTATGTCTATGACTCTGTTATTATATTATTTATTGTATATACTGAGTTTTGCCAAATATAAATTAACAATCTGGTATTTTGAGCAATTCAAATCCGGAATGTGTGGATGCGAATGGTTGAAAATACTAGGATGTTACAGTAACTCTGTAACAACCCTGTATTTTGTGATTTTTTTTGTATATTTTAATTATTTTAATTAAATTTTGATTTAAAAACTTATTTTTTTATTTTGAATGATTAATTTTGTTACTTTAAATATAAACTTTAGTTTTGATATGAATTATCATTCCAAAGCATGACTAAAAAGAATATTTTCCAAAAAGTGAATTTTGGTCAAATTAATCAAACTTTGACTTTTAATTTAAATTTTTAAAAGTTTGAAAATTTAAATTTTATCTTTTATTATGAAAGTACATAAAATTTTAAGAACATTGCTTTTCGTTTCGTTGAAAACGGATTTAAATTGCAAAAGTTATACTGTTTTCAATATTGTGTGTATATTGGGTTATTCAGCAATAGTCTTTATTTTAAATTTTATAAATGACATTTTATTTGATATATCTTATTCCAACTTGTATATTTATGTTATATTATGTATACTTTGACTTTTTGATATTTTTAAAATGATAATAGAATTTTTCAAAAATTTACTGTATTTATTTCCTATTTTTTAAGGTCGTTTTCTTATTTTCTGCTATTTTATTCATTAAAATTATATTGAATTTTTTTATTTGTTTTGTGAATGTACTTTTATTTTATATTATTATGTATGTTTAAAAATATATTACAAGCTCATATGAATTTTCTAAAATTTATTTCATGTAATTTCAAATTTTCTAGACTAGTTTACTATTTTAGCTATTTTCTTTAATTTAACTTTATATATTTAATCAATATAATATATATATTTATATTTTGATAAATTTTCGAAATATTATCTGCAATTATTATTAATTCCAGAATATCAAGTTATGTAAACAAATTTAAGAAGTTTGAAAGGTTTAAAGGCTAAGAAACGTAATGTCGTTTCAGGTTTCTTTTACAGTTTCTTTTGTCATCAATTCATCAGTTATTTTAGCCACTCCTTACTTTATTTATTTATTTATTTATTTATAAATTCACTTTTATTTTCTGTGTTTATACTTTATTAATATTAATTTTATATGTATTTTGATTAAAAATAGATTTTTCCAAAGATTATTTGGGTTGTTTCAATTTATTTAGCCTAGTTTCACATATATTGATATTTTCTTTATATAAATTATATAATTTAAAATGTATTTATTTATTTTTATTATTTACATTATTTATGAGATTATTTATCTATCTTATCAGGTTTTTTATGTATTTACAAAATAGAAAAGAGAAATTTGAAAGGCCTTAAACTTTCTATCTTCCTATAGGCCTTTATAGCCCACCCTTTTACTTTTAACCTAACCTTTCACCAATTAACCCTAACTATTCCTCATTTTTTTTTCTCCAGGGGACTTCCTCCTGTTATTCATGAATTTTCAAAGCTCCAAAACCCTAAAAATCATGGCCTCTATCTTGAAGAAATTTTTTTAGGTAAATTCCTCTTTTCATTCTACTTTTTCTCCTATTTCTATGCAAATTTGCCTTGCTTTCTCCCCTGATTGGAGCGGCTTTCCCCCTTGCTCCACGGCCACCACCCCCTTCCATCTCTTCCCGACCATCACCACCATCTAAGCCTATAGCCATGACCATGGCCGAACACCCCTTGATGGTCAAACTCTTCCAAATGCAACCAAAAGCCTAGATCTATGCTTGTTTGGCCTTTTCTTGCTCATCCACTTCAACCACCATCCTAACCACCACCATAGCAGCAACCACCACCTCTGACCTGATCATCACACACCCCTCCAACCTCTGTCCAGATCTGAAACATCAAGAGCTGAGCCAAACAATGCATGTAGACGAGCCTTGTGGTGCACCAAAACTACACTATGTTGCCTAGTCTCTTGATATTCTTATGTTGTAACTTCCTCCACAAGTTCTAGCCTTTATGCCATGCATTCCTATAATCAAACCTGAGCCAAAGTCATGTCAAACCTGACCTAAATAAACCCCTAGGTCGTGCAAAAGAATAGAGAAAGAAAGGCAAAAGGCATTGCATTCATATCTCTTTTTATTCCTTTTTATTTCAAAGTTATTTCATATCTAGTTTTATTGAATTTGTGTTTGTTTGGATATTTTGTTTTGGGTTGTAACACAAGTTCTAAGCTTGGATCTCTTCCCACTTGAGCCTATTGTTGTGTCATCGTGCCTTCTGGAATCAGTTGTGTCATTGGTATTGAAATCTCCAGCCATAAAAGGTGAGTAAAACTCACACGACGTTTATACTTATGCAGTTGTGAAACAACAACAATTGAATGTGTAGAATTTTATGTGATGTTATAACTGACCGTGATTATTTATATATGATGTTAAACCTGTTAAATTTCATGTCATATCATCTGTTATTATATATATGTTGTTACTGTTCATTCATATCTGTTTATCACCATTGCAAGTTCCCTGTAGACTAGATCACTATGGGTTGAAATGATACATACCCGAACGGACTTTAGAATAGGGAAAAATCGTTATGGGCTGAAATGATAGGCCTGAATGATTTTCAAATTTATTTCTTTTACTTGGGACTGTGGGTTTGAAATGATAAAACCCGGATTTTTCTTTGTAAATTACGGGTTGAAATGATATATTACCCGTATCACTTTACCTAGCGTAGAAAATTATATACAGGCCCGTAGTTAAAATATGTTTTCCTAAAATGTTTAAAATATTTTAGAAATGCAATTATTATAATATTTTGATTTAAAATTTAATAAAGTAAATTTTGTAAAGTATTATTGATTTTCTGAACAATTGTAAGTGAAATGAATTAATGAAAAGTTAGAAAATTTTGAACTTAAGTTATTTTGGAAAATTTGATTTAATTATAATTGGAAATTAAATTAAATATGAAATTATGATAAATTTATGATAATTTGAATTTAAATGAATTAAAAGTGATTTTATACCATATTAATGATTTTTAACAAATTTGAAATGTGAAATGAAAGAATATTTTAAGTTGAAATTTTGAAATATAACTAAAATTGGAAATTTATGAAGTTGACTTAAAAGTGAACTTTTAGTTAAGTAAATAAAAATAAAATTAAGTTATATTTGAGAATTTGAACTTAAGTGTTAAGTTGAAATTTAATGTAATGGATTTAAAATTGAACATTGCAATTTAATAAGTGAATTATTATTAAATCTTGATTTTTGAATGGAAATTTAACTTATAAGATCATGAACTTGAGGAAAAATTAAATGATGTTATAAATGTGAAAATGTATGATTTTATAAGTTAAAAATGTTTTAAATAAAAATATAATTGGTTGAGAAATTATATTGAATATTTGAAGTTAATTGACTGTATTTTTGAAATTCTATTAATTACAATGTAAATGATATTACAGCATTTGAAAATGCTGTATTTGATGATAATGAACTAAAAAGCTAAATTGAATTAAAAGCTATTATAGCAATTTTTGTAAGTGCTATAAATTGTTGAATTTAACTAAGTTTATTCAAAATTTAAGTAAACCCTATTACAACATTTTAAAATATTGTCTTTTGTTAAATTGAACTGTTTTGAATGTATTTTTCCGTAGCGTTTTCTAAATGCCACGAAAAGTGAATTTTCACTACTTTGATAAACGTAAGTGAATAAATGAACTTTGGAAGTTGAAATTTTTTGGAAATTTAATAATTTAATTATTAACATGATAACTTCATTTTAATGATAAAAAAATGATTTTTTTTGGAATACGAACTGTTTCGAAATATGAATTGAAATGGTATTCTAAATTGAATAAAATGAAAAACGATTGAAATGTGGTTTCGAAAAGATATGGTATTTTGATATATTAAAATGATTGAAATGTGGTTTCGAAAAGATATGATATTTTGGAAATGAAGCTTTGAAAGTTATGATATGTTGATATATTAAAAATGATTTGAAAGGAAGTTTTGAAAGGATATGATAATTTAATATATTGAAATGGTTAGAAATGACTTGATATTTATTTTGATAAATATTCAAATTGAAAGATATGGTGTGATGATATATTGAAATGGTTTGAAAATGATTTAATCTTTATTTTGATAAAGATTTGGGCTGAAATGACATTTTATTTTTGAAGTATAAAATATTGTTTTAAAGTTATAACTACGGGTTATAATAACGATTGGTTGTTAAAGAGACCGGGACCGGATATTGTCTTATAGCCGGCCAATACCGAAAACCACTTTAACAACTGTATACGCAGTGGAGATTCCAGAATGAAGTAGGATGGTGGCGACGTTCTCGAGGTATATTACGTGGACCCAACTCCCGTGAGTTGGCATAAATGACTAAAACAGGAGCTATACCGGGCTACACAAAGGGTCGCACCCTTTCATCGAGCATGCTCCATCGGAAACGATTCTATTACTTTTGTGATTCGATATGTGGCGCCACTTTGATTCGGGGGTATTGATCGAGGTGGGTGGAAGCGGCTGGCTTGCCGTCACCACCGGTCCGGGAGTGCAAACGGTGTATCCACCCTGGCATTGCCTCGCGTGCCGTGTCATATCCTTATATCGAGCCCACTACGATTTTGGTTTTAAAGATCCGACCGCGTTAAGGTTCACCATCCCCTTAACGCTATTTTCTATATGATTATACTTTACTGATTAGACACTACTGTATATAGCGCAATATACTACATAGTAAATAGTTTAACGGATCCTTAGAGGATGGGCGGTCCCAAGCATCTTCTAAGTTACTTGTACCTTTACTACAGTTCACTTGAGTTGGTTTACATTGTATAAGTATGTATGTCCTGACTCGAGTGTTTGTATTTTTATTTACGCTCAGGTCAGCCTTAGTTATTCACAGATTTGTATTTCTACTTTCTGGAGATTGGAATCGCTGGAGATTATCTACTTGTCAAGTTTATCTTTTGAAATCTGTTGTTCCTTTCAGCTCTTGTATTAGTTGACATCTATGAAGTGAGAATTCTTTTGTACTTTATTTCCTGTGTTGTATTTTATGTAACTCTGATATTTTTATATAGTAGCTTCATGAACTACTATCTCTTTTTACTTCCGCTGCATTATTATTACTCTGTGTCTGTGATCTGTGATTTTTATTTACTGTATATTCTGAGATTTGCCAAATTTTTAATTACAACGCGGTATTTTGAGCAATTCAATTCCGGCATGAGTGTCTACCTATACACTTATAATGGATGCGAATGGCTGAAAATATCGGGTCGTTACAAACTCTTTCCAAATCCCACCTCAAATTCAAGATCAAGAACAAGCATGGCTTAGACAAGAAGGAATCAACAATCAGAAGACCAATTTTCTCAGAAATTTGGAGCATGCTATACAAGCATTAAACAAATAATTCGAAGGTATACATAAGATATTCACCACTTTAGGTCAAGAATTGCAGCAATTCAAGAATCAAATCTCAGTTATACCTCAACAGCCACCTGCACACATTCAGTAACCACTTCTACCTAACTCATTCACTACCCTTGCCCATGATCTTCAGCAAATCAAGATCCAGGCTCCACCAACTCTTCCAAACCTTTCTATAAATCATCATGAACCCCTCATTCCCAATCCATATACTGTAAAATTTTCAACTGCTACTCCAGCATCCCCACCTATTAATCCAAGAAACCACTTCCCAAACCCAAGAACTGCTGCTAATAATACTCTTAACATCCATCAAACCCAAGAACAACTAAAGTAATTCATGAATGGATTAAAAGAGGAAATTAGATTTTATGTATTGGCTTGTAAACCTATAGATTTAAAATATGTAGTATCATTAGCTAGATTATCTGAAGCTAAATGGCTTAATGATTATAAGTATAGCAAGATAACTGCGAATGATAAAGCAACAATACCCAAACCAGTTCTTAATAGTAGTGCATCAACAACTAAAAATCCAATTACCTAATTCCTTTCACCAAAAATGCAAGGTAAAATCAACATTGAAAACTTGGCAAAAAGCAATGATACAACACCTATAGAGTTGCTGGAAAGGAGAAGAGATGAACTATGTTGTAGTTGTAATGAAAAATTCATATTAGGCATCAATGTAAAAAACAAGTTTACATTCTTGGCAGTGCCATTGCATAGAAAATTGAACTGAAAAATGAGAAAAGGGTGAAGGTAGATACAATAATGATGACACTGCAACTGATCATCAACTAGAACCTCTCCTACCTAAATCATATACCACTAACAATTCAATTCCTATGCCAATAGTTCATTATTCAGAGCTAATAATTCATATTCCTTCAGCTATTGAATTTGATAATGAGAGCGGTATGTCCGATTTTGAGACTGAACATGATACAAACAATGAAGTAGCTAAGGATGCACATGTAGATAATTCACATAATGTGTTTATTCAACCATTAAGGCCTATTCTCAAGACAGATAATAGGATTATGATAAAATAAAGTGTTTCCTTTAAGCGTTCAACTGATTTTTGCATGCTCATTGAGGTTACTAACCCTACTTGTATTAAAAGGAATAAGAGAATGTTCTTTTCCATTGGAGATGTCATTTTTAATGAGAGTTCATATAAACCAGCATGGCCACCTCCTTTGATAGCACTTAACCTTGAGGACAAGGTCCTTCCTGAAGGAGATGTAACAATTCTGAAATGATAGTCTGTGTGTTCAAAGGCAAAAACCGGGAAAATAGCAATTTCCAGACAAGTTCGTTAGAGACCGTCATGGGATCATCAGTGAAGGTTGATGGTGATGGTAGGAAGATGTCAGGAGTATAAGCTGAAACAACCATAGGCTAAAAAAGGAGATACTTAAGTGTATTAGTGGTGCATATGTGTGCATGACATGCACACTAATACATCCAGATTCGGTTGATTGTTTCAAATTATAGGTGTGTGTTGTGATGTTGTGTAGGCATGAGTTGAGTTGGATTGGGTTTGTTTGAATCAGTGTGGGTTAATGTTGGATTGAGTTGAGTGAGTTTGTGCATGAGAATGTCTATATATATGTATAGGTATTTGTAAATGAGGTTGTACAATTGGAAATCTATACCTTGCTTTCGTTTCTTTTCTGAAACGTCCACTATTATCCAGAGAGATTTTTCATATTGGAAATCCAGAATGGAAAATATGTTAATTTTCATATTTGGAATCTCACTAAAAACGGTTTGGATATAGTAGTTAAGAATAATTTTTGTTTAATGCCAATACTACGAATATTCTTATTATTGGACTTGATAAATCTGAATTTAAGCACATCTCTTATTACTTAACTGCATAGAATTGGAGCATAGTTGATGCAAAAAATGGTGGAAATTCAACACCAACGAAGAACTTCCCAAAGTTAATACAAGATTAGCGTTATCCTTAATGGGACTCACAAAAGACAATCCAAAGAATGGCAATGAAGTCGACGATAATGGTGACTCACCGAATGATGGGATAGGTGATTTTCCATACAAAGATTTACTTCTCATGACCAATAAATTAACCAAAATATTAATAGCCATAAACTGGAAATGTAAAGACCGGAATTTTTTATCTCGAAAATTCGACACTAATACGTTCACTGTAGAGGCGCCGAGCAATCAAACGCCAAAAATCCCAGATTGTTAGGGTAAAGAAGAAAAGAGATCGAAGAAGAAACAGAAAACAACAGCACAGAATCTCACATTCGCAGCGGATTAAAATATAATATCAAATAATAGCATTTATACAAAGAAAAACTTTAACTGTCAATTTTCATACAATATATCAGAGTACAATTCATTCACAGATAAACTAGACAGTTGTAACAACTTGTCCCATACCACTATCAATACAATCTCAAATATACAGCGGAATATACTCCATATGTCCATGCCATCCAGCTCGTCTCCTGAGCTCCAAAATGTCTTAACCTGAAAATCTGTAATACTCGGTCTTACCCGAGCATTACATTAAAGTAACACCCGAGTCAGGCTAGAAACCAGCGTGAGTAAACCCATTTAATATGAAATACTTTAAGTTGTTAGACTTCTTGAAAACCCAGATAACTCGTTCATCACTACGAGTTCTTATCTTGTTATAGTCAAACATTTATTCCACAGAACAATATCTAAGTGTCGTTACTTAGTTTCAATGGTCAAGTTACTTAATTTATTCCATTCCAGCCTATCTAATTCTATAACAAAATCTATAAAGAATTATGGTGCTTATTAAACCGAAGTGATTTCGGATATCGTTGATATCCGACCCCAGACCCTTCGAATCCAAATGCCATCTTTAAACCAAATAATTCAATTCCAAAATGTCAACATTCGCATAAAAATTCCATCACAGTATCTGTTCAACTAAAATGTCTCACCTTTTATACTCAATGGTTCATTTCAGTTATTTCATATCACGGATAACCTGGAAACAACATATTAGAGAAACAACGTGATCCAATGTACTAAATCCTATTTAAATTATTCATAGATTTGATTAACTAGTCACACAAATCATTAATTTATTTTTAAACAGAATCAATTAATTATTTTCAAATCATTCTTAATAATTATTAAGCTAATTACAACCATTTCATTCTAATTATATCTGGAATTAATTATAATCAACAAGTATAATTAACTTAAGACTTTTAACTAATTAAAGGCTAGATCACTTAATTTTATCATAACTATTTACTAATTACAATTATTTATTTACTTTAATAAACCTTAGTAATAATTAATTTATAATTGTTTTACTTAATAAATTTTAAGTTTAAATTGCTTTATTTATCCTAGCCATTACTTATCCTAAGGAAATTAGTTAACTTAAGGTTTAAATCACTTAATTTATGAAACCATAACTAATTACACTAATTATTTTATCTTAATAAACCTAAGAAATTAATTAAATATTTAAGTTACATCTAAATATCCTATACTTAAAAATCTATGTTTAAATTCTCTTTATCTATCCAAGCTAATAACTATCCTAAGTTTTTAAGTCAACTTATGTTCAAATTAATATACTAATTAGTTTGAAAACATTTTCTTTTCCCCACCCTTCCTAATCTTTTTTTCCTTTACTTAATTCTTTATTAACTTTACGTTCATTTCCTCCTAGTTCTTGATTTTCCTCCCTGGCCCAACATGGCCCAAACACGCACGAGAACACCAGCCTTTCCCCTTCTTCTTCTTTCCTTAATTCCCAGTGTTTCCTTTCTACCCTCCTTATTGACTTGCACCGAAACACACCCTGCACGTGCACGCGTTGACCCAGCAAAGTCGTCCACCTCCGACTATCCTTACTCATCACCTCCGAGCCCTGGAAGTCCCCTGACCACCTAGTTTCCCTCAAATCGGCCCTGATTCGAATTCGGGCACAGGCCCCAAACCAACAACGAACCGACCACCTCATTCTGCCTTAATCCAGCCTCATCCGACCACTGTAGCTTCTCGAAACTCGCCATCCTCACTGTCTCCATCCCCTTCAGCTTTTCCCCCGGGACCACAACCATTACACTCCTTCCCCTCTTCGCCCTTTGTCTGGAAGTCGAGACTCCCAAACCATCCGTTGAAACCCAAGTTTGCCAGTGACCGGCCACCCCAATCACAAAATTGTAACAACCTTGTATTTTGTGATTATTTTAATTGTGTGTTTTAATTATTTTAATTTAATTCCTGATTTAAAAACTTTATTTTATTTATTAAAATGAATGAATTTTGTTATTTAAATATACATTTTGATTTGTATGTGAATTATAATTCCAAACAAGAATAAATTGAATATTTTCTAGAAAATGCGAATTTTGGTCAATATGGAACTTTGACTTTTAAATTTAAAATTTAAATACTTGAATTTTTGAATTTTGTCTTTTATTATGAAAATTAATTAAATTTCGAGTATACTGCTTTTCGTTTCATTGAAATCTGATTAATATTGTGAAAGTTATGTTTTTTACAATATTGTATGTAAATTGTTTATTTAACAAAATTGTTTATTTTAATTTATATAAATAATATTTTGTTTGGCATATTCATGTTCTAATTAGTGTATATATATGTAACATGACATGTTTTGTATTTATTTTATTTTTAAAATATTTTGAAAAGTATAGTTATAATTTTTCAATGTTTATTGTATATTGTTTATATTTTTAATTCTAGTTTCAAATTGGTAACTATTTTCTTATTTATTTTCTATTTTTCCTTAAAATATTTATTTATTTTCTTTTTCACTTTGTTTCTTTTTCATTTTATATTTATTTATTGATTTTTATTTAGTTATTTTGATTAAAAGAAAATATAAATTTCAAGAGTCAAAACCCTATCATTTTCTAGTGACTTTTCAAATGACCTTGTCTTTTCAATTTCTGTTGACTTTTCATCTTGTAGCCGTCCTTTTTCTTCTGGTTAGCCGTGTTTTATCATTTCATTTTCACGTGAAAATATTTCTTCTCACCATCACAAAAACTCACGGCCAAAGAAGAAAAAATGTTAATGGCTTTCTTTCCACTTTTCTCTTCTTCTTTCATTGATTTTTTTGCCTTCCTCCTTTTCATGTTAGTTCAGCCTCTACTCCACCTCATCACCACCGACCACACCACCACCATCTACAGCAGCTTCACCTTCTCCTCCTCTAACCAAGTCCAGACCGTTCCTCCTTATGATGATAGCACCACAAAATTTGCAAGCTCCACTCCAAAGCATGCTAGCCGAGCTAATGTCTTCGCCCTACCTTCATACATCCACTTCGGCCACCCCCTTAGCCACCACCACCAGCAACTACATCACCTTTGACCGCTGCTGCATCATCCCCATATCTGACCTAACCAAGCCCGAGCCCTAGATGACTTAGCCGAGCCTTGGGGTGCACAAAACCCATGCCTTTTTGGCCTTGACTTTATGTATTCAACATATTGCAACTTATACCATCTTCATCACTCTCTAGCCATGTATTTTGATGCTATACCTGAGCTATATCACATCATGGCCGAACATAAGGGTTCCCTATGGCCGAGCATTGGAGTGGTAAAAGCAAGGTCTAATCATTCTTGTCTTTATTTCTTTTTATTTTTCCATTTGTTTCAATATTATTTTGGGTTGAATATTCATGTGTTATATTGTCTTATTTTGGTTGTGTTTACAAGATTATTATCTTGGCTCTCTTTCCCATTGAATCCAATTTCATGCTGTGTCGTGCCGTATCGTGCTTTCTGGAATTCATTTGTGTAGTTTTGATTGCTAACTCCAGCGTAAAAAGGTGAGTATTCACACTTGATATTTATATTTGTATAAATGTGAATTGATCGCAAGTGAATCTATAGAATTGTTATATCATGTTATACCTGCCTGTGATGTGAATCATATGATGTTCACCCCGTTTATAAACTTGTCATATCATCTGTTACTGCCATATGTTGCTATACTGTTTATTTATATCTGTTTCTCACACTGCAAGTTCCCTGTAGAATAGAATCACTATGGGTTGAAATGATACATACCCAAACGGACATTAGGATAAGGAAAAATCGTTATGCGTTGAAATGATAGGCCTGAGCGATTTTTATTTTTTTATTTACTTGAGATTGCGGGTTTGAAATGATAGAACACGAATTTTTTTCCTTGTAAATTACGGATTGAAATGATATATTATCCGTATCACTTGACCTAGGTTAGAAAATATTATACAAACCCTTGGTTATTATATATATATATATATATATATATATTTCTGTAAATTTTTAAAGTGTTTTAAAATTGTATATTATAATATTTGATTTAAATTGAATTAAAAATGATTTTTATAAAGTGTTAGTGATTTTTCTACAAGTTAAATATGTTAAATAAAAGAATGGTTAAGTTGAAATTTGAAGCATAAATTAATTTTGAAATTTGTGATTTAGTTTAAAATGGATTTTAAGTTAAGTAAATAAAATAGATAATTTGATTTAAATTTGTATTTAAAATGACTTTAAAAATGTTATTGATTTTTTTATGAATTCAAATGGTTAAATCGATGAATACTTAAAATTGTAATTTGAAATATAACTTGACTTGAAAATGTGAAATTTGGTTTAAAAATAAAAGTTAAGTTAAGTAAATAAAATGAAAAATTAAGTTTATATTTTGAAATGGTAATTAAAACTTAAGTGTTAAGTCAATTCTATTTTAAAATGCAAAGAATAGAAAATTGTATGCTTGAAATTTATAAGTGAATTATTAAAAAGTTTGATATTTATTTGAAAATTTTACTTTATGCATGTCATAAGTTAAAGGGTACTTTAATGAACATTTATTACTGTAAAAATATGATTTTTTATAAGTTAATAAATTAAAATTTAATTGTGTCTGAAATTGTATTGAAAATCTAGAAATTTAATTTAACAGCATTCAGGAATGCTGTTGTTTCTGAAGTTAAGTTAAAATCTGTTGTAAAGGATATTACAGCACTTTGAAAGTGCTGTAGTTGATACAAATGAACTATAGGCTAAAATTTAACTAAGGCTATTGCAGCACTTGTTAAGTGATGTAGTTGCAGAAATTAAAATTAAAATCTAAAACTAATAAAAGAGCTATTGTAGCACTTGTTAACTGCTGCAGTTGGATGAATTGAATTAAATCTTTTAATTTGAACCATGAACTATTACAGCAGTTTTGTAAATGCCGTCTTTGCTGAATTGAACTATTTTTCAACTAAAACTGAACTACTACAGCAGTTTCTAAATGCTGTCTTTGCTAAAATGAATTGTTTTAAAATATAACTTATCGCACCATTTTCTAAATGCTGTGGAAAACTGAAATTTCAATGTTTTAATGTATTTAAGTGAATAAATGAACTCAGTAAAGGCTAAACTTTTGGAAATTGAATATTGGATTTTTAAGTATAATAACTTAACTTTTAAATGGTTTAAAATGGAGTATTTTTATTTGAAATATAAATCATTTTGAAATGTTATTTAGAATGGTATTTAGAATATAATTGATAGTTTTGAAAGGATATGATATTTGAATTTTGAAATGGTTTGTAGGGAAACTGAATTGAATTTGAAACTGATGGATTGAATTAAATTGGAAATTTGAATATTTGGGTTTAATTGAATAAATTCGAAAAATGTAAAGAATCGAAGGATGATTTCGAATGTATGATTTCGAAATTATGATTTTCAAAGTGTAGTGATTTCAAATATTCGGTTAGAAAAGTTATAGATTTAAATGTAATATGATTTTTGAAAGGTGAATATATGTTTGAAATGTAAATGATATAGTATAACTATATTGATTTGAATATATTTTTGAATTAAAAATGGTTTTGGATTTGAAATATAAACTATTTTTTATATTTATAACCACCGGTTATAATAACGATTGGTTATTAAAGAGACCGGAATCGGATATGGACATACTCTCTATCGATACCAAAAACCACTTTAACAACTGTGTATGCGGTGGAGATTCCAAAACAAAGTAGGATGGTGGTGACGATCCTATTGAGGTATGAACGTGGATCCGACTCCCATGAGTTGGCTTAAGGTGGCTAAAATAGGAGCGATCGACGTGCCAAGTGAGGAGCTCCTCCTATCGGACACACCTCTTCGATTCTATACTCTTACTTGTGGTTGATTTGATTTCCATCCTCTAATTTTAATTTGGGAGTGTGTTTCGAGGTGGGCAGTAGTGGCTGCTATGCGTTGCCACCAGCCCGGAAGCGTAATTGGTATATCTACCCTGGCATTGCCTAGTTGTGCCGTGTCACCTACCATAGTGAGCCTTACTATGAGTTTTTTTTCTCCTGTAGCCCATGGAGTATTTAGGGTAGCCTCTCGATCTGGAGGTACGCTGATACTAGATGGACTACTGGGACTATTACGAGTTGGTGGCTATATGGGTAACCCTTCAATGCTATTTTAAAGTAAGCTTATTTTACCATATACATTATTAAAATAGCGCAATATTACTACATAGTAAATAGTTTAATGGGTCCTTAGAGGGTGGGCGGTCCCAAGCATCCTTTAAGTTACTTGTACTTTATTACAGTTCACTTGAGTTGGTTTACATTGTACAAGTATGTATGTCCTGACTCGATTGTTGTATCTTGCTTTACGGTCGGGTCAGCCTGAGTATTCACGGCTTAGCTTTGGAATTCTCTTTCTGGAGCCAGAAATCGCTGGAGATTCTGCTTATTTATTTCAGTTTCAGTTGTTCTGTTTCAACTCTTGTATTAGTGAACTTCTATGTATTTGGGATTTCTATTGTGTTTGTTTTTCAGAATGATATTATGTATTTGTTTTAAGACTTTGTTATAGTAGCTTCATGAACTACTATGGTATTTTAATTTCCGCTGTGAGTTATTCTGATATTTCTGTGTCTGTGATTCTATGATGATTTCATTTGCTCAAAATTTTATTACAATGCGGTATTTTGAGCAATTCAAGTCCGACATTTGCGGATGCAAATGGTTGAAAATATCGGGTTGTTACAGTTGGTATCAGAGCTTTGGTTTTAGGCAAACCATAGCCAATGGAGCAAAAACTCATTAGAGATAGGGTAGAAATACTCTAAAATGAGTGAAATCAACCTCAGAATCATTTTCTTTGTGAGAGAATATATTTTCAAAATATAAACTGAATTTTAAAATTATGTTTCAAAGGATTTTTCAAAGATTATTTTGATATAAATTTTTCTTGTTTTAAAGGAATTTTTTTCTAAACTTCCTTCCTTTCGTATCTACCTTGTTAGTATTTTCTTCCTTTAAGATATTCATCCAAATGAATTTTATCTTATCTATCTTTGTCTTCTCTTTACCTTTGTTCTAGATCTATCTTTATCTTCTCCTTCTCTGAGGTGCCCTGAAGAGTACCTAAAGAGTACCTTTTCTTTATTTCGGTATCCTATTCATGTTTTATTAGATACTGGAGCTTCCTATAGTTTTATTTCTGTTGATTTGTGTGATAAGTTCGAGCATCACCTTTCTCTTGAGTATGTTTGTGTACCTTTATGTGTTTCAAATCCAATTGGGGGTCCCGCAAACCTTAATCGGATTTGAAACAAGTGAAACTTCTCCATTCTGATCATTGCTTTGGTGGTGATTTCTTTGTTCTGGGCCTTAATGCTTTTGATTTAGTGCTTGGAACAGATTGGCTTAGTGGGTACGATGCCTATATCTCTTGTTAAGCCCGGTCTGTTTATCTTGTTGATGATTAAGGGAACCCCTTGATTATTCAGTGCACCATGCCTCTGGATTTTGTTGGCAGCTTTATTGATTCTCTTAATTCTTCTCCCGGTGATTTTCATTCGACCCGTGCGATCAGATTCTATCCTGTTGTATTTGGTGAAGTCCCTGCTTTACCTCTTAAGCGGGAAAAATTGATTTCCATATTGATCTTATACCTGGAGCTCGACCTATTGTTCTTCCTCCTAGAAGAATGGCACCTCGCGAGAAGGTTGAGTCAGGAAAGAAAATTAAGGACTTGTTCTCCAAAGGTCTGATCAGACCTAGCCATTCGGAATGGGGAGAAACGATGATTTTCATCACCAAGTCCAATGGTTCTTTGAGGATGTGTGTTGATTATAGGGAGCTGAACAAGCTCGCTATGAAAAACAGATATCCAATGCCTCATATCAATGATATGTTTGATCAGCTTTTGGTTCCTCTGTTTTCTGTCAGCTTGATCTTACCTCATGTTTCCACCAGCTCAGTGTTGCTGAGTAAAGTATTCCCATGACTGTTTTCCGTACTGAGAATATGTTATATGTATAGTTAGTCATGCCTTTTGGTTTGACTAATGCTCCTGCTTTCTTATTGATTTGATGAATTGTGTTTTTCGTGCTGTGCTTAATAAATTTGTTCTAGTCTTTGTTGATGATATCCTTGTCTTTTCTAAGATCAGGAAAGAGCACGAGTCGGATGTGAAATCTGTTCTGGAAATTCTTAGAAATCATCAATTGTAGACTAAATTTTCTAAATGCCATTTCTGGAAGGATGAAGTCCGATTCCTCGGGCATATTATTTCTAGTAATGGAGTTTCTATTGATCTAGTCAAGATCGCTGCGATCAATGTCAGTCTTTCTTTCTCCTTTTCCTTCCTCATTTAATTATTCTATCTTTTCTTGTGTTCTTATTTCTCCCTATTCTGTTACAAGATTGGGAAACTCCTAAGACTCCCTCTGAGATTTCGTAGTTTTTTGGGCCTTGTTGGTTATTATTGGAGAGTCATTGAGAATTTCGCTCGGATTGCTGCACCTCTCACTGCTTTGACTTGTAAGATGCGTAGTTTATCTAGGTTATTGTGGATAGACTGACCAAGTCCGCTCATTTCATTCGGGTCAAGTCTACCCGTTCTGCTTATAGCTTGTCTGAGATTTACATGAGAGAGATTGTTTGTCTCTATGGTGTTCTTCTCAGTATTGTTTGTGATCATAATCCTATCTTTTCCTGTCCATTTTGGAAGCTTTTCAAGAATCTTTGGGTACTCATCTGTATCTGAGCACTGCTTTCCATCCACAGACCGACGGTCAAACGGGAAGAGTGAATCAGATTCTCGAAGATTTTCTTCGTGTTTGAGACCATCTCCACCTTGTCGAGCTTACCTATAACAATAGTTATCAGGTATAATTTCAATCTTCTTGTCATCTTGTCTTAATCCTATTTCATTCTATCTTTTTTTGTGTTTTTCCGTGCATCATTCCTTTTGGGGACGAAAAGTTTGAGTGGGGGAGAGTGTAACAACCATGTATTTTATGATTATTTTAATTGCGTATTTTAATTATTTTAATTTGATTCTTGATTTAAAAACTTTATTTTATTTATTAAAATGAATGAATTTTGTTATTTTAAATATAAATTTTGATTTGTATGTGAATTATAATCCCAAATATGAATAAATTGAATATTTTCTAGAAAATGTGAATTTTGGTCAATATGGCCAAACTTTGACTTTTAAATTTGAAATTTAAATTTTTGAATTTTTGAATTTTATCTTCTATTATTAAAATAAATTAAATTTCAAGTATATTGCTTTTTGTTTCATTGAAATCAGATTAATATTGTGAAAGTTATGCTTTTTACAATATTGTATGTAAATTGTTTATTAACAAAATTGTTTATTTTAATTTATATAAATAATATTTTGTTTGGAATATTGATGTTCTAATTGGTGTATATATATGTACATGACATGTTGTGTATTTATTTTATTTTAAAACATTTAAAAGTATAGTTATAATTTTTCGATGTTTATTGTATATTGTTTATATTTTCAATTCTAGTTTCAAATTGATTACTATTTTCTTATTTATTTTCTATTTTTCCTTAAAATATTTATTTATTTTCCTTTTCATTTTACTTTTTACTTTTTATATTTATTTATTGATTTTTATTTAGTTATTTTGATTAAAAGAAAATAGAAATTTCAAGAGTCAAAACCCTTTCATTTTCTAGTGACTTTTCAAATGACCTTGTCTTTTCAATTTCTATTGCCTTTTCATCTTGTAGCCGTCCTTTTTCTTCTGGTTAGCCGTGTTTTATCATTTCATTTTCACATGAAAATATTTCTTCTCACCAACACAAAAACTCACGACCAAAGAAGAAAAAATGCTAATGGCTTTCTTTCCACTTTTCTCTTCTTCTTTCATCGATTTTTTTGTCTTCCTCCTCTTTATGTTTGTTCGGCCTCTACTCCACCTCATCACCGCCGATCACACCACCACCATCTACAGCAGCTCCACCTCCTCCTCCTCTGACCAAGTCCAGGCCGTGCCTCCTTATGATGATAGCACCACAAAATTTGCAAGCTCCACTGCAATACATGCTAGCCGAGCTCATGTCTTCACCCTACCTCCATATATCCACTTTGGCCACCCCTTTAGCCACCACCACCAGCAACTACATCACCTTTGGCCGCTGCTGCACCATCTCCAGTTCTGACCGGACCAAGGCCAACCCCGATGATGACCTAGCCGAGCCTTGGGGTGCACAAAACCCTTGCCTTTTTGGCCTTGACTCTATATATTCAACATATTGCAACTTATACCATCTTCATCACTCTCTAGCCGTATGTTTTGATGCCATACCTGAGCTATATCACATCATGGTCGAGCATAAGTGTACCCTATGGCCGAGCATTGGGGTGGTAAAAGCAAGGTCTAATCATCTTGTCTTTGTTGCTTTTTATTTTTCCATTTGTTTCAACATTATTTTGGGTTGAATATTCATGTGTTATATTGTCTAGTTTTGGTTGTGTTTACAAGATTAGTATCTTGGCTCTCTTTCCACTTAAATCCAATGTCGTGGTGTGTCGTGCCGTATCGTGCTTTATAGAATTTATTTGTGTAGTTTGAATTGCTAACTCTAGCGTAAAAAGGTGAGTATTCACGCTTGACATTTATACATATATAGTTGTGAATTGATCGCAAGTGAATCTATAGAATTGTTATATCGTGTTATACCTTCCTGTGATGTGAATCTTATGATGTTTATCCTGTTTATAAACCTGTCATATCATCTGTTACTGCCATATGTTGCTATAATGTTTACTTATATCTTTTTCTCACACTGCAAGTTTTCTGTAGAATAGAATCACTATGCGTTGAAATGATACATACCCGAACGGACTTTAGAATAAGGAAAAATCGTTATGGGTTGAAATGATAGGCCTAAGTGATTTTTATTTATTTTATTTACTTGGGATGACAGGTTTGAAATGATAGAACCCGGATTTTTTTCTTTGTAAATTATGAATTGAAATGATATATTATCCGTGTCACTTGACATAAGTTAGAAAATATTATACAGATCCGTGGTTATTATATATATATATATATATATATATATGTCTATAAGTTTTTAAAGTATTTTAAAATTGTATATTTAATATTTGATTTAAATTGAATTAAAAATGATTTTTATAAAGTGTTAGTTAATTTTGTACAAGTTAAATATGTTAAATAAAAGAATGGTTAAGTTGAAATTTAAAGTATAAATTAATTTTGAAATTTTTGATTTTTGTTTAAAATGGATTTTAAGTTAAGTAAATAAAATATGATAATTTGATTTAAATTTGAATTTAATATGACTTAACAAAATGTTATTGATTTTTCTATGAATTAAAATGGTTAAATCAATGAATACTTAAAAGTGTAATTTGAAATATAACTTGACTTGGAAATGTAAAATTCAGTTTAAAAATAAAATTTAAGTAAATAAAATGGAAAATTAAGTTTATATTTTGAAATGGTAATTAAAACTTAAGTGTTAAGTTAATTCTATTTTAAAATGCAAAGAATAGAAAATTATATGCTTGAAATTGATAAGTGAATTATTAAAAAGTTTTATATTTATTTGAAAATTTTACTTTATACATGTCATAAGTTAAAGGGTATTTTAATGAACATTTTTGAGTGTAAAAATATGCTTTTTATAAGTTAAAATGGTTTAAATTGAAATTTAATCATTTCTGAAATTCTATTGAAAATCTACAATTTAATTTAACAGCATTCAAAAATGCTATTGTTTCTGAAGTTAAGTTGAAATCTGTTGTAAAGGATATTACAGCACTTTGTAAGTGCTGTAGTTGATACAAATGAACTAAAGGCTAAAATTTAACTAAGGCTATTGCAGGACTGGTTAAGTGCTGTAGTTGCAGAAATTAAGACTAAAATCTAAAACTAATAAAAGAGCTATTGTAGCACTTGTTAAGTGCTGCAGTTGGCTGAATTGACGTAAATCTTTTATTTTGAACCCTGAACTATTACAGTAGTTTTATAAATGCCGTCTTTGCTGAATTGAACTATTTTTCAACTAAAACTAAATTATTACAGCAGTTTTTAAATGCTGTCTTTGCTGAAATGAATTGTTTTTAAATATAACTTACCGCAACATTTTCTAAATGTTGTGGAAAGCTGAAATTTCAATGTTTTAATGTATTTAAGTGAATAAATGAACTCAGTAAAGGCTAAACATTTGGAATTGAATATTTGGGAATTGGTCAATGGCTTCCTCGTCCTCCTATTCCTCTCTTCCTATTCCTCCCGTCCGCCCCGTTCCTACGGTTTTCCATGCCCTTCCCTCTCCAGCTGATCCTTCTGGTCTCTCCCTCGATCATCAACCTGTCCCCCCTTCGTTGCCCTTGGCCCAGATTCTTGGTCAATCCTCTGTCCCTTCTTCGGTTCTCTTTGATTCTTCAATCGCTCGACATATGGTCCAGCCAGTCTCCTAGAGCATTCCTACAAAAACGTATGCCCAAGCTGCAGCCACTCCACCGCTACCTCCTCTACTTCCCAACCCTCCAATTTCTACGCGCTACAAATCTCTACCGACTTTCAAATCTACCAAAACGTCATTTGAATTTTTGAAGTCCAAATGGCTATATTTTCGTTGCGCGGGAAAGGACGACGCGGCGAAAAAATGCAGAGAACCTAAGATTTGTTATTTCAGCGGTTTTTTCGGCCATTCACAGCTGCAGTGTTCCAAGAAAAAAGCAATTGAGTGCAACTCTTCGAAAAACGCGCGTATCACTTCATATCGCCAAATCACTCAATCAACTGAGACCTCGCTCTTTGTACCTTCTGCCAAACGAATTAATGTGCAGCCTCTGAGGGCCCTACATTCTCAGTCAATTGCAAAAAAAAAAATCGATTTGCGCAGACCAATCCGACCCTTCACTCTAAACCAATACTCAATCGCAACTATTCCTCTTACCCTGATCATCCTTCTTCTAAAAAATCTCACTCAAAATTCTCTCCTCTGCCTTGCTTTCCCATGCATAACCCCTTAGAATACTTCGCAGCCACGATAATAGATGGTTTCTGGATGGTGGAGACGCTTTCAATCACCCTTACAGCCCGCCTCCACCTACAGGAATGGCCAATATGGCTATTGTCAGACAATTGCTTTCTCGTCTTCTGCCCTTCAACCTTTGTCAGGGACCAAGCTTTAAGCCTTGGAATAATCAATAAAGTTAATAGTGCTGGATTGGTCCGCATTGAACCATGGACGGATTTCATACCGCCATCTGCTCCTAGTCTTGAACCTGCTTCTTGGGCTCGGGTGCATGGATTTTCGAAACTGCTGCGTAATAACTTAGAGGCGGTAAGTTCTGCTCTGCATCCCATTGGCAGAACTGTAGCGTTGGACGAATGTGACTGGGCGCATTTTGATCACAGATTTCTTTATATCAAAATTCAGTTTTTTGAAGGAGTAACTACCCCATGTAGCTTTGTGGCGCCCCTCAACAACTCTGACCACTTCCTGACTGTTGTCCACTGCAACCATGAGCATCCTAATAGGTGTCCGAAAACCTACATCTTAGGCACAGACTTCGAAAGAGATTGGTAATGTTTCAACGAACCCCTCAGTATCCCTTCGGAGAAATCAGATTTCGACGCCCTCTTCGATGCCATGAACTTTGAGGCTGTCATGGCGTCGCCTATCTTCCTCCCCCCCTCCCCCTGCTCTACAGTTACGCCCTCCTGTTGACTCCCCGGAGGTGTTGAACTCTCCTAATGGTGGTTTCTTACCAAATACTGTACCTCGTTGGGACCCCATAACAGATTTAGACCTATCCACCCCTATTCATCTGCAGCTTCCACAAATAAAAGATGATTCGTCTCCTCCAGCTATGCGTCAGCAGCCCTATGCCTCCACTTCAGCACCATCTCATCTGGACTCACTCCTGCCTTAGTTCACCGGAGCAACAGGCTTAGCCATGGTGCGGCCGCATTAGGGAGCTCCGGTAGTTTTCTAAAACCGGTCGTCTTTTCGTCAGCTAATACTAAATTAAATAAAAAATGAATCGTTGCATGGGAATTAACTTAACCAATGAACACCTCATAGCCATGCAAAGTCTAGAGTCTGAGCGTATAACTTTATCCCAATGAAAATTGTCACATGGAATGTTAGGGGATTGGGTGACCCCTCCAAATGCCACACAATTAATCTTTTACTAGCTCCCCAAAGAATTGACATCCTCCTTCTCCAAGAAACCAAACTAACAGATCCATCTCCTTCTTTATTTAGACTTTTGCGTGGACCTTATCTGTCGGGGTCAGCACACATTGGCTCTAATGGTTCTTGTGGTGGTTTAATATCATTGTGAATGAACACAATTGGAGCTTGTATCAAGTCATCCAACACTGTTCATCTTTACACACAATCCTTCATCACATTCATTCCGACATATTATATCTCATCTCTAATGTATATGGTCCTCAAAGCCCTACTGAGCGAGAAGCCCTTTCGTCTACCTGTCGAGTAACCGCCTCGCTCTTCAATGGTCCTTGGATTATTGGAGACGACTTCAACACTACCAGATTCCCACCTAAGAGAAACTCATATTCCTACTCGATCGACTCAATTTCTTTCAATGCCTTTATCAAGTCCTATGCGCTCATTGACCCACCCATTAGTAACTGTCTCTTCACCAGGTCGAATCATCGCTCAATTCCATCTCTGGCTAAGCTGGATCGTTTTCTATTCAATTCTGTCTGGGATGACCTTCACCCTTTAACACTTATCTCGGGCCTTGCCTCAACTCTATCTGATCACTGCCCTCTTCTCTTGGATTCCGGTTCCTCGCCTACCCCACTTAAACAATTCAGATTCGAACGATTATGGCTTCTTGAACCTTCCTTTAATAATTTCGTCAGATTCGCTTGGTCTTAACCAACTCAGTGTCGGTCAGCTTTTGGCAAAGTAGTCTTCAAACTCTGCTCGCTCCGCAAACTTATTAGACCGTGGGACAAAGATATTTGGGGTTCACTCCGCAAACAGATTGCGGATACCCAGGATAATATCTTACACCACAACATCCTAGAGGAATCTCAACCCCTATCGGTTGCAGAAGCTGCTCGTCTCAAAGAGCTTGAAATCTATCTTGAAAGGCTTATCAATCAAGAAGAAATTGGCTGGAAACAACGGCCTAAATCCAAATGGATTGAAGACGGAGACAAGAATATGGGTTATTTCCATCGTTTCGCCAATTGCCGCAGAAGATCAGCCTTCATTGCGGATATCAGCCATAATGATTCCATTTTCACCAATCAAACTGATATCCTTAATATTTTCACAGAATACTATCGCTCTATCCTGGGTAAATCCTCTCCTAAGCTTCCCATTATTGACTGGAATCTCCTTTATCCCAACCCGGATCCTATCCCTCTCGATTCCCCCTTTACCGAGGACGAAATTTAGGCTGCCTTGAAAGATATGGCAGATGATAAATCCCCTGGTCCTGATGGCTTTGGACCTTTTTTTTTCAAACATTTTTGGACAACTGTTAAATCTGATATTATTGACATGTGTTTCAAATTTCAGTCGAATCCAACTCTGATCGCTAGGATTAACCATGCCAATATCATCCTCATCCCTAAATCCTCTGGCTCTACCACCCTTTCAGCGTTCCGTCCTATCAGCCTCATCAACACCACCTACAAAATTATCGCCAAACTCCTTGCTAGGCATCTTCAGCAGGCTATTGGTTCTTTGGTTGGTATAGAACAATCGGCATTTATTCTAGGTCGTAATATCCTAGATTGTGTAGCTTCTACCTAAGAGGTCATCTCATTCTGTCATCACTCCTCCTCCCCAGGGGTCCTCCTCAAATTAGACTTCTCCAAAGCCTTTGACTCGGTTAACTGGGTTTTCTTGCTTGAACTATTGAAACATGGAGGCTTCTCACAGACTTGGTGCAGTTGGATAAAAGGTATTCTACATACAAGTTATTCAACAATTTCCATCAGTAGTGCGACTGGGTGTCATATTAAATCGGTCAGAGGTCTCACGCAAGGTGATCCACTCTCGCCACTTCTATTTGTACTCATCTCTGATGTCTTCAGTCGCATGGTCCAACTTGCCAGATCCAATAACCTCCTTGCAGGCATAAACCTTCCCAATTCCGATCTGGCAGTCTCCAACCTTCAATATGCTGATGACACCATTTTGCTCACTTCACCTAACCCATACCACCTCCACTGCCTCAAAGTCCTCTTATATAATTTCGATCTCATTTCTGGCCTATCTATCAATTTCCATAAAAGTTCTATCATCATGCTTGGTGGTGCTCACCAACTCGGCCCCTATACTGCATCTTTGCTCAACTGTAAATTGGATCATTTCCCTATCACCTATCTTGGTATCCTGATCCACCCTACCAAATTAGCCAAAAACGACTGGTACCCGCTTATATCCAAGTTCGAAACTCGCATATCATCCTGGAAAGCAAGATCCCTCTCCTCCGCTGGCCACTTAACTCTCATCAAATCGGTGCTTTTTGCCCTCCCCACCTATTGGATGTCATTTCATGTGCTACCAAAATGGGTTATTACTAAATTGGATTCTTGTAGACGTACTTTCCTCTAGAATGGTTCTAGAGGCAAATGCTTAATTAATTGGAAGTCAGTATGCCTTCACGTCGACTACGGTGGACTAGGAATAGTAAATCTTCGCTCTTTTAACAAAGCACTTTTATCCAAGTGGCTTTGGCGTATCATCACTCCTGGAAATTTCATCTGGAAGGCTTGGATTCTGCAACATCACTACCGTTCCAACCCTCAGTTGGTTCTCCATACTACTCCACTTCATGCAACATCACCATTCTGGGAAGGAGTGACTAACAACATACCTCAGATCAAATCACTATTCCATGTGTCCATTGGCAATGGCCAGCATTTCCACTTCTGGTATGATATCAGTGGGACCAGCTCCCCCTTGCAACTTCCCTCCCACATTTATTTTCTCACATCGCTAACCCACTCAAACCGGTTGTTGATCTTCACTCGCGCGGACTACCCAACATCTGTCCTCTGACCCTCTTTGACCTTAACACACTATCCGACCTTACCTCTGCCTCTAGCATTCTCCTTTCCACCAATCTAAATGATTCCAACAATCGATACTTCTAGGCTCTAAATCTGAGGAAATCCTTCTCGGTTGCGGCTTGCTATTCATACCTCAATAACCCTGGTAGGTCATTTGCATTTGCAAGACTTTGGAAATGAAGATTGCCTTCCCGCATTCTCTTCTTCCATTGGTGTCTCATCCAGGGTCATATCAACACTAAGGATAGGCTCAGACGATGGAACACTCAGATTGATCCTCGCTGTGTCTTCTGCTCTTCGCATGACGAATCCATAGCTCACCTCTTTTTCAAATGCGACTACTCTTACTACATCTTTGCCTCGACCAGTGCCAACTTGATTGGCTTCATTCCGACAACACACTCGTTCTATGATCATTGGCAATCCTACAAACCGATTGAAACACTTGATTCTTTTATTGCTATTTTTAGCTATGCATCTGGAAAGAAAGAAATGGTTTTGTCTTCAATAAACCAAAAAACAGTGCCCGAGGTATTTGTAACAAAATATCATATTTGTTTGCTCTTTGGACAGGTTCGGCGCAGATGCGTCCCTTCACCTGGCGTCTGTCGCCCCAGTAATGGCGACAGCTAGGATTTACTGCTAAGGTATGAAGCTCTTTCTGCTCCCTTGGTGATTTCCTCTACGGCTTGCTTAAAGGCTCTTATCAGCTGTTCCCCTACTCTATTTGTTTTGTCTGTAACTATAGTTCTACTGCTATATGTATAATAGGCTGCACTAACTCTGTTTGGGTTTGCTTCATTGAAGGTTTCGTCTTTTTGTTACCGATCATGCTTGTTGATCGGGCCTGAACCTTATTAGCTATATTACATCTAATCGGCTGTGTAGCAATGCGCTACACACCGGTTTTCTCAAAAAAAATTATAATAACTTCACTTTTAAATGGTTTAAAATGGAGTATTTTGATTTGAAATATAAATCATTTTGAAATGTGATTTAGAATGGTATTTAAAATATAATTGATAATTTTGAAAGGATATGATATTTGAATTTTGAAATGATGTGTTGGGAAACTGAATTGAATTTGAAACTGATGGATTGAATTAAATTGGAAATTGGAATATTTGGGTTTAATTGAATAAATTTGAAAAATGTAAAGAATTAAAAGATGATTTCAAATGCATGATTTCGAAATGTTATGATTTTAAAAGTGTATTGATTTCAAATATTTGGTTTAGAAAAGTTATAACTTTGAATGTATTATGATTTTTGAAAGGTTAATATATGTTTGAAATGTAAATGATATAGTATAAATATCTTGATTTGAATATATTTTTGAAATAAAAATGGTTTTGATTTTGAAATATAAACTATTTTTGAAATTTATAACCACCAGTTATAATAACGATTGGTTGTAAAAGAGACCAGGATCGGATATGGACATACACTCTGTCGATACCGAAAACCACTTTAACAACTGTGTACACGGTGGAGATTCCAGAACGAAGTAGGGTGGTGGCGACGATCCTATTGAGGTATGAACGTGGACCCGACTCCCGTGAGTTGGCTTAAGGTGGCTAAAACAGGAGCGATCAACGGGCCAAGTGAGGTAGCTCCTCCTATCGGACACACTTCTTCGATTCTATACTCTTACTTGTGGTTGATTTGATGGCCCTCCTCCGATTTTTATTTGGGAGTGTGTTCCGAGGTGGGCAGTAGTGGCTGCTATGCGTTGCCACCAGCCCGGAAGCGTAATTGGTATATCTACCCTGGCATTGCCTAGTTGTGCCGTGTCACCTACCATAGCGAGCCTTACTACGAGTTTGTTTTTCTTCCGTAGCCCATGGAGTATTTTGGATAGCCTCTCGATCTGGAGGTACGCTGATACCGGTTGGACTACTGGGACTATTACGTGTTGGGGGCTATATGGGTAACCCTTCAACGCTATTTTAAAGTAAGTTTATTTTACTGTAGACGTTATTATAATAGCGCAATATTACTACATAGTAAATAGTTTAACGGATCCTTAGAGGATGGGCGGTCCCAAGCATCCTTTAAGTTACTTGTACTTTATTATAGTTCACTTGAGTTGGTTTACATCGTATAAGTATGTATGTCATGACTCGAGTGTTTTGTATCTTGCTTTACGCTGGGGTGAGCCTGAGTATTCATAACCTAGCTTTGGATTTCTGTTTCTGGAACTAGGAATCGTTGGAGACTCTGCTTATCTAGTTATCTATCTATTTTAGTTTTAGTTGTCCAGTTTTAGCTCTTGTATTAGTGAACTTCTATGTATTTGGGATTTCTATTGTGTTTGTTTTTCAGACTGATATTATGTATTTGTTTTGAGACTTTGTTATAGTAGCTTCATGAACTACTATGGTATTTTATTTTCCGCTGTGAGTTATTCTGATATTTATGTGTCTGTGATTCTGTGATGATTTCATTTGCTCCAAATTTTATTACAATGCAGTATTTTGAGCAATTGAAGTCCGACATGTGCGGATGTGAATGGCTGAAAATATCGAGTTGTTACAAAAATGATCACCGCACCATTTTTCCCGAAGTCGCCTCCGCCTCGGCCACCTCCCCTTAGAACTCGACACCCAGAAATTGGCCCCTTCACCGTGAATCGACCAAAAACCAAATCCTGATCAACTTACTTGATACCCGAAAATACACCATTAAAAATTTCAAAACAAAGCTTAAAATTTTTGTTTTTAGCAGACTAACAAGGCCATACAATCCAATCAGAAAATAGTGATGCTCGAACTTTCGATCAGATATGAGTTATTCACTGATACATAAGTTTTTTCTATACTTCATATTTTCCAACACAATAAAATTTTAATTTAATCCACACTCATAAACGAACAGATCTTGTTTTGATTTCAAATTTTAAAACTGACTAGATGTCTTGGTATTGATTCTTTTAGGTTGATGTTAACAATTTTATTCAACTAAACAAAACAAAAAACAGAGGAAGAATATAACATAGTGGTATACTTTTCCTTGTGATACAGGTTGAAACATGTTCATCCATCTATATAAGCTTTGCATCTCTAAACCCATTATCACATATTAGAATACCATAGTTTAAATGCATATGATTGTGTATTCTAAGTTTCTGGTAAGTAAGGAGGAATAGAGTTTACTCGCTTTCCCTTGAACAGAGCAGTGGTTTATGAATGGAATCTGCTTGCATAGTTTTAATCTTCTCTGCTAATATAAGTTGTTTAGTTTCCTTTAAGCCTTGAAATGGAAATGTTTGTAAATATATTTTTCTCTTGTTTTTGATTTGTTGAAAGAAAATGAAAGATGAAGAAGGAAAGGAAGTATATATAAGTGTACAACATTGTTTTATTATTTTACACAAAAATGAAGAAAATAATTAATTTGGCACTTGTTAATTTGCATGTTACTTAGCTTACAAATGTCATTTTGCATGCATTTTATTTTTATATTTGTTTTTTTATATGTTTTAATGTTATATTTTCTATTTTTATTAATACATTCCTTTTTACATATATTTATTTTAAATTTAAACTAAGATTACAAATAATTAAAATCAATATCTATATATATATTAGTATTAAAAATGTAGAGTTTCAAATATAATTTATTTTAAAGATATATATATATATATATATATATAGATAGAATTTTAAATCATATCATTATTCACAATCTACATACATATATATATATAAGCAATGTAATTAGATAACATATTTTGTCTCATATGTGCATAATACATACATGCATATTTATATAGTTGTCTATCATATAGCTTGTATATATCCACTTACATGATTATGGATATCTTTTAAATGGTGAAATATATTATCTATTTATTTACTATAAGATTTAACATCTCAGAGATTTATAATTCAACATTTGTTATAGTTTCAAATCCATTACACATATATATCCAGATATTACTTAATTATCAGAATTTATTTGTTCAACTTATAAATCTATGTTTTAATAAATTTAATCCTGTTAATTACCAATTAACAGATGTCTAAAAATCCAGGTTATCACATTCCTCCCCTCTTTAAAACTTTTCATCTTAAAAAAGAAACGAAGCTAGAATTTATTTACAATGCTTGTTATCAGTTAAATTATTCATAAACATCTTTAACACTTCGCTCTTTTCATTTAAATTTTTAAAACATTTCAAAATTTTACATAATATTATCAAAATATTTTATTAAAATACATTTTATAACTCGATGTCTCAACAAGTCCATCCTTGTTCTCACAAAATCCGGTCATACGTTGATGAGGTGTAGGATTGAATATCTATAAGTACTTAGCAGACCCGTTTTCAACATCCAGTGAAAATACATAGAAAACTTTTTAAAAATATAGATTTTTTTTATTAAGAATGCTCTGGAAATTATCACCCCCTCCATGGTCGTAATTAACCCAATGATTACGTCGCCGTCCCAGCAAAACATATAGAAAATTGTAGGCCTCCGCGCCCCTCGATTACACCTTGGAACCTACCATAGATCGCAGCTACACCCACGGTTACATCGCCATCACGGAAAAAACTCATGTAACTATAGGTATCAGCGCCCTCGAATTTCACGGCCAAATGAAACTTCTCCACACAGACCACATAGATCGCAGACTACATAAGTCGAGTCCCAATGTAGCCTGTAGGCACTCACTGCCACACGACTTTCGCTATGTCTTCATAGATCGCAGTCTACCGATGTTACGTCACCCTTATGGTGAAATCAAACGTAGACCGTAGGCAATCGCTGCCCCTCGACTTCCGCTATAGTGCATAGTAGATCGCAGTGACATCATGTTACACTGTCGTCACAGCATAACCCAAATGTATCTGTAGGCATCAGCTCCCTCGACTTTCGCTACCCCAACCTAATCCTCGGGAACTTCAATTCGTCCGGACTTCCTCCCAGGATTAAATTTAGAAACCCCCTTAGGGCTCAAGGCGGAACTACCCCGTGGATCTCCTACTACAAGTTCATTTCAATGGGAGCGCCTTTTTCTCCACAACCATTGTCAAAACATTTTATACTGTACACATATAGAATCTTTCAAATCATACTCTTTATAAGTATCACATATAAATCTTCTTTACAGAAAACCGATATCTCAAAATCGATAATTCTCAAACTTGGCTTTCCATATTTCCAAAATTGATTTTTTTCCCCAAAAATTAGAACTCTTTCAAAATCAGTGGGTTCCAAAAACCCTTTTTCCCAAAATCATTCTCATAAAATCATTTATATATATGGATATATACATAAGTTTATTCTTTTAACTAGAACAATATTTTTCAAATATCCTTTCTTCTGGTTATAGATTCAACAAGAGGAGTTTGACATATATAACAAATATATAATTTTACTTATGCCAAATAATATTCAAATTCGATTTCCATTAAAAAGTTATTTACCCCTTTACTTACTCTTCATAAAGTGAATTTCAATTATAGAAATATCCAACTTCCACTCTTATATATTTTTCACAATATACTTTTCAATTTCAAAAATCATTTTAACATTTCTTTACAAAATCTTCAATATCTATTTCATTTAAGCACGTACGATGTACATATATCATTTGTACGCAATATCTAATCTGATCGCTCACTCGATCACACAACTTCACTTCCGAACTAGTATCGTCCACCCGACTTCCTGGTGTGGACTCAGATCTGGTTTCTTGATTAGAAACCGTCATTCTCCTTTCATAGCCATAACTATGATAGAGAATTTCCAAAACCAATCAAAAATCCATATCCAGGGTTCGCCGTTGTAAATCGAGTGAAAACTCCCAACTCGCATCGATATACTATCTTGAGATTCTGTGCTCGAATCTAAATCAAATCGTTATGCGAATAGAACAATATACATACTTCCTACGTATTTATCTTCATTGATTATTAAATAAATCAATTTTCCTTCTATTCACATTCATTTTGATTCTATTCACTTATTCACAATTGCTCCCATTTCCGTTTTGGGTTATCATTTCAATTATAAACAGTTTGAACTCTGACAAACTTGAATTTAGAAAATAGCTTGAAAAGTTTAAAATAGTTAAATAGTTGCAAAATAGTTATTAGTTGTAAAATATCTATAAATATTTAAGTAGTTATAAAATATTTATAAAATAGTTAACTAGTTGTAGAATAGTTAGATGGTTGCAAAATAGTTGTAAAATATTAGTTAGTTATAAAGTAGTTGTAAAATAGAAATTAGTTTTCAAAATGGTTGTAAAATAAGTATAAGATAGTTTAGGTTTTAAAAGAAAGGTTGATAGTAAATAACTAGAAAAACTGATTTAAAATAGTTTATATTAAAACAATTTATTTGAAAATGGTTTCAGAATCAAATTGGTTCAATTTCCAATTTCAATACCTTTCCAATTTCCATTTCCATTTAAATTAATTCAATTTCAATTTAATTTGAATTAACTTCAATTCCCATTTGAATTTAAACTTATTTAACTTCAATCACAGTTCCCATTTAATTCAAATCAAATTCAATTTGAACTAATTTCAATTCCAATTCCACCTTTGAGTAAATTCCAATTCTATTTCCAATTTTTAAATCAACATAATTAATACATATTCCAGAAATTTTCGAATGTTGATTTAATCCTTCAAATCAAATTAACCTTTTTTTAAATTAACAACCTAAATCTTTAAACAATTTAATTTTGAATCTAGATTTCAAAATTCCATTTTAAATTACCTTTACTTCTACATAAACTTATTTCTAGGTTCAAGTACGAGTTCAAAGCATTTTAAACAATTTAATCTTCAGAATCCAATTTATTACCCAATTTTAACTTCAAACTTTGAAACCTATTCTTAATAATTTTAGTTTACAAATTCATTTTTAAAATTTAAATCTTAAGTTCAAAGTGTTTCCATAACCTTATGTTTAATCTTAATTTCTTAAAATCATAATTATCTAAATAGTTTCAAATTAAAGTTTTATTCCCATTTTATTTCAGTAATGGATATATATTATCTCAATCCACTTCTTAGTTCTATTAAAATAATCCAATTCACAGTTTCATAGATTATTAATAATAATAAGATGATATCAGGATAGGCCAAGGTAAATAATCATCCAAATTATCCAAAACACTAATCAATAGCATCCATTACCAATTTTCAAAACTCAAATTTGTTTTGAGATCACACATAACTCCCATTCAAACCAACCATTTAACTTCCTTAAGTTAAATATCAGTTTATCTAGAAATTTCCAATTCACGTTGTTTGTTAAACTTATTTAACTTCCCCTAAGTTAAATTCAATTCATTTAATCTAGTCAACCTTACTCAATTTGAATTCTCCATTTCAATTTTTTTTAAATTCTTATCAACATTCTTTCTCACTTATAAGTTCAAAACTTATTTCTCTTTGGGTTCACATCACATTCAGAGGAAAATTCAAAACTCAACACTTAGTGTTTACTTTCAATAAACTTGTTATTATGTATATCCCACTTATATACATATTCATTTCTTTTGCACCCTAAGTCATATTTTAAATTTTAAATTTTAAACCATTCTTGGTTTACAGTTCAAAACAAATTTCTTTAAAAAATTTAAAACGACTCTTGTTTTAAGATAAGATTCCTACATTTAAAAGTATTATTTATTGTATCTTTTAACACTTTATAGCAATTTAACTTTTCTAGACTTAGATTTTAAAACTTCACAATTTAAATACCTTTCAATTTACAAGTCTTACTCATCTACATCTTTACTTCCATAAAACATTCCATTTTGCTTTATCATTAATTATTATTAGAAAACAAACATCCCATTATTAAGATACAACAACCATCTTATGATATTGACTAAGATTATCATATCTGGAAACAAATTGACTACATATTATCTCATAATTTATTAGAAAATAAAATCACGGTAACTTGATTCCGCATTCTGAAACACTTCTACAAATTTTAGGATTTTATTTTCTAGTTTGAACCCATTTCAAACTTATTTATTTGTATAGTTCATATTATCCAATTCCTATTTGGTTATATATATATTACCGCTTAAATCTTATTATTATATTTAATTTCAATAATTCAACAACCAATTACTTTAATATATATAATAATAAAAATTATTTCTTTATGTATCGAAATATAAGTTAGAAATCATTTTAAAACCATTTTTAAAATCATTATATAAGAAAATAACAAATACACTCTCATATAATACACTCAACTCATTCTAGGGTTTTACTGACCCTATCCTCAATGAGTAACCCTCACCCGAGCAAAGGTTCTCGCTTGAGATTCTGCTCTGATACCAAAATGTAACGACCCAGAATTTTCAACCTCGAAAATTCGACACTAATACGTTCACTGTAGAAGTGCCAAGCAGTCGAATGCCGGAAATCCTAGATTATTAGGGTAAAAAAGAAAAGAGATCGAAGAAGAAACAGAAAACAACAGCACAGAATCTCACATTTATAGCGGATTAGAATATAATATCAAATAATAGCATTTATACAAAGAAAAGCTGTAACTGTCAATTTATATACAATATATCAGAGTATAATTCATTCACAGATAAACTTGACAGTGTAACAACTTGTCCCAGACCACTATCAATACAATCTCAAATATACTACGAAATATACTCCATACGTCCCTGCCATCCAGCTCGTCTCCTGAACTCTAGAACGTCATAACGTGAAAATCTGTAATACTTGGTCTGACCCGAGCATTACATTAAAGTAACACCCGAGTCAGGCTGGAAACCAACGTGAGTAAACCCATTTAATATGAAATACTTTAAGTTGTAAAACTTCTTGAAAACCAAGGTAACTCGTTCATCACTACGAGTTTTTACCTTGTTATAGTCAACATTTATTCCACAGAACAATATCTAAGTGTCGTTACTTAGTTTCAATGGTCAAGTTACTTAATTTGTTCCATTCCAGCCTTTCTAATTCTATAATCAAATCTGTAAAGAATTATGGTGCTTATTAAACCGATGTGATTTCGGATATCGCTGATATCTGACCCCGGTCCCTTCTAATCCACATGCCATCTTAAAACCAAACAATTCAATTCCTAAATGTCAACATTCACATAAAATTCCATCACAATATCTATTCAACTAAAATGTCTCACCTTTTATACTCAACAGTTCATTTCAATTATTTCATATCATAGATCAATTGGAAACAACATATTAGGGAAACAATGCGATCCAATGTACTAAATCTTATTTAAACTATTCATAGATTAGATTAACTAGTCACACAAATCATTAATTTATTTTTAAGAAAAATCAATTAATTATTTTCAAATCATTCTTAATAATTATTAAGCTAATTACAACCATTTCATTCTAATTATATTTGGAATTAATTATAATCAACAAGTATAATTAACTTAGGACTTATAACTAATTAAAGGCTAGATCACTTAATTTTATCATAACTATTTACTATACAACTATTTATTTACTTTAATAAACCTTAGTAGTAATTAATATATAATTATTTCACTTAATAAATTTTAAGTTTAAATTGTTTTATTTATGCTCGCCATTACTAATCCTAAGGAAATTAGTTAACTTAAGGTTTAAATCGCTTAATTTGTAAAACCATAACTAATTACACTAATTATTTTATCTTAATAAACCTAAGAAATTAATTAAATAATTAACTTACATCTAAATATCCTATACAGAAAAATCTAAGTTTAAATCCCCTTTATCTATCCTAGCTAATAACTATCCTAAGTTTTTAAGTCAACTTATGTTCAAATTAATAAACTAATTAGTTTGAAAACATTTTCTTTTCCCCAACCTTCCTAATCTTTTTTTCCTTTACTTATTTCTTTATTAACTTTACTTTCATTTCCTTATAGTTCTTGATTTTCCTCCCTGGCCCAACACGGCCCAAACACGCACGAGAACACCAGCCTTTCCCTTCTTCTTCTTTGCTTAATTCCTAGTGTTTCCTTCCTACCCTCCATTTTGACTTGCACCGGAACACACCATGCACGAGCACGCATTGACCCACCTGCGCATTGACCCGGCACGGTCGTCCACCTCCGACCATCCTTACTTATCACCTTCGAGCCCCGCAAGTCCCCTTATCAGCTAGTTTCCCTCAAATCGGCCCCGATTTGAATTCGAGCACAAGCCCTAAACCATCAAAGAACCGACCACTTCATTATGCCTCAACCAGCCTCCTTCGACCATTATAGCTTCTCAAAATTTGCCATCGTCACCGCCTCCATCCCCTCCAGCTTTTCCCCCTGCACCGCAGCCATAACTCTCCTTCCCCTCTTCGCCTTTTGCCTGGAAGTCGAGATTCCTAAACCTTCTGTTGAAACCCTAGTTTTCCAGTGACCGGCCACCCCAAACACAAAATGATCACCGCACCATTTTTCCTGAAGTCGCCTCCTCCTCGGCCACCTGCCCTTAAAACTCAGTACCCAGTAATTGGCCCCTCCACCGTGAATCGACCAAAAACCAAATCCCGATCAACTTACTTGATACCCCAAAATACACCACTAAAAATTTCAAAACAAAGCTTAAATTTTTTGTTTTTGATCAACTAACAAGGCCATACAATCCAATCAGAAAATAGTGATGCTTGAACTTTCGATCAGACATGAGTTATTCACTAATACATAAATTTTCTTCTATACTTCATATATTCCAACAGAATAAAATTTTAAATAAATCCATACTCATAAAAGAACAGATCTTTTTTTGAATTCAAATTTTAGACTTGACTAGATGTTTTAGTATCGATTCTTTTAGGTTGATGTTAACAATTTTATTCAATTAAAAAAACAGAGTTAGAATATAACATAGTGGTTTCCTTTTCCTTGTGTTACAGGTCTTGTGTTACAGGTTGAAATATTTTCATCCATCTATATAAGCTTGTGTATTCTAAGTTATAGGTAAGTAAGGAGGAATAGAGTTTACTCACTTCCCCTTGAACAGAGCAGTGGTTTATGAATGGAATCTACCTGGATAGTTTTAATCTTCTCTGCTAATTTAAGTTGTTTAGTTTCCTTTAAGCCTTGAAATGGCAACGTTTGTATATATATTTCTCTCTAGTTTTGGATTTTTTGAAAGAAAATGAAAGATGAAGAAGGAAAGGAAGTATATATAAGTGCACAACATTGTTTTATTATTTTTAAAAAAAAATTAAGAAGATAATTAATTTGACACTTGTTAATTTGCATGTTACTTAGCTTGCAAATGTCATACAAACGTTATTATTACACCATGGTCATTTCAAAATAGTTTATACTTCAAAACCAAAATATTATTCCCGTTTCAAAAACCATATAAATATGATATCATGTTCATTTCAAAACCAAATCAATACGTTATCATTTTCATTTCAAATATATTCTTTTCCAAAATCATAGCACTTTCAAAGTTTTAATACTTCGAAATCAAGACACTTGAAACTATAACACTTTCAAATCATAATACTTTGAAACTCATAACTTTGAACATTATTTCCACCACTTAAATGGTTTAGATATTAAAATACTTCATATAATAAAATAGCTTCTTCAATTTCGCAAATCAATTACAAAACAACTCGAATTTCAAAATTTATATTTAATCAAATCTCAAATCATAAAGTTCAACTCAATTTGGTTTTAAATAATCTATTCCAATTTATATCAATTTCCAGATTTGAACCTCAAATAAACCATTTCAATTTTCATATATTACAAAGCTTAAATATTCCAAAATTTCAAACTGAATTTTTATAATTCCATATATATATCAAATTCAATTTACTACTATTTAGATTGAAATATTTACTTAATAAATCCAATATCATTTAAATAAACTCCAAATTTCAAATAACCGTATATTTCCCTCAATTTATTTAGACTTGACATATTCATTTAAATCACTTTCCAAAATCAAGTTATACAGTCATATCCTTTTGAATTTTCATATCCCTAAGTTTTAAATCAATAAATTCTTAATTAAATATCCTTTCAAATGAAATTTCAAATCTACCTTCCCAACTTTAGTTTATAAAAACCATTATAAACCCTATATTAAAATATAATTTAAATAAATACTTATCCATATTATGTTTAATAAAATCAAACTTTATTATTAACTTATTTATATTAAAATAAATTTATACATAGCTTAAAATCAAGAATTTAACTATATGTAAAACAACATATATATAATATCTGAAATAAATATTTATATAAAATCATATATTTCTTTTCCAAAAACCATAGAAATCATTTTCAAATTATTTATATATAGACTGACGATGTCTGTATATAATTTTCTATCCTATGGTCAAGTGATACGGATATTTATCATTTCAATCCGTAATTTAAATATATATATATATATATATATATATAGGTATATATCATTTCAACCTGTTGTAACGACCCGATATTTTCAACCATTCGCATCCGCACAAGTCGGACTTGAATAGCTTAAAATACCGATTGGCAAAACTTAACATATACAGTAAATAAATCGATCACAAAATCACAGATACAGAGTAGTACAATAATACGCAGCGGAATAATTGAATAGTAGTTCATGAAGCTACTATATAAACATCAGAGTTAGAAATAAAAATACAATAGAATATCTCAAATACAGTGAAGTCTCCAGTACGAACAAATGACCTCTCCGAACGAATCAACTAAAAGAGCCGAAAGTTGAATCAATAGTTGGATCCTCAAATGAAGCTCCAAAGGCGAGTCTCAAATGCTGTATCGCTTAGTCCGACCCGAGCGTAAAGCAAAAACACATAACACTCGAGTCAGGATTAACATTCTTATATCAATAAATCCGACTCAAGTGAAATATCAACTGAAATACAAATAACTTAAGGATGTTTGGGATAACCATCCTCTAAGGTTCCAAGGAACTACCTACAAGGTAGAAATATACACTATAACACCGTGGTCATTCAATTTTTCTTTTAGACTTCAAAATCAAAACATCATTTCCCTTTCAAATATATTTATTTTCCAAGATAGTATACATATTAAATAATTTATAAAGTAAAGTATTTGAAATTTTGTCATCTACACAAATTGATTCTAATCAACTCAAGTTCCAAATTCCCATTTATTCAAAGCTCAATTCATTTATTCAATTCAGCTCCCAATAACCATTTAAACTTTTGTTATATTCAAAGCTTTAATATTTAATATTTTAAAGTTAAATCTAGCAGTTTCATATTGATCTTGATTTAGATTCATCATTATTATTTAGTCAGGAAATACCCCCTTAACAAGTTCAATATCATTTAAATAGCCTTAGATTTAATTTTACAGAATATTTCCTTAAATTTATTTAAACTTAAATTATCCATTTAATCCCTTTTACCAAAACCAAGTTATAAAATCATATCTTAAATCCCGAATTCAATAGTTTCAAATCGATTTAATTGAATATAATTCTTAATTAAATACCATTTCCAATTAATTCAACTTTATCTTCTCAACTCTAGGTTATTCAAAATTTTACCAAATCTAGTTTGAAATATAAATTTAAACGAATCCTTAAACATATTATATGTATTAAATCAATCTCAATTAGATTAAATATTATTATTAGGTCTAGACATAAAATTTTCATTTTTAGACATATAATATTCTAAGAACCAGTCTTTATTAAAACTATATTTTCTTTCCCAAACCATAGAAATTATTTTCAAAACATTTATATATATATGGACCAACGATGTCTGTATATAATTTCCTATGCTATGGTTAAGGGATACAGATATTTATCATTTCAATTCGGAATTTAAATATACGGGTAGATATCACTTCGACCCGCAATCCCAAATTCAGTTCAAATGACAATCGCTTGGGTTTATCATTTCAACCCATAACAAAATTCACCTATCCAAAAGACCGTTCGGGTATGTATCATTTCAACCCATAGTGAATTCTAAAATACAGGGAACTTGCAGAGTGATAACAGATAATACAATAAAATAACAGGCATATATCATCAATAAAATTATAATATAAACAACAGGATATGGTGTCATATCCCACAGGTCAATAGTTACAGAAAATAGCATATATATAACAATTTAAATGACTACAGCATCATATTTCAATTGTCGTTTCAATTGAAATCAAATTTAATAAAATACAAGAGGTTAATCGTGAGTGATTGCTCACCTTTCGAGGCTAGAAAAGATAGACAACACAACAAGCTACGAATTTCAAAGCAACGCTAGATTGGCACGAATTCAACAAAGCCGAGAGATAAGAATTTGGTGAAAACGAATTAGAACCATCTTGATATGATAGAAAATGATGTATATAATTTTATTATTTATTAATAAAATCAATTTAATCATACATCTCAAATTAAAATTTAATTCAACACTTCGAACAAAGTCTCCATATATTTATATCTTTTAAAACCAATTAATGTATACTCATATAGACATTTGCAAACAAAATTTTATATTATATATACACACATATATATAAAGTTATATAAACTTAAATAGAAAATATACAAACACGATTGTATGTCAAGTTTCCAACAATATATATTTTCCATTTTAAATATAAGGAACACTACAAACCATAATATATTATAACTAACATATAACTTAAAATATAATTAACAAATATATATATACAAACGTACATAAGGTATAAATATATAAATATGTATACTCAGTGACCCTATCTAACCCAACAGGTAAAATCCAAACTAATATAACTTATTTTAAAAAAAAACTTATAAACACTGTCTATATCATACTTAAACAAAATCAATATATATTACTGTAAATATATAAACAATATAACATATATTCATTGTCGAACCAGATTTTCCAATTTCTATAATATATAAAAATAGATCATATAACTGTTTATATAAAATCAGTATTTACGTAATTATAATATCAATAAACCCATGCTTTATCTCTACAAATCTACTTATATTCTTATACAACATATAACTTCATATATGTGTACCTTATACCCTATAACACTTATATATTTTAAAACAAAACAGAGAATATAGTGTGTAATATATACATATTTTCCTTCATAAACATACAACAACGTATATATAAGCATATAAACTAACATACACAGTATATATTATAATATACCATAGGTTTATAAAAAAATATTTATTTACGCAAAAGAAGGAGTACATGGTCTAAAGTGGCTACGGAGGAGCACGAGGGGTGGAAGATCAGGGAGGAGCTGCGGAGTGATGGTTTTGAGAAGCTAATAGAGGGGGAGAAGAAAAGAAGAAACAGAGAAGAGAAGTAGAGGCCACAGATAAATATAAGGGAGGAGCTCAATATTTAAAAGCTGGAATAAGAAATGTAAAATTGAATGAGCGAAATGAATGCAAAAAGTATATAAGTTTGATATTCGAATGACGGTCATAAAAATGGAAATTTGGGTATAGGTAACGGCTGGCTATAATCAAATATTCACGTTTTGATGGATTGCTTTCCTTTAAGCAATAAAGACAGGGAGAGAAAGAACAGATAAAGGCAACAAATCTATTAATCAAAGAAAATGGAAAAGTTTGAACTTGTACGCAAATAAATAGATATAGAACGTTGTAGGTGAGTTGGCTGCTCTGGGTAAAATGCTTAATAATTTTTATGAACCAAATAGGCATGAATAGATTACAACATGCAATTAACTAATTGATTGTTTGTAACCGTGCAAGCAAGAAATGAGATAATAATTAAAGGTTTTTTTTGATTGCCGAAGGAAAGAAGGAAAGGAAGACCAATAGGCTGAAATCATACCATAATTACCCTAGTGAACAGAGGGAAGAAATTTAAAATAAAAATATAGATAAAAGTTGAGTGAATGGACATGGTCACCTGCTTGAATCACGTGAAATAATTAAAGCAAATGAAGTGGCTATAGGAACTCTTCCTATTTTTGAATTAATGTTTACGTAGCCAATTTTTAAGCAAAAAGGAAATGTACAACAAATAATAAATTGAAATGGCCGTTGATTCAGCAACGTTATTAGAGCAATTTATTATATTGCATGGGCTGCACGGTGAAGATTTGGAAGAGACGTGTTTCACAATGCAACCGTTTTAAAGAAATAAATATATTACTTTAAAACAGAAGAACTGACCAAAAATGAACGTAAACGTATACAATTTATATGTTTTGATATTCAAAATAATTATAGGATGACAACAGTCACCCTAGATTTAGTTGAGAAATTAAAGCAATTAATTGCTGATTGGACAGCACGTTCCATATTTGAAACGTAAAGGAAAAAGATAAGTATGGAATGGAAGGATACGTTATAAAGGCAAAATGAACCGTTTGGAAAAAAATAAAAGAAATGATGGCAAATAAAACAGCTGTGCCTTGAATTTCCCAAAATAAATTATTAAACCAATTGATGGGTTGATTGGACAGTGTGTTTCAAAACTTCAAGGAAATGAGCAATATATTTGAAAATACTAACATAACCTATATATACATACCTACTAGAATTCACACAATAATTAATGAACCCTATACCCAAACTAAACTTTCCGTGTATATATGTATATTAAGACCAAATTTTTCTTTGAATCAAAAATTCATACTTGCTTTCAAAACTAAATTTCAAAACCACCATTTGATGTATAAACAAAACATAATATTTTTCCTTTTTTTCCCTCTTTTTATTAATAATAAGTCAAGCATTATTTAATAATTTCACATAACTCAACATATCCATTAGTTACCAATTTTAGTTCATTTGTTAGAGGTTAATTTATTTGAATTACAGCAATACAATTAAACTATTGTTTCCTCTTAAATTTTATTCAATAGATCAATATTTACAATTAACAATTATTATTAAATTCTTAACATTTGTTGTTTTAATTCAAATTGTAAATCTCATATAAACTATTATTATTCCCATCATTTTTGTTTCTACCAAATTTTATTCAATATTTTAATAAATTTTAGAATTTTAAATTGGTCTAAAATTTCGGATCGTTACCCATTACACTTTTTTTTCTTTCCAGATCTGAACTGCATTGCAAAAATGAAGATGGGAAGAGATTTTGAAACGGTTAGGAAATCAAAGATTTTTATTCCTATTAAATATGGAGACGCGAATGAAAGTGGAAAGTTTTACCCGTGAATTGGAGGCAGGATGTTAATTCTTTTTTTTAATGCACGTGCTGATTTGATTTTTATTAGCTAAGATATGAAATAAAAGAGTGCGTACAATAGATGCATTAATTAAAACGAACGTACGCCCAAATTAATTAACCAGTAACGTAATCCAAATTTATATGTTTTCTTATTTATTGACTACTTATATTTAATTATACGTAATCCAAACATTAATTTTTTTTTTCAAAATATTATTTTTTAAAATTTCTCCAAAATTTAATTAAATACGTTATTAAAAACCATTTAAAATTAATGGGCTGTTACACTCTCCCCCACTCAAAACATTTCGTCCCTGAAAAGAAAGGAGGTAGGGGAATAACAACAAACAGAAAGAAAAAAATAGATTGAAGTACAAGATAAACAATTAATTTAAAACTATACAAATTTTACTTGAAATATTCATTTAAAAACTACATTTGAAATTTAATTTTCTTTAATACTTTAATACTTTTCCAAACTCCTTTGAAAACAATTATTTACATTATTACTTATATTTACAAAGAAGCTATTGAAAATATTAAATCCAAAATTTATAATTTTTTATATTTATCTCAAGATACTTCCAACATTGTAGTTAAATTAATAATCATTCTCTTTAAATATGTTATAATTAATTAATAACTTCTGAAACACTAAAATTTTTCTATTATACCATGTAGTATATAAATAAACAATATTTAAAAAGGATATATCCAACAAGGAAAGAATGTAGTTTGGAAAACAGAATCAAGGTGAATAACTAAAGCTGAGCAGATAAGATAGATTCAAAAGAATAGTATCGGGCACGAATATTTAATTTCAAACAAAAGGAATTTCAATTTCAAAGATTAATACAAAATTTCTTGTTGGAAATACTTTTATATAAAATACCTTTTCAAAAAAAATACTTTTATGTCGAAACCAATTTTCCTTTTGAAAATACTTCGATAACTCGATGTTTCAACAAGTTTATCCTCGTTCCTGCAGACTCTGGCCATGCGTTGATCAGGAGCAAAGCTAGAATTCTTCAAGTACTTAGTAGACCTGTTTCAACAACCAGTGAAAATACTTGAAAAACCTTTAAAAACATATATGGAAAGTACAATCCAAACAAAATAATCAAACCAAAACCTTTGTCTAACCATGGTTCGCAGATACACAATGGTTACGCCTCGATCCCCCAGGAAACAATCCGTATCCGTAAGCTTTCTCAGCCCTGCGAGTTACGCCATGATCACTAGTAGGGTGCAGGATACACAATGGTTACGCCTGTATCCCCCAGGAAACAATCCGTACCCCTAGGCAGTCTCAGCCAGGCAGTTTCGCTACTAATGCGACCTACATAGATTGCAGGATACACAATGGTTACGCCTGGATCCCCCACTCAAAACTTTTCATCCCCGAAAAGTAAGGAGGTGGGAGAATCGGACAACCAAAATAAAAGTAGATTGAAAGTCAAGATTAAACAATTAATTTGAGACTATATAAATTTTTTAATTGAAATATTCATTTGAAAACTTCATTTGAAATTCGATTTCTTTAATACTTTAATATTTTTCAAAAACCCACCAGTAAAATTCTTGCTTCCTTTAAAATACCATTTAGATGTTTAAATAACACCTTTGTAAATATATGAAAACTATTTGAAAACAATTATTTATATCATTACTTATTTTTGTTCAAGGAAGCCATCGACAACAATAAATCCATAATTCGTAAATTTATTAATTTGACTTTATCTTCTCAACCTTAACTTATTCAAATTATCACACAATCTATTTCGAAATATAGATTTACATAGCTACATAAACATAATTTATGAATTAAATCAATCTCAATAATATTATTATTAATCTATATATACATAAAATTTCCATTATATGTATAATATTTTAAGAACCAATATTTATTAAAAACCATATATTTCTTTTCAAAACCAATATTTTGAACTATTCAAGTCAGACATGTATGGTTTTATTGTCGATTCGAATGGTCCAAAATAGTGGGTCGTCACACCTGTAATCCCAAATTCAATTCAATTGAAAATCGCTTGGGTCTATCATTTCAACCCATAACGATTTTCTCCTATTCTAAAGTCCGTTCAGGTATGTATCATTTCAACCCATAGTGAATTCTATACTAACAGGGAACTTGCAGAGTGATAATAGATATGATAATAATATAACATGCATATATCATCAGTATAAATAACAGATAATGGTGTCAGGTGTCACAAGTGAACAGATACAAATAACAACATATATATGACAATTTAAATAACTAACAGCAGCATATTTCAATTGTCTTTTCAATTGAAATCAAATTTAATAAATATAAGAATGTTAATCTGGAGTGATTGCTCGCCTTTCGAGGCTAGAGGGGATCGACAATGGAGTTGAGTTTTGAAATCCAGGCATGAATCTCAAACAAAGCAGGATTAAACTCGAATCGACGAACCAAGATGACAGATAGGGATTGACGAAATCAAGTCAGAACTAGATCTATGGGGATATAATCGTATATGAAATCGTATACTAAATTCAAACAAATATTCAATTAATTATATATGTATTTCGAAAATCAGTATTAAATCCCAACACATACAATATTTATATATATATATATAATTGAAAACCAAATTCATATACATATAAAATAGAAAATATATAAGCTAATGACATTTCAGTATAAATGTAGTTAACATATAACAAAACCCAAAATATTATATAAATATAGCTATAACATACAATATAAATATACACATACCAACTATTAATCAACATATATTTGTACAATTCAAATATCAACCTTTATTAAGACATGTAATATATAACATACAGAGCGCACACATACAAATCAAAGAAAAAAATGAAAATAACTTAAGTATACTAATCTATAGACTTAAAACCCGTCTATATAATACTATATATTACATTACTGAAACCATTATAATATACGTATATAATTCTTTGCATTATATAAACCATCAAGCCTATGTGAGTGCAAAGTGACCAAAATATACCAGATATATGCAGACAAAAGTGTCTGGAAAACGAGTATATTCGTATATTAGAAATTTTATGACAAAATCTGCTTGATAACCCAAATGGAGCGCACAATATATTATTATCATTAATTTTAAGTCAAAGTTAATTAAAACACGTACTATTTCGACATATATAAGTATGACCAATATATTCATATCCATATAAACAGGTAATATATGAGTAAAAGAAGGCTGTTGCTTTAAACTATATATAAATATCTCATATACTTTATAATAGAATAGGGGTGCTATACCCTGTAGCTTTTAGAAGCCACACTTTTGCAACTAACATGACTCAATGAAATAGTACATCCCAGTATATGCAACTCACCCATGATATTAATAAAGTAATTTTAAAAATCACCATTTAATTGCAAAAATAAATTATACTTTAAAGCCTCAACTGATACTATATTTTACAATATAGAAAATATATTTAATAAAACTTTTACATTCAGACACGAGCTAATATATATGACCTATAACGAAATATACATACAACAATAGATCCCATATTTAGACAAATAGATGTGTACACAAATCAATATATACACACAGTAATATATCCACACGGTATGCGTATATAATGCTACTAGGTATATATAAACACACACACACACACACACACACACATATATATATATGTATGTACCTTCAAACACGAATATGTGCGAGATGAACGTCAGGCAGATGCTTAGGTCAGCGAAAAGGAAGAGTTGCCGTGAACGAAAGGGGCAGAGGTGAGGCTGCGCGTTGGCAAATAGATGACGATTTATGAGGTTAGTGGTCGAAGAAGTGGTGCATTAGGCAGACGGTGGCGGTTGTCAGAGTCGATGCGGTGCTCGGGTTGGAGATGGAAAGAGGAGAGAAGGCTTGCGTGGCCGGCTGCTTCGGTGGATGGAACATCAGGTGGAGGAGCGGAGGTCAGTTCGACAGGTAAGCTCAGTGATTTGGAGGGGGGGGGGTCGGTCGGAATGGTGGTCAGTGGAAGGAGAGGTCGGGTGAATTGTTTCCATGATTATCAAAACATGCGAGCTATCTTAAGCAAAGAAAAAAATAATACCAGGCAAATATATACAGTTATATATTCTAAGCTTAAGAATAAAGGACACACGGTACAAGAAGGCAAACAAAATTTTAAATGTGAGCTGCTTTCACAGAAACCAAATGAGTAAGCTTTTATTATAATATATAAATGTTCAAATGAATGGGCATGTTCAAGACTTTAAGGAAATGAGTAGGCCATGGTGAAGAGATGAACAGTCATTGCAATTTCTTCTAATAATGGAACAGAGATAGGGATGGGTTTAAAAAAAGTTAAAATCAAATGAACAGGTAAAATAAAATAGCAAAATAAATTAGAGAACGTGGGAATAACAAAATTCTTTGAATTTGAGGTAATTAAATGGTAATGACCATTGGAATTTACGCAGTGGAATTTAAATGGTAACCTAACCGACACATGAATTCAGAAAGTTCGAAGTGGTACCGATACGTATAACCATTTCGCAGATCTCGCTACGTATCGGATGTAAAAACACAGAACTGAATATACTGCAGAGATTAGCATGACGAAATGATCAAAACGGCATACAAATATCAACGGTACAATCATCCGATCAAAAATCGATATCGGTACGAAAATGCTGCAATGTCGTCAAATATAAGATCAACGGAGCAATAACAGTCAAAATTTGGAGAAACGAAATATGACATCTTGCTCAGAAGATGATTTACAATTTTTATATAGAAAAGTATTCAGGTTTGCAAACATTTTATTATCATCAAATATTAAGTGATATAAATTAATATTGAATTACACAATAAAATAAACTTTCATATTTTTAGATGAAAATTTACAGTTTGCTATGTTCAATTAGACGTATTCCAAATATCAAATTTATATTTCAAAATTTTATTATCTAAAAATTCACAAAATTCAATTAATTAAATAAATAAAACTACTAAAATTTACAGATCGTTACACTCTCATCCACTCAAAACTTTTCGTCCCCGAAAAGGAGGGAGGTAGGAGAATAGAAACAACGTAAAGAAAAATAGACTTGAATTAGAAAATAAAACAATTAATTTAAACTATATAACTTTCACTTTAAATTAATTAATATTTAATAATCGATTTTAAATTTAAGGCATTTCATTAAGTTGATTTACTTCCATTTTATTAAATTTCAAAATAAAATTTTATTTTATTATATTAATCACATCTATTATTCCATTAACTTATTATTCTATTAAACTCTATTAACATTTTTATAATTAAAATTTAAGTGTATAACATTTATTATAACCACTCAAATTTTATTTATAAAATCATTTTATTTTGTATATTATTCAATTACATATTCAACTTCTGAATAATTTTGGTAAGTTGTATTGAAATGCAACTGAGTATTGTACAAGTATAATTTTTCCAATTCAATTATTTCAAATTTAAATATTCATTCAAAATTATTAGCTTTATTTTAATAATTGGAAACGTCACTTAATTAAGAGTTTAGGAATTACATTTCCGATTAATTTCAAACCATTTAGAAATAATTATGTATATACTATATGTATCAAATCAAATTAAACTTAAAATAATATACCTATATATATATAAATCGAATCATACTTAAGAAATTTAAATCAATTTAATTTCCAAAACAAAACTGTAGCAAAGCTATGAATTGGTCTCTTCATTTCGAAACTCGAAAATTAATGTCGATGATGCTGCAGTCATCGTCGAAATTATTTTCCAGCGACAAAAGAGAAGAGCACTGATTTTAAAAAATTAAAAATTCTTTGAAACAATTCTTATTTGAAAATACTTTAAATGATATACACCTTAAAACTTTAAACCAAAGTTTGAAATCACCGAAAAATAAATTCTCAAATTCTTGATTTAAATTAATTATTAACCATTTTTTATGAATTCATTTATTTATATTATTCAATAGTCAATGGTTTATAAACAATAAATGAAAATCAAATATTATTATTTTCAGCAACCAATTCATTAACTATTTAATTTCAGAAACTTATACTTATATATAATATAATCATACAAAATTATTTTATTTACCAAATTTGTAAACAATATTGTATCGATTTGTTCTGCTCAAGTGTTTTGGAAATCCTACCAATAGCGTTGATCAGGCGAATCGATCGAAAACCCCAATCAACATCAACAACTTAAACAACACGATATATATATATAACATTTTTAATATTAATTTACAAATACACTTCCTCGCTATAAGATACAAGAATGAATTTCAATGCAAGGATAGAGATTCAATTTTGATGGACTCAAATCAAAGAGAATTTTGATTCGAAGATAGATTCGAAACAAAGATAAGATGATTAAATAACAAGATAGGAAGGTGGATAATTTTATTAAATCGCAGGCAACCTTAGCCGGGTCAACCGTGACTTCAAGAATAATATCAATGATGAATTTCGAGGAAAATCGACATTGGATGTCAAGAAATAGAAATCAGGCATAGCAGGAGATAGATAGCATCGTAAACCGAGGATACAGAAATCTCTGGCAAAACAACACCTAATGTAAAGGGTTCATCCGTTTTCAAATCATTCGAAGATTGGCGAAACCATCGAGTTATTATAGAGATCCTTCGAAGTAAAGTTATTGGACACTCCAAAAATCAAGAAGCACAAATATGGAGAGATAGGGATGGATTTTGGAACCGAGGGGGTCGTTCCAAAATTCAAAGGGAAACCGAATCGAAGAAGAAGGAATTCAGGCTCAAACAAAAGTGATTCCATCATTAAATCTACTATGTATGTTAAGTTTTTCCTAGAGCCAAAGCTCTGATACCTAATGTAACATCCCACTATTTTGGACCATTCAAATTGACAATAAAACCACACATGTCAAACTTGAATAATTCAAAACAGTAGATTGCAATATAAATTTGGCAAAACTTAGCATATACAGTAAATAAAATCATCACAGAATCACAGACACAATGTAGTATAACAATAATGCAGCGGAAACAAGAGAATAGTAGTTCATGAAGCTACCATAGATATAACAGAGTTAAATAAGATACAATAGAAGTCTCAAATACAATAGTCAAATAAAAGATCAGAATACATCACTAGGATCAACTGAATATCTGAAAGCTGGATAGATAGTTGGATCTCCAAGCGAAGCTCCAACTCCACAGGTGAGTCTCAAAAGCTATAGCACTCAGTCTAACCCGAGTGTAAAGCAAAACAAAAAAACTCGAGTCAGGATTAATATTCTTATATCAATAAGTCCAACTCAAGTGAAATAACATCTAAAATACAAGTAACTCAAAGGATGTTTGGGATAACCATCCTCTAAGGATCCGTTAAACTATTTACTATGTAGTAATATTTCGCTATTACAATAATATCTATAGTAAAATAAACTTACTTTTAAATAGCATTAAGGGGTTACCTATATAGCCCTTACCACGTAATAGTCTCAGTAGTCCATCCAGTATCAGCGCATCTCCAGATGGGAGACTACCCTAAATACTCCACGGGCTATGGGAGAAAATCAAACTCGTACAAGGCGCGCTAGGGTAGGTGACATGGCACAACTATGCAATGCCAGGGTAGATATACCTATTACACTTCCGGACCGGTAGTAACGCGTAGCAGCTACTAACGCTGTGACGACCCAAAATTTTGAACACTAGAAATTGAAATATTTAAGTGATTCTAAATGTTTGAAAGATAGTTTGACTTGAATTTCAGATATCAGAATGAATTTGGCAATTAAATTATTGAATTTAATTTATTGAAGTTGGATAAAATATTGAATTTTCTATTTTTGAGCTTGTTAAAAATAATTTGAACGCTTAGAAATTCATATAGATGATACTGAAGATAATGGAAGCTTCATAATTGAATTTGAAAGTGTTTTGTTTAGTATTGGAATTTTTGTCGTTTAAATCAATATTCAAAAATAGCCTTCCAAAGCACGGTCTTGGAATTCGACGAAACCAGTTCCATTAGATCCGTAATATTGAATTATTATCGGATTTCAATTTCCGTAGCATTCAGAGTTGTTGTGTGGTCGTACAGATTGCAAACGCGCTAAAATTTATATTGAAATTTAATATGATAACTGGTCCAAAAAGCTATCTTCTCCATACAATTGAATTTGGCCTCGGAACCTTTTCCATTGCATTCGGAATAGGGGTTTAACATTATAAACGCCTAGCGGCACGCCTCGATAGAAGTTCGGGAATTTAAGTTGCGTAATTCAGGACGATTTGAATTTGAATTTGAATTTAAAATATAAATAATAATTGCGCATGTCCTTATTTTTTTCTCTCTTCTTCTCAACATGTATATGCCTTTTCGTTACACGTGTTTGGTTTACTCTGTGCAATGTTTACATGCGCATTCATTTTAAAGAAAAAAAAATACGAAAGGAACAAAAACAAAAAAAAAACGAATGAAACGAGAAATCACAGATAGTCTTCATATTCTCTTCTGTCATCTAAATTAGATCGAACTCTTTTGCCATTTCGAAAAAAAGAGAAAAAAATTAACAATCAATCGAGCGATCGATCAAGAACGACCGAGGGGAAATCGCGAGCGGTCATGAATCGCGACTGAGCCCAAGCATCTCGCGATCGAATTGGGGGAATTCGCTCGTAAGCATGGGCGTGGGGCTTCTAGGATCAAGCAAGCTAGAGATAGATTTCTGGTGGAGTGCGAGCACATTTTGGAGGGAGACAACTCTTTTTCTTGTCAATGGTGGAGCAGCAAGCCGTGAGCACGACTTGGGCGAGACGTCGGGGTGTTCGGAGATTGAGATGTTCGTCCTCGTGAGGTGTATTTGGGTGAAGGAGGATGTGTACCTTGTCTTGGCACTGCTCGTTTTGAAGGAAGACGTTCGCAATGGAGGCCGATGTCGAAGTCGGTGTCAACGGTAGTGGTTGCGATGCTGGCGTTTTGGGAGTCGCCGTTAGGCACTATTCAAGACAGTAGTAAGGTAAATCAAATTTTTTAGTTAATCGATTTTTTACAGTAAAGCAAATTCTGTTTTGTTTATTAATTTTTTTTTAAAAAAGAGAAATTTTTACAGTAAGGAATACTGTCTTTTTATAGTATATTAAAAGAAAATATTATATGCGTGTATTTTGAATTGTTATATTATATGCATGTATTTTGATTTGTTAAGTTATGTTAAAAAAATAATTTACTAAGTTAATAAATTTCTTAAATTAACCTATTTATTATTTTTAGTTACTAAAGGATATTTTTAAAAGGAAAAAAATTGTCTAAACTAGATTTTTTACTTGATTAATTTATATTAAAAGGGAATTTAGTTTAATTGTAATTTTTGCTAAATAAATTGTTAAAAGGAATTGATTTAAAATAAAGGTATTAGTTTAAAATAAAATCTTGGTTGAATAAATTTATTTCAAGGAAATCGTTCAAATTTTAAACTATTAGTTTAAAATAAAGTCATTGGTGATTAGATTTATAAATGGGAATTTAATGGTTCAATTTATTCGAATATTAATAAAAATTATGTAATTGTTTATACAAGGTAAAGAGATCGTGAAAAACAAACTGGAATGGAAAATGGATTGCATGCATTGTTAAAGGTGAGATCTTCTCACTCAATCGGATACCCGATCTAATTTAAATAGTTAATTTAAATTATTGGTTGTTTGCTTGGATGATGATTGTTATTAGTTGTATTGAATTAGACCCTATGCGCCGCATAATAGTAGATGATATTATAATATTATATATATATATATATATATATATATATATATATATATATATATATATATATAACCCATATACTGCGTTATTCCACCTCAAAGTGGAATTGGTATTATATATGTATTTGGAGTGATTGATTTCCCGCATTATATAGCGGATGAGACCCTATGCGCCGCGTAATAGCGGATGATATTTTATTAATCCCATATACCGCGATATTCCACCTCGAAGTGGCATTGGTATTTAATTGTTGTGCTAACGTCTGTAGATGCAGGAAAACAGGTTGGAGGGATCCAACTGGATTCCTCAAATATTTGAATTAGTTTCAATATAGTGTGTTGGTTATTTATAATCTGTGTGTGATTATATGTGATTGAAACCGTTGAAGGCTATAATTTAGCCGAATATATTTTTGGTATCGTAGGATACCAAAAATAAATAAAACTAAATTTTTGAAATTAAAGTAAAAAAATTATAATAAATTCATTTAAAGAATTGAGTGAATTTAAAAGAAGAAATTTAAATAGATAAAGTTTTATTTTTGAAAACTTATTGAATAAATTCCAAAATATGGGAAAAGATTTTAATAAATGGATTTTGAATAATATTGCTTAATAGTTAAAGAATTTATTTAAATTCGGATTATAAATAGTTTGGAAGAGATAAAGAAATTTATTTGAAAGGAAATAAATTTAGAAATCAAATTTGGAATTTTATTCGGTGTTTGAAATAAATTTAGAAATCAATATAAAAATTGATTTGGCGTTTAAAATAAAAATTTGAAATCAATTTGGAAATTGATTTGCTGTTTGTAAATGATTTTTTTGAAATCGATTTAAAAATCACTCATCAGTGGATATTTGGGGATTTGAATTCACAATGGGAATTTAAAAAGGAAAGGGAAATTTGTTTTAAAAATAAATATTGTTTTATTTTTAAATGTGTGGAAAGGAATTTATAGATTAGGAATGTAAATTTAAAATAAATCCTGAAAGATCTACAAATTGATTTGAATGAACCATTTTAGATTGGAAGGTGTGCTTTCCCTAGAAAGCCGATATGTTTTCAATATAGTTTATAAAGATAAATTGAAGTTGTAAAGATGGTTTTAAGGAAAGAATATTTTGGAGATATTATTTACGTAGGTTATTATGAAAATCTTTAAAGTAAAGATATATTTCAAATTATTATAGAAGTGATTATTTAAAGGTTAAATTGGTATTTATTTTAGAAAGTGAATATTTAAATATTTATACTCTATCTACTAATTTTATTTTAAAATTAGTTTGGAATTGAAGTCTTATATTTGTGATAATTAGTATAATATTTTCATAACTAATATTTAAGTAAGGGTAGTTTTATTTTAAATGTCTCTCAGAACATTATGGATAAGTAATTTAAATTATTTTAAAGTATTTGAACTTCACAAATTTTCAGTGGAAATGGATAAATATTTGAAAATTTATTCCATATGAGGGAAGTGATTTGAATTTTTTCAAAAGATTGAAAAGTAAAATAAAGTGATTTAAAATTTGTTTCCAAATGGTTGAACTCTTAAAATTATATCTTGCGAAGATAGTTTGAAAATAATAATTAGGAAAAAATTATTTGATCTAGTGACTGTTGTAAATGATGATTGATAGTAAAATAACCGACTATCAATATTGGCCTTTTTAATGGCATTTGAATTTTGATGCGACTGAGGGTCGAAATCCAAATGGATATTCGAAAACCATATCAAATCTTTGTGATCGTGATGGATCTTTTGTTTAAAAGATCAACGTGGAAATTATTGTGATTTGTTTGAAATCTGATTGTGACACTTATTTTTAAAACAAGCGCTCGTTATTCGGATTAGCCGGGAGAGGACCTTGTGTCATAAAACCCATTCCGAATAATGATACGACGAAATGGGATTGCATTTGAAGATGGTGTTGAAGACCGGGTATTTTCGAAAGCGAAAGGATTACCTATCGAATGTCTCTGCGCCGAGTTGCTTCGGTATAGAGATTTTATCACCCTTTGTGATGGGGATTCCGGACGTGATTAGTGAATATCCGGATTGCAAGGGCTTCTTTGGAAATGCCTTCAGTTCCGTTCAATCCCGGAACGGACTTATATGGATGTGTGTCTGACGTTACACTTTGAGATGTAAAGCTGGTTTCTATAAAATACATTGCTGTTGGTAGCGGAGAATTTATTCTCTTAGTTTAACACCCTTCTCTAAGATGTACGAGCTTAGAGGTTATGTAGCTGATAGTTACTAGTAATACATTTTTAATTTGGTAATGTGGCATACGAAGTGCTGCTGATCATTTGTTGATCAAAGCATGGCTTTTGTGAAAAGCGTAGCTTTGTGGACGAGACTTCGTTGAGCCTCACAACCCGAAATGGTCGAAACAGGAAAGACGCGGCAAGGTTATTTGGGGGTAGCGCCCCCTGAGGGTATGTCATTTCCTTCTGGAAAAGGGTAGTATCATGGTATGGAGCCCAGATATTTTACCTATGTTGATGCTGCAAATGTATTATACTTTGTTGTTTGTTACTTTATGGTTGAGGATCCTCGGATAAAGGTTGCAAATGACCAAGGGATGGCATACTCGTACAGTAGTTACCTAGTTACAAAGGTAACCCGGTCTTGTGTTGGCAGAGATTCGGTTAGGTTTTCAAGGCGTACCTCCAGAGGCGTACCTATGTGGCCCAGGAAGTTCATTTGCCTGTCCAATCCAATTACCAATACGTGCCTTGTACGGTTTTAGTTGTAGAACCTTCCATCTAATATGGTAGCTATAGTAGGCATACTATAATGGTACGTATGCTGGCTAAGATTAATATTATACTTGCAAAAGTTTTTTCACTATGCACTAATGATAATATTAAAAAGATATTTTGCGTATCAAGCATGTTTGACTATCATAAGGAGAAATCTCCCCCAAGTGTGTGATTGCATTGTGTGTGGTAGTTTCATTTTCCAAAAAGCATGGCGGATTTATTTTCCTTTCTTTATGAAAAATAATTGTTTTTAAGATCTCACACCAGTCCCATGACGGACCTGGAGTTTATTGTTCCCTTTCTAAACTTTGGGTGCCCATAATTTTCCACACGGGAAGCCTAGAGTAGGGTTGTCAATTATTCTGGAGCGAAGTCAAGAAGTTGTTGTGGAGATTAGGAGTTGAAGCTGGATGCTGAGACGTATCTCTTTACTATGTAGTGTCGGTTGCGTATGGTTAGTGCAAGTCGGTTTTCATATGGTCATGTTTCCCGGAGATTTTAACCAGGCAACTTGGTACTTGGCTCAATTGGATTGTTCGGCATATCGTCACGGTCGTCATTGAAAAAGTGCTCGGCATTTAGGAGCGCTCGGCATAAAGGGACGCTCGGCAGAAAGGAGCGCTCGGCACTTAGAAGTGTTCGGCGTTGGGAAGTGTTCGGCAGACAAGTTCGTTCGGCATGGCAGAGCACTCGGCATCTAGTGGGCGTTCGACATTGGATAACGCCCGACATCTGGAGAGCGTTCGGCATTGATAACGCACGGCATTCAAGGTGTCCGGCATTCAGAACGCTCGACATTCATGCTTCACTCGGCATTCCTGGACTATTTAGCATTCTAGCCTCGCTCGGCCTTATCCTCGTTCGGCATCGATCCTCGTTCGTCCTGCACCCTTCACTCAACACACCGCATCGTTCGGCACGAAGATGATGGTTCAGCATTACTCAACCCATCGCATAGTTCGACACGAAGATGATGGTACGGCATTTAGCCGTTCGTCATATTCGGGTCGGCACACAGAGCCTACACCATTTGGGCCAAGGGGTACAGCTGCCAGGCCCACCAGGGAAGTCCAGCCCACCTTCGTCTATACATAGAGGGGCATAGGCACAGTTAAAAGGGATCAGCTTTTTGGGAATGCTGGGGAAACTCTGCTGCATCCAACACTCATTCAAGACTTAATCTTTTACTTTGCACTTGTATTCAAGTAGTTAGAAATGGATTGTATCCGTAATCAACTATCAAGGAAATCAATAGAAATCAACTTCAAAGTGGACGTAGGCAGTTACGCCGAAACACTATAAATTTGGTGTTCTTGCTCCCTGCATTTAAATTTATATATTGTTCTCTATTTTAATTTACTTTCTTTATTAATCTCTCTACTCAATCTTTCTAAGGGTGTTAGTTACCAATTTTGATGCTAACATTTTGGTGCTTTCACTGAGAGCTGAATTCTCAGGCTGTTAGGATTTGTTTTGTAGCTACTGGATTACATAAATCCCCCAGAGGAGATCCAAGATCATTGACAAGACATCTGTTGATTCTATTCAGAGTTATAACCAACAACTCTACCATGGGAAGACCACGAACCAGATCGGCCTCCCATAACGCAGACGTCCACGAAACTGCTAGCGTACAACAAGTTGGACATAGAAATCAGCAAGCAACAAGAGGTGCTGGGCCCTCCACCCAAAACCAAGCGGAATTCGTTTCCCGAACAGAGTTCAACGACTTAATAAGAGAACTCAAGGAAAGTAGAAGGCAACTTGCTGAGCGGATTCGAGCCAACACTAACCTCATGACTCAGCTTGCTCAACAGTAGCGCCAGAATGCTGGAGGTAACCCTGCCCCTTGTTTTGAATCTGATAGGTCAACTTCAGCTGACGAACCTCTTAGGCGTAGACGCCGTAAGGATGAAGGTGCCCAAGCAGGCGTTGGGAATCAACCCCGCGAAGAGACCCGACACCCGAATCTCCAAGACCCAAATCAGGCGAGACATCAACCCGCACGGTCCCGTGGAACGGAACCCAACCTTCCATCCTTCATACAAACTCCAGACTTAACAACTATGGTCATGCAGTTGATGAGAGAAAGCCAAGGCTTGACCAGTGAAGATTGGGGAGTGTCCAGAAGCCATACTCCCTTTACAGATGGTATCCTACAGGCTGAGTACCCCAAGAAGTTCAATATGCCGACTATCCCAGCCTACGAAGGGAAGACTGATCCCAGGCAGCATGTGATGAGGTACGAATGGATGATGGATTTTGCAAGAGCTAATGATGCAACCAAGTGTAGGTGCTTCCCAATCACCCTGTCCCGAATTGCCACCATGTGGTTTACTCGACTTCCCCCACGGTCTATATCTAGCTTTGACGAATTGGCAATGAAATTCATAGAGCAATTCAGGATACACACCACTCGTCCAAAGGATGAGATGTCCTTATCAAGCGTAATCCAAGCTTCGGGAGAGTCATTGAAAGCATACCTGCAGAGATTTTATGTTGCTGCTATCGAAGTGAGCATTCCAAACGACCACGCGATTTTGATGGCAGTGATGCGTGGAGTGGATCCAGACTCTGAATTCGGAGATTGGTTCGCAGGAAAGCCCCCAGCCACGCTGGAACGTTTTTACTCGAAAGCTCATCTGTTTATAAGAAGGGAAGAAGCCCGATGGACAAGACGAGACAAGGCACCAGGGCCTGCTTAGGAGACAGTGAAGAGTACCGTCACCATGAAGCAAACCGGTGATAATTCGGGAAAAGCTCAAGTCAACATCCAAAGCAAGCCTGGGCAGTCTAAAGGATCCGGAGCAGGAAATCCTGGAAAAAAGAGAGAGACGGGGAAATGGAAGTCAAGGATCCCGACCTACACTGAATACTCCTCGCTCAACGCATCACTTGAGAACATCTATTTGTCAACTTGCAACACTTTCTAGTATAGGAAACCACGTCCAAAGGAATCAACAGAGGAACAGAAGCGGACCGGGAAGTACTACCGCTTTCATGAGTCTTATGGGTACAACACAGAGGAGTGCATGCACCTCCATGATGCTATTGAAAAGTTGATTAGGCAGAAGAGGCTGCAGGAGCTCGTCAAAGACCCACAAGACGGAAGACAAGAGACATCGGACCCCGGACGTGGGCCAGCTCCACGCCAGCTGAAACAACCTGCTCGAACTGTGGGTAGTTTGGTTATCAACACGATTGCGGGCGGACCTCATCCCGCGGATAAGAATTGGCTGGAGATGGAACGATACGTTAACTCTTTGAGACATGCGGAGTATGAGTGATGTTCGAATGTGGAGGATGGGACTCCTGCAAAGCAGCAGCGCACGATAGATGATGATATTGTATTCAGGAGCCGAGATGCGGATAAGGTGGAGGCCCCTACCATCGACCTGATGGTCATATCTGCGACAATCGGGCCGGCATTTGTGAAGAGAATTCTAATTGATTGCGGAAGTTCCGTTAACATCATCTTCAAGAAGGCATATGACCAAATGAAGCTGGAGGCCAAGAATTTGAAACCATCCAATGCCAGAATCCATGGCTTTAACGGCACAGCAACGGATGCAGTGGGATATGTGGAGTTACCAGTTGAACTGGGGCAAGGCGAGCGTAGGAGGGTGCGAATCCTACCATTCATAATGTTGGATGTTGACTCTCCATATAACGTTTTCTAGGACGTCCAGCCTTGGCAGAATTTAGGGCCGCATTGTCCCCTTGGTGTCTGATGTTGAAATTTCCCATAGATGGTGGTGTTGGAGTGGTACACGGCGATCAGGCAACCGGACGCGCATGCTATGTGGCTGAGCTGAGAGTGGCTCGGCATAGAGAGAAAGGAAAGGTTGCGGACAATTTCGTCCGCGTCCAAAATTTTGATAATTGATAAGTAGCGCCCGGGCCCTGGCTCGGGCAACATTCTCGGATCTATAGAGACATAGATCTGAGAGACGATGATGGAGAACCCAGGGAAACCAATGCAGCACCGGCTGAACTAACAATTATTATCCCAGTCAGCCAGGATGACCCGTCATGAGTTCTTAAAATTGGATCACAACTCGACCGCGTGGTGGCCGAAAACATCACAGACTTCCTCCGAGCGAACCTTAATGTCTTCGCTTGGACACATTCTGACATGTCCGGGATTTCTCCTACAATCGTGAGTCATATGTTGAACATAGACCCATTCCCGTAAAATAGAAAAGGAGAGGTATAGACCCGAAGAGGTCCGCAACTCTCAAAGAGGAGGTGGACAAACTCAAAGCCAATGGATTCGTCTGCAACGCCCTCTATCCTGAATGGGTATCTAACCCGGTGCTTGTAAAGAAAGCGAATGGAAAGTGGAGAACTTGTGTTGATTATTCTGATTTAAACAAAACATGCCCGAAGGATAGTTTTCCATTGCCTAGGATCGACCAGCTCGTCGACTCTACCGCCGGACATGAATTACTATCATTTATGGATGCGTACTATGGATATAACCAAATCCCGATGCACCTCCCAGACCAAGAACACACCAGTTTTGTCACAAACGTTAGGTTGTATTGCTATGTAGTGATGCCCTTTTGATTGAAAAATGCGGGAGCAACTTACCAGCATCTCGTGAATCGGATGTTCAAAGACCAGATTGGTAAAATGATGGAAGTTTATGTGGATGGCATGCTCGTGAAGTCGCGGCAGTCAAACGACCACATCCGAGACTTAACGGAGATGTTTGACATACTCAGACAATATGGAATGAAGATCAATCCTTTGAAGTGTTCATTCGGCGTAGCGCCAGGAAAGTTCTTGGGTTACATTGTGATTGCACGAGGAATCGAGGCTAAGGCGGAGAAGATTCAAGCCATCCGTGATATACAAGTGCCAAGAACCATAAAACAGGTGCAAAGCTTGAACGGAAAGGTGGCCATGCTGAGTCGATTCATATCCAGGGCCACAGACAAGTGTATTCCTTTCTTCGATGTCATAAAGAAAGGAAAGAGGAATTTCGAATGGACATCCGACTGGGGGGAAGCATTCAAAGCTCTTGTAAGGCACTTAGAAAGTCCCCCAGTATTGTCGAAACCAACAGACCACGAAATGTTGTACATATACTTGGTTATATCCCAACACGCTATTAGTACAGCCCTGGTTCACAAGGAAGACCAGGTTCAAAAGCTAGTTTAATATGTTAGTAAATGCTTGACGGGGGCAGAAAGGAATTATCCAAAGATTGGAAAACTAGCCTATTGCTTGGTGATTGCATCACGTAAGCTTCGCCCGTATTTTCAGGCACACTCAATCAGTGTTTATACTGATCAACCTTTGCGATAGATACTCCAACGACCAGAAACTTCCGAAAGGATGTTGAAATGGAAGATTGAGCTAAGTTAGTTCGACATTACCTACCTTCCACGAAGGGCCATACAAAGACGGGCACTAGCTGACTTCATTGCTGAATTCACTATGACAGACGAATCAAACGATCACAATGTCATACCTCCCGTTCGATGGAAGATGTACACCGATGGGGCATCTAACGACTGTTGTTCGAGGGTTGGCATTGTTCTTGTAACTCCAGAAAACCGATCAGTTTGCTACGCTTTGAAGCTCGAATTCACAGCGACGAATAATGGAGTCGAATATGAAGCATTGATCGCCGGCTTAAAACTTATTAAAGAACTGGGAGTAAAATCGGTTGAAAACTTTAGCGACTCTAAGCTGGTGGTGTACCAAGTGCAAGGAGACTACCAAGCAAGGGGGCAGAGACTTGCCCCATATTTGGTCCGAGTTCAGGAGCTGCTAGCGAATCTCGAGTACTATGATATTTCACATGTCCCACATGAGCAAAACAGAGCAGCCGATTCATTGGCAAAATTCGCAAGCACTGACGATGCACAGCAAATGGGATTATTTCCTGTTGAGACCTTCCATTCCCCGAGTATAGATATGATGGAGGTAGATTTCGCGTTAGAAACAGAAATCGAGAAGGAATCATGGATGACCCCAATCAGACAGTACTTGCTATTCGAGATCTTACCCAAAGAAAGGAGCGAAAGACGACAAGTCCTTCGTAAGGCTTCTCGTTATGTAATACTGGACGGAATAATGTATCGAAGGGGATTCTCAACCCCATCAATCCGATGCATTGCCCATGATGAGATAAAACGAGTCCTAAAAGAAGTCCATGAGGTAGAGTGCGGTGACCATACTAGGGGGCATACATTAGCGAAGAAAGTCCCCCGTTATGGATACTACTGGCCAACTGTTAATCGGGATGCCGCAGACTATGTAAAAGTGTGACAAATTCCAGATATATGCAAAAATCCTGAGAGCACCGCCGACGAAACTCACGCAAATGTTTAGTCCCTGGCCATTTGCAATGTGGGAATGACCTAGTTGGTTCTTTACCCATAGCCAAAGGTGGAGCGAAATATGCAATAGTTGCGGTCGACTACTTCACCAAATGGGCAGAAGCAGAGCCTCTGGCCACAATAACCACCAAGAAGGTTATTAATTTCGTCGTACGAAATATCATATGCCGTTTCGGCCTTCCACGGACCATCATTACAGACAATGAGACTCAATTCGAAAGCAAGGAGTTCAAATAATTTCACCAGAAGTATGGCATTGAAAAGAAGTTTGTAGCGGTTGCTCACCCAAAAGCTAACAGACAAGTGGAAGCCGTAAACAAAATAATCAAGTCCATATTGAAAAAACTCTAGAAAAGGCTAGAGGCAAGTGGGTGGATGAACTTCCAATAGCGCTTTGGGCCTACAGGACCACCTACAAGACCGCGACTGGCCATACTCCATTCGCTTTGGCATATGGCACAGAAGCTGTCATACCCATGGAACTTGGAGTTCCATCACATCGGGTAACTTATTACAACCCCGAGTCGAACCAGAATCTTTTATTGGAATCATTGGACTTCATTGATGAAAAACACGAAGAGGCCAATTTGAGAGCGGCCGCATACAGACATAGAGTCGCAAAATATTACAACGAAAAGGTCCGACCAAAACTTTTAGTGTGGGAGACCTCGTTTTGAAACGAGTTTTTTCGATCCCGTCTCATATGAATCCTGCATGGGAAGGTCCATACGTCATCGAACAGAAGCTTGGAGAAGAAACTTTCAAGCTAACGACCGTCGATGGTGCTACACTCCCCCGAGCATGGAACAACGAGCACTTGCGGCATTATTATACTTAGTCTATTTCTTTCATGTAATAGTTGCACTTATTTCCAGTACGATTTTATTTCTAGTTCTTGACATGTAGTAAGACAATTCAACTTGCTTTCATTAATAAAGGCTTGAAACCTTCTTTTCCATAAATTACTGATGTCCCTGCGTATGATGATCCTGTGATAGGCAAACGAAACCATATTACTCTGGCCGACGTACGAACACGCGCAAACGATTCAAAATCTCCAAGTCCCTGGAGTGCGGACTGGAGTACTCGAAGTCCCCGGAGTGCGGACTCGAGTATAAATGATTCAAAATCTCCAAGTCCCCGGAGTGCGCACTGGAGTACTCTAAGTCCCCGGAGTGCGAACTCCAGTATAAATGATTCAAAATCTCTAAGTCCCCAGAGTGCGGACTGGAGTACTCTAAGTCCTCGGAGTGCGGACTCGGGTATAAACGATTCAAAATGTCCAAGTCCCCGAGGTGCGGACTGGAGTATTCTAAGTCTCCGGAGTGCAAACTCGAGTACAAACAATTCAAAATCTCTAAGTCTCCGGAGTGCGGCTGGAGAATCTAAGTCCCCGAAGTGCGGACTCGAGTATAAACGACTCTAAATCTACAAGTCCCCGGAGTGCGGACTGGAGTACTCTAAGTCCCCGGAGTGCTGACTCGGGTATAAACGATTCAAAATCTCCAATTCCTCGGAGTGCAGACTGGAGTACTCTAAGTCCCCGAAGTGCGGACTCGAGTATAAATGATTCAAAATCTCCAAGTCCCCGGAGTGCGGACAGGAGTACTCTAAGTCCCCGGAGTGCGGACTCGAGTATAAACGATTCAAAATCTCCAAGTCCCCGGAGTGCGGACTCGAGTATAAACGATTCCAAGTCTCCAAGTCCCCGGAGTGCGGACTGGAGTACTCTAAGTCCCCGGAGTGCGTACTCGAGTATGATCGACTTAAATCTCCAAGTCCCCGGAGCGTGGACTGGAGTACTCTATGTCCCCGATATGCGGACTAAAAAATAATCTAAGTGCTTGAAGCACAGAAGGAAGAATGAATAGCTCTCGAAGAATTTTCGAGCTATATGAAGATGAACCGAGAGGTCTATTATATTCACAACAGAATTGGATTTGAATCACAATCACAAAGAAAATTGAACGATAAGAGCCATGGAAACACATAAAAACTAAGTTTTATTCATCGAAGACAAGTTTCCATTACAACTCCTTTAAAGCTCGGAATCAAAAGTTTATTTACACAAACTAAGAAAACAAAAGTACTTGCATAATCTAAACTGACCCTCATTGAACGAGAGTAATAATTACTTCTTGTGCTTCTTCGCCTTCTTCACCTCTGTTGTCTTCTTAGACGACTCCTCTCCTCTGTGTTTAGCCTTGGTACCCTTCTTTGATGGAGGAATGACAGCCGAAGAAGCATGAGGGACATCCATGGGTTTGGACCTGCCAAGGAGAATGATCTTCAGTGGCCTATTCAAAGGATAATCGGGGTCCACGGCTTGACGTTCGACCTTGATCTTGGTCGTTTCTTCCTTCTCCTTCTCAAGCCGCTCCTTCATACTCAGCTCAGATGTGCGTTCAGAGGCACCTGTGATCTCTACTTCATAACTCCCCTCGATGGGAGAAGAAGTCTCAGATTTGTCTTCATCCAGCGCCCCAATCACCTGAGCATCTGGCTCGGGAGCTTCTCCTGCCTGACTGGTCTCACCTGTCTTTTCCTCCACCTCCTTGGCGACATCGCTCCTCGAAGTAGGCCCGGGATCAGAACGACCTGCGCGAAAGCATGAAAAACAAGCATTAGAATACAATAGTCCTTCATAAAGAATGACGACATTTGAAATCTTAAAGTGAAGAGTTATCTACCAGGTTCCGGCAGGCTCTCAACCATCAAGGGGGTCTCACCCTCCGGAATGGGAGACAGAATATGGACGCCAAGGCCGGGGTCCTCCGGATTGTAACCAATGTGCTGCTCGAATGGATCGAGTATCGGCCGATCGGCCGATCGAATAGGCGCATGAGCTGGAGGCATGCCCCAGATGGAGCAGTAATAACTTCTTTCCCTTTCTTTGAGGGGGAACCTTTGCCATATATAGTTTTAGCTGCAGACAAGTCCGAAGGCTCGTTTCCCTTGAGGAATTCTTTTATCAAGGCCCCCTCATCAATCTCTTTGGTGCCATGCTCGGCCTTCCTGATTTCCATCAAGGCCTCCCATGCCTCAACTAAATATTCAAGATAGCCCTCGCCCAAAAAATTCAAGTCTCGGTGCATGAGAACGCGGGTGTTGAATTCAGTGATTAGCGGGACAAACATGCTTTTGACCTCTTCCCTGCTTTCTTCCCTTACCGCCTCGAGACGAGAGTCGATATCCATGGACGCCATCGTTTTTCCCTCTTCACGGGCTTCACTCTTTAACACCTCAACCCTGGAAAGCTCACCCTCAATTTTTTCTTTTAAAAGTCGAGTGGAAACGATCTCGTTACAGTATCGTTGTGACTCTTCTTGGGCGGCCGTTTTCTCTTCCTTCTCCCTGCGAAGCTGCTCCTCAAGTTCCTTGACTCGGAGGCTGAGTGCCTCCCTCTCCTATTGAACCGAGTCCTTCTCTAGATCCAAAGCCCCACATCATTGAACCGCCTCGTCGAGTTCTTTCTGATGAGTTGATTCCAGACGAGTGACGGCCTCAACAGTGTCCTTGCCGCTCAGATGGGCGACCTTAAGTTCAGACTTATAAGTTGCGATCTCTTCGTCTTGAGCTTTAATGATATCTTTGTCGTGGATAGCCTCAATCTTCAAACGATCGATTTCATATTGGCGCTCCATGGAGACTTCAGAAAATTTCTCAGCCAAATGAACAAATGCGTCGTGTTGAACATAGACGTCGTTTGTACAAGCGATGGCGTTCTGCTTGACGTGTCCAGGGATAGGATGAATCGCCGGGAGGAATTTCATGCCGTCGAAGCAGATTTTTGGAAATTTGTCTTTAAGCTCGGCCAGCCTCTCCGATACTGATAGGTCTGTTGCGGGAGAGGGAAGAGACGGCTTTGAAAGTTCGCCTCTCCCGTGAGGATCTCGGGACTGCCGAGTGGAAGAGGAATCAGAGTGTTGGTCCCGAGGAGCATCAGATTGCGGCCTCTTATGGTCGCGCTTGTCTTTACTTTGCTCCGGGTGAGAAGAGGTATCCTGGTGCTATTTTGGCTGATAGTAAGTTTTCCTCCGAGATGACGAGTCCCGGGAATGATAGTCTTTATCGCCGTCACCATCTCTATCTCGACGTCTCTCGGAACCCAAGTCCCATTCAAACTGATAAAAAATAAACGAACCGCGAAGATGATCGAATCCATGTGAGCGCCCTATGACACTTGTGCAGAATTCAGATAATAGCGAATTAGTAAAGAGTAGTGTGACGACAAAAATCTAAGTGCAAATTGAAGTGCAAGTGTTCGTGTGTGTCCTAATGTTTCCCCCCGACGGACCAGCCGCTTTGCTGATAGGAGTTTTCTCTCCCTGACTTTGGGTTAGTATGCCCGCATCACCTCTGATGGGCGAATGAAGCTCGATGCCTCCAAATCGTCAAAGTCATAATTGAGCAGATCATCCGGAATGGAGAGGTTTGATAGGCCCTTGAAAGAACTATCTACGTGCTGTGAAGAGCCCTCTTTCTCCGTTGGAATAAGCGTAACTTTCGAAGTTCTGCCAACATTTTCCTTTCTAATCTTGTACGTCGATCCCTTTTTCCTCTTTGATGAAGAAGAAGACTTTCGATATCGTGCACTTCGACTATAGGGTCCTGAGCGGGACCCAAATTCTCACCTTGTGCTTCGCTGTTTCTTTCTCTTTGATTTTCCCCTCTTCCTGTACATCAGGGGTGTAGGCGACGACGACTCGGCTAATTTTTTCCCTTTACCGGATGCGGGCTTGGGTATGGAGACACCCTCAGGGAGGCTTACCCGACGACCTTCTGCTAACAGTTCGAACCTCGATAGTGACTCATTTGAAATGAGAGTTCGAATGTCTCGTTCTTTGGCGGGAAGAGCTCTAATAGCTTCAATGGCCTCAGAATATCCACGGCCGTCAGGACGTGGATTGATACCTGAGAAGATGAAACAAGAGTTAAAAAAGGCATAGCATCGACCAAACATGAGTATCGTTTCAAGAAGAAGACTTACTTCCTTCAACCCATCTCCTCGCAAAACCAGGAGGGCAACGCACATAGAACCATTCCTGTTTGTACATGGAAAACTTGCTCCATGCCTCGGTTAAAATCTGGCATTTATGATAGGGCTCGAGAAACATGTAAGAGGGGATATCTCCCCGCTTCTTGACCATATAAATATATCTGATATCGCCAGGAGTTGGAGGCCTAGAGAGGACGGTCATGAAAAGGATGTTGTATCGTAGATAAATGCGTGGCCGTTCAGGTGCAATTGCGATGGGGCAATGTCAATGTATTACAGCGCATCCCGAAGAAATAAACTGAACGGTGGCACGTTACCAACCCAGCACATGAATTTATTACACGTCGTGTATCCAACTGGGGGCAAGTGTGGATGATCGTGCCCCGAGGGAACCAACACGTCGTCAAAAGGGATCCCATGGATGGAGCATATTCGCCGGAGCGCAACTTCGTTGACCTTCGAAGCCAGTGAATCAACAAGATTATCCAAAAGAATCGTTGCCTCCAAAAGCGACGGCGGGCTAAGTTATATGTAGGGGAGGTTGAAGGGTTTGAAACATCCGCGACTTCTTGTCGGGTGGACGGTCTCGGTCTATCAGAAATCGTGGCGGAGCTAGATCTCTTAGACATTTCCAATAATATTGAATCCTGCAGAGTACCTAATTGAACTATACTCGAAAAACAATCGACGTCAGAATTAACAACACAAGAATTCCCCTCATGTGATGTGTGAACTAGTGCGATCATTCGTGTTTAAGTGCTAAGAGATTATGAGTCACAGAATTAATGATATAAAGTCGAGCTTGGGACTTTCGCCTTCGAAGACCGTCATCGCTGACTGCCTCCGAAAACCAGCCTTGCGATGCTTTCAATTCGGGCATTGGCACTATGAGTTAAAAGCTTTTGTCTGTTCTTGTCACTTTAAGTTATCGGTCCAGATCAGTTCAATATGATAGTATGCTAGAGTCTCTGCCCTTGTTTTGCTATATGATTAGGAAAGGAAAATGATTGTTCGGCCTAAGTTCTCTTCTGCTAAAAAAATGTTTCGGTATCCATAAGTATTCGGCCTGTAAAATATGGTTCGACATTTATAATTGTTTGGATTGTGTATTGTTCGACCTAAGCTAAAGGGTGGTTCGGCATTCATGATTGCTTGGCCTAAATGATTGTTCATCCTAAGTATCGACTGGCCGAACTATCATTCGGCCTGGCCATCGTTCGGCCTGAATATTGTTCGGCCAAACTTTTGTTTGGCCTAACTATCGTTCAGCCTAGGTATCGTTCGGCCGGAGCATCGTTCGACCAAGGTATCGTTCGGCCAAAATTCTGTTCGACCGAGATAACTTTCGGCATCCCCACTAATTCATGCTTCCTCTCTCACCTTCCATCCCGCTGTTCGGCATATAGTGAGTCACGTCGAGCCAGAGTTACGCCGAGCCCCAACGCTCGGCACTCCGCCCTTAACTACGATTTCATTTCTTCCTCTCCTCCTCCATCCACGCCAAACAACAAGAACACATCGTTCGTCGTGTCATTCCATACCGTGTCGTTCGACATCCTAACCACCTCCTACTCCTCCTTTATTCTTTCTTTTCTTCTAATTTCGTTCGACACGAAGAAACCATGCCGAACCACAATACATCACCCAACAACTCCCTCGCGCGTTCATCCCTGGCCAATTCTTCCTTCCTTTCCTCCACATCGTTTACCCTAAAAATATCCTAATCAAGTTTCGATTCCCTCTCGGCTACGTTACTAATTTACGAATTCAAGCCTCTTATTGAAACTGTTTAATCATGGAAAGGATTTAGATAGAGGAGTCAGTACCTAGTTGGAAGATCGAGGCTTAGGAAGGATTAGTTTTATATCTGTTAACAGATGAGGTTAGCAAGTACAAACTAGCGGAAGTAAAAGTGAAAAAAGAAGAAGAAGGAACATATAGGCTTTTATAGGGAAGAAGAAGGAGGCGAAACGACAATGACCGATAGAACCGGTCAAAGCAACATCGTTCGGCCTCGGTTTGTTTGGCTGTACCGCTCGGCATTCACGTTACGCTCGGCACACACTACGATATCTGATATTCATAGGAAAACAACCTCCAAGAGAAATAAATCAAGGATCGAATAGGAGCCCAAGGGACACGTAATTCAAAGCGCATAACGTTCGGTCACGCGATACACTTTGGGGGTAAATTTTTCCTGGAGATTTTAACCATGCAACTTGGTACTCGGCTCAATTGGATTGTTCGGCATATCATCACGGTCGGTATCTAGGAAGTGCTCGGCATTTAGGAGCGCTCGGCTCGGCAGAAAGCAGCGCTCGGCACTTATAAGCGTTCGACGTTGGGAAGTGTTCGGCAAACAAGTTCGACCGGCATGGCAGAGCACTCGCATCTAGTGGGCGTTCGACATTGGATAACGCCCGACATCTGGAGAGCGTTCGGCATTGATAACGTTCGGCATTCAGGGTGTTCGGCATTCAGAACGCTCGGTATTCATGCTTCACTCGGCATTCTTGGACTATTTAGCATTCCAGCCTCGCTCGGACTCATCCTCGTTCGGCATCGATCCTCGTTCGGCCTGCACCCCTCACTCAACACATCGCATCGTTCGGCGCGAAGATGATGGTTTGGCATTACCCAACCCATCGCATCGTTCAGCGCGAAGATGATGGTTTGGCATTTAACCGTTCGACATATTCGGGTTGGCACACGGAGCCTACTCCATTTGGTCCAAGGGGTACAGCTACCTGGCCCACCAGGGAAGTCCAACCCACCTTCGTCTATAAATAGAGGGGTAGGGGAACAGTGAAAAGGGATCAGTTTTTTGGAACGCTGGAGAAACTCTGCTGCATCCAACACTCATTCAAGACTTAATCGTTTACTTTGCACTCATATTCAAGTAGTTAGAAAAGGATTGTATCTGTAATCAACTATCAAGGAAATCAATAGAAATCAACTTCAAAGTGGACGTAGGCAGTTACGCCGAACCACTATAAATTTGGTGTTCTTGCTCTATGCATTTAAATTTATATATTGTTCTCTATTTCAATTTACTTTCTTCATTAATCTCCCTACTCGATCTTTCTTAGGGAGTTAGTGACCAATTTGGGTGCTAACAGGTCAAGTTATAAAGACTGCAAGTGTCTGTATTATGTTGTTGTAAACTCTGTTAAATGTGATGTATAAACTGATATAGTATTTTTGTTTTAAAGATTATTCATTTATCTGTTATATGTTGTTCCGCTGCGAAATGTGAGATTCTGTTGTTCTTTCTGTTTCTCCTTCTATCTTCTTCTTCTTTAACCCTAACGGTTTGGTTTTCCGGCATCCGATTGTGCGGTATTTAATACATTGGACGTATTGATGTCGACTTTCGAAAGTCGAAAAATCGGGTCGTTACAAATTTGGTATCAGAGCAATTGGTTAAGCGACAACCTTGGCTCTGTTGGGTGTTACTCATTAGGGATAGAGTCAGTAGTACTCTAGAATGTGTTTGAGTGTAATAATAGATATAAGCGCGTATTTGCTAGTGAATATTAAAAAAATTGTTTTATATTGTAATGATTGGTTTGTTGAGTGGTACATGGATTCTGGTCAGTATAGTCCATACAACTCTATCGATAGGGATATCTAAACACTCGCACTGAACAATTCGACACGATATTGTTTTAAAATCGAGTAAATGAAATAATTTTACCCAAATTATTTTTGTATATAAAAGGAAATGATTTCCATAAATTACATAGTATATGGTTGCTTGTTTGTTAGGAAGTGATAATATTAAATTATTATCATTGAAATTGAATAAGAAATTGAAATCATAACTTAAAGCTGAGAAATAAAATCCATACACAAATAGGATTTGTAAATACAAATTGTAAACGTGATTTGTAATTTGAAATGGAATTCCAGAGAAAGGTTTTGAAAAGAATTGAAAGGGTTTAAAAGTTTGGAAATTTGGAAAAGATTGGAGATTTGGAAAATTTTAAATTGTTTTGAGTTTGAAAATGATTTTCAAAGGTTCTGGAAAAAATGTTTTAAAGGGATGAAAGCTCTAAACTCTTTTTGATCGCTGGAAAATAACTTCGTTGATGACTGCAGTATCATCAATGTTCATTTTCTAGTTTCCAAGAGAGTAATTGCTGCCGAATTATTTTAGATGGAAGTTGTTTGCAAACTGAGTTTGGTTTTGGAAATTCAAAGGATAATTTGAATTGATTTCAAAGATGATTTTGAAATGTTGAAAAGACTCTGAAGTTTTCCTAAAAATAGTTATGGAATAATAAATAAGTTTGAAAACATAGAAAATTCGGATTTAAACTGAAATTAACTTGAGTTAATTTGAATAAAGGTGAATTTGAGAATTCTTATAGACTAAATGTTTGGAATAAAATTATTAAGGTGGAAAATAAAATTTTGAATGAATAAATAAATTTACAATTGCAAGTAAGTGAAAGTGAAATTGAATGTTGAAATTCATTTCAAATTTGTAAGCAAATAGAACTGGAATTGGAATTGAATTTGATTTGTGATAAACAAAGCAAAGTATTAAATCAAAATTAATAAGTGAAACTAGTTTAAGGAATGACCAAAATAAATATGGTTTGAAAAGAATTGAATTCAATAATTATAAATGAAAGGTAAATTGAATTTATACGGAATTTGAAATCCATTGTAAATATAAGTGGTTATAAACCAAAATAGTGAATTGAAAATAATTTGGGAATGAACAAAAGAATAAAAATGAAAATGAATATTCAAAACCAATTTGAATTGTGTGAAATAAAATGAAGTTGTAAAATTAGTTCGAAGTGAACTAAAGATAATAAAGGTGGAAATAAAAAAATGGGTTGAGATAAAATGAATTGGAATTTGTAACGAATTAGTAATTGGAACTAATTTAAAATAGTGATATAAATCAGTTATGAATGAAGGACAATTAATAAAATTCAATATTCAAAAGGTAAATTGAATCCAAAAAGAATTGAAATTGTAAACTGAATTCAAATATAATTGAAATTGTAAGATTGAATGAAAATGAATATATAAATTCAATAGTGAAGTAAAGATGGTATAAGAAGTAAGTATTCAAATTTTTGCAATGGAATGTGCAAAATGGTTTTTAATGTAGAAATTGGATATGGTTATTAAATAGCATACAGGTGGTATAAAAGAAAAGGAATTGAGATTTGATTTTGAAGATAAATTTGAATTGCTCGAAAAAAGGTATGTATTTAAATTTCAGTATGAAATTTGATGACTTTCTTGTCTAGCCGTTTGGCTTTTCATTTTCTTTTTGAATCTGGGGGCCCTTGGTGCCATTTTGTAGGCGTACTGAGCTAGCCACGCAAAGGAGACGCTGGCGAAATTTTTCGGACATTTAGAGAGTTAGAATTTTTTGAAAAATTTAGATAATTTAAAATTTGAATTGTTAAGAAAACAATATTGGTTGGAACTTGTGATTAAGTTCAGAAAGTTAGTTGAAGTAATAATGGATCCACGATAAAAAGATTTGTTTGGGCAACTATTTGGATTGGAAAAATGATAAACGGGTTAAGGATCATTCTTCTTAACTAGTAATTTCGGGACGAAATTCTTTTAAGCGAGGAAGGATGTGACGACCCAGAATTTTGAACAATAGAAATTGAAATATTTAAGTGATTTTAAATGTTTGAAAGATAGTCTGACTTGAATTTCAGATATCAGAATGAATTTGGCAATTAAATTATTGAATTTAATTTATTAAAGTTGGATAAAATATTGAATTTTCTATTTTTGAGCTTGTTAAAAATAATTTGAAGGCTTAGAAATTCATATAGATAATACTAAAGATAATGAAATCTTCGGAATTGAATTTGAAACTGTTTTATTCAGTATTGGAATTTTTGTCGTTTAAATCGATATTTAAAAATAGCCTTCCGAGGTACAGTCTCGGAATTCGATGAAACCAGTTCCGTTGGATCCGTAATATTGAATTATTATCGGATTCCAATTTCAATAGCATTCAGAGTTGTTATGTTGTCGTACAAATTGCAAACGTGCTAAAATTTATATTGAAATTTAATATAATAACCGGTCCAAAAAGCTATCTTCTCCATACAATCGAATTTGGCTTCGGAACCTTTTCCATTGCGTTTGGAATAGGGTTTTAACATTATAAACGCCTAGCGGCATGCCTCGATAGAAGTTCGGGAACCTAAGTTGCATAATTCGGGACGATTTGAATTTGAATTTGAATTTAAAATATAAATAATAGTTGTGAAAGTCCTTTTTTCTCTCTTTTCTTCTCAACACGTATATGCCTTTTCATTCAAAATTATTAGTTAATCGAGGTTTTACAGTAAAGCAGATTCTGTTTTGTTTATTTTTAAAGAAAAGAAAGAGAAAATTTTAAAGTGAGGAATACTGTCATTTTACAGTATATTAGAAGAAAATATTATATGCATGTATTTTGATTTGTTATATTATATGCATGTATTTTAATTTGTTAAGTTATGTTAAAAATAATAATTTATTAAGATAATAAATTTATTAAATTAACCTATCTAATTACTTTTAGTTACTAAAGGATATTTTTAAAAGGAAAAAAAATTGTCTAAGCTAGATTTTTAGTTGATTAATTTATATTAAAAGGGAATTTAGTTTAATTGCAATTTTTGTTAAATAAATTATTAAAAGGAATTGATTTAAAATAAAGGTATTAGTTTAAAATAAAATCTTGGTTGAATAAATTTACTTCAAGGAAATCAGTTCAAATTTTAAATTATTGGTTTAAAATAAATTCATTGGTGATTGTATTTATGAATGGGAATTTAATAGTTCAATTTATTCGAATATTAATAAAAATTATGTAATTGTTTATACAAGGTCAAGAGATCGTGAAAAACAAACTGGAATGGAAAATGGATTGCATGCATTGTTAAAGGTGGGATCTTCTCACTCAATCGGATACCCGATTTAATTTAAATAGTTAATTTAATTTATTGGTTGTTTGCTTGGATGATGATTGTTATCAGTTGTATTGATTTAGACCCTATGCGTCGCATAATAGCATATGATACTTTATATATATATATATATATATATATATATATATATATATAAACCCATATGCCGCGATATTCCACCTCGAAGTGGAACTTCTGCTATATATGTATTTGGAGTGATTGATTTCCCACATTATATAGCGGATGAGACCTTATGCGCTGCATAATAGCGAATGATATTTTATAAATCTCATATACCGCGATATTCCACCTCGAAGTAGAATTGGTATTTAATTGTTGTGCTAACGTCTATGGATGCAGGAAAACAGGCTGGAGAGATCTAACTGGATTCCTCAAATATTTGAATTAGCTTCAATATTGTGTGTTGATTATTTATAATCTGTATGTGTTTATTTATGATTGAAACCGTTGAAGGCTATAATTTAGTCGAATATATTTTTGGTATCGTTGAATACCAGAAATAAATAAAATTGGATTTTTGAAATTCAAGTACAAAATTTATAATAAATTCATTTAAAGAATTGAGTGAGTTTAAAAGAGGAAATTTAAATAGATAAACTTTTGTTTTTGAAAACTTATTGAATAAATTCCAAAATATGGGAAAAGATTTTAATAAATAGATTTTGAATAATGTTGCTTAATAGTTAAAGAATTTATTTAAATTCGGATTTTAAATAGTTTGGAAGAGATAAAGAAATTTATTTTGAAAGGAAATAAATTTAGAAATCAAATTGGTAATTTGATCCGGTGTTTGAAATAAATTTAGAAATTAATATAAAAATTGATTTGGCGTTTAAAATAAAAATTTGAAATCAATTTGGAAATTGATTTGGTGTTTGTAAATGATTTTTTTAAATCGATTTAAAAATCATTCATTAGTGGATATTTGGGGATTTGAATTGACAATGGGAATTTAAAAAGGAAAGGGAAATTTGTTTTAAAATTAAATATTGTTCAATTGGAAATTTGTTTGTTTCCGAAGTTTGGGTTTGATTTTGAAAATGCAAAAGAATAGTTTGATTTAGATGTATATGTTTTCAAAATTTATTGTGAAATGTTTAGGAATTGCTTAAACTCTGGAAGTTAATTTAAAATGTTTATGGAATTTAAATAAGTTGGAAACATAAGCAAGTTTAAAATTTATATGGAAATTATAAAATTTGTTCAAGGGAACAAAAGAAGTAAAAGTTTAGAAATAAACTTTTATTTGAGATTTGAAATTAAATTTGAAAATGAAGTGATAAATAAAATTAGTAAGTTAAAATTGATTGAAATGAATTAAGCTAGCGAAGTAAACCAATTAAATGAAATAAATTAGAAAGATTAGTAAATGAATGATATTAAGTTGGAAAAGTTATATAAGTTTAAAATTTGAATGGAAATGGAATGTAATTAAACAATGTTAAATAAAAAATGAAATTCAAGCTGAACATTGGAATTGAATTTGAATTGTGACAAACAAAGTGAAGTGGAAAATTTGTCAAGTTAGACTTAATAAAATAAAGGATTGAAAATTAAAAATTAATCAGGTTGTACTAAATAAAATAAAATTTGTAAATAAACGAATTGATTTAAGTAGGAAAGAAAATGAATTGGAATGAAATAAATTAGTGAATCAAACATAAAAATTCAAAATTAAATTTGTTGGGAATAACTTGGTGAAGGGAAGGTAAATTGAATTCAAATTGAAATTGTAAAGGAAAAGTGAATAGAAATGAATGTAACTTCAGCAGTGAAGTAAAAATGAATATAATAAGTGAATAAAATATTTATATTGAACTTAAGAAGAAATGGTAAATTCTTTAGTAAAATTTGGTGCTGGAAAATATTCTAAGTTAATGCGAGTAAAGGTTTAATAAGGGAGTGTGTAATGATAATAGAGAATAAGTGAATGGAAATCAAAATCAAATGTGAATAAAAAGAGAATTGATATAGCTAATAATCAATTGGAATTGAATACGTAGGATGTACGTATATTATTTTATTCGCATAATAATTTGACCCAGATTCGAGCATACAATTTCGAGGTAGTTATACCGATCTGAGTTGGGATTTTTCACTCGATTTTTGACGACGAACCCTGGATATGGATTTTTGATTAATTCTGGAAATTTTCTATCATAGTATATGGCTATGCAAGGAGAATGATGGTTTCTGATCAAGGAACCAGATCTGAGTCTACACTAGGAAGTCGGGTGAACGATACTAGTTCTGAAGTGTAATTATGTGATCGAGTGAAAGATCGGATTTAGGATTGGGTACGGACGATATATGTACATCATACGGGCTTGAATGAAATAGATTTTGAAACTTTTGTAAAAAGGAATGCATAAAATGATTTTGATTTGTGATTGTAAGTAGGATACATAGGTATTTTAAGGCAATGGAAATTGATGAATTTGAATTCAAAAGATAAATTGAATTGCTCAACAAAAGGTATGTTTTTAAATTTCTGTATGAAATTTGATGATTTTCTGGTCTAGCCACTTGGCTTTTGTTTTTCTATTGAAATCTGAGGGCCCGTAGAGGCATTTTGTAGTTGTACTGAGCTAGCCGCACAAAGGAAACGCTAGCGAAATTTTTCGAAAATTTAGGGAGTTAGAAAATTTTGATAATTTAAATTTTGATTTTAAATTTAAATTTGAATGGTTGGGTAAGTTATATTGGTTGGAACTAATGGAAGAAGTTGGGGAAGTGTAACGACCTGATATTTTCAACCATTCGCTTCCAAACATGCCAGAATTGAATTGCTCAAAATACCAGATTGTAAGTTTATTTTTGGCAAAACTCAGCATATACAGTAAATAAATAATTATAGAATCACAGACACAGAGTAACATGAAATATGCAGCGGAAACAAAAGAATAGTAGTTCATGAGGCTACTATATATATAATAGAGTTAAATAAGTTACAACAGAAGTCTCGAATACAATAGTCAAATACAAGAATCAGAATACATCACTAGAATCAACTGAACATCTGAAAGCTGGATCTCCAAGAGGAGCTCCAACTCCAAAGATGAATCTCGAATACTGGTATGCTCAGTCTGACCCGAGCGTAAAGCAAAACACAAAACACTCGAGTCAGGATTAACGTTCTTATATCAATAAATCCAACTCAAGTGAAATAACAACTGAAAATACAAATAACAAGGATGTTTTGGATATCCATCCTCTAAGGATCCGTTAAACTATCTACTGTGTAGTAATATACGCTAAGTAGATAATGTCTATCAGTAATATAAAGTACCAAAATAGTGTTAAGGCGTTACCATTATCCCCTTAACACATTTTATATAAGCGTCATAGTCTATACAGCACTTTAACTCCACCGTAAACTAGTGGGATATCAGGAAGTACTCCATAGGTATAATACAAAACAAATTCGTAGTGGTCGCGTATATAGGGATACAAGTATGACAAGGCACATGAGGCAATACCCAAGGTAGTGAAACTACTGTTTGCCTGATCCGGACCGGTGAGAACGCATCGCCGCAATGATCGCAACACCGTGAAACAACACTCCAAATTCAAGGGTGTGCACCAATAAATAAAAAGTAATGAGTAGTTTACGAAGAAGTGTGTTCGCTCGAGGTAGCTAACCCCATTTGGCCCGGCACAGCTCCTGTTTTAGTCATTTCCAATTTGACACAAGTGTTAAGGCTATCCATTATCGTTCTCTTTCTTCAATCTTCACGTACATCATTCCAACCACTTTATTCTGGATCACACTCCGCATATACTTATTAAAGTGGTTTTTGGTTTAGACAGAGAGTATGTCCATAACCTATCCTGATTTCTTTAATAACTTTCTTAATTATTACATCGATTGGTCATTTAAATAAATTCAAAAAACCAAATCAATTTCAATCTCACTTAGAATTTGAAAGCCAACATTTCATTTGTCTTTCTATATCAATTTCTATAATTTACGTTTCAAAACTTCCAAATTAACCATTTCAAAACTTTATAATTCAACTTCAATTTTTATTTAAAACAATTCAAATATTGACTTAAATTCATATATAGGTTTCATTAATTTAATTCAATGTTCAAAGCAATTTAAATTCATTGATGGATTCTTTAAGTAATCATTTAAATTAAGTAAACTTATCATTTCAAAATAATTCCAATTGAATTTCAAATTCATTAAATCGATCACTTAAGTTTACCTACATTATATCAAAACTTATGAATTAAATTAAATTCGTCAAATTAAATTCTTTAAATTACAAGTCTCCTATTAATTTCTGTCAATCACATTTTATTTCTTATTAAAGAAATTCAATTTCACTTATTTACTTATTTAATTTAAACAAATTTCAAAGCTAATTATTATCGAAACTCAATTTCACTTATTAAAGAATTTAATTTCACTTATTGAAGAATTCAATTTTATTTAATTATTAAGTAATTTCAAATATTGATTTAATAATTTACTTACATTTTAACAACATTCTTTCATCAATTACTTTGTTAATCATAATACTTTGGAAATCAAAATTTAGAAATCATAATGCTTGGAATCATAACGCTTTCTAATTAACTGCTTAAATATAAATAATAGTATATATATATAATAAAATAGTTTATAATTTAAAATAGTTTATATAAAAATAATTATAATTTAAAATAGTTTATATTAAAAATAATTTATATTAAAATAGTTTATATGAAATAAATTTATAAAGTAACATATATAAATAGTTTTTAATATAATTTAAAATACTTTATATAATAAAATAGCTTTCTCAAATTTCATAAATCGATTCAAATCAACTCAATTTCCAAAATTCAATTTTTTAATTAAATCCCAAATCATTAATTTTAATTTATTTCAGTTTCTCAATAAACCATTTCAAATTATATCGATTTCAAATACAGATTTTTAACCACAAAATAGACCATTTCAATTTCAATACTTTCAAGCTTTAAATATTCAAACGTTTCAAAACAAGAATTGATTCCATATATAAAGCAAATTCACTATATAGCTTAAAAACAAAAATTTTCTATATATAAAATAATCATCTATATAATATTAAAAATCAATATTTATATAAACCGTATATTTCTTTCCAAAACCATAGAAATCATTTTCAAAATATTTATATATATAGACAACGGTGTCTGTATATAATTCTCTATCCTATGGTCAGGTGATACGGATATTTTTCATTTCAATCCATAATTTAAGTGTATACGGGTATATATATATCATTTCAACCCGTAATCTCAAATCATTTCAAATGAAAATCGCTTGGGTTAATCATTCAACCTATAAGATTTTCTTCAATTCTACAGATCGTTCGGGTGTATATCATTTCAACCCATAGGGAATTCTATACCAACAGGGAACTTGCAGAGTGATAACATATATAATAATATAATAGCCATGTATCATCAATATACATAATCGATAGTAGTGTCAGATGTCATAGACGAACAGATACAGGTAATAGTATATATATATATATATATATATATAACAATGTAAATAACTGACAACAGCATATTTCAATTGTCGTTTCAATTGAAATCAAATTTAATAAATAAAAGAACATAAATCGTGAGTGATTGCTTACCTTTCGAGGCTAGAGAAATTTGACGAGAAATGAGTTACGGATCCCAAAGCAAAGCGGGATTGACACGACTTCGACGAATAGGCTGATAACAGAAATCGATGAGATGATTAGAATCGGCTTGGTAGAGACAGAAATATATATATTTAATTATTTCATTGAAAACAATATTTCATTTTACGATAAATATTAAAATAAAATAAATATATATAATATATCTAGTCATAATATATTTATAACCAAACGTACTATATAATACACAAAATGCAAACACTTACAAAATGAAATTACAACTATATGTGCAACTTTCAGGTTGTTATATATGTACACGATATTGGTTATACAAACCAATATATATATACAGGCTGTTACTTTATATCCATATAAAGTAGACAAAAATATCTTGCATCTATGTACTTCATACAGGACACGTTTCAAATCAAATATATATATATATATATAACTGTATCTATTACAAACCAGTACACTGTATATATGACTCAATGTATGATATTATAACTTAAATATATATATATGGCACGGCAATTATACAACTTATTACCTACTAACGCAAGCACACCGAAAATATATACGTACTTACTTATATACATAAACAAAGGAACCAATATAGATATATTTTTTCAACAGATCTTCAACCAAACAACATAAAATACCCTATATATGTATATATATACTCAACTCAATATATATAACAAATATAACTATGTATATGCAGACTTTTGAACCAATGCACAAACCCATCTTATATACAACTAATAACAATATATATAACAACTTCAATGTTTTAAAAATGTAACAACGGCTTGTAATTTCTATAAACTATTATAGCTTGTACATCGAAACCAAAGAGTATGCATAAACCAACCTATGTATTGTAAGTAACAGAACCCTGGTATACAAATATAATATATACAATACTTCTTATAACAAAATTCACTGATAGACTAAGAACAAATGTAATCTAACATAAAACAAATTGTACACCTATATATATGTGTGTGTGTGTGTGTGCCGCAGCCTTTATAAATATGTACATACTATAGTACATGAAAACTATCATGATGAAACTATTACTGTATATATAAAACTTATAAACTATTATACGTATGTCAATGCAATTTTCTTTACTGTAAATTTTTACTGAAACCAGAACAAAAATATATATACTTAATAAAGGAGATGAATCAGCAAGGATGAGCACGGCTACCTCAAGTAGAAGATGCGCACTAATATGCATGCATCTTTTCTTTTCATAAACAAACAGAGGCGACTATGTAGGCTTGACAAGGAAGAGGAAAAATGGTGCTCGGCAGTTGCACTCGGAGGAGCAGATGGTGGTCGGCTAGGTGGAGCACGACAGTTGAAGGCGACGGAGAACGAAACTGAGGCTAGTCGGAGGGGGAGCTAAGCACGAGAGAGAGAGGGTGTCAGGCTCGGGAAGGAGGTGGACGGCTGTGTTGTGCTCACGTGGAGGAGGTGAAGGCCGTGCAGTGGAGGAGCTGGTGGCGTTGCTGCGCGCTGACGCCGGTGGCAGAGGGGGCGTGAGGCCGAGGTGGGCTTGGCGGTGGCTCCGGCATGGCGAAGGAGGACGTGTTTGGCTGAGCTAGCTGAGGTGGCTCACGTCTCGAAGTGATGAAGGTCGGAGGAAGCTGCGTGCACGGCTCTGTGATGGGCGGAGGCTAGGGTGGGTCGGCTTCAAATTTTTATGTACAGGCAAATTCTTTTTTTATGAGGAAGATCATGTATGAGTGGGAAGAAGGAGAGCTTCTGTTGGGTGATAAGGAGATTGATGAAGTCTTATTGCGAGAAGAAAATAATAAGTATAAGGAGAGAGAAGGTGGATACGCAACGGGCGGTTTTCACAAAGCAAATAAATTTAACGTTGGGAATAGAAAAATCAAAATGATGGAATTAAGGCAAATTAATACTGATGACCGTTGATTATTGACCAGTGAAAAATTTGAATAGCCACGGAATACAAACAAAATCAAACGGTAACGATAAGGTTGACCGTTTCACGGTTTCCGCTGCGTATCGCACTTTAAAACACAGAAATATATATACCGTAGAGATCAGAACGACGAGACGATCAAAACAGTATAAAGATATTAGCGGTACGATTGAATTATAAAAATTTGAATTTTCTACTAACGGAAAATGTAGCAAAAACGCAGAAAAATAAGAACAACGGGGCTAAAGAAGTCCGATTTGGAAAAACGAAAAATGACGTCTTAGTCAAAAGATGATTTAGAATTTTTCTATGTAAAAATATTTAGGTTTATTAAACATTTTATTTTCATCAATTCCTAACTGACTAAATTGAAATAAAACTACACACGAAAATAAACTTCCATATTTTCAGACGAAAATTTACCAGTTGCTATGTTTAACTAGACCATTTCAAATATTAAATTTTTATTTCAAAATTTTATCGTTTACAATTTTCCAAAATTACAATTAAATGTATTAATAAATCAAATAAAAATTATCGAAAATTTACGGGTCGTTACACTCTCTCCCACTCAAAACTTTTCATCACCGAAAAGGAACGAGGTAGGAGAATAGAAACAACCAGGAAGAAATAGATTGAAATACAAAATAAATTAAATTTGAACTACATAAATTTCAATTTAAAGAAATTAATATTAAATAATTGATTTTTAAATTCAAGATATTTCCTTATGTTGATTTTGTTTTAATTTATAAATTCCTCAAAACAGAATCTGTTTTATTTATCTCATTTATTGTTCTATTAACTTATCATTCTATTCATCTCTATTATCATTTGATAATTAAGTTTGGTGTATAACATTTATTATAAACACTCAAATTTATTTATAAAATTGTTTCATATTGTATATTATCCAATTACATATTCAACTTCTGAATAATTTAGGTAAGTTGTACTAAAATGAAATCGGGTATTATACAAATAAAATTCTCCAACTAAATTATATCAAATTTAAATATTTATTAAAAAAAATTCCGTTTAAAAATTGAAATCACCTTTAAAACAAATTTAAGAATTGAATTTCCGATTAAAAACCATTAGAGATAAATATATATACTATAGATATTAAATCAAATTTAAAATCATGTACCAATATATTTTATAAAGTAAGTCCTACTTTAGAAATTCAAATCAGTTTAATTTTCTAAATAAAGATGTAGCAGAGCTATAGAATGGTCTCTCCACTTCGAAACACGAAAATGAATGTCGATGATGCGGCCGCCATTAACGAAATTATTTTCCAGCGACAAAGTGAAGAGCATTGATTTCAACATTTTAAATTCTTTGAAATGATTTCTATTTGAAAATATTTTACATACTATACATTTTAAAACTTTCAAATCAAAGTTTGAAATCACCGGATATTAAATTTACAAATTCTAATTTAAATCTATTCCAATTCCAAATGAAAATTTTAAACCATGTTTTATAATTTCATTTATTTATCATATTGGAATAGTCAATGGTTTACAAAACAATAAACAAAAATCAAATATTACCATTTTGTAGACACATTCATTTAACAATTTAGAAAATTTACTTACATATAATATAATCACACAAAATTTATTTTATTTACCAAATTTGAAAACAATATTGTGTCAGTTTGTTTTGCTCAAGTGGTTTGGAAATCTTATCAATAACATTGATCAGACGAATTGATCAAAAACGCAAATCAACATCAACAACTCAGACAACACAATATATATAAAACATTTTTAATATTAATCACAAAAGCACTTCCTCGCTTGACGATACAAGAATGGATTTCAAAGTAAGGATAGAGATTCAAATTTGATGGATTCAAATCAAAGAGAATTTTGATTCGAAGATAGGTTTGAAACAAAGATAAAATAATTAAATAACAAAATAGGGAGATGGATAAATTTATATAAATCGCGGGCAACCTTAACCGGGCCGACCGTGACTTCAAGAATAAGATCGATGCATAATTCCGAGGCAAATCATCATTCGACCGCAAGAGATAGAATTCAGGAATAACAGAAGATAGATAGCATCGTAAACAAAGGATACAGAATTCTTCGGTAAATTGATGTCTATTATAAAGGTGTTTCACCCCTTTTATAAATTAATTTGAGATTGGCAAGACCACCGACTCATTATAAAGATCATTCGAAGTGGAGTTATGGGATATCCCAGAATTAAAAGAAGACGAATAGTGAGGGACACGAATGGATTTTGGAACCGCGGGGAATGTTCCAAAATTCAAAGGAATCGAGTCAAAAGGAAGAGATTCAAAGTCGAATGAAAGTGTTTCTGTAAATAAATTTACCCTATATGTTGAGTTTTGCCTAGAGCTACCAAAGCTCTGATACCAAATGTAACGACCTGATATTTTCAACCATTTGCATCCAAACATGCTGGAATTGAATTGCTCAAAATACCAGATTGTAAGTTTATTTTTGGCAAAACTCAGCATATACAGTAAATAAATAATCATAGAATCACAGACACAGAGTAATATAAAATATGCAGCGGAAACAAAAGAATAGTAGTTCATGAAGCTACTATATATATAACAGAGTTAAATAAGTTACAACAGAAGTCTCGAATACAATAGTCAAATACAAGAATCAGAATACATCACTAGAATCAGTTGAACATCTGAAAGATGTTTAAATAGCTGGATCTCCAAGCGAAGCTCCAACTCCAAAGGTGAGTCTCGAATACTGGTACACTCAGTCTGACCCGAGCATAAAGCAAAACACAAAACACTCGAGTCGGGATTAACGTTCGTATATCAATAAATCCAACTCAAGTGAAATAACAACTGAAAATACAAATAACTCAAGGATGTTTGGGATAACCATCCTCTAAGGATCCGTTAAACTATCTACTATGTAGTAATATACGCTAAGTAGATAATGTCTATCAGTAATATAAAGTATCAAAATTGTGTTAAGGCGTTACCATTATCCCCTTAACACATTTTATATATGCGTCATAGTCTATACAGCACTGTAAACTCCACCGTAAACTAGTGGGATATTAGGAAGTACTCCATACGTATAATACAAAAAAATTCATAGTGGTCGCGTACATAGGGATACAAGTATGACAAGGCACATGAGGCAATACCCAAGGTAGTGAAACTACCGTTTGCCTGATCCGAATTGGTGAGAATGCATCGCCGCAACGATCGCAACACCGCGAAACTACACTCCAAATTCAAGGGTACGCACCAATCAATAACAAGTAATGAGTAGTTTACGAAGATGTGTGTTCGCTCGAGGTAGCTTACCCCATTTGGCCGGGCACGGCTCCTGTTTTAGTCATTTCCAATTTGACACAAGTGTCAAGGCTATCCATTATCGTTCTCTTTCTTTAGTCATCACGTACATCATTCCAACCACTTCATTCTGGATCGCACTCCGCGTATAGTTATTAAAGTGGTTTTTGGTTTAGACAGAGAGTATGTCCATAACCGATCCCGATTTCTTTAATAACTTTCGTAATTATTAAACTGATTGGTCGTTTAAATAAATTCAAAAAAAACAAATCAATTTCAATCTCACTTAGAATTTGAAATCCAACATTTCATTTGTCTTTCTATATCAATTTCAATAATTTACGTTTCAAAATTTCCAAATTAACCATTTTAAAACTCTATAATTCAACTTAAATTTTTATTTAAAACAATTCAAATATTGGCTTAAATTCATATATAGGTTTCATTAATTTGATTTTACATTCGAAGCAATTTAAATTCATTGAAGGATTCATAAAGTAATCACTTCATTTAAATTAAGTAAACTTATCATTTAAAAATAATTCCAATTGAATTTCCAATTCATTAAATCGGTCACTTAAGTTTACCTACATTATATCAAAACTTATGAATTGAATTAAATTAAATTCGTCAAATTAAATTCTTTAAATTACAAGTCTCCTATTAATTTCTGTCAATCACATTTTATTTCTTATTAAAGAAATTCAATTTCACTTATTTACTTATTTAATTTAAACAAATTTCAAACTTAATTATTATCGAAACTCAATTTCACTTATTAAAGAATTTAATTTCACTTATTAAAGAATTCAATTTTTTTTAATTATTAAACAATTTTAAAACTTGATCTAATAATTTACTTAAATTTAAACAATATTCTTTCATCAATCACTTTGTTAATCATATACTTTGGAAATCAAAATTTAGAAATCATAATGCTTGGAATCATAACACTTCCCACTTAACTGTTTAAATATAAATAATAGTATATATAATAAAATAGTTTATAATTTAAAATAGTTTATATAAAAATAGTTATAAATTAAAATAGTTCATATGAAAAATAATTTATATTAAAATAGTTTATATGAAATAAATTTATAAAGTAACATATATAAATAGTTTTAAATATAATTTAAAATACCTTACATAATAAAGTAGCTTTCTCAAATTTCATAAATCGATTCAAATCAACTCAATTTCCAAAATTCAATTTTTTAATCAAATCCCAAATCATTAATTTTAATTTATTTCAGTTTCTCAATAAACCATTTCAAATTATATCGATTTCAAATACAGATTTTTAACCACAAAATAGACCATTTCAATTTCAATACTTTCAAGCTTTAAATATTTAAACGTTTCAAAACAAGAATTGATAATTCCATATATAAAGAAAATTCACTATATAGCTTAAAATCAAGGATTTTCAATATATAAAATAATCACTTATATAATATTAAAAATCAATATTTATATAAACCATATATTTCTTTCCAAAACCATAGAAATCATTTTCAAAATATTTATATATATAGACCAACGGTGTATGTATATAATTCTCTGTCCTATGGTCAAGTGATACGGATATTTTTCATTTTAATCCATAATTTAAGTGTATACGGGTATATATAACATTTCAACCCGTAATCATAAATTCATTTCAAATGAAAATCGCTTGGGTTAATCATTCAACCCATAACGATTTTCTTCTATCCAACAGATCGTTTGGGTGTATATCATTTCAACCCATAGGGAATTCTATACCAACAGGGAACTTGCAGAGTGATAACATATATAATAATAATATAACAGGCATGTATCATCAATATAAATAACCAACATCAATATAAATAACCAATAATGGTGTCAGATGTCATAGATGAACAGATACGGGTAATAGTATATATATAACAATGTGAATAACTAACAGCTGCATATTTCAATTGTCGTTATAATTGAAATCAAATTTAATAAATAAAAGAACATAAATCGTGAGTGATTGCTCACCTTTCGAGGCTAGAGAAATTTGACGAGAAATGAGTTACGGATCCCAAAGCATAGCGGGATTGACACGACTTCGACGAATAGGCTGATAATAGAAATCGATGAGATGATTACAATCGGCTTGGTAGAGACAGAATTTTTTTTTTATTATTTTGTTGAAAACAATATTTCATTTTAGGATAAATATTAAAATAAAATAAAAATATCTAATATATCTAATCATAATATATTTATAATCAAACATACTAAATAATACACAAAATGCAAACACTTACAAAATGAAATTACAACTATATGTGCAACTTTCAGGTTGTTATATATGTAGATGATATTGGTTATACAAACCAATATATATACAGGCTGTTACTTTATATCCATATAAAGTAGACAAAAATATCATGCACCTATGCACTTCATACAGGACACGCTTCAAATCAAATCTATATATATAACCGTATCTATTATAAACCAGTACACCGTATATATGACTCAATGTATGATATTATAACTTATATATATATATATATATATATGACACGACAATTATACAACTTATTACCGACTAACGCAAGCACATTGAAAATATATACGTACTTACTTATATATATAAACAAAGGAACCAATATAGATATATTCTTTCAACAGATCTTCAGCCAAACAACATAAAATACCCTACATATGTATATATATACTCAACTCAATATATATAACAAATATAACTATGTATATGCAGACTTTTGAACCAATGCACAAACCCATCTTATATACAACTATAACAATATATATAAACAACTTCAATGTTTTAAACATATGGAAGCTTGTAATTTCTATAAACTATTATAGCTCGTACATTGAAACCAACGAGTATGCATAAACCAACCTATGTATTGTAAGTAACAGAACCCTAGTATAGCAATATAATATATATAATACTTCTTATAACAAAATTCAATGACAGACTAAGAACAGATGTAATCTAACATAAAACAAATTATACACACAAACACACAAAACTACCATGATGAAACTATTACTGTATATATAAAACTTATAAACTAACAAAATATAAACTATTATATGTATGTCAATGCAATTTTCTTTACCGTAAATTTTTACTGAAACCAGAACAAAATATATAACTTAATAAAGGAGATATATCAACAAGGACGAGCACGACTACCTCAAGTAAAAGATACGCACTAATATGCATGCATCTTTTGTTTTCATAAACAAACAGAGGCGACTGTGCAGTCTTGACAAGAAAGAGGAAAAAGTGCTCGGCAGTTGCACTCGGAGGAGCAGATGGTGGTCGGCTAGGTGGAGCACGACAGTTAAAGGCGGCGGAGGTCGAAGCTGAGGCCAGTCGGAGGGGGAGCTAAGCACGAGAGAGAGAGGGTGTTAGGCTCGGGAAGGAGGTGGACGACTGGGGCGTGCTCACGTGGAGGAGGTGAAGGCCGGGCAGTGGAGGAGCTGGTGGCGTTGTTGCATGCTCACGCAGGTGGCAGAGTGTACGTGAGGCTGAACGGTGGGGTTGGCGGTGGCTCCGGCAAGGCGGAGGTGGACGTGTTTGGCTGAGCTAGCTGAGGTGGCTCACGTCTCGAAGTGATGAAGGTCAGAGGAAGCTGCGTGCGCGGCTCTGTGATGGGCGGAGGCTTGGGTGGGTCGGCTTCAAATTTTTGTGTACAAGCAAATTCTTTTTTTATGAGGAAGATCATGCATGAGTGGGAAGAAGGGAGCTTCTGTTGGGTGATAAGCAGATTGATGAAGTGCTATTGCGAGAAGAAAATAATAAGGAGAGAGAAGGTGGATAGGCAACGGGCGGTTTTCACAAAGCAAATAAATATAACGTTGGGAATAGAAAAATCAAAAAGATGGAATTAAGGCAAATTAATACCGATGACTGTTGATTATTAACCAGTGCAAAATTTGAATAGCCAAGAAATACAAACAGACTCAAACGGTACCGATAAGGTGGACGATTTCAGGATTTCCGCTGCGTATCGGATTTCAAAACACATAAGTATATACCGTAGAGATCAGCATGACGAGTCGATCAAAACGGTATACAGGTATTAACGACACGATTGAATTATAAAAATTCAAAATTTTCTACTAACGGAAAATGCAGCAAAAATGCATAAAAATAAGATCGACGGAGCTAAAAAAGTTCGAATTTGAAAAAACGAAAAATGATGTCTTAATCAGAAGATGATTTTGAATTTTTCTATGTAAAAATATTTAGGTTTTGAAAACATTTTATTTTCATCAATTCCTAACTGATTAAATTGAAATAAAACTACACACGAAAATAAACTTTCATATTTTCGGACAAAAATTTACCAGTTACTATGTTTAACTAAACGAATTTCAAATATTAAATTTTTATTTCAAAATTTTATCGTTTACAATTTTCCAAAATTACAATTAAATATATTAATAAATCAAATAAAAATTATCGAAAATTTACGGGTCATTATAGGAAGTTAGTAAGGGTGATAATGTATTTATTAAAATGATGGTTTCGGGTACTGTTAAGAACTGTTGGTTTTGGAGAGTTGTTAACAAAACCAGTTGTTTGGGTAAATAGTGAACGGGTATTGGACCATTCTTCTTATCTAGTAATTTTAAGGATGAAATTCTTTTAAAGGGGAAGAATGTGACAATCCAGAATTTTTGGATATTTGAATTCGGAATATTTAATTGATTTTAAATATTCAAAAGGTTAATCTTCAAATTGAATTTCAAATATCACTTTTTGGTTGACAAATAAACTATTGAATTAAACAATTGGAATTCAGGTAAAATATGAATTCTGGGATTTCGAGTCTGTTAAAATTTTGATGGTTTATAAATTTATATTGTTAATACTGGAGATAATAGAACTTTTAAAAGTTGAATTTAAAGCCATTTTGTTCAGTTTGAAATTATATTGTTTAAAACGATATTTAAAAATAGTCTTCCGGGGCACAGTCTCGGAATTTGATGAAACCAGTTCCATTGGATCCGTAATAGTGTATTATTATCGGATTTCAATTTTTCGTAGCATTTGGAGTTGTCATGTGATCGTACGATAGATAAATGCGCTGAAATTTTATAACAAAAATTCAATATAATAACTGGTCCAAAATGCTATCTTCTCCATACAATCAAATTAGGCCTTGAAACCTTTTCCAACGCGTTCGAAATAGGGATTTAACATTATAAACGTCTAGCGGCACACCTCAATAGGAGATCGAGATTTTTAGCTCGATTTCAATACGTTTGAAATTCAAATTTGAATTAAAATTGTTTATGGTGACCAGTCAAAAACTGTAGCCTGTGATTCAACACGTTGCTTGCCTCTTCAAGCATGTGTTCAACTGGGTTAACATGCGTCCTTTAAAAAAATGTCGATGGTGAATATCTTATTCAAAAGGAAAGAAAGAAACGAACGACAACCATTTTCATTCAAAAATAAAAACACAGTAGCTTCAAAAGAAATCAATGGCCGAGCTAAAATTTTACTCGTTCCTCTTCAATTCTCTTCCGTTCATTCAAAGCTAAACAAAATGGTGACTGAATTTTATCGCAAATCTTTCTCAATAGAAATCCCTTTTCTCGTCCATCAAAAGATTCGACCCTTTTCGAATCACCTGAGGGGATTGGCCGAGCACGCATGAGCGGGAAGTATGGTGGCATGATTGGCAAGTTAAGGCTGTGCCTCGGGGAGCCCTCGATGTTATGGCTAGGGCAGCCTCGCGAGCGATAAGGGAATTAGGGTTGGTCGAGATGGAGTTTTCTCTTCATGACAACAGCCAGAGTCGAGCTCGAGCTCAAGGTGTTGCCTTCGTCAAAACAGACGAGGTCGAATTCGTCTATTACGCGAGGCATGCGAGGCAGCTGAGCAGTGCTGCAGTCGAATCGATGAGCTGATAGGTAATGATTTCCTTTTTGTTATAAGTTTAAATTGGATGATAAATGTTTATATATATATATATATATATATATATATACAGAGAAAGAAGTACTGCTTTGATTTTATAGGAAAGATATATATAAATTACAGTAGGGTTTTTATAAAAATAATAGTAAACAAATAAATATGGTTGTATATACATATAAGAAAGGAAATGATTGTTAGATAAACAGCAGTAAGGTATATGATAATTCTATTTTAATACATAGGTTAGAGGGAAATTTTATTTTACAATTTGATATATATATATATATATATATACACACGTATATAGGGTTTAAACAGAAAATATATATATGTATGTATGATTCCGAAAAGAGAAATTTTAAATTGAAGAATTTATACAAAATTTGATTTTTGGATCCACATAGATATTTTTATAAATATATATGTAGTTTTAAAAGGAAATAAATATACGCATATACATTTTTAACTTACTAGTTTATTTTAAAAATAATATGTATTTGGGTTGATTAATTTATTTAATAAATTTATTCTTGTTACTAAGAAATTATTAAAAGAAAATTAGTTTAAAATTATGTCATTGGTCAATTTAATTATTAAATGGTACTTAATAGTTCGATTTATTTTGAATATTAATAAACTGTAAATGTTTAGACAAGGTCAAAATCATGAACCAAGTCATGGTTGAAGTGGATTGTAAACATAAATAACGGTGAGTTAATCTCACTCATTTGGACTACCCTTTTAAATTTAAATAGTTAAATTTGAATTATTAATTGCATGATTGAATTGACTGGATGTGATATTATATATAGAAGTATATATATATTAGGATGATTGACCTCCCATGTTTTATAGCGGATGAGACCCTATGCACCCCGCATAATAGCGGATGACCCTTTATATCGCGATATTCCACCTCGAAGTGGAATTGGTAATTTATTTGTTGACTAACATCTGTGGATGCAAGGAAACGGTTGGAGGGATCCAACTGGATTTCTCAAAGTAATGGAATTTATTTTAATAATCTATGTTTTATTTGATAATCTTTGATAGGTTATTGATTATTTTGGGAACTGAAATATTGGATGCTATGGTTGGATTGAATATATTTGGGTATATGAAGTTATCAAAATATAAAGATTGGAATTTTAAAGGGAAATAAAAGAGAGAATTTTTAAGTAAATAATTATAGGAAATTCTGGATAATTAAAGAATGAATTGGGAAAAAGATAAAAGTTGATTTTAAATTTAAATAAATAATTCCAAGTATGGGAAAGGAGAATTTTGAATAAATGGGAATGAATAAATTTTTAACCTTAAGTAAAATAATTTAAAGGAATTTAATTTCAAGGTTTAAATTTGTTTGGAAAAGATAAAGAAGAATTTGGGAAAGTATAAAATTGGTATTTTTAGTTTAATTAAGATTTTAAATCATAATAAAGGAATAAATTTAAAAATTAATGGATTTTGGAATAAGTTTCGATAAGTAAAGGAATTTATTTTAAAGGGGAGTTGGTTAGAAATTGATTTGAAAACCAACTAAGTGTTGAACTGTGAACAAGGAGAATGAGTTTGTGAAATTTATAAACAGGGTTTATAAATAAAGTGAAATATTTATCAAAGGATAATTTGGAAGTATAAATTAAGGATGCGAATTTATAAAGGAATAGGCAATTTGTTTTAAAAATAAATAGGGGTTTGTTTTTAAAGGCGTGAAAGGAAAGTGTATTTCCTTGAAAAGCCAAGCACGTTTTCAAGCAGATCTTTAAGTTAAGTTAAAAGTTTTAAAGTTATTTAAAAGAATGTTTTTGAGAATAATTATTTAAATTGTTTAAAATTTTAAAGGTAAATATTTTGTTAAATTAGTTATAGTGGTGATTAATTTAAAAGGTTAATTCGAATTATGGCTTAAAAAGATAATTATTAATATTTATATTTTATAAAGTAATTTTATTTTAAAGATAGATTAGCTAAAGTTTTTATTTGAAAAACATGTATAGAATTTCATAACTTTTAATTTAAAATTTGTTTTTGCTTAAGTTTTACATGAAAAGTTATTATAAAATTTCATAACTAGTAGTTTAAATAAAGTTTTTAAAGTGGTTTTTATTTTAATTTTTTTAAAGCATATTTTTTTTTTGGATAAAGTGATTTTAAATTATTTTAAATCTAAAGTATTTGGACTTGGTAATTTTCAGCGAAAATAAACAATATTTGGGAATTATTTTTACAAGAGGAAAGTTATTTGAAAACTGTTTTCAAAGGGTTGAAGTATGGAAAATAGCTTGCGAAGATATTTTGAAATAAATAATTTGGAAAATTATTTAAAGTCTGATGATTGTTTGTGGATGTTAATTGATAGTTAAATAACCGACTATCAATATTGGCCAACTCGCTTATCGTTTCGAAAAGACCGGGATCAGGATTAATTTCCTGAAAACCGCTTCGATCTGGTTTGAACGTATTCGTGAAGAAGAAAAGAGCTTAGAGACGAAGATTGGATCAGTGAAGTGCAAGGGCTAATCTCTACTAATCCTGAAGGTGATTCCAAAATGGATATACTTGGAATAGTGCCTTCGGTTCCGTTTGAACCCAAAACGGACTTGTATGGACGAATGCTATCAGAACATCGTCGACGATGAGAAATATAAGTGAATGTGTGCTAAATAGGTAACGCATAACCTTGAACCTCATCAACGGGGAATGGCTAAAACATGGGAGGTAAACACAAGGCTAAGTGGCTAGCTACCAATTAGGGTAAGGTTTTCCCTGTCTAGAGGTCCCTTTATTTCGGAAGTGTGGGCGGTTGCTGATCCCAAATGCGGGGTGATCTTATTTGGACTATCCAGTAAGGGGTAGCTCTGGTCTTGTGATGCAGGGGATCAGGATGGATTCTCAGTATGGTGATCTAGACCACGTAATGTGATGGGCGGTAACCCTGTAGCCATTGATCGAAATACATTCTCCCTACGTGCCTTTACGGTTTTGTTTGTAGATCATAATATTGCTAGAATTTAATAAATGTAACAATTTCGGCTATTTGAATAAGTATTTGTATATAGACACTATTATAATATGAGAGAATTTTATAAGAAAATGTTTTGGTTATTGTAAGGTGAAAACCCGACAAGTTTATTTGTGGCGTGGTCTTACGAGATACCTTTGATTTCAAATGGTTTTGAAAACTTTAATAATCCAATTGAGGGTGTTTTCTCACTCTAGTTTTCCGGACTAACTCAGGTGTTGTTTAACTATAATGCCCGGGTAAGACCGAGTAGTATAGAGTATAGATTCTGGATGGACTGCTGTGGATCCCAGGAGACAAGCTGGATTATGAGGCGTATTTCCGTAGATATATATTCTGTTGTACCGTATAAGTTGTGTATTCAGCTTTGGAAGGACAAGATATTACAACTGTACTGAATTGTGTTGTTGATTTGTATTCTACTCTGATGATGTAATGTATAAACATATATAGTTCTATTGTTTAAAGATTAGTCATTTATCTATTATATATTGTTTCGCTGCAATTGTGAGATTCTGATATTGTTTCTATTTCTTTTCTACCTCCTTCTTCTTTTACCTTAATGGTTCAGTTTTTTGGCATTGATTGTTCGGCGTTGATACAGTAGACATATTGATGTCGATTTTCGGGCGTTGAAAAATCGGGTCGTTACAAGATATTTTGAAATGAATATTTTGATAAGATTTATAACATTGGGCTTAATGACTGCTTATGTGTGTAAATTTGATAGTTAAATAACCGACTATCAAATGTAGCCAAATTCGTCGATCGTTTCGAAGAGACCAAGATCAGATTTAATTATTCAAAAACCACTTTGATGTGATTGTGCGTTATGAATTAGGATATCTCGACGATAATGAAGATGGTGATCTTGAAGGAGATTCGGTTTGTTCAGACCCAAAACAACTTGTGTGGATGAATGCTATCATTGCATCGTTTCTTGAAAGGCAGCGTTAGCATTCCAAGCGGAATTTTCTATTCAAAAATGGTAAAACGTAGTCTCAAGCCTCATCAATCGGGAAACAACTAAAACAGGGCATGTAGTAGGGGAAGTGGGTCGCACCAAAGTGGGGTATGTTATCACTTTCTAGATACCCTCGGATGTATTATAATTATGGTAATGGTTGTGCATGGAAAAGAGAGCGCTCGATTAGGGTGATAACAACCGGGGTGGTAACAAATTCCGTACTAGTAGTCAAGTGCTAGACCGGTCCTGCATGGCAGGGTATAAGATGTTCTTGTTAGATCCGGGTGCATATATCTAGAGGTGCACTTATCGGAGGTAGTACCTTACCTGGTCATTATATGAAATTCAATATCCACTACGACCATGTACGGTTTTGATTGTATACCAACTATGCTGAAACTTGATATGCAAGTATTTCAGTTATTTTCTAATTTACTTTCTATAGACACTATTATAATATCTGATGATTTTGATATAAAAGTGTTTTGCTTATCGTAAGGTAAAACCCATCGTGTTTATGTGTGACAGGGTCTTGCGAGATACCTTTGTTTTCAAAGGATTTTTGGAATGGTAATAATTCAAATTGAGTACGTTTCCTCACGCTGGTTTCTAGACTGATACGGGTGTTATTTGTTATAATGCTCGGGTCAGACTGTGTATTATAGATTCATGTTAGGATGCTATGAAGCTCAGGAGACGAGCTGGAGGAGTTACAGGCTTAGTACTCTACTTTGTTTTATTCCACTGTGTGTATGCTGTATATTTAGCACTTGTGAGGACAAGTTATTATAACTGTCCAATTAATTTATTGATTGTTGTACTTTGAAGATTGCATGTATATTAACTGATATAGTTTCTTTTGCATAAAGATCAATTATTATATATTGTTCTGCTGCGATTGTGAGATTTTGTGTTCTTGTTTTTGTTTTCATTTATCTTTTCCTTCTTTATCCCGAAAGATTCCATTCATGTTCCATTTGAGTTGGATTTGGGTGAATTATTGTCGACTCAAAGGGTACGAAGGTATGGTTCTTTACATTTGGTGTCAGAGATAAAGGTTAAGCGAGAACCTTGGCTTTGGTGGAGATTGCTCATTAGAGATAGGGTCAGTAATACCCTAGAATGAGTTTGAGTGTATTAATAGATATGAGCGCGTATTTGTTAGTGAAATAAATTGTTTTGTTTTGTGCCGACTTATCTGTTGAGTGATTTACGAATTCCGATCGAATAGTTGGATGCCACGAAATAGGAATTTTTAAACATTTGAACCATGTAAACCTACATAGTATTGTTTTGAAATGGGTAAATGAAATAGTTTTAACCCAATTATACTTTGATATGAAAGAAATAATTTTATGAAATTATCTATGCTATATATTATTATTGAGTAGATTTCAAGAGCACACAAGTCTCCTTCATATTTCGGAAAATGAATAGTCACGTTTTTAATTTTTTTTCTATTTCAAACTTTGAAATGTGATAACATTTTCTACATTAATTGGATTTAAGAATCGATTTCACTATTAAATCTCAAATTTAATATGCTTTCCAATGATATCCATTGTTGATAGCTAAAAATAATTTTTTTAAATCATAATTTTTCGGATAATTCATATTATTAAAGTTATTAAATCTGTTTGACTTTATTTCTTTTAACTAATCTATGTCGTTGATTGTTTTGAGAATTTCCAGCCTCTGATTCTACTTTCACAAATTGCATTCAAGCCTAGTGAAATCCAAAATTATCAAAATATAGCAACAATGTTAGATGGAATTAGAAATGGAAAAAGAAAGCTCAAAAGCATTAAATACAATTATATGCTTCTTATTATATTCAATTTTCTTTGACTGTAAAAGAAATACAATGATATTCTTCACATTAGAATAAATATTGTTGAATAATGGTTGTTAGTTCCAACACTTCAGACATAAAATATGTATGCTTTAGATTAGCATAATTTTCACAAGAATCGTTCAAAACAGAAAGAAATCTCTTTATCCTCTAATCTTATCATTCTACAATAATATGATGCTACATAATGTGTTCCTAGACATAGTCAGTTATGGGATCATCAACACTTGCGTTCTCATGAATCATGTTAACGATGTTTTTGGCATTTTTGGATCAATGGTCAAGTGTAAACCAAATGTTGTTGCCTGCACTGCTCTTATAGGTAGTTATTACCGAAGCAGCAAATGGAATCAACGACATCAAGTATTAAAGGAAATGATCGATAAAGGTATCTCACCAAGTAAAGTTACATATAATACAGCTGATGCATGGAGCAACAGCTGATGCACATAATAAATTTATATGTGTATAATTTATATGTGTATTGTGTGGAAGTTTTAGCTTTGAAATCATTTTTACTCGATATTTTGCAATTGTTTATTAAGCACCAGTACTATCTGCATTACTATTTTCAAAGATTTATACATAAGTTTTAGACAAAATGCAAACTTATTTGGAAATTGATAAAAAAAAATCACTATTTCTTAATCAATGAAGCATATAAATCATTTAAACATGTTATGACGATAAGAGGTTGAGTGCGGTCCGTATGCGAAGTACGGGTTCGCACTAGTTATAGTATATTGATGTGTTTGGATGTTATCAATATAATCAAAATTAGATTATAAAATTTGGATGGTTATATATTAACAAATAGGGATTGTATAAGAATAATTTTATGCAAATGAAAAATAAATAAAAATGGATTCAAATAAGAACGTGGGAATTTAAAATCTTGGAAACTTTGAGAATGTTTTAAATGGTTTGAACTAAGTATTTGGGAATTTTGAAATCTCAAAAGTTTTGGGAATGTTTTCTGAAGTGGCTGAAAAGAATTATAGAGTATTATTTTGGTGAATTTTTGAATAGAAAATGTTTTAAATAAATTTTCGAAGCAAGCAAGCATTAAAGTCACTTCATTCGTTGGAAAATAATCCTGGTGATGACTACAGCATAATTCGTATCCATTTTCGAGTTTCGAAGTGATGGGTTGCTACCTTTATTATTTGTTTGGACTTGTTTGGTAAACAAGTTTTGTTTTAACAATTCTAAAAATAAATTGAGATGGATAAAACCTGGTTTGGTTTAAAATTAAAAAGAGTGTGATTTGGTATATAAAGGGATATATATGTGTTTTTAAAGTGGTTTGCAATAAACACCTAGTGTTTAAATTCTGGAATTAAAATTTAACTTGAGTAATTTTAAATGGATTGAATGAATTAGATTTAACTTAAGCTAAGTTAAATAATATTGGATTGAATTAAAAATGATATCCAATGGAATTGATTATATAGTTTGAATTATAAAGTGGCTATATAACAATAAGTATAAAATTTTGAATGGAACGGAAAACCAAAAGGAAAATGAATTGATATTTTGGTAAGGAAATGGAAATTCAACTTGGATAGAAAATTAAGTTGAACTCAAGTCGAATCGAGAAAAGTAATTTTTGAAATAAAATCAGATATTGAATTATAAAATGTAAGTGAACTAATTAGATAAATAAATTAGTTAATTAAATATAGGAATAAAACTTAACTTGGTTAAGTAAAATGGATTGTGGATGGAAATTGAATATGGAACTTGAGCTATAAACGTAATTCGACTTAAATATAAGCGAATTAATGAAATATTGTCAAATAAATAGAAGTGGGTTGAAATAGTGATGATTTAAGTTATGAAAACTTCAATTTAAGTGTAAATAAATTGAATATGGCTTTGAGATATTATTTAAATAAATTCGAGTACGAAATTTAGTTTTGAAGTGGAAATGAATAAATGTGTTGTATAAAAGGGTATAATAAACCTTAACATTAATTTTATGAAATGATTCTCAAGTAATATAGTGTAGATTAAGATATACCAAGTAAATGGAAGTGCGAATCAATCGAAGGTAAATAAATTGAATAACAATCAATTTAAAATGAAATGGAATTTGATTGGAATGGAAATGAACTTAAGTTATAAGGTTGAAATGATTGAAAGTAAAACAAATTAATTTAAATTAATATTTTTGGGATGGAAGCTCGGCTCAAATAAGTTTATGAAATTGTTCATAAATAAATTAGCATGGACTAGATTGCTGTTGAATATAAACTTTAGCGAACAAGATTTTTATGAATGAATTGAATGTGAATTAACTGAAGTTGATAAATTGATTTAGGATCAATATAAATGATTTATAAGCTGAAATGGTTATTTTATTAATGAAATTCACTAAATAGCATGGAAAAATTTGTCGTTTAACGTAAACGAAAGTATTTTTTTGTGAATCAATGGAAAGTGAATAAATTATTTTTGAATCAATTTGAAATGGATATGAATTTGTTAGGTATAAATATGAGTTGGATGATAATCGTATGTTGGAACCTTGTAATTGTTATAAATACAGGTTATGACATATTGGTTATGGGACCTATGTGTTTGTAATAGTTAAATGAATGATATGTAAATTGAATTCCATATTTTAGTACTTATGGGTTTTATTTAAGTAAGTAGAGGTCCAAGGAAGCTATTGGGCTAGATTTGGGTTGTGAATTTTGTGTATAGGTAAGCTCGCTCGCTTGAAATCGTTAAATAAAGGTACATTTTCAGATTAAAATATAGCGATGACATAAATATTTTGTTTCCGACCGTATGGGTCGATGTATATATTCTTAACATTTTCATCATATTGCAAAAGGATCTCCATACAAGGGAGACTCTGCCAAAAAATTTCGAAAATTTAGGGTGTTAAAAAAATTTGAAAATTTTTGTTAACGAAAATTTGATTTCGAATTGTAATTGGAATAAAAAGATTTTGGTTTTGAAATGGAAACTAATTTTTTTAGTGGGAACTAAAAGATTAGAATGGTGAAATATCGAATTTTAACCAAGTGGGTTTTTGAAAAGTAGTGGGTTTGGATCGTTCGTCGTACCTTAGCAATTTCGGGGCCGGGATTCTTTTAAGAGTGGAGGAATGTAACGATTCGGATTTTCTGACAATTTATTTTGTATATTTAGATGGTATTAAATATGAATTTGAAATAAAAATTGATTTTTGCGTATGAAGATTTTGGTTGAAATTTACAGAATGAATTAAAATTCAAATATAACAATTTAACATAACATAGAAATGGCGAATAATTTAAATTTGAGTTTAATTTGAATCGAAATGATTTGTAATGTTGATGAAAACTCTATTTGAAATAGAATTGAGTTAGAAGTTTTTAAAACTAGAATTTCAGGTGATTTCGCAAATTTTTGAACTCATCAATTTAGTCGACACGTTAAAATAGCGATCCGAGACGCAGTCTCGAATCTTGACGAAAACAGTTCCATGAGATCCGTAATGATGTATTATTATCGAATTTTCAAATTTCATAGCGTTTGGATTTACCATTTGGTCGTACGATCTGAAAACGCCTAGAAATAACTTAATTGAATTTATTTTAAATAGTCAATTTAAAAAGCTATCTTCCACGTACAATCGAATTAGGTTTCGAAACTTGTTCCATTGGGTTTAGAAAGCGGTATAACATTTGGAACGCCAGGCGGCATGCATCAATAGGGGTTCGAAATTTCGAGATATGTAATGCGTGATATTTTGAATAAAATAAAATAAAATTTTCGAATTAGCCGCCTTACATCTGTTACGAGCCACCCTACCTTTGAAAATCGCCACCCTACATCTGATCAGCTACCTTCTTCCTCATTTTAAATCATGTCACTCTTTCCTCACTTCTCTGTTTAAAATCGAAATCAGTTGAACAATAAAAAAATAAAAAGCACAAGCCCTCGTGACTTCATGACGACCTAAAAACATCACCGCGGGTAGAAGGCAAAGCTGTACGAGCGATGGAGTTCGAGGGCGATCTGGTGGTGCAACTACAGGCGCACGTGAGTGGGATGGGTCTTGATAGAGTTTTTATTGGGTTTGACGGTTTATTGTGATGGCTAGGGATGGAATCGGGGTAGAAAAAGGCTTCGAGGGTGAAGTTGTGGCAGCTCCGATCATCAAATTTGGGAATGTGACTTTAATGACGTACACGAACTGCCTAAGGTCGCGTTTTCTACGGAAGCTCGGGTGAGGGTTCGTGGTGCTGGTCAAGAAGGGGGCACGGCTCTGGTGAAGTATGGTGGTCTCCAGCGTGGTTAGGATGGAAGAAATCCATGGAATTGGTTCGAAGTTATGTGGAGTGTGAGTTCGACAGCTGGAAGTTATGTGGAGTGTGAGTTCGACAACTGGAGCTAGCGTGCATGATCCTCAGGGTAATTAGGCTAATCAGAGTTTAATATTTGTAATTAACTGAAGGGTGATTATAATTTAATTTTCGAAATCTTATAAATACCATAACTTGCTCATATTAGGTCGAAATTGAACACGATCAGTTGCAATTGACTCGTATCAGCAAGCTTTATATGATGAAACTGAAATAAATTTTTAACTTGCATAATTCTATGCTAATTTCGAACTCTTTTCGAATTTAGTCGGAATCAGAATGTGGAAATGTTAGTTAAAAATCAAGGTGGGTAAATCTCACTCAATTTTATTGACTGGTTTAATTTATAGCAATTAAAAATTTATTATTGGAAATTATTGGATGATTGGTTGAACTGATAAATTATTATCGGTTGGATGTTATATTTTATATATTAGTATAAATATTAGTGGTTGGATATATTTCTTGTCGACTAGAGCGAATGAGACACTATGCACCCCGCATAATAGCGGATGACCCTATATTACCGCGATATCTCGCCTCGAAGAGGGATTGGTATTTTATGTTGTCTAACATCTATGGATGCAAGAAAACAGGTTGGAGGAATCCAACGGGATTCCTCAAATATATTTATTATTTTTCGTATATAGTTGTGTATGACGGAATCGAATAATCTGTTATGGATTGTTGTGTGATTTGATTGTTTGGATGCTATCGTAGCACTGGCCTTAATTTTGGTATTGTAAATACCATAAGTAATATATTTGATTTTAAAAATGGAAATCAAAAGTGATTCTAGAAATGAAAATATTTATATGAACTTTGGGATTAATTTAAAAAGGAATTAGGTTGGATAAAATAAATGATTTTATTTTGGAATTTGTACTTATCTATTTCGAAAAATATTTTAAATAGAGATTTTAAAAATAATTTATATAAAGGATTTTTGAACAATGGATTATAAAATGATATTTCTAGAAAATAGGAAAATAAGTTAAAATCAATATTTAAATAGATTTTGAAAATAAATGGAATTTATTAAGAAATGGATTTATAAAATGGAATTTTATAAATGAGATTATTTTTATAAAAATGTAATACCCGAATGAGTTATAAATATATGAACGATGTTTATAAATAGAGGAAATGATATTAGTAGATGAATTGGGAATATAATTTCACAATGTGAATTTATATCAAGATATGGAATCGAGTTTGGGAAAAATAGAGGATTTTATGTTTGAAATGTGAGAATGGTTAGGAAATCAAAAATTGAATCGATGTGTAATGAATTAAGAGCGATTTAAAAATTGAAATTGGTTATTGGAATTTTTCTAAAATATATTTATATCTAGAAGTTCTATTTTGTTTTAAAAGAAATTTTTTGTTTATTAGACCATGTAATTTGAAAACTATTTTACTATTAAAATACTACGAAAAGTAATTTATTCAAATATTTATTGAAATAAATTCACATTCTTATAATAAGTTTTGTAAATTAATTAGTTTTTAATTGAAAAAGAAAATGAATTAAAAATGTTATTTGAAGTGTTTTAATATTTTAAATAATTACTTAAACATGTTTTAAAAATAAATTATTATTCTTTAAAAATACAGATTATATATATAGAGAGTTTTGAATGATTGAAATTTGTTTATATAAATCCTCTCGAGATTTGTAACATGTTTATTTAACGGATTTGCTTTTTATAAGAGAAATCTTGTAGTGGAATTTTGAAAACTTAAGTAAATTACCGAAGTGTTTGAATACAGAAAAATATAAAATAGATTAGAATTCATAAAAGAAGTTAGCAATGAGTAGTTGGGATTATAGACAAGTATAATCGATTTTGGAAATTTAAACGGAAATTAATTTGTGAATTTCCAGGAACTTGTAGAATCAGTTATAAACGAGTTATGGAATTTACGAATAAATTGCAGAGGATTTTAAGAAATAGGAATATATGGAGTATTTCCCTAAGTATTGGGAATAGAATGGTTTTAGAGGAAAAATAGACTTATAAATATTTTTTAAGTATTGGACTGGAAGGATTTGAAATATTTTAACCATAGGATTATTATTATAGAAATATTTTCAAAGGGTTAATTATAAATGGAATTGGAAGAAAATATTTCTATGTATTGATATGATTCGAAAATATCTTGTTATAGATATACTTATTTGAAATTATTTTCAATTATTGAATATACTCGAAGATATTTGTGTATATATATTTTATTAAAGAGATTCAGAAATGAATGTTTTGAAAAGATTTATAATCGAGCCTAGTGACTGCTTATGTGTGTAAATTTGATAGTTAAATAATCGACTATCAAATCTGGCCAATTTGTTGATCGTTTTGAAGAGATCGGGATCAAATTTAATTATCCGAAAACCACTTCGATCCAATTTGTGCGCTACGAATTGTTATATCTTGAAGATAGTGGAGATGGTGATCTTGAAGAAGATTCCGTTTGTTCAAACCCAGAACAACTTGTATAGATGAATTCTATCATTGCATTGTTGCCTGGAAGGTAGTGTTAGCATTCCAAGTGGAATTTGCTATTTAAAAAAGATAAAATGTAGCCTCAAGCCTCATCAATCGAAAAATGACTAAAACAGGGCATGCAGCAGGGCTAAGTGGTCGTACCCATGTAGGGTATGTTATCAATTTTTAGATACCCTCGAATATATTATAATTATGGAAATAATTGTGCATGGGAAAGAGAGCGCTCGATTAGGGTGGTAACATATTCGGTACTAGTAGTCAAGTGCTAGGTCGGTCCTGCGTGGCAGGGTACAAGATGTTCTTGTCAGCCTGGTTGAATTGATCGAGAGATGCACTCATCGGAGGTAGTTCCTAACCTGATCATAGTATGGAATCCAATATCCACTACGAGCCTGTACGGTTTTGATTGTATACCAACTATGCTGAAAAGTGAGATGCAAGCATTTCAACTACTTTCTAATTTACTTTTTATAGACACTATCACAATATCAGATGATTTTGATATAAAAGTGTTTTGGTTATCGTAAGGTAAAAACTCGTCATACTTTATTATATTTTGTTGTGTGTGTATGCTGTATATTCAGCACTTGTGAAGCAAGTTTTTATAACTGTCCAATTTATTTATTCATTGTTGTACTTTGATGATTGTATGTATATTAACTGATACGATTTCTTTTCTATAAAGATCAATTATGTTATATTATGTATTGTTTCGCTGCGATTGTGAGATTTTGTGTTATCGTTTCTATTTTCTTCTATCTTTTCCTTCTTCATCCCTAAAGATTCGTATTCCCGTTCAATTTGAGTTGGCCTCGGATGAATTATTGTCAACTCAAAGGGTACGGAGATACGGGCCTCTACACAATGACCGTGAGAGTTGGTAGTGTCGTTTCTAGAACTTAGAATGATGTTTAGAGGATGCTTCGGGACAACATGACGATACCCTACAACTGATGATGGATGTTTAGAGCTGCTTCGATCTTAATGACTCGATGATGGGAGTTGTACAATGATCCAAATGAAAAGTTCTTGGATTGTGAAACAGAGCTAGGATGCGCTATACTATGGATATTATTAGGTCAAAAAGTGATGCAACATCCGAATCGATTAAAACTACATATAGATCTAATGTAAACAAGCAAAAATAGTAAGTACACACTAAATTTTTTTAGCGGTCCGGTGAAAGCAAGTGCCTACATCCACTTAATATTATTGATTTCGGATTTCTCGCAAGTACAAAAACTTTTACAATATTTTTTGATCTATGAAACAAAGTATGCTCGAATTTGACAGTGCTTGGTGATAGTAGTTGAAGCAGAGACAAGAACGTTAAGAGTGTGGACTCAGGATCCAAAAGTCCTCTTTATATTTCTTCAGCCTCTCTATTCATAGATGGAATCGTCCATCATAGTCGCTAGACCATGGAAGAACATGAAAGATTTCAAATCCGAGAAGGTAAGGAGGAGGAACAAATCAATATGGAGCAAAAATCATGTCGGCATTGATCATAATGGTTATCAAGGCGATGCAAGCTTCATTATATTTCCATAAGCTCAAACATTCCAAAGTTTGAGGTGGACCACTTCAAGAAATCAACTAGGTACCTACCACTATTGTGGTCCGTACTCACCATGTTGCCTTTCTCCATTCCGACATCAAACTTCTTGAGCTATCTTCCATAGTTATTTCAAGCATGCCTCTAAGTTCTCTAACCATTTCATCTTTGCTTCGACATCCAGATGTATTTAGCATTACAAAGTACATTTTCCTAAATCTTCAATACAATTTCAAATATTAAATTTAAATTGGTTTAAATTACAAATTTCTCATTCTCTCTCAAAATCTTATGTAGTTCTAAAAACAAACAATTGCAAAACTCTTATTATAATACAAGAAAATCTATATTTAAATCTTCATTCAATTTCAAATCCCTTAAACTTCTTTTTAAAATAATTCTTAAATTTTGAAATTATTTTTTAATAATTTTAAAAAATAATACTAATGAAGTTCTATAATTCATAATTTCCTTTAAAACTAATTTAAAAGATCTCATTTTCCTTATAAGGGATTTTGATTAAAAACATTTCCCAAAGCTATGTTGAATATACGCTTATATGATTTTTGTTTGATGATAATAAACATATATACATTCGTTTAAACGTATTTGTTAATATACTATTCTATTTTTCATAGTTTAAATAAATATTTGTTGAATAAAATAAATTACAAAGAATTTGAATTCAAACAGATATTTTATTCAAATAAATATTTATTACAATTTTGAATAGTACAATTTCAAGCTCTCACTATAACTATACAACTTTGATTACATCACATTTTTTCACATTTACATCAGCACCTCACTACATATCACTCACACTCGTAATTTGTCTTCAATTGCATTCCAGTTTGAATCCAGCATCTGAGCAATCTGCAAAAATATAAACTAACGCAGTAAAATTGAAAAAGAAATATTTTTGCAATATAAAATGAAACATGACTTTTGAAAATATAATTTGCCTCAGTTATTTGGGTTGTTCGTCTTAATTTAAATTTGAATTCATCATACACGAACAACTTGTGACATACACAGTGTATTACTGTATATGCCACAAGGCCGTGCACGCCGATATATACACTTGTTTGATTTACAGGGACAGGTGAGCGCAGGTCAAACCCAAATAAAAAGCCGGGTTCAACGCACGTGCAATAACATAAAAGTCACAACTCTCAGCACAAGGTCAAACCCGAGTTTAAAAAATGGATTCAACTCAGGTGCAACTCAAATGTACACATGAATGCTATGATCAAAGTATGCATGTATATATATCGACCAGGCAGCAACATGCTTGAAGACCACAGCAAAACCAATAGTGGCAGTTAAAGCAACATCAAGTTGAAACAGATCAAGTGACATGATGAATGCATATATAGATGAATGCAGAAAGATGAATCACCAGCCACAAGTATACACAACAAACTCATGTATGCAGACCAGTGTTAACAAACACAAACTGCAGTGGACAACAAAAATGATCAGCCATCAAAGTACAAGAACAAGTTGAGATGCACAATGCCACCAAGCAATACAAAGACCAGCTACAACATGTCAATGCAACAAACATGTATGCAGCATCAAGTCAGGCATGAAGAGAACACAGTGAAGAGACCAAGTGCATGACTAAACTAACAAATGCAACTCGACAAACAGCAAGACCAAACTGTACAAGTGACCACAAAGACCATCAGCTACATCAAAAGCAAGTGCAACACAGTTGCAAACAACAGGACAGTGAACAATGAAGTAATGCAATGCTCAAAAGACATGTACTCATGGGAAGTTACTCAAAACAGAAAGCACAAATCACTTACAACATGTATGCAGCCCAATGAACCCGTGACAACAAATACCACAGCAAAGACTAATGAATCAACAATGCTTGAAGATTGCAGCATCAATTAAACGGCCAATATAAATGCACAGAAGCAACTACAAACTACTCACGACAATGCACCAATGTCACAAGCATGAAGACAAATGTACATGACAGTGTACAACATCAAGGACCAAGTAAAGCATGTACAAGTGCATGAAAACCAAAGTCAACAGCATAGGGAAGTACAAAACAACAGCAAGCAGATGCAAGCTAACCAGCATATGAACAACTACAACAAAGATCATGGACTTCGTGAAACGATGAGAATAAATTCAACAGAAATATGATCGGAGCTGAAGCCGTGGATAAGTTGGAACAAGTCAAGATTGACCAAGTTAAAAATCAACACCGGGGTCATCACGAAATAAATCAAAGCCGTAACCATCAAGCAACCAAAATATACGATTACGAAAAAGTCAGTGAAATCATCAGCATCAAAGTATAATCGAACGGCCGAACAACTTATTTGACAAATTCAAATAAGTTTATACGAACGAATATAAAGGAGTTCGAACGCATATATAAACCCTAATCATCACAGGCAATCGATCATGTAGTTCAATCAAGCATAACAGTATAGCATAAACGAAAATCACATACCGAATCGAAGTCGAACTCCATCAACAACGAAGCAGCCGAAGTGAGCAACAATCGATCAACAGTACACGCGAATAATCATTGAATCAATCAACATATTATCGGCACTTCGAAAGCCCTAATTTGATCGAGGACGAAGCCCTAAATTTTGCAAGAGGAACGGCCGCCATTACGAACGAAGGAAATAAAAGAGACGGGTTGAATTACTAAAAGAGGGCCGACCTTATTCCTCTAAAAAGAATTCTATTTTATTAAGGGTTTTTAAATTTGTTAAATATGGTTATTTTGTTTTTAATTGTTTTTAATTGTATTTCCTTTTTTTAAACCGTTTATTTTTCTAGTCGTGTGACTAGAGGACAAGCTACGTGACGTAGCTTGAGAATTCGCAACTCGGTGGTTGAGTTGTGGCAAGGTTTTGAGCGTAGAGTTAGATTAGTCAATAGAGGGTATAGCGAGTTTACGTGTGTAAGCGAGGGACTATCTAATTTCTAGTAGAAACCTTGGGGGCAGCACGTAGGCAGGGTTTTGCCGAAGCTGGGAAAATTCTGTGTTGTTCTAGTTTTTCTGTTATTTATATTCTGCGATATCTGTGCTACTATTCTGTGAATTGAATATTTTATAAGCTTCCGTGATTAATTTTTATAATTAACACTATCACCCTATTCACCCCCCCTCCTCTAGGGTGAAATCGATCCTACAAGTGGTATCAGAGCTAGGAACAAAAGCCGTTTTTGTTTTAATATTTTTTTACGAAAATCAATTTTTGTTTTAATTCGTGTTTTAAAAATTGGTTTTTGTTTTAAAATTTTGAATTTTTGAAATGGCTTCTTTTATTAATACTTTTGTTGAGGGTCGCTCCAATATTATTCATTCTATTTTCGATGGAACAGATTTTTTGAATTGGAAATTAAAAATTGAATTTTATTTAAAATCTGTTAATATTAAATGTTGGGATATTATTGAAAACGGGTGTGATATAACAGATAAGAAAATTATCTCGATTAATGCTCTTGCTATGCATATATTATATTCTCATATTAATCAAGATAATTTTAATTTCATCTCTCATTGTGAAAATGCACAGGAAATCTGGAATACTTTAATTGCAATATATGGTGCAACAGTCAACAGCAATGAGAAGTCTTCCACAACCGACTCAGTTGAAGAAATGTGCTTAACAGGATTTGTAAAAAGCAGTTGTGATGAGGATGATGATGATGGAGCAGCTGAGCTGGCGTTAATAATGAAGAAATTCAAAAGATGGAACAACAAATACGGAAATCCAGCTCTAAATCAACAATTGAAAAGCAGAATAATTAAAGCACTGAACAACTCGAAAGAACACGGGATCACTTGCAACAAACCAGGTGATATCAAGCCCAATTATCCCCGATTTCAACGCGATTTTTAAAAGAAATCAAAACGGTGTTTCGCAGCCACGTGGAATAAAAGCGATAGCAGTGAGAGTGAGAAAGCAGATATGTGCCTTCATGGGAATATAACCGATAGCGACGATGACGAGCCAAGTGAGGTATCAAAACTTACTCACTCTGAATTACTTATTTATTTCCACGAAATAAATGGCTGTTTTGAACGACTTAGGGAAAAATATGCTAAACTTGAATCACAAAAAGACACTTTGATAGATTTAAATAAACAACTTGACCAATTAGTTAAAACCTATCAAAGTAGGATCCCTAAGTGTGATAAGTGTCCAACATTCAAAGAAGAAATTAGAAAATCAGAAATCAGAATAAAATCACTTGAAAACGAAATTCTAATTTTAAAAGAAAGTGAAAATTCAAGGAGAGAGAATTCTATTAAAAAGTGCACTCAATTATTGAATGAAAATGAATCTCTCAAAACACAAGTCCAACAATTGTCAACGACTTTAGATAAATTTTCAAAAATTGAAAAATCGTTGAATATGCTATTAGGAAAGCAAACTGTTAATACGGTTAGACAAGGACTTGGATATAATAATTCGAAAATTGTTGAAAGCAGTATTAATCAAGTTAATTCTATGTGCACAATTTGTAGAAAATTTGGACACGATCACAATAATTGTTGGTATAGACCCAAACATGTGAAAACTATACCGATTTGGGTTCCAAAAGGCACAAATATAAAATCTCTCAAAGTTAAACAAATTTGGGTGCCGAAGGGAACAATTATAAATTGTTTTGGGTCTCCACAAAATTGTTTTTCAAAATTTTCTGCCACTAACAATCATGGACCTATAAAAACAAATAGCTCACATAAATCTTTCATCGTGTAGGTGTGGTGGCAGGCTAAGGAACAACAATAGTGTTCTCTGGATTTTTGGCTGTTCCAGAAACACAACGGACGACGAAGCAAAGTTTCTTAGCCTAGTATAAAGGTGACAGAATCACAATGGACAACGACGAAAAATATCGTAGAGGTAAAAACACGTAAAAGTATATTGTTTGAAACGATATATTAAATGTGATAATCTGCACCGTATTCTGAATTAAAATCAGCCAATATTGAGATGATGAAAAGATGATAATTCTGACTTATTCAAAATAGTTGGCCAATTATATTCTTATGCCAAAAACACTATAAAAATCTCTAGACTCTTTGAATTACTTCATATATATCAGTTTGGATTAAAAATAGTGTTTTGTTGGATGTTACAATTGGTTATAATATGGCTGACTCTATATTCACGGTTTTCTCATTATTTACACGGCTTCAATTCAATTTCTAAAGAATGTCATTTAAATTGTTGTTAAAATTGAATTTGAAATTTTTGGTGCACACTTCATGGTTTGGTCATCAAATCCAATTGATGATAATTTTGAGTGAAAGAGAAATTCAGATGCAGATTACACTGGTAATCTAGTTGATAGAAAAATTACTAGTGAAATGTGATTTTTGTTAAGACATTTAGTAACTGCATCGTGTTTCAAAGAAAATGTCTGCATATTCTTCATTTCAAATAATCTTCCAAAAGCAGAAAATTTTCTTTTAAAACCCCTTGGAGAAAATCATTTTTGACCATATTCTCAGATTAGTCATTTTGAAAAATTTGGTTTCATAATTATTTTTGAATTTGATTTTAAATGACTATTTTGACTAATCTGACTCCTAATGTTTATCGAAAAGAAAAATAGTGATTGAAAAAGTGATGAGTGTTAATATTGATTAAATATTATGACTCGAGACGGTATAATTAATAAATTTCTTTAGAAATTTAAACAAGAATTATAAAACTGTTTGTTGGTAAAAATTCCATGACCATCTCTATATCTATCATATTTCTAACGACCATCACTCATCAAAATTCTATATAGTTTATCAATATGTGGTACTTTAAACAGGAATCGTTCGTTTTTCATTTTCACATTTTTTTTAAAAAAAAGGGATAATAATAATAATAATAATAAATACCAAAGTATTCACTCTCATTTAAAAGTCCTCACGGTTATGCATGGGTGAATTACTTGGAATTTGTTAAGTGCTTCCATGCTCATTTAAAAGTCCTCACGATTATGCATGTATGGAACGCATATCAAAAGTTGATTTTTTTTCTTTAAAATAAACAAGTTGATTCTAATCCCATTTAAAAGTCCTCACGGTTATGCGTGGTTAGAAGATACTTGAATTCATTTTTTTTAAAATAAAATTGGAATACTGCTAATCTCATTTAAAAGTCCTAACGGTTATGCATGGTTAGTAGATATTCAAATGCCTGATATAAATATGCCACAAATAGACACAACTATATGGTTTTATATGATGACATCATTTCCATCATTCTAAAAGTGGAATATGCTCCTAACAAAATATTTATGATTTTTGTTTGATTTTTTATTGAAATTTAATATTTATATTCAATTGAGTTTTAATGTTGGATTAATATCGATCGCTTTATCTCTATTTTCTCTAACACTATTATTCTTTTGCTGATAACAAAAGGGGGAGAGATAAGTTAAGATTTTGTCAAATAAAATCAAGCAAAGGTCAAATAATTTTCTATTTGCATCTAGGATCATTTGCATATTTTTATTTGTATGCATATATGTAGGGGGAGTTGTGTAGAGTGGAAGCATTTAAATAGGGGGAGCAATTAGGATATATCCATGATCAAATACATTTAACATACTCAAAATCTTAAATATATGTTTGTTATCATCAAAGCCTTATTCCTCTAAAAAGAATTCTATTTTATTAAGGGTTTTTAAATTTGTTAAATACGGTTATTTTTTTTAATTGTATTTCCTTTTTTTAAACCGTTTATTTTTCTAGTCGTGTGACTAGGGGACAAGCTACGTGGCGTAGCTTGAGAATTCGCAACTCGGTGGTTGAGTTGTGGCAAGGTTTTGAGCGTAGAGTTAGATTAGTCAATAGCGGGTATAGCGAGTTTACGTGTGTAAGCGAGGGACTATCTAATTTCTAGCAGAAACCTTGGGGGCAGCACGAAGGCAGGGTTTTGCCGAAGCTGGGTAAATTCTGTGTTGTTCTTGTTTTTTCTGTTATTTATATTCTGCGATATCTGTGCTACTATTCTGTGATCTGAATTGAATATTTTATAAGCTTCCACGATTAATTTTTATAATTAACACTATGACCCTATTCACCCCCCTCCCCCCTAGGGTGAAATCGGTCCTACAAGCTATAATATAAAATGCCAAAACCAATGTACTTAAAACTCTCATTTACAATCAAATCTCCATTTTAAAACTATTACTACGGAAAAATAATTCATCAAATTAAAATTCTCTCTTATAGAATACCATCCCAAATACATACTACTAAGATATTGGTTTATACCATTAGCTTATACACTAATTGCATAAAAATTTCTTTTCAAAATAATTCAATTCCTTCTATATAAAAGTAATCAAACAAAAAAAAATATTACTTACAAAAATTTACGTAGAAATCTACATAATAAATCCTATAAGTAATAATTCCTATACAATAAATAAATTGCACTCAATTTATTATTAGTTCAAAATATTATTTTACAAACTTCTAACTTGTTAAATCCAAATAAAATTAACCCATACTTTAAATTATATATTTTAACTCCCTTTTTTATAAAAATCCTTCAATTTTTTTGTAATAATTGATAAAGAATATATATATTTATTCAATGATTCACTTATTTAATCAAATCTGGAAAACCATCGCTTTCTACATAAGTTCTATCCACACAATTCTCAAAATTATTCCACTTTTATATTTACTAGTAATAATAACATTTTTAATATTAAATAAAGAAAAATTAAATCTAATATCACAATTTATTTAAAATATTTTATTTCATTTAAAGCTTTCGACTTTAATTCATTTATTCCATTTTGAGCAATTTCAAGTGTCGTATCTTACTGTTGCAATCATCTACTTATTCTGCATAACATATAATATTAGTGTGTTTGATAATAAACTAACATATCATCGCAACAACAAATAATCAGGGACATGCAACTCAATTTTATCCAACCCAATCCATACCAACCAAAATACATCACCAAAAAAATCAATGAAAATAGGATAAATGATGATCTAGGCAGTAGTAATGAGTTATAAAAATAACTCACTAAAACGTTGTATTTCAACCTATCATAGCCTTCATATCACAAGCGTTATTCACCTCATTATACTCGAGATCCAACCCACCTTACTACTCAACCCATTAACCAACGCATTGTCAAAAATCAGTGCACATGTACATTGTGTTTAGGAAAGCCACCTTATAATGTGTTCAACAAGGTTACGCGACCATCACCACCATCTCCATAGATTGCTTCAACATCCCACAATAAGTCGCCAATTACCATTCTCCCTTAATGTCAACATTTTGGTCACCGCACATATCGTTCTCCATTAATCGCGCATGCCAAACCATGCCAAACCCCGCACACACACTATCTCGCTCTAACCGTACTTTAATGATAGAGTTTGGGGTATGCCCTTGGGGCAATTTCATAATTTACTATAAGTTAATTAACTGTGTAATCAATTATCGTTCGTAATAAAGATTCTTTCTTTTTGTTAAATATTTTTTATAACATGTTATAAAAAGTAGAATGTTTAACTAAAATTCTTTAATAGAAACCATAAGTGGCGTGCTTTTGGAAGTTACAAATAGTTGTAGCCATGGCTATGTTATGAAAAGCTCGTTTAAGAAATGCTTATGCATTGCTTAAGCGCTAAATGTATGTACAACGCTTAATTTTTTGAAAAAGCAATTTGATTAAGCGATGAGTGCTTAAGCGCGCTTAGTTGGCGCTTATCTGTGTTTTTCTTAAATTTAAGCGACGATTAAGCACTACTAAGAAAATATATATTAATTTTCAAAATAAAACGAAATCGAGTCATAGTAAAAAGCCACATTCCTTGACAAAATTTCCTCATTATCTATCATATGGGTCATTGGATGGTGAGTAGTTCTTTGCGCTATGTTATGACTATATTTGTTTGAAAAATGTGCACTATTTGCAATCGAATCGAGTATGCTTACAACTAATGAATAACGAAAGTCAAATTAAAATTTTGCCAGCTATGAATTTATAAGTAAACTTCAAAATTAAACTTATCTTATTTGTGATAAATTTGTGCATACATAGATGGTGCACTTAATATAATCTCTTTACATAAAACTATATTGATACAAATAATGTATGCTAAAAAATTAAACAGCGCTTAGGCGATGCTTAAGCGGCGCTTAAGAGACATTAAGTGAAGTGAGACTTCTATCGTCTCGCCTCGCTTAGCACTTAATATAACATAAATCATGAGTATTGTATCACAATTTATAATAAGCTTGTCATTTTAAATATTCCTAGTCAAGATGCATTGAGACTGGATATCGATGCATCTGTTGAGACTAAAGTATGTAATGCTCTCTAAATGTTAGGAAGTGTATTATTCATGATTGCTGGGAGCACCAAGGGGTTACGTACTGATAGTTACTGTATAACTACGGAATGACTCACTTGATAGTTTCTATTAGTTAATATAACCAAAATCAAAAAGAAAATATCGATTTAACTAATTTGCATAGATCTCTTAACATGAGAATACTGTCAAACTTTAATATGAAAGCTTCACTTTGAATGTAGTCAAATCATGGCACGGTGTCCGTCGAGTGGCTATAGTTGGGTGGAGTGGATGTATTGGAAGTGAAACACTATTCAATGGAGGATTCTTCTCATTAGTTATATAAGGTTAGTATCATGGTTAACTTAAGTCAACTCAAAGTCAAAATCTTTGGCCATGGTAGTTTGATTAATAATAATTGTCAAGTACTTTAGTTTTTGGATTATGTAGTTGAATATAAATGATATTGGAATTTTGATCACTAGTAAATTACATAAGTTCAAAGTAATATAGTTTTGGCGAAGAGAATTGATGTAATAATCATCACTACAGAGTAACGCTTGACAAAGTAAAATTGGATTTTACCAAAACCAAGTAAGCGATAAATTTGATCAAAATACACACACCTGCTGTGAGATATGTGAACATTAATATTCGAATTGTTCGATATTAATAGCTGATCAAATTTACACCTAAGAGTCACACAACCAAAATATTGAATTCTCCTTCGACCACATGATTTGATTAATTTATAATAGTTACAAATCAATTGAATTAATTAATATTTATGAAATATTAACTATAAAAATTTTATTTGACATGTTGAACAATATTAAAAATTATAATAGTTATAAATATATTAACTGATATACTATATCAATGCGCATTTAAATTGGATTTAAATGAAATAAATAATTTTCGGGCTTGAAGTGGGTTTAAAGCCCATATTGGGCTAGAGATATTCGACCATGATAAGATTATGGTATGCCTGGCCATATGATGGCTTGAAGGGTGGGGTTTTGATGTGTTAAAAGGTAGAGAATGAGTGTGAGAAAAATAAGGATCTAGATCCTGCTTTCTCTTCTAATATGTCCTTTGTATAAGGATCATAATCCTCATTCTAAAATAATTTTTAGAGCCTAAATTCTTAACTTTTGCAGGTCGATGCCATACTTATCCCTTCTCCAAAATTTCAAGCATCAAATAAAATAAAATAAAAGATATATGATAGTCGGTTGTCAGCAGTTTTGAAGCAAGCATCTTCTGGATTGTGATAAGATTCGAGGAGTTTATTTCAATGTCTCAACGTGTGAACCCTAGGCATTAGTGAAAGGTACACCTTATTTACCAATTTATTTAATATTGTTAGCTATTATCCATTATATTATAGGTTGTTAGATTATATTACTAATCTAATGTATCGATGTTCTATCAACTATTAGAAGGTTGAATATATTTGTGCATGTACAATGATAATAATAAATTCATTTTGTATACTTACTAATATTAAAAGCATGGCCTAAGATAAAAAACATTTTTACCCTAATTCTTCCTACCACTTCAACCTGTCCTATCCTTTTAACTACTTCTATTCAACATGTCCTTCCCTCCTCATCTATTCACTCTCGCAAGCCACTTGACCCTCCCCCGCCTCCTCCTCTTCCAGATCCTCCACCTACTTTTCCTCTCTCCATCCCGTCCATTCCACAAGTTCTTTCGAATATACCCTCAGCTTCTCTAACTTCATGTCCTTCTTCTCAACAGTCATGGACTTCCCTTTTCAAGCATAAGCTTAGCAATGCAGGGAGGTACAGACCTGTTGAGATGCTGCCATCCTTCTCTAGTGATGGTTTAGCCTCTCCCTCTGAAGTTATTGTTGCTGGTAATGATGTTTACAGTGATTTTTTTGGTCGGATTTTTCATGACAAGCCACTTTCGTTCACGATTTTTGTTGAGTACCTTAAAAGAGCATGGCACCTAAAAGGTTTGTTAAATAAAATCCAATGGTTTCATCTTTTTATTTTTTCTTTCATGTAAAGGCGATAAAAAGAAAACTGTTGAAGGAGATCCAATATGAATGAAAAATAATTTTTTTTTTCAAACCATGGGATCCAATAGTTGGAAATGCATATGGTAGTGTCAGATTAGTCCCTATATGGGTTCAACTTTCCAACATCCACCTCTTTGCCTGGTCACATTTAGGTATTAACTGGTTGTCTTGTAGACTTGGTAAACTTCTTTGTATGGATAAGTTCACTAAAAAGCTTCATAGAATTGAATATGCAAAATGTATGATCAAAATTTCACCACATCGGGAACTCGTTGCATGGTGGAGAGCAAGTTGTGCAAGTATGATATCTTTAAAAACCTGAGATTTGTGTAAATGCAAGGTGTTCGGCCACAATTCATGTGAACATGTTACAGTGGAAAAAGATAGAGCTCAGAAGGAAAATGTTGAAGGAAATGATATGAATAAAGAGAAAGTGATTAAAAAAAGTTTATAGCAGAATCATGTTAACAAGAGAGACTTTATACATAAGAAACAAAAGTGGCAGAGAATAATCAGAAAGAGCAAGCTATATGAAAAAGGTGTTTTGATCAAAAACCATGTTAATGGGGATTGTGACGCCCCACCTCTATACCCACGCTAGCCAAGAACATTACTGTGAATGCTGTCAACTAGCACGGAGAATAAGGCTGTTGAGGAGCGACCATCTGTATAATTGCTTTGGGCGAGTACCGATATACCGGATAAAAATATAACTTTTCATCTCAAGAGGAAATCCGACATACCGATACAAACTCAAAGCTACTACACAGTGGCTATAATTTCTTCGGAAACAAATATAGAAATAAACATAACATAAATCAGTCACAGACAATTCATATCACAAAGGTGGAATAAGATATGAATATTACACTAGAAAGTGTACATCAGAGTAGTGGTCTAAAAAGATCCACAATAATACAAAGGAATAGATACAAGTGCTAGACAAAAGAATAAGTATACATCAAGGAGTCTAAATCTCAAATGTATACAACAAAAACTACTAATCTAAGTAGTTAGCCAAAAGTCAGAGGGATCAATCCCAAGAGAGAAGTCAAGCCTACACACCTGTAACATCTCGGTCTGACCCGAGTATTATTTAATAAGAAAATAATAAACGGATCAGTCTAGCTATAAATATCAGATGAAGTGATATATAATAAGAGATATGACATAAACATATAATAATCACAATGCCAAGCTGTGATAAAATAGCAATTGAAAATCAACAAGAGATTAATCAATATCACAATAATCTACTCAAGATAAAAAGGAATGTCATATTCCTAATTTCATTCACCAAGCCGCAATATATGACACATATATCAATGCCCATCGTAAAAGTTGGTGAAACATAAATTCCAGAATTCAACACACGAGATCCAGAAATCACAAGGAAAGGATCAACAACGTCGTACAGCGGGACATCCGATGAACCAAATCACAATCAAAGGGAACAACGACGTCGTACAGCGGGACGTCCGATGAACCAAATCACAAAGACATAGCACGATGCTAGTCAAAAACCTAAAATGATCGTCATGATCAAAGAGAAGTGTCAATTACAATAAGCTAGTAAATATATGAGCTTAGCTTCATGTCCCATAACCACTAGCTTAACTTAAATATTTACGAACAAATTGTAGATCTCCACTAGAAAATTGTCACAAGAGGTTCAATCGAACAAGTCCAAGAATTAACCGACGAAGTAAACGCAAGCGTTTCATACCACTCGTTTTACTAAGTCGTTTAATTAGATTTCTCATACGAGTGAGGTAAAGGTTTATATATACTAATAGATTGGAAAACGGTTTTATAAACGAATTTGGTATTAATAGTATTGAAATCGTTTGAGGAAAGAGTTTTGATATTTACTACTAGTATAGAAAACCTTTATATTTTTAAAGTGACAAAGCACAAGGGGGATTGTAGAAACAATCAATCACAAAGATCACATTCGAAGATGTAAATAAAATCCAATGAAATCGATAAAGGATCCATCGAAGTGGATATATCTAAAATTCCCAAAGAAAATAAGTCATCAAAGATGATAATAAATGATGACAATAAATAGGATCATCACGAATCGATTTAAATTGGAAATTCAATCCAAAAAGGCAAATTGGACTCAAACAGCAGGTTCAGTCGACTGAACAGAGAATTTCAGTCGACTGACCCTGTACATGGAAATTTTCCAGGTTCAGAAAACTTTCTGTTTCCAGTTTCAGTCGACTGTGCAGAGTTTTTCAGTCGACTGAATCATGCCTGGAAACTCTCGGGTTTCAGGTTCAGTCGACTGAACAGAGTTTTTCAGTCGACTGAATCATGCCTGGGCTGTTTTTCAACCTTATTCAAATGAAGAGCAAACTCTTCCAAAATGCAATCGGACGAACATTGGCTCTAAGGGTTTATGCCAATCGGCAACCCGACCCTATATGCTCCTCGATGCATCACCAAAAGCATGATCAAACATCCATAAAAGGATTTTACACAAATTTGACTTAAAAACCCAAAAAATGTAGTATTCACAAAATCAATCCAAAACAAGAGCAAATGCACATGAAGAAGTGTTAGGAATTCATACCCAACAACCAAAGATAATTATAGTCATAGATGTGAGATAAAAATCTCACCTTTGAACTAAAATTTATGAAGATGAAGCTTGAAAGCAAAGGGGAATCAACCACTCTTCAAATCCAACTCAAGAAGCTTGAATCTAAGCTAAAAAGAAGAACATTTCCTAAGTTAGGTTTAGGAAATTTCTGAAATTCAAAGAGAGAATGAGTTGGAGAAGAAGAAGAGGAAGCTTACCAATGGGTTCTCATGAACTTTGGAGCAAGGAGATGGATTTGCAAAGCAAGCTAGGGCTTAGGAATTTCTATTTCCCATTCTCTTCCTCCATTTTTGCTTGAGCTTGAGTGTTAGGAAAATAGAAGAGAAGTGAATGAAGAGGAGAGTGTTGGAACTGAGTTAAGTGGCTAATTGGCTCAGCCCAACCAAAGCCCTAAGCGGGAAAAAGTAGCAAAAATCAACTTTCTCCAAACATATCGAAGCTTATACTCAAAAAGGTCGCAAACGGCATTTTGAACTCAATGGAGGTGGTCTCGAGTCCTAATTCGACAGTATGCCAAAAGTAGGTTTTCGGTCCAAAATCCGACGAACGATAAAATATTTAAATATAAAAATCGATAAATATGCGGGTTGTTACAGACTCCCCTCCTTAAAGAAATTGCGTCCTCGCAATAAGTAAGAAGGAAATATATGAAGTAACAACCATAGAAGCATATTAACACAAAAGAAAATTTGAAATAGGAAGTTCACCATAAAGTGCACAAAAGAGTTAGCAAGAAATCTGGTGAAACTCAATTTCCACAATAACACCGGGCTCAAGAATAAAAACCGGAATCCCTAAGGCATTCCCGTAGATAAAAGACGTGGGGAACGTCAAGAATAGCAGAAAATTGAGCCGGTGCAACGGCGTAGTACAAAAACGGTACGCCCGAAAAACTAGAAACTCAAACAATTTGGGACATCAGCGTAGTACAAAAACGGTACGCCCAATGAACCCAAGCAAAGACATCGATGTAGTACAAACGGTACATCCGATGAATCAAAAGCTAAGACATCGATGTAGTACAAACGGTACATTCGATGAATCAAAAGCTAAGACATCGATGTAGTACAAACGGTACATCGGATGAATCAAAAGCAAAGACATCGATGTAGTACAACGGTACATCCGATGAATCAAAAGAAAAGACATCGATGTAGTACAACGGTACATCCGATGAATCAAAAGCAAAGACATCGATGTAGTACAAACGGTACATCCGATGAATCAAAAGCAAAGACATCGATGTAGTACAACGGTACATCCGATGAATCAAAAGCAAAGACATCGATGTAGTACAACGGTACATCCGATGAATCAAAAGAAAAGACATCGATGTAGTACAAACGGTACATCCGATGAATCAAAAGCAAAGACATCGATGTAGTACAACGGTACATCCGATGAATCAAAAGAAAAGACATCGATGTAGTACAACGGTACATCCGATGAATCAAAGGCAAAGACATCGATGTAGTACAAAAGGTACATCCGATGAATCAAAAGTAAAGACATCGATGTAGTACAACGGTACATCCGATGAATCAAAAGCAAAGACATCGATGTAGTACAACGGTACATCCGATGAATCAAAAGAAAAGACATCGATGTAGTACAAACGGTACATCCGATGAATCAAAACCCGAATGATTTTCGGAACACCGACGTAGTACAAAAACGGTACGTCCAATGAACCGAACACAATAAAAGGACATCGGACGCTAGTCCCTAAAAGGAATGAGATAAAGCTCAATAAACGAAGTATACCAAAACGTCCGATGAACTTGATAGAAAAATAATTCCATTCAGACAACATCAAAGAATCAACCACTTGTTGCCTACGACAAAGCGCATTGGCAACACGATTTCCCCTTCGGGAATAAAAAAGGAATATCAAGATCATAAGATGTCAGGAACTCGAGTCAACATGAAGTTCCTTGTGAGAAAATAGTTATTCCAAAGATTTATGATCGAGGTAGAGAACAAATTTCTTCCCCAAAGATGATGATGCCAAATTCCAAAAGCAAAAACATTAGCCGAGAGCACTAGATCATAAGTGGCTATCTAGTCTCGAGAAGCTATAATGATTTAGAAGCACAAGTGATATCACGTTCTCTATGGAAAGAGAATGGCATCCAAACCAATACGACTAGTATCGGTACAAATAGCAAAGTCTTGGTTCCCCTTCAGGAATCACAAGAATAAAAGTATCGAAAAGAAAGAACTTCTTTTAAAATAATTCTCTTCTCCGAAAAGTTAAAACTTTTAAAATTACATTTATACAAGTCAATATATCGTGTCTGATTGTCACATCAAAGCGTTTAGGAAATTCCTATCGATAACGTTGATCAAGCGCATCGACCAAAATTCTTAAAGCACTCAACGGGCAATACAATCACAAAATCATATTTTATAGGATAAATAAATCTCTTAAAAAGTTTTAAGAATATTCTTTGTTCGTTTCAAGAACAAAATCCAGTTTTACTTATAAATAAATCTTATGAAAAAGATTTGCAAAATTTTAAATTACTATTTTCATCCAAAATCAATGAATACAAGAATGGAGTCATCGAGATATTCATAGAATATTCGATTTATAAAATGGATGAAATAAGCTGGACAAACCGAATGACAAAATAATTCATTCATAGAATCATAACGAGTGCGGAGTGCGTAAGTGGAATGCTAACTCACGCGACTCGTAGCCAAATGAAAATTGGTGGTAAGGTCAAACTGAAAAGACCTTAGTACCACACAAAAGATTACTTAGGTGATAATCCTAAGACAAGTCAAATATACCGGAAAATTCTCAAACTATTTAGATGAGAGAAATAACACTTTCCTCACCATAAGGACTTTAAAGAATAAAATGATGCCATCCAGATGGAATCAAAATCACAAAGAAAAATAGAAATCTGCTTAACAGATTGAAAATGTCGAAGATGAGTAATCCACTCGAAAAAAAATAGGATATGGGCTTCACAATGATTAAGCCAATCCTTGCAGAAAGGTCAATTCCAAAGCCAAAGCAAAAATATTGGCTCGGAAAGAAAAGTCACATAAAACAATCTCGACATCTAAACAAAAGCAAATTGAGTGTTGCGGATCTACCATCCGGATTCACAATCCTCAATGAAGTCAACAAGCCCAAAATATTCAAAGAAAAAGAATTAACAATTCCTTTTGATATAAAATAGTGAGATGGAAACTATATCAAAAAAGAACATGAACAAGATAATCACAAAGCAAATGTCATCAAGGATTGAATGAAAAATACCTTGACCAAGAGAAGAGTTGCTAGGGGCTTGCACAATATTTAGTTTTCTCATGTCCTTACTCAAAAGTTTGGGACATGCAGATAAAAGATGACCCGGTTTCTTGCAATAGCGACAAGAATGGGGTTTTGGACACATATTCGCATAATGTTCCTTAGAATTACAATTGTAGCATCCTCCACGATCAGGGATTGGAGTCTTTGCTACAAAAGTAGTTTGCTTCACTCTCTTATCGGGATTAAGGCTCTTGAACTTAATATGCCTCTTCTTGGAAGTCCGAATATCACAAACACTTCCTTTACCAATCTCTCCATGAAGAAGAGTAACATCCACAAGCTGATTGAAAGAAACTTCAAGTTTCAAAGGTAGAACCATTTCGGGGTTCTTACTCAAAGCATAGATAAACTCTTGATTCTTTACGAGATCCAAAAGTTGTTGAGCAGACATAAATACTCCATCCTGGGTAGTAGCACTAGATTGACCGGCGCTGGGACGGCCTGGTCTAACCATTTCTCTTCTTTAAGAAAGAAAGAAAGAAGAGGAAAATGTTATTCTCAAAATGAATATCAAGCAATCTTGATAGATAAAACAAGGAATCATAAAAGAAAGTAGGATAGAACGGTACGAAGACCCGAATAAAATCCTAAAGCACAACTCCTAAGAAAGACTTAGGACATGATCCTTGCTAAATTATTCTACATTGTTCCGAAGTTTGGCTCTGATACCAAGCTGTGACGCCCCACCTCTATACCCACGCTAGCCAAGAACATTACTGTGAATGCTGTCAACTAGCACGGAGAATAAGGCTGTTGAGGAGCGACCATCTGTATAATTGCTTTGGGCGAGTACCGATATACCGGATAAAAATATAACTTTTCATCTCAAGAGGAAATCCGACATACCGATACAAACTCAAAGCTACTACACAGTGGCTATAATTTCTTCGAAAACAAATATAGAAATAAACATAACATAAATCAGTCACAGACAATTCATATCACAAAGGCGGAATAAGATATGAATATTACACTAGAAAGTGTACATCAGAGTAGTGGTCTAAAAAGATCCACAATAATACAAAGGAATAGATACAAGTGCTAGACAAAAGAATAAGTATACATCAAGGAGTCTAAATCTCAAATGTATACAACAAAAACTACTAATCTAAGTAGTTAGCCAAAAGTCAGAGGGATCAATCCCAAAAGAGAAGTCAAGCCTACACACCTGTAACATCTCGGTCTGACCCGAGTATTATTTAATAAGAAAATAATAAACGGATCAGTCTAGCTATAAATATCAGATGAAGTGATATATAATAAGAGATATGACATAAACATATAATAATCACAATGCCAAGCTGTGATAAAATAGTAATTGAAAATCAACAAGAGATTAATCAATATCACAATAATCTACTCAAGATAAAAAGGAATGTCATACTCCTAATTTCATTCACCAAGCCGCAATATATGACACATATATCAATGCCCATCGTAAAAGTTGGTGAAACATAAATTCCAGAATTCAACACACGAGATCCAGAAATCACAAGGAAAGGATCAACAACGTCGTACAGCGGGACATCCGATGAACCAAATCACAATCAAAGGGAACAACGACGTCGTACAGCGGGACGTCCGATGAACCAAATCACAAAGACATAGCACGATGCTAGTCAAAAACCTAAAATGATCGTCATGATCAAAGAGAAGTGTCAATTACAATAAGCTAGTAAATATATGAGCTTAGCTTCATGTCCCATAACCACTAGCTTAACTTAAATATTTACGAACAAATTGTAGATCTCCACTAGAAAATTGTCACAAGAGGTTCAATCGAACAAGTCCAAGAATTAACCGACGAAGTAAACGCAAGCGTTTCATACCACTCGTTTTACTAAGTCGTTTAATTAGATTTCTCATACGAGTGAGGTAAAGGTTTATATATACTAATAGATTGGAAAATGGTTTTATAAACGAATTTGGTATTAATAGTATTGAAATCGTTTGAGGAAAGAGTTTTGATATTTACTACTAGTATAGAAAACCTTTATATTTTTAAAGTGACAAAGCACAAGGGGGATTGTAGAAACAATCAATCACAAAGATCACATTCGAAGATGTGAATAAAATCCAATGAAATCGATAAAGGATCCATCGAAGTGGATATATCTAAAATTCCCAAAGAAAATAAGTCATCAAAGATGATAATAAATGATGACAATAAATAGGATCATCACGAATCGATTTAAATTGGAAATTCAATCCAAAAAGGCAAATTGGACTCAAACAGCAGGTTCAGTCGACTGAACAGAGAATTTCAGTCGACTGACCCTGTACATGGAAATTTTCCAGGTTCAGGAAACTTTCTGTTTCCAGTTTCAGTCGATTGTGCAGAGTTTTTCAGTCGACTGAATCATGCCTGGAAACTCTCGGGTTTCAGGTTCAGTCGACTGAACAGAGTTTTTCAGTCGACTGAATCATGCCTGGGCTGTTTTTCAACCTTATTCAAATGAAGAGCAAACTCTTCCAAAATGCAATCGGACGAACATTGGCTCTAAGGGTTTATGCCAATCGGCAACCCGGCCCTATATGCTCCTCGATGCATCACCAAAAGCATGATCAAACATCCATAAAAGGATTTTACACAAATTTGACTTAAAATTGTAGTATTCACAAAATCAATCCAAAACAAGAGCAAATGCACATGAAGAAGTGTTAGGAATTCATACCCAACAACCAAAGATAATTATAGTCATAGATGTGAGATAAAAATCTCACCTTTGAACTAAAATTTATGAAGATGAAGCTTGAAAGCAAAGGGGAATCAACCACTCTTCAAATCCAACTCAAGAAGCTTGAATCTAAGCTAAAAAGATGAACATTTCCTAAGTTAGGTTTAGGAAACTTCTGAAATTCAAAGAGAGAATGAGTTGGAGAAGAAGAAGAAGAGGAAGCTTACCAATGGGTTCTCATGAACTTTGGAGCAAGGAGATGGATTTGCAAAGCAAGCTAGGGCTTAGGAATTTCTATTTCCCATTCTCTTCCTCCATTTTTGCTTGAGCTTGGGTGTTAGGAAAATAGAAGAGAAGTGAATGAAGAGGAGAGTGTTGGAACTGAGTTAAGTGGCTAATTGGCTCAGTCCAACCAAAGCCCTAAGCGGGAAAAAGTAGCAAAAATCAACTTTCTCCAAACATATCGAAGCTTATACTCAAAAAGGTCGCAAACGGCATTTTGAACTCAATGGAGGTGGTCTCGAGTCCTAATTCGACCGTATGCAAAAAGTAGGTTTTCGGTCCAAAATCCGACGAACGATAAAATATTTTAATATAAAAATCGATAAATATGCGGGTTGTTACAGGGATGAAGAAATCAAAAATAAAATGAGAGACGATGCTCAGTCTATTGGAGATAGTATTAGTAACAAGGATAAAGTTGATGACACAAAAGTGTAGAAAAGAAAAATAAATCAATTGACCTAGAAGTGAATGATGTAGGAGGAACTGAAATTAGAAATTTTTTCCAAATTCTGATGGATGAGGAACATAATCAAAGTGGATTACATGAGGAATGTGAACTTGTTGCTGAAGTGGATGTTTTAACTGATGTTGATCCAGAGGTTGCTACTATAACTAAAGTTTGCGATGTTGAAAACCCTTTCATTTCTGATAGCATTGCTTTAGTTCAAGATGAAAATGCAAACTCTTTATACTCTGAGAAATTGAAAATTTTGGATGTGCACATGCCCAGCCTTGATGTGCACATAAATAAGATAAATGCTTCGTTATGTAACTCTGAACTAGCCCAATAAATACCCTCTGTTAATATCTCATCGCACTTTCAACATCATAATCTTTCGGCCACGTGCCTCAAACTTTACCGAATATTAACTATATGTGACGACCCGGAATTTTTGAGTGTTTAAAATTTGAATATTTAATTGATTTTAAATATTTAAAAGTTAATTTTAACTTGATTTACGAATATCACAATTTATTTGATAATTAAATTATTGAATTAAACAATTTGAAGTTGAGTAAAATATTGAATCTGGAATTTTATGCCTGTTAAAAATAATTTGAAGGCTTATAGAATTTATATTGATAACATTGAAGATAATCGAAGTTTTAAAATTGAATTTAACGGTAATTTGTTCGGTTTTGAAATTTTATATCGTTTAAATCGAATTTGAAATAGCCTTCTGAGGCACAGTCTCAGAACATGACGAAACCAGTTCCATTGGGTCCGTAATATAGAATTATTATCGGATTTCAAATTTCATATTTATCGGAGTTATTGTGAGCGTACGGTAGGTAAATGCCCTGAATTTATATCGAAAATTTAACTTAAATATATATATATATATATATATATATATATATATATATATTTATATTGGTAACTATCGGCGTTTCCTTTCCTATCAGCCGCGATTCTATCATCTTTCAAAACACTGTAGCGTGTTTTCTTCCACACGCTTCCCCTTTAATAATTACATTCGAGCCATCTTCTATAACTATTAGTTCAGCAGTTTATCCAAATATCTCGACCTTGTTTTCTTTTTCATTTCTAAAGTCAGAAACGAAAAGAGAGAAAAAAAGGGGCTTCCTTTAGAAGCAAGCGAACTCCTCTTCATTTCAAAACCCACACCCCTTTTCTCATTTCTCGTTTTCATTTAATCTAATTGGAATCACAAAAAAAAAACGATTCCAATTGTTCGATGGAAGAAGGGGGAAACTCGACTTCCAATCGCGGCTTATACTCACGCGTCCACTCATCTGGAGGCGGGTAGCTCGCCTATATCGCGACATTAAGGGAGGGCAGTGGAATGAGTATGCAACACCATCTGATGGCGAAGCCTGGGAGTTCAAATCAGTAGTAGCGGCAGTCAACTCAGGAGCTTGCGCGAGTTCTTTCTTGCGTTAAACTAAGTCTTCGAATTTGAGGATTTCAGAGCTCGTGTTCGAGATCTGGAAACTCGCGATGGCATCGATTTGGAGATCATGGATCTGGGATCTCGGAGCTAGAAACGAAGGGGTAGAGTGGTAAGGTATAATTTACATTTTGTTATGATTTAAATTAATTTATATATATGTTTTTTCTCAGTAAAACTTAAGTAAAGAGAAAGATAATAATAATAAATATTTACATTTATACAAAAGAAAAAAAAGGGAGGTTTGATGAACAGCAGAAAATCAAATGAATTTACGATAAGTTCGAATTATGTATATGTATAGATATGTATAGGCTAGAGAAAAGGAAAAATGAATGACAGTAAGTTCATAAGGGATTTATTTTCTTTAATTTATAAACATGTGTATACATGTTACTGCAGATTTTTAATATATATAATGAATATAGAAATTTTGGAATGACCAGAGGTTTATATAAAATTAGATTCTAAATATGTATAAATGAATTTTTATTAAGGAATGGGTTTGAAATTTTAAGATGTGTAATTAATTTGTTTGATTTTTGGGTTGTTAAAAATAATTTGTCAAAGGAAACTATCAGTTAAACATTTTTAAATCAAAGAATAAGTTAAGAATTAAATAAGTGAATGGTGATCGATTATTTGATATATTCAAATAGTAATAAATCGTGAATTTACAAGGTCAATATCCGGAAGATATAAAGCCGTTAGGATTGGATTGCAAATTAAGTCAAGGTGAGTTAATCTCACTCAGTTTAAGTTTAAATTTAAAATGATTAAATTTAAATAATTGTTTGAATGGTTGAATTGATCGATGTGATATAGTATGATATTTTGTAATTGGTATACTATATTGTGCTAACATCTGTGGATGCAGGGAAACAGGTTGGAGGGATCCAACTAGATCCCTCAACATTTATTTAAATTATTTAAATTACCCTTTTATGATTATTTGATATCTTATTATGGATTATGTTGAAATATTGAATGCTATGGTTTGATTGGATAATTGGGTATAATGAATTTCCAGAAAAAAATATATAACTTGGATCTTGGAAAGAAAAGGAAGGGAGTGAATTTGTAAGTAAAATAATTATAGGAATTTGAATAAATTTAAGAATGAAATAAAAATAAAACAAAGTGACATAAGAATTCTAATTTATAAATCTTTTATATAGAAAGGAGATTTTTGAATTAATAGAAAGTTAATGAATTTTAAACTCCAATGCTTATGTCTAAAAGAACAGAACATTTATTTTAAATTTAAGATTTTAAATTTTGAAAGGAACAAAGAAGAAATGGGAAAACCCTAGAATTTGTACATTTCAGTTAAAGATTTAAAATCAAGCAGCAATTAATAATAATAAAAATAAAGTCCATGATTAATGAATTTTGAAATGAAGCGAGCAAGTAAAGAAATTTATTTCAAATAGAATGAATTGGAAATCAATTCGGGAAATTGATTTAAGTGCTTGAAGTTGGAATTCTCTCCGGATGGCTAAGTACACGTTTTTAAAGGTAAATTTGTAAATATAAATAAAATGCTTTAAAGTTGTTTTTAAAGAAAGAAAGTTTTGTAAAATTTATTATTTCTAATATTTAATTTCTAAAGCAAGTATTTCCCTTTTAATATATTATAGCATTAATTATTTAAAAGTGACTTAGTATTTGTTTTAAAAGTGAAAACCTGGTTTTATATTTTATTAAGTAACCTTATTTTCTCAAATTCATATAGTATGTATTCCTAACAAATTATTTAAGTAGTTTTATCCTAAATGTTTTAAAGTATATATTTCAAAGTAAAGTGTTTTAAATTGTTTTAAAAATCCATTTTTGTGCTTGGTGATTTCAGGGAAGATAGAAAATATTTGGGAATGTTTATTCTGAAAAGAAAGATGACTTTGAAACTGTTTTTCAAAGGATTGAAAATAGAAATATATATTGTGAAGATATTTTGAGGTTAATAAATAATTTGGAAAATTATTTATTTGTTGGATGGATGTTTGTGAATATGAATTGATAGTTAAATAACCGACTATCAATATTGGACAAATACGTTGATCGTTTCGAAGAGACCGGGATCGAGATTTATTTCTCGAAAACCACTTCGATTCGGTTTGTACGTTTTCGTGCGAAAAACGATTTTTGGATTCGAAGATGGAGCAATGAAGTGCAAGGGCTAGTCGCTACTAATCCTGAGGATATTTCCAAAATGGATGTAGTAGGAATAGTGCTTTCGGTTCCGTTCGAACCCGGGACGGACTTGTATGGACGAATGCTTGCGAAACATCGTTAGGAGGACGATGGGCATTCTAAGTGGAAACGTTCTAAAGGTAACGCTTAGCCTCAAGCCTCATCAAATGGGAATGACTGAAAATCAGGGGATATGCAGCAAGGTTAGGTGGGTCATACCCAAGCAGGACAAGATAATTCCCCTGTCTAGATGTCCCTTATATATATTTCGGCTTAGTAGGTGGTTGGTCGCGCCAACCACGGGGTTTATCTTGTTCGGGACTGTTCAGTAAGGAATGGTTCCGGCCTTGTGTTGCAGGGGATGAAGGGAGGATCTAGGCCCCGTACTGTGACAGGTGGTACCCCAGTGCCTAGTCATTGTTGGAAATCCATTTTCCCTACGAGCCTTGTACGAGTTTTGTTTGTATTACCCACTTTTGTGGCTAGTAGCTAGAATTTAATAGATGTAACAATTTCGGATATTTTATAAATATTTGTATATAGACCCTATTATAATATCAGAGGATTTGTATAAAAATTGTTTTAGCTATCGTAAGGTAAAAACCCGACATGTTTATTTGTGGCGTGGTCTTACGAGATGCTTTTGTTTTCAAAGAATTTTGAAACTTTAATAATCAATTGGGTGTGATTTTCTCACGCTGGTATTCCTGACTGACTCGGGTGTTATTTAACTGTAATGCTCGGGTCAGACCGAGTATTATAGAATAGAGGATATGATGCTGTGGAGCTAAGGAGACGAGCTGGATTGACGATACGTATAGTCGTACTTGTATATATATTTCCGCTGTTGAGTTGTTGTGTACCCATTGTATGTTATTGATGTGAGCTGTGACTGATGTATTCTGATGACGTAATGTATGTAAACAGATATATTTGATTTTGAGTGAAGATTATTTATTATCTATTATATTTTATTCCGCTGCGATGGTTAGATTCTGTTGTTGATTTTGTTTTCTCTTCTTCTACCTCTTCTTCTTTAACCCAAATGGTTCGTATTTCTGTGCAACTTGAGTTGATTGTTGTAGAATAGTATTGACTCAAGGGGTACGGATTTGCGGGCTGTTACAGTTGGTATCAGAGAGTAGGTTGGTGATAACCTTGGCTCTGGTAGGAATTACTCATAAATTAGAGTCCATAGTACTCTATAATGAGTGTGAGCGTATTAATAGATATGAGCGCGTATTTGTTAGTGAATATAATTTTTTTTAATATTGTGTTGGTTGATTTATTGAGTGGCATATGAACCTTCGTCGACACAGTCTGCGCAACTGTATCGAAGGGGTTTCTGAACATTTGAATAGAACAATCGACACGGTATTGTTTTAAATGTGGGTGAATGAAATAATTTTGCCCAAAAATATATTTTGATATAAGAAAAAGTTTTCTTGAACTATTTATTGAATATATGGTTGCTTGGATGTTAGAAAAGATAATATTAAAGTATTATCATTGTTAAAAGACAATTTAACTAGAAATTGAAAACATAACTAAAGGTTAAGGAAATAAATTCATTATAAAATGAAATTCATAAATATGAATTATAAATGGAATTTATAAATTGAAATATAATCAAATAAGAATTTGTATGAGCATAAGCTATGCAAATGGAGTATATTTAAAATTTATTTAAGCAGGCTTTTGAACTTTAAAACCCGGAGATTTTGGAAGTATTTTGAGGATAAATTGTAGCATTGTTGTTTGGGAGTATTTCTGAAAAGAAATTGTTTTAAATAAATTTTGAGAAGAGATTTAGCATTGAATTCACTTCAGTCACTGGAAAATAATTTCGATGATTAGTGCAGCATCATCGATGTTCATTTTCGAGTTTCTAAGTGATGAATTGCTACCAAATTGATTTTTTTAGAGAAGCAAGTTGTTTTTGAAATTCCAAAGAAAATTTGTTGGGAATAAAACAGGATTGGTTAACTTTTGATGATTTGAGATGTTGAAGATTTCAAAAACAATTTGAAACCAAAAGCCGGTGTTTTTAAATTCCTGATGAGATGGATTGTAAGCTTTTAAATTGAGATGATTTTTTTAATCAGGAAAGGAATATAAGCTTTGAATGTTGGAATTTAAATTTAAAGGGAAAAGTTAGAAATGAAATTAACTTGGATTGGGAAATAAAAATTTAACTGGATTGGAATAAATTGAATAAGTTGAAAATAGTATCCAGTGGTATTTGAATCAAGTTGGAATAGACTTGAATTAAATAAGACCGAGTTAAAATAAAATTGAATTGGGAGGAGAATTCAATTAAATTAATGAATGGAATTAAATTCTGACCTGGATAAATGACAAGTAAATTGGATAAGAAATGGGAATTGAAATAAATAAATTAGAATAACTTGTAAGAGAACTAAAAATCCATAGAAATAAATTATGCTTGGGCTATAAATAAATAGCAGGCTTGAGTTAAAAATAAAGGATGAATATATTCAAAGCCTATAATGGATGGAATTGTGTAAATAATAAGTTGTGACTTATTAAATTGAAAATGGAATACAAAGCCCAAATTTAATATTTTCATGAATTGGAAAATGAAAGGAAATCCAAACTTGAATTATAAAGTATATTGAACTTAAGGAAATAAAATGAAGTGATATTTGGAATTAAAAAATTCGAGTGTTGGATTATAAATAAGGGAAGAACTATAAATTAGTTAATGAAATTAAATTTTGAGTTTATGATGAAGTTGGAAATAAACTCAAGTTATAAATAAAAATTGATTCAAATCGTTGATGAAGTGAAAATAATTGAGAATGGAGCTAAATTGTGAGTTAATAAATTGGATGGTAAATTGGAAATGAATAATAGAATCAGAACTAGAGTTATTAAATTGAAAATTTAGCTTGAAGTGTTAACAAATTAAATAAAGTTGAAGTGTATTGGATAAAAATGTAAATAGATTAAAATAACAATGATTTGAATGTGCAAATCAAATCCATAAGTGAAGATAACTTGGAAATAGCCAGGAAATAAATTGAATGGGTTAAATCTGGAAAGTTAAATTTTATAATAACTAATCAAATAAATTTGTAGTTTGAAATGAGATTGGATTGAGATAGAATTAAATTAAATTGAAAAGAGAAATTTATTTGCAAAAAGGGAAATGAGCTTAAGAATAAAAAAAAAGAGATTTACTTGAAAATAAAATGGGTTTAAGTATAAGATTGGAGTGAATAAACTTAAGCTAAAAAAAAGGAAATGAGTTGAATTGCATTCAACTTAAAATTAAGTTTAATAATAGTGGATTGGATTTAAATCAAGTAAGAATAAATTTTAATTGAAATAACTGGAGACAATAAGGAAAATAGAATGTTTTGAGTTTATTAGAATGGTTTAAGTAAATGTGGATAAAGTAATTAAATTGAATAAATGAATGATAGAATAAATAAGTATCAAATGAAATGTGGTTTAAATAAGTTGAGAAATGGTTATTAAATGAAATAGCTTGGATTGTTTTTGAGCTAAATAAAATAGTTTGGAATAAACAAATATGGAATGAAATGTAAATAAATGAATTGTAAATTAAATTTAAATGGAATGTGTCGAGCTAAATAAATGATTGTGAATGGATTAAAATAAAAGGGAAGTTTAATTGGTAAATAAGATGAACTTAAATTGTTAATGGTTTTGAATGGAACTTGTTTGAATAATGGAACTAGTTGGGTTAATAAATGAAATACAAGTAAATATATTCAAATCTGAAATGGAAGCGATTGAGTTTTAAACCATTCAATTTGAATGAAAATGGTTTGTAAATTAATTGAAATAGTTAAATTACTATGGAAGTATATAAAAAAAATTTGCTTCCGGAAAATGTTGGATATGCATTTCTTTAGAATTCATATGTTTTAACCATTTCAACTAAGTGACATATAGTTAAACTGCTTATATTTGGCACTTACAAGTTTAAACTGAGTAAGTACAGGTACTTGGAAGCCGTGAGACTGGATTGGGTTATGCTATTTGCTAAAAATAATAAGTCGCTTGCTTAAAATGCTAAATAAGGTACGCCTACGCAATTAAAATAGGAAATATGAACTGTTTTTGGTTTTTCCGACCGTGTGGGTCGATGTATATATATTTATCTCTTTTATCAAATTGCAAAAGCTCCTCCGTACAAAGGAGACTGCCAAAAATTTTCAGAAATTTTGGGAGTTAGAAAATTTTTGAAAATTTTTGGAAAATTTATTAACGACAAAACAATTTCAAACTAAGAATTGAAATAAGTTAGTAAATGGAGCTAATTAAAATAATGACGTGAATTAGTTATAAATGAAAATGAAATTTAAAGTTTAGAGTTGAAAATAAATTGAATGCGTATAGAAATGAAAGAATCGTTGTGGATAGAAATGGATATAAACTAAAATGGTAAGATGAAAATAAATAAAGAAGTATATAAAATGCTTGTACTAAACTTAAGAAAAAATGGTGAAGTCTTAAATGGAAATTGATACTACCAATGTAATTTAAGTCAATATTGGAATGAATAGATGTGGACATTTTGTGAGAAAGTCGATAAAATGCTTTGGAATATTGTGATTGGATATTAGTGCTAAGCAGGATATGCAGGTATTATAAAAAGGAAAAGGAAATTGGATTTGATTTCAAGAGATAAATTTGTATTGCCCGACAAAAAAGTAAGTATTTAAATTTGGTATGAAGGTTGATTGGGATTTTGGATTGAGCAACTTGGCTTTTGTTTTCTTTTTGGATTTGGGAGGCCGTAGAGCCATGTTGTAGTTGTACCGAGTCAGCCGCGCAAAGGAGACGCTGGCGAAATTTTTCGGGAATCTAGGGAGTTAGAAAATTTTGAGAAAATTTTGATACTTCAAAATTGGTTTTATGGTTAAAACTTGTATGGTTGGGCAAATAGGATTGTTTGCAATCTAGGGAAAGGTTTGGACAGTTAATAAGAATAATAATGGGCCTTTTGTAAAAAGATAATTGGTAAGGATGTTGAATTGTTTGGTTTTGAGGAAAAGTAAACGGGTATTGGATCATTCTTCATAACTAGTAATTTCGGGGACGAAATTCTTTTAAGGGGGAAGGAATGTGACGACCCGGAATTTTTGAGTGTTTAAAATTTGAATATTTAATTGATTTTAAATATTTAAAAGTTAATTTTAACTTGATTTACGAATATCACAATTTATTTGATAATTAAATTATTGAATTAAACAATTTGAAGTTGAGTAAAATATTGAATCTGGAATTTTATGCCTGTTAAAAATAATTTGAAGGCTTATAGAATTTATATTGATAACATTGAAGATAATCGAAGTTTTAAAATTGAATTTCACGGTAATATGTTCGGTTTTGAAATTTTATATCGTTTAAATCGAATTTGAAATAGCCTTATGAGGCACAGTCTCGGAACATGACGAAACCAATTCCATTGGGTCCGTAATATAGAATTATTATCGGATTTCAAATTTCATATTTATCGGAGTTATTGTGTGAGCGTACGGTAGGTAAATGCCCTGAATTTATATCAAAAATTTAACTTAAATATATATATATATATATATATATATATATATATATATTTATATTGGTAACTATCAGCGTTTCCTTTCCTATCAGCCGCGATTCTATCATCTTTCAAAACACTGTAGCGTGTTTTCTTCCACATGCTTCCCCTTTAATAATTACATTCGAGCCATCTTCTATAACTATTAGTTCAACAGTTTATCCAAATATCTCGACCTTGTTTTCTTTTTCATTTCTAAAGTCAGAAACGAAAAGAGAGAAAAAAGGGGTTTCCTTTAGAAGCAAACGAAACTCCTCTTCATTTCAAAACCCACACCCCTTTTCTCATTCTCGTTTTCATTTAATCTAATTGGAACCACGGAAAAAAAACGATTCCAATTGTTCGATGGAAAAAGGGGGAAACTCGACTTCGAATCGCGGCATATACTCACGCGTCCACTCATCTGGAGGCGGGTAGCTCGCCTATAGCGCGACATTAAGGGAGGCAGTGGAATGAGTATGCAACACCATCTGATGGCGAAGCCTGGGAGTTCAAATCAGTAGTAGAGGCAGTCAACTCAGGAGCTTGCGCGAGTTCTTTCTTGCGTTAAACTAAGTCTTCGAATTTGAGGATTTCAGAGCTCGTGTTCAAGATCTGGAAACTCGCGATGGCATCGATTTGGAGATCATGGATCTGGGATCTCGGAGCTAGAAACGAAGGGGTAGAGTGGTAAGGTATAATTTACATTTTGTTATGATTTAAATTAATTTATATATATGTTTTTGCTCAGTAAAACTTAAGTAAAGAGAAAGATAATAATAATAAATATTTACATTTATACAGAAGAAAAAAAAAGGGAGGTTTGATGAACAGCAGAAAATCAAATGAATTTATGATAAGTTTGAATTATGTATATGTATAGATATGTATAGGCTAGATAAAAGGGAAAATGAATGACAGTAAGTTCATAAGGGATTTATTTTCTTTAATTTATAAACATGTGTATACATGTTACTGCAGATTTTTAATATATATAATGAATATAGAAATTTTGGAATGACTAGAGGTTTATATAAAATTAGATTCTAAATATGTATAAATGAATTTTTATTAAGGAATGGGTTTGAAATTTTAACCTGTGTAATTAATTTGTTTGATTTTTGGGTTGTTAAAAATAATTTGTCAAAGGAAACTATCAGTTAAACATTCTTAAATCAAAGAATAAGTTAAAAATTAAATAAGTGAATGGTGATCGATTATTTGATATATTCAAATAGTAATAAATCGTGAATTGTTTTTACAAGGTCAATATCCGGAAGATATAAAGCCGTTAGGATTGGATTGCAAATTAAGTCAAGGTGAGTTAATCTCACTCAGTTTAAGTTTAAATTTAAAATGATTAAATTTAAATAATTGTTTGAATGGTTGAATTGATCGATGTGATATAGTATGATATTTTGTAATTGGTATACTATATTGTGCTAACATCTGTGGATGTAAGGAAACAGGTTGGAGGGATCCAACTGGATCCCTCAACATTTATTTAAATTATTTAAATTACCCTGTTATGATGATTTGATATCTTATTATGGATTATGTTGAAATATTGAATGCTATGGTTTGATTGGATAATTGGGTATAATGAATTTCCAGAAAAAAATATATAACTTGGATCTTGGAAAGAAAAGAAAGGGAGTGAATTTGTAAGTAAAATAATTATAGGAATTTGAATAAATTTAAGAATGAAATAAAAATAAAATAAAGTGACATAAGAATTCTAATTTATAAACCTTGTATATAGAAAGAAGATTTTTGAATTAATAGAAAGTTAATGAATTGTAAACTCCAATGCTTATGTCTAAAAGAACAGAACATTTATTTTAAATTTAAGATTTTAAATTTTGAAAGGAACAAAGAAGAAATGGAAAACCCTGGAATTTGTACATTTCAGTTAAAGATTTAAAATCAAGCAGCAATTAATAATAATAAAAATAAAGTCCATGATTAATGAATTTTGAAATGAACCGAGCAAGTAAAGAAATTTATTTCAAATAGAATGAATTGGAAATCAATTCGGGAAATTGATTTAAGTGCTTGAAGTTGGAATTCTCTCCGGATGGCCAAGTACACGTTTTTAAAGGTAAATTTGTAAATATAAATTAAATGCTTTAAAGTTGTTTTTAAAGAAAGCAAGTTTTGTAAAATTTATTGTTTCTAATATTTAATTTCTAAAGCAAGTATTTCCCTTTTAATATATTATAGCATTAATTATTTAAAAGTGACTTAGTATTTGTTTTAAAAGTGAAAACCTTGTTTTATATTTTATTAAGTAACCTGGTTTTAATATATTATAGCAAGTATTTTCTCAAATTCATATAGTATGTATTCCTAACAAATTATTTAAGTAGTTTTATCCTAAATGTTTTAAAGTATATATTTCAAAGTAAAGTGTTTTAAATTGTTTTAAAAATCCATTTTTGTGCTTGGTGATTTCAGGGAAGTTAGAAAATATTTGGGAATGTTTATTCTGAAAAGAAAGATGACTTTGAAACTGTTTTTCAAAGGATTGAAAATAGAAATATATCTTGTGAAGATATTTTGAGGTTAATAAATAATTTGGAAAATTATTTATTTGTTGGATGGATGTTTGTGAATATAAATTGATAGTTAAATAACCGACTATCAATATTGGACAAATACGTTGATCGTTTCGAAGAGCCGGGATCGAGATTTATTTCTCGAAAACCACTTCGATTCGGTTTGTACGTTTTCGTGCGAAAAACGATTTTTGGATTCGAAGATGGAGCAATGAAGTGCAAGGGTTAGTCGCTACTAATCCTGAGGATATTTCCAAAATGGATGTAGTAGGAATAGTGCTTTCGGTTCCCTTCGAACCCGGGACAGACTTGTATGGACGAATGCTTGCGAAACATCGTCAGGTGGACGATGGGCATTCTAAGTGGAAACGTTCTAAAGGTAACGCTTAGCCTCAAGCCTCATCAAATGGGAGTGACTGAAAATCAGGGGATATGCAGCAAGGTTAGGTGGGTCATACCCAAGCAGGACAAGATAATTCCCCTGTCTAGATGTCCCTTATATATATTTCGGCTTAGTGGGTGGTTGGTCGCGCCAACCACGGGGTTTATCTTGTTCGGGACTGTTCAGTAAGGAATGGTTCCGGCCTTGTGTTGCAGGGGATGAAGGGAGTAATCCTCGGTACGGTGATCTAGGCCCCGTACTGTGACAGGTGGTACCCCAGTGCCTAGTCATTGTTGGAAATCCATTTTCCCTACGAGCCTTGTACGAGTTTTGTTTGTATTACCCACTTTTGTGGCTAGTAGCTGGAATTTAATAGATGTAACAATTTTGGCTATTTTATAAGTATTTGTATATAGTCCCTATTATAATATCAGAGGATTTCTATAAAAATTGTTTTAGCTATCGTAAGGTAAAAACCCGACATGTTTATTTGTGGCGTGGTCTTACGAGATGCTTTTGTTTTCAAAGAATTTTTGAAACTTTAATAATCAATTGGGTGTGATTTTCTCACGCTGGTATTCCAGACTGACTCGGGTGTTATTTAACTGTAATGCTCGGGTCAGACCGAGTATTATAGAATACAGGATATGATGCTGTGGAGCTAAGGAGACGAGCTGGATTGACGATACGTATAGTCGTACTTGTATATATATATTTCCGCTGTTGAGTTGTTGTGTACCCATTGTATGTTATTGATGTGAGCTGTGACTGATGTATTCTGATGATGTAATGTATGTAAACAGATATATTTGATTTTGAGTAAAGATTATTTATTATCTATTATATTTTATTCTGCTGCGATGGTTAGATTCTGTTGTTGATTTTGTTTTCTCTTCTTCTACCTCTTCTTCTTTAACCCAAATGGTTCGTATTTCTGTGCAACTTGAGTTGATTGTTGTAGAATAGTATTGACTCAAGGGTTACGGATTTGCGGGCTGTTACACTATAGACCTCTTTCCATACATGCAAATTCTATCCTAATCAACACTTCTCATACCTCTATACAAACCCTACTTGCACTTCTCAATCCCATCTTTTCCCTCCAGTCCAAAAAATTTCTCCTTCTACCTCTATATATATTGATTCTTCAGCCCCTCTCTTACCCTCAAATCAATCCAACAGTTCTCTCATTCATGATGACATTGTGCTAAATGTTAAAGATACTTCAAATTATTTTAACCACATTCCTCCTCCTCCAGGTTGGATTGATTTCCACAGTTACTCTTAAAAAAAATTCACTTCTAATCAAAAGGATGCCTCACCTGCTTCTTATTCAAACAATAGTTTGTATGAAGGAAAGAAAAAGAAAAACAATTTAAAAATTCAAACAAGGATTTCTTATCCGATCTAGATAGAGGTAACCGTTGGAGAAAATCCCTTCAGATGATCAGTCTAAGAGAATAAAAAGCCCAACACAGTGAAAAAACAACGAACTGGATCATGATTGTAGTAAGAAGCAACAAACAGAGATAAACACCAAAACAAACAGTCACATATCAATGCAATGCAAAAAAAGTAAATAACACCAGTATTTATAGTGGTTCCACTACGGCTAGGCAGTGTACATCCACTTGGAGAGAGAAGATTTTATTAATCACTGAAAGATTAGAGTTACAAGATTGATTCACTTTTGCAGGCTATACGTAAGAAGAGTTAACAATACAGACAAAATTCTACAGAGTTTTATCTCTCTAGAGTGGCTCTGACATTGGCTAAAATTAGGTCTAAATTTCGCCTACAATTGTTGTCCAGAAGCTCCTCTATTTATAGAGTGAAGAAATGAGGAGGGGTGGCTGCTATATAGCAGCCCTGAGGTTTGGTTCGACATGCATCTGGTTTGGTTCGGAGAAAAGTCGAGCGAAAACATTGGATTGGCATTAAAATACCGAACCAAAATTTCATTTGGCAAAACACCAAATGAAATATCTCTTCGGCAAATCACCGAACGAAACAACTCGTTCGGTAATTTTCTTTCGCTCCTCCATTTTACCGAATCATACTTCTCTTTATTTTTCACCGCTTCAAATCCATCTTCAATTTTACCGAACGATTTCCCCTTCATCAAATCTGGTTCGGCCTTCCTTCTTCTTCCTGCTTCAAATCATCGTTCGGTGATTTCAACTCTAGGATTTTTCTCCTTCTTTTTCTTCGAACTCTGGGGGTTTGCTCCTCCTTATTATCCAAATTCAGGTATTATATTTTAACAATCTCCACCTTGATACTGAATTCCATACAAACCTTCCAGCTTCATCTACACCTTCATGTTCTAAGCAATAGATACTTACCCAATGTGCTTCGACAATGCCATCACCCACTGCACTCTGTCAACGAACTCCGGCAAGGCCACCACCCGTCAGCAAAGTGTTCAAAGTACCCAGTTTTTGTAAAATCTATCAATCTCGACCATGAAAACAAACGTCTCCATGAACCATCTCAACTCTCCCCACATGCCACCCCGTGGCACCTATCACTTCATTAAGCGAATTAAGTCTGAACAATGCTTGATGTAACAACCCTGTATTTTGTGATTTTTTTTAATTGTATATTTTAATTATTTTAATTGAATTTTGATCTAAAAACTTATTTTATTTATTTTGAATGATTACTTTTGTTATTTTAAATATAAACTTTAGTTTTGATATGAATTATCATTCCAAAGCATGACTAAAAAGAATATTTTCCAAAAAGTGAATTTTTGGTCAAAATAATCAAACTTTGACTTTTAATTTAAATTTTTAAAAGTTTTAAAATTTAAATTTTATCTTTTATTATGAAAGTATATAAAATTTTAAGAACACTGCTTTTTGTTTCGTTGAAAACGGATTTAATTTGTGAAAGTTATACTGTTTTCAATATTGTGTGTACATTGAATTATTTAACAATTTTCTTTATGTTAAATTTTGTAAATTATATTTTTAATTGTCAAATAATGTTATAATATGTGTTATATGACATGTTAGATATAAAAAAATTTTAAAAACATTTTTTTTTGTGATGTTATAATTTTTCCAAAGTTTACCGTGTTGATTTTTTTTTTTGGCTGTTTTCTTATTTTCTGCTATTTTCTTCATTAAGATTTTATTTATATTTAATTTTATATATTTAATTTGTGAATTCATTTTTATTTTGTGTACTTATCTTTATTTATAAATATTTTTCAAGTATATAAATTTTTTCCAAAGTGCATTGAATTTATTTCTAATTTTAAAGTCTACTTCGCAATTTTAAGCCATTTTCTTAATTTAAATTCTATTTAATTAAAATTTAATTATTTATTTTATTTTAGAAATGACAAATAAATTATTTTATTTCAAAATTTTGCTTTAGAATATTTTTAAAATAAAGTGGATATTTTTCCAAAGCCATCGATGTTTTAATTTTAATTTTTGAACCCTGTTTTCAATTTTTAAGCAATTATCTTCATTCTTTTTATATTTTCTATAAATTTAATTATATATTTTTATTTTTTTTTTACTTTGTTTTGGTTTTTAGATGTACTTGCTGAATTTTATTTTGTTTTATTTGATTTAAAAGAAAAGGAAGTATTTTAAAAGCTAAGAAACGTAAAGTCGTTTTACCGTTTCTTTTACTGTTTCTGTGACGACCGCCCATGACTCCCGCACGGAAACAAGGGAATGGTGCGCTGAAAGTGTGCCAGGCAGCCATGAGTGACCGTCAAGGGTAAAATAAACATCGCAGACTCTATCGTAAAACTCACAGCGCATGGATAAAATACAATAGAGAAATATAATATAGTGAAGCTCCCATAGAACAGAATATCATCATCTAATCATAATAGCTTTATACATGGTCTGAATCATGAATACAAGAAGCCTCACTACATAGCACTCAGAGTAATCAACAATCAGCGGAATATCCAGTACATAGAATATGAAAATAATATGTAAAGCCTCCTGCTCGTCTTCATCATCATCAGCGTGAGCCACTAAGATCAGCACCTGCCACCTGTCACCTAGTCTGCCCATCCTAAACATGGAGGAACAACCCAAGGTAATAAGAGGAGACATAAAACCTTGAGTCAGACAACAGTCTTAGTGAGCAGTAAATCAACTATCAAACATACCAAAGGAACATAAAGGATAAAAGGAATAGGAACCCAAATCATCCCACTCCACCTCTTTCTACAGTGATAGCCCCCAGACACACACTAAGAAGAAGCAAACATAGCAAAGCAGATAATTAAAGTAAAGCAATAATCACTCGGGTCAAGGTCGATGTTTTCCAAATACAAACCCCCAAGGCCTAAACCAAGATCAGATAAGCACACAGAAAACACCGCTCTTGAGACCGAATGATGATACAACCAAACATCCATGACTCTGGCTATCACTGTTATCATTGCCTTGATTTTTATCGTTAATTGAATGACCAACTCATCTTTCAACCATCCGTCAAGGGCTAATGGCAACCCCGGTTCTAGACATAACTCTGCACGTCACCGTGACCCGTGCCTAGGTATAACGGATCTACCCAGAGTACTAGCACGTCATCATGACCCGCGCCTGGGTATAACGGATCTACCCAACGTACTCTTGCTTTGAGCTTGCTAGAACCTTCAATAACGATAAGATCTCAGCCTTCTAGTCATCCTCCTCGACGACTATTCCCATTATAGCTCAAGCACCTCTCGAGCCCACCATTATCCACCAACTCGAACCGCATCATCGAGTAATCAACATGCTTGGGATGATCCCGTCTGGATTAAACCAAGGCTTCCACATCATGCTTTGCTCCAACGCATCTTAGCAAAGTTCATCTCATCATCATACTTCGCCTCAACATATCATGGCAAAGTCCATTTCATCATCATACTTCGCTTCCTCTAACTATAGCAAAGTCCTCGAACCCATCCATATGAGCTTTATCATCCGCTTCATATGCCACAGCAGCTTTCACCATTCAAGAGTCTTTCCACTTAGCTTTTGAATCATCTTCAACCATCTTGTCCCAAATCAACTACAAGCTAACTCGAGACAATCAAATCAATCATACATCCAAACAATCAAGCACTCAAACAAGATCTAATCAAGCAATATCAACTAAAATGGCAATTTCGTAAATAAATGAGCATAAGTCTAACATATATGAAATCATGGATTTTAGTATAGATCTATCAAATATAAAACATGGGTTTTGTCTCTATAACTTGTTAATTGAACTTGCATAGGTAAACATTTTCAAAAGTAATGAATCTAGTCTTGGAACTAAGAAAAATGCATGAAATCACTAACTTTAACACTCAAACAAGCCACCAATCCAATATACTCCTTTGGGTCCGCGTGAGAGATAACTACCACTCACCGAATCACCTAAACACCTCAAAAGATAACCACTTCAAATCTGGAAAGCAAGGATTCAAGCTTGATTCGTCAAAAATCTTGCTTGAAATGATGAAATCTAGCTTCGTTGGATGAAGATCTTCAACTTTGGCTCTTGGATCTTCGATCTTGATCTTCGATCTTGGATGGATGTTAGCACAAGATTAAAGTAGAGAAATAAGTGAAGAAAATGTTGTAGTCGAGCTCTCAAAATGGTAGCACTTCGTCGCTTCAAAAACCGGTGCCAAAAAGTGAGCCAAACCCCTCTATTTATAGGCTGAAATCACCCTTAGGTCGTCGCCGAGTTTTAGTTCGTTGCCGACCTAGAGACCCCCGACCTAACTCAGGTCATTTACGACCTAAGTCTCCATAGCACACGCGACCTAAAAACACAGCTGCCTTCAACGACCTACGACCTAAGACCATGCCGACCTAAAATAAACATGCGACCTAATTTCCTTGCGACCTATGATTCTGCCGACCCAACCTACCTAGCGACCTAACACAAACCACGATCTAACACTTCCCTTAGGTCACTCAACAACCTAACTTAGGTCTTTACCCCTATAGGTCGTCCACGACCTATCTCTTAACTCGTTAACTCCCTTAAACCGTTAGCTCTTAGGTCGGTCTCCCTTTTAGGTCGCTCTACCTATAAGTCGTTAAACCCTATAGGTCGGCCAACCATACTAACTCGTTCACGACCTAACTTCCATAGGTCATAAACACTCTTAAGTCGGTCCATACCTAGGTCGGTCAGGAACCATAACTCGTAACTGTTAGGTCGTTAACCCTAGGTCGCTAACTACCTTAGCTCGGCAACTTCCTTAGGTCGCTACACCCTATAGGTCGCTCATCCTATAGGTCCCTCCCGCTCTTCCTTAGGTCGTTACTACTAGGTTTCATACAACCCTTAGGTCGCTTGAACGACCTTCCTCCCCTAGGTCGCTAATCTACTTAAACCGACCTATCTCCTTAGGTCGCTCCAACGACCTAAACTAACCTATCTTACACACGACCTAAACTCCCTAGGTCGCTAACCTCCCTAACTTGCTAACGGCCTAACTTCTTCTTAAGGTCGCTGCAACACTTTTAGGTCGTTACCCATTAACTCGCACACGACCTATCACTTAACTTGTGCAACCGAGTTAACTTCCCATACGACTTAGGCTAAGGAGAACATAAACAACACTAACGACCTAATAATTCTACGATATATCAACACGTAAAATACGGGTCGTTACATTCTCTCCCCCTTAGGAATTTCGCCCCCGAAATTCCAAACAAACAAGAGAAATCAAAATTATTCTGCATGCCTACCATCCATAGCAATCAACAAACCATGCATCCAATTACTAACCTAGCATGCAGAATTCTAAGACTAGAACAAGCTACAAATTCATGAGATGTTACGACACCTTAGGGCCATACCTCGAAGAGTTCAGGATGAGCTGCCTTCATCCTCTCTTCCTCCTCCCACGTACAGTCGTTAACATCATCACTCCATTGTATCTTGAGCAACGTAATCGTCTTCCTCCTAAGCTGTTTCGTATCGGTTTCAACAATACGAAGCGGCTTACGAGGTCTTCTAACAACTGGATCAACCTCCAAATCTTCACAGCTATCGGCAGAAACCACTGTATTCGAGTCGTGCACATACTTCCGTAGATACGATACATGAAAAACATTGTGCACACCCGCCATCTTTTCTGGTAACTCCAATCTATAAGCGAGCTTTCCAATTCGCTCAATAATCGGGAATGGTCCAACAAATCTCGGAGTCAACTTTTCTTTCTTCCCGAATCGAATAACATTCTTCAGTGGAGAAATCTTCACAAAAACCATATCTCCTACGTCGAACTCCAAATCCTTTCGACGTTTATCTGCATAACTTTTCTGCCGATCCTGGGCTGCCTTCATTCGTTGTCGAATGATCTCTATGAAATCCGTAGTCTGACGAATCATCTCTGGCCCAAGCATCAGTTTTTCTCCAGCTTCCAACCAACATGTCGGAGAGTTACACGGTCTTCCATACAGCGCTTCATACGGTGCCATACCAATGCTTGACTGGTAACTGTTATTATACACAAATTCCACCAGATGAAGATGATCTTCCCATGATCCTCTGAAATCCAAGACACATGCTCTCAAGAGATCTTCCAAAACTCGGTTGACTCTCTCAGTCTGACCATCTGTTTGGGGATGATAAGCTGTACTCAAACACAACTCGGTTCCCAAAACTTAATGAAAGCTCTTCCAAAATCCATTAGTGAGCAATGGATCTCGATCGCTCACTATACTCTTCGGAATACCATGGAATCGAACTATCCACTTAACATACAATTCAGCCAACTTCGATGCAGTCCTAGTCGATCGAACAGGAATAAATCTTGCACTCTTAGTCAAACGATCTACAATGACCCAAATCCCTTCATTTCCCGTTCTGGTTCTAGGTAGACCATCGATAAAATCCATCGATATTTGCTCCCACTTCCATGTAGGAACTTCTAACGGCTGAAGCAATCCACTGGACTTCTCCTGCTCTGCTTTAACCAACTGGCAATTCATGCACTTGGAAATAAAATTTCCAACATCCTTCTTCATACCTTCCCAGTAATATGTTCTCTTCATGTCCCGATACATCTTATTTCCTCCTGGATGAATTGTCAACTTCGAGTGATGGCTTTCCCTTAAAACTTCATCTCTCAATTCATCTATATCGGGAACAACCAGTCGTCCTTGTTTCCGAAGCCAACCCTCTCGATCGACTTCGAATCCCTTATCCTTTTCTGGGTCCAATCCAGATTCCAAATCTCGGATAATCTTGACAAGCTTATCGTCTCGCTTTTGACCCTCGCCGATCCTTTCCACAAGAGTAGGTCTTATCGATAAGTTTGCCAACATCTCAGGTTCCAATTCACATCTAGGCCTGAAATCAAATCCAGCTAAATACTCGAGACTCTTCCATTCCGAAAACATGGCTCCCAATCCTGCATGTCTTCAATTCAACGCATCAGCTACAGCGTTACCCTTTCCCGGAGTATAAGCTATACCAAAATCATATGATGCTAAAAACTCCAACCATCGTTGCTGCCGAAGATTCAAATCCTTTTGGGGGAAAAGATACTTCAACGACTTGTGATCTGTAAACAACTCGAATCGAACTCCCAATAGATAGTGTCTCCACATCTTCAAAGCAAAAACAATCGCCGCTAACTCCAAATCATGAGTCGGATAATTCCTCTCGTGTGGCTTCAGTTCTCGACTTGCATACGCAACAACTCTATCCTTCTGCATCAGCACTTCCCCAAGTCCAGTACCACATGCATCGGTGTAAACCACCATCTCATAATTCCCACTTGGAATAACCAAAACAGGAGCACTCGTCAGTCGCTCTTTCAGGATTCCAAAGGCTTGCTCACACTTAGTATCCCAACTGAATACCTGATTCTTCTTCGTCAATCCTGTTAACGGTGCAGCTATCTTGGAAAAGTCCTTGATAAACCGACGATAATATCCTGCTAATCCAAGAAAACTTCTCACATCAGATGCATTCTTAGGTCTAACCCAATCCTGGATTGCTGCCACCTTAGCAGGATCAACCGCTATTCCATTTCCAGAAATAACATGGCCTAAGAACCTCACTTCACCCTTCCAGAAGTGACACTTCGAAAACTTAGCCTTCAGCTGATGTTTCCGCAAGATTTCCAAAACAATTCTCAAGTGCGTCATGTGCTCTTCCTCAGTTCTGGAATAAATCAGAATATCATCCACGAACACAAGTACGAACTTGTTCAACTGATCTCTGAACACTCTATTCATAAGATCCACAAAATACGCTGGTGCATTCGTCAATCTAAATGGCATTACCAGCCACTCATAAAAACCGGATGGTGTCCTGAAAGCAGTCTTCGGCACACTATCCTTCGCCACTCTTAACTTGTGAAATCCCGTTGCCAAATCCATCTGATAAAACACCTTCGCCTCGTGAAGCTGATCAAACAAGTCATCTATTCTCGGCAATGGATACTTGTTCTTCTTAGTTACCTTATTCAGCTCACGATAATCAACACACAACCTCAACGATCCATCCGCTTTGGTTGCGAACACAACTGGTGCACCCCATTCGGACACACTACGCCGAATGAATCCTTTCCATAAAAGGTCATCAACCTGCACCCTCAACTCTTGTTGTTCTCTAGGCGCCATCCGCCTAAGAGGCATCACAACAGGTCTGGCTTCCTCAACTAGATCGATACGAAACTCGATCTCCCTATGCGGCGGTAACCCTTTGACCTCGTCAAAGACATCCTCGAATCCATTCACGATTGGCATCGATGACAGTCCATCCCGTGGAACAACCAGCGAATACATGAAGCTCATGAAGACGCCTTCTTCATGCTTACATCGTATCACAACCTTTCGCCCCTCCACATTCTCGACTGTTACCTCCAATCTCTCACAATCAACCTTTGCCGCATACTTCCTAAGCCAGTCCATACCCAAAATAATTCCGAACCCCGCAAAGTTCAGAACAAAGCAATCACAAACAAAAGAGCAATCATGACTCGATATAACTAGACCACGGCATAGCATACACAAACAAGACGAACCCCCAACTGGATTAGTCACTACCAATGGTCTATCAACAATATCCGGTCTACCAACTCATTACAAACAAAAGAATGAGACGCTCCAGTATCAAATAACACTCTAACTGGAACACCACAAATGGAAAGAGTACCTTGAACCACCACACTCTTCCCCTTCTCTTCAGCAGTAGGAGCTTTCGAAGATGACGGGACAGCCCCCAAAGCATAAGCTTGCACAACCTGCCTGTCCTTTATCGGTTCCGGACAGTTCTTCTTAATGTGCCCCAGCTTATCACAGTTGTAGCACTTCAACAACACCTTCGGATTCTTGCAATCCTTGGAGAGATGGCCCTTTTGCCGATAATTATAGCAGGTCTTTTCCCCCTTCAGCTTCTTCTGACCATCCTTACCCTTCTGTTGTTGCTTCTTCCTCTTCTTGTTTCCACCCTGCTGTGGTTTAGACTCCTCCTTGGTCACAGCAACAACAGATACTTCCTTAGGAAACAAACTCTCGTGCCTGAGAGCTTTCTCCAGCAGCTTCTCAAATGGATCGTCTAGATGATCCACCAACTGTCTTCCATGATAACTGTCCAAGCCTGTCACGAATTTCTCGTTCTTCTGGTAGGGAGATTCAATATACGATCTAGCATACTTGGACAGAGCCTCAAACTCAGAAACATACTCAAGAACTGGCCTCCCACCCTACTTGAGTTCAACAAACTTCTTAAACAAGACGGACTTCTGAGCCGTAGAAATGAATTTAGCTTCAAATCTAGCTTGGAACTGCTCCCAAGAAATCTCTTCCTCTGGAGTATCAATGGTGATAGAGTTCCACCAGTCAGAAGCTCTTCCCTGAAGCTGTCTCGATGCAAGCTTCCTCTTAGTTGCATCATCAATTCCCAAATCTCCAAAGATCCTTCTACAAGCATCAATCCATCTTTGGACTTCAATGGTAGATTCAGTCCCTAAGAAAACTTTCCCTCCAAGAGCAGTATAGTCCTTACAAAGCTTAGCAAAATCCACCGGTCTTGGAGCGTGAACCTGAACTCCAACATCTACAGATGGCCCTGGAGCTGGCATCCTTCTTATAATAGAAGTCATCATAGCTTCAAACATAGCTCCATAATCAACAGCTCCTTCAACAGCACGGCCTTCCCTTGCAGCTGGTCTCCCTCTTCGACTCATCCTTAGTATCTAGAAAAAGGAATGATTAGAACACCTTTGAGAAACAACTGCATAAGGAGTTCAAATCCTTCTAAGCCACTATATTATATATAGTAATCATCCATCAAAATACAATTACGTCTCTCATACGTGATTACTTCAGCGAGCATTGGCTAAAATCGATTAACCAAAGATCTGATACCAAATGTGACGACCGCCCATGACTCCCGCACGGAAACAAGGGAATGGTGCGCTGAAAGTGTGCTAGGCAGCCATGAGTGACCGTCAAGGGTAAAATAAACATCGCAGACTCTATCGTAAAACTCATAGCGCATGGATAAAATACAATAGAGAAATATAATATAGTGAAGCTCCCATAGAACAGAATATCATCATCTAATCATAATAGCTTTATACATGGTCTGAATCATGAATACAAGAAGCCTCACTACATAGCACTCAGAGTAATCAACAATCAGCGGAATATCCAGTACATAGAATATGAAAATAATATGTAAAGCCTCCTGCTTGTCTTCGTCATCATCAACGTGAGCCACTAAGATCAGCACCTGCCACCTGTCACCTAGTCTGCCCATCCTAAACATGGATGAACAGCCCAAGGTAATAAGAGGAGACATAAAACCTTGAGTCAGACAACAGTCTTAGTGAGCAGTAAATCAACTATCAAACATACCAAAGGAACATAAAGGATAAAAGGAATAGGAACCCAAATCATCCCACTCCACCTCTTTCTACAGTGATAGCCCCCAGAGACACACTAAGGAGAAGCAAGCATAGCAAAGCAGATAATTAAAGTAAAGCAATAATCACTCGGGTCAAGGTCGATGTTTTCCAAATACAAACCCCCAAGGCCTAAACCAAGATCAGATAAGCACACAGAAAACACCGCTCTTGAGACCGAATGATGATACAACCAAACATCCATGACTCTGGCTATCACTGTTATCATTGCCTTGATTTTTATCGTTAATTGAATGACCAACTCATCTTTCAACCATCCGTCAAGGGCTAATGGCAACCCCGGTTCTAGACATAACTCCGCACATCACCGTGACCTGTGCCTAGGTATAACGGATCTACCCAGAGTACTAGCACGTCATCATGACCCGCGCCTGGGTATAACGGATCTACCCAACGTACTCTTGCTTTGAGCTTGCTAGAACCTTCAATAACGATAAGATCTCAGCCTTCTAGTCATCCTCCTCGACGACTATTCCCATTATAGCTCAAGCACCTCTCGAGCCCACCATTATCCACCAACTCGAACCGCATCATCGAGTAATCAACATGCTTGGGATGATCCCGTCTGGATTAAACCAAGGCTTCCACATCATGCTTTGCTCCAACGCATCTTAGCAAAGTTCATCTCATCATCATACTTCGCCTCAACATATCATGGCAAAGTCCATTTCGTCATCATACTTCGCTTCCTCTAACTATAGCAAAGTCCTCGAACCCATCCATATGAGCTTCATCATCCGCTTCATATGCCACAGCAGCTTTCACCATTCAAGAGTCTTTCCACTTAGCTTTTGAATCATCTTCGACCATCTTGTCCCAAATCAACTACAAGCTAACTCGAGACAATCAAATCAATCATACATCCAAACAATCAAGCATTCAAACAAGATCTAATCAAGCAATATCAACTAAAATGGAAATTTCGTAAATAAATGAGCATAAGTCTAACATATATGAAATCATGGATTTTAGTATAGATCTATCAAATATAAAACATGGGTTTTGTCTCTATAACTTGTTAATTGAACTTGCATAGGTAAACATCTTCAAAAGTAATGAATCTAGTCTTGGAACTAAGAAAAATGCATGAAATCACTAAATTTAACACTCAAACAAGCCACCAATCCAATATACTCCTTTGGGTCCGCGTGAGAGATAACTACCACTCACCGAATCACCTAAACACCTCAAAAGATAACCACTTCAAATCTGGAAAGCAAGGATTCAAGCTTGATTCGTCAAAAATCTTGCTTGAAATGATGAAATCTAGCTTCGTTGGATGAAGATCTTCAACTTTGGCTCTTGGATCTTCGATCTTGATCTTCGATCTTGGATGGATGTTAGCACAAGATTAAAGTAGAGAAAGAAGTGAAGAAAATGTTGTAGTCGAGCTCTCAAAATGGTAGCACTTCGTCGCTTCAAAAACCGGTGCCAAAAAGTGAGCCAAACCCCTCTATTTATAGGCTGAAATCACCCTTAGGTCGTCGCCCAGTTTTAGGTCGTTGCCGACCTAGAGACCCCCGACCTAACTCAAGTCATTTACGACCTAAGTCTCCATAGCACACACGACCTAAAAACACAGCTGCCTTCAACGACCTACGACCTAAGACCATGCCGACCTAAAATAAACATGCGACCTAATTTCCTTGCGACCTATGATTCTGCCGACCCAACCTACCTAGCGACCTAACACAAACCACGATCTAAACTTCCCTTAGGTCGCTCAACAACCTAACTTAGGTCTTTACCCCTATAGGTCGTCCACGACCTATCTCTTAACTCGTTAACTCCCTTAAACCGTTAGCTCTTAGGTCGGTCTCCCTTTTAGGTCGCTCTACCTATAAGTCGTTAAACCCTATAGGTCAGCCAACCATACTAACTCGTTCACGACCTAACTTCCATAGGTCATAAACACTCTTAAGTCGGTCCATACCTAGGTCGGTCAGGAACCATAACTCGTAACTGTTAGGTCGTTAACCCTAGGTCGCTAACTACCTTAGCTCGGCAACTTCCTTAGGTCGCTACACCCTATAGGTCGCTCATCCTATAGGTCGCTCCCGCTCTTCCTTAGGTCGTTACTACTAGGTTTCATACAACCCTTAGGTCGCTTGAACGACCTTCCTCCCCTAGGTCGCTAATCTACTTAAACCGACCTATCTCCTTAGGTCGCTCCAACGACCTAAACTAACCTATCTTACACACAACTTAAACTCCCTAGGTCGCTAACCTCTCTAACTTGCTAACGGCCTAACTTCTTCTTAAGGTCGCTGCAACACTTTTAGGTCGTTACCCATTAACTCGCACACGACCTATCACTTAACTTGTGCAACCGAGTTAACTTCCCATACGACTTAGGCTAAGGAGAACATAAACAACACTAACGACCTAATAATTCTACGATATATCAACACGTAAAATATGGGTCGTTACATTCTCTCCCCCTTAGGAATTTCGCCCCCGAAATTCCAAACAAACAAGAGGAGTCAAAATTATTCCGCATGCCTACCATCCATAGCAATCAACAAACCATGCATCCAATTACTAACCTAGCATGTAGAATTCTAAGACTAGAACAAGCTACAAATTCATGAGATGTCACGACACCTTAGGGCCATACCTCGAAGAGTTCAGGATGAGCTGCCTTCATCCTCTCTTCCTCCTCCCACGTACAGTCGTTAACATCATCACTCCATTGTATCTTGAGCAACGTAATCGTCTTCCTCCTAAGGTGTTTCATATCGGTTTCAACAATACGAAGCGGCTTACGAGGTCTTCTAACAACTGGATCAACCTCCAAATCTTCACAGCTATCGGCAGAAACCACTGTATTCGAGTCGTGCACATACTTCCGTAGATACGATACATGAAAAACATTGTGCACACCCGCCATCTTTTCTAGTAACTCCAATCTATAAGCGAGCTTTCCAATTCGCTCGATAATCGGGAATGGTCCAACAAATCTCGGAGTCAACTTTCCTTTCTTCCCGAATCGAATAACATTCTTCAGTGGAGAAATCTTCACAAAAACCATATCTCCTACGTCGAACACCAAATCCTTTCGACGTTTATCTGCATAACTTTTCTGCCGATCCTGGGCTGCCTTCATTCGTTGCCGAATGATCTCTATGAAATCCGTAGTCTGACGAATCATCTCTGGCCCAAGCATCGGTTTTTCTCCAGCTTCCAACCAACATGTCGGAGAGTTACACGGTCTTCCATACAGCGCTTCATACGGTGCCATACCAATGCTTGACTGGTAACTGTTATTATACGCAAATTCCACCAGATGAAGATGATTCAAAAGCTAAGTGGATAGACTCTTGAATGGTGAAAGCTGCTGTGGCATATGAAGCGGATGATGAAGCTCATATGGATGGGTTCGAGGACTTTGCTGTAGTTAGAGGAAGCGAAGTATGATGACGAAATGGACTTTGCCATGATATGTTGAGGCGAAGTATGATGATGAGATGGACTTTGCTAAGATGCGTTGGAGCAAAGCATGATGTGGAAGCCTTGGTTTAATCCAGACGGGATCATCCCAAGCATGTTGATTACTCGATGATGCGGTTCGAGTTGGTGGATAATGGTGGGCTCGAGAGGTGCTTGAGCTATAATGGGAATAGTCGTCGAGGAGGATGACTAGAAGGCTGAGATCTTATCGTTATTGAAGGTTCTAGCAAGCTCAAAGCAAGAGTACGTTGGGTAGATCCGTTATACCCAGGCGCGGGTCATGATAACGTGCTAGTACTCTGGGTAGATCCGTTATACCTAGGCACGGGTCACGGTGACGTGCGGAGTTATGTCTAGAACCGGGGTTGCCATTAGCCCTTGACGGATGGTTGAAAGATGAGTTGGTCATTCAATTAACGATAAAAATCAAGGCAATGATAACAGTGATAGCCAGAGTCATGGATGTTTGGTTGTATCATCATTCGGTCTCAAGAGCGGTGTTTTCTGTGTGCTTATCTGATCTTGGTTTAGGCCTTGGGGGTTTGTATTTGGAAAACATCGACCTTGACCCGAGTGATTATTGCTTTACTTTAATTATCTGCTTTGCTATGCTTGCTTCTCCTTAGTGTGTGTCTGGGGGCTATCACTGTAGAAAGAGGTGGAGTGGGATGATTTGGGTTCCTATTCCTTTTATCCTTTATGTTCCTTTGGTATGTTTGATAGTTGATTTACTGCTCACTAAGACTGTTGTCTGACTCAAGGTTTTATGTCTCCTCTTATTACCTTGGCATGTTCATCCATGTTTGGGATGGGCAGACTAGGTGACAGGTGGCAGGTGCTGATCTTAGTGGCTCATGCTGATGATGACGAAGACGAGCAGGAGGCTTTACATATTATTTTCATATTCTATGTACTGGATATTCCGCTGATTGTTGATTACTCTGAGTGCTATGTAGTGAGGCTTCTTGTATTCATGATTCAGACCATGTATAAAGCTATTATGATTAGAAGACGATATTCTGTTCTATGGGAGCTTCACTATATTATATTTCTCTATTGTATTTTATCCATGCGCTGTGAGTTTTACGATAGAGTCTGCGATGTTTATTTTACCCTTGACGGTCACTCATGGCTGCCTGGCACACTTTCAGTGCACCATTCCCTTGTTCCCGTGCGGGAGTCACGGGCGGTCGTCACAGTTTCTTTTTCAATCAATACATCAGTTATTTTGGTCATTCCTTATACTATCTTCAGCTGACTTCTTTTTCTTCATTTTCATGTGAAAACATCTTTCTCATCTCATTTTCACGGCTAGAGAAAATTGGTAATGGCTTCTCTATATTTTTCTACCTTTTCTCCTTCCTTTTTGCTTGTTTTTGCCTTGTTTTCTTTGTTTGTTTTACTCGGCCACCACTAGCTAGCCTTGGACATCACCTCCACCACCTTCTCCTCTTCACCATCCACCACTTAACATCATCTCCTCCTCTGACTTGACCTGGCCGCACCCTTCCCCTTGACAAAACTCCACACAAAAGCCTTGAAAACTCCTTAAAAACATGTTAGCCTAGCCTAGTTGCTTCACTGCCTTCATCCACCACCAAGGCCACCACCTTAGGCCACCACCACCACCTTGATATGACCACCATCCATCACCTAAGCTACTGTCTAGATCTGAAACCTGAAAGGGTGAGCCCAAACATGCCTTAGTCGAGCCCAAAAAGTTCACCAAAACTCTTATATATGCCTTAACCTTTTATATTCTCTACATTTAAACTCCTACCCACTTCATCACCTTGTAACCGCGCCTTTTCCTACCCATACCTGATCCAAACCATGCTCAAACCTGACCTTATTAATCCCCTAGGCCATGCAAACAAGCATAGGAAGCAAGTGCAAAGTCTTTGGTTTTGTTTTATACATCTATTTCTAACATTGTTAAGTATATCTTGTTTTTGAAACTTATGTTTCATATATTTGTTTTGTTTGAATGTATCCAAGACTATAAGTCTTTGGCTCTCCACTCCCAAATCATATTCATGATTTCATGCCTTTGAAGATCTTTGTTGTGTGTAGTTGTTTGTCATCTCCAGCTAATACAAGTGAGTAAATCTCACCAGATGTTTATACTTATACAAATGTGAATTGACACCCTGTGAATCTGTAGAACTATATTATCATATTATATATGCTTATATATTATCATATGATGTTCACACCTGTTATTACACTTATTATATTATATGTTACTGTTATTTCATGCTATTCTGTTTATTTTATCTGTTCATCAAACTGCAAGTTCCCTTTAGATTAGAGTCACTATGGGTTGAAATGATACATACCCGAACGGACTTTAGAATTGGGAAAAATGGTTATGGGCTGAAATGATAGGCTTGAACGGTTTTTATTTAATTTATTTTAACTTGGGATTGCGGGTTTGAAATGATAAAACCCGAATTTTCTTTGTAAATTACGGGTTGAAATAATATATTACCCGTATCACTTTACTTAGCGTAGAAAATTATATACAAGCCCGTAGTTAAAATATGTTTTTTCTAAAAAATTTAAAATATTTTAGAAATTTAATTATTATAATATTTTCATTTGAAATTTAATAAAAATATAATTTTTGTAAAGTATTATTGATTTTCTGGAAATCTATAAGTTAAATAAATTATTGAAAAGTTAGAAAATATGAATGTAAGTTATTTTGGAAATTTTGATTTAATTTTTAATGGGATTTAAATAACTTTGAAAATATGATAAATTTGTGATATTTTGAATTTTAATTAATTTATAATGATTTTATAACATATTAATGATTTTGAATAAAGTCGAAATGTGAAATGAATGAATACTTTAAGTTGAATTTTTGAAATAAAACTAAATTGGAAATTTATGAAATTGACTTAAAAGTGAACTTTTAGTTAAGTAAATAAAAATAAAATTAAGTTATATTTGAGAATTTGAACTTAAGTGTTAAGTTGAAATTTAATGTAATGAATTTAAAATTGAACATTGCATTTTAATAAGTGAATTATTATTAAATCTTAATTTTTGAATGAAAATTTAACTTTATAAAATCATGAACTTGAGGAAAATTAAATGATGTTTATAAATGTGAAAATGTATGATTTTATGAGTTAAAAATGTTTTAAATAAAAATATAATTGGTTGAGAAATTATATTGAATATTTGAAGTTAATTGACTGCATTTTTGAAATGCCATTAATTACAATGTAAATGATATTACAGTATTTGTAAATGCTGTAGTTAATGATAATGAACTAAAAAGCTAAATTGAATTAAAAACTATTATAGCAATTTTTGTAAGTGCTATAATTTTTGGATTTAACTAAGTTATTTGGAATTTAAGTAAACCCTATTACAACATTTTAAAATGTTGTCTTTCGTTAAATTGAACTGTTTTGAATGTAACTTTCCGTAGCGTTTTCTAAATGCCGCGAAAAGTGAAATTTCACTGTTTTGGTAAACGTAAGTGAATAAATGAACTTTGGAAGTTGAAAATTTTGGAAATTTAATAATTTAATTATTAACATAATAACTTCATTTTTAGGATTTAAAAATGATTTTTTTTGAATATATACTGTTTTGAAATATGAATTGAAATGGTATTTTGGATTGAATAAAATGAATAATGAATTGAAATGTGGTTTCGAAAAGATGATATTTTGATATATTAAAATGATTTGAAACGAAGTTTTGAAAGATATGATATTTTGATGTTAAATGATTTGAAACGAAGTTTTGAAAGATATGATATTTTGATATTAAAACGATTTGAAAAGAAGTCCTGAAAGATATGATATTTTGGAAATGAAGCTCTGGAAGGTTATGATATTTTGATATATTAAATTAATTTGAAAGGAAGTTTTTAAAGGATATGATAATTTAATATATTGAAATGGTTAGAAATGACTTGTTATTTATTTTGATAAATATTTAAATTGAAAGATATGGTATGACGATATATTGAAATAGTTTGGAAATGATTTAATCATTATTTTGATAAAGAATTGGGTTGAAATGACATTTTATCTTTGAAGTATAAAATATTGTTTTAAAGTTATAACTACGGGTTATAATAACGATTGGTTGTTAAACAGACCGGGATCGGATATTGTCTTATAGCCGCCAATACCGAAAACCACTTTAACAACTGTGTACGCGATGGAGATTCCAGATTGAAGTAGGATGGTGACGACGTTCTCGAGGCATATTACATGGACCCAACTCCCGTGAGTTGGCATAAATGACTAAAACAGGAGCTATACCGGGCTACACAAAGGGTCGCACCCTTTCATCGAGCATGCCCCATCGGAAACCATTCTATTACTTTTGTGATTCGATATATGGCGCCACTTTGATTCGGGGGTATTGTTCGAGGTGGGCGGAAGCTGCTGGCTTGCCGTCACCACCAGTCCGGGAGTGCAAACGGTGTATCCACCCTGGCATTGCCTCTCATGCCGTGTCATCTCCTTATAGCGAGCCCACTACGATTTTGGTTTTAAAGATCCGACCGCGTTAAGGTTCACCATCCCCTTAAGGCTATTTTCTATATGATTATACATTACTGATTAGACACTAAGTATATAGCGTATATTGCTACATAGTAAATAGTTTAACGGATCCTTAGAGGATGGGCGGTCCCAAACAACTTCTAAGTTACTTGTACCTTTACTACAGTTCACTTGAATTGGTTTACATTGTATAAGTATGTATGTCCTGACTCGAGTGTTTGTATTTTTATTTACACTCGGGTCAGCCTGAGTTATTCACAGATTTGGATTTCCACTTTCTGGAGATTGGAATCGCTGGAGATTATCTACTTGTCAAGTTTCATCTTTTCAGTTCGGTTGTTCTATTCAGCTTGTACTTGGTTATCATATTTAAACTTCTGTTGTACTTTATTTCTTCTATTGTATCTTATGTAACTCTTATATATTTATATAGTAGCTTCATGAACTACTATCTCTTTTACTTCCGCTGCATTATTATTACTCTGTGTCTGTAATCTGTGATTTTTATTTACTGTATATTCTGAGATTTGCCAAATTTATATTTACAATGCGGTATTTTGAGCAATTCAATTCCGAAATGAGTGTCTACCTAGACACTTATAATGGATGTGAATGGTTGAAAATACCTGGTTGTTACAGTTGGTATCAGAGCTTTGGTAGCTCTAGGCAAAACTCAGCATATGGAGTTAATGTATTTACACAATCACTTTCATTCGAGTTTGAATCTCTTCCTTTTTGACTCAATTCCTTTAAATTTTAGAACGTTTCCTACGGTTCCAAAATCCATTCGTATCCCTCACTATTCATCTTCTTTTGACTCCGGAGTATTCCATAACTCCGCTTCGAATGATCTTTTTAGTGAGTCGGCGGTCACGCCAATTTTAAATTGAATTGAAAAAGGGGAAACTCCTCTACAATTAGCATTAATTCATCGGAGATTTATATCTATCCTTGGTTTAGATGCTAATATCTTTTGTTATCCCAAACTCTAACTATTGAGATCAATGTAGATTTACCCCAAAAAAAACCCACATTGATCTTATTCTTTAAGTCACGGTTGACTCGGTTAAGGTTGCCCATGATTTACTTAAGCTTATCCACCTCCCTACTCTGTTATTTAATCATCTTGTCTTTTGTTTCCAATCTATTCTTCCAAACATTTTAAATTGTACTTGTATATCTATTTTTTGTTTTATATATTGTGTTGTTTGAGTTGTTGATGTTGAGTTGGGTTTCTGATCAATTCGTCTGATCAGCGTTATCGATAGGATTTCTAAAAAACTTTGACAGAACAAACTGACACAATATTATTTTAAAATTTGGTTAATGAAATAAATTTTGATATATAAGTAAATTTATGGAACTTAATAAATTGATTTAAAATTGATTATTTGAAATGATAATGCTTAATTTATCGTTTATTGTTCTATAAATGAATTTATAGATAGTTGTTTATAAATTGATTTGGGAACTGAAATGAATTTTGAACAAGAAATTTGAGAATTTAATTTCTGATGGTTTCAAACCTTGTGTTTAAAGTTTTAAAAGGTTATATTATTTAAAGTATTTTTGAATAGAAATTTTTTCCAAAGAATTTTAAGTTTAAAATTAGTGCTCTTCTCTTTGTCGTTGGAAAATAACTTCGGTGATGACTGCAGCATCATCGATGTTCATTTTTGAGTTTTGAAGTGAAGAGACTGTTCTGTAGTCTTGCTACAGCTTTGTTTTGGGAATTTAATTTGGTTTGAATTTTCTAAAATATGACTTGATTTATAATATATAATATAGATATATGATTTAAAATTTGATTCGATAAGTTACGTACATACATTTATTTATCTCTAAATGGTTTGAAGAAATCATAAATTTAATTCTTAAATTCAATTATAAAAAGAAAATCAGAATTTTGGATGAATATTCAAGGATGAAATGATTTAATTGAAAAGTTTTGTTTGTATAATTCAATTGCATTCAAATATAACTTACCTTAATTTTTCAAGAGTTAACAATGTAATTGGATAATATACAATATAAAAAGATTTTATAAATAAAATTTGAGTGGTTATAATAAACGTTATACACTTATAAATGTTATACACTTAAATTTTAGTTATAAAATGATTAACATAGGTAAATAGAATAAAAGGGTAATTGAATAATTTACAATAAAATAATGTTAGAAGAACTAAGAATAAAAGAAAACAGTTATAATAAGTGTAAGTATATTTAACATAAGTGTTAAATATATTGAGCGGAATAAATTTAATTTAATTAGGAATAAAGAAGAATTAAATTTATTAAGTACATTGTGAGTGTAATAAATGATTATTTTTCAAACCCATGGTTTTAAAAATTGTTAATTTAAGATGATTGGATAATAAGATAATGAAATTTGGGATAGTTAAGATTTATTTAACTTGTGTAAAGATTTATTCTCTATTTAAGTTGAAATTTCCATGCTTTCAAATTTATGTCCTTATTTTGTTTTTCAAACTATTTTTTTTGTTGTCCTCATCATCCTCATCTTGCTATTGACTGGTATAGGCATCTTTCTATAACCTTTCTGTTTAGAAATCTTTCTATAATCTTTGATAATCTGCACCTTGTTAAACTTACCTATAACAATAGTTATCATGTATAATTTCATTCTCCTTGTCATCTTGTCCTAATCTTGTTTCACTCTATCTTTTTCTGTGCTTTCCCGTACCTCATTCCTTTTCGGGGACGAAAAGTTTTGAGTGGGGGAGGGTGTAACAACCCTGTATTTTGTGATTTTTTTAATTGTATATTTTAATTATTTTAATTGAATTTTGATCTAAAAACTTATTTTATTTATTTTGAATGATTAATTTTGTTATTTTAAGTATAAACTTTAGTTTTGATATGAATTATCATTCCAAAGCATGACTAAAAAGAATATTTTCCAAAAAGTGAATTTTTGGTCAAAATAATCAAACTTTGACTTTTAATTTAAATTTTTAAAAGTTTTAAAATTTAAATTTTATCTTTTATTATGAAAGTACATAAAATTTTAAGAACACTGCTTTTTGTTTCGTTGAAAACGGATTTAATTTGTGAAAGTTATACTGTTTTCAATATTGTGTGTACATTGAATTATTTAACAATTTTCTTTATGTTAAATTTTATAAATTATATTTTTAATTGTCAAATAATGTTCTAATATGTGTTATATGACATGCTAGATATAATTTTTTTTTAAAAACATTTTTTTTGTGATGTTATAATTTTTCCAAAGTTTACCGTGTTGATTTCTTTTTTTTTTTGGCTGTTTTCTTATTTTCTGCATTAAGATTTTATTTAAGTTTAATTTTATATATTTATTTTGTGAATTCATTTTTATTTTGTGTACTTATCTTTATTTATAAATATTTTTCAAGTATATAAATTTTTTCCAAAGTGCATTGAATTTATTTCTAATTTTAAAGTCTACTTCGCAGTTTTAAGCCATTTTCTTAATTTAAATTCTGTTTAATTAAAATTTAATTATTTATTTTATTTTAGAAATGATAAATAAATTATTTTATTTCAAAATTTTGCTTTAGAACATTTTTAAAATGAAGCAGATATTTTCCCAAAGCCATCGATTTTTTAATTATAATTTTTGAACCCTGTTTTCAAATTTTAAGCAATTTCCTTAATTCTTTTTATATTTTCTTTAAATTTAATTATATATTTTTATTTTTTTTCACTTTGTTTCGGTTTTTAGATGTACTTGCTGAATTTTATTTTGTTTTATCTGATTTAAAAGAAAAGGAAGTATGAAAGGTTTTGAAAGCTAAGAAACGTAAAGTCGTTTCACCGTTTCTTTTACTGTTTCTTTTTCAATCAATACATCAGTTATTTTGGCCATTCCTTATACTATCTTCAGCTGACTTCTTTTTCTTCATTTTCACGTTAAAATATCTTCCTCGTCTCATTTTCACGGCTAGAGAAAAATTGGTAATGGCTTCTCTATATTTTTCTACTTTTTCTCCTTCCTTTTTGCTTATTTTTGCCTTGTTTTCTTTTTTTGTTTTACTCGGCCACCACTAGCTAGCCTTGGCCATCACCTCCACCACCTTCTCTTCTTCACCATCCACCACACAACATCATCTCCTCCTCTGACTTGACCAGACCGCACCCTCCCCCTTGACAAAACTCCACACAAAAGCCTTGAAAACTCCTTAAAAACACGTTAGCCTAGCCTAGTTGCTTCACTACCTTCATCCACCACCAAGGCCACCACCTTAGGCCACCACCACCACCTTGATATGACCACCACCCATCACCTAAGCTACTCTCCAGATCTGAAACCTGAAAGGGTGAGCCCAAACATGCCTTAGCCGAGCCCAAAAAGTTCACCAAAACTCTTATATATGCCTTAACATTTTATATTCTCTACATTTAAACTCCTACCCACTTCATCACCTTGTAACCGCGCCTTTTCCTACCCATACCTGATCCAAACCATGCTCAAACGTGACCTTATTAATCCCCTAGGCCATGCAAACAAGCATAGGAAGCAAGTGCAAAGTCTTTGGTTTTGTTTTATACATCTATTTCTAGCATTGTTAAGTATATCTTGTTTTTGAAACTTATGTTTCATATATTTGTTTTGTTTGAATGTATCCAAGGCTATAAATCTTTGGCTATCCACTCTCAAATCATATTCATGATTTCATGCCTTCGAAGATCTTTGTTGTGTGTTGTTGTTTGTCATCTCTAGCTAATACAAGTGAGTAAATCTCACCAGATGTTTATACTTATACAAATGTGAATTGATACCCTGTGAATCTGGAGAACAATATTATCATGTTATATACGCTTATATATTATCATATGATGTTCACACCCGTTATTACACTTATTATATTATACGTTACTGTTATTTCATGATATTATGTTTATTTTATCTGTTCATCACACTGCAAGTTCCTTTTAGATTAGAGTCACTATGGGTTGAAATAATACATACCCGAACGGACTTTAGAATAGGGAAAAATCGTTATGGGCTGAAATGATAGGCTTGAACGGTTTTTATTTAATTTATTTTAACTTGGGATTGTAGGTTTGAAATGATAAAACCCGAATTTTCTTTGTAAATTACGGGTTGAAATGATATATTACCCGTATCACTTTACTTAGCGTAGAAAATTATATGTAGGCCCGTAGTTAAAATATGTTTTTCTAAAAAATTTAAAAAAATTTAGAAATTTATTTATTATAATATTTTGATTTGAAATTTAACAAAAATATAATTTTTGTAAAGTATTATTGATTTTCTGTAAATCTATAAGTTAAATAAATTATGGAAAAGTTAGAAAATATGAATGTAAGTTATTTTGGAAATTTTGATTTAGTTTTTAATTGGATTTAAATAACTTTGAAAATATGATAAATTTGTGATATTTTGAATTTAAATTAATTTAAAATGATTTTATAACATATTAATGATTTTGAATAAAGTCGAAATGTGAAATAAATGAATACTTTAAGTTGAAATTTTGAAATATAACTAAATTGGAAATTTATGAAATTGACTTAAAAGTGAACTTTTAGTTAAGTAAATAAAAATAAAATTAAGTTATATTTGAGGATTTGAGCTTAAGTGTTATGTTGAAATTTAATGTAATGAATTTAAAATTGAACATTGCATTTTAATAAGTGAATTATTATTAAATCTTAATTTTTGAATGAAAAATTAACTTTATAAAATCATGAACTTGAGGAAAATTAAATGATGTTTATAAATGTGAAAATGTATGATTTTATGAGTTAAAAATGTTTTAAATAAAAATAAAATTGGTTGAGAAATTATATTGAATATTTGAAGTTAATTGACTGCATTTTTGAAATGCCATTAATTACAATGTAAATGATATTACAGTATTTGTAAATGTTGTAGTTAATGATAATGAACTAAAAAGCTAAATTGAATTAAAAACTATTATAGCAATTTTTGTAAGTGCTATAATTTTTGGATTTAACTAAGTTATTTGGAATTTAAATAAACCCTATTACAACATTTTAAAATGTTGTCTTTCGTTAAATTGAACTGTTTTGAATGTAACTTTCCGTAGCGTTTTCTAAATGCCGCGAAAAGTGAAATTTCACTGTTTTGATAAACGTAAGTGAATAAATGAACTTTGGAAGTTGAAAATTTTGGAAATTTAATAATTTAATTATTAACATAATAACTTTATTTTTAGGATTTAAAAATGATTTTTTTTTTGAATATAAACTGTTTTGAAGTATGAATTGAAATGGTATTTTGGATTGAATAAAATGAATAATGATTTGAAATGTGGTTTCGAAAAGATATGATATTTTGATATATTAAAATGATTTGAAACGAAGTTTTGAAAGATATGATATTTTGATATTAAATGATTTGAAACGATGTTTTGAAAGATATGATATTTTGATATTAAAACGATTGTAAAAGAAGTCCTGAAAGATATGATATTTTGGAAATGAAGCTTTGGAAGGTTATGATATTTTGATATATTAAATTAATTTGAAAGGAAGTTTTTAAAGGATATGATAATTTAATATATTGAAATGGTTAGAAATGTCTCGTTATTTATTTTGATAAATATTTGAATTGAAAGATATGGTATGACGATATATTGAAATGGTTTGGAAATGATTTAATCATTATTTTGATAAATATTTGGGTTGAAATGACATTTTATCTTTGAAGTATAAAATATTTTTTTAAAGTTATAACTACGGGTTATAATAACGATTGGTTGTTAAAGAGACCGGTATCAGATATTGTCTTATAGCCGGCCAATACCGAAAACCACTTTAACAACTGTGTACGCGATGGAGATTCCAGATTGAAGTAGGATGGTGACGACGTTCTCGAGGTATATTACGTGGACCCAACTCCCGTGAGTTGGCATAAATGACTAAAACAGGAGCTATACCGGGCTACACAAAGGGTCGCACGCTTTCATCGAGCATGCCCCATCGGAAACCATTCTATTACTTTTGTGATTCGATATATGGCGCCACTTTGATTCGGGGGTATTGTTCGAGGTGGGCGGAAGCTGCTGGCTTGCCATCACCACCAGTCCGGGAGTGCAAACGGTGTATCCACCCTGGCATTGCCTCTCGTGCCGTGTCATCTCCTTATAGCGAGCCCACTACGATTTTGGTTTTAAAGATCCGACCGCGTTAATGTTCACCATCCCCTTAAGGCTATTTTCTATATGATTATACATTACTGATTAGACACTAAGTATATAGCGTATATTGCTACATAGTAAATAGTTTAACGGATCCTTAGAGGATGGGCGGTCCCAAACATCTTCTAAGTTACTTGTACCTTTACTACAGTTCACTTGAATTGGTTTACATTGTATAAGTATGTATGTCCTGACTCGAGTGTTTGTATTTTTATTTACGCTCGGGTCAGCCTGAGTTATTCACAGATTTGGATTTCCACTTTCTGGAGATTGGAATCGCTGGAGATTATCTACTTGTCAAGTTTCATCTTTTCAGTTCGGTTGTTCTATTCAGCTTGTACTTGGTTATCATATTTAAACTTCTGTTGTACTTTATTTCTTCTATTGTATCTTATGTAACTCTGATATATTTATATAGTAGCTTCATGAACTACTATCTCTTTTACTTCCGCTGCATTATTATTACTCTGTGTCTGTGATCTGTGATTTTTATTTACTGTGTATTCTGAGATTTGCCAAATTTTTATTTACAACGCGGTATTTTGAGCAATTCAATTCTGACATGAGTGTCTACCTATACACTTATAATGGATGCGAATGGTTGAAAATACCTGGTTGTTACACTTGAACTTAGCATTAGGCAACGACTTGGTAAACATGTCAGCTGGATTCTCCTTTTTGTGAACTTTCTGAAGACAAACTAGCTTCTCTTCACTTTTGGAGCCAAGGAACGGCTCTCTCACCTCAATATGCTTCGTCCTCGAGCTAAAAGCTAGATTTTGAGCTATGTGAATTTCACTCTGACTATCACTAACATATCCATGCCATCATATACGAAGCCTAAATCACCCAACAGTCGCCTCAAATAAAGCGCCTCCTTAGCTTCTTCTACCGCAGCTATGAGCTCTGCCTCTGTAGTACACGAAGACACAATCGTTTGAAACCTCGCTCTCCAACAGATTGTTGTTCCACCAATGGTGAACACATATCCGGAGGTTGACTTCCTTTGACCTCTACACCGGCATAGTCGGAATTGCAAAATCCAACCCAGCTGAAATCTCTATCTCTTCCGCCAAAGAAAAGTCCATGGTTTGGAGTTCTTCTAAGGTATCTGAAGATACACTTCACTACTTCCCAATGCGTCTTTCCTGGATTCTCCATGAATCAACTCACCAATCCAACTGACTGTGCAATGTCAGGCCTAGTGCAGACGATGGCGTACATCAAGATGCCAACTACACTTGCATATGGGACTTTCATCATATAAGTCTTGTCCTTTACAGAGATCGTAGAGCCTTTACTAGAAAGTTATATGTGCAAAGGCAGGGGTGTGTTGATTGCATTTTCCCCTTCCATGCTAAACCAAGCAATCCCTTTACGAATGTACTCCTTTTAAGTGAGGCTCAAAAGTCCTAACTTTCTATCCCTTTGGATTTTCAAACTCAAAATTTCTTTGCTTTCCTAAGGTTTATTTCGAATTCGGCTTTTAGCTTTAGCCTCAAACTATCGATTTCAGCCTTATCCTTGGAAGCAATCAACATATCATCCACATACAAGAGTAGGTACACCCATCTACCATTCTTTAAATGCTGGAAGTACACACATGTCTTTGATGCTACGATCAAACCTAAGTGAAAGCATAAAAGAGTCAAACCTCTAGTACCATTATTTAGGCGTCTGCTTAAGTCTATACAAAGACTTCTTCAATTTGCAAACCCAATTTCTTTCCCATCTAAGGCAAATCCTTCTAGTTTCTTCATGTAGATGGTCTCATCCAAGTCTCCGTGCAAGAAAGCGGCTTCCACATCCAGTTGCTCCAGCTCCAAGACATAAGCTATGACGATAATGAGCAAAAATTAGATGGACGTATGCCTCAATACTGAAGAGAATATGTGATAACCTGAATTTTTAGGCGTCAAGTAATTGGATAATTATTTGATTTTAACTATTGAAAATACTGATTTATAAGTCGAAAAAATGAATCTGACAATAAATATTTATATCTGGATAAATATTTATTTGATAATCTCCTATATAATTTTTTTAAAATTGGAAAAATTATTATTTTCAAACAAATTAAATTTTGTGTTTGTTTAAATATATATATTCATACGAGTTGATTTTAAATTGAATTTGAATTGAGGATTGAAACACAAAAGATAAATATCCTTTGATTAGATTGGATTTAAAAATAATAATGTATATTTAATTTTTATTTGTATATAAGCAGTTTTGTACTATTTTCTTTAAAGGATTTTATAAATATAAATTAAGAAAATGTATTAAACTAAAATAGTAAATAAATATAAAGTTTATAAAAACATATTAAAAATTAGTTAAATCGTGCATAATACAAGTGTTGAGATATTAGCATATAGTTTAACAAATGTAAGTTAATGAACACATGCTAATGACAAATGGAAGCAAACTAAACAAGTGTCATAATTTAATTTATTTTGTTTTGTTTTTAAAAATTATTAAAAGCAAGGCTATAAATATACATATACTCTCTCTTTCAATCTTTTTTTTATCTTCGTTTCAAAACTAAGAAAAACAAAAACCTATAAACATTTTCAAACCAGAGATAAATCCAAACAGCAAATTCATTTCAGTTTTAAAAGCAAAATCATCTCAGAAATCATCTACCTCAAATCATCAAGCAAATTCAACTAAATCAAGGCTTAAATCATCTCAACAACGAAGTGACTTCTAGTTTCAAGTTCAAAGATCAAGCCTTTTTTTCAGTTTTTAAAATAAAAAAAAAGCATTTTCAAGTTCCTGCTCAAATCTAGCATTCCTGTTTCAAAAGCTCTCTGTTCATCTTTTTCTTAGTGAGTAAACATTCTTCTTAAAAGCTTAAGTTAATGATAATCTGTTTCATGTAAATTTCCTGGAATGAATTATGCTTTGCATGTACATATAAGTGTGATTCCTATATGTAGGTATATGTGCATGTTTGTGTTGCTCTGTTCTTTGTTCACAGAGTTTAGAATCTAAATAGAAATTCAAATTTCCTTATCTAATCGCTGATAGGATTAGGAATTAAAACAAGTTGTCTTTGTTTAAACCTAAACTAAGATTTAAAAATATATTCAAGTACGATTTGTTTATATATTATCTGGAAAATCAAATAGAACAGTGGGAAACTTAAAACATGTTAAAATCAATTATCATGATTTGCTGATTCAGGAATATATTCTGAATCGACTTTGAAAACTAGGATTCTTAAAGGAAAATTCATGATTTTTAAGTAGGTAAATTGTGAGAATTTCAAGGTTGATCGGATTTTGGGTTTGAGGGTTTTTCTGCTGATCGGGGAACTCGGAAAGGTCGGGATCCCTACTGGAGATGGCGTGGGTGTAATCGAGCTATGGAAAAATGCCAGGTGGATTTATAAACCACCAAGGCGGTGTTATGGAGATGGGTTAGGGTTTAAACCTGGGTTTGGTCGAGGCTTGAATTTTGGGTTGCTGCGTCATCTTTGGATCACCGAACTTGATCAAAGATTGGGGGATGGAAGCGTCAGTCTTCGGTGGAACTATGGATGGAGTTTAATGGGTGCTGATGGTCGGCGTCGTCGGGTCGAGGAGTTTTTAGGTGATGGTTGTTGCTCCAGTTTGATCGAAATTGTTCGTTTTCGTTTCATGTTCAATCTTTGATGTCTGGGTGGTCGGTCGCTTTGGACAGGTGGTCGTCGATCTGTAGGGAGTGATCGTCGATGGTTGAAGTGGTGAATTCCGGTGTGCACGTGCACTTGAAGTCTGGTGTCAGTATTGAGAAGGAGGCCCGTGTCTCGGGGTGGGTATCGGGGAAGCAGCGTTGTGGCTCGAGTTGGACATCCGGACTTTCGCATGTGTTTTTTGTAACCGGATTTTAAGTTTTAAAACTAAAACTAAGTTTTAAAAAAAGAAGAAAGGTGAACTGTCTCGGGTCTGGACTCGAGTACATACCGGGTTGAACCCAAAGAAGATTTATAACAGTTTTAAAATTTAAATAAAAGCAAGTATTTGAAATTTAAAATAAATCAAGTCTAAACCCATTCTTAAATAAATTTCTTTTATGTGTAATAAATGTTTTTATTTACTAATTGGTTTAAGAAAGTTAAATGATTTATGTTACTTAAATTAATTAAGTAGATTCTTAAAATAAACTTAATTTAAATATGTAATTAAGTAGTTAATTAAAGAAGTAATATGTTTTATATCACTCTTTTGGCTACCTGGCTATCGCCTGCTCGCATTCTGTTGTCTCTGCAGCTGCTCCTAAGATCTCTCTGCCTCGCCCCCGCTCAGGAAATGGGTTCCCAAGGTTTCTTCCTCTATCCCTAATTTTGACCCTCCTCCGGCAGTTCCTCTTTCTGTCTCGGGTCCGCCTCCATCTTCTGTTGCTAGCCCTGTCTCCCCCTCTACTTTGCTGGTCCCTTGTGATGATTCTGCAATTCCTGTAGTTGTTCCAGATCCTGTTCCGCCTCGTCTGCCTGTTGTTTGGGTTGAGATCGAGAGATGTTGGCTTGATCTCAATTCTGATATGAGATTTAACCCATTGGATGGTTCTTTCTTTAGATTCATTTTCGATGATCATCTTGACCTTAGGTGCATTCATTACAGACCTTCTAGTGATTCCTTAGTTCTCGATTTTGACGGTCAGTACGCGAGGTCGAATTCTGTCATGCTTGCTGATTCTACCTGGGTTCGGTCCTTTATATACTCCTCTGACGCTGTGGCTTATGATCCTTGTCTTGCCACCCATTTCCGCACCTTTGCCGGTCTTTTGGGGAATGTCCCTTTGTTGTCTTCCCAGGTTTTAGTGGATGAAGGTGCATTACCACAAAACAGGCCATTTGCATCGCCTCATTTGAATCGGTTGAAGTAAAAACTGATGCAAATTGAACTATTTGGATCAGTTTTGCCTTAATAACCAATGCAATTGGTACGTAGAAAGCAATAGGTAATAAAAAAATAAAATTTGCATCAGTTGTCACCAACAACCGATGCAAATACGTCGATGCAAATAGTTGTACTTGCATCAGTTTTAAAGTCAACCGATGCTACTAAATTAATTTGCATTTCTTTCGTTGCGCACTTTGGTTAATTCCCTCCATCCCAATTTTTTCTCCTGCCGCTTATTTTCCCATTCGTTTCCAGTATTTCGCCTGCTTCCCCAATAAAAAAAACCCTAGGCCTTAACCAAATCCATGATTTAATCAACCGAATTCCTCTCTCATTTTATCCTTCATCTTCTTCTCCTCTCTCTCACCTTAAACCCTTGACATTTCGATTATTACATTTCACTGAGAATTGTAAAAACACGGTAACTACCTTTTCTTTCAATTTGTTTAAATCGAAATCAATGAAAATCAAGTGGCAAGTTTAGGTCGTGTTCGATGCTCGATTGCTGTGAGATTCGCGAGTTCAGGTGTTCGATTTTGGAGGAAGTGCAATGGTGTTGTGGTGATGCTCGAAAGTCTGGATTAAAGGTGAAAGGATTGGGTTCGGGACGTCGTTCAGGTAATTTCATTGTGCTTTGATCAGGTGAAGAGTTTCTTGATGATTGCTCTTTCACTTTAAGTAGTAAAGGTTGATGGATTGGCTTCGAATTCTTTTAAGTTACCTTGATTCTTTCTGCGCTGTTAAAAATGCAATTTTGACATTGTTAAATATGGTACTGTTAGCCGATATCGAGTGTACTGCTTGTTTACAATTTATCATTTCAGTATTAATTTCATAATTTATTATTTGATTGCTTATAATATTTTTGCTTTTTTCGATCTTATGAAAAATACCTATATTCGATATGGTCAAGGCCATTGGATTTGGGACCGATGTTTGGGTTTGTTTGGTGCTTTATGTATGGAGTAGTTCTATATGAACATATAGTTTATTAATGGAACGTATGCAGATGGGTTGATGTTTCTTCATCTTCACAAAAATTGCTGGCTAAGCTTTTTATATATGTTGTATAAATAGCAACAAGGATGATAACCATTATATCTCTAATCATCTATGAAAAATAAAGGTAAATGTGATCTTTCTAGGCAATCAATCAGTTTGGGCGCAATAAAGTGCAGGTAAACCATATTCAAAGTTCACAGCAAACTTTATTCAGTAGGATATTTGAGTTCTTCAAAACACCACTTTTCATCAAGAATTTAGTACCGTGTCATTTTCACTTAAAAAGTGTAATATGCTGAGCATATCGCATCATTGATAATTTATATAATATTTTATTATATGAAGACCTATTTGTTTGGTTTACAAATTACAAATAGTTGTAAACTATCATGCTCGGACAGAATTGTCGTTCTGTTTAATTTTTCCATCTGTTGCAAAATTAGCCTAGCCTATATTGAAACCCAAAAGCGAGCTCTACTTAATTTGTTATCATAATTTCATTTGTTAAATCGATTGAAGATTAGCAATGCCAAATTTTATACATCAATTGTCTTTAACATAATGATATGTTGACATTGAATTTTGCATATAAATACCAGAATTGTAATAGGAATCACCATTTTAAAATGTTGTGATGAAGAGAAAAAGAATCAGGTTTAATGAAAATGTAGTTAAACCTAACACTTTTTAGCTTGGTGCGCCTAGTGCATTGTGGTGCTACAATGTTCCACCTCACCTCTAGTGGTTTCAGTTATTACTGCCTTGTATTTTTTTAAGAACTTTTTGCACTTAGCGCTTCATTTTGCTTGTGACAACATATTATAATATACTTGTTATGGTTATCTATAACGAAGTAGATGAACGCTAATAGTTGGTTCTGGTAAAATTTGCTAGAGTCGGAGAGTAGAAATGTGATGTTTTGTAAGTTAAACTTTACACCTTTTGGCTTGGTGCGCCTAGTGCATTGTGGTGCTACAATGTTCCACCTCACTTCTAGTGGTTTCAGTTATTGCTGCCGTGTATTTTTTAAGAACTTTTGCACTTAGCACTTCGTACTGCTTGTAACAACATATTATAATATACTTGTTATGGTTATCTATAACGAAGTAGATGAACGCTAATAGTTGGTTCTGGTAAAATTTGTTAGACTCATAAAGTACAATTTATTTATCTACATGCTTATTTTGTTTGCATATTCATTACCTGCATCTTCAGTCAACATGCTAGGACGAATTGTACAGTTCTGTCATTTAATTTATGAATTTATTTATAGTATATTGTATTTTGGTGTAAAATATTTTTCCAATTCCGTTATTTGTTGTAAGTTTGTACAATTTTGTTCTTGTAGAGAGGCTTTGAATGCAAATGGATGTGATGCTATTCATATAATAGACATTGAGATGAGTATTGGTTGTGACACTTTTATCCCTCCAATTGATTACACTTGTTTTCAACCATGGTACTCATCTTCTCCATTGGTTGAGAATGATATTTGATATTCCTTCGTAACATATGTACGTGTACAGTGTTCTGTACATGGTGAAATGGCTAATTCTAACTCCTCGAAGGATAAGTTTGGAAAGGATAAGTTCTCATTTCTTCCAAAATTAGTTCTTGAAAAACATGAGGAATACATGTATGTGAGACTTATTGAAGATATCATAGTACATGGTGCTAGAAAGAATGATAGGACTGGGACAGGAACATTTTCAAAGTTTGGTTGTCAGGTTAAAGATTCATATTTAATTAACGCCTATAACTTTATGACATAATAAATTTCTCACCTTGATGGCTTTCTCTCAGATGCGTTTCAATTTGAGAAGGTCATTTCCTTTGCTTACAACCAAGGTTAGTTTGGTATATTGCTTTCTTCAGTTTTATGTTTGCCTATTATGCATGGCTGTTGCAAAATCACCCGATATTCTCCTGTGGTTGTTTTGAGCATCAATGGCTTATATTGTAGACTGAAAGTTGTGATCTATCAAATGATTATAAAATGAACCTGACATATTGTGGACAAACCTACATCCTCCCAGGAAATTACCGGAAATGGGATTTTTTTTATTATTATAGCTGAAAGTTTGAGTTATTTCAGTATCTTGCTGCTGTCTTTTTTATGGTACGTAGTTTAGTTATTCGTTGTTTCATTTTTGTCCCAACTACTTTTTTGGAATCCACTTGCTTCATGAGTATTTAACCCAACCTAGTTAAAACATATATTTGGGTGCCCAGGTCAAGTATATGGTTCAGGACCTTACCATTAACAATTCCAAATTATTTTTTCCTAATTTGAACAGTAAAATCTTCAGTGCTCTTTCACTTTGCTCAAAGGTAAAGTGTAACTTGATTATCTTGCTTTGTTGGATTGGTTGTGCTATTCTTTAGTTGAATGCATAAAGTTTTCTGATAAAGTGATTGCTGATAAATCGGTGAAGCTTATATATTCTTATGCTGAGATTTATATTCAAATCTGAATATTTGCATTTCACCAAACTATATTATTTGTTTCTTTCTTTCTTTCTCTTTTTTTTCTAAAGAAGAAAAACTAGTTTTGGTCCTATAATCTACGGACCTTGCCAACAAGTTGTTAAGCATTTTCTATTTCAGTTATTTTTCTTTGTAGTCTGACTCATTAAAGTGAGCCACACATGAACAATATAACTTAGGTTCTTTGGCTAAAGCATGTATTTGATTGCTTAATATTTTGTCATTTGCATACCAAAAAATGACTGTAAATTCTATTCTAGAGAGTATTTTGGAGAGCAGTTGTTGAAGAACTCTTGTGGTTTATCAGTGGGACTACTAATGCCAAGGTATAGTAACTTTAGTATTATCAAAGGTCTAGAGCATTATTTTGATATACACTTCCCAATGTTTTCATTTGAGTTGGATCATAGGTCATGCTTTAATTTCAATTTTGAACTTTATCTCAGTCTTGCTAATTTTTCATTTTTAATTGCCATATCTATCTGTTAATTAACAATTTTAATATGTTCTCGGTTGTTTCTTTGTTAAAAGAGTCATTTATGATCTGAACGGATGTCTTAAACATTATGTAATATAAGAATTAACGTATCATAGACTTCTTTATATAATATGGATGGGAAGCCTATTGGTAAGGTATTTATTTTATGATAGTATGCTTTTCTGGAGGTGGACACACAATTAACATACTTGATAATATATATGGTTTTTTGGTCAGGTTTTACAGGAAAAGGTTATACATGCATGGGAGGCAATGCATCAAGAGAATATCTTAACAGGTCGGTATTTTGACTCACAATCTCCACCCAAAATTGTTGCAAGATCAATTTATAAATTGTTTTCTCTTGTAGCATCGGTTTATCTAACATGGAGGAAGGAGATTTGAGGCCAGTATATGGGTTTCAATGGAGGCACTTTGGTGCCAAGTAAGATAACTAAGCCTACCGAAACAACGTTTTTATAAAATTCTGTAGTTCAATTTTATCAATCTATCGTATATTCATGTCAGAAGAATATTGTCAGATATACTGACATGCACGCCGATTACTCTGGGAAAGGTTGATCAGTTGTTTGATGTAATTGACAAAATAAAGAACAATCTAGATGACCGCCACATTATAATGTCAGCCCTTCCTCCTTATCACATGTTTGCACAGGTTGGTGGTAATCAAACTTGAGCATTTGTTCAAACTACATACATTTGTTGCATTTTCTGAGATATAGTTAAATTTTTATCATTGCCTGGCATGCCATAAAAGTACATTTATGTCTTCATTGATTTATATAGAATAGTGTATTTTATAAACACACTCTTCTAGTTAATTTAGATGGTCATCTATTGTTCTGACCATGGTGATACAATATATACAAATTTATCTCAATGGGTTTCTGTTAAGGTAATTTATGTTTTGAAATTATATTGGCTTTTTTGATACTAAACAGTATGAAATGTACATAAAGGATCCTTTTGAATAACATCTCAGTTTTTCTTTAGTGAGCTAGAGAAACAACATTGAGTAGAATCACCATAAACAGTGACCTGGATATAGTAAATTCTAAGATTTGAAACCTTGAATAAAAATCGTTTATGTAACAAGCTTAAACAATAATGCGCTTAAATTATAGCAGGCTGAATATTACTGTTGATTTGGATGCTATTATCTCTCAAACTATTCTCCATAACAATGTTATTCATAGTTATATACCAATAACAGCCTTGCTTTCATTGCAGATTTAGGCAATATGGTTTGTGGGAGAGGTACAAAGAATTATATCCTAACAGAGATCTAATTTATACTGTTGGAAAAGTAACTACACTATAGATTGGTTCTTCGCCCAGGTTACTAGGTATAGATTAATGAAAATTTCATATTCAAAAGTTAAAATTGCATTAGACTGCGATAAAAATGTGAATTTGTGGTAGTAACAACAATCTATTTTCGTACCAAATGTTTTCGCGAAACATGCAGAAATGTTGGTCAGAAGAGTTACGTGGGTACAACGTCGCAAGTGGAATTTGGACTAAAGCATGTGAACAAAAATAGACCTTACATCCTACGGATGGCACTCGCATCATCCGCACATGCTGAATTACAAGTACACTTCTTCCTCCTACTTTATTTTATTTATTTATTTGGTACCACTTAACTTACTATGTTGTCAAGCAAAAAAGGCCACAATAAGAAGTAAATATTTGACTGATATTTACATTTTAATAAAGAGGAGTTTTTGGTTTGTTTAAAGGTTCGTGTCAATGACTTGGGTGCAAAGACTCCTCATTTTACAACTGGATCGATTGGACAAGACAATTCAATTGCAAGACACGGGATTCATGGTTTATATTGGTTATATAGCATTGATGTTAGCAAATGGATCAGTCAAGGTTCAAATACTATATATCTCACGCAACCAAGAAGTACCAGCCCTTTCCAAGGACTCATGTATGACTACATACGACTTGAAGGACCATTGTCTGAATTTAGTGTCTGAATATGTTTTCATTCTTTTGTAGAGTTATTAAATCTGATTATGTATTTTTCATCAAATTTAATTTTGAATGATAGTAATATTGGATGCAATAATTGTTTGTTATAATCAATAATATATATATAGTCTATTTGAGTACTGTAATAATGGTATCTGAGAATGGTTTTTATGCATCAGGTATAAATAGCTGATGTGATAGAGGGATTAGTTTGCATCGGTTTTTATAAAAAACTGATGCAATAGAGGGATTAGTTGCATCGGTTTTCATTACAACCAATGCAACGTGGGGGCTGTGTTCAAGCAACCAATCATGATATTTTGCATCAGTTGTTAGTAACAACCGATGCAAAAAGGACCTTTTTGCATCGGTTTCAGAACTAATGCAAAAGTGTTAAGCCTGTTGCATCGGTTGTTGAACTGATGCAAAAGGGGGGTAAACAACCGATGCAAATGGCCTGTTTTGTAGTAGTGGTGATTCTTCCTCTTCGGAGGAGTAGTAGTATATGTAATTCATATAGTAGTTGTGGTATGTTGTATCACACTCTTGTTCTGTATTTTTTTGTTTTTCTTAGCAGCTAAGGTGCTCTTACCTTACTCATGTACTTCAAGTCTTTATTACGTTCTTAATAAAAAGTAGACGGTCCACTATAAAACCAGCTGGCCTTGCCAAAAAAAATTTATTAATAAGATCTTAATAATGATTTAGAAATTAATAAAGACAAAAGGTTTATCTTATAGTTAATTAAAGTCTTGGATAATTATAGATTAATTAAATTAATGAAGTAATTAAAAAGAAATTAATTAATCAAGTAATTAAAAAGAAATTAATTTGTGAAGTAATAAAAGAGATATTAATTAATTAATGATTAAGGATTAATTAATTAATAATTAAGGGTTATAAATTAATCAATTAGAGATTAATTCATTAGCAATTATAGATTAATTACTTAATATAAGTAATTAAAAGATTTATTTGTTAAGGGTTAATTAATTATATTTGTAACTAGGGGATAATTAATTAAGAATCAAAGGTTAATTAATTGAGGATAATTAACCAATGGGATAATAACTTGAAAGTAATTATGGATAATTAATTTAGATTGACAATTAAAAAATGATTGATTAATGGTTGCAAATTAATGTTAAGTAAGCATGTTTTAAAAGCAATTAAATTGGTTAGAAATGGTACAGTCAATTTATTTTACTTATAAATGATTAAGATATATTGAATAACTTAGATTATTTGATATCTCTGATATATGATTTGTGATGCTTTGTGATACGAGATACTTTGGTTGAACTGTGATATTGTGGGTTATCTATTTGAGGCGAACTGTTGTGTGAATATGAAATCCTAAATATAAATTATACTGTTTAAACTTAAATATTTGGCTTAAAGAATAACATTGGATTCGAAGAGACCGGGGTCGGGTATTAGTAAATACCCCAAACCACTTCGATTTCTAATCTACAGTAATTCTTTATAGATTTGATATGTGAAATTAATAGGATGGAATGGAATAATTTAAGTAAAATGGACTATTGAAACTAAGTAGTGGTACTCAGGGATTGTTTTGTGAAATAATGTTGGCTTTAACAAGAACAGAACTTGTAGTAAGGTAAAAGTTACCTCGGGTTTCAAAGAATATTTAAATCTGAGTATTACAAATTATTTGGGCTTACTCACGTTGGTTTCCAGCCTGACCTGGGTGTTACTTTGATGTAATGCTTGGGTCAGACCAAGTATTACAGATTTTCAGGTTTGGACGTTCTGGAGCTCAGGAGGCGAGCTGGATGGCAGAAATGTATGGAGTATATTCCGCTGTGTAATAGAGTTGTATTGATAGTAGTCTGGGACAAGGGTACAATTACATCTTTCTTTATATAAATGATTGTACTCTAATGTATTGTTATATAATTGACAATTACAGGTTTCTTTGCATAAATGCTATTATTTGATATTATATTTAATCCGCTACGAATGTGAGATGTTGTTGTTTCCTGTTCTTCTTCTACCTCCTTCTTCTTCTTCTTTTCTTTAACAATCTGAAATTTCCGGCGTTCGATTTCTCAGCACTTCTACCGTGAACGTATTAATGTCGAATTTTTGAGGTCAAAATTTTGGGTCGTTACATTTTGGTATCAGAGCAGAAGGTTAAGCGAGAACCTTGGCTCTGGTGGGTTTACTCATAAGGATAGGGACAATAGTACCCTAGAATGAGTTGAGTGTATGATATAAGATAGCGTACTTGTTATTTTATTATATAAGGATTTTAAAATAGTTTTAAAATAAATGATTTTTATATAAGTTTATATTTTGATATATAAAGCAATATTTTTTTTCTAATTATTAAATATATATTAAGAAATTGATTGTTGGTAATTGAAATTGAATAAGAATATAAGTGGTGTGTGTGTGTATATCCAAATTGGAATTGAATAATATGAACTGTACAATAAGATAAGTTTGAAATGGATTCAAACAAGAGAATAAAATCTTGAAATTTGTAGAAGTGTTTTTCAGAAAGTTGAATTAAGTGTCCCCGATTTTATATTGCAATAAATTATGAGATAATATATAGAGAATTGACTTCCAGATATGATAATGCTGGTTATTATCATAAAACGGTTATGGTATTTAATAATGGGATGTTTGTTTCCTAATGATAGCTAATGAAAAGCGGAATGAAATATTTGAAGGAATAAAATTTAGATAAATTGTGAGGTTTTAAAATCTAAATCCTGAAATTTTGAAATTTGTTTTCAAAATATTAAAAGAAATAATAAATAATATTATTCAGAATATTTTTGAATGTAATCTTATTTTTAAAATAAGAGTTTTTTGTAAATTTAGAAGAAATTTGTTTTGAATTAAAACCAAAGACGGTTTAAAATTTAAAATATGTCTTAGGGTACAAAAGGAATGGATATGTATATATGTGGAATATACATAATAACAAGTTGATTAGATGTAAACACCAGGAGTTGAGTTTTGAATTTTCCCTTAAATGTGATGTAATAACCCAAAGTGAAATAAGTCTTTGAACTTATAAGTGAGAAGGGATATTGATAAGAAATTTAAAATTTGAAATGGGGAATTCAAATTTAGTAAGATTAACTGGATTAAATAAATTGAATTTAACTTAAGGGAAGTTAAATAAGTTTAACAAACAAGTTGAATTGGGAATTTCAAGATGAAATTGAGGTTTAACTTAGGGAAATTAAATGGGTTGAATTAAAGAGGAGTATGTGTGATCTCAAAATGGGTTTGAGATCTGAAAATTAGAAATGGATGCTATTGATGAATGTTTTAAAGGATTTGGATGTTTATTTATTTTGATTTATCCTGATATCATCCTTTTGTTATTAATAATCTATGAAACTGAGAATCAGATTATTTTAATTGAGTTAAGAAGTGGATCGAGATAATATATATCCATTACCGAATTAAGATGGAAATAAAAACATTAATTTGAAACTATTTGAATAGTTTTGATTTTAAGAAATAAAGGTTGAGTATATGGTAATGGAATCACTTCGAACTTAAGATTTAAATGTTAAAAATGAATTTGCAAACTAAAAATTGTTAAGAATTGGTTTTGAAGTTAAAATTGGGTAATAAGTTGGATTTCAAAGATTTAATTGTTTAAAAAGTTTTGAACTCTTATTTGAACTTTGAAATGAGTTAAGTAATAGTAGTTTAAAAAGGAATTTTGAAATTTAGACTCATAATTAAATTGTTTAAAGATTTAGGGTGTTAACTAAAAAAGTAAAGGATAATTTGATTTAAAGGATTAAATCAACATTTGAAAATTTAACTCAAATTTATATAATTCGATATGGTTTAAAGTTGAGATTGGAATTGAAATTTGTTTAAATTGAATTTGATTTGAAGTGAGATTGAAGTTGAATAAGTTTATATTCTAATGAAAATTGTTTTGAATTTGGGATAGCAATTGAAGTTAATTAAAATTGATTGGAAATGGAGATTTGGGAAATTGAACCAGTTTGACTCTGAGACTATTTTCAAATAAATTATTTTAATATAAACTATTTTAAATCTGTTTATCTTGCTATTTACTATACAACCTTTCTTTTTAAAACTCAAACTATCTTATACTTGTTTTACAACTATTTTGAAAATTAATTACTATTTTACATCTGTTTTACAAACAAATCACTATTTTATAACTACTTTATAACTAATTACTATTTTACAATTATTTTGGAATTATCTAACTGTTATACAACTATTTTTCAACTAATAACTATTTTTCAACTACTCAACAATTTAAAACTATTTCAAGCTATTTTCTAAATTCAAGTTGGTCAGAGTGCAAACTGTTTATAAGAGAAGTGATGGCCCAAATGGAAATTGGAGGCAATTGTGAATAAATGAATAGACTCAAAATGAAGGTGAATAGAAAGAATATTGATTTAGCTAATAATCAATGTAGATTAATACGTAGGATGTATGTATATTATTCTATTCGTAGAATGATTTGATCCAGATTCGAGCACAGAGTTTCGAGATAGTATATCGATCTGAGTAGGGATTTTTCACTCGATTTTCGGCGGCGAACACTGGGTATGGATTTTTGGTTGATTCTGGAAATTATCTATCATAGTTAGGGCTATGCAAGGAGAATGACGGTTTCTGATCAAAAAACCAGATCTGAGTCCGCACTAGGAAGTTGGGTGGATGATACTAGTTCAGAAGTAAAATTGTGTGATCAAGTGAGCGATCGGATTTGATATTGCGTACGGATGATATATGTACATCATACGTGCTTGAATGAAATTGATATTGAAATTTTGAAAGAAATGAGAAATGATTTTTGAAAAGAAAAGTATATTTTGAGAAATATATATGAATAAAGGTGGAAGTTGGATATCTTTTGAAATCCACTTTATGAAAAGTAAGTGATATGGTAAGTAATTTTATAAAAGAAAATCAAATTTGAATATTTGATTTAGCATAAATGAAGTATGTATGTATATATATATATTTGTTATACATGATAAACTCCCTTATGTTGAATCTATAAACTAGAAGAAAGGTTTTTGAAAAATATTTGAAGTATAAAAAGAATCTATACAAGTGATCCAAAGATTATTTTCAAGTTTGAAAGGATAAGTTATATATACAAATGATTTTATGAAAATGATTTTGGAAAAGGTTTTGAAACCTGTGGATTTAGGAAAGGCTTTTATTTTTGGAAAAAAAATCAATTTTGGGAAATTATAAAGCCAAGTTTGGAACTATCGATTTGAGATATCAATTTTTAGTAAAGCAGATTTTTATGTGAATCATAAAGAGTATGATTTGAAAGATACTATATGTGTATAGTATAAAATGTTTTGAGATTGGCTTTGGGGAAAAAGGCGCTCCCATGAAATGAACTTCATAGAAGTTCCACGGGGTGGTTCTGCCTTGAGCCTTAAGGGGGAGGCTCTAAATTTGATCCTGAGAGGAAGTCCGGACTAACTGAAGTCCTGAGGATTTTGTGTAGGTAGCGAAAGTCGAGGGTGCTGATGCCTACAGAGACATTTGGGTTATGTTGTGACGACAGCGTAACTCAATGTCACTACGATCTACTACAGACCATAGCGGAAGTCGTGTGGCCGTGAGAGCCAACGGTTTATGTTTGATTTTGCCGTGATGGCAACAAAACATCGGTAGACTGCGATCTATGAAGATATAGCGAAAGTTGTGAGGCAGTGAGAGCCTAAGGCTACATTGGGACTCGATTGATGTAGTCTGCGATCTATGTAGGAGTGGTGAAGTTTCATTTGGCAGCGAAATTCGAGGGCGCTTATGCCTACAATTACATAGAGTTTTGCCGTGATGACGACATAACCTGGGGTGTAGCTGCGATCTGTGGCGGGTTCCATGGCGTAATCGAGGGGTGTGGAGTGCCTACAGTTATCTATGGATTTTGCCTGGATGAAAACGTAACCATCGGGTTAACTGCGACCATGGAGGGGGTAATGATTTCCAGAGCATTCTTACCAAAAATGTTTCCTATATTCTAAAAAAAAATTCTATATTTTCACAAAGTTTTCGAAAATGTTTTCCCACTATTTTCACTGGGTGTTGAAAAAGGGTTTACCAAATACTTATAGATTTTCAGTCCTACGCCTGATCAATTATGACCGAATTTCTATGAGAATAAGGATGGACTTGTTGAGATATCGAGTTATAAAAAGTATTTTTAGAAAATTATTTTGATAATATTATATAGACTGTAAAGTGTTTTAACAATTCTTAATTAAAGAGTTTATAGATTAAAATGTTCAAAGAACAATTTAACTAATAATAAGCATTTTAATGAGTTCTGGTTTCGTTCCTTTTCAGGGACGAAAAGATTCAAAGGGGGAAGGAATGTGATAACTCAAATTTTTGGGCATCAAGTAATTGGATAGTTATCTGATTTTAACTATTGAAAACACTGATTTATAAGTCGAACAAATGAATCTGATAATAAATATTTATATTTGGATAAATATTTATTTGACAATCTCCTATTTTTTTTTTAAAATTGGCAAAATTATTATTTTCAAACAAATTAAAATTTTTGTTTGTTTAAATATATATATATATATATATATTTATCTGAGTTGATTTTAAATTGAATTTGAATTCAGGATTGAAACTCAAAAGATAAATATCTTTTGATTAAATTGGATTTAAAAATAATAATGTATATTTATTTTAATTAGTATATAAGAAATTCTATATTATTTTCTTTAAAGGATTTTATAAATATAAATTAATAAAATGTATTAAACTAAAAATAGTAAATAAATATAAAGTTTATAAAAACATATTAAAAATTTATTAAATCATGCATAATAAAAGTGTTGAGATATTAGCATATAGTTTAACAAATGTAAGTTAATGAACATATGCTAATGACAAATGGAAGTAAATTAAACAAGTGTTATAATTTATTTAATTTTATTTTATTTTTAAAAATTATTAAAAACAAGGCTATAAATATACATATACTCTCTCTTTCAATCTTTTTCTATCTTCATTTCAAAACTAGCAAAAACAAAAGCCTGTAAACATTTTCAAACCAGAGATAAATTCAAAGAGCATATTCATTTCAGTTTTAAAAGCAAAATCATCTCAGCAATCAACTACCTCAAATCATCAAGCAAATTCAACTAATCAAGGCTTAAATCGTCTCAACAGCAAAGTGATTTCTAGTTTCAAGTTTCCAGTTTAAAGGTCGAGCATTTTTTTTCAGTTTTCAAAATCAAAGAAAGCATTTTCAAGTTCTTGTTCAAATCTAGCATTCCTATTTCAAAAGCTCTCTGTTCATTGTTTTCTTGGTGAGTAAACATTCTTCTTAAAAGCTTAAGTTAATGATAATCCGTTGCATGTAAATTTCCTAGAATGAATTATGCTTTGCATGTATATATAATTATGATTCCTGTATGTAGGCATATGTGCATGTCTGTGTTGCTCCATTCTTTGTTCACAGAGTTTAAAATCTAAATAGAAATTCAAATTTCCTCATCTAATCTCTGATAGGCTTAGGAATTCAAACAAGTTGTCTTTGATTAAACCTAAACTAAGATTTAAAAATATATTTAAGTATGATTGGTTTATATATTATTTTGAAAATCAAGAAGAACAGTGGGAAACTTAAAACATGTTAAAATCAATTATCATGATTTGCTGATTCAGGTATATATTCTAAATCGACTTTGAAAACTAGGATTTTAAAAGGAAAATTCACGATTTTTAAGTAGGTAAATTGTAAGAATTTCGGGGTTCATCAGATTTTGGGTTTGGGATTTTTTCTGGTGATCAGGGAACTCGCAAAGGTCGGGACCGCTACTGGAGATGGCATGGGTGTAGTCGAGCTAAGGAAAAATTTTAGGTGGATTTATAAACCACTGAGGCGACGTCACGGCGATGGGTTAGGGTTTAAACCTGGTTTTGATCGAGGCTTGAATTTTGGGTTGCTACGTCATCTATGGATCACCGGACTTGATCAAAGATTAGGGGATGGAAGTGTCAGTCTTCAGGGGAGCTATGGACGGAGTTTCATGAGTGCCGATGGTCGGCTTCGTCGGGTCGAGGAGTTTTTTGGTGATGGTTGTTGTTCCAGATTGATCGAAATTGTCCGTTTTCGTTTCATGTTCGATCTTTGAAGTCTAGATGGTCGGTCGCTTTGAGGAGGCGGTCGCCGATCTATGGGGAGTGATTGTCGATGGTCAGAGTGGCGAATTCCGGTGTGCACGTGCACGTCAAAGTCTGGTCTTAGTGTTGAGAAGGGGGCCTGTGTCTCGGGGTGGATCTTGGGAAAGAAGCGTTTAAGCTTGAGTTGGGCTTCGAGACCTTCGCGTGTGTATTTTGTTACCGAATTTTAAGTTTTAAAACTAAAACTAAGTTTTAAAAAACGAAGAAAGGTGAATTTCTCGGGTCTGGACTCGAGTACGTACTAGGTTGAACCCAAAGAAGATTTATAACAGTTTTAAAATTTAAATAAAAGCAAGTTTTTGAAATTTAAAATAAATGAAGTCTAAATCTGTTCTTAAATAAATTTCTTTTATATGTGGTAAATGTCTTTATTTAATAATTGGTTTAAAAAAGTTGAATGATTTATGTTACTTAAATTAATTAAATTGATTCTTAAGTTTATTTTAAACTTAATTTAAATATGTAATTAAGTAGTTAATTAAAGAAGTAATATGTTTTATATCATATGTTAATGATAAGTGATTTTAAGATTTATTTAAGATCTTAATAATGATTTAGATTAATAAAGATAAAAGGTTTATCTTATAGTTAATTAAGATCTTGGATAACTATAAATTAATTAAATTAATGAAGTAACTAAAAAGAAATTAATTAATGAAGTAGTGAAAGAGAAATTAATTAATTAATGATTAAGGATTAATTAATTAATAATTAAGGGTTATAAATTAATCAATTAGAGATTAATTAATTAGTAATTAGAGATTAATTACTTGAATGATAATTACTTAATGTGAGTAATTAAAAGATTTAGTTGTTAAGGGTTGATTAATTATATTTGTAATTAGAGGATAATTAATTAATAATCAAAGGTTAATTAATTGAGGATAATTAACCAATGGGATAATTATTTAATGAAAGTAACTGTGGATATTTAACTTAGATTGATAATTAAAGAATGATTGATTAATGGTTGCAATTAATTAGTGTTAAGTAAGAAGGTTTTAAAAGCAATTAAATTGGTTAGAAATGGTATAATTAATTTATCTTGCTTATAGATGATTAAGATATATTGAATAACTTAGATTATTTGATATCTCTGATATGTGATTTGTGATATGAAATACTTTAGTTGAACTGTGATATTATGGGTTATCTATCTGAGGTGAATTGTTGCGTGAATACGAAATCTTAAATATAAATTATATTGTTTAAACTTAAATATTTGGCTTAAAGAATAATATTGGATTCGAAGACACCGGGGTTAGGTATCAGTAAATACCCGAAACCACTTCGATTTGTAAGCTACAGTAATTCTTTGTGGATTTGATATGTGAAATCAATAGGTTGGAATGGAATAATTTAAGTAAACTGGACTATTGAAACTATGCAGTGGTACTTAGGGATTGTTTTGTGAAATAAGTGTTGGCCTTAATAAGAACAGAACTTGTAGTAAGGTTCAAGTTACCCTGGGTTTCAAAGAAGTTTTTAAATCTGAGTATTTCGAATTATTTGGGTTTACTCACGCTGGTTTCCATCCTGACCCGGGTGTTACTATGATGTAATGCTCGGGTCAGACCGAGTATTATAGATTTTCAGGTTAGGACGTTTTGGAGCTCAGGAGGCAAGCTGGATGGCAGGAACGTATGGAGTATATTCCACTGTGTAATAGAGTTGTATTGATAGTAGTCTGGGACAAGTATACAACTGTCCAGTTTATGTATAAATGATTATACTCTGATGTATTGCTATAAAATTGACAATTATAGCTTTCTTTGTATAAATGCTATTATTTGATATTATATTTAATCCACTGCGAATGTGAAATGCTGTTGTTTCCTATTCTTTTTCTATCTCCTTCTTCTTCTTTTCTTTAACCATCTGAAATTTTTGGCTTTCGATTTCTCGGCACTTCTACCGTAAACGTATTAGTGTCGAATTTTCGAGGTCGTAATTATGGTTCGTTACAGGATATCTTATCACACTCCAATCCTTTCTTTGTGAAAACCCTTTAGCAACTAGTTTAGCCTTATATCTCCTATCATCCTTCACCTTGAATACCCATTTGCGACCTATGGCTTGACTTCCTTGAGGAGGTGGTACCAAATCCCAAGTCATATTTTTCTTCAATGACTCTAACTCCTCTTCCATAGAGCACATCCACTTTGAACTGTCACATGACTTCAAAGCATCATCAAGGTCAAGCGGCTCCTCAAGAACCACATGTAGGGCATAATCAAATCGATCACTGAAACAACCCACCTTTTCAGACAGTTTAAAATCGAAAATAAACCACACATGTCAATAAACCATCAAAAAGGGAGGATTGTTAATTGGGTAAACAAGAAAATAAGAAAAGAAAAAGGACAAACATAGAATCTCACAACGGGACTGTAAAATATAATAATCAAATAAACAGTTCGTGAAGCTGTTTATATAATACATTTGATTATAATCTATACAACATTTATCAGAGTTATATATACATCAGGGATAAATAAATAATGCAGTAGACAACATGATGTAGGAATACAAATAGAAATAATATACCAAATCTTCGACTTCATCCTCCAGAATAAATATTCAATAAGATGAAAAACTCAGGACTGACTCGAGCATAACGAAAAATTAAACATCGAGTCAGGACTAAAATAAACTTATGCAAGTCAAATCAATATAACCGATGACATGAGTGTAACGGCGCTAGAGATGTTTCCGGAATTTCACATCTCCTATCCAGTGTATAACGTGAGTGCAATAACTCAAAAGATCTTACAGGATTTTCCATCTCTTAAGGATCCGTCAAAATATTTTTATGTAGTAGAATATACTATATATATAATGCCTAGTCAGCAAAATAAATATTAAAATAGTATTAAGGCTTTACATTGATCCCCCTTAACGCGTTTTTAAGCATTGTCGTACAGTTTGCATACAAAACACCAGATAACAGTCAGTGGATAGGGATGCATCATGATACGACAGCACTAAACCAAAATCGTATGGGTCTCTTTTAGGGATAAAAGTATGACAAGGCACGTAAGGCAATGCCCAAGGTAGGATCTCGGATCGCAGGGCTGGTGGTAACGCATCATAGCCATGACCGCCCACCGCGTCCATCTATCCCATATCGAGTCAAAGGGAGGCTATCCGAAATCAAGGTGCACTAATCAAAACCAATATCAAGAGTAATAATATGGATCGAGTCCAAGAATATCGAAAAATGGAGTTCCGCTTGCGCTAATTAGCCCTCTTGGCTCTGTCAAGCCATCATGTTGTAGTCATTTCAAATTGGCACAAGTGCCAGGTCTATCCATCATCGTTTTCTTTCTTCAAATCTAGCAAACGACGTCAAATCCAACCACTTTGTCATGGGTCATCACTCTCTGTACACCGTTGTTAAAGTGGTTCCGGTATCGACAGATAGTATGCCCATATCCAGCTCTAACCTCTTTAACGATCGAACGTCGTTTTACATACCCGTTGGTACTTTTACATTTCGAAAACAGTTCATACTTGATATCAAAATATCATATTTGCTTTAAAATCAAATCCACTTCGAAATCATCATATTTACTCAAAATATACCATTTCACTTTGTAAATCATTTTCGTCTTAATATCACAATTTTGATTACAAAATGGTTTCTAATTTACATTTGGGTTAAAACTTCATTTAACCCCATTCGTATTTAAATCCATGATTTAAAATAAACATTTCACCCTTGACCTATTTAAATCTTTGAAAAATAGTTTGAATAGTTTTAAAATAGTTTAAATAATTAAAATAGCTAAAACGGTTTAAATGGCTAAGTCGTTAAAATAGTTTTAATGGTAAGAATAGTTAAAATAGTTTAAATGGTTAAAATAGTTTAAATATTAATATGGTTATATAGCAAAATAATTTGGAAACCGAAATAATTTGTATATCTAAGAAGCTAGCTTTTAAATAGTTTTATATTAAATTATTTATTTGAAAATAGTTTCAAAGTCAAACTAGTCCAGTTCAAACTTCCCAACTCAAATCAATTCAATTTCCCTTCAATGGCTTCAATTTCGATTTAAATTCAAATCAATTTCACTTTGATTTCAAATTCATTCATTTCTGATTTCAAATCCAATTAAATCGATTTTAATTTCAATTTATATCGAATTCGAGCTCGATTTTGAAATATCGATTCAAACCTTTAAATCAAATTATCCTACAATATTCAGTTGAAATTCCAATCTGCGAATATAATTCAATTTTGACCTCAATTTCGAAATATCTTTTTTATATCACTTTACTTAGTAAAATTCAAGGTTCGAATAAAAGTTCAATCTTTCAAAACAAATCGATTTTCGAAATTTCCAATTATATTTCGATTATAACTTCAAAACCTCAACTTCGATTATTAAGCAATTCCTTTTAGCCAAAATTTTATTTCACATTTCAAACTCGAATTTGGGATTAATTCGATTTCTATAAATTTGGTTTTTATTTCTTTTGCATTTAAGTAATTTCAAATCAAGGATTTTATAATTATTTAATTTAACCAATCCGATGTCCATATATAATTTTCGATCCTATGGCCAAGTGATCAGTTATTTCAATTAAATTTCAGGGATGGATATCTATCATTTAAATCCAAATCACAATGTCATAGGTATACATCATTTCAACCTATTTATTAATTTATTTGAAATAATTCAATCTACAGTTTTATACACTGTAAATAATATATAGGATGGAATATATATATATATATATATATATATATATATAAAGAAATAAACATCCAAACATCCAAATATCAACCATTTTGCGTCCATTACAATCAATCATACAAACAGACGATAAAATTCACAACAGTTTCATAGTTATTAATATTGGGTAATTTACTAGCAATTCAATTTCAATTTCAAATTTAACTATCAATTTTTAATTTATAATGGTTAATTCATATGACAATCAAATTTATCAAACAACGACCAGTCAATTCACGTCACTTCATAAATTCAAATATAACTAACATAAAAATATTCTAGTACGTTGTGAGCGTTATAAAACACTCAACTTGATTTTTAATTTTTAAATTAAAATGAACGGTGTTCGGTTTAACAAAAAATTAAATTAGCTCCAAACGTCCCCAAACTAGCTCCATCACGTGGTGTACGCGAAGATGAACCCAACGCAATTCGTTTTGTCCGATTTCAACCTCGTTTGAAAGAGATATAACATTTATAAGTTATACGAAATTATAATTAAATTAGTTAACAAACGAACTATTTCTAATTACTCTAAAACTAATCTGCACCATTCATTATTAAATCGGAAATTTTGGTCGTGCTTCTTTTTATTCTCTTATGTGACTACCAGGCAAACTAATGCACGAAACCCAAAACTCAAGAACAATGATCGATGGCTACGCCTCCCATGCTTCACCAGAGGTTGATCGAAGGCTGCCACCCGAAGCATCTACCCATGCCACGCCTCTGATCAAAGTCCGGCCGCACCTTGATGTTTCCCCTCTCTAGATTTTGCCTCCAAACGTACGGCAAACATAAGCCATCTGGCGCCTCCACATCACTCCACATTAGATCTTTACCATTGATATTGTAGAGCTTGGAGGGCTCTACACTTTTCATTTAGAAGTTGAAGCTTGATATCAAGTGGATCTCGAGATAATTTAAGACGAATATCGACCATTAATGGCCTTTGATATAAAGAATATGGCGGCTTCAAAATTTAGGCTAGAATTTTACTGTTTCAAACGTGTGTGTGTATATATACGTAACTATATTATTTTAATATTATTTTTAAACTTTTTCAGACGAACTCCAACGAAGCGATCCACCAAGCGTTTATAATTTTTACCCCTATTCCGAACACAATAGAACATGTTTCGAGGCCTAATTCGATCGTATGGGGAAGATAGCTTTTCAAATCAATATGATATATTAAATTTTTGATATTTATTTCATGCGTTTCTATTCTGTACGAGCAAACGGTAACTCCAAAATGCAATGAAATTTGAAATCCGATAATAATACACTATTACAGATCCAATGAAACTGGTTTCATCGAATTTCAAGACTATGCCCCAGATCGCTATTTTAACTTCTAGATTACAACGTAAAATTTCCAATTTTTAATTATTCACTTTTAAATCCAATTTTAAAGGTTAACAATCTTTATTTTTGTTTTAAATAAAATTTACATTAACTTCCGATATCATTTTCAATCGGTTAAAATTCATAATTCAATTATTCGAATAATCACAATATTAAATTTAAACAATTTGGATTATTCAATAAATCATTATCTTTTGAAATATATCTGAATGATCTTACAAGATTTAACTTTTAAAACAAATTCAAAATATAGAACAACCATTTCTATTTTACAGTTATTCAACTCCTGTTATTTAATTATTCAAATAATTTTTAATATTGAATTTAAACAATTTAATTGTTCAATATCCAACAAATTTAGTATTGGATTTTAAATGAATTATAGTTATGAAGATCATTTTACCTCTATCAAAATAATTCACAATTATTATTCAACTTCAATTATTAATCATAAACCCAGTAAATATAAAATTTCATTTCAATACTCGTTATTACTTAAATCTTCAAATTTAGTTTATTAGTAATTTCATTCAAGTTCATAACCAATAACTTACATTCAAAATCATTAAATTTTTATTTTAAATCATTTTTATTTAATAATTACATTAAATTTAATAATTTAAAATAGCTAAAAATATGGGTCGTTACAATCTCCCCCACTCAAGATTTTTCGTCCTCGAAAAGGAACTGAGTAGAGAGTTTTACATTTGATATATTTTAATCAAAATAATCAACATATAAAACAATAAGATCTTATTGGAAAACTTTCACTATGCTTCCGTTATGCCACTCTGATCGGCTTATGGAATCACACTTTAGTGATAAAAACAAATTACAAAATTTTAAAGCTCCAAAAATGTTCTAACACCCAAATTTACGAAATTTTTTGGCAGAGTCTCCTTTGCGCGGCTCGATCGACACAACTATAAAACGCCTCTACGGGCCCCAAACCAATAAAAGAAACCAAAAGTGTGACGACCCGGAATTTCTAGCAATATCAATTTAATAATCTGCATCAAATATTAAATTGATTTTATATATTTTGGTTAATTAAATTTGAATTGATACTTTTCTTTTAATAAATATTCAATTGATAAATTTTGTCCGTTAGAAATTAATTGTTTGTTTTCTACTTATACATGTATATATTTGTATACATTGTAAATAAATGAATTTGTTTTAAAATTTAATTAATAAACTATGTTTAAATACTAATGTATATATTTTAGTGAATTAGAAATTATGTTTTATTTAATATAAACTTTTCAAAGGCTAAATAAATAAATATAGAGTTTTAAATATATAAGTAAATGTTTAAATAGTTCAGGACTCATTTTAACTTAAGTTTAAATTTAGAATTATTAACAAAATGATTTGTTTTCTTTTCTTTTTAGTATAGTTTGATTTAAAATATGAATTTAAAATATATATGAGTTTTAAATATATTTTTGTCAATAAATACATTATCATACATAATAAAATATGTAGTTTATAATAAACAGATAATCTATTCTATCTATCTTTTCAAAGTGATCAATGGTTTATAAAATAAATAAAATTAAAATATGCATATAGAAATATAAGTAAGTACATAAGTTAAATCACAATAGCATAATAACTATAAAGTTAAATTAGTTTTCAAACATAGACATAAAACAAAATATACATAAAGACATACTGTATAAGTTAAATAAAAGTAAACATATAGGATACACTCATAGATTAAAGCTAAATATAGATACATTTTATATTTACAATAACAAGACAACAATAAACAAACTAGAAACAAAATCATTTTTTTTAAGTTTGTAAACTATTATCAATGTACTGCAGTAAATGTATATGTTTAAAGCATTAAGATAAAATATCTCTGTTTTGTTGTACAAACATTATAATACTATAACCTGTAGATGCAAGTATGTATATTAACTTATCTTCATGTCAGTTGAGTGTATCTGGAAAGCAAGACAGTAACAAAATCCAAAGTATATGCAAGCTACTGAACAATAGTAAACTGCAGTATATAAATATATGTATATGTTTAAAATATCAAGAACAAAAGAATACTAACTGGAAGGCAAATGACAGTAAGAAAACTGATTTAAAGTATTGAGTAACAATTATATGTGCAGGCCAAACTGAATGAAATTCATGACAGTAACAAAAATAAATACACAACTGTATATGTGTATGAAGCTTGCTTAGGAAGATAGTATTAAATATCTTAAGCTAACAAACAAAAACTAATTAATGTAAAAATCTTTTAGTAAACTAAGTATACATATCAGCCACCATTAATAAATATCCTGTTTTAAAATCTGTACAAACAAGATTTTAGTGTTATATTGTACAAATATTTGTCTCAGATTTTTGAAACATAATAATAAGCATGTCTGCATATTTTCCATGTCTCTTTTCTTTCTATAAATCAGTTTCATCTTTCTTCAATTCGAACTGGAAAAAAAAAGAAAAGTAAACTTCATTTCAAACTCAAACAAACAAAGCTTCAGTTTAAACAACAACTTAGCAAAACAGTGGATCAAACAGAAAGGATTTTAAGTTGTTTTAGGTTTCAAGTGTAAGGATCTGTTTACATTTGTAGGCTCTGTTCTTTTCTATTTCAGGTGAGTAACAATAACTTTTTAATAAATTTAAAGTATAAGATTGTTGTTTATATAGACGAATGCTTATGTTTGTATCTTTATACATATGGATGTTCTGTGAATAATGATTAGCATTTGTGTGCAGGCTGTTAATCACATATGTTCTCTGTTTTGTGTTTTAAACATAGATTTTGATTTAAAGAATCATTTACAACTGATTTACTCGATATTTAAATTTAGTATTAAAACAAAAGTTGTCTGTTACTAGGTAAATTAAGTTTTAAAAACTTATTCAAGCCTAAACAGTTTAACAACATCTTTGGAAATTAAGAAAAACTGAACTAAACTACAAATTAGTCAAATTTCGAATTGCTAAATTTACAAATTCAGGTATACAAAGTAAATCAGTGAACCATAACATGATTTTTAGAGGATAAATCATAATTTTAGTGGTGTTTTAGGAGAGCAGTTAGTGTTTTAATGTTTTGGGTATTTAGTGTTTCCATGGTCGATCAAGTGGATATGGGGGGTTGAGCTTCGGTCGGGAGGTAGAGGACTGTGCCGTGGTGTTAGGAAAAATAGGGGATGGCGGCGCAAATGGTGGTGGAAGCGTCGGTGGGGGTTTCAAGTTTTGAAACCTAATTTCACTACACTTGAAGTTTGGGATCACCGCGGCTAGCTTAGGCGACCGAGGGTCGCATGTTTTTGCAGGGAGGTAGGGGAGATATAGTCGAAGGAGTAGCCGGAGTTTGGTGGTCTCCGGTGGTGGGACCGCCGCGTGCGTGGAGTTGACAGGTTTGATAGTTGTGAGGTCGTGTGTTTTTCAGGTTTTGTTTTTTTATCCTCCTGTTGTTTTTGCGCGCATGAAGAACTCGAAGCAGCTTGAGTTTTTACTCGGGGGAAACTCGCGTATAACTCGGAGAGAACGCAGGGGTGCTCGGTTTTTAGAGTTCAGGTTTGTAAACCTGAAACTGTTTTAACAGTTTCAACTGTTTTAAAACTTTGTTTTAAAATTTAAAATCAAAGTTAAAATCTAGATTTAAATCAAAATTTAACTGTGAATTCCAGTCAGTTTTGAAAATAAGTTGGGTATAAATAAGTTTTCAAAACTTAAATTATTTTAATAATTTAAAAGTGCCAAATGTTTAAGTTTATTCAAAAGGGAGTTAAATTCAAAAATAAATTATAAATAGTAAAAGAAAGTACTTAGACAAGTTAACACCAAGGGGATCAGGACTTAGCTATGAAAAGCTAGATTTGGGAAATAAAATAAAGTTTTATAACTTAAATTTATTCAAATAAATTTTAGGTGTAATTAAATATGTAAGTTAAAAAGGGGTTTTGAAAATAAGTTAGTGTAAACATTTTATTAAGATAAATTTTAAATTATTTAAATAAATGTTTAAACATATTAGAGATAAGAATTTAAATCAATTATAAGAACAATTTGAAATTTTGGAATTTTATATGTTTTGATCTTTAAGTTAATTAGGCAAGAATACTTAATGATGAATATTAGTTAATTTATTAATTATAAGTTTAAAGGTAGTATTTAAAGTCAATTAATGAATTAATTAACTAATACGAGATTAAGAACCATAAATTAGATATTTATTTAAATTAATAAATTTTTATGATGAGTAATATAAGTTACTTAAATACAATAATAATCATTAACAAGATTATTAATACAATAATAATCTTTAAATAAGTGTTAATGAAAATCATTAACAAGATTATTTATAATTAATTAAAGTAATTGATTTTTAATAAATTGGATTAGTTAATAAGATAATAGTCATTGTAATAGTTTAAATGTGAATTATTTATTTGAAAAGTAATTAAGAAATTAATTACTTATTTACTGAGTAAATTGATTTGATTTGAGTTAATTAATTTAGTTTAATTAACTGATATTTTGGAAGTAAATTACTTAGAAAAGTAATTGAAGAATAATTACGGGATGTAATGAACTGGATGATGTTGTTAATGGAAGTAATTGAGACTATAATTACTAAAAACAAGGGATTAAGTAAGTTTGTTATTGAAAAGTAATTAATTTAGGATGATTAATTACTGAATATATTAATCAAGAGGATTAATATTTGTAATTTAAAGATGTGTATTCTTAATATAATTAACAAATGAAAATGAAATTAGAAATCATTAATTAATATAATTAATGATGGGAATTAGAGAAATTGATTTATTTGAGAATAATAAATCAACAAGATAATTAAATGGAAATAAATCAATATAAATGTAATTAATGGAGCATAATTACTCAGAATAGTAATTGGATGATCATTACTTGATGAAGTTAATACAAGATGATTTGTAAGTAGAGTAATTTGAGTAATTTCTTTTATAATTAATCAAAGGATTAGTTTATGGGAATAATTAATCATGGAATGATTAATTTGTTAATAAGTAATTAAGAGTAGTTAATTACTGGTTTGTTATTAATCAAGGGGTGATTAATAATTGTGTTTAAGTAAAGATTAATCACTTAATTATTTTAAATGAGTAATTGAATATAAATTGAAGATCATTAATTAATATAAATAATGATGCAATTGAGAATTGTAAATCAAGGAATAATTAATAGGAAAGTAATAAAATGTTAATCTATTATGAATGATTTAGAATAATTCATTTGAGAATTAATTTAAAACTAAATTACTTTTTGTAATTAGAGATTGATTAATTAATTTAATTAATAATTGTGAGAGCAGGATTTATGGCATGAGTAATTAATTTAATTTATTTTAAATTAATTAAAATGGAAGTAGTTAATTTAATTCATTTTAAATTAACTATAGCTTGTGATTCATAAATCATTGTTGATGGATGATATTGATATTTCATTGTTTGATTGTGACCTCAGAAATGAGTTGGATAATGTCTATGTGATATGAGATGCTTGGTTTAAGTATGATAATGTTTAATTATCTGTTTGGATGATGATATTAATTATCTGTTTATGATGATGATGTGATTATCTGTTATGAGATATGAATTATCTATCTGTGCATATTGATGATATTGAATTCACTGTTAAGACTAAATAGACAACTTGGCCTTAAAAGACACGCTTTGGATTTCGATGAGACCGGGATCGGGTTTTCCGCATTAGGAATATCCGAAAACCACATTGATTCCAAATTAACGATAGGTCGTGAATCTGAAGTGAAGATGAAGGTTCAGAATGCAAGGGTTATCGTCGTTAACTCTGAGGGTGATTCCAAAATGAGTGTAACGAGATGATGCCTTCGGTTTCGTTCGAACCCGGAACGAACTTGTATGGATTGAATGCTTTCAACACATCGTCAGGCGGACGATGAGCATTCTAAGAATATGTTCTATAAAGGTAATCGTAACCTCAAGCCTCATAAACCGGGAATGGCTAAAACAGGGGAGGTGCAGCAAGGTTAGGTGGGTCATGCCCAAGCAGGATAAGGATATTCCCCAGTCTAGATGTCCCTTTTTATTCGGCTTAGTGGGCGGTTGGTCTGCAGCCAACTGCGGGGTTTATCTTGTTCGGGACTGTTCAGTAAGGAATGGTTCCGGCCTTGTGTTGCAGGGGATGAAGGGAGTAATCCTCGGTACGTTGATCTAGACCACGTACTGTGACGGGCGGTACCCCAGTAGCCCTGCCATTGTATGGAATCCAAAATCCAATAATTGCCAACGGTTTTGATTGTATTACCCACTTTTGTGGCTAGTAGCTGGAATTTAATGAATGTAACAATTTCGGCTATTTTCTATTTACTTGAAAACCCTAGACCTATTATAATATCACTGGATTTCCTATCAAATGTTTTGGTTAGCGTAAGGTAAAAACTTTTCCATGTTTATGTGTGGGAAGTCTTACGTGATACCTTTTATTTTCAAAGGATTTTCAAAATTAAGCAACTTTAACCTGTTACTCATACCAGACCCATGTCTGACCCGAAGTTTATTTTTGTTTTTCATAAACTCTCGGGTACCCAAATTTTTACGGGTAGCCAAGGGATTCAGGTTTAGCTTTGACGAATTTTGGAGGAGCAATGGAGCAGGAGGCTTCAGCGTTTAGATAGATATATATAGTTCCACTGTGTGGTATCTCTGTAATGTATTGTGTATTGAGTTGTATAACTAGACAGGTGTTTATAACTGTCTAGTATGTGATGTACTATATGTAGCACTCTGATTGATGTTATATATTATGTAAATATTTATGTGATTAATATATTTTATTCGTTCCGCTGTAAGATTCTGATATTGTTGTTCTTTCTTCTCTATCTTTTCTATTTTCTCACCCTTTTCTTTCTTATTAACGATGCTACTTCTTGGGAGTAGGAAGTGGGGTCGTTACAGTGGTATCAGAGCGCTAGGTTAAGCGAATACCTAGGCTCTTAAGTGATTTCTTTCCTGAGAGAGCGTATTTGTAATTTTAATATATATATATATATATATATATATATATATATATATATATATATATTTCTATCTGTTTGTTGGATTACCTGTCCGTGCTTTCCAATATAAGTATAAGTGTAAATTGAGTAGTGGTGTGTGTAACACGACTACCTGTGGTTAGAAGTATATTTGACGAGACTGTAGATCTAATACCGTCTCGAGTAAATTTGTGGTGTAAGGATTTCACCTAATCTCTGGAGGAAACCTGTTAAGATTTGGAGTCCATTTTTGTTGTACAAGATTGGATGAGTAGAATGTGGATTTTGTTAGTTGAGCATAAGCTAGGAATATTATCTTGGTAACTCAAGAAGTAGTAGTTGTGTGTTGAGATGCAGTAGCGATGGGTTATTTCTGCAGAAGTTCTCGAGGATCTTTGGATAAGGAAGTCTGTCTGCATTAGTTTTGAGACCTGAGTTTTTCGAGGAGTTTTGGATTAAGGAGTTTTGGCATCAGCAGCAGTGTTGCAGCTCAGATTGTTCTATCGGCACGCGAGGAGGTCATCTGTCAGCAGTTCTTTTGAGGTGAAGTCCAGAGGCAGTGTTGTGAAACCATTTCTTCAATAGATTGGCTGGGTAAATTTAAGCTGTTCAGATAGGTAAGGAGAGAACAGTTTTCTTTGGATATTAGCTTGGATTGATCGCAAAAGTGACTTGCGATAGTTGAGTATTCTCTGGGATGGCAGAATTTTTCTGGATATCTTTGAAAAGTCGGTGATTTGCCTTAACATCTGAGGAGTTGAGTTTGGTATCAACTGGATTTCAGAAGTAATACCGATGGTTCAGCTTAGTAACAGAATGGTTTCTAGAGAGAGGAATTGGTGAAGCGACTCAAGTTTTGGAGGAATTTCTGAGTTCTATTTTGGATCTGCTGAATCATATTTTTGTAATGTGTTGTCCAGTTATGCTTATGTGCATCATTAGCATTTTCATCCATCCAGATCAGAGTTGTGCAGCGGAAGCAGTTGGAAGTGCATTTGTTTTTCTTTTCTGGGAAAGAGGGGATGTTTTCTACTAATGATAGTAGAGGTTGAGTTCTTGGTTTTGGTTGGTTTTGAGGAAATTATTCTACTAGATTGTTTTTGGATTCAGATTGTTTTAGGAGTTATCAGCAAGGTTGAGCTGATCAGTAAGTCGAAGGCAGCTCTGGATTGTCAGAAGTATTTGGTGGATAAGAGACAAAGAAATTTGGATTTGGGAGTCGGAGATTTCATTTTGTATGAATTTTCTCTGATTCGAAGGAGTTCTATAGATTAGTAGTATAGACTGATTGGATTCTATAGATCGAGTATTCCGGTGTTATACTGGGAAACTCTAGGGAACTCTATTTTGAATGGATTGTTAGTTTTGTTGATTGAGTAGATTGGTTGTGATGATTTTAGCATGTGGTTGATATATTCTTATAGTTTAAAATTAATTTAAAATCTTGAATATATTATTGAATTACCTTTGCTTTTAAATTTCGGGGACGAAATTCTTTTAAGGGGGGAGGAATGTGATGACCCTAAATTTTCTAGCAATATCAATTTAATAATCTGCATCAAATATTAAATTGATTTGATATATTTTGATTAATTAAATTTGAATTGATACTTTTCTTTTAATAAATATTCAATTGATAAATTTTATCTGTTAGAAATTAATTGTTTGTTTTCTATTTATATATGTATATATTTGTATACATTGTAAATAGATGAATTTGTTTTAAAATTTAATTAATAAAATATGTTTAAATACTAATGTATATATTTTAGTGAATTAGAAATTATGTTTTATTTAATATAAACTTTTCAAAGGCTAAATAAATAAATATAGAGTTTTAAATATATAAGTAAATGTTTAAATAGTTCAAGACTCATTTTAACTTAAGTTTAAATTTAGAATTATTAACAAAATGATTTGTTTTATTTTCTTTTTAGTATAGTTTCATTTAAAATATGAATTTAAAATATATATGAGTTTTAAATATATTTTTATCAATAAATACATTAACATACATAATAAAATATGTAGTTTATAATAAACAGATAATCTATTCTATCTATCTTTTCAAAGTGATCAATGGTTTATAAAATAAATAAAATTAAAATATGCATATAGAAATATAAGTAAGTACATAAGTTAAATCATAATAGCATAATAACTATAAAGTTAAATTAGTTTTCAAACATAGACATAAAACAAAATATACATAAAGACATACTGTATAAGTTAAATAAAAGTAAACATATAGGATACACTCATAGATTAAAGCTAAATATAGATACATTTTAAATTTACAATAACAAGACAACAATAAACAAACTAGAAACAAAATCATTTTTTTTTAAGTTTGTAAACAATTATCAATGTACTGCAGTATATGTATATGTTTAAAGCATTAAGATAAAATATCTTTGTTTTGTTGTACAAACATTATAATACTATAACCTGTAGATGCAAGTATGTATATTAACTTATCTTTATGTCAGTTGAGTGTATCTGGAAAGCAAGACAGTAACAAAATCTAAAGTATATGCAAGCTACTGAACAAAAGTAAACTGTAGTATATAAATATATGTATATGTTTAAAATATCGAGAACAAAAGAATAATAACTGGAAGGCAAATGACAGTAAGAAAACTGATTTAAAGTATTGAGTAACAATTATATGTGCAGGCCAAATTGAATGAAATTCATGAAAGTAACAAAAATAAATACACAACTGTATATGTGTATGAAGCTTGCTTAGGAAGATAGTATTAAATATCTTAAGCTAACAAACAAAAACTAATTAATGTAAAAATATTTTAGTACACTAAGTATACATATCAGCCACCATTAATAAATATCCTGTTTTAAAATCTGTACAAACAAGATTTTAGTGTTATATTGTACAAATATTTGTCTCAGATTTTTGAAACATAATAATAAGCATGTCTGCATATTTTCCCTGTCTCTTTTCTTTCTATAAATCAATTTCATCTTTCTTCAATTCGAACTGAAAAAAAAAAGTAAACTTCATTTCAAACTCAAACAAACAAAGCTTCAGTTTAAACAACAACTTAGCAAAACAGTGGATCAAACAGAAAGGATTTTCAGTTGTTTCAGGTTTCAAGTGTAAGGATCTGTTTACATTTGTAGGCTCTGTTCTTTTCTATTTCAGGTGAGTAACAACTTTTTAATAAATTTAAAGTATAAGATTGTTGTTTATATAGATGAATGCTTATGTTTGTATCTTTGTACATATGGATGTTCTGTGAATAATGATTAGCATTTGTGTGCAGGCTGTTAATCACATATGTTCTCTATTTGTGTTTTAAACATAGATTTTGATTTAAAGAATCATTTACAATTGATTTACTCGATATTTAAATTTAGTATTAAAACAAAAGTTGTTTGTTACTAGGTAAATTAAGTTTTAAAAACTTATTCAAGCCTAAACAGTTTAACAACATCTCTGGAAATTAAGAAAAACTGAACTAAACTACAAATTAGTCAAATTTCGAATCGCTAAATTTACAAATTCAGGTATACAAAGTAAATCAGTGAACCATAACATGATTTTTAAAGGATAAATCATAATTTTTAGTGGTGTTTTAGGATTGCAGTTAGTGTTTTAATGTTTTGGGTATTTAGTGTTTCCATGGTCGATCAAGTGGATATGGGGGGTTGAGCTTCGGTCTGGAGGTAGAGGACTGTGCCGTGGTGTTAGGAAAAATAGGGGATGGCGGCGCAAATGGTGGTGGAAGCGTCGGTGGGGGTTTCAAGTTTGAAGCCTAATTTCACTGCACTTGATGTTTGGGATCACCGCGGCTAGCATAGGCGACCGAGGGTCGCGTGTTTTTGCAGGGAGGTAGGGGAGAGATAGTCGAAGGAGTAACCGGAGTTTGGTGGTCTCCGGTGGTGGGACCGCCGCGTGCGTGGAGTTGACAGGTTTGAGAGTTGTGAGGTCGTGTGTTTTTCAGGTTTTTTTTTTTTTTCCTCCTGTTGTTTTCGCGTGCATGAAGAACTCGAAGCAGCTTGAGTTTTTACTTGGGGGAAACTCGCGTATAACTCGGAAAGAACGCAGGGGTGCTCGGTTTTAGAGTTCAGGTTTGTAAACTTGAAACTGTTTTAACAGTTTCAACTGTTTTAAAACTTTGTTTTAAAATTTAAAATCAAAGTTAAAATCTAGATTTAAATCAAAATTTAACTGTGAATTCCAGTCAGTTTTGAAAATAAGTTGGGTATAAATAAGTTTTCAAAACTTAAATTATTTTAATAATTTAAAAGTGCCAAATGTTTAAGTTTATTCAAAAGGGAGTTAAATTCGAAAATAAATTATAAATGGTTAAAGAAAGTACTTAGACAAGTTAACACCAAGGGGATCAGGACATAGTTATGAAAAGCTAGATTTGGGAACTAAAATAAAGTTTTATAATTTAAATTTATTCAAATAAATTTTAGGTGTAATTAAATATGTAAGTTAAAAAGGGGTTTTGAAAATAAGTTAGTGTAAACATTTTATTAAGATAAAGTTTAAATTATTTAAATAAATGTTTAAACATATTGGAGATAAGAATTTAAATCAATTATAAGAACAATTGACTTTGATTCATGAAGTTTTGGAATTTTATATGTTTTGATCTTTAAGTTAATTAGGCAAGAATACATAATGATGAATATTAGTTAATTTAGTAATTATAAGTTTAAAGGTAGTAATTAAAGTTAATTAATGAATTAATTAACTAATACGAGATTAAGAACCATAAATTAGATATTTATTTAAATTAATAAATTTTTATGATGAGTAATATAAGTTACTTAAATACAATAATAATCATTAACAAGATTACTAATAAAATAATAATCTTTAAATAAGTGTTAATGAAAATCATTAACAAGATTATTTATAATTAATTAAAGTAATTGATTTTTAATAAATTGGATTAGTTAATACGATAATAATCATTGTAATAGTTTAAATGTGAATTATTTATTTGAAAAGTAATTAAGAAATTAATTACTTATTTACTGAGTAAATTGATTTGATTTGAGTTAATTGATTTAGTTTAATTAACTGATATTTTGGAAGTAAATTACTTAGAAAAGTAATTGAAGAATAATTACGGGATGTAATGAACTGGATGATGTTGTTAATGGAAGTAATTGAGACTATAATTACTAAAAATTAATCAAGGGATTAAGTAAGTTTGTTATTGAGAAGTAATTAATTTAGGATGATTAATTACTGAATATATTAATCAAGAGGATTAATATTTGTAATTTGAAGATGTGTATTCTTAATATAATTAACAAATGAAAATGAAATTAGAAATCATTAATTAACATAATTAATGATGGGAATTAGAGAAATTGATTTATTTGAGAATAATAAATCAACAAGATAATTAAATGGAAATAAATCAATATAAATGTGATTAATGGAGCATAATTACTCAGAATAGTAATTGGATGATCATTACTTGATGAAGTTAATACAAGGTGATTTGTAAGTAGAGTAATTTGAGTAATTTCTTTTGTAATTAATCAAAGGTTTAGTTTATGGGAATAATTAATCATGGAATGATTAATTTGTTAATAAGTAATTAAGAGTAGTTAATTACTGGTTTGTTATTAATCAAGGGGTGATTAATAATTGTGTTTAAGTAAAGATTAATCACTTAATTATTTTAAATAAGTAATTGAATATAAATTGAAGATCATTAATTAATATAATTAATGATGCAATTAAGAATTGTAAATCAAGGAATAATTAATAGGAAAGTAATAAAATGTTAATCTATTATGAATAATTTAGAATAATTCATTTGAGAATTAATTTAAAACTAAATTACTTTTTGTAATTAGAGATTGATTAATTAATTTAATTAATAATTGTGAGAGCAGGATTTATGGAATGAGTAATTAATTTAATTTATTTTAAATTGATTAAAATGGAAGTAGTTAATTTAATTCATTTTAAATTAACTATATCTTGTGATTCATAAATCATTGCTGATGGATGATATTGATATTTCATTGTTTGATTGTGATCTCAGAAATGAGTTGGATAATGTCTATGTGATATGAGATGCTTGGTTTAAGTATGATAATGTTTAATTATCTATTTGGATGATGATATTAATTATCTGTTTATGATGATGATGTGATTATCTGTTATGAGATATGAATTATCTATCTGTGCATATTGATGATATTGAATTCACTGTTAAGACTAAATAGACAACTTGGCCTTAAAAGACACGCTTTGGATTTCGATGAGACCGGGATCGGGTTTTCCGCATTAGGAATATCCGAAAACCACATTGATTCCAAATTAACGATAGGTCGTGAATATGAAGTGAAGATGAAGGTTCAGAATGCAAGGGTTATCGTCGTTAACTCTGAGGGTGATTCCAAAATGAGTGTAACGAGATGATGCCTTCGGTTTCGTTCGAACCCGGAACGAACTTGTATGGATTGAATGCTTTCAACACATCGTCAGGCGGACGATGAGCATTCTAAGAATATGTTCTATAAAGGTAATCGTAACCTCAATCCTCATCAACCGGGAATGGCTAAAACAGGGGAGGTGCAGCAAGGTTAGGTGGGTCATGCCCAAGAAGGACAAGGATATTCCCGTCTAGATGTCCCTTTTTATCCGGCTTAGTGGGCGGTTGGTCTGCAGCCAACTGCGGCGTTTTTCTTGTTTGGGACTGTTCAGTAAGGAATGGTTCTGGCCTTGTGTCGCAGGGGATGAAGGGAGTAATCCTCGGTACGTTGATCTAGGCCACGTACTGTGACGGGCGGTGCCCCAGTAGCCCTGCCATTGTATGGAATCCAAAATCCAATAAGTGCCAACGGTTTTGATTGTATTACCCACTTTTGTGGCTAGTAGCTGGAATTTAATGAATGTAACAATTTCGGCTATTTTCTATTTACTTGAAAACCCTAGACCTATTATAATATCACTGGATTTCTTATCAAATGTTTTGGTTAGCGTAAGGTAAAAACTTTTCCATGTTTATGTGTGGGAAGTCTTACGTGATACCTTTTATTTTCAAAGGATTTTCAAAATTAAGCAACTTTAACCTGTTACTCATACCAGACCCATGTCTGACCCGAAGTTTATTTTTTTTTCGTAAACTCTCGGGTACCCAAATTTTTACGGGTAGCCAAGGGATTCAGGTTTAGCTTTGACGAATTTTGAAGGAGCAATGGAGCAGGAGGCTTCAGCGTTTAGATAGATATATATAGTTCCGCTATGTGGTATCTCTGTGATGTATTGTGTATTGAGTTGTATAACTAGACAGGTGTTTATAACTGTCTAGTATGTGATGTACCATATGTAGCACTCTGATTGATGTTATATATTATGTAAATATTTATGTGATTAATATATTTTATTCGTTCCGCTGTGAGATTCTGATATTGTTGTTCTTTCTTCTCTATCTTTTCTATTTTCTCACCCTTTTCTTTCTTATTAACGATGTTACTTCTTGGGAGTAGCAAGTGGGGTCGTTACAAAAAGCCAAGTGGTTCAATCAAAAAAATCACCAAATCAAATGACAAAATAAACACGTACCATCGGGCATCCAAATTTTCTTGATTTTAAATACCTGCATCTTAATTCTCAATGATATCCAATCATATAATTTAAAATCATTTTATATTTTGCATTTTTAATTTCCAATGTTTGCTGTATTTATACACATATGATGTACATATATTATCCGTTCGCAGTATCAAGTTTGATCGCTCACTCGATCAAACAATTTCACTTCTGAGTTAGTATCGTTCACACGACTCTCTAGTGCGGATTCAGACTTGGTTCCTTGATCAGACACAGTCATTCTCCTTTCATAGCCATATGCTATGATAGAGAATTCCAGAATCAATCAAAAATCCATATATAGTGTTCGCCATCGAGTATCGAGTGAAAAATTCCAATTCGGATCGATACAAATTATCTCAAAATTCTGTGCTCGAATCTAGATTAAATTGTTATGCGAACAAAGTAATATACGTACAACTTTTGTATTAACTTTCAACATATTTCTTTTCCATTCGTCTTTATCAAATTTCTTTTACTGACCTTCGTTTCATTTAAAATCAATTACGCAATCCATTATTCATATTCCATATTTACTTAGTATATCAATTTCTTTACATAGCATATTCTTTAATACTATCATTTCTTGAACAACATTCCATAGAATTTGCTTACTTAAGTTCATTTTAAATCTTCTACACAATTTAATTAAATTCAATTTATACCTCTTCCAATTGATTCTTAGTTACACCTAATTCTTTTCATCCACATTCATTTTCATAATTTCCTTTAATAACAGATTTATTTGTGAAACATTTTATTAATCGTCACTTTGATTTATAGTCATTCTATAAAAGTCATTTATAAGAAGTTGGACTTTATCTAAGTTTTTAATTATCTCAAAAGTTACAAATTCAATTCCAAAATCTCTTTGCAAATTTATGTTTAGTTCTATAACTAATTTATGAAGATATATTTGATTTATTTGTCTTCTTTCTTAGGTTCACTTACTTATTCCATTAGTCATTAATCATTTCATATATACTTAAGTGTATAACATTTATTATTACAGCTAAATTTCCATTTATGTTCATTTAATTACCTTTAAGTTTGTTTACTTGTATAATATCCCATTACATATCCAAGTCATTATTTTAAATTTTAACATTTGATAAGTCTTATTATACGCTATTAGAATGCAATTTTGTATTATACAAATCAATCGAATTCATTTTACTTAATTAGAATGTTTACTACATCAACTTGTTTATATTTTCTTTACTTTCAATTTTAAGAGTTTCACACTTCAACTCTAAGGTCTTTTGAGACATTAAGCTCAGACTTCCTAATTATCTTATTTTATAAGTTTCGGTTATTCAAATATTTCATTTCATTCAAATAATCTAAAGATTATTAATTAATAGAATCTAAAAATTTAAACACTGGGTTCATTTCAAATCATTTGAAATAAATATGTATACTTATATCTTTCAAATATCAAATCATATTTTTTGGAGTTTAAACCAAAATCCATGTATCAAAACAATTTTGAAGTAAAGCTTCTCAAAAGTCTCCCGCACTTTGAGACTCGAAAATAAACGTCGATGATGCTGCGCAGTCATCACCGAAATTATTTTTCAGCGACAGAAGTAGGGGGTACCGAATTCATTCCTTTTAACAATCCCTTTTTAAAAATATTTTTCATAATTATTTTTCAACTAAGATCGCTATATTTTCCTAAATTTTAAAACCATTTTCAAAAATTCCCGTGTCTTAGATTAAAAAACTTCTCAACTCAAATCCATTTTAATTTATAGGTCACATTTATAAATTATTCTTACAAAATTTTACTTTCTTAAAACATTTCACAATGCTTTATCATTGTTCATTACATAATAAACACCTTTTGTTAAGGCATAACAACCAATTAATGATAATAATCGATATTATCGTTCCTAACAACCAATTCACAATATATATACCATAATAATTTCCGAAAAATTATTTCTTTGTATATAAAATATAATTATGGTAAATTATTTCATTTACCCAATTTCAAAATAATACCGTGTCGGCTTACCTTGTCTAAGAGTTTAGAAACCCCTATTGGTGCGGTTGTACTTCCCGTACCGACCAGAATTCATAAACACTCAAGCGATAAGTCAACACAATATAAGATATTTCATATTCACTAACAAATATGCGCTCATATCTAGTAATACACTCAAACTCATTATGGGGTGCTGTTGACCCTATCTTTAATGAGTTACCCCACAAAGCTAAGGTTATCGCTAAACCAAAGCTCTGATACCAACTGTAACGACCCACTTTTTTAGATGGTTTAAAAACGATAATAAACCGCATATGTCAACCCAAACCATCAAAAAGGGAGTATTGTTAATAGGGTAAAGAAGAAAATAAGAAAAGAAAATGAACAAACACAGAATCTCGCAGTGGGACGATAAAATATAATAATCAAATAAACTGTTCATGAAGCTGTTTATATAATACATTTGATTATAATCTACACAACATTTGTCAGAGTAATATATACATCAGGAACAAACAAATAATGCAACAGACAACATGATGGAATATTAATAGTAGTAATATAACAAGTCTTTGTCTTTGTCATCTAGAATAAATCTTCAATAAGCTGAAAACTCAGGGCTGACCCGAGCGTAACGAAAAGACATGAGTGTAACGGTGTCAAAGATGTTTATGGGATTTCACATCTCTTATCCAGTGTATAACGTGAATGCAATAACTCAAGAGATATTATGGGATTTTCCATCTCTTAAGGATCTATCAAAATATTTATACGTAATAGAATATGATATATATATATATATATATATATATATATATATATATATGTAATGTCTAGTCAGTAAAATAAATATTAAAATAGTGTTAAGGCTTTACATTGGTCCCCCTTAACGCATTTTTAAGCATTGTCCTACGGTTTGCATATAAAACACCAGTTAACCGGTCGGTGGATAGGGATACGTCGTAATATGAAAACACTAAACCAAAATCGTATGGGTCTTATTTAGGGATAAAAGGATGATAAGGCACGTGAGGTAATGCCCATGGTAGGATACCACCAGTTCGGGTCGTAGGGCTGGTGGTAACGCATCATAGCCATAACCGCCCATCGCGTCCATCAATCCCATATCGAATCAAAGGGAGGCTATCCCAAATCAAGGTGCAACAATCGAAACCAACATCAAGAGTAATAATACGGATCGAGTCCAAGAAAATCGAAGAAGGAAGTCCGCTCGGGGTAATTATCACACTTGGCCCTGTCAAGCCATCCTGTTTTATTCATTTCAAATCGACACAAGTGCCGAGGTCTGTCCATCATCGTTCTCTTTTTTCAAATCCTGCAAACGATGCCAAATCCAACCACTTTGTTCTGGGTCATCACTCCCCGTACACAGTTGTTAAAGTGGTTCAGGTAACGACATAGAGTATGCCCATATCCGGTCCTGATCTCTTTAACAACCGAACGTCGTTTTACACATCGGTTAATAATTTTACATTTTGAAAATAGTTCACACTTGATATCAAAATATCATATTTTCTTCAAAATCACATCTATTCTGAAATCATCATATTTACTCAAAATATACCATTTCACTTCGAAAATCATTTTCGTCTTCATATTGCAATTTCAATTCCAAAATGGTTTCTATTTACATTTGGGTTATAACTTCATTTAACCCCATTCGTATTTAAATCCATTATTTAAAATAAACATTTCACCCTTGACCTGTTTGATTCTTTGAAAAAGAGTTTGAATAGTTTTAAAATAGTTTAAATAATAAAAATAGTTAAAACAGTGTAAATGGTTAAAATAGTTAAAATACTTTAAATGTTAAAAATAGTTAAAATAGTTTTAAATGGTTAGAATAGTTAAAATAGTTAAAATGGTTAAAATAGTTAAAATGGTTAAAATAGTTTAAATATTAAAATGGTTTATATAAAAAAATAATTTGGAAACCAAAATAATTTGTATATTTAAGAAGATAGCTTTTGAATTGTTTTATATTAAGTTATTTATTTGAAAATAGTTTCAAAGTCAAATCGGTCCAGTTCTAACTTCCCAACTTAAATCAATTCCAAATTCCATTCAATCGATTCAATTTTGATTTCAATTCGAATCAATTTCACTTCAATTTCAAATTCATTCAAATCTACTTTCAAATCCAATTAAATCAATTTCAATTTATATCAATTTTGAGCTCGGCTTCGAATATCGATTCAAACCTATAAATCAAATTATCCTACAATATTCAGTTAAAATTCCAATCTACAAATATAATTCAATTCTGACCTCAATTTCGGAATACCATTTTTATATCATTTTACTTAGTAATTTTCAAGGTTCGAATAAAAGTTCAATCTTTCAAACCAAATCGATTTTCGAAATTTCCAATTATATTTTGATTATAACTTCAAAACCTCAACTCGATTATTTAAACAATTCCTTTAACAAAAAATTTATTTCACATTTCAAACTCGAATTTGGGATTAATTTGATTTCTATAAATTTTATTTTTATTTCTTTTAAATCAAAACCATTTAAATAAATTTAAAATCAAGGATTTTAAAATCATTTAATTTAACCAATCTGGTGTCTATATATAATTTTCTATCCTATGGCCAAGTGATCAGTAATTTCAGTTAAATTTCAGTGACGGATATCTATCATTTAAATTCAAGTCACAATTTCATAGGTATATATCATTTCAACATATTTCTTAATTTATTTGAAATAATTCAATTTACAGTTTTATACACTGTAAATTATATACAGGGTGGCAATGATATATATATATATATATAAACATCCAAACGTCAACCACTTTGCATCCATCACAATCAATCATACAAACGGACGATATAATTCACAACAGCTTCATAGTTATTAATATTGGACAATTTACTGGCAATTCAATTTCAATTTCAAATTTAACTATCAATTTTTAATTTATAATGGTTAATTTAGATGACAATCAAATTTATCAAACAACGACCAGTTAATTCACATCACTTCATAAATTCGAATATAACTAACATAAAAATATTCTAGTGCGTTGTAAGCATTATAAAATACTCACCTTGATTTTTAATTTTTAAATTAAAACAAACGGAAATCGATTTAACCAAAAAATTTAGTTAGCTCTAAACGTCCCCAAACCAGCTCCATCGCGTGGTGTACGCGAAGACGAACCCAACGCAATTCGTTTTGTCCGATTTCAACCTCATATGAAAAAGATATAGCATTCATAAGTTATACGATTTTATAATTAAATTAATTAACAAATTAACTATTTCTAATTACTCTAAAACTAGTCTGCACCGTTCACTATTGGATCAGCAATTTTGGTTTCGCTTCTTCCTATTCTCGTATGCAACTACGAGGCAAACGAATGAGTGAAACCCAAAACTCACGAGCAATGATCGATGGCCACGCCTCCCATGCTTCACCAGAGGTTGATCGAAGGCTGCCACCCGAAGCACCTACCCACGTCACGCCTCCAATCAAAGTCCGGCCTCACCTCGACGTTTCCGCTCAATAGATTTTGCCTCCAAATGCATGGTAAACATGAGCAACAGGCGCCACCACATCACTCTAAATCAGATCTTGACCGTTGATATTGTTGAGCTCGGAGAGCTCTACACTTTTCATTTAGAAGCTGAAGCTTGATATCAAATGGATCTCGAGATAATTTAAGAGGAATATCAGCCATTAATGGCCATTAATATAAAGAAGACGGCGGCTTCAAAATTTAGGCTAAGATTTTACTGCTTCAAATGTATATATATATACGTGACTATAAAATTTTAATATTATTTTTCAACTTTTTCAGCCGAACTCCAAACGAAGCATTCTGCTAGGCGTTTATAATGATTTACCCCTATTTTGAACACAATGGAATATGCTTTAGGGCCTAACTCGATCGTATGTGGAAGATAGCTTTTTGAATCGATATAAAATATTAAATTTCGATATTTATTTCAATGTGTTTCTGTTCCATATGACCAAACGATAACTCCAAACGCCATGAAATTTGAAATTCGATAATAATACACTATTACGGATCTAATGGACCTGCTTTCGTCGAATTTCGAGACTATGCCCCGGATCTCTATTTTACCATCTCGATTATAACTTAAAATTTTTAATTTTTAATTATTCACTTTTAAATCCAATTTTAAAGGTTAACAATCTTCATTGTTGTTTTAAATGAAATTCACATCAACTTCCAATATCATTGTCAATTATATTAAATTCAGAGTTCAATTATTCGAATAATCACAATATTAAATTTAAACAATTTGAATTATTCAATAAATCACTATATTTTGAAATATATGTAAATGAACTAACAAGATTTAGCTTTTAAAACAAATTCAAATTATAGAACAATCATTTCCATTTTACAGTCAGTTAACTCCCGTTATTTAGTTATTCGAATAATTTCCAATATTGAATTTATACAATTTAATTGTTCAATATCCAACAAATTTTTAATATTGGATTTTAAATGAATTCTAGTTATCAACATCATTTTGCTTCTATCTAAATAATCCACAATTATTATTCAACTTTAGTTATTAATCATAAACCCAGTAAATATGAAATTTCATTTCAATACTAGTTATTACTTAAATCTTCAAAATTAGTTTATTTCAAATTTTGTTCAAGTTCATAACCAATAAATTACATTCAAAATCATTAAATTTTTAGTTTTAACTATTTTTATTTAAATTACATTAAATTTAATAATTTAAAAGAGCTAAAAATATGGGTCGTTACATTCACCAAAGCTAAGGTTCGCAAATTGCCAATCACCATACCTTTCGGGCAGCCAAATAGTCCTACAACTGACCCATGTAGGTAATGCTTCGTCTAAACTCCTTTCATATCCACCTTGGACTAAACTTCCTCTAGATTCATGCACATCACCAGCATTACTAGAAGGTACCTGTGGACTATCATGTGATGTTTCATCAATTGTGTTTTCCTCGACAACATCAACAACAACTCTACTATTTGGTCGGAACACGAGAACTTCTTTCATCTCCTTAGCCCTATCAGAATCTTTTGATATGGTAGCTAGCTTCTCCTTCAGATTGAATACAACAGACTCATCAAAAGTAACTTGTCTAGAATAAACAATCTTCCGATCAACAGGTTTCCAAATTCGATACCCTTCGATGCCATCGGTGTATCCCATTAGTATGCCCTTGTATGCTCTAACCTCCAACTTTTCATCACCTGTATGGTGAACATACACAGGACAACCAAAAATTCAAAAGTAACCAAGATACAGTGCTTTACCTGTCCACTTCTCCTTTGGAATCTTCCCATCTATGGCTGAATATGGAAGTCGATTTATGATATGCGCCGCAGTTGATAATGCTTCAGCCCAAAAGCCTTTAGACAAGCCCGCCGCCAATCTCAAGCAACGAGCCTTCTCCAGTAGAGTCATGTTCATCCCCTCTGCAACCCCATTAGATTATGGATCTCTAGGTGTAGTGAAATGTCTTTGAATGCCATGTTGTCTACAAAAGTCGAGGAACTCCTTACAGACAAATTCACCGCCATTATCAGATCGCAGCACCTTCAACTAGAACTAGATTGGTTCTTAACAAGCGCTTTTCAGTCTTTGAACTTCTCAAAACTCTCTGATTTGGCCTTCATCATATACACCCATACTTTTCCATAAAAGTCATCAATGAAAGAGATAAAATACTTTTCTCCTCTAAGAGAAGGAGTAGCAACTGGTCCCTAAACATCTGTATGCACATACTCAAGTACTTGCCTCTATCTATGGAGCCCAACTCTAAAAGATACTTTATTTTGCTTGCCTAACACAAATTCATGGAAAAAGTCCATCTTGTCGAAGCTTTCTACTTTAGTCATCTACCGTCTCCATAGCAACTCTAAGCCCTACTCTAAAATATGACCCAACTTGAGATGCCAAAGCTTTGTGGCATCTAAAGCACAAGAACTGTCCACTCCAACACACGACTCTCTAGGAATTGTGGTTCCTTTCAGCAAATACCGATTTCGAAACACATCTCCTTTCATAAAAACTAGTGCACCTCTTGAAACCTTTAGACCATCCTTTTCGATAATTACCTTACATCCCGAAGATGCCAATTGTCCTAAAGAAATTTAGGACTTCCAAAGACCTAGAACATACTAGACACCTGTCAAAGTGTGTATCATCCCGTTTGACATCCTGATCCTTATTGTACCTTCACCTATTTCTCTATAGCTAGCATCATTACCTATAATAATGGAGCTTCCCTCTCATCTAACAAAATTACTAAAGTTATCCTTATTAGGCGTCATACGAAAAGGTGCCCCCGAGTCTAGCACCCAATGGTCTGAGACATACGATACTACTGTAGACAACACATCGTCAGATACAGACTTCTCCACCGCAAATGATGAAGATCCATCTTCTTCCCTTTTCTTTAAATCTGGACAATCCTTTTTCCAATGACCAGCTTTCTTGCAGATAAAGCACTTTCCGTCCTTAGATATTTCTCTCCTACCATTACCGGGTTTCTTGGAATTGGAAAGCCCTATAGAGTGCCAATTCTTCGTATCTTCTCTACCTCTTTCAACAAAAAAGTCGTGAATACTACTTCCACCTCTAATTCCTTTACTTATCTCCTTCATCTGATCTCTCAAGCTCTCGATAGATGGCTTGACTTCACATCTTCCACTGTCAATGTGTCTCTAGTGAAGATAAGGCTGTTAGTGAAACCTATGTATCGCTTCGGAAGAGAACACAAAAGAATTATTGCCATTTACTCTTCATCCAACTTCAAGTTAGCAGTCTTCATCTTCATCACGAGATCATCAAAGAAATTAAGATGTTCCTTCACTGAAGTACCCTCTCTCATCCGTCTGGTGAAAAATGTCTTCAGTAATATCAGACGGTTAGTCAGAGATTTCTTCAAGTAGAGATTTTTCAACTTGGTCCAAATGTCCCTAGTAAAGGTCTCACTGCTAAACTCTGAGATGACATTCTCTCCCATAGTTAGTTGTAAATTAGTAAACACCAATTTCTCCATCTCCTACCTTTCCACGACTGAGATGTTAGCCTTCAACTCCTCAGGGGCAAACACTACCGGATGGACTTCATTCCTCATTAGAACAGCCTTCATCATCCATTGCCACTTCTCGAATTCTTTATCCCCATTCCATTTCTCAATTACCAACTGTGACTTAAACGCGATATACATCCCTCTAATATAGGGTCTTATATTAACTGGAGTCGCTTCATCTCCTGCAATAACGTTTAACACTCCTCAATTAACCTTGCAGCTTGGGTACCAGACTGTTGGAGAAAATCACTTTAGATAATCGGTCTAAGGGAATAAAAATCCCAAAGTAGTGGAAAAACAACGAACTGGATCGTGATTGTAGTAAGATGGAACAAAAAGAGATAAACACCAGAACAGACAGTCACGGATCAATGCAATGTAGAAAAGTGAATAAAACCAGTATTTATAGTGGTTCCATTACCGCTAGGTAGTCTACGTCCACTTGGGGAGAGGAGATTTTATTAGTTACTGAAAGACTAGAGTTACAAGATTGATTCACTTTTGAAGGCTATACATAAGAAGAATTAACAATACAAACAAAATTCTGTAGAGTTTCAGCTTTCTAGGATGGCTCTGAAATTGGCTGAAATTAGCTCTCAATTTCGATTGCCATTGCTGTCTAGAAGCTCCTATATTTATAGAGTGAAGAAATGAGGTGGGGTAACTACTATATAGCAGTCTTGGTGTTTGGTTCTACATGAATCTGGTTTGGTTCGGCAAAACACAAAGCGAAAAAGTTGGACTAGCATTAAAATACCTAATGAAAATTTTCGTTTGGCAAAACACCGAACCAAATATCTCGTTCGGAAAATCAGCGAACGAAACGACTCGTTCCGCAATTTTCTTTCGGTCCCCCATTTTGCCAAACAAGACTTCTCTTTGCTTTTCACTGCTCCAATCTCATCTTCAATTTTACCGACTGAATTACCCTTCATCAAATCTGGTTCGGCCTTCCTTCTTCTTCCTGCTTCAAATCATCGCTCGATGATTTCAACTCTAGGGTTTTGCTTCTCCTTGTTCTTCGAATTTAAGGGGTTTCGCTCCTCCTTTTTCCTCAAATTCAGGTATCAAATTTTAACAGTAACATTCTTCCAAACTTAAACACTATTCCTGAGAACTCCTTTTCAAACTCTCCTTCAATTGGGGAAGTAGACAAGCTATCTCAACCTCCACAGCCTAGTTAATTTAATGTAACACAATATTAGTGCTTGAAATATTTGTGGCTCTCACAATGATATTAAGCTAGACCAAATTAAATACGTTATTAAAGTCAATAAGCTCTTTATGTTGATTGTGCTTGAAACCAAAATGAATGATGTACTTACCAAAAGAGTAACAAAATACATTAATCTAGATTGGTGCCTTAATCATAATCGATGTGATGCGCCAAATCGGAGAATTATGATAAACCATAACCCTTTATTTTACTCTTTAACTCCAATCATTTCCTCTAGCCAGTTCATCCATTGTTAAGTCATCAGTTGCCAACATCCTGTATCTTTTGTCACCTTTATATATGCTAGAAACTCCCCATCCACAAGACCATCAGTGCTAAACTTCATTACCCATTTCAGGTAGGACAGCCGCCCTTGGCTTGTATTAGGTGACCTTAACTGCATGTTGAGACTGAATGACAGAAAGGGAGAAAATCCCCTTACCCTGAGACAAGGTTTTCAAAATGGTACTAAAATCGTAAATCGTCAAGTTTAAATTTTAAATCGAGATGGGATTTAAATCGTAAATCATAGATTTAAAATATCCATATTTTAACGTTTGTATGCATTTTAAGTTGATTTTGCTATTTGAACATCAATAATTAAACTTAAAAACTTAATTTTCTCTATAGTTCCCGTTTTATTTTATTTTCAAATAATAATATTGTGAATTATGAATCTAAACATGTATATTAAATATTTTAGTATGAGTTGGATGTGTTTTTTTATTGTGGTTTTAACTAAGTTTGAATCGGAATGTAAATCGAATCGTAAAGGGAGGGATCCGATATAAATCGAGATTTAAATCGTAGGATTTAAAGATTTTTGACAACAATGCCCTGAGAGACATTAACCCCATAATGATCTTTGATTCATCTCTAATTAAATGAAATGCCATCATCTGGTGCTAAATATTCTTGGAATAACAAAAGCAGAAGTGGCATCAAAATGTTTAATCTAATTGACTATGTTTTTTGCAATTCAACCACCCACAATTCATGGCCCAATGTTTCCACTTTTCTTCCTCTACCTTTGCTTTCAGATCACTCCCCTCTATTTAAATCATCTGGTGAAGTTGACATGAAGAAAGCTAAATCAAATTTAAAATTTTTAATGCTTGGATGGAAGATAACACCTTTATTAATGTTGTTCAAACTGCATGATCCTCTATCTTTTTTGGAAACCCTATGTGCGTATTTCAATAGAAACTGAAAGCTACCAAATGAGCCCTCAAGACCTAGTCCAAGCTAAGTTTTGGAAATGGCACTTTACAATCCACTTCACTGAAGGAAAAACTTGCCTTTGCTTAGAGAAACATGTTATCCAATCCTGAAGAAGTTGAAGCTTCAAGGCATGAACATGATATATTTTCTAAACTAAACAATGCCTTGTGTACTGAAGCTAGCATGAAGTAACAAAAATTAAGGAAAAAGTAGGAGGCTTTTGGTGATTAAAACTCTGAATTCTTGGATGTTGCTCTTAAATCTAAGAACTCAAAAGCCAACATTTCTCAAATTATATATAGCAAAGGAATCTTGCATACTTTTCCTGAGAAGATTGATGAGGCTTTCCTTTAATATTTTTCTCAACTCCTTGGAAATGCTGATAGCTTCATGCCTTCTCTTGATGATATGAATGAAATCCCTTTACCTTGCCATGGTAATGAGCATTTTACTCTTTTATCTACTGCAATTTCTTAAGAGGAAATAAAATTAGCTACTTTTGGAATGAACAAGAAGTCTTATGGTGGCCAGATGGCTTTAATGCAAATTTTTTCACATCTTGCTGGAACACCATAAGTTCTGACCTATACAAAGCTATCATTTATTTTTTCAGGCACTTCAAATTTACTTTTGGTATATATGCTACATTCTTGGCTCAAATTCCTAAACATAGTAATGCTAACAAAGTTTCTTCCTTCAGACCTATTTCATACTATAACTTTATTTATAAATGTGTTTCTAAAACTCTTTCTTCTAGAGTCAAAATTGTTTTGCCTTCACTCATCTCTAATAATCATTCAACTTTTTTACCTCATAGAGATATCCTAACTAATGTTCTTCTTTCCTATGAGTTGCATAATGGTTATAACAAGCCTAATATTTCTCCCAGAGCTATGTTGAAGCTAAATATTAGAAAAGCTTTGACTTGATTCATTAGAGTTCTATAATCAGAATATTAGCCAAGATGAATTTCCCTTGACTTTTGCTGCTTGGATTTGTACTTACATATATTCCCCTACCTTCTCATTATGCTACAATGCTAAAACTATAGGATACTTCAAACATAAGCAGGGTATTAGGTAGGCGGCCCATTTTCCTTCTATTTATGCTTGCTGGTTATGGAAGTATATAATAACTTGCTTTAAACCTATATGAACTCCAATAAGATAAAACTGCACCCAAAGTGCAAGAACCCCCTTATTACTTCTTTTATGTTTACTGATGACCTTATAATCTGATGATAGATCTATTAGCAGTATCATGGAATCTCTTTCTAATTTCTACAAGGTAACTGGTCTCTGCATCAACCTTCAAAGATCTAGTTTTATTGCTGCTGGGATTCCTGATCATATTACTACATATATTCTCCTTAGCTCCAATCTTCAGCCAATGGAAAACGATATGTCTTATCTTGGTATCCCCCTTTCTACTGCTAGAATCCACATCCTAATGCCTTCCTTTGTTTATGAAGATAACTTCTACAATGGAAAGTTGGTCTACCAAATCGTTCAATCAGGTAGGTAGGCTTGTAATCGTCCATAATTTTTTCTATGTTAGTTTACTGGCGTAAAACCTTCATTCTTCCCAAGAAATGGCTTGGTAAGGTCAAAAAGGCAATGAATCAATTTCATTGGTCTGGTAACATGCATTCCAATGAGTTGGTCCCTATTTCTTTCTCTAAGATCGAACGATCTTATAAGTTTAGGGTACTAAGTGTTAAAAGTATGATACAATGGAATAATGCAGCTATTAGTAAGCATTTTGGTGACCTGATCAGTAGAAAAGACAATAACGGAGTCTCTTGGTCTTTGATTCATAATATAGGAAGGAAGGATTTTTGATAATGGAGATCCCATAGAATAACAGCTGGATTTGGTGTGTGATCTTGAAGCTTAGGGGATTTCTCATCCCTCATTTTCAAACCATAACAACTCAAGTGGAAAGCTTCTTTCTTGAGTGACCCCTAGTTAATGAGTGGCCTTATTTTAAGCAAGATGTTGTCATACTCTCAATTAATTCAATTTGGTATTTCTTTAAGATCAAAGGCTTCTAAATTTGTTCAAAATGGTAGGATTTCTCTGCCATATATTAGCAATCAACAAATAAGGGTGATATGGAACAAGCTCCACAAATAAAGTACATACTTCTAATACTGAATTGATTGTTTGGTCTACTAAGTCTAAACCCCATTCCATTTATCTATATATAAATCTTTATGTTGTTTTGAAGAGGCTTATTATTTTGATTGGGTTCATAGGGTTTGATTCTCACTGCACAAGCCAAAGGATAATCTTATTTTATGGATGGTTATGAGAAATGCCCTCTATACTAAGGCTAAGCTAGTGGATAAAGGAATGTTATTAGATGATGGTTGTATTTTCTGCATGACTGATATAGAGGACATAATGCACTTTTTTTAATTGTGGGTTTACCGTCTTTCCCTGGGCTAAACTTGTTAGATTTTGGTGATACAATATTGCATATTTAAGTAGATCTTGAAGATATTTGAGTCTATGTGGAATTATGACTCAAATTCGTTGCCTATCTTATAAATTAGGTAGATTTTAGAGTGTGATTAACTACACATTTTAGAGATTTTGTGTATGAGAGTGATTAGTTGCCTCTTTTATTGCATTAGATAAGGTAACAAATTATCTACATGGAAAAGATTTATGGGAGTATTCAATAGCTTTTGTCAATATCTATTATAAATAGACATGTCTAGGGTTCATAAGATGTGCATGCGAAAAGTGTATTTTGTTGGGTGTTCGGGATTAGGAAAATCTTTTTTTTGTTTGCTTTCTTCACTACTTTCTCTTCTAAATCTAATTGTGTAGTGATCCCATAAATTCCTAACGGTTGATGCTAGAGTCAGCCACACAAATTCTGGAAGATTCTTTGGCTATGGAGAAGACGAGTGTTGAAAAACTTGATGGAAGGAACTGGGGGCTGTGGAAGGCGAAGATGGAAGATTATCTCTATCTTAATGATCTTCACAAACCCTTAGGAAACAAAGGGGAAAGGCCAAACGGCATAACTGAGGCAAACTGGAAAATTTTGGATAGGAAGGTAGTGGCAGCTATTCGGTGTTTTATGGAGAATTTTGTGTTTCATATCTTTGCTTGTGAAACATCTGCTATTAGAATATGGAAGAAATTGGAAGAGATTTATGTAAAAAATTCTACGATGAATTTCTAATGAGAAGGTTTGTCAATCTAAAACTAAAGGAAGACGAATCGATTGGTGAATATCTCAACAATTTCAAGCAATTGTGAACCAATTGGTGGTGGTAAACTACAAATTTGATGATGAAACTCAAGCTTTGATATTAATGAGCTCATTGCCTGAAAGTTGGGAAACTCTTGTAGTCGCCTTGAAAAATTCAAATTCTAGTGATGTTGTTTCCATAGAGACCGTGGTTTGCAGCCTTCTTAATGAGGAGCCACGGAGGATAAATTCATCAGAAGGAAACGCCACTAAAGAAAAGGAAACTACAAATCCATTGTTAGAAGTCCACCTTGCAAGAAGAGAAAGAAGCTATTTCAAACCAATAAGGATCGAGACATCATTTGCTTTTACTATGAAAAACCAGGTCACCGACTGAAATTTTGCAATGAATTAAAAGAAGATAAAGAGAGGATGAAAAATCAAGAAGGAACCAAAAATAAGCTGGAGGTAGACAGTGATGAGGAGGTAAACTTTGACGTTAGAAATGATGTTCTTTGTGTTGAGATGAACATGGGAGGAGAGTGGGTGCTAGATTCTAGTTCATGTTTCCACATTCACGATCAAAGGGAAGCATTCACTTATTATAAGGGGGAAGCGTGCAAGGTGGAGTCCGCTAATGGTGAAGATCTACATGTTCAAGGCACAGGTTCTGTCAGGTTGAAGATGGATACTGGAAGGTTGGTGACACTTACAGGGGTTAGGGATATCCCCAAAATTAAAAGGAATATTGTTTTTGTTAGACAGTTGGAAGGGAAAGGTTTTAACTTCTCAACTCGAGATGGAGTAAATAGGGTTTGGAAGGGTAATAGGAGGTACTGCGTGTGAAGAGAAAAGCAATAATATTTATTCATTGCTTGAAAAAACCATAAAGATTGCAAATTCTTATACAAGTGGAATTGGAGAGACAAGTCTGTGTGAATTAAGGTGGAGTCAACAATGGAAAACCAAAAAGCCTACTTGGTGGCTTTTGTGGTATTACAAGCAATTCTGAACTGTTGATGATGTGCATGTTTGATTGACGGGCATGCATATTTTGGAGGGAGGTTTAGCTTTATGGTGGCGACATTTGTTTCCTTGGATATATTGTACGGAATTTGAGGTTCTAGGAGGAGCTCGGATGACATTTGTGCAATACTGTATCAAAATGGAGATTGTTAGATTTTGGTGATACGACATTTCATGTTAAGTAGATCTTGGAGATTTTTGAGTCTATGTGGAATTATGACTCGAATTCATTGCCTATTTTATAGATTTGGTATACTTTGTGTATTTGCTAGAGTGATAGTTGCCGCTTTTTTGCATTAGAGAAGGCAACAAATTATCTACATGGGAAAGATTTATGGAAGTATTCAATAGATTCTTAAAGAAGATATTTTGTCAGTGTCTAATATAGATAGACATGTCTAGGGTTCGTAATATGTGGGCATGAAAAGAGTATTTTGTTGGGTGTTCGGGATTGAGATTTCTACTCAATTTTAGGTTGCTTTTGTATTTTTCTTGGTTGAATCAATAAAATTTTTGGTTTTTTGGGGAATCTTTTTTTGTTTGCTTTCTTCATGACTTTCTATTCTAAATCTAACTATGTAGTGATCTCGAAAATTCCTAACAGTTTTTTAAAGAGGATTTGGTTATGGAGAAGATAAGTGTTGAAAAGATTAATGGAAGGAACTGGGGGTTATAGAAGGCTAAGATAGAAGATTGTCTCTATCTTAATGATCTTCACCCACCCTTGAAAAGCAAAAGGGAAAGGCCAAATGGCATAATGGAGGCAAAGCCGTAAATTTTGGATAGGAAGGCAGCGACGGCTATTCGGCGTTTTATCGAGAATTTTGTGTTTCATATTGTTGCTTGTGAAACATTTGCTTTTAAAATATGGAAGAAATTGAAAGATATTTATGCAAAAAAATTTTGCGATGAATAAGGGATTTCTGATGAGAAGGTTTGTCAATCAAAAACTAAAGGTAGGCAAATGGAGTGGTGAACGTCTCAACAACTTTCAAGCAATTGTGAACCAATTGGTGGCGGTAAACTTCAAAATTGATGATGAAAGTCAAGCTTTGATATTAATGAGCTCATTGCCTAAAAGTTGTGAAACTCTTGTAGTCACGTTGAACAATTCAAATTCTAGTGGTGTTGTTTCCATGGAGACCATGGTTAGCAGCCTTCGTAATGAGGAGCCGTAGAGGATACATTCATCGGAAGGAAATGCCATTGAAGAAAAGGAAGCTACAAGTCCATTGGAAGAGGTCCAGATTGCAAGGTGAGAAAAATGCTCTTTCAAACCAAATAAGGCTCGAGACATCATTTGCTATTACTGTGAAAAATCAGGTCATCGGCTGAAATTTTGCAATAAATTAAAAGAAGATAAAGAGTGGATGAAAACTCAAGAAGGAAGCAAAAATAAGCTGGAGGTAGACAGTGATGAGGAGGTAAACTTTGGTGTTAGAAATGATGTTCTTTGTGTTGATATGAGTATGGGAGGAGTGTGGGTGCTAGATTCTAGTGCATGTTTCCATGTTTGCAATCAAAAGGAAGCATTCACTAATTGTAAAAAGGAAGCATGCACAGTGGAGTCCGCTAATGGTGGGGATCTACATGTTCAAGACATAGGTTCTGTCAAGTTGAAGAAGGATACTGGAAGGTTGGTGACGTTTATAGGGGTTACGGATATCCCCGAAATTAAAAGGAATATTGTTTCTCTTGGACAGCTGGAAGGGAAAGGCTGTGACTTCTCTTATACAAGTGAAAAAGCAATAATATTTATTCATTGCTTGGAAAAAACTTACAGATAATGAAATCTTATACAAGTGAAGTTGGAGAGATACGTCTATCTGAATTAAGGTGGAGTCAACAACGAAAAACCACAAAGCCTACTTGGAGGCCTTTGTGGTATTACAAGCAATTCCGATCTGTTGATGATGTGCATGTTTGACTGACGGGCATGCATAGTTTGGAGGGAGGTTTAGCTTTATGATGGAGACATTTGTTTCCTTAGATATATTGTTCGGAGTTTGTGGTTTTAGGAGGAGCTTGGATGATATTTATGAAATATTGTATCAAGGTGGAGATTGTTAGATTTTGGTGATACAATATTGCTTATATAACATATCTTTAAGATATTTTTATAGATTTGGTAGATTTTGGAGTGTGATTAATTGCACCTTTTAGAGATTTTTTTTGTATTTGGTAGAGTGATTAGTTGGCTCTTTTATTGCATTAGAGAAGGCAACAAATTATGTACATGGGAAAGATTTATAGAAGTATTCAATAGTTTCTTAAAGAAGATATTTGTTAATGTCTATTATAAATAGACATTTTTAGGGTTCATAAGATGGTGTGCCAAAAGTGTACTTGTTGGATGTCGGGATTGAGATTTCTTCTCATTTTGGTCTCTTTTGTATTTTTCTTGGTTGAATCAATTAAAGTTTTTGTTTTTGAGGGAACCTTTTTTTGTTTGCTTTCTTTACTACTTTTTCTACTAAATCTAATTGCGTAGTGATCCTAGAAATTCCTAACAAAAATCATGTCTAAATTTTGTAGATCGGATCATAGTAATAATAGTGCAATGGAATGGAACATTAAATATAAAGCTAGAAGGTAGAGGAATAGTCAGAGTAATCAATTGTTATCAATTCTCAAAAAGTTTATTCAGGTAATATGAAGGAAAGAAATATTCATGTATTTATGGACAAATCTAAGTCATGAATGCAAGTTTTCAACCTATTGCTGGTTGAGATTAGGATTGGTCTGAAGAGAACATTGAGTGTTAATGGTCCTATATTGCTTCAGTGGTGCTAATGTTTCATCCTTGTGTTTGTCTGTTCCTTTGATTTTTTTCATTTTTCCTTCTATGTTTTTGTCTGCACATTTGTTACTCCAAGTTATTTTTCCTTTTGTTTTCTTTTTTTAGTATCCACAGCATGTTATGATCCTTTTTAAAAATCTTGCTTTGTGTAGAAATAAATGGGTAAGGGACCATTCAATTCTGCTAGGCTTGTTAAAAAATTATGTATGATTTTATTAATTAATAAATTATATCTTAATGATTAAAATCATATAATAAATAATTTAAAATTTATGAAATTTTGCATAAAAATAATTCGACAGTAAAGAATACTCAATTTTAATATATATATATATATATAGTATATCTAATCATTAATATAACTATCTATTTAACTAAAAATTGATTATATATATTCAATATAATTTGAAATTAAGTATAAAAATTTTACATAATAATATTACATAATTTTTAGATTTAAAATGATTTTTAATAATTTCAATAATTAATTTAATTCAATTTTAAATTATTTTATAATTGTTTAGTTAAAAATGATGATACTACATGTGTTTGCACATGCATAGAAAACAAAAAGCATAGCTTGCATTTCTTGGGTTTGTAGCAATAGTAAAAAAAATATTTTATATTAATTATTAAAAGATATTATTATTAAAAATATACATTTGTACAAATACATCGTAAATATTTCATATAAATTATTACAATTAATATTTTCGCGCACACACATATGATTGTATGTTCCATATGTATAATTATATATAAATATATATAAATATATATTTGATGCATACATAGACATATATATATATATATATATATATATATATATATTCATTTAGATGCACATAGAATACTGGAGGGGATAACATGTCCATTACTATGCAAATCCCAACATCTATACACAGGCATATCAAACTATGCACACTTTATTATGTTGCACGTGCACGTACACACATATATGTATACAATAAACATATTTAAACATAATACAAAATAACATGAAGTAAAACTTTATTTATATAATTAAATGAAATAATGATTTTATTTAAAACAAATTTAGAAAATATTTAAATAAATTACTCTTTAGAGACCTAATAAATATCCAAAATGACAAAAAATGAAATTCAACCATTTCATCCATTATGGGTCGATTCAATTCTAAAATTTGACACGAGGCTCCTCCCTCGTTGCGCCTTCCAATCTTGCGAAATTTGTTTTTTTTATTTTCTAATATGCTTTAACTTTGATTTGACGCTTTAAACTTGAGAGGGGAAGGATTCAGTTTTGGGTTATGAAGGAAGAATAGGTTTAGGTCAAAGCAACTAGAGAAAGGTGGATCTTTCTAGAATAAAAGGGAAGGAGACTTTTATTTGTTATTCTTATTTCTTTTTGCAATTTTCAATTTGGTCTCTAAAGAAAAGTGAATTCCAAATTGTCATTTTTATTCAAAATTAAATCTCTTTATTAGATATAAAATTTTTATCAAATATTCGTGAATATATTAGCCCCTGGCTCTGGTCAAACCGTTGGTAGCCTTTTACATCCTTGTGGGAGGAGTTGTTGATGTGACTTCCTTATCTTCATAGTTGGGGTGGTCTCGACATGAACTTGGGCACTAATTGGCTTTAAGGTTTGCTCGAGTGACTTACCTTTTGATTGTCGTAAAATCTTGTTGAAGCATAAGGACTCCTTTCTCGCCTGCTTGGAGGATGCCTTATAACATTCCCTAGCCTTCTACCGATTAACCCGAATTTCACCAACCTTGCCTTGAATAGGGAAATTCTTAGCGAGCTGGTTATATAAGATAATCACGTCAGGTTCCACCATGGTCAGTCATCCTATCAAGATATTATAAGAAGAAACCACTATGAAGTTCACCCATATCTTTCTAGAAAGGGTTTCTTGGCCAAAGGTGGTTACGAGTGAATTAATCCTTGTTGGTACTATGGCAACACCCCTAAAGTTGTATATGGGTAAGGCAATGAGGGTGAGGCTAGAGGTAGGGAGCTTCAGAGGCTCGAAAATATGCCTGAACGTAATGTTGATTGATCTGCCAACATCCACGAATGTCTGGCACACATTCGAGTTGTTCATTGCAAGGGTGATGACCATAGGATTAAGATATGAGTAAGATATGGGCTCTTTAACTTTAGTACTGAAAGTGATTGGCTGATCTATAGTTGGCCCGGGTGCTTTGGAAGTGTGGTGCTCCAACGAATAGATTTTGCCAATTGAGCCCACTTCTCTCCAGTACCGAGAATGTGTCCCCTCGGTTTTTTCCTGCCATATGCAGGCGTCTAAATATGGTCAAAATATCGGTCATGGTTTGTTATTTAGCTGTTGGGGTTGAGCTGACTGGTTGTTGTGAGCCACTCTCCGATTAACATGGTGTCAAACATATTCCACGGGTATCTTATTTCGGATAAGTCTCTCTATCTCATCTTTTAGCAAATGACATTTGTTGGTGGAGTAGTCATTGATTTATGGAACTCACAGCCGTTAGCGGAGGCTCTACCCTTCTTTCTCCTCTTCTAGTGGGAAGTCTTTGATATACTACCCGGTCCTTGGTTATAAGATATATAGATTTCATATTTTGAGTTAAAAAGGCCCAGTTAGCGTAGCTGGTTTTGTATTGGGTGTTTTCTTTTGCACGTCTCTTATAGTGGGTTTGCTTATCATTAGGATGTCAGTCCGAGATTTCATGTGAATCAAATTTATTCGAACATTGGGCCTCATCATCGCTATCAGAAAAATCAAAGCCTCCATCCTCATGATGTCATTTGCTCGTTGATTAAAGTCAGTTAAGGTCATAATTGGTTGCTACTACAGTTTCTTCCATATTCTTGACTTGTATATGGTCCCTAGGAAGAGGGCCATAACCAGGTTATTCTTGTCGTTGCCCCTGTCCCAAATGGATTCTTGTTAATGCGGTTCATATATGACCAAAGATCTCGATCAGCCACTGGCTGATGTTGTCTAATTCACTAGCCATCACACTACAAAAACACAGCATTTTATCGATGCCAAAGAGGCATTGGTAGGATGTCAGTAAAATGGTTACTAACGCTTGGTCGACGTCGTTCGAAGAATCGGTAAAATTTATGTCAGAAAAAAAATCTATCAATGCATAAAAGAAGGTAGTTGTGGTGTTGTTACCAACGCCCTACAGATGTGTATTGCCGATGCCTTACCGACATCATCTGCAACAATCTGTAAAAATATAAATAACTTATATTAAAATATAAGGATTATTTAAATATTTGAATTTGTGGATTAAAATATTAATTAAATGGATTTAATAGGCTTATTGAAATCCTTTTAGTTAATAAATATGATGGTAAACTCATTTTGTAAATTTATTTACAACAATAAATAGTTCGAATAAATAAAAAGAAAATTCACTATTACTAAAACAATTTGATTTTTATTGAAGTACTTTTAAATTAATTTATAAGATTTTTCCACAATTTTTTAACTTGGAAAATATTTACTTATCGTTTGAGTATTTACGGCAAACGATGGTATTTTTGAAATTCCACAGAATAAGATAATTGGCGTATCATTTGTTGTTTTGGAATCGTGTCGCATTATTTTTGAAGATTTATTTCTGTCATTCACGGTTTGTACACGAAAGAAATGCTATATAGCGAGATACCAGAATTCTAATAATATAATCGTCTAACACTTAACCTAATTTCAACACTCATTTCTTCTTTATTTTCATTTACCGTAATGAAAAAGTAAGCTGCCTTTTTTAATTAATTGATGCCAGAGCTATAGGACATGAAATCGAGTTTTGGTCTTGTTGACATGTATGGTTGATGACCAGGATTAAGTATTATAGGCGATAGGGGAGGAGTTAGGCCAAGGCAATGTTTGCGATGAGTTGCTTGAGCGAAGATGAAGGAATGGCGATTATGTAGGGGCGTGCAATCACCCATGAAAGATCGCAACACACATGAACAATAAGTGGCTGCTCCTGTCGCTTTTTGAGGTGAGGGTGCAGTCGTGACATGATTAGGTCCGTCGTAGAGAATGCGCAATAAGGAGTTCGATGGAAGCTTCAATGCGGTGATTCGTAGAGTATCGAGCGTTCAATGGAGTAAAGAAGTTACGTGTATGATGGCTCCTATGTGTGCACTTTCACATTTTGTGTGAGGCCCCACTCTGAGACCCACATTAACAAAGAGAATTACTGGATAATTATATCTGCTTGTGGAGAATAGGGCTGGTTAGGAGCGACCATCTATAATCTTGTCTTAAACATCTACTGCATACGTCGATAAATGCTCTATATTTTTTTCTATTTCAAGTGAATCGACATATCCAATAAATGCTTAATACAAAACTATAGATGTCTAATGGATCTATCTTAACGAAATACAATAACATAATGCATATCACATCATAGAACAGTAATTATAATATATATAAATACATATACATAGACACATCCCAGTATGATACAACTGATACACAAAAGTGGTATAGAGACCACACTATATACATCTAATCAAATACATATCAGACTCAAGCGGAACGAAACATAAACTACACAAAAGTGCTAGGCTGATATCCAAGCAGATGCATTAGAGTTAAGTCTCGTAACTGATAGCAAACTTGAAACAACTCAGTCTGACCCGAGTACAAAATGCACAGGTCAGTCTAGCTAAAACAATCAGTTAATGAGGATAGACGATAATATGAAGCATAAGACATAAGGTGATAATTCTTTTCGAATGAGAAAAGACAACGGAAAGAATACAACCCATGACTTAAGTGAACTAATGTCACTGAAGTATACAAAGACCTCAAAAGAGGTAAATTCAATAATAATACTCAAAAGCATAAACATTCGCCTCATATCATCAGCGACATCCCAAAATGCCTACATGGTTTCCATGAACCGTATTTCCTCTAGAGGAGAAACATCAATAAAATCTCTCGCCAAAATGTTAAACATATAACATTCTCAAATAGGATGATCCAAAACTCAAATATAGAAGAATCTCCTAATTCAATTATACCTCATCTCATTGGTATAAATGTATATAAATCTCAATCTCAACTCCCAGAAGTGGAAGAAAAAACCGAGAATACCCTATAAATCTTGAAATCATCCACACTCATAACTCAAGGAACTCAATAAGAGTTCAAAACATCATAAATGAAATCACCACATATATAACATCTTATATAGCGCTAGGCTATCGATGTAATAAAACATCATAAAATGGTGAAATCACAATAAAATAGAAAACCTAGAAAACCTGGATTGGCCAAATCCCCGATTGCAATGCCGAAGCAATGCTGCATGTGCTAAACTCAGACGGTCGAAGCCTCAGACAAGGTCACTAACACCTCCAAAAGCAGTCTGTCCTCATGACATGGTCATTGACACCTCTCCAAGCAATTTTGTCAGCACAAACAAGGTCGCTAACACCTACCAAAGCAGTTCATCCTCATGACAAGGTCGCTAACACCTCTCAAAGCAGTTCTGTAAGGTAAATCGTGAGTGTGTCACAAACTCACAGATAGGAATCCGAAAAGTGTTAACGTGTGTCTCATACCACACGTTCTCACTTAGAGGCTTACAAGCCGCTAGTCGATGCCACACTAGAAACATCATAAAACTAAGAAAATCATATCTCATCTCATCTCATTGTCAAGTGGTAAAGAGATACCAAACTCGTTTCATCTCATTGACAAATATTAAATGGCATCTTAACTTGTCTCGTCTCATCGACAAGTGAAAATATCGTGATGGTTCCTCATAAACCATAAATCTCAAAATATGAAATCATATACTCAAGACTTGCCTTATATCATTGGCAAGTAAATAAAACATCGTGATGGTTCTCATCGACCATACTCCTACATAGGAGATCTCAAACCATAATACTTGCCAAATATTGGCCATCTTAAATAATTCCAATAAATAGAAATTATAAAACTCAAAATATGCCATAAAATGGCAGAATATCTCGGAATGAATAATCTCAAATAGCTTCGATCATACAATTCCGGAATTAACTGAAATAGTAAACGCACATGTCTCATACCAGTTTTACTAAATCGTTTAATTCTCTTTCTCATACGTTCGAATAGTGTAAAAATGTATGTTTTATATTTAAATAGTTTACTAGAGAAAACAAACTATTTTCCGAAAAGATTAATAAAACCAATATTTGAAATTCCTTTATTATAGGAAATAAATAGATATAATAGAAAAATAATTTTAAAGCTATATAATAATAATTTTAAATGTCCATTTATTTCAAAAATCACTTCAAAAATGGTTCAGTGAAAACGATGCTTGAAAACAATGAAAAACAAGAAAGATAACTCAAGACCGATAACTTGAATTCAATAAGAATTCAATTTAAATTTAACACAAAATCAATTCAAATTCTATCTAAATTTGAATTTCAAATTCTTTAAATATAACTAGACTACTGATAGGTATCATAGCTCTCAAAACATCTCAAAACCAACATCAAAATCGAAGAGAATGAGAGCAAAAATAAGCTAATACAATTCTCGGGTCAATGATTGTTATTGCTGTTGTTTTGCTCTCGGGACAGCAACAAACAAATACAGTTTTGACCAAGCTCACTTCAAAATTTCAGAAAAATCAAAACAGGAAACTTTTAGCACAAAGTCTAAGATTTCCAGAACATCTAAAAATATTGAAATTGGATAAGAAAGGTGAAAGGTATGGCAAAACAAATTTCAGATCCGAAGTTCACTACAGCTGTCGTTTTAATTTCAGGACAGCGATACTAGAATGAACTTTCGACTGTGTAAACGTCAAAATTTAACAAAACCCAAAACAAAAAAGTTGTAGCTGATAATCTTAACTTTCTGGAACATCACGAATAGTCCAATTCGAATATCAAATGAGAAAGATATGCTCAAATTACCAAAGGCATTAAACATAGAAAGTCACAGTTTTACAGTGATAGGGTAGCAGGTTTGTATTGGGTTTTCCGACCCATTATGCTCATAATTTCCGAAAGTGTTTAACATGAAAGTTATCATATTTTCAAGATTTTCGTAACTTCAAAAAAATAAAATTCCGATTTAAAACGAAAGAGATATTCCTAATTTACTGACAGCGATTCACAAATGAACACGCAACGAAAATAAAATTGAGATTTCTAACTTTGAAATCTCAATCTATGCTAGAAAATGTGAGTTTTGATACTTACCTTAACAAAATTCAGATCAAACTTGAGGAAATCTGAAGAAAGTTTGAGTTTTGGCCTTGTATACGCTTTAAGAACCTAGAAATTGATAGTTTACAGGCATGCATAGAGAAAAACATAAGCTACAGCAGGTTCAAATTCACAAAATCAAGAATTGATGAAATCATCTTTAATTTTACAGTGATTACCTAATTTTATTGTCTTTAATTTGATTTATTTCAACAAAGAAGTTGAATAATTTAAAGATTTTGCCTTAGGGTTTGAAGAGGGAAAGGGTTTTCTTAATTCTCTTCTTTGTTTCTAGTTAGCTGAAGTTTGTACTGTACGTACTTTGCTTGACGAAGAGAAGCTTCCTCTTTACTTCAGGTTAGAGACAAAAATGGGCTTAGACCCAATAACAATTAATTACCTAAGATACTAATCATCACCAATTAAACTAAAGCTCTTTTATTTAAATCAAAACAACTTATACTTACAAGATTTCAACACAATAAAATCGCACAAATATATGTTTTAACAAACATTTTTTCAACGAAATAAAAGATAAATTAGGTCTAAAAATTATTTTCATTATTAAAAACTCTAATTTTATTTAAGTACCCAACTTAACACAAATATTTACGTATAATACTATTTTTGACTCCAAAAATTGCACAAAAATAATTTTCTTGTGTAATAAAATACAACAAAGCATTCTCCATCAATTTTATGGTCAAAACTTACTTTAAATCAAATTTCACCTGTTTATTTAAAATAAACATATTTAAAAATCAAATACTTCCTTTAAAAATTATGAAAAGAGGCAATTGGCAATAAATACAAGAATTATTGCATTTTCAAAAAATAAAATCATATTTCATTCATTATTCTCAAAAATACCCAAGACAAAGTTTTCAAAGCTTTATTTTCACATTTTATTTACAAAATTCATTGTTTATCCCAAATAAACAATTTAAAATTTTCAATTATATTTTAATTTAAAATATTAAATTATAACTACCATTATAATTTAATATTAACAAGAAATCTCCAAAGCCTGGGTTGTTACAGACTCTCCTCCTTAATAAAATTCCGTCCTCGCAATTTCTTGAGAAAAGTTTGTATTCAACCTATTAATTTCATCAATTAAAGGAAGGATAGACTAGCCCGAGTTTAAAAGAAATTCTCGCACTCTCAAGATAGGATGGTAGAAAACCAAGACAAGACTCGCTCCATTAGTTCTATGGTTTCTAAAGTGCTAATATTGAGACTAGCAAACCATTGAATTTTTCGAGAAACACATAAAATTTCAAAGGCATCTCACCTTCGAAATAGAAACTCAACAAGATGCTACACATAAAAGATTAATCGAACGAAATTGATTTCTCAAAAGCTCCTTGAGTAGAGTTAGGATTTAGCACAACTCCAACTCGAACTTCAACCAACAAAATGATTATCGATATGATTTCTGTATGAAACTGCGGAAGGAACCACACCGATACAAGATAGAAACAAAAGAGACAAGATAGATCAACCAAAAGATGGTTTATTCTCTAATTCTTCCATAGGTATTCTCTAATTTTCAACATATATATATATATATTTTCAATTTGTTTCTCAAAATTTTCTAAGTGTTAGAAGTTTTCATAAAAATCGACGGAGTCTCCTTTGTGCGGAGGGCCATATACAATATTATAAAAATAATTTATATGATATACATCGACCATTAGGTCGAAAACACAATATATCATCATTTAACTCTTAAAATTAATCCGAAAACATACCTTTTCCATTTAGAATGTTAAAGAAGTTTTGCACAAACTTATATCTATTATCTTTTTTCTCAAAATATATTTCATCTATCCTCTTTTCACACGTACTTCACTCAAATAGATGATAATAGTTCATGATCATAAATTAGAAATGCTACACTTAACTATTGAGGGGGAATAAATCAATTTCATTTCGGACCTGCTGCAAAAAAGACCTATTTTGACCAAGAAAACAACAAAAACTGAAGAATTTCATAAAGTGAAAGTTGTTATAATTAGTCTAGGCTTTCCAGAAATATAAATATCATCAAAATCTGATTAACGGTTTGAAAGTTATGTTAAATTTATTTTCAGCTTAATCTTAGAGAATTTTGTAATAGGGCAGAATTGCCTATCCCCATTCAAACCCATTTTAGACTCAGTATATAGCAAAATATTTAAAAGTGGTAAAAGAAAACTTTATAGCTTACTGAAAGCTCTTTCATTTGCTAAAAGATTGAGCTTATTTGGTGTTATAAATCTCTAGTCATCGCTGTTTTAGTATAACAGTTTTCTAAATGAAATTTCAGCTTTTAAAATCAATTTAAAATGTGAAATTCTCCCAAACCATTTTAATTTCAAACTATAATTTCAAAGAAGCTTTTTGCTAAATCGTTTATTAAATGATCCTTTTTTTCGTGGAGAGCTAAGACATATAAAATTATGATCAACTTTATGTAATCACCATAAAACATTTTATTAAGTGGAAATATTTTCTTTACTTTTCAAAATCTAGCTTTAAAAACAATTAACTACGAAACTCATTTTGGAAGAGATAACTAATTTCTTGCATTATCAAGAGATGATTATTGATTATCCATCAAAACAAATTTTTATAGTCATCATTAATAACTTGTACAAAAATATTCAATTAATATTTTAATTTTCAAATCAAAGTATTCTTTTACCTTAAATACATCATTTTATTAATCAAAGCATAAAATGACATTTTCTTCTAATTAAGACATCCCATTAATTAGAATTATTCACTTTACTTACCCAAATTACCGTATTCAATTTCTTAAATTTCAAATAATATAAGGGTACTACCTCGCCATTGATTTATAGCGAATGACCCCACTGATTGGCTGTAGAGTTAATCAAACGATCAAAACTGCCTCGCCACTCCTCCAACACTCACTATGGTTCAATGGTTTTACTAAAAAATTACAATAAAATTAATACTCCACCATATTAATTATTTTCAAAATTTACTAATTAAAACTCAATTTACCGTGTCTGACTATCTCATCACAGCGTTTAGGAAATCCCTATTGATAACATTGGCCAAACGCATCGACCAGAATTTTTAATGCACTCGACGGACAACCTAACACAAAAATTCATTTTATTTAAAAAGAAATACCTCATATATAATACTTAAAAAAATTTGTTTTTCCCCAAAAACATAATCCAATTTCTCTTAGAAACATATCTTAACTTTAATATATTTTTTAAATTTGAAAACACAACTTATTGCTTATTCTCAAAATCAAAAACACAAGAAGAACTCATGAGATATTCCCAGAATACTCGATCCTCAAGATTGATGGAATAGACTAGAGTGTTCATTATTCCGAACGGTATAACAAACCACTCACAAGACTTGCACCGAGTGTGGAACGTGGTAAGAGTAACGCTATCTTCCACGACTCGTAGCTAACGAAAAATTGGTGTAACGTCAAGCCGAGGAATGATTTTAGCACCACTCAATAGTTTAAAAAAATCTATGCGATATAAGAGTAATGGCAAGATATCTTCTCGAATGAGAAGAAGAGCACAAACAATACATCATTACTTCAGGTGAAGTAATACAACAAAGTATATCAACAATTGAGTATCCAAGGAGGATATCTCAAAAGGGGTAAGAATGGCAATATCAAATAAATTCATTGAGTTACCTCATTTCCCTAGTGGACATCCTCATGGGAGGATGACTGAAAGGAAAAGAACCGAAAATGAAGTCAATACAATATTCGATTGCCCAATTGGGTGTCATACCCACAGCGGACACATAGAAATCAATAGAGTCGCAATGACAGGAACCCGAGATATATCATCAACATCTCGAAACTCCAGAGTGAATAAGATACTTCAAAATCATCAATAACATTCCGAAGAGCAAGAAGCAACAAATCAGCTAAATTTAGGATACCTAAATATAGGATCCTTCGGATCACAGAATGCAACTAGAAAATACCCAAGCTACCCTAACTAAATCATTCCAAACTCTGGATAGGAAAAAGCATGCTAATTCACTTGAAAAGATAAGCTACAAGGAAAAATCCCATAATCCATAACATCATACCAAATATTGCAGATCCCCTCAATAGGATTCGCAATCCTTAAAGAAATCACAAAATAAGAACATCAAAGATCATCAACAAACTCCTGCAATACGGATGTGTGTCAAGCACCCGTATTGAAGAGGACTTGAATAAAACAATCACGATTAGGATTACTCCTAAGATAAGATGCCATCAATTAAATTTGAGAATATTACGGAATAAAACGTATTCCTAGACATATCTCAAATTATCTACTCCAAAAGACATGATAAGGTAAAGGACATGGTGACTAAGGGATTGTAGCACTTGCATTACTCTTAGATGTACCATAATATGTGTTTCTATCCTGTGTTTATCATACTTTGTTCTAAACTCCGCTCTGATACCAAGCTGTGACGCCCCACCCTGAGACCCACATTAACAAAGAGAATTACTAGGTAATTCTAACTGTTAATGTTGAGAATAGGGCTGGTTAGGAGCGACCATCTATAATATTGTCTTAAACATCTACTGCAGACTTCGATAAATGCTCTATATTTTTTTCTATTTCAAGGTGAATCGACATATCCAATAAATGTTTAATACAAAACTATAGGTGGCTAATGGATCTATCAGAACGAAGTACAATAATAAAATGCATATCACATCACAGAACAGTAATCATCATATATATAAATACATACACATAGATACATCCCAGTATGATACAGCTGATACATAAAAGTGGTACAGAGGCGACACTATATACATCTAATCAAATACATATCAGAGTCAAGAGGAAATAAATATAAACTACACAAAAGTGCTAGGATGATATCCAAGCAGATGCATCAAAGTTAAGTCTCGTAACTGATAGTTAACCTAAAACAACTCGGTCTGACTCGAGTATAAAATACATGGGTCGGTCGAGCTAAAACAATCAGTTAATGAGGATAGACGATAATATGAAGCATAAGACAAAAGGTGATAATTCTTTTCGAATGAGAAAAGGCAATAGAAAGAATACAACCCATGACTTAAGTGAACTAATGTCACTTAAGTATACAAAGACCTCAAAAGAGGTAAATTCAATAATAATACTCAATTGCATAAACATTCGCCTTATATCATCAGTGACATCCCAAAATGTCTACATGGTTCCATGAAAAATATCTCCTCAAAAGGAGAAACATCAATACAAACTCTCGCCAAAATGGCAAACATATAACATTCTCAAATAGGATGATCCAAAACTCAAATATAGAAGAATCTCCAAATTCAATTATACCTCATCTCATTGGTATAAATGTATATAAATCTCAATCTCAACTTGCAAAAATTGAAGAAAAACCCAGAGTATCCTATAAAATCATGAAATCATCTAAACTCATAACTCAAGGAACTCAATAAGAGTTCAAAACATCATAAATGAAATCACCACATATATAACATCTTATATAGAACTAGGCTATCGATGTAATAAAACATCTTAAAATGGTGAAATCATAATAAAACAGAAAACCCAGAAAACTCGGATTGGCCAAATCCCCGATTGCAATGCCGAAGCAATGCTGCACGTGCTAAACTCAGACGGCAGAAGCCTCAGACAAGGTTGCTAACACCTCCCAAAGCAGTTCGTCCACATGACAAGGTCGCTGACACCTCTCCATGCAATTTTGTCAGCAATAACAAGGTCGCTAACACATCCTAAAGCAATTCGTCCTCGTGACAAGGCCGCTAACACCTCCCAAATAAGTTCTGTTAGGTAAACATCGTGAATGTGCCACAAACTCATGGATAGGAATCCGAAAAGTGTTAACGTGTGTCCCATACCTCACGCTCGCACTTAGCGGCTTACTAGCTGCTAGTCGATGTCATACTAGAAACATCATAAATCTCAGAAAATCACATCTCACCTCATCTCATTGGCGAGTGGTAAAGAGACACCATACTCATTTCATCTTATCGAAAAATATTAAATTGCATGTTAACTTGTTTTATCTCATCGACAAGTGAAAACATCGTAATGATTCCTCATAAGCCATAAATCTCAAAATATTAAATCATATACTCAAGGCTTGCCTTATATCATTGGCAAGTAAATAAAACATCATGATGGTTCTCATCGACCATACTCCTACATAGTAGATCTCAAACCATAATACTTGCTAAATATTGACCATCTTAAATAATTTCTATAAATAGGAATTATAAAACTCAAAATACGCCATAAAATGGCAGAACAACTCAGAATCAATAATCTCAAATAGCTTCGATCATACGAGTCCGGAATTAACCGAAATAGTAAACACACATTCCCATACCATGTGTTTTACTAAATCATTCAATTCTCTTTCTCATATGTTCGAATAGTGTAAAAGTGTATGTTTAATATTTAAGTAGTTTACTAGAGAAACAAACTATTTTCCGAAGAGATTAATAAAACCAATATCTGAAATTCCTTTATTATAGGCAATAAATAAATTTTATATTAGAAAAATAATTTTAAAACTATATATAATAATTTTAAATGTCCATTTATTTCAAAAATCACTTCAAAAATGGTTTAGTGAAAACTGTGCTCGAAAACAATGAAAAACAAGAAAGATAACTCAATACTGATAACTTAATTCAATACGAATTCAATTTAAGTTTAACCCAAAATCAAATAAAATTCTATTTAAATTTGAATTTCAAATTGTCCAAATATAACTAGTCTATTGAAAGGTATCATAGCTCTCAAAACATCTCAAAAACAACATCAAAGTCGAACAAGAATGAGAGCAAAAATAAGCTAATACAATTTTCAGATCAATGGTTGTTATTGCTGTCATTTTTCTCTCAGGACAGCAACAAACAAATACAGTTTTGACCAAGCTAACTTTGAAATTTCCGAAAAATAAAAATATGAAACTTTTAGCACAAAGTCTATACTTTTTAGAACATCTAAAATTATTGAAATTTGATAAGAAACGTGAAAGATATGGCCAAAACAAATTGTAGATCCGAATTTCACTACAGCTGTCATTTTAATTTCAAGACAGCGATACTAGAATGAACTTTCGACCATGTAAACATCAAAATTTAACAAAATACAAAACTCAAAAGTTGTAGCAGATAATCATAGCTTTCTGGAACATCAAGAATTGTCCAATTCGGACATTGAATGAGAAAGATATGCTCAAATTACCAATGACATTAAACATACAAAGTCGCAGTTTTACAGTGACAGGGTAGCAAGTTTGTATTGGGTTTTTGGACCCATTATGCTCAGAATTTCCAAAAGTGTTTAACATGAAAGTTACCATACTCTTTTCAAGCTCTCCAGAACATAAAAAAAAATCGATTTAAAACGAATGTGATATGCCTAATTTACTGACAGTGATTCACAAATGGACACGCAACAAAAGAAAATTGAGATTTCTAACTTTGAAATCTCAATCTATGCTAGAAAATGTGAGCTTTGATACTCTCCTTAACAAATTTCAGATCAAACTTGAGGAAATATGAAGAAAGTTTGAGCTTTGGCCTTGTATATGCTTTACGAACCTAGAAATTGATAGTTTACAGACATGCATAGAGAAAACATAATTACAACAGGTTCAAATTCACAAAATCAAGAATTGATGAAATCATCTTCGATTTTAGAGTGATTACCTAATTTTATTGTCTTTGATTTGATTAACTTCAGCAAAGGAGTTGAATAATTTGAAGATTTTGGCTTAGGGTTTGAAGAGAGAAAGAGTTTTCTAAATTCTCTTCTTTGTTTCTGGTTAACTGAAGTTTGTACTTTACGTACTTTGTTTGAGGAAAAGAAGCTTCCTTTTTACTTCAGGTTAGAGATAAAAATGGTCTTTGACCCAATAACAATTAATTACCCTAAAATACTAATTATCACCAATTAAACTAAAGCTCTTTTATTTGAATCAAAACAACTTATACTTATAAGATTTCAACACAATAAAATCTCACAAATACATTCCTATGTTTAACAAACTTTTTTTCAACAAAATAAAAGATAAATTAGGTCTAAAAATTATTTTCATTATTAAAAACTCTAATTTCATTTAAATACCCAACTTAACACAAATATTTACATATAGTACTATTTTTAACTCCAAAAATTGCACAAAAATAATTTTCTTGTGTAATAAAATACAAAAAAGCATTCTCCATCAATTGTATGATCAAAACTTATTTTAAATCAAATTTCACCTTTTACTTTAAAATAAAAATATTTTAAAATCCAATATTTCCTTTAAAAATTATGAAAAGAGGGAATTGGCAATACAAGAATTATTGCATTTTCACAAAATAAAATCATTTTTCATTCATTATTCTCACAAATACCCAAGATAAAGTTTTCAAAACTTTATTTTCACATTTTATTTACAAAATTCATTGTTTGTCCCAAATAAACAATTTAAAATTTTCAATTATATTTAGTTTAAAATATTAAATTATAACTACCATTATAATTTAATAACAAGTAATCTCCAAAGCCAGAATTGTTACATTTTGTATTTGGGAAAGATGAGGGTTTTATGTAAATAAAGGTAATTAAAATTTTAATTGGTAATTAATTAATTTAATTATTTCAAAAACTTGTAAAATCGGTATATTTTCTATACGAGGTTGGATTTGGATGTAGTCTTTTGCGCTGGACTCATGCCGATGTAATCTACGCATTGAAATTGGATTCGTTGAATTTGAAACTAGTATAATTTTGAGCTAGTTCGATTTTAGATCAAACTGGAACACCATCAACAGGAATTTTGATGAGTTAACTCATTTCTAAATAAACTATATAACGTCTGTGTTGTTATAGATTATTATTGAATGTTTGAATGATGGTTCATATGTTGTTGTTTAATTGTGGTTTGGTTTGATTCCCGTTTAGATGCCAAGGACATGAATAACCATTATTTTGCAGCGAACAAATGCAAGAGGAAGTCAAAGTGCATACGTAGCGAATAGGTCGCTACGGATCAGTTCGAAATACACATACATATACGTGATTTACAGTAGTATTTTGTAAAGAGTCCCTAAACGTAACAACCCATAAATTCAGTCAAATATTAAACGAATTTTTATTTGAATTACATATTTTAAAAAAATTAAATAAATTTGAATTTAACTGTCGATTTTTAGGGTATTGAATAATGTATTTTTCCAAATTCAATAAAAAGAAAAAATTTTGAAATTTTGAATTTTGTTCAAATTTGATCAAAGTTTGTTTATGGTTGAAAATTTTAAATTTGAAATCTGAAATTTTATTCTTTTTTTATGATACTAGACTGAATTCTAATCTCCTCTTCACTTTTCATTTCATTAAAATCAGACTCTTATATCTCTAAATCTGCAATTTTCTGTGTAAAAATGCACGTTTCTTTCTTCTGTTTTCTTATATTTCTTTCGTCTAGGTTTTCGGTTTTGGTCTTGGTTGTTGGGCTGGGATACCAGAAGTCACCTGAATGAGCAAGTGGCCTTTTCGAATGGACATACCTGTTGGGAAATAGATATGTAAGTGTTATCCTGGTTTTTAACCCAACAGATACCAAAAAAACAAGACAACCTTAAACCGGCAGGATGGTTCAGGAACTAACCAGAGAAGTTACGACTAGAGATTGACGAGGGCCATGCTATATGTAGTCAATGATACCAAGAGACCAGCATCCCTGCAGCTCAACAAGTGTTTAAACGTAAGAAGCTAGTGACTTGCCATCGAAAAATGATGACAACGATGAATGTTTGTGAAAACATCTCCAACTTCAAAATCTAGGATAGTCCTCTGTGGATGGATCGTCGGCAACCCATGCTCCTCCTAAAAACCTCAAATAAATGAGTTATGGAAAATAAAGGAAGGAGGCAAAACTTGGCTCATGAAATGTGCCAAGTCTATGGGTCGCTAACGACCTATGGTTTTGGTTCATTTTGCGAGTTAGAACCTCCAGGGTCGCCAGTAGTCCATGCTGAGAGTTGATAATGGTGGGCCCTACCCAAAAACCGTCCAACATTTATAAATAGTGTGTCACTTGCAACATAAGGAAGATCTTCTCCTGATTGGTGGCTGAAGCTCTGCTAGGATTATTCTTCACTTTCTATCTCCCTCACAATGATCTCAGAAAGAATATACTATGATTCTCTAATGGATTCTAACTCTAGAGATTCAATCTAGCTAGGAAACAGCCAAAGGCTTGCAATCAAATAGCTTTTGTAGTAGCAATCTGTCTATGATAAAACTATAAAGTGGACGTAGGTTTCATTAACAGCTGAACCACTATTAAAAATCTTCTGTCTATTTCCTTTTACTGCTTCATTTCAATATCTATGATCTGTGATATAGCTCCGTAAAGAAAGAGTTGGTGCTTTCAAAACCAAACCAGGGTGTTGGCCCATTTTTGGGTCAACATTTTGGTGCTTTCACTGAGAAACTTGCAACTCGGGATCTATCTACTTTGGATTGCATAGATCCATAAGTTAGATCTCCACTTTCAACCCAGGATCTAGATCTAGCTATCCAATTTGGATTGCATAGATCCAGAAGTTAGATCTCCAGCCTTTGCTTAAAGAACTCGTTGTTTTAAAAGTCATTGGCTCCTGGACGGAAAAGAACTTCATTTGGAAGGTCTATAGGGGCAGCAATAGTCACAGAAGGTGTTAGTGTAATATCCCGGAATTTATGGCAATTTAAATTTAATAATCTGTGTTTACAATTTAAATTAATTTGATAATTTTTGTTAATAAATTGAATTGATTCTATAATTTTCTTTTATTAAATATTTAATTAGTGAATTTATTTTTAATAAGTTAATAAATTGTTTTATATTTATAAAATGTACGTATATTTATATATATTTTAAATATATGAGTTTGGTTTTTAAATTTAATTGATAAAGCAAATTTTCTAATTTTAATATTTTGAAATTGGGAAATTGTGATTTATTTTTGAATTAAGCTTTTCAAAACTATTTAATAAAATAACTATATGATTTTATATATATAAGATAAATGTTTTATTTGTTTAAATTATATTTTGACTTAAGTTATATATTAAAACAAGTTATAAAAATGTTTGTTTTATTCTTTTTAAAATAGTAATTAATAATTATGATTTGTAAATTGAATATGAAATTTAAAATACAATTAATAAATGAATCATGTATTCAATTAAATAACAAATAAGTTATAATCTCTTTATAAATTTATTTTAAGTGATCAAAATATTATTTTTAATAATTGATTTGTATATTGTTTTTATTTATAATAATACTTTGTTTTATTCTTTAAAAATTATTTATCTATACATAACTAAGTATTAAAAACTAATTAACTGAGTCAGACTTTATTTAACACATAATTAAAAATATTAATTACTTAAATTAACAAGTGTAAGTATCTTAAAGCCTAAACTAAGAAATGTAAACTAAGTATCATGTTAAAATGACAAGTGTAAAGAATTGAGACATGTGTCTTTTTAAATTTTATTTTTCTTTGTTTTTAAAAATAAATCATAAAGAAAATATTTAAACTTGCATCTTTTCATTTTTTTCCTTTCTTCATTTTCATTCTAAATCTAAGAATTTTCAGTTCAGAAAAACCCTTTTTCCATCTCTTCAAAAATCAAATGCATGCAAATCTGAAAAATCAAAGTTCTGTAACTTTTTCATCTTCAATAATCCCTGTTCAAATGCATTCAACTCTTCTAAAAAAATCTGTTCATTAGCATCCTGCATTCAATTCTTTTAAAAATCTGGAAAAATATGCAAACAAACTTGCATGCAATAAACAAATCTGCATTTCTTCTTCAATCTGCAACCTGGGAAATTTGTATCTGCATTTTTTTTTAAAATCTGGAAATAATGAAAACAAAGGCCTGCATTTTTCTTGTGAACTGGAAGGTAGCAATTACATGTAATATGAAAACAAAACCTACAAGCAAGCTTTTAAAGCATTCAAGCTTTCAGCAAGCATTTCAAACAAATTTGTATAAGGATGATATGCATGTTCAAAAACCTGTGCTCTGCTCTTTAAATCAGGTGAGTAACTAAATTTTTAAAAAGTTAATTAAATAGTTAGAAGTTGTTTCATGCTTTGAATAAGGAATGAATATATATTTATATATATGACGTTGCTGTGAATACATATATGTGAATGTATTTCTGGGTGCATGTTCATTATCTGGCATATTCTTGTTTCCTAAATTTTCAAACCTCTGATTGATTTAAAATCTTTTCCTTCAAATTGAAATCTCTATTGTGATTTAAAATGCTGACTAAAAAAATGAATGGTTAGTCATAGAGATAGTTTAAAATTTATATAAGTAAAATAGATTTTTGTTTTGCCTGGAAACTATTATAACAGAGTTAAAATTTGTAAAGATGGAAATATAACATTTCAAATCAATATTTCAGGATTATAATTCAAAACATCATGTAAAGTTATGATTTTTAAAAGTAAAACTATAATTTTTATTTGCTTAAACTAGAAAGAAATTCAAACTTCACTGTGTTTTACATATGGGGTTAGTATAGTTGATATTTTTGGTTTGATTGAGTTGAAATGGCTTCTGGAAATGGTGGAGATGTCAGAGATGTTAGGAAAATTATTGGTTTGAGTTGAAATTCATTTTTTTTGATGTTGTGATTTGGATTCAAGGTTTTAAACCCTAGTTTTACTGTGGTTTGAAGAAGTGATCTTTTCTGCTAATATACTTGATCGAGTTACTTAGGGTTTTGGGAAATGGAGGTTGGAGGTTTGTTGAAGTCATCGCCCGGAGTTGCAGAGTAATCCATGGCCAGTGGCGCGGGAACGAGACCATTGTCAGGTTTTGTTTTGTTTGAGAGTGCTTTCTGCTCCAGGTTTTGATGTTGGACTCGAATGCAAATTCGAGTTGATTTGGGTAATCTGATGATATAGGAGAGATGAGAGGTTGTAGGCCGATGGAGGATGGTCGATGATGTTGGCCAGCGGTGGCCGGAGGCGCTGTGCAGGTGCACAGTGAAATAATGGATATGTGGGTGATGTTGTTGGCTTCAGTTTTGGATTGCCTTGTGATGGACTCGGGAATTTTGAGTTTCTGCTCGAAGCAGATGGAATTTCGACTCGAAGTAAATACAGGGTAGGATCGTGTAAACTTTGTTTTCAGATTTTCAAATTAAACAGGAAACCTGTTTCGGTATTTTAAAATTTGAAGTAGAGTTTAAGTGTAAACTAAAAACTTAAACTAAGTTAAACCTGAGTTAAACTTGATTTAAAATTTGTTTGAATTTGAGTTTTAAAATATTTTGAATTCAGAAATTTAAGTTGTTTTAAATCAAAAGAGGAAACTGTTTTTCTGTTTTTAAATTTAAAAGTAAAGTTTTAAAATGCAACAGGAAATTTAAACAAGGTTTAAAATCTGAAACTGAAATATGAAATTCAAAGTAGATGACTCTGAGTTTGAATTTAATTTAAATCGTGGAATTTTAAATTTAGATTTTAAACTTTTAAAGTATAAAAGAACATTGGTTTGAATTTTAATCTTATTTTAAATTTATCAGCTTTCAAATAAAATAGGTTTTTAAATTTAAATTTGTTTTAACTATTTTAGAAATGGTTAAATATTTGAATTTAAAAATGAAGATGGAAATGTAAGTAAAGCTTTAAAGTTTTAAGTTTAAATCTGGAATGAAGATTTAAACTGTATTTCAGTTTGAAATTTAAAGGGAAAATTTTAAATTGAAATTTTTTAAAATAATTTGGAATGTTTAAAATGAATTTGTTTTATAATCTTTTAAACCTTTATTTTACAAAAGGGATGTTCTTTAACATATGAAATAAAGGTTTTGAATTGTTTTTAAAATCTTGTTTAAGTTAAATTTTGTATTCATTTTAAAATCGTAAATTTTAAAATGAATTTTAAATGGAATTTAAAATAAATTTAAAAAAAACAATTTGTTTTAAAATACTTAATTAAGTAAGAAATGTTATCTAAAGGATAAATGAAATTTGATGAATTGAATTAATTAAAAAATTAAGTTAATTTAAGATGAATAATTAATTATTTAATTAATTAATAATATGGAATGGTAAATTAAATAATTAAGAATTTTTAATTTATTAATTAGTTTTGAGATTATTTAGTTAGGGTTAAGTAATCTATAATTAAGGATTGTTAATTAAATTTGAATTAATGATTAAGATTTATTAACCAAGTAATTAAGGATTAATTAAGATTGGAATTAACACTTAATTAATTTATAATTAGAGATTAATTAAATTGTAATTAAATATTAATTAATTGATAATTAATAATGATTTATATAAGTTAGTTCTTGATTAAGTAATTAAGAAATGTTAATGCAGGTCATTAACTTAAGATTATTTAATAATTAATTAATGTGATTAATTTTAATAATTAATTAGATTAATTAATTAATAATAATCATTTTTGAAATTGTTTAAGTTTAGTTACTTTATGGAAGTAATTAATGAGTTAATTACTTAATGTAATTAATTGGTTTAATGTGATTAGTTTATATTAATTAATTAAGTTTAATTAATTTAAACATTTGTGGATTGATAAATAATTACCTTATGTAATTAATGGGATTGTAATTACTTAGGGAAGTAATTAACTGAGAATTACTAGATGTAAGTAAAGATGTTTATTGATGGAAGTAATTTGGATTTAAATTACTTTGAAATTAATCAAGGGATTAATGAAGATAATTAATTAAGAGTAATTAATTTATGAAATAAGTAAATAAGGGCAGTTAATTACTGGGTGTTATTAATCAAGGGTGATTAATATAATATATGTAGTTTAATTGCAGATTAATTACTTAATGTAATTAATTTTAAATAGAGAGATTGATTAAATGGTAATTAGAAATCATTAATTAATAAAATTAGTGATGTAATTTTGAATTGATTAATTAAGGAATAATCAATAAATGAGGTAATTAATTAATAAAGGATTATTATAATTAACTTTAGTTAATTAATTGATTAAGTAATTAAAGGTTAATTATTAAGTATAATTAACTTGTGTAATTAATTTATAAGCTAATTACTTATTGTAATTTGGGAATTGTTAATCTGAAATGATTAATTGGAAGAATAATGAGATGATGATTTATTAATTGATTTGTAATCAATTGATGATTAAGATAAGCAGAATTTTAATGATGAAGTAATTAATTTAATTAATTTTAAATTAATTAGAGATGATGTAATTAATTTAATTCATTTTAAATTAATTATAGATGGTGTGATCATTAGATCATTGCTTATGTTTGATGATTGGTATTGGTTGCCACATATGGTTTGTAATCTCAGCAATGAGATGAGTAATGTTGTATGATATGGATGTATTGGTTGCATTTGGATGATAATATGGATTATCTGATTATGATATGAATTATCTGTTGGTAATGATAATGTTGATTATCTATTGTGTTGTGAGTTATCTATCTGTGTGTATATAGATAATGAATTGAATTGTTTTAAACTTTAAAACAACTTGATCTTAAAAGACATGTTTTGGATTTCGATGAGACCGGGATCGGGTTTCCATATTTGGATATCCGGAAACCACATCGATCCAAATTAATGTTAGGTCGTGAATCTGAAGTGAAGATGAAGATTCATAGTGCAAGGGTTATCGTCGTTAACTCTGAGGGTGATTCCAATATGAGTGTAACGAGATAATGCATTCAGTGTCGTTCGAACCTAGAACGAACTTGTATGGATTGAATGCTTTCAGAACATCGTCAGGTGGACGATGAGCATTCTAAGTGATGTGTCCTATAAAGGTAATCGTAGCCTCAAGCCTCAACAATTGGGAATGTGTAAAACAGGGAAGGTGTAGCAAGGCTAAGTGGGTCATGCCCAAGTAGGACGAGATTTACCCCTGTCTAGATGTCCCTTTATTTTGGCTTAGTGATGCGGTTGCTGAACACAACTGCAGGGTGGTCTTGTTCGGAACTGTTCAGTAAGGAATGGTTCCGGCTTTATGTTTTAGGGGAGCGGGCGTACTCCTCGGTACGTGATCTAGGCCACGTACTATGACGGGCGGTACTCCAGTAGCCCAGCCATTGATGGAATCCAAAATCCAATAAGTGTCGTACGTATTAGTTGTGCCCAACTATGTTGGAATGTGAGATGTAAGCATTCCAGCTATTTCTGCATTTTACTTGAAAACCCTAGACACTATTATAATATCACTGGATTTCCTGTCAAATGTTTTGGTTAGCGTAAGGTAAAAACTTTTCCATGTTTATGTGTGGAAGTCTTACGTGATACCTTTCTTTTCAAAGGTTTTTCAAAGTTAAGGAACTTTAACCTGTTACTCACACCAGACCCATGTCTGACCCGGAGTTATTTCTGTTTTTCTTTAACTCTTGGGTACTCAAATTTTTACGAGTAGCCAAGGGATTCAGGTTAGATTTGATGAATTATGGAGGAGCAATGGAGCAGGAGGCTTCCGTGTATAGATATATAGATTTCCGCTGTGTTGGTATCTCTGAGTGTTTTCTATAATGTATTGAGTTGTAATAACTAGACAGGTGTTTATAACTGTCTAGTAAGTGTTGTATTGTCTGTGTAACTCTGATAATTGATGTATACTATGTAATATTTATGTTGTTAAAATAATTTATTCGTTTCGCTGTTGAGATTCTGTTGTTGTTTCTTCTTTCTCTTCTTTCTTTTCTCTTTTCTATCCCTTTCTTTCTCAAGGATGATACGACTTTTTGTGGAGAAAAGTCGGGTCGTCTCAATTAGCCTCCAATAGGATGAAGTAAATGCTGCTAACTTAGGAAATCAAGCGTTAGAGTACTCTAGTCAGCATCAAATTGTCACCAGGGATGAGTTGAATAAGATCTGAAGAAATCAATCAAAGAGTGGAAGATAGTAAAAAGGCTCTAATGGAAAAGCTCAACACTCTGATAACTCTACAATCTAACCCTGCTCAAAGAACCATCCCTGAAACATCTACTACCATAGAGCGAGAAAACTCCTCTGATTTCAGCCTGCAAAGGACAAACGGAAATCATCCATTGAGAAGGGTAACCACAGGGTGTAACTTGGAGGAAAATGAGAATACCCCATTAGATGTAAGACAGCCAAATTTGAATTTGATTCTAGGGGCTGAAACCCCACTGGAGGATGTGGCTGTGAACCTCTCTGATTCAAAAGGCAGAGAGTAGGGTAATCAAGTAGAGGAGGATGCCAATGCATTTGATGATGTTAGAAACGTCTATACCACCTAGGTTAGGCCAAATGCAAGCCAACGGGGTCTTGTGGGAATGGCTCTCCCAAAGACAGGAGAGCCTAGGAATCAATCCACGCGCCAAGATCGTTTGCTAAACAAAACACTTGGCGCGGTGGCTGACTACCGCCACCAGGACCACCAGACATCAGAGGCATATATAGCAAACATGGTCAACCGACCGATGGACGAGAGTAAGAGTCAAAAGGATGATGAGTGGGGATCTGCCCTAAGTCATACCTCTTTTACGATGCGATCTTGAATGAAAGATAACCAGACAAATTCACTATGCTAACCATTCCCTCCTACGTCCGAACTAAGGATCCAAAACCTCATATGCGCAAATATAGTTGGTATATGGTCAAAGCCAATGCTTCAAAATCCGTACGCTACTGAGGTTTTCCTATTTTTCTAGAAGGACTTGCATTTACGTCGTTCACCAGACTTCCCCCAAAATCTATCTCTACCTTTGATCAACTTGCAATAAAATTCCTTGACCAGTTCATACTTCATACCGCACAACCAAAGGACGTCATGTCTCTATCTGGACTAGTTTAAGAATGCAACGAGTCATTGAGATCGTTTATGAGAAGATTCAACACAGCGGTGATAGAGGTGAGCAATCCTAATGAAGATATGGTTTTTATGGACGTTGTCCATGTTATTCATCCGGGGATGGAGTTCAGAAATGGATCAAGATGAAGCAACCCACCAATAGGAAAGATTTAAACCGCAAGGCAAGCAAGCACTTGAGGTTGGAAGAGGCATAAGAGCTAAAAAAAGGCTGCTGGAGTGCAACAGAAAAACACCGAACAATATTGCATGATGGCTAATCAAAACACGTGCAAACCCGAGAATAACCAAGGGGCAACAGAGAAGAATGGAAAACAGAAGAGAGGAAATCGAAACTCTGACAAAAAAATGGTGGTGGCCGCAATAAAAGGTTTAAAGAGTTTGGACGAGGAGACTATAACCCCCTGAATGATATTTGGAAATATTTACCTTTCAACACAAGGAAATGAAGATTATGGGAAACCCCTTAAAAAGGAGGCAACAGAAAAGCAGAAGCGCTCAGAGAAATTCCGCCGCTTCTATGAGGTGCAGGGGCATAATACAAATGAGTGCCGCCACCTTAAGGACCTCATTGAAGGATTAATCCACAACAACATGCTTCAGAAATATGTAAAAGGTCCATGAAAACCTAGTTAGGCTATAGTCCCTCAACCACCTAGGAAGCAAGGAAATCGAGCTTGAACTAGTGACCATGGGTCGAAATGAACTGACCAAAGGCTCATTATCAGAATGATATCTGGGAGACCGCATCCTGCACAAAGGAGTTGAGGGGAGAGGGAGAGATACACAAGCTCACTAAAACATGCCCTGAAGGAATCATGTTTGACAATAGATGATGAAACTACGGTCAAGCACTAGAAGGTGCTAAGCAATGATATAGTATTTTGTGACCGTGATACTGAAAGAATTGAGCTCCAACTCTTGATCTAATGGTGGTAACAGTAGGAATCGGTCCTGTAGTTGTCAGATAAGAGTTGGTTGATAGTGGAAGCTCGGTTAATATATTTTTTAAACATACTTTCGATCAGATGAAGATAGGTATGAAAAGCGTATCTGCATGCCAAACAAAGATTCAGCGATTTACCGGAGAATCTAAGCAGTCGGTGGGAACCATTGACCTACCTGTAGAACTTGGAGAGGGCGAACAATAAGTCACCCTCATTCAGACTTTTGTAATTATGGATGAGATGTAGGCATATAATGCATTTCTAGGGCGGCCCGCCTTAGCCGACTTCAAGATAGCTCTATTTCAATGGTGCCTCATGATGAAATTGCCCACCGAGCATGGAATCAGAATAGTGAAAGGAGACTAAAGCATTGCTCGAGAATGTTATATTGCGAAATTGCATGAGTCTAGAAGAAAGGAGAAAGGAATGTATATGGGGAAAGCTCTCCATATCCGTGAGCCCTATGAATAACAACTACAGAGCCGCTCCTGACTTAGGAACCATAGCCAATTCGACATGGCTTTGGACCCTAGGAGGAAGAGCTCACGGGAGGATCTGGCGGCACCAACTAAGCTGAAGTGTCTATCCTAGTTAGTATGGATGACCCCATGCGGGTCCTGAGAATCGGGTCACGGCTTGGAAACAAGATGCGGTCCGAGTTGACCAAATTTCTTCGTGCTAACTTGGACGTATTTTCTTGGGCACATGCCGATATGTGTGGAGTATCACCTGAAATTGCCTATCATGCCCTTAACATTGACCCGAAATCACTCTAGTTAAAACAAAAAAGGCGTAGCTTGGGCCATGAGCGGTCCAAGGCATTGAAAGAAGAGGTGGATAAACTAATGGCCAACGGCTTTATCTGAGATGCAATTTACCCTGAATGAGTATCAAACCTGGTACCAGTCAAGATTTCTAATGGAAAATGGCGAACCTACATTGACTTTTTAGACCTCAACAAAGTCTATCCAAAGGAGAGCTTCCCTCTCCCCATAATTGATCAACTATTGGATGGAACATCGGGACATGAATTGCTGTCATTTATGGATGCGTACTTGGGCTATAACCAGATCCTAATGCACAAACAGAATGAACAATATACCAGCTTTATCACTGATTTGGGATTATAGTATTATAGAGTAATACCATTTGGTCTGAAGAATGTAGGTGCCACGTATCAAAGACTAGTGAATGATATGTTCAAGCACCAGATAAGAAAAAACTATGGAAGTTTATGTGGACGATATGTTAGCCAAATCCCATGTTGCCGCTAACCACCTATCTGAAATGTTTGAAATACTCCGCAAATACGGAATGAAGCTAAACCCACTTAAATGTCACTTCAGGGCGGCCTTAAGGAAATTCTTGGGATTCATGGTGAGTGTCCGGGGCATCGCAGCAAATCTGGAGCAAATAACAGTGTTATAGGAAGTCTAGGTCCCAAAGAATAAGAGAGAACTTCAAAGCTTGAATGGAAGAGTTGTGGCACTAAATTGATTCATTTCAAAAGTGATAGACAAGTGTATACCATTTTTCAAAGCGCTAAAGAAGGGAAAGAAGAACTTTGAATCGAGCAAAGCTTGTCAAACGGTCTTCGAAGAACTACCGCGATACATTGAAACTCCGCCAGTCTTATCGAAACTAGTCGATGGAGAAGACCTATTCGTTTACTTAGCAATTTCCCCACACATATTGAGTGTGGCTCTCGTATGGGAAAAAGTGAGTCCAACGATCTTTGTACTACATTAGCAAGAGATTCACCGCTGGGAAGAATTAACCAAAACTAGAGAAACTAGCATATTACCTTTTGATCGCATCTCGAAAATTACGGGCGTATTTCCAGGCTCATCCGATTAAGGTGTTGACCGACCAGCCATTAAAACAAGTTTTGTACCGCCCAAAGACGTCCGGGCGATTACTTAAGTGGAACATAGAATTGGGTTAATACGATATCACTTACCACCCAAGGAAATCAATCAATAGGCAACCACTGCCCGATTTCATTGCCGAGTTTATAATAAGAGACGATGAAGAGGAAGTTCAACCGCAAGTGGATGCACAATGGAAGCTTTCATCGAATTCCCCGAGGGATAGTGCTCGAAATCCCCGAGGGGCGAGCCATTGGCTATGCCTAACGTCTAGAGTTCCCAGCTACGAATAACAAGGCGGAGTACGAAGCACAGATCGCAGGGCTAAAGGTCAAAAAGGATCTCAAAATAAAGTCCGTTCATATTTTATAGTGACTCCTTGCTTGTTGTATATCAAGTGAAAGAAAATAATCAAGCGCGTGTGGAAAATTTGGCCCCGTATCTATCCAAAGAGCAAGAGCTGTTGAGCGACATCGAACATTATACCATAACCTACATACCACGAGAATAAAACACTAAGGCAGACTTCTTGGCCAAGTTGGCAAGCTCCGGAGAAGCCCAGTCGCTAGGGGTGGTTCCAGTCGAAACTCTAACCAATCCAAGCATTAATGAATGGATGTAGAATGGATTCTCGAGACCACTGTAGAACTAGACACGTGGATGATACCAATAAAAGATTATCTCATAGCATGAACTCTTCCAAAAGACTTAAACCAATGAAAGAAATTACTCAGGAAGGCGTCGCGAGTCATGATACAGGACGGAATACTCTATCGAATGGGATTCTTGACCCTTCTTCTTTGGTGGATGACCAATGATGAAGCACACCGAATCCTGGAAGAAGTGCGCGAAGGCGAGTGTGGAGACCACACTGAGAGGTAGACACTAGCAAAGAAAGTTCATCGGCACGGTTACTTCTAGTCAACAGTAAACCGCGATGCCACAGGTCATGCCAAGAGATGCGATAGCTATCAGAGATTCAGCAAAATTAAGAGAACTGCATCAACAGAACTAACGCAAATGGTTAGCCCGTGGCCGTTTGTGATATAGGGGATCAATTTGATTGGCGTCCTCCCAATGGCAAAAGGAGGAGCCAAATATGCTATTGTGGCCATAGATTATTTCACGAAATGGGCCAAAGTGGATCCGCTGGCCACCATAACCACAAAGGAAGTTATTAACTTGGTTACTAAATACATCATTTTCAGGATTGGCGTGCCACAAAAATCATCACTGGCAATAGAATGCAGTTCGAAAGCGCCGAGTTCAAAGACTTCTGCCAGCGCTTCCGGATTGGAAAGTGCTTTTTCGTAGCAGCTCATTCACAGGCAAACGGGCAAGTGGAGGCAATAAACAAGATCATAAAATCCACCATCAAAACGTGATCGATAAAAGAAAAGGGGAACTACGTTGTGAGCTTGCACTCAAACTATGGGCTTACAGAACAACACACAAAGACGCAACCGTCCACACCCTGTTCGCATTGGCATATGGTTCAGAGGCGATGATTCCTGTTGAACTAGAAGTCCTCTCTTACTGAAGGCTGAATTTTGAACAAAAACAAAATAAGAAAATCCTACTCGATACGCTAGACATAGTCGATGAAAAGAGAGAGGAAGCAGAGCTGAGAATCGCCGCCACCAAAAGAGGGTTGCGTGATACTTCATCTCCAAAGTTCATAGCCAAACCTTCGAAGTCAGCAATCTCATGCCCCAGCGAGTTTACTCTGTCCCGGGAGCCTTTGTACCAAATTGGGAGTGTCATTCATCAGAAGCTTGGTGACGGGACCTTTAAGCAAACGACCGTCGATGGAATCGCGATTCCTAGAGCCTAGAACAACAAATCGCTCTACCACTATTTCATTTAAAAGCAACTTTATGTATTTTCTAATTTTCAACAAATAAGCCATTACGGAAATACCGGTGGCATTGTAAATAGGCAAAGAATCAACCATGCTTTTATTAATAGAGTTTTCCTTTTGGAATCATCCAAACCATCACAATAATTACCCGACAAGCCGACAGAAGTAAACTGACTCATACCATTGGATCGGTAAAATCCGATCTTGGCCCTTTGAAAAATGATGCTGCCTCGGCTGCATCAAGAGGGTCACGAACTCAAGTTTCTCACCTCGCCTGGAAATGGGTGACGTCAAAAAACCCAAATTTTAAGTTTCTTACATTGCCTGGAGATAGGTAACGTCGAGTAACTCTAGACTCAAGTTTCTCGCATTGCCCAAAGATAGGCAACGACGAGTAACTCTAGACTCAAGTTTCTAACATTGCCCGAAAATAGGCAACGCCGAGGAACTCCGGACTCAAGTTTCTTCCGTTGCTCAAAGATAGGCAACGTTGAGGGACTCCAGACTCAAGTTTATCGTGTTGCCCGGAGCTAGGCAACTCCAAAGGACTCCGGACTCAAGTTTATCGCATTGCCTGGAGATACAACGCGAGGGACTCCAGACTTAAGTTTGTCGGATTGCCTCGAGATAGGCAATGCCGTGGAACTCCAAATTCAAGTTCCTCGCATTGCCCAGAGATCGGCAATGTCGAGGAACTCCAAACTCAAGTTCCTCGTGTTGCCTGGAGATAGGCAACGTCGGGGGACTATAGGCTCAAGTTTCTCACATTGCTAGAAGATAAGCAATGCCGAGGAACTCCGAATTCAAGTTTCACGCATCATCTAGAGATAAGCAAGGCCGAGGAATTCCAAACTCAAGTTTCTCGTGTTGCCTGGAGATAGGAAATGTCGAACAACCCCAAATTCCAACTCCTTGCACTGCTCGGAGATAGGCAATGCCAAGGAACCCCAGAAGTCGTGCACTCGAGCTGAAACTTCTCGCGTTGCTCAGAACTGTCGAATACTTGATGCTTGTTTGGAATGATCAACCCTGTGAACTGAGGGGAATATATCTATATGTAGATAGAATCACTTGAAGGCAAAGAGTCCATAAGACCTGTCACCCCTAAAAAATAGTAAATTCACAAGTTTTATCTCAAAAATTAACAAGGATCCTAAGCAAAAGTTTAACTTCTTAAGAAAAATTTCCAATTTTTGGAAATTATTGAAGCTTTGTGGATTTCTAAACAAGATTAAGCAGTTTTGAAAATTATCAAAATTCTATCGCTCTAAGTGAAGGACTTAGGCCATGACGGTAGGAGTAGCAAAGTGAAATGAAACGTGCACATGTGTATGGAGCATATATGAAAAGGCAGACGAAAATAAAGTCAAAATACCATTGTATTACTTGTAATCTTATGAACGCAGAATCAAAATGTGAGGGTCGTACCCACACAGCAGTGGCCAACAAAGGAAAATTACAAACTATACAACCAAGATACGAAGTGCAAACTTTGCACATAGGCATAAGAACTCAAAAAGGAGCACAACAAGTCAAGCTTCCTTCAAGCTATATGATAAAACACAGTCCATCCACGTATTTGCCAATCAACGCTTTTGCCACCACTTCCTTTCCCACCTCTGGATGGCAGCTTCCACTTCTTTTCAGTAGAGGTATTGCTGCTAGTAATGTCAACATGTATCTCTGTAGCAATCTCCTTCTCCTCTGAATGTTTTCCAAAGGAGCTTCATTCTCTTCGAGGTCTTAACCGCTTCCACTTTCTCTTTCATAACAGCAACCAGATCCTGCAGAGTCTTTTCTGGCTGCTCCATCGGTGTCTCCTACTCCCTGGCCTCAACGGCAGTCGTATCACCTTCAAGGAAAGATGAAGGATCGTCCAGGCCATGGAGTGCCTCAATCTTCCCGTCCTTTGGTCCTGGTTGTGAGCTAGATATAGAGGTGGGAACATGAATAGGAACAGATACAATCTCGGAATATGTAAAGATGGATGCATGCACAAGCGCTGAAGTAGCTGGCATGGCAACCGGAGAAGTGGATGGACCTATAGGATCAAAAATAAAAGCAGTAAACTCCTCTTGCTACTGTGGTGTAAGATAGAGGTCCCCGAATTCGAGAAAAGCATGGGCATTACATGTGCCGTAGAAGGTTCATGAAAGTCAACCTCAAACTTGTCCCCTTTGCCTTCTTTGGAAGGCTCTACCACTTGAGGAACTGCATCAAGCCTCGACTGCATTGGCTGATTATGAAGTTGCCCTGACTGTTCACCCACATCAGTGGCAGTCACCAAAACCACTTGGTGGCTTCTCTCTCCCATTCAATCCGAAGAATATCTTGACCTTCAAGCAATGCCTTCTTGGACTCCTCGTTGAGATAGGTTTCCCGCAAATCCTAGTCCGAATAAACATCGCTGTTCTCGATGAAATAGGACAAGATTTCTTCCCAAACGAGGGCAAGAGTGCGTGGGAACTTCGGACCAAGGTAGCAAAGGCTGCCCTAATGCAGCAAAGAGTTGACGTAGAAATTCAGGATCGTGACGTCAAGTTTTTCCATCTTCTGATCAAAAGCATGCTAGAGAACTAGATAATTTGCTGTCACCGCAACCTTCTCCATCTTAATAGTTGTTTTTTCCATCTCGACGTTAGTTTTGTCGGCATTGAGTTGTTCAACCCGAGCCTGCAATTTTGCAATTGTCTCGGCTTGGTCAGAAATTGTTTTATTGTGCCCCTCTATAATCAGATTGTGGTCGGCAATCGTCTTCTTTTGAGCTTCAATAATAGCATTGCAAGTGACCACATCTTCCTTTAATTTGGCTTCCTTCGCATGAGTCTTCTTGCGCATTTTCAAAATCATCTTTTTCAGCTTCAAAGGAGAGGATCTCCGGGTAGATATTCCTATGGTGCAACGGCCTGATTTTTCGACACCCAAAAATCGACATCAGTACGTCCACTATATTAAATGCCGAACAATCGAATGCCGGAAAACCAAACCCTAAGGGAAAGAAGAAGGAGGTAGAAGAAGAAAATAAGAAACAATATTAGAATCTCACAATCACAGTGAAACAATATATAATAGATATCAAACAGATTTTTATTATAAAAGAATCTGTAACTGTTTATACATTATATTATCAAAGTACAACACAAATCAACAACACAATTTAGGATAGTTATAATAACTTGTCCTTCCAAAGCTGAATATACATCTTACACTGCACAGCGGAATATATTATCAAGTACATGTGCTACGTCTAGCTATCCAGCTCGTCTCCTAAGCACCATAGCTGCCCATCCAGTATCTGTATCTATAATACTTGGTCTGACCCAAGCATTATAATGAAATAACACACGAGTCAGTCTGGAAGATCAGCGTGAGAAAACACACTAAATTGGATTATTAAAGTTTTTAAAATCCTTTTGAAATCAAAGTTATCTCATAAGACCACATCACAAATAAACATGTCGGGTTTTTACCTTACGATAACCAAAAAAATCATATCAAATCCTCTGATATTATAGTAGTGTCTATGTACAAATACTTATTCAAATAGTCGAAATTATTATATTCATTAAATTCTAGCATATATAATAGACATACAAACAAGTCCAAAGGTACTTATTGGAGATTGGGTTGCCATCAATGGCACGGCTACTGGGGTACCGCCCGTCACAATAGTGGTCTAGATCACCATACTGAGGATCCACCCTGATCCCCTGTAACACAAGACCAGAGCTACCCCTTACAGGATAGTCCGAATAAGTTCACCCTGCGGTTGGGATCAACAACCGCCCACACAGCCGAAATAAAAGGGACATCTAGACAGGGGTGACCTTACCCTAATTGATTGCTAGCCACTTAGCCTTGCATGCACCTCCCTATTTTAGCCATTCCCGGTTGATGAGGCTCGAGGTTATGCGTTACCTTTTTAGAGCATATTCACATAGAATGCTTATCGTCCTCATGACGATGTTCTAATAGCATTCATCCATACAAGTCCATTCCGGGTCCGAACGGAACCAAAGGCACTAGTCCTACTACATCCATTTTGGAATCACCTTCAGGATTAGTAGCGATTAGCCCTTGCACTTCACTGCTCCATCTTCGACTCCAAGCTCTTGTCTTCTTCATGAAACGTTCAAATCAAATTGAAGTGATTTTCGAGAAATTAATCCCGATCCCGGTCTCTTCGAAACGACCAGCGTATTGGCCAATATTCATAGTCAATTATTTAACTATCAAATAACATCCACAAACAACCAACATGCCTTAATAATTTTTCAAATTATTTATTTCAAAGCATCTTCGCAAGATATTTTTCCACTCTTTAAACCTTTGAAAAATAGTTTTCAAATCACTTTCTCTCACGGAATAAATTTCCGCCCAGCTGTTTTATTTCCACTGAAAATTTGCCAAGTCTTAATACTTAAGATTTCAAAATAATTTAAATCACTTTATCTAAAAAAATGTATACTTTAAAAAAAACTACTTAATTTTTTTATCTAAAATTCTAGTTATAAAATTTAAATAAAAATTTTCAATGTAAAACTTAAGCCACAAAAAATTTAAAATTAAAAGTTATTCTATAAGGTATAAATATTAAATAACTAACTAATAATACTAGTTAAAACTCTTAAAATAATTTACTAATATGATTAAATTTATAAATATTTACTTTTAAAAATTTTAAATCACTAAATAATAATTTACTAAAATATTTTTTAAACCACTTTAAAACCTCTAACTTATACATAGAAATCTTCCTTTGAAAATATACTTGGTTTTTCAGGGAAATACGCTTACCTTTCCACATCTTTAAAAATAAATCACTATTTGTTTTTAAATCAAATTACCCGTTCCTTTATAAATTCCCATCTTGAATTTATACTTCCAAATTATCCTCTGATAAATATTTCACCTTATTTATAAACCTTGTTTATAAATTCCATAATCACATTCTCTTTGGAAATATTGTTTCAAATCACTTAATTTATCTTAAAATAGATTCTCTAAATTAAATTTCCCAAAGAATTTATTTCTTGTTTTATTCCAAGATTATTTCAAAATCCATTAGTTCTAGATTCACTTCTTAAATATGATTTAAAATCTTATATAAAACTGAAGATATAAATTTCATATTTTATTTCAAAATTCTCCTTTAATTTTTCCCCAAACTCATTCAAATCTTAAATTTTAAAAATATATTTCTTCATACTTACGAAATAACATTGTTTAAGTCCTTATTTTAAGCAGAATCTTTTTCCCAATTATTCAAAATTCCTATTTGTTCCATCCTTTAATTTTATTATACAGAATTTAAAATCAAACCTTTATTCCTTTCCAAATTCATTCCTTTAACTTATTTGAATTCACTATAATTATTTTACTTAAAAATTTCCCTTTTTTTGCTTTAAAAATCCAAAAGTAATATATATTTCATTTTTCTCAAACACCAATATATATATATATATATATATATATATATATATATATATATATATATATATATTCAACCAAGCCACAGTATTTAATAATTTCAATTCCCAATATAATTAATATAATTCCATCACAGATTATCACATAAACCACATTAATGAATATAAAATAAATTCTACATTTTGAGGAATCCAGTTGGATCCCTCTAACATGTTTCTCTGCATCCACAGATATTAGCACAACAATTTAAAATACCAATCCCGCCTCAAGGCGGGATATCGTGGTATAAAGGGTCATCCTCTATTATGCGGTGCGCATAGGGTCTCATCCGCTATGTAATGCGGGAAATCAGTCACTCCAATACATATATACACATACTATATATAATATCACATCCAAACTGATAATAGATCATCAATTCAAGCAATCACTACAAGAATTTGAATTTAACCGTTTAAAATAACTGATAACCAGATGTGAGTGAGTTTATCTCACCTATGATTTTGATTTGCAATCCTTTTCCATCTCGACTATTTCTCCACATTTTGGGCCTTCTATCAAACATTACATGATTTTTATTAATATTCGAATAAATAGGACAACTAAATTCTCATTTGGTAAATTTAATTAATCAATGATTTTATTTTAAACTACTAATTTAAATTTAAATTAATTTCCTTTTAATAAAATATTTTTAGCAACTAAATAATTAAATAAGTTAATTGAAACAATTTAATCTCCAAATCCGTTATTTTAAAATTAAACTAGTAGATTTACAACGTGTTTATCTATTTTTCTTTTGAAACTATATACTTATATAAATAATAAGTAGATTTAAAAATCTAATTTTTATATAATCTTTCAAACATTTTAAAATTTAATTAACTAATGATTTAATCACCTTACATATCATTTTATAATAAGTTGTGAGTTTAAAATCATGTACATATTTTTCTCTTCGGTAAATAAGAAAAATAAGAATTTTCTTTACTGTCCTATATATATAGCTGATTTTATTTTTAACAAAACTGTTTTGAAATCAACAAAAATAGAAAACTTAATATTTTCAAAAACAACATTATAAAATTGATGTTAATATACATTACTGCAGCTATTTTTTTTTCAAACCTGACAAAGTTCCTGCTTTAACTTTATATATATGTTTCAATATATATATATATATATATATATATATATATATATATATATCTAAGTTTAATCGAAATAAATAAATTGAATACCTTACTAAGTTGATCGATGTTTCCAACCCTAGCTCAAGACGTTTCTGCACCCTCAAAATCGTGCGATCAAATCGCCGCCGCCTAAATCTTAGCTTCCAGCATCTTCGTTGCCGACCAGACATCACCTTCCATTGCTCGACTCTCAACGGCGCCGCCTCGCGTGCCCCACGCAACTCGTTTGCAAGAAGCATAGCTCCCCATAATCCAACCCACGACCCAAGCGTTGCTCGCGAGCGCCACCTTCACCATGGCTCGACGATAACCCCGCCTCTCTACGCGAGCGGAGCGCACACCACTGCGCCACATGCGGCCCATGCCCCTAAGCGCGAGCGCCACCTTCATTCCGATTAGTAGACTCGAGCCGATGAATTTCTCCCTTCTTTCATTTTTTTATTTCCTAATTTGATTTCGATTGATTATAAGTTTTAAAAAGGGGAAGAGATAGATTTTGTTTTTGAGATGCTTAGTAAAAAAAATTCCGCCGATTAGAAATTAATTGAAGGAGAAAGTATCTCGTTTTGCCATTTTTCTATTTGAATTTTGATTACGAGATTATAATACGAAAATGAAGAAGCTCGGTCGGTTGATTTTTTAATTAGAGGAGACGTGTGTTTAGAATAAGAACAATTGTTTAAATTTTCCTTATATGTCAAAAAAAAGCCAAGTGTTAGAAGAGAAGAAACGTGTATAATTTATCTTCTGAAAACATTATTAAATTTGAATTTAAATCATTTAGAAAATGATGCCTAAAATCTCGGTCTCCTATCGAGGCGTGCCGCTAGGCGTTTATAATCTTAAACCCCTATTCTGAACGCAATGGAAAAGGTTTCGAGTTCTAACTCGATCGTATGGAGAAGATAGTTTTTTGGACCAGTTATTGTATTGAATTTTCGATAAAAATTTCAACGCTTTTATCTACCGTACGATCACACGACAGCTCCGAACACTACGAAATTTGAAATCCGATAATAAAACACTATTACGAATCCAATGGCATTTGTTTCGTCGAAATCCGAGACCGTGCCTCGGAAGGCTATTTTTAAATATCGATTTAAACTATATATTTTTAAACTGAACAAATCACCTTAAAATTAATTTTTAATACTTCTATTATCTTCAGTATTACAAATATAAATTTTATAAGCCATTGAAATATTCTTAACAAGCATAAAACTAAAGATTCAATAAATTACCCAACTTTAAAAATGAAATTCAATAATTTAATTGTCGAATAAATAGTGATACCTGAAATTCAAGTTAAACTAAATTTAAAATATTTAAAACTAATTAAATATTTCAATTTCAAATATCCAGAAATCCTACGTCGTCACATTTAGTGTCTACTAGTTGCTTGCAGAGCCTTCGCAATTCTTGCCCTGCTCCAAATCATCTTGAATACCTTAGAGGCGTGGCATATAAGAGTCCCTATGAATGTGAAGAATATCTGTAGCAAACTTAACACCTCTAAAGAACCAACCCACAAGGGCCGCATCAAATTTAGGCGGGCTCGCAGAAAGAGTGTAGGCCGGTATCCGATGGGATGAGAAGTGCCGAGGGCAGCAGCAACAATAAAAAAAGTGAAACATGCGTTAGGGGCGGAGTTAGGGCAGAAGAAATGGGAACCCCTTGTCCCATAGAAGTATGCTTTAGAATGGGCACAGAAGGATGGGAATGGTGATCAAACTTTGGCTTCTTAGACGGCTCCTATCTTTCATCATGCGACCGTCTTTTCTCATACCTACTTGGGTATGAATGGGACCTATCTCTTTCCTTCTGGTGGCAGGCATCTGCCTCAAGTTCTTTCCTTTGCCTATATTCATATTCTGTCCTCTGGACTTGGTGGCGGTTGGAAGAGCGCTTCGAGTACCGCTGTGAATCGGTATGATCCTCAAAGTCGTCATAAAAACCATGCCCTCTTGACATACCTAGAAAAGAGCATACACAAAAGACTTCAAAAACATACAAGGAATTAAGTGAGCATGCGAGAGAATGAAATATAAGAATAAGTGAAATCCTAGTGTGTTGTGTCATGCATTCCTAATACAGGCCTAAGGCATCGTTACAGACCAGAGCGAACGACTATCAAAGGGGGAATCAAACTGGCTCTGGCTGTTACAGGCAGAGTTAGGCTGACGGATGGCATGATATCATCTGAAAAAGATGGTGTCACATCAAATTCGAAGTCGTCCTTCAAAAGGGTATCGAAGTCGACGAATACATCACCGAAGTCTCCAAGGTCTTCCTTGGAAGCCTTCCTGCTGCTAGTTTCTGTGACCTTTTGTTTATCATCGGGGTCGGAAAGGGGTGAAACCAGAAGAACGACACTAATGCTCGGCGTCTCATCGCATGACTTTAAGTCTTCACGTTCGGATTCGGAAGAAAAGTAATCACTGCCTTGGTTTCACCACTACTGTTTTCAAACTCCCCCTCCTCCTTCATGAGTCCATCACGGCTTTCCCTTCTCTGCGCTGGGGTTCAACTTCTGATTCCTCCTAGATTAGAGACATTCTAGCAGAAGCACTTAAACCGGCTGTGGTATCCTCCTCATGAGTCTCGTCCGCCGGGCTTTCGGAGGGGCCGCCTATTTCATGACCCTCATTAGAACCATGTGAAGAAGAAGAAGGCCTTGTGCAAACTTTGGCTCGGACAGGAGAGGGAACTTCAACCTAAGCAATGGATTCGCCTGGAGCTAACAGTCCGAATTGGTGCAAATTCTTGTCGGTAAGCAAAACTCTAGCACACCGCTCCTTGGCATCAATGGCCTTTAGAATTTGATATCATTAAGAGTAGTGTCTCTGTTTGGCCTTGGGATAACTGCAAAGAGCACGCAATTAGTTAGAAACTCTATCACATCATTTTAAAGCTCGGCAAGCGGAGAATAAGAAAACATACCCCCTATCGGCCATCGGCGATTAAATCCCTCGGAGCACCTAACGAAGAACTACTATCTTAGATTGCGATAAGTTGCTTTGCAGACGCAAGATGATCTTCTAATTCCGCTGGGCCTCGATTATTATTAGAGAGGGGCAATCATCTCTCCTCTTGAAAGCCAAGAAGTACCGCAACTCGTTGAAACTCGAAGCACGATGAAACGTCCACATAAAAACAACTTGCAGGCAAGTGAGGATGGCATAACCATTCGGATGGAGCGGGAATGGGACAATTCCTAAGTTCGAGACCCTCTTGCAAAGGAAATCATTAAAAGGGGGCATGGCTCCATTCAAACACATATATCGATGACAAGCCATGAACCCTGAGGGAGGCATATGAGCAAACTCATCTTTCTCCGGTAGGCGCACGTCCTCTTTGGGAATCCCATGTCATATAGACATATTATTGAGGACCTTAGCAAAGACCGTCGATGGTGCTCTTTCAGGAGGGTTGAGTAGGACTCGAAAGTTGGGAGGCATGCGTTCAATGATGGGCCCCACCAAAACTAGTTGACCAAACTCAGCTTGCGAGGTGGATGACGATTCAGCTTCGGAAAGCGTCGTACTTCGTCCTCTCGGCTTGCGATGTGTGGATGGTTGTTTCATTCTATATGACAAAACTCTTGTCCGTAAAAGGTTAGGTAACTTTATTGGCAAATTTAACCTATTTTCATGAGTTCCCCTTATCACACTTGAACTCTGATGCGACATGAATTTGAGATTAGCACGTTGGATTTCAAGTATGAACTGGGATAAGTGCAGCATGCTATCTACATGGGGTAAACTCGATGCCCGAGTGCCGCAAACATCCTATCCCGTGTAGATAGTTTGCCTGTAGTGGAAGGAAAGAACTTCCCATGAAATTTCACTTTCTACTTTTAATTGTATTGCTAACGCACTTACCTATTATCGGTCTATGATCGATAACAGATTCATCGTCTGAAGCGATATTGAAAACTCTTCTCATTGCAGGGCATCAAGAATGCAATTGGTAAAACAAGGCTGATTCTGGTTCGATAAATGAAGATTGCAAAAGGCGTCAAACCTTGGGCCGAAGCCTAAATGTCAGTTAAAGAAATGAATCAAGATCCGATTTCCTATCTTGCTCCAAAGAACCACAATCAACACAGAATCTTGTAGTCAACATTATGAGCTAAGGCTGGGTGTTAAATCGTCATACCAACGCAGCGATTAACAACTCAGAAAAGCAAACCCACCTCAAATTGGTTTAATGGAACAAGAAGGATCGTGAATCAAGCTTGGCGAGCTACTGATCAAGGTCATGGGAGAGCAAACGGTAGATCAACTGCAACAAGTCTATGGTTTGGCTCGAATTCGAGTAGGATGACGGATCGGTTAAGGTTTTATGAGACGGGAAACTCGAGTTGATGCTTCGGTGAGTTGGTGGCAAGAGGATCAAGGCGGCTGGTCGAAGCGGAGTAGATCTATCCAAGATGAATCGCTGGAAGGAAGTTCAATCGAAGAGGTTGCAATTGCTCAGGTCGAATGGGAGAGATGATTCTGGCTCGGTTATATATAAGGGAAGGGAAAAGCAAAAATTTTCTTTAAGTCATCGGGTCGCAAGCGGCCCAACCCATCATGGGTCGCAAGCGACCTGACCTGGCTTTGAACTAGGAAATTTCCCAAAGATAGGTCGCCAGCGACCCATCTCACATGGATGACTAGCGACCCATCACAAAAAAATTAAAAAGTGCGCGCGTGTGTGTGTGTGTGTATCACAGGAAAATAGACACAGGGAAGAAGTTGTGAAAAAATTTAGTCTCATGGACAACAAGTTTGCTTTTTAGTCTGAAGGACATTTGTTATGTAAATAGTAATGATAGTTACAAATATCATTCTGTGATTTACACTAAAAAGTGTCCTTCAGCCTAAAAAGCAAACTTCTTATCCCTATAACTAAATTTTTTCGTAAATTTTTCCTTGAGCCTAAAATCCCCTATATAATAAATGTATTTATATTTGTATACCTTTCACATGTGTATGTTAAAAAGAAGAAGAAAAGCTTTGCCCAGTCACTATAAATTCAGTCAATCATGACTGTATATCACTCCAAGGCATGCCAGAGGACTGCAAGTGAAAACATGTTAGGTCGTGGCAAGCAACAATAACCAGAACCAAAGGAAAATAACCAATGACGTTGAGCTAACCTGTACTTAGAGCTCCGATGCAATCACTTGAAAGTTGGAAAATGGATATGGAAAACGATAATTTCCAAAGCATGCCTTGTTTACATGAAGACATATTCTGGAGGGCAAATGCTATCTGGGTTTTTAACCCAACGGATACCAATAAAAAACAAGACAACCCTAAGCTTGCACGATGGTTCAGGAACTAACCTGAGAAGTTACGACTAAAGTTCGACGAGGGCAAAGCTAAACGGATAAGGCGACAATTGGAGTCAATGAAACCAAGGGACCAGCATCCTTGCAGCCCAATAAGTATTTTGAACGTAAGTAGCTAGTGACTTGCCATCGACAAATGATGACAACGATGAATGTTTGTGAAAACATCTCCAATTTTGGAATCCAGGATAGTCTTCTGTAGCCAGATCGTCAACAACCCATGCACCTTCTCAAAGCCTCAAATAAACGAGTTACGAAAACGAAGGGAGGAAGCAAAACTTGGCTCACGAAATGAGCCAAGTTTATGGGTCTCCATCAACCCATGAGCCATGGGTCGCCGGTGACCCAAAATCCATGGGTTGCTGGCGACCCATGGTCTTGGTTCATTTCACGTGCTAGAACCTCATTGGTCGCCTGTAGTCTATGTTGAGAGCTGATAATGATAAGCCTGACCCAGAAACCCTCCAACCTTTATAAATAGTGTGCCACCTACAACACAAGGAGGATCTTCTCCAGACTGGTGGCTGAAGCTCTTCTTAGATTATTCTTTACTTCCTATCCCCCTTACAACGATCACAAAAAGAATACAACGTGAATCTTTGGTGGATTCTAACTCTAGAGATTCAATCTAGCTAGGAAATAGCCAAAGCCTTGTAATCAAACAGCTTTAGCAGTAGAAATCAGTCTATAATAAAACTATAAAGTGGATGTAGGCTTCGTTAATAGCCTAACCATTATAAAAATCTTCTATCTATTTCTTTTTACTTCTTCTTTTGTATATCTGTGATCTGTGATATTGCTCTATAAAGACAGTGCTGGTGCTTTCCAAACCAAACCAAGGTGTTGGTCTATTTTTTGGTCAACGGTATTTTTTTCTTCTTCTTCTTCCTCTTTTTCACTTCCTTCTTTTGAAATCAAAATACAGTAAACTTCCTCTCCATCCTCCATCTCCATCTCAAAGCTAACCTAGCCTAAAACCCTAGCTTCTCTTTCCCTTCCTCCTCTCTCTCTCTCTTTCCTTACCTTTGCTGCCTACCCTCCCTCCTCCTTTCCGCCGACCACCACCGTTCCCCTACCCCTCTCTCGGCCATCCACCCAAACCCTACCTGCCTACACTTAGTCATACCACCCACGGCACCCACAAGCTACACACCCCTCTTGGCCACCCTCCACCGAGCATACCCTCCACATACTTGGCCACTCACTCTCATACCCCATGGCCACACCCTCACTTACCCACCTGCACACCTTGCCGAGCCACCCTAGCACCTAGGCCGAGCCCAAACTCCTAAGGCCGAACCCCATTTGCCATTTTCCCTCTTCATATAAAAAAATTGTTTGTGTTCATGCCTTCTGGATCGTTGTGCTTGACTTATGGTATCCATCTCCGTATCATGTCCGCTTCATGTCCGTTCATATAGTCATCTCTTTCAATTGCCACGAAAGGTGAGAAATCACTCACGACTACTTTCTTATGGTTAAGTGAATGGACATCTTGTGAATTGAAAATTGAAAATTGAAAATTTGTTATAGTTAGATTTGATTAGTTAATATTATAGGATATGATATGATATTCACCTGTGACACGATATGATATGTGATATGATATAATCTGCTATGTTATGTTATTTATTTATTTTATGTCACACTGCAAGTTCTCTAACTATGGGTTGAAATGATACATACCCGAACGATCTTTTAGATTAGGAAAAATCGTTATGGGTTGAAATGATAGACCCAAGGGATTTTATTGATTTGAATTTTGGATACGGGTTGAAATGATATGTACCCATAAATTTAATTAGTTTTGGGTTGAAATGATATATACCCAATCATTTGACCAAAGGGTAGAAAATTATATACAGACACCGTTGGTCGGATTTTAAATTATTTTCTAAATTATAAAAGTATGTTTGATTTATTAAATATGATTTTCAAAATTTAATTTAATTTAATTTAATGACTTTTGTTTAAAATTAATATTTAGAAAAGTAATATTTTATATGCTTTAAAGTTTAAATTATAAGCTAAATATGATTTAAAGTTAATTTTAAAAGTTTAACTTATAATTTATTTGGTTTTAAAATATATAATTTAAATAATTTAGAGGTTATTTTAATAAAATATGTAATATAGTTTTTAGGAAATTCAATTATAAATTTAATTTAATATAATAAATATAATTTAACTAATATAATAAATATAGTTTTAATTTAATATAATAAATGTAGATTTTATATAATAACTTTAATAAATAAATTTAAGAATTTAAGTGGGGAATAATTTTCAATTAAATTTTATTTGAAGGATTTAAAATTTAAATAAGATTTAATTTAATCTTTAAAGGTATGATTTTGGAATATATTGATTTGATTTAATGTGAATTACTAAATAAAATTTTCAAACCTAAATTATAATTGAAGTTAAATATTTTAGTATTAAATTAAATTATAATTTAAGATTTATTATTTAATGTTTTTATAAAATGACTACGATGTGTAAAATGTAATGAGTGGTTGTTGTTTGTGCCAAAAGTGGTCACAAACACCCAATTGCCGATGAAAGCACCCATTCATAATTATAGATCACAAATAGCAAGTTTATAGAGAATAAAATATGAAGAACGCTCAGAAAATTTAAAGGAAAGCAATAAAAATACACGATTTATGGTGGTTCGACTATCTCCATCCTACGTCCACTTTGAAGAGTTGCTATTATTGATTATCACTCGTTGGTTAAAAGGGTGGTTGATAATAATCGAATTACAATGGAGTTCAGTAGAGTAACGGTGTAGAAGAAAAAAGACCACTTTTATGGATCTCTTGGACTGCTATTTATATGTGTAGGCTGCAAATATCTCGCTCAGATATCGGTATATTCCTTCTCTCATGTGGGTGGGCCCTCGTGATCGATCCCTGGTTGTTTCGACTCGATCCATGATCGATACAAATGAGATTTGTATTGATTCAAATCTTTCCTAATCGAGCCGAGATCGATCAAGAACATTCCTGAGGTTGCATGCAAGCTCCTATGAAAGTTTGGTAGCATTTGGACTTGCAGATCTTGATTTATGATCAATGTAAATTTAGGTTTGTAGGTTGACTGTCACGTTCGTATCGATAGCCTCATATCAATCCGAGTTTGCATCAATCAGATTGATGACGTGGCGCTATAATTTAAGAAAGATCCACTTTTTATGCCGAGTTGACTGCTTCTCATCCGTATCCATCGGCTGCTATGTTCTTCGTGCCGACCATGTGTCCTCGCTTTCGTATCGATCAGTTTCCAAGCCTTTCGCATCGATCCACATCCTATTCCTTCGCATCGAAGTTTTTTTTGGTTTCGTATCGATGCCTGAGCCTTCTTCTCATATTGATGCATGGCTATTTTCTTCGTATCGATCAGATGAATGACCAATACGAAATATGTCGCCGTTGTATCAATACAAAGTGGAAGGTTTGGATAGATGAATATGAATGATATGGGGATGGATGCGAAGATATGTGGTTGGCGACCGATACGAACCAGGCTATCTTTGCTTGATGGATACGAAGGAGGGTAGTAGCCGATGGGTATGAAGTGAGGCTAGTGATGGGTATGAACATGATGGATAAGAGATTGGTGCAGACATTGTTTGTTGATCGATCCATGGCTTTGACTCGAAGCAATCATCCCCTTAACCCGAAGCAAACCTATTGGCGACTATAAGCAGGTGCCATGATGGCTCGAAGTAGCATGTTCCTCAAAGACCCGAAGTGAACACTCTTTTGACCTGAAGTAAGCCATCTGAAAACCCGAAGCAAATGTGAATATGACTCGGAGTGGACTCCAAGTAACTTGAAGCGACTCGATTTTGATCGATTCCTATCTTGAACATGCGAACTCCGATTGACTTGAAAATTAAAACGTTGGCTTTCATAGCTTTGCTTATCATTCCTAATCGATTCCGTCTTGATTGGAGCTTGGTCAAGTTTTGACGGTATCGATCATAGCCTTGTTTCCAATCTATCTTTAATACCGACTTCCATCCTTTTTAGCCTATTTGTTGATATCCCGGCCTTGACGAAAAGGCGGGGTAACATTTGCACCCCAAAACATGCCTTGTGGTAAGAAGGCATGTTTTGAATAGCTCCGAATCCAACATCCAAAGTCCATATTCTATCCATAGCCATACCATCCGATTCATAATCCAATCTATTATCAATCCATCTTATCCAAGTGCCATAGCCATGTCCAAGTCTGCGATTGCTCCGAGTCGATGTCTGATTCAAAGTCCAGTAACCAAATCCTTAGCCAATTCTATAGTTGTCCGAACTCTTCAACCGAGTTGTAATCCATTAATTTCCCATGGCCAATGACCAAATCCATTACCTTTATGGGTTGATATCCAAATCTGGGACCACTCCGGGCCCTTTTCCAAATCTAGGACCACTCTGGGTCCATTTATCCCAAGCCGAAATCCGAATCAATGACCTTTCCGGGTTGCGTTATCTTGTTCCGACCCTGACTCTCCGGTTAAGGGCTTTTATTTTCTCCGACCTTGGCTCTTCGGCAAAGGACGTTTATATTCTCCGGCCTCGGCTCTTCGACCAAGGACTTTTATATTCTCCGGCCTCGGCTTTTCGGCCAAGGACTTTTATATTCTACTCGAGTCCATTCCATCTCTCTTCAGCAAAGGGACTCGTAACTTTGATCACTGCCCCGTCTCTTCGATCAGGAACGTAATCGCGAGACCTGTATTATTTATTACATCAATGGATATCCAATCATTCAAAATAAAAGTTTTTACAATCGAGAAAACCAAATAAATGTCAATACATCCAAGGGAGAAACCAATGTTTCAAGGAAAACGAAAAGAAAATAAGGATTTCACAGACTTGAGCAATACGGTTTATCATCGTCCCAGAACATGCCTAGGGACCATCCTGATCCCGCACGTGTGTAAGTGACATAGCCGTATTACTTCGAGTTCTATTACTTATTCAAAGTCATAAATTCATTTAGTTGATAACAGGCTAGTGATACCTAAATATAATGCCATCCTTGTTCGAGGTGGGCGGTGGCCGCTCCTGTTCCACTACCACAACTCGATTCCTTACATATTGTTGTAGATGACCATTCCTTACATGCTCCTCAACGATATCCTTCAAATGCTTGCAGTCGTTTGTGCTGTGCCCATCCAGCTCATGGAATAGGCAATGCTTTCCCAATGCCCGCTCGTATTCAGAAGGTTCCATTATTGCTAACATTTAATACCGGAGGCACCCTCGAGTATCCAAGTAAATCCTTTTTAGAGTCTCAGTCAAATCCGTGTAGGAAGTAAACTTTGAATTCCTTTATGGCTTTTTTGTAGTGTTACCGTTGTCATTCATTTTCCTTTGTCATCTTTGTTTGGATCCTCCCTCGATGGACCTCTACCTCTTTCTACATAAGCTTCAGCCTCTCTCCCTTCTCTCTTAGCATGTGCATCTTCCTGCCTTAGAAACCTTTCTGCTTCATGATAGAACTCCCCAAGATCCATCAGTGGGTCCCGTTTCAATGATATCTTGAAATCTAAATTATCTGTAATTTCTGAAACTACTGTCATCAAAACCATCGACGGATCAGGTCGATCCATCGAAGCCACTACCGCATTGAATCTGGTTAAGAAATCCTTAAACGACCCTCCTTTCCATTATTTCATCGACGTCAAAGTCATCACATTCTTGGGTCGGACTATTTGTACTCGAAACTACCTCATAAACCTTTCAATCAGCTCTGTCCATGCGCCAATAGAGCCACTCTCCAGCTGTCTGAACAATATTGCTGCTATATCCATCAAATACAAAGGGAAGCATCGCGCCATGACCTCTTCCGATGCCCCTAGTATTTCCATATGCCCATGTACCTCATTAAAGTGAACAGCAGGATCCGTTCTCCCGTCATACATCTCCACTATTGGTAGTTTGAAATCCGATGGGTTCCTAGCTTGCTTGATCATTGAAGCAAAGGGACTCCGGTTCACATCCTCCAAGTCCCTATTCAATAATCTGCCTCTCATGGCTCGCCTAACCATCTCTGCCAATCTATCACTATTGCCAAGCCGTAGTCCTTGTCCGTTGCCTCCAATCTGCCCCCGAGTTCACGAGGGATTCTTGAAATCTACTCTCATGAACGAGCATCCATTCCTCTATCAACGTCGTGTTGCACAGCTCCACCTAGTACTCTGCCCAGGATTGGATCAACATGCTCCGGGTGAGTGCCCCCTAGTTCTGGTGCTACGCCTGATGGTCCTGCTCTATTTTGAATTCTGGTTGCTCCATGCTCCTGATCCTTATCTCGAGCATTTCCTGTAGTTGCGTTCCCCTGATTATGCACTCCAACTTGTCAAAGTAGGTTCTACGTCATCTCCTCTTGGCTCTTCAGCATCGTTTCCATCTCATCTCTGGTGATGAAGATCGAGACCTGATTCGCTCCGGAGGAAGCCTCTTGACTCCCTACATGCTGACTCCTTTCAGTTTATTATCTTCTTGTCGATTGCCTTGCCATAGCTTTCTAAATCCAAGTCTTCAAGATTTTAGATCCAAAATGCAAGCTGTATAATCCCTGAATGGTAGCCTTCTCAGTGAAAGCACCAAAATGTTTGTGCCAAAACTGGCCATAAACACCCGATTGCTGATGAAAGCACCGGTTCACAATTAAAGATCACAGATAGAAAGTTTATAGAGAATAAAATATGAAGAACGCTTAGAAAATTAAAAGAAAAGCAATAGAAACACAAGATTTATAGTGGTTCGGCTATCTCCGGCCTACGTCCACTTTGAAGAGTTGCTATTTTATTGATTATCACTCCCTGCTTACAAGAGTATGGTTGATAATAATCGAATTACAATAGAGTTTGGTGGAGTAACGACGTAGAAGAACAAAAAGATCTCTTTTCTGAAGCTCTTGGACTGCTATTTATAGATGTAGGCTGCAAATATCTCGCTTAGATCTCGGTAGACTCCTTCTCTTACGTGGGTGGGCCCTCATGATCGATCCTTGGTCGTTTCGACTCAATCCACGATCGATACGAATGAGATTCACATCCAAATCTTGCCCAATCGAGCCAAGATCTATCATGAACATTCCTGAGGTTGTATGCAAGCTCCTTTGAATATTTGGTAGCATTTGGACTTGTAGATCTTGAGTTATGATCGATGCAAATTTGGGTTTGTAATTTGACTGATACGTTCGTAATGATAGCCTCGTATCAATCTGAGTTCGTATCGGTCGGTTGATTGATGTGGCGGTATAATCCAGGAAAGATCCATTTTTTATGCCAAGTTGTCTGCTTCTCATCTGTATCCATTGGCTGCTATGTTCTTCGTATTGACCATGTGTCCTCGCTTTCATATCGATAAGTTGCCGAGCCTTTTGCATCGATCCACGGCCCATTCCTTCGCATCGAAGTTTTTTGTTTCGTTTTATATCGATGACTAAGCCTGACTAAGCCTTCTATTCGTATCAATGCATGGTTATTTTCTTCGTATCGATCAAATCAATGACCGAAAAGAAATATGTTGTTGTTGTATCGATACGAAGTGGAAGGTTTGGATGGATGGATACGAACGAGATGGGGATGGATGCATAGAGATGTGGTTGGCGACCGATACAAACTAGGCTATCTTTGCTTGATGGATACGAAGGAGATTTGTACATGATGGTTCGAAGTGAGGCTAGTGATGGATACGAACGTGATGGATAAAAGATTGGTGGAGACATTGTTTGTTGATTGATCCATGGCTTTGACTTGGAGTAATCATCCCCTTAACCCGAAGCAAACCTATTGGCGACTTGAAGCAGGTGCCGCGATGACTCGAAGTAGCATGTTCCTTAAAGACCCGAAGTGAACACTCTTTTGACCCGAAGTAAGCCATTTGAAAACCGAAGCAAATGTGAATCTGACTAGGAGCGGATTATAAGCAACTTGAAGCGACTCGTTTTGATCGATTCCTATCTTGAGCATGCGAACTCCGATTGACTTGAAAATAAGAACGTTGGCTTTCATAGCTTTGCTTGTCATTCCCAATCGATTCGGTTTTGATTAGAGCTCGGTCAAGTTTTGACGGTATCGATCATAGCCTTGTTTTCGATCGATCTCTAATACTGATTTCCATCCTTTTTAGCCTATTTGTTAATACCCGACCTTGACCAAAACGCGGGATAACAGTCGTTAAAGAGACTGGGGTCAGATATTGTCATACTATCTGCCAATTCTGAAACCACTTTAACAACTGTATACGCGGTGGAGAATCTAGAACGAAGTAGGATGGTTTGGCGAATGCTTCTGGTATGAGGTACGAAACGCAGCCCTGACCCCTTGTCAGCTTGATATGACTAAAATAGAAGCCATAAACAGGCCAAGTGAGGTCGCTCCTCCTATCGTACATGCTTCTTCGAAACCATATCTTTTACTTTGTGATTGATTTGGTGCGCACCTTTGATTATGAGAGTGTTGTTCCGAGGTGGGCGGTAGCTGCGGCTATGCATTACCACTAGCCTGGTTCCGCCAAATGGTAGAATCCTAACTTGGACATAGCCTCGCGTGCCTTGTCATATGCCTTATTTGAGCCCACTATGATTTTGTTTTGTGTCGTACCTATAGAGTGCTCCCTGATAGCCCACAGGTTTGGTGGAGTTTATAGTGCTGTATAGACTATAACATTTATAAAATTTGTTTAGGGGGATATTGGTAACGCCTTAACACTATTTTTAGTATATTATACTTTACTGTTAAACAATACATATGTAGCGTATACTACTACATAGTAAATAGTTTAACGGATCCTTAAAGGATGGCAATCCCAAACATCCTTTAAGTTACCGTTGCATTTCATTTGTACATTTCACTTGAGTAGATTTACTTACATGAGAATGTTAGTCCTGACTCGAGTGTTTTTTTACTTTATTCTCGGATCAGTCTGAGTTTCACAACATTCAGGACTCACCTTTTGGAGCTGGAGACTTTGCTATAGATCTATCTATCTATCTGCTTAGTTATTTCAGTTATCTCGGTTACTATTAGCGAACTTTTATGTATTTGGATTTCTTTTGTAGTTGCTTCTGACTCTGTTGTTTATGTAGTAGTTTCATGAACCACTATGTTTTATTTATTCCGCTGCGTATTCTGTGTCCGTGATTGTATGATTGATTTTATTTACCCTAACTAAATTAACAATCTATTGTTTTGAATTATTCAAGTCTGACATGTATAGTTTTATTGTTGATTTGAATGGTTCAAAATAGCAGACCATTACAGTTGGTATCATAGCTTTTCTTTAGGCAAACCTTAGCCTATGGCGTAAAATTCATTAGAGATAGCATAATAATATCCTAGAATGAGTAGAATTATTTACGAAATCACTCTAGTTTCAACTTGATTCTTAGATAGAACTCTCTTTGATTAGGATTCCTTTGAATTTGAATCTCTTCCTTTGTTCTAAAATCCATTCTTGAATATTTCATATGAGTACCCGTAGGAATGCTAGAGGTAGGGGTCATGGATATGCACTAGTTCCACTAGTTGTTGCACCAGTTCCCCCACCAGCTCAGCCAATCAAGTTCAGCACTCCCTGTAACGAGTACGCTCAACTTGGTGGTACCAAGTTTACTGGAGCAGAGAGCATCATTGAGGCCCAGCAGTGGTTGAGGAGTTCAGAGAGGATTTGCATAGGACTTGAGATCACTGACGTTCAAAAGCGTCAGTTAGCTGCTTGGCAGTTGCAGGAGGCTGTCCAAGATTGGTGGGAGTCTATTACAGCCCATACTATTGAGGCAAATATCCCTTGGGAGTAGTTTAGGTATAAATCTTGAGTTGGATTCAAATTGGTTTAGTTATCTTTTTAGAACCTACCTTAAGTCTTGAATATCATATTTCAGGAATGCTTTTGTAGCTAGGTAGATGCCCGAAGCCGGGAAGTCTGTGCTATACATAGAGTTTATTGACCTTAAGCAGGGGAATATGACCTTTTTGTGTATGGGAGGAAGTTCGACGAACTGTCCAAGTTTGGTGCTAGTTTGATTGATACCCCTCTTAGAAAGAATGGGAAGTTTATAGATAGAGCTTGCCTGGAGTATTATGATCGTTTGATTGCTCATGTACACATCTCTTTTAATGGATTAATGGATATGGCTATTAGACATGAGAACCCCACTTCTAAGGTAGCATCTGTTGTCCGTGCACCTCCGTCTCAACCTTCTTCTAGTAGCTCCAAGATGAGGAAGTTCGGTTTCCAACAACAGAAGAAGAAATGACATAATTCTCAGGGCGTTGGATATTCTTCTCAGAAGCAGCCTATTGATCTATCTTCTATTACTTGCTTCAAGTGTGATCAGAAGGGAAACTATGCCAACATTTGTCCAAGTTTAGTCGGAGCTTCTGTCCTTCTAGTTCAGATGACTACTATGCCATCTTTGCTTATAGCCTAACCACTTTAAAAAGGACTGTCTCACTCAGTAAAAGGGCAAGGCATCTGGAATCTTCGTTGTTACAACTTCCACTCTTACCTTTGATGATACTAAGGGTACGCTTCAGGGTACCTTTACTTTGCATCATCACCCTATTCTTGTTTTATTTGACACCGGTGCATCTCGCAGTTTTTTCTTAGTTGACCTTTGTAATAAGTTTGAGCACAGTCCACTACAACAAAATGAGGTTTTCATAGTACCCATTCATAGCGTTTTGGCCTTTGGTGCTAATAAGCCCATTTGGAATAAAATAAATAGGAAAATAGGAACAGAGAAGAAATTGTAAAAAAATTTAGTCTAAGAGACAGCAAGTTTGTTTTTTTGTCTGAAAGATACTTTATAGTATAAACAAAAAATGATAGTTGTAACCATCATTATATTATTTACACTATAAAGTGTCCTCCACACTAAAAAACAAATTTATTGTCCTTAATACTAAATTTTTTGCAACTTCTTTCTTACGCCTAAAAGTCCCCAAAAAATTCATAAATTAAAAGCTATACAAACTCCGGCTAAATTTAATTGATCGCTATATGCTAAATTTAAGATGGGTAGGGTTCTTTTAGGTATTGCCTCCCAAAATTTCACTTCCCCTCGATATACCTTTCTTCCTCTCCCGACTCACAAATTTACTCGCTGTACTTTTCAAAAATTTCCCTATCCATCGCAAGTCAAATTTCATGCCAGATCTCGACCAAACCTTAGTTTCGCAACTCTCAGCTTGCAATTCGTCACTTGTGGTCATTGATTGCAACTCGTCGCTTCCTTCTCGCAACTCGTCGCTTCCTTCTCGCAGCTATCAAATCTTCGAGATTCTAGATATTTATATTTTGATTGATGATTTTAGGCATTTCTATTGCTTGCTAGAAATCACTTAATCGACTTACTTAATTTCGCATGAACGAGAAATTTCTCAAAAAAAGAAAACATAAAGACAAAAACTAAAAGTAAGTGTCACAGCACAATATGATTGAAATTGGGTAATGTATTTAACTTTTTATTTAAATTTATTAGTAATATATAACTATCTGTGTTAAATAATTTGTGTAGCTAGGATGTGTTGATTCAGTTATTGTTTAATGATGATGGTAGCTAGGCTTATTGAAATAAATACTTATAAATAGTTATTCACTAAAGTAGATTATAGAAAAATAATATTGTTTGTTTATTTTTTTTACAAGTGATTTTAGTTGTTTGTTATTGTTATGTGTTGTTAATTGAGGGATTTGAATAAATGCACAGAATGAATATCATATATCAAAAGTAAAAGTTACTATACAATTTTAGTTATTATTTCCGTACTTTATAATCTCTTATCCTTTCGTTTAATTTTTGTTTATTCCATTTTCGTTATAATCAAATTTGCTATTGGGTGTTGTAATAGTTTTCAAGTAAAGAAACATCAGAAATGATGTTTTTACTACATTCTAACTTACCATTTTGAAAATTAAATGCTTTACTTAAAAATCTTTTGCAAGCAAAGAAATATAGTTCTTTTGAATTTATGACTTCATCGGCAATACAAACAAAATGACAAATTAATCACCCAAGTTAAACAGAATGAACGTAGTCGATAAAAAACTCGATGTTTTCATTGATACAGTAAATTTAATGCTAAAGCCATGAAAATATGGCTATGAGACATAGGCCAGAGTGTAAATTATGAAAGTTGATGTAACAAAGAAAAGCTAAATAAGCCAAAGAGAAAGACATCACAAAATGATTTCAAAAATTAATCACTAGTACAACTTTATGATGGAGATGAACAGTTTCTAATTTATAGTGGTGTGAAGATGTGAAATAATAAGTTAGTCGCTCCATCTTAAGAATCTGATTATATGCAAACAAACATCCTATAAAAAGATAATAATCCGAATATTAATGTATTAAGAAAAAGTAAATATCACATCATAAGAATAATTAAACGAATAACTGAATACATTAAACTTATATTTATATATGTATTATGTGGATTACATAGTTAGTTCAAAACAACAATAAGTCAATTTTTTTTATTCAATTTTTTAAACAAAAAATTTGTTTTGTAAAAACTATACTTAGTTTATTTTGACATTCACAAAAATATGAAATGATGACAAATTTCTTTTATACATGATAATATATTGCGTGATAAAATTATAGGTATATAGATTTACTTTAAAAAGTTTACCTAAAAATAATTTAATTATTTCAAATAGTTTGCTACATGGATTAGTGGTAGTATACAAATGATATGAGTACATCAAATGATATTTTTGTCATCTACAATGCGGATTAATTACAATCTAAAAATGGACTTAGAAATATAGGAAAGAGATCTCTGAATTTATCAATTTTAAATCAAGGGTGCAACTGAAAAGGGGGGTATGATGTTAAACCGAAATGATTTTTTTTTGAATAATACCTTAACATCCATCATCAAATTCACACATAAAAAAACATATACATATAAGCACCGACCTTAAATATGAATGCAGTATTAGATTATAAAGTGGAATTTCCTCAAGCACATTGCTTGCAAAAACACTATGGTCATTGATAGAAATCATTATAACTTTGGGTAAAAGAATATGTTATTGGAAAATAGTATTTAGATTTCCAAACTAATATCAAAAAACACCTATTTTATAATGTTGTCCACGCTGTGTCAATACAACAATTGAATTAAGTGCAATTAGCAATTTTGCAAGTCTACACTGACAAAATCATGTATACATATGAGTGGGAGACTTCCTGCTTCTGATTATGTAATATGTACCCTTTTTGGATTTTACTTGTTTGTTGGAGGATTTGATTTTAAGGAGATGGCAATGCACAACGTAGAAAACTTATCTAAATAACTACACTTTTTGTATGCAAATTTGCATTCGCCTTCCATATAATGTGACTCATAAAATATTTATCATTCTATTAAAATACTTTAATTCTTTTGCTATCACTCTTTTCGCAAAGAAAATATTTGAAGCTAAGTTTAGTTCATTATTAGAAAATCCATAAGAATGCGGCTTTCAAATATATATGGGAGTATATATTTTCAATTAAACAATCGTTAGTCGATCTCTATGTTATTTATGTGTTCATGATAGCCTTGTTTATTAGAACGGATCTCCAAGACAGGATGCCCGATTGCTTTTATTCAAAAATAAGCTGATTTTACCAGAACAACATATTGAAACTCATTAAGTCCTTGTCATGATACCATATCTCTGAATTTTAAAAGAAATGCTAGTTTTCAGTTTCGCTCTTATTTCATATATTATTTTCCACTGTCCTAGAAATGCATATTAAAATAATAAAGCTTATATAGCTTCATCCAAAAAATAACAATAACAATAAAAATATTATTATTATTCTCATCATCATCTGAAGTGGATTTTCTGTAATATCGACCCGTGCTAACTTAATTGATTATTTCTAATCAACTTGGGTATTCTAGATGCAAAGATTTTCATCGGTCATAGGCCGAAGCAAATGAATGAACATTAACTGATTTCTACATTTGACAAATTCACGAGAGTTGAGGAGGTTAGCATTATTAAAGATAAAGCGACCAAGACGTCGCAAGGTTAATTTTAACTTGGATTAAATACCATTTGATGGTTCCTGTAGAGCTCCAGATTTTACCTTTTCTGGTGCGTAATGCAAGTTGTTGTTTTTTGATACTTCTGACTAGGGAGGAAGTTCATAAGGCCGTCAAAGTTTGTCCTATGTTGATGAATTGATTATAACTGGTGATAATTATAATCTTGTCCTATGTTGATGTGTAGTCTTTAAATCCTCCAATATTAATCCTTGTCCAAAGCAGAGAGAGAGCTAAGCAGCTGCATAGAGAATTGGCATGTGAAGATATAAAGGTTGATCTTATTCATGCAGATCATTCTCAAGAGGAGGTAACTGATTCTTCTTTTTCTACTTTAAATTATAGGTTACAATACAATCCTGGAAAATTTATGCATTGGACTTACTTCTCAAAACCTATTATGGAAACATATTTGTTCCCGTTATGCAGAATTTTTTTATGGCATGATTTGGATCGTGTCATGACAAACCTTTAAAAAAATTATGAAGTGCGATTTAGGATAGACCAAACTGACACTACCGTTATGGTGCGATCAAGGATCGCGACGTGAAAATTTTCTTGATCGCGCCACAAAAATTTTTTTTATAAATTTTTTGGATTGCAATTGAAGATAGTGCTAACTGACGATATTCTAAATTGCACAACAAGTTACTGTTATTTTGAAGAAAAACACAGCAAGACAGACTAGTGCAATCCTAAATTGTGCAATCTTTTTCTCTAATTAGTTTGGAAACAAGTCTGTTTCCGTGATAGGTTTTGAAAAGTGGCTTACATGAGCAAATTTTCCTACAATATTCAACGAAATTACCTTTTCTTCCAGAGAGAGAACGCAGTTGATATTTCAGGGCAGGAAAAACATGGGTTCTGATTGCAACTGATGTAATAGCTCGCGGCATGGATTTCAAGGGTGTCAATTGTGTGATAAATTACGATTTTCCTGACTCAGCTGCAGCATATATTCATTGAATTGGTAATTCCTAAGTTTTTTTACACGTCCAATGAAAAAACAAACAATAACTATTCACGGACTTCCACTCTGAAAAAACAGGTGAAAATTTCTAAATGTGAATTAGAACATGCGGCAAAATGGGTTGAGTTGAAAACAACATGTGTATTACAACATCTCCTCCTTTACTTGTAAAGAAAATTCATTCCTTAATTTCACTAATATTCGGTATCCATATTTTCAAACTTTTTGCACTTATGCTTGGCCTTTAATCAAATCCATGGAACATAAGTGGATCGTCATCGCTTGTTTTGGTGAGCTGATAACTGTCTTTAACTCGCCTTACATTATACGTTCAATGTCATATCATGTGCTTCTAGCAAAACCTAGCAGTCTGACCTTTGTCATGCTTGTAGGCTAAAATAAAGATTCTTTCTGTTCTTCTATCTAGAAAATGTCTTGCTAATTTTCGGACATGTGATAACAAACAAATATTGTTTTGCAAGTATTAGATTTATGTCCTGTTCAAAAAAAGTATGGGGTTGATGCATTGATCCTACCCAGCTATTTCATTACATATGGCTGTAAAAGTATGTCTTGCATAGCACCCAGCAATATCGACCTGTGCTAGAAGTGAGGTGGCAGTAATGTGAAAAAAAATCAAAGTCTCTCTATCTGTGAGTTTTTTTTTTTTTTAATAATTATCTCTGTCTTGTTACTCATTTGTTATCCAAAAGTTTAAAACTGAATTTATGTTGAAATATTTTTATTCTCGTCTAGTTTCAATTTGCTTGCATAGATATTTACCTATATAATATGTTTTAGTAATATGTTGAATCATTCGTACGGATTTGGTTTCATTTTAAATTGAAGTTCTTTGGTCGCTTCTTAAAATCGATTCAAATTTGCATTAAAGTTACAGCTAAGAAAAAATATTTTATTCATAAGAGAAAATATAATTTTAGATGAAGCTCAAGCAGCAAAGTTACAATTTATTGGATCCTTTTACTTGGCTAACTTAAAACTGTAAAGCTCAAGCAGCAAATTTGTTTGATTGTGCTGACTATTTATTTAATGTATTAAAATTAAAAATTTTATATTAATAGCTAAATAATTAATACACATTGGCGACTCAGTAATGTTGAAACAGTACAGAAACTGTCATTAAGAAGTACTATAGATGTCCATATGTGATAATCATGGTCCAAAAATTTGACAATACACGTTAATCAATCCAAAGTCATGTGCAGATTGATGCGCTGCCATTAACTTCTATCTATTGTGTTTTCACAAAATGTGACTACAGAGTGGCTACACTCTACTGAACATACATCAGCCAGCTTATGTCCACTTCCTTATTTTTTTGAGTATAAGGATATGCGTACCCTCCGCTTCCTTTCTTCAACTACCTTAATATCCTTTTCTGCTCCAATTTTTGAATTAGCTTGTCCTTATCTGCTTATTTCATTCATCTGTTTAGTGCATCATGTTTCAACTTTCAAGTTGGGTTACATCAATTGTACGTATACCCTGTGCATGTAGTCTCTACCCTTTTACTAATGGTAAAAGGAAAACAGAAACAGATTTTTTTTTTGTTTAAGCTAAATTTAATTCAATGTTTGAAGTTTGAATCCAGTAATTTAAGTAGAATGAACATCGATTCAATCAGTTCGTAAGGTTGGGTTTTAAATTCAGTAGTGTATATCTGTACGGTGGTTTTATACTCAGGCTACGGACAAATTTTATTCTTTTACACTGCATTCACATATATTTTTTAATATAATAATAACGAAGTTTGAAACAATTTTGGTTTTACTCGTTTAAAGTGCATATTAATCTATCATCAGAAGATTAACTAGAAACTGTGTGGGGATATCATCACTTCACAAAGAAGAATTGTCAACAATTTGGACTAGTTGTCCCACTTCAGTTAAGTGTTTTGAGGTCAAGTAGAGAGGTATAAATAAAGTACACTTTCTTTTCCATGGTTATTTTTCATCTTACTATTTGCAGAGCAATCGTTTTTAGTAATAGGTTAATTGCTCAGCAAAGCTATTTTCTGACATTGATGTTATCATATAGTCTTTATTACTATTTTGATTCTATGGCATAAATACAAATTTGGATTATCTATTCTGATTAAAACATTAATCGAAGTTCATGATTTTACAAGTTCAACCTAACACGAGAGATTCACACATTAATATATCCAGATCGGTTATTTCTGTTATAAAATTCGCATGTTTAAACATGCTGCATTAGAAGAAATATTCCTTTTAATAGCCTTTACTGTTAGCGTTTTACTACAACACGCTGTTAGCGTTTTGCTACAACAAACTGTTATATCATGTTTTAAAGCTCAAATAATATCAAGTATTTTCGCTAAAACGCTGCTTTAGACATTACCCGCATGCTATTCATTTCTCTCCATTAGACACTTTACTCCAATATACCTCTAAACCTAATCCCCAAATTCCATTTATGCATTGCTGCACGCGTCTGTCTCTCCATAAAATTCCACTACCACCCAAATTTCGCTGTCCCCGTCCCCCTGTTCAGACTCCATCAAATTAGTGTCGCCTATCAAATCACTAAATCACCATTATGCATGCTCTTAGACTCCAAATTTAACTCCGACTCCAAATGCACCACCGCTGCTTGCTATTCAGTGAATGTTGTTTTTGATTTTAATCCATTCAATACGAAGAGAACAAAAGAGGCTATAAAATATAAGCAAAAAGATGTAAGCCAATTGGCATAAATGATAACTATAATAATTTTTGCTGCTTTACAATTGGTATCTATAAAAATATGTACTCTGTTCCATTCACATTCAAATGGTAGAAAATATAATCGAAGAAACACAAAGAAATCAGATCTTGTAATGTGATTGTTTTTGTTAAGCTTCCAAATATAAGAGTTGGACCAAACACTGTAAACGTGATCTGCTTGCAAGTGAAATTGTTCTAAAATTCGGAAGTCTAAAACCAATATTAGAGTGATGCATAACTGAAAAAACAAGTAACAAATTTATCCAAGAAATGAATAAGACCTTTACAATAGACACGTAAGAACTCATCATCCGTAAATCAAGAACACAACCTGAATATTACACCAAAGGAAATTATCAAAATTAGTTAAAAAACAAAAACAAAAAGCGCACAACACGTTTAGGATAATTTACAGCAGGAGTACTAAATTGTTTCCCCTCTAAATTATCAATGTTGATCTATAGAGTAAGAACTAAAATTGTTATACAGATAGATTAGTTTGATTTGATAACTAGTGTCTGAAAAATAGTTGCACAATAACCTAAAAACAAAATTATATTTGCAGCTAAAGCGCATGTCTGGTTTGCTGCATGACAGTGGAGAGAAGCAACTGAAGTTGAAGAATGGAACATGATTATATATGCTGATCATACACATGTCAGTTAGGCAACCTCTGTACTCACTCAGACACCTGGAATGAGAACTCTAACCGAAGTGTGACTAGAACTGCAAGCAGAGAAGCAATGGTGGAAGACTAGTGGGCTGAAACTACAACTGAGGTAGGCAAGAGGAACCACGATCAAAGAAGCATGGTTGCATGGTAGGACTACTACTGAAGCGAACAACAACAAAGTGGTATTGAAGGAGCATGAAGACTGCAACAGAAGTGGGTGAGTGAACCAATGAAAGCAAGGAAGCTTGATGAGTATGACTGAGTATTGCAACTGAAGTGGGTATTGTAACTTAGGTGACGACTTAGCATGTCGACTGAAATTTAGGAAAAGAATAGAAGCCTGATGCATGGAGTGAATGCACATTTTCATATTAGCTATTAGCAAAGAATATGTATAGAGCCATGCGAGAAAAGAAAAAGGATTAGAGAATTCACTTCAGTTGTTCAAAAACGTTTTAACTTCCCTGAAAATAGTGTAGAGCTGTATGCTAAGAAGATCAACAATAGGGGTCTTCGTGCAACTGCACCAGATATCTTTTTACTACAAACTTCTTGGGGGACTTGCTGTTCGCAGGTTTGATTCCGGTACTCGTTATGTTATTCTTTCATATTAGCCTAAACAAAAAAAATTTGAGTTTTGTTGCGAACTTGTGCTGACATCTTTTAGCACCACCTGACTGATTTATTGATTTTGATTGATAAACATTGTTAACTCTTTTTCGTCAATAGTTAAACCGATGCTATTTTTTCCATGTGATTCATAGTGAAGTGCATCTGATCGAACGTTTCAAAATTTATAAAACTATGATTCTTTGGAGAATGTGTTATATCACCTCATTTAGAGTATAGACCCAAAAAAATTTTCAGACTCAAGGAGAAACTACTCTTTGTTATATTTTATGTGTTATAGATTTTTTTCCTTTTGAATTACAATGTTATATATAACTCGTTCAAACAAATGTTTTCACTAACTTTATCATTCTTAGTTTGGCATAAGCATGTAATTCACTTTCTTAAACTTTTTTATGTTTTACTATTTTTCCAACAGTCAATGAAAAAGGCCATGCAGATTTACAGAATATGCAAACTAACAAGGTATATGGGCTATTGTATTGTTCAAATCACTCTAATATTTGATCACAAGTTAAATATCCATCTCACAAGGTGCTTGCATCTCCCAAACATGAGGATCAAATTCTGTATAAACTATTTGCTGCAAAATTATATTTGAATATTATGCAGGGATATGAAAAAGTTGATAAAACGATATGTATGAAATATTGTGTTTGGATATATTAAAAGTTGTTTGAATGATATGTAAGAAATTCTAAGTTTGGATATGTGAAAAGTTGTTTGAATGGTATGTATGAAATATTATGCTGTAATTTACATATTTGTTGTTTTTGAAACTTTGTTATATGCAGGCAAGAAATGGATAAATGAGTATTATATATATGAAAAAGCTGAAAAATGATAAACATAATCAATAAATTAATATTACATTTAATAGCATTTCAAAAATGCTATAACATAACTAAATAAATGCTATAGAAATTTGTAAGAAACACTGTATAAATATGCATAAAAACGCAATGATATAGCTAAGATGCTATAGAAATATGTACAAAAAACGCTATACAAATATGCTAACCAACTATAGAAATATTGTAACAAACTCTGTAATGCATGCAAAGAAAACGCTATAAAAGTATGCAGAACAAACGTTATAGAAGTAACCATCGGATAATATCTCCTTAGCGTTTTGTTTAATAGCATATGGAAAATGCCGTAGAAGATTTAATTTTCATTGTGTTTTGGTTTTGCTATTTTAAGCTGAAGGTCTAACATAGCATGCCGTTCCTCAACGATCTCTGAAACGCAATGGTAGGATGTAATAACATTTTTTTAAACGCTATAAAAATCCTTTTTGGTTGTAGGGAAAGTAGCTACAAGATCCCTTTCGAAAGCATTAACCTTTAAGTAAAATAATTAGGGGAAAATGATAGTCTCGAAACAACTTTTCAAAGCCATTGTCTTCGAAACCCTTAACATAAATGGTTATAGGAACCCTTTCAAAAGCATTAGAAAGTGGCCTCAATATTAATAAAACAAAAGCTTTCATTTCGAACTCATTGTTAAAAGGTTACAAAGAAAAGCGGCCTTTAACCCAATCGAAAGGTACGAAGACGGCAGCTAGGTTTCGACTAGGTTCAAAAGTGACTACCCTTTTGAATGCTCCTTTTCAAAACTTATTATGTGATAACTCAATTGAAAGCGACTTTTAAAACAAAGGTAAGTGACAATCCCTTCAAAAGCTATAAAAAAGTAACTTCAACCCTTTCGAAAGCTTTTTGAAAAACAAAGTAAGCAGCATCTCTTTTGAAAGCAAAACAAAGGGCGTGGATTGATTCGAAAGCTATTTAAAGAGGAATCACCCCTTCAAAAGTAAGGTTTCGACACCATCCCCTTTTGCCTTCCTCAAATACACTACATATCAGCTATTTGATATCATGTGTAGTGCTTGCGAATGAGTTCGAAAGGCAATCTGGGATGATTTCTAAAGCAAGCAGTTGGAAGTGGCAAGCTTGTAATTCGAAGAAAAACTTATTTTATTCCTTTAAAAAACTCCCTTATACCTAATGTTGGGCGAATTCTCACCCAGAAGATCTCAAAACCAAGAAGCCACAGTTTCACTCGGGTTCGCAATCTCCACTTCATTCAGCACGACCAATCACCTTCCCATTCGGCCTTGACTCATCCGGCCTTGACTCATCCGGCCTTGACACATTCGGCCTCCACCTCATTCGGCCTCCACCTCATTCGGCTTCCTTTCCACCACCGGTCCAAGCAGACAACACCGAACCAACTTCCAAAGCCACCACCGAATCAACATTCCCCTCTACTGCCGAACCAGAGGGATGCTGCCCCATGCCGAACCAACCCATCAACAAGGCCACCACCGGACCAAACGAGCACCGAACCACCTAACTACCACCGGTCCATACCTACCACCGATCCAAAGCCCAATGCCGAACGAAGCTCTGCCGAACCAAGTGATTGCCAGTCCAGAGTGTCTCAGCCCGGGCCCACCAGCAGCTATATACCTCCAAGACCCCTGCCCCCTGCCTCATTCTATAAATAGAGGGGTAGGGGTACAACAATGGCAGACAAGTTTGAGAGCTCAAGCAAGGAAGGAACTTTCAAACTACTTTCATATACTTATATACGAAGCATTGTACTTGTAATCTGAAAGAAAGAAGATAATAACATATAAAGTGGACGTAGGCACATTCTGGCCGAACCACTATAAATCCGCGTGTCTTTTACATTTCAGCCTCTACTTCTTTTATATTTACATAATCATCTAAAATCATTGAAAATCACATATAATCAACTAAATAATACGACTTGGAGGTGTTTGTCCATTTTTTGTGCAAACATAATACGACTTGGAGGTGTTTGTCCATTTTTTGTGCAAACATTTTTGGTGCTTTCACTGAGAATTGAACTCAAGCTTCAGCTTCTCCCACTCAACCTTCTTCTTAACAACATCGCTCGTTACTTAGAAATCATGCCTTCCAAACAGAGAAAGGATGTTAACAAAGGAAAGAACATCGCAACTAGCAGCCTTCCAGATCCAGCAATCGCAGATCAGCCCACTTCAACAGCAGTACCAGATGAAAATCAGGAAAATCCAACTGGTCCCGCAACGGAACAACCAATCACTAGGGCAGATCTGGACAGGGTTGTGGCTGAAGTAACTAACCGCTTCACATCCCAACAAGAAACTTTGGTGGACCAACTCATGTCACGCTTAAGGGATGCTGAAGAGTCCAACCGCAACACTGAATCATGGGGTGAATCCCAATCTGGAGGATCTCGGAGGCAACAAAGGTCTTCCCTCTTCGAAGAAGCTATCAACAGGAACAACAATGATAGGGGCCGCGTCCGGACTCAGCCCGAATTCCGACTCGAGGAAGCGCTTGGAACCGAACCCAGTGGGGGAGGCACCAGGCGAGGATCGGATGTAGCTGAGCCAGTCATGCCACCTAATCATAGAAACCTCGCTGAACGGAGCCGAGCTAGGACCCAGCCCGAAGTTGACCCCATGGATATGCTCGAAACAGATCCCCACAGGGGAAGATCAAGGCAGGGAGCAACTGTAGCTGGTCCTAGCGTGCATCCGAGCAGCCAGAGACAACCACTGGATAATGCTAGAAGTGATAGACTATACCATCCCTACAGGTCATCTGGACGAGATAGATCCCGCAGGGAAGAACCAAGCTCGTTTTTGTCCGCTCCTAATTCTGACGAACGAATGGCACGATTATTCAGAGAATGTGTCCAACGGGAGCAAAGGGACCGGGGAATAGGCGCTAGGGTCACCAGCCCCTTTACCCGAAACATCGAAACTGCCATCACTCCCCGGGAATGGAAAATGCCAACCATGGAACCTTACAAAGGAACTTCCGACCCCATCGTACACTTACAGAGATACACCCAGCATATGCTCATGAGTGGAGCAACAGAAGGAGTATTATGTAAATGCTTTCCGCTATTCCTAGCAGATCTAGCTACCTCCTGGTTCTGCCATCTACCCCAAGGATCCATCAGCTCATGGGAGATGTTGAAAGAAAGGTTTATTAGCCAGTTCCGCATCCATGTGGAACAACCCAAGGATGCTTATTCTCTATCCAATGTCAAACAGAAATCCGGAGAGACGCTGCAACAATATCTAACACGGTTCAACGCCGCAGCGGCAGCAGTTCAAGATGCCGATGAAAAACTCACTCTAATGGCCCTCTGTAGTGGTGTACATCCAGACACCAAGTTTGCCAGAAGATTAACTAAGGAAAAACCAGCTACCTTGCCTGATTTCTTCCATGAAGCTGGAAAGTATATGAGACTTGAAGACGCTGCTACGGAGAGGCAGTCAGGGCAACAAGGCAAGATAGTTCAGGACAAGGTTCCCACTGCGGCTAAGGACGCTCGAAGAAATGAATCTAGAGACAATGCTGGGGGCAGGAAGGTCGAAAAGCGCCAATATCGACCAGGACCGAGATTTGACTCCTACACTCCTTTGAATGAAACAATCGAAAACATCTTCCTAGCCACTCAGGGCGAACTCGGATACAAGCGCCCCCCCGCACAAGAAAGAATCAGATAACGCACTCAAGACTGGAAAGTTCTGTCGCTTCCACGAATCCCACGGGCATGACACCAATGAATGCCACCATCTTCGGGATTTGATCGAAGAACACATTAGAAGAAGAAGGCTGGAACGCTATGTGAAAGGTCAGAACAGGACACCAACTCCTGTCAATGAGAACTCAAAGCAACCCCTCCCAGAAGTAGGCGGAGGGAGTCGCAACAATCACAACACCAGTGGCTCTAGTCAAGAGAAGATAGTGGTCCTTACCATCTCGGGAGGACCACACATCGCCGACAGAAGTTGGGCAGAGATGGAAAGGTATGGCAAGTCGCTTAGAAATGCAGAATGCTATGTTAACTCCATCACGGAAGAACGCCACCCGAAACGAAAAGAGAGCGACGACATCATATTCAGTAGGCGTGATTTAGAAGGAAGACAATACCCACATATGGATCCTATGGTCATCTCTGCCTGGTTCGGTCCAGCTAAAGTTTTTCGAATTCTAATAGACACAGGAAGCTCCGTAAATATCCTATTCAAACATGCTTTCGACAAAATGAAGTTATCAATGAAGGATGTATCCCCCTGTGACAAACCACTGCACGGTTTCACTGGAGATGCAAAAATGCCCCTCGGGCAACTTGACCTCTTCGTCGAAATAGGAAGTCATCCCCGCTCCGTTGTGCGAAAACAAACGTTCGTACTAATAGAAAACCACTCGGCTTACAACGCCTTCTTGGAAAGACCAGCCTTGTCTGACTTCCAGATTGTATTAGCCCCCTGGTGCCTGAAAATGAAATTTCCAACAGACAACGGAGTAGGAGAAGTAGAAGGAGATCAAGATGCTGCCCGAGACTGCTACGTAACTGAACTTCGCAATAACCGCAGAAAGAATAAAGGAAAAGATGCAGAGACTACTCTCTGCATGAAAAGCTTGGAGGCATAGCAACTAAAGAAAGCCCCTCCTCTTCGATACACAAGCGATCCCTTCAATGAACTAGACCCCAGGGATAAAGAGGAGGAGGCTACCGCCGAGCCTGCAGAGGCTATGGAATTCGTATCTGTAGACAAGCACGATTCAAGTAAACTATTAAAAGTCGGATCTCAGCTAAAAACGGAGTTGAAAGATCAACTCATTGACTTTCTCCGCCACAACTTAGATGTATTTGCGTGGACCCATGCCGATATGACAGGAATCTCCCCCAACATAGCATGCCACATGCTGAACATCGATCCCACCAAGGTACCAGTAAAGCAGAAAAAGAGGAGCATGGGGGCAGAGCGATCGGCAGCCCTTGATGAGGAAGTAAAGAATCTACTTGCTAATGGCTTCATACGGGAAGCCATCTACCCAGAATGGATCGCTAACCAAGTGCTAGTAAAAAAGGCCAATGGAAAGTGGCGAACATGTATTGACTTCTCCAATCTGAATGACGCTTGCCCAAAAGATTGCTTCCCACTTCCCCGAATTGACCAACTTGTGGACAGCACAGCCGGACACGAACTCCTATCTTTTATGGATGCATACTCCGGATATAACCAGATTCCCATGCACGCTCCTGATCAAGACCACACTAGCTTCATCACCGACCGCGGACTATATTGTTACAAAGTCATGCCTTTTGGACTCAAAAATGCCGGAGCTACCTATCAGCGCCTCGTCAACAAGATGTTCGCGGAACTAATAGGACGAACTATGGAATTGTATGTGGATGACATGTTGGTAAAGTCCAGGAAAGCCGACGACCATGTAAGCCACCTGGGCGAGATGTTTCAAGTACTTCGCCGATATGGAATGAAGCTGAATCCTCTAAAGTGCTCCTTCGGAGTATCTTCGAGAAAATTCTTAGGATTTATCGTCCACGCCAGAGGAATCGAAGCAAACCCTGAACAAATCCGGGCTCTAAAAGAAATAAGGATACCCTCCACTCGAAAAGAAATGCAGAGCCTAAACGGAAAGGTGGCCGCCCTAAGCAGATTCATTTCCAAGGCAACTGACAAGTGTGTCCCTTTCTTCGAAGCTCTCAAGAAAGACAAAGGGAGATTCGAGTGGACCGATGAATACTTAAAAGCCTTCCTCAACCTAATCGAACACCTTCAGAGACCACCAGTACTCTCAACTCCAAATGAAGGTGAAGTGTTATACCTATACCTCGCTGTATCATCTCATGCTCTAAGCGCCGCCTTGGTAAGAGAAGAAGACCGCACACAACGCCCGGTTTACTTTGTAAGTAAGAGATTTACAGGGGCAGAGGCCAGATATCCTAAACTAGAGAAATTAGCATATTGTTTATTGATCGCGTCACGAAAACTGCGACACTACTTCCAGTCTCACTCCATCAGGGTTCTAACCGATCAACCGCTAAGACAAGTGCTCCATCGTCCTGACACTTCTGGACGACTCCTCAAATGGTGCATCGAACTAAGTCAGTATGATATCACCTACCATCCTCGCACCGCTATCAAAGGACAAGCCATGGCCGATTTCATTGCCGAATTCACTACCAACGAAGGCAAGGAACAATCCGAAGTAGCAAAAAACATCAAGTGGAACCTCTTTGTAGATGGAGCATCGAACGAACAAGGCTCGGGGGCAGGAATTGTGATCATCACCCCCAGGGGAAGAAAGTTGTACTATGCATTAAGGTTGGAGTTCACGGCCACTAACAACGATGCTGAATATGAAGCAGTAATAGTGGGATTGGAGCTTGCCCTGGAAATTGGAATCAATTCCTTATGTCTTCATAGTGATTCTCAGCTTATCGTAAACCAGGTACTAGGAGAATTCCAGACTCAAGGAGAACGACTCACAGCATACCTAAAGAAAACCAAACTGCTGCTCTATCAATTGGACCACTATCTAATCAAACATATTCCTCGAGAAGAGAACCAAGTGGCAGATGAACTTGCAAAGCAAGCTAGTATGAAGAATAGCACCATTTTCGGAACACTAGCCATCTCAAGGCAGCTAGCCCCAAGTTTCAAACCAGTAAATCTGGTAACTGCAATCGAAGAAGGAACCTGGATGACTCCCATCCGGAAATATTTGCAAGATGGCACACTGCCCGACAGGCGTGACGAAGCCAAGAGGATCTTGAGGAAAGTCCCCCACTACACGATACAAGAAGGCATCCTCTATCGGCGTGGCTTCTCTGGCCCCTTATTGAGATGCGTCGCTGGAAGGGAAGCCAAGGAGATCTTATCAAACATCCATCAGGGAGGATGCGGAGATCACACTGGGGGGCAGACTTTGGCAAGGAAGATACTCCGATATGGATATTACTGGCCCACACTAAACAAAGACGCTCTAGACTTCGTCAAGAAATGCGACAGATGTCAGAAATTTGCCAAGATTCCTCGACTGCCCACAAATGAAATTACTCAAATGACCAGCCCTTGGCCCTTTGCTGTATGGGGAATTGACTTAATTGGCGAACTGCCAACGGGCCGAGGCGGAGCCAAATATGCTGTAGTGGCAGTCGATTATTTCACCAAATGGGTGGAAGCAGAACCTCTAAATAAAATATCTTCAACAAAAGTTATAAACTTCTTGATCAAAAATATTCTGTGCAGGTACAGAGTCCCACTCAAGATCATATCAGACAACGGACTCCAGTTTGACAGCGAAGAATTTGCCGACTGGTGCCAAGAGCATGGAATTCATAAAAGCTTCTCATCAGTAGCTTATCCTCAGGCAAACGGACAAGTTGAAGCTGTCAACAAAATTCTCAAAACCCTAATCAAGAAGAAACTTGAAAAGTCAAATGGCGCTTGGGTGGACGAACTTCCTACGGCACTATGGGCATACCGCACGTCTTTCAGAACATCGACGGGACATACTCCTTTCTCCTTGGCATATGGATCGGAGGCAATGCTCCCAGTTGAGACTATTGTGCCTTCCCACCGTAGGATCCACTACAACCCAGAAGAAAACGAAGAACTCCTCCTCATGTCTTTGGATCTGATTGAGGAAAGGAGAAACGATGCAGCACTTAAAGCAGCAGCTCACAAACAAAGGGTGGCAGCGCTATACAATTCCAAAGTCAAGCATCGCAGCTTACAAGAAGGAGATCTTGTCCTCAGGCGAATCTTTCCGCGCCCCGGGGCACTAGACCCCATCTGGGACGGACCGTATGTAATTCATAAAGATCTCCACAACGGAGCTTATATTTTGTCAACAGTGGACGGAGAGGTGTTCCAGAGGGCATGGAACATCCGACACCTCCGTCGATACTTTTCTTAACTTGTACTGCCCATATGAAGTGAATTAACAAAGAGAATCAGTGGACGTAGGCACTTTCGTGCCGAACCACTTTAAAAAAATCTTGTCTCTTTTTAGCTTGTTCCTTTATGTCTTGGCTACTTGTTAAGTTTTATCCCTTTCTTTTGAACAAAATCCTATGGCATCTCCACTCAAGACGCACCGCGGCCTCATCTGGACTAGGCCTAACAGGTACGCTACGATTCTATGCACTCGCCAATGAGACACTTTTGCTCCAGCATCCCTCTGCTGCGGGTTAACTCATTGCGCGCCTGCCCTCAAAGCCAACTGTAATGAGCCGATTATAAGTCATCATAAAGGCCGACTATAGCCGATGGCAGCTCATTACGGCGTTCGGCTCGCCGGCAACTGTGAACCTACTTTAAGCCCCAACATAAGGTGTGGCCAGCCAGGGGTAGTTCACGGCCAACGGCACCCACGCTAGCCGGCCACGGTAAATCGAATAATACCCACGATTACGGACCATAATGGTTCGGGTAGTTACCGTGCGCGATCTCGGCTCCGATGTGTCTTAAGTGCGGCTGTGGTAAAAAAGAAAAATCCCCGCGGAGGCGTAAGATGGGTGACAAATGTCTCCAAGACCCACAGCTAGGGAAAGTGACTACAAAACCCGTTTGCCACGAACTTAAGCACATCGACGGCCTTCCGTGACTGGAAGTTTTACTTTTACTATATTTCCATTTCATTTAAATACTTTTCTCCTATCCTGTATAACAAACTCTAAAGTACAGGAAACCAAATAGAAAGCATTCGCTCATGAGAAACTAAGTCTGCATACTGGGTGGCAGGGTACTCAGCTATATCCGTGAACAGTTACATAAGACACTCTAAGCTACCGCCTGCGAATGAAACATAAAGGGCGGTACTCTCTTTTCTTGTACATAAATACGCAACTATAGCTTGTTCGTATAATAACATTGCAACACATGAAATTATATTTCTAGCAAAAAACTTAGCATCAAACACAACTAGAATCACAGCCATATACATAGTTATATTTCTCACGCAGCACATCAAGATGACAACAACATTTAAACATAACAACATCAGCTTATATTATAAAATCACACGAAGTTATTCTTTGCAAATAATATTATTATAGTTACATGTCAATGACTAACGTAAACAGTGATAAAAAGAAATAAAAAGGTGGCAGCCGCGTCCACACTCCATCACCAACTTCCCCAGTCTACTTAGCCGCAGGATCAGAGCCCCCAGCATGTGGATCAGGAGTCCCACCTGTCCAGTTCAGAAGAGGAATTCATTAAACGAACGATCAAGTTATGAAAACACGGAAAGGAAAGAAAGGGAAAAGAATAACTCACCAGCATCCGCCGCTTGATCCTCATCATCCAACTGCACGCCCGCTTCCTCTGCAGCAAGCAGCCGCATCCCCTCCTTCACCGCCGCTTGCTCCTCCTTCGAGAACTGGGCAGTAACCGCATCCAAATTGAAAGCCTCTCCGCCTTCCTTACCCGCGTTCACCCTGGCCTCCTCTAAAGCCTGGAGATACACCTTGGCCATCACCCGAGGGTAATCGTCCATCCAAGACAAGCCGCCCTCCTTCCAAGTGTGGAAGTACATGTCCTGCAGCCTCTCATCCATCATCCCCTCATTCTCCTCAAACTCCCTCACCCGGGCCTCGGAAGCTTGCAACTTGGCGACGGCAATGTCCCTCTCTGATTGGTATCTCAAGCAGTCAGCCTGGAGAGACCTCCTCATTTCCTCCTCCTTTAACTTGAGGGACCTCCTCATCTCCTCCATCTCCTCCTTCAACTCGGCCTGAGCCATCTCCGCAGCATCGAGCCTCCCAGACAACTCCTCTACCCGCTCAAGATCCGCATTTCGAACCTCGTCCACCGTCGTAATGGCCATGTTAATCCGTTCCCTGCAGGCGACCTCCATCTTCCGTAATTCCGCCCTACTGGCCTTCTCCATCGTCTCTTTCAGTCGCTTGGAGGCTTCCTCATGCTGGGAAATCTGGATGGCTTGATCGGCGAGCTGCTTGGCCTGATCGGCAACTTTTAACCTCAACCGAATATTAGCACTCCCGATCTCTTCCCCGGCCTTGGCCAATTTAGCATGATGCTCCATTAACTTCTTGGTCTCTGCGGCCACCCGATCGATGTTAGCCTTGGTTTCGTCCCCCATGGTGACTACCCGTGTAGTAAGTAAATCAAGATCTAAAGACTTGGCCTCGTCCAGCACTCTTACCATGGGGTTGCGGGGAAGGAGGTGCTCGCCCGTGGCCTCATCAAATGAGATATCCTGAAAGCTCGGATCTAAATCAGGATGACCGGCAAAAGGGTCACGAGGCACGGGGCGAGGCACATCAGGACGCCTTATACGAATAACAGTTGGGCTCTTGAAAGGAGGATGAGGGGGGCCGGATTCCGTGCTCTCCTCCGTAGTATCACGAGGAGGCTGAGTAGGAAGCTGCGAACCAGGGGAAGACTCAAATAAGGAACGGCTCCGCTTCTTTTTCCGAATGCCCTCTTCAATGACCCCAAGAAGAGGGCGATAACTGACTACATCCCCAGTGCGACCAGTAGAGGGTTTCGCAGAAGCTATCCTCGACTTAAACTGCTCAAGGCGGTGTCGAACGTCCGACGTTTTAATCACCTGGCCTGCCCCTGGAATAAAGAACAAGTGTTACGAACATACAATAATCCACAGTTCGAAAAATGTGTTAAGTTAAAAGGAAAGAAAAGTGAGAAGACACGTCTATTATACAAATCCGGCGGAGGAGTGGGATACTGCAATAAGTCCTGGATCTCATTCCAGGACGGAAGTGAACCGTAAAAAATTTCTAAGTCCCTATCGAAAATGGAATCGGCAGAAGACAAAAGTTCACCTTGCATCGCCGGAATCGCCCTAGCTGAGGAACCCTTAGAGGATGGGTCAGTGCCAGCCACAGCTTTGCCGGTTTCCTTTGCCTTCTCCGTTTCCGACTCTCCCTCCGACTCCCCGAAGGCCCGACGGAGAGCCTCATCCAGTTCAAGGTCTTGCTCAGAGGTTAGGGCACCGACGCCACTACCACCTTGACCCTCGCCTCCTTCCTCCTCTTCTACACCTTCCTCCTCCGGGACAGTCGAAAAAGTACTTGGAGAAGGGCCATCAGACTTCTTCAGTTTCTTCCCCCCGACAACGGGACGCTCTGCAAAAGGCTCCCTCTTACCGCTCTTCACCGTAGCCCCCTCCTTAGCTTTAGCAGCCTTCTCCTCAGCCGTATCTCTTTGCTTAACCACGGACTGGTGCGGTAAGATCAAATTATACTCCAAGAGGGTTGCGTTCCTGATCAAGAAGGAGGCCGACCGGTCCCGTGCCGGAATAGCCTTTAGTTCAGCAGCCATTCGCACCAAGGAATCATCCTCCACGACTGCGATACCACCTGTCGCTAGCCAGAAATAGAAGCATGTCAGAAAAAACAATACAGTCAAAACATGGAAAATATAAATGAAATCCATCTTACAGCCGGAAGTGAAAAGGCGGAAAGAAACAGCATCGTCCTTGATGAAGAACCACTCTTTCTTGAACATGGTAAACTTGGAATATAAGTCCAGGACTGGTTTGAAGGGCACGGCCGCTTCCAGACTAATATACGGAGACCCCTTCTTATAGCCTCTCAGGTTGTACAAATATTGAATTTCCCGGTTAGAAGGAGGACGCCCGTACCTCCTCTGGAAGATAACAAAAAGGCTCACCAGAATGGCATAAGAGTTAGGCTGAAGTTGGAAGGGAGCCACCTTCAAATACGTGGTGAAGCTTACTATCCAAGCGTTGATAGGAGGGATAGCACCGCACATGCAATGGTATCTGCTATAAGCAAAGTAGCCTTCGGGAGGATTATACGGCATCACTCCATCTCCCGGCAGCAGCATAAGAGCCCTGTCTATCCCGAAGGAACGGGATATGACGTCAAGTTGCTCCTCCTTTAGGGAGCTAGGAAAGCAATCGGGGGGGGGGGGGAGATCAGAAGTTCCTGTGGACCATATCCATCCACTAATGACCTCGGAACAGGTCGATGTTGCCCGGATCCTGGTTGGGCTGGGGGCACAGAAGAAGGCTCTCCCCCATCCTTGGATTTCCGTCTGTCTGATCGTGTTTCTGCCTTACGAGTCATTTATCTGCATGCACAAAAGTGAAAAACATGACGTTAGAACGAAAGTATAAGCAAGCAAGCATACATAAGTCCAGAATACGAGGTTCATTCGGCACTGGGGTCCTAAGTCCATTCGGTAGTACAAGTCTTAAGTTCATTCGGTGGTACATGTCCAAGTTCATTCGGCACTAAGGCCTTAAGCTCATTCGGCATTTGAGATCTTACGTGTGCATTCGGCATTCTGAACCATTCGGTAATAAGAGGCATTCGGCAATAGGGTACGTACCTGATTCGGTAGAAGATTGATTCGGTAGAAGATTGGTTCGGCAGAAGATTGGTTCGGCAGAAGACTTGGTTCGGTAAGGAAAAACCAAAGGGGGGTGTAGCCTCTATATATAGGCGAGCTCAGGACCGCCGAACCAGCTGGTTCGGCCCACCGAATAGAAACACCGGACCAATACCAAACATACCGAACCAAACGAATACCGAATGAACCCATCCATGCCGGACCAACCAAAGGACCGAATGTAGCTATCTCCACCAGCGAAAACCAGGAACAGGGGGCACGCAGGCTCCTCACTCAGATAAGTATCGAACTCTAGAACTAGCTAATAAAATAAGGATTATGATAACAATGAATATGTCGTAAAACTCTCACTAACATGGATTAATCGTTTACACGTGTACACGACCACGAATGGTCCATAGGCACGCTCCGAATGGTTACTAACCCTATCGTCGTGGGAATTTACACTTTGACACGACTTTTTAAACTCATAGATGAAACGAATATTTGATTCTGGTAATTATGAAATGGCTAAGCTACTTACACATGTACGGGGTCGCGAACGATCCCTAGGCATGCTCTGAGCTAGCGATAAACCGTCTTGACAAACGATCCAAGGATCCACTCTGACATGAACCTGGCATCGATGATGCTAAGCCCCCTCGGGGCTCACTCTCCCGTCCCAAACGGCTCAGTTCAATTAAAATATTCCGATCACGAACGGTTGTTATTTAAAATCACACTAAAACTGTAAATTCCTTTGCAGGACATCAGCAGGATACGAACATCCAGCCCGTGGCGTCACCAAACAAGCCTTTCTACCACAAGGAAACAAAGCGCGACACATGCGAGCACGTGCCCCACTTTGGGGGGCAAATGTTGGGCGAATTCTCACCCAGAAGATCTCAAAACCAAGAAGCCACAGTTTCACTCGGGTTCGCAATCTCCACTTTATTCAGCACGACCAATCACCTTCCCATTCGGCCTTGACTCATCCGGCCTTGACTCATCCGGCCTTGACACATTCGGCCTCCACCTCATTCGGCCTCCACCTCATTCGGCTTCCTTTCCACCACCGGTCCAAGCAGACAACACCGAACCAACTTCCAAAGCCACCACCGAATCAACATTCCCCTCTACTGCCGAACCAGAGGGATGCTGCCCCATGCCGAACCAACCCATCAACAAGGCCACCACCGGACCAAACGAGCACCGAACCACCTAACTACCACCGGTCCATACCTACCACCGATCCAAAGCCCAATGCCGAACGAAGCTCTGCCGAACCAGGTGATTGCCAGTCCAGAGTGTCTCAGCCCGGGCCCACCAGCAGCTATATACCTCCAAGACCCCTGCCCCCTGCCTCATTCTATAAATAGAGGGGTAGGGGTACAACAATGGCAGACAAGTTTGAGAGCTCAAGCAAGGAAGGAACTTTCAAACTACTTTCATATACTTATATACGAAGCATTGTACTTGTAATCTGAAAGAAAGAAGATAATAACATATAAAGTGGACGTAGGCACATTCTGGCCGAACCACTATAAATCCGCGTGTCTTTTACATTTCAGCCCCTACTTCTTTTATATTTACATAATCATCTAAAATCATTGAAAATCACATATAATCAACTAAATAATACGACTTGGAGGTGTTTGTCCATTTTTTGTGCAAACATAATACGACTTGGAGGTGTTTGTCCATTTTTTGTGCAAACACCTAACTTGTCTTATTTTTCAAAATATGATTGGTTGCCAAATCCTTTACCAAAATCTATTCTAAAAGGGATGTCGAATTCATCCATTGACAATTAAAAATATTTTTGCAAAGAAGCCCTTTCCTTAATAAAAAAATTTAGATATTTAAGTCTTCAAGCTAAATAAATTTAATTTCCATAGTAAATCACTTAGGAAAAATAGTCAAAAATCATCTCAATTCACTTTTAATATGTTTTCTAACATATATAAATTTTGGATCCAAAATACTTAATATAATTGCATAAATAAATTTTGAAACCCAAATTATCTATTTCTACCATTCAAAATTTATGATAAATTATCCATACCTTAAATAGAATTATGTAGAGAGATTAATGAAGAAAATAAATTGAAACTGGGGGATGTATGCAAAACTAACTGCAAAAACAAGAACACCGGAATTGTAGTGGTTTGGCGTAACTGCCTACGTCCACTGTTAATCTAATCTTTATTGCTTTTCTCTAAGACTTGTATACAGATACAATCCGTAAGAAAATAGCTCGAATACAAGTTTTAATTGAAAGAAAGCTAATGTAAAAATGGCAGAGTATCCTCGGAGTTCTCGAAAAAAGAAATCCCCTTTCACTGCACCCCTGCCTATCTATTTATAGACGAAGATAGGCTGGACTTTCTTTTTAGGCCTAGGAGCAAAGTACCTTGGTCCATATATGGGAACCTCAAGTTGTTTGATCCAGGCATGCCGAGCAAGATACACCGAAAGGCAAATGCCGATCCAGGATGGCCGAACGGTGTTCATCGGGCTTTTCTCATAAATGACTCAAAGCAACTTCTCAAGAGACCTGAAGCAAATAGCTGTGTGACTCGAAGAGAAGCCATGTCGAACGCCTCACTTTGTTGTAGGCCTGATAACCTGTTAACTTCTCTGGCATGCACCGAACCAGGTATGCCGAACTATAATGATCGGCCTAACTACCGACTCATATCTACACCGAACCAATCGGGCCGAACTAACATGGCCGTTCCACAACTACTCGCCTAACTTGACCGACCCACTTCAACTCAACTGCCTTAACTGAGCAGCGCTTGTCGAAACATCTAATCCGAACGGCATATACCGAACTATACAAACCGAACGACACAATGTCTCCCCTATCCGAGCGATATTCATTGTGTTACTAGCAACACCTTTCTTTGGCCAGGCGACCCGTGCCATTCTTCCTCGGCCGAACCACACATACAGGTGGAACCTTCACATAAGCCGAACCATGTATATAGGCCAAGCCGTGCTTTCATGCCGAACGATATATATGTGCTGAACTTCTCAATTCGAGTCAATCTTTCACATTTTCCAACCTTCCACTGGCTCGAGTATCATTTTGATTCAATCAAAACCTCTACAATTAGCATCTAGTAGCCGGGCCAAGCAACCGAGTAACATTTTCCCCCTAAAGGGTGTCGTGTGAAACAACATGACGCGCTTTGAACTAGAAATCAGTTCTCGCTTTCGACAGCCAAATGCATGCGATTTCACGAAGGCCGAAACATGACGAACCTTCCTAGCACCTTGTACACTTTGATTTTACTTTTCTTTCTTTCTCTTCTCCTTTTTCTTAACAAACGGCAGCTCGGCATACGGTGGCCGACCCACATGTTCGGTTTACTTAAGCTGGGGTATGCATGTCTAATAACACACTTCCCAAAGCACAACGAATGGGTCTACAGGGAATAGCATGTTCACCTCCCCTCTCCCAAATAAAAGCTCGGTCGTTTTTCTCTTCTTACTTCCAGTTTACCTTCACAAAACCGCACCCTTTTATATCCTTAAAATTATTAACTTGTTCCCACAAATTCCTGGACTTCTTCCCCTGAGATCTCAGTCGCTCTCCTGCAAACCACAGACTTTTCCATAGGTACAAATTTTACTTCAAACTCGAAGTCGCATACAAAGTTCGAGTGCTCGATTAGGTGTTTTCCCATTTTCTCTAGTTATAGGAATAGGTAAATGACAATCGATGAGGGAGAGAAGATGACTTGAATGGAGGGCAGGACTTAGGCTAGGGCTCCAATTATTCTTGACTGCAGTTTGCATTAACCTCTTTGTAGAGGTTGTCCACATAACTCAGAAGTTGGGAATTAGGAGGCAGGAGGAAAACGTTGCTCTGTGAAGAATCTCCAAAGAAGTGGAACGGTGTGGAGGTCCATTTGCAAATGCCATTAGGTCGTGGTAAGAAGATCGAGAGTGCGGTTCGGTAATTAGGTAGGCCGTTGTTGTTTGGTGAGAACCTAGATGAGTAGATTGGTATGTCGATCGAGGGAATCGTTTGGACTTGAAGGAAAGCCCAGTTCGGTAGGAAATTGGGTTGTTGGTTTGGTATAGACTAATTGGGATGTTAGGTGATGTAGGCTGGTAGGATTGCGGTCGAGGTCGTTCAATCATTAGAGAGAGATAGGAAGTGAGTGGCTCGGTCGGCATGGGTAGTTCCAGGAGTTAGGGATAGTGGATCGGTGTCGTTCCTAGGAAGTCAGTTCGGTGGTTAGAGAGAGAGAGAGAGGGGAGTATGGTTCGGTCGTCCTTTAAAGCAATTGACAACCAAGACTATCTCAACTCAAACATAACACACATTCGAACAACTTACCTCCACAACTAAGCACAATATATTAGACAATAGAACTAGTGAAGCATATCAGCCCAAGAATATAAATCGAAATGTCTATCATGTAGCTTGGATGATCTTAAGCGTAAACTTAACTCAATAAATGTGAACAACAACTATTATACTTCATGATGCTAATATTCAACTTCAAGACTAATTTCGTCAACCATATAACCAACTAAAGGAGATAGTCAGCGATGATGGTCTTCGAGGATAATAACTTAAAGTTCCAACACACCACACCCTTTTTTAAAACTTTAGCTTTTTCTGTACTCATGTTTGAATCATCGCACTAGCTCACACATAACCCCGGGGGGGGGGGGAGGAATATTTTTGTCGTTATATACGTTATCGCTTGTCTTTCAAGTATAGCTTAAACAGGTATCTATTTACATCCATCGCTCTTCAAAGATGTCCAGGAAATCAAGCTCTGCTCAGTTTCTGATAAGGTCGAGCCAAGTTCTTAACAGAAGGTAGTAGGAACTTCGAATCCATTGACAAATCCTACACAGGATATCCCAAACCCATCAGCGGTAGTTATTGACCCGGCTCCCGATGCTATGGACGGACCAGTCATCCTGGATGATCCTATTGATTCACAAGCTTCAAAAATCGGCGAAGCTGGTCTTCGTCGATTGTGTACAATTCATGGAATCCCTTTCGATGACGTATTTGTTCCATTAGGACGAGATTGGCCTCACCTGCCCCCAGTTGGATTCACAGCTTATAATAAATTCATGTGTTGGGTTGGTGGCGTGCCACTTTTCAACTCCTTTCTCCATGAAGTGCCACAGTGTATCGAGATCGCCCTGACACAGCTACATCCCAATAGTCATGCGTTCATCTATGACACTTATATTCTCTTCATGAGCATCCTATTCAAGCTCTCCACTACCGGTGACATCCGCTACATCTATCGCTTCAAAAGACGGTCTGATAGTCTATCTTTCATATTCCTTGAGCCACACTCCAAGTGTCAGATCTCGACGGGGGCATGGAGTACATTCACCCAATATAAGCAGGAATGGTTCTACGTACGCTGCCCTCCGGCTTTGCGAGAAGATGGCTGGAAGGGAGTAAGTTCCTTTTCCAGATCAATATCTATCTGTAGCACAAAGTGCATTCTTTCTAAACTTCTTTCGATTTTTAAAGGTATTAGCCCACGTCCCGAAGGCTTCAGGTATACTGAGGTCGTCGAGGCCATTCCAGCAGTTCCTATGGGAGACCGGGAAATCAAATCCGTCATTTCCTATGAATCGCTTTTAAAATTCGGATTGTTGGCGGAAGGTCCTCGAACAAGTCTCCCTCATAGCACTAGTACAATCGGACTTGCCTCGAAAAAGGAAAAAGGCAAGCTGGACCTTCGATGACTTCTACAGGAGGGACCCCAGATATATCTGAAGAGGGTGAAATAAAGGAGGCCAAGACACTAAAAATGACCGACGAGAACCTAGGATCTGATATTGCGCCTATAACCGACGTACCTGACATCACCAAATCGCTTCCCCGTTCGAAGAGGCGTAAAAGCTTAGCCTATAAATTGAAGAAGAAAACAGTTGGCGGGACTTCTAAAGTTACCATCACCCGGTCAAGAAAAAATCGTCTCCCCAACATCCAAAGGGTTCACTTAAAGGTCTTTCAGACCTGGCCATCCTCGATGACCTGTTGAATTTTGGTTTTAATGACCCAGGAGATATGGGGCTTAATTCGCTCATGAGAGGTGATGTAGGTGATTCGACCGGTCGACATGGAGAGTCAACCCCAATTAGTAAAGCAAAAGTAACTAGTCCGTCGGAGGAAATCACTAGGACACATATGAACACTAACATTTTACCCTACACTTAAACTTCAGCCATCATGTTATTCTTGCTAAATTGTCCTCACTTAATTTCTGTGCAGGTGATATGGGGCGCACTCACGGATTTGACCGCCTTCATGGGTATTCTATCTTTCATCACTCCAGTCGAGACTCGGGGTCCGGTAGACGCCGAGAAAGAGACGACAATAGCGATAGAGACTATTGTCCCCGAGATTCATCTTCGTCTCGAAGGAAAACTTACAGCCATTCTTCATACCCCAATGATCCTCCTCCTCATCCAGAACAAAGCAGGGAGAAATCTGCTCAAAGGGGATCTCAATCTAAAGCTCCTCACGACCAACACTCTGGTTCATCAAGCGCCAGGCAATCTAGCGAGCCTCACAAGAAGTCCGTGGTTTCGGCTAAACAAACTTCCTCAACCTCTACAAACGATCCATCTACAGCAGAAAAGCTAGCTGAGCTTAAAGCCACATTTCCAAAAATATGCTTTGATGGATTAAAATTTCTTCCTGCAATCCATCCTATTCTAGGGCATGTTAAACAAAGTGCCATTGCTTGCAATAATGATGTCTACGTCCAACACAATACATTTGTTCACTTAACGGAAAAAGTTTTTGAAGATTTGATGGAACGTCAATATGAAATCGATCGCTTGAAACTTGAGGCCATCCATGATAAAGATATCATCAAAGCCCAGGATGAAGAGTTTTCCTTGTATAAATCTCAGATTGAGGCCGCCTAGAAGAATGCTAAGGTTACTACTGAGGTAGTCAATCGCTTGGAAGCCACACATAAAAAGGAAATTGATGAGGTGGCCCAACGTTGTGGTGCTTTAGCCTTAGAAAAGGACTTCCTCCAAAAAGAAAAGGATATCCTCGCCCAACAATTAAGGAATTCGAGGAGCTACTCCTTAAAGAAAAAAAAAGAAAAAAGTGCTGCTCAAGAGGAGTCACAATGATATTGCGATGAGATTGTCGCTACACGACTTCTAAAAACAAAGCTTGATGAGGAGCTCTCCAAATCTAAAGCACTGAAGGATGCAGCCCGTGAGGAGGGTAAAAGAATGGCACTCTCAAAAATCGATTCTCGCCTCAAGGCTGCTGCTGAGGCTGGTAGGGAGGAAATTAAGTGCCCGTTTGATCCATTTATTGCTGAATACAATGCTCGGGTTCTCATGCACCGAGATCTATCTTTTCTAGGCGAGGGTTACCTCGAATCATTAGCTGAGGCATGGGACATCTTATAAAAATCAAACGAGTAGAGCTGGGCACCGAGGAGCTTGATGAGGATTCTCTTGTCAAGGAAGTGCTGCGAGGAAATGAGCCTTTCGACTTATCTGCAGCCAGAGCTCATTAAGGAAGAGATTCCTCCTTATCAAAAGGGAAGGACGAAGTTCCTGGTCCATCCAGGACTGAATCTCAAGTTCTTCTCTCTGTTCAACCGACCGGTCGCTCTCCAATCGATCCTTTTGAACAGCCTGTTGGTTATGATCCGGAGAAACCCGGGCTTGATATCCACATTTTATCCCCTAACCTAGAGGGCATGACTCCCAAAATAGCTGAGAGTCAGCCAGTGATTGGTACTTAACCTTCCTTTCCCAAGTTCAAATAATCATCGCTTCTTAACGAGCAATAAATGTATTCTAACATTTGTCTTTTATAACTTCGTGTAGGCCATTCTGAGCCTGAACCAACTCCAAGGAGTGATGCCGCCATGAAGAAGGAAGAGAAATTTGGAGAGACACCTCACACTAGGAATGCCCCCCGATGCTCAAATGATCGGGGCGCTCGATGAGGACAAACTCGAGAACCCCTCATCTACAGAAAAACATGATGAAGTTGAAATTACGGGCGCCTCCCAACATATTTCAAAAAGAGCATGGAGGAACAAATCATGGAAGAGGGAAGAAGAAAGCTGAAATTAAGGCCGAGCCCTAAGTGGTTGAATTGGTGATTCCCTAAACATGCCCTTGAAGGTCATTCTTTCCGGCGGGACCAGGCCACTAGAAGTTCCTCCTCCTTCCTCGGGCACCATCTCACTAGGAAGTAAAGCATCCAAGAGGAAACGCTCTAGAAAGGAGCCTTTGGAAAAGCCAAGGAAGGAAAATAAATCAAAAAAGTAGCCATCCGATCGTGTCATATCCAACCTGAATAAATCTGAATTATGTAGTTATTTCTATTTATTTTCATAGTCGTTCTAAATAGACTTTTTGCTCTGAGTTCATGAGAAGTTGTAGTGAAACTGAATCTCCAATTATTAAACAAAATTTTTGTTTCTTTGTTTTCGATGACCTTCGTTGTTTAGCTTACTTTCTAACTTGCAGTCGAAATTCAATATCTTGTGGGTTGCACAAGATCCGGTCCGCTTCCATATGACTTGGAAAATTTTCGAATCGCAAATCTTCTAGTCCACGCTCTGAGAACTCAAAGTACTCTAGTCCGCCCTTTGGGGACTTAGAGAATTTTAAGCCATTTATACTCTAGTCCGTGCTCTGGGGACTCAGAGTACTCTAGTCCGCGCTCTGGGGACTTAGAGATTTTTAAGTCGTTTATACTTTAGTCCGCCGTCTGGAGACTCAGAGTACTTTTAGTCCACGCTCCAGGGACTTAGATATTTTTAAGTCGTTTATACTATAGTCCGCGCTTTGGGGACTCAGAGTAATCTAGTCCGTACTCTGGGACTTAGAGATTTTTAAATCGTTTATACTCTAGTCCACGCTCTGGGGACTCAAAGTACTCTAGTCCACACTTTGGGGACTTAGAGACTTTTAAGTCGTTTGTTTTTAATTTTGTGTGTATGTTCATACGCCGGACTGAATAATGTGATTTAATTTTTTCCATGGAACACGGAATATCGATAGTTCATAGAAAGTAACTTCAAGCCTTTATTATCAATAATCAAATAGGAAAAACTGATTTTCTTAATACATGCCGGAAACAAAAGAAAAACATGCTGGAAACAATTGCTAGTAAAATGCAAAGGAAACAACTAAGTGTAATAACGACGCAGATGCTCGCTATTCAATGCTCGGGGGAGGATCGCGCCATCGATGGTCGCTAGCTTTCTTTCAGTTAAAACTTGTATTCAAGCTATTTGCTTATGGATTGTATCTGTATTCAAGTCTTAGCGGAAAGCAATAAAGATTATAATAATAGTGCACGTAGGCAGTTATGCCGAACCACTATAATTCTGGTGTTCTCTTTTTTGCAGTTAGTTTTGTATACATCCCTCGGCTTTAATTTATTTTCTTCATTAATCTCTTTACATAATTCTATTCAAGGGTGTTAGTGACCAATTTTGATGTAAACCCATCTCTAAAATAATGTTTTTCATAACATATTAAATCCTCATGGCATTTGAAACCCATCTAACATAATTTTAGCCTTAAAGTCGAATCAAACCTTTTCCAAACATTCTTGTTTAAATCAAACATGACATATAATCAAAGCATATCATCATTCAAATCATCCATATGGTTTTAAACTTTAAAAACAAAATTCAAATGTTCATTAAAACATAAATGAGATGGTTTTGATTATTATTCAACTTGCTTTAGATAAGGAACTTGAGATTGGATCTTGCTTAATTCTCCTTTGCTTGAATTCTAAGCTTTTTGTTGATTACGATCCCCTTTTCTCCTAGAGTTATGGCCCACCTTGAAACTTCTTTTATTATGTTTTCATTTTGTGAAAACGTGAATGAGAGTAAGGTAAGGGTTTATGGGTTATTCGATTAAGATATGCAGCTATCTCCTGTACCCTTGCTTTATCCTCTTGAGTAATTAACTTATTAAACCATTTTATAAACCCATTCTTAGGATTCCATTTAGTTAAGATTACAGGGCCTCTATTTAATTTTTGAAATCTCAATTCTTTTATCACTCTAGTCTCTACATTATTCTATTTAATTTAACCAATTAAATCTCCTGAATAATGTTATTTAAAATTTGGGGTCTAACATCTTTCGACTTCACTATTAGGTGTTAGGACTCGTCTTTGTTGGGATTCCGACCTTAATTTTTCCTATCAAGTCATTTCCCATAATCGATGAATAAATCCTTACTGGTTATATCATATATAACTCCTAAATCTTGGTTCCTTGTCCTAATCTCATTTGATCTTAAGTTTTCTCATCGAAAGAAAGTATTCACTCGTACCTACCATTTTGTGACAGTCTAAGTATAGTATACATACCTTGAGTTTGCTTAATAAATACATATAGTTATCTTACCTTGTCTAGCCAATATATTAATAATACTACATATAACATTTATAGCTTGAGTTTTCTCACCAACTAAAGAGTATGCAAGTAATATATTAGTAAATGGCCGACGACAACATTTATATTAAAGATTCACAATCTTCAATATATTTATTCAGTGATATCGATCTATGAAATAATGTATTTCTTATGAAATACCCCCATGATTCAAGTGTTGGACACATCAAAAATCATTATATGCGTATTCTTACTTATCTAAGGGGTTGCACATTATATCAGGTGCATCAAAAATCAAAAATCATTATATAGGTATGATGTTTGCATTATGAATACGAATACAGTAAAATAAATTGAAACATGAAATTGAATTAAAATTTAATTTAGTTAACTTAATAATAGAATATTGTTATCAAATTTAATATATATGCAATAATAAATGAATTAAAATATTTACCAAACTCTTTTATCAATAAATACTAAATATGGTTTAGTATAGATTTTATTATTCATATAATACAAAAGAAGATCTAATGCTAATTAATAAAAGTGTTTTCTTTTGAATTCATACTTCTAACGTCATTGTCAATGCACCTGATATAATGTGCAACCCCTTAGTACCACTAATGATAATGAACTGTTCACCATCCCTCTTATGGAGAACGTTACATACATTAGTCTCAATGGATATACCGATACCCTTTTTTGGTGCATTTGGACAATGAAGATTTTAAGAAGTAAGTATTTAGATATCGATATAATACTCATACTTACGAACACATTCATCACTACAATTCATAAAATACTTCTCTTAATGATTTTCTACTTAACTATGTCTAATGTATTATTTCATTCTTTATATCTGTTTTTAACACATATAAAATAAAATCAGAAACATACTTTATTTCGAACAAGATTATTTATAGAGATAAGTTACGTATCATTACGTAATTTCGCTTAGGAGTTGGGGCACTCCCTTTAACTCTATTAGTTAATCCCATAATATTTCACATATTCTTAGATAGTTTAGTCATTTATTGGTTGAATCAATAGAGAGTCATTCACCTTATATTTAATTCATTCTTTCTTAAATATTACTATAAAATTCCTTTAATTTATCACCAAAAAACTTTGTATGTGTAATGTCCCGTAATTTTAACACGTTGGAAATGATATTTTAAATTATTTTAAATATTAAAATGTAGAATTTTCAAACTTAAACAATCAAATTATATGATAAATAAGAATGGAAAACTTATTTTTGATATTGAATAAAGGTTTTGGATTTCCATTGTAAAATTGACAAAAGTCGGATTCCAATAAAGTAGGATAAATATTCATGAAGTTTGTTTAACGGATAAATAATTCCTTTTAAATATTATGTAATTGATATCAAACTCAGTTGATAATAATAGTAATTTAATTTATAATGGTCCGATAAATATATAAAACTTGTTTTATAAAATTGATAAATTTCGTCGCATATCAATAAATCGATGTCGTATTTTTATAAATAGATTTGGATATTGTTTTGTATTATTTTATAAGTAAAATATACTTTTTTTTAATTATTAAATTTAATAAGAAATTTATTTGAAGTTTGGTTTACATAGACAAGCAGTTTAACAAAAACATCAAAATATGACCGTAAAACGTTGTCCAAAATCAACGTTTTGTTCAAAATAAGTTGCCGCAACGTTATCGCACCTTGTTAACATGTTTTAACATATATATTAAACATTTCAATAACTAAACAAGTTTACTATTACTAAATAAGATTAGAAAACTTCTATAAGTCATTAGTAAAAGTAAGTAAGAATTAACAAAAGTAAGAAAAATAAACATCAAACCACATCAAATCAAAGCCAATATAATTACGATAGTCTTTAATTAATCTTTAACTGACTAAGACATAAAGTAAGGATGTGAAAGATAATGTTAAGTGTTGAAAATGTGGAGATTGCTTTTGTGACGACCCGACTTTCAACGACCACAAAGTCGCATCATCTTTAAGAAAGAAAGGGATAGAAAAGAGAAAAGAAAGAAGAGAAAGAAGAAATAACATTAGAATTTCAACAGCGGAACGAATAAATTATATTGATAACATAAGTATTACATAGTATACAACAACTATTAGAGTTACACAGACAATACATCACATACTAGACAGTTATAAACACCCGTCTAGTATTTACAACTCTAATACAATACAAAGAAACCACTCAGAGATACCAAACACAAAGGAATATTATATATATCTATAACGTTGAAGCCTCTTGCTCCATTGCTCTTCCACAATTTGTCAAAGTTAACCTGAATCCCTTGGCCACTCGTAAAAATTTGAGTACCCAAGAGTTTAAGAAATAAACATCGGGTCAGACATGGGTCTGGTGTGAGTAACAGGTTAAGGTTGCTTAACTTTCAAAAACCTTTGAAAAGAAAGGTATCACGTAAGACTTTCCATACATAAACATGGAAAAGTTTTCACCTTACGCTATGCAAAACATTTGATAGGAAATCCAGTGATATTATAATAGGTCTAGAGTTTTCAAGTAAACAAGAAATAGCCGAAATTGTTACACGATTAAATTCCAGCTAATAGCCACAAAAGTGGGTAATACAATCAAAACCGATGACACTTATTGGATTTTGGATTCCATACAATGGCAAGGCTACTGGGGTACCGCCTGTCACAGTACGGGGCCTAGATCACCGTACTGGGGATTACTCCCAATCCCATGAAAGACAAAGCCGGAACCATTCCTTATTGAACAGTTTCGAACAAGATCACCCCGCAGTTGTGATCAGCAACCGCACCACACAACGGAAATAAAAAGGGACATCTAGACAAGGGTAAATCTCGTCCTACTTGGGCATGACCCACTTAGCCTCGCTGCACCTCCCCTGTTGATGAGGCTTGAGGCTATGATTACCTTTATAGAACACATCTCTTAGAATGCTCATCGTCCACCTGACGATGTTTTGAAAGCATTCAATCCATACAAGTTCATTCCGGGTTCGAACGAAACCGAAGGCATTATCTCGTTACACTCATTTTGGAATCACCCTTAGAGTTAACGATGATAACCCTTGCACTCTGAATCTTCATCTTCACTTGAGATTCACGGCCCATCGTTAATTTGGATCTATGTGGGTTTCGGATATCCAAATCTGGAAACCCGATCCCGGTCTCACCGAATCCAAAACGCATCTTTTAAGGCCAAGTTGTTTTAAAGTTTAAAACAATTCAATTTCATTATCTATATACACAGATAGATAATTCACATACCATAATAGCTAATCATCATTATCATCACAATAGATAATCCATATTACCATTATCAAAGGATAATCCGTGTTATCATCGTAATGCAATCCAAAGCATCCATATCACACAGCATTACTTATCTCATTTCTGAGTTTTCAGACCATTCAAGGCAACCAATATCATCCATCCATACATAAGCAATGATCTATAATCACACCATCTATGATTAATTTAAAATGAATTAAATTAATTACTTCCATCTCCAATTAATTTAAAGTGAATTAAATTAATTACTTTTATCATATAAATCTTGCTTACATATCCATTAATTTATTACAAATTAATTAATTAATTATCCTATAATTATCCATCTTAATTAATCACCCTTGATTAATTATCCCTTAATTACATTCAAGTAATCGTCCTTTAATTAATTTCATAAATTAATTACTCTTAAACAATTACAGTAATGAACCTTTAATTACTTCATTAATTAATTAACTATAATTAATTATATTAATCTGTAATTAATTACATTAATTAATTACTTAATCACTCATCATTGATTAATTAATCTTAATTAATCAATCCTTAATTACATCATTAATTATCTTAATTAATGATCTCTAATTAAATTTTAATTAATTACTTTATTTAAATTAATTACAATAAATAATTAATCTTGATTAAACCACAATTATTAATCACTCTTGATTAATCACATTCAGTAATTAAGTACCCTTAATTACTTCATCAAATAAATTAATTACTCCTTAATTAATTTCCTAATTAATCCCTTGATTAATTACTAAGTAATTTAATCCAAATTACTTCCATTCTTAGATCATCTTCCACTAATTACCTCCGATAATTATCAATTAATTACTCCACTAAGTAATTACACTCCATTAATTACATTAAGTAATTATTATCAAATCAACCAGTGTTTAAATTAATTAAACTTAATTAATTGATCTAAACTAATCACATTAAACTCAATTAATTACATTAAGTAATTAATTCCTTAATTATTCTATTAAGTAATTAAACTTAAACAATTTCACAATGATTATTATTAATTAATTAATCTAATTAATTATTAAAATTAATCACATTAATTAATTGTTAAATAATCTTAGTTAATGACCTTCATTAACAATTCTTGATTCTTTAATTACATTTCTTAAATAATTAATCTTACTTTTATCATTACTAATTTCAAAGTAATTAATCTTTAATAATCCATTAATTAATCCTAATTAATTAAGTGTTAACTGTAACTTAACTAATTCTTAATTACTTGATTAATTAATTCTTAATCATTAATTAGTATTCTAATTAATAATCCTCAATTACAAATTAATTACCCTTAATTAATTAATCTTAAGCCTTAATTAATAAATTTAAAAAACCCTTAATTACTTAATTAATCATCCATATCATTAATTAGTTAAATAATTAATTATCCATTTTAATTAACTTAATAATTTAATGAATTACAAATCATTAAATTCTAATTTAATTTAAGAAAAATATTTCTTACTTAATCAAAGCATTTAAAACAATTTATTTTCAAATTTACTTTAAATTTCATTTTAAATTTAAGATTTTAGAATGAATACAAAATTTAACTTAAACAAAATTTAAAAACAATTCAAAAACCTTTTTATCTCACAAGTTAAAGAAATATTCATTTTATAAAGAAGTTTAAAAGAATTTAAAACCCAATTCATTTTTAAATTCAAATCAATTCAAAAATACACTTTAACAAACAAGATTGTTTAAATCATTTTAAATTAAAAAATTTCCATTTATTTCAAACTGGAATACATATTAAATTTAATTCCAGATTTTACTTAGATTCAAAAACTTACATACATTTTAACTTCTTTATAAAATTTCAAATCTTTCAACCATTTTTTTAAAGTAGTTAAACAATTTAAATTTAAAAACTTTATTTTATTTTAAAAACTGAAATTCAAACTAAAATTCAAGATTTTAAAACTTAGATTTAAACTTATTTTAAATCTCTATTTTACAATTTAAACTTTTCAGTTTAAATTCAAGCCAAATATACTTTAACACTTAAAAGTTGTTAAAACCAAGTTTAAATTTCAAAATTTAAATCATTTCAAAACTAAGATTCAAAATACTTGAATTCAGATTCAAACTCAGGTTTAAAACTTAGTTTAAAGTTTTGATTTTGAAATTTAACTTTATTTTCAAAGTTTACAAACAGAACAGGTTTAGTTGTTAAAACCTGTAACCAAAATTTAACCCGAGCGATACATCAATTTGCTTTGAGAAAAACCCCACAACGCTTCGAGTTAAACACTCAAATCACCCGAGAATCACTCGAGTATGCTACACTTGCTTTAATCCCAAACTCCATTAGCTAACATCATCAGAACAAAGTGCACTGTGCACATGCACGGTGTCTTTGATCGCCTCCGATCAACATCTACTATCATCTCACAACGGCAAGCAACTCCTCATCTTACCTCGATCATCAGATCGCTCACAATCAACTCGAATTTGAATTCGAGTTCAAAAACCAAAACCTGGAACAGGCAGTAACCACTGCATCCAACTTGTCAACGCCTCGCCCTTGAAGCTCCGACCACCGTTACTTCTGAAAGTCCGACGAAGTCCTCGTCAACCCACCAACTTCCAGTACCCAAGGCCTCGTTGCACTCGATCCACTGAGGAAGTCGAACCAAAAAAAGAACGCAAACCCATAAAAACTAGGGTTCTACACTCAATTCATCAATCTCCACCGCCACCATGATCTGACCAACTTCCTGGTATTTTTCCTTTTATCTCCGATCATCACTGCATCACTCCAGAAAATCCTAACCCTCCAGACCACATTGATCACCAGAATCTTCCCAATGACCAATTTCTGGTTAAACCAGAAATGCACCTTCCACCTTAATCTAAAAATTAGGATTTTAGTTTTAAAAATCATCATTTTGGATGAGATTTCAGATTTTAAATCTGGAACATTTAATTCTGATATTTAAATTTATACCTATCTTTATCTTACTCTGTTGTTTTTGATTTCCAGTGAGCTACTAAATTTATTTTCACTTATATCAAATTTTAGAACTTACTTTATGATGAAACAACCAACTTTGGTTTAAAACTTAAATCTTAACAAAGCTTAGATTAAAAAGTAATCAATTTTGTTTAAATTCTTAGTTTTGAAACTATAAACAATTAATTTACAGATAAAATAGCCAAGCACACATTCATACAATCACATATATACAGAAATGCACCAAATATATCCATACTTCACATTCTAATTTCAAAGATGAACATGTAACCATTTCATATATTTAAATTTTAAAAGTGATGTTACTCACCTTAAAAAGAAGACAGGGCACCAATTTTTGAAAATGCCCTTTGAAGATCTTTTGAACTCTTGAATGCTTGAATGCAATTTTGTTTTTAAAATTGAGTTGTTGTGATGCTTTGAAAACTAAACTAGAGCCGCATGTATGCTGGTAGCTTGATTTCCATATTTTGAAGAAATCAGACTGGATTCCTTTTGAAAATGATTTGCAGTCTTGCCTTTTTTTTTAAAACTTGAGTTGCTTGAAATGTTGATTTATACACTTGCATACAAACTTCCATCTTAAAAGAAAATGCAGGCTACAGATTTTTGATTTGCATGTGAACAGAAACTGGGAATACTTTGGTGCTTGATTTGAAAATGTTTTGAACTAAAAATGAAGTTGTATGCAGAAATCAATTCCAGGTTGAAAAAATGATGTACATGATTCAGTTTTGAGGATAATGAATGCAGGCTTGCTTTTTGAAAATAAGTTTACAGGGAATTGATTTGCATTTTGATATGGAAAGATTACAGATTTTGTAGGAAAGTGGTTTTTGATCCTCAAATTTTCTTTTGATTTGAGGATTGTTTTAAAGTAATAAGTTTCCAGCTGAAAATTTTCTTTACTATGAAATGAAAATGAGAAAAAGAAAAAGGAAAGGAAGAAGGCAAGTGTTTATAAACTAAATTCATGATTTATTAAAAATCAAAGAAAAATAAAAATACAATATGACACTTGTCCTAAATATTCACATTTGTTAATTTCCTTGTTTATTAACCTAACACATGTTAAATGAAGCTTTTATATACTTACACTTGTCTTTATTCATCTTTACTTATTTTAAATGTGGACAAAAGCTTTTTAACTTAATTATTAGTTTATAAAATACTTAGTTATATATATAGCTAATTTTAAAGAAATAAAACCAAGTGAAATTATAAATAAAAACAATACATATATCAATTATTTGAAAATAACATTTTTGATCATTTTAAATAAATTTATAAAAGAGGTTATAAATTAATTATTACTTAAATGAATTAATGTTTCATTTGTTAGTTGTATTTTAAACTTTCATATCTAATTTACAAATCATATTTATTAATCAATATTTTAAAAAGAATGTTAAACAAATCTTATTATTAATCTTATATAAACTTTAAGCCAAAATCCTTTTTAAAAAATTAAACATTTATTTTGTGTATTTAAAATCATATAATTATTTATAAAGTAGCTTTGAAAAGCTTAATATTAAATAAATCAAAAATATTAGAATTAGAAAATATACCTTATTAATTAAATTTAAAACAAAGTTCATATATTGACAATATATACAAATATATATACGTTATAAATAGAAACCAATTTATTAGCTTTTAAAAGATAAAATTCACCAATTAAATATCTATTTAATTGGATTATTAAATTAAATTCAAATTTTATTACAAAGATTATCAAATCAATTTAATTTGAAGTACAGATTATTAAATTGATATTGCCAAAAATTCTGGGATATCACATTCCTTCCTCCTTAAAAATATTTCGTCCCCGAAATTTAAAACAAAGGTAATTTAATAATCTCATTATAGATTTAATTTTAAAACACAAGCATATATCAATCATATGCTAACAACCACAGCAACCAATTTACATAATCAAACAAATCTAATTACCCAGACAAAATTCTGGATAGAACTTCCTCGAGTTTCCCCGGTATAAATATCGGGATACTCGCTCTACAGAATCCAGACAATCAAAACTACCAAGCTATAAATCTCCTACTCATCTAAATCTACAAAACTAAACAGGATATCAGACTACAGACGAGTCCGACTTAACAACCAAACCTTCTGAACTGCTGGCTCTACAACTAGAAATAGATCGTACACGTACTCCCTTAGAGATACGTGAAACATACTGAATCCAAATTATCCAAACTTGTAATTCAAATCTTGAAAACCAAAGCATTTATCTTACCAAAACACAGAAGAGATCCAAAACACCGCGGAGCTAGCTTCCAAAACATATAGCTCCTTGGATTGGAGAAATCTTATCCAAAACCAAATCTCCGATTTCGAAATCCAAATTCCTTCGTCTCTTATTCTCAAAATCCTTCGAACGATCCTGGTCTGCCTACATCCTTCCCGATCAGCTCAACTCTTGCTGATTCCACTAGAAACAAGCTAGACCCAAAAAAACCCAACATAATGATCTCCTCAAGATCAATCCAAAACCAAGAACACAAACTCTACTGCTCAAACAACAGAAGACCGAACTTACTTCTCCTTATCCGAAAAAGAAAAGCAGATGTACTCCCAAACTTCTTCCGCTGCACAATTCTGATCTGGAGTAGATAAGAATGCTGATGAAGAACACGAGCACAAACTAGACAACACATCCCAGAAATATGGTTCAACAGATCCATAATAAAAACTCAGAAGCTCTACCAAAACCTGAGCTGCTTCATCAAACTCTCTCTCTAAGAACCCTCCTTCTGCTAACGGAACCACCGTTACCACTTCTGGAATCCTAGTCGATAAGAAAACTCAATCTCCAGTTGCGGATAAACCTCTGACTTCCTTGAAGACATCCGGTGAATCTCCAACAACCCTAGAGAACACTCAAACTATCGCAAGTCACTTTTGCAATCAACCCAGCCTAATCCAAAGAAAACTGTTCCCTCTTTACCAATCTGATCAGCTTACGCTGGCCTAGCCAGTCCACCGAAGAAACGGGTCCACTCTACTGTTTCTGAACTCCTCTTTCAGAAAAACTACTCAGCCAGAGAACTTCCTGTCAACACAGAACACTCCGAGCTGCACTGCTTCCACAGATGCCAAAGATTCTAATCCAAAGCTCTTCGAGAAACTCGGACCTCAAACCAAACAGAAACACCTTGCTGAACTCAGCCACAACACGAAACAGACACACTTCCTTACTCTTGTTCCAAAGAAACATCTTCAGACACATCCATAATCACTTCATCTCATCACGCAGCTACTACTTCCTGAGGTATCAAGATACCATCACTCACTTCTGCCAAACCGACAGATCCAAACTCTACTCACCCAAACTTCAAAGATAGACTCCGAACCTTTAAAAGGTTTCCTTTATAGATCGATGAAATCCTTCATCATTGCAAAGCTCACTCAAGACAGTATTGGGTCTACAGTCTCTACAAATACACTTCCAACCTTAAACATTCAAACTCCAACCAATGGTGGTAGTCGTGTTACACACACGACTACCTTATCTACCTTTATAACTTATGTTGGAAAACTCGAACAGGTAACCCAACATATAGGTATAAATAATATATATATATATATATATATATTAAAAATACAAATACGCTCTCTCAAGATAGACACCACTCCAGAGCCTAGGTATTCGCTCAACCTAGCGTTCTGATACTAATTGTGACGACCCGACTTTCAATGACTAGAAAGTCGCATCATCTTTAAGAAAGAAAGGGATAGAAAGAGAAAAGAAAGAAGAGAAAGAAGAAACAACATTAGAATTTTAATAGCGGAATGAGTAAATTATATTAATAACATAAGTATTACATAGTATATAATAACTATCAGAGTTACACAGACAATACATCATATACTAGACAGTTATAAACAACCATCTAGTATTTACAACTCTAATACAATACAAAGAAACCACTCAGAGATACCAAACACAGCGGAATATTATACAAATCTATAACGCTGAAGCCTCATGCTCCATTGCTCTTCCACAATTCGTCAAAGTTAACCTGAATCCCATGGCTACTCGTAAAAATTTGAGTACCCAAGAGTTTAAGAAAAACAGAAATAAACTCCGGGTTAGACATGGGTATGGTGTGAGTAACAGGTTAAGATTGCATAACTTTCAAAAACCTTTGAAAAGAAAGGTATCACGTAAGACTTCCCACACATAAACATGGAAAAGTTTTTACCTTACGCTACCCAAAACATTTGATAGGAAATCCAGTGATATTATAATAGGTCTTAAGTTTTCAAGTAAATAAGAAATAGCCGAAATTCTTGCATGATTAAATTCCAGCTACTAGCCACAAAAGTAGGTAATACAATCAAAACCGATGGCACTTATTGGATTTTGGGTTCCTTACAATGGTAGGGCTATGGGGGTACCGCCCGTTATAATACGAGGCCTAGATCACCGTACCGAGGACTACTCCCAATCCCCTACAACACAAAGCCGGAACCATTCCTCACTGAACAGTTCCGAACAAGACCACCCCGCAGTTGTGATCAGCAACCGCACCACACTGCCGAAATAAAAAGGGACATCTAGACATGGGTAAATCTCGTCCTCCTTAAGCATGACCCACTTAGCCTTGCTGCACCTCCCCTGTTTTGGCCATTCCCCGTTGATGAGGCATGAGGCTACGATTAACTTATAGAACACATCTCTTAGAATGCTCATCGTCCACCTGACGATGTTCTTTCAATCCGTACAACTTCGTTTCAAGTTTGAACGAAACCGAAGGCATTATCTCATTACACTCATTTTGGAATCACCCTTAGAGTTAACGACGATAACCCTTGCTATCTGAATCTTCATCTTCACTTGAAATTCACGACTTATCGTCAATTTGGATCGATGTGGTTTTCGGATATCCAAATCTGGAAACCCGATCCCGGTCTCACCGAATCCAAAACATATCTTTTAAGGCCAAGTTGTTTTAAAGTTTAAAATAATTCAAATTCATTATATACACAGATAGGTAATTCACATACCATAATAGATAATCAACATTATCATCACAACAGATAATCCATATCACCATTATCAAAGGATAATCCATATTATCATCATAATGCAATCCAAAGCATCCATATCACACAGCATTACTTACCTTATTTCTGAGATTTCAAACCATTCAAGGCAAACAATATCATCCATCCATACATAAGCAATGATCTATAATCACACCATCTAGAATTAATATAAAATGAACTAAATTAATTACTTCCATCTCCAATTAATTTAAAGTGAATTAAATTAATTACTTTTATTATATAAATCTTTCTTACATATCCATTAATTTATTACAAATTAATTAATTAATTATCCTCTAATTATCCATCTTAATTAATCACCCTTGATTAATTATCCCTTAATTACATTCAAGTAATCGTCCTTTAATTTATTTCATAAATTAATTACTCTTAAACAACTACAGTAATCAACCTTTAATTACTTCATTAATTAATTAACTATAATTAATTATACTAATCCTTAATTAATTACATTAAATAATTACTTAATCGCTTATCATTGATTAATTAATCTTAATTAGTCAATCCTTAATTACATCATTAATTATATTAATTAATGATCTCTAATTAAATTTTAATTAATTACTTTATTTAAATTAATTACAATAAATAATTAATCTTGATTAAACCACAATTATTAATCACTTTTGATTAATCACATTCAGTAATTAAGTACCCTTAATTACTTCATCAAATAAATTAATTACTCCTTAATTAATTTCCTAATGAATCCCTTGATTAATTACTAAGTAATTTAATCCAAATTACTTCCATTCTTAAATCATCTTCCACTAATTACCTCCAGTAATTATCAATTAATTACTCCACTAAGTAATTACACTCCATTAATTACATTAAGTAATTATTATCAAATCATCCAGTGTTTAAATTAATTAAACTTAATTAATTGATCTAAACTAATCACATTAAACTCAATTAATTACATTAAGTAATTAATTCCTTAATTACTTCTATTAAGTAATTAAAATTAAACAATTTCACAATGATTATTATTAATTAATTAATCTAATTAATTATTAAAATTAATCACATTAATTAATTGTTAAATAATCTTAGTTAATGACCTTCATTAACAATTCTCAATTCTTTATTTACTTTTCTTAAGTAATTAAACTTACTTTTATCATTATTAATTTCAAACTAGTTAATCTTTAATAATCCATCAATTAATCCTAATTATTTAATTAATTAAGTGTTAACTGTAACTTAACTAATTTTTAATTACCTGATTAATTAATTCTTAATCATTAATTAGTATTCTAATTAATAATCCTTAATTACAAATTAATTACCCTTAATTAATTAATCTTAAGCCTTAATTAATCAATTTAAAAAGACCCTTAATTACTTAATTAATCATCCATATCATTAATTAATTAATTATCCATTTTAATTAACTTAATAATTTAATGAATTACAAATCATTAAATTCTAATTTAATTTAAGGAAAACATTTCTTACTTAATAAAAGCATTTAAAACAATTTTTTTTCAAATTTACTTTAAATTTCATTTGAAATTTCATTTTAAATTTAAGATTTTAAAATGAATACAAATTTAACTTAAACAAAATTTAAAAACAATTCAGAATCCTTTTTATCTCATAAGTTAAAGAAATATTCATTTTATAAAGAAGTTTAAAATAATTTAAAACCCAATTCATTTTTAAATTCAAATTAATTTAAAAATACACTTTAACAAACAAGTTTGTTTAAATCATTTTAAATTTAAAAATTTCCATTTATTTCAAACTGGAATACATATTAAATTTGATTCCAGATTACTTAGCTTCAAAAACTTACTTACATTTTAACTTCATTTTAAAATTTCAAATCTTTCAACCATTTTTTTTAAATAGTTAAACAATTTAAATTTAAAAACTTAATTTTATTTTAAAAACTGAAATTCAAACTCAAATTCCAGATTTTAAAACTTAGATTTAAACTTATTTTAAATCTCTGTTTTACAATTTAAACTTTTCAGTTTAAATTCATGCCAAATATACTTTAACACTTAAAAGTTGTTAAAACCAAATTTAAATTTCAAAATTTAAATCATTTCAAAACTAAGATTCAAACTAATTGAATTCAGATTCAAACTCAGGTTTAAAACTTAGTTTACAGTTTTGACTTTCAAATTTAACTTTATTTTTAAAATTTACAAACATAACAGGTTTAGTTGTTAAAAGCTGTAACCAAAATTTAACCCGAGCCACACATCAATTTACCTCGGGCAAAACCCCACAACGCTTCGAGTCAAACACTCAAATCACCCGAGAATCACTCGAGTATGCTGCACCTGCTTCAATCCCAAACTCCATCAGCTAACGTCATCAGAACAATGTGCACCGTGCACATGCACGGTGACTTTAATCGCCTCCGATCAACATCCACTATCATCTCACAACGGCAAGCAACTCCTCATCTTACCTCGATCATCAGATCGCTCACAATCCACTCGAATTTGAATTCGAGTTCAAAAACCAAAACCTGGAACAGGCAGTAACCACTACATCCAAAACCTGTCAACGCCTCGCCCTTGAAGCTCCGACCACCGTTACTTCTGAAACTTCGGCGAAGTCCTTATCAACCCACCAACTTCCAGTACCCAAGGCCTCATTGCACTCGATCCACTGAGGAAGTCGAACCAAAACAACAACTCAAAACCATGAAAACTAGGGTTCCACACTCAATTGATCAATCTCCGCCGCCACCATGATCCGACCAACTTTCTGGTATTTTTCCTTTTACCTCCGATCATCACTGCATCACTCCAGAAAATCCTAACCCTCCAGACCACATAGATCACCAGAATCTTCCCAATGACTAATTTCTGGTTAAACCAGAAATGCACCTTCCACCTTAATCTACAAATTAGGATTTTAGTTCTAAAAATCATCATTTTGGATGAGATTTCAGATCCTAAACCTGGAACATTTAATTATGTTATTTAAATTTACACTTATCTTTATCTTACTCTGTTGTTTTTGATTTCCAGTGTGCTTCTAAATTTATTTTCACTTAAATCAAATTTTAAAACTTACTTTATGATGAAACAACCAACTTTGGTTTAAAACTTAAATCCTGACAAAGCCTAGATCAAAAGGGAATCAATTTTGTTTAAATTCTTAGTTTTGAAACTATAAACAATTAATTTACAGATAAAATAGCCAAGCACACATTCATACAATCACATATATACAGAAATGCACCAAATGTATCCATACTTCACATTCTAATTTCAGAGATGAACATGTAACCATTTCATATATTTAAATTTTAAAATGTGATGTTACTCACCTTAAACAAAAGACAGAGCAACAATTTTTGAAAATGCCCTTTGAAGATCTTTTGAACTCTTGAATGCTTGAATGCAATTTTTTTTAAAAAAAATTGAGTTGCTGTGGTGCTTTGAAAACTAAATTAGAACTGCATGCATGCTGGTAGCTTGATTTCCAGAATTTGAAGAAATCATACTGGATTCCTTTTGAAAATGATTTGTAGTCTTGCTTTTTTTAAAACTTGAGTTGCTTGAAATGTTGATTTATACACTTGAATGCAAACTTCCAGCTTAAAAGAAAATGCAGTCTTGATTTGCATGTGAACAGAAATTGGGAATACTTTGGTGCTTGATTTGAAAATGTTTTGAACTAAAAATGAAGTTGTATGAAGAAATCAATTCCAGGTTGAAAAATGATGTACTGGCTTCAGTTTTGAGGATAATGAATGCAAGCTTGCTTTGAAAATAAGTTTACGGGGAATTGATTTGCATTTTGATATGAAAAGATTACAGATTTGGTAGGAAAATGGTTTTTGATCCTCAAATTTTCTTTTGATTTGAGGATTGTTTTAAATTAATAAGTTTTCAGCTGAAAAATTTCTTTACTATGAAATGAAAATGAGAAAAAGAAAAAGGAAAGGAAGAAGGCAAGTGTTTATAAACTAAATTCATGATTTATTAAAAATCAAAGAAAAATAAAAATATAATATGACACTTGTCCTAAATATTTACATTTGTTAATTTCCTTGTTTATTAACCTAACACATGTTAAATGAAGCTTTTATATACTTACACTTGTCTTTATTCATCTTTACTTATTTTTAAATGTAGACAAAAGCTTTTTAACTTAATTAATTAGTTTATAAAATACTTAGTTATATATATAGCTAATTTTAAAGAAATAAAACCAAATAAAACTATAAATAAAAATAATACACATATCAATTATTTGAAAATAACATTTTTGATCATTTTAAATAAATTTATAAAAGAGGTTATAAATTACTTATTACTTAAATGAATTAATGTTTCATTTATTAGTTGTATTTTAAACTTTCATATCTAATTTACAAATCATATTTATTAATCAATATTTTAAAAACTTTCATATCTTATATAAACTTTAAGCTAAAATCCTTTTTAAATAATTAAACATTTATATGTATTTAAAATCATATAGTTATTTATAAAATAGCTTTGAAAAGCTTAATATTAAATGAAATCAAAAATATTAGAATTAGAAAATATACCTTATTAATTAAATTTAAAACAAAGTTCATATATTGACAATATATACAAATATATATATACATTATAAATAGAAATCAATCTATTAGCTTTTAAAAGATAAAATTCACCAATTAAATATCTATTTAATTGGATTATTGAATTAAATTAAAATTTTATTACAAAGATTATCAAATCAGTTTAATTTTAAATACAGATTACTAAGTTGATATTGCTAAAAATTCTAGGATATCACAGCTTTGGGTTGAAGTAAGATTAGTTTGGTAATTTGGTAAGAGGTTATTTTGATAAATTTACCATTACTTTCTTTTTCTATAAATACACATCTCCTTCTTTACTTTCATTCACATTTCTTCTTCTTCTTCTTCTTTTCTCAAGCTTCTTCACCTTCTTCCTCTTCTCTTTTATAGCTTCCAAGCCATAGGAAAAATTAGAAAGAAATAATATTAAAATATTTACAAAATATTAAAAATAAATCAATGTTCATCCTCTTCAAATCAAACTCCGTTTTTGTCCATATTTTACCTTGTCTTCAAACCAAAATCGAAATGCAAAATTCTTTTTTTCAAATGATGTATTTTTCCAGTGACTACAATTTTAATGTTGACCACTTTATCTGATTCTAAAGTTAATTATATCAAAAGTACACTTCTTTTAAGTGCATTCTTTAGCCTAGTTTTTAAACCAGAGAATATGCCATTTTGTTTTGATCATAACATGATCATAACTAATCTAAATTAAGAAGTTTTTTAAGCAATATGAAATTCCATTCGCTAAAACTTTTGTGCTAATCACTTTTTTCAGTTTTGAGGTTTGTTATACCTGAACTCAATTCTTTAAAGTGCATTTTCGAGCTTCATTTTTGTCAATATGACAACACCTCTTCTTCATTCTATCATATCTTCCTCAAAATTAATCAAAATCAACCGATTCTTTTCTTTAAATTCAAGAGAAAAGAATTTGCAATGACTTTTCAGTTAACAAGTTTTTCAAGTTTGAGAGTAAGAGAGTCAAAACAAGAGAGAAAATGACCTATTTTTCGGGTGTAATTTTGAGAATTCAGGGTCAAAACTCTACTACTTCTTCTCTATACTTTCGGCACACCTCCATCTCAAGCCTTGGCCGAGCACTTAGAAGGAAGGAAAAATTGTTTATTAATGTCTAAGTGGAATAGGAAGCAGTTAGTGAAGCGTGAATTAGTTTGAATGTTGGTAGAAAGTTAATCGCTTTGGTTTATGCTGAGAAACTCTATTTAGATCTCTATTTACATATATACATATTTGATATTGTGTTATGATTTCATTGGATGCTTATATTTTTTTGATCATCAAGTGTATATTATTTGATATGTTTGTTAAATTGTTTTACCAAGTCACGTTGATGCACGTCGATAAGCATAAATGAAATCACTTTCCTTTCGAAAACGAAATGATGTATATGGAATGCTTAAACCTTTTGAAAATAGTTTTAAAATAAGTTATAAATGTTTCATAACATTAAAATATGTTTAAATGAATAAAAAAAAGAAAATAAAGAGTTCATCTTGTATATTTTAAAGTATGTCAAAATCAAATTTCCAGAAAAATCGCGCTTATTGTAGTAAAATGACCAAAGTTTAAAATTGATATTTTAAATGTTTTAAAAATATGAAATAAATTCGAAAAATCTTTTAAAATGTTTTTAAAGTAATTTAAGTTTAAAATATGGATATCTAAAAAATATAAAAGTAGTTTTAAAGAATACAGCATTTAAAACACTTTTCGCAACACTTTTTGCAACGCTTATCGCAGCAGTTTTTAATAACTTTTGAAACGTAGTTTTAAACTTAACAATTCTTTTCTAAATCTTTTGTGAATGATTTTAAAAGAATAATTAAGTAATTTAAAGATGATTTGAAAGTTTTAATAAGAGTTTGAATAAATGATTAGGAGAATTGTTTATACCACTTAAATAAAAAGTAAAGAAGATTGAATATAATAAAAAACTAAGTAATGCGGAAATGACTAGTACATTTGTCTCACTTGTGAAATCTGGAAAGATAAAACAAGGTGTTTAACTAAGGTTAGAGATGGAGGAACCATTTCTTTAAACTTACCCGGCCTATGATTTCTTTTCTTAGGCGAGGGGTGGAACAGATTGAAAGGAAAGCCCGGATGCTCTAAAATAAAATGATTGTATTAAGTTTCCGAAATAAAAGAAGATTGGTATTATCAAAAATCTAAGCAAACTTAAAAATAAATAAATTACGACTTGGATTGCATAGAGATAATCTTCTTATACTTAGTATTAGAATCCGAGGAGGAACTCATCCTATTCGTGGAATTTAAAAGGTGATTTCATTATTATTCCGCCCATAGCCCTTGTGGAATACGAAAATTGATGTTGAGTAAAATTAGAATGATTTCAATGATCCTATTTACTCAATAATGTTTGCTAAGATTTGTTTGATGTGAATTTTTGTTTGATGATTTTAAAAATATATCAATTTATATATGTGTTTGCAGATTGTACTATATACATATAGGAATAAATATTTATATTGAACAATAATACTATTGCACAGAATTTATATAATTGAGTCAGTATTTTTATTCAATATAATATTTTATTTCAACACTTATACAGTACAAGGTTTTCAGCTCTCTCTATATACATACACCAGTTCATACATTTCATATTCATTTTTTTTTCTCACTACAACGCACAATACTTAGTTTTTCACTCTGTCTGCACATCTGCATCTATCTGCATTGTTCAGCTCTAGTTCTTGTCCTGTCTCCTGTGTACCTGTATAATTAGCAACTACAGCAGTAATCTGAAAATAAAAAATTTCAATTTGCAAAAATATAAATTTATTTTTATTGGTGCCTCAGTTATCTGGGTTGTTCGTCATCATTTACATTTGAATTCATCATACACAAACAATGTGACATGCATAGTGTATCACTGTACATGCCACAAGGCCGTGTACACCGAAATATACACTTAATCGATTTACAGGGACAAGTGAGCACAGGTCAAACCCAAATACAGGATTCAACTCATGTGCAATAAAATGAATGTCACAGCAGTTTTGAACAAGAACACCAGTGACACCAATGCAATCAAGTGGTCAAGACAGTTACATGCAGTCTCAAGTGATACAAATGCAACGACCAAAGTGCAAGGGTCAAACAAATGGAATGCAACTACAGTGATCAAACAGACTGCAAGATGTATGCAAACATAAGGCATGAAACCACAGTTCATCAGGTCAAGGTTTTATACCAAATTGATACAAGCACTTACATTATCAAAGTTCAGGACAAGACTCAACAAAGGCTACAAACAAGTAGCAGTGTGCAAAATGAAGCAACTGTGAAACTGGACAGTTACACTAATGTGCCAGAGAAAGGAAGATCACAATGTAGCATCAATAATGCAAACAACATATATACAAGCTACAAATCCATGAACCAGATGATACAATCAATTCAAGCCAGCCCAAGTATGCAACTCGAAGTGATATAATAGCAAAGCTTATGTATGCAATGCCTTAAATGACTCAAGTAATGAAGCACTGATATGATGCAAATGTCCAGACAACAACATAGCAATGCACCAAGTTATATACAAGCCTCACTGAATCGAAGGAACATCAGAAACATTGAAATAATGATATCAAATCAATGCACAAAAACATGAATGCTGTCAACTGATATATGCAAACAAATTAATGCAACAGAAGTATGGTGAAATCTAGGAACTCAACAAGGCAAACTACAACATCAAGTTCAATTCCAAACAACTCAATAGCAGTATGCAATGTCGAGAAACAACATCAAGTAGAAAGACATGAACAATGTAGGCCGATACAGTATGCAGTGCGAACACATGACAAGGCATAGTTTGTTACTGCAGTATAATATCAATGCAATGAAGTTGAGATATATGGAGTTGAATTCACAAATCAAATCAAAGTCAACAACGTGATTACTAAGTCAGAAATCAAGTATGTATCTGCATTTTTTGAAAAAGTCAAAACAAATCAAAAGAGGAAAGTTTTTTTCCGTATGACTCAAGAAAAAATCGAACGCTACATAATCAAAGCCGTGCACATCAAGTCGTAAATATATCAGGAAAGTAAGAATTAGGAAAGTGTTGAATTCATATAAATACATCACCCAAGTTCATCATCGGCAAGAAATCAGGAAAATCGAATTCAAGCAATCAATCCAGAAAGCGAAAGAAACAAATAACATACCAGAAGAAAAGTCGAATTCGATCATCTCGAAGCAACTAAGTCAACTTCATCAAGCCCTAATTTCACAGAACAATCAAGAATAGCAGCTGCGAACGAGCGCAAGTAAAGCAAGCAGTCGATCGACAGAGAAGCAAAGAGCAACATTGTCAATCGAGCAAGGCAACACACAAACCAAAGAATCGACCAAACAGGCGATCTGAGAAAAACCCTAATCTGGACGTAGAGGAATAATCAAAGAATCAAAGCCGCCATATTTTCTCAAAGAAAATAGAAAAGGAACGGGCTAGAGAATAATAACAATTGGGCCGGCCTTGGTTTTAATATAATAAGGCTTTAGTTTATATTAGGGTTTTTAGTTTTAAAATTGTTTTTAAGTTTTTTTTTTAAATTTAAATTCTCTTTTAAGGTTGTATCTTTTCGAATCAAATTCTGGTAAATCACCACCTAGGATTTAGGTTGTGTGAGATTGTCTAGTTAGAATTAGTTCAGTAAGCAGAGTTTGCGAGTTTGCAAAACTCTATAGGCGGTAGCAGGGTTTGCGAGTCTGTTAGAGTGTTTGTAAGCGGGAGATTGTTTAATTCTAATAGAAATCTGGGAATGCAGCAGTAGGTAGGGGTTGTCGAAGCTGGGTAAATTTTGTGTGTGATTTACTTTTCAGTATATTTACTTTTCTGTAGTTTGTGTTTGTGTTTAATTTGAGAAAATTTGCTATAACCCTATTCACCCCCCTCTAAGGTTAATCTAGATCCTACAAGATTGATTTTAGGGTTTATCGTAAATGATGTCTTAAAACACGCCTAAAACTCAAGGAATTTATATCGAAAGTTAAGTGAGTGAAATTGAAATATTAATCAAAGAAAGAATGAATTGCTTAGAATTACTCGAAGACAAAATAAGGAGATTTTGAAATCATCCGAAAATCCCTTCAAACTAATTTTTTAAATAAAACATGTTGAAGACAAAAATCGTTGAAGACAAAGATATTCATGATGTAGGATTACTTGCTATTAATCCTTGGATGTGAAATTTACCATATTTAAAGTGGCAGTAGTACTCTATTACGGAAATCTTCGACTTTCAATAATATGATTTGAAGTTAAGAAAGAAATCTTTGATTAAGATTTAAAGAATAATTTGGAAATGTTTTCCTACGTAAAAGAGAAAATGATTTGGAATTATTATAGGATTTAAGAAAGGTTTAAATAAACCAAATGATTTGATAAATGAGGTTTAATGATTCCATATACTCTTGAAAAGAAAATGGAATAAATTGAAATGAACATAAATAAGAAAGATATTTTATAAAAGATGAAGTAATTGATTGATGATTGATATCCACGTATGAAATTAACATCTTTCAAATCGATAATTGGATTTCAAAGGAACTGGGGTCGGATTTTGATGATTCCTATCCAAAAACTACTTGGAACCAATGTATATGTTCGAATGTCAAGACATGTGGAAGATGTTGATCATTGAAGACCGTGGATCTTTATAGCATGTGGACTGTTTGTTGACATGCTCTAGGTAGCTCTCATTATAGAGTTATTTATAGCAGTGGTTTCCTCATTTTGGAGATTTTTCGTATTGCAAGGACTACTCGCTACTAGTGGTAGTAGAAGAGTGCCTTCAGTTTGTCCTGTTCTTGGACAACTTGTATGGATGTTTGTCTGACATTGCATTTCTAAAGATTACGTACACTGGTTTTTGCAAACTTACATCAGTGGTGGTGGAGAAGGCAACTTCTCTTGGCTTAACACTCTCCTTGAGACGTACGAGCTTAAAGGTTGTGTTTTTGTGGAAGGAAATTAGTAGTCAACGGAAATGGCAATGTGGCATTCAGGGATGTGATATGTGCTATGTGAAAATGTAATCGTTGCCTCAAGCCTCATCAACCGGAAATGATGGAAATAGGGTTAGATGCGGCAAGGCTAAGTAGATTATTCCCAATTATGGTATGATCATCCCCTTTTAGGTATATTTCTTCTCGATATGACGTTCACATGTAAATTAATGTGGTTTGTATGGTTGGGCGCCCGGATTAAAGGTCGGTAATAACCGAGGGATGACATATTCGGTACTACCTAGTTAAAGAGGTAGGCTGGTCTTGTGTTGGTAGAGGGCAGATGTTCTGTGCCACAGACATCCATCTAGAGGGGTACCCATCAGATGGTAGTCCCTTTACTTGGTCATTTGTATAGAAATCAATTCTCCAATAAGAACCTGCAGTTTTGTTTGTAATGGCATAATGAATAGCCTCGAAATGCTATAAGGGTAACCATTTCGGATAAGAATACTAGATTTAATTGCAAATGTTTCCAAAGAGACGTCACTAAAAATAATATCAAATGTTTTGATATATAAAAGCGTTTTAGTTATTATAAGGTAAAAACCCATGTTTATGTGTAGGAGTGGTCTTATGCGATGCTATTTCTTTTCAAAGGACTTTATTCAAAGGCTGATATGTAATTCTGTCATTTATTATCGAGTTTTTCTTATGCTGGTTTATCAAGCCTGATCCGGGTATTTTCAATACTCAGGTCAGATCCGAGCAGTTTCAGGTTTAGTTGAAGATGGTTGGAGTTTCCAGAGGAGAGATGGAGATATTCATCTACATATGGATGATAGGGGTTCTCGCTTCTTGTTTGGTAGCGAATGGATGACTCTTACTCCTACATGTCCCTGAGATTGAGTATCGAAGGGTTGGTTTTCCAGTTAGGCTTACAGTCGAGAGGCTGGCCGTAAAAGAAAAGCATGAGGTATTAGTGTAAGCTACGATGGTTGTATCCACTATCGATGGTTGAAAACCCTAGATCATTACATTTGGTATTAGAGCTGAAGGTTAAGCGAGAACCTTGACTTTGCTGGGGTAAAGACTCATCAAAGATAGGATTAGTAATATCCTAGGATGGGTAAATCATTATAAATATGGTTAGTAACACCCTATAATGAGTTGAGAGTATTATATATGAGCACATATTTGATAATGTTATATATAAAGATTTTGTTTTGAAAAATTGGTAAATGAAATAATTTTACCTAGGATTATATTTTGATTACAAAGTACATATTTCGAAAAGTTATATAGTTAAAAATCAAGATCAGTGAAATTTAAATATAAACGTTTTGTGATTAGAATTTCACAATTTGACTATAAGATGTTTCATAAAGATAACCGATAAGTAAGAAATCTGATAAGGTAATTAAAATCTTTAATACTTATTCCAAAATAATAAATTAAGAACTGAAAATGTTAAGTTACTATCATAAATTGATCAACTATTTAATTTAAAAGTTAGAGTACAAATATCTTGTGAATTAAGTTTCACGATTTAACTATAAGGTGCTTGATAATAAGATTGGTTGAAGGAATGGACATATAAGATAAAAATATAATATAAAATGATTATGTAAAAGGAAAATTTAAAAGGAATGAAAATTTAAAATTCGATTAATTTAAAAGAATTGTGGTAATTTAAATGAAGTTAATTAATATAAGACGAATTTATAAAAAGAATTATAAAATAGGTTTTATAAACAAAAGTAATCTCTAAAGGATTTTGAAAAGGGTATTATTTCAAATAAAAAGAAATATTTTATGATAATTAGTTCGAATAGCTCGAAAATAAACTAAAAATGGGAAGGAGGTGTTCAGATGGTAAACACTTTTCTTAAGTATTACTCTTCTTGTTAAGAGAATATATAATACTATTGGTAGTACCCAGTTCCTCTGTATTAATTTAAAGTTACTTGATCTATATAATTTTCTTAAGTTAAATAAATAATGTGAATCATTGATTGATAAGTTGATTAATGTTTAAACCAAAGATAAATTTGGAATCACTAATTGATAGGATAAAGCGGGATTCTCAACTATTTTGGACAATCGAAAATTTTCGAATCACACCAAACTCAAAGCTAAGGAATTTATGGAATATTCTGGTAAAAGATAAACCATGGTAAAATGTTTTAAGTAAATGAAATTGGATAAGTATAATTTATAAATGTGATTATAAATAAAAAAGTATTTAAAAGTGGAGAAATTTATAATAGCATTAAATCGGAAGTAAATTTTGTAATTATGAACTTGAAATGATAGCAACGTACCACAAACTGAAATTCACTCGGATATAAAACCGATCGGGAATTTGGGATGTGTGTGTGTGTATATATATATATATACTATTAGGATGTAAAAAGGTATTATACAAAAATAGATTTAAGTCATGAACTATTTATACACTTAAGTAAAATCATGAATCTTTAAAATGTAATTGTAACCTGGAAAAAGTTTTATTAATGAATTCTACCATTAATTTAGGATTTGGATTAAGTTTTAAAAAGTGATGGATTTACATAGTTGTGTTCATAAGAAGTAATAAACTTAAATAATAGTTTTATGAAATGATTCATAAACAATATTAGTATTAAAGAAAATATGCCGAAAATAAAAAGAATGCGAAAATGAAAATAAAGGATGTGAATAAAGAGAATTTGGTATAACTGAGAAAAAACCAATAGGGATAAATATGTAATTTGTACATAAATCATTTCATCACACAAATTTTGATCTAATATCCGAGTATGAAACTTTAAGGTGTTTACATTGATCCGGAAAAGAAATCATCACTCGATTTCTTAACGACGAGCATTGATGATGTTTTGTGGTAAGTTACTCGAGTTTTCCGTCGTAGTTGAGAGCTATGCAAGGAAAGCAAGTGTGTTTGATCTAGAAGCTTGATAAGAGTCCGCACTAGAGGATCGAGAGATTGATAATAGTTCAGAAATAAATTTTTTATTCGAATAGAAGATCAAATCAGATATTATATACGGATGATTTGGGTACATCTTATAGTTTTAAGTTTGTGAAATAATGATTTGGGTAAAAAAAATTATGGGATTAGGTTCAGGGTAATTCGAGGATGAAATTCTTTTAAGCAGGGGAGAATGTAACGACCCGTAATTTTAACACTTTGAAAATGAGATTTTAAATTATTTTAAATATTAAAATGTAGAATTTTAAAACTTAAACAATCAAATTTTATATGATAAATAAGAATGGTAAGCTTATTTTTGATATTGAATAAAGGTTTTGGATTTCCATTGTAAAATTGACAAAAGTTGGATTCTAATAAATTAGGATAAATATTCATGAAATTTGTTTAAAGGATAAATATTTCCTTTTAAATATTAATTAATCAATATCAAACTCATTTGATAATAATGGTAATCTATTTTATAATGGTTCGATAAATATATAAAACTTGTTTTATAAAGTTGACAAATTTCGTCGCATATCGATAAATCGACGTCATATTTTTATAAATAGACTTGTTATTATTTTATATTATTTTATAAGTCAAATATACTTGTTCTAATTATTTAAAAATAATAATAAATTTATTTTTAAGTTTGGTTGACATAGTAAATAGTTTAACAAAAACGTCAAAATACGACCATAAAACATTTTATCGTAAATCAATGTTTTGTTCAAAATAAGTTGTGGCAACGTTATCTCACCTTTGTTAACATATTTTAACATATATATTACACATTTTAATAACTAAACATGTTTACTTTTACTAAATAAGATTAGAAAACTTCTAGAAGTCATTAGAAAAAGTAAGTAAGAATTAACAAAAGTATGGAAAAAGTAAACATCAAATCACATCAAATAAAAGCCAACATAATTATGATATTTTTTACTTGATTTTTAAGTGACTAAAACATAAAGTAAGGATGTGAAAGATGGTGTTAAGTATTGAAAAAGTGGAGATTTCTTTAGGTTGAAGTAAGGTTAGTTTGGTAATTTGGTAAGAGGTTATTTTGGTAAATTTACCACTTCTTTCTTTTTCTATAAATACCCACCATCTTCTTCACTTTCGTTCACATTTATTCTTCTTCTTTTCTCAAGTTTCTTCACCTTCTTCCTTTTCTCTTTAATGGATTCCAGGCCATAGAAAAAGTTAGAAAGAAATAATGTCAAAATATTTACAAAATATTCAAAAGAAACCAATGTTCATCCTCTTCAAATCAAACTCCTTTTCTCTCCATATTTTACCTCTTCTTCTCTCGGCCATAACTTCATCAATACAGAGCCAAAATGCAATTTTTTTTTAAATCATGTATTTTTCCAATGGCTACAACTTTTATGTTTTCCACATTGTCTCATTCTAAAGATAACTATGTCAGAAATATAATTCTTTCCAGTGCATTCTTTGACCCAGTTTTTAAACTAGAGAATAAGCCATTTTATTTTGATCATAATTGAACTAAATTAAGAAATTATTTTTCAAACTATACGAAATTACAGTGGCTAAAACTTTTTCGTTAATCTCTTTTTCCAGTTTTGAGGTTTGATATACCTAAAACTCAATTATTTAAAGTGTATTTTTGGGCTTCATTTTTGTCAATCCAATAATACCTCTTCTTCATTCTATCATATCTTCCTCAAAACTAATTAAAATCAAGTGATTCCTTTTTTTTGTTCAAGAGAAAAGTGTCGCAAAAACTTTTGGTTTTTCAAATTTTGAGAGTAAAAGAGTCAAAAATAAGAGAGAAGATGACCTATTTTCGGGTCTAATTTTGAGAATTCAAGGTCAAAGCTCTACTACTTCTTCTCTATATTTTCAGCCCAACTCCATCTCAAGCCTTGGTCGAGCGCTTCGAATAAAGGAAAAGTTGTTTACTAATGTCTATGTGAAATAGAAAGTAGTTAGTGAAGCATGGATTAGTTTGAATATTGGTAGGAAGTTAATCGCTTTGGTTTATGGTGAGAAACTCTATTTATATATATATATATATATATATACATGTTTGATGTTGTGTTATGGTTGCTATGGATGCTTATATATGCTTTGATCATCAAGTACTAATTGTTTGACATGCTTGTTAAATTGTTTTACCAAGTCACGTTAATACGCATTGATAAGCACAAAGGATATCACTTTTTTTTTGAAAACAAAATAGTGTATATGGAATTCTTAAACCTTTTGGAAATAGTTTTAAAACGAGTTAGAAATGTTTTACAAACAATTAAATACTTTTAAAGGAATAAAGAAAGAAAATCAAGATTTTATTTTGTAGATTTTAAAATATGTCCAAATCAATTTTCCACAAAAATCACGCTTTTTGTAGTAAAGTGACCAAAGTCTAAAGTTGACATTTTAAATGTTTTAAAAATATGATATAAATTTTAAAAATAATTAAAAATGTTTTTAAAGTAACTCAAGTTGAAAATATGGATATTAAATAATATAAAAATCGTTTTGAAGAATATAGCTTTTGAAACACTATTTGCAACACTTTTCGCAACGCTTTTCGCAGCAGTTTTTAATAACTTTTGAAACGTAGTTTTAAACTTAAAGATTCTTTCCTAAATCTTTCGTGAATGATTCTAAAATAATAATTAAGTAATTTAAAGATGATTTGAAATTTTTAATAAGAGTTTTGCTAAATGGTTAAGAGGAATTGTTTATACCACTTAAACAAAAAGTGAAGAAGATTGAATATAATAACAAACTGAGCAATGTGGAAATGACTAGCACATTTGTTCTGCTTGTGAGATATGAGAAGATAAAATAAGGTATTTAACTAAGGTTAGCGATGGAGCAACCCGTGCCCTAAACTTACCTGACTTATGTTTTCTTTTCTTAGGCGAGGGGTGGAACAGATCGAAAGAAAATCCTAGATGCTCTAAAATAAAAAGATTGTATTAAATTTTAGAAATAAAAGAAGATTGGTATTATGAAAAATTTAAGCAATCTCCAAAATGAATAAATTACGACTTGGAATACATAGAGATAATCTTCTTATACTTGGTATTAAAATCCGAAGAGAGAACTTATGCTATTCATGGAATTTAAAAGGTGATTTCACCATTATTCCACTCATACCACTTGTTGAATACCAAAATTAATGTTGAGTAAAATTAGAATGATTTCTATGATCCTATTTACTCAACAATTTTTGCTAAGATTTATTTTGTTGTTTACCATAAATGATGTCTTAAATAACATTGTTTTCAACCCACCTAAAATTTAAGGAATTTGGATCGAGAGTTAAGCGAGGGAAATTGAAATATTAACCAAAGAAAAAGAATGAATTATTTAGAATTACTCTAAGGCAAAATAAAGAGATTCTGAAATCATCCGAAAACCCCTTCTAACTAATTTTTTAAGTATAACATATTGAAGGCAAAGATCATTGAAGACAAAGATATTCATGATGTAGGATTACTTGCCATTAGTCCCTGGTGGTGAAATTTACCATATACAAAGTGGCAGTAGTACTCTATTTTAGAAATCTTCGAGTTGCAAGAATATGATTTAAAGTTAAGAAAGAAATCTTTGATTAAGATTTAATGAATGATTGGAAAAGTTTTTCTAAGTAAAAGAGAAAATGATTTGGAGTTATTACAAGATTTAAGAAAGGTTTAAATAAACTAAATAATTTGATAAATGAGGCTTAATGATTCTATATGCTCTTGAAAAGAAAATGGAATAAATTGAAAAGAATGTATCTAAGAAAGATATTTTATAAAAGTTGAAGTCATTAATTGATGATTGATATCCACATATGAACTTAACATCTTTCAAAGCGATAATTGGATATCAAAGGAACCGGTGTCGGATTTGGATGATTCCTATCCAAAAGCCACTTCGAACCAATGTATACGTTCGAATGTGAAGACATGTTAAAGATGACGATTATTGAAGACCATGGATCTTCATAGCATGAGGACTGCTTGTTGATATGCTCTGGGTAGCTCCCATAATAGAGTTATTTACGGTGGTGATCTCCTTATTGTGGAGTTTTTTTGGATTGCAAGGACTACTCGCTACTAGTGGTAGTAGGAGAGTGCCTTCGGTTTATCCTATTCCTGGACAACTTGTATGGATGTTTGCCTGACATTGCATTTCTAAAGATTAGGTACATTGGTTTTTAAAAACGTACATCGGTGGTTGTAGGGAAGGCAACTTCTCTTATCTTAACAACCTTCTTGAGACGTACGAGCTTAAGGGTTGTATTTTTGTGGAAGGAAATTAGTAATCAACGGAAATGGCAATGTGGCATTCAAAGATGTGATATGTGCTATGTGAAAAGGCAATCGTTACCTCAAGGTTCATCAACCGGAAATGACTTAAACATGGTTAGATGCGGCAAGGCTAAATGGGTCATTCCCAATTAGGGTATATGATCATCTCCATCTAGATATATTTCTTCCCGCTATGAGGTTTAGGATGTAAATTAATGTGGTTTGTATGGTCGAGCACCTGATTTAAAGGTTGGTAATTTTAGAGGGATGACATTTTCGGTACTACCTAGTTAAAGAGGTAGACCGGTCTTATGTTGGTAAAGGGCAGATGTTCTATGCCTCGGAACATCCATCTAGAGGTGTACCCATTGGAAGGTAGTCCCTTCACCTGGTCATTTGTAAGGAAATCCATTCTCCAATAAAAACCTGCAGTTTTGTTTGTATTGGCGTAATGAATAGCCTCGAAATGCTATATGGTTAACCATTTCGGATATGATTAATAAGTTTAATTGATAATGTTTCTAAAGAAATGTCACTAAAAATAATATCAAATGTTTTGATATATAAGTGTTTTAGTTATCATAAGGTAAGAACCCGTCCGTGTTTATGTGTGAGCATGGTCTTATAAGATCCTCTTTCTCTTCAAAGGATTTTATTCAAAGACTGATATATGACACTTTCATTTGTTATTGAGTTTTTCTCACGCTAGTTTACCAAGCCTGATCCGGGTATTTTCAATACTCAAGTCACATCCGAATAGTTTCAGGTTTAGTTGAAGATGGTTGGAGTTTCCAGAAAAGAGCTAGAGATATTCATCTACGTATGGACATATTCTATTATCTACCGTGCTTGGTTTGTTTTAGTTTGATATTTGTCAGCAATTGTAAGGACAGATATTTATAACTATCCAAGCCAAATTTAGGTTAAACTGTGATATATGTATTTTAAAAGTTTTCCGCTGTAAAGATATTTGTTAAATATTATATATTATTCCATTCGTGTGAGATTCTGTTCTGTCTTATTTCCTTTGTTACCCTTGATCATCCATACTTTCGTGCAACTTGGTTCAGACATAAGTGGGTTATTGTCGGCTCAAAAGGGTATGGAATTGTGGGTCGTCACAGTATGCTATCATAAGTATGAAACACTTAGTATCTAAAGTATGCTTTCACAAGTAACCTGAAACTTAGCTTCAAAGTTGTCGAAATTTTCATTTTACAAGCTATAAAAATATCAGTGACAAGTTATTAAAAATGCTATTTTTCAGTGGCAACCATATAAACAAGTAGAAAACTGATTTGGTACTTAAGAAAGCAATTTCCTTTTTGACTAAATCTTACACTTCTCATATCCTTGTTTGTTTCTTTCAAAATCATGACAATAAAAGCTTGATATAACTGGTAGTAGTCTCCTTAAATTTATCATTAAATTACTTAGTTTTTTGGTTAAATCCATAATTGAGGATCCATATTCTTGAAGTTTATTCCATAGAAAAATTAATAGAAATTTCTCAATAATTTACCAAAAATCATAAACACAAACTTTTGTCTTTAGAAAAATTCAGGATCAAAATTTTATTAACATTATTGTATAGTAAATATTGCTAATTTTCGTTTTGGAAATTCATAAAAGCTATTCTACTCATGGAAATCACAAAATTAAAATCTCATCTTTGATTTAACATGGTAAACATTATGAAAAAAACTTCCTAAATTTTATATGTCATTAGCTCGGGGTTTGTAACGACCCACTTTCCCGTACAAATTAAGCGGATAATAAACCACACACTACCCACCCAAATTGAGTGGAAAAGTGAATGGTTAAGCAAAAAAAGGAAGGCGATAAGAAGAAAACATATAATGACCTAGAATTTTAGACATTTGAAATTGGAATTTTTAATTGATTTTAAATATTTAAAAGTTGATTTCTAACTTCAATTTCAAAGGCCACTATTTATTGAGTGATTTAATTGTTTAATTAAATAATTTGGAATTGGGCAAATGGTTGAATCTAAAATTTTAAGCTTATTAAAAATAATTTAAAGGCTTGTAAAATTTATATGGGTAGTACTAAAGATAGTAAAAAAGTTAAACTTGAATTTAAAAGTGTTTTGTTAAGTTTTGAAAGTATATCGTTTAAATCGATATTTTAAAATAGCTATCTGAGGCATAGTCTCAGAATTCAAAGCAACCAGTTCCATCGAATCTGTAATAGTGTATTATTATCGGATTTTAATTTTCGTAGTGTTTGGAGCGATCGTTTGGTCGTACGGTAGATAAACGCGATGAAATCTATATCGAAAATTCAATATTTAACTGGGACCAAAAAAATATCTTCTCCATACGATCGACTTAGGACTCGAAACCTTTTCCATTGCGTTCAGAATAGGGGTTCAACATTATAAACGCCTAGCGGCACGGCTTGATTGGAGATCGAGATTGTGAGTTGCGAAAATCAAGACGATTTCAATTTAAATTTAAAAATAAGTAATATAATTGCATTGCAAGCCCCCAGACACGTAACAACATTTAAAGCACGTGTCTTCACTAAAGACACGTGTTAAAAAATTTTCAAAGAAATCGACCAGCCGAGATAATATAAACACTTATGCATTGAGCCTTCGTTTTATTTTCTTTTTGTTCGAATCGAAATGTTAATGGCCGAAATAAAGATCGCATCCCCTTTAAAATTTAAATTCACGATTCCTCTTCAAATCTACTTCCTCCTTTTTTCACAATCTAAATCAATCCTCAAAAGAAGGGAAGGGGGAAGTTTAACGGAACTACCAGTTAGGGCAGCGATGATTCATGAGTTGTTTGTCGCGAGTTCATCATCAATCGCGAATCGCGATTGGATCAGAAGTGATCTCGGGTAGGCAGGGAAGTGTCGAGAGGGCAACACAGCAATCAAAGGAGTGACTTCGGAGAGCGGCGCTTATGCCAGGACTGTCTCGAGTCGATCTTGTTCATGTCGCTGCTAGGATGCAACATAGAGCTCGAGTCGGCATTGTCGAAGTGGTGAGGTCGCGTGTCAAAGGTTGCTGACGTATTTCGAGGTCGAGATCGGGAATAGCTCGACGACAATGTCAGTGAGGTGGTGGTTCGGCGATTTAGGCTTTGGGTAATTCCTTTTTATTTTATTTAATGTATGCAGTTTTTTGTATATACAGTAAGGGAAATTTTGTTTAATAAATAATATAACACAGTATATATTTTTACAGTAAGATAAACGATTTCTATTTTAATTTTGAGGTAGTAAATAGGTATATAAACATAAATAAATAGATGGGATTCTTGATTTACAATAAAGAAATATAGTATCAATATTAATATATATACATATTTACGCACACCTATTTTGATATATTTATAATTAAGAGTTGAAAAGAAAAAGAAAGGAATTTTAAATGCTGAAAGAATATATATAAATTAGATTTTTATAAGATCTATGTAAGTATATATGAAGTTACAAAAGAAGGATATATATATATATATATATATATATATATATTTTTTAAGTCTAATAGTTTATTTTTAAATAATGTGTTATGGAGATTCTTTTGTTAAAAATTAACTTATTAATTATTTTTAGTTACTAAAAGGTTTTTTTTTAAAAAAGAGAAAAATTAGTTAAAATAAATTACTATTTTAAACAAAATCATTGGTTAATTAAATTTATCAAATGGAATTTTAATTATTCGATTGGTTCGAATATTAATAAAATCATCTAATGTACGTACAAGGTCTAAATCGTGGTGAATCAAGCCGGTGTGGATCAGATTGCAAATTGAAAGTCAAAGGTGAGTTAATCTCACTCATTTGGATTCCGTTTAAAATTTAAATAGTAAAATTTAAATTATTGATTGATTACTTTAATTGTCTGGATGTGATAGTATATATATATATATATAATAGTATATACAGTATATATTGGAGTGATTGATTTCCCGCATTAGATAGCAGATGAGACTCTATGATCCCTACATAATAGCGGATGACCCTTTTTACCGCGACATCCCGCCTTGAAGCGGGATTGGTATTTGAAATTGATGTGCTAACATCTATGGATGTAGGGAAACAGGTTAGAGGGATCCAACAGGATTCCTCAAATGTTGAATTTATTTTATATTCAGTAATGTGATGTATGTGATAATCTGTGATGGATTATATTGATTTTATTTGGAATTAAATTTTTTAAATGCTATGGCTTGGTTTATTATATATTAGTATTTGAGAAAAATGAAATCTATATAAAGTTGGATTTTTAAAAGGAAATAAAAAAGGAAATTTTTAAGTAAAATAATTATAGTGAATTCAAATAAATTAAATGAATGAATTTGGAAAGAGATAAAGGATTAGTTTTAACTCTATATATTAAATTCAATGATGAGGGAAATAAGGATTTGAATAAATGAAAAAAAAGATTTTATTTAAAATAAAGACTTAAGCAATATTGCTTGTAAAGTATGAAGATATATACTTTTAAATTTAAGATTTGAAATGAGTTTGGGGAAATAAAAGAAGAATTTGAAATAAAGTATGAAATTGGTATTTTCGTTCTAAATAAGAATTTAAATCATAAAAGAAGGTATAAATGTGGGATAAATGGGTTTTGAAATAAATTTGGATAAGTAAGGGAATTTATTTTTTAAGTGGAGTTGGATTTGGAAACCGATTTGAAACCATACTAAGTGTTGAAAACTGTGAATAAGAGTTTGTGAAATTTATAAACAGGGTTTATAAATAAAGTGAAATATTTATCAGTGGATAATTTGGAAGTATAAATTCAGGATGGGAATTTATGAGGGAAGGGTGATTTGTTTAAAAATAAATAGTGATTTATTTTTAAAGGTATGGAAAGGAAAGCCTATTTCCTTGAAAAGCCGAGTATATTTTCAAAGAAAATTTTCCAAGTATAAGTTAGAGATTTCAAAGTGATATTTTTTTAAAAAAGAATGCTTAAGTGAAATTTTATTATTTTAAATTGGTTTAGAATTTTTTAAAAGTAAATATTTACTTAAATTGATTATAGTAGTAATTATTTGAAAGGTTTGACTAGAATTATGATTTTAAAGATAATTATTAATATTTATGTTTATAAAGTAGTTTTATTTTAAAGATAGTTTGGCTAAAGTTTTTATTTGAAAACTTGTATACAATTTCACAATTGGTAATTTAAATGAAGTCTTTTAAGTGTTTTTTATTTAAATATTTTAAGTATATATATTTTTGGGTAAAGCAATTTTTAATTATTTTAAATCTAAAGTATTTAGACTTGGTAATTTTCAGTGGAAATTAATAATATTTGGGAATTTATTCTGCAAGAAGAAAGTGGTTTGAAACTGTTTTCAAAGGGTTGAAGTATGGAAAATAGCTTGTGAAGATATTTTGAATAATAAATAATTTGGAAAATTATTAAAGCCGATGAATGTTGTGAATGTTATTTGATAGTTAAATAACCGACTATCAATATTGGCCAATGCGCCGATAGTTTCAAAGAGATCGGGATCAGGATTAATTTTTTCAAAAACCACTTCGATCCGGTTTGAACATTTCCATGGAGAAGACAAGAGCTTGGAGTCAAAGACGGTGCAGTGAAGTGCAAGGGCTAATCGCTACTAATCCTAAGGGTGATTCCAAAATGGATGTAGTAGGAGTAGTGCCTACGGTTCCATTAGAACCCGGAACAGAGTGGTATGGACGAATGCTATCAGAAAATTATACGAAGGATAGACGATGAGCTTTCTAATTGTTTGTGTGCTAAAAAGGTAACGCATAGCCTCGAGCCTCATAAACCGAGAATGGCGAAAACAAGGGAGGTGCACGCAAGGCTAAGTGGCTAGCAACCAATTAGGGTAAGGTCACCCCTACCTAGAGGTCCCTTTTTATTCGGCTGTGTGGGCGGTTGCTGATCCCAACCGCGGGGTGATCTTATTCGGACTATCCAGTAAGGTGTACCTTCGGTCTTGTGATGCAGGGGATCAGGGTGGATCCTCGGTACAGTGATCTAGACCACGTACTATGACGGGCAGTGCCCCAGTAGCCCTTCCGTTGATGGAAATCCATTCTTCCTACAAGCCTTTACGGTTTTTTTGTAAAACCTAGTATTGCTGGAATGTAATGAATGTAACAATTTTGGCTATTTGAATAAGTATTTGTATATAGACACTATTATAATATCAGAGGATTTTATGAGAAAATGTTTTGGTTATCGTAAGGTAAAAACCCGGCATGTTTATTTGTGGCGTGGTCTTACGAGATACCTTTGATTTCAAAATGATTTTGAAAAATTTAATAATCTAATTGAGTGTATTTTCCCACGTTGGTTTTCTAGACCGACTCAGGTGTTACTTAACTATAATGCTCTGGTCAGACCGAGTATTATAGAATACAGGAAAGGATGCTGTAGAGCTCAAGAGATGAGCTGGATGGTGAGACGGATCACACGTGTTTGATGTATATTCTGTTGTGTATGATTAGCTGTATGTTCTGCTTTTGGTTGGGGACAAAATGTTACAACTATCCAATATTTTGATATGGTTTGTGTTGTACAATGATGATGTAATATACTATACAGTTACAGTTTCTTTATATTAAAGTTTTTTGTTATCTATTATGTGTTATTCCGTTGCGATTGTAAGATTCTGTTGTTGTTGTTGTTGTTGTTCTATTTCCTCTTCTTCTACCTCCTTTTTCTTTAACCCTAATGGTTCAGTTTTTTGGCATTCGATTGTTCGACATTTGATATAGTGGATGCATTGATGTCGATTTTTTGGGCATCAAAAAATCGGGTCATGACATTTTGGTATCAGAGCTGAAGGTTAAGCGTGAACCATGGCTCTGGTGGGGATTACTCATTGAAATAGAGTCTGTAGTACTCTAGAATGAGTTTGAGTGTACTAATAGATATGAGCGCATATTTGTTAGTCAATATAAAAATTGTTTTATATTACGTCTATTTATCGGTTGAGTGTTTACAATTCTGGTTGGTGCAGTCTGGCCAACTGTATCGATAGGAGTTTCTAAACTCTTAAACATGATAAACCGATGTTGTATTATTTCAAAATAGGGTAAATGAAATAATTTTGAGCAAATTAATTTGTATATAAAAAGAAATAATTTTGTAAATTATGATAGTATATGATTGCTTGGTTGTTAGGAAGTGATAATATTAAATTATTATCATTGTTGTTATGGTAATTGAATTAAGGAAATAATGGTATAACCAAAGATTTGGAGATAAGTTCATTTAGCAAAAGAAATTTATAAATATGAATTATAGTGTGGTTTATAATTAAAATGAGACAAAATTCTAATGTTTGAATATGAGTTGAAAGGATTTGGAATTTGAAAATTTAGTTCTTTCTGAGTTCGAAAATGATTTTCAAAGGTTTTGGAGAAATAATTGTGATATTATTTTAGAAATATTTTTTGAATTGGATTTGAAATCTGGTGAGATTTGAAATTAGAACTAATTGGAAATGTTTTTAAAGAGGTAAAAGCATTGAACTGTCTTCGGTGGCTAGAAAATAACTTCGGTGATGACTGCAGCATCATCGATATTCATTTTCGAGCTTCCAAGAGAGGATTGCTACCCGAATGTTTTAAATTGGAATTGTTTGCAAAACTGGGTTTGGTTTTAAATTCAAAAGATAATTTTATACGCAAATGGATTATATATATAATTGATTTCAAAAATTATTTTGTAATACTTAAGTGATTGTTAAAGACTTTGGAGTTTAATCAAAATGTTTAAGTAATGCATTTAAACTCTAAAAGTTTAACTAAAAATGTTTACGGACTATAAACAGGTTTGGAAACTAATAAGTTTGGAAATTGCTTGGAATGGAATTAACTTGTAGAAAGTAAATAAAAGTAAGTGTGAAAACAAAATAAGCTGAAAGGTAAGCCAATTAATTGAAGTGAATTAAAAGAAGTTAGCCAATATAAGGTAAATAAATTGGAGAACTTAAGCTTGAAAGCTGAATTAAATTAGAATGTAACTAAACCAAGTTAAATAAAAAGTGAATGTTGAGGAAATAATTCTAAGCAGGCTAAATAAAATAAGTTATTTAAAATAAGATTTATTAGTTCGAAATGAATTTGTGAATAAATAAATGAATTCAAATTTGTAAGCGAATGGAGTTGATACTGTATGTTGGAATTAAGTTTGAATGGGAATTTAGTCAAGTTGGACTAAATAAAACAAAGTTTTGAGATTAAAATTAGCAAGTAACTAATTGATTTAAATGGTAAGCCAATAAATTGGAATTGAATATGGGATTATATTTAATTTAAATTATGCAAAATAAAGTGAAGTTATAGAATTAATTTGAAGAAGTTTGGAAATAAAATGGATTGGGATAAGATGAAAAGAATTCAATATTTAAAATTTGGAGATAAATTGAGTTTAAATTGAAATTTGAAATTTAAATTTTGAATAAAAATAGATAAACTTTAGTGATGAAGTGAAAATGAATACCAAAGTGTATAAAATAATTATATTAAACATAAGAGGAAATGGTGAAATTCTTAAAGTAAAATTTGTATTGGGAAAAATATTCTAAATCAATATTTGAATGAAGATTAAGTAAAATTGTGAAAAGATAATTGTGAATAGGTGAATAGAAATCAAAATAAATGTGAATAAAAAGATAATTGTTATAATAATAATCAATTAGGAAAAACACGTAAGATGTACGTATATTATATATTCGCATAGCGATTCGATCCAGAATTCAAGCGTAGAATTTCGAGATAATTATATCGATCCAAGTTGGAATTTTTCGCTTGATTTTCGACAGTGAACTCTGGATATAGATTTTTGAATGATTCTAGAATTCTCTATCATAGTTATGGCTATGCAAGGAGAATGACGGTTTCTGATCAAGAAATCAGATCTGAGTCCGCACAAGGAAGTCGATTGGACGATACTAGTTCGAAAGTGAAATTGGGTGATCGAGTGAGTGATCAGATTTGGTATTGCGTACGGATGATATTTTTGCATCGTATAGGTTTGAATGAAATAGATATTAAAACTTTTGTAAAGGAATGTATAAAATGATTCTGAATTTTGTGGTTGGATATTATTGTTAAGTATGATATATAGGTGTTATAAAGAAAATGGGAATTGGTGTTTTGATACCAGAAGATAAATTGAATTACTCGACAAAAAGGTATGTATTTAAATTTCTGTATGAAATTTGATGGTTTTCTGGTCTAGCCACTTGGCCTTTTATTTCCTTTTGAAATTTGGTGTTGTAGAGGCATTTTTAGTTGTACTCGACAAAAAGGTATGTATTTAAATTTCTGTACGAAAATTTGGTGAATTTTTTCGAAAATTTAGAGTTAGAAAATTTTTGAGAAAATTTTGATAATTTGAAATTTGAATTTGAATTATAATTTGAATGGTTGAATAAGTAATGTTGTTTGGAAACTATGGAAGAGAGTTTGGGAAGTTTGTAAGAATAATAGCGTGTCTTTAATAAAAAGATGGTTGGTAAGTTGTTGAACTGTTTGGCTTTGGGAAAATAGTGACGGGTTATGGACCATTCTTCCTAACTAGTAATTTCGGAGACGAAATTCTTTTAAGGAGGGAGGAATGTGACGATCCAGAATTTTGGACATTTGAAATTGGAATATTTAATTGATTTTAAATATTTAAAAGTCAATTTCTAAATTGAATTTCAAATGCCACTATTTATTGAGTGATTTAATTATTTAATTAAATAATTGAAAATTGGGTAAATGGTTGAATCTGAAATTTTAAGCTTACTAAAAATAATTTAAAGGCTTGTAAAATTAACGTATAGTACCGAAGATAGTGAAAATGTTAAACTTGAATTTAAAAGTGTTTTGTTAAGTTTTGAAAGTATATCGTTTAAATCGATATTTAAAATAGCTATCCAAGGCACAATCTCGGAATTTGACGAAACCAGTTCCATTGAATCTGTAAAGTGTATTATTATCGGATTTAAATTTTCGTAGTGTTTGGAGTGATCGTTTGGCCTTACGGTAGGTAAACGCGTTGAAATCTATATCGAAAATTCAATATTTTAAATGGGTCCAAAAAACTATCTTCTCCATATGATCGAGTTAGGAATTGAAACATTTTCCATTACATTTAGAATAGGGGTTTAACATTATAAACGCCTAGCGGCGCGCCTCGATTGGAGATCGAGATTGTGAGTTGCAAAAATCAAGACGATTTCAATTTAAATTTAAAAATAAGTAATATAATTGCATTGCAAACCTGCAGATACGTAACATCATTTGAAGCATGTGTCTTCACTAAAGACACGTGTTAAAAAAAAATCAAAGAAATCGACTAGCCAAGATAATATAAACACTTATGCATTGAGCTTTCATTTTATTTTCTTTTTGTTCGAATCGAAATGTTAATGGCTGAAATAAAGATCGCATCTTCCTTTAAAATTTAAATTCACGATACCTCTTCAAGTCTACTTCCTCCTTTTTTTCAAATCTAAATCGATCCTCAAAAAAGGGAGGCGGAGTTTAACGGAACTAGCAGTTAGGGCAGTGATGATTCGCGAGTTGTTTATCGCGAGTTCATCATCAATCGCGAATCGCGATTGGATTTAGAAGCGATCTCTGGTAGGCAGGGCAGTGTCGAGAGGGCGACGCGGCAATCCAAGGAGTGACTTCGGCGAGCGACGCTTATGCCAGGAATGTCTCAAGTAGAGCTCATTCACGTCGCGGCTAGGCTGTAGTGTAAAGCTCGTGTCGATGGCACTGTCGAAGTGGTGAGGTCACGTGTCAGAGGTTGCTTACGTATTTCCAGCTCGAGATTGGAAATAGTTCGACGACGATGCTAGTGAGGAGGTGGCTCGACGATTTAGGCTTTGGGTAATTTCTTTTTATTTGATTTAATATATGCAGTTTTTTTTATACATACAGCAAGGGAAATTATGTTTAATAAATAATATAACACAATATTTATTTTTAAAGTAAGATAAAAGATTTCTTCTTTAATTTTAAGGTAATAAATAGGTATATAAACATAAATAAATAGATGAGATTCTTGATTTACAATAAAGAAATATAGTATTAATATATATATATATATATATATATATATATATATATATATATATATATATTTACGCACACATATTTTAATATATTTATAATTAAGGGTTGAAAGGAGAAGGAATTTTAAATTTTGAAAGAATTTATATAAATTAGATTTATATAAGATTTATATAAGTATATATGAAGTTTCAAAAGAAGGAAATATATATATATATATATATATATATATATATATATATATATATATTGAATCTACTAGTTTATTTGAATAATGTGTTATGGAGATTCATTTGTTAAATTAACTTATTTAATTATTTTTAGTTACTAAAAGGTTTTTTTGAAAAGAGGAAAATTATATAAAATTAAATTACTAATTTAAATAAAATCATTGCTTAATTAAATTTATCAAATGGTAATTTAATTATTGATTGGTTCGAAAATTAATAAAATCATCTAATGTCTGTACAAGGTCTAAATTGTGGTGAATCAAGCCGGTGTGGATCAGATTGCAAATTAGAATTCATAGGTGAGTTAATCTCACTGATTTGGATTCCGTTTAAAATTTAAGTAGTAAAATTAAAATTATTTATTGATTGCTTGAATTGTCTGGATGTGATAGTGTGTGTATATATATATATATAGTAGTATATATAACATATATTGGAGTGATTGATTTCCCGCATTATATAATGGATGAGACCCTATGCGCCCCGCATAATAGCGGATGACCCTTTTTACCACGATTTCTCGCCTTGAAGAGGGAATGGTATTATAAATTGTTGTGCTAACATCTACGGATGCATGGAAATAGGTTGGAGGGTTCCAACTGGATTCCTCAAATGTTTACTTTATTTTATATTCTGTACGTGATGTATGCTATAAACTGTGATGGATTATATTGATTTTATTTGGAATTAAAATTTTTAAATGCTATAGCTTGGTTGATTATATATTAGTATTTGAGAAAAATGAAATCTATATAAAGTTAGATTTTTAAAAGGAAATAAAAAGGGAAATTTTTGAGTAAAATAATTATAGTAATTCAAATAAATCAAAGGAATTAATTTGGAAAGAGATAATGGATTAATTTTAATTCTATATATTAAATTCAATGATGGGAGAAATAGGGGTTTGAATAAATGAAAAAAAGATTTTATTTAAAATAAAAACTTAAGAAATATTGTTTGTAAAGCACGAAGATATATACTTTTAAATTTAAGATTTGAAAAGAGTTTGGGAAAATAAAAGAAGAATTTGAAATAAAGTATGAAATCGGTATTTTGGTTTTAAATAAGAATTTAAAACATAAATAAAGGTGTAAATATGGGATAAATGAGTTTTGAAATAAATTTGGATAAGTAAGGGAATTTATGTTTTAAATAGAGTTGGATTTGGTAACCGATTTGAAACCTTACTAAGTGTTGAAATCTGTGAATGAGGAGAATGAGTTTGTAAATTTTATAAACATGGTTTATGAATAAAGTGAAATATTTGTCAGTGGATAATTTGAAAGTATAAATTCAGGATGGGAACTTATAAGGGAAGGGTGACTTGTTTAAAAATAAATAGTGATTTATTTTTAAAGGTGTGGAAAGGAAAGTGTATTTCCCTAAAAAGCCGTGTATATTTTCAAAGAAAATTATCCAAGTATAAGTTAGAGATTTCAAAGTGATTTTTTTTAAAAAAGAATGTTTAAGAGAAATTTTATTATTTTAAATTGTTTTTAGAATTTTTCAAAAGTAAATAATTACTTAAATCAATTATAGTAGTAATTATTTGAAAGGGTTGACTAGTAATATGATTTTAAAGATAATTATTTGTATTTATGTTTTATAAAGTAGTTTTATTTTAAAGATAGTTTGGCTAAAGTTTTTATTTGAAAACTTGTATAGAATTTCATAACTAGTAATTTAAATGAAGTCTTTTAAGTGGTTTTTATTTTAAATATTTTAAAGTATATATACTTTTGGGTAAAGCGATTTTAAATTATTTTAAATGTAAAGTATTTGGACTTGGTAATTTTTAGTGGAAATAAATAATATTTGGGAATTTATTGTACGAGTGGAAAGTGATTTGAAACTATTTCCAAAGGGTTGAAGTATGAAAAATAGAATGCGAAGATATTTTGAATAATATATAATTTGGAAAATTATTATGGTTGATGATTGTTGTGAATGTTATGTGATAGTTAAATAACCGACTATCAACATTGGCCAATGCGCTGATTGTTTCGAAGAGACCGGGATCAGAATTAATTTTTTCTAAAACCACTTCGATCCGGTTTGAACGTTGCCGTGAAGAAGAAAAGAGCTTGGAGTCAAAGATGGAGCAGTGAAGTGCAAGGTCTAATTGCTACTAATCTTGAGGGTGATTCCAAAATGGATGTAATAGGAGTAGTGCCTTCGGTTCCGTTCGAACCTGGGACAGACTGGTATGGACGAATGCTATCAGAAATCGTCAAGAGGACGATGAGCATTCTAAGTGTATGTGTGCTAAAAAGATAACGCATAGCCTCAAGCCTCATCAACCGGGAATGGCTAAAACAGGGGAGGTGCACCCAAGGCTAAGTTGCTAGCAATCAATTAGGGTAAGGTCATCCCTGTCTACATGTCTCTTTTTATTCGGCTGTGTGGGCGGTTCCTGATCCCAACTATAGGGTGATCTTATTCGGACTATCCAGTAAGGGGTACCTTCGGTCTTGTGATGTAGGGGATCAGGGTGGATCCTCGGTATGGTGATCTAGACCACATACTGTGATGGGCGGTACCCCAATACCCTGGCATTGATGGAAATCCATTCTCCCTACATGCCTTTACGGTTTTGTTTGTAGTACCTAATATTGCTGGAATTTAATGAATGTATCAGTTTTGGCTATTTGAATAAGTATTTTTATATAGACATTATTATAATATTAGAGGATTTTATAGGAAAATGTTTTGGTTATCGTAAGGTAAAAAGCCAACATGTTTATTTGTGGTGTGGTCTTACGAGATACCTTTGATTTCAAAATGATTTTGAAAACTTTAATAATCCAATTGAGTGTATTTTCTCACGCTGCTTTTCCAGACTGACTCGGATGTTATTTAACTATAATGCTCAGGTCAGACCGAGCATTATAGAATACAGGAAAGGATGTTGTGGTGCTTAGGAGACGAGTTGGATGGCGACACGTATCACATGTATTTGACATATATTCCACTGTGTATGATTAGATGTGTAGTCTGCTTTTGGGCGAGGACAAGTTGTTACAACTATCCAGTATTTTGCTATGGTTTGTGTTGTACTCTGATGATGTAATATACTATACAGTTACAGTTTCTTTATATAAAAGTCTGTTGTTATCTATTATATGTTATTCCACTATGTTTGTAAGATTCTGTTGTTGTTGTTTTTATTGTTGTTGTTCTGTTTCCTCTTTTTCTACCTCCTTCTTTAACCCTAACGGTTCACTTTTTTGGCATCCGATTGTTCGACATTTGATATAGTGGATGTATTAATGTCGATTTTTCGGGCGTCGAAAAATCGGGTCGTGTCAAAACCAAATAATGCAGAATATCATGATTTCATGAAGTCTTTATGTAGTTCAGACAAGCTTTATAAAATTTAACTAAAAATGAAAAATAAGCCATCATGTAGTTTGCGATTTCGTGAACTGAAAAATCAAACGGATTTGTTGAATAAAATATGTGTCGGAATTCTTTGAAATAAAAATTTTCCAGACCCTTATGATCATATTTTTAAATGAAAATTAAAAATCAAGATTCGATTTCGTGAAGTCTGAAATATGTCTAAATCAATTATTTAAAATCGTCATGTTTTGGCGGTTCGTAAAATATTATTTTCAACTCTTTAGAAAGGATGTTCTTAAATCTTTAAAAATATGAAATAAATTCTATAAATTTGTTAAAATATTTGAAATGGTATTTGAATTGTAAAATTGGGCATATATGTAATGAAATTGGTGTTTTAATCTGTAAAGCTTTAAAACCACTATTCATTGACAATTTAGCAATGGAATTTGGTAACAATTGAATAAATGATTTAAACTTGGGTTTTCTTCCCAAATCTTTTTGAATTTTTTTTCAAAAGATAATCAAATACTTTTAAGGTTTAGAGTCGATTAAATAACTTGACCACCTTATGGGTGACAAAGAGATAGTCTCTAGGCTAGAGTTTAGGAAACCAGTTGCTTTCTCTCCCTAGCTATTCGGACTAGCTTGACGTTAATTTGATTTACTCGAATCACATTTTCTTAAAAGAAAGAAAAAGAGATTTGGTGTTTTCCAAAAAGGTCAAACAAGATTTGAAACAAGATTTTAATGGTAAAGAGAACATTATTGTTAAACTCCATACTGAATTCCAAGGAGGTACTTGTACTATCCCATGAATTTAGAAGGTAAGTACGCCGTTATTCGATGAATAGTACAGGTTGAATATGGTAATAAGTATTGAGTATAACTGACCTAAAATCTATGAATTCCTTTTTACTCAATACCAAGTGATTGGGGTTTATAGTGAATGATGTCTTAAATAGCATTGTTTTGGAAAAATGAAATCTTTCTTAATTATGCTAATAATAGAATGTAGAAATGTTTTCCTATGTAATTAAAATGAAGTGATTTTGCATTTCCAATGTTAAAAAGAGGTTTAATAATTTTGTATATCTCGAAACAGAAGTTATTTAAAGATATATATCTCCAAAAAGTTATTTTATCGGATAAAAAGATATCTTCAAAGTTAAATAATATTTTGAGTAAAAGAATAAAAAGGATTTAACGACAGAGATTTAACATTTCTGCATATAAAATGCAGATCTTTTTATTGATAATTGGTTCGGAGAGATCGGGATCGAACTTGGGTGATTCTTATCTGAAACCACTTCGAAATAGTATACACATTCGAAGTGAAGTACCGTTAAAGATAATGATTTTGATGATGGAGAATTTCTTAATGTAGGGCCACATGTCACTAACCTCATGATGCCTATATTTTATACATACGATGACAATAGTTTTTTCATTTTGAAATCTTCAATGCAAAGACTGCTTGCTACTAATCCTAGGGGTGGTTTCCAAATAGGATGTAGTAGGAGTACTATCGCTTTATCGTGTTCCTGGACAACTTATATGGACTAATGTCCGACATTGCAATTCTAAGACATGTACATTGGTTTTTACAAATATACATCTATTTGTTGGTATAGGAGGTAACCCCTCTTATACTCAATACCCTTCCCTAAAGTGTATGAAATCGGGTGTTGTATTGGAAATCAATTAGTATCTCGCCAAAAATAGCAACGTGCCATACAAAATGGGATTTTTCATGTGAAAGGTAAAATGATACCTCAAGCCTCAGACATCTGTAATGGAAAAAACAAGGTAGATGCGGTGGGGCTAAGTAGAGTGCTCCCATTAGGAGATGTCCATCACCTTTCTAGATTACCCTCTATATTTCAGGATTGTTGTGTACGCTATGGCTACAGATAGGTCAGGAACGACCGAGGTGATGACATATTTGGTACTGTTGATGGTAGAGGTAGGTCAGTTCTATGTTGATAGAGGGCAATGTGATTGTACCTCGGTACATTCTTCTAGAGATTTGTAGTACGGAATGCAGTCTCTTACGTTGTCATTATTGGAAATCCATTCTCTAATACGTGCCATTACTGTTATGATTGTAGAACCTAGTATACTGGAATTTAATTAGTGTAACAATTTCAACTATGATTAATATGTTATTTGATAGCGTTTTCAAAGAATGTCATTAGAAATAATATCAAATGATTTGATAAAAACATTTTAGTTATCATAAGGTAATCCGTCCGTGTTTATATGCGACGTGATCTTATAAGATACTCTTATTTTCAACAGTTTTGCCTGCATCAAAGTCGATCTATGACACTGTCATATATATTTTTAATTGCATTTCTCATGCTGGTTTTCCAAACTTATCTGGGTATTTTTAATATTCGGATCAGATCCGAGTAGTTTCAAGATTAGCTAAAGATGCGTGTAGTTTCCGGAGGAGAGCTAGAGATTTTCAACAACGATTGTACGTAGTTTGCTTTTTCGCTGTGTTTGTTGTTTTTCGGAATTCGTAAAGATGAGTATTTATAACTGTCCGGGCTGAGCTTATAATATACTCCGTTATATGTATTTAAATGTTTTCCCATTGTAAAGATTATTGAAATTATATATGTTATTCCATTCGTGTGGTGTTTTATTCTATCTTCATTTTCTTTTACTCTTAATAATCGGTTTTTCCAGTACTTGAATGCTCGACATGCAACACAGTGTCATATTAGCGTCGATTTTCAAGGGTAAAAAATGCTGCTTGTCATATTTAATACCAGAGCTTAGGTTGAACGAACACCTGAGCATGGTAGGAGTAACTTCTCATCAGAGACAGGGTTAGTAATATCGTAGGATGAGTAACTCTTCAGAGATAGGGTAAGTGACAACCTAGAATGAGCTAAGAGGATTATATATGAGCGTGTATTTTTAATGCTATGTAAAAATGATTTTTGTTTTGGAAAATTGGTAAATGTAATAATTTTACCTAGGATTATTTGAAAATAAAGTAATATATTTCAAATGATATAGTTAAATACGAACACCTTGTGAATTTAGTTTCGCAATTTGACAGTGTGGTGTTCGATAAATAATAATGTTGGTTTAAGATTAAATGAATGTATTTAAGATAAATTAATTTTAGGAATGCATGTTATTAGTGATTCTATAACTTGGATTTATAAAAAATATTTTATAAAGAGATTTTTGAGAATTTTAATCTCGGTATTTTTGAAAAAAGTCTTATGATTATCTAGTTCGAGTGCCTCAAAAGCAACTAAAAAATGGACAGTAGTTGTATTCGGATGGTAAACGCTTCTCTTAAGTATTCTCCTTCTTGTTAAGGGAATGTGCGAAATGTTTAATATGCTAGTATATGATTTTTGTTTGATGATAATATATATATATATATATATATTCATTTAAATGTATTTGTTATTATACTATTTTATTTTTCACATAATTAAATAAATATTTGCTGAATAAAATAAATAACACAGATTGTAAATTCAAACAAATATTTTATTCAAAAAAATATTTATTTATAATTTTTGAATAGTACAAATTTGAGCTCTCACTACATATATACATTTTCAATTACAATGCAATTTCGATTATATCAAATATTTCACTTTACAATGTTCACCTCACTACTTATCACTCATTCACTCGTATTTATCTTCAACTTTGTTTCTAGCATGTATTCAGCATCTGAATTATTTGCAAAATAAACACTGACGCAGTAAAATTGAAAAAGAAATATTTCTGCAGTGTAAAATAAAATGTATGTTTTTGAAAATATTATCTGCCTCAATTATTTGGGTTGTTTGTCATCATTTTCGTTTGAATCCATTCATACATGAACAAATTATGACATGCACAGTGTATCACTGTACATGCTACAAGGCCATTGGCACCTATAGACACTTGATAAAATTACAGGGATAAGTGAGCTGTAACGATCCAGAATTTTAATTAATTTTAAATTGATAATTTATATTAATTTTTGAATAAAAATTGTGAATTAATTTGTAATTAATCAAATTTAGAAAAATACACCTATGTGATTCCTTTGATATGTATTTATTTTCAATCCATTGTCTTTTAAATAATATGTATAAATACAAACATAAATTATGTACACAAGACAAAAATCTAAGCACAAACAAATAAAACAAGACAAAGAAAATAGGCAGCCTGTACAATATAAATCCCTGTACAAAACATAAGATATGATCCTCTGTAAAACTTCTCTTCTTTATATATATCACCTCGGCCTCTCCATTTCAACCTGAGACAATAAAAGCATAGAAAATAAAATTCTTGTACCTGATATTGTATAAACAAATTATCAGCCAACAGAAGAGAAGATAAAGTATGAAGACATGGGCTAAGCATGGAAACAAGGTACTAAAGCATTTAATGCTAGCTCAAAACAAAGTCAATTCGAGTTTGCTTAGGATCCTTTCAGCCACCATATTGTATAAACAAATCTCTGGTATGGTTTGTACAAAATAAAATAATACATCTTAACCATGCTTATTAAACAAAATAGTATTACTCTGTACAAAGTATGTCACCCTGAACAAAGAAATAAAATAATATCTTGTACAACCATATCATCCTGCAATTTTTTTTTTATATATGTATCAATCTTTATCTCAGTTCGACCATGAAACTGAGTAGCACTTGAAGGAAAAAAAATTATATCATTTCAAACTCAAACAAAACTTCAGTTTAAACTACAATTAAGATCAATCAACCAGAATCAAGAGGAAGGGTTTTCAGCTTGTATTTCCAAAACTATTTCAATATGAAGCTCTGTTCTTCTTCTTTTGGGAAAACAAGGTGAGTAAACACCTTATTCTAAACTTAAGCATAATTAGATCGATGCTCGTGACTCATGGATGATATGGTGTTTTGTGTGTGATTTCTAGGTAAGTAGCTTTGTGTAGAGTATGAGTTGGATCTTTGTGTACTGAGCATTGTTGACCTTCTCTGTTTAGTTACAGGGTTGAAAAAAAAATAGAAATTAAAACTAAATATATATTCATCTAGCCACTGCCGGACTTAGAGTCTAGAACAAAATAAGCTTGTATAATCATCATTAAAGTTTTACAAACAGGTTTAAATATTTTCAGATTGAATAGTACTGTAAACTTAGTAAATACATCAACATTTTAAAAGAAGTGATAAAATCAACTGCGACAATTTGTATATTTAGGAACATACAATGAATACTTAAACTTAAACTTGAATTTTAAGAAAACAATCATGATTTCTGGTTGGGGATTAATATGGAATTTTGGGTTAACCAGAAACTGGATTTTGAGGAAATTCTGGTGGTCGACGCCACTGGGGAGGTCGCGACTTCGTCTGGAGGGGGTCGGTGTAGGAAGGATCGAGGAAAATTATTTGGAAGGTGGTTAAACCCCTGAGGCAATTGGGGTTGATCGATTTTTTTGGTAACCCTAAATTGGGTTGTGATCGAGATTTTGATGACCGTGTCATCTCAGGTGCATCGAGTGGCTCCGGTTTGCGTGCATTGGTGGCGTGAGGGTCTGGCGAGGTAGGTGATGAGTTTTCATGGCCTGCGGTGGACGACGACGTGGATTAGAAGGAGTTTCAGACGAGGGTGTTGTGTTGAGTAGCTCGAATTTTTCGATTTTTGATTTTGGATCGGGTTTGAAAACTGGGTATTTGGAATGGTGAGAGGAGATTACCAGTGACTTGATGACGACGATCGCGGGCGCCAGAGCTTCGTTGCTCCATGGTGCACGTGCATGTGCACGTGGGTTCTCTGGTTTGTGTTGTTAATTAGGGGAAGAAGGTAAGAACCCGGAGGGAAGCGCGTGAGATTGATTGTTTTACTCGAAGCAATATACTGTTGGGCTCGAGTTGTTTCAATTCAAGTGCCGGGTTTTAAGATTTGAAAGAAAACATGGTTCCAGATTTCCAAAATTTTAGATAACCAGATTTTAAAAAAAAAACAACATGATAAAGTTTTAAAGCATGTAAATTTCTCAAAGAAATGTTAACCAGGTTTTCCAAAAATAAGCTTATTTAAAACAAGCTTTAAACAAATTTTAAAGATTTAATTTTAAGGTTTAATGTTTTAAAAATTGTTTTGGTTTAAATAGTGATATTAGTAATTATCATAATTCAAATGAAGGGATGCGTTTGAGTAATGGTTAATTAATTTATAATCAAAAATGATTAATATAAGAAATTTTCTCATAAAGGCGATTAAAGAAATTTAATAGTTAATAAAATCAATTAACTAAGATTATTTGAACAATTAATTAAGGTGGTAAATTTTAACAAAAATTTGGATTGATTAAATTAATAATAATAATTAATTGTAGGACTATTAAGTATAATTACTTAATGACAGTAATTTTTGAATAAATTATTCAATGTAATTTATTGAGTTAATCGAATCAGTTCAAATTAAATTCTTAGTTAATTGATTCAGAATAATCACTTGATAATTTTGAAAATATAATAACTTAGTGAAGTAATAAATAGATAATTACTGAATGTAATTAATTAAAAGATGATTCGCAATTTTAGTTAATTATTTGTTAAATTAAAAGATTAATTAATGATGGCAATAAATTAAAATAATTTAATAATTAGAAATTAATTGGTTAATTAATTATGTAATTGGTTTAAAAGAATTGATTTAAATTGATATGATTAATCAAGAATAATTTAATTAATTTAAGAAAATTATTGATAATTGGATAAGTGAATTTACTTAGTGAAATTAATGGAGATAATTAATTATGGGATAATTTATTCATTTAATGAGTAATTAAGGAATTGATTAATTGATGTAATTAATTAAGGTGATTGATTAATTAATTTATATAAAATGATTTGTAATTAATTAATCAAGGTTGGATACTTTATTTATAAGTAATTAAATTGAATTAATTAGGATTAAACAATTAATTAACCCTACTCATAAATGACTATTGAATACTTGGCCTTACTTATGAATGATTGTATTATATGAGATACCTTGAATTGATTGTCCTATCTGATCTGTGATATTTTGTTCTATGGATTGAGCTATGTATAATTTATTCATTTATTGATGATACATCTGTATATTATCTGTGAATCTGTGAATGAGCGATAAGCGTTATAATTATATTGCTTATCAACTATGTTGTTGTATTTGAATCTGTGATGAGTGAATGATGTTGCACTATTGTGTTAAACCCTGGACCACACTTATACACACACAAATATGGATTTCACGAGGAAATCGATTAAGTCATAGATTTTGAAATGATTTATAAAATTGAATATTTGAATTCAAATGTTTTGGAAATGGATTGGATTTAAGTGAAAAGTTTTTGAAATGGAACTTCAAAGATGAGATTTATTTTGAGTAACTTGATAAAGTATGAAGTTTAAATAATTTGATTTAAACTTAGATACAAGATTTGAAATTGAATTCTAGGATTTGAAACTAGGGATTAAAGATGTTATACCAGTTATATATGGGTTAAACTACTTTAAATGTATTGATTTGGGAATTTGAACTTAAATTCAAGGGCTTTAACTCGTGTAAATATAATTGGATTTTTCTGAAACGAAAACTGTTTGTTTTCAAATAATAAAAGCTTTCACATAAGAAATGAACGTCCAATTTGTGTTGAAAAGAATTTCAAGTTTGAAAATGAAAATGACTTCCAAGTTTTGGAAAAGATTTGAAACTATAAGTTAAATCTTTGATTCAAAGATTTAATGGGTTAATCCTATTGAAATGAAATTGCTTTGGATATCTATGAATGGATCTTTGTGAAATTAATCTTTTTGTTTAAAGATTTAAAATGGTGGTTGATTTAAACCATTTGAAAGAAAGTTTGAATTATTAAGTTGTGACTTAATTGAAATCCCATGTCCATATGTTTTAAATGTTGCGCTCACTATTCGGGTTAGCCGGGAAAGGACCTTTGGGTCGTATAACCCATTCCGAATATGTGATACGTCCTTATGGATAGCATTTGAAGACCGGTGGTGAAGACCGCGTATTTGCGAGAGCGATAGGATGACCTATCGATTGTCTCTGCACCGAGTCGCACCGGTATAGAGACTCCCTAAGTGATGGGAAGTCCGATCGGGATTTTTAATACCCGGATTGCAAGGACTTCCTTGGAAATGCCTTCGGTTCTGTTCGAACCCGGAACAGACTTGTATGGATTGTATGTCTGACATTACAAGTTGAGATATAAAGATGATTTCTTTCAAATATATTTCTGTTGGTGGCGGAGAATTTATTCTCTTAGCTTAACACCCTTCTCTGAGACGTACGAGCTCAGAGGTTATGTAGTTGATGGTTATCAGCGATATATTCCCAATTTTAATGTGACATGCTGAGTATTGCTGTTAAATGATCATTGTTTGATCATTTGTGATATGATCATTTGTTTGATCATTTATCTTAGTGATCATTACTTTGATCATTTGTTGACCCAAAGCATGACTTTGTACCAAAGCGTGGCTTTGTGGACGAGACTTCGTTGGACGTCACACCCCGAAATGGTCGAAACAGGAAAGATGCGGTAAGGTTATTGGGGGTAGCGCCCCTTAGGGTATGTGCATTTCCTTCTGGATAGAGGTGGTATCATGGTATGAAGCCCAGATACTTAACTTATGTTGTTGCGGCAAATTTATTACTTTGTGGTTGTTGGTTATTGGGATCCCGGATAAAGGTTGGTTACGACCGGGGGATGGCATACTCGTGTCAGTAGTTACCCAGTTAGGGGTAACCCGGCCTTGTGTTGGTAGAGATCCGGTTAGGTTCTCGGGAATGTCCTTCCAGAGGCGTTCTCATGTGGCAACGGGAAGTTCCTTGGCCTGACCATTTGTTGGAAATCCAAAGAAACAATACGAGCCTTGTACGGTATTAGTTGTAGAACCTGCCATCTAATATGGTAGCTATAGTAGGCATAATATAATGGTACCTATGCTTGCTAAGATTTATATTCTACTTTCGAAATGTTTTCTACATTATGCACTAATAATAATAATCAAATGATTTGATTTTACATAGTAAGCATCTTTGACTAACATAAGAAGAAATCTCCTCCAAGTCTGCGTTTGCATTGTGTGTGTGGTGGGAGATCTTATGGTAGTTACATTTTCAAAAAGCATTGCGACTTGACTTTGAAAATCTTTTGTTGAATGCTTTAAAAGATAAACTATTTTTGTTGCTCACACCAGTCCCACGACTGATCCGGAATTTATTGTTTTTTCCCTAAACTCTGGGTGCTCATTATTTTCTACACGAGCAGTCTAGAGTTGGGTTTTTCAGATAGTCAGGTTTAGTAGATTATCTGGAGTTAGTTCAGTCTTTGGATCACACCAGTCTTTCTTAGCTTGGTGTATCGTTATTGGGAGTTCGAGCTATTGCTGGATTGGTTCTTGGAGTTGGGAATTGAGGTTTTGGAGTTCTTCCTTAAAGACTATCTTAGAGTTATTTATTCCGCTGTTGGTGTTATCGTTTTCTTTTCCGCTGCTATTTTATTGTATCATATCTCTGATGTATATTGATATTCATTGTATCACTATGTTGTATCAGATATTGTATCTGTGTCGTATATCAATGTATTATTCTTTTATTCCACTGTGTTGTTTACTTAATGTTGTTATAAGCTCTGGCGAATCGGATTTGAACGGTCGAATCTACGGCATTCGAATACGATGTGAAGTATGGATGTCGATATTCGAGCGTGAAAAATTCGTCTCGTTACATGAGCACAGGGTTAAAACCAACCAAATGGTGGATTCGGCTCAAGTGAAAATGCTTGATCAAAGCAATCAAGCAACACAGCCGCAATAGTCAAATGGTTCACATGTCATCATACATGAAATAACAACATGAATTAGACCATTCTAACTCGAGGCATGTCACTATAACTCGACAAACAGTTCACTTAAACAACTCAATAGTGAGAAATTAAACTCAGGCCAGCATATCAGAAGCAATAAAGACTCGTCCAGAATGAACGCAACTGAATACAAGCCCACGTGCTCAGTGCACATAAACATAGAAGGACCACCAGTGCAAATACAAAAGCAAGTATGCAAGATTGCATGACCACATTCATATGAAACCATGGACAAGTACACACACACATATGCAACAGTGAACACAAAGGCAACAATCAAGCCAACAAGTTTGCAAGGCTCATAATCAAAAGCTCAAAGTGTAGTACTATCATGACAGGAACCCAGACTAACAAAACTCAAATGCATATGATCTATCTATATGAAAATACTAGAAGGAAATGCAGATAAGAAAACATATTCCTGAAACCACAACTACGCCAGTCTTCAACATGATGTGGACTCAAGGCAGATGGATTTAGTGCACAAATGTATACAAGAAGCCAGCAACACAAGTTCATCATAAAACAAGAAAAACAAGGCATCGCAACATATATACAAACATGCATGAACACACACACATATATGCAGTGGAAACCCGACTTCAATTCAAACAAACAGTGAATGATGATATAAAAATGTTACAAGCTGAAGCAAAGTTTACAAAAAAAATCAAAACAATGGTGTATTGAACCAGTACGAGCTGTGTGAACTCTAGTCAAGAAATATAATCAAGCTGTGACAGTGATCAAGCAACATTCAAACAAGTGCAACAAAGCATTCAGACATGAACTCAATGAAGCAGGAGCATATAAAAGAAATGATCACACATTTAACAGTTCAACCAAATCAGTGCAAGTCAAGAATTGTTTCATCAAGTCAAATCCATGTGATAACAGTGATTAAATTAAAAAGCCAATGTCATGCAAGAATCAAAGCTGTGGTGACCAAGGTAATAACAACAATATTTCACAAGTACAATGAACAAGTCAAGGCCGAAATAAATGAAGCAAATTCAAAATCATGGAGCAACACGTATGGATGAACGATTCAGAATAAATCATAAGCATTCAAGTAATAATCGTATGACCGAGCAAATTCATGTGAAGAATTCAAACCGAAATTATACGTACGTAAACTAAGGGATTTGAACCCTATAAATACCCAAAAAATCATCATCAACAAAGGTATTCGAGTTCAAAGCAATTACCGAAAGAAATAAATCATAAAACTCGAATCGAAGTCGAGTAAATTCAAAATCGAACAAGAAAATCATATACCAAATCACAACATCCAACTCGACTAATTGAAGCAGCCGAAACACAATCAAAGCTGGGAGACGATTGACGGAGCAAAGCAAAGCAAGTTTTATCACTTCAATCGCTCGAAAATCAAGTGGCAACTTCAATCACTAAGCCCTAAATTTTTGAAAGAGGAACGAACTACCAATGAACTGAACAAAAGCGAAAGGGATCGACAGATAAATATAAAAGAAAAAGGGGACATCACTTTTATTTTAAATTGGGCCGGTTTCCTATATTTATTTTGGGCTTAATTTATTAACTAGGGTTTTGTGTTTAATTTTTTTCTGTTTAGTAATTTTTCTTTAAACTCTAGTAGAATTCTAGTCGTGTGACTAGGGACGAACTATGGTGGTGTAGTTCGAGAATTTGCAACTCAGTGATTGAGTTGTGGTAGGGTTTTGAGCGTAGAGTTAGGTTAGTCGATGTCGAGTGTCACAAGTTTACATGTTTAAGCATCTGACTACTTATATTCTAGTAGAAACCTTGGGGGCAGCATGTAGGCTGGGTTTTGCCGAAGCTAGGAAAATATGTGTTTTTCTATTTTTGTTTCTGCTATTATCTCTGCTGCAATTATTTTCTATATATTTCCTCACTAATTTTCATTATTTTTAGTATTACCCTATTTACCCCCTAAGGTGAAATCGATCCTACAAGTGGTATCGGAACTAGAAAAAAAATCATTTTTAGTTTTAAAATTATGATTTAAAAATAATAATGAGTTCTTGTAATAATGCTTTTGCTGAGGGTCACTCCATAGTTAAGCCATCAATGATCAATGGTGAATGCGTATGTTGGAAAATTGGAATATAGATGCTTGTGATATTGTTGAAACGGGATATAGGACACAAAAAATTATGATAGATAATAAAAAAATAGAAAAACCTATGGATCAATGGACAAATTATGAAATTAAATTGTTAATTACTAATATCAAGGCTATGAACTCTATTATTTGCTCATTAGACCAAATTTAATTTAATCGTGTTTCACATTGTTTAACTGCACAGGATTTCTGGCACACACTTAAAGTAGTTCATGAAGGAACCTCCCAATCTCGTCTTGAAAAATTTAGCAATGAATACAATGAAAAAGTAAATTAGTGTTTCTCTGGAGAAACAAATGACAGTGAAAGTGAAGAACCAAATGAAGTGTGTTGGCAGGCTAAGGAACAAGAATGGTATCTCGATTCCAGTTGCTCTAGGCACATGACGGGTGACAAATCAAAGTTTCTTAGCCTAGAAACACACAAAGTTGGGAGAGTCACAGTGGTAAATAACGAGAAATACAAAATTATCGGGTAAAGGTAAAATAGGCAATGGTATGTTTACCTTAAACGACTTATTATATGTTGAAATTCTACACCATAATCTGATCTCAATTAGCCAATTACGTGATAAAGGAATGAACGTTGTTTTTGATTCTGACTTGTGCAAAATTATTAACCAATCATCAAAAGAAGCCTTATTTTCACGTAAGAGGAAAGGTAATATATACTCTCTATCTTTTGATGATCTCACTCTTTCAAAATATTTGGTATCTAAGGATGTAGAAGTAAATTTATGGCATATACGATTAGGACACGCTAGCATGAATCTATTAAACAAATTAAAAAGAAAAGATTTGGTAAGAGGTTTACCATCACATTATTTCAAAACAGAAATTTTATGTAAAGCATGTATTATGGGAAAGCTTAAAAAATCATCGTTCCATGTCAAGAGCAACGTAAGCACTTCTAGAGTCCTTGAACTAATTCATATGGATTCGTTAGACCTAACGATATTGGAAGTATGGGTGGTAAGAAATATTGTTTCGTATTGGTTGATGATTACTCTAGATACATGTGGGTATACTTCTTAGCTAAAAAATCAAAAACTTTTTCTTACTTCACCAAATTCATAAACTTGGTTCAAAATGAAAAATGTGTTTCTATTATTTCACTAAGAAGTGACCCTGGTGGTGAATTTGAAAATTATTGTGATGAAAATTGATTTAAACATGAATTCTCTGCCCCACGTACTCCACAACAAAATTGAGTAGTCGAGAAAAAGAATCGAACCTTACAAGAGTTGGCTAGATCTATGATAAACGAGTATGAACTACCTTGTCTTTTTGGGCAAAGGTAGTAAATAAAGCTTGTTACGTAATGAATAGAGTCATGATTAGGCTGATACTTAAGAGAATACCACATGAACAATGATTCGACAAAAAGCCAAACATTGCATCAAGGTTTTTGGCTATTCGTGTTTTATTCTTAATATAGGCGATCAACTGGGAAAATCTGAGCCAAAAGTTGATGAAGGCATGTTCATGTGATACTCATCCAGAAGCAAAGCCTATATAGTATACAACAAAAGGAAGAGAACAATCATAGAGTCAATCAATGTGAAATTTGATGAAGGTATTGACGATCAAAACAAGGAAGCAATCAAAAGTAATGTTGAAGAGGAGAACGAAAAAGATGAAAATGAAAAACCAAAAGACACTACAACCATGAAAGAAGTCTAAAGAAATCCGTATCCAGAGAGATTGAAATTCAAAGCAGACCATCCTCCATTATTGGTAACAGGAAATCCTGTCGTAGGTATTCAAACTCGTTCCTCCTTTAGAATTTTGTGTGATTTATGCCTGTACTGTGGATTTTTTTCCAGAAATTGAATCCAAAGACATAGATATAGCTCTTAATGATGAAAATTGGTTTATGGCCATGCAAGAAGAGCTAAATCAATTTGAGCGAAATGATGTTTGGACTCTAGCACTTGTTCAATATGCGAGTATATGATTTTTATTTGATGATAATAGACATATACATGTGTATATATATATTCATTTAAATGTGTTTGATAATGTACTATTTCATTATTCACATAATTAAATAAATATTTGCCGAATAAAATAAATAACACGGAATTTAAATTCAAATGGATATTTTATTCAAACAAATATTTATTTCAATTATGATTAGTACAAACTCAAGCTCTCACTATATATACAATTTCAATTATAATACAATTTTTATTACATCACAATTTATCATTTACAAATGCACCTCACTACATTTCACTCATTCACTCGTATTTTATCTTCAACTCCATTCGAGATTGAATCTAGCATCTGAGATATCTGCAAAAATACACACTGACACAGTAAAATTGAGAAGGAAATTTTTTTGCATTATAAAATAAAAAGTGTATTTTGACAATAAAATTTGCCTCGGTTATTTGGGTTGTTCTTCATCATTTAATTTTAAATTCATCAAACACGAACAACTTGTGACATACATAGTGTATCACTGTACATGCCATAAGGTCGTGCACATCGATTTACACTTGAAAAAATGGTAGGGACAGGTGAGCACGACGTCAAACCTAAATCAAAATCCGGGTTCAACTCAAGTGAAATAAAAATTAAGTCACGATAGAGCACAAGGTCAAACCCGAGCTATAAGCTAGATTTAGCACAGGTGCAATTCGAATATACAAGTTTAATAAAATGGTCAGGAGCAAGCCAGTCAAAGTGCACATATGAACCAGAATAGTTCGATTCAAGACAGTGACTCAGTTGTATCAGACATGAGTCAAGTGCAATCAGACTAAATGAAAACAGAGCAACCTGACCATAATGCACCATTAAAATCTAAATGCTACTCTTTTATTTTGTCTGGCACAAATGGAAGCAGTTCAAAGCATCAAGTGTACACACCAGTACAACAAGGTTACATAGTGCAAAGGAGACTACAGTGATTCAATATACAAAGGTATAAATCTAGATCAGACTTCAAAATGTTCAGCTACGAAATGAAGACAAATTCCAAAATCATCAACACAGTGCAACACAACCAAACTGCCTAGGGTCAAAGACATATATGATATGCACATAATAATCAAATGAATCAAAGGAGAACCAGACCTACTGCTAGCAAAGACAAGATCAAAGCAGTGTGAACATAATCTAACCAAACACAATGCAACAGTACAAAAATAGCGTGCACTTATATACTTATACAACAGCAAGTAGAACCTGACTACACTATGGAATACAACTTGAGCTAATATCAAACTGCAGTGCAACAATACATGCATACACATATTGTATGTATGTACAATTATGAAGACACACAAATAATCAGTGCACATGAGCTCAAATCAGATGCAACCAAATTAGATGTCCAGACTAAATACAATGTTACAATCATGACTCAGTTCCTAATGCATATGAACTCAAACTAGTAGTGACAGTGCCGAAGTCACAGAGGACAAAATTAAAACCATGTGAAGTGAAACAAGACCGAACAACAAGTGTACAAGTCAATGAAATTTCAAGTCAAGTCAAAATGCCAGAAAATCAAAACCTGTGTGAATAATGATATGCTGCAGTTCGAACCAAAAATAAGGTCGCACAGGATTTCAAACCAAAGTCAAATTTGAATGGCAGAAAATCGAAACCGTGGTTGTCAAGAAATGGAACGGTTCAAAATCGAAGCCATGAGAATCAAGGCAACAAAATACACGAATTTGAACAACTTAGAAAAATCATCAGCATTCATGCAAAATCGAGTGGCCAAGAAAAATCACCAGACGAATTCGTATGAAATATACGAATGAAAATTAAGGAATTAGATTCTATTAACACATTCATCATCGGCTACAAAAAATCATTCGAGTTCAAGTAATATCACAGTGCATAGAATCAATTAGGAACTCGAATCAAACTCAAAGGCAATATAAATCAAAAAGGGGACAAACATACCAAATTCAAAGCATCATTCAACCTCGATGAATTAAAGTAGCCGAGTGCAACTCGAGGAGACGATTAATTGCCAAAGCAAATTAGAAGAACAACAATTGTAATCGACCAACAATCAATCGGCTTCTTCAAAATTAACAAAAGCCCTAATATCCACAGCAGCCATTTTTATTCACCAAGGAAGTAGATACAGCCGAAGATAATAAGTGATATACTAAACACATACGAGATAAAGAAAGAAAAAGGAGAGCACACTTAAACCGGTCGGTTTCTCATTTAAAATTTGGGCTAAGAATCCTTTTTATTTAAAAGGGCTTTGTTTTATATAGTTTTTTAATTTATTTTGTACCTTTTTGTGTGAAAATTGTGTATTTACTAGTCATGTGACTAGGGACAAACTACATGGCGTAGTTTGAGAATTTGCAACTTAATGGTTGAGTTGTGGCAGGGTTTTGAGCGTAGAGTTAGGTTAGTCGATAGCGGGTGTCGTGAGTTTACGTGTGTAAGCGTCTAACTACTTAATTTCTAGTAGAAACATTGGGGGCAACACGTAGGTAGGGTTTTGCTGAAGCTGGGTAAATCTATGCGTTTTATTTCTGCATTTATTATTCTGCTGTTATCCGTGCTGCTTTTATTCTAGTATATCTGCGTTGGAAATATTTTATAAACTTCTGCATTAGATTTTTATAATTAATAGTATCACCCTATTCACCCTCCTTTACAGTGAAATCGATCCTACAGCACCTAGATCTAATGATTATCTAGTCGTAGGAACAAAATGGATTTTTAAAAATAAATTTGATTAGTCTACAAATGTGATTAGGAATAAAGCTAGGTTAGTTGCTAAAGATTATAATCAAATTGAAGGAATTGATTTGATGAAAGTTTTGCACCAGTAGCAAGACTAGAATCCATTGGAATATTGTTAGCTTTTGCTTGCTATAAGGGATTTAAACAAAGGCCAATGGATATTATAAGCACTTTTCTTAACGGAATTTTGAATGAGAATGTTTTTGTTGAACAACCAAATGGCTTCGAAAGTAATTAATATCCTAACCATGTATATAAACTTTGGAAAGCGGTATGTGGATTAAAACAAGCCCCTAGAGCTTGGTATGCATGCCTTAACACTTGTCTCCTTGAAAATGTGTTCAAAAAGGGCTATGTAGACACCACATTATTTTCTTTGCACGAAAACGATGATCTTTTGATTGTGCAAATATATGTTGATGACCTTATTTATGGTGCCATTAACAACTTGTTGTATGAGAAATTTGAAAAAGTAATGCAGGAGAAGTTAGAAATAAGTTTGGTTGGAGAGTTAAAATTCTTTTTAGGATTTCAAATCAAACAAAGTGATAAAGGTACATACATCTCTTAAACGAAATATATTAGGAAACTTGTCAACAAATTTGGATTGAAAGATGCTAAACCTGCAAAAAACCCTATGAGCACAACATCTAAACTTCACAAGGTTGAAAAAGGTAAGGCAGTTGATCAAAAGCAATATCAAGGTATGATTGAAACACTTCTTTATCTTACTGGTTCTAAAACTAACACAATGTTTTCTGTGTGCTTATGTGCACGATTTCAATTAAATCCAAAAGAATCTCATTTAAAGGATGTTAAAAAGATTATAAAATATCTGTTGCACACCCCACGTATTGGTCTTTGGTATCCAACTAATGATAACTTTGAATTGAAAGGATATTCAGATGCAGATTATATTGGAAGTCTAGTTGATAGAAAAAGAACTAGTGGAATGTTTTTTTATGTTAGGACATTCGTTAGTTGCATGGTAAATTAGAAAACAAAATTGTATTGCATTATCCACCACTGAGGCATAGTATATTGCTCTAAGTGGTTGGTCTGCTTAAATTTTATGGATGATACAAACTTTGCAAGACTACGGTCTAAATTTTAAATGTGTACCACTAATGTGTGATAGCAAAAGTGCAACTGAACTCATAAATAATCCTGTACATCACTCATGAACAAAACATATAGATGTTAGACATCATTTTATTGGAGATCATATTTCCAAAGAAAATATCTGCATAAATTTCATTTCAACTAATTCTCAATTGGCAGACCATTTTATAAAACCACTTCCAGAAAATAGTTTTTGTCATTCTCGTCTTAGTTTAGGCATTTTAGAAATTGATTTTAATCTTAATTGCCTATGTTAACTAATCTGACTCCCTAGTGATTATCAAAAGATAAATAGTGATTGAAAAAATGATGAATGTTGATATTAATCATATAATATGACTTGAGACAGTATAAGTAGTAAATTCCTTTAAAAATTTAAACAAGATTTATATCTTCTGTTAGTAGAAATTCCATGAACATCTCTATTTCTATAATATTTCTAACACTCATCAAAATCCAATATAGTTTTTCAAAATGTGGTATTTTGAGTAGGAAATTATTCATTTTTATTTTATTTTAATTTTTAATAAAAACATCCAAAGTATTCACTCTCATTTAAAAGTCCTCATGGTTATGCATGAGTGAATTACTTGGAATATTTGAATACGCGGTTTCATGCTCATTTAAAAGTCCTTACGATTATGCATGTATGGAACACACATCAAAATTGATTATTAAATAAACAAGTTGATTCTAATCCCATTTAAAAGTCGTCACGGTTATGTGTGGTTAGAAGATACTTGAAATTCAATTTTGTTTATAAATTGGGAATACTACTAATCTCATTTAATAGTCCTAACGGTTATGCATGGTTTGTAGATATTCAAATTCCTGAATATAAATATATCACAAAGGGACACTACTATATGGTTTTATATGCCGACATCATCTTTTTTCATTCTAAAGTGGAATATGCGCCTAACAAAGTACCTACGATTTTTGTTTGATTTTTTATTGAAATTTAATATTTATACTCGATTGGGTGTTAATGTTATATTAATGTTTGTTACTTTATCTCTATTTTTCTAACACTATTTTTCTTTTACTGATAACTAAAGGTGAAAGAAAAGTTAATATTTTGGCAAATAAAGGTCAAATATTTTATTTTTTATTTGCATGTAGATTCAGTTGCATATTTTTACTTATTTTCAAGCAGATGTGAAAGGGGAGCTGTGTTAGCATTCAAATAGGAGGATCAAATAGAGTTCATCAATGACAAAATACATTTAGTAAATTCAAAACCTTAAACATATGATTGTTATCATCAAAAATGGGAGATTGTTGAATATGGTACTATATGATTTTGGTTTGATGATAATTAACATATATATATATATATATATATATATATATTCATTTAAATGTATTTTTTATTGTACTATTTTATTTTTCACATAATTAAATAATATTTGCTGAATAAAATAAACAAATAATTTAAATTCACACAAATATTTTATTCAGACAAATATTTATTTACAATATTTGAATAGTACAAATTTGAGCTCTTCCTATATATATGCATATTCAATTACAATACAATTTCGATTATATCATAAATTTCACTTTACAACGTTCACCTTACTACATATCACTCATTCACTCGTATTTGATCTTCAACATTGATTCTAGCGTGTATCCAGCATTTGAATTATTTGAAAGATGAACAATGATGCAACAAAATTGAAAAAGAAATATTTCTCCACTGTAAAATAAAATGTATGGTTTTGAAAATATTATTTGCCTCAGTTATTTAGGTTGTTCGTCATCATTTTCATTTGAATCCATTCATACATGAACAACTTGTGACATGCACAGCGTACTACCGTACATCCCATAAGGCCGTGCACACCGATATGCACTTGATAAAATTACAGAGAGCACAAGATCAAACACAACCAAATGGTGGATTCAACTCAAGTGAAAATGCTCGATCAAAGCATTCAAGTGTCACAGCATCAACATTCAAATGGTTCACACGACAGCATACATGAAATAACAACATGATCCAGACCATTCTAATTTGAGGCAGGTAACTATAACTCGGCAAACAGTTCACTTAAACGACTCAACAGTGAACAAATTAAACTCAAGCTTTCATTTAGGAGCAACAAAGTCCATTCCAAAATGAATGCAACTGAATACAAGTCCACATGCTCAATGCACATACACATGGTTGATCATATGTACATTAAGATCCAGGCTCAAAGAAATCTCAACCAGACAGTATCATAAGAGGACCACCAGTGCAACATAAAGAAGACAACAAATACAAAAGCAAGCATGCAAGACTGCAAGACCACATTCATATGAAACCGTGGACAAGTACGCACACATATATGCAACAATGAACACAAGGGCAACAATCAAGCCAACAAGTTTGCAAGCCTCATAATCAGAAGCTCAAAGTGCAGAACTATCAAGACAGCAACCTAGACTAACAAAACTCAAATGCATATGACCAGTCTATATGAAAACACTAGAAGAAAAATGCAAACACCAAAACATACACATGAAACCACAACTACACCAGACTTCAACATGAAGTGGACTCAAGGCAAGTGGATTTAGTGCACAAATGTTTACATGAAGCCAACAACATAAGATCATTATAAAACTAGCAGAACAAGGCATCACAACATACACATAAACATGAGTAAACACACACACACATATATGTATGTGTTTATATATATAAGCAGTGGAATCCAAACTTCAATTCAAACATACAATGAATGATGATATACAAATGTTACAAGATGAAGCAGAGTTTACAAAAAATCAAAACAGTAGCATTTTGAATCAGTACGAGCAGTGTGAACATTAGTCAAGAAATATAATCAAGCCATGACAGTGATCAAGCAACAATCGAACAAGTGCAACAAAGCATTCAGACATGAACTCAATGAAGCAGGAGTTTATAAAAGAAATGATCACACATTTAGCAGTTCAAAAAAATCTGTGCAAGTCAAGAATTGTTTCATCAAATCAAAGCGAGGTGATAACACTAATTAAATTAAAAAGCCAATGTCATGCTAGAATCAAAGCCCTGGTGACCAAGGTAGTAGCAAAAATATTTCGCAAGTATAGTGAACAAGTCAAGGCCGAAAAAACGAAGCAAATTCAAAATCATGGAGCAGCACGTATGGATGAACAAGTCAGAGTAAATCACAAGCATTCAAGTAATAATTGTATGGCTGAGCAAATTCATGTGAAGAATTCAAATCGAAATTATACAAACGTAAACTAAGTGATTCGAACCCTATAAATACCCAAAAAATCATCATCGGCAAAGGTATTCGATTTCAAAGCAATTACCGAAAGCAATAAATCATAAAACTCAAATCGAAGTTGAGAAAATTCAAAATAGAACAAGAAAATCATGTACCAATCATAACATCCAACGACTTATTAAAGCAGCCGAAACCTAATCAAAGCCAGGAGATGATTGACAGAGCAAAGCGAAGCAAATTTAATCACTTCAACCGCTCGAAAATCAAGCGGTAGCTTTAATCACGAAGCCCTAAATTTTTAAAAGAGGAACAAACGACCGACGGACTGAACAAAAGCAAAAGGGATCGGTAGACAAATATAAAAACAAAAAAAGGGGACATTTCTTTTATTTTAAATTGGGCTGGGTTTCCATATTTTATTTGGGCTAAATTTATTAAATAGGGTTTTGTATTTAGTTTTTATTCTATTTAGTAATTTTCTTTAAACTCTTGTAAATTTCTAGTCGTGAGACTAGGGACGAACTACAGTGGTGTAGTTCGAGAAGTTGCAACTCAGTGGCTGAGTTGTGGCAGGATTTTCAGCATAGCGTTTAGTCGATAGCAGGTGTCGCAAGTTTACGTGTGTAAGCGTCTGACTACTTAATTTCTAGTACATACCGTGGGGGCAGCACGTAGGGAGGGTTTTGCCGAAGCTGGGTAAATCTGTGTTGTTCTTTTTTTCTTTTATTATTCTGCTATTACCTGTGCTACAATTATTATATATATTGCTGCATTAATTTTCATTACTTGTAGTATCACCCTATTCACACTTCTTTACGGTGAAATCGATCCTACACGAAACTATTGGCAGTATTCAATTCCTTGGTACCATTTTCAAGTCACTTGATCCGTATAATTTTCTAATGGTAAAAAGATAATGTGAATCATTAATTGATAGATTGTTAGTTTTTGTTAAGGTATTTGCATTTAATATTACTTAAAGGGCATATATTATAATTTAAGGAGTTTATTATAATTTTAGAAATATAATATAATTTATCTTTTAAATTGAAGTGGTTTCTTTGGAATGAAGATTAAAAAAATTTGGTAAATAAAATTTCAAAATGATTATATATAAAGGAGCATCTTTATAAAGTTGGGTGTTATAAGAAACAACTATTTTGATAATAAGCTGAACCTGGTACAAGATTTTAGTAAAGCTTGTTTTATCATAAGTTGTGTTTTTGTAAAACTTTTAAAAGAGAATTTAAATAAGAAGAATGACTTTTAAAGATATCTTCTAAATAATGGCTAGAAATATATGAGATATACAAAATGGTTTAAAAAATTTAGGTAGGATTTTATGAAATTTTTTCATAAACAATTTTGTAAATGGAATTGGATATAAATAATACGTATGAGATACATAGATCATTTCATCGCACGATTCTGATATAAGATTCGAGTATGGAACTTTGAGGTGTTTTGGTCTGAAAAAGGATTTATCACTCGATTCTTGACGTCGTACATTGATGAGGATTTATGGTTGGATACTTTCGTTTTCTGTCATAGTTGAGAGCTATGTAAGGGAAGCAAGGGTTTCAAATCAAAAAGGCTTATCAGTGTCCACAATAGAGTACCAAGGGATCAATACTTGTTCGTTAGTGATTCGAATAGAAGATCGATTATGATATTATGAATAATTTGAGTATATCATATGGAATTGAGTTTAAATATAATATTTATTGAGTTTAAATATAATATTTAGGGTAAACTCTTTTGGGTTCTAGGTAGTGGTTAAATTTTGTGTAACAACCCAATCATTCGAAATTGGAATATCTAATTGATTTTAAATATTCAAAAGTAAATTTTATAATTTGAAGAACTTATATTTCAAATATAATGATTTATTTGATAATTAAATTGTTAATTTAATATTTTAAATTGCTTAAATAAGTGGATCTTGAATTTAATGTGAAAGAAAATGATTTATTAAATTGATTTAAATTCTATTTAAATTAGAATGAAGTTACTAAACATTTAATTTTGATTTAAAAGTGAAAAATTGAAATTGATAATTTTATATTTTAGTTAACGTGTAAAAATAGTCATTTTTGACACTGCCTGGATTTCTACAAAAACAGCTTCATTGGATCCGTAATAGGGAATTATAGTATGCTGTCGAATTTCATGTCGATTGGACTTACCGTTTGATCGTGCGAGTTAGAAACGGATGGGAATTATTTAAAGGAATTTTAATTAAAATAGTTCGATTTTGAAATGCTTTCTTTTGTATACGATGGAATTGGCCTCCGATATATATTCCATTGTGTTCGGAATAGAGGTAAAACATTAGGAACACTAGGCTGCATGCTCCGTTTGGAGTTCGAAAATTTCTGGCGTGAATGGTGTCGTTTAAGTAACTATATAAGGACTCCAAACTACCTTCATTTGCAAACCCTAGCCATCTAAAGAAATAAGCCGCCATTATTCAATAAGCCAAATCCAACGGCCTATACTTCTCTGATCAATCCAGGCCGATTCAACTAAATCACCTAACTACCAACTTGAAGAACTCGAGTCCATCATCTCTTTCGTATAACCCGATCGATGATCCGTGGTCCAAGGTGGTGTAGATTTGGCTTTGAAGTGGCAGCGTTCACCTTTGTTTCTGAGCGTGCTGGTGGCCTCTGGTTGGGTTGTGACGACTGGCGAAGGTAGAGGGGGCTCGGGGAACTCAAAGTGATGAGTTGGTGGTCTCTGGCGTGGCCTTATAGCAATGATGGGAAATCGAAGTTGCGTGCATTTGTGTCGAGCCAGGAAGTTGATTTCACGTAGGGGAAACATAATTAAATGGTGATTAATTAATGCTAATTACTGCAATTAAATGCTTTAATGATTTCTGATTTATTTAAAAAGAAAGGAATTTGTTTTAAATCAAAAATAATAATTTTTAAGGTTATAGAAATATGGGTTTGAGAAATACTTTGATTTGAGATTTTTGAATAAGTTTATATAAGAGATTTATAAGGTGATATTTTATAAATAAAGAAGTTTAGTTATAATTGGATTTCTAAATGGTTTTGAAGTTGATTTGTAATTAGAATTATAAATGGATTTTATAAATAAATTTGATTTATAAAGAAATGAATTTAAAAGTCGATTTGATAGTAAAATTAGTTTTATAAAAGAATGAATTTATAAATAGAATTTTGTACATAAGGGAATTTTATAAAATAGAAGGTTTATAAAATTTGAAGGAGATTTATAAAAATAGTTTTAAAAATATAGGAATGTTTTATTTTGAGATGTAAATATGGGTTTTTATTTAAAGGAGTTTTGGAAGTAATGTTTTTGGATGAAGTAAAGGTTTTGGGAAGAATCGTAAAGGAAGATTCAATGGTTTGAAGATGTTTTAAAATGTGATATGGAACAGAATCATAGATTTCAACATTTATTGTTGTAACAGACGTTTTCGGGGAAGTTAAGGAAGGCATGGACTATAACGTTGTTGTTATAGTAAATGATTTCCGAAAAGAAATATTTTATATAGTATATGGGATTTATATATCTATCAATTACCGAATTTCTATACTAGTGTTTTTGGTTACTATAACGGTGTTTTACGCAACATTCTTTTGACCTAATAAATGTGTTTTGAAAAATATAAAGCTTTCCTAAAATGATTTATAAATATGCTTATACTGTTAATATAGGTATATGAAAATATTTTGTAAGTGATGAGATGAAGCGATTTGTAAATATACTTATACTTTAGATATAGGTTTATAGAAATGTTTATATAAAAATATTTTCCAATATTGTAAGTTTTGAAATGATTTTGAGGATATATATTTTTAAAAGATAATTTTAAGTAGATGCTTGGAAAGTGATTTAATTTATAAACGATTAATTAAAAGGGCCTAGTGATTGCTTTTGGCACTAGATATACTGTATGTTGCTTGATAGTTAAATAACCGACTATCAAATAAATAAATATTGGCTTATTTATTATTCTTGGTTTTGAGAGAACAGGGTCGGATTTATCCGAGAACCACTTCGGACCAACGTATATGCATTCGATGTGCAGGTTTGGAAGATATTGATATTTTGGATTTTCATAATGAAGGACTGCTTGTTGATCATTTGGGGATAAACTCCCAATATATATATTAGCAATAGTCTCTTCAGTATGAAGTATCTGATGCAAGGACATTTGCTACTAATCCTAGGTTAATTCTCGATAGGATGTGGTAGAAGAGTGCCTTCGGTTTGTCTTGTTCCAGGACAACTTGTATGGACGTATGTCTTACATTTCGTTTTGAGATTGCATTATTGACTTTTATAAACGTACATCTGTTTGGTGGCGGAGAAGGAAACTTCTCTTAGCTTAACACCCTTCTCTGAGATGTATGAGTTCGAAGACTATATGTTTGTAAAAGTCAATAGTGGTCGAAGGAATGGCAGTGTGGCATTCTTGTGATTTGTGCTATGTGAAAGGTAATCGTAATCTTTGGCCTCACACCCGAAAATGATCGAAACAGGGTAGAAGTGGCAAGGCTATGTGGTTCGCAACCATTAGGGTATGATCATCCCCTTCTAGGTATGTTTCTTCCCCCTATGACATTCAAGATGTAAATTATTATGGATGTATGCTATGAGGTCCCTCGGATAGGTCAGTAATGACCCAGTTGATGACATATTCGTTACTACCTAGGAAGAGCTAGGCTAGTCTTGTGTTGGTAGAGGACCATTTGTTGGACCTCGTTACATTACTCTTGTGATGACCAGCTATTTCGAACCATTCAAATCGATAGTAGTCCACACATGTCAGACTTGAATTGTCCAAAACATCACATTATTGATTTATTTTTGGTAAAGATTAGCATATATTGTAAATAAAATCAATCACAAACACAGAGTTTTACAATAATAAGCAACAGAAATAGATAAATAGTAGTTCATGAAGCAACCATAGAAACAACAGAGTCCAAAATAAATATGACAGAAATCCCAATACACAGATGTCTCTAATACAAAAGCAAATGACAAGTCTAAAACATAAACTGGAAATAACTGAAACAACTAAAAAGCTGAAATAGATAATAGATAGATCTTCAAGACAACTCCAAGCCCCAAAGGTGAGTCTCAAAAGATGTAACACTCAGGCCGACCCGAGCATAAACCAAAACACAACTCTCAAGTCAGGTTAACATTCTTATGCAAGTAAATCAAACTCAAGTGAAATGCAATATAACTTAAAGGAAGTTTGAGGTTCAATATGTTACATATATAATGTCTACAGTAAAGTAAACTATTAAAATAGCATTAAGGCATTACCCATATCCCCCTTAACACATTTTATATATTCCCGTAGTCTATACATGTACTGCAAGCTCAACTAAACTGGTGGTTTTGCTCAAGGAGCACTCCACAGATACGGTATAAAACAAACTCGTAGTGGGCGCGATAAGGCATGTGATAAGGTACACGAGCTAATGCCTAGGGTAGGATTCTACCCTTTTGTAGAACCGGGATGGTGGTAATGCATAGCAGCTACTACCACCCCTGTCGATACACACTTCCATATCAAAGGCGCACACAAATCAAATTGCAAAGCAATATAATGGTTTCGAAGAAGCATGCTCGATCGAAGGTGCAACCTCACTTGGCCCAGGTATAGCTCATGTTTTAATCACATCAAGCTGACACGAGGTAGTCAGGGCTACGTTCATACCTCATAAGAAGTTCGCCAAACAATCCTACTTCATTCTAGAACCTCTACCATGTGCATAGTTGCTAAAGTGGTTTTCGGTATTGGTAGAGAGCATGACAATATCTGATCCCGGTCTCATTAACAACCAAATGTTTATTTCACATCGGGGTCATTTATAAAATCACTTTTATACACATTTAAATTAAATCTCAAATCATAATTTAAAATTGAATATTCAATTGCAATTTTATTTAAGTTTAAAATATCCATTTAATCAATAACATTTTAAATAAAATCTCAACTACAAATTTAAGTCAAAATTAAATATTCAATTTAATTTTATTTAAATTTAAAAATATTTATTCAATCACCTTTAATTAAATCAAGTTATAAAATAATGCCTTTAAAATTCCAAAATCAGTAAGTTCCAAATAAATCCTTATTTAAATTCAATTATTAACCAATCTAAATTACACATCAATCTCAATTTACCTTCCCAACCTTAATTCATTAAAGTTATAAAATATATATTTTAAATATATTAATATAATATTTAGAGATATATGTATGTTAGTTAAATTAAATTTATTATATTAAATATTATTATTAAATATATTTAAATCTTAATTATATATTTAAAAAATAATAAAATTATAAGTAAAATTTTAAAATTATAAGTAAAATTTTATTATTTAAATTCTCAAACTTAACTTAGAATTTTATAATTTCTAAAACATGTAATTTTAAAATTTAAATTTACACATATTAAAAAAAATATTTACATTATATTTTAAAATTAAAACTCATATATTTCCTTTTCAAAACTTCGGAAATCATTTTCAAAATAGACCAACGATGTCCGTATAAAAATTTTAACCTATGGTCAAGTGATATGGATATTTATCATTTCAATCTGTAATAATTTACATTTACGAGTATATATCATTTCAACCTGCAATTCCAAGATTCCAAAATTAATAAAATTACTTGGGTTTATTATTTCAACCTATAACAATCCCTAATCTATAAGATCATTTGGGTATGTATCATTTCAACCTATAGTGATTTTCTAAAACTAACGGAACTTGTAGAGTGAGAACAATAAAATAAACTAGCATAACATATCAATTACAAGCATATATGATCATTAACAATTTAAATATAATAGTTATTCAACATGTTATGGTGTTAATTATTTTTTTTGAAAAAATTATCAAAGAAGAAAATAAAATAAGTGAAAATCCAAAAAAAAATGAAAATAAAATAAATGCAAACTAAAACAAGTAAAACTAATACAAGTGAAAACAACTGAAAAAAATGAAAAGTAAACAAAGCTGAACCTTCTTTTCTTTTACAAACTAAACTAAACAATTAAAAACAAAAAGATCAACACAAAAAAGAAATAAAAAAATATTAAGACCAAAACCCGCAGCCTACTATTCACAATCAAATGTCCACCACGCAATAATTAACAGTCTAATCCCACTTTCTTCTCTAAACTCAAAAACAGCACGCAATTTCTTCTTTCCAGTGAAAATCAGTTTATTCAAAATCGAATGAAGCCAAAAGGCGATCGAATTCAAAATCACGGGAGATAGAGATTGTAAGCTTCGAGTTTGCGGTTGTGAAGTAGTATCAGGTGATAAGCGATTTTCTCGAAGATGATTTGGGGGCGGGTTTGAATTGGAAGGGAGGATTCAGGCGACGGTGGTTTGGTAAGTTCGGTGAAGGAGCACTGTGGTTTGCGATGATAGGCGAAAGTGTCAAAGTGTGGTCGATAGTGTTGGCTGGGTGTAGAGGAGTCTCTGGCCAGGCGGAGGAGTTGTGAAGGGCGATTTTGGGAAGTTTGATGTCGCAAATTGATTGGTCAGAGGTGAATTGATGAGGATGTTGGTGATCTTAGAGGTTGCTATTGGTTGTAGTGTGATGATGGTTATGGGGTGTTTTATTGCAGTGTTGATAGTGCGAATATGGGTGGTTTGGTTGTGGGAACAGAGAATGGTTGAAGTGCAGTGGTTGTTTGAGGTAGGGAATGTGTTTGTTGAAGGCAAGTTTGTGATATGTTTTGGTGAGATGTTGCTGAATGTTGAGGATGGGTGCTGAGTTCGGCCGCGATGAATGATTTGGTGATTTCGGTTGTTTGCGTGTTAGTGGAAATCGCGATTTAGTTGGTCAGGTTGCAGAAATCACTTTTTCTTTTTAACGGCTGTTGTGATATGTGGTCACGCGTGTGTGTGTCGATGTGAATATGCCGCAGTTTGTTTGTGAGTTTAAGGAGTCTGGAGGACTGGGTAACTTGCTGTATAGTTTGATGAGGAGGAGGTGAAGTATTGAAGGAGGAGGGAAGGGCGCTGTGTATGAGTTGTCTTGTGATGTTTAGGGAAGGTCGTGGAAGGTCGGGAACTAGTTATTGATGGTGATGCAGATGTTCAGGTTGGAGAAGTTTGAAATTGTTTATGGGCAGTTTGGTTAATGGCTGATGGTGATGCTTCTGAAGTGAAGGAGGAGGTGATGGAGACATGGATGTTTGGTTGTTGGCAGGGATGGTGGGTTTTTGTGAAGGTGTATAGGTGATGGAGGTTCCTGTTGAAGTTGGGTTGACAGTTAGCAGTTGTGATGGCTGTTGTAGGTTGATTGACAGGGAGGAGGAGATGGTTTAGGTTAGAAATGTTGAATGTTAAAGTTTTGCAGAGAGGATGTATGTGAAGAGAAGTAAGAGTGGTGTGTTGAAGTGCAGACAATGGTGGGAAATTAGTGATAGTGTGAAGTGGGGAATGTAGTTGTATTGTGACGGAGCTGGGTATTGTGGTGCTGTAGAAGTGGTATTGAGCAGTTTTGTAGAAATGAACAGGGGAAGATTTTGCTGGTGACTGATGATTGTGGAGATGTTTGCAGGTGATGAGTGGCAGTGATTGTGGAGGATGTATTGGTGGTGAACTTCAATGATTGCTTGGTAGTGTGGAGTTAACAGTTTATGGGTCTGGTGACAGAGGAGGGATGGCCAGAATAGTTGCACAAAAACTGTGCACAGTTGTTGCACAAAGTTGCACAGTGGCTGTTTTTTTTTCAAAATTGTTAATGTAAAGAGAAAACAAAAATGAAAAAGAAAGATGTAAATAGAAAAATGCAAATGTGATGGAATTGAATTTTTTTTTTAAATTTTTGTGTATGCTTTTTTTTTTCCAAATATATACAATGCAAATGCAAAACAAATAGAAAACAACAATCGCGCAATCTTCAGTTTTTTTTAATGCAAATACACACAAAATAAAAACACACAAAAATCAAAAGAAATTAATCCGAAGAATAGAAAATCAAAATCAAAAAAAATTCCCCGGCAACGGCGCCAAAAACTTGTTCGTCGACGGAAATTCTATCGGTTTAGAAAACCGTCGAACGAATTTAGAAATAAAAATAACCGCAAGCGCACAGTGTACGAATGTAGCACGTGACGAATACGGGTCGATCCACAGGGAATTGATGATTTTAAAATTCTATTCAATCAAATTAACCAAAGTTGAAAGTGTGATTAGCTAAAAATGTAAGAAACTAACAAAAAGAAAAGAAATGCAAATATGAGAGTTAAATGACAATTTAGAGAACAAATCCACTCTCTAGATCATGTAGTTCAACACATGAAATCATGATCTCTCTTTTATGGTCATTAGTATTTTAATTGATGTGTTTATCATAAGTATGACATATTTGAGCTATTAACTAGCCAACATAAGTCATCAAACTATAACACACCCCTTAAAACACTTACTAACTTTCATGAAACTTGACAAAGAAAATGAAAATGAAATCTATTTTTAAGTATGACCTATTAATTATTGATTAGAAACATAGGCCATCAAATTTTAATTTCAAATCACTTTCTTATGTCATAATCATATATTCATGAAGAGGCATTTGTGTTAGTGATTGTTTAAGCATAGCCTATTTGGTGTCAACAATATAGGCTATCAAATTCAACACAAAAACAACAAATAAAACACTTCATTGATCATCATTAAGCACAAAAAGAGAGCATGAATTAACAAAATGTTGAAGCTACATTAATTAGAGAGCTTTATTACCCCTAAATTAAAGGGGTTTAGCTTCTCATATTTGTCATTTTATTAACAAATGTAGCTAACAACATGAAGGCAAAATGAAAAGGAAAAAGAGAGCAAAATGAAAAGATAAGCTAATTAACTTGCATAAAAGAAAAGAGATCTACACTACAACATAAAAAAGAGGCATGTAAAAGGAAAGAGCATGTATTAATAACATTAAAAAAAGGAAAATTACATGAAAATAAGAATGGCTAAGTAGCCATGAAAAGAGAAAGAGAGCTTTCTTTTATTTTCTAAACTAAAACTAACTAACTAAGAGGAAGATGACTACATGAAACATAAGGGGTATTTATACAAGTTAGAAACCCTAATGCATATTTTTGGGGAGTACCCAAAATGCCCCTTAGGAAGTGTGGAGGCCAAGTAATCATTACCATGTCTTAATCCTCCATTAAGTGTACATGAAGCCATTAACTCTAAAAGCATGTGCATTAGCCTTTAATTTGTACATTAAGGTAGGTGGGTAGGTGGGGTCCTCCATGTTCTTCACTTTGAATTATTTCCATCTTCATTCCTTTGTATTAATTTTGTACATGCATATCTTCATGAAACCACTTCTATTTGAGATCAAAATCCTACAAAAATATATACAAATTTTCAATTAATTTTTCTCAAAGAAATATATGCACACAAATGACCGTTTTGCCCATATATGAAGATGAATATGTGACAATTTGGAATAATTTGAATTTTTGGTTTAAACAAGTTAAAATACCCGATATGATCATTTATTTAATTCAAATAGATTAAATATGGTGGTAAAAATATGCACATTTATGTGCACATCAGTTAATTTACATAAGTGAACAATTTAAAATATCGGCATATCATATTCAATAGTTAAATAACTAACAATTCAAATTTAACAACATACCTAAATCGTTATTTCATGTGAAATCAATTTATCGAGCATATGAATGTCAATTGTGAGTGATTGCTCACCTTCCATGGCAATGGAAACAAGAAGACACGGACATGCATACGAAAACACGCTCGACACGTCAAAGAGCAAGGATAAATACTAAAGTAGATTTAGCTCGAGAATTTGATGAAAACAAATGTATATACATGTGTGTGATATATTTACATTTTTTATTATAAGTACACTTTAAATCCACTTATTAATGGACAAAGTGACAACTCAGGACATGTGCCATGATTCACATGATAAATATATATATAAGTGCACTTACATATAAAAGCTTTTAGTATATAATTTTCTCTGCCAACAAATATATATGTAACAACAACATATATGAGCGTTCATGTATATATATATGTATGTATGTATGTCTGTGTGTGTGTGTATATATATATTTAGTAGAGAAGTAAAGAAATCTAAAATTTCATAGGACCAAACAAAACAAAGATGGACAAAATTCCAGTATACAATATATATATAAAATATATATGAGACTAAGGATATAGTTCTGGAAGACTCAAAAGGTCGAAGGCGTGTCAGGGTTGCATAGCATTCGGGTTGGCTAGGCTCAAGTAGCGGATGGGTTCTTTGGCAGTTGCTGGGCTGTCAAATGGGGTTGAGTCGCTAGCGGTGGCTGTAGCTTGGTAGTGGGAGGAAGCGCATGGGTTTCAGTAGGGGGAGGCTCCGCATATGAAGGTCTGTGGTGTGGCGCAAGGTATGGCTGGGTTCAGGTCTATGTGATGGTGGGCGGAGATGGGTGTTTGGTTGTTCAGGTGTGCTTGGGCGTGGGGACTCTACTAAGGCAGAGGGGTTGTTGCACGTGGAGGAGCATGCGGGATAGGAGAAGATGATGAGGAGGCTAGGGAGGCGGGTCAGTGGGTGGTGGAGAGGCGGTTGCTGTCGTGGAGTGGTGCTCTAGCGGTTCAAGGAGGCAAGGTGTGGATAGGAGGAAGTTTTGGGGTTTTGATCGGCAACAAGAATTGTACAATTCGAAATCCAGTGGGTCCAGATTTTTCGCAAAAATGCTATAATCCAAGCACACTGAAGCTCAAATTGGGTTTCTGGTATCCTATAAATAGGTAAAGCCAAATATATCATAGCTCGGATAAATATCTCACAGCGGAACTGACTAAAATATAAAAGTAGGTAAATACTCACCAAAATAATAATACTTTCTAAACAAGTGTCTCAAAGCTGGAAAGTCTCTGCCATCTACCTAACCTGTAGGATGATATAAGGAAGGGTCAGAACTGAATTTTTGGTGAATGGACAAATTATACACTTCTAAGTTAAATTCTACATACACCGCTTTATTTCCACTTTCTGTTATTTTAGGTTTACTAGGTTTCTAATACTCTTGCCTCTATGCGTGAATCATTCCAATCTACCCCCTAGTAGATTAAAACCTAATAACTAATATATGTGTAGCTATATCTCCAATGACCGTATCAATCATAGGTACCACCCATAGTACCTTCCGTATCCTCCTCAAAAAGGACTCCGTCGTCTTGCTCCTAGAGCATTCTGTGACTATATCTGTAAAAGACAGTTTTGTGAGGCCTACAATAGAAATGTTCCATCGTCTACTATGAAAAAGTAAAACTGCATCCGCACTAGCCTATACTAATGATCAGACATCCACAATGTACCAACTAATGCGTACCTTGAGAACTATACGTTATCGTTCTGTCTACTCCCTGAATCCCGCTTAACATGTTCTACCTTGTATGGAACTCGGTCGGCGATTTTATATATCCGTAAAGGACTACTTCGTTAGGCCTACAATAAATATTCTACTTGGTCTGTCTCTTTTCTCACCGTGGCTGTGGCCCCACATAGCCACCCCTACACTAATTGAAAGACCTTTAAAGAGCTAAGTGGTTGTGCCCTACTACAAACAATTTAAACATCCAATTGGTTGTGCCCCTCATCCAATGTCCCTATAGTGAAAGAATCATTAGCCTTTTGGTTTAACTCTAGTCTTTCCCAAACTCATTTCTTGGTTTGATGCTGCTTCATATTCGCATTCAATTATCATTTTGGGTCCTGCCCACTAAAACCCACTCGCAAGTCAGATTACGCTATCATGCGAATATCCTACTCCAAATATAAACCCTTTTGACTGGCTATAATGGTCCTGCCATGCAAAAGCAATCAATGCATGCTCTCTTGATGGAACACCTACAGACTTTCCTCCCGAGGGACTGCTTCGTTAGGCTTACCCCAGAAGGCCATCCTAAAGCACCCTTATGTATCGTTGAAGTCACGTACTTCCTCTAGCCCAAAATATACAAGATGGACGTGCTTCTTCTGTGCTAAAAATCTATAATAAACTGCTTCGTTAGGTTCTTCATCCTTTGGGCTCCTTAAAATTCATATTACCCTTTTATTAGACCCTAAGTCTAATCTTTTATTTTACGTTTAGTTTACTTTTCTTATTGTGTTGGCTACTTATTTACCCTGGTCAGCATAAGCTTGTCCTAGCCCACTGAGCTATTGTGAGACCATTAGTTCCCGACTGAAAGGGAATGATGTTGGTACAGCCCTGTTTCTATGTTTGCTTATTAACTTAGTGTAAGTTTTAAAATAAGCCTCTTATGTTATTTCTGTTCTATTTGTTTATTAACTTAATCTAAGTCTTAAAATAAGCCTTTTCTGTACTTTCTGTTTGATTATAACGTATGTTATAATTTTACTTGCAATTGTCACTTTTATATTCTTTTATAATTTATATATTATAAATAAAATTATAAGTGTCTCTTTTCTATTCTAGTATGTATTCTTTTATTATGACATTGAATTCTCTTTAATTCTCTTATGTTATACAACAATCTTGTCTTGGGCCTATGACCGACTGTCACAAATTTACTTATCATAATAACTTCTTTTCTTTTATTCTAAAATCTATGCGGTAAATGTAAATCTAGTTACATTACTTCTGGTCTTGTCTAATAATTAACTTGATTTCTTCTTTACTTCCTATAATTCTTCACTTTATTTTCTTATATTCTAGGAAGTAGTTCTATTCTATTTGGTTGGTTACCAAAACTATGCTAAAAATCATTTCATGTTTTAATACTAAATAATGCTATAAACAATAATCCGTAACTGCAAGATATTTTTTAATATTTCTTTACTTTGTGGGTAGTGCAAAATACAGTAATGTCTCTATTTTACACTAAATCCCTTTTTCTTTCCTTTTATTCTTGCGATTACGTTTATCTCTATCTTTTAAATATTAAACTATGGAAATATATTCTCTTTCCTTTTTATTTATTTTTCCCCATTTAGCACAATTTACTATAAATTTCTATTTTTCTCTTTTTATTTCAGTTTTTCTTATTTTACATCTAATTTCTATAAAACAAGTGTATTTCTATTTTAGTCGATATTTGCAAATTCTTTCCTTTAACTATTTTATTCGCCTAAAAAGGAATAAAATGAAGCTAACATTTACAGGCTAAATTTCAACTTTAGAATAGATGTAAATAACTGTAAATTTCTTACTTTTAGGCTTATGCCTTTCTCTAACTGTTAAGCCTAATATTATTCAAATTAAATTTCAACAAAACTAATTACCAAAATAAATGTCGAATTAAAATGTTAAAGGAAATCTAACGATAATATATCATAAACATAGAAGATATATAATTTAAGTCCACTCATGTAAAGTCCTCTTTATCACTTTTAATTTGCTCAGCTTTTCTCCGCTTTTTACCTATTTTGATTCTCTGTAAATTCCTTGATTTGTTTGTGCAATTCTCTGATTTGCTTGTATGTATTTCGTTGCTTAATTTTGTTTTTAGTTTGGGGAAAGATTTGATTAATAGAGTAGAAAGGAAGAGGGAGAAGAGAAGAGGAGTTTGCTGTAAATGACAACAGCGGATTAAGAGACAATAATGTGGGATAGGGTTATGTTACGTTCAATTTATATGTGCAGTGAACAATTAGGAATCCATGTTTCCTTCTAAACAAGATTCTCTCATTAGTTATCCAATTAATTAGATCACACGTACATATACATATACATATACATATACATATACATATACATATACATATACATATACATATACATATACATATACATATACATATACATATACATATACATATACATATACATATACATATATATATATATATATATCCAATATTAATCGATTCTTATACGTTATAATTTCTTACCTATTTGAACACACCAAGTAATACCTCTATTAATTGAATGCATATAAAACATATACTTTTTAATTTATCCATCTTGATTTACCTTCATCATAAAACTAATTACTTTGTTTGATTTTTGTACGCGTTCCAATTTTTTTTAACTTGGTAATAATTGATCCTATAACTGGCGTTTTCTTTAAGATAATTAATTTACATTATTGGCTATTACAAAAATGACATATTCTATGATTAATTGACACCCTTTTTTTAAAATCCTCAACTAATTGCCAATTAATTAGTTGACATGTTTTACCATTTTAATCAATATTAAAATTAATTCCTATGCGTCACTCATCGTACATTTATTAGTTGTACATATTTAAACCGCCAATTCATTATCCAATTAATTGACATATAAGTTTCCCTCTTTTATTAATTGATGCTTACCTAATGCCTTTAATTAATTTCTCAATTAATTGATTGCGTCAATTATAAGTTAATATATGTATGTTATTATTTAATTTATTCCCCACATACATTTCCCTTTATTAGAAGATCCCATAATTAATTAATGTTATAAAAGCGACTTATTCTTTGACCAATTGATGCCTATATCTCTTAGTTATTTCCCCTTTTAATTGATTGATGCGTCAATTAATCACACACTCATTAGTTGCATATATCTATGTAACCTCTTAATTTTTTAAATGCATTTATTTGACATTAATATTTCTCACTGTTTTGCAATTATGTTAAGTCAATTGATTTTATTTATCATTAAAGCATGGGGTGTTACGAGAATAGAGCAAGCACGAGCATTTTTGTAACAACTCGAATTCCAATGGTTCTGGATTTAACGCAAAACATGCTTAAATCCAAGCCTACTGAAGCACGAGTTGGGTTTCTTGTATCCTACACATTGGCAAAGACAAATATATCAGAGCTTAGATAATATCTCATGGCGGAACTAACTAAATATAATAGTAAGTACTCACCAATATAATAACAATTTATAAACAAGTGTCTCAAAGCTGGAAGGTCTTCGCCATCTACCTAACCTGTAGGATGTTATGAGGAGGAGATCAGAACTAACGTTCTGGTGAATGGACAAATTATACACTTCTACGTTTAATTCTACATATAACATTTTATTTCTATTTTCTGTTATACTAGGTTTATTGGGTTTCTAATACTCTCGCCTCTATGAGTGAATCATACCCATCTACTATATACCCATCTACTCCCTAGTGGATTAAAACCTAATAACTAATATATATGTAGCTATATGCCCAATGACTGTATCGGTCCTAGGTACCACCCATAATACCTTTCTTATCCTCCTCGAAAAGGACCCCATCGTCTTTCTCCTAGAGTGTTGTGTGACTATATCTATAAAAGACAGCTTCGTAAGGCCTACAATACAGTTATTCCGTCGTCTGCTATGAAAACGTAAAACTACATCCGCACTAGCCTATACTAATGCTCAGACATCCATAATGTACCACCTAGTGCGTACCTTAAGGACTATACGCTATCGTTCTGTTTATTCCTTGAATCCCACTTAACATGTTCTACCTTATACGGAACTCAGACGGGGATTTTCTATATCTGTAAAGGACTTCTTCGATAGGCCTACAATAAATATTCTACTTGGTCTGTCTCTTTTCTCATCGTGGCTATAGCCCCACACAGCCACCCCTTAGCTAATTGAAAGACCACTAAAGAGCTAATTGGTTGTGCCTTACTGCAAACAATCTAAACATGCAATTGGATGTGCCTCTTGTTAGCACTAGAATTAGTCACTAACACCCTTAAGAGAGATTGTATAGAGATATTAATGAAGAAAGTAAAGTTAAACAGAGGATAGTACATAAATTTAAATGTAGAAAAAACAAACACCAGATTTATAGTGGTTCGGTGTAATTGCCTATGTCCACTTTGAGGTAGATCTTTATTGCTTTTCTCGGTAATCGATTACAGATACAATCCATATGTCAATCACTCAGATACAATTTCTAAGCAAAAAAGATTAAGTCTTGAATGAGTCCTGAATGTGGCAGAGTCTCCCCGGAGTTCTCGAAAAAGGTCCATTTCACTGTGCTCCTGGCTCTCTACTTATAGAAGAAGGTAGGTTGGACTTCCCTGGTGGGCCTAGCAGCTTGGTATCTCGGCCCAATATAAGTAATCTCCAAAGGCCGAACAAAAAATTCCGAATGGTAGAGTGCCGATCAAAATCTTTGTGCCGAACGAAACGACGTATTGCATGAGAGGTGCAGGCCGACCGAGAATCGACGCCAGATGGGGAAGGTGCAAAATGAAGCTGGAATGCCAAATAGTCCAGGAATGATGAGCGAGGCATGAATGTCGAGCGCTCTAGAAGCCGAACTCTCTTGAATGCCAACCGACCCAGTTGTGCCAAACGATGCTGGAATGCCGAACACTCTCTAATGCGGAACGCTCCTAAATGCCGAGCGCTCCTTTAATGCCGAACGCTCCTGACTACCGAACACTCTCTAATGCCGAACGTTCCTGAATGCCGAGCATTCTCTAATGCCTAACGTTCCTGAATGCTGAGCGTTCTCTAATGCCGAACGCTCCTAAATGCCGAGCGCTCCTGAATGTCGAGCGTTCTCTAATGCCGAACGCTCCTAAATGCCGAGCGCTCTTGAATGCCGAGTAGTGTGGAATGCCGAGTGAGTTTGGATGCCGAACAACTTTGTCATGCCGAAAGGCCTTCATTGCCGATCGACCATAGATGCCGAACGGCCTGGTCGTGCTGAACGAGAACGCTGAGTCCTTAGTTGCATGGTCAAACCTCCAGGTAACACTTGCCTCCCAAAGTGCATTACATGATCGAATGTGATGCACTTTGAATCGCGTGTCCTCTGTGCTTCGCTTCGAGCTTTAGCTTTATTTTTCTTCTTGGGTGGCATTTTCTTGTGAATACTGGGTGAGGCAATGCATGCCGAATGTTATGTGAATGCCAAGCAGCATGGCCAAAGCCGAGCGCCTTATATACTGAATGCCCTTAAATGCCGATGCCGAACGATGTCGTCTTGACCGGTTCTACCGGTTATTGTCCCTTTGACTTCCTCTCTTCCCCTATAAAGTTTGGCATTTTTCCTTCTTCTTCTCTTCTTTACTTTCACCTCCGTTATCCTGTATTCACAAACCTCGCCTTTTAAAAAACTCCAATAATTTGACTACCCTTCCTTCCTCGAACTTCATACCCTACATCACCATTTTCCCGAGTCATTCGAAATTAAATAAAGCCGTGCCCTTAACTCTAGAATTCTCTCGAGCTTCAATCTATTTGCTAGGTATCGACCCCTTCTATTTAAATGCTTTCCTTGACTAAAATTTTAATACGAGGCTTAAGTTCGTAAATTAGAACCGTAGCCAATAGGTATTTCATGGATGAAAGGAACGAACTGTGATTAGGGCATGTTCTAGGGCTAGATGACGTGGAGAAAAGGGGAAGTGGTCAGAGGCAAGCACATGAGGGTGTTGATGGAATATGTACTGTGGTTCGATATGGTTCTCTCATGCCAAATGAGATTGGAGGGAAGAGTAGAGGAGGAGCAGGAATTGGCTAGAGCACCAAACAACACGGTCCCGTATGACTTGTCGAACGACTTGACCATGTCGTTCGGTATGGATGGAGGAGAAAGATAAAACCATTGTTAAGGACGAAGTGCCGAGCGTTGGGGCTCAGCATAACCTCGGCTTGGCATGATTCGCCACATGCCGAGCAATGGGGTAGAAAAATAGGGAGAAATACGAATTTGATAGGATGCCGAATGATATTTCGGTCGAACAGCTCGTAGGCCGAACGGTCATGAATGCCGAACGGTAGTTAGGCCGAACAACATTTTGGCCGAACAATACTTAGGTCGAACAACATTTTGACCGAACGATACTTAGCCCGAACAACACTTTGACCGAACGATACTTAGGCCGAACACCACTTAGACCGAACGATACTTAGGACGAACAACATTTTGACCGAACGATACATAGGCGAACAACATTTCACCTTGCCTAATCATAAGACAAAAACAAAGACACAGACGTAAGCATACTGGCATATTGAACTAATCTGGACTGATAACTTTCTAGTTCCAATTATCATAAGCCTGAACTAAAATCGATAAAAATAGATAAAAGCTTTTGGCATACAGTGTCAATGTCTGAGTCCAAAATTGAAAACATTGCAAGGCTGCTTTTCGGAGACGGTCAACGATGACGGTCTTCAAAGATGACAGTTCAAAGTCCAACTTTATACCATCAACTCTGTGACTTATAATTTCTTAGCACTTATACTTGAATTATCACACTAGTTCACACAACACACTGGAGGGGGGGGGAATATTTATGTTCTTAAGTCTAACATCGATTGTTTTTCAAGTATAGTTCAAACAGGTACTCTACTAGATTCAATTTCTATCAAGGATGTCTAGGCAATCTAGCTCCGTCACGATCTCAGATAGACCTGGGCCGTCTTCTAAACAAGGAGTCGTAGATACTTCAAACCCATCGACTTCTCCTGCTCATAACTTAGCTCCCGACGCCCTAGAGGCATTAATTTTCCTGGATAACCCGGTTGATTCACAGGCTTCGAAGATTAATGAAAGTGCACTCCATCGGATATGCTCTGTCCACAGAATTTCCTTCGACGATGTATTAGTTCCATCGGGGCACAATCGTCCACACTTGCCCCAGTTGGATACACAGCTTGTAATAAGCTTATGTGCTGGGTCGGCAGTGTGCCATTGTTCAACTTATTACTTCGGGACCTGCTGCAATACATTGACATTGCCCCATCGCAACTACACCCGAACAGTCACGCCTTCATCTACGGTACCTACATCCTTTTCATGAATGTCCTTTCCAGGCCTCCAACCCTGGGTGACATCAGATATATATATGATCAAGAAGCAGAGAGATAGCCCCTCTTTCATGTTTCTCGAGCTGCACCACAAATGCCAAATCTTAACTGGGGCATGCAGCAAGTTCGCCCTGTACAAGCAGGAATGGTTTTATATGCGTTGCCCTCCTGGTTTCACGAGGAGATGAGTGGAAGGAAGTAAGTCTTTTCTCTCGACCGATATTCATGCTTGGTCAACGCCGTGCCTTTTCTAACTCTTTTTTCCGTCTTTTTATGTATCAATCCATGTCCTGACGGCCGCTGATATTCTGAAGCCGTCGAAGCAATTAGACCCCTTCCTGCCGAAGAACGAGACATCCGATCTCTCATTTCGAATGAGTCACTTATGAGGTTTGGACTGTTGGCAGAAGGCCGTCGGATAAGCCTTCCTCAAGGCGTTACCAAACCCAGGCCCACCTCGGGCAAAGGGAAAAAACAAGCCGAGTCTTCAGCACGCAACGCTCATGGCGCACTAGATGAAGGAGAAATCAAAGAAAACGAAACACCTGAAGCACAATATGAGAACGTTGGTCCTACTCAGGACCCACTAGTCGAATTTCACGACATCGAAACATCATCCTCCCCTTCGAAGAGGAAAAAGAAACTAACGTACAAGATAAGGAGGGAAAAAGTTGGCACAACCTCTAAAGTTACTCTTATTCCGACAGAGAAAGAGGCTTCCTCACAATGTTTAGAAATTTCTTTAAAGGGACTGTCGAACCTCTCCATGCCTGACGATCTACTTAACTATGATTTTGACGATCCGGAGGCACTTAAACTTCACGTGCCCATCAGAGGTGATGCAGCCGTTCCAGCCCAAACTCAGGGAGAAAAAACACCCATTTGTAAAGAAACTGGTCTGTCGGGGGAAAACACCAGGACGCACACAAACACATGCACGTCACCTTGCACTTAAATTTCCGTCGTCACACTACTCTTTGCTAATTCGTTGTTTTTTTAAATTCTATGCAGGTGACATGGGGCGTACATATGGAATCGATCATCTCTGCAGGTCGTTTATCTTCCATCACTCTGGACAGGACTCAGGTTACGGAAGACGTTGGGATAGAGACGGTGATGGCGATAGGGAGTACCATTCCCGGGACTCATCATCTCGGAAGAAAACATATTATCAGTCCAAGTACCACCAACATCCCTCTTCTCACTCGGAACAAAGCAAAGATAAGCATGGCCATAAGGGGTCGCAATCCGATGTTCCTCGAGATCAATACTCCGATTCCTCTTCCACGCGTCAGTCTCGGGATCCTCACAGGAGAGCTGAACTTTCAAAGCCGTCTCCTCCTGTTCCCGCAACAAATCCAACAGTATCGGAGAGACTGGCCGAGCTTAAAGTTAAATTTCCAAAGATCTGCTTTGATGGTCTGAAGTTCCTCCCGGCGATCCACCATATACCTGGAGTTGTTAAGCAGAGCGCTATCGCCTGTACCAACGACGTCTATGTTCAACATGACGCGTTCGTTCATCTTACTGAGAAAGTGTTTGAAGTCTCCGTAGAACGCCAACATGAGATTGATTGCCTGAAGCTTGAGGCTATTCATGACAATGACATTATAAAAGCTCAGGACGAAGAGATTGCGTCTTACAAATCTAAGCTTGAGGCCGCCCAACAAAGCGCCAAAGATATCGTCAAAGCCGTAACTCGTTTGGAATCAACTCACAAAAAAGAAATCGACGAGGCGGTACAACGCTGTGGGGCTTTATCTTTGGAGAAAGACTCGGTGCAAAAAGAGAGGGATGCATTCTGCCTCCGAGTCAAAGAACTTGAGAAGAGACTCCCCAAAGAGAAAGAAAAAAAGATTGCTGCCCAAGAAGGGTCGCAACGGTACTGCGATGAGATCGTTGCAACGCGACTCCTAAAGGCGAAAATTAAGGGCGGGCTTTCTAAAGTTGAGGTGCTGAAGGATAAAGCCCGTGAAGAGGGAAAAAAGATAGCATCTGCGGAGATCGACTCCCGCCTTGAGGCGGCCAAGGAATAAGGTTGGGAAGAGGTCAAAAGCATGTTCGACCCGCTTATTGCCGAATTCAACGCCCACGTTCTCATGCACTGGGACTTAACTTTCCTAGGCGAGGGCTATCTTGAATCTTTGGTCGAGGCGTGGGAGACCTTAATTGAAATCCAGAAGGCCGAACACGGTATCGAGGAGGTTGATGAGGGGGCTCTGATAAAAGACTTCCTTAAGGGAAACGAGCCTTCAGACCGGTCAGCGACTAAAGCCCTTTATTGCAAAGGCTCCCCCTCGATGAAAGGGAACGAAGTTATCGCGGTCCATCCGGGATCGAGTCTCCAGCTCATGTGCCTACCCAGCCTGCCGGTCGGCCGATACTCGATCCTTTTGAACAGCACATCGGCTATGACCCGGACGACCCTGGCCTTGGTGTTCATGATTTGTCCCCTGCTCCAGAGGGTGAGACCCCCCTGACGGCTGAGAGCCAGCCGGAACTTGGTAAGCAACTCTTTTGCTTTAACATTCCAAGGGTTTTCATTTTTCATCAGAAGCTATCACACTCTAATACTTGCTTTTCATGATTTTGTGCAGGCCATTCTGATCTTGAGCCCACTTCGAGGAGCAATGTCGCCAAGGAGGTGAGGAAAAAAATGAGTGAAGCCACTCACGCAGGAGAGGCTCCTGGTCCAGATGCTCAGGTGATCGGAGTGCTTGATGAGGACAAATCTGAGACTTCCTCTCCCATTGATGGGAGTTATGAAGTTGAAATTACAGGCGTCTCTGAGCACACGTTCGAACTGAGCACAAAGGAGCAGCTTGAGAAAGAGAAGGAAAAGACGATCAAGATCAAGGTCGAACCTCAAGCTGTGGACCTAGACGATCCTTTGAACAAACCGTGGAAGGTCATCCTCCCAGGTAGGTCTGAGATGACCCACTTTCTTACTCAATTTTTTTTTTTTTTACTAGTGTTGTATATGTTTTTTTTTCCAGTGGTCATCTACTCAAGAGAACATCCCTTCTAGTTTCTCCCCTTTCCAGGATCTTTCAATCAATATAAAAATATTGTTATACTCAAATTATTTTGAACACTCATATATGAAAACATGTGTGAATAATATCTTGTGTTTTAAATCAGAGTAAAGGAGTTTTGGAAGCAAAGAAAATTTACTTTGAAATTCCCTGTGTGGTTTCCCCCCATAGCAAAATAATTTCCAAAAGTGGTTTTTCTGTCTTACTTAAATTTTTACAAGTTCCTAATGTAAAATTTTCTAGTCTTAGCATTTATTTACACTCCTATGATTTTAGTTTTACATAGACTGTATTTATTGCCCGTGCTTGTGTATACATGTACTCTGTGCATGTATATGTCTTTGTAAATTTCAAGTACTCATTTTTCATTTTTACCAAAATAACTGAATCTTCCATAGGCCTTTGGGTTATTAAGTTTAAAATATTTTAAGATGGTTGAACCCAGGCTTGATAAAGTGGTCAAGTTAGCCTTACTTTTCTTGCATGCATTTATACACATATTATAATCTTTTCTGGGTTCTCCTTTGGGCAATTCAAAACTTCTGTTTAACAGATTTCTATTTCATCTTTAGACCTGAATTCCTCACATCAACTACTGGATTTCTTTTTTTTTAGTTCATACATGGTTGACATCTCAGATTTCTTACTCTTTAATTAAATCATTCTATAAGCTAAGAAAAGAAACTTCATTACTCAGTAAAACATTTTTCAAAAGCAACCTATAAGTTCTAGCTGAGACACACAATTAAATCCAATTCTTACAAACAGAAGACAACATCACTTTCTTTCTAAACAATTTGAACAACATAACATATCATACATTTGACATAAACTTCTATTCTTAATATCAGAAAGCATGTAACTATTGCATCCCAATTCTTAAGCAACTAACACATCCAGAGCTTGGTCATTGAAGTACTTATTTACCTACACAATCACCATGGACTGCCTCATAAATTTATGAGACACCCAATGGTGAACAAACACGCAAAGGGTCAGACAAAATTGTCTGGTATGAGCAATCTACTGAAATCATATCCTTATTCTAATTTTGTTTATTGTTTGAGTATTTTTCATGAACAAAGGGGTATCAGTATCCTCTCTGTGCCATTTCTGTGAGGCCTATACTTCATGTCAATGCAAACTGACTAAGTGTGATTCAAGCAATTTAATCCAGGAAAAACAATCATAAGATTCAACAAATAAACATCCTAAGCCATCCAATACAAACACAAGTACAACCATCAAGTCCCCTTTCAATTTTTTTCTTACTAGCCATCAGGGTTGCACCCAAACCTCACTTGACCCTATTCCTATTGTTCTTCATCAAATGTCAGTTTAAGATCTGTAGCTACTTTCTCTTGTTAATACACACATTGCCTGGGACCAATCTCTGTTAACCCAGCACACTCTGGCCCCTGGGTATAAACATACCATGTGTGAGCTTGCAATATTCCCCTTGCCAAGCCATCTTTTGTAGCCCAAAGATCTTTAGTCCTTAGTTATCTTACTAAGTGTTATTCCATTTTTTTCCCCTTAATTATGCTAATCCCCTCTGTAGATCACATTTCAATCAGAGAAAAACAAATAACTCAGCCATCATGCATTGACTCAAGGAATAATGGATCATATTCCCATAAACATGGGTTTAATCACACAAACTGGTATATATTCTCAGTACACACATTATTCAGATCATGGGTTTTGAGTGGATCATGTTTATAAATATATGGTCATAAATAGTTTTCTCTGTTGCATCCATTTGCCTCTGGTTTAATCAGATACTCACAAATTCATGAGATCTGGCTAAACCATAAGCCTTTATTCAAATCTGGATTTATTTGTAAATATGGAAGTTCAGCACATGTATAACATTGCACTTCTATATTTCCTTTTATTTAATCATGAGATAACAACAATTCCATGCTGCAGTCCCATTTTCCCCATTTCAGACCAAAGATTTACAACATAATTACTGAGATCTGAAACAGATAATTATATGCAGAAAACCCATAAGGGAAAACATTTCATTTCAAGGTTAATCCATACACAAATGATCGTTTAAACAAGAGATCCATAAACCATATTTTCTGGGTATATCAACATGAAGGGTTAAACACTTAAACAAATCATCAATACCAAGATAAACACAAATTAAATAAATGAAATATAACTCTATTTATGCTGCCTTGATATTTAGGACTTAATGCCAGGTTTTTCAGTGAGATTACTCACCTCACTTCCTTTCCTAAGCCTTCCTTTTCCGTTGATCTTCTATTTCCTCTTATCCCTAATGGTCAGTGTTCCTCATTTCCTCTGGTTTGTATTTCCATTACTATTTTTTTTCTGTTTTAAAAATAATGACAAATCTCACTATCCCTTAAGCCCTCTTATACCAGACCCTGGTTGCCACTAGGGTTTTAAAAATTTACCTAATGTCAAGTTTACCCTGTCACTTATGATCAGCCTCTCATTCTATTTCAAGAGAAAATGGGTAAGTGGCCCTTATTTCTACTAACAGAAATTTTATCTTACTACCCCGGTCACTTTATTTGCATGATCTCTGTTTTTTTTAAGCTAAGGAAATTGCTAAAAGTAGATAAAGTATTTATTCAACAACTCATACCATTTCCATGCAATTTCTAATACTCTTTTTTTTTCCAGCCTGTATTTGTTTAAAATACATGTATACTGCCTATATTTCTATCCTTGCCTAAGCCTTGATTTTTTTTCTCTTTTTACTCTTTTTAAGTATTCACCATCATCTGCATATATTTACTCCAGCCTATATATCTTTATTTCCTTTATACTAACTTGTTTTAAAGATATAACCATGTCTGCAATAATTATGTTTACATGCCTATTTATTTGTAATTTATCCATTCTAACTCACAAATTTATTCCTGCCTATTTCATTTTGCAGAAAATTATGTGCATGTGTGTGCACTGTCTTGTGCACCTGTACATATTTTTTTTAAAAAAAAAACTGAACTAAATCATAAAATTGCTTCACAAAATCAGGGTTATCACATATACCCCTCCATTTAGGAATTGTGTCTCACAATTTTTTTTTATACTTAGATTAAGTATTATCAATCCAGAAAAGCAATCATTTTCAAACCAAACCCCTTTTTTTTAAACTCTATGCATAAGAGAAAAAACAAAAATTCATAATGCATACTTAATCAAAACATCTATCTGTATGTATATATCATACCTTTCATTTAATCAAACAATTGTGGATAATCATTTCTGATTTTGTCTTCCACCTCCCATGTGCAATCATTTGGTCAAGACTCCATTGCACTTTTACTAGTTTTATTTCTTTGTTTCTCAATTTCTTGATCTCCTTTGCAACTATGCCTACAGGCTTCTTCTCATATACCATTCTGGGGTCAATCTGCACTTTCTCAGGGGATTTTAAAATTGTTTCCATATCATGAACCCACTTTCTTAACTGAGATACATGAAAAACATCATGCATTGCCCTCATTTCCTCGGGCAATTCTAACTTATATGCTACACTTCCAATTCTTTCTAGAATTTTATATGGTCCTATATACCTTGGAATCAGCTTCCCTTGTTTTCCAAATCTCAAAATCTTTTTCATGGGTGATACTTTAACAAATACATAGTCTCCAACATCATATTGCACTGCCTTTCTCCTCTGATCAGCATACTTCTTTTGCCTATCTTGGGCAGAAGCAATTCTTTTTCTAATCAAAGCTATCTTTTCAGAAGTTTCTTTTACATTTTCTGGTCCTAAGACCACCTTCTCCCCAGATTCAATCCAACTTGAAGGTGATAAACATGGTCTACCATAGAGTGCTTCAAAGGGTGCCATGCCTATACTACTGTGATAGCTATTATTGTATGCAAACTCTGCTAAAAATATGTGATCTTCCCAGCTTCCTCCCCAATCCAATATACATGCCCTCAGCATGTCTTCAAGTATTTTATTCAAAATTTCTGTTTGACCATCAGATTGAGGGTGATATGATGTACTCAAGCATAGATCAGTCCCCATTGCTTTGTGAAAACTTTGCCAAAATTTTGAAGTGAAGATGGTATCTCTATCACTTACTATAGTTTTTGGTAATCCATGCAATCTAACTACTTCCTTAATAAATAATTGAGCTAATGTGCATGCATTCCTTTCTGATTTTACAGGTATGAAATGAGCTGATTTAGTTAGCCTATCTACTACAACCCAAATACTATCATTTCCCCTCCTAGTTTTGGGCAAACCATCAATGAAATCCATTGATATATCTTCCCATTTCCACTGTGGTATTTGTAAAGGTTGAAGCATCCCTGAAGGTCTATGGTATTCAGCTTTTACCTGTTGACAAACCATGCACTTAGACACATATAATGCCACTGCACTCTTCATACCACTCCACCAATAATCTCTCTTGAGGTTATGATACATTCGGGTGCTTCCTGGGTGTATGGTATACTTGCTTTTGTGATAAGTATCTAAAATTTCTTGCTTCAATTCTTCAGTGCTAGGAACACATATCCTTTTTCATTTCTTCAAATAGCCTTGCTTATTCAATTGAAATCCTTCCACTGCTTCACCATTTAATATCCGAGTCTTCTTCTCAAGTAAAAATGGATCTTCTTCTTCTCAAGTAAAAATGGATCTTGATCTTGTAACTTTACAATTTTACTTTTCAATTCTGATCCCAAAGTAACAAAACTCAACTTTCCTATTTCTTCCTTCTCACTGCATATGTTCATATTTTCCACACTGTCCCTTTCCACCTCTGAATCAATCAGTAATGATAAAGTATTAAATTCTTCTATCATCAATCTAGCTATATTGGCATGTTGTCTACTTAAAGCGTCTTCCACTTTATTAGCTTTGCCAGGTGTATACAATATTTCAAAATCATATGAGGCTAAGAGTTCAATCCATCTTTGCTGCCTCATGTTCAATTCTTTTTGTGAAAACAAATATTTGAGTGACTTATGATCTGTGTATACTTCAAATTTTGCCCCTAACAAATAATGTCTCCATAACTTAAGAGCATACACTATAGCAGCCAATTCAAGATCATGTGTAGCATACTTTACCTCACTGGGCTTCAACTGTCTAGAGGCATAAGCTATCACTTGATGTTGTTGCATCAACACTGCCCCAAGTCCTTGACCACTTGCATCAGTATATATCACCAAATTCTCATTTCCTTCAGGCACCTTTAATATTGGGGCTTGTACTAGTGCTTCTTTTAACCTCCCAAAGGCTTTCTCACACTCCTCAGTCCAAACAAAAGCCTGATTCTTTCTAGTTAATCTAGTCAATGGAATTGAAATTTTTGCAAAATCCTTCAAAAACCTTCTATAATACCCAGCCATTCCCATAAATGACCTGACCTCTGTGACACTAGTAGGCCTTTCCATGCTTGCACTGCCATCACCTTATTGGGGTCTACAGATATGCCTTTTTCTGATATCACATGACCTAAAAAGTTTACTTCATTTTGCCAAAAAGAACACTTTGAAAATTTTGCTTTCAAATTTTCTTGTCTTAATTTCTGTAGTACTATATGCAAATGATTCTCATGCTCTTCAACTGACTTAGAATAAATTAAGATATCATCAATAAATATCAATACAAATTTATCCAAGTATTTTCTAAAAATTCTATTCATCAAATCAACAAAGTAAGAGGGAGCATTTGTAAAACCAAAGGCATCACTAAAAATTCATAAAGTCCATACCTAGTATTTAAAGCTGTATATTTAATGCTTTCCTCTTCTACTTTCATTTGATGAAATCCTGAGGCCAAATCAAGTCTAGAGAATATTTTTGCACCACTCAATTGATCAAAGAGATCATCAATTCTTGGTAAGGGGTATTTGTTTTTAACTGTGATTTTATTTAACTCTCTATAATCAATACATAATCTAAGAGATCCATCTTGCTTCTTAACAAAAACTACTGGTGCTCCCCATGATGAGCTACTAGGTCTGATAAAGCCTTTTTCTTCAAGTTCAACAAGTCGCTTTTTCAATTCTATTAATTCTTTAGGCCCCATTCTAGTTGGTCTTTTAACAATTGGGTTTGCTCCTGGAATAAGTTTAATAGAAAACTCCGCTGGTCTATGGTTGACAACCCCTTTTACTTCACCAAACACATCAGCATATTGATTTACTATAGGGATTTCTTCTATTGCAGGCATGTGCTTTTCACTAGACAAAGTAATAAGGGTGGCTGTGTTCCTGTTCTTATTCACTTCACAAAGAACAACTGCTTATTTCCCATCAGAAGTTCTCAAAGATATGGTAGAGATTTCCATGTTTATAACAACCCTATATTTTCTTAACCAATCAACCCCTAAAATAACTCCTATACCTGGGTATTTCGACACATATAGGTCTGCACTAAACACATATCCCCCTATATTCAATCCTAGTTGCGTACACATCATACCCAAAACACAGGAATTTCCTAAAGGACTTTTAATAAGTAATGGCTTATCAACAATGATACAATTCAATTTTAGTTGTTGTACAATATCATGAGAAATTAAGGAGTGTGTAGCCCCAGTATCATACACTACTACAAAAGGTATGGAGTGAATAAGTAATGTACCTTCAACTTGGCTATGCTTCTCAACATTTGGTCCCTCAGTTGCTTTGCCTTTCACCTCCAAAGTACTCATTTTTCCTTGCTTAAACTCTGGGCAGTTCCTCCTTATGTGACCTTCCTTTCCACACCGGTGACATTTAAAGGATGCTGGTTTAGGATTTGTACACCTATTTTTCATGTGTCCCTCTTGTCCGCAATTATAGCAAGTGATTTTCTTCTTAACTTCAGCAGTTTTGATTTCTTCTGATTTCTTGGTGGAAGTTACCTCTGCTTTCTTTTTGTCATAAGGGTGAAACTTTCCCTTTCCCTTCTTATTTTGGTTATTTTTAAATGCTCTGAAATTTTCTCTGGCTTTATCATGTTGTTCAAAGCTCAAAGCCAGATCCAAAACTTGATCAAAGGTCCTGTCCTTATATGGTAGCATAGCTCTACTAATGTGGGCATTCAGTCCTTGGATATATCTGCCATTTTTAGCCTCTTTAGTTGTGATAAGCACTACACTGTACTTGGCTAAGGATTCAAACTTTTGTGTATATTCAGCTACACTCATAGTTCCCTGTCTTAGTTTACTAAATTCTTCTAGCAAAGACTCTTTAGCTGATGCAGGTACAAATCTCCCTTCCAACATCTCTTTAAACTGGTTCCATGTCACCTCCCCTTCAGGTCTTCCAGCTATAATAACTTCCCACCAATCCAAAGCTGCTCCTCTCAGTTGTCTAGATGCTATTAACCTCTTCTTTTGGTCTTCAACTTGCATATCAGCAAATATTCTATCCAAAATTCTGAGCCAATTTTGAACTCCCATAATCCCTTCTATTCCATCAAAAGTCTTGCCTCCACGATTGGTAAAGGTCTTGAGAAGTTTGGAAAGCTCTTCATGTGGATTTTCTTGCCTGTTACCTACTCCATCCCTTAGGGCTCTCATAAATTCTTGCATATTCATCATAGGTGGTTCACTTGGTCCTACATCTGGTTGTCTAGGTCTCACCATAGTTCTATGGATACAATACTTGAGTTAGTCCATTATTTATTCTTTTATAAGTTAACCTATTCTAGCTTACTACCATTTAATCATAACAGATATTATATCAGTATAAAACAAAGCATTCAAGACAGTCAATGCTTTCACACATTCAAGACAAACAAGTTTATCTAAATTTTTTTTTTTGCTATGTTATTTAACAACATAGCTCTGATACCAAATGAGATGACCCACTTTCTTACTCAATTTTTTTTTTACTAGTGTTGTATATGTTTTTTTTTCCAGTGGTCTTCTACTCAAGAGAACATCCCTTCTAGTTTCTCCCCTTTCCAGGATCTTTCAATCAGTATAAAAATATTTTTATACTCAAATTATTTTGAACACTCATATATGAAAACATGTGTGAATAATATCTTGTGTTTTAAATCAGAGTAAAGGAGTTTTGGAAGCAAAGAAAATTTACTTTGAAATTCCCTGTGTGGTTTCCCCCCATAGCAAAATAATTTCCAAAAGTGGTTTTTCTGTCTTACTTGAATTTTTACAGGTTCCTAATGTAAAATTTTCTAGTCTTAGCATTTATTTACACTCCTATGATTTTAGTTTTACATAGACTGTATTTATTGCCCGTGCTTGTGTATACATGTACTCTGTGCATGTATATGTCTTTGTAAATTTCAAGTACTCATTTTTCATTTTTACCAAAATAACCAAATCTTCCATAGGCCTTTGGGTTATTAAGTTTAAAATATTTGAAGATGGTTGAACCCAGGCTTGATAAAGTGGTCAAGTTAGCCTTACTTTTCTTGCATGCATTTATACATATATTATAATCTTTTCTGGGTTCTCCTTTGGGCAATTCAAAACTTCTGTTTAACAGATTTCTATTTCGTCTTTAGACCTGAATTCCTCACATCAACTACTGGATTTCTTTTTTTTTAGTTCATACATGGTTGACATCTCAGATTTCTTACTCTTTAATTAAATCATTCTATAAGCTAAGAAAAGAAACTTCATTACTCAGTAAAACATTTTTCAAAAGCAACCTATAAGTTCTAGCTGAGACACACAATTAAATCCAATTCTTACAAACAGAAGACAACATCACTTTCTTTCTAAATAATTTGAACAACATAACATATCATACATTTGACTTAAACTTCTATTCTTAATATCAGAAAACATGTAACTATTGCATCCCAATTCTTAAGCAGCTAACACATCCAGAGCTTGGTCATTGAAGTACTTATTTACCTGCACAATCACCATGGACTGCCTCATAAATTTATGAGACACCCAATGGTGAACAAACACGCAAAGGGTCAGACAAAATTGTCTGGTATGAGCAATCTACTGAAATCATATCCTTATTCTAATTTTGTTTATTGTTTGAGTATTTTTCATGAACAAAGGGGTATCGGTATCCTCTCTGTGCCATTTCTGTGAGGCCTATACTTCATGTCAATGCAAACTGACTAAGTGTGATTCAAGCAATTTAATTCAGTAAAAACAATCATAAGATTCAACAAATAAACATCCTAAGCCATCCAATACAAACACAAGTACAACCATCAAGTCCCCTTTCAATTTTTTTCTTACTAGCCATCAGGGTTGCACCCAAACCTCACTTGACCCTATTCCTATTGTTCTTCATCAAATGACAGTTTAAGATCTATAGCTACTTTCTCTTGTTAATACACATTGCCTGGGACCAATCTCTGTTAACCCAGCACACTCTGGCCCCTGGGTATAAACATACCATGTGTGAGCTTGCAATATTCCCCTTGCCAAGCCATCTTTTGTAGCCCAAAGATCTTTAGTCCTTAGTTATCTTACTAAGTGTTATTCCCTTTTTTTTCCTTAATTATGCTAATCCCCTCTGTAGATCACATTTCAATCAGAGAAAAACAAATAACTCAGCCATCATGCATTGACTCAAGGAATAATGGATCATATTCCCATAAACATGGGTTTAATCACACAAATTGGTATATATTCTCAGTACACACATTATTCAGATCATGGGTTTTGAGTGGATCATGTTTATAAATATATGGTCATAAATAGTTTTCTCTGTTGCATCCATTTGCCTCTGGTTTAATCAGATACTCATAAATTCATGAGATCTGGCTAAACCATAAGTCTTTATTCAAATATGGATTTATTTGTAAATACGGAAGTTCAGCACATGTATAACATTGCACTTCTATATTTCCTTTTATTTAATCATGAGACAACAACAATTCCATGCTGCAGTCCCATTTTCCCCATTTCAGACCATAGATTTACAACATAATTACTGAGATCTTAAATAGATAATTATATGCAGAAAACCCATAAGGGAAAACATTTCATTTCAAGGTTAATCCATACACAAATGATCATTTAAACAAGAGATCCATAAACCATATTTTCTGGGTATATCAATATGAAGGGTTAAACACTTAAACAAATCATCAATACCAAGAGAAACACAAATTAAATAAATGAAATATAACTCTATTTAGGCTGCCTTGATATTTAGGACTTAATGCCAGGTTTTTCAGTGAGATTACTCACCTCACTTCCTTTCCTAAGCCTTCCTTTTCCTTTGATCTTCTATTTCCTCTTATCCCTAATGGTCAGTGTTCCTCATTTCCTCTGGTTTGTATTTCCATTACTATATTTTTTTTTCTATTTTAAAAATAATGACAGATCTCACTATCCCTTAAGCCCTCTTATACCAGACCCTGGTTTCCACTAGGGTTTTAAAAATTTACCTAATGTCAATTTTACCCTGTCACTTATGATCAGCCTCTCATTCTATTTCAAGAGAAAATGGGTAAGTGGTCCTTATTTCTACTAACAGAAATTTTATCTTATTACCCCGGTCATTTTATTTGCATGATCTCTATTTATTTTTTTAAAGCTAAGGAAATTGCTAAAAGTAGATAAAGTATTTATTCAACAACTCATACCATTTCCATGCAATTTCTAATACTCTTTTTTTTCAGCCTGTATTTGTTTAAAATACATGTATACTGCCTATATTTCTATCCTTGCCTAAGCCTTGATTTTTTTTCTCTTTTTACTCTTTTTAAGTATTCACCGTCATCTGCATATATTTACTCCAGCCTACATATCTTTATTTCCTTTATACTAACTTGTTTTAAAGATATAACCATGTCTGCAATAATTATGTTTACATGCCTATTTATTTGTAATTTATCCATTCTAACTCACAAATTAATTCCTGCCTATTTCATTTTGCAGAAAATTATGTGCATGTGTGTGCACTGTCTTGTGCACCTGTACATATTTTTTTTTAAAAAAAACTGAACTAAATCATAAAATTGCTTCACAAAATCAGGGTTATCACAAGGTCCAAACCCATGGATGTTCCTCGTACTTCTTCAGCTGTCACTCCCTCGTCTAAGAAAGCTATCAAGGGTAAACGTACCGGGGAGGAGTCATTTGGCAAAAAGTCGAAGAAGTCGAAGAAGTAGTCTTCGCTCTCGTTCAACAAGAGCTAGTTTAGATTATGTAATTATTTTTGTTTTCGTAGTTTATGTAAATAAACTTTTGATCCAAGCTTTGGAGGAGTTGTAATAGAAACTTATTTTTGATAAATAAAACTTAGTTCTTTTCCCTCTCAGAGGACTGTTGTTGTTTGGTTTTTTGGTATAACCGTGGTCAAAACTCGAGCTACTACGAGTTATGTGAACTTCTCGATTCATCTTCAAACAAGTTGACAACTTTCTTGTATTTGCACATTCTTTTATCCCACGCTCTAGGGTCTTAGAATATTTTCTAATCCATACGCCAAGGGCTTGATGACTTCAAGTCATTTATATCCAGTCCACCCTCAGGGGGCTTGGTCATATAAATCGTTTATACTCTGGTCCGCACTCTGGGGACTCAGAGTACTTCAGTCCGCACTCCGGGGACTTGGAGATTTTTAGTCGCTTACACTCGAGTTCACACTCTGAGGACTTAGAGTACTCCAATCCACACTCCTGGGACTTGGAGATTTCGAGTTCTTTGTACTCGAGTCCGCACTCTTGGGAGTTAGAGTACTCCAATCCGCACTCCTGGGACTTGGAGAGTTCGAGTCATTTATACTCGAGTCCGCACTCAGGGGACTTAGAGTACTCTAGTCCTCACTTTGAGGACTTGAAGATTTCGAGTCGTTTATACTCGAGTCCATGCTCTTGGGACTTAGAGTACTCCAATTCGCACTCCGAGGACTTGGAGATTTCGGGTCGTTTATACTCGAGTCCATGCTCTGGGGACTTAGAGTACTCCAGTCCACACTCCGGGGAATTGGAGATTTTGAGTCGTTTATACTCGAGTCCACGCTCTGGGGACATGGAGTACTCCAGTCCGCACTCCAAGGACTTGGAGATTTTGAGTCATTTATACTCGAGTCCGTGCTCTGGGGACTTCGAGTACTACAGTCCGCACTTCGGGGACTTGGAGATTTTGAGTCGTTTATACTCGAGTCTGCACTCTGGGGACTTAGAGTACTCCAATCCGCACTCCGAGGACTTGGAGAGTTCGAGTCGTTTATACTCGAGTCTGTGCCCTGGGGACTTAGAGTACTCCAGTCCGCACTTCTGGGACTTGGAGAGTTCGAGTCATTTATACTCGAGTCTGCACTCTGGGGACTTAGAGTACTCTAGTCGTTACTCCAAGGACTTGGAGATTTCGAGTCGTTTATACTCGAGTCCATGCTCTGGGACTTAGAGTACTCCAGTCCGCACTCCGAGGGCTTGGAGATTTTGAGTCATTTATACTCGAGTCCACGCTCTGGGGACTTAGATTACTCCAGTCCGCACTCCGGGGACTTAGAGATTTTGAGTCGTTTATACTAGAGTCCGCGCTCTGGGAACTTGGAGTACTCCAGTCCGCACTCCGGGGACTTGGACATTTTGAGTCGTTTATACTCGAGTCCGCGCTTTGGGGACTTCGAGTACTCCAGTCCGCACTCTGGGGACTTAGAGATTTTGAGTCGTTTATAATCGAGTTCGCACTCTGGGGACTTACAGTATCCCAGTCCGCACTCTGGAGACTTGGAGAGTTCGAGTCATTTATACTCGAGTCCTCACTCTGAGGACTTAGAGTAGTCCAGTCCGCACTTTGGGGACTTGGAGATTTTGAGTCGTCTATACTCGTTCATACGTCAAACAAAGTAATGTATCTCTTAGTCATTTGTTACAGCATTATCATACGCAGAAACATCGATAATTCATGGGAATAAGAAATGGCTTCAAGCCTTTATTAATGCAAATAAACTAAATTGTCTTTTTACATGCCGTAAACTAGGAATAAAAACTTGCTGGAAATAAATGCAACTAAAATATGATAGAAATGAACTAAGTGTAATAATGCCGCAGATGTTCACCATTCCATACTGGGGGAGTGTCGCACCATCGACGGTCGGTAGCTTGAAAGTTCCTTCTCCAAGCTTCCGTTCGATGATGTATGGACCTTCCCATGCGGGGATCATGTGTAATGGAACTGGGAAAACTCGTTTCAAAATGAGATCACCCACGCCAAAGATTCTCAGTCAAACTTTTTCATTATAATATCGAGCAACTTGGTGCCTGTACGTGGCTGCTCTTAAATTAGCTTCTTCGCATTTTTCATTAATGAAGTCCAACGATTCCAGCAAAAGATCTCGATTTGACTCAGGGTCATAATAAGTTACCCGATGTGATGGAACTTCAAGTTCCATGGGTATGATAGCTTCCATGCCATATGCTAATGCGAATGGAGTGTGGCCAGTCGCGGACTTATAGGTGGTTCTGTAAGCCCAAAGTGCTGTCGGAAGCTCATCCACCCACTTGGCTCTAGCCTTTTCGAAACGTTTTTTCAATATGGATTTGATTATCTTGTTTATAGCCTCCACTTTTCCATTAGATTTCAGATGAGAAACCACTATAAACTTTTTCTCAATACCATATTTTTGGCAAAATTCCCTGAACTCTTTGCTTTCAAACTAAATCCATTGTCTGTAACGATGGTTCGTGGCAGGACAAAGCGGCATATGATATTTCGTGTAATGAAATTAATGACTTTCTTGGTGGTGATAGTGGCCAAAGACTCTGCTTCTGCCCACTTGGTAAATTAATCGACCGCAACATCGCTATTTTGCACCACCTTTGGATAGGGGTAAGGAACCGATTATATCGATCCCCCACATTGCAAATGGCCAAGGGCTAACCATTTGTGTGAGTTCCGTCGGCGGAGCTCTTGGGATTTTCGCATACTTCTGGCATTTGTCACATCTTCTTACGTAGTCTGCGGCATTTCAATTTACAGTTGGCCAATAGTATCCATAGCGGAGGATTTTCTTTGCTAACATCTGCCCCCCCCGATATGGTCGCCAAATTCACTTTCATGGACTTCCATCAGGACTCGTTTTATCTCATCATGGGCAATGCACCGGAGCAATGAGGTCGACAATCCCCTCCGATACATTATTCCATCCTGCATTACATAACGAGAAGCCTTACGAATGACTTGTCGCCTCTCGCTCCTTCTTTCGGGCACGGCCCCGTGTAACAAGTACTGCTTGAATGGGGTCATCCATGACTCCTTCTCGATTTCTGTTTCTAACATGAAATCTGCCTCCATCATATTTATGCTGGAGCATGTAAGGTTTTAACAGGAAATAATCCCATCTGCTGCGCATCGCCAGTGCTTGTAAATTTAGCCAATGAATCAGCTGCTCTGTTTTGTTCACGCGGAACATGTGAAATATCATAATACTTGAGATTTGCTAGTAGCTCCCGAACTAGGGCCAAATACGGGGCAATTCTCTGCCCACTTGCTAGGTAGCCTCCATGCACTTGATACATCATCAGTTGCGAGTAGCAAAACATTTTAGCTGATCTTATTCCCAGTTCTTTGACGAGTCTTAAGCCGGCAATCAATGCTTCATACTCGGCTTCGTTATTCGTTTCTGTGAATTCGAGCTTCAAAGCGTTGCAAACTGATCGGTTTTCAGGAGTTACAAGAACGATGCCAACCCCCGAACAACGGTGGTTAGATGCCCCATCAGTGTACATCTTCCATCGGATGGGAGGTATGACATTGCAGCCTTTTGATTCGTCTGTCATGGTGAATTCAGTGATGAAATCCGCTATCGCTTGTACCTGTATGGCCTTTCGCGACAGGTAAGTAATATCGAACTGAATCAGTTCGAAATTCCATTTCAACATTCTTCCAGAAGTTTCCGGTCGTTGGAGTATCAGATGCAAGGGTTGATCAGTGTAAACACAGATTAGGTGTGCCTGAAAATATGGGCGAAGCTTGCGTGATGCAATCACCAAGCAATAAGATAATTTCTCGATCTTGGGATAGTTTCTTTCTGCCCCCGTCAAACGTTTACTAACATAATAAACCGGCTTTTGAACTCGGTCCTCTTCACGAACCAGAGCAGTACTAATAGCATGCTGGGATACTGCCAAGTATACATACAGCATTTCATGGTCAATTTGGTTTTGATAGCACCGGGGGACTTTCTAAGTGCCTTACCAGAGCTCGGAATGCTTCCTCACAGTCGGGTGTCCACTAAAAATTCCTTTTTCCCTTATTTATCACATCAAAGAATGGAATGCACTTATCCATGGCTCTGGATATGAATCGGCTCAGTGCTGCCATCCTTCCGTTCAAGCTTTGTGCTTGCTTTATAGTTCTGGGCACTTGTATGTCTCAAATAGCCTGAATCTTTTTCGGGTTAGCTTCAATTCCATGTGCATTCACAATGAAAACCAAGAACTTTCTTGATGCCATGCCAAAGTAGCACTTCAAGGGGTTGATCTTCATACCGTATTGTCTGAGTATATCAAACATTTCTGCTAAGCCTCGGATGTGGTCGTTTGACTGCCGTGTCTTTACGAGCATGTCATCCAATAGACTTCCATCGTCTTACCGATCTGGTCCTTGAACATTCGATTCACCAGACGCTGATAAGTTGCTCCCGCGTTTTTCTATCCAAAGGGCATTACCACACAGCAATATAGCCCCATATTTGTGACAAAACTGGTATGCTCTTGATCTGGAATGTGCATCGGGATTTGATTGCATCCTGAGTACGCATCCATAAATGAAAGTAATTCATGTCCGGCGGTAGAGTCGACGAGCTGGTCGATTCTAGGTAAAGGGAAACTATCCTTCGTGCATGCTTTATTTCAGGTCGGAGTAATCAACACAAGTTCCCCACTTCCCATTTGCTTTCTTCATTAGCACTGGGATAGATACCCATTCAGGGTAGAGGGCATCGCGGATGAACCCATTGGCTTTGAGTTTGTCCACCTCCTCTTTGAGAGCCGCAGACCTCTCCAGGTCCATACCTCTCCTTTTCTGTTTTACGGGAACGTGTTTCAGGTCTATATTCAACATATGACTCGCAATTGCTGGAGAAATCCCGAACATATCAGAGTGTGTCCAAGCGAAAACGTCCAGATTCGCCCAGAGGAAATCAGTAAGATCCTCGGCCAATGAGGGGTCGAGTTGTGATCCAATCTTATGAACTCGTGATGGGTCATCCCGGCTGACTGGAATGTCGATCGTCGGCTCAGCCGGTGCTGCGTTTGTTTCCTTGGGTTTCCCATCATCATCTCTCGGATCTATGTCTCTAGGGATCCGAGAATGCTGCCCGAGCCAGGGCTCGGGCACTACTTGTCAATCATCAGTCTTTAGGATGCGGACGGAGCTGTCCACAACCTTTCCCTTCTCTCTCCGCTGAGCTTCTCTCAGTTCCTCCACATAACATGCGCGATCGATCGCCTGATCGCCATGTACAACACCAACTCCTTTGTCCGTTGGAAATTTTAATGTCAAACACCATGGAGCCAAAGCAGCCCTAAATTCTGCCAAGGCTGGGCGACCCAAAAAGACATTGTATGGAGAGTCAACATCCATTACTATGAACAGTAGGACTTGCACTCTCCTATGCTCACCTTCCCCCAGTTCAACTGGTAGCTCCATATACCCCATCGCATCGGTTGCAGCACCGTTAAAGCTATGGATACGGGCTTTGCATGGTTTCAAATCTTTCTTTTCCATCTTCATTTGGTCATAAGCCTTCTTGAAGATGATGTTGACAGAGCTTCCATAATCAATCAAGATTCTTTTCACGTAAGCTGGCCCAATTGTTGCAGATATAAGCATCGGGTCGATAGTAGGAGCCTCCACCTTGTCCGCGTCTCGACTCCTAAACACTATATTGTCAGTCATCATGCGTTATTGTTTTGCAAGGGTTCGATCTTCCACATTTGAACAACATTCATAATCCGCATGTCTCAAGGAGGTAGCATATCATTCTATCTCCTACCAATTCTTGTCCGTAGGATGAGGTCCTCCGACAATAGTGTTTATGATCAATCTACCCACAGTCCAAGCAGGTTGTTCTGGTTGGCGTAGAGCCGGCCCGCGTCTAGGGCCTGACGTTCCTTGCCTTCCATCTTGCGGGTTTTTGACAAATTCCTGCAATTTTTTATGTCTGATCATCTTTTCTATGGCATCATGGTGGTGTCTACACTCCTCAGTATTGTGCCCATGGGTCTCATGGAAGCGGCAATACTTCCCTTTCCATTTCTGCTCTTCAGTGGACTCCTTTGGGCATGGCTTTCTGTATTCAAAGGTGTTATAGGTAGATAGATAAATGTTTTCAAGAGAAGTATTTAGCGGGGTGTATTCATTGTAGGTCGGAATCCTTGGCTTCCATTTCCCTGCTTCTCTTTTCTTTCCGGGAATTCCACCTCTAGATCCTTTGGACTGCCTAGGCTTGTTTTGGACATTGACTTGAACTTTTCTAAAACTATCGCCGGACTGCTTCGCGACGATGTTACTTTTCACAGTCTCCTAAACAGGATCTGGTGCCTTATCTCATGTCGTCCATCGAGCCTCCTCCCTCAGTATGAACTGATGAGCTTTGGCACAGAATCGTTCCAATGTAGCTGGGGGGTTTCCCGCCAACCAATCTCCAAACTTCGAGTCTGGATCTACACCTCGCATTAGCGCCTTCAAAATGGCGTGGTCGTTAGGATTGCTAACTTCAGTGGCGGTAATATGAAACCTCTGTAAGTACGCTTTCAAAGACTCTCCCAGAGCCTGGATTACGCTTGATAAGGACATCACGTCCTTTGGACGAGTAGCATGTATCGTGAACTGTTCAACAAATTTCATTGCCAACTCGTCGAAGCTGGATATAGATCACGGAGTAAGTCAAGTAAACCACATAATGGCGATTCCGGACAGAGTGATTTGGAAGCACCTACACTTAGTCGAGTCATTCGCCCTTGTCGAATCCATCATCCATTCGTACCTCATCATGTGTTGCCTAGGGTCAGTCTTCCCTTCGTAGGTTGGGATAGTAGGCATATTGAATTCCTTGGGGTACTCAGCCTGTAGGATAACATCTGTGAAGGGAGTATGACTCCTGGACACTCCCCAATCTTCGTTGGTCAGGCCTTGGTTCTCTCTCATCAAATGCCTAACCATGGATGATAAATCCGGAGTTTGTATAGAGGGAGGGAGGTTGGGTTCCGTTCCACGGGACCGTGCAGGTTGATGTCCCGCTTGATTTGGGTCTTGGTGATCCGGGCATCCGGTCTCATCACATGCCTGATCCTTGACGGATCGATCGGTATCACCTACTTGTGCAGCTTCATCCCTACGGCCTCTACGCCTAGTAGGTTCATCAGCGAGGTCGAGCTATTATATTCAAGATAAGGAGCAGGACTACTTCTAGCATTCTGATGCTGCTGCTGGGCAAGCTGAGTCATGAGATTAGTATTGGCTTGATCTGCTTAGCAAGTTGCCTTCTACTTTCCTTGAGTTCTCTTGTCAGGTCATTGAACTCTATTTGGGAAACGACCTCCGCTTGGTTCTGGGTGGAGGTTCTTGCGCCTTGAATTGCTGGTTGGTTGCTAGGTCCTATCTGTTGTACACTAGCAGTTTCATTGACATCTGTGTTGTGAGAGGCCGATCTAGTTCATGGTCTTCCCATGATAGAGTTGTCGGTTGTAACTCTGAGTAGAATCAACAGATGTCTTGCGAATGATTTGGATCTCCTTCGGGGGAATTTTCAATCCAGTAGATTCAAAGTAGATCTTATCATCCTAAGAGTTTGATTCTCGGTGAAAGCACCAAAATATTAGCACCAAAATTGGTCACAAACACCCTTAAGAGAGATTGTGTAGAGAGATTAATGAAGAAAGTAAAGTTAAACAAAGGACAGTATGTAAATTTAAATGCAGATAAAACGAACACCAGATTTATAGTGGTTCGGCATAATTGCCTACGTCCACTTTGAGGTAGATCTTTATTGCTTTTCTCAATAATCGATTACAAATACAATCCGTATGTCAATCACTCAAATACAATTGCTAAGCAAAAAAGATTAAGTCTTAAATGAGTCTTGAATGCGGCAGAGTCTCCCCAGAGATCTCGAAAAAAGGTCCATTTCATTGTGCCCCTGCCTCTCTATTTATAAACGAAGGTAGGTTGGACTTCCCTGGTGGGCCTAATAGCTTGGTATCTCGGCCCAATATAATTAATCTCTGTATGCCGAACCAAAAATGCCGAACGGAAGAGTGCCGATTGAAATCTTTGTGCCGAACGAAATGACGTATTGCGTGAGAGGTGCAGGCCGACCGAGAATTGATGTCGGATAGGGAAGGTGCCGAACGAAGCTGGAATGCCGAACAGTCCAGGAATGATGAGCGAGGCATGAATGCCGAGCAATCTAGAAGCCGAGCGCTCTTGAATGCCAACTGATTCAGTTGTGCCAAACGTCCCTAGAATGCTGAACATTCTCTAATGCGGAACGCTCCTAAATGCCGAGCACTCCTCTAATGCCGAACGCTCCTGACTGTCGAGCGCTCTGTAATGCCAAAGGTTCCTGAATGCCGAGCGTTCTCTAATGCCGAACGTTCCTGAATACCGAGCGTTCTCTAATGATGAACGCTCCTAAATGCCGAGTGCTCCTGAATGTCGAGCGTTCTTTAGTGCCGAACGCTCCTAAATGCTGAGCGCTCCTGAATGCCGAGCAGTGTGGAATGCCGAATGAGTTTGGATGTCGTACAACTTTGTCATGCCGAACGGCCTTCAATGTCGATCGACCATGGATGCTGAACGGTCTGGTCGTGTGGAACGAGAATGCTGAGTACTTAGTTGCCTGGTCAAACCTCCAGGTAACACCTTTCATCCAATATCTCGATAGTGAAAGTATCATTGGACTATTGGTTCAACTCTTGTCTTTTTCGAACTCGTTCTTGGTTTTAATGTTGGCCTGATATCCGCATGCGACTGTCCTTTTGGGTCTTGCCCACTAAACTTACTTGCAAGTACTGGGACATACGAATATCCTACTCCAAACATCAACCCCTATTGACTGCCTACAATGGTCTTGCCATGCAAAAAGCAGTCAAGGCATACTCTTTTGATGGATCACCTACAGTCATGCCTCTGGAGGACTGCTTCACTATGCCTACCCCAGATGGCCATCCTAGAGTACCCTCACGTCACGTTGAAGTTTGGATATGCTTCTTCTGTGCTCAAATCTCTGATGAACTACTTTGTTAGGCTCTTCATCTTTTGGGCTGCTCCAAATGTACCTCACACTTTCATTAGACCCAAGTCTAATCTTTTAGTCTGCGTTTACTTTACTTTTCTCATTCTATTGGCTACTTATTTACCCTAATTAGCATAATCTTGTCCCTGCATCACCTAACTGTTGGAAGACTATCAGTTCATAATTGAAAGGGAATGTAGTTGGTATGGGCTACTTCTGTTATCTTGTGTGACGACCGCCCAAGACTCCTGCACTTAAACAAGGAATAATGCGCTGAAAAGTGTGCCAGGCCGCCATGGAAGATCATCAAGGTAGGGTAATACCATAATAGTCTATCGTATTACTCACAGCGCAGGGATAAAATACAATAGAAAACTATACATAGTGAAGCTCATTGAACAGAATCTTATCATATAAACTCATAGTAGTTTATTACAAACATCTGAATAGTCAATACATCAAGCCTCACTACATAACACTCAGAGTATCAAACAAACAGCGGAACATCCAGTACATATAGTAAGAAAACAATATGCAAAAGCCTCCAGCTCGTCTTCGTCACCAACAGCGTTGATTACTAAGAACAGCACCTGTCACCTGCTACCTAGTCTGCCCATCCCAACATGGATGAACAACCCAAGGTAATAAGAGTTAAACATAAAACCTTGAGTCAGACAAAAGTCTTAGTGAGCAGTAAATCAACTATCAAACATACCAAAAGAGCATAAAGGGTAAAAGGAATAGGAACCCAACCATCCCACTCCACCTCTTTCTACAGTGATATCCCCTAGACACACTAAGCAGAAGCAAACATAGCAATTCAGACATTCAAAGCAAAACAATTATCACTCGAGTCAAGGTCGATGTTTTCCAAGTACAAACCCCCAAGGCCTAAACCAAGATCAGATAAGCACTCTGAAAACATCCTCTTGGTCCAAGAGACGATACAGCCAAACATCCAAACATCCATGACTCTGGCTATCACTGTTATCCTTGCCTTGATTTCATCGTTAATTGAATGACCGTCACATTATCTTATCCATCCGCCATGGGCTAATGGTAACCCCGGTTCTAGACATAACTCCGCACGTCGTCGCAGCCCATGACTAGGACTATCGAATCTGCCCAGAGTACTAGCACGTCGTCGCAGCTCGTGCTTGGGACGTCGTCGCAGCCCGTCCCAACATACTCTTGCTTTGAGCATGCTAGAACCTTCAATAACGATGAGATCTCAGCCTTCTAGTCATTCTCCTTGACGACTATTTTCATACTAGCTCAAGCGTCTCTCAAGCCAACCATTATCCACAAACTCGAACCACATCATCGAGTATCATCATGCTTGGGATGATCCCGTCTGGATTAAACCAAGACTTTCTCACATCTTACTTTGCTTCTTCGCATCATAGCAAAGTTCCATCTCAACATCATGGTTTGCCTCATCGCATCATGGCAAAGTCTCATCTCAACTTCATCATCAACTCTATCCATATGAGCTTCAACATCGGCTTCATATGCCACAAGCAGCTTTCCTTATTCAAGATCCTTTCTACTTAGCTTTTGAATCATCTTCGACCAACTTGTCCATATCAAGTTATCAATCAACTAATCAATCAAATCAGACATTAATCCAAGTAATCAATCAAACAAGATCTAAATAAACAATTACAGCAATAATGGCAATTTCGTAAATAAAGAGTCCAAATCTAATAAGTATGAGTTCTAAGCAACATCCCTACAACTTAATGAATGAACTTGCATAGGTGAACATACAGTAAAATAGGTGTTGAATCATCATGAACCATAGATCTACATGGAGACTTAAGGAAAATGCATGAAATCGCTATCTTTAACACACAAACAAGCAACCGATCCAATATACTCCTTTGTGTCCGTGTTAGAGATAACCACCACTCACCGAATCACCTAAACACCTCAAAAACAACCAACTCCAGATCTGGACAGCAAATGATCTAGCTTGATCCGAGAAGATTCCGCTTCAAACGATGAAATCTCTCTTCAATGGATGGAGATCTTCAACTTTGGCTCTTGGATCTTCGATTTGATCTTCAATCTAGATGGAAGGAATCACAAGATTAAAGTGGAGAAAAGAAGTGAAGAAGTGTTGTAGTCGAGCTCTCAAAATAGCAGCACTTCGTCGCTTCAAAATCCGGTGCCAAAAAGTGAACCAAAGCACTCTATTTATAGGCTGAATCCTTAAGTCGCCGCCCCCATAAGTCGTCCACGACCTACCCCATGAGTCGTCCCCGACCTAAGACTTCCCACGACCTACTGCGTATGCGCATCCACGACCTAACGCTCTCACGATCCAACGGCTTTAGTCCTTACGCGACCTAACTGGTATACGATCTAACGACTCAACACACACGCGACCTAACGACCTATCTTAAGTCGCTCACGACCTAACTACAACTCCTTCACACGACCTAGCGATACACACGACCTGTCTTTAACTCGTCCACGACTTAAGCATCACTCGAGTTAACCACTACATGACTTAACTACCTCACTAAGTCGCTCACACGAGCTAACTCCTATATCACTATCCCTTAGGTCGGTCACACTATGAGTCGGCCACACCTTAAGTCGGTCACTACTATGAGTCGCTCAACACCACTAAGTCGGTCCATCCTATAGGTCGGCCACCACCTTAAACCGTTTAATCCTTAACTCGGCCATAACCTTAAGTCGTCTAAGCCTTAAGTCGGCCAAACCCAATAAGCCGCTAACCCTTAAGTCGCTCCATCCTCTAAGTCGTACAACCGACTTATCTTCTACACTACTCATTTCTTCACGACTTAAGCTCCAAACGACTTAAATTCTAAACGACTTAATGACACTAACAATCCAATGAGAACAGTTCTACGATCTATCGATCCGTAAAAATACGGGTCGTTACATTCTCTCCCCCTTAGGAATTTTGCCCCCGAAATTCCAAACAAACAAGAGCAACCAAAAATTATTCTGCATGCCTACCATCCATAGCAACCAACAACCCATGCATCCAATTTCTAACCTAGCATGCAGAATTCTAAGACTAGAACAAGTTACAAATTCATGAGATGTCACGACACCTTAGGGCCATACCTCGAAGAGTTCAGGATGAGCTGCCTTCATCCTCTCTTCCACCTCCCATGTACAGTCGTTAATATCATCACTCCATTGTACCTTGAGCAACTTGACTATCTTCTTCCTAAGCTGTTTCGTTTCAGTTTCCACAACACGAAGTGGCTTACGAGGTCTTCTAACAACTGGATCAACTTCTAAATCTTCACAGTTATCAGCAGAAACCACTGTATTCGAGTCTTGCACGTACTTCCGTAGATATGATACATGAAAAACATTGTGCACACTCGTCATCTTTTCCGGTAGCTCCAACTTATAAGCGAGCTTTCCAATTCGCTCGATGATCGGGAATGGTCCAACAAATCTCGGAGTCAACTTTCCTTTCTTCCCGAATCGAATAACATTCTTTAGTGGAGAAACCTTCACGAAAACCATATCACCTACGTCAAATTCCAAATCCTTACGACGCTTATCAGCATAACTTTTCTGACGGTCTTGGGCTGCCTTCATTCGTCGCCGAATGATCTCTATGCATTCCAAAGTCTGTCGAATCATCTCTGGCCCAAGTATCAACTTTTCTCCAGTTTCCAACCAACATGTCGGAGAGTTACACGGTCTTCCATACAATGCTTCATATGGTGCCATACCAATACTTGACTGGTAACTGTTATTATATGCAAATTCCACTAAATGAAGATGGTCTTCCCATGATCCTCCGAAATCTAAAACACAAGTTCTAAGGAGATCTTCCAAAACTCGGTTGACTCTCTCGGTCTGACCATCAGTTTGGGGATGATAAGCTGTACTCAAACACAACTCGGTCCCCAAAACTTCTTGGAAGCTCTTCCAAAATCCACTTGTGAACAATGGGTCTCGATCGCTCACTATACTCTTCGGAATACCATGGAATCGAACTTTCCACTTAACATACAACTCAGCCAATTTCGATGCAGTCCTAGTTTATCGAACAGGAATGAATCTTGCACTCTTAGTCAAACGATCTATGATGACCCAAATCCCTTCATTTTCCGCTCTGGTTCTAGGTAGTCCATCAATAAAATCCATCGATATTTTCTCCCATTTCCATGTAGGAACTTCTAATGGCTGAAGCAATCCACTTGGCTTCTTCTGTTCGGCTTTTACCAACTCGCAATTCATGCACTTGGAAATAAAATTTCCAACATCCTTCTTCATACCTTCCCAGTAATAGGTTCTCTACATATCCCGATACATCTTATTTCCACCTGGATGAATTGTTAACTTCGAGTGATGACTCCCCTTCAAAACTTCATCTCTCAATCCATCTATATCGGGAACAACTAATCGTCCTTGCTTCCGAAGCCAACCCTCTCGATCAACTTCGAATCCTTTACCCTTCTCTGGATCTGATCCAGATTCCAAATCTCGTATAATCTTGACAAGCTTATCGTCTCGCTTTTGGCTCTCGCCAACTCTTTCCAATAAAGTAGGTCATATTGATAAGTTTGACAACATCTCAGGTTCCAATTCACATCTAGGCCTGAAGTTAAATCCAGCTAAATACTCAAGGCTCTTCCATTCTAAAAACACGGATCCTAATCCTGCATGTCTTCGACTTAGCACATCTGTCACTGCGTTACCTTTTCTCGGAGTATAGGCTATACCAAAATCATATGATGCTAAAAACTCTAGCCATCGTTGCTGTCGAAGATTCAAATCCTTTTGGGAGAACAGATACTTCAACAACTTATGATCTGTAAGCAACTCAAATCGAACTCCCAATAGGTAATGTCTCCACATCTTCAGAGCAAATACAATCGCCGCTAACTCCAAATCATGAGTCGGATAATTCCTTTCATGCGGCTTTAGTTGTCGACTCGCATATGCAACAACTTTATCCTTCTGCATTAGCACTGCTCCAAGTCCAGTACCACATGCATCGGTGTAAACCACCATCTCATCATTCCCACTTGGAATAGTCAAAACAGGAGCACTTGTCAGTCACTCTATCAGGATTCCAAAAGCTTTCTCACACTTAGCATCCCATCTGAACACTTGGTTCTTTTTCGTCAATCCTGTTAACGGTGCAGCTATCTTGGAAAAGTCTTTGATAAACCGACGATAGTATCCTGCTAATCGAAGAAAACTTCTCACATCAGATGCATTCTTAGGTCTAACCCAATCCTGGATTGCTGCCACCTTGGCGGGATCAACCGCTATTCCATTTCCATAGATAACATGGCCTAAGAACCTCACTTCACTCTTCCAGAAGTGACACTTTGAAAACTTAGCCTTCAGCTGATGTTTCCGCAAGATTTCTAAAACAGTACGTAAGTGCGTCTTGTGCTCTTCTTTGGTTCTGGAATAAATCAAAATATCATCCACGAACACAAGTACGAACTTGTTCAACTGATCCCTGAACACTCTATTCATAAGATCCACAAAATATGTTGGTGCATTAGTCAATCCAAACGCCATTACCAGCCACTCATAGAAACCGGATGGTGTCCTGAAAGCAGTCTTCGGCACACTATCCTTTGCCACTCTCAACTGGTGAAATCCCGTTGCTAAATCCGTCTGAGTAAACACCTTAGCTTCGTGAAGCTGATCAAACAAGTCATCTATTCTCGGCAGTGGATACTTGTTCTTCTTAGTCACTTTATTCAGCTCACGATAATCCACACACAACGTCAACGATCCATCCGCTTTGGTTGCAAACACAACTGGTGCACCCCATTCGGAAACACTACGCCGAATGAATCCTTTCTGTAAAAGGTCATCAACTTGCACCTTCAACTCTTGCTGTTCCCTAGGCGCCATCCGCCTAAGAGGCATCACAACGGGTCTGGCTTCCTCAACTAGATCGATATGAAACTCGATCTCTCTATGCGGCGGTAACCCTTTGACCTCATCAAAGACATCCTCAAATCCATTCACAGTAGGCATCGATGACAGTCCATCCCGTGGAACAACCAGCGAATACATGAAGCTCATGAAGACGCCTTCCTAATGCTTACATCGTATCACAACCTTTCGCCTCTCCACATTCTCGACTGTCACCTCAAGCCTCTCACAATCAACCTTTGCTGCATACTTCCTAAGCCAGTCCATACCCAAAATAATTCCGAACCCCGCAAAGTTCAGAACAAAACAATCACAAACAAAAGAGCAATCATGACTCGATACAACTAGACCACGGCATACCATACACAAACAAGACGAACCCCCAACTGGATTAGTCACAACCAATGGTCTATCAACAATATCCGGTTCCAAACCCAACCGGTCTACCAACTCATTACAAACAAAGGAATGCGACGCTCCAGTATCAAACAACACCCTAACTGGAACATCACAAATGGAAAGAATACCTTGAACCACCACACTCTTTCCTTTCTCTTCCATAGTAGGAGCTTTCAAAGATGATGGAACAGCCCCCAAAGCATAGGCTTGCACAATCTGCTTGTCCTTCCTCGGTTCCGGACAATCCTTCCTAAAATGCCCCGGTTTGTCACAGTTGTGGCACTTCGCCGGCACTTTCGGTTTCTTGCAATCCATGGAGAGATGACCCTTCTGCTGACAGTTGTAGCAGGTCACTTCACCCTTCGGCTTCTTCTGGCCATCCTTACCCTTCTGCTGTTGCTGCTTCCTCTTCTTGTTTCCATTTTTCTCCTTGGTCACAGCAACAACAGATCCTTCTTTAGGAAACAAACTCTCATGCCTGAGAGCCTTCTCCACAAGCTTCTCAAACGGATCGTCCAAATGATCCACCAACTGCCTCCCAAGGTAACTATCCAAGCATGTCACAAACTTCTCATTCTTCTGATATGAAGACTCAATATACGATCTGACATACTTGGACAAAGCTTCAAACTCAGAAACATACTTAAGAACTGATCTCCCTCCTTGCTTGAGCTCCACAAACTTCTTAAACAAAACAGATTTCTGAGCTGTAGAAATGAACTTAGCTTCAAATCTAGCTTGGAATTGCTCCCAAGTGATCTCTTCCTCTAGAGTATCTATGGTGATAGAGTTCCACCAATCCGAAGCTCTCCCTTGAAGCTGTCTTGATGCAAGCTTCCTCTTAGTTGCATCCTTAATTCCCAAATCACCAAAAATCATTTTACAAGCATCTATCCATCTCTGAACTTCAATGGTTGATTCTGTTCCCAAGAAAACATTTCCTTCAAGAGAAGTATAGTCTTTGCACAACTTAGCAAAATCCACTGGTCTTGGAGCTTGAACTTGAACTCCAACATCTACTGATGGTCCCGGAGCTGGCATCCTTTTCATGATCGAAGTCATCATAGCCTCGAACATAGAAGCATAATCAGCAGCCCCCTCAACAGCACGGCCTTCCCTAGCAGCTGGTCTCCCTCTTCGACTCATTCCTAATATCTATAAGAGAATGATTAATGTACCCTGAGAAACAACTGCATAAGGAATTCAAATCCTTCTAAGCTACTATATTATATATAGTAATTATCCATCAAATATAATTACGTCTCTCATACGCAGTTACGTCAACGAGCGTTGGCTAAAATCGATTAACCAAAGCTCTGATACCAAATGTGACGACCGCCCAAGACTCCTGCACTTAAACAAGGAATAATGCGCTGAAAAGTGTGCCAGGCCGCCATGGACGATCATCAAGGTAGGGTAATACCATAATAGTCTATCGTATTACTCATAGCGCAGGGATAAAATACAGTAGAAAAGTATACATAGTGAAGCTCATTGAACAGAATCTTACCATATAAACTCATATTAGTTTATTATAAACATCCGAATAGTCAATACATCAAGCCTCACTACATAACACTCAGAGTATCAAACAAACAGTGGAACATCCAGTACATATAGTAAGAAAACAATATGCAAAAGCCTCCAGCTCATCTTCGTCACCAACAGCGTTGATTACTAAGAACAGCACCTGTCACCTGCTACCTAGTCTGCCCATCCCAACATGGATGAATAGCCCAAGGTAATAAGAGTTAAACATAAAACCTTGAGTCAGACAAAAGTCTTAGTGAGCAGTAAATCAACTATCAAACATACCAAAAGAGCATAAAGGGTAAAAGGAATAGGAACCCAACCATCCCACTCCACCTCTTTCTACAGTGATAGCCTTCAGACACACTAAGCAGAAGCAAACATAGAAATTCAGACATTCAAAGCAAAGCAATTATCACTCGAGTCAAGGTCGATGTTTTCCAAGTACAAACCCCCAAGGCCTAAACCAAGATCAGATAAGCACTCTGAAAACATCGCTCTTAGTCCAAGCGATGATACAGCCAAACATCCAAACATCCACGACTCTGGCTATTACTGTTATCCTTGCCTTGATTTCATCGTTAATTGAATGACCGTTACATTATCTTATCCATCCGCCAAGCGCTAATGGTAACCCCGGTTCTAGACATAACTCCACACGTCGTCACCGCCCGTGCCTAGGACTATCGAATCTGCCCAAAGTACTAGCACGTCATCGCAGCCCGTGCTTGGGACGTCGTCGCAGCCCGTCCCAACGTACTCTTGCTTTGACCATGCTAGAACCTTCAATAACGATGAGATCTCAGCCTTCTAGTCATCCTCCTTGACGACTATTTTCATACTAGCTCAAGCGCCTCTCAAGCCAACCATTATCCACAAACTCGAACCACATCATCGAGTATCATCATGCTTGGGATGATCCCGTCTGGATTAAACCAAGACTTTCTCACATCTTACTTTGCTTCTTCGCATCATAGCAAAGTTCCATCTCAACATCATGGTTTGCCTCATCGCATCATGGCAAAGTCTCATCTCAACTTCATCATCAAGTCTATCCATATGAGCTTCAACATCCGCTTCATATGCCACAAGCAGCTTTCCTTATTCAAGAGCCTTTCTACTTAGCTTTTGAATCATCTTCGACCAACTTGTCCAAATCAAGTTATCAATCAACTAATCAATCAAATCAGACATTAATCCAAGTAATCAATCAAACAAGATCTAAATAAACAATTACAGCAATAATGGCAATTTCGTAAATAAAGAGTCCAAATCTAATAAGTATGAGTTCTAAGCAACATCCCTACAACTTAATGAATGAACTTGCATAGGTGAACATATAGTAAAATAGGTGTTGAATCATCATGAACCATAGATCTACATGCAGACTTAAGGAAAATGCATGAAATCGCTATCTTTAACACACAAACAAGCCACCGATCCAATATACTCCTTTGGGTCCGTGTGAGAGATAACCACCACTCACCGAATCACCTAAACACCTCAAAAACAACCAACTCCAGATCTAGACAGCAAAGGATCTAGCTTGATCCGAGAAGATTCTGCTTCAAACGATGAAATCTCTCTTCAATGGATGGAGATCTTCAACTTTGGCTCTTGGATCTTCGATTTGATCTTCAATCTAGATGGAAGGAATCACAAGATTAAAGTGGAGAAAAGAAGTGAAGAAGTGTTGTAGTCGAGCTCTCAAAATAGCAGCACTTCGTCGCTTCAAAATCCGGTGCAAAAAAGTGAACCAAAGCCCTCTATTTATAGGCTGAATCCTTAAGTCGCCGCCCCCATAAGTCGTCCACGACCTACCCCATGAGTCGTCCCCGACCTAAGACTTCCCACGACCTACTGCGTATGCGCATCCACGACCTAACGCTCTCACGATCCAACGGCTTAAGTCCTTACGCGACCTAACTGGTATACGATCTAACGACTCAACACACAAGCGACCTAACGACCTACCATAAGTCGCTCACGACCTAACCACAACTCCTTCACGCGACCTAGCGATACACACGACCTGTCTTTAACTCGTCCACGACTTAAGCATCACTCGAGTTAACCACTACATGACTTAACTACCTCACTAAGTCGCTCACACGAGCTAACTCCTATATCACTATCCCTTAGGTCGGTCACACTATGAGTCGGCCACACCTTAAGTCGGTCACTACTATGAGTCGCTCAACACCACTAAGTCAGTCCATCCTATAGGTCGGCCACCACCTTAAACCGTTTAATCCTTAACTCGGCCATAACCTTAAGTCGTCTAAGCCTTAAGTCGGCCAAACCCAATAAGCCGCCAACCCTTAAGTCGCTCCATCCTCTAAGTCGTACAACCGACTTATCTTCTACACTACTCATTTCTTCACGACTTAAGCTCCAAACGACTTAAATTCTAAACGACTTAATGGCACTAACAATCTAATGACAACAGTTCTACGATCTATCGACCCGTAAAAATACGGATCGTTACATCTTGCTTATTAACTTAATTTAAGTCTTAAGTTTATTAAAATAAGCCTCTTTTGTTCTTTCTAATTAATTATAACCTATGTTATAATTTCACTTGTATTTGTCGCTTTTATTTTCTTTTATAATCTGTACATTATAAATATAATTACAAGTGTCTCTTTTCTATTATAGTCTGTCTTCTTCTATTATGATATTGAATTCTCTCTAATTGTCATATATTATATGACAATCTTGGCTTGGGACTACATCCGATTATCACAAATTTACTTATATTATAACTGTTTTGCCATTATTCTATTATCTACGAAGTAATTGCACATCTAGGTATATTTCTTATAATTGATGCTAGTCTTGTCTAATAATTTACTTGATTTCTTCTTTACTTCCTGTAATTCTTCACTTTATTTTCTTATATGCTAGGAAGTAGTTCTACTCTATTTGGTTGGTTACAAAAACTGTGCTAAAATTCTATTTTCATGTTTTAATACTAAACAATGCTATAAATAATAATCCGTAATCGCAAGATATCTCTTTTATTATTTCTTTTACTTTTTGGATAGTGCAAAATACAATAGTTTCTCTATTATACACTAATTCCCTTTTTCTTTCTTTTATTTTGCATTTACGTTTATCATTATCTTTTAATTATTAAGCTGTGGAAATGTATTCTCTTTTCTAAACCAACCAATTAATCTATCACTTACTTCCAAATTAAGTTATTAAATTTTCCCCTTTAATTTATTTTTGCCCGTTTTTAGCACAATTTACTGCAAAATTCTATTTTGCACTTTTTATTTCAACATTTCTTAATTTACATCTAATATATGTAAATATGGTTTTTTTATTTTGGTCCGTATTTGCGAATTCTTCTTTTTACTATTTTATTCATGTAAAAAGGAATAAAAAGAAGCCAACATTTATAGGCTAAATTTCAACTTTTAAAATAGATGTAAATAACTATAATTTCACACATTTAGGTTTATGCCTTTCTCTAACTGTCAAGCCTAATATTATTTATATTTCATTGGATTATTATTTCCCTTTTTCCATATAAATAATAATTAAATATAAGATCTCTTATAAAATTTACAGTCTTGGCGTAACTAATTAATAGAATTAATTACTGAAATAAATACTATAAAATTATTTAACGGGAATCAAAGGATAATATATCATAAACGTATAAGATATAGAATTAAATCCACTCACATGTGTCCTTAGCTTCAATCTCTATCCCTTTTAATTTGCTATGCTTTTCTCAGTTTTTTCCCCATTTTGATTCAATGTAAATTCTCTAAATGTTTGCGCAATTCTCTGATTTGTTTGTATGCATTTCCTTGCTTAATTTTATTTTTGGTTTGGGGAAAGATTCAATGGAGAAAGGAGGAAGGAGAAGAGAAGAGTTTGCTTTAAACAACGGCAGCTGATTTGGAGAAAACAGTGTGGGCTAGGGTAAAGTTACGTTCAATTTATAGGTGCAGTGGACAAATAGGAACTATCCGATTAACCCTAATAATAACCCTCACCACCAAAACTTGATTGTTAACGTTAGCTTATAACGTATAACTCTCCAACGTTATTCATTGTTCCTTTGTTACATGACCCTATTAATTCTCGTTTCCTTCTAAAAGCATTCTCCCATTAATATTCCAATTAATTAGATCATATGATCATACATACACATACATACATACATATATACATACATGCATGCATACATATATCCAACATTAATTGATTCTTATATGTTATAATTTCTTACCTATTTGAACACATCAATTAATATTTCTATTAATTGAATGCATACAAAAGTTATACTTTTAAATTTATTCTTATTAACTTACCTACATCATAAACCTAATTAATTTGTTTGATTTTTGTACGCATTCCAATTTTCTTTTTAACTTGGAAATAAATAATCCTATAACCGGCGTTTTCTTCTAGCTAATTAATTTACATTATTAGCTATTGTAAAGTTGGCATATTCTTTGATTAATTCACACCCTTTTAGAATGCTCGACTAATTGCCAATTAATTAATTGACATGTTTTCCCATTTCAATCGATATCCAAATTAATTCCTATGCGTCACTTAATCACACATTTATTAGTTGTATATATTTAAACCGCCAATTCATTACCTAATTAATTGACATATAAGTTTCCCATTTTTATTAATTGATGCTTACTTAATGCCTTTAATTAATTTCTCAATTAATTGTTTGCATCAATTATAAATTAATATATGTATGTTATCATTTAACTTTTCCCCACATAAATTTCCCTTTATTATAAGATCCCATAATTAACTAATGTTATAAAAGTTAATATTCTCTTACTAATTGACGCCTCTATGTCTCTTAGTTAATTCCTCTTTTAATTGATTGATACATCAATTAATCACACACTCATTGGTTGCATATACCTATGTAACCTCTTAACTTTTAAATGCGTATATTTGACATTTATAGTTTTCACTGTTTTGCAATTATGTTAATTCAATTGATTTTTTTGTCATTAAAGCGTGGGGTATTACAATTTTCATGGAAGCAAGGTTTTGCTTGGGGTTTGGCTTTAGGTGAGGAGGATGGAAAACGCGGGCATACTCAGGTGGAATAGGAAGAAAATTAAGGAAAGAAACTTGTATAAAATTTATATTATAAAATGTCTCGAAGCAAACTGATAAATATAGATCTTTTCCCAAAGCAAAGAAGAAAAACCTAGAGAGATAAGCAGGGTTCGAAGCTAAGAAAGAGACAATAGATGAAAATATATATTTAGTTATATAAATTTTCACAAAGGAAACAAAAATGAACCTGGAGAGAAACAAGCAGATCTCGAAGCCAATAAGAACCGATACTGTGTTTTATTATTTTTTTCCTTAGAATGAAGAAGATAAAAAATGAAAGGACGTGACAATATAAATATCAAAATCAAAGGAATAGAAAAGGATATCAGTTGAATTCAGAATTGATTAAAGGGAAATGGCTTTTGATAGTATACGGTAGATAACTGAAAGGACAAAGGATACTAAAAAGCTCAAATACTAAACTGATAAATCATTTTGCCGATTTCACCGCTTACCGACTTCGAAATGCACAAATGTATATACTATGGAGATCAAAATGACGAGGTGAACCAAACGGTACAACGATATGAGGATACAACTATCCTATCAAAATTTTATTTTTTGCTACCGAAAATGGTGTTAAAATGCTAAAAATAAGATAAACGGAGCTTGAGCAGTCCAAATTCGGCGAAACGAATTACGACGTCTCACTCCGAAAATGATTTACGATTTTATTATATAAAATTATTTCGGTTTCGAAAGTATTAAGTTTTCTATAATTTTCAACTGATTTTAAATTTCAAATTGAAATTTCACCAATAAACAAACTTTCAAATTTTCAACTAAAAATCTGACATTAGCTACGTTTAACAAGATGTAATTAAAATATCAAATTTTCATTTCAAAAATTTAATTGTTTTATTTCAAGAAAAATTAGTTAACTAGCTTATTCCAATCGATTAAATTTTCAGGCCGTTATACTCTCCTCCACTCAAAACTTTTCATCCCAGAAAAGGAATGAGAAAGAAAATAGAAACAAACAGAGATAAGATAAATCAAATGAATAGTACCTGAGTCAAACAATTTAGGATTCGAAGCATGCATGGATTCCTCAATTTCCCAGTTGCAATCCCGATTATCCTTACTCTACTCTACATTGGCAAGACCGACAGATTTCCTCCATAGCTGCTTCGTACCTCTACCGACAATACGAAGTGACCTCCTCTCAATGGTGACATTTGGCTCGACATTCGAATTCTCTAATAAGGCAGGATGAACAATCAAAGATGGATAATGGAGATACCTTCGAAGATGAGATACGTGAAACACATTATGCACACCCGATAGCTTCTTCGGCAAATCCAATAAATAAGCTAAAGGACTAACTCTTTCCAGGATGTGGGAAGGACCAATGAACCTGGAAGCAAGCTTCCCTCTCCGACCAAAATGAACCACATTCTTCAGCGGTGAGATCTTAAGAAAGACCCGATCACCCACGGAAAATTCCAAATCACTTCTATGCCTATCAGCATACTTCTTCTGCTTATCCTGAGTACTCCCCATCTTCCCCCTAATCTCCTTGACCTTCTCAGATGCTTCTAGAATCATATCAAGTTCAAGGATTAAGTGATCATCGGATTCAATCCAGCAAGATGGAGATTTGCAAGATCGTCCGTAAAGAGCGGCAAATAGAGATATCTCGATACTTGCATAAATTCAAAAGAATGGAATTAATTGATTGAAGCCGAAGATGATTTAAAATTATTAAAGATAGAATTATATGTGACAACTATTATTATAGGTGAATTCAAAAAGATGGAGATGATCTTCCCAAGATCCTCCATAATTAAGAACACAAGCACGAAGGAGATCTTCTAGAATCTGATCTACCCTTTCCGTCTGACCATCAGTCTGGGGATGATAAGCCATACTAAGGTTCAAACGAGTACCTAAAGCATCCTGAAAATCTTTCCAAAACTTGCTAGTAAAGGTAGGATCATGATCGCAAATAATAATAGAAGGAACACCATGGAGATAGGCAACCTCTCTCATATAAATCTCAGCTAAGCTCGAAGCAGTTCGATTTCACTTGATTGGAATAAAGTGGGCGGACTTAGTCGATCCCTCGACAACTACCCAAATACTCTTATTATCCCTTGTAGTCCTTGGTAATCCATCAATAAAATTCATAGAAACCTGATCCCACTTCCAAATAGGAATCTCAAGGGGTTGCAACAGTCATACGGTCTTTTGGTGACCAACCTTAACCTGTAAACATATGGCACATCTACTGACATAAATGGAGATGTCTCACTTCATACCACTCCACCAATACAACCTCTTCATATTCTGAAACACCTTATTGACACTTGGATGGATAAAAAGTTGGGACTGATGATTCTCCCTAAGAAATTCTTGCCTCAAACCGTCAACATTCGAAGCACAATTAATCCTCAATACTCCACTATGGTCAATCCGTGCTCCCAACTCACTTTGGTTATCACCTTCCCTATTTTGAATATTCTCCTTCATGAGCTTAAGCATTGCATCCTCCTCCTTCTTTGTTATAATACAATCCATAAGAAATGAAGAAGATATAATCTGAAATAGCATGGTTCTCTTTCGATTAAGGCATCTGCATTAACATTTGCCTTAATGGGAGTGTGGTTGATGTCGAGGTCATAAGATGCTAAGAATTAGAGTCATTTAACATGCCTCTGGTTCAAATCCTTCAGGGTGAAAATATACTTAAGAGACCGATGATCCGTAAAAAGCTCAAACTTGGTTCCCAAAAGGTGATGCCTCCATAACTTCAAAGCAAACACAATAACAAGAAATTCCAAATCATAGGTGGCATAATTAGCTTCATGGATCTTCAACTGATGACTAGCATAAGCAATGACCTTCCCATCTTGCATCAAAATAGCACCCAAACCTTCTCGACTAGCATCGGTATAAACCAATAATCCTTCTCTCCCATTCGAAACGGTGAGAACAAGAGAAGAGGTAAGCATTTGCTTCAACTCATTAAATGCGGCTTCACACTTATCACTCCAAACAAATTTCGCATTCTTATGAGTCAAAGCAGTGAGAGAAGCATCTATAAGGACAAAATTCTCTATGAATTTTCGATAATAACCAGCGAGGCCTAAAAGCTTCGAATATCGGACGGAGTCTTAGGTGTCTCCCATCCTAGAAATAGAATAAGGTGGATCGATTCAAAGGTAGATAAGATAATTAAATTTTAAAAGAGAAAAGGTAGATAGACTTATATTGATCGTGGCAACCTTAACCGGGTCAACCTTGACACCATTTTCAGAGACAATATGCCTAAGGAATCAGACTTCATCTCTCCAGAAATGGTACTCAGAAAATTTGGCTTTCAACTGATGACTCCTAAGAGTTTGGAGAACATGGTTCAAATTTGTCCTATGCTTCTTCTCTGACTTAGAAAAGACGCAAAAACAGGACAAACTTATTGAGAACGTTGTAGAAAACACGATTCATGAGATCGACGAAGAAGGTAGGAGCATTGGTTTCTCCAAAGGGCATGACTAACCATTCTCCTTTCGAAAAGCTGTCTTGGGAATGCTCTCTTCAGCCACACAAAGCTGGTGAAAACCGATGGTAAGATCAAGCCGAGAGAATACCCTAGGTCCGTAGAGCCGATCGAACATATCATTTATTCTTGGCATTAGATATCCGTTCTTAAGAGTAAGCTTGTTCAACTCTCTATAATCCACACACATCCTCAAAAAACCATCAGATTTGGTGACAAAGACCATAGCTGCTCCCTATTCTGAAAACTCTATCGAATCAAACACTTAGAGAATAAGTCTTTAATCTTCTTCTTCTACTCGACTTTCTCTCTAGGATCCGTTTGTCTAGTAGGGAGGAAAACAGGCCAAGCTTCGGGAACAAGATCAATGCAGAATTCAATTTCCCGCTTGGGAGGAAAGAAGTGACTTCACCAAAAACATCAAGATATTCCTTGACTTTCTAGGTGGAGTCAAGATCAATAGGCTGGGCATCAAGCGGGAAGCTAAAACTGCCTGCATAATCCTGAGGCAATGACATTCAATCATAAGAAAGTGGCCCTGATCATCAACTAGAAAAATAGTTTGGGCTTTGCAAGAGATAACAACTTCATATCGCTTCAACTAATCACCTCCAAATAAGATATCAAATGCATTGAAACAACGAACATAGAAATCTTTGGTAAATCAACACATGTTGTAATGGAGATTCACCTCTTTAAGAATCATACTAAGGTTTTTAGGACCGCCCATAGGATTAGTCACACATAATAATGAAGTTGCTAATTGAGGTGGCAAGATATGCTTAAACTTATTATATAAATCAACATGAATAAAGCTATGGATTGCTCCAGTATCAAAAAGAACACGAACAGGAAAATCATGGAAAGTAAAGGAGCAGAAGAGTACCATAGGTATCAGTGGCAGATGGAGGAAGGAGGAGTGGGAGAGGTCACGGCAAAGAATCCATATGTTTTGCCTCTCTATTGAGTGAGTAAATCCTTCTTGAAGTGACTAGGTTGTAGATAAAGGCGGCAAAGGCTGATCCTGTTATTCTAGGCTAAAGGAGAAATAGCTGCCCTAGTAGAGGATGGATAGTTGTTGGCATAGTGACCCTTCTGGTTGCACTTGAAACAAGTGATCGAAGATAGGTCAAGCAGCTGCCTCTGAGAAGAAAAACCAAGACCTTGAGAATTCTGCCATTTCTTCTTCTGCTAATGGAAGTTCGGCTTCCTCTTCTTTGAGCTATTGGGATTACCCTGAGACGCTGAAACAACCTACTTTTCCTTGGATTTAGGATTCTCGAATTTGATGCCATATCCATAAGAGAAGTGAAGGTGCCATGAATATGACTGATCAAGCAGTCTAAATACTTTGGACGAGCACCGTAAATAAACTTCTCATTCTTCTTGAGTGGGGTATCTATCAAGCTGGGACCAAACTTAGATAGCTCATTAAACTTCCTCTCATACTTAGTAAAAGTCATATCTCCCTGCCCAAGGTCCATGAATGCCATATATAACTGAGATTTTCCAGCTTCTGGCACCACTTACCTACAAAAGCATCCTTGAAAAGGATCCAAGATAAAATAAAGATAAGGAGATAAATTTCAAAGAGATAGATATAAAAAAGATAACTTAGGAAAGGAAACTAAAAATTTCACATGAACTGCTGCCAAGTGATATTAGCCTTGGTAGTTTGAGCAGTAACAGATTCCCACCAATCCTGGGCGGATCCTGTAACTGCCAAGTAGCTAACCGACGCATCTAAGCATCAGTGGTCTCAAGTCTGGTGAAAATCCTATCAAGACTCTTTATCCATTGCTGAGCCTCGATAATACTCTCCGCTCCAGTGTACTTGTTACCCTCAAGCTAGGCGTACTCCTTACAAAGCCGAGTGAACCTAACAGGCTGAATTAGTGGAACATGAGTGATAACTGGTAGTGCAGGGGCATTTCTATGATCCTTACCATGAATATTCCTATGGATACTCATCCGGAAAAGACTAGAACGAATTTTAGAACAAAGTTAAAGATCCAAGATTCAAAAGAAATTCTAAATCAAAGAGAACCCTAACTAAGAATTTCAAGCTCGAACGAAATATGATTCCGTAATTAATTCAACTCATTCTAGGGTGCTACTACCCCATCTCTAATGATTTTTTAATCCATATGCTAAGTGTTGCCTAAACCTAGCTCTGATACCAACTATGACGACCCACTATTTCGAACCATTCAAATCAACAATAATCCACACATGCCAGACTTGAATTGTCCAAAACAACAGATTTTTAATTTATATATTTGGAAAAACTTAGCATATATAGTAAATAAAATCAATCACAGACAAAGAATTTTATAATAATAAGCAGCGAAAATAGATAAATAGTAGTTCATGAAGCTACTACAGAAATAGCAGAGTCCAAAACAAATACAACAGAAATCCCAATACAGAGAAGTCACTAATACAAAAGAAAACGACAAGTCTGAAACATAAACTGGAAATAACTGAAAAGCTGAAATAGGTAGATCTCTAAGCAAACTCCGAACCCCAAAGATGAGTCTCAAAAGCTGTGACACTCAGGCTGACTCAAGCATAAAGTAAATCACAAACACTCGAGTCAGGATTAACAATCTTACGCTACTAAATCAAACTCAAGTGAAATGTCAAATAAATGCAATATAACCTAAAGGATGTTTGGGATTCCATCCTTTAAAGATCCGATAAACTTCTACATACATAGTACAATACGCTACATATGTAAGTCTATAGTGAAGTAAACTATTAAGATAGTGTTAAGGTGTTATCCACATGCCCTTTAACACATTTTATATATTCTCGTAGTCTATACAGATACGGTAAGCTCCACCAAACCGATGGTTTACTCAGGATGCACTCCATAGGTACGGTACAAAACAAACTCATGATGGGCGCATTAAGGCATGTGGCAAGGCACACGAGGCAATGCCTAGAGTAGGATTCTACCATTTTGTAGAATCGAGCTAGTAGTAATGCATAACAGCTATTATCGTACACCTCAAGACACACTCCCATGTCAAAGGTGCGCACCAGTCAAATAAAAAAGTATTTGAATGGTTTCGAAGAAGCATGCTTGATCGGTTGCGACCTCACTTACCTCAGGTATAGCTCCTGTTTTAGTCACATCAAGCTGACTCGATGGAGTCAAGGTTGCGTTCATACCTCATATGATGTTCACCAAACCATCCTATTTCATTCTGGAATCTCCATCATGTGCACAATTGTTAAAGTGGATTTCGATATTGGTATAGAGTATGACAATATCCGATCCGGTCTCTTTAACAACCAAACGTTTATGTCACACCGTGTTCATTTATAAAATCACTTTTATAAACATTTAAATTAAATCTCAAATTACATTTTAAAATCAAAATTAAGTATTCAATTTCAATGTTATTCAAATTTGAAATATTCATTTAATCACTTTTTATAAGATTTTAAATAAAATCTCAAACTACAAATTTGAGTAAAAATTAAATATTCAATTTAATTTTATTTAAATTTGAAAATATTCATTTACTCACCTTTAATTAAATCATGTTATAAAATCAGGCCTTTAAAATTCCAAAATCAGCAAGTTCCAAATAAATCCTTATTTAAATTCAATTATTAACCAATTTAAATTACACATTAATCTCTGTTTATCTTTCCAACCTTAATTTATTAAAGTTATAAACAAAAATCTATTTTAAAAATATTAATATAATTTTTAAATAAATATATATATATTTTAGTCAAATTAAATTTTATTAAATTTATTATATTAAATTCTATTATTAAATATGTTTAAATATTAATTATATATTTAAAATAATAATAAAGTTATAAGTAAAATTTTATAATTTAAATTCTCAAACTCAACTTAAAATTTTAAAATTTCCAAAACATATAATTTTAAAATCTAAATTTACACATATTAAAATAAAATATTTATATTATATTTTAAAATCAAAACTCATATATTTCCTTTTCAAAAATTCAAAAATAATTTTCAAAATAGACCAATGGTGACTGTATAATTTTTTATTATTTATGGTCAAGTGATATGGATATTTATCATTTCAATCTGCAACAATTCATTTTTACGGTTATATATCATTTCAACTCGTAATCTCAAAATTCCTAAATTAATAAAATCGCTTGGATTTATCATTTCAACCCATAACGATTTAACCCAATCTATAAGGTGGTTCACCCATAATGATTTCCTTAAACTAAGGGAACTTGTAGAGTGATAACAATAGAATAAAATAGCATAAAATATTAATTACAAGCATATATAATCATTAAAAAGTTAGATATTATAGTTATTCAAAATATTATGGTGTCAATTTACATAAGTGAACAATTTGAAATATCAACATATCATATTCAATAGTTAAATAACTAACAATTCAAATTTAACAACATATCTAAATCGTCATTTCATGTAAAATTAATTTATCAAGCAAATGAATATTAACTGTGAGTGATCGCTCACCTTTCGTGGCTATTGAAGCAAGAAGATGACATAGACACACACATAGATACATGCACGACACGTCAAGAGCTGCGACAAACGCATGAGCAGATTTAGCTCAAGAATTTGATGAATATATATATATATATATATATATATATATACAGACATATGTATGTGATATATATATATATATAATTATTACAAGTACACTTATAAATACAATTATTAATGAACAAAGCGACAACTCTAGATAGCTGCCATGATTCACAGGATAAATATATATAAGTGCACTTATATATAAAAGCTTTGAATATATAATTTTCTCTGCCAACAAATATATATGCAACAACAACTAAAACTGCCTGCATAATCCTGAGGCAATCAATAGGCTGGGCATCAAGCGTGAAGCTAAAACTGCCTGCATAATCCTGAGGCAATCGACATTCAATCACAAGAAAGTGGCCCTGATCATCAACTAGAAAAATAGTTCGGGCTTTGCAAGAGATAACAACTTCATATCGCTTCAACCAATCACCTCCAAATAAGATATCAAATGCATTGAAACACAGAACATAGAAATCTTCGGTAAATCAACACATGTTGTAATGGAGATTCACCTCTTTAAGAATCATACTAAGGTTTTTAGGACCGCCCATAGGATTAGTCACACGTAATAATGAAGTTGCTAATTGAGGTGGCAAGATATGCTTAAACTTATTATATAAATCAACATGAATAAAGCTATGGATTGCTCCAGTATCAAAAAGAACACGAACAGGAAAATCATGGAAAGTAAAGGAGCAGAAGAGTACCGTAGGTATCAGTTGCAGATGGAGGAAGGAGGAGTGGGAGAGGTCACGGCAAAGAATCCATATGTTTTGCCTCTCTATTGAGTGAGTAAATCCTTCTTGAAGTGACTAGGTTGTAGATAAAGGCGGCAAAGGCTGATCCTGTTATTCTAGGCTAAAGGAGAAATAGCTGCCCTAGTAGAGGATGGATAGTTGTTGGCATAGTGACCCTTCTGGTTGCACTTGAAACAAGTGATCAAAGATAGGTCAAGCAGCTGCCTCTGAGAAGAAAAACCAAGACCTTGAGAATTCTGCCATTTCTTCTTCTGCTAATGGAAGTTCGGCTTCCTCTTCTTTGAGCTATTGGGATTACCCTGAGACGCTGAAACAACCTGCTTTTCCTTGGATTTAGGATTCTCGAATTTGATGCCATATCCATAAGAGAAGTGAAGGTGCCATGAATATGACTGAACAAGCAGTCTAAATACTTTGGACGAGCACCGTAAATAAACTTCTCATTCTTCTTGAGTAGGGTATCTATCAAGCTGGGACCAAACTTAGATAGCTCATTAAACTTCCTCTCATACTTAGTAAAAGTCATATCTCCCTGCCCAAGGTCCATGAATGCCATATATAACCGAGATTTTCCAGCTTCTGGCACCACTTACCTACAAAAGCATCCTTGAAAAGGATCCAAGATAAAATAAAGATAAGGAGATAAATTTCAAAGAGATAGATATAAAAAAGATAACTTAGGAAAGGAAACTAAAAATTTCACATGAACTGCTGCCAAGTGATATTAGCCTTGGTAGTTTGAGCAGTAACAGATTCCCACCAATCCTGGGCGGATCCTGTAACTGCCAAGTAGCTAACCGACGCATCTAAGCATCAGTGGTCTCAAGTCTGGTGAAAATCCTATCAAGACTCTTTATCCATTGCTTAGCCTCGATAATACTCTCCGCTCCAGTGTACTTGGTACCCTCAAGCTAGGCGTACTCCTTACAAAGCCGAGTGAACCTAACAGGCTGAATTGGTGGAAAATGAGTGATAACTGGTAGTGCAGGGGCATTTCTATGATCCTTACCATGAATATTCCTATGGATACTCATCCGAAAAAGACTAGAACGAATTTTAGAACAAAGTTAAAGATCCAAAATTCAAAAGAAATTCTAAATCAAAGAGAACCCTAACTAAGAATTTCAAGCTCGAACGAAATATGATTCCGTAATTAATTCAACTCATTCTAGGGTGCTACTACCCCATCTCTAATGATTTTTTAATCCATATGCTAAGTGTTGCCTAAACCTAGCTATGATACCAACTATGACGACCCACTATTTCGAACCATTCAAATCAACAATAATCCACACATGCCAGACTTGAATTGTCCAAAACAACAGATTTTTAATTTATATATTTGGAAAAACTTAGCATATATAGTAAATAAAATCAATCACAGACAAAGAATTTTATAATAATAAGCAGCGAAAATAGATAAATAGTAGTTCATGAAGCTACTACAGAAATAGCAGAGTCCAAAACAAATACAACAGAAATCCCAATACAGAGAAGTCACTAATACAAAAGAAAACGACAAGTCTGAAACATAAACTGGAAATAACTGAAAAGCTGAAATAGGTAGATCTCTAAGCAAACTCCGAACCCCAAAGATGAGTCTCAAAAGCTGTGACACTCAGGCTGACTCAAGCATAAAGTAAATCACAAACACTCGAGTCAGGATTAACAATCTTACGCTACTAAATCAAACTCAAGTGAAATGTCAAATAAATGCAATATAACCTAAAGGATGTTTGGGATTCCATCCTTTAAAGATCCGATAAACTTCTACATACATAGTACAATACGCTACATATGTAAGTCTATAGTGAAGTAAACTATTAAGATAGTGTTAAGGTGTTATCCACATGCCCTTTAACACATTTTATATATTCTCGTAGTCTATACAGATACGGTAAGCTCCACCAAACCGATGGTTTACTCAGGATGCACTCCATAGGTACGGTACAAAACAAACTCATGATGGGCGCATTAAGGCATGTGGCAAGGCACACGAGGCAATGCCTAGAGTAGGATTCTACCATTTTGTAGAATCGAGCTAGTAGTAATGCATAACAGCTATTATCGTACACCTCAAGACACACTCCCATGTCAAAGGTGCGCACCAGTCAAATAAAAAAGTATTTGAATGGTTTCGAAGAAGCATGCTTGATCGGTTACGACCTCACTTACCTCAGGTATAGCTCCTGTTTTAGTCACATCAAGCTGACTCGATGGAGTCAAGGTTGCGTTCATACCTCATATGATGTTCACCAAACCATCCTATTTCATTCTGGAATCTCCATCATGTGCACAATTGTTAAAGTGGATTTCGATATTGGTATAGAGTATGACAATATCCGATCCGGTCTCTTTAACAACCAAACGTTTAAGTCACATCGTGTTCATTTATAAAATCACTTTTATAAACATTTAAATTAAATCTCAAATTACATTTTAAAATCAAAATTAAGTATTCAATTTCAATTTTATTCAAATTTGAAATATTCATTTAATCACTTTTTATAAGATTTTAAATAAAATCTCAAACTACAAATTTGAGTAAAAATTAAATATTCAATTTAATTTTATTTAAATTTGAAAATATTCATTTACTCACCTTTAATTAAATCATTTTATAAAATCAGGCCTTTAAAATTCCAAAATCAGCAAGTTCCAAATAAATCCTTATTTAAATTCAATTATTAACCAATTTAAATTACACATTAGTCTCTGTTTATCTTTCCAACCTTAATTTATTAAAGTTATAAACAAAAAACTATTTTAAAAATATTAATATAATTTTTAAATAAATAAATATATATTTTAGTTAAAATAAATTTTATTAAATTTATTATATTAAATTCTATTATTAAATATGTTTAAATATTAATTTTATATTTAAAATAATAATAAAGTTATAAGTAAAATTTTATAATTTAAATTCTCAAACTCAACTTAAAATTTTAAAATTTCCAAAACATATAATTTTAAAATCTAAATTTACACATATTGAAATAAAATATTTATATTATATTTTAAAATCAAAACTCATATATTTCCTTTTCAAAGATTCAAAAATAATTTTCAAAATAGACCAATGGTGACTGTATAATTTTTTATTATCTATGGTCAAGTGATATGGATATTTATCATTTCAATCTGCAACAATTCATTTTTACGGGTATATATCATTTCAACCCGCAATCTCAAAATTCCTAAATTAATAAAATCGCTTGGGTTTATCATTTCAACCCATAACGATTTAACCCAATCTATAAGGTGGTTCACCCATAATGATTTCCTTAAACTAAGGGAACTTGTAAAGTGAGAACAATAGAATAAAATAGCATAACATATTAATTACAAGCTTATATAATCATTAAAAAGTTAGATATGATAGTTATTCAAAATATTATGGTGTCAATTTACATAAGTGAACAATTTGAAATATCAACATATCATAATCAATAGTTAAATAACTAACAATTCAAATTTAACAACATATCTAAATCGTCATTTCATGTAAAATTAATTTATCAAGCAAATGAATGTTAACTGTGAGTGATCGCTCACCTTTCGTGGCTATTGAAGCAAGAAGATGACATAGACACACACATAGATACATGCATGACACGTCAAGAGCTGCGACAAACACATGAGCAGATTTAGCTCAAGAATTTGATGAATATATATATATATATATATATATATATATATATATATATACAGACATATGTATGTGATATATATATATATATAATTATTACAAGTACACTTATAAATACAATTATTAATGAACAAAGCGACAACTCTGGATAGCTGCCATGATTCACAGGATAAATATATATAAGTGCACTTATATATAAAAGCTTTGAATATATAATTTTCTCTGCCAACAAATATATATGCAACAACAACTTATATGAGCCTTTATATATATATGTATATATATGTGTGTGTGTGTGTGTGTTTGTGTGTGAGTGTGTTTCAATAAAGAAGCAAAGAAAGCTAGTGTAACGACCCGCAAATCCGTACCCCTTGAGTCAACACTATTCTACATCAATCAACTCAAGTTGAACAGAAGTACGAACCATTTGGATTAAAGAAGAAGAGGTAGAAGAAGAGAAAATAGAAAAACAACATTAGAAACTTACCATCGCAGCGGAATAAAATATAATATATAATATCAGATCTTTACACAAAAACAAATGCTATATCTGTTTAAACATACATCATCAGTGTACATCAAAAGAGTTCCACATCAATAACATACAACAAGATACACAGCGGAATAATAATCAAATACAGAAGTACTATCACCATCCGGCTCGTCTCTTGAGCACCACAGCATCCTTTCCTGTATTCCATAATACTTGGTCTGACCTGAGCATTAAAGTTAAATAACACCCGAGTCATTCTGCACATACCAGTGTGAGAAAATCACACTCAAATTGATTATTAAAGTTTCAAAAATCCTTTTGAAAACAAAAGCATCTCGTAAGGCCACGCCACAAATAAACATGTCGGGTTTTTACCTTACGATAGCTTAAAACATTTCTTATTAAAATCCTCTGATATTATAATAGGGTCTATATACAAATACTTATTAAAATAGCCGAAATTGTTACATCTATTAAATTCCAGCTACTAGCCACAGAGTGGGTAATACAAAGAAAACTCGTAAAAGGCACGTAGGGAGAATGGATTTCCAACCAATGACTAGGCACTGGGGTACCACCTGTCACGGTACGTGGCCTAGATCACAGTATCGAGGATCACTCCCGACTCCTTGCAACACAAGACCCGGACTATCCCTTACTGGATAGTCCCAAGTAAGATCACCCTGTGGTTGGGATCAACAACCGCACCACTAAACTGAAATAAAAGGGACATCCAGACAGGGATGACCTTACCCGGAAATGGGTACTGCCCACCAAGCCTTGCTGCATAACCCCTGATTTTCAGTCATTCCCGGTTGATGAGGCTTCAGGCTAAGCATTACCTTTTAAGAACATATCCCGTAGAATGCATATCGCCTACCTGACGATGTTCCGAAAGCATTCATCCATACAAGTCCGTACCGGGTTCGAACGGAACCGAAGGCACTATTCCTACTACATGCATTTTGGAAATATCCTCAGGATTAGAAGCGACTAGCCCTTGCACTTCACCGCTCCATCTTTGAATCCAAACTCGTTTCCACGAAAACATACAAACCGGATCGAAGTCGTTTTCGATAAATAAATCTCGATCTCGGTCTCTTCGAAACGATCAACGCATTTGGCCAATATTGATAGTCGGTTATTTAACTATCAATTAACATTCACAACATCCAACAAACATTAAATAATCTCCCAAATTATTTATTAATCAAAAAAATATCTTCATAAGATATATTTCCACTTTTCTTCTTTAAACAAAATACCCAATCATCTTTTAAATAATTATTACGATAATAGATTTTAAAAAATACTTACTTTTGAATTTAAACATTTGGAAATAATTTCTAAAACATACTTTTTAAAACAACATTAAACTTTTATCTTATATTTAAAAATTTACTTTAAAAATGTACTTAGCTTCCAGAGAAATATACTTCTCTTCACATTCTTCTTTAAATTTCCAATTCAAACACTTGAATCAATTTCCAAATTGATTTCCAATTCACTCCCTTTTATTCCAAAATCCATTAATTTCATATTTTATTCCTTAGTTATGATTTAAAGTAATATTAACTGAAAATACCAATTTTAGATTTCTCAACTTACTTCTTAATCCTTTTTAAATAAATTTAAACTTTAAATTTTAAAATAGTTCTTTATTCCTTTAAAATAATATCACTTAATTTTACAATTCATTAATTTCTATTTACTCAAAATCTTTTTTGCTTTTCATACTCGAAATTATTTATTAGTATTTTAATATCACTTCCATTTCTTTTCAATTCATTCTTAATTTATTCAAATTTTCTATAATTATTTCGCTTACAAATTCACTTCTTTTATTTTCTTTCCAAAATCTAATTTATATATTTTTGGTAACACATTATACCCAAATATCCAATCAAACCATAGCATTCAATATTCCAATATAATTCATCATAGAATATCAAATAATCACAACAGAGAATGTTAAATAATTTAAATAAATGTTGAGGAATCCAGTTGGATCCCTCCAACCTGTTTCTCTGCATCCACAGATGTTAGCACAACATAAAATACAAATTCCACTTCGAGGTGGAATATCGCGGTATATGGGATTAGCATAAACCATCCGCTATATAATGCGGGAAATCAACCATTCCAAGATGTATTATATACTATAATATAGCATGTCAATCAATTCAACCATTCAACCAATAATTTAAATTTAACCATTTAAATTTAAATTAAACCAGATGAGTGAGATTAACTCACCTTTGATTTGTTTGCAACCCAGTCCAATATTGCCTTGATTTCTCGATTTTTTTGACCTTGAATAACAATTTTCAATTTATTATCATTTGAACTAATCAATTACCACTTAATCAATTTAATTAACCAATAATTTAATTTACTAATAATTTATTTTTAAACTGATAATAAATTTATAACAGGGTGTTACAATTACATGTAACAGGTCTAGATCAAAATATATTGTGACGACCCAACTGGAATATTAATTCATTCCAACTGGAGTTTCCACAGCCTTAAATATAAATTTATAAATTCTCAGACCGTGACCCAATAAATAATCCTAGTTTATCATTTTTATAAGTATTAAATTATCTGTTTATTCGCTTATTTAATTTCCAAATTCTATTCCAGACTAACCTTAAATTCTCAGACATTCTAATTTATTGAAATTGCCCAGAACTTATCTTACTTACAGGATCCCTTTGAAATCAATTCGAGCTTGAATCAAAAGAAATTAAATAGGAGAAATAAAAAATTTTAAACCTTGAGAACACTGGAGGAACTCGCTCACCTTGACGCGTTTGAGTCGCTGCCCATCGAGCTACACGATCGGTCCTTGTCCTATCACCATGCGAGCTTGAAAAGAACCTAGAACTTTGACTTGAAGCCACCGCCGTTACCACTGGCCAAGCATCGCTGCTAACTTGCCCCCGTGCTTGCGACTGAGATCGATCGACGATCGATCGCTGAAGGATGCAGTTGATGGTGAAATCGCGAAATCCCCCCATCAACGCAACCCACAAAATCACCTCCAAGCTTGAGTTGAATCTCGGCTTCACAATCTCGAACGAGACTACATCTGACTTGTAGGAGCATGGACACGATTTATTCCTTTGAATCAAAAAAAGGGAACGCTGCCCTTTTTTTTAACGAGCAACTTATTTTATTTTTAATTTTGAATTGTTTAACTTCGGCCATGTTTTCCTTGATGAGGAAAGCAAGGCCACGGTTTCCCTTTTTTTATAAACGAGAAGAATGGAGATAGCATGCTGAGGAATGGATATAAGATGACGTATTTGAGAAGGTAGGCTATAGTGCCTTGAAAAGAAATGGAAAATTTTTTGACGTGAAAGGATTTTAACTGGTCAGAACATTATATTTAAATTCTAAATTTAAATTTAAATTGACTTGAATTCGCAACTTAAAATCTTGGCACCCTACCGAGGCGTGCCGCCGGACGTTTATAATGTTATATCCCTATTCCAAACGCAATGGAAAAGGTTTCGAGTCCTAATTCGATCGTATGGAGAAGAAAGCTTTTTGAACCCAGTTACTATTTAATTCTCGATATAAATTTCAATGCGTTCATATATCGTATGCTCAAACAACAACTAAACACTACGGAAATTGAAATCCGATAATAATACAATATTACGGATTCAATAGAACAGGTTTCGTCGAATTCTGAGACTGTCCCTCGGAAGCCTATTTTTAAATATCAATTTAAACAATAAAATTTCAAAACTTAACAAAACACTTCCAAATTCAATTCCAACACTTTCACTACCTTCAGTGCTATTAATATAAATTTTATAAGCCTTCAAATTATTTTTAACAGGCTTAAAACTCCAGATTCAACATTTTATCCAATTTCAGATAATTTAATTTAATAATTAAATTACCCAATAAATAGTGATATTTGAAATTCAAGTTAAAATTAGCCTTTAAATATTTAAAATCAATTAAATATTCCGATTTCAAACATCCAAAAATTCTGGGTCGTCACATTCCTCCCCCCTTAAAAGAATTTCGTCGCCGAAATTACAAGTTAGGAAGAATGTTCCACACCCATTACTCTTTCCCAAATTCAAATAGTTTTTAACAACTTTCCAAACAATCTTTTTCTTAAGAACATTCTATCACTGTTCCTAACTTTCCAAACTTCTTCCATTAGGTCCCTACCAAATCATTATTCAAATTTAAATTTTAAACCCAATTTAAATTTTCAAACTTTCTCAAAAAATTTCTAACTTCTTAAATTTCCAAAAAATTTCGCCAGCGTCTCCTTTGCTCGGCTAGCTCGGAACAACTACAAAATGCCTCAACGGGCCCCTAGATTTCAAAAGAAAACAAAACGCCAAGTGGCTAGATCAAAAACCCAATCAAATTTCATATAGAAATTTAAACATATACCTTTTTGTCGGCAATTCAAATTTATCTTCTGAAATCAAAACCAATTTTCTTTTCCTTTATAATACCTGTATAACCTGCTTAGCACTAATATCCAATCACAACATTCCAAAAAACATTTTATCGACTTCCTTACAAAATGTCAGTATTTATTCATTCAAATATTAACTTAGAATATATTTGTAATATTAATTTCCAATTGAGAATTCACCATTCCTTACTTAAGTTTAGTATAAGCATTTTATATCCTCCTTTATTTATTTTCACTTCACCACTTTAGTTTATATCTACTTCTGTACAATTTGGTTCTTTCATTTCTATCTGAATTCAATTTATCTTCAACTCTGAATATTTGAATTTTATTTTCCATTTATAACCAATTCATGTCATTATTCTAAATGAGTTTCATTTACTAATTTATTTTCACTTCACTAATTTATTTTCACTTCACTATTGGAGTTTATATCCATTTCTGCTCACTATGCCTTTACAATCCCATTTGAATTCAATTTACTTCAATTTACTAGTTGCTTTCAAAACTAAATACTTTTTCCAAATTTCCATTCATATTTCCATCTTCCGATTCTACTTGAATTCAATCTTGTCATCAAACTTTGAATATTAAATTGTATTCGCCTTATCTCAACCCATATGTAATTAACCGTTTTCTTTTGTTAATTCCACTTACTAATTTATTTAAAATCTCAAATAAAAGTTTATTTGCAAACTTTTCTTCCTTTAGTTTCTTCAAACAATTTCTTCAGTCTCACCTTACTTTACTTACTCGCTTTTAAATTAGATTTCAATATTCAGTTTTTAAATCTATTTGCTTACTAACTTTAAATCCTTTGCCATTAGTGAAAATTTTTAAAAAAAAATTACTCCCAAAATTTTCGAAATTTTTTGGAAGAGTCTCCTTTGTACGGAGGAGCTTTTGCAATTTGACAAAAGATATAAATATATATACATCGTCCCACACGGCCGGAAAAACCAAAAACTGTTCATATTTCCTATTTTTATTGCGTAGGCGTACTTTATTTAGCATTTTTAAGCAAGCGGCTTATTATTTTACATTTAGCGCGATCAAATCTATCCATATGGCTTCCCTGAACCTGTACTTACTCAATTTAAATATGTAAGTACTAAATATATGAAATTTATTAACATTTCACTTATATTCAAATAGCTAACACATAGATTTCATAAGTAAGGCATGTGCTATACATTCATAAGTACATATGCAAGGTTTCGACACTAGTTTTAAACTGTTTGCATCCAAATTACATACCATTCCATTCAATTCATTTTTAAACGAAACGAACTCATATTCAGTTCAATTGATGCCAAAATCAATTTATTAAACTGTTATTGATGCAAATAATTTTGTTTATTTCCGTTTACGTCGAACGACCAATTTTCTAATGCAATTTGACAATATTAATGTGAATAAATAATAACATAAGCTTTACCACCAATTTAAATTGATTCCAGCTCAAAGTATTTAAATTCCATTCCAATCTAACTTATTTACAAACCGTATAGTTGCATTCCATTCACATTGGTTTTGTTCAAAGCTATTTTGTTATACTTGACATCATCCCATGCTTCTATTAACTTTAAACTTAAGTTAATTTACTTCAATTCACTACCATTTCATAACTTAAGTTCATTCTTATTTTTAATTTATTCATACTCGAATTAGATTTATTATCATCTCTAATCATTTTTATTTTAATCCAATTCCATACAACTTCAATTCATATTTAATTCACTTACAATTTTATGTTGAATTTCTATTTATAACTCAAGCTTCATTTCCAAACTCAATTATCTATTCATAATTCAATTCTAAGTTAATAATTTCGAGTTCCATTTCCATATTTCATCAACTAATTTATTATCTAATTAGTTCTCCCCTGGTTTAAATTCAATACTTGATTTTTAATCTCAAAATCTCTTCATTAAATTTCTTAAGTGCAATTTATTTTATAATTCAAGTTTGGATTTTTCGTTTTATTTTCTAATTCACCAAAAATATTTATTTTGGGTTTTCTATCCCACTTATTTTATAAGTCACAACTTATTTTTTTACACATTTCCATTTATTCTAGGCTTGAATATATTCATCTTTTGTTTTTAACTCAAGATTTACACTTATTTATAGCCCAAGTATATTTTATTCTAAGTATTTTTAATTCGTTTATAAGTTATTCTAATTTATTTGTTCCAACTTATTGTTTTATCCAACTTACTTCCATTTATACAGGTGAGAATCTATTTCCATTCAATAACACCCATAACTCAATTGAATTTACTCAAATTCAATTCTATTTAACTTAACCCCAGTTAAATCTTGTTACATACCATTCCTTTGAATTTTGTTAAGCAAGGACTTAATTCCATTTAATATCGTTCCAATATATACAAATTTTCAACTCATGTGCCTACTCACCTGAATCAATTAATACTTATAAATCTTAATTTCCATACTTGTTTAATTTAGTCCAACTTGACTAATCTTTCCATTCCACATAATTTAACACTATTCAATTTTTAAATTCTGGTATTCAGTTTTCACTTTACTTGCTTACAAAGTTGAATTTTATTTCAACAAATTCCAAATTTACAAGTTATCAAGCTTTTTATATGCTATAAACATTCTTAGTTAAAATTCCAAAGTTTAAACAGTCTTTTAACATTTCAAAATTCCCTTTGGAATCGCCTATATCCAAAATTTCTTGCATTTCTAAAATGAAATTTATCTTTTGCAAACAATTCCAATTTAAAATAATTTGGTAGCAATTTATCTCTTGGAAACTCGAAAACGAACATCGATGATGCTATAGTCATCACCGAAGTTATTTTCCAGCGACCGAAAGAGTTCAATGGTTTTATCTCCTTTAAAACCCTTCAAATATTTTTAAATTCCAAATCTCTCTATATTTCAAATCCGATTCAAAAATATTTCTCACATATATATTATTTTTTCCCAACTTTTGAGAGCCATTATCAAATTCAAAGGAATCTAAATTTCCAAATTTTCAAATTCCAAATCTTTTAAATTTATATTCAAACATTACTTTCGAAATTTTATCTTATTTTAATTATTAATCACACTATAATTCAAATTTATTATTTACACTTACAAATCTCATTTTTTTATGAATTTATTTCTTATTTTTTTAATTATGGTTTCAATATCTTATTCAATTATAATTCACATTTACAAATCCCATTATTTATTAATTTATTCCTTAATCTTTGGTTATTATTTCAATTTCTTATTCAATTCTCATACGATGATAATAATTTAATATTATCACTTTCTAACAACCAAACATCCATACATAACTATAACAATTTACAAAAAATCATTTGCTTTATATACAAAAATAATTTGGGTAAAATTATTTCATTTACCCTATTTAAAACAATACTATGTCGGTTTATCTTGTTTAAGAGTTTAGAAATCCCTATCAATGACATGGCGCCCCATATATCGACCAGAATCCATAAACACTCAACCGATAAATCAACACAATGTAAAAACAATTTTATATTCACTAGCAAATACGCACTCATATATATTAATATGCTCAAACTCATTCTAGAGTACTTCAGACTCTATTTAATGAGTAATCCCCACCAGAGCCAAGGTTATCACCAACCAAAGCTCTAATACGAAGTGTAACGACCCGCAAATCCGTACCCCTTGAGTGAACACTATTCTACATCAATCAACTCAAGTTAAACATAAATACGAACCATTTGGGTTAAAGAAAAAGAGGTAGAAGAAGAGAAAACAGAAAAACAACATCAGAAACTTACCATCGCAGCGGAATAAAATATAATATATAATAATAGATCTTTACACAAAAATAAATGCTATATCTGTTTATACATACATCATCAGAGTACATTATCAGAGTTCCACATCAATAACATACAACTGGATACACAGCAGAATAATAATCAAATACGGAAGTACATATCGCCATCCAGCTCGTCTCCTGAGCACCAAAGCATCCTTTCTTGTATTCCATAATACTCGGTCTGACCCGAGCATTACAGTTAAATAACACCCGAGTCAGTCTGGATATACCAGCGTGAGAAAATCACACTCAAATTGATTATTAAAGTTTCAAAAATCCTTCTGAAAACAAAATCATCTCGTAAGGCCACGCCACAAATAAACATGTCGGGTTTTTACCTTACGATAGCTTAAAACATTTTTATTAAAATCCTCTAATATTATAATAGGGTCTATATACAAATACTTATTAAAATAGCCGAAATTGTTACATCTATTAAATTCTAGCTACTAGCCATAGAGTGGGTAGTACAAACAAAACTCGTAAAAGGAATGTAGGGAGAATGGATTTCCAACTAATGACTAGGCACTGGGGAACCACCTGTCACGGTACGTGGCCTAGACCACAGTGCCGAGGATCACTCTCGACCCCTTGCAACGCAAGACCCGGACTATCGCTTACTGGATAGTCCCGAGTAAGATCACCCCGCGGTTGGGATCAACAACCCCACCACTAAGCGGAAATAAAAGGGACATCTAGACAGGGATGACCTTACCCGGAAATGGGTGCTGCCCACCAAGCCTTCTTGCATAGCCCCTGATTTTCAGTCATTCCCGGTTGATGAGGCTTGAGGCTAAGCGTTACATTTTAAGAACATATCCCTTAGAATGCTCATCGCCCACCTGACGATGTTCCGAAAGCATTCATCCATACAAGTCCGTCTCGGGTTCTAACGGAACCGAAAGCACTATTACTACAACATCCATTTTGGAAATATCCTCAGGATTAGTAACGACTAGCCCTTGCACTTCACTACCCCATCTTCGAATCCAAACTCGTTTTCCACAAAAACGTACAAACCGGATCGAAGTGGTTTTCGAGAAATAAATCTCGATCCCGGTCTATTCGAAACGATCAACGCATTTGGCCAATATTGATAGTCGGTTATTTAACTATCAATTAACATTCACAACATCCAACAAACAATAAATAATCTCCTAAATTATTTATTAATCCCAAAAATATATTCACAAGATATATTTCCACTTTTCAAACTCTTTTGAAAACAGTTTCAAACTATCTTCCTTTTACAGAATAAATTTCCCATATATTTTCTATTTCCTCTGAAATTTCCAAGCAAAAAACTTAGATTTTTAAAATAATTTAAAAACACTTTATTGTAAAATATGTTTAACATTTAAATTTTAGAAAAATTACTTTAATACTTAATTTAAAATAATACTTTAAAAATAATTAAAATAAGATTACTTTATAAATATAAACTAGATTTTCTTCTTTAAACAAAATACCAAATCATCTTTTAAATAATTATTAAGATAATAGATTTTTAAAAAAAATACTTACTTTAGAAGTTAAACATTTGGAAATAATAAATTATCTAAAAAATACTCTTTAAAACAACATTAAACTTTTATCTTATATTTAAAAATTTACTTTGAAAACGTACTTGGCTATCCAGAGAAATATACTTTTCTTCACATTATTCTTTAAATTTCCAATTCAAATCCTTGAATCAATTTCCAAATTGATTTCCAATTCACTCCCATTTATTCCAAAATCCATTAATTTCAGATTTTATTCCTTAATTATGATTTAAAGTACTTTTAACTGAAAATGCCAATTTTAGATTTCTCAACTTACTTCTTAATCCTTTTTAAATAAATTTAAACTTTAAATTTTAAAATAATTCTTTATTCCTTTAAAATAATATCACTTAATTTTACAATTCATTAATTTTTGTTTATTCAAAATCTTTTTTTCTTTTCATACTCGATGTTATTTATTAGTATTTTAATATCACCTCCATTTCTTTTCAATTCATTCTTAATTTATTCAAATTTGCTATAATTATTTTGCATACAAATTCACTTCTTTTATTTTCTTTCCAAAATCTAATTTATATATTTTTGGTAACTCATTATACCCAAATATCTAATCAAACCATAGCATTCAATATTCCAATATAATTCATCATAGAATATCAAATAATAACAACAAAGAATGTTAAATAATTTAAATAAATGTTGAGGAATCCAGTAGGATCACTCTAACCCATTTCTCTGCATCCACAGATGTTACCACAACATAAAATACCAATTCCACTTCGAGATGGAATATCGGATTAATATAAACCATCCGCTATTTAATGCGGGAAATCAACCATACCAAGATGTATTATATACTATAATATAGCACATTAATCAATTCAACCATTCAACCAATTATTTAAATTTAACCATTTAAATTTATATTAAACCAGATGAGTGAGATTAACTCACCTTTGATTTGTTTGCAACCCAGTCCAATATTGCCTTGATTTCTCGATTTTTTGACCTTGAATAACAATTTACAGTTTATTATCATTTGAACTAATCAATTACCACTTAATAAATTTAATTAAACAATAATTTAATTGACTAATAATTTATTTTTAAACTGATAATAAATTTGTAACAGGGTGTTACACTTACATGTAACAGGTCTAGATCAAAATATACCGTGACAACCCAACTGGATTATTAACTCATTCCAACTGGAGTTTCCACAGGCTTAAATATAAATTTATAAATTCTCAGACCATGACCCAATAAATAATCCTAGTTTATCATTTTTATAAGTATTAAATTATCAGTTTATTCGCTCATTTAATTTCCAAAATCTATTCCACACTAAGCTTAAATTCTCAGACATTGTAATTTATTGAAATTGCCCAGAAATTATCTTAATTACAGGATCCCTTTGAAATCAATTCGAGCTTGAATCAAAAGAAATTAAATAGGTGAAATAAAAAAATTTAAACCTTGAGAACACTAGAGGAACTCGCCCAGGCCGACGCATTTGAGTCGTCGCCCATCAAGCTACGCGATCAGTCCTTGTCCTATCACCACGCGAGCTTGAAAAGAACCCAGAACTTCGACTTGAAGCCACCGCTGTTACCACTGGCCAAGCATCGCTGCTACCCCGGCCCCGTGCTCGCGATTGAGATCGATCGACGATCGATCACTGAAGGACGTGGTCGATGGTGAAATCGCGAAATCCCCCCATCATCGCGACCCACAAAATCACCTCCGATCTTGAGTTGAATCTCGGCTTCACAATCTCGAACGAGAATACATCTGACTTGCAGGAGCATGGACGCGATTTATTCCTTTGAATCAAAACAAAAGGGAATGCTGCCTTTTTTTTGAAGGAGCAACTTATTTCATTTTTAATTTTGAATTTTTGAACTTCGGCCATTTTTTCCTTGATGAGGAAAGCAAGGCCACGGTTTCCCCTTTTTTATAACGAGAAGAATGGAGGTAGCATGCTGATTAATGGATATAGGATGGCGTATTTGAGAAGGTTGGCTATAGTGCCTTGAAAAGAAATAAAAAAAGTTTTGACATGAAAGGATTTTAACTGGTTAGAACATTATATTTAAATTTTGAATTCAAATTTAAATCGACTTGAATTCGCAACTTAAATCTTGGCATCCTACCAAGGCATGCCGCCAGGCGTTTATAATGTTATATCCCTATTCCGAACGCAGTGGAAAAGGTTTCGAGTCCTAATTCGATCGTATGGACAAGAAAGCTTTTTGAACCCAGTTACTATTTAATTTTCGATATAGATTTCAACGCGCTTATATATCGTATGCTCACACAACAACTCCAAACACTAAGGAGATTGAAATCCAATAATAATACAGTATTACGGATTCAATAGAACTGGTTTCGTCGAATTTCGAGACTGTCCCACGGAAGGCTATTTTTAAATATCAATTTAAACAATAAAATTTCAAAACCTAACAAAACACTTCCAAATTCAATACCAACACTTTCACTACCTTCAGTGCTATTAATATAAATTTTATAAGCCTTCAATTTATTTTTAACGGGCTTAAAACTCCAGATTCAACATTTCATCCAATTTCAGATAATTTAATTTAATAATTAAATTACCCAATAAATAGTGATATTTGAAATTCAAGTTAAAAATTAACCTTTAAATATTTAAAATCAATCACATATTCCGATTTCAAACATCAAAAAATTCTGGGTCGTCACATTCCTACCCCATTAAAAGAATTTCGTCCCCAAAATTACTAGTTAGGAAGAATGGTCCACACCCATTACTCTTTCCCAAATTCAAATAGTGTTTAACAACTTTCCAAACAATCTTTTTCTTAAGAACATTCTATCACTGTTCCTAAATTTCCAAACTTCTTCCATTAGGTCCCTACCAAACCATTATTCAAATTTAAATTTCAAACCCAATTTAAATTTTCAAAATTTATCAAAATATTTCTAACTTCTTAAATTTTCGAAAAATTTCGCCAGCGTCTCCTTTGTGCGGCTAGCTCGGAACAACTACAAAGTGCCTCTACGGGCCCCCAGATTTCAAAAGAAAACAAAAAGCCAAGTGGCCAGATTAAAAACCCAATCAAATTTCATATAGAAATTTAAACACATACCTTTTTTTCGGCAATTCAAATTTATCTTCTGAAATCAAAACCAATTTTCTTTTCCTTTATAATACTTGTATATCCTGCTTAACACTAATATCCACTCACAACATTCCCAAAACATTTTATCGACTTCCTTACAAAATGTCAATATTTATTGATTCAAATATTTACTTAGAATATATTTGTAATATTAATTTCCAATTGAGAATTCACCATTCCTTACTTAAGTTTAGTATAAGCTTTTTATATGCTCCTTTATTTATTTTCACTTCACCACTTTAGTTTATATCAACTTCTGTTCAATTTGGTTCTTTCATTTCTATCTGAATTCAGTTTATCTTCAACTCTGAATATTTGAATTTTATTTTCCATTTATAACCAATTCATGTCATTATTCTAAATTAGTTTCATTTACTAATTTATTTCCACTTCACTAATTTATTTTCACTTTACTATTGGAGTTTATATCCATTTCTACCCACTATGCCTTTACAATCCCATTTGAATTCAATTTGCTTCAGTTTACTAGTTGCTTTCAAATCTAAATACCTTTTCCAAATTTCCATTCATATTTCCATCTTTCGATTCTACTTGAATTCAATCTTGTCTTCAAACTTCGAATATTAAATTGTATTCGCCTTATCTCAATCCATATGTAATTAACCATTTTCTTTTATTAATTCCACTTACTAATTTATTTAAAATCTCAAATAAAAGTTTATTTGCAAACTTTCCTTACTTTAGTTTCTTCAAACAATTTCTTCAATCTCACCTTACTTTACTTATTTGCTTTTAAATTAGAATTCAAAATTCAGTTTTTAAATCTATTTGCTTACTAATTTTAAATCCTTTGCCGTTAGTGAAAATTTTAAAAAAAATTCTAACTGCCAAAATTTTCAAAAATTTTTGGCAGTCTCCTTTGTACGGAGGAGCTTTTGCAATTTGACAAAAGATATAAATATATATACATCGACCCACACGGTCAGAAAAACCAAAAACAGTTCATATTTTCTATTTTTATTGTGTAGGCATACTTTATGTAGCATTTTTATGCAAGCGGCTTATCATTTTAGCATTTAGCGTGATCAAATCCTTCCATACGGCTTCCCTGTATCTGTACTTACTCAATTTAAATATGTAAGTACTAAATATATGCAATTTATTAACATTTCACTAATATTCAAAAAGCTAACACATAGATTTCATAAGTAATGCATGTGATATACATTCATAAGTACATATGCAAGGTTTCGACACTAATTTTAAATTGTTTTCATCCAGATTACACACCATTCCATTCAATTCATATTTTTAACGAAACGAACTCATATTTATTTCAATTGATGCCAAAATCAATTTATTAAACTTCTATTGATTCAAATAATTTTGTTTACTTCCGTTCACGTCGAACGACCAATTTTCTAATGCAATTCCATAATATTAAAGTGAATAAATAATAACATAAGCTTTATAACCAATTTAAATTGATTCTAGCTCAAAGTATTTAATTCCATTCCAATCTAACTTATTTACAAACCGTATAGTTGCATTCCATCCTGTTTCACATTGGTTTTGTTCAAAAGTTATTTTGTTATACTTGACATCATCCCATGATTCTATTAACTTTATACTTAAGTTAATTTACTTCAATGCACTACCATTTCATAACTTAAGTTCATTCCCATTTTTAATTTATTCATACTCGAATGGGATTTATTATCATCTCAAATCATTTTTATTTTAATCCAATTCCATAAAACTTCAATTCGTATTTAATTCACTTACAATTCTAAGTTGAATTTCTATTTATAACTCAAGCTTCATTTCCAAACTCAATTATCTATTCACAATTCAATTCTAAGTTAATAATTTCGAGTTCCATTTCCATATTTCATCAACTAATTTATTATCTAATTAGTTCTCCCTTGGTTTAAATTCAATACTTGATTTTTAATCTCAAAATCTCTTCATTAAATTTCTTAAGTGCAATTTATTTTATAATTCAAGTTTGGATTTTTCGTTTTATTTTCTAATTCATCAAAAATATTTATTTTGAGTTTTCTATCCCACTTTTCAATTTTATAAGTCACAACTTATTATTTTACACATTTCCATTCATTCTAGGCTTGAGTATATTCATCTTTTATTTTTAACTCAAGATTTGCACTTATTTGTAGCCCAAGTATATTTTATTCTAAGTATTTTTAATTCTTTTATAAGTTATTCTAATTTATTTATTCCAACTTATTGTTTTATCCAACTTACTTCCATTTATTCAGGTGAGAATCTATTTCCATTCAATAACACCCATAACTCAATTGAATTTACTCCAATTCAATTCTATTTAACTTAACCCCAGTTAAATCTTGTTACATACAATTCCTTTTTATTAAGCAAGGAATTAATTCCATTTAATATCATTCCAATATATACAAATTTTCAACTCATGTTCCTACTTACCTGAATCAATTAATACTTACAAATCTTAACTTCCATACTTGTTTAATTTAGTCCAACCTGTCTAATCTTTCCATTCCACATAATTTAACACTATTCAATTTTTAAATTCCAGTATTCATTTTTTACATTACTTGCTTACAAAGTTGAATTTTATTTCAACAAATTCCAAATTTACAAGTTATCAAGCTTTTTATATGCCATAAACATTCTTAGTTAAAATTCCAAAGTTTAAACAGTCTTTTAACATTTCAAAATTCCCTTTGAATTCACCTATATCCAAAATTCCTTGCATTTCTAAAATCAAATTTATCTTTTGCAAACAATTCCAATTCAAAATAATTTGGTAGCAATTTCTCTCTTAGAAACTCAAAAATAAACATCGATGATGCTGTACTCATCACCGAAGTTATTTTCCAGCGACCGAAAGAGTTTAATGCTTTTATCTCCTTTAAAACTCTTCAAATATTTTTAAATTCCAAATCTCTCAAGATTTCAAATCCGATTCAAAAATATTTCTCAAATATATTTTATTTTTCCCAACTTTTGAGAATCATTATCAAATTCAAAGGAATCTAAATTTCCAAATTTCAAATTCCAAATCCTTTAAATTTATATTCAAACATTACTTTCGAAATTTCATCTTATTTTAATTATTAATCACACTATAATTCAAATTTATTATTTACACTTACAAATCTCATTTGTTTATGAATTTGTTTCTTATTTTTTTTAATTATGGTTTCAATATCTTATTCAATTATAATTCACATTTACAAATCCCATTTATTTATTAATTTATTCCTTAATCTTTGGTTATTATTTCAATTTCTTATTCAATTCTCATACAATGATAATAATTTAATATTATCACTTTCTAACAACCAAACATCCATACATAACTATAACAATTTACAAAAAATCATTTCCTTTATATACAAAAATAATTTGGGTAAAATTATTTCATTTACCCTATTTAAAACAATACTGTGTCGGTTTATCTTGTTTAAGAGTTTAGAAATCCCTATCAATGACATGGCGCCCCATATATCGACCAGAATCCATAAACACTCAGCCGATAAATCAGCACAATGTAAAAACAATTTTATATTCACTAACAAATACGCACTCATATCTATTAATATGCTCAAACTCATTCTAGAGTACTTCAGACTCTATTTAATGAGTAATCCCCACCAGAGCCAAGGTTATCACCAACCAAAGCTCTGATACCAAGTGTAGCGACCCGCAAATCCATACCCCTTGAGTCAACACTATTCTACATCAATCAACTCAAGTTGAACATAAATACGAACCATTTGGGTTAAAGAAAAAGAGTTAGAAGAAGAGAAAACAGAAAAACAACATCAGAAACTTACCATCGCAGCGGAATAAAATATAATATATAATAACAGATCTTTACACACAAAAATGCTATATTTGTTTATACATACATCATCAGAGTACATCATCAGAGTTCCACATCAATAACATACAACTGGACACACAGCGGAATAATAATCAAATACGAAAGTACGTATCGCCGTCCAGCTCGTCTCCTGAGCACCACAACATCCATTCCTGTATTCCATAATACTCGGTCTGACCCTAGCATTACAGTTAAATAACACCCGAGTCAGTCTGGATTACCAGCGTGAGAAAATCACACTCAAATTAGTTATTAAAGTTTCAAATATGCTTTTGAAAACAAAAGCATCTCATAAGACCATGCCACAAATAAACATGTCGGGTTTTTACCTTACGATAGCTTAAAACATTTCTTATTAAAATCCTTTGATATTATAATAGGGTCTATATACAAATACTTATTAAAATAGCCGAAATTGTTACATCTATTAAATTCTAGCTACTAGCCACAGAGTGGGTAATACAAACAAAAATCGTAAAAGGCACGTAGAGAGAATGAATTTCCAACTAATGACTAGGCACTGGGCTACCACCTGTCACGGTACGTGGCCTAGATCACAATACCGAGGATCACTCCCGACCCCCTGCAACACAAGACCCGGACTATCGCTTACTGGATAGTCCCGAGCAAGAGCACCCCGCGTTTGGGATCAACAACCACACCACTAAGCCGAAATAAAAGGGACATCTAGACAGGGATGACCTAACCTGGAAATGGGTGCTGCCTACCAAGCCTTGTTGCATAACCCCTGATTTTCAGTCATTCCCGGTTGATGAGGCTTGAGGCTAAGCATTACCTTTTAAGAACATATCCCTTAGAATGCTCATCGCCCACCTGACGATGTTCTGAAAGCATTCATCCATACAAGTCCGTCCCGGGTTCGAACGGAACCGAAGGCACTATTCCTACTACATCCATTTTGGAAATATCCTCAGGATTAGTAGCGACTAGCCCTTGCACTTCACTTCTCCATCTTCGAATCCAAACTCGTTTTCCACAAAAACGTAAAAACCGGATCGAAGTGGTTACGAGAAATAAATCTCGATCCCGGTCTCTTCAAAACGATCAACGCATTTGGCCAATATTGATAGTCGGTTATTTAATTATCAATTAACATTCACAACATCCAAAAAACAATAAATAATCTCCCAAATTATTTATTAATCCCAAAAATATCTTCACAAGATATATTTCCACTTTTCAAACTCTTTTGAAAACAGTTTCAAACTATCTTCCTTTTACAGAATAAATTTCCCATATATTTTCTATTTCCTCTGAAATTTCCAAGCATAAAACTTAGATTTTTAAAATAATTTAAAAACACTTTATTTTAAAATATGTTTAACATTTAAATTTTAGAAAAATTACTTTAATACTTAATTTAAAATAATACTTTAGAAATAATTAAAATAAGATTTGTTTATAAATATAAACTAGATTTTCTTCTTTAAACAAAATACCAAATCATCTTTTAAATAATTATTACGATAGTAGATTTTTAAAAAAAAATACTTACTTTAGAAGTTAAACATTTAGAAATAGTAAATTGTCTAAAAAATACTCTTTAAAACAACATTAAACTTTAATCTTATATTTAAAAATGTACTTTGAAAATATACTTAGCTATCCAGAGAAATATACTTCTCTTCACATTCTTCTTTATTTCAAACACTTGAATCAATTTCCAAATTGATTTCCAATTCACTCCCTTTTATTCCAAAATCCATTACTTTTAGATTTTATTCCTTAATTACGATTTAAAGTAATTTTAACTGAAAATACCAATTTTAGATTTCTCTACTTACTTCTTAATCCTTTTTAAATAAATTTAAACTTCAAATTTTAAAATAATTCTTTATTCCTTTAAAATAATATCACTTAATTTTACAATTCATTAATTTTTATTTATTCAAAATCTTTTTTCTTTTCATACTCGAAGTTATTTATTAGAATTTTAATATCACTTCCATTTCTTTTCAATTCATTCTTAAATTATTCAAATTTTCTATAATAATTTCACTTACAAATTCACTTCTTTTATTTTCTTTCCAAATTCCAATTTATATTTTTTTGGTAACTCATTATACCCAAATATCCAATAAAACCCTAACATTTAATACTCCAATATAATTCATCATAGAATATCAAATAATCACAACAGAGAATGTTAAATAATTTAAATAAATGTTGAGGAATCCAGTTGGATCCCTCCAACCTGTTTCCCTGCATCCACAGATGTTAGCACAACATAAAATACCAGTTCCACTTCGAGGTGGAATATCGCGGTATATGGGATTAGTATAAACCATCCGCTATATAATGCGGGAAATCAACCATTCCAAGATGTATTATATACTATAATATAACACATCAATCAATTCAACCATTCAACCAATTATTTAAATTTAAATTAAACCAGATGAGTGAGATTAACTCCCCTTTGATTTGTTTGCAACCCAGTCCAATATTGCCTTGATTTCTCGATTTTTTTGACCTTGAATAACAATTTACAGTTTATTATCATTTGAACTAATCAATTACCACTTAATAAATTTAATTAAACAATAATTTAATTTACTAATAATTTATTTTTAAACTGATAATAAATTTGTAGCAAGGTGTTACACTTACGTGTAACAGGTCTAGATCAAAATATACTGTGACCACCCAACTGGATTATTAACTCATTCCAACTGGAGTTTCCATAGCCTTAGATATAAATTTATAAATTCTCAGACCGTGAGCCAATAAATAATCCTAGTTTATCATTTTTATAAGTATTAAATTATCAGTTTATTCGCTTATTTAATTTCCAAATTCTATTCAACACTAACCTTAAATTCTCAGACGTTCTAATTTATTGAAATTGCCTAGAACTTATCTTACTTATAGGATCCCTTTGAAATCAATTCAAGCTTGAATCAAAAGAAATTAAATAGGTGAAATAACAAATTTTAAACCTTGAGAACACTAGAGGAACTCACCCAGCCTGACGCATTTGAGTCGTCGCCCATCAAGCTATGTGATCGGTCCTTGTCCTATCACCATGTGAGCTTGAAAAGAACCCAGAACTTCGACTTGAAGCCACTGTCGTTACCACTAGCCAAGCATCACTACTACCCTGCCCCGACTGAGATCGATCGACGATCGATTGCTGAAGGACGCGGTCGAAGGTGAAATCGCGAAATCCCTTCATCATTGCGACCCACAAAATCACCTCCGAGCTTGAGTTGAATCTCGGCTTCACAATCTCGAACGAGAATACATCTGACTTGCAGGAGCATGGACGTGATTTATTCCTTTGAATCGAAATAAAAGGAAAGCTGCCATTTTTTTGAACAAGCAACTTACTTTATTTTTAATTTTGAATTGTTGAACTTCGGCCATTTTTTCCTTGATGAGGAAAGAAAGGCCACGGTTTCCCCTTTTTTATAAATGAGAAGAATGGGGGTAGCGTGCTGAGGAATGGATATAAGATGGCGTATTTGAGAAGGTAGGCTACAGTGCCTTGAAAAGAAATGGAAAACGTTTTGACGTGAAAGGATTTTAACTGGTCAGAACATTATATTTAAATTTTAAAGTTAAATTTAAATCGACTTGAATTCGCAACTTAAAATCTTGACATCCTATCGAGACATGCCGCCAGGCGTTTATAATGTTATATCCCTATTCCGAGCGCAATGGAAAAGGTTTCGAGTCCTAATTCGATCGTATGGAGAAGAAATCTTTTTGAACCCAGTTACTATTTAATTTTCAATATAGATTTCAACGTGTTTATATATCGTATGCTCACACAACAACTCCAAACAATACTGAAATTGAAATTCGATAATAATACAATATTACGGATTCAATAGAACTGGTTTCGTCGAATTCCGAGACTGTCCCTCGGAAGGATATTTTTAAATATCAATTTAAAAAATAAAATTTCAAAACTTAGCAAAACACTTCCAATTTCAATTCCAACACTTTCACTACATTCAGTGCTATTACTATAAATTTTATAAGCCTTCAAATTATTTTTAACAGGCTTAAAACTCCAGATTCAACATTTTACCCAATTTCAAATAATTTAATAATTAAATTACCCAATAAATAGTGATATTGAAATTCAAGTTAAAAATTAACCTTTAAATATCTAAAATCAATTAAATATTCCGATTTCAAAGATCCAAAATTTATGGGTCGTCACAGGTAGAAATTCATAGGACCATGCAAAAAAATGATGGACGAAATTCCAGTATACAATATACATACATAAATACAAACATACATATACATACATACATACATAAATACATGCATATATATATGAGACTAAGCATATAGTTTTGGAATGCTCAAAAGGTTCGAGGCATGTCAGGGTTGCGTGGCGTTCAAGTTGGCTAGGTTCGGGTGGTGGATGGGTTCTTTGGCGGTTGTTAGGCTGTTAGATGGGGTTGAGTCGTAGGCGGTGGCTATAGCTTGGTGGTGGGAGGAAGCGCATGGGTTTCAGGGCAATATAAGGAGAGGCTTGGCATATGGAGGTCAGTGGTGTGGTGTAGGGAGTGGCAGGGGTTAGGTCTATACGATGGTGGCTGAAGATGGGTGTTTGGTTGTTTGGCTGTGCTTGGGCGTGGGGAGATTCTACTAAGGCAAATGGGCTGTTGCGCGTGAGGTGCAGTCGGGCTGGACACCGATGACGAGGAGGCCAATGAGGCGGGTCAGTGGATAGTGGAGAGGCGGTCGCTGGTCGTGGAGGGCTGCTCTGGCGGTTCAAGGAGGAAAGCCGTGGATAGAAGAAGGTTCGGGGTTTTGATCGGCAACAGGAATTGAGCGGGAATGAGCATTTTCATGGAAGCAAGGGTTTTCTCGGGGTCTGGCTTCAGGTAAGGAGGAAGTAAAATGCGGGCACACTCAGGTGGACCAGAAAGCAAATTAATGAAAGAAACTTGTGTAAAACTTATATTATAAAATGTCTCGAAGCAAATTTATAAATATAGAACTTTTCCCAAAGCAAAGAAGAACAACCTGGAGAGACAAGCAGCGTTAAAGCCAAGAATGAGGCAACAGATGAAAATATATATTTAGTTAAGTAAATTTTCACAAAGCGAACAGAAATCAACCTGGAGAGAAAACATGTAGACCCAAAGCCAATTAGAACCGATACTGTGTTTTATATATTTTTTCTCAGAAAAAAGAAGATGAAATATGAAAGAACACGATAATATAAATATCAAATTCAAAGGAATAGAAAGGGACATCGGTTGAATTCAGAAGTTATTAAAGGGAAATGGCATTCGATAGTATATAGTAGATAACTGAAAGGACCAAGGAGACCAAAAAGCTTAAATATGAAACCGATACGACTAATCGTTCTGTCAATTTTGCCACGTACCAGAGAACGAAAATCACAAATGAATATACTACGGAGATCAGCACGACGATGTGAACAAAATGGTACATAGATATGAGCAATACGACTATCCTATCAAAACTTGATTTTTCGCCGCCGAAAATGCAGCTAAAATGTCGAAAATAAGATAAATGGAGCTAGAGCAGTCCAAATTTGGCGAAATGAATTACGATGTCTCACTCGAAAAATGATTTACAATTTTATTATATAAAGTTATTCAAGTTTCGAAAACACTAAATTTTCAATTCAACCGATTTAAAATTTAAAACTTCAATTTCACCAATAAACAAACTTTCAAATTTTCAAATAAAAATCCGACACTTGCTACGTTTAACTTGATGTATTTCAAACATCAAATTTTCATTTCAAAAATTTAATTGTTTTTTCAGAAAAATTTAGTTAATTACGTTGTTTAAATCGTTAAAATTTTCAGATCGCTACACCTCTAGAGATGTCCTAGCGGAAGGTAGCCCCTTCACCTGGTCATCTGTACGGAATCCATTATCCACTAGGTACCTACCATTTAGTTTGTAGAACCTATGTTTGTGACTAGCATGCTGGAATATATAATGGTAATAATTTAGGCTATTTTAATTATTATTTGTATACTAGGCACTAGAATAATATCACATTATTTAATATGAAAGGTTGGTTATCGCAAGGTAAAAACCCATCCATGTTTATGTGTGGGCGTGTCTTACAAGATACCTTTGTTTTGATAAAAGAACACTTTTATAACTTTAAAATAAATTAATTGAGATGTATTTTCTCACGTTGGTTTACCAGACTGATCCGAGCGTTCTTCCTTTTCAATGCTCGGGTCAGACCGAGTATATTTACAGACGTTGAATTGGATGCTTTGGAGCTTCAGCAGGTGAGATGGAAGTCTTCTGGTCATATTCCACGCATATTTTTATTTTCCAGCTGCATTATTATTTAAATTATCAGCAATTGTAAGGACAGGTTATTATAACTGTCGAGGCTAATGATTAGTGATTGATGGTTGTACTGTGATTGGTCGATGTATGTATATTACATTATAGTTTCTGTTTTGTAAAGATCATTGATATGATATTATTTGTTTTCTGCTGCGATTGTGAGATTTTGTAGTTCTTTCAGGTTCTTCTATTTCTTCTTCTTCTCTTCTCTTCTCTTCTCTTCTCTTATTCTCACTTCTTTCTTTCTCATGATATATTCGAATTTCCTTTCGGTTTGGGCTGGACATGTGCGGTTATTGTTAGCTCTAGACGGGATGGATTTTTGGGTCGTCACATCTAGTATCGAAGCTTAGGATTTTGCTAACACCTAGGCTTTAATGGGTACTCCTTATAGATTGGATCAGTAGTGCCCTAGACTGAGTTTGAGCGTATCATATATATGAACATGTATTTGTTAGTGATTATAAAGATGTTTATATGGTGTTTACTTATCCGTTGAGTTATTTATGAATTCTAATCAGTGCGTGGGACGCCATTATATCAATAGGGGTTTCTAAACACTTCAACGAGGTAAGTCGACATAATATTTTTTTAAATAAGGTAAATGAAATAATTTTATGTGCCGAACCACCTCCTCGACCCTTAGAAATCAACTCTAACACATCCTCATTATTCACATGCTATAAATCCAAGTGTCACAGAGGCAAATTATCATGGGGTAAAGAAATAATGATAGAAGATAAGACAATAATAGGAATAGGACAAACCGAAGGTACTCTCCTACCATATCCCGTCGAGGATTACCCTTAGGATTAGTAGCGAGAAGTCCTTGCAACCTGAAGAGTTTTTTAAATGAAGTGGCCACTACTACTTTAGATATTTGGGAGCTAACCAGAATTATCAACAAGCAGTCCTTCCGCCCTTAAGACCTCCAGTCTTCATCCTTCTTTATCTTTATCAGTTCTTTATTTTTCGAATGCATACATTGGTTCGAAGTGGCTTTTGGATAAGAATCACTCAAATCTGACCCCGGTTCCTTTGAACCAATCATCGATAAATGATGTTAGTAAATAGGGAATTATTCTTTGATTTATTAATTCTTTTCATCAAATATATTCTATGGATATATATTTTTTAAAACAATCTTTTCGGTATGTATGGAATCATTAAACATAATTTATCAAATCCTTTGATTACTTAAAACATTTTCAAATTCCAAATGATTTGATTTAAATATTAACAAAGATTTCTTAATTCAAAATCAAAATTTTAATTGAGTTAAAACCATGTTATCTAGGAAATTAATCCAAAACCAGTAAACATTAATTGACCATAATCTATAGAAATAATCTAATTCTACTCAATACAAATTTCATATTCAACAAGTTCTATGGACGGAATAACGGAAAAATCATCGTTTAAATTCCATGAATAGTACTAGTTTCCTCTTTGGGCTTTAATACCAAATATAAGAAGATTATCCTCATAAAATCCAAGTTATTTACTTTTGGAAAATTATATCCTTTATACATTGGAAAATTTTGATCCAATTAAATCAAATTTAGTATCCCATCTGTCGGGCCAGTCCGGGTAGCCAGGGAGAATAGGAAACTGGTTTTCCAAACCCAAGCCTAGACATTACCACTTTGACACTCATAAGGCAGTCAAGTAATATGGTCGACTCTAAATCATTTAATATTTAACCATTATGTAAATCCTTTAAATCATCTTTAAAATACTTTATTAATCATTTGAAAATATTTGCGAAATATTTGGAAAAGAACGGTTACGTTTGAAACAATATTTCTAAAGCTATAGGAAAGCGCTGCAGAAAAGTGCAACGGAAAGTACTTTTTAAGCTATATTGATCAAAACTGCTTTTTATCATTTGGAAATTTAATTTTATAACTCAAATCACTTAAAATATTTTAAATTTTTTTAGAATTTATTTCATATTTTTAAATATTTTTAACATATCATTTTTAAAGAAATCCCTTTGTGGATTCCGAACTGCAAAACCGAGATTATTTCAAAACTTGTTTTGCTCATAATTTGAATCTACTAAACCAAATCTCGATAATTTTCTTTTAGTTCAAAACTATGATCATAAGAGTTTGGAAAATCCTTATTTCAAAGAAATCCGACTTTAGATCCATCGTATAAGTGGATTTAAACTATTACGTCGCGAAATCGTGAGTATACCATTACGCGACGCGTCTATTTTTACCAATTTTCCATTTTGTTTTGAAACTTCATCGAAACACTTCTAAATGTTTATAAAATGTTTTTAAATCATTGTGAACCATTTTTTAAGAGGTTTAAACATTCCATAACACCATTTCATTGATAAAAGGAAAGTGATTTCTTTCCTGATTTTTGATGTGTGTTAAATGTGATTTGTTAATTGTGATAACCCGGAATTTGGTTATCCGTAAATTGTATAATCAATTGATATTTACTACAGAGATATTGATTTTATGGGGTTAAACAAAAAAAACCCTGATAATTTAAAAAAAAATCTGAATGTATCCAATTGGATTTGAAAATTATAATGAATATTGCATTATAAATTTCTGGGAAATGATAATTTATAAGAGATTAACATATACATATAAATATATACAAATAAGTATGTAAGTGTGTATGTCTATATATTTATGTGTATAGTGATTAGGAGGCATTGATTTGGATTCAATAATTTTCTAAGGGTAGTTAAAGTTAAATTCTACTATTTTAAAACATTAGAGATTGTATATATTAATTTAGAATGTAAAAGTTTAAGTTTAAATTATGATTTAATAAAAGGAACATACTTTCTGTTACATATAATAAATATAAGATATATATATATATATATATATCTATAATTATTAAATATAAGAAGATATATATAAGGAGTTTGACATTTGTAAGCATCATAATATATGGATTCATATTTGTAACTTTTATTTTGCATGCAAAGACAAGTGTCTACTTGTTCATTTTCTTTTCATTTAAAAAAAAGGATTGTGCATTTTATTTATTCAACTCTACTCCTACTTTTATTTCTTTTACTCAAAACCTCAACCAGCAAGTTAAGGTTAAAAATCAAAAATAAAAATAAATATAATAAACCAGGACTCATTACAATCCGAAGCTATAAACCATTTTAATTTCAAAGTAAAATCAAACAAGTAAATTTGAGCATCTCAGTCCTGATTCCAGAGCAGGGACCAACTCTGTATAAATGATTAAGCAAATTAAAGATTCAAAACTTTAATCAACTGTCAGAGCAAATTATCAAGATTTCAGTTCAAAGTTTTCAAAAACAAATGCAGGCTTCTCTGTTCAAAGCATGTGAGTAAACAAAGTCTTAATCTGCTTTTAAAACTCTGCGCATGTATTAAAAATTGAAGTAAATTGATGATAAATGGTTTGCATGTGGTCAATGTTGAGTAAAGTTGTGAAATATGTTTTGATAGGCATGAATATGTACATTCATATGTGACTATGTGTGTGTCTATGTGTATATATATATATATATATATATATATATATATATATACATATATACATATATCTGATGATATGTTAGTAGGGTTTGAAACCTGTTCTAGAGAAAAAAAATCATATCATCACATAATTAATTTTAGAATTTGATCTTTAAACAAGAAACGATTATAATGATGTAATACCAATTTTAAAAATGATCACAAGTATATTTATTTAGTAAATATTTTAAAAATTGGGAATTTACAGTAATGAACATAAATGAGCAAAAAAACCAATGTTCGAAATTCCATAATTTGAATTCATAAACACATTTGTTGTAGGAATTAAGGAATTTTGATATAAAAATTAAAAATTTTAAGATTGTTTTTGGATGGAATTTCGAGTTGATCGGTAAAAGGGAAAATCTTCGAATTCCGGCGATCTACGTATCAATGGTTGTCGGGGTTCAGGTCAGAGAGGGCTAGTGGGTCAACGGTGGTAAGAAAAATGGCAAATGATTTTATATGTAATTGTGGTGGGAATGGCGAAGCGGAGTAGGGTTTACTGTCTGTTTTTGAGCAATGTTTTAATCGAGGCATCTCGTGGTCAGGGGAGATTCGGAGGCGATCGCGAGTAGGGGTTTAGTGGTGTGGGCATGTGACGAAGTTCCGGACGTGAACGCGGGACCGTTGGCGGACTGTGGTGGCGGAGCTGAGGGGTTCTGGTGATCGATGTGGTCCCTTATTCCATGCGAACTGCTTGTTTTTGTTTTGAGGCCCATCTCATTGTTCTGAAGATTGGAATCGTGAGGGAATGATGTCGGCAACTTATCTAGGGTGGCGACGATGGTCGGAGGTGCTCTGACCATCTGTGTATGTGTACGGGTGTTTCTCGTTTCATTTTTTTATCTGGGTATGTAGAACTCGGGAACGATGGTATTGGCCTCGGGGTCGATCTTGTACAAGTAAAGTTTTGTCTCGGGTTTAGATTATGTTGTGTGCGAGTAGTTTTCTAGTTTAAATGCAGTTTTTAAGTTAAGAAGTTTTAAATTTTTTTAAAAAAAGAGGAAAGGTTAAGCTCAGGATTGAGGCTGGGTAAACCTATGTTTGTCTCGGGTTTGTTACGAGGTAACTATTGAGTTTAAAATTTAAAACAAAAATTCAAGTTTAGACTAATCTTATTTCTTTTAAACAATAATGGTCTATTAAGTGATGGGTTAAGAAAAATTTTGTAATTCATTTTAACTTAGTTTTAGTTTCTTAAGTTTATTTATAACTCGATTAATAATGTAATTTAGTAGTAATTAATAAGGATGAAGTGTTTCATCATTAAACTTAAGGATACATGTTAAATTAAAATTAATGATAATCAATACCAAGTTTATTAATTTCAGGTAAAGATTTTGAAAGTGGTTAAAATAGATGAATTATCTAAATTTTTTTATTAAAGTTAGAATGATTAGGATGTATTAATAAGTTAATTAATTATTAATTAAAGATTAATAGTTAAAGGTTATAAATTAATTAAGGATTAATTGGAAATTAGGAATTAAGTAATATAAGTAATTAGAAATTAATTACTTAAATGATAATTATTTAATGTAAGTAATTAAGGATAAGTTGCTTAAAGTAATAAATTAAAGAATTAATGTAAGTGATTAAGAATACATAATTACTAGGTGAGATTAATTAAGGTTAATCAATAAACGTGATAAATCTAAAGATTACTTGTTAAATGTAATTAATTAAAAAGGACAATTAAGTAAGAGAAGTGATTAAGAGGATCATTAATTTACGTAATTAATTAATTAAGGTGATTAATTAATGGTTAATTAATATGAATGGTTAAGGGTAATTAATCTTTAAGTAAAGATTAATTACTTAATGTAATTAAAAGATAATTAATCAAGGATGATTAACTAAGATGGATGATTAAAGAATGATTTATTAATTGGGTTGTAATTAATTACTGATCAAGTAAGCAGGATTAAGGTAATCCAAGTGATTTAAGTTAGTGATTAATTTAATTGGAGAATAATTAAATTAATTAGGAATTATATATCTAATAAATCTTGTTTATGGATGGTTGAATGATATTGGATGACATAGATTGATGATTACTTTAATGGGCAATTGAGATGTGTTGTGATATGAATAGGTTGAACTGTGATAATATAAGTTATATATTTGAGTTGAAATGTTATGTGATACGATAACCTAGATATGAATTATATTATTTAAAATTTATCATCTTGAACTAGAAATGATTTTGGATTCGAAGAGACCGGGGTTGTTTATCAATAATACCCGAAACCACTTTGATTATAAAATTCTTTATAAATTGGATATGGGAAATTAAACAGGCTGGAATGGAATGAATTGAGTAACATGGACATTTAACCAACAACTGTAGTCTGATAAATGGTTGACTTAAATAAGATTAGAAATCGTAGGAAGTATGAGTTACCCTGGTATTTCACTCTAGTTATAACTTGGTAGTTCATATTATGTAGGTTTACTCATGCTGGTTTCCAGCCCGACCCGGGTGTTACTTTATTGTAATGCTCAGGTCAGACCGAGTATTATAGATTTTCAGGTAAGGATGTTCTGGAGCTCAGGCAGCGAGCTGGATGGCAGGAATGTATGGAGTGTATTCCGCTGTGATATATTGTTAATTATCCAGGACAAGTTAATTTAACTGTCCAGAGTTTGTGTAATGTTGTAACTCTGATGTATTAAAATGTAATTGACTGATACAGCTTTCTTTGTGTAAAGAATATTATTTGATATTACATTTTATCCGCTGTGAATGTGAGATTCTGAGTTTGTTTTTCTGTTTCTTCTTCTTTCTTTTTCCTTCTTTTCCTAACTATCTGGAATTTTCGGGATCGAAATTTTCGGGTCGTTACATTTCGCGTCAGAGCCGAAGTTTAAGCGGGAACCTTGTGTTTGGTGGGTGTACTCATTAAAGATAGGATAAGTGATACCCTAGAATGGGTTGAGTGCATATATGAATAAGATCGTACTTGTTATTTTCTTATATAAATATTTTAAATGGTTTTAGAAATGATTTTTATATGTATATCTTTTGATTTATAAAGAAATAGTTTTTCCAATATATAAAGAAATTTGTTATTGGATATAGGAATTAAATAAATAAACAATATAGATAAGATGAATTAGATTTTTTTTTCAAACCAGAATATAAATGGTTATTGATGGGATTATTGTTTTCCAATAAATAATGTTAAAGCAAAATGAAAATTTTTAAGGAGTAACAATTTAGGTAAAATTGACTTGTAAATGGAAAAGGATTTAAATTGAGAAGTTTTAAGTCCAAAAAAGAATTTGGAATTGTTTCAAAGTGTTAAAGAAAAAATAAAATAAATAATATTATTCAGACTATTTTGAATATAGTTTTATTTTAAAAATAAGTTGTTTGAAAACTTTAAAGAAATTTGTTTTGAATTAAAACCAAAGGTAATTTAAATTTTAAATTTGGCTTGGTGGGCCAAGAAGTAAATATGTATATATGTGTGGATGTACATAATATCAAAGATGATTTGGAATAAACTCCAAAGTGATGAGTTTTGATTTTCCTTGAAGTGTGAAGTAAAAACTCTAAGTAAAATATGTTTTTGAACTTTTAAGTGATAGAAATTTGAAATTTGAAATAGTGAATTCAAATTTTGGGTGGGATTAATGGGATTTAATTAAATTTAACTTAGAAGAAGTTAAATAAGTTTGAATGAACAGCTCGATTTGGAAATTGAAGGATGAAATTGAGATTTAACTTGGGAAGTTAGAATGGTTGATTTGAATTAGGAGTTTGTGTGATCTCAAAATGGGCTTGAGATTTGGAAATTAGAAATTGATGGATGTTTTAAAATAATTTGGATAACAATATCCTATTGTTATTAATAATCGTTATTAATAATCTTTAAACTGTAAATTGGATTCGTTTGAATGGATGAAGAAATGGAATGTGATAATATATCCATTATTGAGAAAACGTGAAATTAAACTTTAATTTGAAATTAAGGATATGGAATTACTTTGAACTTAAGATTGTAATGTTAAGAACTGAACTTGCAAATTAAAATTGTTTAAGAATTGGTTTTAAAGTTGGAAGATAAAATTGGATAATAAATTGAGTTTTAAAGTTGAAATTGTTTTGAACTCTTATTTGAACTTTGAAATAAGTTAAGTAAAGATAATTTAAAATGGGATTTTGAAATTTGGACTCAGAATTAAGTTGTTTAAAGATTTATGTTGTTGATTTAAAAATAAAGGTTAATTAGATTTAAAGGATTAAAAAAATATTTAAAAATTTAACTCGAATTTATATAATTCGGGATGATTTAAAATTAAAATTTGAATTGAATTAGTTCAAATTGAATTTGGTTTGAATTAATTAGAATTGAAGATGGATAAGTATAAAACTCAAATGTAAAATTTGAATTGGATTAATTTGAAATGAAATTGAAGTTGAATGAGTTCAAATTCAAATGGAAATTGCGATTAATTCAAACAGAAATTGAAATGATTTGAAATTGAAGTGGGTTCAATTTGAAATTAGTTCAAATTGATTTGAACAATCTGGAATTATTTTTAAAGCTGAATAGTTTTAAATTCAAATGGGATTTGATTTGAATTTGGAAAGAATTGGGGTTAATTCAACTTAAATTGGGATTAAATCAGTTTCAATGGAAATTGAATTTATGTATATTTGGAATTGAGTCAATTTAAATGGAAGTGGAAATTTAAATTGAATTGATGGAATGGAGATTGGGAATTGAACAGTTTGGCTCTGGACTATTTTCAGTATAAATTGTTTGACTATAAACCTTTCGAAGCTATTTATATGTACAACCTTTCTTTTTATACCCCAAACTATTTTATACTAATTTTATAATTATTTTTAAAACTGTTTTACAACTGTTTTATAAACTAATCACTGTTTTTCAACTGTTTTATAACTAATTACTATTTTTAACTATTTTACAATTATTTAACTATTTTACAACTATTTTATCATTACTTAACTATTTTACGGCTATTTTACAAACTTATAATTATTTTTCAACTACTTATCTATTTTAAACTTTTCAAGCTATTCTAAATTTAAGCTGGACACAGTTCAAACTGTTTATGATTAAATATCCATTTGAGATAAGAATTGAGGTGATAATCCAAATGGATATCAAGGCAATTGTGAATAAGTGAATAATGATCTAAGGGAATTTGAATAGAAAGGAGAAATTGATTTGGCCAATAATCAATGAAGATAAATATGCAGGATGTACGTATATTATTCTATTCGTAGAGTGATTTGATCCAGATTCGAGCATAGAATTTAGAGATAGTATATCGATCCGAATTGGCATTTTCCCTTCGATTTTCGGTAGCGAACCTGGATATGGATTGTTGATTGATTCTGGATATTCTTTATCATAGTTATGGCTATGCAAGGAGAATGATAGTTTCTGATCAAGGAACCAGATCAAAGTCCGCACTAGAAAGTCGGGTGGACAATACTAGTTCGGAAGTGAAATTGTGTGATCGAGTGAGCGATCAGATTGGTATAGCGTACGGATGATATGTGTACATCGTACGGGTTTGAATGAAATTGATATTGAAAATTTGAGGATAAGATCTGTAAAATCTGAAAGGTATATTATTTTGAAATATATGATGAAGTAAAATGGAAATTTGAAATTTCTATGATTAAAGGTTCACTTTATGAAGAAAAGTAATGAGAAATCAAATTTGAAATTTTGATTTGGAATAAACAAGTTATATATCTTTGTGATATAAGCTAAATCTTCCCTTGTTGAATCTATAGCTATAAGGAAAGGTTTTTGAAAGTATTTGAAGTATAAAAAGGGAATTTATACAAGTTTGAAGGGATCAAAAGTTTTTAAAAGTGTGTGTGTGTGTGTGTGTGTGTGTGTATATATAAAGGTTCTTGTGAAAATGATTTTGAGGAATTTTTTTTGGAACCTATGGATTTGGAAAGGCTTTTGATTATTGGAGAAAAATCAATTTTGAAGATTTGGAAAGCCCAATTTGAGAATTATCGATTTTGGGATAATCGATTTTGTGTAAAGGAGATTTATATGAGATTCTTATTAGGCGTATGATTTGGAAGATACTATATGTGTATAGTATAAACTGTTTTGAAAATGGCTCTAGAGAAAAAGGCGCTCCCATGAAATGAACTTCTCAGGAGTACCGTAGGTTGGTACTACCTTGAGCCTCAAAAGGGGGAGGCTCTAAAGTGGATCTTGTGAGGAAGTCCGGAAAAACTGAAGTTCCTAAGGATTATTGGGTAGCGAAAGTCAAGGGCGTTGATGCCTGCAGAGGCATTTGGGTTATGTTGTGACGACAGTGTAACTCGATGTAGCTACGATCTACTGTGGACCATAGCGGAAATCGTGTGGAGGTGAGTGTCAACGGTCTATGCTTGATTTTGCAGGAAGGAAACGTAACATCGGTAGACTGCGATCTATGGTTGAGTGGAGTGGAGTAGTTTCATTTATTGGTAGCGAAATTCAAGGGCACTGATGCCTACAGTTATATGGGTTTTTGCTGTGGTAGCAACGTAACCCCAGATGTAGCTGCGATCTGTAGCGTGTTCCATTGCATAATCGAGGGGCGCGGAGTGCCTACAGTTATCTATGGATTTTATAGGATGGCAACGTAACCATTGGGTTAACTGCGACCATGGACGGGGGTGATGATTTCCAGAGCATTCTCACTAAAGATATTTCCTCCATTTCAAAAATGTTTTGTATATTTTCAATAAAATTATTTTTCAAATATTTTCACTGGGTGTTGAAAGTGGGTCTGCTAAGTACTTATAGATTTTCAGTCCTACGGCTGATCAACGTACGATCGAATTTCTATGAGAACAAGGATGGACTGTTGGGACATCAAGTTATAAAAGTATTTTTATAAAAACCATTTTGTAATAGTATATAGAATTTAAAATGTTTTAAAATTTTACCAAAGGGTAATTTTTCTGATAATAATCATTTTATAAAATTCTGGCTTCGTTCCTTTTCGGGGACGGAAAGATTCAAAGAGAGAGGAATGTGATAACCCGGAATTTGGTCATATGTAAATTGTATAATCAATTGATATTTACTACGGAAATATTGATTTTATAGGGTTAAACAAATAGAATCCTGACAATTCAAAAAAATCTGGATTTATCCAAATGGATTTGAAAACTATAATGAATATTGCATTATAAATTTCTTGTAAATGATAATTTTATAAGAGATTAACGTATACATAAAAATATATACAAACAAGTATGTAAGTGTATATTTATATATATGTATGTGTACAGTGATTAGGGGGCATTGATTTGGATTCAATAATTTTGTAAGGTAATTAAAGTTAAATTCTACTATTTTAAAACATTAGAGATAGTATATATTAATTTAGAATGTAAAAGTTTTAAGTTTAAATTAGGATATAATAAGAGGAACATACTTTCTATTACATTTAGTAAATACAAGATATATATAACTATTAAACATAAGAAGATATATATAAGGAGTTTGACATTTGTAAGCTTCATAATATATGGATTAACATTTGTAACTTTTATTTTACATGCAAAGACAAGTGTCTACTTATTCATTTTCTTTTCATTTTTTTTAAAAAAAGGGCTGTACATTTTATTTATTCAACTCTACTCCTACTTTTATTTCTTTTTTTTCAAAACCTCAACCAGCAAGTTAAGGTTAAAGATCAAAAATAAAAATAAATATAATAAACCAGGATTCATTTAAAATCTGAAGCTATAAACCATTTTAATTCAAAGTAAAATCAAACAAATAAATTTGAGCATCTCAATCCTGATTCAAGAGAAGGGACCAACTCTGTATAAATTATTAAGCAAAGCAAAGATTCAATACTTCAATCAAGTGTTAGAGCAAATTAACAAGATTTTAGATCAAAGTTTTCAAAAACAAATGCAGGCTTCTCTATTCAAAGTAGGTGAGTAAACAGAGTCTTAATCTATTTTTAAAACTTTGTGCATGCAGTAAAAACTTGAAGTAAATTAGTGATAAATAGTTTGCGTGTGGTAATGTTGAGTAAAGTTGCAAAATATGCTTTGATAGGCATGAATATGTACATTCATATGTGATTGTGTACATACATATATATACATACATACATACATACATATATATATATATATGGAAATAGGTAAGAGCTTTATTATGGCATTTAAGCCCAAGAATTAGTATATATATCTCCAATGATATATATGTGTATGTGTATATATATCTGATGATATATTAGCAGGGTTTGAAACCCGTTCTAGAAAAAAAATCAGATCATCACATAATTGATTTTATTATTCGATCTTTAAATAGGAAATGATTATAATGATGTAATACCAATTTTAAAAATGAGTACAAGTATATTTATTTAGTAAATATTTTAAAAATTGGGAATTTACAGTAATGAACATAAATGAGTCAAAAACCAATGTTCGAAATTCCATAATTTTAATCCATAAACACATTTGTTGTAGGAATTAAGGAATTTTGATATAAAAATTAAAGTTTTTAAGATTGTTTTTGGATGGAACTTCGAGTTGATCGGTAAAAGGGAAAATCTTCGAATTACGTTGATCTACGTATCAAGGGTTGTCGGTGTTCCGGTCAGAGATGGCTAGTGGGTCAATGGTGGTACGAAAAATGGCAAATGATTTTATAATTAATTGTGGTAGGCGTGGTGAAGCTGAGTAGGGTTTGCTGTCTATTTTCGATCAACATTTTAACGGAGGCATCTCGTGGTCAGGGGAGATTCGGAGGCGATGACGATTAGGGGTTTAGTGGCGTGGGCATGTGACGAAGTTTCAGCCGTGAACGCTGGACCGTTGGTGGACTGTGGTGGCGGTGCTGAGGGGTTATGGTGATCGATGTGGTCCCTGATTCCATGCGAACTGCATGTTTTCGTTTTGAGGCCCATCTCATTGTTATGAAGATTGCAATCGTGGAGGAATGATGTCAGCGACTTATTTAGGGTGGCGGCGATGGTCGGAGGTGCTCCGACCATCTGTGCATGTGTACGAGTGTTTCTCATATCAGTTTTTTTATCTGGGTTTGTGGAACTCGGGAACGATGGTAATGGCCTCAGGGTCGATCTCGTACGAGTGAAGTTTTGACTTGGGTTCAGATTGTGTTGTGCACGAGTAGTTTTCTAGTTTAAGTGCAGTTTTTAAGTTAAGTAGTTTCATTTTTTTACAAAAAAAGAGGTAAGGTTGAGCTCGGGATTGAGGCTGGGTAAACCTATGTTTGTCTCGAGTTTGTTATGAGGTAATTATCTAGTTTAAAATCTAAAACAAAAATTCAAATTTAGACTAATCTTATTTCTTTTAAACAATAACGGTCTATAAAGTGATGGGTTAAGAGAATTTTTGTAATTCATTTTAACTTACTTTTAGTTTCTTAAGTTTATTTATAACTCGATTAGTAATGTAATTTAGTAGTAATTAAGAAGGACAAAGTGTTTCATCATTAAACTTAAGGACTCATGTTAAATTAAAATTAATGATAACCAATACCAAGTTTATTAATTTCAGATAAAGATTTAGAATGTGGTTAAGATAGATGAATTATCTTAAAAATTTATTAAGGTATGAATGATTAGGATGTATTAATAAGTTAATTAATTATTAATTAAAGATTAATAATTAAAGGTTATAAAATAATTAGGGATTAATTAATTGTAAATTTGGAATTAAGTAATATAAGTAATAAGAAATTAATTACTTAAATGATAGTTATTTAATGTAAGTAATTAAGGATAAATTACTTAAAGTAATAAATTGAAGGATTAATGTAGGTGATTAAGAATACTTAATTACTAGGTGAGATTAATTAAAGTTAATCAATAAACATGATTAATCTAAAGATTACTTGTTAAATGTAATTAATTAAAAAGGACAATTAAGTAAGAGAAGTGATTAAGAGGATCATTAATTTACGTAATTAATTAATTAAGGTGATTAATTAACGATTAATTAATATGAATGGTTAAGGGTAATTAATCTTTGAAGTAAGTAAAGATTAATTACTTAATGTAATTAAAAGATAATTAATCAAGGACGATTAACTAAGATTGATGATTAAAGAATGATTTATTAATTGAGTTGTAATTAATTACTGATTAAGTAAGCGGGATTAAGGTAATCCAAGTGATTTAAGTTAGTGATTAATTTAATAGGAGATCAGTTAAATTAATTAGGAATTATATATCTAATAAATCTTGTTTATGGATGGTTGAATGATATTGGATGACATGGATTAATGATTACTCTAATGGGTAATTGAGATGTGATGTGATATGAATAGGTTGAATTGTGGTAATATAGGTTATATATCTGAGTTGAAATGTTATGTGATACAATAAACTGGATATGAATTGTATTGTTTAAAATTTATCAACTTGAATTAGAAATGATTTTGGATTCGAAGATACCGGGGTCGAGTATCTGTAATTCCCGATACCACTTCGATTAGAAAATTCTTTATAAATTGGATATGGGAAATTAAACAGGCTGGAATGGAGTGAATTGAGTAACATGGACATTTAACCTGAAACTATTGTGTAATAAATGGTTGATTCGAATAAGATTAGAACTCATAGGAAGTACGAGTTACCCAGGTATTTCATTTGAGTTATAGCTTGGTAATTCCTACGGGTTTACTCACTATGGTTTCCAGCCTGACCCGGGTGTTACTTTGTTGTAATGCTCGAGTTAGACCGAGTATTACAGATTTTCAGGTAAGGACGTTCTGGGGCTTAGGCAGCGAGCTGGATGGCAGGAATGTATGAAGTGTATTCCGTTGTGATGTATTGTTAATTATCTGGGACAAGTTAATTTAACTGTCCAAAGATTGTGTAATGTTGTAACTCTGATGTATTAAAATGTAATTGACTAATACAACTTTATTTGTGTAAATAATATTATTTGATATTATATTTTATCCGCTGCGAATGTTAGGTTCTGAGTTTGGTTTTCTGTTTCTTCTTCTATCTTTTTCCTTCTTTTCCTAACTATCTGTAATTTTCGGGATCGAAATTTTCAGGTCGTTGCATTAATACAATTAAACAAAAATATTAAACAATCAAACTTGATGATCAAAGCATATTAAACATCTATTCCAAACATCATATCATCATTCAAATATATAACATAAGTAAGAGCCTCTCACCTTGGATTAAACGATTAACCTAAAAATGGCTATAGCTTCGCTAACTCAAAATCTAAGCTTACGATCACATGGGCTCTTGTCTTTGGAGGGCTCGCCCTTGACTAAGGGATTCACGACGTTGGTTGTAGGGGAGGGAAGGCTCGACTATAGTGGTGTGTAGTGGTTGATGTGGGTAAAGAGAATGAAAATGAGGAGTTTGGGTTTAGTTTTGAGATGTTTTACACTACATATATGGACTACATAATTTTAGTTTCTTTTTGAATTGAATTTAGCCATTAATTCTTTTAGGGTAGACACCGTTAAAGTAGAGGTGAAGAAGAAGAAGATGGAATGGGATGTGTGAATTTGTGAAGCCTTAGGGTCTTATTTATAGCATTAGTAAAATGTGGCAAATTACTAAATTACCCTTAGATATTATCAATATATCTCTTAAACCACATCACTTCAACATCAAATCATTGTCACCATACTCAAGTGTATGCATTAACGAGATGTAATGTGATAAGACATATTGCAAAAATATCTTAAGCATGGAATGACATGTATTAATGGTGGATTTGATGTTTCCTTTCCATGTTTTAGAGGTGATTAGATGCTGCCTTTTTCACTTACTTTTTGTAAAAATATCTTAGATATTTGCTTTAGCTTTTATTTAACTAATTGTGATACACACATGTTTGTGTATGTGTGTGCATGTACAACCAATGTTGCAACAACTTAAAACAATTTCCATTTGTCAAACCGTTGAGATTTCGGGATTCAATTTCTGGTCATATTTTCAGTTTTTATCAAACTATTTATTTATGTAAACAAAGCTTGAAAATGAATTTATTATCTTTTTAAATAATTAAAACAAGATTATTTAAGCTATAAAACCATATTAATCAATATTAAAATCCAATTGTAAAGATACGACGTCGATCTGCCAAAATGCGGCGAGGTTTGTTATATTTATAAAACAAGTTAATATATTTGTAAACCATTATCAATCACTTTTTATCACCATATAACAATTATATGAAGTTTACTAAGGCTATAAAATTATATTTATAATATTAAATTAATTTCCAACAACTTATATTTTAAGATTGCAAAAACGCGACGAAGCTAATATCTTTCTAAAATGAGTTCATATATTTATAAAATTAATGATAAATTACTACTTTATAATTATTTAAAATGAGTTATCAAAATTATTAAAATAATTATTAAATCATCTTAATCTCTAATAAATTTATTAAAGTGATAAATTTGCAGGTCGTTACAGAACTCCACCCTTAAAAGAATTTCATCCTCGAAATTAAGGATAAGAAGCAGATAACTCAAAAAAATATACATAATGAAGTGATAGATATGTATAATATCTAGCAAGTGACATCACCACATGCCAGTGAGTATACTATACAACATTCAACTATGTATCCGTTCTAAACTCAAGATAGGCTTTTCGTATTCTATCTTTTGTTTCCCATGTGTAGTGTGCTGCATCGCCACTAAATTGGACTTCAACCAACATTACGACCTTCTTTATTAATCACTATTCATCATGATCCATGATTCACATTGGTTTCCTAATAACTGCCAAATTAGGTTCAAGTTCTAAATCTTCTTGGGCAGTTGTTTCTATAATTTGTTTTGGATCATGCATATATTTTTGTAGATGAGATATGTGAAAGACATTATGCACACCAGATAATCTTTCAGGCAATTCCACATGATAAACTAATGGGCCAATTCATTCGATAATCGAAAAAGGTCCAATATATCGAGGTGTCAATTTTCCAACTCTCCCAAACCTCACCACTCTTCTTATTGGGGCAACCTTCAGGAATACATAATCTCCAACCAAGAATTCCAAATTCCTACGCCTCCTATCCATGTAATTCTTTTGCCTTCTCCTCGACTTCTTTCATCTTCTTTTTTATCATGTCAACCTTTTCTAATACTTCCCTAACCACGTCTGGACCTAGTACTAATCGATCTTCGGTCTCAATCCAATATGTTGGGGATCTACATCGATGACCATACAACGCTTCATATGGGGACATGCCAATACTAGCCTGATAGCTATTGTTGTAAGATAACTCAACAAGATGAATATAATTTTCCTATGTCCTCCAAAATCTAAGATACAAGCTCTTAGAAGATCTTCCAATACCCAATTTACTCTCTTAGTTTGTCTATCGGTTTGGGGGTGATATGCAGTTCTTATTTTTAGCTTAGTACCTTAAGCCTTTTGCAATGCCTCCTAGAACTTACTGGTAAAGGTAAGGTCTCGATCACTGACTATACTGCTAGAGACACCATGCAATCGAACTACTTCCCTCATGTATATTTACACCAGATTTGCAGCAGTTCGTTTTGGCTTTATAGGGATAAAGTATGCGCTTTTGGTTAATCGATCTACAATAACACAAACGCATTCATTTCCCATTTTCAAGTCATAATTTCAGGAGGTTGGAGAATCCTGCAACCTTATGTTGATCACTCTTAATTTGTTGACAATTTCCACATCTACTAACATGGATAAAGATATCCCTCTTCACATTTCCCTACCAAAATGTCTGTTTCGTGTCTTTGTACGTTTTGTGAACTCTAGGGAAAATAATTAGCTTGGATTTATAGCATTCAATCAACACTTCTTGTCTTAAGTTATCAACATTAGGAACACAAATTCTTCCCTTTAATCGTAATACCCTTTGGTTATTGACTTCAAAGCTTGAATCATACCCTCTATGTACATCTTTAATAATCTTCTTTAGAAGTTGATCTTCTTTTTGATTGCTATCAATTCTTTTTAGAAGAGTTAGAGCAACTACAAGATAAGCTATATTGGCATGCTTTTTACTCAATGCATCTGCTATGATGTTGGCCTTCCCAGGTGTATATAAGACATCAAGATTGTATGATGCGAGAAATTCTAGCCAACGTTGTTTTCTTATATTCAAGTCCTTCTGAGTGAAAAGATATTTCTAGGATTTGTGATCTATAAAGAGTTCAAACTTTTCACCTATTTAAAGATGAAATATTATTTACTCGGATTAACTAAATTTTATTAAAATAAACTACGAGCAATTGTTACCTAGGAAATAATGTCTCTGTATTTCTAATGCAAACACCATAACTAATAGCTCCATGTTGTGTGTTGCATAATTTCGCTCATGAGTCTTTAATTGCATACTAGCATAAGCGATAACCTTCCCATATTGCATTAATACGACACCCACACCTTCTCCACAATTATCAGTATAAACGGTTAGACCGCCGCTTTCATCAATAATAGTCAAGACTATAGCGGTAGTCAACCTCTTCTTAAGTTCCTGGAATGCTTCTTCACATTTTGGGGTCCCACCAAATTTGGCATCTTTAATTGTCAGCTTTGTTAGGTAATAGGAAATTTTGTAGAAGTCCTAAATAAGTCTCTGGTAATATGTAACATCTCACCTTCCGAGGCCCAAAACTAAGCGCTATGGATGCTGCAGTCATCCGTAGCTGTTATTTCTTGGCGACCAAATGCGGCATAGTTAATTTTAAACTTCCAATACATAGAATTTCTCATTTCATGCAAATTACAATTTAAGATTTGATTACATATTCCCAGACGTTAACCATGTTCGGATCACATATAAATGTACAAAATACGATAAGTGCTACATATGAAGATGTCCCTTTATGATGATCAGAGAATAATAATATGAACTTTACAGTTCCCAGTACATCACAACGAAAAACACAAAATAGCTCCTATATAGCTGACATTGCCTCATGCACGTCTCCAGAAGCTTATTCATCCAAAAACCTTAAAGTTTCCCACTCTAAAACTACTAAAATTAATTTTGAGTACCCGAGAGTTTGTGAAGAAACACAAACTTCGAGTCAGACAATAATACGGTATGAATAATCCACTATCATCTCTTATCATAATTAGATATCTAGTAAGACCATGCCACTTAGTAGAATAGGTTTTTCCCTCACTAGTATCCAAAACAGATCATACAAATCATTTACTATGCTCCTACACCCAAAATGATTAGTCTTAACATAATATGAAATAGAGCGATAAATCAAATGTTTTGGATATCCCATCCAAAAGCAATTTATTACATTTCCCATCTAAAATCAATTTATTAGAGTTCCCTCTAAAATCCTTAAAATAACTAGCCATCGTAATTTAATATGACTATCCATCCCAATACCTATTAAAACAAATGCAGATTATCCATCGTACATTGTTTTGTAAAAGATGGTGTAAGCTATCCACACACACTCCATAGTTTTCCTAGGATGACTATGAACCCTTGGGTGCCAAATCCTGAGGCTAACCACCTTAGGCAAAACATTCTTTACTTTAGTAATTTGATGTGGGCTTTTCACTACACATTCCATGGTTTGCATAGGTTAACTAATGACCCACCATTTGGTCAATTAAAACATCATGATCCCCATGATTATTCATTAAAATTCATGATCCCCATGATTACTTATTTTCCCCAAGTATACCCCATGTTTAATCTATTCCCATTGGTAGCCCCAATTAGGTTAAATTAAATAAAAATACATTGAAAGACCCAATGTATATTTTTGAAAGCATATTTCTGTTTGTAACCCCAAACTATGTATCGAAAACATTAAACCTACCAGGGTGTCCCTAAGGTTAATTAACGTTCATTTTATATAAGGATCCTCCTTACATATTCCAACAAAGGCAAGTATTTTATGCTATAACCTTCGAAATAACCCCATCGAATTAGCAACGTTTTACTAAAGAAAAATGGCTAAAAATGGCCCTTTAAAACCCTTCAAATAAAGTCCCATTCGAAAGCAAATAAGCATCCAAAGTTAGCCCCTTCGAAAACCATTCTTTTGAAAGCATCACAAAATCATACCTTTTGACCTTGTCGGAAGGTTTCTTATCGACTTAGTCGAAAGGTTCTACCTTTTGAATTTGTCAAAAGCGTGGGGAGGATGGTATTCTCCCTTATAAAACCATTAATAAACCATTCGAAAGCAATGAAACTCAAAACCGTTCGAAATCATTAGAACTCAAAACCTTTCGCAATCATTGAAGGTAACCCCCTCAAAATCTTTCGAAATCAAACCTTTCAAAACCATTCAAAATGATAAAGTGTTGGTGTTGGAACCAACCCTTCGAAAGTATACTTTCGATCTTGTTGGAAGGTTACCCTTCAACTTTGTCGAAATGTATTAAAACTTTCACTTTAAAACAACGGAAGGTTCAGAAGTAACCACTTCTTCTTCCCCTTCTTTCCATTTGGCTTTGTTGAAGGCATCCCTTCGACTTAGTCGAAAGAATTAAACACCTTTTTAGAAACATTTTAAAAAAATTCTCTTGAAGGTTCAAACTTTCGAAGATCCCCTTCTTGAGTATATAAATTTTTTAGTCTTTTATAAAATGATAGATTCGAAGGATCCTCTTTCAACTTATTTGAAAGCAATTATGTTTCAATTCGAAATCAAAGGAAGCAGCCTCCCTATTCCTTCACCCCTCTTTCCCTCGACACAGTGACTACCTTTCGACTCAGGCAGTGGGTAATTGTTTACCTTCCGTCTTGGACAAAATGTACCTTTTGACTTCGTCGAAAGGGTAAAATTGGGCTTGTTTGAGTCGAAGGCAGAACTGGGCCTACTAAAGTGATGTTTTATCATACTCATCTAATTTTGATTGGCTAAGGATCCTTCTCCTATAATTCCAAATACTAAGAAGTATATAAAAGTTAACCTTTTTCTTAAAATACTATTCTTCTTCTCAAAATAAAATTTTGAATTGCAGCCTTCCCTTTGAATTGACTAATTCGAAGGCAATATTGCTGTTTAGCCATTAGGCTTAAATAATTTAATTAGCTTAGTGAGTCACTAAGGAAAATCCCTAAAAATCTGATAAATCATATACTTCAACATATTAAAATTTCAAACCATATGGAGGTCAAAACAACTTGGAATTTAACCAATGCCGAATAAAAACGTGTTAATTAGCCCATTAACATTTAAAACACCTATGTCTTGTCCAAAGAAAGGTTTAAATGGTTATATCCTAACCAAAATCACAAACATGAATCAGGTATAACCTATAACCAATCCAAACATAGAAAAATGAGATGATAAACTTGATTATTCACCTTGATTAGGTTACTGGAGGATGAGATAATTTTCTAGCTTTAATTCCTTAGCCTTTTCTTCAATTTATGCTCTTTCTATAGTTTTTAATGGCCGACCGAAATATTGGTGAGGAGTTATGAATGAGAGAGTGAAAATTGATTAATATGGAGGAAGAGATTTATACTAAGAAATGTAGCCCCATTTCCAAGTTTTCCCTTAGAAAATTTCTCCTTCTTAATTTAGTTAAGTCTTATTTTATTTCGTTCATTAAGACACGACCATTGGATTTATTAATCTCATCTCCCTAATTATTCGCATTAGTCTATTTAATTTATACAATTAAATATCCCAAATAATGTTAAATAAAAATTCAAGGGCATTACATAATATCCTGCCTATCCTAAGAAGCTTCGAACGTCCTTTAGAGTTTGTGGCTGCTTCCAATCCAGAATTCCTGTAATTTTCCCTAGGTCAACTGATATTCCTTCCTTTGACACAACATGCCCCCGGAACCTTACCTTCTCTTCCCAGAAATGGCATTTCGAGAACTTGGCTTTGAGTACGTTTCTCCTGAATATTTCTAGCACAATCTCTAGATGCCTTTCGTGTTCTTCTTTGGTCTTTAAATATATACGAATATCATCGATAAAAACTAATACAAACTTATGGATCACTTCTCTAAATACTCTATTCATAAGATCCATAAAATAAGAAGTTTCTTTGGTTAGCCCAAAAGGCATAACCAACCAATCGTTGAAATCATTTGGTCCTCTCAATGAAGTTAAAGTAATGCAATCTTCTGCTATCCTTAACTAATGGAATCCTGTTGCTTGGTCCATTTTTGAAAATACTCGAGCATCATGAAGTCGATCAAATAAGTCGTCAGTATGGGGTAGAGGATACTTTTTCTTAATTGTTTGCTTTTTTAGGTCATGGTAGTCTACACATAGTCTCAAGGAGCCATCTGACTTTGCAATGAAAACTACTGCCGAGCTCCAACTTAAGGAACTTGGTCTTATTAGTCCTTTCTTCAATAGGTCATTAGTTTGTTTTCTTGATTCATTTACATCTTTGGTAGCCACCCATCGAGAAGAGTGAAAAACATGTCTTGCATTGGAAATCAAATCGATTCTAAACTCAGTTTACCAATGCGGGGGTGAACTGTTAACTTTGTCAAAAACATCTGAAAATTCCTTAATAATTGGTATTTCTTCAAGATGTTTTTGAACCGAATTTAGGGCATACATAAAACTATCCATTACTGGACTTGGTTCTTCACATGTTATTTTAAAAGATCTACCTCTTTTATTTTTAACTGTACCATTCTTTTGAAATAATCTAAAATAGCCTTATGCTCAGACAACCAATCCATAACGATTATAATATCAAATCCAATAAAGTCGAGGATGATTAGATCGCATGAAAGGTTTTGGGCTAGGTAGGCAACTTGTACTTTTTCACCAACAATGCCTAGATTAGTTTTACCGCCTATAGTGTTGGAGACATATATAAGGGTGTGTAATCACTTTATGGTAAGTTTCATTTTATCAACCAATTCTTTAGATATAAAACTATGGTAAGCCCCAGCATCAGATAACATTATAACTAGATTTTCATTAATGCAGATATTACCTTCTAGGATTTTCTTTCCCTTCACATCGATCGAAGTCGAGGGTTCATCTTTGATAGCCAAAACCTGGACCTATTCTCCTTTCTTTATCAATGGGCAATCCTTCTTCTGATGCCTTGGCTTGTGACAATTTTAGCAGGTTCCTTCTTGAGCCCTAGGATTCTTACAGATGTTGGAGTAGTGGACCTTTTGTTGGAAATTAAAACAAGTAATATTTTTCAACCGATCTTGTGATATCTCGGAAATTTGGAAATGTAAATTTTATAATCTGTGCTAAAAATTGAATTGATTTGATAAATTTTGATAATAAATTTTAAATTGATTTAATAATCATCTATTAATTAATATTTAAATTTGTAGGTTTCATCTTTTTAAAGCTAATAAATTGTTTTCTGTTTATAATATATAATTGTATATATTGTAAATTGATAAACGTAGATTTTTGAATCTAGTAAATAAATCAATTTTCTAATTTTAATTTATATTAGGTAAATTTGAAATTTGATTTAACAATTGGCTTTTCAACACATTTCAATAAATAATTTATGGTTTATATTTAGAGTAAATCTTATTTGTTTAAAATTTATATTTTAATTAGCTTAAATGTGAATTTAAATTTGATTAACATTTAAGCTTTGTTTTATTTTTATTTTTAAAAATATTGCTTGGAATTTTATATAAGAATTTAAAATACAATTTACGTATGATTTTAATATATTGAGTAATAAAGGAAATTTATAATCTCTTTTATAAATCATTTTTAATATTGTTTAATTTGTATTTTTAGATAATAATTATAATACTTAAGTTCTTATGAACATAAATAGATTTTGTAAGAAATAGAATTGTTATTTTTAAAATTTAATAAGAGTTATATATGCATCTATATATAACTTGATTTTAAAATTGGATTTGATAAATTAATTTAAATTTGAATTCAGTGTTATGAAAATTTAAAAGAGTAAATGTTTAAATATTTGAATAAGCTTTTAATTACAAATTGTTTTGTTTTCTTTTTCTAAAAAATAAGGGAGAGATTTAAATATACATAAGAAGGAACAAACTAAGGTTTAAAAGTTTTGTAAACAATTTAGATTAAAATTAAAATACTTAATACATGTGTGAGTCTTTTAACATTTTAAAATGACATGTGTTAAAGCCTAAACTAAATTAATGATAAATGTTAAAATTGAAACAAGTGTCCAATTTTATTTTTATTTTTCTTTTAATTTAATGAAATCAAAAATTTCTCTTATATGAACACAATACTCCTCATTTTATTCTTTTTCTATTTTTTTTCAAAAGCATGAGAAATCTTCAGCTGTAAAAGAATTTGAAAGCCATAATCAAAACCACAATCTGCAAACTTACTTACAAAACAGAACACAAAACTGCAAATTTTCCTCAAAAAAACCAAATTAAAATCTGTTTGAACCTTCTTCAAAACCAAAACCATTTGCAGAATCTGTTTTCCCTCAAAAAAAATGAATCTGAAACCCCTGTTCCGCTCAAAACCCAAAACCAGCTGAAACCATTTTTTTTTCAAAATTACCTGTAGCCCTTGAATTCATAAACCTGAAATCACTTTGGAAGTAAGCCAGCAGATCCCTCTTTTCTGTTTTAAAATTTTATCTAAAACTTACGTGCACTTTCCTTTCTGAAGCCTGCAACTATTGTTTTCTGCAAATATGCAAATGAATCTGGAAGCATGCATACATCAAGGAGCAGAACATTCCAACAAGAATAAGATGAAAGTTTTAATAAAAATCTGCAGTTTAAAAAGAAAGGCAATTTGAAGTTCAAAATTCATAAGCTAAAAACAGAAGAAATCTGAAGCAACCTTGAAGTTTTTGAAAATCAAAGCATTCTGGTTCAGGCTTGTCATACATGTGCTTTGCTAATAACATATCAGGTGAGTAACATTTTATTAAATAAACTTAAGTGTAAAATTAGTTGTTTATTTACTCTGGAAACAAGAGTGTGTGTATGCTTTTTATAAATTCATTACTGAATGAAGGTTATGGTGCACGTTATTGTGAATGTATGTTTCCGTACTTAAGTTCCAGATCCTTGAATTTCTTAAAAATTCTATACTTTGGATCTAATCTATGTTAGGTCTAATATTTACGCAATAATGAAACTGTGTAACATAACTAAAGTTTTAAATGTTATCGAATATCGATAAAAACCTGAAGTGTCTCTAAGAAAAAATTGAAAATAAAACAGTATGGTCTTTGGGAAACACTAAGCAACAAAGCAATCTATTGAAAATAAGAATTTAATTATTTAAATTCTTTGATTTAAGATTATCAATAGGTTACATGATCAAAAACTTGAATTTTAAAATTAAAATTAGAATTGTTAGTTTGTTTTTGATTAAGTAATTCTAGTTTAACCAGAAATCATAATTTGGGTTGATTCTGTCAATCTAGGAAGATTGGGTGGCCAGTTTTCTTCCTGGTGATGGAGTATAGATTGAAGTTTCAGGGAAAAATGATAATTGATGGATGAAATCAGTGAGACAGAGGTGTTTAGGGATTAAAGTATTTAACCCTAGTTTTTGTTCATCTGAGAAAATTGATCACCGCGATCAAAATAGGTGATCGATCTTGCCCTGCTTTGGGTAGATGGTAGATGGGGTATGAAGGAGTTCGTGGCCGGAGGCGTAGATTTGCTGATGATCGGAATGTTGATATTGAGGCATTTTCCTAATTCGACATTGTTTTCTGTTTTGAGCTCAAAGGCACAATTTCGATTCAGGGGTTCTGCAGTTCACTGGATGGTTGGAGATTGGTTGGAAAGTGGTCGGCGGCTTTCATATGGGGTCACGAGGGGTCGGAGCAAGTTGTTCCGGTAGTGCAGGTGCACATGATTTACGGTGTGTATACTGTGTTTAGGGGAAGAAGGCACTCGAGTAATGTTCGAGAAGATTTGGGTTTTGCTCGAAGCTTGGGAATGATTGAATCGAAGTAAATTATGTATGGCTCGGGTATTTTTGGTTATTACAGGTTTAAGTGTTAACCTGTCAGTTTCTTTTTTGTTTAAATAAATTGCAAACGGAAATGGTACTGGAGTTACTCGAAGTTTGTTTGCATTTTACTCGAGTTATTTTAGTGTTAAGCTCGAGTTAGCTGTTCAAGTTTGAACTTGTCTCGTTTTCAAAATTTAAATTGAATTTTTAAAAGTGTAAGCAAAGATTTAAAGTGAATTTTAAATCTAAGTTTAAGTTATGAATTCAAATTTCATTTTGAATCGTAGCTGTAAATGACTAAGTATTTAAATAACTTAAAAAGGGGTTTATTGTTTAAAAATGTTTTTTTAAAAATAAATTTGAATTTAAATTGGAAATGTTTTTAACGAAGTTTAAATTTGATTCAAATCTGAATTTGAATATCTGGTTTAAAATAAATTTAAGTTTTATAAATTTAAGTATTTAACAAATTTGAATGATAATGTAAAATTTAAATATTTGAATTTAAAAAGAAATTTGTTTTAACTCTTGTAAAATTTCTTTTATAAGAAAAGTATTAAATTGATTTTAAAACTGGGTGAAGTTAGATTATATGATTTGAGTTTCATTTAATTATTAAGATAATTAAATGAATAATTAATTTATTTTATAGATTGATGAAATAAATAATTACTTGAAGAAATTAAGGGTTTAATCTTAAAAAGTTTAAGATTAATTAACTGGTGATTTAAGATTCATTAATTAAATAAGATTAGTTTTTAATTAATGATTAATAATTAATTAATCAAGTAATAAAGGATTAATTAAGTTATAATTAATACTTAATTAATTTAATAATTAGGGAATAATTAATGGGTTAATTAATGATTAATTAATTTGTAATTAATAAATTAAAATAAGTTAATTATTTTAGAAAATAATTAATGAATTGTTTAATAGTTAATGAAGGTCATTTACTAAGGATTATTTAATAATTAATTAATGTGATTAGTTTTAATCATTTGTGTAAGTTATTAAGTATAATTACTTACGGAAGTAATTAAGGAATTAACAACCAACTGTAATTAATTGAGTTTAATTTGATTTAGTTAAGTTAATTAATTCAGTTTAATTAATTTAAAATAATCATTTGATGTTTTGTGAGGTATAATTACTTAATGTAATTAAATGAAGAGAAATTACTTAGAGAAGTAATTAATGGTAATTACTGTATGTAATTAATTGGAAGTGATTTGATGATGAAGTAATTTGAGTATAATTACTTTGTGGATTAATCAACGGATTAATTAGGGATAATAAATTATGAAGTAATTAATTTATTTGGTGAAGTAATTAAGGGTAGTTAATTACTGAATAGAGTTAATCAAGGGTGATTAACAATTATGGTTTAATTGTAGGTTAATTACTTAATGTAATTAATTTAATTAAGAAATGTAATTAGAAAATAATTAATTATTATAATTAATGATGTAATTAAGAATGGATTTGTTTATAAATAATTAATAAATGAGGAATTAATTAATGTAATTAATTAAGGAGTAATGTAATTAATTCATAGTTAATTAAATAAGAAAGTAATTAAAGATTAATTACTATATTTGGTTAAGTTGAGAAATTAATTAGTGAATAATTACTTGAATTAAAAATGAATTAATCAAGGATGATTAATTAAAATAATTAATTGGTAGATGATTAATTAATTAATTGATTGATAATTAATTAATAGTGATATAAGCAAGTTGATATTGATAAAGTAATTAATTTAATTTACTTTAAATTAATTTGGATGATGTAATTAATTTAATTCATTTTAAATTAATTATATTTGGTGTGATATTAAATCATGGCTTATGTGGTTGGACAATGTTGTTTGCCTTGAATGGTTTTATCTCGGATATGAGTTAGATAATGTTGAGTGATATGGATGCATTGGTTGCATTATGATGATAATTTGGATTACCTTTTGGATATTGATAATATGGTTTATCTGTTGTGATGATAATGTGATTATCTGTTGTGAATCTGTGATTTATCTATTTGGATATATAGATAATTGAATTGTTTTAAACCTTTAAAACAACTTGGCCTTAAAAGACACGCTTTGGATTTCAATGAGACCGGGATCGGGTTTCCATATTTGGATATCTGAAAACCACATCGATCCAAATTAACGTTAAGTCGTGAATCCAAGTGGAGAAAGTGAAGACTCGAGGTGTAGGAACTATACGTCAGTATAACTCTATTGATGATTCCGTAATGAGTTTGACGGAATAGTACTTATAGGTTCGAGAGTGTAACGACCCAGAATTTTTGTCAATTAAAATTTGTATATTTAATTGAATTTAAATATTAACAAGTTCAATTAATAAGTCGAATAATTTATTTTTCGAATATTGGATTTAATTGGGTAATTAAATCGATAATTTAATAATAGAAATTCCAGAAATAATTAAAATTTGAGTTTAATATGATTGAAAATGATTTGTAAAATTTTATTTAATCATATTGGAGTTATAGTGATGTTATAGAACTTTTAAAATCGAATTAAGAGTTAATCTGTGAAAATTGAATATTTTAATATTTAATCGACTAGTGAAAAATAGCCAATTTTTGAACAGTCTCAGAATTGCACGAAACTTGTTCCATTGGATCCGTAATAGTTTGTTATTATTGGATTTCAATTTTCGTAGCAATCGGAGTTGTCGTTTGACCGTGGCAGCTCGAAACGCATCGAAATTGTTTTAATATTAATTTGGCGAGTTGAAATAGTCATTTTTCAAAAAGTCTCGGATTTCGACGAAACCAGTTTCATCGGATCCGTAATGTGATATTATTGTATGGTTTCAAATTTCGTGTCAATCGGATTTATCGTTTGTCCGGTGCAAGCTAAAACGCCTAGAAATTTGATTTACCGATTTAATTTTAAATCGAACGTCTATTGCCATAACTCACACAGATGATCGAATTAGCTCCCGAAACACGTTCCATTGTGTTCGGAACGTGGGGTAAACCTTAGAAACGCCAACTGGCACGCTTCGTTTGGAGTTCGGAAAATCCGGGATGAATAGTGTACGTCGTTTTTTCTATATAAGGACCCCATAACTTCAATTTGCAAAACAAAATAAAACCTAACCCTAATATTGCCTTCAGCCGCCACTTTCATAAACCTATGGCCGAAATCATCTCGTTTTCCCCTCTTAATCTCTTCCAATCCGTGAATAATTTGAAGAAACGTTCAACTAGGAAAACGTAGATCTTGTCGAGACGAGGATATCCATACAGATATGATGGAGTTTGGCGCGACGATGGAGGAGGATTGGGGCCGCGTTCGGCAGTGATTCGCACGCAAATTGAGGGAGCAAGGGGCGACCGAGCTGGGTATGGTCATGGCCGATGGTAGCTTGCTCGAAGGGCTTCGACGTGGTGTTTGTTGATCGTTCTGGAAGTGGATGAGATAGGTGCGGCATGTAACCCTAATATCACGGCATGGGTTCTTTTTTTGCATGAGCACGCTACTGGAGAGGGAAGATGATTAGCGTGTGCGGCTTGATGTGTGTTGGAAGGAGACGAACGACTATGATGTAATCTGGGTTTTGAAATTAATTGTTTTGTAAATTTAATTATATTAAAATTTGTATTAACTTTAAACGTGTATAACTTTTTGCTACAAGGTCGAAAACGCGCGAAACGACTTGCGTTGGAAACGTATTGTCGAGCACTACGCTATGGAATTGGATTGGAGTCATTTGAAGCTAGCGAATTTCGGGTAAAATTAAATGTCTGTTTAATTTTGTTCGAAATAAAAGCTGAAATCGGAATTAAAACCAAGGTGAGAACTTCTCACTCGATCGAATCGGTTTCGATTTTAATTTTAAATAGTTAGATTTAAAATTGTTGATTGAATGCTTGGATGATAAATTGTTATCTGTTGATTGTTAAAATAGACATTATACGCCGTTAGTAAGCGGATGTTATTTACTAAAAACATATACCGCGGATATTTCACAGTACAGTGAAATTGATATTATATATGTACTTGGAGTTGATTTTCCCGCATTATATAGCGGATGAGACCCTATTGCGCCGCCTATTAAGCGGATAATATTTTAAATCCCATATACCGCGATAATTCCATACTGGAACGGAATTCGTATTGTGCTAACATATGTGGATGCAGGGAAACAGGTTGGAGGGATTCAACTGGATTCCTCAACTGTATTGATTTATTTACAGATATTGTGATATTTGTTGATTATCATATCGATATATGATATTTGGATGTCGTGATTGACTATTTGGTGCTGTTGCATCATCAGATCCATTCTTGGAGTTTTAAAATAATGATTTTTGATTTTTAAAAGAATTTTAAAGTGATTTTAGAAAGTATACGTTTTATAAAATTTTGAATTGTTAAAATAAATAAACGTTATAATTTTTATTATTATAAAAGTTATATTTTTGGAAAATAGTACTTAAGTATGATTTTGGAGTTATATAAGTTTTAAATAACGTTTTGTAAATAATTAAAAGGATTGGTTTATTTAAATTGAGATTTTTGAATTATTATAAACGGTGTATATGAATGATTTCTAAAATTAATATTTATAAATTAAAAATATTGAAATTATAAAACGAGTTTTTATAAGTGTTAAAAATGAAGTATAAATGGATTCATAAGTGAATGAAAACTTATAGATTTATGAATTGTGAAGTTATAAAATGAATAGATGTTGTAAGACAAAAGATTTTAAGGAATTAACTTATAAATCGGATTTTTGCATTTAAATTGAAATCTTTGATGAAGCAAAAATGTTTTATAGTTGAATTTATATAGTTGAATTTATAAAATATATATTTTATAGATCGAAATAATAGAATTATAAAAGGAGTTCTATTAATGTTGAAAATAGGGTTATAAATGAAATCTTATAAGTAATAAGATTTATAATTTGTGAAGATTTAAAAGGATAATTTTTTAAATAAATGGATTATAAGCATTTAACTTATAATATAGACTTTTGGTATATAATTGAGTTACATAAATTAAATTGGATTAATAAAGGAGATCTATAAATCGAAGCTTATAAATAGAAATGGAATTTAAAGACATTGTTTATAAATTCGAAATCAATGGAATTTGATAAATTGAAAGTTGAAATTGGTTAAGGAAGTATTCACGATTTTGGACAGTGAAAATATTATCAAATAAAATGGATATGCTTGGGAAAATGAATATTATAAAATGAAGTTAATCGTTTTAACGATGCTTTAAAATGTATTATAAATCGAATACATAAATTTCAACATTCATTGTTGAAATAGACATTTTCGAGAAATAAGGAAATGGTGGACTATAACACTGTTGTTATAGTAAATGGTTTCCGAAAGGAAATGTTTTATATAGTATTGGGATTTATATATCTATTTAAATTTCGAATCCCTATACTAGTGATTTTGGGTTGTCGTAACAATGTTTTATGTAACATTCGTTTTGGCCCAAACAAATGTGTTTAAGAGAATGATTTCTTAAAGAATGAAATATATACTTAATTTCGATTTAAGTATAGTGAATATTTTCCGAATGTTGAAAATAAATAGATTTGTGAATTACTTATTAACAAATAAGTATGGAAATGTTTTTCCAATGTGAAATGAAGCGTTTTGAGAATTTATCTTTTTGAAGATAAATTGAAAATGAATGATTGAAATCGTATATTCATAAATATTTTGGAATGTAAATTCACTATGGAATTTATAAATGAAAAGGGGAATTTGTTTAAAAATAAATGTTGATTTATTTTTGAAGTGTGGGAATTAATTTACGGATTTGGAATGTAAATATAAAGTAAATCGTTAAGGATTTATTTAATTGGTTTAAATGAACCATGTTGAAATGAAAGTAATCCCGTATAGGGAAATGATTTGAAATTTATTTTCAAAAGTGGTAAAGGTGAAAAGCGATTTGAAAATTTGTTTTCAAAGGGTTGAAGTGTGGAAATTATATATCTAGTAAAGATATTTTGGAAAGTAAATAATTTGGGAAATTATTTGGAATTTGGTGATGTTGAACACGCCTATTGATAGTTAAATAATCCGACTATCAATATTTACCTTTAAATAGGTATTTGTTGTGATTGCTTGAATTTGAATGCCACGCTTATTTTTAAAATACGCGCTCACTATTCGGGTTAGCCGGGAAAGGACCTTGGGGTCGTATAACCCATTCCGAATATGTGATACGTCGTAATGGATTGCATTTGATGACCGGTGTTAAAGACCGGATATTTTTGAAAACAAAAGGATTACTGTTGAGTTACTTTGCATCGGCTGATCTCCGATATAGAGGTTTTATCACCCTTAGTGACGGGAAGTCCGGACGTGATTAGAAATTATCCGGAATGCAAGGACTTCTTTGAAAGTGCCTTCGGTTCTGTTCGAGCCCGGAACAGACTTGTATGGATTGTATGTCTGACATTACAAATTGAGATATAAAGCTGATTTCTTTCAAATATATTTCTGTTGGTGGAGGAGAATTTATTCTCTTAGCTTAACACCCTTCTCTGAGACGTACGAGCTCAGAGGTTATGTAGTTGAAGGTTATTAGCGATATACTCCCAATTTGGCAGCGTGGCATGCTGAGTGTTGCTGTGGGATGATCATTGTTTGATCATTTGTGATATGATCATTTGTTTGATCATTTATCTTGGTGATCATTACTTTGATCATTTGTTGACCCAAAGCACAGCTTTTGTATAAAGCGTGGCTTTGTGGATGAGACTTCGTGGACCTCACACCCCGAAAATGGTCAAAACAGGAAGGATGCAGCAAGGTTATTAGGGGGTAGCGCCCCTTTAGTGTATGTCATTCCTTCTGGATAGAGGTGGTATCATGGTATGGAGCCCAGATACTTAACCTATGTTGTTACTGCGAATTTATTGCTTTGTGGTTGTTGGAAATCGAGGATCCTCGGATAGATCGGTTACGATCGGGGGATGACATATTCGTGTCAGTAGTTACCCAGTTAGGGGTAACCCGGCCTTGTGTTGGCAGAGATCAGGTTTGGTTCTCGGGTCGTCTTTCCAGAGGCGTACCGGTGTGGCAATGGGAAGTTCCTTGGCCTGGCCATTTGTTGGAAATCCAAAGAAACAATACGATCTTGTACGGTTTTAGTTGTAGAACCTATCATTCACTTATGGTGGCGCCCCACGGTTTGGATGGTAGCTATAGTAGGCATAAGTGCGAAATGCCTATGCTGGCTAAGATTTATATCTTTATTTTCGAAATTGTTTTCTACAATATGCACTAGTAATAATATCAAATGTTTCTTTTTATGCGTATCAAGCATATTTGACTATCATAAGGAGAAATCTCCTCCGATTCTGTGTTTGCATTGTGTGTGTGTGCGGGAGGCCTTATGGTAGTCTCATTTTTTCAAAAAGCATTGCAAATCTATTTCAAAATTATCCTGTTCTTTATTTTAAAAGATAAACTGTTTTAAGTTCTCACACCAGTCACATGACTGACCTAGAGTTTATTGTTTCCTTCCTAAACTCTGGGTGCCCACCAATTTCCACACGGGCAGTCTAGAGTTTGGTTATCAGGTTATTCTGAATTTAGGAGTGCTATGGAGCTCAGGAGGCGAACTGCATATCGAGACATACCACTTGCATATGATATTATACTATGTATTATTCCGTTGTGTATTCTGTATGAGGACAAGTTTATATAACTGTCCATTGATGTATTGACTCTGTTGTCTATTGTTGTTGTAAACTCTGATAATGATGTAATGTATAAAATGTACAGTTCTTTGTTTTAATGATATTCATTTATCTATTATATGTTGTTCCGCTGCGAATCGTGAGATTCTGATATTGTTCTGTTGTCTCTTTCTGTTCTGTTCTATTTTTTCTCTCTTCTTCTATCTTTTCTTCTTCCTTAACCCTAATGGTACGGCGGCATTCGATTGCTCGGCAGTTGATACAGTGGACGTATTGATGTCGGTTTTCGAGCGTCGAAAAATCGCGATCGTTAAATTTGGTATCAGAGCATATGGTTAAGCGACAACCATGGCTCTGTTAGGTGTTACTCATTAGAGATAGAGACAGTAGTACTCTAGAATGAGTGTGAGTGTAATAATAGATACGAGTGCGTATTTGTTAGTGAATATAAATTGTTTTATATTATGTTTGCTTATCCGTTGAGCTGTTTGTGAATTCTGGTCGATAGATGGGACGTCATATTATCGATAGGGATTTCTAAACTCTTAAACGAGGCAAGTTGACATAGTATCGTTTTTAAATTGGGTAAATGAAATAATTTTACCGTGATTTTATTTTATATATAAAGGAATAATTTTTCAGAATTATTAAAGTATATAATTGATTGTTTGGTTGTTGAATAAGTTAAATAAAACACCAATTTTAAAAGAATAATTGTATAAGCTAATGAATTATAAGTATGAAATATAATTAAAATGATCTACAATTGTAAAATAATCTTATATATAAATCGTGAAATTTTATAAGTAAAGGATTCGTAAATGTGATTTATAATCTGAAATAAAATTCCAAAGGAGTGTTTTGAGATGATTTGATATTTTGGAAAATTGTTTTAGAAGGATTGAAGCTCTAAACTCTTTCAGGTCGCTGGAAAATAATTCCGATGATGACTGCAACATCATTGGTGTTCATTTTCGGTTTCCAGAAGAGGGATTGCTGTAAATTGTTTTAAATGAAAGTTGTTTGGAAAATTTGAGTTTGGGTTTTGAAATTCAAAGGATAATTGAATTGGTTTCAAAAAATGGTTTTGAAAGCTTGAAAAGACTCTGGAATCCTATTTAAAATATTTATAGGAATAATAAATGAGTTGATAACTTATACAATTTGAATTTTAATAGAATAAATTTAACTTAAAGGATGGATTTAAATTAAAGGAAATATAAGTGAATCAATAAAAAATCCAAGTGGTAATTGTTGAATATAAGTTGTATATCTTATAAAATGAGAAAATGTAAGTGAAACCAATTATTAAAATGGTAAAACGATTTGTTAAGCAAAATAAATTTGAATTTGAATAAGTGAATAAATTTGACTTTGATAAAAGTTAAATAAAATTTTATTTAAGAATTGGAACCTGAATTGGATTTATAAGTAGGATTTTAAGTTAAGATAAACAAATGATGTTGAAATGGAATATAACTTAAGTGATGTTGAATAAAGTTGATTGTGGTGTCAAAGTAAATTAATAAGTGAATTAATGAAATGAAGTCATTAATAATTTGAGCTTGAGTTATATAAATGAAATTCAACTTTATATTGTTAAAGGAATTAACAGTTGAATTAATAAATGAAATATTAATCAATTGAATGTAAAATAAATTGATAAGGGATAATGAATGTAAGTGTTAATTCATTACAAGCTAATGTTATTGTAAGTTGAATAAATTGAATGGAAATCAATTTAATATGAACCAATTGGAATTAAAAGTGCTGGACCAAATAGAATGTAATTTAAATAAATTTGGTTATGTTGAATATACATTGGTTGTTATGTGGATGTTAGTTGATTGTATATGAATTCATTAAGTGTTAATGAAATTGAATTAGCGAAATTGGAAGCTAATGTAATTGAATTCAAATTGGAAGTAAATGAATATGAACTGAATTTGATTCAATTTGGAAGCAAACTAATGTGAATTTAATTAGTAAATGTAAACTAATTGAAATTGAATATTAATGAATGTTAGTAAATCCAATGTTAATGAATCAAATGTGATTAAATGAAAAACCAATTCATTGAATAATAATGATAAGTGAATGTATATCGATTTGATATGGATTTGTTGGATGATAGTTGTTTGGTTGTTGCATTTATTGATTTTGAATGCATTGCTATGTTGGCATATGTTGTTGTTATGTTGCTATATGATGTATATTGATATTATTTTCATATATGCATGTTTCTCATGTTGTTGTTGAGTGTTTAGTAGGTGCGGATTGCGCTTGCTTCGCATTTGGAGCTCGCTTTTGCACTATATTAGCCGTATATGCTCGCTAATAATAAATAAGTTACATATCTCGGATTATATATCGTACTTTTACACTTTTTTCCCTGCGGGATGCCTCATCACTTGATGAGATGTATATTTGTGATATATATACTGTCATTTTTTTTTCGGATCGAGCCGCGCAAAGGAGACTATGGCAAATTTTTCCGATAATTTAAGGCGTTAGAAAATTTTTGGAAATTTTGGGAAAATTTGTGAAAACTATAACTTTGATTTTGGAATTGGAAGTTAAACGATGTAATTGGTTTTGAAAAGGATAACTAAGTAGATTTGAAAACTTAGTAAAGTTATTGTAAGAAGTTTAACTATGGTTTTGGGAAAGTTAATGAATTCTGTAACTTTTTCCTACTTGGTAATTTCGAGGACGAAATTCTTTTAAGGGGGGAAGTTTGTAACGACCCAGAATTTTTGTCAATTAAAATTTGTATATTTAATTGAATTTAAATATTAACAAGTGCAATTAATAAGTCGAATAATTTATTTTTCGAATATTGGATTTAATTGGGTAATTAAATCGATAATTTAATAATAGAAATTCCAGAAATAATTGAAATTTGTGTTTAATATGATTGAAAATGATCTGTAAAATTTTATTTAATCATATTGGAGTTATAGTGATGTTATAGAACTTTTAAAATCGAATTAAGAGTTAATCTCTGAAAATTGAATATTTTAATATTTAATCGACTAGTGAAAAATAGCCAATTTTTGAACAGTCTCAGAATTGGACAAAACTTATTCCATTGGATCCGTAAGAGTTTGTTATTATCGGATTTCAATTTTCGTAGCAATCGGAGTTGTCGTTTGACCGTGGCAGCTCGAAACGCATCGAAATTGTTTTAACATTAATTTGGCGAGTTAAAATAGTCATTTTTCAAAAAGTCTCGGATTTCGACGAAACCAGTTTCATCGGATCCATAATGTGATATTATTGTATGGTTTCAAATTTCGTGTCAATCGGATTTATCGTTTGTCCGATGCAAGCTAAAACGTCTAGAAATTTGATTTACCGATTTAATTTTAAATCGAACGTTTATTGCCATAACTCGCACAGATGATCGAATTAGCTCCTGAAACACGTTCCATTGTGTTTGGAACGCAGGGTAAACCTTAGAAACGCCAACCGGCACGCTTCGTTTGGAGTTCGGAAAATCCGGGATGAAGAGTGTACGTCGTTTTTTCTATATAAGGACCTCATAACTTCAATTTGCAAAACAAAATAAAACCTAACCCTAATATTGCCTTCAGCCGCCACTTTCATAAACCTATGGCCAAAATCATCTCGTTTTCCCCTCTTAACCTCTTCCAACCCGTGAATAATTTGAAGAAACGTTCAACTAGGAAAACGTAGATCTTGTCGAGACGAGGATATCCATATGGATATGATGGGGTACGGCGCGACGATGGAGGAGGATTGGGGCCGCGTTCGGCTGTGATTCGCACGCAAATTGAGGGAGCAAGGGGCGACCGAGCTGGGTATGGTCATGGCCGATGGTAGCTTGCTTGAAGGGCTTCGACGTGGTGTTTGTTGATCGTCCTGGAATTGGATGGGATAGGTGCGGCATGTAACCCTAATATCACGGCATGGGTTCTTTTTTTGCGCGAGCAAGTTACTGGAGAGGGAAGATGATTAGCGTGTGCAGCCTGATGTGTGTTGGAAGGAGATAAACGGCTATGATGTAATCTGGGTTTTGAAATAAATTGTTTTGTAAATTTAATTATATTAAAATTTGTATTAACTTTAAACGTGTATAACTTTTTGCTACGAGGTCGAAAACGCGTGAAACGACTTGCATTGGAAACGTATTGTCGAGCACTACGCTATGGAATTGGATTGGAGTCGTTTGGAGCTAGCGAAAATTTCGGATAAAATTAAACGTCCGTTTAATTTTATTCGAAATAAAAGCTGAAATCGGAATTAAAACCAAGGTGAGAACTTCTCACTCAATCGAATCGGTTTCGATTTTAATTTTAGATAGTTAGATTTAAAATGTTGATTGAATGGTTGGATGATAAATTGTTATCTATTGATTGTTAAAATAGACATTATACGCCGTTAGTAAGCGGATGTTATTTATTAAAAACATATACAGCGAATATTTCACAGTACAGTGAAATTGGTATTATATATGTACTTGGAGTTGATTTTCCCGCATTATATAGCGGATGAGACCCTATTGCGCGTCTATTAAGCGGATAATATTTTAAATCCCATATACCGTGATAATTCCATGCTGGAACGGAATTGGTATTGTGCTAACATCCGTGGATGCAGGGAAACAGGTTGGAGGGATCCAACTGGATTCCTCAACTGTATTGATTTATTTACAGATATTGTGATATTTGTTGATTATCATATCGATATATGATATTTGGATGTCGTGATTGACTATTTGGTGCTGTTGCATCGTCGGATCCATTCTTGGAGTTTTAAAATAATGATTTTTGATTTTTAAAACAATTTAAAGTGATTTTAGAAAGTATACGTTTTATAAAATTTTGAATTGTTAAAATAAATAAACGTTATAATTTTTATTATTATAAAAGTTATATTTTTGGAAAATAGTACTTAAGTATGATTTTGGAGTTATATAAGTTTTAAATTGTAACGTACGCGGTTTTTCGTTGCCGAAAAACCGAATAGTTAAGGGTTTTAAAAAGAATTTAGGAAAAGAAAAAGAGAGAAGAAGAGAGAAGATGGAGAGGGAAGAGAAAACAGAAGAGAAGATAGAACATTTTAAAATAGAAGGAAAAGAAAATAGAGGAAAAAGAAAAAAAACAGAAGAAAATAGGACGGGACAGAAAACAACAGAACAACATCAGAATCTCACAATTCGCAGCGGAACAACATATAATACTAAATGAATAATCTTTAAACAAAGAACTATATCAATTATTACATTACATCACATTTCATTACATCATATCATCAGAGTGTACAACAACAACAAACAGTGCAGCGGAAGAAGAAATACTATATAGTAGTAATATGCCATGCCATCCAGCTTGCCTCCAGCAACTCCAGAATATCCAGAACATCCTGATAAATCTAACTCTTGACTGCCAGTGTGAAAATTGGTGGGCACCCAGAGTTTAGGAAGGAAAACAATAAACTCCAAGTCAGTCATGTGACTGGTGTGAGAACTCAAAACAGTTTATTTATCTTTAAAATCAAAAATAGAAGAATATTTTTATTTCAATTCGCAATGCTTTTAAAAATGAGACTACCATAAGACCTCCTGCCACACACACAATGCAAACGCAGACTTGGAGAAGATTTCTCCTTATGATAGTCAAACATGCTTGATACGCATTAAAATCAAATCAATTTTGATATTATTATTAGTGCATAGTGTATAAAACGATTTCGAAAGTAGAATATAAATCTTAGCCAGCATAGGTACCATTATATTATGCCTACTATAGCTACTTCCTGAGGAAGCAGGTTCTACAACTAAAACCGTACAAGTTTCGTATTGGGAATTGGATTTCCAACAAATGGTCAGGCCAAGGAACTTCCCATTGCCACATGAGAATGCCTCTGGAAAGACATCCCCGAGAACCAAACCGGAACTCTGCCAACACAAGGCCGGGTTACCCCTAACTGGGTAACTACTGACACGAGCACGCCATTCCCCGATCGTAAACGACCTTTCTCACGGGATCCCGATAGCCAACAACCACAAAGTAATAAATTCGTAGTAACCACATAGGTTAAATATCTGGGCTCCATACCATGATACCACCTCTATCCAGAAGGAAATGTACATACCCTAAAGGGTGCTACCCCTCATAACCTTGCCGCATCTTTCCTGTTTTGACCATTTCCGGGGTGTGAGGTTCGACGAAGTCACGTCCACAAAAACATACTTTATACAAAAGCCATGCTTTGGGTCAACAAATGATCAACACAATGATCACTAAGATAGACGATCAAATAAACGATCCTATCACAATAATCAACACAATGATCATTTCAGCAACACTCAGCATATCACATTACCAAATTGGGAATATATCGCTGATAACTTCAACTATATAACCTTTGAGCTCGTACATCTCAGAGAAGGGTGTTAAGCTAAAAGAATAAATTCTTTGCCACCAACAGAAATATATTTGAATGAAATCGGCTTTATATCTCAACTTGTAATGTCAGACACACAATCCATACAAGTCTGTTCCGGGCTCGAACAGAACCGAAGGCACTTACAAAGAAGTCCTTGCAATCCGGATATTCACAATCCTGATCGGATTCACCATCACATATGGAGAACTCTATACCGGAGCAACTCGGTGCAGAGTAAATCGACAGGTCATCCTATCGCTCTCGCAAATACCGGGTCTTCAACACCGATCTTCAAATGCAATTCACATCGACGTATCACATATTCGGAATGGGTTATACGACCCCATGGTCCTTTCCCAGTTAACCCGAATAGTGAGCGCTTATTCAAAAATAAGTGTGGCATTCACATTCAAACAAATCACATCAAATACCCATTCAAAGGGAAATATTGATAGTCGATTATTGAACTATCAATTGATATGCACACATCACCAGATTCCAAATAATTTTCCAAATTATTTATTTTCCAAAATATCTTTACAAGATATATTATTTCATACTTCAAAAATAAATCAATATTTTTTTTTTAAACCAATTTCACTTTCTTTTATAAATTCCTTAGTGAATTTATAATTCCAAGATATCAATGAATATTCGATTTCAATTATTCATTTCAATTTTCTTTTCAATTTATCTTCAAAAAGATAAATTCTCAAAATATTCACTTTATATTGGAAAACATTTCCATACTTATTTATTCATAAGTAATTCACAATTTTTATTTATTTTCAACACTTAGAAAATATTCAATATACTTAAATCGAAATTAAGTATATATTTCATTCTTTAAGGAAATTATGCTCTTAACATATTTATTTGGGCCAAAACGAATGTTACGTAAAACATCGTTACGACAACCCAAAATCACTAGTATAGGGATTCGAAATTAAAATAGATATATAAATCCCAATACTGTACAAAACATTTCCTTTCGGAAATCATTTACTATAACAATAGTGTTATAGTCCATCATCTCCTTTTATTTCTCGAAAACGTCTATTTCAACAATAAATGTTGAAATCTATGATTTCGAATCTCAATACCTTTTAAAAACATCGTTAGATAGTTTTAATTCTATTTAAAACATCATATCTAAAACAATTTCTTTAACATATTATTCACTATTCAAAAATGTGAATAAACTTCGTTAACAATTTCATCACTTCTATTCAATTTATTTTAAAGGATTATTCACTATTCAAAAATGTGAATATAACTCCTTTAATAGGTTTCAACAATTTTCTTATTAAAATAAGTCATTTGCGAATTTATAAAACAACGTTTATAAATTCCATTTCTATTTATTTATAAAAACTTCCTTTTTATAAATTTCTTTATTAACTTATTCGATTTATAATTTTAATTATAAACCAAAAGTCCAAATTATAAGTCAAACACTTATAATTTATTTATTTGCAAAAATCGTTCCTTTGAACTTTATAAATTTTATAAACCTACTGTTTATAAAATTTCCATTTATAACTTCACCGTTATATAATTCTATAAATTTCATTCTTTAATGAAATTCATTTTCACTTTATTCAAACACTTATAAAAACTCGTTTTATAATGTCTATATCTCAATTTATAAATATCCATTTATAATCTCTTAATATAAATCAATTATATTATTATTCTAAAACGTCTTTAATTTCCTTTATAATTTCACCATTTTGATTCATAAAATAATTAAATTTTATAAATCCTATATTCAAACTTTTCACAATAGATTCAAAAATCTCGATTAACTATTTTATAAAATCATTAGCATCATATTCTCAAAAATCAGTTTTTAACTATATTTCTCAAAAATCATAATTTTTATAACATTAAAAATTATAACGTTTATTTATTTAAAATGGATCAATTCCAAAAATATTTTATATTTTCAAAGATCACTTTAAAAATCATTTTAAAATCCCAAAATTTGGGTCCAATGATGCTACACACCAAATGGTCAATCACGACAACAACGATATCATATATCAATATGAAAATCCATCAAATATCAAAATATCTGAAATCAAATAAATACTGTTGAGGAATCCAGTTGGATCCCTCCAACCTGTTTTCCTGCATCCAAAAACATTAGCACAATACCAATTTCGCTCCAGTACGAAATTATCGCGGTATATGTTCTTATTAAATATTATCCGCTTAATAACGGCGTAATAGGGTCTCATCCGCTAAACAAATAAATGTGGAAAATCAACAACTGCAATATATACATATGCCAATATATATATATTGATATTATTTATAATACCAATTTCACTGTTTATGAAATATTCGCGGTATATGTTTTTAATAAATAACATCCGCTTACTAACGGCGTATAATGTCTATTTTAACAATCAATAGATATTAATCAACATTCAAACATGCATTCAAATATTTTAAATCTAACTATTTAAAATAAAATCGAAACTAATTCGATTGAGTGAGAAGTTCTCACCTTGATTTTATTTCGTTTTAGCGATTTATTTCGAATAAATTACCCAAAATTCTCACTAACTCCAAACGACTCCAAACCAACTCCATCGCGTAGTGCTCGTCCATACGATTCCAACGCAACTGGTTTCGCGCGTTTTCGACCTCGTATGAAAAAGTTACGAATATTTGAAGTTTACACGTATTTTATTTATAAATTTACAACATTAACTTAATAAATTTCAACCTTAGCCAATCTCAGCCACAAGATCCAGCACCCCACCATCATCACCGCACGTTCTCTCCCTCTCCTTCACGCGTTCATCTCCAGATCAAAGCCGAACCCTTGAACCCATTCTTGCTTATTAGGGTTTGAATTTGCATCCTCTACGTTGAACTCCAACATGATCAGCTAGCATCATCGTGAAGCCCCTTCCACCACACACCATCTGCCCAAGACCGGCCACGCGCGCACCCCCCCAGTGCCTCGAAAAGCGTGCGCAACAGCCCAGGGACGCGGGCCTGTAGCTTCCTCCACACGACTCTGTTTCCGATCATAACCGTTGAATCTCGAGATCTCTTCATGCTCTACCTCTTTGTAGTTGGAAGTTTCGTCTAATTGTTAATGGATTTCGAGTTAATTGAGGAAGAAGGAGGAGAAATACTGGCCGTGTATTAGGTGGAGGCGGCTAGGGTTTAAGTTTTCTTTTTTTTTTTATTTTTTTGATGGTGGTGGTCTATTTATAAGGAATTCTCAAACACTATTCATCCCGGAAATTCCGAACTCCGATTTAGGCGCCGTAACCAGCGTTTCTAGGGTTTATCCCGCGTTCCGGACATAATGGAATAGGTTTCGAAAGCTAATTCGGAAGTATGTGCGAGTTATGGCTGTAAACGCTCAATTTAAATTAAACCGATTTAAGTCGATTTTTAGGCGTTTTAATTCGTACAGGACAAACGGTAAATCCAATTGACTTGAAATTTGAAACCTTACAATAATATCACATTACGGATCCGATGAAACTGGTTTCGTCAAAATCCGAGACTTTTGAAAAATGGCTATTTTAGCTCGCCAAATTTAAATTAAAAATAAATCGATGCGTTTCGAGCTGCCACGATCAAACGATAACTCCAATTGACACGAAATTTGAAATCCGGTAATAACTAACTATTACGGATCCAATGGAACTGGTTTCGTTCAATTCTGAGACTGTTCAAAAATTGGCTATTTTCACTAGTCGATTTTAATATTAAAATATTCAATTTTCACAAATTAACTTTTAATTCGATTTTAAAAGTTCTAAAATATCGTTCTAACTCCAATATGATAAAATAAAATTTTACAAATCATTTTTAATCATATTTAACTATATTTTCAATTATTTCCATAATTTAACGTATTAAATTATCGATTTAATAATCCAATTAAATCCAATAATTCAAATAAAAATTTATTTGACTTATAAATTCACTTATTAATATTTAAAATAAATTAAATATTCAAATTTTAATTAATAAAAATCCTGGGTCGTTACAATCTTCCCCACTTAAAAGAATTTCGTCCTCGAAATTAACAAGTAAGGAAAGTTACAGAATCTATTAATTTTCCATAAATCCATAATTAAATTCCTTATAATACTTTACTAAGTTTTCAAATCATACTTAGTTATCTTTTCAAAAAAAACTACTATTGTTTAACTTTCAATTCCAAATCAAAGTTAAAGTTTTCAAAATTTTCCAATTTTCTCAAAATTTTTCTAACGCCTTAAATTTTCGGAAAAATTCGCCATAGTCTCCTTTGCGCGGCTCGATCCGAAAAAAAAATGACATTATATATATCACAAATATACATCTCATCAAGTAATGAGGCATCCCGCAGGGAAAAAAGTGTAAAAGTACGATACGTAATCCGAGATATGTACCTTATATTTTATTAGCTAGCATATACGGCTAATATAGCGCAAAAGCGAGCTCCAAATGCGAAGCAAACGCGATCCGCACCTACTAATCACTCAACAAACAACATGAGAATATGCATATAGACAATAATCTCAATATACAACATATAGCAACATAATAACTATATATGTCAACATAGCAAATGCAACATATTCAAACATCAACCAACTAGCATTCAACCAATTCATATTCAATATATATTCATTTATATTCTTATTCATATCTAATGAAATAGGTTTTCAATTTAATCACATTTGATTCATTAACAGTGGATGTTCTTACTAACATTCATTCATATCCAATTTCAATTAGTTTATATTCACTAATTAAATCCAATTCACGTTCAATTCTATTCAAATTTATTTACTTCTAATTTGAATTCAATTACATAGCTTTAAATTTCACTAATACTTAATGAATTATATACAATCAACTAACAATCATATAACAACCAAAGTATATTAATTACAACCAAATTCCTTTGCTCATATTCATACATTCAATTATTCAACTTCCAATAACATTAGATTTTAATGAATTAACACTTATATTCATTACTCCATTCCAATTTATTCACATTCAATTGATTAACATTCATTCCATTCATTCAATCCAATTTCTAAAGTTGAATTTCATTTATATAACTTAAGTTCATATTTATTTAATCCACTTGATTATTTACTTCGATACCAAAGTCAATTCCATTTAATATCACTTAAGTTACACTTCCATTTCTAAAGTAAATTTCCATTTAACTTTAAATTCACTTTTACTTACAACTCATATTCATAAATATATTCATATAGTTTCACTTCTCATATATATAAGTTTATTCACAATTGTAAATCACTTTAATTATAATTCAATTTTTATAATTCTTTTACTTATACAATTATTCTTTTACTTAGATTATTCAATTCAACTAAACAATCAATTTATATACACTTTAATAATTCTGAAAAAATTGTTTCTTTATATATAAAAATATACTCAAGTAAAATTATTTCATTTACCCAATTTTAAAATCAATATTGTGCCGAATTGTTCTATTCAAGCGTTTAGAAACCCCTTCGGCATAGTCTTGCGGACCACGCTGACGAAAGTTCATATGCCACTCAATAAACCAATCATCACAATATAAAACAATTTGATATTCACTAACAAATACGCTCTCATAGCTATTATTACACTCTACTCATTCTAGAGTACTACTGACTCTATCTCTAATGAGTTATACCCAATAGAACCATGGTTGTCGCTTAACCATAAGCTCTGATACCAAATGTAACGTACGCGGTTTTTCGTTGCCGAAAAACCGAATAATTAAGGGTTTTAAAAAGAATTTAGGAAAAGAAAAAGAGAGAAGAAGAGAGAAGATGGAGAGGGAAGAGAAAACAGAAGAGAAGATAGAACATTTTAAAATAGAAGGAAAAGAGAATAGAGGAAAAAGAAAAAAACAGAAGAAAATAGGTAGGGACAGAAAACAACAGAACAACATCAGATTCTCACAATTCGCAGCGGAACAACATATAATACTAAATGAATAATCTTTAAACAAAGAACTATATCAATTATTACATTACATCACATTTCATTACATCATATCATCAGAGTGTACAACAACAACAAACAGTGCAGCGGAAAAAGAAATACTATATAGTAGTAATATGCCATGCCATCCAGCTTGCCTCCAGCAACTCCAGAATATCCAGAATATCCTGATAAATCTAACTCTTGACTGCCCGTGTGAAAATTGATGGGCACCCAGAGTTTAGGAAGGAAAACAATAAACTCCAAGTCAGTCATGTGACTGGTGTGAGAACTCAAAACAGTTTATTTATCTTTAAAATCAAAAATAGAAGAATATTTTTATTTCAATTCGCAATGCTTTTAAAAATGAGACTACCATAAGACCTCCTGCTACACACACAATGCAAACGCAGACTTGGAGAAGATTTCTCCTTATGATAGTCAAACATGCTTGATACGCATTAAAATTAAATCAATTTTGATATTATTATTAGTGCATAGTGTATAAAACGATTTCGAAAGTAGAATATAAATCTTAGCCAGCATAGGTACCATTATATTATGCCTACTATAGCTATTTCCTTAGGAAGCAGGTTCTACAACTAAAACCGTACAAGTTTCGTATTGGGAATTGGATTTCCAACAAATGGTCAGGCCAAGGAACTTCCCATTGCCACATGAGAATGCCTCTGGAAAGACATCCCCGAGAACCAAACCGGAACTCTGCCAACACAAGGCCGGGTTACCCCTAACTGGGTAACTACTGACACGAGCACGCCATTCCCCGATCGTAAACGACCTTTCTCACGGGATCCCGATAGCCAACAACCACAAAGTAATAAATTCGTAGTAACCACATAGGTTAAATATCTGGGCTCCATACCATGATACCACCTCTATCCAGAAGGAAATGTACATACCCTAAAGGGTGCTACCCCTCATAACCTTGCCGCATCTTTCCTGTTTTGACCATTTCCGGGGTGTGAGGTTCGACGAAGTCACGTCCACAAAAACATACTTTATACAAAAGCCATGCTTTGGGTCAACAAATGATCAACACAATGATCACTAAGATAGACGATCAAATAAACGATCCTATCACAATAATCAACACAATGATCATTTCAGCAACACTCAGCATATCACATTACCAAATTGGGAATATATCGCTGATAACTTCAACTATATAACCTTTGAGCTCGTACATCTCAGAGAAGGGTGTTAAGCTAAAAGAATAAATTCTTTGCCACCAACAGAAATATATTTGAATGAAATCGGCTTTATATCTCAACTTGTAATGTCAGACACACAATCCATACAGGTCTGTTCCGGGCTCGAACAGAACCGAAGGCACTTACAAAGAAGTCCTTGCAATCCGGATATTCACAATCCTGATCGGATTCACCATCACATATGGAGAACTCTATACCGGAGTAACTCGGTGCAGAGTAAATCGACAGGTCATCCTATCGCTCTCGCAAATACCGGGTCTTCAACACCGATCTTCAAATGCAATTCACATCGACGTATCACATATTCGGAATGGGTTATGCGACCCCATGGTCCTTTCCCGGTTAACCCGAATAGTGAGCGCTTATTCAAAAATAAGTGTGGCATTCACATTCAAACAAATCACATCAAATACCCATTCAAAGGGAAATATTGATAGTCGATTATTGAACTATCAATTGATATGCACACATCACCAGATTCCAAATAATTTTCCAAATTATTTATTTTCCAAAATATCTTTACAAGATATATTATTTCATACTTCAAAAATAAATCAATATTTATTTATTTTTTAAACCAATTTCACTTTCTTTTATAAATACCTTAGTGAATTTATAATTCCAAGATATCAATGAATATTCGATTTCAATTATTCATTTCAATTTTCTTTTCAATTTATCTTCAAAAAGATAAATTCTCAAAATATTCACTTTATATTGGAAAACATTTCCATACTTATTTATTCATAAGTAATTCACAATTTTTATTTATTTTCAACACTTAGAAAATATTCAATATACTTAAATCGAAATTAAGTATATATTTCATTCTTTAAGGAAATTATGCTCTTAACATATTTATTTGGGCCAAAACGAATGTTACGTAAAACATCGTTACGACAACCCAAAATCACTAGTATAGGGATTCGAAATTAAAATAGATATATAAATCCCAATACTGTACAAAACATTTCCTTTCGGAAATCATTTACTATAACAACAGTGTTATAGTCCATCATCTCCTTTTATTTCTCGAAAACGTCTATTTCAACAATAAATGTTGAAATCTATGATTTCGAATCTCAATACCTTTTAAAAACATCGTTAGATAGTTATAATTCTATTTAAAACATCATATCTAAAACAATTTCTTTAACATATTATTCACTATTCAAAAATGTGAATAAACTTCGTTAACAATTTCATCACTTCTATTCAATTTATTTTAAAGGATTATTCACTATTCAAAAATGTGAATATAACTCCTTTAATAGGTTTCAACAATTTTCTTATTAAAATAAGTCATTTGCGAATTTATAAAACAACGTTTATAAATTCCATTTCTATTTATTTATAAAAACTTCCTTTTTATAAATTTCTTTATTAACTTATTCGATTTATAATTTTAATTATAAACCAAAAGTCCAAATTATAAGTCAAACACTTATAATTTATTTATTTGCAAAAATCGTTCCTTTGAACTTTACAAATTTTATAAACCTACTGTTTATAAAATTTCCATTTATAACTTCACCGTTATATAATTCTATAAATTTCATTCTTTAATGAAATTCATTTTCACTTCATTCAAACACTTATAAAAACTCGTTTTATAATGTCTATATCTCAATTTATAAATATCCATTTATAATCTCTTAATATAAATCAATTATATTATTATTCTAAAACGTCTTTAATTTCCTTTATAATTTCACCATTTTGATTCATAAAATAATTAAATTTTATAAATCCTATATTCAAACTTTTCACAATAGATTCAAAAATCTCGATTAACTATTTTATAAAATCATTAGCATCATATTCTCAAAAATCAGTTTTTAACTATATTTCTCAAAAATCATAATTTTTATAACATTAAAAATTATAACGTTTATTTATTTAAAATGGATCAATTCCAAAAATATTTTATATTTTCAAAGTTCACTTTAAAAATCATTTTAAAATCCCAAAATTTGGGTCCAATGATGCTACACACCAAATGGTCAATCACGACAACAACGATATCATATATCAATATGAAAATCCATCAAATATCAAAATATCTGAAATCAAATAAATACTGTTGAGGAATCCAGTTGGATCCCTCCAACCTGTTTTCCTACATCCAAAAACATTAGCACAATACCAATTTCGCTCCAGTACGAAATTATCGCGGTATATGTTCTTATTAAATATTATCCGCTTAATAACGGCGTAATAGGGTCTCATCCGCTAAACAAATAAATGCGGAAAATCAACAACTGCAATATATACATATGCCAATATATATATATTGATATTATTTATAATACCAATTTCACTGTTTATGAAATATTCGCGGTATATGTTTTTAATAAATAACATCCGCTTACTAACGGCGTATAATGTCTATTTTAACAATCAATAGATATTAATCAACATTCAAACATGCATTCAAATATTTTAAATCTAACTATTTAAAATAAAATCGAAACTAATTCGATTGAGTGAGAAGTTCTCACCTTGATTTTATTTCGTTTTAGCGATTTATTTCGAATAAAATTAAACGGACGTTTAATTTTACCCAAAATTCTCACTAACTCCAAACGACTCCAAACCAACTCCATCGCGGAGTGCTCGTCCATACGATTCCAACGCAACTGGTTTCGCACGTTTTCGACCTCGTATGAAAAAGTTACGAATATTTGAAGTTTACACGTATTTTATTTATAAATTTACAACATTAACTTAATAATTTTCAACCTTAGCCAATCTCAGCCACAAGATCCAGCACCCCACCATCATCACCGCACGTTCTCTCCCTCTCCTTCACGCGTTCATCTCCAGATCAAAGCCGAACCCTTGAACCCATTCTTGCTTATTAGGGTTTGAATTTGCATCCTCTACGTTGAACTCCAACATGATCAGCTAGCATCATCGTGAAGCCCCTTATACCACACACCATCTGCCCAAGACCGGCCACGCGCGCACCCCCCAGCGCCTCGAAAAGCGTGCGCAACAGCCCAGGGACGCGGGCCTGTAGCTTCCTCCACACGACTCCGTTTCCGATCATAACCGTTGAATCTCGAGATCTCTTCATGCTCTACCTCTTTGTAGTTGGAAGTTTCGTCTAATTGTTAATGGATTTCGAGTTAATTGAGGAAGAAGGAGGAGAAATACTGGCCGTGTATTAGGTGGAGGCGGCTAGGGTTTAAGTTTTCTTTTTTTTTTTTTGATGGTGGTGGTCTATTTATAAGGAATTCTCAAACACTATTCATCCCGGAAATTCCGAATTCCGATTTAGGCACCGTAACCAGCGTTTCTAGGGTTTATCCCGCGTTCCGGACACAATGGAACAGGTTTCGAAAGCTAATTCGGAAGTATGTGCGAGTTATGGCTGTAAACGCTCAATTTAAATTAAACCGATTTAAGTCGATTTCTAGGCGTTTTAATTCGTACAGGACAAACGGTAAATCCAATTGACTTGAAATTTGAAACCTTACAATAATATCACATTACGGATCCGATGAAACTGGTTTTGTCGAAATCCGAGACTTTTTGAAAAATGGCTATTTTAGCTCGCCAAATTTAAATTAAAAATAAATCGATGCGTTTCGAGCTGCCACGATCAAACGATAACTCCGATTGACACGAAATTTGAAATCCGGTAATAACTAACTATTACGGATCCAATGGAACTGGTTTCGTTCAATTCTGAGACTGTTCAAAAATTGGCTATTTCACTAGTCGATTTTAATATTAAAATATTCAATTTTCACAAATTAACTTTTAATTCGATTTTAAAAGTTCTAAAATATCGTTCTAACTCCAATATGATAAAATAAAATTTTAAAAATCATTTTTAATCATATTTAACTATATTTTCAATTATTTCCATAATTTAACGTATTAAATTATCGATTTAATAATCCAATTAAATCCAATAATTCAAATAAAAATTTATTTGACTTATAAATTCACTTATTAATATTTAAAATAAATTAAATATTCAAATTTTAATTAATAAAAATCCTGGGTCGTTACATAAATAACGTTTTGTAAATAATTAAAAGGATTGGTTTATTTAAATTGAGATTTTTGAATTATTATAAACGGTGTATATGAAAGATTTCTAAAATTAATATTTATAAATTAAAAATAATTGAATTATAAAACGAGTTTTTATAAGTGTTAAAAATGAAGTATAAACGGATTCATAAGTGAATGTGAATTTATAGATTTATGAATTGTGAAGTTATAAAATGAATAGATGTTGTAAGACAAAAGATTTTAAGGAATTAACTTATAAATCGGATTTTTGCATTTAATTTGAAATCTTTGATGAAGCAAAAATGGTTTATAGTTGAATTTATAAAATATATATTTTATAAATCGAAATAATAGAATTTTAAACGGAGTTCTATTAATGTTGAAAATAGGGTTATAAATGAAATCTTATAAGTAATAAGATTTATAATTTGTGAAGATTTAAAAGAACTATTTTTTAAATAAATGGATTATAAGCATTTAACTTATAATATGGACTTTTGGTATATAATTGAGTTATATAAATTAAATTGGTTTAATAAAGGAGATTTATAAATCGAAGCTTATAAATAGAAATGGAATTTATAGACATTGTCTATAAATTGGAAATCATTGGAATTTGATAAATTAAAAGTTGAAATTAGTTAAGGAAGTATATTCACGATTTTGGACAGTGAATATATTATCAAATAAAATGGATATGCTTGGGAAAATGAATATTATAAAATGAAGTTAATCATTTTAACGATGTTCAAAAATGTATTATAAATCGAATACATAGATTTCAACATTCATTGTTGAAATAGATGTTTTCGAGAAATAAGGAAATGGTGGACTATAACACTGTTGTTATAGTAAATGGTTTCCAAAAGGAAATGTTTTATATAGTATTGGGATTTATATATCTATTTAAATTTCGAATCCCTATACTAGTGATTTTGGATTGTCGTAACGATGTTTTACGTAACATTCGTTTTGGCCCAAACAAATGTGTTTAAGAGAATGATTTCTTAAAGAATGAAATATATACTTAATTTCGGTTTAAATATAGTGAATATTTTCCGAATGTTGAAAATAAATAGATTTGTGAATTACTTATTAATAAATAAGTATGGAAATGTTTTTCCAATGTGAAATGAACGTTTTGAGAATTTATCTTTTTGAAGATAAGTTGAAAATGAATAATTGAAATCGTATATTCATAAATATTTTGGAATATAAATTCACTATGGAATTTATAAATGAAAAGGGGAATTTGTTTAAAAATAAACGTTGATTTATTTTTGAAATGTGGGAATTAATTTACGGATTTGGAACGTAAATATAAAGTAAATCGTTAAGGATTTATTTAATTGGTTTAAATGAACCATGTTGAAATGAAAGTAATCCCGTATAGGGAAGTGATTTGAAATTTATTTTCAAAAGAGGTAAAGGTGAAAAGTGATTTGAAAATTTGTTTTCAAAGGGTTGAAGTGTGGAAATTATATATCTAGTAAAGATATTTTGGAAAGTAAATAATTTGGGAAATTATTTGGAATTTAGTGATGTTGAACACGCCTATTGATAGTTAAATAATCCGACTATCAATATTTACCTTTAAATAGGTATTTGTTGTGATTGCTTGAATTTGAATGCCACGCTTATTTTTAAAATAAGCGCTCACTATTCGTGTTAGCCGGGAAAGGACCTTGGGGTCGTATAACCCATTCCGTATATGTTATACGTCGTAATGGATTACATTTGATGACCGGTGTTGAAGATCGGATATTTTTGAAAATGGAAGGATTACCGTTGAGTTACTCTACATCGGCTGATCTCCGATATAGAGGTTTTATCACCCTTAGTGACGGGTAGTCCGGACGTGATTAGAAATTATCCAGAATGCAAGGACTTCTTTGAAAGTGCCTTCGGTTCTGTTCGAGCCCGGAACAGACTTGTATGGATTGTATGTCTGACATTACAAATTGAGATATAAAGCTGATTTCTTTCAAATATATTTCTGTTGGTGGCGGAGAATTTATTCTCTTAGCTTAACACCCTTCTCTGAGACGTACGAGCTCAGAGGTTATGTAGTTGAAGGTTATTAGCGATATACTCCCAATTTGGTAGCGCGGCATGCTGAGTGTTGTTGTGGGATGATCACTGTTTCATCATTTGTGATATGATCATTTGTTTGATCATTTATCTTGGTGATCATTACTTTGATCATTTGTTGACCCAAGGCACAGCTTTTGTATAAAGCGTGGCTTTGTGGACGAGACTTCGTCGGACCTCACACCTCGGAAATGGTCAAAACTGGAAGGATGCAGCAAGGTTATTAGGGGGTAGCGCCCCTTTAGTGTATGTCATTCCTTCTGGATAGAGGTGGTATCATGGTATGGAGCCTAGCTACTTAACCTATGTTGTTACTGCGAATTTATTGCTTTGTGGTTGTTGGAAATCGAGGATCCTCGGATAGATCGGTTACGATCGGGGGATGACATATTCGTGTCAGTAGTTACCCAGTTAGGGGTAACCCAGCCTTGTGTTGGCAGAGATTCGGTTTGGTTCTCGGGTCGTCTTTCCAGAGGCGTACCCATGTGGCAATGGGAAGTTCCTTGGCCTGACCATTTGTTGGAAATCCAAAGAAACAATACGATCTTGTACGGTTTTAGTTGTAGAACCTTTCATTCACTTATGGTGGCGCCCCACTGTTTGGATGGTAGCTACAGTAGCCATAAGTGCGAAATGCCTATGTTGGCTAAGATTTATATCTTTATTTTCGAAATTGTTTTCTACACTATGCACCAGTAATAATATCAAATGTTTCTTTTTAATGCGTATAAAGCATCTTTGACTATCATAAGTAGAAATCTCCTCCGATTCTGCGTTTGCATTGTGTGTGTATGCGGGAGTCCTTATGGTAGTCTCATTTTTTCAAAAAGCATTACGAATCTATTTCAAAATTATCATGTTCTTTATTTTAAAAGATAGACTGTTTTAAGTTCTCACACCAGTCCCATGACTGACCTGGAGTTTATTGTTTCCTTCCTAAACTCTGGGTGCCTACCAATTTCCTCTTGGGCAGTCTAGAGTTTGGTTATTAGGTTATTCTGGATTTAGGAGTGCTATGGAGCTCAGGAGGCGAGCTGCATATCGAGACATACCACTTGTATATGATATTATACTATGTATTATTCCGTTGTGTATTCTGCATGAGGACAAGTTTATATAACTGTACATTGATGTATTGACTCTGTTGTCTATTGTTGTTGTAAACTTTGATAATGATGTAATGTATAAAATGTACAATTCTTTGTTTTAATGATATTCATTTATCTATTATATGTTGTTCCGCTGCGAATCGTGAGATTCTGATATTGTTCTGTTGTCTCTTTCTGCTATGTTCTATTTTTTTCTCTCTTTTTCTATCTTTTCTTCTTCCTTAACCCTAATGGTACGGTTTTCCGGCATTCGATTGCTCGGCAGTTGATACAGTGGACGTATTGATGTCGGTTTTCGAGTGTCGAAAAATCGCGATCGTTACAGAGAGGGTGATTTAAAGTGTATGGGTTATCGTCGTTAACTCTGAGGGTGATTGCAAAATGAGTGTAACGAGATAATGCCTTCGGTTTCTTTCGAACCCGGAACGAACTTGTATGGATTGAATGCTTTTAGAACATCGTCAGGTGGACGATGAGCATTCTAAGAGATGTGTTCTCTAAAGGTAATCGTAGCCTCAAGCCTCATCAACCGGGAATGGCTAAAATAGGGGAGGTGCAGCAAGGCTTCGTGGGTAGCTTCCACTGGAGAGCAAGATTTACCCCTGTCTAGAAGTCCCTTTTTAATTCGGCTGTGTGGGCGGTTGGAACGTAAGCCAACTGCGGGGTTGCCCTGTTCGGGACTGTCCAGTAAGGGAAGGTTCCAGTCTTGTGTTGCAGGGGAGCGGGCGTACTCCTCGGTACGTTGATCTAGGCCACGTACTGTGACGGGCGGTACCCCAATAGCCATGCCACTGATGGAATCCAAAATCCAATAAGTGCCAACGGTTTTGATTATATTACCCACTTTTGTGGCTAGTAGCTGGAATTTAATCATGTAACAATTTCGGCTATTTCATATTTACTTGAAAACCCTAGACCTATTATAATATCACTGGATTTCCTATCAAATGTTTTTGTTAGCGTAAGGTAAAAACTTTTCCATGTTTATGTGTGGGAATTCTTACGTGATACCTTTCTTTTCAAAAGGATTTTCAAAGTTAAGCAACTTTAACCTGTTACTCACACAAGATGTAACATTATGATTTTATCGGGATCCGAAGATCGGCATTCTTACGTCCACTGTATCAAATGCCGCATAATCGAATGCCGGAAAACCGAATTGTTAGGGTTAAAAAGAAGAGGTAGAAGAAAAAGATAGAAGAAGTAAGAAAACAGAACAGAAACAATATCAGAATCTCACAGATCGCAGCGGAACAACATATAATAGATAAATGAATAATCTTTAAAACAAAGAACTATATCAGTTATTACATTACATCATCATCAGAGCATACAACAACAATATACAACACAACAAAACAATGGACAGCTATACAAATATGTCCTTACAAGTGAATTCTACAGCGGAAAGATAATATCATATACAAGTAATATGTCTCGCCATCCAGCTTGCCTCTTGAGCTCCATAGCACTCCTAAATCCAGAATAACCTGATAACCTAACTCTAGACTGCCCCTGTGGAAATTTATGGGCACCCAGATTTTAGGAAGAGAACAATAAACTCCAGGTCAGTCATGGGACTGGTGTGAGAACTAAAACCGTTTATTTTTAAAACAAAGTACATGATAATTTTAGAATAGATTCACAATGCTTTTTAGAAAATGAGACTACCATAAGACCTCCCGCCACACACACAACGCAAATGCAGAATTGAAGGAGATTTCTTCTTATGATAGTCAAAGATGCTTGATACGCATTAAAAAGAAACATTCGATATTATTACTAGTGCATAGTGTAGGAAAGATCATTTCGAAAGTAAAGATATAAATCTTAGCCAACATATGACCATTATCGTATGCCTACTATAGCTACCATCCAAACAGTGGGGCGCCACCATATGTGAATGGCAGGTTCTACAACTAAAACCGTACAAGGTGCGTATTGTTTTATTTGGATTTCCAACAAATGGTCAGGCTAAGGAACTTCCTACTGCCACATGGGATCGCCTCTGGCGGGACGTCCCGAGAACTTAACCAGCTCTCTACCAACACAAGCTCGGGTTACCTTTGTCACTAGGTAACTACTACACGAATATGCCATCCCCCGGTCCCTTTGAACCTTTATCCGAGCGCTCGATAACCAACATCACACAGTAATAAATATAGCGTGTCAGCATGAGTAAGTATCTGGGCTACATACCATGATACCACCCTTTCCAGAAGAAAATGACATAACCTAAAGGGCGCGACCCTCATAACCTTGCCGCATATTCCTGTTTTGACCATTCCGGGGAGTGAGGTCTGACGAAGTCTCGTCCACAAAGCTAGGCACAAAGCCACGCTTTGATCAACAAATGATCAATAAATAATCATCACACAGCAACACTCAGCATGCCACATTACCAAATTGGGAATATGTCGCTGATAACCTTCAACTACATAACCTCTGAGCGCGTAGGTCTCAGAGAAGGGTGTTAAGCTAAGAGAATAAATTCTCCGCCACCAACAGAAATGTATTTGAAAGAAATCTGCTTTATAACTCAAAATGCAATGTCAGACACATAACCGTACAAGTCTGTTCCGGGTTCGAACAGAACCGAAGGCACTTCAAAAGAAGCCCTTGCAATCCGGGTACTCACAATCCCGATCGAATTTCCCATCGCAAAGGAAATCTCCATACCGTAGCTAACAGTGCAGAGACAATCGATAGGTCATCCTATCGTTTTTACAAATACCCGGTCTTCACCACCGGTCTTCAATGCTATCCATTACGTCGTACCACTATTCGGAATGGGTAATCCGAATAACTAGCGCAATAATTTAAAAATAAGTGTAGCATTTCAATTTCAACCAATTCACAACAAATACCTATTCAAAGGTCAATATTTGATAGTCGTTTATTTAACTATCAATCAATATTCACAACATCACCCGATTTCAAATAATTTCCCAAATTATTTATTTCAAAAATATCTTTATAAGATATATATCCCACACTTCAACCATTTGAAAACCAATTTCAAATAAATTTACACCCTTACAACTTCATTTCAAAATGGTTCATTCAAACCAATTAAATAAATCCTTACCGATTTATTAAATTTACGTTCAAAATCTATAAATTAATTTCCACACTTCAAAAATAAATCAACGTTTATTTTTAACTAATTCCCCTTTCTTTTATAAATTCCATAGTGAATTTACAATTCCAAAATATCTATGAATATACGATTTCCAAATCGATTTCTAATATTCATTTTCAGTTTATCTTTAAAAGATAAAATCTCAAAACATTCATTTCATATTGGAAAACATTGCCATACTTATTCAGTAATAATAAGTGATTCACAAATTCATTTATTTTCAACACTTGGAGAATATTCAATATACTTAAACCGAAATTAAGTATATATTTCATTTTTTAAGGAAAACATTCACTCAAACACATTTATTTGGGCCAAAACGAATGTTGCGCAAAATATCGTTACGACAACCCAAAATCACTAGTATAGCAATTCGAAATTACGATAGATATATAAATCCCAATACTATACAAAACTTTTCCTTTCGGAAATCATTTACTATAACAACAGTGTTATAGTCCACCATTTCCTTCTATTTCTCGTAACATCTATTTCAACAATGAATGTTGAAATCTATGGTTTCGATATTTTATACATTTTAAAACATCTTTAAATCGTTTTAATTCTATTTAAAATATCACTTCCCAAAGCATTTTTTTTAATATACTATTCAATGTGCAAAATCATGAATATATTTCCATAACCAAATTCAACCTTTCTACATATTTTATTTTAAAGGATTATCCACTATCCAAAATCATGAATATTCTCCTTTAATAATCTATAATAATTAACTTATCAAAATAAGTTGATTTCGAATTTATAAAACAACGTTTATAAATTCATATTCATATATTTTATAAAAACTTCAACTTATAAAAATCCATTATTTAACAATTTCTATTTATCTCATTTAAATGCCAAAATCCAATTTATAAGTTAATTACTTATAAATCTTTTATTTTATAAAATCTATTCATTTTATAACTTCACAATTTATAAAACTGTGAATTTCATTCACTTATGAAATCCATTTATATTCCATTTTAACACTTATAAAAACTTGTTTTATAATTCCAATATTTTTAATTTATAAATCTCAATTTTATAAACATTTTATATAATCATTTATAATAGTTCAAAAATCCCAATTTAAATAAACCAATCCTTTTAATAATTTACAAATCGTTGTTAAAGCTTATATAACTCCAAAACATACTTAAGTATTATTTTCCAAAAATCTCATTTTTATAATAATAAAAATTATAACGTTTATTTATTTAAAATGAATAAGTTCCAAAATTAAATTTTATTATGAATTCTCAACTTTAATTTTCAAAAATCCAATTTTATTTAATTTCGGCATCTAACGATACCAAAATATATTCGGCTAAAATTTAGCCTTTAACAATCTCAATCACAAAGATAATCATGCAGATTATAAATAGATCAACAAATAGATCAACACACAACATTGAAACCAATTCAAATGTTTGAGGAATCCAGTTGGATCCCTCCAACCTGTTTCTTTCCCTGCATCCAAAGATGTTAGCACAATACCAATTTCGCTTCAAGATGAAATATCACGGTATATGGGATTCATAAAAACTATCCGCTATTATGCGGTGCAATAGGGTCTCATCTGCTATATAATGCGGGAAAATCAACTCCAAGTACATATATAATACCAATTCCATACAGGTTGGAATTATCGCGGTATATGTTTTTAATAAATAACCTCCGCTTACTAACGGCGTATAATGCCTATTTTAACAATCAATAACAATCATCATTCAATCATACAATCAAGCAATTTTTAAATATAACTATTTAAAAATTTGAATCGAAATCGATTCGATTAAGTGGGAAGTTTTCACCATGCTTTCAATTCAGTTTCAGCGTTTTATTTCGAATAAAATTAAGCGTGCGTTTAATTTTACCCAAAATTTCAACTAGCTCCAAATGACTCCAATCCAGTTCCACAGCGTATTGTTCGTCCATACGAACCCGTCGCAATTTGTTTCGTCCAAAACGGACCTCGTATGAAAGAGATACACATTTTTAAAGTTTGTACAAATTTAAATATACATATTATTCACTATTCATTTTACTTTTAAACCCTTGCTTTCATCCTGGCCTCACGTTTCTGTTTGATCAAATCCAGGCCACCCATGCCTTCTTCCCCTCCCCTCCCCTTACGTTCGAAACGCGTTCGTTCCCAGTAACAAAACCCACGGCCGTTTGCTTAGGGTTAAATATCGTGGCTAATACGACAACTTTGAAGACAATCGGCGAACATGTTTTCGAAGTTCAACACGAGCACAACTCTCGGCTCGAATCTCGTACAACTAGGCTGCACCATGGCCTCGGAATTCGTGCTTGAACACACGCGTTCAACTGAGATTTGTCGTCGATCCACCTCTTCGTTTTCGATCATCTCCGTATGGATGGATAGCTCTCGCAATTCTCTACAACTTTGTAGTTGAATTCGAGGTTTAAAGGTTTGTAGATTGGAAGAGATTAAGGAAGAAAGTTTCGAGCTTCCACGGCCATTGAAAATAAAATGGCGGCCCTAACCTAATTATTGTTTCTGAATGCAAATGGTGAAAGATGGAGTCCTTTTATAGAAAATAACGCAAAACACTATTCACTTCAAAATCTGAACTCCAAATCTCGCGCGGTGACCGGCGTTCCCATGGTTTACCCACGTTCCGGACACAATGAAATAGGTTTCGGGAGCCAATTCGATCATATATGCGAGTTACGGCAATAAACGATCAAATTCAAATTAAATCGATTTAAACCAATTTCTATGCGTTTTGGCTTGCCCCGGACAAACCGTAAATCCGATTGACACGAAATTTGAAATCTTACAATAACATAACATTACGGATCTGATGAAACTGGTTTCGTCGAAATCCGAGTCTGTTTCAAAAATGGCTATTTTAACTAGTCGATTAAATATTAAAATATTCAATTTTCACAAATTAACTTTTAATTCGATTTTAAAAGTTCTAAAACATCATTCTAACTTCAATATGATTAAATAAAATTTTACAAATCATTTTTAATCATATTAAACCCAATTTTTTAATTATTTCTGTAATTTCAACTATTAATTTATCGATTAATTATCCAATTAAATCCAATTATTCGAAATATAAATTATTCGACTTATAAATTTCACTTATTAATATTTAAAAATCAATTAAGTATATGAATTTTAATTAATATAAATTCTGGGTCGTTACAGACTTCCCCCCTTAAAAGAATTTCGTCCTCGAAATTACCAAGTAAGAAAAAGTTTTGAATCCATTAACTTTTCAAAACAAACAATTCAATTTTATTTACAAATCTCTTAAGTGTTTAACTTTCCCAAAATTCATAGTTAAACTTCATATAATAACTTTACTAAGTTTTCAAAGCATACTTAGTTATAGTTTTCAAAATTTTCCAAAATTCCCAAAAACTTTCTAACGCCTTAAATTTTTGGAAAAATTCACTATAGTCTCCTCTGCGCGGCTCGATCCCAAAAAAAAAAATGACAGTATACATATCACAAATATTCATCTCATCAAGTGATGAGGTATTCCGCAGGAAAAAAAGTGTAAAAGTACGATATTTAATCCGAGATATGTACCTTATTTATTGTTAGCGAGCGTATACGGCTAATATAGCACGAAAGCGAGCTCCAAATGCGAAGCATAAGCCATCCGCACCTACTATACACTCAACAAACCATAAGAAATATGCATATATGAAATTAATATCAATATACTGCATATAGAAAACTGAACCAAACAGAAAGAAACAACAGAATAATATCAATATACTGCATATAGCAACATAACAACTACATGTGCCAACATATCAACGCACTCAAAAGCAACAAATGCAACCATCAACAACTATCATCCAATAATCATCCAACAAATCAATAACCAAATCAATATTCATTCATTTCTCATTAATATTCAATGAATTGGTTTTTCATTTTAATCACATTTGATTTGTTAACATTGGATTTTATCAACATTCATTCATCTCCAATTAGTATACATTCACTAATTTACATTCATTTTAGTTCACTTCCAAATCAAATTCAATTCTATTCAAATTCATTTTTCTTCCAATTTGAACTTAATTACATAACTTTTAATTTTGCTAATTCAATTTTATCAACGCTTAATGAATATATATACAATCAACTAACAATCAACTAACAACCAATGTATATTCAGCATAACCAAATTCATTCAATTTACTTTCAACATTCAATTCAGTTCAACACTTTTTAATTTCAATTGTTTTAACATTTAATTGATTTTCATTCAATTATTCAACTTCTAATTATGTTGGCTTTCAATGAATTAACACTTTCATTCTTTATTCCATATCAATTCTTTTACATTTGATTGATTAATATTCCATCCATTCATCAATTCAATTGCTAACTCCATTAACAATATAAAGTTGAATTTCATTCATATATCTCAAGTTCAAATTATTAATGACTTCATTTCATTAATTCACTTATCTTCCAATTTGATTTAAATCACTTTAGCTTTCAATTTGTCAATTCAATTTCATTAACACTTAATAGGTTCAATAGTTGGTTCATTTTAACTTTTCACATTATCTAGATAGAGTTTTCAGAATTCAATTGCCCGCTTTTTCTCCAAAACCATTTTGAAATTATAATCAACTCAAACCCAATTTCCTATGGATGCAATCCATCACTTTAGAAACTCGAAAATGAATTCTAATGATGTGGCCATCATCATCAGGATTATTTTCCAGCGACCGAAGTGAGTTCAGTGCTTCCTCACTTCCACGAATTCATTTTAAAACAATTCTCATTCAAAAATATTTCCTAAAATAATATTCAATCATTTCCTTCAATACTTTGGAAAATATTCCAACATTCCCAAGAGTTTTAAATCCCCAAACCTTTGTTTTCATTACATTTAAAACACTTTTCAATATTCCCGGGATTAAATTCTCGTTTAAATCAAATTTAGTTATTCTTCCTTTGGATAAATCTACTTATAGAATTTTATTTAGTTATAAACCCTTTCAAACTCTAAGTTCTTACATTTGATTATTTCATTAACAACCTAACAATCAATTCATATACACTTTAATGATTCTGAAAAATTATTCCTTTATAAAAAAAAATACAATCATGGTAAAATTATTTCATTTATCCAATTTAAAACAATATCGTGTCGAATTTGTTCTGTACAAGTGTTTAGAGATCCCTATCGATAGAGTAGTACGGACTATACCGACCAGAATCCATATACCACTCAACAAACCAATCATCACAATATAAAATAATTTTATATTCGCTAACAAATACGCGCTCATATCTATTACTACACTCACACTCATTCTAGAGCACTACTGACTCTATCTCTAACGAGTAATACCCAACAGAGCCATGGTTGTCGCTTAACCAAATGCTCTGATACCAACTGTAACATTACGATTTTATCAGGATCCGAAGGTCGGCATTCTTACGTCCGCTGTATCAAATGCCGCATAATCGAATGCCGAAAAACAGAATTGTTAGGGTTAAAAAGAAGAGGTAGAAGAAAAAGAAAGAAGAAGTAAGAAAACAGAATAGAAACAACATCAGAATCTCACAGATCGCAGCGAAACAACATATAATAGATAAATGAATAATCTTTACAACGAAGAACAATATCAGTTATTACATTACATTATCATCAGAGCATACAACAACAATATACAACACAACAAAACAATAGACATCTATACAAACATGTCCTTACAAGTGAATTCTACAACGGAAAGATAATATCATATACAAGTAATACGTCTCGCCATCCAGCTTGCCTCTTGAGCTCCATAGCACTCCCGAATCCAGAATAACCTGATAACCTAACTCTAGACTGCCCGTGTGGAAATTGGTGGGCACCCAGAGTTTAAGAAGAGAACAATAAACTCCAGGTCAGTCATGCGACTGGTGTGAGAACTAAAACCGTTTATTTTTAAAACAAAGTACATGATAATTTTAGAATAGATTCGCAATGCTTTTTAGAAAATGAGACTACCATAAGACCTCCCGCCACACACACAATGCAAACGCAGAATTGGAGGAGATTTCTTCTTATGATAGTCAAAGATGCTTGATACGCATTAAAAAGAAACATTCGATATTATTACCAGTGCATAGTGTAGGAAAGATCATTTCGAAAGTAAAGATATAAATCTTAGCCAACATACGACCATTATCGTATGCCTACTATAGCTATCATCCAAACAGTGGGTCACCACCATAAGTGAATGGCAGGTTCTACAACTAAAACCGTACAAGGTGCGTATTGTTTTATTTGGATTTCCAACAAATGGTCAGGCTAAGGAACTTCCTACTGCCACATGGGATTGCCTCTGGCGGGACGTCCCGAGAACTTAACCAGCTCTCTGCCAACACAAGGCCGGGTTACCTTTGTCACTAGGTAACTACTACATGAATATGCCATCCCCCGGTCCCTTTGGACCTTTATCCGAGCGCTCGATAACCAACATCACATAGTAATAAATATAGTGTGTCAACATGAGTAAGTATCTGGGCTCCATACCATGATACCACCCTTTCCAGAAGGAAATGACATAACCTAAAGGGCGCGACCCTCATAACCTTGCCGCATATTCCTGTTTTGACCATTTCCGGGGAGTGAGGTCTGACGAAGTCTCGTCCACAAAGCTAGGCACAAAGCCACGCTTTGATCAATAAATGGTCAATAAATAATCATCACACAACAACACTCAGCATGCCACATTACCAAATTGGGAATATATCGCTGATAACCTTCAACTACATAACCTCTGAGCGCGTACGTCTCAGAGAAGGGTGTTAAGCTAAGAGAATAAATTCTCCGCCACCAACAAAAATGTATTTGAAAGAAATCTGCTTTATATCTCAAAATGTAATGTCAAACACGTAACCATACAAGTCTATTCCGGGTTCGAACAGAACCAAAGGCACTTCAAAAGAAGCCCTTGCAATCCGGGTACTCACAATCCCGATCGAATTTCCCATCACAAAGGAAATCTCCATACCGTAGCTAACGGTGCAGAGACAATCGATAGCTCATCCTATCGTTTCCACAAATAACTGGTCTTCACCACCGGTCTTCAATGCTATCCATTACGTCGTATCACTATTCGAAATGGGTAATCCGAATAACGAGTGCAATAATTTAAAAATAAGTGTAGCATTTCAATTTCAACCAATTCACAACAAATACCTATTCAAAGGTCAATATTTGATAGTCAGCTATTAACTATCAACCAATATTCACAACATCACCCGATTTCAAATAATTTCCCAAATTATTTATTTTCAAAAATACCTTTATAAGATATATATCCCACACTTCAACCATTTGAAAACCAATTTCAAATAAATTTACACCCCTACAACTTTCATTTCAAAATGGTTCATTTAAACCAATTAAATAAATCTTTACCGATTTATTAAATTTACGTTTCAAATCCATAAATTAGTTTCCACACTTCAAAAATAAATCAACGTTTATTTTTAACTAATTCCCCTTTCTTTTATAAATTCCATAGTGAATTTACAATTCCAAAATATCTACGAATATACGATTTCCAAATCGATTTCTAATATTCATTTTCAATTTATCTTTAAAAGACAAAATCTCAAAACATTCATTTCATATTGGAAAACATTTCCATACTTATTAAATAATAATAAGTAATTCACAAATCCATTTATTTTCAACACTTGGAAAACATTCAATATACTTAATTCGAAATTAAGTATATATTTCATTCTTTAAGGAAAACATTCACTTAAACACATTTATTTGGGACAAAACGAGTGTTGCGTAAAACATCGTTACGATAACCCAAAATCACTAGTATAGGAATTTGAAATTACGATAGATATATAAATCCCAATACTATACAAAACTTTTCCTTTCGGAAATCATTTACTATAACAACAGTGTTATAGTCCACCATTTCCTTCTATTTCTCGAAACATCTATTTCAACAATGAATGTTGAAATCTATGGTTTCGATATTTTATACATTTTAAAACATCTTTAGATCTTTTTAATTCTATTTAAAATATCACTTCCCAAAGCATTTTTTTTAATATACTATTCACTGTCCAAAATCGTGAATATATTTCCTTAACCAAATTCAACCTTTCAACATATTTTATTTTAAAGGATTATCCACTGTCCAAAATCGTGAATATTCTCCTTTAATAATCTATAATAATTAACTTATCAAAATAAGTCGATTTCGAATTTATAAAACAACGTTTATAAATTCATATTCATATATTTTATGAAAACTTCAACTTATAAAAATCCATTATTTAAAAAATTCTATTTATCTCATTTAAATGTCAAAATCCAATTTATAAGTTAATTATTTATAAATCTTTTATTTTATAAAATCTATTCATTTTATAACTTCACAATGTATAAAACTGTGAATTTCATTCACTTATGAAATCCATTTATATTCCATTTTAACACTTATAAAAACTTGTTTTATAATTCCAATATTTTTAATTTATAAATATCAATTTTATAAACATTTTATATGATCATTTATAATAATTCAAAAATCCAAATTTAAATAAACCAATCCTTTTAATAATTTACAAATCGTTATTAAAGCTTATATAACTCCAAAATCATACTTAAGTATTATTTTCCAAAGATATCATTTTTATAATAATAAAAATTATAACGTTTATTTATTTAAAATGAATAAGTTCCAAAATTAAATTTTATTATGAATTCTCAACTTAAATTTTCAAAAATCCAATTTTATTTAATTTCGGCATCTAACGATACCAAAATATATTCGGCTAAAATTTAGCCTTTAACAATCTCAATCACAAGGATAATCACGCAGATTATAAATAGATCAACAAATAGATCAACACACAACATTGAAACCAATTCAAATGTTTGAGGAATCCAGTTGGATCCCTCCAACCAGTTTCTTTCCCTGCATCCAAAGATGTTAGCACAATACCAATTTTGCTTCAAGATGAAATATCGCGGTATATGGGATTTATAAAAACTATCCGCTATTATACGGCGCAATAGGGTCTCATCCGCTATATAATGCGGGAAAATCAACTCCAAGTATATATGTCATACCAATTCCATACAGGTTGGAATTATCGCGGTATATGTTTTTAATAAATAACCTCCGCTTACTAACGGCGTATAATGCCTATTTTAACAATCAATAACAATCATCATTCAATCATACAATCAAGCAATTTTTAAATATAACTATTTAAAAATTTGAATCAAAACCGATTCGATTGAGTGAGAAGTTCTCACCTTGCTTTCAATTCAGTTTCAGCGTTTTATTTCGAATAAAATTAAGCGTGCATTTAATTTTACCCAAAATTTCAAATAGCTCCAAATGGCTGCAATCCAGTTCCACAGTGTATTGTTCGTCCATACAACCCGTCGCAATTTGTTTCATCCAAAACGGACCTCGTATGAAAGAGATACACATTTTTAAAGTTTGTACAAATTTAAATATACATATTATTCACTATTCATTTTACTTTTAAACCCTTGCTTTCATCCTGGCCTCACATTTCTGTTTGATCAAATCCAGGCCGCCCATATCTTCTTCCCTCCCTTACGTTCGAAACGCGTTCGTTCCCAGTAACAAAACCCACGGCCGTTTGCTTAGGGTTAAATATCGTGGCCAATACGATGACTTTGAAGACAATCGGCGAACATGGTTTCGAAGCTCAACACGAGCACAACTCTCGGCTCGAATCTCGTACAACTCGGCTACACCATGGCCTCAGAATTCGTGCTTGAAGGCACGCGTTCAACTGAGATTTGCCATCGATCCACCTCTTCGTTTTCGATCATCTCCGTTGGATGGATAGTTCTCGCAATTCTCTACAACTTTGTAGTTAAAGTCGAGGTGTAAAGGTTTGTAGATTGGAAGAGATTAAGGAAGAAAGTTTCGAGCTTCCATGGCCATTGAAAATAAAATGGCAGCCCTGACCTAATTAGGGTTTCTGAATGCAAATGGTGAAAGATGGAGTCCTTTTATAGAAAATAACGCAAAACACTATTCACTCCAAAATCCGAACTCCAAATCTCGCATGGTGACCTACGTTCCTATGATTTACCCCACGTTCCGGACACAATGGAATAGGTTTCGAGAGCCAATTCGATCATATATGCGAGTTACGGCAATAAACGATCAAATTCAAATTAAATCGATTTAAACCAATTTCTATGCGTTTTGGCTTGCCCCGGACAAACCATAAATCCGATTGACATGAAATTTGAAATCTTACAATAATATAACATTACGGATCCAATGAAACTGGTTTCGTTGAAATCCAAGACTTTTTGAAAAATGGCTATTTTAACTAGTCGATTAAATATTAAAATATTCAATTTTCACAAAGTAACTTTTAATTCAATTTTAAAAGTTTTAAAACATCATTCTAACTTCAATATGATTAAATAAAATTTTACAAATCATTTTTAATCATATTAAACCCAATTTTTAATTATTTCTGTAATTTCAACTATTAATTTATCGATTAATTATCCAATTAAATCCAATTGTTCGAAATATAAATTATTCGACTTATAAATTTCACTTATTAATATTTAAAAATCAGTTAAATATATGAATTTTAATTAATATAAATTCTGGGTCGTTACACCAGACCCATGTTTGACCCAGATTTATCTTCTATTTTCTTAAACTCGTGGGTACTCAAATTTTTACGAGTAGCCAAGGGAATTCAGGTTAGCTTTTGACGAATTATGGAAGAGCAAATGGAGCAGGAGGCTTCTGCGTGTAGATAGTTCCGCTGGGTGTATTGAGTTGTATAACTAGACAGGTGTTTATAACAATCTAGTATGTGATGCAAATTCTGTGTAACTCTGATTAGTGTTGTATATTATGTAATATTTATGTTATTAATATAATTTATTCGTTCCGCTGTTGAGATTCTGATGTTGTTTCTTCTTTCCTCTCTTTCTTTTCTCTTTTCTATCCCTTTCTATCTTCAAGATGATTCGATTTTCTATGGTGAGAAAATTGGGTTGTCACAGTTGGTATCAGAGCATTAGGTTGAATGAATACCTAGGCTCTGGAGTGGTGTCTATCCTGAGAGAGCGTATTTGTAATTTTAAATATATATAAATATATTTACTTCTACCTATTTGTTGGGTTACCTGTTTGGGTTTTCCAATATAAGTTATAAAGGTAGATAAGGTAGTGGTGTGTGTAACACGACTACTACTACTATTGGTTGGAGTTGAATATTAAGGTTGGAAGTGTATCTGTCGAGACTACAGACCTAATACCATCTCGAGTGAGCTTTGCTATGATGAAAGGATTTCATCGATCTCTGAAGGTAACCCGTTAAGGTTCGGAGTCTATCTTTGAATTGGATGAGTAGAGTTTGGATCTTTCGGTTGGGCAGAAGGAAATGATGGTATCTCGATACCTCAGGAATTGATAGCTGTGTGAAGAGACATAGTGACCATGGATGTCTCCAAAGATTTTTCTTTGGGACAAGTTTTGGAAGTATATCTGCTTTGATGTAGTGGTTGGGATCAGCAAGATGTGTCTGTCTGGTTTGAGGTCCGAGTTTCTCGAAGAGCTTTGGATTAGGAAGCCTTTGGCGTCGGTGTCAACAGTGCAGCTCGAAGTGTTCTGTGCTGACAAGAAGGATTTCTGGTTAGCAGTTCTTCTGAAGGATTTCAAGTAGCAGAGTGGATTCCATTTCTTTGATGGATTGGCTAGATAAGCGTAAGCTGGTCTGATTAGTAAAGAGAGAACAGTTTTCTTTGGATATTGGACTGGTTGATCGCAAAAGTGACTTGCGATAGTTTGAGTATTCTCTTGAGCTGTGAGAAGTTTGTCCGTACCTGGAGGTTGAGTTTTCTTATCGACTGGATACCAAGAGTGATACCGATGGTTTAGTTTAGTAGAAGGATCAGGTGGGGCATCTGAGTTTTCTTTTATGGATCTGTTGGACCATATTTCTGAGATGTGTTGTCCAGTTTGTGCTCGAGTTTTTCTTCTACTTCAGATCAGAGTTGTGCAGCGGAAGCAGTTTGAGAGTGCTTTTATTTTATCTTTTCGTGATAGGAGAACTAAGTTAGTCTTCTGATGTTTGGGGAGTAGAGTTAGTATTCTTGGTTTGGATTTGATCTTGAGGAGATCATTCTGTTGGGTTGTTTGGTCCAGTTTGTTTCTGGAGACATCAGCAAAGGTTGAGCTGATCGAGAGAGATGAAGGCAAACCAAGATCGTTAGAAGTGTTCTGTGGATAAGAGACGAAGGGATTTGGATTCCGGAGTCAGAGATTTGATTTTGGGGTAAGTTTTCTTTGCTCTAAGGAGCTTTAAGATTGAGTAAGACTGGGTAAGTCAGCTCCGAGATGTTTTGCATCTTTTCTATGTTCTTGTAAGGATTGGTGTTTGATTTTCAAGGTTGAATTGCCAGTTTGGATAACTGGGATTCGATGTGTTTCACGTATCTCTGAGGGAGTATGTGTATGATTTATTTCTGATTGTGGGACCAGTAGTTCCGAAGGATGTGATTGTTGAATCAGACTTGTCTGTAGTCTGATATCTTGTTTAGTTTTGTAGATCTAGTTGGATAGGAGCTCTGTAACTCAATAGTAATATAGACTGTTTGAATTCTGTAGAACGAGTATCCCGATATTTATAACGGGGAAACTCGTGGGAATTTTATCCAGAATTTATCTGGATAATTAGATTTTTTTCGTTTGAATGAATTGATTTCTATGGATGTTATCATATGATTAATATATGCTTGTGTTTTAAAATTAAATCTTAAGATAGATTATTAAATTACCTTTGCTTTTAAATTTCGGGGACGAAATTCTTTTAAGGGGAGAGGAATGTGATACCCGAAAATTTGGCAATATAAATTTAATAATCTGTGCTAAAAATTGAATTGATTTGATAAACTTTGATAATAAATTTTGAATTGATTTAATAATCATCTTTTAATAAATATTTAAATTTGTAGGTTTCATCTTTTTAAAGCTAATAAATTGTTTTCTGTTATAATATATAATTGTATATATTTTAAATTGATAAACTTTTATTTTTGAATTTAGTAAATAAATCAATTTTCTAATTTTAATTTATATTTGGTAAATTTGAAATTTGATTTAAGAATTGGCTTTTCAACACAATTCAATAAATAATTATATGGTTTATATTTATAGTAAATCTTATTTGTTTGAAATTTATATTTTTAATTAGCTTAAATGTGAATTTAAATTTAATTAACATTAAAGATTTGTTTTATTTTTCTTTTTAAAAATATTCCTTGGAATTTTATATAAGAATTTAAAATACAATTTACATATGATTTTAGTATATTGAGTAATAAAGGAAATTTATAATCTCTTTTATAAATCATTTTTAATATTGTTTAATTTGTATTTTTAGATAATAATTATAATCCTTAAGTTCTTATGAAGATAAATAGATTTTGTAAGAAATAGAATTGTTATTTTTAAAATTTAATGAGAGTTATATATGCATCTATATATAACTTGATTTTAAAATTGGATTTGATAAATTAATTTAAATTTGAATTCAATGTTTTGAAAATTTAAAAGAATAAATGTTTAAATATTTAAATAAGCTTTTAATTACAAATTGTTTTGTTTTTTTCCTAAAAAATAAGGGAGAGATTTAAATATACATAAGAAGGAACAAATTAAGGTTTAAAAGTTTTATAAACAATTTAGATTAAAATTAAAATACTTAATACATGTGTGAGTCTTTTAACGTTTTAAAATGACATGTGTTAAAGCCTAAACTAAATTAATGATAAATGTTAAAATTGAAACAAGTGTCCAATTTTATTTTTATTTTTCTTTTAATTAATGAAATCAAAAATTTGTCTTATATAAACACAATACTCCTCATTTTATTCTTTTTCTATTCTTTTTTTCAAAAGCATGAGAAATCTTCAGCTGTAAAAGAATCTGAAAGCCATAATCAAAACCACAATTTGCAAACTTACTCTTCAAAACAGAAAACAAAACTTGTAAATTTTCCTCAAAAAAACCAAATCAAAATCTGTTTGAACCTTCTTCAAAACCAAAACCATTTCCAGAAGCTGTTTTCCCTCCAAAAAAAATGAATCTGAAACCCCTGTTCCCCTCAAAACCCAAAACCAGCTGAAACCGTTTTTATTAAAATTACTTGTAGCCCTTTAATTCATAAACCTGAAATCACTTTGCAAATAAGCCAGCAGATCCCTCTTTTCTATTTTAAAACTTCATCTAAAACATGCATGCACTTTCCTTTCTGAAGCCTGCAACTATTGTTTTCTGCAAATATGCAAATGAATCTGGAAGCATGCATACATCAAGGAGCAGAACATTCCAGCAAGAATAAGATGAAAGTATTAATAACAATCTGTAGTTTAAAAAGTAAGGCAATTTGAAGTTCAAAATTCATAAGCCAAAAATAGAAGAAATCTGAAGTAACCTTGAAGTTTTTGAAAATCAAAGCATTCTGGTTCAGGTTTGTCATACATGTGCCCTGCTAATAACATATCAGGTGAGTAACATTTTATTAAATAAACTTAAGTATAAAATTAGTTGTTTATTTACTCTGGAAACAAGAGTTTTTGTATGCATTTTATAAATTCATTACTGAATGATGGTTATGGTGCATGTTATTGTGAATGTATGTTTTTGTACTTAAGTTCCAAATCCTTGAATTTCTTAAAAATTCTATATTTGGATCTAGTTTATGTTAGGTCTAAGATTTAAGCAAAAATGAAACTGTGTAACATAACTAAAGTTTTAGGTATTATCAAATATGGATAAAAACCTGAAGTGTCTATGAGAAAAAAATAAAAATAAAATAGTATGGTCTTTGGGAAACACTAAGCAACAGAGCAATCTGTTGAAAATAAGATTTTAATCATTTAAATTCTTTGATTTAAGAGGTTACATGATCAAAAACTTGAATTTTAAAATTAAAATTAGGATTGTTAGTTTTTTTTTGATTAAGTAACTCTGGTTTAACCAGAAATCATAATTTGGGTTGATTCTTTCGATCTAGGAAGATTGGGTGGCCAGTTTTCTTCCTGGTGATGGAGTATAGATTGAAGTTTCAGGGAAAAATGATAATTGATGGATTAAATCAGTGAGACAGAGGTGTTTAGGGATTAAATTATTTAACCCTAGTTTTTGTTCATCTGAGAAAATTGATCACCGCGATCAAAATAGGTGATCGAGCTTGCCCTGTTTTGGGTAGATGGTAAACAGGGTATGGAGGAGTTTGTGGCTAGAGGCGTAGATTTGCTGACGGTCAGAATGTTGATATTGAGGCATTTTCCTGATTCGACATTGTTTTCTGTTTTGAGCTCGAAGGCACAATTTCGATTCAGGGGTTCTGCAGTTCACTAGATGGTTAGAGATTGGTTGGAAAGTGGTCGGCGACTTGCATATGGGGTCGTGAAGGGTCGAAGCAGGTTGTTCCGGTGGTGCAGGTGCACATGATTCATAGTGTGTATACTGTGTTTGGGGAAAGAAGGCTCTCGAGTGATGTTCGAGTAGATTTGGGTTTTGCTCGAAGCTTGGGAATGATTGACTCGAAGTAAATTATGTATGGCTTGGGTATTTTTGGTTATTACAGGTTTAAGTGTTAACCTGTCAATTTCTTTTTAGTTTAAATAAATTGCAAACGGAAATGGTACTGGAGTTATTCGAAGTTTGTTAGCATTTTACTCGAGTTATTTTAGTGTTAAGCTCTAGTTAGTTGTTCAAGTTTGAACTTGTCTTGTTTTCAAAATTTAAATTGAATTTTGAAAAGTGTAAGCAAAGCTTTAAAGTGAGTTTTAAATCTAAGTTTAAGTTATGAATTCAAATTTCATTTTGAATCGTAGCTGTAAATGACCAAGTATTTAAATAACATAAAAAGGGGTTTATTGTTTAAAAATGTTTTTTTTAAAATAAATTTGAATTTAAATTTAAAATGTTTTTAACAAAGTTTAAATTTGATTCAAATCTGAATTTGAATCTCTGGTTTAAAATAAATTTAAGTTTTATAAATTTAAGTGTTTAACAAATTCGAATGATAATGTAAAATTTAAATATTTGAATTTAAAAAGAAATGTGTTTTAACTCTTGTAAAATTTGTTTTATAAGAAAAGTTTTAAATTGATTTTAAAACTGGGTGAAGTTAAATTATATGATTTGAGTTTCATTTAATTATTAAGATAATAAAATGAATAATTAATTTATTTTATAAATTGATGAAATAGATAATTACTTAAAGAAATTAAGGGTTTAATCTTAAAAAGTTTAAGATTAATTAACTGGTGATTTAAGATTCATTAATTAAATATGATTAGTTTTTAACTAATGATTAATAATTAATTAATCAAGTAATAAAGGATTAATTAAGTTATAATTTATACTTAATTAATTTAATAATTAGGTATTAATTAATGGGTTAATTAATAATTAATTAATTAGTAATTAATAAATTAAAATAAGTTAATTATTTTAGAAAATAATTAATGAATTGTTTAATAGTTGATGAAGGTCATTAACTAAGGATTATTTAATAGCTAATTAATTTGATTAATTTTAATCATTTGTGTAAGTTATTAAGTATAATTACTTATGGAAGTAATTAAGGAATTAATTACTAATTGTAATTAATTGAGTTTAATTTGATTTAATTAAGTTAATTAATTCAGTTTAATTAATTTAAAATAATCATTTGTTGTTTTGTGAGGTATAATTACTTAATTTAATTAAATGAAGAGAAATTACTTAGAGACGTAATTAATGGTAATTACTGTATGTAATTAACTGGAAGTGATTTGATGATGAAGTAATTTGAGTATAATTAATTTGTGGATTAATTAAAGGATTAATTAGGGATAATAAATCATGAAGTAATTAATTTATTTGGTGAAGTAGTTAAGGTTAGTTAATTACTGAATAGAGTTAATCAAGGGTGATTAACAATTATGGTTTAATTGTAGGTTAATTACTTAATGTAATTAATTTAATTAAGAAATGTAATTAGAAAATAATTAATTGTTATAATTAGTGATGTAATTAAGAATGGATTTATTTATAAATAATTAATAAATGAAGAATTAATTAATGTCATTAATTAAGGAGTAATGTAATTAATTCATAGTTAATTAAATAAGAAAGTAATTAAAGATTAATTACTGTATTTGGTTAAGTTGAGAAATTAATAAGTGAATAATTACTTGAATTAAAAATTAATTAATTAGGGATGATTAATTAAAATAAATAATTGGTAGATGATTAATTAATTAATCGATTGATAATTAATTAATAGTGATATAAGCAAGTTGATATTGATGAAGTAATTAATTTAATTTACTTTAAATTAATTTGAATGATGTAATTAATTTAATTCATTTAAAATTAATTATATTTGGTGTGATATTAAATCATGGCTTATATGGTTGGATAATGTTGATTGCCTTGAATGGTTTGATCTCGGATATGAGATAGATAATGTTGAGTGATATGGATGCATTGGTTGCATTGTGATGATAATTTGGATTACCTTTTGGATATTGATAATATGGTTTATCTGTTGTGATGAAAATGTGATTATCTGTTGTGAATCTGTGATTTATCTATTTGGATATATAGATAATTGAATTGTTTTAAACCTTTAAAACAACTTGGCTTTAAAAGACACATTTTGATTTCGATGAGACCGGGATCGGGTTTCCATATTTGGATATCCGAAAACCACATCGTTCCAAATTAACGTTAGGTGGTGAATCCAAGTGGAGCAAGTGAAGACTCTAGGTGTAGGAACTATACGTCAATATAACTCTGTGGGTGATTCCGTAATGAGTTTGACGGAATAGTACTTATAGCTTCGAGATGGTGATTTAAAGTGCAAGGGTTATCGCCGTTAACTCTGAGGGTGATTCCAAAATGAATGTAGCGAGATAATGCCTTCGGTTACGTTCGAACCCGGAACGAACTTGTATGCATTGAATGCTTTCAGAACATCGTCGGGTGGTTGATGAGCATTCTAAGAGATGTGTTCTCTAAAGGTAATCGTATCCTCAAGCCTCATCAACCGGGAATGGCTAAAATAGGGGAGGTGCAGCAAGGCTTCGTGGGTAGCTTCCACTGGAGAGCAAGATTTACCCCTGTCTAGAAGTCCTTTTTTATTTCGGCTGTGTGGGCGGTTGGAACGTAAGCCAACTGCGGGGTTGTCTTGTTCGGGACTGTCCAGTAAGGGATGGTTCCGGTCTTGTGTTGTAGGGGAGTGGGCGTAATCCTCGGTACGTTGATCTAGGCAACGTACTGTGACGGACGGTACCCTAGTATCTGCCATTGATGGAATCCAAAATCCAATAAGTGCCAACGGTTTTGATTGTATTACCCACTTTTGTGGCTAGTAGCTGGAATTTAATCATGTAACAGTTTCGGCTATTTCATATTTACTTGAAAACCCTAGACCTATTATAATATCACTGGATTTCCTATCAAATGTTTTTGGTTAGTGTAAGGTTAAAACTTTTCCATGTTTATGTGTGGGAAGTCTTACGTGATACCTTTCCTTTCAAAAGGATTTTCAAAGTTAAGCAACTTTAACCTATTACTCACACCAGACCCATGTCTGACCCAGAGTTTATCTTCTATTTTCTTAAACTCTTGGGTACTCAAATTTTTACGAGTAGCCAAGGGAATTCAGGTTAGCTTTTGACGAATTATGGAGGAGCAAATGGAGCAGGAGGCTTGTGCGTGTAGATATATAGTTCCGCTGGGTGTTCTCTGTGTTAGTATTGTTTTGTTGTGTTGTATTAAGTTGTATAACTAGACAGGTGTTTATAACTGTCTAGTATGTTATGTGAATTCTGTGTAACTCTGATTAGTGTTGTCTACTATGTAATATTTATGTTATTAATATAATTTATTCGTTCCGCTGTTTTGATTCTGATGTTGTTTCTTCTTTCTTCTCTTTCTTTTCTCTTTTCTATCCCTTTCTTTCTTCAAGATGATGCAATTTTCTTAGGTGAGAAAATCGGGTCGTCACAGATCTCCTTAGGATCCTCCTTCTTGCTTTCCTTGCCCTAGCTTCATCCCTTGCTGATTAAAAATCCTCTTCTTCCAATTATTGTTGCTATTCTGAGTTGTAGGTGTATTCTTCTTGTCTAGCATTTCATATCGAAAATCCATGTCTGCCAAGTCTACAAAAGTCCATTTAACATGTGCTATCATCATATCCTGATATTGTTCCTTCATTCCAGAAATAAACATTTCAGTCTTCTTCAAAGGAATCTCTATCAGATCCGGCCCAAATTGGGACAATTCATTGAACTTGTTAGAGTACTTCTCTATGGAGATTTCTCCTTGTTTAAAATCCATAAAACTCCTGTAAAGGCATGCCTTTCCAATTGTGGGCATCTATTGTTCTTCCAAGACCTCCTTGAACCGTGCCTAAGAAAAATTGTCCACTGACTCATTCGTAGTAACGGACTCCCACCAGGCAAAAGCCACATCCTGTAGTTGCCAAAAAGCTAAGAATTTCTTCTGCTTATCTCCTATATTCAACCCTTTAAATTTTTTTTCATAAGAGCAGATCCAAGCTTGAACTTCTATAATGGACTCCACTCCCTTAAGTGTTTTGCCACCCAAACTGGTATAGTTCTTGCATAAATTTATGAAGTTGATTTGGGGTTGCACTGTATTTATTACTTCTTCGATTACTGTGGTGGCGGGAGTTCAACCATTTGTGTTTGTGGTATTTCTACCTCCCCTTCCCGTACTTCATCCTCTTCTTCCACTCTTCTCATACTTTTTGCATATAGTAAGGAAATATCGTTAGAATATGTAGACGAGATATCTTAGGGGATCGTCATAAAATTAGGATATACTTATTCGGATAAAACTTAAAATAGGCAATCTCTCAGACTAAACTCATTCTAGGGTATTACTAACCCTATCTCTAATGAGCTGACCGCATCAAGGCTTAGGTATTCGCTCAATCATAAGCTCTGATACCAAATGTGACCATCCACCTTCATGACCCTAAAAAATCGACACTTATACATCCTCGGTATTCACATGACGTAAATCCAAGTGTCGAAGAGGTAGATTATCATGGGTAAAGAAACAAAGATAGAAGATAAGACAATAATAGAATATCACATCGTATTCAAACATAGTTTTGTTGCTTGAAATTGTTCCATAAGAGTCGACAGGTACTAACCCAACTAGGATAGTTATAACGACCTATCCTTACAGTGCTGGTAGATACTAATGCATAATACAGGCACAGCGGAAAGTGATAGATGCCTTCAACAAAAGACCCAAAATGCTCCATGGTCCATTCCAAAATGCTCCAAGGTTACCTAAGTAGTCGTTTGCCCAGGAAAATTAGGGCACCCAGAGTTTAAGGGATAAGAAAAATAAACTCTTGATCAGTCATGGGACTGGTGTGAGAAACTCAAAATATGCATTTTGGAAAAAACGGGCATCTCATATGGCCATGCCGCACATAATCAAGGAATGGGTTTTTACATTATGATAACGAAAATATTTTCTATGTAAAATTCATTTGATATTATTTTTAATGACATTCTTTTGAAAGAAATTGCAAGTAAACTTACAGACCTTAGCCAAAATTGTTACATTATTAAATTCTAGCATACTAGCTATAAAGTAGGTTCTATAATCAAGTGCAAAGGCACTATTGGTGAATGCATTACATACAATGATAGGTAAGGGACTACCTTTCATATAACAGACCTCTAAAGGGATGTACCGAGGATCGACATCTTCAAAACCTCTGCACCTGGTAAGATAGGCCTGCCCATAGATCCGCCTAGTGGTGGATAGATTCGAATATGACATCACCATGGTCATAACCGACCTATCTGGGATCCCGAAACAACATAACCAACATACTCGACATGTAGAGAGTAATCTAGAAGGGTAATGACCATACCATACCCTTATGGGTGTGACCCACATATCCCCACAACATTCCTTGTTTAAGCCATTTTCTGGTGTTGAGGCTCGAGGTAATGATTACTTTTCACATAGCGCATTCCACTTTGAATGCCACATTGACATTCCTTTATCATACAACTGATTTCTGCAAATGTATAACTCCTAAGCTTGAATGTCTGAGGAATGTGTGTTAAGCTAAAAGAAGTTGCCTTCTTCGCCACCAATCAGATGATACATTCATAGAGATCAACCAATGTAATTACAAATGCAATGTTAAAAATTCATCCATACAAGTTTTCTAGGAAGAAGACAAACCAAAAGTACACTCCTACCACATCTAATCAAGAATTACCCCTAGGATTAGTAGCAATAAGTCCTTGCAACCTAAAAAATTTTAAAAATGGAGGGACCACTGCTACTTTAGTTATTTAGGAGCTAACCAAAATTATCATCAAGCAGTCCTTCCACCTTGAAGACCTCTAGTCTTCATCCTTCATTATCTTTACCACGTCTTTATTTTTTGAATGTATACATTGGTTTGAAGTGTTTTTCGAATAAGAATCACTCAATCCGACCTCGGTTCCTTCTAACCAATCATCAATAAAAAATGTTTAGTAAATAGGGAATTATTCTTTGATTGATTGATTCTTTTCAAAAAATATCTTCTGGAGATATACATTTTTAAAACATTCTTTCCGGTATATATGGAATCATTAAACCTCATTTATCAAATCCTTTGATTTCTTAAAACTTTTTAAATTCCAAATCATTCACTTAAATCTTAACAAAGATATATTTATTAAAGATCAAAATTTTAATTGAGTTAAAACCATGTTATCTAGGACATTAATCCAAAATCAATAAATATTAGTGAGTAGCATTTATAAAAATCATCTAATTCTACTCAATATCAGTTCTTGTATTCAACAAGTTCTATGGGCGGAATAACGACGAATCACCATTTAAATTTGACGAACAGTATGAGTTTCCTCTTCGGGCTTTAATACCTAGTATAAGATGATTATCCTTATAAAATCCAAGTTATTTACTTTTGGGAAATTATATCCTTTTGCTTCGGAAATTTTTTATCCGAGTGAGTCAAATTTACTCCCATCCGTCGGGCCAGTCTGGATAACTAGAGAGAGCAAGAAACCACGATTATTTCCAAAACTTGTTTTACTCATAATTTAAAATCTACTAAACCAAATCTTGATATATTTTTTAGTTGAAAACTATGATCATAAGAGTTTGAAAAATTTGTATTTCAAAGAAATTTGACTCTTGAATCCATAGTATAAGTGGATTTAAACTATTATGGCATGAAATCGCGAACTACCGTTATGCGACGTGCCTATTTTTACAAATTTTCCATTTTTCTCAAACTTCATTGAAACACTTTTAAATTTTTATAAAACCTTTCTAAATAATTTTAAACCATTTTTAAGAGGTTTAAACATTCGATAACGTCATTTAATTGGTAAAAGGAAAGTAATTTCCAATGTGATTTTCGACGTGTATTAAACGTGATTTATTAATACAATTAAACAATCATAATTGATGATCAAAGCATATTAAACATCTATTTCAAACATCATATCATCATCTAAAAATATAATATAAGTAAGAGTTTCTCCCTTTTGATTAAACGATCAACCTAAAAATGGCTATAGCTTCGCTAACTCGAAATCTAAGCTCATGATCACTTAGACACTTGCCTTTGGGTAGCTTGGCTTTGACTGGGGTGCTCACAGACTTGGTTGTGATGGAGGTAGGCTCGGCAATGGTGATGTGTGGTGGTGGTGGTTGTGGATAAACAGAATGAAGGGGAGGAGTTTTGGTTGAGTATTGAGGTGTTTTATGCTATATATATGTACTGTATAATTTTAATTTCTTTTTGAAATGAATTTAGCCATTACTTCTTTAGGGTGGAAGCCACTAAAGTAGAGGTGAAGAAGAAGAAGATGTAATGAGATGTGTGAATTTATGAAGCGTTACGGTCTTATTTATAGCCTTAGGGAAATATGGCAAATTACTAAATTACCCTTAGATATTATAAAAATATCTCTTACACCACATCACTTCAACATCAAATCCTTGTCACCATACTAAAGTGCATGCATTAATGAGCTGCAATGTGATAAGACATGTTGTAAAAATATCTTATGCATGGAGTGACATACATTAATGGTGGATTTGATATTTGATGTTTGCTTTCCATGTTTTAGTGGCGACTATATGTTACCTTTTTCACTTACCTTTTGTAAAAATATCTTAGATATTTTCTTTAGATTTGATTTGACTAATTGTAATACATATATGTGTGTGTGTGCATGTACAAACAATGTTGCAACAACTTAAAACAATTTCCATTTGTCAAACCGTTGAGATTTCAGGATCTAATTTCAGGATCTAATTTTGGGTCATAATTCAGTTTTTAATCAAATTATTTATTTATGCAAACAAAGATTGAAAATGAAAACAATTTATTATCTTTTTTAAATAATTAAAAAAATTATTTAAGCTATAAAACCGTGTTAATCAGTATTAAAATCCAATTGTAAAGATAAAAACGTCGATCTGCCAATATGCGGCAAAGTTCGCTATATTTATAAACAAGTCAATTTATTTGTAAAACCATTATAAATCACTCATTATTGTTATACAATAATTATATGAAGATTATTACGGCTATAAAATTATATTTATAACATTTAATAAATGTCCAACAACTTGTATTTTCATAATGCAAATACGCGACAAAACTAATTTCTTTCTAAAATGAGTTCGTATATGTATATATATAATTAATGATAAATTGTTACTTTATAATTATTTAAAACAAGTTATCAAAATTATTAAAATAATTATTAAATCCTTTTAATCTCCAATAAATTTATTAAAGTGATGTATTTATGTGTCATTACATTTTACCTAAAGTATATTTTATATACAAAGGGATAGAGTTATTATACTTATGTACGGATGTTTGGTTGTTAGTGAATGGTAATATTTGATTATTATGTTGTTTGTGTGCAAATAATAAACTTGTTATTATTACAAATATAAACAAATAAGAAATGATTTTATATAACCAAAGTGAAAAGTGAAGTTATATGTAAGAATAAATTAATAAATGTGATTTATGAATAGAAAAGGAAATTTAAAAGAAGTAATAAATAACACTAATTCACTTTAGTCGTTGGGAAATAATTCGGATGATGACTGCGGCATCATTAGTATTCTTTTTGAATCTCTAAGTGATAAATTGTTAACCATAATAATTTTTCATTGAAATTTTGTTTTAATAAAACAAGTTTTGATTATGAAAACTCCAAGCGTGATTCGATAAATATAAGGAAAAAGTTTTTAAACTTATCAATTGGAAATAGTTCAAATAATAAATAAGTTTACAACTTATGAATTTGAATTGGATAAATGAATCCAAATTTTAAAATGGTTGAATAATTTGTTACGCAAACAAAAACGAAATTGGAATTTGAGATATATGAAATAAATAATTAACTTGAATAAGTTAAGTAAATAAAGTTAAATAAATTAAGTAAATAAATGAAGTATGATTTAAGAAAAGTTAAATGAAAGTGAATTGAATTCGAGTTGAAATGAACTAAGTAAAATAACGAAATGAAAATTTAAGTAAATAAATTCGTATAACTTATGGATTTGAATAATGTTAAGCTAAAAAAATGTATAATTAGTTTAATGTGAATATTAAGAAGAAAAGAAATCTAATTTTTAATTTGAATTATAAATAATGAAATTTAATATAAAGTTAAGTAAAGTGGTATGAAACAAGTTAAATGGATAGAATTAGAATTTTGAACTGTAGATGAACATAAGTTATAAATGCACTTCAACTTTGAGTTGTGAAAAGAAGCAAATTTGTTTTAGAATGTTGTTTGATAGAAATTGAATATAAATGTTAAGGAAAGTAAATTTGGTAATGGAACTAAGAAATGGAAGTTTACTTAAGCGTAAAGTGAAATTAAGCGTAAATAAAAATAAGAAATGTTGTATAAATGTTTATGAACTTAAGTAAATAACTTTATGGAACGGTTGATTAAATATAGTTAGTATTAAGGAAGATGTAGTAAGTAAAGTGTATATGAAATGAAATGTTGTTAAATATTAATTGGATTAAGGTGAAGATTAATAAGTGAATATTAATGAATTGAATGTGAATGAAATTAATTTGAATAATTGAATTTGATTTTAAAGTGAATGCGGATTAAACGAATGTAAAAGGAATTGAAAATAGATTAATAATCGGGAATAAAAGAATGAGATGCAATAAGAAACCAATGGGAAATAAATACGTAAGTTGTACGTATATTGTTTTATTCACATAACTGTTTGATCCTGATTCAAGTATACGATTTCAAGGTGATTTACACCGATCCAAGTTAGGATTTTTCACTCGATTTCTTGATGGCTAACCCTGAATATGGATTTTTGATTGATTCTGACGTTCTCTACCATTTTATATGGCTATGCAAGGAGGATGATGGTTTTCTAATCAAAGAACCAGATTTGATTCCGCACTGGAGTGGCCGTGTGAACGATACTAGTTTGGAAGTGATTATGTGGTCGAGCGAGTGATCAGGTATGGTTTTTCATACAGATGATATATGTACATTTTACGGGGTTTAATGAAATGAATGTTGGAATTAGAAAATGCAAATTGACATGGATTATGAATTAGTTGTATGGATACTGATTGTTTGATGGTTGCATTTTGGTGCTTTTATTACATTTGCTATATTTGCATATGTAGATTTGCATTTGTTTATGTTATATATTGATATTACATTCTATATACTTATTTTCACTGGTTGTTGAGTGTTTAGTACGTGCATATGGCGTATTCTTCGCATTTAGAGCTTGCTTTCCCGCTATTAGTTATATACGCTCGCTAATATAATACATGGTACATATCTCGGATTACATATCATACTTTTATATTTTTTCCTACGGGATGAGTCATCTTCGAAGATGAGATGTATATTTATGATATATATATATTGTGATTTTACTACGACCGAAATGCGCAAAGGAGGCGCTAGAGAAATTTTTGTAATTTAAGGCGCAAGAAATTTTTTGAGAATTTTGGAAAAAATTTCGATAACTAATTTTTTAAGTTATAACTTGAATGATACTTGTTGATTTTGGAAGAGTATTATTTAATAACTATGAATGAAACGATATTAGTTGGTTCTGAAATGATAACAGTGAATGGATTTGAAAACTTAGAAAAGTTTTTATAAGGAGTTCAACATATTGATTTGGAAAAGTTAAAATGTTTAAATGATTTTGGTAATCTAGTTGGGACGAATTGTTTTTGAAAAGTTAATGGATTTAATAGCCTTTTTCTTACTTGATAATTTAGGGGATGAAATTCTTTTAAGGAGTGGAGAATGTAACGACCCAGAATTTCAGTCATTTGAAATTGGAACATTTAATTGATTTTAAATATTCAAAAGTAAATTTTACAAGTTGAATAACTTGTATTTCAAATATGATGATTTATTTAATAAATAAATTGTAATTTAATATTTGAGATTGTTTAAATAAGTGGATCTTGAATTTAATGTGAATGAAAATGATTTATTAAGTTGAATTAAATTCTATGTAAATTAGAATGAGGTTATTAAACTTTTAATTTTTATTTAAAACTGAATAAATAGAAATTGAAAATTTTATATTTTAATTAACGTGTAAAATTATTCTTTTTTGACATTGTCTCGGATTTCGACGAAACTAGTTTCACTGGATCCACAGTACTGAATTATAGTATGCTATCAAATTTCATGTCGAGTGGACTTACAGTTTGATCGTGTGAGTTTGAAACGCACGGGAATTAATTAATGGAATTTTAATTAAAATAATTCAATTTTGAAATGATATCTTCTATATATGATGGAATGGCCTTCGATATATTCCATTTTGTTCGAAATAGGAGTAAAGCATTAGGAACACTAGGCGGCATGCTTCGTTTGGAGTTCAAAAATTTCTGGCATGAATAGTGTCATTTAAATAGCTATACAAGAACCCTAAACTACCTTCATATGCAAACCATAGCCATCTAAAAAAAAGAGCCGCCACTTTGCAAATCCAAAGGCTTATATTTCTTTGATCAATCTAGGCCGACTCAACCAAATCACTAACTACAAACTTGAAGAACTCGAGCCCATGATCACATCCATATAACCCGATCGATGATTGGTTGTCCAATATGGTGTAGAGTTATCTTTGAAGTGGTAACATTCACCTTCATTTTTTAGCATGATGGTGGCTTTTGGTGGGGCTAAGACGACTGGCGAAGGTAGAGGAGGCTCGGGGAAATTTGAGGTGATGACTTGGTGGTCTCCGGCACGGCCTAACAAAGCGGATATGTGATCCTAGTCGCATGCATTTGTTTCGAGTTAGGGAGTTGATTTCACATGGTGTAACGTCCCGCCTTTTTGCACGCTTTAAATCGACGATAAACCGCACACGTCAGACTTAAACCATACAGAAAGGCGGATTGTTATGGTGTAAATAAGAAAAGCAGAGAAAGAAATAAAACAAAATAGAATCTTGCAGCGGAATGATAAAATATAATAGTCAAATAAACTCATGAAGCTGTTTATAAACTATTTGATTTTATTTATACAATACATATCAGAGTTACACATACCAGAGAAAATAAATAATAATGCAGCGGAACAATGTGATGCAGTGGAATAATAAAATAAACAATCGTAATACAATCTTCGTCTTCGTCCTCCAAAAGTAAGGCCTTCCAAATGCTGAAATACTCAGGGTGACCCGAGCGAATTGAAAAGACAAAACACTCGAGTCAGAACCAAAAGATATTATGTAAGTTAAATCAATGGTAAATAATATGAGTGGAATGGCGTCAGAAATGTTTACGGTGTTTGACATCTCTTATCCACTGTCTAACGTTAGTGCGGTAACTTAAGAGATGCTCGGGATTCACATCTCCTAAGGATCCGTTAAAATATTTACTATGTAGTAATATGTCGCTATTATAATAATGTCTAATAGTAAAATGAACTTACTTTTTAATAGCATTAAGGGGTTACCCATATAGCCCTTAACACGTAATAGTCCCAGTAGTCCATCTAATATCATGGTCCCTCCTGATCGGGAAGCCACCAGATGACACCATACGGGCTACGGGAGAAAACCAAACTCGTGCAAGGCGCGATAGGGTAGGTGACACGGCACAACTAGGCAATGCCAGGGTAGACATACTGTGACGCCCCACCTCTGTACCTACTCTAGTCAAGGACACTACGGTGTAATGCCGTCAACTAGCGCGGAGAATAAGGCTATTAAGGAGCGACCATCCGTGTAATTGCTTTGTGCGAGCACCGGTATGTTAGATAGTACAGCATGCATTTGGTTTCAGGAGGAAATCTGACATATCGATACAAACTCAAAGCTACTACACAGTGGCTATGTACATTCTTCGGAAACAAACATAGAAATAAACATAACACAAATCAGTCACAGGTATCCATATCACAAAGGCGGAAAAAGATATGAATATAACACATGGAAGTGTACATCAGAGTAGTGGTCAAACAAGATCCACAATATCACAAAGAATAGCTACAAGTGCTAGACAAAGAATATGGATACATCAATGAGTCTATATCTCAAATGTATACAACAAAAACTACTAATCTATGTAGTTAGCCAAAAGTCAGGGTGATAATCCCAGATATGAAGTCAAGCAGAAACACCTGTAACATCTCGGTCTGACCCGAGTATTATTTAATAAGAAAATAATAAACGGACCAGTCTAGCTATAAATATCAGATGAAATGATATAGAATAAGAGATATGACAAAAACGTATGATAACCATAAGACCATACAGTGACAAGTATGTAATAGAAAATCAACAAGAGATTAATCAATATCACAAGAATCTTCTCAAAGATCAAAAGAATGTCGTACTCTTTATTTTCAATTCACCAAAACGTAAATATTGACATTATATCAATGCCAATCACAAAATTTAATGACACACAAATTCACCAATGCACAAATATTGATAAAACTTATCAATGTAAATCACAAAAATTGGTGATACACAAATTCTAGAAATCTTCAATGGAAATCCAGAAATCACAAAAAGGGGGAGGCCTATCACAAAACGGGAGCATAAAAACTCACCAACACGTGTATCACAAAATGAAACGCTATTCCATGGTTGCTAACCATTAATTTTGAGCCGAAGCTCCACAAAACGGCCCGAAGACCATGGGTCGCAACCCCACCAAATTGAGCTGAAGCTCGACAGAAACGGGGTTTAGTCTCCCTCATAGACAAAGAGACATCACACATTTTCTAGTCTAAATCACAAAAATGATCATTAACGATCATCAAGAAGTGTCAATTACAGTAAGCTAGTAAATATATAAGCTTAGCTTCGTGGCCCATAACCACTACCTTAACTTAAATATTTACGAACAAAATTGTAAGTTTCCACTAGAAAATTGTCACTAGAGATTCAATCGAACAAGTCCAAGAATTAACCAACGAAGTAAACGCAAGCTTTTCATACTACTTGTTTTACTAAGAAGTTTAATTAGATTTCTCATACGAGTGAGGTAAAGGTTTGCATATATTAGTAGATTGGAAAACGGTTTAAGAAACGAGCCTTGTAATAAAATAGGGTTGAAATCGTTTTGATGAAAGAGTTTTGATTTTACTACTAGTATTGAAACCTTCATATTTTTAAAGTGACAGATCACAGAAATGATTGTAGAAACAATAAGTCAAAAAAATTCACATTCGAAGATGTGAATAAAATCCAAAGAATTAGATTCCAAATCCATCAAAGTGGAAATACCCTCGCGAATTAACAGCTACGACTTACGACTTAACACAATACAACACAAGAAATCAGCGGCTCAACTCATACGATTCCACGACATACTACACAAGGGATCAGCGACTTAAGGATTAGCATGCGGCCTAACTGCGCGACTTAAGAAGATAGCTGCAACAACTTAAGAAGCTAGCGGCATAAGTGAGAAACCGAGTGACCTATGTGGTCAGCGACCTAAGAGGTTGCGACTTATGGCATGGCGCGACCTAAGGGGTAAGAATAGGCCGAACGATTTACGGAGAGGAACGACCTAACAGGCCGAGTGTCAGGACACGATTCTTCGTCTTCCGAAAATTCGACATCGACACTCACTTTATCGACTGCCGAGGAATCGAACGACGGAAAACCGAACACTGAGGGTTTTTTAAAAGTTTAGGAAAAGAAAAGAAGAAGAGAAGAAGAGAGAAAAAAAGGTAGAAGATTTAGATAGGGAAAAGAAGACAGAAAATTTTAAAATAGAAGGAAAAGAGAATAGAGGAAAAAGAAAAACAGAAGAAAATAGGACGGAACAGAAAACAAACAGAATCTCACAATTCGCAGCGGAACAACATATAATAATAAATGAATAATCTTTAAACAAAGAACTATATCAGTTATTACATTTTATCACATTACATTACATCATATCATCAGAGTGTACAACAACAACAACAACAAATAGTGCGGCGGAAAAAGAAATACTATATAGTAGTAATACGCCATGCCATCCAGCTTGCCTCCAGCAACTCCAGAATATCCAGAATATCCTGATAAAACTTAACTCTTGACTGCCCGTGTGGAAATTGGTGGGCACCCAGAGTTTAGGAAGGAAAACAATAAACTCCAAGTCAGTCATGTGACTGGTGTGAGAACTCAAAACAGTTTATTTATCTTTAAAATCAAAATAGAGGAATATTTTTATTTCAATTCGCAATGCTTTTTAAAAATGAGACTACCATAAGGCCTCCCGCACACACACACATGCAAACGCAGAATCGGAGGAGATTTCTCCTTATGATAGTCAAAGATGCTTGATACGCATTTAAAATAACATTTCATATTATTATTAGTGCATAGTGTAGGGAAAAATTCATTTCGAAAGTAGAATATAAATCTTAGCCAGCATAGGCATTCCGAACTATGCCTACTATAGCTAACTATGTTCAATAGCAGGTTACCGCCACATTCCATAGCAGGTTATACAACTAAAACCGTACAAGTTTCGTATTGTTTCTTTGGATTTCCAACAAATGGTCAGGCCAAGGAACTTCCCATTGCCACATGAGAATGCCTCTGGAAAGACATCCCCGAGAACCAAACCGGAACTCTGCCAACACAAGGCCGGGTTACCCCTAACTGGGTAACTACTGACACGAGCACGCCATTCCCCGATCGTAAACGACCTTTCTCACGGGATCCCGAAAACCAACAACCACAAAGTAATAAATTCGTAGTAACCACATAGGTTAAATATCTGGGCTCCATACCATGATACCACCTCTATCCAGAAGGAAATGTACATACCCTAAAGGGTGCTACCCCTCATAACCTTGCCGCATCTTTCCTGTTTTGACCATTTCCGGGTTGTGAGGCTCGACGAAGTCACGTCCACAAAAACATACTTTATACAAAAGCCTAGCTTTGGGTCAACAAATGATCAACACAATGATCACTAAGATAGACGATCAAATAAACGATCCTATCACAATAATCAACACAATGATCATTTCAGCAACACTCAGCATGTCACATTACCAAATTGGGAATATATCGCTGATAACTTCAACTATATAACCTTTGAGCTCGTATGTCTCAGAGAAGGGTGTTAAGCTAAAAGAATAAATTCTCTGCCACCAACAGAAATATATTTGAATGAAATCGGCTTTATATCTCAACTTGTAATGTCAGACACACAATCCATACAAGTCTGTTCCGGGCTCGAACAAAACCGAAGGCACTTACAAAGAAGTCCTTGCAATCCGGATATTCACAATCCTGATCGGATTCACCATCACATATGGAGAACTCAATACCGTAGCTACTCGGTGCAGAGTAAATCGACAGGTCATCCTATCGTTCTCGCAAATACCGGGTCTTCAACACCGATCTTCAATGCAATTCACAATGACGTATCACATATTCGGAATGGGTTATACGACCCCATGGTCCTTTCCCGGTTAACCCGAATAGTGAGCGCTTATTCAAAAATAAGTGTAGCATTCACATTCAAACAAATCACATCAATTACCCATTCGAAGGGAAATATTGATAGTTGGTTATTGAACTATCACTGATATGCACACATCACCAGATTCCAAATAATTTTCCAAATTATTTATTTTCCAAAATATCTATACAAGATATATAATTTCAATACTTCAAAAATAAATCAATATTTATTTTTCTAAACCCATCCCACTTTCTTTTATAAATTCCTTAGTGAATTTACATTTCAAAATACTCATGCATATGATTTCAATAATTCATTTCAATTTATCTTCAAAAAGATAAATTCTTAAGATATTCACTTTATATTGGAAAACATTTCCATACTTACTTATTTATAAGTAATTCACAAATTTTATTTATTTTCAACACTTAGAAAATATTCAATATACTTAAATCGAGATTAAGTATATATTTCATTCTATTAAGGAAATCATTCTCTTAACATATTTATTTGGGCCAAAACGAATGTTACGTAAAACATCGTTACGACAACCCAAAATCACTAGTATAGGGATTCGAAATTAAAATAGATATATAAATCCCAATACTATACAAAACATTTCCTTTTGGAAATCATTTACTATAACAACAGTGTTATAGTCCACCATTCCCTTTTATTTCTCGAAAACGTCTATTTCAACAATTAATGTTGAAATCTATGGTTTCGAATCTCAACACAATTAAAAATTCGTTAGATCGTTTTAATTCTATTTCAATTATCACATTCAAAACAATTTCTTTAACATCTTATTCACTATTCAAAAACGTGAATATACTACGTTAACAATTTCATCCTTTTATTCATTTTATTTCAAAGGATTATTCACTATTCAAAAATGTGAATATACTACGTTAACAATTTCATCCTTTTATTCATTTTATTTCAAAGGATTATTCACTATTCAAAAATGTGAAATATAACTCCATTTATAGGTTTCAACAATTTACTTATCAAAATAAGTCATTTGCGAATTTATAAAACAACGTTTATAAATTCCATTTCTATTTATTTATAACAACTTCCTTTATAAATCTCCTTTATTAACCTATTCGATTTATAACTCAATTATAAACCAAAAGTTCACATTATAAGTTAAATGCTTATAAAACGATTATTTTACAAAATCGTTCTTTTAAATTTCATAGTTATAAATCTTATAACTTTTAAGATTCAATTATTCATCCAAATATATTCTTTAATAACTTCACAAAATTTATAAATCTTACTATTTATAAATTTCATTTATAACTTCACCATTTATAATTTTATAAATTCCATTCATTTACAAAATTTATTTTCACTTCATTCAAACACTTATAAAAACTCGTTTTATAATGTCAATATTTCAATTTATAAATATCCATTTATAAATCTCTTAATATTAATCAATTTATATTATTCTTTTAAAACGTCTTTAAATTCCTTTATAATTTCACCCTTTTGATTCATAAAATAATTAAATTTCATAAATCCTATATTTAAACTTTTCACAATAATTCTAAAATATCTCGATTTAACTATTTTATAAACTCAATAGCATCATATTCTCAAAAATCAGTTTTTAACTATATTTCTCAAAAATCATAATTTTTATAACTTTAAAAATTATAACGTTTATTTATTTAAAATGGATCAATTCCAAAAATATTTTATAAAACGTATACTTTCTAAAATCACTTTAAAATCATTTTAAAATCCCAAAATCTGGGTCCAATGATGCTACACACCAAATAGTCAATCACGACTACAACGATATCATATATCGATATGATAATCAATCAAATATCAAAATATCTGAAATTAAATAAAAACTGTTGAGGAATCCAGTTGGATCCCTCCAACCTGTTTTCCTGCATCCACAAACATTAGCACAATACCAATTTCGCTCCAGTACGAAATTATCGCGGTATATGTTCTTATTAAATATTATCCGCTTAATAACGGCGTAATAGGGTCTCATCCGCTAAAAAATGCGGGGAATCAACAACTGCAATATATACATATGCCAATATATATATATTGATATTATATATAATACCAATTTCACTGTTTATGAAATATTCGCGGTATATGTTTTTAATAAATAACATCCGCTTAATAACGGCGTATAATGTCTATTTTAACAATCAATAGATATCAATCAACATTCAAACATGCATTCAAATATTTTAAATCTAACTATTTAAAATAAAATCGAAACTGATTCGATTGAGTGAGAAGTTCTCACCTTGGTTTTAATTTCCGTTTTAGCGATTTATTTCGAATAAAATTAAACGCGCGTTTAATTTTACCCAAAATTCTCACTAACTCCAAACGACTCCAAACCAACTCCATCGCGTAGTGCTCGTCCATACGATCCCAACGCAACTGAGTTTGCATTTTTTTGACCTCGTATGAAAAAGTTATAAATTTTCAAAGTTTATACGATTTTAATATAAATAATTTACAACTTTATATTCAAATTTCTAACCCTAATCCACATCCACCGTTCGTTCCTATGCAACTAGATCTGGACCGTTTGAAGCTTTCTTCCCTCTTCAGTGAAAACGCAACCCACTCGCCGTCGTCTAGCCCTAACCACGCAACCCCCCATGATGCGCTTGAGCTCGATCGAACTCCGCCATTACATAGCCCATCATGCGAGCAACCCACGGCCTCAACATCTTGAAGCTCGGTCCTCTGTAGACCTAGGAATTCGTGCGCAACATCGGCCCAAACGCGAGCAATATGAAGCTCCTACACTCCACCATTTCAGATCTCTACCGTATAGATTTAACGCCCTCACTTAGATCTATAGTTTGTTAGTTAAACTTTTCTGGTAATAGTTGATGGATTGATCGGAATTTGAGGGAGAAGGAAGGAGCATTTTCGGCCGTTGGTTCCTGGGTGGCGGCTAGGGTTTGATTTTTTTTTTTTTTTAAATTTGTGAGGGTTGTGGGTCTATTTATAGAAGAAAATCGAACACTATTCATACGGAGATTCCGAACTCCTATTTACGCGCCGTAACCAGCGTTTCTAGGGTTTACCCCGCGTTCCGGACACAATGGAACAGGTTTCGGAAGCTAATTCGGAAGTATGTGCGAGTTATGGCTATAAACGCTCAATTTAAATTAAACCGATTTAAGTCGATTTCTAGGCGTTTTAATTTGTACAGGACAAACGGTAAATCCAATTGACTTGAAATTTGAAACCTTACAATAATATCACATTACGGATCCGATGAAACTGGTTTCGTCGAAATCCGAGACTTTTTGAAAAATGGCTATTTTAACTCGCCAAATTTAAATTAAAAATAAATTCGATGCGTTTCGAGCTGCCACGCTCAAACGATAGCTCCGATTGATACGAAAATTGAAATCCGGTAATAACTAACTATTACGGATCCAATGGAACTGGTTTCGTTCAATTCTGAGACTGTTCAAAAATTGACTATTTTCACTAGTCGATTTTAATATTAAAATATTCAATTTTCACAAATTAACTTTTAATTCGATTTTAAAAGTTCTAAAATATCATTCTAACTTCCATATGATAAAATAAAATTTTACAAATCATTTTCAATCATATTTAACTCAATTTTCAATTATTTCCATAATTTAACGTATTAAATTATCGATTTAATAATCCAATTAAATTCAATAATTCAAATAAAATTTATTTGACTTATAAATTCACTTATTAATATTTAAAATTAATTAAATACTCATATTTTAATTATTAAAAATCCTGGGTCGTTACAATCTTCCCCCCTTAAAAGAATTTCGTCCTCGAAATTACAAGTAAGAAAAGTTACAGAATCAATTAATTTTTCCCAAAATTCATAGTTAAACTTCTTACAATAACTTTACTAAGTTTTCAAATCATACTTAGTTATCTTTTCAAAAACAAACTATATCATTTAACTTTCAATTCCAAATCAAAGTTTAAGTTTTCAAAATTTTCCAAATTTTCTCAAAATTTTTCTAACGCCTTAAATTTCTGGAAAAATTCGCCATAGTCTCCTTTGCGCGGCTCGATCCGAAAAAATAAAATGACAGTATATATATTACAAATATACATCTCATCAAGTAATGAGGCATCCCGCAGGGAAAAAAGTGTAAAAGTACGATATTTAATCCGAGTTATGTACCTTATATTTTATTAGCAAGCATATACGGCTAATATAGCGCGAAAGCGAGTTCCAAATGCGAAGCAAACGCGATCCGCACCTACTAATCACTCAACAAACAACATGAGAATCATGTATATAGATAATAATCTCAATATACAACATATAGCAACGTAATAACTATACATGTCAACATAGCAAATGCAACTAAAGCAACAAATGCAAACATCAACCAACTATCATCCAACTAATTCATAATCAATATATATTCATTTATATTCTCATTCATATTCAATGAATTGGTTCTCAATTTAATCGCATTTGATTTATTAACAGTGGATTTACTAACATTTATTTTCAATTAGTTTATATTTACTAATTCATATTCAAGTTGGTTCACTTCCAAATCAAATTCAATTCTATTCAAATTTCCCTTAACTTCCAATTGAATTTCAATTACTTTAGCTTCCAATTTTATTAATTTAATTTCATTAACACTTAATGAACTATATACAATCATCTAACAATCATATAACAATCAATGTTTATTAATTACAACCAAATTCTTTTGCTTACAATTGGTTTAATTTAATTGATTTTCATTCAATTATTCAACTTTCAAATATCATTAGATTTTAATGAATTAACACTTATATCCATTATTTCATATCAATTTATTCACATTTAATTGATTAACATTCAATCCATTAATTTAATTCAATTTCTAAAGTTGAATTTTATTTATATAACTTAATTCATTTTCAATCATATTTAACCCAATTTTCATATAGTTTCACTTCTTATATATATAAGTTTATTTCACAATTGTAGATCACTTTAATTATAATTCAATTCTTATAATTCTTTTTGCTTATACAATTATTCTTTTATTTAGATTATTCAAACATCTAAACAATCAACTTATATACACTTTAATAATTTTGAAAAATTATTCTTTTATATATAAAATATAATCAAGGTAAAATTATTTCATTCACCCAATTTAAAACAATATTATGTCGAATTGTTCTATTCAAGTGTTTAGAAACCCCTTCGGCATAGTCTTGCGGACCACGCTGACGAAAGTTCATATACCACTCAACAAACCAATCATCACAATATAAAACAATTTTTATATTCACTAACAAATACGCTCTCATAGCTATTATTACACTCAAACTCATTCTAGAGTACTACTGACTCTCTCTCTAATGAATTATACCCAACAGAACCATGGTTGTCGCTTAACCATAAGCTCTGATACCACATTGTCAGGACACGATTCTTCGTCTTCCGAAAATTCGACATCGACACTCACTTTATCGACTGCCGAGGAATCGAACGACGGAAAACCGAACACTGAGGGTTTTTTAAAAGTTTAGGAAAAGAAAAGAAGAAGAGAAGAAGAGAGAAAAAAAGGTAGAAGATTTAGATAGAGAAAAGAAGACAGAAAATTTTAAAATAGAAGGAAAAGAGAATAGAGGAAAAAGAAAAACAGAAGAAAATAGGACGGAACAGAAAACAAACAAAATCTCACAATTCGTAGCGGAACAACATATAATAATAAATGAATAATCTTTAAACAAAGAACTATATCAGTTATTACATTTTATCACATTACATTACATCATATCATCAGAGTGTACAACAACAACAACAACAAATAGTGCAGCGGAAAAAGAAATACTATATAGTAGTAATACGCCATGCCATCCAGCTTGCCTCCAGCAACTCCAGAATATCCAGAATATCCTGATAAAACTTAACTCTTGACTTCCCGTGTGGAAATTGGTGGGCACCCAGAGTTTAGGAAGGAAAACAATAAACTCCAAGTCAGTCATGTGACTGGTGTGAGAACTCAAAACAGTTTATTTATCTTTAAAATCAAAATAGAGGAATATTTTTATTTCAATTCGCAATGCTTTTTAAAAATGAGACTACCATAAGGCCTCCCGCACACACACACATGCAAACGCAGAATCGGAGGAGATTTCTCCTTATGATAGTCAAAGATGCTTGATACGCATTTAAAATAACATTTCATATTATTATTAGTGCATAATGTAGGGAAAAATTCATTTCGAAAGTAGAATATAAATCTTAGCCAGCATAGACATTCCGAACTATGCCTACTATAGCTAACTATGTTCAATAGCAGGTTACCGCCACATTCCATAGCAGGTTATACAACTAAAACCGTACAAGTTTCGTATTGTTTCTTTGGATTTCCAACAAATGGTCAGGCCAAGGAACTTCCCATTGCCACATGAGAATGCCTCTGGAAAGACATCCCCGAGAACCAAACCGGAACTCTGCCAACACAAGGCCGGGTTACCCCTAACTGGGTAACTACTGACACGAGCACGCCATTCCCCGATCGTAAACGACCTTTCTCACGGGATCCCGAAAACCAACAACCACAAAGTAATAAATTCGTAGTAACCACATAGGTTAAATATCTGGGCTCCATACCATGATACCACCTCTATCCAGAAGGAAATGTACATACCCTAAAGGGTGTTACCCCTCATAACCTTGCCGCATCTTTCCTGTTTTGACCATTTCCGGGGTGTGAGGCTCGACGAAGTCACGTCCACAAAAACATACTTTATACAAAAGCCATGCTTTGGGTCAACAAATGATCAACACAATGATCACTAAGATAGACGATCAAATAAACGATCCTATCACAATAATCAACACAATGATCATTTCAGCAACACTCGGCATGTCACATTACCAAATTGGGAATATATCGCTGATAACTTCAACTATATAACCTCTGAGCTCGTATGTCTCAGAGAAGGGTGTTAAGCTAAAAGAATAAATTCTCCGCCACCAACAGAAATATATTTGAATGAAATCGGCTTTATATCTCAACTTGTAATGTCAGACACACAATCCATACAAGTCTGTTCCGGGCTCGAACAAAACCGAAGGCACTTACAAAGAAGTCCTTGCAATCCGGATATTCACAATCTTGATCGGATTCACCATCACATATGGAGAACTCAATACCGTAGCTACTCGGTGCAGAGTAAATCGACAGGTCATCCTATCGTTCTCGCAAATACTGGGTCTTCAACACCGATCTTCAATGCAATTCACAACGACGTATCACATATTCGGAATGGGTTATACGACCCCATGGTCCTTTCCCGGTTAACCCGAATAGTGAGCGCTTATTCAAAAATAAGTGTAGCATTCACATTCAAACAAATCACATCAATCACCCATTCAAAGGGAAATATTGATAGTCAGTTATTGAACTATCACTGATATGCACACATCACCAGATTCCAAATAATTTTCCAAATTATTTATTTTCCAAAATATCTTTACAAGATATATAATTTCAATACTTCAAAAATAAATCAATATTTATTTTTCTAAACCCATCCCACTTTCTTTTATAAATTCCTTAGTGAATTTACATTTCAAAATACTCATGCATATGATTTCAATAATTCATTTCAATTTATCTTCAAAAAGATAAATTCTTAAGATATTCACTTTATATTGGAAAACATTTCCATACTTACTTATTTATAAGTAATTCACAAATTTTATTTATTTTCAACACTTAGAAAATATTCAATATACTTAAATCGAGATTAAGTATATATTTCATTCTATTAAGGAAATCATTCTCTTAACATATTTATTTGGGCCAAAACGAATGTTACGTAAAACATCGTTACGACAACCCAAAATCACTAGTATAGGGATTCGAAATTAAAATAGATATATAAATCCCAATACTATACAAAACATTTCCTTTCGGAAATCATTTACTATAACAACAGTGTTATAGTCCACCATTCCCTTTTATTTCTCGAAAACGTCTATTTCAACAATTAATGTTGAAATCTATGGTTTCGAATCTCAACACAATTAAAAATTTGTTAGATCGTTTTAATTCTATTTCAATTATCACATTCAAAACAATTTCTTTAACATCTTATTCACTATTCAAAAACGTGAATATACTACGTTAACAATTTCATCCTTTTATTCATTTTATTTCAAAGGATTATTCACTATTCAAAAATGTGAATATACTACGTTAACAATTTCATCCTTTTATTCATTTTATTTCAAAGGATTATTCACTATTCAAAAATGTGAAATATAACTCCATTTATAGGTTTCAACAATTTACTTATCAAAATAAGTCATTTGCGAATTTATAAAACAACGTTTATAAATTCCATTTCTATTTATTTATAACAACTTCCTTTATAAATCTCCTTTATTAACCTATTCGATTTATAACTCAATTATAAACCAAAAGTTCACATTATAAGTTAAATGCTTATAAAACGATTATTTTACAAAATCGTTCTTATAAATTTCATAGTTATAAATCTTATAACTTTTAAGATTCAATTATTCATCCAAATATATTCTTTAATAACTTCACAAAATTTATAAATCTTACTATTTATAAATTTCATTTATAACTTCACCATTTATAATTTTATAAATTCCATTCATTTACAAAATTTATTTTCACTTCATTCAAACACTTATAAAAACTCGTTTTATAATGTCAATATTTCAATTTATAAATATCCATTTATAAATCTCTTAATATTAATCAATTTATATTATTCTTTTAAAACGTCTTTAAATTCCTTTATAATTTCACCCTTTTGATTCATAAAATAATTAAATTTCATAAATCCTATATTTAAACTTTTCACAATAATTCTAAAATATCTCGATTTAACTATTTTATAAACTCAATAGCATCATATTCTCAAAAATCAGTTTTTAACTATATTTCTCAAAAATCATAATTTTTATAACTTTAAAAATTATAACGTTTATTTATTTAAAATGGATCAATTCCAAAAATATTTTATAAAACGTATACTTTCTAAAATCACTTTAAAATCATTTTAAAATCCCAAAATCTGGGTCCAATGATGCTACACACCAAATAGTCAATCACGACTACAACGATATCATATATCGATATGATAATCAATCAAATATCAAAATATCTGAAATTAACTAAAAACTGTTGAGGAATCCAGTTGGATCCCTCCAACCTGTTTTCCTGCATCCACAAACATTAGCACAATACCAATTTCGCTCCAGTACGAAATTATCGCGGTATATGTTCTTATTAAATATTATCCGCTTAATAACGGCGTAATAGGGTCTCATCCTCTAAAAAATGCGGGGAATCAACAACTGCAATATATACATATGCCAATATATATATATTGATATTATATATAATACCAATTTCACTGTTTATGAAATATTCGCGGTATATGTTTTTAATAAATAACATCCGCTTAATAACGGCGTATAATGTCTATTTTAACAATCAATAGATATCAATCAACATTCAAACATGCATTCAAATATTTTAAATCTAACTATTTAAAATAAAATCGAAACTGATTCGATTGAGTGAGAAGTTCTCACCTTGGTTTTAATTTCCGTTTTAGCGATTTATTTCGAATAAAATTAAACGCGCGTTTAATTTTACCCAAAATTCTCACTAACTCCAAACGACTCCAAACCAACTCCATCGCGTAGTGCTCGTCTATACGATCCCAACGCAACTGAGTTTGCATTTTTTTGACCTCGTATGAAAAAGTTATAAATTTTCAAAGTTTATACGATTTTAATATAAATAATTTACAACTTTATATTCAAATTTCTAACCCTAATCCACATCCACCGTTCGTTCCTATGCAACTAGATCTGGACCGTTTGAAGCTTTCTTCCCTCTTCAGTGAAAACGCAACCCACTCGCCGTCGTCTAGCCCTAACCACGCAACCCTCCACGATGCGCTTGAGCTCGATCGAACTCCGCCATTACATAGCCCATCATGCGAGCAACCCACGCCTCAACATCTTGAAGCTCGGTCCTCTGTAGACCTCGGAATTCGTGCGCAACATCGGCCCAAACGCGAGCAATATGAAGCTCCTACACTCCACCATTTCAGATCTCTACCGTATAGATTTAACGCCCTCACTTAGATCTATAGTTTGTTAGTTAAACTTTTCTGGTAATAGTTGATGGATTGATCGGAATTTGAGGGAGAAGGAAGGAGCATTTTCGGCCGTTGGTTCCTGGGTGGCGGCTAGGGTTTGATTTTTTTTTTTTTTAATTTGTGAGGGTTGTGGGTCTATTTATAGAAGAAAATCGAACACTATTCATACGGAGATTCCGAACTCCGATTTACGCGCCGTAACCAGCGTTTCTAGGGTTTACCCCGCGTTCCGGACACAATGGAACAGGTTTCGGAAGCTAATTCGGAAGTATGTGCGAGTTATGGCTATAAACGCTCAATTTAAATTAAACCGATTTAAGTCGATTTCTAGGCGTTTTAATTTGTACAGGACAAACGGTAAATCCAATTGACTTGAAATTTGAAACCTTACAATAATATCACATTACGGATCCGATGAAACTGGTTTCGTCGAAATCCGAGACTTTTTGAAAAATGGCTATTTTAACTCGCCAAATTTAAATTAAAAATAAATTCGATGCGTTTCGAGCTGCCACGCTCAAACGATAGCTCCGATTGATACGAAAATTGAAATCCGGTAATAACTAACTATTACGGATCCAATGGAACTGGTTTCGTTCAATTCTGAGACTGTTCAAAAATTGACTATTTTCACTAGTCGATTTTAATATTAAAATATTCAATTTTCACAAATTAACTTTTAATTCGATTTTAAAAGTTCTAAAATATCATTCTAACTTCCATATGATAAAATAAAATTTTACAAATCATTTTCAATCATATTTAACTCAATTTTCAATTATTTCCATAATTTAACGTATTAAATTATCGATTTAATAATCCAATTAAATTCAATAATTCAAATAAAATTTATTTGACTTATAAATTCACTTATTAATATTTAAAATTAATTAAATACTCATATTTTAATTATTAAAAATCCTGGGTCGTTACACCGAGCGACTTAAGGTATAGGGGCACGCTGAGCGACCTAAGTGGTTGCGGCTTAAATGGTTGCGATCTAAGGCGTATGAGAAGGCAAAACAATTTAAATGGGAACGACCTAACTTGTCGCGACCTAATCAGTGCAAGCAAGCCGAGCGATCCAAGGGAGAGCGACCTAACGTCTGAGCGACTTAAGTGATTGCGAGATAAAGCATGGTGCGACTTAACATGGCCGAGTGACTTAATGGCCGAGCGACTTATGCGGTTGCGACCTATGGCAGATCGACCTAACTGCAAGGCGAGCGACCTATGGGTTGCGACTTAAGTGCAGGCCGACCTAACTGCAGGCCGAGAGCACTGTGTGCAGGCCGAACTACCTAAGCAACGAAAGTGCAAAAACTCTCTCAATTTGCAACCGACCGAGCACGGACGCTAGGGGATTACGCCCATCGGCTACCCGGTCCTATTGGCTCGTCAATGCATCACCAAACATGTGTTCAGTCATCAAAGTTAGGATTTTTAAAGATTTGAACCCAAAACACTAAAAATTGGGATTTTCACTAATTCAATCCAAACCAAGAGCAAATGCACATGAAAAAGTGTTAGAAATTCATACCCAACAATCAAAGATAGTTATAGACAAAAATGTGAGATAAAAATCTCACCTTTTCACAAAATCAATGAAGGAGAAGCTTAAAAGCAAAGGAAGAACCAACCACACTTCAATCTCAACACAAGAAGCTTGAATCAATGGCTTCTCTTTGGATTTGAAGTTAGATGTTGGATTTGAAAATGAACTAGGGCTTGGAGTTTAATTTTCCATTCCTCTCTCCATTTTTGGTGAAGCTTGAGTGTTAGGAAATGAAAGTGAAGTAATGAAGAGAAGAGGGGGCTGAGCTAGAGTTAAAAGTTTAGGCTAATGGGCTAAACCAAACCCAAACCCCAAAGTGAAAAAGTGGTAAAATTCCACTAACTCTAAACATATCAAAGTTTATACTCAAAAAGATCGCAAACGGCGTTTTGGACCCAATGGAAGTGGTCCAGAGTCCAAATTCGACCGTATGCAAAAAATAACTTTTCAGACTAAAATTCGACTAACGATAAAATATTTAAATAAAATATTTAAATATTTAAATCGTAAAATATGCGGGTCGTTACACATACCAATTACACTTCTGGGCCGGTGGTAACACGTAGCAGCAACTACCGCCCACCTCAAGCCACACCCCCAAATAAAAAGAATCAAAAGTGGCCACCGAATAAATCTCAAAGTCAGAATATAATATCGAAGGAGTGTGTCCGATCAGAGGAACGACCTCATTAGCCCGTCGATTGCTCCTGTTTTACCCACCTTATGCCAACTCACGGAGTCGGGTCCACGTATTTACCTCAAAGGAAATGCCGCTACCATCCTACTTCATTCTGGAATCTCCACCGCGCACAAAGTTGATGAAGTGGTTTTCGGAGTAGACAGAGAGTATGATAACTTCCGATCTCGGTCTCTTCAACAACCAAACGTTATTATAACACCACGGTCATTTTAAAATAATTATACTTCAAAACATAATGAAATATTCATTTCAAAACCATATAAATATGATATCATTTTCATTTTAAAAACCAAATAAATATGATATCATTTATAAAACCTAAATCAATATAATATCACTTTTATTTCAAATATACCCTTTTCCCAAAATCATAGCATTTTCAAATCATAATACCTTGAAACCCATAACTTTGAAACATCGGTTCTAATACTTAAATGGTTTAATATTAAATTATTTTATATTTTAAATTAGCTTCTTTAATTTCACAAAACAATTCCAAATACAGATTTGAATCTCCAATAAACTATTTCAATTTCCATATATTTCAAAGCATTAAATATTCCACTATTTCAAAATTAGTTCTTTGATAATCCCATATACATCAAATTCAATTACTATTATTTAGATTTGAAAAGTTTACGTAATAAATCCAATATCATTTATGAAAACTTTCAACTTCACATAACTGAATTTTCTTTCAATTTATTTAACTTGATATATTCATTTAAAACAACTTTATATTCATTTGAATCATTCTAAACCCAATCAAATTATAAGAATCATACCCTTTATGAGTTTAACTCTCAAATAAATTCAATTTCAAATAATCTCAAATTTATCTCAATTTTATTTAAATTTCAAATCAAATTTATTCGAGTATAATTCTTAAATAATTCAATCAAACCCATTTCATATTTATCTTCCAACCTAATTTTTATTTAAGTCATTTAAAAGCTCTATATATACAATATCTTAAACACGTACTTAACCATATAATATAAAACAATCAAACTCCATTATTAAAATTATTTTTATTAAACAAATTTACACATAGCTTAAATTCAAGGGTTTAACTATATATACACATAAAATAATATTTATATAATATCGAAAATTAATATTATTAAACCATATATTTCTTCCCAAAACCATAGAAATCAACTTTAAAATATTTTTTATATATATAGACCACGGTGTCTGTATTTATATGCTATAGTCAAGTGATACAGATATTTATCATTTCAATCTGTAGTTAAAAATAAAAATATGGTTATATATCATTTCAAACCGCAATCCCGAATGAAAAAAAATGCATAACAATTTGCAGTATGTAACAATATAAAATACAACATCCAATATCAATCTTCAACCATTTATCTCAACCATCATCCAATCCAAACAATAATATCAATATATATATATAACAGATAACAAATAACAGGTATTTACTGGCAGTTTATATTTAATAATAAATTTATTTAACTGGCAGTTTATATGCAATAATAAATTAATAACTATTTAACTCAGTAAATTCAATTTAACTGGAATGATGATAAAACTATACCAAACAGCCATAAATAAATTTCTAATCACATCTAAATCAATTTAAAAAACATAAGAAATTTTAGATGTAGTGAGTGGGTTAAAACACTCACCTTTTGAATTTAAATTTGAATTTAAATCCAATTTAAACCCAAAATTTGACGGTCTCAGAATTCGTCCAAACCAGCACCAAAATCTTTGAAATTCTGATACGATTCAATCGGAGAACACCGCACATAAATCTGCTCTCTTATGTGAAAGATATATAGGCTAGACCATTTTAAAGTTAAAAATTAAATTAAATCGAATAGAATAATATAGGACAGTCACCTATGCCATCTCTTCCAGAACAATACGCGCATCCTAATTATCACGCACAGGCAAACAGCGCCGCCAGAAAATTCATCCACACGCGGCTACGACCGTCGCTACCGCGACCATCCCAGAGCCCCACCGTCGCAACGCCGCCCTCTAGCTCGTTATTTCCCCTCTGGCCATGTGGATCGCGGCGAAAGTAGCCACCACCAAACCCAACTCAAAGCCCTAATCAATGGTTTCCCGACGATCTGATCATTGAATCGACGAGCTATAGGCATCGATGAACTCCGCTCGAGAATCTCTTCGACGTAGTAACCTTGATTTGGCGATCGGACTAGTTTGATTTCGACATGATGAACGGCCAAAAATTGTTCTTCGATTTCTGGACAAACAATGCGTCGAATCAAAAAACGAGTTGTAGATCTGAGTTACGCTCTTCAAGAGCTTCAAATTGATATAAAATTTGGCATATATTGTGGAGTTTGAAATTTTAGCTTTGGATTTAATTTGAAATTGCAATTGGAATTAGGGTTTGTCTGCCATTGAAATGAGGAGGTGAAAAGATATTGTACGTACAGACAAATGACAATGAGGACCAATTAGGGTTTATAACGACGTATTTATAGACAAAGCTGGAAAAAGAGTAGATGGGAAAGATTTACTTACACGTTGAATGATAAAATGGCCCGAAAAGCCCGTTTCGACTCCGGAACGAAACTCGGTCAACCCATATATCAATATAGATGTTTTTAAATAATGTAAATGCAATGGAACAAGTTTCACATCCAAATTCCATTGTATGAAGAAGTTATGCTAAAATCAATTTATTTCAAATTGATTTCAATTTCATTTACTTCAAGGCATTTCGAGTCCGTACGATCAAACGACAAGTCCGATCGCTACGAAACTTGAAATCCTACAATAATTCACTGTTACGGATCCGATGAAACTGGTTTCGTCGAAATCCGTGTCAGTGGCCAAAATGGCTTTTAATCAAATAAATTTATAATTAATTAATTAAATCAAATCTTAAATTTCAATTCTACAATTGACAAATTTTACCCCTTTAAATTTTCTTAATCATTGACACTAATTTAAACAAACTTATATGTCAATTTAGAGTTGATAAATCCATAAATTTCAGTGTTAACTTCAAATTCCATTAAATTCAAAATTATAAATTTAATTTTCAATAATTTAATTTAATTTTCTTTTCATTTATTGTTCTATCAATTTCATCTTATGGTATAATTATCATGATTTATATCTTAGTGTGTTAATAATTTCCAATTTCATCTAATTTCAATTACGTAGTAATTAATATCATTAAATTGCAAAATTTGATTGCCAATTCTATAAATCATCCAATTGTCATATTATAAATAGGATTAATATTATTTCCAAATATTTCTTTAATTTATACTAATATAACATTAAATTAAGATTCATTGCAATTGATTACAAATTTTGATTTAATGGACTAAATAAATGATTGCTTTATAATAATTGTGGCCACTAACTCTTAATCACATTTATATACGTTATCATTTCCAAACAATTACTACAGAACGTTGATTTTATTCAATTACTATTTATTATTATAAATTCATTGTTTAATTTAATATTTACCTTTGTTTTTCTTTTATTAAATTTATTACCAATATTACTATTTACAATCAATTATAACCCTGCAATTGTTTCAATTAATTGGGATTGCATTGAATTAATTATTTATTAGCTTACATCAACATTCTTACATTTCATTCCCGTTATAAATTCATTAACAAATTACAAATTTCTTTTATTTATACAACACTTACATTCATACCTGATTACATTAGTTTTATCCCATTACATTAATATACGCCTATTTACATCTTAATTTGAATGAATATTACATTTCTAAATGTGTACTTCTATCAATTGTACACATTAATTAAGGTTTAAAATCAATTAATGAATTTACCTTAATTCCATTCTTATACCAGTTTATTACTTTATACATACATAACGTTTCTATGTAACTTATACATTCACACTTTTCGTTATTATATTAATTGTCGTTAAAGAATCGTCATTATTGGTCACCAGTAATTATACCAACTCATATCACCCTAATCCCATTCAATTCCCATTTATTACACGGATTTATATTAATAAATCAACATTTACATTTGTTACTTCCATTCAACTTATAACCAAGTTATACCATTTTACATTATTTCATTTATTGCCATTTCATTCAATTTATACAAATTCAGCTTTAATTAACTTCGTTGTTACATTTCACCCTATTTATTATTTCATTATTCATTTACAAATTTTATTTGTTTCAATATTAAATTATCAAAACTTTCTCAAATTAACAAATTTAAAACATTGAAAATTACGGGTCGTTACACTCGCCTCCACTCATAACTTTTCGTCCCCGAAAAGGAAAAAGAAGGGAAAAGAGGAACTTATAAATCAATATATATTATTCAAAACATTATATTCATAATAATAAATCTACAAACAATTAATAAAATATATAGATTTATAAACAATTAAATCTTTTTTATATTCAACTTAATAAAGTTTGGAAAATATTTTCAAAAAAATTCTAAGTCCAAAAATTTTGAATTTTTTTGGCAAAGTCTCCTTTGTACGAAGAGGCTCGGGAGAAAATATAATATCAAATATAACAATATATAACATATATTTTCCAAAATACTATATCCCAACATGGGAAAAACAATATAATAACGCTATGAACCGTAATCCGAAAATGTACCTGTTTGTCGGGCAAACAAATGCTTAATTATGAAACCAAAAGCAGTAGCAATTGCTTCCATGACGTATATTTCACTTATATAATCCAAAAAGGTTAACAATTATATCCAACAAAACAATCAAACCAAAAACCTTTTGTCCGATCATGGTTCGCAGATACACAATGGTTACGCCTGGTTCCCCCAGGAAACAATCCATATCCGTAAGCTTTCACAGCCCTGCGAGTTACGCCATGATGACTAGTAGGGTGCAGGATACACAATGGTTACGCCTGGTTCCCCCAGGAAACAATCCGTACCCCCAGGCAAGACTCAGCCAGGCACTTGCGCTACTATTCGCGACCTACACAGATTGCAGGATACACAATGGTTACGCCTGGTTCCCCCAGGAAACAATCCGTACCCCCAGGCAAGACTCAGCCAAGCAATTGCGCTATGCATTCACGAGAGAAAAAGAAACCATGGGTTACGCCACGGTGGGAACACTCGAGTATTACATCCGGAAAACCAAAAATCAGAGAGAATAATATCGATAGAATGAATCCACGATGTGGCCACAAAGCGGATATCAAGCAGAAGGCACTTTCCATATCTTTACTTCGAAAATATACATCATATAGTACCTTTTCAAATCACTTTCAAATATCGTACTTATATAAAGTCCATATATATAGGATTTCATTTTTCCCAAATTGAATACTTTCCAAATCAATAGTAGATCAAATCATACTTATATAGACTTTGATTATATAAAATCTCTTTCCAAATTGAGTACCTTTCAAATCAATAGATTTCAAACCAACTTCATACTTATACAATCCATTTTATATAGGTTCGACCACTCCCAAATCAAGTGCTTAATAGTATAAGGTTCTCAAATTTCAAATCATTTCAATATCAGTTTCAAAATCATATATGATTTCACCAAATTTTCTTCCAAATTAAATATCTCAATTTCAAAGTTCCCATAATAATAGGTTTAGAAAATAATCCCAGTTTCCAAATTAAAATAATTCAAGTCAAACAAATTCATTTCCAAAATCACCATATAAGTACTGGTTTTAATTTCAATTAAATTTCAAAACCAAATATTTTCTCAAAATCAATTATACTCAAAAATGATTTCCAAATTTATAATTATCCCTTTGAAACCTTTTAAACTATTTATTTCTATTTGAAATATCCAATTTACCTTTTTGAAACCATTATTTAAAACTAAATTCCATATTAGTATAATTCAAAATAGTCATATTCATTTACTTAACAAAAGGTTTCAAACTTAAACATACAAAACTCAACTTATATGCTTTATCAAATATTTTATACTTTTCGAAATTTCTTAGCTTTAAACCTTTAAACCTTGATTTGGAAGTGCTCGAACCTTCAAAATAGTCGGTGAAATCAATTTCAAATCCAAAGTTGAAAATCAATTTTTTTTTATAAATAGGGTTATTCTAAGTCAAATCAAAACTCGAGGATCGAACACCGATATACTTTAAATCATTTCATATATATACATATTTCTTTCGAAAATATCAAATTACTTCGAAATTTGAAATCAAAACGGTTTTACAAAATCACTCGCATAGCGAGCTATTAAAGTGGCCTCTCCCCCACTTTGAAACTCGAAAATCAATATCGATGATGCGTGCACTCATCACCGAAATTATTTTCCAGCGACGTAAGTGAGTTCTGGACTTCTATTTTCTTGAAAGCTTCTTTGAAATTTCTTCAAAATTATTGGAATTCATTTGAACTCATTCGAAACATTTCTTATTTGGAGAAATACCTTTAACTCATATTATTTTTACATATTTTCTTCAAACCTTAAAACCAATTTTAAAAATACCGGAATTCATTTCTCGAATTTCAAATTTAACTCTACGGTTATAAATCATTTTATATAAATCAATTTCTTATAAATTTTCAAAATTTCAAATCCTTTCAAACCTTTATATATATAGGATAACATTTCTTATTTTATTTTCCTTATCGAAAACATTTTCACTTTTATATATAGAATGAAATCATGGTTATCAAAATAAATATTTCCATATATAGAACAATTTCAAAAATGTAAACATACCCGATTTTCAAAAGAAAATTTTAAGAATGGATTTCAAGACAAAGATAGAGATTTGAATTAGAGTGCTCCAATCAATAGGATTCTGATTCGAAGATAGACTCGATCGAAGATGAGATAATTAAATTACAAAATAAAATATGGGTATACTACTATAAATCGCGGGCGACCTTAACCGGGTCAACCGTGACTTCAGGAATATGATTGATGCGGAATTTCCAAGGCAAATCATCATTCGAACGCCAGAGATAGAATTCAGCCTACCAATATAAAGCAGCATCGTAAACCGAGGATACAAAGATCATCGGTGAATCAATGCCCATGGAAAAGGAGTTTTCACCCCTTTTTACAAATTATTTAGTGGAGTTATGGGATACTCCAGAATCGAACTAATATAATTAGGGAGAGACAAGAATGAATTCCAGAACCGAGGAACATTCCAAAATTCAAAGGAAATCGAGTCAAAAGGAAGAGACTCAACTCGAGCGAAAGTGATTCTGTAAATAAATTTACCATATATGCTAAGTTCTGCCTAGAGCCAAAGCTCTGATACCAACTGTAACGACCCGCTATTTTGTACCATTCGAATCGACACTAAAACCGTACATGTCCGACTTGAATAATTCAAAATACCGAATTGTTAATAAAATTTTGGCAAAACTTAAAATATACAGTAAATAAATCAAACACAGATCACAGACACAGAGATATAAAATGCAGCGGAATAGAAAAATAGTAGTTCATGAAGCTACTATATACATCAGAGTTTAAAATAAAATACATCAGCATCTCTTGAATACAGAAAAAGTCTTCAGTACGTGCCGATGACTTCTCAGAACCAGTCAACTAGAAAACTGAAAGCTGAAACGATAGTTGGATCTCCAAATGAAGCTCCAATCTCCGAAGGTGAGTCTCTAATGCTGTATTTCTCGGTCTGACCCGAGCGTAAAGCAAAACACAAAACACTCGAGTCAGGATTAACATTCTTATATCAATAAATTCAACTCAAGTGAAATATCAACTGAAATACAATATAACTGAAAGGATGTTTGGGGTAACCATCCTCTAAGGGTCTATAGAATTATCTACAATGTAGAAATATATACTATTACACCGTGGTCATTCACTTAATTTATACTTCAACCCAAATATCAAGTCACTTCAAATAATAGTATTTATATATTTTAAATGATGTATACAGCAAAGTACTTCAATTTCCCCAACTTAACAAACCGATCACATCCCCCGACCTTCCCATTCCAATTGAATTCAATCTCATTTTATCAATTTAAATTTTCCTAAAATCCACTTAAATTTACAAATCCCAGATTTGGATATCCCAATTTCCCCTTTTAGTTCAATATGATTCTTGCTTTAAGTATTCAACATTTCAACTAAATTTTTCCCAATCTAGTTTTCTAAATAAACTTTCCAATTTAGTTCAAACTCAAATCTCACCTAATTCAATTCGTTATCTACATAACAAGTTCAACTATCTTGGTTTAAAATACATATCCAAATCTCTAAACCATTTGATTTCAATATAGTTCATAGCTTAAATATAACAATTTAAATTTAACAGTTTCATATAGAATCTCGATTCTTTTACATCATTATTATCTAGTCTTGAACAACCCATATTTGATTCAATATCATTTTGGTGACCTTACGCTACATTATACTCAATATTTCTAATATTTTATTTAACGTGAAATATCCCATTCGATAAATTTCAAGTTGATTTAAATAAACAAATCCTTATCTAAAATGCCATTTAAAATAATCCACCTTTATCTCCCAATCTTAATTGTTCAATATTATTGCAAAATTTATCCGAAATAAAACTTACGTAAATATTTATCATAATTTATGCATTTAATCAAATCTTGATTAGACTAGATATAATTAACTCCATATTTATCATTTCCCGTTATATATGTATTTAAAATTTACATTTAATAAGACCATATCTTTCTTATCATATGGTCAAGTGTTACGGATATTATCATTTCAATCCGTACACTAAATGTATACGGGTGGATAGCATTCAACCCGTAATCCCAAATTTAATCAAATGGAAACCGCTTGGTCCATCATTTCAACCCATTTCAATTCAAAACAAACATAACAAAGGGGACTTGCAGTGTGATGACAGGGATGGTGTCAAAGTAAATAAACAAGCAATACAACAATCAATCACAATTCAACCAATATATCAAATGACCCCGAAATAATCGTATTAATTTGCATTGTTATTGGTATAATTATTTCTAGAATCTACACTATCGTTTCATGTAGATTAAAGATTATATCATTACAGTTTTTCACTTGTCGTTCCATTTTAAATTTCAATTTAAAACTACAACAATTAATCCAAACTACGTTCAAAGATTTAAAGTAAAATTTATCAATTTCTACGACAATTTATGGGTAAAATTTAACCTATCAAATGTACATATGGCTGGGTCAGGTTTTAATAAATCAAGGTCCGTCATATATAACCCGTTTCAATTTGTAAACTATACTACCCCAAATCAAACTAGCAAACTAGTTATCACTTAACAATAATAATAAACATCCAATTTGAACAACAATCCATCAAACAATCAATTATCAACCAATCTGTATATAAATAATTTACCGATAATGGTGTCAGATGTCATAGGTGAACAGGTGCAGATAATAGCAGTCATACAGTAAAACAACTAACAACAGCATATTTCAATTGACGTTTCAATTGAAATCAAATTTAATAAATAAAGAACGTTAATCGTGAGTGATTGCTCACCTTCCGAGGCCAGAGAGAAAAACAACGGGATGAGTTACAATCCAAGCACGACTCCCAAACAAAGCTAGATTGGCCTAAATGCGATGAAGAAAGCAGGCACGACAAACAAAAGCTGATAAAAGGAAATCGATGAAAACGACCGAATCAGTTGATATAATTTGAACTGAATACATATATTGTTATTCTAAAATCGATTTAAAACGTATATTTAATTTCAAATTTATATTTACTCATGCTTATAAAATAAAGTATTCATTTATACTACTTATAATATACATCTTTATAAACTTTATAGAAATATAATATTACTATAAATATATAACTAATATGTAAGTCAAATTATTTATTTTATTTTATTGTTTTGTACACGAACTGTAGACATTCGTATGCCAAAATGCTAGTATGAAAATAGACGTGAACCATTGCATACCGATTAATATATAACCTATCTTATCAATAATATAAAAATTCCAAAATATACGTTCAATTCATAACCGTCTTGTAAACCAGTATATAGTATATATATATTAAAGATCATAGCTTTTAAGAACATCTAAATTTAAAATCAAAACATATATTATATTTCGTCACTGAGAAACCGCACATTATAAGCATAAAGTACAAATAACTATATATAATATTTGTTTTAGAAGAAGAAAGAATGAAATGATACCGTTCCTTCACTTCAACATTGCAAATTGCACTAAATCTATACTGCTCACGCATTCAAACTCAAAACTCAAAACATAAGCTTCACACATGTTCAACGGCAGTTAAAATTGCATGAACTAAGCAAATTAACATTTTGCTTTCAAAGAAAAACCATATAAAAATAAATGATTTTCATACTTAATTATACTCATAGTTTAACCTAATCAATCACCACCCCCACAAATCAGATCACTCCAAAAATAATGATGATCTCCTCCTCTATTTTGCTCATGCAACTTGTTCTGCTGCTGCTCATAATGATCATCATCTCCATTAACATGGCCACTTGTATAATTAAAACTTATATATATACGAATATATATACGCATAAATATACTAGAAAATATACTAAACAACATGATGTAAACAAAAGTATATATGTACAAAACTTACGGCAGCTGGAAGGTGAAAGGTGAGACTAGGCGAGCTGAGGGTGGCCGATGTAGGGAGGAGAGGTCGGTGCTTGCGGAGGGTGTACGGCAGAGACGCGGTAGTGGGTAGGGCGGAGGACAAGTGGTCGGACGGGTTATGTGTTGTGATGAGGCGGCAGGAAGGGGTGACGGGAGATGCAGTTTTGGGTGGTGCGGGTTCGTTGAGGCGGAGCCGGAGGTGGCGCTTTCGGTGAGAGGTGTGGTCAATGGGTTCGCCATGGCTTCGGGTAGCTGGGTCACGGGGCTGTGATGGATCTGGCATAGAGAGGAGAGGCCGCTCGGTGATGGGATTAGAGATGAGTCGGCGGTGCACGTGGCAGGCTCGGGGCAAGGCGAAAAGCTTCGGCCAGGTGGAGAAGAAACTGGCTTCGGCATAAACATTGTATATGAATGAACAGTTCCTATGCGAAATGACATGCCAAGTTTATAGAATAAGCTTTATTAAATATTTAGAGAACATAAGGACTGAGAAGAGAAAGGTCGGATCCACGTTATGTTTGCTTTGGGAAAATCAGGAGACAGGCTGGATTCAATTAAAATAAGAAGAGGCAAATGAATATTTACTAGTAAAAGAATCAAAAGAAAAGTGAACGGTAGAGCTTTGATTTAGCTGAAGGTAAAAAGCGATTTATTATGGTGGTATACGTTTCAATTTGAAATGCAATTGAAAGTGAATGGACACAAATATGGTATCGTTACAACGGGCCGTTGTCATCGTTTCCGTCGCGGACCGGACCTCAAAATACAGAAATAAATATACTATTGAGGACGGCACTACGAGACGATCGCAACGGTATACGGATATTAGTAGTATGATCATCCGATCAAAAGTCGATACCGGTACCCAAAATGCTGTTATTTTGTCCGAAATAAGGTAAACGGAGCAGTACACGTCCAAATTTGGAAAAACAAAGATGACGTCTCACTCAGAAGACGATTTAGAAATTTACTATCGAAAAATATTCAGGCTTAAAAATAAAAAAAAAATTTATCAGCAATTACTAACCAGCTTGAATTTAATAGAATTTCACACTGAAATAAACTTTGATAAAATAAATTGAAATTTTACCATCTGCTATGTTTAGTTGGGCGTAACCCAAATATTAGCTTTTTATTTGCAATTTAATTTATTAAAATTTCACCAAACTTCAATTAAATGCGTTAAATAAAACCATTTAAAACTAATAAAATTTTATGGGTCGTTACACTCTCCCCCACTCAAAACTTTTCGTCCCCGAAAAGGAAAGAGGTAGGAGAATAAAACAACCAGAAAGAATATACCTTGAAAGAGAAGACAACAATTAATTTAAAACTTACTCAAATTTATTTGAGATCTTTATTTGGAACTTCCTTTGAAAGTCAAAATTTTTTTTTTTTTTTTTTTTTTTTTTTTTATAATACTATAATACTTTTCAAACTCTTTTGAAGACAATTTCCTGCACTATTACTTATATTTACAAAGTCTATTGAAAATATTAAATCCAAAATTTATGAAATTTAAACTTATCTCAAGACCTCTTTCAAATATTATCAGTAAGTTGAAATCATTTCCTTTACGATGTTTTATTAAATTAATAATCTTCAAAATATTTATAACACTTAAAATTTTATATTGAACAATGTAGTATATAATTAGAAAATATTTTAAAGGTTAAATTCAACAAGGAAGGAAGGTAGATTTTTAAATAGAATCAAGGTGAATAAATAAGCTGAACAGGTAAGGAAGATTCAAAAGAAAGAATCGGGCACGAAATTTCAATTTTTTTTCCAAAGGAATTAATTTCAAAGATTAATACAAATTTCTTTGTTGGGAAAAATATTTTGACAATAAATACCTTTATAATAATACTTTTTTAATAAGATACTACTATATCAAAGTAAATTTTCTTTCGAAAATACTTTTATAGCTCGATGTTTCACAAGTTTATCCTCGTTCTTGCAGACTCTGGCCATGCGTTGATCAGGCGCAAAGCTAGAATTCTTCAAGTACTTAGTAGACTTGTTTCAACACCCAGTGAAAATACTTGAAAAATACCTTTTAAAAATAGATATGGAAAGTACGATCCAACAAAACAATCAAACCAAAAACCTTTTGTCCGATCATGGTTCGCAGATACACAATGGTTACGCCTGGTTCCCCCAGGAAACAATCCATATCCGTAAGCTTTCACAGCCCTGCGAGTTACGCCATGATGACTAGTAGGGTGCAGGATACACAATGGTTACGCCTGGTTCCCCCAGGAAACAATCCGTACCCCCAGGCAAGACTCAGCCAGGCACTTGCGCTACTATTCGCGACCTACACAGATTGCAGGATACACAATGGTTACGCCTGGTTCCCCCAGGAAACAATCCGTACCCCCAGGCAAGACTCAGCCAAGCAATTGCGCTATGCATTCACGAGAGAAAAAGAAACCATGGGTTACGCCACGGTGGGAACACTCGAGTATTACATCCGGAAAACCAAAAATCAGAGAGAATAATATCGATAGAATGAATCCACGATGTGGCCACAAAGCGGATATCAAGCAGAAGGCACTTTCCATATCTTTACTTCGAAAATATACATCATATAGTACCTTTTCAAATCACTTTCAAATATCGTACTTATATAAAGTCCATATATATAGGATTTCATTTTTCCCAAATTGAATACTTTCCAAATCAATAGTAGATCAAATCATACTTATATAGACTTTGATTATATAAAATCTCTTTCCAAATTGAGTACCTTTCAAATCAATAGATTTCAAACCAACTTCATACTTATACAATCCATTTTATATAGGTTCGACCACTCCCAAATCAAGTGCTTAATAGTATAAGGTTCTCAAATTTCAAATCATTTCAATATCAGTTTCAAAATCATATATGATTTCACCAAATTTTCTTCCAAATTAAATATCTCAATTTCAAAGTTCCCATAATAATAGGTTTAGAAAATAATCCCAGTTTCCAAATTAAAATAATTCAAGTCAAACAAATTCATTTCCAAAATCACCATATAAGTACTGGTTTTAATTTCAATTAAATTTCAAAACCAAATATTTTCTCAAAATCAATTATACTCAAAAATGATTTCCAAATTTATAATTATCCCTTTGAAACCTTTTAAACTATTTATTTCTATTTGAAATATCCAATTTACCTTTTTGAAACCATTATTTAAAACTAAATTCCATATTAGTATAATTCAAAATAGTCATATTCATTTACTTAACAAAAGGTTTCAAACTTAAACATACAAAACTCAACTTATATGCTTTATCAAATATTTTATACTTTTCGAAATTTCTTAGCTTTAAACCTTTAAACCTTGATTTGGAAGTGCTCGAACCTTCAAAATAGTCGGTGAAATCAATTTCAAATCCAAAGTTGAAAATCAATTTTTTTTTATAAATAGGGTTATTCTAAGTCAAATCAAAACTCGAGGATCGAACACCGATATACTTTAAATCATTTCATATATATACATATTTCTTTCGAAAATATCAAATTACTTCGAAATTTGAAATCAAAACGGTTTTACAAAATCACTCGCATAGCGAGCTATTAAAGTGGCCTCTCCCCCACTTTGAAACTCGAAAATCAATATCGATGATGCGTGCACTCATCACCGAAATTATTTTCCAGCGACGTAAGTGAGTTCTGGACTTCTATTTTCTTGAAAGCTTCTTTGAAATTTCTTCAAAATTATTGGAATTCATTTGAACTCATTCGAAACATTTCTTATTTGGAGAAATACCTTTAACTCATATTATTTTTACATATTTTCTTCAAACCTTAAAACCAATTTTAAAAATACCGGAATTCATTTCTCGAATTTCAAATTTAACTCTACGGTTATAAATCATTTTATATAAATCAATTTCTTATAAATTTTCAAAATTTCAAATCCTTTCAAACCTTTATATATATAGGATAACATTTCTTATTTTATTTTCCTTATCGAAAACATTTTCACTTTTATATATAGAATGAAATCATGGTTATCAAAATAAATATTTCCATATATAGAACAATTTCAAAAATGTAAACATACCCGATTTTCAAAAGAAAATTTTAAGAATGGATTTCAAGACAAAGATAGAGATTTGAATTAGAGTGCTCCAATCAATAGGATTCTGATTCGAAGATAGACTCGATCGAAGATGAGATAATTAAATTACAAAATAAAATATGGGTATACTACTATAAATCGCGGGCGACCTTAACCGGGTCAACCGTGACTTCAGGAATATGATTGATGCGGAATTTCCAAGGCAAATCATCATTCGAACGCCAGAGATAGAATTCAGCCTACCAATATAAAGCAGCATCGTAAACCGAGGATACAAAGATCATCGGTGAATCAATGCCCATGGAAAAGGAGTTTTCACCCCTTTTTACAAATTATTTAGTGGAGTTATGGGATACTCCAGAATCGAACTAATATAATTAGGGAGAGACAAGAATGAATTCCAGAACCGAGGAACATTCCAAAATTCAAAGGAAATCGAGTCAAAAGGAAGAGACTCAACTCGAGCGAAAGTGATTCTGTAAATAAATTTACCATATATGCTAAGTTCTGCCTAGAGCCAAAGCTCTGATACCAACTGTAACGACCCGCTATTTTGTACCATTCGAATCGACACTAAAACCGTACATGTCCGACTTGAATAATTCAAAATACTGAATTGTTAATAAAATTTTGGCAAAACTTAAAATATACAGTAAATAAATCAAACACAGATCACAGACACAGAGATATAAAATGCAGCGGAATAGAAAAATAGTAGTTCATGAAGCTACTATATACATCAGAGTTTAAAATAAAATACATCAGCATCTCTTGAATACAGAAAAAGTCTTCAGTACGTGCCGATGACTTCTCAGAACCAGTCAACTAGAAAACTGAAAGCTGAAACGATAGTTGGATCTCCAAATGAAGCTCCAATCTCCGAAGGTGAGTCTCTAATGCTGTATTTCTCGGTCTGACCCGAGCGTAAAGCAAAACACAAAACACTCGAGTCAGGATTAACATTCTTATATCAATAAATTCAACTCAAGTGAAATATCAACTGAAATACAATATAACTGAAAGGATGTTTGGGGTAACCATCCTCTAAGGGTCTATAGAATTATCTACAATGTAGAAATATATACTATTACACCGTGGTCATTCACTTAATTTATACTTCAACCCAAATATCAAGTCACTTCAAATAATAGTATTTATATATTTTAAATGATGTATACAGCAAAGTACTTCAATTTCCCCAACTTAACAAACCGATCACATCCCCCGACCTTCCCATTCCAATTGAATTCAATCTCATTTTATCAATTTAAATTTTCCTAAAATCCACTTAAATTTACAAATCCCAGATTTGGATATCCCAATTTCCCCTTTTAGTTCAATATGATTCTTGCTTTAAGTATTCAACATTTCAACTAAATTTTTCCCAATCTAGTTTTCTAAATAAACTTTCCAATTTAGTTCAAACTCAAATCTCACCTAATTCAATTCGTTATCTACATAACAAGTTCAACTATCTTGGTTTAAAATACATATCCAAATCTCTAAACCATTTGATTTCAATATAGTTCATAGCTTAAATATAACAATTTAAATTTAACAGTTTCATATAGAATCTCGATTCTTTTACATCATTATTATCTAGTCTTGAACAACCCATATTTGATTCAATATCATTTTGGTGACCTTACGCTACATTATACTCAATATTTCTAATATTTTATTTAACGTGAAATATCCCATTCGATAAATTTCAAGTTGATTTAAATAAACAAATCCTTATCTAAAATGCCATTTAAAATAATCCACCTTTATCTCCCAATCTTAATTGTTCAATATTATTGCAAAATTTATCCGAAATAAAACTTACGTAAATATTTATCATAATTTATGCATTTAATCAAATCTTGATTAGACTAGATATAATTAACTCCATATTTATCATTTCCCGTTATATATGTATTTAAAATTTACATTTAATAAGACCATATCTTTCTTATCATATGGTCAAGTGTTACGGATATTATCATTTCAATCCGTACACTAAATGTATACGGGTGGATAGCATTCAACCCGTAATCCCAAATTTAATCAAATGGAAACCGCTTGGTCCATCATTTCAACCCATTTCAATTCAAAACAAACATAACAAAGGGGACTTGCAGTGTGATGACAGGGATGGTGTCAAAGTAAATAAACAAGCAATACAACAATCAATCACAATTCAACCAATATATCAAATGACCCCGAAATAATCGTATTAATTTGCATTGTTATTGGTATAATTATTTCTAGAATCTACACTATCGTTTCATGTAGATTAAAGATTATATCATTACAGTTTTTCACTTGTCGTTCCATTTTAAATTTCAATTTAAAACTACAACAATTAATCCAAACTACGTTCAAAGATTTAAAGTAAAATTTATCAATTTCTACGACAATTTATGGGTAAAATTTAACCTATCAAATGTACATATGGCTGGGTCAGGTTTTAATAAATCAAGGTCCGTCATATATAACCCGTTTCAATTTGTAAACTATACTACCCCAAATCAAACTAGCAAACTAGTTATCACTTAACAATAATAATAAACATCCAATTTGAACAACAATCCATCAAACAATCAATTATCAACCAATCTGTATATAAATAATTTACCGATAATGGTGTCAGATGTCATAGGTGAACAGGTGCAGATAATAGCAGTCATACAGTAAAACAACTAACAACAGCATATTTCAATTGACGTTTCAATTGAAATCAAATTTAATAAATAAAGAACGTTAATCGTGAGTGATTGCTCACCTTCCGAGGCCAGAGAGAAAAACAACGGGATGAGTTACAATCCAAGCACGACTCCCAAACAAAGCTAGATTGGCCTAAATGCGATGAAGAAAGCAGGCACGACAAACAAAAGCTGATAAAAGGAAATCGATGAAAACGACCGAATCAGTTGATATAATTTGAACTGAATACATATATTGTTATTCTAAAATCGATTTAAAACGTATATTTAATTTCAAATTTATATTTACTCATGCTTATAAAATAAAGTATTCATTTATACTACTTATAATATACATCTTTATAAACTTTATAGAAATATAATATTACTATAAATATATAACTAATATGTAAGTCAAATTATTTATTTTATTTTATTGTTTTGTACACGAACTGTAGACATTCGTATGCCAAAATGCTAGTATGAAAATAGACGTGAACCATTGCATACCGATTAATATATAACCTATCTTATCAATAATATAAAAATTCCAAAATATACGTTCAATTCATAACCGTCTTGTAAACCAGTATATAGTATATATATATTAAAGATCATAGCTTTTAAGAACATCTAAATTTAAAATCAAAACATATATTATATTTCGTCACTGAGAAACCGCACATTATAAGCATAAAGTACAAATAACTATATATAATATTTGTTTTAGAAGAAGAAAGAATGAAATGATACCGTTCCTTCACTTCAACATTGCAAATTGCACTAAATCTATACTGCTCACGCATTCAAACTCAAAACTCAAAACATAAGCTTCACACATGTTCAACGGCAGTTAAAATTGCATGAACTAAGCAAATTAACATTTTGCTTTCAAAGAAAAACCATATAAAAATAAATGATTTTCATACTTAATTATACTCATAGTTTAACCTAATCAATCACCACCCCCACAAATCAGATCACTCCAAAAATAATGATGATCTCCTCCTCTATTTTGCTCATGCAACTTGTTCTGCTGCTGCTCATAATGATCATCATCTCCATTAACATGGCCACTTGTATAATTAAAACTTATATATATACGAATATATATACGCATAAATATACTAGAAAATATACTAAACAACATGATGTAAACAAAAGTATATATGTACAAAACTTACGGCAGCTGGAAGGTGAAAGGTGAGACTAGGCGAGCTGAGGGTGGCCGATGTAGGGAGGAGAGGTCGGTGCTTGCGGAGGGTGTACGGCAGAGACGCGGTAGTGGGTAGGGCGGAGGACAAGTGGTCGGACGGGTTATGTGTTGTGATGAGGCGGCAGGAAGGGGTGACGGGAGATGCAGTTTTGGGTGGTGCGGGTTCGTTGAGGCGGAGCCGGAGGTGGCGCTTTCGGTGAGAGGTGTGGTCAATGGGTTCGCCATGGCTTCGGGTAGCTGGGTCACGGGGCTGTGATGGATCTGGCATAGAGAGGAGAGGCCGCTCGGTGATGGGATTAGAGATGAGTCGGCGGTGCACGTGGCAGGCTCGGGGCAAGGCGAAAAGCTTCGGCCAGGTGGAGAAGAAACTGGCTTCGGCATAAACATTGTATATGAATGAACAGTTCCTATGCGAAATGACATGCCAAGTTTATAGAATAAGCTTTATTAAATATTTAGAGAACATAAGGACTGAGAAGAGAAAGGTCGGATCCACGTTATGTTTGCTTTGGGAAAATCAGGAGACAGGCTGGATTCAATTAAAATAAGAAGAGGCAAATGAATATTTACTAGTAAAAGAATCAAAAGAAAAGTGAACGGTAGAGCTTTGATTTAGCTGAAGGTAAAAAGCGATTTATTATGGTGGTATACGTTTCAATTTGAAATGCAATTGAAAGTGAATGGACACAAATATGGTATCGTTACAACGGGCCGTTGTCATCGTTTCCGTCGCGGACCGGACCTCAAAATACAGAAATAAATATACTATTGAGGACGGCACTACGAGACGATCGCAACGGTATACGGATATTAGTAGTATGATCATCCGATCAAAAGTCGATACCGGTACCCAAAATGCTGTTATTTTGTCCGAAATAAGGTAAACGGAGCAGTACACGTCCAAATTTGGAAAAACAAAGATGACGTCTCACTCAGAAGACGATTTAGAAATTTACTATCGAAAAATATTCAGGCTTAAAAATAAAAAAAAAATTTATCAGCAATTACTAACCAGCTTGAATTTAATAGAATTTCACACTGAAATAAACTTTGATAAAATAAATTGAAATTTTACCATCTGCTATGTTTAGTTGGGCGTAACCCAAATATTAGCTTTTTATTTGCAATTTAATTTATTAAAATTTCACCAAACTTCAATTAAATGCGTTAAATAAAACCATTTAAAACTAATAAAATTTTATGGGTCGTTACACTAACGTTATTATAACACCACGATCATTTTACAATAATTATACTTCAAAACCAGAATAAAATATTCATTTCAAGACCATATAAATACGATATCATTTTCGTTTTAAAAACCAAATCAATATGATATCATTTATAAAACCCAAATCAATATAATATCATTTTTATTTCAAATATATCCTTTTCCCAAAATCATAGCATTTTCAAATCATAATACCTTGAAACCCATAACTTTGAAACATCACTTCTAATACTTGAATGGCTTAATATTAAATTACTTTATATAAAAAATTAGCTTCTTTAATTTCACAAATCAATTCCAAATACAGATTTGAATCCAAAATAAACCATTTCAATTTCAATATATTTCAAAGCTTTAAATATTCCACTATTTCAAAATTTATTCTTTGATAATTCCATATACGTCAAATTCAATTACTGTTATTTAGATTTGAAAAGTTTACGTAATAAATCCAATATCATTTAAGAAAACTTTCAACTTCACATAACTAGATATTCTTTCAATTTATTTAACTTGATATATTCATTTAAAACAACTTTATATTCATTTAAATCACTCTAAATCCAATCAAGTTATAAGATACCCATTATGAGTTTAATTCTCAAATAAGTTCAATTTTAAATAATCTCAATTTTATCTCAATTTTATTTAAATTTCAAATCAAATTTATTCGAGTATAATTCTTAAGTAATTCAATCAAACCTATTTCATATTTATCTTCCAACTTAATTTTTATTTACGTCATTTAAAAGCTCTATATATACAATATCTTAAACAGGTACTTAACCATATTATATAAAACAATCAAACTCCATTATTAAACTTGTTTTTATTAAACAAATTTACACATAGCTTAAATTCAAGGATTTAACTATATATACATTCAAAATAATATTTATATAATATCGAAAATTAATATTATTAAACCGTATATTTCTTTCCAAAACCATAGAAATCAACCTCAAAATATTATATATATACATATATAGGCCACGGTGTCTGTATAAAATTTTCTATCCCATGGTCAAGTGATACAGATATTTATCATTTCGATCCGTAATTTAAAATAAAAATACGGTTATATATCATTTCAAACCGCAATCCCGAATGAAATAAAATTGCATAACAATTTGCAGTTTGTAACAATATAAAATACAACATCCATTCATCCAATATCAATCATCAACCATTTATCTCAACCATCATCCAATCTAAACAATAACATCAATATATATATATATATATATAATAAATAATAGGTATTTATTGGCAGTTTATATTTAATAATAAATTGATTTAACTGGCAGTTTATATGGAGTAATAAATTAATAACTATTTAACTCAATAAATTCAATTTAACTGGAATGATGATAAAACTATATCAAACAGCCATAAATAAATTTCTAATCACATCATAAATTAATTTAAAAAACATAAGAAATTTTAGATGTCGTGAGTGGGTTAAAACACTCACCTATTGAATTTAAATTGAATTTAAATCCAATTTAAACCCAGAATTTGACGGTCTCAGATTTCGTCCAAACCGCACCAAATCTTTGAAATTCCGATACGATTCAAGCGGAGAAAACCGCACGTAAATCTGATCTCGTAGGTGAAAGATATATAGGTTAGAACATTTTAAAGTTAAAAATTAAATTAAATCGAATAGTATAATATAGGCCACGTCACCTTTGCCATCTCTTCCAAAACAATACGCGCATCCTAATTATCATGCACAGGCAAACAGTGCCGTCAGAAAATTCGTCCACACGCACCTACGAACGTCGCTACCACGACCATCCGAGAGCCCCACCGTCGCAATGCCACCCTCCAGCTTGCGATTTCCCCTCTGGCCACGTGGATCGCGGCGAAAGTAGCCTCCACCGAACCAACTCAAAGCCTTAATCAATGATTTCCGACGATCTGACCATTGAATAGATGAGCTACAGGCGCCGATGAACTCCGCTCGAGAATCTCTTCGACCCAGTAACCTTGATTTGGCGATCGGGCTAGTTTGATTTCGACGTGATGAATGGCCGAAAATTGTTCTTCTATTTTTGGATAAACAATGCATCGAATCGAAAAACAAGTTACAGATCTGAGTTACGCTCTTCGAGAGGTTCGAATTGATATAAAATTTGGCATATATTGTGGAGTTTGAAATTTTAGCTTTGTATTTGATTTGGAATTGCAATTGGAATTAGGGTGTGTCTACCATTGAATTGAGGAGGTGAAAAGAAATTCTACGTACAGACAAATGACGATGAGGAACAATTAGGGTTTATAACGACGTATTTATAGACAAATCCAGGAAAAGAATAGATTGGCAAGATTTACTTACACATTGAATGATAAAATGGCCCGAAAAGCCCATTTCGACTCCGGAACGAAATTGGGTTAACCCATATATCAAAATAGATGTTTTTAAATAAATTAAACACAACGGAATAAGTTTCACGTCCAAAATCCATCATTTGAAGAAGTTATGCTAAAATCAAATTATTTCAAATTGATTTCCATTGAGTTCAATTTCATTTATTTCAAGGTGTTTCGAGTCCGTACGATCAAACGACAAGTCCGATCGCTACAAAACTTGAAATCGTACAATAATTCACTGTTACCGATCCGATGAAACTGGTTTCGTCGAAATCCAAGTCAGTGGCCAAAATGGCTATTAATCAAATAAATTTATAATTAATTAATTAAATAAAATATTAAATTTCAATTCTATAATTGACAAATTTTACCGCTTTAAATATTCTTAATCATTGACACTAATTTAAACAAATTTATATGTCAATATTGAGTTGATAAATCTATAAATTTTAGTGTTAACGAAGTAATGAATCTCATTAAATTGTAAAATTTGATTTCCAGTTCTATAAATTATCCATTTGTCATATAATAAATGGGATTAGTATTATTTCCAATTATTTCTTTAATTTATACTAATATAACATTAAATTAAGATTCATTGCAATTGATTGCAAATTTTTATTTAATGAACTAAATAAATAATTACTTTATAATAGTTATGGCCACTAACTCTTAATCACATTTATATACTTTATCATTTCCAAACAATTACTACAGAACGTTGATTTTATTCAATTACTATTTATTATTATTAATTCATTATTTAATTCAATATTTACCTTTGTTTTTTTTATTAAATTTATTACCAAATATTACTATTTATAATCAATTATAACCTTGCAATTGTTTCAATTAATTGGGATTGCATTGAATTAATTATTTATTAGCTTACATTAACATTCTTACATTTCATTCCCGTTATAAATTCATTAACAAATTACAAATTTCTTTTATTTATACAGCACTTACATTCATACCTAATTACATTAGTTTTATCCCATTGCATTAATATACGCCTATTTACATCTTAATTTGAATAAATATTACATTTCTAAATGTGTACTTCTATCAATTGTACACATTAGTTAAGGTTTAAAACCAATTAATTAATTTACCTTAATTCCATTCTTATACCAGTTTATTACTTCATACATACATTACGTTTCTATGTAACTTATACATTCACACTTTCCGTTATATTAATTGTCATTAAAGAAATATTCATTATTGGTCACCAATGATTATACCAACTCAAATCACCCTAATCCTATTCAATTCCCATTTATTACACAGATTTATATTAATAAATCAACATTTACGTTTGTTACTTACATTCAACTTACAACCAAGTTATACCATTTTACATTATTTCATTTATTGCCATTTATTCAATTTATATAAATTCAGCATTAATTAACTTCGTTGCTACATTTCACCCTATTTATTATTTCATTATTCATTTACAAATTTTATTTGTTTCAATATTAAATTATCAAAACTTTCTCAGATTAACAAATTTAAAACACTGAAAATTATGGGTCGTTACACATGGGGGGAAGATAATTAAATAATGATTAATTAACGCTAATTACTGTAATTTACTATAATTAATTTTATTAAAAATTTGAATGTTTAAAAATGTTAATCTTCTTCATACGAGGTCGGATTTGTACGAAACAAGTTGCATTGTGATCGTAACAGCGAATACTACACAATGGAATAGAATTGGATGGGTTTGAAGCATGTAATAGTTTTGGTTAAAATTAAACGCTCGTTTAATTTTAATCGAAATTAAATGCTGCAACGACGAATGCAACCAAGGTGAGTAAAAATCACTCTCTCCGGTTCGCTTATATTTTTATATAAGTGAGAATAAATTTATTTATAATGATTGATGCTTGTTTGGATGATATATCTTATATTATATATATATATATATATATATATATATTAGTTGGTTTGGATATATTCCCGCTTGTTGGAGTGGATGAGACCCTATACATTCTCATGTATTAGTGGATGTCTTTGTACGTGCATCTGCCTTGTAGCAGACATTGTACATATTCTTACATGCATATTGTTTTAGGTTACAGGTTGGAGGGATCCAACAGGATTCCTCACCACTGTTGATTTATTTTTATATATATAATGATGTATGATGTTACGGATGCCATGCTTATGTTTTGATGTGATTTGATTCATTTAATGCTATGGTAGCTCTAGGCCTATTTTTGATATTTTGAAATATTGAAATTGATGATTTTGAAATGAAAAGGTTTTTGAAGTGATTTAGGAAGTGTATATATGTTTTAATTATTTTTGATTTATTTTAAAAAGAAAGGAATTTGTTTTTAAATTAAAAGTTATGATATTTGATGTTATAAAAATATGGGTTTGAGAAATACTTTGATTTGAGATTTTGAATAAGTTTACATAAGATATTTATAAGGGGATATTTTATATATAAAGAAGTTGATTTATAATTGGAATTTCTAAATGGTTTAGAAGCTTATTTTTAAATGGAATTATATGTGGATTTTATAAATAAATTTGATTTATAAAGAAATGGATTTAAAAGTGGGTTTTTATAGTAAAATTAGTTTTACAAGAGAATGAATTTATAAATAGAATTTTGTAAATAAATGAATGTTATAAAATAGAAGTTTTATAAAATTTAAAGGAGATTTATAAAAATAGTTTTACAAACATGGGAAGGTTTTATTTTGAGATGTAAGTATGGGTTTTTATACAAAGAAGTTTTGGAAGTAATGTTTTTGGACAAAGTAAAGTTTTTGGGAAGAATGGTTTTAAAGGGAGATTTAATGGTTTCAAGATGATTTAAAATGTGATATGGAATGGAACATGGATTTCAACATTTATGTTGTGTTAGACAATTTCGGGGAAGTTAAGAAAGGCATGGACTATAACACTGTTGTTATTGTAAATGATTTCTGAAAGGAAATATTTTACATAGTATACCAGATTTATATATATATATATACATACATACATACATATATTTATTTATTTATTTATTACCGAATCCCTATACTAGTGTTTTGGGTTATCATAATGATGTTCTACGCAACATCGTTTTGACCCAATAAAGGGTGTTTTGAAAATATAAAGCTTTCTTAAAATGATTTGTAAATATGATTATACTGTTAATATAAGTATATGAAAATATTTTGTAAGTGATGAGATGAAGTGATTTGTTAATACGCTTATACTATAGATATAGTTATATGGAAATATTTTCCAATATTGCAAACTTTGAAATGATTTTTAGGATATATCTTTTTAAAAGATAATTTAAAGTAGATGTTTGGAAAGTGATTTAATTAATAAATAGTAATTAAATGGGCCTAGTGATTGCTTATGGCGCTGGATATATTGTATGCTATTTGATAGTTAAATAACCGACTATCAATTAAATAAATATTGGCCTATTTATCATTAATTGTTTGGAGAGATTGGGGTCGGATTCATCCGATAACCACTTCGGACCAATGTACATGCATTCGATGTGCAGGTTTGGAAGATATTGCTATTTGCTATTTTCATAATGAAGGACCGCTTGTTAATCGTTTGGGGATAAACTTCCAATATACATATAGCAGCAGCAGTCTCTTAATTATGAAATATTCGGTGCAAAGACTATTCACTACTAATCCTAGGGTAATTCGCCATAGGATGTGGTAGGAGAGTGCCTTCGGTTTGTCCTATTCTTGGACAACTTGTATGGATAGATGTCTGATATTGCATTTTGAGATTGCATTGTTGACTTTCATAAACGTACATCTGTTTGGTAGCGGAAAGGGCAACTTGTAACGATCCCGATTTTTGAGTAAAATTAAATTTGGTAACTGATATAAATTTGTGAATTTAAATTGATAATTAATTTAATCTTTGGAATTTGACTTTGAAATATTTGGTAATTAATATTAAATTGTGGATTAATTGAGAATTAAATTGAAAATTTTCAAATTTAATAAACAATTTGTGCTGTTTATATATATATATATATATGGATTTTTAAATTAAATTGTGAGTTTGAAATTTTATATATTTGAACATATTATAAAAAGTTTGTTCTTTTAAATTTAATATATATGTATATCTATACTTGGAAGTTATAATTTTAAATTAATTTTTGAAAGGTTAGCCTAAGTTAAATTCTCATATATATAATTATATGGAAGTTAAACTTTGTATAAGTATATAATTTGATTTCAAATTTTATTTATAAAGTTTTTTTAAAAAATTTTATAGGAGCATAAAATATAATGTATGAATGCAAAATTTAATGTAAGAAGTAAAATTTTTAAATTACACATATCTGTTGAAAATTAAAAAGATTTAAAATATTAGTAAATGTATAATGTTCTTTCTTTTGAAATTATATATGAACTAAGTACAATTTGCTTAAATTTAATAAAAGGTTTAAAACACTTATCTTTTTATAAAATATGATTCGTCTATACATTGAACTTATAAGGATGTAAACATAACTGTGTATGTAGACATAAGTACTCAATTTAATAGGGTTTAAAATGAAATTATAAATGTTAAACATATACAAAAGAGATGGAGTAAAGCAATCAAACTTTTCATAGGGTTTAAATTGAATTAAATAGTAAGATTTAAAAATTACAAAAACTTTTCATCTCCCCATATGAAATTATTTAGTCTTAGCAAATCTGAAAAAGAACAGTAAAAATGATTGAAAATCACACATCTCAGTATCAGAGGCAATCAAACTTACAAAAAACCACAAAAAACAAAAAAAAAATTTGAAAACTGCCATCATCTTCTCTTCTCAAATCTAAAACAAAGTTTAAAACAACAGTTTCAAAATCTTCAACCCAGTCAAGTCACAAATCTAGAAACCAAGAAATTTCAAAGGCAAACAACAGGTAGGAGGAAAATCAAATTCAAATGTAAAGTCTTCAACCTGGAAGACAGAATTAAATCAAAAGAAACTAGGCCAGGATAAAGCAAAGCATTTCAAATTAATGAGCAAATCAAAGTTCAGATAGAAGTAATCAAAACAAACTCAAAGAAGTAGATCAACCCAAATCTCAGATTTAAACAACAAAGTCCAAACCATTTTCCAGATTCAAAACAAGTTCTTGTTCCCTGTTCTCTGTTCTCTGCTGCAACTCCAGGTGAGCAATCTTACCTCTTGATTTGATTCAGGACCTGAGATGTGATTAATGTTTGATGAAAAGTTGTTAATTTGTTGCATGTATACGAATACGTATACATATATTTGTGCATGTCTGGAGAATAGGCATAATTTGCCTCTGTTCATATGCTACAGGTTTCAACCTGTATAAACAAAAAATTTAAAGTTCCCTTTCCTTGAACCTTTTTAGGTTAGAAACTTTAAATGTAAAATGTATGTATATAGATAATATGATTTTTAAAAATAGTTTCAGGTTGTTGTATGAGATAATTATTTCAAGATAAGAAATTTACAGAAAAAAATCAACATAAGTCAGAAAACTATCAGGAGTTTTTTGTCTTCAAGAAAAATATATTTGTGAGCATACTACCCATATTAATCCTTAATGCTTGTTATATCTAATTAGCATTGGAGATCTTTGAAGTATGATCTGGATTAGGGTGTGCATGTTGATTTTTATGCAAATGTTTGTGTGGCAATATCTGTATACATGCTTGGGAATAGAAACCCATGCTTCTGTTTAAATATAACAGGTTTTAATAATTGTTCAAAATTCTAAATCTAATCTCCTAATCCCTTCTGGGCATTGATGTTCCAATAAAATGTGTTTGAATGATCATAATCTAAGTTTTAAAAATATTGTTTAGTATTATCAACATATAGAATTACAGGATATAAGAAATGTCAGAGAAAATCAACTCAAGTCAAAATTTTGATGGTTACATGATTAAGTTTTGAATTCATATTTGGATTTGTGTTGGGAAATCATGATTTTTAATATAGATAACAACATTTTTAAAATCATAGTGATGAGAATTTAGGAGATGAACAGAAAGTGCTTTTTAGTAGATTCTTGACGATTGGCTCGGAGGTTGTCATTGGAATCATTGTCGAAGGTAGCTTGAGAAGGGGTGATCTCAGGAAAATTGGCAAAGGGATTTTTTGATGGTCGGGGTGGTCAAACCATATCGAAGTAGGGTTTAAGAGTTGAGTTTGTTTGACATGGGTTTCTCGGCGATTGTGCCATCATGGTGGAACCGGAGTGGACCGGTGTGAGGGGAATTGAAGCTCGGGTTCGTGACGTAGCTCGAGTCGAGGCAGCAGAGCCTCTGGTGAACAGAGTCGTCGCGACGAAGTTGTTTTGGCGATCGAGTTTCTTCCAATTTTGGATCGGAAAGCTAATTTTCGAATTCTTCGTCGTTGGGATGTCTGAATGGTTGTGACGACTCAGGGGGGAGATGGCCGACTTGTCGACGGTTGGAGAATGCAGGAAAAATAATTGAAATTTTTTTATCCACCAAAGTAGCCGATTGATGAGATTTAGGGTTTAAGGCACAATTTTATTTGATGTTATTCTCGAAGTCTTTGCACCAACAAGTAATCATCGGATTAGTTTGAACCGGGGGAAGACGTTGCGTTGATCATCGAGGGATCTCTAGTCAAGGTGGCAGGGTGACAGAAGACCGGTGGTGATCGTGCGAGGTGTTTGTTGATCAGAGTATTTCTGATGGGTCCGAAAATCTTGTTCGATTTTGATTCAGAGATGATTTCGCAAACCTGGGTGTTCGAATCGATTGTGGTAACCTTCGGTGATGCTCTGGTGGTCGCAACGTTGATCGTATGACGTCAAGGCATTGGTGTACGTGTACATTGTATCGTTCGTATCTGGTCTAGATTGTGATATTTGGGGAAGATGGGTTGTCCTCGGTTCGAACTCGAAGGCGCTGATGAATTTTCTCGAAGTCAGGTAGAATTATGAGTGTCTCTGTAGCGACCCAACTTCCATACTCCAGGAAGTCGCATCGCTAAGAAGAAAGAAAGGGATAGAAAAGAGAAAAGAAAGAACAGACAACATCAGAATCTCACAGCGGAACGAATAAATTATAATATATCACATAAAACTTTACATAATATCATATACATCAGAGTAATACAACTAATACACACAAACTAGACAGTTATAAACATCTGTCTAGCAATTACAATTCAAGTATACCAGAGAAAACGGATACAACTCAAATACAGCGGAACCACTAAATATATCTACACGCCGAAGCCTCCTGCTCCATTATCTCCTCCAGAACTCGTCAAAGCAATCCTGAAACACTTGACTACTCATATGTAATATGAGTACCCAAGAGTTTCATAAAACAGAAAATAAACACTCAGGTCAGACAGCGTCTGGTGTGAGTAAACGGGGATAAAAGTTGCTTAACTTTAGAAAATCCTTTGAAACAAAGGTATCACGTAAGACTTCCCACACATAAACATGGAAAAGTTTTTACATTACGCTAACCAAAACATTTGATAGGAAATCCAGTGATATTATAATAGTGTCTAGGGTTTTCAAGTAAATAAGAAATAGCCGAAATTGTTACATGATTAAATTCCAGCTACTAGCCACAAAAGTGGGTAATACAATCAAAACCGTAGAGTCTCGTAGGGAAAATGGGTTTTCATCAATGGCGGGGCTACTGGGGTACCGCCCGTCACAGTACGTGGCCTAGATCACCGTACCGAGGAGTACTCCCACTCCCCTGCAATACAAAGCCGGAACCATTCCTTACTGAACAGTTCCAAACAAGACCACCCCGCAGATTGGTCGTCACCAACTGCCACACAGTCGAATATAAGGGGACCTCTAGACAGGAGTAAATCTTGCTCTCCAGTGGGAGCTACGCACGAAGCTTTGCTGCATCTCCCCTGTTTTAGCCATTCCCGGTTGGTGAGGCTTGAGGTTACGATTACCTTTATAGGACACATAAATCTTAGAATGCTCATCGTCCACCTGACGATGTTCTTAAAGCATTCAATCCATACAAATTCGTTTCGGGTTCGAACGAAACCGAATGCATTATCTCGTTACACTAGTATTGGAATCATCCTTAGAGTTAACGACGATAATCCCTTGCACTCTAAATCACCATCTCGAATCTATAAGTACTATTCCGTCAAACTCATTACGGAATCACCCACAGAGTTATACTGACGTATAGCCCTTACACCTCGAGTCTTTACTTGCTCTACTTGGATCAACGACCTAACGTTTAATTGGAATCGATGTGGTTTTCGAAATTCCAAATATGGACACCCGATCCCGGTCTCACCAAAATCAAACGCCATCTTAATGTCCAAGTTATACTTAAGGGTTTTAAACAATTAACTTATTTCATTATTATCTATTTCACATAGATAAATAAACTACATCTCACAATAGCTAATCACATTCATATCATAAACAGATAATCTGTATCATCCACAAATAGATAATCATCACAACCAAATAATTCATCACAAACCATCATACTTAAACCAATCATCCATATCATACAGATACAACTAATCTCATTACTTAGATCACAACCATTCAACCAATAACATCCATAACAAATGATTCATTAACCATCAATTATAATTAATTTAAAATGAATTAAATTAATTACTTCTATCATTAATTAATTTAAATTGAATTAAATTAATTACCACATTTAAAACCTGCTTAATATCCATTAATTAATTAACCCAGTTAATTAATCATTCACTAAGTATTTAACTTGATTAAACTTCTTTGATTAATCATCCTCTATTTACAATAAGTAATTAGTCCTTAATTAATTTTATAAATTAATTAACCTTAATCATAAGTAATTAACATTTAATTACTCATTTATTAGTTAATTATAATTAATTATAATTAATTATATTTATCCTTAATTAATTACAATTAATTAATCACTTAATTTAACTTAATCAAACAATCCTTAATTACATCATTAATTATAAAAATTAATGATCTCTAATATTTGTTAAATTAAAATTAATTACATTTAGTAATTAATCCAATTATTAATCACCTTGATTAATATTCAATTTAGTAATTAACTTTCTTTAATTACTCATTAACAAATTAATTATCCAATAATTAATCATCTTAATTAATTACAAAAGTAATTATCCAAATTACTAATTACATTCCAGTAATTATCATTATTACTTCCCTAAGTAATCCTGCTCCATTAATTACATTAAGTAATTACTCTCTTAAAAATCATTAGATGATTTACTTAAATTAATTAAACTAAATTAATTTACTTAAATAAATCACATATCAAAATTAATTACAATAAGTAATTAATTCCTAAATTATTTAACAATTAATTATACTTAAGAAATTACAATTAATTATATTCAATTAATTAATCTAGTTAATTATCAAAATTAATTACATTATTTAATTACTAAATTATCCTTAGATAATTATCACCATTTATTAATTAACAACATTTCACTAATTATATACTTAAGAAAATTTAAATTAGATTAATAAATCATTTCTAATTAATATTAATCTAAATCATTATTTAAAATCAAATAATTAAGTAAATCCTTAATTATCTTAAATATTTTTCAAAATAATTTAGTTACTTATCAAATGACTCATTTATATTCAGAATATATTAAAACAATATATTTTTAATTTTAAATTCAAATTCCATTTAAAAATTTGATATTTAAAATGTTTAACTATTTACACATTGATCCAAATTAAAATAATTATAAACCTTAAAATAAAATGAATGTTTAAAGAACATTCATTACTTAGATATAAAAGAGAAGTTTAAACCAAAATTACTTGATTAAAATAAATCAAACTTGAGAGTAGATTGATTACTTTAACTTCAATTTTAAATTAACATTTCATATTTCAAATATTAAAAGAAATAATTTTTTTTCTAAGTTTAAACCTTATTTGAAATCAAATTTCATTTTCAAATTGACTTTTAAACATTTGAATTTGTTCATCATTTTTAAATTTACAACTGTTTGAAATCAAAACTGAAATTGTTTTTAACTAAATTTCAAAACCTATTTAAATCTTTTTTAAAACATTTAAATCTGTTCAAAATTTAAAAAATAACAAAACTGTCTTAATCAAATTCTGGTTTTTAAAAAAACAAACCTGAAACTATTTTAATCTTGATTTAAAACTGAAATTAAATCTTGTTTAAATTTAAGATTTTCATTTTTAAAAACTTTTAATTTCAAACTTTATTTGAATTTAGTTTCAACTTCCACTTGAATCAAGTTGCAACTTTAAAATATGAATTCATTCAAAAATTTAAAACTGCAAAATCTACATATTTATCAACCTGCAACTAAACTAACCCGAGTGACCCCTCTATTTACTTCGAGTTCCTAAACTATCTACTCCGAGTCAGTACAAAAATACCCGAGCAACCCTCGAGTCAAAATACCCTGCACATCAGAAGTTCACCAGAACTTAAGAAACCACTGCAAACCTGTCAACAATCCATTAGCTCGCTTCCGACCACCATCATGGCTGCAATTCCGGCAGACCCTTCCTGGACGATCCCTCTACAACCCCTCAAAAACTAGCAACACTTGATTCAACAGAGGGTATGTGCAGAACTAAGAGCTGCAACCCTAAAAACAAGGGTTTTTGAAACCTAGAAAACTCCAAAATCACCTCCTCCCTTCTGATCATCTATCCCAAATTTTCCTCACTTCTCACATCAACATTCTACCTACAGGAATCATTCTAACCCCCAAAATTTCACTAACCTATCAGATACTTCCAAATTTCCACTTCTGTTTAAAACAGAAATGTTTTCTCCCCAACAGTTTATTTCAACTGTAATATTTGTTTTAAAATTTCTAATTTCAAACATGCGTTTTAATTTATACACTTGTTTTAATAATTTAAGATGTTTGATACCTTTATTATTATTATTATATATTTTTTCAAAAAAAACCAATACTATATTTACTTATAACAGGGACACGGATTTTCTTTAGGTTGATTATAATTTATAAACTTGAATTTATACTAAACAAATAAATATTGTTTACTTGCCAATCCTAACAGAAAACCAAACTAGGTGGAAATAAATTTCCCATTCAAATCTTGGTTTCAAAAGCAGTGACAGGTATGTATATAGTTTCTAGCATCAGCTACATATACATATATATATGTGTATTGACAAATCTCATCACAATATAATAATATAAACATGCTTACTACTATCAGATCACATGCACAGATAATTCTAAAGAAATCTTTAAAAATTTTGAAGTCATTCATCCAACAATGAAGGCACTGTAGTTCAAATCTTAGCAGTTTGGTATATTTTTTTTATGACAATTTTGTTTGAACTTGAGTTTTAGTTCATTTCTTAAGTATTTATATTTAATGAAAAGATCTGCTTTTAAAATATAGGTTTACTAACATTTTAATGAAGGTGCAGAGAACAATTCAGAGAAGCATTTTCACCATTTTCCTGAAACCTGATTGCTAGTTGAAGATGCTTGCCTGATGTTGATTAATAAAACTGCAATTTGCCTCCGATTTGATTTCAAAGTTATTGCATGTAGACCCCATCTTCATTGCTCAGATTTTAAATTGGACTTCATATTTATGTTGTACTTTGTTGTTCAGATATGCAGATTTGGGTTTGCAGATTTTGACTAGAATTGGCTTTGCAGATATGAAGTTGTTTGCAGATTCTAACTTGAAGTTTGTTTTGCAGAATTGGTTTTGAAATTGCAGATTCAACATGCATTTGTTTTAAGTTTTGAAATCCCTTTTTTTTTACAAATCTGGTTTTCAGATTTTTCAATTTGAAGAGAAAGTGTTTTTAACAAATGCATTTGTTATGTTTTATTATCAAAATAAATTAAAATAAAAAGTTTTAAAACAAATGCAACTTGTTATGTTATTATGTTAAATGTTTTACAAGTGTCTCTTTATGTTTTAAGATTTAAACACATATACATTACTAATATAAAAGCAATTCTAAATTTGTAAATGTATTTAAATTTATTTTAAACCATTACTAATTTGTTTTTAGCATGTTTCAAATGATTTATTAACATTAGCCTATAAATAAATACATATACACTTCTGTATAAAACTATACATTTACATTTAAATGCTTGTTTAATTATTTTTAAAATAATACTCTTTGTGAAACTAAATTTCAAAAGAAAAGATTTTTAAAAGAAAAGAAAGGTTGAATTCAATTTTATTCAAAAGTTTTAAACCAAATGTTATACTTTAACAAAAATGAACTAAATCTTATTTCAAAAAAAAAAGCAATTTTTAAAATAAAACAAAACAAACTTTTATTATAAAAGAAAATTTAAACAAATCAAATTCTTACTTACATTTCTATAAAAGTATAAGAAAGATTTTTAAAACAAACTTTTGAAAAGTTAACAATACTAAATTAAATTAAATTAAATCAATTTACAAATTATACATTTGTATAATATTTAGGACATATCCTTTATTTAATATAAATTAAAATTAAAACCAAATCCTCTATTTACAATGTATAAACATTTATACAAATAAAATATTTTTAAATCAGTTTAGAAAGATAAATTATTACTTAAATATTTTAACATTTGAAAAGAATACCATTAACAAACTAAATAATTATAAATTTTCAAAAGAGAATTTCTGTTTGAATTAATTTATTAAATCAATATTTCACATTTTAAAATAATTATTAAAGAAATTATTAAATAAATATTGCCTAAATTTTCGGGACATCACATTCCTCCCCCCTTTAAATAATTTCGTCCCCGAAATTTAAAAGCAAAGGTAATTTAATAATCCCATACAGATTTTAGAATTTAAGAGAGCAAACATGTACTCTCAACCAAATACTAGCAACTATAGCAACCAATTTAAACAAACAATTCTAACCCAGACAAAATTCTGGATAAGATTCCCTAGAGTTTCCCAGGTACAAACACCGGGACACTCGCCCTACAGAATATAAACTAGCTACACCACTCAGATCTAGAGCTCCTATAAATCTATATCTACTAATCTCAACAGAGAACTGGACCAAACACTTAACTCTCAAGAGAAAACAGAAAGATCCAATACTCATATTCACAAGTCTCTCCTGTCGATCCTGGGCCGTCTTCAACTTCTAGGTCAATCAAAATCCACCTCACAACTCAATTACACAAACAACAGAAGTCTCCAGGCATACTATTCTTTCTGGAAAACAAACAGATACAAAACAATCAAGTCTCCAGATCCAAAATGAATTTCCTGTAGAAATCCTCTGATCCAAGACAAAACTCAAATTCCCAAAGAATCGGGTGCTGCTTCTATTCTGGAATAGCTTCCACCATGCTTCCACTGCGCAACTCTGATTCGAGAATGTTGTTGATGAACACAAGTATAAACTTGATCAACTTATCCCAGAATATTGTTCATCAAATTCTATAAAATCTCAGTGACCTATCCGATTCGGTCACAACACATCACAACAAAAATTCAACCCGAAACTTGATCCAATTAACCTGCCAACTTAAACTTATCTCTTTCTCAAAGAGCCCTCCTACTATGCTGAACCACCGGTAAAGCTCCAAGAACCAGGTCGAAACAGAACTCAAACTCTCGATGGATGCAAATCTCAATTCCTTCGAAGATATCCAGAAAATACCACTTCGATAACTCAAACATCCTCTAAAGATGTTTCAATCCAAACAAAAATCACTTAGAGAACTTCTGAACCATCACAAGTCACTCACTGCTACTACTGCTGCCAAAACTTCCTTATCCAAAACTCATCAAACCTCAAAGCTACACCAGCCTCTTCACAATAGATCCTTCAAAAGACGGATATATCTCAGGAAACTCGCTCCCAAACCAAGCTCAAAACACTCTGCCAAACTGAGTCTCAACTCAAATAAAGACAGAACTCCTTCCTAAAGTTGCCAAAATACCCTTTGCTGGCTTCAGAACTTCCAACTGATCTAAACTCAAGAAAAACCACTCACACGAGTGCAACACATCTTACAATCCAAAGATGAACTCTGAATCTTAAAAAGATTCCCTTTAGAGATTGGTACAATCCCTAGCACCAAACTGCCAAACTATTCAAGATGCCCAAACTGCCCTAGCAAACCACTTCCAATCTCAAACACTCAAACTCAAACTATTGGTAGTTGTGTTACACACACCACTACCCTATCTACCTTTATTACTTATATTGGAAAACCTAAACAGGTAACCCAATCTAATAGGTAGAAATAAATAATATATATATATATATATATATTCAAAATTACAAATACGCTCTCTCAAGAAGGACACCACTCCAGAATCTAGGTATTCGCTCAACCTAGAGCTCTGATACCACAATGTAGCGACCCAACTTCCATACTCCAGGAAGTCGCATCGCTAAGAAGAAAGAAAGGGATAGAAAAGAGAAAAGAAAGAAAAGAAAGAACAGACAGCATCAAAATCTCATAGCGGAACGAATAAATTATAATATATCACATAAAACTTTACATAGTATCATATACATCAGAGTAATACAGCTAATACACAAACTAGACAGTTATAAACATCTGTCTAGCAATTACAATTCAAGTATACCAGAGAAAACAGATACAACTCAAACACAGCGGAACCACTAAATATATCTACACGCTGAAGCCTCCTGCTCCATTATCTCCTCCAGAACTCGTCAAAGCAATCCCGAAACACTTGACTACTCATACATAATATGAGTACCCAAGAGTTTAATAAAACAGAAAATAAACACTCAGGTCAGACAGGGGTCTGGTGTGAGTAAACGGGGATAAAAGTTGCTTAACTTTATAAAATCCTTTGAAACAAAGGTATCACGTAAGACTTCCCACACATAAACATGGAAAAGTTTTTACCTTACGCTAACCAAAACATTTGATAGGAAATCCAGTGATATTATAATAGTGTCTAGGGTTTTCAAGTAAATAAGAAATAACCGAAATTGTTACATGATTAAATTCCAGCTACTAGCCACAAAAGTGGGTAATACAATCAAAACCGTAGAGTCTCGTAGGGAAAATGGGTTTCCATCAATGGCAGGGCTACTGGGGTACCGCCCGTCACAGTACGTGGCCTAGATCACCATACCGAGGAGTACTCCCACTCCCCTGCAATAAAAATCCGGAACCATTCCTTACTGAACAGTTCCAAACAAGACCACCCCGCAGATTGGTCGTCACCAACTGCCACACAGTCGAATATAAAGGGACCTCTAGACAGGAGTAAATCTTGCTCTCCAGTGGGAGCTACCCACGAAGCTTTGCTGCACCTCCCCTGTTTTAGCCATTCCCGGTTGATGAGGCTTAAGGTTACGATTACCTTTATAGGACACATAAATCTTAGAATGCTCATCATCCACCTGACGATGTTCTGAAAGCATTCAATCCATACAAGTTCGTTCCGGGTTCGAACGAAACCGAAGGCATTATCTCGTTACACTCGTATTGGAATCACCCTCAGAGTTAACGGCGATAATCCCTTGCACTCTAAATCACCATCTCGAATCTATAAGTACTATTCCGTCAAACTCATTACGGAGTCACCTACAGAGTTATACTGACGTATAGCCCTTACGCCTCGAGTCTTCACTTGCTCCACTTGGATTAACGACTTAACGTTTAATTGGAATCGATGTGGTTTTCGGAATTCCAAATATGGAAACCCGATCCCGGTCTCACCGAAACCAAACGCCATCTTAATGTCCAAGTTATACTTAAGGGTTTTAAACAATTAACTTATTTCATTATTATCTATTTCACATAGATAAATAAACTACATCTCACAATAGCTAATCACATTCATATCATAAACAGATAATCTGTATCATCCATAAACAGATAATCATCACAACCAAATAATTCATCCCAAACCATCATACTTAAACCAATCATCCATATCATACAGATACAACTAATCTCATTACTGAAATCACAACCATTCAACCAATAACACCAATAAGCAATGATTCTTTAACCATCAATTATAATTAATTTAAAATGAATTAAATTAATTATTTCTATCATTAATTAATTTAAATTGAATTAAATTAATTACCACATTTAAAACCTGCTTAATATCCATTAATTAATTAACCCAATTAATTAATCATTCACTAAGTATTTAACTTGATTAAACTTCTTTGATTAATCATCCTCTATTTACAATAAGTAATTAGTCCTTAATTAATTTTATAAATTAATTACCCTTAATCATAAGTAATTAACATTTAATTACTCATTTATTAATTAATTATAATTAATTATATTTATCCTTAATTAATTACAATTAATTAATCACTTAATTTAACTTAATCAAACAATCCTTAATTACATCATTAATTATAATAATTAATGATCTCTAATATTTATTTAATTAAAATTAATTACATTTAGTAATTAATCCAATTATTAATCACCTTGATTAATATTCAATTTAGTAATTAACTTTCTTTAATTACTCATTAACAAATTAATTATCCAATAATTAATCATCTTAATTAATTCCTTAATTAATTACAAAAGTAATTATCCAAATTACTAATTACATTCCAGTAATTATCATTATTACTTCCCTAAGTAATCCTGCTCCATTAATTACATTAAGTAATTACTCTCTTAAAAATCATTAAATGATTTACTTAAATTAATTAAACTAAATTAATTTACTTAAATAAATCACATATCAAAATTAATTACAATAAGTAATTAATTCCTTAATTACTTTAATAATTAATTATACTTAACAAATTACAATTAATTATATTCAATTAATTAATCTAGTTAATTATCAAAATTAATTACATTATTTAATTACTAAATTATCCTTAGATAATTATCACCATTTATTAATTAACAACATTTCACTAATTATATACTTACGAAAATTTAAATTAGATTAATAAATCATTTCTAATTAATATTAATCTAAATCATTATTTAAAATCAAATAATTAAGTAAATCCTTAATTATCTTAAATCTTTTTCAAAATAATTTAATTACTTATCAAATGACTCATTTATGTTCAAAATATATTAAAACAATATATTTTTAATTTTAAATTCAAATTCCATTTAAAAATTTGATATTTAAAATGTTTAGCTATTTAAACAATGATCCAAATTAAAATAATTATAAACCTTAAAATAAAATGAATGTTTAAAGAACATTCATTACTTAGATATAAAAGAGAAGTTTAAACCAAAATTACTTGACTAAAATAAATCAAACTTGAGAGTAGATTGATTACTTCAACTTCAATTTTAAATTAACATTTCATATTTCAAATATTAAAAGAAATAATTTTTTTCTAAGTTTAAACTTTATTTGAAATCAAATTTCATTTTCAAATTCACTTTTAAACATTTGAATATGTTCATCATTTTTAAATTTACAACTGTTTGAAATCAAAACTGAAATTGTTTTTAACTAAATTTCAAAACCAATTTAAATCTTGTTTAAAACATTTAAATCTGTTCAAAATTTAAAAAATAACAAAACTGTTTTAATCAAATTCTGGTTTTTAAAAAAACAAACCTGAAACTGTTTTAATCTTGATTTAAAACTGAAATTAAATCTTGTTTAAATTTAAGATTTTCATTTTTAAAAACTTTGAATTTCAAACTTTATTTGAATTCAGTTTCAACTTCCACTTAAATCAAGTTGCAACTTTAAAATATGAATTCATTCAAAAATTTAAAACTGCAAAATCTACAGATTTATCAACCTGCAACTAAACTAACCCGAGTGACCCCTCTATTTACTTCGAGTTCCTAAACCATCTACTCCGAGTCAAATACAAAAATACCCGAGCAACCCTCGAGTCAAAATACCCTGCACATCAGAAGTTCACCAGAACTTGAGAAACCACTGCAAACCTATCAACAGTCCTTTAGCTCGCTTCCGACCACCATCATCGCTGCAATTCCGGCAGACCCTTCCTTGATGATCCCTCTACAACCTCTCAAAAACTAGCAACACTTGTTCAACAGAGGGTATGTGCAGAACTAAGAGCTGCAACCCTAAAAACAAGGGTTTTTGAAACCTGTAAAACCCCAAAATCACCTCCTCCCTTCTGATCATCTATCCCAAATTTTCCTCGCTTCTCACATCAACATTCTACCTACAGGAATCATTCTAACCCCCCAAATTTCACTAACCTATCAGATACTTCCAAATTTCCACTTCTGCTTAAAACAGAAATGTTTTCTCCCCAACATTTTATTTCAACTGTAATATTTGTTTTAAAATTTCTAATTTCAAACATGCATTCTAATTTATACACTTGCTCTAATAATTTAAGATGTTTGATTACCTTTATTATTATTATTATATATTTTTTTCAAAAAAAACCAATACTGTATTTACTTATAACAGGGACACAGATTTTATTTAGCTTGATTATAATTTATAAACTTGAATTTATACTAAACAAACAAATATTGTTTACTTGCTAATCCGAACAGAAAACCGAACCAGGTGGAAATAAATTTCCCATTCAAATCTTGGTTTCAAAAGTAGTGACAGGTATGTATATAGTTTCTGGCATCAGCTACATATATATATACATATACATACATACATATATATATGTGTGTGTGTGTGTGTGTGTATCCACAAATCTCATCACAATATAATCAAATAAACATGCTTACTACTATCAGATCACATGCACAGATAATTCTAAAGAAATCTTTAAAGATTTTGAAGTCATTCATCCAACAATGAAGGCACTGTAGTTCAAATCTTAGCAGTTTGGTAATTTTTTTTATGACAATTTTGTTTGAACTTGAGTTTTAGTTCATTTCTTAAGTATTAATTTTTAAAGAAAAGATCTGCTTTTAAAATAGAGGTTTACTCACATTTTAATGAAGGTGTAGAGAACAATTCAGAGAAGCATTTTCACCATTTTCCTGAAACCTGATTGCTAGTTGAAGATGCTTGCCTGATGTTGATTAATAAAACTGCAATTTGCCTCCAATTTGATTTCAAAGTTATTGCATGCAGACCCATCTTCATTGCACAGATTTTAAATTGGACTTCATATTTATGTTGTACTTTGTTATTCAGATATGCAGATTTGGGTTTGCAGATTTTGACTAGAATTGGCTTTGCAGATATGAAGTTGTTTGCAGATTTTAACTTGAAGTTTGTTTGCAGAATTGGTTTTGAAATTGCAGATTCAACATGCATTTGTTTTAAGTTTTGAAATCCTTTTTTTTTTACAAATTTGGTTTTCAGATTTTTCAATTTGAAGAGAAAGTGTTTTTAACAAATGCATTTGTTATGTTTTTTTATCAAAATAATTTAAAATAAAAAGTTTTAAAACAAATGCCACTTGTTATGTTATTATGATAAATGTTTTACAAGTGTCTCTTTATGTTTTAAGATTTTAACACATATTCATTACTAATATAAAAGCAATTCTAAATTTGTAAATGTATTTAAATTTATTTTAAACCATTACTAATTTGTTTTTAGCATGTTTCAAATGATTTATTAAAATTAGCCTATAAATAAATACATATACACTTCTTTATAAAACTATACATTTACATTTAAATGCTTGTTTAATTATTTTTAAAATAATATTCTTTATGAAACTAAATTTCAAAAGAAAAGATTTTTAAAAGAAAAGAAAGGTTGAATTCAATTTTATTCAAAAGTTTTAAATCAAATGTTATACTTTAACAAAAATGAACTAAATCTTATTTCAAAAAAAGCAATTTTTAAAATAAAACAAAACAAACTTTTATTATAAAACAAAATTTAAACAAAACAAATTCTTACTTACATTTCTATAAAATTATAAGAAAGATTTTTAACACAAACTTTTGAAAAGTTAACAATACTAAATTCAATTAAATTAAATCAATTTACAAATTATACATTTATATAATATTTAGGAAATATCCTTTATTTAATATAAATTAAAATTAAAACCAAATCCTCTATTTACAATGTATAAACATTTATACAAATAAAATATTTTTAAATCAGTTTAGAAAGATAAATTATTACTTAAATATTTTAACATTTGAAAAGAATACCATTAACAAACTAAATAATTATAAATTTTCAAAAGAGAATTTCTGTTTGAATTAATTTATTAAATCAATATTTCAAATTTTAAAATAATTATTAAAGAAATTATTAAATAAATATTGCCTAAATTTCCGAGACTTCACAGTCTCGGGGATGACACGGGATGGGGTCGGGTTATTCTCGTAGCTAATTTTTAAACAGTTTCAAGTTTAAACAGAAGCAAGTTTTAAGTTTTAATAAAAGAAAACTGGCTTATATCTTTTCTTAAATGAATTTCTTTTATACAAAATAAATGTTTTGGTTCAACTTAAATTTGTTAAGTTGTATTTTTAAGTTATTTAAGAAAATAAAAGAGAATGTATTAAATTCGTATATTAATGATAATTAAGTAACTAATAAGATAAATGTTTTATCTTAAATCTAATTAAGGTTTTGATGACTAAAGATTAAAAGAAAAAATATAATTAAGGATGAATAATTAATGATTTGAAGATTAATTAACCAAGAGTTTAAAGGTTTATTAATTAAAGAATAATTAATTAAGGGTAATTAATTTCTTAAAGATAATTACTTAATTAAAAAAAGTATAATTAATTAATGATTAAAGCTGATTAATTAAAGGATTAATTAAGGAATAATTAATTAATATGGTTAATTAATTAAAATAATTAATTCGAAGATAATTAATTAAATAAAAAATTAATTAATTAATGTAAGTAATTAGGGATAATCACTTATTGTAATTTTATTCTTTAATGATAATAGATTAAGATTTAATTAATTATGTAATTAACTTAATGTTAATTTAATTAAGGTAATTAATTAAGGATAATTAGTTAAAGGACAATTACATAATTAAGAGGTTAATTATTTGGTGATCAAGGGTTAACTGATTTATTAATTGAGATCAATCAATTAATGTTTTGTGGTTACTTAATTAAAATAATTTATAATTAATTAATGTTAATTAACCAGGTTTAGTAAATTATTCATAAGTAATTAAATATGATTTGAATTAATCAGACAATTAACTGATTTTGCTTATGGATGTTTGGATTCTATTGGATGATTGAATTGTTTGATATCCCTGATTGTGATGCTCTGTTTGATTTGAGCAATCTTTAATGTAATTTATTATCTGTGATATATATCTATGATCTGTGAATGAAAGATAAGCGTTATAGTTTATACCGCTTATCAAATATAAACGTTATAGTTTATACCGCTTATCAAATATTTTGCTGTATTTGCATATGTACCGATTGATGATGTTGCACTCCTATTGTGTAAACCCCTGGACCACACTATACACACACTAATATGGAGTGCACGAGGAAATGGGTTAAGTCACAGATTTTTGAAATTGTTTTAAAAATTGAATTTTTGAATCCAAATGGTTTTGGAAATGGATTGAGTTTAAAGTGAAAAGTTTTTGAAAAGGAATTTCAAAGATAAAAGTTATCTTTGAATAACTTAATTCAGTTTTTGGAATTTGATTTAAATTTGAGCTTAAAATTTGAAATTGGATTCTATTTATAATTTAAAGGGTTACACATGTTTATATGGGTTTTAAACCATTTTAAAAGTGTTGTTTTTGGAATTTAAATCTAACCCAAAGACTTTAACTTGTATGAATGAAATCGGATTTTTCCGAAATAAAAACTATTTGTTTTTCAAATAATAAAAGCTTTCACATAAGAATTGAATTCCCCATTTGTATTAAAGGAATTTCAAATTTGAAATGAAATGGTTTTCCAAGTTATGAATAAATCTTTGGAAACGTGTTTTGAAAGCTATAAATTAAACCTTTAATTTAAAGATTTAATGAGATAATCCAATTGAAATAGAAATTGTTATGGAAATGTATGAATGGATCTTCGTGAAACTACGTAAACTTTGTGAAATAAATCTTTTTGTTAAAAAATTTGAAATGGTAATTGGTTAAAACCATTTAAAATAAAATTTTCGGATTTTAAAAAGTTGTGACTTAACTGAAATCCCATATCCATATGTTTTTAAATATTGCGCTCATTTTTTGGTTTTGTAACGATCCTGAATTTTGAACAATTTAAAATTGAAGATATTTAATTAATTTTAAATATTTGAGATAATTTTAAATTGAATTCCAATAAAACTATGAAGTTGACGATTAAATTTTTGAATTTAATCTATTTAAAGTTGAATAGAAATTTGAATTTAACTTTGAAGTTGAAATTGAATATTGAAGTTGTATCTAAAATTCCAACTAATGACTTAGAAGAAAATTAATAAATTTGTAGTTAGTTTCAATAACATTTTTCATTTATTTAAATAAAATAGAATAAGATTTTAAATCAATATAAAATCAATAAATAAATATACATAGTAAAAATTCAAACAACATATTTATAAAACTTTGAAAAATATAATGTAATTACATTTGAGAAAATTTAACAACATAATTTTAAACAAAATAATTGGATTTAAAATAAGAAAGAAAAAAATAAATAAGAAAAGATAAATAAAATAAATAAATAAATTAAGAAGTATACGCTGCCTTACTTCCATCAGCTACGAACACGCCTAAGATTATGCCTTTCATCATGCCGTAAACCATACCCTAAATCACGATCTCCTTCCCCATAAAACACGAACCCCTTTCCTCCTTTACACAAAATCAAACACACGAAGAAAGAAAAAAAAGGGCAGCCTCGTGACTTTTCTTTCGCTCCTCTTTGCAATTTTAGGGCTCCGTTCGTCTTTGTTCGCCTTCAGAAATTAGGGCTTCGACTTCAATCTCGCTCGCGTGCCCAATTCGTTTGCGTGCTCTTCATTTCGTTTGCAAAGGTGAGTTCTCTCACGATTAATCAGTATTCAAGTGTTTAAATTTGTTGAATTGGTTGCTTGGTAGCATGCTATGAATTGGTATTTTTTTCTGGCTTCCATTTGCTCGGTTAATTTGCATGCTATGATTTGGGGCTATCTGCTATCACTTACGCGGTTACTTGAATCTGAACTAACAAGAACAGTTGCTTTGTGGATTTGCGTTTAAACTGATAAGAGCAGATGCTATTGTTTTAAGTTTAAACTGATAAGAGCAGATGCTATTTCATGTTCTGTTTTAAACTGTTAAGAACAAATACTCTGTGTAATTTGTTTCTTTTTACTAATAAGAACAGATGCTATTTGGGATTTATTTTAAAACTGTTAAGAACCAATGCTATTTAATTCTAATTTAAACTGATGAGGAATAGATGCTATTTATTGGGTTTTGAGCTAATAAGAACAGATGCAAGATGATATTGAAGTAATCTGTTTGTATGTATATGAGTTTCTGGAAATTAGTATGTACTTATATATATTAATGTATATATATGTGATTCAGGATTTTATACATCTGTTCTTGGCCTTGAACTGAGTTTTTTTTAAAAAGAAATCCATCATAAACTAGTTGATATCAGGTTGGATTTGTTATAGAAAAAAAAATCTGTAGCCTTTGAACAAGTACAGCAGTCAATAAATTTCTAATACATAAATAAGAAACTGCTCTGTGTTCTTTGTTTAGCCTCAAAATGTTTAAGTTGGTTAGCTGTGCATGTGAATATATAGGAATAAGTATGTTGTATGATTGTTTGTTGATGAATGTTTTTGTGTGAACATATATAAATATGTATGTATGTTGTTATTGCCTGGAATCTGCAAAACTAAAACTAACTAAGATTGTCAATATAAAACTCATTTCCCTGGACTTAATACTCTGTTATGATTTGTTGTGAAATCAAAATATGTTGTTTAATACAAATTTTTATAGGTAAACTATGCATGCTTATAAATTGTAAATAGATATATATGAAAGTGCCTGCAAAGTATGTGTTTGAGAACAGTAACATGATTGTGCATGTGTGATCTTCAAAACTTCAAACTTATGTTTGACTTCTGAACTCTCTTTTAACTTGTTTACCGAATTGAACTTAAATGTTTGAATAAATTATGTTTGCCTAGAATGGTGTAACTCTAAAAGTTCATGAACTACATATGTTTGCCTGTAGCTTGAAAAAAATAAAGTTACACAAAAATCAAATTTGCCTAGAATAAAAATTCATATGTTATAAGTTAATGTTTCAGGGCTTACCAATAGAATCAGTAATTAAATTCAATCATTTTTAGATCAAAAGTTAAAAATTTACAGTATTTTAATAAAGTGCAGTTTCAATTTACTGTATTCTACATTTTTGATCAAGATCAGTTGATCCTTGCTTTTGAATTGGATGAACTGTTTTCTGGAAGTAGTTATATACCATTGATCATAGAAATTTTTTTGAATTTGGCTTTAATTGATAATAATTTTAGAACTGGTAATTTAAGGGTTCATTGCTTATAAATTTGGATTCTCTTCCATCACTGCAAATTTATGAAATCATGATTTATCAAATCATGTTGGGATTTACCTGTAAGCTTAAAAATGCAGTCAAACTAATAAAATGAGGGCTCTTGTGACACTTGAACTTTTGTGGTCTAACTTGTGCACATTGGTCATTGTTGATGTTCTTCTCTTATGTACATTTGTGATCTTCATTAGCACGTACTCTGTCATTGCTATATTGAGATCATCAAGTAGCTTACTGTGTTCACTTGAATACTTTGTATTTCCATAGGTTTGATATGTCCACCTGAGTTTGATGCGTTGGCATATGCTCTGCCTTTGAGCTTCTGTGTTGACTGCATTATTGTGCCTGGGTTTTTCTCACTGATCATCTGTATACATATAATTGTATGCTTCTCGGTTGCACTGTGGTTGGGTCTGCATCCCTTTGTTTGATCATTAGTTGTGCTTCTAACTCGAAGTAAGTGAGATGAGAACTCGAAGTGAAAGAGTGGGTGTCTCGGGTTTATTGGTTGCAGGTTTTAAAAGTCTGTAATTTTACAGTTTTTAAAATCTTGAATGAAACTCTTATTTTAAAGATTTAAAATTTAATCAAATGTAAGATTAAACTGAATTCAAATGCAGTTTGAAATTCAAAGTTTTTAAAAATGAAACTTTAATGTTTAAACAAGTTTAAAATTCTGTAAAGTATGTATGTTTTCTGCAGACCTGTAAATTGTTTTGTCTCTGATGTTGTTTCATTTGGCACTAGTTGCTTTGTGCACTTCTTTGTGGTCTTGTGGCCGCATATGTACATGCTTCGAGTGGTGTTATTCGCTTGCCCCTTGCTTAGTTGTAGCTGAACAGTTCACATTGCTGTTGCATGCCTGCTTCGACATTGCTGGTTGTATTGCTTTGTCTGATGCCTTCTTGACTCTTTTATCTGTGCTTTTGTGTGGCGCATACGTGTTGGCGAGGCAGTGCACATGTGTGCAAAGTATACGTGTGTACTGCAGCCACACGGGATTGACAGATTTTAAAATTTTAAGTTGTTAATAATGAAAATCCATAATAGATTTAAATTGATTCATTTGTTTCGTCATCTCTGTCACCATTTTATTCAGTTCATTGCAAATTTATTTACTTGAGTTAAGATTAATCCTGACTCGAGTGTTTCGTGTTTTGCAATTAACGCTCGGGTCAGACCGAGTATTTTTACAGCTTGAAGATTTTCAGGCTGCGAAGTTAGAGAGAGGGGATTTCGGCATTCACTAAAGTTTTAAAGAGATTTTTCTTGTATTTAATAAAAGATATATTCCGCTGTATAAAAAAATTTAATGCATTGTACAAACTCTGTATATAAAAGAAAAATTCATTTATGAATAATATTATTATTATTCTGTGATTCTGTGGCTGATTCTGTTTAAACTCTATAAACTGACTAACAATCCGTCATTTTGAACGTGTCTAGTTGGTTTAATTACCGACTAGAGGCGGTCAGAGCGGCGGGTCGTTACAAAAGTGGTATCAGAGCTTTGGTTTACTCAAAGCTCAGTTTATGATGTTTAATATGAATAGTTACTAGAACCACTATAAAGAAAGTGCTTTTCAAATTTAAAGAAGTATAAAATTGTTTTCTTTAAAATAAAAGGTATTTTGAAAGTTTGAATTATTTTGAAAATTCCCCTCTCTAAATGTGAGTGTGCGATAGTTTATATTCGGTGAGGTCTCATTAGATTTGAGTTTCAATCGTTCGGAAACTCAATATCGAATTATTGAGATCTATGAAAAATGAAATATGAGTTAAGTGAATTAATGAATTGGTTTAAATTGGTTTAAATCGAATAACTTGAATATTTCGAGTAATAATTGTGAAATAAAGGGATATGTTAATTTGGTTATAACCAAGAGAATTATTGAATTATCACTCGAGAATTTGACTTTGAATTCTTTTGAAATTGATTTCGAATGTGGTGAAGAATTATTTAGTGAATAAATGAATTATAAGTATTTAACTTATAATATGGATTTTGGGTATATAACTGAGTTATATAAATTGAATTGAATTGAATTGAATTAATAAAAAGATTTATAAATTGAAGTTTTATAAATAGAAAAGGAATTTATGAAGATTGTTTATAAATTCGAAATCAATTGAATTTAATAAGTAAATTGTTGTAGCTTATTAAAGGAGTTATATCCACGATTTTGGACAGTGGGTAATCCTTTAAAAATAAAAAAATAAGTTGTAGAAATGATGAAATTGGTTGACAAAGCATATTCACGATTTTGGACAGTGAATATATTATTGAATAAAACAGATATGTTTTAGAGAAGTGATATTATGAAATGAAATTTAATTGTTGATTTAACTGTATGAATCAAACTGAGTTTGATGTATAGTTTATATTTCAAGTTTAGACTAATGTCTAAAATGATTAATGTGGAAATATGAATTTGATGGAACTAAATTGATGAACAATTTACTAAAGAACTAGTTGACTATTTTTTTGAAATAGAAAGTAAATGCATAGTTCAAATAGAATTTAAATTTCGAATTTGAAGTTGTCAACATGATAATCCATTATAGGTTTAAATAGACTCAGTGATGAATTTGAATTTAAACGTGCGGAGAATTAAATTAAGTGGAAAACTTAATATTGAAAAGTTGAAATCGGTTTAAAACTGATATTGTGAAAAGTATGAAGAATTCAAACTATTGAATTCAAACTATTGAATTAAGTTGAAGTTGAAAAAGTTAATAGTTTTAAAGATGTTTTAAAATGCATTAACTATCGAATGCATAGATTTCAACATTCAATTGTTGAAATAGGCATTTCGAAAAATTAAGGAAATGGTAGACTATAACACTATTGTTATAGTAAATGGTTTCCGGAAGGAAATGTTGTTTATAGTATTGGGATTTATATATCTATCTTAAATCCGAATCCCTATACTAGTGATTTTGAGTTGTCGTAACGATGTTTTACGCAACATTCGTTTTAACTCAAATAAATGTGTTTAAAAGAATGATTTCCTTAAAGAATGGAATATATACTTAATTTTGATTCAAGTATATCGAATATTTTCAAAGTGTTGAAAGTGAATGAATTTGTGAATTACTTATTATTGAATAAGTATGGAAATGTTTTCCAATATGAAATGAAAAGTTTGAAATTTTATCTTTTAAAGATAAATTGAGAAATGAATATTTGAAATTAGTTTCAAATGGCTAAGTGTGAAAATTTTATATCTTGTAAAGATATTATTTTGAGAAATTTGAACGATTAGTTCAATTTGGAAAATTTTCAAAGGATTGAATCTTCAGTTAAAATTGAGTTTAACTTTGACACCAAAAATAATATAAGTTCAGCTTTGAATTTTGGATAGTCGATTGGGATTGTATGTCTAACATTGTGAATTGATGACATAGCATTTGATCTCTATTAAATATATATCTGTGGTGGCGGAGAATTTATTCTTTTAGCTTAACACCCTTCTCTGAGACGTACGAGCTTAGAGGTTATATATCGATAGACATCAATTATGTGTTGAGAATTGACGATGTAACGTGAAATCCAAATCGAATGTGAAGTCGATAATGAATTGGATTATGAATGTGAATTAGGTTTGAAATAACCTTAAATTTTCAAATCGATTTAGAGGAAAATTTTAAACGTGATGGAAAATTGGAATCCTCTATTTGTTGTGAATGTGAATTGAGTTTTCGTAACTTATATATGTGAATCTAATCGAAAACCATCAGTTTAGAAAGTCATTATTATGAAAGTCCTGTGTAAGTTTACATAGGTATGATAAGTACGAAATGTGAAATGAAGTACTATATGTATATGACATATGTTTTCTAAAAACTGAGGATATGGAAATATACCTTCCATTTATTATGTGTGAAAGTGATTGGAACTCGGTGGAGTGTCCATTGTAAATCGTAGCTACGTAGAATTCCATTAGTGGAATGTCCAATGGGACTGATTTGATATCCCCCACGATGGATCATCGTGTTTGGGATTACGTGATTGATGCTGGCGTAATTCGTGGGGTGTGATGCCTACAGTTACAAGCGATTCCACTGAGATAGTGGCGCAACCGCCGAGTAAACTGCGATCTGGAAACCGAAGCGTAATTCGAGGGGCGTGATGCCTAAGGCTACGAGCGATTCTACTGAGATAGTAGCGTAACCGCCGTGTGGACCGCGATCTAAGGCGATAACCATGGCGAAATTCAGGAGTGATGAGAAATCTGAGATTACAAGCGATTCTACTGAGATAGTAGCGAAACCGCCGGGTAAACTGTGATCCATGGGGGAACGGACTTTCCATATCCATTTTTAAAAGATTTTTAAAAAGTATTTTCACTGGGAGTTGAAGCAAGTATGTTTAGTACTTGGAGATTTTTAGTCTTGCGCCTGGCCAGCGTATGCCTAAAGTCTGTGAGAACGACGATGGACTTGTTAAACTTTGAGTTATCAAGTATTTTCAAACTTTGAACAGAAAATCAATAATCTGAAATTAGAATTACATAATTCTAACTTAATGAACTAAGGAAGAAGATCTTTTTGAATATTTTGAAAGCACACAGCTTTGGATAAGATATATTATGCAAATATTTAGCATGAAAGATTTAAAGTTTAAAAATCTGAGTTTTGTAAGTCAAAAAAAAAATTTGGTAAAAGACTTTTGTGTCTTGGTTATTGAAATCGATGAACAAAACTAGTGAAATGGAATAAGTGGAATGAATCCTATATTTATTTATGAGTTTGAAACTTGGTAAAATTGTGTAGGATATAAATATCGGTGAGATTTTAGCAATCGTTTTTCCTAACTTATAATTTCGGGACGAAATTCTTTTAAGTAGGGGAGATTGTAACGATCCTGAATTTTGAACAATTTAAAAATGAAGATATTTAATTAATTTTAAATATTTGAGATAATTTTAAATTGAATTCCAATAAAACTATGAAGTTGACGATTAAATTTTTGAATTTAATCTATTTAAAGTTGAATAGAAATTTGAATTTAACTTTGAAGTTGAAATTGAATATTGAAGTTGTATCTAAAATTCCAACTAATGACTTAGAAGAAAATTAATAAATTTGTAGTTAGTTTCAATAACATTTTTCATTTATTTAAATAAAATAGAATAAGATTTTAAATCAATATAAAATCAATAAATAAATATACATAGTAAAAATTCAAACAACATATTTATAAAACTTTGAAAAATATAATGTAATTACATTTGAGAAAATTTAACAACATAATTTTAAACAAAATAATTGGATTTAAAATAAGAAAGAAAAAAATAAATAAGAAAAGATAAATAAAATAAATAAATAAATTAAGAAGTATACGCTGCCTTACTTCCATCAGCTACGAACACGCCTAAGATTATGCCTTTCATCATGCCGTAAACCATACCCTAAATCACGATCTCCTTCCCCATAAAACACGAACCCCTTTCCTCCTTTACACAAAATCAAACACACGAAGAAAGAAAAAAAATGGCAGCCTCGTGACTTTTCTTTCGCTCCTCTTTGCAATTTTAGGGCTCCGTTCGTCTTCGTTCGCCTTCAGAAATTAGGGCTTCGACTTCAATCTCGCTCGCGTGCCCAATTCGTTTGCGTGCTCTTCATTTCGTTTGCAAAGGTGAGTTCTCTCACGATTAATCAGTATTCAAGTGTTTAAATTTGTTGAATTGGTTGCTTGGTAGCATGCTATGAATTGGTATTTTTTTTCTGGCTTCCATTTGCTCGGTTAATTTGCATGCTATGATTTGGGGCTATCTGCTATCACTTACGCGGTTACTTGAATCTGAACTAACAAGAACAGTTGCTTTGTGGATTTGCGTTTAAACTGATAAGAGCAGATGCTATTGTTTTAAGTTTAAACTGATAAGAGCAGATGCTATTTCATGTTCTGTTTTAAACTGTTAAGAACAAATACTCTGTGTAATTTGTTTCTTTTTACTAATAAGAACAGATGCTATTTGGGATTTATTTTAAAACTGTTAAGAACCAATGCTATTTAATTCTAATTTAAACTGATGAGGAATAGATGCTATTTATTGGGTTTTGAGCTAATAAGAACAGATGCAAGATGATATTGAAGTAATCTGTTTGTATGTATATGAGTTTCTGGAAATTAGTATGTACTTATATATATATATATTAATGTATATATATGTGATTCAGGATTTTATACATCTGTTCTTGGCCTTGAACTGAGTTTTTTTTTAAAAAGAAATCCATCATAAACTAGTTGATATCAGGTTGGATTTGTTATAGAAAAAAAAATCTGTAGCCTTTGAACAAGTACAGCAGTCAACAATTTCTAATACATAAATAAGAAACTGCTCTGTGTTCTTTGTTTAGCCTCAAAATGTTTAAGTTGGTTAGCTGTGCATGTGAATATATAGGAATAAGTATGTTGTATGATTGTTTGTTGATGAATGTTTTTGTGTGAACATATATAAATATGTATGTATGTTGTTATTGCCTGGAATCTGCCAAACTAAAACTAACTAAGATTGTCAATATAAAACTCATTTCCCTGGACTTAATACTCTGTTAGGATTTGTTGTGAAATCAAAATATGTTGTTTAATACAAATTTTTATAGGTAAACTATGCATGCTTATAAATTGTAAATAGATATATATGAAAGTGCCTGCAAAGTATGTGTTTGAGAACAGTAACATGATTGTGCATGTGTGATCTTCAAAACTTCAAACTTATGTTTGACTTCTGAACTCTCTTTTAACTTGTTTACCGAATTGAACTTAAATGTTTGAATAAATTATGTTTGCCTAGAATGGTGTAACTCTAAAAGTTCATGAACTACATATGTTTGCCTGTAGCTTGAAAAAAATAAAGTTACACAAAAATCAAATTTGCCTAGAATAAAAATTCATATGTTATAAGTTAATGTTTCAGGGCTTACCAATAGAATCAGTAATTAAATTCAAGCATTTTTAGATCAAAAGTTAAAAATTTACAGTATTTTAATAAAGTGCAGTTTCAATTTACTGTATTCTACATTTTTGATCAAGATCAGTTGATCCTTGCTTTTGAATTGGATGAACTGTTTTCTGGAAGTAGTTATATACCATTGATCATAGAATTTTTTTTGAATTTGGCTTTAATTGATAATAATTTTAGAACTGGTAATTTAAGGGTTCATTGCTTATAAATTTGGATTCTCTTCCATCACTGCAAATTTATGAAATCATGATTTATCAAATCATGTTGGGATTTACCTGTAAGCTTAAAAATGCAGCCAAACTAATAAAATGAGGGCTCTTGTGACACTTGAACTTTTGTGGTCTGACTTGTGCACATTGGTCATTGTTGATGTTCTTCTCTTATGTACATTTGTGATCTTCATTAGCACGTACTCTGTCATTGCTATATTGAGATCATCAAGTAGCTTACTGTGTTCACTTGAATACTTTGTATTTCCATAGGTTTGATATGTCCACCTGAGTTTGATGCGTTGGCATATGCTCTGCCTTTGAGCTTCTGTGTTGACTGCATTGTTGTGCCTGGGTTTTTCTCACTGATCATCTGTATACATATAATTGTATGCTTCTCGGTTGCACTGTGGTTGGGTCTGCATCCCTTTGTTTGATCATTAGTTGTGCTTCTAACTCGAAGTAAGTGAGATGAGAACTCGAAGTGAAAGAGTGGGTGTCTCGGGTTTATTGGTTGCAGGTTTTAAAAGTCTGTAATTTTACAGTTTTTAAAATCTTGAATGAAACTCTTATTTTAAAGATTTAAAATTTAATCAAATGTAAGATTAAACTGAATTCAAATGCAGTTTGAAATTCAAAGTTTTTAAAAATGAAACTTTAATGTTTAAACAAGTTTAAAATTCTGTAAAGTATGTATGTTTTCTGCAGACCTGTAAATTGTTTTGTCTCTGATGTTGTTTCATTTGGCACTAGTTGCTTTGAGCACTTCTTTGTGGTCTTGTGGCCGCATATGTACATGCTTCGAGTGGTGTTATTCGCTTGCCCCTTGCTTAGTTGTAGCTGAACAGTTCACATTGCTGTTGCATGCCTGCTTCGACATTGTTGGTTGTATTGCTTTGTCTGATGCCTTCTTGACTCTTTTATCTGTGCCTTTGTGTGGCGCATACGTGTTGGCGAGGCAGTGCACATGTGTGCAAAGTATACGTGTGTACTGCAGCCACACGGGATTGACAGATTTTAAAATTTTAAGTTGTTAATAATGAAAATCTATAATAGATTTAAATTGATTCATTTGTTTCGTCATCTCTGTCACCATTTTATTCAGTTCATTGCAAATTTATTTACTTGAGTTAAGATTAATCCTGACTCGAGTGTTTCGTGTTTTGCAATTAACGCTCGGGTCAGACCGAGTATTTTTGCAGCTTGAAGATTTTCAGGCCGCGAAGTTAGAGAGAGGGGATTTCGGCATTCACTAAAGTTTTAAAGAGATTTTTCTTGTATTTAATAAAAGATATATTCCGCTGTATAAAAAAATTTAATGCATTGTACAAACTCTGTATATAAAAGAAAAATTCATTTATGAATAATATTATGATTATTCTGTGATTCTGTGGCTGATTCTGTTTAAACTCTATAAACTGACTAACAATCCGTCATTTTGAACGTGTCTAGTTGGTTTAATTACCGACTAGAGGCGGTCAGAGCGGCGGGTCGTTACAAAAGTGGTATCAGAGCTTTGGTTTACTCAAAGCTCAGTTTATGATGTTTAATATGAATAGTTACTAGAACCACTATAAAGAAAGTGCTTTTCAAATTTAAAGAAGTATAAAATTGTTTTCTTTAAAATAAAAGGTATTTTGAAAGTTTGAATTATTTTGAAAATTCCCCTCTCTAAATGTGAGTGTGCGATAGTTTATATTCGGTGAGGTCTCATTAGATTTGAGTTTCCATCGTTCGGAAACTCAATATCGAATTATTGAGATCTATGAAAAATGAAATATGAGTTAAGTGAATTAATGAATTGGTTTAAATTGGTTTAAATCGAATAACTTGAATATTTCGAGTAATAATTGTGAAATAAAGGGATATGTTAATTTGGTTATAACCAAGAGAATTATTGAATTATCACTCGAGAATTTGACTTTGAATTCTTTTGAAATTGATTTCGAATGTGGTGAAGAATTATTTAGTGAATAAATGAATTATAAGTATTTAACTTATAATATGGATTTTGGGTATATAACTGAGTTATATAAATTGAATTGAATTGAATTAATAAAAAGATTTATAAATTGAAGTTTTATAAATAGAAAAGGAATTTATGAAGATTGTTTATAAATTCGAAATCAATTGAATTTAATAAGTAAATTGTTGTAGCTTATTAAAGGAGTTATATCCACGATTTTGGACAGTGGGTAATCCTTTAAAAATAAAAAAATAAGTTGTAGAAATGATGAAATTGGTTGACAAAGCATATTCACGATTTTGGACAGTGAATATATTATTGAATAAAACAGATATGTTTTAGAGAAGTGATATTATGAAATGAAATTTAATTGTTGATTTAACTGTATGAATCAAACTGAGTTTGATGTAAAGTTTATATTTCAAGTTTAGACTAATGTCTAAAATGATTAATGTGGAAATATGAATTTGATGGAACTAAATTGATGAACAATTTACTAAAGAACTAGTTGACTATTTTTTTGAAATAGAAAGTAAATGCAAAGTTCAAATAGAATTTAAATTTCGAATTTGAAGTTGTCAACATGATAATCCATTATAGGTTTAAATAGACTCAGTGATGAATTTGAATTTAAACGTGCGGAGAATTAAATTAAGTGGAAAACTTAATATTGAAAAGTTGAAATCGGTTTAAAACTGATATTGTGAAAAGTATGAAGAATTCAAACTATTGAATTCAAACTATTGAATTAAGTTGAAGTTGAAAAAGTTAATAGTTTTAAAGATGTTTTAAAATGCATTAACTATCGAATGCATAGATTTCAACATTCAATTGTTGAAATAGGCATTTCGAAAAATTAAGGAAATGGTAGACTATAACACTATTGTTATAGTAAATGGTTTCCGGAAGGAAATGTTGTTTATAGTATTGGGATTTATATATCTATCTTAAATCCGAATCCCTATACTAGTGATTTTGAGTTGTCGTAACGATGTTTTACGCAACATTCGTTTTAACTCAAATAAATGTGTTTAAAAGAATGATTTCCTTAAAGAATGGAATATATACTTAATTTTGATTCAAGTATATCGAATATTTTCAAAGTGTTGAAAGTGAATGAATTTGTGAATTACTTATTATTGAATAAGTATGGAAATGTTTTCCAATATGAAATGAAAAGTTTGAAATTTTATCTTTTAAAGATAAATTGAGAAATGAATATTTGAAATTAGTTTCAAATGGCTAAGTGTGAAAATTTTATATCTTGTAAAGATATTATTTTGAGAAATTTGAACGATTAGTTCAATTTGGAAATTTTTCAAAGGATTGAATCTTCAGTTAAAATTGAGTTTAACTTTGACACCAAAAATAATATAAGTTCAGCTTTGAATTTTGGATAGTCGATTGGGATTGTATGTCTAACATTGTGAATTGATGACATAGCATTTGATCTCTATTAAATATATATCTGTGGTGGCGGAGAATTTATTCTTTTAGCTTAACACCCTTCTCTGAGACGTACGAGCTTAGAGGTTATATATCGATAGACATCAATTATGTGTTGAGAATTGACGATGTAACGTGAAATCCAAATCGAATGTGAAGTCGATAATGAATTGGATTATGAATGTGAATTAGGTTTGAAATAACCTTAAATTTTCAAATCGATTTAGAGGAAAATTTTAAACGTGATGGAAAATTGGAATCCTCTATTTGTTGTGAATGTGAATTGAGTTTTCGTAACTTATATATGTGAATATAATCGAAAACCATCAGTTTAGAAAGTCATTATTATGAAAGTCCTGTGTAAGTTTACATAGGTATGATAAGTACGAAATGTGAAATGAAGTACTATATGTATATGACATATGTTTTCTAAAAACTGAGGATATGGAAATATACCTTCCATTTATTATGTGTGAAAGTGATTGGAACTCGGTGGAGTGTCCATTGTAAATCGTAGCTACGTAGAATTCCATTAGTGGAATGTCCAATGGGACTGATTTGATATCCCCCACGATGGATCATCGTGTTTGGGATTACGTGATTGATGCTGGCGTAATTCGTGGGGTGTGATGCCTACAGTTACAAGCGATTCCACTGAGATAGTGGCGCAACCGCCGAGTAAACTGCGATCTGGAAACCGAAGCGTAATTCGAGGGGCGTGATGCCTAAGGCTACGAGCGATTCTACTGAGATAGTAGCGTAACCGCCGTGTGGACCGCGATCTAAGGCGATAACCATGGCGAAATTCAGGAGTGATGAGAAATCTGAGATTACAAGCGATTCTACTGAGATAGTAGCGAAACCGCCGGGTAAACTGTGATCCATGGGGGAACGGACTTTCCATATCCATTTTTAAAAGATTTTTAAAAAGTATTTTCACTGGGAGTTGAAGCAAGTATGTTTAGTACTTGGAGATTTTTAGTCTTGCGCCTGGCCAGCGTATGCCTAAAGTCTGTGAGAACGACGATGGACTTGTTAAACTTTGAGTTATCAAGTATTTTCAAACTTTGAACAGAAAATCAATAATCTGAAATTAGAATTACATAATTCTAACTTAATGAACTAAGGAAGAAGATCTTTTTGAATATTTTGAAAGCACACAGCTTTGGATAAGATATATTATGCAAATATTTAGCATGAAAGATTTAAAGTTTAAAAATCTGAGTTTTATAAGTCAAAAAAAAAATTTGGTAAAAGACTTTTGTGTCTTGGTTATTGAAATCGATGAACAAAACTAGTGAAATGGAATAAGTGGAATGAATCCTATATTTATTTATGAGTTTGAAACTTGGTAAAATTGTGTAGGATATAAATATCGGTGAGATTTTAGCAATCGTTTTTCCTAACTTATAATTTCGGGACGAAATTCTTTTAAGTAGGGGAGATTGTAACGATCCTGAATTTTGAACAATTTAAAAATGAAGATATTTAATTAATTTTAAATATTTGAGATAATTTTAAATTGAATTCCAATAAAACTATGAAGTTGACGATTAAATTTTTGAATTTAATCTATTTAAAGTTGAATAGAAATTTGAATTTAACTTTGAAGTTGAAATTGAATATTGAAGTTGTATCTAAAATTCCAACTAATGACTTAGAAGAAAATTAATAAATTTGTAGTTAGTTTCAATAACATTTTTCATTTATTTAAATAAAATAGAATAAGATTTTAAATCAATATAAAATCAATAAATAAATATACATAGTAAAAATTCAAACAACATATTTATAAAACTTTGAAAAATATAATGTAATTACATTTGAGAAAATTTAACAACATAATTTTAAACAAAATAATTGGATTTAAAATAAGAAAGAAAAAAATAAATAAGAAAAGATAAATAAAATAAATAAATAAATTAAGAAGTATACGCTGCCTTACTTCCATCAGCTACGAACACGCCTAAGATTATGCCTTTCATCATGCCGTAAACCATACCCTAAATCACGATCTCCTTCCCCATAAAACACGAACCCCTTTCCTCCTTTACACAAAATCAAACACACGAAGAAAGAAAAAAAATGGCAGCCTCGTGACTTTTCTTTCGCTCCTCTTTGCAATTTTAGGGCTCCGTTCGTCTTCGTTCGCCTTCAGAAATTAGGGCTTCGACTTCAATCTCGCTCGCGTGCCCAATTCGTTTGCGTGCTCTTCATTTCGTTTGCAAAGGTGAGTTCTCTCACGATTAATCAGTATTCAAGTGTTTAAATTTGTTGAATTGGTTGCTTGGTAGCATGCTATGAATTGGTATTTTTTTTCTGGCTTCCATTTGCTCGGTTAATTTGCATGCTATGATTTGGGGCTATCTGCTATCACTTACGCGGTTACTTGAATCTGAACTAACAAGAACAGTTGCTTTGTGGATTTGCGTTTAAACTGATAAGAGCAGATGCTATTGTTTTAAGTTTAAACTGATAAGAGCAGATGCTATTTCATGTTCTGTTTTAAACTGTTAAGAATAAATACTCTGTGTAATTTGTTTCTTTTTACTAATAAGAACAGATGCTATTTGGGATTTATTTTAAAACTGTTAAGAACCAATGCTATTTAATTCTAATTTAAACTGATGAGGAATAGATGCTATTTATTGGGTTTTGAGCTAATAAGAACAGATGCAAGATGATATTGAAGTAATCTGTTTGTATGTATATGAGTTTCTGGAAATTAGTATGTACTTATATATATATTAATGTATATATATGTGATTCAGGATTTTATACATCTGTTCTTGGCCTTGAACTGAGTTTTTTTTTAAAAAGAAATCCATCATAAACTAGTTGATATCAGGTTGGATTTGTTATAGAAAAAAAAATCTGTAGCCTTTGAACAAGTACAGCAGTCAACAATTTCTAATACATAAATAAGAAACTGCTCTGTGTTCTTTGTTTAGCCTCAAAATGTTTAAGTTGGTTAGCTGTGCATGTGAATATATAGGAATAAGTATGTTGTATGATTGTTTGTTGATGAATGTTTTTGTGTGAACATATATAAATATGTATGTATGTTGTTATTGCCTGGAATCTGCAAAACTAAAACTAACTAAGATTGTCAATATAAAACTCATTTCCCTGGACTTAATACTCTGTTAGGATTTGTTGTGAAATCAAAATATGTTGTTTAATACAAATTTTTATAGGTAAACTATGCATGCTTATAAATTGTAAATAGATATATATGAAAGTGCCTGCAAAGTATGTGTTTGAGAACAGTAACATGATTGTGCATGTGTGATCTTCAAAACTTCAAACTTATGTTTGACTTCTGAACTCTCTTTTAACTTGTTTACCGAATTGAACTTAAATGTTTGAATAAATTATGTTTGCCTAGAATGGTGTAACTCTAAAAGTTCATGAACTACATATGTTTGCCTGTAGCTTGAAAAAAATAACGTTACACAAAAATCAAATTTGCCTAGAATAAAAATTCATATGTTATAAGTTAATGTTTCAGGGCTTACCAATAGAATCAGTAATTAAATTCAAGCATTTTTAGATCAAAAGTTAAAAATTTACAGTATTTTAATAAAGTGCAGTTTCAATTTACTGTATTCTACATTTTTGATCAAGATCAGTTGATCCTTGCTTTTGAATTGGATGAACTGTTTTCTGGAAGTAGTTATATACCATTGATCATAGAATTTTTTTTGAATTTGGCTTTAATTGATAATAATTTTAGAACTGGTAATTTAAGGGTTCATTGCTTATAAATTTGGATTCTCTTCCATCACTGCAAATTTATGAAATCATGATTTATCAAATCATGTTGGGATTTACCTGTAAGCTTAAAAATGCAGTCAAACTAATAAAATGAGGGCTCTTGTGACACTTGAACTTTTGTGGTCTGACTTGTGCACATTGGTCATTGTTGATGTTCTTCTCTTATGTACATTTGTGATCTTCATTAGCACGTACTCTGTCATTGCTATATTGAGATCATCAAGTAGCTTACTGTGTTCACTTGAATACTTTGTATTTCCATAGGTTTGATATGTCCACCTGAGTTTGATGCGTTGGCATATGCTCTGCCTTTGAGCTTCTGTGTTGACTGCATTGTTGTGCCTGGGTTTTTCTCACTGATCATCTGTATACATATAATTGTATGCTTCTCGGTTGCACTGTGGTTGGGTCTGCATCCCTTTGTTTGATCATTAGTTGTGCTTCTAACTCGAAGTAAGTGAGATGAGAACTCGAAGTGAAAGAGTGGGTGTCTCGGGTTTATTGGTTGCAGGTTTTAAAAGTCTGTAATTTTACAGTTTTTAAAATCTTGAATGAAACTCTTATTTTAAAGATTTAAAATTTAATCAAATGTAAGATTAAACTGAATTCAAATGCAGTTTGAAATTCAAAGTTTTTAAAAATGAAACTTTAATGTTTAAACAAGTTTAAAATTCTGTAAAGTATGTATGTTTTCTGCAGACCTGTAAATTGTTTTGTCTCTGATGTTGTTTCATTTGGCACTAGTTGCTTTGAGCACTTCTTTGTGGTCTTGTGGCCGCATATGTACATGCTTCGAGTGGTGTTATTCGCTTGCCCCTTGCTTAGTTGTAGCTGAACAGTTCACATTGCTGTTGCATGCCTGCTTCGACATTGCTGGTTGTATTGCTTTGTCTGATGCCTTCTTGACTCTTTTATCTGTGCTTTTGTGTGGCGCATACGTGTTGGCGAGGCAGTGCACATGTGTGTAAAGTATACGTGTGTACTGCAGCCACACGGGATTGACAGATTTTAAAATTTTAAGTTGTTAATAATGAAAATCCATAATAGATTTAAATTGATTCATTTGTTTCGTCATCTCTGTCACCATTTTATTCAGTTCATTGCAAATTTATTTACTTGAGTTAAGATTAATCCTGACTCGAGTGTTTCGTGTTTTGCAATTAACGCTCGGGTCAGACCGAGTATTTTTACAGCTTGAAGATTTTCAGGCCGCGAAGTTAGAGAGAGGGGATTTCGGCATTCACTAAAGTTTTAAAGAGATTTTTCTTGTATTTAATAAAAGATATATTCCGCTGTATAAAAAAATTTAATGCATTGTACAAACTCTGTATATAAAAGAAAATTCATTTATGAATAATATTATGATTATTCTGTGATTCTGTGGCTGATTCTGTTTAAACTCTATAAACTGACTAACAATCCGTCATTTTGAACGTGTCTAGTTCGTTTAATTACCGACTAGAGGCGGTCAGAGCGGCGGGTCGTTACAGGTTTAGCCGGGGAGGACCTTGTGTCATATAACCCATTCTGAATAGTGATACGACATTATGTGTGACGCCCCACTTCTATACCCACGCTAGCCAAGGACGCTACAGGGTAATGCCGTCAACTAACACGGAGAATAAGGCTGGTTAGGAGCGACCATCTATAGCCTTGCTCTAACTATCTATTGAATACATCGACAATAAACATACCAAGCAGGACGACATACCCAATGAATACTTAAAAACAAAACCATAGGTGGTTGGATCTATCAGAACAGAATATAACAACTCAAATGTAATATACATCACAGAACAGTAAATCATCATATACATATATACAGATACATAGCAGAGTATACAAACTAATACATGTCAAGTGATATAGCAAACCATAATATACAGACGAGTCAAAAGAATACATATCAGAGTTACTACAAAATAGGACTACACAAAAGCTATAACAAAAAGGAACAAGCTGAATAGTCCATGCGGAAGCAAAATAGGCTAAGTCCAAAAGCACCTAACCTGAAACAACTCGGTCTGACACGAGTATGAAATACACAGGTCAGTCTAGCTAAACAAATCAGTTAGATAAACTGAACAACAATAAACCTGCAAGGTTACAAAGCATAATAGATATCTCTAAAAGAGATAACACAATCATCTAACGAAAGATGAATCATATAGAACAAGCCTCATATCATCGGCAACATATAGAAACAAAGGATAAGAATATCCCAAAGCAAGCCATAAGGCGATAACAAATACCAATAAGGTACACAAGTTCCGCAAGGTAAACACTACGCATCATGCGGCTCATAATGACCAACATCGAAGGGCGATACCTAGGGAATATACATATGAATGAAACATCAGAAAATTTGCTCGAGCTCAGTACTGTACAAACAAGGATCCATGAGTCCGAAGACTCCAAACCCAATATCACCCATGCGGCTCATAACGGTCAACATCGGAAGCGATACTAAAGGGCAACCCAATATCACCCATGCGGCTCATAACGACCAACATCGGAAGCGATACTAAAGGGCAACAAACCCGAAGGCACAAACCCAAAGGCACATACCCGAAGGCAACATACCCGAAGGCAACATACCCGAAGGCAACAAACCGTAGTGGTGAAGGTCAGAGACACAGTACTGGACACCACTAACTGGCAGAATGTGACACAACTCTCAAAGAGGAATCCGAAAAGTGTTAACGTATGTCCCATAACCACTCGTTCGCACTAAACGATTTACTATCCGTCAGCCACTTTCACACTCAAAATAGTACAAAGTTTACCTCATGTCATCGATAAACCAAACCCGAAGGTCAAAACGATCAATTGAATAGGTCGGGGATTAATTGGAAGGATAAAAGCACAGATTCATGGTCCGTGTTTTGCCCTACCATTTAATCACCCTTTCACTTCGCTCGAAGTGCAAAACAGTGTGTGTTTTAAATAGAATTTATAAATTGGAGAAACGAGCTTTTAAATGTGATTCGAGAGATTATTTTATAAAAACCCATGGATGAAGTCAAGAATAAGTTATCAAAACCAAAAATGAAATAACAAGCACTAAAAACCAACTTGAATCGATAAAATTTGGAAAACCAATCAAAATATGCAAAAATAGGCAAAACAGGCAAAACAGGAGCAGGTCGGTCGACCGGTTGCAGGGCTCGGTCGGCTGGCCAGATGCAGGAAATAAGACATGGCTCGGGGTAGCAGGTCGGTCGACCGGCTACAGGGCTCGTTCGGCCGAACCTGATGAATTTGCAATTCCTGCCCTATTTCAATGAAATGCAAATTCTTCCAAACCGCGATCGTTCGAGCAATGGACCTAAGGAGCCTTAGCCAATAGATACCCCAGCTCCATTAGCTCTCCGATTTGCTACCAAAAACATGTTCCAATATCAAAGTTAGGATCTTTAAAGAATTGAACCCAAACACTAAAATTTTGGATATTCACCAATTCAATCCAAACCAAAAGCAAGTGCATATGAACAAGGTGTTAGGAATTCATACCCAACATCAATGAAATCAAGAGAAGTAGATGTGAGTTCAAAACTCACCTTTTACCCAAAACAAAGAAGAAAGAGCTCAACAACAAGGAGAAGACCAACCAAACTCTACTTCAACCCCACAAGCTTCAATCTAAGAATAAAACACATATTTCCCAATTTAGGTTTAGGAAATTTTCTGAAATTGAAGAGGAGAAGAGTTGGAGAAGATGAAGAGGAGCTTACCAATGGATTCTCTTTGATTTTGGAGCAAGAATCAAGTTTACAAGAAGAAACTAGGGCTTGCAAATTTCTATTTCCTCTTCCTTTCCACCATTTTCAGTTCTAGCTTAAGAAATAAAATGAAATGAGGATGAATGAAGAGAAGGGGTTGAGTTAGAGGGTTAATTAAGCTAGTGGGCTGAACCTAAACCCAAAACCCAATAGAAAAAGGGTCAAAATTTCGCAAACTCCAAACATATCAAAGATTATACTCAAAAAGATCGCAAACGCCATTTTGGAACCAATAGAGGTGGTTGCGAGCTCCAATTCGGCCGTTTGCAAAAAGTAATATTTCGGACCTAAATCCGACTAACGACGCTATATTTAAATATAAAATCGTTAAATATGCGGGTTCTTACAGATCTCCCCTCCTTACAAAATTGCGTCCCCGCAATTCCTAGAGACGATATTTGTAACAACTACATACATACAACATTCAAAAGAAAAAGGAAATAAGCTTGAGATGAAAAGGCATACTCACCGTTCACAAGCTAAGATAGAAAACCCGAATAAGTTCGCTCAATAAACTCTATGGTTTCCCAAGTACAGTCATTAGGATCAGCGGACCATTGAACTTTAACGAGCGACACGTCCTTGTTCCGAAGGTGTCGCACCTCCGTGTCAAGCACGCGAATAGTTTGCTGAACAATAGATAAGTCCGGTGAGATCTCAAGCTCTTGCAAATCAAGAGAAGTAATAACAGAATCCGACTCCCGAAGACACTTTCGAAGTTGCGAGACGTGGAACACGTCATGAATGCCAGATAAATGAGCTGGAAGTGAAACTCTACAAGCCACAGGGCCAATACGTTCAGTAATAGAAAATAGTCCTATATAACGAGGAGTCAATTTCCCAGTCGTACTGAAACGCATAACCCCCTTCAAAGGAGAAACACGAATAAAAACAAGATCACCAATTGAGAATTCGAGAGGCTTCCTACGGTTGTCCGCGTAGGATTTCTGGCGACTTTGTGCCTCTTTCATTCTCAACCGAATAAGATCAATCTTCTCGAAAGAATCACGAACAAAATCTGGACCAAGAATAAGCTTCTCTCCAGATTCCAACCAACAAGAAGGTGATCGACATGGCCTTCCATATAAAGCTTCGTAAGGAGCCATACCGATACTAGACTGAAAACTATTGTTGTAGGAGAACTCTACAAGAGGTAGGTGATCCTCCCAACTACCACCGAAATCAAAAATATAAATAGGGAGGAGATATTCCAAGATACGATTCACCCATTCGGTCTGTCCGTCAGACTGCGGATGATAAGCTGTAGAAAAATTAAGCTTCGTTCCCAAAGCTTGCTGAAGACTCTTCCAAAAATGACTCGTGAATAAAGGATCACGATCACTCACAATAGAACTAGGAACACCGTGAAGTCTCACGATTTCCTTGACATATAACTTAGCCAAATGCGAAGCAGTCCTATTAGACTTAATAGGGACAAAATGAGCAGACTTAGTGAGGCAATCAACAATAACCCAAATACTAGAATGACCCGATCTCGAACGAGGTAGGCCGTCAATGAAATCCATAGAAATCTGATCCCATTTCCACAATGGAATCTCAAGAGGCTGAAGAAGACCCGAAGGACGCTGATGCTCGGCCTTAAAACGCTGACAAGTTATGCAATTGCTCACATAACTCGCCACATCGCGTTTCATGCCTTCCAAATAATAAAGACGATGCATATCGGCATACATCTTGCTACTACCGGGATGAATGGTATACTTAGAACGGTGACAGTCATCAAGAATGTCATGCCTAAGTGCAAGATTAGAAGGCATAAAAAGACGGTTCTTCTTACGAAGACACCCATGAGAATCAATGCTAAAATCTTGCAACGCCTCATCACAAGATCCAGACTCACAAAGCTGAATAAAATGCAACAAATCAGGATCACGCCGTTGAGCATCGGCAATACGATCCAACAAAATAGGTCGAGCTCCCAAACTAAATAATAGAATAGGAGAATCAGAAGATGAACCTCGATCCCGAATTTCACAAAAAGATAGTCTCAAGAATATTCCATTCGGCAAGCATCATAGAAATAACAGCCGAATGTTTGCGACTAAGCGCATCTGCAACACGATTACCCTTACAAAGGGTATACTGGATATCAAAGTAATAGGAAACAAGAAACTCGAGCCAACGTTGTTGTCTCATATTGAGTTCCTTCTGAGTGAACAAATACTTCAAAGATTTATGATCGGTATAGAGAATGAAGCGCTCGCCCAATAAATAGTGTCGCCAAATCTTCAAGGCAAAGACAATGGCGGCTAACTCAAGATCATGAGTGGCATAGCGGACTTCATTCGGACGCAGTTGCCTAGAAGCATAAGCAACTACCTGATCCTTTTGCATAAGAACAGCACCGAGACCACTACCACATGCATCGGTGTAGACAACAAGATCATGATTCCCCTCGGGAACCACAAGAATAGGAGCATTAGTGAGAAGTTCCTTCAATGTCAGAAAGGAAGCTTCACATTTGTCGGACCAATCATAACGAATGCCTTTCCGAGTAAGGCAAGTGAGAGGAAGCACAACACGGGAAAAATCCTTAATGAACCGACGGTAATAACCCGCCAATCCAAGGAACTACGAATCTCATGCACATTCTCAGGCCTCTTCCAATACTAGATGGCTTCGATCTTTGAAGGATCGACAGAAATGCCATCGGAAGATACAACATGGCCTAAGAACTTAACCTTATTCTCCCAAAAATGGCACTTGGAGAATTTGGCTCTAAGCTGATGACGACGAAGAGTACTCAAGACAATTCTCAAGTGATTAGCATGCTTGGCTTCAGACTTAGAATAAAAAAGGATATCATCAATGAACACAAGAACGAACTTATCGAGATATTCCCGGAATACTCGATTCACTAGATCTACAAAGAAAGCAGGAGCGTTCGTCAAACCGAAAGGCATAACAAGCCACTCGAAAGAACCATATCGAGTGCGGAAAGGTGTAAGAGGTATGCTATCCTCCGCGACTCGTAATTGATGAAAACCTGTGGCAAGGTCGAGTTGAGAAAAGACCTTAGCACCACTCAATAGATCGAACATATCATCGATCCTAGGCAATGGATACCTATTCCTGATGGTTAACTCGTTAAGTTTGCGATAGTCAATGCAAAGCCTAAGAGTTCCATCGGTCTTCTTCACGAAGACGACCGCGGATCCCCACGGAGAAAAACTGGACTGAATCAACTGCTTGGACTCTAGCTCCATAAGCTGCTTCTTGAGTTCCACATTTTCCTTTGTAGACATCCTCGTAGGAGGATGACTAACTGGCTGCGTGCCTGGAATGAGATCAGTGCGGAACTCAATTGCCTGCTTAGGTGGCAAACCCGATACAGGCTCAAAAACATCAGAAAAGTCACAAGCAATAGGAATACGAGATATATCATTATCATCTCGCGAATCAAGAGAATATAAAGCCATATCGGAATTATCCACATCCCGAAGAATAAGAGATAGCTGAGTAGGCGAATCCGGATGTCGAAGATATATAATCCTCTCCGAACAAATAATCCTGGCATCATATCTCACTAGCCAGTCCATACCCAAAATCATATCAAATCCCAGACAAGAAATAACGTGCAGATTCGCACGAAAAGAAAAGCCACATAAAACAATCTCAACATCATCACAAAGCAAACTAAGGGTCGCGGATCCCCCAAAGGATTCGCAATCCTTAAAGAAGTAACCATACAAGAAACATCCAAAGATAAATCATCAACGAGCTTCTTCGATACGAAAGAATGTGAAGCACTTGTATCGAAAAGAACTCGAATACTATGATCACGAAATAAAATAGAACCTTCCAAAATAGATGGAGATATACCTTTGGGCTGAGAGGGACCTTTAGAAGCCTTGGTAGCATAAAGATTGCTAGACTTAGCACCAGCCGGAACAGTAGGGCAAGCTGAAACATGATGACCTTCCTTCTTGCAATAACGGCAGAAGAGAGGCTTAGGACAAGCTCGAATAATATGATCCGGAGAACCACAATTGAAACACTTTCGAGCGAAAGGTGGTCCGAAAGACTGAGGCTGAGAGCTAGGACTACCCGTCTTCTTCTTCTTAGAAGGAAAAGGCCTGGACTTCTGAATTGGAAACGGCCTCTTGTTGGGGTTCTTGGAAACCTCAACATCAACATCACTATCACACTCCTTCTCGACGGTCTCGAGATGAAATGCCGAATCAACCAACTCCTCAAAAGAAAGTTTAAGTTGGAGCAACAAAGATTTCTTAAGATATTTCTTAAGACCAGAAACAAACTTCAAATTCTTCTTATAAGAAGTGCTGATGAATTCAATACCATACTGAGATAAAGCCTCGAATGATACAACATACTCAGAAACAGAAGATTTCCCTTGCTTCAACTCAAGGAAGCGACGGGTCAATAAAACTTTTTCAGATTCAGGAACGAACTTGAGTTCAAATCGTCCCCGAAACTGAGTCCAAAAAAGAGTAGACTCATCAATTTCGGCTACAAGAAGCTCATACCAGTCAAGAGCACGCTCTTGTAATAAGCTAGAAGTTACAAGAACTCTATCATGGTCAGAAAGATCCATACGAGAGAAGATACGCTCGCATGTGCGAAACCAAGCTTGGACTTCAAGAACGGATTCAGAGCCCTTAAACGGCTTTCCTCCAAGATGAGCAAAATCACTACACTGACGTGCAAAGGCAGACTTGCGAGGTGGAGATACTCGAGGAGGAACTGGAGGCTGAGTGCTCCTAAACAATTCCAAAAACTGATCAGGAGACAAATAAACGCCATCCGGATGTGTGCCACTGGATTGCCCAGCATCCGAACGTCGTCCCCTGCCTCTTCCAGCCATACGCTGAAGGTAAGATAAGAACAAGATTATTCACAAGGTAGATAATCAAGACGGAATACTACGGAATAATATGCATTCCTAGACGTATTCCCAAACTCTATCTAACCTTGATGGAATAAAGAGACACAATGATTCAAAGATTTGTATCACTTATGCACTTTGATATATCGTAATATGTGCATCTATTCTGTGTTTATCATATTTTATTCTGAACTCAGCTCTGATACCACGCTGTGACGCCCCACCTCTATACCCATGCTAGCCAAGGACACTACAGGGTAATGCCGTCAACTAACACGGAGAATAAGGCTGGTTAGGAGCGACCATCTATAGCCTTTCTCTAACTATCTATTGAATACATCGACAATAAACATACCAAGCAGGTCGACATACCCAATGAATACTTAAAAACAAAACCATAGGTGGTTGGATCTATCAGAACAGAATATAACAACTCAAATGTAATATACATCACAGAACAGTAAATCATCATATACATATATACATATACATAGCAGAGTATACAAACTAATACATGTCAAGTGGTATAGCAAACACAATATACAGACGAGTCAAAAGAATACATATCAGAGTTACTACAAAATAGGACTGCACAAAAGCTATAACAAAAAGGAACAAGCTGAATAGTCCATGTGGAAGCAAAATAGGCTAAGTCCAAAAGCACCTAACTTGAAACAACTCGATCTGACCCGAGTATGAAATACACATGTCAGTCTAGCTAAACAAATCAGTTAGATAAACTGAACAACAATAAACCTGCAAGGTTACAAAGCATAATAGATATCTCTAAAAGAGATAACACAATCATCTAACGAAAGATGAATCATATAGAACAAGCCTCATATCATCGGCAACATATAGAAACAAAGGATAAGAATATCCCAAAGCAAGCCATAAGGCGATAACAAATACCAATAAGGTACACAAGTTCCGCAAGGTAAACACTACGCATCATGCGGCTCATAATGACCAACATCGAAGGGCGATACCTAGGGAATATACATATGAATGAAACATCAGAAAATTTGCTCGAGCTCAGTACTGTACAAACAAGGATCCATGAGTCCGAAGACTCCAAACCCAATATCACCCATGCGGCTCATAACGGTCAACATCGGAAGCGATACTAAAGGGCAACCCAATATCACCCATGCGGCTCATGACGACCAACATCGGAAGAGATACTAAAGGGCAACAAACCCGAAGGCACAAACCCGAAGGCACATACCCGAAGGCAACATACCCGAAGGCAACATACTCGAAGGCAACAAACCGTAGTGGTGAAGGTCAGAGACACAGTACTGGACACCACTAACTGGCGAAATGTGACACAACTCTCAAAGAGGAATCCGAAAAGTGTTAACGTATGTCCCATAACCACTCGTTCGCACTAAACGATTTACTATCCGTCAGCCACTTTCACACTCAAAATAGTACAAAGTTTACCTCATGTCATCGATAAACCAAACCCGAAGGTCAAAACGATCAATTGAATAGGTCGGGGATTAATTGGAAGGATAAAAGCACAGATTCATGGTCCGTGTTTTTCCCAATCATTTAATCACCCTTCCACTTCGCTCGAAGTGCAAAACAGTGTGTGTTTTAAATAGAATTTATAAATTGGAGAAACGAGCCTTTTAAATGTGATTCGAGAGATTATTTTATAAAAACCCATGGACGAAGTCAAGAATAAGTTATCAAAACCAAAAATGAAATAATAAGCACTAAAAACCAACTTGAATCGATAAAATTTGAAAAACCAATCAAAATATGCAAAAATAGGCAAAACAGGCAAAACAGGAGCAGGTCGGTCGACCGGTTGCAGGGCTCGGTCGGCTGGCCAGATGCAGGAAATAAGACATGGCTCGGTGTAGCAGGTCGGTCGGTCGGCTACAGGGCTCGGTCGGCCGAACCTGATGAATTTGCAATTCCTGCCCTATTTCAATGAAATGAAAATTCTTCCAAACCGCGATCGTTCGAGCAATGGAACTAAGGAGCCTTAGCTAATAGATACCCCAGCTCCATTAGCTCTCCGATTCGCTACCAAAAACACGTTCCAATATCAAAGTTAGGATCTTTAAAGAATTGAACCCAAACACTAAAATTTTGGATATTCACCAATTCAATCCAAACCAAAAGCAAGTGCATATGAACAAGGAGTTAGGAATTCATACCCAATATCAATGAAATCAAGAGAAGTAGATGTGAGTTCAAAACTCACCTTTTACCCAAAACAAAGAAGAAAGAGCTCAACAACAAGGAGAAGACCAACCAAACTCTACTTCAACCCAACAAGCTTTAATCTAAGAATAAAACACATATTTCCCAATTTAGGTTTAGGAAATTTTCTGAAATTGAAGAGGAGAAGAGTTGGAGAAGATGAAGAGGAGCTTACTAATGGATTCTCTTTGATTTTGGAGCAAGAATCAAGTTTATAAGAAGAAATTAGGGCTTGCGAATTTCTATTTCCTCTTTCCTTCCACCATTTTCAGTTCTAGCTTAAGAAATGAAATGAAATGAGGATGAATGAAGAGAAGGGGTTGAGTTAGAGGGTTAATTAAGCTAGTGGGCTGAACCCAAACCCAAAACCCAATAGAAAAAGGGTCAAAATTTCGCAAACTCCAAACATATCAAAGATTATACTCAAAAAGATCGTAAATGCCATTTTGGAACCAATGGAGGTGGTTTCGAGCTCCAATTCGGCCGTTTGCAAAAAGTAACATTTTGGACCTAAATCCGACTAACGACGCTATATTTAAATAAAATATTTAAATATAAAATCGTTAAATATGCGGGTTGTTACATTATGGATTGCATTTGAAGACTGGTCTTGAAGACCGGGTGTCTTCGAGAACGATAGGATAACCTGTCGATTGACTCTGCACTGAGTTGCTCCAGTATAGAGCTTTCCATATGTGATGGGGAGTCCGATCGGAATTGCGGATGCCCGGATTGCAAGGGCTTCTTCGAAAGTGCCTTTGGTTCTGTTCAAAACTGGAACAAACTTATATGGTTGTATATCCGACATTACACTTTGAGATATTAAACTGATCTCTATCGAATACATTTCTGCTTGGTGGCAGAGAATTTATTCTCTTAGCTTAACACCCTTCTCTGAGACGTACGAGCTCAAAGGTTATGTAGTTGATAGTTATCAGTGATATACTCCCAATTTGGTAGTGTGGCATGTTGAGTGATGTTGTGTATCATATGTTGATCAAAGCATGGCTTTTGTATAAAGCGTAGCTTTATGGACGAGACTGCATCAGGACCTCACACCCTGGAAATGGTCGAAACAGGAAAGATGCGGCAAGGTTATGAGGGTCGCTCCCTTTAGGGTGTGTCATTCCCTTCTGGAAAAGGGTGGTATCATGGTGTGGAGCCCAGATACTTACTCATGTGGACACTGCAGATATATTACTTTGTGATTGCTTTATGGTTGAGAGGCGCCTCGGATAAAGGTCCCAAAGGACCGGTGGATGGCACGCTCGTGTAGTAGTTACCTAGTTACAGAGGTAACCCGGTCTTGTGTTGACAGAGAGCTAGTTAAGCTCTCGGGACGTCCCGCTAGAGGCGTACCCATGTGGCAGTAGGAAGTTCCTTAGCCTGACCATTTGTTGGAAATCCAAACAAAACAATACGAGCCCTGTACGGTTTTAGTTGTATAACTTGCCATGGAATGTGGTGGTAACCTGCTATTCAACATGGTAGCTATAGTAGGCATAAGTGCGAAATGCCTATGCTGGCTAAGATTAATATTATACTTTTGAAATGGTTTTTTCTACACTATGAACTAGTAATAATATCAAAGAAATTTTCTCATATCAAGCATATTTGACTATCATAAGGAGAAATCTCCTCCAATTTTGCGTTTGCATTGTATGTGTAGCGGGAGGTCTTATGGTAGTTTCATTTTCCAAACAGCATAGCGGATTTATTTTAAATTCTCTTGTTGTCTGTTTTAAAAGACAAAGTGTATTTGTTTGCTTATACCAGTCCCACGACTGACCTGGAGTTTTCTTAAACTCTGGATGCCCATAATTTTCACACACGGGCAGTCTAGAGTTGGGTTTTTCAGATAGTCAGGTTTAGTAGATTATTTGGAGATAATTCAGTCTTTGGATCTGGACTGCACTTGCTTATCTTTGTGCATCGTTATTGGGAGTTCGAGCTATTTCTAGATTGGTGCCTTAGAGATAGAGATTACTGATACTGGAATTCTCTTTTGAAGACCATCTTGGAGATGTTGTTCCGCTGCTGGTGTTATCTTTTCTTTCCACTGTTATTGTCTTGTATCATATCTCTGATGTATATTGATATCCATTGTATCATCATATTGTATCAGATATTGTATCAAATGTTGAATGTTGATATATTCATTTCTTCCGCTGTGTTGTACTTAATGTGTTATAAGCTCCGACGAACCAGATTCGACGTTTGGATCTGCGGCATTTGAATACGAGTGTCATATTCGCTGCCGATTTTCAAACGTCGAGTCAGGTTGGCTACAAAACTTCTCTTAGCTTAACACCCTTCTCTGAGACGTATTAGCTTGGAGGTTGTAAGTTTGTAAAATTCAATAGTGATCGAAGGAATGGAAGCGTGGCATTCAGAGTAATATGTGCTATGTAAAAGGTAATCGTGACCTTTGGCCTCACACCAGAAAATGACTGAAACATGGTAGATGTGGCAAGGCTATATGGTTTGCAAATATTACGGTATGATCATCTACTTTTAGATATGTTTCTTCCCGCTATGACGTTCGGGATGTAAATTATTGTGGATGTATGCTATGAGGGCCTTCGGATAAGCCGGTAATGACTGTGTATTGACATATTCGGTACAATCTAGAAAGAGGTAGGTCGGTCTTGTGTTGGCAGAGGACCATCTATTGGACCTTGGTACTTCCTCTAGAGATGTATTGTTAAAAGGTAGTCCCTCACCTGGTCATTTGTATGGAATCCATTATCCAACGTGCCAGCCATTTTGTTTGTAGAACCTATGTTTGTACGTAATATGTTAGAATTTAATAATCTTAACAATGTCGGCGATTTTAATTATTTTTTATATACTAAACACTAGTAGTTTATCAGATGATTTGATATGAAAGGTTTTGGTTATCGTAAGGTAAAAAATCATCCATGCTTATGTATGGGCGTGTCTTACGAGATACCTTTGTTTTGATAAAAGAACGCTTTTATATCTTTAAAATAAATTCAGTTGAGATATGTTTTCTCATATTGGTTTTACCAGACTAATCCGGGCGTTCATCCCTATCAATGCTTAGGTCAGACCGAGTATATTTAATATGTTGATTTGGATGTTTTGGAGCTTCAGCAGGCCAGCTGGAAGTCTTCTAGTCGTATTCCACATATATGTTTATTTTCCCGCTGCATTGTTATTTAAATTATCAGCAATTGTAAGGACGGTTTATTATCAACAATTGTAAGGATGGTTATTGAAATTATCAGCAATTTTGAGTCTTCTTCTTCTCTCTTGTTTCTTTCTTTTTCGTGATTATTTGTATTTCCCTTCGGTTTGGGGCTGGACATGTGCAGTTATTGTCAGCTCTAGATGGGACGGATTTGCGGGTCGTCACATTTCGAGGATGAAATTCTTTTAAGGGGGAAAATGAATGATACGTAATTTGGAATTGGAGTTGAAATGCATTTGGAATTAGCATTGAAATTAATTTGGAATCGAAGTAAAACTCGACTTGAAATCGAAATTGAATCAATTAAATCGAAATGAAAATTGGAACTGATTTGAGTTGAAAAAATGGAAAGTGAACTGGTTTGACTTTGAAACTATATTTAAAATGAATATTTTTAATATAAACGATTTAAAATCCATATTGTTTAAATATTAAAATTATGTTGATTTCCCAAACTATTTTACAATACAAACCATTTTTAGTACTTAAATTATTTTCTAGTAAACTACTATAACTACTTGACTATTTTATAACTATTTAAACTATTTCCTAAAAATTCAAGCTGCTCGAAGGGTGAAATGTTTATATTTAATCTTGGATTTAAATGCGAACTGGGTTAAAGTAAAGTTATAAACTAAGTTGTAATTCAAATCAAATTTTGAAGTGAAATCGATATATCGTTTTGAATTAACATTTTGAAGTAAAATATGATCTTTGGAGCGATTATGATGATTTCGAAATGGATTTGGTTTGGAAATAAATTTGATATTTTGATATCAAATACGAATTGTTTTCGAAATATAAAAGAACCAACCGGTGTGTAAAATGACGGTTGGTTGATAAAGGGACCGGGGCCTCTTATTGGCATACTCTCTGTAAATATTGGAACCACTTTAACAACCGTGTACGCGGTGGATGATATCCAGAATGTAGTGGTAGAATTGCAATGTTTACAAGAATGAAGTAAGAGAACGATGATGGATAGTCTTGACACTTGTGTCATAATTAAAATGACTAAAACAGGAGCCTATGTCTGGCCATTGAGGTTAGCTACCTCTAATAACGTTGATCCCTCGTATTTCAATTGTGATGTCGTATTCGATGGGTGCATCTTTTTTCATTTGGATTGATTATCGCGGTCGGCCGTGGATGGATTATGACCATCCAGAAAGGATAAACTGGTAGAATCCTACCTTGGGCATTGCCTCACGTGCCTCTTCATATTTATCCATATACGAGCCTATTATGATTTTGGTTTGAAACTGTAAAATGTGTTAAGGTGGATCAATGTGTAGCCTTAACGCTATTTTGATACTTATTTCACTGATAGACATTATCTATTATAGCGTATACTATTATATATAAATAGTTTAACGGATCCTTAGGAGATGGAAAATCCCATAACATCTCTTAGGTTATTGCACTCATATTTGTGACATTGAATTGACTTACATAAGAGTATTTTAGTCCTGACTCAAGTGTTTAGTCTTTTCATTACGCTCGAGTCAGTTGTGAGTTTTTTCAGCGTATTATAGACTATTTTTTGGAGGATGAAGATGGAGTTTTGGTATATTACTAGTATTATTATCCCCAACATCATGCTATTCTGTTGTATTGATTATTTGTCCCTGATGTATAGATATAACTCTGATAAATGTGCATAGATTATTATCAGATGTATAGTAAATAGCTTTAGAATTTTTGTTTGATTTTTATAATTTATCGTTTCCGTTGTGAGATTCTGTGTTTTTTCTTTCTTCTACGCTTCTTATTTTTCATACATAACCCCATTGATTATCTACATTTCGAATTTTTTATGTTGGCCATGTGTGGATTATTGTCGACTTAAACCTTCCGAAATGTGGGTCATCACAGTGGTATCAGAGCGAAGGTTTAGCGATAACCTTGGCTTTGTAGAGTATGACTCATTAGAGATAGGGTAGTAATACCCTGGAATGAATCAGTTAAGTGTATATATATATGAGAGAGCATACTTGTTAGTGTTATAAAGTAATTTATATTGTGTTTACTTATACGTTAAGTTGTTTATGAATTTTGGTTCATGTGCGGGACGACGTGTCATCAATAGGGGTTTCTAAACACTTAAACGAAGCAAGTCGACATAATATTGTTTTAAAATCGGGTAATGAAATAATTTTACCTAAATTATACTATATATATAATGATAATTCTTAAATGAAATGGTTGTTAGGAAATAATAATTTTTAATTATCATCGATTATTGGTTGAATTAAAATAAAATGAATACTTAATGAAATATATTTTATGAAGCTTTTGATAATTAAATTTAATTGAAATCAATTAAAATAAGAATTGGTTAAAATGATCAAGTTGTAAATTAATGAACTATTTTGGTAATAAGGTAAGGAAATTTGTATAATGAAAAATAAAAAAATAAAAGAAAATTTTAGAAATTGAGAATTTTAGAATTTGAAATCCCTTTTGTTTTCAAAAAAATTGTTTATGAAGACTTTAAAATTAATATTAAAATTATTTGAAAGAGTTTAAACAAGAAAAATATTTCGAAAGGATTCTTATAGAAATAAAAGCATTAAACTCGCTTGGTCGTTCGAAAATAATCCTAAGGATGACTGCAGCATCGCCAATGTTCATTTTTGGGTTTCTGAGTGAGAATTGCTACCAAAAGAAATTTACTTTCGACTAAAACAAATTTTGACTAAAAAAACACACACACACAAAGATATATATATATACATATATTCTAAGTGTGATTTAATAAATATATGAAATTTTTTTAAACTTATAATTGAAATAAGAAATAAGTTATAACTTAAAAATCTGAATAGGGAAATAAAAACCGAATATAAAATGGTTAAAATTTTTGGTTAAGCAAAATAAATTATTTAATAAATTTTAAATTAATTCTAACGACCCAGACTCGACTTTCGAAAATCGACACTCAAATACATCACCCATATTCGAACACTGCAAATTCAAACGTTGAGTCTGGTCCATCGGAGCTTATAATAATATTAGATGATACAACACGATGGAAACAGAAATGAAATTTTATTGATACACAACATTTGATACAACAGTGATACAAATGAAATGATCAACATTATCAAAGATACAAGACAACAGCGGAAGAATAAAGCAACAGCGGCGGAAAGACAATGTCTTCAATGCCGAGCTCCAAAAATGCTAATCCAAAAAGCTCAAACCACCAATCATGCTGAACTTAAGAAAACTCGGTGCATAATGCGATTGCCAAAATCCAATAACTAAATGCTATCAAATCTACATCTACTATCCGAATATTTGAAAACCTAACTCTAGGATGCCCTTGTGGAAAAATGTAGGCACCCAGAGTTTAGAAAGGGAACAATAAACTCCAGGTCAGTCATGAGACTGGTGTAAGCAAACAAAACCATTTTATTAAAACCAAAAAAAAAAAGAATTTAAAAGAAATTCACTATGCTTTTTGGAAAATGAAACTAGAATAAGGCCTCCCGACACACAAACAATGCAATCGCACAATTGGGGGAGATTTCTCCTTATTATAGTCAAACATGCTTGATACAAAAAATCCCTTTGATATTATTATTAGTGCATAGCACAGAAAACAATTTCGAAAGTATAATATTAATCTTAGCCAGCATATGTACCATTATATTATGCCTGCTATAGCTACCAATTAAGAATGGCAGGTTATACAACTGCAATCGTGAAGGGCGCATATTGGTTGATTGGATTTCCAACAAATGGTCAGGCTAAGGAACATCCTCATCGAATGGGTATGCCTCCGGAGGGATGCTCCGAGAACCTAATCGGCTCTTTGCCAACACAAGGCCGGGTTACCTCTGTAACTAGGTAACTATTGACACGAGTATACCATCCCCCGGTCATCACCGACCATTATCCGAGCGCTTAACACCAACAAATTCCGACAACCACATAAGTTAAGTATTTGGGCTCCATACCATGATACCACATTTTATCCAGAAGAAAATGCACATACCCTAAAGGGCGCGACCCTCATAACCTTGCCGCATTCTTCCTTTTTTGACCGTTTCTGGGTTGTGAGGTTTGACGAAGTCTCGTCCACAAAGTTACACTTTTCACAAAAGCCATGCTTTGATCAACAAATGATCAACAACACTTAGTATGCCACATTACCAAATTAGGAATACATCATTAGTTACCATCAACTGCATAACCTCTGAGCTCGTACGTCTAAGAGAAGGGTGTTAAGCTAAGAGAATAAATTCTCTGCCACCAAACAGAAATGTATTTGATGGAAACCAGCTTTACATCTCAAAGTGTAATGTCAGACATACATCCATACAAGTCTGTTCCGTGTTCGAACAGAACCGAAGGCACTTCAAAAGAAGCCCTTACAAATTCGGGTATTCACAATCCCGATCGGACTTCCCATAACATATGGAGATCTCTATACCGGTGCGACTCAATGCAAAGACATTCGATAGGTGACCTATCATTCTCGAAAATATCCGGTCTTCAACACCGTCTTCAAATGCACTCCCGTTACGTCGTATCACTATTCGGAATGGGTTTTATGACAAAAAGTCCTTTCCCGGCTAAATCGAGTAATGAGTGCTTAATTTATAAAAGCATATAGATATATTGGGATCTTAGTCAAGTCACAACCTTTATCCTAAAAATTTTCCTTTAAATGGTTTAAATAAATTTCCACTTTTAATCTTTTAAACAAAATATTCACCCTTTTAATCTTTTAAACAAAAGATCCACCCTTGAAGATCCTCTTCAATTTGAAAACAAAGTTCACCAATCTTTAACAAAGGTTCATTCACAGTTTTCAAAACTATTTAAATTTCAAACTTGAAATACTTTCAACAAAACTTTAAATTCTTTCATTTATACAAAAGCTATTATCATTTTAAAACAATGATTTTCCATTTTGGGAAAATTCGATTCAATATGCCCAAGTTATTGTCTTTAAAGTATAAACTTGGGTTAAATTTTAAATTCCCAAAATAATACATTTAAAAATACTTAAAAATGGTTTAAAAATCTATATATATACATTATATACTAGTATAACCTTTTCAAACCATAGTTTCTAAAATAATTTCAAAACTTAAACAACAAATATTATATCCAAACTAAATTTAAAAAACTTCCTTTACAAAAACTTTCCATATTCAACCCAATTCATTTGGATTCAAAATTCAACTTTTAAACTTTTCACCATTTGAATAAAGTAATATTGAGTTCAAAATATCTATGACTTAACCAATTTCTCGTGAAATCCATATTTATGTGTGTGGTGTAGTTTAGGGGATTTACACATAACAATAAAATATTACAACCATCATCAATTCAAGCACAACAATATCGATAAGCGGTATAATCCCATAACGCTTATGTTCTTTCACGGATTCATAGAAAAATATGTAAATTCATCACAGAAAAATAAATCACAGTTTACAGCTCAATTATATCACAGGATATCACACATCAGGGATATCAAACAATTAGAAGCATTCAATAGAATTCAATCATCTACAAGTAAAATTAATTAACTATCTGATTATAATTAACTTAAACCAGATTAATTACTTATGAATGAATTACATATCCTGGTTAATTAATATTCATTAATTACAAACTATTTTAATTAATTATACGTTATTCATTTATTCATTAACCTTTATGAAAAATTAATTAACCTTTAATGATAAATTAATTAACCTTTAATCATTAATTAACTAACCTTAATTAATAAATCAATCAACCATTAATCATTAAATAATTAACCTTTAATTATTTAATTATCTTCTAATTAATTATTGTAATGACCAGCCATCCATATCCACAGAATGACGCATCATTAATAAGAAAGAAAGGGATAGAAAAGAGAAAGAAAGAGAAGAAAGAAGAAACAACACATCAGAATCTAAACAGCGGAACGAATAAATTATATTAATAACATAAAATATTACATAGTTTACAACCACTATCAGAGTACACAGATAATACAACACATAGTAGACAGTTATAAACACCTGTGTAGTATTTACAACTCAATACAACTAAGAGACAACACAGAACACACAGCGGAATACTATATATATACAATGCAGAAGCCTCCTGCTCCATTGCTCCTCAATATTCGTCAAAGCTAACCTGAATCCCTGGGCTACTTGTAAAAATTTAAGTACCCAAGAGTTTAAGAAAATAAAGAATAAACTTCGGGTCAGACATGGGTCTAGTGTGAGTAAAAGGTTAAGGTTGCTTAACTTTCAAAAACCTTTTGAAAGAAAAGGTATCACGTAAGACTTCCCACATATAAACATGGAAAAGTTTTTACCTTATGCTAACCAAAACATTTGATAGGAAATCCAGTGATATTATAATAGGTCTAGGGTTTTCAAGTAAATATGAAATAGCCGAAATTGTTACATTCATTAAATTCCATCTACTAGCCATAAAAGTGGGTAATACAATCAAAACCGTTGGCACTTATTGGATTTTGGATTCCATACAATGGCAGGGCTACTGGGGTACCGCCCGTCACAGTACGTGGCCTAGATCAACGTACCGAGGAGCCACTCTATCTCCCCTGCAACACAAGGTCGAAACCAATCCTTACTGAACAGTTCCGAACAAGACAACCCCGCAGTTGTTGCGCATATCCAACCGCCCACTAAGCTGAATAAAAAGGGACCTCTAGACAGGGGTAAATCTTACTCTCAAGTGGGGACAACCCACGAAGCCTTGCTGCACCTCCCCTGTTTTAGCCATTCCCGGTTGATGAGGCTTGAGGCTACGATTACCTTTAGAGAACACATCTCTTAGAATGCTCATCGTCCACCTGACGATATGCTGAAAGCATTCAATCCATACAAGTTCATTCCGGGTTCGAACGAAACCGAAGGCATTATCTCGTTACACTCATTTTGGAATCACCCTCAGAGTTAACGACGATAACCCTTGCACTCTGAATCTCTATCTCGATCCTATAAGTACTATTTCCGTCAAGCTCATCACGGAATCACCCCAGAGTTATACTAACTAATAGTCCATACACCTCGAGTCTTCACTCTTCACATAAGATTCACGACCTATCGTTAATTTGGATCGATGTAGTTTTCGGATATCCAAATATGGAAAACCAATCCCGGTCTCATCGAAATCCAAAGCGTGTCTTTTAGGTCCAATTTGTTTTAGAGTTTGAAACAGTTCAATTATATTATCTATATACACACAGATAGATAATGCACAGATTCACAACAGATAATTATCATTATCATAACCAAAGGTAATCCACATTATCATTATCAAAAGATAATCCATATCATCATCAAAATGCAACCAATGCATCCATACCAATCAACATTACTAATCTCATAGCTGAGATTCGAACCATTCATGTCAAACTATATCATTCATTCGTAAGCAATGATCTATAATCATGCCATCTATAATTAATTTAAAATGAATTAAATTAATTACATCATCTCTAATTAATTTAAAATGAATTAAATTAATTACTACACAATATAAATCTTGCTTACATCACCATTTATTAATTACAAATTATCTAATTAATTAACCTCTGGTTAATCAACTTAATTAATCACCTCTGATTAATCATGCTTTAATTAATTTCACAAAATTAATTACTCTAAACTAAATACATTAATTAACCTTTAATCACTTCATTAATTAATTAACTATAATTAATTACATTAAACCTTAATTAATTACAATTAATTAATTTCCCTTAATCATTTATTATTGATTAATTAATCCTAATTAATCAATCTTAATTACATTATTAATTAATGATTCTTAATTATATTTAATTAATTATTAATTACATTAATAATTAATCTCAATTAAATCATAATTATTAATCACCTAAATTAATCACCTTCAGTAATTAACTAACCTAATTACTTATCAAATTAATTACCCCTTAATTAATTTCTTAAATTAATCCCTTGATTAATTATACAAAATAATTTAATCCAAATTACATTCACAATTCCATCATTATCCACTAATTACATCGAGTAATTATCTTTAGTTACTTCACTAAGTAATTACATTCCATTAATTACATTAAGTAATTTTTATCAAATCCATTGTTTAAAATTAATTAAATTTAATTACTTAATTTAGACCAAACTCAATAAACTCCATTAATTACATTAAGTAATTATTTTCTTAATTACTTTTATTTAGTAATTAACTTAAATAAATTTCATAATTGATTATTGTTAATTAATTAAATAATCTAATTAATTATTAAAAATTAATCATATTAATTAATTACTAAACGATTCTTAGTTAATGACCTTCATTAACAATTTATCATTTTTTAATTACTTTTCTTTAATTACTTCTTAATTAATCTTTAATTTTAAATTAATCCAAATTATTAACTATAAATTAAATAAATAAGTCATTCCTTAATTAATAATTTCATTAATATTAAAGTGTACTTAGAACATTGCATTTTTAAATTTAAATTCAAATTCCATTTTGAATCAAAAAATCAAAATGATATTTATTTAAGCATTAACCAAATTCAGATTCCATTTAAAATCCTTTAAAATAAATGTAAATAACATTTATTACTTTATATTTAAAACTTATATAAGATAAGTCTTAATTTACTTAATTTAATTAAAAATTAAGTTTTAAGTACATTACTATTTAAATTACAAATTCAAGTTAACAAATCATTTAGCTTTCTTTTATAAACCTTTTATAATGACTTCATTCAAAAGGAAAATCCAATTTAAATATTTGTTTGAAAACAGATTTACCTCTAACAAACAATTTAAATTTAAACTTGTTTGAAAACATTCAAAATTTTGAAACCTATTCAAATATCCAGATTTAAATTCAATACACTTGAACCCATTCCTTATTTAAATCATTTGAATTTAAACTTGAATTAAACTTTTTGATTTAAACCTTGATTATAAAACTCTTTATTTAAAATTCAAATTCCATTTAAAAAAAATAAACTTGAAGATTCCAAGGCCTTAAGTAAACTGACTTAAAATTTAAATTTAAACTACTTGTTTTAAATTAGTTTTCAGATTTTGAAATAAACTTTCAATTTCCAAAAACTGTCAGGTTCTTTTCTTTTTTCTTTTTTTAAAAAAAACTTGAAACCACTTTCAAAATTTAAAAACTTATAAGATTCAAAACCCTTTAAAAACAATAATACATACTGCAGATTTAAACTTGTTTAAATCTTATCATAACAACTTTAAAATTCATTTAAATTTTGATTTAAATTAAAATTTCATACAGTTTTACAGAAAAACTGTACTAACTACAAATTACCCGAGCTAGCCTAATATCTGCTTCGAGTGATCAGACCAAATCCTTCGAGCAAAGCCTAGCAAATACTCGAGTTCAAAAAAACACTGCAATCCCCAGTTTCATCAGAAACCCAATAGTGCACGGTGCACATGCACCGTGCCTCCAGCCATCAACATCCACCTCCGGTGGCTTCCAAACATCATCGGTCATACCCTCAGCCCAATACGATCATCACCTCACTCCTATTCAACTCGAATTTAAATTAGAGTTTAAAAACATAAACCTGGAACAGAAGAAAACAGGTTTCACCCCAAACCTGTAACATGCCTCCTCCTCAACCATCTGACCATCGGAATGGCAGCGACTCCAGCCACGTGTTCATCAACCTTCATACTAACATTCCCCAAAATCTCACTCAACTCGATCACTTCAACAAAACATGCCAACCAAAACAAATGACCTAGTTAAAACTAGGGCTACAGAAAGTAAAACGACATTACTGCAACCATGGTGGTTAGCATCACCATCACATATTTTTCCAAGCTTCATTGGTTACTACTCTACCCATATGCAGAATCCCGATATCCCCAAATTGATAGATCAACTGAGGTCACCAATTTTCCCATTTCTATTTAACAGAGAACAGCACCCATACCCTTAAATTAAAATGTGGATTTTTATATTGAAATTCCTATTTTGCTTTGTGTTTCCATTTTATATTATTGAACATCATAGTTTACAAAGATTGATTTTCACTTTGTATATCAATCACTGCTATTTTGTTTTTTTCTTTTTACTTCCAAAGACACTCAGATGGATTTTGGCTTAAATAAGTTTTTAAAGCATTAATCTATGATAAATCACACAACCTTTGTTTATAAACTAAGTCCTATTAACATTTGTTCGAAGAAATTTAAAACAAAGAAACTAAAATTTAAATAGAGGATACTTATATGGAAACAAAACATGCATACTGCAGACTTCATCATCAAATATACATACTATAAATTTAACGACAGAAATAACAGCAACCATGTTTTATACTTAACCTTTTTAAAAAATATATATAAAGTTACTCACATTTTTTTCTAGATCAGAACACAGAGCCTCCAGTTCTTTTGCAAACTTGTTTGAATGCTTGTAGAAACTTTGAAATGCTAATGTCTTTAACTTGCTTGTGACTTACAACTTAAATGTTTGCAGGAAGCTTGAGTTGCTTTAAAATGCTTTCAGATTAAGAAAAATGCAGGTTACAGATTGAAATTGCTGGTTTTTGTTTTGCATTTGGTTATAGGAATTCAGATTTGTGGGTAATGAATGCTTGCAGATGCTTTGTACTTGCATGCAGAGGCTACTACAGGATTCAGATTTACAGGGACTTGAAGTTGCTTCAGATTCTTATTTTTAAATGGAAGTGTTTATTATTTTATTTTTTTAGATTTGCTTGTCTTCAGATTTTAGAAGAAGAAAAGAAGATGAGGGAAAGAAGTTTTTTATATAAACTGAAATTTATTAAAAATAAAAACAAAAGAAAATGATAAATTAAACTTTTGACACTTGTCTTACAATATAACATTTGTCAAAAACCTTATTTTATCATTTAACATGTGTTATGTAAGACCTTAGGATGTTACACTTGTCTTATAAAAGTAATTAGTATTTAATTAAAAGTTAATTAGTATTTAGTTAGTATGTTATTATAAGATGAATATAAACCTATATTTAATAAATTAGTTAATCATGTATTTATTTATATGTAGATAAATTTTAAAATGAATAAATCCAACTATATTTATAAAATAAAGTTTATAAAAATATTTCAAAATCAAAGCAAATTAAAAATATTTACACTTTAGTTTTCAAGCTTTGAATTCAAGTCCAAATCAATATTTTGAAATCAAGTTTATTTACAAATATAACTACACAATTAAATTTATTTTTTTAAAAAGCAATTATTTTTATTAAAAATTTATTTGTTAAAACAATGTATTATTATATTTAAAAATAACAAAATTTAATAACTATAAATAATTTATTAAAGAAATTGTCTTCTTATTAATAAATTATTTATTTTATTCAATTATATCCAAATAAACCTTATTGTTATTTATTTAAATTTAAACTTGAGTTAAACATATTTTAAATCATTTCAATATTTATCTTATGTATTTAAAAATTATTTAGTTATTTATTACATACTTTTAAAAAATACCTATTATTAAATAAACCAATTTAAACAAATTAGATTTTCATCTTAACTATTGAAAAACCCTATTTTATTTATTAATTAACCTTTTAAAAGTTTAACTTTTAAATAAAATCATAATTCCCAATTTACTAAAGATATATATTTTATAGAAAAAATGATTTATTTATTTATTAAATTAAAACAAGATCTATTTACAATATATACATATTCTATATACATTGTAAATATAAAACCATTATTAGATTTAAAAAGAAAAAATCTTATCAATCAAATATCTATTTAATAGGATTAACTAATTAATTCAAATCTTATTACAAAGATTATCAAATCAATTTAATTTTTATTTCAGATTATTAAATTGATATTGCTTTCAAATTCTGGGTCATCACATTCCTTCCCCCTTAAAAGAATTTCGTCCCAGAAATTTAAAACAAAGGTAATTTAATAATCTATTTTAAAGATTTAATTTTAAAACACAAGCATATACCAATGATATGCTAACAATCAAAGCAATCAATTCATCCAATCAATCAAACCTATCTATTCAGATAAAATTCTGGATAGAGTTTCCTCGAGTTTCACCGGTAAAAATATCGGGATACTCGCTCTATAGATTCCAGACAATCAATACTACTAAGCTATAGAGCTCCTACTCATCTAGATCTACAGAACTAGACATCATATCAGACTACAGATGAGTCTGACTCAACAACCAACCTTTATAACTGCTGGTTCCAAAACCAGAGATAGACCATTCACGTAATCCCTCAGAGATACGTGAAACTCATCAAATCCCATTATCCAAACTGGCAATTCAATCCTGAAAACCAAATACTTATCTTCTCAAAAACAAAGACAGTTCCAAAATATCTCAGAGTTAGCTTTCCAGCCTTACCAAAACTTATAGCTCCTGAATCAGAGAAAACTCCAACATCAACGAAGTCTCCAATTTCGAATTCCAAATTCCTCCGTCCCTTATCCACAAAAGTCTTCGGACGATCCTAGGCTGCCAACATTCAAACTGATCAGCTTATCCCTTGCTGATTTCTATAGAAACAATTAGAACCAAAAACAACCCAACACAATGATCTCCTCAAGATCAATCAAAACCAAAAACACAACTCTACTCCATAACCAGCAGAAGATAACAAACTTCTCCTAATCCGGGAAAGACAATCAGAAACACTTCCAAACTGCTTCCGCTGCACAATTCTGATCCGAAGTAGATAAGAAAATGCTAATGATGAACACGAGCACAAACTGGACATCACTTTCCAGAAATATAGTTCTACAGATCCATAAAGAAAACTCAGAAATTCCTCTGAAACCTTTCATCACACTCCATCTCTAGGAATCATCCTCCAACTAAACAGAACCACCAGTTCCACTCCTGGAATATTAGTCGATAAGAAAACTCAATCTCCAAACGCGAACAAATCTCCGTCTTCCCAAAAGACATCCATAAAAAATCTCTGACAATCCAAGAGAACACTAAACTATCGCAAGTCACTTTTGCGATCAACCCAGACCATTTTTCCAAAGAAAACTGTCCTCTCTTTACCCAACAGAACAACTTCCACTGGTCTAGCCAATCCATTGAAGAAACGGATCCACTCTGCTGCTTCTAAATTCCACCTCCAGAAAAACTACTCAGCTAAGACCTCTCTGTCAACTCACAGAACACTCCGAGTTGCACTGCTGACACCAATGTCAAACTCCCTAATCCAAATTTCTTCGAGAAACTCGGACTTCAAAGCAAACAGAAACCCCACAATATCCTGATGAACCCAGCCACAACACCGAAACGGATCTACTTCCCAAAACTTGTTCCAAAGAAATATCTTCCGACATATCCATAGTCACGGCATTTCATCATGCAGTTATAACTTCCTGAAGTATCAAAATACCATCACTTGCTCCAGCCCAATCGAACAGATCAAACACTGCACTTCAAAGATGGACTCTGAAACTTAACAGGTTTCCTTCAGAGATCAATGAAATACTTACATCCAGCTGCAAAGCTCACTCGAGACGGTATTAGGTCTACAGTCTCGACAAATACACTTCCACCTCAAACATACGAACTTCAACGAAGGGTAGTAATCATGTTACAACCACTACTACCTCATCTACCTTTATAACCTATATTGGAAAACCTGAACAGGTAACCCAACAGATAGGTAGAAATAGATAAATATATATAAATATATATAAAATTACAAATACGCTCTCTCAAGATAGACACCACTCCAGAGCCTAGGTATTCACTCAACCTAATGCTCTGATACCACTGTAATAACCCGCCATCCGTCTCCACAGAATGACGTATCATTAATAAGAAAGAAAGGGATAGAAAAGAGAAAGAAAGAGAAAAAAGAAGAAACAACACATTAGAATCTAAACAGCGGAACGAATAAATTATATTAATAACATAAAATATTACATAGTTTACAACCACTATCAGAGTACACAGATAATACAACACATACTAGACAGTTATAGACACCTGTCTAGTATTTACAACTCAATACAACTCAGAGACAACACAAAACACACAGCGGAATACTATATATATACAACGCAGAAGCCTCCTGCTCCATTGCTCTCCAACATTCGTCAAAGCTAACCTAAATCCCTTGGATACTCGTAAAAATTTGAGTACCCAAGAGTTTAAGAAAACAAAGAATAAACTCCGGGTCAGACATGGGTCTGGTGTGAGTAACAGGTTAAGGTTGCCTAACTTTCAAAAACCTTTTGAAAGAAAAGGTACCACGTAAGACTTCCCACACATAAACATGGAAAAGTTTTTACCTTACGCTAACCAAAACATTTAATAAGAAATCCAGTGATATTATAATAGGTCTAGGGTTTTCAAGTAAATATGAAATAGCCGAAATTGTTACATTCATTAAATTCCAGCTACTAGCCACAAAAGTGGGTAATACAATCAAAGCCGTTGGCACTTACTGGATTTTGGATTCCATACAATGGCAGGGCTACTAGGGTACCGTCCGTCACAATACGTGGCCTAGATCAACGTAACAAGGAGCCACCCTAACTCTCCTGCAACATAAGGCCGGAACCATTCCTTACTGAACAGTTCCGAACAAGACAACCCCACAGTTGGTGCGCATATCCAACCGTCCACTAAGCCGAATAAAACGGGACCTCTAGACAGGGGTAAATCTTACTCTCAAGTGGGGGGTACCCACGAAGCCTTGCTGCACCTTCCCTGTTTTAGCCATTCCCGATTGATGAGGCTTGAGGCTATGATTACCTTTAGAGAACACATCTCTTAGAATGCTCATCGTCCACCTGACGATGTGCTGAAAGCATTCAATCCATACAAGTTCGTTCCGGGTTCGAACGAAACCGAAGGCATTATCTCGTTACACTCATTTTGGAATCACCCTCAGAGTTAACGACGATAACCCTTGCACTCTGAATCTCTATCTCGAGTCTGTAAGTACTATTTCCATCAAACTCATCATGGAATCACCCTTTGAGTTATACTGACTAATAGTCCTTACACCTCGAATCTTCACTCTTCACATAATATTCACGACTATCGTTAATTTGGATCGATGTGGTTTACGGATATCCAAATATGGAAAACCGATCCCGGTCTCATCAAAATCCAAAGCCTGTCTTTTAGGTCCAAGTTGTTTTAGAGTTTAAAACAATTCATTTACATTATCTATATACACATAGATAGATAATTCACAGATTCACAACTGATAGTTATCATTATCATAACCACAGATAATCCACATTATCATTATCAAAAGATAATCCATATCATCATTAAAAATGCAACCAATGCATCCATATCAGTCAACAATACTAATCTCACAGCTGAGATTCAAACTATTCATGGCAAACTATATCATCCATTCATAAGCAATGATCTATAATCATGCCATTTATAATTAATTTAAAATGAATTAAATTAATTACATCATCTCTAATTAATTTAAAATGAATTAAATTAATTACTAAACAATATAATCTTGCTTACATCACCATTAATTAATTACAAATTATCTAATTAATTAACCTCTAGTTAATCAACTTAATTAATCACCTCTGATTAATTATACTTTAATTAATTTCACAAAATTAATTACTCTAAACTAAATACATTAATTAACCTTTAATCACTTCATTAATTAATTAACTAACTATAATTAATTACATTAAACGTTAATTAATTACAATTAATTAGTTTCCCTTAATCATTTATTATTGATCAATTAATCCTAATTAATCAATCTTAATTACATCATTAATTAATGATTCTTAATTATATTTAGTTAATTATTAATTACATTTAACAATTAATCTCAATTAAATCATAATTATTAATCACCTTAATTAATCACCTTCAGTAATTAACTACCCTAATTACTTATCAAATTAATTACCCCTTAATTAATTTCTTAAATTAATCCCTTAATTAATTATACAAAATAATTTAATCCAAATTACATTCACAATTCCATCATTATCCACTAATTACATCAAGCAATTATCTTTAACTACTTCACTGAGTAATTACATTCCATTAATTACATTAAGTAATTTTTATCAAATCCATTGTTTAAAATTAATTAAACTTAATTAATTAATTTAAACCAAACTCAATAAACTCCATTAATTACATTAAGTCATTAATGTCTTAATTACTTTCATTTAGTAATTAACTTAAATAAATTTCACACTTGATTACCATAATTTATCTAATTAATTATTAAAAATTAATCATATTAATTAATTACTAAACGATCCTTGGTTAATGACCTTCATTAACTATTTATCATTCTTTAATTACTTTTCTTTAATTACTTCTTAATTAATCTCTAATTTTAAATTAATCCAAATTATTAACCATAAATTAAATAAATAAGTCATTCCTTAATTAATACTTTCATTAATATTAAAGTGTACTTAGAACATTGCATTTTTAAATTTAAATTCAAATTCTATTTTGAATCAAAAATTCAAAATGATATTTATTTAAGCATTAACCAAATTTATATTCCATTTAAAATCCTTTAAAATAAATGTAAATAACATTTATTACTTTATATTTAAAACTTATATAAGATAAATCTTAATTTACTTAATTTAATTAAAAATTAAGTTTTAAGTACATTACTATTTAAATTACAAATTCAAGTAAACAAATCATTTAACTTTCTTTTATAAACCTTTTATAATGACTTCATTCAAAAGGAAAATCAAATTTAAATATTTGTTTGAAAACAAATTTACCTCTAACAAACAATTTAAATTTGAACTTGTTTGAAAACATTCAAAATTCTGAAACTTATTCAAATATCCAGATTTAAATTCAATACACTTGAACCCATTCCTTATTTAAATCATTTGAATTTAAACTTGAATTAAACTTTTTGATTTAAACCTTGATCTAAAACTCTTTATTTAAAATTCAAATTCCATTTAAAAAAAAACTTGAAGATTCAAAGGCCTTAAGAAAACTGAACTTAAAATTTAAATTCAAACTGCTTGTTTTAAATTAGTTTTTAGATTTTGAAATAAACTTTCAATTTCCTGAAACTGTCGGGTTCTTTTCTTTTCTTTTTTTTAAAAAAAAACTGAAAATTACTTTCAAAATTTAAAAACTTATAAGATTTCAAAACCCTTTAAAAACAATAATACATGCTGCAGATTTAAACTTGTTTAAATCATATCATAACAACTTTAAAATTCATTTTAATTTTGATTTAAATTAAAACTTCAGACAGTTTTACAGAAAAACTGTACTAACTACAAATTACCTGAGCTAGCCTAATATCCGCTTCGAGTCATCAGACCTGTGACGACCGCCCATGACTCCCGCACCAAAACAAGGAAATAATGCGCTGAAAGTGTGCCAGGCAGCCATGGAAGATAGTCAAGGATAGAATAAACATCGCAGACTCTATCGTAAAACTCACAGCGCATGGATAAAATACAATAGAGAAATATAATATAGTGAAGCTCCCATAGAACAGAATATCATCATCTAATCATAATAGCTTTATACATGGTCTGAATCATGAATACAAGAAGCCTCACTACATAGCACTCAGAGTAATCAACAAATAGCGGAATATCCAGTACATAGAATATGAAAATAATATGCAAAGCCTCCAGCTCGTCTTCGTCATCATTAGCGTGAGCCACTAAGATCAACACCTGTCACCTGTCACCTAGTCTGCCCATCCCAAACATGGATGAACAGCCCAAGGTAATAAGAGGAGACATAAAACCTTGAGTCAGACAGAGTCTTAGTGAGCAGTAAATCAACTATCAAACATACCAAAAGAGCATAAGGGATAAAAGGGATAGGAACCCAAATCATCCCACTCCACCTCTTTCTACAGTGATTGCCCCCAGACACACACTAAGGAGAAGCAAGCATAGCAAAGCAGGTAATTAAAGTAAAGCAATAATCACTCGAGTCAAGGTCGATGTTTTCCAAATACAAACCCCCAAGGCCTAAACCAAGATCAGATAAGCACCTAGAAAACACCGCTCTTGAGACCGAATGATGATACAACCAAACATCCATGACTCCGGCTATCACTGTTATCATTGCCTTGATTTTATCGTTACTTGAATGACCAACTCATCTTTCAAACATCCGTCAAGGGCTAATGGAAACCCCGGTTCTAGACATAACTCCGCACGTCCTCGTGACCCGTGCCTAGGTATAACGAATCTACCCAGAGTACTAGCACGTCATCATGACCCGCGCCTGGGTATAACGGATCTACCCAACGTACTCTTGCTTTGAGCTTGCTAGAACCTTCAATAACGATAAGATCTCAGCCTTCTAGTCATCCTTCTCGACGACTATTCCCATTATAGCTCAAGCACCTCTCGAGCCACCATTATCCACCAACTCGAACCGCATCATCGAGTAATCAACTTGCTTGGGATGATCCCGTCTGGATTAAACCAAGGCTTCCACATCATGCTTTGCTCCAACGCATCTTAGCAAAGTCCATTTCGTCATCATACTTTGCTTCCTCTAACTATAGCAAAGTCCTCGAACCCATCCATATAAGCTTCATCATCCGCTTCATATGCCACAGCAGCTTTCACCATTCAAGAGCCTTTCCACTTAGCTTTTGAATCATCTTCAACCATCTTGTCCCAAATCAACTACAAGCTAACTCGAGACAATCAAATCAATCATACACCCAAAAAATCAAGCATCCAAACAAGATCTAATCAAGCAATATCAACTATAATGGCAATTTCGTAAATAAATGAGCATAAGTCTAACATATATGAAATCATAGATTTTAGCATAGATCGATCAAATATAAAACATGGGTTTTGTCTCTATAACTTGTTAATGAACTTGCATAGATAAACATCTTCAAAAGTAATGAATCTAGTCTTGGAACTAAGAAAAATGCATGAAATCTCTAACTTTAACACTCAAACAAGCCACCAATCCAATATACTCCTTCGGGTCCGCGTGAGAGATAACTACCACTCACCGAATCACCCAAATACTTCAAAAGAAACCCACTTCAGATCTGGACAGCAAATACACAAGCTTGATCCAGCAAAATCTCGCTTCAATCGATGAAATCTCACTCGAACGGATGAAGATCTTCAACTTTGGCCCTTGAATCTTCGATCTTGGATGGATGTTAGAACTAGATTGGAATGGAGAAAAGGAGATGAAGAAATGTTGTAGTCGAGCTCTCAAAATGGCAGCACTTCGTTGCTTCAAAATCCGGTGCCAAAAAGTGCACAAGTGGTCACGTATTTATAGGCTGAATCGCCCCCCCTTTAGGTCGCTCAGTCCATAACTCGCGCTCGGTCTTAGGTCGTTGCCGACCTAACATGTTACGACTCACGACCTAACGACTCAACTGGGAAACGACTTATAAATGTCACGACCTAACGCTAATAGGCTCACGACCTAACAGGCAACACGAGTCACGACCTATCATTAAGTCGCTAACGACTTAGCATGTGCCGACCTAACTCTTAGGCGACCTAAGGCCTTAACTCGTACCAACGACTCAACCAAAACTCGGGTTAACTAGGTCGTTAACGACCTAACTCCAAAGCCCCTCTACAACTTATAAGATCCAACGGCTCACAATCCCTATGACCTAAAAAGAACGCAGATCCGCTAACTCGTAAACGAGTTACGACTTACGACACAGCGAGCAACTAAGTCGCACACACGATCTAACGGTCCTAAAGCTACGCGACTTAATATAAATGCAGATCCACGATGCCGCGACTTAACTTCTTAACGACCTAACACCTTAAGTTGCCAACGACTTAACTCGTAAGCCGCTGCTCCACCTAACTCGCTCACACACTAACTCGCTAGCCCCTAAGTCGGTCAAAACCTTAAGTCGCTAGCCCTTAACTCATCCCAAACCACTAAGTCGTAGCACACTAACTCACTAACTCTTATAACTCGTTAACGACTTAAAACCCTATTAACTCGAACACGACTCAACACTTAACACGTTAGCTCGCAATTCCTTAAGCCTTAACTCGTTAGCACTAACACGCTAACTCGTCCAAACCTATAGGTCGCTCCACTCGACCTACTCTCACACGACCTAAGCTTAAGTTGCCTACACGAGATATCTTCCTTACAACCCAAACAACACACGAGTTAACCTCCCATACGACTTAGGCTAGGGATAACATAACACTAACGACTTGTAAATTCTACGATATATCGACACGTAAAATACGGGTCGTTACATTCTCTCCCCCTTAGGAATTTCGCCCTCGAAATTCCAAGCAAACAACAGCAATCAAAGCTATTCTGCATGCCTACCATCCATAGCAATCAACAAACCATGCATCCAATTTCTAACCTAACATGCAGAATTCTAAGATCAGAATCAAGTTACAAATTCATGAGATGTCACGACACCTTAGGGCCATACCTTGAAGAGTTCAGGATGAGCTGCCTTTATCCTCTCTTCCTCCTCCCACGTACAGTCGTTAACATCATCACTCCATTGTATCTTGAGCAACGTAATCGTCTTCCTCCTAAGCTGTTTCGTATCGGTTTCAACAACACCGAGCGGCTTATGAGGTCTCGTAACCACTGGATCAACCTCCAAATCTTCACAGCTATCAGCAGAAACCACTGTATTCGAGTCGTGCACATACTTTCGTAGATATGATACATGAAAAACATTGTGCACACCCGACATCTTTTCCGGTAACTCCAATCTATAAGCGAGCTTTCCAATTCGCTCGATGATCTGGAATGGTCCAACAAACCTTGGGGTCAACTTTCCTTTCTTCCCGAATCGAATAACATTCTTCAGAGGAGAAATCTTCACAAAAACCATATCACCTACGTCGAACTCCAAATCTTTACGACGCTTATCGGCATAACTTTTCTGACGATCTTGGGATGCCTTCATTCGTTGCCGAATGATCCCTATACAATCTGAAGTCTGTCGAATCATCTCTGGCCCAAGTATCAGCTTTTCTTCAGTTTCCAACCAACATGTCGGAGAGTTACACGATCTTCCATACAGCGCTTCATACGGTGCCATACCAATGCTTGACTGGTAACTGTTATTGTACGCAAACTCCACCAAATGAAGATGATCTTCCCACGATCCTCCGAAATCCAAAACACAAGCTCTGAGAAGATCTTCCAAAACTCGGTTGACTCTCTCAGTCTGACCATCTGTTTGGGGATGATAAGCTGTACTCAAACACAACTTAGTTCCCAAAACTTCCTGGAAGCTCTTCCAAAATCCACTAGTGAACAAAGGATCTCAGTCGCTCACTATATTCTTCGGAACACCATGGAATCGAACTATCCACTTAACATACAACTCAGCCAACTTCGATGCAGTCCTAGTCGATCGAACAGGAATGAATCTTGCACTCTTGGTCAAACGATCTACTATGACCCAAATCCCCTCATTCCCTGCTCTGGTTCTAGGTAGACCATCGATAAAATCCATCGATATCTGCTCCCACTTCCATGTAGGAACTTCTAATGGCTGAAGTAATCCACTGGGCTTTTTCTGCTCAGCTTTCACCAACTGGCAGTTCATACACTTGGAAATAAAATTTCCAACATCCTTCTTCATGCCTTCCCAATAATAGGTTCTCTTCATATCCCGATACATCTTATTTCCACCTGGATGAATTGTCAACTTCGAGTGATGACTTTCTCTAAGAACTTCATCTCTCAATCCATCTACATCGAGAACAACTAGTCGTCCTTGCTTCCGAAGCCAACCCTCTCGATCGACTTCGAATCCTTTATCCTTCCCTAGTTCCAATCCAAATTCCAAGTCACGGATAATCTTAACAAGCTTATCATCTCGCTTTTGGCTCTCGCCAATCCTTTCCACAAGAGTAGGTCTTATCTATAAGTTTGCCAACATTTCAGGTTCCAATTCACATCTAGGCCTGAAGTCAAATCCAGCCAAATACTCGAGACTCTTCCATTCCGAAAACATGGCTCCCAATCCTGCATGTCTTCGACTCAACGCATCAGCTACTGCGTTCCCTTTTCCCGGAGTATAAGCTATACCAAAATCATACGATGCTAAGAACTCTAGCCACCGTTGCTGCCGAAGACTCAAATCCTTTTGGAAAAACAGATACTTCAACGACTTATGATCCGTAAACAACTCGAATCGAACTCCCAAAAGATAATGTCTCCACATCTTCAAAGCAAATACAATCGCCGCTAACTCCAAATCATGTGTCGGATAATTCCTTTCATGCGGCTTCAGTTGTCGACTAGCATACGCAACAACTTTATCTTTCTGCATTAGCACTGCTCCAAGTCCAGTACCACATGCATCGGTGTAAACCACCATCTCATCATTCCCACTAGGAATGGTCAAAACAGGAGCACTTGTCAGTCGCTTTTTCAAGATTACGAAAGCTTGTTCACACTTAGCGTCCCAACTGAACACTTGGTTCTTCTTCGTCAATCCTGTCAATGGTGCAGCTATCTTGGAAAAGTCTTTGATAAACCGACGATAATATCCTGCTAATCCAAGAAAACTTCTCACATCAGATGCATTCTTAGGTCCAACCCAATCCTGGATTGCTGCCACCTTAGCGGGATCAACTGCTATCCCATTTCCAGAGATAACATGGCCTAAGAATCTCACTTCACTCTTCCAGAAGTGACACTTCGAAAACTTAGCCTTCAGCTGATGTTTCCGCAAGATTTCCAAAACAATCCTCAAGTGCGTCTTGTGCTCTTCTTCAGTTCTGGAGTAAATCAGAATATCATCCACGAACACAAGCACGAACTTATTCAACTGATCTCTGAACACTCTATTCATAAGATCCACAAAATATGCTGGTGCGTTAGTTAATCCAAACGGCATTACCAGCCACTCATAAAAACCGGATGGTGTCCTGAAAGCAGTCTTCGACACACTATCCTTCGCCACCCTTAACTGGTGAAATCCCGTTGCCAAATCCATCTGAGAAAACACCTTAGCCTCGTGAAGCTGATCAAACAAGTCATCTATTCTTGGCAACGGATACTTGTTCTTCTTAGTCACCTTATTCAGCTCACGATAATCAACACACAACCTCAACGATCCATTCGCTTTGGTTGCGAACACAACTGGTGCACCCCATTCGGACACATTACGCCGAATAAATCCTTTCCGTAAAAGGTCATCAACTTGCACCTTCAGCTCTTGCTGTTCCCTAGGCGCCATCCGCCTAAGAGGCATCACAACGGGTCTGGCTCCCTCAACTAGATCAATACGAAACTCGATCTCTCTATGCGGCGGTAACCCTTTGACCTCGTCAAAGACATCCTCGAATCCATTCACAATTGGCACCGATGACAGTCCATCCCGTGGAACAACCAGCGAATACATGAAGCTCATGAAGACGCCTTCCTCATGCTTACATCGTATCACAACCTTTCGCCCTTCAACATTCCCGACTGTCACCTCCAGCCTCTCACAATCAATCCTTGCCGCATACTTCCTAAGCCAGTCCATACCCAAAATAATTTCGAACCCCGCAAAGTTCAGAACAAAGCAATCACAAACAAACGAGCAATCATGACTCGACACAACTAGACCATGGCACATCATACACAGACATGACGAACCCCCAACTGGATTTGTCACTACCAATGGCCTATCAACAATATCCGGTTTCAAACCCAACCGGCCTACCAAATCATCACAAACAAAAGAATGCGACGCTCCAGTATCAAACAACACTCTAGCTGGAACACTACAAATAGAAAGAGTACCTTGAACCACCACACTCTTCCCCTTCTCTTCAGCAGTAGGAGCTTTTGAAGATGACGGAACAGCCCCCAAAGCATAAGCTTGCACAACCTGCCTGTCCTTTATCGGTTCCGGACAGTTCTTCTTAATGTGCCCCAGCTTATCACAGTTGTAGCACTTCAACAACACCTTCGGATTCTTGCAATCCTTGGAGAGATGGCCCTTCTGCGGACAATTATAGCAGGTCTTTTCTCCCTTCAGCTTCTTCTGACCATCCTTATCCTTCTGCTGTTGCTGCTTCCTCTTCTTGTTTCCACCCTGCTGTGGTTTAGACTCCTCCTTGGTCACAGCAACAACAGATACTTCCTTCGGAAACAAACTCTCGTGCCTGAGAGCTTTCTCCACCAGCTTCTCAAATGGATCGTCCAGATGATCCACCAACTGCCTTCCAAGATAACTGTCCAAGCCTGTCACAAACTTCTCATTCTTCTGATAAGAAGATTCAATATACGACCGAGCATACTTGGACAAGGCCTCAAACTCAGAAACGTACTCAAGAACCGATCTCCCACCTTGCTTGAGCTCAACAAACTTTTTAAACAAAACAGACTTCTGAGCTGTAGAGATAAACTTGGCTTCAAATCTAACTTGGAATTGCTCCCAAGTAATCTCTTCTTCTGGAGTGTCTATGGTGATAGAATTCCACCAATCAGCAGCTCTCCCTTGAAGCTGTCTCGATGCAAGCTTCCTCTTAGTTGCATCCTCAATTCCTAAATCTCCAAAGATCCTCCTACAAGCATCCATCCATCTCCGCACTTCAATGGTCGATTCCGTCCCTAAGAAACCTTTCCTCCAAGAGCAGTATAGTCCTTACACAACTTAGCAAAATCCACCGATCTTGGAGCTTGAACTTGAACTCCAACATCTACAGATGGCCCTGGAGCTGGTATCCTTCTCATGATAGAAGTCATCATAGCTTCAAACATAGCTCCATAATTAGCAACTCCTTCAGCGGCACGGCCTTCCCTTGCAGCTGGTCTCCCTCTTCGACTCATCCTTAATATCTAGAAAAAGGAATGACTTAGAACACCTTGAGAAACAACTGCATAAGGAGTTCAAATCCTTCTACACTACTATATTATATATAGTAATCATTCATCAAAATACAATTACGCCTCTCATACGTAGTCACGTCAGCGAGCGTTGGCTAAAATCGATTAACCAAAGCTCTGATACCAAATGTGACGACCGCCCATGACTCCCGCACCAAAACAAGGAAATAATGCGCTGAAAGTGTGCCAGGCAGCCATGGACGATAGTCAAGGGTAGAATAAACATCGCAGACTCTATCGTAAAACTCACAGCGCATGGATAAAATACAATAGAGAAATATAATATAGTGAAGCTCTCATAGAACAGAATATCATCATCTAATCATAATAGCTTTATACATGGTCTGAATCATGAATATAAGAAGCCTCACTACATAGCACTCAGAGTAATCAACAAACAGCGGAATATCCAGTACATAGAATATGAAAATAATATGCAAAGCCTCCAGCTCGTCTTCGTCATCATTAGCGTGAGCCACTAAGATCAGCACCTGTCACCTGTCACCTAGTCTGCCCATCCCAAACATGGATGAACAGCCCAAGGTAATAAGAGGAGACATAAAACCTTGAGTCAGACAGAGTCTTAGTGAGCAGTAAATCAACTATCAAACATACCAAAAGAGCATAAGGGATAAAAGGGATAGGAACCCAAATCATCCCACTCCACCTCTTTCTACAGTGATAGCCCCCAGACACACACTAAGGAGAAGCAAGCATAGCAAAGCAGATAATTAAAGTAAAGCAATAATCACTCGAGTCAAGGTCGATGTTTTCCAAATACAAACCCCCAAGTCCTAAACCAAGATCAGATAAGCACCTAGAAAACACCGCTCTTGAGACCGAATGATGATACAACCAAACATCCATGACTCCGGCTATCACTGTTATCATTGCCTTGATTTTATCGTTACTTGAATGACCAACTCATCTTTCAAACATCCATCAAGGGCTAATGGCAACCCCGGTTCTAGATATAACTCCGCACGTCCTCGTGACCCGTGCCTAGGTATAACGAATCTACCCAGAGTACTAGCACGTCATCATGACCCGCGCCTGGGTATAACGGATCTACCCAACGTACTCTTGCTTTGAGCTTGCTAGAACCTTCAATAACGATAAGATCTTAGCCTTCCAGTCATCCTTCTCGACGACTATTCCCATTATAGCTCAAGCACCTCTCGAGCCACCATTATCCACCAACTCGAACCGCATCATCGAGTAATCAACTTGCTTGGGATGATCCCGTCTGGATTAAACCAAGGCTTCCACATCATGCTTTGCTCCAACGCATCTTAGCAAAGTCCATTTCGTCATCATACTTTGCTTCCTCTAACTATAGCAAAGTCCTCGAACCCATCCATATGAGCTTCATCATCCGCTTCATATGCCACAACAGCTTTCACCATTCAAGAGTCTTTCCACTTAGCTTTTGAATCATCTTCAACCATCTTGTCCCAAATCAACTACAAGCTAACTCGAGACAATCAAATCAATCATACACCCAAATAATCAAGCATCCAAACAAGATCTAATCAAGCAATATCAACTATAATGGCAATTTCGTAAATAAATGAGCATAAGTCTAACATATATGAAATCATAGATTTTAGCATAGTCTATCAAATATAAGACATGGGTTTTGTCTCTATAACTTGTTTATTGAACTTGCATAGATAAACATCTTCAAAAGTAATGAATCTAGTCATGGAACTAAGAAAAATGCATGAAATCTCTAACTTTAACACTCAAACAAGCCACCAATCCAATATACTCATTCGGGTCCGCGTGAGAGATAACTACCACTCACCGAATCACCCAAACACTTCAAAAGAAACCCACTTCAGATCTGGACAGCAAATACCCAAGCTTGATCTGGCAAAATCTCGCTTCAATCGATGAAATCTCACTCGAACGGATGAAGATCTTCAACTTTGGCCCTTGAATCTTCGATCTTGGATGGATGTTAGAACTAGATTGGAATGGAGAAAAGGAGATGAAGAAATGTTGTAGTCGAGCTCTCAAAATGGCAGCACTTCGTTGCTTCAAAATCCGGTGCCAAAAAGTGCACAAGTGGTCACGTATTTATAGGCTGAATCGCCCCCCCTTTAGGTCGCTCAGTCCGTAACTCGCGCTCGGTCTTAGGTCGTTGCCGACCTAACATGTTACGACTCACGACCTAACGACTCAACTGGGAAACGACTTATAAATGTCACGACCTAACGCTAATAGGCTCACGACCTAACAGGCAACACGAGTTACGACCTATCATTAAGTCGCTAACGACTTAGCATGTGCCGACCTAACTCTTAGGCGACCTAAGGCCTTAACTCGTACCAACGACTCAACCAAAACTCGGGTTAACTAGGTCGTTAACGACCTAACTCCAAAGCCCCTCTACAACTTATAAGATCCAACGGCTCACAATCCCTATGACCTAAAAAGAACGCAGATCCGCTAACTCGTAAACGAGTTACGACTTACGACACAGCGAGCAACTAAGTCGCACACACGATCTAACGGTCCTAAAGCTGCGCGACTTAATATGAATGCAGATCCACGATGCCGCGAGTTAACTTCTTAACGACCTAACACCTTAAGTTTCCAACGACTTAACTCGTAAGCCGCTGCTCCACCTAACTTGCTCACACACTAACTCGCTAGCCCCTAAGTCGGTCAAAACCTTAAGTCGCTAGCCCTTAACTCATCCCAAACCACTAAGTCGTAGCACACTAACTCACTAACTCTTATAACTCGTTAATGACTTAAAACCCTATTAACTCGAACACGACTCAACACTTAACACGTTAGCTCGCAATTCCTTAAGCCTTAACTCGTTAGCACTAACACGCTAACTCGTCCAAACCTATAGGTCGCTCCACTCGACCTACTCTCACACGGCCTAAGCTTAAGTTGCCTACGCGAGATATCTTCCTTACAACCCAAACAACACACGAGTTAACCTCCCATACGACTTAGGCTAGGGATAACATAACACTAACGACCTGTAAATTCTATGATATATCGACACGTAAAATACGGGTCGTTACAAGACCAAATCCTTCGAGCAAAGCCCATCAAATACTCGAGTACTACTCGAGTTTAAAAAAACACTGCAATCCCCAGCTTCACCAGAAACCCAATAGTGCACGGTGCACATGCACCGCGCCTCCAGCCGTCAACATCCACCTCCGGTGGCTTCTAAACATCAATAGTCATCCTCTCAGCCCAATATGATCATCGCCTCGCTCCTATTCAACTCGAATTTAAATTCGAGTTTAAAAACATAAACCTGGAACGGAAGAAAACAGGTTTCACCCCAAACCTGTAACATGCCTCCTCCTCAACCATCTGACCACAGGAATGGCAGCGACTCCGGCCATGTGTTCATCAAAATTCATACTAACATTCCCTAAAATCTCACTCAACTCGATCACTTTAACAAACCATGCCGACCAAAACAAATGACCTAGTTAAAACTAGGGCTACAGAAAGTAAAACGACATTACAGCAACCATGGTGGTTTGCATCACCATCACATATTTTTCCAAGCTTCATTGGTTACTACTCTACCCACAAGCAGAATCCCGATATCCCTAAATTGATAGATCAACCGAGGTCACCAATTTTCCCATTTCTGTTTAACAGAGAACAACACCCATACCCCTAAATTAAAAATGCTGTTTGTTATATTGAAATTCCTATTTTGCTTTGTGTTTCCATTTTATATTATTGAACATCATAATTTACAAAGTTTGATTTTAACTTTGTATATCAATCACTACTGTTATGTTTTTTTTCTTTTTATTTCCAGAGACACTCAGATGGATTTTGGCTTAAATAAGTTTTTAAAGCATTAATCTATGATAAATCACACAACCTTTGTTTATAAACTAATTCCTATTAACATTTGTTTGAAGAGAAAATGAACTTAGATTTAAAACAGGGAAACTAAAATTTAAACAGAGGATACTTATATGGAAACAAAGCATGCATACTGCAGACTTCATCATCAAATATACATACTATAAATTTAACCACATAAATAGCAGCAACCATGTTTTACACTTAACCTTTTTAAAAAAAATATAAAGTTACTAACATTTTTTTAGATCAGAAGACAGAGCCTCCAATTCTTTTGCAAACTTGTTTCAATGCTTGTAGAAACTTTGAAATGCTAATGTCTTTAACTTGCTTGTGACTTGCATTTGAAATGTTTGCAGGAAGCTTGAGTTGCTTTAAAATGCTTCCAGATTTAGAAAAATGCAGGTTACAAATTGAAATTGTTGGTTTTTGTTTTGCATTTGGTTACAGGAGTTCAGATTTGAGGGTAATGAATGCTTGCAGATGCTTTCTACTTGCATGTAGAGGCTACTGCAGGATTCAGATTTACAAGGTCTTGAAGTTCCTCCAGATTCTTATTTTTAAATGGAAGTGTTTATTATATATTTTTTTAGATTTGCTTGTCTTCAGATTTTAGAAGAAGAAAAGAAGATGAGGGAAAGAAGTTTTTTATATAAACTGAAATTTATTAAAAATAAAAACAAAAGAAAATGCTAAATTAAATTTTTGACACTTATCTTACAATATAACATTTGTCAAAAACCTTATTTTATCATTTAACATGTGTTATGTAAGACCTTAGGATGTTACACTTGTCTTGTAAAAGTCATTAGTATTTAATTAAAAGTTAAATAGTATTTAGTTAGTATGTTATTATAAGATGAATGTAAACCTATGTTTAATAAATTAGTTAATCATGTATTTATTTATATGTAGATAAATTTTAAAATGAATAAATCCAGCTATATTTATAAAATAAAGTTCATACAAATATTTCAAAATCAAAGCAAATTAAAAATATTTACACTTTAGTTTTCAAGCTTTGAATTCAAGTTCAAATTAATATTTTGAAATCAAGTTTATTTACAAATATAACTACACAATTAATTTTTTTTTAAAAACAATTATTTTTATTCAAAATTTATTTGTTAAAACAATGTATTATTATATTTTTAAAAAAACAACTTTGAATAATTATAAATAATTTGTAAAAGAAATTGTCTTCTTATTAATAATTTATTTATTTTATTCAATTATATCCAAATAAACCTTATTGTTATTTATTTAAATTTAAACTTGAGTTAAACATATTTTGAATCATTTCAATATTTATCTTATGTGTTTAAAAATTATTTAGTTATTTATTGCATACTTTTAAAAAAAAACCTATTATCAAATAAACCAATTTAAACAAATTAGATTTTTATCTTAACTATTTAAGAACCATATTTTATTTATTAATTAACCTTTTAAAAGTTTAACTTTTAAAAAAAATCATAATTCCAATTTACTAAAGATATATATTTTATAGAAAACAGGATTTATTTATTTATTAAATTAAAACAAGATCTATTTACAATATATACATATTCTATATACATTGTAGATATAAAACCATTATTAGATTTAAAAAGATAAAATCTTATCAATCAAATATTTATTTAATAGGATTATTAAATTAATTCAAATCTTATTACAAAGATTATCAAATCAATTTAATTTTTATTTCTGGTTATTAAATTGATATTGCTTTCAAATTCCGGGTCATCACAATTATCCTTAGTTAATTACGTTAATTAATTAACCCTTAATTAATAAATCATCCCATTATTACTTTCATTAATTAATCTTAATTACTTACATTAATTAACCTTTGGTTAATTAATTATCTCTTAATGTAATTAAACTAAGTAATTATCCCTTAATTATATTAATCACGTTAATAAATCAATCCTTTAAATTGATTACACAAACTAATTAACCACCCTTTAATACATTAAGTAATTAATTCTTTATTTAATTACATCATAAATTATATTTGAAAGCTCTTATGGATTTGTCTGCATAATTATCCCAATATATAATTTATTTTTAACCAAATCAATTAATCTTAAAAACAATTAACTTTAGAAAGTTAACCTTTGAAATAAATTTATTATTATTAACCCACAAATTAACTTATACCTTTAGGTCAAATAATAAATTAGAACACTTTATCATAATTAACTTCTTAATTATCTTATTAAGTTTATTTACAATAAACTTTTTTAAAATAAAGGTTATGTATATTGAAATACTTTAAACTCGAAAAAAAATTTACTTTCAAATCTTTAATAAATTTCAACTTAAATAAACATTAATTATTTTCAAAGAAGTGGTTAACTAATTGTTTAAACTTGATTAAGTTTTAAACTTTAAAACCTGTTATTTCTTTTAATTTCAAAAACTTGGTATAGTTTTCTTACAATTTTTTTTTAAAACTTGTTATAAACAAACTAACCCGAGGTCAAGACTAAACCTACCCAAGACAAATGAAAAGAACCCCGAGCCCATACTTGAGAATGACTTTGAGACGCTCCTCTTCTTTCCCAAGCTCAACAACAAATGGCAACACCGGATACTCCCAATAGTTAGTGACATGCACATTTGGTCGGAACGTCTCTGACCAACCTCGCTGCCCTTCGACTTAATCACCAGACCACCCAGAAACTCCAAAACCCGATCAACTCGAAAATAGAGCAATTCGAACCTACCCAGGAACAAAGTCAATCACCAAGAAAACTCTCGCATCGCCACCACAGTTCACCTGATGTTTCGAAACTCCAACCGCATCATCGCCAATGTCCTCTTCTCTGTCTCCCACCGTACCGGTCCTCTCCGGTTCCACGATGACAACGTAGTAACCAAGAAACCCATGTCGGCCAAAACCTGCTTCGAACCCCTATTTCGACGACGTTCATCCGCCACGGTGAACCAGAAAATTTTTGGCCATTTTTGCCATGTTCCCCAACCTTCCTTCTACCTTCGTCATCAAGCCTGACCCTCAATTCATTGCCATTCATCGAAACTTGACGAAAATGCAAAATTTAATCAATTCGAGATAACTCGTCAATTACATGCTTAAAAATCATGAAACGATTGTCAAAAATCATTGATTTATAATACGAATCTAGTTGTATAATTCAAAATGGAAATTAAGATAATTGATTTTATGATTAATTTAGATAATTACTGATTTTTATCATTTTTGACATAATTATTCAACATAAACACTTGCAATTATTTTTTAAAATGAAATTACACTGTTATGATCATTTTCCTTTTGAAGATCCTAGCCTAATGTTGATTATATAGAGAGAAATCGAATTTTAAACTTAATTTAGAAACCTGTACTAAGAACAGAGGATTATTTTCCGGTTATCAGAAATGTATACTCAACATTTGCATATATACATACATATATATATATATATATATATGTATGTATGTATGTATGTATGTACGTATGTATGTATATGTGTGTGTGTGTATAGACACAGACACACACAACACATTCAATCCATGCAAACTATTGTCACCACTATACTTCACAGAATTAAACACATAAATTACAGTATAAACCCAGATTTGAGCTTTTAATAGGTTGGTTTGCTCACCTATGAAAAAACAGAGAAAAATGGAAAAAAAAATGTTTGGGCCTGGAACTGGTTTTATTTTTATTTTTATTTTTTGAACTGAGAATGATTTGTTTGAATCTGAACTTTGAAAACTAAAACATGATTGTTGTTTTGAAATCTTGATTCACTTGTAGTTGAACCTGAACTTGATTTGAGATGATCTGCTTAAGGCTTCAGGTTGATGTTGAAATCCTTGCTTTGGTTTATTCACAGCTTTTATATTGAACATAGAAGCTTGAATTTAGATTTGCTTGATCTTTTATCTACTGAGTTGAATCTAGATCTTGTTTAGTTTGCTTCAGGTTTTAGATTGAAATAAAGCTTGAATTTATAATGGCACTCAGGTTTTAATTTTGTTTTTTTAGATTTGTTTTGAGTTGCTTTACTGGTTTTAATTTCTTTTATATCAGATTTCTTTTGTTTTGAATAAATGAAACAAAATGAGAAGAGAGGGAGATATTTATATATACAACTTATTTTAATTTTATTCATTATTTTGAAAATAAAAGACAAATGACACTTGTTTATTTTGCATATCGAAATTATTACACTTGCTTACTTCATGTTTTAAAATGGTTACATTTGTTAATCTTTTGCTAAAATTCTTACATATGTTAATTTCATTGTTAAAATACTAACACGTGTATTTTGCATGTGTTTAAATGTTTAAATTTATTTTATATTATTTTCTATTTATATTTCCTTTTATAACTATTTATATACGTATTATTTCTTTCATAAATATTTATAAATTTTAAGAAATGGATTTTAAAATCTAATGATACATTATTAAATAAATAAACACACACACACACACAGATATATATATATATGATGTATAAGACTTAGAAATATAAAATTTATCTTTTGAATAGCTTTTCATAATTTATCATATTAAAATTAAATCATAACTTCCAAACTATAGATATACACATATATATAATAATTTCAAAACAAATTTTATTAGTTTTAAATTATAGAGTTTTAAAATTCAATTTATTTTCAATATATTTATTTTTGAATTTGAAACCCACAAGACAAATATCTTATTTAATTTGGAAAATTTCAATTTAATTCACAATTTAATCCAAAATTTTATATTAATTACCGAATCAAATTTGACTCAAAACCGAGATCGTTACATTAATTGAGTAAGTGAAAAGAAGTAAATAAAATATATTTAACTCATGAAAGCTTAAGAAAAATGAACTGCATTTGAAATGAAATAGATAAAATAAGGAAATGAAACTTTAAGAAGTTAATTTGTATGACTTATAGATTTGAGAATTAATAAGCTAAAAATGAATTTAAATTTGTAAAATGGAAATGAGAAGAAAATTTAACTTGAATAGGATTAAATAAAATAAGTAATGAATTAAAATGAAATGAAGTTTAACTTAATATTATATATGTTGAATTGGATATTAAATGAAACTGGATAAATTAGTAAATTGAATTAATTTCATTTAAGTAATAAATGATTTAATCAAATAAATACAAACTAAAATTTTATAAAATTAAATGAAATTTAATTATGTAAGAAATTGAATCAAAAATAAATGAATGTAGGTAAAATTAATATGGTTAATTGAACTTAATTTAAATTAGATATAAATAAATAAAATACAAGTGGAGTAGTTTAAATTTAAAATTGAATGTTAACTAATATAATATGGAATAAGTTATTGAATTTTTTTATAAATAGTAGTTAACTTAAGAGAGGTTAAATGAATTGATCGTGGAAGAAAAATATAATAATTAATATGAATTGAGTCATAAAATAAAATTTGTTTTAGTAAATAAATAATATGAATTTGAATAGAAGAAGTAAATCGATGAATTAATAATAACTAAAGATATGAAGTAATAATAATAAACGTGAGTTATGTTGTATAAAATATTTATAATAAACTTAGCAAATTTATTATGATGTTAGTATAATCAAATGGAGGATATACTAAGTGGAAAAAATATATTCAACTTAAGCAAGGTTAAGTGGAATTTTTTTATAAATGATTCACCAATGAATTTATATGAAATAGTTTAAACATAAACTGAAAAAATTGAAATTTCACAAATTTAATTGAATATAATTGTATATAATGAATTTATGATGAATGTTAATAAATTGAAAGAAATCAACGGAATGTAAACCAAATTAAATGTGGATGAAACAAATGTAAATAATTAGAACAAATCGATCAAAAATATAATATATTTAATTGTAATCAATCAAATGTAAATGCAATAAATATTGATTGAAAGAAAAATGGATTGAAACCAAATTAGTTGAATGTAAAATTAAAAGCGAATGAATTGGATATAAATTCATTGTATGATTAATGAAATGAATATTAATAAATGAATGTGAATCAATTTAAATATATATGAAATGTGGTATGGAATTAAATTCTTAAGTGTAACTAATTATATGAATTATAGAAATTAAATAATGGAAGTGGAAAATTTTCGAATGCAACTATAAACGAGTGTAAATAAATAAAATATGAATTCATTAATGTTGACAAGTGTCTACAAATCAATTGGGAATAAATAAATTGAATAAATGTTAGTTGAATGAAAGTAAATTTAAAAATTAATTAAAATGTTAATGTAATGAATGTTAATAAGAGATGAAGGGTATAAAATTAAAAATTGACATTTGATAATGTAAAATTCACAGAGTTATGAATTAATTGGATTTATTGGATGAATATTAATGGTTGGATGGTTTCTTTTGCTGCAAACTATTTTTATTACTGTTTTTGTAACGACCCGTATTTTTACGGATCGAAACATTGTTTAACTATATGCTTAAAAATCATCTTGTTGTTAAGTCGTTTAAAATTTAAGTCGACCATAGTTTAAGTCGTATGGAAGCTAACTTGTGTGGTCCTTAAGTCGTAGGAAGCTTAGGTCGTATGGGGCGACTTAAGGTAGGTGGCCGACCCATAGGGCTAACGGTTTATGGATGGCCGACTCATGGACTAACCGACCTAGGGAAATATAAGTGGGGTTAAGGAGATAACCGACTCAATTGAATCGGCGACTTAAGGTTAGGTCGTAAGTCGTCCAGGGGCTAGGTCGGCCATAAGGCTAAGTCGTTAGGTCGCATATAGGGTTAAGTTGTGTGACCTTGTGTCTGTGTTGAGTCGCACATTGGTTAAGTCGTGCGCATGTTAGATCGGCTTAGAGTTAGGTCGGCATGCTAGTTAAGTCGTCATACGACTTAAGACTTAGGAACTGTGTGGCCTTGAGGTTGAGTCGTGAGTTGTGTGTGTTGAGTCGTGTATGGGTTGTGCTGTGTTGAGGTGAGTCGTTAGGACGTATGCTGGCTTGAGTCGTGAGTCGTGGACGACTCATAAGGGGGACGACTCATGGGTTAAGTCGTGACCGACTTATAGGCAGACGAGATAAGGATTCAGCCGATAAATAGAGGGCTTTGGCTCACTTTTTGGCACCGGATTTTGAAGCGACGAAGTGCTGCCATTTTGAGAGCTCGACTACAACACTTCTTCACTTCTTTTTCTCCACTCTAATCTAGTTCTAACATCCATCCAAGATCGAAGATCAAGATCGAAGATCCAAGAGCTAAAGTTGAAGATCTTCATCCAACAATGAGAGATTTCATTGTTTGAAGCGAGATTTTTCCGGATCAAGCTTGTTTCTTCGCTGTCCAGATCTGGAGTTGGTTGTTTTTAAGGTGTTTAGGTGATTTGGTGAGTGGTAGTTATCTCTCACACGGACCCAAGGGAGTATATTGGATTGGTGGCTTGTTTATGTGTTAAAGATAGTGATTTCTTACATTTTCCCTAAGTATGCATGTAGATCTATCACCTATGAAGTTTTGACACCCATTTTACTACACGTTAACTTATGCAAGTTCATTCACCAAGTTGTAGAGATATTGTTCAAATTTCATGCTTGTTAGGATGCATGTTAGACTTGAACTCTTTATTTACGAAATTGCTATTATTGTTGTAATTGTTATTTAGATCTTGTTTGAATGATTGATTGCTTGGATTAATGTTTGATTTGATTGATTAGTTGATCGATAACTTGATTTGGGAAAGTTGGTAGAAGATGATTCAAAAGCTAAGTGGAAAGGCTCTTGAATAAGGAAAGCTGCTTGTGGCATATGAAGCGGATGTTGAAGCTCATATGGATAGATTTGATGATGATGTTGAGATGGGACTTTGCCATGATGCGATGAGGCAAACCATGATGTTGAGATGGGACTTTGCTATGATGCGATGAAGCAAAGTACGATGTGAGAAAGCCTTGGTTTAATCCAGACGGGATCATCCCAAGCATGTTGATAACTCGGTGATGCGATTCGAGTTGGTTGATAATGGTTAGCTTGAGAGGCGCTTGAGCTAGTATGGAAACAGTCGTCGAGGAGGATGACTAGAAGGCTGAGATTTTATCGTTATTGAAGGTTCTAGCATGCTCAAAGCAAGAGTACGTTGGAACGGGCTGCAACGACGTTCCAAGCACGGTGTGCGACGACGTGCTAGTACTCTAGGTAGTTGCGAGAATTCCTAGCACGGGCTACGACGACGTGTGGAGTTATGTCTAGAACCGGGGTTACCATTAGCCCTTGATAGGCGATCATTCAACTAACGGTGATATCGAGGCAATGATAACAGTGATAGCCGGAGTCATGGATGTTTGGTTGTATCATCATTCGGTCTCAAGAGCGGTGTTTTCTGGGTGCTTATCTGATCTTGGTTTAGGCCTTGGGGGTTTGTATTTGGAAAACATCGACCTTGACTCGAGTGATAATTACCTTATTTTGAATGTCTGCTTTGCTATGCTTGTTTATGCTTAGTGGGTCTGGGGGCTATCAATGTAGGATGAGGTGGAGTGGGATGGTTGAGTTCCTATTCCTTTTACCCTTTATGCTCTTTTGGTATGTTTGATAGTTAATTTACTGCTCACTAAGACTGTTGTCTGACTCAAGGTTTTATGTTCATCTCTTATTACCTTGGGCTGTTCATCCATGTTGGGATGGGCAGACTAGGTAGCAGGTGACAGGTGCTGTTCTTGGCTACCAATGCTGTTGATGACGAAGACGAGCTGGAGGCTAGAATGTTAGTTTTCTTACTACATGTACTGGATGTTCCGCTGCTTGTATATGTTTTGAGTGTTATGTAGTGAGGCTTGATGTAATGATTGTTCAGATGCTTGTATCAAACCTTTATGAAGTCTATATGATGATATTCTGTTATGAGCTTCACTATATACATATATTTCTCTATTGTATTTTGTCCATGCGCTGTGAGTTGTACGATAGAGTTTCTGTTTTATCTTACCCTGACTATCGTCCATGGTTGCTTGGCACACCTTTCAGCGCACCATTCCCTTATTTTGTGCGGAAGTCATGGGCGGTCGTCACATTTGGTATCGGAGCTTTGGTTAATTGATTTTAGCCAACGCTCGCTGACGTAACTACGTATGAGAGACGTAATTGTAGTTTGATGGATGATTACTGTATATATAATATAGTAGTTTAGAAGGATTTGAACTCCTTATGTAGTTGTTTCTCAAGGTGTTCTAAATCATTCCTTTTTGTAGATATTAAGGATGAGTCGAAGTGAGAGACAAGCTGCTAGGGAAAGCCGTGCTGTTGGGGGAGCTACTGACTATGCTGCAATGTTCGAAGCTATGATGACTTCGATCATGAGAAGGATACCAACTTCAAGACCGTCAGTAGATGTTGGAGTTCAAGTTCAAGCTCCAAGACCAGTGGATTTTGCTAAGTTATGTAAAGATTATAATGCTCTTGGAGGGAAAGTTTTCTTGGGGACAGAATCGACCATAGAAGTTCAGAGATGGATTGATGCTTGTAGAAGGATTTTTGGTGACTTGGGAATAGAGGATGCAACTAAGAGGAAGCTTGCATCGAGACAGCTTCAGGGAAGAGCTGCTGATTGGTGGGTTTTATCACTATTGATACTCCAGAGGAAGAGATTACTTGGGAGCAATTCCAAGTTAGATTTGAAGCTAAGTTCATCTCTACGGCTCAGAAATCCGTTCTGTTTAAGAAGTTTGTGGAGCTCAAGCAAGGTGGGAGACCAGTTCTCGAGTATGTTTCGGAGTTTGAAGCTTTGTCCAAGTATGCTCGGTCGTATATTGAATCTCCCTACTAGAAGAACGAGAAGTTTGTGACAGGCTTGGACTATTATCTTGGGAGACAGTTGGTGGATCATTTGGACGATCCATTTGAGAAGCTTGTGGAGAAAGCTCTCAGGCATGAGAGTTTGTTTCCTAAGGAAGGATCTGTTGTTGCTGTAACCAAGGAAGGGTCTAGGCCATAGCAGGGTGGAAACAAGAAGAGGAAGCAGCAACAACAGAAGGGTAAGTATGGCCAGAAGAAGCCGAAGGGCGAAGTGACGTGCTACAACTGTCAGTAGAAGGGCCATCTCTCCAAAGATTGTAGGAATCCCAAGGTGCCGGGAAAGTGTTACAACTGTGACAAACCGGGGCATTTCAAGAGGGATTGTCCGGAACCGAGGAAAGATAAGAAGATTGTGCAAGCTTATGCTTTGGGGGCTGTTCCATCATCTTCGAAAGCTCCTACTGCGGAGGAGAAGGGGAAGAGTGTGGTGGTTCAAGGTACTCTTTCCATTTGTGGTGTTCCAGTTAGAGTGTTGTTTGATACTGGAGCGTCGCATTCGTTTGTTTGTGATGATCTTGTAGGCCGGTTGGGTTTGGAACCGGAAATTGTTGATAGACCATTGGTTGTGACTAATCCAGTTGGGGGTTCGTCTTGTTTGTGTATGGTATGTCGTGGTCTAGTTGTGTCGAGTCATGATTGCTCTTTTGTTTGTGATTGTGTTGTTCTGAACTTTGCGGGGTTCGGAATAATTTTGGGTATGGACTGGCTTAGGAAGTATGCGGCAAAGGTTGATTGTGAGAAACTGGAGGTGACGGTCAGGAATGTGGAAGGGCGAAAGGTTGTGATATGATGTAAGCATGAAGAAGGCGTCTTCATGGACTTCATGTATTCGCTGGTTGTTCCACGGGATGGACTGTCATCGATGCCGGTTGTGAATGGATTTGAGGACGTCTTTGACGAGGTCAAAGGGTTACCACCGCATAGGGAGATCGAGTTTCGTATCGATCTAGTTGAGGGAGCCAGACCAGTTGTGATGCCTCTTAGACGGATGGCGCCTAGAGAACAACAAGAGCTGAAGGTGCAGGTTGATGACCTTTTACGGAAAGGATTCATTCGGCGTAGTGTGTCCGAATGGGGTGCACCAGTTGTGTTCGCAACCAAAGCGGATGGATCGTTGAGGTTGTGTGTGGATTATCGTGAGCTGAATAAGGTGACTAAGAAGAACAGGTATCCATTGCCGAGAATAGATGACTTGTTTGATCAGCTTCACGAAGCTAAGGTGTTTTCTCAGATGGATTTGGCAACGGGATTTCACCAGTTGAGAGTGGCTAAGGATAGTGTGCCAAAGACTGCTTTTAGGACACCATCCGGTTTTTATGAGTGGCTGGTAATGCCGTTTGGATTGACTAACGCACCAGCATATTTTGTGGATCTTATGAATAAAGTGTTCAGAGATCAGTTAAACAAGTTCGTACTTGTGTTCGTGGATGATATTCTGATTTATTCCAGAACTGAGGAAGAGCACAAGACACACTTGTGTATTGTTTTGGAAATCTTGCGGAAACATCAGCTGAAGGCTAAGTTTTCGAAGTGTCACTTCTGGAAGAGTGACGTGAGGTTCATAGGCCATGTTATTTCTGGAAATGGAATAGCGGTTGATCCCGCTAAGGTGGCAGCAATGCAGGATTGGATTAGACCTAAGAATGCATCTGATGTGAGAAGTTTTCTTGGATTAGCAGGATATTATCGTCGGTTTATCAAAGACTTTTCCAAGATAGCTGCACCGTTAACAGGATTGACGAAAAAGAATCAGGTATTCATATGGGATGGTAAGTGTGAGCAAGCTTTCGTAATCCTGAAAAAGCGACTGACAAGTGCTCCTGTTTTGACCATTCCTAGTGGGAATGATGAGATGGTGGTTTACACCGATGCATGTGGTACTGGACTTGGAGCAGTGCTAATGCAGAAAGATAAAGTTGTTGCATATGCAAGTCGACAACTGAAGCCGCATGAAAGGAATTACCCGACTCATGATTTGGAGTTAGTGGCAATTGTTTTTTCTCTAAAGATGTGGAGACATTATCTATTGGGAGTTCGATTTGAGTTATTTACGGATCATAAGTTGTTGAAGTATCTGTTCTCCCAAAAGGATTTGAATCTTCGGCAGCAACGATGGCTAGAGTTTTTAGCATCATATGATTTTGATATAGCCTATACTCCGGGAAAAGGTAACGCAGTGGCCGATGCGTTAAGTCGAAGACATGCAGGATTGGGAGCCATGTTTTCGGAATGGAAGAATCTTGAGTATTTGGCTAGATTTGACTTCAGGCCTAGATGTGAATTAGAACCTGAGATGTTGGCAAACTTATCGATAAGACCTACTCTTATGGAAAGGATTGGCGGGAACCAAAAGCGAGACGATAAGCTTGTCAAGATTATCCGTGATTTGGAATCTGGATTGAATCCAGAAAAGGATAAAGGATTTGAAGTCGATCGAGAGGGTTGGCTTCGGAAACAAGGACGACTAGTTGTTCCCGATATAGATGGATTGAGAGATGAAGTTCTTAGGGAAAGTCATCACTCGAAGTTGATGATTCATCCAGGTGGAAATAAGATGTATCGGGATACGAAGAGAACCTATTACTGGGAAGGTATGAAGAAGGATGTTGGAAATTTTATTCCCAAGTGTATGAACTGCCAGTTAGTAAAAGCCGAGCAGAAAAAGCCAAGTGGATTGCTTCAGCCATTAGAGGTTCCTACATGGAAGTGGGAGCAGATATCGATGGATTTTATCGATGGTCTACCTAGAACCAGGGCAGGAAATGAAGGGATTTGGGTCATCGTAGATCGTTTGACTAAGAGTGCAAGGTTTATTCCTGTTCGATCAACTAGGACTGCATCGAAGTTGGCTGAGTTGTATGTTAAGTGGATAGCTCGATTCCATGGTATTCCGAGGAGTATAGTGAGCGATCGAGACCCATTGTTCACTAGTGGATTTTGGGAGAGCCTCCAGGAAGTTTTGGAAACCGAGCTGTGTTTGAGTATAGCTTATCATCCCCAAACAGATGGTCAGACTGAGAGAGTCAACCGAGTTTTGGAAGATCTCCTGAGGGCATGTGTTTTGGATTTAGGAGGATCATGGGAAGATCATCTTCATTTGGTGGAATTTGCATATAATAATAGTTACCAGTCAAGTATTGGTATGGCGCCGTATGAAGCATAGTATGGAAGACCGTGTAACTCTCCGACATGTTGGTTGGAAACTGGAGAAAAGTTGATACTTGGGCCAGAAATGATTCGACAGACTATGGATTGTATAGAGATCATTCGGCGACGAATGAAGGCAGCCCAAGATCGTCAGAAAAATTATGCTAAGGATTTGGAATTCGACGTAGACGATATGGTTTTTGTGAAGGTTTCTCCTCTGAAGAATGTTATTAGATTCGGGAAGAAAAGAAAATTGACTCCGAGATTTGTTGGACCATTCCCGATTATCGAGCGAATTGGAAAGCTCGCTTACAGATTTGAGTTACCGGAAAAGTTGGCGGGTGTGCACAATGTTTTTCATGTATCTTATCTACGGAAGTATGTGCATGACTCGAATACGGTGGTTTCTGCTGATAGCTGTGAAGATTTGGAAGTTGATCCAGTTGTTACGAGACCTCGTAAGCCGCTTCGTGTTGTTGAAACCGACACGAAACAGCTTAGGAGGAAGACGATTACGTTGCTCAAGGTACAATGGAGTGATGATGTTAACGACTGTACGTGGGAGGAGGAAGAGAGGATGAAGGCAGCTCATCCTGAACTCTTCAAGGTATGGCCCTAAGGTGTCGTGACATCTTACGAATTTGTAGCTTGTTCTGAGTCTTAGAATTCTGCATGCTAGGCTAGTAATTGGATGCATAGTTTGTTGATTGCTATGGATGATAGGCATGCGGAATAACTTTGGATGCTCTTGTTTGTTTGGAATTTCGGGGGCGAAATTCCTAAGGGGGAGAGAATGTAACGACCCGTATTTTTACGGATCGAAACATTGTTTGACTATATGCTTAAAAATCGTCTTGTTGTTAAGTCGTTTAAAGTTTGAGTCGACCATAGTTTAAGTCGTATGGAAGCTAACTTGTGTGGTCCTTAAGTCGTGGGAAGCTTAGGTCGTATGGGGCGACTTAAGGTAGGTGGCCGACCCATAGGGCTAACGGTTTATGGATGGCCGACTCATGGACTAACCGACCTAGGGAAATCTAAGTGGGGTTAAGGAGATAACTGACTCAATTGAATCGGCGACTTAAGGTTAGGTCGTAAGTCGGCTAGGGGCTAGGTCGGCCATAAGGCTAACTCGTTAGGTCGCATATAGGGTTAAGTTGTGTGACCTTGTGTCTGTGTTGAGTCGCACGTTGGTTAAGTCGTGCGCATGTTAGATCGGCTTAGAGTTAGGTCGGCATGCTAGTTAAGTCGTCATACGACTTAAGACTTAGGAACTGTGCGGCCTTGAGGCTGAGTCGTGAGCTGTGTGTGTTGAGTCATGTATGGGTTGTGCTGTGTTGAGGTGAGTCGGTAGGTCGTATGCTGGCTTGAGTCGTGAGTCGTGGACGACTCATAAGGGGGACGACTCATGGGTTAAGTCATGACCGACTTATGGGCAGACGAGATAAGGATTCAGCCTATAAATAGAGGGCTTTGGCTCACTTTTTGGCACCGGATTTTGAAGCAACGAAGTGCTGCCATTTTGAGAGCTCGACTACAACACTTCTTCACTTCTTTTTCTCCACTCTAATCTAGTGCTAACATCCATCCAAGATCGAAGATCAAGATCGAAGATCCAAGAGCTAAAGTTGAAGATCTTCATCCAACAATGAGAGATTTCATCGTTTGAAGCGATATTTTTCCGGATCAAGCTTGTTTCTTTGCTGTCCAGATCTGGAGTTGGTTGTTTTTAAAGTGTTTAGGTGATTTGGTGAGTGGTAGTTATCTCTCACACGGACCCAAGGGAGTATATTGGATTGGTGGCTTGTTTATGTGTTAAAGATAGTGATTTCTTACATTTTCCCTAAGTATGCATGTAGATCTATCACCTATGAAGTTTTGACACCCATTTTACTACACGTTAACTTATGCAAGTTCATTCACCAAGTTGTAGAGATATTGTTCAAATTTCATGCTTGTTAGGATGCATGTTAGACTTGAACTCTTTATTTACGAAATTGCCATTATTGTTGTAATTGTTATTTAGATCTTGTTTGAATGATTGATTGCTTGGATTAATGTTTGATTTGATTGATTAGTTGATCGATAACTTGATTTGGGAAAGTTAGTAGAAGATGATTCAAAAGCTAAGTGGAAAGGCTCTTGAATAAGGAAAGCTGCTTGTGGCATATGAAGCGGATGTTGAAGCTCATATGGATAGATTTGATGATGATGTTGAGATGGGACTTTGCCATGATGCGATGAGGCAAACCATGATGTTGAGATGGGACTTTGCTATGATGTGATGAAGCAAAGTATGATGTGAGAAAGCCTTGGTTTAATCCAGACGGGATCATCCCAAGCATGTTGATAACTCGGTGATGCGATTCGAGTTGGTTGATAATGGTTAGCTTGAGAGGCGTTGAGCTAGTATGGAAACAGTCGTCGAGGAGGATGACTAGAAGGCTGAGATTTTATCGTTATTGAAGGTTCTAACATGCTCAAAGCAAGAGTACGTTGGAACGGGCTGCGACGACGTTCCAAGCACGGGCTGCGACGACGTGCTAGTACTCTGGGTAGTTGCGAGAATTCCTAGGCACGGGCTGCGACGACATGCGGAGTTATGTCTAGAACCGGGGTTACCATTAGCCCTTGATAGGCGGTCATTCAAATAATGGTGATATCGAGGCAATGATAACAGTGATAGCCGGAGTCATGGATGTTTGGTTGTATCATCATTCGGTCTCAAGAGCGGTGTTTTCTGGGTGCTTATCTGATCTTGGTTTAGGCCTTGGGGGTTTGTATTTTGAAAACATCGACCTTGACTCGAGTGATAATTACCTTATTTTGAATGTCTGCTTTGCTATGCTTGTTTATGCTTAGTGGGTCTGGGGGCTATCACTGTAGGTTGAGGTGGAGTGGGATGGTTGAGTTCCTATTCCTTTTACCCTTTATGCTCTTTTGGTATGTTTGATAGTTAATTTACTGCTCACTAAGACTGTTGTCTGACTCAAGGTTTTATGTTCAACTCTTATTACCTTGGGCTGTTCATCCATGTTAGGATGGGCAGACTAGGTAGCAGGTGACAGGTGCTGTTCTTGGCTACCAACGCTGTTGATGACGAAGACGAGCTGGAGGCTAGCATATTAGTTTTCTTACTACATGTACTGGATGTTCCGCTGCTTGTATATGTTTTGAGTGTTATGTAGTGAGGCTTGATGTATTGATTGTTCAGATGCTTGTATCAAACCTTTATGAAGTCTATATGATGATATTCTGTTATGAGCTTCATTATATACATATATTTCTCTATTGTATTTTGTCCATGCGCTGTGAGTTGTACGATAGAGTTTCTGTTTTATCTTACCCTGACTATCATCCATGGTTGCCTGGCACACCTTTCAGCGCACCATTCCCTTGTTTTGTGCGGAAGTCATGGGCGGTCGTCACAGTTTTGGTTGCATATGATTGTTGTATGTTGTGTATTTTTGATTGTATTTATTGTTAGGATTCAAAATCCATGTTATATGGTTATATTAGACGTATACATGCTTCTATATCATTATATGCAATTAATATCATAAATTGAGTTGAGATAGGTACATACGAAGATCGTTTGGGGCGTAAACGAGGACTTATATGTTTTTTCTTGCTTAATACGAGCGAACTCGCTCGTATTATTGATAATAGGTACGTATCTCAGATTACATACCGCGATTTTATATTTTTACCCTTCGGGATGCCTCATCATTGAGATGAGATGTATATTTGATATATATTGGTTATATTGGTGTTATATAGTGAATTGAAAAAAAAATTCGATCGAACCGTGCATTTGCCGAATTTTCCATAAATCCGGGAGTTAGAAATTTTTTTTGAAGTTTTAAAAATTTTATAACTTGTTTTTCCATATAAATTATACTTTCTATAAAATCGATATCGGAATGGCATAGAAGAAGCGTGGTAATAGTTTTGCAGATAAGATGGTTAGCTTTATAAGTAAATTATTTCGAGAGAATATATCAAAAGTTAAATTCTTTACTTAACGCCTTTTCGAGGATGAAAAGTTTTAAGTGGAGGAGTATGTAATGACCCGTATATTTGGCCCTTCGAAATTATTTAATTTAATGTAATTATTGGATAAATATAGGTAGAAATAAAATTAAATAATTTATTTATATTGGGTTATTTGATAATTAAATTGTTTAAAATTTAATATTGGAAGTTATTTGAATAATTTGATTCTAGATTTAAGACGACGGAAAATGATATCAAAAATTGATTTAAATGTTATTAAAAATACGAACGAAGATGGTTAACATTTAAAATTGGATTTAAATGTGAATAATTTAAAATTTTATATTTATATTTTAATTGACAAGTAAAAATAGCCATTTTGGCCACTGTCTCGAATTTCGACGAAACTAATTTCATCAGATCCATAATAGTGAATTATTGTAGGTTTTCAAGTTTCGCAGCGTTTGGACTTGTCGTTTGGCCGGCCGAGCTTGAAATGCGTAGGATTTAAATTCAGAATCTAGATGAAATTAATCGATTTTTGAAAAATTATCTTCCGCATGCGATCGAATTGGCTTCCAAAACTAGTTCCATTGTGTTCGGAATGAGGGTAAAACATTATAAACGCCAGGCGGCACATTTCGTTTGGAGTTCGTGATTTCATGGGACAATCTAATCAAATATTTTCTGCTTATTTTAATATAATGTAAATAAATATCTAAACACCTCTCACGTTTTCAGCCATGCCTACCTCTCCCCTTTCTTATTCAGACCGAGCAGATTGACATTTTATTAACAAAAAACTACAGATCAATGTTATATAAAAATAAAAAAATAGAAATCAAAACGTAAAAAACAACGAACAATCGCTAATCATGTTCAATCGCGAACTTCTTGGGGTTGAAGTCCGTAGTCATGAGGGGAAGAAAGTATTAATAATGTGAAGCTTGTGCTCGTCTGATTCGAGATTTGGGTTTTAGGGTATCAGAGTTTTGCTTGCTCGCGCATACGGCTATAGGGAGGAGATCGGCAATCTGGTTGAGCAAGCGTCGGAGACTGAGCGACAGCGTGCTTGGGTATGGTTCGTGTTTGGTGGCATCGATCGGTGAAAGTGGAGTGTCATGTGTTGAGTGATTACGTGCATGGATTATTTGCAACCTAGGTTCAAACATAGACATTCAAAAAAGAAGAAGCACGGTTTGGGAAGAACGTGAGAAGGAGGACTGGGTACGCAGTTGTTTTAGTTATTTTACTTAGTGATAATTAGTGTAGATTTTATTTTAAATTATATCTTATATTAATAAAAACATAATTTTTCCGTACGAGGTCGGATTCAAGTGAAACGAGTAGCGATGTGACCGTATCAACGTCGTCTACAGCTTGGAGTCAAATTGTGATTTATTTGAAGCTGATATAATTTTAATTCCAAATAGAAGGTGAGTGTTTCATACGCTCACATTTTGACTAATATATTTTTATGTTAGCAAAATTTATATCTTAAAGTGAATTGAATTTATTGATTGTTGTTAGATAAATTAATTAACATTTAAATGGACATCTGAATTTAATTTGATAGAATTTGAATTTATAGTTAAATTAAATTAGGATTTTAACTGCTAGTAAAATCCCCGTTTTATCGATAATTGGTTGACTGGTGTGAATATTGCCGGTTTGGATGATTGATTGTGATGGATGCTATTGATTAATAGTTTGGATGATTTGAATGTTTGTTTATTTTGATACATCTATCATCCTGTATATTATTTACAGCGTATAAAGCTGTAAACCCAATTTTTCAAATATATTAGAAATAAGTTGAAATTATATATATCTATGGCATTTATTTTGGATTGCAATAATATATATACATCCCTGGAACTAAATTGAAATAATTAATTCACTTGGGCATAGGATAGAGCATTATATACAAAGACCGGATTGGTTAAATTAAATGATTTGGCTTTAAGAGATAAATATCGAAGTCAAGATTTTTATGTTATTATCGAAGTATAAAGCGAATTTCAGAAAATTTATTTGTTTTAAAAGAGTTGACTTTTGATTCAGCTTTGAACATTTCTAAGTAAAAGGTGATATAAAATGATATTTGAAATTGAGCTTGGAATTTAATCATATTTTAAGATTATGATTTTAAATTCAATATTGAAGGAAATTTTGATAAGTTTATTGAATCAATATTTTGGAAATCGAACTCGTTATTTATAGAAATCGAAACGGTTTAAATTTGAACTAGAGTTAAAATCAATTTGAGATTGAAATTTAAATTAATTTGAGATTGAAATTTAAAATAATTTGAGATTAGAATTTAAATTAATTTGTAATTGAAATTTTAAATTTGTTTGGAATTGGAGTTGAAATTCATTTGGAATTGGCATTGAAATTAATTTGGAATCGAAGTAAAATTCGACTTGAAAACGGAGTTGAATCAATTAAATTGAAATGAAAATTGGAACTGATTTGAATTGAAAAAAAATGGAAAGTGAACTAGTTTGACTTTGAAAATATTTTTAAAATGATTATTTTTAGCATAAGCAATTTAAAATCTATATTCTTTAAATATTCAAATTATTTTGATTTCCCAAACTATTTAACTATACAAACCATTTTTAATGCTCAAATTATTTTCTATTAAACTACTTTAACTACTTGACTATTTTATAACCATTTAAACTATTTTGCTAAAAATTCAAGATGGTCAAAGGGTAAAATGTTTATATTTAATCTTGGATTTAAATGCCAATTGGGTTAAAGTGAAGTTATAACCTATGTTGTAATTCAAATCAAATTTCAAAGTAAAATCGATATATCGATTTGAACTAACATTTTGAAGTATAATATGATTTTCGAAGCGAATATGATGATTTCGAAATGGATTTGATTTTGAAAAAAAATGATATTTTGATATCAAATACAAATTGTTTTCGAAATATAAAAGAACCCACCGGTGTGTAAAATGACGATTGGTTGTTAAAGAGACCGGGGCCTCTTATTGGCATACTCTCTGTCAATATTGAAACCACTTTAACAACCTTGTACGCGGTGGATGATATCCAGAATGTAGTGGTTTAATTGGTGATGTTTACTTGAATGACATAAGAGAACGATGATGGATAGCCTTGACACTTGTTTCATAATTAAAATGACTTAAACAAGTGCTTATGTCTGGCCATTGAGTTTAGCTACCTCTAGCGACGTTGTTCCCTCGTATTATTTGTTAGTCCTTGAGATGATGGTTTCGATGAAAACAACCTTTGGACTTGTTATAAAATATAAAAACTAACATTATAGTTTAGATATATATGTATATGCAGGATAAAAACATGCAGGTACCAAGAATGAAAACTGTACAGTATAAAGATACAAGACTGATGAATTTAAAGATAGAAGATATCAAGATTGAAGACTCATGAGTATCAAGAAATCAAGTTATCAAGAGTTCAAGATCTCAATAGTACAAGATAAGTATTGAGTCTAGAATTATGTTAAAACTTCTTGAAAGCACTTACATCTTTATTCGAAATTTATTCATGGAATGGAATCCACTTCGTGCCTGTTAAAGGGATGGAACCTACGACAATATCTAGTGGAACATATGGTGGTCCTATTTTGATATCCAATAATTTATAAAAATGCTTTTCAAAAATATATATCTCTTGTTTTAAAAAAATGTTTTCAAAACTTTCTTTTCAAAAAGGCACCTCTCTTGGTTTTAAATATTTTAGCCTCAAAACTATTTTTATCATTTTTAGTATTTTGATTTCAAAATTGTCCTTGTTTATAAACCATCTCTTGTTTTAAATATTTAGCTTTAAAATATTTATGTACTCACATTTTAAATCACTTTATAGATTAAGATTATATATGTTAAAAATTACTTTCTAAACTCTTTTATATGTTTAAACTATAGTCAAATAAATTTATAAAGTTTAGAAATTGTTTTGATAAATTATAGAAACCAATTTTAATAAGAAAATCAAAACATCAATTTTGACTTGAGCATGTCGACATCCCTCAACCCTCATGTTGACATGGTGTCCGTTATTTTCAAATTTCAATTTCCAAAAGAAGTGTCTATTCATCGTATTTTTCACGAATAGATATGGTTGTTTCTCTACTATAAATAACAGTAAGTTCTAAACGAATTTTTTACCAGATTACATTTATTTTCTCTCCTCTTCATCTTCCACATTTATTCTAAAGAATCCTAAACTATACTCTGCCGAAATACCAAGTGAATCAAACTTGATTAACTCTTGTTTGATTCTCTACCACTCTCTTCATAAGATCTCAGTGCTATTCAGAGTTATAAAATGTTTTTTAAATCAAAATATTACGTGAAAGGAGAGCCTTGAAATAAATTGGGTGTGATTATAGCCCAAAAAATCAATTAGGTGATCTTGTAGCCTGGTTAAATCAAGAGAGTTTGCCCTGCACTCGAATACAGGATGGTGTATCTCGTAGCCTTGAAACCGATGGTGTAATCTGGGAGATTATTTTGATAAAAAATTCTTACGGTTGTACGGGACTGGATGTAGGGTAACTCCAAACCAGTATAAAATCCTGGTGTGTTTTTCCTTTACTACTGTTATTAAATATTTGCATATGTGTCTGATTCTGTGATTATATCCGTGTCTGTGAATTGCATTTGTCGATGATTAAATTACATAAGTTTCAAAAAGATTTAGAAAATCCATAAAACACTATTCATCCCCCTCTAGTGTTATTCCAGCCTTAAGATTCGTAATCCGCATTTCTCATATTTGGTATCAGAGCATTGGTTTTCAAAGATTTCATAATCTGAATTTCGAAAAAGTTTTTAAAATGGCTATTTTTGGGGATTTTGTTAAAACTAGTTTAAAACCGTTGAAATCATCATTGTCTCATAAGTCTACATATTGTTATAATAGAAAATCAAGATATCTATCGAGTTTGTATTCTGTGCAGAAAGAAAAATGTTACATGGCCTTTGAAGAATCAACACTCAATGGACAAAATTGTGCAAATATAGAAGAATAAGTGGATACTTAATAGTGGATGTTCAAGACACATGACTGGTAATCTAGTTATGCTATTATCTATAAAGATGGAGGATTGGTTAATTTTGAAGACAACTCAAAAGGTTATGTGATTGGCATCGGCAATGTCGGTAACTCTAAAACTCCTACTATTTCTAATGTTTTATTAGTTAAGAATCTGAAACATAATCTTCTTAGCATTAGTCAACTTTGCGATAAAGGATACAAAATTAAATTTTTAAAAATGAGTCTCGCATCGAAGATAATAATTCAAATATTATATTCGAAGGAATTAGGAAGAAAAATATTTATATTCCTAGTATGAAAATCTCAAATGATAACCTATGTCTTTTAGTTAGTACAAGTAAACCTTGTATTTGATATAAAAGATTTGGGCATTTGAATTTTAAACTCTTATCTAGACTTTCTAAACTAGATCTAGCAAGAGGTTTACCTAGAATGAATTTTAAAATAGATAGCATATGTGATGCTTGTCAATTAGGAAAACTTAGGAAGAGTTTTTTCAAATTAAAAGATATGATTTCAACTTCAAAACCTCTTGAGTTACTTCATCTAGATTTGTTTAGTCCATCTCAAATTAAGTCAATAAATCACAATAAATATGTCTTTGTAATTGTGGATGATTATTCTAGGTTTACATGGACAATTTTTATGAAACATAAAAGTGATACTTTTGATTCATTTAATTTTTTTACAGAAGGACTTCAAAACCAACTTTCTTTAAAAATTATAACTGTTCGTAGTGATCACGGTAGGGAATTTAAAAATGGAAATTATGAGAGATTCTGCAATAAAAAGGGAATAACTCATTATTTCTCTTTTCCAAGAACTCCACAAAAAACAGAGTGGCAGAACGTAAAAATAGAATGATTCAAGAGTATACTAGAACAATGCTTTCAGTCAGTAATTTACTAAAATATTTTTGGGCTGAAGCAGTCGCTACAACTTGCTACATTTTGAGTGGAATATTAATTAGACCGTTAACTGATAAAGCACCTTATGAATTTCTTTACAAGAAGAAACCAAAGATATCTTATTTTAGAATCTTTGGAAGTAATGTTTTATTCTAAATACAAAAGACAATTTGGATAAATTTGATCCTAAATCCGACAAAGGAATCTTTATCGGATATTCTAACAGAAGTAAAGCATATAGAGTTTTCAATTTATGAACTAATACCATTAAAGAAACAATGCATGTTTCGTTTGATGAAAATTTCAAAGATGTTGAACAAAATAATGATGAATAATATTTTGCTACCCTAAATAATGAATCAATTGAAACAAATAATGAACTTATTCATCCAAATAAAAAGGTTAAGCTTTTAAAAGATCATCCTATAGAAAATGTACTAGGAGCTATTGAATCTATTGTTAGAACTAGAAATAAACTAAATAACATGAATAATGTAGCTTTTATATCATCTATTGAACCTAAAGATCCAAAGGAAGCATCGTCTGATGATTCATGGATTCTGGCTATGCAAGTAGAATTGAATCAATTCACTAGAAATGATGTTTGGGAACTTGTTCCTAGACCCGAGGATAAAACAATAATAGGAACTAAACGGGTATATAAAAATAAAATGAATGAACTAGGTGAGGCCGGTAGAATTAAAGCTCGATTAGTCGCACAAGGTTATTGTCAAGAAGAAGGAATAGATTTTGATGAAACCCTTGCACCTATAGGAGGATTAGAAGCCACTAGAATTCTACCTGCTTTCACAAACTATAATAATTTCAAATTATTTCAAATGGATGTTAAAAGTGCTTTTCTAAATGGATTCATTAAAGAGGAAGTTTATGTCGACAACCTCCATTCTTTGAAGATGAAAATTTTCCAAAGCATGTTTTCAAACTTAAGAAAGCTCTATGTGGTCCGAAACAAGCTCTTAGGGTATGACAAACTAAGATCTTTTTTATTACAATCAAATTTTAAAATTGGTAAAGTAGATAATACTCTTTTCATTAAAAGAAGTAAAAATGATACCCAACTAGTACAATTTTATATAGATGATATTATTTTTACTTCAACTAATCATGAAATGAATAAAGAATTTTTTGAAATATTGACAAAAAGTTTGAGATGAGTCATATGGTTGAACTTACTTTCTTCATAGGTTTACAAATAAAACAATTAGATAATGGCATTTTTACTAGTGAAGACAAATATGATAGGGATCTAGTTAGTAAATTTAGTATGACTACTGCGAGTGGAAAACACACTCCCATGGCAACCAGTGAAGCTTTAAATAAAGAAGATCTTTCAAAAGATGTAAATCGAAAACTATATAGGGGAATGATTGGATCACTACTCTATATCACTGCGAGTAGATCTAATATTATGCATAGTGTTTGTCTCTACGCAAGATACCAATCTCAACCCAAAGAGACTCACTTTAAAACTATGAAACGTATCATAAGATATGTTAAACATACATTTGAGTATGGTTTATTTTACCCTAAAAATGATTCATTTGATTTAATCTCTTATTATGATGTTGACTATGCTAGTTACAAATCTGATCAAAAAAGTACAAGTGGAACTTGTCACATTTTGGGGCATTCTCTGGTTTCATGGTTTAGTGAAAAGCAAAACACCGTTTCTTTATCAACAACTGAAGCAGAATATATCTCTACTTCTTTGGCTTGCTCTCAAATCATTTATATGCAACAAACCTTAAAAGAATTTGGATTAATAATTTCAAAATCACCAATTTATTGTGATAATACCAGTGCAATAAATTTATCTAAAAATCCTACTCATCATGCTAGGACTAACATATTGATATAAGACATCATTTTCTCAGAGATAATATAAGTAAAGAAATTATTACTCTTGAATTTATCAACTCTGAGAATCAAATTGCTGATATTTTAACCAAACCCTTAAATCAACCTATGTTTAATAAGTTAAGAAGAGAACTAGGCATTTTTTCAATAACTGAGATATAGAATATAGGTATAGTAACATATATTTTAATAAATAGAGTTATACAAGAAAAAAAATTCACGGGGATGTTGGCATACCCCTACCACCCATGTCGACATATAATGGTAAAATTTGAAAATTTAATTTTTCCTCTAAAATCAGTTTGGTAGTTACATAAACCTATGTATTTCGAATTTTTCCATCTTTTCACTTCTCTTTCTCTGTAATAAACTTCTAAAAATAAAATTAATGGCCTCCACCACTAAATCAAATAAAAATGACACCGTTTGTTTCCCGTCTCCTCATTCTGGTCCATTCCAACATACTACACTGGCATGTGTGATAAAGGTTGAAGAATCTATAAAGGATTCTATGCAAGTGTTGATTAAATTTCAAGTTGTGCAAATAAGGATGGCAAAAGAAGAAGAATAGCAAGGCAAAATTCTTCAGAATTTGCAAAAATTCCTAATGGATAATCATGCAAATCCTATTGTGATTGAAGAAGATTCCCCAAACATTCAAGTGCATAACCCCTTAGAGCATAGTGAAGAGGAAGAAGAAGAAGAAGAAGAAGAAGACGAGGAGGAGGAAGAAGCACCTATGGAAGAAGATGACAATGTGGTCTGCGTAGGCGAAGTCTATTTTGAGAAAGATGGAAATTTGGTTGAACAACGTGGAAACTTTTGTTTTCATTATCCAAATTGTTCGATTCACAAATCTCCTATTATCAAAAAATCCCGTTAGTAGTGTTATTATATCATTTATGTACTTAAATATATTTGTATGTTTATGTTCCACATATATACGTAAATATAACATCGTATATAATAAAAAATTTGTTTCGCTTTTTAGACTTCCTTATTAGTGTTTAGTTTGGATAGTATTAGATTAAGGGTGAGCTATAAATAAGTTTAGAATTAGTTTTTGTTGTTGACAAAGGAGGATAAGTATAAAATAGAGTAGTTAGAGTAATTAGGCTTAGATTAGGGGGGTTATTAGTTTTACGGGGAGTTATAGTGAAGACGAAGTATATTTTATAAACATAAGTTGTCATCATCTAAAAGGGGGAGATTGTTAGTCCTTGAGATGATGGTTTTGATGACAACAACCGTAAGACTTGTTATAAAATGTAAATACTAACATTATAGTTGAGATATATATGTATATGCAGGATATAAATATGCAGGTACCTAGAATGAAGACTGTACCGTATAGAGATACAAGACTGATGAATTTAAAGATCGAAGACTCATGAGTATCAAGAAATCAAGTTACCAAGAGTCTAAGATTTCAATAGAACAAGATAAGTATTGATTCTAGAATTATGTTAAAACTTCTTGAAAGCACTTGCATCTTTATTTGAAATTTATTCGTGGAATGGAATCCACTTCGAGCATATTAAAGGGATGGAACCCTAGTGGGATGGAACCCACGACAATATCTAGTGGAACATATAGTGGTCCTATTTTGATAACCACTAATTTTATAAAAATGCTTTCAAAAATAGATATCTCTTGTTTTTAGAAAATGTTTTCAAAACTTTGTTTTCGAAATGACATCTCTCTTGGTTTTAAATATTTCATCCTCAAAACTACTTTTCTCATTTTTAATATTTTGATTTAAAAAATTTCCTTGATTTTAAACCATCTTTTGTTTTAAATATTTATCTTTAAAATATTTATGTACTTAGATTTTAAATCACTTTATAGAATAAGATTATATATATATATATTAAAAATTACTTTCTAAATTCTTTTATATGTTTAAACTATATTCAAATATATTTACAAAGTTTAGAAATTGTTTTGACAAATTATAGAAACAATTCTAATAAGAAAATCAAAACATCAATTTTGCCTAGAGCATGTCGACATCCCTCAACCCCTCATGTCGACATGGTGTCCGTTATTTTCAAATTTCAGTTTTCAAAAGAAGTGTCTATTTGTCGTACCCTTTCACGAATAGATATGGTTGTTGCTCTACTATAAATACCAGTAAGTTCTAAACGAATTTTTTACCAGATTTCATTTATTTTCTCTCCTCTTCATCTTCCACATTTATTCTAAAGAATCCTAAACTATACTCTGCCGAAATACCAAGTGAATCAAACTTGATTATATCTTGTTTGATTCTATGTCACTCTCTCCATAGGATCTCAGTGCTATTCAGAGTTATGGAATATTTTGTAAATCAAACTATTAAGTAAAAGGTGCGGTTGAGCCTTGAAATCAATTGGGTGTGATTGTAGCCCCAGAAATCAATTAGGTGATCTTGTAGCCTAGTTAAATCAAGAGAGTTTTCCCTGGACTCGAATACAGGAGGGTGTACCTCGTAGCCTTGAAACCGAGGGTGTAATCTGGGAGATTATTTTGATAAGAAATCTGTACGATTGTACGGGACTGGATGTAGGATAACTCCAAACTGGTATAAAATCTTGGTGTGTTCTTTCCTTTTCTGTTTTTATTTAATATTTTCATTTGTGTCCGATTTAGTGATCATATTTGTGTCTGTGAATTGCGTTTATTGGTGATTAAATTACATAAGTTTCAAAAAGATTTAGAAAATCAATAAACCACTATTCACCCCTCCTCTAGTGTTATTCTAGCATTAAGATCCGTAATCCGCATTTGTCACATTACTATTGTGATTTCGTATATGATGGGTGCACCTTTTGTCATTTGGATTGATTGTCACGGTAGGCCATGGACGGGTTACGACCAACTAGAAAGGGTAAACTGGTAGAATCTTGCCTTGGGCATTGCCTCACGTGCCTTGTCATATTTATCCCTATACGAGCCAGTTACAATTTTGGTTTGAAACTGTAAAGTGTGTTAAGGTGGATCAATGTAAATCCATAACGTTATTTTGATATTTATTTTACTAATAGACATTATCTATTGTAGCATATACTATTATATATAAATAGTTTAACGGATCCTTAGGAGATGGAAAATCCTATAACATCTCTTAAGTTATTGCACTCATATTTGTGATATTGGTTTGACTTACGTAAGAGTATTTTAGTCCTGACTAGAGTATTTTGTCTTTTCATTACGCTCGGGTCAATCCTGATTTTTTTTCAACTTATTGAAGACTATTCTCTAGAGGACAAAGACGGAGTTTTGGTATATTACTATTATTATTATCCCCTGCATCATGTTATTCTGCTGTACTGATTATTTATCCCTGATGTATAGATATAACTCAGATAAATGTGTACAGATTATAATTAGATGTATAGTAAACAGCTTTTGAATTTTTATTTGATTATTATATTTTATCGTTTCCGCTATGAGATTCTGTGTTTTGTTTTCTTCTTCTCTTCTTATTTTTGTTACTTAAACCCATTGATTATCTACGTTTTTGATTGTTTAAGTCAGACATGTGTGGATTATTTTCGATTTAAACCATCCGAAATGTAGGTCATCATAGGGCCGGTGCCTCGATACATTCCTCTAGAGATGTACTATACGAAAGGTAGTCCCTTACCTTGTCATTATTGAAAATCCATTCTCCAATATGTGCTTATGTAGTTTTGATTGTAGAACCTATTATGTTGGAATTTAATTAAAGTAACAATTTTGGCTATGATTAATATGTTATTTAAAAGGGTTTTCAAAGAATGTCGTTAGAAATAATTTCATATGATTTGATAAAAACAATTTAGTTATTATAAGGTAAAAACCCGTCCATGTTTATGTGTAGTGATTCCATACGAGATACTCTTCTTTTTATCAAAGTCGATCAATGAAAATGTCATATATGTTTATGATTTGTGTTTCTCACATTGTTTACCAGAATAATCCAGGCATTTTTAATACTTGTACCAGATTCGAGTAGTTTTGGGATTTGCTGAAGACGCTAGGAGTTTCCAGGGGAGAGCTAGAGATCTTCATTAACGTATGTACATGTTTACATTTCCAACGTGTTTGTTGTTTTTTAACATTTGTAAGGACAGATATTTATAACTATCCCGATTGAGCTTAGAATGGACTCTAAAATATGTATTTAAACGTTTTTCTGCTGTATAGGTATTGAAATAATATACGTTATTTCACTCATGTGAGATTTTGTTCTATCTTCATTCTCTTTTACCCTTAACAATCAGTTTTTTTGGCACTTGAATGCTCAACATGCAATACAGTAAGAATATTAGTATCGATTTTCGAGTGTCGTAAATCTCGGTTATCATAAAAAGCCCAAGCTATAATGAGATATATGCATAAGAAGACAAACAATATTCATAATCACACTAATTACACATACTTGACATATATCTATAACATGCTATTTTTAATTTGATAAAGACAGCAAACTTTCATGAAGGATGACTTATCTTCGAATGTCAACTGGTTCACTTTTCAATGACTGCTTCAAATATTTTATGAAAAGATTCCTCTATGCAACGAACTAAAACTTTAGAATTAACAAAATTCTTCTCAACTCCTATTGCTACATTCAGTGTTCCCGCATAGCTCACAACTGTTACTACAAGGCTCTGAAACAAAAACATGCACATATTTCTCAAACGCAAGCTTAAAAATGAATTGAAACAAAATTGCACTATTATACTTTTTACATCAATTGCATTACCATTGGACATCCTGCCACCATGAAATAAAAACTTCTTGTAGGATGATTTTCCATCAATATTTTTTCCATAGGTCCAACAATGTTAGAAATAGCAAGACTTGCGCCTCTTGTGTCTGAAATGTAGTTGGAAACTGCCTGTATATGTGCATAATCAAAATAAATCCATTTAAAAATATGAAACTTGATGGCATTAAACTTTTAATCAATCAAAAAGCATCTTTTTCAAAGTTCAAATTGATCAAAATGATGTAAAAAGGGAATGTGTAAGACTATTTGAAAAGAAACTAAGACAAATATAAACTATAGAATATGTAATTAAATTTTAGAATGGCCAAAACTATATAAACATGTGTTACTTGTCATTATAGATATATTTTGAGTTTTGAATTACTCAAAACATTCTAACTATTTTGGCTTTACTTTTTCCACCCTTACAGAAGAACAAACGTTTTATATTAGCTTTTTCGAAAACCAATTGCTAAGTCTAAGCCTCAGTTCAAATTTATTGTAAATATAAGTCTTATTCCCAACTTAATGCACACATATTTGTGGAATGATCATGTTTTAATTTGAATTTGATCTTGTGCATTGATGATATGCACAAAAATCAAATCATAATAGATTACCACAGTAGCTTGGTTGATCGAATTATTCGTTGGAAAGATAATGTCAATGATTGAGGGAAGAAAAGGAAAATAAAAATGGAACTTGAGGTGTATCAATGGTTTTTTACCTCAATTTTCATTCTGTCTTTTCCATTTTCAATCATTGTGACCATGTGTCCAATATGCACTAGTTAATGTTTCCTTGTTAGAAATATATTTAAGAGTTCAATGTTAATTTTTTTGTTTTTGTTTTCTTTTTTTTCACTTAAAAAATATTTATTAAATACATACATTTACACATACTGAAAATAAATACATAAATGATATTAAAACCTAGTTATATCGTTAATAACCTCTACATTCGTGTATAAACATTAGTATTTTAATTAGTGATTCATTACGATGTACTATGTGCGACTGTTGATATTTTTATTAAGAAAGACCATTAACGCATATATGATTGTGTAACAAATTTACCTTCCAACGCCATGATGTTAAAAATTACCTGGTGTACAAGTTTGATGTTGTTTTCCTTTTTTCAATATGCTGTTTTTACGGTCAGTGCTTCTAAATAAACATTGTTTTACATCTCCTCTATCTTGCCCAAGATCTACTTTCCAAATTTAGATAAGATGAGACAAAAAACTCATTCATATTCATCTGACACTTATCTTGTGACGCCCCACCTCTATACCCACGCTAGCCAAGAACACTACGGAGTAATGCTGTCGACTAGCACGGAGAATAAGGCTGTTGAGGAGCGACCATCTGTATAATTGCTTTGTGCGAGCATCGATATGTCAGATAGTATAACGAGCATTTCTTTATCAAGAGGAAATCCGACATACCGACACAAACTCAAAGATACTACACAGTGGCTAAAATATCTTCGAAAACAAATATAGAAATAAACATAACATAAATAGTCACAGATAATTTATATCACAAAGGCGGAATAAGATATGAATATTACACATAAAAGTGTACATCAGAGTAGTGGTCAGAAAGATCCACAATAACACAAAATAATAGCAACATGTGCTATACAAAAGAATACATCTATGAGTCAATATCTCAAGAGTATACAACAAAAACTACTAATCTAAGTAGTAAGCAAAAGGTCAGAGTAATGGATCCCTGGAGAGAAGTCAAGTCGAAGCACCTACAACATCTCGGTCTGACCCGAGTATTATTTATAAGAAAATAATAAACGGATCAGTCTAGCTATAAATATCAGATAACATGATATAGAACGAAAGATATGGCATAGACGTATAATATCCATATTGGCATACTACTATAAGTATGTAAATGATAATCAACAAACGATTAATCAATATCAAAGAATCTTCTCAAAGATCCAAAAAGGGTATCATACCCAAAACTTGTATTCACAACAAGTTAATGACACACGAATTCACCAATGCACAAAAATTGATAAATCATATCAATGAAAATTACTAAAATTGGTGAAGCATAAATTCTAGAAATCAACACACGAAATCCAGAAATCATAAAATAAAAATGGGGAGGCCTATCACACGAACGGGAGCATGAAAACTCACCAACAGCTGTAACACATGAACGAGAAGCTATCTCATGGTAGCTAGCCATTAATTTGACACACGAATGGTCCGAAGACCTGACACACGAATGGTCCGAAGACCGTGGGTTGCTACCCCACCAATTTGAGTCGAAACTCCACAAAGCGGGGCTTAGTCTCCCTCGCAGACAAAGAGACATCGCACAATTGCTAGTCTAAACCATAAAATGATCATCATTGATCATCAAGAAGTGTCAATTACAATAAGCTAGTAAATATATGAGTTTAGCATCAAGTCCCATAACCACTAGCTTAACTTAAATATTTGCGAACAAATTGTAGATCTCCACTAGAAAATTGTCACAAGAGATTCGATCGAACAAGTCCAAGAATTAACCAACGAAGTAAACGCAAGAGTTTCATACCACTTGTTTTACTAAGTCGTTTAATTAGATTTCTCATACGAGTGATGTAAAGGTTTGTATATACTTGTAGATTGGAAAACGGTTTAGGAAACGAGCTTTGTAATTGAAAATAGAGTTGAAATCGTTTTGATGAAAAGGGTTTTGATATTTACTACTAGTATTGAAACCTTTATATTTTTAAAGTGACAAAACATCGAAAGGATTGTAGGAACAATCAATCATCAAAATTCACATACGAAGACATGAATCAAATCCAAAGAAATCGATATTAAATCCATCAAAGTGGATATTTCCAAAAATTCCCAAGAAAATGTCATCAAAGTCGATAATTAAATGATAACAATAGAAGGGAACCAACACAAGTCGATAAAATTGGAATTCGTAAACAAAATAGGCAAGCAGGCAAAACACTGCAGTTTCAGACGTCTGAAACAAGTGGTTCAGACGTCTGAATCTAGAAATATAAAGATTTCCAGAACATAATTCAGACGTCTGAATCAAGTGTTTCAGACGTCTGAAATAGGCATATTTTAGCCTATTTTCTTTCTGTTTGAAATAGAACCAATTCAGACGTCTGAAATTCCAGGTTCCGACGTCTGAAACTGGAATTCAGAGCATTTTCTGAACCTCGACCAAAAATGGCCAAACGAATATCGGAAACGATCGAACGAGCAAGTGACGACTAAGGATTTGCGCCAAGTGACAACCCAACCATAAACGACTCGTCGATACGCCTCAAATATCCATGTCCAAATATCCATAAAAGGATTTTCATAGATTTTGATTTCAAAATACCAAAATTGGAATATACACCAAATCAATCCAAACCAAAATCAAATGCACAAGAGTAAGTGTTAGGAATTCATACCTAACAATCGAAGATAATTATAAACTAAGATGTGAGATAAAAATCTCACCTTTTTACAAAATCAAACAAGAAGAAGCTTGAAAGCAAATGGAGAATCAACCTCTCTTCAACACAACCCAAATGAGCTTGAATCAAAGCTCAAAACAAGAACATTTCCAAAATTAGGTTTAGGAATTTCTAAAATTGGTAAGAAAGTAAGTTGGAGAAGAAGAAGAGAATGCTTACCAATGGGTTCTCTTGAATTTGGAGCTAGGAATTTGAGGTTGCAAGAGGAACTAGGGTTTTGGAGTTTTAATTTCCAATCTCTCTAACCATTAATGCCTTAGAACTGAAAAGAGGAAGAAGTGAGGGTGAATGGGGAAGAGTGGTTCATTTTTGAGTATAAGTGGGCTAGTGGGCTGAACCCAAACTCAAACCCAAAGTGAAAAAGGTCAAATTTTCGACTAACTTCAAATATATCAAAGTTTATACTCAAAAAGGTCGCAAACGGCCTTTTGAACTCAATGGAGGTGGTCTCGAGTCCTAATTCGGCGGTTTGTAAAAAGTAGCTTTTCGGACTAAAATCCGACTAACGATAAAATATTTAAATAAAATATTTAAATATAAAATCGATAGATATGCGGGTTGTTACAGACTCCCCTCCTTAAAGAAATTGCGTCCTCGCAATATTTAAGAAGAAGATATATAGTAACAACCATAATAGCATATTCAACACAAAAGAAATTTGAAATAAGAAGTTCACCTCAAAGAGCACGAGAAAGTAAGTCCGGATGTGTTCGCTCGATGTACTCTCTAGATTCCCAAGAACAATCCTTAGGATTTGATGACCATTGAACTTTAACAAGCGGAACATCTTTATTTCGAAGTCGTTTGACCTCCGAAGCAATGATACGAATAGGATGTTGCTCATAAGTTAAATTAGGCGAAACTTCAATCTCTTCCACAACACCGGGCTCAAGAATAGAATCGGAATCTCGAAGACATTTCCGAAGTTGAGAAATGTGAAACACATCATGGATAGCAGAAAATTGAGCCGGTAATAAAAGGCGATAAGCCATGGAACCAATACGTTCAATGATAGGAAATGGCCCAATATATCAAGGCGCCAATTTTCTCGATCGACTGAAACGTGCAACACCTTTCATTGGTGAAACACGAATAAAAACAGAGTCTCCATCAGAAAATTCTAATTTCCTTCTCAGGTTATCAGCATAGAATCTTTGTCTACTCTGGGATTCTTTCATCCTATGACGAATAAGATCAATCTTTTCTGTGGAAGCACGAATAAAATCGGGACCTAAAACCAGCTTCTCACCGGTCTCAAGCCAACAAGAAGGAGATCGGCATGGCCTTCCGTGGAGTGCCTCAAAAGGTGCCATACCAATACTAGATTAGAAGCTATTATTATAGGAGAATTCAACAAGAGAAATATGATCTTCCCAACTTCCCCCAAAATCAAGCACACAAGCACGAAGAAGATCTTCAAGTGTTTGATTCACACGCTCGGTTTGTCCATCGGACTGAGGATGATAAGCGGTGCTAAAATTGAGCTTCGTTCCCAAAGCTTTTTGAAGACTCTCCAAAACCCACTAGTAAACAATGGATCACGATCGCTAACAATAGAAGTAGGAACTCCATGCAATTTAACAATCTCTTTGATAAAGAGCTTGGCCAAAAGAGGAACGGTTCGGTTAGACCGAACGGGAATAAAATGGGCGGATTTAGTAAGTCTATCAACGATCACCCATAAGCTATCATGACCCGAACGAGAACGGGGAAGGCCATATATAAAATCCATGGAAATTTGTTCCCACTTCCAAATTGGAATTTCTAAAGGTTGCAATAACCCACCGGGCCTTTGATGTTCGGCTTTAACAAGCTGGCAAGTCATGCAACACTTAACAAAGTTAGCAATATCAAATTTCATTCCCTCCCAATAATATAGTCGCTTCATATCCGCGTACATTTTACTACTACCGGGATAAATGGTGAATTTAGAACGATGGGAATCTTCTAAAATCTCCTTACGAAGATCAATAATATTTGGTACGATAAGTCTACCAAATTTTCGAATGCCGCCACGAGAATCGATATCAAATTCTCTCAATCCTTCAATATCAATTTTTTCCCTAATATTTTGGCCAAGAAGAGCCATTTCGGGATCTAGCCTTTGAGCTTCAAGAATGCCGTCTAAAAGAGAAGGATGAGCCTCAAGGCTACATAAAACAAATGATGAACATAAATCGAAGACACGGTCTCGAATCTCACAAGAGGATAATATCTCGAGATCATTCCATTCGGATATCATCATAGAAACAACCGCTTGTTGCTTGCGACTAAGTGCATCGGCAACACGATTTCCCTTTCCGGGAGTATAAAGGATATCAAGATCATATGGTGCAAGAAATTCGAGCCAACGCTGTTGACGCAAATTAAGTTCCTTTTGAGAGAATAAATACTTCAAAGACTTATGATCTGTATAAAGAACAAATTTCTCTCCTAGGAGATAATGACGCCAAATCCGAAGAACGAAAACAATAGCCGCGAGCTCTAAATCATGAGTGGCATATCTAGTCTCGGCTGGCTTCAATTGCCTAGAAGCATAAGCAATAACACGTTCTTGTTGCATAAGAACGTCAGCCAAACCAACGCGGCTAGCATCGGTATAAACAATAAAATCTTGGTTTCCCTCGGGAATCACAAGAATAGGAGCATCAGAAAGGAGTTCTTTTAATTTCTGAAAAGAAGCTTCACATTTGTCCGACCAAATGTATTTAACACCTTTCTTCGTCAAGCTAGTGAGAGGCACGGCAATCCTAGAAAAGTCTTTGATAAAACGACGTAATAGCCCGCCAATCTGAGAAAACTACGAATCTCTGTCACACTCTCCGGTCTCTTCCAATCTTGAATCGCTTCAATCATTGAAGGATCTACGGAAATTCCGAATTCGGAAATAATGTGACCGAGAATCTTCACACGAGATTGCCAAAATTGGCATTTAGAAATTTTTGCCCTTAATTGATCACTCCTAAGAGTTTCCAACACAATCCGAAGATGTTTTTCATGTTCCTCTTCGGTTTTTGAATACAAAAGAATATCATCGATAAAGATGAGAACAAACCGGTCGAGGAAGTCCTTGAAAACTCTATTCATAAGGTCAACGAAATAAGCTGGGGCATTCGTTATACCAAATGGCATAACAAGCCATTTATAAGATCCATAACGAGTACGGAACGATGTCAAAGGAATACTATCCTCTGCAATACGAAGCTGATGAAATCCAGTAGCTAAGTCTAATTGTGAAAAGACTCTAGCACCACTAAGTTGATCGAATAGATCATCAATCCGAGGTAAAGGATATTTATTTTTGATAGTAAGATCATTAAGCTTGTGGTAGTCAACGCAAAGCCTAAGTGTTCCATCGGATTTCTTCACAAATATAGCTGAAGCTCCCCAAGGCGAAGAACTAGAGCGAACAAATTGCTTCGTCTCCAATTTGGATAATTGTTTACGCATCTCCTCGTTTTCTTTATTGGACATACGATACGGAGGACGAGTGATAGGTTGAGCTCCAGGAATAAGATTAATTCTGAACTCAATTGCTCGCTTAGGTGGTAATCCTAAAACGGGCTCGAATATGTCGAAAAATTCACGAACGACGTGAATAAGAGAAATAATATCACCCTCATCATCATCATCGTCATCACGAGGATTTAAAGAATATAAAGATGCAACCAAGCTGGAAACTGAATCTTGAAGATTAATAGAAATCTGCTTAACAGATTGAGGATGTCGAAGATGAATAGTCCGCTCAGGACATAGGATATGAGCTTCATAACGGTTAAGCCAATCCATTCCCAAAATCATTCCAAAGCCTAAATAACGCATGACATGCAAATCGGCTCGGAAAGTAAAATCACACAAAATAATCTCGACATCTTTACACAATAAACTGATTGTCGTGGATCCACCAACCGGATTCGCAATTCTCAAAGAAGTCATTAAACACAAAACATCCAAAGAAAAAGTATCAACAAGTTCTTTTGATATAAAAGAATGGGACGCACCCGTATCAAAAAGAACTCGAATAGGATGATCACGAAATAAAATAATTCCATCCAGAATAGAATGAGAAATACCTTGGCCACAAGATGTGTTGCCAGGGGCTTGAGCAACATTAAGCTTTCCCTCCCTCCTATTTTGAAGTTTGGGTCATACATGCATAAAATGGTCCGGGCTTTTGCAATAGCGACAAGTACGAGGCTTTGAACACTTGTTCGCAAAATGGTCTTTTGAACCACAATTATAGCATTTCCCTTAAGTAGAGGAAAAGGTCTTTTCAGCAGGAGTTGCTTAACTCCCTTTCTTATTGGGATAAGGGCCTTTGAATTTGTTTGGCCTCTTCTTGTTGTTGTTGAAGCTTGGTTTGGAACCCGCCACTTCAACATCATTCTCCCTATCTGCCTCTTCAAGACGAAGGGCGATATCAACGAGTTGGTCGAAAGAAACTTCTAATTTTAGAAGTAATGGCTTCATGAGATTTTTGTTTAAGCCATAGACGAACCTCTGGTTCTTCTTTAAAGGAGTGTTGATGTATTCAACCCCATATTTGGAAAGCGACTCGAAGGAGGCGACGTAATCAGTCACGGAGGACTCACCTTGAACAAGGTCTATAAATCGTCGAGCCAATGTCACTTTCTCTGCTTCTGGTACAAATTTGAACTCGAAGCGTTCTCGGAGTTGCTCCCAGGTGAGATCCGCTTCATTAATCTCAGAAATAAGAAGCTCGTACCAGTCCAATGCTCTTTCTCGGAGCATACTAGAGGCCACCTGAACTCGGTGAAGGTCAATAAGATTCATGCGAGAAAAGATTCGATCGCATGACCTTAGCCAAGCCTTTACTTCAATAATAGTTTCGGAACCTTTGAATGGCTCCCCACCCAAATTAGTGTAATCACTGCACAAGCGTGCAAATCCCGACTTTGGGTGAGTAGGTTCCGGGTTAGCTCCAGCTGCTTGAGCATTCGTCACTAAATCAAGAAGCTGTTGAGCAGTCATAAAAACTCCATCCCGTGGTGGAGTGCTAGATGGTACGGCTCTAGGGCGGCCTGCTCTAGACATTTATCTTTCTTTAGAAAGAAAGAAGAAGAAGAAAAAGGTTATTCACCAAATTCAATATCGAGCAATTCTTGATAGATAAAACAAGGAATCATAAAAGAAAATAGGATGCATCGGTACGAAGACTCGAATAAAATCCTAAGGCATGACTCCTAAGAAAGACTTAGGACGATGATCCTTATTATAATATTCCATATTGTTCCGAAGTTTGGCTCTGATGCCAAGCTATGACGCCCCACCTCTATACCCACGCTAGCCAAGAACACTACGGAGTAATGCTGTCGACTAGCACGGAGAATAAGGCTGTTGAGGAGCGACCATCTGTATAATTGCTTTATGCGAGCATCGATATGTCAGATAGTATAACGAGCATTTCTTTATCAAGAGGAAATCCGACATACCGACACAAACTCAAAGCTACTACACAGTGGCTAAAATATCTTCGGAAACAAATATAGAAATAAACATAACATAAATCAGTCACAGATAATTCATATCACAAAGGCGGAATAAGATATGAATATTACACATAAAAGTGTACATCAGAGTAGTGGTCAGAAAGATCCACAATAACACAAAATAATAGCAACATGTGCTATACAAAAGAATACATCTATGAGTCAATATCTCAAGAGTATACAACAAAAACTACTAATCTAAGTAGTAAGCAAAAGGTCAGAGTAATGGATCCCTGGAGAGAAGTCAAGTCGAAGCACCTGCAACATCTCGGTCTGACCCGAGTATTATTTCTAAGAAAATAATAACCGGATCAGTCTATCTATAAATATCAGATAACATGATATAGAACGAAAGATATGGCATAAACGTATAATATCCATAATGGCATACTACTATAAGTATGTAAATGATAATCAACAAATGATTAATCAATATCAAAGAATCTTCTCAAAGATCCAAAAAGGGTATCATACCCAAAATTTGTATTCACAACAAGTTAATGACACACGAATTCACCAATGCACAAAAATTGATAAATCATATCAATGAAAATCACTAAAATTGGCGAAGCATAAATTCTAGAATTCAACACACGAAACCCAAAAATCATAAAATAAAAAGGGGGAGGCCTATCACATGAACGGGAGCATGAAAACTCACCAACAGCTGTAACACACGAACGAGAAGCTAACTCACGGTAGCTAGCCATTAATTTGACACACGAATGGTCCGAAGACCTGACACACGAATGGTCCGAAGATCGTGGGTTGCTACCCCACCAATTTGAGTCGAAACTCCACAAAGCGGGGCTTAGTCTCCCTCGCAGATAAAGAGACATCGCACAATTGCTAGTCTAAACCATAAAATGATCATCATTGATCATAAAGAAGTGTCAATTACAATAAGCTAGTAAATATATGAGTTTAGCATCATGTTCCATAACCACTAGCTTAACTTAAATATTTGCGAACAAATTGTAGATCTCCACTAGAAAATTGACACAAGAGATTCAATCAAACAAGTCCAAGAATTAACCAACGAAGTAAACGCAAGAGTTTCATACCACTTGTTTTACTAAGTCGTTTAATTAGATTTCTCATACGAGTGAAGTAAAGGTTTGTATATACTAGTAGATTGGAAAACGATTTAGGAAATGAGCTTTGTAATTGAAAATAGAGTTGAAATCGTTTTGATGAAAAGGGTTTTGATATTTACTACTAGTATTGAAACCTTTATATTTTTAAAGTGACAAAACATCGAAAGGATTGTAGGAACAATCAATCATCAAAATTCACATACGAAGACGTGAATCAAATCCAAAGAAATCGATATTAAATCCATCAAAGTGGATATTTCCAAAAATTCCCAAGAAAATGTCATCAAAGTCGATAATTAAATGATAACAATAGAAGGGAACCAACACAAGTCGATAAAATTGGAATTCGTAAACAAAATAGGCAAGCAGGCAAAACACTGCAGTTTCAGACGTCTGAAACAAGTGGTTCAGACGTCTGAATCTGGAAATATAAAGATTTCCAGAACACAATTCAGACGTCTGAATCAAGTGTTTCAGACGTCTGAAATAGGCATATTTTAGCCTATTTTCTTTCTGTTTGAAATAGAACCAATTCAGACGTCTGAAATTCCAGATTCAGACGTCTGAAACTGGAATTCAGAGCATTTTCTGAACCTCGACCAAAAATGGCCAAACGAATATCGAAAACGATCGAACGATTAAGTGACGACTAAGGATTTGCGCCAAGTGACAACCCAGCCATAAACGACTCGTCGATACGCCTCAAATATCCATGTCCAAATATCCATAAAAGGATTTTTATAGATTTTGATTTCAAAATACCAAAATTGGAATATACACCAAATCAATCCAAACCAAAATCAAATGCACAAGAGTAAGTGTTAGGAATTCATACCTAACAATCGAATATAATTATAAACTAAGACGTGAGATAAAAATCTCACCTTTTTACAAAATCAAACAAGAAGAAGCTTGAAAGCAAATGGAGAATCAACCTCTCTTCAACACAACCCAAATGAGCTTGAATCAAAGCTCAAAACAAGAACATTCCCAAAATTAGGTTTAGGAATTTCTGAAATTGGTAAGGTTTAGGAATTTCTGAAATTGGTAAGAAAGTAAGTTGGAGAAGAAGAAGAGAATGCTTACCAATGGGTTCTCTTGAAATTGGAGCTAGGAATTTGAGGTTGCAAGAGGAACTAGGTTTTGGAGTTTTAATTTCCAATCTCTCCCACCATTAATGCCTTAGAACTGAAAAGAGGAAGAAGTGAGGGTGAATGGGGAAGAGTGGTTCAGTTTTGAGTATAAGTGGGCTAGTGGGTTGAACCCAAACTCAAACCCAAAGTGAAAAAGGTCAAATTTTTGACTAACTCCAAATATATCAAAGTTTATACTCAAAAAGGGCGCAAACGGCCTTTTGAACTCAATGGAGGTGGTCTCGAGTCCTAATTCGGCTGTTTGCAAAAAGTAGCTTTTCGGACTAAAATCCGACTAACGATAAAATATTTAAATAAAATATTTAAATATAAAATCGATAGATATGCGGGTTGTTACAGACTCCCCTCCTTAAAGAAATTGCGTCCTCGCAATATTTAAGAAGAAGATATATAGTAACAACCATAAAAGCATATTCAACACAAAAGAAATTTGAAATAAAAAGTTCACCTCAAAGAGCACGAGAAAGTAAGTCCGGATGTGTTCGCTCGATGTACTCTCTAGATTCCCAAGAACAATCCTTAGGATTTGATGACCATTGAACTTTAACAAGCGGAACATCTTTATTTCGAAGTTGTTTGACCTCCGAAGCAATGATACGAATAGGATGTTGCTCATAAGTTAAATTAGGCGAAACTTCAATCTCTTCCACAACACCGGGCTCAAGAATAGAATCGGAATCTCGAAGACATTTCCGAAGTTGAGAAACGTTAAACACGTCATGGATAGCAGAAAATTGAGCCGGTAATAAAAGGCGATAAGCCATGGAACCAATACGTTTAGTGATAGGAAATGGCCCAATATATCGAGGCGCCAATTTTCCCGATCGACTGAAACGTACAACACATTTCATTGGTGAAACACGAATAAAAACAGTGTCTCCAACAGAAAATTCTAATTTCCTTCTCCGGTTATCGGCATAGGATCTTTGTCTACTCTGGGCTTCTTTCCTCCTATGACGAATAAGATCAATCTTTTCTGTGGAAGCACGAATAAAATCGAGACTTAAAACCAGCTTCTCATCGGTCTCAAGCCAACAAGAAGGAGATCGGCATGGCCTTCCGTAGAGTGCCTCAAAAGGTGCCATACCAATACTAGATTGGAAGCTATTATTATAGGAGAATTCAACAAGGGAAATATGATCTTCCCAACTTCCCCCAAAATCAAGCACACAAGCACGAAGAAGATCTTCAAGTGTTTGATTCACACGCTCGGTTTGTCCATCGAACTGAGGATGATAAGCGGTGCTAAAATTGAGCTTCGTTCCTAAATCTTTTTGAAGACTCTTCCAAAACCCACTAGTAAACAATGGATCACGATCACTAACAATAGAAGTAGGAACTCCATGCAATTTAACAATCTCTTTGATAAAGAGCTTGGCCAAAAGAGGAACGGTTCGGTTAGACCGAACGGGAATAAAATGGGCGGATTGAGTAAGTCTATCAACGATCACCCATAAGCTATCATGACCCGAACGAGAACGGGGAAGGCCATCTATAAAATCCATGGAAATTTATTCCCACTTCCAAATTGGAATTTCTAAAGGTTGCAATAACCCACCGGGCCTTTGATGTTCGGCTTTAACAAGCTGGCAAGTCATGCAACACTTAACAAAGTTAGCAATATCAAATTTCATTCCCTCCCAATAATATAGTCGCTTCATATCCGCATACATTTTACTACTACCGGGATGAATGGTGAATTTAGAACGATGAGAATCTTCTAAAATCTCCTTACGAAGATCAATAATATTTGGTACGATAAGTCTACCAAATTTTCGAATGCCGCCACGAGAATCGATATCAAATTCTCTCAATCCTTCAATATCAATTTTTTCCCTAATATTTTGGCCAAGAAGAGCCATTTCGGGATCTAGCCTTTGAGCTTCAAGAATGCGGTCTAAAAGAGAAGGATGAGCCTCAAGGCTACATAAAACAAATGATGAACATAAATCGAAGACACGGTCTCGAATCTCACAAGAGGATAATATCTCGAGATCATTCCATTCGGATATCATCATAGAAACAACCGCTTGTTGCTTGCGACTAAGTGCATCGGCAACACGATTTCCCTTTCCGGGAGTATAAAGGATATAAAGATCATATGGTGCAAGAAATTCGAGCCAACGCTGTTGACGCAAATTAAGTTCCTTTTGAGAGAATAAATACTTCAAAGACTTATGATCGGTATAAAGAACAAATTTCTCTCCTAGGAGATAATGACGCCAAATCCGAAGAGCGAAAACAATAGCCGCGAGCTCTAAATCATGAGTGGCATATCTAGTCTCGGCTGGCTTCAATTGCCTAGAAGCATAAGCAATAACACGTTCTTGTTGCATAAGAACGGTAGCCAAACCAACGCGGCTAGCATCGGTATAAACAATAAAATCTTGGTTTCCCTCGGGAATCACAAGAATAGGAGCATCAGAAAGGAGTTCTTTTAATTTCTGAAAAGAAGCTTCACATTTTTCCGACCAAATGTATTTAACACCTTTCTTCGTCAAGCTAGTGAGAGGCACGACAATCCTAGAAAAGTCTTTGATAAAACGACGGTAATAGCCCGCCAATCCGAGAAAACTACGAATCTCTGTCACACTCTCCGGTCTCTTCCAATCTTGAATCGCTTCAATCTTTGAAGGATCTACGGAAATTCCGGATTCAGAAATAATGCGACCGAGAAACTTCACACGAGATTGCCAAAAGTGGCATTTAGAAAATTTTGCCCTTAATTGATTACTCCTAAGAGTTTCCAACACAATCCGAACATGTTTTTCATGTTCCACTTCGGTTTTTGAATACACAAGAATATCATCGATAAAGATGAGAACAAACCGGTCGAGGAAGTCCTTGAAAACTCTATTCATAAGGTCAACTAAATAAGTTGGGGCATTCGTTAGACCAAATGGCATAACAAGCCATTCATAAGATCCATAACGAGTACGGAACGATGTCAAAGGAATACTATCCTTTGCAATACGAAGCTGATGAAATCCAGTAGCTAAGTCTAATTGTGAAAAGACTCTAGCACCACTAAGTTTATCGAATAGATCATCAATCCGAGGTAAAGGATATTTATTTTTGATAGTAAGATCATTAAGCTTGCGGTAGTCAACGCAAAGCCTAAGTGTTCCATCGGATTTCTTCACAAAAATAGCTGAAGCTCCCCAAGGCGAAGAACTAGAGCGAATAAATTGCTTCGTCTCCAATTCGGATAATTGTTTACGCATCTCCTCGTTTTCTTTATTGGACATACGATATGGAGGACGAGTGATAGGTTGAGCTCCAGGAATAAGATTAATTCTGAACTCAATTGCTCGCTGAGGTGGTAATCCTAAAACGGGCTCGAATATGTCGGAAAATTCACGAACGACGTGAATAAGAGAAATAATATCACCCTCATCATCATCATCGTCATCACGAGGATTTGAAGAATATAAAGATGCAACCAAGCTGGAAACTGAATCTTGAAGATTAATAGAAATCTGCTTAACAGATTGAGGATGTCGAAGATGAATAGTCCGCTCAGGACATAGGATATGAGCTTCATAACGGTTAAGCCAATCCATTCCCAAAATCATTCCAAAGCCTAAATAACGCATGACATGCAAATCGGCTCTGAAAGTAAAATCACACAAAATAATCTCAACATCTTTACACAATAAACTGATTGTCGCGGATCCACCAACCGGATTCGCAATTCTCAAATAAGTCATTAAACACAAAACATCCAAAGAAAAAGTATCAACAAGTTCTTTTGATATAAAAGAATGGGACGCACCCGTATCAAAAAGAACTCGAATAGGATGATCACGAAATAAAATAATTCCATTCGAAATAGAATGAGAAATACCTTGGCCACGAGATGTGTTGCTAGGGGCTTGAGCAACATTAAGCTTTCCCTCCCTCCTACTTTGAAGTTTGGGTCATACATGCATAAAATGGTCCGGGCTTTTTGTTCGTCGACGGAAATTCTATCGGTTTTGAAAACCGTCGAACGAATTTGAATTAAAAATAACCGCAAGCGCATGGTGTACGAATGTAGCACGTGGCGAATACGGGTCGATCTGCAGGGAATTGATGATTTTAAAAATTTCTATTCAATCAAATTATACCAAAGTCGAGTGAAATTGTTGGATAGGACTAAAATGAAGCTAAACTAGAATTGAAATGTGATTAGTAAACTATTGAACTAGAGAACAATTTAGAGGCAAATCCACTCTCATATTTTTGTAAATCAACAAACACATAATTTATGATCTCTAACTTTGATATTAAGTGAAATAATCATTGCATTTATCATAGGTATGGTTTGTTTATGTTATTAGTTAACATAACTCAAACCATCAAACTATAATACAACAATTATACCACTTACAATTCTCATGAAAAAGAAGCCAAAGCAAAAACTATTTTAAGTATGATCTATTTACTATTGTAACTAGTAACATAGATCATCAAATTTCATTTTTACTTTCATTTCATAATCAAAAATTAATTAGCAAAAGTTGATGTAAATTGAGTTTATGTTGAGTAAGAATAGCTCATTTGCATAAGCAATATAAGCTATCAAACCCACTTGTATAAACTTACATCAAAATTCACATTCATGAAGCATAAACAAAGAGATCATAAATCATAAAAAATGTTGAAATTACATAAAGTTAGAGAGCTTCATCACCCCTAAATTGAAGGGGTTTAGCTACTCATTTGTGGCATTGAAGCATCACAAGTAAGTTTCAACATTAAAGAAAAGAAAATAGAAAATAAGCAAAGAAAGCAAAAGAGATTAGCTACTAACTACTTGCATAAATGTAAATCTAAGTTATGAACATAAGGAGAAAGAGAGCATATAAATGAACATTAACAATAAAACAAAGAAAAACATGTAGAAAAGAGAGAAGAAAGAGGCTTGGAAGCCATTTTTATTTCATAGAACATTGAGCTTACACTTTGATTTCTTAATTTCCTAAGTAAAATGAAAGAGTAGATGATCCTCTTCATGTACATAAGAGGGCTATTTATACATGCATAAAACCCTAATTCTCTTTTTAGGGAGCTTCCCAAAATACCCTTGAGGTGGTGTAGCCTCCAAGTAATCATTAACATTCACTAATCCCCCACTTAATATGTACATGAAGCTTTAAGTCCTTTTAGCATGTGCTTAGCTTCTAATTGGAAGTTAGGTAAGTGGGTGGGGTCCTCCATGATCTTGAACTTGAATTATTTCCTCTTCATTCCTTTGTATTTCCTTATGCATGCATGTATCTTCATATAAGCCTCTTCCATATGCATCCAAATTCCTATAAAAATAATCAAAAAATGTCCAAGTAAAATTTCTTACATTGACACATGCACAAAAATGACCGTTTTGCCCCTGAATGATGATGAAAATATGATGGTTTGGAAATAATTGAATTTTGGTTTTAAACATGTTAAAATGCCCAAATATGATGATTATTTTAAAAAAAGAGATAAAATATGGATGTAAATATATGCACAATTACGTGCACATCAAATACCCCCACACTTATCTTTTTATTCGTCCTCGAATAAAGGAAAACTAAGATAAATCCGTTTTCGTAGGGAGCACGATTGCATTGAGCGTATGCAACAAGCCGTTAAACCTCTGGGTGTCCCCAGTAGGACGAGTGTTGTCTCGTGAGGGTTTTCAGTGGATACTACCCACAAAATCCAAATGCAGGATGAAAATATTTACAAATTGCAAGATTTATTTACAAAGTGATGAATGCGAATTTTTTGAAAATATTTACAAATGAAGGATTTATTTTTAAATTGACACGAATAAGTTAAATACAAGTTTTGGTCATTGTCTTGAAAATTTAAGTCATTTACTCGTCAAAATTTCCAATAAAAATCAAGTTGTCATGACAGATAGACCATAGTTTGGCTAGTTGTTTCGGTTGATAACACAATGTAATTATGAAATGAATCCTTAGTTGATTATCAAAGTTTATTAAAGTGGTATTTTCATTTCTTTTCAATAACAAGTTAGGTCAAACAAGTTAAAATAGTGCTAGGATTTCAATTGATTTCTCTCTCATTATTTGCAAGAAAAATTACACACCTAGCTCAGGTAAACTGAGGCCAGATATACCACCCATGCACTGCCTTTCGGGCTTATGTGAGGGGAGTACAGAGCATGGCGAGTGTACACATTTTCGTGCATACACCTATCGACCGTAGGTGGTTTTTATTAAGTCTGTTCTTTTTTTTAATATGTGTTTCATACATGCATAACCGTGAGGACTTTTAAATGAGTATGAAAGCACATAATCAAAGATTACAAGTAATTCACCCATGCATAACCGTGAGGACTTTTAAATGAGAGTGAATATTTTGGATGTTATTATTTTGTTTTTTGTTTTTATATATATATTATTTTTTTTAAGAGAGAGAGAGAGTTTTGCAAAATCATCTTAGCACCATTTAACTTAGAAGACAAAAATGTTATATCCTTTACTTTAAATTTACCACTTTTTAAACAACGATTTTCAATTAGAACATACTTCATAATTAACATAAATGAACCTTCCTATATACTTATAAAACCATTGTTATTTGTAATCAAACTTCATTTTTATTTTTGTTAAGACAAATAAATTTTCAAAAATTTCAATTTATTAACCAAAACTTATACTTATCCCATAGTGTTTCTTCAAAAATAAATCAAAATGGTAAAAAGAAAATGTTTCTGAGATTTAGGAGTTTTGAGAATTTTTTTTTTTTGAAGAAAATGAAAATTCAAAAATGCCATGAAAAACTAAAAAAAAATGAAAATGAGACTCCCCCACACTTAATTTTGACTGTGTCCCCACAGTCGATGCATGATATAATGAGTGTAACGGGGAAAAATATGTACATATTTACAAAGAGGGTTAACATTCTTACTAGACGTAGCTTGGCTCATGAAGGATCATGAGCTCCTCCTCTTGGTAACCGGGAAATTCCAAGAAGGGTTTTATACGATGACCGTTGACTTTGAAAATCGATCCATCCTTTGGGTTTTCTATTTCTATGGCACCATGTGGAAAAACAGTTCGTACCACAAATGGTCCGGTCCACCTTGATTTAAGTTTCCTAGGGAATAAATGAAGTCTCGAGTCATATAAAAGAACTTTCTGGTTAAGCGAAAACTTTTTCCTTAGGATTGACTTGTCATGAAAAACTTTGGTTCTTTCTTTGTAAATTTTCTCGTTTTCATACGCGTCGTTCCTAAGTTCTTCTAGTTCGTTGAGTTGTAATTTTCGATTTTCGCCAGCTTCTTCATGATCAAAGTTTAAGTTTTTTATTGCCCACAACGCTTTGTGTTCAATTTCAACGGGTAAATGGCAAGCTTTACCGTAAACTAAACGAAAAGGGGACATCCCAAGGTTAGTTTTAAAAGCAGTACGGTAAGCCCAAAGCGCGTCGGTCAATTTCTGAGACCAATCTTTTCGATTTTTATTGACAGTTTTCTCCAAGATTTGTTTTATTTGTCGATTTGAAACTTCAACTTGGCCACAAGTCTGAGGATTATATGGAGTGGATAACTTGTGGGTTATCGAGTATTTTTTTATTAAAGTTTCAAAAGAACGGTTGCACAAATGGGTTCCGTTATCACTGATTATTGTGCGAGGTGTGCCGAACCTTGAAACGTAATCGACAGCGAGAAGGATATACAAGTTTCCAAAGGAATTGGGAAAAGGTCCCATAAAGTCGATACCCCATACATCAAAGATTTCGATCGTAAGAATGGGGTTTAAAGGCATCATATCTCGTCGAGAAATTCGTCCAAGCATTTGACATCGATCACAAGTTTTACAAAATTCAAACGAGTCTTTGAAAAGAGAAGGCCAATAGAAACCACACTGAATCACTTTTTCCGCAGTTTTTCGAGGACCGAAATGTCCACCGCACGCTTGATCGTGGCAAAACGAAAGAACGCTCCTTATTTCATTATCCGGAATGCAACATCGGATGATTTGGTCGGGACAATATTTGAACAAGTATGGATCGTCCCAATAGAAATATTTCACTTGGGACATGAATTTGCATTTGTCCTGTTTGGACCAAGATGAGGGAGTTTCTTTAGTGACTAAGTAGTTCACTATATCAGCGTACCATGGATCGATAGAAATAGAAAGAAGTTGTTCATCGGGGAAGTTTTCATTGATCGGCAAGGAAGATGGTGTGTTCGAAAGACGAGATAAATGATCGGCTATGACATTATCGGATCCTTTTTTGTCTTTGATTGTAAGGTCGAATTCTTGAAGTAAAAGGATCCAACGAATCAAACGGGATTTAGCATCCTTTTTAGCGAAGAGATATCGAAGCGCAGAATGGTCAGTGTAGACCGTAATGTGTGAACCTATCAAGTAAGATCGAAACTTTTCAAGCCCAAAAACAACAGCTAGAAGCTCTTTTTCAGTTGTTGTGTAGTTGAGTTGAGCGTCGTTCAAGGTCATACTCGCGTAGTAAATGACATGAAGGATCTTGTTGATGCGTTGTCCCAAGACAGCACCAACGGCAAAGTTTGAAGCGTCGCACATTATTTCGAAAGGAAGATCCCAATTGGGTGCGCAAATGACTGGGGCAGAAATGAGTTCGCTCTTAAGACGTTCAAAAGAAGAGATACAATCAGAGTTAAAATCGAAAGGAACGTCTTTTCCAAGAAGGGTCGTCAAAGGACGGGCGATTTTGCTAAAGTCTTTCACAAAGCGTCGATAAAAGCCAGCGTGTCCTAAAAATGATCGAATGTCCTTAACAGATTTGGGAATGGGTAGATTTGCAATGACATCGATTTTCGCTTTGTCTACCTCAATGCCTTTGTTTGAGATGATATGTCCAAGGACAATGCCTTGTTTGATCATAAAGTGGCATTTTTCCCAATTCAAGGTCAAGTGTTTTTCTTTACATCGATTCAAAACCAACTCGAGGTGATGTAAACATTGAGAAAAAGAATCGCCGAAGATAGAGAAATCGTCCATAAAGACTTCTAGAAAGCGCTCAATCATGTCAGAAAAGATTCCAACCATGCATCGTTGGAAAGTCGCAGGAGCGTTACAAAGTCCGAATGGCATACGTCGATAAGCGAAGGTACCGAATGGACACGTGAAAGTCGTTTTCTCCTGATCTTCGGGAGCGATTGGAATTTGGTTATAGCCGGAGTAACCATCAAGAAAGCAATAGAATTCGTGACCGGCTAAACATTCGAGCATTTGGTCGATAAATGGAAGAGGAAAATGATCCTTACGTGTTGCTGCATTTAGTTTTCGATAGTCAATGCAAACACGCCAACCCGTTTGAGTACGAGTTGGAATAAGTTTGTTAGCGTCGTTTTTTATGACAGTAAGTCCGGACTTTTTAGGCACGACATGAATTGGGCTAACCCATGGGCTATCGGAGATGGGGTATATGATACCATTATCGAGGAGCTTAAGAATTTCGTCACGAACCACATCTTTCATTTTTGGGTTAAGCCTCCGTTGTGCATCACGAGTGGGTTTGGCTTCATCAGTCAAATGAATGCGATGTTGGACAATAGCAGGGCTAATTCCCTTAATATCAGTAATGGACCACCCAATTGCTTCTCTATTTTTCAAAAGAATAGAGAGAAGAGAAGCTTCTTGGTCAAGAGAAAGATTGTTAGAAATGATGACAGGACAAGTTTCGTTTTCACCTAAGTATGCATACTTAAGGTGAGCGGGAAGTGGTTTGAGGTCCAATTTCGGGAGTTTTTCGATTGCAGAATTGGGTTGAGATTCAGACTCAACTTGAAGCGATTCAAAGGGAAGAGTGTGTTCGATCTCGTTGGGGACTTCATGAAACAATTTTTCGTACTCGGCCTCGCGTTCATCGTTAAGATCAAATGTTTCATTTTCAAAGTTTTCATGAATGGCACTAACTTCTAATGTTTGGCCACGAAGTTCGTTCGAGTGGCTTTCAAGATTGAAAATGTTAAGGTCCAAAGTCATGTTCCCAAAAGAGATTTTCATCGAACCGTTACGACAATTGATTAAGGCGTTTGAGGTGGCTAAGAATGGTCGGCCTAAAATCAATGGGATTTGACTCGCAGGGTTTGTCACAGGTTGTGTTTCGAGAACGATAAAATCAACGGGGAATATGAATTGCCCTACTCGAATGAGCACGTCTTCGATTTCTCCCACGGGCTTCTTAATGGAACGATCGGCAAATTGAAGCGTAACTTTCGTGGGTTTGAGCTCACCTAAGCCTAATTGTTCGTACACGGAGTATGGAATCAAGTTGACACTCGCGCCTAAGTCTATTAAACATTTGTTAATCGTCTTTTCTCCAATTGTACACGAAATCGTAGGGCAGCCAGGATCTTTGTATTTAACGGGTATGGATTGGGACAAGACTTCACTCAAACTAGCGGCTAAGAAGACATTTTTGGGCACTTGAGTGTGTCGCTTTTGGGTGCACAAGTCCTTAAGAAATTTCGTGTAAGTGGGGACTTGCTGAACGATGTCAAGAAGAGGAATGTTAACTTTGACTTGTTTAAAAATTTCCAACATCGTTTCCATTTGGTCCGAGTGTTTCTTTGGTCGAAGACGATGTGGAAATGGAACATGATACTCGGTAGGCGGGTCTACTCGAGTAGAAGAAGAAGAATTTTGATTGTCGTTTGATTCGACGTTTGGCTCCACGTTCTGTTCTGAGTCGTTCGTTGTTTTAGAAGTATCGAGAAAAGTTCCCGGTGAATCATTTGGATTAACGACTTGATTATCGATTTGTTTACCAGAACGGAGAGTTGTGATAGCATTCAACTGGGTGACATTTCTATCTTGAACAACATGGGCTTGATTTGAATTTGCGTTTTGATTTCTGGGATTTGGAAGGGGCTGGCATGGGAATGTTCCTCGTTCACGTTCACTTACAGACGTGGCTAATTGACTCATTTGCATTTCGAGTTTCGCAATCGATTGGTTTGTGTTTTGCATATATGAAGTCAATAAATTTTGCAAATTGCTGTTTGATTGAAGGCTTTGAGTAGTTGCCTTAGCCAACGTTTCAAGAGTTTTCTCAAGCGAAGTTAAACGTTTATCGTCTTGTGGAGGATGAGTAGAATTTGGTGAAAAATTTGGTTGTTGCGGTTGATTATGAGACGGCCCCGCAAAGTTTGGTTGAAAATTATTGGGCTGAAAGGGAGGATTCGAAGCATTATTCGGAAATGCTTGAAAATTGGGACGAATCGTATTCGTGTTGGTATTGTTTTGGTTCCACGCAAAATTCGGATGATTTCTCCATCCAGGGTTGTACGTTGGAGAAAACGGGTCGTTTTTGGTTTTATTGAAAGCATTGATTTGTTCGACGGAATTGGGACACTGATCGGCTATATGATTAGGATCGTTGCATTTATAACACACTGGTTGGGAAGCTTGGTTCGTTTGATTCGATGAGAAAACGTTATCGAATTTTTTAATCATTGCGTCGATCTTAGCTTCCAAAGCAAAAGAAGATCCCGTCGAGTGTGCACTCGATCGTGAGTAGATTGATTTTTCGTTCAAGCGTTCCCATTGGGACAACTTTTCAGCGAGGTTTTCAAGAAATTGCCAAGCATCGTCATGATGTTGGGCAAGAAAATTGCCTTGGCACATTGATTCGAGCATGGTTCGTGAGCTGTTTTCGAGTCCATCATATAAGATTTAGCAAATCGTCCATTTTTCAAAGTTATGGTGTGGACATTTTACCAAAAGCTCTTTGAATCTTTCAAAATATTTTCCAAATGGTTCACCCTTGAATTGATGAAAATTTACAATTTCGTTTCGAATTCTACTTGTTTTTTCTAAGGGGTAGAACTTTTTTAAGAAATCTTTTACAAATTCTTCCCACGTTTTAATTGAGTTCGAAGGTAAGCTGTACAACCATTTTTCAGCGTAATCCGTAAGAGCAAATGGGATTAATCGAAGTTTGATTCCGTCATCAGAAAGTTGTTGAAGTTTAATGGTTGCGCAAACTTGTTCGAATTTAGTCAAAAAGATGTATGGGTCATCGTGTTCGAAATTGCCAAATTTTGGAAGCGTGGCAATATGGTTCGAATGGATTTCGAAATGGTTACCCGTAGGAGCGGGTAATGTGATGTAAGATGGAATAGAAACTCTATCGGGAAAGATTCTATCCATAAGAGTTCGAGGGGCGTTTTCGTTCGCCATTTCGGGAGGATTGTCTGTTCGAGTTAAACGGTTTGTAGAAGGGTCACGAATCCAAGTATTCGTTGTTGTGTCACGAGTCCAAGTACTCATGCACAAGTGAAAGTGGAGAGGAGAAAGAAATTAGAAACGAGTTTGGAGAATGAAAGAAGATTTGAAAATGTTTTTTGTTTTTTTTTTAAGGGAAAAAAACTATTTACCAAGTGAAGTTTATTTCAAAAGAAAAGTTTGATTTTTGTTTTGTTTTTGAATTTTCAATTTTTTTTTTTGAAATGATTTTACAAAATTTTTTAGATTTTTTTTTTTGAGTTTTTTTTTTTTAAATATGCATGAACTAATGCAACTAAATGAATGCAAAGGACTTAATTACAGTTTTCTGTCCTTAGTAGCTCCTAACCCAAAATTGTATAATCACACTTTGTCTTAAATCAACAAAAATATTTCTCAGCCAGGTAACGGACAGGGGTTATCGGTGCACCACGAATCACCGTTGCAATGCAACCGAAGGTTTAAGTACCTTCAGAGGAACAACCAGTATAATATTTACGAATCACCATAATTTTTATAACTGGTTATTACTCTGCCGTAGCCTAGACACCAAGAAATAAAATCGTTTAAGTAAAACAATTGTGAAGATACAATTAAGCCCTAAGTGAGCTCGTGACACCCTTAGGTCCAACGTCTAACCTTTATTATTAGTCAAATTCTACGATGAAATGCGTTTGTGGGCTAAGGAAAGGGTGATGAAATCCCTCACCTTATGTGAATTGGGGTATTGCCCTTAGAAAAGAAAAACAAGATGAGATGAATGCAAAGCAGAAATTAAACGTGAAATTACAATGCAACTAAAATGAAGTTTGTTTTTGTTTTTGGATTTTTTTTTTGAAATTTTTTTTTGTTATATATAAATGCAAATGCAAGCAACCAACAATGCACTAGAGATGAAAGCACAATACCAGAGCGTGCAGATTATTAGCAATTTTTTTTTTTAGCGGCAATTTTAGCAAAGCAAAGCAATTATTTTTCCTTTTGGCAAGCAATTCCTTGTAATTTTCTTCTTTGACAACCTGAAATGAAAAACAAGATATATTCAACAATTTTTATTGTTATTATTTCTTTGTATGTTTATCAAAGATGAAAAACAAAATAAACGAAAAAGAAAACAATTGAAAATAAAATAAATGAAAAATGAAAATTAAACAAACTTGTTTTTTTTTTTAGTTTTTTTTTTGGAGAGGAAATTTAAAAGTAGGGTTTTACTTAAAAAAAAATTAAATTACTAAGTTTATTACAGAAGAAATTAAAACAAGTGAACCACAAAACAATGAAAGCCTTGTTTTTTTTTTTGGATAGTCAAACAAAGCACAAAACAAAAGAATAATCACAAATCAACAAAACAAAACAAAGCAATCGCTCTTTTTTTAAGAAAATGTCCAGCCCGGTCCACGAGCCCACTTAAAAAGAACTTAATCCAACTTGTCTGTAGAAATAAACAAGGCCAGCCTCTATTAAAATTGAACGAAAATGAATTTAAATATTCTTCGTCTCGTATTCAGAATTGAACGAAACAATCGAATTCCAATTCGCCTCTTTCTAAACAGCGTCCAAATCTAATTCACGTAACAAATATGAAAAAAGGAAATGCGAAAACAATTGCAGTGTGATTTCAGGCGCGTGATTTGGTATCGATTATGGGTGGTTTCGCAAGGCGATTTTGTAGCAGTGTATTCGATTTGAGTCGAGGATAGCGATTGGAGGTTGGCGATTTGCGATGGCTCTGTTGTGGTTATTTGGGCAAAAGGTATGATTGTTGATTTGATGTTGGCAGTGGGATGGGTTGTTCTATGATATGGTGGAGTGTTGGCTGTGGTGGATGTTGGGTAGAAGTTGAGTTTGGATGAAGCGTGGTGGTCGCTGGAATTTTTTGAGGCTGGAAGTTCGTGATTTGTTGAGGAGCGTTCAGGCTGGTCAAGGCTCGTTTGCGAATTTGGGATGTTGAAGCTCAAGTAGTTCTGGTGGTTGTGATTACTTTGGACAGGAGAGGGGGGGCTTGCGGCAGTGAGAGTGGTGGTTGAAGTTGTCGACTTGAGGGGATGGTGCGAAGACGACAGTGGGTGGTTAACTGGGAATGATAAGGTTGAGTTGATGAATGTTGTGGCTGCTGTTTTGAAAGTTGTTCGGGTTTGTTTGTGGCAGATATGCTGTGCAGTGATAGACGTAGACTGTAGGATTGCTCTGACTGTTTGTTATTGAATGAAGTGATGGTTTTTGTAGAGTTGTATGAATGTGTGGAAGGTTATGAAGTGTTTGGACAGTGAAGTAAAGATGTATGCTTGGTTGTTTTGAGGGAGAAGACAGTGGGAATGATAAGGGTGAATGAGGTGGAAAGTGATGTGGTAGATAGTTGATGGAAGATGCAAGCAGAAGTGAAATGAAGTATGGCAGAGAATTGTGGTTGCAGGCAGTTAGAAGTGGGAGTTTACAGTGAAGATTGGCACAGAGGAGATGTGTGAAGAAGTTGGCTCATGTTCTGGTATGGTCAGATGGTCAGAGGTAGTTATGTGATGAATGATGGTAGTGAAGTGGGTAAGGAGCTTGTTTGTAGAGAGTTACTAAGGGGATGCAATGGAGATGCACAGCTTGACAGAAGGCAGTGTGGCAGTGAATAGATTTGTAGGAAGTGGTTATGAAACTGTGGTTGAAGAGGAGTGAACAGTGATGTGTGTGCAGCAGTAATGGGCTGTTGGTGTTGTTGCAGTGCAGTATCAATGAGTATGTAATGGAACAATGTGAAGAAGCCGGGAGGTTTGTAAGTGCAAGTTTGTTGAAGGATGGATGGGTTGTAAGAGGAAGGATGGGTATATTGTTTGCAAAGTGAAGGAAAGGCAGCAGGAAGGTAACAGTTGTGAGTGGCCAGAGTAACACAGTGCACACAACAGAGAGTTTAAAATGTATTGCAAATGAAATTTGTAAAGTGAAATTTGTAAACAGAAAAATTGCAAATGTATTGCAAAAGAGAAGTTTGAAATGGAATTTTTTTCTTTTTTTTTTCAAATGAACAGTGTATGTTTTTTTTTTAAAGGAAATGCTAATGCAAAATAGAAAGAACAACAAACAAACGCTAGCAACAAGCAATCAACACACACAATATATTTTTTAAATGCACTAAACACACAAAACAAACACACGATATAATCTAACGAAAATAATCCGAAGAATAGAAAATCAAAATCGAAGCGATTCCCCGGCAACGGCGCCAAAAACTTGTTCGTCGACGGAAATTCTATCGGTTTTGAAAACCGTCGAACGAATTTGAATTAAAAATAACCGCAAGCGCATGGTGTACGTATGTAGCACGTGGCGAATACGGGTCGATCCGCAGGGAATTGATGATTTTTAAAATTTCTATTCAATCAAATTATACCAAAGTCGAGTGAAATTGTTGGATAGGACTAAAATGAAGCTAAACTAGAATTGAAATGTGATTAGTAAACTATTGAACTAGAGAACAATTTAGAGGCAAATCCACTCTCATATTTTTGTAAATCAGCAACACATAATTTATGATCTCTGACTTTGATATTAAGTGAAATAATCATTGCATTTATCATAAGTATGGTTTGTTTATGTTATTAGTTAACATAACTCAAACCATCAAACTATAATACAACAATTATACCACTTACAATTCTCATGAAAAAGAAGCCAAAGCAAAAACTATTTTAAGTATGATCTATTTACTATTGTAACTAGTAACATAGATCATCAAAATTCATTTTTACTTTCATTTCATAATCAAAAATTAATTAGCAAAAGTTGATGTAAATTGTGTTTATGTTGAGTAAGAATAGCTCATTTGCATAAGCAATATAAGCTATCAAACCCACTTGTATAAACTTACATCAAAATTCACATTCATGAAGCATAAACAAAGAGATCATAAATCATAAAAAATGTTGAAATTACATAAAGTTAGAGAGCTTCATCACCCCTAAATTGAAGGGGTTTAGCTACTCATTTGTGGCATTGAAGCATCACAAGTAAGTTTCAACATTAAAGAAAAGAAAATAGAAAATAAGCAAAGAAAGAAAAAGAGATTAGCTACTAACTACTTGCATAAATGTAAATCTAAGCTATGAACATAAGGAGAAAGAGAGCATATAAATAAACATTAACAATAAAACAAAGAAAAACATGTAGAAAAGAGAGAAGAAAGAGGCTTGGAAGCCATTTTTATTTCATAGAACATTGAGCTTACACTTTGATTTCTTAATTTCCTAAGTAAAATGAAAGAGTAGATGATCCTCTTCATGTACATAAGAGGGCTATTTATACATGCATAAAACCCTAATTCTCTTTTTAGGGAGCTTCCCAAAATACCCTTGAGGTGGTGTAGCCTCCAAGTAATCATTAACATTCACTAATCCCCCACTTAATATGTACATGAAGCTTTAAGTCCTTTTAGCATGTGCTTAGCTTCTAATTGGAAGTTAGGTAAGTGGGTGGGGTCCTCCATGATCTTGAACTTGAATTATTTCCTCTTCATTCCTTTGTATTTCCTTATGCATGCATGTATCTTCATATAAGCCTCTTCCATATGCATCCAAATTCCTATAAAAATAATCAAAAAATGTCCAAGTAAAAATTCTTACATTGACACATGCACAAAAATGACCGTTTTGCCCCTGAATGATGATGAAAATATGATGGTTTGGAAATAATTGAATTTTGGTTTTAAACATGTTAAAATGCCCAAATATGATGATTATTTTAAAAAAAGAGATAAAATATGGATGTAAATATATGCACAATTACGTGCACATCACTTTTGCAATAGCGACAAGTACAAGGCTTTGAACACTTGTTCGCAAAATGGTCTTTCGAACTACAATTATAGCATTTCCCTTGAGTAGCGGAAAAGGTCTTTTCAGCAGGAGTTGCTTGCCTCCCTTTCTCATTGGGATAAGGGCCTTTGAATTTGTTTGGCCTCTTCTTGTTGCTGTTGAAGTTTGGTTTGGAACCCACCACTTCAACATCATTCTCCCTATCCTCCTCTTCAAGACGAAGGGCGATATCAACGAGTTGGTCGAAAGAAACTTCTAATTTTAGAAGTAATGGCTTCTTGAGATTTTTGTTTAAGCCATAGACGAACCTCTGGTTCTTCTTTAAAGGAGTGTTGATGTATTCAACCCCACATTTGGAAAGCGACTCGAAGGAGGCGACGTAATCAGTCACGGAGGACTCACCTTGAACAAGGTCTATAAATCGTCGAGCCAATGTCACTTTCTCTGCTTCTGGTACAAATTTCAACTCGAAGCGTTCTCGGAATTGCTCCCAAGTGAGATCCGCTTCATTAATCTCAGAAATAAGAAGCTCGTACCAGTCCAATGCTCTTTCTCGGAGCATACTAGAGGCCACCTGAACTCGGTGAAGGTCAATAAGATTCATGCGAGAAAAGATTCGATCGCATGACCTTTGCCAAGCCTTTACTTCAATAATAGTTTCGGAACCTTTGAATGGCTCCCCACCCAAATTAGTGTAATCACTGCACAAGCGTGCAAATCCCGACTTTGGGTGAGTAGGTTCCGGGTTAGCTCCAGCTGCTTGAGCATTCCTCACTAAATCAAGAAGCTGTTGAGCAGTCATAAAAACTCCATTCTGAGGCGGAGTGCTAGATGGTACGGCTCTGGGGTGGCCTGGTCTAGACATTTCTCTTTCTTTAGAAAGAAAGAAGAAGAAGAAAAAGGTTATTCACCAAATTCAATATCAAGCAATTCTTGATAGATAAAACAAGGAATCATAAAAGAAAATAGGATGAATCGGTACGAAGACTCGAATAAAATCCTAAGGCATGACTCCTAAGAAAGACTTAGGACGATGATCCTTGTTATAATATTCCATATTGTTTTGAAGTTTGGCTCTGATGCCAAGCTGTGACGCCCCACCTCTATACCCACGCTACCCAAGAACACTACGGAGTAATGCTGTCGACTAGCACGGAGAATAAGGCTGTTGAGGAGCGACCATCTGTATAATTGCTTTGTGCGAGCATCGATATGTTAGATAGTATAACGAGCATTTCTTTATCAAGAGGAAATCCGACATACCGACACAAACTCAAAGCTACTACACAGTGGCTAAAATATCTTCGGAAAAAAATATAGAAATAAACATAACATAAATCAGTCACAGATAATTCATATCACAAAGGCGGAATAAGATATGAATATTACACATAAAAGTGTACATCAGAGTAGTGGTCAGAAAGATCCACAATAACACAAAATAGTAGCAACATGTGCAATACAAAAGAATACATCTATGAGTCAATATCTCAAGAGTATACAACAAAAACTACTAATCTAAGTAGTAAGCAAAACGTCAGAGTAATGGATCCTTGGAGAGAAGTCAAGTCGAAGCACCTGCAACATCTCGGTCTGACCCGAGTATTATTTATAAGAAAATAATAACCGGATCAGTCTAGCTATAAATATCAGATAACATGATATAGAACGAAAGATATGGCATAGACGTATAATATCCATAATGGCATACTACTATAAGTATGTAAATGATAATCAACAAACGATTAATCAATATCAAAGAATCTTCTCAAAGATCCAAAAAGGGTATCATACCCAAAACTTATATTCACAACAAGTTAATGACACACGAATTCACCAATGCACAAAAATTGATAAATCATATCAATGAAAATTGGTGAAGCATAAATTCTAGAATTCAACACACGAAATCCAGAAATCATAAAATAAAAAGCGGGAGGCCTATCACACGAACGGGAGCATGAAAACTCACCAATAGCTGTAACACACGAACGAGAAGTTATCTCATGGTAGCTAGCCATTAATTTGACACACGAATGGTCCGAAGACCTGACACACGAATGGTACGAAGACCGTGGGTTGCTACCCCACCAATTTGAGTCGAAACTCCACAAAGCGGGGCTTAGTCTCCCTCGCAGACAAAGAGACATCGCATAATTGCTAGTCTAAACCATAAAATGATCATCATTGATCATCAAGAAGTGTCAATTACAATAAGCTAGTAAATATATGAGTTTAGCATCATGTCCCATAACCACTAGCTTAACTTAAATATTTGCGAACAAATTGTTGATCTCCACTAGAAAATTGTCACAAGAGATTCAATCGAACAAGTCCAAGAATTAACCAACGAAGTAAACGCAAGAGTTTCATACCACTTGTTTTACTAAGTCGTTTAATTAGATTTCTCATACGAGTGAGGTAAAGGTTTGTATATACTAGTAGATTGGAAAACGGTTTAGGAAACGAGCTTTGTAATTGAAAATAGAGTTGAAATCGTTTTGATGAAAAGGGTTTTGATATTTACTACTAGTATTGAAACCTTTATATTTTTAAAGTGACAAAACATCGAAAGGATTGTAGGAACAATCAATCATCAAAATTCACATACGAAGACGTGAATCAAATCCAAAGAAATCGATATTAAATCCATCAAAGTGGATATTTCCAAAAATTCCCAAGAAAATGTCATCAAAGTCGATAATTAAATGATAACAATAGAAGGGAACCAACACAAGTCGATAAAATTGGAATTCGTAAACAAAATAGGCAAGCAGGCAAAACACTGTAGTTTCAGACGTCTGAAACAAGTGGTTCAGACGTCTGAATCTGGAAGTATAAAGATTTCCATAACACAATTCAGACGTCTGAATCAAGTGTTTCAGACGTCTGAAATAGGCATATTTTAGCCTATTTTCTTTCTGTTTGAAATAGAACCAATTCAGACGTCTGAAATTCCAGATTCAGACGTCTGAAACTGGAATTCAGAGCATTTTATGAACCTCGACCAAAAATGGCCAAACGAATATCGGAAACGATCGAACAAGCAAGTGACGACTAAGGATTTGCGCCAAGTGACAACCCAGCCATAAACGACTCGTCGATACGCCTCAAATATCCATGTCCAAATATCCATAAAAGGATTTTCATAGATTTTGATTTCAAAATACCAAAATTGGAATATACACCAAATCAATCCAAACCAAAATCAAATGCACAAGAGTAAGTGTTAGGAATTCATACCTAACAATCGAAGATAATTATAAACTAAGACGTGAGATAAAAATCTCACCTTTTTACAAAATCAAACAAGAAGAAGCTTGAAAGCAAATGGAGAATCAACCTCTCTTCAACACAACCCAAATGAGCTTGAATCAAAGCTCAAATCAAGAACATTCCCAAAATTAGGTTTAGGAATTTCTGAAATTGGTAAGAAAGTAAGTTGGAGAAGAAGAAGAGAATGATTACCAATGGGTTCTCTTGAATTTGGAGCTAGGAATTTGAGGTTGCAAGAGGAACTAGGGTTTTAGAGTTTTAATTTCCAATCTCTCCCACCATTAATGCATTAGAACTGAAAAGAGGAAGAAGTGAGGGTGAATGGGGAAGAGTGGTTCAGTTTTGAGTATAAGTGGGCTAGTGGGCTGAACCCAAACTCAAACCCAAAGTGAAAAAGGTCAAATTTTTGACTAACTCCAAATATATCAAAGTTTATACTCAAAAATGTCGCAAACGGCCTTTTGAACTCAATGGAGGTGGTCTCGAGTCCTAATTCGGCTGTTTGCAAAAAGTAGCTTTTCGGACTAAAATCCGACTAACGATAAAATATTTAAATAAAATATTTAAATATAAAATCGATAGATATGCGGGTTGTTACATATCTTATCTTATATATTAACATTTCATTTGGATTCCGGATTGAAAATTTAATTTGAGATTTTATCCAAAATTAAATAGTTTTTATTCTACACATCATTTGTATTATTTTTACGAGTCCAAAAAAACTATTATATCCAATTACCATCTGCTAGCTCTCAAACATACTTTTGTTTGTTATTCGGATGAGTCATAGTAAAAGAATTCATTTACTCATTGTTCAAGTAAGAAATGATTATCCAGCCGCTATCCTGTCAATCGTGTTAATCAAGCCACAACTCTTATAAAAAACATACATTTCAACTCTTTTTCCCATGAAAATAAGAATACTAATATTTTTATTTTAGTCTTCAAATAAAAATGGTCAAAATGAATTAAAACGTCGATTTTAGACTTAAGTTAGATAGAGATATGTTGAGACTCGAAATGCCAATCCAAGGTTTGCACCCTAGATACATTCGTTTCATCTGAGACGTAATTCAATAGGAGATACCACTGTAAAAATTATAAGAAAAAACATAATCTGTAACACCTTGAAAAATTTATAGTAATTAATAAATAAGGTTCAAAATAGAATTTTAGCAAATATCAAAATTTAGCTATGAAACTTGCATCATTGTGTTAGTGGTGATTTTTTGAGCAATATTCATAGTTGAAATTTTGTGATTGGAGTTCAAACGAAGAAGTTGTCGGCGTTTAAATTTTTTAGACAAAAAAAATAAAATAAAAAAATTAAATAAATAATATTAATATGTGGGCCCCTCGGTCGATCATCTACTTGGGCCGGTCGAGTCAACCTTCATAGAGGAGTGTCAACCAGTCGGGAAGATGGCGTCTAGGTACCTTGGTCGAATGTTCTGTTTTTAATTATTTTAATCTAACGGATTCGATAAATTTAAGTGCCTATAAATAAAGGCCTAGACTTTACCTTTTTCTCGTATTTCCTAATCAAAACAGCGAAGCTCTGCCCTTTTTCCTTCTTTGCTAGTTCTATTAATTTTAAAATATTATATTATATATATGTATACTCGAAGAAAGGCAGAAAATAAAAGAGAAGAAGACAAGAAGTTAATCGATACTGTGGAAAAAGGGTAAATTTCATAAGTATAAAACTGTATCCCTTTTAACCCCAAATACATTCTTAGATTTGTAGTTCTAATATCAAGTGTATACATTGTTATACATATTCACTTGGATTAGAATGGAAAAGGCGTCAACTAAAAGGATGAATTTGGATTTGGAAGATTTGAAAAGCTTGAAACGTGAGTGAGAAATTATATGATTTAATTATAACATTGAAATATACATTATTGAATTTTATTTAATTATTTTTCCTAGATAAGATTTGATGTGTTGTGGACTTAGAAAGAATATATAGGAATATCGTCTACATATTCTGTAAAATAGGTAATTGGAACAAGAATGCTATTTTCACCATAATTTGGAAATTTGAAAATTAGTCCCTAAATCTGTTAAAATTGAATGTTGATAGAGTTGTAAAATATATTTCAAATTTATAATTAAGTTGAAAAATGTTAGTATTAATTTAAACAGCTCTGGTCTTATTTGCAATGTTTTGACTTGGAATGTGAATTTCTATATTTTTATTTACTGGGGTTGGGGCATAATTTAATTGTATTTATTTCCAGTAGTTTCCATATATTATCTAATTCGACAATTGTATAAAAATTAGATCGTTTGAAATAATAAGGAATATACCAAAAATGAAATATATTTGTAAGTACAGATGTTCTTTCTTGTTAGTTTGCGTGTATATTTCAATGAAAAAAGAGATAATTCTTTGAAATTTCAAACAAAGAAAATGTCCCACTTTTGGTTAATTTATGAAAACTTATAATGACAATTCTTTTTGAAAGAATAGCTCTGATAAATTAAAAAGTGGAAATGAATGTTCTAGTTTGGGAATTAGTTGTTAAAAATATGACTATATATATATACATATGTATCTATGCATGTGTATCTGTGTGTACATACACACACACATGTATAATCCCGCCCGACGACAATATACATACATACATACATAACATGACATAACATAATATACGTCAATATTTGCATTAATTATAATTAGGACATCCAGTTATAAATAACGTAGATAATTATAGGATTAGGAGTTGTAGATGGAAAAGAGATAGTAACTCCAAAATTAATAGGGCAATAAATATGCAGTTAATAGTAAGTTGCATAAATATGTTTAATTGGTCTGGTTAAAGGATTTAATATAACATTTATGAGAAAATGAAACAAGCATAACAAGTTGAATTAGAATAAACAAATAAATATTATTAGGGATTTTCCTACTAAAGTAATAATGACTATTTACTACGGACAATTAAAAGTTATGGAATATAGTAAGTAAGCGTATAAGATAGATATTTAATGCTGGAAGATAGTATAATTTTCATAGTGGGTAATTATGCAGCCTTAATTATACATTTAGAACAAGCGTAAATTTGTGTGCTTGGCCCAACATTTAAGCTTAGGATAATTAGATTGCTTTAATGGATTGGGATACAAGGTCAGTAGAGTTACACAACAAAAGTTCGCCCTTCACCTAGAGATTGCCACCATTTGTGTATACTTACTATTGCCCTGGGATATCTCCAACCATAGGATCCATGGGAAGGGATATGTGGTTGCGTATAAGTAGAAGAAAATATACCAAGGGTTCGCATTAGATTTAAAGTATTAAATAGCCCTATACTTTTAAGGAAATGAGGTATGCTTCATTTCCAATAAGAGGTATTAAGTTACTGGAATGGGCATTTTCCTTGACTTACATTAGGTTAGTCTGAAAAGAATTTCGACCATGGAAGATGGCGAGATATGTCATTATGTTGTTGGATCGGCATTTAGTAGTAGGGCTGGAATTTAGGCTTGACCACTAGTGGTCCCGAGTGGTCGGTAGCAAAGACTTGGGATATGCCCTGACGGATTTTTCTTTCTACTAATGTTGAATCCGTATGGGATATGAACGTACCTAAAAGTTAATTAGTTAGTTGTTTGTCTGTCAGATGTGGGCTAGTTAACTCTTAGATGAGTCTTTGAGATACATTAGTAATACAACAATTATATTATAAAGCCGTATCTAAGGGTCATTTGTCTCTATAGCTAGAAGCGATTGACAAGCAATTACGTTATGGAGGGCCCGCTTTGGGGTTAAGCATTAAATTATCGTTGGATCTTCCTCCTTCCTTATTTAAGAAGTATTAAGTGGCTGGAGTTTCTTTTGGGTAGTACAACGCTAATATATATGTGTGTATGGGCAATATATAGTTATACCTTGGAGGAGGTTAGGAATATCGTATGCACAAATAGGATTGAATTGATTAGCTGTAAATAATACGCATAACATTTAAATGGAAATTAATTGACATAAATTAGTGTTATGAGTAAATTGTGTAATTTCCAACCATCCGAACAATGTTTTGACCTTCTCCTCATTATAGTCCATATGATAAATTTAGCAAGACAGGTTATTGGTACAAGGCGGGAACTGGAGAAGGTGAAGTCTTCTCAATCATGCTTTGTGTTGCATAGGCAATCAAATATTAAAGGGATAATTTTGATTCCAAGGTAGTAGCCGTGGTCAGTATATATGTCTTATTATATTTTTCTATTCCACTGTGAGTTTATATAGACAGCTCTCTAATATACTTATATTTGTTACAGGTTACCAAAACCAACGATCCATACTTTAATGAACTAGGTCTTCGATTTTGTTGAAATTCAAATCCAATTATTACATAATCAAAGTTCGAGATTTGATAGATTTATTTATTTTCATTGCCAAACTCAGATTTCATTAAAATCTTTTGTAATACATTTTTTTCTGAATTATGTGAAAAAAAGTCATTTCCAGCAGCACAAAATACACATTGAAATATATGTAAAATAAGTAATCATTTAATTTCTATTTTATAATGTAATTTTGAACAATAGTATTCCTCTATCGTAACAAAATATTAGTTAAGGAAAACATTATATTATATATGACACTTTGTTGTTTTATCATGACGTGTAATTTATTACTATATAAATTAATCAAATAATTTTGAAGTGAGCATTCAAAACAAATAATATGTCAAAGCATGGAATTGAATACAAGACCTTGGGAATACTAACTCCTTTTGTTAACAATTTTTTTAGAGTAAAACTTCTAAATGATAATAAAGAAAACAATATATTAATAAAGTCAATCTTTTAGAATTGTACAGGTCTAAAATAATTGTTTAAAATATTTAAGAAGAGTATTGTATTAAAATATTCATTTTTAATAACCATGATGTGTTTCCAATTAAGAGGAATATTGTACTGGATATCACACAATATTCTTTTATAATAATATAGTACCGATTATTATATAATTTACGAGTGAACCTTCAAAACAAAAACAAAAAAATTTCATGCAAATGAACACATGATCTCTTACACAAAATATTCTACATAAATAATAGTTTACTTACCAAGCTACAATGTTATTGTTATATATTTTTTTTCTTTCATATTTCATACATGCTCCATGATAAATTAAAATTAAACATTACTATTCGCACTATATTTTACTTTTAAAATTACCCAAACATTCTTGAAATGCCCAATTTATTACTCAAATAGCTTCTTTGTATAATGTTTTGCATGAATAGTTTGTTGGCATTTAGAATTATGCACTTCAACTCAAAATAAGCAACATTAGAAATTTGACTGTCCATTCATTCAATCGGTAATTGTTCACCATGTAACTAGGTAATTTTAAGGTAGTGGAAATGTGAAAAAAAAACATATTTTGACTTTGACTAATTTTCAGTATATACAATATTGCAAATAATAAGGCTTTCAAAATTAACACCTACATTCCCCAAATGCGTCTATGATAATTTTGAAACCTCATAACCAGATCTATTTCAAAAGTTTGAAATGTAGTCTAAATCTGCAATCGGTTACTTTCAGAAAGCTTGCGCAAAATTCTCCTCTTTAAGATGCACTATATAATCAAGATTTGTTAGAATTTTAACTTTTTGAGTATTTTGAGTTTTGAATTTTCATAACGCCTAAAATGTATTTGGCTTACACTTTTCAATGGCATTTAGAAGGAAAAAATTGATAATTGATGCAATCACCTTTAAGGATAAAAGAAACCAACTAACATCAAAATAGTACAAGTCACATTCTTGTTTTTATGTCCGTGGCATTAGTGATGAAAATGACGTTGAACCTAAGTTTTTAATCTTTTTCAATCATTAATACAAGTCACATTCTATGTTTTTGTGTTTGTAACATTGTTTTGAAAACGGTGTCAAACCTAAGGTTGTAGATTTTTCTATATTATTATCGAAACTAATAGCATGCCTTTCTTTTTTTTTGCATTATACTGTTTCTCTTCCATTTTTTCTAAATTTTTACTAATTATCTTTTTCTTCTGATTTACATACTTGAGAAATAAGATGTAAAGATCACTTCGTTTTGGCTCTTTACACAAATTCTAGCATCAACATGTGCCTTTAGAAACATCAGCAGATGTGAGGGATGGTCATAGACATTAAATGTCATAATTGGTAAACTTAATTACTTAAATCTTGCAACTAGCACAAATATTGCGTTTAATTTCCAGAATCAAGCGTGCAACTCTAAAATGTGATCAAGCTACAGGAAGTTGAGGATGACATCAATTATCATGCATAGTAAGACTGGCAAGAAACATAAAACAACTAAGGGACAATAATTTGCAATTCCACGAGGGTGAATTAAACTCATCTTCCATTTAGATTATAGGGTGTAACTCACCTACATGAAACCATAATTGCTAATAATTGTGTACTAACCATAAATTGGTGAATTGATCTCCAAGACTTGTTCATTTGATCATCACATCATAGAAACCTACCAAGCTCAAAATTATTACCTTGGTCGAACGAAAGGGATACCGAAGGCAATGCCAATACAAAAGTGAAGTTTTATAAAGTAGTCATATGCATATGGAATACCTTCTTTTAAAAATGAGCCGATTCTTATTCTATAGCAGTATTTCACCTTAACACATCTTAGTACACTACGTTTTAGCTAAGCTTGAATTTTAAAATCTACTTCATCTTTAAATGATGAAGTAAGATTAAGTTCATGAACTTACAATTTCACCACAAAAAAAGTCAATAAGTTCCTACATTTTACGTATCCATGTTTCTACCCAAGAAAGATATAAGGTGCAAAAAATGAAAGAATGGGATAAGACTTCTCTTTCTTTTGACATAAAAGTTTTAATTGGGACAAGCCGCTATTTGTTTAGAGGTATAGCGCTCCTTAATAACCATGTTGAATTTTTTCTTAAGAATGAAATCGTACTGAAAAAATTCTATCTATTTAGTTTATGAGAATCGCATAAAACTTGGGATTTGATGAAATAAGATGAATTCACATATATTTCACAACAAGTAACTATCTTGAATCTATCAACCATGTTTTAGTTTTTATCACATGTGGAAGTGACAAAGTAAAGTGGAAGCATCTTGTTTATATTCGAAATAATCACAAAAATCAATTACTAACAGGCTATCTCTTAGCAATAAAAGCAATATGAAGTTTTTTCCATCTATCATGGACTAAATGTGAAAAGATTTTCTAGGATTTCCATGACTTTCTTATATTTCTTCTAAATAAGGAAAGTCAACCATATGTTTTTTGCATTCAGATATTGAGCAAAATCCAAAGGTCCATTTTTGTTAAATTCTTTAACCTTTGTAGGAGGTTGTTATGATTTTGAGATTTTGGTTCACTCCCATTTGAGGAACATCTATATTTTGATGCCAATTTAGAATACTAAGAGTTAAACCTAATTTGATATTTATGGTATATATCTAGAAACTAATATAGTAGTAACGACACAAATTTAATTTTCAAAAGGCGCCACATGAACAAGAATAAGGAAACTTTTTAGCACTCATATGCTAGCAAACATAAAACTTTATGTAATAAATTGATAATTCATAATCCACGAGTTAGGTAAAGTGGTAAATGCTTTACACTGGATTTAAAATAATTTCAAAATGAATCCGCTAAACATACTTCTTCTTAAAAATTATCTAACCATTGATTATCAAGTGCAATAAAATAATTATAACATGAACAATTCATGGTCATGTTGTTCTCAAGATGATGAATGGAAAGCAAATAGAGAAACACTACTTCGATCGAGAAGCAATAAATTAGGAGGATTGTCTATGAGTTCTCTGCTTAAATTAAGTATAACTTTTGTTATAAAAAAAATTTAAGAGGATTGTGCAATTTGAAGAACCCAACCTTTTCTATCGAACATGCTAATTCATTTTTAGGTAAAAACTATTCTGAAAACCATATATTATAGCTTTCTCGGACTAGTTGTCAGTATTTTCTAGTGGCGTGTGTATACACACACACACACACACACACACACACACACACACACACACACACACACACATATATATATATATATATATATATATATGTTTAATATCGGGCTTTTTTGGCAATTCAAATTTTCTATCCCTTTTTTGAATGCGCTTTGAAATTTCCACTTTTTCTTTAATTATTAATAACATATTTTAACAGAGAATAGGTGAGGGTGGTTTGAAAGGACATCGATCACTTTATCTGAAGTAGGCTTAAGCCAATCAAATCACCTGCTCTTAAAATAATCAAGGATTGTTAAAATGATTTGAAAAATGGTAAAGAGCGATACAACTTTTTCTAAAATATAATTATTGCTATGAAGGGCCATTTAGTATTTGGTTTCCCTTGCTATTTAGGATGTGTTTGTTTTTGATCAGAAGTTCTGAATCCAATTTCTGATTTATAAATCAGAACTTTTTACGTTATTTGTTTTTGATCAGTGTTCTAATAAAGTCATCTGTTCGAAACAAATTATTCAGAACTTTTTTCATGCTTATTTTTTTTTTTGAATGCTGAATGCAAACAAATAAGTGATTATTAAAATTTTAGCATTCAACAATCAACATTCAAACTTCAGAGTTCAACAATTAGAATACAAACTTCAGCATTTTGAACAAAATGAGCCTTAATTACGATTTCATTCTCAATATCCCTTATAAATTGGAAATTGCTAAAGGAAGAACTAAAACTAATAAGGGGATTATCAAAGGGGAAATCAATGAAAATTATAAAATGTGTAAGGGGAAATAATTAAAGATGCTTTATATATACTAACTTTTCTCCTTCTCTCACCCACCTTTTTTCATACCCGCCAATATTTTGTGAAATACTCATTACACTGTACATACTCATCTCTCATTCTCTTAATCTTTTTAAGAAATCATGCACCCATTCTTTTATCTTCTTAAAAATATAATGTTAAACAATCATGAACTCAAATCTCATAAACCCTAATGCTGTTTTCCACAAATTTATATTGGTTCGAAATTTTATTAGGAAATAGTATATAATTTAATATTTTTTTGGATCTTAAACAATTCAATTTGAAATCTTTTTTCAATCAATAAAAATTAAGGATGCAATAAGGAAGGTTTCCAAAGAAGCAATTGCTTAAGTTGATTAATAATTTTGAAGTAAGAATCTCTATAATGTTCGTAGAAATTCATATCTTTTACATTAATAACGATGGTGGGTGGTTGAAGTGTTTTTCTAATTCTTTTGGTAGTTTTTGATATATTGAAAGAGCTAGGGTTTTATACTTTTATTTTGGATTTGCCGAAGAAGAGGAGGCTACTACATTGAACTGGATGAGGGAAGCTTTGTAAATTGTTTACTATCACACGTCGAAATAAATGCAAGTAAAAATTTTGTGGTGTAAATTACGAATGATATCAAAGAATTTTAAAATCAGCTTTAGAGTACCTTTAACCCAAAAAAGGAAAAAATTCAATGCAAGCATAGGTTATGCAGACAAGGTCCATGAAAAATGAGATTAATGGTTAGGACGTTGTTGAGGTAAATAGAGAAGTTGAGATTGATTTAGCGTATGTTGCTCTGTTTTTTTTAAAGTATGTGATCGATCTATTAAATAGCAAGTTTCATTAGTTGCTAAAAATGAAACAATAAATTAAGAGCCGTGAATGCAATCTGACAAAAAGGGAGATTTTACAAATTAGCAAGTCAACCGACATTGTACTGCCTGCCGTACTGAGCCATTTGAGGGGGAACACATACAATTCGCCTGGCACCGTTCGGTCGGCTGGCAGAGCTAGGTAATCGTAAAAGAACAGGTGTGCTAAATTGGAGAAGGCATGAGTAATGGGGAGAGTGGTGTTAAAATGAAGAAGGGGTGGATTATAAAATTTTTCGCTATGCATTTAACAAACTTTAAATTTAAAAATAAAAACTGAGATATATTTTTTAAATCCTAACATTGCTTTCTAATAGAAAAAACAAATACCTTGGGTCCTTTAATTTTTCTGATAAGTTCAAGAACACCAGCAGTAATGTACACACCAAGAGAATTACGCTTCGCCTTAATAATTTGGTTGATTTGTCTGATCGACTCCAAAGGATCAGACTCATCTATGTTCTCAGCAGTTGGAATTGATACGTGCAAGAAAGTGAAGTGGTTGCCCCATTGCACTTCTGTGTCAGTTTTTGTCATTACTTCAAGTGGTTTGTATGCTTTTACTGCCCTGGTATTCAGCAGCACAAGCGCTGCAATATTTTTGGGTTTCACTATTTTATCGCTTTTAGATTGTAAATATAGCTGAAGTCCATTGAAAATTATTCCTGTAATTGCATCATTTACTGTCTGCAGCAAAAAAAATTTGTTAAACTTGAAGTCAGTACATAAAAGAGGAGAATTAGCTCCCATTCATGCCTACTTTTTTCCGAAGAAATTCACAATGATTTGAGAATTATTGACATCATATATGACATTGACATTAACTCGATGCTGAAAGAAAGCTTCAAGTGTCAAATAAAATACAGAAAAATGGTAACATAAAGGAAATGATATGACAATTCAAACCTTACCCCATTCATCTTGTTCTCTTACCCCATTCATCTTGTTCTTTATCTGTTTGATGTCACTAAGGGGAAACTCCACGGTTGATAAAGTAATTGGCTTAGTTTCAACATCAACTGCCCCAGACCTTATAGCACTTTTACCGTCTTTCATCATGCCACTAAACAACATCCAACTTACATCTTTGACTGTATTGAAGAACATCGACACTCCATCTTTTATATACTCAGCATATTTCCATTTTTCACCATCGGATTTGGCACTATTAGCAGGAAATGTGAAAGGAAGAGAAGGGTCATCGGCTCTTCTAACGCAACTGAACAGTGCAGACATTAATGAAAAGCCATCTCCTAACGAATGATGGAGTATGAATACAAATGACCCTGCAGAGTTTTTGGTAGGATATTTTATAATGTGAAGATTCCATAACGGTTGAGTTTTAGGCAAAGGAATTGTTCTCATTTCGCCGATGTAATCTTGAATGTGATCGTCATAAAAATCGAAGCCCGAGGGAAATTTTGGTATTTCAATGTGATCCTGTAGCCTCATTTCAACCTTTTTCCATACTAGCACATCATTTTCATCCTTTACCTGTATAAAAATTAAGATAAGATCTGTTACTGGTGAGAAAAACAAAATAAAAGCCAATTTCATTTGCACTTCAGTTTTTACTGTCCACACCTAAAAAAACACCTATTTTTTCATAGGTCAAATTTCTCCATCAACACCCTACTACCTTACCATTTTGCTATTTTTTCCTACCATACTAGACGAGAACGTAGGACATAACATCATCCACACCCGATTCAGGCGTGAGAATTAAATAACATAATGCCGATTATGGACGTGAATTTGATAGTACAACAAACAAACGAGCGTGTTGTTTCACCCACGCTATCGAGATTAAGAGATTTTATATAAGCTATCTGTATCGCTGTTGAACATATATCCATCTTAATTTTCTCTTAGATGTTTGCTTAACAAGGGTCTACATGTTCGAAATTTCAAAATCCACCGTCTAGGCGCTTGTTGAGCATCCACCCAGCAGTTAGCATGTGTCCAACAAAATTGTAGATTTGTAATATCTTGGTCTTAGTTTTTGTACTAATACTATCCACAATGGACTACTGGAAGCAATTTTACAGTCTAAATTACTAAATTCTAACCTACATTCTCATTGTTGGATGTGCACTTAAAGAGTTCTAATCTATAAACCAAACGAGCTATATCCAAAACTCATTCTGGTGAAAAAGAAAAAAGAAAATCACATTATGAAACTGACAAATCAGACACAACGTCATGGATTATTGATCCACCGTTCACAGGTAAATATCAACTTTACACAAAGTTTGTAAAGTGGGTAAAAAGAAATTACCATGATAGAGGAGAAACGATGATTTATGGGCAAGAAGGTAGTTTCTAGCGCAGTAACAATAGTGGAATAATCAATTGGAAGCTCTGATTCAAACACGGCTAAAATGCAAACGCTAAGAGCATCACTGTTGTAGTACTGAGCAGAAGGGCTCACTGGTTCAAACTTCCCTACGTTTGTTTCTAGGAACACGTTAGATGTTCTCTTCTTTATTTCAAGCCTCATTTTTTTTAAAGCAATGTGCGTAAACTAAACCTTATTGAGATTGTAGAAGATACCAATATGAATTTTATAGCTGAAACCTGTATGTTACGCACTTAATGCGAATATACAACCAAAAAATGGTTGATTAATAAGTGTAACTAATATGGTTGAGAGTATTAATTTCCGTTTGATATTAATTAGTATGGTCATTAGATTAGATTTGGATTACAAACATTGAACCTTAATTTAATAAAACCACTCAATATCGTGTCGCTGGAACACGTACAAGAAGAGGCGTATTCAGCCATCAACGTTTGAAGTGCAGTTTATGTAATTACTCACTATTTTAATTATTCAACGGTTAAAATACAAAAATTTAATTTCATTCTTTGTTTCTTTATCTGACAAGGAGGGAATTTTTTTGGGCCAAAAATTTATCTTAGGGGCAAAGGAATAATAATAATAATAATAATAATAATAATAATAATAATAATAATAATAATAATAAAGCCCAAATCGATCTTTAGGGATGGTTTGCACTCAGAAGCGTTGCCATACAACATGTTTTGCAACTCACGTGTAATATCGGCTTGTTTCAGTTTTGAAGTTAATGTACAAGAACTTCGTATAAAAGACAAAAAAACACATGCTGTCTTGGATGTAAAGGACTTTGCATATCACACATAAGCAAGTATACAACGCAAAAATCAATATCTACATTAACATTCCATCAAACAACATATATATTCCATCAAACAACACAACTATACTTAAAAATACTCATGTCCATCAAACAAAATATCCATAAATTCTTCAAACAATACAACCATACCGACAAATACTCATGTCCATCAAACAAAAGAATCCACATACAATCAAGCAGCACAATCATCATCAAACAAGTATCAAATTCATCAATACATTTTAAATAACTAAAAACAAAACGAACAAAATCCTTGAAACACCACAATCATACCGACTCATCGTCATCTCCCAACTCATCCTCCCCAAGCATTCTCCCGTGCTCTGACAAATATGTTGCAATCCGCTCATCTAGCAGTTGCGCCAGTCCTCTGCTCTTCCGACAATCATTGAACTCAGGCCTCCGCTTTTTCAACTGAGCTATTTCCTCCTCTGTCTGGAATCTCCTGTAAGCTGTTTGGGACGTTATCGTCCGTAAAATAGTTAATAGCGATTTATAATTTATGTTCCGTATTAAATAAAATTTATATATTAGTTAATGAAGCTGTTCACCTCTTGATTTCCGTAACTACAAAGCCTATTACGCGAAGGTGGGTCAATTAGAGCATCCCATATACGGTTCGACTCCTCCAAGGTTAACTCACGATCAATGACCTGCGCCACTCGAGCTTGCTCTACTTCATATCTTTCCTGCGATAATGAACTGAAGTTTGCTACAATAAATATTTAATTTAAAACTTAAGAAACATGAAGTAAAAAAGTAATTAAGCATGTTTACTATTGTAGATTGCGGTTTGTTATACATCCAAACATATAAAACTTTGCCATCCTCGTCTGTCCGCTCAACGGCATGCGTCTGTGTGAAGACCTCTGCCATTGTAGGCTTATGATTATGCTTCTTATGCTTAAATTACACACACACACACACATATATATATATATATATAAATAAACAGTGTTACCAATATGATTAAATATTAATGTCAATTCTAAAGTCTATGTTAGGACGCCATAAAAATCTTTTATATGGTAATCTAGATCATCAATACCTTTGACAAATACATCGCTGTTATATGCTAATTTTTCAGCATCATAATCATTGGTGTTGAATTTAAATCCATTGATGAAGAATGTCAGATAAGCTTTGACATTTCTTTTTTATCCGATCACAAGATGTTGTAATCTTTCATCAATAACACAATTTCTTGGATCATAAATGTAGTTGGAAAACTATTTAGCAAATTCTTTACTGAGATCGCCAGATGGATGTTGTGATTCGTGAATACTGCAAATATATATTGTTAGCCATAAAATCTCCTAAATAGAAGAAGTACGAAAGAAGACTAATAAGAGCGAGTTTCCAATGAAGTAACATGCATGGGTTTCGCAAAGGTCATAAGAAGATGTGTCGAAGGCTTTAAAAAGGTTTCGAAGTGGTCGGAGGCACCATCTTCTTATACAGAATGAAGGCTTTCGACTTGGATGGAAACAAGCATACCCTTCCCGCATTTTAAACCTTTCGACAGAGATGAACATGCAAGGACAGCTTTGGAAACCCTTTCGAAGGCAATAGATGGTAATATCTCACTTATGCGCCAAGCCTTTCTGATCTAGAGGTTTCGTTTCTATCATAACCCAGTTGAAAGCATATACAAGCTTTTCAAACCCGTCAAAGCCAATAATATTAAGGAGAGGTTCCACTTTAGTTCTTAGGCAATCTATTGATAGAGTCGGAAGCTTCAACCTTAACAATAAGACAACACGAAGGTGAAGATGCATTTGGAAACTTTCGACAGCGTCGAAAAGCGTTTTGAAGAAAGCAGTATACATGGGTCAACAGACGCGAAAGGTTGGTAAAGGACCATTTCGAATCATTTGAAAGGTCTGAGGAAAGATAAAGGAAGTACAAGAGCAAATAAGAAATAAAAGAAGAAGCCTTTCGACAATGTCGAAAGGTGTCATGGCCTTTTGACCTAGTCAAAAGGCTTGAGGCGGCATATATAAAAAGGGGTTCTTTCGACCAAGTCGAAAGAACAGGCGTGGAAAGGGGGCATTCTGCATCTACAAATAAGACCCAATGGGTCAGGTTTTAGGGACTGAATTATGAAATCCTGAATTCATTTCTTTTACTCCACTCTCTTAATTGTAATTAAGTCTGATAAAATCCCTAAATCAAATTAGGGAAAAGCTCTAATTCTTGTAACTCATTTTGGTTTATTAGTAAAAGAGCAATGGCTCATTCAATAACGATTCCAATAATGAGGAAGACTATTTAGATCATTAGCTAGCCTAATGATCAATTGCACATGATTCTAACCTTTTCTCTTAATCTCATTTTGTTTATGTAATGCATAGGACTGACTTGGGAATTTCTGCTCGAAACATGTCATCATCGGAACCTACGTTGACACCAGAAATAAAGACGGTGATGGGTTTCAACTGTAACAACCCGCATATTTATCAATTGTATATTTAAATATTTTATTTAAATATTTTATCGTTCGTCGTATTTTGGTCCGAAAAGCTACTTTTTGCAAACAGTCGAATTGGGACTTGAGACCACCCCCATTGAGTTCAAAATGACGTTTGCGACCTTTTTGAGCATAAGCTTCGATATGTTTGGAGAAAGTTGATTTTTGCCACTTTTTCACTTAGGGCTTTGGTTTGGGCTGAGCCCATTAACCCCACTTATGTATTCAGTCCCAACCCCCCTCTCCTCTTCACTTCATTCTTATTTTCCTAACACTCAAGCTTTAGCAAAAATGGTGGAAGTGAATGGAAAATAGAAGTCCAAAACCCTAGTTCCTCTTGCTAGCTCAAGTTCTTGCTCCAAACTAATAAAAGAACCCATTGGTAAGCTTCTCTTCATCTTCCCCAACTCATTCTCTCTTTTATCTCAGAAATTTCCTAAACCTAACTTGGGGAATGTTCTTCTTTTAAGCTTAGATTCAAGCTTCTAGAGTTGGATTTGAAGAGTGGTTGATTCCCCTTTGCTTTCAAGCTTCATCTTCATAAATTTTAGTGCAAAGGTGAGATTTTTAATCTCACATCTATACTTATAATTCTCTTCTATTGTTAGGTATGAATTCCTAACACTTATTCATGTGCATTTGATTTTGATTTGGATTGCTTTTGTGAATATTCCAATTTTCAGTGTTTTGAGTTCAATTCGTTAAAAATCCTAACTTTGATGTTTGAACATGTTTTTGGTGATGCATCGAGGAGCATATAGGGCCGGGTAGTCGATTGGCATAAACCCTTAGCGTCGTTACTCGTGCGATTGCAATTTGATCGAGAGTTGCACCTCTTTTGAAATAGGGTAGGAAGTGCAAGCTTACAGGTTCGGCCGACCGAGCCCCCTGGGCCGATCGACCGACCTGTAGTCCAGGCACTTCCTGCCTCTGTTTGGAAGTGCTGGTTACAGGCTTCGGCCGACCGAGCCCCTGGGCCGGTCGACCGACCTGGTGCCCCGAGCACTTCCAACCTCTGGTTCGGTCGACCGACTCAGGGAGTCCGGTCGACCGACCTGCTACTATTTGCCAGATTAGCCTATATTGCTAATTCGTTTGAATTTCCAACTTTAATCGATTCGTGTTGTCTCCCTTTTGTTGTTGTCATTTATTATCGACTTTGATGACCTTTTCTTTGGGAATTTTAGATATATCCACTTTGATGGATTTGATATCGATTTCTTTGGATTTTATTCACGTTTCCGAATGTGAATCTTAGTGATTGATTGTTCCTACAATCTTCTTCGTGATTTGTCACTTTAAAAATATAAAGGTTTTCTATACTAGTAGTAAATATCAAAACTCTTTCTTCAAATGATTTCAACACTATTTTATTACAAAGCTCGTTTTCTTAAACCGTTTTCCAATCTATTAGTATATACAAGCCTTTAACTCGCTCGTATGAGAAATCTAATTAAACGACTTAGTAAAACGAGTGGTATGAAACGCTTGCGTTTACTTCGTCGGTTAATTCTTGGACTTGTTCGATTGAATTTCTTGTGACAATTTTCTAGTGGAGATCTACAATTTGTTCGTAAATATTTAAGTTAAGCTAGTGGTTATGGGACATGAAGCTAAGCTCATATATTTACTAGCTTACTGTAATCGACACTTCTCTCTGATCATGACGATCATTTTATGGTTTAGACTAGCATTGTGGGATGTTTCTTTGTCCACGTAGAGGACTGTACGTCGTTTTTATTGAGCTTTGGCTCACCAGGAGGAGCTTCGGCTCAATGTCCGCAATGGGGGACTATACCCTGTCATGAGGAACTTCGGTTCACCAGGAGGAGCTTCGGCTCAATGTCCGCAATGGGGGACTATACCCTGTCAGGAGGAGTTTCGACTCACCAGGAGGAGCTTCGGCTCAATGTCCGCAATGGGGGACTATACCCTGTCAGGAGGAGTTTCGACTCACCAGGAGGAGCTCGGCTCAAAGTCCGCAATGGGGGACTATACCCTGTCATGAGGAACTTCGGTTCACCAGGAGGAGCTTCGGCTCAATGTCCGCAATGGGGGACTATACTCTGTCTGGAGGAGTTTCGACTCACCAGGAGGAGCTTCGGCTCAAATTCCGCAATGGGGGACTATACCCTGTCACGAGGAGCTTCGGCTCACCAGGAGGAGTTTCGGCTCAATGTCCGCAATGGGGGACTATACCCTGTCAGGAGGAGTTTATTTTTCTGGGATTGGCCATCCTTTTTATTGTGATTTCTGGATTTCGTGTGTTGATTTCTGGAATTTATGTTTCACTAACTTTTACGATGGGCATTGATATATATGTCATTTATTGTGGCTTGGTGAATGAAATTAGGAGTATGACATTCCTTTTTATCTTGAGTAGATTATTGTGATATTGATTAATCTCTTGTTGATTTTCAATTACTTATTTATCACAGCTTGACATTGTGATTATTATATGTTTGTGTCATACCTCTTATTATATATCACTTCATCTGATATTTATAGCTAGACTGATCCGTTTATTATTTTCTTCTTAAATAATACTCGGGTCAGACCGAGATTTTACAGGTGCTTCTGCTTGACTCCTTATCCGTCTACATCTGATCTTTTGGTTAACTACTTAGATTAGTAGTAGCTTTTGTTGTATACACTTGAGATATAGACTCATAGTTGTATTCTTTTGTATAGCACTTGTATCTATTCCTTTGTATTATTGTGGATCTTTTTGACCACTACTCTGATGAACACTTTCATGTGTTATATTCATATCTATTTCCGCCTTTGTGATATGAATTGTCTGTGACTGATTTATGTTATGTTTACTTCTATATTTGTTTCCGAAGATATTATAGCCACTGTGTAGTAGCTTTGAGTTTGTGTCGGCATGTCGGATTTCCACTTGAAAAGAATTGCATGCTATACTATCTGACATATCGATGCTCACACAAAGCAATTACACGGATGGTCGCTCCTCAATAGCCTTATTCTCTGTGCTAGTTGACAGCATTCACCGTAATGTTCTTGGCTAGCGTGGGTATAGAGGTGGGGCGTCACAGCTTGGTATCAGAGCCAAACTTCGGAACAAAGTAGAATAATTTAACAAGGATCATAGTCCTAAGTCCATCTTAGGAGTCGTGCTTTAGGATTTAATTCGAGTCTTCGTACCGATTCATCCTATTTTCTTTATGATTCCTTGTTTTATCAATCAACTTTGATTGAAATTTATTTTGAGAATAACTTTTTCCTCTTCCTTCTTTCTTTCTTAAGGAAGAGAAATGGTTAGACCAAGCCGTGCCAGCGCCGGTCAATCTAGTCCTACTCCCCTGGATGGAGTATTCATGTCTGCTCAACAACTTTTGGATCTTGTAAAGAATCAAGAGTTTATCTATGCTTTGAGTAAGAACCCCGAAATGGTTCTACCTTTAAAACTTGAAGTTTCTTTCAATCAGCTTGTGGATGTTACTCTTCTTCATGGAGAGGTTGGTAAAGGAAGTGTTTGTGATATTGGGACTTCTAAGAAGAGGCATATTAAGTTCAAGAGCCTTAATCCCAATAAGAGAGTGAAGCAAACTACTTTTGTAGCAAAGACTCCAATCCCTAATCGTGGAGGATGCTACAATTGTAATTCTAAGGAACACTATGCGAATATGTGTCCAAAACCCCATTCTTGTCGCTATTGCAAGAAACCGGGTCATCTTTTATCTGCATGTCCCAAACTTTTGAATAAGGACATGAGAAAGCTAAATATTGTGCAAACCCCTAGGAACTCTTCTCTTGGTCAAGGTATTTCTCATTCAATCTTCGATGACATTTGCTTTGTGATTTTCTTGTTCGAGTTCTTTTTTGGATATGGGTTCTATCTCACTATTTTATATCAAAAGAACTTGCTGATTCTTTTTCTTTGAAAATATTTTGGGCTTGATGACTTCTTTGAGAGTTGCGAATCGGATTGGTGGATCCGCAACACTCAATTTGCTTTCTCTTGATGTCGAAATTATTTTATGTGATTTTTCTTTCCGAGCCGATATTCTTTTTTACTTAGGCTTCGGAATTCACTTTTGTAAGGATTGGCTTAATTATTATGAGGCCATATCCTTTGTCCCGTATGGACTATTCATCTTTGACATTTTCAATCTGTTAAGCAGATTTCTATTTTTCCTTTATGATTTTGATTCCAACTCGATGGCATCATTTTATTCCTTAAGCCCACTTATAAGGAAAGTGTTATTTCTCTTATCTAAATAATTTGTGAAACTTTTCCGGTATTTTTGAGCTTGTCTTAGGATTATCACCTAAGTAATCTTTTGTGTGGTGTAAGGTCTTTTCAGTTTGACCTTGCCACCGATTTTCATTTGGCTACGAGTCGTGGGAGTTAGCATTCCACCTACGCACTCCGCACTCGTTATGATTCCTATGAATGAATTATTTTGTCATTCAATTTGTCCAGCTTATTTCATCCATTTTATATATCAAATATTCTATGAATATTTCGATGAGACCATTCTTGTATTTATTGGTTTTGGATGAAAATAGAAATTTAAAATTTTGTAAATCTTTTTCGTAAGATTTATTTATAAGTACAATTCGATTTTGATCTTAAAACGAGTAAAGAATATTCTTACAGGTTTTTGAGAAACATGTTTATCATATAGAAGATGATTTTGTGATTGTATTGCCCGTTGAGTGCTTTAAGAATTTTGGTCGATGCGCTTGATCAACGTTATCGATAAGAATTTCCTAAACGCTTTGATGAGACAGTCAGACACAGTATATTAACTTGAAAATAGTAAATTTTTCTAGAAAGATTATTACATAATGATAAATGTAATTTTGAAATTTTTAACTTTTCAGCAAAGAAGATTATTTAAAAGAAATTCTTTCTTTTCGATACTCTTATTCTTGTGATTCCTGAAGGGGAACCAAGACTTTACTATTTGTACCGATACTAGTCGTATTGGTTTGGGTGTCGTTCTCTTGCAAAAGAGAACGTGCTATCACTTGTGCTTCTAAATCATTATAGCTTATCGAGACTAGATATGCCACTCATGATCTAGTGCTCTCGGCTGTTGTTTTTACTTTTGAAAATTTGGCATCATCATTTTTGGACGAGAAATTTGTTCTCTACCCCGATCATAAATCTTTGGAATAATTATTTTCTCATATGGAACTCCATGTTGACTCGAGTTCCTGGCATCTTATGATCTTGATATTCTGTAAATCGTGTTGCCTTTGTGCTTTGTCGTAGGCAACAAGTTGTTGATTCTTTGATGTTGTCTGAATGGAATTATCTTTTTATCAAGTTCATCGGACGTTTTGATATACTTCGTTTTATTGAGCTTTATCTCATTCCTTTTATGGACTAGTGTCCAGTGTTCTTTTATGGTGTTCGGTTCATCGGATGTACTGTTATTATACTACATCGATGTTCCGTCTTATCTGGATCAATGGATGTACCATTATACTACATCGTTGTTCCGGTTTATCGGTTCATTGGACGTACCGTTTTTGTACTACGTCGGTGTTCCAAATTATTCGAGTTTCTAGTTTCTCGGGCGTACCGTTTCTGTACTACGTCGTTGCACTGGATCAATTTTCTTCTATTCTTGACGTTTTCCACGTCTTTTATCTACGGAAATGCCTTAGGGATTCCGAATTTTTATTCTTGAGCCCGATGTTATTGAGGGGATTGAAGTTTCACCAAATTTTACTTTTGAGCAACATTCTATTCGCATCATTGCTTCGGAGGTTGAGCGCCTTCGATATAAAGATATTCTTTTGATAAAAGTTCAATGGTTCTCAAATCCTAAGGATTTCTTTTGTGAAATCTTGAGAATTCATCGAACGAAAACTTTCGGATTTACTCCTTCGTGCTCTTTATGGTGAACTTCTTGATTCAAATTTTCTTTTGTGTTGATATGCTTCCACGGTTGTTACTATATATTTCCTTCATAATTATTGCGAGGACGCAATTTCTTTAAGGAGGGGAGTCTGTAACAACCCGCATATTTATCAATTGTATATTTAAATATTTTATCGTTCGTCGGATTTTGGTCCGAAAAGCTACTTTTTGCAAACAGTCGAATTGGGACTTGAGACCACCCCCATTGAGTTCAAAATGACGTTTGCGACCTTTTTGAGTATAAGCTTCGATATGTTTGGAGAAAGTTGATTTTTGCCACTTTTTCACTTAGGGCTTTGGTTTGGGCTGAGCCAATTAACCCCACTTATGTATTCAGTCCCAACCCCCCTCTCCTCTTCACTTCATTCTTATTTTCCTAACACTCAAGCTTTAGCAAAAATGGTGGAAGAGAATGGGAAATAGAAGTCCAAAACCCTAGTTCCTCTTGCTAGCTCAAGTTCTTGCTCCAAACTAATAGAAGAACCCATTGGTAAGCTTCTCTTCATCTTCCCCAACTCATTCTCTCTTCGATCTCAGAAATTTCCTAAACCTAACTTGGGAAATGTTCTTCTTTTAAGCTTAGATTCAAGCTTCTAGAGTTGGATTTGAAGAGTGGTTGATTCCCCTTTGCTTTCAAGCTTCATCTTCATAAATTTTAGTGCAAAGGTGAGATTTTTAATCTCACATCTATGCTTATAATTCTCTTCTATTGTTAGGTATGAATTCCTAACACTTATTCATGTGCATTTGATTTTGATTTGGACTGCTTTTGTGAATATTCCAATTTTTAGTGTTTTGAGTTCAATTCGCTAAAAATCCTAACTTTGATGTTTGAACATGTTTTTGGTGATGCATCGAGGAGCATATAGGGCCGGGTAGTCGATTGGCATAAACCCTTAGCGCCGTTGCTCGTGCGATTGCAATTTGATCGAGAGTTGCACCTCTTTTGAAATAGGGTAGGAAGTGCATGCTTACAGGTTCGGCCGACCGAGCCCCCTGGGCCGGTCGACCGACCTGTAGTCCAGGCACTTCCTGCCTCTGTTTGGAAGTGCTGGTTACAGGCTTCGACCGACCGAGCCCCCTGGGCCGGTCGACCGACCTGGTGCCCCGAGCACTTCCAACCTCTGGTTCGGTCGACCGACTCAGGGAGTCCGGTCGACCGACCTGCTACTATTTGCCAGATTAGCCTATATTGCTAATTCGTTTGAATTTCCAACTTTAATCGATTCGTGTTGTCTCCCTTTTGTTGTTGTCATTTATTATCGACTTTGATGACCTTTTCTTTGGGAATTTTAGATATATCCACTTTGATGGATATGATATCGATTTCTTTGGATTTTATTCACGTTTTCGAATGCGAATCTTAGTGATTGATTGTTCCTACAATCTTCTTCGTGATTTGTCACTTTAAAAATATAAAGGTTTTCTATACTAGTAGTAAATATCAAAACTCTTTCTTCAAATGATTTCAACACTATTTTATTACAAAGCTCGTTTTCTTAAACCGTTTTCCAATCTATTAGTATATACAAGCCTTTACCTCGCTCGTATGAGAAATCTAATTAAACGACTTAGTAAAACGAGTGGTATGAAACGCTTGTGTTTACTTCGTCGGTTAATTCTTGGACTTGTTCGATTGAATTTCTTGTGACAATTTTCTAGTGGAGATCTACAATTTGTTCGTAAATATTTAAGTTAAGCTTGTGGTTATGGGACATGAAGCTAAGCTCATATATTTACTAGCTTACTGTAATCGACACTTCTCTTTGATCATGACGATCATTTTATGGTTTAGACTAGCATTGTGCGATGTCTCTTTGTCCACGTAGAGGACTGTACGTCGTTTTTATTGAGCTTCGGCTCACCAGGAGGAGCTTCGGCTCAATGTCCGCAATGGGGGACTATACCCTGTCATGAGGAACTTCGGTTCACCAGGAGGAACTTCGGCTCAATGTCCGCAATGGGGGACTATACCCTGTCAGGAGGAGTTTCGACTCACGAGGAGGAGCTTCGGCTCAAGTCCGCAATGGGGGACTATACCCTGTCAGGAGGAGTTTCGACTCACCAGGAGGAGCTTCGGCTCAAAGTCCGCAATGGGGGACTATACCCTGTCATGAGGAACTTCGGTTAACCAGGAGGAGCTTCGGCTCAATGTCCGCAATGGGGGACTATACCCTGTCAGGAGGAGTTTCGACTCACCAGTAGGAGCTTCGGCTCAAAGTCCGCAATGGGGGACTATACCCTGTCACGAGGAGCTTCTGCTCTCGAGGAGGAGCTTCGGCTCAATGTCCGCAATGGGGGACTATACCCTGTCAGGAGGAGTTTATGTTTCTTGGATTGGCCATCCTTTTTATTGTGATTTCTGGATTTCGTGTGTTGATTTCTGGAATTTATGTTTCACCAACTTTTATTATGGGCATTGATATATATGTCATTTATTGTGGCTTGGTGAATGAAATTAGGAGTATGACATTCCTTTTTATCTTGAGTAGATTTGTGATATTGATTAATCTCTTGTTGATTTTCAATTACTTATTTATCACAGCTTGGCATTGTGATTATTATATGTTTGTGCCATACCTCTTATTATATATCACTTCATCTGATATTTATAGCTAGACTGATCCGTTTATTATTTTCTTCTTAAATAATACTCGGGTCAGACCGAGATTTTACAGATGCTTCTGCTTGACTCCTTATTCGTCTACATCTGATCTTTTGGTTAACTACTTAGATTAGTAGTAGCTTTTGTTGTATACACTTGAGATATAGACTCGTAGTTGTATTCTTTTGTATAGCACTTGTATCTATTCCTTTGTATTATTGTGGATCTTTTTGACCACTACTCTGATGAACACTTTCATGTGTTATATTCATATCTATTTCCGCCTTTGTGATATGAATTGTCTGTGACTGATTTATGTTATGTTTACTTCTATATTTGTTTCCGAAGATATTATAGCCACTGTGTAGTAGCTTTGAGTTTGTGTCGGCATGTCGGATTTCCACTTGAAAAGAATTGCATGCTATACTATCTGACATATCGATGCTCGCATAAAGCAATTACACGGATGGTCGCTCCTCAATAGCCTTATTCTCCGTGCTAGTTGACAGCATTCACCGTAATGTTCTAGGCTAGCGTGGGTATAGAGGTGGGGAGTCACATCAACCATGACGAATTATGAAACTGGGAACACCCAGGTCGATCTTATATAAGGAATTGGAGAGAATTTTAGACAAGTATAAGCCAGAATTGTTCCAAAAGAGTGAAACCCCTTTCGACACAGTCGAAAGTGATGCTTCAAAAGGGATTTCAACTTATTATTGACTAACAACAATGGGAGAGGAACTCAATCGAAAGGGTCTATTCACAAACACATCAACAACCCTTTCAAAGTGGTTCTAAAACATAAGTAGCGAAACCATAAAGTCAAAAGAAACTGTAACTCATTAATTAAACATGCATCTCTTTTGAGACAATCGATGGACCAGTAAGGTACCTTTCGACATGGTCGAAAGGAATAGAATGTTAAAGGGATCAGTTGCTTTCGATCCACTCAAACGAAAGGATTCGTAGATGTTGTCACTTTAGACTAATTCCATGAAACCTTTTGGCTAACTCAACTCAATCGAAAGGTGAAGAAAGCTCTTTAGACCCTTTTGATCAAACCAACCAGGTCGAAAGGGTGTACAATCTTATTGAACCCTTTCAACTATGACAATCTGGTCGAAAGGGATGCTTCGAAGAGATTCTCCCTCAACGTGGATTCATTTGAGTTTAGCTAACTTTCACGTGGCATCAGGAATGTTGACAAGTTTTCTTGTTAAAATTTTTACCGCTAGAAGGAGGGCTCGAACCTCCGGCCTTGTTACTGTATTACAGACTAATTGTGGCTCATTTGTCTTCCGTAGGAAAAATGAGATCAAAACGGCTAAGTGGAATTGAAGAGGAAGTTGTTCACACCACTACATTGGAGAAGAACATAGTTCCATATTTTAATTTTGATGAGGCTATTCCTGGACAAACTTTTTCACCAGCACAACAAGATGAGAATACAGCTAAAATCAAGCGCTTGGAACAATAGCTAAAGAAGACGCAGGAGCTACTACAAACGGCTCTATCTCAAAAAACTTCCAAAACTCCAAAGCCAACGCAAGGGGAAGAGGTGGTCTCCTCCAGAAGGAATCTAAAAGCTAATTCCAATGAGCATTAAGGAAAAGTGGATCTGACATCCTCGAAGTAGAAAGAACTTCCCCAATCAAAGGCTAACCATCAGGGAAGGATTCTCGAAAATTCCTTGAGCAATTTGGGAGTTCAACATCAAAATAATATTGCCCAAATCAGAAAAATTATTGCAATTTCGAAGCTCACTTGTTGGATGCCACTGAGAAGGCGATAAAAGATGTTATGAATTCAAAAGGGAAGAGAACCATGGATGATAATGTTAATGACAATGAAAGAGTGCCTCCTTTCATCGATAAGATAATGGCCACAATTATCCCACTATATGTCAAGATTCCATCGATGAAATATCATGGGGTTACAGACCTAGATGATCACCTGATGGCATTTACATGCCAAATGGACTTTGATAATGCATCTGGGGATGTTAGATGCCGACCGTTCCCAATCAATCTCTAGGGAGAAGCAGCAAAATGGTACAGGAAGTACCATGAAATAACTATATACTCATGGAAGTAGTTTTCTTATAAGTTTTCTGCCTAATTCTGCATCTATAAAGATCCCATAATCGACTACATAGTTTTGAAAATATAAAAAAAAGACAAGGAGAGTCTTTGGGAGATTACTTGGGGAGGTTTAATGCTGAAGTTTAAAGGCCAAGGTCATGACCGATCGATATAAGCTTATTATTGTTCATTCTGGCTAAACTGAGAACACTCCATTCTGGAAGCAACTCTTTGTTAATGGTTGCAAAGACTTGCATGAATTCCATTTCCAAGCTGACAAGGGGAGGGTCAACTTTTCGGTTTCCTTTGAAGCCAAGACCAACCAAGAACAGAAAAAGGAAGGAGATTTTTGCGCTTATCATCAAGCCAATGGCCACAAAGCAGATGAATGCATGGATTTGGCTGGAATTATACAGAAGCTGATTCGAGATGGTCATTTGGAGGAGTCTTTTCAAGATCAGCAGAAAACCCAATGGACAGAAAATGGTCCATAGATGTAACATCCCGCCTTTTTGCACGATTTAAATCGACGATAAACCACACACGTCAGACTTAAAGCATACAGATGGGCGGATTGTTATGGGGTAAGTAAGAAAAACAAGAAAGAAATAAAACAAAACCGAATCTCACAGCGGAAGGAAAAATATAACAATCAAATATATAGTTCATGAAGCTGTTTTTCAAAATATTTAATTATACTTACAATATATATCAGAGTTATACATACCATAAAATATCAATAATGCAGTAGAATACAATAGTGTAGTGGAATAATATAGTAAATAATACTACTACAAATCTTTGTCTTCTTCCTCCAGAATAAAATCTTTAAATCTTGAAATGCTTGGACTGGCCCGAGCGAATTGAAAAGACAAAATACTCGAGTCAGAACTAAAAAATCTTATGTGAGTTAAATTAACAGAAATAAATATGAGAGCAGTAACTTAAGAGATGCTCGGGATTCACATCTCCTAAGGATCCTTAAACTATTTACTATGTAGCAATATTTCGCTATTATAATAGTGTCTATTAGTAAAATAAACTTACTTTAAAATAGCGTTAAGGCTTTACATTTTCCACCTTAACACATAATAGTGCCAGTAGCCTATACAGTGCCTGCATATCTCCTGATCGGGAGACTACGAGAAGACACTCCATAGGTACGACACAAATAGAAACTCGTAGTAAAGGCTCGCTAGGTTAGGCGACACGGCACAACTAGGCAATGCCAGATAGATATACCAATTGCTATCCGGGCTGGTGGTAACGCATAGCAGCTATTACCGCCCACCTCGAACTACACCCCCAAAATCAAAAAAATCAAAAGTGGCCACTGAATCAAATCCAAATGTTAGAGTATAATATCGAATGAGTGCGTCCGATTAGAGGAATGACTTCATTGGCCCGAGAATCGCTCCTGTTTTAGCCACCTTATGCCAACTCATGGGAGTCAGGTCCGTGCATTTACCTCAAAGAGAATGCCGCCACCATCCTACTTCATTCTGGAATCTCCACCGCGTACACGGTTGTTAAAGTGGTTTTCGGAGTTGGCGGAGAGTATGACAACTTCCCATCCCAGTCTCCTCAACAACCAAACGTTATTATAACACAGTGGTCTTTTCAAAATAATTTATACTTTAAAATCACAATAAAATATCGATTTCAAAACCATATAAATACGATATCATTTCTATTTTAAAACCCAAATCAGTATGATATCATTTTTACTTCAAATATATCTTTTTCAAAAATCATATTACTTTCAAATGTATATACCTTAAACCCATAGCTTCGAGACAAAATTTTCAATACTTAAATGGTTTAATAATAAATTACTTTATAAAGTAAATTAGCTTTTTACGTTCTCAACTCAATTCCAAATACAGATTTGAATTCCCAAATAAACCATTTAAATTTCCATATATTTCAAAGTTTTAAATATTCCACCATTTCAAAACTGAATTTTAATTCATATATACATATATATATGCCAAATTCACTTTACTATTATTTAGTTTTGAAATACTTACTTAATAAATCCAGTATCCTTTATATAAAATTTTCAAATTCAATAATTGAATATTCCTCAATTTATTTAGACTAGATTTATTCACTTAAATCATCTTAAACCCGAATTTAGTTAAAACCCCATATTCTTTTAAAATCTAAATTTCCAATAAGATCTTAATTAAATAAAATCTCAAATCCATTTCAAAACTATCTTCTCAACTTTGATTTTATAAAAATCAATATAAACTCTATATTAGAATATAATTTAGGTAAATACTTATCCATAATATATTTTAATAAAATCAACTTTATTTTTAACTTACTTCATACTTTAAACAATTTTATACATAGCTTAAAACCAAGAATTTAACTATATATAAAATAACCTTTATCAAATATCCGAAATCTATATCTCATAAAACCATATATATATATATTTCATTACAAAGCCATAGAAAAATTATTTCAAAAATAATTATATATATATATACACACACCGCGGTGCTTGTATATAATTTTCTATCCTTTGGTCAAGTGATACGGATATTTATCATTTCAATTCGCAATTTAAAAATAAAAAATTACGGTTATATATCATTTCAAACCACAATCCCGAATGAGATGAAAATGCATAATAACTTGTAGTTTATAACAATATAAAATACAGCATCCATTCATCCAATATCAACCATCAACCATTTATCGCAATCATCATCAAATTCAACAATAGCATCAATATAGAATGGAAAATAAACAACATGTATTAAATAGCAGTTTAATTCAATAATAAATTAAATAACTGTTAACTGGCAGTTTATATGCAATGAATAATTAATTAACAAATTTAACTGGCAGCTTAAATGCAATGAATAAATTAAATAGCAATTTAATTTAAATAAATGAAATTAACTGAGATGATAATTAAAAATATACCAAACAACCATAAATAAATTTTAAATCACATCATATATTAATTTAACAAACATAAGAAATTTTAGGAGTTGTAAGTGGGTTAAAACACTCACCTTTGGAATTTAAATTGAATTTAAATCCAATTTAAACCCAAAAATTTGACAGTCTCCAAATCCATCCAAACACGTAAAACGGATTTTGTATGCGGAAGTTATACGTATTAGAACATTAACAATTTAAAATTTTAGAAAAATGAAAAAAAAGAGAAAAAGAACACGTCACTACCAATTTTCACGCAACAGCCCCAGGGTGCTACAGTAACCCGCTACCCACGATCGAAACACGAACCGCCTTCGCCCAACGTCGTGTTCCCAAGGCCGCAGCCGGCCGTCGAGGCCATGCCCCACCCCGCTAGCCATGCCGCCGACCTCCCAGCTCCATCTCGACCACCACCGGTCGTGAAAATCATCGGTCGCCGCCACATATAAAAACCCTAATCCAATTTACCACCACGACCCAACCTTCAACTTCGCCTGCGAACGACTCCAATCGAATCCCCTCGACGATCTCTACTCAACGGTACCATCAATTTGGCGATCAGGCAGAGTCGATTTCGACACAATGGATGGCCGAGAATTCTTTGATTTTTACCGGTCAAACGAAAATTCAAAACGAAAAACGAATTACACCATTGAATTACGCTCGTCGAGAGCTTCAACATATATTTTTTCCAGATTTTTCTGAGGACTTTGAAATTTATGCTTTGGATTTGATTTGGAATTATATTAGGATCTAGAGTTTGTTTGTCTACCATTGAGGAGGAGGAGTTGAGAAGAAGATGTACATACAGCCAAATGAAAATGGAGAAAATTAGGGTTTAAAACAACGTATTTATAGATATATTTGAAATAGAATGGATCAGATAAAATAGATGTACGTGCTAACGACGAAATGGCCCAAAAAGCCCGTTCTGACTCCGGAACGAAATTGGGTCAACCCATATGTCAAAATAGATATTTTAAAATATTTTAAACGCAATGGAAATGGTTTGAAGTCCAAATTCCATCGTATGAAGAATTTATGCAAAAATCAAATTTTTTCAAACTGATTTCAATTAATTTCAATTAAATCGATTTCAAGGCGTTTCGCGTTCGTACGATCAAACGACAAGTCCGATCACTACGAAACTTGAAACCCTATAATAATTCACCGATACGGATCCGATGAAACTGATTTTGTCGAAATCCGAGTCAGTGGCCAAAATGGCTATTTTCTAGTTAATTAAATAAACTAAAATTAATTAAATAAATTAAAATTAATTAAATTAAATTACTTTTCAACTTCAACTCTATAATTAACAATTTCATCAATTTTAACTCTCTTAATCATTTACACTTGTTTAACCAAATTCAAATGTCAATTTAGAGTTGATTAATTTATCAATTTCAGTATTAACTTCCATTTCATAAAATTCAAAAATTATAAATTAAATTTCCCAAAATTCTATTTAATCTACCTTTCATTCTATTTTTCATTTCATTATTATCACGGATGAAATTAACATTGGATTCAAAATATGTTACATTGATATTATCACATTCCTTCTTTATTTGAATTAACGTAAAATTTAAACATTATATTTCATTTAATTTCAATAAATCCAATTTATAAAAATAAAAGTAATAAATCTTGATTTCCATTCTTTTAATTCAGTCACTCATTATCTTATGGGTAAATTCAACCCTACTGTAAATCCAATTTCGCTAATGTTTTCCAGTAATCAACTAAATTCATATTAGTGTAGTATTTAATTATGTTTAATTTCAATGTATTTAGATCTAATTCACTAAATTCAATAAATAGGTAAACAATTAGTAATTATCACAAATTGCCTAATTGTTTCCCATTCATATTCTATTATCAAATGACCCATAATAAAACTACTTACCTAACTTGACTATGTCAAATTGTAGTTTACAACGTATTATTACATCATTTATTTATTTCCTAAATTCTACCAGTTACAATCAAATAAAACCTTACACTTGGTGTCCATTAATAGGTATTGCAGTAAATTAGTTATTGTTCAACTTGCATAATATTTAATTCCAATTTCTGCAATAGTTACGCTTTATTATAAATTGGATTAAGATGGAATGATTAGTTTGCCTTTCATTAAACTGCTATACTCAAAAATCCAGCCTTTCTTTGTATTAACTACTATTTCCATATTTATATTGAAGTTGTAAAATATATACATTTATTATAATTTGAACCTCAATTAATTTCTTCAAATAGGTTTCATTCCTTTATTTTTTCTTATTGAAAAAAATATGCGTTTCCGTTGCTAATTACATTTATTCTTTACAATTACAGTTCTTATCCACATAAATGAGATAATTATTTTCATCTAAATGTAATTGTTTTCCAATATATTGATAAACTTTACTTCCATGCCCTATAATACAACAACTGTCCAATACGAAAACTCTTAACATTATTTACAAATATTACCTTAATTAACATTAACGTAATATAAAATTATAATTATTGTAACTGATTTCAAATTTTAAATTAACAAGCTACCTAAATAGGCAACATACAGTTACTATTTAATTTACATTTATTAAAAAAAATTATTTCCAATTAACAATAAGTAACATACCATAAACATTATCGTTACCTATTTATCACATAAATAAGCTTTTATTACTCACAATTACTTATATTAATTTGGATCGCACTACATTTATTATTCATCAACTTGCTTAAACCTTATTCCTAAATTTACGTTCAGTTACTATTGAGCAATATTATTTCATTGGTAAATTTAAATGCCTACTTTTATTTCCTTATTCTAAATTTTTCCCAAATGCAACAATTTAGACTTTCCATTATTATAACAATTTGAATTCCATTCTAGTTATATATTTTTACTAATAATTCACCAATTCAAAATTCCCATTTATTTCTTATATTTAACTTATAACCAAGTATGACAATTCACATTATTTCAGTTAATTGCAATTTCATTTTAAATTGTTAATTTTAATTACAACTGCTACATTTAATCTTTAACATTCGCTCAAATGCAAATTAAAGATTTTTAAAATTTTCTCAACTTTATTACAAAATCTTAATTAAATTAACCAATTTATTTATAAAAATTTACAGGTCGTTACACTCTCCCCCACTCAAAACTTTTCGTCCCTGAAAAGGAAAAGAAGAGAAAAGAAGAATTAAGAAGTCAATATATCTTATTTAAAATATTAAATTTATAAACAAATAAATTTGTAAAATCAATTAATTTAAATAAAATATACCAATTTATAACCATTAAATTTTTTTATACTTAAATTAATAGAGTTGGGAAAACTTTTTTAAAATATTTTCTAAGTCCAAAATTTACGAAAAATTTCGACAGAGTCTCCTTTGTACGATGAGGCTCGGGAGAAAATATTATATCAAATATAACAATATACAACATATATTTTCCAATATAATATATATCCCAACACGAGAAAATAATATAATAACGCTATAAACCGTAATCCAAAAACGTACCTATTTGTCAGGCAATTAACGCTTATTTATGAAACCAAAAGCAGTAGTAATTGCTTCCATAACCAGCATTTCACTTATATAATCTAAATGGATTAACAATTATATAAAATGAAATATATAACTTGTTTCAATCGATAAAAAACAAATCAATACAACAACAACAATCCCTTGCAACAAGGCATACAACCATCACATAAAATCAACGCAAATCAAACATTCATTCATATCAAACAAACAAATAGTTGTTCAGGTTCAAAACTTTAAATTGTACAGAATGAAAAATAACAACTAAGTGTACCATTCACTCAACAGTCTTAGGTGAAACTAAATAGATTATTCATACATCCAAACAATTTTAAAGTTTCCTTACCCAAACAATCATAAACCAAAACAAACAACCATTTAAACAATATTTCCATTTCATTCTTACTAATTTCATTTCATACATTTGTTGTTTGATTTCCTTTTTATTTATACATTGATTTATCTTTTTAATTTACATTTATTTCTAACAAACTTTTAATTTCATTTACTCATTCAATGTTTGTTTCATTTATTTCCACTTATTACTTACAATTATTCATTTCCATTAACTCAGGTCATGCTAGTTCCTTTTATTTCATTATTATTATTCATTCATTTATTATTGCATGACCTCATTTATTTACATTCATTTATCAATAGTATTCATGTCCCATTCAATTTCTTAGCATTTTCATTTTATTTACTTAAGTTTATAATCATCTATTTGTAATACTTATCTTTAATTATATTTACTTATAGTAAAATTTCAATTATAACTTAAGTTTATAACAACAAATTCATTGAATACTTTCATTACCTCAAGCTTTACTTGTAAGATTTCCCATTACATTTTCTTATTAACATTGTAACTTTTATTATATGGTAATTTATATATATGCTTTAAGAATGTAATTGAAAATTATACAAATTTATCTCATTTCTTTTAATTTAGTCTAATATTCAATAATTTTGAGGTTCAATAATTATATCCTTTGCTTTTATTGATTGTGAATTTCAACTTCCCTGTTATTTCATTTATAACCCATCATTTTAATTAGAGGTTTCAATTATAAATTAGATACATTTCATTTCACTACAATAATTGAAACTATTAATTAATGGAAACATAAGAATTTAAAGACTGGGTTAATTTCAAATGATTTTAAAATAACAGATAAATGTATATACTTACACTTTATATATCCAATAATATTTAAAACAGTTTAAAATTTATATTTGTTTATCAAAATAAATCTGTAGTAAGACTACTACAGTAGCCTTCCTATTTCGAAACTCGAAAATGAATGTCGATGATGCGTGCACTCATCACCAAAATTATTTTCCAACGACAGAGAGGGAAGTACAACTTTATCTTTCCAAAATTTCTTTTAAAACATTTCTTTCAAATTATATTGAAATACTTATATCAGCAAATACTTCTTTTAATAATATTATTATTATATTTCAAAATCATTCAAAAGAAATTTCAAAACCCCGGAACTTAAGTTCTAAATTTCCTATTTTCATTTATTTTATTTTCAACTTTATTTCAACTATTATTTATATTTTCATTAACTAACAACCAATATATAGCAACCAAATATATATATCTTATTTATATATAAAAAAAAAATTATATATAGAAAATATAATAGGCAAAATTATTTCATTTTCCCTTATTAAAAACAAATATTGTGTCGGTCTGTCCTATTAAGTATTTAGAAATCTCTATTGATGTCACAGCATCCCATGCACCAACCAGAATTTATAAATACAAAAAGGAACAGATTAACACAATATTAAAATCTTTTTATAACACTAACAAATACGCTCTCTTATATATAGCTCAGCGACTCCCATAGGGTATTACTACCCAATTAATAAAGAGTCAGACCCCACAAAGCTAAGGTTTATCGCTAAACCAAAGCTCTGATACCACATGTAACATCCCGACTTTTTGCACGATTTAAATCGACGATAAACCACACAGGTCAGACTTAAAGCATACAGAAGGGCGAATTTTTATGTGGTAAATAACAAAAACAAGAAAGAAATAAAACAAAACAGAATATGACAGTGGAAGGAAAAATATAATAATCAAATATACAGTTCATGAAGCTGTTTTTCAAAATATTTAATTATACTTGCAATATATACCAGAGTTATACATACCATAGAATATCAATAATGCAGCGGAATACAATAGTGTAGTGGAATAATATAGTAGATAATAGTACTACAAAACTTCGTCTTTGTCCTCCAGAATAAAATCTTCAAATCCTGAAATGGTCGGACTGACCCGAGCGAATTGAAAAGACAAAACACTCGAGTCAGAACTAAAAGATCTTATGTGAGTTAAATTAACAGAAATAAACATGAGAGCAGTAACTTAAGAGATGCTCAGGATTCACATCACCTAAGGATCTGTTAAACTATTTACTATGTAGTAATATTTCGCTATTATAATAGTGTCTATTAATAAAATAAACTTACTTTAAAATAGCGTTAAGGCTTTACATTTTCCACCTTAACACGTATTGGTGCCAGTAGTGCAACGACCCATAAATTTTCGATGTTTAAATTTTGTTAATTTAATAATATTTTATGAGTTAATATTGAAAGAAATAAAATGTTGTAATTTAATAATGGAATAATAGCTAAATTAAAGTGAAACAATGTTAATACAAGTTAATTATCAACAATCTTAATGAAATTCCAATTCATTGTATTTAAACATGCTATGCTTGGTTATAAAAAAATTAATAAGTAACAAATGTAAACATTTAATTATTGTATAAAATAGATAGCTAAGGGTAATTGAATAAGATCAGTATTGTATAAGGGATCATAATATGTGTTGTATTAGTGTGTGCATTGATTATAGTGGGATGTAAAAGGTAAAGAATAAATCTACAAATGTTATAAAATGTATAATGGTGACAACTATTATTCGTTACCAATGTATTTAATCAATAGCAATTAAATGTAATTAAACATTACCTTATGTAAGTTAAGATAATAACTGAAATTTTTTGAATGTAAAGTCAATAGAAACGTTAATTATATGCCTAAATGGCAATTGATTTAATAAAAAATAATTTTTTTTGAAACCAATATAAATAAATGAATTGGAATATTAAGTGTGTATAAGTGACTAAATCTCAGCATAATGGAAATAAAATAGTTAACACAAATAAAAGATGAAATTAGAATTATATAGATGATTTGAACATTTATTGTAATTAATGAACTGTTAAATGTAATTAAAAGTTAAGGGTAACAATGGTTATAAGTTACCTATTTATTTAGTTCATAAAATTTGTTTTACTTAATTGGTGCAATTAATGTAGATTAAATTGGTAATTAAAGAATGTTAATTCAATAGGATGTAACCAATGAAAATTTTAACCATAATATGACTATTGATTTAAATAAAAACGGAAATCATGTTTGATCAATTTAATGTAGTTTATATTATGATAAATGGATATATTGTAATTGAACGTAAATAAATTTTACATTAATATGGAATAAGACAATAATTGTAGTGTCAACATAATAAAAGGTATAGAAATGTAAACTTTATTTACAAGGCAATGATTCATGAAATAAAAATATAGAAACCTATGCTAATAATTTCATAAGGTATTGTTGACTTAATAGTAGGAGTGTAAATCAAAAAGAACAAAAATGAATAAGTTTAGTAAAGGAGTAAACATATGTTTATTAGCTGAAAGATTGATTGTAGAGATGAGTAACTATTATTTAGTGAGAAATGTGTAATTACTATTTGTATCCAGTAATGTAAATACGTTTAAGTTACTATTAGATAGGAAAAAATTGTTTAATTCTCATCACATTCATTAAGTCCATTTTGAAACTTAATCAACTGAAATGAATGTAATTGAAAATTTCTAATTAATAGGAGAGAGAATACTAATTGTAAATTAATAGGTGTAATTAAAAGCATCTTATGTTTTGTGAAAATAAGGAAAGTTTGATTTAATAAAAAGAAAATTTACATCAAATAAATGAATGTTTCATTTATGAATGTAGGTCTAATTTCATTAAAATATAGAAAAGAACGATTGATTTTAAAAAAAGAAATATATGTTTATTTGAACTGTGTTTTAGCTTACAGATTGATTACAAGAATAGGAAAATAATATATTTCAGTAAGTTATTTATTACTCTTGTGTATAAACAATTTTTCTATTTTTTTCATGCATTTTAGTTGTCTGTTTTAAAATTTAACTTTGTAAGTGATTGCAATTAATGTAGTTCAAATGTTTCAATTAAAAGGAAAGAAATAGTGATTGCAATTAATAGAGTTAACAAAAAAATGCACGTTTTGTGTTAAACAAAATTTAATGCTAGTTTACTACATATATGTTTATACCTAAATTCAAACTTATGTTTTAGATCAAAATTTAATGCTAGTTTATATTGAAATCTCGTACGCTGTTAAATTAAATATTAATAGGAGATGATAAAGGGGGTAAAATAGATTTACAGTTGACTATTTCCTTTCCAAATAGACTTTATTAGATTTTATTGCAACATAACTTACCTTTCCATCTTCACTTTTCTAATTTACTCTTACATTCATCGCCTCCTTATGTGGATTATTTTCATACCTTTTATTTATGAATGTAAACTATAAGTGGCGATAAAGACGTACATATATATTATACACCTGTTTATATTACCCTGTGTATGCTATCATATTTGGAATGTATGTTAATGCATTCCTTGTAAAACATTCAATCGAAATGTTAACATGTTGTTTAATTTCCAATCTAATCACAAAGAGGGAGAAATGAAGATTTCTTAATGCTGCATATTCTTTTAATTTATGACACAAATTTGGGTGGAGAATTTATTTTCATTTATTGTGTGTTAACTAAATCTTTAAAAGATGTTAATTTCGGTATGTTTAGGGTTAACAAAATTTATTAAATAACGATTGTTTTGAAATTTGGATTCTAAAATTTGCTTGTATTTACTTTATTTCTTTCCATTCATTTTCCAACTTCATTTTCTGAAACGTCATTTCATTTATTTCTAATTAATAGCGGTCTCTCTTTTCAAATCTCTTTGACCCTAAACCTAACTCTAACCTTATAAATAAGTTATGATGCAAATGAAACCACAGCCTTTATTCTAATCTTCTTCTTCTTTTTCCTTTTTTTTTCTTCAAATCTCTTTATTATCTCTCATTTTAATTTTTCCTTCCTCTTCAAATATTCTTCTTCTTCAAAATTTCTTCTATTTCAAACTTTCTTCTTTCTTTTCAAATCTAGATCTTCTCTTCTATTTTCAGTTCTTATTTTAATCCTTTTCTTTTTCAATTCTTCTTTTTCAAATCTTTTTTTTTCAAACCTTTTAAAAATACATACATTCATATAATAAGGAGGAAAATTAAAGTAAATCGAAATAAAAGAAAAATTATGGAATAAAGCTAGCAATCAAGAAAAACATATGCGTTTTTCACGTGTGAAGAGTGGATGTGGCACGGTATTTTATTTTTGTTTAATTTATTTTTGTAAATCTCGATTTCAATTAGTTCTAATAATCATAACTCATACATACGAACTCCGTTTCACGTGCGGTTTTCTCCGCTAGGTTCGTATTGAGATCTCGGACACTTTGACGCTGGTTTGGGCGAATTTGGAGACAGTCAAATTTTTGGGTTTAAATTGGATTTAAATTCAATTTAAATTCAAAAGGTGAGTGTTTTAACCCACTCACAACTTCTAAAATTTCTCATGTTTGTTAAATTGATTTTAGATATGAGTAGAAATTCATTTATGACCGTTTGGCTTGTTTCATTCATTATCTCAGTTAAATCACATTTATTTAATTTAACTGTTAATTAATTTTTATTATTGCATATAAATTGTCAGTTAGAATTTATTTATTTGCATATAAACTGCTAGTTAAACAATTATTAAATTTATTATTGAATATAAACTGTTAGTTAATACCTGTATTTATTACCTGTTATATTTTATATGTTGTATATTGATGTTTGTTTAAATTGATGATGATTGAAATAAATTGGTTGATGATTGATATTGGGTGAATGGATGATGTGTTCTATCTTATATAAACTGCAAGTTATCATGCATTTTCATTTCATTCGGGATTGCAGTTTGAAATGATATACAACCGCATTTTTATTTTTAAATTGCGGATTGAAATGATAAATATCCGTATCACTTGACCGTAGGATAGAAAATTATATACATGCACCATGGTATAAGTATAAAATTATTTTTGAAATGATTTTATGGTTTGGATATGATACGGTTTAATAAATAGTAAATTTGGATATGATGTAAATATATTTTATATATACATATATAGTTAAATTGTTGAATCTAAGCTATGCATAAATATGTTAAATAAAAATGAATAAGTTAAAAATGGAATTTGATAATTTATATTATATGATTAAGTACAGGTTTAAGATCTTGTATATAGATATAGAGTTTTAAATGGTTCAAATCAATTAAGATTGAAAGATAAATTGGAAATTTAATTGGAATTGAGTTTATATGAAAAATTAACTCCATAAGTTGACGTTAACTTATAAAAAATTGGAAATTTTAAGGTATGATATTTATAACCGGAGTTAATGAATAATTCTAGTATAATTAAATGGAAGGAAATAATTAGTGTTAATAAATTTAGTTTATTTTAAATGGTTATGGATTTATCATGCAAACCTTTCAAACTAAATAATAGGAAAATGAATTGTTGGTTTGAAATTCCCAATCTTAGTTTTGAAATTCATTAAATACTCAAAGTTTGAAAATATCGAAATCAAAGTGTTTTATTCAAACTAAAAGTGAATCTAAAAGTTATGGGTTTAGACTGAATTTAAAGTGGATAAAAATTGTGAAGTTGTGGAAATTATTTATTTTAAAGAAATTTTAAATTCAACTGTTTTATTTTATATACTGTTGAATATCCAAACCATTTAAGTTTTGAAAGTTATGGTTTTAAAACTTTGGATTTTGAAGTATTATGTTGAAAGTTAAAATTCAAATATTTGGTTTCGAGGTATTATAAATTTTAAAAGTGGCATGATTTTGGAATAGAAATATATTTGAAATAAAATGATATCATATTTATTTGGGTTTTAAAAGGAAATGATATCGTATTTATGGGTTTTGAAATGGATAATTATATTCGTGTTTTGAAAGTATAATTATTTTTAAATGAACGCGGTGTTATAATAACGTTTGGTTGTTGAAGAGACCGGGATCGGAAGTTGTCATACTCTCTGCCAACTCTGAAAACCACTTTAACAACCTTGTACGCGGTGGAGATTCCAGAATGAAGTAGGTTGGTGGCGGCGTTTCCTGTAAGGTAAATACGTGGACCCAACTCCCTTGAGTTGGCATAAGGTGGCTAAAACAGGAGCGATCGACGGGTTAACAAGGTAGCACCTTTGATCGGACACATCCCTTCGATATTATACTTTGACTTTTGGATTGATTCGCTGGCCACTTTTGATTTTATTTGGAGGTGTGGCTCGAGGTGGGCGATAGCTACGCGCTACCCGTTACCACCGACCCGGAAGCGTAATTGGTATATCTACCCTGGCATTACCTAGTTGTGCCGTGTCACCTACCCTATCGCGCCTTGTACGAGTTTGGTTTTCTCCCATAGCCCGCGTGGTATCCTCTGGTGGCTTCTCGATCAGGAGGGACTATGATATTGGATGGACTACTGTGACTATTACGTGTTAAGGGCTATTTGGGTAACCCCTTAATGCTAAGAAAAAAGTAAGTTTATGTTACAATTAGACACTATTATAATAGCGCAATATACTATATAGTAAATAGTTTAACAAATCCTTAGGAGATATAAATTCCGAGCATCTCTTGAGTTACTGCACTCATATTTATTTCTGTTAATTTAACTTACATAAGATCTTTAGTTCTGACTTGAGTGTTTTGTCATTTCAATTCGCTCGGGTCAGTCCTAGCGTTTCAGGATTTGAAGACTTAGCTCTGGAGGACGAAGACGAAGATTTGTATTATTATTATTATCTACTATATTATTCCACTACACCATTTAATTCCGCTGCGCTGATATTTATTGGTATGTGAACTTTGATATTTATTGTATAAAGAAGAAGCAAATGTTCTGTAAACAGTTTTATGAACTATATATTGATTATTATATTTTATCCTTCCGCTGTGAGATTCTGTTTTATTTTATTTCTTCTCTGTTTTTATTATTTACCCCATAACAATCCGCCCTTCCGTATGGTTTGAATTAGCACGTGTATCGATTTAAAGTGTGCAAAAAGGCGGGACGTTACATCTAGTATCAGAGCTTTGGTTTAGCGATAAACCTTAGCTTTGTGGGGTTTGACTCTTTACTAATAGGGTAGTAATACCCTATGGGAGTCGCTGAGTGTATATATATGAGAGAGCGTAGTTGTTAGTGTTATAAAAAGGTTTTAGTACTGTGTTAATTTGTTCCGTTTTGTATTTATAAATTTTGGTTGATGCATGGGACGCTATGACATCAATAGGGATTTTTAAACACTTAATAGGACAGACCGACACAATATTTGTTTTAATACAGGTGAATGAAATAATTTTGCCTATTATATTTTCTATGTATATAATTTTTTTTTATAAAGATTATATTTGGTTGCAATATATTGGTTGTTAGGAATAAAATTTATAAATAATAGGTAAAATAAGATTGAAAATAAAATCAATAAAAATTTGGAAATTTTAGAACTTAAGTCTAGGATTTTGAAAAATTGCTTTCAAAGGATTTTGAAATATAATAATAGTATTTAGAAATATTTTATGATATAAATATATTAATATAATTTGAAAGTATGGTTTTAAAGAAATTATGGAAAGAAAAAAAGTTGTACTCCCCTCTCTGTCGCTGGAAAATAATTTCGGTGATGAGTGCACGCATCATCGACATTCATTTTCAAGTTTCGAAATGGGAAGGCCATTGTAGTAGTTTTACTACAGATTTATTTTGATAAACAAAAGTGAATTTTAAATTTCTTTAAATATACTTGGATATAGATAAGTTGTAAGTATATATTTATCTATTATTTTAAAATGATTTGAAATTTAACCCGGTATTTAGTTCTTCAGTTTCTGTTAATAAATAGTTTTAATTTTTTGTAGGAAATGGGTTGTAACTAATTTATAAAATGGAACCTTTATTTGAAATAAGAGATAAATGCTAAGTTATAAATAAAATTTAAAGAAAGTTGAAATTGTAATTTATAAACCAAAGATGTAATTATTGAACATTTAATTTAAATTAAAAGATGAGGTAAATCTTGTATAAGTTTCAGTTGCATTTCTTAATAACATATATATAACTTACCATCTATAAAAAGTTAAAATGTTATAAGAAATTTAAACAGAATATTATACAAGTAATAAATTTGAAGTAATGGAGTATTCAATAAAATTCTTTAATAAATAAGGATTGATGTTGTTATTGTATAGACTTAAGTTATAATGAAGATCTTACTATAATAAAATTTGATAGAGATAAATGTTGTAAGTAAGTAATTATAGACTTAAGTATATGACGAAGTTATTTATTTTAAAAATAAGTAGAAAGATGAATATTGTAAATAAGTGAAATTAAGCGATAAATATATGAATGTAATGCAAATAAAAGAAATTTTCATATATGGATAAATGAAAACTGTAAGAAATAAAATGTAAAATAAAAAGATAAACCATTATATGAATGAAAAAGAAATCAAACAACAAAAGTATGAATGGAATTAATAAGAATAAACTTAATCTATTGGTTGAGATTGTTGTTCGTTTGTATTATGGTAGTTTAGGCAAGGATACTTTAAAATCTGTTTGGAAGGTATGAATAATCTATTTAGTTTCACCTAAGACCATTGAGTGAAGGGTATGCTTAGTAGTTTGTTTTTCTTTCCGTATAATTTAAAGTTTTGAGCCCGAATAACTATTTGTTTTGTTTGATATGAATGAATGATTGATGCGTGTTGATTTTTTTGTGATGGTTGTATGCTTGTTGCAAGTGATGGTTGATTGATTTGTTTGTTGATTATTTGAAACAGCTTTAAGTATTTCATTTTATATAATTGTTAACCTTTTGGATTATATAAGTGAAATACATGTAATGGAAGCAATTGCTATTGCTTTTGGTTTCATAATTAAGCGTAAATTGCCCGAAAAATAGGTACGTTTTCTGATTACAGTTTATAGCGCTATTATATTGTTTCCTGTGTTGGGATATATATTATTTTGAAAATATTTGTTATATTGATATTATATTTTCTTCCGAGCCTCTCCGTACAAAGGAGACTCTGTCGAAATTTTTCGTAAATTTTGGACTTAGAAATTTTTTTGAAAATGATTTCCAAACTTTATTTATTTAAGTATAAAAGATTTAATGGGTATAGAATGGGTATATTTTATTTAATGTAATAAAATTTGTAAATTATATGTTTATAAAGTTAATATTTTGAATAAGACGTATTGTTTATTTAATTCTTCTTTTCCCTTCTTTTCCTTTTCGGGGACGAAAAGTTTTGAGTGTGGGAGAGTGCAACGATCCATAAATTTTCGATGTTTAAATTTTGTTAATTTAATAATATTTTATGAGTTAATATTGAAAGAAATAAAAGGTTGTAATTTAATAATGGAATAATAACTAAATTAAAGTGAAACAATGTTAATACAAGTTAATTATCAACAATCTTAATGAAATTCCAATTCATTGTATTTAAACATGCTATGCTTGGTTAAAAAAAATTAATAAGTAACAAATGTAAACATTTAATTATTGTATAAAATAGATAGTTAAGGGTAATTGAATAAGATCAGTATTGTATAAGAGGTTATAATATGTGTTGTATTAATGTGTGCATTGATTATAGTGGGATGTAAAAGGTAAAGAATAAATTTCCAAATGTTATAAAATGTATAATGGTGGCAACTATTGTTCGTTACCAATGTGTTTAATCAATAGCAATTAAATGTAATTAGACATTACCGTATGTTAGTTAAGATAATAACTGAAAATTTTTGAATGTAAAATCAGTAGAAATGTTAATTATATGCCTAAATGGCAATTGATTTAATAAATTTTTTTTTTGAAACCAATATAAATAAATGAATTGGAATATTAAGTGTGTATAAGTGACTAAATCTCAGCATAATGGAAATAAAATAGTTAACACAAATAAAAGACGAAATTAGAATTATATAGATGATTTGAACATTTATTGTAATTAATGAACTTTTAAATGTAACTAAAAGTTAAGGGTAACAATGGTTATAAATTACCTATTTATTTAGTTCATAAAATTTGTTTTACTTAATTTGTGCAATTAGTGTAGATTAAATTGGTAATCGAAGAATGTTAATTCAATAGGATGTAACCAATGAAAATTTTAATCATAATATGACTATTGATTTGAATAAAAATGGAAATCATGTTTGATCAATTTATTATAGTTTATATTATGATAAATGGTTATATCTCAATTGAACACAAATAAATTTTAAATTAATATGGAATAAGACAATAATTGTAGTGTCAACATAATAAAAGGTATAGAAATGTAAACTTTATTTACAAGGCAATGATTCATGAAATAAAAATATAGAAACCTATGCTAATAATTTCATAAGGTATTGTTGACTTAATAGTAGGAGTGTAAATCAAAAAGAACAAAAATGAATAAGTTTAGTAAAGGAGTAAACATATGTTTATTAGCTGAAAGATTGATTGTAGAGATGAGTAACTATTATTTAGTGAGAAATGTGTAATTACTATTTGTATCCAATAATGTAAATATGTTTAAGTTACTATTAGATAGGAAAAATTGTTTAATTCTCATTACATTCATTTAGTCCATTTTGAAACTTAATCAACTGAAATGAATGTAATTGAAAATTTCTAATTAATAGGAGAGATAATACTAATTGTAAATTAATAGGTGTAATTAAAAGCAGCTTATGTTTTGTAAAAATAAGGAAAGTTTGATTTAATAAAAAGAACATTTACACCAAATAAATGAATGTTTCATTTATGAATGTTGGTCTAATTTCATTAAAATATAGAATAGAATGATTGATTTTAAAAAAAGAAATATATGTTTATTTGAACTGTGTTTTAGCTTACAGATTGATTACAAGAATAAGAAAATAATATATTTCAGTAAGTTATTTATTACTCTTGTGTATAAAAAAAATTCTATTTTTTTCATGCATTTTAGTTGTCTGTTTTAAAATTTAACTTTGTAAGTGATTGCAATTAATTGAGTTCAAATGTTTCAATTAAAAGGAAAGAAACAACGATTGCAATTAATAGATTTAACAAAAAAATGCACGTTTTGTGTTAAACAAAATTTAATGCTAGTTTACTACATATATGTTTATACCGAAATTCAAACTTATGTTTTAGATCAAAATTTAATGCTAGTTTATATTGAAATCTCATACGCTGTTAAATTAAATATTAATAGGAGATGATAAAGGGGGTAAAATAGATTTACACTTGACTATTTCCTTTCCAATTAGACTTTATTAGATTTTATTGCAACATAACTTACCTTTCCATCTTCACTTTTCTAATTTACTCTTACATTCATCGCCTCCTTATGTGGATTATTTTCATACCTTTTATTTATGAATGTAAACTATAAGTGGCGATAAAGACGTACATATATATTATACACCTGTTTATATTACCCTGTGTATGCTATCATATTTTGGAATGTATGTTAATGCATTCCTTGTAAAACATTCAATCAAAATGTTAACATGTTGTTTAATTTTCAATCTAATCACAAAGAGGGAGAAATGAAGATTTCTTAATGCTGCATATTCTTTTAATTTATGACACAAATTTGGGTGGTGATTTATTTTCATTTATTGTGTATTAATTAAATCTTTAAAAGATGTTAATTTCGGTATGTTTAGGGTTAACAAAATTTATTAAGTAACGATTGTTTTGAAATTTGAATTCTAAAAGTTTATTCATATTTACTTTATTTCTTTCCATTCATTTTCCAACTTCATTTTCTGAAATGTCATTTCATTTATTTCTAATTAATAGCGGTCTCTCTTTTCAAATCTCTTTGACCCTAAACCTAAGTCTAACCTTATAAATAAGATATTACGCAAATGAAACCACAGCCTCCATTCTATTCTTCTTCTTCTTTTTCCATTTCTTTTTTTTTCTTCAAATCTCTTTATTATCTCTCATTTTAATTTTTCCTTCCTCATCAAATATTCTTCTTCTTCAAATTTTCTTCTATTTCAAACTTTCTTCTTTCTTTTCAAATCTAGATCTGCTATTCCATTTTCAGTTCTTATTTTAATCCTTTTCTTTTTCAATTCTTCTTTTTCCAATCTTTTTTTTCCAAACCTTTTAAAAATACATACATTCATATAATAAGGAGGAAAATTAAAGTAAATCGAAATAAAAAAAATTATGAAACAAAGCTAGCAATCAAGAAGAAGCATACGCGTTTTTCACGTGGGAAGAGTGGATGTGGCACGGTATTTTATTTTTGTTTAATTTATTTTTGTAAATCTCGATTTCAATTAGTTCTAATAATCATAACTCATACATACAAACTCCGTTTCACGCGCGGTTTTCTCCACTAGGTTCGTATTGAGATCCCGGACACTTTGACGCTGGTTTGGGCGAATTTGGAGATGGTCAAATTTTTGGGTTTAAATTGGATTTAAATTCAATTTAAATTCAAAAGGTGAGTATTTTAACCCACTTACAAATTCTAAAATTTCTCATGTTTGTTAAATTGATTCTAGATATGAGTAGATATTTATTTATGGCCGTTTGGCATGTTTTATTCATTATCTCAGTTAAATCGCATGTATTTAATTTAACTGCTAATTAATTTTTGTTATTGCATATAAATTGTTAGTTAGAATTTATTTATTTGCATATAAACTGCTAGTTAAACAGTTATTAAATTTATTATTGAATATAAACTGTTAGTTAATACCTGTATTTATTACATGTTATATTTTATATGCTGTATATTGATGTTTGTTTAAATTGATGATGATTGAAATAAATTAGTTGATGATTGATATTGGGTGAATGGATGATGTGTTCTATCTTATATAAACTGCAAGTTATCATGCTTTTTCATTTCATTCGGGATTGCGGTATACAACTGCATTTTTATTTTCAAATTGCGGATTGAAATGATAAATATCTGTATCACTTGACCATATGATAGAAAATTATATACGGGCACCGCGTTATATATATAAAATTATTTTATAAATGATTTTATGGTTTGGATATGATACGGTTTAATAAATAGTAAATTTGGATATGATATAAATATATTTTATATATACATATATAGTTAAATTGTTGAATTTAAGCTATGCATAAATCTACTAAATAAAAATGAATAAGTTAAAAATGGAATTTGATAATTTGTATTATATGATTAAGTACAGGTTTAAGATCTTGTATATAGATATAGAGTTTTAAATGATTCAAATCAATTAAGATTGAAAGATAAATTGGAAATTTAATTGGAATTGAGTTTATTTGAGAAATTAACTCCATAAGTTGATGTCAACTTATAAAAAATTGGAAACTTTAAGGTATGATATTTATAACTGGATTTAATGAATAATTCTAGTATAAATGGAAGGAAATAATTAGTGTTATTAAATTTAGTTTATTTTAAATGGTTATGGATTTATCATGTAAACCTTTCAAACTAAATAATAGGAAAATGAATTGTTGGTTTGAAATTCCCAATCTTAGTTTTGAAATTCATTAAATACTCAAAGATTGAAAATATTGAAATCGAAGTGTTTTATTCAAACTGAAAGTGAATCTAAAAGTTATGGGTTTAGACTGAATTTAAAGTGGATAAAAATTGTGAAGGTGTGGAAATTATTTATTTTAAAGAAATTTTAAATTCAACTGTTTTATTTTATATACTGTTGAATATCCAAACCATTTAAGTTTTGAAAGTTATGGTTTTAAAACTTTGGATTTCGAAGTATTATGTTGAAAGTTAAAATTCAAATATTTGGTTTCGAGGTATTATAAATTTTAAAAGTGGCATGATTTTGGAAAAGTAATATATTTGAAATAAAATGATATCATATTTATTTGGGTTTTAAAAGGAAATGATATCGTATTTATGGGTTTTGAAATGGATAATTATATTCTGGTTTTGAATGTATAATTATTTTTAAATGACCGCGGTGTTATAATAAAATTTGGTTGTTGTTCACGCCAAAATTGGTCACAAACCCCAGATACCGTGAAAGCACCAGTGTATGAATACGAATCAACAATATTCAAACACAAATAACAGATCTCAGTAAATAATAAGCAGCAAATCAAAAATAACGAGCAGTGACACAAGTTTTATAGTGGTTCGGCTATCTCCGGCCTACGTCCACTCCAAAGTTTTATCCTTTTTTATTAATTATCCTTGCTGGTTACAAGTGATTACAGCAGTTACAAAGTCCAAATTCGAAATCAATGGTAGAAATGATGATATGGAATGTGTAAAGACCCGTAAATCCGTACTCCTTGAATAGACACTAATCTCCATTGATTAATTCAAGATGAACGAAAATACGAACCCTTAAGGGTTTAAGAAAAATTTAGGAAAAGAAAAAGAAAGAAGAAGACAAGATAGAAAATAGAGAGAAAAGAAAATAGAAAAGAGAACAGAAAATTTTAAAATAGAAGAAAATAGAATATAGGACAGAACAGAACAGAAAGGGAAAAGAAAACAACAGAACAACATCAGAATCTCACAATTCGCAGCGGAACAACATATAATAATAAATGAATAATCTTTAAACAAAGAACTATATCAGTTACTACATTACATCACATTTCATTACATCATATCATCAGAGTGTACAACAACAACAAACAGTGCAGCGGAAAAAGAAATACTATATAAGTAATACGCCATGCCATCCAGCTTGCCTCCAGCAACTCCAAAATATCCAGAATATCCTGATAAACCTAACTCTTGACTGCCCGTGTGGAAATTGGTGGGCACCCAGAGTTTAGGAAGGAAAACAATAAACTCCAAGTCAGTCATGTGACTGGTGTGAGAACTCAAAACAGTTTATTTATCTTTAAAATCCAAAACAGAGAGATATTTTTATTTCAATTCGCAATGCTTTTTAAAAATGAGACTACCATAAGACCTCCTGCCACACACACAATGCAAACGCAGACTTGGAGAAGATTTCTCCTTATGATAGTCAAAGATGCTTGATACGTATTAAAATCAAATCAATTTTGATATTATTATTAGTGCATAGTGTAGAAGAAATTCATTTCGAAAGTAGAATATAAATCTTAGCCAGCATAGGTACCATTATATTATGCCTACTAATAGCTACCATATTAGATGGCAGGTTCTACAACTAAAACCGTACAAGTTTCGTATTGTTTCTTTGGATTTCCAACAAATGGTCAGGCCAAGGAACTTCCCATTGCCACATGAGAATGCCTCTGGAAAGACATCCCCGAGAACCAAACCGGAACTCTGCCAACACAAGGCCGGGTTACCCCTAACTGGGTAACTACTGACACGAGCACGCCATTCCCCGATCGTAAACGACCTTTCTCACGGGATCCCGATAACCAACAACCACAAAGTAATAAATTCGTAGTAACCACATAGGTTAAATATCTGGGCTCCATACCATGATACAACCTCTATCCAGAAGGAAATGTACATACCCTAAAGGGTGCTACCCCTCATAACCTTGCCGCATCTTTCCTGTTTTGACCATTTCCGGGGTGTGAGGTTCGACGAAGTCACGTCCACAAAAACATACTTTATACAAAAGCCATGCTTTGGGTCAACAAATGATCAACACAATGATCACCAAGATAGACGATCAAATAAACGATCCTATCACAATAATCAACACAATGATCATTTACAGCAACACGCAGCATATCACATTACCAAATTGGGAATATATCGCTGATAACTTCAACTATATAACCTCTGAGCTCGTACGTCTCAGAGAAGGGTGTTAAGCTAAAATAATAAATTCTCCGCCACCAACAGAAATATATTTGAAAGAAATCGGCTTTATATCTCAACTTGTAATGTCAGACACACAATCCATACAAGTCTGTTCCGGGCTCGAACAAAACCGAAGGCACTTACAAAGAAGTCCTTGCAAATCTGGATATTCACAATCCTGATCGGATTCACCATCACATATGGAGAACTCTATACCGTAGCTACTCGGTGCAGAGTAAATCGACAGGTCATCCTATCGCTCTCGCAAATACCGGGTCTTCAACACCGATCTTCAATGCAATTATAACGACGTATCACATATTCGGAATGGGTTATACGACCCCATGGTCCTTTCCCGGTTAACCCGAATAGTGAGCGCTTATTCAAAAAATAAGTGTAGCATTCACATTCAACAAATCACATCAATTACCCATTCAAAGGGAAATATTGATAGTCGATTATTGAACTATCAATGGATATGCACACATCACCAGATTCCAAATAATTTTCCAAATTATTTATTTTTTTCAAAATATCTTTACAAGATATCTAATTTCAACACTTCAAAAAAAATAAATCAATATTTATTTTTCTAAACCAATCCCACTTTCTTTTATAAATTCCTTAGTGAATTTATAATTCCAAAATATCAATGAATATTCGATTTCGATTATTCATTTCAATTTATCTTCAAAAAAGATAAATTCTCTATACGTTTCATTTCACATTGGAAAAACATTTCCATACTTATTTATTCATAAGTAATTCACAAATTCTATTTATTTTCAACACTTGGAAAATATTCAATATACTTAAATCGAAATTAAGTATATATTTCATTCTTTAAGGAAATCATTCTCTTAAACATATTTATTTGGGCCAAAACGAATGTTGCGTAAAACATCGTTACAACAACCCAAAATCACTAGTATAGGGATTCGAAATTAAAATAGATATATAAATCCCAATACTATACAAAACATTTCCTTTCGGAAATCATTTACTATAACAACAGTGTTATAGTCCACTATTTCCTTTTCATTTCTCGAAAACGTCTATTTCAACAATAAATGTTGAAATCTATGGTTTCGAATCTCAACACAATCAAAACTTCGTTAGATCGTTTTAATTCTATTTAAAATATCACATTCAAAACAATTTCTTTAACATATTATTCACCATTCAAAAACGTGAATATACTTCATTAACAATTTCATCCTTTTATTCATTTTAATTCAAAGGATTATTCATTATTCAAGAATGTGAATATAACTCCATTAATAGGTTTCAACAATTTACTTATCAAAATAAGTCATTTGCGAATTTATAAAACAACGTTTATAAATTCCATTTCTATTTATTTATAAAAACTTCCTTTTTATAAATTCTTTTATTAACCTATTCCAGTTTATAACTCAATTATAAACTAAAAGTTCCTATTATAAGTTAAATACTTATAAAACGATTATTTTACAAAATCGTTCTTTTTAACTTCCCAAATTATAAATCTTATAACTTATAAGATTCATTCATTTATCCAAAATCATTATTTTAATAACTTAATAAATTTTATAAACCTACTGCTTATAAAATTCCATTTATAACTTCACCGTATAAAATTCTATAAATTCCATTCAATTATGAAATTCATTTTCACTTCATTCAAACACTTATAAAAACTCGTTTTAAAATGTCCATATTTCAATTTATAAATATCCATTTATAAATCTCTTAATATAAATCAATTTATATTATTCTTTTTAAACGTCTTTAAATTCCTTTAAAAACTTCTTCCTTTTGATTCATAAAATAATTAAATTTTATAAATCCTATATTTCAACTTTTCACAATAATTTCTAAAATTCCGATTTAACTATTTTATAAAATCATTAGCATCATATTCTCAAAATTCAGTTTTTAACTGTATTTCACAAAAATCATAATTTTTATAACATTAAAAATTATAACGTTTATTTATTTAAAATGGATCAAATTCCAAACATATAGTATATTTTCAAAAATCCCTTTAAAAATCATTTTAAAATTCCAAAACTTGGTCCAACGATGCTACACACCAAATAGTCAATCACGACAACAACGACATCATATATCGATATGATAGTCCATCAAATATCAAAATATCTGAAATCAAATAAATACCGTTGAGGAATCCAGTTGGATCCCTCCAACCTGTTTCCCTGCATCCACAAACATTAGCACAATACCAATTTCGCTCCAGTACGAAATTATCGCGGTATATGTTTTTAATAAATATTATCCGCTTAATAACGGCGCAATAGGGTCTCATCCGCTAAAAAAATGCGGGGAATCAACAACTCCAATATATACATATGCCAATATATATATATATATATTGCTATTATATATAATACCAATTTCACTGTTTATGAAATATTCGCGGTATATGTTTTTATTAAATAACATCCGCTTACTAACGGCGTATAATGTCTATTTTAACAATCAATAGATATTCATCAACATTCAAACATGCATTCAAATATTTTAAATCTAACTATTTAAAATAAAATCGAAACTGATCCGATTGAGTGAGAAGTTCTCACCTTGATTTTATTTCCGTTTTAGCGATTTATTTCGAATAAAATTAAACGGACGTTTAATTTTACATGAAATTTTCACTAACTCCAAACGACTCCAAACTAACTCCATCGCGTAGTGCTCGTCCATACGATTCCAACGCAACTGAGTTTGCATTTTTTCGACCTCGTATGAAAAAGTTATCGATTTTACAAGTTTATAAGAATTTTATATAACAATCTACAACTAAAATTTAAAATTTTTAAACCCTCAACTCAACACCACCGTTGGATCCCATCTTGCAAAATCCTGGCCGTGCGCACGTCTTCCCTTCTTTCTCTCCTCTTCACGCAAATCACCAGGCCATAGCCGTGCAACAACCCACCAAACACCAAACTAGGTTTAAACTTTGCACCACCCACAAGCATCGATACCCATCATACCACCGCCATCTCGAAGCACTTGCTCGGCTCCATACTCGGCTGAAACACCTTGGCTAAATCTTTGTAGATTGAGAGAGATTGAGGGGGAAAGGAAGATCATTTCTGGCCTTTGGTTGTATAAGTGGCGGCTAGGGTTAAAAAATTAGGGTTTTGTTTATTTTTTTTATCAAATTATGAAGAGAGTGGTGCTATTTATAGAGAAAATCGAAACACTATTCATCCCGGAAATTCCGAACTCCGATTTAGGCGCCGAAACTGACGTACCTAGGGTTTATCCCGCGTTTCGGACACAATGGAACAGATTTCGAAAGCTAATTCGGAAGTATGTGCGAGTTATGGCTGCAAACGCTCAATTTAAATTAAACCGATTTAAATCGATTTCTAGGCGTTTTAATTCGTACCGGACAAACGGTAAATCCAATTGACTTGAAATTTGAAATCTTACAATAATATCACATTACAGATCCGATGAAACCGGTTTCGTCGAAATCCGAGACTTTTTGAAAAATGGCTATTTTCACTCGCCAAATTTAAATTAAAAATAAATCGATGCGTTTTGAGCTGCCACGATCAAACGATAACTCCGATTGACACGAAATTTGAAATCCGGTAATAACTAACTATTACGGATCCAATGAAACTAGTTTCGTTCAATTCTGAGACTGTTCAAAAATTGGCTATTTTCACTAGTCGATTTAAATATTAAAATATTCAATTTTCACAAATTAACTTTTAATTCGATTTTAAAAGTTCTAAAATATCGTTCTAACTCCAACATGATAAAATAAAATTTTACAAATCATTTTCAATCATATTTAACTCAATTTTCAATTATTTCCATAATTTAACGTATTAAATTATCGATTTAATTATCCAATTAAATCCAATAATTCAAATAAAAATTTATTTGACTTATAAATTCACTCATTAATATTTAAAATTAATTAAATATTCAAATTTTAATTATCAAAAATTCTAGGTCGTTACAATCTTCCCCACTTAAAAGAATTTCGTCCCGAAATTACAAGTAAGAAAAATTACAGAATTTATTAATTTTCCCAAAATTCATAGTTAAACTTCTTACAATAACTTTACTAAGTTTTCAAATCATACTTAGTTATCTTTTCAAAAACAACTACTATTGTTTAACTTTCAACTTCAAATCAAAGTTAAGTTTTCAAAAAAAATTCCCAAATTTTCTCAAAATTTTCTAACGCCTTAAATTTTCGGAAAAATTCGCCATAGTCTCCTTTGCGCGGCTCGATCCGAAAAAAAAATGACAGTATATATATCACAAATATACATCTCATCAAGTAATGAGGCATCCCGCAGGGAAAAAAGTGTAAAAGTACGATATGTAATCCGAGATATGTACCTTATATTTTATTAGCAAGCATATACGGCTAATATAGCGCGAAAGCGAGCTCCAAATGCGAAGCAAACGCGATCCGCACCTACTAATCACTCAACAAACAACATGAGAATCATGCATATAGATAATAATCTCAATATACAACATATAGCAACATAATAACTATATATGTCAACATAGCAAATGAAATAAAACAACAAATGCAAACATCAACCAACTATCATCCAACTAACATCCATAACCAATATATATTCATTCATATTCTCATTAATATTCAATGAAATGGTTTTCAATTTAATCACATTTGATTTATTTACATTGGATGTTTTTACTAACATTCATTCTCAATTAGTTTATATTCACTAATTCATATTCAAGTTGGTTCACTTCCAAATCAAATTCAGTTCCATTCAAATTTATTTACTTCTAATTTGAATTCAATTACTTTAGCTTCCAATTTTATTAAATCAATTTCATTAACTCTTAACGAATTCATATACAATCAACTAACAATCATATAACAATCAATGTATATTAATTACAACCAAATTACTTTGCTTTCAATTGGTTTAACACTTTCACTTTCAATTGGTTAAATTAAATTGATCTTCATTCAATTATACAACTTCCAAATAACATTAGATTTTAATGAATTTCACTTACATTCATTATTCCATATCAATTATTTACATTTAATTGATTAATATTCAATCCATTCATTTCTAAAGTTGAATTTCGTTTGCATAACTTTAGTTCACATTCATTTTTATTTACAATTCATATTCATAAACATATTCATATAGTTTCACTTCTTATATATATAAGTTTATTTCACAATTGTAAATCACTTTAATTATAATTCAATTCTTATAATTCTTTTTACTTATACAATTATTCTTTTATTTAGATTATTCAAACAACTAAACAATCAACTTATATACACTTTAATAATTCTAAAAATTATTTCTTTATATATAAAATATAATCAAGGCAAAATTATTTCATTTACCCAATTTAAAATCAATATTATGTCGAATTGTTCTATTCAAGTGTTTAGAAACCCCTTCGACATAGTCTTGCGGACCACGCTGACGAAAATTCATATGCCACTCAATAAACCAATCATCACAATATAAAACAATTTTATATATTCACTAACAAATACGCTCTCCTAGCTATTATTACACTCAAACTCATTCTAGAGTACTACTGACTCTATCTCAAATGAATAATACCCAACAGAACCATGGTTGTCGCTTAACCATATGCTCTGATACCAACTGTAACGAGACGAGCCAGTGGTCACAACCGGTAGGCTTTTCAACCATCCCAGCCCCACCGTGGCTTACACTGGTATCCCAGACTTGCTTTTACGGCCAGCCTCTCGACTGTCTCAGGTTACACCTAACCAACCCCCTAAAAGAGGATGTGTGGGAGTAAGAGTCTCCCGTTCGCCACCTAACCGCGAAGCGAGAACCCCCCATCACATAGCCCAATAGCTTAACAAGACTGGTGTGGGAACTCAAAACAGTTTATTTATCTTTAAAATCCAAAACAGAGAGATATTTTTATTTCAATTCGCAATGCTTTTTAAAAATGAGACTACCATAAGACCTCCTGCCACACACACAATGCAAACGCAAACTTGGAGAAGATTTCTCCTTATGATAGTCAAAGACGCTTGATACGTATTAAAATCAAATCAATTTTGATATTATTATTAGTGCATAGTGTAGAAGAAATTCATTTCGAAAGTAGAATATAAATCTTAGCCAGCATAGGTACCATTATATTATGCCTACTAATAGCTACCATATTAGATGGCAGGTTCTACAACTAAAACCGTACAAGTTTCGTATTGTTTCTTTGGATTTCCAACAAATGGTCAGGCCAAGGAACTTCCCATTGCCACATGAGAATGCCTCTGGAAAGACATCCCCGAGAACCAAACCGGAACTCTGCCAACACAAGGCCGGGTTACCCCTAACTGGGTAACTACTGACACGAGCACGCCATTCCCCGATCGTAAACGACCTTTCTCACGGGATCCCGATAACCAACAACCACAGAGTAATAAATTCGTAGTAACCACATAGGTTAAATATCTGGGCTCCATACCATGATACAACCTCTATCCAGAAGGAAATGTACATACCCTAAAGGGTGCTACCCCTCATAACCTTGCCGCATCTTTCCTGTTTTGACCATTTCCGGGGTGTGAGGTTCGACGAAGTCATGTCCACAAAAACATACTTTATACAAAAGCCATGCTTTGGGTCAACAAATGATCAACACAATGATCACCAAGATAGACGATCAAATAAACGATCCTATCACAATAATCAACACAATGATCATTTACAGCAACACTCAGCATATCACATTACCAAATTGGGAATATATCGCTGATAACTTCAACTATATAACCTCTGAGCTCGTACGTCTCAGAGAAGGGTGTTAAGCTAAAAGAATAAATTCTCCGCCACCAACAGAAATATATTTAAAAGAAATCGGCTTTATATCTCAACTTGTAATGTCAGACACACAATCCATACAAGTCTGTTCCGGGCTCGAACAAAACCGAAGGCACTTACAAAGAAGTCCTTGCAAATCCGGATATTCACAATCCTGATCGGATTCACCATCACATATGGAGAACTCTATACCGTAGCTACTCGGTGCAGAGTAAATCGACAGGTCATCCTATCGCTCTCGCAAATACCGGGTCTTCAACACCGATCTTCAATGCAATTATAACGACGTATCACATATTCGGAATGGGTTATACGACCCCATGGTCCTTTCCCGGTTAACCCGAATAGTGAGCGCTTATTCAAAAAATAAGTGTAGCATTCACATTCAACAAATCACATCAATTACCCATTCAAAGGGAAATATTGATAGTCGATTATTGAACTATCAATGGATATGCACACATCACCAGATTCCAAATAATTTTCCAAATTATTTATTTTTTTCAAAATATCTTTACAAGATATCTAATTTCAACACTTCAAAAAAAATAAATCAATATTTATTTTTCTAAACCAATCCCACTTTCTTTTATAAATTCCTTAGTGAATTTATAATTCCAAAATATCAATGAATATTCGATTTCGATTATTCATTTCAATTTATCTTCAAAAAAGATAAATTCTCTATACGTTTCATTTCACATTGGAAAAACATTTCCATACTTATTTATTCATAAGTAATTCACAAATTCTATTTATTTTCAACACTTGGAAAATATTCAATATACTTAAATCGAAATTAAGTATATATTTCATTCTTTAAGGAAATCATTCTCTTAAACATATTTATTTGGGCCAAAACGAATGTTGCGTAAAACATCGTTACAACAACCCAAAATCACTAGTATAGGGATTCGAAATTAAAATAGATATATAAATCCCAATACTATACAAAACATTTCCTTTCGGAAATCATTTACTATAACAACAGTGTTATAGTCCACTATTTCCTTTTCATTTCTCGAAAACGTCTATTTCAACAATAAATGTTGAAATCTATGGTTTCGAATCTCAACACAATTAAAACTTCGTTAGATCGTTTTAATTCTATTTAAAATATCACATTCAAAACAATTTCTTTAACATATTATTCACCATTCAAAAACGTGAATATACTTCATTAACAATTTCATCCTTTTATTCATTTTAATTCAAAGGATTATTCACTATTCAAGAATGTGAATATAACTCCATTAATAGGTTTCAACAATTTACTTATCAAAATAAGTCATTTGCGAATTTATAAAACAACGTTTATAAATTCCATTTCTATTTATTTATAAAAACTTCCTTTTTATAAATTCTTTTATTAACCTATTCCAGTTTATAACTCAATTATAAACTAAAAGTTCCTATTATAAGTTAAATACTTAAAAAACGATTATTTTACAAAATCGTTCTTTTTAACTTCCCAAATTATAAATCTTATAACTTATAAGATTCATTCATTTATCCAAAATCATTATTTTAATAACTTAATAAATTTTATAAACCTACTGCTGATAAAATTCCATTTATAACTTCACCGTATAAAATTCTATAAATTCCATTCAATTATGAAATTCATTTTCACTTCATTCAAACACTTATAAAAACTCGTTTTAAAATATCCATATTTCAATTTATAAATATCCATTTATAAATCTCTTAATATAAATCAATTTATATTATTCTTTTTAAACGTCTTTAAATTCCTTTAAAAACTTCTTCCTTTTGATTCATAAAATAATTAAATTTTATAAATCCTATATTTCAACTTTTCACAATAATTTCTAAAATTCCGATTTAACTATTTTATAAAATCATTAGCATCATATTCTCAAAATTCAGTTTTTAACTGTATTTCACAAAAATCATAATTTTTATAACATTAAAAATTATAACGTTTATTTATTTAAAATGGATCAAATTCCAAACATATAGTATATTTTCAAAAATCCCTTTAAAAATCATTTTAAAATTCCAAAACTTGGTCCAATGATGCTACACACCAAATAGTCAATCACGACAACAACGACATCATATATCGATATGATAGTCCATCAAATATCAAAATATCTGAAATCAAATAAATACTGTTGAGGAATCCAGTTGGATTCCTCCTACCTGTTTCCCTGCATCCACAAACATTAGCACAATACCAATTTCGCTCCAGTACGAAATTATCGCGGTATATGTTTTTAATAAATATTATCCGCTTAATAACGGCGCAATAGGGTCTCATCCGCTAAAAAAAAATGCGGGGAATCAACAACTCCAATATATACATATGCCAATATATATATATTGCTATTATATATAATACCAATTTCACTGTTTATGAAATATTCACGGTATATGTTTTTATTAAATAACATCCGCTTACTAACGGCGCATAATGTCTATTTTAACAATCAATAGATATTCATCAACATTCAAACATGCATTCAAATATTTTAAATCTAACTATTTAAAATAAAATCGAAACTGATCCGATTGAGTGAGAAGTTCTCACCTTGATTTTATTTCCGTTTTAGCGATTTATTTCGAATAAAATTAAACGGACGTTTAATTTTACACGAAATTTTCACTAACTCCAAACGACTCCAAACCAACTCCATCACGTAGTGCTCGTCCATTCGATTCCAACGCAACTGAGTTTGCATTTTTTCGACCTCGTATGAAAAAGTTATCGATTTTACAGGTTTATAAGAATTTTATATAACAATCTACAACTAAAATTTAAATTTTTAAACCCTCAACTCAACACCACCGTTGGATCCCATCTTGCAAAATCCTGGCCGTGCGCACGTCTTCCCTTCTTTCTCTCCTCTTCACGCAAATCACCAGGCCATAGCCGTGCAACAACCCACCAAACACCAAACTAGGTTTAAACTTTGCACCACCCACAAGCATCGATACCCCATCATACCACCGCCATCTCGAAGCACTTGCTCGGCTCCATACTCGGCTGAAACACCTTGGCTAAATCTTTGTAGATTGAGAGAGATTGAGGGGGAAAGGAAGATCATTTCTGGCCTTTGGTTGTATAAGTGGCAGCTAGGGTTAAAAAATTAGGGTTTTGTTAATTTTTTTTATCAAATTATGAAGAGAGTGGTGCTATTTATAGAGAAAATCGAAACACTATTCATCCCGGAAATTCCGAACTCCGATTTAGGCGCCGAAACTGACGTACCTAGGGTTTATCCCGCGTTTCGGACACAATGGAATAGGTTTCGAAAGCTAATTCGGAAGTATGTGCGAGTTATGGCTGCAAACGCTCAATTTAAATTAAACCGATTTAAATCGATTTCTAGGCGTTTTAATTCGTACCGGACAAACGGTAAATCCAATTGACTTGAAATTTGAAATATTACAATAATATCACATTACGGATCCGATGAAACTGGCTTCGTCGAAATCCGAGACATTTTGAAAAATGGCTATTTTCACTCGCCAAATTTAAATTAAAAATAAATCGATGCGTTTTGAGCTGCCACGATCAAACGATAACTCCGATTGACATGAAATTTGAAATCCGGTAATAACTAACTATTACGGATCCAATGAAACTGGTTTCGTTCAATTCTGAGACTGTTCAAAAATTGGCTATTTTCACTAGTCGATTTAAATATTAAAATATTCAATTTTCACAAATTAACTTTTAATTCGATTTTAAAAGTTCTAAAATATCGTTCTAACTCCAACATGATAAAATAAAATTTTACAAATCATTTTCAATCATATTTAACTCAATTTTCAATTATTTCCATAATTTAACGTATTAAATTATCGATTTAATTATCCAATTAAATCCAATAATTCAAATAAAAATTTATTTGACTTATAAATTCACTCATTAATATTTAAAATTAATTAAATATTCAAATTTTAATTATCAAAAATTCTAGGTCGTTACAGAATGATTCTGGCAGCGTACGGGCGTGCTTCTTCTTTCCTAATTCTCCGACCCCTTTTCTGAATGACCAGGGGCTCTATTTATAAGCGTAGGAGGCTGATATTTCTCCTAAAAATTCGATAGACCGCTTCTAGCGCGTGAGGGGGGCCCATACGGCCGAATTCTGGAGATCCGGGCCCACATCGGGATCGATTCGAACTCCATTCGAATCGATAAAGAAATCATCCAATTGGGCTGAAATTTGGTGAGAACATTCTTTAACATGTATGTAAGCTCCTGTAAAAATTTCATTGCATTTGGATCAACGGTTTGGAAGATATGATCGATTCGAGATCAAAGCTCCGTATGTTCTACCTGGTTCGAATCCATGCTTCGAACCCGATCTTCGAATCCATGCTTCGAATCCATCCAAAGCGCGTGTGTATCGATGACGTTGCGCTATTTCTCTGGGTCGATCCACCTTTTTCGCCGTGTTGAATGCTTCCCTTCCTGAAGACGCGTTCATATCCATTTTCCACGCTTCGTCCTTATCCATAACTTTACAACGGTCATGCTCGTATCCATTAACTCGTGTCTCTCTTCGCATCGGTTCCAGGAGTTCACTTCGAATCGATCCTACGTGATATGGTCTACTCGAAATGAGTATGGGGAAATCGATACGAAGTGGTCGTGAAGGATGGATACGAACGAGGCCTCACCTGATGGATACGAAAGAGACTGGAGTCCAAATGAGCCATCTACACCCATCCTGATCGATATAAAGCACATGGATTCGAAGATCATCCACATTTCCTTCTGATTGATACGACCTGTATCGATTCGAATCAATATTTTCCCGATCGATGTGAAGCGCATCGATACGAACCATCCCTCATACATCTCTGGATACGAAGGAGACCTCTGCCATCATCGAGTCGAAATCCACCTAACCTTTTCTTCCAATCGATACGAAGTAACCGAGTCGAAACCATGCCTATCGATACGAAGTGTATCGATTCGAAGTGGTACCGATACGAACCATATCGATACGAACGTGACCCCTGATCGATTCGAACCATCCATGCGTGCCGATGGGTTCGAACAGCACGTCCTTCCTACCTTGAATCGATCATATTTCCTTCATACGAACTCCGATTAACCTGAAATTTGAAACATAGCCTTTCCTAGCCCTTATCATCACCTCCAATCAATTTCGTCCCGACCGGAGTTCAACCAAATTTTGACGACATCGATCGCCGCCTTGCTTTCAATCGATCTCCAATCCCAATATCCATCATCCCTTGCCAATTTGTTGATATTCCAGTTTTGACCAAAAAGTGGGATAACACTTTGCCCCCCAAAACATGCCTTTTGATAAGAAGGTGTGTTTTGAATAGTTCCGATTCCAATATCCAAAGTCCATAGCCATATCGCCAGAGTATGCCATCCTTGACTGCTTCGAGCCGATGCCCAATTCCAAATCCCATAACCAAAGCCTTAACCAATTCCGTATCCATCCAAACTCGACAGCCGAGTCCTAATCCATCCTTATCCAGTAGCCAATAACTAGATCCAGGACCTCTCCGGGTCGATATCCGAATCCATAACCTCTACGGGTTCTTGCCAAGCGTGATCCACACCTGACGACCGTGGTCTAGTGTCCCTGGACGTTGAGCTAAGCCATGGCTTAAGTCCTAAGCCGAATCCTGGTCTCTCCGGACCCTTGTTGAGCATAGTCCATACTTAACGACCTGATACAATAATTGATAATATGGGGCCTAAGTCCTAGGCCGAATCTTGGTCACTCTGGACCCTTGCCGAGCGTAATCCATACTCGACGACCTGAATGAGTCAATTTACCACGTTCGAGCAAAGTGACTCACCCCTTGCCAGGCATAATCCATACCCGACGATCATTTATCAAAAACTAGATGAAAATCCAATCAAAATCCAACCCAAAATCCAAATTCGAACCAGAAAACCAGAAATCTAAAACAACATTCGAAATAAAAAACAACCATCCAAAGAAAAACCCAAATCAAAAAGCAAGCAAAACCAGGAGTTTGATCCGAACTCCAAAACCAAATCCAAAAAGAAAAGAAGTGTCCAATTAAAAAGCAAAAGATAAATTTCACAAACCATAGGATCGTAGTTTATCATCATTCAGAGCATGCCTAGGGGCTATCTCCGTCCCCATACATGTGTAAATGACTTGGTTGCATGCCAGTAGTTCGCTACTTATTTCACATTATCCTGATCAGTAGATGATCAGTCGACCATAATCCCTGGGCCTCACATCATCACGGCGTGAGGTGGTCGGTGGTTGCTCCTGCTCCACCGTTGCATTCCGAGTTCCGACATATTGTTGTAACTGTCCATTCCTTACATGCTCCTCGATTATATCCTTTAAGTGCCTGCAGCTGTTGGTATCATGCCCATCTAAATCATGGAAGAGGCAGTGCCTTCCTGATGTCCTTTCCCGTTCTGATGGTTCTCTTCTAGCCGGCCTCCGGTAAGGAAGGCGATTCCGAGTATCCAGGTATATCCGCTCTAGCGTCTCGTTCAATCCTGTGTATGTAGAGAACTTTGGATCCTTCCATCGCTTCCTAGCGTTTCCAGAATCATCGTCCAACTTCCTTTTCCCTTTTTCTTTATCCAAACCTTTGCTGGATGGTCCTACATCCTGAGTTGCATTAACCCTTTTCACCTTTAAATCCGTACTCGCATCTTCCTGCCGAAGGAACCTTTCTGCCTCGTGAAAGAATTTGTCGAGATCCTGTGGGGGATCTCGTATCAGAGATACCTTGAAATCCGAGTCCTCCCTGACTCCTGATACTGCTGCCATTAAAACCATCGATGGATCAGGCCGATCCACCGAAGCGACCGCCGCACTGAATCGAGTTAAAATAGCTCTAAGCGATTCATCCATCCTTTGCTTTACCGATGTTAATGTCATCACATTCTTCGGCCTCTTGACGTGAACCCGTAACTGTCCCAAAAACTTTTCGACCAATTCTCTCCAAGTCCTGATAGATCCTTCTTCCAGCTGCCTAAACTACATTGCAGCTAAGTCCGTCAGATACAAAGGGAAGCATCAGGCCATCACTTCCTCCGATGCTCCCAGCACCTCCATGTGTCTGGTGTACCTCATCAAGTGATCAGTTGGGTCTGCCTTACCATCATATACCTCCACGCTAGGTAGCTTAAACTTAGGTGGATTCTGAGCCATCCTTATCTCCCGAGCAAACGGACTCCTATTCACTCCTTCCAAGTCTCCGTTGGTCAAACCACCTCGCACAGTTCTTCTGATGATTTCTACTAATCCGGTATTGTCTGTTGGGGGTTGCCCCCATGCCCCCGAGGGAACTCTGGTACATATTCCTCGTGTGGTTCAATAGCAGCAATGTTAGCTCTAGTTTGTTGAAATCCTTCCAAAGGCCCTCCTGTGTTGGATCCCGCGGGCCTGCCCCCAAGCCCCTGTTGATTGCCTTCTGGCTCCGTATCTCGTCCTCCATTGGGTTCCACGACCCTAGTCCCCTGTCCTGCATCCATAGCGGCTGTAGCTGTTCCTAAGTTCTGCATCCCTGCGGCTCTCATTTGCTCGAAGAAAGTCTGCATCATTTCCTGTTGGCTCTTCAACAATCTCTCCTGCAAAGAATTCGTCATAGCTTCCATTTCATCCCGACTTATGTAGATTGAAGCCTGTCCTTACCCATCCCCGGAGGATGCTTGTTGACTTCCTTCCTGTTGGCTTCTCTCAGCCCTTTGTCTTCTACTATTTTGCCTAGTCATTGTCCTTGAATCCAAACTATTTAAAATCTTCAAATCCAACTTTCAAATCCGATGTAGTGGGTGCTAGTCCTTCTCAGTGAAAGCACCAAAGTGTTCGCGCCAAAATTGGTCACAAACCCCAGATACCGTGAAAGCACCAGTGTATGAATACGAATCAACAATATTCAAACACAAATAACAGATCTCAGTAAATAATAAGCAGCAAATCAAAAATAGCGAGCAGTGACACAATTTTTATAGTGGTTCGGCTATCTCCGGCCTACGTCCACTCCAAAGTTTTATCCTTTTTATTAATTATCCTTGCTGGTTACAAGTGATTACAGCAGTTACAAAGTCCAAATTCGAAATCAATGGTAGAAATGATGATATGGAATGATTCTGGCAGCGTACGGGCGTGCTTCTTCTTTCCTAATTCTCCGACCCATTTTCTGAATGACCAGGGGCTCTATTTATAAGCGTAGGAGGTTGATATTTCTCCTAAAAATCCGGTAGACCGCTTCTAGCACGTGAGGGGGGCCCATACGGTCAAATTCTGGAGATCCGGGCCCACATCGGGATCGATTCGAACTCCATTCGAATTGATAAAGAAATCATCCAATTGAGCTGAAATTTGGTGAGAACATTCTTCAACATGTATGCAAACTCCTGTAAAAATTTCATTGCATTTGGATCAACGGTTTGGAAGATATGATCGATTCGAGATCAAAGCTCCGTATGTTCTGCCTGGTTCGAATCCATGCTTCGAATCCATCCAAAGCGCATGCGTATCGATGACGTGGCGCTATTTCTCTGGGTCGATCCACCTTTGTCGCCGTGTTGAATGCTTCCCTTCCTGAAGACGCGTTCGTATCCATTTTCCACGCTTCGTCCTTATCCATAACTTTACAACGGTCATGCTCGTATCCATTAACTCGTGTCTCTCTTCGCATCGGTTCCAGGAGTTCACTTCGAATCTGTCACGATCCAAATTCCAGCGTTCGGAAATCGACATCCGTACTCTAAGGTACTTGAATGCCGCAGATTTAAACGTTGAAATTCGAGTCGCGCCGGAGCCTATAACACATTAAGTAAATAACACAGCGGAAGAAACAGAATAGCATATATCATTATACAACATTGATACAATATCTGATACAACATGAATGGTACGATGAATATTACTACACATCAGAGATATGATACAAGCTAATAGCAGTGGAAAGAAAAGATAACATAGCAGCGGAACAAAATCTCCAAAAATCTCCAATCCAATGCTCCTAAGCAAGAACTCCAAGCCAGTAGCTCGAACCACCATCACGTTTCACCAAGAGAGCAAGACTGGTGTGACCAAAGACTGAAAAAGATCTCCAAATGCTACCAAACCAAAGACTTCGAAGGCTAATGAATCTATACCTATTACTGGAATATCTGAAAATCCAACTCTAGACTGCCCGTGTGGAAAATAGTGGGCACCCAGAGTTTAGGAAAAGAAAAATAAACTCCAGGTCAGTCATGGGACTGGTGTGAGCAAACAAAAACATTTGGTCTGCTAAAATAAGCAACAAAGAATTTAAAACAAATCCGCAATGCTTTTTAGAAAATGAAACTACCATTAGGCCTCCCGGCACACACACAATGCAAACGCACACATGGGGGAGATTTCTCCTTATGATAGTCAAACATGCTTACTACGAGAAAAATCCTTTGATATTATTACTAGTGCATAGTGGAAAATCTTTCGAAAGTATAATATAAATCCTAGCCGGCATAGGTACCATGATACTATGCCTACTATAGCTGCCATGTTAAATGGCAAGTTCTACAACTAAAACCGTACAAGGCACGTATTGGATAAATGGATTTCCAACAAATGGTCAGGCTAAGGAACTTCCTACTGCCACATGGGATCGCCTCTGGCGGGATGTCCCGAGAACTAACGTTACGGTTAGATCTCTGCCAACACAAGGCCGGGTTACCTCTGTAACTAGGTAACTACTACACGAATATGCCATCCCCCGGTCCTTTGGGACCTTTATCCGAGGCGCCTCAAAGCAACAACCACACAGTAAATGAGATTGGAGCAACCACATAGGTTAAATACCAGGGCTCCATACCTGATACCACCCTTTACCAGAAGGGAATGACACACCCTAAAGGGCGCGACCCTCATAACCTTGCCGCATCTTTCCTGTTTTGACCATTTTCGGGGTGTGAGGTCCTGATGCAGTCTCGTCCACAAAGCTACGCTTTATACAAAAGCCATGCTTTGATCACAAATGATCAACAAATGATCATCAACACACAGCAGCACTCAGCATGCCACATTACCAAATTGGGAATATATCACTGATAAATATCAACTACATAACCTCTGAGCTCGTACGTCTCAGAGAATGGTGTTAAGCTAAGAGAATAAATTCTCCGCCACCAAGCAGAAACGTATTTGATAGAGATCAGTTTAATATCTCAAAGTGTAATGTCAGACATACAACCATACAAGTCTGTCCCGGGTTCGAATAGAACCGAAGGCACTTCCGAAGAAGCCCTTGCAAATCCGGATAATCCCTAATCACGTCCGGACTTCCCATCACATATGGATATCTCTATACCGGGGATCAGCCAGTGCAGAGACAATTGACGAGTTATCCTTTCGTTTTCGAAAATATCCGGTCTTCACCACCGGTCTTCAATTGCTATCCATAGCGTTGTATCACTATCCGGAATGGGCTATATGACACAAGGTACTCCCCCGGCTAAACCGAATAATGAGCGCCATATTTTTAAAACATATGGGTATGGGATTTTAGTTAAGTCACAACTTATAAAATCCAAAACTTTTCTTTCAATGGTTAAACAAATTACCATTTTAAATCTTTAAACCAAAAGATTTATTTCACAAAGTTTCACCTAGTTTCACAAAGATCTAGTCATAGATTCAAAACAACTTCCATTCCAATTGGATTAACTCAATAAATCTTTAATTAAAGATTTAATTTATAGCTTTCAAAACACGTTCCAAAGATTTATTTATAACTTGGAAAACCATTTTCATTTCAAAACTTGAATTCCTTTTAACACACATTGGAAATCCATTTCTTATATGAAAGCTTCTATTATTTGAAAACAACAGTTTTCGTTTCAGAAAAGTCCGATTTATACAAGTTGAAATCTTGGGTTAAATTTAAATTCCAAACATCACTTTTTAAAATAGTTTAAAAACCCATATAAACCCATTTATAAGTTGAATAACTTTTTAAACCTTAGTCCCCACATTATAGAATTCGATTTCAAATATTGAATTCAAATTTAAATTAAATTATTTAAATTCCAAAACTTAATCGAGTTATTCAAAATAACCTTTTTCAAAAGCTTTGATTCTAATTCCAAAACTATTTTGGATTCAAAAATACAATTTTAAAATATATTTCAAAAATCTGTGACTTAACCCATTTCCACGTGCAATCCATATTTGTGTGTGTACAAGTGTGGTCCAGGGGTTCAACACAATAGTGCACAACATCATCATCACAGATTCGATCATAACGATAAGCGGTATAACCCATAACGCTTATCTATATTCACAGATTCATAGATAAAGTAAATTATCAATCACAAAAATTCACTAATATGATTCGATGTGGGTTTCGATAACCAACTGGAATCCGACTCCCTGTCGCATCGAAACTCAAATGTCGTTTTACGGGTCAAAGGGTTTCATAGTCATACGATAGTATATTCATCACAAATATAGCAGATCAGCACAAAGTATCACATAGCATCACATCACATATCAAATATATCAATCCATCACACAACATTCAATAACAATCAGCATCTACAATTAAGATGAATAAATTGTGTGGTTTAAATTAAATAACCATATAATTACTTACATAAATTATTTTTAATCAATGATTAGTTATCCATAATTAAAATTAATTGAATCTTAATCATCTTCGTTAATTAATCATTCCTCAATTAATTACCCTAATTAATAAATCCTTAATTGTTCATAAATGAAGCCCTAATTACTTTTATTAATTAATTAAACCTTAAATTTAAGTAATTACTTCTCAAGTAATTATATTATCAAATCTTCAATTAATTAATAAATCGAGAGATTTAATTACTTTGATTTTTCTTTAGAGCTTGTTTTATACATTATCCCTATTACATTAGTTAGTTAAAATATTAAGTTTGTTTAAAATAATGTTTATTCTAATTACCTTCCTTAATTTCATTATTCAATTTATATAAATAAATTCTTGAGTTAATGTAACAAAATTTAATTTGAGTTTAATTACTTCAAAATGCCTTGTTTAAACTTTAATTAGTTAAAGCTCAAATAAAATCATCATTTAATAAAAGGCAATTTAAAATCATTCAAAACGGTGAAGTTTCATTTTTTTTTAGAACAAAGCTGCTTTGTGTATAAAACCCGAGGCACTTCGAGTCTTCCCCAGGATTTCTTCCTGCTTGCTTCGAGCTCCTACAAAATCTGGCTCGAGCGCTGATATATTTTTTTTTCCCAAATTTTGTTAAGTACTAAAATCAAACCTGATGCAATGCTAATTTATCACTAGCTCGACTTCGAGTTTTCACCAATTTCCCCCGGGTACTACTTCGATCCCATACTCTTCTTCCCCAAACACAATGCTGGTACAACCATGGGTGATGTGCACATGCACAATCGAGTTCGCCGCCGCTAGTTGAATCTCTGGCCTCCCCCAAGTCAACGCCCATCCACCCGAACCCCACGAGCATCCAGAAACCTATCTCGTCAACAAGATCGAAAATTTTGCTATCCACCCAACTGTAATGAAACCGAGCTACAGAAAAACACTCGAACTGTTGACGCCGACCACTAGACAATCTTAGCCTCCGGTCATGACTACCTCATCCACATAGATAACACCCCCCAAATCCATGTGCGACTCGATGCACGCACGGAGCCCAACGGCCATCTTTCCAACCAATGCCTAAATTAGGGTTAAAAATTTGATCTCCTCGCCGCCATCGCTACAATGGACTAGGATACTTCCACTTATTTTTCTCCAACTCACCGTAGGACCTTTCCTCTCCACGCTAAGACACAACCATCATCATCATCTCGTTGGTCGGAATTTTGCAAAAACCCCTAATCTGGTTACCTCGGCTTATCTCCGTGATTACTAAACTAAAAGTTTTGATTTTATTTCCAAAAATCATAATTTTCGATAAGCTTTTAGGTGGCATATCTGAAATTAAAATTTACCAGTTTTGAAATTGATCGTGACTTGAATTTCAACAGTGCTTTCTTGTTCCAGGTTTAAGTCCTGAGTATTTTCCTTTTACATGTTTTTAACTTTCAATCTTGCATGAATTTAAATATTTTTTTTCTTTACTTAAAACCTAACACAACTGGAATCAAGAAACTTGGATTCTTAACAGATTTTCATAAAATAAAAATGAAACCTGTAGCTAGAACAGAATTTACAATTCTGTACATCAACATACACAGGCAAAGATTCATAATTCATTCAAATTTTATTGCATGCAAACTATATTCAGCTTGCATACATAATAATCAGGTCTCTGGAAAAGTTTACTCACTTGTTTCTCAATTCAAATTTTTTTTTCCAAGAGAAATGGGGAGAGAGATTTTAGATATCACTACAATTAAAATGTTACAGGAAGACAGAGACATGGAAACAAATGTTTCCAGGAAAATCAAACACAAGCTTGGCCACTCATTCACATGCAAAGCCATTAACATTCATATAAGCATTCATATAAGAATCCAAACACAAAGGAAATTAGAGCAAGCATAGGTTTACTCACCTGAAAATTCCAGAAACAGAAAGGTTTTTCCTGATAGTTTCAAAGATAGATGAAGGCCTGTATAATTTTTTTTCTTTAATCTCTTTGAAGCTTTTATCTGCAAATTGTAAAAAAAAACATTTTGCTTACTTCCTATTGCATTTGCTTATATACTTTATTAATAACAAAAGTTTTTTTTCTTACTTACAGTATGAAATTTTTTTTGTTATATACAACAGGGGAACCTCCTGCAATTGAAACAGAAATCAATCTATTGCCTTGAACTTGATTCTTCCTGCACTTAGATTGATTGAGCATTATTGTTTAAATGTTTGTTATACTTACTGATTACTAACATCACATTCAAATTTTAAACAGAAAGAAATTTACTTGCCTTCAATTGTTTTTTTTTTCTCCAGAAAATTTGCATTTATCTCCTGGCTACAAACTGAAGCATCCACTTTTCTTTGTTGCTTTAACTTCAGGTTGATTTGCACACTTTGGTTTGATTGCTTTCTTCTTCTTTTTTTTCTTCTTTTTTTTTCCATTGAACTTTGATTCTCCTTTTTGGTTTAGAAAATGAGTTTTAAATCTGAAGCTCTCACTTGCATTGACCGCAGGTTATACCACAGGCTTGTACTTGTGAATGGTAATTGTTTTCAGGTTAATTTGCTTTTGAGTTTTTTTGAGAAAAGGATGCCATTTTCTTTCTTTGATTCCAGATTTCGAATTTAAGAGGATGAATGAAGAGAAAATGTGATATTTTCAGCCTGGTTTTTGATTTTTTCTTTCTTTTGGTTTGAACTGAATTGTTTCCTTTTTGATATCTATGTTTTAAAAAGCTTTGATATTGAGATGTGTGATGCAAAATCTGTTTTTCAGATTTTGTTGAGATATGCTAAGATATGTTATATGATGGCATATGGGAAGATGTGAAGCTTCTTGTATTTTTTTTTAATTTCATTATTTTAAATACAAGTAATGATGCTATTTGTATGTATACATATATGTAAGATCTAAAGGTATGCTTACATTGTTTGTACATATACATACGTACAATATATATATTTCGTGTTCTACCTCTTTTATATTATTGATTTGTAAATATGGAAGTGATTTGTATTATATTTATTTCCATATTTCTAACATTTGTAAATATTTTTTGCATTTTAAATTTTGGGAATATACAACTATATTCTTTCCAGAAGAAGATGTATTTTTTTAAATCTTTTAATCAATTCAAATAAAAGAGTATATAATATAGTTGAATTAAAATTCTGAAATAGCTTTTGTAATTTTTTTTTATTTATATCAATTTTATAATATTACTTTTTAAACCAATATTATCTTTAAGCTTAGTTTATTTTATTTTTGAGTTAAGACTAGTATACCATTTAAATAAATAATTATCTATATTTATATTATTTCAAATTTTTATTTCTTATTTTATAACCATTTTGTCCATTATTCCTACTTATACTAATTTAAAGAAAGAAAATGAATTTTAAACTAATTATGCTTTTAATAAATAAACCCATATAAAATAGTATTTAGTTTTAAACAATTGTTTTGAAAATCATTAATATCTAATTCAAAATAAAATTTTCAAAATAAATATTACCAATTTCTACTAGTATAAAATTATGTGTTTTTAAAATCCAAATTTATAAATATATACATTTTGAATTTTCAAAATCAAAATCTTTTTTAAAATTTTAACTTTCAATATATACATATTTATTCAAATTATAGTGCATATTTATCTCTAATATAATTATCCTTAAATCCAATTTTTATTATAAAATACTTATCCTTAAATTCCAACCAAATTTCTAATTATAATCCAAAATTTTAAGTTTATTTTGGAAATCACAAATTAATTCACAATTAAATTCACAGTTTAAACTCAAAATTAATTTAATTATTGAATTATTTTGGCTAATATTTCAGGAATGTTACAGATTCCCCTCCTTAAGAAATTTCGTCCTCGAAATTTGCTAGGAAGACGAAAAGAAAAGATGAAAGATAGAGAAATACCTTTCCAAATCGAACTGGATATAAATTCTGTATTTGGCTTACCAAATAAGAATATCAACAATAGATATGAGAACAATCTCATATAATATTACACAAGATATTCGGGTCCACCGGTCTACGAATATGCAAGGGCACTAATTAGTTCGAGGGACAACTAATCGTTCGTAGAATATATCGGATCCCAGAGATGGATAGATGGATTCAACCTTAGACAATTTCTCAAACACTAGATATAGATTTCAAATTCAAGTCGAAATACCCCAAAGTATATAACTTGTTCCTCTATGGACATCGATATACACAAGAAATTACAATAGAATTTAAATTTTGGTTTTAAACGAAATCGTTATAATTCAAATTTAGCTTCATATGTGTTAACCAATTTATGTAATTTAAAATTTCCAATTTATTTAATTTAAATTTTCATTTTCAAACTCGTTAGAGTTGAAATGCTAATAAGAACCCGGTGAAGATACGAAGTAAGGATTTTCTACAACGATCCGTAGGGCTACCATCACACCGAAGCTCCTTTCTGTAGCTGTCACGAAGCAATCAAAAGAATACGAAATTGAATCAAAGGAGATTGATAGAAAAAAGTTGTTTCCGCTATTGTAGGGCATTGGCCATTGGTAGTGGTATTCCCCCGTCCCCTATCTCGTCCTCTTCTTGCACTCATACTCACTATCAGTGGGTAGTAAGAGAATTTACTGAGGCATTCAAACGGATATCTTAGGGATTACTCATTCTAGGGTATACTTCACCCTATCTCTAATGAGCTACTTAATGTGTTATACTCCTGAGCTAAAGTTTTAACCTTCAGCTCTGATACCAAAATGTCACGATCCAAATTCCAGCGTTCGGAAATCGACATCCGTACTCCACGGTACTTGAATGCCGCAGATTCAAACGTTGAAATTCGAGTCGCGCCGGAGCCTATAACACATTAAGTAAGTAACACAGCGGAAGAAACAGAATAGCATATATAAATATACAACATTGATACAATATCTGATACAACATGAATGGTACGATGAATATTACTATACATCAGAGATATGATACAAGCTAATAGCAGTGGAAAGAAAAGATAACATAGCAGCGGAACAAAATCTCCAAAAATCTCCAATCCAATGCTCCTAAGCAAGAACTCCAAGCCAGTAGCTCGAACCACCATCACGTTTCACCAAGAGAGCAAGACTGGTGTGACCAAAGACTGAAAAAGATCTCCAAATGCTACCAAACCAAAGACTTCGAAGGCTAATGAATCTATACCTATTACTGGAATATCTGAAAATCCAACTCTAGACTGCCCGTGTGGAAAATAGTGGGAACCCAGAGTTTAGGAAAAGAACAATAAACTCTAGGTCAGTCATGGGACTGGTGTGAGCAAACAAAAACATTTGGTCTATTAAAATAAGCAACAAAGAATTTAAAACAAATCCGCAATGCTTTTTAGAAAATGAAACTACCATAAGGCTTCCCGGCACACACACAATGCAAACGCACACATGGAGGAGATTTCTCCTTATGATAGTCAAACATGCTTACTACGAGAAAAATCCTTTGATATTATTACTAGTGCATAGTGGAAAATCTTTTGAAAGTATAATATAAATCCTAGCCAGCATAGGTACCATGATACTATGCCTACTATAGCTGCCATGTTAAATGGCAGGTTCTACAACTAAAACCGTACAAGGCACGTATTGGATGAATGGATTTCCAACAAATGGTTAGGCTAAGGAACTTCCTACTGCCACATGGGATCGCCTCTGGCGGGACGTCCCGAGAACTAACGTTACGGTTAGATCTCTGCCAACACAAGGCCGGGTTACCTCTATAACTAGGTAACTACTACACGAATATGCGATCCCCCGGTCCTTTGGGACCTTTATCCGAGGCGTCTCAAAGCAACAACCACACAGTAAATGAGATTGGAGCAACCACATAGGTTAAATACCAGGGCTCCATCCTGATACCACCCTTTACCAGAAGGGAATGACACACCCTAAAGGGCGCGACCCTCATAACCTTGCCGCATCTTTCCTGTTTTGACCATTTTCGGGGTGTGAGGTCCTGATGCAGTCTCGTCCACAAAGCTACGCTTTATACAAAAGCCATGCTTTGATCACAAATGATCAACAAATGATCATCAACACACAGCAGCACTCAGCATGCCACATTACCAAATTGGGAATATATCACTGATAAATATCAACTACATAACCTCTGAGCTCGTACGTCTCAGAGAATGGTGTTAAGCTAAGAGAATAAATTCTCCGCCACCAAGCAGAAACATATTTGATAGAGATCAGTTTAATATCTCAAAGTGTAATGTCAGACATACAACCATACAAGTCTGCCCCGGGTTCGAACAGAACCGAAGGCACTTCCGAAGAAGCCCTTGCAAATCCGGATAATCCCTAATCACGTCCGGACTTCCCATCACATATGGATATCTCTATACCGGGGATCAGCCAGTGTAGAGACAATCGACGAGTTATCCTTTCGTTTTCGGAAATATCCGGTCTTCACCACCGGTCTTCAATTGCTATCCATAACGTTGTATCACTATCCGGAATGGGCTATATGACACAAGGTCCTCCCCCGGTTAAACCGAATAATGAGCGCCATATTTTTAAAACATATGGGTATGGGATTTTAGTTAAGTCACAACTTATAAAATCCAAAACTTTTCTTTCAATGGTTAAACAAATTACCATTTTAAATCTTTAAACCAAAAGATTTATTTCACAAAGTTTCACCTAGTTTCACAAAGATCTAGTCATAGATTCAAAACAACTTCCATTCCAATTGGATTAACTCAATAAATCTTTAATTAAAGATTTAATTTATAGCTTTCAAAACACGTTCCAAAGATTTATTTATAACTTGGAAAACCATTTTCATTTCAAAACTTGAATTCCTTTTAACACACATTGGAAATCCATTTCTTATATGAAAGCTTCTATTATTTGAAAACAACAGTTTTCGTTTCAGAAAAGTCCGATTTATACAAGTTGAAATCTTGGGTTAAATTTAAATTCCAAACATCACTTTTTAAAATAGTTTAAAAACCCATATAAACCCATTTATAAGTTGAATAACTTTTTAAACCTTAGTCCCCACATTATAGAATTCGATTTCAAATATTGAATTCAAATTTAAATTAAATTATTTAAATTCCAAAACTTAATCGAGTTATTCAAAATAACCTTTTTCAAAAGCTTTGATTCTAATTCCAAAACTATTTTGGATTCAAAAATACAATTTTAAAATATATTTCAAAAATCCGTGACTTAACCCATTTCCACGTGCAATCCATATTTGTGTGTGTACAAGTGTGGTCCAGGGGTTCAACACAATAGTGCACAACATCATCATCACAGATTCGATCATAACGATAAGCGGTATAACCCATAACGCTTATCTATATTCACAGATTCATAGATAAAGTAAATTATCAATCACAAAAATTCACTAATATGATTCGATGTGGGTTTCGGATAACCAACTGGAATCCGACTCCCTGTCGCATCGAAACTCAAATGTCGTTTTATGGGTCAAAGGGTTTCATAGTCATACGATAGTATATTCATCACAAATATAGCAGATTAGCACAAAGTATCTCATAGCATCACATCACATATCAAATATATCAATCCATCACACAGCATTCAATAACAATCAGCATCTACAATTAAGATGAATAAATTATGAGGTTTAAATTAAATAACCACATAATTAGTTTCATAAATTATTTTTAATCAATGATTAGTTATCCTTAATTAAAATTAATTGAATCTTAATCATCTTCGTTAATTAATCATTCCTCAATTAATTACCCTAATTAATAAATCCTTAATTGTTCATAAATGAAGCCCTAATTACTTTTATTAATTAATTAAACCTTAAATTTAAGTAATTACTTCTCAAGTAATTATATTATCAAATCTTCAATTAATTAATAAATCGAGAGATTTAATTACTTTGATTTTTCTTTAGAGCTTGTTTTATACATTATCCCTATTACATTAGTTAGTTAAAATATTAAGTTTGTTTAAAATAATGTTTATTCTAATTACCTTCCTTAATTTCATTATTCAATTTATATAAATAAATTCTTGAGTTAATGTAACAAAATTTAATTTGAGTTTAATTACTTCAAAATGCCTTGTTTAAACTTTAATTAGTTAAAGCTCAAATAAAATCATCATTTAATAAAAGGCAATTTAAAATCATTCAAAACGCTGAAGTTTCATTTTTTTTTTTAGAACAAAGCTGCTTTGTGTATAAAACCCGAGGCACTTCGAGTCTTCCCCAGGATTTCTTCCTGCTTGCTTCGAGCTCCTACAAAATCTGGCCCGAGCGCTGATATATTTTTTTTTTCCAAATTTTGTTAAGTACAAAAATCAAACGTGATGCAATGCTAATTTATCACTAGCTCGACTTCGAGTTTTCACCAATTTCCCTCGGGTACTACTTCGATCCCATACTCTTCTTCCCCAAACACAATACTGGTACAACCATGGGTGATGTGCACATGCACAATCGAGTTCGCCGCCACTAGTTGAATCTCTGTCCACCCCCAAGTCAACGCCCATCCACCCGAACCCCACGAGCATCCAGAAACCTATCTCGTCAACAAGATCGAAAATTTTGCTATCCACCCAACTGTAATGAAACCGAGCTACAGAAAAACACGTCGAACTGTTGACGCCGACCACCAGACAATCTTAGCCTCCGGTCATGACTACCTCATCCACACAGATAACACCCCCCAAATCCATGTGCGACTCGATGCACGCACGGAGCCCAACGGCCATCTTTCCAACCAATGCCTAAATTAGGGTTAAAAATTTGATCTCCTCGCCGCCGTCGCTACAGTGGACTAGGATACTTCCACTTATTTTTCTCCAACTCACCGTAGGACCTTTCGTCTCCACGCCAAGACACAACCATCATCATCATCTCGTTGGTCGGAATTTTGCAAAAACCCCTAATCTGGTTACCTCGGCTTATCTCCGTGATTAATAAATTAAAAGTTTTGATTTTATTTCCAAAAATCATAATTTTCGATAAGCTTTTAGGTGGCATATCTGAAATTAAAATTTACCAGTTTTGAAATTGATCATGACTTGAATTTCAACAGTGCTTTCTTGTTCCAGGTTTAAGTCCTGAGTATTTTCCTTTTACATGTTTTTAACTTTCAATCTTGCATGAATTTAAATATTTTTTTTCTTTGATACTTAAACCTAACACAACTGGAATCAAGAAACTTGGATTCTTAACAGATTTTCATAAAATAAAAATGAAACCTGTAGCTAGAACAGAATTTACAATTCTGTACATCAACATACACATGCAAAGATGCATAATTCATTCAAATTTCATTGCATGCAAACTATATTCAGCTTGCATACATAATAATCAGGTCTTTGGAAAAGTTTACTCACTTGTTTCTCAATTCAATTTTTTTTCCAAGAGAAATGGGGAGAGAGATTTTAGATATCACTACAATTAAAATGTTACAGGAAGACAGAGACATGGAAACAAATGTTTCCAAGAAAATCAAACACAAGCTTGGCCACTCATTCACATGCAAAGCCATTAACATTCATATAAGCATTCATATAAGAATCCAAACACAAAGGAAATTAGAGCAAGCATAGGTTTACTCACCTGAAAATTCCAGAAACAGAAAGGTTTTTCCTGATAGTTTCAAAGATAGATGAAGGCCTGTATAATTTTTTTTTTCTTTAATCTCTTTGAAGCTTTTATCTGCAAATTGTAAAAAAAAACATTTTGCTTACTTCCTATTGCATTTGCTTATCTACTTTATTAATAACAAATTTTTTTTTTCTTACTTACAGTATGAATTTTTTTTTTGTTATATACAACAGGGGAACCTCCTGCAATTGAAACAGAAATCAATCTGCTGCCTTGAACTTGATTCTTCCTGCACTTAGATTGATTGAGCATTATTGTTTAAATGTTTGTTATACTTACTGATTACTAACATCACATTAAAATTTTAAATAGGAAGAAATTTACTTGCCTTCAATTGTTTTTTTTTTTCCAGAAAATTTGCATTTATCTCCTGGCTACAAACTGAAGCATCCACTTTTCTTTGTTGCTTTAACTTCAGGTTGATTTGCACACTTTGGTTTGATTGCTTTCTTCTTTTTTTTTTCTTCTTGTTTTTTTTTCCATTGAACTTTGATTCTCCTTTTTGGTTTAGAAATTGAGTTTTAAATCTGAAGCTCTCACTTGCATTGACTGCAGGTTATACCATAGGCTTGTACTTGTGAATGGTAATTGTTTTCAGGTTAATTTGCTTTTGAGTTTTTTTGAGAAAAGGATGCCATTTTCTTTCTTTGATTCCAGATTTCGAATTTAAGAGGATGAATGAAGAGAAAATGTGATATTTTCATCCTGGTTTTTGATTTTTTCTTTCTTTTGGTTTGAACTGAATTGTTTCCTTTTTGATGTCTATGTTTTAAAATGCTTTGATATTGAGATGTGTGATGCAAAATCTGTTTTTCAGATTTGGTTGAGATATGCTAAGATATGTTATATGATGGCATATTGGAAGATGTGAAGCTTCTTGTATTTTTTATTTTTAATTTCATTATTTTAAATACAAGTAATGATGCTATTTGTATGTATACATATATGTAAGATCTAAAGGTATGCTTACATTGTTTGTACATATACATATGTACAATATATATATTTCATGTTCTACCTCTTTTGTATTATTGATTTGTAAATATGGAAGTGATTTGTATTATTTATATTTCCATATTTCTAACATTTGTAAATATTTTTTACATTTTAAATTTTGGGAATATACAACTATATTCTTTCCAGAAGAAGATGTATTTTTTTCAAATCTTTTAATCAATTCAAATAAAAGAGTATATAATATAGTTGAATTAAAATTCTGAAATAGCTTTTGTAATTTTTTTTTTATTTATATCAATTTTATAATATTACTTTTTAAACCAATATTATCTTTAAGCATAGTTTATTTTATTTTTGAATTAAGACTAGTATACCATTTAAATAAATAATTATCTATATTTATATTATTTTAAATTTTTATTTCTTATTTTATAACCATTTTGTCCATTATTCCTACTTATACTAATTTAAAGAAAGAAAATGAATTTTAAACTAATTATGCTTTTAATAAATAAACCCATATAAAATAGTATTTAGTTTTAAACAATTGTTTTGAAAATCATTAATATCTAATTCAAAATAAAATTTTCAAAATAAATATTACCAATTTCTACTAGTATAAAATTATGTGGTTTCAAAATCCAAATTTATAAATATATACATTTTGAATTTTCAAAATCAAAATCTTATTTAAAATTTTAACTTTCAATATATACATGTTTATTCAAATTATAGTGCATATTTATCTCTAATATAATTATCCTTAAATCCAATTTTTATTATAAAATACTTATCCTTAAATTCCAACCAAATTTCTAATTATAATCCAAAATTTTAAGTTTATTTTGGAAATCGCAAATTAATTCACAATTAAATTCAAAGTTTAAACTCAAAATTAATTTAATTATTGAATTATTTTGGCTAATATTTCAGGAATGTTACAGAATCGATCCCACGTGATATGGTCGACTCGAAACGAGTATGGGGACATCGATACGAAGTGGTCGTGAAGGATGGATACAAAGAGGCCTCACCCAATGGATTCGAACGAAGCTCTCACCTGATGGATACGAAAGAGACTGGAGTCCAAATGAGCCATCTGCACCCATCCTGATCGATATAAAGCACATGGATTCGAAGATCATCCACATTTCCTTCTGATCGATACGACCTGTATCGATTCGAATCAATATTTTCCCGATCGATGTGAAGCGCATCGATACGAACCATCCCTCATACATCTCTGCATACGAAGGAGACCGCTGCCATCATCGAGTCGAAATCCACCTAACCTTTTCTTCCGATCGATACGAAGTAACCGAGTCGAAACCATGCCGATCGATACGAAGTATATCGATTCGAAGTGGTATCTTTACGAACCGCATCGATACGAACGTGACCCTTGATCGATTCGAACCATCCATGCGTGCCGATGGGTTCGAAAAGCACGTCCTTCCTACCTTGAATCGATCATATTTCCTTCATACGAACTCCGATTAACCTAAAATTTGAAACATAGCCTTTCCTAGCCCTTACCATCATCTCCAATCAATTTCGTCCCGACTGGAGTTCAACCAAATTTTGACGACATCGATCGCCGCCTTGCTTTCAATCGATCTCCAATCCCAATATCCATCATCCCTTGCCAATTTGTTGATATTCCAGTTTTGACCAAAAAGTGGGATAACAGTTGTTGAAGAGACCGGGATCGGAAGTTGTCATACTCTCTGCCAACTCAGAAAACCACTTTAACAACCGTGTACGCGGTGGAGATTCCAGAATGAAGTAGGTTGGTGGCGGCGTTTCCTATAAGGTAAATACGTGGACCCAACTCCCGTGAGTTGGCATAAGGTGGCTAAAACAGGAGCGATCGACGGGTTAATAAGGTAGCACCTTTGATCGGACACATCCCTTCGATATTATACTTTGACTTTTGGATTGATTCGGTGGCCACTTTTGATTTTATTTGGGGGTGTGGCTCGAGGTGGGCGGTAGCTGCGCGCTACGCGTTACCACCGACCCGGAAGCGTAATTGGTATATCTACCCTGGCATTGCCTTGTTGTGCCGTGTCACCTACGCTATCGCGCCTTGTACGAGTTTGGTTTTCTTTCGTAGCCCGTGTGGTATCCTCTGGTGGCTTCCCGATCAGGAGGGACTATGATATTGGATGGACTACTGGGACTATTACGTGTTAAGGGCTATATGGGTAACCCCTTAATGCTAATAAAAAAGTAAATTTATTTTACAATTAGACACTATTATAATAGCACAATATACTACATAGTAAATAGTTTAACAGATCCTTAGGAGATGTAAATCCTGAGCATCTCTTGAGTTATTGCACTCATATTTATTTCTGTTAATGTAACTTACATAAGAACTTTTAGTTCTGACTCGAGTGTTTTGTCTTTTCAATTCGCTCGGGTCAGTCCGAGCGTTTCAGGATTTGAAGATTTAGCTCTGGAGGACGAAGACGAAGATTTGTATTATTATTATCTACTATATTATTCCACTACACCATTTAATTCCTCTGCATTGATATTTATTGGTATGTGAACTCTGATATTTATTGTATAAAGAAGAAGCAAGTGTTCTGTAAACAGTTTTATGAACTATATATTGATTATTATATTTTATCCTTCCGCTGTGAGATTCTGTTTTATTTTATTTTTTCTCGGTTTTTTTTATTTACCCCATAACAATCCTCCCTTCCGTATGGTTTGAATTGGCACGTGTGTCGATTTAAAGTGTGCAAAAAGGCGAGACGTTACAAGTAGCCTATACAGTGCCAGCATATCTCCTGATCGGGAGACTAGGAGAAGACACTCCATAGGTATGACACAAATAGAAACTCGTAGTAAATGCTTGCTAGGGTAGGTGACACAGCACAACTAGGCAATGCCAGGGTAGATATACCAATTGCTATCCGGGCTGGTGGTAATGCGTAGCAGCTACTACCACCCACCTCGAACTACACCCCCAAAATCCAAAAAATCAAAAGTGGCCACCGAATCAAATCCAAATGTCAGAGTATAATATCGAAGGAGTGCGTCCGATCAAAGGAATGACTTCATTGGCCCGAGAATCGCTCCTGTTTAGCCACCTTATGCCAACTCACGGGAGTCGGGTCCACGTATTTATCTCAAAGGTAACGCCTCCACCATCCTACTTCATTCTGGAATCTCCACCGCGTACACGATTGTTAAAGTGATTTTCAGAGTTGGCAGAGAGTATGACAACTTCCGATCCCGGTCTCTTCAACAACCAAACGTTATTGTAACACCGCAGTCTTTTCAAAATAATTTATACTTTAAAACCAGAATAAAATATCCATTTCAAAACCATATAAATACGATATCATTTCTATTTTGAAACCCAAATCAATATGATATCATTTTTACTTCAAATATATCTTTTTCAAAAATCATATTACTTTCAAATGTATATATGTTAAACCCATAGCTTCGAAACAAAATTTTCAATACTTAAATGGTTTAATACTAAATTACTTTATAGAGTAAATTAGCTTTTTACTTTCTGAACTCAATTCCAAATACAGATTTGAATTCCCAAATAAACCATTTAAATTTCTATATATTTCAAAGTTTTAAATATTCCACCATTTCAAAACTGAATTTTAATTCATATATATATGCCAAATTCACTTTACTATTATTTAGTTTTGAAATACTCACTTAATAAATCCAGTATCCTTTATATAAAATTTTAAAATTCAATAATTGAATATTCCTCAATTTATTTAGACTAGATTTATTCACTTATATCATCTTAAACCTGGATTTAGTTATAACCCTATATTCTTTTAAAATTTAAAATTCCAATAAGATCTTAATTAAATAAAATCTCAAATCCATTTCAAAACTATCTTCTCAACTTTGATTTTATAAAAATCAATATAAACTCTATATTAGAATATAATTTAGGTAAATACTTATCCATAATATATTTTAATAAAATCAACTTTATTTTTAACTTAATTCATACTTTAAACAATTTTATACATAGCTTAAAACCAAGAATTTAACTATATATAAAATAACCTCTATCCAATTTTCGAAATCTATATCTCATAAAACCATATATATATTTCTTTACAAAACCATAGAAAAATTATTTCAAAAATAATTATATATATACACACCACGGTGCTTGTATATAATTTTCTATCCTATGGTCAAGTGATATGGATATTTGTTATTTCAATCCGCAATTTAAAAATAAAAAATTATGGTTATATATCATTTCAAACCGCAATCACGAATGAGATGAAAATGCATAATAACTTGCAGTTTATAACAATATAAAATACAACATCCATTCATCCAATATCAACCATCAACCATTTATCGCAATCATCATCAAATTCAACAATAGCATCAATATAGAACGGAAAATAAACAACATGTATTAAATAGCAGTTTAATTCAATAATAAATTAAATAACTGTTAACTGGCAGTTTATATGCAATGAATAATTAATTAACAAATTTAAGTGGCAGTTTAAATGCAATGAATAAATTAAATAGCAATTTAATTTAAATAAATGAAATTAACTGAGATGATGATTAAAAATATACCAAACAACCATAAATAAATTTTAAATCACATCATATATCAATTTAACAAAAATTTTTTTTTAGAAGTTGTGAATGGGTTAAGACACTCACCTTTGGAATTTAAATTGAATTTAAACCCAAAAATTTGACAGTCTCCAAATCCGTCCAAACCAGGGCCAAAATGTCTGGAATACAGATATGATCCTAACAAAAGAAACCGCGTGTAAAATGGATTTAGTATGTGGAAGTTATACGTATTATAACATTAACAATTTAAAATTTTAGAAAAAAAAAAGAGAAAAAGAACACGTCACTAACAATTTTCACGCAACAGCCCCAGGTTTCTACATTAACCCACTACCCACGATCGAAATACGAACCGCCTTCGCCCAACGTCGCGTTCCCAAGACCGCCGCCGGCCGTCAAGGCCACGCCCCACCCCTCTAGCCACGCCGCCGACCACCCAGCTCCATCTCGACCACCACCGGTCGTTAAAATCATCGGCCGCTGCCACCTATAAAAATCCTAATCAAATCTACCACCACGATCAGCCGTCAACTTCGCCAGCGAACGACTCCGATCGAATCCCCTCGACGATCTCTACTCAACGGTACCATCAATTTGGCGATCAGACAGAGTCGATTTCGACACAATGGATGGCCGAGAATTCTTCGATTTTTACCGGTCAAACAACAATCCAAAACGAAAAACGAATTACACCATTGAATTATGCTCGTCGATAGCTTCAACATATATTTTTTCCAGATTATTCTAAGGACTTTGAAATTTATGCTTTGGATTTGATTTGGAATTGTGTTAGGATCTAGAGTTTGTTTGTCTGCCATTGAGGAGGAGGAGTTGAGAATAAGATGTATGTACAGCCAAATGAGAATGGAGAAAATTAGGGTTTACAACAACGTATTTATAGATAGATTTGAAATAGAATGGATCAGATAAAATAGATGTACGCACTAACGACGAAATGACACAAAAAGCCCGTTCTGACTCCAGAACGAAGTTGGGTCAACCCATATATCAAAATAGATATTTTAAAATATTTTAAACGCAATGGAAAAGGTTTCAAGTCCAAATTCCATCATATGAACAAGTTATGCAAAAATCAATTTTTTTCAAATTGATTTCAATTAATCTCAATTAAATCGATTTCAAGGCGTTTCGCGTTCGTACGATCAAACGACAAGTCCGATCGTTACGAAACTTGAAACCCTATAATAATTCACCGATACGGATCCGATGAAACTGGTTTCATCGAAATCCGAGTCAATGGCCAAAATGGCTATTTTCTAGTTAATTAAATAAACTAAAATTAATTAAATTAAATTACTTTTCAACTTCAACTCTATAATTAACAATTTCATCAATTTTAACTCTCTTAATCATTTACACTAGTTTAACCAAATTCAAATGTCAATTTAGAGTTGATTAATTTATCAATTTCAGTATTAACTTCCATTTCATAAAATTCAAAAATTATAAATTAAATTTCCCAAAATTCTATTTAATCTACCTTTCATTCTATTTTTCATTTCATTATTATCACGGATGAAATTAACATTGGATTCAAAATATATTACATTGATATTATCACATTCCTTCGTTATTTGAATTAACGTAAAATTTAAACATTATATTTCATTTAATTTCAATAAATCCAATTTATAAAAATAAAAGTAATAAATCTTGATTTCCATTCTTTTTATTTAGTCACTCATTATCTTATGGGTAAATTCAACCTTACTGTAAATCCAATTTCCCTAATGTTTTCCAGTTATCAACTAAATTCATATTAGTGTAGTATTTAATTATGTTTAATTTCAATGGATTTAGATCTAATTCACTAAATTCAATAAATAGGTAAACGATTAGTAATTATCACAAATTGCCTAATTGTTTCCCATTCATATTCTATTATCAAATGACCCATAATAAAATTACTTACCTAACTTTGTCTGTGTCAAATTATAGTTTACAGCGTATTATTACATCAGCTATTTATTTCCTAAATTCGACCAATTACAATCAAATAAAACCTTACACTTGGTGTCCATTAATAGGTATTGCAGTAAATAGGTTATTATTCAACTTGCATAATAAGTTACACTTTATTATAAATTGGATTTAGATGGAATGATTAGTTTGTCTTTCATTAAACTGCTATACTCAAAAATCCACCTTTCTTTGTATTAACTACTATTTCCATATATATTGAAGTTGCAAAATATGTACATTTATTATAATTAGAACCTCAATTAATTTCTTCAAATAGGTTTCACTCCTTTATTTTATCTTATGGAAAAAATATATGTTTCCTTTGCTAATTACATTTGCTCTTTACAATTAAAGTTCTTACCCACATGAATGAGACAATTATTTTCATCTAAATGTAATTGTTTTCCAATATATTGATAAACTTTACTTCCATGCCCTATAATACAACAACTTCCAATACGAAAAATCTTAACATTATTTACAAATATTACCTCAATTAACATTAATATAATATAAAATTATAATTATTGTAACTGATTTCAAATTTTAAATTAACAAGCTACCTAAATAGGCAACATATAGTTACTATTTAATTTACATTTATTAAAAAATTTATTTCCATTTAATAATAGGTAACATACCATAAACATTACCGTTACCCTTTTATCACATAAATAAGCTTTTATTACTCACAATTACTTATATTAATTTGGATCGCACTACATTTATTATTCATCAACTTGCTTAAGCCTTATTCCTAAATTTATGTTCAGTTACTATTGAGCAATATTATTTCATTGGTAAATTTAAATGCCTACTTTTATTTCCTTATTCTAAATTTTTCCCAAATGCAACAATTTACACTTTCCATTATTATAACAATTTGAATTTCATTCTAGTTATATATTTTTATTAATAACTTCACCAATTCAACATTCCCATTTGTTTCTTATATTTAACTTATAACCAAGTATGACAATTCACATTATTTCAATTAATTGCAATTTCATTTTAAATTGTTAATTATAATTACAACTGCTACATTTAATCTCTAACATTCTCTTAAATATAAATTAAAGATTTTTAAAATTTTCTCAACTTTATTACAAAATCTTAATTAAATTAACCAATTTATTTATAAAAATTTACAGGTCGTTATAATAGAAACGTCTAAAAAATGTTTTGAATAGGTTGGAAGATGAGGACCCTCAAAGCTTAAGCCCACCAATCCATAGAATTGATGTGATCCACACTAGGCCCCATCCAGCGAAAGCAAGGGTGCCTAAGCAGCTATATTAAAGAAGCTAAAGAAGGGATCTATTCTATCCATGAGGAACCTCCAATGAATAACGCACCTCTTAATATTCAGATGCCTAATCTAGTTGTCACTCCACAAGAGCTAAGAAAGGGGGTACATCATCCTCATAATGATCCTTTGATGATTACTGCATAAATTGGGTTATCTATTATTTCTAAAATTCTGGTCGAAAATGGGCAGCGCAGTCAATGTAATTTTCAAACACGACTTTGATCAGATGAACATTCCATAACACATGTTAGAGCCAAGCATAGAGCCTATGTTTAGATTCAATAACAAGGGATCAATTCCAGTGGGACAAATAAAGATGCTTGTACAAATGAGAGTGTCGCCAACATGCATAACATTCGAAACTATTTTTGTGATAATCGATCAACCCTCCTACTACAACGCCTTCTTTGGCCAGCCAGCTCTTTATGAGATCGATGCTTTTGTCTCCCCAAAATATCTCATGGTAAATTTCCGACAAAGCGAGGCTGGGGAAATGTCCAAAGAGAGAATTTAGCTATCAGGAAACGTATTTTTCCACTCTTGATCAATATAAAATGGAGTATTCTGCGTACTTTGACTCTTCTACTATTTTACAGCCTTCGGATGATGGATTTTCTCATCCAATATTCGAAGCAAAAATTAAAGTTACTAAATTTAACAAGCATATGTCTCAAAAGTGTTGAATATGCGCTTATATGATTTTTGTTTGATGATAATAAAAATATGTACATTCGTTTAAATGTATTTGATAATATACTATTTTATTTTTCACAGATTAAATAAATATTTGCTGAATAAAATAAATAACACGGAATTTGAATTCAAAGGAATATTTTATTCCAATAAATATTTATTACAACTTTGAATAGTATAATTTCAAGCTCTCACTATACATATACAACTTTGATTACAACATATCACAATTTCATATTTACACAATTTCATATTTACAGTTGACCACACTACATATCACTCACACTCGTATTTATCTTCAACTTCCTTCCAGTTTGAATCCAGCATCTGAGAAATCTGCAAAAATATAAACTAACGCAGTAAAATTGAAAAAGAAATATTTTTACAATTCAAAAATAAATAATTTTGGAAAATATGATTCGCCTCAGTTATTTGGGTTGTTCGTCATAATTTAAATTTGAATTCATCATACACGAACAACTTGTGACATACACAGTGTATTACTGTATATGCCACAAGGCCGTGCACACCGATATATACACTTGATCGATTTACAGGGATAGGTGAGCACATGTCAAACCCAAATGAAAAGCCGGGTTCAACTCATGTGCAGTATATTCAAAATTACGACATGAGCACAAGGTCAAACCCGAGTTTTGAAACTGGATTCAACACAAGGCAACATGACCGAAGGCATAGCAACTGCATAGCGACTGCAGCAGTGACAAGTGCAATTCGAACCAACATGACAGCAATGCACCAATGCAAAATGGAGTGAATGCAACATGATAAACAACCAAAGTGCAACAATGTGCACAGTTCAGACAGGCAGTAGTGAAGTGACTCAAGTAAAATGCAAACCCAAACCATCAAGCCAACACTGCAAGTCCCAACCAATGAATGAACATACATATATGGAACAAAACTGCAAAATGCAAATGAACTCGACCAAGTACACAAGTGCTACAAGCAGCAATGTGCAACTGCAGGTGAACAAATATGCAAATACTAGTGATGCAACTAAGCACAAATCATTTACAACATGTACACAGCAAAGACCAATGAATCAACAATGATTGAAGACTGCAGCATCAATTAAACGGCCAATATATATGCACAGAAGCAACTACAAGGTCAGGGAAGCAACTAAAATGCAACAGAGTATAAACTAAGCCTGTAAGCATCTCAAAGCAAATACAAGTCAAGACAATATGATCGAGTGCAACAGGTCACAGTGAAACCCAAATGACAGTTCAAGTGAATCGAGTTCAAGTCAAACCAACATGATGATAACACAGCAACAATGAAACTGACTCAAAGCACAAAACTGCACAGCAACAGTGAATGGGGCAATGCACAAGATAGTGTACAACATCAACTACACAAAGCCAAGCATGATACAGGTGGTCAGTGAAACAAGTACAAGACTGTACAAACTCAAGCCAATGGAACATACACCAATGAATCATCAATGAGTGCAACAGATGGAACTACAGGAAAGTACAGCAAGCTACAAGTTATATGAAATCAAAGTGACCAAAGTCAAAGCATCAGAGGGAACCATCAATATCCAAACTGCATTTACAAAGCTAAATGTATCAAAGCCGTGTTTTTAACAAGTCAACAGAAAAAGGAACGAAAACCGTGGTCATCACGAAACTGATTCAAAAGCAGCGTCAACCAAGGAATGTGAAAATACGAAAGTGACAAAGTCAGAACAAATCCCCAGCATCAGAATATAATCGAACGGCCGAACAACTGATTTGACAAATTCAAATAAGTTTATACGAACGCAAGAATAGGATTTCGAAACCTATATATAACCCTAATCATCATCGGCAATCAATGTGTGATTCGAGCTCAAGCAACAGAGAACAATATCAATAACTCGAATCAAAGGTCGAGCAAAAATCAACATCGAAAAAGGAAAAATCGCATACCATTTTTGACAATTAACTCGACCAAATTGAGGTAGCCGTAAAGCAAAGAGAAGAGAGCATCGATCGACCAAGCAAGAACGAAATCATCATTCGATCGTGCCAAATTAAGTCGGCAACTTCAATTTTTCCAAGCCCTAAATTTAGAGACGAACGAAGATCAAAGCCGCCATTTTTCTCAAGATATTCAGAGTGAAGAATAAAAAAAGGACCGGGCTAAGGAAAACAAAGAAAAGGGACGGCTTTGATAAAAGGGTTTTTTATTTTATGTTTAAAGGGTTATAGGTTTTAAAATTAGGGATATTTTATTTTAAATTGTTTTTAATTTGTAATTTTCTTTTTTAAACCGTTTATTTTTCTAGTGTGTGACTAAGGGACAAGCTACGTGGCGTAGCTTGAGAATTCGCAACTCGGTAGTTGAGTTGTGGCAAGGTTTTGAGCGTAGAGTTAGATTAGTCAATAGCGGGTATAGCGAGTTTACGTGTGTAAGCGAGGGACTATCTAATTTCTAGTAGAAACCTTGGGGCAGCACGTAGGCAGGGTTTTGCCGAAGCTGGGTAAATTCTGTGTTGTTCTATTTTTTCTGTTATTTATATTCTGCGATATCTGTGCAGCTATTCTGTGATCTGAATTGAATATTTTATAAGCTTCCGCGATTAATTTTTTATAATTAATACTATCACCCTATTCACCCCCCCTCTAGGGTGAAATCGATCCTACAAAAAGTACATTCACTTTAGAGGCAAGAGGAAGAGAATTGATTCAAACTGAGCGAAGCAGGCCCAATAGTCACAGATTTTGATTGTTAAGGAGAAACAGAGAGGATAAAACCCATAGAGGATCTTGAGGAAGCGTATATTGAGTCAGATGATGCTACCAAAGTGTTTAAGGTGGGAAAAGTCTTAAGGTGATTTAAAAAAGGATTTGACACAATTTCTCAAAGTCAATAAAGATGTCTTTGCTAGGTCACATTCCGTTATGGTGGGAATTGATCCAATGGTTATGTGTCATGCCCTCAGTGTTAATCTAGAAGCAACTCCCATAAGATAGAGAAAGACACAAATGGATGAAGTTCGATCAGAAGATTTGAAAGAAGAAGTTAACAAACTCCTCGAAAATGGATTTATATGGGAAGTATACTACCCAAAAGGGTTAGCCAGTCCAGTACTAGTGAAGAAATCAAATGGAAAATGAAAAACTTGCATCGACTATACGGATTTGAACAAAGCATGCCCAAAAGATTATTTCCCATTGCCACAAATAGATCAATTACTAGACGCCACAAGCGGATACAAATTGTTATCTCTCATGGATGCCTATTAAGGGTATAACCAAATACCAATTTTCAAACTAGATGAGGAGCATACTAGCTACATAACCGAGTGGTGGATTTACTGTTACAAAGCAATGTCCTTTGGATTGAAAAATGCAGGTGCAACATAGCAAAGGTTGATCCATCGACTGTTTAAGGAGCAAATCGACTGAAACATGAAAGTTTATGTGGACGATATGCTGGTAAAGTCATGTGAGCCCGAAAATCATCTTAAAGATTTGGAAGCGATGTTCAAGGTATTGCAGAAATATAAAATGAAACTAAACCCACAAAAATATTCTTTTGAAGTTCATTTTGGAAAGTTTCTAGGATAGCTTGTTAGTGCCCAAGGAACAAAATCCAATACAGATCAAATTCAAGCCATTAAAGACATGACTGAACCAAAAACTGGTAAGGAAGTGATGAGTTTGAATGGAAGGGTAGCTGCCCTAAGCTTATTCATTTCTAAAGCGACTGATTAGTATATATCCTTCTTTGATGTGATCAAGAAGAAGAACTTCGAATGGGGAGAAGGTTGCAGGAAAGCCTTTTAGGAATTAAAAAGCCATTTGGAAAAATCGCCGATACTTTCAAGTCACAAGAATGGAGAGATCTTACACCTATACATGGCAGTATAAGAACATGTAATCAGCTCAATGCTCATTAGAGAAGGGAGTGGCACACATCTTCCGGTATATTGCGTAAGCAGAGGTTCGCTGCCAGGTTATAGAAAATTTAGCCTATTGCTTGATTCTTACAGCTTGAAAGCTTAGGGCATACTTACAAGCACGCTCGATTAGGTTATTAACCAACTTCCGTCTAAAGCAAGCTTTTAGTAAACCCGAAACTTCTGGCAGGCTGGTAAAATGGGGGTCGAGCTCAGTCAATATGACGTAGAGTTTCAACCACGAGCACAATCAAGGGACAAGCATTAGTAGACTTTGTTAATGAGTGCACTAGCTTCATTAAGGAGTAATCACGAGCAACAATCAAAGGACAAGCATTAGCGGACTTTGTTAATGAGTGCACTAGCTTCATTAAGGAGTAATCAGAGAAGGAGAAAGATCAAAAGCCCATGTGGCAATTATTTGTTGATGGTGCATCAAATGCACAAGTGGCTGGAGCAAGGTATGCAATCATAACACCATATGGACATCGTTTGCGTTACGCCATGAAATTGGTATTCCCTGCAACAAATAATGTGCCAGAATATGAATCTTTGTTAGCGGGATTAACCTTAGCATTAGAGCTAAAGATTCCAAAGATAATCTTTAGTGATTTTCAAATAATAGCGAACCAAGTGAAATAGGAATATCAAACAAAGGATCCCAGGTTATCTTTATATGTAAAAATGATACTGAGAATGCTCTCTTTATTCGAAGGCTTTTCAATACACCAGGTCCCAAGAGTAGAAAACTCACAAGCAGACTCCCTAACAAAACTAGCAAGCTTATAAGGAGCCCCGGAGACACGTATTGTTCCGTGTGATATCAGGAAATTCCAAGTATTGAAGAGGAGGCATCCAAACAAGGGAAAGAATTGTTCGTTCTAACAAGGTCTTAAGCAAAATCTAAAGGGGAAGAAAGAAGAGAAAGTGATAAAGAAATATCAGGTAAAAGGGTCGACCAACCTTGTCCAAATAACATATATCGTAACACATGGATGTCACACACTGTGGAATACCTTATTAGAGGAATACTTTCGTCAGAAAAAGGTGAGGCAAGGAATCAAAAGACGGGCTCCAATCTTCATAATAATGGACGGAATCCTGTATAAAAAGGGATATACTCTTCCCTACCCTAGATGTGTAAGCATGAATGAAGGAATAAAAATAATGGCTGATGCACATAAAGGATTTTTTTGGGGATCATTCAAATTGATCAAAGTTGGCAAAGAAAATAATGAGGCAAGGATTTTATTGGCCACGTTTGGTAAGCCAAGCCATCAAACATGTGAAAAGATGTGAAAAGTGTCTGAAATATTCAAAGATCCCTAGATTACCCCAATTTAGTTGACTCCCATAACAAGTCCATAGCCCTTTGGGGAATAGATTTAATCGGCCCGTTACCAATTTCGAAAGTAGTGGCAAAGTGTGTCATAGTTTCCATTGACTATTTCACCAAATAGGTAGAAGCGGAACTGCTTTCAAAGATTACTTTCGGGAAGGTGCTAAGCTTCGTTATTAAGAATACCATAACCAGATTTGGGATTCCACAGAAGATAATCTCTTATATTTGAACACAATTTGAGAGTGAATAATTCTTCCACTTTTTCTATAAGAATGGAATTATTGAAAAAAACTCATCTATCGCACATCCAAAAGAAATTGAAGCAGTTGGGGCTGTGAATAAAAACATAAAGACAATTCTAAATAAGCGGCTAAACAAGGCAAAACGAAATTGGGTAGAAGATCTGCCACTTGTACTATGGGTTTACCTAACTTCCACTAGGATAGCAATAGGACATACCCCTTACTTTTTAACATATGGGTGTAAGGCGGTGTTACCAATTGAATTGAGATACCCTCAAACCGAAGGATTTCCTATGCATTCGATAAAAACCAAGAACTGAAAAGAGAATAATTAGACTTGATACATGAATTAAGAGATGAACCAGCGGTAAGAACTGCCAAGTATCAGAGAAGAATCTCATGGTATTACAATTCAAGAGTAACAACTAGATCATTTCACGAATGGGATTTGGTACTCCGTAAAGTAATGGACAATATCAGAAATCCTACAGATGGACCCTTGGGACCAAACTCGGAGGGATCACTAATCGTTTGCAAACTAATTCCCCCTGGAGCTTACAAACTGTATCGGCCAAACGGTAATACGTTTAAAGAACATTGAATGCCGAACATTTGAGGCCATAAATTCCAAAAATAAACGAATAAAGCATTTCTTTCTTCAAAAAGAAAATCTACATGTTTGGGGGCAAAATACTCCTTATATTTGGATACTACCTAAGATGGTAGAAAAGCCTCTGTCCGCATCGAGATGGCCAGGGCAGAGCACATCCTGGAGGGAGGTCAGGTAAGCCTTTAGCCACGCCATACGATTGCAAGATTAAAGCACCGAACACGCCGTTGGACATGCTTCTGGTCAGGTTAAGGTACCTCTTGGAGGAAGGACGGAGTAAGCCTCTATCCACGCCATAAGATGGCTAGGTTAAAGCACCGAACAAGCTCTTATCTGTGCCATGCTATGGCCAGTGTAAAGAATGTCCTGGAGGAAGGACGGATTAAGCAATTATCCGCACCATAAGATGGCAAAGATAAAGCACCAAACAGCCCCTGTCCGCGTCGCTAAAAGGCCAGGGTAGGACGCCTCCTGGAAGGAGGTCGGGCACATCCTTGGTTCTAATCTCTAAGATGAGCTAACTAAGAGCACCGGACAACAATTGACTAAGACGTCTAGGACTAAGAAGATGTAACAACCCAGGAATTTCTCACCAATTTGTAATCATCGTCATTTCGATTAATGGTGATAGTTATTCCTGTTGGAATTTTATTGGGTTGAAATTCTTTTAATATATGGTTAAAAGTGAATGCGGGCTTTAAAATAATGTTGGCCCATGTTTTTCTTGGGGCCGTGATGCTTATCCACTATTATACCGTTCCCCTCTCTTTCTCGTTTCATTCATTCAATAAAACCCTAACAAAAGAAAAGAAAGTAAATGACGGCCTCAAAAATTTTCTTCGTTCGATCAAATGAGGGCTTTCGCTCCTTCGTCCCAAATTAGGGTTTCGATTTCGATTTCGATTTCGTTCGTCTTCGGGAGGCCACGGCTTCGACTTCCTTTCTCTATCGGTTGCTCGTCTCTGAGAAGCTTCGGCCACTTGATTCGAGTTCGCCTTCGCATCGATCTAGTTCAAGGTGAGTGAACTATCACTCACGTCTAATTCCTGCTTAGTATTGTGTTCATGTTGTTCAACTTTGTTTCGATGTCGATAATTTTTATTTGCCTAGTTTCGATTTCTATTATCCACGGCATTGAGTAAACAAGTGATTCTGTAGCTTGAGTACAGTGTAATGTAAACGGCAGATGATTTTGAGTATTTTCTGTTGGCATCGGCTATAACATGAATCTTATTTCTGACTTCGGTCACTTGTTTTTGTGGACTTTCGGTTGGTTGAAAATGCTATGCTTCGGCCTTGATTTTGTGGTGAACCTGTTATCTACATGTTTTGGTTGACTTTGACATTGGCTTGATTCTTTGATTTGACACTGCAATTCCATTTTCTCTGTAGCATACTGTGGCTTCATGTTGTATTCAGTTTGCATTAATCCGTAGCTGGGTTCATGTTGTGTTCATTTGACTCATTACTGTTGTGTGCTGTGTTGCCATACTTTTGGTGCTCTCACCTTCACTCGGCTATGCTTGCAATGCCCACTTCGTTTTACGGATGCATACAGTTGAGCTCCTGTGTTGGCATTGATTTATTGTCACTATCTTTTATACATGCTGCATTTTTGAGTCCACTGGCATGTTTCGGGTTCATTTGCATAGTGCAGTTTGTGTCTGGCCATGTTTCATCTCTAGCCAAGCTTAGTACGGGTGCACTGTCTAGGTGGTTTCATCGAGTAAATCCTCATATAGGTTGTCTGCACTTACATACCTCATAGTGGTTGTTGCCACTGTCTATTTCAATTTGCATGCAGTTCACTGTGCAGCCTTGCTCATTGTTACTTTGGTCTTGGTTGCGGTATTGAGTTGTTTTCATGATGTAGTATCATCATATTGCATTATACAGTTTTCACTTTTGAACTACATGTGTATTGTTATTGGTGCCGTGTATCTATTGCCTCCATGTTCTTGTACATTGGTACTGCTCCCTGTTCTTATGCATTCGTGCCATGTTGTGCATATGTACATTGGTGACTCTGTGTATGATATCACCTCTATTGGTCTATATGTTTGCATTTCCATGTTTCACCTTGGTTTCATTTTTATCCATGTGCAAATAGTAGTGTACATCCATTGTGTACATTTGGGTTCGCATTCATGTTGTTTAGGTTTGACCTTGTTGATTCCTTTGCATTACTGTTAGCTCTGGGCTTCATTGACCACTCTTGTTGTTCCTGCTTACATTTTGAATTTGGTTAGATGGTACTTACCAGTTGAGTTTGAGTCGTATAACTCAAACTCAATCTCGAGCTGGTACCAGTTGCTTTTTATTTGCCGAGCTTTAGTGTAATTCCATATGTTGTAGTGGCGAGGCAGTGCATGCGTGCGTGTACTGCAGCCACACAGTATTGACATTATTTTATAGTACTTGTGTTGATTCCGATATTTTGGATTTGACCTTGTGCTTGATTGTGAATTTTCATTGTGCACATACGCGCACATTTTCCATGTCATTCTGCTGTGACGTCGAGGCCATGGCATCGATATTTAATTCTTCATTGATTTTGGTTCATTGATCTTTGGGGTACACCAAGGCGGTGCACGCAAGCGTGAACTGCAGCCACACGGTATTGTTTGTATTGATATTCTATTTTGTTTTGATTGATTGATCTTCTGCGTATTCCATATGCTGTAGTGGCGAGGCAGTGCACGCGTGCGTGTATTGCAGCCCTACTCGAATTGATATTGTAATTGATATTACAATTATTTGAATTGTTTTGTGTGTCCAATTCAATATTTTGAATTGTATTTTTGATTTGGTTTAATTTGATGATTTTGTTGGTATCTAATTATCGTTTTGATAATTAGATTATGAGTTTCTAATTATATATTTAATAATTAGATTTTGTGGTTAATTGTCTTTTGGTAATTCTGTTGTTTTCTAAATGATCTTCATTGATAATCTTTTTAATTTATCTTCGTTGATAATTCGGATTTGCTGATTTGTTGTTTAACACCGTTACGTGTTATATTTACCTTATCTGATTTACTTATTTAAGGATCGGATAGATGAGGTTTATTGTGACCGTCGTCTATTTGTTACTTAATTATTATTGCTTCTATGCACTAATAACTGAGTTTGAATTAGACCGACCCATGTATTATTTTCTTTTGAATTTAATACTCGGGTCAGACCGAGTATTTACAGGTTGTAGATATCTTGTTTTGGGTTGCTGCTAGAGCTATGAAGTCTTTTCATACTTTTGGAGTAGTCGTTGTCTTAGTATAGGATGTTATGTATTCATGTATGTTAATCACGATAATGCACTTGTGTATATAACTTCCTGAGTCGACAGTTGTAATTGTTTCATATGTATTGTAGCATATGTATTGTAACTAACATCAGTTATTATATATATGAGACTTTTTGTTTTATCTGTGTTCCGCATTTATATTATCTGTGTTATTATTATATATTTTTTCCTAAACTATTATGAACCATGGTAGTTCATTTTATACTGGAATTGGGTATGTCGATGCGATTAAATAAATCAGAGATGAAAAATATGTACCACTCCTATCGAGATAACCAATACTAGTGTAAGGCCAAACTACGGATGGCCGCTCCTCAACAGCCTTATTCTCCGTGATAGTTGATAGCATTACACCGTAGCGTTCTTGGCTAGTGTGGGTATAGAGGTGGGGCGTCATAGCTTGGTATCAAAGCCTGGGGTTTAAGACAAATATAAAACATAACTTCGATGGAACATGTGTTACAACTATTTGTCGATGTTTTATCTCACATCTTTGTCTTTGCTTATCTTTAATTGTTAGGTATGAATTCCTAACGCTTATTCATGTGCATTTGATTTTTGATTTCGTGAAAGTATTTTGGCTTCGGTCTCCATTTGCTTTGCGAACTCAAATTGGGTTTTTGATGGTGAGGATTTTGTTCTTGTGTTTTTGGCTTTGAGTTGATTTAGCCGATATTGATTTTGTTCGAATTTGGCCAATTAAAGCTATTTTGACCTCTGGACTTTGTTCCACTTTTGTGCTATGCTATGGGTGTCATTGTGTACCTGTTACACTGATGAAAAATAGCTCGACCGGTTGCAAATTGAGCGATTTTGATTTTTCACTCACATCTAGTTTGAATCTCAGCGATTTTGAACTTGACATTTTGTGTTTTCCTCGGCTTGATTTCCATTCGACTTCGGTCACTTTGTTTTCATGAAATTTCTAGTTTCTTGATTTCCAAGACTCTGACTTTGTTTGCCGTTGAATTCTTTGATGAGGATGTTGATTCGTTTTGTACTCGACTGTGCCAATAATTGTTGACTTCGGCATTGACTTGATTTTTATTTTTGTTGAAGTCATTTATGCATTTATGCTCGTTTTGCTTTGTTTTTCCAATTGTTAATCGATTCTTCTTTTCCGGTTAGTTGTTATAACTTCTATTTCTGGAATTTTTGGGTATTTCTACTTTGATGGATTTGGAATCGAATTCTTTGGATTTTGTTCACATCTTCGAATGTGAATTTTAGTGAATTGATTTGGTTTCCAAATTTAATCGATTCGTGTTAATTCCCCGATTTGTTGCTATCATTTATTAGCGACTTTGGTGACATTTTCTTCGGGATTTTCGTGAACATATCTTTTGATGAATTCGGTATCGATTTCTTTGGATTCTGTTCACGTCTTCATATGTGAATTCTTGTGATTGATTGTTTCTACAATCATTTTTGTGATTTGTCACTTTAAAAATATAAAGGTTTCAATGCTAGTAGTAAATATCAAAACACTTTCATCAAAACAATTTCAACACTATTTTAGTACAAAGCTCTTTTCCTAAACCGTTTTCCAATCTATTAGTATATACAAACCTTTATCTCACTCGGATGAGAAATCTAATTAAACGACTTAGTAAAACAAGTGGTATGAAACGCTTGCGTTTGCTTCGTCGGTTAATTCTTCGACTTGTTCGATTGAACCTTTTGTGACAATTTTCTAGTGAAGATCTACAGTTTGTTCGTAAATATTTAAGTTAAACAAGTGGTTATGGGACATGAAGCTAAACTTTTATATTTAGTAACTTAGTGTAATTGACATTACTTGATGATCATGACGATCATTTTTGTGTTTTAGACTAGCAACTGTGCGATGTCTCTTTGTCTGCGAGGGAGACTAGACCCCGCTCTTGTGATGTTTCGCCATCGCATTTGTGTGATGTTTCGCCATCACATATCTGGGGTAGCGCCGCACGGTCTTCGGGCCATTCGTGTGTCAAAATTTAATTGTTGGCCACCATGAGATAGCGTCTCGTTTTGTGATACCGATTGGTGAGTTTTCATGCTCCCATTTTGTGATAGGCCTTCCCCTTTTTATGATTTAGACTAGCGATTATGCGATGTCTCTTTGTCTGCGAGGGAGACTAAACCCCGCTTGTGTGCAGTTTCTACTCACATAGAAGTGGGGTAGTACCCCACAGTCTTCGGACACTTCGTGTGTCAAAATTTAATGGTTAGCCACCATGAGATAGTGTCTCGTTTTGTGATACTGGTGTGGTCAGTTTTCATACTCCCGTTTTGTGATAGGCCTCCCCCCCTCTTTGTGTTTTCTGGATTTCTTATGTAGATTTCTAGAATTTGTGTTTTCTGGATTTCTTGTGTAGATTTCTAGGATTTGTGTTTTCTGGATTTCTTGTGTAGATTTCTAGAATTTGTGTTTTCTGGATTTCTTGTGATGATTTCTAGAATTTTTGCTTCACCAATTTTCGTGATTTCTATTGATAAGATTTATCAATTTTTGTGCATTGGTAAATTCGTGTGTCATTGACTTGTTATGAATACAAGTCTAGGGTATGATACCCCTTTCTATCATTGAGAAGATTCTTGTGACATTTTTGATGAATGAAAATTCATTAGTATTATATTTTGATGCCAATTATTTTGATGAGATTTTGACGTATTAACTTCAGTAACCGTCAATTTTAAAATGGATTTTCAAGCGGTTATCCCGCGATGCTTATTTTGTTGTCCGTTTTTACGGTATTTTGAGAAGTGCAATTTCCTTGTCGAAGTTGCTACTGATGTTGCTGTTTTAATCACGTGTTTTAAAAATTGTTTCAAAATAAAAATCGTTTCCAAAAATTTTACGGTTTACGTTTTCGAAAGATTGAGGAAGCGATTTAAACATTTCAGAAAAATCGAGGACTATGACCCCTTTCTTTTGCTGGTTCGCTTAGTTCCTGAGTTGTTCGTTTGAGAATGTAAATTATTATTTTTATAAAATAAATGAAAATTGTTTTCAGAAGTTTTGCACTTTGCGCTTTCAAAAGAATAAGGAAGCGATTTAAACGTTTCAGAAAAATCGAGGACTATGACCCCTTTCTTTTACTGATTCGCTTAATTCCGGACTTGTCCATTTGAGAATGTGAAATGTTATTTTTAGAATACACAATTTTGCACTTTCAAGGAAACGATGAAGTGAATTAAACGATTTAGTAAAACTCATGGTTATGGGACATGTGCGTTTGCTATTTCGGTTAATTCCGGATTCGTTAATTGAAATATTTGTTGTTTCTGATTATCGTTTTTTTTGATAATCAGATAATTGTGGTTTCTGATTATTGTTTTTGATAATCGGATAATTGTGATTTCTGATTTTCGTTTTTGATAATTGGATGTTTGTGATTTTTGATTTATCGTTTTTGATAATCAGTTATTTGTTGTTTCTGATTATCTCTTATGATAATTAGATATTTGAGATTTAGTTATCGTTTTTGATAATTAAGTATTTGTTGTTTCCGATTATCGTGTTTGATAATTGGATATTTGTTGATTTGAGATTTCTAATTATCGTTTTTGGTAATTAGATATTTGTAATTTTGCGACTTGTGATTTTGTTTTCTAATTATCTTTGTTGATAATTAGATTTTGCTGTCTTTTAATTATCGTATGGATGATTAGATATTGCTATATTGTGATTTCTGTATTCTGATTATCTATTTGATAACTAAATTTTGTAGAGAATTTGTGAATTTCTTTTATGAAATTAAAAGATTTCTTTGGTGTTTATATTGTACTACGCCGGTGTACCGGCTCAATTTTCTGCTATTCATGACGTTTTCCACGTCTTCCAATTACGGAAATGCCTTAGGAATTTCCGAATTTTATTCTTGAGCCCAGTGTTATTGAAGAAATGGAAGTTTTGCCTATTTGACTTTTGAGCAACCTTCTATTCACATCATTGCTTCGGGGGTGTAGCACCTTCGAAATAAAGATGTTTTTCTTGCGGAGGTTCAATGGTTCTCAAATCCTAAGGATTGCACTTAGGAATCCTGAGAATTCATCGAGAAAACACGTTCAGGCTTGTCATGATGTTCTTTCAAGCTCTTCATGGTGAACTTGCTATTTCAAATTTCTTCATCTTGGGATGATGTTCTTTATGGTTGTTACCATTTGTTCATTTATTCCTTATGATTGCGAGGACGCAATTTCTTTAAGGAGCGGAGTCTGTAACAACCCAGGAATTTCTCACCAATTTGTAATCATCGTCATTTCGATTAATGGTGATAGTTATTGCTGTTGGAATTTTATTGGGTTGAAATTCTTTTAATATATGGTTAAAAGTGAATGCAGGCTTTAAAATAATGCTGGCCCATGTTTTTCTTAGGGTCGTGATGCTTATCCACTATTATACTGTTCCCCTCTCTTTCTCGTTTCATTTATTCGTTAAAACCCTAACAAAAGAAAAGAAAATAAATGGCGGCCTCAAAAATTTTCTTCGTTCGATCAAATGAGGGCTTTCGCTCCTTCGTCCTAAATTAGGGTTTCGATTTCGATTTCGCTCATCTTCGGGAGGCCATGGCTTCGACTTCCTTACTCTATCGGTTGCTCGTCTCTGAGAAGCTTTGGCCACTTGATTCGAGTTCGCCTTCGCTTCGATCTAGTTCAAGGTGAGTGAACTATCACTCACATCTAATTCCTGCTTAGTATTGTGTTCATGTTGTTCAACTTTGTTTCGATGTCGATGATTTTTATTTGCCTTGGTTCGATTTCTATTATCCACGGTTTTGAGTAGTAAGGTGATTATGTAGCTTGAGTACAGTGTAATGTAAACGGCAGATGATTTTGAGTATTTTCTGTTGGCATCGACTTTAACATGAATCTTATTTCTGACTTCAATTTGATTTTTGACTTCGGTCACTTGTTTTTGTGGACTTTCGGTTGGTTGAAAATGCTATGCTTCGGCCTTGATTTTGTGGTGAACCTGTTATCTACTTGTTTTGGTTGACTTTGACATTGGCTTGATTCTTTGATTTGATACTGCAATTCCATTTTCTCTATAGCATACTGTGGCTTCATGTTGTATTCAGTTTGCATTAATCCATAGCTGGGTTCATGTTGCGTTCATTTGACTCATTACTGTTGTGTGCTGTGGTGCCATACTTTTGGTGCTCTCACCTTCACTCGGCTATGCTTGCATTGCCCACTTCATTTTACGGTTGCATACAGTTGAGTTCCTGTGTTGGCATTGATTTATTGTCACTGTCTTGTATACATGCTGCATTTTTGAGTCCACTGGCATGTTTCACGTTAATTTGCATAGTGCAGTTGTGTCTGGCCATGTTGCATCTCTGGCCAAGCTTTGTACTGGTGCACTGTCTTGGTGGTTTCATCGAGTAAATCCTCATGTAGGTTGTCTCCACTTATATACCTCATAGTGGTTGTTGCCACTGTCTATTTCAATTTGCATGCAGTTCACTGTGCAGCCTTGCTCATTGTTACTTTGGTCTTGGTTGCGGCATTGAGTTGTTTTCATGATGTAATATCATCATATTGCATTATACAGTTTTCACTTTTGAACTACATGTGTATTGTTATTGGTGCCGTGTATCTATTGCCTCCATGTTCTTGTACATTGGTACTGCTCCCTGTTCTTATGCATTCGTGCCATGTTGTGCATATGTACATTGGTGACTCTGTGTATGATATCACCTCTATTGGTCTATATGTTTGCAGTTCCATGTTGCACCTTGGTTTCATTTTTATCCATGTGCAAATAGTAGTGTACATCCATTGTGTACATTTGGGTTCGCATTCATGTTGTTTAGGCTTGACCTTGTTGATTCCTTTGCATTACTGTTAGCTCTAGGCTTCATTGACCACTCTTGTTGTTCCTGCTTACATTTTGAATTTGGTTAGATGGTACTAACCAGTTGAGTTTGAGTCGTGTAATGACCCGCTATTTTGGACCATTCAAATCGAGAATAAAACCATATATGTCCGACTTGAATAATTCAAAATACCGAATTGTTAATTAAAATTTGGCAAAACTTAAAATATACAGTAAATAAATCAATCACAGATCACAGAGTACTATAATGCAGCGGAATAGATAAAGAATAGTAGTTCATGAAGCTACTATATATATCAGAGTTAGAAAAATACAACCGAATAGTTCAAATGCAGTGAAGTCTCCAATGCAACAGATGACTTCCCTGAACCAATCAACTGGAAAGGCTGGAATCTAAATCGATAGTTGGATTTCCAAATGAATCTTCGAACTCCAAAGGTGAGTCTCAAATGCTGTATCACTCAGTCTGACCTGAGCGTAAAGCAAAACACAAAACACTCGAGTCAGGATTAACATTCTTATATCTATAAATCTAACTCAAGTGAAATATCAACTGAAATATAATTAACTTACGGGACGTTTGGGATAACCATCCTCTAAGGGTCCATGGAACTATTTATAAGGTAGAAATATACACTATAACACCGATGTCATTTCAAATTAATTTATACTTCACAACAAAAAATATCTTTTCATTTCATATATATATTTTCCAAAATATACATAAATATTTATAGAGTAGAATATTTGTAGTTTCCTCAACTTAACAAATCATTTTCAAAGTCAACCCGACCTTCCCATTCAAATTAAATTCAATTCAATTTTATCAATTTAAATTCAATTCAATTCCTAAAATAACCACTTAAATTTTATCGATCTCAAATTCGAATTTGTAGTCACCAATTACCCTTTTATATTCAATATATTTCAAACCTTGAGTATTTAATAATTTCAAAACTAAGGTTGGAATTTATATTCAACAATTTATTGTCTTATTATTTAGTTTTAAAATGTTCACCAAATAAATCCCTAAAATAAAACTCAAATTTCTAACAAATAGATATTTCCATTAATTTATTTATACTAGAAATATTCATTTAATTTATTTTGAGGAAAAATCCAGTTATAAATATCGTACCTTTAAATTTCCCATTCAATAATTTCAAATCGATTTAACTAAATAAAATTCTTAATTTAATACCATTTCAGCTAAATCCAAATTTTATCTCCCCACCTCTATTTATCCCAATTATTGCAAAAATCTATTTGAAATATAATTTACATAAATACTTAACCATATTATTAAATCAATCTAATTTAAAACAATTATTACGACTAAATCTGTATATACAACTTTCATTGATATAATATCTTAAGAATCAAATTTATTAAACCATATATTTCTTTCCAAAATTATATAAATTATTTTCAAAATATTTATATGGACCAACGGTGCCTGTATATATTTCCTATCATATAGTCAAGGGCTACGGATATTTATCATTTCAATCCGTATACTAAATATATACGGGTGGATATCATTTCAACACGTAATCCCAAATTCAACTAAATGAAAATCGCTTGGGTTTATCATTTCAACCCATAACGATTTTCTCCTACTGGGAACTTACAGAGTGATAACAGAAAATACAATAAAATAACAGGCATATATCATCAATAACAATATAATATAAACAACAGGATATGGTGTCATATCTCGCAAGTCAACAGTTACAGATAATAGCATATATAAAAAAAAATTAAATAACTACAGCAGCATATTTCAATTGTCATTTCAATTGAAATCCAATTTAATGAATAAAAGAATGTTAATCGTGAGTGATTACTCACCTTTTGAGGCTAGAGAGGATAGACAACTGAACAAGCTACGAATTCCAAAGCAAAGTGAAATGGGCATGAATTTGATGGACAAAGCTGATAGATCGCAAATAGAGGAATTTAAATCAGGACAGGATCGAGGTAGATGATGGATATAGGTGAACTTAAATATAACTATAAATATCATATCCTAAATCTAAATACATTTACAATTTAAAATATATAAGTATTTCGAAATCATTGTTTTAACAAAACTTTTATATATTAAACTCAACATATATACATAAGATATTTAAAATAAATACTAATACATTATAATCATTTCTACCTAACATATCCTTTAAATTTTTAAGGTTATCTTAACAATTATGCAAGCTTATAACAATGCAGACCAACAGCTATATATCCATAACCAAAAATCTGGGTACACAACCACAAACATGAATACATAATACATAAAAGAATTCACGTCGTTACTTATAACACGTCGGCACAGAAAAACAAATAAGGCCATGGTATAAACCGTACGCAATATGCTTTTGAAATACTATTTTTATAATATATCTATGTTATATCAGTGGCTTCCAAAATTTATATCCCTGTCGAAACTTATAAATTGAGTACCCTTTTATTCATAATTGAGAATTAGATATATTACTGTTTGTTTGAAATGAGTGATTACTATTTATGTACTAACAGAATGTTAAATAAGCCAATGTGTGACTAAATTAATATGAATATTATAAGCTTTATAATTTCATTCCTGAAGGGTCCATAGATTTTGTTCGCCTAGTAACCACATAAACAAAGCTTCATCTCTATATGTACAAATATCCAAGTATACAAAAAATTACTGTACGCTATTTATTAGTCTACATATAGAAATTTTGTGACTCTGTATAGACTTCAACACGGTAACTTATCAAACTGTGTGTACTCAGCATCCATGGGTGAAACATTATTATAACAGGTGTTAAAATATATATAATATTTCCCATGCGTATAACATATATAAGAAGACTCGGCAAACTTATGCACATACAAATGCCAATAAACAATATTCTTCATAACACATTGTTATCTTATTATTATTATTATTATTATTTAAATATCCTTCATATAACAAAGTATATGTCTTAAAACTCATATAATAAAAAGTACGTATACTATAAATTTTCCAAAACTTTGTTCGAAATATACTATATACAAATCATATACAACTTATAATTTAAAAATAAACACATAAGTTACAACATCTCTATATACACGCATAACTTCTATAGCATAAAGTCCTATACGTATCAAATTTTAAAACTGGAAGATATGAGAACAAAGGAACTAACTCGGCTATAAAGTGAAATAGAGGATACATACGTATAAGCTAAAATATAAATAACTAGAGCTAAAAAAATAAACAACTGAAATACTTTAAAACTTCTTATAAACACCATAATATAAAGCACGCCTATGTGCTGCTTACCCAACAAGAAGGAGAGCAAGGCCACGGAAGCTCGGCCTTACTGTTGTTCACGGTTTGAGGAGGAAGCAGCCGGTGGCTTCACGGCTAGGGAGAGGGGAAAGGGATGGAAGCGGGGAAGAGCGGCCGGAGTTGGTGAAGTGAAGGGTCAGGTCCGAGCACTCAAGGGTTGAGAGTGGACGTGGCTGCTGGATGGAAAGCTCCGACCTCGGGTTTGAGTGCGTCGGAAGACGAGGTTGCACGCGGGTAAGGTGGTTACAGGCAAAAATCAAACGAGAGGCTGAGCACGTGGAAGAAGGTGAGGGTGCTTGCATTACTGGGAAGAGAGGCTACACGAAGGGTGGAGGAGGTTACATGCTTGGTGCTGGTCAGGGTGCAGAGGCTGATGTCAACTAGGGGGGAAAGGAAATCTTTTTTTTTAATTCAAGCCGAGAGTAACGGCAACATAGTGGGGAAGGAGATGAGTGGGGAGGAGATTGCTACAGGTGATGGGAAAAATGTATTTGTAGGGGAAAAGAATATGAGGCTACAACACGTAAATCAAGCTAAATATTTAAAAGGAAGGAAAAAGTTGTAAAGGCAAAATTAATGAAAATGTAAACCGTTGTCAATTAAAAGCATACAAATTTTATGCATTGATTTTTGGAACCGACTAAGGGATGGCAACGATCACTGAGCTGAAAATAAAAGCAGTAAATCTTTGTTTGCACAGTACGTTTGATTTTTTTTCTCAACGGCTATGGGATTTCAACAGCTGGATTTTTAGTAACTGATGAAATAAATAAAGGTGAAACGGCAACAAATCTATCAATCAAGGGAGAATAAAAAGGCAACAGAGAAGCAACGGTCCCTCATTTATTTAGCTGACAAATATCAAAGCAATTGATTGATGCGCATTTTAAATTTTTGAAACGCGAAAGAAATCAAATGGTCACGGATCCGGTATCGATACGGTTACCGGTTTCGTGAATTCCTCTGTGTACCGGACTTCAAAACATAGAAATAAATATACCGTAGAGATCCGCTTGACGAGACGATCAAAACGGTATATAGATATCGGTGGTACGATCATCTGATCAAAAGTCGATAATCGGTATCAGAAATGCAGTTATTTTGCCAGAGATAAGGTAAACGGAGTAATAGAAGTACGAATTTTGAAAAACGATAGATGACGTCTCAGTCAGAAGTTGATTTAGAATTTTTCTATGGAAAAATATTCAGGTTTGGAAATAAATTTATTATCATCAATTATTGGCTGATTAGAATTAAATAGAATTATAAAATAAATAAACTTTATAAAATAAATTAAAAATTTACCGTTTGCTATATTTAATTATACGAAATCCAAATATTAACTTCTTATTTGCAAATTAATTTATTTAAAATTTCACCAAAATCCAATTAAATACGTTAATAAAACCATTAAAATTTATTAAAATCTTACAGGTCGTTACACTCTCCCCCACTGAAAACTTTTCGTCCCCGAAAAGGAACGAGGTAGGAGAATAGAACAACCAGAAGAAAGTAGATTGAATGTCAAGATTAAATAATTAATTTGAAACTAAATAAATTTTACTTGAAATTTGAAAATCTTATTTGCAATTTAGTTATCTTTAATACTTTAAAACCTTTCAAAACCCATTTGTAAAATTTCCTGCTTCCTTTATAAGTTTCATTTATATGTTTAACTGACATCTCTACCAATATATGAAACTCTTTGAAAACAATTTATTTGCATCATCAGTTATTTTCGCAAAAAGCTATTGAACATAAAATCCATAATTCTCAATACTTTTCAGATGTTATAAATAAATCAATAATTATTTACTTTATTAAATTAATACTTCTAAAATATTTATAACACCAAAAATTTATGATTAAATCATGCAGTATATGAATAAACCATATTTTAAAAGGATATATTCAAAAAGAAAGAAGGTAGAGTCGGAAAAACGGAATCCAAGTGAATGCTAAAGCTGAGCAGATAAGGTAGATTCAAAAGAATAGTATCGGGCACGAATAGTTAATTCAAACCATAAGATTTTCTTTGTTGGAAATATTTTTATTATAAAATTTTTTTTATATCAAAATGAATTTTCCTTTAGAATACTTTTGTAACTCGATGTTTCAACAAGTTTATCCTCGTTCTTGCAGACTCTGGCCATGCGTTGATCAGGCGCAAAGCTAGCATTCTTCAAGTACTTAGTAGGCTTGTTTCAACACCCAGTGAAAATACTTGAAAAACCTTTAAAACAGATATGGAAAGTACAATCCAAACAAAACAACCAAACCAAAACCTTTGTCCGACCATGGTTCGCAGATACACAATGGTTACGCCTGGATCCCCCAGGAAACAATCCATATCCGTAAGCTTTCTCAGCCCTGCGAGTTACGCCATGATGACTAGTAGAGTGCATGATACACAATGGTTACGCCTGGATCCCCCAGGAAACAATCCGTACCCCTAAGCAAGACTCAGCCAGGCACATGCGCTACTATTCGCGACCCACACAGATTGCAGGATACACAATGGTTACGCCTGGATCCCCCAGGAAACAATCCATACCCCTAGGCAAGACTCAGCCAGGAAATTGCGCTATGCATTCACGAGAGAAAAAAAACCATGGGTTACGCCACGTTGGGAACACTCGAGTATTACATCCGGAAAACCAAAAATCAGAGAGAATAATATCGATAGAATGAATCCACGATGTGGCCACAAAGCGGATATCAAGCAGAAGGCACTTTCCATATCTTTACTTCGAAAATATATATCATATAGTACCTTTTCAAATCACTTTCAAATATCATACTTATATAAAGTCCATTATATATAGGATTCCTTTTTTCAAATCGAATACTTTCCAAATCAATAGTATATCAAATCATACTTATATAGACTTCGATTGTATAAAATCTCTTTCCAAATTGAGTACCTTTCAAATCAATAGATTTCAAATTAACTTCATACTTATACAAATCCAATTTATATAAGTTCGACCACTCCCAAATCAAGTGCTTAATAATATAAGGTTCTCAATTTCAAATCATTCAATATCCATTCAGTTTCCAAATCATATATGATTTCACCAAATTTTCTTCCAAATTAAATATCTAAATTTCAAAGTTCCCAAAATAATAGGCTTAGAAAATTATCCCAATTTCTAAATTAAAATAATTCAAGTCAAACAAATTCATTTCCAAAATCTCCATACTAGTTTTTAATTTCAAAACTAAATTTTTTCTCAAAATCAATTATACTCAAATGGTTCCCAAATTTATAATTATCCCTTTAAAACTTTTAAACTATCTATTTCTATTTGAAATATTCAATTTACCTTTCTGAAAACTATTATTCAAAACTATATTTTTTTTTCAAAACATTTCAAACTAAATTTATATTCTTTATCAAACATTTTATACTCTTCAAAATTTCTTAATTTTAAAATTTTAGACCTTGACTTGGAATTGTTCGAACCTTCAAAATGATAAGGGGAAATCACATTTTCAATTCAAGAGTTGAAAATCAATAATAAATCAATTTCAATATATAGGGTTATACCAAAACAAATTCGAAACTCGAGGACTGAACACCGGTCTCACTTTAAATTGTTTCAAATATATACATATATCTTTCGAAAATATCAAATTATACTTCGGAATTTGAAATCATAACGGTTTTACAAAATCACTCGCATAGCGAGCTATTAAAGTGGCCTCTCCCCCACTCTGAAACTCGAAAATCAATGTCGATGATGCGTGCACTCATCACCGAAATTATTTTCCAGCGACATACGTGAGTTCTGGACTTCTATTTTCTTGAAAACTTCTTTGAAATTTCTTCAAAATTATTGGAACTCATTTGAACTCATTTGAAACATTTCTTATTCGGAAAAATACCTTTAAATCGTACTATTTTTTATATATTTTCCAAAATCTTAAATCCAATTTCAAAATACCGGAATTCAATTCTCGAATTTCAAATTTAACCCTTCAGTTGTAAATCATTTTTATATAAATCAATTTCTTACAAGTTTTCAAATTTTCAAATCCTTTCAAAACTTTTATATATATAGAATAACACTTCTTGTTTGTTTTATATATAGGTATATAATCCTTATCGAAAACAATTTCTTTTTATATATAGAATAAAATCATAGTTATCAAAATAATAATTTCGGTACAAAACAATTTCAAAAATACAACATACTCGACTTTTCAAAGGGTGATTTAAGAATGGATTTCAAAACAAAGATAGAGATTTAAATTAGAAGACTCTAACCAATAGAATTCTGATTCGAAGATAGACTCGATCGAAGATGATTAAATTACAAAATAGGAGATGGATATACTTCTATAAATCACGGGCGACCTTAATCGGGTCAATCGTGCATTTAGCAATATGATGGATGCAGAATTCTAAGGCAAATCGACATTCGATCGCTAGAGATAGAATTTGGAATAACGGGAGATAGTAGCATCTAAACTGAGGATACAAAAATCTTCGGTGAATCGACGCCAATTGTAAAGGAGTTTTCATCCCCCTTTACAGATCATTTAGTGGAGTTATTGGATACTCCAGAATCAAAAGAATATAAATAGAGAGAGACAAGAATGAATTTTAGAACCGAGGGACATTCCAAAATTCAAAGGAAATTGAGTCAAAAGGGAGAGATTCAACTCGAGCGAAAGTGATTCTGTAATAAATTTACCATATATGCTAAGTTTTTCCTAGAGCCAAAGCTCTGATACCAACTGTAACGACCCGCTATTTTGGACCATTCAAATCGACAATAAAACCATACATGTCTGACTTGAATAATTCAAAATACCGAATTGTTAATTAAAATTTGGCAAAACTTAAAATATACAGTAAATAAATCAATCACAGATCACAGAGTAATATAATGCATCGGAATAGATAAAGAATAGTAGTTCATGAAGCTACTATATACATCAGAGTTACAAAAATACAACCGAATAGTTCAAATGCAGTGAAGTCTCCAATGCAACAGATGACTTCTCTGAACCAATCAACTTGAAAGGCTGGAATCTAAATCGATAGTTGGATTTCCAAATGAAGCTTCGAACTCCAAAGGTGAGTCTCAAATGCTGTATCACTCAGTCTGACCCGAGCGTAAAGCAAAACACAAAACACTCGAGTCAGGATTAACATTCTTATATCTATAAATCTAACTCAAGTGAAATATCAACTAAAATATAATTAACTTACATGACGTTTGGGATAACCATCCTCTAAGGGTCCATGAAACTATTTATAAGGTAGAAATATACACTATAACACCGATGTCATTTCAAATTAATTTATACTTCACAACAAAAAATATCTTTTCATTTCATATATATATTTTCCAAAATATACATAAATATTTATAGAGTAGAATATTTGTAATTTCCTCAACCTAACAAATCATTTTCAAAGTCAACCCGACCTTCCCATTCAAATTAAATTCAATCTCAATTTTATCAATTTAAATTCAACTCAATTCCTAAAATCACCACTTAAATTTTATCGATCTCAAATTCGGATTTGTAGTCACCAATTACCCTTTTATATTCAATATATTTCAAACCTTGAGTATTTAATAATTTCAAAACTAAGGTTGGAATTTATATTCAACAATTAATTGTCCTATTATTTAGTTTTAAAATATTCACCAAATAAATCCCTAAAATAAAACTCAAATTTCTAACAAATAGATATTTCCATTAATTTATTTATACTAGAAATATTCATTTAATTTATTTTGAGGAAAAATCCAGTTATAAATATCGTACCTTTAAATTTCCCATTCAATAATTTCAAATCGATTTAACTAAATAAAATTCTTAATTTAATATCATTTCAGCTAAATCCAAATTTTATCTCCCCACCTCAATTTATCCCAATTATTGCAAAAATCTATTTGAAATATAATTTACATAAATACTTAACCATATTATATGCATTAAATCAATCTAATTTAAAACAAATATTACGACTAAATCTATATATACAACTTTCATTGATATAATATCTTAAGAATCAAATTTATTAAACCATATATTTCTTTCCAAAATTATATAAATTATTTTCAAAATATTTATATGGACCCACGGTGTCTGTATATATTTCCTATCATATAGTCAAGGGCTACGGATATTTATCATTTCAATCCGTATACTAAATATATACGGGTGGATATCATTTCAACCCGTAATCCCAAATTCAACTAAATGAAAATCGCTTGGGTTTATCATTTCAACCCATAACGATTTTCTCCTACTGGGAACTTACAGAGTGATAACAGAAAATACAATAAAATAACAGGCATATATCATCAATAACAATATAATATAAACAACATGATATGGTGTCATATCCCGCAAGTCAACAGTTACAGATAATAGCATATATAAAAAAAAAATAACTACAGCAGCATATTTCCATTGTCGTTTCAATTGAAATCAAATTTAATGAATAAAAGAATGTTAACCGTGAGTGATTACTCGCCTTTTGAGGCTAGAGAGGATAGACAACTGAGCAAGCTACGAATTCCAAAGCAAAGTGAAATGGGCATGAATTTGATGGACAAAGCTGGTAGATCGCAAATAGAGGAATTTAAATCGGGACAGGATCGAGGTAGATGATGGACATAGGTGAACTTAAATATAACTATAAATATCATATCCTAAATCTAAATACATTTACAATTTAAAATATATAAGCATTGCGAAATCATTGTTTTAACAAAACTTTTATATATTAAACTCAACATATATACATAAGATATTTAAAATAAATACTAATACATTATAATCATTTATACCTAACATATCCTTTAAATTTTTAAGGTTATCTTAACAATTATGCAAGCTTATAACAATGCAGACCAACAGCTATATATCCATAACCAAAAATCTGGGTACACAACCACAAACATGAATACATAATACATAAAAGAATTCACGTCGTTACTTATAACAGGTCGGCACATAAAAACAAATAAGGCTATGGTATAAACCGTACGCAATATGCTTTTGAAATACTATTTTTATAATATATCTATGTTATATCAGTGGCTTCCAAAATTTATATCCCTGTCGAAACTTATAAATTGAGTACCCTTTTATTCATAATTGAGAATTAGATATATTACTGTTTGTTTGAAATGAGTGATTACTATTTATGTACTAACAGAATGTTAAATAAGCCAATGTGTGACTAAATTAATATGAATATTATAAGCTTTACAATTTCATTCCTGAAGGGTCCAAAGATTTTGTTCGCCTAGTAACCACATAAACAAAGCTTCATCCCTAAATGTACAAATATCCAAGTATACAAAAAATTACTGTACGCTATTTATTAGTCTACATATTGAAATTTTGTGACTCTGTATAGACTTCAACACGGTAACTTATCAAACTGTGTGTACTCAGCATCCATGGGTGAAACATTATTATAACAGGTATTAAAATATATATATTATTTCCCATGCGTATAACATATATAAAAAGTCTCGGCAAACTTATGCACATACATATGCCAATAAACAATATTCTTCATAACACATTGTTATCTTATTATTATTATTATTTAAATATCCTTCATATAACTAAGTATATGTTTTAAAACTCATATAATAAAAAGTAGGTATACTACAAATTTTCCAAAACTCTGTTCAAAATATACTATATACAAATCATATACAACTTATAATTTAAAAATAAACACATAAGTTACAACATCTCTATATACACGCATAACTTCTATAGCATAAAGTCCTATACGTATCAAATTTTAAAACTGGAAGATATGAGAACAAAGGAACTAACTCAGCTGTAAAGTGAAATAAAGGATACATACGTATAAGCTAAAATATAAATAACTAGAGCTAAAAAAATAAAGAACTGTAATACTTTAAAACTTCTTATAAACACCATAATATAAAGCACGCCTATGTGCTGCTTACCGAACAAGAAGGAGAGCAAGGCCACGGAAGCTCGGCCTTACTGCTGTTCACGGTTTGAGGAGGAAGCAGCCGGTGGCTTCACGGCTAGGGAGAGGGCAAAGGGATGGAAGCGGGGAAGAGCGGTTGGAGTTGGTGAAGTGGAGGTTCAGGTCCGAGCACTTAAGGGTTGAGAGTGGACGTGGCTGCTGGATGGAAGGCTCCGACCTCAGGTTTGAGTGGACGTTGCACGCGGGCAAGGTGGTTACAGGAAAAAATTAAACGAGAGGCTGATCATGTGGAAGAAGGTGAGGGTGCTTGCATTACTGGGAAGAGAGGCTACACGAAGGGTGGAGGAGGTTACATGCTTGGTGCTGGTCAGGGTGCAAAGGCTGATGTCAACTAGGGGGGAAAGGAAATATTTTTTTTAATTCAAGCCGAGAGTAACGACAACATAGTGGGGAAGGAGATGAGTGGGGAGGAGATTGCTACAGGTGATGGGAAAAATGGATTTGTAGGGGAAAAGAATATGAGGCTACAGCACGTAAATCAAGCTAAATATTTAAAAGGAAGGAAAAAGTTGTAAGGGAAAAATTAATGAAAATGTAAACCGTTGTCAATTAAAAGCATACAAATTTTATACACTGATTTTTACCGACTAAGGGATGGCAACGATCACTGAGCTGAAAATAAAAGCAGTAAATCTTTGTTTGCATAGTACGTTTGATTTTTTTTCTCAACGGCTATGGGATTTCAACAGCTGGATTTTTAGTAACTGATGAAATAAATAAAGGTGAAACGGCAACAAATCTATCAATCAAAGGAGAAGAAAAAGGCAACGGAGAAGCAACGGTCCCTTATTTATTTAGCTGACAAATATCAAAGCAATTGATTGATGCGCATTTTAAATTTTTGAAACGCGAAAGAAATCAAATGGTCACGGATCCGGTATCGATACGGTTACCGGTTTCGTGAATTCCTCTGTGTATCGATACGGTTACCAGTTTCGTGAATTCCTCTGTGTACCGGACTTCAAAACATAGAAATAAATATACCGTAGAGATCCGCTTGACGAGACGATCAAAACGTTATATAGATATCGGTGGTACGATCATCTGATCAAAAGTCGATAATCGGTATCAAAAATGCAGTTATTTTGCCAGAAATAAGGTAAACGGAGTAATAGAAGTCCGAATTTTGAAAAACGAAAGATGACGTCTCAGTCAGAAGTTGATTTAGAATTTTTCTATGGAAAAATATTCAGGTTTGGAAATAAATTTATTATCATCAATTATTGGCTGATTAGAATTAAATAGAATTATAAAATAAATAAACTTTATAAAATAAATTGAAAATTTACCGTTTGCTATATTTAATTATACGAAATCCAAATATTAACTTCTTATTTGTAAATTAATTTATTTAAAATTTCACCAAAATCCAATTAAATACGTTAATAAAACCATTAAAATTTATTGAAATCTTACAGGTCGTTACAAGTCGTATAACTCAAACTCAATCTCGAGCTAGTACCAGTTGCTTTTTATTTGCTGAGCTTTTGTGTAATTCCATATGTTGTAGTGGCGAGACAGTGCACGCGTGCGTGGACTGCAGCCACACAGTATTGACATTATTTTATAGTACTTGTGTTGAATCCGATATTTTGGATTTGACCTTGTGGTTGATTGTGAATTTTCATTGTGCACATACGTGCACATTTTCCATGTCATTTTGCTGTGACGTCGAGGCCATGGCATCGATATTTGATTCTTCATTGATTTTGGTTCATTGATCTTTGGGGTACATCATCACTGTAGTGGCAAGGCAGTGCACGCAAGCGTGAACTACAGCCACACGGTATTGAGCTTTTGAGTACATCATCGCTGTAGAGGCAAGGCGGTGCACGCAAGTGTGAACTGCAGCCACACGGTATTGTTTGTATTGATATTCTATTTTGTTTTGATTGATTAATCTTCCGCGTATTCCATATGCTGTAGTGGCGAAGCAGTGCACGCGTGCGTGTATTGCAGCCCTACTCGAATTGATATTGTAATTGATATTACAATTGTTTGAATTGTTTTGTGTGTCCAATTCAATATTTTGAATTGTATTTTTGATTTGGTTTAATTTGATGATTTTGTTGGTATCTAATTATCGTTTTGATAATTAGATTATGAGTTTCTATTTATTTATTTAATAATTAGATTTTGTGGTTAATTGTCGTTTTGGTAATTATGTTGTTTTCTAAATGATCTTCGTTGATAATCTTTTTAATTTATCTTCGTTGTTAATTTGGATTTGCTGATTTGCTGTTTAACACCGTTACATGTTATATTTACCGTTATCCGATTTACTTATTTAAGGATCGGATAGACGAGGTTTATTGTGACCGTCGTCTATTTGTTACTTAATTATTATTGCTTTTATGCACTAATAACTGTGTTTGAATTAGACTGACCCGTGTTTTATTTTCTTTTGAATTTAATACTCGGGTCAGACCGAGTAATTACAGGTTGTAGATATCTTGCTTTGGGTTGCTGCTAGAGCTATGAGGTCTTTTCATACTTTTGGAGTAGTCGTTGTCTTAGTATAGGATGTTATGTATTCATGTATGTTAATCACGATAATGTACTTTTGTATATAACTTCCTGAGTCGACAGTTGTAGTTGTATCATATGTATTGTAGAACATGTATTGTAACTGACATGAGTTATTATATATATGAGACTTTTTGTTTTATTTGTGTTCCGCATTTATATTATCTGTGTTATTATTATATATTTTGTCCTAAACTATTATGAACCATTGTAGTTCGTTTTATACTGGAATTGGGTATGTCGATGCGAGTAAATAAATCAGAGACGAAAAATATGTACCAATCCTACCGAGATAACCAATACTAGTGTAAGGCCAAACTATGGATGGCCGCTCCTCAACGGCCTTATTCTCCGTGCTAGTTGATAGCATTACACCGTAGCGTTATTGGCTACTATGGGTATAGAGGTGGGGCATCACAGAAGAGGTTCGTCAAACAATGGACTAAGATGTCGAGGCCCAAGAAGAGGCCTATCAAACAATGGACTATGATTTTCAAGCTAAAGAAGAGGCTCATCAAATAATGGACTAAGACGTCCGAGCCCGAGAAGAGGCTTATCAAATAATGGACTAAGACATCCAAGCCCGAAAGGAGGCCCATCAAATAATGGACTGAGATGTCCAAGCCTAAGAAACGATGTATCTACAAAAGACTAAAATATCCACGATAGAAAAATGGTATATCCAGTTATGGTCTTAGACATCTAAGCTAAAGTGGTAGCTAAGCAGATTGTTTCTAGATGAGCAAGACCTGAAGGGTTCATGCATCAAAGGAGTAGAACATAACTCTACTTAATATTCGAAGCTATGTTTCGGGTCTCTCATATCTGAATTTCATCAATTAAAACCCAGATCTAGGTTTTGGGATGTTTGTTTCAGGACTTCACTTACTAATACACAAATCTGGGTTTTGGGTCTTTATTAATAATGAACTATCTATATTATACATGAATCTTGGTATTGGGACATTATTAATCACCTACATTTATACTCGAATCTGGGTTTCAAGGATATTATTTGATTTTGCCTTAATTCCATAATGTGGGATTATGGCTCCTATTATAAAGATAATTCCCATGGGTTTTCGATTGTCTAACATATGCCCTAATCTAGGCAAAGGATTTCTATCCTAACAACAACTACTATAAAAGTCTGCTTACACAATATATTTCCTAATCAGAGTTGAAGGTTCTTTTACAAAGATAATTGTCTGATATATGCCCTGATCTAGGCTCAAAATTCGATATGAAGGCAATATTTACTAATTCCATTTTAATTTACCATATAACCCCAAACTAAGTTTGGAAATGCCCCACGAAGGGCTATATTTTGGACATTATTATTTGGATTCTGGATACCACATTACCAACTATCAAACTTTACAAAATGATACCCTAATATGGGTTAAATTTCATGATTTCTTCATCCCAAGCCAAGGATATGATATAGTAGAATTAAGATTGCAATCGAATTAAGATTGCTATAGAAAATCAAAGGTTTTGAGCTGGTCTTTTTAATGCCTAATTTAAAGTCAATGTTTTATAATTCTAAAGGATGCTCACCAACATCGGAATAAAGGCTTCAGAATCTTTTAAATTTATGGGAAAGTCTCCAGAAACAGATTTAGATGAATGAGCTACAAAGGCTTATTTTCTGATAAAAACTCATTGACCTCGTTTGCAGCTATTGGTTGATGCCAATAGGGAGTACGTAGACTACTTCTATGATGTGCATTGGTAGCTACGTATTACAAGTTCATAACTATTGAATCTGGATTATGATCAACTAATTGTCTGAATATGAAAGCATTAATATGTAGAACAATTACTAAGCAAGCATGTAAGTACAATAATGAGCTAACAACATCAAATATCGCTTACTTTGAATTTTGTTGGAAAAATAAAAAGTTTTAAGAGTGAGAAAGTTATGCAATTTTTGTCCTAAAGAACAAAGCCTCTTTCATACGGGGAAGGGGGAATATTAGTTATAAAATCTACTCAATAGTAGAAGTAAGAAAGAAGGCTAATAAGAGTGAGATTCTAATGAAGTAACAAGCATAGGTTTTGCAAAGATCATAAGAAGATGTGTCGAAGGCTTTTAAAAGGTTTCGAAGGGGTTGGAGGCACCAGCTGCTTATACAGAATGAAGGCTTTCGACTTAGACGGAAATAGGCGTACCCTTCCACCATTTTAAACTTTTCGACACGGATAAACAAGCAAGGATAGCATCGTAACCCCTTTTAAAGGTAGTAGATGGTAAGCTCTCACATATGCGCCAAGCCTTTCTAATCTAGCGGTTTCACTCCTATCACAACCATTTCAAAAGCATATACAAGCCTTTTGAACCGGCCAAGGCAATAATATTAAGAAGAGGTTCCACTTTAGTTCTAAGAAAACTATCGATAGAGTCAGAAGTTTCAACCTTAACAATAAGACAACACGAAGGTGAAGGCGCGTTTGGAAACCTTACGACAACGTCGAAAGGCATTCTTAATAAACCAGTACATAAGGGTAAACAAAGGCGAAAGGTTAATAAAGGACCATTTTGACTCAGTCAAAAGGTCTGAGGAAAGGTAAAGAAAGTACAAGACCAAATAAGAAAGAAAAAGAAGAAGCCTTTTGACGGCATTGAAACGTGTTATGGCCTTTCGACCTAGTCGAAAGGCTTGAGGTGGCATACAAGGTGGGGTCCTTTCGACCAAGTCGAAAGAACAGGCGCAGAAGGGGGCAGGCTACCTCTATAACTAAGACACAAGGGGTCAGGTTTTGGGGAATAAATTCTGGAATCATGGATTCACTTCTTCTACTCTACTCTTTTAATTGCAATTAAGTCTGATAAAATTCCTAAATCGAATGGGGAAAAAGCTCTAATTCTTTAACTCATTTTGGTTTATTAATAAAAGAGCAATGGCTTATTTAACAAGGAATCTGATGATGAGGAAGATCATTTAGATCGTTAACTGGCCTAATGATCAATTGCATATGATTCTAATATTTTCTCTTAATCTCTTTTTTGTGCAATGCATAGGATCGACTTGGGAATTTCTGGTCGAAATACATCATCATCGAAACCTACATTGGCACCAGAAATAAGGATGGTGATGGGGTTTTTACCATGATGAATTATGAACCTGGGAACACCCAAGTCGATCTTATACAAGGAAATTGAGTGAATTTTAGACAATTATAGGCCAAAACCATTTTGAAAGAGTGAAACCCCTTTTGACAAAGTTGAAAGAGATGCTACGAAGGGGATTCCAACTTATGGTTGACTAACGGCTATTGGGAGAGGAACTCAATCGAAAGGATCTGTCCACAAGCACAACATCAACCCTTTAAATCATACATAGCGAAATCATGAAGTCGAAAGAAACTATAACTTATTAATTAAACATGCATCCATTTAGACATGATCGAAAGGACTAAAATGGTACCTTTCAACATGGTTGAAAGGAATGAATGGTTAAAGGGATCCATTGCTTTCGATCCACTCAAACGAAAGGATTCGAACAGATGTTTTCACTTTAGACTAATTCCATGAAACCTTACGACCAAGTCAACTCAATCGAAAGGCGAAGAAAGTACTTTAGACCTTTTTGATCAAACCATCTAGGTAAAAAGGTTGTACAATCTTCTTGAACCCTTTGGACTATGACAACTTGGTCGAAAGTGATGCTTCAAAAAAAGAGATCCTCCCATCAAAATGGATTCGTTTGAGTTTAACTATCTTTCATTTGGCATCAGGAATTTTGAAATTTTTTCTTGTTACCATATATAATATGTTCCATTATAATTAATACATATGTATAATTAAAATAAATAGGAATTTATTATTACCTAACAAATAGTGTAACTACCGCATTATAAAGAAGAATCTATGTGTGTGTTACATGATGATCTCAACCGTCTAACCATATTTCCACACATTTTCCAACAGATCGACCATGATATCAAAAAATAGATAATATTGTTTGAGAAATATCTTATTCAAAGGCTCATCATTTCGAGGAATATTTACAAATGATAAGTTCACATGGTCATTGAAGTAGTAAGAGAAAAGATAGAAGCAACTTCTTCAAGATATGATTTGCAAATCCAACCTTCAACTCATGCTTTCTGTCCAACTTTTTTTTCTAGATGATTCAAGTACCAATTACAAAATTAATTCAATTTAAATTTACTTATGTAAATCTGAATTTTAAACTAAAATAAATATTACGGATATTCATTATTACCTATCAAATGGACACATCCATCCATATTACATAGGACCTTGGTGAAGTGCTTCGGAGGGAAGATGAACAGTTAAATGCTCCGTTACATTAAAGAAACTTGGCAGAAATATTCTCCCCAGGGTATAGAGTAGTATAGGGATTTCTACTTAAAGTTCATGTATATGGTCGACTTTTAACATCATCGAACAAGGATATTTATAAAACAAACTTAATTATGTGATAACACTAAATATTTTTACGAGCAACGGTTGTTTGAAAACCATGGGTAATGAATATTCCATCATAATACGGCAATCATGACTTTTCATCCCAATCAATTTATTGTTTTTAAAGTCAAAACATCTATGGAGATTAAAAGAACTCCCATCAGGACATCTTAGTCCTTCCACCTATTTTAGCACTAGTTTTACTTGCTTGTTGTCTAGTTCATAGCATGGTTTGGTTTTTTTTTTACTATCGTTGGGCTTCATATGAATTTCAAGACGTTTACAAAGTGTGCTATTTAAAGTCTTGAATTCAGATCTTCCTTAGTTCTCCCCTTAACATTCAAAATTGTGTCAGACATATTTTATTCATTATGCACCACGTTAATATTATGTCGAAGTAAGAGATATTTTCAATAAGGTAACTCGCAAATATACATTGTAAATATGAATGTCTGATTTACTTGGAATTTCAGTGTGTACTCCAGTTTCATATATCTTTGGATAGTCCTTTACAATTTCATATATTTCTTTGCTTGACCAAATCTTTGGTGGTAGCATTCTCTATTCTTTGTTAGCTTTACAGTTTTTTATCTTCTTTAAAAGTATGATTGAGATGGAGAAAATACCACTGATAATCAATCCATGAAATTTTCTTCCTATACAATAAAGAAAATGCTCATGTTTCTTCCATGCAATAAGGATAAGCTAGAGACTGGTCGTACTCCAACCTAAGAGCATTGCATATGTAGAAATATCACTAATAGTCCATCATAAATAAGCGAGCATACAAAAATATTTTTTTTTTGAAATATCATATGTTTCCGTTCCTTCATGCCACCATGTTTTCAACTCTTCTATCAGCGGTTGTAAATAAGCATCGGTTTCTTGTACCGGATCATCAGGGCCAGGGACGACAATAGTGAGAAACATATATGAAGTTTTCATATGCATCCACAAAGTTAAATTATAAGGAGTTACGATAATAGGCCAAAATGAATATTTACTAACAAGCTGAGAGAATGGTGAAAATCCATCCGCACATAAGCCAAGTCTGATATTACAGCTCTCTGCAGCAAATGTGGGATACGTCTTATTGAAATGTTTCCATACTTATCCATCAGATGGCTGTGTTAAAGTTTCCTTTTCATGTGTTCTCACACTATGCCATTGTATATAACTTGCTGTAGCTGAAGACGCATATAACCTTTGAAACCTAAGAGTTAGGGGTTAATAATGCATTCTCTTGTATGGAGCTTCCTTTGCTATTTTTTCTTGATTTGTATCTTTCGTCATTGCATCTTTTGTAGTTCCTAAGGTTAATGTCATCTTTCCAATACACATGCAACCTTCTATGCATGTATCTATCTCCGAAAACCAGCATAAATGTTTTCACTTTATAATGACTATTGCACATCAGATTATTCGATGGCATATGTCATTTTCTATCATGTACAACTGCTACAAATCAAGCTTCTATAAAGTTGAATTTTGATTTCATAGTGATGTATTCAGCGGTTACTGATAATTCGGTTCCATTTTTACAACCATCCCACAACATCCTCTATGCAACATCCAATAAATCATAAATTCTTTTTGCTCTCACATTCGGTTCTTCTTCGATATTTACATTTTCATCATCAACTTGAGTGGTAGGGAACATTGATCATGCTGCACTTCCACCATATCTTCTATTGGATTCGTTATAACGTAATCACTTTCTGACACTACAAGATTAGGCATAAGTGCAACAAGTTTTCCATGATGATCCCATAAATAATAATTTGGCACAAAACCGGATTTATACAAATGTACTTTAATTGTATCTGGTTTCCAATGCTTCAAATATTGGCACTTATAAAAAGGCAACGATGTTCTTCATTACTTCGATTATTAGATGTAGCTAATCTAATAAATTCATGTACACCATTGTAGACATATTCTTTCACCAAACCATTCATGCTAGATCTGACTTCAAATATCCGAGTACGGCCAAGAAAAAATCGGACATTGTTCTTAATTTAGAAATATAAGTCAGTAATTTTGACAACATTTAAATTATATCTACAGCATAATTAACGCCTTTTGGGACTAAACACTTCATACACCACACTTCTGTCTAATTTTGATAGCACTTTACTTTACTTCTCTTCTACGCATAACTTTGCATCTAAGGGCTATATTTTTTTGTTGTATTTTCTAAATTAAAGCCTTCTGGGACTAAAGGCAATAATTTTTTATTGTATTTGTCAAAAATAATTAATGCTTATTTTCAAATAAAAATTTATTATTTCTTAATTTATTATTTCACTTCACTTCGTTTCTCAATTTTATGATTCATTTAACTATTTAAATATTTTATTAACTAAATTTGAACATTTAAAACATATTATACATTTATTTTTGCATAAACTAAAAAACCATTGATCTGAACTATAACAAACACTCACGTAAATTTTAAAATTTTATATTCATTTCTTAATTTTTTAAAAATCGATTTAGCACAATATTGGTTTCAAAAAAATTATTATTTTAAACTAAAACTTATTATTTCTTAATTTATTATTCCACTTCACTTCATTTCTTAATTTTATAATTCATTCAACTTTTTAAATATTTTATTAACGGAAAATGAAATTTTAAAACTTATTTTACAATTTATCTAACTATTTAAATTTCGAATCAATTTGGTAAACTAAAATATGAAGTTTGCACTAATTTTAGTCAATGATTATACACTAATTTTTGCACTTATTTTAATCAATATTTATACACTGATTTAAAAAATATTTTACAATTCATTTAATTATCTAGCAACATATTAATCAATAATTATACACTAATTTTTGCGTAAGTTACGATAAACATTGTTTTACACTTATACTAAACATTTGCATAAACTTATCAATAAGCATATTAATCAATAATCATATACTAATTTTCATATTTTAAATCAACCTCAATTTTTAATTACAAATCAAACAATCAAACCACTAATTATTATTCCTAAATCAACCAATGCACTATTATCATCAACTAATACACAATAATCATTAGTTTCATACCGATAATCAATTAATTTTAAAATTATAGTTTGAATTAACATCTCCAAATCAATCAATACACTATTCATCAACTAATATGGAGTAGTAATTGATTTCTAACCTATATCAACCAATTTTCGAAATTAGGATTTTAAACATACCAAGATTAAGCTAAAATTGGAGAGTAAGGAGATATCGACGAGCTTTAGGGGATTTAGATGATTGACGTGGTAGGCGTCGGTTGACGGGGGAGGCGACAAGATTGAGGGTCGTAATCTTTTTGATGGGACAATTGGAATGTTTCTAGCTCGTGGGTTTTCGATATGTATAGCCAAATCGTGCGTCGGCCACTTATTCTAGCCATCGCCAGTCAACGCAAAAGCTGCCGCTATAAGCAGCCTTTCTTGTAGTGAATCTGTCAGTGTCCAATCCTCTTTCAACTCAGCCTCTCACAAAGATATTTTTCGGCCCCGAAATATTCTAATCAGTTAAGGGATTATTACATGCCTCCGCAAATAATGAGCCGCTAAAGTGAAGCTGCCAAGCACTTGTTTTTCATTTGTTTTTTATTAAGAAAAAATATTAGCAGCAAGGGAAAATTATATTGTGAACATCGTTAATAAAATATGGAATCCTGAAAACACAAAACTGAGAGTTCTCTCCCCTCCCTCTTCCCCTTCCCAACCTCCAACATTCTTAGCAAACTCCCTCCACCTCTTTGCACTAAATTGCAACCATCAAAGCTATCTCAACCAAACGATCAACTCTCCGACTCCTATTCCATTCGAGCCCATGCGTTTTGAAACCGAGCCAACTTTCAGCCAAATGATTCCCAGAGCGTTCTAGCCAGAACAAATATTGACCATCGTTCATATGTAGAGGTGGTTAGATCGAGTTTGACCACTCAGCTACAACATCAGGCAGTTCCCTATCATCGTAAGTAGTTTATAATAGGGAGAGCATTCATCTTGCCTTATTCCTCTACTTTCAAGACAATAAATTTTCTTAGGGAAAATAGGCGTTGTTGGAACTGCACGTTGTGTGCACATGTGGCTAAGATTTGTAGCAATATGCATGTGTGTTTTTTCTATTGGCTACCTACTTATTTGGTCGCCTCATGCAAAATGCATAAAAGCTTGTCTTCAAAAAATCAAGCCTCTTGGCTCCCAAGAAAACCCATCTGAATTCCATCCATAAGATATATGATAAAAAGATTTCTTCTATTATACCCATTGGCCCTCACTTCCCCTCTTCAAATAGACTCCACCCACCTCAACTGCTCCACCTTCGAGCATTACCGCTTCCTCTAAACCTACTGTCGTCGTTATTTCATCCCAAAACAATTCCATTTTGAGTGCAGTTTTCATGGTTCTCGCCAGTTTCTAGACAATCAACTCGGTCAAGTAGTGATTAAATATAGTTATTCACCATTCTGACTGGGAAATTTCTCTATTCGGGGTCCATAGCTACATTATTAGATTTCCTTCCACCAGACTCCTTATTATCGTGGTTAATAGTCATTTCTTTCACTAGTAGGTTGGGGCCTTATATGCCATAAAATGGTCACCTGAGCTTGGAACCCACAACCATTATTGTTTCCACCTCTTGGATCTAAATTAGCTACATACCATGGCACAGTTGCTCGAACCATGTTACACTTTTTTCAATCTTGATACCTTTTTGATTGTTTGTTGATCTTTACTTATGCAATTGAGCTAAGCTAGACCATAAATATATTTTTGTGCAAATTTTCCTAATACGGACGTCTCCATCCCCTGCATAATCATCCAACAGGTTGGCAACCTAGACTTCAAACTCACAGTGGAACCCTAGAAGCACAATTACCCTCCTCTAGATCCCATTGATCTCATTCTCAGGGATGGGTAAATCAAATGCTGGAAAGAAAAACAAACCATACTTGTCAACTCCTTTGGACATGTCTCCTTTTCTATTGATGGTTGACATGCAGATAATCCTAAACATGTTGCTACGAAAGCTGAGGCGGGACTGACTGAGTAGTAGGATGAGATTCTCAAAAGCAAGCATGTGATCATTGGGAAGGCGAAGGCTGAAAACAAGGACATGGAGGAATACCATCATGATGGACCCTTCGCATAAGGCACGACCTTCGGTCAAGGAGATTGACAATATGATGGGTAAAGACATTGACTTAACATTACTACATATGCCAATTTATCATGATAACCCAATCCTGGAACTTGAGGACATGAAGATTGATCTCTCTTTGGAGTGGGAACCTTTCACCCCATATGTGAACAATCCTTCCCTCTCAACTACCTTGATGCGAAGGAGCTCCAAATTGATGTGGTGTGAGCCTCACTCTTCATAGCTAGCCATTTGTAACATTCTTGAACCAACTATTTTTTACTTCAACAAAAAAATAGAACAATAAAGCTGCTCGTTGCATGGTTATTATATTAAACCCTTACAATCTATGGCCATGCAAGCAATAGAAAAGGAATGTCTCCTTTTCCCTTAAGGTTTCTATCTAGAATGTCAACGGGCTAAGGACCCTTGAAAAATGTTCCATAACCAAAAACATTAGTGCCACGCTACACCTATATATTATTTCATCCCACAATAAAAATTTATCAACCCATGCAATGTGGTATGCCGTAATATTGGAGGAAATTTCCTGACTATATGAGAATCCATATGGGTCATTGACTCCAAATGAGGTATCCTTACTGCTTAGGATGAGACCAGATGGAGACTCATTCAGATCATAAAAACTCCTAAAGTTTACATGTTTCCTTGAACATACCCTATCAAACAATTTGTATTTTTTTTCTAATATTTATGGGCCCCGTTCTAGTCTGGAGAAACTAAACCTCTGGCCTAATTGCTCTTAATTTTGTATTGTATCCGAAGGATCTTAGATCCTTGAAGTAGCCTTCAATATCATCCATCACTCAATAGAGAGAAAATATGTCCCATATTTTAGCTGTGATATGGATTTTTTTTATCGTTTTATCAATTCTTGTGAAATCTTTGACCCTCTGTTAATAATAGACACTTCACCTGGAGGATTATATGCTAAGTTCCCTCTCTTTCCAAACTAGATCATTTCCTTTTTAATTCTTCTTAGGAAGATTCTCAACCCCCTTACTCTATCCATGGTCATCCAATGCTCCTCTTCGACCATTGTCCCATTCTCCTTGACTCTAGAGATTAAAAAGCCTCTAGATCTAGATTTGGATTTCGATTTATGATAATGTGGTTGTCGGAACCGGGCTTCGAGGCTGTGGTTTCATATATTTGGATGGTGTCTCCAAACCACCTTTCCACCATCGCCTCATTGGTTAAGAAGTTCAGATATTTGGGGAAGCACCTCAAATCTTCGTCTTCATTGATTCGGGGCTCTCTTAGATCTCGAAAATCAGATCATCAGATTAAAATTCTTGACCTTAACGTCCTTGAAGAGTCCATTCCCTTTACTTTAGACGAGAAAGCCAACCTGGGTCTTTTTGAACTTGAATTAGAATGATTAATGAAATAGAAGAGATTTGGTGGAGGAAATGCTCCATAGTTTCTTGGCTCAAAGACGAAGATAAAAGCACGGCCCACTTTACAGAATTGTTAATGGTAGAAGAACCATATCCATAAGATTATTCATGACGGAAAAAGCTTCCATGAACAAGAGGAAATCAATGACCTATTCACCAAGTACTATAGAAAGATACTTAGTCTATCTCGACTTCATCGACCTTCGATTGTTTAGATCGAGCTCTACTCAAATCCCTCATTGTCTACTGATGATTGCCCTTTTTCCGAGGAAGAAATCTTTGCTACCCTTAATGAAATGAGTGATGAAAATGGCCATGGACCTATGGTTTTGGCCCCTTTTTCTGTAAGAGAATCCAGTCTATCATCAAAAAGGATATCCTTGAGATATTTTTTGAATTCTATTCCAATCCCTCCAAAATTTCCAGGACAAACTATGCTGATATTGTTCTAATCCCGAAAAAACCTGGTGCCAATGCCTTGTCGGACTTTAAACCCCTAAGCATACTCAACACCTTCTTCAAATTGATTACTAAGGTATTGGGGACTCAAAGTTCACATTTATTCTCTGGTGGGAGCAGAATGGTCAACCTTATCTATAGTAGGTGCATCCTTGAATGCAGTGCTATAACCCAAGAAGTCTTTCCCATTGCAACACAACCACCACTCAATTTTCCCTGATCAAACTTGACTTCTCTAAAGCCTTCGACACTATCAACTAGGACCTTATTACTGACACCCTCATCCATTGGGATTCTCTCAAATTTGATTAATTGGATCAACAATAACTTCATACCAGTATGTCTATTAAGGTTTGATTAAATCCTCATATGGGCCCCAATAGGGAGACCCTCTTCCCCCTTTCATTTTGTTCCGGCTATTGATGTCTCTAACAAAATGAGTAAGCTGGCTGTCTCCAATTTCATTTCAGGCATTAACCACTCAAAGTTTATCTATTGTGTTTCCAATAACCAATATGATGATGATACCATCTTATTTTCCTTTCCCTCCTCTTACCAATTCCACAACCTCAAGCTTCTTTTATACTCTTATGAACTAATCTTTGGCCTAACCATTAATTAATCTAAGAGCTTTGTCCTGATGGTGGATCGTATAGAGTACCTCAGTTATCAATTAGCTAGCTCATTTAGTTGAAAATTAGAGCACTTCCCCGTTATCTACCTTGGCATCACACTCCGTCCTACCAAACTCCATAGAAAAGACTGGTACTCCTTGATCTAGAAAATTTCCATTCGTATGGCAGCGTTGAAGGCTTCTTCTCTCTCTACTATGGACATGTTAGTTCTCCTCAATTCTGTCCTCTTAGCTATCCCTACTTATTGGCTCTCCATCAATAAATTCTCCATCTGGTTCATATATAGGATCAACCAAATTCGTAGAAACTTCTACCACGAAAATGACAATAACTCCTTGTCAATTATTTGGTTAATTGGGATATTGTATGCAAATCTATTTCTAGGATGGTTTTGGGGTTATCGATCTATATCACTTTAACACACCTGTGCTAGCAAAATGGACATGGAGATGCTTGTCTGACGACAACTTTTTATGGAAGAACTGGATTCTCAGTAAATACTATTGTAACATCTCGCACTAGGAGACCTGAAAATGCACTCCGGTGATGCTGCAGCCATCACCAAAATTAATTTCAAGTGACAAAGTGAGATCATTATTATTCTTAAACAACATTAAGTAAATGGAGAAACTAAATAATTTTTCATTACATCAACATGGTGTACATAGTTTAGTACATCATTTTTAAATTATTTCATTACCCATTTCGTTCCCATGCTGGGATAAATATAATATAAAATAAGAGTAGTGTTATATCCGACATGTAAAGCTGCCAACATAAATGCAACCAATTATAATTCTTAGTTTTGCACAACGAAAATTCTAAATTCTTTTATCAGCTCGATAAGCCTCTAGCTTCATGTTTGGAGTCTTTATTCATCCTTCTAAAAGATACTTGTCTAGACCATGAACTCAGCCTATTCGAATGAGTACTCATGAGTTTATGGTAAATAGTAAAAACATAGGTCAAACACATAGTCTGGTATGAGTAAAATCTTTACCCTAATCATCCTTAGTGAGACCATAGAGCAACACAAAATAGGTTTCCCCCTAACTTTATCAATATAACAAAATACAACATATCATGTAATAAACCTTTACATAAAAGGCACTATGTACAGCAAATACAATTCATAATTGTACCCTACATTTTCATTCAATTATGAACCATGTCATATTTATAATTTTTATTCAAATTAATTGTACACTGTATTTATATCTAATTATGAATCAAGTAAGACAATCATCCATCATCTATTGAAACATCACCCAATCTTATTTTAGGTGCTCATCGTTAAGTCGTCATTAACTTATTTTGATGATTACCTTCCTGGGCCTGTCTATCACTAATTTATTTTTTGAACTGCATTACTTCGTGAAATGTTGACTCATTCTCAATATTAAGTCGTAATTAACTTATTTTGGCGATTACCTTCCTAGGCCTATCTATCAGTAATTTATTTTTACTTGAACCGTATTACTTAGTGAAATGTCGACTCTTAACCACGTGGGATCTATGCTACTCTGCTAAGAAGCTGAACGTAAGAACGATGAATACATTTCAACAAGCATCATTATTGAGCATCAATAGCTCTTTGTCCAGAACTGATAGGGTTAAGGGTACGCCCTAGGGGTAATTCTGTAATTTGTTGCAAATTAGTTAACTCCGTAATCAATATTCATAATAAATGTGTTTTTCTTTTGATTATATAATTGTTATAATGTGTTATAAATAATTAAATATTTAATTAAAATATATTTAATAGAAAATCGATTGATCGTGTGTTTGTGATAGTAATAACAAATAGTTGTACTCGTGAGTATTGTATCATAATGTAATAAACCCATTATTTTAATTATTCCTAGTCAAGATGCATAGAGATCAAATATCAATGCATCTATTGAAACTAAAGTATGTAATTCTCTTCAAATGTTGCACAGTGTATTACTCAGGACTATCGAGGGGCACCAAAGGGTTGTGTATAGTAGTTATCTGATAACTATGGAATGACTCACTCGATAGTTTTCTATTGGTTAATTTAGCAAAGGTTAATAGAAAATATCGATATGACTAATTTACATATTTCTCTCAACTTGAGAATAGTGTTGATCTTCAGTGTGAAAGATCTGCTTTGATTATAGTCAAATCATGGCACAACGTCCATCAAGTGACTATAGTTGGGTCGAGTAGATGTATTGGCAGTGAAACACTATTCAACAGAGGATTTGTCTCCTTATTTATAAAGGTTTAGTATCACGGTCAACTCAAGTCAACAAAAGTCAAAATCTCTAGCCAGAGTATTTCGATTGAAAAAATTATTATTATTAAACCAACTGCTTTGTTTTGGATTATAGAGTTAAATGACGATATTGGAATTTTGATCTTTACCAAATTCCATAAGTTTGGAGCAATATGGTTTTGACGAAGAGAATTGGTGTAAATAATAGCCGCAATCAGGTAATGGTTAACAAAGTAAATTTGGATTTATAGAAACTAAGTAAGCAATAAATTTAGCCAGAATATCATGCCACTTGTTAAGCGACGTGTGAAGGTTAATTTTTAAATAGTTTGATGTTAATCACTGACCAAATGTACACATATAGAGTTACACAACCGAAACATCAAATACTCCTTTGGCTAAATGATTTAACTAATTTGTAATTCTTACAAATTAATTAAATAAACTAATATTTATGAAACATTAACTGTAAAATTTTGTTTTAATTTGACAAAAAATATTAATAAGTTTGTTTATAATAATTATAAATATATTAATTTATATAAGATAATGATACACGTTTAAATCAGATTTGAATGTGATGAATATTGTTCGAGCTAAAATTGGATTTGAAATGCATATAGGCAAGGGAATTTTCATCCATGAATGGACCAGGTAGGGTGGCCATGTGATGGCCAACAGGCTAGGGTTTTAATTGGATTAACGAAAAGTTTGGGTAAGAGAGAAATGTGAATCTTGATCCTAATTTATCTCTCTAGTTTCTCCTTTTTTATCATAACACTTATTCTTCTACCAACTTTTGGGGAATCCTTCTATCTCTCTTCTGGCTAAAACACATCTTCTTCCCTTCCTCCATTTCCAAGCTCAAATTAAGTTAAAATAATTGTTATTAAATAGCTGGTGGTCATCAATTTAGGAGTTAGCACCTTGTTGAATACGAGTCTTGTTTATGGTCTGTATCTTTACTTCAACATGGACTAATAAGCTTTAGAGGTAAGGTAAATTTCTAATCTACAATTATATATTAATGTTTAGATAATTTATATATTATATATTATTTTATGAGTTAAAGTGATGAATCTTGTATATCCCATCACATTCTAAATGGTTGTTTGTTTATACGCTTGTATATAAATAAAAATAAACTCAACATGTATATGCCTTTTGGTACTCATGGCTTAAAAATGAAAAAATTTTGATTTTTTATTTAAATTAATTCAATATACATAATTTAAATATTAGATCTTATAATATACAAAGTATAACTTCAAAATTTTGTATACATGATATCATACTTAAAAGAATTTTAGCTTAAATAATATATATATATATGAGGGAATTAGGGAAAAGGAAAAACTTTAAAAAAAAATTAGGCTATAAGACACCAAGTTTCATTCTTAGGCTGAAGGACAAATGCTAGTTATAATTATCATTGTATTCAACTTTTTACTATACAAAATGCTAGTTATACCTAGCATTATATTCAGTTTTCCATTATAAAAAACGCTAGTTATAACTAGCGTTGTCCTTCAGCCTAAAAAGCAAACTTGTTGTCCTTCAGTCTAATTTTTTTAAAGTTTGTCCTTGTGCCTATTTTCCTTTATAAATGGAGAACTTAGGGAAATGGACAAACTTTTTAAAAAATAGGCTGAAGGACATCAATTTTTATTTTTAGGCTAAAGGACAAACGATAGTTATAGTTAGCATTATATTCAACTATCAGTTCTCATGGACGATTGGTAATAAATATAATAGTCAGAGGACCTCACCCAGAGATAAGAGTTGGCATGAGATGGAGTACTATGCTAGCGCGATTAAGCATTTGGATTTTGAATATTGTTTGAATACAGAAGATGGAGCTCCGGCAAAATAGCAACGTACAATGGAAAATGAAATCATGTTTAGAAGCAGAGATGCAAATAAGGTGGAGGCTTCGACGATGGAACCAATGATCATTTCGACCTTGATCAGCCCAAGAAGGATATTGATTAATTGTAGAAGTTGAAAATGACTAGGCTATAGGGTCGTGTAATATGGATAAACTACTTATGCAGAAAGTAAACTAAGTAAGTAAAAAATTAAAGCGGTAAAGTAAATGACATCAGAGATTTGTATACTGGTTCAAACTCCCGTTCTACGTCCTGTTTAGACTCCTTCTGGAATTAAACTAGCAACCCTCACTTAACCCAAAGGAATAGATTTACACTGCATGAACAATCGAATAAGACTTTTATCGCCTAAGCAACTGAATAGGACATCTACCGCCTGAGCAACCGAACATGACTTCTTTACAAATAAACAAAAGTATCTGACTATAGTATGCTCTTTAAATAGCACTGATAAGTCAGTTAAGTACAATCTTCCTATAATCTTCTTCTTTATGATATATAGTTTAATGTGCTTGGGAAATGTGGAAGATATAGTGATCAACGATCATAGATTGTATGTATTTTGAGTGCAAATTAAAAATAGAATAAAAAATAAGAATTCAAGAACGCTAAAATCAGTTAGGTTAATTGTTTTTTGAATCCAAAAATTTATTTATTTAGATTTAAAAGTTGCAATCTTTCATGAAAGAAAACATTGAAAAGAAATAGATGCAGCTTTTAGATTTGAAAATGTTTTCTCTTCGTTGAAGAGAAGCGTCTTTTCAAAAACTAGCCATTATAGATATTCAACCAGTTGAAATTATAATTCAGCCTTCTGATATTTATTAAATTCGAAACAGCGAGGAATCGAACATTTTTTGGCCTAATTCAGTTGTTTGAATGAAACCATTCAGCCGGCCGAAACTTACTAATTTAAGCTTTGTTTCAGTATTCAGCCATCTAAATGGTATGGTTTAGACAGCTGAATTCTATTGATAAACAAAAATTACCATAGCTCATTTGGTTAGAGCACTTTCCTTCTAAACTAGTGACCCGGGTTCGAGCCCTACTCTATGCAACTTTTGAAAACTTTATTTTTCATTTAAAATGTGAATGTATATGTGCATACACCAGTTTGAGAAGATTTTAACATTTGTAAACTCTAAACTTGACACACTATGTCTAATAATACTTTATTTGTCACCTTCGTCTTGTCTCGGTCGTGTATATCTCTTCTTGTATCTCCATATACATACTTTCATCCTCTTTTGTATTGTGTGTCTTCATGTTGAGCGTATTTGTTTGTCCCTATTTGATATTCATGAAACTGTAAGTTAGCTTAGAGATTCTTTGGCATAATTGTATAGTTGTTGTCATTAAAATCCAACAATAGAGGTTCTAACAGAAGTTCTATAAATATAATTTTCAAAAAAGCCTATAGTCAATGAGGATGAAGCCAAGGATTTAAAGCTGTCTAAAGCCAACATACACGATTTTAAATGGTGTTACAACTAAAGCCATTGGTTATGTTAAATTACCTGTAGAGTTGGGAGAAGGTGACCATAAGAGAGTGTGGATCTTTTCGTTCGTTGTTCTAGATTTTGACTTTCCTTATAACGTTTTTCTTGGTCGACTGGCTCGAGCTGAATTCAAGGCAGCCCTTGTCCTGTGGTGTTTGACTTTGATGTTTCCAACATATAATGGTGTTGAAGTTGTTCATGATGATCAGGTGGCTAGACATACCTATTATGTAGCTGAGTTAATGGATGCTCACCGCAAAGTGAAAGGTAAAGTATGGAAAAGACCATCCGCATCCAAACCACCAAAGATTGAAAACTAATGCCTAAGCCTTGGTTCGGGCACTACAGTCGGTTCCTTAGAGATATAGATTTGAGAGATGATGAAAAGAAGCCTAAAGAGACCAAGGCTGCACTGGCTAAGCTGACGATTAACATCACAGTCAGCCACGGCGACCCGTCATAGGTCCTAAAGATTTGATCACAGCTTAGCCCCCGGTGATGAAAGAACTTGCTGGATTTCTCCAAGTGAATCTAGATGTGTTCATTTGGACTCACTCTGACATGTGTGGAATCTTGCTTGCCATTGCGAGCCATGCATTGAATATCGACCCAAGGCATGTCCCGGTGAAACAAAAAAGATGCGACATGAATCCAAAGAGATCCGCTACTCTTAAAGAGTAGGTGGATAGACTCAATGACAACAGGTTTATTCACGACGCCTCTACCCTAAAGTGTATCTAATCCCGTGCATGTGAAAAAAGAGAACGGGAAATGGAGAACATGCATTGATTACTTAGACTTAAACAAGGCATTCCCAATAGACAGTTTCCCCCTTCCAGGATCGACCAGCTGGTGGACTCAACCGTAGGACACGAATTGCTATCTTTCATGGATGCATATTCAAGATATAACCAAATCCCGATGATCATTCACGATCAAGAGCACACCAGTTTCATTATCGATATTGGATTATACTGCCATGTGGTGATGCCATTTAGACTAAATAATGCAGGAGCGACTTACCAGCGCTTATTCAATAGGATGTTTAAAGATCAAATTGGATAAACAGTGGAAGCCTATATGGATGATATGCTCATGAACTCATGACGGTCAAGCGACCACATTTGAGACATTCCAAGCTTTGGTGACTCATTTGGAGTAACCCCCTATCTTGTCAAAGTCGATGGATCATGAAGATTTATACATCTCTTTGGTTGTGTCGGTAACTGCTATAAGTGCAACAATACTTCGTGAGGAGAATTGTGTTCAAAGATTGGTTTATTACGTCAGCAAGCGATTGATGGGAGCTAAAAGAAACTATGAAAAGATATAAAAGTTAGCAAACTGCTTGCTCATTGCATCATGAAAGCTCCACCCAAACATCCAGGCACACCTGATCAATGTTTACACTAACTTGCCGTTACGACAGGTCCTACGACAACCTGAAACATCTGGAAGATTACTCAAGTGGAATATCGATCTTAGTCAATTCAACATCACTTATCTCCCTTGGAGGGCTATCCAGCGTCAGGCACTGGCAAATTTTATAGTACCTGTTGCGACTTTTCTATTGATTAGAAAAGCACAAATTTTAATAAATTCTGCAAGCGCACAGGCGTGTAGTACAGGTCGAACACAGGGAATTGTATTTTAAAACAATTAAAATCCATAGTTAAATCTTAGGCGTGTTAAACGAATTCGACGGTGAATTTTGAACAGATAATAAAAACAATAATATACTCTGAATCATTTTCGAAACTAATCGAAATTGCAACCAAAATATAGAATTGTAAAAAAATCAGAACAGAAATTGAAATTGCGGAAAAGAAGATAACGGAGCAAACAACTGAAATAATTATTAACTAACTGAAAAGAGTGCAGAAAATAACTAAGAACAAGAATAAATAAATTGCTAAATCTAATCAACAATCCTACGTATTCTGTTCGAAAATAAAAACAGTGCTGAATTTAAATCTAAGCTTGAAGAAAAGTGATGAGGTAAGAGATGATCTGAAGGTGCTGTATAATGTTGTATGTATAGGCCTCAGCCCCTAAAATCAGTCCATCTTTTTAGCAATAGGACCGGTTCTATTCTTAGTATTTGCCAAGATAATTGTACTGACTGGGTCCATTCCTTGAATTGGTGAAGAGTCAAGTTGCCACGTCATTGCTTGAAATACTTTTATATGTGAATTGGTCCAAATTCATACGTAAGCTACTTTTGAATGTGTCCCATTTTGCTTCATATCATGGCTATGTATTATGCTACTTTTTAGGAGGAACTGGTCCTTTGCTTGAATTGGTGAAAGAGAACATATATACGTCCACATCATTGCTTGAATCGATCCATATTGCTTTGATTTATTTCAATGCTCAAAATGTTGCACTCTTTGCTGCGTGACTTTTGAACCAATGGACGGCATAACCGATTAATTTCAACGTTGCACTTTGGAATAAATAATCTGCAAAACCACAACAAAATGCCCGTATAATACCGCTTTATTAAAATAAAAATATATGAAATAAACGGTTTAAATTGCAGAGAAATACGTTCATCAAATACCCCCACATTAGAACTTTATTCGTCCTCGAATAAGCAAGAAAATAAAACTAACTAAATCCTTTTTCGTAGGAAACACGATTGTATTGAGCGTATGCAACAAGCCGTTAAACCTCTAGGTGTCCCTAGTAGGACGAGTGGTGTCTCGTGAGGGTTTTCAGCGGATACTACCCACAAAATCCAAATGCAGTATGTGATGATTCTAATGTACTACATGAATGCAAAATTCTACACAAATGGAGGCTCGATTTACTTCAAAATAGTTGCAACAAAATAATGTATATCAGTTTTAGTCAACTTCTTCAAATTTTTGGTTCCTCACTAATCACAAATTTCAATGTAACTCAAGTTTTCATACATTAGATTCTAGTTTGGCCAGTTGTTTCGGTCGATAAAATAGTGCAGCCATGAAATAAATTCTTCATTGTTGATCACAGATTTTTTCAAAATGGTATTTTCCATTTCCATTTGTATAACAAGCCAAATCAACAAAGTCAAGAAGTGTTTGGGTTTCAAAGCTTAGTCTCTCTTTACTAGTTTTTTTTTTCTTTTTTTTTTTACACCTATCCTTTGGACCAAGGTATACCACCCATGCACTGCCTCGCGGGCTTACGTAAGAGTTGGGACAGAGCTTGGCGGATTGTGCAAACTGACGCCGACTATGTCAGAAAAGGTCGGTAATCCTTAGGTGATTATTTATTTAATTATTTATACACCTAACTCAGAATGCTGAGGCCAGATATACCATCCATGCACTGCCTTGCGGGCTTACGTGAGAAGAGCATAGAGCGTGGCGAGTGCACACACTTTCACAAGTGTGCACACCTATCGACTGTAGGTTTTTCTTATTAGTTTTTTTTTGTTTTTTTTTGTTTTTTTTTGAGAAGAGCTAAAGAGTGTTATGCAAATCAACTTAGCACCACTTAACTTTAATGATTTGAGATGTCAACGCATGTACTTTAAATCTGCCATTTTTTTTAAACAAAGACTACAGTTTAGAAAAGATTTCATAACCATCACCTATGAACCCCCCATATACTAACCTCACTATTATCGCTTGTAATTCAACTTTTCATTATATTTTACATTTGAAATTAGTGATTCACAAAAATCTTCATCAATTGACTTCAACTGCTTACTTACTTTGTCTTGACTAATTAAAAATAAATCGAAGTCCTAAAATATTGGGAAATGAAAAAAAATTGAAAAGAAATTTGAAAACAAATAATGAGATGATTTTTTAAAAAAAAATGATGCTACACTATGAAATATGAACAAACAGAATGAGATAGCGTCCCCCCACACTGGAATGAGACAGTGTCCCAACTGTCAAATAGAATGCAAATGCAAAATAGAAGAAAAAAAACTAAAAAATACAACCTGATATGTGCAAGATAGTGAGCGACTCATGACGAATAGCTAGGTTCGTGAAGATCCACGAACTCATCGTCCTCGTGCTGTTCAAACTCTAGAAATGGCTTCAACCGTTGTCCATTGACCTTTGAAATGGAACCGTCCCTAGGATTTTCAATTTCAACTACGCCATAAGGGTATACTGTTTTCACAATAGATGGACCTGTCCAACGGGATCTCAATTTTCTCGGAAATAAATGAAGTCTGGAATTATATAAGAGAACTTTCTGACCTACTTCGAATGTCTTACGAAGTATGGATTTATCATGATAGAATTAGGTTTTCTCTTTATAAATCTTTGCATTTTCGTACGCTTCATTTCTTAGTTCTTCTAATTCTGACAATTGTAATTTACGATGCGATCCGGCTTTTTCTATATCAAAATTAAGGTATTTGATTGCCCAAAGTGCGCGCTGCTCGAGCTCAACGGGTAAATGGCATGCTTTTCCAAAGACCAATCGGTATGGTGACATTCCTAGATTGGTTTTATAAGCTGTGCGAAATGCCCAAAGGGCGTCTATCAATTTAGATGACCAATCTTTTCTGTTGGAGTTAACCGTCTTTTCAAGAATTTGTTTAATTTGTCTATTGGAAATCTCGACTTGACCGTTGGTCTGTGGATGATATGGAGTAGATAGTTTATGAGTGATAGAATATTTCTTAAGAAGAGATTCAAAAGCACGATTACAAAAATGAGAACCGTTATCACTTATAATGGCTCGAGGTGTCCCAAAACGGGAAAATATGTTTTCTTTCAAAAATTTGACAACAATTTTATTGTCATTCGTTCTGGTGGGAATGGCCTCAACCCATATAGACACGTAATCTACTACGAGTAAAATGTAGAGATTTCCAAAAGAATTAGGAAAAGGACCCATGAAATCGATGCCCCAAACATCAAAAATTTCGATGACAAGGATCGAATTTAGGGGCATCATGTCACGTTTGGAAATACGACCTGTTTGTTGACATCTAACGCATTTGGAGCAAAATTCGTGGGCATCACGAAAAAGAGAAGGCCAATAAAAACCGCACTGTAACACCTTGGCAGCAGTTTTCTTTGCTCCAAAATGTCCTCCACATGCTTGATTATGTGAAAAAGAGAGGATGCTATGGAATTCATGTTCTGGGACTCATTTGCGAATGATTTGATCGGTGCAATATTTGAAAAGATAAGGATCGTCCCAGTAAAAGTTTCGAACGTTGGAGTGAAATTTTTGTTTATCTATTTTTGACCAATGGGAAGGTGTTTCATTTGTGACAAGATAATTTACGATGTCCGCGTACCATGGTGCACTAGGGAGTGAAAGAATTTGTTCATTTGAGAAAATGATCGTTGATTTGAGAGTTATCATAGTTTTCATGCACTATACGAGAAAGATGGTCAGCTACGACATTTTCAAAACCCTTTTTATCTCGTATTTCAAGGTCAAACTCTTGAAGAAGGAGAATCAAACGGATTAAGCGGGGTTTGGTATCCTTTTTCGTGAGTAAATACCGCAAGGCGGCATGATCGTTGTAAACTATGACCTTAGAACCTACGAGATATGATCTAAACTTATCGAGGGCAAAGATAACTGCTAAAAACTCTTTTTCTATGGTTGAGTAATTCAATTGAGCTTCATTAAGAGTTTTGCTAGCATAATAGATGAATCGAGGAAGTTTATCGATTCGTTGACCTAAGATGGCTCCGATGAAATAATCAGAAGCGTCACACATTAATTCGAAAGGCAAGGTCCAATTTGGAGGTTGGATGATAGGTGCAGTGGTCAAGATCGATTTGAGGGTTTCAAAAGACGTTTTACATTCATTGGAAAATTCAAATTTGACGTCTTTACCCAGAAGATTTGAAAGAGGTTTCGAAATTTTTGAAAAATCTTTAATGAACCTCCTATAAAATCCTGCGTGGCCGAGAAACGAGCGAATGTCCTTTACGGACCTTGGAGGAGGAAGGTCAACAATAAGATCAACTTTAGATTTGTCAACTTCTAGGCCATTTTTAGAGACAACATGACCTAAGACTATTCCTCGCTTAACCATAAAATGACATTTTCCCCAATTAAGAACAAGTGATTTCTCCTTACATCGCTTTAAGACACGTTCTAAACGAAGGAGGCATTGATCAAAAGATGACCCATAGATTGAAAAATCGTCCATCAATATTTCTAAGAAATCCTCCACCATATCAGAAAATATACTCATCATACATCTTTGAAAGGTAGCAGGAGCATTACAAAGACCGAAGGGCATGCGACGATAAGCGAAAGTTCCGAAGGGACATGTGAACGTTGTTTTATGTTGGTCCTCTAACGCAATGGGAATTTGATTATAGCCAGAGTAACCATCAAGGAAACAATAATATTTATGACCGGCTAAGCGTTCGAGCATTTGATCAATGAAAGGGAGGGGAAAATGATCTTTTCTTGTTGCTGCATTGAGTTTTCGATAGTCGATGCAAACGCGCCATTTTGTTTTGACCTTTTTCGGAACAAGTTCGTTATTCTCATTTGTTGTCACAGTGATTCCAGACTTCTTTGGTACAACTTGTACCGGACTTACCCAAGTACTGTCAGAGATAGGGTAGATAATGTTATTGTCTAAACATTTGATAATTTCTTCCTTTACCACTTCTCTCAGATTAGGGTTTAATCGCCTTTGAGCTTCGCGAGTGGGTTTAGCCTCGTCGACTAAATGTATTCGATGTTCAATAATTAATGGACTAATTCCCTTAATATCAGCGATTACCCATCCTATTGCCTCTTTATTTGCCCTTAAAATTTTCAAAAGTTGTTCTTCTTGGTCCTTAATGAGATCGGATGCCAAGATTACAGGGAAATTTTCCGAAGAATCTAAGTATGCGTACTTAAGATCGTTTGGAAGAGGTTTGAGGTCTAATTTAGGGCGTACTCCTTTTGAGGCTTCAGTAGACATCAACTGATTGAATTGTAGTGAACTATGAAAAGAGCATAGCATATCATTTAATTCATAAATGTATTCATCTTCATTTAAATTGGAATTAAAATGATCTACGCACATGTTAAGAGACTCCGTAATATCACTAAAATCATTTTCTACAATTGTTTGGATTATGTCAACTTCTTCTGTTTCAAATTCCCTTGGTTGTGTGTTAAGATTGAAGATATTTAGTTCAATGGTTAGGTGCCCAAAGGAAAGTCGGAGTTGACCATTCCTACAGTTTATGATAGCATTTGATGTTGCTAAAAACGGACGACCTAATATCAAAGGAATCTGACTATTGGGATTTAAGACAGGTGCAGTCTCTAGGACTATGAAATCGACTGGGAAATAGAATTGCTCGATTTGTATCAAAACATCTTCAACCGTGCCCAATGGTTTTTTGACAGATCGATCAGCTAGTTGAATTGTGACGTTTGTAGGTTTTAATTCCCCTAGTCCAAGTTGACAGTACACGGTATAAGGCAAAAGATTCACACTCGCTCCAAGATCGAGTAAGGCATGACTAATGTGAGTGTTACCGATTTTACAACCGATCGTAGGACAACCGGGGTCCTTATACTTGATTGGGGAGGGATTTGAAAGAACAGAGCTAGTGTTTGCAGTTAGAAATGCAGTCTTAGGAATGTTAGTGGCAAGTTTTTGAGTACATAGCTCTTTCAGACATTTGGCATATTGAGGAATTTGCTTGATGGTATCAAGAAGTGGAATATTGACTCGAACTTGTTTGAAGATTTCAAGAATTTGGTCAAAATTAGCGGGCTTCTTCTTTTTGTTGGGTCTATGTGGAAATGGAGCTATGGGTTTATAGCCTCGTTCGGAAGTTTTTTCATTCGAAGAAGAAGGTGTTATATTAGAGGGTGAAGATAAGGGAGCTGGAATGTTGGGGTTTCCAACATCAGAAGGTGAAGAGTGGTCGGGATTGCCAACCTTAGATGAAGAATTAGAATCGTTTTGATTGACAACCGTGGTTGTTGACTGAGTTTCAGAATTTGGAACATGGGAAGATTTAAGAAGGATGTCGGGGTTGTCGACATGGTTGTCCACCTTCTTTCCAAACCTTAATGTGGTGACAGCATTAACCGGATTTACATTTTCGTCCTCACAAATATTTATTCCTCGAGAGTTATATTTTGGATTCACTTCGGTTTGACTAGGCAATTTACCTTTCTCATTGATTTTCATGAGATCCTTCATCATTATCAACATTTGTTCATTTTGTTTAGTGATTTGCTCAATTCTCGCATCTTGGTTAGTGATTTGTTCATTTTGTTTAGAGAGTTATTTTTCCAATCGAGCAATTTCTTGTGAAGGCTGAGAAGGTTGGGTTGATGGATTAAAATTAGGATGCCTATATGGTTGATTCAAAGGTTTTGTTTGAGGAGTTGGTTGTGAATTTTGAGCATTAGGTGTTGGAGCTCGATAATTCGGATTTGGTATCATCGGATACATATGCGATGGATTAGCCACATTATTAGGATTTGACCATGAAAAATTGGGATGATGCTTCCAGTTAGGATTATATGTGGACGAATAAGGACTATTTTGAGCTATAGCATTGATTTGGTCTTGTGTGTAGTAATGGGGTAGTCCTTCTCCTTCTTGAGGAGTTTGGGTATCTATAGGAAGATGTGATGGGTCAATGGCATGTACTCCTCTATTTGGAGCAAGAATTGGAACACGAATTGTTTCCCATTGCACATCCTTTTCCGAATACTCTTCTAAAAATTCCCAAGCTTCCTCGTCTGTTTTTGCCATGAATTCTCCTCCGCATATTGATTCGAGTTGGGATCTTGTTTGATAGTTAAGCCCTTCATAAACGATTTGGCACAAAACGTGTTTAGGGATTGCATGATTTGGGCAACTATATAACAATTGATTGAACCTTTCAAAATATTTTGAAAAAGTTTCTCCTTCATTTTGGGAGAATTGGTTGATTTCAGTACAAATTTTAAGAGTTTTGTGGAAAGGAAAAAACTTTTTCAAAATTATAGTAACGAAATTGTCCCAACTCTTAATTGAATTTTTAGGAAGAGAATTAAGCCATCTTTTCGCACTTTCTAGATGGAATAAGTCTTAGCTTGATGGATTCATTAGAAAGTTGTTGCATTTTAGTTGTAGAAGCATATAACTCAAATTCACTAAGAAATTCATATGCATTTTCAAACCCAGTGAATTTTGGTACCCCTTGGATAAAAGAATGTTTTAGCTCAAAATTATTTCCTTCGGCAGGTGGAAATGAAATAACCGAAGGTTGAACAGTCCGTGTTGGACAGCATCGGTCTCTAAGGGATAATGGTCGGTTCTCATGAAATTCATTATTTCCAACATGTGATTTAGGTGATAATTTTGGTGAACTGTGTTGTGAACCGTGTTGTGAACCGTGATTGCTCATATTTGTTTGATTTGAAATTTCCGTTGATTTGTTTAATGAAATATTTTGGCTTTTTAAACGGTTAAAATTATTTCTTGCCCAAACGCGCATAAACAAATCAAGGTGTAACAGGCAAAAGTAAATTAAATCAGTTTTCAGTTGGGCACCTGTAGAGTTGAAAATTACTTGCAGAGGTGTATGATAGCCCGTCCAATGCAGCTGAGTAGCGCTAGCGGATCAAACTCCAAAGTTTGCGGTTGCTATGTTGTTGCTACCTGTCAGATATCTAAGAGATGATAAGCTTAGAAAAAATTAAACTGCAACTGTGTATATATAAATGAAACGTGACTGAAATAAGCAAAATGGAATGTAACTTGATGAAATAATGCAATGAAGTATGCTTTGAAAATGAAGCAATGTGAGTCACAAACCAAAGCAACGCGAAAATGCAGCAGTGAGAGAATTTGAATGATTAGAAACCGAAAGTGTGGCTATGTGAAACCTGATTTTTGAAAAACGAGGAAAAAAAAGTTTTTTTTTTGTTACGTGGAAACCAAAATAGATCAAAATAGCAATGCAACTAAATAACGTGTAGCAGCAGTAAGTTCACACACAAAAATGAGAGGAGAAGTTCACGTATATGTAACAGCTAGTAATGCTTAAAATGAGATTATATGTGATAGCATACATATGAACGAGAGAAACACAATTTAAACTAACGTAAGCTGGGTATGTGAACAGAAATCAACTAAATGAGATGCAACTCACATGCAAAATGTAACGGCAAAAGCAAATGCAGCGAACGAACAATTAACACGAATAGACTTAAAAACGAAAAATCGAAAATCTCAAAATAGCAACTCCCGGCAATGGCGCCAAAAACTTGTTGCGACTTTTCTATTGATTAGAAAAGCACAAATTTTAATAAATTCTGCAAGCGCACAGGCGTGTAGTATGCAGGTCGAACACAGGGAATTGTATTTTAAAACAATTAAAATCCATAGTTAAATCTTAGGCGTGTTAAACGAATTCGACGGTGAATTTTGAACAGAAAATAAAAACAATAATATACTTCGAATCGTTTTCGAAACTAATCGAAATTGCAACCAAAATATAGAATTGTAAAAAAATCAGAACAGAAATTGAAATTGCGGAAAAGAAGATAACGGAGCAAACAACTGAAATAATTATTAACTAACTGAAAAGAGTGCAGAAAATAACTAAGAACAAGTATAAATAAATTGCTAAATCTAATCAACAATCCTACGTATTCTGTTCGAAAATAAAAACAGTGCTGAATTTAAATCTAAACTTGAAGAAAAGTGATGAGGTAAGAGATGATCTGAAGGTGCTGTATAATGTTGTATATATAGGCCTCAGCCCCTAAAATCAGTCCATCTTTTTAGCAATAGGACCGGTTCTATTCTTAGTATTTGCCAAGATAATTGTACTGACTGGGTCCATTCCTTGAATTGGTGAAGAGTCAAGTTGCCACGTCATTGCTTGAAATACTTTTATATGTGAATTGGTCCAAATTCATACGTAAGCTACTTTTGAATGTGTCCCATTTTGCTTCATATCATGGCTATGTATTATGCTACTTTTTAGGAGGAACCGGTCCTTTGCTTGAATTGGTGAAAGAGAACATATATACGTCCACATCATTGCTTGAATTGGTCCATATTGCTTTGATTTATTTCAATGCTCAAAATGTTGCACTCTTTGCTGCGTGATTTTTGAACCAATGGATGGCATAACCGATTAATTTCAACGTTGCACTTTGGAATAAATAATCTGCAAAACCACAACAAAATACCCGTATAATACCGCTTTGTTAAAATAAAAATATATGAAATAAACGATTTAAATTGCAGAGAAATACGTTCATCAGTACCATTCACTTTGCATGATTATTTCCTAAAGATCAGCGAAATACCTATCGTACAGTGCAAATTGTAAACTGATGGAGCATCCAATGATCATTCTTCTGGAGCTGGAATTGTGGTTGTAACTCTTGAAGATCGGTTGATCTATTATGCTTTAAATCTTGATTTCCCAACGACAAACAAATAAAGCCGAGTATGACGCTCTGATTGCTGGACTTAAACTTGCTAGAGAATTGGGAATAAAGTCTCTTGAAATCTTTTGCGATTCACGGTTGGTAGTACACCAAGTCAAGCGTCATTATCAAGCTAAGGGGCAATAACTTGTTCTATACCTTACCCAAGTCAAAGAGTTGTTGATAGAATTTGACTACTATGACATTTCACATATTCCACGGTATCAAAATAGAGGGGCTAATTCTTTGGCAAAGTTTGCTAGCATCGACGACCCTTGGTCTTGGCTTCGGGTCGTAGTATTAAATGCCTCATGTATAAACCTTATAGAAATCGATCAGGTACAAGAAGCAGAGACTGAGAGGGAATCATGGATGACTTCGATTAAAAATATTTTCTATAGGGAGTCCTACCTAAACAAAGGAATGAAAAGAAATAAGTCCTTCGTAGAGCTTCGTGATATATCATGCAAGAAGGTGTTATGTACACAAAGGGCTTTTCTGTTCCCCCACTCTGTTGTATCCTTCATGACGAGATAAAATGGGTCCTAAAAGAAGTTCATGAAGATGAATGTGGAGATCACATTAGGGGGCAAACTCTAGTAAAGAAAATAATCCATTGTTGTTATTGTTGAGTAACCGTCAATCTAGATGCCGCTGACTATGTAAGACGATGTGATGAGTGCCAAATATATTCAAAAGTTCCAAGAGCTCTCCAACGGAAATCACACAAATGGTCAGCCATAGCCGTTTTCCGTATGGGGTATAGATATTACCGGTTCCTTACCGATTTCTAAAGTTGGTGTAAAGTACTATATCGTCGCAGTTGATTACCACACCGAATGAGCCGAAGCAGAACCTTTAGCCATGGTCATAGCCAAGAAAGTAATGAAGTTCGTTGTCCGAAACATCATCTATCATTTTGTTCTTCCAAGAACTATAATAATAGATAACGGGACTCAATTTGATAGAGCTTAATTCAAAGACTTATGTCGGAGGCACCATATTGAAAAGAGGCTTGCAGTAGTCGCTCATCCTTAAGAAAATGGACAGGTTGAAGCAGAGAACAAAATTATAAATTCAAGTCTGAAGAAGCATTTTGGAAAAGGCTAGACGAAAGTGGGCGGATGAACTCCCAACAGCACTATAGGCTTGCAGGATTACGCACAAGTTTTTGAATGGCCATAATCCATTTGCACTTGCTTACGATTCCGAAGCTGTCATTGCCATTGAGCTTGAAGTTTCTTCTCATCGAGTGACTTACTATTATCCCAAAACAAATAAAAATTTCCTCTTGGAATCTCTTGACTTTATAAATGAGAAGCGCAAGGAAGCCAATTTGATGGTGGTTGCACATCGACACCAAGTAGCCCGATACTACAACATCAAAGTCCAACATAGAGCCGTTGAAATCGGCGATTTAGTCTTGAAACCGGTTTTTCCTACCCCATCGCGCATGAATCCAATCTGGGAAAGACCATTTGTCCTTGAACAGAGGCTTGGAGAGGGAACTTTCATGCTAGTGACCATTGGTGGCATCACGTACCCAAGGGTATGGCATAGCGAGCATTTATGACGCTATTTCTCTTTGTTTATTTCTTTTTCATTCTGTTGTATTTTCTTCCAAAATATGCTTTAGCATTTGACTTTCTAGATATGGAATAGGACGGATCATGTCATTCTTTTCCATTTAGTAAATAAAGTTTTGAACTCCATTAATATTTATGTTTGCTGAAGCATTATGCATTAGTTGCATTACGAAACTAATTGATGACGATATGTCCAAACAGGTTCCCAGAGTTTGGAATTGATTAATTACTCCAGTGCCCGATAGAACTAAACAAGATGAGCATGGTCCAATGGTTCATTTGATAACTCTACTTCATAATCCAATGGACAGGATACACAATGAGTAATGAATGTGACTCGACATCTAATGATCGAATAAATCCTACCGAACGATGGAACTGATATAAAATAAGAGCGATCATGGGACGACCGATTGCATGCTAAATCAAACCTTGAACCTTAGGGGGCAAATCAACTAATTAAGGAAAGTATGACACGACAGCTTTCCAAAATAACTTTAAGTCTCCAGAGTGCAAACTGTAGTATAAACATAAATAAAGTGTGCGATTTGACCACCCGTGAAATAACTCTATGTCACAAGAGTGCGGTCTAGAATATAAACATAAATCGGTTGTGAATCGACCACCTACAAAATAAAACTAAGTCCCCCAAGTGCAGACCATAGTATAAACATAAATTGGGTGCGATTCGACCACTAATCAACTAACTGTCATTCCCAGAGTGTGGATATGAGTATAAACAAATAGATGAGTATGGCTTAGATATTCACCATTCCATGAATTCTGGCCTAAAATCGAAAGGAGGAGCACTCGCTAAGGAAGGAGTTCAATCATCCAACATCTAACCCCACAAACTCGAGACTGGGGGCAGGATTATAATAAATCAAGCCATTGAATTCGACAGTGTAACACTAGGCTCAAGCCAGCGTTTGATCCAACTAAAGGCCACGAACACATGGAGGCCTTATGATAGAGCTTCTAGATTGTTATCAGAATTGACGAACAACGAATTACAAGTGTATTAAATGGAAAGAAATAGTTCAACTACTTAAATAACTTATGCACGAGAGCTCAACAGAAAACAAAACTTTTATTCACATGATAAGTTTCAAATTTGTGGTACAAGTTTATTCAAAAAAATTGGAGTCATACCCGTACAACCACGACTAATAAAAAAGCAATGAACAAATAATTATGCAAACATGTACACATCGAGCTGAAGCGACGAATATTTCTTCAATCTTCTCTCCTTTTTGGATTTCTAAGGAGTGGCACCGTCTGAACTTCCATGTTCTCTACCTTGACCCTTTACCGCCTTTGGCATGGGAGCATTCGAAGCTTAGAGGAATTTCTTTGGGAATCGGTCCACTAGGCAGAATGACTTGTAGTGGAACAAGGTGTTGATCATCAATGTCCACCTTGGTGGGCTCAGCTTGAGGCTTTCTCTTCATTAAATCCTCCTTCTCAGTGCACTCCTTTAGGCTAATTTCATCAGTGCATTCAAAGGTACCGGTAATCACAACATCATTAGATTCATCCAGATTTTCAGCCTTATCATCATCGAGTGCTCTGATGACCTAAGCATCGAGCATCAGAACATCGGTGGCCATTGGAATCTTTGTTGATTTCTCTTATTTCTCCACGATAGCTTCTATTTAAGGGTTTTGTCGGGACCTAGAAGACTTGTGGATTTTTCAAAACAAGAAGATAAGCCTAAAACCATTGGGCATAAAGAACAAAACCTCTCAAAGAGTGGAGAGTAAAGTGGAATACGGTAACATCCCGTATTTAGAGGCCAAAAGCTAAGTGCTACAGTTATTATAGTCATCCATAGTATTAACTTTTGGTGATAAAATATGGTAATGCTTATGGTATCCACAATATCAGAAGCAGTTGAATATGAACAAATTCACAGAGTTCCAAAAACAACATTTTATTGGCCACAATTCAAAATAGATTTATATACAAATTATATAATCCCATATCGCTTCCCAGGTAAAGATCAATTATAATCATTACAAAAATAAGTCAAGAGCGACATATGACGATGCCTCTTGGTTGATTAGAATAAATATAGCCATATCTGAATTAATACAAACAACGAAAGCAAAACAAGATAAATCTATAACTCCTAATTAGCTATCCGTCAGCCACGTACTCATCTCAGGAAGCTTTCTTCGCCAAAATTTCTAAAACCTTATACCTTAACCCCAAGCCTACCCAAATCAATTTTGAGCACCTGAGAGTTTAAGTGGAAACGAGAAATTCGAATCAGAATAAAGCCTGGTGTGAATAATACTGTTACATCGCTGTTTACTAATATTAATCGAGACCATGCAGCTTAGCGGAATGGGTTTTCCCTCACTAATATCCTCTTTAAAACATATATTTTGCAAATCCTTTCCTATAACCAAACTGGTTAATCAAATTGATATAATAATTATAACAATAGCTAAGCCCATTAAGTTACAATCAGTTAATTAATGGATTATTTGTCCACAAGTAGTAAATGGACTTTTTGCCCACAAATTGGACTAATTGTCCAAATCAAAATGGATTTTCTACCCAAATCATTTTCTTAGGGTTAACTAACCTTCATCTTTTTCCATGAAAACCTTTTTAAAATGATTTAATCTTTTAAATCACACTTATACAAGGAAAATATATTCTTAGCCTTATACTAAGCTATTTTGCCATGTTATATATACTTTACTCAAAACAATGTTAATGAATTTTAATGAGGATTGGCTATCCTTCCAAAACAAGTTAAAACTGTTTTTATCTCGAAAATAATTAGGCTATATTTCCTATTTAATACATTCGAAACCTTTCTTTAAAACCATTAAACAACCTTTTTGAAACCCTTGAAGGCAACCCCTTCGAAACCATTGAAGGCGATCCTTTCGAAATCGTTAAAAGCCTGTCCTTTGAAATCTTCAAAACATTAGACATCCCTCTTCAAAACCTTTAAATATTGCCTTTCAAAAACATAGGAAAAATAATTCCTTTCAAACCTTTCAAAACCTTGGGGAACCACCCCTTCGAAACCATTCACTAAAACCCTTCCGAAAGCATTAAAATACTAAACCTTTCGAAAGCTTTTGGGTTCAATTTGAATCATGTGAAGACCTTTCAAAACCATTCAAAAATTAACCCCTTCGAAACCTTTGAAAATCATCTCGGTCGAAACCATTTGAATTATGCCTTCAAGTAGAGCAAAAGGGACAGAAACCCATTAAAGCCGAAAGCATCCTTTTTGAAATCATTTAAAACTCTCTCTTTCGAAACCATTTGGGTTATAATTCAATCACAGAAAATGGGTTTTTAAAACGTTTAAGTCGAAAGCGTCTGTTATGAAACCATTTCTTAGTAAAGAAGTGATGGTGTCGAAACCATCCCTTCGAAAGCATTGGAGAAGTAGCCAAATTTTAGAAAACAAAGTGCCCCTTCGAAACCACCTGGGTTGAAAGGTAAAAAGGCGACAATAAAATATTTAGACATAGTCGAAAGCAGTTGTTTAAAAACAAAGGCGCGACCCAAAATCCCATTAACCTAGTTGAAAGTCAACTAAGTCGAAAGTTTCTTAGTCGAAAGCAATCATTTAGAAAAAAAGCGCAACCCAATATAAACCATTTCTTTAAATCCGTTAAACCCAGTCAAAAGTTAACCAAGTCGAAATCCATTTAGTCAAAAGCAAGCAGGCGCATTTTTAATCTAAAAGCAAAGTGATGCCTTAACCCCTTCGAAAACCTTGGTTTCAACTACATACCTAACGCTTTCTATCTAATTCGCTACGTACCAATATATCGATACCATGCACATTGTTTTTGATGGTGTTGAAGGCGGAGAAACTTAGTCGAAAGCCAACCATGGTTGAAGCATGTGCCGAAAGCACAAAACGGTAAAAAGCATGTAGCAAATAGTTCTTTTCGCTTAACCTGCTTTACGTGTCAAATTTTGATTGGTTTCCACTTTTCTTCACCAATAAAAAGTGCCGTAATTTTCAGAACTAACTTCTTGAACTATTTACAAAAAGCCTCTTCTCCTTTTATAAATTATAAAACATTTAATTCCCATGCCTTAAATAATTTTATATACCCCTTAAAACAATTAGGAAAATTCTACAAAAATTCTAGAAAATCTCTTTTAATATGTTTTCCAACCTATTAAAATTTTAGACCCAAACCTTTTATTATTTAACCCTAAATAATTGGTAATCCAAATTAACATTTTCTTCACTAGAAAATTCATATAAATTCCACAAAAGTTTAGTAAATTTTGAAAATTGAAATCCATCTTCAAAATAATATTTTCGGTCTATATAAAAATTCGCAAGGCATTTGGATGTCATTTAATAGGGTTTTCATATCAAAACATATCATAAAATCTATATGAACAACTAATTCATCAACAAGTATATACAATCACTTCATTATTCAAAAATGGCAAATCGATGCATAATATTTTGGATTTCGTCTTAAAACCGAAGACAAAAGAAATATGAGATGTAAACATGAATCGCCTTAGCTTTAGAGGTTAAAGAGATTGAGATGTGAATGGATTTGATTTGCTTAAGTTTCTTCCAAGCTTCTCCCTATTTTTCCCTTTCTCTACTTAATGGTGGCCGACATCTTGTTTAAATTTTTTGATAAAACGAAATGAACGTGTATAGGAATACACGGCTAAGTTTTATGGATATAGGTATCGCCTCTTTCCTATTTTACCCCTCCTCTATTTCAATTTAACTCTTATTTTAATTAATAGGTTAAATGCACGGCTACGCTTTAATTAAATCAAATCTCAATCCCCTAATCAACACATTATTTTATTCAATTCAACTAATTAACAATCGTAAATAATGTTACCAAAAATCCGAGGGGTTACAAACTCCCCTCCTAAAGGAATTTCGTCAACAAAATTACAATAATGTACACAACAAATCAATCAAAGAGGTAAAACATACCATCAAACAAGTCAGGACAAGTATCTCTAATCTTGCTCTCAATCTCCCAAGTGCGTTCCCTGTCATCATCATTCCACTAAAATTTGACTAATATGACCATCTTGGTTCTAACTCTCCTCTAATCTCTCGCAACAATACATGTAGCCCTTCCTTACTATAGTCAAGTCCGGTTCTGTTGCTATGTCCTCAGCACAGTTGGTGCTATAGCAATCTTCGGGTCTCTAACATACTTTCTGAGATGAGAAACAAAGAAAACATCGTGGACTCCTACCAAACTGCTCAGTAACTTGACTCTATAAGCGAGTTTCCCGATCCTCTCAATAATAGAAAAAGGTCCAACGAATCTCGGAGCTAACTTTATCGATTTCCCAAATCTAATCACATCCTTCATCAGTGGACGAAAACCTAGTCTCCAACCGAGATGTCTAAATCTTTCCATCTCTTATCTGCATAACTCTTCTAGCCCGAGTGACCTCAATCTTTTCTGCAGCTTCTCTAACCAAGTTTGGACCAAGAACCAATCTATCCCCTGCATCTAACCAGCATAAGGGAGATTTGCAAGGCCTTTCATACAGATCTTCAAATGGTGCGACCCCAATACTAGTCTGATAACTGTTATTATACGAAAACCCGAATGAATCTAAATGGTCTTCCCATGATCCCCCGAAATCTAATACATAGGATCTTACAAATTTTCTAAGATTTTGTTAACTCTTTCCATTTTCCCATTTGTTTGCGGATGCTAAGAGGTACACATCTTGAGCTTGGTTCGTAGAAATTCCTCCAAACTCTTCCATAACTGGCTAATGTATAAGGGATCTCTATTATGTACTTCACTGCTAGGAATTCCATGTAGTCTAACCACATTCTTCATAAACAACTTCTCCAAAACAGGTGCCATTTTGGTTGAATTAACTGGAATGGAATGGGCACTCTTGGTCAATCTATCTACTACCACTACAAGAAAATAGGCTATCTATAGAACTAATTCATAGCGTTTTCGCCCCTAGTCCTATTAAACCCATTTGGAATAAAAAACTTTAAAATACAAAACGCTATGCATTTCCCATATAGACACAAACTAATATTAAATTTTCGTTAAACGCTGTATATTTCATTTAGACAATACCTGATAAAAGACTTACATTCGCAGGTTCTTTTCATTTCCATTTTTCGTTTGCCTCCTAAAATTTCACTTCCCACCGATCTTCCTCATCTTCCTCTTTCAACTATCGCAAATCCTAGTAGATCGCAACTATAAAAATAATGAAATCCATCGCAAATTTTATGCCTCGGCTTCCTCTTCTTTTTTATAGTGTGTTCAAGAGATTGATGCTGAGTTAAGGAAGTATGGATGTCTGGGCTTGTTCATATGTGTGTTGAATGATTGTGCTTATGCATTCAGTATTTTTCTTACAATCGCCATGATTCCCACTGATATACTCCATGAAGTTGTGTTGAATCATGTGCTTAGTTACCAACTGTATATTTGAGGAGCATGTCCAGTAGAAAACAAGTGAGTGAATAAACTACTATCTCGTCCCCACTTTCAAATAGTGAGGAATAAATATGTCACCCCACCTTCAAAAAGTCAGGAATAATCATCTCATTCCCTTACAAAGCAGTATTGGTCTTTATTGGATAAATTAACATGAGACGTTGTCAGTGGCATATACATTAATTGCTAGAATTGTATTTGCGACGATTGTTACAAAAAGGCATTGAAATGAAATGTGGTTTTCCTGCCCCAAAATATTAAGTACTTCTAAAGAGCAATGTCAGCCACACTTGTGTTGATATTTAAGGAAAAATTATTAAGTGGTTCATAAATTATAACGTGTTTGAAGAAGTATAGAGGAGGTCACTTGATCTCATAAATCAACGCCTGCACTAATACTTCAGTTCTCGTCTCCAAGGAGGGAAAAACTAAGTGAACTCTCAAATTCTATGCCTCTAAGTTGAGAATTTTTTCATTGTTCCAAGCTCATGTTTTTTTTGCTCTAGTATAATTGTCAATCTTTTTCTTTGATCACGAAACATGTTAATACGTTAAATTGAGATCTTCAAGAATTGTTTAACGGCATCTTTGAAGTCTGCTGCATAAGTAAATAGAGTGATAATCAGTAGAAGGTTATTTGCACATAATTCAACTAGACCATATGAATATTGACCATAATGGAAAAAAAGGAAAGGAAGTAACTGCTTGTGACGGATAAAGTTTAGGAACGTCTAGAACTAACGATAGGTAATATATTTGTGTATTTATGTTATTTTGTAGACACGCCTTAATTAGTTTGAAATACATGGAATCTAAAATAACCAATCTCAAACAAAACTTATAAAAAACAAGCTTTGTAGCTACATTAAACATAGCGCCTAAATTCAACCAGTACATAGTTCAAATTCACTTTATACTGTCATGTAAAACAGATGAATTGTAGAGTGAGTAAATTCTTTTGTATATACATGAAACCTCATCATGAAAGAAAATCGGCATACGATAAACATAACAATCAACATTTTCTTTATCAATAATGGTTATTTTTCTTTTGACTTTACTGCAATAGATCAAATTGATTCAGTAAGCATTAATTTGAGTTTTGATTTGCGGTTATAAAACTTACAACTTATGAAGTGTTTCAATTTTCTTTTGGAAACAAAATGGTGTGATGAAAAAACAAACCAGCCGATAAGACTTAATCAGAGATCACACACATTATTTATGGAGATATATTTGTGTACGGTGGGGAAACCGACCAAAAGTTTACACAAAAGGTAGACCATTATCATTTGTATAGCAAACAATTGAATATAACTTGAGTTTCTGTTCACAAGTAAAGTAACATATTAAATCTATACAAGCTTGCAAGATTTTTGTTTGTGAAGTGCGCAAGCTTGGCAATTTTCATTTTAAAAGTACCAAAACACTCTTTGTTGCGAAACTAAAACTTCTTTCAAATTCATGGATGTTAAAAAAATCATATTAGTACCAATTACATTCTAAGTAATTTTGTTTCTCCAGTTTCCATATCCCTGTCCTCTTTATGGCCTTTTAAACACAAGCTTAGGCGATCGTGTTCAAAACAAGCTGTCTCTTTTATCTTTGACCTCAAATTGTAATGCTCATCGCTAGTTCTCCTTACCTTAATCAGATAAAGAGAGCTGATAACTTTAGTTTTTATTATTCTCTATCAACTGGCTACATTGCTCAAGCGGCTAGAATTTGTCTGACGGTAATTTTTACAATTGGTTTTATTATATTCATAGATGCCATATGAAAAGAGAAGTGGCTTAGTATTTTTGATCATTTATGGTTTTTCATTCTTGGTTTACTTTCTTGTGGGTGCTTATAGTTTATGCCTATGATGTGATCGGGGCATATCTAGACGAGGATATCCTATTAATGTTAGAGAAACTACGGGGATGATGATAATCATACATTGTTACCTATTTCATAAACAGCAGATCCGCACTGAATATGTTCAAAAACTAAAATATAATTGTCATTAAACACATCATAAAAGTAGGTATTATACAATAAGTATGCACGGTAACAGCTATTCCAATTAGAATGAATTCAGATTTGAGAATATCTACAAGTTTACAACAAACTGAACTATATTGAAGTGGAAAGATCAATGTTTAATATGAAACTTTTAAGTGTATATAACTTCATTCACAATTGAAGAAGTTAAACATTTAAATGATTGCATACAATTGAAGGGACAAAAGTTGATGAGGAATGGTAAATCTAAAGGCTGAGTTAGAGTAATTTAAATTATTGTTTTGAAAGTTACACCATTTGTACTTGAGTTTAAAAGATTCATCATTAAATCAAAGATAAGTCAGTTTCATCCAAGCAATGGTTTTTTACATTCATTGTAATCTGATGTATAATGTCACACTTAGTCCATATTTTTGGAAAGCGTACCAGCTACTCAATAGTGAAATTTACTCCACCATGTTGTATATTTTTTTTGTACATAAATAAAAATATATTTATTTCATTCCTAATTATTCTCATGTAGGTACCGCAGTCGTCAACTACTTACCTAGAACCCTAAATCTACGCCTCTCCAATTTGAACCGCCGTGAGAGGTACTACAACATTTATTATATATTTTTTCATATTATTTTGGTTCGTAAGATCCTAAACATCGTATGGGAACAATTTTTACTGTCCAAATTGCAATCAATCTTCAGATCCAGAACGAGAATTAATTGCTTGCTTATTCCAAAATCAACGATTTCAATACGTGTTTTGAAATCTTTGCTCACTCATCTTCCTCAACTCCGCTATAGGAAATTCTTATTTTTTGATCAAATTTCTTTTGTTGGATTCTTCTGCTTCAGCCAGGTAAGATTTACTATATTCCCCTTTTACAAAATCGGGATTAATAAGTGAATTTATTTGCTAAACTATGGCTGCTAGCTAAAATGTTTATAATTATATTATGGTTAGCTAGAATTTTGCATTAAGGCAAATTTAACATTCATAGGTATAAAGGAGGTTATGATTTCAAACATCAGTCACAACAAAATTGTCTGTATATCTTTTGTTTGTATTTTTTGAATTATGTTTATAGATAATATGTTTGGAATTCCTAATGACTGGAGTTCGTATTATATCATTTCCCAAAAATATATGGGGGTGGCATGTGTCAAAAAGTTTTTATTACATAACGGTGGTCAAGTTTTGGTGCAATCCAAATCAACTATTATTATAATGCATTCAAATTTTGGTTATAATAAAGTGAGTATTTCTTCGTTTTTCGTTTTTATTGCCATTTCTCTATCTTTTTCAATATTCTTATATTCTTTGTCTGTCTTTCTCTCTTTCAAATTTCGAGGATGAAATTTTATTACGGGGGGAATCTTTAAAATCCCCAAAATTTTATCAATTTAAATTTAGTAATTTATTTGAATTTCTGGGATTTAATTTGAATTTGATTTGAAATTTTTCAAGACAAATAGAATTAGTATTGATTTATACATATATAAATGGATTATAATTAAAATTTGAATTTGAGCTTGAATTTAAAAAATTAAGTAAATGTCTTAATAAAATAATTTGGATTTAAAATTATACGTAGGTAATTTATTTAATGTATAATTAATTCCAAACTATTTTCTTTTAAATTGTATATATTTGAATAAAAGAGAAATGTGTTTTTAAAATAGGAAAAAAAATTTAAGAAATAAGTATAAAATGTCTTAAAAATATTTGGATTCAAAATATTAATATATATGTATAATTTTGTAAATGTATAAATTAGTATTAAAGCATTTTCTTTTAAAGTTGTATAAATATAAAAAGAGAATGTAACTATATAAATAAGAAAAGACTAATATAAAAATTTATTTAAAATATTTATGCATGAATAATACAAGTGTATGCTTAAGAACATATCAATTAACAAGTGTAGGTATTTTAATAAGATAATTAACACATGTAAGACATGTAATTTAGGAAATAAACAAGTGTCATAATCTTGGTTTTCTTTTTTATTTTATTTAAAAGAAAATAAGGCCAAGTATATACATCTCTATTTCCTCTCTTCCTCATTTTCTTTTCACCTTCAAAATTCAAAGAAAAGAAAAAAAAAGAAACAATCTGTAAACAAACCAGGAAAAAGAAAAGTAATCAAAACAAAATCAAAAGCCAAGCAAACTTCATCACAAATTCAACTAAGCAAGATCAGCAATTGTTACCTGGAGAATCGACCAGGCAACTAGAACGTTCGACATGCAGGGTTGTACTCGGCACAAATGAGCACTCGGCACGATTGAACGTTGGCAGTCAAGGGTTGTACTCGGCACAAATGAGCACTCGGCACGATTGAACGTTCGGCAGTCAAGGGTTGTACTCGGCATTGAAGAACGAACGTCCATCCAGGTTTGCACTCGGCACGAGACCTCCAGCATTTCACTCGGCACTCCCCCCACTCGGCCTGCTCTTCACTCGGCATACCCTTTGTTCGGCATATCCTGTGCTCGGCATATCCTTTGCTCGGCATGTCCTTTGTTCGGCATTCCCTCTACTCGGCGTATCCTTTCACTCGGCATACACGCCTCATGCGGCAAACCCTTCGCACGGCAAGCCTTTCACTCGGCATGCTCCTCACTCGGCATCCCAGCATCGTTCGGCCCGCTTCCTCCATTCAACAGAGAGATCCATCGACTTGGAAAGGAGGGCTCGGCATGCCGACCGTTCGGCATGTTCCACTCGGCATGCAAGGCGCGTCCTATCTGGACCGAGCTGTCTAGCCATCTGGCCCACCAGGGAAGTCCAACCCACATTCGTCTATAAATAGAGGGGCAGGGGAACAGAAAAGAGAGAGGAGATTTCAGAGAACACAGGGGAGACTCTGCTTCATCCAAACCTCATCCAAGACTTCTACTTTTATTTCACAATTGTATTCCAATACTTAAAAGCGGATTGTATCTGTAATCAAGTTTAAAGTGAAGAAATAAAGGATCAACTTCAAAGTGGACGTAGGCTACAACGCCGAACCACTATAAATTCTGTGTTCTCGTCTCCCCCATTTGAATTTATATTATCTTCTCTATTTTAATTTATCTTCTTCATTAATCTCTCTACACAAACTCTCTAAGGGTGTTAGTGACCAATTTTGGCGCTAACATTTTGGTGCTTTCACTGAGAGCCGAATTCTCAGATTGTGAGGATCTACTTTGTAGCTACTGGATTGCATAAATCCCCCGAAGAAGATCCGTAATTATCCATAAGGCATCTGTTGATTCTACTCAGAGTTACGACCAACGACTCTACCATGGGAAGACCACGAACAAGATCGACCTCCCGAAATGTAGATGCCCGCGAAACCGCTAGTGTTCAACAACTTGGACCTAACGATCAACAAGCAATTCGAGGCACGGGGCCCTCCAGCCAAAACCAAGCGGAAGCTGTTTCGCGAGCAGAATTGAATGACTTGATAAAAGAGCTTACGGAAAGCAGAAGGCAACTCGCTGAGAAAATGCAAGTTAATGCTGACCTCATGGCCCAACTTGCTCAACAACAGCATCAGAATGCTGGAGGTAGCCCTGTCCCCTACTCTGAAGATGATAGCTCAACTTCAGCTGATGAACCTCCCAGGCGGTGACGCCGCAAGGATGAAGATGACCAAGCAGGTGCCACTATCGCTCTACTAGAAATCAAGCCCGTGGAGCGGAACCCAACCTTCCTCCTACCATACAAACCTCGGATTTGACAGCTATGGTCAGACAGTTGATGAGAGAGAATCAAGGTTTGACTAATGAAGATTGGGGAATGTCTAAGAGTCATACTCCCTTCACAGATACCATTCTACAGGATGAATACCCGCCTATGAAGGAAAAACTGACCCTAGACAACATGTAATGAGGTATGGATGGATGATGGATTCAGCAAGGGCCAACGACGCAACTAAGTGCATGTGCTTTCCAATAACTCTGTCCGGAATTGCCACCATGTGGTTCACTCGACTTCCTCCACGGTCAATCTCAAACTTCAACGAATTAGCAAGGAAATTCATAGAACAATTCAGGATACACGCCACTCGACCCAAGGATGTGATATCCTTATCAAGCGTGACCCAAGCTCCTGGAGAATCATTGAAGGTATACTTGCAGAGATTTTATGTTACCGCTACTGAAGTGAGCAATCCAAACGCCCACGCGATTTTGATGGCAGTAATGCGTGGAGTGGATCCAGACTCTGAATTTGGGGATTGGTTGGCGGGAAAGCCACCAGCTACGTTGGAACGTTTCTATTCGAAAGCCTACCAGTTCATAAGGAGGGAAGAAGCTCAGTGGATAAGGAAAGACAAGGCACCAGGGTCCGTTCAGGAGTCTGTAAAGGGCAACATCGCCATGAAAGCAACCGACGATAACCTTGGAAAGACTCAGGCCAGCGTCCAAAATAAGCCCGGACAGTCTAAGGGAACTGGAAGTGGAAATCCTGGAAAGAAGAAGGAAACGGGGAGATGGAAGTCAAGGATCCCAACCTACAACGAATACACTCCACTGAATGCGTCTCTTGAAAACATCTACTTATCGACCTGCAACACTTTTCAATACAGAAAACCACGCCCTAAGGAATCAACAGAGGAGCAAAAGCGGACTGGAAACTATTGCCGCTTTCACGAGTCTTATGGGCACAACACAGACGAATGCAGGCATCTCCATGACGCTATTGAGAAATTGATTAGGCAGAAGAAGCTGCAGGAATTTGTCAAAGATACGCCAAAAGGAAGACAAGAGACTTCAGACCCCGGACGTGGCCCAGCTCTACACCAACCAGAGCAACCTACTCGAACTGTGGGAAGGTTGATTATTAACACAATTGTTGGTGGACCTCATCCTGCGGATAAAAATTGGCAGGAAATGGAGCGATATGCTAATTCCTTGAGACATACAGAGCATGAGTGTTGTTCAAATGTGGAGGATGGAACTCCCACAAAGCAGCAGCGCACGATGCACGTCGATATTGTATTCAGGAATAGAGACGCGGATAAGGTGGAAGCTCCCACCATCGATCCATTGGTCATATCCTCAACCATCGTACCGGCATTCGTAAGGAGAATCCTAATTGATTGTGGAAGTTCCGTTAGCATCATCTTCAAGAAAGCGTATGACCAAATGAAGCTGGAGACTAAGGATTTGAAGCCATCTAAAGCCCGAATCCATGGCTTTAACAGCGCAGCCACAGACGCAGTAGGATATGTGGAGTTACCAGTTGAACTAGGACAAGGTGAACGAAGGAGAGTGCGAATCCTACCATTCATAGTGCTGGATGTTGATTCACCATACAACGTGGTTTTGGGATGACCAGCCCTCGCAGATTTCAGGGCAGCCTTGGCCCGATGGTGTCTCACACTGAAATTCCCGACGGACAAAGGAGTTGGCGTAGTGCATGGCGACCAAGCAACCGGACGTGCACGTTACGCGGCTGAGCTGAGAGAGGCCCAGCGCAGAGAAAGGGGAAGACTGCGGACAGCATCGTCCGCATCCCGAATTCTGATAATTGACAATTAGCGCCCGAGCCCTGGCTCGGGCGACATTCTCGGATCGTTGGAGACATAGATCCAAGAGATGACAAAGGGGAACCCAGGGAACCAGACGCAGCACCGACCGAACTAACAATTGATATTCCAGTTAGCCACAGCGACCCGACACGAGTTCTTAAAATTGGGTCACAGCTCGATCCCTTAATGGCAGAGAATTTATCTGATTTCCTCCGAGCGAATCTTGATGTCTTCGCCTGGATACACTCTGATATGCGTGGGATTTCCCCTGCAATTGCGAGCCATATGTTGAATATAGACCCGAAACACGTACCTGTGAAGCAAAAAAGGAGAGGCATGGACCCGGAGAGGTCTACAGCTCTCAAAGAGGAGGTGGATAAACTCAAAGCCAATGGGTTTGTCCGCGACGCCCTCTACCCAGAATGGGTGTCCAACCCTGTGTTGGTAAAGAAAGCAAACGGGAAATGGAGAACATGCGTTGACTATTCTGATTTAAACAAAGCATGCCCGAAGGATAGCTTCCCGCTACCACGAATTGATCAACTGGTCGACTCAACTGCAGTGCATGAGTTATTGTCATTTATGGATGCATACTCTGGATACAACCAAATTCCGATGCACATCCCAAGCCAAGAACACACCAGCTTCGTCACAAACGTCGGGCTGTATTGCTATGTAGTAATGCCTTTTGGGTTGAAGAATGCAGGAGCAACCTATCAACGCCTGGTGAACCGAATGTTCAAGGATCAGATTGGTAGAACAATGGAAGTCTATGTGGATGACATGCTCGTGAAGTCACGACAGTCAAACAACCATATCCGAGACTTGGCAGAAATGTTCGGTGTACTAAGGCACTATGGGATGAAGATCAATCCTTCAAAGTGTTCATTCGGCGTGGTATCAGGGAAGTTCTTGGGATTCATTGTGAATGCACGAGGAATTGAAACTAACCCGGAGAAGATCCAGGCCATCCGAGATATACAGGCACCTAGAACCATAAAATAGGTACAGAGCTTGAACGGAAAAGTAGCTGCGCTCAGTCAATTCGTATCCAGAGCCACGGATAAGTGTGTTCCTTTCTTCGATGTCATAAAGAAAGGAAAGAGAAACTTCGAATGGATGACTGACTGTGAGGAAGCATTCCGAGCCCTGGTAAGACACTTGGAAAGTCCTCCAGTGTTGTCAAAACCAGTAGACCACGAGACGTTGTACGTATATTTGGCTGTGTCTGAACACGCTACCAGTACAGCCCTAGTTCGCGAAGAAGACAAGGTTCAAAGGCCGGTGTACTACGTTAGTAAACGACTGACGGGGGTAGAAAAGAATTATCCAAAGATCGAGAAACTTGCCTATTGCCTGGTGATTGCATCACGCAAGCGTCGTCCCTACTTTCAGGCGCACTCAATCAGTGTTTACACTGACCAACCCTTGCGACAGGTACTCCAACGACCGGAATCTTCCGGTAGGATGCTAAAGTGGAACATCGAGTTAAGCCAGTTTGATATCACCTACCTGCCGCGAAGGACCATCCAAGGGCAAGAATTAGCTGACTTCGTTGCGGAGTTCACCATACCGGATGAACCGAGTGAAAATCACAAAGTAATCCCTCCTGTCTTATGGAAGATGTTCACTGACGGGGCATCTAACAACCGTTGGTCGGGAGCTGGAATAGTTCTGGTAACTCCCGAAAACCGATCGATTTGCTATGCTTTGAAGCTCGAATTTACAACGACAAATAACGAAGCCGAATACGAAGCACTGATTGCTGGCTTAAGACTTGCCAATGAACTGAGGGTAAAGTCCATCGAAATCTTCTACGACTCACAGCTGGTGGTATATCAGGTACGGGAAGACTACCAAGCGAAAGGACAGAGACTGGCTCCTTACCTTGCTCGGGTCCGGGAGCTACTAGTAAACCTGGAATATTATGACATTTCGCATGTCCCGTGCGAACAGAATAGGGAGGCCGACTCGTTGGCTAAATTCGCGAGTACTGGCGATGCACAACAGATGGGATTGTTCCATGTCGAGACTCTGCTTGCTCCAAGTATAGACATGATGGAGATAGATCTCGTCTTGGAGACCGAACTCGAAAGGGGATCATGGCTGACCCCGATCAAACAATACTTGCTATATGGAGACTTACCTGAGAAAAGAAGCGAAAGACGCCAAGTCCTTCGTAAGGCTTTGCGTTATGTAATGCAAGACGGGATAATGTATCGGAGGGGATTCTCGACCCCCTTACTCCGGTGCGTGGCCCATGACGAGGTAAAACGGGTGTTGGAAGAAGTCCATGAGGGAGAATGTGGTGATCATACCGGGGGGCAAACTTTGGCGAGGAAAATCCTCCGCTATGGATATTATTGGCCGACTGTAAATCGGGATGCTACAGACTATGCGAGAAGATGCGACAAATGCCAGATATATGCAAAGATTCCGAGAGCTCCGCCAACGGAACTCACACAAATGGTTAGTCCCTGGCCATTTTCAATGTGGGGAATCGACCTAATTAGATCTCTGCCCATAGCCAAAGGAGGCGCGAAATAGGCAATAGTGGCAGTCGATTATTTCACCAAGTGGGCGGAAGCAGAGCCAATGGCCACAATCACCACCAAGAAAGTTATTAATTTCGTTGTACGAAATATCATATGTCGTTTTGGCCTCCCACGGACCATCATAATGGACAACGGAACTCAATTCGAAAGCAAGGAATTCAAAGAGTTCTGTCAGAGGTATGGCATTGAGAAAAGGTTCGCAGCAGTTGCTCACCCGAAGGCGAATGGGCAGGTAGAAGCCGTCAATAAAATCATCAAGTCCATATTGAAGAAGCATTTGGAAAAGGCTAGAGGCAAGTGGGTGGATGAACTCCCAACAGCGCTTTGGGCCTATAGAACTACCCACAAGACCGCGACTGGCCACGCACTATTCGCACTGGCGTACGGCACGGAAGCCGTCATACCCGTAGAGCTTAAAGTTCCGTCACACCGGGTAACCTATTACGATCCTGCGTCAAACCAGGATCTCCTATTGGAATCATTAGACTTCATTGATGAGAAACGCGAAGAAGCTGATTTGAGAGTAGCCTCATACAGACACCGAGTCGCTAAATATTATAATGGAAAAGTCCAGCCAAGAACCTTTAGTGCTCGTTTTGAAACGAGTCTTTCCAACCCCTTCGCACGTGAATCCCGCATGGGAAGGTCCATACGTCATCGAACGGAGGCTTGGAGAAGGAACTTTCAAGCTAACGACCGTCGATGGTGCGACACTCCCCCGAGCATGGAACAGCGAGCATCTGCGGCATTATTACACTTAGTCTATTTCCTTTATGCGGTAGTTGCATTTATTTCTAGTATGCTTTCTCCTTGGCATGTAATAAGATAATCTAGCTTGTTTTCATCAATAAAGGCTTGAAGCCATCTTTTCCATGAATGACCAATGTCACTTCATATGATATTCCTATGACGCGCAATTAAAAAATTATGATATCCTGGCTAGCGTTCGAATGCTTATAATAAACGACAAAAAATCTCCAAGTCCCCGGAGTGCGGACTGGAGTACACTAAGTCCCCGGAGTGCGGACTCGAGTATAAACGACAAAAAATCTCTAAGTCCCCGAAGGGCGGACTGGAGTACTCTAAGTCCCCGGAGTGCCGACTCGAGTATAAACGACAAAAATCTCCAGGTCCCCGGAGCGCGGACTGGAGTACTCTAAGTCCCCGGAGTGCGTATTCAAGTATAAACGACAAAAAATCTCCAAGTCCCCGGAGTGCAGACTGGAGTACTCTAAGTCCCCGGAGTGCGGACTCAAGTATAAACGATTCTAAATCTCCAAGTCCCCGGAGCACAGACAGGAGTACTCTAAGTCCCCGGAGTGCGGACTCGAGTATAAACGATTCTAAATCTCCAAGTTCCCGGAGCGCGGACAGGAGTACTCTAAGTCCCTAGAGTGTGAACTCTAGTATAAACGATTCAAAATCTCCAAGACCCCGGAGTGCGGACTGGAGTACTCCAAGTCTGCGGAGTGCGGACTCGAGTATAAATGACAAAAATCTCCAAGTCCTCGGAGCGCGGACTGGAGTACTCTAAGTCCCCGAAGTGCGGACTCGAGTATAAACGATTCAAAATCTCCAAGTCTCCGAAGATCGGACTGGAGTACTCTAAGTCCCCGGAGTGCGGACTCGAGTATAAACGACAAAGAATCTCCAAGTCCCCGGAGTGTGGACTGGAGTACTCTAAGTCCCCGGAGTGCGGACTCGAGTATAAACGACAAAGAATCTCCAAGTCCCCGGAGTGCGGACTGGAGTACTCTAAGTCCCCGGAGTGCGGACTCGAGTATAAACGATTCAAAAATCTCCAAGACCCCGGAGTGCGGACTGGAGCACTCTAAGTCCCCGGAGTGCGGACTCGAGTATAAACGATTCAAAAATCTCCAAGACCCCGGAGTGCGGACTGGAGCACTCTAAGTCCCCGGAGTGCGGACTCGAGTATAAACGATTCAAAAATCTCCAAGACCCCGGAGTGCGGACTGGAGCACTCTAAGTCCCCGGAGTGCGGACTCGAGTATAAACGATTTGAAACCTCCAAATCCCCAGAGCGCGGACTGGAGTACTCTAAGTCCCCAGAATGCGGACTCGAGTATAAACGATTCAAAATCTCCAAGTCCCCGGAGTGCGGACTGGAGTACTCTAATTCCCCAGAGTGCGGACTCTAGTATAAACGATTCAAAATCTCCAAGTCCCCGGAGCGCGGACTGGAGTACTCTAAGTCCCCAAAGTGCGGACTCGAGTATAAACGATTTGAAACCTCCAAATCCCCAGAGCGCGGACTGGAGTACTCTAAGTCCCCAGAATGCGAACTCGAGTATAAACGATCCGAAATCTCCAAGTCCCCAGAGTGCGGACTCGAATACAAATGACTCGAACTCTCCAAGTCCCCGGAGCACGGACTGGAGTACTCGAAGTCCGGTGTATAGACTTAATTACAAGCAGTACAGACCTCCGAGTTCCTTGAATAGGAACTACGACGCAAATGACTTGGATATGTCAAGTCCCCAACATACGGGCTATGAAATATTCTAAGTGCTTGAAGCACCAAGTGGAGATTGATCAAATCCAGGGAAGCTCCCAAGCCATGTAAAGACGAACCAAGAAGTCTAAGTTACCCATAACAATTCAGATTTCAATCACAACCATAAAAGAAACTGAATAATAAAAGTCTTTTGAGAAGACAAAAGTGAAGATCAAATTTTATTCACAAAAAGCTTCCCGTTACAAAAACGCTCCGTAGTCCGGAGCCAACAGCCCATTTACACAGTCTACAAAAATCAGTACATGACTTAAACTAGTTCTCGCTGAACGGGGACGACGGTCATTTCTTGTGTTTCTTTGACTTCTTCCCGATGGTTCCTTCCCAGAGCGCTTACTCTTGGAATCCTTCCCTGACGGAGGGGTGACGACCGAAGACGTGAGGGGAACATCCATGGGCTGGGACTTGCCAGGAAGAATGACCTTCAATGGTTTATTCAGAGGATCGTCTATGTCCACTTCACGTGGCTCGACCTTGACTGAGGTCGTATCTCTTCTCTCTTTCTCGAGCTGTTCCTTCATGCTCAAGTCGGATGTGTGCTCAGAGGCGCCTGTGATTTCTACTTCGAAACTCTCCGAGGAAGAGTCAGATTTGCCTTCATCCAGCTCCCCGATTACTTGAGCATCTGAACCAAGATCTCCGCCGACTTGAGTAGCCTCACTCGCCTTTATCTCCACCTCCTTGGCGGCATCGCTCCTTGGAGTGGGCTCGGGGTCAGAACAGCCTGCACAGAAGACACGAAAATAAACAGGTGTTCGAACACAACAACTTCTGAGGGAACCAGAAAGATCTTTGTGAAGCCCAGAGGTTACTCACCAGATGCCGGTGGGTTCTCAGTCACCAGGGGTGTCCCGCCCTCCGGGGCGGGAGATAAAACATGAATGCCAAGCCCGGGGGCTTCCGGGTCATAACCAATGTGCTGCTCAAAGGGTTCAAGTGTTGACCGACTGGCCGATTGGGTAGGCACATGAACTGGGGGAACAACGCCGGAAGGGTCCGTAGCCACCCCTTTCCCTTTCCTGGAGGGAGAACCTTTGCTGTAGAGGGCTTTAGCCGTCGATAAATCTGAAGGCTCCTTCCCCCTCAGGAATTCTTTTATCAATGCTTCTTCGTCAACCTCATCAGCGCCACTCTCAACCTTCCTGATCTGAATCAGGGTCTCCCATGCCTCGGCCAATGACTCAAGGTAGCCGTCGCCCAGAAAAGTTAGATCTCGATACATGAGAACTCGGGCATTGAACTCAGCGATGAGCGGGTCGAATTCGGTCTTTATCTCCTCCCTGCCTTCTTCCCTGGCCGCCTCGAGGTGAGAGTCGATGTCGACAGTTGCTGCCCTTTTACCTTCCTCACGGGCCTCATTCCTCAGTGCCTCAACTTTGGAGAGATCGTCTTCAAGTTTCCCCTTTAGGAGTCGGGTGGCGACAATCTCATCACAATAATGTTGTGCCTCAACCTGGGCAGCCACTTTCTCTTTCTTCTCCTCGAAAAGTTGCTCTTCGAGTTCCTTAACCCGATAACTAAGTTTGTCCTGCTCCTTTTGAATAGAGTCTTTCTCCAAAGCTAATGCCCCACACCGTTGAACCGCTTCATCGAGCTCTTTCTTATGAGTCAATTCAAGGCGGGAAACAGCCTCGGCGGTGTCCTTAGCGCTCTGACGAGTAGCTTCAAGCTCGGACTTATAGGCGGCAATTTCTTCATCCTGGGCCTTAATGATATCCCTGTCATGAATAGCTTCAAGCTTTAGGCGGTCAATTTCGTGCTGGCGCTCCATAGAGACTTCAGAAAGTTTCTCGGCCAGATAGACGAACGCGTCATGTTGCACGTAGACGTCATTGGTACAGGCGATAGCATTTTGTTTGACATCTTCGAGAATAGGATGAATAGCCGGGAGGAACTTTAACCCATCAAAACAAATCTTCGGAAACTTAGCCTTAAGTTCGTTCAATCTCTCCGACACTGTCGGGTCTGTTACGGGAGCGGGAGGAGACGGCTTTGAAAGTTCGCCCTTCCTATGAGAATCTCGGGAGTGTCGGGTAGAAGAAGAGTCAGCTTGGTCCCGGGGAGCATAGAATGCGACCTCTTATGGCCACGTTTGTCTTTGCTTCGCTCCTGATAAGGAGAGGTCCCCTGGCGGTGTTCGGGCTGATAATAAGTTTTCTTCCGGGATGACGAGTCTCGGGCATGATAATCTCGGTCGCTGTCTCTGTCTCGGCGCTTCCCGAGGCCCGAGTCCCGACCAGACTGGTGTAAAGTCGACGAACCGCGAAGGAGGTCGTATCCGTGAGAGCGCCCCATGTCACCTGCAATCAAACAATAGCGAATTAGCGAGAGAGCAGAATGGTGAAAGAAAAGTAGGTGCAAAGTGAAATGCATGTGTCTGTGTGTGTCCTAGTGCTACCCCCCGACGGACCAGTGGCTTTGCTAACGGGAGTTTTTTCCCCTTGGATCGGGGCCGGGATGCCCGCATCACCCCTGACGGGTGAGCGAAACTTAAACAGCTCTGGGTCATCGAAATCATAGTCGAGCAAGTCATCGGGAATGGAGAGGTTCGATAAGCCTTTCAGAGAACTTCCAACGCGCTGTGAAGAAGCCTTTTTCTCTGGCTGAACAGGCGTAGCTTTGGAAGTCCCACCAACCTCCTCTTTCCTCAACTTGCATGTCAGCTCCTTTCTCCCCTTCGAAAGGGAAGATGACGTTTCGATATCACGAACTTCAGCTGCAGGACCTAAATCCTCACCTCGCTTTTTAGGTGGCTCGCCTATAATTTCCCTTCTTCCGGTGCTTCAAGAGAAGGGCGAACGGATGATTCAGGCAATTTTTCCCCTCTGACGGGCACGGACTTGGGAAGCGATATGCCCTCTGGAAGGCTAACCCGGCGGCCAGGGGCTAGCAAGCCGAACTTCGATAGTGACTCATTGGAAATGAGGGCTCGGATATCTCGCTCTTCAGCAGGAAGAGCTCTAATGGCGTCGACAGCATCGGAGTACCCCCGGCCCTCGGGACGGGGGACGAGATCTAAAAATAAAATAAAAAAATAGAACAATGAGTTAGGAGAAGTTCAACCTCAATCGGGAACGAACATCAACTCAGAGAAAGGACTTACTTCCTTCAACCCACCGCCTCGCAAAGCCTTGGGGGCAGCGCATGTAAAACCACTCCTGTTTGTACAGGGCGAATTTGCTGCTCCACGCGCTAGTGAAAAGTTGGCACTTCCGATATGGCTCAAGAAACATGTAAGAGGGGCTTTCTCCCCATTTCTTGGTCATATAGATGCACCTTATATCGCCGGGAGTTGGGGGCCTGGAGAAGACGGCCATGAAAAGCATGTACGTGCCATAAATGAAAGCGTGACCATTTGGATGAAGTTGAGATGGGGCGACGTCCAGATACTGCAACACGTCGCGAAGGAATAGATTGAAAGGTGGCATGCTACCAATCCAGCACATGAACTTGATACACGCCGTATATCCCACTGGGGGCAGATGTGAGCGGTCATGCCCCGACGGAACGAGCACGTCAGCAAACGGAATGCCATGAATAGAACATATCCGCTTAAGAGCGGCCTCAGTGACTCTCGAAGCCTGTGAGTCAACTGGGTCATCCAGTAAAATCGACTATTCCAAAGTATCGGGAGCCCAGTCATGAGCGGGACAAACTGACGGGTCAGTTGTGTCGGCGGCCGTTCGCTTAGAAGACGGCCCAGGTTTGTCGGAAAGTGTAGCAGAACAGGATCTTTTGGACATCTTGAATAAATAGCAGACCCAACCAAGCACCTGTGTGAACTATACTCGAAAAATGATCGACGTTAGAATTAGCAAGGCAGATAACCCCCCCGTGTGGTGTGTGAACTAGTGCAATCAATCATGCATAAGCATTTAATATAACGTCAAGCCTAAAAACATCGCTTCCGAAAACCGTCATCGCTGACCGTCTCCGAAAGCCTTCTGAATAACGACTGCAGTAAGACACTAGAGGTAGTTATCCGATTATGCCAAGTAAAGACCAGTTACAAAGTTGGGTAAGGAGAGTATGTTCGGCATTTGTATATGTCCGGCATTTATGTGTGCTCGGCACTTAATTATGCTCGGCATGCTAACTATAGATAGGTCCGATATTTATGTATGTTCGGCATGTTAAGTATATTTGGCATTTGCTTGTGTTCGACATTTAGGTCTGTTCGGCACCTAGTTATGTTCGGCATGATAGTTTGTTCGGCATTCACTTGGGTTCGGCATTAAGGTCTGCTCGGCACTTAGTTTGTTCGGCAGGATAGTTTGTTCGGCACTCAAGTACGTTTGGTATGTTGGTTTGCTCGGCATGGAGGTAGGCTCGGCATTTATGTACGCTCGGCATAACAGTTTGTTCGGCTAAAGTATTGGCTCGGTAGGGCTACAATTCGGCATACGGCCATCATCCGGCCCAGCTTCAGTTCGCACTGAGCTAGTGTCGTTCGGCCAAAACTACGCCGTACCAAACTAAGATTATGCCGAGTCTAAACACTCGGCATATCCTCCATACCTTCTCCTCCTCCGCCGAACACTCACTAATGATCCTACAAGGCATTCGAATTTGGTTCTCTCTCTCTCTCTCTCTACAACTAGACGCTCGACCTTGGAAACATTCCAAATCGAACTTAAGTCCCCACCAATAGCGAATCGATGGGAAATTGCCAGAAGAGGAACTCGGGTAAGGAGATACCTAGTACGTGGATCGAACGTAGGAAAGTTATGAGAAACCCCTGAATTCTGATTGCACGAATGGTTTGTAAGCTCGGAATTGTAAAAGCAAGAAGTGAGAAAAGAGAAGGAAAGAAGGCGGCTTTTACAGAGAAGAAGAGGAAGATGAAGGGACTCTGACCGGCTCTACCGGTCAAAACGGTTTCACTCGGCTTCCAGTCATTCGGCACTCGCATCGTTCGGCAAGATCGTTCGGCATCCTTGGCATTCGGCGGCAATGCACTAATCCAGTAGTTCAAAGCACACCCTGTTCGAACACACGGTGTACTTTGGGGGGCAAAATGTTACCTGGAGAATCGACCAGGCAACTAGAACGTTCGGCATGCAGGGTTGTACTCGGCACAAATGAGCACTCGGCACGATTGAACGTTCGGCAGTCAAGGGTTGTACTCGGCACAAATGAGCACTTGGCACGATTGAACGTTCGGCAGTCAAGGGTTGTACTCCGCATTGAAGAACGAACGTCCATCCAAGTTTGCACTTGGCACGAGACCTCCAGCATTTCACTCAGCACTCCCCCACTCGGCCTGCTCTTCACACGGCATACCCTTTGTTCGGCACATCCTGTGCTCGGCATATCCTTTTCTCGGCATGTCCTTTGTTCGGCATTCCCTCTACTCGGCGTATCCTTTCACTCGGCATACACGCCTCACGCGGCAAACCCTTCGCACGGCAAGCCTTTCACTCGGCATGCTCCTCACTCGGCATCCCAGCATCGTTTGGCCCGCTTCCTCCATTCAACAGAGAGATCCATCGACTTGGAAATGAGGGCTCGGCATGCCGACCGTTCGGCATGTTCCACTCGGCATATAGGGTGCGTCCTATCTGGACCGAGCTGTCTAGCCATCTGGCCCACCAGGGAAGTCCAACCCACATTCGTCTACAAATAGAGGGGCAGGGGCACAGAAAAGAGAGAGGAGATTTCAGAGAACACAGGGGAGACTCTGCTTCATCCAAACCTCATCCAAGACTTCTACTTTTATTTCACAATTGTATTCGAATACTTAAAAGCGGATTGTATCTGTAATCAAATTTAAAGTGAAGAAATAAAGGATCAACTTCAAAGTGGACGTAGGCTACAACGCCGAACCACTATAAATTCTGTGTTCTCGTCTCCCGCATTTGAATTTATATTATCTTCTCTATTTTAATTTATCTTCTTCATTAATCTCTCTACACAAACTCTCTAAGGGTGTTAGTGACCAATTTTGGCGCTAACGGCAATCAAACAAGGCAATACAACAAAAAAGATTCGAATCACAGCATCATCAAACATAGGAGCAAATTTCCAATTTTTATTTAATCAATTTCCAGTCTTCAAAGTTTAAAACCGAGGCATCTTTTATGTTTTTAAAGCAAACTTCCAGGACCTCTGCTCAAATCAAATCTGTGAGTAAACATATGAACTTAACGCTTAAATCTGTATATATAGATGTGTTTGTGACCATGCTTGAGGTAAAAAATTGAAAATATGCATATATGAGTACAAAATGTATACATATTTAGTTGTGCATGTTTGTATACATGGAAGTCTGCTCTGTTCCAGGCAACACAGATTTCAAAATCTGTTTGAAATTGAAAATCTCATCCTCTGATTTACTAGTGATCTTGATGTATGAATGAAACAGGTTAGAATTAACAAGATCTTGATTCTAAAAATAGTTTTAGTATTAAAAATAAATGGTTTTGCAGAAAAAATAAAAACACAGTAGAAAAAAAAAATGGTTTAAAATTTAATTGATTAAAGTCCAGGATTTGATTTCATAATCCTGTTCGTATTCAAAAAAATATGATTTTTAGTAAAAGATTTTGGATTTTTAAGTTATGAAATTACGAGCAATTTCGAGTTGAACGCGAAACAAACTCGGGGCAACCCACGGCGATCAAAGAAAAATTGAATTATGATTGATTTAGGAAATAAATTTTGGTTATAATAAAGTGAGTAATCTAATCACTCATTCAATTTTTATTGTGAATAAAACATCTAGTTTCTCTTCAGTGGAACATTTAATATTGGTTTGTACTGGATTGGTAGTCCACTGAATTATGATTTACATGCTTCATAAATTGTACGGAAGGCTTGGAGCCTTAGATCCTCCATTGTGGGCTCTAACAAAAATGATTATATGTGCAATTAAAAGCAAACAATTACAACGTGAGTTTTGCTGCTTCTGCTTTGACTGCTACTTTCTATTGCTTCTGCCCTAGAGCAAGTTCCTTTGTTAATTGTTTATTTTGGGCACTGTAATTCTAGAATGTCATGCTCTGATCTTTCAACGACTAGTGGAGCATACAACATATAGAGTGTTCCATGCCTGCCCTTAGTTCCCTGCACCAGTTTACTACATTGAGGCACCATATATAGGCACATATTTGTCCAACTTGCATTTACACGACAAATTGACGCCCGAATTTTTTAGCATTCATGCATTCAGGTTGCTTCCTTTTGCTGATTTATTACTATTTGCTTCAGGCCTCAAAGCTTCAGCCTTATCACCAACCATTACTTCAGTTAATTCCCATACCCATTGTTTCATTGCCCGTGTGCTTATTCTTAGGATATTACTTTGGCCTGTTGTTTCAGTTTGTTGTCTCACTCCTACCCTAATTACTCTTATGTCTGGTTTCAGGCTTCATTGCCTTTCAGTCTGGCTTCAGCCTTCAGGCCCCTTCAGTCTTCATTGCCTTTCGATTAGTTCAACATCTCTTCAGTCTGGCTTACGTCTTCATGCTTTATCGCCTTTCAGTTTGTTGTTTCAGTTTACGACATTTGTCAATGGGTAGGGACACTGAATGACCACCACGACACAATTATAGAACCACCTTTCAACAAAATCAATTGTGACGCTAACAAGTGAACCATCAGATTTCAACAAAACTATTTCAACAAAATTTTCAATTCAAATAATACTAATGTGAAGCTCTATTTTTTTTTAAATCTTTCTAAAATCATAAGCGAAAGTATTCTGGAACCTAAGTTCATATAGGACTTATCCAAGTCATTTACTCCATTGCCTACAAGTCATTGTCTACTTTGTCATTTATTGTCTACAAATTTAGTATATTCAACCTGGAACTGTCATTGTCTACTTTGTCATTTAATGCAGGAACTTGGTTAACACTGAAGCAACCTGGAGCAATGTTTAGATCCTTGCAAGAATCTTCTGTAACAGCCATTTCCGTATCATCGTCTCCATAACTGAGTATTTGCGTCCATTTGTTAGACTATTTTGAGCTATTATCATGTGACTGTGTCTTGTAGTATTTGTGTTCATTTGTTAGACTATTTTGAACTATTATCATGCGACGATGTCTTGTAGTATCTGAAATATTAGCAGAATTATTTGAAAATTTTCCACTGGTTTGATTGTGTGTTTCCAAATTAAAATTCACTGCAACGTTATCATTGTTACATATAGTTGTTGTCATTTTCTCGATTTGTTATTTTTGGGATCCACATTTTAATATATATGTGTGTGTGTGTATGTGTAATGTGTATACATATATCTATCTGTGTGCATATATATATATAAAATATAATATAATAAAAAGAAAATTGAAACAAATGCTGAAAATTAATATGATATAGTATAGCGTTTGAAAAACGCTATTGATTCATCAAACGCTATCGCAACTGTATATGAGATGTAAGATTTATGCATAAAAACGCTATAATAGAATCAAAAACGCTATAGTAGAAAATAAAATTGCTATACAAGCATAACAAGAAATGCTATTGAAAAACATTGTAACGCTATAACATGGTTTGATGAAACGCTATAAAATGTGTTCGAAAACGCTATAGAAGTTAAATGAAGGATTATATTCCCTATAGCGTTTAAGTTTAATAACAGAGAAAAAACGCTATGGTAGTTTGCAAACGCTATGCCCTTTTGTAAACCCTATAGCTATTATAGCGTTTTTCTTCCTGCTATGTAATGCTGCCGGCCTACCATAGCTTGTTGTTCCACGGCGTTATCTGAAACGCTATGGTAGCCTGTTATAGCGTTTTTCAAACGCTATGAAACCCATAAACTGTTGTAGTGTACAACCCATACACACTCATTTCCTATGTTCGACCTTCGTAATCCGTCAATAAAATCCATGGAAATAGAATCCCATTTTCAAATTGGAATATCTAATGGCTGAAGCACTCCACTTGCCTTCTTATGTTTGGCCTTTTCCTGTTGGAAATTCAAGCACTGCTTTACCCATAAACCAATATCCTGCTTCATACCTTCCTAGAAGAAACTGTTGTTCATATCCTAATACATCTATGTAACTTATAAATGAATAGAGAACTTCAAACGATGGCATTCCTCCAAGACTTCTTTCCTTATGTTTCCTACACTTGGAACACATAATCATCCTTTATTTCTCAAGCTCCCATTCTGGTCAAGACTGAAATCTTTCAAGTCATCGCTCTCGATTCCATCTCTTAACTTTTGGATCCGTTCAGCTAATATATGATCTTCATCCTGTTTAGAAGCAATCTTTTTGTTCATCATTGGTCGAACTTTCAAACAAGATAACACTACGGTTTCTCTGCTAGACCCAGCCTCAGATCTCTAGTGCATTCTGCAATCTGCTAATGCTTCCAAATCTTTCCACTTAACAATCGTCACCAACACTGCATTCTGATGATTTTTGCTAAGTGCATTTACAAACCTTATTGCCCTTCCCGGTGTGTACTCAATCCCAAAATCATAAGCGGCAATAAACTATAACCACCTCCATTGTCTCATGTTCAACTTCTTCGGAAAGAATAAATACTTCAACGACTTATGATCTATATATAACTTAAATCTCTCTCCCAATAGGTAATGTCTCCATGGCTTCAATGCAAAAACGACTGCTGCTAATTCCAAATAATGCATTGGATACTAGATCACATGCGGTCTAAGCTATTTAGAAGCATAGGCAATCACTTTACCTCTCTGCATCAGCACAGCTCCTAATCCTATTCCACATGCATCTGTATAAACTACCAAATCCTGATTCCTTTCCGGAACAACCAAAACTGGTGCATGGTCAACAAGTGCTTCAAACTCTGGAATGCTTCCTCACACTTATTGGTCCATACAAACTTCCCTTCCTTTCTCGTTGTCTTGGTCATCCATGCCTCTATCCATGAAAAATCCTTAATTAACCTTCGATAATAACCAGCCAACCCAAGGAAACTCTTTACCTTCGTCTCTGTCTCAAGTCTCTTCCAACTATTCACCGCTTCAATCTTAGTCGGATCTACTGACAACCCTTTCTTTAAGACTACATGACCAAGAAACTTCACTTCTTTCTTCCAGAAATGACACTTCGAAAACTTTGCCTTCGACTGATGCTGCCCCACCATATCAAACACCACTCTAAGATGAACTTCATGCTGTCTTTCATCCTTAGAGTATATCAAGATATCACCCATAAAACCAAAACGAACCTATCCAAGTGCACTTGGAGAACCCGGTTCATCAAATCCACAAATAAAGCAGGCACATTAATCAGATAGAATGGCATGAATAACCATTCGAATGACCCATATCTGGTCCTAAACGCCGTCATAGGTATACTATCCTCTACTACTCTGAGCTGATGGAAACCTGTCGCCAAATCTAATTGGGAAAATACTTTGGCTCCACTTAAATGATCGAACAAATCGTCAATCCTCGGTAACGTATATTGGTTCTTTATCATCTGCTCATTCAACTTACGATAATCGAGACATAGCCTTAACGATCCACTCGGTTACTTAACAAACACTGAGACTCCTCCCTAATGCGAACTACCCAGCCTAATAAAATTCTTGCTTTCTAACCAATTGCACGTTCAACTCCCTCATCTCTGTAGGAGTCATCCTACTCGGCGGCCTACTCACTAGTTCTGCTCTGGGAACCAAATATTCGGAACTAAATGGCTCGTTTCGGTAGCAATCCAACTACAGGCTCAAAAACATCTATGAATTCTCTAACCATGAAAACTGAACTCAACTTATCTTCCAACTCCATAACACCCAATAAGCATTTACCTCACCATTAGAACCTTCTACGGTATAAACAATCCGATCGCTACAATCAGGGTGTCTAAGCGATATTTTCCTGTCCTAGCAAAATATCCTAGCATCATACTCACTTAATCAATCCATCATAAGAATAATCCAAAACTCCTAAAAATAAAACACATGCAAACTGCAACAAACGTATGACCTAATAGGTCAAACTCTAACTGGTCAAATCTCAACCCTAGAATTACATACACTCCTATTGAATTCGCAACCCGTAAAGAAGCAACTAAATATGTGGGTTCTAGGTTAAGCCTATCTATCAAACATCTACATATATAAAGAATTCTATTAGCCATTCCATGAATCTGAAGCATGCCTCTCAAAACTACCTTTCTCCTGAGCTATTGGCTTTGAAGTAGCAGGCTCCAATGCATAAACTTTGCACATTCCATCTTTAGTGAGCTCCTTGCACTGATTCTTATAATGGCTAATCTGGTTGTAGTTGAAGCACTTGACATTCTTCTTCCCATCCACCTCCTTTACCTTTCCAGCACGACACTCATTAGCAAAATTCCCCTTCTTGTCGCACTTGAAGAAAACAATCTTAGACTTCCATTTCATAGCTGCTCCACCCCTTCTTAGCACCCTTCTTAGGAAAGAAATTCCTCTTCTGATTCTGCCCAACTTGGAACTCCTTAGCCTTACTCTTCTCTAGAGAATCAAGAATCTCCTGATGCCTTAGGGCCAAATCCACTACAAAATCAGAAGGATCTTTAATACGAGCAAATGTATCCCGTCCTAACTCAGGCTTCAACCCCCTGATAAACTTCTCATTCCTCTTCATTACCATATCCACTGAAGCATTCCCATATCTGGCTAACTCCTCAAACCTTCTAGCATACTCCGAAAAAGACATCTCTCCCGGCTCTAACTTTGCAAATGTTCTGATCAGAGCTGACTGTTCCATTGTAGACATAAACCTCAATTGGAACCTCCCCTTGAAATCTGCCTATGTCAAGGTTTCCTCTTCCACACCGCTGTCAAACTGTTCCACCAAACAAAGCCACTCTCTGTAGTTGTCTCGAAGCAAGCCTCCTCTTCTACTCATCATTGAGCCCCTAGTCTACAAAGATTCTCTCGTAGTGAAGCAACCAATTCTCCACCTCTATAGTATCCTCTGTCCCCAAAAATGGCTTCCCTCCAAGCTTAGCAAAATCTCCGCTCAACTTAGCATAATGGTTAACTATCGAAACTTTCGAAACTCCAGCCCCTACAGCATCTCCTCCTACCACTCCAGCTGCAACTCCAACATGCATCATATTCACAAAAAACTGCTATATAGCTCTCATGTCCTTGCGAGACTCCAGCACCTACATTTTCTGCTTATGTATGACCTTGGGTCCTCCTAGTACTAGGTCAAGCATTCCCATCTATGCCCTTTCCTTCTGGGTTAACACTTCCTCTTATACCTTCCATATCCGTATTCAAACCTCATGAGATACAAAAAATAATCCAACAAAGATAAGAGACTAGAGATAAAGCGTATACTTATGTATAGCGAATACAAGTACGTTACTATAACATTATCCCATACCCCGATCTAACTCTAATTCCTTAGGATTCTGTTTTAAAAACCAATTTTAGTTTAAAGTTCTTTTATAAACCATGCTCCGATACCAAGTTGTAACATCCCATATCTAGACGCCAAAAGCTAAGCGCTACAGATGCAACAGTCATCTATTGTATTAACTTCTGGTGATAAATTATGGTAATGATAATGGTATCCATAATATCAGAAGCACTTGAATATGAAAAAATTCATAGATTTTCAAAAAAAACATTTTACTGATTACATTTCAAAACCGATTCATATCCAAGTTACATTATCCCGTTTCATTTTTCCGGTAAAGATCAATTATAATCATTACAAAAATATGCCAGGAGCAACGTATGACGATGCCCCATTGGTTGATCAAAGTCAACATAGTCATATCTGACTTAATACACATAGCGGAATCAAAACGATATAAATCTATAAGTCCTAATTAGCTATCCGTCAGCCACCTGCTCGTATCCGAAGGTTTTATTCGCAAAAATATCTAAAACCTGTAAACCTTGACCCTTAGCCTACTCAAATCAATTTTGAGCAACTAAAAGTTTAAGGGGAAACAAAAACTTTGAATCAGAATAAAGCCTGGTGTGAATAATACTATTACATCTCTATTTACTGATATTAAGTGAGACCATGCAGCTTAGTAGAACGAGTTTTCCCTTACAAATATCCTCTTTAAAACATATATTTTGCAAATCCTTTCTTGCAATCAAACTAATATAATAATGGTAATAATAGCTAAGTCCGTTAAGCTATAATCAGGTAACTATGGACTATCTGTCCACAAGTAGTAAGTGGATTATCTGTCCACAAACTGGACTAACTGTCCAAATCAAAATGGATCATCTATCGGAATCATTTGCTTAGGGTTAACTACTCTTCATCTTTTTCCTTGAAAACCTTATTAAATGATTTAACCTTTTAAATCATACATATATATGGAAAATATATTCTTATCTTTATTCTAAGCTATTTTATCATGTTATATATACTTTACTCAAAATAATTTTAATGAATTTTAATGAGGATTGGCTATCCTTCCAAAACAAGTTAAAACCCTTTTTAACTTGAAAATACTTAGGCTATATTGCTTATTAATACATTTGAAACCTTTATTTAAAACCTTTAAACAAAACTTTCAAAAACCTTACAGCTAACCCCTTCGAAACCATTGAAAGTAACGCTTTCGAAACCATTAAAAGCCTTTCCTTGAAAGCTTCGAAACATAAGGCATTCCACTTCAAAACCTTTAAATATTGCCTTTAAAAAATAAAGGAAAAACTTTTCCTTTCAACCCTTTCGAAACCCCAGGGAACCACCCCTTCGAAACCATTCACTAAAACCCTTTCGGAAGCATTAATATACTTAACCTTTCGAAAGCATTTGGGTTCAATTTAAATCTTGTGGAAACCTTTCGAAACCATTTAAATATTTACCCATTCGAAACCTTTGAAAATCATCTTGGTTGAAACCATTTGGATTTTGCCTTCAAGTGGAGCAAAAGGAAAAGAAACCCGTTAAAGTTCAAAGCATCTATCTCGAAACCATTTAAAAACATCTCTTTCAAAACCTTTTGGGTTATAATTCAATCATAGAAAGAGGGTTTTTAAAACATTTAAGTCTAAAGCATCTATTTCGAAACCATTTCGTTAGTAACTAAGTGATGGTGTCGAAACCATCCCTTCGAAAGCATTGGAGAAGTGACCAAATTTTAGTAAACAAAGTACCCCTTCGAAACCACCTGGGTTAAAAGGTAAAAGGCGACAGCAAAAGATTTTGATTTAGTCGAAAGCAGTTGTTTAAAAACAAAGGCGCAAGCCAAAATCCCTTTATCCTAGTAGCCAACTAAGTCGAAAGCTTCTTAGTCAAAAGCAATCATTTAAAACAAAAGTTCAACCCAATCGAAACCATTTCACTAAATCCATTTCAAGGAAAACATAGGAAGGACTTCATGATCGTCATTTAAAGTTATAAATGAACCTTATGTCCTTAGGAGTTGACAAGCGGAAAAAATGCTCAAGAACAATAGAAAAGTTCCATGGAGCAAGGTGTAGCTATTCAGGTGAAGTTGAGTGGGAGCTATTCAAAGATACCTTAACACTTCCCAAATAAAACAATTGAAAGGTGGCACACATTTAGTCTAGCACATGAACTTGTTGCACGCTGCATACCCGTTTGGGGGCAAGTGAGGCCTGTCATTTATCAAAGGAACCAGGATGTCTTTGAATGGAATTCTATGTATGGAACATAGCCTACAAAGGGGAACCTCACGAATTCAAGAGGCTTGAGAATCTATGTAACGACCCGTAAATTTTGGTGGTTTTATTTATTAATTGAAATTTTGTGAAATTTTAAACAATAAAATTTTGAAATAAAAATTTGATATTTGGAATATGTATAATTAAACATAGCAGATGGTAAATTTTTGTCAGATAATATGGTGGTTTATTTTCTTGTGTAAACTTATTTAAATAAAATAAGTTAAAAATAGACGATAATAATTTTTTTTTCCAAACCTGAATATTTTTACATAATAAATTTATAGATCATCTTCTGAGTGAGACGTCATCTTTCGTTTCTCAAAATCTAGACTACTATTGATCCTTTTATCTTATTTTTGGCAGATTTGCAGAATTTTCGGTACCGATTATCGACTTTTGATAAAGTGATCATACCACTAATATCAGTATACATTTTGATCGTCTCGTTGGGCTGAACTCTACGGTATATCCACTTCTATGTTTCGGTGTCTGGTACGCGGTGGAACCCGCGTAACGGATATTGCATCGATACCCATTTTGAAACTTTGTATTGGTTTGTCCTTTCATGTTCAATGTATGATAGCTGTCAGGCATTAGCAACTAATACTCTTGGAATTCATCAAAGTGATCATTGCTTTTCCTAGTGATTGATTATTATCTACTGGTTCACTTTATTTCTCTGGCATTCTATATTGTTCAGCTTCTTCAAACTAATAAAATATATGGTCATTTCTTCTTTCCTAATTCCATTCCCATTTCATCTTCTTCTCCCCTATTTCCCACTCCCAATGCCGACACCACTCATTAGCCACCTCCTCTTCATCAAAAAATGAAAAAAATATAAATCAAATTTTGCAACATCATAAACGCAAATGTCCATTGCCTACTTTCCCTCCGCCGCCGCGTGACCCTACCATGCAAACACCTCCGGCTGTGCTAGCCGTGCTTCACAAAGCACAGCCTTCTTTCCACCCGAGTTTACCAAGCCTTTGCACCGTGTTCCTTCCCACCGTGGCAGCAACTCACGCGAGCCTTCATGCCACGCCATCCGACGTCTCAAGCCCAGATCTGCTCCTTTCGTTTGTGCATCTTCTAAGCGGCAGCGAGCTTTGTAACCTTTGCTTCTCCCCTCTTATACTATTATGTATATTCTTAAACTATATATGTGTTTTGTTTATATGTAATACTGTGAAATATATATGGGTTCGGTTTCTTTTATATGTATAAGAAGCTATGTAAGTTCTATATTATTCTGTTGGTCACGCTTAGATTTATATAGGTCGTTTAAAATTTGGTTATTGATATATGTGTGTGTGTGTGTGTGTGTGTGTGTGTGTGTGTGTGTGTGTGTGTGTTTGTCTGAAAAAAATTGGTTATAATCTTCTGTTATTCAATAATAGTTTCAGATATGTAAATTGTTTAAGTTTTTTGTATATAGTATATATATGTTTCGTATAAAATATGCTGCATATATTTTGAGGAGAAGTTTATCTAGGATATGGATATTGCACAGATCTGTATTATTGGCTGAAAGCATAGTCACACATATATTATGTTTTCTTGTATATTTGCATTATTTAAAGTATATAAAGTTTTGTTTTATACGTATATTACAAGGTGTACATATATTTTATATAATAGTACTTTTCTATATGTTTTGGGTAAATCTATATACATACCTATCTTTAGTGTACGCTGTTGATTATTGTAATGCATAAAAATTTACATGATCGGTTGTGTATATCTATGCATATACGTCTCCTTGTACATATAAGTCGTGTATATGTTTATGGTATTTTCTTCATTTATGTAAAAAGGTGTATATATATATATATATTAAGTGCTAATAGTATATGTGTATGTATATATATATATTACGATTTGTAATTATAGTTTAATATGTTAGTGTATACATATATCTGTTAGTATAAAAGTATAATTATGGGTTATGTATATTTATACTACAGTTATAATATGTAAGTCGTATAATGTCAATTTACATATTGGGTAAGCTCTGTTTCAATTTTTGTTGTGTGTTTTTCCTGTACACGTATAGTGGTTGAAGATATATAAGGGTGCATATATATATATATATATATATATATATATATATATATATATATATATATATATATATATATATATATATATATATATACACGTTATATATATATATATATATATATATATATATATTGTGAAAGTCAGTGTTTCTTTCATACAAATTTTATACATATAGTAGTATCTGGCTTTTGTATGATATATGATATAAAATGGTCTTAGAAAGTTACTGTTTACAATTTTCTTGTCCATATTTGTTTTTTTGAAGTGGATTTGTATCAGACGTGTACAGTTAGTTATCTTGAATCTTAAATACATATCGATAACTTTATATATGTATATATTTATCTAGCCTGCATATTTTCTATGTAATTGTATTTATTTAATATATGAGTTGTCTGCATATATATGAAGAATTTTGGCAATTTGATAATAAGTTTATATGTTATCAGTTATACAAAACTATTGAATTTTAATGTATAGGTTTATAATAGATCATATAGATATGCTGCTGTTATATATGTAATGTGTGTGTGTGTATAATTTATTTCCCATATATGGAAACCTATGAGTTTCTAAAATTTGTTCGTTCATCTAACCATATATAGGTTATGTTAACATTTTGAAATGTAAATATTTATGACATATTTTGTGTGTGAAATCTATTATATAAATGGATGTAAATATATATTTATTTTTATAAAAAATGATTTTTAGATATATCTATGACGATATTTTGTTTAATATGTGTTAAAAATAAAAATATTGATATGTATAAGTTTGAATATGGTTAGGTATAATTTTCGGATATAAATTATATATATACTTTGATTGTATATTTGAATTTTAAAATTGTGACTTTGAATTTTATTATCTTAAATTAAAATATTGATTTAGGGAAAATTTATAATATATATATAAATATAAATATATATATTATTTCAGTTATATCATGATGGTTCTGATTCGTTTTCTTCTATTCTTATCTATCAACTTTGATCGTTGAATTCGTGCCCATCTTGTATCGTTTTGGAATTCTTGTTTAGATCCACATTTCGCTTCCATTTCCGTTCATATCTCTAGCCTCGAAAGGTGAGAAATCACTCGATTAATGTTCTTATATTTATTAAATTTGATTTCAATTGAAACGACAATTGAAATATGCTGCTGTTAATTATTTATATTGCTATATATATATACTGTTATCTATATCTGTTCACCTGTGACATCTGACACCATTATCTACTATTACATTCATGATATATGCCTATTATATTATTATCATATCTGTTACCACTCTGCAAGTTCCGTGTTAGTATATAATTCACTATGGGTTGAAATGATATATACCTGAACGATCTGTACAATATGAATAAATCGTTATGGGTTGAAATGATAGACCTAAGCAATTTTCATTTTAATTGAATTTGGTATTGCGGGTTGAAATGATATATACATGTATATATATATATATATATATATATATATATATATATATATATATATTTAAATTACGTATTGAAATGATAAATATCCATATCACTTGACCAAAGGATATAAAAATTTATGCAGACACCGTTGGTCTATATATAAATATTTTGAAAATTATTTCTATGGTTTTGAAAGAAATATATGGTTTTATATAAATATTTATTTTAGATATTATATAAATGTTATTTTATATATAGTTAAATTCTTGATTTTAAGCTATGTATAAATTTGTTTAATATAGAATAAGTTTAATAATAAAGTTTATTTTTTTGAAATATAATATGGTTAAATATTTATTTAAATTATATTTTAATATAAAATTTATAATGATTTAATAAATTAAGGTTGAGAAGATAGATTTGAAATTGATTTGAAATTGTATTTAGCTAAGAATTTATTTAATTAATCGATTTGGAACTTATGGAATTTGAAATTTCAAAAGATATGATCTTATAGCTTGATTTAGGTTTAAGATGATTTAAAATGAATATTTCAAGTTAAATAAATTGAAGGAATATTTAATGATTTGGAATTTGGGGTTTATTTTAGTGATATTGAATTTATTAAGTAAATATTTCAAAACTAAATAATAGTAAATTGAATTAAGATATATATATAAAATTATCACATTTAGTTTAGAAATTATAGAATATTTAAAGCTTTGAAATATATATTTTGAAATGGTTTATTTGTGGTTCAAATCTATATTTGAAATCGATATAATTTTGAAAGGTTTATTTAGAAGCTAAATTGGAATTAATGATGTGAGATTTGATTAAATTTAAATTTTGGAATTCGAGTTGATTTGGGATTAATTTGTAAAATTTGAGGAAAACAATTTTATTACATATACTATTTTAATATTTAATCGGTTAAGTGGGAAGTATTATGATTTCAACGTATTATGTTTCGAAAGTGTTTTAATTTCAAGTGTTTGGTTTCGAAAATGTTATAACTTTGAAAGTTCTATGATTTTTGGAAATAATATATTATTTTGTTTTGAAATGGAAATGATATCGTATTTGATTTTGAAATGATTGTGGTGTTATAATAAAGTTTGGTTGTTAAAGAGACCGGGATCGAAAGTTGTCATACTCTCTGCCAACTCCGAAAACCACTTTAACAACCGTGTACACGGAGGAGATTGCAGAATGAAGTAGGATGGTGGCAACGTCCTATTGAGGTATATACTAGACCCGACTCCCGTGAGTTGACATAAGGAGGCTAAAACAGGAGCAATTGACGGGCTAATGAGGTGGCTCCTCTAATCGGACACACTCCTTCGATACCATTCTATTACTTTGTGATTGATTGGGTGCACGCTTGATTTTTTACGAATGTGGCTCGAGGTGGGCGGTAGCTGCGGCTATGCATTACCACCAGTCCGAAAGTGTAATTGGCATATCTACCCTGGCATTGCCTAGTTGTGCCGTGTCACCAACCCTAGTGTGCCTTGTACGAGTTTTGATTTGTGTCGTACCTATGGAGTATTTATGGTAGCCTCCCGATCTGGAGGTACGATGGTACTGTATAGACTATTGGCACCATATATGTGTTAAGGTGGAAAATGTAAAGCCTTAATGTTATTTTCACTATGTTTATTTTACTTTAGACATTATTATAATAGCGTATATTACTACATAGTAGATAGTTTAACGGATCCTTAGAGGATGGTTATCCCAAACATCTTTTGAGTTACTTGTATTTCTGTTGTTATTTCACTTGAATTGGATTTATTGATATAAGAATGTTAATCCTGACTCGAGCGTTTTGTGTTTGCTTTACGCTCAGGTCAGACTGAGTGATTCAGCTTTTGAGACTCACCTTTGGAGTTAGAGCTTCGCTTGAAGATCCAGCTATCTATTTCGCTTTCATAATTTCAATTGATTCCAGTGACGTATTCGGATTTGTACTTAATTATTGTGTTAAACTTCTGTAGTATCTTGTTTAACTCCGATATATGTATATAGTAGCTTCATGAACTACTATTTCTTTGTTTCCCCTACATTATTGTTATATTACTCCATGTCTATGATTTTGAGATTTATTTATTTACTGTCTATGCCGAGTTTTGCCAAATTTAAATTAACAATTCAGTATTTTGAGCAATTCAAGTCCGACATGTGTGTCTACGAATGGTTGAAGATATCAGGATGTTATAATCTATTAGGTTATCTAAGAATGGTGCCTTCTACTTCGTTCGGTGCATGACTTATATCCTCTTCTAGGAGGATGGGACCATCTAAATAAAATTGACCCCAGAAACTTCTGTTTATTTGGCATGATGACTAAGAGAAATCCTGTCAAATATAGTTGCGGAGCTCAATTTTGCTTCAAGATTGCAATGCTACGAGGCTAGCCCAGAAGATATTGCAGATAAATGCTCTGAGCATCTAATGTCTATATTAACTATACTAAGTAGACAACTGAGATTAGAAAAATTACCTGTTCCTCCCATGCAAAGTGTAAGCCAGTGTGATCTATGTAGTGTATAACAGAAACAAACAGCATAAGATCACAAAAGGAAGTCAAATGATGAGACTTTGGATTCTAACTAGAGTGACCGTTATTACTGACCATCTCAACTGGCGAAGAGATTGATCGGTTGTAAAAGCTTTGGGATCGACTATCGGCATATCAAAGTACGAAATCTACTACTCAACGCCATGTGTTAAGTTTTAGTTCATTTTGAAAGTTCTAAGGATTTTATTGTTCTATCTCAAGTTCAATAGTGAATATGCAAGTCCTGTTGTTCATTGTCATCATGTGTTGAAGTTCAGTGAAACGGGTTATGGTGATTGTTCAAACAAGTATGTTTGGATTAGGTTTCAAGTTCAAAGAGCATGTATGTCGGTCCCTATATCCTGACCCTTCTATGTCGATCCCAATATGTCGATCCCTATCCTGAAGCATTACGGTCGATCCCTCTCTCCAAACATAAGACACTGATCCCTTTCCTTCTGTAATCCCACCAGGTTGACCTATCACACCAATCGCTTTACTTAAGCAAAGGTTTCTGATCCCTAATCCTGCCGATCCTTTCTTTACTTCCTCAAATAGTACTAATCCCACAACTTCACCATCTTTCACCAAACTTCCAACTTCGTTCTCCCATATAAATTTTAACCATCCTATCCTTAAGCCTTAATACCAAACCCATACTCAAGTCATCAAACAAGGTATCGGTCATCCACTCCACTGATCCCTGCTCTACTATCCTTTCTTCTCCTTTGTTGCTTATTCTACCAAGCTCTGTCGCACCCCGTAACTTACTTCCTCCAAGGCCACTTAGGTCACATTCTATTTATTCCATCGAGCGCCGTCATGATCGTCGATGGCCTAGAATCCATTATCACATCATAAAATAAAAGAGTATAACATAAAAGCTTAGCTATTTGAGTATTTGTGTTAGAGTCTTAGCAAGTGTTTGTAGAAGATCGAATTGGAAGGGGAGACGAGGTGAGTTTGTAGGATAAGTTGGATTATAGATGGATTTCAAGCTCAAGGTTGGAGGGTTTGGTTTTCTAAATGAAAAGAAGCGTTCACTACAAATGTAGAAGTTAGGAAAATAGGTCAAGGGAAATAAGAAAGGTGGAACCATGGTTTATATAAGGAATGAGGGGTTCAGCAAGCAAAACAAGGGAACATGGTTCAATATAACCAGCACTGATTCTTAAAGCATAAAAGTAAAAAGAGGGATCGACTGGCAAATAGGAGGGACCGACATGGAATGGTTGAAAGGGGGTTCATCCGAGTTTTCTATTTTAAGCAAAGAAAAAGGATTTGGCATAGAACATCCTGACCGTCGCAAGTATGAAGATATGGAAAAGGGGTTTGGCGTAGTATGTGCCAATCCCTAAAAATAACAATAACAATAATAATAAAATAAATGTTAATAATATTAAGTAGTAGAGAGTGTGAGATCAACCATGAGTATGCAATCAAATGAGTATAGGCATGAGGATTATAAAAAGCATGTATTTACAAAATGTAATGAAATTGGTAACGATCCATGAACGTACGAGTATGTCCAGGAGCCAATGACAAGAACATTCTCGTGTATGACCTAAAATTTTTAATTTTTGGAATCGACAGAAATTGGAATCAAACCTGACGCTTTCAATTTCAAAGCTGGACCAAATAGCCCAAACTAGTTAGTCTTGTGGAACCGAACTTGAATATATTAACTGATGGAATATAGCCTTCAATTTATACCGACAAAGAGTCACGGCGATCAATAGGAAATACATCACTTTGAAAAATAGTTCGGCAAATGGATAACAACTTTTTAGAAAAGTGGACAGATTTCTTGTCAACGACTTTAACTTGCTTCATTCAAAGCATGCCATATTCATAACAAAAAAGTACTTTGGGAGGCAAGTGTTATCCGGCAAGTTAACCCAGCTATATTGAACTGATTGCACAAGTCAGGTTCGACTGCTATCAAGGTCGATGACCCAAGATGGGTGATTGTTGGACCCAGAAATCAAGTGCAGATGGTAAGTTAAAGTTAGGATTGAATGGAATTGAAAGATGTGCAATGTAGAATGACCAAAGTATGGAATATGGTTCAATGTAAAGGAGGGAAATCGGCATAGGTTGGTTCCAACAAGAGGGATCAACCTGTTTCAAAGCATAAGAGTGTTCTTGTGGAAAACAATCAATATCTCAAAATTTTCAAGTCCAATGCTTATGAAATTTGAAGTGCAGGATATAAGGATCCTAGGAAACCCAACCTAGGGATCGCACATCAAAAGGACAAAATTGGGGGGACGGTATACATTTCTTGGAAGGGAACAGCAGAGAGCAACATGCAAGTAATGTTGAATCAAAGATCAAGCAATAACTTGAACTCTAATGATTCAAATGAGATGAAAATTGGAGGCCAAACATATTTTTCATAAGGAAGCCACCATAGGGATCGCTCCTCAAAATTCAACCAAAGATAGGATCGGCACCGATCCCACCACTTTGGGAATTAGGACTAGCGATCCCTCTAGTGGGCCTCTATCATTTAGAAGGTCCTTCATTCGAGATATCAAAGAGATATTTGGTCGTTTTCATCTATAAATACTGGCCTGGTGAGTCATTCTAGGGATCTTTATGCGACTTCTTACTCTAGAATCCATTGTAATCAATTACTTGCTATTTTCTACTACTGTAATCAGATATAAAATGTGAGTAATAAAATTTAATCTTCAAAGTAGACAAAGGCATAAAATGCCGAACCACTATAAATTTGTGTATCTTTGATTATTGCTCATTCTCTATTGCTTACTGATTCATCAACTCAGTTTAATTTTGTTTTTCTTCACTTACTTTTCTACAAAAAGTTTTCTTAAGTGTTTGTGACCATTTTAGGTGCAAACAGTCATTATATACTACTATATAAGTACTTAACTTGTGATTGACATACTTCCCCATATTTTATGATTAAGCTAATAATGATGACTTAATAATTTTGTTAAGAGATGTACTTGGGAAATTGTGAGCATGTAATTCTTTTATAGGATAATAATGCAACGACCCACAAAATCAGCACTATAAATACTAAATTAATTAAAATCGAATTTTTGATTAAAAGGTGATTGGGTATCGTATTCATAGCTATTGCAAATTTGAGATGATCAATTTGATATATTCAAAGTAAGGGTTTGCGAAATAGAAGTGTTACAGTGCTTAAGCAGCATAAGTAGCAGTTTCGAACCAAACTGGATACATAACCTACAACCCAACGTAATGACTGTATATTCGAGGCTACGAAACCCTAGCTTCACCACCATCTTCATTTTCTTCTCTAATTTTCTAAATTCCGTAATCATCTACCAATGGTAGATGATTATCTATGGTTACAAATTGATATAAAATAAAACTGTCTAATCGATTTATATACCATTAGAAAGCTCTTAGAGAATGGAGCAAAAGAAAAATGTTCGTATTTTGGGTATGATCTTTGAGATGGCTAGAAATTGGCAATTTAACTTGAGCACACAAATCTAGGGATTCCTGATCAAAGGTTAAACGATAATTATAAATCGATCGATGGTGAAGCCGATGATGTCAAGAGAAGAGGATTTAAGTGATTTTATCGAGCTAGATGTGGTTGAGGTCGTTGACAAAACATTGGGAAGTTGGTGGAGGCTATGGGTGATGGAAGCGAAAGGGGAGGCTAGAAGTAGGATGAAGAGTAGGTTCTGGTATAGATTTTGGAGACGATATCAATGGCGGTTGCCGGTCTGGTGACGGTGGCATGTTTAAGGTGCGATGATGATTGGAAGGTGGCCGTAAAGCGTGAAGGGGAAGGTCAGGAATCTGAGTGCCTTATGGCCTAATCTTATTTCATCTCTGTTTATTAGATTATAGATATCTGTTGATGTAAAAGTATAATTATTGATCAATGTTGAAATATATTGGTAATCATTTTGATATTTTGGACATTTTGGATATACCGATCCTTGAGTTGATTGTTGTATTATGGTGTTTTTAATCATAATTAATTGTATATTTAAAATATGGCTATTATTTCGTCAAAACAAATAATTGAAACTATGTAATAAAGAGAAAATAAGATAAATAGATAATTAGAGTGATTATTTATAGTTTCTATGTGACGTTCGTAAGTAAAGATGTTTGTAAATAATAATGTTTGATTGAAATAAAATGAAATCAACTGAAGAAATTTAATAACGTTATTATTTTTGAATTTTTGGGGAAATCCATCAATAGTAATGGAGAATATATTTTAAACTTAATTTGAAACGCGTATTAGTATTATTCAATGAAGTGAGATTTTATAATTAATAATCAAGTTTGAGTGAAAATTACGCTCTTTTGGAACAAATGGAAAAGAGCTGATTTTGGAGTCTATTTTAAATTGATTTCAGAGTATATTAAAGAGATTTAATGTGAAGTACTGTGGCATAAAATAATAATACTGTTAATTTGAAAGCTAATTTGATGAAATTGTTATTTTTGATAAAATATATTGTTTGGAAAGATAGAATAACGAGATTGCAACAAAGTATTTTGAAGTATATTATCAATTTGAGAGAATTAGTTTTGTTTTTAAATTAACTAAAAGTGAGTTTATAATAAGCAATAACAGAATGTTTTTATACTTAAAGGAAAATAATGATTAATAGTATAAAGTTTTGAATGAGTGTAATATGTGATCAGCAGTTAGTTTAATTTTTCGAATATGTTATTTTATAAAGATGATATCGTATTTGGATGTGTTGCCATTATTACTATGCTGTATGTATTTGACTATGGTTTTATTGTGTCGGTGCTTGTGATACTAATGTTGTTTGGATAAGTACACATTTGATGATCGATGTTTTGAGGCTATTATGGGATGATTAATATACATTTGAAGATTTATACTTACAATGTGAAGTGTAACTATAATGGATGATTAATATGAAAGTAAGTATATTTGTGTTGTTGTTATTTTCTTATTGCATATTGCCAAATGTAAGTGATGTTTAATAGGTAAGTTTACTATTGTTGTTATTGCCTCATATGATGATCTGTTATGATCGATGAGTAGAGATATAGTTTTCTTGCTTCCATTGATTACATTGATTGGTGGTTGCATTAATTATATTGAAATGCATTTGTTTTATTGGTGTGCTTGTTGAATGGATGCAATGGTTGAATGGATGCAATGGTTTTTATGAATTAATAAGCATTTGGATGCAGTAGAAGAGTAGGAAACAGAATTACGTGGGCCTGATCCCTCCAAAAAAGGTATGTAGGCAGTTTTTTCTATGTAGAAGCCACCATATCCCTTAGGTTGGGTTGGGTGTATAGAAATTGGTGCAGTCCAAAACATAGTTGAAACCTTTTTTTTCTTTTTATCTTATATATCTATTCAGTTGGAAAGTTGCAGATAAGAGTAGAAGAAGGAATGGAAGGTAGGGACTGTTGGGCTATATCAAAGGTAGCTGATTTGCTATATTCTTCTATACCATAGTTATATTATCTCTAAATTAATGATAATTGATAATCGTTTTATTGAAATATTAACTGCTATAATGATGTAAAATAACTATAAAATTGAGTTAATATTAATTTATATTAATGCTCGATTCCACTGCGAAGCGTTTCCTTTTTATTATTTATTATTTTAGAATATTTATTTTTTATCCACTGGCAGTCCACTACTTTTAATATCTGAAATTAGTTGTAAGCATATTAGTGTGGTATATAATTGATTTTAAGATTTTTAAATAGTGGGTCATCATAATAATGGACTAATTAAGCTAAATCAGTCGGTGTTCCTTTTGACACTAGTCAATCAATATGCTAAGAGCCTCTTTATCGGTAGAAGAAAGCATTGAAATTTTTTCCATCATGGCTCCTAGAACATTAACCTTTCCATATCTTTCTCTTTCAATGAAAGCAAACAATAAATGCATATGTTATTATAATAGGAAAATTTAAGAGTAGCTTAAAAAACTAAAACTTCGTTACAATCTCCCTTCACCTCCAGTATGCAATATACAAATATTTGATACAATAATTGTACTTCATCGGTACCTAGTCGATGGAGCAAAGCAGTCCAACGCTTATATGACAATAATCATATAAGAACCTATAGAACATCTCATAGCAAATAAAAATATATAATAACAAACAGAAGTAAAATAGACGAGATAGTAGGATAATCGAATGAACCAGAAATTAGCAACTTTGGGAAGTAAGTTCATCAGATTGTAAAAACATTGAAATAGAGTTTATATATAAGAATCAAATAAACTCTTAAATTAAACGTCCCTATGTAACGACCCAATTTTTTTTAATAATTTTTAATAAATTAATAGTTAGAGAATAAAACGTATAGATTAATAGGTAGAGAATAAAACGCATAGATTAATAGGTAGAGAATAAAACGTGTAGATTAATAAGTAGAGAATAAATAAAAAACGTATAGATTAATAGGTAGAGAATAAAACATATAAATTAATAGGTAGAGAATAAATAAGCAACGTATAAATTAATAGGTAGAGAATAAATAGTATAGATTAATAGGTAAACAATAAAACGTATAGATTAATAGGTAGAGAATAAAATGTATAAATTAATAGGTAGAGAATAAATAGTATAAATTAATAGGTAGAGAATAAATAAGTAACGTATAAATTTAGGTACATTATTTTTGTATAAATTTAGCGTATCTTGTACTAACTATATGAAAAAATATACAAGAACAACGCATATATATATTATATATATATATATATATATATATATATATATATATATATTGCCCATGATAAGCATATCTCTCCTTCTTCTTTTCATTCTCTGGAAAAAACTCTTCCCCTCATTCCTCTTTGCTCCACGCGTTCACCACATGCTCGATTACCCACAACCGTTTCCTCTCTTCTTTCATTCTTTATATGTAAGTATTTCTTTATATATTATATCTATTTCTTATACTTGTAGCTTTATATATATTCAAGCATACGAAAGGTTTGTTAAAAAATAGATTTATATGTATATTTTATTTTATACAAGATTTCAAGTATCCTGGTGAGTTGGTTTTAGAGCGCATATATATAATCTTCTTGGTTATTTTAAGCTTTTATTTATAAGTTTGAAATAGAATTTCATAACACATATTTATTTTTGGGTATGTATATATGATTTCTGCATATTTGGATAAGTTTATGTTGTACAGATTATTATATATATTAGTTGTTTGTGTTGGGTATATGCAGGCTATATGGTTTCTGCATATAAAATATATATTTTGGCAGAGTATATATTTATACAAAATATATTTTGTTAACAGCTTGGTAAGCTATGTTTATAAAATATGTTATGAAAAAAAGGATTTTGGTATAAATGATTTATGTCAGTTTTCCAATGTAAATGTTAGTAATATATGAGTTTGACAGTGTATATATGTTAGTAGAAATGACATTTTGTGTATATATAAAGTTTACGTAAGTTTGATATGTTATTCTTCAATATGTCTGTTTATATAATTTGGTTTTTGTTTTATATATGTATTATTATTATAAGATATGTATAGTAAGACTAAGTTAATTTTTAATATGTACTGTGTACATAATTTATTGTTGTTTAAGTATATAATGTATATTGATTTTTTTTAAATGACCGCAGCCTATATTAGCTTACATATTTTAACTTGCATAGGTTCTATTTAGTATATAAAGTAAGTTATTTATATACTATAAGGTTTATATAAAATTTTATGATATATGTTAATACGAGTTATCATATATGTAAAGTTTATATTATATGAGTTTAAGATAGCTGTATTTTGAACATATGGTGCGTCACATATATATATTATATCCAGGCTGCTTTGTTTTGTCATTCTATATTTTACTATTTTAAGATGAGTATATATCATATATTTGTTATACAACTGGTTGTATAGGATGTTGTGAGTCAGTAGTTAGTTTTATTGACGTTTTGAAATTTTTTTAAGCACGTATGAATATATATGTATATTTATAACTGTAATATGTTTCTGGTTATATAAGAGTTAGTTCAGTTTATACATGAGCAGTCTGTGTTTATGCCCATATTTTAGAAACAATGTTCAACTTTTGTTCTTTTTGGTTGATGTAGGTTATGTACAGTATTATATTTATACTATTTTGGATTTAAGATGATTCTATAAATACTCTACTTTATAAATTATTTTAATACACATATATAGTTTGGAAATTTATATAGGTTGAATATAATATGTTATTGAATGTAAAAATATAGATAGATTTAAATTATATATATAACATTTAATATATATAGAAATAGTTATATATAAAAAAAAGTTTTCTTTTAGGTATTCATATTTAAACATTTATTTTATCCGTTTGAGAATATATATATATATATATATATATATATATATATACTAGTTATATAAGTTTGGTATAAAGGTGTTAGTATATATATATATATATATATTTAAGTGTATGTTGATAAAAAAATGTAAGCTTGATTTATTTATTTATTTATATGTTTGAAAAACATGCAAATTAAATTTGTGATGTTTGAACTTAGAATATAAATTTCATATGTGTATATATAGTTATAGGTGGTTATAAAAGTTTGCTTATACCATTTGTCTTCATCATTCCAGTTCCGATCTGATCTGTTTCATCAATTCGAGCCAATCAGCTTTGATCGTTGAATTCGTGCCGATTTTGCTTTGCTTGGATTTGAAATTTAATTTCAGTGCCTGTATCAGTATGCGTATCTGTGTCTCCTTCTATATTCTCTAGCCTCGAAAGGTGAGCAATCACTCACGATTAACATTTTTTTATTCATTAAATTTGATTTCAATTGAAACGACAATTGAAATATGCTGCTGTAGTTATTTAAATTTGTTATATATGCTATTATCTGTACTGTTCACCTGCGGGATATGACACCATATCCTGTTGTTTATATTATATTGTTATTGATGATATATGCCTGTTATTTTATTGTATTTTCTGTTATCACTCAGCAAGTTCCCTGTAGTTTAGAAATCACTACGGGTTGAAATGATACATACCCGAACAGACTTTAAAATAGGAGAAAATCGTTATGGGTTGAAATGAAAATCTCAAGCGATTTTCATTTAATTGAATTTAGGATTACGGGTTGAAATGATATCCACCCGTATATATTTAGTATACGGACTGAAATGATAAATATCCATAACACTTGACTATATGATAGGAAATATATACAGACACCGTTGGTCCATATAAATATTTTGAAAATAATTTCTATAATTTTGGAAAGAAATATATGGTTTAATAAATTTGATTCTTAAGATAGTATATAAATGAAAATTGTATATATAGATTTAGTAGTAATATTTGATTTAAATTAGATTGATTTAATACACATAATATGGTTAAGTATTTATGGAAATCTATATTTCAAATAGATTCTCTTGTAATAAATTGAATAATTAAGATTGGGAGATAAATTTGGGTTTATAAAAATGGTATTTAAATAAGGATTTATTTAATTAAATCGATTTGAAATTTTTGAATGGGAAATTTAAAGGGTATGTTTTATAACTGAATTTTTGATTTAAGTGGTTTAATGAATATTTCACGTTAAAATAAATTAAAGAAAATATTGAGTAAAATGTAATTTAAGGTTACTTAAATGATATTGAATCTAATAAGGGAGTATTTCAAGACTAAATAATAATGAGGTTAAATCGAGATCTATATGAAGCTGTTATATAGAACATTTAAATATTAAAGCCTTGAACTATATTGGAATTTAAATGGTTTATGTTGAGATTCGGATCTGTATTTGAAATCAACGTAGTTGAATTTGTTATTTAGCAACTAAATGGAATTAAAATGAAAATTTAGGTTGAACTAAATTTGAATTTATTATTTAGAAAACTAAATTGAATGAAAATTTAGATGAAACGTTGAATACTTAAAGTTTTGAAATATATGGAAATATAATGGGGTATTTGTGATTATAAATCCGAATTTGAGATCGATAAAATTTAAGTGGTTATTTTAGAAATTGAGTTGAATTTAAATTGATCAATTGAGATTGAATTTAATTTGAATGGGAAGGTCGGGTTGATGTTGGAATGATTTGTTAAGTTGAGGAAATTGAAAATACTTTACTGTACAAATTATTTAATATATATAAATACTATTTTTGGAAATATAGAGATATTTGGAGTGAAAATGAGATTTGGTTTTGAAGTATAAATTAAGCTGAAATGACCACGATGTTATAGTGTATATTTCTACCTTGTAGAAAGTTCCATGGACCCTTAGAGGATGGTTATCCCAAACATCCTCTAAGTTATTTGTATTTCAATTTATATTTCACTTGAGTTGGATTTATTGATATAAGAATGTTAATCCTGACTCGAGTGTTTTGTGCTTTGCTTTACGCTCGGGTCAGACTGAGTGATGCAGCATTTGAGACTCACCTTTGGAGTTCGGAGCTTTATTTGGAAATCCAACTACCGTTTCAGATTCCAGCCTTTCCAGTTGATTGGTTCAGAGAAGTCATCTGTTGCATTGGAGACTTCACTGCACTTGAACTATTCGGTTGTATTTTTCAAACTCTGATGTATATAGTAGCTTCATGAACTACTATTCTTTATCTATTCTGCTGCATTATATTAATCTGTGATCTGTGATTGATTTATTTACTGTATATTTTAAGTTTTCCAAATTTTAATTAACAATTCGGTATTTTGAATTATTCAAGTCGGATATATATGGTTTTATTGTCGATTTGAGTGGTCCAAAATAGCGGGTCGTTACAGTTGGTATCAGAGCTTTGGCTCTAGGAAAAACTTAGCATATATGGTAAATTTATTTACAGAATCACTTTCGCTCGAGTTGAATCTCTTCCTTTTGACTCGATTTCCTTTGAATTTTGGAACGTCCCTCGGTTCCGAAATTCATTCTGTCTCTCCCTATTTATATTTGTTTGATTCCGGAGTATCCCATAACTCCACTGAATTATTTGTAAAGGCGGTGAAAACTCCTTTTCAATTGGCATTGACTCACCGAAGATTTCTGTATCCTCGGTTTACGATACTGCTATATTTTTTTATGCCGAATTCTATATCTCTGGCGATTAATGTCGAACTGCCTCAGAATTATACACCGATCTAATTTTGGAATCACGGTTGACCGATAAGGTCGCCCACGATTTATAGAAGTATATCCATCATCTATTTTGTAATTTAATTATCTCATCTTCGATCGAGTCTATATTCGAATCAGGATTCTATTGATTGGAGTTCCTTTAAATTAAATCTCTATCTTTGTTTTGAAATCCATTCTTGAATTATCCTTTGAAAATCGGGTTTTGTTTGTATTTTTGAAATTGTTTATACCGAAATTTTATTTTGATAACTATGATTTTTTTATATATATAAAAGTGAAAATGTTTTCGATAAGGATTGTATACCTATATATATAAAGCAAATAAGAAATGTTATTCTATATAAAAAGGTTTTGAAAGGATTTGAAATTTTGAAAAATTATAAGAAATTGATTTATATAAAAATGATTTATAATTGTAAAGTTAAATTTGAAATTCGAGAATTTAATACCGATATTTTGATATTGGTTTTAAGATTTTGGAAAATATATAAAATAATATGATTTAAAAGTATTTTTCCAAATAAGAAATGTTTCAAATGAATTCCAATAATTTTGAAGAAATTTCAAAGAAGTTTTCAAGAAAATAGAAGTCCAGAACTCACTTATGTCGCTGGAAAATAATTTGGGTAATGAGTGCACGCATCATCGACATTGATTTTCGAGTTTCAGAGTGGGGGAGAGGCCACTTTAATAGCTTCGCTATGTAAGTGATTTTGTAAAACCGTTTTTGATTTAAAATTCCAAAGTATAATTTGATATTTTAGAAAGATATAAGTATATATTTGAAACAATTTAAAATGAGACCGGTGTTCAGTCCTCGAGTTTCGGATTTAATAATTGATTTATTGTTGATTTTCAACTCTTGAATTGATAATTTGATTTCCCTAACTATTTTGAATGTTCGAACACTTCCAAATCGAGATTAAATTTTCAAAGCTACGAAATTTCGAAGAGTATAAAATGTTTGATAAAGAATATAAATTTAGTTTGAAATATTTTGAAAAAAAAAGTTGAATAATGGGTTTCAGAAAGGTAAATTGTATATTTCAAATAGAAATAGATAGTTTAAAAGTTTTAACAGGATAATTATAAATTTGGAAACCATTTTAAGTATAATTGATTTTGAGAAAATATTTGGTTTTGAAATTAAATTGGAATTAAAAACCAGTACTTATATGGTGATTTTTGGAAATGAATTTGTTTGACTTGAATTATTTTAATTTGGAAAATGGGATAATTTTCTAAACTTATTATTTTGGGAACTTTGAAAGTTAGATATTTAATTTGGAAGAAAATTTGGTGAAATCATATATGATTTTGAAACTGAATTGATATTGAAATGATTTGAAATTTGAGAACCTTATATTATTAAGCACTTGATTTGGGAGTGGTCGAACTTATATAAAATGGTTTGTATAAGTATGAAGTTGATTTGAAATCTATTGATTTGAAAGGTACTCGATTTGGAAAGAGATTTTATATAATCGAAGTCTATATAAGTATGATTTGATCTACTATTGATTTTGGAAAGTATTCGATTTGGGAAAAATGGAATCCTATATATATGGACTTTATATAAGTATGATATTTGAAAGTGATTTGAAAAGGTACTATATGATATATACAGAAAGTGCCTTCTGCTTGATATCCGCTTTGTGGCTACATCGTGGATTCATTCTATCGATATTATTCCCTCTGATTTTTGGTTTTACGGATGTAATACTCGAGTGTTCCCACCGTGGCGTAACCCATGGTTTTTTTTTCTCTCGCGACTGCATAGCACAATTGCCTGGCTGGGTCTGGCCTAGGGGTACGGATTGTTTCCTGGGGGACCCAGGTGTAACCATTGTGTATCCTACAATCTGTGTAGGTCGCGAATAGTAGCGAAACTGCCTGGCTGAGATAGCCTAGGGGTACGGATTGTTTCCTGGGGGACCCAGGCGTAACCATTGTGTATCCTGCACTCTACTAGTCATCATGGCGTAACTCGCAAAGCTGAGAAAGCTTACGGATACGGATTGTTTCCTGGGGGATCCAGGCGTAACCATTGCGTATCTGCAAATCATGGTTGGACAAAGGTTTTGGTTTGGTTGTTTTGTTTGAATTGTACTTTCCATATCTGTTTTGAAGGTTTTTCAAGTAATTTCACTAGGTGTTGAAACAAGTCTACTAAGTACTTGAAGAATTCTAGCTTTGCGCCTGATCGATGCATGGCCAGAGTCTGCAAGAACGAGGATAAACTTGTTGAAACATCGAGTTATAAAAGTATTTTCGAAAGGAAAATCTATTTCGATATAATAGTATTTTATTATAAAAGTATTATTATAAAGGTATTTATTATAAAAGTATTTTTCCCAACAAAGAAATTTTGAATTAATATTTGAAATTTGAATTCTTATGGTTCTAGATTAATTATTCATGCCCGATACTATTCCTTGCATCTACCTTATCTGCTCAGTTTAGTTATTCACCTTGATTCTGTTTTCCAAATCTACCTTCCTTCCTTGTTGGATATATCCTTTTTAAATATTGCTTATCTGTATACTACATTGTTTAATAGAAAATTTTAGTGTTATCAATATTTTGAAGTTATTAATTTAATAAAACATGTTTAAATAAAATGATTATTGATGTATCTGTAATGTTGAAAGTATCGTAAGATTTCATAGTGAAGTTTTCAAATGAATATTTCGAGTAAAATTTATATAATTTTAAAATTTATTTTTTATCTTGTCTTTCAATCTATTTTCTTTTTGGTTGTTTTAATTCTCCTACCTCCTTCCTTTTCGGGGACGAAAAGTTTTGAGTGGGGGAGAGTGTAACGACCTAATTTTTTTAATAATTTTTAATAAATTAATAGGTAGAGAATAAAACGTATAAATTAATAGGTAGAGAATAAAACGTATAAATTAATAGGTAGAGAATAAACGTATAAATTAATAGGTAGAGAATAAAACATATAGATTAATAGGTAGAGAATAAAACGTATAAATTAATAGGTAGAGAATAAATAAGTAACGTATGAATTAATAGGTAGAGAATAAATAAGTAACTTATAAATTAATAGGTAGAGAATAAATAGTATAAATTAATAGGTAGAGAATAAATAAGTAACATATAAATTTAGATATGTTATTTTTGTATAAATTTAACATATCTTGTACTAACTATATGAAAAAAAATATAAGAACAACACATACATACGTACATATATATTATATATATATATATGTGTGTGTGTGTGTATTAATATATATATATTGCCCATGATTAGCATATCTCTCCTTCTTCTTTTCATTCTCTGGAAAAAACTCTTCCCCTCATTCCTCTTTGCTCCACGCGTTCACCACATGCTCGATTACCCACAACCGTTTCCTCTCTTCTTTCATTCTTTATATGTAAGTATTTCTTTATATATTATATCTGTTTCTTACATTGCAGCTTTATATATATTCAAGCATACGAAAGGTTTGTTAAAACATAGATTTATTTGTATATATTATTTTATACAAGATTTCAATTATCCTTGTGAGTTGGTTTTAGAGCGTATATATATAATCTGCTTAGTTATTTTAAGCTTTTATTTATAAGTTTGAAATAGATTTTCATAACACATATTTATTTTTGGGTATGTATATATGATTTCTGCATATTTGGATAAGTTTATGTTGTACAAATTATTATATATATTAGTTGTTTGTGTTAGGTATATACAGGCTATATGGTTTCTGCGTATAAAATATATAGCTTTTATAGTATTATTATATATGTTGGCAGAGTATATATTTATACAAAATATGTTTTATTAACAGCTTGGTATGTTATGTTTATAAAATATGTTATGAAAAAAAGGATTTTGGTATAAATGATTTATGTCAGTTTTCCAATGTAAATGTTAGTAATATATGAGTTTGACAATGTATATATGTTAGTAGAAATGACATTTTGTGTATATATAAAGTTTACGTAAGTTTGATATGTTATTCTTCAATATGTGATATGTATAGTAAGACTAAGTTAATTTTTAATATATACTGTGTACATAATTTATTGTTGTTTAAGTATATAATGTATATTGATTTTTTTTAAATGGCCGCAGCCTATATTAGCTTACATATTTTAACTTGCATAGGTTCTATTTAGTATATAAAGTAAGTTATTTATATACTATAAGGTTTATATAAAATTTTATGATATATGTTAATACGAGTTATCATATATGTAAAGTTTATATTATATGAGTTTAAGATAGCTGTATTTTGAACATCTGGTGCGTCACATATATATATTATATCCAGGCTGCTTTGTTTTGTCATTCTATATTTTACTATTTTAAGATAAGTATATATCATATATTTGTTATACAACTGGTTGTATAGGATGTTGTGAGTCAGTAGTTAGTTTTATTGACGTTTTGAAATTTTTTTAAGCACGTATGAATATGTATGTATATTTATAACTATAATATGTTTCTGGTTATATAAGAGGTAGTTCAGTTTATACATGAGCAGTCTATGTTTATGCTCATATTTTAGAAACAATAGTCAACTTTTGTTCTTTTTGGTTGATGTAGGTTATGCACAGTATTATATTTATACTATTTTTGATTGAAGATGATTCTATAAATACTCTACTTTATAAATTATTTTAATACACATATATAATTTGGAAATTTATGTAGGTTGAATATAATATGTTATTGAATGTAAAAATATAGATGGATTTAAATTATATATATATATATAACATTTAATATATATACAAATAGTTATATATAAAAAAAATCTTTTAGGTATTCATATTTAAACATTTATTTTATCCGTTTGAGAATATATATATATATATATACATACTAATTATATAAGTTTGGTATAAAGGTGTTAGTATATATATATATATATATATATATATTAAGTGTATGTTGATAAAAAAATATAAGCTTGATTTATTTATTTATTTATATGTTTGAAAAACATGTAAATTAAATTTGTGATGTTTGAACTTAGAATATAAATTTCATATGTGTGTATATAGTTATAGGTGGTTATAAAAGTTCACTTATACCATTTATCTTCATCGTTCCAGTTCTGATCTGATCTGTTTCATCAATTCGAGCCAATCAGCTTTGATCGTTGAATTCGTGCCGATTTTGCTTTGCTTGGATTTGAAATTTAATTTCAGTGTCTGTATCAGTATGCGTATCCGTGTCTCCTTCTATATTCTCTAGCCTCGAAAGGTGAACAATCACTCACGATTAACATTTTTTTATTCATTAAATTTGATTTCAATTGAATAGACAATTGAAATATGCTGCTGTGTTATTTAAATTTGTTACATATGCTATTATCTATAACTGTTCACCTGCAGGATATGACACCATATCCTGTTGTTTATATTATATTGTTATTGATGATATATGCCTGTTATTTTATTGTATTTTCTGTTATCACTCTGCAAGTTCCCTGCAGTTTAGAAATCACCGTGGGTTGAAATGATACATACCCGAACGGACTTTAAAATAGGAGAAAATCGTTATGGGTTGAAATGATAAACCCAAGCGATTTTCATTTAATTGGATTTGTGATTACGGGTTGAAATGATATCCACCCTTATATATTTAGTATATGGATTGAAATGATAAATATCCATAGCACTTGACTATATGATAGGAAATATATACAGAGACCGTTGGTCCATATAAATATTTTGAAAATAATTTCTATAATTTTGGAAAGAAATATATGGTTTAATAAATTTGATTCTTAAGATATTGTATAAATGAAAATTGTATACATAGATTTAGTAGTAATATTTGATTTAAATTAGATTGATTTAATACACATAATATGGTTAAGTATTTATGGAAATCTATATTTCAAATAGATTCTCTTGTAATAAATTGAATAATTAAGATTGGGAGATAAATTTGGGTTTATAAAAATGGTATTTAAATAAGGATTTATTTAATTAAATCGATTTGAAATTTTTGAATGGGAAATTTAAAGGGTATGTTTTATAACTAAATTTTTGATTTAAGTGATTTAATGAATATTTCACGTTTAAATAAATTAAAGAAAATATTGAGTAAAATGTAATTTAAGTTTACTTAAATGATATTGAATCTAATAAGGGAGTATTTATAGACTAAATAATAATGAGGTTAAATCAAGATCTATATGAAACTGTTATATACAACATTTAAATATTAAAGCCTTGAATTATATTGGAATTTAAATGGTTTATGTTGAGATTCGGATCTGTATTTGAAATCAACGTAGTTGAATTTGTTATTTAGCAACTAAATTGAATTAAAATGAAAATTTAGGTTGAACTAAATTTGAATTTATTATTTAGAAAACTAAATTGAATGAAAATTTAGATGAAACGTTGAATACTTAAAGTTTTGAAATATATGGAAATATAAAGGGGTATTTGTGATTATAAATCCGAATTTGAGATCGATAAAATTTAAGTAGTTATTTTAGAAATTGAGTTGAATTTAAATTGATAAATTGAGATTAAATTTAATTTGAATGGGAAGGTTGGGTTGATGTTGGAACGATTTGTTAAGTTGAGGAAATTGAAAATACTTTACTGTATAAATTATTTAATATATATATATATACACTATTTTTGGAAATATAGAGATATATGAAGTGAAAATGAGATTTGGTTTTGAAGTATAAATTAAGCTGAAATGACCAAGGTGTTATAGTGTATATTTCTACCTTGTAGAAAGCTCCATGGACCCTTAGAGGATGGTTATCCCAAACACCCTCTAAGTTATTTGTATTTCAGTTGATATTTCACTTGAGTTGGATTTATTGATATAAGAATGTTAATCTTGACTCGAGTGTTTTGTGTTTTGCTTTACGCTCGGGTCAGACTGAGCGATACAACATTTGAGGCTCACCTTTGGAGTTCGGAGATTCATTTGGAAATCCAACTATCGATTCAGATTCCAGCCTTTCCAGTTGATTGGTTCAGAGAAGTCATCTGTTGCATTGGAGACTTCACTGCATTTGAACTATTCGGTTGTATTTTTCAAACTCTGATGTATATAGTAGCTTCATGAACTACTATTCTTTATCTATTCCGTTGCATTATATTACTCTGTGATCTGTGATTGATTTATTTACTGTATATTTTAAGTTTTTCCAAATTTTAATTAACAATTTGGTATTTTGAATTATTCAAGTCGGATATGTATGGTTTTATTGTCGATTTGAATGGTCCAAAATAGCGGGTCGTTACACTCTAAATATAATAAGTACTAATACAACTCCATAATATTGCATAAAATAATATAAGAGATAGTGGTTGCAAATTTGGATATATAAGAAAGCATCAGCCTTCTGCTTGTCCTTTACATAACACCTTGTGCTATTTTATGCTAGTCTCTCAATCAATTATTTTTAAGTGGCCTGAGCTGATAACAAGTAACACAATTAAGCCGTGGTTAAATAAAAGTAGGGTATGAGTGATCTTAAATTTCAAAATAGATATAAAAATAGATATATTGTAAATAAGAACATGTGGTATGAAGAATCATACCTGATATGTCCCTGCATCCATCAAGTTAAGCATATAAACACATTATGTGCAGATCTACTATTACATGGGTGTACTACTACTCTAAGTGCAATATAGAATGTCATGGTATCTAACTTGATAATACCTACATCAACATGACCTCCATCGCAAACATAGAAACTATTAGACATTCTCCCATCTCACACTCAAATGTCGTTGGATATATGATAAACCCAAGTAGATGGTCAGCGGTTAGTCAAAATTAAGGATAAACATTGCTAGATTCCATGCTCACCCATGTGTCAAGGAAATAGACACATACAAATATCCAAAGACACAAGTACATACAGACTACCCTTGTTGAGCGTCCTAACCCATTCCTGCTTTATGAGCACATATCAAAACCTTTGAGTCGTCCTACGATCCCTTGGCATATATACTTATGGTAGGACCACTACTTTTTTTTACTCTGCAAGTCATCAGCACTCTACACTTGTATGCTTGATTGATAACTAGATGCTACTATAAATTTCCACTTGCAATACTCGATCTAAATCACTAAAATCATCTACTACACAAAGTTCTATATTCACATTGGTTAATTCACCTAGCTTCGAAACTTCATCATGCTAAGTCCATAATAGCCATCACCTTTGCTTTGCGTAAATCACAAAGAAGCCTAGGTTAGTAACGATCAATGTTAAGGCTTCATTCATGCTCAAAACTTGCTGCAACCAATCACCTGGCTCCCTAAAGTCTGCCTCAATCACATGCCAGAAATCCACTAGTCAGTACCGATAGAGTTTATTTTAAACTTAGCCAACATTTTGGCTAAGTATTTCTGCATCTTCCAAGCTTTATGTAATGATCAATTCTTCTCAAATTCCTTCTTGTGCTTGCCTCAAAGCCAACATGCCAAATTCATTGGTTTTTTCACTTGCTTTGAGCCTATCTATTGCCAACACATAAAAACATAAGTCAATGTCGATCAATATCAATTAGCATCAATCAATTTTCACTTAGCCATATTTTGGCTATGTAATTTTCTGGCTAATTCTTATCTAATCCATATCTGATCTAACTGCTTCGATCAGCATGTACTTCCTTTGCATCGATCTAGCTCCAAACACTCTAGAGCTAATCCACCAAGGTTATACTATTGCTATGGATCTTCAATCTTTTACGTATTTGAATCGAAGAGAAAACACATAGCAACACCATCTACATGAATATCCTTGCTAATAGAATGATCCAACCTCAATTCGCTTTGATAAGGGTTTCATCCAATTCAAACATGAAATCATAACATCAAAACAAGCATCACATCATATCAATGAAATCATTGTACATCCATATCATAATCTAGCATTCATATTAACATTCAAATTATGGATATACATGTTAAAATAACATTAAAACAATTTGAATTCGTTTACATATCATTCTCAAATCCAAATCAGTCCAAAATTCTACTTTTAATTATAAAAATGAATTGTCAAACAAGTTTTAACCATATATAAACATATAAAGAGGTTGTGAAATGATAATCACTCCATTGCTGTGAAATTGATCTAAATGTAAGAATTAAATGAAAATCCAATCCTACTAGATGTAGATTTGAAATACCAAGCCCCAAAAATGATAATTTGATAATCTTTGAATATCCCTGTAACAACCCGTATTTTTAACTACTTTAAATTATTAAATGTTGAGTGATTATTGAATAAAAATGTTTGAAAATAAAATTTAATCTTTTATTTATGTAATTATTTTAATATGAACTCGAATAAAATTATGACATAATTAATTTCGAAGATTTTGGCAATAACAAGTATTGAAACGAAATTCTATATACTGAACGTGTTTATAATCAATAATTGGAATTGAATAATGAATATTGAATTACTGTAAAATGAAAGTAGTTGTTTAATTATTTGAATTCATTTTAAAATTAAATTTTATAAATTAAATAAACTATATTGAAATATGGAAATTTTATTATTGGATAATCAAATTGTTTAAAATTTAATATTGCAAATCATTTAAATAATGAATCTTGAATTAATATGGACGAAAATGGTAGCGGAAATTGATTTAAATTTTATTTAAGTATAAATGAAGACTGTTAACATTTAAAATGTCATTTAAAAGTGAGTAAATAGAAATTGGAAATTTTATACTTTATCTAACAAGTAAAAATAGTCATTTTGGCCACTGTCGTGAATTTTGATGAAACCGGCTTCATCGGATCCATAACGGTGAACTATTATAGGATTTTAAGTTTCAGAGCGATTTGACTTGTCATCTGGTCATGCGAGCTTGAAACGCGTAGAATTTAATTTCAAAATTTAAATAAAATAAATTGATTTTAAAAAACTATCTTCTGCATACGATCGAATTAGGCCTCGAGGCTGTTCTATTATGTACGGAATATGGATAAAACATATAGAATGTCAGGCAGGATGCTTCGTTTGGAGTTCGGAATTTAGTGGGTCAATCGAGCTTGATATTTCTAATCATAATAATAAAAATATTCACCCATATCTCAACCTCACCCAACATTCGTACATGGCCACGTCCTTTTTGTCTTCTCGTACGTTTTCTTTTCCCCTTTTCATTTCAAATCCTTTACAGTTCAAAACAAAAAACAAACGAAAAAAAGAAAAAATATATAAAACAACAAAGTCGTGAGTTGCTTGGGCAAGGGAACGCGCGCCTGGTATTTTTTGAGTGAGGGGAACGATGATTTGGGATTAAGGTTTCGATTTGAGGGGCATACGTGGAAGGCAGGAGGATGGCAGCCAGGGACGGTCGCGACGGCGCAACACGATGGTGATCTAGTCACGCGTGTGAGTCGGAGGCGGCTCGGGTGTGATCAAGTGATTGACGTTGGTCGGTGAAATTTGTTCATATACAAAAAATATCACGAGCAGGAAGATATCATGCATGAATAGTGGGGAGAAGGGGGAGCGCTGAGAGAAGGTTATGATTTTTTATTTTATTAATTAATTTATTCTGTTGATTAAGTTTTAAATTATATCGTATAACTTCTGCATGCGAGGTCCGATTCGATTGAAACGAGTGGCGTTGGAATTGTATCGACGTTGTCTATACCGTGTAATCAAAGTGGTATTTATTTGAAGCTGAAAATACTTTCAGTTTCAAATAAAAGGTGAGCGTTTTATAACACTTACAGAGTACTAGAATATTTTTATGTTAGTTAAAAAATTATGAAATGATTTAAAATTTATTTATTGTTGTTTGATAATTTTAATTGATGTTTAAATTGACATCTGAAATAACTGATACAAATTTGGATGGATAGTTAAATTGAATTTGAATTAAATTACTAGTAAACTCCTGATTAGTGATAACCAGTTAATTATTGTAATATTTGGACTGTATGGATGATTAATTGTGATGGATGCCGATTGTTTGATATTTGAATGATTTGATGTTTATATACATATACATAAACATATGCGTATACATATACATACATACATACATACATATATATCCTGTTATTACCCTGTAAATTACTTATAGTATGTAAAACTGTAAATCGAATTATTTCAAATAAATTAAGAAATAGGTTGAGATGATATATGCCTATGACATTTATTTTGGATTGAAATGATATATATATACATTCGTGAAATTAATTTGAAATAACTTATCACTTGGCTATAGTAAAGAAATTTACATATAGATACTGGATTGAATAAATTAAATATTTTAAGAGTCTTGGTTTTGAAATTATTTAAATGATTATGATTTGAAGAAATAAAATTGAATTTACCAAGGTTGAATTAATTTCGAGTTCGAGTCTGAAATGTTGAAATTAAATTTAGCTTAAAAATTGTATTTTAAGGAATTGGATAGGAATTTGAAGTCATGATTGAAATATGACTTGAATTATTGAAATTGAATGCTTAAAAAGATTTGAACTTTTACTTGAATTTCGAAGGTATTTAAGTAAAGGTGATATAAATTGACATTTCAAAATTTTGGGCTTGGAAATGGAAATAATTTAAAGATTTGAATCTAAATTCGAACATTGAAGATTAAACTAATTTAAGTGATTTAAATCAGCATTTTGAAATCAAACTCGGAATTAATGTGAATTGAAATGGTTTAAAATTAGGAATTGAATTTAAATTTAATACATCAGATCAGATAGTTGAATCGAAATTGAAGTTGATTTGAATTGAAATCGAAATCGAATCGATTAGAATTGAGATTGAAGTAATTTGAATTGAAAGATTTGGAACTGAGTAAGTTTGACTTTTAAACTATTTTAAAATAAATTATTTTAATATAAACAGCTTTAAATCTATCTTTTCAAATATTCAAATTATTTTGACTTTCCAAAATAGATTGCTATATGAAACATTTTCGATACTTAAATCATTTTTTTCAAACTATTTTAACTATTTTAACTATTTGAACTATTTTTAAACAATTAAAATTCATTTCAAACCATTTTCTAAAAATTCAAACTGGTCAAGGTTTGAATGTTTTTATTTAAATCATGGATTTAAATGCGAATCGGGTAAAATAAAGTTATAACTAAATTGTAATTCAAATTGAATTTTGAAGTATAAATGGCATATCGAACCGAATATGATATTTTGAAGTAAATATGAGGATTCGTGAAACGAATGATATTTTGAAGCAAATATGATATTTTGATATCAAGTATGAATTGTTTTCGAAATACAAAATTACTAACTGGTGCGTAAAACAACGTTTTGTTGTTAAAGAGACCGGGGCCTCTTATCGGCATACTCTTTGTCAATATTGGAACCACTTTAAAAACTGTGTAGGCAGAGGAGACTACGGAATGAAGTGGTTGGATTTGGAGTCATATGCTAGATTCGAAGAAAGAGAATGATGATGAATAGTCCCTGGCACTTATGCCAATTTGAAATGACTAAAACATGACGGCTTGACAGGGCCAAGAGGGCTAGCTACCCCTAGCGGACATCCGTTCTTCAATTTTTATTCTTGGACAATGTACTTACTATTACTCTTACTGTTGATTGCGATTGGTGCACCTTGATTTTTGGATAGCCTCCCTTTGACCCGATATGGGACGGATGGATGCGGTGGGCGGTCGTTGCTATGATGCGTTACCATCAGCCCTACGACTCGAACTGATAGTATCCTTCCTTTGGCATTGGCTCACGTGCCTTTTCATACTTTTATCCCTATACGTGACCACTATGATTTTGGTTTAGTGTTGTCGTATCATGATGCATCCCTATTCCCCGACGTGCTACTGGGGCGTTATATGCAAATTGTACGACAATGCTTAAAAAACGCGTTAAGGGGGATTAATGTAAAGCCTTAAAGGTAAGAAGTATATATATTTTATCGATTAGACATTATATATAGCGTATTCTAATATATATAAATAATTTGATGGATCCTTAAGAGTTGGAAAATCCCGTAACATCTCTTCAGTTATTGCAAGCACGTTATACACTGTATAGGAGATGTGAAACCCATAAATATCTCTGATGCTATTACACTCATGTTATGTGATATCGATTTGACTCACATAAGAATATTTTAGTCCTGACTCGAGTGTTTTGTCTTTTCACTATGCTCGGGTCAGTCCTGAGTTTTCAACACATTAAAGTTCATTTTTTTTGACGACAAAGACGAAGATCAGCTATATTATATTACTGGTATTATTCTCTACATTATGTTATTCGCTGCATTGTTTTATTATCATGTTGTACATATATAACTCTGATAAATGTTGTAAATTTATAGTCAACTGTATAGTATAAATAGCTTCATGAACTATTTATTTGATTATTATATTTTGTCATTCCGTTGTGAGATTCTGTGTTGTTTTCTTCTTCTTTTCTTATTTTTCTTAACTAACCTCGTTGATTATCTATGTTTCGGATAGTTTAAGCTAGATATGCATGGATGATTGTTGATTTAAACCTTCTGAAATGTGGGTCATTACAGTTTTGGAGCTTTGGTCTAGCGATAACCTTAATTATAAGGTTGACTCATCAGAGAAAGGGTAGTAATACCCTAGAATGAGTTTGTTTGAGTGTATATTATGAGAGAGCATACTTGTTAGTGTTATAGAATGTTTTATATTGTGTTTATTTATCCGCTGAGTTGTTTATAAACTCTAGTTGGTGCTGGGATGACATGATATCGAAAGGAGTTTCTAAACACTTAAACGAAACTAGTCGACATAATATTGTTTTAAAATCGGGTAAATGAAGTAATTTTAACTAAATTATATTTTATATATAAAATTTTGATTACTAATGAATGTTAGTTGTTAGGCGATGATAATATTTAATTATCATTGATTATTGGTTGAATTGAATTTAAAAACGAATACTTTGTGAACTCCATTTCATGAAGTGTTCGATAATTAAATTGAATTGAAATAAATTACAATAACAATTGTTCAAAATAATAAAGTTTTAAATTAACGAAATGTATTAGTAATAAGGTAACGAAATTTGTATAAGTATATTTATAATGCAGCTTATAAAAAGGAAGGATTTAAAAGCTAAAAATTTTAGAATTGAAAATCCTGTTTATTTTCAATTTTGTTCTAAAAGCCTTCAATATTAGTAATAATGTTATTTGGAAGTGTTCTGACTAGAAATACATTTTAAAAATATTTTTTGAATGAAATAAAAGCATTAAACTCGCTTTGGTCGCTGGAAAATAATTCTGGGAATGACTATAGCATCGCCAGTATTCATTTTCGAGTGGGTGAGAATTGCTGCTAAAAGAAATTTATTTCCTGATAAAGCAAGTCTTGATTATGAAAAATATTCCAAGTATGATTTGATAAATACATGAAAATAGCTTTTTAACCTATAAATTAGAAATAATAGATAAAAAAGTTTATAATTAATAGATTTGAATAGGAAAATGAAGCTAAATTTTAAAATGGGTGAACATCTTGGTGAAGCAAAAAAAAAGAGAAATGAAATAAAAGAATTAACCTAAGAAATGTTTTAAATTGAGATACTGAAATAAAGTAAGTAACTAAAATTTAACTCAGGAAAGCTTAAATGAAAGTGAATTATATTTGAAAGGAACTAGATAAAAGTAATGAAATGAAATTTAAGTAAATAAATTTGAATAACTTGTAAATTTGAGTAATATTAGGCTGAATTTTTTTTTCAAAATTTTTAATGTGAATGATAAGAAAAAAAATTGAAAATATAATTAAATAAACTAAGTAATGGATTAAATGAAATAAAGTGTAACTTAACAACGATTAAATAAATTAATTGGTTTGAATGGAACCCGATGAAATAGTAAAGTGAACTAATTCCACTTAAGCAATAAAATAAACTAATAGAATGAATACAAACTTGAATTATAAAATGAAATGCCATTTAAATTGTCAAAGAAGTTGAATTAGAGTAGATGGGTGTAAGTAAAATCTATATGAGAAATAAAATTTGATTTAAATTGGATATAAATAAATTAAATGAAAATGGAATGAATTTTAATAAACTTGAACAGTAACTAATTAAATATGACACATATTAAGGAGATAAACTAAAAATTGGAAGTTAACTTAAGAGAAGTTGAATAAAATTGATTGTGATAAAAAAATTGTTTTACTTATATGAATTTGAGTTATAAAATAAAAATTTACTTAATTAAAGTTAATAATAAACTAAAGAAGTGAATAATTTTATACACTAAAATTAACTTAAGTAAAATTATTAATGTGAATTTGAATTTATGAAATGAACCAATAAAGTGAACTAGTGAGTTAATATGAACTTAAGATATGAAGTAATAATATTAAACATGAGTTGCATTTTGTAAAATGTTATAATAAACTTAAATGCTCTACGAAATGATTTATAAATGATATTAGCATTAATGAGAATATACTAAGTGCAAATGAAATAAAATCTAACTTAAATGACATATAAAATGGTCCATATATAAATTGATATGAAATATGCGATAATAAAAAGCGAAATAACTGAATTTGAATAAATTGAATGTAAATGAAGCGGATGTGAATAAATTTGAAACAAACCGATTAATGTTAATAAAAATTGGATGTCAGTAAGAATAAAGTGTATAAATTTAATATTGACATTGGAAACGTAAATTGTGATAGTTTGGATTAACTAGATGAATATTAATTGTTGGATAGTTCTTTGATTGTAAATCATTATTATTACTGCTTTGATTTCATATGATTGTGGAATGGTGTGTGTGGGTGCAAATGTTTATGATTTGGATTCAAATTTCATGTTATATGGTCCATTAAACTCATACATGCTATATATATCTTTATAAGTTACTAATATTCTAATCTGAGTTAAGATAGGTGCATAAGAAGGCCGTTTGGACATATACACGGATTTTTTTTCTTTTTGCTTAATATGAGCAAACTCGCTCGTATCAATAATAATATGGTACATATCTTGGATTACAAACTCACTTTTATATTTTTCCCTTCAGGATGCCTCATCATTGAGATGAGATGTATATTTAATATATTTGGTATATATTGGTGATATATATTGTATTGTAAAAAAAATTCGATCGAGCCGTGCATAGGAGACTCTACCGAAATTTTTCATAAATCTGAGTGTTATAAAAATTTTGAGGTTTTAAATTTTTATAATTTTTTTATATATAAGTTGTAATTTTTGTAAAACCGATATCAAAGTGGCATAATATAAGTGTAGTAAAGGTTTTGTAAATAAAATTTTAAAGTTTCGTATGTTGATTATTTTGAATAAAATATATCAAGTGTTAAATTCGTTACTTAACCCCTTTACGTGGATGAAAAGTTTTGAGTGGGGGAAAGTGTAACGGCTCGTATTTTTAAATATTTTAAATTAATAAAGTTAGTGTGGCTGTTGAATAAAAATGGTTAAATATAGAATTTAGTGTTTTTATTTATGTAATTTATTTAATATGAACTTGAATAAAATTATGAAATTCTAGTTTCAAAGATTTTGTCAATAAGAAGTATTGAAATGAAATTCTATATATTTAACGTGTTTATAGTCAATAGTTGGAATTGAATAGTGAATATTGAATTACTATAAAATGAAAGTAGTTGTTTTATTATTTGAACTCGTTTAAAAATTAAATTTTATAAGTTAAATAAATTATATTGAAATATGGAAAATTTACTATTGGATAGTCAAATTGTTTAAAATATAATTGGAAATCATTTAAATAATGAATCTTGAATTAATGCGATTGAAAATGGTAGCAAAAATTGATTTAAATTTTATTTAAATATGAATGAAGATTGTTAACATTTAAAATTTGATTTAAAAGTGAATAAATAGAAATCGGAAATTTTATATTTAATTTAACGAATAAAAATAGCCATTTTGGCCACTGTCGCGAATTTTGGTGAAACTAGTTTTATTAGATCCATAAAAGTGAATTATCATAGGATTTCATGTTTCGTAGCAACTGAAGTTATCATTTGGCCACGCGAGCTTGAAATGCGTAGAATTTAATTTCAAAATTTATTAAAAATAAATTGATTTAAAAAACTATTTCTACATGCGATCGAATTATGCCTCGAGGCTAGTTCCATTATGTTCGGAATAGTGGTAAAACATATAGAACATCGGGCAGGACGCTTTGTTTTGAGTTCGTAATTTAGCTGGCCAATCGGGCTTGATATTTCTAACTATAATAATATAAACATTCACCCATATCTCAACCTCACCTAACATTCGTACATGGCCGCATCATTTTTGTCCCGTCGTACATCTCCTTTTCCCCTTTTCATTTCAAATCCTCTACGGTTCAAAATGAAAAAAACAAAAAAAAGAAAAATATAAAACAGCAAAGTCGCGAGTTGCTTGGGCAAGGGAACGCGCACTTGGTATTGTTCGAGTAAGGGGAACGATGACTTGGGATTAGGGTTTTGGGTGGTCAATCTGAGTGGTGTACGTGGCAGGCTAGAGGAAGGCGGCGAGGGCCGGTCTTGGTGGCGCATCTCGATGGGGTATGGTTAGGCATGCGAGTTGGAGACTAGGGCGGAGGCGGCTCGACCATGGTCAGGCGATCGACGTTGCTCGGCGAACTTCATTCATATACAAAAAATATCGCAAGTAGGAAGATAACATGCATGAACAGTAGGGAGAAGGGGGATCATTGAGAGAAGGTTTATGTTTTTTATTTCATTAATTATTTTATTTTCTTGATTAAGTTTCAAATTACATCATATATTAATTATCTTATAACCTCTGCATGCGAGAACCAATTCAAGTAAAATGAGTAGTGTTGGAATCGTATCGACATCATCTATGCCATGGATTTAAAGTGATATTTATTTGAAGCTGAAAGTATTTTCAGTTTCAAATAAAAGGTGAGTGTTTTATAACGCTTTTAAAGTAGCAGAATATTTTTATGTTGGTTAAATTTAAAATTATTAAGTGATTTAAATTTATTGATTGTTGTTTGATAATTTTAATTGACATTTAAATTGAAATCTGAATTAACTGATAGAAATTTGGATGGAAAGTTAAATTGAATTGGAATTAAATTACTATTAAACTCCCAATTATTGATAACCAGTTAATTGTTGTGATATTTTGACTGTTTTGATGACTGATTGTGATGGATGCAAATTGGTTGATATTTGGATGGTTGGATGTTTGTTTGTTTATATATATATATATATATATATATATATATATATATCCTGTTATTACCTTGTAAATTACTTACAGTGTATAAAACTGTAAATCGAATTATTTTGAATAAATCAGGAAATATGTTGATATGATATATAACTATGACATTTACTTTGGACTGAAATGATATATATCCATCCTTGAAATTAAATTGAAATAACTATCACTTGGCCATAGGATAAAAAATTATATACAGACACTGGATTGGTTAGATTAATTTTTTTAAAAGTCTTGGTTTCGAAATTATTTAAATGATTTTGATTTAAAGAAATAAAAAATCGAATTTATAAAGATTGAATTAATTTCGAATTCGAGTATGAAATGTTGAAATAAAATTTCGTTTAAGAATTTTTTAAGGAATTTAATTGGAATCAGAATTCATGATGGAAATATGACTTTGTTGACCCAAAAATTAGACCAACATTTTGGTTTGAATTTGAAAGCACCAGCGCTGTTCTAACAGAGCAGTGTCACAGGTCACACATATCTAGAACGAATAGTAAAAGAAAGTAGACAGAGAATTTTTATAGTGGTTCGGCTTTTAACGAAGCCTACGTCCACTTTAGAGTTTTATTGACTTGTTGGTCTTACAAAAGATTAATTACAAGGCTTTGATTATTTCCTAGCTAGATTGATTCTCCAAAGTTGGAATCTACCGGAGAATCACATTGTGTTCCTTTGGAGATTGTTACGAGGGAGGTAGAGGGTGAAGAATGCTTCTAACAGATCTTCAACAACCAGTCCAGGGAAGATTCCCTTTGTGTTGCAGGTGGGATAGTATTTATAGAGGTCGGATAGGTTCTGAGCCAGGCCTATCTTCATCTGATCTCAGGTAGGTTACAAGTGACATAGGGGGCTTTGGCTCGCAAAGCAAGCCAAAACCATGGGTCACTGGCGACCTATGGTATGTGTGCTAGCGCCCCATGGCCTTGGTTCATTTTGCGGACCAAGTCTTGCCTCTTTTTGATAGTGTTCCATATCTAGTTTATTTGATGGTTTGAGCAGGGTCACTACTGAGCTAAGAACTTAGGATTTTTATAGAGTCTGGACTTAGAGATGTTCCTATAGCCTTTTAGCATTTTTCTTATGTTATGATGACAATTCATTAGTTGTTTATGTTCAGCTACTGATTGGATTAAAGGAATGTTGATCTCTCGACTCTGTTGATCCTAGTCGTTGTCTTAGTCGTATCGCTTAGCCCTTGATCCCTTGTCTTGGCTATCTGGTTAAGTCCTGAACCATCTTGTCCCTACAAGATTGTTCTATTATCTATTGGTTTCTGCTGGGTTAAAAACCTAGATAACATTTGCCTCCCAGAGTGTGTCTTCTTTGTAAACAAGGCATGCTCTGGAAGTTATCGCTTTCAATACCCATTTGTTAATTCCTTAGTGATTGCATTATGGCTTTACAGGTATGCTAACTCAATGTTATTTGTCATCTCTCTTTAGTTCTAATGGCCACTTCCTATCGTTATATATATATATATATATATATATATATATATATATATATATATCACATTTCTACTTTTAGCTTCTCGGTCGTCTCAGAATGGTGAATATTTGCAGGAAAATTGAGCTCGAGGATAACAAGTGAAATTTTCCTTTCTATTCCTCCTCTCCCTTTTTTTTTCTTTTTTTTCCAATCCATGTGGGATGGGTTGCTAGCGACCTATCTGTATAAAGAAAAATTCTTATCGTTTCGAAGATAGGTCGGGTCGTCTATGATCCATGATGGTTCGGGTCACTAGTGACCCGGTTGCTTAGAAATGTTCTACCCTCTTGCCTGCCTACTTATATTCCTTTAGCCGACCCATATCATTTACTTGACCTGAGCTTCCACTTCTTCACACAGTTAATCCTTCCAGCGACTCAATCTAAAGCCATCAAGCAATATTTCGGCATGATTCCTTGCCTCGCTTGGATCCATTCGTCATTCATCTATCCATGCTTTTGCTTTTCTCATGAAACCCTAGCCATCCATCATCGTGTTTGAATGTGAACCCTTTCCCACTGTTGGTCTGTAGCCGACCCACCTTTAGCTCTCTCATGGTCCAATTCATAGCTCGTTGAGTTTTGATTCGTGGTTCTTTTGTGCCTTTAAATAAGCTTAAGGTGGGTTTGCTTGATTGATTCATTAACTGTTATATTCATACAATGATTGTTATATGGTCTTCGCTTTCAATGTTGATTGCAAGAAATTCGGGTTAATGCGGTATTAAGGAGGAAGATAGTGAATTGGGTCTCGAGTTGTCTCCTAGAATGACATTCGGGCCTTGGCCCAATGCTTGACACGTTTTGCTATCTTCATGCTTTAGAACAGAATTGACATGTGTCGAGTTCCATAGACACCACCGTATGACATCTCATCGGTCAACTTAGAGAGCCCAGGATTACCCTGCTTAGTTATTACATGTTCAGTGTCCCTTAGTGCATGGAATTTTCCGTGTCGCTTTAGACGATGGATCCGTTATCGATAATCGATTGATAACAAGTAAGCGTACAAGAAGTAACCAAAGAATGAAAAATGAACCGACACGGGAAGTTCTTCTCCTTTTCCATTGAGGGCAAACTATCTACACAGGATAGAGCATGTGTAGTGCATCGAGCACCGAGTTTATCCCATATAGATAGCACACTACACTTGCCTCAGTTCGCACTAGCAGTCCGATGTGTCAATTACAAGTCAAAGTTTCTTCGAAATTCAAGTGTGATAGGAGAAACTTATCAAATTAGGATGGTTTTACCTTACCGTTTTCGAACGTGAGTTGTATTGTATAGAATAAAGCTACTATCCACACGCCGTAAGTCAAGCGGGCGAAGCTCGACGCTCTTTGAAGACAAATCATCATCCACCTCGCAAGGCTAGTACAGTCAATTTGATCCGGTTGGGCCCATCATGGACCGCACACCTCCCCACTTTCGAGTCCTGTTCAATCCACCTGAAAGAGCATCGTCAGTGGTTTCTGCCAAGGCTCTTAACAATATATGTACACAACATGGAATTCCCAAAGAGGGCATGCATCTGCTAGTGAAAGATGAATTCACTCATATGCCCCCATCGGGCTACACCGCTTACCATAAATACATGCGTCTGAATAGAGCCATGCCTCCCTTCAAAAATTTTCTACGTGGGACACTCTCAAACTTGGGAATCGCCTCATTCCATCTTCATCTGAACGGTTATGCCATCCTTACTTGCTTGCACATCCTTTTCATGCGGACATTCAACCGTGCCTCAAGTTTCGATGTGTCATGGTATTTTCTGACGCTCAAGAGGAGAGATGATTGTCCCTTTTTGATTATAATTGAGGCCCAGTGGAATCGAAAGATTATCTTTTGCTAGCATAGAAAATTGTCATTGTTCAAAGCGTAATACATTTTTGTTAGATGCCCTGAGGGGTTCAATCGCCAATGGACGATTGGGGGTAAGCTTCCCTTTTCTATTGTTGAGCTCCAAATTGTCGTAATGGAGTCTCTAACTAATTACACTTCTCATGTAGTTATCCCAAGAATAAATAGAGATGTGACAATTAATGAAGTTTGTGAGACTTTAAAAGCCATCAGTCCCGAGGAGAGAAGCATTAAAGTTCTACTGGTCGATGAGAACTTACGTCGATATGGACTGTTAGCTCAGGGTAGATCCATTACTTCGATTGAAGCTCCCTCTCTTGGTCGAGCCAGAGTTCACACAAGATCCTTTTCTTTAACCAACGTTTCTGAGGAAGGTCGAGGAAAGGTAGCCTGTCTAGAGGATTACTTGATGAAGCCCCTATGAAAGAAGAAGCCATTGCGGATGATCTGAGCTGTTCAGCCAGAATGACCCGGATTCTAGAGGAGCGGAAGAAGAATTCGTACATAGAGAAGGCAAGGCGATGGTGCATTCGAAAAAGAAAGAGGGAGAGTTTGAAAGTAGCAGCAATTAAAACACTGCCAGTGATTACTTCTCGTCAGAATCCAATGGTGACGATTCAGAATCCTGTGATGAGACTACAAGAATGAGTCCCACTCCCCTGAGTCCATCTCCTCCCGATGTACCTTGAGATCGAAAGTCATCCAGACTCTCCGAGTAAGTATGTCGAAGTGCAACTTGAAGATTTCATCGACGTTTTTGTTGATTTCAATGCACTCATGAAGGGAGATTTTAAATTCGACACGATCCTTCCTACTCAAGCGATATCGTAAGCTCAATTAGCTCAGTTCCACTTATAATGACCGAAGTCAGTCTGATCCCACCTTCGACAACCATTTGTTCCGATTTGTGACGACGTCTTAGGCAATATTAGAAACATAGCACGTTGCACTAGGATTACACTTGCTTCCATTTTTCCATTTCCTCATATATTTGCTTAACTTATGTTATGCTTCTAAAACTTTTCACGTATGCCTTCTTCCAAGCATGACAAGAGGACGAGGCTTCTATGATAACTTCGAGGACTATACTGTTTCACAGCGGTACCCTAAGCATTCCTACAGTCGACATCAAGTCCGGGAGACAGAAGAATAGTACCGGCCAAGGAAACAACTCGAAGCCGAAACTTGTCACCAACAGGAGAGAGATAAAGCTCGTTCACGCAAAGGTGGGTATGGGAAAAGAAGATCTCATGAGATAGAGATGAGCCATCTAAGAAATCAAAGTTTGACTATCGCTTCCATCCTTCGAAGCATGCTTCGAAACACACTTTCGTGGTCTAGGAAATTCCTAACAATCCTGCTGCGATTCTGCCCCCAACACACATTTCATCTTCTTCCTTTTTCACTACTGCCCCTGACACAACTGAACATCCCCACCGAAGGCCGGCCTATACTCTTCTTTCATGCCCCGTAAGCTTGAGGCTGCACTATCGGGTTGGTTCTTATGAAGGGTTAAGTTCGACATGTATCTTCATCTCGTTCGTAGGGATTCGTTCATGCCGCATTTCCAAGCTATCCAAATGACCTAGAGCAGGCTGAGAAATGGGTGAAGATCTGCAAGCAGCGGACGGACACCAACATTGATAATTACCAAGAGATCCTCTCCTTCGAAAACGAGAAAGTTGATTTTGAAAGGGCGTTTGCCGATCAGGATGGTAAATTAAACAGTAAGAGGAGGAAAAGGAGACAACCCTCTAGGAATTTAATATTACTGCCAGCCTGATAAAGGAGTTGAAGTGTGCATGAGAAGTTGGAGATTGTCCGGAGAGATGAAATTGAGAAGACTCATATGAAAGAGGCAAATTTAAAGAAGAAGTGTCCGCTTGCAATGCTATCATCGAAGCACACCAAAAAACAATCACCGATCGCAATCTAATTGTCAAGGGGCACAATAGAATGATCTTTGACCAACTCGAGACCATCGCCAAGTTACAGGTTTAGGTCGTACAACTCACTATCGACAAGACCGCTTTTGAGATTGAGAAGGCTGTGGTGACAGCAGATTATTTGGACCTCTAACATGCATTTGTTCAAAAAATGGAGAAGTTGGATGCAATGATCCTGAACTTTTATGTTAACTCTATATTGCATCAAGGGAGCCTCAACTACCTTAGCCTGAAGTATCTGCTCACTTTGGCCCATGTTTGGGAGGAAATCTTATCCTGCTTTGCTAAGAGTGGCGACGTTTACACAGATCAAGAGTTGCGAGATTCTTATCTCAAAGATGACTCCAAGAAGGCGCTGCTTGAGGGCCAGGAGGTCCTTCGGGTTAAATGGAAGAAGAAGGCCGTTGATGTTGCCCTGATGTCAGCTATTGACGTGTTTACCAGGTCTTCTATCTTCGGCGGTGGTGAACCATCAACGCAACTCGATGACTAACCAATAAGCTTAAGACTTGACACTATTCCTCATGTGGTAGAGCCCTCAAAAGAAGGCGAAGTTTATGAGTTTGAAGTCACTATCTGTGATCCTTCCTCTTGTGTAGGTAACATCCATGATTCTCCCAAATTCAAGAGTCTCCATCTTACTCCACAGGAGCAAGAGGAGTTTAACGCTTTCCTTTTTGATTTTATAGGTCATCCACTTTTCCATTTGAAGCACCAACTACTATGGTGCCTATGCCTGCTGCCATTTTCACATCCTCTGAGATTGTATCCGTTCCTGCTCCAGCTCCCACATACACATCTAGTTCACAATTGAGGCCAGAGGCCCAGAAAATAGCGGTGCTCCTGGCTAGGATGACCCCTCAGCATCTTTGGAAGTGATATATCTGCTGTAGAGGCTAAGGAGCAAGAAATACAGATGGAGCTGCTGCAGAAGACACAACATGATTTGCTTACCGTCAAGAAGGAAAAGGTGGAGGCATTCAAAATTTCAAAGCACTCCCGGATGTCACGAAAACGCAAAGGAAAGGGAAGCTCTTCTAAAAACATTCGGAGGAGGAGGAGGAGATTACACTGAAGTGCATGTTGACATTACTGGCAGCAACACTTCTCCTGAAAAGAAGCAGAAGGTACCAACCAAATGTGGAAAGGGAAGCGGTGGAAAGAAGCGTTGAGTGGATGGCGTGAGGATGGACTTGATCTTGGTCAAAAGCACACAAGAGGAATAAATTGTTTTTGTTTTCTTTTGAATAATTTTATTCAAGCATAGAGTCTGCACTTTGCATCCTTACTGTAAAGTCTGTGTTTTCTCTTTGTTGGCCATTATGGTGTGGGCACGACTCCCACATTTTGATCCTGTGTATAGAAAATCATAAGCAGTACAACAATATTTTGACTGTACTTTCATCTGTCTATTCATATATGTTTTGTGTATCTGTGCTTGTTTCATTTCATACTTTGCTAGTTGTGTAATTATGGCCAAAGTTATTCATTCGAAGCAACATAACTTGGAGATTAACGGCACTTAGAGTATTTTTATTTGGAAATTCACAAAATTTTATAAAATTTTCAAGTACTTAGAATTTTTTTTTTGGAATTTTTGTTTGGAAGTTGATAAAACTTTGAGATAGGACTTATGATAATACTTTGAGATAGAACTTGTGAACAAGTTGTTGTTTGGAGTGATAGATCCTGTGAACTTGTTATATTTGTTCTGTTCTATCTCAATATAGGCGTAATCCCCATAGTTCAAAGAGCTATTCACTTCAAACCATTTTCAAGTTGTTGATAACTTATTATTTGACTAATGTTTATTAAAAATTTGGCTAAGTTACAACTCGCCTCTACTTTTTTCGAAGATATTGTGATTTTAGCATGAAATCTCAATTTTTGGCGACATTCAGGTGAATATGCAATTTGTGCATGGGTTGTCAATCATTAAGTGCCCCCATTCTAGTGCCAATTTTGTCCATGTTGTACTCATTATTCTTGATTACATGTGTGCGGTTTCTCATGCTCCTAGGCGTCGCCTATCTTTGGGAACGTAGGGACATAGAATTTTGGTGCACGGCTCATGAGATGCACGGCTTTTGTTTTTCCTCGGTGTTGTCTATCTTTGGGCAATACAAGGAGTTGTCATTTTGATGCTCCTCGAGGTTGCCTATCTTTAGGCAACATGAGGAGTTGTTATTTTGAGGCAATTCGATGTTGCCTATCTTCGGGCAACACGAGGAATTTTAGTTTCGGTGCTCCTCGTTGTGGCTTATCTTCAGGTAACACAACGAATATTTTTATTCTGGTACTCCTCGATGTCGCCTATCTTCAGGCAACACGAGGAGTTTTGATTTTCCTTGGTCTTTCCTATCTTCGGGCAACACGAGGAGTTTTGAATTTTCTTGGTGTTGCCTATATTTAGGCAACTTGAGCAGTTTTGATTTTCCTTGGTGTTGCCTTTCTTCGGGCAACATGAGGAATTTTGATTTTCCTTGGTGTTTCCTATCTTCGGGCAACGCGAATAGCTTGGATTTTCCTCGGAGTTGCCTATCTTTAGGGAACACAAGGATTTTTTATTTTGGGGCTCCTCGATGTTGCCTATGTTCGGGCAACACAAGGACTTTGGGATTTCCTGGTGTTGCCTACCTTCTGATAACACGAGGGTTTTTTATTTTAGGGTGCCTCGATGTTGCCTATCATTGGAAAACATGAGGAGTTTTTATTTTGAGGCTTTATGGTGTTGCCCATCTTCAGGAAACACAAGGAGTTTGGATTTTCTTTGGTGTTTAGGAAATACAAGGAGTTTTTATTTTGGGGCTCCTCGATGTTGCCTATCTTCGGCAAACATGAGGGGTATGGATTTTCCTTGCTGTTTTCTATCTTCAGGAAACATGAGGAGTTATAGTTTTTTATTAGCCATCTCGATGTTGCCGGAGCAGTCTAATTGTCAGTGGGCAAAGATTGGGTTTTACCGATCCAACAGTTTGAGTCAATTTGCTTCCATCGAATTGACGAGTGATTATTATGAACACAGTTTGGTTGGTTCAAGAAGCAAATTTATTAACAAAAGCATGGTAGGTTCTTTTCCTGTTACAATTCTACAGGCATTTCTAGGATGGCTTATTTGTTGAAGAAATAGAAAATATGTAAAATAATTTTTTTAATGAAATAATGGCAGAGCAATTTGCTATTCCATGCTCTGGGAACTGCGACCCCGTCGACGGTTGTCAGCTTGAAAGTCCCGTCGCTGAGCTTTTGATTAAATACATATAGCCCTTTCCAGTTTTGTCTGAAGGCTCCCGGTACAGGGTAAACTTGCTTGAGTAGAAGATCTCCAACTTCAAAAATCTGACTACGAACTTTGGAGTTGAAGTATCATGCAACCCTTTTTTGGTGGCCAGCCATTCTCAAATCTTCTTCTTCTCTTTTTTCATCGACCGTGTATAGCAAATCGAGTAGGAGTTGCTTATTATGTGCTTTATTGAAATTCTACTTTCAGTGCGAGGGGACTTCTAATTCAACAGGAATCATTGCTTCTGAACCATATGCTAATGCGAATGGAGTGTGGCCAGTTGCCGCTTTGTGTGTTGTCCTGTATGCCCATAGTGCGAGTGGAAGTTCGACAACCCAATTTCCTTTTGCTTTTGTTAATCGCTTTTTGATGGTGGATTTGATGATGTTGTTTATTGCTTCCACTTGCCCGTTTGCTTGCGGATGAGCCACTACAAAAAAGCTTTTTATGATTTGGAAGCGCCTGCAGAAGTCTTTGAAATTGGCATTTTCGAATTGGGTTCCATTCTCAGTGATGATTTTTTGGGGCACATTAAACCTGCAAATGATGTTTTTAAGGATAAAGATAATAACATTCTTTGTGGTTATGGTGGCCAGTGTTCCCGCATCGGCCTATTTTGTGAAATAATCTACATCAACTTTAGCATATTTAGTTCCTCCTTTAGCTATTGGAAGGACACCAATTAGATAGATCCCCCATATCACAAATAGCCATGGGATGACCATTTGTGTCAGTTTTACTGAAGATTTCTCTTAATTTTGTTGAATCTTTGAAAGCAATCGCATCTTCTAGCGTGATGTGTAGCATCGCAATTTATTGTTGGCCAAAATTATCCGTATCGAAGGATTTTCTTTGCTAGCGTCTACTACCCAATGTGGTCTCCATATTCACCTTCTTTAGTTCCTTCAGGGTTTGTCGTGCTTGATCATTGACCACACACCTAAGAAGAGGGGTCGAGAATCCCCTTCGATAGAGTACCCCATCCTGTATCATGAACCTTGACGCCTTGCGGAGTAGCTTCTTTCTTTGATTTCAGTTAGTTGGTAGGGATCCTGCAAGTAGATAGTCCTTTATCGGTATCGTCCATGTATCCAGCTCGACGGTGGTCTTTAGAATCCAATCCATGCCCATTCCCTCTATGCTCGGGTTGGTTAGCATTTCAACTGGAACCAATCTCAATGACTGGGCTTCTCCGAAGCTTGCCGACTTGGCCTAATAGTTTGCCTTGGTGTTTTGCTCTCGTGGGATGTAAGTTGCAGTGTAGTGCTTAATATCACTCAACAACTCTCGAACATTGGATAGGTACAGGGCGAGATTTTCCCCGTGCGCCTCGTATTCTCCTTCCACTTGACACATGACCAGTTGGGAGTCGCTATATTTGTGGATAGACTTTATTTTGAGTTCCTTCACAATCTTCAGTAATGCGATTAGTGCTTTGTATTTCACTTCATTATTCATAGTTGGGAACTCTAGGCAGAAAGCAAAGCTAATGGCTCGCCCCTTGGGGGTTTCAAGTACTATCCCAACGCCCAAACCAAAGTTGTTTGATGCACCGTCGATGAAGAGCTTCTATTATGTGTCCGTTTCTGATCGAACTTCCTCCTCGTCGTCTCTTATGGTAAATTCGTCAGTGAAGTTGGCCAATGCTTGCTCTTTGATTCCTTTCCTTAGATGGTATGTAATGTCGTATCGGCTCAACTCTATATTCCACTTGAGTAGTCGTCCGGAAGTGTTTGGCCGTTATAAAACTTGCTTCAGGGGTAGGTCAGTCAATACTTTAATCGGATGGGCCTAGAACTACGGTTGTAATTTCCACGATGCGATCAAAAGGCAATATGCTATCTCTTCCAACTTTTGGTAATTCTTATCAGCTTCGGTGAATCATTTGCTAATTTAGTACATATGTCGTTGAATTCTCGCTTCTTGCCGCACGAGAGCCGTTCTCAGTGCATGCACGGAAACCGTTAAATAAATGAACAAATCTTTCCCATCCACTGGTATTAATAAGATCAAGCGAGTTTCCATGTGTCGTAGCAATTCATCGAAAGCTACTTGGCAAGCTTCACTCTATTTAAAGTTTTCTTTCCTTTCTTTAATGCATCGAAGAATGGTATGCCCTTGTCTGTAGCTTTAGAGATGAACCGACTCAGTGCTACGACCTTTCCATTCAAGCTTTGAATTTCTCTTTTATTTTTAGGGGCCTAGACTTATCATAGCACTGTTGTTTGCTCCGAAATCGCTTTGATGCCCCGGGCATGTATTATGAATCCCAGGAATATCCTAGAGGCTACTACGAAGTGACATTTCAGCGGATTGAGCTTCATTCCGTATATGCGGAGTATTTCGAACATTTTAACGAGATTATCTAGATGGTTACCAGCTGCTCGGGATTTGACTAACATATCGTCTATGTACACTTCCATAATCTTCACAATCTAGCATTCGAACATAGTATTCACTAGCCTTTGGTACGTTGCCCCTGCATTTTCAAACTGAACTGCATCATTCGATAGAATTACGGTCCCAAATCCGTGATGAAGTAGGTGTTCACTTAGTCTGGTTCATTTATCAGGATCTAGTTATAGCTCGAGTACGCAACCATAAATGACAGCAGTTCGTATCCCATAATTCCATCCACCAGTTGATGAATCCTAGGGAGCAGAAAGCTATCTTTTGGACAGACTTTGTTGAGGTCTGAGAAACAATACAAGTTTGCTATTTTCCATTGCACATCTTGACCAGGACTGGTTTCGATACCCGTTTAGGGTAGGTTGCATCTCAAATGAAGCCGTTAGCCATCAACTTATCTACTTCCTCTATCAATGCCTTGGACCGTTTGGGGCCCAAGCTGCACCTTTTTTCTTTACCTATGTTAATTTAGGGTCAATATTCAAGTGATACCCTACATATATCGGAGTATGTCCAAGCAAATACATCCCAATTGGCGTGAAGGAATTTGTTTAGTTCCGACCGCATCTTGTTCCAAGATACTACCCAATTTTCAAGACCCGTGTTGGGTCATCCATACAAACTGGTACAGACACCGTCAATTCAGCTAATGCTACCTTATCCTCCCCTGAGCTCTTCTTTCTAGGGTCCGAAGCTTTTCGAATCGGCTATTCTCCCTAAGCCAGGGGTGGTTCTATAGTTGCTATTCCGAGGGTTCATAGAAGTGGAGGGTCTCCCCCACGTCCTTTCTTTTTTCCTTTCTTCTCGACTCATGCAATTCTACAATGTAGCATTCCCGGATGACGATTTTGTCTCCTTTCACAATTCCGACTACGTATTCTGTAAGGACCTTCATCATAAGGCACCATTGGGCCAGTGCTATTCTGAAGTCGGATAATGCGGGCCATCCCAAGAAGGCATTGTATGTTGACATTTCATCCACGGTCATAAAATTCTGAATGAAGGTGACCCTTCGCTCACCCTCTTCGAGCTCCACGGGTAGGCCAATTGTTCCCAACGGTTTCTCGGGTTCACCAATAATCCCTTGAATCTTTGTTTGGCATACAGACAAACTTTTCATGCTAAGCTTCATTTGATCAAAAGTGCGTTTAAAGAGAATGTTAACGGAGCTGCCGCTGTTAACTAACACACATCGAACTACAAAAAGTCCAAATCCTACCGTCGCCACCACCGGATCTATAGTGGGAGCTTCGATCACTTCGGTGTCCTGATTTCGAAACTCAATATCATCGTCAAGGTCCTTTGCATCTTAACTGGACTTTCGTCTTCAACAGCCAAACATGATTCCTTTGGAGCATGCTTCAACAAACTTGCATATCGCCCCATTTTCCCCCAACTTCTTTGTGCAGGGTGTGGTACCTCCAGAATTGTTCCGATAATGAGCCTTTGGTCAGTTCATTTCAAACCATCTTCATTGGTTCCAGCATGAATCCTTCGTTCTCTTGGGTGCTGAGGGATCGCAGACTGATCGAGGTTTTGTGGCTGTTTTACATACTGTTGGAGTTTGTTGTTCTGGATCAGACAACGAGATTCTTTAGGTGGTAGCATTCGTTTGTATTGTGGTCGTGTGTCTCGTGGAAGCGGCAGAACTTTCCTGAGCATTGCTACTCGTTCGCCTCCTTTCTAGGTGGCTTTTAGCATGCCTTAATTCCTTGAATTGTGCAAAAAATGTTTTCCGGTGTGTCGCTCAGGGGAGTGTAGCTTTCGGGCCTAAACCCTTTGATCTTTTTAATGCTACCCTTACCTTTCTTCTTATTGGAGTTTTAACCCTTTCTCTTTGAATTCCCATCTTTCCCAATGGTTCGTTCAGCAGTTCGAGAGGTATGCACATTTTGGTTCATCGCTAAATCGCTCTGCCCGGCATTTGCGGGTCGCATACTAGTAGACTTCACTTCGAATTCCTGTGCTTCCTCCATCGTTAGGTACTGACTTACTTTGCAATTGAAATCTTTCATGGTGGTTGGTTGCTTTATATTAATCCACTTTTCGAATTCAGTTTCCAGGTGAATGGCACGAACTAATGCAATAAAAACCATGTCTTCGTTGGGCTTGCTTACTTCCGTCATCGCAGTGTTGATCATGTTCATGAAAGTCTTTGGTGACTCATTACATCCTTGGAACAACCTATATAGGGACATTATATTTTTTGGCTACGTAATATGGAATCTGAAATAATCAAGGAACCTTGTCACTAGTTGGTCATAGGTAGAGATAGATCTTGGTGGAAGCCTAGTGAACCGTATTAACGCAACCCCTTCGAGAAAGATGGGGAAGCATTTGCACCGAATAGCTTTCGAGGCATTTTCTTTGTCCATACACCAACTGTATTTGTACAAGTGAGGCTTCGGGTCCTTTGTTCTGTCATAGGACGGAATAGTTAACATTGTGAACTTTTCTGGATATCTCTTATTCAAGATTTCATCGTTGAAGGGAGTCTGACTTGGCATAGATCCCCACTCATCATCTCTTCTATCTTTACTTTCCTCCATCAATAGTTTATCCATAACCGCTATGTATGCCTTAGAGATCCGGTATTCCTGAGGATAGCAATTAGTCACTGCTTCAAGTGTTTGACTTTGCAAATGGTCTTGGTGAGTGGGTTGAGGCCTGGGCTCTCCTGTCTTCGGGAGAGCCACTCCTGCCGAGTGCCGTTGGCTTGCATTGGTCTCACTGGAGCAGTTTGGGTATTCCTTGCATTATTAAATGCATTGGCATCTTCTTCCAATTTGTCATCTGGCTTTTCGTCCTATGAGTTAGAAAGATCTATAGCCATGTCTTCTACGAGGGTCTTTGCCCCTGACTCATATTCAGAATAGGATGCCTTTTGGCATATGGAGTACCTGCATTTCCATCCATGTTAAGTCCTGTTGTCACCTTTTTTGTGGTTGTTTACTGTTTCTTCTATGTAGATCAGAAACGGAGGAATTCTCTTGTTCCAAGCAATTGTGGGTTTGGGCATAGTCCTTGGAGCATGACTGTTGGGTTAGGAGAGCATTAAGCTTATCCATTAGATCTTTTTGGCTACTCTCCATTTTTTGGTTGATTTTATCAACCATTTTATTTAACTCATCCCTGGTAAAAACCTCATGCTGACTGGAGGAGGCCGATGCCTGATTCTCTAAGTTAGCACCATTCACTTCGGTTTGTTGGGGATTAACATCTTCTTCAGCTACTACTACACCTATGGACTTTCAAGAGGTAGTTCTTCTTCTACAAGTAGCCATTTATTCCAAATAGTGGATTCTTCAAGAAAAGATAAGGATCTAACTTCTTGACCCATGGGATCCAAAGTAAATAGCTAGATCTGGATCTTGAGTTGGAGTTCTCAGTGTAAGCAACAAAATGTTGACTAAAGAAATGGACGAACACCTTGGTTTGAATTTGAAAGACTAGCCTAGTTCTGAAAGATCAATATCACAGATCGCAGATATTAAGAAAGAATAGTAAAAGAATGTAAACAGAGAATTTTATACTAGTTTGGCTGTTAATGAAGCCTACATCCACCTTATAGTTTTATTAAAGACTGATTTCTATTACAAAAGATGCTTGATTACAAGGCTTTGATTATTTCCTAATTAGAAAAATCTCCAAAGTTGGAATCCGCTAGAGAATCATAGTGTATTCCATTGGAGATTGTTGTGAGGGAGGTAGAAGGTGAAGAATGTTTGCAGCAGAGCTTTAGTAACCATTCCGGAGAAGATCCCCTTTGTGTTGCAGGTAGGATGATATTTATAGAGGTCAGAGAGTTTCTGGGCCAAGCCTCTCTTCATCATCTAGCAGGTAGGTTACAAACGACCTACGAGGCTTTGGCTCGCAAAACGAGCCAAAACAGTGGGTTGTCGACGAACCATGGCCTATGGGTCACTGGTGGCACATAGACTTGGTTCATTTTGCGGACCAAGATTTGCCTCTTTTTTATAGTGTTCCATATCTAGTTTTTTGATGGTTTGAGCAAAGGCATGGGTCGCTGATAAGCTAAGCACTTAGGATTGTCCTACAGTCCGAACATGGAGATGTTCCCATAGCCATTTATCGTTGCTTTTATGTTTTGATGGCAATTCACTAGCTACGTACGTTCAACTACTGATTGGATTAAAGGAATGCTGATCTCTCGGCTCCATTGATCCTAGTCTTTGTCTTAGTTGTACCACTTATGTAACGACCCATAAATTTCGACAATTTAATTTGTTTATTTAATAGGATTGTTGTAATTTATTTTAGTAGAAACAATAGAGGGGTTAAATAAATGTTAAAATGAAGGCTAAAATAAATTATGTAAATGGTGACTTAAAACCTATTTATAGAAATTTGAATAAAATCCAAATTGAATTAAGTAGAAAAAGGATTCTTACCTGGATATAAAATTTAATATGAGAAATTTATGAAAATATTAAATTGATTTAATGCAATAAAAGAGTGTAAATGGTAATTGGAATAAATTAAGGAATCATGTTATTGCAAGTTAATAATTTACGACTTGAATGAAATTCCAATTCATTAAAAGCATTTAAATGTTATGATTTGATTTTAAATGGAATATGAGAAAAACAAATGTAAGGATTTGATTAATATATATGTTATTTATTCAGGGTATTGAATAAAATTGGGAATCCAATTGTAATTAATGGTAACAATGTTGGTATTAGCTAATAAATTAAATTTCAATGCAATACCCATAAATGAATGGAATGAAATGAATGTATATAAATGTATACTAGGTTATTTATCATCAAATAGAAGGAAAGAAAAGTAAATACCGAATTGATTGATGAATAAATATGCATTGAATAGAAATTGAATATTTCGTTAGTATGAATTTAAAGGAATATGGGGTAATTTGATTAAATCAATAAAAAACAATAAATGCAAATGATGGTGGGTTATTAGTAAAAGTGAATAGGGAAATGATTGTTATAGTAAGAATGGAATTCCAACTTGTTGGAATGGAGTAAATACACTTAGTAATAAATTTAGTATAGGAAAACGAAATGGAAATATTGAATTAATTAATTCGTATATATATAGTAAATGGCGATTATTGGATTGTAAATATTAAACTTATTAAAGGTGATCAAGAGTTGTGACCATAAGTTATTATGAGTGATACATATATATTTAATTCATTCATTTGTTATGGAAATCATTGCAATAAATATAAATTAAATGTTACGTTAAATAAATTAAGGTAATAAATGGAGAATAACGTATATGTTCTTCATAAATATGATGATTTGTGAATAAAGAATGGAAATAAAGTTTCATTAATATATCAGAATTTAATTTACCATAATGAGGTTAATTGCAATCGAATGAGTTGAATGTTTAAACAGGAATCAAGCTTTATGTATTTATTTGGGTTTATTGCAATTAATTTAAAATTTAATAATAAAATTTTACGTTAATTAGAAATTAAGTTAAAAACGTGAAATATTTATGTGATAATCTTAAATCCAATGGTTAACACTTCTATTTGAAATTATGAAAGGAATAATAATTAATTTATTTAACTAAATGGAATTTTTAAGATTTTATTTATAATTTTGTAAATTTGATGAAGTTAATTATTAAAAGTGAGATTAACATTTGGAATTGATAAATTTATCTTCTCTATATGGACATTTAAATTTGTTAAAATCAGTGTAAATGTTTGAGCAATATAAAGATGATAAGATTTTCAATTTTAGAATTTAAAATATAAAATTGGATTTAATCAATTTGTTTAATTTATTTAATTAATATAAAATAGCCATTTTTGTCACGGACTCGGATTTCGACGAAACTAGTTTCATCGAAACCATAATAGTGAATTATTGTAGGGTTTCAAGTTTCGTAGCAAACGGACTTGTCGTTTGATCGTACGAACGCGAAACGCCTTGAAATCGATTTAATTAAAATTAATTTGAAATCAATTTGAAAATATTGATTTCAGCATAACTTCGTCATACGATCGAATTGGGACATGAAACTTTTTCCATCGCATTCAGAATATTTTAAAGTACCTATTTTGATATATGGGTTGACTCAATTTCGTTCCGGAGTCGAAACGGGCTTTTTGGGCCAATTACCGTTCAGCACGTTTGTTTATCGAATTCATCTACTCTATTTCTAACCTACCTATATAAACTAAATTATAAACCCTAGCCTCCATCTATCCTCATTTCTTTGTGCGTTCATTTTTCCCCAACTCCTCCTTTCCAATGGTTGAAAATCCTAGATCCAATTTCAGTCCAAAATCAAAGTCAAAAATTCAAAATTCACAGAAAATTCCTGAAAAATTATATGTTGAAGCCCTCAATGAACAAAATCTTCTGGTGCTGTTCGTTTTTCCATTCGATGCACCATTTGCCCAGAAAAAATTGAAACAGTTTCGGCCGTTCATGTATGGTTGTGGGTTTTAACGGTGGATCTTCAACTAGAGTTCGATCGGGAAGTGCAGTGGCGTAGGGGTCGAGGAGTAGAGTGCATCGGTACGGTTAGTTCATCAAGATGGGCATCGAAATTTCCCAGATTTGGCCGCGTTTAGAGCGGCGGCGAAGGTGGTTCCGGCCGAGTTGAACGTGCGGGTGGGGGTGCTTTGGGCGGTTTTGCATGGAGATGGCCGTGGTTGAGTCAGATCGAGTCGTAGGAGCTTGTAGCAGCGGCGTAAATTGAAAATAGGGTTCGGTAGTGGCGGCTGGGTTTCGTGCGTTGCAGTGGGTTTTGGCATTTTACTGTAGCAGAACGAGTGGGAGAGAGAGGAGGGGTTGACGTGGCATAGGTTAGGTTATGTACTTTGTTTTATTTAATTTAATTTTCAAATCGTTTTATTCAAATAACTTCTGCATACGGTGTCCGATTTACACGAGATTTTTTTTGTTAGGATCATAATTCAATTTCGGATCAGTTGACGCTGGTTTGGACAAATTTTGAGAGAGTTAATTTTTTTGGTTTAAATCGGATTTAAATTCGATTTAAATTCAAAAGGTGAGTGTTTTAACCCACTCACAATTTCTTAAATTTCCTATGTCTTTTAAATTGATTTTAGATATGAGTAGAAATTTATTTATGACTGTTTGGCATGTTTTATTCATCATCTCTGTTAAACCGCATTTATTTAATATAACTGTTATTTAATTTTATTATTGCATATAAATTTGACAGTTAAAATTTATTTATTTGCATAAACTGCTAGTTAAATAGTTATTAAATTTATTTTGAATATAAACTGTTAGTTAATAACTGTCATTTATTTCCTGTTATGTTTTATATGCTATATAGTTTGATGTTTGTTTAAATTGATGATGATTGAAATAAATTGGTTGATGAATGATATTGGATGAATGGATGATGTGTTCTATCTTATATAAACTGCAAGTTATCGTGCATTTCTTTTCATTCGAGATTGTGGTTTGAAATGATATACAACCACATTTTATTTTTAAATTGTGGATTGAAATGATAAATATCCGTATCACTTGACCATAGGATAGAAAATTATATACAGGCACCACGGTATATATATATATATAAATTATTTTGAAATGGTTTTCTATGGTTTTGGAAAGGAAATACGGTTAAATAAATACTTATTTTGACATTATTTAAATGTTACTTTATATATATATATATATATAGTTATATTCTTAAATCTAAGCTATGTATAAAAGGATAAATAAAATGGGTTTATAAGGAAGTTGATTTCTTTTATATAAAGTGGTAAGTATCTATTTAAACTCTATTGTATATATTAAGTTTAAATGACTTAAATGAAATTAAGTTAGAAGGTAAATATGGGATGGGTTTTAAATTGAATTATTTCAGAATTGAACTTGAACTAAAGTATTTAAGAATTATCCTCGAAATTGGTTTTAAAATATAAATAAATTAAGATTTAAAAGGTATGATTAATAACTTGATTTTTATTTGAGGATTTAAATGAATATTAGATTGATTGGAAGAATATTATCAAGTTAATTTAATTGAAAGAATATCCTGTTATTCAAAGTTTAAATTTTTACGTAACTGATATTTGATTTATCAAGTAAGTATTTCAAAACTAAATAATAGTAAGGTGAATTTAATATATATAGGTATGAATAAAAAATTTAGTTTTGAAATGATGGAATATTTAAACTTTGAAATATATGAAATATAAATGGTTTATTTGGGAATTTAAATCTGATTTGGAATTGATTTGAGAATTTGAAAGCTAATTTACTTTATTAAGTAATTTATTATTAAACCATTTAAGTATTTAAAATTCATGTTTCGAAGCTATGGGTTTAATGAATATATATCTGAAAGTACTATGATTTTTGAAAAAAAAGATATACTTGAAATAAAAGTGATGTCATATTGATTTGGTTTTAAAAGAAGAAATGACATCGAAATATTATGGTTTTGAAATGGATATATATTTTGGTTTTAAAGTATAAATTATTTGGAAATAACCGCGGTGTTATAATAACGTTTGGTTGCTGAAGAGACCAGGATCGGAATTTGTCATACTCTCTGCCAACTCCGAAAACCACTTTAACAACCGTGTACGCGGTGGAGATTCCAGAATGAAGTAGGTTGGTGGCGGCGTTTCCTATAAGGTAAATACGTGGACCAAACTCCCGTGAGTTGGCATAAGGTGGCTAAAATAGGAGCGATTGACGGGTTAATAATGTAGCACCTTTTATCGGACACATCCCTTCGATATTATACTTTGACCTTTGGATTGATTCGGTGGCCACTTTTGATTTTATTTGGGGGTGTGGCTCGAGGTGGGCGGTAGCTGTGCGCTACGCGTTACCACCGACCCGGAAGCGTAATTGGTATATCTACCCTGGCATTGCCTAGTTGTGCCGTGTCACCTACCCTATCGCGCCTTGTACGAGTTTGGATTTCTCCCGTAGCCTATGTGGTATCCTCTGGTGGCTTTCCGATCAGGAGGGACTATGATATTGGATGGACTACTGGGACTATTACGTGTTAAGGTGGAAAATGTAAAGCCTTAACGCTATTTAAAAGTAAGTTTATTTTACAAATAGACACTATTATAATAGCGAAATATACTACATAGTAAATAGTTTAACGAATCCTTAAGAGATGTAAATCCCGAGCATCTTTTAAGTTACTGCACTCATATTTATTTCTGTTGATTTAACTCACATAAGATCTTTTAGTTCTGACTTGAGTGTTTTTGTCTTTTCAAATTCGCTCGGGTCAGTCCGAGCGTTTAAGGATCGAAGACTTTAGATCTGGAGGACGAAGACGGAGATTTCTAGTATTAACTATATTCCACTACACTATTTAATTCCGCTGCATTGATTATGATTGGTATGTGAACTCTGATATTTACTGTATAAAAAAGAATCAAATGTTGTAAACAGTTTATGAACTGTACATTTATTATTATGTTTTATCTTTCCGCTGTGAGAATCTATTTTGTTTTTTTCTTTCTTGTTTTTCTTATTTACCCCATAACAATCCGCCCTTCCGTATGGTTTGAACTGGCACGTGTGTCGATTTAAAGCGTGCGAAAAGGCGGGATGTTACAACTTAGTCCTTGTTGATCCCTTATCTTGGCTTTTCTGGTTAAGCGCTGAACCATCCTATCCCTATAAGATTATTCTGTTCTCTTTGGGTTTCTGCAGGGTTAAAAACTTGGATAACTGACTTGAATTATTGAAATTGAATTATTTACAAAGATTTTAACTTTTACTTGAATTTTGAAGTTATTTAAGTAAAGGTTATATAAATTGATATTTCAAAATTTTAGGCTCAGGAATGGAATTAATTTAAAGATTTGAATCTAAATTTGAACATTGAAGTTCAAATTGATTTAATTGATGTAAATCAGCGTCGTGAAATCGAACTCAGAAACGATATAAATTGAAATGGTTTAAAATTTAAATTTAAAATTGAAATTTAAACCATCAAATTGAATAGTTGAATCGAAATTGAAACTGATTGAATTGAAATCAAAATTGAGTCGATTCAAATTAATTGAGACCGAATTAATTTGAATTAGAAGATTCGAAATTGAATCAGTTTCACTTTGAAACTATTTTAAAATAAATTATTTTAATATAAACTATTTAACATCTATATTTTCAAATATTTAAATTATTTTGCATTCCAAACTATATTACTATATGAAACATTTTCAAAAATCATTTTATATCAAACTATTTTAACTACTTAAATTATTTTTAACTATTTAAAATTCTTTTCAAACTATTTTCTAAAAATTCAAACTGGTCAACATTGGAATGTTTATATTTAAATTGTGGATTTAATTGAGAATTGGGTCAAATGAAATTATAAACAAAATTGTAATTCGAATTGATTTTTGAAGTAAAAATGGCATATCGAATCGAATATGATATTTTGAAGTAAATATGAGGATTTGTAAAACGAATGATATTTTGAAGCGAATATGATATTTTAATATCAAGTATGAATTGTTTTCAAAATATAAAAGTACAAAGCAGTGTGTAAAATAGCATTTGGTTGTTAAAGAGACCAGGGCCACTTAGTAGCACACTCTCTGTCAATATTGGAACCACTTTAACAACTGTGTCTACGGAGAAGACTCCAGAACGAAATGGATGGATTTGGCGTTGTTTTCTAGTTTTAAAAAAGAGAACGGTGATGGTTGGACCCCAACACTTATGTCAGTTTGAAATGACTAAAACAGGACGGCTTGACAGCGCCAAGCATTCTAGCTACACTTAGCAGACATTCTTTCTTCGAATTTTCATCTTGGACTTGGTTCATACTATTACTCTTGTTGTTGTTTTCGATTTGTGCATCTTCATTTTGGGATAGCCTCCCTTTGACCCGATATGGGATGAATGGATGCGGTGGGCAGTCGTGGCTACAATGCGTTACCACCAGCCCTACAACCCGAACTGGTAGTATCCTACATTGGACATTGCCTCACGTACCTTGTTATACTTTTATCCCTATACGAGACCATTACTATAGTGTTGTCGTATCATGACACATCCCTAATCCTCAACATGCTACTGGTGCGTTATATGCAAATTGTATGACAATGCTTAAAAATGTATTAAAAGGGATTAATGTAGAGCCTTGACGCTAAGAAAAATATTTATTTTACTGATTATACATTATATATATATATATATATATATATATATATATATATATCATATTCTACGATATATAAATAATTTGACGGATCCGTAAGAGATGGAAAATCCCATAAAATCTCTTGAGTTATTGCGCACATGTTACACACTGAATATGAGATGTGAAACTCGTGAACACCTCTGACACTATTACACTCATGTTATGTGATATCGATTTGACTCACATAAGAATATTTTAGTCTTGACTCGAGTGTTTTGTCTTTTCATCATGCTCATGTCAGTCCTGAGTTTTCAACGCATTGAAGATCATTTTCTAGATGACAAAGGCGAAGATTTGATATATTATATTACTAATATTATTCCTTGCATGATGTTGTTCTGCTACATTGTTTTATTATCCTGTTGTACATATATAACTCTGATAAATGTTGTAAATTTATAACCAAATGTATAATATAAATAGCTTCATGAACTGTTTATTTGATTATTATATTTTATCATTCTGCTGTGATATTCTATGTTTTTTCTTCTTCTTTTCTTTTTTTCTAAATTAACCCCATTGATTATCTATGTTCCAGATTGTTTAAGCTAGACATATGTTGATTATTATCGATTTAAACCTTCCGAAATAGGGGTCATCACAGTTCCCCTTGCTAATCTATTCTTAATCCCTTTATTTATCTTAATTTTTTATGAAATAAAGGTGGATTGATAGGAGATAGGTTTAATAGACGATTAATTATGTTTTTAGAAAGAGGAAGGTGGTGGTCTCTAGTGCTTGTAATTAACACAAATATCGAACTAGGTTAGTGGTCCTATTTATGGGCATAGGCTAATTGCCCCTAAATCTGCCTAAAAATTATGTAACATAAGACAATGATATCTCCTAAATTAATTAACCAAAAATGTGTTATGACCACTCTACGGAAGGAGAAACCATTGTACTTTCATTTGGAACAAGTTTAAGGATCCAATTAGACTTTTATCAATAGTTATAGCCACCACAAGACTTCAGATTTAGAACTATCCATGGTTAACTTAAGGGTCAAAAATGTCAAATCATGGTACTATTAAAATTTTACCCTTGCAGAAGCTTGTTTGGTTATGAGAATAATATTATTACGATCCGTCGATACATAACGAAAACATGCACAGGTGATACCAAAATAAGCATAACCAAAACATGCACAGGCAATACCAAAATAAACATAACCAAAACATGCACAAGCGATACCAAACATGCATAATCAAATAAACATAGAAAACAATTACAATAATAGTCTATATAAGCTACAAAATGTGAAAATAAATAGAATAAATGGAATCTCACTAAGGAAAGAGCTTTGGATAAGCGATCTTTATGCTCCCCATGGTTACCCAAGTGCCATCATTTCGTTTTCTCCCGATTGAACATTTAAGGCTTTACCCTCTTTCTTCTAAGCTGCTTCATACTCTAATCGATTATAAGAAAAAGGCCTGCAAGATCTTGATGCTTTAGATTGTTTATCTTTAATGTCATTGAGTTGATTCGATGCAAACATCATGCATGAGTCATACACAACCTCCTAAGATGTGAAACATGGAATACATTATGCACACCCGCCATCTTCTAAGGTAAGTGACCATTACTACAACATGATACTAAAAATATGAAAGCATGTTAAAAAAAAGGATGTCGAAAAGGAGGCAGGAAAACATACAGGAGGAGGAAATTAATATTGAAACATGGACACAACATGTCAAAGTCCATGATGTTGAAGATAAAATAGAGGATCATACATCAAATGATGATGCATCTTAGAGCACCTTGAATGGATCTTGAAAGCTTATACCTAGTGATAATGTTTCATATCATTGATTCCACATTGCACCAATGGAAAAGAAGATGTCACATCCTATCAAAATAGCTAAAGGAGGATATCACATACGTACAGCATACAGAAGAAAGCTGCAAGTCATCAATGTGAGAAAGAATATTGCATGTCACCAATGTCGCACCTCATCAGTAAAATAAAAGATGACGGTGGCAAGCAAAATGAGAACATTAAAAATCGACAATATAAAGATGACATAAGTCATCAACGCAGCATGAATACCAAAGTTCGTTAATGTTTATGGAGGATACTATCTATATCGATAAAGTCGGGGGTTTATATTTCATCAGTATGAGGATTAACGTCATAAAAGATTAATAATGCAGGATTCCACACTTCATCAATGTAACAGTGGATGTTGAATATCATAAACATGAAGAAGTATCATAAACCACTAGTAAGATGCAGATGCCTTATATTGTTAAGATGATAGGAATATTGCATAACTGAAGTTTGATATCGGTATCGTAAATCAGCAACCCTCCATGATGCTGTGAATCATCAACTTCCAAAAGGATGCTAAATATCATCAAAGTAGCTAATAATGCTAAATGCCAAGCAGTATGAAGGCCACATGGAAGCTATGCTGCACATCTCCACCACTATAAACAGAACCTACAGTGTCACTCAAAAGGGGGCTATTCGTTCTTTTCTATCTCTTACATTTTTGAAATTTGTAACCTAAATCAATTTGGGGTTTTTTTTTGCCTATTGTTATTCGCCATTTTTGCAAAGAAGGGCTTGTACAGTTGGAATTGCATAGCATTTTTAATAAAGTGACTTGATTTGTGACTTATATCAGACTCGTATACATATGACATGATTTTTGACTTATGATTCTATGATTCTCATGCACAATGATCATGAATTCGATTCTCGACATGACTTTGTGTTCACCATTGAACATGTTAACATGGGACTTTCTAAATTAATCTCTAACCAAGTTTTGCCTATTCTTAATAGTTCGAGGTAAACAAAGAAATTTATTAATATTTTGGCGCTAGAAGGAGGGCTCAAACCTCCACTTCATTGCATATCCCTCTCGAGAGAACTAACTTTTGCTTGCATATGAAGGATATAAAGAATTTTCCCTAGCCCACATATCCTATATTTGACTTTCCTTATCTTACATATAAAAAACTCTCCTTAACATGTATATAAAAGAATTTTTGAATCCCACATAATAGCCTATTGAACTACAAGGTGATTATTTTCGAATAAGGGTCTTCTGAATCTCGAGCGACTAGACTGAATTATCAAGTTTCTTCTGATCTCTAGTTTCATGAGGAGCAAATGCTAAGTAGTCGGCATTCCAAATTGTAGAAGAAAAGAAATAAGTGGCACATTATGATCCTGATAAATGGAGCACGAACCAATTCCACGTAGGACACATTTCAATTTTTATTTTATAGAGCACGAAGAAAGGTAGTTATTTATTAAAGATAAGGAGGGCCATACAATACCTATAAAAGAGGAATTTTTTTGAGAAAGAATTAATAAGCTATTTCGATAAGTTTTCCTAAATATAGAAAAGAGTAATAGACCATTCTCTTTCACCAATCAAAGCTCAAAAGAGAAAGATTATTGATGATCCAATTATTCCAATATAGTACCACAAGAAAGATAAATTAGAATAAAAAGAGCTATATCCTAAGAATTCATGGATCCATTCTCTCACCATTTGTTACAAACATTTCTGTCTTTTAACCAAGAGAAAGCAAAATTACTGGCCTTTAAAAAAGAATCAGATAAAAATTGAAGAACCATGGAGGTGCTCGTTGCCATCAAGCAAATGGACATGAAGCCAATCAGTGTTTGGCCTTAACGAGAATGATTGGATATTTTCTAAGAAAGAGAAAACTCAATGAGTTTGTTAGACAAGTTTAGGCAAATCTTTAATAAATTGTAATTCTTGATGGAACAGATTCATAAAGTAAAAGAAAAAGCCTAAATCTTTACCTATAAGATAATAAGGGGTGAAGAAAACCTTTGATCCTTCCACAAGGGCCAGTGAAAGCACCTTCTAGAGGGAGGTCATAGTAAGCCTCTAATCCCACCTTTAAGGCCTGGCCAGAGCACTACAAGCCTCCGGTCCCTCCTACGTGGCCTGGCCGGATCTTCTCCTAGAGGGAGGCCGAAGTAAGCGCTTCATCCTGCTTGAGATGGCCTAGCTAAAGCACCGACAAGCCTTTTGTCCTACCTATAAGGCATGTCTGGAGTGCCTCCTAGAGGGGGATAGAGGAGGCCTTTGGTACCACCTGAGATGGCTTAGCCAAATCATTGAATAAGTCTTCAGTCTTGTTTATAAAGCCTGGTTGAAACGCCTCTTAGAGGGAGGTCAGGTAAGACTTCGGTTCTGCTTAAGATTGTTAGTCCATGAGATGATGGTTTTGATGACAACAACCTTAGAATAGATTATAAACTATAAGTACTAACATTATAGTTTAGAAATATATGTATATGCAGGATTTAACCATGCAGGTACCAAGAACGAAGACTGTACAGCATGGAGATTCAAGATATCAAGATTGAAGACTCATGATATCAAGATTATCAAGAGTTCAAGAGTTCAAGTAATTTATCTTTTAATTAGAAATTTTGTTAAAATTCCTAGAAAAGCACTGGCCTCTTAAAATCCAATTTATTCGTGGAATGGAATCCACTTCGAGCCTGTTAAAGGGATGTAACCCTAAGTAGGATGGAACCTACGAAAAATCTGATGGAACATCGTTTTGTATCCTCTAATTTTTATTCAAAATGATTTTTACAAAATTATATCTTGTTTCCAAAATGTTTTCAAAACCTTCCTTTAAAAAGCATCAAAAACATCAATCCTGATTTCAAATACTTTTAGCCTCAAATAATCTTTAATTTCAAAATCAAATTATCCATGGTTTTAACTATCTTTAGTAATAATATTTAAATATTTATAATATAAAATTATAGTAAAATTTTGTATATATTATTCTATATATTTGCTTATGTATTTTAACTATAGACAAGTATATTTATAAAGTTTAAAATAGTTTTAATATAAGATAGAAGTTATTTTCAAAGAAAATGAATAACCAAAAATTCCTTTGGGATGTCGACATGCCCAAGCTACCCATGTCGACATAGTGTCAGTTGGTTTCAAAATTTAAATTTCAAAAGAAGTGTCTATTCGTCATATCTCTTCACAAATAGACATGGCAGTTCTTCTATAAATAAGGGATGTTTTTAATGAATTTTAGTATAGATTTCATGGTTTTTCACTCCTCTTCTTCTTCCATATTTATATACATATATATATATATATATTCTTACCATTACTCTGCCGAAATCAACATTGAATCTAACTAGATTATCTCTGGTTTGATTCTCTATCACTATCTCAACAAGATCCTTAGTGCTATTCAGAGTTATAGGATTTTTGTAATCAACTTAGAGAGAAAAGGTGTGATTGTGTCCTTGGAAATCAATCAAGCGAGATAAGGTGTGATTGTAGCCTGGGAAATAAATTGGGTGAACATGTTGCCCGGGAAATCAAGTATTTCTACCCAGAGGATTGTGAATCTGGAGGGTGTACCTCGTTGCCTTGAAATCGAGGGTGTAATTGTAAAGATTGTTTTTGAAAGGAAATCTGTACTTGTTTGCAGGACTGGATGTAGGGTAACTCTGAACTGGTATAAAATCCGGTATGTTCTTTCCTTTACTGCTTTCACTTTGTATTTGCGTCTGTGTTTGATTCTGTGATCATATCTATGTCTGAATATTACATACATTTGTGTTTAAATTAACAAAAACTCAAAAAGATTTAACAATTCTCTAAAACACTATTCATCCCCTAGTGTTTTTCCTAGCCTTAAGATCCTTATTCCGCATTTCTCGCATTTGGTAACGGAGCAAGGTTTTCAAAGTTTCATAATCTGATTTTTGAAATTTTTTTAAAATGACTATGTTTGTTAATACTAGTTTAGAAATATTTAGATCATCGTTGTCTCATGAGTCTTCATATAATCATTGTTCAAATTCAAGTTGTCTACCAAAATTGTTTGATGTGCAAGAAACATGCTTTGTGGGAATTGAGGAATCAATCCACAATGGACAGATTGTGCAGATCAAAAAGAATAAATGGATACTCGATGGTGGATGCTCTAGACACATGACTGGTAGTCTAGAAATGTTAAATGATATAATATACAAAGACGGAGGACTGGTTAACTTCGGAGACAACTCAAAAGGATATGTGATTGGCATCGGCAAAGTTGGTAACTCTGAAACTCCTATTATTACTAATGTTTTTCTAGTTAAGAATCTGAAACATAATCTGCTAAGTATAAGTCAACTCTACGATAAAGGATATAAAGTTGAATTTGAAAAAGATAAGTGTCACATTGAAGATAATAATTCAATCATAATATTTGAGGGAATCAGGAAAAAGAATATTTATATTCCTAGTATGAAAGTTTCAAATGATAACTTGTGTCTTTTGGCAAATACAAGTGAGCCTTGGATTTGGCATAAGAGATTTGGGCATTTGATTTTAAAACTCTTATCTAGACTGCCAAAACATGATCTAGTAAGAGGTCTCCCTAAAATGAATTTTAAAGTAGATAGTCTATGTGATGCATGTCAATTAGGAAAACTTAGAAAAATTTCTTTTAAATTAAAAGATATGATTTCGACTTCAAAACCTTTTGAACTACTTCACCTTGATTTATTTGGTCCATCTCAAATTCTGTCAACAAATCATAGTAAATATGTTTTTGTAATTGTAGATGATTACTCTAGATTTACATGGACAATATTTTTGAAACATAAAAGTGATACTTTTGAATGTTTTAAGAACTTTACAAAAAGGATTCAAAATCATATTTCTCTAAAAAATTATAATCATTCATAATGATCACGGTGGTGAATTTGAAAATCAAAAGTTTGAGGAATTCTGCAATAAAAAGGTTATAACTCATAATTTTTCATTTCGAAGAACTCCACAACAAAACGGAGTAGTAGAACGTAAACTAGGATGATTCAATAGTGTGCGAGAACCACGCTTTCAGATAGCAAATTACCAAAGTATTTTTTGGCAGAAGCAGTTGCTACCGCCTGTTATATTTTAAATAGAATTTTAATTAGACCTTTAACTGATAAGACATCTTATGAACTTCTTCATAGAAAGAAACCTAAAGTATCTTATTTTAGATTTTTTGGAAGTAAATGTTTTATTTTAAATACCAAAGATAACTTAGTTAAATTTGATCCTAAATCCGACAAAGGTATCTTTATCAGATATTCTAATAAAATTAAAGCGTATAGAGTATTAAATTTAAAAACTAACAACATTAAAGAAACAATGCATGTTTTGTTCGATAAAAATCTCAAAATTTTTGAAGATACAAATGATAAAGAGGATTTAATCACTAAAAATCAAGAGCATACTGAAACATATAACGAAATTAATCATCCTAATAAAAGGACTAAACTTTTAAAAGATCATTCTATTGAAAATATACTAGGAGATATGAAATCTGTTGTTAAACTAGAAATCAACTAAGTCAAATGAGTAATGTAGTTTCTATATCAACTATTGAAACCAAGAATCCGAAAGAAGCATCAACTGATGATTCATGGATTTTGGCTATGCAAGAAGAATTAAATCAATTCACTAGAAATAATGTTTGGGACCTTGTTCATAGACATGGGAATAAAACTATAATTGTAACTAAATGGGTTTATAAAAATAAAATGAATGAACAAGGAGAGGTAGTTAGAAATAAAGCCCGATTAGTCGCTCAAGGTTTTTGTCAAGAAGAAGGAATAGATTTTGATGAAACCTTTACTACCGTAGCAAGATTAGAAGCCATTAGGATTCTACTTGCTTTCGCAAATCATAATAATTTTAAACTATATCAAATGGATGTTAAAAGTGCCTTTTTAAATGAATTTGTAAAAGAGGAAGTATATGTTGAACAACCACCACTTTTTGAAAATGAAAAATTACCAAATCATGTTTACAAACTTAAGAAATCTTTATATGGTCTAAAACAAGCTCTTAGACCCTGGTGTGATAGACTAAGATCTTACTTATTACAATCAAATTTTGAAATTGATAAAGTAGATAATACTCTTTTTATTAAAAGAAATAAAAATGATATTCAACTAGTATAAGTTTATGTAGATGATATCATTTTTGGATCAACTAACTTTGAAATGAATAAAGAATTCGCTTAAATAATGACAAAAGAGTTTGAGATGAGTCATATGGGTGAATTAAACTTCTTTTTAGGATTACAAATAAAACAATTAGATAATGGAATCTTTATTAGTCAAGAAAAATATGCTAAAGACCTAATTAATAAATTTGGTCTGACTACTGCGAGTGGAAAATCCACTCCCATGGCAACCAATGAGTACCTTAGTAAAGAAGATCTCTCGAAAGATGTAGGTCAAAAGTTATATCGAGGAATGGTTGGATTAGTACTCTATATTACTGCTAATAGACCTGATATCATGCATAGTATTTGTCTCTGTGTAAGATATCAATCCTAATCCAAAGAGACCCACTTAAATGCCGTAAAACGTATCATAAGATATGTTAAACACACTTCTTACTTTGGCTTATTTTACCCTAAAATGATTCTTTTGACTTAATATCTTACTATGATGCTGATTATGCTGGTTGTATATCAGACCGAAAAAGTAAAAGTGCAACTTGTCACTTTTTGGGGCATTCTCTGATTTTCTACTTTAATATAAAGCAAAACACAGTTTCTTTATCAACAACTGAAGCAGAATATATTTCCGCTGCTTTGGATTTTTCTCAAGTAATGTATATGCAACAAACTTTAAAAGATTATGGTTTAAATTTCTCAAAATCACCAATTTATTATGATAATACTAGTGCGATAAATTTGTCCAAAAATACTACTCAACATGCTCGAACTAAACATATTGATATAAGACATCATTTTCTCAGAGATAATATAAATAATGAAGTAATTACTCTAGATTATATTAATTTCGAGAATCAAATTGCTGATATATTAACAAAACCATTAAATGAATCTATATTAACTAAATTAAGAAGAGAATTAGGTATTTGTTCAAAATATAAAATATAAATAACAAAGTATAATTAAAAATTAAATCAAAATAAATCAATTAATAAAATTTAAAGGACCTTGTCGACATACTCCCCCAACCCATGTCGACATATAACTTTTTTTTTTTAAATTTTTTTCGCACCAAAATTCAAAATAATTTGTTATATATTCTTCTCATTTTCGAAATTTTATTCATTATTTCTGGTATCTCTCTGCTCTATCCTCTGAAATCAAATAATCAATGGCCTCCTCTTTCAAATCAACAAAAATTCTACCTTTTCGTTTCCTTCTCCCAATTCTGGTCCATTTCAAAGTCCTACTCTCGCTCGTGTGACGAAAATGGAGGATTCTCTGAAGGATGCACTTTAGTTAATGACTGAAATACAAGTAATGCAACTTCAAATGGCCAAGGAACAAGAGAAGCAAGACAAAATCCTTAGTAATTTGCAAAAATTTCTAATGGACAATCATGCTAACCCAATCTTGATTGACGAAGACTCTTCAGAAGATCAAATACAAGAAGCCAGCGAAGAAGAAGAAGAAGTCCATATGGAAGAAGTGTACGCGAAAGATGACGACAAAGTCGTTTGCATTGGAGAAGTGTGCTTTGACAAAGATGGAAAACTTGTCGAACAACGTGGAAATTTTTGTTTCCACTATCCAAACTGTTCTATTCGTAGATCTCCTATTTTCAAAGACACTCATTAGTTTCTTTTCTCTTTTTCCTTTTAGTGTATGTTCTTTCTTAAGTTTCCCACGAAAATGTAAATACAACAATATAATTAATGAATAATTTGTGTTCTTATATGTATGGATACTTAGTTAAGATAGTAGTTTAGGACTAAGTTCTAGTTTTAGATCTAAGTGTTGATTATTTATGATAACACTTCATTATAATCACATGTCATAGTGTATTAGATTTAGGGGGAGTGATATAGTTTTTATTGATATATTTGGAGTTAGTTTTTGTTGATGACAAAAGGGGAGAAGTATAAAATAAGGTAGTTAGGCATAGATTAAGGGGGAGTTATTAGGATAGAAGTAATATTTTATAAATAAAGGTTGTCATCATCAAAGGGGGGGAGATTGTTAGTCCGTGAGATGATGGTTTGGATGACAACAACCTTAGAATTGATTATAAAATATAAACACTAACATTATAGTTCAGAAATATATGTATATGCAGGATTTAACCATGCAGGTACCAAGAATGAAGACTGTACAGTATAGAGATTCAAGATATCAAGATTGAAGACTCATGAGTATCAATATTATGAAGAGTTTAAGTAATTTATCTTTTAGTTAGAAATTTTGTTAAAACTCCTAGAAAAGCACTAGCATCTTAAAATCCAATTTATTCGTGGAATGGAATCCACTTCGAGCCTGTTAAAGGGATGGAACCCTAAATAAGATGGAACCTATGAAAAACTAGTGGAACATTGTTTTATATCCGCTAATTTTTATTCAAAATGATTTTTACAAAATTATTTCTCATTTTCAAAATGTTTTCAAAACCTTCTTTTTAAAAGCATCAAAAACATATATCCTGATTTCAAATACTTCTAGCCTCAAAATAATCTTTAATTTCAAAATCAAATTATCCATGGCTTTAACTCTCTTTAATAATAATATTTAAATATTTAATATATAAAATTATAGTAAAATTTTGTATATATTATTCTATATATTTACTTGTGTATTTTAACTATAGAAAAGTATATTTATAAAGTTTAAATTAGTTTTAATGTAAGATAGAAGTTATTTTCAAAGAAAAACGAATAACCAAAAATTCCTTTGGGATGTCGACATGCTCAACCTACCCATGTCGACATAGTATCGTTTGGTTTCAAAATTTAAATTTCAAAAGAAGTGTCTATTCGTCATATCTCTTCACGAATAGACATGCTTGTTGTTCTTCTATAAATATGGGATGTTTTCATCGAATTTTAATACAGATTTTCTGGTTTTTAACTCCTCTTCTTCTTCCACATTTCTACATACATATTATTACCATTACTCTGCCGAAATCAACATTGAATCTAACTACATCATCTCTGGTTTGATTCTCTATCACTATCTCAACAAGATCCTCAGTGCTATTCAGAGTTATAGGATTTTTGTATTCAACTTAGCGAGAAAAGGTGTGATTGTGACCTTGGAAATCAATCAAGCGTGATAAAGTGCGATTGTAGCTTTGGAAATCAATTGGGTGAACTTGTTTCCCGGGAAATCAAGTATCTCTACCCAGAGGATTGTGAATCTAGAGGGTGTACCTCGTTGCCTTGAAATCGAGGGTGTAATTGTAAAGATTGTTTTTGAAGGGAAATCCGCACTTGTATGCGAGACTGGATGTAGGGTAACTCCAAACCAGTAAAAAATCCAATGGTATCTTTCCTTTACTACTTTTACTTTATATTTGCATCTGCGTTTGATTTTGTGATCATATCCGTGTCTGAATATTGCATACACTTGTGTTTAAATTAACAAAAACTCAAAAAGATTTAACAATTCTCTAAAACACTATTCACCCCCTTCTAGTGTTTATCCTAGCCTTAAGATCCTTATTCCGCATTTCTCACAAAGATGGCTAACCTAAGGCACCGGACAAAAGAACTAAATCGTCATTTAAGAGAGTAATAAGGGGTTCGATCCAACTTTTGATCATTACCCAAAGATGGCACCAAATACATCAGTTAAAGCCTAAATCACCACCTAACGAGTAGTAAGGAGCTATCTTCTAGAGGAAGATTGAATACAAAAGTAAATCAAACTTGATCCAAAAGAGAGATTGAGACAATCTTCTAGAGAGGATCAATCAAATTCAAAAGCAAACCAAATTTTATCCTAAAGAATGGATCGAGCAATCTTCTAAAGGGAGAACGATCAAATGCATTCGGTTATGCATCCCTCAAAAAAGGGGTGAGGAGTCATTTATTGGTCAAAGTCAAAAAATTTGATGTCAAAAAATAATGTTTGAAAAATTCTGATTTATTCTCTGGACTCAAAAGCTCCATTGCTAGAAATACTGATTCGTAGATTGGAATTTGAATTAACAAATAATGAGAATCTCTATTAATGTTCAAATCAACAAATAAAATGGATCACCATTAATAATCAAATTTCTAGTTCTATTGCCAAATGATTTTTCTAGTCTTCTATCACGTTTGCTCGGAATATTCAGTTTTTTGCCGAATGAGTTTTTGATTTTCTGTCCAAACGATCTTATCATTGCTAAAGGATTCATGGTCCTCAATGAAAATGATTATGAAACAAACTTTTCGATACATACTCTATTGAGACAAAAACTACAAGCGTTAAGATCCAAGGCTTCAAGTGACATAGTCAAAAGACGAAGTTGTTAAAAGCTTCGTTCCCTTAAAAAGCTCTAAATAAAGTTCTTATAGAATGAAACGACTCACATGAGGAAGACATTACAATACTCAATCAGAAGATCACACATTATATTAAAGTTCTAGAAAGCAAACCGTATGTCACAAATAACTCAACGAATTCAGAAATAAGAATACAAAGTTCGTCCAACGTAAGAATTATTCGAATACGACTTTGCTTACTTTTCATATTATATACAAAAAATTACAGGTAGCCAAAAGAATAATCCGCCTAAAGACTCACAAGTAATTTACCATTAAGTGACAAGCTTTTGCATCTCCTCTTTCAAAATTTCAATAACTGAAGAAGATTATGAATTTTAACAATTCAGCAAGACAAAAGTAAAGAAAGAAAATACAGGTTCAAAATGTCAATTGATCCAGTATAAATTTGTTTACCATATTTAAGTTAGACAGACAATATACAATAAATAAAAATAGAAAACTAAGATCTCCCTAAGTAGGGGGAGGTTGAGGGAGTGGATAGTGTTGATACACTTTCTCACTTCCCTTTCCCTCAACTTCAAGAAGCTATTGGCGGCTTTTGCTTAAAGAAGCCCCATCTCTAAGAAAAACGGAAGGGCCCCCAATATCTTTAAGAAAATCAGAACATCCATAAAGAAAGAAATGCCGAAATCATCTATACCTAGCTTTAGCTACTCTTCTTAATCTTGAATTCATATCAGGACCTAGGTAAGAGTACTCAATTTGTAAACCAAAAGCTACTATTACTTCATGTAAACAAGCAATAAGAGAATCTACATGAGAAGTCTCAAGCGACGTCACTTCAATTATCTTTAAATGAGATTCTAGATCTTAAACTTTCTCTATCAAAATTTTAATAGCAGAAGAAGGTTCAACAACAAAGCAAGTCATAATGTACAAAAGTTCTTTAATCTTTCGAATAATATTGTCATTATTGATAAGATTGACTTGAGTCTCCAGTGCACGTTTGAGCATTTCTTTCACCCATAAAAGAGTTTTGATATTGTTCTTTGATTCCATAATCACCTTATTAAGAGCATATTTTTCGTGCTCTAACCGCTTAACTTGAGTATGATAATTTTTAGATATTTTGAAATCTAATTATCCCATTTACACTTCAAATACTGAAAGCAATCATATTCGACCTTTTGGCACCATTGGTTGATTTCTTTGCAATTCGAGCCTAGAGATGGGTTTAACCAAGAAGGGAATTTTCCTTTCGGAGCAGCAGACTAGGATCTAGTCCTTCTTATAGAAGTAGTAATTGAAGGAATGGATTCACTTCCACTGGTAATAAGCTCCAAAGATTGACAAGATACTTGAGTTTTTAACAAATCTACTTTTAGATCATCTATTCTTTAGTATAGTCGAGCAATCTCTGTGTCGTCTTTAATTCTTTGTTTGAAAATATCAAATCGGCTTGTGGCATCTATGTGGTCCTTCATCTTTTAAATATCTTCGTTTGTCCTTTTAATTTTCTTTTCTACCTTTGAAGTTGTCTCTTTACACCACTTATTATTGGTTGCAACTTATGGTACATGGTATACCATTCTCGAGCTTCTAAGTTATCTGGAAACATTTGGAAATGGCCAGGCTAAAGAATCTTAAGGGGAATGTTCCTTTCAAATATCAAAAGTTAATCTAGTCTCAATATTGTCTAAACAAGAAGGGGAAATAGGGTCGCAAGACACAAGCATTCAACCGACTTTTATATTAAAATAAGTGAAAGAGAGAATTATTATCACTACATGGGAGAGTGCATTCTTTAATACCAACAAAATTTACAAATATACAAAGGGTCAAATTACATTACTCAAATTTACACAATATAAACCCTTTCTTGAATAAAATATTGGGCTTCTTGATTAATAATTTGTAGATGAATTTAAATAAATAAAATTTCATACTTATGAAGTTGAAGCTTGATTTTTTTTCCTTTGTTTGCTGACGGGAAGAATGGGCATCTTTTGGCGGAATGTCTTCATGTGAAACATTCCGAGCACCTAGAAGATTGTGGAAGCCTATATTGTAGGCAAATGAGCGAAAGTCGTGACCACATGATCCATTGCCCCCGTCTCTTAGCATCTATAACCATTACCACCAACACTGCCATCTTGATCACTACTATTATAATCGCCATCATTATTTTCGTCATTACCACCAACGTTATCGTCATCATCATAATTATTTTTATTCTTTGTCCAAATCATCGCCTTTTAGAGGAGGGAGGTCACTAAAAGTTAATAACCTCTCCGGATCAATAGCTTTCTCCATAGGAATTCATCTAGAAGCGATCCCTCGGCTCTCCCTAATATAAGATCAAACTTACTTTTAAATTTATCATTTAGGTTTGGAATGGAAGGAAAATCCAAATCTAGACATTTGCTAATTTTATCGCCATATGCTACAAGGAGAGCATCTTCTTAGCACATTTCCATAATTGAAGGGTGAGCCTAGTCAAGAAAGAAGGAGACTTTCTCATCAGCATATTTTATGATGTTTTTAGCATAGACCAGGATGGCATCTCTGGCTTTGACCTTGTTTTTTAGAGACTTCACTTCACAAGCCCTTTTTTGCCTTCTCATTATTGGCCTTCCCGAGAACTGCTTTTGGGGTTTTCACCTCCTATTCCAATAGTAGATTAGATTTCTCTTTCTCATCAAGGAAAGAAGCAAGTTTTCACTTCTTAAGAATGACATTATTCTTTTCTACAATAAGCAAAGAAATTTTCTCCTTAATTTAGAATTTGATTAGAAGGCTTTTGAGAAGATCGTTGAAGGAAAAACATGTGTTTGGCAACCTAAAACATATGACGAACACAAGCTAAATCAGGATACACAAGATTAAATGTCTAAATTAACCAAACAAAAGAGAAATCATACCAGTAATAGACGTTGACAAATGATGTAAAAATAATCTTTCGAGAAAGTTAAAGATTGTAACAGCATAAGTGAAGCAAATATAGGAGTCAAGGCAACCAAATGGAGGAGATACTCAAAGCTCATTGTAGGAGTTTGAGCAGGAACCTCCAAAGGAAGGAATTCATTAAGTAGTGGGGTCAAACCAAGCACCTTGAATAAGCAAATGAACTAAATGGAGAAGTAGGAAATGAGATGTATAGCAAAGGGTTAGGGGTACAAACCTCCTCTTTGTGTCCTTGCGCATCCCAATCTAGAGAGTCTAAATCAATCACGCTAGGACCTTGAGCGGTCAAGGAAGTATCAACATTCGACTTCCCGATAATGACATCGAAAATCTGTTATCTCCATTCTTAGGCTTTTTACTGACGAGAAGAGTTGAAGAGTCAACTAGAGCATTGGTGCTCACTTTCCTTTTTAGTTCATCAATAGCCTTGGCAATGGATTACCTGACAGGAGTACGTTTGGAGGGTTTAGCTAACGTGGGAACGTGATCTCTAGCCTTCTTTTCATTGGAAGCAATAATGAGTGCAGATTTGTATAAATCAAAAAGCGATGTTTAAAAGATAACAACTCAAGAAATTACATTTAAGTTGTAGTAAATAGAACTTAACAGAGGGTTCAAGTTGAACTTATGAGAAAACAGAGAAAGCATTCTGATTACAAACAAGCAAAGATCGTTTCCCTTGGGTATTCCCTTTTATCATCAGAGGTTCTCCAAGTATTACGTGGTTGTCTAAAATCAGTGAGTATTTATGGAGTTTAATTTCATCAAGAGGTTTAGCCTGTCGCCCAAACTTTTGAAGAGCAAAGTTGCTTGGGAGAAGGATCTAAAGGAAAATTCTTATCATAAGAAAGTGACAGATATAATATAGGATATTGGAAATAGAAACTTATTAAATTCCAAGAAGGTTCCCCTGATCCTAGAGGAGTAACATCTGACATAGAAAAATTGATTTCCTAATCCTTCGTCGTGTTTATTGGACGAGTGACTAAACATTTAGGGAAGGGAGACGACCGAACAGAGGACTATACAACTATTTATTTTTCCTTACAAGATTTTCTGTGGCATGAAGGCTCTTAATGCTTAGGAAAGGAAGTTTAGCCTCCCTAGCAAGAATTTGTAGATAGCTCAAGTAGTTGTATGAATTAGGGGTTAGCTAGATTGAAGCAATGTTAGGATGTTCCAAGAATTGCAGAAGAACGTTTGGGAAAGGCAAGTACCCAGAATGACAGTTGTGACCAGAAGTAAAAGCGAAGAATCCTTATGGAGGACTATCAATCTAGCCAGTGGGACAAGCAACTATAGCCTCTATATTGGTGATTCAAAATTTCCAAATTATTGTATATACCTCCTCCTAGGTGGTAATGAAAGATTGGTTAAGCCTGTAGTCTCTTTTATTAGAAGAAGGAGATGGTTTGGAGCTCTTACTTGGTTTTTTTTCTATCCACTTTCCTACTAAGTAATATTACACAAAGTCTATGAAGTACTACTTATTTTGTAATGCTTATATATGAAAAAAATGATAATTAAAAGCCTAGCTAAAGGATGGTTAACTAATAGAAAATTTCCCAGGTTATAACATTAAGGTAGTAGCTATTATATTTGTCATAGGTCAATAACCCATTAAGTAGTTCATATCAAATTTGATAAAATACTTTAGAAGTTTATTAGCAACTATGGTAATGCAAACAAGTGTAAAATCTATGTTAACAACATATTAAACGAAATGTCAAATCAATAAGTTGATATCATTTCTATATGATGTCACATCAATAACCACTATTAAAAACCATGATAGGATGTCGAAATGATGACCTACTATCGATGGAAAATGGTCAAAATAAGTAAATAATGTTAGATGGTTTAGAATTGCTTTAACCAATTACTAAACTCATAAAAATATTGAATATAGAAGTAATTTATAAATCTTCTATACGATAAACACATGGCAAACTAGTGATATCACACGAGATAGCAAGAATATTGAATTGTTAACATTTTAAGTAGTTGTTGAAAAGGGATGACAATTAATTATAGAGTTATGGACTCTACGGGTAACAATTAAAATGCATGTCGAATTCCTATATAATTTCCATAATCCTAATTGGTTGTCAACCATTTATTTTCTTTTAATTTAGATAAAAAATAATGGTCAAAAAAGAAGCCTTTTTGATGTCAAAAATAAGGTTATGTATTCAATTTCGTAAGGTAATAACTTTGAAATAAAATGAGTTAGTGAATGCTACAGTAGATTTCGGGTTCCTCAAAAAATAACTCTTTTTTAAGCTAAACAAACCAGGTTTTGATGATTTTATATCGACAATATTTTCCCAAACGATATGATAATATGCTAGATAATTTACCCTTAAGCATAACAAATCTATAATTTAATCATAATTCGAGGATTAACAACTAAAACGTAGTTATCAAATCCTAATATCGATTCTAAAGAAATAGTGCCTAAATAAAATCTCAGCTGTAATTTAAATTCAGAAAAACTTAGTTTAATATTAAGATTAAAGTTGTTAAGGTAAAAATCGTACCTCGACTAAAGTTTGAATGCCGAAAGATTAAATATTTCCAAATAAATTTTGAAGAATTTAGAAACTTTATCTTGAGTTTTAAGTTGTTGGTAAAAGAGGAAGTGGAGAAGAAGGATGAGTATTTATAAAGAGTAAAAGGAAGTATGTGAACCGTTGATCTAAATTCAAATTAACGACCCAGATTTGAGAGGAATATCAATAAGCGACAAGCACTAAAATCGAGGAATTGGCCTGAAAAGTCGATGTTTTTTTCTACATAAGGGGGACAAATGTTACTACAATCATGATATTGTAAATACAAAAGATAGTGAAAAATAAGGATGTCAAAAAGAGGCAAGAAAACATACAAGAGAAAAGTGCTAACAACGAAAGTATGAGCACAGCATATCAAAGTCCATGGGGTTGAAGATAAAACAAAGGATCATACAGCAAATGATGACACATCTCATAGCACCTTAATGGGATCTTGAAAGCTTACTGTTAGTTATAATGTCTCATACTATCGATTTCGCACTGCACCAATTCGTTGAAGACGTCGCATCCCATAAAAATAGGTAAATGAGGATATCACACACCAATAACGCATAGAAGCATGCCGCAAGTCATCAGTGTGAGAAAGAATACTATATGTCACCAATGTCGCACCTCATAAGTAAAATAAGAGATGTTGTAAGTAAGCAAGAAAAAGGATATCGAAAATCAGCAATGTAAAGATGTTGTAATTCATCAATGCATCACGAATAATGAAGTTCATTAATGTTCATAGAGGATATTGTCTATCATCGGTATAGCAAGAGGTTGTACGTCATCCGTATGAGGATTAATGTCATATAGGATTAATAATGTGGGATGCCGCACTTCATTAACATTACAACGGATGTCAAATGTCAGCAACATAAAGAATTATCATAAACCATTAGTAAAAGGCAGATGCCACATATCTTAAGATTATAGGAATATCGTATAATCATAGTTTGAGACTGATGTCATAAATCACCAACCCTCATTAATGCAGTGAATCGTCTTCCAAAAGTATGCTGAATGCAGTTGAAGTAGCTAATGATGTCGAATGCCAGGCATGACGAAGGCCATATGACAGTTGTGTTGCTTATCTCCACCCCTATAAATAGATCCCAAGGGTCACTCAGAAAGGAGCTATTCATTCTTTTCTCTCTCTTACATTTTTAAAGCTTATAACCCTAAATCAATTTGGGGATTTTTTAGGCCAAAACTAATTTTACGCTATTTTTTTAAATAAAGCTTGTACAATTGCAATCGCATAGCATATTTAATAAGGAGACTTGACTTGTGACTTATATCGGACTCGCATACATATGACATGATTTTTGACTTATGATTCTATGATTCTCAGGCACAATGATCATCACATGACTTTGATTCTCAACATGCTTTGAGTTCACCATTGAACATGTTGACATGGGACTTCCTTATCTGATCTCTAATCAAAGTTTGCCTACTCTTGATATTTTGATGTTAACAAAGAATTTTCTTAACAATGACTTCACATGCTAGGTTCCTAGTCCTCCCGAGTATCAAAAAGGTGATACAAATCTTAACTCCATTCCCTCGGTTTTCTTAGCTTGGACTAGCTCACAGTTCATACACCTCAACATAAATTTCCTGATATCCTTCTTCATTCCTTCCCAATAAAATATTTACTTGATATCTGTGTTTATATTATTTCCTCTAGGATGGATAGTCAACTTTGAATGATGGTGCTCCTTTGGAACCTCATCTCCAAGTCTATCTACATTAGGTACAAATGGTTCCATTTATATGGAATCAACTATCTCGGTCGATTCTGTACAACTTCAGACCTTCAAACTCTACTCCTGTCTTATGTATAGTAGTAATCTATTCTATTCTGGCATCAAGCTTTTGACTAGTACCAGTCCACTCTATTAGAGTAGGTCTAATCATCGTGCTTGCAACCATCTCTGGCTCCAGCTCACAACCAGATTAAAAATCATATCTATCTATATACTCTACCTCTATCGACTCTAGGAATATAGCTCCTAAGGTGGCATGTCTCATATTCAGTGCTTCTGTAACATCCCGTAAAATGAACAATAGTTAATTAAGTAGAATTAATTAATAATTAAATAAGGCTCAAAAATGGAATTTGAGAAAACATAAGAATTTAGCCATGAATCTTGCACCGTTGTATTCATGGTGATTTTTTGAGCAACATTCATATATGAAGTGTTATGATCAGATATCAAATGAAGTGTTACGAGTGTTTGAAGTTTTTGGATCGAAATAATTGAAAAGGAATATAAAATAAATAAATAATGACAACGGCATCGACCCCTCCGTTGGAGCCCCCTCCTTGGGCCGGTCGACCGTTAACGATCGACCACCTATAGGGGAGCGATCAACGAATTGAAGTGGCAGCGGCTAGGGCTCAACTATAGCCTAATGGCCCAAATTTAATTTATTTAAATCTAAAAGTAGAATTAATTCGACCGTCTTTAAGTGCAGGCATAGCCCCTCACTTTTCTTCTCATATTTTCTAATTAGAGCAATGGAGCTCTGCCCTTTTTCCTTCTCCACTATTTCTTAAAATGATAAAACTACTATTATATATATATATATATATATATATATATATATAGGATAAGGTTGGAAAATAAAAGAGAAGAAGAGAAAAAATGAATTAATTCTATGAAAAAGATAAATTCTATAATTATAAATCAATATTCCACTCAATTCAAATCTCCTTTTAGATCAGTAATTTTAATAGGTATTTAGATATGTCATTATATATATAGAGAGAGGTTAGAAATGAAAAGGTAGTCAAGTAAAGCGGTGAATTTGAATTTAGGAGATTTAGGAAGTTAGAAAGGTGAGTGAAATATTTACGATTTATATAACATTGAAATTTATATCATTGAAGTTTATTTAATTACTATGCATATTTACGATCTATTGAGTTTCGGGGATAAAATTAACGAATTCAACTGAAATCCTGCCTGCATATTCTATAAGTTAGGTAAATAAAATGGGATCCTATAGACTGTTTGTACCAAAATTGGGCACAACACTCTTCGGATGTGTTTGAAGAGATAAAATGAAGAGAATAAATGTAAAATGAAGCAGATCTAACAAACACACGAATAATCATATAAGAAAATGCATAGAAGCACAGAGTTTTAGAGTGGTTCGGCGTGTTGCCTACGTCCACTATGAAGTTTGATGATTTTATTGATTTTCACTTGCCGATTACAACTGACTACAGCAGATTACAATGGATTATAATGTTGAAATTCATGTACAACAACAACTATGGAGTACAAAATTGGATCCGACAGAGTCTAGACGAAAGAGAGCAAAAAGATCCCTTTTCTGTAGGCTCTGCGGTGCTATTTATAGGCGTAGGAGGCTGATATTTCGCTCAAATCTCGGGAGACTTTTTTTGGCACGTGGGGGGCCCACGCGATCGATCACACAAAATTTCGGCCCGATCCGTGATCGAGACGAATGAATTTCGTATCCATCAAGATTTGATCCAATCGAGCTGAAATTTGGCGTGAACCTTCCTTAGGTCGCACGTAAGCTCCTTTGAAAATTTCATAGCATTTGGACTTATGGATTGTGAGATATGATGATGCAAGTTGGAGTTTTTCGGACCATAATCGATACGTTTCAATTTTGTATCGATCAAGAATTGATCCAGTTGAGCTGAAATTTGGCAGGAACATTCTTTAGATTACCAGTAAGCTCATGTGAAAATTTCATAGCATTTGGACTTGTAGATCTCGAGTTATGATGTATGTAAGTTGGAGTTTTTCGGTCCGTGATCGATACGAATGAATTTCATATCGATCAAGAATTGATCCAATCAAGCTGAAATTTGGCATGAACATTCCTTACGTTTCCAGTAAGCTTTTGTGAAAATTTGGTGGCATTTGGACTTGTAGATCTTGAGTTATGATCGATGCAAATTTGGATTTCTCAACGTTGATCGATCAATATCTTGAGCATACGAACTCCGATTGACTTGAAATTTGGAATGTTGGCTTTATTAGTTTTTCTTATCATGTCATATCAATTGTAGCTCGATCTGGACTTGGAATAAATTTACCGACATCCATTGTAGACCTATGCATTAACGATCTCCAAGATGAACTATCCTTGGTTTCTAGTCAAGTTCTTGGTGTCACGGCCTTGCCAAAAGGCGGGATAACATAGACACCTGATCTTGAAATTTGGAAGTCAGTCACCAAAATTTGTTAAAGTAAAATGTTGATAAGGTTGTAAAGTTTACTTCAGATATATTGTAATTAGGTTGTAGATTGTTTGTATTAACATGGATTAACCCTAATTTGACTTGGAATGTGAATTTCCATGTTTTAATATATTAGAAGCATTGAGGGTATAATTTATCTATATCTATTTCCATGTAAATTTCCACAAATAATCCGACTCTATAAATATGTATAAAAAGTCCAACATTTGGAATAATAAGAAATATACCAAAACAAAAAGGATGTGTAAAGCGTGGATATTCTTCTCCGTTGTGTGCGTTGTCTATTTCAATAAAAGAAAAGAGGTAATTCTATGTAAATTCAAATGTGGCAAAATTATTACTTTTATATATTAAAATGTGAAAATGAACGTTCTTTACAAAATGTACATATAAGTGTATGTCTTGAAATTCCTAAACATACACTACAAAAATCCTACCATTACCTACTAATATTTTACATACTGATATAAATGGGTAGGCAAAGATAACCTTTATCTACCAATATTTAATGGTAAGATTTATTGGTAGGTAAATATTGCCAAAATTATAAAATTTTGGAAGGATGATTATCTACCAATAAATATGAGTAAGTAAAAAGTGTTACCTACGCATATACTGGAGGGAAAGTTTTTTTGCAATTGGCGCCTATATTTCCCTCCTATCATTTTAACTTTTCATTACAAATGATGCTGAGTTGTGTGATGATGTGTCAAAAAAAACCCAATCCTAGAAATTCCGTTTTTGGAATAAAGATTCGTTTGCATATCCCAGCAATATTCCTTGTAAAAACACTTCTTTATTAATTATTAATAATTATTTTGAAATATGAAATACTTAGCAATCAATTACTAATAAACAATAATTAAATTTTAAATAATCAATATTATATATTCAATAATCATTTACTAATAACTAATAATTTATTAATAACTTTTCATATATTGCTATTTTATTTAATTGACAATTAAAATGTAAGTGTTACAATTCTTCTAAAAGGTTTCACCATTTCATACCAATACGTCATCATCCAAAATAGCTAAAACATATTCTCCCCAGTTTATTAGAGAAACAAAATCCATAAGATCCTCTTTGGCTATAGATCTAACTGTTTATTTTAAATGAAATCGATGGTACAAACCTCAATGCGCATACACTATCAAAATTAAGAGTATTAGAGGCACTTAATTAAGGGTAAAATAAGATAATTGCCTCTAATAATGTAAATTTAGGGGCAAAATAAGATAATCTATTCTATTGTATATAAATTTGAATATTTGACCTTTTGTATCCTTCATTCTCAATTAATCTCAGTTGAAATACTACTCTCTCATTGATTTGAGTTATATTTTTGCAGTTGTCCCCTTTAATTTTTATTCAGCCACTCTATTATCGCAAACCCTTACACTTCTTTTCTAAACTTCTTTTGGTTTCTTTCCCTAATCGTTTATTTCTTTCCCTAATCGTTTGTTTCTTTCCCTAATTATTTATCCCTTCATTTTTAAAACCAGCGTTAATAAAACCATATTATCTTATTCATTATTGACCTTTAATTTTTCTTTCATGCTATATTATTTGTTTTCACCTTCTCTGTAAGTTTTCATGTCGCCTATCAACCATCAGTTCTCCTCTACCATTTTAGCTCCACCAATTTAGGTCGTGAAAACTAACTCCCCTTTCATATCCTCTCATTAAGGCCATTCTGCAATTATTATAACCTTTCAACCTAAGATCACTGAACTCTATTTCGCAATTACCCCAGATCTATTTTCAAACCTAGAGCTTCTTCCATTAAGGACACTCCATAAGGTATATTTTTCCAATTCATTTGGAATAAATTATTTAATTGAATCGAACTATATTTTTCGGTTTTAGTTTTCAAGTTTGTTGTTGTATATTAGATTATATGTTTATTATCAAAAGTAATTATTTTAATTCTTTCTTCAGTTTCCTTTCCAATTGCTATTTTAGACAAATAACATGATTTAAGTTTAGACTTTTTTGCTGATAAAATAAATTGTATCCTCTATTCTCATTTAACCTCAGTTAAGATACCACTCTCTCATTTATTTGAGTTACATTTTTGTAGTTGTCCCCTTTAATTTTTATTCAGCCGCACTATTATCGCCAAACCCTTCCCCTTCTTTTGTAAACTTCTTCGGGTTTCTTTCCCTAATCATTTATTTCTTTCCCTAATTGTTTGTTTATTTATTTCCCTAATCATTTGTTTCATTCCCTAATTTTTTATCCCTTCATTTTCAAAACCAGTGTTAATACAACCGTATTATCTCTTATTCACCATTTTCATTTTATTTTGCTTTCATGCTATATTATTTCTCTTTACCCGCTCTAAAATATTTCATGTCGCCTATCAACCATCAGTTCTCCTCCACCGTTTTTGCTCCACAAATTAAGGTCATGAAAACTATTTCCCCTTTCATATCCTCTCATTAACGTAATTCTCAAATTATTATATCCTTTCAACCTATGACCACTTAACTCTATTTCACAATTACCCTAGATCTATTTTCAAACCTAGAGCTTCGTCTATTCACTACACTCCATAAGGTGTATTTTTCCAATTCATTTGGAATAAATTATTTAATTGAATCCAAATTTATTCTTAGTTTTTAGTTTAAGGTTTTTGTTATATATTAGATTATATGTTTATTACAAAACTAATTATGTGTAATTATTTCTTTAGGTTCCTTTCTAATTGCTATTTTAGACAAATAACATAATTATTTTTACACTTTTTCGCTGATGGGATATATTCTTTGTTTTATTCTTTTATATTTTCATATAAGATGAAGAAAAGTTAAAGTGTACCTAGCGAGTTAATGAAATAATTTAAGCATTGTGATGTAATGGAACCAATCGTATTCTCTAGAATAGTTTAGTGTTAATCATATGTATTATTTTATTCAATGTAGGCACATTGAATACTTCTTTACATGGACTTTAAGAAAAGTTGATTAGTTTATCTAAAAAAAATAAGGTTAACAAATATTGATGGTTTTGAAAATATGTTTTAGCATTGGAAGTTAATGTGATTGATCTCAAAAATATATTGTAGCATTGCAAGTTAATGTAACTTAGTGGGATATTTTGACTTGAGAATGTAGCACATGAACATGGATGATTACGAAGATCCATTTATTTGTTAGAATTTTAATAAGAAAGCTTGGGCTTCTCTACCAAGAAAATTGCATAATTTGGCCCAATGAGTTTTCGAATTTAAGATATTTAAGTCCGTTTGGATAAGTATTAGTCACTTGAATATTTTTCACTATATACATAAATGTACCTATTAGCCTTTTCTCTATTGTGGTTTGTAAGTTGAAAACAGCGCCTGGGGACTAACTATCGATATATTGGTGGCAAGAGTATTAAGGAACTCTATTGTGCTATGCTTTAATTTGGTATGGTGTATTTATTGAAGCAAAAATAGGAGGTTATGAAGAAAAAAAGAGAGTTGCAAGTATACAGATACCATATACGGCTTTAATGATAATTAGATGTGAAATTAGTCTATTATTCTTACCATCAGCTTTAAGTAAGTCTAACAAATCACATAATTATCATGTGTTTACTTACATTTTTTAATCAATTTCAATCTTTTAGATTAATATTTCTTTATATGATTATGACTACACATTTGAAAGTCCATGATTTGCATATATTAGCACAAAAGTGGACGTTGAAGTTAAATTCAACATTAACAAGTTGAATAATACGACCGACCATTTGATATTTGAATGGCAAAGTATTTACATGTTTTTTTTTGTTTCTTTCATCCACATTTTATTATCAATTTGAAAATACTTGCATATTTTATATTTAACTTACTAAATGTTCGAAAGCTTTACCATTTGAAATGTAATTATTTGTCCGTCTTTTTTTCATAAAAAATGTTCGTTAGCAATTGAAGCAATCAATGTACTGACTTTATGTGTAGCATTCTTTGTTTTCTTAAATGATTTAAATTTAAGAAAAAAAAAATTCAATTTATATAATAGGAAATTCTATTGGAACACAAATTTGTGACATAGTTGATGACAAAACAAATATGAACCACTAGATTCCCTTCTGTATTCAACCCTTAGTGTAAACACATCGAGATCTGATGGTTAAGGTATGTAATGTGTTAATTTTATATTTGAATAGCCGCTACAGTATTAGATACACTTAATTACTAGATAGTTAGGTCTTGCTTTAAAATTTCCAACTTATCGTAACTATATGTAAGTGTCAAATATACATTGAATAAAATTGCAATGAAATTTTGATACATATATAATCAAATACAAAAAGTGCAACTTGAAACAACTGCACTTCGGAAATGCTTATATATATACACTTAATATTCATGGTATATGACAAATGGATCATAAGATGCACAACACAGTGTATTACATTGACCATTTTAAATTATGAAATCTCTATAAAAGTCATCATATAACCTTAATTGTAATTATAAATGTTAAAATATTTTAAAATAATATTATATGAATAAGGAAATCAAACTAATAGAAACAATAATAATATTAAACTAACAATATGTAGACACGTAATACATTAAATTTTAACATTCTTATAATTATTATACAATTGAACACTGATCGATGTCCTTACTAGTCTTTTGAGCGGAAGACTCTTTAGAGAAGATAGGACCTGCAGTACAAAGTAAGGTAACATGCTGTCAAATCATTATATTGTAGATTGATATTTCATAAAACTGAAACTGATACTTAGATCATACATGCTCTTTATAGACGAACGCAGTAGACTCCTCAGTAATCAAATTCCTTGACATATTCGATAAAGAATGCACAAAAGGCATGTCATAAGATATAGTTGATCAAATTGGAACAATTAAGATATCAATGAGAATAGTTCTATGCATCAGAGTCAATATGCTGCTCAATTTGCCTTCAGGCATGACTTCTATTGCAAAATATTTTCTTGATATGTTAAGCATAATTATTAATTGATGATTAACAAAGTATTCAATTTTTTGCATGATTTGAAATTAAAAAAGCACGAGGAGTCTACCAATGTAAATATGTTTTTTACGTGCAGGCTCATCAGGCATGCTATATGTCAACTGTGTAAGCGAGACATCTAATTTTTTAAATTTATTTTTTGTAAATTATATATACGTGGGCATCAGTCGTTTGTACATATATAAGTGTGAATTTTATGTATACTACATATACATTTGATTGAATATCATAATGACTTCAACTCCTTTGATTTGGTTATCTGGGTTGTTGATATATTAATTTTGTAGATAATAATAATATATGTTTTTTCTAGCTTGTTTCTAATATAGAACATTTATAAACAATTTTTATTATCTTTTACCTATGCATAACCATTAAATTTGACCAAAATATGAATAATGTAATGTACTAATAAAATGTACTAATCAAATGATGACACGTGGATAAAATGTTGTTTGACACATGGACCAACCACATGATGCCAATCGCTGGCATTGATGTATGCTATATGTATGCTACTGTGGCAACTATGTCAGCAGCCACATAGGATGACACATCATTGTTTGTACAAAATTGGGCACAACACTCTTCAGATGTGTTTGAATAGATAAAATGAAGAAAGTAAAGGTAAAATGAGGTAGATCTAACAAACACACCAGCGAAAAGATAAGAAAAAATGTAGAAACACACAAATTTAGAGTGGTTCGACGTACGGCCTACGTCCACTATAGAATGATTTATGTTTTGTTGATTATAACTCGTTGGTTACAAAAGATTTACAATAGTAAAATTGAAGTAAAATAGCAATTTTGGCAGAGTATCAGCATAGAGAGGCCAAAAGTCCATTTTCTATAGGTCCAAGGTCTCTATTTATTGGCATAGGCTGTAAATATCTCGCCTAGATCTCGGAGAACTTCTTCTCTCACGCGGTTGGGCCTACGGGATCGAGATCAGCTGGTCTCGACTCGGACTAGGAGCGATACGAATGGAATCCGTATCGATCAAGAATTGATCCATTTTGGCTGAAACTTATTTAGTATATTCTTGACGTTGTAGGCAAGCTCATATGACAATTTCGTGGCATTTGGACTTGTAGATCTCTAGTTATGATCGATGCAAGTTTATGTTTGCAATACACTGTTGAGTTCGTGTCGCTCTAGTTAGTATCGCTCTGGTTCATATTGCTCCGGTTTGTGTCCATACTTGAGATCATTTTGTATCAATAGCCTCTACCCCAATTCAGGTCGATATAGACATCGATCGAAGATCGACTTTGTATCAATACCTTTTAGGTGTTTCCTCGTGTCTCTTGTGAGTGGTATGGTTCGTATTGATCATTGACCGATCGATACGAATTATATAAATGATGATCGATACGAGCTGTGCATTAATGGAAGTGATACGAAATGTCACTAGGTGATGGATATGGATTGGAGTAGATGTGAAGGATACGAAGTGGTTCCTCTTTCATGGATACGAACTAGAGCTCTTTTAATGGATACGAACCAGAGGTGTTTCACTTGGGACTTGATGGATACGAAATGAGGCTTCCTTCGTGCATCTTGATCGATCAATATCTTGAGCATACTTACTTCGATTCACCTGAAATTTTGAACATTGGCTCTCATAGATTTGCTTGTCGTGCCTTATCGGTTATAGCTCGACCTGGACTCAAACAAAATTCGCTAATATCCATAGTGCACTGTATATATAATCAATCTTCAGGATGGATTGTCCTTGGTTTCTAGTCAAATTCTTGGTGTCACGGCCTTGCCAAAAGGCGGGATAACATTTTCCCCTTAAAGTATATCTTCTGTGAACGTGGCATGCTTTAAAAAGTTGCAATTTTTAGTCTAAAAAGGTTCTTTCTGATTCATTGAATAGTCGTTGTCATTTTGCCAAAAGATGTAACCTTTGATTGATTTCTAGTAATATAAATGCTAAATTGTTGACTGCCAATGATTATGCAGTGCATTATTATAACTAAGCGTCGAGCACTAGCAATTTGTTGTTTACTATTGTAATTATCATAAGGTGAGCATTTGACTCCTGTGAATTTTGAAAATTGAATGTTAGTCCGTCATACATGCATGTATGTTAACCCGACTCCCGTTAATGTTTGCACATTCACGGGCCATTGTCAAGCTTTTTTGTATCGACTTTCGTGCCGGTCCACACCTGGATCGATGTGAAATTCGAGTTGTAATAACGTCCGATGGTTGTTCTAAGTCATTCCTTCATATCGATCCTCTCCTGGATCGATATGAGATGTTAGAATGTATGCTTTGTATCTATGGAGTTGAGTGTCTCAAATATGATTATGTAGTGACATTTTGTGTCAATGGGCTTCACATTGATGGATACGAAGTTGATGGCTGGTCACTGATGGACACAAAATGTACAAGTGTTAACTCATGGGACAGCTTGGCAAAGGATATGCCATTTCTCATTCCTCTATTCAGCAGGGATGTCTTGTTGTAGATAATATTTGATAGGTGTCATCCATGAATTCTTTTCTGGCTCTCTCTCTAAGATTCAACCGATCTTCAACCATTAATGCTTGGAATAATAAGTATTTCAACTGGGATAAATTCCATTTGTTGTGCATCCCCAGAACTGGTTAAGTTGGCCAGTGACTTGGTTTTTTCATTTTTTTTCTTTGAGGATGTGTATATGCTAGTAGCTCTTGGACCCAGCTGAGATAAGGAGCAAGATGTTGCCCCTTAGTTAGGTAATCTTCTCTATCTTGGCATACTACTAACCATAAATCACATAAGACATGTAAAGTTTCCACTCCTAGTTTTCTTGAAGTTTTGAGCATGGCGACCAAGGCTTCATACTTAGCCTTGTTATTTGTTGCAATGAAGTCGAGTTTTAGGGTATAGCAGATTGATCGTTCCTCGGAAGTCATTAATACAACCTTGGCATTAGAAAGCTGATTATCGAAAGTTCAACCTATGTATGTTCTCCATTGGTTGGACGGTTCTCCACTGTTCTTCGGCCACTGTTCTTCAGATAATCATTGCAGTGAATTCAGATATGAAGTATGCTATTGATTGACCATGGATAGCTCCCTGAGGGAGATAAGTGATACCAAATTGGCTTTGAACGATGTTCCATTTGAGTAACTTTTCAGACATCTAAGGTTGCAATAGGGCCTATCATAACGGCTAGTCGATATAGACGTTAATGAGGTGAGGCTGTCAATAGCTAGCTTTCATCATATACTGATCTTTGGATTTGTTGCAATGCGATTCTTATGACGTGTGTTGACATGACCCAATTGATGTATAAATCTTCATGATACAATAGCTCGGATAAAATTCTCTAAGCGACCTACCAGAGCTAGAACTGCGTCAATGCAATTGTTAGTCCATTCAAAATTTCTCTTCCCTCTTTTGGTCAAGTTGAAGAAGAGAATAAACTTGTAGATGGCCGTAGGGTTGAATCAGCTTAGGACGGTAATCTTCCGACTTAGCTCTGTACCTGCTTGGTTTCCTCGGTACATGGGTGACTCTAATCTTCAGAATTTTCTGACATTAGCCTCAATCCCATAGGAATTGATGATGGAATCCGAGAATTCTTCTTACATAATGCTGAAAGAGCATTTCAAAGGATCAAGTCTTATTTTGCGGTTGTTGGAGAGCACTGAATATCTTTGCCAAGTCATCGATGTGCTCGTTTGATGGTCATGATCTCACCAGCATATTAACCACGTATACTTTCATCGATCGACCGATCTGATTTTTGAATGATCCGTTAATCGTCCTTTGGTAAGTAGCATAAGCACTCTCAAGTTTGAATCTAGGGATTGCAGCATAGCACTATAAGCCTAGGTCTGTAATGGAAAAGTTGTATTCCTAGTCTGGGACATGCTTCAGTATCTGATTGTATTTGGAGTTTGCATCCATGGATGTGAGTAATTCATGTCTGATGGTCGAGTCCATCAGTTGGCTGATCATTAGAAGTAGAAAGTTGTGCGTTGTCATACCCTATGCAAATCCGAGTAGTCAATGTATGTCTGCCACTCTCTGTTCGTTTTTCTTATAAGTAAAGGATTGGATACTCATTTTGGTTAGAGGGCATTGTGGATAAACCCACTGCTTTTAAGTAGATTGGCCTCCCCTTTATGTGCGAAATATCTCTTCGGATCCACATCGCATCATTTTTGTCCACTAAGATATGCCTCAGGTCGACATTTAATGTTGGGTTCTTGATGGCTGGCAATATTCAACATATGTACATGAGATTGAGTACAAGTGAACATATCAAATTCACCTGGAGCAAAGCAGTAAGTCTTTCGTCATCATTGTGCTGAGTTGTGATCTGATCTACAACACTCGTGATGGGCTATAGGCACTTCATGTGCTTATTTGCAAAGGTAAATGATCAAGCTTGTAGGGATGTTGAATCAAAGGATTAGTAGAACATAGCTTTGTACTGCATGATGCTATGTAACTGGCTCCAGCTTTGAGATTGAATTTACTTGCGTTTCTAAATGACACGCATTTCATTCAATGTACTCATGATCCATTGGTCGTTGTAAGGGTCGAAATAATGATAAGCTGCCGTAAGTCCGGGCATCGATCCGATGATTCTATCCCTAGGCATCCTTTCGGATGTAACCTTGATTAGTTATGAATATAAGGCATGGGTCATAGGATCAACTTGTCATAGTCAACTCTTGGATAATCACTCTTTTGGCCCCAGTCTTGGGTTGATGGATGTATTGTGCATATGGTCAAGCCTAGTTTCTGCTGTGTTTGTACTATAGTCCAAGCTATAGGAGCCATAGTTGTTTGATGAATGATCAAATTACATTCATCCTATGTCTCGCATGTGCTCACAAGTCTAACTGATATGTGGCAAGGTAGATCATGCCCGCTTCAATTTTGTATTCTACCCGGTTGAACCATGGAATCGAGTTAACTGATGGAAGACTGAGTCGTGCCAATCCTACATTATGTTATAGTTCTTTCCTCTAGGAAAAATACATTGTTGCTTTGATGACATTCAGACATGAACTAGGTTCTGGACGGTCAATAACATTCACTTCTTTGCTTATATTGCCATACTCTGGGCAAAACTGAAGAGTGAATTGTCCAATCAGATCCCATGCAGAATTGATGCTTCCCTTGTAAAATCTAGGGTAAGAATCGATGTGGAGATGTTCAGGTTGCATTTGTTTTGAATTGCTCTTTTAGTTAGATCATGGTAAGAGTCAATGAATGAATAGTCGCATTGTATTCATTTGGAGTCGGGCGATCAACAACGTCCATTTTTATTTACGTTCTCCCATTAAATCTAGGGATAAACTCAGCTCAATTGCAGTCAGGTCATGCTCATCTGGTCTCATGCTCCTCCTGACGGATCGTAGGAAGGTGATGGAGAATGAATGGTCAAGTCACACTCATTCGTGGTTCAATTTTCTATCCATACTCTATTGGTTAAATTTATTCGATAGAGGCTTGGATCACATTTATTTGTAGTCGAAGAGGATCGATATTGACTGTCAATTCAGCGACAAGATGTAGAATGCTCGGACCTCTTTGCATATCGATCCGCTGGAAAGGTGCAGATCAATATTGCCCGTCGATCCGGCGGTACGATATATTTGGCCACCCTTAACTTTGGGCATCATTCCGATTGGTTGGCATTAAGGCCTCCTTGTAGTCGTTGCCTTAAGTTGTAAAGGACGCTAAGCTGGAGATTAGCAATTCACCTTTCTCTTCTTTCGATGATCAGTACATCTACTCCCAGTCTTGGGTTTGCAGAATGAGTTTGTTGACGGTTTAATTGCATTTGTAGTGAGTTGATACTCCTCTTATCGAGTTTGGTCAGAGTTGACGAATGGATGGTCGAATCACATTCATTCGTTTATCTATGATCATAGTTGCACTCTGGGGATCAGAGTCAGCTGAAGGGCCATTAATCACAATTATTTGATTTTTATACCCTTGTCTGCATTCTGGGGACTATGAGTTTTAGCTAGAAAATGGTCGGACCACATTTTCTTCGATTAATTTCTCTAGCATTGGTCAAGGGCAAAAGTCGAAGTGTGGTCGGTCACATTACAAAAACTTTAAATTGATGCTTCTGTCACTAAACTGTAGGAAGGAACTGATTGGCGGATGGTTGGGTCACATCCGTCCATGTTTCATGCACAACCCGTTGGATCATAGGTGAGAGTTAGCGAAGGAACGGTCGTGTCATGTTCATTTGCGGTAGGATGGGTAGTCACATCCATTTAGAATAGGACATTCAGCTAGGTCCGTTTTGCGAATTTGCGTCTACTTGTCGATTCAGGGAATAAATTTTGTCTTGTAGGGTTGGAGTGCATCCCTATAAAATTATATTATGAGTCCCGTGCCAGGGACAAGAGTTGATGCATGGACAGTCATGTCATGCTCGCTTAGTGCAAGATGGTCGGATCACATCCGATTTTTTGTGATAAGTGTGGCCCCATGTTAGGGGAAGAGTTGGAAAGTAGATGGTCGAACCACATCCTCTTTTTGTACTACAGAGCTTGCTGAGGAATCAGAGTTGATGGATGGATAGTCGAATCGAATCCCTTCTGGTATTCATATTCCAATCCTAGCTTTAAGGACTGGAGTTGATTGATGGGTCGTCTATCACACCAATTTGGTCTTTATACTTCAGTCTGCGCTCTCGGGACCAGACTTAGTTGATGGGTAGGCAGCCACACCCATTTGGTCTTTATGCTCCAGTCTATGCTCTCCGGACAAAAGTTACTTGATGTTCATACTGCAGTTTGCACTCTGGAAATCTGGAGTTAGTTGATGGGTGTTCAGTCACGCCCAATTGGCATTTGTGCTCCAGTCCGCGCACTCGGGACTAGAGTATGTTGGTATTTTTTTACACCAGTTCGTGCTCTGGGAATCTAAAGTTTTTTGATGAATGGACAGCCACACCCAATTGGTGTTTATACTCCAGTCGATGCTCTCGAGACCAGAGTTAGTTAATTTTTATACTCCAGTCCGCGCTCTGGGAATCTGGAGTTAACCAACAGACGGGCAGTCACATCTGTTTAGGCTTTAAGATTTCATTGACACTCTGAAAACAAGAAATTGATAAGGTACATAGATGGTCTATCACATCCACCCTGAATAGGAAAGCGGAGTCATTAGATGGATGGATATACCTCCTTGAGCTTGTAAACATGAAGGTTGAGTTCGTTAGATGGACAGATCCATACTCCTCGTGTTTAGGTTGAACATGGGTGGAGTCTTTAGGTTGACGAATACATCCTCCTTGAGCCTATGTCCGTAAGTTTATGCTCCAGATCATACTCTAGGAGCCGAAGCTAGTTAGAGGATTGTCGTGTATCAATCCCTTTTGGCTTCAGTGTGATAGCTTGTCCCTAAGCTTGGGGTTTCACTTAGCGAGTGAGGTGAGATCGCAATTACTTTCCACTTATCTTCCCTCAACGAGGGATGAGATTTAGTTTATGGACGGTTGGATTGCGTCCACGTACATTTGGATTCCGCTTCTGCCAAGCCGAAAGAGTAAGATTAGTGTTCTGGAAAGCTTTGAGCTCGAGTAGAGGAGAGGATGGTCGAACTACATCCACTTTGAGTTTTGTATTTTCCCTTAAAGTTGGTTGTAAGAATTGGAGAGCAGACGGTCGAGTCATGTCCTTTATACTTTGCGTTCTTTCGATCGAGCTGAGGAAGAGAGTTCAAATGATAGCTCATGATGGTTAGCAAGTAGGCAGTGAGTCGTTGATGATTTTAAATTGAGGCTTGGCCCACAATGAATTTAGTTTAAGGCATAATTGTTTTTTCGAGTCGCAGATGCAAATTGGAGAGTGAATGGTCAAAGAAATATCCACTTTAAACATTTGTTCTCAAATAACCCCAAGTGTTTAATATAGGATTGGATGAGTAGACGGTCACATCACGTCCAGCCTAAGTGTGATTCCGATTTTTTGGGCATCAGAAGAAGCACAAGTATTTTGGCGAGCTTCGAGTACGAGATGGAGAATGTATTATTGGGACATATAACATTAATTCTTTCTCCGATTTCCTAACTAAATTGCATTGGCGGATGAGTCGATGGTCGGTTTCATCCACTTTTTACTAGAGTCCTGACCTTGTCGGTCTCTTTTACTTTGATGCTTCGCCCCAAGTCTGGGGCATATAGTAGCAGATCAGTGGTTAAATCATGCTCATCGTAATGATACCTCAATGACTTGATCATAGTCCATGGAGGTTATTTGGAACCGAACCTTGAATACTCAGTTACCAGCACCATTTGCAAGTAGTTTAATTCAAGTCAGACATACTTCACAATATAAATGAAATTGAAATAGAAATAATTCAAAAGATATCAGATCGAATCTCATTGATAAATGAAGCCGCGTCGTATACTTGCTATTGCACTTTGGTCCAGCCCTTCTTAGTTGAAAGTCTAGCACAAGTGGTTCAGTTTAATCAAAGTTCTTGATTGGTAGGGGTCAGGACCTTGCCCGTCGTTTTGTGGGGTTTGCACATATTGTCGAAGCTTTCCTTTTCGAAGTTGCCTTATGGTATTGGCGTCCAAGGTAGCCATCTAAGGAAGAGGAGCTTCTCAATTTAGAGTATGGAGTAGGTTTCCTCCTTATCTTGCCATATTGATCCTTCATTTGGTTCATTAACACAATATTGGCATGGACATGTTGGTGTAGCTGTTGGCGGCTATCCACCAATTCTCTTATCAAAGTCCTGAAATAACCTCTTGTGATGAATCCATTTATGGGTATTGGAAGCCACTAGCTGTAGACTTTCATCAATTCATAGGAGGTCAGCTTCTTTATTCCCATTAGTAATATGAAAAGTAGATTTGGTATGTCTAACCGTGATTGACGGTCTTCTTTGAGGACTGAGGGTAGATATCTGCATTTGATGGCATTCATCACTCTTGGCGAAATGCACACGCCATTCCCACTTTATGTGTAACGACCGCTATTTTGGACTATTCGCATCCGCACATGTCAGATTTGAATAATTCAAAATACCGAATTGTTAATTAAAATTTGGCAAAACTAAGATATATAGTAAATAAATAGTCACAGATCACAGACACAGAGTAATAATATGCAGCGGAAGTAAAAGAGATAGTAGTTCATGAAGCTACTATATAAATATATAAGATATATCAGAGTTGTACCAGATACAACGAAAGACATGATACATCAGTTACAAATCAGAATACATCACTGAAATCATCAAATACTGAAAGCAGAATAGATGGCTGGATCTTCAAGCAAAGCTCCAACTCCAAAGGTGAGTCTCGAATACTGGTACACTCAGTCTGACCCGAGCGTAAAGCAAAACACAAAACACTCGAGTCAGGGTTAATATTCTTATATCAATAAATCCAACTCAAGTGAAATAGCAATCGAAATACAAGTAACTCAAAGGACGTTGAAATAATCATCCTCTAAGGATCCGTTAAACTATCTACAAGGTAGTAATGTACGCTAAGTAGATAATGTCTAACAGTAATATAAAGTATTAAAATAGCGTTAAGGCGTTACCATTATCCCCCTTAACACATTTTTATAATGTCATAGTCTATACAGCACCGTAAACCCCAATGTAAACTAGTGGTTATCAGAGGGTACCCCATAGGTATAACACAAAACAAAACGTAGTGGTCGCGGATAGGATAATCAGTATGACAAGGTACATGAGGCGATACCAACTAGGATACTGGTAGTTGCGTGATCTGGACTGATGTTGAGCCTAGACAGCAGCTACCTCAAAACCGCGAAACAACACTCCCAAATCGAGGGGTGCACCCAAATTGAATCACAAAAGTAATAGATATGGTTTCGAAGAAGTGTGTCCGCTCGGGGTGGCGAACCTCAATGGCCCGGCGCGGCTCCTGTTTTATTCATGTCAGGGGTCATCCAATATCGTTCTCTTTCTTCAGTCAACGCGTTCACCAAATCATCCACTTCATTCTGGATCAACACTCCGCGTATAATAGTTATTAAAGTGGTTTTCGGTATCGACAGCGAATATGTCCATATCCAATCCCGGTCTCTTTAATAACTACGTATTTATTTCACCGATTGGTTGTTTAACATATTTCAAAACAATCAATTTAAATTTCAATTAGAATTCGTAATAACATTCCATTTGTCTTTCTATATCAATTTCCGTAATTTACATTTCAAAACTTCCAAATTACCATTTCAAAATCTTATAATTCAATTTCAAATCATATTTAAACAATTCAAAATATTGATTCAAGTTCTATAACGACCCGCCTTTTGGACAGTTTAAACCGACGATCAAATACACATGTCGATTCCAAACCATTCAAAAGGGCAGATAGTTATTGGGGTAAATAAGAAAAGAGAAGAAAAGAAATAAAGGAAATGAAACAACACAGAATCTCGCAGCGGAACGATAAAATATAATAGTCAAATAAACAGTTCATGAAGCTGCTTACTATACTTTGACAATTGTTTATACAACATTTATCAGAGTTATACATATACAACAGAACAATTAAAATAATGCAGCAGATAGCATGATGCAAGGGTAATAATAGTAATAGTATACCAAATCTTCGTCTTCGTCCTCCAGAATAGATCTTCAAAAAATCTGAAAAACTCAGATCTGACCCGAGCGTAATGAAAAGACAAAACACTCGAGTCAGGACTAAATATCCTTATGAAAGTTAAATCAATCATAAATAAATATGAGTGTAACGGCGTCAGAGATGTTTACGGGGTTTGACGTCTCCTATCCAGTGTCAACGTGCGTGCAATAACTCAAGAGATGTCACGGGATTTTCCATCTCTCAAGGATCCGTGAAACTATCTACTATGTAGTAATATACGCTAAGTAGATAGCCTATCAGTAATATAAAGTATCAAAATAGCGTTAAGGCGTTACCATAATCCCCCTTAACACATTTTATATTCCCAAAAGCATATACAAGACCGTAGTTTCCCCAAAACCGGAAGTCACCAGAGGGGAATCCGTATACTCTAGGTACAAATCAAAACGTAGTGGTCGCGAATAGGATAATCAGTATGACAAGGTACATGAAGCGATACCAACTAGGATACTAGTAGTTGCGAGATCCGGACTGATGTTGGTCATAGCCAGCAGCTACCCCAACACCGCGAAACAACACTCCGAAATCAAGGGGTGCACCCAAATCGCATCACAAATGTAATAGATATGGTATCGAAGAAGTGTGTCCGCTAGAGGTGGTGAACCTCAATGGCCCGGCGCAGCTCCTGTTTTAGTCATGTCAGGGGTCATCCAATATCGTTCTCTTTCTTCAGTCAACGCGTTCACCAAACCATCCACTTCATTCTGGATCAACACTCCGCGTATAATAGTTATTAAAGTGGTTTTCGGTATCGACAGAGAGTATGTCCATATCCGATCCCGGTCTCTTTAATAACTACGTATTATTACACCGTTGGCTCTTTTACATTTCAAATCGATTCATAATTAATATCAAAATATCATAATCGCTTCAAAATCAAATCCATTTCAAATATCGTCATAGCCATTCAAACATAAGATTCCGTTTCAAAATCATTTTCGCATCAATATCTCATTTTGGTTTCCAAAATCATTTCGAATTTCAATTTAGGTTGCAACTTCATTTAACTCAATTTGTATTTTAAATTCAAGATTTAAATATAAACATTCCACTCTATTGACCAGCTTAGAATTTTAAAAAATAGTTTTAAGTAGTTTAAAAGTAGTTTTACATAATTAAAATAGTTAAAAATACTTAAAATCTTAAAATGGATTTGAAATAGATAAATTAGTTTAAAGAAATTTAAATTGGGTTAAGTAGATTTAAAATAGATTAAAATAGTTTAAGTATTCAAAAATGGTTTATATAACTGAGTAATTTGGAAAACAAAATAAAATAGCTTCAAAACCAACCCATTTCAATTACATCTTCCCAATTCAAATCAATTTCAATTTCCATTCTACCGATTTCAATTCAATTCAACATCAACTTTGACTTCAAATTTATTCAATTTTATATCCACTTTCAATTAATTCAATTTCAATTTATATCGATTTAGAGCTTGGTTTTTCAAAATATCCATTTAGAACACTTACAAGATTATCCATCAATATACGAGTTTAAATCCAAATTTCAAACATGATTCGATTCCAAGCTCGATTTCAAAATATCGCTTATATCTCACTTTTACTTAATTATCCTTCAATACTCAAATTTAAATCTAAATTTCAAATATGATTCAATTTCAAGCTCAATTCCAAAATATCATTTTTATGTTGCTTTTACGTAGTAATACTCAAAGTTCGAAATAATGTTCAATCTTTAAATCAAATAGATTTTCGAAATACAATCATATCCCAAATTTTATTCTCAAAGTCTCAACTTAAATTATTTAACAATTTTCTTTTACCAAAATTTATTTCAACATTCCAAACTCAATTTCCCGATAAATTCGATTTCTATAAATTTATTTCTATTTATAACTTTTAAATCGAACATTTAAATAAATTTCAAATCGACGATTTCAAAAATTATTAATTTAGCCAATTCGGTGTCCGTATATAATTTTCTATCCTATGGCCAAGTAAGTTTTTTTATTTCAATTAAATGTCAGGGATGAGTATATATTACTTAAATTAAATCACAGTATCATATGTATGCATAACAGGATCTATATAAGCAAATAAACATCCAAACATTCAATTATCAACCAATAGCATCCATCAAAATACATCATCCAATAAACAATACAATTCATGGCAGTTTCATAGTTATCAATGTCAGGTAATTTAATCGCAATTCAATTTTGATTTCAATTTAACTGTCAATTTAATTTTTCAACGGTTAATCCAAATGACAAGCTATATGACAATTAAATTTTTATCAAACAACGACAAATAAAATCATAACACTTCATAATATCAAATTTAACTAGCATAAAGATATTCAGTACGTTGTGAGCATTATAAAACACTCAACTTGATTTCAATGCAGTTCCGGCGTTTTATTTCGAATAAAATTAAACGAGCGTTTAATTTTACCCGAAATTTTTTTTAGCTCCAAACGACTCCAATCCAATTTCATAGCGTAGTGCTCGTCCATACAATTCCAACGCAAAAAGTTTCGTCCGAATCCGACCTCGTATGAATAAGTTACGATAGTTTAAAGTTACACGCATTTAAATACACATAAATTTTACAAATTAAATTTACATTTTAATCTCTAACCCAAAAATTTACCCAGGCCGAACTCCTTCTTCCCCGTATCTCCAGTACATGCATGAAACCCATCATCACGTTCGACATCACGAAGCCGCTCCCTCCAAACGTCCACTAGAATTCGATCGGCAATCACAAAACCGTCCGTCAACGCAAGCTCCACTCACGCCCAGAAGGGCATCATGCTCAGTCGGCCCCAAGCATCGATTTTCGTGCCCAAACAATGCACGAACGGGCCGAGATCCTGGCCACAACGTCGCTCCATAATTCATCATCCCCGTATGGATTCGAAGAGCTCGCGAAGCTCTTCAATCTTTGTGTTGGAGGTTTCTTGAAATGATTCACGTATTTAGAGAAATTAGAGAGGGAAGATTCGAGCAATATCAGCCTTTGAATTTTTTTAGGAGGCGGCTGCTATAGAAGCCTTAGGGGTTTGATTTTTTTGAAATAATGAAGTTAAGGGGGTCCCTTTATAGAAATTTCAACGAACACTATTCACTTCCGATTTTTCGAACTCCGATTTACGCACGGTGACCGGCGTTTCTAGGGTTTATCCCGTGTTCCGGACACAATGGGACATGTTTCGGAAGCTAATTCGATCGTATGTGAGACTTATAGCGATAGACGATCAATTTAAATTAAATCGACTTAAACGAATTTCTATACGTTTTGGCTCGCCCCGGACAAACGGTAAATCCGATTGACTTGAAATTAGAAATCTTACAATAATATCACATTACGGATCTAATGAAACTAGTTTCGTCAAAATCCGAGACCGTTTGAAAAATGACTATTTTAACTCGCCAAATTAAAATTAAAACAATTTCAACGCGTTTCGAGCTGCCACGGTCAAACGACAACTCCGATTGTGGCGAAAATTGAAATCCGATAATAACTAACCATTACGGATCCAATGGAACTAGTTTCGTCCAATTCTGAGACTGTTCAAAATTTGGCTATTTTCCGGTCGATAATTAAATATTAAAATATTCAATTTTCACAAATAAATTTTAAATTTAGTTTTAAAAGTTCTATAGCATCATTATAACTCCAATATGATAAAATAAAATTTTACAAATCGTTTCTTAATCATATTAAAATCGTTATTCAATTATCCAATAATTCCAATTTTAAAATCTTAGTAACTCTATTAAAATCCCAATATAACTCACATTCACTTTGCAAACCAATTTGAATCATATTAAATCAAATTTCAATTACTCACTCTATTTTCATAAATTAAATTTCAATATCAAATTAATCATATCAAATTCGGAATTTAATTATTCAACATTTTAAACAAATTTGATTATTCTTAAATCACTATCTTTTGAAATATTCAAAACGAACTTATAAAATTTAACCTTTAAAACCAATTCACATCTTAGAACACAATTTTCATTTTACAGTTATTCAATTATTCAATAAGTTTTCAATATTTGATTTAAACAATTTACCTGTTCAATATTCAATATTTGATTTTAAATAGATTTTACTTATCAATCAATTACCCCATTATACCCAATGAATTCAACATTTATTATCCTATTCAACTATTGACTGCAAAAGCATTCACTAAGTAACTTTTATTTTTCATTACTTGGATAATTATTGTTGCAATTCATTCCAGTTATTATATTCCAAACGAATAAAAAAAATTCTAGCATTAAATCACGAAATCTTATTAAATTAACTATTTTAATTATCGAAAATTTACGGGTCGTTACACTCTCCCCACTCAAAACTTTTCGTCCCCGAAAAGGAAAAAGAAGGGAAAGGAAATAAGTATAAAATTCAACATTAGATATATTTTATTCGAAGTTACCAACTTATAAAACAATGGAATTCCATTTACAAATCGTTACTACACTACCACTAAGTTACTCCGAACGGCTTTCTAACTTTAACAGTTAGTTATCAAAACAAGTTATAAAAAAATTTAAAACACGAAATTTTTTCTAACACTCGGATTTACGAAAAATTTCGGCAGAGTCTCCTTTGCGCGGCTCGATCGGTACAACTACAAAACGCCTCTACGGGCCCCAAACCAACAAAAGAAAATCAAAAGCCAAGTGGCTCATCAAAAATCACCAAATCCAATGACAAAATGTACATGTACCTTATATTTTATTAGTGAGCATATACGACTAATATAACGCGAAAGCGAGCTCCAAATGCGAAGCAAGCGCAATCCGCACCTACTAAACACTCAACAAACCATGAGAAACATGCATATATGAAAATAATATCAATATACATCATATAGAAACATAACAACTACATGTGCCAACATAGCAAATGCAACAAACAACAAATGCATCCAACAAATCAATTATCATCCAACTATCATCCAACAAATCCATAATCAATCAATATAAATTCACTTCTCATTAATATTTATTCACTTGGTTTTCAATTTTAATCAAAGTTGATTCATTAACGTTGGATTTTACTAACATTCATTCACAATTCAATTAGTTAGCATTCGCTAATTTATATTTATATTAGTTCACTTCCAATTTGAATCAAATTAAATTCTATTTAAATTCATTTAACTTCTAATTTGATTTCAATGATTTATAGCTTTCAATTTCCTTAACACTTACTAAATTATATACAATTAACTAACAATCATATAACAACCAAATCATACCCAACATAACCAAATTATTAATTTTACATTTAATTTGGTTTATCGCTTTTATATATATATATATATATATATCATGTTATATAATTTTAAAAGAATCATTTTATATTCGGCATCTTAAATTTCCAATATTAACTGTAATTAAGTCCGTAAGCCGTACATATATCATCCGTGAGCAATATCAATCTAATCGCTTATTCGATCACATAATTTCACTTCCAAACTAGTATCGTTCACACGAATCTCTAGTGCGGACTCAGATTTGGTTCCTTGATTGGAAACTGTTACTCTCCTTGCATAGCCATATACTATGATAGAGAATTCCAGAATCAAATTAAAAATCCATATCCAGGGTTCGCCGTCGAAAATCGAGTGAACAATTCTAACTTGGATCGATATAAATCATCTCGAAATTTTGTGCTCGAATTTGGATCAAATCGTTATGCAAATAAAATAATATACGTACAATCTCACGTATTATCTTCCAATGGATTTCTATCCAATTTATCTATACTAAATTATTTTATTGACTTTCATTTTATTTACAATTAATTATTCACAATCCATTATTTAGTTAATATATATATTTCTTTACATAGCATACTCTTCAACATTATCTTTTCTTAAACATCATATCAAAGAATTTGTTTACTCAAGTTCATTTTAAACATTCTATATCATTTAATTAAATCCAATTTCATTTTCCACTTGATTCTTAGCTATAAGAAATTCCTTTGTTTTCATTTATTGCATTTTCATAATTTCAGTTAGTAACGAATTCATTTGTGGAACATTTTATTAATCGGCACTTTAGTTTATTTATCATCCTATAAAAGTCTAACCTTTCATAAATGACTTTTCTTAGTTTACAGTTATCTTACAGGTTACAATCCCTTTGCAATTTATATTTATTTTCTATAACCAATTTACAAAGATATAATACGATTCATTTATCTTCTTTCTTAAGTTCACTTACTTGTACCATTTATCCATTCATCATTTAATGTTATATTTAAGTATATAACATTTTTATCACAACCAAATTTTCATTTATATACATTTAATTCCTTTTGAGTTTTCCTTACTTGTATGCTTCAATTATTTTCAGGTTCTGCTTATTTGTTCAGTATCTCATTACATATCCAAAACATCATTTTAACTTTTAACATTTGGTAAGTCTTTTTATATGTTATCAGAATGTAATTTTGGTATTATACAAACTTTTAGAATTTCATTTCACTTAATTAGAATGTTCACAAATTTAATTTGTTTAAATCCTCTTTACCTTTCAACTTTAAAGTTTTCCCAAACAATAGCTTAGATATCTCAATCCTCTTATTTTATAAATTCTGGTTATTCACATTTCATTCAAATAATTTGAAAATTATTAATTAACAGAACTTAGAATTTTAAATGCCCGGTTTTTTTTTCTAAATCGTTTGAAATAAACATATACACTTATATCTTTAATATATCAAATCATACCTTTGGAGTTTAAACCAAAACCCATTTACCCAAAATAATTTCAAAGAAAAGCAAAGCTTCTTAGAAGTCTCCCCCACTTTGAGACTCGAAAATGAACGTCGATGATGCTGCGCAGTCATCACCGAAATTATTTTCCAGCGACATAAGAGAGGAGTACTATATTCATTCCTTCTTAAAAATCCTTTCGAAATATTTCCATAAACAATTTCCAACTAATATTACCATATATTTCTTCAAAACTTTGAGAACCATTTTCAAAATCTCCGGGTCTTAAATTCAAATTTTTTTTTTCCAATTTAATTCTATTTTTAATTCATAAGTCACCTTTATAAAATATTCTTATAGGGTTTTCTTTCTTAAAATATCCCACAAGTGTTTTATCATTGTTCATTTTGTAATTCACCTTATTTATTTAAATTACAATATCCGATTAATGTTAATAGCCAATATTTCATTTCCAACAACCAAATAAGCTAGATTGATCACAATAAATTTTGAAATAAATTCTTTATATACAAAATATAATTAGGGCAAAATTATTTCATTTACCCAATTTCAAAACAATACTATGTCGAATTGTTCTGTTTAAGTGTTTAGAGATCCCCGTCAATGACGTTAATTACTCGTATTGACCAAAATCCATAAGCCACTCAACAAATCAACCGACACAATATAAAACATTTTATATCACTAACAAATACACTCTCTCATATACACTCAACTCATTCATATAGTTTACCTCTGTTTCAATGAGTTATTCCCCACTAGAGCCAAGGTTTATCGCTAAACCAAAGCTCTGATACCAACTGTAACGACCCGCCTTTTTGGACAGTTTAAACCGACGATCAAATACACATGTCGATTCCAAACCATTCAAAAAGGCAGATAGTTATTGGGGGTAAATAAGAAAAGAGAAGAAAAGAAATAAAGGAAATGAAACAACACAGAATCTCGCAGCGGAACGATAAAATATAATAGTCAAATAAACAGTTCATGAAGCTGTTTACTACACTTTGACAATTATTTATACAACATTTATCAGAGTTATACATATACAACAGAACAATTAAATTAATGCAGCAGATAGCATGATGCAATGGTAACAATAGTAATAGTATACCAAATCTTCGTCTTCGTCCTCCAGAATAGATCTTCAAAAAATCTGAAAAACTCAGGTCTAACCCGAGCGTAATGAAAAGACAAAACACTCGAGTAAGGACTAAATATCCTTATGAAAGTTAAATCAATCGTAAATAAATATGAGTGTAACGGCGTCAGAGATGTTTACGGGGTTTGACATCTCCTATCCAGTGTCAACGTGCGTGCAATAACTCAAGAGATGTTACGGGATTTTCCATCTCTCAAGGATCCGTGAAACTATCTACTATGTAGTAATATACGCTAAGTAGATAATGCCTATCAGTAATATAAAGTATCAAAATAGCGTTAAGGCGTTACCATAATCCCCCTTAACACATTTTATATTCCCAAAAGCATATACAAGACCGTAGTTTCCCCAAAACCGAAAGTCGCCAGAGGGGAATCCATATACTCTAGGTACAAATCAAAACGTAGTGGTCGCGAATAGGATAATCAGTATGACAAGGTACATGAGGCGATACCAACTAGGATACTAGTAGTTGCGTGATCCGGACTGATGTTGGGCATAGCCAGCAGCTACCCCAACACCGCGAAACAACACTCCGAAATCAAGGGGTGCACCCAAATCGCATCACAAATGTAATAGATATGGTATCGAAGAAGTGTGTCCGCTAGAGGTGGCGAACCTCAATGGCCCGGCGCGGCTCCTGTTTTAGTCATGTCAGGGGTCATCCAATATCGTTCTCTTTCTTCAGTCAACGCGTTCACCAAACCATCCACTTCATTCTGTATCAACACTCTGCGTATAATAGTTATTAAAGTGGTTTTCGGTATCGACAGAGAGTATGTCCATATCCGATCCCGGTCTCTTTAATAACTACGTATTATTACACCGTTGGCTCTTTTACATTTCAAATCGATTCATAATTGATATCAAAATATCATAATCGCTTCAAAATCAAATCCATTTCAAATATCGTCATAGCCATTCAAACATAAGGTTCCGTTTCAAAATCATTTTCGCATCAATATCTCATTTCGTTTCCAAAATCATTTCGAATTTAAATTTAGGTTGCGACTTCATTTAACTCAATTCTTATTTTAAATTCAAGATTTAAATATAAACATTCCACTCTATCGACCAGCTTAGAATTTTAGAAAATAGTTTTAAGTAGTTTAAAAGTAGTTTTACATAACTAAAATAGTTAAAAATACTTAAAATCTTAAAATGGATTTGAAATAGATAAATTAGTTTAAAGAAATTTAAATTGGGTTAAGTAGATTTAAAATAGATTAAAATAGTTTAAGTATTCAAAAATGGTTTATATAACTGATTAATTTGGAAAACAAAATAAAATAGCTTCAAAACCAATCCATTTCAATTACATCTTCCTAATTCAAATCAATTTCAATTTCCATTCTACCGATTTCAATTCAGTTCAACGTCAATTTTGACTTCAAATTTATTCAATTTTATATCCACTTTCAATTAATTCAATTTCAATTTATATCGATTTAGAGCTTGGTTTTTCAAAATATCCATTTAGAACACTTACAAGATTATCCATCAATATACGAGTTTAAATCCAAATTTCAAACATGATTCGATTCCAAGCTCGATTTCAAAATATCGCTTATATCTCACTTTTACTTAATTATCCTTCAATACTCAAATTTAAATCTAAATTTCAAATATGATTCAATTTCAAGCTCAATTCCAAAATATCATTTTTATGTTGCTTTTACGTAGTAATACTCAAAGTTCGAAATAATGTTCAATCTTTAAATCAAATAGATTTTCGAAATTCAATCATATCCCAAATTTTATTCTCAAAGTCTCAACTTAAATTATTTAACAATTTTCTTTTACCAAAATTTATTTCAACATTCCAAACTCAATTTCCCGATAAATTCGATTTCTATAAATTTATTTCTATTTATAACTTTTAAATCGAACATATAAATAAATTTCAAATCGACGATTTCAAAAATTATTAATTTAGCCAATTCGGTGTCCGTATATAATTTTCTATCCTATGGCCAAGTAAATTTTTTTATTTCAATTAAATGTCAGGGATGAGTATATATTACTTAAATTAAATCACAGTATCATATGTATGCATAACAGGATCTATATAAGCAAATAAACATCCAAACATTCAATTATCAACCAATAGCATCCATCAAAATACATCATCCAATAAACAATACAATTCATGGCAGTTTCATAGTTATCAATGTCAGGTAATTTAATCGTAATTCAATTTTGATTTCAATTTAACTGTCAATTTAATTTTTCAACGGTTAATTCAAATGACAAGCTATGTGACGACCCGAAATTTTCTAGCAATATCAATTTAATAATCTGCATTAAATATTAAATTGATTTGATATATTTTTGTTAATAAATTATTGATTGATAATAAAATCTGAATTGATACTTTTCTTTTAATAAATATTCAATTGGTAAATTTTATCTCATAGGAATTAATTGTTTGTTTTCTATTTATATATGTATATATTTGTATACATTGTAAATAGATGAATTTGTTTTAAAATTTAACTAATAAATTTTTTTTTAAATACTAATATATATTTTAGTGAATTAGAAATTATGTTTTATTTAATATAAACATTTCAAAGCTAAATAAATAAATAAATACAGGATTTTCAATACATAAGTAAATGTTTAAATAGTTTAAAAACTTTTTTTAATTTAAGTTTAAGTTTAATTTACTAACAAAAAGATTTGTTTACTTTTCTTTTTAGTATAGTTTGATTTAAAATATGGATTTAAAAATATATATGAGTTATATATATAATTTTGTAAATCAATACATTAACATACACTAATAAATATGTAGTTTATAATAGAAAGATTATTCATTTTATTTATCATTTCAAAGTGATAAATATGTTTTTATAAAATAAATAAAATTAAAAAATGCATATAGAAATATAAGTAAGTACATAAGCTAAATTATAGTAGCATAACAACTATCAAGTCATTTAGTTTCAAACAACAAACATAGGAATAAAATAAAATATACATAAAGCTATAAATTGGAAGTTAAACATATAGAATACATTAAGTATAAATACATTTCAAATTTACAATAACTAGTCAACAATTAAAACTAGAAAAAACATCAAGTTTTAAGTTTGTAAACTATCATAAATGAACTGTAGAATATACATATATGTATATGTTTAAGCATCAAGACAAACAAAATTCAGTAACAATAGTGTATGCAGGTCAAACTAGATTGCTATGTTTTATTGTACAAGTTTTGTCTTGGTGTTGAAAACATAATAATATCTAGAAATAAATGACAATAAAGTGTACAGGCCGAATTGTATGAAATAAAACAAAATGAAGATATTAAGATATATATGTGTGCAGGCCTACTTGAATGAAGCAAATGACAGTAATAAAACCAAAACAAACTGCATATATATGTGAAGCTTGCTAGGGAAGATAGTATTAAATATCTTAAGCTAACAAACAAAAAGTAATTAATGTAAAAATCTTTTAGTACACTTAAGTATACATATCAGCCTACAATTTAAATAAATATCTCTGATTCCAAATCTGTACAATACAAGATTTTCATGCTGTGTTGTACAAGTATTGCCATAGTGTATGAGACATAATAATAAACTTGTCTGCATATATCTCTGTCTCTTTCTTTTTCTATAAATCAGCTTCACCTTGTTTAGTTTGAATTGAGTAAAACTAAAATAAGCTTCATTAAAACCTAAACAAAACATTCAACAATAACTTAGAGAAACAGTGGATCAAACAGAGGAGATTTTCAGTTGCTTCAGGTTCCAAATTTAAGGCCTGTTCCAAATTTGTAGCCTCTGTTCTTCCATTTTCAGGTGAGTAACACTTTTTCAGATTTACTTAGGTTTAAATTCTGATGCATGCCTAGATTTGAATGCTTAAATAAATTTTGTGAACATTTGTATATTCATTCTTTTTCTGTGGATATTTGTGAGTTATAATTTTGCATATCTCAAGCCTGCAAAAATCAGAATGCTTCCTTTTAAACTTTCTGTGTTTTCTATTTGCAGTGAGTAACTTCTCAAAAATCAAAACTAAATAAATAATTTTCTATTGTTTGTAAAGCTTTGTGATGATGATTTCTTGTATACATATATACAGTGATAAATCAGTGTTAAGAATTTCTGTAAACATGTATGTTTTCACCTGTGTATGGATTCAAAGTAACTTTATATTTAATGACTTAAATTTAAATCTAGTTGAGGATTAAAATCTGATACTTGACTTTGGTAAAATAAATACTTATATTGGAGAATATGCTTGTGCATGTTTGCAGAATCAACAGGGTATAAGTGAAACTGGAAAGAAAAAAAAATGTATATGCTTACTCTTTGATACTCTGGAAAACAAAAACTTGATTTTAAAAAAAAAAACATTCACCCCTCTACTGGTTAATGAATGAAATTAAGGTTTGAATAAGTGATGTTTGTAACATCATAAAATAAGTTTAAACTTTATTTAAGATAAAACAACTTAAAAATTTTCATCTGGAAACCCAAAATTTTGAGCAAAATTTCTGTGCACAACCTGGTTGTAGTGGCCGAGTGTTTGGTTCTGTTCGACACCATCGGGCGATCGAGTGCCGTGGGAATTTGTGAGGGGGTAGCTCAGTCTTGGTCGCGTTCATGGCCGGAGCCTCTTGTCGCCACGTGGTCAGCGTTGGGGAGGCGGGGCGTTGACAGGTATAGGACTGTTGAGTTTGAGTTTTTTTTTAGTTCTGTAACTTGTTTTCATTCATGCGCGTCTGGTGAGAAACTCGAAGCAGTTTGTGAATTCTCTCGGGAGAGTCTCGTGTGTTACTCAAAGCAAACGCAGGGGTGCTCGGTTTTTTAGAGTTCAGGTTTGTAAACCTCAAACTGTTTTAACAGTTTCAACTGTTTTAAAACTTTGTTTTAAAATTTAAAATCAAAGTTAAAATCCAGATTTAAATCAAAATTTAACTGTGAATTCCAGTCAGTTTTGTAAATAAGTTGGGTATAAATAAGTTTTCAAAACTTAAATTATTTTAATAGTTTAAAAGTGCCAAATGTTTAAGTTTATTCAAAAGGGAGTTAAATTCAAAAATAAATTATAAATGGTTAAAGAAAGTACTCAGACAAGTTAACACCAAAGGGATCAGGACTTAGTTATGAAAAGCTAGATTTGGGAACTAAAATAAAGTTTTATAATTTAAATTTATTCAAATAAATTTTAGGTGTAATTAAATATGTAAGTTTAAAAAAGGGGTTTTGAAAATAAGTTAGCGTAAACATTTTATTAAGATAAAGTTTAAATTATTTATATAAATGTTTAAACATATTGGAAATAAGAATTTAAATCAATTATAAGAACAATTGACTTTAATTCATGAAGTTTTGGAATTTTATATGTTTTGATCTTTAAGTTAATTAGGCAAGAATACTTAATGATGAATATTAGTTAATTTAGTAATTATAAGTTTAAAGGTAGTAATTAAAGTTAATTAATGAATTAATTAACTAATACGAGATTAAGAACCATAAATTAGATATTTATTTAAATTAATAAATTTTTATGATGAGTAATATAAGTTACTTAAATACAATAATAATCATTAACAAGATTATTAATACAATAATAATTTTTAAATAAGTGTTAATGAAGATCATTAACAAGATTATTTATAATTAATTAAAGTATTTGATTTTTAATAAATTGGATTAGTTAATACGATAATAATCATTGTAATAGTTTAAATGTGAATTATTTATTTGAAAAGTAATTAAGAAATTAATTACTTATTTACTGAGTAAATTGATTTGATTTGAGTTAATTAATTTAGTTTAATTAACTGATATTTTGGAAGTAAATTACTTAGAAAAGTAATTGAAGAATAATTACGGGATGTAATGAACTGGATGATGTTGTTAATGGAAGTAATTGAGACTATAATTACTAAATATTAATCAAGGGATTAAGTAAGTTTGTTATTAAGAAGTAATTAATTTAGGATGATTAATTACTGAATATATTAATCAAGAGGATTAATATTTGTAATTTGAAGATGTGTATCCTTAATATAATTAACAAATGAAAATGTAAATTTGAAATCATTAATTAAAATAATTAATGATGGGATTTGAAATTGATTTATTTGAGAATAATAATTCAACAAGAAGATTAAATGGAAATAATTAATCATGGAATGATTAATTTGTTAATAAGTAATTAAGAGTAGTTAATTACTGGTTTGTTATTAATCAAGGGGTGATTAATAATTGTGTTTAAGTAAAGATTAATCACTCAATTATTTTAGATAAGTAATTGAATATAAATTGAAGATCATTAATTAATATAATTAATGATATAATTAAGAATTGTAAATTAAGGGATAATTAATTGAGAAGGTAATTAAATGTTAATCTATTATGAATAATTTAGAATAATTCATTTTAGAAATTAATTAAAGACTAAATTATCTTGTAATTAGAAAATGGTTAATTATTTTGATTTATAATTAATGAATGATTGTGAGAGCAGGATTTATGGAATGAGTAATTAATTTAATTTATTTTAAATTAATTAAAATGGAAGTAGTTAATTTAATTCATTTTAAATTAACTATAGCTTGTGATTCATAAATCATTGCTGATGGATTATATTGTTATTTCATTGATTGATTGTGATCTCAGAAATGAGTTGGATGATGTCTGCGTGATACGGATGTATATTTTAAGTATGTTCATGTTTAATTATCTGTTTGGATGATGATATTAATTATCTGTTTATTATGGTGATGTGATTATCTATTATGAGATGTGAATTGCCTATCTGTGCATATTGATAATATTGAATTCACTGTTAAGACTAAATAGACAACTTGGCCTTAAAAGACACGCTTTGGATTTCGATGAGACCGGGATCGGTTTTCCGCATTAGGAATATCCGAAAACCACATCGTTTCCAAACTACGATAGGTCGTGAATCTGAAGTGACAATGAAGGTTCAGAATGCAAGGGTTATCGTCGTTAACTCTGAGGGTGATTCCAAAATGAGTGTAACGAGATAATGCCTTCGGTTTCGTTCGAACCCGGAACGAACTTGTATGGATTGAATGCTTTCAACACATCGTCAGGCGGACGATGAGCATTCTAAGAAATATGTTCTATAAAGGTAATCGTAACCTCAAGCCTCATCAACCGGGAATGGCTAAAACAGGGGAGGTGCAGCAAGGTTAGGTAGGTCATGCCCAAGCAGGACATGGATATTCCCCTGTCTAGATGTCCCTTTTTATTCGGCTTAGTGGGCGGTTGGTCTGCAGCCAACTGCGGGGTTTATCTTGTTCGGGACTGTTCAGTAAGGAATGGTTCCGGCCTTGTGTTGCAGGGGATGAAGGGAGTAATCCTCGGTACGTTGATCTAGGCCACGTACTGTGACGGGCGGTACCCCAGTAGCCCTGCCATTGTATGGAATCCAAAATCCAATAAGTGCCAACGTTTTGATTGTATTACCCACTTTTGTGGCCAGTAGTTGGAATTCAATCATGTAACAATTTCGGCTATTTTCTATTTACTTGAAAACCCTAGACTTATTATAATATCAATGGATTTCCTATCAAATGTTTTGGTTAGCGTAAGGTAAAAACTTTTCCATGTTTATGTGTGGGAAGTCTTACGTGATACCTTTTGTTTTCAAAGGATTTTTCAAAATTAAGCAACTTTAACCTGTTACTCATACCAGACCCATGTCTGACCCGAAGTTTATTTTTGTTTTCCATAAACTCTCGGGTACCCAAATTTTTACGGGTAGCCAAGGGATTCAGGTTTAGCTTTGATGAATTTTGGAGGAGCAATGGAGCAGGAGGCTTCAGCGTTATAGATATATATTTAGTTCCGCTGTGTGGTATCTCTGTGATGTATTGTGTATTGTGTTGTATTAACTAGACAGGTGTTTATAACTGTCTAGTATGTGATGTATTATCTGTATCACTCTGATTGATGTTATATATACTATGTAAATACTTATGTGATTAATATATTTTATTCGTTCCGCTGTGAGATTCTGATGTTGTTGTTCTTTCTTCTCTGTCTTTTCTATTTTCTCACCCTTTTCTTTCTTAATAACGATACTACTTCCTGGGTGTAGGAAGTGGGGTCGTTACAAGCTATATGACAATTAAATTTTTATCAAACAACGACAAATAAAATTATAACACTTCATAATATCAAATTTAACTAGCATAAAGATATTCAGTACGTTGTGAGTGTTATAAAACACTCACCTTGATTTCAATGCAGTTCCGGCGTTTTATTTCGAATAAAATTAAACGAGCGTTTAATTTTACCCGAAATTTTCTTTAGCTCCAAATGACTCCAATCCAATTTCATAGCGTAGTGCTCGTCCATACGATTCCAACGCAAAAAGTTTCGTCTGAATCCGACCTCGTATGAATAAGTTACGATAGTTTAAAGTTACACGCATTTAAATACACATAAATTTTACAAATTAAATTTACATTTTAATCTCTAACCTAAAAATTTACCCAGGACGAACTCCTTCTTCCCCGTATCTCCAGTACACGCATGAAACCCATCATCACGTTCGACATCTCGAAGCTGCTCCCTCCCAACGTCCACTAAAATTCGATCGGCAATCACCAAACCGTCCGTCAACGCAAGCTCCACTCACGCCCAGAAAGGCATCATGCTCGGTCGGCCCCAAGCATCGATTTTCGTGCCCAAACAATGCACGAACGGGCCGAGATCCTGGCCACGACATCGCTCCATAATTCATCATCCCCGTATGGATTCGAAGAGCTCGCGAAGCTCTTCAATCTTTGTGTTGGAGGTTTCTTGAAATGATTCACGGATTTAGAGAAATTAGAGAGGGAAGATTCGAGCAATATCATCCTTTGAATTTTTTTTAGGAGGCGGCTGCTGTAGAAGCCCTAGGTGTTTGATTTTTTTTGAAATAATGAAGTTAAGGGGGTCCCTTTATAGAAATTTCAACGAACACTATTCACTTTCGATTTTTCGAACTCCGATTTGCGCGCGGTGACCGGCGTTTCTAGGGTTTATCCCGTGTTCCGGACACAATGGAACAGGATTCGGAAGCTAATTCGATCGTATGTGAGACTTATAGCGATAAACGATCAATTTAAATTAAATCGATTTAAACGAATTTCTATACGTTTTGGCTCGCCCCGAACAAACGGCAAATCCGATTGACTTGAAATTAGAAATCTTACAATAATATCACATTACGGATCCAATGAAACTGGTTTCGTCGAAATCCGAGACCGTTTGAAAAATGACTATTTTAACTCGCCAAATTAAAATTAAAACAATTTCAACGCGTTTCGAGTTGCCACGGTCAAACGACAACTCCGATTGCAGCAAAAATTGAAATCAGATAATAACTAACCATTACGGATCCAATGGAACTAGTTTCGTCCAATTCTGAGACTGTTCAAAATTTGGCTATTTTCCGGTCGATAATTAAATATTAAAATATTCAATTTTCACAAATAAATTTTAAATTCAGTTTTAAAAGTTCTATAGCATCATTATAACTCCAATATGATAAAATAAAATTTTACAAATCGTTTCTTAATCATATTAAACCCGTTATTCAATTATCCAATAATTCCAATTTTAAAATCTTAGTAACTCTATTAAAATACCAATATAACTCACATTCACTTTGCAAACCAATTTGAATCATATTAAATCAAATTTCAATTACTCACTCTATTTTCATAAATTAAATTTCAATATCAAATTAATCATATCAAATTCGGAATTTAATTATTCAACATTTTAAACAAATTTGATTATTCTTAAATCACTATCTTTTGAAATATTCAAAACGAACTTTTAAAATTTAACCTTTAAAACCAATTCACATCTTAGAACACTATTTTCATTTTACAATTATTCAATTATTCAATAAGTTTTGAATATTTAGTTTAAACAATTTACCTGTTCAATATTCAATATTTGATTTTAAATAGATTTTACTTATCAATCAATTACCCCTTATACCCAATGAATTCAACATTTATTATCCTATTCACTAAGTAACTTTTATTTTCATTACTTGGATAATTATTGTTGCAATTCATTCCAGTTATTATTATTCCAAACGAATAAAAAATAAAAAATTCTAGCATTAAATCACGAAATCTTATTAAATTAAATATTTTAATTATCGAAAATTTACGGGTCGTTACAAGTTCGTACAAGGGTTTCATTCCGGAATTATTTAAATTAATTAAATATAACATTCAAATCAATTTAAATTTATTTATCGATTTCATTCAATATTCGTTAAGTTAATTTATCATTCAAAACAATTCTTTTTAATTTCCAAGTCATTAAATCAATCACTTAAGTTAACTTTATTATATCAAAACTTACAGATTTAATTAAATTAAATTTGTCTAATCAAAATCCTTAAATTACAATTCTTACATTAATTTCAATAAAACACATTTATTTCTTGCCAAGAAATTCAATTTAACTTATTCTTTACATAATTACAAATTTCAAAACTCAATTAATAACGAAACTAAATTTCATATATTCGAGAAATCAAATTTCACTTTGACTTACTTAAATAAATTTTCCAAAACTTAATAAATAAAGAAACCCAATTTCATTTATTAACGAAGTTCAAGTTCACTTATTCAAGAGTTAAATCTCTTATCAAAGAATTCAATTTTTATTCACTTATCAAATAATTCAATCTTATTCAATTATTAAATAATTTCAACTTAATTATTAATAATTTAAAATTTAATTATTAAATCATTTCAAACTTAATCCAATGAATAATTCCAAATAATTAATTTTAAAACAACGCTCTTTCAACAACTACTATGTTAACTAGTATGGGTCCGTGCTTCGCACACGGACTGTTTGTGTACAAGTTGTTTGTGTTATCGTATACGTTGATATATTGTTTGAGTGTAAATATGTAAATGGAAAGCAAGAGCATTTTTGGAATTTCAAAAAGACACCGAGTAAATTGGTTTAACGAATTTTCATTATTAGTAGTAAAGATATTCGTTTCAGATTTTAAATATTAACATTTTCCTTCCATTAAATTCAAGTTCCAATTTCATTACAAGACCTTATTCTTTACTTAAATAAAATCATTATTTTATTTTAAATCAAATTATTGACCAATCGGTTTTTATTAAATTTTCTATCCTAAGTCAAGTTCATTTGGGTATATATCATTTCAACCCGATTCCATTTCAATTCACGAATCAAAGCATAACAAAGGGAACTTGCAGTGTGATAACTGGGATGGTGTCAAAGTAAATAAACAAGCAATAACAACAATCAATAACAATTCAATAATCAATTCAAATAATCCCGAAATAATCGTATTAATTCACATTGTTATTTGTGCAAATTAATATAATTATTTCTAGAATCTACACTATCATTTTATGTAGATTAAAGATTATTACACTATTATTTTATACGATTTTTTCACTTTTCATTAAATTTCAATTTCATACTACAACAATCAATCAAATATACGTTCAATGGTTCAAAGTGTAATTTTTAACTATTCTATATGTCAATTAATTTAATAATTAAAAGGGTCAAATTTAACTAATCAAATTCAACATATATGTCGGTTCAAATTTTAATTATCCTACGTCCAATTCAATTGCATAATATTTATCACTTTATACATTACAACTTAACATCCAATATAACAACAATCAATCAATTATCAACCAAACTGTATTATTATTGCATACTTAATAGATAACGGTGTCAGATGTCAAAGGTGAACTGATACATAAATAACAGTGCAATAAATAACAGCAGTATATTTCAATTTTCGTTCCAATTGAAATCAAATTTAATAAACAAAAGAATATTAATCGTGAGTGATTGCTCATCTTTCGAGGCTAGAGAAAATAGACAATGAACAGAGCTACGGATCTAAGCACGAATTTTCAAAGCAAAGCAGGATGGGCACGATTTCGATAGACAAGCTGATAAATCAAAATTGATAAACGAATCAGAATCATCTTGATATATATATATATATATATATATATATATATATATATATAAAATTAAATTTTTTTAAACCCTTTTTCCAAAACAATACTTAAACAACATTCATAAAGAATTTCTTCTAAAAGGTTGAACACATACATATGTTATCATCACGTTAAGTCAAGATCACCATACTATAAATATATTAACCAAATAAACATATATACTAACTGACGTGAATTTAACTTAACTAACAGAAATTATAAAACAAGTCTGTATCGTTCACACCCATAATATTTTAAAGATGATCAATGCATCAACCCAGCACTGATACATCAAGTCATCACGTGCACACTACCCAATATATATACACAGACTGAACTAACTTATATTATAAACTATCATAACTCGTACACAAACTGACATATTATAGCATGGATTCAAAAAAGCAAAATAAAACCGAACTTTGTGTCACCAAATATACTTTTCAACAACAAGCTATATACATATATTTGTAGGTTGTCTTATATTTTTGGTATAATAGAAATCAATAAAGCACATATCCAATCAATACGTATATATACATCGGTTTAAAAGCACCTACTTATATTCGAAACTTTAACTACTGACCGTATATATATAAATATACTATATATAATAAATTTTTTCAAACCAACAACCATTATATAAACAACAAATAAACTAACACACACACACATATATATATATATTCAAAACTTCAAATATATATACTTAGACTGCCGCATGTGAGACATATATACATAGTAGACTCTTAGGAAATAAAACATATACAGTAAACAAAACACTCTTTTTAAAATATTCATACTTATAGATGGGCACGAAATATAACAGAGCTTCATTTTATACATATGCTCACATAAACGTATAAGTATACTAACGGGCGAAATAATGTCCATATACCATAAACATAACTATTGTATATTATGCATAATAAAATCAAACTTGCTATATTATAAGTCATAAACACTGATATATATAAATCATTAACAGTGTATGAATATATATACCACCGAATCAAGTATGAAGGCAGCCAAGTAAGGCCCATCGGTCAAGGCAGAGGCGGTATGGAGAAGCACGAAGAAGGAGGGAGAGACGAGTTGGTGGCTCGGTGGAGGTTGCGCTAGGGAAGGCCGAGGTTGTTGTTAGGAGGCACGGGCAGGCAAGGCGGTTTGAGGGTGAGGAAAGCGGTGCACTGGGCGGCAAAAGGTTTGGGTGGTTCGGCCAGGGTCACGCTTGGTGAATGACGAGGTGGAAGGATCTGAGGGGATGCTCGGTTGTACATGTATGGAAGCATGGATGAGGAGAGAGAGGGTGGGCCGATGTAATGGAGCGGTAGGGGCTGGCTACAGGCGGTTGCGGTTCGCGCATGGGTGGAGGGGACCTTGAGGAAACGGTAGCTAAGTGTGATTGGAGCTGGCGGATCTCAGCTGTAGGTGATGTGGTGGCTTCACGCGTAAGAGAAGTGGATGGAGGTTGGGTTGGCGATGTAAGGTGGAACCGTGTGTGGCTACGGCTTGGGTAAGAATGAAATTTGGTTGATGGTTTTGTTTTGGGTTTGGAAAGAGGGAAGAAGAATTATATATGTGAAGAAGATGGGTTATAGAGGAGAAAGCAATAAAAGAAAATAAATGAACCAAATATAAAGTGAAACAGTGACTAGAGTGAAAAGAAAGAATAAATACACAGTGAATGAATAGCAGCAGTAGAATAGGGATAGGCTTGAATTACACAGCGGTTCATGTATTAATAATCACGCACGGTTACAGCTGGTAAATGTTTAGAGTCCCCATGCCAATGCAATGATTCATCTGTAAATGTGATGGCTATTGGGTTTCTGAATGGGCAAAGACTCCTAGAATTTTGAGCGTTGGAAACTTGGGTACCGGTTTGTGTTGTGTAACAGACCAGTTTGTGCTCCGCTAACCAATTATAATTTGCAACGCCGAACTCCAATTGACACAAATAAATATACCATTTTGATTAGCGCAACGAGACGATCAAAAAGGTATACAGATATCAGTGATTCGCTTGAGTTATAAAATTCGAAATTTTCTACTGAAGGAAAATGCAGTAAAATGTCGAAAAATAAGATCGACGGAGCTAAAGAAGTCCGAATTTTGAAAAATGAAAAATGACGTCTTGCTCAGAAGATGATTTAGAATTTTTCTATGTAAAAATATTAGGTTTCGAAAACGGTTTATTTTCATCGATTAATAACTGATTTAAATTGAAGTAAGTTTATGTGCGAAATAAACTTTCATATTTCCGGACGAAAATTTACTAGTTGCTATGATTAATTAGACGCATTCCAAAGGTGAAGTTTGAATAGCATCGGCATTTGTTTGTGAAAATTCAAAATTCTACACTAAATAAGCGATTTTTAAATTTTAAACTGGGTCTGAATTTCAAGGTCGTTACATTCTCCCCCACTCAAAACTTTTCGTCTCCGAAAAGGAAGGAGGTAGGAGAATAGAAACAACCAGAAGAAATAGACTTGAATTACAAAGTAAACAATTGCTTTAAACCATAGAAATTTCAATTTAAATTAATTTATATTTAACAATTTGACTTTAAATTCAAGACTTCCATAAAATTGATTTGATTTCACATATATTAATGTTAGGTACAAAAGATTCCTTTCAAATGAAATTCAATTTAAATTCAATTAATTCAAGATATTCTCTTAGGTTGATTTAATTCAATTTATTAACTTTCAAAACAAAATTTCCTTCTATTAATCATACCTATTATTTTTTTAACCTATTATTCCATTTATCTCATAAACATTTAAAATTAGAATTTAAGTGAATAACATTTATTATACGCACTTACATTTTATTTATAAAGACAATTTATATTATATAGTATCCAATCTTCTTAAATTAACTACTTCAAAGATCATATATTTGAAGCCATTAATTATAATCAAACCGTCTTTGACAAATTTAATTCTTCTCTTTTCTTTTTTTTTCAAATTATTATTAAATTTATTCTACTTAATATACCCTATCACATATATATTAAGTATATTTACATTTATTATAACTTCTCAATTTATTAAGAATTCCTTTGATATCCTTTTCTACTGTATAATATTCAATTACATAATTAACCTTTTTTTTATATATATATTTAGGTAAGTAATATATATAATGCAATTTGAGTATCATCAAAATAAAATTTTACAATTCAGTTATTTCAAGCTAAGTATTTATATAAAATAATTTGGCTTCGTTTAAAATTGTAAAATCTTCCTTTAACAAATTTTAAGAATTAATTTCCGATTAGCTTTAAACAACTTAAGATAAAATAAATATACATATTCATAATATATCAAATCAAATTTAAAATTTTCAATATATATTATAAATCAAGTCATGTTTAGAAATTCAAATCAATTTTTTTCAAACAAACCGTAGCAAAGCTACAGAATAGTCTTTCCACTTCGAAACTCGAAAATTAATGTCGATGATGATGCCGTCATCACCGAAATTATTTTCCAGGGACAAAGAGAAGAGCACTTATTTAAACATCTAAAATTTCTTTTAAAAGATTTCTGTTCGAAAATACTTCAAGCAATATACCATTTTAAAACTTTTAAAGCCAAGTTTGAAATCACCGAAAATTAAATTCTCAAATTCTAATTTAAATCCATTTGAATTCCAAATCAAAATATAAACAAGCTTTATAAATTCATTTATTATTATTCCAGACAACAAATTAACAATTTAATTTCACAGAAATTTATACTTATATATAATATAATCATCCAAAACTGTTTTATTTACCAAATTCGAAAATACTATTGCGTCAGTTTGTTATGTTCAAGTGTTTGGAAATCCTATCGATGGCGTTGATCAGACGAATCGATCGAAAACCCAAATCAACATAACCAGCTCAAACAACACAATATATGTAAAACATTTTTAATATTAATTTTCAAAGACACTTCCTCGCTCGACGATACAAGAATAGATTTCAAAACAAGTATAGAGATTCAAATTTGATGGAAATCGATCAATGAGAATTTTGATTCGGTAATAAGTTTGAAATAGAAGGTAAGGTAATTCAATTAACAGCATCGGGAGATGGAAAAGCTTATTTAATTCGCGGGCAACCTTAACCGGGTCGACCGTAACTTCAAGAATAAGATCGATGTTGAATTCCGAGGTAAATCAACATTCGATCTCAACAAATTGAATTCAGGTATTGCTGGGGGTAGATAGCATCGTAAACCGAGGATACAGAAATCTCCGGTAAATCAATGCTTACTGTAAAGGATTTTCACCCATTCGAAGTTTGGCGAGACCGCCAGTTCATTATAAAGGTTATTCGAATGGAGTTATGGAATACTCCAGAATTGAAAGAAGACGAATAGTGAGGGACACGAATGAATTTGGAACCGTAGGGAACGTTCCAAAATTCAAAGGAAACTAGTCAAGAAGAAGAGATTGAAACTCGAGTGGGAGTGATTATGTAAATACATTTACCCAATATGCTAAGTTTTTCCTAGAGCTACCAAAAGCTCTGATACCAACTGTAACGACCTGCTATTTTGGACTATTCGCATCCGCACATGTCAGATTTGAATAATTCAAAATACCGAATTGTTAATTAAAATTTGGCAAAACTGAGATATACAGTAAATAAATAGTCACAGATCACAGACACAGAGTAATAATATGCAGCGGAAGTAAAAGAGATAGTAGTTCATGAAGCTACTATATAAATATATAAGATACATCAGAGTTGTACCAGATACAACGAAAGACATGATACATTAGTTAAAAATCAGAATACATCACTGAAATCATCAAATACTGAAAGCAGAATAGATGGCTGGATCTTCAAGCAAAGCTCCAACTCCAAAGGTGAGTCTGAATACTGGTACACTCAGTCTGACCCGAGCGTAAAGCAAAACACAAAACACTCGAGTCAGGATTAATATTCTTATATCAATAAATCCAACTCAAGTGAAATAGCAATCGAAATACTAGTAACTCAAAGGAAGTTGGAATAATCATCCTCTAAGGATCCGTTAAACTATCTACTAGGTAGTAATGTACGCTAAGTAGATAATGTCTATCAGTAATATAAAGTATTAAAATAGCGTTAAGGCGTTACCATTATCCCCCTTAACACATTTTTATAATGTCAAAGTCTATACAGCACCGTAAACCCCAACGTAAACTAGTGGTTATCAGAGGGTACCCCATAGGTATAACACAAAACAAAACGTAGTGGTCGCGAATAGGATAATCAGTATGACAAGGTACATGAGGCGATACCAACTAGGATACTAGTAATTGCGTGATCCGGACTGATGTTGAGCCTAGCCAGCAGCTACCTCAACACCGTGAAACAACACTCCCAAATCGAGGGGTGCACCCAAATCGAATCACAAAAGTAATAGATATGGTATCGAAGAAGTGTGTCCGCTAGAGGTGGCGAACCTCAATGGCCCGACACGGCTCCTGTTTTAGTCATGTCAGGGGTCATCCAATATCGTTCTCTTTCTTCAGTCAACGCGTTCACCAAATCATCCACTTCATTCTGGATTATAATAGTTATTAAAGTGGTTTTCGGTATTGACAGAGAGTATGTTCATATCCAATCCCGGTCTCTTTAAATACTACGTATTTATTTCACCGATTGGTCGTTTAACATATTTCAAAACAATCAATTTCAATTTCAATTATAATTCGTAATAACATTCCATTTGTCTTTCTATATCAATTTCCGTAATTTACATTTCAAAACTTCCAAATTACCATTCCAAAATCTTATAATTCAATTTCAAATCATATTTAAACAATTCAAATATCGATTCAAGTTCGTACAAGGGTTTCATTCCGGAATTATTTAAATTAATTAAATTTAACATTCAAATCAATTTAAATTTATTTATCGATTTCATTCTATATTCATTAAATTAATTTATCATTCAAAGTAATTCTTTTTAATTTCCAAGCCATTAAATCAATCACTTAAGTTAACTTTATTATATCAAAACTTACAGATTTAATTAAATTAAATTTGCCAAATCAAAATCCTTAAATTACAATTCTTACATTAATTTCAATAAAACACATTTATTTCTTGCCAAGAAATTTAATTTAACTTATTCTTTACATAGTTACAAATTTCAAAACTCAATTAATAACGAAACTAAATTTCATATATTCGAGAAATCAAATTTCACTTTAACTTACTTTAATAAATTTTCCAAAACTTAATAAATAAAGAAACCCAATTTCATTTATTAACGAAGTTCAAGTTCACTTATTCAAAAGTTAAATATCTTATCAAAGAATTCAATTTTTATTCACTTATCAAATAATTCAATCTTATTCAATTGTTAAATAATTTCAACTTAATTATTAATAATTTCAAATTTAATTATTAAATCATTTCAAACTTAATCCAATGAAAAATTCCAAATAATTAATTTTAAAACAACGCTCTTTCAACAACTACTATGTTAATATTCGTTTCAGATTTTAAATATTAACATTTTCCTTTCATTAAATTCAAGTTCCAATTTCATTTCAATACCTTATTCTTTACTAAAATAAAATCATTATTTTATTTTGAAATCAAATAATTGACCAATCGGTTTTTATTAAATTTTCTATCCTAAGTCAAGTTCATTTGGGTATATATCATTTCAACCCAATTCCATTTCAATTCACGAATCAAAGCATAACAAAGGGAACTTGCAGTGTGATAACTGGGATGGTGTCAAAGTAAATAAAAAAGAAATAACAACAATCAATAACAATTCAATAATCAACTCAAATAATCCCGAAATAATCGTATTAATTCACATTGTTATTTGTGCAAATTAATATAATTATTTCTAGAATCTACACTATCATTTCATGTAGATTAAAGATTATTACACTATTATTTTATACGGTTTTTTCACTTGTCATTAAATTTCAATTTCATACTACAACAATCAATCCAATATACGTTCAGTGGTTCAAAGTGTAATTTTTCACTATCCTATATGTCAATTAATTTAATAACTAAAAGGGTCAAATTTAACTAATCAAATTCAACATATATGTTGGTTCAAATTTAATTATCCTACGTCCAATTCAATTGCATAATATTTATCACTTTATACATTACAACTTAACATCCAATATAACAACAATCAATCAATTATCAACCAAACTGTATTATTATTGCATACATAATAGATAACGGTGTCAGATGTCAAAGGTGAACTGATACATAAGTAAAAGTGCAATAAATAACAGCAGTATATTTCAATTGTCGTTCCAATTGAAATCAAATTTAATAAATAAAAGAATATTAATCGTGAGTGATTGCTCACCTTTCGAGGCTAGAGAAAATAGACAACGAACAGAGCTACGGATCTAAGCACGAATTTTCAAAGCAAAGAAGGATGGGCACGATTTCGATAGACAAGCTGATAAATCAAAATTGATAAACGAATCAGAATCATGTTGATATATATATATATATATAATTAAATTTTGTTATACCCTTTTTCCAAAACAATACTTAAACAACATTCATAAAGAATTTCTTATAAAAGGTTGAACACATACATATGTTATCATCACGTTAAGTCAAGATCACCATACTATAAATATATTAACCAAATAAACATATATACTAACTGACGTGAATTTAAGTTAACTAACATAAATTATAAAACAAGTCTGTATCCTGCACACCCATAATATTTTAAAGATGACCAATGCATCAACCCAGCACTGATACATCAAGTCATCACGTGCGAACTACCCAATATATATACACAGATTGAACTTACTTATATTATAAACTATCATAACTCGTATACAAACTGACATATTATAGTTTGGATTCAAAAAAGCAAAATAAAACCTAACTTTCTGTCACCAAATATACTTTTCAACAGCAAGCTATGTACATATATTTGTAGGCTGTCTTATATTTTTGGTATAATAGAAATCAATAAAGCACATATCAAATCAATACGTATATATACATCGGTTTAAAAGCACCTACTTATATTCGAAACTTTAACTACTGACCGTATATATATAAATATACTATATATAATAAATTGTTTCAAACCAATAGCCTTTATATAAACAACAAATAAACTAACACATATATATATTCAAAACTTCAAATATATATACTTAGACTGCCGCATGTGAGACATATAGACATAGTAGACTCTTAGGAAATAAAACATATACAATAAACAAACTCTTTTTAGAATATTCATACTTATAGATGGGCACGAAATATAACAGAGCTTCATTTTATACATATGCTCACATTAACGTATAAGTATACTAACGGGCGAAATAATGTCCATATACCATAAACATAACTGTTGTATATTATGCATAATAAAATCAAACTTGCTATATTATAAGTCATAAACACTGATATATATAAATCATTAACAGTGTATGAATATATATACCACCGAATCAAGTATGAAGGCAGCCAAGTGAGGCCCATCGGTCAAGGCAGAGGCGGTATGGAGAAGCACGAAGAAGGAGGGAGAGACGAGTTGTTGGCTCGTTGGAGGTTGCGCTAGGGAAGGCCGAGGTTGTTGTTAGGAGGCACGGGCGGCAAGGCGGTTTGAGGGTGAGGAAAGCGGTGCACTGGGCGACAAAGGGTTTGGGTGGTTCGGCCAGGGTCACGCTTGGTGAATGACGAGGTGGAAGGATCTGAGGGAAGGCTAGGTTGTACATGTATGGCAGCATGGATGAGGAGAGAGAGGGTGGGCCGATGTAATGGAGCGGTAGGGGCTGGCTACAGGCGGTTGCGGTTCGTGCATGGGTGGAGGGGGCCTTGAGGAAACAGTGGCTAAGTGTGAGAGGAGCTGGCGGATCTCAGCTGTAGGTGATGTGGTGGCTTCACGCATAGGAGAAGTGGATGGACGTTGGGTTGGCGATGTAAGGTGAAACAGCGTGTGGCTACGGCTTGGGTAAGAAGGAAATTTGGCTGTTGGTTTTGTTTTGGGTTTGGATAGAGGGAAGAAGAATTATATATGTGAAGAAGATGGGTTACAGAGGAGAAAGTAATAAAAGAAATGAAATGAACCAAATATAAAGTGAAACGGTGACTAGAGTGAAAAGAAAGAATAAATACACAGTGAAATGAATAGCGGCAGTAGAATAGGGATAGGCTTGAATTACATAGCGGTTGATGAATTAATAGTCACGCACTGAAATAGATGGTAAATGATTAGAGTCCCCATGCCAATGCAATGATTCATCTGTAAATGTGACGGCTATTGGGTTTCTGAATGGCCAAAGACTCCTAGAATTTTGAGCGTTGGAAAGTTGGGTACCGGTTTGTGTTGTGTAACCGACCAGTTTGCACTCCGCTAACCAATTATAATTTGCAACGCCGAACTCCAATTGACACAAATAAATATACCGTTTTGATCAACGCAACGAGACGATCAAAAAGGTATACAGATATCAGTGATTCGGTTGAGTTATAAAATTCCAATTTTTCTACTAAAGGAAAATGCAGTAAAATGTCGAAAAATAAGATCGACGGAGCTAAAGAAGTCCGAATTCTGAAAACGAAAAATGACGTCTTGCTCAGAAGATGATTTAGAATTTTTCTATGTAAAATTATTTAGGTTTCGAAAACGGTTTATTTTCATTGATTACCAACTGATTTAAATTGAAGTAAGTTTACGTGCGAAATAAACTTTCATATTTCCGGAAGAAAATTTACTAGTTGCTATGATTAATTAGACGCATTCCAAAGGTGAAGTTTGAATAGCATCGGCATTTGTTTGTGAAAATTCGAAATTCTACACTAAATAAGCGATTTTTAAAATTTTAAACTGGATCTGAATTTCAGGGTCGTTACATTATGAGATAGTGTTGGGGGTTTTATTTCCATAGTAAACCGACATGGTCAGCATATCGAATTTTCACTAAAAAATTTGTAGGTAGAACAGTTTCAATGAATGGGTCCTAACCGAGAAAGATTCTCCAATCGACATTATGATCAGGTCCATTTTATGGCTATGGGGTCTTGTAACACTGGTGAATGATGTATGCATGATTGCCTAATGTTCGAGTGGTTGGTAATGCCGATTGTATGGTGAGTTGATTAAGATGGGCTCATAGATTGGTGATTATTTCTAATTTTCACCTAAGTAGGAGGCCCATATAAGGTAGTAAGGAATTTTTCTTAAGATTGTATGCCATGCTTTTAGTTATATGGACACGGTAAGATTACGGTGCAGGCATTTGAAGATGGTTCAATAGTGACCAGCTATGCTTTGAGTTGGCAAAGTAGACAGTGTAGGGCAGTCGTCATATTAGCCATCGTACCATAGTTGTCAATTTCGAAGTCTAAAAGCTGGACAATTGGTGGAAGTTGCAGTCCATCTTAGAAGTATGATATATTAACCAACTCTAATTCTTGGTGCATTAGCTAGGTTTTCCAGCATCTAGTAGCACCGACCGAGTAGTATTTCTTTACCCATTCCTTGATTGCAATTCAGCATTTGCTGTTTTAATCCCCTATGTCATGTTCAATCATGGAACGATCAAGAGCATGGATGGAATGTTCCTTCATTAAGTTGAGCTTTGAATTCACTATACGGGTGCTCTGCGCCGTGGCTAGTGTTCGGAAATTTGGGTATGTGACGACCTGGAATTTCTAACAATTTAAATTTGAATAGTTAACTGATTTAAAATATTTAAAAGTTAATTTTAACTTGAATTCAAGATATCAATATTTACTTGGTAATTAAATCATTGAATTGTATAGTTTAAGTATTCAATTTAATAATTGAAAATTGGGTAAATTGTTGAATCTGAAATTTCTAAGCCTGTTTAAATAATTTGAAGGCTTATAAAATTTATAATGATGATACTGAAGATAATAGAATGGTTGGAATTTAAATTAAAGGTGATTTGTTCAGTTTTAATAATATATCGTTTAAATTGATATTTAAAAATAGCCTTCCGAGGCACAGTCTCGGAATTCGATGAAACCAGTTTCATTGGATCCGTAACAGTTAGTTATTTTCGGGTTTTAATTTTCATAGCAATCGGAGTTGTCGTTTGACTCTGGCAGCTCGAAACGCTTAGAAACCATTTTAATCGATTTAATTTAAAATTGATCGTTTTCTTCTGTAACTTGCGCATACGATTAAATTAGCTTCCGAAACACGTTCCATTGTGTTCGGAACGTGGGTAAAACCTTATAAACGCCTGTCGGCATGTCTGATTCGGGGTTCAGGATTTCGCGTTATGGAATACGAGATATTTTCATATTTTATTATATTATAATCTCAAGCGTACTCGAGAAGCCTTACACCATCATATATCTCGTTCCCGTCCCTTTCTTCAATCTGGAAGCAGAAATCGAATGCCGGAGAAAAAAAAATTAATTTTTTTAATGAAATCAATTTCAAAATCATGGCTGCTTACCCCCTTCGTCTTCAATACTTTCTCCAAATACTTCCTCCAGGCAAAAAACGAACCATAGCCGATACTTCCTCTCTCTATTCAACTCTGAGCCGTGCCCTCTTCATCTTAAAAAAAAAATCTATCAAAATCAATTCGATTAAGCCGAGAAGCCGGTGATGGCGAGGAAGTGAGGCTCATCGTCGCTGGATTCGAGCTCGATGGTGACACTCGCAATTTTGAAGGCGCGTCTTCGAGCTAGGGTTTCATTAGAAGATGAGGCAAGGCGCTCGATGTCAGGAAACACGAGCGTGGTAGAGGTGGCAACGTTCTCGCGTGCGCTGCAATGATGGAGACATTCGAATCGATTGAGGGAAGTAGCTCGACCTGGAAGAGACGTGCTGGCGGTGGTGTTGGGATATTGGACTCGCGATAGTGGGTGAGCGGTTTCTGTATTGTCTTACATTTTTCGTAAGTTTAAATATAATTTGTACATAGAAAAAAAATATTTTGGTGTTTACTACAGCATTGGGAATTTGAAATTTAGGAATGAACTAATATTGGTATCCGAATTAGGAGGGATTTAAAAAAAATGAAAAAATGATGATATTTTTGTTACAGTAAAGAAAAAATTATTATATACCTGCCTATCTTAGTAAATTTTATATATATAGAAACGATTTGATATGCATATAAGGGTTTTAAAATGTTTGAGAAATTTATAAAAGGGTAGACTTTTAAATCTATAATTTATTCCTATATGTAGTTTTAAGAGAAAAATTAATAGTTAATTAAATCAATTAGTCAATTTAAATTATTATATGAAGTGATAAATTTAAATTAAATTAAAATTTGTTTAAAGGGATTGTTGATTGTTCGATTATGTAAAATATTATTAAAAATCATATAATATTTATACAAGGTCAAAATTTGAGAAGAAACAAGGTGGATTTGGGAATGGAGGCTAATAAAACCAAAGGTGAGTAAATCTCACTCTGTTGGATTTTATTTAAAATTTAAATGGTTAAATTTATGTATTTGGCTGCATGATTAAATTGATTGGATATGCACTGATGATGATGTGACTTTGTTTTGGTTGGATCTCGAGTTAATTGTGGTTTGACTCGAAGTATTCGGGTTTTTAAATTTGTTTTAGATTTAAGGTTATAAATAAGAGAATGTTTTCATTTTAATGTTGTTAAGGGCCTAATGAATTCTGGTTCATCAAATTTGGAGTGAAATTAAAATGAATAATTAATAAATTTAATTAATTAATGATTTGGGTTAATTAATTTATTAATGAAGGGTTTGAATTAATTAATAAATTAAGTTTTAAGTTAATTGATTAAGTGTAAGTATTTCAGAATAATCATTTGATGATTAATAAATAATTACTTAATGAAATTAATAAAATATAATTACTGGTGTAATTAATCAAGGGATTAATTAAGATGGCTAATTAAGGATAAATCGATTCATCTACTGAAGTAAACACCAAGGGTAGATAATTTCAGTTGGAGATAAATCAAGTATGATTAATACCGTGGTTTAATTAATGTAATTAATTTAGATGAAAAGAATTAATTAAAATACAATTGGAAATCATTAATTTATAATATATGATATAATTAAAGATTGATAAATTGAAATTGATTAATCCATAATAAGTGACTTACGAAGAATTAATTTATATAAGAAATCAAGAATTAATGTAAGTAATTAAGATTGCTTATTGACTTTGGATAAGAAGAATTAATATCGTGAAATTAAACAAGGATAATTACTTGAATGTAATTTGTAAATTTTTATTCTAGGGTGATTAATTAAGAAGAATCATAAAGGGTTGATTTATTAATTAATTTGGAATTAATAAATGTTAAATGAAGGAATCTAAGTAATTGAGGTTAGAAATTCAATTAGAATCGAATGAATTAATTCGAAAGTGATCAGTTTTCTTATGGATGATTGAATGGTATGGGTTGTTTTGAAATAGTTGATATCTTTGATATGAAATGTTGTGTATTCATTTGGATAAATTGGGTTAGAATGACAAGAGACTTGAAAAGGCCGGGATCGGGTATTAGGAAATACCCGAAACCACTTCGAATTCTTATAAATTGATATGTGAGACTAATAGGCAAGAATGAAATGATTTAAGTGAAATTGGATTTTTTTTTATCTTATAAATTTATATGTGAAATAAGTGATGTCTATAGAATTGTAGCTTTGTGAATTGATATGAGTTAACCGGGTTATATATAAGTTATATGCTTTGTATTCCATAATAGATGGGTTTACTCACGCTGGTTTCCAGCCTGACCCGGGTGTTACTTTGGTGTAATGCTCGGGTCAGTCCCAATATTACAGAATTTCAGGTAGGTACATTTTGGAGCTCAGGAGGCGAGCTGGATGGCAATAGCGTATAGAGTATTTCCGCTATATTTATACTATTATTAATCTGAGACATGATAATTGTATATATTCAGTGACTGTATATATGTGAAACTCTGATGTATATTAAATGTAATCGACAGATGTAGTATTCTTTTGTAAACTGTTATTATTTATTATTATATTTTATCCGCTACGAATGTGAGTTGTTGATGTTCTATTCTTCTTCTTCTATCTCTTTCTTCTTTTTCATAACTATCTGCAATTTTCGGCTTCGGAAATTTTGGGTCATTACATTTGGTATCAGAGCTGAAAGGTTAACCGAGAACCTTGGCTCTGGTGGGGATTACTCATTAAATAGAGTCCGTAGTACTCTAGAATGATTTGAGTGTGTGTGTGTGTGTGTGTATATGAGCACGTACTTGTTATTTTCTTATATAAAGATTTTAAATGATTTTATATAAAATATATTTTGATATATAAAGCAATATTTCATTCTAATAAATATTAGAGCGATTGGTTGTTAAATTATTGAAATTAAAATTAAGAAGTAAAATAATGCGACCAAAAGTGGTCAAAAATTTAAGGATGACCTCGTGTGTAAAGGAAATAATATGTATGAATAAGGAATATATATAAATCAAAAATAGTTTGAATAAACCCTAAATGTTGAGTTTGAAATTTGGAATGGGATGTGATACCCAAAGTGATAAGTTTTAAGTGAGAAGATTATTATTGTGAAGTTTAAGGATTGAATGAGGTTGATTGGATAAAGTAAATTGAATTTAACTTGGGAGAAGTTAAATAAGTTTGAATGAACAACTTGAATTGGAAATTTTAAGATGAAATTGGAATTTAACTTGGAAAGTTAAATGGTTGATTTGAATTGGGAATTTGTGTGATCTCAAAACGGGTTTGAGATTTAGAAATTGAAAATGAATGAGAAATGAAGTGTGGTAATATATCCATTATTGGGATAAAAAGGAAATCTAACTTTAATTTGAAATTAAGGATATGGAATCACTTTAAACTGAAAATTTGAATAATTGCGTTTGCAAATTAAAATTGTTTAAGAACTGGCTTCAAACTGGAAGATAAAATTTAATAATGAATCAAAATTTTAAAATAAAATTGTATTTAACTCTTATTTGAACCTTGAAATACATAAGTAAAGATAATTTAAAATGGAATTTTGTTTAAATTGGGAAAGGAATCAAGATTGATTCAACTTGAATTGGCTTTAAATAAATTGCAATAAAAATTGAAGTTATTCAAACTGAAATTGAGTCAATTTAAATGGAGGTGGAAATTTAAATTGAATTGTTGGGGAAGTGAACAGTTTTGACTCTGGACTATTTTCAATATAAATTGTTTTAATACAAACTTATTTTTCCAAGCTATTAAATATATACAGCTTTGTTTTCTTAAAGCCAAATTATTTTATACTTGTTTTACAATTATTTTTGAAGCTATTTAACTATTTTCAACCGTTTTATAAACTAATTACTATTTTTTCCAACTATTTTGCAATTACCTAAAATTTCTGAAACTATTTAACTATTTTCCAACTATTTTACGATTAGTTAGCTATTTATAGCTATTATGTAAACTAATAATTATTTTCAACTACTTATCTATTTTTAAACTTTTAAGTTATTTTCTAAATATAAAGTGGTCGGAGTTCAAACTGTTATTGATTTAAATACCCAACTAAGATAAGAATTGAAGTGATAATTCAATGAGAATTAAGGCAATTGTAAATAAGTGAAAGGGAATCAAAGGAATGTGAATAGAAAGGAAATTGTTTTGGCTGATAATCAATGAAAATAAATACATAGGATGTACGTATATTATTCTATTCGCATAGTGATTTGATCCAGATTCGAGCATAGAATTTCGAGATAGTTTATCGATCCGAGTTGGGATTTTTCACTCGATTTTCGACGGCGAACCTGGATATGGATTGTTGATTGGTTCTGGATATTCTCTATCATAGTTATGGCTACGCAAGGAGAATGACGGTTTCTAATCAAGAAACCAGATCTGAGTCCGCACTAGGAAGTCGGATGGACAATACTAGTTCGGAAGTGAAATTGTGTGATCGAGTGGGCGATCAGATTGGTATAGCGTACGAATGATATTTGTATATCGTACGGATTTGAATAAAATTGATATTGAAAAGAGTATTGGAATATTTGATTTTGAATAAACAAAGTAATATATCTTTGTTATATAAGACAAATCTCCCCTTGTTAAATTTATTGCCAGAAGAAAGGATTTTTGAAGGTGTTTGAAGTATAAAAGGAATTTTATACGAATTTGAAAGGATCCAAAGTTTTTAAATTTTATATATATCTATATATAAAGGATCTTATGAGGATTTTGGAAAAGGGTTTTGGGAACCTTTGGATTTGGAAAGGCTTTTGATTTTTGGATCAAATCGATATTAAAATTTGGAAAGCCTAGTTTGAGAATTATCGATTTTGGAATAATCGATTTTGTTTAAAGGAGTTTTGTATGAAATCATACTAGGTGCATGATTTGAAGATACTATATGTATAGTATAAAATGTTTTGATGATGGCTCTGGAGAAAAAGGTGCTCCCTTGAAATGAACTTCTCATGAGTGCCACCGGTGGTGCTGCCTTGAGCCCCAGGGGGGGGGGGTTCTAAAGTTGATAATGTGAGGAGTTCGGACAAAACTAGTTCCTGGGGATTATGAGTAGAGTATACATAGCGAAAGTCGTGTGTGCCGCTGAGAGCCAACAGTCTGCGTTTGATTTTATATTAGTAGACTGCGACCTATGTACGAGTGGACAAGTTTCATTTTGAAAGAGAAAATCAGAAGCCGCAGAGAGCCTGCAGTTACATGGACTTTTGCTGCGATGGCAACGTAACCCTGGAATGTAACTACAACCATGGATGGGGGGTGATGATTTCCAGAGCATTCTCACCAAAGATATTTCCTCTATTTTCAAAAACTGTTTTCTATATTTTCAATAAAATTATTTTCCAAGTATTTTCACTGGGTGTTGAAAACGGGTTTACCAAGTACTTATAGATTTTCAGTCCTACGCCTGATCAACGTACGACCGAATTTCTATGAGAACAAGGATAGACTGGTTGAGACATCGAGTTATAAAAAGTATTTTTATAAAGAGTTATTTTAATAATATTATGTGAATTTAAAAGCATATTTAAAATTTTTAAAATAAAGGTGTTGGAATTTTAGAAAACCAAAGAAAATCCAAACTGGAAGTGTGAAAAAGAAAATTTGAACTCCGGAAAATTTAATGAATTAAATAAATGGAGATGTTATAAAAATAAAAATAAAATAGAGTTGGATCGAAATAGTGATGGTTTTAAATTATGAGTAAAATTCAAGAGTGATTTGAATAATATTTAATGAAATTTGCAAGTAAATTGGATATAAGGGAAGTAATTATAGTAGAAATGGTTTGAGTTGCAAATAAAACCCGGATGAGTAGAAATAGTTTGAGAATGGTTTTGTATTAATGGAATCAATTCGAAAATGAATTAAGTAAGTAATTAAAAATTTGAAATGGGTTAATTGAATTAAAAAAATAAATAGATGAAGTCTGATTAAATAAAAAATAAATCAAAGTTGTAATTGGAATTTGATTATCAGACTGAACTTAAGTTCGGTGGCATATGTGCTTGGATATTATTTTGATAAATGGAGAAGGTGATAAAATTAAAATTAAAATGGATGGGCTAACTGAATTTAATGGAATTTGATTAAATGAGAATCAAATAGAAGTAAACTTAAGTTTGATGTTGGAATAAATTAAAGTAAATTGACTTAAGTTTAAAATTTATGGAAGCTTGGCTTCAAATAAGAGGGAAAGCCCATTAAATAAAAGCTTGGATTGAATTAATTTGGAAATGGCTAGAAGTATACAAGAATGGAATGTGTCGAGCGAAATAAATGGTTGGTGAATAAATTTGAAATGAAATGGAATTAAATACAGAATGAGTTGAAATTAATTTAAAGTAGTTATAAACTAAAATAGATACTTTATTAAGCGAATATCGCCGAAATTGCATAAAAATAGTTGTCGTTCGGCGTAAAAAAGAGTAATTAAAATGCTATGAGTTGATAGAGATTAAATAAAATTGATTCTGAATCATTTGAAGTGAATATGAGCTTGTTTATATTAAAAATCAATTGAATATAAGAAACTGAGTTGCAAACCATTAAAATTGAATGAAATGGTATATGAATTGGTTGGAAGAAATTGAATTAGTTTTGAAAACATATAAATTGCTCGTGAAAGTAATTTTGAATGCATTTCTTTAGAATTTGAAGTGTTATAGTTGTTTATATAAGAGAAATATTATAAACTTCATATATATAGTGCTTATATGTTTAAATTGAGTAAGCACAGGTACCTGAAGGCCGTTTGGCTGGATTTGGACGCGATATTTGCTAAAATAAATAAGTTGCTTGCTTAAAATGCTAAATAAGGTATGCCTACACAATATAAATAGGAAATATGAACTGTTTTTGCTTTTTTGGCCGGGTGGGTGGATGTATATATATTTATATCTCTTGTCAAATTGCAAAAGCTTCTCCGTACAAAGGAGACTCTGCCAAAATTTTCCGAAAATTTTGGGAGTTAGAAAATTTTTGAAAATTTTTGAGAATTTTTTTTGTTAAGCAGTAAAACGATTTCACACTTGAAACCAAAATAAATTAGTGGATGGAACTAATTTAAAATAATAATATGAATCGTTATAAATGAAAGATAAACTTTAATACTCAGAAGTGAAGATAAATTGAATTCATATAAAATGAGAAAGCTAATTTGAATCGAGGTAGGTATGAAACATATGTGAGGAAATGTATGAAATGATTTGAAAGGTTACGATTGGATATTGTTGCTAAGTGGGATATGCAGGTATTATAAAGAGAAAAAGGAAATTGGATTTGATATTAGAAGATAAATTTGATTGCCCGACAAAAAGGTATGTATTTAAATTTCTGTATGAAATAGGATTGGGATTTTGGATCTCGCCACTTGGCTTTTGTTTTCTTTTAGAATTTGGGAGCCCGTAGAGGCCTTTTTTAAGTAGTACTGAGCTAGTCGCGCAAAGTAGACACTGGCAAAAATTTCCAGAAATTCAGAGAGTTAGAAAGATTTTGAGAAAATTTTGAAAATTCAAAATTTAGTTTTAAATTGAAATTTAAATGTTGAGCTCAAAGGGTATTGTTTGAAACTATAGATGTTTTGGGAAGTTGGTTAAGGTGATAATGGGTCTTTAATAAAAGATAGTTAGTAGGATGTTGAATTGTGAGTTTTGAGAAGGGGTAAACGGGTTTTGAACCATTCTTCCTAACTAGTAATTTCGGGGACGAAATTCTTTTAAGGGGGAAGGAATGTGACGACCCGAAATTTATAACAATTTAAATTTGAATTGTTAATTCATTTAAAATATTTAAAAGTTAATTTTAACTTGAATTCAAGATATCAATATTTACTTGGTAATTAAATCATTGAATTGTATAGTTTAAATATTGAATTTAATAATTGAAAATTGGGTAAATTGTTGAATCTAAAATTTCTAAACCTGCTTAAATAATTTGAAGGCTTATAAAATTTATAATGATGATACTGAAGATAATAGAATGGTTGGAATTTAAATTAAAGGTGATTTGTTCAGTTTTAATAATATATCGTTTAAATCGATATTTAAAAATAGCCTTCCAAGGCACAGTCTCGGAATTCGATGACACCAGTTTCATTGGATCCGTAATAGTTAGTTATTTTTGGATTTCAATTTTTGTAGCAATCGGAGTTGTCGTTTGACTCTGGCAGCTCGAAATGCCTAGAAACCATTTTAATCGATTTAATTTAAAATTGATCGTTTTGTTCTGTAACTCGCGCATATGATTAAATTAGCTTCCGAAACACGTTCCATTATGTTCGGAATGCGGGTAAAACCTTATAAATGCCCGTCGGCATGTCTGATTCGGGGTTCGGGATTTCGCGTTATGGAATACGAGATATTTTCATATTTTATTATATTATAATCTCAAGCGTGCTCGAGAAGTCGTACACCATCATATATCCCGTTCCCGTCCCTTTCTTCAATCTGGAAGAAAAAATCGAACGCTGGAGAAAAAAAAATTAATTTTTTTTAATGAAATCAAGTACAAAATCATGGCCGCTTACCGCCTTCGTCTTCAATACTCTCTCCAAATACTTCCTCCTGGCCGAAAAAAAACGAACCATAGCCGATACTTCCTCTTTCTATTCAACTCTGAGCCGTGCCCTCTTAATCTTAAAAAAAAATCTATCAAAATCAATTCGATAAAGCCGAGAAGCCGGTGATGGCGAGGAAGTGAGGCTCATCGTCGCTAGATTCGAGCTCGATGGTGATGCTCGCAATTTTGAAGGTGCGTCTTCGATCTAGGATTTCATTAGAAGATGAGGCAAGGCGCTCGATGTCAGGAAACATGAGTGTGGTAGAGGTGGCATCATTCTCGCGCGCGTTGTAATGATGGAGACGTTCGAATCGATTGAGGGAAATAGCTCGACCTGGAAGCGGCGTGCTGGCGGTGGTGTTGGGATATTGGATTTGCGATAGTGGGCGAGTGGTTTCTGTATTATTTTACATTTTTCCTAAGTTTAAATATAATATGTACATTAAAAACAAAATTTATTTTGGTGTTTACTATAGTATTGGAAATTATCTTAGTAAATTTTATATATATACAAAAGATTTGATATGTATATAAGGGTTTTAAAATGTTTGAGAAATTTATAAAAGGGTAGATTTTTAAATCTATGATTTATTCCTATATATAGTTTTAAGAGAAAAATTAATAGTTAATTAAACCAATTAGTCAATTTAAATTATCATATGAAGTGATAAACTTGAATTAAATTTTAATTAATTTTTTTTAAAGGGATAGTTGATTGTTCGATTATGTAAAATATTAATAAAAATCATATAATATTTATTATACAAGGTCAAAATTTGAGAAGAAACAAGCTGGATTTGGGAATTGAGGCTAATAAAGCCAAAGGTGAGTAAATATCACTCTGTTGGATTTTAGTTAAAATTTAAATGGTTAAATTTATGTATTTGGCTGCATGATTAAATTGAATGGATATGCACTGATGATGATGTGACTTTGTTTTGGTTGGATCTCGAGTTAATTGTGGTTTGACTCGAAGTATTCGGGTTTTTAAGTTTGTTTTAGATTTAAGGTTGTAAATAAGAGAATGTTTTCATTTTAATGTTGTTAAGGGCTTAATGAATTCCGGTTCATCAAATTTGGAGTGAAATTAAAATGGATAATTAATGAATTTAATTAATTAAAGATTTGGGTTACTTAATTTAGTAATGAAGGGTTTGAATTAATTAATAAATTAAGTTTTAAGTTAATTAATTAAGTGTAAGTATTTCAGAATAATCATTTGATGATTAATAAATAATTACTTAATGAAATTAATAAAATATAATTACTGGTGTAATTAATCAAGCGATTAATTAAGATGGCTAATTAAGGATCGATTCATCTAATGAAGTAAACACAAGGGGTAGATAATTTCAGTTGGAGATAAATCAAGTATGATTAATACTGTGGTTTAATTAATGTAATTAATTCAGATGAAATGAATTAATTAAAATACAATTGGAAATCATTAATTTATAATTTATGATATAATTAAAGATTGATAAATTGAAATTGATTAATCCATAATAAGTGACTTACGAAGAATTAATTTATATAAGAAATCAAGAATTAATGTAAGTAATTAAGATTGCTTATTGACTTTGGTTAAGAAGAATTAATATTGTGAAATTAAATAAGGATAATTACTTGAATGTAATTTGTAAATTTTTATTCCAGGGTGATTAATTAAGAAGAATCATAAAGGGTTGATTTATTAATTGGTTTGGAATTAATAAATGTTAAATGAAGGAATCTAAGTAATTGAGGTTAGAAATTCAATTAGAATCAAATGAATTAATTCGGAAGTGATCAATTTGCTTATGGATGATTAAATGGTATGGGATGTTTTGAAATAGTTGATATGTTTGATATGAAATGTTGTGTATTCATTTGGATAAATTGGGTTAGAATCACAGGAGACTCGAAGAGGCCGGGATTGGGTATTGGGAAATACCCGAAACCACTTCGATTTCTTATAAATTGATATGTGAGACTAATAGGCAGGAATGAAATGATTTAAGTGAAACTTGATTTTTTTATATAAGTTTGGTACTTAGAAATTTATATGTGAAATAAGTGATGTCTATAGTGAACTGTAGCTTTGTGAATTGATATGAGTTACCTGGGTTCTATATAAGTTATATGCTTTGTATTCCATAATAGATGGGTTTACTCACGCTGGTTTCCAGCCTAACCCGGGTGTTACTTTGGTGTAATGCTCGGGTCAGACCGAGTATTACAGATTTTCAGGTAGGTACGTTTTGGAGCTCAGGAGGCGAGCTGGACGGCAATAGCATATAGAGTATTTCCGCTGTATTTATATTATTGTTAGTCTGAGACATGATAATTGTATATATTCAGTGAGTGTATATATGTGAAACTCTGATGTATATTAAATGTAATCGACATATATAGTATTCTGTTGTAAACTGTTATTATTTATTATTATATTTTATCTACTGGGAATGTGAGTTGTTGATGTTTCTGTTCTTCTTCTTCTATCTCTTTCTTCGTTTTCATAACTATCTAGAATTTTCGGCTTCGGGAAATTTTGGGTCGTTACAGGGTCGTACCCGATATTATTTTTTTTTGAAATTTCGTATCGTTCTCAATGACATTTGAACAATACAAATGTTGCTAAAATTGAACGACCTAAAAAGTGGACCATTAGATCGATACGAAAGGCGCACGGCTGGATTGATACGAAGTTGTATCTAAGCATCGATACGAAATACATGCGGTTGGATCGATACGAAGTGGTATTTTAGTATCGACACGAAATGCATACAGCTGAAATGATACGAAGTGGTATTTGAGTATAGATACGAAATGCACGCGGCTGGATCAGTATGAAATGGTATTTGAGTATTGATACGAAATGCACGCGGTTGGATCGATACTAAGTGTATCAGAGGACCGATACGAATTGGATGTGGCTAGATCGATACGAAGACATGGATACAAAAATCATCATATTTTCTGGATACGAAAATATCGATACGAAAATCATGATATTCTCATGGATACGAAAATCATCATATTTTGTAGATACAAAAACATGGATACGAAAATCATCGTATTCTTTGGATACAAAAATATGGACACGAAAATCATCATATTCTTTATATATGAAAATCATCATATTTTCATGGATACAAAAATATGGATATGAAAATCATGATGAATGTAGCGCCTCTTAGATCTGGAGCAATCGGAATAGAATAGAAGGAACCACCGGACGAAAAATATGGACCTTCTCCTTAGATTTTTGCAATCCAACGACGGTAGTAGATCGACAGAGCAGGTGAGAAGCAGGGTTCTCTCAATGAAAGAACCAAAGTGTTTGTACCAAAATTGGCTACAACTCTCTTCGGATGTTTCTTAAGAGATAAAATGGAGAAAGTAAATGCAAAATGAGGCAGATCTAACAAACACACCAATCAACAGATAAGAAAAAAATGTAGAAACACACAAATTTAGAGTGGTTCAGTATATGGCCTAACTCCACTACGGAATGATTTATGTTTTATTGATTATAACTCGCTGGTTACAAAAGATTTACAGAAGCACAATCGAAGCACAATAGAAATTTTGGCAAAGTATCTGCATAAAGAGGCCAAAAGTCCATTTTCTATTAGTCCAAGGTTGCTATTTATAGGTGTATGCAGCAAATATCTAGCCCAGACCTCGGAGGACTTCTTCTCTCTTGTGGGTGGGCCCATAGGATCAAGTTCATCTGGTTTTGGCTCGAAATGGGAGCGATACGAATGTAATTCGTATCGATTAAGAATTGATCGTTTTTGGCTGAAATTTATCTGGTACATTCTTGACGTTGTAGGCAAGCTCTAGTGAAAATTTCATGGCATCTGGACTTGTAGATCTCGAGTTATGATCGATGCAAGTTTATATTTGCAAGACATTGTTGAGTTCATATTGCTCTAGTTCGTATCACTCTGGTTCGTATCGATATTTGAGATCATTTCATATCGATGGCCTCTACCCCTTTTCATGTTGATATAGGCATCGATTGAAGATCGACTTCGTATCAATACCTTTTAGCGGTTATCTTATATCGCTTATGGGTGGTATTCTTCGTAGCGATCGTTGACCAATTGATACGAATTATGTAAATGATGATCGATATGAGCTGTGCATTAGTGGAAGCGATACGAAATGTAACTAGGCGATGGATATGAACTGGAGTAGATGTGATGGACACGAAGTGGTGCCTCTTTCATGGATACAAATTAGAGCTCTTTTGATGGATACGAACAAGAGGTGTTTCACTTGAGAATTGATGGTTACGAATTTGCATGGAAATGAAATGAGGCTTCCTTCATGCATCTTGATCGATCAATATCTTGAGCATCATACTCCGATTGACCTAAAATTTGGAATATTGGCTCTCATAGCTTTGCTTGTCGTGTCTTGTTAATTGTAGCTTGATCCAGACTTAGACAAAATTTCTCAATATCCATAGTGCACCTGTGTATAACTGATCTTCAAGACGGACTGTCCTTGGTTTCTAGTCAAGTTGGTGTTACGGCCTTGCCAAAAGATGGGATAATAATCATCATACACAATAGTCGATGACCCTCATTTGATTCACAACTCATTAGGGTCCATAGATTCTTGTACCTACCAATATTAATAAGTGTAGGTAAAGACTCTTTCCCCACTAACCTTTACCTACCAGCATCTAACAATTCAACATTGGTAGCAAAAATATATTAACCACCATTATGCTAGTTTTACCTCCACTTACAATTGGTAGGTAAAGACCCCATTTTCTTGTAGTGGTAGGAATTAGAGTTAGAAATTTGAATACATACAAACACACACATATAAACATGTGTACCGATTAAAAACATAAATATCATAGGGTAACGAATAAAGTATACTAAATAAATATATAGCGATACTTGTGTTAGTTATAATTAGGACGACTAGTTATTAATAGCATATTAACCCATATGATTGGGGGTTTAGATAGAAAAGTGGTAGTAACTCCAAAAAAATTACGAACAATGATTGCAAAGTTAGTAGCTGCAAAAAATATGTAATTAATACGACGTTCCAGTAATAAATGCAGACATAAATGCATTGAATGAGACTGATTGCAGAATTAAACATGACCTTTGTAGAAAAATGGAACAGGCTTTATAAATTGAATTTAAAACTGATAATTAAATTTCATTAATGATTGTCTAATTTGAAATAATAATGACCATTTATTATGAACAATTGACATTTATGGAGTGGAGGAGGAAAATAAAGAATATCCGTAGTGAACGTTAAGATAGAAATATGTTTACAGCTAATAATTAGCGGGATTCTAGTAAATAAACTTAGGAGGCAAAATAATTTTCATAGTCAAAAATTATATAACCTCAATAATATATTTAGGACAAGTGGGAATTAGTGGACTTAGGCAATATTTAAGTCTAGGATAATTGGTTTGTTTTAGCATGGGTTGGGATGCGAGGTCGGTAGAGTTACACAACGGAAGTCTGCTCTTCACCTAGAGGCTAGCAGTAGTTGTGTATACGTACTACTGATGTGAGACATCTCCAACTATAGGACCTATAGGTAAGGGATATACGTTCGCATATAGGTGTTGGAAAATATACCAAAGGTTCGCTTTAGAGTTGAAGTATTAAATGGCTCGGTACCTTTACGGATATCAAGGGGTTTATTTTGGGGTGGAAGGTATTAAATGGCAACTGTGTCTGCCTTCTTATTACATAAGTAGTCTTAGATAACCTACGAAGATACTTTATAGGTAAATTTGGCCTACTTCATTTCTAAATTGGAGGTATTAAGTAAGTGGAATAGGCATTTTACTTAAGTTATATAAGGTAAGTCTAATTGCGATTATGGTTGTGAGAGCTCAGTGGGCTATATTAGTATTGTTGTTTGCTCGATATTCAATAGTAGAGCTAGCATATAACTTTGACCACAGGTAGTTTTGAGAAGTCGTTAGCAAAAGCTTGGGTTATGCCTTGATAGATTTTGCTTCCTACCAGTTTAAAATCCGTATAGGATAGTCAAGACAAAAAAGTTTAATTAGTTATTTGTATGTCGAAGATGGGCTAGTTAAACCTTAGATAAGTTATTGAGATGCGTTACTAATACGGTTGGTTAAATTTTAAAGTTGTATCTATAGTCATTAGCCTTTGTAGCTAAGGGCCAGGTAATCAGCATTTAACTTATGGGGAGGGCCACTTCAAAGTTGAGGTATTGAATGGTCGTTGGGTCTGCATCCTTCCTATTTAAGAAGTATTAAGTGGATGTGGTTTTAGTTTGAGTAGTTCAACTATGTATAAGCATATATGTAGTTATACCTTAGAGAAAGTTAGATATATCATACACAATAGTGGAATGGAATTGATAATCCCGGAATAGCGGTCAAAACATTTAAATAGAAATCAATCGGCGTAAATTAGTGTTATGGATAAAACATGTAAATTACAAGTCAGTAGAACATTGTTCCGACCCCTCCTCGTTGCATTCCACAGGATAGAGTTAGAGGGACAAGCATTGGTGCAAGATGGGAACGTTAGATGGAGAAGTCTTCTCATTCATGATCAACATTGACAAGGCAATTAGATATCCAAATGATATCGATTCTAAGGTAGTAGCCTTAGTCGGCATATATATGTTCTATTATATTTTTCTACTCCACTGTGAGTTTATGTAGATAGCTCTCTGATATACTTATGTTTATTTCAGGTTACCAATAACAACTATCCATACCCTAGTGAACTTAGGGTTCGATTTAGTTGAAATTCATACCGTTTAAGCTGCTGGCTTTACATTCGGTATCAGAGCTTAGGTTAGTTGATCATAGGAATTAGGATAAACTGGGAGAACTTATTTTGTATTTTTACCAATAATTAGATGTATTATATGCCAAACTCTATGAATTCCAACTATAGAAGGAAATATGACCAAATTCTGAAATTATGGATGTGGCAACTACGAGTTGGAACGAAAAATGGAGTTAAATTTATAAACCTACCCCGATTACTCCATAGAGTGTTGGCTGTACCATGAGGCGTTGAATAAGAATAGAATGAGCATGACATATAGAAGGATCCCAGGAGCTGGATGGTACTTAACTGGGCCTAAGCTGCCTTAAGACAAATGATTTCCATGGATTGCTGACTGAAGACATGCATTTCATCCAGTCATGTAGGAATTAAGAACCAATATGTTACAAGCATATAGAAGTAAGATGTGAATAGTGATTGAGAAAGTTCCTACAAGAACGTGTGCATTAATCACTATAGGAGGTTAAGAGTAAAGGGAAAAGAAGGATAGTCCTTTTCTAAGTCTGACTTTATGTAAAAGAATTTAACAAATAGATTTCAAAAGTTTCTTGAAACATTTTGAATAGGTTTAAAAAAGGTTAATTTGAACTATAGGACCCAACCATTGAAAAGAAAAAAAGAAAGAAAACTTTAAGTAGATATTCGATATTCCTAGTGAAGTTTAAAATTGGTTGGGTCAAAATATTTTGATTTAAAGGGTAAAGGGGTTTTTCATTTTTAAAATAAAGGGAAAAGAAAGCATATGTTTGGCTCGATGATTTTCCTAGTTTTGTAAATTTATAAGTTCCTTTTTGAAATTCTTTCTAAGGGGTAAATAAATGGAAATGGCACTTGATTGAAATAGTTAAAGAGAATAAAAGGGTAAGATGCCCGATAGTGATGATAGGAAGAATATTCTCGTATAAGGAAAATATAGAGAGAAAAAAACTGAAACAGGTTTATACATATCTCTTTTCCTGTTAATAAAGAAAAGTTCAATAACTAAAGCAATAGGTGAATGCACTATAATGAGTCAATAATGAAAAAAATAAAGAATAAAAAGAATGATGTAAAGAAAGCCACTTAAAGATAATTTAGGTAGGAGAAATTTTAATAATAGCAGTACTAGGAAATTTAAGCGGAAACAACATTCGGAATTTATAATGAAATAGAATTAATAATCTAATTAAAAATAATATACGAGATAAAAAATAAGGAAAATGGGTAATTTTCTTAAATATATGCAGAAATTGTGCACATCATTTAAAAGTCCACTTATACGCTATTAGAATCTCCGAAAAGATTGAAAGCAGAAATAAAATGAGTACTGGGAAAGTAATAGGATTAAAGTTATCCTTATAAACTCTAGTTTTTATTGCTTGAATTTATGGAAGATGTTTTTGAAAAATGGTAGGTATGACGATTGGGTTGTGGGAGAAAATAAACGTTTTGAGTTGAAAATCCTACTTTTGAAGATGTAAGTCTCTGCTATAGGAAGTCCTTGTAAGGGAAAGTTGATCAGAATGGGAAATTTTCATGGCTTCTTTTGGGAACCAAGAACTATTAAATTTAATAAAAAGGTTTCTAATTTATATTTTTGTAAGACGAAGGCTTTTGATGAAGTAATTCTTAACCATGAAGTTTTAATTTTACAAAGAGTAGGGGAAACCAAACTAATTTTTTATATGTAGTAGATAAGGATGACTACCTAGGTAAGACGGAGTAAAGTTTTAGCTATGAATAAAATATCTACGAATGCTTATAGGTAGTAATGAGGAATCCCTATTGAATTTAAGGAATATTAGTAATAACGTAGTAATGTTGATTAGACATGGATGGAAGCCACAAGAAGAACCATCAAAGGAAAGGAGAATGGTATTAAAGTACATTTTTGCGATTCATAGTGTATACTCGCATAAAAGATCAAGGAAAAGGAAATTAAATAACAAAATTTGATAATACTATCAAGAGATTCTGATTAAAGAAGATAGTAATATGATTGGAGAAGAGGTAATGGGAGGGCAAACACACACAAACAATGTTGGTTGACACAAGGTTAAAAAAAGGAACATATGTGGTGGAAAATTTATTCCACCAAGCCAATTTTCCAACGAATTATTTTAAATGTGCATACTTTATATTTCTGGCCAACTACAGCATAGGAATACATAGTTGTAAATAGTTTATCCCAAAATAGGTTATAATAATTGAAGAAGCGGATGGTTCTTATTTATTAGGATTCAATGAGGTAAGTTAAAACATGTGGGTATTGCAGAATGACATGCTAGAAATGTCCATATTAATTAAGTAACAAGTGGTAAGGCCTCAACATCATCAAAACCAGTTGATGATAAAGAGCAGCTTCCACCAATTGTTTCTTTTTAGGATATTTTCTTTTCAAGGCAAGTTGTATCCTTTTGGATATTGAAAAAGACATATGATACGATATGAGATATGCTCCTATTTTATTAATATGTTGATTTTGTGGATGAGCATATACTGCTATATAAATTAGAAAACAATATAAATAAAGAAATGTCATAAGCACGCTTAACTAGAAATGAATATAATTAAGGCTAGAAGTTTATAAGATAAATTAGGAAATTAAATTAGGAACTAGATTTAAAGAATGGTTTAATCCCAAACACTTTAGAATTTTGAAAATATTAAATTTTAGCAACCAAAGGAGAGGAAAATGTTGTTGCAAAACCATGAGCCATTATTCTTATTCTTTAAAATATAAAATTTATAAATAGGCTTGTGGTAATTTATTGTTCTAAAGTAAAAGGAAAGGTTTTCTCAATCTAAAATTAACCGCCATATGCTAGGGTCAATCATATGCATTAACTCATTGACTAAGTCCCAATTACGTTAAAGCGTGGTAAGATTTGTTTTAAGGATGGAGAAGCAAATGTTTTGAAAAGTTGTGTTCAAATTCTTTTGAAAAAATTTAATTTTCAAACTTATTTTAAAAATTTGATTGGAACCAAAAATGGCTTTAAATTAGAATAGAATAATTTCTAATTTTCAAGTGCCATATGCTTAGCATAGAGAGGGTCAATGGGTTAGTGGATATGAATTTTGTGGTGCAATAATGATGGGACTAACCGAAGCATGGAAAATTACAAGGAAAAAGGCCGTTTTAGCTTTAGAAATTTCTATTTTCATAACTCGTGGGTAGTAAAGAAAATTTGTTTTTATAATAATACCATTTTGAGAATCCAAAAGTAAACCTCCTTATGCAAATTGTACTTAGAAAAATTGAAAAAGATTTGGAGGCAAAGAGAAGGTTCCAAGGAATAATGGAACAGACATCAAAATGAAGGATGGAAATCTAAAATTCTCCGTCTAAATTCCAATTAGGTATAGGAGTATAAATTTAAAAAAACTAGATTTTCAAAAAATTTAGATGTAAGAAATTGTGTGTTAGGTATAGGATGGTAGGGATTGGACGCAAAATTGGTTGAACCATAATCATATTTGTAGGGGTGTGTGATTGGTTGTATAAAAACAAAGATTTTGGATTTTGAAAATTTTCAAACATATAGATTTTCCAGTATATGTAGGTTGTTTGCATCATATTTTCTCAATTGTTTTAAAAGAATGCATTCGTATAGGAGGTGCCAATTTAGTATTATTCTGTATACATATCATATATGTTATGACCACGCACTTGTACACGATTGGCTACAAAATTGATTATACAATAATTTGTAGGACAGTTTAAAAGGTTGTGCTATGTTACATGATCCGGCCCTTTGGGAATTTTAGGGTATGGAATTCTTTCAAAGGAAGAATGTAACATCCCATAAAATGAATAGTATTTAGTTAAAGAGAATTAATAAATAATTAAATAAGGCATAAAAATGAAATTTGAGAAAAGAACTTGGCACTGAAACTCGCACCATTGTGTTTATGGTGATTTTCTGAGCAATTTTCAAATATGATGTTTTGCGATTGGATTTCAAACGAATAAGTTATAAGCTTTCAAAATTTTCAAATCAAAAATGATTTAAAAGGAATAAAAATGAAATAAATAATAGTAACCGCATGGACCACACTGATCGACCCCCTTCTTAGGTCGGTTGACTGCCATAGGGGAGCAGTCGAACGGTTGAAGTTACGGCGGTTAGGGTTGAGCCTCGGCCTAACGGCCTGTATTTAATTAATCTAATCTGATAGATTGGATTCATTCGAGCATCTATAAATACAGGCCTAACCCTTCACTTTTCTTCTCATATTTTCTAATCAGAGCAGCGTAGCACAGCCATTTTGCCTTCACCGCTATTTCAAGAAATTATAAAACTACTATATATATGACTAACAACATTTCTCGACTTGCTCCAAAAGCCGTCGCACCATGAATTTTGGATCATTAATGTTTTTAAAGCATTAACATCTCAAAGACTAAGATAAACAGAAATAATCCTAAAATGTATCACATCAGCAAGATAAGTTAACTATCCAAAACAAATCATAGCGGAAGAAATAAGATATATAAATATCACGAAAAATACCAGTCCTAGAAAATAAGAAATTATAGTTTCAGAAAAATGTCAGTACGAAATCCAAATCAAAGTACATGGCAAAATATATCCCTCATAGTCTAATGCAATAAAATAACTGTACAGATATGATAAAATGATATGTAAGGAGAATATGTGATAAAAGCAGAGTCTAAGTGAAGCATGACCCTCTTCAAGTACCCAAAACGCGCAAATCACCTAATGCCCTATCCACTCGTGGTGGATAGAGGAGGAATGGGTCAGATCAAAGTATAGTGAATGACGACCATTTCAATAAGATGATTAAGTACAATTAACTAAAAATCTACTCTAAGTTATATAGGATGTGTAACAAGTGTCTATAAACTTCTAAGGTAAACACCTAGGGATTCTTATCGTACAGAATGGGTTGAATCTACTGATGGAACCTCACATTAATGGTCAGCCAAAATGAGAACAGTTATACCAATATGCCACTTATTACATTACACCGAGAGCTTTATAAGAACTCCCATTAGTACTGGATTCAAATTTAATAATATCTATAATCACTTATTGTACTACACCGATGTCTACCCGTACCATATTTCATTAGAAACGTGCGTACTTCAATCTCCTATTCGTACCAGGATCCCTCAAAAAGTGTCTCGGACAGTGCTGCGCTCACTGTATGGAACAACCCTGAGCCTACTGTGAAATGAATCGCCCTAATCAATTGTGTTTATGCTATATAAACCACCCATACCAGTATCAAACATCGTAAAATGTTTATCTCAAATTAGCTAATAACCAGTTCACTAATTGCATAATTACATACTTAACAGCATAATTTTATCTCTTTACTTTTGGCCTTAGGCCTAAAACAAATTTGTGCATTTTTAACTTGGACGGTTGATCCAGGACATCCCCAGGTCGACCGCTACCGGTCAACTGTGGCTATCCAAGGTCAACTACGTTGTTTTTGTTAGGGTTTGATGATTTTTTTATATCGATTAGTTTTTAATTAATGTCACCAACTTAGGTCGATTAATAACTACTATTAATCCTAGTTTCTAGTTAATCGGTTTTCCAGTTTAGTCAAGTTTAGGGTTTGTGAATTAGGGTTACAAGTTAGCATTAACAGTCCAATTTACACAATTTCACAATCAAATTTCAATTTAAATTATAAGGTTTAGGGTTTAGCCAATTCAATTTCAAATTAACAAGTTAAATAGGGTATCAACAATCCTAACTACTTAAAAAAATTTAAATCAACTGTATTAACCCAATTATTAAATTTATGCCCACTCACCATTAACCTAAGCTCTACATCCAAGAAAAGTAGCCTTTAATCAGTAGCTCTCTTCTAGATCTCCTTAGTCTCCTCCTTGATTGCTTACCTTGCTCCTTAATTTGATTTTAATTTTGATTTGGATTATAGGATTTGACAGATTTAGGTTTTGGTAGAAATTTTGATTGGATTTCTCTATTGTATGTTGAATAAAAGAATTACGGTTAGATTAATACTAATGGCCATTGGATTACCCTCAGTTGATATCTCAACCACCTATTAACTACTTCATATCCAAGTAATCAATCTTGGCCATCGATTCACCACGTTGCAGATCGATAATCTCCCAAACAACAACGTGTAGGGTCGATCGATTTTAGGGTTAGGTCGACCGCTACTAATAGACCTAAGCCTTAATTAGGTCGACCTGACCATGTTAAATTTTTATATTTTATTTTCAATTTCTCGTTATCATTCAGCTGCTAATAACTCTCTTATACTTACTTAGATTTTGACAGGTTATATATGAAAATCGTTCAAAAAATTACTACGAAAACAATCGTGCAAGTTTTGCAGCCAAATTCGGATGTCTAAGTAAATTCACTTATAAGTCCTTGTTTTTGTTTAATTTAATTTCCATTTAAAATTTCTATTAAATTTCCAACGTGTTACATTCTCCCACCTAAAAGGGTTTCATCCCCGAAATATCAAAGGGCAGAACAATGTAACTCACACCCAGTAATCAATGCTATCATCCACTTACTCATCTATCATCCACGTGCAACCCTAGTCATTAAAAAAATTTCTAATGCAACATTTACATATATATGCGATATGAGATGCATGTGAATCTATACTAGTGCAAAAGTAGTCGGTCTACTGATCTAGTCGGCCTCATGTTTTGCGACATGGTCATGATATGCATCCTATGTGTGCAGCATCCTATACTATATACTGAAAATTCTATATGAATGCACAACCATCCAAACGCATGTAACATCCATATGCGTAACATCCACTAGCACTTCACAATAAGAAATGTCATCTAGAAATATATAATTGTGTGTACCTAAAGGATATACTTTCCTAAGTGTAGAAGTATACAAATGTAAACGATACATCCATAAAAATCCATATTCATCCATTAGCATCCATCACCTATAACATGTTGTTTGCATCAGAAATTGGGACAAACACCCAACAGAGATTTTTATCGAGAAATAAATGAAGGGTATAAAATATAAACCAAGGAAGCCGGTAATTTTACAACAGAAAGTAAGCAATAACGATAAGATAATGATTGGTTCGGCATTGAAAGCCTACGTCCACTTTGAAGAAAATAACTTTATTAAACACTTGATCTCTGAGCACAAGAGGATGGATCGGAGTAAAACCCCTGGTAACAAAGAAGTGTCAAGTGACAAGCATCATAAAGATCCTTTAAATAAGTAATCAAGTCTACATTTATAGGGGAAGATAGTGAAATATCTTATTGAAATTTCGGTAATGGAGTCTCCAGATCCAAAAGAGGTCAAGATATCGATCATGGGTCCCAAACCCTCGAGAATAACGATCGGTGTCGATCGTTATATTGGCTTGCTTTGGCATGTGATAGATATGGCGGGCTCCACTCTTCAGTATATTGATGATCCTAAAGTTTCATCTGTATTTGACTATTAGATTTTGAGATATCAATCATTTTTCATTGCTTTGAACTATAATATGTATTCGATACAATCCATAATAGGTGAACATGGACTATACCTAATCCATTTTTAGCATATCAAGTATTTTCAAATTTTTATCGTTCTATCGGATTCGTCTTCTGCTTTCACCCTACCAGTGCTTCATGTTATCATCTATGCCTAAACTTTGGGCCTCATTATTGTTAATTTGACTTGTCGATCCCTATGGTAGTCGATTCTAACTTGTCTAATTAGTTCGAATATAGCCTGGCTAAAAGGTTGGTTAACACTTGCCCCTAAAAGAATATCTTATTTCAACATGACGTGCTTTGAATTAATGCAAGTTAGAGTCACCGAAAAGGAATTCATTCAGCCAGCAGAAAATTTTCCATTTCTTCGATGAATTGCTTTCCTTGAAGGGTCATATCTCTTTTTGTTTGACATGACGATTGAATGATTTTCAATAGTATATATTCTAAATCGTAATTTTCCAATTAACATATATGCCCAATTTCGTTGGGCCAGTAGGTCTTGGTTATCTAATCTGGTTCTCTTTCCGGTAACTCTAGGTGAGAATCCAATTTATGTCGATTTCAAAAAACAAATTTTAAGGATGCACACGTGCACATTCATGTTCACGCTCTTGTCGTTGGCTCTCGAATGTGTTCATATGCTCGTGGTCATTGCTAATCTGGTGGAATGCGATTCACTCATTTGCATTTCTTTTTTTTTCAAGGTGGACTGGCATGAAACCATTGAGTAAATGGATCATACTCGATCGTTTTTTAATATGGATCTAGCCAAATCTGTTTGAGATTGATTTATATCTTATCGTTCTTTCCCCTCTTATTTTTTAATGAAATGGATCGGTATAAATCCACCACGGAACAATCTTGCCCAATCGTTTCTTGGTTTTGCTATCTGAATGAATTATAGGTTTGAAGAACAGATCAGCGTAAGGCCATCATAAAAAGATCATAGCCGATCGTTCATCAATTGGGCTTCCATTGAACTGTAAATTTTGATGGTCCGTATATTATCCTTTATACATACTCGTGTATTTAAACCATTTGCTTTACCTTGCTTCATTTTCTAATCGTCATGAAAAACAATCTTTGTCTTCTTCACCATCGATTCACCAAACCTTCTTATTCAACCACATACTCACTTCATAACTATCTCCACAGATCGACCTAACTCCTTGCTACCTAATCTTCATGACCGCCTTCTCCTACAGATCTTGCTTGGCCCTCAAACTCAAATCGCCACCGCTTTCCCACTTTGATACATAGGTAGGTTCGATTTCCCTCTTACTTGTTAGGATTTAGTGACGAGATGATGGGATCTCTTTCTAACTTGTATAATCCAAGTTACGATAAATCAATTACTCGGAGCAAATGTAGGAGATAGTTTTCAGTCGACCATTCATGGAACTCTCAGCCGATCATTTCTAACGAGTTAGATGTTGTGAATTTGTTAGCATAGACGAAAGAAATAGAGTATGACCCATCCTTAAGATGGATTGGTATTTGAAAAGTTGAAGAGAATTTGGACCGATCTTTATTTGTTAGGGTTCTCGATCGATGGATTTTGGGTCGATGTTTTGAGTTTCGAATTGGAATGAATTATGGACCGAAGTCAAAGGTTGGAGAGCGATCGGTTGTAGAACAATTGGTCACAAAGTGATAGAGTAAAAATTAGCAATCGGAAACATTGGGATTGATCGGTCGAACATTATTTTGGATCAGTTGTTGGTTTAACTTAGATAAACATACTTAAAATCATCAAATTTCAATCTAAACTTCGTGATGAGCTTCGGCTTTTGATACATGAAAGGTCATGCATGACTTGTGATTGAAATGAACTGCATATTAGATATATAAACAATCGAACCGTGGAGCGAATTTAACTAATCCCCGCATATTTATGTTTGTTACCAATGCCTTAGATAAATTTCTAAAGCTCATCCATTTTTAATCATAAAACTCAAACTTCAACATGCCAGCAATTGATCCCAATGACTAGACCGAACCTCTTGCCATTGATGTAGAAAATCGATTGTAACAGTTAGCAATGGCGGCCACTCTGATTCGGACCCCAGAGTCTTGTCACGATCATAGACTTTAAGTCTTAACTGTTTTTATTGCATTGCACGACACTACACCACTCTACACTAACAAACACTTTGTATGGGGGAAACAGGTTTTTTTTTCTAACAATGATTATCTACTGAGTTTAGTAGTCATGTGTTCCAAACACTCAAGGCGTTTTGTTGCCGTGTCTTCTGAATAGATTTCACAGCACAACAGCATAAGTGACAAATCGATCTCTGCACTACTTTCAATGAATTTTTCCTCGGTCATCAAGTAGAACAACCGAAAAGTTCATGTCCATCATCCGACCTCTTCTCTATCATTCTTGTTCTTCTAGCAGAAGTGGTAAACCTTGCTCCTTACATGCTAGAAGACTCTATATTTTTGGAAGATCTGAAGAATTCACTAGCTTTGAACATTAATGAAGCCTCTCTTTGCAGGATTTGTGGCATACATGGGATTCTGTTTGATGACATGAGAGTCCCAATTCGAGATGATAGAGCCCATATGCCCCCTGAAGGGTTCTGTACGCGCAGCAAGTTAATGTGTTCGGCAGGATGCGTCCCACCCTTTAACTCATTCATCCTAGAAATGTTACATCATATGTGCCTAGCACCAGCATAACTGCATCCAAACAGCTATGTCTTGCTTAACTTTACCTGCATGCATTAATAGAGTTCTTATTTCACCCTCCAACTCCTAAAGGCATTCAATTTCTTTTCATCTTCAAGCGTCGAAATGAAAGCCTTTCATTTACATTCCTTAAGTAAGCTAAGAAGTGCCAGATCATGTCGGATACTTGGAACAAGCTGAGTGCCTTTAAAGCGAGTGGTTCTATATTCGCTACTCACCCGGCTTCGCCAAATGGCTGTTAGAAGGACATAAGTGTTACTCCTTGGTTAATTTCTTAAGTGCTTGTAGCCATGTCATATCCTGAACTAAGAAATTTCCCTGGTTTGTGCGGATTCTTATCCACAACCTAATGGGAAACAATATTCAAACCTAGTCTCAACGTGAAAAGGGTTCCATTAAAAATAGAGACATTAAGAATCTCTGTAACGTCCCGTAAATTTTCGTCGATTTAAATTGGTTGGATTTATGAGATTGTGCAATATATGAACGCTAAATTTTAAATACAGCAAATAAGAATTCAAACCTATTTGTAGTAAATTGTATAAGATTCAATAAATTAAGTAGTGGAAAAGATTTTTACCTGGATATACTTTGAATATGAGAAAATAAAGGAAGGTACTAAATTGATTTAACAAAACAAAAAAATTGTTAACTGTAATTGGGTCAATTGGTATGTGATGAAATTAAATGTTGAAATATTATATAGATAAGGATTTAGATGGAATGGATTAATTTATGAAATAAAGGATGGCAACCGTATAAAATGTTAAGTAAGTTAATATTGTCATTAATAAGAAAAACATTACTTTAAGGATAATTAATGCAGTAACGTAAGGTGTAAATGTAAATTACAATGGAAACGTAACCTTATTTCTAGGAAGAAATTGCAGGTAGATTTATGAAATGGAGTTTATGCAATAAATGAAATTGAATATTTCGTAGTATGAATTTAAAGGAATATGGGTAATTTGATTTAATCAATAAAAGACAATAAATGCAATGATGGTGGGTTATTAATAAAAGTGAATAGAAAAATGATTGTTATAGTAAGAATGGAATTCCAACTTGTTGGAATGGAGTAAATACACTTAGTAATAAATTTAGTATAGGAAAACGAAATGGAAATATTGAATTATTTAATTCGTATATATATAGTAAATGGTGATTATTGGATTTTAAATGATAAACTTATTAAAGGTGATCAAGAGTTGTGACCACAAGTTATTATGAGTGATACATATATATTTAATTCATTCAATTGATTTGGAAATCATTGCAATAAATATAAATTAAATGTTACGCTAAATAAATTAAGGTAATAAATGGAGAATAACGTAAATGTTCTTCATAAATACGATGATTTATGAATAAAGAATGGAAATAAAGTTGTATCAATATATCAGAATTTAATTTATGATAACAAGGTTAATTGCAATTAGATGAGTTAAATATTTAAACGGGAATCAAGCTTTATTTATTCGTTTGGATTTAAAATATGATAATGTGAATCTATTTAAATTAATGGAAATTGAATATAACGTTTTACGTTAATTGGAAATAAAGATGGAAACAGGAAGGTTTTTAACTAAGGGAGGGATATGTAATAATTGCATTAATTTGTAAGTAGAAATAAAACGTTAATGAGAACAAGTATTTAAAATTAACCATCTATTTCGCAAATTAAGTTATAACGGATAATCAATTGCAATAATTAAAAATATATTTATTACGTTAACAATAATGAAGTAATATTTGAAATTTAATATTTAGATATTATGCAAATATAAATTTAGATGAAATTGAAGAGATTTACGTAATGAAGTATGAATCCAATGATAAATTTATCTACTTGACAAAAATACATGGAAAGTAAATTTAATTAAATTATTGGAAATTTAATTATAGTTGGTGAATTTAATGAAATTTGAGAATTTATAGATTTTAATTCAACAGTTAAATTTTGTTTAAGTTAGTAAAGATGATTGAAAAATTTATGATTGATAAGAATCGTCAATTATCGAAGTGAAATGGGAAATTTGATTTAATTGACTAATTTTTAATTTAATTAATTAATATAAAAATAGCCATTTTGGTCACGGACTCGGATTTCGACGAAACCAGTTTCATCGGATCCGTAACAGTGAATTATTATAGGGTTCAAGTTTCGCAGCGATCGGACTAGTCGTTTAATCGTACGAATGCAAAACGCCTTGAAATCGTTTTAATTGAAATCAATTTGAAATCAATTTGAAAATATTGTTTTTAGCATAACTTCTTCATACGATGGAATTTGGACGTGAAACTTTTTCCATTGCCTGCAGAATATTTTAAAATACCGATTGTGATATATGGGTTTACCCAATTTTGTTCCGGTGTCAGAACGTGCTTTTCGGGCCATATTTTGTTCCGCACGTTCGTTTATCCGGTCTATCTACTCTATTTCATCCCTACATATAAATAGTAGATTATAAACCCTATCCTCCATCTATTCTCATTTGCTTGTGCATTCATTTCCTCAGCTCCTCCTCTTTCCAATGGCTGCAAACCCTAGATTTAAAATTCAAATTTCAAAAATCAAATCAAAAGTCAACAATTCAAATTCCTCAGAAAAATCTCAAAAAAATATATGTTGAAGCTCTCGACGAGCGTAATTCAATGGTGTGATTTGTTTTTCGATTGGAGTTATCGTTTGCTCAGTATTTTGCCGTTTATTCTCGGCCGTTAAATGGTGGTTGATGATCTTCGCTTGATCGATGAATCGAGGTTACCAGGTTGTGGAGAACGACGAACGGAGCTCATCGGAGTTGGTGGTTTCGCGTTTTGATGGTTAGATCGTCCCCTATAATTCAATTAGGTCAAAATTTTACACACGGTGGCTGATCGTTTCTCGAGGAGGTGATGATCGTGGTTGGTCGGCCGTGAGTCTTAGGTGAAGCAGCGTCGGGGGGAGGGTGTCTCGATGGGTCAGCGGCAAGTATTGCGTGGCGGTGGCTCAGTGAGATTAGGGTTTTGTCCCTGTTACTGTCGCGAGCGTGCTTCCTAAGAAAGGGAGGAGACGAGTACTTAAGGCGACGTGGCGATCTAGTTAGGTTAGTTTTGTTTTAATTAAATTTTATTTCAAACAATTTAAATCGATGTAACTTTCACATACGAACTCCGTTTCGCACGCAATTTTTTTGTTAGGATCATAATAAAATTCCAGTTCTATTGACGCTGGTTTGGACAGATTCTGAGACCGTCAAATTTTTGCGTTTAAATTGGATTTATATTCAATTTAAATTCAAAAGGTGAGTGTTTTAACCCACTCACAACTTTTAAATTTTCTTATGTTTGTTAAATTGATTTATGATATGAGTAGAAATTCATTTATGACTGTTTGGCATGTTTTATTCATCATCCCTGTTAAATCGCATTTATTTAATTCAACTGTTAATTAATTTTATGATTGTATATAAATTGACAGTTAAATTTTATTATTTGCATATAAATTGATAGTTAAACAGCTAATAAATTTATTTTGAATATAAACTGTTAGTTAATAACTGTTATTCATTTTCTGTTATATTTTATATGCTATATATTGATGGTTGTTTAAATTTACGATGATTGAAATAAATTGGTGGATGTTTGACATTGGATGAATGGATGATGTGTCCTATCTTATATAAACTACAAGTTGTCATGCATTTTTCATTTCATTCGGGATTACGGTTTGAAATGATATACAACCGCATTTTATTTTTAAATTCGGATTGAAATGATAAATATCCGTATCACTTGACCATAGGATAGAAAATTATATACAAGCACCGCAGTGTATATATATAAAAAATTATTTTGAAATGATTTTTATGGTTTAGATATGATACGTTTAATAAATATTAAATTTGGATATGATATAAATATATTTTATATATATACATACAAAGTTAAATTGTTGAATTTAAGCTATGTATAAATCTGCTAAATAAAATGAAAAGTTGAAAAATGACATTTGATAATTTATATTATACGATTTAGTATGAGTTTAAGTTCTTGTATATATATAGAGTTATAAATGATTCAAATAAATTAAGATTGAAAGATAAACATGAGATTTAATTGGAATTGAGCTTATTCGAAATTTTAACTCCATAAGTTGATGTAAACTTATTAAAATTGGAAATTTTAAAGGCATGATATTTATAACTGGGTTTAATAAATAATTCTAGTATAAATAAATGAAAGAAAATTTTAGTGCTAATAAATTTAGTTTATTTTAAATGGTTATGGATTTATCATATAAACCTTTCAAACTAAATAATAGGAAAATGGATTGTTGTTTTGAAATTACCAACCTTAGTTTTGAAATTCATTAAATTCTTGAAGTTTTGAAATATTGAAATCGAAGTGTTTTATTTAAACTGAAAGTGAATCTAAAAGTTATGGGTTTAGATTGAATTTAAAGTGAATAAAAAATTGGGAAGGTGTGAAAATTATTTACTTTTAAAGAAATTTTAAATTATTTTATATACTGTTGAATATCCAAACCATTTAAGTTTGAAAGTTATGGTTTTAAAACTATGGATTTCGAAGTATTATGTTGAAAGTTAAAATTCAAATATTTGGTTTCGAGGTATTATAAATTTTAAAGTGGCATGATTTTGGAAAAGAAATATATTTGAAATAAAATGATATCATAATTATTTGGGTTTTTAAAAGGAAATGATATCGTATTTATGGGTTTTAAAAATGGATAATTATAATCTGGTTTTGAAAGTATAATTATTTTTAAAATGATCGCGGTGTTATAATAACGTTTGGTTGTTGAAGAGACAGGGATCAGAAGTTGTCATACTCTCTGCCAACTCCGAAAACCACTTTAACAACCGTGTATGCCGTGGAGATTCCAGAATGAAGTAGGATGGTGGCGACGTTTCATTTGAGGTAAATACGTGGACCCAACTCCCGTGAGTTGGCATAAGGTGGCTAAAAGAGGAGCGAATCTCTGGCCAATGAGGTCATTCCTATGATCGGACGCACTCCTTCGATATTATACTCTGACTTTTGGATTTGGATTCGGTGGCCACTTTTATTTTGATTTGGGGGTGTTGTTCGAGGTGGGCGGTAGCTGTGCGCTGCGCGTTTCCATCAACCCGGATGCGTAATTGGTATATCTACCCTGGCATTGCTTAGTTGTGCCGTGTCACCTACCCCTTATCGCGCCTTGTACGAGTTTGGATTTCTCCCGTAGCCCGTGTGGTATCCTACGGTGGCTTCCAGATCAGGAGGGACTATGATATTGAATGGACTACTGGGACTATTACGTGTTAAGGGCTATATGGGTAACCCCTTAATGCTAAGGAAAAGGTAAGTTTATTTTACAATTAGACACTATTATAATAGCGCAATATACTACATAATAAATAGTTTAACGGATCCTTAGGAGATGTAAATCCCGAGCATCTCTTGAGTTACTGCACTCATATTTATTTCTGTTGATTTAACTTACATAAGATCTTTTAGTTCTGACTCGAGTGTTTTGTCTTTTCAATTCGCTAGGGTCAGTTCGAGCGTTTCAGGATTTGAAGTTTTAGCTCTGGAGGACGAAGACGAAGATTTTTATTACTATTATCTACTATTATTCCACTATACCATTTAATTCCGCTGCATTGATATTTATTGGTATGTGAACTCTGATATTTATTGTATAAAGTAGAAGAAAATATTTGTAAACAGTTTTATGAACTATATATTGATTATTATATTTTATCCTTCCGCTGTGAGATTCTGTTTTATTTTATTTCTTCTCTGTTTTTCTTATCTACCCCATAACAATCCGTCTTCCGTATGGTTTGAATTGGCACGTGTGTCGATTTGAAGCGTGCGAAAAGGCGGGATGTTACAGTTGGTATCAGAGCTATGGTTTTGCGATGAACCTTAGCTTTGTGGGGTTTGACTCTACTAATGGGGTAGTAATACCCTATGGGAATCGATGAGTGTATATATGAGAGAGCGTATTTGTTAGTGTTATAAAAAGGTTTTAATATTGTGTTAATCTGTTCCGTTTTGTATTTATAAATTCTGGTTGGTGCATGGGACGCTATGACATCAATAGGAATTTCTAAACACTTAATAGGACAGACCGATATAATATTTGTTTTTAATATAGGTGAATGAAATAATTTTGCCTATTATATTTTCTATATAAAATAAAAAATTTCAAATGATATCTATATTTGGCTGCAATAGAGTGGTTGTTAGATAATAAAGTGTACAAATAATAATAGAAATAAGTTTGAAAAAAAATAAAATAAATGAACTTTGGAAATTTCGAACTTAAGTTCCAGGGTTTTGAAACTCTTTAGAATAAATTTGGAATATAATAATATTTTTTATAAGTATTTTCTGACATAAATATGTCAATATAATTCGGAAGAATTGTTTAAAGAAGATTTTGGAGAAAATAAGTTTTGTACTTTCCTCTCTCTCGCTGGAAAATAATTTCGATGATGGCAGCCGCATCATCGACTTTCATTTTTGAGTTTCGAAGGGGGAAGGCCACTGTAGTAGTTTTACTGCAGATTCATTTTTGAAAAATATATAAATTTTGATGTTTTAAATATAATTATAGATATATAAGTTGTAAGAATATATTTATCTATTGTTTTAAAATAAATTGAAAATGTAACCCCGTATTTAATTTTAAATTTCCGTTAATTAATTGTTTCAATTATTGTAGTGAAATGAAAAGTAGGTAAATTAATAATTGAAACCCTAAATAAAATAAGAGATGTAAATGCTAAGTTATAAAGGGAAATTAAAGGAAATTTGAAATTTGTAACATATGAAACAAAGAGTGATATTGTTGAACATTAAATTTAATTAAAGAATGATAAAACTTGTATAAGTTCATTTGCATTTTCTTTAACATATATAACTTACCAAAAATAAAAAGTTGAAATGTTTAATAAGAAATGTAATGGAAATTGTACAAGTGAAAGTAGGTAATGAAGTATCCAATGAGTTTTCTATTAAATGAGAATTTAGTGTTATGAACTTAAGATATAATTGAAATTTTACCAAATAAATATAATTAAAAGTAAGTATGACAAATAGATGATTATAAACTTAAGTAATTAAGTAATAAATAAATGAGGACATGCAATAATAAATGAATGAATAATTATAGCGTAATAAAAGAAAATGGCATGACTTGAGTTAATGGTATTGAATAATTGTAAGTAATAAGAAAAATTAAATGAAGCAAACATTTAATGAGTAAATGTAAATTTAAAAGATAAATCACTGTATAAGTAAAAGAAAATCAAACAACAAAGGTATGTAATGAAATTAATAAAAAGTTAAGTTGATAGTTGTTTGGATTGTTGTTGTTTGGTTATGGTTGTTTGGGTAAAATACTTTAAAATTGGATTTGGGGTGAATGAATAAATCTATTTAGTTTTATCTAAGACTGTTGAGTAAATGATACGCTAGTAGTTTGTTCTTTATTCCATACAATTTAAAAGTTTTGAACCCGAACAACTATTTATTTGTTTGATTGTATGGTTGTTTTGTATTTGTTGAGTATGATGTTTGTTGAAATTGATGGTTGTTGTATTGATTTATTGTTGGTAGTTGAAACCTCCTAAATATTTCACTATATATAAATTGTTAACCCTTTGGATTATATAAGTAAAATGCAGGCTATGGAAGCAATTGCTACTGCATTTGGTTTCTTAAATTTAGCGTTAATTGCCCGACAAATAAGTACGTTTCGGATTTCGATTTATAACGATATTTTATATATTTTCCCGGGTTGGGATATAATATTTTGAATATCATATGTGATATTTTGTTATATTTAATATTATATTTTCTCCCGAGCCTCTCCGTACTAAGGAGACTCTGCCAAAATTTTCCGTAAATTTTGAACTTAGAAATATTTTGAAAATGTTTTCCAAACTTTAGTAATTTAAGTATAAAAAGATATAATGATTATAAAATGGGTATATTTTATTTAAGGTAATAATTTTAGTAAATTATTGTTTATTATTTAATATTTTGAATAAGATGTATTGTTATTTAATTCTTCATTCTCCCTTCTTTTTTCTTTTCGGGGACGAAAAGTTTTGAGTGGGGGAGAGTGTAACGTCCCGTAAATTTTCGTCGATTTAAATTGGTTGGATTTATGAGATTGTGCAATTTATGAACGCTAAATTTTAAATACAACAAATGGGAATTCAAACCTATTTATAGTAAATTGTATAAGATTCAATAAATTAAGTAGTGGAAAAGATTTTTACCTGGATATACTTTGAATATGAGAAAATAACGAAAGGTACTAAATTGATTTAACAAAACAAAAAATTGTTAACGGTAATTAGATCAATTGGTATGTGATGAAATTAAATGTTGAAATATTATATAGGTAAGGATCTAGATGGAATGGATTAATTTATGAAATAAAGGATAGCAACCATATAAAATGTTAAGTAAGTTAATATTGTCATTAACAAAAAAAACGTTACTTTAAGGATAATTAATGTAGTAACGTAAGGTGTAAATGTAAATTACAATGGAAACGTAACCTTATTTCTAGGAAGAAATTGCAGGTAGATTTATGAAATGGAGTTTATGCAATAAATGAAATTGAAAATATCATAGTATGAATTTAAAGGAATATGGGTAATTTGATTTAATCAATAAAAGACAATAAATGCAATGATGGTGGGTTATTAATAAAAGTGAATAGGGAAATGATTGTTATAGTAAGAATGGAATTCCAACTTGTTGGAATGGAGTAAATACACTTAGTAATAAATTTAGTATAGGAAAACGAAATGGAAATATTGAATTAATTAATTCGTATATATATAGTAAATGGTGATTATTGGATTTTAAATGATAAACTTATTAAAGGTGATCAAGAGTTGTGACCAAAAGTTATTATGAGTGATACATATATATTTAATTCATTCAATTGGTTTGGAAATCATTGCAATAAATATAAATTAAATGTTACGCTAAATAAATTAAAGTAATAAATGGAGAATAACGTAAATGTTCTTCATAAATATGATGATTTGTGAATAAAGAATGGAAATAAAGTTGTATCAATATATCAGAATTTAATTTATGATAACAAGGTTAATTGCAATTAGATGAGTTAAATATTTAAACCGGAATCAAGCTTTATTTATTCATATGGATTTAAAATATGATAATGTGAATCCATTGAAATTAATGGAAACTGAATATAACGTTTTACGTTAATTGGAAATAAAGATGGAAATAGGAATGTTTTTAACTAAGGGAGGGATATGTAATAATTGCATTAATTTGCAAGTAGAGATAAAACGTCAATGAGAACAAGTATTTAAGATTAACCACCTATTTCATATATTAAGTTTTAACGGATAATCAATTGCAATAATTAAAAATATATTTATTACATTAACGATAATGAAGTAATATTTGAAATTTAATATTTAGATATTATGCAAATATAAATTTAGATGAAATTGGAGAGATTTATGTAATGAAGTATGAATCCAATGATAAATTTATCTATTTTACAAAAATATATGGAAAGTAAATTTAATTAATTTATTGGAAATTTAATTATAATTGGTTAATTTAATGAAATTTGAGAATTTATAGATTTTAATTCGACAGTTAAATTTTGTTTGCGTTAGTAAAGATGATTTGAAAAATTTATAATTGATAAGAATCGTCAATTGTCGAAGTGAAATGGGAAATTTGATTTAATTGACTAATTTTTAATTTATTTAATTAATATAAAAATAGCCATTTTGGTCACGGACTCGGATTTCGACGAAACCAGTTTCATCGGATCCGTAACAGTGAATTATTATAGGGTTTCAAGTTTCGCAGCGATCGGACTTGTCGTTTAATCGTACGAATGCGAAACGCCTTGAAATCGTTTTAATTGAAATCAATTTGAAAATATTGTTTTCAGCATAACTTCTTCATATGATTGAATTTGGACGTGAACCTTTTTCCATTGCCTTAAGAATATTTTAAAATACCTATTGTGATATATGGGTTTACCCAATTTCGTTCTGCAGTCAGAACGGGCTTTTCGGGCCATAGTTTGTTCCGCACGTTCTTTTATTCGGTCTATCTACTCTATTTAAACCCTACATATAAATAGTCGATTATAAACCCTAGCCTCCATCTATTCTCATTTTCTTGTGCATTCATTTCCTCAGCTCCTCATCTTCCCAATGGCTGCAAACCGTAGATCTAAAATTCAAATTTCAAAAATCAAATCAAAAGTTAACAATTCAAAGTTCTCAGAAAAATCTCAAAAAAATATATGTTGAAGCTCTCGACGAGCGTAATTCAATAGTGTGATTCGTTTTTCGATTGGAGTTATCATTTGCTCAGCATTTTGCCGTTTATTCTCGACCGTTAAATGGTGGTTGATGATCTTCGCCTAATCGATCAATCGTGGTTACCAGGTTGTGGAGAACGACGAATGGAGCTCATCGGAGTTGGTGGTTTCGCGTTTTGATGGTTAGATCGTCCCCTATAATTCAATTAGGTCAAAATTTTATGCACGGTGGCTGATCGTTTCTCGAGGAGGTGATGATCGGGGTTGGACCGCCGTGAGTCTTAGGTGAAGCAGCGTCGGGGGGAGGGCGTCTCGATGGGCCAGCGGCGAGTTGCGTGGCGGCGGCTCAGTGAGATAAGGGTTTCGTCCCTGTTACTGTCGCGAGCGTGCTTCCTGAGAAAGGGAGGAGACGAGTACTTAGGGTGACGCGGCGATCTAGTTAGGTTTGTTTTGTTTTAATTAAATTTTATTTCAAACAATTTAAATCGATGTAACTTTCACATACGAACTCCGTTTCACGCGCAATTTTTTTGTTCGGATCGTAATAAAATTCCGGATCTATTGATGCTGTTTGGATAGATTCTGAGACCGTCGAATTTTTGGGTTTAAATTGGATTTAAATTCAATTTAAATTCAAAAGGTGAGTGTTTTAACCCACTCGCAACTTCTAAATTTTCTTATGTTTGTTAAATTGATTTATGATATGAGTAGAAATTCATTTATGACTGTTTAGCATGTTTTATTCATCATCCCTGTTAAATCGCATTTATTTAATTCAACTGTTAATTAATTTTATGATTGTATATAAATTGACAGTTAAATTTTATTATTTTCATATAAACTGATAGTTAAACAGTTAATAAATTTATTTTGAATATAAACTGTTAGTTAATAACTGTTATTCATTTCCTGTTATATTTTATATGCTTTATATTGATGGTTGTTTAAATTTATGATGATTGAAATAAATTGGTGGATGTTTGACATTGGATGAATGGATGATGTGTCCTATCTTATGTAAACTGCAAGTTATCATGCATTTTTCATTTCATTTGGGATTGTGGTTTGAAATTATATACAACCGTATTTTATTTTTAAATTGCGGATTAAAATGATAAATATCCGTATCACTTGACCATAGGATATAAAATTATATACAGGCACCGCGATATATATATAAAATTATTTTGAAATGATTTTTATGGTTTGGATATGATACGGTTTAATAAATATTAAATTTGGATATGATACTAATATATTTTATATATATACATACAAAGTTAAAATGTTGAATTTAAGCTATGTATAAATCTGCTAAATAAAATGAATAAGTTGAAAAATGGCATTTGATAATTTATATTATACGATTTAGTATGAGTTTAAGTTCTTGTATATATATATATATATAGAGCTATAAATGATTCAAATAAATTAAGATTGAAAGATAAGCTGGAGATTTAATTGGAATTGAGCTTATTTGAAAATTTAACTCCATAAGTTGATGTAAAGTTATTAAAATTTGAAATTTTAAAGGTATGATATTTATAACTGGGTTTAATAAATAATTCTAGTATAAATAAATGAAAGAAAATTTTAGTGCTAATAAATTTAGTTTATTTTAAATGGTTATGGATTTGTCATATAAACCTTTCAAACTAAATAATAGGAAAATGGATTGTTGTTTTGAAATTTCCAACCTTAGTTTTGAAATTCATTAAATTCTCGAAGTTTTGAAATATTGAAATCGAAGTGTTTTATTTAAACTGAAAGTGAATCTAAAAGTTATGGGTTTAGATTGAATTTAAAGTGAATAAAAAATTGTGAAGGTGTGAAAATTATTTACTTTTAAAGAAATTTTAAATTATTTTATATACTGTTGAATATCCAAACCATTTAAGTTTGAAAGTTATGGTTTTAAAACTATGGATTTCGAAGTATTATGTTGAAAGTTAAAATTCAAATATTTGGTTTCGAGGTGTTATAAATTTTAAAGTGGCATGATTTTGGAAAAGAAATATATTTGAAATAAAATGATATCATAATTATTTGGGTTTTTAAAGGGAAATGATATCGTATTTATGGGTTTTAAAAATGGATAATTATAATCTGGTTTTGAAAGTATAATTATTTTTAAAATGACCGCGGTGTTATAATAACGTTTGGTTGTTGAAGAGACCGGGATCAGAAGTTGTCATACTCTCTGCCAACTCCGAAAACCACTTTAACAACCGTGTATGCCATGGAGATTCCAGAATGAAGTAGGATGGTGGCGACGTTTCATTTGAGGTAAATACGTGGACCCAACTCCCGTGAGTTGGCATAAGGTGGCTAAAATAGGAGCGATTCTCTGGCCAATGAGGTCATTCCTCTGATCGGACGCACTCCTTCGATATTATACTCTGACTTTTGGATTTGGATTCGGTGGCCACTTTTATTTTGATTTGGAGGTGTTGTTCGAGGTGGGCGGTAGCTGTGCACTGCGCGTTTCCATCATCCCGGATGCGTAATTGGTATATCTACCCTGGCATTGCCTAGTTGTGCCGTGTCACCTACCCTATCGCGCCTTGTACGAGTTTGGATTTCTCCCGTAGCCCGTGTGGTATCCTCTGGTGGCTTCCCGATCAGGAGGGAGTATGATATTAGATGGACTACTGGGACTATTACGTGTTAAGGGCTATATGGGTAACCCCTTAATGCTAAGGAAAAAGTAAGTTTATTTTACAATTAGACACTATTATAATAGCGCAATATACTACATAGTAAATAGTTTAACGAATCCTTAAGAGATGTAAATCCCGAGCATCTCTTGAGTTACTGCACTCATATTTATTTCTGTTGATTTAACTTACATAAGATCTTTTAATTCTGACTCGAGTGTTTTGTCTTTTCAATTCGGTCGGGTCAGTCCGAGCGTTTCAGGATTTGCAGTTTTAGCTCTGGAGGACGAAGACGTAGATTTGTGTTACTATTATCTACTATTATTCCACTACACCATTTAATTCCGCTACATTAATATTTATTGGTATGTGAACTCTGATATTTATTGTATAAAGTAGAAGCAAATGTTTGTAAACAGGTTTATGAACTATATATTATTATTATATTTTATCCTTCCACTGTGAGATTCTGTTTTATTTTATTTCTTCTCTGTTTTTCTTATTTACCGCATAACAATCCGCCTTCCGTATGGTTTGAATTGGCAAGTGTGTCGATTTGAAGCGTGCGAAAAGGCGGGATGTTACAATCTCCTTACTAAGGAACGTCTCATTACCTAAAGCCTCATGGAAGAGTGTCATAGCATAGGGCTACCAGTTACCGCTAAAGTTACAGTGGCTGATCAATAGGACGTGGATGAGGATGAAAGCAATTAAGCTAATACTGTCATGAACCCTGTTAAGGGAGCTCAGTAAGCTTTTGATAAAGATGCAATGGGAGATAAGGGTAGCAACCATGGCGACGGTGACGTGGGATCTAGTTTCAGTGCTATGGTTAGATCTTCGAAAACATTACAGCCCCCTGCTCTTGAAAGAAGAAAAAGGAAGAATCTTGTCTTCAGGTTCCCTAAGAGTCGTCACTTTGTAAAGCCTAAGCTATCTATTGATCCTCAGGTTATCCTAGATTAGTCTGCTTCTTAACCTTCGGAACCCTTAGACGAAACATTTGAGGCATCGTCTGATCTTCCGATACCAGACGTTGTTGATGGCTTTCACTTTACTGACAAGAGAAATGGTGGATCAAAATCTCCTTCCAGAGTTGGGTCTAGAATCCTTTCTACCTCTAGTGGAGAGCTTACTCCAACTAATAAAGCTTCAATGATTAGTCCGTTGGAGGGAACATTGGGATACACACGTTTGCATACACTTCACAATGTAGCATTAAACCTACTTCGAGTCCTTAAATAATTCTAATTCGTTATTTTCCTTTCTTTGTAGGATCAATGATGAGGAAGAAGCATATATTCCATCTCTATAAGAGATATCATGCCAAAACCTTGGTATTTGTTCATGATCATATTGCTAAGCGAGTGGTCATGAATATGACCCTATGAAACGACCCGCAGTTCCGTACCCCTTGAGTCGACACTATTCTCCATCATTCAACTCAAGATGAACGGAAATACAAACCATTTGGGTTAAAGAAGAAGAGTTAGAAGAAGAAAATAGAAAACAACATCAGAATCTAACTATCGCAGCAGAATAAAATATAATAGATAATAAATGATCTTTACACCAAAAATAAATACATCTGTTTATACATTACATCATCAGAGTATACGTAACACACAATCGGACAGTAATCATGATCTGTCCTCACTATCTAAATACATAGCAGAATATTTATCACAAATACGGAAGTACGTATCGCCATCCGGCTCGTCTCCTGAGCTCCTCAGCATCCTTTCCTGTATTCTATAATACTCGGTCTAACCCGAGCATTATAGTTAAATAACAACCGAGTCAGTCTGGAATACTAGCGTTAGAAAACCACACTCAAATTGATTATTAAAGTTTCAAAATTCTATTTAAAACAAAAGCATCTCATAAGACCACGCCACAAATAAACATGTCGGGATTTTACCTTATGGTAGCCAAAACACTTTTTATAAAAATTCTCTATAGAAAGTAAAATAGAATCTAGCTGAAATGCTTGCATCTCAGGTTTCAGCAATAGATGGGCACAATTAAAACCGTAAAGGCACGTAGGGAGAATGGATTTCCAACTAATGACTAGGCACTAGGGTACCACATGTCACAGAACGTGGCCTAGATCACTGTACCGAGGATTAGTCCCAATCCCCTACAACATAAGATCGGGACTACCCCTTACTGGATAACCCCGAGTAAGATCACCCCACGGTTGTGATCAGCAACCACACCATTAAGCCGAAAAAAGGGACATCTAGACAGGATGACCAACCCTAATGTGTGCTACCCACTTAGCCTTGCTGCATAACCCCTGATTTTCAGTCATTCTCGGTTGATGAGGCTTGAGGCTAAGAGTTACCTATTTAGAACACGTATCTTAGAATGCTCATCGCCCACCTGACGATGTTTTGAAAGCATTCATCCATACAAGTCCGCCCCGGGTTCGAACGGAACCGAAGGCGCTACTCCTACTACATCCATTTTGGAATCATCCTCAGGATTAGTAGCGATTCGCCCTTGCACTTCACTGCTCCACCTTCGAATCCAAACTCTTGTTTTCCACACGAAAACATTCAAACCGGATCGAAGTGGTTTTGAGGAAATAAATCCCTATCCCGGTCACTTCGAAACGATCAATGCATTGTCCAATATTGATAGTCGGTTATTTAACTATCAATTAACATTCACAAAGAACCATCAAACAATAAATAACCTCCCAAATTATTTATTATCCTCAAAATATCTTCGCAAGATATATTTCCATATTCATCCCTTTGAAAACAGTTTTCAAACCACACACTTCTCATGGAATGAATTCCTAAATATTTATTTCCACTGAAAACACCAAGCACAAAAAATATAGATTTTTAAAATAATTTAAAAACACTTTATCATAAAATATCCTTTAAAAAAATTTAAATTAAAAATTACTTTAATACTTATTCAAGATATATACTTTAAGAATATCTAAAATAAAACTACTTTGTACGATATAAAACTGAATTTCTAACTTTTAAAACATAATACCAAGCCACCTTTAAATAATTACTGCTATAATAGATTAAAAGAAAATACTTACTTTAGAATTTAAACATTTAGAAATAATAAGTTTTCAAACATGCTTTTTAAAACAACATTAAAACTTTTAACTTATATTAAAAAATTTACTTTGAAACGTACTTGGCTATGCAGGGAAATATGCTTCCCTTTCACATCTTTTAAAAGTAAATCACTATTTATTTTTAAACAAATTTACTCATTCCATTAATAAATTCTCACCATGAATTTATTCTTTCAAACATCCACTGATATATTGCTTTACTTTTATAAACCCAGTTTATAAATTCCAAAGTCTCACTTCTCTTTTGAAAATCCCGATTTTAAACAATTAATCAATCTTCAAACTGATTTCCAAATTACTCCCATTTTGAAATAAATTCCTTTTCTTACTCAATTTTATTTCAAAACCCATAGACTTCAGATTTTATTTCTTAATTATTATTTAAAATCTTTTTGACTGAAAATACCAATTCGAGATTTTTCCCAAATTCCTTCTCTATCTTTTCCAAAAATTTAAATTTTAAATTTAAAATAAATTCTTTATTTCTTTAAATAATAACACTTAAGTTTAAAATTTACTATCTTCCTGTTTATTCAAAATCCCCTTTTTATATTCAGAATTTATTTGTTAAAATTTTAAAATCACGTTTATTCTTTTCTATTTCATTCTTAAATTTATTCAAATTCTCTATAATTATTTCACTTACAAATTCTCTTCCTTTATTTTCTTTCCAAAAATCCAATTTATATATTTTTGGTAACTCATTATACCCAAGTATATTCAATTAAACCATAACATCCGATATTCCAATTATCAATAAAATTCATCACAGTATATCAAATAATCATATCACAAAACATTTAAACAAATCTAAATATTTTGAGGAATCCAGTTGGATCCCTCCAACCTGTCTCCCTGCATCCACAGATGATAGCACAATACCAATTTCATTTCAAGGTGGAATATCGCGGTATATGAGATTAATATAATATCATCCGCTATTATGCGGCGCATAGGGTCTCATCCGCTATATAATGCGGGAATATCAATCACTCCAATATATATATATATATATATATATATATATATATATATATATATATATAACATCACATCCATATTAATGATAAATTAACAATTCAAGCAATCAACCAATAATGTAATTTAACTAACTAAATAAATCAGAAATCCAGTTTGAGTGAGATTTACTCACCTTTGATTTTGTTTTGTCGCCCATTTTCATCTCAACTATTTTCTTCACGATTTCGGACCTTGTACGAACATTGTATGGCTTGTCAATATTCAAACTAACTGGACAATCTATTACTACTTATTTCGTTTAGACTAATAATTTGATTCTAAACTAATAAATTTGATTTTTAACTAATTTTCCCTTTAATAAATTACTTTTGTGACTAAATAGCTAAGTAAGTTTATTAAATAAATTAATCACCTAAATACATGTTTTTAAAGTAAACTAGTAAGTAAAAAGGTTTATATTTATTTTATTATTATTTTCATTTTGAAACTACATATCCTTGTGAAAATAGAATATAAATTTCAAAAATCTAACTATTATAAAATTTTCAAACACTTTAAAAATTCTGTATATTTTTCTCCTTCTGTACATATACATTAAATTAACAGACCACTTTTAAAAAATTTCTTCTGTTGTATATCTAATCTATTCTCTTTTTTTCAGAAATAACAAACAAAAATCTTTTTTATTGTATACACACACACACACACACACACACACACACACATATATATATCTATAAAATTTTAAATTGGAAATAAAATAGATTGCTTTACCTTATTGCCTAGCCCATGACCACCACTGTCACACCCTTGAAACACCACTGCCCCCGCACCTCGAAGACATGCGTACACCTTGACCTCGTGAGCAAGCTTGAGACTTCAAGCCAAATCCTAGCTTGCGCTCGCGATGTCGTGCCTAACTTCCTTACGCGATGCTCGAAATCGAGCCTTAGCTGCTTCCATCGATCGAACGCCACCATAGGGGCACCTCTCCCTGTTGAATACATCGTGACCCCAACATCGACGATCCCACTGCCCGACGCGGCAGCCTGCCCATGCTCGTGATTCACCGCACGTGCTTGAGAACATGAAAAAGCAACGAATATCGAATTTGATTTTGACTGGGAGGGATTTGCGATTTCATTTGGTACTTGATTTTAGAATGAGTGTAACGACCCAGAATTTTGAACAATTTAAATTGAAAATATTTAATTAATTTTAAATATTTAAATGATGGTTTGAATTGAATTTCAAATTATCAGAATGAAATTGGCGATTAAATTATAAAATTTAATCTATTGAAAGTTGAATAAAAATTTAAATCTTCAATTTTAAGCTTATTAAAAATATTTCAAAGGATTGTAAAATCCATATTGATAATACTGAAGATTACAGAAGCTTCAGAATTTAATTTGAAAGTGAATTGTTCAGTTTTGAATTTATATCGTTTGAATTCATATTTAAAAATAGTCGTCTGAGGCACAGTCTCGAAATTCGACGAAACCAGTTCCATTGGGTCCGTAATATTGAATTATTATCGTATTTCAAATTTCATAGTTTTTGGAGTTGTTATGTGAGCGTACGACACATAAACGCGTTGAGATTTAATCGAATTCAAATTGAATTTAAATTTTAAAGAAAAAATTGTCAACATCAGCCACTTCTCTTCCCTAAACCACGCAGAGAATCACGGAGAAAAATCGTGTGAGCACGTTTCCCCCTCGTCCTTAAATCATCTCTGTCTCCCATTTTCATTACAAATATTCAGAGGAGATAATAATAATCATGGCCGAATAAATTATTTCTCGTTCAAAATCAAAATTTAAAATCTCGTTCCTGCTTAGTTTCGTTCCCATTCAATTCGACAGCCAAAGAAACTAAATTTAAATAGCCGAAGCCCATACTACTCAGAAAAAAAATATCCCTAAATCTAAATCCACGAATTCGAAATCGTTTTAGCCGAGAAAATACTCGCGTGACTCAGCAAATCAAGCCGAAGCTCTTCATCCCCAAATCATGAGTTCGCGTACGTGTTTGACTCGACTTGAGGACGTCTTCCTCTCGCGATCCAATTCGCGCCTGTTTGAAGTCGTGGTTGCGACTCAGCGAGGTTGAGGTGAGCACGCAAAGGTGTGGCGATAGATTCGCGACTCGCGTGGCAAGTAGCAGATCGGTGAAGGGGGTGGGTCGAACTCGGAGGCGGTAGGCACTCGCGTGACTCGGTGCAGTGAAGATCAGGTAATTGTTGTAGTTTATTTTAGTTTTTGAAATGAGGTAGTTATTTTTTTTTTAAAATGTTGATTTCGATAGAAAAAAAAAGTTACAGTAAGAGAAACATACCGTTTGTTGCAGAAGTGTAAAAGAAAAAAAAACAGTAAGTTTTAAGTTGGTGATTTCAAAACAGGAAATATATTGATTAAATTCACATTATGTATTTTCAGTTATTTTATTAGGTTATATATATTTATGTATAGATAGATAAGGGATTGAAAGAAAAATGAATATATAAATATATAGTTGCAATTTAAAAATATTGAAGAGTTTTAAGTTATTAAAAGAAAGGGAAAATTTATTTGATAAATCAAATTGTTAGTTTAAAGTTGATAATTAAATGGGAATTTATTTCTAAATTAAATAGTTGCTATGAAATAGAAATTAAATTTTTGACTAGCAGAGTTGATTTGTATAAATGGTTCATTTAATTATTGGCATTTAAAAAATAAATTATAAAAGGAAATTTAGTTTTAAAATTAAATTGTAGTTAAATAAAATTATAAAAGGAGAAATTGGTTAATTAAAACTATCAAAACGAAAAATTGATTATTTGATTGGTTCGAATGTTAATTTATTTGCATAATATTTATACAAGGTATAAATCAAGAAAAATCGAGTCAAGCTGGAATAATAATGGATTGCAAATTAAAGCTAAGGTGAGAACTTCTCACTCAAAAATTTAAAATTGGAATTGCAGTTATTGATTGTTTGCTTGATTGTGATACTAGATATAGTAGGATATATCTATATATATAGCAATATATATATATTGGCATATGTATATATTGCAGTTGATTGATTTCCCGCATTGTATAGCGGATGAGACCCTATTGCGCCGCCTATTAAGCGGATAATATTTAATAAATCCCATATACCTCGATATTCCGTCTTGAAACGAAATTGGTATTGTGCTAATGTCTGTGGATGCAGGAAAACAGGTTGGAGGGATCCAACTGGATTCCTCAACTGCATTTATTTATTTACAAATATTGTGATATTTGTTGTTTATCATATGTTGATATATGATGTTTGGATGCTGTGATTGATTTGGTTGGTGTGTCGCATCACTGGGCCTATTTTGAAGTTTTAAAAATGTTAAGATAATGATTTCCAATATCAAAGGATTTTTAAGTGATTTTTGAAAGTATATGTTTCATTTAAATTTTTGAATTGATTTATTTTAAATAAATGAACGTTATAATTTTTATTGTTATAAAAGTTATTATTTTTGGAAAAAAATACTTGAGTATGATTTTGGAGTTATTTAAACCCTAAATAACGATTTGTAAATTATTAAAAGGATTGGCTTAATTTAAATTGGGATTTTTGAATTATTATAAACGGTTTATATAAAAGATTTATAAAGATTGATATTTATGAATTAAAAATATCGGTATTATAAAATGAGTTTATTAAGTGTTAAAATAAAGTATAAAATGGATTTAATTGAAAATTATAGATTTAAAATTTGTGAAGTTTTAAAGGAACGATTTGGTAAATAAATGAATTATAAGTACTTAACTTATAATATGGACTTTTGGTATATAATTGAGTTATATAAATTAAATTGGATTAATAAAGGAGATTTATAAATCGAAGCTTATAAATTGAAATGGAATTTATAGACATTGTTTGTAAATTCGAAATCCATGGAATTTGATAAATTGAAAGTTGAAATTGGTTAAGGAAGTATATTCACGATTTTGGACAGTGAATATATTATTAAGTAAAATGGATATGTTTTGGGAAAGCGATATTATTAAAAGAAGTTGATTATTTTAACGACGTTTTAAAATGTGTTAAATATCGAAATCATAGATTTCAACATTCATTGTTGAAATAGACGTTTCGAGAAATAGAAGGAAATGGAGGACTATAACACTGTTGTTATAGTAAATGATTTCCGAAAGGAAATGTTTTTGTATAGTATTGGGATTTATATGTCTATTTTAAATTTCGAATCCCTATACTAGTGATTTTGGGTCGTCGCAACGATGTTTTACGCAACATTGGTTTTAGCCCAAACAAATGTGTTTAAGTGAATGTTTTCCTTAAAGAATAAAATATATACTTAATTTCGATATTAAGTATATTGAAGATTTTCCAAGTGTTGAAAATGAAAGGATTTGTGAATTGCTTATTATTTAATAAGTATGGAAATGTTTTCCAATATGAACTGAATATTTTGGGATTTTATCTTTTAAAGATAAATTGAAAATGAATATTAGAAATCGGTTGGGAAATTATATATTCATAGATATTTCGGAATTGTAAATTCACTAGGGAGTTTATAAAAGAAAAGGGAATTTGTTTAAAAATAAACGTTGATTTATTTTTGAAGTATGGGAGAAAATTTACGGATTAGGAACGTAAATATAAAGTAAACCAGTAAGGATTTATTTAATTGGTTTAAATGAACCATTTTGAAACGAAAGTATTTCCGAGTAAGGAAATGATTGAAATTTGTTTTCAAAAGGAATAAAGGATTGATAAGTGATTTGAAAAAAAATTGTTTCAAATGGTTAAAGTGTGGAAATTATATATCTAGTAAAGATATTTGGAAAGTAAATAATTTGGGAAATTATTTGGAATCTGGTGATGTTGAGCATACCTATTGATAGTTAAATATCCGACTATCAATATTTACCTTTAAATAGGTATTTGTTGTGAATTGCTTGAATTGGATGCCACACTTATTTTCAAATAAGCGCTCACTATTCGGGTTAGCCGGGAAAGGACCTTTGGGTCGTATAACCCATTCCGAATATGTGATACGTCGTTATGGATTGCATTTGAAGACCGGTGTTGAAGACCGGGTATTTGTGAAAACGATAGGATGACCTATCGATTGTCTCCGCACCGTTAGCTACGGTATGCAGATTTCCTTTGTGATGGGAAATTCAATCGGGTTTGTGAATACCCGGATTGCAAGGACTTCTTTGGAAGTGCCTTCGGTTACGTTCGATCCCGGAACGTACTTGTATGGATGTGTGTGTTACATTACAATTTGAGATGTAAAGCTGGTTTCTATCAAATACATTTCTGTTGGTGGCGGAGAATTTATTCTCTTAGCTTAACACCCTTCTCTAAGACGTACGAGCTCAGAGGTTATGTAGTTGATGGTTACTAGTGATACATTCCCAAGTTGGTAATGTGGCATATAAGTGCTATTGAGCATTTGTGAATTAAAAGCACAGCTTTTATATAAAGCATTGCTTTGTGAACGAGACTTCTTCAAGCCTCACAGACCGGTTGTGGTCGAAACAGGAATCGTGGCGGCAAGGTTATTTGGGGGTCGCTCCTCCATAGGGTATGTCATTTCCTATCTGGATTATAAGTGGTATCATGGTATGGAGCCCAGATACTTACTTTGTGGACACACTATATTTATTTATTACGGTGTGATGTTGGTTATCGAGCGCTCGGTTTAAGGTTCCAAAGGACCGGGGGATGACATACTCGTGTCAATTGTTACCTAGTTTGAAAGGTAACCCGGCCTTGTGTAGCAGAGATCGAGTTAGGATCTGGGAACGTTTCTCCAGAGGCGTTCTATTTTACTTGGGAAGTTCCTTTGCCCGACCATTTGTTGGAAATCCAAACAAAACAATACGTGCCTTGTACGGTTTTAGTTGTAGAACCTGCCATTTAATATGGTAACTATAGTAAGCATACTATAATGGTAACTATGCTGGCTAAGATTTATATTCTACTTTCGAAATGTTTTCTACACTATGCACTAGTAATAATATCAAATGTTCTTTTTAATGCGTATCAAGCATCTTTGACTATCATAAGGAGAAATCTCCACCAATCCTGCGTTTGCATTGTGTGTGTGGCGGGAGGCCTTATGGTAGTCTCATTTTTAAAAGCATTGCGAATTGACTTTAAAAATATTCCTCTATTTTGATTTTTAAGATAAATAAACTGTTTTGAGTTCTCACACCAGTCTTGCTGAGCTTAGGGCTATGTGATGGGGGGTTCTCGCTTCGCGGTTAGGTGGCGAACGGGAGACTCTTGCCCCCACACGTCCTCTTTTAGGGGGTTGGTTAGGCGTAAGCTGAGACAGTCGAGAGGCTGGCCGTAAAAGCAAGTTTGGGGTACCAGTGTGAGGTTTAAAGATTATTCATTTATTTATTATATGTTGTTCCGCTGCGATTGTGAGATTCTGATGTTGTTATGCTGTTTTCTTTCCGTTCTATTTTCTTTTCTCTCTATTTTCTATCTTTTTCTCTCTTCTTCTGTCTTTTTCTTCTTCTTAAACCCTCATGCTTTGGTTTTCCGGCATTCGATTTCTCGGCAGTTGATACAGTGAACGTATTGATGTCGATTTTCGAAAGTCGAAGAATCGGGTCCTGACAATGTGGTATCAGAGCATATGGTTAAGCGACAACCATGGCTCTGTTGGGTATTACTCATTAGAGATGGAGTCAGTAGTACTCTAGAATGTGTTTGAGTGTAATAATAGATATGAGAGCGTATTTGTTAGTGAATATAAAATTGTTTTATATTGTGATAATTGGTTTATTGAGTGGCATATGAACCTTCGTCAGCACGGTCTGTACAACTATGCCGAAGGGGTTTATAAACACTTGTATAGAATAATTCGACACCGTATTGTTTAAAATTGGGTAAATGAAATAATTTTGCCCAAAACTATTTTTGCATATAAAAGAAATGATTTTCTGTAAATTATTATAGTATATGGTTGCATGGTTGTGAGGTAGTAATAATATTGAACTATTACCATTAAAATAGAATTGAAATCACTGTTATATGAAAATTGAGATAAAGATAAGAAAATGAAATCCATATACAAATGAAATTTAAAGAATGTAAATTATAAATGTGATTTATAATTGGAAATTGAATTCCAGAGAAGTTTTGAAAATGTTTCTGAAAGAATTTGGAAATTTTAGAAATTGAATTCCTTTTTGATTTGAAAATGATTTTCAAAGATTTTGAAAAGTATTTTGAAAGAATGAAAAGCTCTAAACTCTTTTCGGTCGCTGGAAAATAATTCCGATGATGATCGCGATATCATTGGTGTTCATTTTCGGGTTTCCAAAAGAGGAATTGCTGCCAAATTGTTTCAAATGAAAGTTGTTTGGAAAATTTGGGTTTGGTTTTCAAATTCAAAGAATAATTTGAATTGTTTTCCATAATGGTTTTGAAAGGTTGAAAAGACTCTGGAATGCTATACAAAAATATGTATGGAATATTATTAAGTTGAAAATAAATTTGGAGTAATCAAAATGAATTGGAATTGAGTATTGAATTATGGAAATAAATTGAGAATGAATGAATGAATTTACAATTGCTAGTAAATGAAGTAAATTGAATTCATATGGAATTTGCAATCCAGTTTAAATATACGTGGTTATAAACTGAAATTGAAAATTGAATATTGACAACCAATTTGAATTGTGCGAGATGAAATGAATTAGAACTTGTAATGATTTAGTAATTGGAACTAGTTTAAAATAGTGTAGTTATGAATAAAAGATAGTCGATAAAATTCAATGTCCAGAACAGAAGATAAATTGAATTGAATAGGATTGAAATTGTGAATTGAATCCAAATGAAATTGAAATGTAAAATTGAATGAAAATGAATATGTAACTTCAATAGTGAAGTAAAAATGTATAAGAAGCATATGTTGAATAATTTTGTAATGAAATTGGCAAAATGGTTTGAATGTTGGAATTGGATATTATGGCTAGCAGGATATACAGGTGTATAAATGGAAATAGGATTTTGATTTCAAAGATAAAATTGAAATGCTCGACAAAAAGGTACGTATTTCAATTTCAACATGAAATTTGATGATTTTCTTCTCCAGCCACTTGGCTTTCTCTTTTCTTTTTGATTCTGAGGGGCCGTGGAGCCATTTTGTAGTCATACCGAGCTAGCCGCGCAAAGGAGACGCTGGCGAAATTTTTCAAAAATTTAGGGCGTTAGAAAAATTTTGAGAAATTTTGAAAGTTTGAAATTTGAATTTAAATTTAAATATGAATTGTTAAGGAAACAATGTTGTTTGGAACTTATAATTGAAGTTGGAAAGCTAGTTGAGATGATAATGAATCCCTAATAAAAAGATTTAGGTTAGTAAGTTGATAAAACTGTTTAGTTTTGGAAAAATAGTAGACGAGTTAAGGACCATTCTTCCTAACTTGTAATTTCGGGACGAAATTCTTTTAAGGGGGAGATTGTAACGACCCAGAATTTTGAACAATTTAAATTGAAAATATTTAATTAATTTTAAATATTTAAATGATGGTTTGAATTGAATTTCAAATTATCAGAATGAAATTGGCGATTAAATTATAAAATTTAATCTATTGAAAGTTGAATAAAAATTTAAATCTTCAATTTTAAGCTGATTAAAAATATTTCAAAGGATTGTAAAATCCATATTGATAATACTGAAGATTATAGAAGCTTCAGAATTTAATTTGAAAGTGAATTGTTCAGTTTTGAATTTATATCGTTTGAATTGATATTTAAAAATAGTCGTCCGACGCACAGTCTCGGAATTCGACGAAACCAGTTCCATTAGGTCCGTAATATTGAATTATTATCGGATTTCAAATTTCGTAGCGTTTGGAGTTGTTATGTGAGCATACGACACATAAACGCGTTGAGATTTAATCGAATTCAAATTGAATCTAAATTTTAAAAAAAAAATTGTCAACATCAGCCACTTCTCTTCCCTAAACCACGCAGAGAATCACGGAGAAAAATCGTGTGAGCACGTTTCCCCCTCGTCCTTAAATCATCTCTGTCTCCCATTTTCATTACAAATATTCAAAGGAGATAATAATAATCATGGCCGAATAAATTATTTCTCGTTCAAAATCAAAGTTTAAAATCTCGTTCCTGCTTAGTTTCGTTCCCATTCAATTCGACAGCCAAAGAAACTAAATTTAAATGGCCGAAGCCCATTCTTCTCAGAAAAAAAAACGAAATTATCCCTAAATCTAAATCCTCGAATTCGAAATCGTTTTAGCCGAGCAAATACTCGCGTGACTCAACAAATCAAGCCGAAGCTCTTCATCCCCAAATCATGAGTTCGCGTACGTGTTTGACTCGACTTGAGGACGTCTTCCTCTCGCGATCCAATTCGCGCCTGTTCGAAATCGTGGTTACGACTCAGTGAGGTTGAGGTGAGCGCGCAAAGGTGTGGCGATAGATTCGCGACTCGCGTGGCAAGCAGCAGATCGGTGAAGGGGGTGGGTCGAACTCGAAGGCGGTAGGCACTCGCGTGACTCGGTGCAGTGAAGATCAGGTAATTGTTGTAGTTTATTTTAGTTTTTGAAATGAGGTAGTTAATTTTTTTTTAAATGTTGATTTCGATGGAAAAAAAGTTACAGTAAGAGAAACATACTGTTTGTTGTAGAAGTGTAAAAGAAAAAAAAATAGTATGTTTTAAGTTGGTGATTTCAAAACAGGAAATATATTGATTAAATTCACATTTAAGTATTTTCAGTTATTTTATTAGGTTATATATATTTATATATAGATAGATAAGGGATTGAAAGAAAAATGAATATATAAATATATAGTTGCAATTTAAAAATATTGAAGAGTTTTAAGTTATTAAAAGAAAGGGAAAATTTATTTGATAAATCAAATTGTTGGTTTAAAGTTCATAATTAAATGGGAATTTATTTCTAAATTAAATAGTTGCTATGAAATGGAAATTAAATTTTTGACTAGCAGAGTTGATTTGTATAAATGGTTCATTTAATTATTGGCATTTAAAAAATAAATTATAAAAGGAAATTTAGTTTTAAAATTAAATTGTAGTTAAATAAAATTATAAAAGGAGAAATTGGTTAATTAAAACTATCAAAACGAAAAATTGATTATTTGATTGGTTCGAATGTTAATTTATTTGCATAATATTTATACAAGGTATAAATCAAGAAAAATCGAGTCAAGCTGGAATAATAATGGATTGCAAATTAAAGCTAAGGTGAGAACTTCTCACTCAAAAATTTAAAATTGGAAATGCAGTTATTGATTGTTTGCTTGATTGTGATATTAGATATAGTAGGATATATCTATATGTATAGCAATATATATATATATTGGCATATGTATATATTGCAGTTGATTGATTTCCCGCATTGTATAGCGGATGAGACCCTATTGCGCTGCCTATTAAGCGGATAATATTTTATAAATCCCATACACCGCGATATTCCGTCTTGAAACGAAATTGGTATTGTGCTAATGTCTGTGGATGTAGGAAAACTGGTTGGAGGGATCCAACTGGATTCCTCAACTGTATTTATTTATTTACAAATATTGTGATATTTGTTGTTTATCATATGTTGATATATGATGTTTGGATGCTTTGATTGATTTGGTTGGTGTGTTGCATCACTGGGCCTATTTTGAAGTTTTAAAAATGTTAAGACAATGATTTCCAGTATCAAAAGATTTTTAAGTGATTTTTGAAAGTATATGTTTCATTTAAATTTTTGAATTGATTTATTTTAAATAAATGGACATTATAATTTTTACTGTTATAAAAGTTATTATTTTTGGAAAAAAATACTTGAGTGTGATTTTGGAGTTATTTAAACCTTAAATAACGATTTGTAAATTATTAAAAGGATTGGCTTAATTTAAATTGGGATTTTTGAATTATTATAAACGGTTTATATAAAATATTTATAAAGATTGATATTTATGAATTAAAAATATTGGTATTATAAAACGAGTTTATTAAGTGTTAAAATAAAGTATAAAATTGATTTAATTGAAAATTATAGATTTAAAATTTGTGAAGTTTTAAAGGAACGATTTGGTAAATAAATGAATTATAAGTACTTAACTTATAATATGGACTTTTGGTATATAACTGAGTTATATAAATTAAATTGGATTAATAAAGGAGATTTATAAATCGAAGCTTATAAATAGAAATGGAATTTATTGACATTGTTTATAAATTCGAAATCAATGGAATTTGATAAATTGAAAGTTGAAATTGGTTAAGGAAGTATATTCACGATTTTGGACAGTGGATATATTATTAAGTAAAATGGATATGTTTTGGGAAAGCGATATTATTAAAAGAAGTTGATTATTTTAACAACGTTTTAAAATGTGTTAAATATCAAAATCATAGATTTCAACATTCATTGTTGAAATAGACGTTTCGAGAAATAGAAGGAAATGGTGGACTATAACACTGTTGTTATAGTAAATGATTTCCGAAAGGAAATGTTTTTGTATAGTATTGGGATTTATATATCTATTTTAAATTTCGAATCCCTATACTAGTGATTTTGGGTCGTTGTAACGATGTTTTACGCAACATTCATTTTAGCCCAAACAAATGTGTTTAAGTGAATGTTTTCCTTAAAGAATAAAATATATACTTAATTTCGATATTAAGTATATTGAAGATTTTCCAAGTGTTGAAAATGAATGGATTTGTGAATTACTTATTATTTAATAAGTATGGAAATGTTTTCCAATATGAACTGAATATTTTGGGACTTTATCTTTTAAAGATAAATTGAAAATGAATATTAGAAATCGATTGGGAAATTATATATTCATAGATATTTTGGAATTGTAAATTCACTAGGGAGTTTACAAAAGAAAGGGGAATTTGTTTAAAAATAAACGTTGATTTATTTTTGAAGTATGGGAGCAAATTTACGGATTAGGAACGTAAATATAAAGTAAACCAGTAAGGATTTATTTGATTGGTTTAAATGAACCATTTTGAAATGAAAGTATTTCCGAGTAACGACATGATTGAAATTTGTTTTCAAAAGGAATAAAGGATTGATAAGTGATTTGAAAAAAAATTGTTTCAAATGGTTAAAGTGTGGAAATTATATATCTAGTAAAGATATTTGGAAAGTAAATAATTTGGGAAATTATTTGGAATCCGGTGATGTTGAGCATACCTATTGATAGTTAAATATCCGACTATCAATATTTACCTTTAAATACGTATTTGTTGTGAATTGCTTGAATTGGATGCCACACTTATTTTCAAATAAGCGCTCACTATTCGGGTTAGCCGGGAAAGGACCTTTGGGTCGTATAACCCATTCCGAATATGTGATACGTCGTTATGGATTGCATTTTAAGACTGGTGTTGAAGACTGGGTATTTGTGAAAACGATAGGATGACCTATCGATTGTCTCCGCACCGTTAGCTACGGTATGGAGATTTCCTTTGTGATGGGAAATTCAATCGGGTTTGTGAATACCCGGATTGCAAGGACTTCTTTGGAAGTGCCTTCGGTTACGTTCGATCCCAGAACGTACTTGTATGGATGTGTGTCTTACATTACAATTTGAGATGTAAAGCTGGTTTCTATCAAATACATTTCTGTTGGCGGCGGAGAATTTATTCTCTTAGCTTAACACCCTTCTCTGAGACGTACGAGCTCAGAGGTTATGTAGTTGATGGTTACTAGTGATACATTCCCAAGTTGGTAATGTGGTATATAAGTGCTATTGAGCATTTGTGAATTAAAAGCGCAGCTTTTATATAAAGCATTGCTTTGTGAACGAGACTTCGTCAAGCCTCACAGACCGGTTGTGGTCGAAACAGGAATCATGGCAGCAAGGTTATTTGGGGGTCGCTCCTCCATAGGGTATGTCATTTCCTATCTGGATTATAAGTGGTATCATGGTATGGAGCCCAGATACTTACTTTGTGGACACACTATATTTATTTATTACGGTGTGATGTTGGTTATCGAGCGCTCGGTTTAAGGTTCCAAAGGACTGGGGGATGACATACTCGTGTCAGTTGTTACCTAGTTTGAAAGGTAACCCGGCCTTGTGTAGCAGAGATCCGGTTAGGATCCGGGAACGTTTCTCCAGAGGCGTTCTATTTTACTTGGGAAGTTCCTTTGCCCGACCATTTGTTGGAAATCCAAACAAAACAATACGTGCCTTGTACGGTTTTAGTTGTAGAACCTGCCATTTAATATGGTAGCTATAGTAAGCATACTATAATGGTAACTATGCCGGCTAAGATTTATATTCTACTTTCGAAATGTTTTCTACACTATGCACTAGTAATAATATCAAATGTTCTTTTTAATGCGTATCAAGCATCTTTGACTATCATAAGGAGAAATCTCCTACAATCCTGCGTTTGCATTGTGTGTGTGGCGGGAGGCCTTATGGTATTCTCATTTTTAAAAGCATTGCGAATTGACTTTAAAAATATTCCTCTATTTTGATTTTTAAGATAAATAAACTGTTTTGAGTTCTCACACCAGTCACATGACTGACTCGGAGTTTATTGTGTTCCGTCCTAAACTCTGGGTGCCCACCAATTTCCACACGGGCAGTCAAGAGTTAGGTTTATCAGGATATTCAGGAGTTGCTGGAGGCAAACTGGATGGCATGGCGTATGGTTAGTATATAGTATTTCTTTTCCGCTTTTTGTTGTTGTTTGTTGTTGTACACTCCGATGATGTAATGTAATGTATAAAATGTAATAACTGATATAGTTCTTTGTTTAAAGATTACTCATTTATTTCTTATATGTTGTTCCACTGCGATTGTGAGATTCTGATGTTGTTATGCTGTTTTCATTCCGTTATATTTTCTTTTCTCTCTATTTTCTATCTTTTTCTCTCTTCTTCTGTCTTTTTCTTCATCTTAAACCCTCATGGTTTGGTTTTTCGGCATTCGTTGCTCGGCAGTAGATACAGTGAACGTATTGATGTCGATTTTCGGAAGTCGAAGAATCGGGTCCTGACAATGAGGCCGTAAATTTATTTTACAGGAATAGAAGGAGATGAGGGATTTAGAATTGATTTTCGACCATTATTAAATTATTTTCATTCGTGTATCTTTTTTTTTAGTGATTTGTTTAGGGTTTAAAATGAAGAAGTGGAAGGAGACAAGATTTGATGCTAACGTGCTTGAATTCCTTTGCGTACAGAATACGCCTTGCAACAGTGCCTGATAATAGAAGTAGAAAAGCTCTGAATTGAAAGGTAAAAGTTTTGATGGGAATACATTTTGGCAAATCAAAGACATGTATAAAAACAGTTTAAATTCAAACTGTCCCGATTAACTAGCTTAAAATCACGAACCCTTATCGAGGCATGCCGCTAAGCGTCTATAATGTTAAACCCCTATTCTGAATGCAATGGAAAAGGTTTCGAGTCATAATTCGATCGTATGGAGAAGATAGCTTTTTGGATCAGTTATTATATTTAATTTTTGATATAGATTTCAGCATGTTTATATATCATACGCTCACACAACAACTCCAAACACTTCGAAAATTGAAATCCGATAATAATATAATATTACGGATCCAATGGGACTAGTTTCGTCGAATTACGAGACTGTGCCTCGGAAGGGTATTTTTATACGTCAATTTAAACGATATATTTTCAAAACTTAACAAAACATTCCCAAATTCAATTTCAACACTTATACTATCTTCAATACTATCAGTATACATTTTACAAGTCTTTGAAATAATTTAATTCAGCTTAAATCCAAGATTTACCACTTAAACCAATTTCAAATGATTTAATTTAATAATTAAATTATCCAATAAATAGTGATATCTGAATTCGAGTTAGAAACTAACTATGAATATTTAAAATTAATTAAATATTCCGATTTCAAACAACCAAAAATTCTAGGTCGTCACATTCCTCTCCCTTAATAGAATTTCGTCCCTGAAATTGCTAGTTAAGAAGAATGATCCAATACCTATTACTATTTTCCAAAACCCAACAGTTTTATCAACTTTCCATAACATATTTTTCATTAAAGAACCACTATTACTTTAACCAACTTTCCAAAACCTTCTATAATTTCCAACAACATTATTTACTCCACCTATTCAAATTTAAATTTAAATCCAAATTTAAATTATCAAAACTTTCTCAAAAATTTTCTAACTCTCTAAATTTCTGAAAAAATTCGCCAGCATCTCCTTTGCGCGGCTAGCTCGGTACAACTACAAAATGCCTCTACGGGCTCCCAAATTCCAAAAGAAAACAAAACGCCAAGTGGCTAAACCAAAAAATCATCAAATTTCATACAGAAATTTAAATACATGCCTTTTTAGTCCGGCAATTCAAATTATCTTCTGAAATCAAAAACATCCATTTATCCTTTGCCTTAACACACCTGTATATCCTATTTAGCAATAATGTCCAATTACAACATTTAAAATCATTTTGTGCATTTCCTTTCAAAAGTTTCAACTATACAATTAGTTCCAATTTCCATTTCCAAAATTCCTTATTCAATTCCAATTTGAAATCGTTTTTTTCGCTAACAAAAATTTTTCCAAAAAATTTCAAAAATTTCTAGCTCCTAAAATTTCTGAATTTTTTGGCAGAGTCTGCTTTGTACGAAGGAGCTTTTGCAATTTAACAAGAGATATAAATATATATATATATACATCGACCCACATGGTTGGAAAAATAAAAACAGTTCATATTTCCTATTTTTATCGGTAGTCATACATTTATTTAGCATTTTTAAGCAAGCGACTTATTATTTTAGCAATTAGCATGTCCAAATCCAGCCAAACGGCTTTCCGGTTCCTGTACTTACTCAATTCAAACATGTAAGTACTAAATATACGAAATTTATTAACATATCGCTTACTTTCAATAGCTAGACACATGCATTTCATAAGCAACATGCACCAAACACTTTCCATGAGCAATTTATATGATTTCAAAACTAATTCAATTGCTTTCAACCAATTCATGTGCCATTCCATTCAATTTTAATGGTTTACACTTTAATTTCTTACATTCAATTTATTTTTAATCCAAATAAGCTCATATTCAATTGATTTCAAAATCAATTTATTTAACTTCTCTCAACTCATTGAATTTTATTTAATCTTGTTTTAGTCAAAGGACAATTTATTTCTACGCAATTCGACTATGTTCATGTGAATAAATAATTACTCTAGCTTATAACCATTTTAAATTAATTCCAACTCAATTTGTTTTTTATTTATTCCATTTTAATTCATTCACAACCATTTTAATTAGTTCGACACATTCCATGCTTATATCAATAACCATTTTCCAAATTAATTCAACCCAAACTTTTATTTACTGAACTTTCACCCTTCCTCGAAGCCAAGCTTTTATAAATTTTAAACATAAGTTAATTTACTTTAATTTATTCCAACTTCAAACTTAAGTTCGCTTCTATTTGATTCACATATAATCAAATTCCATTTAATTCAGTTAGCCCATCCATTTTATTTTAATTAACCTTCTCAATTTATCAATATAATATCGAAGCATATACTTAACTCATTTATACCCGAATTGGATTTTATTTGTAACTCAAATCATTTCTATTATAATCCAATTCCATTTTATTTTTACAACATCTCCACTTATTTTAATTCATTATCAATCCAAGTTGAATTCTATTTACAATTCGAGTTTATTTCCAAACTTCATTACTAACTTACAATCCATTTTATTTAACCGAGTTAAATTTTATTAACATACTCTATCAAATAATTTATTTAGCTAATTAGTTTACTTCCAACTTTTAAATTAATATTCGATTTTATTACAAAAACCGCTTCATTAAATTTTCCTGAGTCCAATTTTTTTTCCTCCATAATTCCAGTTTGGATTTTCTTTCATTTTCCAATATTCCAACACTTTTATTTCGGCTTATTTATTCCCTTTTTACATTTTTATAAATTACTCACTTATTAATGTTCATACTTCTCCATCCATTTACAGTCAATCACATTCACATTTCACTTTTAACTAGAGACTACATATTTTTTTTTATTTCAATGCTTTTCAATTCTTTTATAAGCTTCCAAAGCTTATTTATTCCAATTCAACACTTACTTAGTTTACACTTATTTATTTAAGTAAGAATTTTAGTCCATTCAGTATTATCTATAACTCAACTGAATTATTTAAATTCAATTTTATTCCAACCTAACTCCGGATAAATCTAGCTATATACCATTCCTTTTAATTTTATTAACCAAAAACTTAATTTCATTTAGTACCATCCCACACAATTCACCTTAATTTCATTCCAATTCCTTTCAACTTACTTCAAATCCAATTCATTATTATTAACTTTTCTTAAGTTAATTTAATTCAAATTAATTTTATTTCTCAATCCAAATTTAATTTTTATTTTTCCATTCAAGTCACATTCAAGATTTACTAATTTATTTCTTCTAATCATTAATTAAATTTCAGAGTTTAATCTTAACCCAAGTTAAATTCTCATTAACTTTCACCTTTAATTTTAATTCCAAAATCCAATCCCCATGTTTCTCGTCAAAATCATTTACCATTTATAATTTTATAACTAATCTGCTGATGATCTCTAAATTGTCTAAATAAGGATTTCAAGATTTTGAACACTTGGCTTTTGGTTTCAAATCATTTTATAAACACCATTATCCCAAAATCACATTTTTTAAAAATTTTAAACCAATCTTGATTTTTATCCTTAACAAATTTCCTTTCAAATTTCAAAAACAAACTAGTTCTTCTGAACAAATCAATTTGGCAGCAATCCGTCACTTAGAAACTCGAAAATGAATATCGATGATGCTGCAGTCATCACTGAAATTATTTTCCAGGAACTGAAGTGAGTTCAATGCTATATCCCTTCCCAAAATTTATTTGGAACAATTTCCTTTCAGAAATACTTCTAAAACAATAATGTTATTATTTGTCCTCAAAACGCTTCGAAATCACTTCCAAAATCTCCGGGGTTTTAAATTTTCAAATTTTGACTTAAATCAAATTTTAACTATAATTCATTTGTATAATTTATGCTCATACCATTTTTTTTCCATTTGATTATACAAGTTATTCCAATTTTTATAATCTTATTTGTTTAAAATATTATCATCCAAACACCCAAGTTATAAAACAATTTAAGAAAATATTTCTTCTATATCAAAGTATATTTTGGGTAAAATTATTTCATTTACCCACCTTTAAAACAATATTGAGTCAATTTATCATGTCAGGTGTTTATAAACTCTTCTCGAATAGCGGCCGGCTTACTCAATCAGAATTCATATTCCACTCAACCAATAAGTCAACACAATATTAAAACAATTTATATCCACTAACAAATATGCGCTCATATCTATTAATACGCTCAATCTCATTCTAGAGTACTACGGACTCTATTTTCAATGAGTAATGCCTACCAGAGCGAAGGTTATCACCAACCTAAGCTCGGATACCAAATGAATCGACCCATAGTTCCCTACCCCTTGAGTCGACACTATTCTCCATCATTCAACTCAAGATGAACGGAAATACGAACCATTTGGGTTAAAGAAGAAGAGGTAGAAGAAGAAAATAGAAAACAACATCAGAATCTAACCATCGCAGCGAAATAAAATATAATAGATAATAAATGATCTTTACACCAAAAATAAATACATCATCTTATACATCACATCATCAGAGTATACATAACACACGACCGGACAATAATCATAACCTGTCCTCACTATCTGAATACACAGCGGAATATTTAACACAAATACAGAAGTACGTATCGCCATCCAGCTCGTCTCCTAAGCTCCTCAGCAACCTTTCCTGTATTCTATAAACATGTCGGGTTTTTACCTTACGATAGCCAATACACTTTTTATCAAAATTCTCTGATATTATAATAGTGTCTATAGAAAGTAAAATAGAATCTAACTGAAATGCTTGCATCTCACGTTTCAGCAATAGTTGGGCATAATCAAAACCGTACAGGCGCGTAGGGAGAATGGATTTTCAACTAATGACTAGGCACTGGGGTACCACCTGTCATAGTACGTGGCCTAGATCACTATACCGAGGATTATTCCCAATCCCCTACAACACAAGACTGGGACTACCCCTTACTGGATAATCCCAAGTAAGATCACCCCATGGTTGGGATCAGCAACCGCACCACTAAGCCAAAAAAAAGGGACATCTAGACAGGGTCGACCTCACCCTAATGGGTGCTACCCACTTAGCCTTGCTGCATAACCCCTGATTTCCAGTCATTCACGGTTGATGAGGCTTGAGGCTAAGCGTTACCTTTTTAAAACACATCTCTTAGAATGCTCATCGCCCATATGACGATGTTCTTAAAGCATTCATCCATACAAGTCCATCACAGCTTCGAACGGAAGCGAAGGTACTACTCCTACTACATCCATTTTGGAATCATCCACAGGATTAGTAGCGACTAGCCCTTGCACCTCACTGCTCCACCTTCGAATCCAAACTCATGTTTTCCACAAGAAAACGTTCAAACCGGATCGAAGTGCTTTTTAGGAAATAAATCCCGATCCCGGTCTCTTCGAAACGATTAGTGCATTGTCCAATATTGATAGTCAGTTATTTAACTATCAATTAACATTTACAAACAACCATCAAACAATAATTAACCTCCCAAATTATTTATTATCCTCAAAATATCTTCGCAAAATATATTTCCATTTTCAACCTTATGAAAACAGTTTTCAAACCACACTCTTCTCATGGAATGAATTCTCAACTATTTATTTCCACTGAAAACACTAAGCATAAAAAGTTTAGATTTTTAAAATAATTTAAAAACACTTTATCATAAAATATCCTTTAAAATTTAAATTAAAAATTACTTTCATACTTATTCAAATTATATACTTTAAGAATATTTAAAATAAAACTATTTTGTACAATATAAAACTGAATTTCTAACTTTTAAAACATAATACCAAGCCACCTTTAAATAATTACTTCTATAATAGATTAAAAGAAAATACTAACTTTAAAATTTAATCATTTAGAAATAATAAGTTTTCTAAACATGCTTTTTAAAACAACATTAAAACTTTTAACTTATATTTAAAAATTTACTTTGAAATGTTCTTGGCTATCCAGGGAAATATGCTTCTCTTTCAATCTTTTAAATAAATCACTATTTATTTTTAAACAAATTTACTCATTCCTTTAATAAATTCTCACCATGAATTTATTCTTCTAAATATCCACTGATATATTGCTTTACTTTTATAAACCCAGTTTATAAATTCCAAAGTCTCACTTCTCATTTAAAAATCCCGGTTTTAAACACTTAATCAATCTTTAAATTGATTTCCAAATTACTCCCATTTTGAAATAAATTCCTTTTCTTGCCCAATTTTATTTCAAAACCCACAAACTTTAGATTTTATTTCTTAATTATGATTTAAAATCTTTTTGACTGAAAATACTAATTCCATATTTTCCACAAGTTCCTTCTTTATCTTTTCCAAAAATTAAAATCTTAAATTTAAAATAAATTCTTTATTTCTTTAAATAATAACACTTAAGTTTAAAATTTATGGTCTTCCTGTTTATACAAAATCCCTTTTTATATTCGGAATTTATTTATTAAAATTTTAAAATCACTTTTATTCTTTTCTAATTCATTCTTAAATTTATTCATATTCTCTATAATTATTTCACTTACAAATTCTCTTCCTTTATTTTCTTTCCCAACATCCAATTTATATATTTTTGGTAACTCATTATACCCAAATATATCCAATCAAACCATAACATCCAATACTCCAATTATCAATAAAATTTATCATAGTATATCAAGTAATCATATCACAGAATATTTAAACAAATCTAAATACTTCAAGGTGGAATATCGCGGTATATGTGATTAATATAATATCATCCGCTATTATGCGGCGCATAGGGTCTCATCCGCTATATAATACGATAATATCAATCACTCTAGTATATATATAAATATATATATACACACACATACTACTATATATAATATCATATCCAGATTGATGATAAATTAACAATTCAAGCAATCAACCAATAATGTAATTTAACTAACTAAATAAATCAGAAATCCAGTTTGAGTGAGATTTACTCACCTTTGATTTTGTTTTGCCACCCATTTTCATCTCAACTATTTTCTTCACTATTTCGGACCTTGTACAAACGTTGTATGGTTTGTTAATATTCACACTAACCGAACAATCTATTACTACTTACTTAATTGATTTAGACTAATAATTTTATTTTAAACTAATAAATTTGATTTTAGCTAATTTTCCTTTTAATAAATTACTTTTGTGACTAAATAGCTAAGTATGTTTATTAAATAAATTAGTCACCTAAATACATATTTTTAAAGTAAACTAGTAAGTAAAAAGGTGTATATTTATTTTATTATTATTTTCATTTTGAAACTACATATCCTTATGAAAATAGATTATAAATTTCAAAAATCTAACTTTTATAAATTTTTCAAACACTTTTAAAAATTATGTATATTTTTCTCTTTCTGTACATATACATTAAATTAACAGACTGCTCTTAAAAAATTTCTTCTATTGTACATCTAATCTATTCTCTTTTTTTATAAATAACAAACAGAAATCTTTTTTCTCTATATATATATATATATAAATTTTTAAATTGGAAATAAAATAGATTGTTTTACCTTACTGCCTAGCCCACGACCACCACTGTCACACCCTCGAAGCACCACTGCCCCAAAGCCTCGAACACATGCATACACCTTGATCTCATGAGCAAGCTTGAGACTTTAACCCAAACCCTAGCTTGCGCTTGCAATGTCGTGCCTGACTTCCTTACGCAGTGCTCGAAATCGAGCCTAGCTGCTTCCATCAATCGAACGCCACCATAGGAGCACCTCTCCCTCTTGAATACATCGTGACCCCAACATCGACGACCCCACTGCCCGATGGCGTAGCCTACCTATGCTCGCGATTCACCGCACGTGCTCGAGAACATGAAAATGCAGCGAATTTCGAATTTGATTTTGACTGGGAGGGATTTGCGATTTCTTATGGTACTTGATTTTAGAACGAGGCCGTAAATTTTATTTTCCAAGAATAGAAGGAGATGAGGGATTTAGAATTGATGTTCGGCCATTATTTTTTTTTTTTTTTTGTTCGTTTATCTTTTTTTAGTGATCTGTTTAGGGTTTAAAATGAAGAAGGGGAAGGAGACAAGATTTGATGCTAACGTGCTTGAATTCCTTTGTGTACAGAATAAGCCTTACTACAGTGGATGATAATAGAAGTAGAAAAGCTCTGAATTGAAAGGTAAAAGTTTTGATGGGAACATATTTTGGCAAATCAAAAACATATATATACAATTTAAATTCAAACTGTCCCGATTACCTAGCTTAAAATCACGAACCCCTATCGAGGCGTGCCCTAGGCGTCTATAATGTTAAACTCCTATTCTAAACGCAATGGAAAAGGTTTCGAGCCCAAATTTGATCGTATGGAGAAGATAGCTTTTTGGATCAGTTGTTATATAGATTTCAGCACGTTTATATATCGTACGCTCACACAAAAACTCCAAACACTACGAAAATTGAAATATGATAATAATATAATATTACGGATCTAACGGAATAGATTTCGTCGAATTCCGAGACTGTGCCTCGAAAGGCTAATTTTAAACATTAATTTAAACGATATATTTTCAAAACTTAACAAAACATTCCAAAATTCAATTTCAACACTTTTACTATCTTCAGTACTATCAGTATACATTTTACAAGTCTTTGAAATAATTTAATTCAGCTTAAATCCCAAATTTACCACTTAAACTGATTTCAAATGATTTAATTTAATAATTAAATTATCCAATAAATAGTGATATTTGAATTCAAGTTAGAAACTAACTATGAAATATTTAAAATCAATTAAATATTCCGATTTCAAACAACCAAAAATTCCGTGTCGTCACACCCTAGCTATTGCTTCGGGTGCGATAATGATTATCATAATAAAGGCGATAGGGTTGGGTCTTCCACGGCAGATGTCAGTCCAAATTAGATATCCTTCTCCTAAGGATTCTGAAAAGCCACAAGACTGTTGCGACGACGTTCCTCCTACTGATACCTCTCGTGGTCCACCTTGTACTTTAGTTCCTTCATAGTCCATTGTTCTATCTCGTCCTCAATGACCCAGTGATCGTTGGCGTCATGGTGTTCACCAATAAAGGCCAGACAAAGAAAGAGTTGACACCCAAGTTGTCACCGAATCTCAACAAGTAGATGCCGCTTCTTGCATGCCCTATCTTAACTCAGACTTTTCAAATGTATGCCTCAATGGATTTCTCTTTTTTCCCAATCTTAAGAATGTTTTGAAAAAAGTTCAACAAATGGTTATGGATTGTGCGAACGATAACGATAAGCAATATAACGAGTGGATGAGAGAAGTAGATAGGATTTCTAAGGTATCCTAGGAGAGGGTGGCAGAGATTGAAAAGTAGAAACACTATGAGGCCCATAACAAGCGAATTATCAAACTTTAACCAACGAGCTAGAATCTTAACAGAATTCTTAGGCGGAAGCTGATAGAAAAGCAAAAACAACCATCAAATCATTCGAAGATGAGCAGCTAAGCACTTGGCGAAGTTAAGGCGCTTTATCATCGAAATCATAAATTGGTGTTGAAAGTGATACGGCACAAAGAAGCGCAGCTGAGTATAAAACTAGATTCGAGTGAAAAACCAAAGATGTAGAGAAGGCATAAAAAATCGGTCTGGATGCTTGTGAAGAGTTGGTCACCGGTCAGGGTTAAAAGGAACGTGGCTATCGAAAAGGCCAAAGACATTGATGCCCTCGTTAAGCAAGAGGCGGAAGCCATAAAAGAAAAGGTTACGGAGGATGTTATGGACGAATTGGATCCACCGCTCGTTCTTTATAACGCCAACGCCCTGAGGTATAGAAACTTGGAATGGCTCTGGGGTGACTATACCGATCATCTCGTACGCGCTTGGGAGCATCTTGTTTATAAGGAGAAGTAGGCTCTACGCACTGAACATATTGACTTGATGAGGCTAGAAGACAAAATTCTATTGGGTGATGAGCCCAAAGTTCTTCATGAAACCGAGTTTTACTCCGAAGAGAGCACACCACAACTTCTCAACATAAATTTAATGAATGTTCTGGATCCATGTCATACTGTGTCGAAGATGACCAGAACCCGGTGACCAAAGTTATTCCCAGCTCCATTATGGATCCATCTACCGAGCTCGGTTACAACCCAGAGAAGCGGCATATTGCTATAACTAGTAGGCTTTCCCTAATTATGGAAGGAGCTTCCGGTGGCTCTCTGGCTCGCTTTGAAGATCAATCTGGAGAAGGTATTTCCTTAAATTCACCTATCCTCTAAAAAGCTAGACTATCGTCGGTCGTCGTATCTAATATTTTTATTTATGTTTCTTCCACTTCAGATCCACTGGCTGTATTTCCACCTCTTCCACAAGAATCTTAACCAGGGCCTCAAGTGCCAACGATGGAGTCTGTTACCGTCATGACTTCAGAAATGACTAAAAATGTCTTGGAAGAGGAAGCTTTTATGATCAATGCACACTTGATGGGCGCTTTGTTAAGGGAAGAAAGTGTTCCCCGTCGAGAAATTTTCATTGTTGATGATGTTGTTCTTATTGGAACTTCCTAATCCTTGTCATTCCCCTCTATTGGACCGTTCCCTCTCCTATCTACATGTTTTGCCTAGAGAAACCGTATGTGCCTCCACTCCTCAGCCAGAGCCTAAAAAAGATGCGCCCACTGGGTCGACCCGGTCTACTCCGATGGAAGGTCAAGGAAGAAGGAAGAGAGGGAAGAAAAGGAGGGGAGAAAACTCAAATGGAATCTCTCCTAATTCCAAGAAGAAGAAAAGGAAGCCGAGAAGGAGGCGATTCTTTGTATGCACTCATTCCCCCAAGTCTTTTAGGTTTTTGATGGCCCAATTTGTATGGGACCGGCCACCAATTTTTTGTTCTTTTACTATTAATGCTTGTACTTGACTTTCCAAGCCTATGTAAATAAATTTCTTTCACTTTTGTGGACCTCTTATGTTTAAGTAGTTGAGTTATTACTTTTCCATTCAATGTACCTGTAATTTATTGCTCATTAATTTAGACGATTATCCATTAATTTTTACTCATGGCCTCAATGTGGTCGGGGCCTTAAATTGTATCAAACATTAGTTTCTAGCCCTAAATTTGTTCCATCTGATTCAGCGATTTGAGTTATTATACTCCTATCGTCAATATTAGGCTAGTGGAGTTAGATAGTGGATGCTCAAACTCCATCTTAGTGAGTTTGCACTCCTTCTATTAGTTTCAAGTCAGAGTTTATGATGTAGTGAGTGGTTGAACTGCACTCATCTACTCGTTCATACTAATATCTGCACTCTAGAGATAAGAGTTATTGGTGTGTGATCGGATCGCACCTAATTCATGTTTATATGCCAATCCACACTTTGGGACGTAGAGTTAGTTCGGGAAATAGTCGATCCGTACTTTCCTTATTGATTAATTTAACCCCAAATCTGAGGTTCATTTTAATGAGTGATCGGTTATGTCACAGTTGCTTTTGATTCATGTCTGTCCTATTGACCGGTCGATTAATTTGATTTTCAAATGGCCAAGTCACATCTATTTCTCGTTATGTGCTTCATCAACCGATATGTAAGCGAAGATCATCAAACGAGTGGTCGGACAACGTTCATTTTTTAATTCAATCGTGAACATATGTAATCGGCTAGCACTGAACTCTGGGAACCTGCTCAAACACATCAATATTATTTAGTCGACTATCGTAACTAATATGTAATGTTATACCAATCGTGAATGCTTATTATTCCATGCCTTTGGAAGTGTGAATCTAGCAATAGTCGCTAGCTTGAAAGTTCCTTCTCCAAGCCTTTGTTCAATGACATATTGTTCCTCCCAAGTAGGATTTATGTGTGACGGGATAAGAAAACCCTATTTCATGATGAGATTGCCAATTTCAAAGGTTCAAGGCCAAATTTAGTGTTGTAGTATCGGGCGACTCGATGTCAATGCATAGCAGCCTCAAATCAGCTTCTTCACACATCTTATCTACAAAGTCTAGAGATTCCAATAGGAGATCTCTATTCGTTCTGGGATCTAGTAGGTCAGTCGATGAGAAGGAATTTTGAGTTCAACAGGAATGACGGCTATAGAGCCATAAGCAAGGGCAAATGGATTACGGCCGTTCGTGGACTTGTGGGTGGTTTTGTGAACCTATAGTGCTTTTGGGAGTTTATCCACCCACTTACATCTAGCCTTTTCTGCACACTTTTTCAAAATGAACTCTATGATTTTGTTCACATCATCAACTTGTCCATTTTCTTGAGGTGATCAACAATCGCAAATCTCTTCTCTATATGATGCCACCAGTAGATTTCTTTGAATTCAATTATGTTGAATTAGGTTCCACCGTTGGTTGTAATGGTCCATGGAAGGCCAAAATGACAAATGATGTTTCAGACAATGAAGTTGATTGCTTTCTTTGTCGTGATCGTGGCTAAAGGTTCTAATTTGACCCATTTAGTGAAGTAATAAACTACGACAATGGCGTGCTTCGTACCACCTTTAGAGATCGATAAGGAACTAATAATATCTATACCCCATATGGTAAATGTCCATGGACTGGCCATTCGTGTGATTTCCGTTGGCCGAGCTCTCGGAACTTTGCATACATCTAGCGCTAATAACATCGCCTAGCATAATCAGCAACACCTATGTAGATAGCTGGCCAATAACACCCATAATGGAGTATTTTCTTTACTAGGTTTTGTCCCCTAGTGTAATTTCCATACTTCCTTTCATGAACTTCCTTTCGGACTTTTTTTATTTCATCATGAGTGATATATCGGTTCATGGAAATGGAAAACCCTTTCTATACATGACTCCTTCTTGGAAGATATCTCCTAAAGCTCTGCGAAGGACTTACCATTTTTCATTTCTTCATTCGAGTAGGACTCCCAATAGTCTATAATAAATCATCCATGACTCCTTCTCATGCTCTATCGTCAGTACCCGATCGATTTCCATCTGATTTATGCTTGTAACGTTTAGTGCTTCGACTGGGGCCAAGCCTAATTGTATTGCATCCTTGGTGCTAGAAAACTTTACTAATGAGTCGGTCTCCTAATTTTTATCTTGAGTGATGTGCGTAATACCATAGTATCAAAGTTAGTCAATAGCTCTTGGTCTTAAGTAAGATATGGAGCAAGTTGTTGTCTTTTAGCCTGGTAATCTTCCCTGACTTGGTACACCACCAACTGGAAATCATAAAAAATTTCAGGAGATTTTATTCCTAGTTCTCTGGCAATTGTGAGTCCAGAAATCAGAACTTCATACTCGATTTCGTTGTTTGATGTAGGAAAATCAAGCTTCAAAGCATAGCAAATTGGTCGATCTTCCAGAGTTACAGTCACGAATCCGGCTGCAGAACAATGATCATTGGATGCTCCATCCGTATACATTTTCCAGCGAATGGTAGGAGCTCCATTGCTCTCTGGGTGATCATCTTATGCAATGAATTTCGTTGTAAAGTTTTCCAGTTCCTATTCCTAGATGGCCCTTCGAGGGAGATAAATGATGTCGAATTGGCTCAATTTGATATTCCACTTGAGTAACCTTCCAGACGTCTTAGGTCATTGTAGGACCTGTCCTAATGGCTGGTCGATGAAAACATTAATAGGATGAACCTAAAAATAGTGGCCGAGCTTTTATGAAGCAATCAACAAGCAATATGCTAATTTCTTTATCTTTATATGCTTCCTTTCAGCTCCTATCAATCATTTACTAACATAGTAGGCCGATCTCGAGATCTGACTCTCCTCGCGAAGCAGGGTGGCACTTATAGCATGCACCGACACGACCAAGTAGATATATAGGTCTTCGTGATCGACCGACTATGATAAGATGGATGGCCTCTCTAAGTGTTTCGCCAAAGCTTGGAATGCATCTTCATAATCCTACGTCCATTTGAAGTTTCCTTTCTAATCAAGTTGAAGAAAGGAATGCATTCTTGGTAGCTCCGGATATAAATCAACTTAGGACAACAACCTTCCCATTTTGACTCTATACTTGCTTGATGGTCATTGGCACCCAGATTTCATGAATTGCTTGAATCTTCTGATGATTAACTTCGATTCCGCAAGCCTAAAGAACTTTCCTGATGCTACAAATGAACACTTTAGAGGGTTGATCGTCATTTTGTAATATCGAAGGATATTGATCATTTTTCCTCAGTCTCTAACGCGGTTGTTAGATCATCGTGACATCATGAGCATATCATTATGTATATCTCCATCGGCTTTCCAGTCTGATCTTTAATCATTCTTTTGACTAGGCATTGATAGGTCGCTCCAGCATCCTTCAATCCAAATGGCATTACCATATAGCTATACAATCCAACTTTGGTAATGAAGCTAGTGTGCTCTTGATCAGGAACGTGCTTCGGGACTTTGTTATATCCATAATAAGCATCCATGTAAGGTAGCAATTCATGTCCTATAGTTGATTCTACCAGCCGGTCAATCCTTGGAAGGGGAGAACGGTCTTTCGGGCATGCCTTGTTCAAGTCCGAGAAATCGACACATGTTTTCCATTTCCCATTTGCCTTTCTCACAAGTATAGGATTAGATGTCCATTTCGAGCAAAGGGTATCATGAATAAACTCAATGCTTTTGAGTCTATCTACCTCCTCTTTAAGAGCGGTATATCTCTTCGAATCCATTCCACGCATTTTCAGTTTCACCGAGACATGCCTCGGGTCGATATCCAATGCATGGCTCGCGATGGTAGGCAAGATTGCGCATGTCAGAATGAGTCCAAGCAAACACACCAAGATTCGCTCAGAGAAAACCAGCAAGTTCTTTCATCATTGGGGGGCTGAGCTGTGATTCGATTATTATGACCAGTGATGGGTTGTCGTGGCTGACCGTGATATCAATTGTCAGCTCATCTGATGTAGCCTTGGTCCTTTTGGGATCCTCCTCATCATTCCTCAGACATATGTCTCTATAAAACTGACCGTGGCACCCGAGCTAAGGCTCGGGCATTGGTTGACAATTTTTTGTGGCTTGGATGTGAAGAGACTTGTCCACACCCTTACCTTTCTCCTTCCACTGAGCATCCCACAACTTAGCCATCTAATAGGAACATTTGGTCGCTTGATTAACATCCGCAACTCAACCACCGTTATCAATTGGGAATTTCAAAGTCAATTAACATGGGTTATGGGCTACTTGCAATTCAGCTAAGGCCGATCAGCCCAAAAAAGCATTATATGGAGTGTCAACATCAAGGATAACAGATGACAACATCCGCACTCTCCTGTAGGCACCTTCTTCCAATTCCATGGGCAATTCATAATGAGCAACAGCTTCAGTTGCAGCACTATTAAAGCCGTGAATGTGGGCTCTAGATGATTTCAAGTCTTTGGCTTCCATTCTCATATGATTTTATGCCTTTTCGAAAATTATATTTACAGAACTTCCACATTCACCGAGATCCTTCTCACCAAGGCAAGGCCAACCATGGCTGAAATGACCATTGGGTCGATCATTGATGCCTCTACCTTTTTTGCATCTCTATTTCTGAATGCAGTATCGTCAGCCATTGTATGCTGCTGTTTTTCTAGAGCCCCATCTTCTATACTCGAACAACATTTCAACATTCACATGGTTGGTCGCCCTAGCAAAATGCTTCATCTCATGCTAACTCTTATCAGCTGGATGTGGTCCTCCGACCGTTGTACAGATTACTAACCTTCCACTAGTCCATGTAGGATCCTTAGCACTATGTGGTACTTATCCTCGGTTGGGGTCGAATGTCCCATGCCTGCCATCCTATGGTGCTTTAACAAACTGTTGTAACTTTCTTTCCCAGATCAATTTCTCGATAACACCCGGAGATACCTACACTCATTTATGTTATGACTATACAATTCATGGAACCGGCGATATTTTCCAGTTTGTTTCCACTTCTCCATCGATTCTATTGGAGGTGGCTTCCTATACTGCATGGTATTACATGTAGACAAATAGACATTCTTTAGAAATGCATTCAGTGATGTGTAGGTATTATACATCGGAACCCTAGTCTTTCCTCTTCATGAATCCCGCTTTCGTTCACGGTTCCCATCTCAGCCTTTTCTTTGTTGATTGGGTTTATTTTGGACATTTACTTGAACTTTTCCAGAACTATCGCCAGACTGCTTCACTGCAATGTTACTCTACACTCCCTCTCTACTTGGTCCAGAAACATTCTTCTTCTAGAGCATCTAGCTTCCTCTTTCCTCAAAGATTTTGCTGCTTTCGCATAAAAATGGTGCAACATTGCGGGTGGCTTGCCAGCTAACCAATTGCCAAAATTAGATTTTCTATCAATCCTTCTTGTTACTGCCATTAATATTGATTGATCATTCAGATTACTAAATATCATGACAGCTATGTGAAATCTCTCCAAATACTAATTTGATTATTCGCCCGGATCCTGAATCATGCTGGATAGAGAAACTGCATCCTTGGGGCTAGTTGCACGCATACAGAACTGCTTAACAAACTTTGTTGCTAAATCGTCAAATCTAAAGATTGACCATGGGGTAATATCACAAACCACATCGTTGTTATGCCAGAGAGAGTAAAAGGAAAACATTAGCACTTTGATGCATCATCTACTGGTGCAGAGTCTGTCATCCATTGATATATCATGATGTGCTATCTAGGGTTGATTTTTCACTCGTAGGCAGGCATCGGTGGCATACTTAACCTCCTTGAGTACTCCACATGTAGGATATTATCATTGAATGGGGTATGGCTCCTCAAGATCCCCCAATCATCATTTGTTAAGTCTTGGCTTTCCCTTACTAGTTGTTTAACCATAGCCGACAAGTCCAGTGTTTGGATAGATGGAGCCAGGTGGTAGTCGTGCTCTACCCCACGAGAATGGTCCGGTCTATATCTATGGGTTGTTCCATGCCTACTTGGCTCAACTCCTCTCAATGTACATTATGTGCATTTACTGCATCATCATTTCAGAGTGGTAACTAGTCTACATTCACGATAACTTCGGCGTCCAAATCATTCGCAGCATCTCTATTGTATGCTCCTCCCACTACTTAATGTGTACTACATAAAAAACTTAAATCAGTACCAACCATTTTTGCATTTGAGAAGTAGATCTGGTGTTCCTAACCACTGTAGATATTTTCCTTAGATATTTGCAAATCTGAATAGAACAAAGAAGCTTCCTGTACACAATAATGGATCTCCTTCAAGGGATATGTGTAATCCATAGCAACAAAGGGATCCGAATAAGCTAAGGCTCAACCATTTCTCGGTGAAAGCACCAAAATGCCTGCATCAAAAATTAGAAAAAACACCCAATAGAGATTTTTGTATAGAAATAAATGAAGATTATAAAATATAAACAGAGGAAGAAAGCAATTAAATAATGGAAAGTAAAAAATAAAGATAACACAACGATTTATAGTGGTTCGGCGTTGAAATCCTGCGTCCACTTTGAAAAAAAATAACACTATTAAACACTTGAATTGCTGGGTACAGGAGGATAGATCGAAGTAAAACCCTTAGTTACAAAGAAGTGCCAAGTGACAAGCAGTGTAAAGATCCTTCAAATGAACAGTCAAGTGTATATTTATAGGTGATGATAGTGAAATATCCTGCTAATATTTCGGCAATGGTGTCCCCAAATCCAAAAGAGGTGATGGTATCAACAGCGGATCCCAAATCTTCGAGGACCACGATCGGTGTCAGTCTTTAAATTGGCTTGCTTTGGTATGCTATCGATAAGGTGGGCTCCACTCTTTAATATATTGATGCTTCCAAAGTTCCATCTGTATTTGACTTGTATATTTCAAGATATCGATCATTTTCCATTACGTTGAACCATAATATCGATCCGGTATGATCCATAATAGGTGAACATGGACTGTACCCCATCTATTTTCAATCTATAGAGTATTTCCGTACTTCTATCATTCTATCGAATATGTTTTCTGCATTCACTTCACCACTGCTTCGTATTATAATCTATGCATAATCTTTGGGCATTGTTATTGGTATTTTGACTTATCGATCCCACTGACGGTAAATTCTAAATTTTTTAATCAGTTCGAATATAGCCGGTCTAAAAGGCTGGATAACACATGTCCTATCGACGTGCTTACAATGTTTTATATCATCCAAAGGTCTCTGTCTAAAGGGTATACTACCCAAGTCCTATCATAAAGGCTTTAAACTGTTGAAAGATTCAAATTGAAGATGTACTAGAAAAGATTATGGGTGGGGAGGTTAGGTCTTCTCCTTGGGCTCTCATGTACTCACCGCTAGAACGTCTCCCCATTGAACTTTCACAAGTGTATTCTCCTTATCGCACAGTTGCTTTACACCATGCTTTAAAACATAAATGGGTGCACGATGAACAAGTTACTCATGCTCAACCTTAATTTCCTCCAATCGAATCGGCTTCAGTATGGAAGTCCTATCATGTAAGCACTTTCGTAGGTGTAACACATGAAAACATCATCTGCCCCAACAGCTTCTCTGGAAGCTCTACTCTGCATGTCCACTTTCCTATTCTATCTACTATCAGGAAAGGTCTTATGAGTCGTGGTGCTAGCTTCCTTTATGTACCAAATCTCATCAAATGCCTAAGGGGTCAAACTTTCACGAATACCATGTCTCCTGCTATGAAATACAGCTTCATACACCTTCTATCAGCATATGAATTCTACCTTTCCTGTGTAGCCTACATCATTCTGCGAATCAAATTTACCTTCTCAAAGGTCTCCCTAACCATGTCCGATCGAAGAAAAATTTTATCCATTTTATCCAACCAACACGACGGTGAACTACGTGGTCTGCCATACAATACCTCGAAAGGTGCCACCGTAATAGTAGCTTGATAATTATTGTTATATGTAAACTCTACTTACAGTAAATGATCCTCTCATGCACCTTCAAAATAAGTTGTACACATTCGTAGAAAATTCTTCAAAACCAAATTTACTCTCTTTGTTTATCCGTCGGTCGATGGATGATATCCGGTACTCAAACTCAACTTAGTCCCAATGCCTCCTGCAGACTCCTCCCTAATGCACTTGTGAAAAACGGCATCGGTCGCTAACTGTACTTCTGGGAACTCCATGTAGCCTAATTACCTCTTTTACATAAATAGCTAGCAATGATCTCGCCGAATGAGTACTTCTCACCGGTATGAAATGAGCGCACTTGGTCAACCGATCTACTATGACGCAAATGCTCTCATTCTCTCTCCTACTCGTTGGTAGACCATCTATAAAATCCATGGAAATACTCTCCCACTTCCACTAAGGAATATCCAGTGGCAGCGATGATCCTCCTGGCTTCTTCTGCACCGCCTTCACCCTTTGGTAAGTTAGACACCTCGCTATATACTCTGCTACTTGGTTCTTCAAACTGGACCAATAGAAAACTCTCCTCATGTCCCTATACATCTTGTCTCCACCGAGACGAATGGTCATCCTAGAATGGTGAGACTTTTAATACTGCGTGTATCAAATCTGTATTACGAGGAACACAAAGCCTATCATCTCTTTGTAATCATCTTCTCGAGTCCATGGCAAATTGCCTCAAGTGACTTGATGACTCCCCTTACCAATCCTCTTTATAATATCTACTAGCTCCTCATCCTCTATCTACCTAGATTTGATAATTTCCATCAAAGTAGGCCGCACGTCTAAAGTTGCTAGTAATCCAGGGGTAATATTCGATGATGGTCGAAAGTCAAAGGTAGATATTTATTGCAAATGTCTCCGCTCCAAGAACAACGGACTCAACACTGCTCGTTGTCTACTCAAAGCATTTGCTACCGCATTAGCCTTGCCAGAGGTATAAGAGATATCAAAATCATAGAACTCCAAGAATTCATCCACCTATGTTGCCTCAAGTTCAAATCCTATTGAGAATACTTCAAGGACTTGTGATCCGTATATAGCTCTAATCGTCTCCTAAAAGATAGTGCCTCCATGGCTTGAGCTTAAAGCCAATGGCTGCTAACTTAAGGTCATGTGTAGGATAATTGCACCGATGGGTCTTCAACTGTTTACTCACATAACTCATCACCCTTCTTTCTTGCACCAATATTACACCTAGCCCCATTCCATAGGCATCATTATAAATTATAAATGGCTACGTCCCATCCGATAGTACCAAAACTGGTGCGCTACTCAACATCACCTTTAATCAAACGAAAGCATCCTCTACTTTGCATCCCATGAAAGGACTATATTTGTAACACCCTATATTTTTGGTGACATTATTAGGATATTCAATTAGTTAAATTAACTAAAATAATGTGTTGATTAGGGAACGAGATTTGATTTTTATTAAGCAGTAGTCATGCCATCTGAATAATGAATTAAAATAAGAGTTAAAATGAAATAGAGGATGGGTTAAATAAGAAAGAGGTCATTTTTATAACCTAAACCCTCGACTGTGTATCCCATACACGTTCATTTTCATTTATCAAAATTTAAAACTTGAAGCTGGCCACCATTAATAAGAGAAAGAGGAAAAAGATTAAGAAAAGTTAATAAAGAATCTAATTGAAATCAGATCCACTCACAACTCAATCTCTTAAATCTATAAAGCTAAGGTGAATAATGTTTATATCTTATATTTGGTTTTTATGGTATTAAGATGAATCCGAAATATTTTGCATTGATTTGCCATGTTTTTGAATGATGGAATGATTATATATACTTGTTGATGATTTATGGCTGTTCATAAAGATTTTATGACATGTTTTGATATGAAAACCATATTAAATGGCTTGCAAATTTTTATATAGACTAGAAAAATTATTTTGGAGATGGGTTTCAATTTTCATAATCTTTTGAATTTTTGTGAAATTTATATAAGTTTTCTAGTGAATAATTTATTTTGGGTTATACAAATTTTCTGTTAAATAATAATTGGCTTGGGTCTAAAATTTACATTGTTAGAAAACATGTAAAAATTGATTTTTAGGAATTTTTGAAGAATTTTCTTAATTGTTTTGATGGATATATAAAATTATTTAATGTGTGGGACTTAAATAGTCTATATATTTATGATAGGATAAGGGGCATATTGCAATAAATTCTCTAGGAAGTCAGCAGTATTTTTTGAAAAGAGAAACTTGAAACCATTCACAATTTGACTAACAAGGCAGGTTTGGTACAAAGAAATAGTTTAAAAGGATAAATAAACATGTTTTTCACTGTTTTGATGCTTTCGGCACTAGATTCCACCTCCTTAAATTTTCTCTGGCACAGTCGACACTAATGCACATGGTATCAGGGTACTAGTACATAGTGAATTGGATATTGGTAAAAGGTATAGAGTCAAAACCAGGGGTTTCGAAGGGGTTGAAGCACTACTTTGCTTTTAAATGAAAATGCACCTGCTTTCTTTCGACTAAGTAGCTTTCGACTTGGTTGGCTTTCGATTAGGTCAAATGGAGTTAAAGAAATAGTTCCAATTGGGTTGCACCATTGTTATTAAATAAACGATTCCGATTGGGTGAAAACCCTTAACTACATCTTTCTACCTTTCGACTCAGATGGGTTTTGAAAGTGTTATTTTGCTATATTTTGCTCTTTAAGCTTGACCACTTCTCCAATGCTTTCGAAGGGATGGTTTCGACACCGTCACTTTTTACATAGGAATGATTTCAAAAAGGAATTCTTTCGACTTTAATGGGTTTCTGATCCTTTTGCTCTGCTTGAAGCTATAATCCAAATGGTTTCGACCGAGACGGTTTTCAAAGGTTTCAAAAATTAAATTTTTGAATGGTTTCGAAAGGTTTCTACATGTTTTAAAATTAAGCCCAAGTGCTTTCGAAAGGTTTGTGTTTGTAAAGGTATAATGCTTTCGAAAGATCTTAAAGAAAGGTTTCGAAGGGGTTATTCCCCAATGGTTTCGAAGGAATCAAAAGGAAAGGTTTTCTGATTGTTTCGAAAGGGTTGAAAGTAATTGTTTTTTCAAATTTTTCAAAAGGCATGGTTTAAAGGTTTTATAAAAGGATGTCTAATGTTTTAAAGCATTCAAAGGGAAGGTTTTTCAATGGTTTCGAAAGCGTTTTGAGAATGGTTTCGAAAGGAAGGTTTTAGCCTTTCGGCCTAGATTAAACAAAGGATTTTACTGGGTTTCGAAAATAGGTGCTTTAAATTGATTCGAAAGGGGAACATTCAAAGGTTTATATGTTTTCATCAACTAAGGTTCGGGTAAAGTATATATAACATGACAAAGTGATTTTGAGTAAAGTATAGAGTATATGTGTTTTCCTTGTGTAAGTTTGATTTAAAGATTTTAAATCATTTTGAAAAGTTTTCAAGGAAAATTTTGGGAAGACATCCTTAACTAAAATGACCCAGATATTAGAACACCGGATGGGATTTGTATAGGGTCGCGCCCTATACATTAGCTATTAGCCCCAGCTAATTTGTTCCAAAATTTCAATGTGTAGGGTTTTGTCAAAGGTACTAAAATTACGATTACAGACAGAAGGAATATATGTATGTATAAAGATAGGTTATTGGTGAGCCCGCAAAACCATTAGGATCAGGTGACCCTAGGAGAAGATAATTTAGGAACAGACCGTCCAAAAGAGAAGTATTTAACCGATAGTTAAGGACAAATCGTCCACAAGAAGAGTGTCTAGCAAGTGTTAGATAAATTAGGTTTATATTGTTTGATAGGCCCAAGTCAGCCAAAGGTTAGTAGTTAGCCAAACAAAATTACAGTTTTGGGACAGATGGTCCATTTATTACCTGATATGTTTTTTGCATGATAATGCTTTATAGATTTTAACCAGTTTTGGTTGCAGGAAAAGAATTGAAAAAGATATGTTTTAAAAGGATTTTAGTGAGGAGAAACCCGTTCTGCTAAGCGGCAAAGTCTCACTCAATATCAAATAACCAAGATGTATAGTATTATTCACACCAGGCTTTATGTCTGAATTGAAGTTATTGTTTTTCCCTTAAACTCTCGGGTGCTCAAAATTGAATTAATTAGGATGATGGTTAAGATTATTAGGTTTTAGTAATTTTGGCAAATAAAGCTTTTGGAAATGAGCAAGTGGATGACGGATATCTAATAAGGAGTTACAATTTATTCTATTTGTTTCCGCTATATGTATTAAATCATATATGACTATATTTACTCTGATCAACCAAGGGGACATCGTCATATGTTGCCATGGCGTATTTTGTAATTGATATATATTTGATCATTTCCTAGAAAACGTTAAGGGATTATGTAACTTGGATATGAATTATTTTTTTGAAATGTAGTCACTCAAATGATGTTTTTGAAATCTATGATTTGTTCATATTGAAGTGCTTCTGATATTATGGATACCATTAGCATTACCGTATTTTATCACCAGAAGTTAATACTATAGATGATTGCTGCATCTGTAGTGCTTAGCTTTTGGCCTCCAGATATGGGATGTTACAACTTGGTATCAGAGCATAGTTTATGAAAAACTTTAAACTAAAAATGATCTTTGAAAACGTAATCCTTAGGAATTAGAGTAAGATCAAGGTATGGTATAAAGCTATAGTAATGTACTTGTATTTGCTATATATAAGTATACGCTTAATTTCTAGTCTTCTATCTTTGTTAGGTTGCTTTTCTATATCTCAGAAGGTTTGAATATAGATATGGATGGTAGAAGAGGAAGAGTTAACCCAGAAGGAGAGGGCACCAATGGGAATGCCTGACCTAGTACGAGGAGGACCCAAGGTCAGGAAAAAGCAGAGAATGTAGGTGTTGGAGTCCCGCAGGTGGACATGGGAGCTATGTATTAGTATTTTATGAATATGATGCAAGATGGAGTTGCAGCTGGAGTGATAGGAGGAGATGCTACAGGAGCAGGAGTTCTGGTAGTTAACATTTATGCTAAGTTGAGTGGAGCTTATACTAAGCTTGGACGGAAACCATTTATTAGAACATAGGATGCTATAGAGGTAGAATTGATTGCTGCACAGTGAGAGAATCTTTGCAGATTTGGGGCTCAATGATGAGCAGAAGAGGAGGCTTGCTTCTAGACAGCTTCAAGGGGCAGCCTTTTTTTTGTAGAATAGTGTGACTACTAGTGTAGATGAGGAGACAATGGCATGTGCAGATTTTAAAAGGAGGTTCATGTCAGTGATGGCGCGATCTTTTTTAATCCGAAAGTTTGCAAACTAAGAGCAGGGAGAAATGACTATTTTGTAGTATGCCAGTAGGTTTGAAGAGTTATCCAGATATGGATTTTCTTCAATGGACATAGTGATGAAGAAGAATGAAAGGTTTATCAGGGGTCTGATTCCTGAGTTGGCCAAGGCCACCTTATTGCATATTAGAGATCCTTAAGATGTGGTTATGGAGATGGCTTTGAGGCAGGAGGAGATGCTTGCTTGTCAGGAGAAGAGTAAACCGACGGAGGTCCAGGTTAGGCAAGGCCGAAAGAGGAATTTCTTCCACAAGAAGGGTGCTTGGAAGTGTGAAGCAGCTATGAAAGGAAAGTATGAGGTAGTTTGTTTTAAGTGTGACAAGAAGGGTCATTTCACAAATGAGTGTCGTGCTGGAAAGGCGAAAGAAGTGATCGGGAAGAAGAACATCAGGTGATTCAATTGTCATTAGATGAGCCACTATAAGAATCAATGCAAGGAGCCCGCTAAGGATGGAAACAACAAGGTGTATGCATTGGAGCCTGCTACATTGAATCCAATAGCTCTGGGGAAGGGAAAGGTAGTTTTGGGAGGTACGCTTTAGATTTATGGTATGTCTGTTAGCCATCTATTTGATACTAGTACATCGCATTCTATTATATCTAGATGTTTGATAGATAAGCTTAACCTAGAACCCACATATGTGGTTACTTCCTTACGGGTTATGAATCCAATAGGAGGGTGTGCAACTCTAGGATTGAGATGTGATCAGTTAGAGTTTGACTTGTTAGTTCATGCTTTTGTTTGCAGTTTGCATGTATTTGATTTTTTGGGGTTCGAGATTATTCTTGGGATGGATTAGTTAAGCCAGTACGATGCTAGGATATTTTGCCATGATAAGAAAATATCTCTTAGGCACCCTGATTGTAGTGACAGAATTATTTATACCGTAGGAAGCCTTAGCAGTGAGGTAAATGCTTTTTGGGTGTTATGGATTTGGAAGATGAGCTGGATTGAGTTTTCATGGTCAAAGAATTCGAAGATGTTTTTGAGCCTATAGTTGGATTGCCACCGAAAAGAGCCATTGAGTTTCAGATAGATTTGGTTTTAGGAGCAGAACCAGTGAGTATGCCACCAAGCAGAATGACCCCTACAAAGATGAGAGAGTTGAAGGTGTAGTTAGTGGATTTGGAAGGTAAGAGTTTTATCAAACCGAGTAGTTCGCCATGGGGAGCAGCCGTAGTGTTTTCTAAGAAGCCGGATGGATTGTTAAGGCGATGTACCAATAATCATAAGTTGAATGGGAAGACAATAAAGAAAAGATATCCATTTCCTAAGATTGACGATTTGTTGGATCAGCTAAGTGGAGCCAAGATATTTTCCCAGTTGAATTTGGCGACATGTTTCCATCAGCTTAGAGTAGCAGAGGATAGAATACCTTTGACGGCATTTAGCACTAGATATGGATCGTACGGATGGTTATTTATGCCATTCGGACTTACTAGTGCGTCGGCATTCTTTATGGATTTGATGAACCAAGTTTACTAAGAGAACTTGGATGGGCTCATAATGGCTTTTATAGATGATATCTTGATGTACTCTAAGGATTAAATAAAGCATGAAGTTCATCTTATAGTGATGCTTGAGATGATTAGGCAGCATCAGCAGAAGGCGAAGTTATTGAAATCTTATTTCTGGAAGAAGGAAGTGAACTTTTTGGCTCATGTAGTCTTAGAGAAATGGTTGTTAGTAGATTCGACTAAGTTTGAAGGGGTCAATAGTTGGAAGAGACCCGAGATAGTGACCGAGATAAAGAGTTACATTCGATTAGCTAGTTATTATTGGAGGTTCATTAAGGATTTTACGTAGATAGCTGCAGCGATGACAAAGCTTACAAGAAAGGATGTGAAGTTTGTGTGGACCGGTAAGTGTGAGGAAGCATTCCAGAGTTTCAAACACTTATTCACCCATGCACCTGTGTTGGTAATTCCAAAAGAAAATCTAGATTTGGTGGTTTATGCCAATGTGTGTGAAATGTGATTAAGAGCTGTGCTAATTTAGAGAGGTAAGGTGATTGCCTACACTTCTAGACAGCTTATAGAGCATGAGGTTAGTTATCCTACACATGATTTAGAATTGGCTGTAGTGATTTTCAAATTGAAGGTGTGGAGACATTACCTTTTGGGAGAGAGGTTTGAGTTATATACGGTTCATAAGTTGCTAAATTATTTGTTTTCCTAGAAGGAGTTGAACATGAGACAACAAAAGTGGTTATAGTTTATTGTAGCTTATGACTTTGGGATTGAGTACACATCGGGGAAAGGCAACAAAGTTGCAGAGCACTTAGCAGAAAGCATCAAAATACAGTGTTACCAATGATTGCTTAGTGAAAGGATTTGGAAGCTTGACGGCTTGTAGAGTGTAGTGGGATTCAAGGCTGGGTCCAATGGAGAGAGTATTATATTATCTTATTTGGAAGTTCGACCAGTGATGATCGAAAGGATTGCTTCTAAACAGGAGGAGGATCCAATGTTAGCTAAACGGATCTGGAAGTTAAGAGAAGGAACCTAGAGCGATTACTTAAAGGGTTTCATTCTTGACCAGATTAGGTGGTTGAGAAAGAAAGGGAGATTATGTGTTTCGAGTATAGGAAACATAAGGAAAGAAGTTTTGGAGGAATTCCATCATTCGTAGTTCACTATTCATTTGGAGGAATTAAGATGTATCATGATATGAAGAGAAGTTTCTTTTGAGAAGGTATGAAGCGGGATACTGGTTATAGGTAAAGTTGCTTGAATTGCTAACAACCAAAGGTCGAACACCAGAAGCCAAGTGGATTGCTTCAGCCATTAGATCTTTAGGTATGGAAATGGACTTCTATTTCTATGGATTTTACTGATGGGTTGCTAAGGTCGAACAGAGGAAATGAAAGTATATGGGTCATAATGGACAGACTGACCAATAGTGCCCATTTCATTCCAGTTATTCAACCAGAATGGCACCTGTATTAGCATGTTTATGAAGAATGTGGTTACACTGCATGGAATTCCTAGTTTTATAGTTAGTGATAGAGATTCCTATTCACTAACAAGTTCTGGAAGAGTCTACAGGATGTTTTGGGAACCAATCTCAAGGTGAGTACTGCTTTCCATCCATAAGCAGATGGGCAAAGGAAAGAATTAACAAAGTCTTGGAAGATATGTTAAGAGCTTGTGTATTATATCTCGAGGGATAATTGGAGGACCGTCTTCATTTAGTTGAGTTTTTGTATAACAACAGTTATCAGATCGGTACTAGGATGGCACCGTTTGAAGCTTTGTATGGAAGGTGATGCAAATATCTCTTATGTTGGTTAGAGATAGGGGATAGGTTGGTTCTTGGTTCCGATTTGGTCGGAAAAGCTACAAAAAAGATTAAGGTCATTCAAGCTAGAATGAAGGAGGCTCAGTTTAGGCAAAAGAATTAGCAGATAAAAGATGGAAAGATTTATAGTTCTTAGTTGCAGATGAGGTTTTTGTTAAGTTGTCGTCGATAAAGGGTGTGATCAGATTCGAAAGATCGAGAAAGTTGGCACCAAGATTCGTTGGACCTTTTCGTATTGTTGAGAGGATCAAGAAATGCGCATACAGAGTCGAGATACCGAGCCGTTTGGCAGGAGTCCACGATGTTTTCTACGTTTCTCATCTCAGAAAGTGTGTTAGAGACCCAAAGACTACTATTGCACCGACTATGCTAGATGACTTAGTGGTAGAACCAGACTTGACTATAGTGAGAAAGCCAAATCGTATTGTTGCGAGAGTGAGAAGAGGCTTAGAAACAAGATAGCCAGATTAGTGAAAGTCTAAAGGAGTGATGATGCGATAAACTGTATTTGGGAAACTGAAAGCAGGAATTAGAGATATTTATCATGACTTGTTTGATGGTATGTTTTAAATCTTTTATTGATGTGCAGTGTACCTTATCGTAATTTCAAGGATGAAATTCTTTAAGGAGGGGAGTTTGTAACATCCCATATTTTTGGTAACATTATTAGGATATTTAATTAGTTAAATTAAGTAAAAATGTGTTGATTAGGGCATTGAGATTTGATTTTTGTTAAGGGTTAGCCATGCCACCTAAACAATGAATTAAAATAAGAGTTAAATAAAATAGAGGTGGCGTAAAATAAGAAAGCGGCCATTCTTATACCCTAAACCCTTGGTTGTGTATCCCACACACACTCACTTTCATTTATCAAAATTTTAAAACATGAAGCTAGCCACCATTAATAAGAGAAAGAGGAAGAAGATTAAGAAAATCTAAGGAAGAAGCTAACTGAAATCAGATCCACTCGCAACTCAATCTCCTAAATCTCAAAGCTAAGGTGAATAATGTTTACATCTCATATTTGTTTTGTTTTCAGCTTAAAGACGAATCCGAAATATTTTGCATAGATTTGACATGTTTTTGAATGATAGAATGATTATATATACTTGTTGATGATTTGTGGTTGTTCTTATGGATTTAATGAAATGTTTTTATATGAAAACCCTATTAAACGACATCCAAATGCCTTGCGAATTTTTATATAGACTAAAAATATTATTTCAGAGATGGGTTTCAATTTTCAGAATTTTTAGAACTTTTGTGGAACTTATGTAAGTTTTCTAGTGAAGAAAATCTGATTTTGGGTTATAAATTATTTACGGTTAAATAATAATTGGTTTGGGTTTGAACTTAATACATGTTACAAACTATATAAAAAGTGATTTTCAAGAATTTTTGTAGAATTTTTCTTAGTGTTTTAATTGATATATAAAATTATTTAAGACATGGGGCAAATATTTTATATATTTATGAAAGGAGAATAGGTTTTCTGTAAATAAATTCAGATTGTTATTTCTGAAAAGTCAGCAGTATTTTTGGAAAAGAGAAACTTGCAACCATTCACAATTTGACAAACAAGGCAGGTTAGGTATAAAAAAAAGTTTAAAAGGACAAATAAGCATGTTTTTCACTGTCTCGGTGCTTTCGGCACTAGTTCCGCCTCCTTACCTTCACCTCTGACATTGTCGGCACCAATGCACATGGTATCAGGGGACTAGTATGTAGTGAATTAGGTGTAAGTGGAAGGTATAGAGTCGAAAATAGGGGTTTCGAAGGGGTTGAAGCACTACTTTGCTTTTAAATGAAAATGCACCTGCTTGCTTTCAACTAAGTAGCTTTCGACTTGGTTAGCTTTCGACTAGGTTAAATGGATCTAAAGAAATGTTTTCAATTGGGTTGTGCCTTGGTATTTAATCAAATGCTTTTGACTGGGTCAAAACCTTTGACCGCCACTTTCTACCTTTCGACTCAGATTGGCTTTAAAAGGGTTGTTTTGCTTTTTAAACCTGGCCACTTCTCCAATGCTTCCGAAGGGATAGTTTCGACACCATCATTTTTACATAGGAATGATTTTGAAAGGAATGCTTTCGACTTTAATTGGTTTCTGAAACTTTTGTTCTACTTGAAGGCATAATCCAAATGGTTCGACAGAAACAGTTTTCAAAGGTTTCGAAGGAGTAAATTTTTGAATCATTTTGAAAGGTTTCTACATTTCTTAAAATTGAACCCAAGTGTTTCAAAAGGTTTGTGTTTATAAAGGTTTCATATTTTCAAAAGGCCTTAAAGAAAGGTTTCGGAGGGGTGGTTCCCTAATAGTTTCAAAGTACTCGAAAGGAAAGGTTTTTCCAATGTTTTCGAAAAGCATGGTTTAATGGTTTTAGAGAAGGATGTTTAATGTTTTAAATTTTTCGAAGGTAAGGTTTTTCAATGGTGTCGAAAGGGTTTTGATAATGGTTTCGAAAAGAAGGTCTTGTCCTTTCGGCCTAGATTAAACAAAGAGTTTTACTTGGTTTCAAAAGAGAGTACTTTCAATGGATTCGAAAGGGGTACTTTAAAGGTTTTTATATTTTCATCAACTAAGACATAAGTATATATAACTTGGCAAAGTTATTTGGAGTAAAGCATAAAGTATATGTTTTTTTTCCATATGTAAGTTTGGTTAAGATCTTAAATCATTTTGAAAAGGTTTTCAAGGAAAATTTTGAAAAGATATCCCCAAGTAAAATGACATAGATATTAGAATACCAGATGAGATTGGTATAGGGTCGCACCCTATACATTAGCTATTAACCGCAGCTAATTTAGTCCAAAATTCCAGTGTGTAGGGCTTTGTCATAAGTAAGACTAAAATTATGATTACACACAAAAGGAATATATCGTTGCATACAGATAGGTTACTGGTGAGCCCGCAAAACCATTAGGATCTGGTGACCCTGGAAGAAGATAAGTTAGGGGCACACCGTCTAGGAGAGAAGTTTTTAAAGATAGTTGAGGGTAGGTTATCCATAAGAAGAGTGTCTAACATATGTTAGAAAAATTTGGTTTATATTATCTGGTAGGCCCAAGTCAGCCAAAGGTTAGTAGTTTGCCAAACAAAACTATGGTTTTTGGACAGATAATCCATTTATTATCTGATATATTTGTTTACATGGTAATGCTTTATATATTTTAACCACTTTTTATTGCTGGAAAATAATTGCAAAAGGTATGTTTTAAAAGGATGCTAGTGATGGAAAACTTATTCCGCTAAACGGCGTGATCTCACTTAACATAAAATAACCGAGACGTGTAGTATTATTCACACCAGGCTTTATGTCTAACTTGAATTTTTTATTTTCCCATTAAACTCTCAGGTGCTTAAAATTGATTTAAGTAGGTGGAGGGTTGAGGTTTTTAGGTTTTAGTAATTTTGGAGAACAAATCTTTCAAAGACGAGCAGGTGGCTGACGGATATCTAATAAGGAGTTACAATTTATTCTGTTTGTTTACGTTGTGTGTATTAAGTCAAATATGATTATATTTGCTCTGGACAACCAAGGGGGCATCGGCATAGGTCGCTCTTCGTGTATTTTGTCATTTATATATATTCGATCATTGCCTGAGAAACGTTAAGTGATTATGTTACTTAGATATGAATAATTTTTTTGAAATATAATCTGTAAAATGATTTTTTTGAAATTTGTGATTTGTTTATATTCAAGTGCTTCTGATATTATGGATACCATTTGCGTTACCGATTCTACCACTAGAAGTTAATACTATTGGTGACTGCAGCATTTGTTGCACTTAGCTTTTGGCTTTCAGATACGGGATGTTACAATATTCTTATTGGGTCTACGGAGCAGAAATCTTCATGAAGTCCTTAATGGACCTATGACCCTTAATGCACTTGCGATAGTAGCCCACCAAATCATGGAAACTTCTCACTTCCGTGGCATTCTTAGGTATATGCGAACCTTGAATTGCTACCACTTTACTAAGGTCAGCTGCTAACCACTTTCCAAGAAGATGTGTCCCAAAAATCGTACCTCCTCTGTCCAAAAGCGGCACTTAGAAAACTTCGCCTTCAGCTTATGTGCATTGAGTGTACTAAGCCCTTCTCTTAAATGCAATGAATGCTCCTCCTCGCTCCTCGAGTAAACTGCAATATCATCCACAAAAACAATTATTAAATTATCAACAACCCCTAAACACCAGGCTTATCAAATACACAAAGTAGGCAGGTGCATTGGTTAATCCAAAGGGCATGACTAACCACTCATACAATTCTTTGGGTGTATGGAATGTTGTCTTCTGAATACTATCCTTAGCTACTCGCAACTAATGGAATCCAGTAGCTAAATTGAACTGAGAAAATACTTTAGCTTCAACTTACTAATCAAAAAATCATGTATATAGGGGCAAAGGGTGATGATTCTTCTTTGTTAGTTTATTAAGTTCCCTATAATAATCATGGTGTTTGAGAGAAACATTGACAAAGATGACTGGTGGTCCCTACTATGAAATTCTCTTTCGTATGGAGTTCATCTCCAATAGCTCATTGGTTTACTTGTTCAACTCAAGCCTCTCCTTCGAATCCAAATTCTTCAATGGTAAGGTGACAAGTCTAAGATTCTCAACTAGATAGATCCTAAACTCAATTTCTCTCTAGGATGGGAGACCGACAATCTCAGCAAAAATATTTGGAAAGCCTTTAACTATAGGCACTGTACTTAGCTCGACATGTGATAGGTCTAACAAATGTAAGTATTCAACATAATCGATCCTCAAGGTTATAACAAACCTCTAAGCTGCATGAACTGCATGTTCTCAAACGAACAACCTTCCTATCACAATCTAAAATAGCACATTACATAGTCAACCAATCCAAGCCTAATATCAACCCAAACCCAGAGAATCCTAATATAAAGAAATTATAATCAAACTTGACGTCTAAGATAATTCAAACCCATACAGAACATAGATAAATTGGCCAGTCCTTCTATGGGGTATGACACAATTGTAGTGTATACGACAATAACAGTGTCTAAGTGCAAGTCATCGACATGTCTACTAGGGATAAAAGAATGTAAAGCTCCAGCGTCAAATAATACATGAATAGATAAATCAAAAAGAATAAACAAACCTTCAATAACCACCTACTTACTCTTGTCTACTATTGGCTGTGCACTCGAGCAAAGGACTACCTCTAGTACATAAGCTGGAACCACCTGAGTATAAGTCTGGGTAGAGGCTTTCAGTGATGCTTTGAAAGTTCGCTTCACAAGCCATACTGTTCACAGTTATAGCTCATTATCTTAGAGAGATCCACCCCATAGTCCTTAGCAAAATGTCCTTGCTTGCCACACCTATTGCAACTCAAGTCCTTCTTTGTAACCTTCCCTTTCTGGCCAAATCCTTCATTTCTTCTTTCCCTTTCGTTGCCCCTTCTCCAAAACCTTCTAAGCTTCTTCCTTTATTTCTTTCTCGAAGATGGGGTTTAACAAGGCCATCTCCACTAGCCTATAAAAGGTAGCATCCATCAAAATATTACTCATAGCTAAATCCTAAAGTGGTTAGTTCAATCCCTTAGTAAATTCAACAGCTTTCTTGTGTGATGTGCAAATCAACTCCATACCAAACTTATCCCGCTCATTAAATTGGTTCCAATACTCCTTGACTGTCATATCTCCCTACTTGATATGGATAAACTTCTCCAACTTCTCGCCTTCCTTTGCTCTAGAAAGGAATTTCATCTCAAATCTCCTACAAAAGTCATCCTAAGAAATATTAGCGCCATCAGCCTCAGCCTCAGCCTCAGCCTCAGCCTCGATAACCTCCCACTAGCTCAATGCCTCACCTTGTACCTACCAGGTAGCAAGCTACCACCTCATAACATCAGTCAAACCCTTTAGAAAAATATCCTCTCATAAGCATGGATCCATGCTCTAACATACCCCTACTTGGAAGCCCAAAACTAATAGCTACGGATGTTGTAGTCATCCACAGTTATTAATCCTCGGCAATCAAATACGGTGGTGTTAGATTCATTGATACACAGAAACACGTGAATATGGAAAAAATTTGAACCTCAAACAAAATCGCATTGCATTTCAAAATATTTCCACTTCAGTACATAATCCCATATTCGCAAATCATGTTTAGAGAAACTATATTTATTATAACATAAGCCAAGAGCGACATATGAAGATACCCCATTGGATGATCAGAATATATATAGGCAATACAACAATTTTGCAATTACAAATAATACAGAGGAATCAAAATAAAAGAAAACTCTATATAGCAATCATGCCTTCTGGACGTCTCCAGAAGCTTTATTCATCCAATGAGGTATCTGGAAACCTCAACTCTCAAACTACTCAAAATTAATTGAGTGCCAGGGAGTTTAAGAGGAAAACATGTACTTTAAGTCAGATGTAAGCCTAGTATGGATAATAATCTACCATCTCAAATCATTTAGATATCAAGCGAGACCATGCCGCTTGGACGAACGGGGTTCCCCTCACTAGTACCTCAAAACCTTTATAAAACCATATATTGTGCTCCTGCATCCCCAATGGTTAAAAATGTAGTCATTTTAAAATATTATGATGATATGCAAACATTTTAAAACATACTGGATTTCCCCCCTCTGTTTAAATTGACTGCCATATTTTATAGTTTCTAGGATCACTATTAACCTGTTTGTTTTCATGGGCTAACTAATAACCTTTATATAATATATGGATTCCCTATCATGTTTCATAGTTTTCATGGGTGCACTATTGTAACGACCCAAAATTTCTGATACCGAAAATTCCAGATAATTAGGAAAAGAAGAAAAGAGATAGAAGAAGAAACAAAAGTGAAACACAGAATCTCACAGTCGCAGCGGATCAAAATATAATATCGAGTAAAATAATAGTTATACAAGGAAAAACTGTATCAGTTAATTCACATTAATACATCATAGTTACAACATTCACACAATCACTGGACAGTTAAAATCTACATGCCCTAGGTAAACTACAATATATCACAATGGAATACTCTCCATACGTTCCTACCATCCAACTCACCTCCTGAGCTCCAGATCGTCCTCTCTTGAAAATCTGTAATACTCGGTCTGACCCGATCATTACATCAAAGTAACACCCGGGTCAAGATGGAAGCTAGCGTGAGTAAACCCATCTAACATGAAATACTGATGCATAAAACTATTTAACCCGGGTAACTCGTACCTTATTACGATTTCTTAACTTGTTATATTCAATACTTAATTCACAAATCCACCTTTAAATACCGTTACTTAGTTTCAGTGGTCTATTTCACTTAAATTATTTCATTCCATCCTATTGATTACATGTATCAAATCTATAAAGAATTATGGAAGATTTCAAATAAAAGTGGTTTTAGGTATTTACTGATACCCGGCCCCGGTCTCTTCGAGTCCTATGTCATCATAACCCAAATTATTCAAATAAAATACAATTCAAACTTAAGAACAAATGATGTCACTTATACAGCAATTCATCTCGATAGATAAACACATTATCAATGTTCAACCCAATCATATTACAAAACATTTCATATCAGAAATATCAAATAATCCAAGGCATTCAATATCATTTAATCATTCATAAGCAAGATTAATTAGATATATGATTCCTAATTTATTTAATTAATCTCCAATTAAATTAAGCACCAACTTTAATCACTTAGATTACCTTTAAATCATACTTACTTAGCATTAATTAATTACAACCCAAATAATTAATTATCATCTTAACTAATCATCCTTGATTAAATATTCTTTAATTATATTAAGTAGTTAACCCTTAGTTAATTACACAAATTAATTATCCTTATTCCAAATACATTAATTAACCCTTGATTATTTCCATTAGTTAATTAACTCTAATTGATTATATTGACCCTTAATTAATTGCATTAATTAATTAATCTATAATCACTTATATTGTTCAATTATCCTTTAATTAATCACATTAATCAACCCTTAATTATTTCCACTAATTATATTAATTAATGATCCTCTAATTACTCTAATTACTTTATTAATTAATTATTCCTCTAATTAGTTTAACAATTAATATTTAATTAATCAACCTTGATTAATCATATTCAGTAATTAATTATCCTTAATTACTTACATTAGTTAATTAACTCCATAATTAATCATATTAATCAATTCTTTAATTAATTACGCCAAGTAATTAATCCTTAATTACTTCCACTATGTAATTATCCTATAATTACATTCCATTAAGAAATTTTACTTTGATTATTAATCATTAATTAATTAACTCTTGTTAATTTTATTAAGTGATTAACTTCTAATTAATTTCACTAATTAATTACCTTTAATAAATCTCATCCTCAATTAAAGATAATTTTTTTATCTTCAATAATTACTTATTAAACTTCGTTAGAAAATATTTAAAAATCAATTTCATATTTAAGAATATATGTTCAACTTTCAAAAAACAAACAATTTTACATTTAAATTTCAACAATTAAAAGCTTTGAAAACTTTTCAAACTTGTTTAAATAATTTTTTTTTCTTAAATCTTAATTATTATATCTTTTAAAACTTATCTACATTAAATATATTGTCAAAAACTTTGTAAAACCTTTATCTTTGAAAAATAATAATTTCCAATAACTTTATTTTTTTAACTTTTATTTAAACTTGTATTTTTTTTAATTTGAAAACTTAAATTTTCTTTAAGATTTCAACCTGGCAATGTTTCTTCAGAACTTAAAACCTAGACAGGATTTTTTTTCAAATTTAAATTTAATTTTTTACTAAATCTATAGCAAACCCGAGATTTACAAACAATATCCTGAGCTAATCCTAAAAATTCCCGAGGCGTCCACTCTCGTTTCTGCTTCGAGTCGACACACTAAAATACTCGAGTACGACCCAAGTCATAACCTTCTTCCCCAACATTAAACATCGCCAGAAATCCAAAGTGCATCGCGCACGTGCACGGTGATTCCACGTCGCTCCGACTCTTCCACTGATCGTCGACCGGCCCAACGACCTCGACATGCTACACGATCATCCAGAACCACGGAAACATCACCCAGACAAAATCGACCTACCCGATCAAAAATGGAACGCAAACATCAATCGGAAACTACCCATCACCGTCGCCTCCGACCTCATAATCACCCGTCGGTCCACCCAAAGCCACGCTACACTCCGACGAACCTTTCCCCCCTCGTGATCCAGACTGAAGCATCACTGACGTCGAGATCACCCCGACATCCCATTCGACAAAACCCAAAACCAAAACCCTAGATCACTCGAGCCTGACCATTATGGCCGACGATAAAATCCTCCACTATTTTTCCTACCACCACCAACCTAATCGCCACCTCTACATCGATCCCAACAAACATCATCACGCTAATTGTCGAAAATTGGCGATCAACTCAAATTCGAACAACCCGATTTCCTAAACAATTACATATCAAAAAATCATGATTCTTCTTTCTAACTTCATCGTTTCCCACGACGAATTCAATTATATAATCCAAGATAAAAATTATGAATATTAATTTTTGACTAGTCCAGCTCATTACCGTATTTTCTTAATTTTCGATTAATTACTAAGTTAAAATCCTTACAATAATTTTTAAGATTGGTATTATGTTGTTATAAACAAACTTCAATCAGAGATCAAAGCTAAATTCTGATTGCATAACGAGATTTAGATTTTTTTTTAAAATTGATTGAGCTTGTGAAAATAAAAGAACAGTCTGTATATATACACACACACAGATATATATATATATATATATATATATATATACATTAAACAGAGAGATTCCAAGCATATATCCAGGTAAATCAAACCTGCAAACCATATTACAACGTTCCTGTACATATTTATCACATGCATCCCTATATTCATTGGTTCAAACTATTTTTAAGGGACAGTTTACTCACCTTTTATCCTGGAATAGAGAAGAGTTTTTGATGATCTGGAAATGCTTTTTAAAATTGGAAATTTGATCTCTTGATTTAAATCTGAGCCTGAATCTGATGTTGATCTTGATACTTTGATTAGCTTGGTTCCAGATTAAGATCTTCATTTTTTTGTAGGTTCTGAATTTTATCTTCAGTTTCTTTTTTTCTTCTCCCTGGTTTTAGTTTTACTGGCTTTGGATTTTTTTTGGTTTCTTTATGTACAAGTTTTCCCTATTTTTGAATTTGAGAGTGCAGATTAAAAGAGAATGAGAGGGAGAGGGAATATAAATTATATGACCTGATTTTTATTAATTTTAAAACTAATGACACTTGTTAAAATTCATTACACTTGTAGATTTCCATAATAAAACACTCATACTTGTCTATGTATATGTAAATGATTTACACTTGTATTTTCTTCATGAGAATATGGTTTGAATAGATATTTATATTATTATTCGTTTGCTTATATTTGCATATATATGTTTTAATACATCTTTATTAAATATATTACCTTATATTACATTTATGTTTACATATATATATATATGTATGTATGTATGTATGTATGTATGTATGTATGTATGTATGTATGTATGTATGTATGAATTATTAATTTATACAAAATGTATACATTATATTTTCCTTAAATTTATATTCATATATCCTTAAAGAAATAATTTGAAACTAATTAAAAAAATCACACACACACACACACACACACACACACATATATATATATATATATATTATTTTAAGTCCAATTTATTTTTAGGACATTTTATTTTTGAATTTCAAACTCAAATTCAAATTACAACCTATTCGCACACACATATATATAAAATAAAACATTTATCTTATTTATTTTGAATTTTTCAATTAAATTCACAATTAAATTTCCAAATAAAGTCAATCAATTATCCTCTTGACCGATGTCCAAAAATCCGAGTTATCCCATTCCTCCCCCTTTTGAATCTTTTTGTCCTCGAAAAGGAACGAAGCTAGAATTATTAAAATGCTTAAAATTAGATAAATTTTCTTTAATCATTTTTAAACCATTTTAAAATCTATATAATTTGCCAAAATAGTTTTTACAAAAATACTTTATAACTCGATGTTTTAGCAAGTCCATCTCCATTCTCACAGAAATTCGGTTATACGTTGATCAGGCGTAGGACTGAAAATCTATAAGTACTTGGTAAACCCATATCGACACCCAGTGAAAATACTTGGAAAATAATTTTATTGAAAAAATAGAAAACATTTTTTGGAAAATAGAGGTGGTGAGAATGCTCTGGAAATCATCAACCCCATCAATGGTCGCAGTTAACCCGATGGTTACGTTGCCATCCCGGCAAAATCCGTAGATAACTGTAGGCACTCCGCGCCCCTCGATTACGCCATGAAACCCGCTATAGATCACAGTTACATCCTGGGTTATGTTGCCATCACAGCAAAAGTCCATGTAACTGTAGGCTTCAGTGCCCTCGAATTTCGCTGCCAAAAGAATGAAACTTCTCCCATCGATTATAGATCACAGTGTACTGATGTTACGTTGTCATCCCGGCAAAATCATCCGTAAACCATTGACAATCACCTCCCCACAATTTCCGTTGTAGTCCACAGTAGATCGCAGTGACATCAAGTTACACTATCGTCACGACATAACCCAAATGCCTCTGTAAATGTGATAACCCGGATTTTTGGACATCGGTCAAGAGGATAATTAACTGATTTTATTTGGAAATTTAATTGTGAATTTAATTGAAAATTTCAAAATAAATAATATAAGTATTTTATTTTATATATATGTGTGAATATTTTGTAATTTGAATTTGAGTTTGAAATTCAAAAATAAAATGTCCTAAAAATAAATTGGACTTAAAATAATATATATATATATATATATGATTTTTTTTAATTAGTTTCAAATTATTTCTTTAAGGATACATGAATATAATTTAAGTAAAATATAATGTATACATTTTATATAAATTAATAATACACATATATATATAAATATAAAATAAAAAACTTATCTTATTTATTTTGAAATTTTCAATTAAATTCACAATTAAATTTCCGTATAAAATTAGTTAATTATCAACTTGACCGATGTCCAAAAATTTGGGTTATCAAAGTTCGACCAGCTGAGTGGAGATAAGGTATTTTTCCATTTGGATTTGGCAACAAGTTTCCATCAGCTCAGTGTAGTAGAGGATAGTATACCTTTGACGGAATTTAGGACTAGATATGGGTCGTATAAATGGTTAGTTATGTCATACGGATTGACTAACGCACCAGCTTTCATTGTGGATTTGATGAACTGAGTTTTCCAAGTGCACTTGAATAGGATTGTATTAGTTTTCATAGATAATATCTTGATATATTCTAAGAATGAAAGAGAGCATGAAGTTCATCATAGAGTGGTGTTTGAGACGCTGAGGTTGCATCAGCTGAAGGCAAAGTTTTCAAAATGTAATTTATGTAAGAAGGAATTAAAGTTTCTTGGTCATGTAGTCTTAGAGAAAGGTTTGTCAGTGGATCCAACTAAGATTGAGACAGTGAATAGTTAGGAGAGATCCTATATAGTGATTGAGATAAAGAGTTTCCTTGGATATTTCGTAAGGTCCATTAATGATTTTTCACAGATAGTAGCACCAATGAACAAGCTAACAAGAAAGGATGTGAAGTTTGTATGGACCGATAAGTGTGAGGAATAATTCCAGAGTTTGAAACACTTACTGTCCCATGCACCTGCGTTGGTTGTTTTGGAAGGAATCCGGATTTGATGGTTTACAGCTATGTTTGTCGAACAGGATTAGGAACTGTGCTGACGTAGAGAGGTAAATTGATTTCCTAGGCTTCTAAATAGCTTAGACAGCATGAGGTTAGATATCTGAAGCATGATTTGGAATTGGTTGTAGTGATATTTGCATTGAAGTTGTGGATACATTACCTTTTGGGAGAAAGGATTGAGTTATATATAGATCATAAGTCACCGAAGTATTTTTTTTCTCTCAGAAAGAGTTGAACCTGAGAAAGTAGAGGGGGTTAGAGTTTATAGCCGATTATGATTTTAGAGTTGAGTACACAATGGGAAAAGGCCGGACGCACTTAGCATGAGGCATCAGATTGTAGTGCTAGCGTTGATTGTTGAGTGGAAGATTTGGAAGCATTGGCAAATTGCAGAGTGCAGTGGAGATCCGATTCTTGGTCTAATGGAGAGACGGTTGTATTATTTTTCTTGGAAATTCGACCAGAGATGATCGAAAGGATTGCTTCCAAAAAAGAGGAGGATCCAATGTTAGTGGAAAGGATTAGGACGTAGAGAGATGGAACCGAGAGCGATGACTTGAAAGATTTTGGTGTTGACTAGAGTTGGTGGTTGAGAAAGAAAGGAAGATTATGTGTTCAAAGTGTAGGAAACCTGAGGAAAGAAGTCTTGGAGGAACGCCATCGTTCGAAGTTTTCTATTCATCTAGGAGGAACTATGACGTATCAGGATATGAAAATAAGTTTCTTCTAGGAAGGTATGAAGTGGAATATTGGCTTATGGTTGAAGGGGTGTTTGAATTACCAATAGTCAAAGGCTGAAACCAGAAGCCAAGTGGACCACTTCAGCCATTGGATATTCTAGTATGGAAATAGGATTCTATTTCCATGGATTTTATTAATGCATTGCCATGGCCAAATAGGGAAATGAAAGTATTTGGGTCATAGTAGACAGATTGACCAAGAGTACCCATTTCATTCCAGTAAAGTCAACCAGGACGACACCTGTTTTGGCAAAGTTGTTTATGAAGAATGTGGTTAGAATACAGGGAATATCTAGTAGCATAGAGAATGATAGAGATTCCTTGTTCACTAGTAAATTCTAGAAGAGTCTGCATGAAGTTTTGGAAACCAAGCTCAAGATGAGTACTGCTTACCATCCGCAGACTAATAGACAAACAGAAAGAGTTAACAATATCTTCGAGGATTTGTTAAGAGCTTGTGTTCTAGATCGGGGGATCACGGGAAGACTATCTGCAGTTAGTCGAGTTTTCGTATAACAATAGTTATCATATTGGTATCGGGATGGCACCGTTTGAAGCTTTTTATGAAAGGCCATGCAAATCTCTCGTTTGTTGGTTGGAGACCAGGGACACGTTTCTTCTTGGTCCAGATTTAGTTAGAAAAGCTACAAAAAAGATTGATGTCATTCAGGATAGAATGAAGGAGGTTCAATCTAGATGGAAGAACTATGAAGATAGAAGACAGAAAGATTTCGAGTTCTCGGTTGGATATAAGGTTTTTCGTCAAGGTATCACTGATGAAGGGTGCGATCAGATTCAGAAGATCAAGAAAGATGAAACTGAGCTTTATGAAATTGATTATTATGTAATTTTATTGTGTATTAAAATTATATAGCATGATAACTATTTACAATTCGCATTTAATAAATTTACCAATTCCTGGCGATACTGCTGGAACGACTTCCACCCTCCTCGATGAGTGACGAGATTTTTGTAACTATTTGCAGAATTTCATTCTGAATCTACCTGTACATTTAAAGTTAATACATAATTTTCTTACCAAATATTTTTTGATATTTCCATATCAATCAAATATTGAATAAAAGTTTAGTACACTTACCTTCACCTCATCATTATCCTAATGTTTCAGCCACCCTTCTCATACACTTGTCCCCATTCAGTTTGGCTTATGTCTTTTATGCTTCGCTGTTGACATGGAACCTCTATAGTTCTTCCTCATCTTCTGCATCCAGTAATGTTGTACCAGATGTCGGTCATCTAACTGTATGTCCATGGTGCCTTTTGTTTCACGATAAACAAGCAACCAAAAATTAAACAATAAAAAGTGAACAATAAATAAGCGATAAAAAAAAGTAAGAATGGAAATAGAAGATTACACTTACAATGAAATCCTACCAAACACGCTCGAGAATGTAGAGAGGGATGTTATCCCACTTCGGCCAACAAGCCGACATCCAACTCTTATACGCCTCCCTCGAAACCGATAGAACTATAGCTGATGGGTGTAGCTCAAACCCCTTGTGTTAAATATGATATAGATTAGTATATCATAAACAAAATATTTAAGATGTTGAAAAAAGTTTAATACTTACCCTTCGGCTCTAGGTACTAAAGTCACGACAGGTTGCTATGGCGATTGCGATGGACCGCTGCCATCGCCTCCAGAAGAGAGGGAAGAACTCCTCCTGGATGACATGATACCTGTCACAGACACATCATTTTAAAATAGAACAATAACATGATAATGAAATATATTTTATAGTTAAATGGCATGAATGATATAAAGTACATAAAGTGCAAAGTATATCTAATTCAATTGGGTCTCATATTCAGATGATAAGCAGAATACACTGCATTTTTAACATAAATTGCTAAATAAATGACAGAAATGGTAATGCCATAAAAGATGTAAATAACAATAAACAGATTTGGTTTCATAAATGACATAACTAGCAAAATAAATATCAACAATTACATCAATTTCGTCATACACCAAGAATTCAACATAGTTACACCAATTGCATAATTACTGTAACGATCTTGAATTTCAATTTATTTTAAATTGATAATTAAATTTATTTTTGATTTAAAATTGTGAAATTAATTGGTGATTATATAAAAATTTAACAGCATTTTCTTAAAATAATGTGTATACGATAATAGTAAGAAAATTGTAATTTGAAATTTAATTGAGAGCTTTGATTTATGGATAGAAGTAAATATAAAATGTCTTTGTATACTTGTAAAATAATGAACAAAGGGAATAGTAAAGAAAATAAAAAGTAAACAAAATAAAATATTCAAGCAAATAAATATGCAAAGTAAAACAATGAAGTATACTTTCCTGTACATCAGGCAAGTAAAGAAAGTTATGCAAAATCATTTCAGCCTAAATAAAAAAATACAAAATTTAGTACAAAATAAAGTATCAAAGCATGGGAACAAAGCACAAAACATCTCAGCCGAGACAAAGCTGAAGTAAACAAAAGAATGCAAGTGTAGGCAAGCATAAACAAACTGTACAAACAAATCTTTTAAAAACATAAACAAATAGAACCAAGACAAAATCTCTTCAGTACAAATAAGGTGTGCAGCCGAGTAAAATAGACAAAAAAAACAAGATAAAAATCTAAGTACAAACAAATAAAATATAAGCATGAAGTACCATTGCATTTAAATGCAAGCATGAACAAAGTCAATTCGAGCTTGCTTAGGATCATTTCAGCCATGCTTGTTGTATATATAAAAAAAAATAGAAAAAAATAAAGCATATCACCCAGTACAAGATTTGTATACCCTGAACACTTTTTTCTTTTATATACATCAACTTTTTCTTCTCATCATCAGTTCGTCCATTACAAGCCAAGTAAAACTGAAGTAAATACCACTTAAAACTTATACCAGCTCAAATTCAATTCAACTGCAAACAAACTATAACCAGAGATTAAAAGATGGAGCTTCAGCAAGAAATCTCAAGCCAGTTTCAAAAAAATAAAGCAAGCAACAACTGTTCTTTCTCTGTTCTTCATATACTGGTGAGTAACATCATTTAAAACTTAGGTATATGAATCTGAATTTTATGGTTAAAAAAAATTAGGAATAAGTAAGCCTGGTCTATATTTTTGTTTTTGTGCATAGATGTATTGTTTTGTGGAAACTTTATCTGCCTGTTCTCCTCTGTTTTGAGTTACAGAGTAAATAGTTTTATTTTTTTAAATTTAAAACTATCTTTATCAAACCATTATAAAGCTTGAAATTTTCCAACAACCAATATGTCTAAACTTAAATCAGGATTTTTAAATCTGTTTAAAAAAAAAAACATAATAGTAAACTATACTCTGGAATCAAGCTGTACAGGCAAACAAGAAATATTTTGTTGAATTCGATTTTTGTAAAATGCAAATTCAAGTTTACAACTTGAATCCTTACTGTAAGATAAGATTTTTAAAACCAAAATGGGAATTTTTAGTTGTGTATGCTTTGAGCAGTTCATAAATGAACTGGATACACTTTTTGATCAAATTCTGGTAATCAAAGAAATATTGAATGTTGAATTTATGTTTGAAGCTTCCCTGGCCGTCCATGATTTTAGGAAAAATGTTCAAAAAAATTTCTATTGCAAACAACGATTGAACGAGGCAACATTAGGGTTTAAGGCCTGTGAAACTTACGTCGAAGCATTGGGGTTCGTTCTCACTCCTTGTTGCATCGAGCGTGGTCGGACTTGGAGAGGATACGCTTGGGACGTGGACGAAGGGCTGGACGGTGGGGCGGCGATGCTGCTGGTCGGAGGCGCGGCGACGAGACACTTTTCTGGTCGCTGTTTGGGTCGCGGTGGCTCGAGCTATGCTCGAATTCGATTGAGGACATGTTTGGATTTTTGGGTCGATCTGGGTCGAAGGTGTGACCGATCGTGGCTTGCTGGAGTTAGTGGAGATCGCCAGAAGTTGGTCGAGGTCCGGTGCACGTGCACGATCAAACGTGTGCATGCGTATGAAGGATGAACAGAGGAAGAAGATGTGTTACCTGAGTATTGGTTTGCCTGGGAAGTAGCTCACCTGATATTGAAACTTTAAAAAACTTAACAGGAAGAAAAAAAGAAGAAGAGAGAAGTGCACGCGAGATGGCTTCTACCTGGGAAAATAGTTTGGTTCAGAGCTTGAAAACAGAAGCCTGATTTGTTTAGAAAGTTGAAAACTAAACTAAACATTAAATCAAGTTTTTTTAAAATCTGGTTCAAAAGCAAATGTTTTGAATTTCTTTAAGCCTGAGATTAAGAAGTTAAGTGGTTTTTGGAAAACTTTGTTAAAATTGGGATTTACTCATTTTAACCCTTAAGTTTAAAATGAAATATGTAAAATAAAATTTGAAACAAATTGTTTAAATTTTCTTTGTGATGATAATTAAAACATTAGATAGAAAATGTTTTAAATTTGAATTAGTAAAGATGAAATGATATGCACTCACTAAATTAGTTCAAGTGAATAATTGATTTAATTATTTAATCAAGAAATTAAGATTTGAGTTAAATTAATTAAGGTCAAAATTAAATTGTAATTAAGAATAATAAATTGAGGATTAATTATTAATTAAGTTAAATTAACTTGCAAATAAGATTCATTTATTTTAATAAGAATTGTCTTTTAAACAAATGATTAAAGTTAATTAATCCAGTGATCAAGATATAATTACAATTAATGTAATAAAGAGTTGATTTACTTATAAAGGTAATAAATTATTTAAAGAGAGTTATTTAATGAAATTAATTAAGGTTAAATGACTATGTAATTAACTTAAGGTTAATCTATTTAATTTATAGATTAAGAATAATTTAATTTATTAAAGTATTTGGTAAATTAATGATTTGGGATTAATAAATCTGAATTGAATAATAAATTCATAAGTAATTAATTAAATTGGAAATGAATTGAATTAATTAGGATTAAACAATTAATTAATCCTGCTTACAAATGTTTATTGAATGCTTATGAATGATTATATTATGTGAAATGCCTTGAATTGATTATCCTATCTGATTTGTGATATTTTGTTCTATAGATTGAACTGTGTATATTTATTTGCATTTGTATATTATCTGTAAATCTGTGAATGGACGATGAGCGTTATAGTTTATATCGCTTATCAACTATATTTCTGTGTTTTAATCTGTGATGATTGATGATGTGGCATTTTTATTGTGTTGAACCCCTGGACCACACTTATACACACACAAATATGGATTTCACGAGGAAATCGATCGAGTCGCAGATTTTTTGAAAATAGTTTTAAATTCGAATTTTTTTTAAATTCAAATGGTTTGAAAATGAGATTGAGTTTAAAGTGAAAAGCTTTTTGAATGGAATTTCAAAGATGAAATTTATTTTGAATAACTTGATTAAGTTTGAAATTTAAATAATTTGATTTAAATTTAAATTCAAAATGTGAAATTGAATTCTATAATTTGAAACTAGGGATTAAAAATATTATACCAGTTATATAGGGGTTAAACTATATTAATTTGGGAATATGAATATAAATTAAGAACTTTAACTTATGCAAATATAATTGGATTTTTCTGAAATGAAAACTGTTTGTTTCAAATAATAAAAGCTTTCATATAAGTAATGAACTTCCAATTTGTGTTAAAAAGACTTCTAGTTTAAAATGAAAATGATTTCCAAGTTATAGAAACAGTTTGAAAGCTATAAGTTAAATCTTTGATTTAAAGATTTAACGAGTTAATCCTATCGAAATGAAATTATTTTGGAAATCTATGAATTGATCTTTGTGAAATAAATCTTTTTGTTTAAAGATTTGAAATGGTAATTTGTTTAAACCATTTGAAAGAAATGTTTGAATAATTAAGTTGTGACTTAATTGAATTCCCCATACCCATATGTTTTTAAATATTGCGCTCACTATTCGGTTTAGCCGGGAGAGGACCTTTGTGTCATATATCCCATTCCGAATATGTGGTACGTCGATATGGATAGCATTTGAAGACCGGTGATGAAGACCGGATATTTTCGAAAACGTAAGGACAACTCGTCGAATGTCTTTGCATCGACTGGTCCCCGGTATAGAGAGTCCATATGTGATGGGAAGTCCGAACGAAAATAGTGAATATCCGGATTTCATGGGCTTCTTTGGAAGTGCCTTCGGTTCTGTTCGAACCCGGAATAGACTTGTATGGATTGTGTGTCTGACATTACAATTTGAGATACAAAGCAGATTTCTTTCAAATACATTTCTGTTGGTGGCGAAGAATTTATTCTTTTAGCTTAACACCCTTCTCTGAGACATACGAGCTCAGAGGTTATGTAGTTGAAGGTTATCAGCGATATATTCCCAATTTGGTAATGTGACATGCTAAGTGTTGCTGTGAAATGATCATTGTTTGATTATTTGCGATATGATCATTTGTTTGATCATTTATCTTTGTGATCATTACTTTGATCATTTGTTGACCCAAAGCATGGCTTTGAAACAAAGCGTGGCTTTGTGGACGTGACTTCGTCGAACCTCACACCCCGGAATGGTCAAAACAGGAAAGATGCGGCAAGGTTATTAGGGGGTAGCGCCCCTTTAGGTTATGTACATCTCCTTCTGGATAGAAGTGGTATCATGGTATGGAGCCCAGATACTTACTTATATGGACATCACAAACCTATATATGTCTTGTTTTGTGATTTGATGTTGGGGCCCTGGTTAAAGGTTGTTACAACCGGGAGGTGGCATACTGTGTCAGTAGTTACCCAGTTAGGGGTAATCCGGCCTTGTGTTGGCAGAGATCCGGTTAGGTTCTCGGGATGTCCATCCAGAGGCGTTTCCATGTGGCAATGGGAAGTTCCTTGGCCTGGCCATTTGTTGGAAATCCAAAGAAACAATACGAGCATTGTACGGTATTAGTTGTAGAACCTGCCATCTAATATGGTAGCTATAGCGGGCATAATATAATGGTACCTATGCTGGCTAAGATTTATATTCTACTTTCGAAATTGTTTTCTACACTATGCACTTATAATAATAATATCAAAGAAATTTTCTGCGTATTAAGCATATTTGACTATCATAAGAAGAAATCTCCTCCAAGTCTGCGTTTGCATTGTGTGTGTGGCGGGAGGTCTTATGGTAGTTTCATTTTCAAAAAGCATTGCGAATTTACTTTAAAATTCTCTTGTTGATTGTTTTTAAAGATAAACTGTTTTTGTTGCTCACACCAGTCCCATGACTGATCCGGAGTTTATTGTTCCTTTCCTAAACTCTAGGTGCTCAAAATTTTCTACACGAGCAGTCCGGAGTTGGGTTTTTCAGATAATTAGATGTAGTGGATTATCTGAAGTTTAGTTCATTTTTTGGTTCGCACCAGTCTTGCCTAGCTTGGTTCATTGTTATGGGGAGTTCGAGCTATTGCTGGATTGGTTCTTGGAGATGGAGTTTCAGATTTGCAGTTCTTCGGTAAAGACTATCTTAGAGTTATTTGTTCCGCTGCTAGCATTATCTATATTTCTTTTCCGCTGCTATTTTCTTGTATCTCTGATGTATATTGATATTCATTGTATCATTCTGTTGTACCAGATATTGTATCAATGCTGTATATCAATGTATTTTTCTTTTATTCCGCTGTGATGTTTACTTAATTGGGTTATAAGCTCCGGCGAATCGGATTTGAACGGTCGAATCTACGGCATTCGAATACGATTTAAAGTATGGATGTCGATTTTCGAGCGGGCAAAATCCGTGACGTTAGATTTGGTATCAGAGCTACGGTGAAACTTTAGCTCAGGAGTATAACACATTAAGTAGCTCATTAGAGATAGGGTGAAGTAACCCTAGAATGAGTAATCCCTAAGATACCCGTTTGAATGCCTCAGTAAATTCTCTTACTATCCACTGATAATGAGTATGAGTGCGAGAAGAGAACGAGATAGGGGACAGGTAAATACGACTATAAATGGTCAATAACCTGCAACAGTGGAAATAACTTTCTTATCAATTTCCTTTGATTCGTTTCCAAATCCTTTTGATTTCTTCGTGATAGCTCCAGAAAGAAGTTTCGGTGTGATGATGGCCCTACATATTGTTGTAAGAAATTTTTACTTCGTATCTTCATTGGTTTTTGATTTTAAATCTTAGTGAATATGAATTGGAAATTTGAAACTGAAATTTGAAATAAATTGGAAATTTAAATTGATCAATAGAATATGAAGGATAAATTGAATTGTATCAATAAAACGATATCATTTAAACCCAAATTTGAAATTCTATTGTAATTTCTTGTATCTATTGTTGATATTCTGATTTGGTGAGCCAAATCCAGAATCGATATCCAGTTTGATCTGAAAGAATATTTCTCTATCTTTCATCTATCTTCGTTATCTCTCTCTGGCGAATTTCGAGGACGAAATTCCTTTTAAGGGGGGAAGTCTGTAATGATCTCGAATTTCAATTTATTTTAAATTAATAATTAAATTTATTTTTGATTTAAAATTGTGAAATTAATTGGTGATTATATAAAAATTTAACAGCATTTTCTTAAAATAATGTGTATATGATAATAATAAGAAAAATGTAATTTGAAATTTAATTGAGAGCTTTGATTTATGGATAGAAGTAAATATAAAATGTCTTTGTATACTTGTAAAATAATGAACAAAGGGAATAGTAAAGCAAATAAAAAGTAAACAAAATAAAATATTCAAGCAAATAAATATGCAAAGTAAAACAATGAAGTATACTTTCCTGTACATCAGGCAAGTAAAGAAAGTTATGCAAAATCATTTCAGCCTAAATAAAAAAATACAAAATTTTGTACAAAATAAAGTATCAAAGCATGGGAACAAAGCACAAAACATCTCAGCCGAGACAAAGCTGAAGTAAACAAAAGAATGCAAGTGTAGGCAAGCATAAACAAACTGTACAAACAAATCTTTCAAAAACATAAACAAATAAAACCAAGACAAAATCTCTTCAGTACAAATAAGGTGTGCAGCCGAGTAAAATAGGCAAAAAAACAAGATAAAAATCTAAGTACAAACAAATAAAATATAAGCATGAAGTACCATTGCATTTAAATGCAAGCATGAACAAAGTCAATTCGAGCTTGCTTAGGATCATTTCAGCCATGCTTGTTGTATATATAAAAAAAAACAGAAAAAAATAAAGCATATCACCCAGTACAAGATTTGTATACCCTAAACACTTTTTTCTTTTATATACATCAACTTTTTCTTCTCATCATCAGTTCGTCCATTACAAGCCAAGTAAAACTGAAGTAAATACCACTTAAAACTTATACAAGCTCAAATTCAATTCAACTGCAAACAAACTAGAACCAGAGATTAAAAGAAGGAGACTTCAGCAAGAAACCTCAAGCCAGTTTCAAAAAAATAAAGCAAGCAACGACTGTTCTTTCTCTGTTCTTCATATACTGGTGAGTAACATCATTTAAAACTTAGGTATATGAATCTGAATTTTATGGTTAAAAAAAAATTTGGAATAAGTAAGCCTGGTCTATATTTATGTTTCTGTACATAGATGTATTGTTTTGTGGAAACTTTATCTACCTGTTCTCCTCTGTTTTGAGTTACAGAGTAAATAGTTTTTTTTAAAATTTAAAACTATCTTTATCAAACCATTATAAAGCTTGAAATTTTCCAACAAACAATATGTCTAAACTTAAATCAGGATTTTTAAATCTGTTTTAAAAAGAAAACATAATAGTAAACTATACTCTGGAATCAAGCTGTACAGGCAAACAAGAAATATTTTGTTGAATTTGATTTTTGTAAAATGCAAATTCAAGTTTACAACTTGAATCCTTACTGTAAGATAAGATTTTTAAAACCAAAATGGGAATTTTTAGTTGTGTATGCTTTGAGCAGTTCATAAATGAACTGGATACACTTTTTGATCAATTTCTGGTAATCAAAGAAATATTGAATGTTGAATTTATGTTTGAAGCTTGCTTGGCCGTCGATGATTTTAAGAAAAATGTTCAAAAAAATTTCTATTGCAAACAACAATTGAACGAGGCAACATTAGGGTTTAAGGCCTGTGAAACTTACGTCGAAGCATTGGGGTTCGTTCTCACTCCTTGTTGCATCGAGCATGGTCGGACTTGGAGAGGATACCCTTGGGACGTGGACGAAGGGCTGGACGGTGGGACGGCGATGCTGCAGGTCAGAGGCGCAGCGACGAGACACTTTTTTGGTCGCTGTTTGGGTCGCGTTGGCTCGAGCTATGCTCGAATTCGATTGAGGACACGTTTGGGCTTTTGGGTCGATCTGGGTCGAAGGTGTGACCGATCGTGGCTTGCTGGAGCTAGTGGAGATCGCCAGAAGTTGGTCGAGGTCCGGTGCACGTGCATGATCAAACGTGTGCACGCGTATGAAGGATGAACAGAGGAAGAAGAAGTGTTACCTGAGTATTGGTTTGCCTGGGAAGTAACTCACCTGATATTGAAACTTTAAAAAACTTAACAGGAAGAAAAAAAAAAGAAGAAGAGAGAAGTGCACGCGAGATGGCTTCTACCTGGGAAAATAGTTTGGTTCAGAGCTTAAAAACAGAAGCCTGATTTGTTTGGAAAGTTGAAAACTAAACTAAACATTAAATCAAGTTTTTTTAAAATCTGGTTCAAAAGCAAACGTTTTGAATTTCTTTAAGCCTGAGATTAAGAAGTTAAGTGGTTTTTGGAAAACTTTGTTAAAATTGGGATTTACTCATTTTAACCCTTAAGTTTAAAATGAAATATGTAAAATAAAATTTGAAACAAATTGTTTAAATTTGCTTTGTGATGATAATTAAAACATTAGATAGAAAATGTTTTAAATTTGAATTAGTAAAGATGAAATGATATGCACTCATTAAATTAGTTCAAGTGAATAATTGATTTAATTATTTAATCAAGAAATTAAGATTTGAGTTAAATTAATTAAGGTCAAAATTAAATTGTAATTAAGAATAATAAATTGAGGATTAATTATTAATTAAGTTAAATTAACTTGCAAATAAGATTCATTTATTTTAATAAGAATTGTCTTTTAAACAAATGATTAAAGTTAATTAATCCAGTGATCAAGATATAATTACAATTAATGTAATAAAAAGTTGATTTACTTATAAAGGTAATAAATTATTTAAAGAGAGTTATTTAATGAAATTAATTAAGGTTAAATGACCATGTAATTAACTTAAGGTTAATCTATTTAATTTATAGATTAAGAATAATTTAATTTATTAAAGTATTTGGTAAATTAATGATTTGGAATTAATAAATCTGAATTGAATAATAAATTCATAAGTAATTAATTAAATTGGAAATGAATTGAATTAATTAGGATTAAACAATTAATTAATCCTGCTTACAAATGTTTATTGAATGCTTATGAATTATTATATTGTATGAAATGCCTTGAATTGATTATCCTATCTGATTTGTGATATTTTGTTCTATAGATTGAACTGTGTATATTTATTTGCGTTTGTATATTATCTGTAAATCTGTGAATGGACGATGAGCGTTATAGTTTATATCGCTTATCAACTATATTTCTGTGTTTTAATCTGTAATGATTGATGATGTGGCACTTTTATTGTGTTGAACCCCTGGACCACACTTATACACACACAAATATGGATTTCACGAGGAAATCGATTGAGTCACAGATTTTTTGAAAATAGTTTTAAATTTGAATTTTTTTTAATTCAAATGGTTTGAAAATGAGATTGAGTTTAAAGTGAAAAGCTTTTTGAATGGAATTTCAAAGATGAAATTTATTTTGAATATCTTGATTAAGTTTGAAATTTAAATAATTTGATTTAAATTCATAATGTGAAATTGAATTCTATAATTTGAAACTAGGGATTAAAAATGTTATACCAGTTATATAGGGGTTAAACTATATTAATTTGGGAATATGAATATAAATTAAGAACTTTAACTTGTGCAAATATAATTGGATTTTTCTGAAATGAAAACTGTTTGTTTCAAATAATAAAAGCTTTCACATGAGTAATGAACTTCCAATTTGTGTTAAAAAGACTTCTAGTTTAAAATGAAAATGATTTCCAAGTTATAGAAACAGTTTGAAAGCTATAAGTTAAATTTTTGATTTAAAGTTTTAACGAGTTAATCCTATCGAAATGAAATTATTTTGGAAATCTATGAATTGATCTTTGTGAAATAAATCTTTTTGTTTAAAGATTTGAAATGGTAATTTGTTTAAACCATTTGAAAGAAATGTTTGAATAATTAAGTTGTGACTTAATTGAAATCCCCATATCCATATGTTTTTAAATATTGCGCTCACTATTCGGTTTAGCGAGAGGACCTTTGTGTCATATATCCCATTCCGAATATGTGGTACGTCGATATGGATAGCATTTGAAGACCGGTGATGAAGACCGGATATTTTCGAAAACGTAAGGACAACTCGTCGAATGTCTTTGCATCGACTGGTCCCCGGTATAGAGACTCCATATGTGATGGGAAGTCCGAACGAAATTAGTGAATATCCGGATTTCAAGGGCTTCTTTGGAAGTGCCTTCGGTTCTGTTCGAACCCGGAACAGACTTGTATGGATTGTCAGTCTGACATTACAATTTGAGATATAAAGCAGATTTCTTTCAAATACATTTCTGTTGGTGGCGAAGAATTTATTCTTTTAGCTTAACACCCTTCTCTGAGACATACGAGCTCAGAGGTTATGTAGTTGAAGGTTATCAGCGATACATTCCCAATTTGGTAATGTGACATGCTAAGTGTTGCTGTGAAATGATCATTGTTTGATCATTTGTGATATGATCATTTGTTTGATCATTTATCTTTGTGATCATTACTTTGATCATTTGTTGACCCAAAGCACGGCTTTGAAACAAAGCGTGGCTTTGTGGACGTGACTTCGTCGAACCTCACACCCCGGAATGGTCAAAACAGGAAAGATGCGGCAAGGTTATTAGGGGGTAGCGCCCCTTTAGGGTATGTACATCTCCTTCTGGATAGAAGTGGTATCATGGTATGGAGCCCAGATACTTACTTATGTGGACATCACAAACCTATATATGTCTTGTTTTGTGATTTGATGTTGGGGCCCCGGTTAAAGGTTGTTACAACCGGGAGGTGGCATACTCGTGTCAGTAGTTACCCAGTTAGGGGTAACCCGGCCATGTGTTGGCAGAGATCCGGTTAGGTTCTCGAGACGTCCATCCAGAGGCGTTTCCATGTGGCAATGGGAAGTTCCTTCGCCTGGCCATTTGTTGGAAATCCAAAGAAACAATACGAGCATTGTACGGTATTAGTTGTAGAACCTGCCATCTAATATGGTAGCTATAGCGGGCATAATATAATGGTACCTATGCTGGCTAAGATTTATATTCTACTTTCGAAATTGTTTTCTACACTATGCACTTATAATAATAATATCAAAGAAATTTTCTGCGTATTAAGCATATTTGACTATCATAAGAAGAAATCTCCTCCAAGTCTGCGTTTGCATTGTGTGTGTGTGGCGGAAGGTCTTATGGTAGTTTCATTTTCAAAAAGCATTGCGAATTTACTTTAAAATTCTCTTGTTGATTGTTTTTAAAGATAAACTGTTTTTGTTGCTCACACCAGTCCCATGACTGATCCGGAGTTTATTGTTCCTTTCCTAAACTCTGGGTGCTCAAAAATTTCTACACGAGCAGTCTGGAGTTGGGTTTTTCAGATAATTAGATATAGTGGATTATCTGAAGTTTAGTTCAGTCTTTGGTTCGCACTGGTCTTGCCTCGCTTGGTGCATTGTTATGGGGAGTTCGAGCTATTGCTGGATTGGTTCTTGGAGATGGAGTTTCAGATTTGGAGTTCTTCGGTAAAGACTATCTTAGAGTTATTTGTTCCGCTGCTAGCATTATCTATATTTCTTTTCCGCTGCTATTTTCTTGTATCTCTGATGTATATTGATATTCATTGTATCATTCTGTTGTACCAGATATTGTATCAATGCTGTATATCATTGTATTTTTCTTTTATTCCGTTGTGATGTTTACTTAATTGGGTTATAAGCTCCGGCGAATCGGATTTGAACGGTCGAATCTACGGCATTCGAATACGATTTAAAGTATGGATGTCGATTTTTGAGCGGGCAAAATCCGTGACGTTACAATTACATCAACTACATAATTACATCAACTACATAATTACATAACTACCAAAATAAAGCTCATCATTTACATCAATCATCATCGTCTTCTGATTCAGATTCGGTCTCATATTCTACGTTATCTTCCTCCATACTCTCGAATGCTTCTACCAAAACGTTTGATTCAACATTCAAAGGTCCAAAATCCATATGATCATCTATAATTATTATTTCATTGCTTTGCTCAAGATCTCTTAGTAAGCTTCTTCGTCGGGAATATTCTTCTCATCAAATGTAAATTTAGCCTTTGTTTTAAAAACTGCCAACCAATCTACATTATCTCTTTTTAGAGACGGATAAGGAGCATAATAAACTTGCAATGCTTGTCGACTAGTACAAAAAGATCGTACTTGTGATAATGCAATGTGTGCTTTATTTCAGTAAGATCATAATCCTTGTGGACATTAATTCTAGAACCTGGATCATTGCTGAACCAATTGTATCTAAAGGAGCGTAATAAACTTCCTTTCCTTTATTTTTTCTTGGTTTGTATCTTTCTTGATTACATATTTTACAATTCTTAAGATTTATATCTCTTTCCAAAACAACATGCAGCCATTTAAACATGTACCTATTTTCTGATATGGCAAACCAAAAGCCGACATAAGTTTTTTTACATCATAGTGATTTTCACACATTAGATTATCGGATGATATATGTCTTATCCCAGCTTGTACAACAGTTGTAAATATGGCTTCAATGATGGTGTATTTTGACTTCGTCGCGATGTGTTCTATGGTTACTGATAGCTAAGTGTCTCTTTTACAACCATCCCAAAGAGGTTTCTTAGTAGCATTTGGTAAATCATAAAAAAATTTGCTTTATTATTTTGTTCTTCAACATTTTCATCATTATCGTCAACTTCAACTGTAGGGAACATTGATCGTGTTGCATCTTCAACCATATTTTCTATATGACTCCTTGTAACAATTTCATTACCAACAATGTCTAATTCAGACTCTGCAGAAGTATTTGCTACAACCTCTCCATGATGATCCCAAACATAATACTCTGGCACAAAACTGTTTATGCACATGTAGACTTTCACAATATCGGGTAACAAATAATTCAAATTTCCAAACCTACTACACGGACAATGAATTCTACATCGTTTCCATTATTACTTAAAGCAAATTCAACAAATACTTTATACCATTATAAAAATCTTCTTTTATTGAGCCTCTCAATCCCCTTTTTTAATACATCCATCTCCTTCGATCAACATAATAATCGATTATTTTTCCTATTTGAAAAAATATGTCACAAATTCAAAAATAAATATTGGTCATACGTTCCATTACATTTTATTTTCAATATATCGATACTAAAACTTATACGCTTCAATTTTACCCTACTTAAGAATACAACATAGAACTGTTGGTTTACAGTTATCTTTTTTTTGCTCAGTCATCCTACTTCCCTTTACAAACATGGTAAACGCTTACATTTCCTACATTTTCATTTTAAACGATTCAACAAAATATCGGCATCATTTCCCTTTTGTTTCCTACATTGCACACAAATTCATATATGCAGGAAACAAAAAATAGAAGTGATGGTGTGACGAACTCAATGCCCGACAAACGACATCGAATCCGTATCGCCGGAGCTTGTAACAACATTAGATGATAAAAAACACAGCGGAAACAAAATATGATTGCATTGATATACAACATAGATACAATGTGATATACATCATGATACAACAACCCAACACCATTAGAGAATGTATACAACACAACACCACAGCGGAAATACATCGACATGAGCAAAGTTCTTCAGGAGAATCCAATATCAAGCAACTCCAAAGCAAAAGCTCTAAACTTCAAGCTCGAACCACCATCAAACTGAACTTGTAGCAATTGCGACCCCGAAACGCGATTGCCAAACCAAAACTTCAAAGATCCAAAAACTGAAGAAAATTTCTACATGCTACCAAACCAAAGACATCGAAGGCTATCGAATCTACACCTACTATTTGATTATCTGAAAAACCCAACTTCAAACTTCCCGTGTGGAAAATTTTGGGCACCTAGAGTTTAGGAAGGGAACAATAAACTCCAGGTCAGTCATGGGATTGGTATGAGCAAACAAAAACAGTTTTGAATAAAAAAAACAACAAAAGGATTTAAAACTTTGAAATCCACAATGCTTTATGGAAAATGAAACTACCATAAGACCTCCCGTCGCACACACCATGCAAAACGCAGAATTGGAGGAGCTTTTTCCTTATGATAGTCAAAAATGGTTGATACGTGAAAATCATTTGATATTATTATTAGTGCAGAGTGTAGAAAAACATTTGCAAGTATAATATTAATCTTAGCCAGCATACGTACCATTATAGTATGCCTACTATAGCTATCATATTAGATGGAAGGTTCTATAACTAAAACCGTACAAGGCGTATAGTGGTAATTGGTTTTCCAACAAATGGTCAGGCCAAGGAACTTCCCATTGCAACATGGGTGCGCCTTTGGAGGGTCGCCCTAAGAAACTACTCGGATCCCTCCAACACAAGGCCAGTTTACTCCCTACCCAGGAGTAACACCTAAGATATGCCATCCTCGGTCATTTGCGACCTTTATCCAAGGATACTCAACCACAAAGCAACATCACACAGTAATAGATTTATAGTGTCCACATGAGTTAAGTATCTGGCTCCGTAGCATGATACCACCCTTTTCCAGGAGAAATAAACATACCCTAGGAGCGTGAACCCTGCAATCTTGCCGCATCTTTCCTGTTTCGACCATTTTCGAGGTGTGAGGTCTTGATGCAGTCTCGTCCACAAAGCTACGCTTTTCACTAAAGCCATGCTTTATCAACAAATGATCAGCAGCACTTCGTATGCCACATTACCAAATTGGGAACGTATCACTAGTAACGATCAACTACATAACCTTTGAGCTCCTACGTCTCAAAGAAGGGTGTTAAACTAAGAGAATAAATTCTCCGCACCAAACCGAAATGTATTTGATAGAAACTAGCTTTACATCTCAAAGTGTAACGTTAGACACTCATCCATACAAGTCTATTTCGGGTTCGAACAGAATCGAAGGCACTTCCAAAGAAGCCCTTGCAATTCGGATATTCACAATCCCGATCGGACTCCCCATCACATATGGAGATTTCTATACCCTAGCTACTCAGTGTAGAGTCATTCGACGGGTTATCATTTCATTCTTGAAAACACCCAGTCTTCCCCATCGGTCTTCAAATGCAAGCCATAACGTCGTATCATTATTCGGATGGGCTAAATGACAAAAGGTCCTCTCCTAGCTAAATAGAATAATGAGCGCAATATTTAAAAATAAATATGGATATTAGGATTTCAGTTAAGTCACAACTTTAAAACCCAAAACTTTTCTTTTCAAATGGTTTAAACACAATACCATTTCCAAATCTTTAGACAAAAAGATTTACTTTACAAAGTTCACCCATTTTTCACAAAGATTCATTCGCAGATTTTCAACAATTTCCATTTCAAATTGGATTAACTCATCCAATTTTTAAATCAATGATTTAATTCATAGCTTTCAAAGCCGTTTCCAAAGATTCATTCATAACTTGGAAAACCATTTCGTTTCAAACTTGAAATCCTTTCAACACAAATTGGAAATTCATTCCTTATATGGAAGCGTTTGTTATTTGAAAAACAAATAGTTTTCGTTTCAGGAAAATCCGATTACATTTATACAAGTTAAAGCCCTTGGGTTAAATTAAAATTTCCAAAACAATACTTTTTAAAATGGTTTAAATCCATATAAACACACTTATAACTTGTATAAAAATTTTAAATCATAGTTTCCAAATATAGAATTTAATTTCAAATTTTGAATTCAAATTTAAATCAAATTATTTAAAGTTCAAAACTTTATCAAGTTATCTAAAATAATTTTTATCTTCAAACTCCTTTTCAAAAGCTTTTCATGTTTAACCCAATTCCATTTCCAAAACCATTTGGATTCAAAATTCAAATTTAAAACCATTTCGAAAATATATGACTTAACCAATTTCCTCGTGCAATCCATATTTATGTGTGTATAGTGTAGTCCAGGGGTTTTACACAGTGCAACATCATCAATCATCACAGATTCAGGTACATCAAAATCAATAAGCGATATATTCCTATGACGCTTATCTTTCATTCGCAGATACATAGATAAATAATATACATTTATCACAGATAAAATAATTTAAATTCATGACAACTTGAATTAAAATAATTCAAATCACAAAGCATCACACAGCAGAGATATCAAACCATTCAAAGTAGTTTATACAATTCAAACATCCATAAGTAAGGTTTATTGATCATATGATTAATTCGAACTAGATTATTTACTTATGAGTAATTTACTAATCCTGGTTAATTAATATTAATTAATTACAAACCATTTTTATTAATTATCCTTTAATTACTTAGTAGTTAACCTTTAAATTAATAACTAATCATCTTTGATTAATAAATAAATCAAACTAATCATCAAATAATTAATCCTTAATTAATTAATTATTCTTTAATTACTTGATCAATCAAACTTAAATCATTAAATTAATTTACCTTTATTACTTTTATGAACTAATTAACTTTGAGTAATTAATTTCCTTTAACAAATAAATTAACTTAGACTTTAGAAGTTAATTAACAATTAAAACATTTGTAATATTATTAGGTTTATTTAAAATAAACTTTAAAAATAAAGGTCATGTATATTTTTAAACATCTTAAAACTTGGTAAATTTTAAAACAATTTTATTTAAAAACTTTATTAACCAATTTAAAACTTGGATAACATCTAATACTAAAGTAAATTGGTTTGAACAAAAAAATTTCAATAAACTTGATTTTCTTTTGAAATTTGAAACTGTTTTTGCATCAAATTAAATTACCCGAGCTGAAACTCGTTCTACCCGAGCTTGACCCCGAGCCAACCCACGATTCCATCTGCTTCAAGTCTAACCCTGGTTTTCACGTGCTTGAACTCGAGTCTCCATCGTCTTCCCAAACTTCAACAATTCCAGCAACCCAGATATGCACTGTACACATGCACAGTCATCACGACGATCTTTGATCGATGTTGTAGCCTCTGACGAATCGGCGACAACCACCCTCAACCACCAAAGCACCCAGAAACTCGAAATATTGACGAAATCACAATCGAGCTTCATAACCTAATTGACATTAAAACTCGATCAACTGAAACCCCTTCGTTTCGCCGCCTCTGGTCGCCGTAGACCCTACGACCACAACCACAGATTTGCCAGAACCCTCTCTCTTTGTTCCCCCACATGCGATCGCCTGAATCGCCTCGATGATTATGGACTCCCCTTTAAATCGTTATCAACCATACTGGGTTGTTAAACCCTAAATCCACGTCACTCCGTCGCCACAACGAATTATAAATTTCCTAACTATTTTTCCATTGATCAGCGACTTCTAATCCACCTTTGACGCAAGACATGATTGATGAAACTTCGCCACAGATCAGATATTAACGAAAATGAGTTTCCTAGTCAACCCCAGATTTCTCAACGATTATGTACTTAAAAATCGTGAAATGAATTTTAAAAATCATAACTTTTTAATATGAATCGAGTTATAGAATCAAAGTAACATATTATAATCATCAAATTTTTGACATTTATATGTTTTTCCCTGTATATTTTAATTTTCCAAATAATACTAAATTAAATTTCCCTAAAAATATTTTAAATCCTAGTTCTTGATGACACAAACACATTTCATTCAGATCACGAAGCCTAAAATGAATCAAAGAAGAAAGATTCAATTTATTTTCTTTTTCTAATAGGTTTTAAACTTGTAAGATGTAGAACGGAGACATTTATTTCTGTTCCCAGACATGCACAAACATATTCATACATAAATATATATATATACTTGCTGATATATGCACATATATTCGTAATTTTTTCAAGGTGTTATCATCACATGTATTAGAATCAACATAATAGGTTTTAAAAATGAAGTTTGCTCACGTTGCTTTAAACAGAGGACAGGAATTTCTTTTGAAATTTGAAAATTGATCTTTGAATTGCTTGATCTCAGGTTGAAATGAGCTTGAATCTTTACTTTGATATTTGAGTTGAATGCATGTTGAGTTGATCTGCTACTTAGTTACTAGTTTGAAACTAAGTTGAACTTGTTGAAGATGTTGTTGAATTGATTTATCTTTAAGTTGCTCAGGTTTTGAAACTGAACCCTGATTTTGATCTGAAGCTTTAAAATTGATTTATTTTGAATTAATCCTGAAATGAACTTTGCTTTTCAGATTTTGAAAACTTTGCTTTTGAGTTGAGATGGTTTTGTTTTCTGGTTTGCTTTTTTGTTTCCAGATTTTGTTTTTCTTTAAATTTCATTTCCTGGCTTTTGATTTTTTTTTGGTTTCGTAGTTTCAGGTTTTGAAAAGTCTAAACTGAGATTGAATCAAAGAGATTGAGAAGTCTGGTTATTTTCTCATATACATGTTTTAAGAGACTTTCAAATTAAAAGAAAATTAAATGGCCACTTGTCTTATATACCAACACTTGTACAATTACTTATTTCCATGTTTTGCACTTGTTAAAAATTATAAAAATTATGTTTACCCCTTTATTTAAATTAATTTATAATTTATGTTTTTAACCCCTTTATGCATTTATATTTTCACATCTTAACATATGTTTTTGTTTTAAATGTTTATGTCTTTATCTTCTTATATATTTACATTTGCACAAATTAAATTTATCTCAATTGTTTTTCATATTACAATCTTAATTTAGTTATATTTTTATATTTTTCCATTCAAACATTTTCTATCATTTATGTTTTCACAACTTTTAAAAGAGAATGATTTAAAAATAAACAACCACACACACACACATATATATAAGAGAATTTAACTTAAAAATAAACTTTTGAAAAATTACTACACTAATTCCCAAATTACATCTTCTAAATATTAATATATATTAAAATTAGAAAATAACTTTTATTAACTTTAGAATTCTATTTTATTTCCAATACATTATTTTTAAATCCAATTTTTATTTATAAATACCTACCCTTAACTTTCAAACCAAAATTCTACTTATAATCTGAATATTTTATATATTCTAGAAAATTTTAATTCATTCACAAATAATTTCACAATTTAATTCGAAAATTAAATTAATTGTCAAACTAAACTTGGCTAAATTCGAGAATGTTACAGATTCTCCCTTAAGAAAATTTCGCCCTCGAAATTTGCTAGGGAGACAACCGAAAATAGAAGAAAGATAGAGAATTACCTTTTCAGATCAAACAGGAAATCTATTCTGCATTTGGCTTACCAAATCCTAATATCAACAATAGATACGAGAACAAACTCATCCATATTTAACGAAGTACTCGGGTCATCCAGTTTACGAAATATGCAGGGGTATTTGTTAGTTCGAAGGAATAACTAACCATTCATGTAATATATATGGACCCAACAGAACAAATAATGGATACTCAATGCAGATTGGAATATCCCAAGGTATATATTAGCTTTTCCCTCTTCGGACTTTGATCTTTCATAAGAAATTACAATAGAATTTCAAATTTGGTTTTGATCGAAATCGTTTTATCGATACAAATCTTCATATTTTATTAACCAGTTTATTTCAATTTAAAATTTCCAATTCATTTGGAGTTAAGACTAAAGATGAGAATATGAAATAGAACTTACTACGACGATTCGCCAGGCCAGCATCACACCGTAGCTCCTTTTGTAGTTGCCACGAAGACATCAGAGAATTGGAAATCGGATAATGATCAAAGAGATTCATAGAGAAAGGATTGTTTCCTTGTTGTTGCAGGGCATTGACCAGTTAAAGTGGTACTTCCTTGGCCCCTATCTCGTCCTCTTCTCGCACTCATACTTACTATCAGTGGATAGTAAGAGAATTTACTGAGGCACACGAACGGATATCTTAGGGATATACTCATTCTAGGGTATACTTTACCCTATCTCTAATGAGTTACCTAATGTGTTATACTCCTGAGCTAAAGTTTCACCTTCAGCTCTGATACCAAATGTGACGATCCGAACTCGATGCCCGACAAACGAAATCGAATCCATATCGCTGGAGTTTGCAACAACATTAGATGATAAACAACATAGCGGAAACAAAAGATGATTTCATTGATATACAACATAGATACAATGTGATATACATCATGACACAACAACCCAACAACATCAAAGAATGTATACAACACAACACCACATCGGAAATACATCGACATGAGCAAAGGTCTTCAAGAGAATCCAATATCAAGCGACTCCAAACCAAAACTCCAAAGACAAAGCTCTAAACTTCAAGCTCGAACCACCATCAAGCTGAACTTGAGCAATTGCGATCCCGAAACGCGATTGCCAAACCAAAACTTCAAAGATCCAAAAACTGAAGAAGATTCCAAATGCTACCAAACCAAAGACTTCGAAGGATATCGAATCTACACCTACCGTTTGATTCTTTGAAAAATCCAATCCCAAACTGCCAGTGTGGAAAATTGTGGGCACCCAGAGTTTAGGAAGGGAACAATAAACTCCCGGTCAGTCATGGGACTGGTATGAGCAAAAAAAATAGTTTTCAATAAAACAAACAACAAAATGATTTAAAACATTGAAATACGCAATGCTTTTTGGAAAATGAAACTACCATAAGGCCTCCCACCGCACACACCATGCAAACACAGAATTAGAGGAAATTTATCCTCATGATAGTCAAAAATGCTTGATACGCGAAAACCATTTGTTATTATTATTAGTGCATAGTGCAGAAAAACATTTGCAAGTATAATATTAATCTTGGCCGGCATACGTACCATTATAGTACGCCTACTATAGCTACCATATTTGATGGCAGGTTCTACAACTAATACCACACAAGGCGCTTATTGGTAATTTGTTTTCCAACAGATGGTTAGGCTAAGGAACTTCCAACTGCCACATGGGTATGCCTCTGGAGGGACACCCCAAGAACCTATCCAGATATCTGCCAACACAAGGCCGATTTATTCCCTGCCCGTGCATAACACGTAATATATGCCATCCCTGGTCGTTTACGACTTTTATCCAAGGATCCTCAACCATAAAGCGACATCACACGGTAATAGATTTACAGTGTCCACATAAGTTAAGTATCTGGGCGCCATACCATTGTACTACCCTTTTCTAGAAGAAATGGACATACCCTAGGGGCATGACCCCTACTACCTTGCCGCATCTTTCCTGTTTCGACCATTTTCGGGGTGTGAGGTCTTGATGCAGTCTCGTCCATAAAGCTACGTTTTTCACAAAAGCCATGCTTTGATCAACAAATGACCAGCAGCACTTCATATGCCATATTGCCAAATTGGGAATGTATCACTAGTAACCATCAACTACATAACCTCTGAGCTCGTACGTCTCAGAGAAGGGTGTTAAGCTAAGAGAATAAATTCTCCACCATCAAACAGAAATGTATTTGATAGAAACCAGCTTTACATCTCAAAATGTAACATCAAACACACATCCATACGAGTTTGTCCCGAGTTCAAACAGAACCGAAGTCACTTCCGAAGAAGCCCTTGCAATCTGGGTATTCACAATCCTGATCGGACTCCCCATCACATTTGGAGATCTCTATACCGTAGCTACTCAGAGCAGAGTCATTCGACGGGCTTTCCTTTCGTTCTCGAAAACACCCGGTCTTTACCATTGGTCTTCAAATGCAATCCATAACGTCGTATCATTATTCGAAACGGGTTATATGACATAAGGTCTTCTCCCAGCTAAACCAAATAATGAGCACAATATTTAACAACATATGGATACTGGGATTTCAGTTAAGTCACAACTTTAAAACCCAAAACTTTTCTTTCCAAATGGTTCAAACAAATTACCATTTCCAGATCTTTAGACAAAAAGATTTACTTCACAAATTTCACCCATTTTTCACAAAGATTCACTCACAGATTTTAAAACAATTTCCATTTCAAATTGGATTAACTCATCCAATCTTTAATTCAAAGATTTAATTCATAGCTTTCAAAACCGTTTCCAAAGATTCATTCATAACTGGGAAAACCATTTCATTTCAAACTTGAAATCCTTTCAACACAAATTAGAAATTCTTTCCTTATATGGAAGCTTTTATTATTTGAAAATAAATAGTTTTCGTTTCGGAAAAATCTGATTACATTTATACAAGTTAAATCCCTTGGGTTAAATTCAAATTTCCAAAACAATACATTCTAAAATGGTTTAAATACATATAAAAAAATTTATAACTTTTATAACATTTTTAAATCATAATTTCCAAATATAAAATTCAATTTCAAATTTTGAATTCATATTTAAATCAAATTATTTAAATTTTAAAACTTTATCAAGTTATTCAAAATAATTTTTATCTTCAAACTCCTTTTCAAAAGCTTTTCACGTTTAACCCAAATCCATTTCCAAAACCATTTGCATTCAAGATTCAAATTTAAAACTATGTCGAAAATCTATGACTTAACCAAATTCCTCGTGCAATCCATATTTGTGTGTGTATAGTGTAGTCTAGGGGTTTTACACAATAGTGCAACATCATCAATCATCCCAGATTCAAGTACATCAAAATCGATAAGCGGTATATTCCTATAACGCTTATCTTTCATTCACAGGTACATAGATAAATAATATACATTTATCACAGATAAAATAATTTACATTCATCACAGCTTGAATTAAAATAATTCAAATCACAAAGCATCATGAGCAAAGATATCAAACCATTCAAAGCAGTTTATACAGTTCAAACACCAAAAATAAGGTTAATTGATCATCTGATTAATTGAAACCAGATTATTTACTTATGAGTAATTTACTAATCCTGGTTAATTAATATTAATTAATTACAAACCATTTTTATTAATTATCCTTTAATTAGTTATTAATTAACCTTTAAATTAATAATTAATCATCTTTAATTAATAAACGAATCAACCTTTAATCATTAAATAATTAATCCTTAATTATTTAATTATTCTTTAATTACTTGATCAATCAAACTTAAATCATTAGATTAATTTGCCTTTATTACTTTTATTAAGTAATTAACTTTGAGTAATTAATTTCCTTTAACAAATAAATTAACTTAGACTTTAAAAGTTAATTAGCAATTAAAACATTTGTAATATTATTAAGTTTATTTAAAATAAACATTAAAAATAAAGGTCATGTATATTTTTAAACATTTTAAAGCTTGGTAAATTTTAAAACAATTTTATTTAAAAACTTTATCAACCAATTTAAAACTTGAATAACATCTAATATTAAAGAAAATTGGTTTTAACAAAATTTATGTTCAATAAACTTGATTTTCTTTTAAAAATTGAAATAGTTTTTGCATCAAATCAAATAACCCAAGCAAAAACTTTTTCTACCTGAGCTTGACCCCGAGCCAAGCCACGATTCCATCTACTTTATGTGCTTGAACTCGAGTCTCCATCGTCTTCCCAAACTTCGACAATTCCAGCAACCCAAATATGCATCGTGCACATGCACAGTTATTGCGACGATCTTTGATCGATGCTGCATCCTCTAACGAATCAGTGATAACCTCCCACAACCACCGAAGCACCCAGAAACTCGAAATATTGACGAAATCACAATCGAGCTTCATAACCCAACTGACATCAAAACTCGATCACCTGAAACCCCTTCATTTCTCCGCCTCTGGTCGTCGTAGACCCTACGACCACGACCACAGATTTTCCAGAACCTCCTCTCTTTGTTCCCCCACCTACGATTGCTTGAATCGCCTCGATGATGACGAATTTCCTTTTAAAACATTATCGACCACACTGGGTTGTTAAACCCTAAATCCACGTCGCTCCATCGCCACAATGAATTATAAATTTCCTAACTATTTTTCTATTGATCGACAACTTCTAATCCATCTTTGGCGCAAGACACGACTCATGAAACTTCGCCATAGATCGGATATTAAAAAATGAGTTTCCTGTTCAACCGCAGATTTCTCAACAATTATGTACTTAAAAATCTTGAAATGAATTTCAAAAATCATTACTTTTTGATATGAATCGAGTTATAGAATAAAAGTAACATATTATGATCAATAAATTTTTGTAATTTATTTGATATTTCTCTATCTATTTTAGTTTTCCAGATTATACTAAATTAAATTTCCCCAAAATATTTTAAATCCTAGTTCTTGATGATACAAACACATTTCATTCAGATCACGAAGCCTAAAATGAATCGAAGAAGAAAGATTCAATTTATTTTCTTTTTCTAACAGGTTTTACACATGTAAGATGTAGAATAGAGACATTTATTTCTGTTCCCAGACATGCACACACATATTCACACATAAATATATATACTGTTGATATATACACATATATTCATCATTTTTTTCAAGGCATTATCATCACAGGTATTAGAATCAAGGGAATAGGTTTTAAAAATGAAGTTCGCTCACGTTGCTTTGAACAAAGGGTAGGAATTTCTTTTGAAATTTGAAAACCGATCTTTGAATTGCTTGATCTCAGGTTGAAATGAACTTGAACCTTTAGTTTGATATTTGAGTTGAATGCATGTTGAGTTGATCTGCTACTTAGTTACTGGTTTGAAACTGAGTTGAATTTGTTGAAGACGTTGTTGAATTGATTTATCTTTGAGTTGCTCGGGTTTTGAAACTAAACCCTGATATTGATCTGAAGCTTGCATATTGATTTGTTTTGAATTAATACTGAAATGATCTTTGCTTTTCAGGTTTTGAAAACTTTGCTTTTGAGTTGAGATGGTTTTGTTTATGGTTTGTTGTTTTCCCAGATTTTGTTTTGGTTTGAATTTCATTTCCAGGTTTTGTATTTTTCTTTTGGTTTTGTAGTTTTAGTTTTTTAAAAAGTCTGAACTAAGATTGAATCAGAGAGATTTAGAAGTCTGGTTGTTTTCTCCTATACCTGTTTTATGAGATTTCCAAATTAAGAAAACTAAATGGTCACTTGTCTCATCAACCAACACTTGGTACAATTACTTATTTTCATGTTTTACACTTGTTAAAAATTATAAAAATTATGTTTACCCCTTTGTCTAAATTAATTTATAATTTAAGTTTTAGCCCCTTTATGCATTTGTAATTTCACATCTTAACATGTGTTTTTATTTTAAATGTTTATGTCTTTATCTTCTTATATATTTACATTTGCACAGATTAAACATATCGCACTTGTTTTTCATATTACAATCTTAATTTAGTTACGTATATATTTTTATATTTTTCCATTCATATATTTTCTATAATTTATGTTCGCACAACTTTTAAAAGAGAATGATTTAAAAATGAATAATCGCGTTTATATATATACATATAAGAGAATTTAACATAAAAATAATCTTTCGAAAATTACTACACTAATTCTCAAATTACATCTTCCAAATATTAATATATATTAAAATTAGAAAATAACTTTTATTAACTTTAAAATAAAAACTTTAAATTCTATTTTATTTCCATTACATTTATTTTTAAATTCGATTTTTATTTATAAAATACTTACCCTTAAATTTCAAACCAAAATTCTATTTATAATCTAAATTTTTTATTTATTCTGGGAATTTTTAATTAATTCACAAATAATTTCACAATTTAATTCCAAAATTAAATTAATTGTCAAATTAAACTTGGCTAAAATTCGGGAATGTTACAGATTCACCCTTAAGAAAATTTTGCCCTCAAAATTTACTAGGGAGACAACAAAAAACAGATGAAAGATAGAGATCTATCTTTTCAAATCAAATTGGATATCTATTCTGCATTTGGCTTACCAAATCATAATATCAACAACAGATATGAGAACAAACTCTTTCGATATTTCACGAAGTACTCGGGTCATCCAGTCTACGAAATATGCAACGGTATTTGTTAGTTTGAAGGAATAACTAACCATTCGTAGAATATATATGGACCCAACTGAACAAATAATGGATACTCAATTCAGATTGGAATATCCCAAGGTATATACTAGCTTGTCCCTCTTATGACATTGATCTTTCACAAGAAATTACAATAGAATTTCAAATTTGGTTTGATCGAAATCGTTTTATCGATACAAATCTTCATATTTTATTAACCAGTTTATTACAATTTAAAACTTCCAATCCATTTGAAGTTAAGACTGAAGATGAGAATACGAATTAGAACTTATCTACAACAATTCGTCAAGCCAGCATCACACCGTACCTCCTTCTTGTAGCTTCCACGAAGACATCAGAGAATTGGAAATCGGATAATGATCAAAGAGATTCATAGAGAAAAGATTGTTTTCTTGTTGTTGCATGGAATCGACCAGTTGAAGTGGTACTTTCCTGTCCTCTATCTCATCCTCTTCTCGCGCTCATACTTAGTGGATAGTAAGAGAATTTACTGAGGCACATGAACGGATATCTTAAGGATATACTCATTCTAGAGTATACTTTACCCTATCTCTAATGAGTTACCTAATGTGCTATACTCCTGAGCTAAAGTTTCAACCTTCTGCTCTGATACCAAATGTGACATCCAAACTCGATGCTCGACAAACGACATCGAATCCATATCGCCGGAGCTTTCAACAACATTAGATGATAAACAACACAGCGGAAACAAAAGATGATTGCATTGATATACAACATAGATACAATGTGATATACATCATAATACAACAACCCAACACCATCAGAGAATGTTTACAACACAACACTACAGCAGAAATACATTGACATGAGCAAAGGTCTTCAAGAGAATCCAATATCAAGCGACTACAAACCAAAACTCCAAAGCCAAAGCTCTAAACTTCAAGCGCAAACCACCATCAAGATGATCATGTAGCAATTGCGATCTCGAAATGCGATTGCCAAACCAAAACTTCAAAGATCCAAAACCTGATGAAGATTTCTAAATTCTACCAAATAAAAGACTTCGAAGGCTATCGAAACTACACCTACTATTTGACTATCTGAAAAACCCAACTCCAGACTGCCCGTTTGGAAAATTGTAGGCTCCCAGAATTTAGGAAGGGACAAATAAACTCCAAGCCAGTCATGGGACTATTATGAGCAAGCAAAACAGTTTTGAATAAAACAAACAACAAAAGGATTTAAAAGGTTGAAATCCGCAATGCTTTTTGGAAAATGAAACTACCTAAGGCCTCCCGCTGCACACACCATGCAAACGTAGAATTGGAGGAGATTTCTCCTTATGATAGTAAAAAATGATTGATACGTGAAAACCGTTTGATATTATTAGTGCATAGTGTAGAAAAACATTTGCAAGTATAATATTAATCTTAGCCGGCATACGTACCATTATAGTATGCCTACTATAGCTACCATATTAGATGGCAGGTTCTACAACTAAAATCATACAAGGCGCATATTGGTAATTGATTTTCCAACAATTGGCCAGGCCAAGGAACTTCCCATTACCACATGGGTACGCCTTTGGAGGGATGCCCCAAGAACCTACCCGGATCTGTGCCAACACAAGGCCAGTTTAATCCCTGCCTGGGAGTAACATATGCCATCCCCGGTCATTATCGACCTTTATCCGAGGATCCTCAACTACAAAGCAACATCACACGGTAATAGATTTACAGTGTCCAGTTGAGTTAAGTATCTGGGCTACATAGCATGATACTATCATTTTCCAGAAGAAACGGACATACCCTAGGGGCGCGACCCCTAAAACCTTACTGCATCTTTCCTGTTTCGACCATTTTCGGGTGTGAGGTCTTGATGCAGTCTCGTCCACAAAGCTACGCTTTTCACGAAAGCCATGCTTTGATCAATAAATGATCAGCAGCACTTCGTATGTCGCATTACCAAATTAGGAATGTATCACTAGTAACCATCAACTACATAACCTCTGAGCTCGTACGTCTTAGAGAAGAGTGTTAAGCTAAGAGAATAAATTCTCCGCCACCAAACATAAATGTATTTGATAGAAACCAGCTTTACATCTCAAAGTGTAACGTCAGACACACATCCATACAAGTCTGTTCCAGGTTCGAACAAAACTAAAGGCACTTCTAAAGAAGCCCTTGCAATCCGAGTATTCACTATCCAGATTGGACTCACCATCACATATAGAGATCTCTATATTGTAGCCACTCAGTGCAGAGTCATTCAACGGGTTATCCTTTCTTTCTCGAAAACATCCGGTCTTCACCACCGGACTTCAAATACAATCCATAACGTCGTATCACTATTCGAAATGGGTTATATGATACAAGTCCTCTCCCGGCGACTAACGAGCGCAATATTAAAAGACATATGGATATTGGGATTTCAGTTAAGTCACAACTTTAAAACCCAAAACTTTTCTTTTCAAATGGTTTAAACAAATTACCATTTTCACATCTTTAGAAAAAAAGATTTACTTCACAAAGTTCACCCATTTTTCACAAAGATTCATTTACAGATTTTAAAACAATTTCAATTACAAATTGGATTAACTCATCCAATCTTTAAATCAATGATTTAATTCATAGCTTTCAAAACCGTTTCCAAAGATTCATTCATAACTTCGAAAACCATTTCATTTCAAACTTGAAATCCTTTCAACACAAATTGGAAATTCTTTCCTTATATGGAAGCTTTTATTATTTAAAAGCAAATAGTTTCGTTTCAGAGAAATCCGATTACATTTATACAAGTTAAAGCCCTTGGGTTAAATTCAAATTCCCAAAACAATTCTTTTTAAAATGATTTAAATCCTTATAAACACATTGTAACTTATGTAACATTTTTAAACATAGTTTCCAAATATATAATTCAATTTCAAATTTTGAATTCAAATTCAAATCAAATTATTTAAATTTAAAAACTTTATTAATTTGTTCAAAATAATTTTTATCTTCAAACTCCTTTTCAAAAGCTATTCACGTTTAACCCAATTCCATTTCCACAACCATTTGGATTCAAATTCAAATTTAAAACCATTTCGAAAATCTATGACTTAACCAATTTCCTAGGGCAGACCATATTTGTGTGTGTATAGTGTAGTCCAGGGGTTTTACACAATAGTGCAACATCATCAATCATCACATATTCAAGTACATCAAAATCGATAAGTGGTACATTCCTATAACGCTTATCTTTCATTTACAAATACACAGATAAATAATATACATTTATCATGGATAAAATAATTTACATTCATCACAGCTTGAATTAAAATAATTCAAATCACAAAGCATCACATAGCAGAGATATCAACCCATTCAAAGCAGTTTATACAATTCAAACATCCATAAGTAAGGTTTATTGATCATCTGATTAATTGAAACCAAATTATTTACTTATGAGTAATTTACTAATCCTGGTTAATTAATGTTAATTTATTACAAACCATTTTTATTAATTATCCTTTAATTACTTATTAATTAACCTTTAAATTAATAATTAATCATCTTTAATTAATTAATAAATCAACCTTTAATCATTAAATAATTAATCCTTTATTCTTTGATTACTTGATCAATCAAACTTAAATCATTAAATTAATTTACCTTTATTACTTTTATTAAGTAATTAACTTTGAGTAATTAATTTCCTTTAAAAAATAAATTAACTTATAATTTAAAAGTTAATTAACAATTAAAATATTTGTAATATTATTAAGTTTATTTAAAATAAACTTTAAAAATAAAGGTCATGTATATTTTTAAACATCACAAAGCTTGGTAAATTTTAAAACAATTTTATTTCAAAACTTTTTTAACCAATTTAAAACTTGGATAACATTTAATATTAAAGAAAATAGATTTTAGCAAAATTTATTTTCAATAAACTTGATTTTCTTTTAAAATTTGAAACAGTTTTTGCATCAAATCAAATAACCCGTGCAAAAACTCGTTCTACCCGAGCTTGACCCCGAGCAAACCTACCATTCCATGCTTGGAGTCTAAGCTGGGTTTTCACGTGCTTGAACTTGAGTCGCCATTGTCTTTACAAACTTCAACAATTCCAGCAACCCAAATATACACCCTGCACATGCACAGTCATCGCGACAATCTTAGATCGATGCTGCAGCCACTGAGAAATCGGCGACAACCACCCTCAACCACCAAAGCACCCAAAAACCCGAAATATTGAAGAAATTACAATCAAGCTTCATAACCCAACTGACATTAAAACTCGATCACCTGAAACCCCTTCGTTTCGCTACCTCTGGTCGCCGTACACCCTATGACCATGACCACAGATTTGCCAGAACCCCCTCTCTTTGTTCCCCCACCTACGATCGCCCGAATCGCCTTTATGATGACGAATTTCCCTTTAAAACATTATCGACCATACTGGGTTGTTAAACCCTAAATCCATGTCGCTCCATCGCCATAACGAATTATAATTTTCCTAATATTTTTCCATTGATCAGCGACTTCTAATCCATCTTTGACGCTAGACACGATTAATGAAACTTTGCCATAGATCAGATATTAATGAAAATGAGTTTCCTGTTCAACCCCATATTTCTCAACAATTATGTACTTAAAAATCATGAAATGAATTTCAAAAATCATAACTCTTTGATATGAATCGAGTTATAGAATGAAAGTAACATATTATTATCATCATATTTTTGACATTTATATGATTTTTCTCTATATATTTTAGTTTTCTAGATAATACTAAATTAAATTTCCTAAAAATATTTTAAATCCTAGTTCTTAATGATACAAACACATTTCATTCAAATCACGAAGCATAAAATGAATCGAAGAAGAAAGATCCAATTTATTCTCTTTTTCTAACAGGTTTTGAACCGGTAAGATGTAGACAGAGACATTTGTTTCTGTTCCCAGACATGCACAAACATATTCGCACATAAATATATATATATATATTTGTTGATATATACACATATATTCATCATTTTTTTCAAGGCATTGTCATCACAGGTATTAGAATCAAGAGAATAGGTTTAAAAAATGAAGTTTGCTCACCTTGCTTTGAACATAGGATAGGAATTTCTTTTGAAATTTGTAAACCGATCTTTGAATTGCTTGATCTCAGGTTGAAATGAACGTGAACCTTTAGTTTGATATTTGATTTGAATGCATGTCGAGTTGATCTGCTACTTAGTTACCGGTTTGAAAATAAGTTGAATTTGTTGAAAATGTTATTGAATTGATTTATCTTTGAGTTGCTCAGGTTTTGAAACTGAACCCTGATTTTGATCTGAAGCTTGCAAACTGATTTGTTTTGAATTAATACTGAAATGATCTTTGCTTTTCATGTTTTGAAAACATTGCCTTTGAGTTGAGATGGTTTTGTTTTCTGGTTTGTTGTTTTCCCAGATTTTGTTTTGCGCTGAATTTCATTTCCTGGTTTTTTATTTTTCTTTTGGTTTTGTAGTTTCAAGTTCTGAAAAGTCTAAACTGAGATTGAATCAAAGAGATTGAGAAGTCTGGTTATTTTCTCCTATACATGTTTTATGAGATTTTCAAATTAAAAGAAAATTAAATGGCCACTTGTCTCATAAACCAACACTTGTACAATTACTTATTTTCATGTTTTACACTTGTTAAAAAATATAAAAATTATGTTTACCCTTTTTTTAAATTAATTTATAATTTATTTTTTTAACCCCTTTATGCATTTATTTTTTCACATCTTAGCATATGTTTTTGTTTTAAATGTTTATGTCTTTATCTTCTTATATATTTAAATTTGCACAAATTAAATTTATCTCAATTGTTTTTCATATTACAATCCTAATTTAGTTACAGATATATTTTTATATTTTTCCATTCAAACATTTTCTATCATTTTATTAGCTTTAAAATAAAAACTTTAAAATTCTATTTTATTTTTAATACATTTATTTTTAAATCCAATTTTTATTTATAAAATACATACCCTTAAATTTCAAACCAAAATTCTAATTATAATCTAAAAATTTTATTTATTCTGAAAATTTTAATTAATTAATAAATAATTTCACAATTTAATTTCAAAATTAAATTAATTGTCAAATTAAACTTGGCTAAAATTCGGGAATGTTACAGATGGCAAAATTTTGTGTACCGTTGAAACGATATAGCGAAATGTAATTGTTTATTGTGTTTATAACTTGTCTAATATAGGGACATATCCAACAAGCATTGTACCAGATGAATATAAATGGTCGTTTTGTGACAAAAACGAATATATATATATAACACAATCATGTACAACACCCGTCAGTCGGGGCCAAAAACTCTCTAAGGGGCGTAAAAAAAGTAATTTATAAAAAAGAATATATATATTGACTAATTTTATACATTTGAAAAAAATATTTTAGCACATTTGTTCCACGTATTTCGTCAAATAAGGCTGCAATAGTATTGTTGTCATTTTCTAATAAGTCAAATTTCTATTAGACTCATGAATTCATTATTGTTGCACAAGTCAAGATGTTATACAACTCGTGTCTTATACCAATTAACACAATACAACGGTAGAAAAACGCATATACAATGGTTTACTTATACAGACACAATCTCAAATTGTACATGCTTTTTATAATTTCGCAATAACATATGAAATAGGTATACCATAGGATACTATAAACCATTATTACGCTATTGGAAACAATTGCAATCACTAACTAGCCCTAATTCAACAACTTATGCAAATCTAGATTTAGGGTAAAAACTAGATTTTTGGTGAAAGTAAGAGATTATACCTGAGTTAGAGAGCAATAGACGTTAATTATGCAACTGGGCAGCATGTGAAAGCTCGAAATTGGTGACTGGAAGCTTGGTGGAGAGATTTGAGGATTTTGGATTAAAAAAATTTGTGCTGCAAATAAAGAAGAAGAAGGGTCGGATGTGCCCAATAATTCATGAATTTTCGATGGCTTTCGATGGTCGCCGACGGCCCGTTGGAAGCCGTCGGAAATTGGCTGTCGGAAGGCGTCGCTTGATGCTGCTATAATAACTGCCTTTTCTATTAGTCAACATTTTCCTATTGTTGAGAGGATCGAGAAACTCGCATATAGGGTTGATTTACCGAGTAGTTTGGCTGGAGTCTACGATGTTTACCCTATTTCTCATCTCAAAAAGAATGCTACAGACTAAGAGACTACCATTGCACCGACTGTGTTAGAGGACTTAGTAGTAGAACTAGACTGCACTATGGTGAGAAAGCCGATTCATTTTGTTGCGAGAGATGAGAAGAGGCTTAGAACCAAGACGGTCAGATTAGTCAAAGTCTAGTAGAGTGATGATGACAGGGAGTATGCTTGGGAGGATGAGAGCAGGATTAGAGATACTTATTTTGACTTATTTGATGGTATGCTTTACCTTCTTGTTCGATTTGTTGTATGCTTTATCATAATTTAAAGGACGAAATTATTTAAGGAGTGGAGTTTGTAACAACCCATATTTTTGGTAACTTTATTTAGGATATTTAATTAGCTAAATTAAATAAAATAATGTGTTGATTAGGGAATTGAGATTTGTCTTTAAAAAAGGGGTAGCGTGCCATTAAAACAATAAATTAAAAGAAGAGTAAAATGAAATAAAGGAGGGGAAAAATAGGAAATAGGTCATTTGTATATCCCCAAAAATAGCTCTGTATCCCCATACACATTCATATTCATTTCAAAAAATTTATTTTAGTCTGGCTACCATTAACAAGGAAAATGGGAAGAAGATTAACAAAAGTTAAGGAAGAAGATAATTCAAATCAAATCCATTCAAATCTCTTGCCCTTTAATCTCTACAGCTAAGGTGAATATTGTTTACATCTAATATTTCTTTTATTTTCGATTTTAAGATGAAATCCAAAAATTCTGCATTGATTTGACATGATTTTGAATTATGAAGTTATTATATGTGCTTGTTGATGAATTATAGATGTTCATATTGATATTATGATATGTTTTAAGGTGAAAACCCTATTAAATTGCATCCAAATTCCTTGAAAATTTTTATGAAGATCAAAAATGATATTTTAGAGAAGGGTTTCAATTTTAAAAAAATTCTAAAATTTATGTGAATTTTCTTAGAGTTTTATAGTGAAGAAGATGTTATTTTGGATTATAAATTATTCACGGTTAAATAATTAATGGTCTGAGTCTGAAATTTATATATGTTAGAAAACATATAAAAAGTGATTTTCTGGAATTTTGGTAGAATTTTCCTATGTTTTTAATGGTTATATAAAATTATTTAGGGTATGTGACTTAAGTATTTTATATAATAAGGGAAGGAGAAGAGGCTTTTTGTAATAAATGAATTTATAAATTTTGGAAAGTCGACATCATCTTTAGAAAAGGGAAACTTTAAACCAATCAGATTTTGACAAGCAAGGCTGGTTAGGTACAAAGAAACAGTTTAGAAAGGGCAAATGAACATTTTTCCACTATTTTGATGCTTTCGGCACCGGGTTCCGCCTCCTTTCCTTCGCCTCTAACACAGTCAAAATCAATGCATAGGTATTAGGGAACTGGTGCATGGTGATTTGGATGTACGCGAATTGTAAAGGTCTGAAACCAGGGGTTTCGAAGGGGTTGAAGCGTTACTTTTCTTTTAGAAGAAAATGCGCTTACTTGATTTCGACTGAATGACTTTCAACTCGGTTGGCTTTCGATTAAGTCAAATGGTTTTAAAGGAAATGGTTTTGATTGGGTTGCGCCTTTTTTTTAAATGATTGCTTTCGACTACGTCGAAACCTTCGACTGTCTCCCTTCGACCCAGATTGTTTCGAAGGGGTTACTTGGTTTCTAAAGTTTGGCAACTTTTCCAATGCTTTCGAAGGGATGGTTTTGACATCATCACTTCTTCCCTTAGGAAATGGTTTCGACATAGATGCTTTCAACTTAAATGAATTAATGACCCTTTTTTCTTCGATTGAAGTATAACCCAAATGGTTTTGAAAGAGATAGGTTTTTGTGGTTTCAAAAGGTGTTTGCACATGTTTTAAATTGAACCCATGTGATGTTAAAGGAGCTGAGTTTTGATGCTTTCGAAAGATTTTAGTGAAAGATTTTGAAGGGATGGTTCCTAGTGTTTCGAAAGTGTTGAAAAGAAAGGTTTTTCCAATGTTTTCGAAGGCAATTTTTTGAAGTTTTAAAGAAGGATGTAAGATATTATAAAACTTTCGAAGGGAAAGCTTTTTATGGTTTCGAAAGGGTTACTTTCAATGGTTTTGAAAGCGATCCTTTCAATGATTTCGAAAGGGTTACTTTCAAGGGTTTCGAGAAGTTTTTTTAAAGGTTTTAAGCAAAGTTTTCGAATATGTTAAATAGGCAGCATGGCCTAAGATTTTCAAGTTAAGAAGAACTTTAACTTATTTTGGGGAATGGGTAATCCTCAATAAATCTCATCAGCATTATTTTGAGTAAAGTATATGTAACATGGAAAAACAGCTTAGTGTAAAGCTAAGTATTTACTTTCCTTATATATGTATGATTTAAAGAGTTAAATCATTTTGAAAAGGTTTTCCAAGGAAAATTTAAAGGGTGGTTAAGCCCAAGAAAATTATTCGGATTAGAAGACCAGAAAGGAATTGCGTAGGGTCAGCCCTATACACTTTAGCTATTAACCCCTAGGTAATTTAATCCATAATTTCAATTTTTAGGGCTTAGTCATAGGTAAGATTAAAATGTTGGTTACACACAGAAAGGAATACTTATGTACAGTGGTAGGTTGTTGCTAAGCCATCAAACCATTAGGATTAGTTAACCCATGAAGAAGTAAGTTAAGGATGGACCATCCAGAAGTTTTGTCTAATAGATGCTTAGATCATTTGATATTTTATCCCATAGGCCTTAGTCAGCCAAAGGGACAGTTAGTCCAGTTTGAGGACAATTAGTCCAGATTGTAGATAGTTAGTCCAGTTTGTGGGTGGTTAGCCTAGTTTTCGAAAGAACAGTCCATTTACTACCTGTTTTTAGCATAACGGATATTACTATTATTATAGTCAGTTTGATTAACTAGTTTGGTTGCAAAAAAGGATTTACAAAATATATGTTTAAAAAGGATAATGGTGAGGGGAAACATGTTTCGCTAAGCGGCGTGGTCTCACTCAATATCAATAAACCGAGATGTAACAGAATTATTCGTACCAGGCTTTATTTCTGACTCAAATTTTTTGTTTCCCCTTGAACTCTAAAGTGCTCAAAATTGATTTGAGTAGGCTGAGGGTTGAGGTTTTCAGATATTTGTAAATATGGCAAATAAAGCTTCCGGAGATGAGCAGGTGGAGGACAGATAGCTAATTAGGAGTTACAGATTATTATGCTTATTTTCCATTGTGTGTATTAAGTCAGTTATGACTATATCTTTTGGATCAACCAAAGGGGCATCGTCATATGTCGCTCCTGGCGTATTGTTGTACAATTATATTTGATCATTACCTAGGAAACGATTATGAGATTATGTAACTTGGATGTGATTTTTTTGAAATATAATCAACAAAATGTTTTTTTCAAAACCTATGATTTTGTTCGTATTCAAATGCTTCGAATATTATGGATACCATTAGCATTGCCATATTTTGTCACAAGAATTTAATGCTATATATGACTGCAGCAACTGTAGCACTTAGCTTTTCGCCTCTAGATATGGGATGTTACAATTATCATAAAATAACACTCGAATCTGTCTAGAAAACCTGTGTGAGAAAACACACCCAACAAGATTTTGATTCATATAAAAATCTTTGAAATAATGGGTATCTCATATGACCTTGCCTCATATAAACACGAATGATTTTTACCTTACGATAACCAAAACCTTTATTATAGAAAGTCCATTTATATTATAATAAGGTCTAGGGGTGAAGGTAAAATATGAATATAGCTAAAATGCTTGCATCTTACGTTCCAACATATTTGGTATACAACTAAACCCATAAGGATCATATTGGAGAACGAATTCCATACTATGACAAGGTAAGGGACTACCTTTCAAAGGTACATCTCTAGATAAATGCACTTGGGTCTGACAAGTACATCCTGTACCCCTGTCACACAGGACTTGCATATCACTTAACTATTAGTACGGTATATGATCATCCCTCCTTAGTAGGTCCCAAAGCATACAAAGTAGAGATAAAAACTGATCAAGATTTGGAATGGCCATATGCTACTTAGGAGATACCCACTTGGCCTAACAGCATGTTCGATTTTTGTCATTTCCCGATTGAGGAGGTCCGAAGCTACGTTTTATCTTTTTATATAGCACTTCACATTTAGCATGTAAAACTGCCTTCCATGTGGTAATGCAATACCAGCATTCATTCATACAAGTCCCTTCTGGGACTGAATAAAACACTTGAGTGCACCATCTCCATCTCCATCATCTTCAAGATGTCTGTAACGACCCAAAATTTTCGAGCATTTAAAATCGTAATATTTAATTGATTTTAAATATTCAATATAATAATTTTAACTTGAATTACAAATATCGCTATCTATTTGATAATTAAATAATAGAATTTAATTATTAGAAGTTGGGTAAATTATTGAATTTGGAATTTTAAGCTTGTTAAAAATATTTTGAAGGCTTATAAAATTTATATTGATAACACTGAGGACAACAATAGTTTTAAAATTGAATTTAACACTGATTTGTTCAGTTTTAAAATTTTTATATCGTTTAAACTGAATTTTAAAAAAAATAACATTTCTAGGCACAGTCTCGGAATTTAGCGAAATAAGTACCATTGGATTCGTGATATTGTATTATTATTGGATTCCAAATTTTGTAGCATCTGGAATTGTTGTGTGAGCGTATGATTTTTAAATGCGTTTAAATCCATATCGGAAATTTAATAAGTGACTGAATTCATAAAGCTAATTATTTCCTTCTGGTGCTTCTGGAAAAAGCTCGTTTCCTTTTGCATTGACCCGAATCCCCCTTACCTTTTATTTTCTAGGCCCTAATTCTAAAATCAGGAATCAATTCATAAAAAAAAAAGAAAAAAAAAGAAAAAAAAAGAAGAAGCTCTCATGGTACCCACCGATAATCATCCTACCCTTCGATTTCATCTCGAGATCGCGAGTTTGCGCCGGCCGATAATCGTCAATTTCCTCTCATCTCCGAGCCAATCGACTATTTTCGACTTCGAGTTCAAGCTTGAGTTGCTCGTCGTTGGTTCTTCTGTGCGACGCTTGCGTGGCGTCTTGGCATGATGGCGAGGCACGCTCGGTTTGGGGGTTTGGGTGGCGTCTTCGTGAGCAGAGGGTGAGTAATTGGGAATGGGTGGCAAACTCGCACGCGATAATGGTGTTGTGGTAGAGGGGAGTTTGGGTTTCTGGTGAGCGACGTGGGTGAAGGGATCGAGGCCGATGTTTTGGGGTAATTACTTAATTATCTCAGTGAATATGTTAATTACAGATTATTATTTCCTTATTATATATATATAATAATAACAGTTAGTTTAATAAAAAAAACAGGAAATTCATACAGACATGATTTGAAGAAGAAAAAAAATAGAAGTAGGAATTTTAAAGTATTTGGAAGTTTATATATGAATATAAACTAAATAATTTTATTTCAGGGAAATTAATTTAAACTAAATTTTTAGTTGATTAGTTTGTTAAGCAGGATATATATATGTAGATAAGCTCAGGAAAAATAGAAATTTTAAATGAGAATATAGATGACTTTTGTAAGCACGTATGTGTCCAGAAATAAATATGCATATTATACACTTACTAGTTTATTTTCAAAATGGATTTAGGTGATATATTTAATTTCTTTAGTTACCAAATGATTTATAAAAGGAAAATTTATTTAAAATTTAATTATTTGTTTAAAATAAAATCATTAGCTAGAAATTAAAATTTTTAGCCTAAATTAAATTTCTTAAACGAAATTTAAATTGTTTGATTAGTGCAAATATTAATAAATCGTATAAATGTTATACAAGGTCTGTAATTGTGGAGAGACAAGCCAGTTTGGATCGAATTAGCAAAACGGAAATCAAAGGTGAGTTAATCTCACTCGGTTAAATTTAAATGATTAAATTTAAATAATTGTTTGAAATGGTTGAATTGATTTATGTGTTGTAGTGTGGTATATATTTGGAATTTGCACTTTTATTGTGCCAACATCTGTGGATGCAGGGAAAACAGGTTGGAGGGATCCAACTGACCCCTTAACTTTATTTAATTATTTAATATTCTCTGTTCCGAATATTTGATATTCTGTAATGAATTATGTGGAAATATTGAATGTTATGGTTTGATTGTTATAATCGGGCAATTATGAATTACCAAATATATAATTTGAGTTTGGGAATGAAAATAAAAGAAATGAATTTGTAAGTAAAATAATTATAGAAAAGTTGAATAAATTTATGAATGAACTAGAAAGGAAATAAAGTGACTTTAAAATTTTAATAAATAAATCTTGAGTATGGGAAGGAAAATTTAAATAAACAGAAAGTTAATGAAGCTTAAACTTCAATGTTATTGTTTAAAAGAACAAAACATTTATTTTAAATTTAGGATTTAAATTATTTAAGAAGAATAAAGAAGAAATTGGGAATAACCTGAAATTTGTATATTTCAGCTAAAGGATTTAAAAATCAAACTGAAAATAAGAATAAAGTCCATAATTAATGAATTTTGAAATGAACTAATAAGTAAAGAAATTTATTTCAAATGGAATAAATTGGGAATCAATTTGGAAAATTGATTTAAGTGATTGAGATTGGAAATTTCTCTCTGAATAACCAAGTACGTTTTCAAAGTAGATTTTTAAATATAAATTAAAAGTTTAAAGTTGTTTTAAGAAGTATGTTTTGTAAAATTTACTATTTCCAAATATTTAAATTGTAAAGTAAGTATTTCCTTTTAATCTGTTATAGCAATAATTATTTAAAGTGTGACTTAGTATTTTATTTTTAAAGGTGAAAATGTAGTTTTATATTTTATTTAGTAACCTTATTTTCAAATATTCATATAGTATGTATTTTTTCAAATCATTGAAGTAGTTTGAAAATAAATGTTTTAAAGTATATTTCAAAGTAAAGAGTTTTAAATTATTTTAAAAATCTAGTTTTGTGCTTGGTGATTTCAAAAGAGATAGAAAATAATTGGGAATGTTTATTCTGAAAGGAAAGATGGTTTTGAAACTGTTTTTAAAGGATTGAAAATAGAAATATATCTTGTGAAGATATTTTTGCAATAAATAAATAATTTGGGGTAATCATTTATTATTTGATGGATGTTTGTGAATAAAAATTGATAGTTAAATCACCGACTATCAATATTGGCCAAATGCGTTGATCGTTTCGAAGAGACCGGGATCGAGATTTATTTCTCGAAAACCACTTCGATCCGGTTTGTACGTTTCGTGTAAACGATTTTGGATTCGAAGATGGAGCGGTGAAGTGCAAGGGCTAGTCACTACTAATCCTAAGGATATTTCCAAAATGGATGTAGTAGGAATAGTGCCTTCGGTTCCGTTCGAACCCGGGACGGACTTGTATGGATGAATGCTTGCGAAACATCGTCAGGTGGACGATGGGCATTCTAAGGGATATGTTCTAAAAAGGTAACGCTTAGCCTCAAGCCACATCAAATGGGAATGACTGAAAATCAGGGGTTATGCAGCAAGGCTAGGTGGGTAGCACCCAAGCAGGGTGAGGTCATTCCAGTCTAGATGTCCCTTTTTAATTCGGCTTAGTGGGCGGTTGCTGATCCCAACCGCGGGGTGATCTCACTCGGGAGTATCCAGTAAGGGGTAGTCCCGGCCTTGTGTTGCAGGGGAGCAGGCGTACTCCTCGGTACGGTGATCTAGGCCCCGTACTGTGACAGGTGGTACCCCAGTGCCTAGTCATTAGTTGGAAATCTATTCTCCCTACGAGCCTTGTACGAGTTTTGTTTGTATTACCCACTTTGTGGCAAGTAGTTGGAATTTAATCATGTAACAATTTTGGCTATTTTATAAGTATTTGTATATAAACCCTATTATAATATCAGAGGATTTCTATAAAAGTTGTTTTAGCTATCGTAAGGTAAAAACCCGACATGTTTATTTGTAGTGTGGTCTTACGAGATGCTTTTATTTTCAAAGGATTTTTGAAACTTTAATAATCAATTGGGTGTGATTTTCTCACGTTGGTATTCCAGACTGACTCGGGTATTATTTAACTGTAATGCTCGGGTCAGACCGAGTATTATAGGATACAGGATATGATGCTGTGGAGCTCAAGAGACGGGCAGGATGACGATACGTACATTCGTACTTGTTTTATATTTATATATTCCACTGTTTGAGTTGTTGTGTATCTTGAGGTTTTGTGTATCCATTGTATGTTATTGATGTGAGCTGTGATTGATGTACTCTGATGATGTAATATATGTAAACAGATATATTTGATTTTGAGTAAAGATTATTTATTATCTATTATATTTTACTCCGCTGCGATGGTTAGATTCTGTTGTTGTTTTCTATTCTCTTCTTCCACCTCTTCTTCTTTAACCCAAATGGTTCGTATTTCTGTACAACTTGAATTGATTTAGGTAGAATAGTATTGATTCAAGGGGTACGGATTTGTGGGTTGTTTCACTTGGTATCAGAGCGAGGTTGGTGATAACCTTGGCTCTGGTGGGAATTACTCATAAAATAGAGTCTATAGTACTCTAAGATGAGATTGAGCGTATTAATAGATATGAGCGCGTATTTGTTAGTGAATATAAATTGTTTTAATATTATGTTGATTGATTTATTGAGTGGCATATGAACCTTAGTCGACACAGTCTACGCAACTGTATCGAAAGGGTTTCTAAACACTTGAATAGAACAATTGACACGATATTGTTTTAAATGTGGGTAAATGAAATAATTTTACCCAAATTATATTTTGATATAAAGAATAGTTTTTGACAACTTTTTAGCTAATATATGGTTGCTTGGATGCTAGAAATGATAATATTAAAGTATTATCATTGTTAAGTGAAAATTTAACTAGAAATTGAAAATATAACTAAAGTTAAAGGAATAAATTCATTATAAAATGAAATTTATAAATATAAATTATGAATGTAAATTCATAAATTGAAATACAATCAAATGAGAATTTGTATATGCACAAACTATACAAATGAGTTATAGTTAAAATTGATTTAAGCAGGATTCAGAAATTTAAATTCCGAAGATTTGGAACTATTTGAAGATAAATGATAATATTATTGTTTGGAGATGTTTTTGAATGGAAATCTACTTAAAAGGATTTTGAAAGTGAAATAGCATTGAAATCACTTGGATTATTGGAAAATAATTCTGATGATGACGGCCGCATCATCAGTATTCATTTTCGAATTTCTAAGTGACGGATTGCTACCAAATTGATCTGTTCAGTAAGCTAGTTGTTTTTGAAAATTTCAAAGGAAATTTGTTGGGAATAAAACCAGGATTGGTTTAATTTTTGAGGAATATGATTTGAGATGTTGGAGACTTCAAAACAATTTGAAACCAAAGCTGGGTGTTTAAAAATCCTGATAAGATAAGTTGTAAGCTTATAAATTGAGATGATTTTTAAATCAGGAAGGAAATATAAGCTTTGAATGTTGGAATTTGAATTAAAAGTGTAAAGTTAAAAATGAAATTAACTTGGATTGGGAAATAAAAATTTAACTGGATTGGAATAAATTGAATAAGCTGAAAATAATATCCAGTTGTATTCGAATTAAGTTAAAATCGAATTAAGTTAAATAAAACTGAGTTAAAATAAAATTGAATTGGAATAAGAATTCAATTGAATTATTGAATGAAATTAAATTTTTACCTGAATAAATGGAAAATAAATTGGATAGGATTGGAATTGGAATAAATAAATAAGAAAAGAATTAAAAATGCATGGAATAAAAATATGCTTGAGTTATAAATAAGTGTAAAACTCGAGGTAAAAATAAAAGAAGAATATATTCAAGTCTATAATGAAGAGAATCGTGTAAATAATAAGTTGTGACTTATAAAATTTGAAAAGTGGGATAGAAAATCCAGAATAAATATTTTTGATGAATTGAAAAATAAAATAAAATTTTGAATTATAAAATAAATTTGAACTTAAGAAAATTTAAATGAAGAGATGTTGAGATTAAAATCAAGTTCTGGATTATAAGTTAGGGAAAGACTATTTAGATAATAATTAGATAATGAACTATGTAATGAGAACCCAATGCAGTTAAATAAAAGCTGAATTGTGAGATAATAATGAAGTTTGGAAATAAACTAAGTTATAAGTTGAATTCGACTTGAGTTGTCAATAAGTAAATGTAACTGAATTGTGGGATCATGAAATTTGGTGGTAAATTGAAAATGGATAATGGATTCAGAACTTGAATTATTAATTAGAATTTAACGTGAAGTGTTAACAAATTAAATATAATTGAAATGTATCGAATAAAAATGAAATTGGATTGAAATAGCAATAGTTTGAATTGCAAATAAAATCCAAATAAGTGGAAATAAATTGGAAATGACCTTGTAATAAATTGATTGAGCTGAATCTTAAAAGTTAAAATGTATAATAACTGATCAAATAAATTTGTAGTTTGAAATGGGATTGGATTAAAATAGAATCAAGTTAAATTGAAAAGGGAATTTTATTTGCAAAATGAAATGAGCTTAAGTATATATAAAAAGAAAGAGATTGTGAATAAATTGAAAATGGAATAGAATTAAGTATAAATTGAGTTGAAATCAATTTAAATTGATTATAAACATAAATACTTATTTATTCACATAAATCTCGTCGAATTGCATGGAATAAATTGTCGTTGGATGTAAATGTAAGTAATTAAAATTCTATGTGTTGATAAGGGTAAAATAAATTGAGTTTGAGAGCAATTGAATTAAATATGAGTTAATATAAGCAATGAAATTGATTTTCGAATCAATTAAGATAAATATGTGTTCGTTTGGATTAAATTGAATAGAATGTAAGAAATGAAGTGTAAACGATTTAAATGGAATGAAATTGAAGGGTGATTTAGTTATAAACAACTAAATTTGTATCGGAACCTTATTAATTTGCTTTTGGAAGTGTTTAGTGTATATTGTTTATATTATACATGTGTTTAACTACTGAAATTAAGTGAAATGCTATAAACTTCTTTTATTTAGCACTCACATGTTTAAATTGAGTAAGTACAGGTACCGGGAAGCCGTGTGGCTGGATTTTTGGGCACGCTAACTGCTAAATTAATAAGTTGTTTGCTTAAAATGCTAAATAAGGTACGCCTATGCAATAAAAATAGGAAATATGAACTTTTTTTGGTTTTTCCGACCGTGTGGGTCGATGTATATATATTTATCTCTGTTGTCAAATTGCAAAAGCTCCTCCGTACAAAGGAGACTCTGCCAAAATTTCCCGGAACTTTTAGGAGTTAGAAATTTTTGAAAATTTTTGGAAAATTTGCTAATGACAAAAATATTTAGAATTGGGAACTGAAATAACTTAGTAAATGAAGAAAATTAAAATAATGACATAAATTAGTTATAAATGAAGAATAAAATATATATATTCAGAGTTAAAGATAAATTGAATTCATATGGAAATGTAAGAATAAATTTGAATAGAAATAGATATAAACTAAAGTGGTAAGGTGAAAATGAATACAAGGAACATATTTCATGCAGATACTAACTTAAGAGGGAATGGTAAATTCTTAAATGAAAAATTGATATTACTAATATAATCTAAGATAATATTGAATTGAATGGATATTGATATTTGTAAGGGAGTCAATAATATGTTTTTGAAATGTTGTGAGTGGATATTAGTGCCAAGCAGGATATGCAGGTATTATAAAGGGAAAGGAATGTTGGATTTGATTTCAAAAGATAAAATTTGAAATGCTCGACAAAAAGGTATGTATTTAAATTTCTGTGAAATTTGATTGGGTTTTTGGATCGAGCCACTTGGCTTTTTGTTTTCTTTTTGGATTTGGGAGGCCATAGAGCCATTTTGTAGTTGTAACGAGCTAGCCGCGCAAAGGAGACGCTTGCGAAATTTTTCAGGAATTTAGAGAGTTAGAAAATTTTTGAGAAATTTTGACAATTCAAAATTTTATTTTGAATTTAAATTTGAATTTGAATTTATAATTTGAATAGTTGAAGTAAGTACTGTTATTTGTGAAATATGGATAGGTTGGGAAAAATGGTTAGAGTGTCTTCGATAAAAAGATTTATTTGGGCAAGTGGTTAAAACTATTGGAGTTAAGGAGATAGTTAATGAGTTAGGGATCATTCTTCCTAACAAGTAATTTCGAGGACGAAATTCATTTAATGGGGGAGGAATGTAGCGACCCAGAATTTTCGAGCATTTAAAATCGGAATATTTAATTGATTTTAAATATTCAATATAATAATTTTAACTTGAATTACAAATATCGCTATCTATTTGATAATTAAATAATAGAATTTAATTATTAGAAGTTGGGTAAATTATTGAATTTGGAATTATAAGCTTGTTAAAAATAATTTGAAGGCTTATAAAATTTATATTGATAATACTGAGGACAACAGAAGTTTTAAAATTGAATTTAACACCATTTGTTTAGTTTTAAAATTTTTATATCGTTTAAATTGAATTCCAAAATTTGTAGCATCTGGAATTGTTGTGTGAGCGTACGATTTTGAAACGCGTTTGAATCCATATCGGAAATTTAATAAGTGACTGAATTCATAAAGCTAATTATTTCCTTCTTGTGCTTCTGGAAAACGCTCGTTTCCTTTTGCATTGACCCGAATCCCCTTACCTTTTATTTTCTAGGCCCTAATTCTAAAATCAGGAATCGATTCATAAAAAAAAAAAGAAGCTCTCATGGTACCCACCGATAATCATCCTACCCTTCGATTTCATCTCGAGATCACGAGTTTGCGTCGGCCGATAATCATCAATTTCCTCTCATCTTCGAGCCAATCGACTATTTTCGACTTCGAGTTCAAGCTTGAGTTGCTCGTCGTTGGTTCTTCTGTGCGACGCTCGCGTGGCGTCGAGGCATGATGGCGAGTTGCGCTCGGTTTGGGGGTTTGGGCGGCGTCTTCGTGAGCATAGGGTGAGTCATTAGGAACGGGTGGCAAACTCGCGCGCGATAATGGTGTTGTGGTAGAGGGGAGTTTGGGTTTCTGGCGGGCGACGTGGGTGAAGGGATCGAGGCCGATGTTTAGGGGTAATTACTTAATTATCTCAGTGAAAATGTTCATTACATATTTTTATTTCCTTATTATATATATATATAATAAAATAATAACAGTTAGTTTAACAAAAAAAACAGGAAATTCATACAGACATGATTTGAAGAAGAAAAAAAAATAGAAGTAGGAATTTTAAAGTATTTGGAAGTTTATATATGAATATAAACTAAATATTTTTATTTCAGGGAAATTAATTTAAACTAAATTTTTAGTTGGTTAGTTTATTAAGCAAGATATATATATATATATATATATATATATATATATATATATATATATAGATAAGCTCGGGAAAAATAGAAATTTTAAATGAGAATATAAATGACTTTTGTAAGCATGTATGTGTCCAGAAATAAATATGCATATTATACACTTACTAGTTTATTTTCAAAATGGATTTAGGTGATTTATTTAATTTCTTTAGTTACCAAATGATTTATAAATGGAAAATTTATCTAAAATTTAATTATTTGTTTAAAAAAAATCATTAGCTAGAAATTAAAATTTTTACCCTAAATTAAATTTCTTAAATGAAATTTAAATTGTTTGATTAGTGAAAATATTAATAAATCGTGTAAATGTTATACAAGGTCTGTAATTGTGGAGAGACAAGCCAGTTTGGATCGAATTAGCAAAACGAAAATCAAAGGTGAGTTAATCTCACTCGGTTAAATTTAAATGATTGAATTTAAATAATTGTGTGAAATGGTTGAATTGATTTATGTGTTGTAGTGTGGTATATAATTGGAATTTGCACTTTTATTGTGCTAACATCTGTGGATGCAGGGAAAACAGGTTGGAGCGATCCAACTGGACCCCTCAACTTTATTTAATTATTTAATATTCTCTGTTCTGAATATTTGATATTCTGTAATGAATTATGTGGAAATATTGAATGCTATGGTTTGATTGTTATAATCGGGCAATAATGAATTACCAAATATATAATTTGAGTTTGGGAATGAAAATAAAAGAAGTGAAGTTGTAAGTAAAATAATTATAGAAAAGTTGAATAAATTTATGAATGAACTGGAAAGGAAATAAAGTGACTTTAAAATTTTAATAAATAAATCTTGAGTATGGGAAGGAAAATTTAAATAAACAGAAAGTTAATGAAGCTTGAACCTCAATGTTATTGTTTAAAAGAACAAAACATTTATTTTAAATTTAGGATTTAAATTATTTAAGAAGATAAAGAAGAAATTGGGAATGACCTGAAATTTGTATATTTTAGCTAAAGGATTCAAAAATCAAACTGAAAATAAGAATAAAGTCCATAATTAATGAATTTTAAAATGAACTGATAAGTAAAGAAATTTATTTCAAATGGAATAAATTGGGAATCAATTTGAAAAATTGATTTAAGTGATTGAGATTGGAAATTTCTCTCTGAATAACCAAGTACGTTTTCAAAGTAGATTTTTAAATATAAATTAAAAGTTTGAAGTTGTTTTAAGAAGTATGTTTTGTAAAATTTACTATTTCCAAATATTTAAATTGTAAAGTAAGTATTTCCTTTTAATCTATTATAGCAATAATTATTTAAAGAGTGACTTAGTATTTTATTTTTAAAGGTAAAAATCTAGTTTTATATTTTATTTGGTAACCTTATTTTCAAATATTCATATAGTATGTATTTTTTCAAATCATTGAAGTAGTTTAAAAATAAATGTTTTAAAGTATATTTCAAAGTAAAGTGTTTTAAATTATTTTAAAAATCTAGTTTTGTGCTTGGTGATTTCAAAAGAGATAGAAAATAATTGGGAAAGTTTATTCTGAAAGGAAAGATGGTTTTGAAACTGTTTTCAAAGGATTGAAAATAGAAATATATCTTGTGAAGATATTTTTGCAATAAATAAATAATTTGGGGAAATCATTTATTGTATGATGGATGTTTGTGAATAAAAATTGATAGTTAAATCACCGACTATCAATATTGGCCAAATGCGTTGATCGTTTCGAAGAGACCGGGATCGAGATTTATTTCTCGAAAACCACTTCGATCCGGTTTGTACGTTTCGTGTAAACGATTTTGGATTCGAAGATGGAGCAGTGAAGTGCAAGGGCTAGTCGCTACTAATCCTGAGGATATTTCCAAAATGGATGTAGTAGGAATAGTGCCTTCGGTTCCGTTCGAACCCGGGACGGACTTGTATGGATGAATGCTTGCGAAACATCGTCAGGTGGACGATGGGCATTCTAAGGGATATGTTCTAAAAAGGTAACGCTTAGCCTCAAGCCTCATCAAATGGGAATGACTGAAAATTAGGGGTTATGCAGCAAGGCTAGGTGGGTAGCACCCAAGCAGGGTGAGGTCATTCGAGTCTAGATGTCCCTTTTTATTTCGGCTTAGTGGGCGGTTGCTGATCCCAACCGCGGGGTGATCTCACTCAGGATTATCCAGTAAGGGGTAGTCCAGGCCTTGTGTTGCAGGGGAGCGGGCGTACTCCTTGGTACGGTGATCTAGGCCACGTACTGTGACAGGTGGTAACCCCGTGCCTAGTCATTAGTTGGAAATCCATTCTCCCTACGAGCCTTGTACGAGTTTTGTTTGTATTACCCACTTTGTGGCTAGTAGCTGGAATTTAATCATGTAACAATTTCGGCTATTTTATAAGTATTCGTATATAGACCCTATTATAATATCAGAGGATTTCTATAAAAGTTGTTTTAGCTATCGTAAGGTAAAAACCCGACATGTTTATTTGTGGTGTGGTCTTACGAGATGCTTTTGTTTTCAAAGGATTTTTGAAACTTTAATAATCAATTGGGTGTGATTTTCTCACGCTGGTATTCCAGACTGACTCGGGTATTATTTAACTGTAATGCTCAGGTCAGACCGAGTATTATAGGATACAGGATATGATGTTGTGGAGCTCAAGAGACGGGCAGGATGACGATACGTACATTCGTACTTGTTTTATATTTATATATCCCGCTGTTTGAGTTGTTGTGTATCTTGAGTTGTTGTGTATCCATTGTATGTTATTGATGTGAGCTGTGATTGATGTACTCTGATGATGTAATATATGTAAACAGATATATTTGATTTTGAGTAAAGATTATTTATTATCTATTATATTTTACTCCGCTGCGATGGTTAGATTCTGTTGTTGTTTTCTATTCTCTTCTTCTACCTCTTCTTCTTTAACCCAAATGGTTCGTATTTCTGTACAACTTGAATTGATTTAGGTAGAATAGTATTGATTCAAGGGGTACGGATTTGCGGGTCGTTTCAATGTCTTTACTTCGAAGCACTTTAAGTTGGATCAAAGTGTTTTTCAGATAATATATCCGATCCTAGTCACTCCGAACAACATTCGATAATTCCCTATAAACTCAACAACGGTTCTTTAGGAAATAAACAGTCAAAAATAAGTTCGAAGATCACCTCCTAACCGTTAGTGGACGGATTTCCTTATCATTGTCCTAGAAGAATGAAATAAGATTTATAAGCACAGTACAGCATCATCAGAGGTGACTGTGCCATATAACTCGTGCATTTCTCCATGGGAATTCTAAAGCTATGTTGGGTCCAATTACGATAATCATTTTTTTAACTATTGAATAACAAACATTCAGCCAGGGATTTATATCATAGGGAAAACCAACATTCGTTTAGCATATAAGCAATCACTAGCCTTGTATTATAAACCTTTCATAATATAAAACCACTTTGTAAATTACTTGTATAAGAATAATTTTACATAAATATATTCACCAATTCCTATAATTTCAAAATTTAAAGAATATCCACATACTTATATCAACGGTATAAGTATATACACAAGATAGAAAAAAATGTCCTTTTCATTCAATTCTCAAATCATTTATAAATTTCCTTACAATCCTCCAAACCATTTATAAACCATTTTATAAATCTCCGCAACCATTTATACTCCCTTTATAAAAATTCAATCGCTTATAAGCTTCTTGTACATTTCAAACATCACTGATAAATCTTTTATGAATCTATAAACCATTTATAGAACTTCTTTTATAAATCTATAAACTATTTCTAAAATTCGTTCATAAATATCTAACCATATATAAACTCTTTCGCCTTGCAAGTAAACTCTTCTGAACATTTTATCAATCCTTTATAAAATCTACGTCTTTCTACTCAATTCATGGGTCTCAAAGACATTTATAAATAATTAAAAATCCTTTACTTCAAAACGCCATTACATAATAATGGTTAACAATAATAAAAATTATAAGTAAATGGGAATTATTAACTTTAAAACATCTTAAAAATATTTGTTAATTAAATTATAGTAATCAATCCTCACTATTATTATAACAATAATAATTAATTTCAAAACCTTATTAATAATCCTTATTATAAATTTCAAAACTATAATTACTCTTAAATAATTAACCTTTTCACATTTTTATAAATTTTTTAAAACCAAATACTTTTAAACAATACTGAAAAATTTAAATAACTCTAAAATAATATTACTGAAATTAATTAACTTTAAGCAACATCAATATAATTTAGTAACCTTAAAATATTATTACTATTATTAAATAATGTTTCTATAATTAAATATCTTTGAAACAATATTAACATAATAAAACATATAATCCTTAAAACAATATTCCCGAAACCCAATTTCAGATTTAAAAATTGTTTCTCATCTCAAAGCTAATTCTGACTCAAATGATAGTTTTTATAGTATTTTTAAAATATAAGTTTGAGGCCAGTAGCCACCCTTAACCAAAATCATATTGATTTTTTTATCACTACTGGATTTTAGTTTTCAACATATAGCAATGTTATAACCATAATGTCCACAATCACATTTTGTCTTTTCATAATCCATATAAAAATATATTATTGAAATAATTCAACAATATTGAGGAATCATGTTGGATCCCCCTGACAGGTTTTCCCTCTACATCACAAATGTTATATAATCATAAAATATAAATCAACCACTTTGAGGCGGAATTCGTATATAAAGGGTGATCCGCTCTTACATGGGAATGTAAGAGGGTCTCGTCCGCTACAATAGGCGGGAATATTCAATCCAACTAATATAAATATAGTAATTCATCCAAATAATCATCCAAAAATTTTACCAACTATATATTACAGTAGTTAACCAAAAAGGTTAGTGTAGCAGCTCAGAATTTTTTGGGAATTTGGATTGGTCAGATCTAGTTTTTGAGTTGGATTCCGCTGTAAGGATTGTGACTGAGTCAGATGGGTCACTAAGATTTTATGGATTTGATGAACAAAGTTTTTCGAATATACTGGATAAGTTTGTACTCGTGTTCATTAGCAGTATTCTCATCTATTTCAGAATCAGAGTTGTGCAGCGGAAGCGAGGTAGTAGCTGTGCAGGAAGGAAGCAAGTTCAGTTTGCTATTGCTTGGGAAGTAGAGCTTGTGTTCTGGATTTCAACGAATCTTGGAAGACTTTTCTGTTGGATAGGATCCAGGAACTGGTTTGTTTTGGTCTAGTTGTTTCTGGAAGCATCAACATAGGTTGAGCAGATCAGGAAGAAGATTGGCAGTCAAGGATTTGTCTGTTGAGTTATGCAGATATGAGATAAGAAGTTTGGAATTCGAAGTTGGAGACTTCATTGTTGTTAAGATTTCTCGGGTTAAGAGAGTAGTAATTGGGTAAGATTGGATGGTTAGTCTGAGGCAGTTGGGATTTCTTATTTGTGTTTTTGATTGGATAAGATTGAATTGCCAGTTTGGATAGCTGGAATTCATTGTATTTCACGTATCTCTGAGGGAGTACGTGTATGATTCATTGTTGGTTGTAGAATCTGCAGTCCAGTTGGATTTGGATGTTGAGCTAGACTTGAGTATAGTCTGATGTTCTGTTCAGATTGGTGGATCTAGAGATAAATGGAACTTTGGATTATAGTGGTATTGTTAGCTTCTGTAGAGCGAGCCTCCCAGTGATTTATCCTTGGGAAACTCTAGATAGTATTTGAGATTTATTCTGATTTGTGTCAGGATAATTGCTTAGGTATGTTTATTTGATTGATTGCTACGGTTGCTGGTTACTGGATGTTAGGTATGCTTTGCTGATTGAAATTAAAAATCGTTGCTGGGTTATTAAATTAACTTTGCTTTTAAATTTCGGGGACGAAATTCTTTAAAGGGAGGAGGAATGTGACGACCCAGAATTTTAGGCAATATCAATTTAATAATCTGTAATAATTAATTTGATTTGATAATTTTTCTTTATAATTTTAATTTAAATTGGTAAATTTAATCTTTTAAAAGGTTAATAAATATTTAATCTGGTAATTTTGATCAATATCTTTCTAACAATTTAAAATTGATAAGAATTGTTTTTCAAAGCTAATAAATTTTATTCTACTTATAATATATATATTTGATATATATTGTGAATAGAAATATATTTTGATTTAAATAAAAGATGAATTTTCAAATTGTAAATATGTATATATATGTTATAATTTGGAGTTGTTTTAAAATTTAATCTATTTATAATATATATATATATATATATATATATATATATATATATATATATATGAATGAATATTGTTATTTGAAGCCTGGTTTTAAAATTAATATTTTTCAAAAGATAATTTAAGATTTATTCAATTGTTTTCAAAATATAAGATAATTGTTTATTTTTAGTATGATAGTTTAAGAAGGATTTAATCAAGGTTTTATTTTTGTTTTCTTCAAAAGTTCTTAAATTAAAATGGTTATAAAATACATATATAAAGATTTATTTGTATTATAATTAGTTTTAGAATATTTTCTTTAAAAAGTACATTTATATATACATATGTAAATATTTATTAATTAAGAGATTTAAGTAAGTAAGCTTCCTATTTACATTTAAATTAAATAAAAATTTATAAAAGATTTCATACTTATATATTTATTTAAAATTCAAAAGCTTATTATCATAAAAAGATTTCACTAATGCATATAAATATTTCACAATGCATATATAACTTAAATGATTTTATTTAAGGAAATTGAACACTTGTAAATCTAAGATAAAGTATCTTTAAACACTAGTAACTCTTTAAAATATGCTAGTGACATTTGTTCAAGTTTATCAACATGTGGCAACATATTCATTTTAATTTTTAAATAAATGTTTTTAAGAAGAAAACTAGTTTTTTTCACAAACACTTTTCCAATTGTTTTCTTTTCTTAACTCAAAACAGAAATTATTCTTCAAACCTGAAAATTTAAACCAAAAGCAAAGATAAAATCTGAGAAGTAAAATCTGCAAATTAAAGTTCTTCATATCAACTTCAAATCTGCATTTCAAAGGAAGGTTTAACTGCAAGTTTCAACTTTTAAAACATAAAATTTGAAGGCATGCAAGGATTCTTTTTCATCAGCAAGTCAATCTGTAGGCATGTAGTAGAGTTTCAACAGCAAAACATTTTTTCAGATTTAGATTTCAAAGCCTGGAAGATTCAAAAACCTGCTTTGTTCTCTGCATATTAAAATTTGAGTAAATCATTTTAAAAAAAGTTTAATTAATTTGTAGTTGGATGATGATGCATGCAATGAATTTTGCTTGGATGATGAATATTTGTTTATATGAATGCATGTTTGTTTTGATTACCTGTAAATAAGAAGATAGGTTCTGTTGTTAACAGATTTTGATTTTTCCCTCTTTAAATTCAATATCATTTTTTTAATAATTGTTAGTCTTTGATTTGCAAATAAGAAATGATTGGAATCATGTAACATAACCACCAAAAATCATTCCAGGAATTTTAAATAAGTTTTCATTTCAAAATTTGTAAAATAACAGCGAAGGCCCAATTTTTCACAAAAATCAAGTTGCTTAATTTCAAATTTACCTTATAGGAATGGATTCATGTTTGAAAATCAAAAATTTTAACATGCAATTCATAATTTTAAAGTTGATAATATATTGGTAATTGGGAAATGATTGATTTCGGCAATTCGACGAATTGCCGAAGATCAATGTGATGATTGAAACTGGATTTTTGGTCGAAGCTGGTATTCTCGATGTTGATGATGGGAAAAATATTGTTGAAGTTTTCCAATGGATGAATTGTTCTAATTTGATCGAACTAGGTTTTTTATTTGATTTTGACCGGGCTTGAATGTAGCGACTTTTGCGACTTGGATAGAGGACTGGAGTCGTTCGCGTTATGGGGGATGGTGGCAGGGAGGTCCGGTGGTGCTTTGGAGGGTTGTTGGAGTTTTCCGGTGGTGGCGATCGTCGGTGGTGTTTGGTTTTGGGGGTTAGGTTGTTTCATAGTTTCAAGCTTAAGGTTTGAATTTTGATTCGATTATCATTTGTTGAATCTGGGTTTGGTTTTGGGCTCACATGCGTTCGTGTGATGATCGTTGGTGATCGCGACGAACTAAGGCGGCCGGCGGCGTTGATGCACGTGCACCGTGCACGGGTTTGTACCAGGTGGAGTTTTTGTTGTGGGGAAGAAGGAGTCGCTCGGGGTAGCACTCGTGATTTTTCGAAGACGACTCGAAGTAAGAGAAACATGGAGTTAGGACTCAGGACTGGCTAGTGGGAGTTGGGTTTCGAACTCGAGTTTAGGGTGGTGCTATCGGTTATGTTATGTAAGAAGATAAATTTACAAGTTAAACTTGTTAGTTTAATAAATTCAAGGTTTAAGTTTTACAAAAGAAAGCAAACTTACAAGTTAAAGTTTGTTCGTTGAAGTAAAAGTAAATCAAACATTTGAAATGTAAATTGAAATTATATTTCTAATTTAAAATGTTTTAAGATGATTGTTTTTGAAACTGATTATCTATTTAAATTTTGAATTTTAATTTAAAAGGGAATGTTTTGAATTTGAATATTGAATCAAAGTTTTAAAGTAATGTTTAAAAAACTTAAGTTTCAAATTTTATTTAAAATGAATAGGTTTGAATTAGAAAATTAAAATGTTTCAGATTTTAAAATTGTTTTCTCAATGCTTTATTTTCAAATAAAGTTTAAGTAATAATTTTGTAAACCAAATTGAACAACTTTTTTTTAAGTTATTAAAATTTGATTAATTGAAATAGTTAATTCATGAAGATAATAAGGTTAATTTATTTTTGTTATGAACATTATGGATACTTAATTAATATAAATTTTTAATAAGTAAGAGTTTAATTAAGATAAATCTTTTTCTTAATTAATTTAGGATTTTGAAATATAAGAAGTTAATTAATTAATTATTTAATTAATTTTAAATGATTACTTAATTGTTTATTTAATATTAAATAATCACTTAATTTTGAATTAATTAAGTGTAATTACTTAATGATGTAGTTAATGGTTAACTATTGAATGTAATTAAGAATGGTAATTACTTATGGAAGTAATTAGCGGAAGTAATTACTCATAGGAGTAATTAGATGGAAGTGATTAATGAATAATCACTAGATGTTATTTAATTAAGGGATTAATTAATATAATTGATTTGAAGTTAATTAGTTATGGAGTAATTAATTAATTTAAGGATTATTTAATGATGGAATTAATTACTTGTTAAGTAATTAATTAAGAGAGTAATCAAGATTTATTAATGAAAGTTATTAGAAGATAATTACTTATGTAAGTAATTAAGGCTTAATTACTTAGTTAATTTTAGTTCATTAATTAATGTTATTAATTAATTAATTAATGTGATTAATTAATTAATTAATGAGATTAACTAAAGATGTAAATAATTTATAAAGTAATCAATTAAGGATTATTTATTAATTTACTTGAATAATAATTACTTAATGAAGTAATTTAGGATTAATTAATTTGATTAATTAATCAAAGAGTTAATATAATTAATTAAGAAGTTAATTAATTAAGATAAGTAATTACAAGTTATTAATTACTGTTTATGATTAATTAAGCCTAATTAGTAAGATGATTAATTACAAGTTAATTATTTAATTAATCAAAGAATTATTAATTAACAAGGATCATTAGTTAATATAATTAATTAATTAATTAAGGTTGATTAATAAAGTATGATTAATTAATTGTAATTAATTGAGGATTAATGCAATTAATCATAGTTAATTAATTAATGGAAGTAAATGAAGGATCGTTAATTGTTATAATTAATGATGGTAATTAAAGGTTAATTACTGAATATGGTTAAGGATAATTACATGAATGTAATTAAAGTATAATTAATCAAGGGAGATTAATTAAGGAAGATCATTAAGAGATGATTAATCTATTTATTTGGAATAAATTAATGAAGAAGGATGTGACGCCCCACCTCTATACCCATGCTAGCCAAGAACACTACGGTGTAATGCTGTCAACTAGCACGGAGAATAAGGCTGTTGAGGAGCGACCATCTGTATAATTACTTTGTGCGAGTACCGATATGCCAGATAAAAATATAACTTTTCATCTCAAGAGGAAATCCGACATACCGACACAAACTCAAAGCTACTACACAGTGGCTATAAAGGTCTTCGGAAACAAATATAGAAATAAACATAACACAAATCAGTCACAGATAATTCATATCACAAAGGCGGAAATAGATAGAATATATAAAACTAACACATGAAAGTGTATATCAGAGTAGTGGTCAAAAAGATCCACAATAATACAAAAGAATAGCAACATGTGCTATACAAAAGAATACAACTATGAGTCCATATCTCAAATGTATACAATAAAATAAACTACTAATCTAAGTAGTTAGCCAAAAGTCAGAGAAATCAATCCCAAGTGAGAAGTCAAGCTGAAGCACCTGTAACATCTCGGTCTGACCCCGAGCATTATTTAATAAGAAAATAATAAACGGATCAGTCTAGCTATAAATATCAGATGAAATGATATTGAATAAGAGATATGACTAAACACATAATAACCACAATGCCAAGCTGTGATATATATATAAGTAATTGAAAATCAATAAGAGATTAATCAATATCACAGAATCTACACAAGAATCAAAGAAATGTCATACTCCTTACTTCGTTCACCAAACCATAAATATTGACGATTATATCAATGTCAATCACAAAAGTCAATGATACATAAATTCCAGAATTCAACACACGAAATCCAGAAATCACAAGAAAAGGGGGGGAGGCCTATCGCACGAACGGGAGCATTAAAGCTCACCAACATACGTATCACACGAACGAGAAGCTATCTCATGGTAGCTAGCCATTAATTTTTGACACACGAATGGCCCGAAGACCATGGGGAGCTACCCCACAAAGAAATGAGACGAAGCTCAATAAAATGAGTTACTGTCCTCCACGTGGACAAAGAGACATCGCACAATTGCTAGTCTAAATCACAAAAATGATCGTCATGATCGTCAATAAGTGTCAATTACCGTAAGCTAGTAAATATATGAGCTTAGCTTCATGTCCCATAACCACTAGCTTAACTTAAATATTTACGAACAAATTGTATATCTCCACTAGAAAATTGTCACAAGAGTTTCAACCGAACAAGTCCAAGAATTAACCGACGAAGTAAACGCAAGCGTTTCATACCACTTGTTTTACTAAGCCGTTTAATTAGATTTCTCATACGAGTGAGGTAAAGGTTTGTGTATACTAGTAGATTGGAAAACGGTTTTATAAACGAGTTTGATATTGAAAATATAGTTGAAATCGTTTTGATGAAGAGGTTTTGATATTTACTACTAGTACTGAAACCTTTAGATTTTTAAAGTGACAAATCACAAAAATGATTGTAGAACAATCAGTCACCAAAATTCACATCCGAAGACGTGAATAAAATTCCAAAGAAATCGATACCAAATCCATAGAAATGGATATTCCCAAAAATCCATAAAAAGATTCATCAAAGACCATAATAGTGAATACAACTAATCGGATCGACGAAAATCGATTAATATTATAGGTTTTACTCAAAATTAGGTAAATAGGCAAAACTAGGGATTTCCAGACGTCTGAGGGGTTGTCCAGACGTCTGGATTTGGTTTCTGGAAATTTCCCAGAAAACCATCCAGACGTCTGAAACCTAAAATCAGACGTCTAACCTTATTCCAGACGTCTGAAACGATAATTCAGACGTATGAAATTTGGCACTGCCTTATTTTTTTTCTGCCGTATTTTATTTTTCTCCAGGTTGCAAAACCAGACGTCTGGCATTGGTATCCAGACGTCTGAAAACCTGGTAAGGGCAGCAATTTGCCAAGGCCATATGGCCAAAATGATGTCGGGAGCGATCGAGCGAGCAACGACGACTAAGGATTCACGTCAAATGACAACCCGGCCTTATAGGCTCTTCGATACACCCCAAATATCGTGATCAAACATCCATAAAAGGATTTTCACAAAAATTGGAATATTCACCAATTCAATTCAAATCAGAAGCAAATGAATATGCACAAATGTTAGGAATTCATACCTAACCACAAAGATAGATATAGAAAAAGATGTGAGATAAAAATCTCACCTTTATGCACAAGAACAAGGCGGAAGAAGCTATAGAACAATGACAATGACAATCACTCTTCAATTCCAACTCAACAAGCTTGAATCTAAGCTAAAAAGAGAAACATTTCCTAAATTAGGTTTAGGATTTTTTTCTGAAATCAAAGAGAGAATGAGTTGGAGAAGAAGAAGAGAAGCTTACCAATGGGTTCTTCTATTAGTTTGGAGCTATAGTTTGATTTGCAAAAGAAAACTAGGGCTTTGGAGTTTTAATTTCCCATCTCTCCCACCATTGATGCTTTAGAACTGAAAAGAGGAGAAAGTGAGAGTGAATGGGGAGGAGTGGTTCAGTTTTGAGTATAAGTTAAAAATAGGGCCGAACCAAACCCAAACCCAAAGTGAAAAAGTAGCAAAACTTGACTAACTCCAAACATATCGAAGCTTATACTCAAAAAGGTCGCAAATGGCATTTTAAACTCGATGGGAGTGGTCCCGAGTTCTAATTCGACCGTATGCAAAAAGTAGCTTTTCGGACTAAACTCCGAGTATCGATAAAATATTTAAATAAAATATTTAAATATAAAAATCAATAAATATGCGGGTTGTTACAAACTCCCCTCCTTAAAGAAATTGCGTCCTCGCAATATTTAAGAAGAAAATATAAAGTAACAACCATAAAAGCATATTCAACACAAAAGAAATTTGAAATAAAAGGTTCACCTTAAAGAGCACGGGAAAGTAAGTCCGGATGTGATCGCTCGATGAACTCACTAGACTCCCAAGAACAATCCTTAGGATTTGAAGACCATTGAACTTTCATAAGCGGAACATCCTTATTTCGAAGTCGTTTGACTTCCGAAGCAATAATACGAACAGGATGCTGCTCATAAGTTAAATTAGGCGAAACTTCAATTTCTTCCACAACACCGGGCTCAAGAATAGAATCGGAATCTCGAAGACATTTCCGAAGTTGAGAAATGTGAAACACGTCATGGATAGCAGAAAATTGAGCCGGTAATAAAAGGCGATAAGCCATGGAACCAATACGTTCGGTGATAGGAAATGGCCTAATATATCGAGGCGCTAATTTTTCCGATCGACTGAAACGTACAACACCTTTCATAGGTGAAACACGAATGAACACAAAATCTCCCACAGAAAATTCTAACTTCCTTCTTCGATTATCGGCATAGGATTTTTGTCTACTCTGGGCTTCTTTCATCTTATGTCGAATAAGTTCAATCTTTTCTGTGGAATCACGAATAAAGTCTGGACCTTAAACCAGCCTCAAGCCAACAAGAAGGAGATCGGCATGGCCTTCCATAGAGTGCCTCGAAAGGTGCCATACCAATACTAGATTGGAAGCTATTATTATAGGAAAATTCAACAAGGGAAATATGATCTTCCCAGCTTCCACCGAAATCGAGCACACAAGCACGAAGACGATCTTCAAGAATTTGATTCACACGCTCGGTTTGTCCATCGGACTGGGGATGATAAGCGGTGCTAAAATTAAGCTTCGTTCCTAAAGCTTTTTGAAGACTCCTCCGAAAACCACTAGTAAACAATGGATCGCAGTCGCTAACAATAGAAGTAGGAACTCCATGTAATTTAACAATCTCTTTAATAAAGAGTTTGGCGAAAAGAGGAACAGTTCGATTAGATCGAACGAGAATAAAATGGGTGGATTTAGTAAGTCTATCAAAAATCACCCATAAGCTATCATGGCCCGAACGAGAACGGGGAAGGACGTCTACAAAATCCATGGAAATCAGATCCCACTTCCAAATTAGAATTTCTAAAGGTTGCAATAACCCACGGGCCTTTGATGCTCGGCCTTAACGAGTTGGCAAGTCATGCAACGCTTAACGAAGTTAGCGATGTCAAGTTTCATTCCCTCCCAATAATAAAGTCGCTTCATATCCGCGTACATTTTGCTACTACCGGGATGAATGGTGAATTTAGAACGATGGGAATCTTCTAAAATATCTCTACGAAGATTTCCAATATTTGGTACAATAAGTCTACCAAATTTTCGAATGCCGCCACGAGAATCGATATCAAAGTCTTTCAAACTTTCAATATCAATCTTATCCTTAATATTTTGGCTAAGAAAAGCCAATTCAGGATCTAGCCCTTGAGCTTCAAGAATGCGGTCTAAAAGAGAAGGATGAGCCTTAAGGCTACACAAACCAAGTGATGAGTATAAATCGGATACGCGCTCTCGAATCTCACAAGTGGATAAAATCTCGAGATCGTTCCATTCGGATATCATCATAGAAACAACTGCTTGTTGTTTAGGGCTAAGAGCATCGGCGACACGATTACCCTTGCCAGGAGTATAAAGGATATCAAGATCATAAGGAGCAAGGAACTCGAGCCAACGTTGTTGACGCAAATTAAGTTCCTTTTGAGAGAATAAATACTTCAAGGACTTATGATCAGTATAAAGAATAAATTTCTCTCCCGAAAGATAATGACGCCAAATACGAAGAGCGAAAACAATAGCCGCGAGCTCTAAATCATGAGTGGCATATCTAGTCTCGGCTGGCTTTAACTACCTAGAAGCATAAGCAATAACACGTTCCCTTTGCATAAGAACGGCACCCAAACCAACGCGACTGGCATCGGTATAAACAACGAAATCTTGATTCCCCTCGGGAATAACAAGAATAGGAGCATCGGAAAGGAGTTCTTTTAATTTCTGAAAAGAAGTTTCACATTTTCCCGACCAAATTTATTTAACACCTTTCTTCGTTAAGTTAGTGAGGGGCACGACAATCTTAGAAAAGTCTTTGATAAAACGGCGGTAATAACCCGCCAATCCAAGAAAACTACGAATCTGCGTCACACTCTCCGGTCTCTTCCAATCTTGAATCGCTTCAATCTTTGAAGGATCCACGGAAATTCCTGATTTGGAAATAATATGACCGAGAAACTTCACACGAGATTGCCAAAAGTGGCATTTAGAAAACTTTGCTTTTAATTGATTATTCCTAAGAGTTTCCAACACAATCCGAAGATGCTTTTCATGCTCCTCCTCGGTTTTTGAATACACAAGAATATCATCAATAAAGATGAGAACAAACCGGTCGAGGAAGTCTTTCAAAACTCGATTCATAAGGTCAACGAAATAAGCCGGAGCATTCGTTAAACCAAATGGCATAACAAGCCATTCATAAGATCCATAACGGGTACAGAACGATGTCAAAGTAATACTATCCTCTGCAATACGAAGCTGGTGAAAACCAGTAGCTAAGTCTAATTGTGAAAAGACTCTAGCACCACTAAGCTAATCGAATAGATCATCAATCCGAGGTAAAGGATAATTATTTTTGATAGTAAGATCATTAAGCTTGCGGTAGTCAACGCAAAGCCTAAGTGTACCATCGGATTTCTTCACAAAAATAGCCGAAGCTCCCCAAGACGAGGAACTAGAGCGAATAAATTGCTTCATCTCCAATTCGGGTAATTGTTTACTCATCTCCTCGTTTTCTTTATTGGACATACGATAAGGAGTACGAGTGATAGGTTGAGCTCCAGGAATGAGATTAATTATGAACTCAATTGCTCGCTTAGGTGGTAATCCTAAAACGGGCTCAAATATGTCAGAAAATTCATGAACAACGTGAATAAGAGGAATAATATCTTCCTCATCATCATTATCGTCATCACGAGGATTTAAAGAATATAAAGATGCAACCGAGCTGGAATCTGAATCTTTAAGATTAATAGAAATCTGCTTAACAGATTGAGGATGTCGAAGATGAATAGTCCACTCAGGACATAGGATATGAGCTTCATAATGGTTAAGCCAATCCATTCCCAAAATCATTCCAAAGCCTAAATAACGCATGACATGCAAATCGGCTAGGAAAGGAAAATCACACAAAATAATCTCCACATCTTTACACAATAAACTGATTGTTGCGGATCCACCAACCGGATTCGCAATTCTCAAAGAAGTCATTAAACACAAAACATCCAAAGAAAAAGTATCAACAAGTTCTTTTGATATAAAAGAATGGGACGCACCCGTATCAAAAAGAACTCGAATATGATGATCACGAAATAAAATAATACCATCCAGAATAGAATGAGAAATACCTTGGCCACGAGATGTGTTGCCAGGGGCTTGAGCAACATTAAGCTTTCCCTCCTTCCTGCCTTGAAGCTTGGGGCAAGAAGATAAATAATGATCCGGGCTTTTGCAATAGCGACAAGTATGAGGCTTTGAACACTTGTTCGCAAAATGGTCTCTGGAACCACAGTTAAAGCATTTCCCTTCAGTAGGGGAAAAGGTCTTCACATCAGGAGTTGCTTGCCTCCCTTTCTTTTTGGGATAAGGACCTTTGAATTTGTTTGGCCTCTTCTTATGGTTGAAGTTTGGTTTGGAACCCACCACTTCAACATCATTTTCCCTATCCGCCTCTTCAAGACGAAGAGCGATATCAATGAGTTGGTCGAAAGAAACTTCTAATTTTAGAAGTAATGGCTTCTTGAGATTTTTGTTCAAGCCATAGAAAATCTCTGATTTTTCTTCAATGGGGTGCTGATGTATTCGACCCCATATTTGGAGAGAGATTTAAAAGACGTGACATAATCTGCCACGGAAGATTCACCTTGAACAAGGTCAATAAAACGGCGAGCCAACATCACCTTCTCAGCTTCTGGTATGAATTTTAACTCGAAGCGCTCTCAGAATCTCTCCCAGGTGAGATCCGCTTCATTAATCTCAGAAATAAGAAGTTCGTACCAGTCCAATGCTCTTTCTTGGATAATGCTAGAAGCCACCTGAACTCGGTGAAGATCAATGAGGTTAATGCGAGAAAAGATTCGATCGCATAGCCTTAACCAAGCCTGTACTTCAATAATAGTTTCGGAACCGTTGAATGGCCTCCCACCCAAATTAGTATAATCACTGCACAAGTGTGCAAATCCCGACTTTGGGTGAGTAGGTTCCGGGTTAGCTCCAGCTGCTTGAGCATTCGTGACAAGGTCAAGAAGTTGCTGGGTAGTCATAAAAACTCCATCTTGGGGTGGAGTGCTAGATGGTACAGCTCTGGGACGGCTTGGTATAGACATTTCTCTTCCTTTGGAAAGAAAGAAGAACAAGAAGAAGATTATTCACAAATGAATATCAAGCAATCTTGCTAGATAGAATAAGGAATCATAAAGAAAATAGGATGAATCGGTACGAAGACTCGAATTAAATCCTAAAGTACGACTCCTAAGAAAGACTTAGGACGATGATCCTTGTTATAATATTCCATATTGTTCCGAAGTTTGGCTATGATACCAAGCTGTGATGCCCCACCTCTATACCCATCCTAGCCAAGAACACTATGGTGTAATGCTGTCAACTAGCACGGAGAATAAGGCTGTTGAGGAGCGACCATCTGTATAATTACTTTGTGCGAGTACCGATATGCCAGATAAAAATATAACTTTTCATCTCAAGAGGAAATCCGACATACCGAAAAAAACCCAAAGCTACTACACAGTGGCTATAAAGGTCTTCAGAAACAAATATAGAAATAAACATAACACAAATCAGTCACAGATAATTCATATCACAAAGGCGAAAATAGATATGAATATAAATAACTAACACATGAAAGTGTATATCAGAGTAGTGGTCAAAAAGATCCACAATAATACAAAAGAATAGCAACATGTGCTATACAAAAGAATACAACTATGAGTCCATATCTCAAGTGTATACAACAAAATAAACTACTAATCTAAGTAGTTAGCCAAAAGTCAGAGAAATCAATCCCAATTGAGAAGTCAAGATGAAGCACCTGTAACATCTCGGTCTGACCCGAGTATTATTTAATAAGAAAATAATAAACGAATCAGTCTAACTATAAATATCAGATGAAACGATATTGAGTAAGAGATATGACTAAACACATAATAACCACAATGCCAAGCTGTGATATATATAAGTAATTGAAAATCAACAAGAGATTAATCAATATCACAGAATCTACACAAGAATCAAAGAAATGTCATACTCCTTACTTCGTTCACCGAACCATAAATATTGACGATTATATCAATGTCAATCACAAAAGTCAATGACACACAAATTCCAGAATTCGACACACGAAATCCAGAAATCACAAGAAAAGGGGAGGCCTATCACACGAACGGGAGCATTAAAGCTCACCAACATATGTAACACATGAACGAGAAGCTATCTCATGGTAGCTAGCCAATAATTTTTGACACACGAATGGCCCGAAGACCATGGGGAGCTACCCCACAAAGAAATGAGACGAAGCTCAATAAAATGAGTTACTATCCTCCACGTGGACAAAGAGACATCGCACAATTGCTAGTCTAAATCACAAAAATGATCGTCATGATCGTCAAGAAGTGTCAATTACAGTAAGCTAGTAAATATATGAGCTTAGCTTCATGTCCCATAAGAACTAGCTTAACTTAAATATTTACGAACAAATTGTATATCTCCACTAGAATATTGTCACAAGAGTTTCAACCGAACAAGTCCAAGAATTAACCGGCGAAGTAAACGCAAGCGTTTCATACCACTTGTTTTACTAAGTCGTTTAATTAGATTTCTCATACGAGTGAGGTAAAGGTATGTGTGTACTAGTAGATTGGAAAATGGTTTTATAAACGAGTTTGATATTGAAAATATAGTTGAAATCGTTTTGATGAAGAGGTTTTGATATTTACTACTAGTATTGAAACCTTTAGATTTTTAAAGTGACAAATCACAAAAATGATTGTAGAACAATCAATCACCAAAATTCACATCCGAAGACGTGAATAAAATTCCAAAGAAATCGATACCAAATCCATAGAAATGGATATTCCCAAAAATCCATAAAAAGAGTCATCAAAGACGATATAGTGAATACAGCTAATCGGATCGACGAAAATCGATTAATTTTGTAGGTTTTACTCAAAATTAGGCAAAGAGGCAAAACTAGGGATTTCCAGACGTCTGAGGGGTTGTCCAGACGTCTGGATTTGGTCCTGGAAATTTCCCAGAAAACCATCCAGACGTCTGAAACCTAAAATCAGACGTCTAACCTTATTCCAGACGTCTGAAACGATAATTCAGACGTCTGAAATTTGGCACTGCCTTATTTATTTTTCTGCCATATTTTATTTTTCTCCAGGTTGCAAAACTAGACATCTGGCATTGGTATCCAGACGTCTGAAAACCTGGTAAGGGCAGCAATTTGCCTAGACCATATGGCCAAAACGATGTCGGGAGCGATCGAGCGAGCAACGACGACTAAGGATTCACGTCAAATTACAACCCGTCCTTATAGGCTTTTCGATACACCCCAAACATCGTGATCAAACATCCATAAAAGGATTTTCACAAAAATTGGAATATTCACCAATTCAATTCAAATCAGAAGCAAATGAATATGCACAAATGTTAGGAATTCATACCTAACCACAAAGATAGATATAGAAAAAGATGTGAGATTAAAATCTCACCTTTATGCACAAGAACAAGGAGGAAGAAGCTATAGAACAATGACAATGACAATCACTCTTCAATTCCAACTCAACAAGCTTGAATCTAAGCTAAAAAGAGAAACATTTTCTAAATTAGGTTTAGGAATTTTTTCTGAAATCAAAGAGAGAATGAGTTGGAGAAGAAGTAGAGAAGCTAACCCATGGGTTCTTCTATTAGTTTGGAGCTATAGTTTGATTTGCAAAAGAAAACTAGGGTTTTGGAGTTTTAATTTCCCATCTCTCCCACCATTGATGCTTTAGAACTGAAAAGAGGAGAAAGTGAGAGTGAATGGGGAGGATTGGTTCAGTTTTGAGTATAAGTTAAACATAGGTCTGAACCAAACCCAAACCCAAAGTGAAAAAGTAGCAAAACTTGACTAACTCCAAGCATATCAAAGCTTATACTCAAAAAGGTCGCAAACGATATTTTAAACTCAATGGGAGTGGTCCCGAGTCCTAATTTGACCGTATGCAAAAAGTAGCTTTTCGGACTAAATTCCGAGTATCGATAAAATATTTAAATAAAATATTTAAATATAAAAATCAATAAATATGCGGGTTGTTACAAAGGATTAAGGTAATCCAATTGATTAAGAGTTAATCAATTCTGCTTTTGGATGATTGGTTGATTTTGGATGACTGATGTTGGATGTTGAATGATGTTGGATGATTTGGATATCTATGATATGTGATATGCCGCTTTGTGAGATGAATGTTTGATATGAATTATCTATTGTGATAATGTGATTCATCTATCTATTTATATCATCCTGAATATAAGTTTATTTGTTTAAAACCTTAAACAACTTGGACATTAAAATGGCGTTTGGATTTCGGTGAGACCAGGATCAAGTTTCCATATTTGGATATCCGAAAACCACATCGATCCAAATTAAATGTTAGGTCGTGAATCGAAGTGGAGCTTAGTGAAGAATCGAGGTGAAAGAACTATTCGTCAGTATAACTCTGGGGGTGATTCGGTGATGAGTTTGATGGAGATAGCACTTATAGGTTCGAGATGGTAATTAAGAGTACAAGGGCTATGGTCGTTGACTCTAAGGGTGATTCCAAAATCAGTGCAACGAGATAGTGCCTTCGGTTTCATTCGAACTCGGAACGAACTTGTATGGATTGAATGCTTTCAGAACATCATTAGGTGGGCGATGAACATTCTAAGATAGATGTGTTCTATAAAGGTAATCGCATCCTCAAGCCTCATCAACCGGGAATGGCTACAACAGGGGAGGTGCAGCAAGGCTAGGTGGGTAGCACCCATTTCAGGATGAGGCCATTCCTGTCTAGATGTCCCTTTTATTTCGTCTTAGTGGGTGGTTGGTCACGCCAACCACGGGGTGATCTTACTCAGGATTGTTCAGTAAGGAATGGTCCCGGCTTTGTGATGCAGAGGATTGGGAATAATCCCTGGTACTGTGATCTAGGCCACGTACTGTGACGGGTCGTACCCCGGTAGCCCTGCCATTGACGGAAACCCATTCTTCCTACGAGACCCTACAGTTTTGTTTGTATTACCCACTTTTGTGGCTAGCAGCTGGAATTTAATAGATGTAACAATTTCGTCTATTTCATATTTACTTGAAAACCCTAGAGAGTATTATAATATCACTGGATTTCCTATCAAATGTTTTGGTTAGCGTAAGGTAAAAACTTTTCCATGTTTATGTGTAGGAAGTCTTACGTGATACCTTTTCTTTTCAAAGGATTTTCTAAAGTTAAGAAATTTTAACCCGTGTACTCACACCAGACCCCTGTCTGACCCGAGTGTTTATTTTCTGTTTTATTAAACTCTAGGGTACTCATATTATGTATGAGTAGTCGAGTGATTCAGGTTTGCTTGACGAATTCTGGAGGAGATATGAAGCAGGAGGCTTCCATGTGTAGATATATTATGGTTCCGCTGTGTTCGTGTGATATCTGTATCTTGTGTACTTGAGTTGTATAGTTAGACAGATGTTTATAACTGTCTAATATGTGTTGAATAGATTGTGTACTCTGATGTAATATGATACTATGTAATATTTTATGTGATATATTATATTTCATTCGTTCCACTGTGAGTTATCTGATGTTGTTGTGTTTCTTCTTTCTTATCTTTTCTTCTTCTATCCCTTTTCTTTCTTCAATAGTGATGCGACTTTCTGGAGATAGGATGTTGGGTCGCTATAGGTGGTATCAGAGCATTAGGTTGAGTGAATACCTAGGCTTTGGAGTGGTGTCTTTCTTGAGAGAGCGTACTTGTAATTTTTATATATTTATATATACTATATCTACCTGATCCGTTGGGTTATCTGTTCGGATTTTCCAACATAAGTTTTAGAGTTAGATGTAGTAGTGGTGTGTGTGTAACACGACTACCACTAATGGAGGAGGTCCATATGTTGAGGTTGGAAGTATAATTGTCGAGACTGTAGACCTCATACTGTCTCGAGTGAGATTTGTAGTTTTGAGTAAGGATTTCTCTGATATCCGAAGGAAATCTTTTTAAAGATTCGGAGTCCATCTTTGAAGTGTAAGATTAGATCTATTGGAAGTGCAGAAGTAAGTGATGGTATCTTGATAACTGCATGGTGAGATGCATGGATATTTCAGGAGATGTTTTCTCTTGAAGCAATTTTAGAAGTGGTTGAAGACCACTCTTTATCTGCTGGAGTGAAGATTCGTTTGTGTAGAAGTTATCTGGTTCTTTAGCAAGGAGGTTATCTGTTTTGGAATATGAGACTAATGTCCATAAGTTGTTCGCTTTGTCGTGGTCTCATTTGTCATTCCTTAAGGAGAGAGAGATGTTGATCCTTGGTTTGGAGCCCGAGTCTCTTGAGAGGATGTCTGCCATCTCGAAGGTCTTTTATGTGGTTTGTTGATGGTTTTGGTTTTCGAGGAGCCTTTGGATTAGAAGTCTTTGGTTAGCTGTGGTAGCAGTGAAACTTGAAGTGTTCGGTGCGCCGACGAGAAGGTCTTTTAGATTTGCAGTATCATCGAGGTAGAGTTTGGAAGCAGCAGTGCGACCGTTTCTCAGATGGTTCGGGAATTTTCGGTGGTTCTTTTTTCAGCAGTTCGGAAGTTGGTGAAAGTTTCATTGAAGAGTTAAATTGTTTGGAAAAGCTTTAAGTTGTTCTAATTGGTAAAGAGAGGACGGTTTCTTTGGAATTCGAACTAGGTAGATCGCAAAAGTGGCTTGTGATTAATTTGGGAATTTATCTTGGGCAATCTTTTGTTTGAGGCTGAGGGTTCTCATTTGGAAGTAGGAGATACTGATGTAATCAGGAGTTTGTCTACATCTGGAGTTGAGTTCCATATTGTTTTTGTTCCAGAAGCGATTTTGGTAGTTAGCCTGATAGTAGGATGGTTCTTGGGAAGGAAGAGTTGGTGTAGCAGCTCAGATTTTTTTTTTTTGGAATTTGGATTGGTTAGATCAAGTTTTTGAGTTGGATTCTGCTGTAAGGATGTGTGACCGAGTCAGATGGGTCACTAAGATTTTATGGATTTGATGAACAAAGTTTTCCGGATATATTGGATAAGTTTGTATTCGTGTTCATCAACAGTATTCTCATCTATTTCAGAATCATAGTTGTGCAGCGGAAGCGAGGTAGTAGCTGTGCAAGGAAGGAAGCAAGTTTAGTTTGCTATTGCTTGGGAAGTAGAGCTTGTGTTCTGCATTTCGACGAATCTTGGAAGACTTTTCTGTTGGATAGGATCCAGGAACTGGTTTATTTTGGTCTAGTTGTCTCTGGAAGCATCAGCATAGGTTGAGCTGATCAGGAAGAAGATTGGCAGTCCAGGATTTGTCTATCGAGTTATACAGATATGAGATAAGAAGTTTGGAATTCAAAGTTGGAGACTTCATTATTGTTAAGATTTCTCGGGTTAAGAGAGCAGTAATTGGGTAAGATTGGATGGTTAGTCTGAGGCAGTTGGGATTTCTTATCTGTGTTTTTGATTGGATAAGATTGAATTACCAGTTTGGATAGCTGGAATTCATTGTATTTCACGTATCTCTGAGGGAGTACGTGCATGATTCATTGTTGGTTGTAGAATCTGCAGTCCAGTTGGATTTGGAAGTTGAGCTAGAATTGAGTATAGTCTGATGTTCTGTTTAGATTGGTGGATCTAGAGATGAGTGGAGCTCCAGATCATAGTGGTATTGTTAGCTTCTGTAGAGTGAGTCTCCCAGTGATTTATCCTTGGGAAACTTAGTATTTGAGATTTATTCTGATTTGTGTCAGGATAATTGGTTAGGTATGTTTGTTTGATTGATTGCTATGGTTGTTAGTTACTGGATGTTAGGTATGCTTTGCTGATTGAAATTAAAAATCATTGCTGGATTATTAAATTATCTTTGCTTTTAAATTTCGAGGATGAAATTCTTTTAAGCGGGGGAGGAATGTGACGACCCAAAATTTTAGGCAATATCAATTTAATAATCTGTAATAAAATTAATTTGATTTGATAATTTTTCTTTATAATTTTAATTTAAATTGGTAAATTTAATCTTGTAAATGGTTAATAAATATTTAATCTGGTAATTTTGATCAATATCTTTCTAACAATTTGAAATTGATAAGAATTGTTTTTCACAACTAATAAATTTTATTCTATTTATAATATATATATTTGATATATATTGTGAATAGAAATATCTTTTGTTTTAAATAAAAGATGAATTTTCAAATTGTAATATATATGTATGTATATGTTAAATTTGGAGTTGTTTTAAAATTTAATCTATTTATAATACATATATATGAATGAATATTGTAATTTGAAGCCTGGTTTTAAAATTAATATTTTTCAAAAGATAATTTAAGATTTATTGAATTGTTTTCAAAATATAAGATAATTGTTTATTTTTAATATGATAGTTTAAAAAGGATTTAATCAAGGTTTTATTTTTGTTTTCTTCAAAAGTGCTTAAATTAAAATGGTTATAAAATACATGTATAAAAATTATTTGTATTATAATTAGTTTTAGAATATTTTCTTTAAAAAGTAAATTTATATATACATATGTAAATATTTATTAATTAAGAGATTTAAGTAAGAAAGCTTCCTATTTACATTTAGATTAAATAAAAATTTATAAAAGATTTCATACTTGTATATTTATTTAAAATTCAAAAGCTTATTATCATAAAAACATTTCACTAAGCATATAAATATTTCATAATGCATACATATCTTAAATGATTTTATTTAAGGAAATTGAACACTTGTAAATCTAAGATAAAATATCTTTAAACACTTGTAACTCTTTAAAATATGCTTGTGACATTTGTTCAAGTTTATCAACATGTGGCAACATATTCATTTTAATTTTTAAATAAATGTTTTTAAGAAGAAAATTAGTTTTTTCACAAACACTTTTCCCTTTGTTTTCTTTTCTTAACTCAAAACAGAAATTATACTTCAAACCTGAAAATTTAAACCAAAAGCAAAGATAAAATCTGAGAAGTAAAATCTGCAAATTAAAGTCTTTATATCAACTTCAAACCTGCATTTCAAAGGAAGGTTTAACTGCAAGTTTCAACTTTTAAAACATAAAATTTGAAGGCATGCAAGGATTCTTTTTCATCAGCAAGTCAATCTGTAGGCATGCAGTAGAGTTTCAACAGCAAAACATTTTTTCAGATTTAGATTTCAAAGCCGGGAAGACTCAAAAACCTGCTCTGTTCTCTGCATATTAAAATGTGAGTAAATTATTTTAAGAACAGTTTAATTAATCTGTAGTTGGATGATGATGCATGCAATGAATTTTGCTTGGATGATGAATATTTGTTTATATGAATGCATGTTTGTTTTGATTGCCTGTAAATAAGAAGATAGGTTGTGTTGTTAACAGATTTTGGTTTTTCCCTCTTTAAATTCAATATCATTTTTTTAATCATTGTTAGTCTTTGATTTGCAAACAAGAAATGATTGGAATCATGTAACATAACCACCAAAAATCATTCCAGGAATTTTAAATAAGTTTTCATTTCAAAATTTGTAGAATAACAGTGAAAGACCAATTTTTCACAAAAATCAACTTGCTTAATTTCAAATTTACATTATAAGAATGGATTCGTGTTTGAAAATGACGAATTTTAACATGCAATTCATAATTTTAAAGTTGATAATCAATTGGTAATTGGGAAATGATTGATTTGGGCAATTCGACGAATTGCCGAAGATCAATGTGATGATTGAAGTTGGATTTTTGGTCGAAGCTGGTATTCATGATGTTGATGATGGGAAAAATATTGTTGAACTTTTCCAATGGATGAATTGTTCGAATTTGATCGAACTAGGGTTTTATTTGATTTTGACTGGGCTTGACTGTCGCGACTTTTGCGACTTGGATAGGGGACCAGAGTCGTTCGCGTTATGGGGGATGGTGGCGTGGAGGTCCGGTGGTGCTTTGGAGGGTCGTTGGAGTTTTCCGGTGGTAGCGATCGTCTGTGGTGTTTGGTTTTGGGGGTTAGGTTGTTTCAGAGTTTCGAGCTTAAGGTTCGAATTTCGATTCGATTATCATTTGCTGAATCTGGGTTTGGTTTTGGGCTCGCACGCGTTCGTGTGATGATCTTTGGTGATCGCGACGAACTACTGCGGCCGGTGGCGTTGGTGCACGTGCATCGTGCACGGGTTAGTACCAGGTGGAGTTTTTGTTGTGGGGAAGAAGGAGTCGCTCAGGGTAGCACTCGTGATTTTTCGAAGATGGCTCGAAGTAAGAGAAACATGGAGTTAGGACTCGGGACTGGCTCGTGGGAGTTCGGTTTCGAACTCGAATTTAGGGTGGTGCTATCGGTTATGTTCTATAAGAAGATAAGTTTACAAGTTAAACTTGTTATATTAATAAATTCAAGGTTTAAGTTTTTACAAATGAAAGCAAACTTACAAGTTAAAGTTTGTTCTTTGAAGTAAAAGTAAATCAAACATTTAAAATGCAAATTGAATTTATATTTCAAATTTAAATTTTTTTTAGATGATTGTTTTTTAAAGTAATTATCTAATTAATTTTGAATTTTAAATTAAAAGGGAATGTTTTGAATTTGAATATTGAATCAAAGTTTTAAACAAAATTTTAAAGTAATGTTTAAAAAACTTAAGTTTCAAATTTTATTTAAAATGAATAAGTTTGAATTAGAAAATTAAAATGTTTTAATTTTTAAAATTGTTTTCTGAATGCTTTATTTTCAAATAAAGTTTAAATAATAATTTTGTAAACCAAATTGAACAATTTGTTTTTAAGTTATTAAAATTTGATTAATTCAAATAGTTAATTTATGAAGATAATAAGGTTAATTTATTTTTGTTATGAACATTATGGATACTTAATTAATATAATTTTTTAATAAGTAAGAGTTTAATTAAGATAAATGGTTTTCTTAATTAATTTAGGATTTTGAAATGTAAGAAGTTAATTAATTAATTATTTAATTAATTTTAAATGATTAGTTAATTGTTTATTTAATTTTAAATAATCACTTAATTATGAATTAACTAAGTGTAATTACTTAATGAAGTAGTTAATTGTAACGATCCTGAATTTTTATTTAATTTAAATTAATAATTAAATGAAATTTTGAATAAAAATTTATAAAATTAATTATAAATAGTGATGTGAGTTTCCCCGCTTCAAATAGAAATTATATAAAGTGGTATGAATTTGAAAATTTGTATATATGTGAATATATATGTATTTGATTTGAATTTAAATCTCAAATAAATGGTTTAATAATAATAAATACAAGACAATAAATAGGAAGTAATATAAAATAGAAATTTATTTATATTTAACAAATTTAACAAATTAATGTAATACAAACTCATATGTAATTTGGAAATAAAAAAAATAAGAATATAATGTAAACTGTAAAGTAGAGACAGGCAAGTAAAAATAATAATAATAATAATAATAACAAACAAACAAAGTAAAAATAACAAAACAAAAGATAATATATGTACATATATATATATATTTAAGCAAGTAAAATATGCTAAGTAAAACAAAAGAAAGAATTAAATATACAAGTTAAAATAAATGAATAAATAGATACAAATAGCTATATTCAAATAACATATACACTTGCAAAAGAAATATAACAACAGGAGTACAAGACTAATAAATGCCATACACCTCAACAATTAATGCAAGCCTCTTCACCCATGCTTATTATACAAAGGACATCACCTGTACAAGATATTATCACTATTACAAATAATAACATTACCCTGTAAACTTATTTCATATATCAACTTCATCTCATTTCGTTCCATTCAAACAAAGAAAGATTCTTCAGCTTGCAATGTCACATTCTGTTCTTTCTCCTCTGTTCTTCTTCTCATGACAAGTGAGTAACATCATTTAAAACCTAAGTATATGAATCTGGATTTTATGGTTTAAATCTGAAATAAGTGAGTTTTGTTTATATGTATGTTTCTGTATATATAGATGAATTGTTTGTTGAAAATTTTATTTACTGTTCTTCTCTTTGTTTAATTACAGAGTTGATGGTAAATCAAAAAATTTAAAAACACCTTCATTTCAAACATTTATAGGTGTGCAGTTTAAAAACAAAATAAGTTGGTTTAAAAATTAAATCATAATCTAAAATTTGTATTAAGCATGTTAGTTAAATATTACAACTGTGAATTTGGTTCTACAGAGCAAAACTTGGATTTATGTTAAAAATTCGAATGTAACAAACTGTTAATTCAATTCTATATCTTGAATCACCTTCAAAAGTTAGGATTTTTAAACCACAAATCTCAAATTTTAGTATTGATATGAATGAGGATTTGGGAATTTACTGGGAATGGAATTTTGGGCAATATCTGATGATCACGAGGTCCTTGGTGGTCGAGATTTTGGGCGAAGGTGGAGGTGGTATCAGTAAGTATGGGAAAAATGGTGGAAGTGCTGAACGATCGCCGTGGCAACTGCGGTGAGGTGATTTGAGTTTTTAAACCTAATTTGCGTTGAAGCTTAGAATTTTGCTTCGTCCATCATCGACAGGCGACCGAGTGTGGTGAGGGTTTGGGAAATGGTAGAGGAGAGGAAGACGAATATAGGGCCGAAGGCGGAGGCACTCAGACGGTCGGAGAATCATGAATGTGGCGTTGACAGGTTTCAAGGTGGGGTGCTTTTGAGTTTTCCAGGTTTCAAATTTTTATTCGAATTCGATCTGGCGTGGGTAGCGGAGCTTTGACGATCGGAGTTGGGTACAGGGAAGGACTTCGACTTGCTCAGCGACACGATGATGACCGGAGTTGATCATCAACGGTGTACACGTGCACCGTGCCATTGTTGTGACTGGGTAGTTTTGTGTCCGGGGAAGGATCATGTTCCATCGGGTTTGGTCTCGCGTGAATGCATGTGCGACTCGAAGTAAATTCTGGCGTGGCTCGGGTAGGAGTGTTGAACAGGTTTCAAAACAGAACCTGTTCTGTTTTGAAATTTTAAAGTTTAATTTAAATTTTTAAACCAAGGTTAGACTGTATTTTGAAATCACGTTTAAATATAACTTTGAGTATAGTTTGAAACTTAGTTCGTGAATAAATAAGTTTTTAAATTTAAACTTGTTTAAATACTTTAAAGTGATTAAAGGGTTAAAAGGATTTGAATTGAAATTGGAAGTTGGAATGGTAAAGTAAGCAAGTTAAACAAAGTCTAAATCAAAGTTTTGTAACCTGAACTTAATTTGAATTCCAGATTTTGAAACAAAACTTTAGTTTATAAATGAAATGTTAAATAAGTTAAAATGTTAAATTATCCTTAAATATGTGAATTTAAGGAAAAGTTGATTGTTACTCATTAAATATTTTTTTTTTAATAAAAGTACTACCTTAAAATGAGAATTTAAAGGTTTACAAGGTTGGTTTTAAACTTTATTTAAAATCAATTGGTATTCATTTTAAATCTTGATATTCAAAAGTGAGTTAAAATAAATGTTTCAAACATATTTGTTAAGTGATAATAAAATCATTAATAAAAGTAAGTTTTATCTCAAGTTAATGAAAACTTAATAATTATAATTCATTGATTATTAAGTTAATCAAAATAGATAATCTAGTTATTTAATTAATTGATGATTTGAATTTATTAAATAAATTAATTAAGGTTTAAAGATTAGGTTAGTAAGGAATAATTAATTGGTAAATTAAAGGTTATTCATTAGATATTGATTTATAATGAACGTTTATTAATAAAGTAATTTATCAATAATCAATTAAGGGATAATATAATATTTTAATTTGGTAATTAATTTGAGAATAATTTATCTATTAAAGGTTAACTAATAAATGAAAGTGATTAAGAAATAATTAATTAAGGGGTAATTAATTAGTTATAGTAATAATCAAGGATTAATTATTAATTACGGGTTAATTAATGATTAATTAAAGGATAATTTATTAAATGTTTTGTAAATAATTGATTATTATTTACCATGACTAGCAAATTTATCTATAGAAATTAATCTGATTTAAATAAATCAGATAATTAAATTGATCCTACTTATGGATGTTTGGATTTTATTGAATGATTGAATTGTTTGATACCCCTGGCATATGATGCTCTATGATTATCCTGATTTGTGTTGGGATTTATGATCGGTGATATAGTTAGTATCTGTGATATATATATATCTGTGAATCTGTGTATGAAAGATAAGCGTTATAGTTATATCGCTTATCAACTATATTTTTGTGTTTGATCTGTGATAATTGAATAATGTTGCACTATTGTGTTAAACCCCTGGACCACACTCATACACACACAATTATGGATTTCACGAGGAAATCGATTAAGTCGCAAATTTTTGAAATAGTTAAATTTGAATTTTTAAATTCAAATGTTTTGGAAATGGAATCGGAATAAATGTGAAAAGCTTTTGGAATGAAATTTCAAGTTAAGATTTATTTTAAATTACTTGATTAAGTTTTGGAATTTAAATAAGTTGATTTAAATTTAAATTCAATACTTGAAATTGAATTCGGTAATTTGAAACTAGAGATTAATGATATTATACTCGTCATTATGAGTTAAATCATTTTTAAAGTATTATTTTTGGGAATTTGAATTTAACTCAAGGATTTCAACTCGTATAAATGAATCAGATTTCCAAAATGAAAACTGTTGTTTTCAAATGATAAACACTTTTGGATAAGAACTGAGATTCCAGTTAATTAGGGGAATTTCAAGATTGAATAGAAAAATGATTTTCCTAAGTTATGAATGAATTCTTTTTGAAAGCTATGAATTAAATCTGTTTATTTTTAACAGATTTAAATTGATGATTTGTTTAAATCAAATAGAAATGAGATTGTTTGGAAAGCTATAAGTTAAATCTTTGATTTAAAAGATTTAACGAGTTAATCAAATTGAAATGAAAATTGATTTGGAAAGTCTGTGAATGAATCTTTTATTTAAAAGATTAAAATGTGAAAATTGTTTAAACCGTTAAAGGTTGTGAAAATAAATCTTTTTGTTTAAAGATTGAAAATGGAAATTTGTTAAACCATTTGAAAGAAAGTTTGAATTATTAAGTTGTGACTTAATTGAAATCCCATATCCATATGTTTGAAATATCGTGCTCACTATTCGGTTTAACCGGGAAAGGACCTTTGTGTCGTATAACCCATTCCGAATAAGTGATTCGACGTTATGGATAGCATTTAAAGACCGGTGATGAAGACCGGGTATTTGCGAAAGCGATAGGATGACCTATCGATTATCTCTGCACTGGGTAGCTCCTAGTATAGAGATTCCCTAAGTGATGGGAAAATCCGATCAGGATTGTGAATATCCGAGTTGCAAGGACTTCTTTGTAAGTGCCTTCGGTTCTGTTCGAACCCAGAACAGACTTGTATGGATTGTATGTCTGACATTACAAATTGAGATGTAAAGCCGATTTCTTTCAAATATATTTCTGTGGTGGCGGAGAATTTATCCTTTTAGCTTAACACCCTTCTCTGAGACGTACGAGCTCAGAGGTTATATAGTTGAAGTTATCAGCGATATATTCCCAATTTGGTAATGTGACATGCTGAGTGTTGCTGAAATGATCATTGTGTAGATTATTGTGATAGGATCGTTTATTTGATCGTCTATCGTAGTGATCATTGTGTTGATCATTTGTTGACCCAAAGCATGGCTTTTGTATAAAGTATGTTTTTGTGGACGTGACTTCGTCGAGCCTCACACCCCGGAAATGGTCAAAACAGGAAAGATGCAGCAAGGTTATGAGGGGTAGCACCCTTTAGGGTATGTACATTTCCTTCTGGATAGAGGTTGTATCATGGTATGGAGCCCAGATATTTAACCTATGTGGTTACTACGAATTTATTACTTTGTGGTTGTTGGTTTTCGGGATCCCGTGAGAAAGGTCGTTTACGATCGGGGAATGGCGTGCTCGTGTCAGTAGTTACCCAGTTAGGGGTAACCCGGCCTTGTGTTGGCAGAGTTCCGGTTTGGTTCTCGGGGATGTCTTTCCAGAGGCATTCTCATGTGGCAATGGGAAGTTCCTTGGCCTGACCATTTGTTGGAAATCCAAAGAAACAATACGAGACTTGTACAGTATTAGTTGTATAACCTGCCATGGAATGTGGCGGTAACCTACTATTGAACATGGTTAGCTATAGTAGGCATACGATAATGGTCGTATGTTGGCTAAGATTTATATTCTACTTCCGAAATGAATTTTTCCTACACTATGCACTAGTAATAATATCAAATATTATTTTAAATGCGTATCAAGCATCTTTGACTATCATAAGGAGAAATCTCCTCCGATTTTGCGTTTGCATTGTGTGTGTGTGCGGGAGGCCTTATGGTAGTCTCATTTTTAAAAAGCATTGCGAATTGACTTTGAAAATCTTTTGTTGAATTTTTTTAATAGATAAACTGTTTTTGTTGCTCACACCAGTCCCACGACTGATCCGGAGTTTATTGTTTTCTTTCCTAAACTCTGGGTGCTCATTATTTTCTACACGAGCAGTCTAGAGTTGGGTTTTTTTTTCAGATAGTTAGATATAGTGGATTATCTGGAGTTAGTTCAGTCTTTGGATCGCACCAGTCTTGTTAAGCTTGGTGCAATGTTATGGGGGTTCGAGCTATTGCTGGATTGATTCTTGGAAATGGAGTTGCAGTTATTTTCGGAGTTCTTCCTTGAAGACTATCTAAGAGTTATTTTGTTCCACTGCTAGATGTTATCTATTTTCTATTCCGCTGCTATTTTATTGTAACATATCTCTGATGTATATTGATATCTATTGGATCATCTGTTGTATCAGATATTGTATCAAAGCTGTATATCAATGTATTATTCTTTTATTCCGCTGTGTTGTTTACTTAATGATTGTTATAAGCTCCGGCGAATCGGATTTGAACGGTCGAATCTATGACATTCGAATACGATTTGAAGTATGGATGTCGATTTTCGAGCGGGCAAAATCCGAGCCGTCACATGTGGTATCAGAGCTAAGGGTTGAACTTTAGCTCAGGAGTGTAACACATTAAGTAACTCATTAGAGATAGGGTGAAGTATCCCTAGAATGAGTAATTCCTAAGGTATATGTTCGAATGCCTTAGTAAATTCTCTTACTATCCACTGATAGTAAGTATGGGTGCAAGAAGAGAACGAGATAGAGGACAGGGGAATGCGACTATAATTGGTCAATACTCTGTAACAACAGTGGAAACATCTTTCTTATCAATTTTCTTTGATTCGTTTCCAAATTCTTCTGATTTCTTCGTACCAGCTACAAGAAGAAGTTTCGGTGCGGTGATGCTCTACGAATCGTTGTAGGAAATTCTTACTTCTTATCTTCATCGATATCTTATCATTTCTTTGATTAAAACTTTAATGAATATGAAATTTTAAATGAATTAGAAATTTTAAAATTGAGTTAAATTGGTTAATAGAATATGAAGGATAAATTGAATTGTATCGATAAAACGATTTTGTTTAAAACAAAAATTGAAATTCTATTATAATTTCTCGTATCTGTTGTTGATATTCTGATTTGGTGAGCAAATGCAGAATTGATATCCAGTTTGATTTGAAAAGATATTTCTTCTATCTTTCGTCTATCTCTGTATTGTTTTCGTACCTGCGAATTTCGAGGACGAAATTCTTTTAAGGGGGAAAGTCTGTAACGATCCTGAATTTTTATTTAATTTAAATTAATAATTAAATGAAATTTTGAATAAAAATTTATAAAATTAATTATAAATAGTGATGTGAGTTTCCCCGCTTCAAATAGAAATTATATAAAGTGGTATGAATTTGAAAATTTGTATATATGTGAATATATATGTATTTGATTTGAATTTAAATCTCAAATAAATGGTTTAATAATAATAAATACAAGACAATAAATAGGAAGTAATATAAAATAGAAATTTATTTATATTTAACAAATTTAACAAATTAATGTAATACAAACTCATATGTAATTTGGAAATAAAAAAAATAAGAATATAATGTAAACTGTAAAGTAGAGACAGGCAAGTAAAAATAATAATAATAATAATAATAACAAACAAACAAAGTAAAAATAACAAAACAAAAGATAATATATGTACATATATATATATTTAAGCAAGTAAAATATGCTAAGTAAAACAAAAGAAAGAATTAAATATACAAGTTAAAATAAATGAATAAATAGATACAAATAGCTATATTCAAATAACATATACACTTGCAAAAGAAATATAACAACAGGAGTACAAGACTAATAAATGCCATACACCTCAACAATTAATGCAAGCCTCTTCACCCATGCTTATTATACAAAGGACATCACCTGTACAAGATATTATCACTATTACAAATAATAACATTACCCTGTAAACTTATTTCATATATCAACTTCATCTCATTTTGTTCCATTCAAACAAAGAAGGATTCTTCAGCTTGCAATGTCACATTCTATTCTTTCTCCTCTGTTCTTCTTCTCATGACAAGTGAGTAACATCATTTAAAACCTAAGTATATGAATCTGGATTTTATGGTTTAAATCTGAAATAAGTGAGTTTTGTTTATATGTATGTTTCTGTATATATAGATGAATTGTTTGTTGAAAATTTTATTTACTGTTCTTCTCTTTGTTTAATTACAGAGTTGATGGTAAATCAAAAAATTTAAAAACACCTTCATTTCAAACATTTATAGGTGTGCAGTTTAAAAACAAAATAAGTTGGTTTAAAAATTAAATCATAATCTAAAATTTGTATTAAGCATGTTAGTTAAATATTACAACTGTGAATTTGGTTCTACAGAGCAAAACTTGGATTTATGTTAAAAATTCGAATGTAACAAACTGTTAATTCAATTCTATATCTTGAATCACCTTCAAAAGTTAGGATTTTTAAACCACAAATCTCAAATTTTAGTATTGATATGAATGAGGATTTGGGAATTTACTGGGAATGGAATTTTGGGCAATATCTGATGATCACGAGATCCTTGGTGGTCGAGATTTTGGGCGAAGGTGGAGGTGGTATCAGTAAGTATGGGAAAAATGGTGGAAGTGCTGAACGATCGCCGTGGCAACTGCGGTGAGGTGATTTGAGTTTTTAAACCTAATTTGCGTTGAAGCTTAGAATTTTGCTTCGTCCATCGTCGACAGGCGACCGAGTGTGGTGAGGGTTTGGGAAATGGTAGAGGAGAGGAAGACGAATATAGGGCCGAAGGCGGAGGCACTCAGACGGTCGGAGAATCATGAATGTGGCGTTGACAGGTTTCAAGGTGGGGTGCTTTTGAGTTTTCCAGGTTTCAAATTTTTATTCGAATTCGATCTGGTGTGGGTAATGGAGCTTTGACGATCGGAGTTGGGTACAGGGAAGGACTTCGACTTGCTCAGCGACACGATGATGACCGGAGTTGATCATCAACGGTGTACACGTGCACCGTGCCATTGTTGTGACTGGGTAGTTTTGTGTCCGGGGAAGGATCATGTTCCATCGGGTTTGGTCTCGCGTGATTGCATGTGCGACTCGAAGTAAATTCTGGCGTGGCTCGGGTAGGAGTGTTGAACAGGTTTCAAAACAGAACCTGTTCTGTTTTGAAATTTTAAAGTTTAATTTAAATTTTTAAACCAAGGTTAGACTGTATTTTTAAATCACGTTTAAATATAACTTTGAGTATAGTTTGAAACTTAGTTCGTGAATAAATAAGTTTTTAAATTTAAACTTGTTTAAATACTTTAAAGTGATTAAAGGGTTAAAAGGATTTGAATTGAAATTGGAAGTTGGAATGGTAAAGTAAGCAAGTTAAACAAAGTCTAAATCAAAGTTTTGTAACCTGAACTTAATTTGAATTCCAGATTTTAAAACAAAACTTTAGTTTATAAATGAAATGTTAAATAAGTTAAAATGTTAAATTATCCTTAAATATGTGAATTTAAGGAAAAGTTGATTGTTACTCATTAAATATTTTTTTTTTTAATAAAAGTACTACCTTAAAATGAGAATTTAAAGGTTTACAAGGTTGGTTTTAAACTTTATTTAAAATCAATTGGTTTTCATTTTAAATCTTGATATTCAAAAGTGAGTTAAAATAAATGTTTCAAACATATTTGTTAAGTGATAATAAAATCATTAATAAAAGTAAGTTTTATCTCAAGTTAATGAAAACTTAATAATTATAATTCATTGATTATTAAGTTAATCAAAATAGATAATCTAGTTATTTAATTAATTGATGATTTGAATTTATTAAATAAATTAATTAAGGTTTAAAGATTAGGTTAGTAAGGAATAATTAATTGGTAAATTAAAGGTTATTCATTAGATATTGATTTATAATGAACGTTTATTAATAAAGTAATTTATCAATAATCAATTAAGGGATAATATAATATTTTAATTTGGTAATTAATTTGAGAATAATTTATCTATTAAAGGTTAATTAATAAATGAAAGTGATTAAGAAATAATTAATTAAGGGGTAATTAATTAGTTATAGTAATAATCAAGGATTAATTATTAATTACGGGTTAATTAATGATTAATTAAAGGATAATTTATTAAATGTTTTGTAAATAATTGATTATTATTTACCATGACTAGCAAATTTATCTATAGAAATTAATCTGATTTAAATAAATCAGATAATTAAATTGATCCTACTTATGGATGTTTGGATTTTATTGAATGATTGAATTGTTTGATACCCCTGGCATATGATGCTCTATGATTATCCTGATTTGTGTTGGGATTTATGATCGGTGATATAGTTAGTATCTGTGATATATATATATATCTGTGAATCTGTGTATGAAAGATAAGCGTTATAGTTATATCGCTTATCAACTATATTTTTGTGTTTGATCTGTGATAATTGAATAATGTTGCACTATTGTGTTAAACCCCTGGACCACACTCATACACACACAATTATGGATTTCACGAGGAAATCGATTAAGTCGCAAATTTTTGAAATAGTTAAATTTGAATTTTTAAATTCAAATGTTTTGGAAATGGAATCGGAATAAATGTGAAAAGCTTTTGGAATGAAATTTCAAGTTAAGATTTATTTTAAATTACTTGATTAAGTTTTGGAATTTAAATAAGTTGATTTAAATTTAAATTCAATACTTGAAATTGAATTCGGTAATTTGAAACTAGAGATTAATGATATTATACTCGTCATTATGAGTTAAATCATTTTTAAAGTATTATTTTTGGGGAATTTGAATTTAACTCAAGGATTTCAACTCGTATAAATGAATCAGATTTCCAAAATGAAAACTGTTGTTTTCAAATGATAAACACTTTTGGATAAGAACTGAGATTCCAGTTAATTAGGGGAATTTCAAGATTGAATAGAAAAATGATTTTCCTAAGTTATGAATGAATTCTTTTTGAAAGCTATGAATTAAATCTGTTTATTTTTAACAGATTTAAATTGATGATTTGTTTAAATCAAATAGAAATGAGATTGTTTGGAAAGCTATAAGTTAAATCTTTGATTTAAAAGATTTAACGAGTTAATCAAATTGAAATGAAAATTGATTTGGAAAGTCTGTGAATGAATCTTTTGTTTAAATGATTAAAATGTGAAAATTGTTTAAACCGTTAAAGGTTGTGAAAATAAATCTTTTTGTTTAAAGATTGAAAATGGAAATTTGTTAAACCATTTGAAAGAAAGTTTGAATTATTAAGTTGTGACTTAATTGAAATCCCATATCCATATGTTTGAAATATCGTGCTCACTATTCGGTTTAACCGGGAAAGGACCTTTGTGTCGTATAACCCATTCCGAATAAGTGATTCGACGTTATGGATAGCATTTAAAGACCGGTGATGAAGACCGGGTATTTGCGAAAGCGATAGGATGACCTATCGATTATCTCTGCACTAGGTAGCTCCTGGTATAGAGATTCCCTAAGTGATGGGAAAATCCGATCAGGATTGTGAATATCCGAGTTGCAAGGACTTCTTTGTAAGTGCCTTCGGTTCTGTTCGAACCCAGAACAGACTTGTATGGATTGTATGTCTGACATTACAAATTGAGATGTAAAGCCGATTTCTTTCAAATATATTTCTGTGGTGGCGGAGAATTTATTCTTTTAGCTTAACACCCTTCTCTGAGACGTACGAGCTCAGAGGTTATATAGTTGAAGTTATCTGCGATATATTCCCAATTTGGTAATGTGACATGCTGAGTGTTGCTGAAATGATCATTGTGTAGATTATTGTGATAGGATCGTTTATTTGATCGTCTATCTTAGTGATCATTGTGTTGATCATTTGTTGACCCAAAGCATGGCTTTTGTATAAAGTATGTTTTTGTGGACGTGACTTCGTCGAGCCTCACACCCCGAAAATGGTCAAAACAGGAAAGATGCAGCAAGGTTATGAGGGGTAGCACCCTTTAGGGTATGTACATTTCCTTCTGGATAGAGGTTGTATCATGGTATGGAGCCCAGATATTTAACCTATGTGTTTACTACGAATTTATTACTTTGTGGTTGTTGGTTTTCGGGATCCCGTGAGAAAGGTCGTTTACGATCGGGGAATGGCGTGCTCGTGTCAGTAGTTACCCAGTTAGGGGTAACCCGGCCTTGTGTTGGCAGAGTTCCGGTTTGGTTCTCGGGGATGTCTTTCCAGAGGCATTCTCATGTGGCAATGGGAAGTTCCTTGGCCTGACCATTTGTTGGAAATCCAAAGAAACAATACGAGACTTGTACAGTATTAGTTGTATAACCTGCCATGGAATGTGGCGGTAACCTGCTATTGAACATGGTTAGCTATAGTAGGCATACGATAATGGTCATATGTTGGCTAAGATTTATATTCTACTTCCGAAATGAATTTTTCCTACACTATGCACTAGTAATAATATCAAATATTATTTTAAATGCGTATCAAGCATCTTTGACTATCATAAGGAGAAATCTCCTCCGATTTTGCGTTTGCATTGTGTGTGTGTGCGGGAGGCCTTATGGTAGTCTCATTTTTAAAAAGCATTGCGAATTGACTTTGAAAATCTTTTGTTGAATGTTTTTAATAGATAAACTGTTTTTGTTGCTCACACCAGTCCCACGACTGATCCGGAGTTTATTGTTTTCTTTCCTAAACTCTGGGTGCTCATTATTTTCTACACGAGCAGTCTAGAGTTGGGTTTTTTTCCAGATAGTTAGATATAGTGGATTATCTGGAGTTAGTTCAGTCTTTGGATCGCACCAGTCTTGTTAAGCTTGGTGCAATGTTATGGGGGTTCGAGCTATTGCTGGATTGATTCTTGGAAATGGAGTTGCAGTTATTTTCGGAGTTCTTCCTTGAAGACTATCTAAGAGTTATATTGTTCCACTGCTAGATGTTATCTATTTTCTATTCCGCTGCTATTTTATTGTAACATATCTCTGATGTATATTGATATCTATTGGATCATCTGTTGTATCAGATATTGTATCAAAGCTGTATATCAATGTATTATTCTTTTATTCCGCTGTGTTGTTTACTTAATGATTGTTATAAGCTCCGGCGAATCGGATTTGAACGGTCGAATCTATGACATTCGAATACGATTTGAAGTATGGATGTCGATTTTCGAGCGGGCAAAATCCGAGCCGTCACATTAATGGTTAATTATTGCATGTAATTAAGAATGGTAATTACTTATGGAAGTAATTAGTGGAAGTAATTAAACATGGGAGCAATTAGATGGAAGTGATTAATGAATAATCATTAGATGTTATTAATTAAGGGGTTAATTAATATAATTGATTTGAAGTTAATTAGTTATGTAGTAATTAATTAATTTAAGGATTATTTAATGATGTAATTAATTACTTGTTAACTAATTAATTAAGAGAGTAATCAAGATTTATTAACGGAAGTAATTAGAAGATAATTACTTATGTAAGTAATTAAGGGTCAATTACTTAATTAATTTTAGTTAATTAATTAATGTGATTAATTAATTAATGAATGAGATTAATTAAAGATGTAATTAATTTATAAAGTAATCAATTAAGGATTATTTATTAATTTAATTGAATAATAATTACTTAGTGAAGTATTTTAGGATTAATTAATTAGATTAATTGTTAATATAATTAATTAAGAAGTTAATTAATTAAGATAAGTAATTACAAGTTATTAATTACTGTTTATGATTAATTAAGACTGATTAATAAGATGATTAATTACAAGTTAATTATCTAATTAATCAAAGAATTATTAATCAATAAGGATCGTTAGTTAATATAATTAATGAATTAATTAAGGTTGATTAATAAAGTATGATTAATTAATTGTAATTAATTGAGGATTAATGCAATTAATCGTAGTTAATTAATTAATGGAAGTAAATGAAGGATCATTAATTATTGTAATTAGCGATGGTAATTAAAGGTTAATTATTGAATATGGTTAAGGATAATTACTTGAATGTATTTAAAGTATAACTAATCAAGGGAGACTAATTAAGGAAGATCATTAAGAGATGATTAATTTATTTATTTGGAATAAATTAATGAAGAAGGATTAAGGTAATCCAATTGATTAAGAGTTAATCAATTCTGCTTCTGGATGATTGGTTGATATTAGATGACTGATATTGGATGTTGAATGACGTTGGATGTTTTGGATATATATGATATGTGATATGCTGCTTTGTGAGATGAATGTTTGATATGAATTATCTATTGTGATAATGTGATTCATCTATCTGTTTATATCATCCTAAATATAAGTTTATTTGTTTTAAACCTTAAACAACTAGGACATTAAAATGGCATTTGGATTTCGATGAGACAGGGATCGGGTTTCCATATTTGGATATCTAAAAACCACATCGATCCAAATTAAACATTAGGTCGTGAATCGAAGTTGAGCTTAGTGAAGACTCGAGGTGTAAGAACTATTCGTCAGTATAACTCTGGGGGTGATTCCGTGATGAGTTTAACAGAGATAGTACTTATAGGTTCGAGATGGTGATTCAGAATACAAGGGCTATGGTCGTTGACTCTAAGAGTGATTCCAAAATGAGTGCAACGAGATAGTGCCTTCGGTTTCGTTCGAACCCGGAACGAACTTGTATGGATTGAATGCTTTCAAAACATCGTCAGGTGGACGATAAGCATTCTAAGATAGATGTGTTCTATAAAGGTAATCGCAACCTCAAGCCTCATCAACCGGGAATGGCTAAAACAGGGGAGGTGCAGCAAGGCTAGTTGGGTAGCACCCATTTCAGGGTGAGGTCATTCCTGCCTAGATGTTCCTTTTATTTCGACTTAGTGGGTGGTTGGTCGCGCCAACCACGGGGTGATCTTACTCGGGACTGTTCAGTAAGGAATGGTCCCGGCTTTGTGATGCAGGGGATTGGGAGTAATCCTCGGTACTGTGATCTAGGTCACGTACTTTGATGGACGGTACCCCGGTAGCCCTTCCATTGATGGAAACCCATTCTTCCTACGAGACCCTACGGTTTTGTTTGTATTACCCACTTTTGTGGCTAGTAGCTGGAATTTAATAGATGTAACAATTTCTGCTATTTCATATTTACTTGAAAACCCTAGACACTATTATAATATTACTGGATTTCCTATCAAATGTTTTGGTTAGCATAAGGTAAAACCTTTTCCATGTTTATGTGTAGGAAGTCTTACGTGATACCTTTTCTTTTCAAAGGATTTTCTAAAGTTAAGCAATTTTAACCCGTTTACTCACACCAGACCCCTGTCTGACCAAGTGTTTATTTTCTGTTTTATTAAACTCTTGGGTACCCATATTATGTATGAGCAGTCGAGCGATTCCGGTTTGCTTGACGAATTCTGGAGGAGATGTGGAGCAGGAGGCTTCCACGTGTAGATATATTATGGTTCCGCTGTGTTTGTGTGATATCTGTATCTTGTGTGCTTGAGTTTTATAGTTACACGATGTTTATAACTGTCTAATATGTGTTGAATAGATTGTGTACTCTGATGTAATATGATACTATGTAATATTTTATGTGATATATTATATTTCAATCGTTCCGCTGTGAGTTATCTGATGTTGTTGTGTTTCTTCTTTCTTATCTTTTCTTCTTCTATCCCTTTTCTTTATTAAATAGTGATGCAACTTTTTGGAGATAGGAAGTTGGGTCGCTACAATGGTCGTGCAAGATATCCAACTGATACGGAGGTACGAACTTCTGTTCGACGAACCGTCTTGGCCACTGCATCGCTCTACGCAAACTCCACTCGACTGGCATTACGCATCATCGCCAACCCTCTATAACAAAATGCATCGCAGCAACCCCTTTCATGCTTCGCACTATTCGTGCGACCAAAACCTACGTCGATCTCCTCCAAACTAGCGAATAGCTACGATTTGCAAACCCTCATCCAAAAATGACCTTCGATTCCCCTAACTCTTCCGCCATTGGCCACAAATCAGCGCCCTAGAATTGTCGAGCTCCTATAATCGCAGTCGCACCCCTCGATAAGCCTGTTAGTGTGAAGCTCCCATCGAAAGAAGAATTATAAAGTTTAGTTTGTGATCTTCCTTGAAGTATTGAATTTGATTTGAAATTTTGAAATAAACATAACCACTCCAGTTTGTTGTAGATATACAATTAAATGGGAGAAGAGAGCGCAAAGGAGTAATGGGCTTGTATAGGGTAAGTGTGGGCTGATGATAGGTCAAGGTAGTGTATGGTCAAATCGAAGTAAATATATCGTTTAAATTCAAAAGATCTAGCTATATAATTTCAGACCCCAATCAAGACGTGATACTGGGCATTTTGTATGTTATACCCCTATTCCAAACGCAATGGAATTAATCTGGAGCCCTAATTCGATCGTATGTAGAAGATAGCTTTTTGAACCCAAATATTATATTCAATTTTTGATATTAATCGTAAGCATTTCTATCTTGCATGGCCAAACATTACATATGATCATCATGAAATTCGATAGCATGCTAAAATTCATTATTACGGATCCAATGAAGTCGGTTTCTTCAATATCCAAAACAGTGCCCTGGAAGGCTATTTTCACTCGTTAATTGAAATGAGTTATTTTCAAAATCCATTAAATCACTTTTTAATCCACTTTAAAAGTTTTATTACCTTCAGTATTAATAGAAATTAAATAAACCTTTAAAACATTTTTATCCAACCTAAAATCCAAGATTCCATTACTTAAACAATTTTCAATTATTAAATTCAAAAATTAAATTATATAATAAATCGCTATTTGAAATTTAAGTTATTTAATCTACATAAATTTATGTTACAGTATTTAAAATAAATTAAACATTACAATCTCAAATGACTATAATTCTAGGTTGTTACATGGAGTGGCAACATGTGAGAGAGGGGTAAAGTACTAAGGCTATTATGGTAAATTCACTTGTAACATTTTGTAAAAGCATATTTTCCTAATTTATTTTCATTTTTCTCGTTCTTATCTTCAGTTCTAAATTCCCTAAGTTTTGTAAATAATCTTTCATGGTTCTAGAAATATTCCAAAGTTATAAAAAACTTAGTTTTCTACTTGAAATTTTTGCAAAAGCTTACTAAAGCACTTCTACGTCTATTCCTACAGCTTTCTTTCAAAGTTCATTCCCATATTCACTGAAGATCATCAAAGCCATATCTTTATCTTCCTAGGGTCAAACTCTTTGTGCAATTTTGGTCCACTTAAAACTTCACTTTTCAAGGAAAACACAAAGGCCTAGTGTCGTTCTATAGTTCGAGGAGAAAATACTTTAGTCTAGTCGAATTTTGATGAGTAAATTCTAATCTTTCGAGAAAGATGACGCCTTTACTTTAATGGTGGTTATATCGTTGTGTAAATGTTGTTTATATGTTTGGATTACAGTATGGTTTGGCTATATATGTATGTGATGGCTTGTGTTTTAGCTTTGGATGTGAAACGATGGATTAAAGTGATGTATTGGTAATAAAGTTGTGATCTTTGATGTGCATGGTTTGTGAAATGTAATCTTATGATGTTTGGTGATGGTATAAATTAGTGTTCATAGTGTTGGGTATATTTTGAACGGTTTGGAAGTCAGTTATATGAGTCGTTGAAAAGGACTTGGCATCCTTTTAAAACAATCAATTGTTTACTAGTTCTGATTTTAGTAATTGTTTTTTAGCAAAGCTAGCAGGCTTATAGTAGGCCTTGCCACTATATAAAAATGGAAAAACAGGTGCTCGGTACATGCATAGAACAACCACTAGGATTTAGAAACTAAACTATAAAAAATACAAGCACGGGAGCTAGAGTAAGGTGTCTAAACTACTATAATAAAGGACAAAGCACCTTCAGAAGAGAAGGAGCTACCATGACAATCAATCGTCGCTGATCCAAATACATGAGAGGCACCAGAGAAAACAGAAGCCAACAACAGATCATAGCACACAGAATCTGGAGAGTATATAAAATTACTATCCCAGCCGACATCATAAAAATTACTTTTGTTCGCCTCACCAATCTCGCCAATCCTAGTAAGGGACAGACCCTCACCCTCAATGTGATATGTGAGACTACGACTCTTTCCCTCAATATCACTGATAAAATCATAAAAGGTGTCAGTCATAGGAGAGTACCTTATATTAGAAGGAACTTGTAACCAGGCCCACTCATCCGGGTTCCAAATAATAGAATCAGACAAAGAGGTAGTGTCAGCCTCAGTCAGAGAATGCGACGAACTGGAAAAGGAAGGAGCGATAGGAACATCATCAATAGGAGCCACAACTATAGGGGCAAAGGAGGTAATTGGATCAAATAAAGGTGGCACAACCGTAGAAACCTATTTCCACATGGGAGGTAGGGTAAGAGGAATCCGATCAGCAAGTGGAACATGGCCATAGGATGCCGAACTAGAACACGCGTCCACAAGATGCCCAAACGACTGACATGATGTACAAATCTCAAGTTTCCGACTATTGCAGACTTTGACATCAACAAAATAGCCCTCACCATGTCTAACTTTTAGCATCGAAGGAAGGGTTTGGCAAGAGTTATTTCAATCAGGGCTTTGGCATATACAAGTCTCCTTCTAGCCACAGTGTTAGCATCATAACAAATAACATTACCAATAAGGCCAACAAGCCAGTCTATCCCAATGAGAGGCTGCAGTATAGATGGGATGTGAGAAAAGTGTGATCAGACAGGAGTAGATAAAACCTGGTCAATGGCCCGATCAACTGATGGGCTCCAGGTTGTAACAATGAACGCTTTCCCTTTTATAAGAATAAGGCCAGCTTCCAAAATTCGCTATCTTTCATCAGAGCGGGAAAATTTGAAGTCGAACAAAACATTATTGTAATGAACACTCAAACCCCCTAGCTTCCAAACCAGATTGCAACATGCTTTAACAAGGTGATATGCAGGATTGGAATCAAGGAAGAAACCAACCAAATAATCTTCGAAAATCAACGCCCGCATCAATAACTTCCTTCAACAAAACCATGATTCCATCATGCTAAACATTATCAAAGCACCAAGGGGTATGAACAACCGCATTCTTAGGAAATTTGGTGAATAAAGATGACTATGTAGGAGTAGACGAAATCGATGAAGTCAACGGCCTAGTGCGTGTAACAACTGTTGTGGTATTAGTGGGAGAAAAAACAGGCTTAGGTATATCGGAGTTAGGAAAACAATAGTAGGGCTCGCATGAATTTCGGCAAACTGATTAGCATTGGGAACCGATACCTTAGTCTCACATTCCACACTACCAAGAGCACAATGCTCCACAGTCTGAACATTAGAATCCAACTTATTCCCATTAGTATTTTCGACCAAGCCTACATCATCCACAGCCCAAGTGGAGCTGTTTACTGTGGCTAAGAGAAGGGAGATAGGATGATTACCAGATTGAAAAGCACGGCATGGGTTCAAAGGAGCATCATTTATATCCGAGTCCAAATCATTCGGTAGCCCAGAAAACGGATTACCAATGGCAGTAAGTTCAAAAATAAGGTCAACGACCAGAGCACTGCTACAAGGCGCTGCAGAACCCAATGAAGTCAAAGTTAGAACAAACAGGGCATAATGAGAACCACAGCGGGTTAAAGATTCACCTGAATCTAATGAAACTGTAGCAACCTTATTTTTTGGTGGCAAAATAGGAAGAAGTCGTTGAAGCATGGATGAAGAGGAGGGGGAAAACGAGGAGTAGGCACGGAAGGGTCGATGTGAAGTCAGACGAGAGAAAACACAGTGAAAATTGAAGCCAAAAAGGGTAGTAAATGTTTTCTTTGGTTTCTAACCTAGAAAAGTTTCGTTTAACAACTCTTTTAATTTATTTTAAGGGGAAGTATAAGAGGAAGTTTAGGTTTTTGATGATAACGTAAGAAAGTAATTCTAAGTTACGTTATCCATAGCGATAGTAGCTACGGATGCAGTTCGAAAATATATGATTTTCAAGTTTTTAAGCTTTCTTTTAAAATTGTTTTGAAAACCATTTACAAACTAATTAAATACTATAAAATTTAATTAACTCTTAATTAATGACTTTAATAATTAATTTATTTATTAAAAATAATTAAGTAATTGAGTTAAGTAATTAGGGTTTAACGATTAATTAGTTAATCGACTTTAGCTAATAAAGAAAGTTTTTAATTAATGATTAATTAATTTAAGAGGTAATTACTTTTAACTAATTTATTTAAACTTTTAATATTTATTAAATTAATTATTCAATTTGCATTTATTTATTTATTTATTTATTTTTAACTAATTATGGTTTAATTATTGTTTAACTTGAGTTTAATTATTTAATTAATTTTTAATTAATTAAGGCAGTTACTAGTAATTAATTATGAATTAGCTTAGTTTAATTAAGGTTTAAATTTTGATTTGACTAAATAAAGATTAATTAAGTTTTAATTTGTGATTTATTTATTATTTTAAGTTATTTTAAAATCAAACGGTTCTTTATTTCAAATCAACTTTCTCTCAGTAAATTATTTTTAAATTAAAGGATCTCTTGTCCATGCCATTAAGTAGCAGAACAAATTAAAACAGTTAGACTAAAACGTTGACACATTTTATTGGAAGTAAGTCGAATTACACTTACCACACTTACTGCATTTCGAAAGCGTGATGAATACAGAGGAGTTAATTTCGATAAGCGGGTCATGATAACTTGAGCATATGGAACATATTTCCATATGTAAATCTTTACACCTTGATAGTGGAGTTGTCCACTATAAATACTTGACCATTTATATTATCGAATGTTGGTTCGGAGAGACCAGGATTGGATAACGGTTGTTATCCAAAAACCACTTCGAACTAACGGAAACGTTTGTATTGGAAATAATGAAGGCAAGGTCCAAGATGAATACTTTGAAGTATGAGGGCTATTTGCCATTAACCCTCAGGGTGATTCCAAAATGGGTGTAGTGGAAGTGTGCCTTCAGTTTGTTCATCTCCTGAATGACTTGTATGGATGAGTGCTGACATTTTGCCAACAACGAAAGGCAATGTTAGCATTCAAAGAAGTAGTGCTATAGTAAAGGTAAACGTAGCCATAGGCCACATCAACCGTAATTTCCCAAAATAGGGTACGCAACAAGGCTACATGGGTGGCTCCCATCAAGATATATCATCACCATATCTAGATTCGATACTTAACCCATTTTGTATGCTCTGGTACGGTTGCTACCCCAGCCGTAGTAGTGGAGTATTCGGTACTACTAGTTAAGTGATAGGCCTATTTTGTATAGCAGAGTATAAGATATTCTTGACAGACCCAGGTGTATTTTCTCTGAGGTACACTTTTCGGGAGGTAGTTCCTTAGCTGATCATGTATGAAATCCATTCTCCAATAAGTACCGCATGGATTTAATTGTACCCAAATATGTTGAAATATGAGATGCGAGCATCTCAGCTATGTTCCATTTTACTTAAAAACCCTTGACCTTATCATAATATAATTGGATTTATATATAAAGTGTTTTGGTTATCATATGGTGAAAACCCGTCGGTGTTTATGTGAGGCATGATCCTACAAGATACCTTCGATTTTAAAAGTTTTTTTTAAAGTAATAAATGTAGTTTGTTTGAGTTTACTCACACCATACCTATGTCTAACCAAGAGTTCTATTTTATTTCCCTAAAAACCTTGGGTACTCAAAACTTTATGAGTAGCCAAGTGATCCGGGTTTCTCATGATTGCTTGTTGGAGGAGCTAGAGCGGGTGGCTTCAATGTTAGCTAGCTACTATCTTACTTTAATGCGTGTATATGCATGTATTTTGTATTAGTGATGTAAGGATAGGTAGATATAACTGTCCTAGTTTGGACCTTGTACTATTATAACTTTGATGAACTATTATGGCAGTATCTATGTAAAATCTTATGCCGATTAGAATATGTTGTTTCATTCCATCGTGAGATTCTGTGATTGTTTTGTTTCTTCTTCTTATCTTTCTTTTTCTTCTATCCTTAATGACTCAACTTTCATAGTAATAAAGGCGTATCATTACATTTGGTATCAGAGCCAGGTTGAGAAAAAACTTAGGCTTTGGGTTGGGGTCAACATCGAGAGGGCGTATTTGTAATTTTATTCGTACACCTATATATACATATAGATTGGATAGTTAGATTAGCTTTGATAGGTTTAGTTGGTGTCATTCCCTTAAGATTTATCCCATTCAAGTATTCTAAGAATTATCCTACTATGCTCAGGTAGTAAGAGATGAGTAGCAGAGGCAGATGAGGTACAGGAGCAGGTAGCACTATGACTATAACTGGTCGAACCCCAAATCCTGGAGGAGTTCAGATTGTCGATGAGGCAATACCACAGCAACCAAGAGTGAATTTCACAACTTTATAAAAGGATTACACCAATCTAGAAAGGAAAAAAAAACTTAAAGTAACTAAGTCTATCATGGAAGTGCAAGCTTAGTTGTAATCAATGGAAAAGATTTTTAAAGGTCCAAATTTATCAAATGAGTAGAATAGGTTCTTAGTAGCATAGCAATTGTAAGAGGGTGCGGCAGCTTGGTGGGACTCCCTTACTGCAAATATTCCAAAAGAAGAGTTTTCATGGGCCCGATTTGAAGAAGGTTTTGACGATCAGTTCCTACATGCACCTAGAAGGACTAGGATGTACATGAACTTCTTGGACTTGAAGTAGGGGGATCTGTCTGTAGCAGAATATGTGGTAAAGTTCAACGAGCTATCTTGTTTCAGACCAGAATTGATCAATACCCCATTAAAGAAAAATGAAATGTCCATTATGGGAATGAGGGAAATTTTCCACGAGAAGATAACTACTCATATCAAAGGTTCTTTTGTTGAATTAGTGGACATGGCTTTCAAGTATGAGGTCTTAGAAAAGAAGAAGCCTGCATTGGGAACAACCAAAGGAAATGTGAATGGTAACAATTCCAATAAGAGAAAGTTTAATTCTAACTGGAAGAATCAAGGAAAAGGAAAGATGGACGGTGAGGCTCAAGGGAGGCATCTTAAGGATTTTGTTCGCCACAAGTGTCGACAGAGGGCCCACGTCGCAAAGATTTATGAGAATTCTAGAGTTCAGCAGTTGCAACAACAACAGTGTGGACCTATCTCCTCGATGGTCCAAAAGACCCTCTATTTTAATTTTCCATTAGCCTGGGCATATGGTAAAAGACTGACCACTCATGAAAAAGGTGTAGCAGCCCAAGGTGTACACCGTTAAGAATGAACCATCGGCTTCAACGAATTTGAAGGGAAAAGGCATCCTTGAAGGTACCTGTTCTTCAAGAATTATTTAATACCAATGCCTCTTATAGTTTTAACTCTTTAGAATCAATACATAAATTTCATCTTATCTCGAGTACTGTAAAAAAAGCTGTGTGTGAGTCTAACCCCATAGGCGGGGTAAACCATTTGAATATGTTTTGTGAGAATGTGCCAATTTCCTACCTTTCTCATCACTTTTCTTACGATTCGTATGTCTTAGACTTTAAAGAATTTAACATTATTGTTGGTATGGACTGGTTGTTGAAATATGAAGTTGTTTTATAATGTAATTAGAAAATTGAATCTTTAGTGACTAATATAGCACTATAAGCAAAACACTATTTTACAACACTAAATAAATGTAATTAGTGTATTTTGAAAACGTTTACCATGATGTTGTCATATCCATAGTTGTTAAAGATGGGGTATCTTTTACAATATTTATTTATAAATTGCAGATGATGTTGTAAAAAAGTTAGTTATAACAAGTTATTAATATTGTAGAATTACCCCCAAATAACTGAATAATCTTTAACTACATTTATCAATTGTTACAAAATAACCATTTACAACATATTTCAACTATTACGATAACTTTCTCGATAGTATCTTTATGTTGCATACTTGCTTTTGTTAATGATATCCAATCATTGTAAACTAAATTTCAACATTGATATTTACTTGTCTTTACAATAGTATTAGCATATTCTAATAAGAATTGTGTTGTAATAACCAAAAAATTTAACCCATGATAATTAATTTTAATTAATTAAATAATATTATAGATTTTTGAAATTATCAGAATTGGGCCTTGGGAGTTGCACCATTGTGTCCATGGTAATTTTCTGATTGATTTCCATATATAGAACGTCAAAATCCGAGCTAAAATGAGCGAGATATGAATTGAACAAAATAAGAACAAAATATATATGTATAAGCCAAGTCGATCGACTGGTCGACCTGGGCATTAGGGCGGTCTCCCCGCCTGCGTTCAGGAACAAAATTTTGTTTTCTTCGCTCCATTTGTTCCAAAGGCTTCCAATGACGTGTTTTGCATTCTTTATTTCAATCTGGTCCTTCTATTATTGCATTCGATGGCTCCTATTCAGCCTATGGCGTGGTTGCATCCTATTCAATCCCCAAATCAAAGGTTTGACATCCACTTCTACCCATATAAATAGAACCTTAGGCCTAACACTTTTTCTCATTCTTAAATTTTCTCCAATTGGGTTCACCTATTCAGGAAGGACCTTAAGTAGAATAATTTCTCAAGGAGGAAATCGTTTTAAAATAAAAATATTTAACAACACCTAGTGGATCCATGAAGGCCTAAAGGGAAGAGCTAAGGACCAAAGGTGAGTGATTGTAATTATTTTAAATTTCTTTAAGTAATGTAAAATAATAGGGTTAACAATAGTTATAGTTTCACTACGATTTTTGAAGTAACCTTTTTAGTAATTTATTTATAGTTTTTAGTACTATTTATAGTTTTTAGAAATATATTCAGTTAATTTTAGTTTTTTTTCTAGCATTTCCATTTATTTATAGTTTATTTACAGTATTTTAGTTTACTTATTATTATTTATGCATTATTTACATCTACTTCTTATGCCTTAGATTTCCTTCTATTTTCAGTTTTCTTTTATTTCTCCTTCTTCTTCTTCGCGTATGGATTAGAATAGAAATAACGCGAAATTGGGTTAAATTATAAGAAATATGAAATAATGGAATATAACATTTAAATTATAAAGACTGGAATAATAATGGAATTGGACTAAAATTATGTATAATTATGGTATTAATTGTACTAAATTAAAGTGATTTTCACACTTAGACCTTCGGTTAAGTAATAAGCATGATTATAACGTATGTTATATTAAGAAATAGAACAGAATAATGCTTATTTTAAGACTTAGCAAAAATTAATAAGCACAGATAGTAAGGACAATAGTAAAGGCTTATTTAAATAATTTATCTAAGTTAATAAGCAAAGAATTAAAGTACGACCTGTACCAAATAACATGCCCTTATATTTTCTAAGGGTACGGTGTTTCACATAAACTAGAAGTGAGATGAGGGGCACACTTATGCTAGTAGTGGTAGTAATTGGTCAATATAGAGATGTTCAAATCATGGGAGATTTGGACAAGAGTGCTATTAGATATTGTTATGATGAAGGGCCAGTACCGGCAGCATTCCCCTATATTTTCTATGGACAAGGTAATTCATATAATCCTGAACTGAGATAAGGGGCACGCTTATGCAGAGTCGAGGTAATAATACGACCTAATAGGTGGAGAAAAAGGTAGCATGAGCATGGTAGCAATTACGCGTGCGACTTCCATTTCAGTGCTCAATATCGCTATGAGTTCCAAGCGCTTAGTATGTGTGTCTTTCGTAGACATCATTGCCTTTTGTGTATTTTCTAGTCCATAGTGGGTGCTTTGTGTATCTTTCGTAGTTACCACTGGCTGTGTGTAGGGAATTATCTAGCCTCTAATCCACACTAAGGTCTATAGAGTAGCAGACCGATCAAAGGGTAGAATTAGGATTTCTGCCTAGTTATAGGATTAGAAATTCAGCCTAATCAAGCAACTATCAAAGACAAGTGCAAACAATCAAAATTGACCTATCTTATCAATTGTAATAATTTAATCATATTTTCCAATTTATCTCCTTCCTATTTCCTTTTGTACTGAATAGAACTGTTGAAGAGCCTATTACCTTTGCTTAAGATTCTAGTAGTTACTATTACTCACAAGACTTTTAGTCTGACCCACTCCTCTATTTTCCCTTTTCCCTTATAGGAAATCAAGGGAGAGGGCTGTAGATTGCAGTTTCTTGAAGGATTTTGGGAGAAGATCTCTACCATGTATTTCTTTTATTCTAGCTTTAACTCTTTTTGTGTACTGCCTTATTATGAGAAATATTATGTACTCCCATTTTGAGACTATGATTTTTTATTTCATGAGATATTTTGGTTTTGAGACATGTATGTTATATTTAGTATTTGACTTATTTGGTTTATGATAAATTATGAAGCTTCTGTTTTAATAAGTATAATTTTAATTTCCGCTGTTTTACCTGTTTTTGTCTTTTGAATCTTAGTCTCTGATAGTTTCAGTTATACCTACAATGTACCACGCCTTTTAATATGTCATATTGGGTATATTAAGGGGTGTGGGGTGTTCTACTTGGCATTAGAGCCTAAGGTTACAAGATTTCTTAAAAATTATTTTAAAAATAATGTATTTTCTGAATTAACTTGTTTTAAAAAGTATTTTTCAAAAAAGAACTCTTAGGAATGTTTTTAAGAATAAAAGAGTTTTTATTAAAATCCCCTTAGAAGTCCAGTTCAATCTCCCTTTGACACTTTTTGGGTGGGAACCCCATCAACCCACCTACCGCCATCAATTTCTCTAAGCTGTGTAAGGTTTCTGCGAGTTTGGGCAGAAAGACATTTTCTCGCAAGGAAAGTTTTGTGGAGGAGAGAGCTTGGCTTTGGGACACCAAGAGGATATTTGGCTAATTAGGATAGAAGGACCAGCACTGGATTCAGCTAGCCTTTTGGCAGCTGAAAGAGGAGGCCTCATACTAGTGGAAGGTTGTTGGGTTGGAAGGAAGAGAAGTCTGTTGGAATGGGTTCAGGCAGCGGTTTGAGAGGAAGTTTTTGTCTCAAGCGGAAGAGAGTGTTCAGCTGGAGAAGTATATCAATTTGAAGCAAGGGAGTTTGTCCGTCAAGGAATACATAAATCAATTAATTAAGCTATCACGATTTGGTATGGAATTAGTGAACAGGCCGCATAAAAAAGCTATGAAGTTTGCGAAGGGATTGAATCAACCCCTTCGGGGATTATTGTTGACACACGTGCCGATGGAAGCTACTTATGAATCTTTGGTTGAGATGGCGCTTATGTCGGATGAGGTCAAGGAAGTAGAGTCTAAAGAAGTGGTTTACTCAGAAGGTACAAAGAAGAAGTGGTGGAAAAACAACAAGGAGAATAAGAAAGGTGATGGTCCTCATAAGTAGATTAAGAAGGGATCGAAGTGCAATAGTAGTGGGGTTGTTGTATATATCGCCAAGGATTGCAAAAGGGAAAAGAGAAAGGGAATTTTCTTCAATTGCGGGCAGCCCAGTAATATGAGTAGGAGTTGTCCCTAGAGAGCTGATCAGGGAGCGAGTGCAACATTAGAAAAGATTCAAGCATTAAGCGCGACACCTTCTAGTAGCATTCTGGATAGAGGTAGGAAAGACACAATTGAAGGTTTGATTTCTATATCTGATTTTCCCATTTGAACTTTATTCGATTTGGGAGCATCGCACTCTTTTATTTCTAGTTCTCTTATGGATTGTTTGGACTTGGACATTTCTTTAGTAGTGGACCCATCGTTGTTTCAAACCCCATAGGTGGATTAGCACACTAGTCTAAGGTTTGTAGGGGTTTGAAAATTTATATCTTAGGCGTAGAATTTGACCAGTAGGATTCATGGGGCATGGGATGATCATGGGTATGGATTGGATATCCATATATGGAGCTATTTTAGACTATGAGAGGAGAGCCGTTAGATTCGAGATTTGCAGTGGTTGGACTCTCGAGAAATCTTACGACCCACAAGGGACAGTCATGTTGAGCTTTCTCTATTCCCTCGATTCATCTTCCGCAGAGTTTGATTCGATTCCTGTCGTTGGATATTTTCCCGATGTCTTTGAGGAGGTTAGGGGACTGCCCCCTAAGAGAGAAATTGATTTCAGAATTTATTTGATCGAAAGTGCTAAGCTAGTGGCATTACATCTGAGGCATATGGCACCTATGGAGACGAAAGAGTTTAGCAAACAAGTCAGTGAGCTTTTGGAGAAGGGTTTTATAAGAAGGAGCATATTCGAATGGGGAGCACCAGTAATCTTCGCTACTAGGGTGGATAATTCTCTTTGACTTTGCATTTATTACAGAGAATTAAATAAGCTCACTAAGAAGAAATGATATCCACTCCCTAGGATCGATGATCTTTTTAATCAGTTAGGTCGATCTTCGGTTTTCTCTCAGCTTGATTTAGCCATGCAATTCCACTGACTTAGGGTCGTCGATGACAACATAGATAAGACTGTGTTTAGGACTCCAAATGGACTTTATGAGTGGTTGGTAATGCCTTTTGGGCTAACCAATGCTTGCCTACTTTGTTGACTTGATGAGCCGCGCCTTTAGAGAACTCCTAAATAAGTTCGTGATGGTATTTATGGATAACATCTTGATATTTTCAAAGAATATAAAGGAGCATGCTACTCATTTAAAGGAGTTCTTTGCATACTTTATAGTCATCATTTGAGAGCTAAGTTTTCGAAGTGTCACTTTTGGAGAGATGAGGTACGTTTCTTAGGGCGTATGATCTTGAAGGAAGGTTTAGTTATTGACCCAGCTAAGGTGATATCTGTACAAGATTGGAAGGCCTCCAAGAACATCACTGAAGGTAGAAGCTTCTTTGGATTGGCTGGCTACTATAGGAAGTTCATTAGAGACTTTGCCAAGATTTCGGCACCACTCATGCACCTTACTAAGAAGAATAAAGCCTTTATGTGGGACGTGGATTATGAGGTTTCTTTCCCAAAGCTTAAGAGAGCCCTTACAAGTGCACCAATGTTAGTACTACTCGATGGTGCTACGCCTTTTGCAGTATAAACTGATGCATGTGGGATAGTCCTAAGAGCGGTGTCGATGCAAGAAGAAAGGGTGGTATGTTATTGTAGTAGGCAGTTGAGGATGCATGTAAAGAACTACCTACCCATGATTTGGAGTTGGCTGCCATAGTTTTTACACTTAAGTCTTGGAGGCACTATTTTCTTGGAGAGAGGTTTGAGCTTTTCACTGACCACAAGTCATTAAAGTACCTATTCTCATAGGACTTGAACTTGAAGCAACATAGATGGATGGAGCTTTTAGCCTCGTACAATTTTGAGATTACTTATACCCCTGGCAAGGGTAATGTGGTTGCGAATGCATTGAGTAGAAAGAAAGTAAACCTTAGTCCTTTGTTTGTAGAGTGGAGGAGCTAGGAGTTTATTTCTTCTTTTGATTTTAAGCCCTGTAAGGATATTACCCTCGGATTATTGGCGACATTAGAGGTGAGGCCTACTCTTATTGATTAGATTGGCTCGAGGCAACAGGAAGATTCAGAACACATGGACATTGTGGGTAGGATTAGCCGAGGAGAGGTCTCTAGACATCTCCAAAGTTATTCCATAGATAGCAAAGGGTAGCTTAGGAGAGACGGGAGGCTTTGTGTTCCATGCGCTAGAGATTTGTTGAAAGCGGTTTGGAGGAAGCACACCATTTTTGTATGACTATTAATCCAGGTTGTGACAAAATGTATCGGGATATGGAGAGGATGTTCTATTGGAATGGCATGGAGAGGGATGTGACAGAGTTCGTAGCTCAATGTCTCATACTCCAAAGAGTAAAGGCAGAGCAGTAGAAGCCCGATGGACAACTTCAGCCCTTAGATATGCAGAGTGGAAGGGGGAACAGAATTTCTATGGATTTTATAGATGGTTTTCCCCATTCTAGGAAGGGGAATACTAGCATTTGGGTGATTGTTGATCCATTGACCAAGGTTGCCCACTTTATCCTAATTAAGAGCAAGCATAAAACATCATATTTGGCATCCCTTTATGTTTGAGATATAGTCCGACTTCACGGAGTCCCTTCTAGCGTGGTGAATGATAGGGTTCCCATTTTCACTAATGAGTTTTGGAGAAGCTTACAAGAGGCATTATGGACGCAGCTTAGGTTGAGTACGGCCTATTAGCCCATATACACGGCCAAACGGAAAGGGTTAGTCGAGTGCTTGAGGATTTTCTAAGAACGTGCATTTTGGACTTTAGAGGAACTTAGGAAAAGCATCTTCCATTGGTTGAGTTTGCATATAATAACAGTTACTAAGTGAGCATAGGAATGGCACCATTTGAGGTTTTATGTGGGAGACCTTGCAAGTCCCCTTCATGTTGGGTGGAGGCTACGGAGAAGTTGCTACTTGGACATACATGGTAAGGGAGGCATCGTAAAGAGTGGATTTAATGCGGCAAAGGATGAAGATAGCCCAAGATAGGCAGAAGTCTTATCCGGATAACCAGAGGAGAGACATTGAATTCAATGTAGGAGACTTAGTTTTTATCAAAGTATCTCCACTTAAGAAGGTGCTTAAATTCGAATCGAATGGAAAGTTAGTCCCCGGATTTGTTGGACCATTCCCTGGCATGGAGAGAGTTAGGAAGATGGCTTACTGGGTGAAACTACCAGAGAGGCTCACAGGTGTGCACGTTGTTTTTCATATTTCGCACTTATGAAAGTGCTTACATGACTGGGTGGTGGTTGTAAAGCCCAATCAGTTAGAGGAGGTGGAGGTAATAAAAGGTAAGCATATGTTCGGCGTATCTCCACGAAGTTTGTTGAAAGAGACAACAAGCGACTAAGGAATAAGGAGGTTCTTCTAGTGAAGGTGCAGGGGGGGATGATGCTGCAGACGCCACTTGGGAAGCTGAAGGGAAGATTCGTACTTCCTATCCTCATCTTTTTTAAAGTAAGTCTTTAGAATTTCCTATTTCCATTTATAGTTTTGAATAGGTTCTTTCCTTTATTATCCTTTGGGAGGGTAGAACTTAGAATTTAACCTGTGGATGGTAGGATTGAATGTTATGAATGACGTATGCTAGCGAGTGCAAGTGTTTGCTAGTGGATGCTAATGGACGCATATAGGTACACTAGGCAGTATTATTCTTTAGGGATCGGCCTAAATAGGACTTTAGTGCATATGGATGTGTGCGTATTTTTATCCTAATTTTCATGGTTGCTATAAATGGATGTTTAACACATGATTGTTGAATTTGGATGATGTATGCACCATGCATATAGAACTATCAGTTATCATTAGAGAATTTTTGCATTCATTTGGATACATGGCACATACATGATTTCAAAAAAGGAGGTCAATAGAATCAGTGGACCACCTTATCTTTTGCATTAGTTAGGGACATTAACACTACACTAATTGCATAAGTATGAAAAATTGCATTAGAAAAACTTAAGGACAATGGATGTAATGGGTGATGATTTAGTAGTTGGTTGTAGAACTTGGATGAACTTTTATTTCATTCTTTTATCCTTGCAGATATTGGGGACGAAATCCTTTAAGGAGGAGAGAATGTAACAACTCAAAATTTTAACCTGTCGCTATTAATTCATTAATTAAATAATAAAATAACTTTATGTAATTATCAGAACTGAGCCGCGGGAGTTGCACCATTGTGTCCACGGTAATTTTCTGGTCAATTTCCATATATAGAAGGTCGGTATCCGAGCTAAAATGAACGATATATGACTTAAAAAATAAGCAGATATATATATATATATATATATATATATATATATATATATATATATTGGCCAGGTCGATCGACCGGTCGACCGCCCGGTCTACCCGCATGTGTTCAGGAACGAAGAAATTTTTCCTTCGTTCCATTCGTTCCAAAGGCTTCCTATGATGTGTTTTGCATTCTTTATTTCAATCCGTTCCTTCTAATCTTGCATCCGATGGCTCTTATTCAGCCTATGATGTGGTTGAATCCTATTCAATCCCCAAATTCAACGGTCTGAGATCCACTTCTACCCATATAAATAGAATCCTTGGCCTAACAATTTTTCTCATTCTAAGATTTTCTCCAATTGGGTTCACCTATTCAGGAAGGATCTTAAGCGGAATAATTTTACATTGAGGAAATCATTATAAATAAAAATATTTAACAACACCAAGTGGATCCGTAAATGCCTAAAGGGAAGAGCTAAGGACTGGAGGTGAGTGATTGTAATTGTTCTTAATTTCTTTAAGTAATTTAAAATAATAGGGTTTCGTGTATTTGTTGTTTTATTACGATTTTTGGAGTAACCTTTTCAGTAATTTATTTACAGTTTTTAGAACTATTTTTAGTTACTTTTAGTTTATTTCTAGCTTTTCCATTATTTATAGTTTATTTTAATTATTTTAGTTTATTTATAGTTTTTGTATGTTATTTACATCTTCTTCTTACGCCTTAGATTTACTTCTTTTTTCAATTTTCTTTTATTTCTCCTTCTTCTTTTTGCATGTGGATTAGAATAGAATTGACGTAAAATTGGATTAAATTATGAGAAATCTGAAATAATGGAATATACGATGTAAATTATAAAGACTGTAATATAAATGGAATTGGAATGAAATTAGACCTAATTATGATATTAATTGGACTAAATTAAAGAGATTGGCCTAGTTATAACTTAGAATTATAACTAAAAAGAACAAAAGAAGAAAAGAAGCTTATTTTCACACTTAGACCATGGGTTAAGTAATAAGCATGACTATAACAAAGGTTATAATAAGAAATAGAACAAAATAAGGATTATTTTAAGACTTAGGAAAAATTAATAAGCATAGATAGTAAGTACAAGAGTAAAGGCTTATTTAAATAATTTGTCAAAGTTAATAAGCAAAGAATTAAAGTAGGACCTATACCAAATAGCATTCCCCTATATTTTCTATGGGTACGGCGTTTCACATAAAAATAAAGTGAGACGAGGGACACGTTATGGTAGTTGTGGTGGTAATTGGTCAATATAGAGATGTTCAAATCATAGGGATTTGGACAAGGATTCTATTAGATATTTTTTGGATGACGGGCGAGTATCAGCAGCATTCCCCTATATTTTCTATGGACACAATGTTTCACATAATGTTAAAGTGAGATGAGGGGCACGCTTATGCTATGTCAAGATAATAATACGACTTGATATGTGGAGCGATAAGTAGCATGAGCAAGTGGCAGTTACGCATGCGACTTCCATTTCGGTGCTCAGTAATCGCTATGTGTTCTAAGCGTTTAGTATGTGCCTCTTTCATAGACACCATTGCATTCTGTGTAAGGAGCTACGTATCGTCTAGTCCATAGTAGGTGCTTTGTGTATCTTTCGTAGTTACCATTGGCTGGTGTGTAGGGAATCATGTAGCGTCTAGTCCACAGTAAGGTCTACGGAGTAGCAGGACGATCAAAGGTTAGAATTAGGATTTCAACCTAATTATAGGATTAGGAATTCAACCTAATCAAGCAGCTATCAAAGACGAGTGCAAACAATCAAAGTTGACCTATCATATCAATTGTAATAGTTTAATCATATCTTTCTGTTTATCTCTTTCCTATTTCCTTTATTTCATTATGTATATACTAGAACTATTGAAGAGTCTATTACCTTTACTTTGCTTAAAGATTCTAGTAGTTAATATCACTCACGAGACTTTTACTTTGATCCACTCCTCTATTTTTTCCCCATAGACAATCAACGGAGAGGGCAGTAGATTGCGATTACTTAGAGGATTTTGGGAGATGATCTCTACCATGTATTTCTTTTATTCTAGCTTTAATTATTTCTATGGATTAGCTTATTATGAGGAATATTATGTACTCTTATTTTAAGACTATGAGTTTTTATTTCATGAGGCATTCTGGTTTTGATGAGACTTGTTTATTATATTTTGTGTTTGACTTATTTGGTTTATGAGCAGTTATAAAGCTTTTGTTTTGAATAAGTATTATTTTAATTTCTGCTGTTTTTACCTATTTTTGTCTTGTGAATCTTAGTCTCTGTTAATTTCAATTATACCACGCATCACGCATATTAAGGGGTGTGGGGTGTTTCACTTGGCATTGGAGCCTAAGGTTACGGGATTTCTAAAAATTTATTTTAAAAATAAAGTATTTTCCGAATTAACCTTTTTTACAATGTATTTTTAAAAAAGAACTCTTAGAAATGTTTTTAAGAATAAAAGAGCTTTTACAAAAATCCCCTCATAAGTCTAGTTCAATCTCCCTTTGACTCTTTCCTAAACTATCTCTTTCTTTTCATGGAATGGCTGATGCCCCAAACCTTCCCGATGGCATTCCAGTGCCAGCCTAGTTTCATAGGTACTTACAAGCCAAGACTCCAAAGGTGCACGGATCAGCGCCCTATCCTGCACCAGTGGTTGGGAACCCCATCAACCCACCTCCCGCCATCAATTTTCCTAAGCTGTGTAAGGATTTTGTGACTTTGGGCGGAAAGACTTTTTCTGGCAAGGAGACTTTTGTGAAGGAGAGAGCTTGGTTTAGGGACACCGAGAGGATATTTGGCTTATTAGGTTGGAGGACCAGCAGGGGATTCAGCTAGCCACTTGGTAGCTGAAAGAGGAGGCTTCTTACTTGTGGGAGATTATTGAGTTGGAAGGAAGGGAAGTCTGTTGGAATGGGTTTAGGCAGAGGTTTGAGAGGATGTTTCTATTTTAAGTGGAAGAGAGTGTTTAGCTAGAGGGGTTTATCAATTTGAAGGAAGGGAGATTGTCTGTCAAACCATACGTCAATCAATTAAATGAGTTATTATGGTTTGGTATAGAATTAGTGAACATGCCGCATAAGAAAGCTATGTAGTTCGCGAAGGGATTGAATCAACCCTTCAAGGATTATTGTTGACTAACGTATCGATGGGAGCTACTTTTTAGCCTTTGGTTGAGATGACGTTTATGTCGAATACGGTCAAGGAAGGAGAGTTTAAAGAAGTGGTTATGTCAAAAGGTCGAAAGAAGAAGTGGTGGAAAAGCAACAATGAGAATAAGAAAGGTTATGGACCTCATAAGCAGATTAAGAAGCGATCGAAGTGCAACAACTGTGGGATTGTTTAACATATCGCCAAGGATTGCAAAAGGGAAAAATGAAGGAATGTTCTTCAATTGCAGGCAGCCCAGGCATATGAGTAAGAGTTGTGCCCAAAGAGCTGGTCGAGGAGCGAGTGCACCAGTCGCAAAGATTTAGGCGTTAGACACGACAACTTCTAGTAGCATTCTGGATAGAGTAAGAAAGTCACAGTTGAAGGTTGGATTTCTATATCTGATTTTCCCATTCGGACTTAATTCGATTGTGGAGCATCACACTTTTTTATTTCTAGTTCTCTTATGGATTGTTTGCACTTAGACATTTCTTTAGTAGCGGACCCTATTGTTGTTTCAAACCCCATAGGTGAATCAACACACTTGTCTATGGTTTGTAGGGGTTTGAAAATTTATATCCTAGGCATAGAATTTGACTGCGACGCTTATGTTTTTGGATTCTAGGGGTATGGGATGATCTTGAGTATGGATTGGTTGTCCACATATGGAACTTTTTCAAACGATGAGAGGAGAGTCATTAGATTAGAGACTTATGATGGTAGGACTCTCGAGGTATCTTGTGACCCACAAGGGTCATCATGTTGAGCTTTCTCTATTCCCTCGAATCAACTTCAATTGAGTATTATTTAGTTCCTGTCGTCAAATATTTTCTCGATGTCTTTGAGGAGGTTTGGGGACTGTCCCCTAAGAGAGAAATTGACTTCAGAATTTATTTGACCAAGAATACAAAGCAAGTGGCATTACCTATGAGGAATATGGCACCTAAGGAGAGGAAAGAGTTGAGCAAACTAGTCAGTGAGCTTTTGGAGAAGGGTTTTACACGAAGGAGCATATTGAATGGGAAGTACTAGTCGTCATCACTACTAAGGCGGATATTTCTCTTTGACTTTGTGTCGATTATAGACAATTAAATAAGCTCACCAAGAAGAACCGATGTCCACTCCCTAGGATTGACGATCTTTTTGACCAGTTAGTTCGATCTTCGGTTTTCTCTTAGCTTGATTCAACCATGGGATTCCATCAGCTTAGGGTGACAGCATAGACAAGACTGCGTTTAGGATTCCATACGCACTTTATGAGTGGTTGGTTATGCCTTTTGGGCTAACCAATGCCCCAGCCTACTTTGTTGACTTGCTAAGCTGCATCTTTAGAGAAGTCCTACATAAGATCGTGGTGTTATTCGTGGATGACATCTTGGTATTTTCTAACAATATGAAGGAGCATGCAAGGAGGTACTTCGCACACTTTATATTCATCATTTGAGAGCTAAGTTTTCGAAGTGTCACTTTTGGAGAGTGGAGGTACGTTTCTTGGGGCATGTGGTCTCGAAGGAAGGTTGGCTGTTGACCCCGCTAATGTGATAGTTGTACAAGATTGGAAGGCCCCCAAGAACGTCACCGAAGTAAGGAGCTTCCTAGGATTGGCTGGCTACTATATGAAGTTCATTAGAGACTTTGCTAAGATTTCGGCACCACTCGTGCGCCCTACTAAGAAGAATAAAGCTTTTGTGTGGGACATGGATTGTGAGGATTCCTTCACAAAGCTTAAGAGAGCTCTTACAAGTGCACCAGTGTTGGTACTATCCGATGGAGCTAAGCCTTTTATTGTATACACTAATGTATGTAGGATGGGCGTAGGAGCGGTGTTTATGCAAGAAGAAAGTATGGTATGTAGTGGTAGTTGGCAGTTGAGGATGCATGATAAGAACTAACCTACCCACGATTTGTAGTTGGCCGCCATAGTTTTTGCACCTAAGTCTTAGAGGCAATATTTGCTTGGGGAGAGGTTTGAGCTTTTCACCGACCATAAGTCATTGAAATACGTACTCTCGCAGAAGGATTTGAACGTGAGGCAACAAAGATGGATGGTGTTTTTAGCCTCGTACGATTTTGAGATTGCTTATACCCCTAGCAAGGGTAATGTGGTTGTGGATGAATTAATAGAAAGAAAGAAACCCTTAGTCCTTTGTTCGTAGAATGGAGGAGCTTGGAGTTTATTTCTACTTTTGATTTTAAGCCCTCTAAGTACATTACCCGCACATTGTTGGTGACATTAGAGGTGAGGCCTACCCTTATGGATCCGATTAGCTCGAGGTAGTAAGGTGATTCAGAACTCATAGACATTATGGGTAGGATTAGCAGAGGGGAGGTCTTTAGACATCTCTAACATTATTCCATACATAGAAAAGGGTGGCTTAGAAGAGATGGAAGGCTTTGACCTCCACGCGCTAGAGATTTGTTGAGAGTGGTTTTAGAGGAAGCACACCATTTCTGTATGACTATAAATCCGGGTGGTGACAAAATGTATCGGGATATGAAGAGGATGTTCTATTGGAATGGCATGAAGAAAGATGTGGCAGAGTTTGTACCTAAGGGTCTCATATGCTAAAAGGTAAAGGTATTGCAGCAGAAGCTCGATGGACTACTTCAACCCTTAGATGTGCTATAGTGGAAGTTGGATAGTACTTCTATGGATAATATAAATGGTTTGCCCCGTTCAAGGAAGGGGAATACTAGCATATACGTGATTGTTGATAGGTTGACGAAGAGTGCCCACTTTATCCCAGTTAAGAGAAGGCATACAACATCATATTTGGCATCTTTTTATGTTCGAGAGATAGTCGGACTTCACAGAGTCCCTTCTAGTGTGGTGAGTAATAGAGATCTCATTTTCACTAGTGAGTTTTGGAAAAGCTTACAAGAGGCGCTACAGACGTAGCTTAAGTTGAGTACTTATATCATCCCAGACAGACGACCAAACGAAAAGTGTTAATTGAGTGCTTGAGGATTTTCTAAGAACTTGCATTTTGGACTTTGGAGGAACTTGGGAAGAGCATCTTATGTTGGTTAAGTTTGCATATAATAACAGTTAGCAAGCGAGCATAGGAATGGCATCATTTGAGGTTTCATATGGGAGACCTTGAAAGTCCCCTTCATGTTGCGTGGAGGCTACAGAGAAGTTGCTACTTAGATCTGACATGGTGAATAAGACATCAGAGAAAGTGGATTTAATTTGGCAAAGGATGAAGACAGCCCAAAATAGGCAGAAGTCTTATGCGGATAAACAGAAGAGAGACATTGAGTTCAAGGTTGGAGACTTAGTTTTATCAAAGTATCCCTACTTAAGAAGGAGGTAGGATTCAGATCGAATGGAAAGTTAGCCCCCAGATGTTGGGGATATTTCCACCGAGCCATCACAAGAAGGTTACCACCGAATTAAACACGCTACCCAAGCTACTACCGGTCCAACCCAAACCGAAGCATCACCGGTCCAACCCAAACCGAAGCATCACCGATCCAACCCACTTCCAACTACCACCGAATCAAACACACTACTACCGGTCCAACCCAAACCAAAGCATCACCGATCCACTACCACACCAACTCACAACCGGACCATCCCTCACCGGACCAACCCCCACCGGACCAACACACGCCGAACCAAGCTCACACCGAACCAACACCATTACCGAACCAACCATCGTCGGACCAAATTACAACTCCAACCATCTCCGAACCAAGAGGATGCCGAACCAACATCGCCAGGCCAGATTGCTTCGGCCCAAGCCCACCAGCAGCTATATACATCCAAGACCCCTGCCCCCAGCCTCACTCTATAAATAGAGGGGCAGGGGTACAACAACGTAGACAAGTTTGAGAGCTCAAGTATAGAAGGAACTTTCAAACAACTTTCATATACTTGTATACAAAGTTTTGTACTTGTACTTGTAATCTGAAAGAAAAAGGAGAATAGCATATAAAGTAGACGTAGACACGTTCTGGTCGATCCACTACAAATCTGTGTGTCTTTTACAGTTTAGTCCATCTATATTATATATTTGCGTAAATCACCCAAATCACTAGAAACAACATAAAATCAACTAATTCATACGACTTGGAGGTGTTTGCCCATTTTTTGTGCAAACATTTTTAGTGCTTTCACTGAGAAGAGAAGGAGTTCGAAGCTTTAACTTCTCCCACTCAACCCTTTTCCAATCAACACCGTTCATTGCTTGGAAAATATGGCTCCCGGACGAAAGAAAGATACTAACAAAGGAAAGAACGTTGCAACTGGCAGTATCCCAGATCCAGTGATCAGGGACCAATACAATCGTCAGGTTCCAATGGCAAATTTAAATCAGGCAAATCGGACAGCCCCCGCTACGGAACAACCAATTACAAGGGCGGATCTGGACAGGATTGTGGCTGAAGTAACTAACCGCTTCACATCTCAACAAGAAGCCTTGGTGGACCAACTCATGTCACGCTTAAGGGATGCTGAAGAATCCAACCGTAACACTGAATCGTGGGGTGAGTCCCAGTCTGGAGGATCTAAGAGACGACAAGGGTCTTTCTTCTTCGAAGAGGCCAACAATAGAAACAGCCATGGTAGGAGCCGAGCCCGGACTCAGTCCGAATTCCGACCCAAGGAAACACTTGGAACCGAACCCAATGGGGGAAGTGCCAGGCAGAGGTCGAATGTAGCTGAGCCTGTCATGCTACGTAACCATGAAAACACCAGTAGACGGGACCGAGCTGGAGTCCGGCCGGAGTTGGACCCGAGGAAGTGCTGAGAACAGAACCCAGCAGGGGAAGACCAAGGCAAGGGCCAACTGTGGCTGACCCCAGCATGCCCCTAGAAGACCAGAGGCAGCCATTGGAGAATGTTAGGAGTGACAGACGATACCATCCCTACAAGTCATCTGGACAGAATCAATCCCGCGGGGAGGAACCAAACTCATTTCTATCCGCTCCAAGTATTGACGAGAGGATGGCACGATTGTTCAGGGAGTTGTCCAACGGGAGCAAAGGGATCGGGGGATAGGTGCTAGGGTAACCAGCCCCTTCACCCGTAATATCGAAACTGCCACCACCCCCCGGGAATGGAAAATGCCAACAATGGAACCTTACAAGGGAACCTCTGACCCCATCGTACACTTACAAAGATACACCCAGCATATGCTCATGAGCGGAGCAACAGAGGGAGTGTTGTGTAAATGCTTCCCATTATTCTGGACAGATCTAGCTACCTCCTGGTTCTGCCACCTACACCAAGGGTCCATCAGCTCATGGGAAATGTTGAAAGAAAAGTTCATCAGTCAGTTCCGCATTCATGTGGAACAACCCAAGGACGCTTATTCCTTATCTAATATCAAGCAGAAACCCGGAGAGACAGTGCAACAATATCTCACCAGATTCAACGCTGCGGTTGCCGCAGTCCAAGATGCCGACGAGAAACTTATCCTAACGGCTCTCTGCAGTGGTGTACATCCGGATACTAAATTTGCTAGAAGACTAACCAAGGAAAAGCCAGCTACTTTACCTGATTTCTTCCATGAAGCTAGAAAGTATATGATACTTGAAGACGCTGCCACTGAGAGGCAGTTCGGGCAACAGGCTAAGACAGCTACAGATAGGGTTCCCGTTGCAACAAAGGATGTTCGAAGAAGTGACTCCAGGGACAATGCTGGGGGCACGAAGGGAGAAAAGCGCTTATATCGACCAGGACCAAGATTTGACTCCTACACTCCTTTGAATGAAACAATCGAAAACATCTTCCTAGCCACTCAAGACAAAGTTAGATACAAACGGCCCCCGCACAAGAAGGAATCAGATAACGCGCTCAAGTCTGGAAAGCTCTGCCGCTTCCACGAATCCCATGGACATGACACCAATGAATGCCGCCATCTTCGGGACTTGATTGAAGAACACATCAGAAGGAAGAGACTGAAACGCTATGTAAAAAGCCAGAACAAGACTTTGACTCGTGCCAATGAGAATACTGGGCTACCCCTCCCAGAAGTAAGCGGAGGAAATCGCAACACCAGCGGCTCTAGTCAAGAGAAGATAGTGGTCCATACCGTATCAGGAGGACCACACATCGCCGACAGAAGCTAGGCGGAGATGGAAAGATACGGTAAGTCACTTAGAAACGATGAAGGCTACGTTAACTCTATTATGGAAGAACGCCACCCGAAACGGAAAGAGAATGACGACATCACATTCAGTAGGCGTGATCTAGAGGGAAGGCAGTACCCACACATGGATCCTATGGTCATCTCTGCCTGGTTCGGTCCGGCCAAAGTTTTCCAAATTTTAGTAGACAGTGGAAGCTCGGTAAATATCCTATTCAAGCATGCTTCTGAAAAAATGAAGCTGTCAATGAAGGATGTGTCTCCCTGCAAAAAAACCACTGCATGGTTTCACTGGAGATGCGAAGATGCCCCTCGAGCAACTGGACCTTTTTGTTGAAATAGGAAGTCATCCCCGCTCCGTTGTGCGAAAATAAACATTTGTGCTAATAGAAAGCCACTCGGCCTAGAACGCCTTTTTAGGAAGACCAGCGTCTGACTTCCAAATTGTCCTACCCCATGGTGCCTGAAAATGAAATTCCCAACAGATAACGGAGTAAGAGAAATAGAGGGAGATCAAGACGCCGTTCGAGATTGCTATGTAACTGAGCTTCGCAATAATCGCAGGAAGGATAAAGGAAAGGATGCAGAGACTTCTCTCTGCAAGAAAAGCCTGGAAGCATAGCAATTAAAGAAAGCCCCTCCTCTTCGATATACAAGCGATCCTTTCAACGAATTAGACCCCAGGGACAAAGAGGAGGAGGCCACCACCGAGCCTGCAGAGGCTATGGAATTTGTATCTGTAGACAAACACGACCCTAGTAGACTGCTAAGAGTCGGGTCTCAGTTAAGAGCGGAGTTGAAAGATCAACTCGTCAATTTTCTTCGCCACAACATGGATGTATTTTCGTGGACGCACGCCGACATGATAGGAATCTCTCCAGACGTAGCATGCCACATACTGAACATCGATCCCACCAAGGTGCCAGTGAAGCAGAAAAAGAGGAGCATGGGTGCAGAACGATCAGTAGCCCTCGAGGAAGAAGTAAAGAACTTACTTGCCAATGACTTCATACGAGAAGCCATTTACCCAGAATGGATCGCCAACCCGGTCCTGGTAAAGAAAGCTAATGGGAAGTGGCGAACAAGCATCGATTTCTCCAACTTAAATGACGTTTGCCCGAAAGACTGCTTCCCACTCCCCCGAGTTGACCAACTCGTGGACAGCACAGCCGGACACGAACTCTTATCCTTTATGGACGCATACTCAGGATATAACCAGATCCATATGCACGCCCCCGATCAAGACCACACTAGTTTCATCACTGACCGGGGATTGTACTGCTACAAAGTAATGCATTTTGGACTTAAAAACGCCAGAGCTACTTATCAGCGCCTCGTCAACAAGATGTTTGCGAAATTAATAGGGCGAACTATGGAAGTTTATGTGGATGACATGCTGGTAAAATCAAGGAAAGCCAACGATCATATAAACCACCTGAACGAGATGTTTCAAGTACTTCGCCAATATGGAATGAAACTGAATCCTCTAAAGTTCTCCTTCGGAGTATCATCGGGAAAGTTCTTGGGATTCATCGTCCATGCCAGGGGGATTGAAGCGAACTCCGAATAAGTCCGGGCCTTGCAAGATATCAAGATACCATCCACTCGAAGAGAGATGCAAAGCATAAACGGGAAGGTGGCTGCCCTAAGCAGGTTCATCTCTAAAGAAACCGACAAATGCATCCCTTTCTTCGAAGCTCTTAAGAAAGGCAAAGGAAAGTTCGAATGGACTGACGAATGCTCGACAGCCATCCTTAACTTAATCGAACACCTCCAAAGACCACCAGTACTCTCAACTCCAAATGAAGGCGAGGAACTATACCTATACCTTGCTGTATCGTCCCATGCTTTAAGCGTCGCTTTGGTGAGGGAGGACAACCACGCACAGCGACCCGTATACTTTGTAAGCAAGAGATTCACAGGGGCAGAAGCCAGATACCCTAAACTTGAAAAGCTAGCATACTGTTTGCTAATCACGTCACGGAAACTGCGACACTACTTCGAATCTCATTCCATCAGAGTTTTAACCGATCAACCGCTAAGGCAAGTACTCCATCGCCCCGACACTTCCGGGCGACTACTTAAGTGGTGCATTGAACTGAGTCAATATGATATTACCAACCATCCTCGCACCACTATCAAGGGACAAGCCATAGCTGATTTCATTGCCGAATTCACTACTAACGAAGGTAAGGAGCAATCTGAAGTAGCAGAAAATATCAAGTGGAACCTCTTCGTTGATGGAGCATCAAATGAACAAGGCTCGGGGGCAGGTGTTGTGATAATCACCCCCAGGGGAAGGAAGCTGCACTACACCCTAAGGTTGGAGTTCGCTGCCACTAACAATGACGTAGAATACGAAGCAGTGATAGCCGGATTAGAACTTGCCCTGGAGATTGGAGTCGGTTCTTTATGTCTCCATAGTGATTCTTATTGTAAATCAAATACTAGGAGAATTCCAGACTGGAGGAGAACGACTCACAGCATATCTAAAGAAGACCAAGCTGCTGCTCAATCAGTTGGATCACTATTTAATCAAACACATTCCTCGAGAAGAGAATCAGGAGGCCGACGAACTGGCAAAGCAAGCTAGCATGAAGGACGGCGCCGCTTCCCGAACAATAACCATCTCACAGCAACTAGCCCCGAGTTACGAGACAATGAACATGATAGCTGCAATCGAAGAGGAAACTTGGACGACTCCTATCCGGAAATATTTACAAGATAGAACACTGCCCGACGGGCGTAACGAAGTCAAGAAAATCTTGAGGAAAGCTTCCCGCTACACGATACAAGAAGGCATCCTCTATCGACGCGGCTTCTCTAATCGCTTATTAAGGTGTGTCGCTGGAAGAGAAGCCAAGGAGATCTTATCCAACATACATCGAGGAAGTTGCAGAGATCACACTGGTGGGCAGACTCTGGCAAAGAAGATACTCCGATATGAATATTAATGGCCCACCTTAAACAAAGACGCCCTAGACTTCGTCAAAAGATGTGATAGATGTCAGAAATTTGCTAAAATTCCTCGACTACCAACAAACGAGATTACTCAAATGACCAGCCCTTGGCCCTTTGCAATATGGGGAATTGACTTGATTGGCGAACTGCCAGTGGGCCGAGGCGGAGCCAAATATGCCATAGTAGCAGTTGACTATTTCACCAAATGGGTGGAAGCGGAGCCTCTTAATAAAATATCTTCGGCCAAAGTTATTAACTTCTTGATCAAAAATGTTTTATGCAGGTACGGGGTTCCACTCAAAATCGTATCGGACAATGGACTTCAGTTTGACAGCGAGGAATTCGCCGACTGGTGCCAAGAGCACGGAATTCACAAAAGCTTCTCATCTGTGGCTTACCCCCAGGCAAACGGACAAGTCGAAGCTGTCAAGAAAATCCTCAAAACCCTAATTAAGAAGAAACTTGAAAAGTCAAAAGGCGCTTGGGTGGATGAACTTCCTACGGCACTTTGGGCCTACCTCACATCTTATAGAACATCAATAGGGCATACTCCTTTCTCTTTGGCGTACAGATCTGAGGCCATGCTCCCAGTTGAAACTGTAGTGCCTTACCACCGTAGGATCCACTACAACCCAGATGAGAACGAAGAACTCCTCCACATGTCTTTGGATCTAATTGAGGAGAGAAGAAATGATGCAGCACTCAAAGCAGCAGCTCATAAGCGAAAAGTGGCAGCACAATACAAATCCAAAGTCAAGCACCGCAGCTTACAAGAAGGAGATCTTGTCCTCAAGCGGATCTTCCCGCGCCCCGGAGCGCTAGATCCAATCTGGGACGGACCCTATGTAATTCATAAAGATCTCCGCAACGGAGCCTATATTTTGTCAACAGTGGACGGAGAGGTGTTCCAGAGGGCATGGAACATCCAACACCTCCGTCGATACTTTTCTTAACTTGTACTGCCCATATGAAGTGAATTAACAAAGAGAATCAGTGGACGTAGGCATTTTCGTGCCGAACCACTTTAAAAATCTTGTCTCTTTTTAACTTGTTCCTTTATATCTTGGCTGCTTGTTAAGCTTTATCCTCTTCTGTTGAACAAAATCATGTATGACGACATTCCCATTCTAGACACTTCACGGCGCAACCTCATCTGGACAAGACCCAACAGGTACTATGCGAATCTATGCACTCGCCAATGAGACACTTTTGCTCCAGCATCCCTCTGCTGCGGGTTAACTCATTGCTCGCGACTGCCCTCAAAGCCAATTGTAATGAGTTGATTATAAGCCATCACGAAGGCCGACTATAGCCGATGGCAGCTCATTACGGCGTTCGCTCGCTGGCAACTGTGAACCTACTTTAAGCCCCAACATAAGGTGTGGCCAGACAGGGGTAGTTCACGGTTGACGATCGGCACCCACGCTAGGCGGCCACAGTAAACCGAATAATACCCACGATTACGGGCCATAATGGCTCGGGTAGTTACTGTGCGTGATCTCGGCTCCGATATGTCTTAAGTGTTGCTGTGGTAAAAAAGATAAACTCCCCGCAGAGGCGTAAGATGGGTGACCAATGTCTCCAAGACCCACAGCTAGGGAAAGTGACTACAAAACCCGTTTGCCACGAACTTAAGCATATCGACGGCCTTCCGTGATTGGAAGTTTTACTATTTCTCATATTTCCATTTCATTCAAAAACTTCTCTCCTATCCTATATAACAATCCCTAAAGTACAGGTCACAAAATAGGGAAACTCTCGCTTGTGGAAATATGAGCTCACATCCGGATGACGGAACACTCAGCTACATTCCATACTCAGTCACGCAAGACATTCAAAGCAACCCTCTACGACTAAAACACGAAGGCCGGTACTATCTTCTCTTTTATACAAATATGTAGCTTTAATTTATTCACACATCATATTGGAATTATAAGACATGAGATAATATTTTAAGCAGAAACTTAGCATTAAATACGATTGAGTCACATGCATAAACACGCAGCTGTATTTCTTATGCAAAATATCAAAATGACAACAGCATTCAAACATGACAGAATCAGCTTATGTTATAAAATTACATAAAATCATTCTTTACAAATAATATAATTAAAAGTTACATTAATGCTTCGGACTAACATAGACATCAACCAAAATATGTACAAGTCAAGTCAAAGAATCGGGGCTTCGCCTCCATCCCGCTAGCCCTCCGGATCTACTTAACTGCAGGGTCAGAACTCCCTGCATGTACTACAAAGATCCCGCCTTCCCAATTCAGAAGAGAATCCATCAGTATTCACGAAAGATAAGCGATCAAATCATGAAAAGACTAACAAGGAAGAATTACCAGCGTCTTCTCCCTGATCATCATCATCTAGCTGCACGCCTACTTCATCCTCAGCAAGCAGCCGCATGCCCTCCTTAACCGCCACCTTCTCTTCCTTAGTGAATTGGGTCGTAACCACATCCATCCTGAAAGCCGCACCACCTTCCTTTTCCACATCGGCTTTAGCCTCCTCCAAAGCCCGAAGATATATTCTAGCCATGACCCAGGGATAGTCGTCCATCTAGGACAGGTTGCCCTGCCTCCAAGTTCGAAAATACATGTCCTGGAGCATCTAATCCATCATCCCCTCATTCTCCTCAAACTCTTTCATCCGGGCCTCATAAGCCGACAGCCGTGCGACGGCAGCATCTCTCTCCAATCGGTATCTCGAGCAATCAGCCTGAAGGGATTTCCGCATCACTTCCATCTCCTCCTTCAGCTTGGCCTGAGCAAGCCCTGTGGCCTCAAGCTTCCCAGATAACTCCTCTACCTGCTCAAGATCCGCGCTCCGAATCTCATCCACCGTTGCGATGGCCATGTCAATTCGTCCTTTGCAAGCAGCCTCCATCTTTAGCAACTCAGCCTTGCTTGCCTCTTCCATGGTTTTCTTTAGTCGTCTGGAGACCGCCTCATGCTGGGATATCTGGATAGCCTGATCGGCAAGCTGTTTGGCCGGATCAGCAACCTTTAGCCGCAACCGAATGTTAGCACTTCCGATTTACTCCCCAGCCTTGGCCAGTCGAGCGTGATGCCCCATTAGCCTCTTGGTCTCTTCAGCCACCCGATCGATGTTTGCCTTGGCCTCATTCCCCATGGTCACAATCTGAGTAGTAAGCAAATCGAGGTCTAAGGACTTAGCCTCATCGAGCACCCGTACAATGGGATTGCGGGGAAGAAGATGCTCACCCGTGGCCTCGTCAAAAGAGATGTCCTGAAAACTCGGGTCCAGATCCGGATGGCCGGCAAATGGGCTGCGAACCAAACCAGGATGGTCTATCGGGGCGACGGTTGGGTTTTCGGACGGATGTGGGGAAGGCATAAACTCAGTATCCTCCTCAGTAATATCATGGATAGGCTGGACTGGAGGCTGAGGGCCAGGTGAAGGTTCAAACGAAGATCGGCCCCTCTTTCTCTTTTGCATATCTTCTTCAATAACACCGAGAAGAGGGCGATATCTAACCGCATCTCCAAGATGGCTAGTTGACAGCTTTGGTTTGGCAGAAGCTTTGAGTAACTTATACTGTTCAAGGCAGTGCCGAATATCTGATGTCTTGGCCACCTTATCCATTCCTGGAATAAAAACCAAGCGTTACGAGCATGCATGAAACTATAATTCAAGAAATGTGTCAAGTTAAAAGGAGTAGGAAGACGCGTTTATTTTACAAACCCTGAGGGGGAGTGGGATACTGCAATAAGTCCTGAATCTCATTTCAGGACGGGAGCTGGCCATAAAATATTACTAAGTCCTTATCATAAAGGGAGTCTGCAGAAGTTGAAAATTCATCTTGAGTTACCCTAGCTGAAAGATCCTTAGAAGATGGATCGGCACCAGCCCCAGCCTTCTTCGCCTTCTCCACCGAGGCTGATCCTTCCTCTAACCCCTCAAAAGCCTGGCGGAAGGCATCATCCGTCCACTCCTGGATCTCCCCTGCCTGCTCGAAAGACAGAGCCCCGGCACCACTACCACCCTGTCCTTCACCTTCTCCATCTCCTCCGCTCTCCTCCTCGCCTCTTTCCTCCTCTCCACCTTCCTCCTCCGAAATATCTGGACATGTGCTAGGGGAGGGTCCATCAGACTTCTTAAGCTTTTTCCCCCCGACAACTGGAGGTATCGAGAAAGGTCTCCTCTTGCTACTCTTCGCAGTGGCCCCGTCTTTAGCTTTGGCAGCCCTCTCCTCGGCTGTATCTCTCTGCTTAACCACGGATTGACGTGGCAGAATCAGGTTGTGCTCCAGGAGAGTGGCATTCCTGATCAGGTAAGAAGCCGACCTGTCCCTTCCAGAGATAGCCTCTATCTCCGCGGCCATCTGTACCAGGCGATCATTCTACACGACCGCAAAGCCACCTGTCGCTAGCAAGAAATAAAAGCATATAAGAGGAAGCATTGCAGTCGGGACAAAGAAATTACAAATAGAATTCAACTTACAGCCAGAAGTGAAAAGGCGAAAAAAAACGGAGTCGTCCTTAACGAAGAACCATTCCTTCTTAAACATGGTGAATTTCGAGTATAAGTCCAAGACCGGCTTGAAGGACATGGCCGACTCTAAACTAATGTACGGAGACCCCTTCTTGTAGCCCCTCAGATTATACAAATATCGGATTTCCCGATTAGAAGGGGGGCGCCCATACCTCCTCTGGAAGATAACGAATAGACACACTAAGATGGCGTAAGAGTTGGGCTGAAGCTGGAAAGGAGCCACCTTCAAGTAGGTAATGAAGCTGACTATACATGCATTGATTGGAGGAATGGCCCCGCACATGCAATGGTATCGGCTATACGCGAAATATCCTCCAGGGGGATTGTACGGCATCACTCCGTCCCCCGACAACAACATACTCGCTCTGTCAATCCCAAAGGAGCGAGAGATAACGTCAAGCTGCTCCTCTCTGAGAGAGCTCGGAAAGCAATCGGGAGGAGAATTCAAAAGCTCTTGAGGGCCATATCCGTCCACTAATAACCTCGGAGCAGGTCCATGTCACGCTGGTTCCGGCTGGACTGGGGGCACGGTAGGAGACTCTCTTCTGTCCCTAGATTTCCTCTTATCTGATCGGGTTTCCACTCTTTGAGACATTTATCTGCAACACAAGAAAAGTATATCGTTAAAACATACAAACAATGTAGTCTGGAATTTCACCCATAAGTCAAAACGCTCAAGCTCCCAGTGTCATTCGATAAAGAGAATGTAAAATTTCATTCGGTATTCAAAGTCTCAGGGTTCATCCGGTGGTTCAAATACAAGTACATTCGGCATTTCCCCTTCTCATTCGGTGGTTCGAACACGAGCTCATTCGGTAAACCACAACTTTCAGGTACATTCGGTGCACGAGGCCCCCAAACCATTCGGTAATTGAGAATAAAAAGTTCACTCGGCAGAATAGATCATCACCTAGTTCGGCAAGAATATGATTCGGCTAAAGCTTTGATTCGGCAAGAATCTGATTCGGCTAACGCTTTGATTCAGTGGAGATTATAGTTTGATTCGGCTGATGAGGAAAAATGGAGGCGTTAGGCCCCTATTTATAAGCAAGCATCAGTAACCGGACTAGGTGGCTCGGCGTTAGAGATCGGATGGAAACACACGAGCTCAAAACAAAGCACGCCATGTGCATGCACATACCCTACTTTGGGGGGCAAGTGTTAGGGATATTTCCACCGAGCCATCACAAGAAGGTTACCACCGAATCAAACACGCTACCCAAGCTACTACCGGTCCAACCCAAACCGAAGCATCACCGATCCAACCCACTTCCAACTACCACCCAATCAAACACACTACTACTGGTCCAACCCAAACCGAAGCATCACCGATCCACTACCACACCAACTCACAACCGGACCATCCCTCATCGGACCAACACCCACCGGACCAACACACGCCGAACCAAGCTCACACCGAACCAACACCATTACCGAACCAACCATCGTCGGACCAAATTACAACTCCAACCATCTCCGAACCAAGAGGATGCCGAACCAACATCGCCAGGCCAGATTGCTTCGGCCCAAGCCCACCAGCAGCTATATACATCCAAGATCCCCGCCCCCAGCCTCACTCTACAAATAGAGGGGCAGGGGTAGAACAACGTAGACAAGTTTGAGAGCTCAAGCATGGAAGGAACTTTCAAACAACTTTCATATACTTGTATACAAAGCTTTGTACTTGTACTTGTAATCTGAAAGGAAAAGGAGAATAACATATAAAGTGGACGTAGGCACGTTCTGGCCGAACCACTATAAATCCGTGTGTCTTTTACAGTTTAGTCCATCTATTTTATATATTTGCGTAAATCACCCAAATCACTAGAAACAACATAAAATCAACTAATTCATACGACTTGGAGGTTTTTGTCCATTTTTTGTGCAAACACCAGATTGTTTGGACCGTTTCATACCATGGAGAAGTTGGGAAGATGGCTTACCGAGTGAAGCTACCAAAAAGGCTCGTAGGTATGCACGATGTTTTCCATGTTTTGCACTTGCAGAAGTGCTTACACAACTCAATGGAGGTTATAGAGCCCAGTCAATTAGAGTAGGTGGAAGTAAAAAAAAAGCAAAGCATTTGTTCAGCGTATCCCCGCGAAGATTGTTGTAAGAGAATCAAGTGACCAAGTCTAACGACCCTGACTCGACCTACGAAAATCGGCACCGAATACTTCACCGGTATTCAAATGCCGCAGATTCAAACGCTGAATTTGGTTCGCCGGAGCTTATAACACATTAAGTATGACAACACAGTGGAAGAAAATGAATAATGTCATTGATACAATAATGAATACAATATATGATACAATATGATACAACAATATCAGAGACAAATATACACAGCGGAATATGATAACAATGGAGGAGATAAATCAAATGTAATCTTCGATGAAGAGTGAATCCAAATCTGCAACTCCAAACAAAAGCTCATCCCAAAAGCTATAAGGACTCCAATCCAATAAGCTCGAGCCACCATCAATGCTGTACTGAAGCAAACTCCATCCCAATGTGTTTTTCAATATCCAGCGATTGAATGTTATCGAATCTATACCTACTATTTGACTATCTAAAAAACTCAACTCTAGACTGCCCGTATGGAAAATTATGGGCACCGAGAGTTTAGGAAGTGAACAATAAACGCCGGGTCAGTCATGGGACTGGTATAAGCAAACAAAAAATAGTTTTCTTTAAAACAAACAACAAAAGAATTTAAAACATTGAAATCCGCAATGCTTTTTGGAAAATGAAACTACCATAAGGCCTCCCAATGCACAAACCATGCAAACACAGAATTGGAGGAGATTTCACCTTATGATAGTCAAAAATGCTTGATACGCGAAAACCATTTGATATTATTATTAGTGCATAATGCAGAAAACCTTTCGAAAGTATAATATTAATCTTAGCTAGCATAGACATTTCGAACTATGCCTACTATAGCTACCATCAAAACAGTGATGACCACCATAAGTAAATGGCAGGTTATACAACTAAAACCGTACAGGGCGCATATTGGAGATTGGATTTCCAACAAATGATCAGGCCTAGGAACCTCCCATTGTCACATGGGTACGCCTCTGGAGGGACGCCTCGAGAACTTACCCAGCTCTCTGCCAACACAATGTCAGTTACTCCCTTCCCGCGAGCAAAACCTAAGATATGCCACCCTCGGTCGTTTGCGACCTTTATCCGAGGGCCCTCAACCACAAAGCAACATCACACAGTAATAAAATTTACAGTGTCCACATGAGTTAAGTATCTAGGCTCCATACCATGATACCACCCTTTTCCAGAAGGAATGGACATACCGTAGGGGCCGACCCTTGCAACCTTGCCGTATCTTTCCTGTTTCGACCATTTTTGGGGTGTGAGGTCCTGATGCAGTCTCGTCCACAAAGCTACACTTTTTCACAAAGCCATGCTTTGATCAACAAATGATCAACAGCACTTCATATGCCACATTACCAAATTGGGAATGTATCACTGGTAACCATCAACTACATAACCTCTGAGCTCATATGTCTCAGAGAAGGGTGTTAAGCTAAGAGAATAAATCTCTGCCACCAAACAGAAATGTATTTGATAGAAAATAGCTTTACATCTCAAAGTGTAATGTCAAACACACATCCATACAAGTCTGTTCCGGGTTCGAACAGAACCGAAGGCACTTCCAAAGAAGCCCTTGCAAATCCCGGAATTCCCAATTTTGATCGGACTCCCCATCACATATGGAGATCTCTATACCGGCGTGACTCAGGGCAGAGACAATCGACGGGTTATCCTTTCTTTCTCAAAAATACCCAATCTTCATCATGGATCTTCAAATGCTATCCATAAAGTCGTATCATTATTCGGAATGGGTTATATGACACAAGGTCCTCTCTCGGCTAAACCAAATAATGAGCGCAATATTTAAAAACATATGGATATTGGATCTCAGTTAAGTCACAACTTATCATACAAAACTTTTCTTTCAAATGGTTTAAACATATTACCATTTCAAATCATTTTGAACAAAAATATTCACTTCACAAAGTTTACCAATCTTTCACAAAGATTTATTCACAGAATTCAAAAAAAAATCTTTTCAAATTGAATTATCTCATCTAATTATTAAACTAAAGATTCAATCTATAGCTTTCAAACCTATTTCCAAAGATCCATTCATAATATTCAAAAATTTCCCATTTCAAATCTCTTATATATAAAAGATACACCATTTAAAATCCTCTTCAATTTCAAAACAAGGTTCAACCATCTTTCACAAAGATTTACTCATAGCTTTCAAACAATTTCAATTCTATTTCAACTTGAAATCTTTCAATACAAATTTGAAATCCTTTCTTTATATGAAAGCTATTATTACTAGAAAACAAATAGTTCTCATTTTGAAAAAATCCAATTTCATTTGTACAAGTTAAAGCCCTTTAGGTTAAATTCAAATTCTCAAAAAAATACTTTTTAAATGGTTTAAAAACCCATATAAACACATTTATAACTTATATAACCTTTTTAAACCATAATTTCCGAATATATAATTCAATTTCAAATTTTGAATTTAAATTCAAATCAACTATTTAAATTCAAAACCTTACTAAGTTATTCAAAATAACTTTTGTAAAGAACCGTAAATCCGTACTCCTTGAATAGAAACTAATCTCCATTGATTAACTTAAGGTGAACGAAGATACGAACCCTTATGGTTTTTAAGAAAGAAGAAAAGAAAAAGAAGAGAGGAAAGAAGAGAGAAAAGAGAGAGAATAGAAAACAGAAAATAGAAAAGAACAGAAATAACAGAACAATATCAGAATCTCACAATTCGCAGCGGAACAACATATAATAGATAAATGAATAATCTTTAAACAAAGAACTATATCAGTTATTACATTACATTACATCATATCATCAGAGTGTACAACATTAAACAATGCAGCGGAAAAAGAACTACTATATAAACTAGTGATACGCCATGCTATCCAGCTTGCCTCCTGCAACTCCAGAATATCCAGAATATCCTGATAAACCTAACTCCTGACTGCCCGTGTGAAAATTGGTGGGCACCCAGAGTTTAGGAAGGAAAACAATAAACTCCGAGTCAGTCATGTGACTGGTGCGAGAACTCAAAACAGTTTATTTTTCTTTAAAATTAAAATAGAGGAATATTTTTAAAAATCAATTCGCAATGCTTTTGAAAAATGAGACTACCATAAGGCCTCCCGCACACACACACAATGCAAACGCAGAATCGGAGGAGATTTCTCCTTATGATAGTCAAAGATGCTTGATACGCATTAAAAAGAACATTTGATATTATTACTAGTGCATAGTGTAGTAAAAATCATTTCGAAAGTAAAGATATAAATCTTAGCCAACATAGACATTTCGAACTATGCCTACTATAGCTACCATCCAAACAGTGGGGCGCCACCATAAGTGAATGATAGGTTCTACAACTAAATCCGTACAAGATCGTATTGTTTCTTTGGATTTCCAACAAATGGTCAGGCCAAGGAACTTCCCATTGCCACATGAGAATGCCTCTGGAAGGACATTCCCGAGAACCAAACCGGAACTCTGCCAACACAAGGCCGGGTTACCCCTAACTGGGTAACTACTGACACGAGCACGCCATTCCCCGATCGTAAACGACCTTTCTCGCGGGATCCCGATAACCAACAACCACAAAGTAATAAATTCGCAGTAACCACATAGGTTAAATATCTGGGCTCCATACCATGATACCACCTCTATCCAGAAGGAAATGCACATACCCTAAAGGGAGCTACCCCTCATAACCTTGCTGCTTCTTTCCTGTTTTGACCATTCACGGGGTGTGAGGCTCGACGAAGTCACGTCCACAAAAACATACTTTATACAAAAGCCATGCTTTGGGTCAACAAATGATCATAGAAATGATCACCAAGATAGACGATCAAATAAATGATCCTATCACAAATAATCAACACAATGATCATTTAACAGCAACACTCAGCATGTCACATTACCAAATTGGGAATATATCGCTGATAACTCCAACTATATAACCTCTGAGCTCGTACGTCTCAGAGAAGGGTGTTAAGCTAAAAGAATAAATTCTCCGCCACCAACAGAAATATATTTGAAAGAAATCGGCTTTATATCTCAATTTGTAATGTCAGACACACAATCCATACAAGTCTGTTCCGGGTTCGAACAGAACCGAAGGCACTTACAAAGAAGTCCTTGCAATCCGAATAATCTCTAATCACGTTCGGATTTCCCATCACATATGGAGATCTCAATACCGGGGATCAGCCAGTGCAGAGACAATCAACAAGAAACCCTTTCGCTTTCGAAAATATCCGTCCTTCAACACCGGTCTTTGAATGAAATTCATAACGACGTATCACGTATTCGGAATGGGTTATACGACCCCAAGGTCCTTTCCCGGTTAACCCGAATAGTGAGTGCTTATTTTGAAAAAAAAATAAGTGTGGCATTCAAATTCAAGCAATTCACAACAAATACCTATTTAAAGGTAAATATTGATAGTCGGTTATTGAACTATCAATAGATATGCCAACATCACCAGATTCCAAATAATTTTCCAAATTATTTATTTCCCAAAAAAAATATCTTTATAAGATATACATTCTCCATTCTTTAAAAATAAATCAATATTTATTTTTAAACCCAATTTCCAAATTTCATTTATAAATTCCATATTGAATTTATATTTGAAATTATTTATGAATATACGATTTCCATTCAATTTCTAATATTCATTTTCAATTTATCTTCAAGAAGATAAATTCCAAATATTCACTTAATATTGGAAAAGCATTTCTATACTTATTAAAAATAAGTAATTCACAGATCTTTTTATTTTCTATACTTATTAAAAATATTTAATATATCCTAATCGAAATTAAGTATATATTTCATTCTTTAAGGAAATCATTCACTTAATCATATTTATTTGGGCCAAAACGAATGTTGCGTAAAACATCGTTACGACAACCCAAAATCACTAGTATAGGGATTCGAAATTAAAATAGATATATAAATCCCAATACTATACGAAACATTTCCTTTCGGAAATCATTTACTATAACAATAGTGTTATAGTCCACCATTCCCTTTTATTTTTCGAAAACGTCTATTTCAACAATAATTGTTGAAATCTATGGTTTCGAATCTCAACACCATTTAATACATCCTTAGATCGTTTTAATCCTATTTCAAACATCACATCCAAAATAATTTCTTTAACATAATATTCATTATTCAAAAACGTGAATGTACTTGTTAATAAATTTCATCACTTCTATTCTTTTTATTTTAAAGAATTATTCACTGTCTAAAACATGAATATAACTCCATAAATAAATTACAACAATTCACTTATCAAAATAAGTCGTTGCGGATTTATAAAACAATGTTTATAAATTCTATTTCTATTTATTTTATAACAACTTCCTTTTATAATTTTCCTTTATAAATCTATTCAATTTCATATCTCAATGATATACTAAAATTTCATATCATAAGTTAAATACTTATAATTTATTTATTTACAAAATCGTTCCTTTAAACTTCATAATTATAAATCTTATAACTTATAAGATTCATTTATTTATCCACATCTATTCCCTAAATAACTTTATAAATTTTATTTATAAAATTCTATTTATAACTTCACCGTTATAATTCTATAAATTTCATTCATTTATGAAATTCATTCACAATTCATTCTAACACTTATAAAAGCTCGTTTTATAATTCAAAATATTTTTAATTCATAAATTTCAATTTATAAATCTTTTAATATAAATCAATTTATATTATTACTTTAAACAACTTTAAACTCTTTTAAAATTTCATCATTCTGATTTATAAAATAAAAATTTTATAAATCCTATTTCTTTAACTTCTTATAATAAATTCAGAAATTCCAGTTCAAACTATTTTATAAAATCACTTATCCCATATTTTCAAAAATCAACTTTTAACTGTATTTCTCAAAAATCATAATTTTTATAATATTAAAATTATAACGTTTATTTATTTAAGATGAATTAATTCCAAAAATATTTTATAAACGTATATTTCCAAAAATCACTTTAGAAATCAAAATCGTTATTTTTAAACTTTCAAAATTGGATCCGATGATGCAACACATCAATAGTCAATCACGACTTTCAAATATCATATATCATCCATGATAAACAATCAAACATCACAATATCTAAAATCAAATAAATATTTGTGAGGAATCCAGTTGGATCCCTCCAACCTGTTTCCCTGCATCCACAGACATTAGCACAATACCAATTCTGTTTCAAGACGGAATATCACAGTATATGGGATTTTATAAATATTATCCGCTTACTAACGGCGCAATAGGGTCTCATCCGCTAAAAAAAAATGCGGGAAATCAATCAACTGCAATATATACATATGCCAATATATATATATATTGCTATATATATAATATAATACCAATTCCACTTCGAGGTGGAATATCGCGGTATATGTGTGTAATAAATAACCTCCGCTTACTAACGGCGTATAGGGTCTATTCACATCCAATATATGTATCAGTCATCATTCAATCAACACAGTCAAACAAATTTTAAATCTAACTATTTAAAATTTAAATAAACAATAAAATTCCTTTTGAGTGAGAAGTTCTCACCTTTGCTTTTATTTTGCAATCCATTTCCACCTTGTCTCGATTTCCTTGATTTATACCTTGTATCAATATTATAAACAATTTATTAATATTCGAATCAATCGAATAAATTAAATTTTCATTAGATAATTTCGATTCATTGGCGATTTCATTTTTTTTATAGTTAACTAATGGTTTTATTTAAATCAGTTCCTTCTTAAATAAATTTATTTTAAAAAAAAATTTAATTTAAGAACTAAATTTTCTTTGATACTTTCTTTTAACCCAATTTTCTCCTTAAATAAATTTATTTATCCAATAAATCAAACTCCTAACAAATCTTCTTAAATAAAATATTTAACTAAAAATTTTATTTTTATTTTTAAACAGATTTCTCTTAACAAAATTGTCTAATAAAATTTAAATCTCAACTAAATTTACTTAAATAAATTTATTTAACTATACTTAAATTTTAAAACTAAATTCTCTTTAAATAAAATTTATTTTTAACCACTAAAAATTAAATAAGTTAATTTAAACTAATTTGTAAATCCTCACTGGCTTATTTAAATTTACTTCTCCTTTAAAAATTTTACTTAACAAAATATAAATTCTAAAAATACATATCCTTTAAATAAATCATTTCACTTAGTAATTTGAATTTCTATCAAATTTTCTTTTAAATAACTTTATAAAATTTCAAACAAATTCCTTTTATAAAGCAAGTTTTCCTTTTTATAATTTATTTAATCAAAAATTTAATTTAAACAATTAAACTTCTTTTTACAAATAAATTAAATAAATCAGTGATTTTAAAATGTATATATATATATATATATATCTACAGAACTGCTTTTATAAATTTTAATTTAACATCTATAAACTAATACTTTACTTTATTCATAATTCCTGTTCAACAAAAATTTAGTTTTAAACTAAATTTTCTTCAAGTTTAAAAATTCTTATTATTATTTATTTCAAATCTATATACATTTATAAAAATTCGAACTGCATTTTCTTTATTCATACCGATTTAAATTATTTACACATAATCTATACATATATATATAATAAATAAAATTATACCTCACAGCCACTCAGTCAAACTTGCAATCGACTCCAACCACTCCACTGACGAACTCGCGAACGCCACTGCTCGCGATATGTCCCACCAACCTATCGGCTTGCTCCACTGTCTCGACGTCCTCATATGTGAACACCACCAGTCACCCCGAGCTCGACGCCGCCACACGCGCGCCACACTGCATCGCGACCTCATCACGAACGCGGCCCCCCCTGATTCGAATCGCACCACACGCGAACCCACTACCCTAACTTCGGCCTACGCGCCGCCTTCAGATGCTCGCGAGCGCCTTAGCCTCGTGCCGACACCACGAATCGCGACTTCCCCCATTCTGAATCGCGGCCACCATTTTTATTTATTTTTTTTCTTTCGTTTCTGCGTTCGAATGAATTTGGGACTTCGGCCATTTTATTTGTTTGATTTTGTTCTTCTTTGATTTGAAAAATTGGAGAGGGAGAGGGATGTCTTTAATGTTGAACGAACATGCTCAGCACGATTTTTTAGCCGTGATTTTTGCGTGACTTAAGGCATGGTTTTAGGCGTGGAGTTAGGGGAGATAACGTGTGTTAGTTTGACCAATTTAAAATTTTAAATTCAAGTTTAAATCGAATTTAATTTCAACGCGTTTTCTTATCGTACGGTCACACAACAACTCTAAACACTACGAAATTTGAAATCCAGTAATAATCCAATATTACGGACCCAATGGAACTGGTTTCGTCAAATTCCGAGACTGTGCCTCGGACGGCTATTTTTGAATATCAATTCAAATGATTTAATTTCAAAACTGAACAATTTACTTTCAAATTCGATTCTGAAGCTTCTATTATCTTCACTATTATCAATATGAATTTTACAAGCCTTTGAAATATTATTAATTGGCTTAAAATTGAAGATTCAAATTATTATTAAATTTTCCAATAGATTAAATTCTATAGTTTAATCGTTATATTCATTCTGATAATTTGAAATTCAATTCAAACCATCATTCAAATTTTTAAAATTAATTAAATATTTCCAAATTAAATTATTAAAAATTCTGGGTCGTTACAACTTTTATCTTTAAAACTCCTATTCAAAAGCTTTTCACTTTGATCCCAATTTAATTTTCAAAACCGTTTGGACTCAAAATTCAACTTTTAAAACCATTAAAAATCTATGACTTAACCAATTTCCTCATGCAATCCAAATTTGTGTGTGTATAGTCTGGTCGAGGGGTTTTACACAATAGTGCAACATCATTAATCAACACAGATTCAAGCATAACAATATCGATAAGCGGTATAATCCATAATGCTTATCTTCATTCATAGATTCACAGATTTAATATAAATTCATCACAGATAAATAAATAAATTACATTCATCACAGCTTGAATTAAAATGATTCACATCACAAAGCATCACACAGTAGAGATATTAAACAATTTACAGCATTCAATAGAATACAGTCATCCATAAGGAAGATTAATTGATCATCTGATTAATTGAAACCAAATTAATCACTAATCCAGGTTAATTAACAATTAATTAATTGCAAATTATTTTAATTAATTAACCTTAAATAATCAATTAATTTTAAATTATTAATTAATCAACCTTAATTACGAATTAATTAAATCTCTAATCATTAAATAATTAACCTTTAATTATTCAATTATTCTTTAATTAAATATCCTTAATTAACTACATTAATTAATTAGCCCTTAATTAATTATCCTTAATTAATTACATTTAAATAATCAACCCTTAATTAATAATTAATTATTTGATTAATTATCCTTAATTAATTACATTAATTAATTATTTAATCCTTAATTAATAATCATCCCTTAATTACTTTCGTTAAGTAAATATTTTTAAGTAATTAATTATCCTTTAAATCAATTATTATTTAATTACTTGATTTATCAAAACTTCAATCACTAATTAATTTACATTAATTTCTTAATTACATTAATTAATTATTCCATAATTAACTAACCTTTAATTAATCATTTGATTAATCAATCTTTAAAACTATTAATTATTCTCCCTTAGTTACTTATATTAAATAACTATTTTATTTAAAAACATTTAGAGGTTTATTACATAATTTATCTAATGAAGTATTTATATAAATCAAAAATATTCTTAAAGCAAACTTTGAAACTTTGAAAATATATTTTTTCAAAACTTAAACTTGTTTATCATCATTCTCTAAACTCAACATTTCAAATATCCTTCAAAACTAGTCAAGAACTTTATTTTAAAATTAAACTTTTCTTTAAATTTGAAAATCCATTTACAGTTTAAAAATCTAAACAGGTTTAAAATCCTCGAAACAAAATTATTCCGAGCAAACGTAGCAAAACCCCTAAGAAAACCCACAAACTTCCTCGAGCAACAAAATGACAGCATCCTCCCCAAGAAGATCACTCGAATGCTTCAAATTTGACCCGAGAATCCCCATCTTCCTCAAACACTACAACCAGACCTGATACGAATGCAACCGCGTTGTAACGACCCGTTAAATTTGATGATATTAAATAAATTAAATTAATATGTTTCTAATCTAATTTAGAATAAATGTAGGGGTTGGATATAGTAACTGAGATTAAAGATTAACAAATTGAAATGTTTATATAGAAATAAGTAGAATAACGAAAATTTGTGTTTGTGGTTATAAGTCATAATTAGTTGATTAAAATAATATTTATGAAATAATAACTGAATTTAAGTGCAACCATATTTATGGAAGTAAATTTGTATTTGGTGAATGTTAACATTGAATAAAGTTATTTAGAATAGAAAGGTTTTTAGATAATATGTTTTCTATAAAATTTGGAATTGAATGTATGTTAACAATTTAATAGTTACATGGAAATAGATTTGAATAATGTGAATTTGCACACTTTGTGTAAGATAAATATAAGGAATCAAAATAAGTGTTGAATTTGCAATTATTAATAAAAATATTACCTAGAATGAGATTTATTAGTGGAAGATTTACATTAGATTGTAAAATGGGTAGTAACTAATTAAAAGTGACCGTTGAATAAATCAATGTGATAGGTGTTGATAAGTAAATTTAATGAATGTTGTCAATAATAAATGGACTTAAAATAGTAATAAAATTGTTTTACCTATGTAATTGTACGTATTGAGAAGCTATAACTAAATTTGAAGTTTGGTAGTAAATAGAAATTAAGAAGACTAAGGCAACTGGTAAAGAAATGAATGGAATCCATAATAATAAGGAGTAAATTATGCATATATTTGAGCAATTGTCATAATTACCAAATTTTACCATTCATATAATTTATTTAATTAAAGTTATAGCCACATTGTTGTTAATAATGTTGTTAGGGAATATGAATACAAAAGGATAACAAATGTAGGTTAACCATTTATTTTATTCTGTTAAGAATGGAAATAAATTGAAATAAAGCTAATTTAATTATTTTGGTTGTTAATGGGTATAGCTAAATAAGGAGAAGTTATAGGAAATAAAACACGCACTAATGAGATGCAGCATAATCCAAATGTTATTTATACCCATAAAAAGGCTATTTACTGAATAGAAAGATTGTATCAATAAACGAATTTATTTAGGGTCCAACTTATAATTTATAACCTTTAAATGTAGACTTAATTTCAATTAACTGATTTAATAGTGCAGTTAGCGTAGTTTTATTTGGTAGTTGAAATAGAAAATTCTATTAGGTGAAGTTAAGGCTAATTCTATTTAAAATTTGACCTATTGTTGATATAGATTTTAGGAAGCAGGATCTATAAATTTAATTGAGTATTAGATTCAATAATTGCATTTATTGCATAAATAAAGGGAATTTAACGTTAAATTGTACGTTATTGAATAAAAAGGGAATTTGCGGATATTAAAGTGAAAACATAGACATGTTAAAGGGCATCTTTGTTTTGGATTTAAGTTGAGAGTATAAAAGTATAAGATTAAATAATTGGGTTTTGAGAATAAAATTTATAATTTCTAGATAATAAGGAAGTGCAGAAATGAACACTGCAATTTATATCTTGTCAACTTTTAATTTGCATCTAATCTTGTTTAATCATTGAAATTGATTTTGAATTTTATAGGCGATAAAACTTAGTCAATATTTGAAGTTAAATAAAAATTTGGATTTTTATGATTTATTTCAATTTAATTAATGAATATAAAAATAGTCATTTTTGCCACTGACTCGGATTTCGATGAAACTAGTTTCATCGGATCCGTAACGGTGAATTATAATAATGTTTCAAGTTTCGTAGCAATCGGACTTATCGTTTGATCGTACAGACTCGAAACGCCTTGAAATTTATGCATTGAAATCAATTGAATTTGGAAAATATTGATTTCAGCATAACTTCTTCATATGATCAAATTTGGACGTGAAACTTTTTCCATCGCGTTCGGAATATTTTAAATTACGTATTTGGATATATAGATTTAATAAATTCGGTTCCGGAGGCATAGCGGGTTTTTTGGGCCATAGTTTGTTCCGCACGTTCATTCTACGGTCTATCTACGCTACCTCTAACCCTCTATATAAACTTAGCTACAAGCCCTAGCCTCCGCCTAATTTCATTTCATCTGCGCGTATACTTTCTTCAAGCTCCTCTTCTTCTTCAATGGGTGCAAACCCTAGATCCAATCAATTCAAAATTTCAATAAAAATCCAAACTCTCCAAAAAAATTCCACAAAAATATATGTTAATCTTCTCGAAACACGTAATTCAATGGTGTAATTCACTTTTCAATTTGACGCATCGTTTGACCAGAAATCGCGGTCAAAATTGAATTGGGCGTTTTTGACTGGTGTGTCTGATCGGAAAATCCCTTCTGGGTTTTGTAGAGGGGCTAGCGCGTTGTTCATTGGCGAAGTTTGGAGGCGAATTGACGGTCGGATTGGCGGCATATAGTGATTTGGGTTTCGAATTTGGTGGTCTACGGCAAATAACGGGTTCGAACGCATTTTCTTCCTGTAGCCGCCTAATTTTTGTTGCGTGCACATTAGTGATGACGTGGCAATCAATGGAGGTGATTGTGTTCTTTTTTTTTGGTTATTTTATAATTTATTCAATCGCAATTATCGCTATATCTTCCTCATACGAACTCCGTTTCACGTGAGATTTTTTTTGTTAGGATCGTAATTTAATTCCGGACTTGATGACGCTGGTTTGGACGAATTCCGAGACGGGAGAATTTTTGGGTTTAAATCGAATTTAAATTCGATTTAAATTCAAAAGGTGAGTGTTTAAATCCACTCACAACTACTAGAAGCTTTTATGTTTGTTAAGTTAATTTTAGAAATGAATAGGAATTTATTTATGAGTATTTGGCATGTTTATTTCACTCATATTTGTTGAATTGCATTTATTAAATTTAACTGTTAATTTAATTTATTTATTGCGTATTAATTGATAGTTCGAATTTATTTGTTTGCCTATAAACTGCTAGTTAACAGTTACATAGATTATTACTGAATATAAACTGTTAGATTAATAGTTGTTAAATTTAATCTGAATAAAATTGCCAGTTATTACCTGTTATATATTATCAAATATAAATTGTTATTGATTGATATTGCTTGATGATTGTGATTGGATGATGGGTGATGTTGATGGATGTTTTATTGTATATCATTAAATTGCAAATTATCATGCATATTTCCTTTCATTCGGGATTGTGGTTTGAAATGATATACAACCGCAAAATTTTATATCTTTTAAATTGCGGATTGAAATGATAAATATCCGTATCACTTGACCATAGGATAGAAAATTATATACAGGCACCGCGGTCTATATATAACTATTTTAATGTGATTTCTATGGTTTGGATGGAATACGGTTTATAAAAATCTTAAATTTTATATTGTATAAATATTATTCTTCCATATATATACATATGAAGTTGAAAATTTTGAAATTAAAAGGTGTATAAATCTCTTTATTAAAAATGGAAAAAAAAATTAAGAAAATGGAGTTTGATAATTTATATCATATGTTTAAATGTTAAGTTTGGAAATTTTAAGATATGATATTTATAATTGGATTTTTCCCAAGATAAATTGAAATGAATATTCTAGTATAATTTGAATTGAAATATATATATATTTTTTATTACTAGAAATTGGAGTTTTATTTATTTATGGATTTTATGTGAATATTCAAGACTAATTAATAGAACATTCGATTTGTTGAAAGAATAAAATCCAACTTTAGTTTGAAATATTAATACTCCAAATGGATATACGTATATATATAAATTGAAGTGGTTTTGGAACTTGAGAGAGATAATATAAATTTTGGTTTAGACTTTAATAAAGAAATGTATTTGTAAAGCCATGAGAACTATTTTCTTTACAAAGTAACATTTAAGTTAAACCATTTAATTCATATACCGTTGAATGTCCAAACCATTCAAGTTTTAGAAGTTATGGTTTTAAATTATGATTTTCAAAATATTATGCTTTGAAAATATTGATTTTCAGACGTTATGAAGTTAAAGCATTTTGATTTTGGAAAGAATTTTATTTGGGATAAGTGACAAAATATGGTTTTGGGTTTTGAAATGATATCGTATTCATAATTTTAAAATGAAAATGTTTATTCTGGTTTTAAAGTATGAGCTATTTTTAAATGACCGCGGTGTTATAATAACGATGGGTTGGCAAAGAGACCGGGATCGGATATCTGACATACTCTCTGTCGATACCGAAAACCACTTTGACTAACCGTGTACGCGGTGGAGATTCCAGAATGAAGTAGGTGGTGGCGACGTTTCCTGTAAGGTAAATACGTGGACTCGACTCCCGTGAGTTGGCATAAGGTGGCTAAAACAGGAGCGATTCTCAGGCCAATGAGGTCATTCCTCTGATCGGACCCTCCTCTTCGATATTATACTTTGATTTTGGATTGATTCAGTGGCCACTTTATTTTTGATTTTGGGGGAGTTAGTCCGAGGTGGGCGGTAACTGCGGCTACGCGTTTCCACCAGCCTGGATAGCAATTGGTATATCTACCCTGGCATTGCCTAGTTGTGCCGTGTCACCTACCCTATCGTGCCTTTACTACGAGTTTCTATTTGTGTCGTACCTATGGAGTATCCTCTGGTAGCCTCCCGATCAGGAGGTATTACGGTACTGTATAGACTATTGGCATTTTACGTGTTAAGGTGGAAAATGTAAAGCCTTAACGCTATTTAAAAGTAAGTTTATTTTATAAATAGACACTATTATAATAGCGCAATATACTACATAGTAAATAGTTTAACGGATCCTTAGGAGATGTAAATCCCGAACATCTCTTGAGTTACTGTACTCATATTTATTTCTGTTAATTTAACTCACATAAGATCTTTTAGTCTGACTCGAGTGTTTTTGTCTTTTCAAATTCACTCGGGTCAGTCCGAGCGTTTCAGGATCGAAGACTTTAGCTTTGAAGGACGAAGACGAAGGATTCGTATTATTATTATCTATAGTATTGCACCACACTCATACTGTTCCGCTGCATTGATTGTATTGGTATGTGTAACTCTGATATTTATTGTATAAAGCAAATCAAGTGTTTGTAAACTGTTTTGAACTGTATATTTATTATTATATTTTATCCTTCCGCTGTGAGATTCTGTTTTGTTTTTATTTCTTCTCTGTTTTTCTTATTTACCCCATAACAATCCGCCCTTGCGTATGCTTTGAATTGGCACGTGTGTCGGTTTAAAGTGTGCGAAAAGGCGGGACGTTACAAGTTGGTATCAGAGCTTTGATTTAGAGATAAACCTTGGCTTTGTGGGGTTTGACTCTTTGTTAATAGGGTAGTAATACCCTATGGGAGTCACTGAGCGTATATATATATATATATATATATGAGAGAGCGTACTTGTTAGTGTTATAAAAGATTTTGATATTGTGTTAATCTGTTCCGCTTTGTATTTATAAATTCTGGTTGATGCATGGGACGCTATATCATCAATAGGGATTTCTAAACACTTAATAGGACAGACCGACATAATATTTGTTTTTAATATAGGTGAATGAAAAAATTTTGCCTATTATATTTTCTATATATAAAAATATTTTTATAAAGATATATATATATATATATATATTTGGTTGCTATAGATTGGGTGTTAGGTAATAAAAATATTTATAATAATTAAAGCTAAGTTGGAATTATAATAAATCAAATTGGAGATTTTAGAACTTAAGTCCGGGATTTTGAAAATCTGTTTTCAAAGGATTTATGAAGTATAATGATTTGGTTTATAAGTATTTTTTTTATAAATATTTAGTATAATTCGGAAGAATTGTTTTAAAGAAGATTTTGGAGAAAATAAATTTTTGTACTTTCCTTTCTGTCGCTGGAAAATAAATTTCGGTGATGGCGGCCGCATCATCGACTTTCATTTTCGAGTTTCGAAGGGGAAAGGCCACTGTAGTAGATTCTACTGCAGATTATTTTGAAATATTTAAATTTTAATTGTTTTATATATAATTAGAGATATATAAGTGTAAGAAGTTATTTATCTATTATTTCAAAATAAATTGAAATTTGACCCGGAATTTAATTCTAAAATTTTCCATTAATTAATTGTTAAATTTTAGTGAAATAGAAAGTAAGAAATAAATGGATTGAAACCTCTAATATTAAATAAGAGAATTATTGCAAAGTTATAAAGAGAAATTTGAATACATATGAGACAAAGCGTAATATTGATTAACATTAAATTTAATTAAAAGATTAGATAAAACTTGTATAAGTTCTTTTGCTTTTTCTTTAACATAAATAACTTACCAAATATGAAAAGCTGAAATGTTAAATAAGAAATTTGAATTGAATATTATACAAGTAGAATTTTGGAAATAATGGAGTATTCAATAAATTGCTATTAAAAATAAGAATTAAATGGTATAAACTTAAGCAAAAATTGAAATTTTACCATAATTAAAGGTAAGTGCTATAAATAGGTAAATTTAACCTTAAGAAATAAAATGAAATTCCTAAATTAATAAAGATTGATGTGTAGGGTTATGAACTTAAGTATGATATTAACGCTACTAGTTTAATATTATGGAAAGTAGGTAATATAAATAAATGACTGTAAACCCTTGGTAATAAATTAATAAAATCCTTTATTTATAAGAATGGAGGTTTTAAGGTTAATAATTTAGGTGTAAGTAGAGGGTTACTGTAATTAAATATAATAGGAACGTAAACATTAAATAAAGGAATGAAATTAAGGGTAAGTTGAAATTGTAATTTATAAAACGAATATATATTTATTGAACCATTAATTAATAAAAAGGAATTGAGAAGAAACTTGTAAAATTTTCACTTACATTCTTAAACATACATAACTTACCATATAATAAAAGTTGCAATGTTAGTAAGAAAATGTAGGGGAAAATCTTACAAGTGAAGCTTGAGGTAATTAAGGTATTCAATAAATTTGCTGTTATTAATGAGAATTAATTGTATAAACTTAAGTTAAATTGGAAATTTTACTATATAAGTAAGGGTAAGTAGTATAAATAGATGATATAAACTTTAGTAAATAAATTGGAATACAAATATAATGAATTTTGTGATAAATGGAAAATGAAAATTTGTAAGAAATAAAGAAATCACTCTATAAATGAAAGAAAGAAACTCAAACCACTGAAGCATGAAATACATGTATAATAAGTTAATTTAGTTGTTGGTTTGAATTGTGTTGTTTGATTTATGTTGTTGGGTAAGAAATTTGAAGTGGTTAAATGAATAAGTATCTATCTTTGTTCCATCTAAGACTGTTGAGTAAAGGATGCACTTGATAGTTAATTTCATTCCATACAAATTTCAAGTTTGAACCCAAACAACTATTTGTTTGATGGATTAAATGGTTGCTTTGTTTGTGTATGTATGTTGTTTGTAAGGTTGATGGTTGTTGAATTGTTTGGTTGATTAATGATTGAATCCACTTGAATAGTTCCCTTTAAAATAAATATTTAACCTTTTAGATTATATAAGTGAATACAGGTGATGGAAGCAACTGCTACTGCTTTTGGTTCCAAAATAATAAGCGTATATTGCCCGACAAATAGGTACGTTTTCGGATTACGTTTAAAGCGCTATTTTTCCGTGTTGCGATATAATATTTTGATAATATATGTAATATATTTGTATATTTTGATATTATATTTTCTCCAGAGTCTCTCCATACAAAGGAGACTCTGCCAAAATTTTCCGTAAATTTTGGACTTAGAATTTTGTGAAAATGTTTTCCAGCTTTAATAATCTAAGTATAAAAGAATATAATGATTATAAACAGGTATATTTTATTTAAGAAAATAAATTTAGTAAATTATTGTTTATAAATAATATTTGAAATAAGATGCACTGTTTTATTCTTCATTCTCCCTTCTTTTTCCTTTTCGGGGACGAAAAGTTTTGAGTGGGGGAGATTGTAACGACCCGTTAAATTTGATGATATTAAATAAATTAAATTAATATGTTTCTAATCTAATTTAGAATAAATGTAGGGGTTGGATATAGTAACTGAGATTAAAGATTAACAAATTGAAATGTTTATATAGAAATAGGTAGAATAACGAAAATTTGTGTTTGTGGTTATAAGCCATAATTAGTTGATTAAAATAATATTTATGAAATAATAACTGAATTTAAGTGCAACCATATTTATGGAAGTAAATTTGTATTTGGTGAATGTTAACATTGAATAAAGTTATTTAGAATAGAAAGGTTTTTAGATAATATGTTTTCTATAAAATTTGGAATTGAATGTATGTTAACAATTTAATAGTTACATGGAAATAGATTTGAATAATGTGAATTTGCACACTTTGTGTAAGATAAATATAAGGAAGCAAAATAAGTGTTGAATTTGCAATTATTAATAAAAATATTACCTAGAATGAGATTTATTAGTGGAAGATTTACATTAGATTGTAAAATGGGTAGTAACTAATTAAAAGTGACCGTTGAATAAATCAATGCAATAGGCGTTGATAAGTAAATTTAATGAATGTTGTCAATAATAAATGGACTTAAAATAGTAATAAAATTGTTTTACCTATGTAATTGTACGTATTGAGAAGCTATAACTAAATTTGAAGTTTGGTAGTAAATAGAAATTAAGAAGACTAAGGCAACTGGTAAAGAAATGAATGGAATCCATAATAATAAGGAGTAAATTATGCATATATTTGAGCAATTGTCATAATTACCAAATTTTACCATTCATATAATTTATTTAATTAAAGTTATAGCCACATTGTTGTTAATAATGTTGTTAGGGAATATGAATACAAAAGGATAACAAATGTAGGTTAACCATTTATTTTATTCTGTTAAGAATGGAAATAAATTGAAATAAAGCTAATTTAATTATTTTGGTTGTTAATGGGTATAGCTAAATAAGGAGAAGTTATAGGAAATAAAACACGCACTAATGAGATGCAGCATAATCCAAATGTTATTTATACCCATAAAAAGGCTATTTACTGAATAGAAAGATTGTATCAATAAACGAATTTATTTAGGGTCTAACTTATAATTTATAACCTTTAAATGTAGACTTAATTTCAATTAACTGATTTAATAGTGCAGTTAGCGTAGTTTTATTTGGTAGTTGAAATAGAAAATTCTATTAGGTGAAGTTAAGGCTAATTCTATTTAAAATTTGACCTATTGTTGATATAGATTTTAGGAAGCAGGATCTATAAATTTAATTGAGTATTAGATTCGATAATTGCATTTATTGCATAAATAAAGGGAATTTAACGTTAAATTGTACGTTATTGAATAAAAAGGGAATTTGCGGATATAAAAGTGAAAACATAGACATGTTAAAGGGCATCTTTGTTTTGGATTTAAGTTGAGAGTATAAAAGTATAAGATTAAATAATTGGGTTTTGAGAATAAAATTTATAATTTCTAGATAATAAGGAAGTGCAGAAATGAACACTGCAATTTATATCTTGTCAACTTTTAATTCGCATCTAATCTTGTTTAATCATTGAAATTGATTTTGAATTTTATAGGCGATAAAACTTAGTCAATATTTGAAGTTAAATAAAAATTTGGATTTTTATGATTTATTTCAATTTAATTAATGAATGTAAAAATAGTCATTTTTGCCACTGACTCGGATTTCGACGAAACTAGTTTCATCGAATCCGTAACGGTGAATTATAATAATGTTTCGAGTTTCGTAGCAATCGGACTTATCGTTTGATCGTACAGACTCGAAACGCCTTGAAATTTATGCATTGAAATCAATTGAATTTGGAAAATATTGATTTCAGCATAACTTCTTCATATGATCAAATTTGGACGTGAAACTTTTTCCATCGCGTTCGGAATATTTTAAATTACGTATTTGGATATATAGATTTAATAAATTCGGTTCCGGAGGCATAGCGGGTTTTTTGGGCCATAGTTTGTTCCGCACGTTCATTCTACGGTCTATCTACGCTACCTCTAACCCTCTATATAAACTTAGCTACAAGCCCTAGCCTCCGCCTAATTTCATTTCATCTGCGTGTATACTTTCTTCAAGCTCCTCTTCTTCTTCAATGGGTGCAAACCCTAGATCCAATCAATTCAAAATTTCAATGAAAATCCAAACTCTCCAGAAAAATTCCACAAAAATATATGTTAATCTTCTCGAAACACGTAATTCAATGGTGTAATTCATTTTTCAATTTGACGCATCGTTTGACCAGAAATCGCGGTCAAAATTGAATTGGGCGTTTTTGACTGGTGTGTCTGATCGGAAAATCCCTTCTGGGTTTTGTAGAGGGGCTAGCGCGTTGTTCATTGGCGAAGTTTGGAGGCGAATTGACGGTCGGATTGGCGGCAAATAGTGATTTGGGTTTCGAATTTGGTGGTCTACGGCAAATAACGGGTTCGAACGCATTTTCTTCCTGTAGCCGCCTAATTTTTGTTGCGTGCACATTAGTGATGACGTCGCAATCAATGGAGGTGATTGTGTTCTTTTTTTTTGGTTATTTTATAATTTATTCAATCGCAATTATCGCTATATCTTCCTCATACGAACTCCGTTTCACGTGAGATTTTTTTTGTTAGGATCGTAATTTAATTCCGGACTTGATGACGCTGGTTTGGACGAATTCCGAGACGGGCGAATTTTTGGGTTTAAATCGAATTTAAATTCGATTTAAATTCAAAAGGTGAGTGTTTAAATCCACTCACAACTACTAGAAGCTTTTATGTTTGTTAAGTTAACTTTAGAAATGAATAGGAATTTACTTATGAGTATTTGGCATGTTTATTTCACTCATATTTGTTGAATTGCATTTATTAAATTTAACTGTTAATTTAATTTATTTATTGCGTATTAATTGATAGTTAGAATTAATTTGTTTGCCTATAAACTGCTAGTTAACAGTTACATAGATTATTACTGAATATAAACTGTTAGATTAATAGTTGTTAAATTTAATCTGAATAAAATTGCCAGTTATTACCTGTTGTATATTATCAAATATAAATTGTTATTGATTGATATTGCTTGATGATTGTGATTGGATGATGGGTGATGTTGATGGATGTTTTATTGTATATCATTAAATTGCAAATTATCATGCATATTTCCTTTCATTCGGGATTGTGGTTTGAAATGATATACAACCGCAAAATTTTATATCTTTTAAATTGCGGATTGAAATGATAAATATCCGTATCACTTGACCATAGGATAGAAAATTATATACAGGCACCGCGGTCTATATATAACTATTTTAATGTGATTTCTATGGTTTGGATGGTATATGGTTTATAATAATCTTAAATTTTATATTGTATAAATATTATTCTTCCATATATACACATATGAAGTTGAAAATTTTGAAATTAAAGGGTGTATAAATCTCTTTATTAAAAATGGAAAAAAAAATTAAGAAAATGGAGTTTGATAATTTATATCATATGTTTAAATGTTAAGTTTGGAAATTTTAAGATATGATATTTATAATTGGATTTTTCCCAAGATAAATTGAAATGAATATTCTAGTATAATTTGAATTGAAAAATATATATATATTTTATTACTAGAAATTGGAGTTTTATTTATTTATGGATTTTATGTGAATATTCAAGACTAATTAATAGAACATTCGATTTGTTGAAAGAATAAAATCCAACTTTAGTTTGAAATATTAATACTCCAAATGGATATACGTATATATATATAAATTGAAGTGGTTTTGGAACTTGAGAGAGATAATATAAATTTTGGTTTAGACTTTAATAAAGAAATGTATTTGTAAAGCCATGAGAACTATTTTCTTTACAAAGTAACATTTAAGTTAAACCATTTAATTCATATACCGTTGAATGTCCAAACCATTCAAGTTTTAGAAGTTATGGTTTTAAATTATGATTTTCAAAATATTATGCTTTGAAAATATTGATTTTCAGACGTTATGAAGTTAAAGCATTTTGATTTTGGAAAGAATTTTATTTGGGATAAGTGATAAAATATGGTTTTGGGTTTTGAAATGATATCGTATTCATAATTTTAAAATGGAAATGTTTATTCTGGTTTTAAAGTATGAGCTATTTTTAAATGACCGCGGTGTTATAATAACGATGGGTTGGCAAAGAGACCGGGATCGGATATCAGACATACTCTCTATCGATACCGAAAACCACTTTGACTAACCGTGTACGCGGTGGAGATCCAGAATGAAGTAGGTGGTGGCGACGTTTCCTGTAAGGTAAATACGTGGACCCGACTCCCGTGAGTTGGCATAAGGTGGCTAAAACAGGAGCGATTCTCAGGCCAATGAGGTCATTCCTCCGATCGGACCCTCCTCTTCGATATTATACTTTGATATTGGATTGATTCAGTGGCCACTTTATTTTTGATTTTGGGGGAGTTAGTCCGAGGTGGGCGGTAACTGCGGCTACACGTTTCCACCAGCCTGGATAGCAATTGGTATATCTACCCTGGCATTGCCTAGTTGTGCCGTGTCACCTACCCTATCGTGCCTTTACTACGAGTTTCTATTTGTGTCGTACCTATGGAGTATCCTCTGGTAGCCTCCCGATCAGGAGGTATTACGGTACTGTATAGACTATTGGCATTTTACGTGTTAAGGTGGAAAATGTAAAGCCTTAATGTTATTTAAAAGTAAGTTTATTTTATAAATAGACACTATTATAATAGCGCAATATACTACATAGTAAATAGTTTAACGGATCCTTAGGAGATGTAAATCCTGAACATCTCTTGAGTTACTGTACTCATATTTATTTCTGTTAATTTAACTCACATAAGATCTTTTAGTCTGACTCGAGTGTTTTTGTCTTTTCAAATTCACTCGGGTCAGTCCGAGCGTTTCAGGATCGAAGACTTTAGCTTTGAAGGACGAAGATGAAGGATTCGTATTATTATTATCTATAGTATTGCACCACACTCATACTGTTCCGCTGCATTGATTGTATTGGTATGTGTAACTCTGATATTTATTGTATAAAGCAAATCAAGTGTTTGTAAACTGTTTTGAACTGTATATTTATTATTATATTTTATCCTTCCGCTGTGAGATTCTGTTTTGTTTTTATTTCTTCTCTGTTTTTCGTATTTACCCCATAACAATCCGCCCTTGCGTATGCTTTGAATTGGCACGTGTGTCGGTTTAAAGTGTGCGAAAAGGCGGGACGTTACACGCGTGCACGTGTACGACCATCGGAGTGACTTCTGACCATCTCTCTGGCCACAGACAAATCGGCAATAACCTCCTCTCCTCACCTGAGCGCCCAGATTCTTCACAAACACGTCGTCAATCAAATTCGAGCTTTCAACTCAACCGGGACCAAAACTTGATGTCGAACATCCTCTTTTCCATGCCTCTTGACGATGCCAGAATCCACACGACACCGAGCATAAATGCCCCAATGGTCCACGAGCCTTGCCCCCAGGAGCGATCGCCTCCGATCCACCGAGGTTGACGAAAACGTCGCTTTTAACCATCAAATCAAACTGGGTGCAAAACCCTAGTTTGTCGAACCCAAGTCCAAGTGATCATCAATAAATTGGCCGGCTATTTTACCCATGATCACCCATCTCCAAGCTATCTTTGATACAAAGTACAACCCAAAAATCATCAACAATCGCTAGAGATTGACGAAAATGTTAATCTCGTTCATCTCATATTTTCTGACAATTTGATAAATTAAAAATCATGAAATGATATTCAAAAATCATTATTTTCAAATTCGAATTGAGTGATGAAATCAAAATTCAAATTTATGGTCATTAATTTTTTTACACCTATATGATTCTTACTGTAAATTTATTGTTCCAAATAGTTTTACTTGCTAGTTCAACTTGATAATATTTTAAAAAAAAGATTTCATGTTGACAAACACATTCTTTTAAGACATTATTAGCTATCAGCACTTAGTTGAAGAGAATTTTATTTCTTTTTGAATTTTTTGTTTGGTCTGTGACACAAAATAAAGGTCTGTGTATATTTATACAAACATGCATATCTAGTTCATAAGCATACTTACACATGCAGATATTCATATCAACATTCTTCAAGTCAACATCATCACAGTCATACCAAATCAAGCAACATATATAACTATATTGATGGTTTAAAAGTTTGCTCACCTGAGAAATGGCAAAGCAGAGGATAGCCTTCATTGTGAAAATCTGGAAATGATTTAGTTGCATGCTTTTGTTTTCAATTGAAGATACTTTTGTTTTGATCTGAAACTTTAATCTGTTGCTTGATCCAGACCTTGCTTTGTTTTGAATGCTTTTAAACTTTTCCTTGATTTAGGCTGAGTTGAACTTGCATTTGTTTGCATTACTTGTTGTTTTCCAGGTCTTTGATTTATCTTTATTTTGATTTATACTGATTTCAGGTTTGATCTTGCATCTGATTTCCAAGCTTGAATTTATTTTAGCTTTTGAAACTGGGAATGCTCTCAGGTCTGAATTCAGATTGAAGCTTGATCATCAAATTCCAGATTGGAAAACTTGAACCAGACTAGATTTCCAGGTTCTTATTTTCCAGGTTTTGGTTTTGATCATGCAACCTTGAACTGAAACATTGTTTTGATATTGAGATAAACTTTTGTTTTTGATTTTCAGTTTTGTAAAGTATAAGGAAAATAATGATCTGCCTATTTCCTTTTAATTATATTTGTAAATCAAAATAAATGTGCCACTTGTAATTATTACTAACACTTGTCCATCCCTTTGTTTAAATTGCTTATAGATGTTAAAGATATCAAATTTATGTTATATCCCTCTTTTAAATCATTTTATAAATTTTGTTTTAATCTTTGTTCTCTTATGTTTACATGTTTATACAAATTATTTGCATACATTTGTATTTATTTTACTTTTACAACTTTTAAAGAGAAATGGATTTAATAAAAACAATTTGTACACATAACAATAATCATGCATATATATATTTTTTAGTTTATAAAGCTTTTGCGAATCTTATTTAAATTGAAACTATTATACATTTAAATAAATATTTATCTATATACATTAACTTCAAAATAGGTATACATATATATACTAGATAATATGATTTTTACCTTTACATAACTTTTACAATATTAATTTCAAAATATAACTTTCATATATTAAAATTAGAAAACAAATTTTGTTTATCTCTCTATATTTAAATCAAATTCAAATTATGTCATATAATCCATTTATATAAATAGATAAATATACATCTTATTCAATTTGGAAAATTCAAATACAATTTTATAAAATACTTATGTTGAATTCCAATTCAACATTCTATTTACAATAAAATTTTATTTCCAAATATTCTATTTGAAAATAAATATTTTTCTTTATTCTGGAATTTTCATATTAATTTCACAATTAAATCCAAAATTTTATATTAATGACCAATTATTTCAAAATTTAATTCCAAAGATTAAATTAATTATCAAATTATTTTTAGCTAAAATTCGGGAATGTTACATTAAGGAATAAGGAAATTCAGCTAGTGAAGGTGCAATGGGGAGATGATTTTGTAGACACCTTGTGACGACCCAAACTCGATGTCCGATAAACGACATCAAATTCGCATCGCCGGAGCTTATAACAACAATTAGATGAATATAAAACAGCGGAACAGAATCAATATCATAAATATCATCATAGTTACAACATAATATCCATACTACAACAGAGTATATAATACATACACCACAACTCTAAATACAACATCACGATAATACAACAGTGATCATATATCCAAAAGTCCTCAAATGAGAGAGGTGATAACGAACTCCCAAAAGTTAAACACCTGAAATCTCCAAAAGCTCCCAAGATATCTCCTAGATAAGAGCTCCAAAATAATGCTCCTCCAAAATACAGAAACCTACTACTAGGCTGCCCGTGTGGAAATAATAGGCAACTAGAGTTTAGGAAAGAAAACAATAAACTCCGGATCAGTCATGGGACTGGTATGAGTAAACAAAAACAACAGTTACTTTTAAAGAAACTAGATTTATAAAAAAAATCGGAATGCTTTTAAAAATAGAACAGCCATAAGACCTCCCACCACACACACAATGCAAACGCAGAATTGGAGGAGATTTCTTCTTATGACAGTTAAATATGCTTGGTACGAGAAAAGAAATTCTTTGATATTATTAGTAGTGCATAGTGAGGAAAACATTTCAAAAGTAGAATATTAATCTTATCCAGCATAGACATTTCGAACTATGCCTACTATAGCTACCATCTAAATAGTGGTGACCACCATAAGTAAATGGCTGGTTCTACAACTAAAACCGTACAGGGTTTCGTATTGGGATTGGATTTCCAACAAATGGTCAGGCCAAGGAACTTCCCATTGCCACATGAGAACGCCTCTGGAAGGACGTTCCCGAGAACCAAACCGGATCTCTGCCAACACAAGGCCGGGTTACCCCTAACTGGGTAACTACTAACACGAGTATGCCATCTCCCGGTTGTAACCAACCTTTAACCGGGGCCCCATTAACAAATCACAAAGTAATACATATATATATCTGCGATATCAACATAAGTTAAGTATCTGGGCTCCATACCATGATACCACTTCTATCCAGAAGGAAATGCGCATACCCTAAGGGGTGCTACCCCCAATAACCTTGCTGCATCTTTCCTGTTTCGACCATTCCGGGGTGTGAGGCTCGATGAAGTCTTGTTCACAAAGCTACGCTTTTCACAAAAGCCACGCTTTGATCAACAAATGATCAGCATCACTCAGCATGCCACATTACCAAATTGGGATATATTGCTGATAACCTTCAACTACATAACCTCTGAGATCGTACGTCTCAGAGAAGGGTGTTAAGCTAAGAGAATAAATTCTCCGCCACCAACAGAAATGTATTTGAAAGAAATCTGCTTTATATCTCAATTTGTAATGTCAGACATACAGTCCATACAAGTCTGTTCTGGGTTCGAACAGAACCGAAGGCACTTCCAAAGAAGTCCTTGCAATCCGGATATCCACAATCCCGATCGGATTCCCCATCACATATGGAGAACTCTATAACGGAGCAACTCGGTGCAGAGTCAATCGACAGGTCATCCTATCGCTCTCGCAAATACGCGGTCTTCAACACCGGTCTTCAAATGCTATCCATAACGTCGAATCACATATTCGAAATAGGTTATGTGACACAATGGTCCTTTCCCAGCTAATTCGAATAGTGAGTGTCAAATTTTAGAACATGTGGATGTCACTCACAAATATTCACAGGTTCGATGTGGGTTTCGGATAACCAACTGAAATCCGATTCCCTGTCGCATCGAAGTTTGAATGTCGTTTTACGGGCAACAGAGTTTTCACATCAATACAGAACAAACAAAAATCACTGTTCATCACAAAGCAATCACAGTATCACAATAGCAATATCAATGCAGTACAGAATATTTGATGATAGTAAATCATCCTCAACTTAAGTTCAATGTGATTTAATTAACTTATCCACTTGATTATTTTTATCTACTATTTAATACCAATGATTTATTCTTCGTAATAACAAATTAATTAAATCTCAATTTGACTATATTAATTTATTATTCCTTAATAAATTATCTTAATTTACCTATCAATTTTGAATTAATCAACTTAAATTATCAAATTAACAATTTCTTAATTTACAAATTATCAGATACTTGGTTGTTAATTAACCAATCTTCAAGTACGACAAAAATCCTTAATTATTTAACATCCATGGTTTTTCAAAATAATTTGTTTTTTATCTGATTTAACATTTAGAAATCTTCTTATTCGGAAATTTATTTCTACTACAACAAGCTTAAACATTAATTAACTTAAATTATCTTAATTCAATTATTTATTTAAAGTATTAATTAGATTTTAAAACGTTGTTATATATTTGTTAATTAATTAACTTGAAAACAAGTTCTCAACTCAAAACAGTTAATTGTTAATACTAATTTACCATTTTGAAACAAATTTGGATTTTAAATTATTTGAATTACATTTACACTTTAACTAACTCCAAGGTTCAAGATAGCACCATACCGAGCTAAAACTCCAGGTGCCTCGGGTTTGACCCGTGCGGTTCTTCAAATCTTCCCGTGCTTTCTCCCTTCTTCCCCACGCTCTCTTCCTTCTTCTCTGTTTTTTTTTCTCAAGTTCAAAACCTGGTAGCTTCATTTTAAAGACTCGAGCCTATGCGACGAGAATCTCAAGCAAACTTCCGAAAACCCAGAGTCTTCCCTGTTCATTCACGAGTCCATCTTCTTCTCCTTCCTGTTCTTTTTTTTTCTTTTCTTCCCACTGACACATCATCACCACCGCGCACGTGCACGGTGGTTCGCCGCAACTCTGGTGATCGCCTCGATCACCGGCAAGTCGAAAAATCGTTGCCAATGCTAAATCGAACATCAGTTCAATCGAAAATACTCGAAATCGAAAACTCGCCCCTTCATCGAACTGTAACTCGAAACCCATCGGAAAAAATCGCTTCGCCGCCACGCCTCGAGTCACCAGAAAGTTCGTGACTTCGGCCTTACCACGTCCATACCCTGAGCCATCATCTCCCTCAAAATCTTCAAACTCGATGCATTAGAGGTGGTATACGCACCTCGATTCCAAACCGTATACATTTCGAGTTTAAAACCCTAATTCGATCTCGAACTCCCAATTCACGCAATGGAAAAATTAATTTACATTTTTCCCAACATTATGAATGGTTATGCTTGCTTCAACTCAATTTTCAGCAATTTAAATTGATTTACTTACAAGAAACTGGTAAAAATTAAATTTTTATTCAAATGCAAATTTCTCTTTAAATACTAATCTAAAATTCTTCATTTTTGTTTTAAAAATCATAAATTTCAGTAGGGATTCCAGTTATGATCTTGAATCAATTTTTTATAACAATCAAATTTATCACTTTTTCACTTGATTACCTGTAAACCATGTTTCCTGCAGTAATATTTACTAATCATGTTTTAATCTACTTCGAAATTTCTGTTTGATGTTTAACATCTTGTTTTCAAAAAAAGCTTTACAATGATTTAGTTGGAAAACAAACTTAAGTTTGAATATTAACCCATCCCTGTAATTCATAACGGAGAAGAACCAGTGACAGATATATGCACAGATATATATCAACATAGAAAGCATATACAAACTATCTTTTTACAACTTCATGAACTGTTTAATTTAAACTTAAAACTTTTTAAAGAATATGTTTACTCAATTGGGAATCTTTGAAAATAGAGAACACATTGTTTTGTTTGGAAATTTGCAGTTGAAACTTCCTTCAGTAAATTACCTTTCAACTTGTAAGTATAAGGTGATGTCTTCTTTTCTTTTTAACTTCCTGTTCTTTGCTATTTTGGTTTCCTTTTTAGATTTCTGTTCTTTCTCAGTTTTGTTGAATGAAATAAAGCAGGGACTATGATTTTTATATATATACGAAGATGGTGTACATACTGCATTGTATAGGTAGGTAGAATACTGCTTTTAATATTGACTAACCCATGCTGGAGAGTAACAGCATTAATTGCAAGCACTAATTGAAGCATGTTACTTTATAAATCTACAGCATGCCGTGTTTCATGCTTTATGTTTTGATAAGTACTAAATCTAGTTTCATTGATTTGTTTTATTTTTTTATTGAGGCTTGCATACTTTAGTTCCCTGGTTTGTATATTCCTTCATTTGTTTACATTGCTATGGTTTACAGCAACTTGTTTTGTTCTTTTTGCAAGTATTATTTTATTTTTGTTTTTCTAAATGAAAGTGTTTGTTTTAACTATTTTTTTCTTATGTCTATATTTGAATGGAATAAAATTGAGTTCTTATTTAAAGTTTTTAACTATTATTATCTAAATTTCAACTTACTTTTTATTTTATTGTTTAATACAAAATCTTGTTTGTTACTTAATTTATTCATTTTTTATTTAAAACTCAAACTATCAATTATTTATTTATATTAACTTTAAAAATATTTTTATTTCTCTTGAAATTTAGTTAATTCAAATTCAAAAGTTCAAATTATTTATCGAAATTAAATTAACTAAATTCTAGAATGTTACATTATCCCCTCCTTAAGAAAATTTCGTCCTCGAAATTGAAAGAGAGAGAAATGCAAACAAATAATATACGAATTCGGAAATAAGGAAATGACTTACAGTTTAAGCCGATATATCTATTCTGCAATTGGGATATGATTTCTTCATATTATCTTCAGTCTCCCAAGTACAGTCCTGTGGATCGCCACTCCATTGAACTTTGACCAATTTCACAATCTTGTTTCTTAATCGCTTCTCTTCACGATCTACAATTTTTGTCGGTTCCCTCTTTACTGCCAAGTTGGGAGTGATTTCAAGATCCTGCTGAGCAGCTTCTTCAATAATATCATCTGGGTCGTGCACATATTTCCGAAGATTAGAAATATGGAACACATCATGTACGCCAGACAACCAGCTGGGTAGCTGCACTCGATATGCTAGAGGACCAATCCTTTCCAGAATAGGAAAAGGACCAATATAACGCGGTGCTAGCTTTCCCATTTTCCCAAACCTCAATACACCCCGCATCGGAGATACTTTTAGAAATACAGAATCTCCATCTTGAAATTCCAAATTTCTTCTTCGTCGGTCATAATAACTCTTCTGACGGCTTTGAGCAGTTAATAACTTCTTTCGAATAAAATTTACCTTCTCGGTGGCTTCTTTTATCATATCCGGTCCAAGAACAAGTCTATCACCTGATTCGATCCAGCATATAGGTGATCGACACGGACGACCATATAAAGCTTCGAAAGGAGCCATTTCTATACTGGCCTGATAACTGTTATTATATGAGAATTCAACCAGATGAAAATGGTCCTCCCAAGAACCACCAAAATCATGAACACAAGCACGCAGTAGGTCTTCTCAAATTCGGTTGACCCTCTCAGTCTGCCCATCAGATTATGGGTGATAAGCAGTACTGAAATTTAATTTCGTTCCCAAAGCGTCTTGGAATGCCTCCCAAAATCTACTAGTGAAGATCGGGTCACGATCACTTACTATACTGCTGGGAATACCATGGAGGCGAACAATTTCCTTTATATATATACATGTCAAGCATGCTGCAGTCCGAGTGGATTTAACTGGAATGAAGTGAGCAGTTTTGGTTAGACGATCCACAATAACCCAAATCGCTTCATTTCCTTTCTTGGTTCGTGGCAATCCGTCGATGAAATCCATCGATACCTGATCCCACTTCCATTTCGGTACTTCCAAAGGTTGAAGTAAACCGGCCACTTTCATTTGGTCGCTTTTGATTTGCTGACAAGTAGCACAGCGACTCACATAAATCGATATGTCTCTATTCATCGTCTTCCACCAGAAAGTTCTTTTAATATCTCGATACATTTTGTTGACTCCTGGATGGATACTAAGTTTGGACTTGTGGCATTCATCCAGTACTTCACGTTTTAGATCTGGAATGTCAGGGACACAAATTCTGCCCTTCATTCTTATAACTTCTCTATTATCTATTTCAAAACTAGTATCTTCACCCTGGCATATTCTTTTATGGATTCCTCGAAGAAACCCATCTTCTTTCTGCCGTCTTGCAATCCTTTTGAGAAGAGTAGGAGTGATAACAAGATGAGCACGAATAACATGTTTTCTACTTAAGGCGTCTGTAACTACATTGGCTTTTCCCGACGTATACAGAATATCTAAGTCATAAGATGCCAGAAATTCCAACCAACGTTGTTGTCGCAAATTTAGATCCTTCTGGGTGAAAAGATATTTCAAGGATTTATGGTCAGTGAATAATTCGAATTTTTCTCCTAAAACAAAGAGAGTTTATTAGGTATATTTCTTTAGTCAAGTTAGTTTCATAAATTTTTAGGAAAGCTGAAAAGATTCTTACCCAGAAGATAGTGTCGCCAGATTTTTAAGGCGAAAACAACAGCCAAAATTCCAAATCGTGCGTCGGGTAGTTTTTCTCATGCGGACGTAATTGTCTACTCGCGTAGGCAACTACTTTTCCATTTTGCATTAATACTGCACCTACCCCTTCACCACATGCATCAGTATAGACAGATAAGCCTTGGTTTCCGTTAACAATAGTGAGAACAAGAGCAGTGGTCAATCTCTTTTTCAACTCCTGAAAAACTTCTTCACATTCTGAAGTACAGATGAACTTTGCATTTTTCATTTTTAGCTTAGTCAGCGGACTAGCCAACTTAGAAAAATCTTGAACGAATTTTCGGTAATAGCCTGCTAAACCCAAAAAGCTTCGAACTTCTTTTGAAGTAGTGGGTTGTTTCAAATCAAGAATAGCAGAAATTTTGCTTGGATCTACCGAAATTCCTTCTTCATTAACAATTTGGCCAAGGAATTTGACTTCATTGACCCAAAAGTGGCATTTGGAAATTTTTGCATATAGAACATTTCTCCTCAATATTTGCAATACGATTTTAAGATGTTCGACATTCTCTTCTTTAGTCTTGGAATAGATCAAAATATCACCAATGAATACAAGCACAAATTTATTCAAAACTTCCCGAAACACACGAGTTATAAGATCTACGAAGTATGCTGGAGCATTGGTTAGCCCGAAAGGCATAACTAACCATTCATAGAACATATCAGGACCTCTAAAAGCGGTCAAATGGACACAATCTTCGGTGATTCGTAGTTGATGGAATCCTTGGGCTAGATCCATTTTTGAAAAGAAACGAGCGCCATGAAGTTGGTCGAATAAATCATCAATTCTGGGCAGTGGAAATTCATTTTTGAGAGTTTGTTTATTTAGATCGCGGTAATCTACACACAATTTCAAAGATTCGTCTGATTTAGCAACAAATACGACGGCTGAGCCCCATTCAGAAACACTGGGTCGAATTAATCCTTTTGCTCATAGTTCATCAGTTTAATGAACCAATTCAATCTTTTCCCTGGGTGCCATCCTGCGACTTGCATGAACAACAGGACGAACATTAGGTACAAGATCAATTCAGAATTCTATTTGTCGTTGAGGAGGTAAAGATTTCACTTCTTCAAATACGTCGGAAAAATCCCAAACAACAGGTATAGATTGCAAAGCGGGTTCAAGATATCCCAAGGTATACATCAATCTATCTCTCCTTGGAATTGGATCCTCACAAGAGATTTCAATAAAATTTCCAAGGTTCGTTTGGACTAAAACTGTCCGATTATTACAATCCAATATAGCTTCGTATCTCGATAACCAGTTCATACCGAGTAAGATTTCAAATTCATTAAATTCGAGGACAAAAAGGTTGATAGGAAATTGATAGCTAGCATATGAAATAGGAACTCTCTTACAATATGAACAAAGATTTGCGGGACCTCCAACCGGATTTTCACGCAAATAGGATCGTCAACAAATTTAGTTTTAAGTCCTAATTCATTTATGGTTTGTTGAGAGATAAAGCTATGTGAAGCTCCTGTGTCAAATAAAACTCTAACAATTCTATTATAAATAGTAAGGTTACCTTCCAAAACACTTTTCCCTTTATCAGCTTTTGAAGTTGAGGGGTCCTTCTTTATGATATAAACTTTTGCCACATGCGCTGGCTTCATCACTAGGCAACCTTTAACTACATGTCCAGGCTTGTGACAATTGTAACATTCTTTAGTTGGCTTCTTCGGTTTTGGGCAGTTATTTGTATAGTGGCCCTTCTCTTTGCAGTTGTAACAAGTGACATTTTCTGCTACGCTTCCTTGAATGCTCCTCTTCTTCTTGTTGCCCTTGCCAAGGTTTCTTGCCTCCAAATTTCCTCTTTTTACAATTTTGACTACCTGAATTTCCTTTCTCTTCCGGGGCTTCTTACACATCAAGGGTAGCGTATCTGTACCCAATATCAACTAAATATGAAAAAGATTCCTTAACGTGGCCCGTCATTCTTTCATGGAATTTCTTATTCATCCCGCGAATGAATCTTTCGTTCTTCTTTAAAGGCATATTCACCGATTCGGGACCAAAACGAGACAACTCATTAAATCTGTTCAGATACTCTTCAAATGATAAACTTCCCTGCTTCAGGTCCATGAATTCCTGATACATTCGAGAAATTCTGGCTGATGGCAGATATCGCTTCTCAAACACTTCTTTGAAATTTTTCCAAGAAAACTCATCTTCTTGCTTATCTACCGTGACTGTCTCCCACCAAGCTGAAGCTTCATCTTGCAGTTGCCAAGAAGCTATGAGTCGCTTCTGATCGTCCTCCAATTTTAGCCCTTTGAAGATTTTCTCACACGATCGTATCCATGCTTGAGCCTCAACAATCGACTCTTTGCCGTTGAACGGCTTACCACCAAGTCTCGAGAAACTTTTATGTAAATCAGCTAGATTCGACTGTTGCTGAGCTGCCACTATTGCCGTTGGGGGACCTTGATCAGGTGCTGTGGCACCTCCTTGACCCCTAACTCTTCCTTTTCGTCCGCTCATTTCTTACTATCTGTAATTAGTAAGAAAATTGATTTAAATACACGAACAAATATCTTAAGGAATATCAGAAGCAAAAGAAACAGACTAATAAATTTAGAGTTTCAGTCTCGGTTATACTCATCCTAGGGCATACTTCACCCTATCCCTAATGAGCCATCTAATGTGTTATACACCGTAGCTAAATTTCTTACTCAACCAACAGCTCTGATACCACTTGTGACGACCCAAACACGATGTCCGATAAACGACATCAAATTCGCATCGCCGGAGCTTATAACAACAATTAGATGAATATAAAACAGCGGAACAGAATAAATATCATAAATATTATCACAGTTACAACATAATATCCATACTACAACAGAGTATATAATACATACACCACAACTCCAAATACAACATCATGATAATACAACAATGATCATATATCCAAAAGTCCTCAAATGAGAGTGGTGATAACGAACTCCCAAAAGCTAAACACCTGAAATCTCCAAAAGCTCCCAAGATATCTCCTAGATAAGAGCTCCGAAATACTGCTTCTCCAAAATACAGAAACCTGCTACTAGGCTGCCTGTGTGGAAATAATAGGCACCCAGAGTTTAGGAAAGAAAACAATAAACTTCGGATCAGTCATGGGACTGGTATGAGTAAACAATAACAACAGTTACTTTTAAAGAAACTAGATTTATAGAAAAAAATTCGGAATGCTTTTAAAAATGGAACTACTATGAGACCTCCCGCCACACACACAATGCAAATGCAGAGTTGGAGGAGATTTCTTCTTATGATAGTTAAATATGCTTGGTACGAGAAAAGAAATTCTTTGATATTATTACTTGTGTATAGTGAGGAAAACATTTCAAAAGTAGAATATTAATCTTAGCCAGCATAGACATTTCGAACTATGCCTACTATAGCTACCATCTAAACAGTGGTGACCACCATAAGTAAAGGCAGGTTCTACAACTAAAACCGTACAGGGTTTCGTATTGGGAATTGGATTTCCAACAAATGGTCAGGCCAAGGAACTTCCCATTGCCACATGAGAACGCCTCTGGAAGGTCGTTCCCGAGAACCAAACCGGATCTCTGCCAACACAAGGCCGGGTTACCCCTAACTGGGTAACTACTGACACGAGTATGCCATCTCCCGGTTGTAACCAACCTTTAACCGGGGCCCCATCAACAAATCACAAAGTAATACATATATATATCTGCGATATCAACATAAGTTAAGTATCTGGGCTCCATACCATGATACCACTTCTATCCAGAAGGAAATGCACATACCCTAAGGGGTGCTACCCCCAATAACCTTGCTGCATCTTTCCTGTTTCGACCATTCCGGGGTGTGAGGCTCGACGTAGTCTCGTTCACAAAGCTACGCTTTTCACAAAAGCCACGCTTTGATCAACAAATGATCAGCATCACTCAGCATGCCACATTACCAAATTGGGATATATTACTGATAACCTTCAACTACATAACCTCTGAGATCGTACGTCTCAGAGAAGGGTGTTAAGCTAAGAGAATAAATTCTCCGCCACCAACAGAAATGTATTTGAAATAAATCTGCTTTATATCTCAATTTGTAATGTCAGACATACAGTCCATACAAGTCTGTTCTGGGTTCGAACAGAACCGAAGGCACTTCCAAAGAAGTCCTTGCAATCCGATATCCATAATCCCGATCGGATTCCCCATCACATATGGAGAACTCTATACCGGAGCAACTCGGTGCAGAGTCAATCGACGGGTCATCCTATCGCTCTCGCAAATACCCGGTCTTCAACACCGGTCTTCAAATGCTATCCATAACGTCGAATCACATATTCGAAATGGGTTATACGACACAAAGGTCATTTCCGGCTAATTCGTATAGTGAGCGTCAAATTTTAATACATGTGGATGTCATTCACAAATATTCACAGGTTCGATGTGGGTTTCGGATGACCAACTGAAATTCGATTCCCTGTCGCATCGAAGTTTAAATATCGTTTTACGGGCAACAGGGTTTTCACATCAATACAGAACAAACAAAAATCACTGTTCATCACAAAGCAATCACAATATCACAATAGCAATATCAATCCAGTACAGAATATTTGATGATAGTGAATCATCCTCAACTTAAGTTCAATGTGATTTAATTAACTTATCCACTTGATTATTTTTATCTACTATTTAATACCAATGATTTATTCTTCATAATGACAAATTAATTAAATCTCAATTTGACTATATTAATTTATTATTCCTTAATAAATTATCTTAATTTACCTACCAATTTTGAATTAATCAACTTAAATTATCAAATTAACGATTTCTTAATTTACAAATTAATCGGATATTTGGTTGTTAATTAACCAATCTTCAAGTACGACAAAAATCCTTAATTATTTAGTTAATTATAATTATTAATTTAATCATCTATGGTTGTTTTCCAAAATAATTTGTTATTTATCTGATTTAACATTTAGAAATCTTCTTATTCAGAAATTTATTTCTACTACAACAAGCTTAAACATTAATTAACTTAAATTATCTTAATTCAATTATTTATTTGAAGTATTAATTAGATTTTAAAATGTTGTTAAATATTTGTTAATTAATTAACTTGAAAACAAGTTCTCAACTCAAAACAGTTAATTCTTAATACTAATTTACCATTTTAAAACAAATTTGGATTTTAAATTATTTGAATTACATTTACACTTTAACTAACTCCAAGGTTCAAGATAGCACCATACCGAGCTAAAACCCCAGGTGCCTCGGGTTTGACCCCTGCGGTTCTTCAAATCTTCCCGTGCTTTCTCCCTTCTTCCCCACCCTCTCTTCCTTCTTCTCTGTTTTTTTATCTCAAGTTTAAAACCTGGTAGCTTCATTTTAAAGACTCGAGCCTATGCGACGAGAAACTCAAACAAACTTCCAAAAACCCATAGTCTTCCCTGTTCATTCACGAGTCCATCTTCTTCTCCTTCCTGTTCTTTTTTTTCTTTTGTTTCCACTGACACATCATCACCACCGTGCACGTGCACGGTGGTTCGCCGCGACTCTGGTGATCGCCTCGATCACCGGCAAGAAGAAAAATCGTTCCCAATGCTAAATCGAACATCGGTTCGATCGAAAACACTTGAAATCGAAAACTCGCCTCTTCATCGAACTGTAACTCGAAACCCATCGAATAAAATCGCTTCGCCACCACGCTTCGAGTCACTAGAAAGTTCGTGACTTTGGCCTTACCACGTCCATACCCCGAGCCATCATCTCCCTCAAAATCTTCGAACTCGATGCATTAGAGGTGGTATACGCACCTCGTTTCCAGACCGTATACATTTCGAGTTTAAAACCCTAATTCGATCTCGAACTCCCTATTCACGCAATGGGAAAATTAATTTACATTTTTCCCAACATTATGAATGGTTATGCTTGCTTCAACTCAATTTTCAGCAATTTAAATTGATTTACTTACAAGAAACTGGTAAAAATTAAATTTTTATTCAAATGCAAATTTCTCTTTAAATACTAATCTAAAATTCTTCATTTTTGTTTTAAAAATCATAAATTTCAGTAGGGATTCCATTTATGATCTTGAATCAATTTTTTATAACAATCAAATTTATCACTTTTTCACTTGATTACCTGTAAACCATGTTTCCTGCAGTAATATTTACTAATCATGTTTTAGTCTACTTTGAAATTTCTGTTTGATGTTCTAACATCTTGTTTAAAAAAATTTTTACAGTGATTTAGTTGAAAAACCAACTTAAGTTTAAATATTAACCCATCCCTGTAATTCATAACGGAGAAGATCCAGTGCCAGATATATGCACAGATACATATCAACATAGAAAGCATATACAAACTATCTTTTTACAATTTCATGAACTGTTTAATTTAAACTTAAAACTTTATAAAGAATATGTTTACTCACTTAGGAATATTTGAAAACAGAGAACACTTTGTTTTGTTTGGAAATCTGTAGTTGAAACTTCCTTCAGTAAATTGCCTTTCAACTTGTAAGTATAAGGTGATGTCTTCTTTTCTTTTTAACTTCCTGTTCTTTGCTATTTTGTTTTCCTTTTTAAATTTCTGTTCTTTCTCAGTTTTGTTGAACGAAATAAAGCAGGGACTATGATGTTTATATATATACGAAGATGGTGTACATACTGCATTGTATAGGTAGGTAGAATACTGCTTTTAATATTGACTAACCCATGCTGGAGAGTAACAGCATTAATTGCAAGCATTAATTGAAGCATGTTACTTTATAAATCAACAGCATGCCGTGTTTCATGCTTTATGTTTTGATAAGTACTAAATCTTGTTTCATTGATTTGTTTTATTTTTTTATTGAGGCTTGCATACTGTAGTTCCTTGGTTTGTATATTCCTTCATTTGTTTACATTGCTATGGTTTACAGCAACTTGTTTTATTCTTTTTGCAAGTATTATTTTATTTTTGTTTTTCTAAATGAAAGTGTTTGTTTTAACTATTGTTTTCTTATGTCTATATTTGAATGGAATAAAATTGAGTTCTTATTTAAAGTTTTTAACTATTATTATCTAAATTTCAACTTACTTTTTATTTTATTGTTTAACACAAAATCTTGTTTGTTACTTAATTTATTCATTATTTATTTCAAACTCAAACTATCAATTATTTATTTATATTAACTTTAACAATATTTTTATTTCTCTTGAAATTTAGTTAATTTAAATTCAAAAGTTCAAATTATTTATCGAAATTAAATTAACTAAATTCTGGAATGTTACACACCTCTTGGGAAGCTGAAGAGAAGATTCGTTCTTTCTATCCTCATCTTTTTGGTAGTGAGTTTTTACAGTTTCCTATTTTCATCTTTAGTTTTGAAAGGTTCTTTCCTTTATTATCCTTTGGGAGGTTAGAACTTAGGATTTAACCTATGGATGGTAGAATTAGATGTAAACGTATTATTAGAACATGTTATGAATGATGTACGCTAGTGAGTGCAAATGTTTGCTAGTGGATGCTAATGGACACATATAGGTACACTAGGCACTATTATTCTTTAGGGATCGGCCTAACTAGGATGCTACAGCATACGCATATGCATATGGACGTGCGCGCATTTTTATCCTAATTTTCATGGCTGTTATAAATGGATATTTAACACATTATTGTTGCATTTGGATAATGTATATAGCACGCATATAGAACTATCTGTTATCATTAGGGAATTTTTGCACTCATTTGGATACATGGAACAAACATGATTTCAAAAAAATTTGTTAAATGAGTTAGTGGACCGCCTAATCTTTTGCATTAGTTGGGGACATTAACACTACACTAATTGCGTAATTATCATAAATCGCATTAGAAAAACTTAAGGACAATGGATGTAATGAGTGATGATTGAGTAGTTGGTTGCAGAACTTGGATGAAATCTTTTATTTCATTCGTCTATCCTTAGATATTTCAGTAACGAAATCTTTTGAGGAGGGGAGAATGTAACAACCCAAAACTTTAACCCGTGATAATTAATTCGTTAATTAACTAAATTATAAAATAACTTCGTGAAATTATCAGAATTGGGCATTGTGTCCGCGGTAATTTTTTGGTTAATTTTCATATATAGAAGGTCAGTATGCGAATGAAAATGAACGAGATATGAATTAAAAAAAATAAGCAGAATATATATATAGGCCAGGTCGACCTCCTGGTGGACCGGCCTGTGTTCAGGAACGAAGAAAATTTTCTTCGTTCCAAAGGCTTCCTATGACGTGTTTTTCTGTCTTTATTTCAATCCGTTCTTTCTATTATTGCATCCGATGGCTTCTATGTAGCCTATGATGTGGTTGCATCCTATTCAATCCCCAAATCCAATGGTCTGAGATCCACTTCTACCCTTATAAATAAAATTCAGGGTCTAACACTTTTTCTCATTCCAAGATTTTCTCCAATTGGGTTCACCTATTCAGGAAGGACCCTAAGTGGAATAATTATTCAAGGTGAATATCGTTTTAGAAAAAAATATTTAACAACCCCAAGTGGATCCGTGAAGGCCTAAAGGGAAGAGCTAGGGACCCAAGGTGAGTGATTGTAATTATTCTAAATTTCTTGAAGTAATTTAAAATAATAGGATTTCCAATAGTTGTAGTTTTCGGAGTAACCATTTTAGTAATTTATTTACAGTTTTTAGAAATATTTTCAATTAATTTTAGTTTATTTCTCGCTTTTCCAATTATTTGCAGTTTGTTTATAGTATTTTAGTTTATTTATTGTTATTTATGCATTAGTTACATCTTCTTCTTACGCCTTAGATTTCCTTCTATTTTAAGTTTCCTTTTATTTCTCATTCTTCTTCTTCACATGTGGATTAGATTAGAATTAATGCGAAATTGTATTAAATTATAAGAAATATGAAATAATGGAATATAAAATGTAAATTATAAAGACTATAATATAAACGGAATTGAACTGAAATTATGCCTAATTATGATATTAATTGGATTAAATTAAAGAGATTGGCATAGTTATAACTTAAAATTATAACAAAAAAGAATAAAGGAAGAAAAGAAGCTTATTTTCACACTTAGACCATGGGTAGTAATAAGCATGATTATAACGTAGGTTATAATAAGAAATAGAACAGAATAAGGCATATTTTGAGACTTAGGAAAAATTAATAAGCATAGATAGTAAGCACAAGAGTAAAGGCTTATTTATATAATCTATCTAAGTTAATAAGCAAAGAAATAAAGTAGGACCTGTACCAAATAGCATTCCCCTATATTTTTGTGGGTACGGTGTTTCACATAAAATTGAAGTGAGACGAGGGGAATGATTATGCTCGTAGTGGTAGTAATTGGTCAATATAGAGATGTTCAAATCATGAAGGATTTGGACAAGGGCGCTATTAGATATTGTTTGGATGACAGGCCAGTATCGGCAGCATTCCATTATATTTTCTATATACACGGTGTTTCGTATAATCTTAAAGTGAGATGAGGGTCACGCTTATGCTAACTCAATGTAATATTACGACCCAATATGCGGAGCAACAGGTAGCATGAGCATGGTATTAGTTACTCGTGTGACTTCCATTTTGGTGCAAAGTAATCGCTCTGAGTTCCAAGTGGTTAGTATGTGTTTCTTTCGTAGACACCATTGCCTTCTTGTAGGGAGATGTGTATCGTCTAGTCCACAATCGGTGCTTTTTGTATCTTTCATAGTTACCATTGGCTGCTACGTAGGGTGTTATCTATGGTCTAGTCTGTAGTAACTTCTATGGAGTAGCTGGCCGATCATAGGGTAAAATTAGGATTTCAGCCTAATTATAAGATTAGAAATTCAGTCTAATCAAGCAGCTATTAAAGACAAATGCAAAGAATCAAAGTTGACATATCATATCAATTGTAATAGTTTAATAGTATTTTCCTGTTTATCTCTATGCTACTTCCTTTGTTTCTTTTGTATATACTTTAACTATTGAAGAGTCTACATTTACTTTGCTTAAAGATTCCATTAGTTACTATCACTCAGCAGACTTTTAATCTGATCCACTCCTCTATTTTCCCTTTTTCCCTATAGGCAATCAAGAGAGAGGGCTGTAGATCGCAGTTGCTTGGATGTTTTTTGGAGAAGATCTCTACCACGTATTTCTTTTATTCTAGCTTGAACTCTTTTTGTGTATCAGCTTATTATGAGGAATAATATGTACTCTGATTTAGAGACTATGAGTTTTATTTCATGTGATATTTTGGTTTTGAGACATGTATGTGATATTTAGTATTTGACTTATTTGGTTTATGAGAAATAATGTAGCATTTGTTTTACATAGGTATTATTTTAATTTCCGCTATTTCTACATATTTTTGTCTTCTGAATCTTAGTCTTTGTTAGTTTCAATTATACCTACAACGCGCCACGCCTTTTATTGTGTCCTATTGGGTATATTAAGGAGTGTTGGATGTTTCATGTGCATTACTGTTATACAACTATTTTCGAATGTAGCATTTTGGCATTTAAATCACATTTAATCAAAGTTACAAATAATGTTAACATCATTTAATAAGAGATTTCTCTTCGATTTATACAATTCCTTCCAAATGTAGTCATGTTTTTTGACATTACATATGCAAAGTAGACAATGTTGTTTACCTTGTACTAAAACTTCATTGACATCATCTGTTGAACATTACAAAGTTGATTTTATAGAATTATTTGAAATTGTTGCATTTAGCATAATTACTACAATTGTAAGTTGTAATTAATTTTCAACCGTGGTGTTTGATAAGTTACATTTAATTCATACAGTTATTTGTACATAAGTATAATGCAATGATTGTCAAATATTGTAAGTAAAGCATTATAACAATTTTTATTAATTGTTTTTCTAATTTCAACATATTTTACAAAGAATATAGAGATACATACATGTATAAATTAAAACATTGATTTCCTAAAGATAAATGACAATAATACTATCCATTGAACCAACAATATGGTTTTGAATAAAGAAACATCGTATATTTCCAACTTAAAATTTATTTAACACCAAAATGCCTTGGTGCATGATTTGGCTTAAAAACCAAAGATTGTGCACACTGGATCAACTTGATAACTTAATGCAAAAAATGCTAGTTTGATGTTTACATATGGAGAGAAATGACTCAAAATTTAGATGCAGTAGCTTCCAAGATAGCTTCTACTCCTATATTATGCGCAACATAGAAATTAGTAATGCTAATTATCACAACGCCTTACGGACATGAAAAAAGTGAGGACCAAAAATAAAAAAATAATTATCACAATGTGTAGCAGTAGTGTTGGCTATTAAAGATATAGGAGGCGAAATAGGTCGATCGGCATGGGAGGGATTACGACAAGTTGTAAAAACATCTGGATTTTCTAAAGCAAGAAAATTGGAGGTGGAGCCACTATTGTAAGTTGAAATCATCATAAGAGGATAACCAACATAATAGTTATAATATTATCTCATAAAAAAGCAATACAATTGATACACTTCACTGTAATTGATCAAATTCAAAGTTGTTGATTACTGTTTGATTTACAAATAAATGTAATCCTATAAATACAAGTCATATCTTTAATTTGGATGCTTAGAAAAATGCACAATTCCTACATACAAAAAAAATAGTTATATACTCTATAGTTTCTTATTTATTTCTATCGAATTGCCTTCCAAGTTGTAAATCCTATTATACAGACAAACTACCATTACAATCAAACTTGAAGTTACCCAAAGACAATATCTTTCCCTAAATACTCTCAAAATTTGATTTTACTATATTAGAATATGTCCAACGAGACATTCACATATTGGAAATTTGAATAATATTAGGATTCTGATTATTTTGAAACAAATTTAAATTGACCGGTGATTTTTTTCATCAAAAACTTGTTACTGAGAATTTGTATGCACATCTCATACATTGCAAAAGAATAAAAAACATATCATTTTCAAACTAAATTGCCAATCATGCAAGTCATGTTCCATTTATATGCCATGTTTAAGTTTACACGTAAGTCATGTTCCGTTTTTGGTGGAGCACTTAACACGGTCGTAGTGCTGCTAAGCACAGCTGCGTTGTTGGGCTGCTGTGCTTAGCTATGAGCACAATGCAGCAATAGAGCATAGTGCTGCTTTGCTCAACTGTCAGCACAGTCTTGCAGTGCTCAGTAGTGTAGCCGTGCTTAAGATTCTAATAAGCTAAGTTTTCTAAAGGTCAATAATGTTTTATTCCTTTGTCATGTTGCTTAATGCAAATACTCTAATTCTGATAACCAATAATCATCAAAATTGCAAGTCATGTATGAATTCATAGTACCTAAAAGCTGGTTGTATAATGGTACATTCACACGTACCATTGACTTATTACCATGTTAATTATACTAATACTATTATTTAAATATCATAAGAAAGGGGTAAAAATAAAATACAAAAGACAGAAAATGTGGCAAAGAGAAAGAAAACTCTTCTTGGGTTAAACCATTGTAATGATCCGAAATTTTTAACTATTTTAAACAATTGAATTTAATATGATTATTGAACAAAAATAGTTGAAAATAGAAATTTATGTTTTACTTATGTAATTATATAATATGAACTTGAATAGAATTTTGAAATAACAATTACGATAAGATTTAACGTAATTTGTTGTATTAGAATGAGTTCAATATCTTGAATGCGTTTATAATCAATAGCTGGAAATGAATAATAAATGTTGAATTATTCAGATGAAAATAAAATAATTGTTTCATAACTAAAATTCGTTTCAAATTCAAAATATTAGAAATTATTTAAATAATTGAATCCTGAACTTAATGTGAATGAAATTGATTTGTATAGTTGACTTAAGTTTTATTTAAGCTAAATTAAAATTTTAACTTTTAAATTTGATTTTAAACAGGATTAAATTGAAATTGGAATTTGCTTGTTTTGGTTAACATGTAAAAATAGTCTTTTTGGGCATTATTTCGCATTTTGATGAAACTAGTTTCATCGGATCCGTTATAGTGAATTATTATATGATTTCAAGTTTCATAGCGATTAGACTTATCATCTGGCCGTGCGAGCTTGAAACGCATAGAAATCAATTACAGGAATTTAGTTAAAATAAGTCGATTTTGAAAAGCTATCTTCTAAAAATGATGGAATTGGCTCTCTATATATGTTCCACTGTATCCGGAATAGGGGTATAACCTATAGAATACCAGGTGGCACACTTAGCTTGGAGTTCAAATTTTTTACCGATAAATCGGGTCGGAAATTTATGTATAAGGCCACATTCTACTTCACTTTCAAAAACCCTAAACATCCACCACTTTGTTATAACAATTTCAATGGTCGAATCGCCTCTTCTTCTTCACTCGGTTTCTCCTCTTCCATTCAATGAAATCACACGGCCCAAAAGGAAAACATGGAAAGCTCGATGAGCTCTATGTTGTGGACGGTTTGATTGTTGATTGGAGGAGTGAGGAGACTAGGAATTAGCCTTAAATTTCGTGGCTAGGTCTGCGTTTTTCATCGTCGACGTCGATCTACATGTAGCGGTGCCTGAAGGAAAGTTGTGGATCAAGGTGAGGGCTACATGCTACTGGAGTTTGATGTTCTATCATTATTTGTGACGGTGGCAAAATGGGTCGGATCGACGCAACTTGGTGGGTTGGTTTGCTCAAACGGCGGCAAGACGGAGCATCGGATATGTAGTGGAGGACGGGTCTTGATCTGCGGCGTTTACGGTGAAGATGTGGCTATTGGCCAGGGACTGGCCTGGCAGCGGCGGCGAAGATTGATGGCGAGGTCATGAATTCGAATGTCGTGATCTGGGTTGAGGGAGATAGGTTTTGCAGCTAATTGTGGTAACTAAACCTTAATTACTAATTAATTAATTTTTTATTTAATTAAATTCAAATTTTAATAAATGCATATCTTCTTCATGCGAGGTCGGATTCGAGGGAGACAATACGCGTTGCGATCGTATCGACGAAGTCTACGTCATGGAGTTAGATTGGAATTTATTTGAGTCTGAAAAAAATTTAGTTTCAAATAAAGGTGAGTGTTTTTAACCACTCATGAAATACTAAATTATTCTAATATTAGTTAAATTTATACCATGAAGTGATTTATTTTTATTGATTGTTGTTTGGTAAATTTAACTGACGTTTAAATTGATACGAATTGAACTGATACGAATTTAAATTGACAATTAAATTTGAAATTGAAATTCTAGTGAAACACCCGATATCGATAACTAGCTAACTGTCATGATTTACTGGTGATTTGGATGTTGTTTCTGTCAAGATTTATTGGTTGATTTGGATGTTGTTTGTGGTAGATGTCTATTGGTTGATGTATTGGATGATTTTGCCATTTATTTATTTATATATACCATTATCACCGTGCATATTATTGACAGTATATAAAACTGTTATTTGAATTATTTCGAATAAATTAAGAAATTATTTGAATGATATATGACACTTTGATTTGGATTGAAATGATATATATCCATCCATGCAATTAGAATTGTATTAACTATTCACTTGTCCTGTAATGACGTATTTTTCTATGCAGTCTAAGTTGACAATAAACTGCACATGTCAACTCAAATTGAACAAAAAGGTGGATTGTTAGAGATTAAAGAAGCGAGGTAGAAGATAGAAGATCTAATAATAAACAAACAATCTCACAACGGGACGAAATAACATATATTAATCACATAAAAGTCATTTCAAAACTGATACATCAAAGTCATACTAATACAATTTCTAACCTAAGATAGTCATAACAGCATGTCCTTACATAACCGATACAAGATACATATAATATAGTGGACACAAAATCATAACTAGTTATCGATGAAGCCACTTGCTCCAAGCTCCTCCAAAATACACCCGTAAGAAACATGCACTACTTAGCTGCCCATAAAAATTTGAGCGCCTAAGAGTTTTAGGGAAAGAAAGTAAAACTCTTGGTTAGACATGGGTTTGGTGTGAGTAAATTCAAAAAATTTAATTATTACTTTGAAAATGTAACGACCCATAAATTTCAAAGGCTTTTAATAATGTTAATAATTGAGTTTTGTGAATTTTTAAATAATAAAATTTCGAAATGAAAATTTGATATTTGGAATACGTCTATTTTAACATAACAAGTGGTAAATTTTCATCTGATAATATTGAAGTATTTTTATTGTATAATTTTGTTCAAATTTAAATCAGTTAAAAATTAATGATAATAAAATGTTTTCCAAACTTGAATATTTTTATATAATAAATTTGTAAATCATCTTCTGAGTGAGATGTTCTCTTTCGTTTTCCTAAATTTCGACTGCTATTATTCCATCTATCTTATTTTCGATAAAATAGCAGCATTTTCGGTACCGATATCGACTTTTGATAGGATCATCGTATCGTCGATATCTGTACACCATTCTTTTCGTCTCATTGTGCTCATCTCCGCATTATACTTATTTCTATATTTAAGGTCCAGTACGCGACGAAAACAATAATCTGTTCATTGTAACGGTACCATAAACTGTAGCTTTACTACTTCCTTCGGTTTCAAAATTTGAAACGTGTTGTCCAATCAAGAAATTAATTGCTTTAATAATTTTTTACGAATCAATGCTTCTGACCATTGCTATTTCTTTACTTTGATGTTGCTGCTGACCTTTGATTTGGCTGCACTGTTCATTTCAAGGAAAGAATATATAAGTTTCTTTACTATAGCTCTCTGTCTCTCTCTCCATTATTTTTGAAGCACTTCTCTTTCTCCAGAAAAAATCATCAAAGCTTTTCCATCACCCTTCGTCCCTCGAGCAGCTCCTCCTCCTCGCGAAACCGGCCTCGCCACCACCCAAGCCCAGCTAAATCACCCATGCCATCAACGTGATTAGCTTCCACGTACCTCTTTCCTTGTCCTAAAAAATACTCCCTTATTTTGTAAACCCATCATCCTCCATTTTGGCACCATGTTTCCCCGATCCACCCGCCTCGGCCTATCTTACATCCACCATTTTTCGTGCGCCGACGAGCTCAATCCTTCCACCTCCATCTTGTCGCCTTTTCTGGGCAATGTTTGTAAGCTACTTTGCCTTGTTTTGATATTGTATCTATTGGCCTTCTCTGTATTTAAGATGTTTTACTATATGATATATATATATATATGCAGGTATTATAAGGTACTATATATATATATCATACTATTATTTTAGTCTATATAAAATATGTGTGTGTGTGTATATATATATATATTTGTTAGTATTTAGATATTAAGGTGTGTATCAATTAGCTTACATATGATATATCTATTTACTATATATATATAGGCAATTTTTAGTATTGTTGTTTGTATTATATATAGTATAAAGTTTTGATTCTTCTACTCTATATGAGTTATAAAGTGTATATATGTATGTGTAAAAGTATTTAAATATCAGACTCAGTTTTTTGTAATTTACCAGTAAAGTATATATATACTAGTTGTATTGGTTTATACTATTAATATATTTTGCTATGATCCGTGAATCCTATATATACAAGCTATATAAGGGCTTACTTTAAGTTTTATAACAGACTTGCTTATACATAGTGTTGTATGTATTTGAAAAGAACAGTGGAAATAAATATTTTTGTTAATTATAAGAGCGTATAAGTTATTTGGTTTAGTTATAGATATATTATAGGAATTTGTATATTAACTTTAGTACACGTTTTTTTACATGGTTATATTAGTTTATATACATATCTGTTTATAAGTGTTATATATATAGTTTGCAATAGTATGTTAGTTATGTGTATAAGTATGATTTTGTTTTTGTACTTTTCCTTTATACAGTTTCTATAGATTTATACGCATAGTATTCATATATATATATATATATATATATATATATATATATATATATATATATATATATATAGGTCGGTTTAAACTTTTGGTGTCTTATTGCATATGTACATTTCCTATATATATAATAATAACTTATTTTGGATATTTGGAAATAGTTAATTATACATTGTTATATATATATATATTTGCTGGTGGCTATTTTAATGTATATGTTTAAAGAGTACTTTAGAATATGATTTGATGCTATAACATAAATTGTTGTAAAGGATTCTATTTCTGATTATTTTTTCTGAAAAAGATATATATAAAGTTCCATATCTGTATAGTTACTCGTATCTATATAATTAGTCGTGAGTTTAAATTTTTGTACCTGCATATAGATTTATATATGTAGTATGTGGGATCGTACATATGTGCTTACATTTGGTTAAGGCATGTATATGTTAGACGATTCTTTTATGTAAGTATTGATTTAAATGTATATTTATATACATTAGTTATATAAACAATTATATCTTAGTCTGGTCTTTAAATTTATGCATAGAGACATTGATGTGTTTGAATTGATTATTAATTTGAAATTCATGTTTAAGTTGATTATTGTATATATATAGACATTTTTCAAATGAAAAAACATAATGTATGTAAGTATTTTGCTTTTTTATATATAATATGTATTTATTTAAAATTTTATTATGTATATATGTTAAGATTTTAATATATGTGTTTTGATTTAAAACAATGATTTTTAATTATATATATGTTATTTTAATATTTGTTTAAAATTAATATTAATTTCAAGAAAGTATTAATAACAATAGTATATATATTCCATTTATATCAAGCTGATTCAAAATTGTTCTCATCAATCCCAGCCCTACTTTGATCGCCAAATTCGTGCCAATCCAGCTCTGCTTTGGAATTCGTAGCTTAATATGTTGTCCATCTATCTAACCTCGGAAGGTGAGCAATCACTCATGATTAATATTCTTATATTTATTAAATTTAATTTCAGTTGAAACAGCAATTGAAATATACTGCTAAATTGAACTGTTAATTATTTAAACTGTTATATATGATATGCATTTATATGTAATTCTTCACCTGTGGGGTATGACACCATATCCTGTTATATTGTTATTGATGAGATATGCCTGCTATTATTATTGTTATATCTGTTATCACTCTACAACTTCCCTGTTGTATAGAATTCCCTATGGGTTGAAATGATACATACCCGAACGATCTATAGAATAGGAGAAAATCGTTATGGGTTGAAATGATAGACCCAGGCAATTTTCATTTAATTGAATTTAGGATTGTGGGTTGAAATGATAAATACCCGTGTATATTTAAGTTACGGATTGAAATGATAAATATCCATATCACTTGACCATAGGATAGAAAATTATATACTGACACCATTGGTCTATATATAAGTATTTTGAAATTATTTCTATGGTTTGGAAAGAAATGTATGGTTTAATAAATTGGAGGAAATATTTAGTCTATTTGTAAATTTGGCGTTTATTTAAATGATATTGGATCTATTAAGTGAATGTTCCAAAACTAGATAATAATGAAGTTGATTTAGGATATATATGTAATTATCAAATTTACTTTTGAAAATGTTGAATATTTAAAGCTTTGAAAGATTTTGAAATTTAATGGTTTATTTTGTGGTTCAAATCTGTATTTGAAATGTACATAATTTGAATTTGTTTATTTTAGAAACTGAATTGAATTGAAATTGATAAATTGCGATTGAATTAAATTTGAATTTGGAATTTGAGTTGATTTTAATCGATTTGTGAAATTTGAGAAAATTATAAATATTGTATTTCATAAATTATTTAATATATATACTATTATAATATAAAAACTATTTCTAATATAAACTATTTTAATTTACTAATTATTTTAATATAAACTATTTATTTTATAAACTATCTTATTTTATGTACTATTATTAAACCGTTTAAGTGGTGGAAGTTATGATTTCAAAGTTATGGTTTTCCAAGGAATTATGATTTCAAAGTGTTTTGGGTTTCGAAAGTGTTGTAACTTTGAAAGTGCAAAAATTTGGAAATAGTTATATTAGAAATGGAAATGATATTTTGGTTTTGAAGTATAAATTATTTTGAAATGACCACGGTGTTATAATGACGTTTAGTTGCTAATAGCCTATATTTCTACGTAGTAGATAGTTCCACGGACTCTTAGAGGATGGTTATCCCAAAAATCCTTTGAGTTACTTGTATCTCAGTTGATATTTCACTTGAGTTGGATTTATTGATATAAGAATGTTAATCCCGAGTCGAATTTTTTGTGTTTTGCTTTACGCTCGGGTCAAACCGAGTGACATAGCATTTGAGACTCAACTTTGGAGTTTGGAGCTTCGCTTGGAGATCCAACTATCGATTCAGCTTTCAGCTTTTCCAGTTGATTTTTCCAAAGATGTCATCAGTTAATATTTGAAACTTATTTGTATTGGAGATATTCTATTGTTTTTATTTCTATCTCTCATATTGTAACGTACGCGATTTTTCGTTGCCGAAAAACCGAATAGTTATGGGTTTAAGAAAAGAAAAGGTAGAAAAGAAGAGAGAAAATTTAGATAGGGAAAAGAAAATACAGAAAAAAATAGGACGGAACAGAAAACAACAGAATCACATCAGAATCTCACAATTCGCAGCGGAACAACATATAATAATAAATGAATAATCTTTAAACAAAGAACTATATCAGTTATTACATTTTATACATTACATTATATCATATCATCAGAGTGTACAACAACAACAACAGTGCAGCGGAAAAAGAAATACTATATAAACTAGTGATACGCCATGCCATCCAGCTTGCCTCCAGCAATTCCAGAATATCCAGAATATCCTGATAAACCTTACTCTTAACTGCCCGTGTGAAATTGGTGGGCACCCAGAGTTTAGGAAGGAAAACAATAAACTCCAAGTCAGTCATGGGACTGGTGTGAGAACTCAAAATAGTTTATTTATCTTTAAAAATCAAAATAGAGGAATATTTTTATTTCAATTCGCAATGCTTTTAAAAATGAGACTACCATAAGGCCTCCCGCACACACACACAATGCAAACGCAGAATCGGAGGAGATTTCTCCTTATGATAGTCAAAGATGCTTGATACGCATTTAAAATAACATTTGATATTATTACTAGTGCATAGTGTAGTGGAAAATTCATTTTGAAAGTAGAATATAAATCTTAGCCAACATAGACATTTCGAACTATGCCTACTATAGCTACCATCCCAACAGTGTTGCGACACCATAAGTGAATGATAGGTTCTACAACTAAAACCGTACAAGTTTCGTATTGGGAATTGGATTTCCAACAAATGGTCAGGCCAAGGAACTTCCCATTGCCACATGAGAATGCCTCTGGAAAGACATCCCCGAGAACCAAACCGGAACTCTGCCAACACAAGGCCGGGTTACCCCTAACTGGGTAACTACTGACACGAGCACGCCATTCCCCGATCGTAAACGACCTTTCTCACGGGATCCCGAAAACCAACAACCACAAAGTAATAAATTCGTAGTAACCACATAGGTTAAATATCTGGGCTCCATACCATGATACCACCTCTATCCAGAAGGAAATGTACATACCCTAAAGGGTGCTACCCCTCATAACCTTGCCGCATCTTTCCTGTTTTGACCATTTCCGGGGTGTGAGGTTCGACGAAGTCACGTCCACAAAAACATACTTTATACAAAAGCCATACTTTGGGTCAACAAATGATCAACACAATGATCACTAAGATAGACGATCAAATAAACGATCCTATCACAATAATCAACACAATGATCATTTCAGCATCACTCAGCATATCACATCACCAAATTGGGAATATATCGCTGATAACTTCAACTATATAACCTCTGAGCTCGTATGTCTCAGAGAAGGGTGTTAAGCTAAAAGAATAAATTCTCCGCCACCAACAGAAATATATTTGAAAGAAATCGGCTTTATATCTCAACTTGTAATGTCAGACACACAATCCATGCAAGTCTGTTCCGGGATCGAACAAAACCGAAGGCACTTACAAAGAAGTCCTTGCAATCCGGATATTCACAATCCTGATCGGATTCACCATCACATATGGAGAACTCTATACCGGAGCAACTCGGTGCAGAGTAAATCGACAGGTCATCCTATCGCTCTCGCAAATACTGGGTCTTCAACACCGATCTTCAATGCAATTATGACGACGTATCACATATTCGGAATGGGTTATACGACCCCATGGTCCTTTCCCGGTTAACCCGAATAGTGAGCGCTTATTCAAAAATAAGTGTAGCATTCACATTCAAACAATTCACATCAATTACCCATTCAAAGGGAAATATTGATAGTCGGTTATTGAACTCTCAATGGATATGCACACATCACCAGTTTCCAAATAATTTTCCAAATTATTTATTTCACAAAATATCTTTACAAGATATATAATTTCATACTTCAAAAATAAATCAATATTTATTTTTTTAAACAACTTCCACTTCCTTTATAAATTCCTTAGTGAATTTATAATTCCAAAATATCAATGAATATTCGATTTCGATCATTCATTTCAATTTATCTTCAAAAAGATCAATTCTAAATATCACTTCATATTGGAAAACATTTCCATACTTATTTAATAAGTAATTCACAAATTTTATTTATTTTCAACACTTAGAAAATATTCAATATACTTAAATCGAAATTAAGTATATATTTCATTCTTTAAGGAAATCATTCTCTTAAACATGTTTATTTGGGCCAAAATGAATGTTGCGTAAAACATCGTTACAACGTCCCAAAATCACTAGTATAGGGATTCGAAATTAAAATAGATATATAAATCCCAATACTATACAAAACATTTCCTTTCGGAAATCATTTACTATAACAACAGTGTTATAGTCCACTATTTCCTTTTCATTTCTCGAAACATCTATTTCAACAATAAATGTTGAAATCTATGGTTTCGAATCTCAACACATTTTAAAACATCGTTAGATCGTTTTAATTCTATTTCAATATCACATTCAAACCATTTTCTTTAACGTGTTATTCACTATTCAAAAATGTGAATAGACTTCATTAAGAAATCTCATCCTTTTATTCGTTTTAATTCAAAGGATTATTCACAGTCAAAAACGTGAATATAACCCCATAAATAAATCATAACAATTTACTTATCAAAATAAGTCGTTTGTGAATTTATAAAACAACGTTTATAAATTCCATTTCTATTTATTTATAAAAACTTCCTTTTTAAAATTTCCATATTAACCTATTCCAGTTTATAACTAAATTATAAACTAAACGTTCATATTATAAGTCAAATACTTATAATTTATTCGTTTACTAAAATCGTTCCTTTGAACTTCATAATTATAAATCTTATAACTTATAAGATTCGTTTATTTATCAAAACTCCATTCTTTCAATAACTTTATAAATTTTATAAACCTACTGTTTATAAAATTTCATTTATAACTTCACTGTTTATAATCCTATAAATTTCATTCATTAATGAAATTCATTTTTACTTCATTCAAACACTTATAAAACTCGTTTTATAATGTCCATATTTCAATTTATAAATATCCATTTATAAATCTCTTAATATAAATCAATTTATATTAATATTTTAAAACGTCTTTAATTTCCTTTATAATTTCACCATTTTCTTTCATAAAATAATTAAATTTTATAAATCCTATATTTAGAATTTTCACAATAAATTCTAAAATCCCCATTAAACTATTTTATAAAATCGTTAGCATCATATTCTCAAAAATCAATTTTTAACTATTTTTCTCAAAAATCATAATTTTTATAACTTTAAAAATTATAACGTTTATTTATTTAAAATGGATCAATTCCAAAATTATTTTATAAAACGTATACTTTCTAAAATCACTTTAAAATCATTTTAAAATTCCAAATTTGGGTCTAATGATGCTACACACCAAATAGTCAATCACGACTACAACGATATCATATATCGATATGATAGTCCATCAAATATCAAAATATCCGAAATCAAATAAATACTGTTGAGGAATATAGTTGGATCCCTCCAACCTGTTTTCCTGCATCTAAAAACATTAGCACAATACCAATTTCGCTCCAGTACGAAATTATCGCGGTATATGTTCTTATTAAATATTATCCGCTTAATAACGGCGTAATAGGGTCTCATCCGCTAAAAAAATACGGGAAATCAATCAACTGCAATATATACATATGTCAATATATATATATATATATTGATATTATATATAATACCAATTTCACTGTTTATGAAATATTCGCGGTATATGTTTTTAATAAATAACATCCGCTTACTAACGGCGTATAATGTCTATTTTAACAATCAATAGATAACAATCATCATTCAAACATGCATTCAAATATTTTAAATCTAACTATTTAAAATAAAATCGAAACTGATTCGATTGAGTGAGAAGTTCTCACCTTGGTTTTAAATTCCGTTTTAGCGATTTATTTCGAATAAAATTAAACGGACGTTTAATTTTACCCAAAATTCTCACTAACTCCAAACGACTCCAAACCAACTCCATCGCGTAGTGCTCGTCCATACGATTCCAACGCAACTGATTTCGCATTTTTTCGACCTCGTATGAAAAAGTTATGAATATTTGAAGTTACACGATTTATATACACTAATTACAACATAAATTTAACTAATTAAAACCCTATATAAATCAAGACCGTCCACTTCTATCCCAAGCCCATCAGGCCCGTGCGTCCCCACCCCCCTTTCTCCTTCATCTTTCACGCATCCAGTTACAAAACACGGCTATGAACCCATAGGAGCACAAATTAGGTTTAAACTTTGCACCACCCACAAGCATCGATACCCCATCATACCACCGCCATCTCGAAGGGCTCAACAAGAGCCATACTCGGCCCTAAGCTCATAGAACTCGGCCATCCCTATAGCACGCGGTTCGAGAATGAACTACAGCCCTTTGAACACAAATTCCCGTTGATTCGTGAAGCCATTCGCGATCTTGACCGTTGATATTAAAGATCTCTTCATGCTCTTCGATTCTCTAGTTGAAAGTTGTTGGTAAATGTCGATGGATGAGGAGATAATCGAGGTGGAAGTTGGGATGTTTCTGGCCGTTCAGGGGGGCGGGGGGTGGCGGCTGTAGTATGAATTAGGGTTTTTTTTCTCTTTTTTTTTTTATTTAGAGAGAGATAAGGGTCTATTTATAGGGAACCGATCGACACTATTCATCCCGGAAATTCCGAACTCCGATTTACGCGCCGTAACCAGCGTTTCTAAGGTTTACCCCGCGTTCCGGACACAATGGAACAGGTTTCAGAAGCTAATTCGGAGGTATGTGCGAGTTATGGCTAAAAACGCTCAATTTGAATTAAACCGATTTAAGTCGATTTTCTAGGCGTTTTAATTTGTACAGGACAAACGGTAAATCTAATTGACTTGAAATTTGAAAGCTTACAATAATATCACATTACGGAACCGATGAAATTGGTTTCGTCGAAATCCGAGAATTTTTGAAAAATGGCTATTTTAGCTCGTCAAATTTAAATTAAAAATAAATCGATGCGTTTCGAGCTGCCACGATCAAACCGTAACTCCGATTGACACGAAATTTGAAATCCGGTAATAACTAACTATTATGGATCCAATGGAACTGGTTTCGTTCAATTCTGAGACTGTTCAAAAATTGACTATTTTTACTAGTCGATTTTAAATATTAAAATATTCAATTTTCACAAATTAACTTTTAATTCGATTTTAAAAGTTCTAAAATATCGTTCTAACTCCCATATGATAAAATAAAATTTTACAAATCATTTTAAATCATATTTAACTCAATTTTCAATTATTTCCATAATTTAGCATATTAAATTATCGATTTAATTATCCAATTAAATCCAAAAATTCAAATAAAAATTTATTTGACTTATAAATTCACTTATTAATATTTAAAATAAATTAAATATTCAAATTTTAATTTCTAAAAATTCCGGGTCGTTACAATCTTCCCCACTTAAAGAATTTCGTCCTCGAAATTACAAGTAATAAAAGTACAGAATTTATTAACTTTCCCAAAATTCATAGTTAAACTTCTTACAATAACTTTACTAAGTTTTTCAAATCATACTCAGTTATCTTTTCAAAAACAACTACTATTGTTTAACTTTCAATTCCAAAATCAAAGTTAAAGTTTTCAAAAATTTCCAATTTTCTCAAAAATTTTCTAACGCCTTAAATTTTCGGAAAAATTCGCCATAGTCTCCTTTGCGCGGCTCGATCCGAAAAAAAAATGACAGTATATATATCTCAAATATACATCTCATCAAGTAATGAGGCATCCCGAAGGGAAAAAAGTGTAAAAGTACGGTATGTAATCCGAGATATGTACCTTATATTTTATTAGCAAGCATATACGGCTAATATAGCGCAAAAGCGAGCTCCAAATGCGAAGCAAACGCGATCCGCACCTACTAATCACTCAACAAAAAACATGAGAACCATGCATATAGATAATAATATCAATATACAACATATAGTAACATATCAACTATATATGTCACATAGCAAATGCAACTGAAATAAAACAACAAATACAAACATCAACCAACTATCATCCAACAAATTCATAACCAATAAATATTCATTCATATTCTCATTAATACTCAATGAAATGGTTTTCAATTTAAATCACATTTGATTCATTAACATTGGATTTTATCAACATTTATTTTCAATTAGTTTATATTCACTAATTCATATTCAAGTTGGTTCACTTCCAAATCAAATTTAATTTATTTAAGTTTCACTTAACTTCCAATTGAATTTCAATTACTTTAGCTTCCAATTTTATTAACACTTAATGAATTATATATAATCACTAACAATCATATAACAACCAAAGTATATTCATTCACTTTGCTTACAATTGGTTTAATTAATTGATTTTCATTCAATTATTCAACTTTCAATAACATTAGATTTTAATGAATTAACACTTATATTCATTATTCATATCAACTTAAATTTACATTTAATTGATTAACATTCAATCCATTCATTTATATAACTCAAGTTTATATTCATCACTTAACTTTATTAATTTTACCTTGATACTAATATCAACTTCATTCCATTCAACAACACTTAAGTTATATTCCGTTTAACTTTAAATTCACTTTTTATATATATAAGTTTATTTCACAATTGCAAATCACTTTAATTATAATCCAATTCTTATAATTCTTTTTGCTTATACAATTATTCTTTTATTTAGATTATTCAAACAACTAAACAATCAACTTATATACACTTTAATAATTCTGAAAAATTACTTTCTTTATATATAAAATATAATTAAGGTAAAATTATTTCATTTACCCAATTTAAAAACAATATTGTGTCAAATTGTTCTATTCAAGTGTTTAGAAACCCCTTCGGCATAGTTGTACATACCGTGCTGACGAAAGTTCATATGCCACTCAATAAACCAATCATCACAATATAAAACAATTTTATATATTCACTAACAAATACGCTCTCATGGCTATTATTACACTCAAATTCATTCTAGAGTACTGCTGACTCTATCTCTAATGAATAATACCCAACAGAACCATGGTTGTCGCTTAACCATAAGCTCCGATACCACATTGTCAGATCCAGGCTTTTCAACCATCGACAGCAGTCACAACCGGTAGGCTTTTCAACCATCCCAGCCCCACCGTGGCAACAACTGGTATCCCAAACTTGCTTTTACGGCCAGCCTCTCGACTGTCTCAGGTTACACCTAACCAACCCCCTAAAAGAGGATGTGTGGGAGTAAGAGTCTCCCGTTCGCCACCTAACCGCGAAGCGAGAACCCCCCATCACATAGCCCAAAGCGTAACAAGACTGGTGTGAGAACTCAAAACAGTTTATTTATCTTTAAAAATCAAAATAGAGGAATATTTTTATTTCAATTCGCAATGCTTTTAAAAATGAGACTACCATAAGGCCTCCCGCACACACACACAATGCAAACGCAGAATCGGAGGAGATTTCTCCTTATGATAGTCAAAGATGCTTGATACGCATTTAAAATAACATTTGATATTATTACTAGTGCATAGTGTAGTGGAAAATTCATTTCGAAAGTAGAATATAAATCTTAGCCAACATAGACATTTCGAACTATGCCTACTATAGCTACCATCCAAACAGTGTTGCGACACCATAAGTGAATGATAGGTTCTACAACTAAAACCGTACAAGTTTCGTATTGGGAATTGGATTTCCAACAAATGGTCAGGCCAAGGAACTTCCCATTGCCACATAAGAATGCCTCTGGAAAGACATCCCCGAGAACCAAACCGAAACTCTGCCAACACAAGGCCGGGTTACCCCTAACTGGGTAACTACTGACACGAGAACGCCATTCCCCGATCGTAAACGACCTTTCTCACGGGATCCCGAAAACCAACAACGACAAAGTAATAAATTCGTAGTAACCACATAGGTTAAATATCTGGGCTCCATACCATGATACCACCTCTATCCAGAAGGAAATGTACATACCCTAAAGGGTGCTACCCCTCATAACCTTGCCGCATCTTTCCTATTTTGACCATTTCCGGGGTGTGAGGTTCGACGAAGTCACGTCCACAAAAACATACTTTATACAAAAGCCATGCTTTGGGTCAACAAATGATCAACACAATGATCACTAAGATAGACGATCAAATAAACGATCCTATCACAATAATCAACACAATGATCATTTCAGCATCACTCAGCATATCACATCACCAAATTGGGAATATATCGCTGATAACTTCAACTATATAACCTCTGAGCTCGTATGTCTCAGAGAAGGGTGTTAAGCTAAAAGAATAAAATCTCCGCCACCAACAGAAATATATTTGAAAGAAATCGGCTTTATATCTCAACTTGTAATGTCAGACACACAATCCATACAAGTCTGTTCCGGGATCGAACAAAACCGAAGGCACTTACAAAGAAGTCCTTGCAATCCGGATATTCACAATCCTGATCGGATTCACCATCACATATGGAGAACTCTATACCGGAGCAACTTGGTGCAGAGTAAATCGACAGGTCATCCTATCGCTCTTGCAAATACCGGGTCTTCAACACCGATCTTCAATGCAATTATGACGACGTATCACATATTCGGAATGGGTTATACGACCCCATGGTCCTTTCCCGGTTAACCGGAATAGTGAGCGCTTATTCAAAAATAAGTGTAGCATTCACATTCAAACAATTCACATCAATTACCCATTCAAAGGGAAATATTGATATTCGGTTATTGAACTATCAATGGATATGCACACATCACCAGTTTCCAAATAATTTTCCAAATTATTTATTTCACAAAATATCTTTACAAGATATATAATTTCATACTTCAAAAATAAATCAATATTTATTTTTTTAAACAACTTCCACTTCCTTTATAAATTCCTTAGTGAATTTATAATTCCAAAATATCAATGAATATTCGATTTCGATCATTCATTTCAATTTATCTTCAAAAAGATCAATTCTAAATATCACTTCATATTGGAAAACATTTCCATACTTATTTAATAAGTAATTCACAAATTTTATTTATTTTCAACACTTAGAAAATATTCAATATACTTAAATCGAAATTAAGTATATATTTCATTTTTTAAGGAAATCATTCTCTTAAACATATTTATTTGGGCCAAAACGAATGTTGCGTAAAACATCGTTACAACGTCCCAAAATCACTAGTATAGGGATTCGAAATTAAAATAGATATATAAATCCCAATACTATACAAAACATTTCCTTTCGGAAATCATTTACTATAACAACAGTGTTATAGTCCACTATTTCCTTTTCATTTCTCGAAACATCTATTTCAACAATAAATGTTGAAATCTATGGTTTCGAATCTTAACACATTTTAAAACATCGTTAGATCGTTTTAATTCTATTTCAATATCACATTCAAACCATTTTCTTTAACGTGTTATTCACTATTCAAAAATGTGAATAGACTTCATTAAGAAATCTCATCCTTTTATTCGTTTTAATTCAAAGGATTATTCACAGTCAAAAACGTGAATATAACCCCATAAATAAATCATAACAATTTAATTATCAAAATAAGTCGTTTGTGAATTTATAAAACAACGTTTATAAATTCCATTTCTATTTATTTATAAAAACTTCCTTTTTAAAATTTCCATATTAACCTATTCCAGTTTATAACTAAATTATAAACTAAACGTTCATATTATAAGTCAAATACTTATAATTTATTCGTTTACTAAAATCGTTCCTTTGAACTTCATAATTATAAATCTTATAACTTATAAGATTCGTTTATTTATCAAAACTCCATTCTTTCAATAACTTTATAAATTTTATAAACTACTGTTTATAAAATTTCATTTATAACTTCACTGTTTATAATCCTATAAATTTCATTCATTAATGAAATTCATTTTTACTTCATTCAAACACTTATAAAACTCGTTTTATAATGTCCATATTTCAATTTATAAATATCCATTTATAAATCTCTTAATATAAATCAATTTATATTAATATTTTAAAACGTCTTTAATTTCCTTTATAATTTCACCATTTTCTTTCATAAAATAATCAAATTTTATAAATCCTATATTTAGAATTTTCACAATAAATTCTAAAATCCTCATTAAACTATTTTATAAAATCGTTAGCATCATATTCTCAAAAATCAGTTTTTAACTATTTTTCTCAAAAATCATAATTTTTATAACTTTAAAAATTATAACGTTTATTTATTTAAAATGGATCAATTCCAAAATTATTTTATAAAACGTATACTTTCTAAAATCACTTTAAAATCATTTTAAAATTCCAAATTTGGGTCTAATGATGCTACACACCAAATAGTCAATCACGACTACAACGATATCATATATCAATATGATAGTCCATCAAATATCAAAATATCTGAAATCAAATAAATACTGTTGAGGAATCCAGTTGGATCCCTCCAACCTGTTTTCCTGCATCCAAAAACATTAGCACAATACCAATTTCGCTCCAGTACGAAATTATCGCGGTATATGTTCTTATTAAATATTATCCGCTTAATAACGGCGTAATAGGGTCTCATCCGCTAAAAAAATACAGGAAATCAATCAACTGCAATATATACATATGCCAATATATATATATTGATATTATATATAATACCAATTTCACTGTTTATGAAATATTCGCGGTATATGTTTTTAATAAATAACATCCGCTTACTAACGGCGTATAATGTCTATTTTAACAATCAATAGATAACAATCATCATTCAAACATGCATTCAAATATTTTAAATCTAACTATTTAAAATAAAATCGAAACTGATTCGATTGAGAGAGAAGTTCTCACCTTGGTTTTAAATTCCGTTTTAGCGATTTATTTCGAATAAAATTAAACGGACGTTTAATTTTACCCAAAATTCTCACTAACTCCAAACGACTCCAAACCAACTCCATCGCGTAGTGCTCGTCCATACGATTCCAACGCAACTGATTTCGCGTTTTTTCGACCTCGTATGAAAAAGTTATGAATATTTGAAGTTACACGATTTATATACACTAATTACAACATAAATTTAACTAATTAAAACCCTACATAAATCAAGACCGTCCACTTCTTCCCAAGCCCATCAGGCCCGTGCGTCCCCACCCCCCTTTCTCCTTCATCTTTCACGCATCCAGTTACAAAACACGGCTATGAACCCATAGGAGCACAAATTAGGTTTAAACTTTGCACCACCCACAAGCATCGATACCCCATCATACCACCGCCATCTCGAAGGGCTCAACAAGAGCCATACTCGGCCCTAAGCTCATAGAGCTCGGCCATCCCTGTAGCACGCGGTTCGAGAATGAACTACAGCCCTTTGAACACAAATTCCCGTTGATTCGTGAAGCCATTCGCGATCTTGACCGTTGATATTAAAGATCTCTTCATGCTCTTCGATTCTCTAGTTGAAAGTTGTTGGTAAATGTCGATGGATGAGGAGATAATCGAGGTGGAAGTTGGGATGTTTCTGGCCGTTCAGGGGGGGGGTGGCGGCTGCAGTATGAATTAGGGTTTTTTTCTCTTTTTTTTTTATTTAGAGAGAGATAGGGGTCTATTTATAGGGAACCGATCGACACTATTCATCCCGGAAATTCCGAACTCCGATTTACGCGCCGTAACCAGCGTTTCTAAGGTTTACCCCGCGTTCCGGACACAATGGAATAGGTTTCAGAAGCTAATTCGAAAGTATGTGCGAGTTATGGCTAAAAACGCTCAATTTGAATTAAACCGATTTAAGTCGATTTTCTAGGCGTTTTAATTTGTACAGGACAAACGGTAAATCTAATTGACTTGAAATTTGAAAGCTTACAATAATATCACATTACGGATCCGATGAAACTGGTTTCGTCGAAATCCGAGACTTTTTGAAAAATGGCTATTTTAGCTCGTCAAATTTAAATTAAAAATAAATCGATGCGTTTCGAGCTGCCACGATCAAACCGTAACTCCGATTGACACGAAATTTGAAATCCGGTAATAACTAACTATTACGGATCCAATGGAACTGGTTTCGTTCAATTCTGAGACTGTTCAAAAATTGACTATTTTTACTAGTCGATTTTAAATATTAAAATATTCAATTTTCCCAAATTAACTTTTAATTCGATTTTAAAAGTTCTAAAATATCGTTCTAACTCCCATATGATAAAATAAAATTTTACAAATCATTTTAAATCATATTTAACTCAATTTTCAATTATTTCCATAATTTAGCATATTAAATTATCGATTTAATTATCCAATTAAATCCAAAAATTCAAATAAAAATTTATTTGACTTATAAATTCACTTATTAATATTTAAAATAAATTAAATATTCAAATTTTAATTTCTAAAAATTCCGGGTCGTTACACATATTTATATAGTAGCTTCTGAACTACTATTTATCTACTGCGCTACATTATTATTGTATTACTCTGTGTCTGTGATTCTGTGATTGATTTATCTACTTTACATGCTGATTTTTGCCAAATATAAATTAACAATCTGATCTTTTTAGCAATTCAAGTCTGACATGTGTGGATATGAATGGTTGAAAATATCGAGATGTTACAATTGGTATCAGAGCTCTGGTTTTAGAAAAAAACTTAGCATATGTAGTAGATTTAATTATAGTATTATTTTCTTTAATGCTTGAATCTCTTCCTCTTAGATTTGGTTTCCTTTGAATTTTGGAACTCTCCCACTTGTTCTGAAATCCATTCTTGTCTCCCCTATTTGTATTCTTTTGCTTCTGGAGTATCCCATAACTCCACTTCGAATGATCTCTATAAAAAAATGCCCACCAATCTTTGAGTGATTTGTAAAGGGGTGAAACTCCTTTACAATTGGCATTGATTCACCGGAGATTTCTATACCTCGATTTAGATGCTACTATCTCTTGCTATGTCAAATTCTATCTCTGGCAATCGAATGTCGATTTGCCTTAGAATTCCGCATCGATCATATTCTTGAAGTCACGGTTGACCCAGTTAAGGTTGCCCACGGTTTATATAAGTATATCCATCTTCTATTTTGTAATTTAATTATCTCATCTTCGAACCTATCTTCGAATCAGAATTCTATTTGATTAGAGTTCCTCTAATTTGAATCTCTATCTTTGTTTTAAAATCCATCCTTGAATCATCCTTTGAAAAATCGTGTTTGTTTGTATTTTAGAAATTGTTTATATATCGAAATTATTATTTTGATAAGTATGATTATATTCTATATATAAAAGTGAAAATGTTTTCAATAAGGATTATATACCTTTTAAAAAACCAAGTATTTGCAGTTTCGAAAGATTTGAAATTTTGGAAATTTTATAAGAAATTGATTTATATAGAAATGATTTATAACTGAAGCATTTTAAAATTTGAAATTCGAGAAATTGAACTTCGGTATTTTGAAATTGGTATTAAGATTTTGAAATATATAATAATACGATTTGAAAGTATTTTTCGAACAAGAAATGTTTCAAATGTCGTCAAATGAGTTCAAATGATTTCGTAGAAATTTTAAAGAATTTTTCAAGAAAATAGAAGTCCAGCACTCAGTTACGTCGTTGGAGAATAATTTCGGTGATGAGTGCACGCATCATCAACATTGATTTTCGAGTTTCAGAGTGAGGGAGAGGGCATTTTAGTAGCTTTGCTATGCGATTGATTTTGTGAAACCAACTTTGATTTCAAATTCCGAAGTATGATTTGATATTCGAAAGGTATATGTATATATTTTTGAAACGATTTGAAATGAGCCCGGTGTTCAGTTCTCGAGTTTCGGATTTGATTTAGTATAAACCTATCTGTTGAAATTGATTTACTGATTTGTTGCTGATTTCCAACTCTTGGATTGGAAATTTGATTTCTCCAACTATTTTGAATGTTCAAACAATCCCAAATTGAGGTTTAATTTTCAAAGATAAGTAATTTCAAGAAATATAAATTATTTGATAAAGCATATAAGTTTAGTTTTGTATGTTTAAGTATGAAGTAATATGACTTAAATAAGATTGAAACTGTTTTGTTAAGTAAATGAATAAAGCTATTTTGAATTATACTAATATGAAATATAGTTTTGAAATGTTCTGAATAAAATTTAGTTTTAAATGTTTTTAACTTAGTAACATCTTTTATAAAACTATATATATATATATATAGCGAATAACAATTTTCAAAAGGTAAATTGGATCTTTCAAATAGAAATAGATAGTTTAAAGGTTTGAAAGGGATGGTTCTAAACTTGGTAGGGTATAATTGATTTTGAGAAAAATATTTGGTTTCAAAAATAGATTGGAATTTAAAACCCAGTATTTATATAATGATTTGGAAATGAATTTGTTTGACTTAAATTTTGTTGATTTGGGAACTAAGATTATATTTTAAATCTATTATTTTGGAAACTTTGATACAGAAGATATTTAACTTGGAAGAAATAATTTGGTGAAATCATATATGATTTTGAAACTAAACTGATATTGAAACAAATTGAAATTGAGAACCTTATTTTACTAAACACTTGATTTGGGAGTTATCGAACTTATATAAAATTGATTTGTATAAATGTGAAGCTAATTTGAAAACTATTGATTTGGAAAGGTACTCAATTTGAAAAACGAAATCGTATATAATCAAAGTCTATATAAGTGTGATTTGATATACTGTTGTTTTTGGAAAGTATCCGATTTAAAAATGAAATCTTAAATATAATTGACTTTATATAAGTATGATATTTGAAATTGATTTGAAAGGGTACTATATGATACATATATTCGAAGTAAAGATAAGGAAAGTGCCTTCTTCTTAATATCCTCTTTGTGGCCACATTTTGGATTCATTCTATCGATATTATTCTCTCTGATTTTGGTTTTTCGAATCTAATACTCGAGTGTCCTTCGAATTCCATGGCGTTACCCATGGTGTTACGAAATCAACTGCATAGCGTAATTCGCAAGGCAGTGACTGCTTAAAAGGTACGGATGTTTCCTGGGGGATCTAGGCATAACCATTATGTATCCGTGATCTATGGTCGTTTTAGTAGCGTAATCCGCAAGGCAGAGATTGCTTAAAGGATACAGATGTTTCCTGGAGGATCCAGGTGTAATCATTGTGTATCCGCGGTCTACAGGTTTTTGTCATCGTAGGTTAACCCGCAAGGCAGAGATTGCTTAAAGGCTAGGGATGTTTCTTGGGAGATCCAGGCATAACCATTGTGTATCCACGGTCTACATTTTTTTGTTATCATGGCGAAATTCGCAAGGCAATGATTGTTTAAAAGGTACGGATGTTTCTTGGGGGATCCAGGCGTAACCATTGTGTATCTACGATCCATGATTCGATTTGGTTGATTTGTTTGGATTGTACTTTCCATATCGGTTTTGAAGGTTTTTCGAGTATTTTCACTTGGTGTTGAAACAGATCTACTAGGTACTTGGAGAATTCTAGCTTTGCGCCTGATCAACGCATGGCCAGAGTCTGCAAGAACGAGGATAAACCTGTTAAGACATCAAGTTATAAAAGAATTTTGATAAAGTATTATATAAAGGATGTTTTGATCAATTTTTCTTTCTTTCCAAAATAATTTAAAATGTTCAAAATACTGTTTATTTATATAGTACATGGTAATAGTAAATTATTAGTGTTTTATGTAAGTGATGATCTTTATATAAATAAGTGAATGTAAATCAATTTAAAACTAAGTGAAATTTATATGATTTGAATTGATAGGTTGAACTACCAAATTTGAAACGAATGACTATTTATGGACATAATAAAATGGTTTAACCAAATTATTAAATATTAATTAATTTAAATTGAAATACATATGGTTTGAAATTAATTGATTATGTTGTCTTTTTTTCTTTTCTTTTTCCCAATCCATTTTCTTCTGGTTGTTTCCATTCTCCTACCTCCTTCCTTTTCGGGGATGAAAAGTTTTGAGTGGGGGAGAGTGTAACGACCCATAAATTTCAAAGGCTTTTAATAAAGTTAATAGCTGAATTTTATGAATTTTAAAATGATAAAATTTTGAAATGAAAATTTGATATTTGGAAATACGTCTATTTTAACATAACAAGTCGTAAATATTCATCTGATAATATTGAAGTTTATTTTATTATGTAATTTTATTTAAATTTAAATCAGTTAATAATTGATGATAATAAAATGTTTTCCAAACCTTAACATTTTAATATAATAAATTTGTAAATCATCTTCTGAGTGAGACGTTATCTTTCATTTTCCTAAATTTGGACTGCTATTGCTCCGTCTATCTTATTTTCGATAAAATAGCAGCATTTTTGGTGCCGATATCGACTTTTGATAGGATGGTCATACCGCCGATAACTGTATACCATTGTATTCGTCTCATAGTGCTCATCTCCGCAGTATATTTCTTTATTTTGAGGTTCGGTACACGACAGAAATAATAAACTATTCATTGTAATGGTACCATAAACTGTAGCTTTACTACTTCCTTTTGGTTTCAAAATTTGAAACGTGTTGTCCAATCAAGCAACTAATTGCTTTAATAATTTTTCCTGAATCAACGCTTCTGACCGTTGCTATTTCATTATTTTCATATTGCTAGTGACCTTTGATTTGGCTGCACCTTTCATTTTAAGGAAAGAATATATAAGTTTCTTTACTGTAGCTCTCTCTCTCTCCATTTTTTTTCAAACACTTTTCTTTCTCCAGAAAAAAATCATCAAAGCTTCGCCACCTCCTTCCATCTCTCAAGCAGCTCCTCTTCCCTGCGCAACTGGCCTCAACACTACCCACACCCAGCTAAATCACCCACGCCATCAACCTGATTAGTTTCCACGCGCCTCTTTCCTTGTCCTAGAGACTGCTCCCTCATTTTGTAAACCCATCAGCCTCCATTTTAGAACCGTGCTTCCCCGATCCTCCTGCCTAGGCCACTGTTGCATCCGCCATTTTTCGTGTGCCGGCGAGCTCAGTCCTTCCACCTCCATCTTGCCGCCTTTTCTGGGCAATGTTTGTAAGCTACTTTGTCTTGTTCTGATATTGTATCTCTTGGCCTTCTCTGTGTATAAGATGTTTTACTATGTGATATATATATATATATATATATGAAGTTATTATAAGGTACTATATATATTTTGTATTATTATTTTAGTTTAAATAAGATATATATGTGTGTGTGTGTGTATATAATTGTTAGTATTTATATATTAAGGTGTATATCAATTATCTTACATATGATATATCTATTTGCTATATATATAAATAAGCAAGTTTTAGTATTGTTGTTCATATTATATATAGTGTAAAGTTTAATTCTTCTACTCTATATGAGTTATAAAGTGTATGTATGTATGTGTAAAAGTATTTAAATATCATATTCAGATTTTTGTAATTTACTAGTTTAGTACATATACTAGTTGTATTGGTTTATACTATTAATATATTTTGCTATGATCCATGAATCCTATATATACAAGCTATATAGGGCTTACTTAAAGTTTTATAATAGACTAGTTTATATATAGCGTTGTATGTATTTGAAAAGAACAGTGAATGTGCATGTGTGTGTCTATATATATATATATATATATATATATATATATATATTGTTAATTATAAAAGCATATAAGATATTTAGTTTAGTTATAGATATATTATAGGAATTTGTATATTAAATTTTAGTACACTTTTTTACATGGTTATATTAGTTTTATATACATATATGTTTATAAGTGTTATATATATAGTTTGCAACGGTATGTTAGTTATGTGTATAAGTATGATTTAGTTTTTATACTTTTCCTTTATACAGCTTCTATAGATTTATACGTATATTGTTTATATACACACACACACATATAGGTCAGATTTAAACTTTTGGTGTCCTATTGCATATGTACGTTTCCTATATATATATATATATATTAAAACCTATTTTGGATATTTGGAAATAGTTAATTATACATTGTTATATATATATATATACATATATTTACTGGCGGGTCTTTTAATATATATGTTTACAGAGTACTTTAGAATATGATTTGACGCTATAATATAAATTGTTGTAAAGGATTCTATTTCTGATTATTTTTTTCTGAAAAAGATATATATAAAGTTCCATATCTATGTAGTTATTCGTATCCATATAGTTAGTCATGAGTTTAAATTTTGTACCTGTATATAGATTTATATATGTAGTATGTGGGACCGTACATATGTACTTACATTTTGGGTTAAGGCATGTATCTGTTAGACTTTATATTGATTCTTTTATGTAAGTATTGATTTTAATGTATGTTTATATACATTAGTTATATAAACAAGTATACGTTAGCCTTGTCTTTAAATTTATACATAGAGACATTGATGTGTTTGAATTAATTATTAATTTGAAATTCATGTTTAAGTTAATTAATGAATATGTATACTTTTTTTCAAATGAATAAACATAATGTTTATAAATATTTTGTGTTTTATATATAATATGTAATTATTTCAAATTTTATTATATATATATATTAAGATTTTAATATATGTGCTTTGATCTAAAACAATGATTTTTAATTACATATATGTTATTTTAATATTTGTTTTAAATTAAGTATTGATTATAAGAAAGTATTAATACTAATAATAATAGTATATATATTCCATTTATATCAAGCTGGTTCAAAATTGTTCACATCCATCCCAACCCTACTTTGATCGTCAAATTCGTGCCAATCCAGCTCTGCATTGGAATTCATAGCTTAATCTATTATAAATCTACCTAACCTGGAAGGTGAGCAATCGCTCACGATTAACATTCTTATATTTATTAAGTTTGATTTCAATTGAAACGACAATTGAAATATATCGCTAAATTGAACTGTTAATTATTTAAATTGTTATGTATGATATGCATTTATATGTAATTTTTCACCTGTGGGATATGACACCATATCTTGTTATATTGTTATTGATGATATATGCTTGTTTTTATTATTATATCCGTTATCACTCTGCAAGTTCCTTGTTAGTATAAAATTCCCTATGGGTTGAACTGATACATACCCGAATGATCTATAGAATAGGAGAAATCGTTATGGGTTGAAATGATAGACCCAAGTAATTTTCATTTAATTGAATTCGGGATTGAGGTTTGAAATGACATATACCCGTGTATATTTAAATTACGGATTGAAATGATAAATATTCGTATCACTTGACCATAGGGTAGAAAATTATATACTTATAGCATTGGTCTAGACATAAGTATTTTGAAATTGATTTCTATAGTTTCGGAAAGAAATATATGGTTTAATAAATTGAAGGAAATATTTAGTCGATTTGTAAATTTGAGGTTTATTTAAATGATATTGGATCTATTAAGTGAATGTTCCAAAACCAGATAATAATGAAGTTGAATTAAGATATATATGAAATTATCAAATTTAGTTTTGAAAATTTTGAATATTTAAAGCTTTGAAAGATTTTGAAATTTAATGGTTTATTTTGCGGTTCAAATCTGTATTTGAAATCGATATAATTTGAATTTGTTTATTTTAGAACCTGAATTGAATTGAAATTGATAAATTGAGATTGAATTAAATTAGAATTTGGAATTCGAGTTGATTTGAATCGATTTGTGAAATTTGAGGAAATTATAAATATTGTATTTATTTAATATATGTACCATTTTAATATAAATAATATTTTTCATATAAATTACTTTAGTTTACTAATTATTTTAATATAAACTATTTATTTTATAAACTTTTTATTTTATAAACTGTTTATTTTATAAACTATTTTATTTTATATACTATTATTAAACCGTTTAAGTAGTGGAAGTTATGATTTCAAAGTTACGGTTTTCCAAGGAATTATAATCTCAAAGTTTTTTGGGTTTCGAAAGTGTTGCAACTTTGAAAGTGCTAAAATTTGGAAATAGATATATGAGAAATGGAATGATATTTTGATTTTGAAGCATAAATTATTTTGAAATGACCACGGTGTTATAATGACGTTTAGTTGCTAATAGCGTATATTTCTACATAGTAGATAGTTCCACGGACTCTTAGAGGATGGTTATCCCAAACATCCTTTGAGTTACTTGTATCGCAGTTGATATTTCACTTGAGTTTGATTTATTGATATAAGAATGTTAATCCTAACTCGAGTGGTTTGTGTTTTGCTTTACGCTCGGGTCAGACTGAGTGACACAGCATTTGAGACTCACCTTTGGAGTTTGGAGCTTCGCTTGGAGATCCAACTATCGATTCAGCTTTCACCTTTTTTAGCTGATTTATTCAGAGATGTCATCAGTTCGTATTTGAAACTTCTTTGTATTGGAGATATTCTACTGTATTTTATTTCTAACTCTGATGTTTATATAGTAGCTTCGTGAAGAACTAATTATCTTTTCCGCTACATTATTATTATATGACTTTGTGTTTGTGATTCTGTGATTGATTTATCTACTTTACATGCTGAGTTTTGCTAAGTCCGATGTGTGTGGATACGAATGGTTGAAAATATCGGGATGTTAAAGAAAACTCTTTAGAAAATCAAGGGTATCTCGTAAGACCACGCCGCACACAAATGAATGGTTTTTACCTTACGATAACCAAAACACTTTTTATATCAAATCCATCGATATTATAATAATGTCTAAACTCTCAAAGTAAAATATTAAGCTAGCAGAGATGCTTGCATCTCACATTATAACATAGTTGGGCTTAATCAAAACCGCACGGTGCTTATTGGAGAATGGATTTCATATAATAACTAGGCATTAGGGTACCGCCTATCACCGTATGCGTCTAGTAAATATTCCAAGATCAAACCTATCGATCCCTACCAACACAAGATCAGCGTATCCCTCATTGGATAGTATCGAATGTGTCATCTCCTCGGTTTCTTTGCAACCCTTTTTATCGAGATCTCATGCACAACCAATCCTTAAATATGTTGATGTATCTAGAAGGGTGACAACATACCCTAATGGGTGCAAACATTTAGCCTTGCTGCATCTTCCATGATTTTTAGTCATTCTCGATTGATGAGGCCTGAGGATACAATTTCCTTTCAAGGAATTTACATTTAGAATGCTCATTGCCCTCCAATGACAATGTGCTGATAACATTTATTCATACAAGTCTGTTATGGGTCTGAATGAAACAAAATGCACTATTCCTACTGCATCCATTTTGGAATCACCCTCAGGGTTAGTAGTGATTAGCCCTTACACATCACATCTCCATCTTTGATTCCATGCTCTTCCCGATGTCTTACTTCGAAACACATTCGTCAGATTGCGGTGGTTTTGGATAACATATCCAATCCCGGTCTCTTCGAAACAACTATCGAAAATTCCAGTAAACTCAACCTCGGTTCTTTAGGAAAAAATAGACAAATGACAAGAGCGAAGTTCACCTCCTAACCGTTAGTGGACAGATTTCCTTATCACTTATCCTAGAATAAGTAAACGAGTTTATACGTAGCATAGGATCTTCGGCGGTAAATGTACCATATGATTCTCGTGTTTCTACTAGATATTTCCAAAGTGATGTTTAGGTCCATATTTGATAGTTGGTTATTTAACAATCAAATTAAACAAATAATCAAACATAGATTCAATCCCATACGAGATCCTCTAAGTCTTTGTTAATTAAACTTTAATTAGTAAAATCACTTTATTAAACTTGATCAAAAGATCCTTTCAAAACTCTTTTCCTTAACATTCCCTATTTTTCTTGGAAACATTTAAGTATTTAACAAAAACATTTTGGAAAATCCTTTCTTATCACATTCAATATTAAACGGCCCAACGATTTTGTGATGACCCAGAATTTTGGGCAATAGAAATTTAATAATGCTTATCAATAATTAAATTGACTTGATAATTTTATTTTATAAATTGGCAAGTTTATTCTTTTAAAAGCTAATAAATTTGTTTAATAATATTCTTTTATAAATATTTAATTGGGTAAAATTTAATTTTTAAAAGCTAATAAAAGTATATTCTATTTATTATGTGTATATATTTATATATGTTATAAATAGGAAGTCTTTGTTTTTAATAGAAAAATATATCTTCAAATAATATATATGTATATATATATATATAATTCAATACAATAATTTTCAAAGTTAATATTAAAATGTTTTCTATTTATAATGTATATATTTGTAAATAGAAAAGCCTTGATTTAAGGTTAGCCAATAAAAACATGTTCCAAATTTTAATATATATAGATCGTGAATTTAGAAGTTATAATTTAATATAATACTTTTCAAAAGTTATTTAAAAGTTTATCATTATTTTCAAATTTCCTTAAGTAAATGTTTATTTTTCCAAAAAGTACAATAGTTTTAGTTTGAATAAGATTTAATAAAATTTTATTTTACTTAAACTAAGATGGTCTATATATATAAAGGTTTAATTTTACCTTCTTTTTAAATATCTTATGAACTAAAAATAGTTAGAAAATATATAATATATTAATTTATTTAAAAACATAAGTATATGAATATATATATATATGTATGTATGTATATATACATAAATGCATAATTGCATAAATATAAAACATAAGTACCTTTTATAATAAGGGTTTAAACATAATAATGCATAGTTAAACATTCGTAAAATTTTGAATACTTGTGAATAACATTTGTAAGCCATGAATCATATAAACTAATAAGTGGCAAAATATTTTTTTCTCTTTAGTATGATAATATGTTAAAAGAGGCTGGTTACAGCTTAATTGAGTTTTCAAAACTTTTTCTCCAAAACTAAAATAAAACCTGAAAAAAAATAGAAACAATTTCTACCGCTTCAAATTCAGTCTGAGATCAAGCTAAGCACGGTTTAAAATCAACAACCTATTTCAAGTTCAACTCAACAGCAAGCTTTGAGCTAAAGATTCAACTTGAACAAAAAACTCAACATCAAGATCTGTGCAAATCAAATACAACTGTTTCCATATCAAACCAAAAACCTATGCTCTCTGTTATAAAAGGTGAGTAAATTTTATTTAAAAAACAGTTTTTAATATGATATTATAATTGTTATCAGCGATAAATGTTGCTGTAATATAGATTAAACGTGTTTATATGAAGGCTAATGTGAATGCAGGTGTATATATGGCAATGTCTTTGAAAATGTCTATATGAATATAAATATATACTTCTCTATCTTATATACAGGCTTCAAATAAAAAAAAATTCATATCTCTTCCCATGGTCAAATTTAGTCTTCGATCTTTAAATAAAAGATGATTGAAAGATTATAACCTTATTCTTAAAAATAATTTCAAAAGGTTATATTAAGACATTATTTCAAATTGGGATCTTACGGTAAATACAAATATACTTATGGTAAATACAAATATATATGTCAAAAATAAATAATCATAATTTAGTAATTTGAATTTAGAAACAGAGTAGTAATGGAAGATGATGATTTTATTAAGTAAAATCAGGATTTTTAGTGTAGAGATTTTTGGGGTTTGCGGTGACGATCAATATTGGATTTTTGGTTGGTCACAGCCGATCGACAGCAAGTGAACGATCGAAACTTATGGTGGAGGAGGATGAGAAGTGGGGGATTACATGAATAATAGTTTGGGATTTTTTTTGACCATCGTGGCATTCCATCAGAGACGATTTAGGGTTTTAATGACTGCTTGAGTCGACGAGGAACTCAAGGAGAATTTGTCTCCATGGAGAGGCCGGAAGTGGTTTGATAGGGGGAAATGGTTCATCGGAGAGTGGAGTCACTTCGAGTAGTTCGACATGTGATTCAGTGGTTGGATTCATCGTCAATGGGTGAATTTTCGATCTGGTTAAGCTGTAGGTTTTCGATCGAATGGCTAGTTTTCGATTCGCTATTGGAATCGTTGATCGGGAAAGTCGAGGAGGATGGCGAAGGCGAGGTCAACTTGTTGGAGACCAAGAAGTTGGCCAGCGTCATGAAGTTCGCCATGCACGGGCACAGTGCACGTCGTTGCATCTGGGTTTGTTTCGAGTTTGGGGAAGAAGCTCATGCTCGGGTATGACTCGAGGATTGTTTGGGTTTTTCTCGAAGTAGTGAGGGTTTGCGAGTGGAACGAGGTTGGCTTGGGAAAGATTGATTTGGCTCGGGTTTTCATTAGTTTAGACCCGGGTTTGTTTTTAAGTTGCGGTTTTCTTTTTAACTTTGTAAAAATTTGCTTTCAGGTTTTAAAAATATATAGTATAATATGAACAGCATTTTTTAAACTAGAGGAAATCAAGTTTTAAAGGTAAAGAAATGTTCAACAAATTTTCCAAGTTAAAATATTATTCAAGCTTCCAAAGTAAAGTAATTAATCAAGTTTTTAAGTTAATAAAATGATTTGATTACAAACAAGAATGTTTAACCATGTTTAAATATGTTTAAAAATTGAATAAGTTTTAATTAGGAGTTGATAATTAAGTTTTCAGAGAATAAATATTTATTAATCAAGTTTAAAGATGATAATTGATAATTTAAATGATTTAGTTCATTTTGTTTAAAGTAAATTATACATTTTCAATTATAATTGATTTCTAAAAAAAATTCTAATAGGTTTAAATGATGTGATTAAGTTATATATTAAGACAAAAGAAGTTATCTTTAATCAATTAAGAATGGAAGTAATTAAAAGCAATTAATTAGTAAATTAATTAATAGTTAATCACTTTATGAGATTAATAAAGATTAATTAATTAATATTATGTAAATTACTTAGTACAAGTAATTAGTGAATAGTTAATGATTATTATTGGTTTAAAAATCATTAGCTAGTGATTATGAATTGATTTATTTAATGTAATTAATTTAAGATAATCAATTAGATTAATTAATTGAAGATATCATTTTTGGAAATTGGTTACGTATAATTACTTAATGTAATTACTTAGTAAAGTAATTAATGGATAATTTGTGAATGTAATTAATAATGAAGTAATTAGAGAATAATTACTTAATGGAAGTAATTAAGGATTAATTACTTAGTGTAATTAATTCAGTTAATTAATTAATGTGATTAATTGAAGTTAATTAATTAATGTGATTAATTAAGGGTAATTAATGAATATGATTAATTAAAGATTACTTGTTAAGTATAATTAATTAAAGAGTAATTAATTAATGGAAGTAATTAGAGGATCATTAATAAATTAATGAGATTAGTTTAAGGTTAATTAGTGATAATGGTTAAAGAATAATTAATTTACTTAATTAATTAAGGGTTAATTACTTAGTGTAATTAAAGAGTAATGAATCTAGAATGATTAATTAAAATGGATAATTAAAGGACAATCAATCAAGCCTGATTAATTAAGATAGATAATGGATGGATGATTAATAATTTGTTTGAAATTAATTAATGTTAAGTAAGTGGATTAAGGTAATCCAAGTGATTAAAAGTTAGTAGTTAATTTAATTGAAGATTAATTAAATTAATTAGGAATTGTTAAAGCCTAAATATCTTGTTTATGGATGATTGAATGATACTGAATGATTTAGATGTGATATCTCTGATATGTGATATGTATTGCTTGTGATATGAGATATTTAGTTGAATAGATAATGTGGATTTTCTATCTGTGATAATGTGAATTACCTATCTGTGTGAATATGTACTCTTAATATAAATTGAATTGTTAAAACCCTTAAATAACTTGGACATTAAAATGGCGTTTAGGATTCAGTGAGACCGGAATCCGATTTTCGAATTGGATATTCGAAAACCTCACCGATCCAAATTAAACGATAGGTCGTGAAATCTCAAGTGAAGTGAAGACTCGAAGTGTAAGAACTATTTGTCATTAAGACTCTGAGGGTGATTCCAATACGAGTATAATAGAGATAGTACTTTCAGTTTCAAGATGAAGATTCAGAGTGCAAGGACTATTGTCGTAACTCTGAGGATGATTCCAAAATGAGTGTAACGATATAGTGCCTTCGGTTTTGTTCAAATCAGGAACGAACTTGTATGGATTGAATGCTTTCAGAACATCATTTGAAGGACGATGAGCATTCTAAGATAGATGTGTTCTATAAAGGTAATCGCAGCCTCAAGCGTCGTCAACCGGGAATGGCTAAAATAGGGGAGGTGCAGCAAGGATAAGTGGGTCGCGTCCAAGTAGGAGGAGTTTTCCCCTGTCTAGAGGTCCCTTTTTATTTCGACTTAGTTGGCTGTTGATCTGTAGCCAACTACAGGGTTGTCTTGTTCGGGGCTATCCAGTAAGGAATGGTTCTGGCCTTGTGTTGCAGGGGATTTAGAGTGGATCCTCGGTACGGTGATCTAGACCATGTACTGTGACGGGCGGTACCCTAGTAGCCCTGCCATTATACGGAATCCAATCTTCAATAAGTGTCGTACGTTTTGGTTGTGCCCAGCTATGTTGGAACATGAGATGTAAGCATTCCAGCTATTTTCTATTTTACTTGAAAACCCTAGACCCTAGTATAATATCATTGGATTTCCTATCAAATGTTTTGGTTAGCGTAAGGTAAAAACTTACCCGTGTTTATGTGTGGGAAGTCTTACGTGATACCTTTTATTTCAAATGTTTTTTCAAAGTTAAGCAACTTTAATCCGTTTACTCACCAGACCCATATCTGACCCAAGTGTTTATTTTCTGTTTTATTAAACTCTTGTGTACTCAAATTTTTACGAGTAGCCAAGCAATTTAGATTAGCTTTGACGAATTCTAGAGGAGATTTGGAGTAAGAGGCTTCAGCGTGTAGATATATTTTGATTCCTCTGTGTTAGTGTTGTGTTTGTATCTTTGTGATGTCTTGAGTTGTATGATGGACAGGTGTTTATAACTGTCTAATTTATGATGCATAAGTTGTGTAACTCTGATGTATATGATACTATGTAATATCTTATTTGATGTAGTATATTTTATTCGTTCCGCTATGAGAATCTGATGTTGTAAGTTCTTTCTTCTCTATCTTTTCTCTTTTTTGTCCCTTTCTTTCTTAATAATGATGCGTCTTTCTGTGAAATGAAAGGCGGGTCGTTACAGTGGTATCTGAGCGAGGTTGAGTGTATAATTAGGCTTTTGAGTGATTTCTTTCTTGGGAGAGCGTATTTGTAATTATATATATATGTATGTATGTATGTATTTATCTACCTAATCTGTTGGGTTACCTGTTTGGGTTTGCCAACATAAGTTCTAAAGGTAGATGGGGTAGTAGTGTGTAGCACAACTACCACTAATGGAAGAGGCTCGATGTTGAGGTTGGAAGAGCATTTGTCAAGGCTGCAGACCTGATACCACCTCGAGTGAGCTAGGCAGCCTGGTGTTAGGATTTCATCAATCTTAGAGGAAGTCTTTTCAAGATTCAGAGTCCATCATTGAAGTGTGATGCACTCGTGTGAGCGGATTTTCTAAAGTTTGCATCTATTGGATGTGCAAGAGTTAGTGGTTGTATCTTAGCATCTTCGAGAAAGAGCAGCTGCATGGTGGAATGCAGTAACCATGGATGATCCTGAAGGTGTTTCTCCTGAAGCAAGCTAAGGAGTATTTACTATAGGTAAGACTCGGCTGTATGGGAATTTTTCTGGATCACAAAACAAGGAAGTTATTTATGTTGGAGTATAAGACTAAGGTTTATGAGTTGCTTCACTTCGGACATGGTCTCATTTTTACCCTTTAAGTAGAGTGAGATTTTGGTGCTTGGTTTGGAGCCCGAATTTCTTTAGAGGATGTCTGTCCATCTCGAAGGTTCATTTGTGAAGTTAGCTAATGGCTTTAAGGTGTAAGGAGCTTATGGTATCTATGGCGGCAGTGTAGCTCGGAAGTGTTATGTGAGCCAATCGATAGGTCATCTGGTTAAGCAGTGTCCTAGAGGTGGAGTTTAGAAGCAGTAAAGTAGCCCCGTTTCTTCGATGGTTCAGGAGTCTCTGTGATTCTACTGTTAGCAGTCCAGGAAAAGGGTGGAGGCTTGCCTACTTCTTCAGCGTCTCAGCTGTGCAGGGTGTTTTTTTTTGAAGATGAATCATTAGTTTATTTTTCTAGCAGGGAAAGCTTAAGGTTGTTCTAATTGGTAAAGAGAGAACGGTTTCTTTGGAATCTAAACTGGGTAGGATCGCAAAAGCGACTTGCGATTAGTTTGGAAGTTCATCTTGGGTAATCTTTTGCTCGAGATTGAGGCCTCTCATGAGGAGGTAGGAGCTATCGAAGTAGTCAGAGATCTTCTCGGATGTCCTCAAGGAAGTCAGAAGTTTATCCGCATCTGGAGTTTGAGTTCTGTATCAACTTGGTTCCAGAAGCAATATCGGTGGTCCAACAGTAGTAGGATGTTTCTTAGAGAGGTAAGAGTTGGTGTAGCAGCTTAGGAATTTTTGAAAATGGATTGGTCAGATCAAGTTTTCTTGTTGGGGTTCTGCTGAGGGTGTGTGACCAAGTCAGATGGGTCACTAAGATTTTGTGGTTTTGATGGACCGTGTTTCCAGGATGTGTTGATCAAGTTTGTGCTTGTGTTCATTGACAACATTCACGTCTACTTCGAATCAGAGTTACGCAGCGGAAGCAAGATAACAGCTGTTCTAGAGTGTGGGCCCACAACCCACAAGTCCCAGGATCTGAAGGTAAGATTTCGGGTGCACCTGTTTGGCTATTTAAGATAGGAGAAGTAAGTTCAAAGTCTTCTATTGCTTGTGGAGCAGAGTTTGTGTTCTGGATTTCAGTGTGTCTTGGGAGAACCTTCTCGTTGATAAATTCGAAAATTGGTTTTCCTTGGTTCAGCTTTGTTTCAGGTAGCATCAGCGAAGATTAAGCTGATCAAGAAGGATGAGGGCAGCCCAGGATCGTCAAAGGGTTAAGCAGGTAAGAGACCTATGAATTTGGAATTCAAAGTGGGAGACTTCGTTATCGTTAAGGTTTCTCCAGTTAAAGGAGATAAAAGATTTGGTAAAATGGGAAAGTTAGCTCCGAAGTATTTTGGGTTTTCCAGTGTTCCCGAGAGGACTAGTTCTTTGATCTACAGGATTGAACTGCCAGTTCGGATGGCTAGAATTCAATGTATTTCACGTATCTCTTAGGGAGTACGTGTATGGTTCAACACTGGTTGTAGAATCTACAGTTCAAAAGGATATGGAAATTGAGCTGGACGTGATTGTAGTCTGATATTATCTTCAGATTTGTAGATCTAGTGAGAAGGATCTCTGTGTGACGCCCCACCTCTATACCCACGCTAGCCAAGAACACTACGGAGTAATGCTGTCAACTAGCACGAAGAATAAGGCTGTTGAGGAGCGACCATCCGTGTAATTGCTTTGCGCGAGCACCGATATGTCAGATAGTATAACATGCATTTTTATTTCAAGGGGAAAATCCGACATACCGATACAAACACAAAGCTACTACACAGTGGCTATAATAATCTTCAGAAATAAATATAGAAATAAACATAACATAAATCAGTCACAGACAATTCATATCACAAAGGCGGAAATAGATATGAATATTACACTAGGAAGTGTACATCAGAGTAGTGGTCTAAAAAGATCCACAATATCACAAAAGAATAGTTTCACGAACTACACAAAAGAATAAGTATACATTATGGAGTCTATATCTCAAATGTATATAACAAAATAAACTACTAATCTAAGTAGTTAGCCAAAAATCAGAGTAATGATCCAGGATGAGAAGTCAAGCAGAAGCACCTGTAACATCTCGGTCTGACCCAAGTATTATTTAATAAGAAAATAATAAACGGATCAGTCTAGCTATAAATATCAGATGAAACGATATAGAATCAGAGCTATGACTAAACACATAATAATCACAATGCCAAGCTGTGATATATAAGTAATAGAAAATCAACAAGAGATTAATCAATATCACAAAATCTACACAAGAATCAAAGAAATGTCATACTCCTTATTTCGTTCATCAAACCACAAATATTGACGATTATATCAATGTCAATCACAAAAGTCCATGACACATAAATTCACCAATACACAAATATTGATAAAACTTATCAATGGAAATCACGAGAATTGGTGAAGCATAAATTCTAGAAATCATCTCAAGAAATCCAGTCAATGACACACAAATTCACCTATGCACAAAAATTGATAAATCCTATCAATAGAAATCACAAAAATAGGTGAAGAAGAAAATTCCAGAATTCGACACACGAAACCCAGAAATCACACACAATAAGGGGGGGAGGCCTATCACACGAACGGGAGTATGAAAACTCACCAGCAGCTGTAACACACGAACGAGAAGCTATCTCATGGTAGCTAGCCATTAATTTGACACACGAATGGTCCGAAGACCTGACACACGAATGGTCCAAAGACTGTAGGTTGCCGCCCCACAAATTTGAGTCGAAACTCCACAAAACGGGGTTTAGTCTCCCTTGCAGACAAAGAGACATCGCACATTGCTAGTCTAAATCACAAAAATGATCGTCATGATCAGCGAGAAGTGTCGATTACAGTGAGCTAGTAAATATATGAGCTTAGCATCATGTCCCATAACCACTAGCTTAACTTAAATATTTACGAACAAATTGTAGATCTCCACTAGAAGATTGTCACAAGCGTTTCAATTGAACAAGTCCAAGAATTAACCAACAAAGTGAACGCAAGCATTTCATACCACTCGTTTTACTAAGTCGTTTAATTAGATTTCTCATACGAGTGAGGTAAAGGTTTGTATATACTAATAGATTGGAAAACGGTTTTATAAACGAATTTGGTATTAAAATAGTATTGAAATCGTTTGAGGAAAGAGTTTTGATATTTACTACTAGTACAGAAAACCTTTATATTTTTGAAGTGACAAATCACAAACATGATTGTAGAAACAATCAATCATAAAATTCACATTCAAAGACGTGAATGAAAATCCAAAGAAATCGATAATGGATCCATCGAAATGGATATTCAAAAATCCCTAAAAAAAGGAGTCATCAAAGTCATAATAATTGATAACAATAAATTGGAAACACATGAATCGATTTAAGTTGGAATTTCAAGCTACAAGGTGAAGTAGGCAAAAATCATCAGGTCAGTCGGCCGGCAGCAGGGCTCGGTCGACCGAACCTTGTTATGAAAAACCTCTCGGCATCAGGTCGGTCGACCGAACCAGGGGGTCGGTCGGCCGAACCAGAAACAGAGGCACTTATACTAGCAGGTCGGTCGACCGAACCAGGGGGGTCGGTCGGCCGAACCTGTTTCCAGCCTCTTCCCAACCTATTACAAATGAGGTTCAATCTTGACCAAATTGCATTCTCTCGAGCAATGGCGCTAAGGGATTATGCCAATCGATTACCCGGCCCTATAAGCTCCTCGATGCATCACCAAAAACATGTTCAAACATCCAAGATAGGATTTTTAACGAATTGAACTCAAAACACTAAAAATTGGAATATTCACCAAATCAATCCAAACCGAAAGCAAATGCATACGAATAAATGTTAGGAATTCATACCTAACAATCAGAGATAATTATAAGCATAGATGTGAGATTAAAAATCTCACCTTTTTACAAAATCGAACAAGAAGAAGCTTGAAAGCAAATGGAGAATCAACCTCTCTTCAACACAACCCAAATGAGCTTGAATCTAAGCTCAAAACAAGAACATTCCAAAAATTAGGTTTAGGATTTTCTAAAATTGGTAAGAGAATAAGTTGGAGAAGAAGAAGAAGAAGCTTACCAATGGTTTCTCTTGAATTTGGAGCTAGGAATTTGAAGTTCCAAGAGGAACTAGGGTTTTGGAGTTTTAATTTCCAATCTCTCCCACCATTAATACTTCAAAACTGAAAAGAGAAAGAAGTGAGGGAGAATGGGGAGAAGTGGCTCAGATTTGGGCATAAGTTAAACATAGGGCTGAGCCTAAAACCAAACCCAAAGTGAAAAGTAGCAAAAATCAACTTTCTCCAAACATATCGAAGCTTATACTCAAAAAGGTCGCAAACGGCATTTTAAACTCAATGGGAGTGGTCCCGAGTCCTAATTCGACCGTATGCAAAAAGTAGCTTTTCGGACTAAAATCCGACTAACGATCAAATATTTAAATAAAATATTTAAATATAAAATCGATAAATATGCGGGTTGTTACAGACTCCCCTCCTTAAAGAAATTGCTTCCTCGCAATATTTAAGAAGAACATATATAGTAACAACCATAAAAGCATATTCAACACAAAAGAAATTTGAAATAAAAAGTTCACCTTAAAGAGCACGGGAAAGTAAGTCCGGATGTGTTCGCTCGATGAACTCTCTAGATTCCCAAGAACAATCCTTAGGATTTGAAGACCATTGAACTTTAACAAGCGGAACATCTTTATTTCGAAGTCATTTGACCTCCGAAGCAATGATACGAATAGGATGTTGCTCATAAGTTAAATTAGGCGAAACTTCAATCTCTTCCACAACACCGGGCTCAAGAACAGAATCGGAATCTCGAAGGCGCTTTCGAAGTTGAGAAACGTGAAACACGTCATGGATAGCAGAAAATTGAGCCAGTAATAAAAGGCGATAAGCCATGGAACCAATACGTTCAGTGATAGGGAATGGCCCAATATATCGAGGCGCCAAATTTCTCGATCGACTGAAACGTACAACACCCTTCATAGGTGACACACGAATGAACACAAGATCTCCCACAGAAAATTCTAACTTCCTTCTTCGGTTATCGGCATAGGATTTTTGTCTACTCTGGGCTTCTTTCATCCTATGTCGAATAAGTTCAATCTTTTCTGTGGAATCACGAATAAAATCTGGACCTAAAACCAGCTTCTCACCGGCCTCAAGCCAACAAGAAGGAGATCGGCATGGCCTACCATAGAGTGCCTCAAAAGGTGCCATACCAATACTAGATTGGAAGCTATTATTATAGGAAAATTCGACAAGAGAAATATGATCTTCCCAACTTCCACCAAAATCAAGAACACATGCACGAAGAAGATCTTCAAGAGTTTGATTCACAAGCTCCGTTTGTCCATCGGACTGGGGGTGATAAGCGGTGCTAAAATTAAGCTTCGTTCCCAAAGCTTTTTGAAGACTCTTCCAAAATCCACTAGTAAACAATGGATCACGATCACTAACTATAGAAGTAGGAACTCCATGTAATTTAACAATCTCTTTGATAAAGAGTTTGGCCAAAAGAGGAACGGTTCGGTTAGACCGAACGGGAATAAAATGGGCAGATTTAGTAAGTCTATCAACAATCACCCATAAGCTATCATGACCCGAACGAGAACGGGGAAGGCCATCTATAAAATCCATGGAAATTTGGTCCCACTTCCAAATTGGAATTTCTAAAGGTTGCAATAGCCTACTGGGCCTTTGATGTTCGGCCTTAACGAGTTGGCAAGTCATGCAACACTTAACAAAGTTAGCAATATCGAATTTCATTCCCTCGCAAAAATATAGTCGCTTCATATCCGCGTACATTTTACTACTTCCGGGATGAATGGTAAATTTAGAACGATGAGAATCTTCTAAAATATCTTTACGAAGATCACTAATATTTGGTACGATAAGTCTACCAAATCTCCGAATGCCGCCACGAGAATCGATATCAAAGTCTTTCAAACCTTCAATATCAATTTTATCCCTAATATTTTGGCCAAGAAGAGCCATTTCGGGATCTAGCCTTTGAGCTTCAAGAATGCGGTCTAAAAGAGAAGGATGAGCCTCAAGGCTACATAAAACAAATGATGAGAATAAATCGGATACGCGGTCTCGAATCTCACAAGTGGATAAGATATCGAGATCGTCCCATTCGGATATCATCATAGAAACAACAGCTTGTTGTTTACGGCTAAGAGCATCGGCGACACGATTACCCTTACCGGGTGTATAAAGAATATCAAGATCATAAGGTGCAAGGAACTCGAGCCAACGCTGTTGACGTAAATTAAGTTCCTTTTGAGAGAATAAATACTTCAAGGACTTATGATCGGTATAAAGAACAAATTTCTCTCCTAATAGATAATGACGCCAAATCCGAAGAGCAAAAACAATAGCCGCGAGCTCTAAATCATGAGTGGCATATCTAGTCTCAGCAGACTTTAATTGCCTAGAAGCATAAGCAATAACACGTTCTCTTTGCATAAGAACGGCACCCAAACCAACGCGACTAGAATCGGTATAAACAACGAAATCTTGATTCCCCTCGGGAATAACAAGAATAGGAGCATCAGAAAGGAGTTCTTTTAATTTCTGAAAAGAAGCTTCACATTTGTCCGACCAGATGTATTTAACACCTTTCTTCGTCAAGCTAGAGAGAGGCACGACAATCTTAGAAAAGTCTTTGATAAAACGACGGTAATAGCCCGCCAATCCGAGAAAACTACGAATCTCTGTCACACTCTCCGGTCTCTTCCAACCTCGAATCGCTTCAATCTTTGAAGGATCCATGGATATTCCGGATTCGGAAATAATATGACCGAGAAACTTCACACGAGATTGCCAAAAGTGGCATTTAGAAAACTTTGCCCTCAATTGATTACTCCTAAGAGTTTCCAACACAATCCGAAGATGTTTTTCATGCTCCTCCTCGGTTTTAGAATACACAAGAATATCATCAATAAAGATGAGAACAAACCGGTCGAGGAAGTCTTTGAAAACTCTATTCATAAGGTCAACGAAATAAGCCGGGGCATTTGTTAACCCAAATGGCATAACAGGCCATTCATAAGATCCATAACGAGTACGGAACGATGTCAAAGGAATACTATCCTCTGCAATACGAAGCTGATGAAATCCAGTAGCTAAGTCTAATTGTGAAAACACCTTAGCACCACAAAGCTGATCGAATAGATCATCAATCCGAGGTAAAGGATATTTATTTTTGATAGTAAGATCATTAAGCTTGCGGTAGTCAACGCAAAGCCTAAGTGTACCATCGGATTTCTTCACAAAAATAGCCGAAGCTCCCCAAGGCGAGGAACTAGAGCGAATAAATTGCTTCGTCTCCAATTCGGATAATTGTTTACGCATCTCCTCGTTTTCTTTATTGGACATACAATACGGAGGACGAGTGATAGGTTGAGATCCAGGAATAAGATTAATTCTGAACTCAATTGCTCGCTTAGGTGGTAACCCTAAAACGGGCTCGAATATGTCGGAAAATTCACAAACGACATGAATAAGAGAAATAATATCACCCTCATCATCATCATCGTCATCACGAGGATTTAAAGAATATAAAGATGCAACCAAAGCAGAATCCGAATCTTTAAGAATAACAGAAACCTGATTAACAGATTGAGGATGTCGAAGAGGAATAGTCCGCTCAGGACATAGGATATGAGCTTCATAACGGTTAAGCCAATCCATGCCCAAAATCATTCCAAAGCCTAAATAACGCATGACATGAAAATCGGCTCGGAAAGAAAAATCACACAAAATAATCTCGACATCTTTACACAATAAACTGATTGTTGCGGATCCACCAACCGGATTCGCAATTCTCAAAGAAGTCATTAAACATAAAACATCCAAGGAAAAAGTATCAACAAGTTCTTTTGATATAAAAGAATGGGACGCACCCGTATCAAAAAGAACTCGAATAGGATGATCACGAAATAAAATAATTCCATCTAGAATAGAATGAGAAATACCTTGGCCACGAGATGTGTTGCCAGGGGCTTGAGCAACATTAAGCTTTCCCTCCTTCCTAGTTTGAAGTTTGGGACACACATGCATAAAATGGTCCAGACTTTTACAATAGCGACAAGTACGAGGCTTTGAACACTTGTTCGCAAAATGGTCTCTGGATCCACAGTTATAGCATTTCCCTTCAGTAGAGGAAAAGGTCTTCGCAGCAGGAGTTGCTTGCCTCTCTTTCTTATTGGGATAAGGACCTTTGAATTTGCTTGGCCTCTTCTTGTTGTTGAAGTTTGGTTTGGAACCCACCACTTCAACATCATTCTCCCTATCCGCCTCTTCAAGACGAAGAGCGATATCAACGAGTTGGTCAAAAGAAACTTCTAATTTTAGAAGTAATGGCTTCTTGAGACTTTTGTTTAAGCCATAGACGAACCTTTGGTTCTTCTTTAAAGGGGTGTTGATGTATTCAACCCCGTATTTAGAAAGCGACTCGAAGGAGGCGACGTAATCAGTCACGGAGGACTCACCTTGAACAAGGTCTATAAATCGTCGAGCCAATGTCACTTTCTCAGCTTCCGGTACGAATTTCAACTCGAAGCGTTCCCGGAATTGCTCCCAGGTGAGATCCGCTTCATTAATCTCAGAAATAAGAAGCTCGTACTAGTCCAATGCTCTTTCTCGGAGCATACTAGAGGCCACCTGAACTCGGTGAAGGTCAATAAGATTCATGCGAGAAAAGATTCGATCGCATGACCTTAGCCAAGCCTGTACTTCAATAACAGTTTCGGAACCTCTGAATGGCTCCCCACCCAAATTAGTGTAATCGCTACACAAGCGTGCAAATCCCGACTTTGGGTGAATAGGTTCCGGGTTAGCTCCAGCTGCTTGAGCATTCGTCACTAAATCAAGAAGCTGTTGAGTAGTCATAAAAACTCCATCTTGGGGTGGAGTGCTAGATGGAACGGCTCTGGGGCGGCCTGGTCTAGACATTTCTCTTCCTTTAGAAAGAAAGAAGAAGAAGAAAAAGGTTATTCACCAAATTGAATATCAAGCAATCATGATAGATAAACAAGGAATCATAAGGAAAATAGGATGAATCGGTACGAAGACTCGAATTAAATCCTAAAGAACGTCTCCTAAGATGGACTTAGGACGATGATCCTCGTTATAATATTCCATATTGTTCCGAAGTTTGGCTCTGATACCAACCTGTGACGCCCCACCTCTATACCCACGCTAGCGAAGAACACTACGGAGTAATGCTGTCAACTAGCACGGAGAATAAGGCTGTTGAGGAGCGACCATCCGTGTAATTGCTTTGCGCGAGCACCGATATGTCAGATAGTATAACATGCATTTTTATTTCAAGGGGAAAATCCGACATACCGATACAAACACAAAGCTACTACACAGTGGCTATAATAATCTTCGAAAATAAATATAGAAATAAACATAACATAAATCAGTCACAGACAATTCATATCACAAAGGCGGAAATAGATAGGAATATTACACTAGGAAGTGTACATCAGAGTAGTGGTCTAAAAAGATCCACAATATCACAAAAAAATAGTTTCACGAACTACACAAAAGAACAAGTATACATTATGGAGTCTATATCTCAAATGTATACAACAAAATAAACTACTAATCTAAGTAGTTAGCCAAAAGTCGGAGTAATGATCCAGGATGAGAAGTCAAGCAGAAGCACCTGTAACATCTCGGTCTGACCCGAGTATTATTTAATAAGAAAATAATAAACGGATCAGTCTAGCTATAAATACAGATGAAACGATATAGAATCAGAGCTATGACTAAACACATAATAATCACAATGCCAAGCTGTGATATATAAGTAATTGAAAATCAACAAGAGATTAATCAATATCAAAAAATCTACACAAGAATCAAAGAAATGTCATACTCCTTATTTCGTTCATCAAACCACAAATATTGACGATTATATCAATGTCAATCATAAAAGTCCATGACACACAAATTCACCAATACACAAATATTGATAAAACTTATCAATGGAAATCACGAGAATTGGTGAAGCATAAATTCTAGAAATCATCTCAAGAAATCCAGTCAATGACACACAAATTCACCTATACACAAAAATCGATAAATCCTATCAATAGAAATCACAAAAATAGGTGAAGAAGAAAATTCCAGAATTCGACACACGAAACCCAGAAATCACACACAATAAGAGGGGGGGAGGCCTATCACATGAACGGGAGTATGAAAACTCACCAACAGCTGTAACACACGAACGAGAAGCTATCTCATGGTAGCTAGCCATTAATTTGACACACGAATGGTTCGAAGACCTGACACACGAATGGTCCAAAGACCGTGGATTGCCGCCCCACAAATTTGAGTCGAAACTCCACAAAATGGGGTTTAGTCTCCCTTGCAGACAAAGAGACATCGCACATTGCTAGTCTAAATCACAAAAATGATCGTCATGATCAGCGAGAAGTGTCGATTACAGTGAGCTAGTAAATATATGAGCTTAGCATCATGTCCCATAACCACTAGCTTAACTTAAATATTTACGAACAAATTGTAGATCTCCACTAGAAGATTGTCACAAGAGTTTCAATCGAACAAGTCCAAGAATTAACCAACAAAGTGAACGCAAGCGTTTCATACCACTCGTTTTACTAAGTCGTTTAATTAGATTTCTCATACGAGTGAGGTAAAGGTTTGTATATACTAATAGATTGAAAAACGGCTTTATAAACGAATTTGGTATTAAAATAGTATTGAAATCGTTTGAGGAAAGAGTTTTGATATTTACTACTAGTATAGAAAACCTTTATATTTTTGAAGTGACAAATCACAAACATGATTGTAGAAATAATCAATCACAAAATTCACATTCAAAGACGTGAATGAAAATCCAAAGAAATCGATAATGGATCCATCGAAATGGATATTCAAAAATCCCTAAAAAAAGGAGTCATCAAAGTCATAATAATTGATAACAATAAATAGGAAACACATGAATCGATTTAAGTTGGAATTTCAAGCTACAAGGTGAAGTAGGCAAAAATCATCAGGTCGGTCGGCCGGCAGCAGGGCTCGGTCGACCGAACCTTGTTATGAAAAACCTCTCGGCATCAGGTCGTTTGACCGAACCAGGGGGGTCGGTCGGCCGAACCAGAAACAGAGGCACTTATACTAGCAGGTCGGTCGACCGAACCAGGGGGGTCGGTCGGTCGAACCTGTTTCCAGCCTCTTCCCTGCCTATTACAAATGAGGTTCAATCTTGACCAAATTGCATTTTCTCGAGCAACGGCGCTAAGGGATTATGCCAATCGACTACCCGGCCCTATAAGCTCCTCGATGCATCACCAAAAACATGTTCAAACATCCAAGTTAGGATTTTTAACGAATTGAACTCAAAACACTAAAAATTGGAATTTCACCAAATCAATCCAAACCGAAAGCAAATGCACACGAATAAGTGTTAGGAATTCATACCTAACAATCGGAGATAATTATAAGCATAGATGTGAGATTAAAAATCTCACCTTTTTACAAAATCGAACAAGAAGAAGCTTGAAAGCAAATGGAGAATCAACCTCTCTTCAACACAACCCAAATGAGCTTGAATCTAAGCTCAAAACAAGAACATTCCAAAAATTAGGTTTAGGAATTTCTGAAATTGGTAAGAGAATAAGTTGGAGAAGAAGAAGAAGAAGCTTACCAATGGTTTCTCTTGAATTTGGAGCTAGGAATTTGAAGTTGCAAGAGAAACTAGGGTTTTGGAGTTTTAATTTCCAATCTCTCCCACCATTAATACTTCAAAACTGAAAAGAGAAAGAAGTGAGGGAGAATGCAGAGAAGTGGCTCAGATTTGGGCATAAGTTAAACATAGGGATGAGCCCAAAACCAAACCCAAAGTGAAAAGTAGCAAAAATCAACTTTCTCCAAACATATCGAAGCTTATACTCAAAAAGGTCGCAAACGGCATTTTAAACTCAATGGGAGTGGTCCCGAGTCCTAATTCGACCGTATGAAAAAAGTAGCTTTTCGGACTAAAATCCGACTAACGATAAAATATTTAAATAAAATATTTAAATATAAAATCGATAAATATGCGGGTTGTTACACTCTGGATCATAGTGGTATAGCTAAATAAGGTTTTGTAGAGCGAGTATCCAGAAATTGTACCTGGGAAACTCTAGATAGTATTAGAAAGGCCTACTCTACTTTTTGTCAGAATAGTTAGATTTGGTTGTTTGATTATATTAGTTGCTATAATTGTTAGAATATGATTGATATATATGCTTGTTGTTTAAAATTAATATCTTTGTTGGATTATTAAATTATTTTTGCATTTAAATTTCGAGGACGGAATTCTTTTGAGGTAGAAGGAATGCGATGACCCGGAATTTTGGGCAATAGCAATTTAATAATCTTTATTAATAATTAAATTGATTTGATGATTTTATTTTACAAATTGGCAAGTTTATTCTTTTAAAAGCTAATAAATTTGTTTAATAATATTCTTTTATAAATATTCATGGGTAAAATTTATTTTTTCAAAGAAAATAAAAATATATTATATTTATAATGTATATAGATATGTATATATGTTATAAATAGGAAGTCTTTGTTTTTAATAAAAAAATATGTCTTCAAATTATATTATATATATATATATATATATGTCAAATACAATATAATATTTTTCAAAGTTAATATTAAAATGTTTTCTATTTATAATGTATATATTTGTAAATAGCATTGATTTAAATTTAGCCAATAAAAACATGTTTCCAAATTTAATATACATATATTGTGAACTTAGAAGTTATAATTTAATATAATACTTTTCAAAAGCTATTTAAAAGTTTATCATTATTTTCAAATTTCCTTAAGTAAATGTTTATTTATCCAAAATGTATAATAGTTTTAGTTTGAATAAGATTTTATAAAATTTTATTTTACTTAATCTAAGATGGTTTACATATATAAAGGTTTAATTTTACCATCTTTTTAATATCTTATGAACTAAAAATAGTTAGAAAATATATAATATATTAATTTATTTAAAAACATAAGTATATATATACATAAACGCATAATTGATAAATATAAAACAAAGTACCTTTTTATAATAAGGGTTTAAACATAATAATGCATAGTTAGACATTTTTAAAGCTTTGAATACTTGTGAACAACATTTGTATGCCATGTATCATATAAACTAACAAGTGGCAAAAATTAGTTTTCTCTTTAGTATGATAATATGTTAAAAGAGGCAGGTTACAGCTCAATTGATTTTTCAAAACTTTTTCTCCAAAACTAAAATAAAACGTGAAAAAAATATAAACAATTTCTGCTGCTTCAAATTCAATCTGAGATCAAGCTAAGCACGGTTTAAAATCAACAACCTGTTTCAAGTTCAACTCAACAGCAAGCTTTAAGCTAAAGATTCAACTTGAACAAACAACTCAACGTCAAGATCTGTGCAAATCAAATACAATAGTTTCCAGATCAAACCAAAAACCTCTTTCCTCTATTATAAAAGGTGAGTAAATTTTATTTTAAAAACAGTTTTTAATATGATATTATATTTGTTATCAATGATAAATGTTGCTGTAATATAGATTAAAAGTGTTCATATGAAGGCTGATGTGAATGCAGGTGTATATATGGCAATGTCTGTGAAAATATCTGTATGAATATAAAAATATACTCCTCTGTCTTATTTACAAGCTTCAGATAAAAAAAAATTCATATCTCTTCCTGCGATCGAATTTAGGCTTCGATCTTTAAATAAAAGATGATTGGAAGATTATAACCTTATTCATAAAATAATTTCAAAAGGTTATTTAAGACATTATTTCAAATTGGGATTTTATGGTAAATACAAATATATAAATACATAATCATAATTTAGTAATTTGAATTCAGAAAAAGATTAGTAATGGAAGATGATGATTTTAGGAAGTAAAATTAGGATTTTTAGTGTAGATATTTCTGGGATTTGCTATGATGATCAATATTGGGTTTTTGGTCGATCGCCATGGATTGGTGGCAAGTGAACGGTCGAAACTTAGAGTGGAGGAGGATGGGAAGTGGGGGATAAAAGGAATAATAGTTTGGCATTTTTCTAATGGCCGTGGCGTTCCATCAGAGACGATTTGGGGTTTTAACGATTGTTTGAGTTGACGAGAAACTCGAGGCAAATTTGTCGCCGTGGAGAGGCCAGAGTAGTTCATGATAGGGGGAAATGGTTCATCGGAGAGTGGAGTCGCTTCGCGTAGTTCGGCATGTGATCCAGTGGTCAGAGTCGTCGTCAATCGGTGAATTTTCGTTCTGTTTAAGCTCTAGGTTTTCGATCGAATGGATGGTTTTTGATTCGCTGTAGGAATCGTTGATCGGGAAAGTGGAGGAGGACGGCGAAGACGAGGTCGGCTTATTGGAGACCAGGAAGTTGGTCGGAGTCACGTAGTTCGCCATGCATGTGCACAGTGCACATTGTTGTGTCTGGGTTTCTTCGAATTTGGGGAAGAAGCTCGTGCTCGGGTATGACTCGATGGTTGTTTGGGTTTTTCTCGGAGTCGTGAGGGTTTGCGAGTGGAACGAGGTTGGCTCGGGAAAGATTGAGTTGGCCCGGGTTTTCATTAGTTTAGACCCGGGTTTGTTTTTAAGTTGCGGTTTTCTTTTAACTTTGTATAAATTTGCTTCCAGGTTCTAAAAATATGAAGTATAATATGAACAGTTTTTTTTAAAGTAAAGGAAATCAAGTTTAATGGTAAAAAAATGTTCAACAAATTTTCCAAGTTAAACTATTATTCAAGGTTCCAAAGTAAAGTATTTAATCAAGTTTAAATATGTTTAAAAATTGAATAAGTTTTAATCATGAGTTGATAATTAAGTTTTCAAAGAATAAAAATTGATTAATCAAGTTTAAACAAGTTTGAAGATAATAGTTGATAATTTAAATGCTTTAGTTCGTTTTGTTTGAAGTAAATTAAATATTTTCAATTATAATTGATTTCTAAATATTTTTCTAATAAGTTTAAATGATGTGATTAAGTTATATATTAAGACAAAAGAAGTTATCTTTAATCAATTAAGAATGGAAGTAATTAAAGACAATTAATTTGTAAAATTAATTAATAGTTAATCACTTTATGAGATTAATAAAGATTAATTAATTAATATTATGTAAATTACTTAGTGCAAGTAATTAGTGAATAGTTAATGATTATTAATTAGTTTAAAAATCATTAACTAATGATTATGAATTGATTTATTTAATGTGATTAATTTAAGATAATCAATTAGATTAATTAATTGAAGATAATCATTTTTGGAAATTGGTTAAGTATAATTACTTAATGTAATTACTTAGTAAAGTAATTAATGGATAATTTCTGAATGTAATTAATTAATGAAGTAATTAGAGAATAATTACTTAATTGAAGTAATTAAGGATTAATTACTTAGTGTAATTAATTCACTTAATTAATTAGTGTGATTAATTTGAGTTAATTAATTAATGTGATTAATTAAGGGTAACTAATGAATATGATTAATTAAAGATTACTTGTTAAGTACAACTAATTAAAGGGTATTAATTAATGAAAGTAATTGAAGGATCATTAATAAATTAGTGAGATTAATTTAAGGTTAATTAATGATAATAGTTAAAGAATAATTATTTAACTTAATTAATTAAGGGTTAATTACTTAGTGTAATTAAAGAGTAATTAATCAAGAATGATTAATTAAAATGGATAATTAAAGGACAATTACTTAATGTAATTGAAGGACAATAAATCAAGGATGATTAACTAAGATAGATAATGGATGGATGATTAATTAATTTGTTTGAAATTAATCAATGTTAAGTCAGCAGGATTAAGGTAATCCAAGTGATTAAAAGTTAGCAATTAATTTTATTGAAGATTAATTAAATTAATTAGGAATCGTTAAAACTTAAATATCTTGCTTATGGATGATTCAATGATATTGGATGATTTCGATGTGATATCTCTGATATGTGATATGTGTTGCTTGTGGTATGAGATATTTGGTTGAATAGATAATGTGGATTTTCTATCTGTGTAATATGAATTTCCTATCTGTGTGAATATGTACTCTTTATATAAATTGAATTGTTTAAACCCTTAAACAACTTGGACATTAAAACGGCATTTTGGATTCGGTGAGACCAGGATCGTATTTTCGAGTTGGATATTCGAAAACCAAACCGATCCAAATTAAATGATAGGTCGTAAAATCTTAAGTGAAGTGAAGACTCGAAGTGTAAGAACTATTTGTCGTTAAGACTCTAAGGGTGATTCCAATACGAGTATAACGGAGATAGTACTTTCAGTTTCGAGATGAAGATTCAGAGTGCAAGGACTATTGTCGTTGACTGTTAGGGTGATTCCAAAATGAGCGTGACGAGATAGTACCTTCGTTTTCGTTCGAACCCATAACGAACTTGTATGGACTGAATGCTTTCAGAACATCGTCTGGAGGACGATCAGCATTTTGAGATAGATGTGTTTTACAAAGGTAATCATAGCCTCAAGCCTCATCAACCGTGAATGGCAAAAACAGGGGAGGTGCAGCAAGGATAAGTGGGTCGCGCCCAAGTAGGACAAGAATTTCCCTGTCTAGAGGTCCTTTTTTATTTCGGCTTCTTGGGTAGTTGGTCTGCGGCCAACTGCGGGGTTGTCTTGTTCGAGACTATCCAGTAAGGGATGGTTTCGGCCTTGTGTTGCATGGGATTTAGTGTGGATCCTCTGTACGGTGATCTAGGCCACGCACTGTGACGGGCGATACCCCAATAGCCCTGCCATTGTGTGGAATCCAATCTCCAATAAGTGTCGTACATTTTGATTGTGCCCAACTATGTTGGAACGTGAGATGTAAGCATTCCCATTATTTTCTATTATACTTGAAAACCCTAGACCCTAGTATAATATCATTGGATTTCCTATCAAATGTTTTGGTTAGTGTAAGGTAAAAACTTACCTATGTTTATATGTGGAAAGTCTTACGTGATACCTTTTCTTTCAAATGTTTTTTCAAAGTTAAGCAACATTAACTCGTTTACTCACACCAGACCCATGTTTGACCCAAGTGTTTATTTTATATTTTATTAAACTCTTGGGTACTCAAATTTTTACGAGTAGCCAAGGGATTCAGGATAGGTTTGACGAATTTTGGAGGAGATTTGGAGCAGGAGGCTTTAGCGTGTAGATATATTATAATTCCGCTATGTTAGTGTTGTGTTTGTATCTCTATGGTGTCTTAAGTTGTATGATGGACATGTGTTTATAACTGTCTAATTTATGATGTATAAGTTGTGTAACTCTGATGTATATGATACTATGTAATATCTTATTTGATGTAGTATGTTTTATTCGTTCCGCTGTGAGAATCTGATGTTGTCAGTTCTTTCTTCTCTGTCTTTTCTCTTTTCCATCCCTTTCTTTCTTGATAATGACGGGTCATTACAAATTTTCTTTCCAAAACATCACTTACTATCAAACCCATTTATTTAATAAAACTCATCCACTTATCCCTTATAAAAATTATTTTTATAAGCTCACTTATCCCTTATATTTCGAACCTCTTTATAATATTTCAAATCTAATTTAAAACTTCTTTCGAAAATCTTTAAGATGATTCATAAATTCTCTTTCTATTTTAAAACTATTTAAAAACTTCTTTATTTATCCTTTATTAATTTCCTTTATAAAATATCACTTACAATATCTTTTGTGAAACATCTTAAGTAAACCATTTAGGACAAACCCCCTTTTATAAACAAGTTATTACTCACAAATAACTTTGTAAAATAATAGTATAACTTGAAATCATTTAGGTCATTAAACTTCAAATTGATTTAATAATTAAAGTTAATTCAAAGACATTCTTTATAAATTCCAAAAAGATGCTTAGTAATCCTAATGGAACTATTTTAAGTTACCATTCAATTCCAGTTACTCAATAGTTATTCACATAGATCAACATATATATAAATACAACTCAATCCAAATCAGTGAATAATATGTCAATATAAGCTAACTGGCATATACATGTCCAAATAACATAATACCAGAATGGTGATTTGTCCTGCTAAATAGATGCCCAAACAATTCAATCAATTGATAGTAGAATGAAGATTTATTCTGCTAACACATGTTCACACAAACAAACTAACAATCAAATAACCAAACAATTTATAGCATAATGGGGATTTATTCTACTAAAACATGCCCACACAAACAATCTAACAATCAATCAATTTATAGCAGAACGGGGATTATTCTGCCAGCACATGTCCAAACAACCCCACAATCTACATTATAACTCATTCACAGTTATATGGTTCCTTAATGGTATCGACACTTGAATCGCTTATATTCAGAACCATCTTTGAAAAAAGGTTCTCCTAAAACACTTTTACATTCGAAAAACACGGGATTTAAAACTTCTAAAACTCTTTTTTGAAAAAGTAGTTACAAGTTAAATCCTTATTTGAATCATAATTAATATTAATTAAATCTTAGCTTAATTTAGTAAAATAATTAAACAATAATTAATTATTATTTAAACTAAATTAATTATTTATTAATTATTAAATATCAATTAATCTCAACTAATTAATTAATTACTCTTTAATCAAACTTAAATAATAAATTAAACCTTTAATAAATAATTTATTATAAATTAAAACAATTAGTGATTTGTAATTAAAAATAATTAACACTTGATAGTAAATAATCCTCTAATAATTAATGGTAAACTAATACAAATAATTTACTTAACTCATACTTAATTAACTTAATAAATAATTAATTAAAATAAACCTTAACTTTAAAAGATAATTAATTAATAATTAATCTTCACTTAATTATAATTATTAAACTTTGTTTAATCCTTAGTTAATTATTAATTATTAAAAACTTAATTAATTGAAATTTCATTATTAAAAATTCAATTAACTTCCTAAAACATTATTATCAAGTTTATAAAACATTTACAAACACTTTGAAGTTTTAGAAACCAATTTTTTTCAAAAATCAAACTTTTAAGCGAACTACATCCATAGCGACTTGCTATGGATACCAATAATTTCCCACTAGTTTTACACATCTATATCACAAAAAAACACAAAGTCTATGAACCATAACATCACATAATCAAGCACACATCTTTCGAACCAAAGATCATATTTAGACTTTAATTTCAAATTCTAGGATTCACATCACATACACACATATATTACCATAACAACCATAAGATAATCCAACAACATCATCACACAAACAACCATATAACAACTATACATATAAAGGTAAATTATTGGTTCAAAAACACTCTTTAAAAAAGTGGGTTTCTGGAGTACTTAAGCTCGAAATCAGAAAAAGTGGTACACAAAAAAGTTGTAACCACTGAAATTCTACAAGGTTATAAGAAAGAAAATCTTGTTTGGAGTAGAATGTAAGAAGTTATGGCTGAAACCATTTCAAGTAAAAGTAGAGTAATTCTGAAATTTAAAAGGAGGAGTTTAAAATGGAATTTGAAATATTTAAAACGTTTAAACTCAAAATTTAAAAACATTAAAAACCTTAAAATCAGAAAAAAGAAGCCATGGAAGTTGCTTCCAAGCTTAGAAAAGTTATAGCAAAGGAAAGAAAAGAAAATGAGAGAAAAATGAAGAATATCTATTTATGTTAAGTGCCTAAGTCAGATTACCAAACGCTCATCGTACTTTGCACTCCATTCATTTTCTTACGCATCATCACCCACATCCCCTCTCCTCTAATGCTAAGTCAACATCCAAGTACACCTCATGTCCTTTATGTCTAAATAGGTATCTTATATATACATACATATATATATATATATATTTATATTTATATATACATATATATTTATTTCAATATATATGTGTGTGTGTGTGTGAGTGTGTTTCGTATATATATCTTACCTTATCATGTATTTGTGCATATCCAAGTGCACATGTATATCAACAAGTATATTTCCAAGTCAAACTAGCTTGTTCCCCTTGAAAATTTCAAAAGTAAAGGCCCATCCCCCTTTTATCAAACACAAGCAAATGTGATTTTACCCTTTGTCCTTTTTGTCTCCACTTGATGTGACATATTTTAATTTTTTTTAATATTAGTTGCCAAAGTGTCATACCATGGTTATCCTGGATTAATTAACTTAATTTACTTGATTAAATATAATTATATTATCCTAAAAAATATTATATAATTATTTATGCATGTATATATATATATAAAAAAGTGCGCACAATATTTCAAACAACTTTTACATGATGAAACGTCAAAAGTTCATAGAACGGTTTCCGGTCACATTTTCTATTTTTTAATCGAACTATATATATTATTTTCTAAAAAAATTAAAACTACTTCACCATTATTATTTACTTTAAAAAGATTTTTATTTTCATTATAAAACCTATATAACGACTTTTTAAAATTAATTAAATATTCACAAAGCAAAGTAGTGAAATTAAGGGTTGTTACATGGCCATAGGATAGAAAATTATATACGGACACCAGATTTGTTAATTTAAATTATTTCAAATTCTTGAATTTGAAATTATGTAGATGATTTTTTTTAAAGAAATAAAAATCGAATTTATAAAGATAGAGTTATTTTCAAATTTGAGCTTTGAAATGTTGAAATCGAAATTGGTTAAAAGAAATTGTTGGAAGATTTTGTTAGAATTTAAAGTTATAATCGACTAATGACTTGAATTATGGAAATTGAATTGTTTTAAAGGTTTAAACTTTATTCAAACTTTGGAAAATATCTAATTAAAATTTTTATAAATGAATATTTCAAATTTGAGTTCGGAATTGAATTATTTTAAAGAATTGAACGTTAAATTGAACATTGAAGTTTAATTTGATCTAAGTAATTTAAATCAGTAAATTGAAACTAATTCGAATTGAAATTGATTCAAATCGAAATTGAAATCAAAATTGATTCAAATTGAAATCGAAATAAAAAATGATTCGAATTGAAATCGAAATCGGTGTTGATTTGAATTTAAATTGGAATCGAAATTGAGTCAATTTAAATCGATTTCATATCAAAGATGATTTGAATTGGAAGATTTAAATTGAATCAGTTTAGTTGAAATTTGGACCTGAGTCCAGATTTATTAGAAATGGAAGGAACAATTGGATTTGAAACTATTTTCGAAATAAATTATTTTATATAAACTGTTTAAAATATTTAAAATATTTTAATTTTCCAAATTTTTTTCCATATAAACCATTTTAATACTCAAACAATTTTATATCAAACAATTTTAACTATTTGAATTATTTTAACTTTTTAAACTATTTAAAATTATTCAACTTGTTTTCTAAAAATTCTAAATGGTCAAGTGGGAATTTTTATATTTAAATCATTGATTTAAATGCGAATATGGTTAAAATGAAGTTATAACCTAAGTTGAAAATTGAAATGGAAATCTGATTGAAATGATTTTCAAATGAAATTCACATATTTTAAATAAATGTGATTATTTCAAAATAAATTATATTTTGAAGTGAAAATGATATTTTGGTATCAAGTATGAATCATTTTGAAATGTAAAAGAACCAAATGGTGTGTAAAGTGACGTTTAGTGGTTAAAGAGACCGGGGCCTTTTATTAACATACTCGCTCTCTATATTGGAACTACTTTAACTACTATGTACATGGATGAGACTCCAAAATGGAGTAGTTGGATTTGGTATATATTTGCTGGATTTGATGAAAAGGAACGATGATGGATAGCCCTCACACTTTGTGTCAATTTGAAATGACTAAAACAAGGCGGCTTGATGGTGCCAATGAGGGTAGCTTCCTCTAACAGACATCGGCTCTTTGATTTTCTTTTTGGACTTGGTCCATGCATACTACTTCTTTGTTGTTGGTTTCAATTGGTGCACCATGATTTGGGATGAGCTCCATTTGACTCGATACGGGATGGATAAACGCAGTAGGCGGTCGTGATTACGATGCGTTACTACCAGCCCTACAACCGCAACTGATAGTATCCTACCTTGAGCATTGCCTCACGTGGCTTGTCACACTTTTATCCTTATACGAGACCACTACGAGTGTAACAACCTGCATATTTTATGATTTTATATTTAAATATTTAATTTAAATATAGCACCGTTAGTCGGATTAATGTCTGAATCTGTACTTTTTGTAAACAGTCGAATTAGGACTCGAGACCACTTCCATTGAGCCCAAAATGGTGTTTGCGATCATTTTGAGTATAAACACCAATATGTTTGGAGTTGACAAGAATTTTGCTATTTTCTATTGGGCTTTGGATTTGGGTTTCATCCCATTAGCCCAAGGTAATACCCTAACTCCAGCCCTCTCCTCTTCACTCATTTTCATTTCCAAACACTTTCAAGCTAAAGAAAAATGGGGACAGAGAAAAGTAAACAAAATCCTAAACCCTAGTTTTGCTAGGAAATTCAAATTCAAGCTCCAAACCAAAGAAAAGCTTAGGTAAGCATCCACTTCATCTTCTCCATCTCAATCTCTCTACAATTTTCAAAAAATCCTAAACCTTAACTTAGGAAATATTTGCTTATGAGCTTAGATTCGAGCTTCTACGGTTAAAGTTGAAGAGAAGTTGATCTTTCCTTTGTTGTAGAGCTTCTCATTCATTGTTTTTTGGTTTAAAGATGGGTTTTTGAATATACATCTCTGTCTATAGCTTTCATTGTTGTTAAATATGAATTCCTAACATCTATTCATGTTGATTTGCTTTTGATTTGAATTGATTTGGTGAATTTTCTAATTTTGGTGCTTTGAAGTCAAAATCATTAAAATTCCTATCTTGGATGTTTGTACATGTTATTTAGGGTGTATCGAAGAGCCTATTGGCTGGGTTGTTGCTGGACATAAATCCCTAGTCTCCGTCGCTCGTCTGATCGCTTCCGAATCGATTTGGCCATCATTGGCCTAGGCAAATTCCAGCCCGGCTAAACCAACTAGACATCTGGTTGATAATGTCAAACGTCTGGTTAAGGTCCCTAGAGAAAAAAAACATATAAGACGGTAGAAAGTAGAATGGCAGAGACATGGATCGAACGTTTGGTCCAAACCTACCAGACATCTGGTCAGTTTTCAGATGTCTGGTTAGAGTTCAGCCGTCTGGGAGGGTTTTGAAATATTTCCAGAACCTAAATCGAGACGTTTGGATTAACCTCCAGACATTTGGAAATATTTAATTTTGCCTATTTTTTGAGTGAATTTCCAATGTTTATCAATTTTTGTTGATCTGATTAGTTGTTATCACTTATATCGACTTTGATGACTTCTTTTTCTGGAATTTTGGGAATATCCATTTTGATGGATTTGGTATTGATTTCTATGGATTTGGTTCACGTCTTCGAATGTGAATTTTTGGTGATCAATTGTTTTTACAATCATTTTCTGTGATTCGTCACTTCAAAATACAAAGGTTTCTATACTAGTAGTAAATATTCAAACTCTTTCACAAACATGATTTCGATGTTATCTTTAATACAAACTCGTTTTTAAAACCATTTTTCAATCTATTAGTATATACAAACCTTTACCACATTCTTTCAAGAAATCTAATTAAATGACTTAGCAAAACAAGTGGTATGAAACGCTTGCGCTTACTTTGTCAGTTAATTCTTAGACTTGTGCGATTGAACTCTCATGACAACTTTCGAGTGGAAATCTACAATTTGTTCATAAATACTTAAGTTAAGCCAGTGGTTATAGGACATGAAACCAAACTCATTTATTTACTAGCTTAGCATAATTCACACTTTTTATCGATTAATGTGATCATTTTATGGTTTAGACTAGCGATATGCGATGTCTCTTTGTCCACGTGGGGTACCATACCTCGTTTTATTGAGCTTCGTCTCATTTCTTTTATAGGCTAACGACCTATGAGTTCTTTGGAGTTTCGACTCACTTTTATGGGCTAGCGACCCGTGTTCTTTTGTGGAGTTCGGATCATCGGACGTACCGTTATTTCATTACGTCGTTGTTCCGGTTTATCAGGTTCATTGGGCGTACCGATATTGTACTACGCCGTTGTTTTGAATTATTCGAGTTTCAGGTTCCTCGGGTGTACCGTTATTGTGCTACTTCGTTTCACCGGCATTATGGTTAGCGATCATGGGATAACATGCACGTGTTGGTGGGTTTTCATGCTCCCGTTTGTGATAGGCCTCCCCCTTTTGTGATTTCTAGGTTTATAATTGATGATTTCTAGAATTTGTGTTTCACCAATTTGTGCGATTGGCAGTGATATGTTTTGTCAATATTTGTGGTTTGGTGAATAAAATAAAGAATATGACATTCTTTCTGGAATTTTGAGATTCTTGAGATATTGTATGATTTTTGTTATTATTTAATGTATACTTGTCACAGTATGGCATTATTGTTATCATACGTTTTTTGCCATATCTCTTATCCTATCTCATTTTATATGATATTTATAGCTAGACTGATCCATTTATTATTTTCTTCTTAAATAATACTCGGGTTAGACCTAGGTATTTCAGGTGCTTCTACTTGACTTCTTATCAGGGTCCGTCATCTGACTTTTGGCTAACTACTTAGTTTAGTAGTTTTTTTGTTTTATACATTTAAGATAGAGACTCCTTGATGTATAAATATTCTTTTGTATAGCACTTGAACTTATTCTTTTGTGATATAGTGGATCTTATATTTCCACTACTTTTATGTACACTTTTATGTGTTATATTCATATTTGTTTCCGCCTTAGTGATATGAATATATTTGACTGATCTACGTTGTGTTTATTTTATATTTGTTTTCGAAGATCAGATAGCCACTATGAAGTAGTTTTGAGTTTGTAATTGATGTGTCAGATTTCCTCTTGAAACGAAATGCATGTAATACTGTCTGACGTATAGGTACTCGCACAAAGAAATTACACAGATGGTGGCTCCTCAAACGAAATGCATGATCAGATAGCCTTATTCTTCGTGCTAGTTGACGGCACTACTCCGTAGTGTCCTTGGCTAGTGTGAGTATAGAGGTGGGGCGTCACAGCTTAGTATCAGAGCCAAACTTTGGAACGATATAGAATATTATAGTAAGGATCATTGTCCTGAGTCTCTCTTAGGAATCATGCCTTAGGATTTAATTCGAGTCATAGGACCCGTTCTATCCTAATTTATTTTATGATGCCTTGTTTTATCAATCATGGTTGTTTGATATTCATTCTGAGAATAACCTTTTTCTTCTTCTTTCTTTCTTTCTTTCTTTCTTTCTTATGGAAGAGAAATGGTTAGACCAGGCCATCCCAGTGCCGATCAATCTGGCGCTACTCCTCAGGATGGAGTATTCATGTCTGCCCAACAATTTTGAGATCTTGTAAAGAAAGCCCAAGCTGCCTGACCCATTCCAGAGCCCACTCATCCTAAATCTAGGTTTGCATGCTTATGCAGTGATTATACTAATTTGGGTGGAAAGCCATTCAAGGGTTCCGAAAGCGTTATAGAAGTTTAAGCTTGGCTTAGATCATGCAACCGCATCTTTTCTCACATGAATCTCGTTGATCTACATCGAGTCCAAGTTGCTTCTAGCATGCTCCAAGAAAGAGCATTAGATAGGTATGAGCTTTTGATTTTGAAAAATAATGAAGCAAATCTTACTTTGGAGCAATTTCAGAAAAGATTCGAGTTAAAGTTTATGCTGGAAGCTGAAAAGGTAACTTTAGCCCGACGCTTTATTGACCTTATTCAAGGTGAATCTTATATGATGGACTATGTTGCATCTTTTGAATACCTCTCTAAATCCGAGGTCGAGTATGTTAATACCCCATTGAAAAAAAATCAGAGGTTTGTCTATGGGTTAAATAAGAACCTCAAAAAGCCTTTACTTCCGAAAATATAAGTTTCTTTTGATCAGCTTGTTGATATCGCTCCTCGACTTGAAGAGGCCGATAAAGAAAGCAATGTTGAAGTTGTGGACGCCAAATAAAACTTCAACATCAACAAGAAGAGGCCTATTAAGTTCTAACCTAATCACAATAAGAAAGGGAAGCAAGCAACTTCGGTAGCAATGACTCCGACCTCTAGTAGTGGACAATGCTACAACTGTGGTTCTAAGGACCATTATGCTAATAGATGTCTGAAACCTCCCTTTTGTCGTTATTTCAAAAGTTCAGGTTGTTGAATATGCACTTTGCGCTTATATGATTTTTGTTTGATGATAATAAACATATATACATTCATTTAAATGTATTTGTTAATATACTATTCTATTTTTTCACAATTTAAATAAATATTTGTTGAATAAAATAAATTACACAGAATTTGAATTCAAACAGATATTTTATTCAAATAAATATTTATTACATTTTTGAATTGTACAATTTCAAGCTCTCACTATAACTATACAACTTTGATTACAATTACATCACATTTCATATTTACAATTCACCTCACTACATATCACTCACACTCGTATTTATCTTCAACTGCATTCCAGTTTGAATCCAGCATCTGAACAATCTGCAAAAATATAAACTAACACAGTAAAATTGAAAAAGAAATATTTTTGCAATATAAAATGAAATATGATTTTTGAAAATATGATTTGCCTCAGTTATTTGGGTTGTTCGTGATCATTTAAAATTGAATTCATCATACACGAACAATGTGACATGCACGGTGTATCACTGTACATGCCACAAGGCCGTGCACATCGATATACACTTGATAATGCTACAGGGACAGGTGAGCACAGGTCAAACCCAAATGAAAAGCCGGGTTCAACTCACATGCAATATATTCAAAATCACGACTCAAGCACAAGGTCAAACCCGAGTTTTTATAACTGGATTCAACACAAGGCTACAAAAAGAATGCAAAGCTTAGACAAATTCCAAATTCACAGTGAAGTCAAGACAGAAAATTCATGAATGCAACATGGTGAACAACCAAGGTGCAACGAGAATTTTACAGTGTCAAGTTCATGTATGCAACCAGTAAAATGCAGTATGGCCAGAGTGAAATCAACATTATCACTAAATGAATTAACAGCCCAAGTCAAGATGGAGCTACAGGAATGAAGAGACCAGAGAAATGCAAATGCATGGCACAGTGCACCACTGACTTGAAGAACATATGAATCAAAACCAGAAGTACAAGGTCAGTTTAAATGGCTGGACAAATGCACAACTAAACCAAAGTGCAACAGAATGAGAAGACCATAATGCAACAGTATAGCAGTGCAAATCAAGTACAAAACACAACAATGAAGACTACAGTAAAAGACAGTGGCAAATGCATATACATCATAGTGCACAGCAACCATCAACATAGTAATATACAGAGCTAATCCAAGCAAGTGATCGAACAAGAGAACATTGTTGTACAAGGCACCAGAGTCAGAGAACACAACAACCACTCCAGAGAGTAGTTCAAATACAAATGAACTCGACCAGTAACCAAGTACTACAAAGACCATGTCGAACATAGTGACAACATTAAGTAATGCAATAATCAATACTTCAATGAATTCAACACGAAGCAGTGCAAACTCCCAAAGATACAACAGTGAAGGAAACTGCATCACAGCAGCATGAAAAAGTCTATACAACATCAAGATACATGAATATGGAACCAACTATACAAGTGCAGACTACAGAGATCAATGCAACTAAAGTAATCAAATAGACTACAGTCTACGCAACAACAAGTATCACTAGACAAACAAACCATGCCAAAGTAACCAAGCCAGAAATGCATCAGATCAACTACAAATACAAGTGTTGACCAGAATCAAGATTCAAAGATACAGGGTACAGTGATGCAGTGAACTACAGTTTCGCAAATGATAACAAAGTCAAGATTTCCAGTTAATCAAGTCATTCAATGCCGAAGACAAAGTGAAACCAGAAGTCAAGTTATAAAATTCAAGTGAGTATGAAGAATTGACGAAGTCAAAAAAAATTAACACCGTGATGAGCACGGCAATTCAAAGCCGTGGGTATCAAGCATCGAATATACGATTATGAACAAGTCAGTAAAATCTCGTGCATCAATACCAGATCGAATGGCGTATGACAAATTCAAATTAACATATACGAACACAAAAATAGGAAATAAAATCCTAAAAAAACCCTAATCATCATCGGAAATTATTCCATCGAGTTCAAGCATCAACCAGTAAAGCAAAAGGGATAAATTACGTACCGAAATCACAACAGTGAACTCGATCAAACACAAGCGGCCAAGAGCGAACGAACGAGAACGAAGCACACGAAAAGGCGCAGCTTCAAAACCCTAATTTTGGAAGCAAGGAGCAAAGAGCCGAAGCCCTACTTTTAGTTGCAGAGAAGAACAAGCCGCCATCTCAAAAAGGAACGAACGAAGAATAAAGCAGCCATTTTTTTCTCAAGATAAAAGGATCGGGCTGGATTAAAGTTAAAAGGGGGCCGGCCTTGTTAAAGAATAATAAAAGAGGGTTTAAGTTTTAAATTAGGCTTTATTTTTAATTAGGGTTTAGGGTTATTTTCTATCGTCTTTTAATTGTTGTTTTTTTTATTTTTCGAATCGAAGAATTTGTAAATCACCACCTAGGGATTAGGTCGTGTCAGATTGTCTAGTTAGAATTAGTTCAGTGAGCAGGGTGTGCGAGTTTGCAAAGTTCTATTGTAGGCGGGAGCAGAGTTTGCGAGTAAGAAAAGTTCTATTGTAGGCAGGAGCAGAGTTTGCGAGTAAACGAAACTCTATAGGCGGGAGCAGGGTATGCGAGTCTAGTAGAGTGTTTGTAAGCGGGAGCAAATGTTTGCGAGTCTAGTAAAGTGTTTGTGAGCGGGAGAAAATGTCTGCGAGTGTAGTAGAGTGTTTGTAAGCGTGATACTGTTCAATTCTAATAGAAATCTGGGAATGCAGCAGTAGGCGGGGGTTGCCGAAGCTGGGTAAATTTTGTGTGTGATTTACTTTTTCATCATATTTATTTCTGCGTTTTGTTTCTGTGTTTAATTCGAGAAAATTTGCTATAACCCTATTCACCCCCCCCCCCCCTCTAGGGTTAATCTAGATCCTACACAGGTCATCTTCTATCTTCATGCCCTAAACTTCCAAGCAAGAAAGAAGGAAAACCAAATGTTGTGCAACTTCCTAGTAACACTTCTCTTGGTCAAAGTATTTCTCATTCTACCTTTGATGGCATTATTATGTTTCATGATCATCCGATTCGAGTTCTTTTTAATGCGGGTGCATCACACTCTTTTATATCAAAAGAACTTATTGATGCCTTTTATTTAAATGTTATGAGCTTGATGACTTCACTAAGAATTGTGAATCCGGTTGGTGGATCCACAACACTCAGTTTGCTTTGTAAAGTTGTCGAGATTATTTTATGTGATTATGCATTTCGAGCCGATTTGCTTGTTATGCATTACCTAGGTTTTGGAATAATTTTAGGAATGGATTGGCATAACCATTATGAAGCCCACTTCCTCTGTCTTGAGAGGACTATACATCTTCGACATCCTCAATCTAATAAGCAGATTTTTATTGTTCTTAAAGATTCAGATTCTAATTCGATAGCATCCTTATATTCTCTAAACCCTCATGATGACGATAATGATGATGAGGAAGATGTCATTTCCCTCATTCACGTTGCTCGTGAATTTTCTGACATATTTGAGCCCGTTTTAGGATTACCCCCTAAGGGAGAAATTGAGCTAAAAATTAATTTAATCCCTAGAGCTCTACACATCACTCATCCTTCTTATCCTATGTCCAATAAGAAAAATAAGGAGATGCATAAACAATTATCCGAATTTGAAACAAAATAATTTATTCCTTCTAGTTCCTCTCCTTGGGGAGCTTTAGCTATTTTGTGAAGAAATCTGATGGTACACTTAGTCTTTGCGTTGACTACCGCAAGCTTAATGATCTCACCATCGAGAATAAATATCCTTTACCTCAGATTGATGATCTATTCGATCAACTTAGCGGTGCTAGAGTCTTTTCATAGTAAGACTAAGCAAGCGGTTTTCATCAGCTTCGTATTGCAGAGGATATCATTCATTTGACATCATTCCGTACTCGTTATGGATCTTATGAATGGCTTATTATGCCATTTGGTTTAACGAATGCTCCAGCTTATTATGTTAACCTTATGAATTGATTTTTCAAAGACTTCCTTGATCGATTTGTTCTCATCTTTATAGATGATATTCTTTTTTATTCTGAAATTGAGAAAGAGCATGAAAAACATCTTCAGATTGTACCGGAAACTCTTAGGACCAATCAATTGAAAGAAAAAATTTCTATGTGCCACTTTTGGCAATCTCGTTTGAATTTCTTGGGCATATTATTTCTGAATCTGAAATTTCCGTTGATCCTTCACAGATTGAAGCGATTCAAAATTGGAAGAGACCGGAGAGTGTTATAGAAGTTCTGAGCTTTCTTGGATTGGCGGGCTATTACCGTCGGTTCATAAAAGACTTTTCTAAAATTTCTGTGCCTCTTACTAGTTTGACAAATAAGGAAGTTAAGTGCATTTGGTCAGACAAATATGAAGCATCTTTTTAGAAATTAAAAGAACTCCTTTTTGATGCTCCTATTCTTGTGATTCTCTAAGTGAATCGAGACTTTATTGTTTATATCGATGCTAGTTGTGTTGGTTTAGGAGTCGTTCTCATGCAAAGGGAATGTGTTATTGCTTATGCTTCTAGGCAATTAAAGCCTGCCGAGACTAGATATGCCACTCATGATTTAGAGCTCACGGCTACTATTTTCGCCCTTAGAATTTGGCATCATTATCTTTTGGGTGAGAAATTTGTTCTCTACACCGATCATAAATCTTTGAAGTATTTAGTTTCTCAAAAGGAACTTAATTTGCATCAACAATGTTGGTTCGAGTTCCTTGCACCTTATGATCATGATATTCTTTATACCTTCGGAAAGGGAAACTGTATTGCCGATGCCCTTAGTGGTAAGCAACAAGTGGTCGTTTCTATGATGATATCCGAATGGAATGATTTCGAGGCTTTGTCTACTTGTGAGATTTGAGATCGTCACTCCAATTCATGTTCATCTCTTTTTCTACGTAGCTTTGAGGCTCATCCATCTCTATTAGAACGTATTCTTAATGCTCAAAAGCATGATCCCGAATTGGCTCATCTTAGCCAAAATTGTAGGAGTAGAAATATTAATGGTTTGAAAGACTTTGAAATCGATGCTCGTGGCGGAATTTGAAAATTTAGTAGAATTATCATGCCAAATATTAGTGATCTTCGTAAAGAAATTTTGGAATATTCTCATCATTCTAAATTTACCATTCATCCCTGTAGTAGTAAAATTTACGCGGATATGAAGCGACTTTATTATTGGGATGGAATGAAATCTGATATTGCTAACTTTATTAAGCGTTACATAACTTGCCAACTCATAAAGGCCGAGCATCAAAGGCCCGATGGGTTATTGCAACCTTTGGATATTCCTATATGGAAGTGGGATCAAGTCTCCATGGACTTTATTGATGGTCTTCCCCGTTCTCGTTCGGGTCATGACAGTTTGTGGGTGATAGTAAATAGACTTACAAAATCCGCCCATTTTATTCCTGTTCGGTCTAATCGGACCGTACCTCTCTTGGCCAACCCCCATGTTAGAGAAGTTGTTAAATTGCATGGATTTCCTACATCTATTGTTAGCGATCGTGATCCACTATTTACTAGTGGATTTTGAAAGAGTCTTCAAAAAGCTTTGGGAACGAAGCTTAATTTTAGCATCGCTTATCACCCTCAGTCTGATGGACAAACTGAGCGTGTGAATCAAACTCCTGAAGATCTTCTTCGTGCATGTGTTCTTGATTTTTGTGGAAATTGGAAAAATCATGTTTCTTTTGTTGAGTTTACTTACAATAATATCTTCCAATCTAGTATTGGTATGGCACCTTTTGAGGCATTGTATGGAAAGCCATGCCGATCTCCTTCGTTTTGGCTTGAGGCCAGTGAGAAGCTGGTTTTAGATCCAATTTTATTCGTGATTCCACAGAAAAGATTGACCTTATTCGTCATAGGATGAGAGAAGCTCAAAGTAGACAAAAATCCTATGCCAATAACCAAAGAAGGAATTTAGAATTTTCTGTGGGAGATTTTGTGTTTATTTGTGTTTCACCTATGAAGGGAGTTGTACTTTCAATCGATCGAGAAAATTAGCACCTCGATATATTGGTCCATTTTCCATCACCAAACGTATTGGTTCCGTGGCTTATTGCCTTTTATTACCAGCTCAATTTTCTACTATTCACGACGTTTTCCACGTCTCTCAACTAAGGAAATGCCTTAGGGATTCTGATTACATTCTTGAGCCTAATGTTATTAAAGAAATTGAAGTTTCATCTAATTTGACTTATGAGAAACATCCTATTCGTATCATTGCTATGGAGGTTAAACGCCTTCGAAATAAAGTTGTTCCACTTGTGAAAGTTCAATGGTTCTCTAATCTTAAGGATTGCCCTTGGGAATCCAGAGAATTCATCGAGCGAACACATCCGGACTTACTATCTCGAGCTCTTTAAGGTGAACTTCTTATTTCAAATTTTCTTTTTTTGTTGATATACTTTTATGATTGTTACTCTTTATTTTCTTCCTAAGAATTGCGAGGATGTAATTTCTTTAAGGAGGGGAGTCTGTAACAACCCACATATTTTACGAATATATATTTAAATGTTTAATTTAAATTTAGCTATATTAGTCGGATTAATGTCTGAAATGCTACTTTTTGTAAATAGTCAAATTAGGACTCGAGAAAACTTTCATTGAGTCCAAAATGTTGTTTACGACCATGTTGAGTATAAACACCGATATGTTTGGAGTTGACTAGAATTTTGCTATTTTTCTATTGGGCCTTGGATTTGGGTTCAGCCCTTTAACCCAAGGTAATACCCTAACTCCACCCCTTCTCCTCTTCATTCATTTTCATTTTCTAACAATTTCAAGCTAAACAAAAATGGGGGAAGAGAAAATAAAATAAAATTCTAAACCCTATTTTTGCTGGGAAATTCAAATTCAAGCTCCAAAATCAAAGAGAAGCTTATGTAAGCATCCTCTTCATCTTCTCCATCTCAATCACTCTACAATTTTCAGAAATTCCTAAACCATAACTTAGGAAATATTTTATTATGAGCTTAGATTCGAGCTCCTAGGGTTGAAGTTGAAGAGAAGGTTGTCTTTCCTTTGTTGTAGAGCTTCTCATTCGTTGTTTTTGTGTTTAAAGTTGAGTTTTCGAACTCACATCTATGTCTATAGCTTTCAATATTGTTCGGTATGAATTCCTAACATCTATTCATGTTCATTTACTTTTGATTTGAATTGATTTAATGAATTTTCCAATTTTGACGTTTTGATGTCAAAATCATTAAAAATCCTGTCTTGGATGTTCGAACATGTTATTTGCCTATAAGGCTGGGTTGTCACTTAGCATAAATCTCTAGTCTCCGTCGCTCGTTCGATCGCTTCCGAATCAATTTGGCCATCATTGGCCTAGGAAAATTTACGGGCAGATAAACCAATTAGATGTCTGGTTGGTAATTTCATACGTTTGGTTATGGTCCTTGGAGAAAAAATATAAGACGGTAGAAAATAAAAATGGAAAAGACTTGGACTTGATGTCTGGTCCAACCAACCATACGTTTGGTTAGTTTTCAGACGACTGGTTAAATTTCAGACGTTTGGGAGGGTTCAAAAATATTTCCAGAACCCAAATCCAAATGTCTGGATTAACCCCCAAAAGTTTGGAACTGTTCGGTTTTGCCTATTTGCCTATTTTTTGAGTTAATTTCTAGTGTTTACCGATTTTTGTTGATCCAATTTGTTGTTATCACTTTTATCAACTTTGATGTAATAACCCGGATTTTAGAGTATCTGTTAATTGATAATTAACAGGGTTAATTTATAGAAATACTGATTTATAGATTTAACAAATAAAATCTGGTAATAAATAGTTATACCTGGATGAATATTTGTTTGGTAATCTCCTAATATAATTACTTAACATTTTTAAATTGAATTTGTGTTATATATATATATATATATGTATGTATGTATGTATGTATGTATGTATGTATGTATGTATTTTGAGCGATTTTAAATTTAAATTAGTAATTGATTTATACATATATAAATGGATTGTAATTCAAATTTGAATTTGAATTTGAGTTCGAATTTGGAACTTGAATTTAAGATTTAAGTAAATGCCTTAGAAAAATTATTTGGATTTTAAAATAATGTATATGTATAGGTAATTTATTTAATGCATAATTGGTTTAAAACATTTTCTTTAAAATTCTATATAATAATAAATAGGAAATAAATTTAAAAACTATATAAAAACATAAGTTAACAAGTGTTAAATTATGTGATTTAAAAACTCAAAATATATGTATATAAGTATTCGTTAATTAAAAAGTATGATAGTTAAAATGAGGTATAAATAAAGGTGATTATTTTGATTTGTATGAAACATATTAACATAGATTAATAAAAAACAAAAATTAAGTAGCTCAAATCATAATAGCCTAAAATAAGATTTGACAAGGGTTTAAATACACTTTCTTTTATACTTGAATTTTTTTTCGTACTTTGTATATATATAAAGAAAAGTTTCTAAAAAACAAGAATTATTAATATTTATTAATATAAATACATACAAAACAAAAAAAAATTAAATGTAAGTTTAAACATTTGTAAATCTTTCATTCTTGCATATTAACATGTGTAAGAAAATGATTTCATGTATTGACAAATGTAAGTAAAATTAACAAGTGGCAAAAATAAATTTTTCTTTTGATTTAGAATATTAAAAAAAAGAAATCAACAACCTCAGCCTGTATCAGAAACCAGCTAAAACAAACCAAAGAAAATTCAACAGTAAGATTTGAAAAACAACTTGAATCAATGTAAAACAAGATCAAGTTTTTGATTCAACTCAAATCCAAGTGGATTCAACATCAGATTCACGCTCAGTTTCAAGTCTAGTAGCAAGATTAGAATTCTGTTTCAAAACTATCATCTGGCTTCTCTGTTTTCTAAAACTGTGAGAAAACTACTCCTCTTTCAGATGAATTTGCTTTCTACTTTCATGAGTGTAATGAATATTAGTAATGATGTTGTGGAATTGCTTTTCATGAATGAATAATTGGTTATTTGGTGTATATATATATGATGGAAATGTTTATGTTCCTGTCTGCGAGGAACTTCAACTATTGACAGTAACATTTGAACTATCCTAAATTTCAAAAATCTATATCCTAAAATCTAAATCGAATTTGTTGATGCTATGAACTAGGAAATTGTTTATTCTTGTATATAGTTTAATTTAAAAATATTTGTAGACCTGTTTATTTAATGATTTGAGATAATATGGAGTTTACAGTAGGAATATATATATATATATATATATGGTCGATTTTTAGCATATATGAAATATCAATTCACCTATATGATCGTAATCTTTAAGGGCATACTTGAATTTTAGTGGATGTATGGAAATTTTTAATAAGCTAAGAAGAGAGAATTTTGAGTTTTGATATTTTACAGAGAAAAATAAATCTCCCGACCAAAGGTGGTCGAGATGGTGGATTAATGGCACGGGTAGGCGTGCATGATTGAGGGGGAAGGTTCCACCACGGTCGATTTTTGAATAAATGCTTGGGTTAGGTGGGCGTTCGATTTTAGGGTTTTAGGAAGGAATCCGCAGGGGTCGAGACGTGACTGATTTGGAAAAGGTAGGGAGTATTGGACGACATCGCACTCGGCAGGAGGTTAGCGTGACACGTGGAGGCCCTATTAGAAGTGGTGATGAGTGGCACATTGCTGTGGAGTGGTAGCACTTCGGTGGAGTATGGGGATGGGTTAGTTTGGTGATCCTGTTCGAGGGCATATTTGGGTTTCATGGTATGATGGACTCCGGTGAGGAAGTGTTGAAGGTCTGGGGAACGATTGGAGTTTTCCAGAGCATCGCGGTGAGGGTGCAGGTGTTAATATGGATGTGCACGTGCACGACGTGCACGAAGGACCCATGGCGGAGGAACTGAGGGAAGGGAAGAGGTAGTAATTTCGATCAGGGTCATGAATTGTCTGTGATCGAGTCGGATTTGCGATAGGAATCTAGTCAGAGTTGATCGACGGCGAGCTGTGTTGTGGCTTTGCTGAAGTTATAGGAAAGTTGGAATTTTGGGTACTGGAACGAAGGAGGAAGGGTACGAGATTGGGTAGAAGTTTTGGGCTTCGGCCTGGTGATTACATGAATAAGATTTTAAATAAATTTAGTTTAAAAGCAAAGTGTAAGGTAAAAGAAATCCTAAGAATTAGTCTTCCCAGGCTTGTAACAAGCATGATGGTCAAAGATTTGGTTTAAACCAATTTTCTTAAAATTTAAAGGCTTATTTGAGGTTGAATATAGATAGGAATTTGATTTAATAAGCTGAAATTATTTGCCACCTTTTCACTATCAAATACCATATGTTTCGAAAGCTTAAAATATTAAAAGAAAAGTAAGTTCCCAATATAGATTATTAACCAAGTTTATAAGGCATAAAAGGAATTGTTAAACAAAAGGATGTTTTATTCAAGATTTCAAAACAATTTGCAATATAAATTATAGTGATAAAGATTTTGAAAATTTAATTTGTTTAACTTGAGAAAGTATGTATAAGTATGATTACTTATTGAATTTAAAAACATGATGATTATTTAATATAAATATTTAAAGGTTATTAAATGTGGGTGGTTAAGGCTAATTAATCTATGTAGTAATTAAAGGTAAATTATTTCAGTGAAGTAATTAAGAATTAATTACTTTGTGTGATTAATTAAAGAATAGATTAATTAAAGAAATTAATTATTGGTTAGTTAATTAAGGAATGTGGTTAAATAAAGGACAATCAATCAAGGTAAGTGATTATAGGATAATAGATTTGAGAAATTAAATAAGGATAAATATAATTAATGTGAACGGATGAAGGTCAATTAATTTGTGTAATTAATTAAATGCTAATTTCTTAATGTAAGTAAAAAGAATAATCAAGGGATGATAAATTAATGGTTTATAATTAGCTAATGTTAAGTAAGCAGGATTAAAATGATTAAAGAAATTAATTTAATTAATTAGAAATGGTGTGACTAATAAATCTTTCTTAAGTTATTGAATGATATTGAATGCCATAGATTATTTGATATTCCTGATTGAAATGATTTGTGATATGATTGAATTGAATAAGTGATAATATGATTATCTATCGAATGAATCGATGTATTTAAAGTTGAATTGTATTTCACATGTAAACTTGTGATCGAAGAGACAGGGGTCGGGTATTAGTAGATAGCCGAAACCACTTCGATTCTTTATAGGTTGATACGTGAAATCAATAGGCTGAAATGGAATAATTTAAATGACTGGACCATTTAAAAACTAAGTAAAGGTACTTAGAAATTGATTGTGAATATAAGTGTTGACTGTAGCCAGTTGTGAACTTGTAGTGAAGTTACGAGTTACCCCGGGTTTAAAATAGTTCTGTGCATTGGAATTTCATGTTAGATGGGTTTACTCACGCTGGTTTCCATCATGACCTGGGTGTTACTTTGATGTAATGCTCGGGTCAGACCGAGTATTACAGATTTTCAGATAAGGACGTTCTAGAGCTCAGGAGGCGAGCTGGATGGCAGGAACGTATGGAGTGTATATGGCTGTGATATATTGTTATTTATCTAGGACAAGTTATTTTAACTGTCAATGATTGTGTAAATGTTTTATCTTTGATGTATTAAAATGTAATTGACTGATACAGTTTTGTTTGGTAATCTGTTATTGTATGTGATATTATATTTTGATCCGCTGTGAATGTGAGTTTTCTATAACTTGTTTCTGTTTTTTCTTCTTTCTCTTTTCTTCTTTTCTTAACTGTCTGGAATTTTCTACATCAAAAATTCCAGGTCATTACATTTAGTATCAGAGCAGAAGGTTAAGCGAGGACCTTGGCTTTGGTGGGAGTACTCATTAAGGATAAGATAAATGATACCCTAAAATGAGTTGAGTATTATATCTAATATATATGAGAGAGCGTACTTGTTATTTTCTTATATAATGGTTTTAAAGGTAAATGATTTTTATATAAATTTATATATAAAGCAATGATTCTTCTAACGATTATATATTAAGATAATTGGTTGTTGTATTATTTGAAAATTTGATAATGAGAATTAAGTGGTATTACAACCAAATTGTAATTAAATGAAGATAAGTTTGAAATAGATCCAAGCTGGAGCTAAAATCCTAAATTGATAGAAGTAAGAATAAGATAAAAAGGAATTGGTATCTAGATATGATAATCTTGGGTATTATCATAAATGGTTATTGTGTTTAATAATGATATTTGTTAATAAGTAAACCAAATGAAGTAAACTTTTAAGATGATTATAACTTCTAAATTGAAGTAAGTTTTAAATTGTGAAGTTTTAAAACCTAAGTCTAGAAACAATTGAATTGTTTCAAAATGTGAAAGGAAATAATAAATAATATATTTCAGACTATTTTGAATGTAGTCTTATTTTAAAATAAGAAGTTGTTTAAAACTTTAAAGGAATTTGTTTTGAATTAAAACCAAGAGTGGTTTAGATTTTAAAATTTGGCTTGGTGGGCCAAGAAGTAAATATGTCTATATATGCGTGGATATACATAATATCAAAGATGATTTGAAATAAACTCTAAAGTGATGAGTTTTGATTTTCCTTAAAGTGTGATGTAAAAACCAAAAAGTAAAATAAGTTTATGAACTTTTAAGTGATAAAAATTTGAAATTTGAATTGAAGAATTCAAATTTTTAGTGGGATTATTGGGATTAAATTGAATTTAACTTAGAAAAAGTTAAATAAGTTTGAATGAACAACCTGATTTGGAAATTCCAAGATTGAGATTTAACTTGGAAAGTCAAATGGTTGATTTGAATTGGGGGTCTGTGTGATCTCAAAATGGGTTTGGGATCTGGAAATTTAAAATGGATTTGTTTAAATGAATGAAGAAATAGATTGTGGTAATATATCCATTATAGAGATAAATAAAATTTAACTTAAATTTGAAATTAAGGATATGGAATCACTTTGAACTTAAAATTTAAATGTTAAGAATTTAATTTGTAAATTCAAAATTGTTTAAGAATCGGTTTTAAAGTTGAAAGGTAAAATTGTTTTAAACTCTTATTTGAACTTTGAAATAAGTTAAGTAAAGATAATTTAAAATAGAATTTGGAAATTTGGATTCAGAATTAAATGGTCTAAAGATTTAAGTTGTTAATTTAAAAAATAAAGGTTGGTTTGATTTAAAGGAATTAAATCAACGATTGAAAATTTAACTCGAATATATATAATTCGAGATGATTCAAAAAGTGGAGATTGAAATTCGGGATTAATTCAAACAGGAATTGAAATGATTTGAAATTAAAGTGGGTTCAATTTGAAATTAGTCCAAATTGATTTGGATAATTTGGAGTTTTAATTAAAGATGAATAATTTTAAAAATCAAAGGGAATTTGATTTGAATTTGGGAAGAAATTAAGGATAATTCAACTTGAATTTGGGATAAATCAAGTTTAATGGAAACTGAAGTTATGTAGATTGGAATTGAGTCAAATTTAAATTACTCGATGGGGATGGAGATTGGGAATTGAACAGTTTGGCTCTGGACTATTTTCAAAATAAATTATTTTAATATAAACCTATTTTTCTTTTTTTGAAAAGCAATGGGATAAGGGAGCCCTACCCAATTAAATTGATGAATCAATTGTGTTTACATGCACATACATACCATGAAATACATCACTTACAGTCAATTACAAAAATTACATCCCATTACAGAAAGACAAAGGGTAACATGATTGTCAAACTAACATATAAAAATATTATAACCTGCCTATCCTTTTTCGAATTTTCCTATCAATGATATTAAAAACAGCAGAAGCAATTTCCTCCTTTGAATCAAAGATCCTCCTATTTCTTTCCCTCCAAATTTCATAAACAAAAGCCTTCAGCATAATCATCATGACATAGGACTTAGGGGATTTCCACCGAGTAGCTTTGAAAATATTAAACCATTCAATTTTCGAGCTTTTAATTGGTTTATGAAAATCACCATTAAATAATAGTCTACACCAGATCCCAAAAGTATAAAAGCATTCAAAGAAAATATGAGTGTTTGATTCAGGATGTCTATGAAAGAAAACACAATCTTCATTGTTAATGATACCTATGCTTGCCAATTTCTGTTTTGTGTTGATAGCATTAGCCATGATTTTCCATAACATCAAATTTTCTTTTGCAGGGGATTTATCCTTCCAGATTCTAGTGGCCCATGGAAAAATGTCTGTTTGATTTAATAGAGCTTTATAAACTAAAGAAACTTCATGTATTTTCTTTTTATTAGTCCATAAAACTTTAATATCTGAAGAATGGAGAGACAAAGATTGTATATGTTGCCAGAGAGATCGGACTTGAAAGGAACTACAGAAGGCAGTGTAATAGACCCATCTGAAATATAAGATGATACTTTGGCTTTGATTGATATGCCAGACTGCATAACTAAAGAATGAGGAAGGTTTTGCAGAAGAATTAAACCAGGTTTGGCCCAAGGAGTAGACCAAAACAGTAGATCATTGTTAACAGATGGATTGCATTGAATAATAGGTAAAAAGGAAGGTCTTAATTTCAATATATTACGCCAACCCCAGCTGTAACAATTAGGAATATCCATTAACTAGAAAGCCTTACCTTTAATGAGATTTTTAATAGTCCATTGAGTCCAAGGATCATCAGCTTTTGATAAAATCTTATTAATGTATGTTGAAAAAACTGCTGAATTCCATTTCTTAAGATTTGCAATTCCCAGACCACCATATTTCTTTGGCAATTGAATTTTGCTGAAGGATATTGGCACCGTTTTTTTGAGAATGGATCACCATGCCATAAGAAACGATTAAGAGCACTATTTATCATTGAAATAAGTTTACTAGGAAGAATAAAATGCCTCATCCAATAATTGGTCATGGCAGATGCAACACTCTGTATAATAACCAACCTTCCTGCCTGAGATAGTTTAGTGTTTGGCCAACTGGAAAGCTTACTTGTAATTTTCTCATACAAAGGTAGACAATCAGATTTAGTGATTCTGCCACATATAAGAGGTAAACCAAGATATTTTGTGTTATTCTGAATTTCTTTAAAGCCAGAGAAATTAATAATTTCTGATTTCAACCTTGGACTAAGGCCAGCAACCAAAATGTGTGATTTGTTGAAATTAATCTTTAACCCTGTAAGAGAATAGAAGTTATCCATTATCTCAAGAATAGCAGTTATATTTGAAGATGTTGGCTTTGTGAAGATAACAAGATCATCTGCAGAAAGTAAATGGGTGATGAGAGGATCCTTGCACTTTGGGTGTACCCCTAGTTTCTTTGCTTTCACATATTCAAGAAACATAGAATTTAGAACTTCCATAATAATGATGAATAGATATGCAGATATAGGATCACCTTGCCGAACCCCTTGTGTACCTTTGAAAAAACCTTTTGAGCAACCATTCCTTAAAATGGAAAAATGAGATGTTGAAATACATGTATAAATCCAAGCAAGCATGGGTTTGGGGAAATTCATTCTCGATAGGATTGCAATAATAGAGCTCCATGAAATAGAGTCAAAGGCCTTTTGTATATCAAGTTTTAACATACATCTTGGTGAAATATTCTCTGATCCATATCCTCTTAAAAATTCTTGTGTAAGCATAATATTGTCACTGATATTTCTATTAGGCATAAATGCCACTTGATTTGCATAAATTATTGAAGGCAGGATAGATTGAAATCTATTTGTAATGACTTTGGAAATGATCTTGTACAAAACATTACAGCAGGAGATAGGTCTAAAATCTGAGACACAATTAGCATTTGGAGATTTTGGGATGAGGACAATATTAGATGCCAGTTGATAGCTTATTGTGTGAGAAGAAGAAAAGAACAGCTTGATAACATCATGCTTTATAATATTCCAAGAGTGTTGAAAAAAGAATGAATTATATCCATCAGGGCCTCCACTACTATCAGCTTTTAATGAGAAGACTGCAGATTTAATTTCATCAGGTTGGATTTCTTTTATCAAATCACTTGATTGCTTATCACTGAGGTAGGGTAGTTGCATAGAGAATAAAGGGGACTGATCTGGGATCATAGGGGTTGGATTGCCAAGAGTTGAAGAGAAAAAATCAATAAATGCTTTAGATATTGAAGCATCACTATCTTGAATAACACCATTCATATCAGAAATACTCATTATTCTTTCATTGCTTTTTTTGATTTGGATCATATTATGGTAAAATTTGGTGTTCCTATCCCCCTATTTGTCAATAATCACATGCAGTCTTTCTTTCATCATTAAAGCTTCGAACTCTAAAGCTTCAATCAAATTCCTTGATATGGTTGCTTCTTGAAAGGCTAAAGAAGAATTCAGTGGATCATCGTGAAGCTGTTGTTGAGTATTAAATAATTTCTCCCTTATACCATTAGAGACATAATAACCATCACCAAAATTCTCCTTGGCCCAACTTTTAAGCATCATCTTAAATCTATGCAATTTAGATTTTAGGATGTGAAGAGGATTACCATAAATTTCTTGCTGCCATACCTGCTCAACAATGCTAAGAAAACATTTGTGATTAGTCCAGGTTTTGAAAAATTTAAAAGAAGGATTTCTACTAACAGAATTATCTCCCCAAGATAAAATGAATGGTGAATGGTCAAAAACAGAGGGTTCTAAAAATTTGCAAAAGTGGTTAGGCCAGAGATTTAAAGAGTGAATTTAATATTTATTATATAAATACATACAAAACACAAAAGACATTTGAATGTAAGTTTAAACATTTGTAAATCTTTCATTCTTGCATACTAACATGTGTAAGAAAATTATTTCATGTATTGACAAATGTAAGCAAAATTAACAAGTGGAAAAAATAATTTTTTCTTTTGATTTAGAATATTGAAAAGAAAACAGGAAATCAATAACCTCAGCCTGTATCAGAAACCGGCTAAAACAAACCAAAGAAAATCCAATAATAAGATTTGAAAAAAAAACCCTGAATCAAGGTAAAACAAGATCAAGTTTTTGATTCAACTCAAATCCAAGTGGATTCAACATCAGATTCACGCTCATTTCATGTCTAGTAGCAAGATTACAATTCTATTTCAAAACTAACATCTGGCTTCTCTGTTTTCTAAAACTGTGAGTAAACTACTCCTCTTATAGATGAATTTTCTTTCTACTTTCATGAATGTAATGAATATTAGTAGTGATGTTGTGGAATTGCGTTTCATGAATGAATAATTGGTTATTTGGTGTATATATATGATGGAAATGTTTATATGCCTGTCTGCGAGGAACTTCAACTGTTGACAGTAACATTTGAACTATCCCAAATTTCAAAAATCTATATCTCAAAATCTAAATCGAATTTGTGGATGCTATGAACTAGGAAATTGTTTATTTTTTTTATTTAGTTTAAGTTAAAAATAATTGTTGACCTATATAGTTAATGATTTGAGAGAATATGGAGTTTACAGTAGGAATATATATATATATATATATATATATATATATATATATGGTCGATTTTTAGCATATATGAAATATCAATTCACTTATATAATCGTAATCTTCGAGGGGAGACTTGAATTTTAGTGGATGTTTGGAAATTTTTAATAAGCTAGGAAGAGAGAATTTGGAGTTTTGATATTTTACAGAGAAAAATAAATCTCCCGACCATGGGTGGTCGAGATGGTGGATCAATGGGACTGGAAGACGTGCATGATTGAGGGGGAAGGTTCCACCATGGCCAATTTTTGAATAAAGGCTTGGGTTAGGTGGGCATGCGATCTTACGGTTTTAGGAAGGGAATTGGCAGGGGTCGATACGCGAGTGATTTGGGAAAGGTAGGGAGTACCATACGGCGTCGCACTCGGCACGTGGGTAGCGTGACACAGGGAGGCCCTGTTGGAAGTGGTGATGAGTTGCGCATTACAGTGGAGGGGTAGCAGTTTGGTGGAGTATGGGGATGGGTTAGTTTGGTGATCCTGTTGGAGGGCATATTTGGGTTTTGTGGTGTGATGAACTCCGATGAGGTAGTGTTGAAGGTCTGGGGAACGAGTGGAGTTTTCCAGAGCATCGCGGTGAGGGTGCAAGTGTCAATATGGGTGTGCACGTGCACGACGTGCACGAAGGACCCATGGCGGAGGAAGTGAGGGAAAGGAAGAGGTAGTAGTTTCGATCAGGGTTGTGAATCATCTGTGATCGAGTCGGATTTGCGATGGGAATCTCGTTGGAGTTGATCGACGGCGAGCTGTGTTGTGGCTTCGTTGAAGTTATAGGAAGATTGGAATTTTGGGCACTGGAATGAAGGAGGAAGGGTATGGGATTGGGTAGAAGTTTTGGACTTTGGCCCGATGACTATATGAATAAGATTTTAAATAAATTTAGTTTAAAAGCATAGTGTAAGGTAAAAGAAATCCTAAGAATTTAGTCTTCCCAGGCTGTAACAAGCATGATTGTCAAAGATTTGGTCTAAACCAATTTTCTTAAAATTTAAAGGCTTATTTGAGACTGAATGTAGATAGGAATTTGATTTAATAAGTTGAAATTATTTTCCACCTTTTCACTATCTAATACCATATGTTTCAAAAGCTTAAAATATTAAAAGAAAAGTAAGTTCCCAATATAGACTATTAACCAAGTTTATAACCCATAAAAGGAATTGTTAAGCAAATGGATGTTTTATTCAAGATTTTAAAACAATTTGCAATATAAGTTATAGAGACAAAGGTTTTGAAAATTTAGTTTGTTTAACTTGAGTAAATATTTATAAGTATGATTACTTACTGAATTTAAAAAAATGATGATTATTTAATATAAATATTTAAAGGTTATTAAATGTGGGTGGTTAAGGCTAATTAATCTATGTAGTAATTAAAAGTAAATTATTTCAGTGAAGTAACTAAGAATTAGTTACTTTGTGTAATTAATTTAAGGATAGATTAATTAAATAAATTAATTAATGGTTGGTTAATTAAGAAATGTGATTAATTAAAGGATAATTAATAAAGTAAGTGATTATAGGATAATAGATTTGAGTAATTAAATAAGGATAAATATAATTAATGTGAACGGGTGAAGGTCAACTAATTTGTGTAATTAATTAAATTCTAATTTCTTAATGTAAGTAAAAAGAATAATCAAGGGATGACAAATTAATGGTTTATAATTAGTTAATGTTAAGTAAGCAGGATTAAAATGATTAAAGAAATTAATTTAATTAATTAGAAATGGTGTGATTAACAAATCTTGCTTATGAGTTATTGAATGATATTGAATGCCATGGATTATTTGATATTCCTGATGGAAATGTTTTATGATATGATTGAATGGAATAAGCGATAATATGATTATCTATCGAGATGAATCGATGTATTTAAAGTTGAATTGTATTTCACTTGTAAACTTGTGATCGAAGAGACCGGGGTCGGGTATTAGCAGATACCCGAAACCACTTTGATTCTTTGTAGATTGATATGTGAAATCAATAGGCTAAAATGGAATAATTTAAATGACTGGAACATTTAAAAACTAAGTGAAGGTACTTAGAGATTGATTGTGAATATAAGTGTTGACTATAGCCAGTTGTGAACTTGTAGTGAAGTTATGAGTTACCTCGGGTTTTAAATAGTTCTATGCATTGGAATTTCATTTTAGATAGGTTTACTCACGCTGGTTTCTAGCCTGACTCGGGTGTTACTTTGATGTAATGCTCGGGTCAGACCGAGTATTACAGATTTCCAAGTAAGTACGTTCTGGAGCTCAGGAGGCAAGTTGGATGGCAAGAACGTATGGAGTGTATACGGTTGTGATATATTGTTATTCATCTGAGACAAGTTATTTTAACTGTCAGTGATTGTGTAAATGTTGTATCTCTGATGTACTAAAATGTAATTGACTAATACAATTTTTTTTTATAAACTTTTATTTTATGTGATATTGTATTTTGATCCGCTACGAATGTGAGTTTTCTGTGACTTGTTTCTGTTTCTTCTTCTTTCTCTTTTCTTCTTTTCCTAACTATCTAGAATTTTCTGGATCGAAAATTATGGGTCGTTACATTTGATGACTTCTTTTTTTGAATTTTTGGGAATAACCATTTTGTTGGATTTGGTATCAATTTCTATGGATTTGATTCACGTATTCGAGAGTGAATTTTTGGTGATCGATTGTTTTTACGATCATTTTCTGTGATTCGTCACTTTAAAATACAAAAGTTTCTATACTAGTAGTAAATATTCAAACTCTTTCACAAAAATTATTTCAACATTATCTTTAATACAAAGATCGTTTTGGAACCATTTTTCAATCTATTAGTATGTACATACCTTTACCTCATTCGTTCGAGAAATCTAATTAAACGACTTAGCAAAACAAGTGGTATAAAGCGCTTGTGTTTACTTTATCGGTTAATTCTTAGACTTGTGCGATTGAACTCTTGTGACAACATTCGAAATACTTAAGTTAAGCTAGTGGTTATGGGACATGAAGCTAAACTCATTTATTTACTAGCTTAGTGTAATTCATAATTTTTATCGATCAACATTAATCATTTTATGCTTTAGACTAGCAATATGCGATGCCTCTTTGTCCACGTAAGGGATTGTACCTCGTTTTATTGAGCTTCGTCTCATTTCTTTTATAGGCTGATGACCTATGAGTTCTTTGGAGTTTCGACTCATTTTTATAGGCTAGCGACCCTTGTTCTTTTATGGAGTTCGGATCATCGGATGAATCATTATTGTACTACGTCGTAGTTCAGGCTTATCAGGATTGTCGGGTCGTTGTTCTAAATTATTCGATTTTCAGGTTCCTCGGACGTACCGTTATTGTACTACGTCATTGCGTCGGCTCTATGGTTAGCGACAGTGGGAAAGCGACCCGTTTTTGATGCACATGTTGGTGAGTTTTAATGCTCCCATTTGTGATAGGCCTCCCCCTTTTGTGATTTCTCGATTTTTATTTGATGGTTTCTAGAATTTTTCTTTCACCAATTTTTCGATTGGCAATGATATGGTTTGTCAGTATTTGTTGTTTGGTGAATAAAATAAAGAATATGACATTCTTCTAATGTTTTGAGATTCTTGAGATATTGTATGATTTTTGTTGTTATTTAATGTATACTTGTCACAACATAGCATTATTGTTATCACACGTTTTTTGTCATATCTCTTATTATCTCATTTTATATGATATTTATAGCTAGACTGATCCGTTTATTATTTTCTTCTTAAATAATACTCGGGTCAGACCGAGGTATTTTAGGTGCTTCTACTTGATTTCTTATTAGGGTCCGTCATTTGACTTTTGGCTAACTACTTAGCTTAGTATTTTTTTGTTTTATACATTCGAGATGGAGACTCCTTGATGTATAAATATTCTTTTGTCTAGCACTTGAACTTATTCTTTTGTGATGCAGTGGATCTTATATGACCACTACTTTTATGTACACTTTTATGTGTTATATTCATATCTGTTTCCACCTTAGTAATATGAATATCTTTGACAGATTTATGTTACGTTTATTTTATATTTGTTTTCGAAGATCACATAGCCACTATGTAGTAGTTTTGTGTTTGTAATTGATGCATCAGATTTCCTCTTGAAACGAAATGCATGTAATACTATTTGACATATCGGTACTCGCACAAATCAATTACACAGATGGTTGATCCCCAGCAGCCTTATTCTTGGCGCTAATCGATGATATTACTCCATAGTATCCTTGGCTAGTGTGAGTACAGAGGCACGACATCACAACGAGTTTAATTTAGTGTTGTCATATCTTGGTGCAACCTATCCCTCGACGTCCTATGGGGGCGTTGTATACAAACTATACAAAAATGCATAAAAACGTGTCAAGGGGGGCTAATGTAAAGCCTTAACGCTAAGTTAATATATTTATTTTACTAATTATTCATTACTTATATAGTGTATTAAATATATATATATATATATATATATATATTGGTGGATCTGCGAGAGATAGAAAATCTCGTAACATCTCTTGAGTTACTACATGCACGTTATATACCGAAAAGGAGATGTAAAACCTTGTAAACATCTTTGACGCTATTACACTCCTATATTATGTGATACCGATTTGACTTACATAAGGATATTTTAGTTCTGACTCAAGTGTATTGTTTTACTTTATGCGCGGGTTAGCCCTGAGCTTGAGGACAAAGACAAAGATTTTGTATATTACATTACTAGCATTATTCCCTGCATCATGTTGTTCTACTGCATTGTTTTACTTTGTTCTTTTTTATGTATAACTCTGATAGATATTGTAAAATTTTAATCAAATGTATAATATAAACAACTTCATGAACTGTTTATTTGATTATTATACTTTTTCAATCCACTGTAAGATTTTGTGTTTGTTTTCTTCTTTTCTTATTCTTCTTAATTAACTCTATTGATTACCTATGTTTCTTATTGTTTGAGTTGGACATGTGTGGATTATTGTCGACTTAAACCTCTTGAAATGTGGGTCGTCACGGTTGGTATCAGAGCTTTGGTTTAGCGATAACCCTGCTTTGGTAGGGTTGGACTCATTAGAGATAGGGTAGTAATACCCTAGAATGTGCTTTTTTAGTGTGTGTGTATATATGTATGTATGTGTGTGTGTCTATATATATATATATATATATATATATATATATATATATATATATATTTGTGTGTGTGTGAAAGCGCGTATTTGTTAGTGTTATAAATTGTTTTATGTTATGTTCACTTATATGTTGAGTTGTAATGAATTATGGTCGGTACATGAGACACCGTGCTATCGATAGGAATTTCTAAATACTTAAATAAGACAAGTCGACATAATATTGATTTAAGAAGGTAAATGAAATAATTTTACCTAAATTATATTTTATTTATAAAATGACAATTTTCATAAACTTGTATGATTATTAATGGATTTTTGTTGTTAAGAGATGATGATATTTAGTTATCATTGATTATTGGTTGAATTAAACTAAGTATGAATACTTTTTAAACTCTATTTCACAAAGAGTTCGATAATTAGATTAATTTGAAATCTAATTACAATAAGAATCATTTGCAAAAGAAAATATGCAAATTAACAAAATGTTTTCATAATAAGGTAATGAAATTGTATAAGTATATTTATAATATGGCTTATCGATAGGAAGGATTTCAAAGCTGAGAATTTTAGATTTAAATTTCGTTGCTTTCAAAATTGTTATTAAAGCCTTCAGAGTTAAAATAATATCATTTGAAAGTGTTTTAACTAGAAAATATATTTTGAAAAAGAATTTTGAAAAAAAAATAAAAGCATTGAACTCACTTTAGTTGCTAGGAAATAATTCTGGAATGACTACAGTATCGTCAATATTCATTTTTGAGTTTCTGAGTGAGGTTTGCTATCGAAAGGAATTTTATTTTGGTTAAAAATAGGTTGTTTATATGTCAAACATATAATTTGATATATAAAGTAAATATGTATGATATTATTTCAAAATGATTTGAAATAAAAAAAAAGGGTGTTTAAAAATCTTGAAAATTTTATCAAATGTTTTGAGAAAACATAAGATAATAAGTTTTTGAACTTATCCTTTGGAAATGGTAAAAGAAAGATTGGAACTAAGATATGAAATTAAAATTTTAACTTAAACAAAGTTAAATATACTGAGTAATGGATTAAATGAAATAAAGTTTAACTTAATAAAGATTAATGAATTGAATTAGATTTGAATGGAACTAGATGAATTAGTAAAGTGAATTAATTCCACTTATGCTATAAAATGGACTAATAGGATGAATACGAACTTAAGTTATAAAATGAAATGCACTTTGAGTTGTGAAAGGAATTGAATGCGAATAAATGTGTGTAAGTAAAATTAATGTGAGTAATTGAATTTGATTTAAATTTGATGTAAATAAATTGAATGTAGGTGGAGTGAGTTTTAATAAATTGAATGTTAACTAATTGAATATGAAATAAGTGAATGTTAAATCAAGGAATGTTTATTCACTTAAGTAAAAGTGGTAAGAAATAATTTAAAATTTATGTTTAAATTATGGAATGAATGGATCTATAAAATAAATTGAATACGAAGTGAATAGGTTATAAAATCAAGTTTGAAAATATTAAATTAACAAATTTGCATTTATGGATATTTATGAACTTAAGCAATATCTAACTTTAGTTTAAGTTGAAAGAATGAATTTAAACTGAGAATTTGAGAACTTGAATCCAGGGGCTTTTGAAATCTTTTCCTAGGATTATGAAAATAATATTAGTATTATTTAAAAATATTTACTAATGGAAGTTATTTCAAAAGGGATTTAAAAAGAAAATAATTTTTATAGTCCCCTCTTCGGTCAATGGAAAATGATTTCGGCGATGACGGCCACATCCTTGACATTCATTTTTGAGTCTCAAAGTGGAGAAGGCCACTTAGTAGCCTTTTTATGCATTTGATTCAATAAACAGATTGTGATTTAAAATTTCTAAATATGATTTGATATATAAATATATAAAAGATATGAATATATATGTTATTTCAAAATGTTTTGGAAAGAAACCCGGTGTTTAGTTCTTATAGTCTCTATAAATTAATAATTTTCATTTATTGAATGAATGAATTACTACAATGATTTTATAAATGGTCCATGAATGAATTTGATATGAAATGTGTTAAACATAAAGTGAAATAATTGAAATTGAATAAATTGAATGCAACTGAAATAGATTTAAATAAACTAGAAGCAAACCAACTAAATGTTAATAAAGAATGAATGTTAATAAGAATAATAGTGTATAGATAAATATTAGTATTGGAAATGTAAATTATGATAGTTATGAATTAATTGGATAAATATTAATTGTTGAATGGTTTATTTTGTTGCAAATTATTGTTATAACTGCTTTTAGCTGCATATGATTGCTTTGTTGAGTATTAACGCTTGTGCTGGATTTAGAATACATGTTATATGGTTCTATTAAATTGATACACGCTTTCAATATCCTTATATATGCAACCAATATTCTAGTTTGAGTTGAGAAAGGTACATACGAAGACCGTTTGGATGTATACGCGGTTTGAATTGCTTTTGCTTGCTTAATGTAAGCAAACTCGCTCGTATTAATAATATATAGTACATATCCCGGATTACATATCGTATTTTTATGTTTTTCCCTATAGGATGCCTCATCATTGAGATGAGATATATATTTGTGATATATACGTATACTGTAAAATTTTACGATCGCGCTGCGCAAAGGAGACGTCGCCAAAATTTTGGTAAATTCGGGTGTTAGAAAAAATTTGAGAAGTTATAATTTTATAACTTTTTTTATAAATAAGTTGTAATTTCCTTAAACCCGGTATCAGAGTGGCGTAGTGGAAGCGTGTAAAGGTTTTGTATATAAGATTTTATGTTTGATAAGTTGATTATATTGAGTAAAATATATCGTATGTTAGATTCCTTACATAACCACTTTTCAAGGACGAAAAGTTCTGAGTGGGAGAGATTGTAACGACCATAAATTTCTAACTATTTTAAATTATTGAATTTAGTATAATTATTGAATAAACTTGATTGGAAATAGATATATATGTTTTATTTACCTAATTTATTTAATATAAACTTGAATAAAATTTTGAAATAACAATTTCATTAAGATTTAAGGAAATTATTTGTATTAGAATGAAGTTTAATATCTTGAATGTGTTTATAACTGTAACACCCCTCATTTTTATATAATTAAATAATCAAATAACGATGAATAGTGAAAATATTTTTTTTTCCATTTTCAGAAAATGGCCTCGAAACTTATACCATTGTGTTCGTGACGATTTTCTAATCAATTTACATACATAATATGTCTCGAACAGAGTTCGTATGGAAAAATTATTAACGTTTGAAGTTTGGTGAGAAATAATTATACATGTAAGTGTACGTAAATATATTTGTTATAAATAAATATATGTGCATACGAAATTCCAGAAATAACATGCATTTGAATTTTAAAATAGATGCGCGCCAAAAAGGTAACTAATTAACATTGACATCATAAAGGAAATTAATAGATATCAGTAATTAAAGCAATTAATTAACATCATTCGACAACGTAATCAAATCAGCTATTGGAGAAAATTAATTTACATTAATTGGTCAAATGGAAATTTTATAAATTATAAACATTTTGCAATTAAATCATAGAATATTTATAAAAGTAGTAACAAATTTATTATGTTTGTAATGTATATAAATTATTAAGAGAATTAGATAAGAGGAAAAAATGTATGTGGCGAATAAATTAAATAATAACATACATATATTAATTTATAATTGGTGGAATCAATTAATTAAGAAATTAATTAAAGACATTAAGTCAGCGTCCATTAATAAAAAAGGGAAACTTATTTGTCATTTAATTAGGTAATGAATTGGCGGTTTAAATACGTACAACTAATAAATATGTGATTTAGTTGCGCATAGGAATTAATTTGGATATCATTAAGATGGGAAAACGTGTCAAATAGTTAATTGGAAATTAGTTGAGCATTTTAAAAATGGTGTCAATGATTCAAAGAATATGCCATTGTTACGATAGCTAATAATGTAAATTAATTTGGTAGAAGAAAACGCCAGTTATAGGATTATTTGTTTCCAAGTTAAAAAGAAAAAAGAATTGGAATGCGTACAAACATCAAATGGAATAATTTCGATTATGATGAAGGTAAGTTAATAAAAATAAATTAAAAAGTTTAACTTTTATATGCATTCAATTAATAAAGGTACTAATTGACGTGTTCAAACGGGTAAGAAACTATAATGTACAAGAATCAATTAATATATATATATATATATATATATATATATGATCTAATTAATTGGATAATTAATGGAAGAATCTTATGTAGAAGGAAATGTGAGATAATAGGGTCGTATAGCAAAGAAATAAATGAATAACATTAGAGAATTATAGGTTATAAGCTAACATAATAATGGAGAATTATACATTATAAGCTAATGTATAAATGACGGTGAGGATTGTTTTTAGGGTTAATCAGATGGTTCATAATTGTTTACTACATCTATAATTTTAACGTAACTTAACCCTAACCCACACTATTTTCTCTGAATCAGCCGTTATTGTTCCCAGCAAACTTCTCTACTTCCTCTTCCTTTCTCCTTTGTCAATTGAATCTTTCCCCAAATTAAAAAAAATAAACAAGGAAATATATACAAGAAAATCAGAGAATTGCGCAAACCAATAAGAGAATTTATAGCGAAAGAAAAAGGGAAAAAGCGGAGAAAAGCGTAGCAAAATTAAAAGGGCTAGAGATTGAAGCAAAGGATAACATATGAGTGGATTTAATTATATATCTTTTACGTTTATGATGTATTAACGTTAGATTCCCATTAAATAATTTTATTTAGAAGTTCAGTAATTAATTCTGTCAATTAGTTATGCTGAAGCTATAAGAAATTTACAATTATTTACATCTATTATAAAGTTTAAATTTAGCCTAAATGCTAGCTTCTTTTTATTCTCTTTTTACGCGAATGATATAATTAAAAAAAAGAATTCGTGATTATGGATCAAAATGGGAAAATACTAGGTTTTAGGAAATTAGATGTAAAATGAGAAAAGCTGGAATAGAGCAAGAAAAATAAAAATTCTACAATAAATTATACTAAAACGGGAGTAAGAAATTAGAGATAAATCTAGTAAATTGATTTAGGAGTAAGTGATAGATTAATTGGTTGGTTTATGAAAATATGATACATTTCCATAGTTTAATATTTAAAAAGATAATGATAAATGTAACTACAAGAATAAAAGAAAGAAAAGGAAATTATTATAAAATAGAAAAATCACTGTATTTTACATATCCAAAATGTAAAGAAATAATAAAAGAAATATCTTGCAGTTACGACTTATTGTTCAATTTAGTATTAAAATTTGAAAATGGATTTCTAGTACAGTTTTCGTAACCAACCAAATAGAATAGAACTACTTCCTAGAATCGAAGAAAATAAAGTAATGAATTGAAGGAATTGAGTTAATTATTGAATAAAATTAGAAGTAATAAACGGTAATGAACCTAGATCTGCATTTACTGCGCAGTCAATAAAACAAAATAGTTATTAGGAAGTGTTGCGGCACGTGCTTCGCACGTGATGATGGTATGCACTTCGTGCGCGAATTGTTTTTTTTACAAAATGTATATATTTAACTCGTTGGAAAAATATGATTTGCATAAATATTTAGTTATTTTTTGCGTTAAAATGATATGTAGTTAGATTTAATTGTTCTTTCTAAATTGCAACATCTAATATTTTTATTAGTTTAAATATTCATTTTTATTTCTAATTAATAAAGAATAATTCAATTTTTTATTAGTTTGAATTTTTATTTCTTTTATTAATTCATAAAGAACGACTTTGAAAAGAAAGTTTATTTGTTAGATCCTATTTTTAAGTGATATTTAAATTTTAATAATATTTGCAAATGAGCATTTTGAATTGGTAAAAGAAACTTATATGTTAGGTCTAATATTTAAGTGATATTAATATTTAATAAATTTATAAAAGGACATTTTTGGTAGTTCACGTAAATACCAAAAAGATGTGACACTAAAGGTATTACAACTATTATTAAAGAAAGATAAGTAAATGTGACGATTCGGATTTTTGGACCGGTAAAAATGGCCAAAAAATCCATCTATTCTAAAACTACGATTGAAAACCACCAACTTAATACAAAATATTTGATAAATATTCAACATTACAAAATGTATAGGATACAACTTTCAATTACACAAGTTATTAGAGTAATCAATTTAATATACTAGTGTGCTCTAATTAGAACCCAAAATCAAATATGTAACGACCCGTTAAATTTGATGATATTAAATGAGTTAATTTAATATGATTTCTAATCTAATTTAGAATGAAATAAAAGTCTTAAGATTTTATTTGAGTAAACGTAGGAATTAGATATAGTAACTGAAATTTAAGGTTAACAATTTAAATGTTTATATGGCAATAGATTGAAATAACGTAAATTGGCGTTTGTGGTTATAAGTTATAATTTGTTGATTTATACTGGAAGATATAAAGCGGAAATAGTATTAATGAAATAATAACTGAATTGAATTGCAACTATATAAATGAAAATAAATTTTATTTAGTAGATGTCAACATTGAATAAATTTATTTAAAATAAAAGATTTAAATGCATGTTTGGATAGAATATATAATTGGTGGATTAAGTGGTAAGTAATTAGAATTTAATTCTATATAATTTGGAACTGAATGTATGTAAATAATTTTGTAGGAATAAGTTAATTTACAATTTATTTGTGCATACCCGATTTAAATCGAAATAACAGAAAAGATTACAACTTGTTTTGCCTAGGTATTAATATATTGTTAAACTATAACTAAATAGCAAGTTTGGAAGTAAATAGGATATAAGAAGACAAGGGCAACTAGTAAATTTGTAAATGAATTCATAATGAATATGCAGTAATTTATGCATATATATTTGGGCATTTGTGATAATCGCAAAATTTTACCAGTCATCTGAGTTATTTAATAAAATCTAAATCTATGGCAACATTGTTGTTAATGTTGGTTGTAAGTGAATTTGAATGTAAAAGGGTAACAAATTATTTAGGTTAACCATTATTGAGTATATTAAGTTAAGAATGGGATAGATTGGAATAAATCTAAATATATTTATTGTGTTTGGTTAATATGTTCTAGTTAAAGGGGAATTTATAAGAAATAAAGCGTGCACTAATAAAATGTATTATAATTCAATGTTGTTTATACCCATAAAATGTCTTTTCACTGAATAGAAAGATTTTTAAATCAATAAACGAATTTATTGAGGTTCGAATGTATAATTTATAACATTTAATATAGACTCAATTTAAATAAATTGTCTTAAATCGTGCAGTTAGCGTAGATTTGTTTCGTAATTGAAATAGTTAATTTTATAAGATGAAGTTAATGCTAATTCTTTTATAATAGGACCATTGGTTGATTTAAAGTTTAGAAAGCAGGATTTATAAATTTATTTGAGTATCCAATTTCAACAATTACATTTATTGCATAATAAATAAAATGGAATTTAACGTGTAAATATTACGTTATTGAAATTTAAATAGACTTTGAGGATAATAATGTGAAATCTTGAACCAAGGTTAGTGGCATCCTTATTTTGGATAAAAGTTGAAAATCTAATAAGCGGGTTTTTGAGAATTTAATTGATAATTTCTAAATATAAGGAAGTAGAGAAAGTGACACTGAAATTTATAGACTTATGAACTTTTAATTCACATCTAAACTTGTTAAATCATTAAATTGATTTTGAAATATATAAGCGATAAAATTTGGCCAATTTTAGAATTTAGATATAAAATTGGATTTTTATAATTTTAATTTATTTAATGAATATAAAAATAGTCATTTTGGCCACGGACTCAGATTTCGACGAAACCAGTTTCATCGGATCCGTATCGGTGAATTATTATAGGGTTTCAAGTTTCGTATCGATCGGACCTGTCGTTTGATCGTACGGACGCGAAACGTCTTGAAATCGATTTAATTAAAATCAATTTGAAATCAATTTGGAAATTTTGTTTTCGGCATAACTTCTTCATACGATCGAATTTGAATGTGAAACTTTTTCCATCGCGTTCAGGATATTTTAAAATACCTATTTGGATATATGGATTTAATAAATTTCGTTCCGGGGTCAGAACGGGCTTTTTGGGCCAACTACCGTTTAGCACGTTCGTAATTCGTGCCCCCCTAGCCTTCTTCTATTTGTCTATATATATGCTGTGATAAACCCTAGCCTCCATCTTCTATCATTTGTCTGTACGTTCATTTTCTTCATCTCTTTCTCTTCCTCAATGGTTGCAAAACCTAGATCTATCTACAATTCAAAATTTCAATGAAAATTCAAACTCTCCAGAAAAATTCCATAAAAATATATGTCATAGTTCTCAGTGTTCGTAATCTGCTGGTATGACTTGTTTTTCGATTTGAGCTATTGTTCGTGCAGTAAAATTCAAATCATTTTCGGCCTCTCATCATCGCCGTAACAAAGTTCGTCGGATCGAGAAACCCTTTCTGGGTTTTGAAGAGGGGACTGAGGGGGTTAGATCTATGTTGTTCGTTGTCGAAGTTGACGGTTGGATTGTTCGCATAAATCGATTAGGGTTTATAGTATATAGGGGCGGCTGCTCCTTTTTGAACTGAGACCGGTATCGACATGGAGATGAGGTGAGGCGGAGGTCCTGTGGTAGGCGGCAGTGTGATAGGAGGAGGTCGCGGCTGGTCATTAGAGGCGCGGCGACGTTCTGTTCGATGTTTCCTGTTAGTTTTGGCAGCGTGCGTTCCAGGCGCGTGAGTAGATGGTGAGAGATGAGTACTGTGCTTGGCTGACGTGGTGAGGATGCTTTCCTTATTTTTAAAATTTTGTTTTATTTTAATTTTGATTTTCTTACGTTTATTCAAATAACTTCTTCATACGAAATTCGTTTCACGCGATTTTTCTTTTGTTGGGATCGTAATTTTATTCCGGATCTGATGACGCAGGTTTGGACAGATTTGGAGACCATCGAATTTTGGGTTTAAATCGGATTTAAATTCGATTTAAATTCAAAAGGTGAGTGTTTTAACCCACTCACAACTTCTAAAAGTTTTTATGTTTGTTAAATTTATTTTAGATATGAGTAGAAATTTATTTATGACTGTTGGCATGTTTTATTCAGCATATCTGTTAAATCGCATTTATTAAATTAACTGTTAATCTCTTTTATTTATTGCATATTAATTGATAGTTAGAATTTATTTATTTGCATAGGAACTGCTAGTAAACAGTTATAAAATTTATTACTAAATATAAACTGTTAGTTTAATAGTTGATTAAATTTATTTTTGAATATAACCGCCAGTCATTACCTGATATATATTATCAGATATATATTGATATTGAATTATTATTGAATGATGATTGTGATTTGGATGATGGATGATGTTGATGAATGGATGTTTTATTTTATATCATTAAACTGCAAGTTATCATGCATTTTTCATTTCATTCGGGATTGTGGTTTGAAATGAAATAAAACCGCAAAATTTTATTTTTAAATTGCGCATTGAAATGATAAATATCCGTATCACTTGACCATAGGATAGAAAATCATATACAGGCACCGTGGTCTATATATAAATTATTTTAAAAGTGATTTCTATGGTTTGGATGGAATACGGTTTATAAAAAAATTTAATTTTGATATTTTATAAATATTATTCTTCTATATATATACATATGGAGTTAAAATTTCGAATTTAAGCTGTGTATAAATCTGTTAAATAAAAATGGAAAATTTTTGAGAAATGGAATTTGATAATTTATATTATATGTTTAAGTTGGAAATTTTAAGATATGATATTTATAACTGGATTTTTCCAAGATAAATTTAAAATGAATATTCTAGTATAAATTAAATTGAAGAAAATATTTAATTTCTAGAAATTGGAGTTTTATTTATGGATTTTTATGTGAATATTCAAGACTAAATACTAGAACATTTAAGTTGTTGAGAGAATAAATTCCAACTTTAGTTTGAAATATTTATACTCCAAATGTATATATATATATATATATATATATATATAGAAATTGAAGTGGTTTTGGAACTTGAAAGTGATATTTAAATTTATGGTTTAGACTTTAAATAAAGAAATATATTAGTAAAGCCATGGAAGTTATTTTTCTTTACGAAGTAACCTTAAAGTTAAGCCAGTTATTTTATATACCATTGAATATCCAAACTATTCAAGGTTTAGAAGTTATGGTTTTAAAATTATGAATTCGAAATATTATGCTTTGAAAGTATAATTCAAATGTTTGGTTTCCAGATATTATAAATTTTAAAGCAGTATGATTTTGGAAAAAGGATTATATTTGGGATAAAAAGATATCATATTGTTTTGGGTTTTAAATTGATATCGTACTCATAGCTTTGAAATGGAAATTTTTATTCTGGTTTTAAAGTATAAACTATTTTTAAATGACCGCGGTGTTATAATAACGATTGGTTGGGAAAGAGACCGGGATCGGATATGGACATACTCTCTGTCGATACCGAAAACCACTTTGACTAACCGTGTACGCGGTGGAGATTCCAGAATGAAGTAGGTGGTGGTGACGTTTCCTGTAAGGTAAATACGTGGACCCGACTCCCGTGAGTTGGCATAAGGTGGCTAAAACAGGAGTGATTCTCGGGCCAATGAGGTCATACCTCTGATCGGACGCTCCTCTTCGATATTATACTTTGACTTTGGATTGATTCAGTGGCCACTTCTATTTTTTATTTTTGGGGAGTTTGTTCGAGGTGGGCGGTAACTGCGGCTACGCATTTCCACCAGCCCGTATAGCAATTGGTATATCTACCATGGCATTGCCTAGTTGTGCCGTGTCACCTACCATACCGAGCCTTTACTACGAGTTTTGTTTTGTACCATACCTATGGAGTGCCCTCTGACGACGCCCAGTACGGGGGAGATTACGGTACTGTATAGACTATGCGAATATATTCTGTGTTAAGGGCTATATGGGTAACCCCTTAACGCTATTAAAAAGTAAGTTTATTTTACAATTAGACACTATTATAATAGCGCAATATACTACATAGTAAATAGTTTAACGGATCCTTAGAAGATGTAAATCCCGAGCATCTCTTGAGTTACTACACTCATATTTATCTCAATTAATTTAACTTACATAAGATCTTTTAGTTCTGACTGGAGTGTTTTGTCTTTTCAATTCGCTCGGGTCAGTCCGAGCGTTTCAGGATTTGAGGATTTAGCTCTGGAGGACGAAGACGAAGATTTGTATTACTAGTACCTATTATATTATTCCACTACACTGTATTCCGCTGCATTGATATTATTGGTATGTGAACTCTGATATTTAATTGTATAAAGAAGAATCAAATGTTTTGAAAACAGTTTTATAAACTGTATATTTTATTATTATATTTTATCCTTCCGCTGTGAGATTCTATTTTGTTTTTCCTTCTCTGTTTTTCTTATTTACCCCATAACAATCCGCCCTTCCGTATGGTTTGAATTGGCACGTGTGTCTGCTTAAATCGTGCGAAAAGGCGGGATGTTACAAAATACAACAAATAACTACAAATTTACCACTGCACAACTCTAATTATAAACAACAATATCCTTACATGCGAACTCAATAAACAAAGTAAATGCGGAATAAAATAGTAAACGGAAATGATACAACGATACACAATATATGACAAACGATAAATAAAAAAAATGTTATGTTATTATTGGGCTGCATCACCGCCACTTGTGATTGCTAATGTACCCCTAGGGTACCCAATTAGATACAGGATCAAGCCAATATAGTTATCCTACTGCAAATAAGACTCATAGAGCTACGATGCAACAAAAATATGCAATTTCCAAAACTAACCAATTGGGCTTAATCTCCTTTTTTGGGTTTTCAAAATCTAATTAATTAACTTTATTATTTTCAAAATATAATTCTATTCAAAAATAATCTCTTTAGATCAAACTCCCTTTTTTTAATTTCAAAATCTTTGAAATAATATATATACTTCTTTTGTATCAAATTATACTTTACTTTGGGATCTTAAATCAAATCACTTTTGAAAAATTTATTTGGTAATCCCAAATACTGTAATAAAAGCATATCAAACCATATGCAAGCAGATCGGGAAACCGAATCGGGTTGTTTCTTCCAATAACAAGGCAACTGGGTTCTAACCTTCATACAATCGATAAATAAGTACATCACTCTATTTCAAAAGCGGAGTTTGTTAGAAACATTTGCCCACTTTTTAGTTATGGGTTACCCGAATCATTAGTGACATAAAATTCATTTTATATCCCGAAGCGATAATTTGTTTTCACTAATATTCACAAATACTTCTAATCTATAATAATTTCTGTTTTCAAATACTTTCAAAAGTCATCTTAAAACCATCGGGTTCAGTCCTCGAAATCCTTTCTGTATTATAAAACATTTTTATAAAACCATTATTTATATGCATCACTTTATATAAAATCACTTCAAAATACTTATTCTCAAATATATCTTTTTTCTCTCTTTTAAAGGAAAACATTTCAACTAGAAAACCAATTTTCAAAACAATTCATTAAATTGAAGTGAACCAAATATTACCACTATACACCTTAATCGTGAAAGAAATCACAAGGTGTTAGACTACAATTATTTTCGACTCGGTCCATGCATATGGATAATTAATTACTCATAAACTGGTCGAGCAAAGTCAATACTCAATAAACAATAAGTGCTCATAAACTGGTCGAGCACAATCCAAATAACCAAATAATCAATCAACAACAATATAAATAGTAACACATCTATTTATTAATAGTTAACAATCAATATCAAATAGATCAACTGTCAAATATTAATATATCTACACGGTTTATAATAGCGGAACGAGGATTTGTTCTACTAATAAAATGTCACTAATATTTGACCAATATTTTATACTTCTCTAAACGTGTCAATAAACTACACTAGTGTGTTATATTCGTTAATATGTATCTAACTTGAAGACTGCGGGTTTAATGGGCAAGTTATAGATTTTTAAAGTTTAAAGAATTTAAAACTAAATTAATTATTTAACCTAAACTTTACCAAACCTTCAAAGCCCAAGAGCTCACATACCAAACCTACCCAAAAAGCTGCCGCCATCATCTCGAGTTCATTAAAGTAATTTAATTTAAATTAACTAAACTACTAAACAGATTAATAACTTAATTGAAGTAGGCCAAAAGCCCAAACATACAGGTAAAACCCGCCTCAATCCATTATTGCTCAATTGCTCACGTCCTCTTCCCCACAACCAACACACACAATTGTCCATATTGTGTAGGGCTTAAGTGCAAATCCTTTTGAAGACAACAGTAACCATTCTCTCCTTCTACATATACATGCGTCTGCACATGCTTCTTCCTTGCCATGCATGCTGTTGCTTTAACCTTGTTTCACACCTGCTAATGCAAACATTCCAATCCATTTCCACTACACGGCCCAAGCCCACACCCGAGCTTACATCCTTCATTATAAAATTGTGCCTGCATTTCATCTCATGCACGCCAACCCACACACACAAATACACACACACTTAAACTCTTGATAACACGCACAACAATGCACGCAAGAATAATTGAAAAATGGAAGGAAGAAATCAATGTGCATGTTGTTCATTTTTTCATACATGCCTTTTTCCCTTTTTTTGAACTTTCTACAACCTAGCTAACTCCCTTCTCGCCCCACTATCTCGAGTACAATGAGAACCAAAAGTGTTGCTAGTCGGTCCTCTACAACTTTCATTTACAGCAATTTGGCTAATATTTTGTATTTGAGAAGTTATAGGAATTATTAAAATTGAAGTGAAAGTGGGGAAAAAAGTTCCGTGTCTTGAAAACCAAAAATGAAAAGTGAAAGACTGTCCGTGTGTGAAAAAAAATCAACCAATCTGTTCATTAGCATGCAAAAATAAAAAGTGAAAGGTTATGCATGTTCTCCCCTTTCTGGTTTTAAATGTATAAATATATATAATGCAAAGATACTAAGGAGCTAAGGAAAATAATTTACAACCATTTAATGCAAACATCAAATGCAAGCCACAATAGCCAAGGCAAGCACATGCCTATGTACAAGGCAAGAAATTTGATTACAAAGAGTTATTATATTGATGAGTATCTACTTACTATTATATTTTACTTCATTCCACTATGAGATATTTAATTGAGCTATGATATATTTGTCTTTGTCTATTTGCAGAATACCAAATACTCAACTTAGGCTTCAGTTGGCTTGGATTTCATCATATTTGCGAAAAAACCGGACTCATTGAAATTCGGATGGTTACAATAACCAATAGCTGTAATTGGATAATAAATGTTGAATTATTTAGAAGAAATAAAATAAATGTTTGATAAGAAAAATTCATTTGAAATTGTAATATTGGAAATTATTTAAATAATTGAATTCTGAATTTAATATGAATGAAATTGATTTCTAAAGTTGATTTAAGTTTTATTTAAACAAGAATGAAAATTTTAGATTTAAATTTGAATTTGAAATTGATTAAATTGAAATTGGAAATTACTTGTTTTAATTAATGTATAGAAATAGTTTTTTTGGGCACTGTCTTGGATTTCGACGAAACTAGTTTTACCGTATCCGTAATAGTGAATTATTATAGGATTACATGTTTCGTAACGATCGAACTTATCTTTGGCCGTGCGAACTTGAAACACGCAGAATACAATTAAAAGAATTTAGTTAATATAACTCGATTTTGAAAAGCAATCTTCTGAATACACTGGAATTGACTCCCGATATATGTTCCATTGTAATACGGGTAAAACATATAGAACGCCAATAGGCATGTTTCGTTTAGAGATTGAAATTTTCACGGATAAATCTTGCAACGATTCGGAATTTTAGTGATTTGAAATTGAAATATTTAATTAATTTTAAATATTAAAAGGTTAATTTTATAGATTAAATAGCTAGAATTTCAATAGTAGTTATTTATTGGATAATTTAATTGGTGAAAATTAAAAATTAAAATCGTTTAAATAAATGAATCTAGGATGTTTTTGATTAAAAATAATTTTAAAGGCTTATTAAATTTCTATTAGTCAGAATGAAGGTAATAAATTTTTTTAAATTGGATTTAAAATTGATTTACTCGATTTTCAAAATCACTCGTTTTAATCGACGAGTGAAAATAGCTTTTTGGGACATAGTCTCGGAGTTCGACGAAACCTGTTCTATCGGACTCATAATAGTGTATTATTATCGGACTTTAAATTTCATAGCGTTTGGAGTTACCGTTTGATCGTACGGGATTGAAACGCGTTGAAAATAATATCGGAAGTTTAATATTATAATTGGGTTTAAAAAGCTATCTTCCACATACGATCGAATTAGGTCTTGAAACTTGTTCCGTTGCGTCCGAAGTATGGGCAAAACATTATAAATGTCAGGTGTAACATCCCGCCTTTTTGTACGTTTTAAATCAACGATAAACCACACACGTCAGACTCAAACCATACGAAAGAGATGACTGTTATTGGGGTGAATAAGAAAAAGGGAGAAAGAAATAAAAAAACTGAATCTTGTAGCGGAACGATAAAATATAATAATCAATTAAACAGTTCATGAAGCCGTTTTATAAAATATTCGATTATACTTATATAATACATATCAGAGTTACACATACCAGATAATAACAAATAATGCAGCGGAACAATGATGCAGTGGAATAATATAATAAATAATAATAATACAATCTCCATCTTCGTCCTCCAGAAGGAAAGTCTTCAAATCTTGAAATAAACAGGCTGACCCGAACGAATTGAAAAGACAAAATACTCGAGTTGGGACTAAAAGATCTTATGTACGTTAAATCAACGGTAAAATATGAGTGGAACGGCGTCAGAGATGTTTACGGGAGCTGAAATCTCCTATCCAGTGTCAAACGTGAATGCACTAACTTAAGAGATGCTCGGGATTCACATCTCCTAAGGATCCGTTAAACTATTTACTATGTAGTAATATTTCGCAATTATAATAATGTCTATAGTAAAGTAAACTTACTTTTAAATAGCGTTAAGGCTTTACATTTTCCACCTTAACACGTAATAGTCCCAGTAGTCCATCTAGTATCATGGTTCCTCCTGATCGGGAAGCCACCAAAGGATACCACCCGGGCTACGGGAGAAAACCAAACTCGTACAAGACGCGCTATGGTAGGTGACATGGCACAACTAGGCAATGCCAAGCTAGATATACCAATTACGCTTCCAGGCCGGTGGTAACGCACAGCCGCAGCTACCGCCCACCTCGAGCCACACCCCCAAATAAAAATCAAAAGTGGCCACCGAATCAATCCAAAAGTCAAAGTATAATATCGATGGGATGTGTCCGATTAAAGGTGCTACCTCATTAGCCCGTCAATCGCTCCTGTTTTAACCACCTTATGCCAACTCACGGGAGTCGGGTCCACGTATATACCTTACAGGAAACGCCGCCACCATCCTACTTCATTCCGGAATCTCCACCGCGTACATGGTTGTTAAAGTGGTTTTCAGAGTTGGCAGAGAGTATGACAACTTTCGATCTTGGTCTCTTTAATAACCAAACGTTATTATAACACCGCGGTCATTTCAAAATAATTATACTTCAAAACCAGGATATAATATTCATTTCAAAACCATATAAATACGATATCGTTTTCGTTTTAAAAACCAAATCAATATGATGTCATTCTAAAATCATAGTATTTCAAAGTTATTAAATTTCGAAACCAAAGACTTAAAACTATAACACTTCCAATACGTAATACTTTGAAATTTATAACTTTGAAACATAACTTCCACCCCTTACATGGTTTAAATATTAGAATATTTTATAAAATAAACCAGCTTCTTAAATTTCACAAATCAATTCCAAAACAACCCGAATTTCTAAATTTTAAATTTAACCAAATCCCCAAATCATAATTTCAATTCAATTCGGTTTTCAAATAGACCATTACAAATTATATCGATTTCAAAACATATTTGATCCATAAAATAAACCATTTCAAATTCAATATATTTCAAAGCTTAAATATTCAATATTTCAAAACTAAATTTTATAATTCATATATATACACACACACACATCAAATTTACTTTACTATTATTTAATTTTGAAACATTTGCTTAATAAATCCAATATCCTTTAAATAAAACTTCAAATTTCAATAACTGAATATTCTTCAATTTATTTAGACTTGATATATTCACTCAAATCACCTTAAGCCTAAATTAAGTTATAAAACCATATTCTTTTAAAATCTCAATTTCAATAAGTTCCAAATGGATTCTTATTAAATATAACTCTTAGTTAAATAAAATCTCAAGTCAATTTCAAAACTATCTTCTCAACCTTGATTTATGAAATCAATATAAACTCTATATTAAAATATAATTTAAGTAATTACTTATCCATGTTATATTTTAATAAATCAAACTTTATTATTAAAATTATTTTATACTTTAACCAATTTTATTCATAGCTTAAAACTAAGAATTTAACTATATATGAAATAACGTTTATAAAATATCCAAATCAATATCTCATAAAATCATATATTTCTTTACAAAGCCATAGAAATCATGTCAAAATATTTTTATATATCGAGCACGGTGTCTGTATAAAATTTTCTATCCTATGGTCAAGTGATACGGATATTTATCATTTCAATCCACAACTTAAAATAAAAATACGGTTATATATCATTTCAAACCGCAATCCCGAATGAAATAAAATGCATAACAACTTGCGGTTCATGACAATATAAAATCCAACATCCATTCATCCAATATCAACCATCAACCATTTATCACAATCATCATCCAATTCAATAATAACATCAATATAGAACAGATAATAAATAGCAGGTATTTACGGACAGTTTATATTCAGTAATAAATCAAATAACAATTTAATTCAATAAGTTTAATTTAACTGGAATGATGATAAAATATGCCAAATAGTCATAAATAAATTTCAAATCACATCAGATATTAATTTAACACACATAAGAAATTTTAGAAGTTGTGAGTGACTTAAGACGCTCACCTTTTGAATTTAAATTCAATTTAAACCCAAAATTTGAACAGTCTCAGAATTCTTCCAAACTAGCGCCAAAATATCGAAAATTTAGTTATGATCCCAATGTAAGAAACCGCGTGTAAATTGGACCTTGTATGTGAAAGATATTCGAGTTAGAAGTTTAAAAATCTTAAATAAATAAATAAAAGAAAAAGAAGACAAAGCCAACTAAACATCGCCACGTCAACCGGGAAAAACAGCGTCTCTGCTTCGTTCGAACGCACGAAACCTGTGCAGCTTCTCCTTTGACCGGCCATAACTCCGCCTACACGCCACTATAGACCCAGGCACCACCTTCATCACCTTCACCTCGCCGCCACCCATCCAACAACCCAAGTCCGATCGCCTGAAGCTTCTCCGGCCATCACCGTTATCTAGTGGTGCCGAAACCCTAATACAAAAATTCCGATGGCCTCGGTCAATTCTAAGCAACCATCGTAGAACGACTCCAAACGGTGATCTCTACCAGACCCATAAACCAATTTCAACAATTAGCGACAAAATCAGGAAACCCCAAATTGAGCCCTAAATCCGCGTTTGCCAATTTTGACTGCGATTTCTAGCCGACTCGAGGATTATTTGCAGAAAAAGACACTAGACGCAGATTCGCATCGCTGAGATCTTCGAGTTGTATATTTTTTTGAATTTTTTTGAGGAGTTTGAAATTTTGATTTTGTTTTGAATAACAATTATTTGGAAGTGAGAATTTGCTTGTCTTCCATTGAGGAGGAGACACAACTGACTTGTACGTACAAAAATAAAGAACAGAGAGCTGCTAGGGTTTATAGCAGATACATATAGGCAGGGTTGAAAACAAAAAGAACTGATCAGATTGATTTGGGTTTTGAACGAAATTGACCCGAAAAGTCCGTTCTGACTCCGGAACGGAATTGGATCAACCCATATATCAAAGTAGATGTTTTTCAATATTTTAAACGTGATGGAACAGGTTTCAAGTCCAAATTCCATCGTATAGAGAAGTTATGCCAAAGTCAAGTTATTTCAAATTAATTTTAATTGATTTCAATTTCATTAATTTTTAGGCGTTTCGAGTCCGTACGATCAAACGACAAGTCCAATAGCTACGAAACTTAATCATACAATAATTCACCGTTACGGATACGATGAAACTAGTTTCGTCGAAATCCGAGTCAGTGGCTGAAATGGCTATTTTCTAGTTAATTAAATAAACTAATATTAAATTAATTAAATCAAATTTCAATTCAAATTTAATAAATCACAATTCCTCTCATTTTAAATTACTTGAACATTTACCAAAATTTAACACAAATTTAAATATCACTTTAATGTTGATTTATTGATCAAATTTCCGCATTAAATTTCATTTTCACTTAATTCAGAAATTAAAAATTAAATTTTCAATAATTCTATTGAATTTAATTTTCATTCTTATTATTCAATTCATCATGATCAAATGGATAAAATTAACATTGGGTCCATGATCTATTACATTATATTCTCAAATTCCATCTTGATTTCAATTAACGTAATAATTAAATATTTAATTTCATTTAATTGTAATTACTCCAATTATTATAGTTCAAATCCCAATAAATTGATAAATCTTTATTCCCATTCTTATAATTCAACAAATTGTCCAATTATGAATAACATTAACATTATTTCCAAACATTATCTTAATTAACATTAACGTAATATTAAATTATAATTATTGTAACTGATTTCAAATTTTAAATTAACAAGCTACATAAATAGGAACATTACAATAATCGTTGCCGTTAACCTTTAGTCACATTAATAAGCTTTTATTACTTACCAATCAATGTTACCGTTTATTTTCATAATACTAATTTTTCCATTAACTATCTATTATTTCCTTGGTAAATCCAATATTTCATGTATTCGCTTATGTTCCATTTATAGTCATGTATAACATATTTTCATTAATTGCATTTCATTCGATCCATTAATTATTAAATTTAATTAGCATCATTTACCTTGCATTTTCGTCATTATTTCATAAATATGATTCCCAATGATTTCTTTAATTTATACTAACGTTGATTCTATCAAATTACACTTTATTACGTATTATTTCATCAATTAATATAACTTTGAATCTATTCCCCAATTTTCAAATTACAATCAAATAAAACCTTATAGTTGTTTCAATTAATTGGGATTGCACTAAATTAATTATTTATCAACTTGCTTTAACATTATTACCTAATTTACGTTCAGTTACTATTAATCAATATATTATTCACTGGTTAAATCCAACACTTACTTTTATTTACTTATTTTCCATTTTAACCAAGTGCAACAATTTACACTACTACACTATTGGGGTTTTACTCCAATTGTCTGTAATTAGTTTTAATAACAATTGCTACACTTCATTCTTAACATTTACTTCAATATAAATTATAATTTTTTTATTTCTTTTCTAAATTTAATTAAAAAAAATCTTGTTAATTTAATAAATTAAATTATCAAATTTTACGGGTCGTTATACTCTCCCCCACTCAAAACTTTTCGTCCCCGAAAAGGAAGAAGAAGGGAAAAAGGATTACGAATCAATATATCTTACTTAAAATATTAAATTTATAAACAAATAAATTCACAAAATTAATTAATTTAAATAAAATATACCAATTTATAACCATTAAATCTTTTTATATTCAAATTAATAAAGTTTGGAAAACATTTTTCAAAATATTTCTAGGTCCCAAAATTTAATGAAAAATTCGACAGAGTCTCCTTTGTACGGGAGGCTCGGGAGAAAATATAATATCAAATGTAACAATATACAACATATATTTTCCAAAATAATATTTCCCAACACGGGAAAAACAATATAATATCGCTAGAAACCGTAATCTGAGAACGTACATATTTGTTGGGCAATTACGCTTAGTTGTGAAACCAAAAGCAGCAACAATTGCTTCCATAACCTGTATTTCACTTATATATCTAAAAAGAGTTAATAATTATATAGAGTGAAATATTTAAGTTGTTTCAATCACTAGCAAACAAATCAATGTCAAACAACGACAATCACTTGTAACCACAGCATACAATCATCATATAGAATCAACAAAATTCAATTATCCATCCATATCAAACAAAACAAATAGTTGTCCGGGTTCAAAAACTTTAAATTGTACATAATGAAAAATAAATTGTGCACCATTTACTCAGCAGTCTTAAATAAATTAAATAGATTATTCATTCATCCAAACAATTTTAAAGTATCCTTGCCCAACCAACCATGAACCAAACAAACAACAATTTCAGACAATAGATCAAGTTCATTCTTATTAATTTCATTTCATACATTTATTGTTTGATTCCATTTTCATTCAATTAATACTTATCTTTTTAATTTATCTTTATTTCTTGCAAATTTTCATTTTATTGCATTAAATTCATTCATTTCTCAATTTCATTTATTCACATCATGTCAATTATCCTATTTGTATTATACTTATTCATTTATTAATAATATTCATATTCATTTATTACTTAATTTCATTCATTTATTTATTCATAATACTTACCTTAAAAAAAATTATTATAAATAACTTCAGCATTTACTTAAGTTTATTGTCATTTCTTTATAACTTTTCAATTATATTTAATTAGTGGCTTTTCAGGCATACTTAAGTTTACAACAATTATAACGTTAAATTCTTATTTATAAAAGAATTTCATTACATACTTTCATTACATCAAGTCTATTACTTTATAATATCCATTACATTTTCCTATAAGCATTAGAACTTTTAATATTCGGTAAGTTATATATATACGTTTTTAAGGATGTAATTGAAAGTTACACAAGTTTATTTTACTGCTTTTAATTAACTCAATGCTCAATAATAATATCCTTTGTTCTATAGGTACAAATTTCAACTTTCCGGTGATTTCATTTATAACCTAGCATTTGTCTCTTATTTTTATTAAAGGTTCCAACAATTAATTAGTTACATTCCATTTCACTACAATAATCGAAACTATTTATTAACGGAAACTAAAGAACTAAATACCAGGTTAAATTTCAAATCATTTTAAAATAATAGATAGATGTATATACTTATAATTTATATATCCAATTATACTTAAAAAAATTTAAAATTTATATATGTTTATCAATACAAATCTGCAGTAAAACTACTACAGTGGCCTTCCCAATTAGAAACTCGAAAATGAATGTCGACGATGCGTGCACTCATCACCGAAATTATTTTCCAACGACAGAGAGGGGAGTACAGAACTTATTTCTTTTCAAAATTTCTTTAAAGCAATTCTTTCAAGTTATATCAGAAAATACTTCTAATAATATTATTATTATATCCCAAAATCATTTGAAAGAAATTTTTAAAAATCCAGGAACTTAAGTTCTAAAATTTCCAATTTTCATTTATTTTATTTTAAATCTTATTTCAACAAATATTTATAAATTTCACTACCTAACAACCAATATAATACAACCAAATATATATCTTACTTATAAATTTTTTATTTTTTATATAGAAAATATAATAGGCAAAATTATTTCATTCACCTATATTTCAAAACAAATATTGTGTCGGTCCGTCCTATTAAGTATTTAGAAATCACAATTGATGTCATAGCGTCCTATGCACCAACCAAAATTTATAAATACAAAACGGAACAAATTAACACAATATTAAAACCTTTTTATAACACTAACAAATACGTTCTCTCGTATATATACACTCAGCGACTCATCATAGGTTATTACTACCCTATTAGTAAAGAGCCAAACCCCACAAAGCTAAGGTTTATCACTAAACCAAAGCTCTGATACCAGATTGTAACATTCCACTTTTTTGTGCGTTTTAAATCGACGATAAACCACACACGTCAGACTCAAACCATACAAAAGAGCAGATTGTTATTGGGGTGAATAAGAAAAAGGGAGAAAGAAATAAACAAACAGAATCTTGCAGTGGAACGATAAAATATAATAATCAATTAAACAGTTCATGAAGCCATTTTACAAAATATTCGATTATACTTATACAATACATATCAGAGTTACACATACAGAGAATAATAAATAATGCAGTGGAACAATGATGTAGTGGAATAATATAATAAATAATAATAATACAATCTTCATCTTCGTCCTCCAGAAGGAAAGTCTTAAAATCCTGAAATACTCAGGCTGACCCGGACGAATTGAAAAGACAAAACACTTGAGTCAGAACTAAAAGATTTATGTAAGTTAAATGAACGGTAAAATATGAGTGGAACGGCGTCAGAGATGTTTACGGGAGCTGACATCTCCTATCCAGTGTCAAACGTGAGTGCAGTAACTTAAGAGATGCTTGGGATTCACATCTCCTAAGGATCCTTTAAACTATTTACTATGTAGTAATATTTTGCTATTATAATAATATCTACAGTAAAGTAAACTTACTTTTAAATAGCGTTAAGGCTTTACATTTTCCACATTAACACGTAATAGTCCCAGTAGTCCATCCAGTATCATGGTTCCTCCTGATCGGGAAGCCACTGGAGGATACCACATGGGCTATGGAAGAAAACCAAACTCGTAAAAGGCACGCTATGTTAGGTGACATGGCACAACAAGGCAATGCCAAGATAGATATACCAATTACGCTCCCGAGCCGGTGGTAACGCATAGCCAGAGCTACCGCCCACCTCGAGCCACACCCCTAATTAAAATCAAAAGTGGCCACCGAATCAATCCAAAAGTCAAAGTATAATATCGAAGGGATGTGTCCGATCAAAGGTGCTACCTCATTAGCCCGTCAATCGCTCCTGTTTTAGCCACCTTATGCCAAATCATGAGAGTCGGGTCCATGTATATACCTCACAGGAAACGCCGCCACCATCCTACTTCATTCTGGAATCTCCACCGTATACATGGTTGTTAAAGTGGTTTTCGAAGTTGGCAGAGAGTATGACAACTTCCGATCCCGGTCTCTTTAACAACCAAACGTTATTATAACACCGTGGTCATTTCAAAATAATTATACATCAAAACCAGGATATAATATTCAATTCAAAACCACATAAATAAGATATCATTTTCATTTCAAAAACCAAATCAATATGATATCATTTTAAAATCATAGTATTTCAAAGTTATAAAATTTCGAAGCCAAAGCTTAAAACTACAACACTTCTAAAACGTAATACTTTGAAATTTATAACTTTGAAACAAAACTTCCACCCCTTACATGGTTTAAATATTAAAATATTTTATAAAATATACGATTTCACAAATCAATACCAAAACAACCCGAATTTCTAAATTTTTAATTTAACCAAATCCCCAAATCATAAATTTCAATTCAATTCGGTTTTCAAATAGACCGTTACAAATTATATCGATTTAAAAACAGATTTGATCCACAAAATAAACCATTTTAAATTCAATATATTTCAAAGCTTAAATATTAAATATTTCAAAACTAAATTTTAATTTATATATACATACATATATATATATATATATACACCAAATTTACTTTACTATTATTTAGTTTTGAAATATTTGCTTAATAAATCCAATATCCTATAAATAAAACTTCAAGTTTAAATTACTGAATATTCCTCAATTTATTTAGACTTGATATATTCACTTAAATCACCTTAAACCCAAATTAAGTTATAAAACTATATTCTTTAAAAATCTCAATTTCAATAAGTTCCAAATGGATTCTTATTGAATATAACTCTTAATTAAATAAAATCTCAAATCATTTTCAAAACTTTCTTCTCAACCTTGATTTATAAAAATCAATATAAACTCTATATTAAAATATAACTTAAGTAATTACTTATCCATATTATATTTAATAAATCAAAATTTGTTATTAAAATTATTTTATATTTAAACAATTTTATTCATAGCTTAAAACCATGAATTTAACTATATATAAAATAACACTTATAAAATATCCAAATCAATATCTCATAAAATCATATATTTCTTTACAAAGCCATAGAAATCATTTCAAAATATTTTTATATATAGGCCGCGATGTCTGTATAAAATTTTCTACCCTATGGTCAAGTGATACTGATATTTATCATTTCAATCCTTAATTTAAAATAAAAATACGGTTATATATCATTTCAAACCGCAATCCCGAATGAAATAAAATGCATAACAACTTGCGGTTCATGACAATATAAAATCCAACATCCATTCATCCAATATCAACCATCAACCATTTATCACAATCATCATCCAATTCAACAATAACATCAATATAGAACAGATAATAAATAGCAGGTATTTACTGGCAGTTTATATTCAATAATAAATCAAATAACAATTTAATTCAATAAATTTAATTTAACCGGAATGATGTTAAAATATGCCAAACAGTCATAATAAATTTCAAATCACATCAGATATTAATTTAACACACATAAGAAATTTTAGAAGTTGTGAGTGGGTTAAAACACTCACCTTTTGAATTTAAATTCAAATTAATTCCAATTTAAAACTAAAAATTGAACACTCTCAGAATTCGTCCAAACCAGCGTCAAAATGTCGGAAATTTAGTTCCGATCCCAAAGCAGGAAATGTGCGTAAATTGAATCTCGTATGTGAAAGATATTCGAGTTAGAAGTTTAAAAATCTTATATAAATAAATAAAAGAAAAAGAAGACAGCCAAGTAGACATCGCCACGTCAACCAGGAAAAACAGTATCTCCCCTTCGTTCGAATGCACGAAACCCGTGTAGCTCCTCCTTTGACCGGCCATAACTTCGCCTATACGCCGCTAAAGACCCAGGCGCCAGCTCTATCAACTTCACCTCACCGCCGCCCATCCAATAACCCAAGTCCGATCGCCTGAAGCTTCTTTGGCCGTCATCGTTATCTAGTGGTGCCAAAACCCTAATACACAAATTTCGATGGCCTCGGTCAATTTTAAGCAGTGCGACCACCATAGAACGACTCTAAACGGTGATCTCTACCAGACCCATAAACCAATTTCAACAATTAGCGACAAAATCAGGAAACCCCAAATTGAGCCTTAAATCCTTGTTTGCCAATTTTGACCGTGATTTTTGGCGGACTCGAGGATCGTTTGCAGAAACAGATACTATACATAGATTCGCATCGCTGAGATCTTCGAGTTATATATTTTTTCAAATTTTTTGAGGAGTTTGAAATTTTGATTTTATTTTGAATTGCAATTGTATTTGGAAGTGGGAATTTGTTTGTCTACCATTGAGGAGGAGAGACAGCTGACTTGTATGTACAGAAATGAGGAATATATAGCTGCTAGAGTTTATAACAGGATATATATAGGCAGGGTTGAAAACAAAAAGAACGGATCAGATTGATTTGGGTTTTGAACGAAATTGACCCGAAAAGCCCGTTCTGACTCTGGAACGGAATTGGTTCAACCCATATATCAAAGTAGATATTTTTCGATATTCTGAATGCAAGGGAACAAGTTTCAAGTCCAATTTCCATTGTATAGAGAAGTTATGCCAAAATCAAGTTATTTCAAATTAATTTTAATTGATTTCAATTTCATTGATTTTTAGGCGTTTTGAACCCGTACGATCAAATGACAAGTCCGATCGCTACGAAACATGAAATCTTACAATAATTCACTGTTACAGATCCGATGAATCTGGTTTCATCGAAATCCGAGTCAGTGACCAAAATGGCTATTTTCTAGTTAATTAAATAAATTAATATTCAATTAATTAAATCAAATTTCGATTCAAATTTAATAAATCACAATTCCTCTCATTTTAAATTACTTGGATATTTACCAAAATTTAACACAAATTTAAATGTCACTTTAATGTTGATTCATTGATCAAATTTCAGCATTAAATTTCATTTTCACTAAATTCAGAAATTAAAAATTAAATTTCAATAATTCCATTGAATTTAGTTTTCATTCTGATTATTCAATTCATCATGGTCAAATGGATAAAATTAACATTAGGCCCATGATCTATTACATTATATTCTCAAATTCCATCTTGATTTCAATTAACGTAATAATTAAATATTTAATTTCATTTAATTGTAATTACTCCAATTATTATAGTTCAAATCCCAATAAATTGATAAATCTTTATTTCCATTCTTATAATTCAACAAATTGTCCAATTATGAATAACATTAACATTATTTTCAAACATTACCTTAATTAACATTAACGTAATATTAAATTATAATTATTGTAACTGATTTCAAATTTTAAATTAACAAGCTACATAAATAGGTAACATACAATAATCGTTACCGTTAACCTTTAGTCACATTAATAAACTTTTATTACTTACCAATCAATGTTACCATTTACTTTCATAATACTAATTTCATCTAATTTCCATTAACTATCTATTATTTCCTTGGTAAATCCAATATTTCATTTATTCGCTTATATTCCATTTATAGTCAAGTATAACATATTTTCATTAATTGGCATTTCATTCGATCCATTAATTATTAATTTTAATTAGCATTGTTTACCTTGCATTCTCTTCATTATTTCATAACTATGATTCCCAATTATTTCTTTAATTTATACTAACATTGATTCTATCAAATTGCACTTTATTACGTATTATTTCATCAGTCAATATAACTTTGAATTTATCTCCCAATTTTCAAATTACAAGCAAATAAAACCTTACAATTGTTTCAATAATTGGGATTGCACTAAATTAGTTATTTATCAACTTGCTTTAACATTATTACCTAAATTTACGTTCAGTTACTACTAATCAATATATTATTCATTGGTGAAATCCAACACTTACTTTTATTTACTTATTTTCCATTTTAACCAAGTACAACAATTTAACTACTACACTATTGGGGTTTTACTCCAATTGTCTATAATTAGTTTTAATAACAATTGCTACACTTCATTCTTAACATTTACTTCAATATAAATTATTAAAAAAAATTCTTTCCTAAATTTAATTACAAAAATCTTATTAATTTAACAAATTAAATTATCAAATTTTACAGGTCGTTACATCAAGCGGCACACCTTAATAAGAGTTCGAATTTTTTATGGATGAATAGTGTTTCGGATTGGCCTATAAATAGGTCCCACACACACCACAACTTTGCAAACCCTAACCCTATTGTCCCCAGCCGCCACATAAACGTTCAATGGCCGAAACATGGCTTTAGTGGGGTAATTCATTCGAGATAAGGTCAGTAGCACCGTAGAATGAGTTTGAGTGTGTGTGTGTGTGTGTGTGTATGAGCATGTATTTGTTAGTGAATATAAATTGTTTTATATTGTGTTGATTTATCTATTGAGTGGCATAAAAACTTTGATTGAATGGTGGAACACCACAAAATCGATTGGAGTTTCTAAACAGTTAAACACGATAAACCGACAAAGTATTGTTTTGAAGTGGGTAAGTGAAATAATTTTACCCAACTATATTTTGATATGAAAGAAATAATTTTCTGGAATTATTATAGTATATTGGTGTGTTGATTGTTGTTATTATAATAAAAAATATTAAAATTTGGAAATGGTTTATCCAATCAAATTAAGTTTGTATAAGTATGGAATTATGCATATAAGTAAAAACCAAAAATGGATTCAAACCAGGATTTGGAAATTTAAATCTCGAATGTTTTTTAAAGAAACGGGTGTATAGCGCATTGCTACACAGCCGATTAGATAAATTATAATATAGCTAATAGGGGCCATAGCCGATCAACAAGCCTGATCGGTGGCTAGTAATAGTAACCATCTATAGAACCAAACCCAAAAAGGACTATTGTAGTAAGTTATATATACAGCAATAGAAATAGAGTTGTAGTCAAAACAAATAAAGTAAAGGTCTAGCTATTCATGGCCTGGATGGATGGCTTTAAGAATGCAGCAAAAGGAACCACTAAGTGGAGCAAAAGGAACTTCGAACACTAGCAGTCAATCCGAGGTGTCACCGTTGTTGGGAGGAAGGCGCCAGGTGAAGGGGTGCATATGCACCGATCCCGTCCAAAGAGCAAACAAGTATGATATTTTGTTACAAATACCAAGAGCACTGTTTTTAGGTTTATTGAAGACAAAAGCATTTCTTTCTTTCCAGATGCACCAGCTAAAGATACCAGTGAAGGAGTCAAGAGTTTCATTTGGGTTGTTGGATTGCCAATGATCAAAGAACGAGAGTGTTGTCGGAATGAAGCAAATAAGATTGGCACTGGTTGAGGCAAAGATGTAGTAAGAGAAGTCACATTCGAAAAAAAGGTGAGCAATGGATTCATCATCCATGGAGCACAAGACACGGCGAGGGTCAATCTGAGAGTTCCATCATCTGAGCCTATCCTTAGTGTTGATACGGCCGTGGATAAGACACCATTGGAAGAAAAGGATGCGGGGAGGTGGTCTGCATTTCTAAAGTCTTGCAAAAGCAAGCGACCTACCAGGATGATTGAGGTATGAATAGCAAGCAGCAACTGAAAAGGCTTTCCTTGGATTTAGAGCCCAGGTATAGAGATCAAGGGAATCAGTGAGTCGAGTGGAGAGGAGTATGTTAGAGGTTTGGTTAAGGTCGGATAGTGTGTTAAGGTCAAAGAGAGTAGGAGGGCAGATGCTGGATAGGCCGAGCGTGGAAAGATCAACACCCGATCTGAATGGATGAGAGATACAGGGAAATAAATGAGTTTGGAGGGCAAATGTTGGATAGGCCGAGCATGGAATGATCACCAACCAATCTGAGTGGATGAGAGATATGAGGAAATAAATGAGTGAGAGAGTGCGCAAGGTCGAAGATTTTTGGAAATGTTTTCCAAGGTATTTTGAAATAAATGATGGTGATATAATTTTTCGAATAGAAAATGCTTTAAATTGGAATTAAAATGGATTTTGGAAGTGATACAACATTGAACTCACTTCAGTCGCTGGAAAATAATTCCAATGATGATTGTTACATCATCAGTGTTTATTTTCGAGTTTCTAAGTGACAGATTGCTACCGTAATCATTTGATATGGATATTTTTTGTTTGGAAACAAGTGTTCTTTAGAAATTCTGAAGGGAATTAGTTTTGGATAAAACCAAGCTGATTTTGAAAATTCCAAAGAAAGGGTTTGTTAAACCAAAAGATCTATATATATATATATATATATGATTTCAAATTAATTTAAAATGAATATCGGGTGTTTGAATTCTGGAATACTTATTTAAATATTTTAGAAAAAATATCAGGAATTAAGTTTTGAACTTACGGGTTGAGAATGATATTAATAAGGAGAGAGTGTGAAAATTTAATTGTGGAGTTAAAATTTTAATTGAGTAAGATAAATGGATTGAATGAATTGAGATTTAACTTAAGATAAGTTAAATAAAAATTGAATTGGAATTAAAAGAATATCAAATTGTATTGTATATAAATTTGAGTTGTAAAATGAGTATATAACTATAAGTTATAAGTTTGGAATAATCAACTCAAGTAAAGAATTTATGAAAATGTGAAAAATAAGTTGTGTAACTCATAAATTGAAAAAGTGGAATGGTAAGACCAAAAGAGAATGGTTGATATTTTGGTAAAGAGAGGAAATTTGATATTGAATTATTAAATCAAGTGAACTCAAGCCAACCCAATTGAAGTGATTTTTGAAATTAAAATCAGATTTTGAATTATAAATGGAAGTAAAATAATTAATTAAATATATTAGTTAATTAAACATGGAAATGGAATCGGATTTGATTTGTAATAGGGCGAATGTGAATTCAAGTATAAAAAGAATTCGACTTAAGCATGAAATGAGACCCAGCTTGAGTTAAGCTAAGTAAAGTGATTGTTGGAAATAAAACTTAACTTAGGCAAGTAAATTGGAAACAAGCTAATTAGAGAATTAATTAGTGAATTGAATGTTGAAAATGAAATTGAGTTGAAATGAATATGAACTTAAGTTATGAAAGTAAAAATAAACATAGAGTGGTGTGAAATGTTTATATAATAACTTATGTAAACTTGATGGAATGGTACCTGAGTAATTAATGATAGTGAACTAATTCGGAATTAGTCGGTAAATTGAATAATGAAAATTGAGTTATAAATGGAATTCGACTTTTATGTAAGCGCATTAAAAATATTTGGAAATGGTGTCGAACAAAATATAAATGTTTTGAAATAGTGATAACTTGGATTATAAAATGAAATTCAATCCAAGTGTGAATGAATGAAAAAAAGATTTTGGAATGTTGCTTGATAAAACTTGAACTTAAGTTGGAGTAATATTAAACAAAAATTGTTTTATGGCATTTAGTTATAAAATTAAGAAATGTTTACGAAATGACACATAAGTGAATTGGCATGCAAATGGAATGTCACGTAATATAAATTGGATGTGAATTTAGGATGAATACAAGTGAATGAAACTAAGATAGATTGATTAAGAATCGAGCTAAAATGGAACGATTTTGAAGTATATTAAGAATGTGAATAAATCTGAAGCAATGAATTGTTTTGTGAATTGATTGGAAGTGAATAAATATAATTAAAGCAAACGATTGGTATGTGGATCATTTGTAAGGAAATAAATGATATATCATTGATTTAGAGTTAATAGTTGAATGTTTGAACCTTGTATTTGTGTATACATTCAAAAATACATATGTAACATGTTTGGTTAATGTAAATGATGTGTTTAGCTAGTTGAAGGAGTGAAATGCTATTAAATTTCATGTTTCTGGGTATTTATGAGTTTTATTTAAGTATGTACAGGTATATGTAGCTATTTGGCTTGATTTTGGTAGCGCAATTGCATATAAATTAAATGAACTCGCTTAATAACGCTAAAATAAGGTACGTACGAATTTAGTGTGCGAAAAAATATTGATATATGTGTGTTTTCCGGCAATATGGGACGATGTATATCGTTTTGTTATATTTGTGATATTGCAAAAGGCTCTCTTACAAGGGAAACTCTGCCAAAAATTTTCGAAAATTTAGGGTGTTAGAAAAATTTTGAAAATTTTTGGGAAAATTTTTGTTAGACAAAATTTGATTCTGAATTGAAATTGAAATAAAGGATTTTGGATTAAAAATGGGAACTGATTGTTTAGTTGAGACGAAAAGATTTAGAAAAGTTAAATATCGAAGTTTAACTAAATAAGTTTGGAAAAGTCAATGGGTTTGGAGCATTTTTCCTACCTTGGCCATTTCGGGGATGAAATTCTTTTAAGGGAGGAGGAATGTAACGACCTAGTATTTTAGTGATTTGAAATTGGAATATTTTTAATTTTAAATATTGAAAAGTTAATTTTATAGATTAAATGACTTGAATTTCAATAATAGTGATTCATTGGATAATTAAATTGGTGAAAATTAATAATTGAAATTGTTAAAATAATTGAATCTGGGATATTTATTTGAGTAAAAATAATTTTAAAGGCTTATTAAATTTCTATTAATAAGAACGAAGGTAATAAAATCTTTAAAATTGGAGTTAAAAGCGATTTACTTGATTTTGAAAATAACTCGTTTTAATCAACAAGTGCAAATAGCTTTCCGAGGCAAAGTCTCAAAGTTCGATGAAACCAGGTCCATTGGATTCATAATAGTGTATTATTATCGGATTTCAAATTTCGTAGCGTTTGGAGTTACCGTTTAGTCGCACGGGATAGAAACGCGTTGAAAATAATACCAAAAATTTAATATTATAATTGGATTAAAAAAGCTATCGTCCATATACGATTGAATTAATTCCATTCAAAATAGGAGTAAAACATTATAAATGCCAAGCGGCACGCCCAATAGGAGTTCAGAAATTTTTTCGGATGAATAGTGTTTTGGATTGGTCTATAGATAGGGCCCCCACAAACCACAACTTTGCGAACCCTAACCCTATTATCTCCAGCTTCCACTTAAATGTTCAATGACCAGAAAGATCGCAAGTTCCTCCCTCGATTTCACACGATACTTTCACCTATTGTAGAAACTCTCAACTAGGAAAACGTCAAGCTCCTCGAGCTTTACATGATCAAAAGTGTTGATCTGAAATGTAGCGGCGTGGAGGCTGGAATCTCATCCCATTCATGCCCAGGTCATAAAAAATTATCGAGGCACTGGAGCGGTTGATTTGGTCCAGGCTTGGCTCGGTGGCGTGTGGGGAGGCGCCCTTCGTTGTGGTGGTGTTCAATCGTCTCCTTGGCGATCGTGGAAGGCGTAAAATTTCGAAGATTTGTGGTGGCCGTGGGTTTCTTCTATAACCTGGAACAAACGAGAAGGAAGAAAAGTTTGCATGGCCTTGATTTCCAGATGCAAATTTCAATGGCCAGGATTTTGCTAGGTTGATAAAATAATAAAAAAGGTTATTAATTATATTGTTTTAAAATCATTAAACTTATAAATATCATAACTTTTTCATACGAGGTCGAAATCGAATGAAACAAGTTGCACTGGATTTGTATTCGCGAGTACTGCGCTATGGAGCTAGTTTGGATGGATTTGGAGCTTTTCAGAATTTTAGGTTGAAATTGAATGCTAGTTCAATTTTAGTTCATAAAAGAAACGTTTTTGCGACAATTAAAAATCAAGGTCAGTAAATCTCACTTGCTTGGTTAATAAGTAATGTTTTATAGTAAATAAAATTTATTTATGATATTTGGATTATTGAAATTGGTGGTTGTTGAAATTGATTAGGATGACGATATAGCATTTCAAAATGCTATTAGATTGATTGAACCGGATCTAGGATCACTATATAGCATCTCGAATTGCTATTAAGCTGTTTGAGTTCGTTTTAAAACTTATTTCTAGTATTGAATCATGTATGGAATCGTTAATGGATTGTTTTAAATTCCATTGTTCAGTGATAATGTAAAATGAATTGAAATATATTTGTGTGATATATTTGGCCAAATAAACACCGTTGAATAATAAACGGAGGAGTTCTATTGTGAATGACCTTGGTTAGCAGAATAAATTCTCATTCCGCTATTAGATTAATTTGGACATTTATTTTAAGTGTCAGTAGATTTACACTGGATAATTAGTGTGTTAACAATTGATTGTTAATTATGGATTTGATTTACATATATGTTTGTTATTATGTAAATGCATGTAAATTTAACTTAGAAAGTTAAATTGAATTTAGTGGTAGCTTATTAAGTACCATTGTGACCGTTAAGCCTCTTTTTAAATATGGAAAGTTATGGGTTTTGGTTAACTTCAAACTACAATTTTGAGTAAAATGTTTCATTAAGTTGTTATACGAATTGTTTATTTAATTATTATTTTACAAATGTTTATAAAATCCTTTATTTGGTGAGGTTATTTATGTTTTAAAGTTAGCTGTTTATTTGATTTCTTTTAAAGGATTGAATTATTTTATTTCTAGTGATTTAGAACTAGATAATTATCTTATATATAAAGCAAATACTTTCGTCAACAGGTCAAAGTGAAGTCTTTTTTGAGTTTCCTAAAACGAACTTCGTGCAAAAACATTCCAAATGGTTTTATACGGTCACTTTCGTCATTAAAAAAAGTAGTTGAAGCCAACTCCCATTTCCACGTTCTCATCCACTTAAACAAAATCCCACTTACCTACAGTTTTGACGGAACCACAAATTTCTCTTCTTCGGTCAGTTTTGATCTGGAAGCCAGATTACTTTGCTATAATCAAAGAACGCGACTTCAGATTTGTATAAATTTTTTATTGTTTGCTTTCAGTTATGAATTTTTGACCTTTTCTGTTTGGGGTTTCTCCATTCATTAATTGCTTTTTTACAATACATACTATGAATTTGTTTATATGAAATTTGTTTATATGAATATATTTTAATGTTTTTATTCTTGCATGATTAGTTTCAAATTTAGTTACATTTATATTACATTAATTTGAGTTTTATTACATAAACCATTGGGTTCAAATATGAAAGGGCTGCATAACTTACATTAAATTTTATTATAAAAATAGGAGCTACTTCACAAAAAAAATCAGTATATCAAAGAGAAGCTCAGTTTCCATTGTGGTTGCTCATCTCTTTCCGTACTATGCTCTTTGGAATCTAGGTCTAATAACTTTTAAATAACAGTGTAGCTTGGGTCCAAATTATGTTGCTCATGTAAGGTTCTACTGTTTAAGGGAGCATTTAGCTTTTCTGAAATGCAGTGGATTTTTTACGGACATATGAACACGACAATCCCCATATTCATTTGCTTTCTAGAAACATATCAAGGACATATGAACTTGGATCTTAATCTTATGTAATAACTGTCAAGTAAAATAGTCTCAGAATTTGTTAGTTAGTTTGGTTTTTTTATATGTGATTTGCAACTTACTGTTATGCTAACTGATTTACCACTAGGCCATTTGGTGCTTGGTCTATAGTTTCATTGCATGGTACAAATGGAATTGCCATAGAGGATGGCTAAACAATTGCAGTTGCTAGGACTCTTCATTGTAAGAGTTTCAAGTACTTTACTACATGATTTAGTAATCTTCTTTTTCCTTATCATGTCTTATTTTTGTGGGTATTGATTTTTGTGCATATTGCTTTATTTAGTTGTTTTTACATGGTGGTTGGCATCATTTTTCAACCTCAACCGTACGCTACAGATGTTGCACTTCGTTTGATGAAATGAGAAATTAGTATTTGTAATTCACTTGATGGTTGGATGATTCAAGTGATATTGATGAAGGAATAGATATGTTGGATTTGAATTATTTTGATTTGATTGAATTTTTTTAATTGTTTTTCTTTGATATTTCAAATATTATGTTTTCATAGTATAGCAAACCTATTTGTCAAAACAGTAAAACAACATAAACATTTGTCAACTTTAGACGAGGAGTTGGGTTCTTTTTAGACCAGTTTCATATGTCCTGCATGATTGCTCATGTGATGTTTCTTATGATAACTCAACCACATCTGATGAATGAAATAGAAGCATTATTAACTAAAAGTGATCATGTTATTTAGTCAAGATATTGAAGAACTGCCGATGCAGTTGTTCATTTACATCTGAATACTCTCCTATATTAGTGATGTAGTTGTTTATTTGCATCAGCTTGACATAGATGACACTTAACCGTAGAAAGTCTACAGATATATACCCTATTACTGTTCAACACAAGCATATGTGGGAAAGGTGGATTAGTCGGAACTAGGAAGTAGACCCAAAAACCTATGGCACTGCATATATCACTATTCGACTAACAATTTACATAAATATTGGTTTAAAAGCATGTAGGTTGATCTGCCAGATTCAACCTCGGTTCATGTCCTTTTGCCTTTGTTATTTTTTTAAAAGGGATTCAAGGCCTTTACTGCAAGAAAAGCGAGTATATATACGAATATACATCACTGCAGTGAGTCAAACCCAGTCACGAAAGTAATACACAAGACAATTCAGACCGATAAACCAAAAATCGGCCCATTACACTCATTGTAGACGACTACTAGAAAAAATTGAAGTGTACTCAGCACAAGCATTAGCTGAAACTCCTGCTTACCAGAAGAGCACATGACTATAGATCTCCTCAAATGGCGACATCTGACCTTACCTCTTCTTTTCAGCAAATGATGAAAAACAGCCTCAAAACAAAACGCACAACCAAATGAACTAATATTTTCCATGAACTTAAATGGTAAGTGTTCACTCTCATGTTGTTTACTCTTCTTCTATTTGATTGATATTTTCTATTCTGAGAATGATCAGCTTACCAAAATTTTAACTTTGTTCACTCAATATTTTCCCCAAGATGATGTCGTCAATAAATTGTATGCATTGCTTGATTAGCTCAACCGCATACAGGATGACAACTAGACGACAATGCAAGCACGCTATACTAAGAGATTGGTGTTATTGGCACTCAAACTGTTATATTACAATTACTGAACCGAACAGTATAAAATTCTGCAAAAATAAAAATGGATACTATAATGTTTAAGCAGTACATAATAAACATGATTTCATCTGTCGCATGTTGTCTTCTTACAACGTCAAATTTTTTCGCTTCAGTTGTCTTGGTTACTATGTCATTTTTTTTTTCTTTAATGCAATTATTACCCTTATACAGCTGTGAATTTTCTACATACAACAAAATTAGCAACTATTAAGAAGGCGTGCCATGTAAATCTGACCATCATTCAATAATAATTCTAACAAATTAAGAGTAAAAACTGGACCATGTTTTGATGTCTTGCCTTAGTTGCTAATTTTTTATATTACTTGGAGCTTTAGATCAAACAAGACATTGATGTATATGCAATGCTTAAACAGCTATTTCATGTAGAGGATGTCGTATTTTCAAAAATTTATATGAATTTTCTTATAAACTGAGACATATGTCTTACTACTTTGAATTAAATTTCATTGACAAGATGCAATAAAATATATACACTGAGACGGATCATTTCTTCCACATGATGAAGTTGGAGAATGAAAAATGAATTCACGCGTGTCACTTTCATAAGAGGAAAAGTATTTCTTTAGCTCGAGGTATACTCAGAGTTAATAACTATTCAATGGCTGAATTCTTCATACCTAATAAAATAATAATAAGTTAAAGTTGATACTCTAATAAACAAAGATAACATGAATTATAAGCATTACATATACATACGAACATAAACACAAATACCACTTCTTCAATTTCCTATCAACTGATTAGAAGGAACCACACGTTTTTCTTCTTTCAATTCTGAGATTTACAGCACTCAATCTTGAAGACGCAAGCCATATTAATTTTCTCTGCAAAGATCTTGACTTCAAGTTTGAATAAATTTTTGGTCCATTTGCTTTTGATTTTGAGTTTTCCTCTTTTTATTTTTGCCTTTCTCTGTTTATTAAGTTATTTTTTTGAAAATAAAATTGAAGACCTCTGGGGCACACTTCAATTTACAGTTCACACAAGAAAGTTGTTAAATATATCATGTAGTTTAATTTTTTTATTCTTACATGATCAATATTAGGTTTAATTATTGCTGCATGAATTTTGATTTTTATTATGTTCGGTTGTTGGGGTATAGTCGTAAAACAGGAATTGATTTCATAACCTAATATAATTTATATTATAAAATTGAAGGTAATTAAAAAAGTTCAGCCATATTTTATTCCAATTTAAATTCTCTTTCCTGGCTAAGCTATTATATTGGAATCTAGGTCTGATTGCTTCAAACATTAATGGTGCTTAGGTTCTGGATTATATTATTCAATTAATGTTGTAGTTTTCAAGGAAATGATTAACTCATTCTTTATGTGTTTAGTTACAGAGTTACTTTTATGTTCCACTTGAATTTCTGGGTGGTTTGAGGGATATTTTTGCTATATTTGAATTTTTGAACCAACTGATTCATGAACATCACTTATGCATTCATGGTGGGTATTTATTAAACCTTACTCTTAGAAATAGAACTAAGTGACGTTAAGAACTCGAAGTAAGGTTTTCCCTCTTTTCCCCTATCAATGTTTTAGCTTTCCCTAAATGCAGTCTCCTGGGAACATGACATGCAAAAACACATGCATATGTATAATGTGCAACTTCGCAAATGCCTTTTGGGGTGGCTTCTTTGGATGAACTTAGCAAAATGAACTACGTTGATCAAATAAGCGGATGCTTTAGAAAAGCGAGTACTTACTACTATATGGACGTGGACAATTACATATTGTCCAGATATAAAATGAGTTAAGAAATGAGCTGTTAAGGAACCCAATAGTATTTTTGTTGGTTAATTTGTGTATTTATGTACTCGATACAAACATCAAACATAGAAATACATGTTTTTCCAGTTATATTTGTAAGTAGATTTTATCTTTGATAATATTTTGTATTAATTTCAGCATCATGCTTTCTTTATTTTGTACCGGTGCAAGTTACCACAAATGTGTACGCAACTATATTTGAAAATGTACATAAATTTAAAAAATATAGACACGTATTTAGCAAAAAGAGCATGAGAGTGCAAGGTTGATGGTTATGCAACACAGCCTATTGCACCCGTTTCTCAAACGTAATAGAAACCATCGAAATAGGAAATATAATCGATCGTTAGACAGTGCACAAATTGGTATGGATGCATATGATCATCATATTTGCAAATGTTTAACAGGTCATTAGACAGTTAAGCATAAATGAATGTTCTGTACATCAAACATAGTTAGTTAGCAGCAGAAAAGTAAGACCATGAACACTGATGCCAACTAAAAATCGGTAGACGATGATAAATCATTTTTAAAACTGGTTAAATGAAATATATCTTTACATCAGCAAATAAGTTGAAAGAAAGACGGTAGAAATAGGAAGTACTTTATATGTTGAAAACTCACAGCAGATGTTCAACTAATAAGGTGGATGTAGGATGACAGAAATAGAAAGCAAGGTGTACATTGGCAATTCACTACCGATGATAAACGATTGAATTGTGCATATACATGCATAAAAAATGCAACATTATGTACACGTCAAAGTCATTTTGTAAAATAAAAAAACCGCACAAACAATAGTTATTATAAAGTTAATTAATTATTTAAAAGTAGATTTAAAGTTAATTACTTATATTAGATTTTAAAATGTTAAAGATTAAATTATTATATTATTAATTATTATTAGTTTTAAAATTTTATTTTTATATTATTAAAAATGGTTAAGATATTTTTGTGATGTTAAAATCTTATTTATTATAATTATACACTATATTGTTTATAAAAGAAAACCTTTTTGTAGAAGAATTTTGTTAAGGAAGTTTATAAATTTGGAAGAGGTATGAAATTTGAAAAGGGAAGTTTTATAAATGGTTTGATATTTATAAAAGAATATTTTCCTAAATTAAACTTGGAAATTTATATAGAAGCCCTATAAATAGTTTTGAGATATTTATAAAATAAAGAGATTTTGGGAAGTGATGGTATATTTTCTTAGCGTAATTCGAGGGTAGAGATTTACCTATAGTTTGGGATGTTTTCGCCGTAATAGTGACATAACCATTGTGCAAACTACGATCTATGATTGATTGCATGGCGAAAATCGGGAGGCAAAGATTGCCTAAGTTAAACTTGGTTTTTCTGGGATAGAGATGCAACCATCGAGCTGGGATCCATGGTCAATACCGAATGGCACTTTCGTATCTATTTTTTTCAAGTAGTTCTCAAGTATTTTTGGAAGGAAGGATTTGTGAATATATTTATTCTGATGAAATAAGTATATGAATGTTTTAATAAGGAGACTCAATTTATCAAAATCAAATTAAATAAGGCTTAGTGATCTTAGTGGGAAAGGTAATCTTTGTTTTTTGGATGTTTGTTTATTCGATAGTAAAATAACCGACTGTCAAATCTTGCCCCAAATATGTAATCCTTCTTAATTTTCGTGGTAGGAAATGACTTCCTACTTAACACCGAGGGATTTTAACTCTGGAAATATCTAGAGGAAACACGAGAATTATATGGTACAGTTACCATCGGTGGTGCTATATTGTACATATAAACCCATTGTTCTTCTAGGATAATTGATAAGGAGATCCGTCCACTTAAACAGTTATAGGATGATCCTCGCTCTTATGTATTTTTTATTATTTCCTAAAGAATCGGTATTGAGCATCCGAAAAACGACGATTGGATTATGGAGTGTCCAGAAAGCGGGAGAGTGTACTTGTAAAAGATGATGCAGAACTGTTACCAGTCCAAAACCATATACGGCTCCCTGGAATTGTTTCGTATTTTATTGAGATGTTGAAATCCATTTGTGGTTCTGTGACCGTTAGGTATGCAAATCCATGAGTGATTCCAAGATCAATTTTATGCAATTCCAAGGCCATTGTGGTGTGGAAATCCATATGGATTCCCTGATCTATTTTTGGAGCAGTGCGTAAGCTGGAATGCCAGATGTTGCCTCATCAGCGGAAATAACTAAAACTAGATATAGGAGGCATGGAAAATAGGGTTGGAAAACAAATAGGGTGTAATCGGCTTCTTTTTTTTAGCAATACCGATACCTTCAGTTGTTTTTGGCATCCAGAGCGATGCACTCAGTCTTAGCAAGACCAGTTATATTTTTTCTATAATACCCCAGCTAGATGGGTATGATGCTTTGGAAGGATAACTCCGATCCTTATACAAGAGGATCGTTCTTGAAGTACCGAGGGCACCTCCATAGAATCCTACACAATTAGCGAATGAGCCTTATCGATTTTTTATTTTATACTAGTATTGTTGTGATGTACATAGCACGAGCATCGCAGCTGCTTGATTATAATTATTTCGAAACTTAGACATTATTATAATATCCCTGGGTTTTCTATGAAAATGTTTTGGTTATCGTAAGGTAAAAACCCATCATAATTATGTGTGGCGTGGTCTTACGAAATACCTTTGTTTTTTCAAAGGACTTTGATAACAATAATAATTCAAATTGAGTGTATTTTCTCATGCTGGTTTTCCAGATTGACTTGGGTCTTATTTTATTATATTGCTCGGGTTAGACCGAGTATTACAGATTCGGGTTAGAATGCTATGGAGCTTAGGCGATGAGCCGGAGGATTTTGGGCATATGGCACGTACTTTGTTATTTTTCGCTATTTATGTTAAACTGTATAATTAGTATATGTGAGGAAAAGTTATTAGAATTGTCCGATTGATATTGTTGACTATTGTACTTTGATGATTATGTCTGTCTATATATATTATAGTTTACAGTTTCATTGTTTAAATATCTGTCATTATATATTATATTTTGTTCCGTTGCGATTGTGAGATACTGTATTATTTTTTCTATTTTTTCTTCTATCCTCTTCTTTCTCTTAGTTATTCATCTTTTTGTACAATTTGTGTTGGACAAGTATGCTTTAATGTCAGCTCAAACGGTATCGAACGGCGGATCGCTACAAATCAGGTCAGAATACAAGGCCCCGTTTCTATTTCATTTTCGCAAACTCCAAACATTGGCTGCTCTGTTATAACTATTTCAATGGCCGAAATCGCCTCTTCTTCCTCTCTAATTTTCTCCTCGCCCATTCAACGAAATCACACGATCCCAAAAGAAAAAAATGGAAAGCTCGATGAGCTCTACGTTATGGAAGGTTGGATCGTTGATTGGAGGGATGAGGCGACCAGGAGTTGCCTTCGAATGCCGCGGTTAGGTCTACGTTTTTCATCGTTGACGTCGATTTATAGGTAGCGGCGCCAGATGGAAAGCTGTGAAGCAAGGTGAGGGCTACATGCTGTTGGAGTTTGACATTCTATTGTCGTTTGTGACGGTGCCAAAATGGGTTGAGCGACTTTGGTGGATTGGTTTTCTTGAATGACGGTGAGATGAAGCATCGATTCTGTGTCAGAGGATGGGTCTTGGTCGGTGGCGCTTGCAGTAAAGTTGCGGCGGTTGGCAATTGACTAGCTTGGCGGCAGCGAACGATTAAAGGCGATGGCATGGGTTCGAATGTCGCGATCTAGGTTGACGGAGATATGTTTTACAACTAAAACTAAACCTTCATCACTAATTAATTAAGTTATTTTTATTTAATTAAATTCAAATTTTAATAAATTCGCATTTTTTCATGTGAGGTCGGGTTCGAGCGAAACGAGTTACGTTGCGATCATATCGACGAAGTCTACGACATACAGTTGAATTGGAATTTATTGAATTTGAAAAAAAATCAGTTTCAAATAAAGGTGAGTGTTTTAAACTACTCTCGAAATACTAATTATTCTGATGTTAGTTAAATTTAAATCATGAAGTGATTTATTTTTATTAACTGTTGTTTGATAAATTTAACTGATATTTAAACTGATATGAATTGAACTTATATGAATTTAATTAACAGTTAAATATGAAATTGAATTGCTAGTTAAATGCCCGATATTGACAACTAATTACCTGTCATGAGTTATCGGCTGTTTTGGATGTTGTTTATGATGGATGTCTATTCATTGATGTTTAGGATGATTTGGGTGTTTGTTTACTTATATATCTTGTTGTCACCACTATATGATTGACAGTATATAAAACAGTTATTTGAATTATTTCGAATAAATTAAGAGATATGTTAAAATTATATATACGTATGAAACTTTTATTTGATTAAAATGATATATCCATCCCTGCAATTAAAATTGTAATTACTATTTACTTGGCCGTAGGATAAAAAATTATATGTGGATACCAAATTGGTTAAATGGTTTTAAATCCTTGAATTTGAAATTATTTAAATGATTTTGTTTAAAGAAATAAAAATCGAATTTATAAAGATTGATTAATTTTCAAATTTGAGTTTTGAAATATTGAAATCGAAATCGGCCAAAAGAAATTATTAGAATGGTTTATTTTGGAATTTGAAGTTATAATCGACATATGACTTGAATTATGGAAATTGAATTGATATAAAGGTTTGAACTTTGGAAATTTATCTAATTAAAAATGATACTAATGGATATTCTAAATTTGAGCTGGGAATTGAATTATTTTAAAGATTTGAACCTTAAATTGAACATTGAAGTTTAATTTGATTTAAGTCATTTAAATCAGTAAATTGAAATTGATTCGAATAGAAATTAAAACTAAATTTGATTCGAACTGAAATTGAAATTGAAGTTGATTCACGAAATTGAAATTGATTCGAATTGAAATCAAAATCAAAGTTGATCTGAATTGGAATTGAAGTTGAAGTTGAAATTAACTCTATTTGAATTGATTTGAGATCAAAGATGATTGGAATTGGAAGATTTGAAACTGGATTATTTTTAATAGAAATTTGGGCTTGAGTCTAGATTTATTACAAATGGAAGAAAATAGTTTGATTTAAAAGTATTTTCGAAAATTATTTTATTTAAATTGTTTAAAATTTTATATTTTTAAATATTCAATTTATTTTAATTTTCCATGCTATTTTACTATATAAACCATTTCATTTTATATCAAACCATTATAACTATTTAAATTATTTTAACTTTTTAAACTATTTAAAATTATTCAACCTATTTTCTAAAAATTCAAACTGGTCAAGTGGGAAATTTTTATATTTAAATCATTGATTTAAATGCGAATGTTGTTAAAATGAAGTTACAACCTAAGTTGAAATTTGAAATGGAAATTTGAGCGAAATGATTCTCAAGTGAAATTGACATATTTTAAATAAAGATGATGATTTTGAAATAAATGATATTTTGAAGCAAACATGATATTTTGATATCAAGTATGAGTCATTTTGAAATGTAAAAGAAGCAATTAGTGTGTAAAGTTTGGTTGCTAAACAGACCGAGGCCTCTTATTGTCGTACTCTCTGTCAATATTGGAACCACTTTATTAATTATGTCGCAGATGAGACACCAGAATGAAGTGGTTGGATTTGGTGTATGTTTGCTAGATTTGAAGAAAGAGAATGATGATGAGTAGCTATGACACTATGTATCAATTTGAAATGACTTAAATAGGACGGCTTGACAGTACCAATGAGGGTAGCTACCTCTAGTGGACATCCGTTCATCGATTTTCTTTTTGGACTTGTTCATACTATTTTTTTAATTGTTGGTTTCGATTGGTGCACCTTGATTTGAGATGACCTCCTTTTGACTCGATATGGGATGGATGGACGCGGTAGGTAGTCGTGGCTACGATGCGTTACCACCAGCTCTACGGTCCAAACTGGTAGTGTCCTATCTTGGGTATTGCCTCACGTGCCTTATCATACTTTTATCTTTATGCGAGACCACTATGAGTTTGGTTTAGTGCCGTTGTATATCGATGCATCCCCATCCGCCGACGTGCCACTGGGACGTTGTACGCTAACTATATGACAATGCTTACAAATGCATTAAGGGAGGTTAAAGTAAAGCCGTAGCACTAAGAAAATATTTATTTTACTTATTAGACATTGCAATATAGCATATTCTACTATATATAGATATTTTGATGGATCCTTAAGAGATGAAAAATCCCATAACACCTCTTAAGTTATTGCATGCATGTTATACACTAGATAGGAGATGTAATACCCCATAAACATCTCTGACGCTATTACACTCCTATTTTATATGGTTTCAATTTCATCCACATAAGGATATTTTAGTTCTAACTCGAGTGTATTATGCTCGGGTCAGCCGCGAGTTTACAATGCATTGAAGATTATTATTCTGGAGACGAAGACGAAGATTTGGTATATTATATTATTAGTATTATTCCCTGCATCATGTTATTCTACTGCATTGTTTTAATTTCTTCTGCTGTATGTATAACTCTGATAGATATTGTAAAATTTTAATGAAGTGTATAGTATAAACAGCTTCATGAACTATTTATTTGATTATTATATTTTATCATTTCGTTATGAGATTCTGTGATTGTTTTCTTCTTTTCTTATTCTTTTTATTTACCCCATTGATTATATGTGTTTTGGATTGTTCTAGTTAGACATGTGTGGATTATTGTCGACTTATACCTCTCTAAATGTAGGCCTTCACAACCACCATTGAAGCGGTTTGCTCAGCATTACAATTCGGTTTTAATTTGCTCTTCTGTGGCATCGTCGACGACTTTAGGAAATCAAACAATCAAATGGTAGATCACATATTTCCTGAAAATCAACTTACTGAAAATGCAAACTACATTTATGTGGGTAATTGATTATCATATATAACTAGTAGCTTGAAAAGAAACCATTTAAATACCTCCATTGATGTTGTCAAATTCACATTCGATGTCGGAATCAAGCAATGCCTTAGTATCAAATAAACTTTCAACTTTACCTATTACATCACGGAACAAATCAACAAAAAATATTGTACTATTCGGATAAAATTAAACACAAAACATGAAACAATAAGAAATAAATTGAATAATGCCAAAAATATATATGGAAAAATGTATCAATCTCTCTACAATTTATAGATTAGGCAATAAATTATAAATATTCAAAATGACTTATAACCGAATACCTAAGATTAGTATGTGAGTTAGGTGATATATTACAAATTGTCAAAATGACTTATAATTGAATACATAAGATTAGTATGTTTGCCAACAACTTCTAATCTGGCTTATGAGTTGTTAATAAGTTGCGAATAAGAGGCAACATATTCAACTTATGATTTATGAAAAATACAATTAATGTGGACTAAAAGGTCAAGTATTATCTAAACTCTTTTATTCATTATACTATTCAAGTCAAACATAACAAAAGTTAATACATGCATGCATCTTATGTTGATTAATAATTAGTAATGTAAATCATAGAGAAGTATACTGTAACAACCCACTTCGGAACTTGCCTAAATTTCGATGCAGAAAAAACCCATTGAAACATAGATCCATTCTAAGGTAAGCTATTGGTAGTAAAAAGAAATAATACTACAGAGCCATAAATAAACTTTCTAAAATCACAGCGGATGAAAAGTGTACCAATATATTTCATAACCAAAAAAATGTCATAACACTAAATTCCATAAAAACTGCAACGTAATATCTGTTACAACAATTGTCTAAATACATAGCTATACATAAAAAAAGCTATAGTAGCAAGTACTGCCACAAGCCAAGCTTCTCTGTCTCTAAGCATCATCACCGCCATAACGCCACCCTTAACCTGTGTTGTAATAAGGGAGGAGTCAGAACTACAAGTGTCTGATGAATAAAAACCTCAAGACTTTCCTTTTTAGTACTTGGGCAGTATATTTCAAAATAGAAATATATTTGCGAACATAAAACCCTTAAAATCCTTCAGTGCTTCTTTAGAAGAAAGTTGGGGGTCCAACCACTTAATACCTTCCATTCCAGAAGCAGGTTTCTAAAATCCCATATCCCAATCATACGTCATAAATAGATAATAATGTGAGAGACGGTACTCAAGCCATGTTATCCCGCCTTTTGGCATGGACGTGACACCAAAAGACTGATTGGAAACCAAAGACAGTTCTCCCCGATTACCAATTATGTGCAGATCGGTTGCGGATGTCGGTAAATTTTATCCAAGTCCAGATCAGGCTACAATTGTTACGATGAGACAAGCAAAGCTATAAAAGCCAACGTTCCAAATTTCAAGTTAGTCGGAGTTCGTGTGCTCGAGATATGATCGATGCAACTCAAGTAAACAAGTCGTTCGTATCCATCAAAAAGCCATGATCGAATCGACCTGTTCGAATCCATCCATGACCGTGCAATTCGCATCCCTCATATTCATATCGATCAGAGTGACTTCGCCTCTTATCCCTCGTGTTCGTATTCGTATGCATCACATTACCCGTTGTTCGTATCCATTAAGTTCGAACGACTTCGATCGATACGAACAAGGCTGCACAATCGATACGAATAGTTCAACCTAGATCGATACGAACAAAGCCACGACACTCGATACGAATAGAGTAGCTTCGATCGATTCGAACATGAACAAATAAGATTGATTCGAACAAGGCACGTGCATCGGGGAGACTCAGTCGATTCGACATGATCATCGGCTCGATCCTAAAATCAAGCGCCATGACAACTTGCATGTATGTGCTTAATATCGACTCGAAGCGATCGATTCGAATGAGACAGCTGACATAAAACCCAAACTTGCATCGATCACAACTCATAATCTACAAATCCAAATGCTATGAAATTTTCACAAGAGCTCACGTACGACCTAAGGAATGTTCAAGCCAAATTTCAACTCGATTGAATCAAATCATGATCGATACGAAATTCGTTTGTATCAATCATGGATCGAGTCGAAATCACTTTGGATCAATCGCGTGGGCCCACTCACGCGCCGTAAGAGGTCTCTTGAGATTTGAGCGAGATATTTGCATCATATGCTTATAATTAACATCCCAAGGTCAACAGAAAAGGGACTTTGGATTCTTCTATGTCCAGACTCTGCTGAATTCGTTTTTGCACTTCAAGGCTGCTATTATACTCAAAATTCATCACTGTAATCCTCTATAATCAATTGTAATCAGCAAGAAAACATCAATAAAGTGATCAACTTCAAATTGGACGTAGGCCGGGTTGTCGAACCACTACAGATTCTGTATTTTTTACAGCTTTCCTAGTATTTTTCTGAGTGATCTTCATCTTTTATTCTCTACATACTTGTCATCTATAATCTGTGATTGTGAATTGGTGCTTTCATCGACAATTGGGTGTTTGTGACCAATTTTGGTGCAAACAAGCCACTTAATACCTTTTATTAGAAAACAGGCAGATCTGGTCATTTAGTACCTTAATTAAGGGAAATCCCATCATTTAAGACCTATTTCAAAAAGCAGACCCCTTTAGAGATACCACCTAACATGCCCTCTTGGACATTTAATACATCATTTGGAGAAAAGAGGTGGGTCCAACCATTTAATACCTCAAGACCTTGAAGTAGACCATTCGTCTTATAAACCATACACGTCATCATAAATATTTATCGTAAGGACATCTCACATCAACTAAAGAAACACAACTGCTGCTAGCCTCAAAGTCAAGGGCAGACATAAATCATGTAACTTTATTGACCTCGCATCCTTATGACTTAGCCCCAAATCAATTATTCTCCACACACACACTCATATCATCGTTTTATAAATAAGGTCCTATAAGGAATCTCCCTTCTTATGCCTTAAAATAATAATTAGGCTTTATAAGAGTTTCCTCTTATTTTTGCCTCGTAATTAATTACTTTTATAATATGGGAAATAAATGTAAATGAATGCCAAATTAAATACACCTATACGCAATAGTTATATGTTAATTACGTAAATCGATATAAATAAATATTCACACCTAATAAGTTCTAAACGCATGGATTTTACACTCTAAACTAGCTTTAAATGTCAATTCCCTAACTAATTATTATTACAAGTCTTTTTTCTTCAAATTCAAAAATTCATAGGATTCTATTATCCAAAACAGAGAATAAATATTCATAACCAAAACTACAATAACATACATGTAAAGAAAATAGAAACTCAATCTATAACATCAATTTCATAGAATATCTTAAACAATGAGAATTGAAATCTAAACACCACAATCTATTCAACTCTTCTTTTACAAAGAACTAGATAAGAATAAGCGGTATAAACTATGAACAAAATTCATAATCTAAACCCTTTATTTTATTGAAAAATAACAATTTAATCCAAAGAAGAAAATGATGTGGAATAAATTATAAAATTATCAGAAATTGCATAAACGAAACAAATTCCATCAGATTAATGTAAATAATTGAGCATCTCAACATAGAATTGACATTTCGAAATGAAAAGGAATTTTAGGAGATTTTATTTATCATATTTTTGAAATCCCAAAATCTCAAAGGCACATTTAAACCCAAAATGAAATACACTAAATAATTGCTGAAAAAGAAATGTTAAGATTTCCATTCACAAATTATCCTAAGCTTTACTCAAATGGATTTGTAGCCTTCGAATTTCTTCCAAAATCTCTCTATTTTCATGTATACATGCACAGTAGGGAAGAGGTATATATAATCATTAGATTCAGAAAAGTTAGAGAAGAATAGGATAAAAATAGATTGGGGGAAAAAGAAATAAATAAGAAATAAGTTGAGTTCATACCTGAATACTCTACGGAGTTTTTGAATCTGATTAGGGAGAGATAAAAATGGTAGAATTTCCTCGTATTTCCCAAAATAATACAAATAAAAAGTGGAAAGGATAATGTTTATTTATAGGGGTTGAAATGCGACTGAACCGTTGGATGGAAGTAGGTACGAAACTGGTAAATCTGAAGCGTACAGCTGAATATAACATAGTGTCAAACCGTAGCCACCACTGGCAACATTTGTTGCTAAGCGGTCGACCATCTATGTGCGATTGGTCGACCGCTACCGTTGACCTATGTTGGCCAACCCTCTTCTATTTCGGCGAACGTTTATTTTCTTCAGTTGCACAATTATTTTATACCCAAATTAACTTTTTAACATTAAATAATTATATGGTTACTTAGCCCCTAAGCTAATTTCTGAAATTTAGACCCCAAATTTGAATTCTCATTTGAATTTGAATTCAAACTAAATTAATTTATATCCAAAAACTTCAAATGCTCATAACTTCTTTTCTTGAACTTAATTTTCAGCATATTATATATGGAAACAAATCAGAATTTTGCCACGAACGCAACGACATAACATTCATGGTCAAATTCCAAATTTTATAAAATTTTCATATTCAACCCTTATCGTATTTAATTCACTGCATTTTTTTATGGTTCATTTTACGGGATGTTACGTAGACTATGAATTTGTACATGACTAGTCCCTCTCATTTATTATGTTTAAGGTGTCCATCCATTATGCCATGGTCGAGCTATAAGGTGGCCTTATTTCATTTTTTGTACTTCTTACATACTGTTATTATTGTTGTCATTACTGTTATTTCATGTCTCATTTATACACAATAACTATTCAATATATAGGAAACGTATCAAGTTGTATCATGCCATCATTTGAATGTAATATAAACGGTCTAAAAAGAGTTTTTAAATATAAGAATAATTCCTTTTTGACATTTACAGTACAATTAAATACTAATACCATTGTCTAGCTTTTCAAACTAAGGTTTAGAATCACCTAAAGTGCAAAATTTAGTTTAGACATGAGAAAAAATTTACTTAACTTAGGCACCAATATTTTGTATAAACTAAGTAACAGATTATATGTTTTAGTTTCATTCTCTACATTTGTTCAAGTTTGATCAATAAATAATTAAACCCAACATCCACCAAAATGAACACAACATATTTGATATAAAGTAATAACTAACCATGTGCAGTCACCAATTTAGGTCATGTTGTGAAGTTATTTATTTGTTACACCACTTTAAACATAGCTTTCCACGTTAGATCGACGGAGGCTGGTGCATAGTATTTTGATTCGATTTTTTTTCAAACATCTGGCTGATTGAATAGAAATTATTACAAAAATTAAAATATACTTGAAGTAAATCAAATTATTACATGAGCCTGAATCTGGAAACTATGGAGAAAAATCACTAAGCGGCAATCGAAGGGTGAGCGGCGGACATCGACTTGGCGAAGGAAGCAATAGACGAAGAAAGCACCGGTGGAGGGAGTGGTGATTCGACATTGGTGATAGCGGAGGTTCGATGGAAATAGCGTGTTTTTTCGATTTTTATTTTCCTTGGTCTGGGGATTTTATTGATCAAGATTTTTTTTGGATTTAGTTTGGGGGAAGGAAAGAATCTGTGGCGGAGATAAGTTTTTTTTAAAATGAAGGCGGAGATAAATTTATTTATATATAATTTTATGAATTTTTTTTATTAATTTATATATATAAATTAAAATTAAAATTTGCTTTTTATAATACATAATTTTAGGGCATGGTTGAAAAAAAACTTATTAAGAAAGTACCTTTTTTTCTATACTATTAAAATTAGCATGAGGGAAGTTTATAAAATCTGCTCCCACATAACTAATCAAAAATAATTATGTTATTATTATATTTTTTATACAATTATTTATGTGGACCCGATCATTTTATATTTTTTTCGATCGAAACTGCTTCGAATTTAGTTTTCGATGGACCATCATCATATATCTTTTCATTTTCGATGGTATGTTGCCGATTTTAATTTTTTTTCCATTTATCATGACCCTTCAATAACAATATTATTTTGGATGGGATCCCAAAAATTATAACTTCTTATCCAAAAGCGGAGTCCTTTTAACAATGCCTTAATTTTATTATAGTTTTAGTTTTATTAAATTTTAAAAAGTATACAATTAACTTATGATTTTAAGTATAGTTTATGTACTATTATTTATAATTTGATATTGTTATAAAATATTATTATATATTAAAATTCAATAAAATTTATATATAATTTCAATGTTTTTAACTATTATCAAATAGTACATATATGTTAAATGTTATTATAAATAAAACTTGTTTTTAAACATTAAAATGTATTTTAGTTATGTTGTCATTCGAATTTATTTTTAAATATCTGATTTCAAATTTGTATTATAATTCATATATTAATTTAAAATTTAAAATCCAACCTTACGCATTTGTTAACGTTGTATGAGAAGCTTAAATATATGATTTTATGTCATTTCAACTCCACTTAATCGTCCTCTTATCAAATTCAATTATTCATCGGTGTAAGTTATTTGTCGAAGAAAATTAGTTTACATATAGGATCGAAGATCAAACTAAGTCAGAAAGAAATGAAATTGCATATTATAATTTTACAGAAAATATTATTTCTTTTACGGTCATATTTTAAACTTTCATGATGTGACTAAGATTGTCGGTTCAAAATGGTTATGTATGGTTCTAACGAAAACGATGCAATCTGATCGTATACATTTGTTAATAATGGATAAGAAGCTTAAATATTCTTTTTTTCACACTAACTAAATTTGACCCTCCATCTTATCAAATTAAATTATTCTTTTTGTTAGTTAGTTACTGAAAAATAATCATTTAATTTATAGGATTGATGATCCTACCTAGTTGGAATGAAACAAATTGTTTAATTAAGCTTTTAAAACAACAATTATTGTTTTGCAAGGGAAAATTTGATCCTCTATTTTTTTTAATTTAGGTACTTAAATGTTAGTACATGTTAACACGACAAGTCATTTAGGTAGTATACAACATACTACATATTAATATATGTTCGAATCGTGCTATGCCAGTTTAAATTCTATTACCTCTCACATTAAAGTCGAAGTGGGCACTGCGATTGTGGTGCTAGTCTGATCCTATATTTTATTGAATTACTGTTAATTTTGAAAAACATTCATTAATAGTTATAATCACTTAATAAAAATATTTTAAAAATTATATGGTATTAAAAGTATAAAATCAAATTCCAATGAATTCAAAAGAATTATATATATTGAAATAAAAAAATATAAAGTGAAAGTGGGAAAAGATAATGTAACAACCCGAAATTTAACCCGTAATAATTAATTAGGTAATAAAATAACTTTGTGAAATTCTCATAATTAAGCCATGGAAGTTGCACCATTGTGTCTGTGGTAATTTTCTAGTCAATTTTCATATATAGAATGTTAGAACCGAGCTAATATGACCAAGTTATAAAATAAACAAAATAAGCAGGGATATATATATATATAGGCAGGTCGACCTGGGGACCAGGCAGTCGACCGCCCGGTTGATCTGCTTGCTGTATTAAGGGCGAACGAATGATTGTTTGTTCGTTTGAATGACGGTGCGATTTTCTTTAACCGACTAACGTGTTTTGCATTCTTTCTTTTAATTCAGTCTCTCCATTCTTGCATCCAATGGCTCCTATTCAGCCTATGACATGGTGCATCCTATTCAACCCCCAAATCACAAGGTCGGAGATCCACTTCTACCCCTATAAATAGACCCCTGGACCTAACACTTTTTCTTATTCAAGGTTTTCTCCAATTGGGTTCACCTTTCTAGGAAGGAGTCTAAATGGAATAATTTTTCCAAAGGAGAAAATCATTATAAATTAAATTATTTTAGAACACCAAGTGAATTCGGGAAGACAAAAGGAAGAGCTTAGGACCGAAGGTGAGTGCTTGTAATTATTTTAAGATTTCTTTAAGTAATTTAAAATAATAGTGTTTCCAATAGTTGTACTTTTACTACGATTTTTAGAATAGCCTTTTCAGTAGTTTATTTTATGTTTTTAGAATTATTTTCAGTCTATTTCCTTTCAGCTATTCTTTTCAGTAATCTTAGTTTATTTCTGTTAATTGTAGCTTTTCCATTTATTTAGAATATTTTTGTTTATTTACTGTTATTTATAGGTTATTTACATCTTCTTTCTAAGCTTTGGATTTTCTTCTATTTTCAATTTTCTTTTATTCCTCCTTCTTCTTCATATATGGATTGGAATAGGATTAACGCAAATATGAATTAAATTGCAAGAAAACTGAAATAATGGAATATAAGATGTAAATTTCAAAGACTGTAATATAAATGGAATTAGACTGAAATTACGCCTAATTATGACGTTAAGCAATAATTTCAAAGAAGCTTATTTTCACACTTAAACCTTGGGTTAAGCAATAACATGATTATAACGTAGGTTATAATAAGAAAAAGAACAGAATAGGCTTATTTTTAGATTTTGGAGAAATTAATAAGCATAGATAGTTAAGAAAAATGTAAAGGCTTACTTAAATAATTTACCTAAGTTAATAAGCAAAGATGAAAGTAGGGCCTAAACCAAATAGCATTCCCTATTACACAAAATGGTGGTCCCATAATAGCTTGAAGTGAGAAGAGGGCACGCTTATGCTAAGAATGGTAGTAATTGAACAAATAAAAGTCCAAATCATGGGGGATTTGGATAAGAGGCACGACTGGGTATTGTTTGGATAATGGGCGAGTACCAACAGCATTTCCCATATAGATTCTATGAACACATGGTGATCTCATGTTAGCCTAAAGTGGGATGAGGTGCATGCTTAAGCTTGAGTTTGAGGTAATAAGAAGACCCAATAAGTGGAGCAAAAGGTAGCATGGGCATGGTGGTAGTTACGCATGCGACTTCCATTTGGGTGCTCGGTAATTGCTTTGAGTTTCAAGCGCTTAGTATGGGAGTGCTTCGTAGACACCATTGCCTTTTATAGGGATCTATATATGTCGTCCGTATCCACAGTGGTTGCTCTGTGCATCTTTTGTATACACCATTGGCTGCTGTGGAGGGAGTTATGTAACGTCTGGTCTGCAATAAGGTTTATGGAGTAGCAGACCAATCAAAAAGGGTAGAATTAGGGTTACATCCTAATTACAGGATTAGAAATTTAGCCTAATCAAACTCAAGGACAAGCGCAAGCAATCAGAGTTAACCTATCCTATAAACTGAGCAATATTTAATCGTGCTTATTTCCAGTTTATTTCTTTCCTACTTGCTTTGTTATCGTTATTTATGCTAGAATGAGTCAATTACTTTTATCTTGCTTAAAGACTCTAGTAATTACTATCATTCACCAGACTTTTAGTATGACCCACTCCTTTATTTTGCCCATTTCTCCCATAGGCAATCAAGGGAGAAGTCTGTAGATTGCTGCTGCTTGGAGTTTTCTTGAAGGAGATTTCTACTATGTACTTCTTTCATTTCAGCTTCTGTTCTTTCTATGTACTGGCTTATTATAAGTGATCTTATGTACTCTGGTTTTTGAGACTATGAGTTTTTGTTTCATGAGACATATTGGGTTTTCAAACATGTATATGGTATTTGACTTATTTATGAAGCAATTATGAGGTTTTGTTTTAGTTAAGTTATTATTTTAAGTTTCCACTATTTTATCTATATTTGTCTTGTGAATCTTAGTCTCTGTTTGCTTTAGTTATAACTACAATGCACCATGCATTTTAATGTGTTCTTTTGAGTATGTTAAGGGGTGTTGGGTGTTGCACTTGGTATTAGAGCCTAAGGTTACAGGATTCCAAAAAAAATATTATTTTCCAAAATAACTTGTTTTAAAAGTACTTTTCAAAAAAAACTTTTAGAAATGATTATTAAGTATAAAATGATTTTTTACAACAATCGCCTCGTAAGTCCAATTCAATCTCCCTTTGACTCTTTCCAAAACTGTCCTTTTCTTTTCATTGAATCGCTGACGCCCCAAACCTTCCCAAGGGCATTCCAGTCCCAGTTTAATTTTGTAAGTACTTACAAACCACGACTCCAGAAATGCTCGGGCCTGCACCCAATCCTGCACCAACGGGTGGGAATCCTACCCAATCCTGCACCAATGGGTGGGAATCCCATCAACCCATCTGCCGCCATCATTTCTCTAAGCTTTGTAAAGACTTTGCGAGTTTGGGTGGGAAGACATATTTTTGGCAAGGAGACTTTTTTAGAGGCTAGAGCTTTGCTTAGGGACATTGAGAGGACTTTTGTTCTTTTGGGATTGGATGGTCAGCAGCGAGTTCAGCTAGCCATTTGGTAGTTAAAGGAGGAGGCATCTTATTGGTGGGAGGTGATCAAGTTAGAGGGTAGAAATGTTACCTAGGATGGATTCCGAGAGCGATTCGGTAGGAAGTTTTTGTCTCAGGTGGAAGAATGTTCAGTTAGGGAGGTTTATTAATTTGAAGTATGTGAGTTTGTCTGTTAAGGAATACATCAACCAATTCAATGAGTTGTCGTGGTTTGGTATGGATTTGGTGAACACGCTGCACAAGAAAGCTATGAAGTTTATGAAGGGATTGAATCAACACCTTCAGGGATTATTACTGACTCATGTACCGATGGAGCTACTTATGAGTCTTTGGTCGAGATGGCGCTTAAGTCGGATACAGTCAAGGAGGGAGAGTCTAAAGAGGAGGTTAAATCAAAAGGTTCAAATAATAAGTAGTGGGAAAAGAATAAGAAGAAGAAGAAAGGTGATGGTCCTCAGAAGCAGATTAAGAAAGGAATAAAGTGCCATAGTTGTGGGAAGGTTGGACATATGGCCAAGGATTGCTGGAAGGAGAAGATGAAGGGTAAGTGCTATACTAGCAGGCAGCCCGGTCATATGAGTAGGAGATAACCCCAGGGAGTGAGTGCACCAGCTGCACAGATTCAGGCATTAGACATAGCACCTTCCAGCAGCATTCTAGATAGATGTAGGAAAGTCACATTGAAGGTTTGATTTCTATATTTGAGTTTCCTATTCGGACTTTTTTTGATTCTGGAGCATCGCATTCTTTTATCTTTAGTCTCTAGTAGATTGTTTGCACTTGGACATATCATTACTAGTAGACCCCATTATTATTTCAAACCCCATAGGAGGATCGACACACTTATGTATGGTTTGTTGGGGTTTGAAAATCTTTATCCTAGCCGTAGAATTTGACAGCGACGCCTATGTTGTAGGATTCTCGAGGTATGGGATGATCTTAGGAATGGATTGGCTATCCACATATGGAGCTATATTAGACTACGAGAGGAGATACGTTAGACTTGAGACTTGCAGTGGTAGGACTCTGGAAGTATTTTGCAACCCACAAGGGTCAGTCATGTTGAGTTTTCTCAGTTCCCTCGATTCATCATCATCAAAGTTGCATTCGGTTCCTATCGTCAGAAATTTTGTAGACGTCTTTGAGGAGGTTAGGGGACTAACCCCTAAGAGAGAGATTGACTTCAAGATTTATTAGACCGAGAATGCCAAGCCAGTAGCCTTACCTGTGAGGCACATGGCACCTAGGGAGGAAAGAATTGAGCAAGTAGATTTGTGAGCTTTGGAGAAGGGATTCATTAGAAGGAGCATAACAGAGTGGGGAGCGCTAGTCGTCTTCGCCACTAAGGCGGATGGTTCTCTCCGACTTTGCATGGACTATAGGGGATTAAATTAGCTCACCAAGAAGAACATATATCCACTTCCTAGGATTGATGATCTTTTTGACCAGTTGGAAGGTTCTTCAGTTTTCTCTCAGCTTGATTTATCCAGGGGATTCCATCACCTTAGATTCGCCGACGATATTATAGATAAGACTGCTTTTAGGACACCGGACGGATTCTTCGAGTGGCTGGTTATGCCTTTTGGGCTAACCAATGCTCCACCCTATTTCGTTGATTTGATGAGCCATGTATTTAGGGATATCCTAAATAAGTTTGTGGTAGTATTCATGGATAAAATCTTTGTATTTTTCAAGAATATGGAGGAGCATGCTGTTCATTTGGAAGAGGTTCTTAGCACACTTCATATTCATGATTTGAGACCTAAATTTTCAAAGTGTAATTTTCGGAGAGAGGAAGTCTGTTTCCTGGGGTACGTAGTCTCGAAAGAAGCTTTGGCTATTGAACCCACCAAGTTTATTGCAGTGCAAGATTGAAAGGTCTCTAAGAAAGTTATCGAGGTTAGGAGCTTCCTAGGATTGGTTAGCTATAATAGGAAGTTCATTAGGGACTTTGCGAGGATTTCGGCACTACTCACATGTCTTACTAAGAAGAATAAAGCTTTCGTATGGAACATGGATTGCGAGGATTCCTTCACGAAGGTTAAGAGAGCCCTTACCAGTGCACCCATGTTAGTTTTACCCGACGGAGATAAGCCTTTCACTGTATACACTGATGCATGCGGAACGGGTCTAGGAGTGGTGTTGATGCAAGAAGGGAGGGTAGTGTATTATTGTAGTAGGCAGTTGAGGATGCATGAGAAGACCTATCCTACCCACGATTTGGAGTTGGATGCCATAGTTTTTGCACTTAAGGATTGGAGGCACTACTTGCTTGGAGAGAGATTTGAGATTTTTACCGACCATAAGTCATTAAAGTACATACTTTCATAGAAGGACTTGAACTTGAGGCAACAAAGGTGGATGGAGTTTTTTGCCTCGTATGATTTTGAGATAGCTTATAACCCTAGCAAGCGTAATGTGGTTGCGGATGCATTTAGTAGAAAGAAAGTAACCCTTAATCCTTTGTTCGTAGAGTGGAGGAGCTTGAAGTTTATTTCTACCTTTGATTTTAAGACCTCTATGGACATTACTCTCGGATTGTTGGCAACATTAGTGGTGGGGCCTACCCTTATGGATTAGATTGGTTCGAGGTAGCAGGAGGATTCAGAGCTCATCGATACTATGGATAGGATTAGCTGAGGAGAGTTCTTGAGACATCTCAAACGCTAGTCCATAGATAGCAGGGGTGGCTTAGGAGAGAAGGGAGGCTTTGTGTTGCATGTTCTAGTGACTTGTTTAGAGCAGTTTTGGAGAAGGCGCACCATTCCCGTACAACTATTCATCCAGTTGGTGACAAAATGTATCGGCTATGAAGAGGATGTTCTTTTGGGTGGTATGAAGAAGGGCGTGGCGGAATTCGTAGCTAAGTGTCTCATATGCCAAAGGGTAAAAGCAGAGCAACAGAAGCCTGGTGGATTACTTCAGCCCTTAGATGTGCCAGAGTGGAAATTGGACAGTATTTCTATGGATTTCTTTGATGGTTTACCCCGTTTTAGGAAGGGGAACACTAGCATTTTGGTGATTGCTGATAGATTGACCAAGAGGGCTCACTTCATCCCCATTAAGAGTAAGCATATGGCTTCATATTTGGCATCCCTTTATATTTGAGAGATAGTCCGTCTACATGGAGTTCCATCTAGCATTGTTAGTGATAGATATCCCATTATCATGAGTGAGTTATGAAGAAGCTTACAGGAGGCGCTAGGGATGCAACTTAGGTTGAGTACGGCCTATCACCCCTAAGATGACCAAACGGAGAGGGTAAATAAAGTGCTTGAGGATTTGCTTTAGATGTGCATTTTGGACTTTGGAGAAACTTGGAAGGAGCATCTTTCGTTGGTTGAGTTTGCGTATAATAATAGTTACCAAAAAGTATAGGAATGGCACCATTTGAGGCTTTATATAGAAGACCTTGCATGTCTCCATCTTGTTGGGTAGAGTCTACGGAGAAGTTATTACTTAGACCCGATATGGTTAGGGAAACCTCTGAGAGAGTGGATTTGATTCGGTGATGGATGAAGAAGGCTCAAGACAGATAGAAATCATATGTGGACAAGCGAAGGAGAGATTTAGAGTTTGAGGTTGGAGACTTAGTTTTTATCAAAGTATCCCGCTTAGGAAAGTGGTAAGATTCATATCAAATGGAAAGTTAGTCCCTAGATTTGTTGGACCATTTCCTATCACAGAGAGAGTTGGGAAGATGGCTTACCAAGTAAGGCTACTCGATAGGCTCGCAGGAGAGCACAACATTCTCCATGTTTCGCACTTGCGAAAATGTTTACATGACTCGACGGAGGTTGTAGAGTCTAGTCAGTTGGAGAAGATGGAGGTAGAAAGGGAAGCTTGTGTTCGGCATATCCCCACGAAGATTGTTGGAAGTGACACCAAGCGACCAAGGAATAAAACAGTTCCACTGGTGAAGGTGCAATGGGGAGATGATGTTGTGGATGCCACTTGGGAAGCAGAAGAGAAGATTCGCACTTCCTATCCTCATTTTTGATAGTAAGTTTTAGAATTCCTTTTTTCATCCATAGATTTGAATAGGTTCTTTTCTTTATTATCCTTGAGGAGGATATAATTTATGATTTAACCTATGGATGGTAGGATTTGATGTAAACATGTTAATAGAACATGTTATGAATGATGTATGCTAGTGGTTGCAAGTGTTTGCTAGTGGATGCTAATGGATGAATATAGGTACATTAGGCACTATTATTCTTTAGTGACCGGCCTAACTAGGACACTAGAGCATATTCATACGGATGTGTGCGTATTTTTATTTTGTTTCCATGGTTTCTATAAATGGATGGTTATCGCATGATTGTTGCATTTGGATGATGTTGGTTGCATGCATATAGAATTGTCAGTATCATTAAAAAAATTGCATTCATTTGGATACATGGCACGAACATGATTGCATAAAAGAAGGTCAAATGAATTAGTTGACCACATAATCTTTTGCAGTAGTTAGGGACATTTACACTACACTAATTGCATAAGTATCTAAATTGCATTAGAAAAATTTAAGGACGATGGAAGAATGTTTGATGATTGAGTAGTTGCTTGTAGAGTTGGATGAAAACATTTAGTACATTCTTTTATCCTTAGAGATTTCTGGGACAAAATCCCTTAAGGAAGGGAGAATGTAACAACCCAAAATTTAACACGTAATAATTAATTCATTAATTAATTAGATAACAAAATAACTTCATGAAATTATCAGAAGTAAGCCACAGAAGTTGCGCCATTGTGTCCATGGTAATTTTTTGGTCAATTTCTATATATAGAACGTCAGAAATCGAGCTAATATGACCAATTTATATAATAAAAAAATAAGTAGGAATATATGTATGTATGTATGTATGTGTGTGTGTGTACATGTATATATATAGGCAGGTCGACAGGTCGGTGCATCTGATGGATCCTATTCAGCCTATGACGCGGTAGCATCCTATTCAATCTCCAAATCCAATGGTCCAAGATCCACTTCTATCCCTACAAATAGACCTCTAGAATTAACACCTTTTCTCATTCTAGGTTTTCTTCAATTGGGTTCACCTTTCTAGGAAGGACTCTAAACGGAATAATTTTTCCAAAGGAGAAAATCGTTATAATTTGAATTATTTTCCAGCACCAAGTGGATCTGGGCGTAGCAAAGGAAGAGCTAAGGGCCAGAGGTGAGTGATTGTAACTATTTTAAGATTTCTTTAAGTAATTTAAAATAATAAGGTTTCCAATAGTTGTAGTTTTACTACGATTTCTGGAATAGCCTTTTTAGTAGTTTATTTACAGTTTTTAGAATTATTTTCAGTCTATTTCATTTCAGTTATTCTTTTCAATAATTTTGGTTTATTCTGTTAATTATATCTTTTCCGTTTATTTACAGTATTTTAGTTTATTTACTATTATTTATACGTTATTTACATCTTCTTTCTACGCTTTGGATTTTCTTTTATTTTTCGTTTTCTTTTATTCTTCCTTCTTCTTCACATATGCATTAGAATAGGATTAACATGAATATGGATTAAATTGTAAGAAAACTAAAATAATGGAATATAAGATGTAAATTTCAAAGACTGTAATTAAATGGAATCGGACTAAAATTACGCCTAATTATGGCATTAATTGGACTGAATTAAATAAATTGGCCAAGTTATAGCTTAGAATTATAAATAAAAAGAGTAAAATGTGAAAGAAAATTATTTTCACACTTAGACATTGGGTTATGTAGCGTGATTATAACATAGGTTATAATAAGAAAAAGAACACAATAAGGCTTATTTTAAGACTTAGGATAAATTAATAAGCACATATAGTAGAGAAAAATGCAAATGCTTATTTAAATAATTTACCTCAGTTAATAAGCAAAGATGAAAGTAGGACCTGTACCAAATAGCATTCCCTATTAGACGAGAGCACGCTTATGCTAAGAATGGTAGTAATTGGTCAAATAAAAGTCCAAATCATGAGGGATTTAGATAAGGGGCGTGACTAGATATCGTTTGGATAACGGGCCAGCACCAACAGTATTTCCCGCTATAGATTCTATGGACATATGGTGATCTCACGTTAGCCTGAAGTGGGATGAGGGGCATGCTTATGCGGGAGTTTAAGGTAAGGAAGACCCGATAGGTGGAGAAAAATGTAGCATTGACATGGTGGCAGTTACGCTGCGACTTCCATTCGGGTGCTCAGTAATAGCTATGAATTCCAAGCGCTTAGCATGGGTGTCTTTCGTAGACACCATTGCCTTCTGTGTAGGGAGCTATATATGTCATCAGAATCCACAGTGGTTGCTATGTGCATCTTTTGTAGATACCATTGGCTGCTGTGTAGAGAGTTATATTGCGTCAGGTCCGTAGTAATGTCTGTAGAGTAGCAGACCGATCAAAAAGGGTAGAATTAGGGTTATATACTAATTACAAGATTAGGAATTCAGCCTAATCAAAGCAGAACTCAAGGACAAGAGCAAGAAATCAAAGTTAACATATCTTATAATTTGGGCAATATTTAATCATGCTTATTTCCAGTTTATTTCTTTCCTACTTCCTTTTTTATTGTTATTTATGCTAGAACTATTGTAGAGTCTATTACTTTCATCTTGCTTAAAGACTCTAGTAATTACTATCATTCACGAGACTTCTAGTCTGGCCCGCTCCTCTATTTTCCCCTTCCCCCATAGGCAATCAAGGGAGAAGTCAGCAGATTGTTGCCGCTTGGAGTTTTCTTGGAGGAGATTTCTACCATGTACTTCTTTTATTTCCATCTTCTGTTCTTTTTATATATTGGCTTATTATGAAGGATGTTATGTACTCTGATTTTTGAGACTATGAGTTTTTGTTTCGTAAGACATATTGGATTTTCGAACATGTATGTGATATTTGGTATTTGACTTATTTATGAAGAAATTATGAAGTTTTGTTTTAATTAAGTTATTATTTTAAGATTCCGCTGTTTTTATCTATATTTATCTTGTGACTCTTAGTCTCTGTTAGCTTTAGTTATACCTACAAAGCACGCCTTTCAATGTATCTTTTTGGGTATATTAAGGGGTGTGGGGGTGTTACGGATAAATAAACCAAGAGAAATGCAATATGACATCATTATGGTGTAGGCAAGTAGTTGTATACATGCTTGTGATGCCTTGTCGTTTTGGAAAATGTAAAGAACCAAAAATTGGAGGTGTATGGAAAGCATCGTTGATGTTGATGATGTCATCGAGGTACCGATAAATACTGACACCTTGGGGACACCTTATATTTTCGAAGAAAAAAACTATAAAAAATTCTATGTTGCATTATAAGGGCATTGATAATTTCCTTAGGCGTCACTGTTATGAAATTAAATTACTAACTCTTACTTGAAGATTGGTATTCATAAATTAGATGGACGGAAGATTATTTTTAGTGATGGCACTAGTTTTGAAATTCTAGTTTGTATTTCCTTCGATTTTTTGTACATGACAATCATTGATAAACTGACTATGCATTTAAGGGGAATCGTCTACAGTTTCTATAAGGCATCGATTCTGCAATTTAAATTAGGTTACAGAATATTAGATTAATTAACTTTGCTTAGGCATTTCCATGATTATTATTTGGGTATGTATCATTTATTTTAATTTAAAAATTGGATGCTCCATTCCAAAAAATTTGGTGTGATTAAGGATGCCTTTGTAAACACTACTGGATGTGCACCTAGTAAATTTTGGCTCCATTTTGATTTTCGAGGCATCGAACGAACGCCTCTGATGCATTGTTTCCTTTTCATTCCTATTTCAACCTTCAAAAAATAGTAAATTTTGAAAACAAAATTTAAATATATATATGAAATATATTTATTTTTAGTAAAATATCAAACTAACAAATGTATTTTTTAGAACATGAAACAATATTAATTCTAATATTATATAATACTCTCCATAAAATAATTATCGTAACGACCCGTAAATTTAAGGGTTGGATAAATTATATTTATTATAAAAATATTTAATTATGGGTTTAAAAATAAAAAATAATCATTTTTAAGTGATAAATAATAATAGTTATTTTGTTTGGAAAAAATATTGTGAATAAATTACCTAGGTAAAATATTGATAATTATTAAACATCGTCCTAGGTAAAAAGTGATAGAACAATCGAAAATTATTTTACTGATAAAACTGCTTTTAGACAATAAGAATCGTGCACGGCTCTGGATACATACACTGATATATTTTTTCAAAAAAGGACTATGAAATAAAATAATTTATTTTATTTTTGAAAAATAAAATTTTTTTATGACATCGACAGTTGATATCATCAGTTTTATATTTTTTCAAAAATTCAAGTTAAATTTAAATAAATAATAAATAGGTTTTATTAACAAATAAACCTATTTAGTTATTTAATAATAATGGTAAAAGCGTTATAAATTTTTTTTACCAAAATAGACATTTCGTAGAGAAATGGAAAATGTCATTGATGGACGTTTTTCGAAATTTTGACCTTTCGACACCTGAAAGTTGTCAGGGACGTTTTTCATCTTTATGCACTATATATACATAGATATAAGAGTTAATTAATCAAATAATGATTATACACTAATAGTATATTATCTTATGTTAATTATGTTTAGCAAGTGATGCTACAAGTCATGGTTTTAAAAATAATTACTTATATATATAAGTAAATATCATTATCTCTTGTCATATCTTAGCATTATCATTATTATCCATCATGACCTCGAGGATGTGAGTAGAGATGGGGAGGATGTGACATATGAGTGGGAGGGAGGTTGTGATGTGACTTGTCGAAATAATGACATGTTAGGATATCTTAAAAATAAAGGTTAAAATGGTAATTTTTCTACTTTCTTTCATCAATAAATACACATCCTCACACAGATTTTCATGTACATTCCAACATCATTTTTTCTAAACCTTTTCCTCTAAAAATTACATGGCTTACGTAGTTCAAAAAAGTTAGCTTTTTGTGTTGTAACTTATTTCTATACCATCTATACTTCTTATACTTTCATTTCAACTTCTGTCTTCCGAAAACCAAGACCATCACTAGCCCACCGAGCCCAAGCGAAGCTAAATCACCTCTGGTCTAATCCACTCTAAGGCCTTAGATCCTCCAAAAGCTTCAAATTTTAAAGCTAGAGTTGTGCGTAGAGGCATTGTCGAGTTATAGTCGAAGTTAGTTAGCATAAAGTTGAGTAAACTACTTTATTTTGGAAAAAAAATTTGACTTTACTATGATGTATTATTGTGGTGATAATATAATGAGAAAATTTGATTGGTTATAATATTGATCGATGGTGATTTGATGGGAGTTTTCGTTTGGCCTTGAATTTGAGATTTGAATGTGATGTTGTCCACTTAGTAAGCATTTAACCTTATGTTTATATATGTGTTTCATTGTGCCATTAAAGGTGTGGTAGTATGGATGTATAGTTGTGAACAAAGAACCAAAGTATGTTATGTAGAAACAAAGTTAACAGCTTTGTGTGTTGAGACAGATGTGAGATCACATTCAAAATCAAAAACTATGTTTTCTTGTTTTAAAGTTTGAAAATTGTTTCAAAGTTTCTATTTTCATTTGTAAGCCTCGAAAACTTTAAAACTTTTATTTCTAAACATGAAATAGGAAAGAATATGCAAGTGTTTTACTTAAAGTATGTTTAAGCGAACTTAAAGTATGTTTAAGCGAACTTATAGTATGTTTAAGCAAGTGTTGGATTAAAGCAAATAGGATTTCATAAATAAAGAAAATTTAAAAAATGATTTATTTAAGATAAATAAAATGATAATTTAAGGTTTGGGTTTCTCGAGGCCGACCTAACCATTTAAAAATGATGGTACGGGATATTCGTTTCCACACTTAACACCGAAGGAATAGTTCTTAGAGTTATCCTTTTCTCCAATTTAAATAATGTGGTTCAATCCTTTTTAGGAGATTTGGTAATGAGAAATCTTACAATGTTCTATGAATATACTTATGTAAAGGAGATAATTATATGGATTTGAAAATGTTTGGGAAAAGAGATTTAATAAATGAAAATAGTTTTGAGGCTTAGTGATTACTTTGGATTAATAAATCTCTAGATTTTGTTGTTGTTGTTTGAAAGTTAAATAATCGACTATTAAATTTGACCTAATTTAACTTCGGATGTATAAGTATAAATTTGAGTTCCACGGCGAGGACTCGAATACTTACTTTCAAAAGAACAGCGAATGAGTGAGCTGGAAGTTATCAGTTGCGGTATGGAGAGACCGGGATCGGATCTATATTCGAAAACCATTCCGAACCAACATGCACGTTCGAGTGGGTGACATCCTGATGATGATTGAAGAGGTGCTCTTCAAAGTGCAAGAGCTATGCTACTAATCATAAGAGTGATCCAAAAATAGATGTAGTAGAGTTAGTGCCTTTGGTTTCATTCATACCAAGAAAGAACTTGTATGGATGAATGCTGGCATTGGACTGATGCTTGGAGGGCAATGTTAGCATTCTAAGATGGTCTACTAAGAGAAGAAGGGTAAAGCATATCCTCAAGCCTCACATCCGGGAGGAATGGAAAAAACAGGGCATGCAACAGAGCTACGTGGTTAGCTACCATTAAGAGCGGTCATCCCATTCTAGATGTCCCTTTTAGAGTTGGTTTTCACGCAAATACCGTGGTAGTATAAGTCTTCGATGTCAAGAGGGGTGTGGTAATCCGGTCTGCCTTGTTAAAGGTGCAGGCAACTCTGTGTTAGCGTCACTGCACTTTCTAAAGCTATATCATCGGAAGGTAGTCCCTTACCTTGCATTGGTGGGATACAATTCCAATACATGCCTTATGGTTTTGAATGTAGAGCTTAGTGTTGAAAAGCGAAATGCAAACATTTCAGTTATTTCCTCTATTTACTTTAAATCTAGACACTATTACAGTACCACTAGATCTTGATATAAAACGCTTTGGTTAGGTAAAAACACATCCATGTTTATGTGTGGTGTGGTCTAACGAGTTACCCTTTGTTTTGAAAAGCTTTTGAATGTAGAAATTAGTTGGTTATTACTTGCTACCGAGTTTTACTCATGCTGGATTACCAAATTGACCAGGGCGTTATTCCATGTAATGCTCTAGTCAGACCGAGCATCTTTTACCAGGTTTAGCGGGATACTTTGGAGCTGGAGAAGGGTTGAATGGCCAAGATATATTCGTGTATTTTACTTCCACTCTACTATAAAGTCTGTATGATTAGTCAACGTAAGGACAGGTTTCTATAACTATCCAAAATTTTAGGATAAATTAGTGTACTTTGATGTTGTATATATGAATAAAGATATTTCCTCTTTGTAAAGATCACTTTTGTAATATATATTATTCGCTGCATTATGAGATTTTGTGTTGTTTAGTTTTCTTCTATTTTCTGCCTTCTTCTTTCACCCTAACAAATCGGTGTTTCCGACCCTTGAATGTTTGGCATGTAATACATTGGACGTATTAATGTCGATTTTCGAGGGTCAAAAATCTGGTTTGTTACACTTATAACATATATTTTTCATGACGTGGCTCTACCCTTAAGAAACCCGAACCCTGAAAAATCAGGTTGACTGTCGTCCACATAGGCGTTCTCCCTGCACCTCCATTTAAGGGGTCATCACCCCTCGACCCCAGTCATGGTAGCAGTGGGAAATATTTTCTAAATTACTCGTACTTCTAACCAACCTCTAATCAACAATTATTCGTAAATGTGCCTAAACTATTGAAAAATTAAATTGACGATATTTTGCATGTTTTTAATGTATAAATATGGTACATATGTAGAATTACAGGATTGTGACGACTGCTGTGCACCTTCGGTACCCAGCATAACATGTGTTATGCTTTGTATTGGTATTAGACCGATGTAAGAAGATTGTCCAAGGTAAAACAATCGAACCCTGATCGATAATCTATCGTATATCTCATAATGTATCGAATAATAAAAATCAAACACATACAGAATAGATAAGACAGAAACATTAATTTATGAACCATTATAGATCAAAGCACGGAATTAATACAATTATACAAAATGGTATGGAGTTTAACCGATAAAAATTAAAAACATCAATCTCTATAATAAACAAGCATCGCTAAAGCTTCACAGTGTTGCATAGCGGAAATAGTAATAAGCTTCAAAGTATAATATGGATAAATGTTGGCCTCTTACTCGTCTATTGAATATCTTCATACAGTGTATCAGACCTATTATCCAATCTATTAATTTAGGAGTACCAAAGATAATAAAAGTCAAAACATAAAATTTAGAGTCATACAACAGTCTGGTGTGAGCGATATACAATCTTAAGGCGCTATAAAACCCAATATACTAAAACATAGAAATTGAGTATGAAGAGGCATACTTGACCTCCCCTGCATCCAACAAGTTGGTACACAACACCATATATGACACGCTATTCTAATCATTATATATGTATGCTACACTAAGTATAGCATAAGCATTGTGATACTTTACATAGGAATACCCACAATAGTAGACATCCATCATAATCACATAGCAATGGTGTCAAACATAGAATCATAGTACTTATATCAATCAAAGCAGTCCTAACAAACACGTATTAAATGCATCACAATCTACCATTCATCACCAATGTCTCACTTCGTCCCGACCATCATCAAGGTCTTGCATCATTACCAAGATGCCTTATAATATCAGATAACTCGTACAACCATCACCATGGTCAGTGACACGCCATGTTGCAACTACATTCAGTGTTAGATCACGTACCATCACTAAGGTATTTCCATAATTAAGGCTTGTCAAAACATCACCAAAGTCCAGGATCTAGATGTGAGTGTGCAATGGATCATGAAACAACTTCTCTATCCCCACGAAAAATCAGTTAAAGTGGGCCTACCAAGAGTGGTCGGTGACAACCACTTTGGCCGAACACTTAGCCAATTTTTAGCTAAATGTTTATGCCTCCAAACCTCTCGGTAAGCTTTGGTTTCACCAAAGTGATGCTACCCTTATCCCAAAGAAGGCATCCACCCAACCTATAGACAATTTTTTTCGTCCGAAAAGCAATGATCGTGAACTTCTCTTCATTGTAAGCTTTTGCCCAACACTTGGCTAATTTTTGCTAAGTTCGAAAGATCTTTATTCATTTCTCCAACCTGAAGCCTATGTGCTTATGTCTAAAGCTTCTAAGTCCATACCTTCAAAGATCTCCTGGTGCTATCTCCCAAACCTCTCATCTACAACACTTTTTTTCACTTCTTTAATGCACGAAGCCCCTTCACCAAGCGCCACTCCATGTCTCGAAATCTAACCCTAGATGTCTCAAAATGCTCCACCACCTAGTGGTTTTAGATCTACCAGAAAATAAAATTTACAACCACCGAGACTCCATCATTTTGTCTTCAGTTTCCATGCGACCAAAACTATATAGTCTCAAGGCCTTTATTATTTTAAATGCATACAATTTCAAACATTTTTGCTTATCTATCCACTTACCAATGACTACTCTTTTAAATACTTCTAAATGAATCAAAACATAAGCAACGACCACGTGCAAACAACACATGCCATTCTTACATCATATAGAATCAATCCAAACATGATTCAAAAAATTATGTTGTACTACATCTAAAAAACAGAAAATTATGACCAGTATAGTCAAACACCAAAAAACGAATCAAATTCATTCCACATTTATCGTTTTAAAACAATTTTAAAGCCGAAATCAAGGTTAGATCTAAGTTAGAATCATTTCAACGTTTGAAAACCATTTAAAAACGTCATTTTACTAGATAGATAGTCATAGAACAACGGGAAGTGTAAACCACTGACCTAGATCAAATCAAGCACGAATACCAATATGACGATAGACATCAACCTTCACTGTTCCTAATGCACTCCAAATAGAATTAAGTTGATAACCTTGCTAGTGACATCCTAATTACTTGATTTAGGCAATTAAAGTAAGGATAGGTATTGCTTTTTTGCTAGAAATAAGAATAATGAGACTTTAGAGGATTTTTGGGATGTGGAATAATGAATAAAGATGTTCCATCAGCCCCGCTTAGCTCTACTCCCAAAATTGGTTTTTGTGTCTAATCCAAGTCTCACGAATTACCCACTAAGCTGTTAAAATCCGTTTAAATTACAAATAGTCATTTTTCTAGATGCTAAGTCCAAAAAACCATTATGATCACTCTACGGAAAGATAAACCATCACATCTTTTCAATAGAAATGGTCTTGGACACTAATTCACCTCCTATCAAAATTCTAGGCCTTATAAGTTTTCAGAGTCAAAACCATCTAAAATTACCATGGGTCAAAATTCAATTGAGAATTTCTTAGTTATGAAATTTCAATGTTTGAAACATAAAAAACTCGAATTTTGTAAAAAAAGAAATTTGAAATTTAAGTTTGAAATTTTGAATTTTGTACTCGAATATTTGCAAATTCAAACTTTTGTTTGAAAATTTAGATTCTATAGTTTGGAGATTTTTAATTTGTAAGTTTAGTTCGAAATTTTAGTTCTCAAGTTTTTTTTATAGTTTCGTTAAATTGTCTTATATTCTTTGGTAACTCGGAAGCCAAAAATATGGCAACTAAGTAAAAAAACAACTTTTAAAAGTTGATTAATTATTGTGCATCCATATTAACTTTTGGTTTTAAAAAACAAAAAGAAAAAGAAAAAAATATAAAAAAACAATCTTATTTGAAACTTCAAAGGTCCCGTAATCTAATTACGTTAATGACTAAGAATTTGATCCATGGTAAATATTAATTTCCAGGATCGTCGTTTAGGTCAGTTAACATATTTTTATATTTCGTGCTTAATTTTTCAATAAAAATTAATTAGCTTGGTGGGAAGCATCTCCATTACAATTAATGTGGTAAATTTTGATGCGTGGTGGATACATAAATGGACACTTAGGTGGCGACTAAATCATATTCTCTATGTTCCTAATATAAAGTTTGCTTCCCCAAAATGAACACTGCAAATTTTCACAAAGTTTGCTTATCTCCGTCAAACTCTAGGTGCAAACTTGGTAAATTACAGGTGCAAACTTGTCAAATTTGATTATCATTTGTTCTTTGGCAAGGTTTATGGGTTAGTCTCGATGTCAATTTTCAACCATAATTGTTGACGTTTACCTTTTTTATAGGGTTTATATTTGATTTTTTATGCTTTTCTTAAAGGTTGCGGTTAACCTTCACGAGACTTATCATGACTTTTAGTAGTTAATTTCAAAGTTCAGCAAGTTTCTTTTATTTGATTCAACTCTTCTGTTAACTAAAATATTTTCTCTTTACTTGAATCGCTCAGATTATCTAATTTTCCAATTCAACCTTCTAAAGAGTGTTTAGTATCCATTGCTTTATCTTTGTACTTTAAATTTATGTGGGTTTAAAGGACTAGAAATATAGTTCCTATGGCTTTTGTATTGAATTTTGCTGCACTGTAATAGGAAATATTTTATGTTAAGTATTGAACTTGGTGATTTCAAATTATTATTGAGTTCACACATACAACTTCAATATGGTTTTGTTATATGATGCAATTGTTAATGAGTTATATATTTATATTTGATAATTACTACTGTTATATCCATTATTCAAATTGTTACCACCAATTCGCACTTTAACCTTGTCGAAACCAAGATGAATAGAAGAGAAGGATATAAAAGAGATAATAGCATCAAAAAAGCCTTCAAAGGAGTCGAAGGGATGCTGCTGCCAAGGATCGTATGTGTTACAAGCTTTTGAAGGTGCCGAAAGCACCCTTGCACTACAATAACTTCCTTTCAAAACATACGCTTTAGCCGGCATGAAGACATTTCAAATAAATTGAGGAATACCTTTCGAAAGCAGCGGATAACAGCTACACATATGCACCAAACCTTCTAAAAATCGAGGGTTTCACCTTCATTCAAATTACTCAGAAAGATACTTTTTTGGAACAACCCCTTGGAAAGCATAATTAAGCCTTTCAAATTGGTCGAAGCCTTTCAAATCTAAGAGGGGTCTTGGATCAAGCAGTAAATATGTTTTCGAAAGTTATCTTTCGCATTGGAACTTACAGTATTTTAATACCTTCGAAACCCCAAAAATGCACCTATTAACAGAGTCGAAAGCTCAAACCCATTCTCACTTGCAGCAACAAAACAACACAAGGTGAAAAGGTGCATTTACCCCTTTCGATAAAGATAGGATTATTCAAATCCATTCAAATGCAATATAGAAGTATGTGCAAGTGCCAAAGGTGACGAAATGTCTACAAGGCCACCTTTAAAGACAAGGTCGAAAGCACTGAGTCGAAAGGTGCCAACCTGAACTTATAAATAAGTCCCTATGGGTCTAGTTCAGGGGATCTGAATTCTTTCACTCCACTCTTGTATTTTATTAAGTTGTAAACCCTAATTATAAAATTAGATTAGGGATTTGATCAATTTGTACTACTTGAGTTTAATGAAAGCAAGATTAAGGTATTTTTGGATACGCGATTGATTTGATAGTTCTATTAGACTCGGTTTATCATCTTCTTGTACCAACTTGGTCGAAGGGTCAGCTTTAGAGTTGATCAAAACCCGTAGCTTATCTAATAACCTTAGAGCCCTAGCACCGAAACATAAGCTGACGAAAGATTAGCTTCCAAAGACTGAAAGCAGTCCATCCAATTCCCATCCTTAACTCACTAAAGCCAACCTAAGGGCCACCTCAACTAATTTTACGTGGGGGTCTCGACAGAATACTAAAGCAGACCAACTTGTTCAAAAGGCAATATAAAAATAATTTTTATTGTCCCGTCATAGTCGAAAGGTTAGATATGAATAATTCTTAACTACAAAACCAATTCGAAGGGAAAACTGAGGAGAGTAGAATGGACTATAGCCAACTTAACCTAATTGAGAGGTGTCGATTACTTTCATCTTTTTGAAAGAAGGTCTCAAAAACATCATCTACATTTTGGATTCAACTTTGGGGTGCTGACAAGTTTTCTTGTTAACATTTTTTGTGCTAAAACGAGGGATTAAGCCTCCGCTCTTATTGATTTTCCAACACCACTTTCCTCTAACACAATTCTAGTCCAAGCTTACCTACTTTACACTTTACTTCATCATGATTAGCAAAGCCAAAAGATCCGAGCAAGGTTCCTCGGAGCCACGACTAATTGAATTCTCCCATGGAACAGTTAATAATTCAAGTCTACATAAAGAAAACTTTTAAGAATGGAGGCTTTAAGAATCATAAGGAAAAAGAAAGTTGAAGCCTATGATCCTGTAAAATGGAGTTTAAACCCTTTTCATATTGGCCCTACCCCTATCTTTGCTTAGGATAAATGAAAAGTGAAAGTGATAACTTGTTTGATTAAATGAGGAAAATAATTCAATTCTACACCAAAAGCACAATCTTTGAAGAGGTAATGATGGTTGATTACAACGCCTTTGCATACAAATGGCATCAAGCAATGAGTGGGACACTACCTACACAGAAACTTCAAAAGGTTTTTAAAAGAAAAACAGTCTTTGAGGGTGAAACTTTAGAACCAGCTAATAAAAGATCTAGAAACCATCATCAAGAAACAAGAATCAAATCGAGACTCCCTAAAGAATGTAATTTAACAACATCTATAGAGAACGTTTACTTGCTAACCAAGGATAAAATCAAGTACTGACCATCCCAGAAGAGAAAGCCTAAATATGAAAGGAATTTAGGAGGATCCTATTGCCAATACCATATGATGAATGATCATGGAACAAATCAATGCAGAGCACTCGGAGGAATGATAATCAACTTTTTAAGATAAAGCAAAATTAATGGGTTTGTAAAAAGATACTAGATAAAGTCAATAAATAACTAATTAACTAAGGAAAATATACGTGGTTGGAAGTGAAATTCTCCTTGCACTTAGACATTACCTTAAATGGTCAAAGCCTTTGTCCGTACCGAGTTGGCTAGGTCAAAGCGCCTCTTGGAGGTTAATGTAAGCCTTTATCTACACAACACTATGGCCAGGTTAAAGCATCGACAAGCCAATGACCATGCCAACTATGGCTAGGTCAAGGCACCTCCTAGAGGAAGGATGAATTAAGCCCTTGCTCCCGCCATGGTATGTCCTGGCCAAGACATCGAGCAAGCCCTTGATCGCACCATGCTATGGCTAGGTCAATGCACCTCCTAGGGGGAGGACGGAGTAAGCTCTTGGTCCCACCATGCTATGGGTTGGACTAGGCACCAAACAAGCCCTTGATCATGCCATGCTATGACCAGGTCAAGGCGCCTCCTGGAGGGAGGTTAGTTACGTCCTTGGGTCTTGCTTGTGGATAAGCAAACCAAGCGCACCAGATAGCAATGTACTAAGATGTCCAAGCCAATGAAGCGGCATATCAAACAGCGGACTAAGACATCTAGGCCTAAGAAGAGGCATGTCAAAACAATGGACTAAGACATCGAAGCTCGAGAAGTGGCATATCAAACAATGGACTAAGATGCCCAAGCACGAGAAGAGGCATATCAAATGATGGACTAAGACATCCGAGCTGGAGAAGCGGCAAATCAAACAGCAACTCCATATAAAGCTTGGAGGTTTAACACATGTTGAGACAAAACCCAAGGAAGGGTATACATAAGAAGGCTTAAGTAAGAATCTACAAACTACCACTAATCATCAAGGACGAATTTATGAACTTCACTTATTAGTACCTGACTTTTTGTTTCGGATCTTTCATTAGAGAGTTCAGGACATCATTTAGTTATACCTGAATCTAGGTTTTGGGGCTATTTCTATAAATTACCGAACTTCACTCATTGATGCACGAATTCGGGCCTAAGATTTCTAATAAGATGATTATTATTATGGATTTCTGGTTATCGTCAACTGATACCCGAATTAGGTTTTTAGATTTCCTAACTTTTATATTTCATTTATTAATGCCTGAATCTAGGTCACTGGACTTCTACTACAAATATTCAGACAATGAATTGTGGACTTTGACAGTCGCTATGCTCTAATATCAACTGAAAGTGGCTGCTATGCTATAGGATCAAAATTGCAACAGTTGTAAACAATGTAAATGTAGTGGCAATGCGATATAAACTAAGTTATCTACTGATGCCGAATATGAGTATAAAAATAACTGGTGCGGAAAAATAATAATGGCAGTAAAGTAAAATGACACCAGAAATTTTTATACTGTTCGAACTCCCGTTCTACGTCCAATCCCAAACTCCTTCTGGAATTAAAACTAGCAACCCTCACTTAACCCGGAGGAATAGGTTTACACCGCCTGAGCAACCGAATAGAACTTCTACCGCCTAAGCAAACGAATAGAACCTGACCGCCTGAGCAACAAAATAGGACTTTGGCAACCTGAGCAACCGAAACAGGACTTTCTTATAAACTGAATTTTAACTTGACTTTGCGTGTTCTGAATAACACGGATTTGTCACTTATAGTACACCCTTTCTATAGTCTTATCCTCAAGTATGACGTGTATAGTTGTGTGTATATAAGATCAGGAAGTTTCAAATTGCTTTTAGAAATATGGAATTGTGATTGAAGCAATGAATGTATGAATTCAGAAAGTAGTTAATTTAGAAATATGATTCAAGTATAAGCAAGTAAGTGAAGTTATTTGATCTTGAAATTTATGCATATATATAGTTGTTAAGAAGTTGCAACTGTTGGTAAAGAGATCACTACGAACAACAATGGCTTCAACTCTTCACGTAGGAAAAGGTTGTTCACGAAAGGAAGTGTCTATTCAGAAAATATCAGTTGGAAAAGTTCAGCCGGCTGAATTTATTAATTCATCCTTCTGAATTAAATTAAATCGAAGACAGCAAGAAAATAGGCTAATTTTAGCCTGATTTAGCCGGCTGAATAAACTTGTTCAGCCGGTTGAATATTTTGTAATAATAAATTTATTTCAGCATTCAGCCGGCTGAATTCAACCTATAACAAAAATTATCATAGCTCATTTGGTTAGAGCACTTGCCTTCTGAACTAGTGCCCCGGGTTCGAGCCCTGCTCCATGCATTTTTTTGAAAACTTGTTTTTGATTGAAATATGCATGTAAGTATATTTGAATGTAAATGATGATTCTTGATGAAAGATTTTAACAAAGCGCTAAACTAGACTATATATATATATATATTTGATGACTCTTGATAAAATATATTACTATATGAACCATACTTTGAGTCGTTGAGTCTGGATGTTATCGTAATCGTAGATTCATGAATTGTTGTTTCATGTCAGCAATCAAAACCTATGGTCCAACATTCTCCCCTTTTTTGATGATGATAACTCCATTTGCTACAGACGAATCTTTGACTAGCTTTGTTGACTTATCTCTCCCCTAGAATATATTCTTGTAATTGGGCTATAGATTTCTCCCCCTGAATCTATGCTATATATTCTTGTAAATAATCAATCTTTTCTCCCCCTTAATCTATATATGCATCGTTTATCCCTACAAATAGTGTTAGAGCAATGTCTTTCTCCCCCTATGTCTTCGACAAAAAGGAGAGTTTATATGATGACGTAAATTATATTTCACATAAGTGTGGTTATAGAACAATATATAACAAAATTACTACTACTTATAATGTAAGGTATTAGAAAAAAATATCATTTAAAGCTGCGATACCCAAGGTTCTTATAATTTCCTAATTTTTAGGAAACTGCACCCATTTGGGTGTGGATGAGCCTTTATAGATATAGTTTTCATTACAAATCACATTATTATAATAGTTGCTAATATAAAGTTGTTTATCATGATCAATCATATTAGCTGGAATCCATATCTTAATACCATTAGTCATTAGCTTAGTACTTGAAGAATAATTTCTATCATTTCTAAACAAAGTACTATTATGACTACAACTGGTTTTCTTGGTTATTAGTACTAGCACTAAAATTAGTATACAAGAATGCATATCTAGTGCTATTTTTACTTTTAGCTTGTTTATAACCTAAACCTCCTTTACAATTGTGAGCTTTTGAATTTGTAACTAAGGAAGATAAGATATCTTTACCTTTGTTAAAATTTATTAATTTTATATTTAGTCTTTCAAAATTTGCTTTAGAATCTAAAACTTCTTTTTGAAAAATATTATTATTATCTTTTAAAATCTCACATTCTTTAGATAATTCTAAATTCTTTTTAATTAAAGCTTCATTCTCTTTTTCAACAAAAAAATTAAAGAACTAGAATTATTTAAAGAATTTTCCAAAAAAGTATTTTTATTTTGCAAAACATTGATTTCCTCTAAAAAGATCATTGTTTTTATCTTCTAACTGTTCATTTTCTTTTGTAGGAAATCTTTTCGTAAAACAAGTTCTTCTACGGTATTTTCAAAACAATTAGTTTGGTTTACAAAAAATTTAGTTTCCTCTTTTAAATTAGAAATTTCTTGCTCACAATGTTTTAACTTAGCTAAAGCAATTGTATTAACTTTATTCAAAGTTTTACAATCTTTTGATAATTCATCATGTGCTAATAGAAGATCTTTATATAAAGAGTCTAAACATACCAATTGTGATATGAGTTTAGCCATGAACCATTTGTTTGTTTGCTCCTTTGATTTTTCTTTATTGCTCTTCCTCTTCTTATTGCCGCGACTAGATTTCTTTGTAGCCATTTATTCTAGGATGTTATTAAGATCTCTAGAATTCCAGGTTTTGATACCAATTGACGGTCGCTATGCTCTGATACCAACTGAAAGTGGCTGCTGTGCTATAGGATCGAAATGTACAACAGTTGTAAACAATGTAAATGTAGTGGCAATGCGATATAAACTAAGTTATCTATTGATGTCGAATATGAGTATAAAAATAACTAGTGCGAACAAATAATAGTAGCAGTAAAGTAACATGACACCAGGAATTTTTATACTGGTTTAAACTCCCTTTCTATGTCCAGTCTAAGACTCCTTCTAGAATTAAAACTAGCAACCCTCACTTAACCCGAAGGAATAGGTTTACAACGCCTGAGCAACCGAACAGGTCTTCTACAACCTAAGCAACCTAATAGGACTTGACAGCCTGAGCAATATAATAGGACTTTGACTGCCTGAGCATCCGAAATAGGACTTTCTTACAAACTGGCTTTTAACTTGACTTTGTGTGTTATGAATAACACGGATTTGTTACTTGTAGTACACCCTTCCTATAATCTTATCCTCGAGTATGATGTGTGTAGTTGTGTGTATATGAAGATTAGAAAGTTTCAAATTTCCTTTTAGAAATATGGAATTCTGATTGAAGCAATGAATGTATGAATTCAGAAAGTAGTTAATTCCAAAATATGATTCAAGTATAAGCAAGTAATGAAGTTATTTGATCTTAAAGTTCATGCATGTATATAGTAGTTAAGAAGTTGCAACTACTGGTGAAGAGATCTCTATGAACAGCAATGACTATAACTCTTCACATAGGAGAAGGCTGTTCATGAAAGTGTCTATTTGGAAAATATCAGTTAGAAAAATTCAACTGGCTGAATCTATGAATTCAGCCTTCTGGATTGAATTAAATCGAAGACAGCAAGAAAATGAGGGTAACTTTAGCCTGATTCAGCCAGCTAAATAAACTTATTGAGCCGGCTGAATATTGTGAAACAATATATTTGTTTCAGCATTCAGCCATCTGAATGAAGACATTCAGCTAGTTGAATTCAACCTGTAACAAAAATCATCATAGCTCACTTGGTTAAAGCACTTTCCTTCTGAACTAGGGACCCAAGTTCGAGCCCCGCCCCATGCATTTTTTGAAAACTTGATTTTGATTAAAATATGCACGCAAGTTTATTTGAATGTGAATGATGATTCTTGAGGAAAGATTTTAACAAAGCACTAAACTAGACTCTATATACATATTTGATGACACTTGATAAAATATATAACTATACGAACCATACTTTGAGTCGTTGAGTCCGGATGTTATCGTAGTCGTAGATTTCTGAATTTTTGTTTCATGTCAGCAATCAAAACCTATGATCCAACGGACTTCTATTACACGAACATTATCGACTTCCTATTAGCTATCCCTAGAAGATGAATTTCTAATCGTGTGACGCCCCACCTCTATGCTCACAATAACAAAGGTTATTATAAGGAATAACGTCTGCTATTGCGAAGAATAAGGCTTGTTAGAAGCGACCATCCGTAAGTTATGCCTTAGACGAGTATTGATTACATCGATAGGGGTTGTGTAAATTACTCCCAAAGATATATATTCAATCCAAATCTAAAACGAAACTATGGTGGCTTAAGAAAAATTCAGAACAACTCATAATAACATTAACACAGATAAGTATAATCACATCAGAACAGAAATATCAAATATATAGCGGAAGATAAGTCTGGAATACATGCTATAACAATCGATAGTTTACATGAACCAAATGTACATATACATAGATATCAACATACATGAGATGAAAGTCAATATACCAAAAGTAACACCTCGAGGACTAGACAAAAGATGATGTGAAATCTCAAAAGCTGAAGCGGCAACAGAATCAGAGATAGCGATTATCCTGAAATAACTCGGTCTGACCCGAGTATTATTTAAAAGAAAATAATAAACGGATCAGTCTAATTTTAACTTAGAAGTGAATGCATCATAAACAACATCAAAGCAAATTAATTATAATCTCGAAGGAGACTATTCAACATATATAATCAACATAGTTTGAATGAAGAAATCTCATTCAATTCCATCAAATTAAACTCATTAAACTCCATCAAAATCAACTTTCAAATTCAAAATTGAATTAAAAATAGCAATTCACAAAATCTAGAAATCAAAAATAGACAACTAGAAAAATCAACATAAAAGTGGATCGATCCCAGCATATGGCGAGTCTAAGCTACGCCGCACGTGCATCATCATATGGCCGAAGCCTACCAAGTACTGTCATCATAATTTTTGGCGCCCAACAAATGACCCAAAGGTCTAGTACTGGTAATTGACCCGAAGGTCCAACATATGACCCGAAGGTCCAACAAATGACCCAAACGTCTAGTACTGGTAATTAACCCGAAGGTCCAACATATGACCCGAAGGTCCAACATAGTGGCTCGAAAGCCCAACAGAATTATCAAAATCATCAAACAACAGCAAATATTTCAATTAACGAGTCCGGAATTAACCGAATTAGTAAAAGTGTGGTTCCATACTCCGCACTTTTGCTAAATCGTTTAAATCCCTTCATCGTTTCCTTGAAAGTGCAAAATTGTGTATTTTGTATAAATAAAATTTACGTTCTCAAACGGACAAGTCCGGAATTAAGCGAATCAGTAAAAGTAAGGGTTCATAGTCCTCATTTTGCTAAAGCGTTTAAATCGCTTCCTCATTCTTTTGAAAGCGCAAACTGTAAAAATTTTGGAAACGAATTTATTTTAAAACGATTTTTAAAACACGTGATTAAAATAGCAACAACTATAGTAATTTCGACGAGGTAATTGCACTTCACAAAACACCGTAAAAACGGATACCAAATCAGCGTTGCGGGATAACCGCTTAAAAATTCACTTTAAATTGACGGTTACTGAAGTCAAAATAACAGTAATTTTTATTCATCAAAAATCTCATTAAAACAACACGCTTCAAAAATATATCACCGGAGTAAAAATCAGTTATAAAAATAAAGGCAACAAAACACGTTTTAAAACCAAACACCAGTTCAAGTAAATTAAATAGTACATTGCACTACTATATATGCATCAAAATATAGTACTGCCTGGGGATACACTTCATGCACAAAATGTCATACACAAAAATGAATTACTAAAGACGAATTGACCTGGCAAGCTACTTGGATTTCATTTTCGATGCACGTAATAAATATAAGGTATGGAACCTATCTATATATGCGTACGCAGTATGACAGTGAATTACACGACCTGGTGCACGCATATATGAACGAAAATATGACAAAGTTATATACGTGCACACGAATCAAATATGTAGTCTGTACATGATTTTCTTACACACCCATTTGCATGCAACTGATAACAAAAAGACTTAGCTTTGATTTTCTTTTGGTGTACACACGTTCAATTATAATCCTGGACTTGTAATTTAACACGCACATATAAACTGCAAAACAAAAATATATACCTGGGCAACAAATATATATATGCACGCAAGAAGGGCCAACCAAATAATGACCAGGACTTACTTTGTGTAATGCAACTTCAACTTGATTTCATGCAAAGTTCAAACGCACGCAATATATGAAGTAAAAATATTTGAGTATTTCATGCATACAGAATTTACACGAAAATGAAATAAAAAAATATAGCAACCTGAAAAAATACAAAATGAACTAAATACAATTTTTAAAGAAAGCAACTTGTACTTTTTTTCTTTACAACTTCATGCGTTCTCAGCCTGGCAACATATAGCACGCAAAAATTGATGTAAATAAAAATAATGTTTTCATGCACACTCTAAATTTCCATGCGCGCACAGTGTAAATAAACAAGAAGACCTGATACTTGCATTTGATGACTTAGTTTAATACATGCACACTTCATTTTCACTCATTCACAGTACATATGCACGCACGTAACCCATACACTAGTATGCATTATCTACCTGAATCATATTTTCGTATATAACACTTTTGTAACTTGAACTTGTTATCGAGTATCTCCTGCACAATTCTAATGCTACACTTTAGACATGGAAATGATGTAAACAAAACAATGGCCTGGGCTTAAAATTTTGGGCCATGCTTGCATGTACGAAAATGCCTGAACACTATACTTCTGCGCGCAAGTATAAACTTCAAAACAAGAAAAAGACCAAGCAATCAATCTCAGTGTACACGAAAAATTGAATTAACCAAAAATGCCTGGCAATATAATTTTTACACCAAAAACAAAGTGGTGAATAAATTAGAAACGAGAGTTTACACTCACCTCAATTTGCTTCAAAAATCAGTTAGCACCAAAGATTCAAGGAAGGAAGAATTTTGGAGCTGCCATTAATAAGTTTTCAGAGCTACAAAAGATGAAGAATGAAAGATGTAGGCTCTTGGAAAATGGGTAAAAGCATACTTTTCTTTTTCAAACTATGTATAAATCAAAATGAAGTAAGCTGGCTAAATATGGTACAAAGCATTTAAGGAAAAACGTGTCCCAGAGAAATAGTACACGGCCTGTACGTAATTGTGATGATGGAGACAAAGCAAAGTGTTCATTATTGGTTTTATAAAACCTTGTGACAGCAAGGCAAAAATGTTTCTACTTTTTGTTTATAAATTGTTTCAACTTTGTGATATCAAAAGCAATGTGTTCACTTGCTTTATAAATTGAAAGTGACAGCACAAGCTAATTAGTTTTACATTGGACTCATATTTTCTTTCACACGTGAAGGCTTATATATAAATATAACACAACTTAGTTATATTTAATGCTACAAGAAATTTTCAATTGACTTTGCAAATGAATTTGCATCATTTTTTTAAGAAAAAAACTCAATTTAAAATTTCTATTTTAAATATTTATTTCGATGGTAATAAAATCGCGGTTGTTACAAACTCCCCCTTATAAAAATTGTGTCCCCGCAATTTTCATACTAGAAGTTGTTTATAACACAAATAATTCATCACAACATAGATAAAAATAAAAAGATGGATAAGAATGCTCACCCTCACCCGAAGAGGAGAGAAAACTAGGATAAGAACGCTCGATGAATTCTTTGGTTTCCAAGTGCAATCTTGGGGTTTGCGGACCATTGAATTTTCACAAGCGGGGCTTCTTTGTTCCGAAGGCGTTTAACCTCCGAAGCTAGCACACGAATAGGATTTTGCACAATAGACAAGTCTAGTGAGATCTCAAGATGTTGCAACATATGAGGATCAATAATAGAATCCGAATCTCGAAGGCATCGAAGCTGGGATACATGAAATACGTCATGAATTCCCGAAAATTGGATAGGTAGCGATACATGAAAAGCAACAGGGCCAACGCATTCCGTAATAGGAAACGGTCCAATATATCGAGGAGCCAATTTCATGGAGCTACTAAATCTCACCACACCCTTCATCGGAGAAACACGAATGAATACATGATCACCAATAGAAAATTCCAAAGGCTTCCAATGATGATCGGCATTAGATTTCTACCTATTCTGAGCCTCTTTCATTCTCTGTCTAATAATCTTCTCAGAAAATTCACGAATATAATCGTGGCCGAGAACTAACTTTTCCCCCGATTCCAAGCAACAAGATGGTGATCGACACGGCCTTCCGTAAAGGGCTTCGAAAGGAGCCATACCGATGTTGGACTGAAAATTGTTGTTATAAGAGAACTCAACTAGAGATAAGTGGTCTTTCCAACTACCACCAAAATCAAGAATGCAAGCGCGCAGGAGATCTTCTAAGACTTGATTCACCCTTTCAGTCTGACCATCAGACTATGGATGATAAGCTGTACTGAGATTGAGCTTAGTGCCTAAAGCTTTCTGAAGGCTCTACCAGAAGCCACTAGTAAAAAGTGGATCTTTGTCGCTAACAATAGAACTAGGCACACCATGAAGTCGAATGACTTCTTTAATAAAAAGCTTAGCCAACAAAGGAGCAGTCCGATTGGACTTGATAGGAATAAAATGGGTTGATTTAGTCAATCGGTCAACAATCACCCAAATACTAGTATGGCCCGACCTCGAACGAGGTAGACCATCAATGAATCCATAGAAATCTGATCCCATTCACCTAATGGAATCTCAAGAGGCTACAAAAGACCACTGGGACACTGGTGTTCTGCTTTAATTAGTTGACAAGTCATGCAACGACTTACATAACTTGCAACATCACACTCATACCCTCCCTAAAGTATAAGCATTTCATGTCAGCATACACCTTACTACTACCCAGATGAATAGTATACTTAGAACGACGACAGTCCTCAAGAATGTCATTTCTAAGATTAGAAACATTAGGCACGATCAACCTACCCTTCTTTCGAATACAACCATGAACATCAATATCGAAATCCTTTAGATCATCACTTCGGGATTTCAATTTACAACTCTGAATAAGATAAGAGATATCTGGATCTTGTTTCTGGGCATCGGCAATGCGATCCAGTAAACTAGGACGAGCTTCCACGCTAAATAAAAGCACGGGAGAATCAAAAACTGAAGGGCGGTCTCTAATATCACAAAGAGATAAAGCTTCCAATATATTCCACTCTGCTAGCATCATGGAAACAACAACTTGCTGCTTGCGACTAAGTGCATCAGCAACTTGATTAACCTTACCAGGGGTATACTGAATATCGAAATCATATGAAGCAAGAAATTCGAGCCAGCGCTGTTGCCTCATATTGAGTTCTTTCTGAGTGAATAAATATTTCAAAGATTTGTGATTAGTGAAGGGAACAAAACACTCGCCCCATAAATAATGCCGCCAAATCTTTAGAGCAAAGACTATAGCGGCTAACTCCAAATCATGGGTAGCATAACAAATCTCGTTAGGCTTTAGTTGTCCAAAAGCATATGCAACTACTCTATCTTTTTGCATGAGAACAGCACCGAATCCATAACCACTGGCATTGGTATAAAAAACAAGATCATGATTCCCTTTGGGAACCACTAAGATAGGAGCATGAGTAAGGAGATCTTTTAACTTCACGAAAGAAGTCTCACACTTATCAGACCAAATAAAAGGAACATCTTTTCTTGTGAGAGTGGTAAGAGGTAAAGCAATACGAGAAAAGTCCTTAATGAACCGACGATAATAACCCGAAAGTCCAAGGAAACTACGGATCTCGGCAACGGTCTCGGGCCTCTTCTAATTCTGAATAGATTCGATCTTGGAAGGATCGACAGAGATACAATCGGAAGAAACAATATGGCTGAGAAACTTCACCCTATTCTCCCAGAAGGGACAATTGGAGAATTTGGCATAAAGCTGATGCTGACGAAGAGTGCTCAAAACAATCTCCAAATGTTGAATATGATCGGCTTCAGATTTGGAATAAATAAGAATATCATCAATGAAAACCAAAACGAACTTATCGAGATATTCCTGGAATGTCCGATTCATAAGATCAACAAAATACGCTGGAGAGTTCATCAAACCGAACAGCATAACAAGCCATTCGTAAGAACCATAACGGGTACGGAATGCTGTAAGAGGAATACTATCTTTCGCAACTCGTAATTGATGAAAACCGGTAGCAAGATCGAGTTGGGAGAAGAGATTAGCGCCACTTAATTGATCGAACATGTCGTCGATCCTAGTTAATGGATACCTATTTTTGACAGTGAGCTCGTTAAGCTTGCGATAACCAATGCAAAGCCTAAAAGTACCATCTGGCTTTTTAACAAAGACAACGGCGACGCCCCAAGGAGATGAGCTAGAATGAATAAATCGCTTGGCTTCCAACTCAGATAATTGTTGCTTGAGTTTCTCATTTTCCTTAGCAGACATCCTCGTGGGAGGACGACTGACAGGATGAGCACCAGAGATAAGATCAATACGGAACTCAATTATCCTCTTCGGCGGCAAACATGAAATAGGCTCGAAGACATCAGAAAAATCATAAACAATCGAAATATTAGCAATGACATCCTCCGATTCGAAGGAAGAAATGAGAGCATTCGAAGTATGATCCATACTTCAAAATATAATAGATAACTGCTCGATAGCATCGGGATGCTTGAGATATAAAGTTCTTTCGGGACATAGGATTTGAACTTCATAACGGACGATCCAATCCATACCCAATATCATATCAAAACCAAGATGATCCATAACATGCAGATTCGCATGAAAGGAGAAATCATAAAGAATAATCTCAACATCAACACACAACAAAACAAGAGTAGCGGATCCACCAATAGGATTCACAATCCTCAAAGGGTCACAAAGACTAACAACATCCAAAGGAATAACATCAACAAGCTCCTTTGACACGAATGAATGTGATGCACCCGTATCAAAAAGAACTCTAGTAGAACGACCATGAAATAAAATAAAACTTTCCAAAATGGAAGCAGTAATACCTTTGGGCTTAGAAGAATCACCCGAAGCTTTAGCAACATTAAGCTTCCCAGATTAGAAACCCTTAGGAGCAATAGGACAATTAGAAACCCAATGACCCTCTTTCTTGTAGTAGCGGCAAATGCAAGGCTTAGGGCAACTACGGAGAAAATGACCCAAAGAACCACAATTATAGCATGCCCTCTGAATAGAAGGTGCACTACTAGGCTGAGAACTAGAGGTAGCTTGCTTCTTCTTCTTCTTGTCGGAAGAAGAATTAGGCCTATGAAATGTAAACCACTTCTTATTGGGGTTCTTAGAAACCTCAACCTCATCACCACTATCACGTTCCTTTTCAACAGCTTTAAGGCAAAGAGCCGAATCAACAAGCTCCTCAAAAGGAAGCTTAAGCTGAAGCAAAAGAACTTTCTTCAAATACTTCTTCAAACCATCAACAAAACGAAGATTCTTCTTATGCGGGGTGTTAATGAACTCAACTCCGTATTTGGACAAAGCCTCATAAGATGCAACATAATTAGAAACAGAGGACTTTCCTTTCTTCAACTCAAGGAAACTACGAGCAAGATTTTCCTTTTCTAATTCAGGAACGAACTTAAGTTCGAAATGTTCCTTAAACTGAATCCATGAGAGAGAGGACTCATCAACTTCCGCAATAAAAAGATCATACCAATCAAGTGCATGCTCTTGCAACATGCTAGATGCCACGAGAATGCGATGATGATCAGAAAGATCCATCCGAGAAAATATGCGCTCATAAGCACGCAACCAAGTCTGAACCTCCAATACACTTTCGATCCCTTGAAAGGCTTGCCTCCAAGGTGGGAATAGTCACTATGCATGTGGGCGAAGGCAGACTTATGAGAGGGAGCTGTGGGAGTAGCAACAGAAGGCTGAGTATCTCGAAATAGCTCCATAAACTGATCAGCTGACATATAGACTCCGTCCGGATGAGAACCACTAGACGGGCCTATAGAAGAACGCTTCCCTCTACCTTTTCCATCCATGGGCTGAGAGAACAAGAGAAGATAAGGTTTAATTAAACAACACACAATTAATATGAAATTCAAAAAATGGAATACTACGGAATATGAGATTTATTCCAAGACATACTCCACATGTTAAAGTGGAAAGAATAGATTAGAAAGACACGAATAAAACCCTCGAATAGTTGTAACGCATGTTCCGTTCTGTTTCTGTACTGTGTTTATTATAATTTATTCCGAATTTCAGCTTTGATACCAAGCTGTGACGCCCCACCTCTATGCTCACAATAACAAAGGTTATTATAAGGAATAACGTCTTCTTTTGCGAAGAATAAGGCTTGTTAGAAGCGACCATCCGTAATTTATGCGTTAGACGAGTATTGATTACATCGATAGGGGTTGTGTAAATTACTCCTTAAGATACATATTCAATTCAAATTTAAAATGAAACTACGGTGGCTTAAGAAAAATTCAGAACAACTTATAATAACAATAACACAAATTAATATAATCACATCAAAACAGAAATATCAGAAATATAGCGGAAGATAAGTCTGGAATACATTCTACAACAATCGATAGCTTACATGAACCAAAGGTACATATACATAGATATCAACATACATGAGACGAGAGTCAATATACCAAAAGTAACACCTCGAAGACTAGACAAAATATGATGTGAAATCCCAAAAGCTGAAGCGGCAACAGAATCAGAGATAGTGATTATCCTGAATAACTCGGTCTGACCCGAGTATTATTTAAAAGAAAATAATAAATGGATCAGTCTAATTTAAACTTAGAAGTGAATGCATCATAAACAACATCAAAGCAAATTAATTATAATCTCGAAGGAGACTATTAAACATATATAATCAGCATAGTTTGAATGAAGAAATCTCATTCAATTTCATCAAATTAAACTCATTAAACTCCATCAAAATCATCTTTCAAATTCAAAATTGAATTCAAAACAGCAATTCACAAAATCTAGAAATCAAAAATAGATAACTAGAAAAATCAACATAAAAGTGGATCGATCCCAGCATATAGCGAGTCTAAGCTATGCCGCACTTGCATCATCATATGGCCGAAGCCTACCAAGTACTGTCATCATAATTTTTGGCGCCCAACAAATGACCCGAATGTCTAGTACTGGTAATTGACCCGAAGGTCCAACATATGGCCCGAAGGTCCAACATAGTAGCTCGAAAGCCCAATAGAATCATCAAAATCATCAAGCAACAGCAAATATTTCAATTAACAAGTCCGGAGTTAACCGAATTAGTAAAAGCGTGGTTCCATACTCCGCATTTTTGCTAAATCGTTTAAATCTCTTCATCATTTCCTTGAAAGTGCAAAATTGTGTATTTTGTATAAATAAAATTTACGTTCTCAAACGGACAAGTCCAGAATTAAGCAAATCAGTAAAAGTAAGGGTTCATTGTCCTCAAATTTGCTAAAGCGTTTAAATTGCTTCCTCATTCTTTTGAAAACACAAACTGTAAAATTTTTGAAAACAATTTTATTTTAAAACGATTTTTAAAACACGTGATTAAAAAAACAACAACTATAGCAATTTCGATGAGGAAATTGCGCATCACAAAACACCGTAAAAACGGATACCAAATCAGCATTGCGGGATAACCGCTTAAAAATTCACTTTTAATTGACAGTTACTGAAGTCAAAATAACAGTAATTTTTATTCATCAAAACAACACGCTTCAAAAATATATCACCGGAGTAAAAATCCGTTATAAAAATAAAGACAACAAAATACGTTCTAAAATCAAACACCGATTCAACATAAATTAAATAGTAGATTGTACTACTATATATGCATCAAAATATAGTACTGCCTGGGAATAAACTCACGCATAAATGTCGTACACAAAAATGAATTACTAAAGATGAAGTGACCTGGCAAGCTACTTGGATTTCATTTTCGATGCACGTAACAAATATAAGGCCAAGAACCTATCTATATATGCGCATGTAGTATGATCGTGAATTACACGACCTGGTGCACGCATATATAAACAAAAATCTGATAAAATTATATACGTGCACACGAATCAAATATGTAGTCTATACATGATTTTCCTACACACCCATTTGCATGCAAATGATAAAAAAAGACTTTGCCTTGATTTTCTTTTGGTGTACACACGTTCAATTATAATCCCGGACTTGTAATTTAACACGCACGTATAAACTTCAAAACAAAAATATATACCTGGGCAACAAATATATATATATATATATATATATATATATATATATATATGCACGTAAGAAGGGCCAACCAAATAATGACCATGACTTACTTTGTGTAATGCAAATTCAACTTGAGTTCATGCAAAGTTCAAACGCACACAATATATGAAGTAAAAATATTTGAGTGTTTCACGCATACAGAATTTACACGAAAATGAAATAAAAAATATATATAGCAACCTGAAAAAATACAAAATGAACTGAACACAATTTTTAAAGAATGCAACTTGTACTTTTTTTTCTTTACAACTTCATGCGTACTCAACCTGGCAACATATAGAATGCAAAAATTGATGTAAACAAAAATAATGTTTTCGCGCACACTCTAAATTTCCACGCGTGCACTATGTAAATAAACAAGAAGACCTGATAGTTGCATTTGATGATTTACTTTAGTACATGCACACTTCATTTTCACTCACTCACAGTACATATGCACTCATGCAACCCATACACTAGTATGCATTATCTACCTGAATCATATTTTCGTATATAACACTTTTATAACTTTAACTTGTTTTCGTGTATCTGTTGCAGAATTCTAATGCTACACTTTAGATATGGAAATGAGGTGAACAAAAAGATGGCCTAGGCTTAAATTTTTGTGGCATGCTTACGTGTACGAAAATGCCTGAACACTATACTTTTGCGCGCAAGTATAAACCTCAAAACAAGAAAAAGACCTAGGAATGAATCTCAGTGTACACGAAAAATTGAATTAACCAAAAATACCTGGCAATATAATTTTTACACCAAAAACAAAGTGGTGAATAAATTAGAAACGTGAGTTTGCACTCACCTCAATTTGCTTCAAAAATCAGTTAGCACCAAAGATTCAAGGAAGCAAGAATTTTGGAGTTGCCATTAATAAGTTTTCAAAGCTACAAAAGATGAAGAATGGAAGATGCAAACTCTTGGAAAATGAGTAAAAGCATACTTTTCTTTTTCAAACTGTGTATAAATAAAAATGAAGTAAGCTGGGTAAATATGGTACAAAGCATTTAAGGCAAAACGTGTCTCAGAGAAATAGTACACGGCCTGTACATAATTGTGACGATGGAGATAAAGCAAGGTGTTCATTATTTGTTTTATAAAACCTTGTGACAACAAGGCAAAAATGTTTCTACTTTTTGTTATTGTTTCAACTTTGTGATATCAAAAGCAATGTGTTCACTTGCTTTATAAACTGAAAGTGACAGCACAAGCTAATTAGTTTTACATTGGACTCATATTTTCTTTCACACGTGAAGGCTTATATGTAAATATAACACAACTTAATTATATTCAATGCAACAAGAAATTTGCAACTGACTTTGCAAATGAATTTGCATCATTTTTTTTAAAACTCAATTTAAAATTTCTATTTTAAATATTTATTTCGACGGTAATAAAATCACGGTTGTTACAAATCGTCTACACTTAAATTGGTAATTGAATTTATGGTTTTCTACCATTGGATCTATGGTATCCCACCAATATAATTGAAGTTTAATTCCTGGTTCTCTCTCATCATTACCAAAGATGGGTTTCAAGACATTCAACCGAATTCAATTACAAAATTACTTTTCACTTACTATAATATGTTAACATAATTATTTGTTAACCTCTGTAAGTAATGTGGATAAACTCCTACACACATTTCAAGTTAACAACGAGGAATGTTGTTTACCTCGTTCTTTTTATGGAAAGGAGATTAGTAAAAAAGATCGGAAGATCTAGCAAATATAAAAATCATAGCACAAGTTATCAAAAAGCTGATTCGGAAACAACATTATAAGAAAGGACTACAAACTAGGTGATATTTAAAAAACATTCATAATTTACATAATTTATGAAATTATTTACAAGTATATGGTACAAAAATATATATTTCACAAACCTTGAGCAGCCTTATCTAGATTTTCGGCAATAAAAGGATAACTGATGTGATGAATTGCAATACGAAGAACTTCCTTAAGCTTCTTTTATTTTTGTCTAATCTTATCGACGTCATCAATAGATTTGATTTGGGTCTTTAATGCATGATTAAAGGATTTGTTTGCACCTTTGAGAATTTTATTTTCCCACTCTAAATTAGCAATAAAGTTTATGAAGAAGATACTTTTCACATTCAAGTTTCTGAATCCTAGTTGCATACTCCTTTATGCACTGCGAGTATCTCACTTTTTGTTGTTCATTGAAATATTCCATCATCTCGAATTTAACTTTCCTGCACCATTCTCCTACTACCTTCTCATCTAAGCCAGGAGGAGGAATAGCTGTAGTAGGAAACTTTTGGATGGTAAAGGAAGTAGACCTTATTGATTTTGTGATAGATGAAATAATCGGAGAAGTTGGTAAATCAGTGTTTGAAATGTTATTCCCCATAATGAATTCTAGCGATTCACACTAAGCTTGACTATCTTTTAACTTAATTTCCGAATCACTTATTTGCTAGAGAAGTTCGAACATCTTATGGTTAAAAATAATTGAAGGATTTGATTTAATTTGGCGCTTCGACATCGAAATTGTTTTATTCGTACTCTTAATGTCCGCCTCAAGATTGGCTATCTAATCATTGAGATTTCTAATGATTGTCTTTTGAAGCAAATACCTTATGTGGCATTCTATAGCTTTGGTATTGTGTTGAAAGAGAGTAAATAAAGGATCATTAAGGAGTACTCTCTTTTCAATGTATGCTAACAACCTATCTCTGATGGTAATGAAACGAGATGGTGATTCTCACAAGAGCGGGGTTATAGATAACTGTAACTCCTATTTAAACAAACAAAAAAGAAAACAAATTCAAGACTCGAATAATCAATCTCTTTATTATAACAATAAAGGATTACAACTTAAGTAGAAATGAAATAAAAGGTACATTTTCATTGGACATTTCTTTCACACTTAATGTTGAGAGATGGCCATTTTGACATTATCAAGGAATTAGCCGAAAGGGTAACCGTTGAATCAAAAGGGACATTAAATCCTTCCGAGGCAATTACTAGAGAATATTTGTTATAGTCCCACTCCCAGTAGGTGGACTATCATGACCACATATCAATTTGGTATGATATGTCTGAATTTCTTTAATGAGCTTTTCTTTTTCTTCACCAAGAAAATTAAAACAAAGATGAGGATGTTCCATGTAAAGTCTTTGCAAATCTCTAAAAAGCAATATCTGGCTAATTTTGAAGATTTCAAAAGTAATGCCTTTTCTAGATATTCTCTTCTTAGTTTAACAAACTTGCTTAAATAGTCTCTAGAAACAAAGTATAAAAGAAAATTAGAGTGAGAATACACAAACCAATATTATTACATAATTAGGAATGATCATTTTTCTCATACAAAATTGACATCTTAATTCTAAAACAAATTTTTCCTTATAAAATTTAAGTTTCTCAAGAGGCAATTCATGTGGAATCGATTTGACTCGTGGTAAATTCCAGCAGGCTTCCGGATGTGGATTAGATCCAAATTCATCCAAATATCTCTTGTGTAAATGCCTAAGTAGGCCCCAATAAAATCACCGACATATGAAAAATCTATAGTTGGATGCCTGCAATAGGCTTTATACAAGAAGTCTATAAGGATATTCCACTCTTCAACCAACATCTGAATGAGCGTAATTAACTCTCGATTCTCTTCCAAAAGGCTCTGATATCGAAGGCATGCCCTCCTTAACATGGGGCAGCTTCTCGATCTTTGAAAAATGCTAATACTGTCGTACTTATACAAAGTATATGATCCTTATCGGAGAGGATATTATGTTCTTTTAATGCTTATCTAACTCTCCATACAAGTTTTTTCTGCTTGCTTTCTTTAAAGCTTGGTTTTATAAGGGTGAATGGATTCCCTCCTAAACTATTAGAAGTGAAAGTAATTTAGACAAAGAATCCCATACCCGAGAAATGGGAATTGTGGTTTGAGGAACCTGTTTTTTCTCTCTTTGTTCTTTAACATTTATGTTCACAGTCTTGTGATATCCCGGAAATTTTGACAATAACAATTTAATAATTTATGTCAAAATTTAATTGATTTGACGATATTGTTAATAATGAATTTGAATTAAATTTAATAATCTTCTTTAAAATAAATATTTACTGATAATCTATCTTTTAAAATCTAATAAATAGTTTTCTATTTGTAATGTATATATATTTGTATATATTGTAAATAGACAATCTTTGTTTTAAAATTTAATAATAAAGGCATGTTTTCCAATTCTAATATTTTTGGCAATTCATAAATTTGATTTAATATTAGGTCATTAAATAAATAACTATATGACTTTAAAATACTCAAGATAATTTTAATTATTATAGCTTACTTTAAATTTAAACAAAAAGATTATTTTGTCTTTTTAAAATATAGCTGATGAAATAAGTATTTATTAAATAAGAGACAAATTCTTTTATGAATTATTTTAATTTAATCATGAGTGATATTTAAACAATATTAATGATGTAATGTTTTTACAAATGGATTTTTAATACAAATAGAAATTGTTATTTTAAATTTATTTATATATATGTGTGTGTGTGTATTTTGGGAAGCTATGATTTGTAAATTTAAAATAAAATAAACTTTATAACTATTAAACTTAAATATAAATCAAATATATGGTTATAAACATAAGAAATATGATATTAACATAAGTATAAACATATATAATAATATGTACTTGAAGTATGAAAACTACAAGACAAGAAAAAAAATGTATGTAGATGATAGGGAAGAATAAAACAAAGCAAAAGAAAAATCTATCAACATCAAAATAAATATCTATATACAAGACAAAAGTATATATGCAAGTAAGAGTAAAAAGATACAAACCAGGCTCGTAATATTTGTTGCCCGCAAAATAACATACAAGGCAAGTACAAGTAAGAAAAGATACAAACCAGGCAAGCAAAAGGAAACATCAACATATAAAAGAAGATAAGCATTGAAATAAGACAAAAGAAAAGAAAAATAAATCATAAACTGGCAAAGTAATATGTATGAAACCTGAAATAGTATGCAAGGCAAAATATAAACAAAGTAAAATAAAAAGATCGCCACACACAAACCAGACAAGCAAAAGGAAGAAACATCTACATATACAAAATGGGTAAACATGAAACATAAAGTACTGAAGCATTTAATGCTTTCATCTCAGCAAACAATGAGGTCAATTCAAATTATGTAAAAAAATCAATTCAGCCTCCAAAATTAAAAAAATCTTGCCTGATAAAACAAAAAGGTAAGAAAAGCTTGTTCCAGTAACACCTACCCCCCTTATACAAACTCTTCTATATATATCCTCTTATCTGCATTTGTTCATTTCATAGTAAACCAGAGAAATATGTACAGCAAGCATATCCATTTTTACAAACATTAAACATCATTCAAATAAACTAAAACAAGGAGGTTTAAAGGAAATCAAAGCAAGACACAGTTTTTAAGTTAAATCTGTTGCAAGCTTTCATGTTTTCAAATACAAGTCTTTGGAATCAAAAACAAAAGCATGCAACTTTCATTTCAGTTTCAAAGGGGCCTCTGCATTTTTAGGTGAGTAACATCATTTTCTTTTAAATCTAAGAATGAATATGGTTACATGCTTTCTATGATAAATATTGTGGTATGTATATATGTAAATGAGATCTGCTTGTGCATGTTTATTTCCATATAAACATTCTCTATTTAGTTTCCAGTTTTCCTGTTTTAGATTTAAATTCATATTCTCTTCAGTTAATTGTTATTAGGACTTTGTTACAAACAAAAGTTGTTTGATTTATTATGAATTTATGTTTAGAAGCTTGATTAAGTTAAATTTCAAGTCTGAGTGTCTCAGGAATATAAAAAACAACAGTGTGTGATAAACAAAGTAAAATCTCAAACTTGTAATTTATAGATTCAACATTATAATTTGGAAACAACAACTATAATATGATTTTTGAACTAAACATCATAATTTTTAGTTTGGGTTTTAAGGTGTAGTTCTGGTTTGAACGAAATATGAGAATTTGGGTTTTTCTGGTGAACAAGTGGACTGGAGAGGTCGGGGTTCTTCTGGTCGATGGAGGAGTGATCATAGATGCTAGGAAAAATAGGTGATGGTAATGAAGCTCACCAAGAAAGATGTGGAATTGGTTTTTCCTCGAGAAACCTAGTTTTTTGCAGTAGTTTTAGTTTCGTCTCGTTCGATGATCAGAGGCGATCGAGTGCAGCGAGCTTCAGGGAGGTGGAAGTTGACGTGAAGAGGTAGGCAACGCTAGAGTTTCAGACGTGACGATGGTCGGAGCATGGCGAACGAGACGTTTCCAGGTTGAGGTGGAGATGCGCTTAGGTTTCCAGGTTTGGTTATTAAACTCGAATTTGATTTCGAGTCGAGTTGAGGGATTTCTGATGATCGAGTTGGGTTTTGGAGATGCCAGTGGACGTGGGAAGATGGCCGCCGATGGTCGGAAACGACCGAGGCTGTTGGGCATGTGCACAGTGCACATTTGTGTTGATGCTTGTTGTTTCTGGGTTTGATCAGGATGGAACTCGAGTTTACTCGAGTAGTTCGAGTATCTTACTCGAAGTATTTAGGGTTTTGTCTCGAGTATTAGCAGGCTTGGTGAAGTTGTGTTGCGGGGGATTGTTGCTCGAGTTTCACTCGAGTGATTCGAGTGTTGGACTCGAAGAAATTTTGGGTTTTACTCCAAGAAGTTTTTGTTTATCTCGGGTATTTTAGCTACAGGTTTTTAAACCTGTAAGTTTTATGAAATTTTTAAAACTGGGTTTTTAAATGAAAAATAGATATTTAAACAAGGTTTAAATCAAGTTAAGTTTGGTTTCAAAGTAGTTTGAATCTCAGTTTTTAAATAAATAAAGTTTTTTTAAAATTGTTTTAAACAAATTTGAATGATAAAGTGAATTTTTAAATTTGATTTGAATTCAAAATGAAATCGTGTTTAAATTCTTTTAATCTTCTATTTTAAGATAATTATTCTTTAAGTTGTAAAATAAAAAGGAGTTTGGAATTATTTTAAACTTGTTAAGATTAATTTGATTTCATTTTAAATCTTAAATTTAAAATGAAATTTAAAAGTAAATGTAAATTAAATTGTTTTAAATACCTTATTAATGATAAATTGATCATTAAATAGAAAAAGGTTTCAAAGATTTAAGGATTTGTAATTATTAAGTTAACTAAATGGATAATTAATGACTAGAATTAATTAACTTAGAAATTAAGAGTTTAAATTTTTTTAAGTAAGATATAAGTTAATTAATTTAAGGTAAATTAATTGGTAATTAAGAATCATTGATTAAATAAGGTCTAATTTTTAATTAATGATTGGTAATCAATTAATGAATTAATTAAGGATTAATTAATGAGTGATTAATATTAATTAAAATGTAATTGATAATAAATCTTAGTTAATTAACTGAGGGAAAGTAATTAAAGAATTATAAATAGTTAATGAAGGTCATTAACTAAGATTATGAAATAATCAATTAATGGGATTAATTTTAATAATTAATTAAATTATTATTTAAAATAAGCAATTATGGATTGTTAAGCATAATAACAAAATGGAGGTAATTAAGGAATTAATTACTCATTGTAATTAATTCAGTTTAATATGGATGGTTTAAGTTAGTTAATTAAGTGTAATTAATTTAAATAATCATATGATGATGAGATAAGTATAATTACTTAGGGAAGTAATTAATGATAATTACTGGATGTAATTAACCAAGGGTGATTTAATAGTGAAAGTAATTAGAATATAATTACTTTGCATAATTAATCGAGGGATTAATTTAAAACAAATTAATTAAGATGGATTAGAAATCATTAATTAATATAAGTAATGATGAATTTAAGAATTGATCAATTAAGATAAATTAACTGATAATAAGTAATTAAAAAGAAATTAATTAGTGTAATTAAAGATTTAAGTAATTAATTGTAGTTAATCAGTTGAATAAGAAATTAAAGGTTAATTTCTATATTTAGTTAAGGTTAATTAATTTGTGAAAATAAATTAAAGGATAATTACTGGGATGTAAGAGTGATTAATTAAATTGAATAATTGGATGATGAGAAATTAATTGATGGACAATTAATTAATAGATATATAAGCAGGATTTAAAATGGAAAAGTAATTAATTTAATTTACTTTAAATTAATTAGAGATGATATTATTAATTTAATTCATTTTAAATTAATTATAGCTGATATGATTGCTTATATATGGATTGATGATATTGGTTACTTTGAATAGATTGAGATCTCAAATATGAGATTAATGAATGCTATGTGATAGGTTTCTATTGTGATGATAATATAGATTATCTGTTTATGTTGATGTTGATTATCTATTATGATATTGTGAATTATCTATCTGTGTGTATATGGATAATTGAACTGAATTGTTTTAAACTTTAAAACAACTTGGCCTTAAAAGATCCATTTTGGATTCGATGAGACCGGGATCGGGTTTTCCATATTTGGAAGTCCAAAAACCACATCGATCCAAATTAACGATGGGTCGTGAATCTGAAGTGAAGATGAGGTTCAGAATGCAAGGGTTATCGTCGTTAACTCTGAGGGTGATTCCAAAATGAGTGTAACGAGATAATGCCTTCGGTTTCGTTCGAACCCAGAACGAACTTTTATGGATTGAATGCTTTTAGAACATCGTCAGGTAGGCGATGAGCATTATAAGAGATGTGTTCTCTAAAGGTAATCGTAGCCTAAAGCCTCATCAACCGGGAATGGCTAAAACAGGGGAGGTGCAGCAAGGTTAGGTGGGTCATGCCCAAGCAGGACAAGATTTTCCCCTGTCTAGATGTCCCTTTTTATTCGGCTGTGTGGACAGTTATGAGCTCCAACTGTCGGGGTTGTCTTGTTCGCGACTGTTCAGTAAGGAATGGTTCCGGCCTTGTGTTGCAAGGGAGCGGGCGTACTCCTCGGTACATTGATCTAGGCCACGTACTGTGACGGGCAGTACCCCAGTAGCCCTGCCATCGTATGGAATCCTTGATCCAATAAGTGCCAACGGTTTTGATTTTATTACCCACTTTGTGGCTAGTAGCTGGAATTTAATGAATGTAACAATTTCGGCTATTTTCTATTTACTTGAAAACCCTAGACCTATTATAATACCACTGAATTTCCTATCAAATGTTTTGGTTAGCGTAAGGTAAAAACTTACCCATGTTTATTTGTGGGGAGTCTTATGTGATACACTTTGTTTCAAAAATATTTTCAAACTTAAGCAACTTTAACCTGTTACTCATACCAGACCTATGTCTGACCCGGAGTTTATTTCTGTTTTTCCTAAACTCTCGGGTACTCAAATTTTTACGAGTAGCCAAGAGATTCAGGTTAGCTTTGACGAATTCTGGAGGAGCAATGGAGCAGGAGGCTTCTACGTTGTAGATATATATATATATATATATATATATATATATAGTGTTCCGCTGTGTTGGTATCTATGTGTTGTATTGTGTATTGAGTTGTATAACTAGACAGGTGTTTATAACTGTCTAGTATGTGATGTATTACCTGTGTAACTCTGATGGATGTTGTATATTATGTAAATACTTATGTGATTAATATAATTTATCCATTTTGCTATGAGATTCTGATGATGTTGTTCTTTCTTCTTTATCTTTTCTATTTTCGCATCCTTTTCTTTCTTCAAGATGAAACGGATTTCTGGGGTCAGAAACCCGGGCCGTTTCAGTTGGTATCAGAGCGCTAGGTTGAGTGAATACCTAGGCTCTTGAGTGATTTCTATCTTGAGAGAGAGTATTTGTAATTTTGATATATAAATATATTTATATTCATTTCTACCTATTTGTTGGGTTATCTGTCCGGTTTATCCAATATAAGTTATAAAGGTAGATAGGGTAGTGTTGTATGTAACCCGACTACCAATGGTTGGAGTTTGAATATTTGAGGTTGGAAGTATATTTGTCGAAACTGTAGACCTATTACCGTTTCGAGTGAGCTTTGGGTGGTGTAAGGATTTCATCGATCTCTGAAGGAAACCTGTTAAGGTTCGGAGTTCACTTTTGAAGCATAAGTTTGGATGAGCTAGAGTTTGGACCCATCGGATTGGCATGAGTAAGTCCGGATATCTTACCACAGGATGTAGTAGCTGTGTAATGAGACACAGTGACTATGGAAGTCTCCGAAGATGTTTCTTTGGAATCAGTTAAGGAGGTGTATCTGCTTCGGTGTTGGGACTTAGTTCAGTAGAATGTTTCTGTTTGGTTCGAGGTCCGAGTTCCTTGAAGAACTTTGGATAGGAAGTTTTAGCATCTGTGGCAGCAGTGCAGCTTGGAATGTTCTCGGTGTTGGCAAGAGATCTTCTGGCTTAGCAGTTTTTCTGGAATGGAATTCAGAAATAATTAGGTGGACCCGTTTCTTCAATGAATTGGCTAATTAAGTGTAGGCTGTTCTATTTGGTAAAGAGAGAACAGTTTTTCTTTGGTAGTGGGCTAGATTGATCGCAACAGTGACTTGCGATTGTTTGAGTGTTCTCTTGGGTTATCTGATTTTTTTGGATGTCTTCAGGAAGTTAGAATTTGTCCGTGTCTAGAGATTGAGTTTCGTATCTACTGGATTCCAGGAATGGTACCGATGGTTCAGCTTAGTAGTAGGATGATTTCTGGAGAATGAGTTTGGTGAAGCAGCTAGAGTTTTGGAGGAACTTCTGAGTTTCTTTTAAGGATCTATTGAACCATAGTTCTTAGATGTGTTGTCCAGTTTGTCCTCGTGATCATCATCAGCATTTTCATCTGCTCGGTCAGAGTTGCGCATTGGAAGCATGGTGGCAGCTGTTTGGTGTGGAAACAACTAGAATTTGTAGTGTTTTGGATTAGAGAGTTTCTACAGGAAAAATTTTAGGATCTGAGGCCAAATTGGAGTACACCTGTTTTTATCTTTTCCAGATGGGAGAAGTGAGATCAGTTTTTAGATTTGGAATGGAGTTTGTGTTCTGAGTTTTGGTCGATCTTGGAAAGATCATTTTGTTGGATTGTCTTTGGTTCAGTTGTTTCTAAGGACATCAGCAAGTGTTGAGCTGATCAGGAAGGATGTAGGCAGCCCAGGATCATCCGAAGAGTATTGTGAATAAAAGACGGAGATTCGTAGTTAGAGACTTTGTTGTTGGGGTTTTCTTCGATCAATGGGAACTATAAGATTGGATAAGATTGGGAAGCTAGTTCCGAGATATTTGGATCTTTTTTTGTTGTTCTTTTTAGAATTAGTAATTAGTCTTCAGGAGTGGATTGCCAGTTTGGATAGCTGGAATTCGGAGTGTTTCACATATCGCTGAGAGAGTACGTGTATGAGCTATCTCTGATTGTAGAACCAGCAGTTCAGGGAATTTCGGTTGTTGAGTCAGACTTGAGTTTGGTCTGACATTTTGATTTGTTTTGTAGATCTAGATGAGTGGGAACTCTGTAGCTTAGTAGTAGTATTGGTTATTTGAACTCTGTAGGGCGAGTATCCCGCTATTTATATTTGGGGAAACTCGAGAAAATTCTATTTAGAATTTTATCTGGACAATTAGATTTATAGATTGGATGAATTGGTTGTTATGGTTGCTAGCATATGATTGATATATGCCTGTGTTTTAAAATTAAATCTTTAATTAGATTATTAAATTACCTTTTTTTTAAATTTCGGGGACGAAATTCTTTTAAGGGGGAGGAATGTGATATCCCGGAAATTTTGACAATAACAATTTAATAATTTATGTCAAAATTTAATTGATTTGACGATATTGTTAATAATGAATTTGAATTAAATTTAATAATCTTCTTTAAAATAAATATTTACTGATAATCTATCTTTTAAAATCTAATAAATTGTTTTCTATTTGTAATGTATATATATTTGTATATATTGTAAATAGACAATCTTTGTTTTAAAATTTAATAACAAAGGCATGTTTTCCAATTCTAATATTTTTGGCAATTTAGAAATTTGATTTAATATTAGGTTATTAAACAAATAACTATATGACTTTAAAATACTCAAGATAAGTTTAATTATTATAGCTTAAGTTTAAATTTAAACAAAAAGGTTGTTTTGTCTTTTTAAAATATAGCTGATGAAATAAGTATTTATTAAATAAGAGACAAATTCTTTTATGAATTATTTTAATTTAATCATGAGTTATATTTAGACAATGTTAATCATGTAATGTTTTTACAAATGGATTTTTAATACAAATAGAAATTGTTATTTTAAATTTATATATATATATATGTATGTATGTATGTATGTATGTATGTATGTATTTTGGGAAGCTATGATTTGTAAATTTAAAATAAAATAAACTTTATACTATTAAACTTAAATATAAATCAAATATATGGTCATAAACATAAGAACTATGATATTAACATAAGTATAAACATATATAATAATATGTACTTGAAGTATGAAAACTACCAGATAGGAAAAAAAATGTATGTAGATGATAGGCAAGAATAAAACAAAGCAAAAGAAAAATCTATCAACATCAAAATAAATATCTATATACAAGACAAAAGTGTATATGCAAGTACAAGTAAAAAGATACAAACCAGGCTTGTAATATTTGTTGCCTGCAAAATAACATACAAGGCAAGTACAAGTAAGAAAAGGTACAAACCAGGCAAGCAAAAGGAAACATCAACATATAAAAGAAGATAAGCATTGAAATAAGACAAAAGAAAAGAAAAATAAATCATAAACTGGCAAAGTAATATGTATGAATCCTGAAATAGTATGCAAGGCAAAATATAAACAAAGTAAAATAAAAAGATCTCCACACACAAACCAGACAAGCAAAAGGAAGAAAGATCTACATATACAAAATTGTAAACATGAAACATAAAGTACTGAAGCATTTAATGCTTTCAACTCAGCAAACAATGAGGTCAATTCGAATTGTGTAAAAAAATCAATTCAGCCTCCAAAATTAAAAAAGTCTTGCCTGATAAAACAAAAAGGTAAGAAAGGCTTGTTCCAGTAACACCTACCCCCCTTATACAAACTCTTCTATATATATCCTCTTATCTGCATTTGTTCATTTCACAGTAAACCATAGAAATATGTACAACAAGCATATCCATTTTTACAAACATTAAACATCATTCAAATAAACTAAAACAAGCAGGTTTAAAGGAAATCAAAGCAAGACACAGTTTTCAAGTTAAATCTGTTGCAAGCTTTCATGTTTTCAAATACAAGTCTCTGGAATCAAAAACAAAAGCATGCAAATTTCATTTCAGTTTCAAAGGGGCCTCTGCATTTTTAGGTGAGTAACATCATTTTCTTTTAAATCTAAGAATGAATATGCTTACATGCTTTCTGTGATAAATATTGTGGTATGTATATATGTAAATGAGATCTCCTTGTGCATGTTTATTTCCATATAAACATTCTCTGTTTAGTTTCCAGTTTTCCTGTTTTAGATTTAAATTCATATTCTCTTCAGTTAATTGTTATTAGGACTTAGTTACACACAAAAGCTGTTTGATTTATTATGAATTTATGTTTAGAAGCTTGATTAAGTTAAATTTCAAGTCTGAGTGTCTCAGGAATATAAAAAACAACAGTGTGTGATAAACAAAGTAAAATCTCAAACTTGTAATTTATAGATTCAGCATTATAATTTGGAAACAACAACTATAATATGATTTTTGAACTAAACATCATAATTTTTAGTTTGGGTTTTAAGGTGTAGTTCTGGTTCGAACAAAATATGAGAATTTGGGTTTTTCTAGTGAACAAGTGGACTGGAGAGGTCGGGGTTCTTCTGGTCGATGGAGGAGAGATCATAGATGCTAGGAAAAATGGGTGATGGTAATGAAGCTCACCAAGAAAGATGCGGCAGTGGTTTTTCCTCGAGAAACCTAGTTTTTTGCAGTAGTTTTGGTTCGTCTCGTTCGATGATCAGAGGCGATCGAGTGCAGCGAGCTTCAGGGAGGTGGAAGTTGACGTGAAGAGGGAGGCGACGCCGGAGTTTTAGACGTGACGATGGTCGGAGCGTGGGGAACGAGACGTTTCCAGGTTGAAGTGGAGATGCGCTTAGGTTTCCAGGTTTGGTTATTAAACTCGAATTTGATTTCGAGTCGAGTTGAGGGATTTCTGATGATCGAGTTGGGTTTTGGAAATGCCAGTGGACGTGGGAAGATGGCCGTCGATGGTAGGAATCGACCGAGGCTGTTGGGCATGTGCACAGTGCACATTTGTGTTGATGCTTGTTGTTTCTGGGTTTGATCAGGATGGAACTCGAGTTTACTCGAGTAGTTCGACTATCTTACTCAAAGTATTTAGGGTTCTGTCTCGAGTATTAGCAGGCCTGGTGAAGTTGTGTGCAAGGGGATTGTTGCTCGAGTTTCACTCGAGTGATTCGAGTGTTGGACTCGAAGAAATTTGGGGTTTTGCTCGAAGAAGTTTTTGCTTATCTCGGGTATTTTAGCTACAGGTTTTAAAACCTGTAAGTTTTATGAAATTTTTAAAACTGGGTTTTTAAATGAAAAATAGATATTTAAACAAGGTTTAAATCAAGTTAAGTTTGGTTTCAAAGTAGTTTGAATCTCAGTTTTTAAATAAATAAAGTTTTTTTAAAATTGTTTTAAACAAATTTGAATGATAAAGTGAATTTTTAAATTTGATTTGAATTCAAAATGAAATCGTGTTTAAATTCTTTTAATCTTCTATTTTAAGATAATAATTCTTTAAGTTGTAAAATAAAAAGGACTTTGGAATTGTTTTAAACTTGTTAAGATTAATCTGATTTCATTTTAAATCTTAAATTGAAAATGAAATTTAAAAGTAAATGTAAATTAAATTGTTTTAAATACCTTATTAATGATAAATTGATCATTAAATAGAAAAAGGTTTTAAAGATTTAAGGATTTGTAATTATTAAGTTAACTAAATGGATAATTAATGACTAGAATTAATTAACTTAGAAATTAAGAGTTTAAATTTATTTAAATAAGATATTAGTTAATTAATTTAAGGTAAATTAATTGGTAATTAAGAATCATTGATTAAATAAGGTCTAATTTTTAATTAATGATTGGTAATCAATTAATGAATTAATTAAGGATTAATTAATGAGTGATTAATATTAATTAAAATGTAATTGATAATAAATCTTAGTTAATTAACTTAGGGAAAGTAATTAAAGAATTATAAATAGTTAATGAAGGTCATTAACTAAGATTATGAAATAATCGATTAATGGGATTAATTTTAATAATTAATTAAATTATTATTTAAAATAAGCAATTGTGGATTGTTAAGCATAATTACTAAATGGAAGTAATTAAGGAATTAATTACTCATTGTAATTAATTCAGTTTAATATGAATGGTTTAAGTTAGTTAATTAAGTTTAATTAATTTAAATAATCATATGATGATGAGATAATTATAATTACTTAGGGAAGTAATTAATGATAATTACTGGATGTAATTAACCAAGGGTGATTTAATAGTGAAAGTAATTGGAATATAATTACTTTGCATAATTAATCGAGGGATTAATTTAAAACAAATTTATTAAGATGGATTAGAAATCATTAATTAATATAAGAAATGATGAATTTAAGAATTGATCAATTAAGATAAATTAACTGATAATAAGTAATTAAAATAAATTAATTGGTGTAATTAAAGATTTAAGTAATTAATTATAGTTAATCAATTGAATAAGAAATTAGAGGTTAATTTCTGCATTTAGTTAAGGTTAATTAATTTGTGAAAATAAATTAAAGGATAATTACTAGGATGTGACAGTGATTAATTAAATTGAATTATTGGATGATGAGAAATTAATTGATGGACAATTAATTAATAGATATATAAGCAGGATTTAAAATGGTAAAGTAATTAATTTAATTTGCTTTAAATTAATTAGAGATGATATTATTAATTTAATTCATTTTAAAATTAATTATAGCTGATGTGATTGCTTATATATGGATTGATGATATTGGTTACTTTGAATAGATTGAGATCTCAAATATGAGATTAACGAATGCTATGTGATAGGTATCTATTGTTATGATAATATAGATTATCTGTTTATGTTGATGTTGATTATCTATTATGATATTGTGAATTATCTATCTGTGTGTATATGGATAATTGAACTGAATTGTTTTAAACTTTAAAACAACTTGGCCTTAAAAGATACATTTTGGATTCGATGAGACCGGGATCGGGTTTTCCATATTTGGAAGTCCAAAAACCACATCGATCCAAATTAACGATAGGTCGTGAATCTGAAGTGAAGATGAAGGTTCAGAATGCAAGGGTTATCGTCGTTAACTCTGAGGGTGATTCCAAAATGAGTGTAACGAGATAATGCCTTCGGTTTCTTTCGAACCCGGAACGAACTTGTATGGATTGAATGCTTTCAGAACATCGTCTGGTGGGCGATGAGCATTATAAGAGATGTGTTCTCTAAAGGTAATCGCAGCCTCAAGCCTCATCAACCGGGAATGGCTAAAATAAGGGAGGTGCAGCAAGGTTAGGTGGGTCATGCCCAAGCAGGATAAGATTTTCCCCTGTCTAGATGTCCCTTTTTATTTGGCTGTGTGGACAGTTGTGAGCTCCAACTGTCGGGGTTGTCTTGTTCAGGACTGTTCAGTAAGGAATGGTTCCGGCCTTGTGTTGCAGGGGAGCGGACGTACTCCTCGATACGTTGATCAAGGCCACGTACTGTGACGGGCGGTACCCCAGTAGCCCTGCCATCGTATAGAATCCACGATCCAATAAGTGCCAATGGTTTTGATTTCATTACCCACTTTGTGGCTAGTAGATGGAATTTAATGAATGTAACAATTTCGGCTATTTTCTATTTACTTGAAAACCTTAGACCTATTATAATATCACTGAATTTCCTATCAAATGTTTTGGTAAGCGTAAGGTAAAAACTTACCCATGTTTATTTGTGGGGAGTCTTACGTGGTACCCTTTGTTTCAAAAATATTTTCAAAGTTAAGCAACTTTAACCTGTTGCTCATACCAGACCCATGTCTGACCCGGAGTTTATTTCTGTTTTTCCTAAACTCTCGGGTACTCAAATTTTTACGAGTAGCCAAGAGATTCAGGTTAGCTTTGACGAATTCTGGAGGAGCAATGGAGCAGGAGGCTTCTACGTTGTAGATATATATATAGTGTTCCGCTGTGTTGGTATCTCTGTGTTGTATTGTGTACTAAGTTGTATAACTCGACAAGTGTTTATAACTGTCTAGTATGTGATGTATTACCTGTGTAACTCTGATGGATGTTGTATATTATGTAAATACTTGCGTGACTAATATAACTTATCCATTTCGCTGTGAGATTCTGATGATGTTGTTCTTTCTTCTCTATCTTTTCTATTTTTGCATCCCTTTCTTTCTTCAAGATGAAACAGATTTCTGGGGTCAGAAACCCGGGCCGTTTCAGTTGGTATCAGAGCGCTAGGTTGAGTGAATACCTAGGCTCTTGAGTGGTTTCTATCTTGAGAGAGCGCATTTGTAATTTTGATATATAAATATATTTATATTCATTTCTACCTATTTGTTGGGTTAGCTGTCCGGTTTATCCAATATAAGTTATAAAGGTAGATAGGGTAGTGTTGTGTGTAACACGACTACCAATGGTTGGAGTTTGAATATTTGAGGTTGGAAGTATATTTGTCAAAACTGTAGACCTATTACCATTTCGAGTGAGCTTTGGGTGGTGTAAGGATTTCATCGATCTCTGAAGGAAACCTGTTAAGGTCCGGAGTTCACTTTTGAAGCATAAGTTTGGACGAGCTAGAGTTTGGACCCGTCGGATTGGCATGGGTAAGTCCGGATATCTCACCTCAGGATGTAGTAGCTGTGTTATGAGACACAGTGACTATGGAAGTCTCCGAAGATGTTTCTTTGGAATCAGTTAAGGAGGTGTATCTGCTTCGGTGTTGGGACTTAGTTCAGTAGAATGTTTCTGTTTGGTTCGAGGTCCGAGTTCCTTGAAAAACTTTGGATAGGAAGTTTTAGCATCTGTGGCAGCAGTGCATCTTGGAATGTTCTCGGTGTTGGCAAGAGATCTTCTGGCTTAGCAGTTTTTCTGGGATGGAATTCAGAAATAATTAGGTGGACCTGTTTCTTCGATGAATTGGCTAATTACGTGTAGGCCGTTCTGTTTGGTAAAGGGAGAATAGTTTTTCTTTGGTAGTGGGCTAGATTGATCGCAACAGTGACTTGCGATTGTTTGAGTGTTCTCTTGGGTTATCTTATTTTTTGGATGTCTTCAGGAAGTTAGAATTTGTCCATGTCTAGAGATTGAGTTTCGTATCTACTGGATTCCAGGAATGGTACCGATGGTTCAGCTTAGTAGTAGGATGATTTCTGGAGAATGAGTTTGGTGAAGCAGCTAGAGTTTTGGAGGAACTTCTGAGTTTCTTTTAAGGATCTATTGAACCATAGTTCTTAGATGTGTTGTCCAGTTTGTCCTCGTGATCATCATCAGCATTTTCATCTGCTCGGTCAGAGTTGCGCATTGGAAGCATGGTGGCAGCTGTTTGGTGTGGAAACAACTAGAATTTGTAGTGTTTTGGATTAGAGAGTTTCTACAGGAAAAATTTTAGGATCTGAGGCCAAATTGGAGTACACCTGTTTTTATCTTTTCCAGATGGGAGAAGTGAGATCAGTTTTTAGATTTGGAATGGAGTTTGTGTTCTGAGTTTTGGTCGATCTTGGAAAGATCATTTTGTTGGATTGTCTTTGGTTCAGTTGTTTCTAAGGACATCAGCAAGTGTTGAGCTGATCAGGAAGGATGTAGGCAGCCCAGGATCATCCGAAGAGTATTGTGAATAAAAGACGGAGATTCGTAGTTAGAGACTTTGTTGTTGGGGTTTTCTTCGATCAATGGGAACTATAAGATTGGATAAGATTGGGAAGCTAGTTCCGAGATATTTGGATCTTTTTTTGTTGTTCTTTTTAGAATTAGTAATTAGTCTTCAGTAGTGGATTGCCAGTTTGGATAGCTGGAATTCGGAGTGTTTCACATATCGCTGAGAGAGTACGTGTATGAGCTATCTCTGATTGTAGAACCAGCAGTTCAGGGAATTTCGGTTGTTGAGTCAGACTTGAGTTTGGTCTGACATTTTGATTTGTTTTGTAGATCTAGATGAGTGGGAACTCTGTAGCTTAGTAGTAGTATTGGTTATTTGAACTCTGTAGGGCGAGTATCCCGCTATTTATATTTAGGGAAACTCGAGAAAATTCTATTTAGAATTTTATCTGGACCATTAGATTTGTAGATTGGATGAATTGGTTGTTATGGTTGCTAGCATATGATTTATATATGCCTGTGTTTTAAAATTAAATCTTTAATTAGATTATTAAATTACCTTTTTTTTAAATTTCGGGGACGAAATTCTTTTAAGGGGGGAGGAATGTGATATCCTGGAAATTTTGACAATAACAATTTAATAATTTATGTCAAAATTTAATTGATTTGACGATATTGTTAATAATGAATTTGAATTAAATTTAATAATCTTCTTTAAAATAAGTATTTACTGATAATCTATCTTCTAAAATCTAATAAATTGTTTTCTATTTGTAATGTATAAATATTTGTATATATCGTAAATAGACAATCTTTGTTTTATAATTTAATAATAAAGGCATGTTTTCCAATTCTAATATTTTTGGCAATTTAGAAATTTGATTTAATATTAGGTTATTAAACAAATAACTATATGACTTTAAAATAATCAAGATAAGTTTAATTATTATAGCTTAACTTTAAATTTAAACAAAAAGGTTGTTTTGTCTTTGTAAAATATAACTGATGAAATAAGTATTTATTAAATAAGAGACAAATTCTTTTATGAATTTTTTTAATTTAATCATGAGTTATATTTAAACAATATTAATGATGTAATGTTTTTACAAATTGATTTTTAATAGAAACAGAAATTGTTATTTTAAAATTACTTATATATGTGTGTGTGTGTGTGTGTGTGTGTGTGTGTGTGTGTATTTTGGGAAGCTATGATTTGTAAATTTAAAATTAAATAAACTTTATAACTATTAAACTTAAATATAAATCAAATATATGGTCATAAACATAAGAACTATGATATTAACATAAGTATAAACATATATAATAATATGTACTTGAAGTATGAAAACTACCAGATAAGAAAAAAAATGTATGTAGATGATAGGCAAGAATAAAACAAAGCAAAAGAAAAATCTATCAACATCAAAATAAATATCTATATACAAGACAAAAGTATATATGCAAGTACCAGTAAAAAGATACAAACCAGGCTTGTAATATTGTTGCCTGCAAAATAACATACAAGGCAAGTACAAGTAAGGAAAGATACAAACCAGGCAAGCAAAAGGAAACATCAACATATAAAAGAAGATAAGCATTGAAATAAGACAAAAGAAAAGAAAAATAAATCATAAACTGGCAAAGTAATATGTATGAAACCTGAAATAGTGTGCAAGGCAAAATATAAACAAAGTAAAATAAAAAGATCTCCACACACAAACCAGACAAGCAAAAGGAAGAAACATCTACATATACAAAATGGGTAAACATGAAACATGAAGTACTGAAGCATTTAATGCTTTCATCTCAGCAAACAATGAGGTCAATTCGAATTGTGTAAAAAAATCAATTCAACCTCCAAAATTAAAAAAAATCTTGCCTGATAAAACAAAAAGGTAAGAAAAGCTTGTTCCAGTAGCACCTACCCCCCTTATACAAACTCTTCTCTAAATATATCCTCTTATCTGCATTTGTTCATTTCATAGTAAACCAGAGAAATATGTACAGCAAGCATATCCATTTTTACAAACATTAAACATCATTCAAATAAACTAAAACAAGGAGGTTTAAAGGAAATCAAAGCAAGACACAGTTTTCAACTTAAATCTATTGCAAGCTTTCATGTTTTCAAATACAAGTCTCTGGAATCAAAAACAAAAGCATACAATTTTCATTTCAGTTTCAAAGGGGCCTCTGCATTTTTAGGCGAGTAACATCATTTTCTTTTAAATCTAAGAATGAATATGGCTACATGCTTTCTGTGATAAATATTGTGGTATGTATATATGTAAATGAGATCTCCTTGTGCATGTTTATTTCCATATAAACATTCTCTGTTTAGTTTCCAACTTTCCTGTTTTAGATTTAAATTCATATTCTCTTCAGTTAATTGTTATTAGGACTTAGTTACACACAAAAGCTGTTTGATTTATTATGAATTTATGTCTAGAAGCTTGATTAAGTTAAATTTCAAGTCTAAGTGTCTCAGGAATATAAAAAACAACAGTGTGTGATAAACAAAGTAAAATCTCAAACTTGTAATTTATAGATTCAGTAATATAATTTGGAAACAACAACTATAATATGATTTTTGAACTAAACATCATAATTTTTAGTTTGGGTTTTAAGGTGTAGTTCTGGTTTGAACGAAATATGAGAATTTGGGTTTTTCTGGTGAACAAGTGGACTGGAGAGGTCGGGGTTCTTCTGGTCGATGGAGGAATGATCATAGATGCTAGGAAAAATGGGTGATGGTAATGAAGCTCACCAAGAAAGATGCGGCAATGGTTTTTCCTCGAGAAACCTAGTTTTTTGCAGTAGTTTTGGTTTCGTCTCGTTCGATGATCAGAGGCGATCGAGTGTAGCGAGCTTCAGGGAGGTGGAAGTTGACATGAAGAGGGAGGCGACGCTGGAGTTTCAGACATGACGATGGTCGGAGCGTGGGGAACGAGACGTTTCCAGGTTGAGGCAGAGATGCGTTTAGGTTTCCAGGTTTGGTTATTAAACTCGAATTTGATTTCGAGTCGAGTTGAGGGATTTATGATGATCGAGTTGGGTTTTGGAGATGCCAGTGGACGTGGAAAGATGGTCGTCGATGGTCGGAATCGACCGAGGCTGCTGGGCATGTGCACAGTGCACATTTGTGTTGATGCTTGTTGTTTCTGGGTTTGATCAGGATGGAACTCGAGTTTACTCGAGTAGTTCGAGTATCTTACTCGAAGTATTTAGGGTTTTGTCTCGAGTATTAGCAGGCCTGGTGTAGTTGTGTTGCAGGGGATTGTTGCTCGAGTTTCACTCGAGTGATTCAAGTGTTGGACTCGAAGAAATTTGGGGTTTTTCTCGTAGAAGTTTTTGTTTATCTCGTGTATTTTAGCTATAGGTTTTAAAACCTGTAAGTTTTATGAAAATTTTAAAACTGGGTTTTTAAATGAAAAATAGATATTTAAACAAGGTTTAAATCAAGTTAAGTTTGGTTTTATAGTAGTTTGAATCTCAGTTTTTAAATAAATAAAGTTTTTTTAAAATTGTTTTAAACAAATTTGAATGATAAAGTGAATTTTTAAATTTGATTTGAATTCAAAATGAAATCGTGTTTAAATTCTTTTAATCTTTTATTTTAAGATAATTATTCTTTAAGTTGTAAAATAAAAAGGAGTTTGGAATTGTTTTAAACTTGTTAAGATTAATTTGGTTTCATTTTAAATCTTAAATTTAAAATGAAATTTAAATGTAAATGTAAATTAAATTGTTTTAAATACCTTATTAATGATAAATTGGTCATTAAATAGAAAAAGGTTTTAAAGATTTAAGGATTTGTAATTATTAAGTTAACTAAATGGATAATTAATGTCTAGAATTAATTAACTTAGAAATTAAGAGTTTAAATTTATTTAAATAGGATATAAATTAATTAATTTAAGGTAAATTAATTGGTAATTAAGAATCATTGATTAAATAAGGTCTAATTTTTAATTAATGATTGGTAATCAATTAATGAATTAATTAAGGATTAATTAATGAGTGATTAATATTAATTAAAATGTAATTGATAATAAATCTTAGTTAATTAACTAAGGGAAAGTAATTAAAGAATTATAAATAGTTAATGAAGGTCATTAACTAAGATTATGAAATAATCAATTAATGGGATTAATTTTAATAATTAATTAAATTATTATTCAAAATAAGCAATTGTGGATTGTTAAGCATAATTACTAAATGTAAGTAATTAAGGAATTAATTACTCATTGTAATTAATTCAGTTTAATATGAATGGTTTAAGTTAGTTAATTAAGTTTAATTAATTTAAATAATCATATGATGATGAGATAAGTATAATTACTTAGGGAAGTAATTAATGATAATTACTGGATGTAATTAACCAAGGGTGATTTAATAGTGAAAGTAATTGGAATATTATTACTTTGCATAATTAATCAAGGGATTAATTTAAAACAAATTAATTAAGATGGATTAGAAATCATTAATTAATATAAGTAATGATGAATTTAAGAATTGATCAATTAAGATAAATTAACCGATAATAAGTAATTAAAAAGAAATTAATTAGTATAATTAAAGATTTAAGTAATTAATTATAGTTAATCAATTGAATAAGAAATTAGAGGTTAATTTCTGTATTTAGTTAAGGTTAATTAATTTGTGAAAATAAATTAAAGGATAATTACTAGGATGTAAGAGTGGTTAATTAAATTGAATAATTGGATGATGAGAAATTAATTGATGGACAATTAATTAATAGATATATAAGCAGGATTTAAAATGGTGAAGTAATTAATTTAATTTACTTTAAATTAATTAGAGATTATATTATTAATTTAATTCATTTTAAACTAATTATAGCTGATATGATTGCATATATATGGATTGATGATATTGGTTACTTTGAATAGATTGAATGCTTTCAGAACATTGTCAGGTGGGCGATGAGCATTCTAAGAGATGTGTTCTCTAAAGGTAATCGCAGCCTCAAGCCTCATCAACCGGGAATGGCTAAAACAGGGGAGGTGCAGCAAGGTTAGGTGGTTCATGCCCAAGTAGGACAATATTTTCCCCTGTCTAGATGTCCCTTTTTATTCGGCTGTGTGGACAGTTGTGAGCTCCAACTGTCGGGGATGTCTTGTTCGGGACTGTTCAGTAAGGAATGGTTCCGGCCTTGTGTTGCAGGGGAGCGGGCGTACTCCTCGGTACGTTGATCCAGGCCACGTACTATGACGGGCGGTACCCCAGTAGCCCTGCCATCGTATGGAATCCACAATCCAATAAGTGCCAACGGTTTTGATTGTATTACCCACTTTGTGGCTAGTAGCTGGAATTTAATGAATGTAACAATTTCGGCTATTTTCTATTTACTTGAAAACCCTAGACCTATTATAATATCACTGAATTTCCTATCAAATGTTTTGGTCAGCGTAAGGTAAAAACTTACCCATGTTTATTTGTTGGGAGTTTTACGTGATACCCTTTGTTTCAAAAATATTTTCAAAGTTAAGCAACTTTAACCTGTTTCTCATATCAGACCCACGTCTGAACCGGAGTTTATTTCTGTTTTTCCTAAACTCTCGGGTACTCAAATTTTTACAGTAGTCAAGTGATTCAGGCTAGCTTTGACGAATTCTGGAGGAGCAATGGAGCGGGAGGCTTCTACGTTGTATATGTGTGTATATATATATATATATATATATTGTTCCGCTGTGTTAGTATCTCTGTGTTGTATTGTGTACTAAGTTGTATAACTAGATAGGTGTTTATAACTGTCTAGTATGTGATGTATTACCTGTGTAACTCTGATGGATGTTGTATATTATGTAAATACTTATGTGATTAATGTAGTTTATCCATTTCGCTGTGAGATTCTGATGATGTTGTTCTTTCTTCTCTATCTTTTCTATTTTCGCATCCCTTTCTTTCTTCAAGATGAAACTGATTTCTAGGGTCAGAAATTCGGGTCGTCACAAGTCTCTTCTTAAACGTAAGAAGGATTTGGGGGTTCAGATGGGCTTGCTTTATGGATAATTGGATCGGGCTTGACCATTTTTGAAGCCCTGTTGCTGTCATCGTCCTCTTTTTCAAGAACATCAGTGTGACCACGCCAGTTGCCACCTGAATCCTGACCTCCATCTTCATTATCAACATCATTATCACGATCATTTTTATTATCAACATCATCAATGTCGCCTTCTTCCTCGGTGGCTTCATATTTATCACCTGCATGCTCAGAATCTTAGTCCACTTCGAAGGAAGGGACTTTGAAGGATAAGATTTTGGAGGCATCTATCTCCTTTCTTATAGGGACTTCAACTCCCTGCTCTATTCCTTTGACTTGGTTCATGAATCTATTGATAAGTGTAGAGTCGAGAGAAGGAAAGCTCAAATTTGGGAATTTCTCAACATTGCCGGCATAAACAAGCATTGGGGCATCTTCATAAGAGTTAATAATGATGTCATCAAGGGAAGTATTTATAAATTATGACACCCATTGCTTAACATCAGTGATGGTATTGATAGCCATTTTTAGAGAATTTTCCTTCTTGTCAAACTTTTTCAATAGAGAGGATTGTTTTGCCACCATTTGAGCTTTTTCATTCCCAGACTTTTTCAGAGCCATTTTCAAGGCTAGATTTTCATCAGCCTGAAGTTGATATGCTTTTCTTCCCTAAAAAATAATAGACTCTGACTGAGCAAGAGAGACTCCCAATCCCTTTAGTTCCATCGTAGCTTAATTTTTACGAGCATACAAGGAGATGATTTAGCTGTTCAAGTTTGAAATTTGCACTTGAAGCTTAGATGTTTCAATGGAAGATTTTAATGTATTTTCTTATAGAGAGTGCTCGCTTTTGGAAATCTGAAAGAAAAAATATAATGCAAGTTAGCATTTAGTGGGAAACAAAGAAGGATAAATAATGTGAAACGTACCAGAAGTTTTTATTCTATAAGAGACCGACAATGACCTGCTGGGTCAGGAAGGTGGACGAATAAAAGCGAAGGATGAAGAGTTCAAGATAGATTGAACTATCTTTTCAAAATCACTTATAGCACAGGTGATGTGGATCTAGAAAGGTGCAATGCCTGACGGGGGTCGAAGTCCCCAAGTCTTTTTGCATTTTCTCAAAGACACGTGGAGAGCAGGAGATGACAATGCGAGGTTGGGGATCGGTCTTTGAGGGAGTCTTCTTGGGATGATCTAGAGAAGCTTCAATAGTTGGACTCTCTAAAGTTTGTCAATCTCAACAATTTCCCCCTCTTCTAGCGATGGAGAATCTAGAACTTCAACGAATTTGGCCTTCCTGAGGGATGGTTCTGCCACAGCCACTTTAACCAATTTTCTTTTAGCAGCCATCTTTGACCTTGCAATGGCCTGAGTCAAAGATGATGCATGGGATATAGAAGTTGGAAGAGCCAGATTACTTATGATTGGTTTAACTTGGGGAGTAGTTGCAAAAGGTTTAAAAAATTATAAGATAGTGAAGTAATTTAAAAAGTAACACAACAAAAAACTGTAAGTACTATGTTTAAACCAGTTGGAGTGATCGCGGTAAATTTGAGACATTAGGGAGAAGTTCTTCGAATCACCCAAAGATAAGAAGCGTTTGCTCCAAGAAGTGTGTTGAACTAAGGATGGTTAACCAAATACCGTTTGACCTATAGTTAGGAGGGAATGCTTTTGAAGTTCTGACGAATTCAATAAAGTAAGCCTCTTTCCAATGCTACTCAAAGCAACAATCAATAGCTTGACAGTTCTCTTACCTCATCATTTAGATTTTTAGCGAAAGAACCTAACAAAGAAGTGTAGATTAGTAAGAGAAAATAACTGAATAAAAATAAAGATTGTGATCAACTTAGAAGGGGAAGAGAAGACCCTACTAATATTGGGAATGCATTTGATAAGAAGAATTGCGTTTCCTAATCTTTGAATTTGTTTACCCCTCGAATATTAGCCTTTTGGGAGGATTGGCTTAAAAAATTTGATTGTTCAGATTGCCGAGTTTAACTAATCAAACTAGATAGTTCGGAACTTTAGCATTTAGTGGCGGGATCCCTGACCCCAGAGCCATAAGTTTTAGGGATAAAAGATATGTATATACATTTAGGGATAGCTTGATGGGAGCATTGCCCAGTTGGTCAAGAATTAAGATAGAAAATCCGAGAAAATCAAGAAGCCACCATGCCAAATATGGATAGCGCTAACCTTCTAGAGGGCTATGGATGGCGTCACTATCACTTGAGGGAATAGCTTCCACTCCAATGATGCCGAAGTCATTAAGAATTACGTATACCTCATCCTTGTAACGACCCGCCATCCGTCTCCACAGAATGACGCATCATTAATAAGAAAGAAAGGGATAGAAAAGAGAAAAGAATGAAGAGAAGAAGAAACAACATCAGAATCTAAACAGCGTAACGAATAAATATATTAATAACATAAACATTACAAAGTTTACAACCACTATCAGAGTTACACAGATGAACATCACATACTAGACAGTTATAATCACCTGTCTATTTATTACAACACAGTACAACATAACTCAAACAAACGACTCAGATAGGCCAACACAGCGGAAACTAGATAACTACAACGCAGAAGCCTCCTGCTCCATTTGCTCCTCCATAATTCGTCAAAGCTAACCTAAATCCCTTGGCTACTCGTAAAAATTTGAGTACTCAAGAGTTTAAGAAAAACAGAATAAACTCCGGGTCATACATGGGTCTGGTGTGAGTAACAGGTTAAGGTTGCTTAACTTTTAAAAACCTTTTTGAAAAGAAAAGTATCACGTAAGACTTCCCACACATAAACATGGAAAAGCTTTTACCTTACGCAAACCAAAACATTTGATAGGAAATCCGATGATATTATAATAGGTCTAGGGTTTTCAAATAAATATGAAATAGCCGAAATTGTTACATCTATTAAATTCCAGCTACTAGCCACAAAGTGGGTAATACAATCAAAACCGTTGGCACTTATTGGATTTTGGATTCCATACAATGGCAGGGCAACTGGGGTACCGCCCGTCACAGTACGTGGCCTAGTTCACCATACCGAGGAGCCACCCTAACTCCCCTGCAACACAAGGCTAGAACCATTCCTTACTGAACAGTTCCGAACAAGACAACCCCGACGGTTGGAGCTCACAACCGTCCACACAGCCGAAATAAAAGGGACCTCTAGACAGGGGTAAATCTCACTCTCAAGTGGGGGCTACCCACGAAGCCTTGCTGCACCTCCCCTGTTTTAGCCATTCCCGGTTGATGAGGCTTGAGGCTGTGATTACCTTTAGTGAACACATCACTTAGAATGCTCATCGTCCACCTGACGATGTTCTGAAAGCATTCAATCCATACAAGTTCGTTCCGGGTTCGAACGAAACCGAAGGCACTATCTCGTTGCACTCATTATTGGAATCACCCTCAGAGTCAACGACCATAGCCCTTGCACTCTAAATCACCATCTCGAACCTGCAAGTACTATTTCCGTCAAACTCATCACGGAATCACCCCTAGAGTTATACTGAAGGATAGTTCTTACACCTCGAGTCTTCACTCTTCACAAGAGATTTCACAACCTATCGTTAATTTGGATCGATGTGGTTTTCGGATATCCAAATATGGAAACCGATCCCGGTCTCATCGAAATCCAAAGCGTGTCTTTTAGGTCCAAGTTGTTTTAAAGTTTAAAACAATTCAATTATCTATATACACACAGATAGATAACTCACAAATCACAATTGGTAATCAACATTATCAAATAAACAGATGATCCATATCATAGTAGGTAATCCATATCATCATCACAATAGAAAATCGATATTATCATCACAATGCAACTAAGCATTCATACCACACAACATTACTTATCTCATTTCTAAGATCACACAGCATCCAAGACAATTAATGTCATTCATTCATATATAAGCAATGATTTATTTCATCACAATATAATTAATTTAAAATGAATTAAATTAATTACCTCCATCTCTAATTAATTTAAAGTGAATTAAATTAATTACTTCATCTTTAATTAATTTCAAATAAATTAAATAAGTTACTTCACCAATATAAATCTTGCTTACTCAATCATCTATTTGATTATAATTAATTAATTAATCATCCAAAATAATTACCTTAATTAATCATCCTTTGATTAATTATCCTTAATTACATTCAAGTAATTATCCTTAATTAATTTCATGAATTAATTATTCTCAACCAAAACAGTAATTAACCTTTAATTACTTCAATTAATTAATTAACTATAATTAGTTACCTTAATCCTTAATTAATTATATTAATCAATTACCTTTAATCATTTATCATTGATTAGTTAATCATAATTACTCAGCTTTAATTACATCATTAATTATAATAATTAATGATCCCTAATTTAATTAATTACTTTATTAAAATTAATTACCTTAAGTAATTAACCCATAATTATTAATCCCCTCTCACTTACCATATTCGGTAATTAACTAACTTAATTACTTTATTTAAAACAAATTAATTATTCCTTAATTAATTTCTTAATTAATCCCTCGATTAATTATTAAGTAATTTAATCCAAATTACTTACATTATCAAAACATCTTCCATTAATTACATCCTGTAATTACCAATCAATTACTTCACTAAGTAATTTCCAATTCATTTAGTTACATTAAGTAATCATTAAAGCATCCAGTGTTTGAAATTCATTAAATTTAATTAATTAAACTAATCCCAATAACCTCAATTAATTACATTAATTAATGCCTTAATTACTTCCATAAAGTAATTATACTAAAATAATTCACAAATGATTATTATTAAATTAATTATATAATTAATTATTAAAATTTACCATATTAATTAATTATTAAATAATCCTGGTTAATGACCTTCATTAACCATTTTCTAATTACTTCCATTTGGAAATTAACTTAGATTAACCATTATTAATTTTCAAATTAATTAATCTTTAATTGTCCATTAATTAATCTCTAATTATTTAATTAATTAAGTGTTAAATGTAACTTGATTAATCCTTAATTACTTGATTAATTTAATTCTTAATCATTAATTAAAATCTAATTAATAATCCTTAATTACAAATTAATTATTCCTAATTAATTAACTTAAACCTTAATTAATTAACTTAAACCTTTAAATTACTTATTTAATTAATCGAAATCATTAATTAATTAAATAAATAAATTACCCATTTAATTTTCTTAATAATTTAATGAATTATAAACCATTGAATTTTAATTTTTCTTTAAGATAAACTTTATTCTCATTAATGATTATATCATCATTATCAAAAACATTTAAAACAATTTACTTTAAAATTTACTTTCAAATTTCATTTTAAATTTAAGATTTAAAATGAAAAAAAACTAACTTTAAACAAAGTTTAAAAACACAACCAAAAACTTTAATTTCACAAGTTAAAGAAATATTTATTTATAAAGAAGCTTAAAAGAATTTAAAACCAAATTCATTTTTAAATTCAAATCAATTTAAAATTACACTTTAACATTCAAGTTGTTTAAAACATTTTGAATTTAAAAACTTCCTTTAATTACAACACTGGAATACATATTAAATGTTGGTTCCAGATTTAGACTAAATTTTAAAACTTACATTTAAAAAAAATTCAAACTACTTAACCATTTTAAAGTAGCTAATCAATTCAAGTTAAACCTTATTTATTTATTTTTATTTTTAAACTAAGATTTAAACTTAAAACTTGAATTCCAGATTTTAAAACTTAGTTTTAAACTTATTTAAAACTTTGCTTTACGTTTACTTCAGTTTTAAATTCCATTTTTTTCAAATTTTAAAAACAGAACAAACAGGTTCCTGTCAAAACCTGTAATAAAGTATAACCCGAGGCACCATCCCAAATGCTTCGAGTCCAAACACACTATAGTTCGAGCAACCCACCTACCCACTTCGAGTCAAGCATCAACTGACTCGAGAACAAACCAAAAATAAAACCACCAGAACAACAGTGCACAGTGCACATGCACGGTGCCGTTGATCATCTCTGGCCACCTCCGGTGGCCTTCACACATCGACCAACACTCAATCGTCATGCCAAGATCCTCAGATCGAACTCCAACACTCGAAATCGAGTTCGAGACTACAACCCCCACACCTGGAAACACAGGAACCAAAACCTATACCAAACCTGGCAATGCCCCAATCACAAAGCTCTGACCATCAGAAGATCTGCTACTCCGGCCACGCCTTCGCTTACGACCAACCTTCCATCTCCCAAAATCTAGAAGCACTCGATCCACTGTAGGAACAGAGATTGGTCGAACTACCTATCCTAGTTAAACTAGGGTTACAGAAAAGATCTCGCCACCGCTGCCTCCTCGATGAAAAGCATCGACATCTAGTATTTTTCCTATCAACTACGATCAATCCTCCATCATTACCCAGAGTCCCGACCTCTTTAAACACTTGGATCACCAGAAAATTCCAGATTCCTATTTCCAGTTCAAACAAGAACTGTACACTCATTTATAAATTAAAAATCTTGATTTTAGTTTTAAAATTCATGTTTTTAAGTGTTGTTTCAGATCCTAACCCTGAAACAATAAATTGTGATATTTAAATTTTCACTTATTTTAAAACATGATCAGTGAATTGGGTTTCTAGAGATAATACAAGTTATTTTAACTTAAGTAGATTTCTAAACTAAAGTTTATGATTAAACAATCAGGTTTGATTTAAATCTTAAGTTCAAACATGGATTAAATTAAAAGATTTTGATTTTTAAATCAAAACTTTGTACCTATGAACTATAAAACGGAGAAGACCCAGGTAACACAGGCTTGCATACCATACATTTAGAGATACAACAATATAAATAAACAAACATACATATGAATGTACTCAATACAATATTTAACACAGAGATTAACATGCAACCATTCTTCATACTTAATTTTAAAAGAGAATGTGATGTTACTTACTGATTTGAAGAATGAAGACAGAGCTTCCCAAATTTGAAAAAAAAAAAGAAACTTTGAATTTGCTTTTGTTTTCAGGTGGCATGCAAAAATCCAATTTCCAGATTGGAAAGAAAAAATGCTTTTTGCTTGATTTTAAAACTGTTTATAGGCTTGGTTGAAGATGCATACTACTGATTTTCAAATTTGCTTTTGAAGATGGCTACAGAATTTTGAAGAATGCTTGACGGATTTGAAAAGGTTGCAGGGAATTGATTCACAAGGTTTGAAGTTGGTTACAAGGTAAATGGTTTACATTTTTTTCTGAGGATTTGAAGATGATTACTGATTTCAAATTTTGTTTTGAAAATAATTTGCAGGGAATTGTTTACAGATTTTGGTTTTGAAGAGTTAGCTTACTCCATTTATTTCAGATTTTGTTAACTAAGCTTTTGAAAAGGAAAGAAAAAAAATAAAGGAAAGAGATTTTATGTAAACTGAAATTATTTGTAAATAAAAATAAAAGAAAATTTATATTTCAAATGCCACTTGTCCTTTATTTTAACATTTGTCAACTTAATACGTTAATATTTTAACATATGGTTATAAGTGGCTTAAGAAATCAACACTTGTCTTTTTTGAAAGTAATTTATATTTTAATTTACATGTTAATATATATGTTAAGCCAAATTAATTTGTTAATTGGTATTTTATATGAATATAAATTTTAAAAAAGAAATAAAAACAAATTATTCTTATAATTAAATAAAGCTTATATAGAAACCAAAATAATTAAAAATTTAAACTTTGGATTTTAAATTCAAATCCAATTCAAAGTCAATTATTTAAAAAATCAAGTTATAAATTTAAATTTAATTTAAAATAACAATTGAAAATTTTATTCAAAATCTATTTATAAAGACAATACATTATTGATATTATTTTTATAAATATCTTATTATTAAATTAAAATAATTGTAAAAGAAATTATATTTCTCTTAATAAATTATCTATTTAATTAAGCTATAAAACTCTACTGTCAATTTAATTAAATTTAAAAATCAAGCTAAAACTATTTTAAACATTTTTCTTAACAATTTAAAAATCATATATTTATTTATTAAATAGCTTTGAAAACTTTATATTTAATTAAAATCAAAATTTCTAAATTATTAATGTGTATATATTAGTATTTTAAATCATGATTCATTTATTAATTTAAACCAAGGTCATTTATTTTATAACTTTGAAAAGCTATTATTAAATAAAAAAAAATTTCCAAATTACTACAAATATTAGAATTAGAAAATATGTTTTATTTATTAAATTTAAAACCATACTAATCTATTTACAATATAAACTATATATTTATATATAAATAGAAATCCATTTATTATTTTTAAAAGATAAAATAACCAATTAAATATTTATTGAAGAAGATTATTAAATCAAATTGAATTATTATTAACAAAAATATCAATATCAATTTAATTTTTAATACAGATTATTAAATTGATATTGCTAAAATTTCCAGGATATCACAATCCTTGTGATATCCCAGAATTTCAAGCAAATTTAAATGTGATAATCTTCCTTATAAATTATTTAAAATTGATAAAATTGTTATTTTCATAACAAATATAATAATTGGGCTGTTTTTAAATATAGATATAAATAAATTTTAAATAGAATTATTAATTACAAATTGAATCTGGGTTTATTTAATATATAAATATATATATGAATTGTGTAACGACCCGCCCTTCTCGACCTCGAAAATCGACACAAAATACTCCACAGTATGATATGTCAACAATCAAGTGCCGGAAAAGACAGATTGTTGAGGAAAGAAAGAAGGTAGAAGAAAGAAAAAACTAAACAATATCAGAATCTAACCATCGCAACGGAATAAATATAATAGTCAATAATAGAGCTTTACACAAAAATGAAAACTATATCTATTTACATATTACATCATCAGAGCATCACAAAAAAACAATATTTACCAGTCAGAAAATTTAATACAATCACACCAGCGGATATATATACAAGTACGGATAATACTTCTCGTAATCCAGCTCCTCTCCAGCTACATAGCATCCTGTCCTGAATCTATAATACTCCGTCTGACCCGAGTATTATAATGAAATAACACCCGAGTCAGTCTGGAATACCAGCTGATGATAATACACCCAACTTGATTATTAAAGTTTCAAAAATCCTTTTTTAAACAAAAGCATCTCATACGACCACGCCACAAATAAACATGTCGGGTTTTTACCTTACGATGGCTGAAACACTTTTTATAGAAGTCCTCTGATATTATAATAGGGTCTATATACAAATACTTATAAAATAGCCGAAATTGTTACATGATTAAATTCCAGCTACTAGCCACAGAGTGGGTAATACAAACAAAACTCGTAAAAGGCTCGTAGGGATAATGGATTTCCAACTAATGACTAGGCACTGGGGTACCACCTGTTACGGTACATGGTCTAGATCAGCGTACCGAGGACCACGCCCGATCCCTGCAACACAAGGCCCGGATTATCCCTTACTGTATAATCCCGAGTAAGATCACTCCACGGTTGGGATCAGTAACCGCACCACTAAGCCAAATTAGAAAGGGACATCTAGACAGGAATGACCTTACCCGCAAATGGGTGCTGCCCACCAAGCCTTGCTACATATCCCCAGATTTTCAGTCATTCTCGGTTGATGAGGCTTGAGGCTACGCGTTACCTTTTAGAACGTTTCACTTAGAATGCCCATCGCCTACCTGACGATGTTCCAAAAGCATTCATCCAAGCAAGTCCGTCCCGGGTTCGAACGGAACCGAAGGCACTACTCCTACTACATCTGTTTTGGAAATATCCTCAGGATTAGTAGTGACTAGTCCTTGCACTTCACTGCTCCATCTTCGACTCCGAACTCGTTTTTCCCACGAAAACTTACAAACAGGATCGAAGTGGTTTTCGAGAAACAAATCTCGATCCCGGTCTCTTCGAAACAATCAACGCATTGTCCAATATTGATAGTCGGGGATTTAAATATCAATTAACATTCACAAACATCCATCACACAATAAATAATTTCCACATTATCTATTTTCCTCAAAATATCTTCGCGAGATATATTTTCGTTTTCAAAATCCCTTTGAAACACTTTTCAAAACCCAATTCTTCTCATGGAACGGATTTTCAAATCTTTACTTCCTCTGAAAACATCTAAGTACCAATGTTTAAGGTTTAAAATAATTTAAATACTTTATTCTAAAAACACATTAAAACATTTATATTAAATCTACTTACATAGTTAATTTAAAATGTAGATATACTTTTAAAAATATTTCGAATAAAACTTCTTTATAAAAATATAAACCATTTTCTTTAAAATAAAGTTAAGTCATACTAATTTTAAAACAAAGCTATGAAATCCTATACAGGTTTCAAATAAAACTTTAATTAATTATCTTTAAAATAGAACCATTTATAAAGTATAAATGTTAGTAATATTCTTTTAAACATAAGACCACTTACCATTAAAATAATCTAATTTGATAAATGCTTACTTTTAAAATTCTTATAACTTAAATAATTTCTTCATTTTCTTATACAACTTCTAACCTTTCAACAACTGGCTTTAAAAGCGTACTTGGCTTTTCAGGGATAATACTTCTATTCTAGGATAACCCAAACAATTCCTTTTATAAATCCCATATGTTTATCCAAATCAATTTTTACATTCATCCCATATCTTTCCTTTCCATACTTGAAAAATAGCTCCTTTTACTTTTAAAAACATTACTATTTCCTGGAAATCACTTTCAAATATGTGTTTAAAACATTTAAAATAAAGCTTCTTTTAATTGAAATTAATAATTAAGGAAATATATAGGGGTTCCCTATGTATTTTAAATCAAATTTAACCTTTAAAATATAGTTATTAAATCAAATATTTATATTATAATTTCCTTTTGAAAACTTAATACTACATTACTTTTTTAAAAATAATTAAATAGCATAATTACTTAATCAAATATTTGCTTTCACTTAAAAACAATTTAAAATAATATTTCTTTCTAAAATATTCTAAACATGTTTAAACGGAAAATTTATATTTGAAAACTTTCCTTAAAAATATACTAAAGTTTACAGGAGAAAGCACGCTTCCCATTCTTTAAAAATAAATCTCGCCATTATTTTAAACAATTCACATTTACCTTTGAAATCACAATTTCAAACACTTCAAATTTTTCAACCCATTCCTTGAATTTAACCTCTTTTAGAATTCTTTACTTAAGAATTTTCTTTTATTTCCTGTAAACCCAATTTGTTTATTTAATTAAATCCTCAGGTTGTAATCACCCAATCACATCACAACAAAATTTGAATTTTCAATTTAATCCATCACAGTATATAAATAGAACGCAGCATAACACGATCTAAATCAATTTATCACAAAATACAAATGAGATATATCATAGAATATAAATAAATTTATATTTGTGAGGGATCCAATTGGAACCCTCCAACCTGTTTTCCCTGCATCCACAGATATTAGCACAACAATATACATTGATTCAATTTGATAATAATTATCATATTCAACCAATCAAGCAATCATTTAGATATTGACAATTTAAATTAACAAGTATTCCAGATGTGAATGAGTTAAACTCGCCTTGGGCGTTCGACGAGCGTTCAAATTTAAATTAAATCGAACGGTGTTCGATTTAACCCAAATTTTTTACTTGCTCGGAATAATTATGGAATGGCTCCACTGCATAGTACTCGTCTCTGCGATTCCGGCATCGTCGGTTTCGTCGAATTTCGACCTCGCATGCATTAGTTATGAAATTCATTAGTTTCAATTACAAATTAAAACAAATTTTTTTTTTTTATCTTACAATCTGGGCCGCATCACACAGGAAGAAAACATGGCCGAACCAAACTTCGTCTTCCTCGTGCAAATACAGACCGAGAAATCCATCGTCGCGCTTCCAACCCTAGATGCCGCACCCACCCAGATTGTCCAGCACTTGATCCATGACCGCCAAATCGAAGCCCATCGGCCATACCACCTTCGACCAAGACGAGATAGAGCTCGTTATCACCATAGCACGAAAAATGAGGATGAACGGCAATGGTTCCAGCTCTGATTTCCCCTCCATGACGCTCGAAACACGATCTCTACCGTTGGATGTGTAGATCCCTTCATGATCTACAACTTCCATTTAGAAAGTTTTTAGAATTAAAGCATGGATAAGGAGATTGTGGAGGAAGAAGCACGATTGGTTTTGGCCATTAATTTAGAAGTGGCGGCCGAGAATGAAGATAGGGTTTCGGCCCTAAATTTCGAATATAGATAAACGTTTAGTTATATTATTTTAATATTAAAACCATTATAAAGCAACTTGTTTAAACGATCTCCAAACAACGCGTGCCGACAGGTATTTCTAAGGTTTTACCTACGTTCCGAACACAATGGAACATGTTTCGAAGGCTAATTTGGTCGTATGCACGAGTTACGGAAATAAACGATCAATTTTAAATTAAATCGATTAAAATAGTTTCTATGCGTTTTAAGCTACCAAGGTCAAACGACAACTCCGATTGCTACGAAAATTGAAATCCGATAATAACTAATTATTACAGATCCAATGGAATTAGTTTCGTTGAATTCTAATACTGTGCGCCGGAAGGGTACTTTAACTCATTGATAAATTCGGACGATTTTCAAAATCGTCAAAATCACTTAAAATTTCACTTTTAAAACTTTATTAACTTAATTATAAATCAAATAGAACTTATATTCACATTAGAAATCATTCTGATTCATTTTAAATCGAAATCTGATTATTTGCACTATTATAATATTAAATTATTAAATTAATATAAAATTCCAAATTTAATCTATCGACTTTTAATTCCATCCAACAGTCTAATATTATAACTCAAATTGAAATAGACTTAAAATAAATTTTAGAATTTAATTTTATATCTATTTGCTCTCAAAATTACCAATTATCCCAATTCTAATATTAAATTATTATTATTCAAATTTCAATTAAGTTACCGTAATAAAAATTTAACCAATTTTATTAATTTAACCAAAGTCTTTTATTTCAAAATTCAAATTAGAACACATATTCAGCATTTAAAATGAATTAAATGTTCAAATCTAGCGACCCAGAATTCCGGGTCGTTACATTCCTCCCTTTTATAAAAATTTCGTCCCCGAAATTTGCTAATGTAGAAGAATATTCCAAACCCAATAGTAAAACCTACCTAGTGAAAATCTCAATTTCACTTTGCCTGAATTCTTTAGTTTCAAATCGAAACTACTAGTTTCGATTCCTATCCGAAAATCCTTTTTATTTATTTTTAATTTGAAATCAATTTGTCGTTAACAAAATGCTTTCAAAAAATTTCAAAAAATTTCTAACTCCCAAAATTTTCGAAAATTTTTGGTAGTCTCCCTTGTACGGAGGAGCTTTTGCAATATCACAATAGATATAAATATATATATACATCGACCCACGCGGTCGAGAAAACCAAAAACAGTTCATATTTCCTATTTTCATTGCGTAGGCGTACCTTTATTAGCATTTTAACAGCATGCGGCTAATTTATATTGCATATACACACTCCAACTCTATCTACTGCCTTCCGTACCTGTGCTTACTTAAACAAACACATCAGTTTTCAATAATATGAGAATTTATCAACATTCTTTTCATTAAACTAGCCAAACTCATCAATTTCTTAGTTTAACCAAGCAAATTTCATAATTTAACAATGTTAACCATATTTTATCAGTACTTCAAAGATTCCAATCACCTTTTTATATTTCTTATACAAGTCCAAACTTCATTTTATCTCACTCGAATAATTTATATTCAAGTTCACTATATATTATTCATATTTATTACAACCAATTCATTTCCACTTCAATATGATTAACATATGCCTTCGGTACATCTCTTTACTTCAATTCAGTTCCCAATTTGATTCATAATCAAATTTTTATTTTTAAATTTGGTATACTTGTATTTCCTTTATGATTCACTAGTATTAATGTACAAAATCACTTGATAAAATTTCAATCCATTCCAATTGATTCAAAAACCCATTTCATTTGCTTCTTTAAACCAACTCAATTCCGAATACAACAAAATAACCAATTCTTATGAAAATTTTCATGTCATTCAAGCAAATAATCATCACTTAAGCTTATAACCATTAAAATTAATTCCAGTTTAAATTTATATTAATTTTATTCCATTCGAAATTATTCACAACCCAAATATTCTTATTTCCTTGCAATTTTTAAATCAAATCCTTATTCTCACTTCAAATTTATCGTCCAACTTAAGTTTATATTAATATCATCCCATTCTGTAATATTTGCAAATCGTACACCTTTATTTTATCACAATATTTAATTAATATCCTTTTCACTTGCATTTCAATGTCTATTACCTAAACAAATTTCATTCAAGATCACTTATAAAGCGTGGCCACAATTATTTCCCAACTTGCGTAGGTTATTTCAATATTTTATTACTTCTTAAATCAATTTTATTTTAGTTTCATTTGATTCTCATCCAAATCAAATTCCAATTCATTTACAAATTTTAGTGCAATTTGTTTATTTATTCAATCCATTTTAAATTTATTTTATTAACAATGAGACCACTTTAATTCATTTCACTCATTTGAATTTATTTATAATTCAAACCATCACTATTATAATCTAATTCCATTATTCATTCACACTCTCAACTTTTATTGCCAAAATTAAATCCCATACTAGAACTGGGTTTTATTTTTTTTTCCTTTCAAAATTTTCTTAACAAACTACCAAAATTTCATCCATGCCAATACAAATTCCATTTAATTTAGTTTACACTAAATTCATTTTCAATCTTCTTTTTATTTAATTTAGCTTACGCTAAATTCATCCTCATACAATTCCTTTGAATTTAGTTGAGTTAAAGTTTTATTCATACAATATCATTCTTACTTAATCTAAATTAAATTTCCTTTCAATTTAATTCTTTCCAAATTTAATTCAAGTTTAACTAAATTTTATTTAGCCAAATTGAGTTCATTCCATTTCTTTTACTATTTTAAATAAGAATTTAATTACATTCATTTTGATTCATAACACAACTGAATCTTGATTTTAATTCAATCCAAATTCAACTCCATTCCATTTAACCGAAGTTAAATCCAATTTTAATCCTCCATATACAAGTTCAAAACTTAGTTACTAACTTAGGTTCATTCACATCTTTTATATTATCTTCTCCTTATTTCAATTTACATTTCATTTGAGATTAAGTTTGAATTCACCATAGCATTCAACTATTTCCCATTTGTGATTATAATTCCATTTCCCTATTTATAAGTTCACCCAATTATTTACTTCAAAGTTTATATTGCTCATTTGAGTTATTTTCATCTTATAATCACAATTCCAAATTCTATATGTATATATATATATATGTATCATTGAATTCTTAAAGGTACAAATTTGCTTTCACGTTAATCCTTTGCAAATTTTAAATCCACAATTTCAAATTATAAGTATAACACTTACTAGCTTATGAGTACAATTTATTACACAATGACCCACAATTTCAAAGTCAATTTACATTTCAATTTAACCTAAATCAGTTTAATTCTAACCCTAAATTTATTTTAACTTATCCAAGTTAAATTCAAATTTTCTACTCACTTCAATATATTTCATTCACTTCCATTTACTCAAGTTAATTTTTAATTCCAAGATTAAAATTTTCATTTCTTCCTTATTAATATCAACTTCACTTAATAAGTTCAATAGTTGATCCATTTTAGCCTTCACATTATTTAAATAGAATTTTCCAGAATTCAATTAACCGGTTCTATCTCAAAACCATTTTGAAATAATAATCAACTCATACCTACATGGTATATCAAATCAAATCTCCAGATTTCCAAACAACTTGTTTTTACCAAATAAATTTTCCCTTTGAAATTTCCAAAACAACTGGTATACCCAACAAGTCCAAACAATATCATAACCAACCATTTTGGCAGCAATCCATCACTTTAGATACTCAAAAATGAATTCTAATGATGTGGCCATCATCATCAGGACTATTTTCCAGCGACTGAAGTGAGTTCAGTGCTTCCTTACTTTCTCAAATTCATTCCAAAACAATTTCCATTCAAAAATACTTCCCAAAATTATTCTATGTCATTGCGTTCAAACACTTTGGAAAACATTCCAAACATTCCCAAGATTTTAAATTTCCAAAATTTTGTTTTCAATACAATTTAAAACACTTTTCAAAATCCTCGGGATTTAAATTCTGGTTTAATTCAAATTTAGTTATTCTTCTTTTATATAATTTATACTCATAGAATTTTATTTGGTTATAACCATTTCAAATTTTAGATCAAATTTTAGATTCTTAGTTGATTAAGATATCCACATCCAAACAATCAGACATATATAATAATTTCAGAAAGTTATTTCTTTTATATCAAAATATAATTTTGGGTAAAATTATTTCATTTACCCACTTTAAAATAATACTATGTCAGTTTATCTTGTTTAAGAGTTTAAAAACCCCTATCGGTACGGTTGTACTTCCCGCACGGACTAGAATTCATAAACATTCAACCGATAAGTTAACACAGTATAAAAACAATTTTATATTCACTAACAAGTACGCTCTCATATCTATTATTACACTCAACTCATTATAGAGTACTATTGACTCTGTTTAATGAGTAATTTCCCCACCAAAGCCTAGGTTGTCGCCAACCTAAGCTCTGATACCAAGTGTAATAGCCCGCACTTCTTGACATCGAATATCGACACAAAATACTCCACAGTATGATATGCCGACAATCAAGTGCCGGAAAAGACATATTGTTGAGGAAAATCCGTATCCCTTGAGTCAACACTATTCTACATTAGATAACTCAAGTGGGACAGATACATGAACCATTAGGGTTGAAGAAGAAGAGGTAGAAGAAAGAAGGAACTAAACAATATCAGAATCTGACCATCGCAGCGGAATAAATATAATAGTTAATAATAGAGCTTTACACAAAAATGAAAACTATATCTGTTTATATATTACATCATCAGAGTATCACAAACAAAAAATATATACCAGTCAGACAATTTCATACAATCACAGTAGCGGATGTATATACAAGTACAGATAATACGTCTCGGACTCCAGCTCCTCACCTGCTTCGTAGTATCCTGTCCTGAACCTATAATACTCGGTCTGACCCGAACATTATAATGAAATAACACCCGAGACAGTCTGGAATACCAGCTGATAATAATATACCCAAATTGATTATTAAAGTTTCAAAAAATCCTTTTGAAAACAAAAGCATCTCGTAAGACCACGCCACAAATAAACATGTCGGGTTTTTACCTTACGATAGCTAAAACACTTTTTATAGAAATCCTCTAATATTATAATAGGGTCTATGTACAAATACTTATAAAATAGCCGAAATGTTACATGATTAAATTCCAGCTACAAGCCACAGAGTGGGTAATACAAACAAATTATGTAAAAGGCTCATAGGGAGAATGGATTTCCAACTAATGACTAGGCATTAGGGTACCACCTGTCACAGTACCTGGTCTAGATCAGCGTACCGAGGACCACGCCCAATCCCTTGCAACACAAGTCTCGGATTATCCCTTACTGGATAATCCCAAGTAAGATCACTCCACGGTTGGGATCTGCAACCGCACCACTAAGCCGAAATAAAAAAGGGACATCTAGACGGGAATGACCTTACCCGGAAATGGGTGCTGCCCACCAAGCCTTGCTTCATATCCCCTGATTTTCAGTCATCCCCGGTTGATGAGGCTTGAGGCTAAGCGTTACCTTTTAGATCGTTTCACTTAGAATGCCCATCGCCCACCTAACGATGTTCCGAAAGCATTCATCCATACAAGTCCATCCTGGGTTCGAACGGAACCGAAGGCACTACTCCTACTACATCCGTTTTGGAAATATCCTCAGGATTAGTAGCGACTAGCCCTTGCACTTCACTGCTCCATCTTCAACTCTGAACTCATTTTTCCCACGAAAATGTACAAACCGGATCGAAGTGGTTTTCGAGAAATAAATCTCTATCCCGGTCTCTTCGAAACGATCAACGCATTGTCCAATATTGATAGTCGGGGATTTAATTATCAATTAACATTCACAAACATCCATCACACAATAAATAATTTCCACATTATCTATTTTCCTCAAAATATCTTCGCGAGATATATTTTCGTTTTCAAAATCCCTTTGAAACACTTTTCAAAACCCAATTCTTCTCATGGAATGGATTTCCAAATCTTTACTTCCTCTGAAAACATCCAGGTACCAATGTTTAAGTTTTAAAATAATTTAAATTATTTATTCTTGAAAATACATTAAAACATTTATATTAAATCTACTTACATACTTAATTTAAAATGTACATATACTTTTAAAAATATTTCGAATAAAATTTCTTTGTAAAAATATAAACTATTTTCTTTAAAATAAAGTTAAGTCATACTAATTTTAATATGAAATCCTATAGAAGTTTCAAATAAAACTTTAATTAATTATCTTTAAAATAGAACCATTTATAAAGTATAAATGTTAGTAATATTCTTTTAAACATAAGACTATTTACCATTAAAATAATTACTCCTTTATCTAATTTGATAAATGCTTACTTTTAAAATCCTTATAACTTAAATAATTTCTTGAAGACATTTTCTTATACAACTTCTAACCTTTCAACAACTGGCTTTAAAAGCATACTTGGCTTTTAAGGGAATATACTTCTATTCTAGGATAACCCAAAGAATTCCTTTTATAAATCCCACACGTTTATCCAAATCAATTTTTACATTCATCCCGTATCTTTCCTTTCCATGCTTGAAAAATAGCTCATTTTAATTTTGAAAACATTGCTATTTCCTGGAAATCACTTTCAAATATGTGTTTAAAATATTTAAAATAAAGCTTCTAGAAATTATTTAATTGAAAATAATACTTAAGGAAATATATAGGGGTTTCCCAAGTATTTTAAATCAAATTTAACCTTTAAATTAAAGTTATTAAATCAAATATTTATATTATAATTTCCTTTTGAAAACTTAATACTACTTTACTTTTTTAAAAATAATTAAATACCATAATTACTTAATCAAATATTTGCTTTCACTTAAAAACAATTTAAAATAATATTTCTTTCTAAAATATTCTAAACATATTTAAACAGCAAATTTATATTTGAAAACTTTCCTTAAAAATATACTAAAGTTTCCAGGAGAAAGCACGCTTCCCATTCTTTAAAAATAAATCTCGCTGGTATTTTAAACAATTCACATTTCCCTTCGAAATCACAGTTTCAAACACTTCAAAATTTTCAACCCATTCCTTGAATTTAATCTCTTTTAGAATTCTTTATTAAGAAGTTTCTTTTATTTCCTGTAAACCCAATTTGTTTATTTATTTAAATCCCCAGGTTGTAATCATCCAATCATAGCACAACAAAATTTAAAATTTCAATTTAATCCATCACAGTATATAGATAGAACACAGCATAACACGATCAAATCAATTTATCACAGAATACAAATGAGATATATCATAGAATATAAATAAATTTCTATTTGTGAGGGATCCAATTGGATCCCTCCAACCTGTTTTCCCTACATCCACAGATATTAGCACAACAATATACATTGATTCAATTTGATAATAATTATCATATTCAAGCAATTAAGTAATCATTTAGATATTGACTATTTAAATTAACAAGTATTCCGGACGTGAATGAGTTAAACTCACCTTGGGTGTTCGACGAGCGTTCAAATTTAAATTAAATCGAATGGTGTTCGATTTAACCCAAATTTTTTACTTGCTCAGAATAATTCTGGAATGGCTCCACTGCGTAGTACTCATCTCTGCGATTCCGGCGTCGTCAGTTTCGTCGAATTTCCACCTCGAATGCATTAGTTATGAAATTCATTAGTTTCAATTACAAATTAAAACAAAAAATTTTTATTATCTCACAATCTAGGCCTCATCACACAGGGAGAAAACACGGTCGAACCAAACTTCATCTTCCTCGTGAAAATGCAGACCGAGAAACCCATCATCGCGCTTCCAACCCTAGATCCCGCGCCCACCCAGATCGTCCAGCACTCGATCCATAACCGCCAAATCGAAGCCCATCGGCCATACCACCTTCGGCCAAGACAAGATAGAGCTCGGTCATCACCATAGCAGGAAAAACGAGGACGAACGACAACGGTTCCAGCTCCGATTTCCCCCTCCACGACGCTCGAAACACGATCTCTACCGTTGGATGTGTAGATCCCTTCTTGATCTACAACTTCCATTTAGAAAGTTTTTGGAATTAAAGCATGGATAAGGAGATTGTGGAGGAAGAAGCACGATTGGTTTAGGCCATTGATTTAGAAGTGGCGGCCGAGAATGAAGATAGGGTTTCGGCCCTAAATTTCGTATATATATAATTATTTAGTTATATTATTTTAATATTAAAACCATTATAAAGCAACTTTTTTAAACGATCTCCAAACAACGCGTGCCGACAGACATTTCTAAGGTTTTACCTACGTTCCGAACACAATGGAACATGTTTCGGAGGCTAATTTGGTCGTATGCGCAAGTTACGGAAATAAACAATCAATTTTAAATTAAATCGATTAAAATAGTTTCTATGCGTTTTAAGCTGCCAGGGTCAAATGACCATTCCGATTGCTACGAAAATTGAAATCCGATAATAACTAACTATTACAGATCTAATGGAATTAATTTCATCGAATTCTGATACTGTGCCCCGGAAGGCTATTTTAACTCGTCGATAAATTCGGGCGATTTTCAAAATCGTCGAAATCACTTAAAATTCAACTTTTAAAACATTACTGACTTAATTATAAATCAAATAGAACTTATATTCACATTAGAAATCATTCGGATTCATTTTAAATCAAAATCTGATTATTTGCACAATTATAATATTAAATTCCATTATTAAATTAATATAAAATTCCAAATTTAATCTATCGACTTTTAATTCCATCCAACAGTCCAATATTATAACTCAAATCGAAATAGACTTAAAATAAATTTTAGAATCTAATTTTATATCTATTTACACTCAGAATTACCAATTATCCCAATTCTAATATTAAATTATTATTATTCAAATTTCAATTAAGTTACTGTAATAAAAATTTAACCAATTTCATTAATTTAACCAAAGTCTTTTATTTCAAAATTCAAATTATAAAACATATTCAACATTTAAAACGAATTAAATGTTCAAATCTAGCGACCCAAAATTCTGGGTCGTTACATATTGATTTTAAATTTGATTTTAAATTAAATTTGAATTTGAATTTGAATTTAAATTTAAGATTTAAAAGATTTTATAAAAGATATATTAAAATATTATAATTATTTCTGAATATATAATTGGAATTTTACTATTTACATTTAAATTTTGTATTGATAAATAAAGAGATAGTTTAAATATTTACACACTTAAGGTACTTTTAAATATAAAACAAAATTTAAATTGTAATATAAATATACATTGAATACTATTTATACAACATTAATATACATGTAAACTAATGACATTATCAAATTACAAGTTTTAACAAATTATCTAAAGATAATGACAACTGTTAACAAAAATTTACAAGTGTCTTTAATTTCTTTTTTTATTTTTAAAAATAATTAAATAAAGATAAAACTAAGATATATAAAAGCTTTTCACTCTCCTCTCTCATCTTCTTTACCAGTTCCTTTTCGAAACTAAGAAAAGGAAATCTTGTAAAAACCAGTAAAACAAAAAAAAAATCAAAGAAATTCAAAGAACTCTCTTCACCAATTCAAAACCAACAAATTTTAAGTTTCTCAGTTTCAAGCAACTCCAGATTCAAGCAAGCAAATCATTTCAACAACTAAATCAAAGCCTCAAATCAATTCCATTTTCAGTTTCAAAGATTAAGTAAGCTTTTAAGTTTCAAAAATTCAAATTGTTTCAAACTGCTCTGCTCGTCATTAACAGACGAGTAAACCCAACTTTGTTTTGTTTTAAATCTCCATGCATGAATAAATCTTAGAAGATTGATGTAAAAATTTTTACATGATGATGAATTGTATATATATGATTGTAAAAATGTGTGCATGTATGGATGTATCAGTGTTCTTCTCTGTTTAAGATAAAGAGTTCAAATTTTAGATCAAAATTCCAATTCTCCTAATCTAGTCTCTGTTAGGCTTAGGTATTTAAAAGATTTATGTTTGTTCAAACATAAGCTAAAGTTTAAAAAAAATTAAGTTAAATAAGTTTGTGTATTTCTAGAATTTGAAATTTTACAGTAAAGCTCAGAATTCGTCAAATTTTGATTTCAACAATTTAATGGTTCATATATATATTCTGAATCATCATCAAAATCTAGAATTTTCAAAATTAAAATCATGATTTTTAATTGGGTAATTCGAGAGATATTGATGGATGAATGGAACTAGGGTTTCATGCTTTTTCTAGTGATTTTTTGCGGTCGGAAATTTTGCTGAAGCAAGAAGGGAGGTCGAGAAGGTCGGCAAAAATAGTCGAGGCAATCCTAGTTCTTCTTGGCATCAGGGATCGATCGATCTAGGGTTTTGTTGTAGTTTTTGGTCGTGGTCAAAAAGGTGGTTACTGCACCATCGTCGAAGCACTAACAGAGGCCGCACGTGTCGGAATCGAGGGTTTGGTTCGTGGCGAGGCTTCAGATGAAGGCTTATGTTCGCTAGTGGTCGGTGTCGCCTGGACAAGGTGATCTTTTGGGTCAGAGTGTTGTTCCTGTGGGTTCAAGCTAGCCGACTTTCATTTTCAAGATCGATTTGATGCATGAGTGGTTGAGATCGGAAGAAGGGATGATCGGTGACTTATTGATGGTGCTCAGGAGCGCTGGAGTTATCGCCGGCGATGGTGCACGTGCACCTGGTTTCAGTGCACAGTGGGTTTTGGGTTCGATAGTTTCACTCGAATGGAGGCTCGGGATTTTGTGATGTTTGCTTGAGTTCATCATCGGGTTTGGCGCGAGTGAAACCTTGTTCCCAAATTAAAGTTTTAAATAATCTTAGTTTTAAAAAGAAAAAACGGAAGAAGCTGTAGAAACTCGAGTCAAGATTCGAGCAATTGTAGGGTAAAACCCGAAGCAAGTTTTTAAAACTTTTTATAAAACAAGTTTTAATTTTAAATTGAATCTAATCTTAAACTATTATGTAAAATAAATGTTTTCTTAAACATTTGATTTAGAGGTTTTATAATTTGTTTTACTTAAAAATTTGTTAAGTTAAATTTGTAAGTATTTTAATCTTAAAATTGAATTTAAAGTATAAATTAAAGTGGAATGTTTTATAATGTATTCAAAGTATGTTAATGATAATTAGGTCATTAATAAAGATAAATTTTTATTTTAAAGTTAATTAACATTTTGATAATTAATGACTAATTAATTTAATTAAGTAATTAAGAGAAATTAATTAATTTAAATTAATTAATGTTTAAGGATTAATAAATTTATAATTAAAGTTATAATTAAATAATTAGAGATTAATTAATTGATAATTAAGAATTAATTAATTAAGTAATATAGATTAATTAATTTATAATTAGAGGTTAATTAATTAAGTAATTAAGGAGTAATCAAATTTTAATTAATGATTAATTAAATTGTAATTAGAGAATAAATAGTTAAATAATTAGGGATTAATTAACTGATAATTAAGGATTAATTAAGTTGTAATTAAGTTTTATTAATTAATAATTAAGGTTTATTAATTAGTAGTTAAAGGATAATTAATCTTTGAATAAAGATTAATTGATTAAGCAGGGTAGATGATTAATTCTTAAATAATTAATTTAAGTTAAGTTAATTAAATTAATTTAATATGGATTAATAATTCTTGCTTATGGATTATTGTTTTGAGTTGAATGTCTGGATTGGTTGATATCTATTGGATGACAATTTTCATATTCTGTGATGTGATATTGGATATATCTGTGCTAGATGTATGTTATTTATCTGTGATAAATGCTGTGTGGATTCAAACTAATTGACTTGAATTGTTTAACTTTGAACAAATTGACGTTTAAGAAACGTTTGGATTTCGATGAGACCGGGATCAGATATCAAGTTTGATTATCTGAAAACCACATCGATCCAAGTTAAACGATAGGTCATGAAATCTCAAAGTGAAGATCGAGATGGAGTTTCAGAGTGCAATGGTTATTGTCGTTAACTCTGAGGGTGATTCGAAAATGAGTGTAACGAGATAATGCCTATGGTTTCTTTCAAACCCGGAATGAACTTGTATGGATTGAGTGCTATGAGATCATCGTCAATGGAGGACGATGAGCATTCCAAGATGTGTTCTTATAAAGGTAATCGTAGCCTCAAGCCTCGTCAACTGGGAATGGATAAAATAGGGGAGGTGCAGCAAGGCTAAGCGGGTAGCACCCAAGTAGGATAAGATTTTCCCATTTCTAAAGTCCCTTTTTATTCGGCTGTGTGGACAGTTGTTTGGCCACAACCGTGATGTTGTCTTATTTGGACTATCCAGCAAGGGGTAGCTCCGCCTTTGTATTGCAGGGGATCGGGAGGGATCCTCGGTACATTGATCTAGGCCACGTACTATGATGGACGGTACCTCAGTAGCTATGCCATTGTATGGAATCCAATTTCCAATAAGTGCTTGTACGGTTTTGATTGTACCCAACTATGTTGGAACGTGAGATGTAAGCATTCTAGCTACTTCTGTGTTTTATATCGAAACCCTAGACCCTATTATAACACAACCAGATTTCCTATCAAATGTTTTAGTTATCGTAAGGGAAAAACTTGTCTGTATTTATTGGCGGAGAGTCTTACGAGATACCTTTTATTTCAAAGGTTTTTCCAAGTTAAACATCATAACCATTTACTCACACCATACCCATGTCTAACCCGGAGTTTATTCTGTGTTTCTTAAACTCTTGGGTACTCAAATTTCTATGAGTAGCCAAGTGATCAGGTTTGGCTTGTCGTATTTTCGATAGCTTGGAGCAGGAGCTTGGCGTAGCTATATATCTATCTATAACTTTTGTGTTTGAAACTCTTTTGACTGTAGTATTTTGTAATGTAATGAATAGACAGATCTTTATAATTGTCTAATGTGAAGATGCTATGTAATCTGTGTACTCTGATATGTAAGATATTGTAATAGTTATGTTATATATTATATTTTGTTCCATTTCTGCTGTGAGATTCTGATGATTGTTTAGTTCTTTCTTCTACCTTTCTTATTTCTACCTATTTCTTTCTTATTGATGATATGTCTTTCTGTGAAATGAAAGGCAGGTCATCATAGTTGGTATCAGAGCATAAGCTGAGATAATACCTAGGCTCTGGAGTAATATCTGTCTTGAGAGCGCGTATTTGTAATTTTTATATAACTATATCCTAATCTAAATTTGTTGGGTTACCTGTCTAGGTTTCTAACATGAGTTCAAGAGGCAGGAGAGGCAGAGTTGTAGGGAGCACGTCGATTAATAATGGAAGAGGTCAAACTGCTAGCGAGGCTATTAATCCAGCACCGCCTCGAGTTAGTTTTGCTGCTTTGTGCAAAGATTTCACCAATCTGGAAGGGAGACCTTTTAAAGGATCGGAGTCCATTCTAAAAGTTCAGGCTTGTTTACGCTCACGCAAGCGCATCCTTAAGAGTTTGGATCTATCTGACGAGAAAAGGAGAGTTGCAGCTTCATGGCAATTGCAAGAAGGAGATGCAGCTTGGTGGGATGCAGTTATAGTGAATATCTCGGAGGACAACATTTCTTGGAGTCGGTCTAAAGAATTGTTTGAGGAACAGTTCATGCCAACGGTTGGGAAGATCCATTTATATAGAGAATTCCTAGATCTGAAGCAGGGAAGTATGTGTGTTTATGAATACGAGACAATGTTTAATGAATTATCATGCTACGGACTTGGATTGATCGACACGCCTATTAAAAATAATGAGATGTTTGTGCAAGGGATAAGGCCTGAGTTCCATGAAAAGATGACGGCTCATTTGAATGGACCGTTTGTAGAGTTGATCGATATGGCTTTAAGATTTGAGGAGCTCATGAATAAGAAACCAGTGGCCTCTGCAGCAACACCAGGTGGAACTTCTTCCAACCCAAATAAGAGAAAGTTCAATCCAAATTGGAAGAAGCAAGGAAAAGGAAAGCAGGGAGGAAACAATGGACCTCGTAAGTCTATATATGTCAACAAGAGGGTCACTTGGCTAACCGGTGTCCCAAGAAAGGATCTCAGCAGCGGCGGTGGCATCAGAGTGGACCGGGTTCAGCTTTGGTTCAGAAATCCTTGTGTTTCAACTGTCATCAACCGGGTCACATCATAAAGGCTTGTCCGCTTCTTTAGAAAGCCTAGTAGAACAAGATGTTTGCTCTTGAAGGTGGTCCATCTTCTTCTTCTAAAGGCAAAGGAGATTTGAAAGGTACTTTGCTTTTGGATGGTATTTTTATTAGAGTTTTGTTTGATTCTGGTGCATCGCTTAGTTTTATTCCTTTGGATGTAGTAGAGAAGTTTCATCTTTCCCCTTGTTTGGTTGACCATTCTATCTTTGTATCTAATCCTATGGGTGGGGTAACTAAGTTAGATAAGATCTGTAGAGACTTAAGGCTTTCTTATCTGTCTCATAGTTTTTCTTGCGACCCATTTGTATTGGATTTCAAAGGGTTTAATCTTATTATGGGTATGGATTGGTTGGATAAGTATAAAGCTGTTCTGATGTGTGAAGAAAGGATTCTATCTTTGGAGACTGACTAGGGAAGAATCGCAAAAGTGACCTGCAATGATTCCGGAGTTCATTTGAGTAATCTTCTGCATGGAGTCGAAGCATGTCTAGAAATTGTGGAGTTTATCGAAGTGGTCCATGATTTTCCAGATGTGTTCGAGGAAGTCAAGTGTTTACCCCTCACCGGGAGATAGAGTTTCGCATTGATTTGGTTCCAGGAGTAGTACCTGTGATTCAACCAACTAGGAGGATGGCACCGAAGAAGAGAGAAGAGTTGGTGAAGCAGACTCAGGATCTTTTGGAGAAGGGATTGGTTAGGCCTAGTTTTTCTTGTTGGGGTTCTGCTGTAGTGTTCGTCACCAAGTCGGATGGGTCTCCAAGGTTCTTTGTGGATTACCGGAAGTTGAATAAGGTTACTATCCGGAATAAGTATCATTTGCCCCATATAGATGATCTCTTTGATTAGCTGCATGGAGCTTCTGTTTTCTCCCAATTAGATATAGCTTCGGGTTTCCATCAATTAAGGGAAGCTGAGAATAGTATCCCCTTGACTACGTTTAGGGGACCCAATTGTTTCTATGAGTGATTGGTTATGCCTTTTGGACTGACCAATGCTCCTGCCTATTTTGTAGATTTGATGAATCGAGTTTTTCGGGATGTGTTAAATAAGTTCGTACTCATGTTCATCGATGATATTCTGGTCTACTCTAAGTCTGAAAAGGAGCACAAGCAGCATTTAGGAATAGTGTTAGAGACTCTGAGGAGGCATGTTCTGAAGGCCAAGTTTTCGAAATGTCATTTTTGGGAATCAGAAGTCAGATTTTTTGGGCATATTATTTCTGGTGAGGGTATTTCTCTAGATCCAGCCAAGGTAGCTACTATTCAGGAGTGGAAGTAGCCGCAGACTCCGACAGAAGTTCGTAGTTCTTTGGGATTGGCAGGGTACTACAAGAAGTTTATCAGGTACTATTCTAAGATTTCTTTGCACTTAACCAAGTTGACTCAGAAAGGAGCAAAGTTTAAGTGGACCACCGAGTGTGAAGAGGCTTTCTCAAGGCTGACCAGTGCTCTTGTGTTGGTTATCCAGATGGTAAGAGCAAGTTTGAGGTTTATACAGATGCCTGTATAGTAGGATTGGGTGCAGTGTGATGCAAAATGGGAAAGTAATTGCGTATGCGAGCAGGCAATTGAAGCCACATGAAAAGAATTACGCTACGCACGATTTGGAGTCGTTAGCCATTGTCGTTGCTTTGAAGATCTGGAGGCACTATCTTTTGGGATAGAAGTTCGAGCTTTTCACGAATCACAAACCCTTGAAGTACCTCTCCTCCTAGAAGGATCTGAATTTGAGGCAGCAGCGATGGGTTGAGTTTTTAGCATTGTATGATTTGGTTATCCTCTATACCCCAGGGAAAGAAAACGTTGTGGCGGATGCTCTGAGTAGGAATGCAGTTCTGTCTCTTTTGGAAGTTGTTCTGTCTCTCCAGGAAAGAATCATAAGCAGTCAGATTAAGGATAGATCTTTTTAGGAATTGATTGTTGGAAATAGGGAAGGTCTATGTTCGAATTTCAAAGTAGACGATCATGGAGTTTGGGGATCAACGGACGTTTGTGCGAGCCTGATATAGATGGAGTGAGGCAAGAAATTCTGTCAGAGAGTCATTGCTCCAGACTGAGTGTCCACCCAGGGATTTTAAAGATGTATAAGGATATGAGGAGAGTCTTTTGGTGGCCGAGCATGAAGAAGGATGTAGCTGCTTACGTCAATGGATGTGCGATCTGTCAGTAGGTGAAAGGAGATCAACAGAGGACGGTCGGGTTGTTGCAGCCTTTGAAAGTTCCAAAGTGGAAGTGGGAAATGATTTATATGGATTTCATCGACAGTTTGCCAAGGACCAGGAAGGGAAACGAAGGAATATGGGTAGTTGTTGATCGGTTGACCAAAAGCGCCCATTTTATTCCGGTTAAGGCAACCCGTACTGCATCATCTTTCGTTGAGATTTTCTTGAAGGAGATTGTCCGACTGCATGGTGTTCCAGTCAACATTATTAGCGATCGTGATCCTATCTTCACTAGCAAGTTTTGGGAGGCTTTGCAATCAGCTATGGGTACGAGATTGAGTTTGTGTACAACCTATCATCCCTAGACCGACGGATAAACTGAAAGGCGGAATCGAATTCTAGAGGATATGCAGAGGGCTTGTGTTTTGGATTTTGGTGGATCTTGGGAGGACCATCTACATTTAGTGGAATTCTCGTACAATAACAGTTACAGGTGTGTATCAAAATGGTACCCTATGAAGCTTTATATGGAAGACCTTGTAGATCCCCATCCTGTTGGGTAGAGTCGGGAGATCTTCTTGTGCTTGGTCCAGATTGGATCCGTGAGGCATCTGTAAAGGTGGAGCTTATCAAGAAGAGAATGAAAGCAGCGCAGGATCGCAAGGAGAAATATGCAGACAAGAGACGAAGATAATTGGAATTTGAGATGAGATTTAGTCTTCGTCAAAGTTCCCCGATTAAAGGAGCGATAAGATTTGGAAAGACGGGAAAACTTGCCCCAAGGTATATTGGACCATTCCGAGTGCTTGAAAGGATTTGTGCTATGGCTTACAGGATTCAATTGCCAGTCCAGATGGTTGGAATTTAGAATATTTTTCACATATTTCATCTGAGGAAATACGTGCGCGATCCATCTCTTGTTGTGGAACCAGACGTGCAAGAAGACTTAGAGATTGTGCCAGACTTGTCTATTGTCAGGCATCCTGTCCAGATTGTTGATCAAGATGAGAGGCAACTAGGAAGCAAGGTAGTGAAGCTAGTCAAGTTGCAGTGGAGCAAGGATCCTAGAGACTATACCTGGGAAACTCTGGATAGTTTTAGGAAGGCTTATCTGGAATTGTGTCCGGATAGTTAATGATGTCTATTGAATGAATTGTTTGTTTGGACGAAATTGTTTGTATGGTTGATAGTGTATGGTTAATATGCATGCTTGAAATTTTTGAAGTAAAATGAAAGTTTTGATTATCTTTTGTTTTAAATTTCGAGGACGAAATTCTTTTAAGGGGGGAGGAATGTGATATCCCGGAATTTCAAGCAAATTTAAATGTGATAATCTCTCTTATAAGTTATTTAAAATTGATAAAATTGTTATTTTCGTAACAGTTATAATAATTAGGTTATTTTTAAATATAGATATAAATAAATTTTAAATAGAATTATTAATTACAAATTGAATTTGGGTTTGTTTAATATATATATATATATATATATATATGAATTGATTTTAAATTGAATTTGAATTTGAATTTAAATTTAAGATTTAAAAGATTTTATAAAAGATATATCAAACTAGTATAACTATTTTTAAATGTATAATTGGAATTTTTATTATTTTCTTTAAAATTTTGTATTGATAAATAAAGAGATAGTTTAACTATTTATACACTTAAGGTATTTTTAAATATAAAACAAAATATAAATTGTAATATAAATATAATATAAATATACATTAAAAACTATTTATACAACATTAATACACATGTACTAATGACATTATCAAATTACAAGTGTTAACAAATTATCTAAAGATAATGACAAGTGTTAACAAAATTTTACAAGTGTCTTTAATTTCTTTTTTTATTTTTAAAAATAATTAAATAAAGATAAAACTAAGATATATAAAAGCTTTCCACTCTCCTCTCTCATTTTCTTTACCAGTTCCTTTTCAAAACTAAGAAAAAGGAAATCTTTTAACAAACCAGTAAAACAAAAAAATCAAAGAAATTCAAAGAACTCTCTTCACAAATTCAAAACCAGTAATCAAATTTTAAGTTTCTCAGTTTCAAGCAACTCCAAATTCAAGTAAGCAAATCATTTCAACAACTATATCAAAGCCTCAGATCAATTTCGGTTTTAGTTTCAAATATTAAGCAAGCTTTCAAGTTTTAAAAATTCACACTGTTTCAAACTGCTCTGCTCATCATTAACAGGTGACTAAACCCAACTTTATATTTGTTTTAAATCACAATGCACGAATAATTCTTAGAAGTTTGATGTAAAATTGTTTGCATGATGATGAATTGTATATATATGAATGTAAAACTGTGTGCATGTATGGGTGTATTAGTGTTCTTCTCTGTTTAAGATAAAGAGTTCAAGTTTTAGATCAAAATTCCAATTCTCCTAATCTAGTCTCTGTTAGGCTTAGGTATTTAAACGAATTATGTTTGTTAAAACATAAGCTAAAATTTGAAATTTATTTTAAGTTTAATAAGTTTATATATTTCTGGATTTTTAAATTTTACAGTAAAACTCAGAATTTGTCAAATTTTGATTTCAACAATTTAACGTTTCATACACATATTCTGAATCATCATCAAAATCTAGGATTTTTAAAATTAAAATCATGATTTTTAATTGGGCAATTCGAGATATATTGATGAATGAACGGAACTTGGGTTTCACGCTTTTTCTGGTGATCGTTGGATTTTTTGTGGTCGTAAATTTGGCTGAAGCAAGAAGGGAGGTCGGGAAGGTCGGAAAAATAGTCGAGGCAATTCTAGTTCTTCTTGGCGTCAAGGATTGATCGATCTATGTTTTTGTTGTAGTTTTTGGTCGTGGTCGAAAAGGTGGTTACTATTCATCGTCGGAGCACCAGAGGAGGCCGGTCATGAGGGAATCGAGGGTTTGGTTCGTGGCGAGGCTTGAGACGAAGGCTTGTGTTCGCTGGTGGACGGTGTCGCTTGGAGGAGGCTATCTTTTGGGTCGGAGTGTTGTTCCTGTGGGTTCGAGCTAGTCGACTTTCATTTTCGAGATTGATTTGTTGCTTGAGTGGTTGAGATCGGAAGAGGGGATGATCGGTGACTTGTTGAGGGTGGTCAAGAGCGCTGGAGTTGTCACCGACGATGGTGCATGTGCACCTTGTTTTAGTGCACAATGGGTTTGGGTTCGATAGTTTCCCTCGAAGGGAGGCTCGGGATTTTATGATTTTTGCTCGAGTTCATCATCGGGTTTGCCGCGAGTGAAATCTTGTTTCCAGATGTAATTTTTAAATAATCTAAGTTTTTAAAAAGAAAAAAAAAGGAAGAAGCCGTATAAAATCGAGTCAGGACTCGAGCAACTGTAGGGTAAAACCCGAATCAAGTTTTCAAAATACATATTTCAAAAAGTTTTTATAAAACATGTTTTAAATTTTAAATTGAATCTAATTTTAAACTATTATGTAAAATAAATGTTTTCTTAAACATTTGATTTAGAAGTTTTATAATTTGTTTTACTTAAAAAAATTTCAAGTTAAATTTGTAAGTATTTTGGTCTTAAATATAAATTTAAAGTTTAAATTAAAGTGGAATGTTTTAAAATGTATTCAAAGTGTGTTACTGATAGTTAGATCATTAATAAAGATAAATTATTATTTTAAAGTTAATTAAGATTTTGATAATTAATGACTAATTAATTAATTAAGCAATTAAGAGAAATTAATTAATTTAAATTAATTAATGTCTAAGGATTAATTTATAATTAAATAGTTAGAGGTTAATTAATTGATAATTAATAATTAATTAATTAAGTAATTAAGATTGATTAATTTTTAGTTAGAGGTTAATTAATGAAGTAATTAAGGAGTAATCAAATTTTAATTAATGATTAATTAAATTTTAATTAGAGATTGATTAATTAAATAATTAGGGATTAACTAACTGATAATTAAGGATTAATTAAGTTGTGATTAAGTTTTATTTATTAATAATTAAGGTTTATTAATTAATAGTTAAAGGATAATTAATCTCTGATTAAAGATTAATTGATTAAGCGGGGTAGATGATTAATTCTTAAATAATTTATTTAATTTAAGTTAATAAAATTAATTTGAATATGGATTAATAATTCTTGCTTATGGATGATTGTTTTGAGTAGAATATCTAGATTGCTTGATATCTATTGGATGATAATCTGTGATATTCTGTGATGTGATATTGGATATTTCTATGCTAGTTGTATGTTATTTATCTGTGATAAATGCTGTGTGGATTCAAAATAATTGAATTGAATTGTTTAACTTTAAACAGCTTGACCTTTAAGAAATGTTTGGATTTTAATGAGACCAGGATCGATATCAAGTTTGATTATCTGAAAACCACATCGATCCAAGTTAAACGATAGGTTGTGAAATCTCAAAATGAAGATCGAGATGGAGTTTCAGAGTGCAAGGGTTATTGTCGCAAACTCTGAGGGTGATTCCAAAATGAGTGTAACGAGATAATGCCTTTGGTTTCGTCCAAACCCGGAACGAACTTGTATGGATTAAATGCTATCAGACCATCGTCAATGGAGGATGATGAGCATTCCCAGATGTGTTCTTGTAAAGGTAATCGTAGCATCAAGCCTCATCAACCGGGAATGGCTAAAACAGGGGAGGTGCGGTAAGGCTAAGAGGGTAGCACCTAAGTAGGACAAGATTTTCCCCTGTCTAGAGTCCATTTTTATTTGGATGTGTGGGTGGTTGTTTGGCCAAAACTGCAGGGTTGTCTTATTCGGACTATCCAGTAAGGGGTAGCTCCGGCTTTGTGTTGCAGGCGATCGGGAGGGATCCTCGGTACGTTGATCTAGGCCACGTACTGTGATAGGCAGTACCCCAGTAGTCCTGCCATTGTATGGAATCCAATTTCCAATAAGTTCTTATATGGTTTTGATTGTGCCCAACTATGTTGGAACGTGAGATGTAAGCATTCCAGCTACTTCTGTATTTTATATTGAAACCCTAGACACTGTTATAATACAACTAGATTTCCTATCAAATGTTTTGGTTATCGTAAGGCAAAAACTTGCTAGTATTTATTGGCGGAGAGCCTTACGAAATACCTTTTATTTCTAAGGTTTTTCCAAGTTAAACAGCATAACCTTTTACTCACACCAGACCCATGTATGACCCGGGGTTTATTCTGTTTTTCTTAAACTCTTGGTTACTCAAATTTTTATGAGTAGCCAAGTGATCAGGTTTGGCTTATCGTATTTTGAATAGCTTGGAGCAGGAGCTTGGCGTAGCTATATATCTATCTATATCCGCTGTGTTTGAAACTCTTTTGACTGTAGTATTTTGTAATGTAATGAATAGGCAGATCTTTATAACTATCTAATGTGAAGATGTTATGTAATCTGTGTACTCTGATATGTAAGACAATGTAATAGTTATGTGATATATCATATTTTGTTCCGTTTCCACTATGAGATTCTGATGATTGTTTAGTTCTTTCTTCTAACTTTCCTATTTCTACCTATTTCTTTCTTATTGATGATACGTCTTTCTATGGAATGAAATGCGGGTCGTCACAATACGGGGTTTAAGGAATGCTTGCAAACTGCTTCAATCTTCTTGGAAGAAGATTCCATCATTGATACTTTGTCTTTTTCTTGATTCTGAGAAGTATTTTTTTACGCCCATGATCCTGTCAGGTGAAGTTATTTCAATAAATGTAATAATCCGTTATATAATTAACATTTTTCAAGGATATCGAAATCCTGTTATAACAATTCAAATATCAACCAAAATATGAAATTTCATATCCTTGAGAAAATGTTATAGTCAATTTAAGTAAATGAAATTCGTTGAGCTTCCAATAGTGTTGAAAGGGAAAATAAAATTGAAGCTCCAATAAATACCCTTCAACAAAGTTGAAAGCCCAAGGAAAACTTTGTTATTGAAAAGAGTAGTTGAAGCCTACACAAACAATATGAATATAAATATATGCTAACGAGATTCAATAAACAAGACAAATAAACCTTTCGACAATGTCGAACCCATTAACTTTGTTATTTTAAGAGAGAATGAATGTTATAGAAACCCTATATGCTAATGAATTAAAAGATTTGGATTTGAGTACAATCAATATAAGTGAAAGGTCTTTAGGACGTTTCGACAGTGTTTGTATAAATGATGATCAAATCTCAATTAAATACAATGGGTTTCGAGTAAATCTAAAGGGATGTATGGTTTTGAAAGCATACCAACAACCAAACTTGATTCGATACAATACGTTTCGATCAAGCCGAAAGGTTTGATTTGATATTCAACTTAGAAAAAATATGTTTTCATTAATCCAATTTATGAAAAGAAGAATGAGTTTATGACTCTCAACATCTCCTAAAATGAAGTAAAATTAGACACGTATAGAGGTTTTGAAACCTAGAAAATAAAAGCTATGCTTTCGAAAGTATATACTAGGTAATCATTTACTGAAGCACATCAGTTAACTTCTTTGAAAGGTATCAGAACATACTAAATCATACTTATACTTTCAAAAAAGTATACTTCATATCAACTAACACCAATACTTTCGACAAGATCAATTAAGAAATAGGTGTTGGATCTCCTTTCGACCCAATTGAAAGAGGTTGAAGAAGAAAAATAAAGTTAGCTGCCTTAACCCCTTTCGAATGGGTAGAAAGGAAAAATTACAATGTCAAGTCGCGATTCATACAGCTTAAACTTTCTATAAAGTAATTGGAAAAAACTTTCTTACCTAAATTCAATTTTAACTCAATACATTAAAAAATTAATAACAAAACTCAATAATCTTAAAAATCCCCAAAATGAAAATTCGAATACTGAAAAGAAGAAAAGAAATAAATAGGATGAATTCTAAATGTAATTTGAAGTGGAAAATGGAACGAAATAAGCCATAAAAATGAATCAGGGGATCCTCAGGGGTGAATGAATACCTAAATTATCTTTATGAAACTAAATCAGTAATTTAATTCAAACCTCGAGAATTATGAAATCAAAATTTTGCTTAGAAAATTAGTTCGAAACGCAAGATGACGAGAAATTACTTTGAATTCGCGTTTCTGTTTGCTGGAAATAAGAGTTTATTAAGAAATTAAGAATTTTAATTCTTACTGAAAGTTTCTTTAAATCGCAGGTAAATGAAAGAGGAGAAGAAAGAAGCATGATTTATAAGAAAAGTCAGCATGAAGGACAGACCGTACGATTAAATTTAAATAAACGTCCAAGATTTGTGCAAGTGTAACGACCCTAATTTTGATTAACATTATTTAGGACATTTAGTAGATAAATTAATGGTTAAGGAATTGAGATTTTTATAATTAAAGGGTAGTCGTGCCTAATAAACTAATGAACTAAAGGGAATTCAAATTAAATAAGTAAGAAAAATATATAATGGTAAAATAGGAATAAGTTATATTCTTATACCCTAAACCCTCATGTCACTTTAATTTTATAAATGTTCACAAACTAAGCTAAATACAACCTTGGTCGACCATCATTAGAAGAAGCAAGAGGAAGATAAGAAAGAATCAAAGAAGGAAGTTTAATTAATTTGGTTCAAGAGCAAATCTCAACTCCTTAACAACAAGCTAAGATGAATAATAGATTACATCTCATTTTTGATGATTTTGGTTTCTAGATCAGATCCGAACCTATTTTGCAAAGTTTTATGCCATGTTTTGAATGTTAAGTAGTTATATGTGCTTGTTGATGAATTTTTCATGTTCATATAGATTTTATGACAAGATATGATTTGAGAAATCTATCAAATGACATCCAAATGCTTTCGATTTTGATATATGGTCAAAAACAATATGGGTTTCAAGTTCCGTAATTTTCTGAATTGATGTGGATTTATTATGAATTTTCTAGTAAAGAAAATAGTTAAATTGGATTTAAATTTAATTACGGATATTATATATTAGCTTTTGGGTCAGAAATTTAAAAAGGTTAGAAAACATGTAAAAAGTGATTTATGGGAATTTTTGGAGAATTTTCCTAAGTGTTTTGATAAGTATATAAAGTTATTTAAGGTATGGGACATAAATGTTTTATATGTTTATAAAAAGGGAATATGATATTTCAAAATGTTTTAATTAGATTATTGCTAAAATTCGGCAGCACTTTTGCAAAAGATTTTGAAAAAGTATTGGCAATCAATCATATGTTAACAAACAAAACAAGTTAGTTTAAAAGAAGTTACTTTATAAAGTTAAAATTAGTTTTTATAAGGTTTATCTTCTTTGCCACTTATAGCAGCACCTTTCGACATCATACCGCTGCCTCCATTAAAGTCAAAACTAATACACATGGTATCAGCTTCGATACGTAGTAGATTGGAGTTCGGCGAAAGGTATGGAGTCGAAATAGGGCTTTAGAAGAGGTTGAAGTAACTTCTGAGAACTTACAAATATTTTGGTTGTAAATGAACCTTTTGACTGAGATGGCTTTTGACTTGGTCAATTTTCTTAGAGAAAAGTGATTTCGAAAGAGATTGCCGTCTTTGTTTTAAAAAGAAGCTTTCGAAGGGGTTGAAACCCTTGCTGCCACATTCTACCTTTCGAACCAATACCTTGGAAATGGTCCCGTTTTTTAAAACTTGATGTTGCTTCTCAAATACTCTCGAAGGGGTTGGTTTCGACACCATCCACTTCTTTTATTTGAAAAAATGCTTTTGAAATAGTCGCTTTCGTCCTAGTAAAACCCTCTTAATATTTTGAGTGAAGCATATATCATGGCAAAGAAATTTGAGTAAAGCAAATAGTATGTTTTCCTTGTTTAAGTACGATTTAAAGGGATTAGATCAATTTGAAAGGATTTCAAGAAAAATTTGAAGGGTAGTTAACCCTAAGTAAATGACTCAATGTTTTGAATATTAGATGAGACTGATATGGGGTCATGCTCTATACATTAGCTATGGCCCCTTGCTAATATTGTCCAAAATTCTAGTGTGTAGGGCGTAGTCACAGGTAAAACTTAAATGATGTTATACACAAAAAAGAATATATACAGAGAAGGAGGATAGGTTATTGGTGAGCCCGAAAAATCATTAATATCAGATAATCTTGGGAGAAGTAAGTTAAGGATAGAACATCTAGAAGTTTGTCTAACAGGTGTTAGATTGTTTATTTTGTCTACCAAGTCAACCAATGGTTAGTAGCTAGCCAAACAAAACTATCTTGTTTGGATAGATAGTCCATTTGTTACCTTTTTTGAGGATATATGATATTTCTATTATTATTTTAATCAGTTTGATTGCAGGATTCTGATTTACAAAAATATGCATTTTTAAAGGGAAATTAGTGAGGGAAAACCAGTTCTTCTAAGCGGCGTGGTCTCACTTAATATCAATAAACCGAGATGTAATAGTATTATTCACACCAAGCTTTATGTCTGACTCGAAATTTATGTTTTCTCCTTAAACTTTCGGGTGCTCAAAATTAATTTGAGTAGATTGAGAGACAAGATTTACTGGGTTATTAGGTGGATGAATAAAGCTTTCGAAGATGTACATGGAGGCAAGGATAGCTACTTACGAGTTGTCATTTTTATTTCCGCTGTGATTTATTAAGACTGTTTTGTCTATTTGAGTACTCTGATCATCCAAGGGGGTATCTTCATATGTAACTCTTGGCGTATTTTGTAATAATTATATTTATCAAAACCTGAAAAACGTTTGGGATTGCGTAATGGAATATGAAACATAATTTTGAAATGTAATCAGTAAAGTTGTTTTTGGAATCTGCGATTTTGTTTCATATTCATGTGTTTCTGATATTATGGATACCACTAACATTACATATTTTATCATCGGAAGTTAATACTATAGATGACTAAAACATCTATAGTGCTTAGCATCGGCCTTAAGAAAGAGGATGTTACATTAAGAATACGAAAAGACGGGAAATCTCAATGCTAAAAAAAGAAGAGTATCGAAGCAAATGACTTGAAAAGTCAAAGGCATCCCTTCGCAAGGAGGCAAGTGTTACCACTAATTCTCACTTCAATATTGTCGAAACCAAGATGGATGGAAGAGTAGGGCGTACAAAAGATAATAGCATTAACAAAGCCTTTCGAAGGAGTTGAAGGGATGCTACAGCCAATGGTTGGATGTGTTACAAGCATTCAAAGGGTAGAAAGGGTCGAAAGCACCCTTGCGCTTCAATTGCTTCCTTTCAAAACGGATGCTTTCGCCTGCATGAAGACATTTCAAATAAGTTGAGGAATACCTTTCGAAAGCAGCAAATAACAGTCACACACGTGTGCGCCAAAACTTTCGAAACCGTGCGTTTCGTCTTCATTCAAATTACTTGAAAATATGCTTTGTTGGAACAACCCCTCGAAAGCATAACTAATCCTTTCGAACTAGTTGAAGCCTTTCATAACTAAGAAGGGTTCTGCATCAAGCCGCAAGTATGTTTTCGGAAGTTACGTTCCGTATTGAAACCTACAGTATTTCAATACCTCCAAACCCCAAAATGCACCTATTAACAGAGTCAAATGCTCATACTCTTTCTTACTTGCAACAACAAAGCAACACAAGGTGAAAGGGCGCATCTACCCCTTTCGATGAAGACGGAAGCATTCAAATCCATTCAAATGCAATGTAGAAGGAAGCACAAGTGTAAAAGGTGATGAAAGGTCTACAAGGCCACCTTTCGGCCAGGTCGAAAGCACCGAGTCGAAAGGGGCCGACCTGCATCTATAAAAAAGACCATATGGGTCTGGTTTAGGGGATATGAATTATTTAACTCCACTCTTGTATTTTCTTAAGATTGTAACCATAATTCTAAAAGTAGATTAGGGATTTGATTAGTTTGTACTACTTGAGTTTAATGAAAGCACGATTATGCAATTTTTCGATATTTTTTTATTTGATAGTTCAGTTAGATTCATTTTATAATCTTCTTGTATCAACTTGGTCGAAGGGTCTCCTTTAGAGTTAGTCGGAACTCCTAGCTTATCTAATAACCTTAGAGCCCAATTAACCACCTAAACTTAAGCTGTCGAAAAGTTAGCTTCCGAAGAAGTCGGAACCAATCCATCCAACTCATATCCTTAACTCACTAAGGCCAACCTAAGGGTCACCTCAACTAATTTGACAAGGGGGTTTTGACAGAGTACTAAAGTAGACCAACTTCTTTGAAAGGTAATATAAGAAGAATTTGAAAAGTCTCGTCTTAGTCGAAAAGTTTGATAAGAAAAAGTCTTAACTACAAAACCAATTCAAAGGGAAAACTGAAGAGAATAGAATAGACTATAGCCAACTTAACCTAATTGGGAGTTGTCGACTACTTTCATCTTTTTGAACGGTCTCGAAAGAATCATCTTACACTTTGGATTCAACTTTGAGATGTTGACAATTTTTCTTCTTAACACTAGTCTTTGAGAAACTTTCAGTTGCGTACTATGAATTCTTGAGATATTTTGTTGATCAATAATTTTTTATGAAGTTTTCGTTGGAGTGGGAAGAACTATTTCAAGGAGTGACTGCCTTCGATTTGGATTAAGGATTGCAATTGTCATGCAAAAGCGTATGGAGGTAACTACATTGCTAATTTTTATTTTTTTTAGTTTTCTGACATATTAATGATACAAATTATGATATTTTAAGCACCAGCAAAAAGATAATTCAATCATCAAAACTACAACAACTATCACCCATAGACAACATGATGCAGCGCATCCCATACCAAGAAATCACGAAGCCAAGAAAGGAATCGGGGTCGAACGACTTACCTTGAGTCGCGGCGAAACCCTAGGTCGCAAGGTCAAATCCGCCTCAGGTCGCGAGCGGCCAACCAAGTTCCTAAGTCGAGCCACCTTATGTCGCGAGATCCAAAGTCCTAAGTCACGCTCCACTGCGTAGGTCGCTCCGCCACTCCAGATCGCGAGCATCCCTAGATCGCAAATTGCGTACGTCGCTTTCCAATTAAAGTCGCTCAAGCTATGTCGCAGATTCCAATCAGTCGCATTAAATCTAAAGTCGCCGCTGAAGTTCTTAGGTCGCGATCGACCTTACTTAGGTTTATCTGAAGCTTAGGTCGCTATGATCTTAGGTCGTAAGTCGGTGTATTGTAATGAACTGATAGGTCGTTGGTGATGTTGTGCTGTTTTGTAATTGTTAAGTCGCGTACTGTAACATGTTGTGTGTACTTACGTCGTTATGTTGATGAGTTTTGTATTGTTAGGTCGCGCATGACTGTAAGTCGCGTACCTATATTGTGTTGAATGTTGTTAGGTCGTTTTCGACCTATGTTAGGTCGATTGGTCAGTGTGAGTTGTAGCCTATAAATAGACATGTTGGGTCATTTCTAAGGGTTGTTGAATTTTGAATAAAATTTGGTATGTGCTTTGTGCCTCCATTTAAATTGGTAGTTGAGTGTTATCTCCTATCTCCACTTTCGGATATTCGAGTGCGCTCGAATCAACGATTGTTGAAGCCAATTCACGGAATCAAGTGCGCTTGATCAACGTTCGAAGAATTGAAGATCTTCTCTCACGGTATCGTGCGCGATCAACGTGTTGAAGATTGCTAAAGTTCGGTATCTTCGTGATCAACGGATTTGGGCCTTACGGTATTCTTAAATTCATCGATTTATCATCGATTCACCGATTATTTCCGCTAATCGTGTGAGATCCTGGACGGATTCGATTTACATCATCGAATTCGCTTCCTACGCTGCGTCAGTTTGGTATCAAAGCTAGATCGCAAGGAGTTTGCGTCATTAGAAGTTTGTATCATTTGGAGAATTGGGTTTCGAGGATTTGTAGTTTGGAAATCAGATTTGCAATTGTTGAGAAGTTTGGTGTTCATCGTGTTCATCGTGAAGTTGCAACAAGTTGGGAGTTTTGATCCATATCCTTTTGGATCAAAGATCGGAAAGTGTTTGAATTTTTTTGAATTTGTTGAAGTTCAATTATGCCACCAAGACGAGCTCAACGTCATCGCAATATTAATACTTTGTATGGAAGAGAAGAGGCCGATGAAATGGAGCAACGAATCAACGAGAGTTTCACTGAAAAGTTGAATGAAGGGATTGGTCGATTAGAGAGAATGATGCTTGAAATGAATCAAAGTAGAAGAAGGGTTTCACCTGAATCGAGTCATTGGGGAAATAGAGTTTCACCACAGTCGGATCGGGAGAAAAGGGGAGATCATGATCGGAGGAATGTTGACGATCGTGAAAGGAATGTTGATGAACGAAATCGGAGAGATGTGGATTATCGTGATCAGAGGAATGTAGATCGAAGAAATGGTGATGGTAGAGATGTTGGTGGTCATGATTGACAACGATATGCATCAGATTTTGATGAGGAGTTTGATGGTGGTAGTGTTCATAGTCGAAATCGAAGCCAAGGAAGAAATCATTCAGAGTATGATCACAAATAGGAGTCCGGAATGAAAATTGAAATTCCAGAGTTTAAGGGTGGTATGCAGGCTGAGGAATTTTTGGATTGGGTTTCAAATGTTGAGGAAATTTTTGACTTCAAAGAAGTTCCCAAGAATCGTAGAGTGAAGTTGGTTGCTATGAGATTGAGAGGGAGAGCTATGGCGTGGTGGCAGCAGACTAAACTTACACGAGAACGGATGGGAAAGTCAAAGATTGTTTCATGGGAGAAGATGAAGAAGTTAATGAAAGCTACTTTCTTACCTTACAATTATCAATCTCTTATGTATCAACGTTTACAAAATCTAAGGCAGGGGACAAAGACTGTAAATGATTATGCTAATGAGTTTTATCAACTGATTGCTAGGAATGATATCATGGAGACGGAAGAACAGTTGACCGCTAGATTTGTTGGAGGGTTGAGGATCCAGATCCAGTACATGGTAAATATGTTTGACCCTAGATCTGTGGCTGAAGCGCACCAGAAAGCGTTGGCTTGGGAGAAGCAGGGAAGACGAGGAGGTGGTGTGTTTACAAATTCCAACAATCAAGTGAAGGGAGCTAGTAGCAATACTACTGTTTCAAAGGCTATTACTAAACCGGTTGTCAATGAGGTAGCAAAGACCAAGGTCAACAATAGTATCAAGTGCTTTAATTGTCAAGAATTTGGCCACAAGAGCAATGAATGTTCGAAACCAAAGAGGCGAACTATGATTGCTGAAATGGAAGGTGAGGATGTTGATGAAGGTCATTCTAGTCCAGTTGAAGTGGATGAACAGGATATCGCATCGGAAGATGAAGGATGTAATCTAATGTTGAGGAGATCATGTTTGACACCGAAACAGGAAGAAAAGGCTAGTTGGTTGAGGAGTAATATCTTTCAATCGACATGCACTATACTAGGGAAGGTGTGTAAATTTGTGATTGATGCGGGAAGTTGTGACAATATCATTTCTACCGAAGCTGTGAGAAAGTTGAAGTTGAAGACGGAGAAGCATTCAAATCCTTACAAATTAGCGTGGTTAAAGAAAGGAGGAGAGGTGAAGGTGGACAGGCGAGTTCTTGTTCCATTTTCTATTGGGAAGAAGTATAAAGGCGAGATCTGGTGTGATGTGGTGAAGATGGATGTTTGTCACTTGCTTTTGGGAAGACCGTGGCAGTATGACCGAGCAGTGCAACATGATGGTCGAACCAACAGCTACAGCTTTATGTTTGAAGGTGTTAAGATCATTTTAGTTCCGAAGAAGAGACAGCAAGGAGAGAGCAAGTCAAAAGAGATTGAGGAGCTGAAGACTTTGTTGACTTTGAAGGAGTTTGTTGGAGAAGTAGAGGAGAGTCCAGAGGTATTTTTGTTGATTGGACGTGAAGCTACTGAATCTGTTGTAGTTCCAGAGGAAGTCAAACTAGTGTTGGAAGAATTCGAGGATGTATTTCCTGAAGAGCTACCCAAAGAATTATCACCGTTGAGGGATATACAGCATCAGATTGATCTTGTGCCAGGAGCAGTATTACCTCACAGGCCACATTACCGGATGAGTCCTAAGGAGAATGAGGAACTAAGCAGGCAGGTGGAGGAGTTGTTGGAACAGGGGCGTGTTCAGGAGAGCTTGAGTCCTTGTGCAGTGCCGGCCTTATTGGTACCGAAGAAGGATGGGACTTGGCGGATGTGTACGGACAATCGGACTCTAAACAAGATCACTGTGAGATACAGATTTCCTATGCCGAGGTTCTATGATTTGATTGATCAGTTAAGTGGAGCTGTTGTGTTCTCAAAAATTGACTTGAAGAGTGGATACCATCAGATTCGTATTAGACCGGGTGATGAGTGAAAGACTGCTTTTAAAACTAGAGAAGGTCTATACGAATGGCTGGTTATGCCGTTTGGCTTGTCAAATGCTCCTAATACTTATGAGAGTGATGAATCAGATTTTCAGACCATTTATTGGGAAGTTCGTAGTAGTTTACTTTGACGATATTTTGATCTATAGTGGGAGTACGGAAGAGCATATCCAGCATTTGCGAGAAGTGCTGTTTATTCTACGACAGGAGCAATTCTATGCAGTAGCGAAGAAATGCGTGTTCATGACGCACAGTGTTTTGTTTCTGGGATATGTTCTGTCGAAGGAGGGTATTCAAGTGGATGAAAACAAAGTGAAAGCTGTCAGGAGTTGGCCACAACCCAAGACAATTACTGAAGTGAGGAGTTTTCATGGGTTGGTATCTTTTTATCGAAGATTCATTCCACATTTTAGCAGTGTGATGGCACCTGTAACCGATTGCATGAAAGGAAAGAAGTTTGAGTGGTCAGAGGAAGCAGGAGTTGCTTTTGAAAAGATCAAAACACTGTTGACGACAGCACCAATTCTAGTATTGCCGGATTTTCAATTGTTGTTTGAGTTACATACTGATGCTTCGAAGGTTGGGATTGGTGGAGTATTGAGTCAGAACGAAAGACCAGTTGCTTATTTCAGTGAGAAATTGTCTGGAGCCAAGTTGAGATATAGCACTTATGACGTGGAATTTTACGCGATTGTTCAAGCTGTGAAGCACTGGAGACATTATCTGTTTCAGAAGGAGTTTGTTCTTTATACGGATCACGAAGCTTTGAAACATTTGCAAGGGCAGGACAAAATTTCAGTCAGACACGCTTCATGGGTCGCGTATCTACAGCAGTTTACTTTTGTTGTAAAACACAAATCAGGGGTGACGAATCGTGTAGCTGATGCCTTGAGCAGGAGGAATCGTTTGCTGACAACGATGAAGGTTGAAGTGACAGGGTTTGAACTATTGCCAGAGTTGTTTGAAGAAGATCCTTACTTTACGAAGATTGTTGAGAAAGTCAAAGATGGGAGTACTGAAAAGTTTGTGATGGTTGATGGATTCTTATTTAAGGGAAATCGATTATGCGTACCAGATTGCAGCTTGAGAATGAAGATTATCAAAGAGTTGCATGAGGAAGGACATGTGGGCCGGGATCGTACCATGCAGTTGATTGTAGATTCTTATTTTTGGCCATCAATGAGAAAAGATGTTGAGAGATTTGTGCGTAGATGTCATGTTTGTCAAGTTTCGAAAGGGACAGCTACAAATGCGGGATTATATATGTCATTACCCGTGCCGACCAGACCATAGGTTGATATCAGCATGGAATTCGTTTTGGGTTTGCCAAGAACTCAGCGAGGAAATGATTCCATATATGTGGTGGTAGATAGATTTTCGAAAATGGCACATTTCATAGCCTGTAAGAAGACCGTTGATGCAGTCCGGATTGCTTAGTTATTCTTTAAAGAGATTTATCGATTGCATGGGTTACCTGAGACCATTGTTTCTGATAGGGACACTCGATTTCTAAGCCACTTTTGGTTGAGTTTGTGGAAGATGGTTGGAACGAAGTTGAATTTTAGTAGCGCCTATCATCCGCAAACAGATGGGCAAACGGAAGTGGTGAATAGATCATTGGAAAACTTGTTGAGATGTCTTGTGAAAGATAATTTAAAGAGCTGGGATATGAAGTTATGTTAGGCGGAATTTGCTCATAACCACGCTGTTAATCGAAGTATGGGTTCAGTCCATTTCAAGTTGTGTACTCAAAAATTCATAAAGGACCGTTGGATTTATCTATAGTTCCACAGCAGAAAGGAGTGATCAAACGAGCCAGCGATTTGATGAATGATTTGAAAGAATGTCACAAGGTCGTGCAGGAAAGATTGTTTAAGTCAAATGAGAAGTATAAGCAATTGGCAGATAAGAAACGAAGGAGTGTAGACTTCAAAGCGGGCGATTTTGTTTACGCAGTATTGACGAAGGATCGATTTCCTGTTGGCACTTACAACAAACTAGCTGCTAGAAAGATTGATCCTTTAGAAATCATAAAGAAGATCAATGATAATACGTATCGGTTAAGATTGTCGGATCATATCCATACTGCCGACGTTTTCAACGTCAAATACTTGATTCCATACCATGAGAATAAGCATGTCGAAGAAGAGGAAAGTATGAATTCGGGGACGAATTCTTTTCAACCAGGGAAGGATGATGCAGCGCATCCCATACCAAGAACTCGCGAAGCCAAGAAAGGAATCGAGGACGAACGACTTACCTTGAGTCGCGGCGAAACCCTAGGTCGCAAGGTCGAATCCGCCTCAGGTCGCGAGCGACCTACCAAATTCCTAAGTCGAGACACCTTATGTCGCGAACTCCAAAGTCCTAAGTCGCGCTCCACCGCGTAGGTCGCTCCGCCACTCCAGATCGCGAGCATCCGTAGATCGCGAATTGCGTACGTCGCTTTCCAATTAAAGTCGCTCAAGCTATGTCGCAGATTCCAATCAGTCGCGTTAAATCTTAAATCGCTGCTGAAGTTCTTAGGTCGCGAACGACCTTACTTAGGTTTATCTGAAGCTTAGGTCGCTATGATCTTAGGTCGTAAGTCGGTGTATTGTAATGAACTGATAGGTCGTTGGTGATGTTGTTCTGTTTTGTAATTGTTAAGTCGCGTACTGTAATATGTTGTATGTACTTACGTCGTTATGTTGATGAGTTTTGTATTGTTAGGTCGCGCATGACTGTAAGTCGCGTACCTATATTGTGTTGAATGTTGTTAGGTCGTTTTCGACCTATGTTAGGTCGGTTGGTCAGTGTGAGTTGTAGCCTATAAATAGACATCACTACCAAAAGATATCCAATTAGAGACCGAAATTTAAAGACTGAATTTTCTCGGTCGCTAATTTAAGACGGAACATAGACTGAAAAACTCGGTCTTTAATTTTCGAGATTAGGGACTGAAATTCAGTCTTTATTTGGTTACAACAATTTGGGACTGCAGATAAACTAAAATTCAGTCACTAATCCATCTTTTAATCAGTTTCAAAAAAACTAAATTCTAATGGTTAAGATTTTCTTTTCCTTTTAAATCCAAAGGTAAAATTTAGTGATCCAAGACATAATATTTCAAACAAATTAATAACCATCTTTCCTTGTTTCAAGTGGTTACTTCCTTTTACACGCAGTTCTTATAATTCAAAAAAAAATACAATAAATGAGCCCACTTCCTTAAATTAAGGATCTCATAACTCACACTACGCATTTAGTTCCATTGTTCTTCCCTGTCATTTTTATTCCTCTTCCTCTCTTTTCTTATTCCTATTCAAATCGAAATAAAGAATTTAACTCAAAATGCAAACAACAAATCAAATTCAAAAGTGAAGATAACATCCAAGAAGATCCTGATAAATTCTAAGAATCAGTTACTATTTGGATGAAGAGCATAATACGATAAGCGGTCTCTCTTTGCTGTGGAGTTTGCTGCGTATTTTATGAACTTTTAGAGAAAGTTTAGCTTGGTTTAAATTATTAAATAAAGTTCAGGAATTTCGATATTCAAATGCATAATTTTATGTTGAACTTTATTACAAGGGCGGTAGTAGGTGTTTAATCATTATTTATATGTTGTATTTTGTGTAGTGGTTCATTTTGATAGAATTTGTATCACAGGCATGAGAACAATTTGGAAGTTAATGGGGGTTCTACCAAAGAATCATATCATTGGTCTTAAACAACATGTAATATATTGCTTTACAACCTTTAGGTTGAAATTCTGAAGCTTCAAATTATATGCCAGAGTGGTAAATCAGAGAAATTAGACAAGTTAAGGTGATGAAAATGTAAGATTAAAAACGGTCAAGCTGGATTGAAAAGCGTGCTGAAATCTTGGATTGATATCAAATATAGAACACGGCATGTTCCACTAAAGTGGCAACAAGAACAATGATTTAAACTAATGGAGTATGGGCATGAAATAAAGATGGCAAAATGAAAATTGCTTCATGAATTCTAAAGAATAGATCTGGTTTAGTGATGTAATTAATGTGTGTGTTTATCGTACTGCTTGGTGAAAGAACAGTCCTTTGTTGTACTATAATAAGTAACATTTGTATAGTAAATTGGTTCTTCCTATAAAATAGTTTGTGACCTTTGTTATGTTCTCTGTTTTATTTCAGTTTGTACTTCTAACCTTTTATTAATGAATGTTCTGATACCAGTACTCATATAATATATGGTGCAGTTTACAAAAACCAAATATATTTTCCAAAATTTTAAATAAATTAAAATTAAATTATTTATTATTGCATAATTTAAGACTGGTTAGAAACCACAACTTAGTCTTTAAGCATCAGTCTTTAAGAAAGTTTGAGACCGAAATTCCAGTCTCTGTGTTCTGAGACTGAAAATTCAGTTTCAATTGTTTTTTGGGACTAATGATTCAAAGACCGAAATTTCAGTCTTTAATTTGTCTTTAATTTTATTTTAGAGACTGAAGTGTGTAATTAAAAACTGAAAATGTAAGTCTCTAATTCAATGTATTTTTGTAGTGCATGTTGGGTCATTTGTAAGGGTTGTTGAATTTTGAATAAAATTTGATTTGTGTTTTGTGCCTCCATTTAAATGGGTAGTTGAGTGTTATCTCCTATCTACACTTTCGGATATTCGAGTGTGCTTGAATCAACGATTGTAGAAGCCAATTCACGGAATCAAATGCGCTTGATCAACGTTCGAAGAATTGAAGATCTTCCCTCACAGTATCGCGTGCGATTAACGTGTCGAAGATGGCTAAAATCCGGTATCTTCGTGATCAACGGCTTTGGGCCTTACGGTATTCTTAAATTCATCGATTTATCATCGATTCATCGATTATTTACACTAATCGTGTGAGATCCTGGACAGATTCGATTTACATCATCGCTTTGTACGCTGCGTCACAACATTTGATGGTGACAACCAAAAAATGTGCTTAGAAGCCTCACTGAAGTAAAATACAAAGACAAGGCACAAGGATTCAGTTAGTTAATGTCATGGTTTTTTTTTTTTTTCCCTTCCATGTTTATTCAATAAACATTGTTGCAGAAAGCAGAAAGTACTGGAAACCGGACCAAAAAAACCACAGCCTTTGCATTCAGATTTAACTTTGCTTGCTGATGATAATATTCAAGAGTTCAATTTAAATCATTCACCGCTGCCATACGACATACAGGAAGAAACGTGGCCGTACTACATCATATCTCTCATCTTTTTTACTTTTCTTTCTAGGAATGCATATTTCACTTTTGGTAGCTTATACTATATCATATCCAGTAATTTGTGCAAGACCAAAATCGATGGCCATGTTGTATTGCTCTATTTTATTTATACCTAAATTCTATCAAATTACTAGATAATTATTTTCAAATGGATGCCAAGACCCTATGACACACTATGTTACAGTTGTTAACTCTGACTCACTCAAATGCTAGGTAAATTGATTAGAAAACTGGAAAACTAAGGCCGGTTTGGCGTCAAAATGAATATTGAGTTTCGAGTTTCTAATTTGTATTAAAAGAGTGGTGGAAGATGAGGGGAGAAAGAAGGGGAATGAGGGCGAAGTTTTTTTTTTTGAAAAAGGTAAAAGGGCCCGGCCCAATATAAAGTAACAATCGGGTAAACTCACCCGAAGAAAAAACAAACAAGAATACAAACCCTAAAAAACACACGACAACGCCTCCAAACACAAAACAACAGAAACTCGAAAATGGCGACAAGCCAAAATCAACCCAAAAGCAGGACGATGAGAAAGAATACAGCCAAAATCAAGCAGATCTCAAGGAGGACGAAGATTCTTCTTATCCTTGCAGTACCTATCCAAAGGATGGAGCTCAATACTAGGGTTTCTCGCAAGATCTGAATTTGAATAGCCATTCTTCAGATTTGTAGTGCAATCAGCTGAATTGGTGCAACCACTAGCTTGAACTTTAATCTCTCTTCTCGCAGCAGTAGTACAGGCAGCTACATGAACTTTCGTAGAATGATGGTGATGAGAAGAACTGCTACTCTCGCCTTTACTCCAACAAGATAAGTGATAGACCTTGTTATTCAACAAACTCTTGTAGAAAATGGCTAATTTTTTGTTGTCATTAACTTTCGTATGATTTAAATCATCGATTGACAGCAAAGTAAGCTCTTTGGAAACGCAGCTGGGAGTGTGGTAATTCGACAGCTCTGCAACAGGTAGTAAGCCACTATTACTATTCATTAAATGCATTAAATTAGTGTAAAGATTGTTATTAACGTGTCTACTTCCCTTGCAGGTACTGTCCTTTGCATCTGCAGAATGGCCACCACCAGGAAGATAGTCCAGAGGCATGCCGCTTCTTATAAGCGAGAATTTAGCTTTGTCAGTATCATGTAAATGGCAGTGACAATCTTTTCGACTGCTATGAGGGATATACTTGGTGTATTTCCCATTAAGTAAGAGATCTTCAACATAATTCTCATAGTCAATAGAGTTATTCATATCAGATAGATCAGCATTCTTGTGATCTGACAGCTTGCTAGCTTTTTTGATGAGAATCTGAAATTCAGAAAGAATTCTGTTCCATATTTGAATACTGTCATTTTCTTTTTTGTTGTGAATTCTTTGATTTCTTTCTTTCCAAATATGATAGATGACAGTAGTAAGCATAATTGAAGCTCTTTTAAACTCTTTGGACTTGGGCTTAAACCATTGCTGAATGTATTTTATGCTTTCACTAATGTTTTGAATTGGCAGATTTTGATTAAAACCCAGAGCATTTTTGGCAATAAACCAGATATGTTTTGAAAAGGCACAATCAAAAAAGAGATGGTCTGCATTTTCCATACCATTTTTGCATAAAATACATGTTTTGCCAATGTTCTTATTCCACTTTGAACATCTTTCAAGAGTTGGAAGTCTATTAAGGATGGCAAAGTAAGAACAGTGAGCCATTTTTGGGCAGTTAGATTTGCACCAAATTACTTTTCTCCAATAAACTTCAGTTTCTATACCTTTCACAAAGCTCCAAACTTTTTTAAAAGAAAAGGAACCTTTAGAACAGAGCTTCCAAACCCAAGTGTCTCTTTGAATATTATTATCAATAGTAACTTTCTCAATAGCATTTCTAAAAATATTAGCAGCTTGATGGGTATTTACATTCCAATTATGGTTGGAAATAATATTTTGAACTTTATCATTAGCACCACCAATAAGAATCAAATTATTCCACCCCAGTAGATCAATGAGGGACTTACCAAATATCCAGGGGTCAAACCATAAACTAGTTGAGTTGCCATCCTTAATCTTCCTTTCTACAAGATTTTTACCATTTTCTCTGCATTCTAATATGGTTTTCCAAGAGAATGAATGATAATTTGCAGCTTTAGCAGTCCAGAGATTTTTGTTTTTAAGATATTTGTTTCTCATCCATCTGGCCCACAAAGATTTACCATCTAAAAACTTCCAAAATAACTTGTATTTAGCAGCTTCCCTCAAGTCTTTGATGTTTCTGATGCCTAAACCCCCTGCCTTTTTAGTCATGCATACTTTCTCCCAAGCAATTTTGTGCTGTTTACCTTGCCATATAAAATTAGCACATAATTTCTCAATTTTTTGAATTGCCTTTGCTGGTAAATTATGAGCTTGAATCCAATATAAGACAATTGCAGTGATGACAGTGTGAGTAAGTTCTAGCCTGCCAGCTAGAGTTAGTAACTTGCTAGACCATCCTTCAAGCTTGCTTTGAATAATATCATATAATCTAGAACAGTCTCTATCATTCAGTTGATTTATACTTAGGGGAAGGCCAAGGTATTTAACTGGCAAATTTCCTTCTTTAAAATTGAGAATGCTTAAAATTTCTTCCCTGGAATTGCATCCTTTGCTGAAATATACTTTGCTTTTGCAATCATTGACTTTTAGCCCTGTAAATAGTTCTAGCTTTTTAAAAATAGCAGCAATAGCATTTGCATTTTTAATATCTGCAGCAACAAAAAGAAGCAAGTCATCAGCATATAAAAGATGAGTAATGGATGGCTTGATTCTGTTTATGGGTTTTATATTCCCCTTGTTTTGCTCAGTTTCAATTAGAACAGTGAAGTATTGCATAACAATAGTGAAAAGATAGGGAGAAAGGGGATCTCCTTGTCTAATTCCCCTGTTACTATGTATATATCCAGTTGGGGAGCCATTAATCATCACAGAGTATGTAACATTGTTAATGCATTCTTTAATAAGGTCACAAAATTTTTCATTAAAGCCCATAATCCTCATCATATGAATTATAAAATCCCTGTTAATTTTGTCAAAAGCTTTGTGTAAATCAATTTTGATACACATGATTTTTTTATTATTCATGTTAAAATTCCTAATAAGCTCATGAGCAAGCAATATGTTATCAGTAATAAGCCTGCCAGGGATAAATGCACACTGATTTTCAGAAATTAAAAATTTCAGAAACAGTTTAATCCTGTTGCAAAGAATGGTAGAGATGATTTTGTAAATAAAGTTGCAACAAGATATAGGCCTATAATCTTCCATACCATTGGGATTAGGAGTTTTAGGAACAAGAGTTATAAAGGTATGATTGAAAGATTTTAAAAGCCTCCCTGTTCTAAAAAATTCAGATATGACTTCAAAAATTTTAGGGCTAATATCAGCCCAGTGAGTTTTGTAAAATAAAGCCCCAAAACCATCAGGACCAGGGCTTTTGTTATTGTTAGCATTGAAAATAATATTTTTCATCTCCAAAAGATTAACAGGGGCTAATAAAATTTCCTTACTCAGCTCTTTTAAAGAAAATTTAATATTGAAGTAAGGAAATGAATGCAGATAATTTTCAGAATTAAATAACTCAGTGAAGTATTTAATGGCTTCCCTCTCAATATCATTAGAATTCTTTAAAGCATTACCATTAGCATCAATAAGTTTGTTAATAGTATTACTGTTTTTTCTATTGGTCATTTTAGCATAAAAAAAACTGCTAGCTTCATCACCATTAGTAAGCCAGTCAACCTTGGCCTTTTGCCTCATATTAACTGAATGAATATGAAGGGAAGAAATGAGATTATTCTGAGCTTGAAAAAAATTGGTAATGATATTACTGTCTGAGCAGTTGTTGTCAAGAGCATTTTGTAACCTCTCACATTCATCTCTAATACTTTTAAGCTCATTTTTATTCCTACTATTATTCCAGTTTTTTATATGACCTTTGGCAATTTGTAAAAATTTGTGAAATTTATATTGAGCAGTGCCATGAATATTATAAGACAAGCATTTGGTGATGGCACTTCTATAATTATCATCATAAACCCACCCATTCTTAAATCTGAATGGTATGTTTTTTTTGCAATTGCTACTATCAGTGAAGAAAATTTGAATAGGTGTGTGGTCACTAGTAGCTTGTGGCAGAGTGCAACACTTGTAATGGGGAAATATATTAGCAAAATTTTGATTGATTAATATTCTATCAAGTTTGCAATGAATGTTTCTAAATTTCCCAGACTTCCAAGTATATCTATTACCAACCATATTAGCTTCAATTATACCAGTCCTTAAAAAAAATTTGTTGATATATTCCAGTTTACTAAAAGGAACTGAAATACCACCTCTCTTATCATATGAATGCATGATAGTATTAAAATCACCCATTATGATCCAAGGATGAGAAATATTCCTATTTAAATTCTCAATATGATTCCATAAGTCAGATCTTTCATTTTCAAAGTTTGAGGCATATATAAAAGAAATATTTAAGACAAATCCACCCTTATTAGAGAACAAGCAGTGGACATATTGAAGATTAAAAATACAGTTATCTAAACTCCAAACATTATCATCCCATAAAACAAGAATTCTACCATTGCCCCCCTTATGATTATTATTCACACTTCTCCAATTAGGGATATGTCTGACATGATAGTCAGCAATCTTATCATTATCTAATTTATGCTCTAAAAGGCCTATAATACTAGGTTTTTCAGACATAAGTAAATTAGAAACATCCAATTTTCTAATTGGGGAATTAAGACCTCTAACATTCCAAGAGATAATAGACATAGTAAAAGAGATTAAGAAATAAAAAAATAAGGATACACAAGGATATGTGATTAGTTACAGTGAATCACTGTAACTATCTTCATCCTCTTGCACTTCCAGCTTCTTTTCCTTTCTTTTGTATGTAGAATCACTTTTGACTTTTAGAAGCTCTCCCCACTTATCATTTTTTGAGATGTATTTTTCTCTGAATTCTTTATCAGTTGTATCTTCTACTTGTTCAGAAGATGAGATATCATTAAGGCTTTTAAGGCTTTTAATTCTATTTCTGGCTTTCTTTCTATTTTTTTTATTAACTGCAGATTGTGAGGAAACAGCATTCACTGCTGCCTGTATTGTTTTTCCAGATAAAGACTTTTTTTTTACTGGGGATAATGAATCAGAGAGGAAATTCAAGCTAGTGTTCTTTGGAGGTTCAATTAAATCTACAAGATTCAAATCAGAAGAGTTTTGCTCAATATTCATACTATCAGCAACAGTATTTGCCTGAACAGAGACTTGAGTATCTGTAATTTCTTCCATTGATGCTTTAGGTGAAGCAATTCGAACTACATCAACTTTCTGAGGGGGGTAACTGATTTTACATTGCATATTTTCTTGATTTTCATCATGACTAGATTTGCTGGCATCTATCATTGTGGCATGAATTTTCAAATCTTGAAAAGAACTTTTCTGCACAGATTCATTCAATGTTGTAACACTGTTTTCTTCTGCAATATCCTGAACTGAAGTATCATTATCTCTACATTTTTCTTTCCATATTTTTTTTGCCGAGCAATTTTCATCAGAATGACCAAAACATTTACAAGATTTGCATCTAGGTGGGATCCATTCATATTCGATACTTTGCACTATGTTGTCACCATCATACATTGTGATGTTAGCTTCATTTGGTAGCTCTGCATCAGCTTTTATTTCAACAAGAATTCTTGCATAACTCAGTCTCGTTTCCTTAGCAGTTGGTTCATCTAATTTTAGTGGCATACCCACCAAACTTGCTATAGCACTGAAAGCCTCCTTATCCCACAATCTTAGGCTTAATTCAGGTAATCTAATCCAAATTGGCATAGAAGACAGTAGATCCCTATCAAAATTAAATTTCTTGCTCCATTTTTTCAGAATAATCAACTTGCCATTTATGAAATATGGCCCCCCATTTAAAATTTTTCCACAATCTTCAGTTTTTGAAAATCTTATTATAAAGAAGCCATTATTTCTAGTATAAATCTCAAAGCTACCTGTGGGATTCCAATTTCGCGTAATATAAGTCTTGAAATGATGATATGGAGGCCTTGGACCATATACATATGCAATAACTGAATGACTCCATTTATTCTCTGTACGTTTATCAATGTCTTCCTTTACAGTAACAAATTTCTTATCATTTATATTGATAGGAGCAACATAATGCAAGTCAAATTCAGAGTCTAACCCTCCTTTCTTGAGAAGATCAGCCCATGAAGAGGCTTTGTGTGTCTTCTGAGCAGTGTCAATGCTGACTGGGGCAGTAGAGATTTGATTTCTTGGGTTCGGTTTCTGCCTGATCACATTTCTTGACTGTAAATAATCATTTCTTGAATCTGCCCTGCCATTAAAGAAAGAATTACGACCATTTTCTGGTTTTCTTGGAATATTTCTCTGAAAATTAGAAACAGGATTCTTTCTGCTTGCTCTCCTGTTGTAGACAACTTTCTGAAATCCCTCATCATCTACAACAGCATCAGCATTTACAACAGCACTGCTCGCAATGGAGGGTTTGACTATGGGTTTGGGTTGCTGTGAGTGGGGGATAGATATTGATAATGGGGGAAGAAGAGATGGAGGAGAAGAAGAGACTCCAATCTGATCAAGCTTTTCAAAAATAGGATTATCTTGCATTTTTATTGTATCAGCCATTACATTGTTTTTTCCTTTAACCATGAGGGCGAAGTTTTCCATATTCTCAAAAAACGAAAAAGAAGAACAATTTGTTTTCAAAAACCTGCTCTTCCTCCTTTCTCTCTCTTTTCTCCATCTCCGTGTCGGACTCTTCTTCCGTATCATTTGAAGTATGAATTGAAAATGGAAAACACAAAATTCATTTTAAAACCAAACAGGTGCTAAGTTTTCGATTGTCAACTTTTTTTTCAGTAAAATAAAATAAGATAAATTCACACTTACAATGTGATAAAGTATATATGTTCTGTTGCTTTGCTATTAATTGGACTTTTATTATTGGTCAGTCTGCTGCATTGTTTACTACCAGTTTGTGTCAAGTTGGATGCTTGACATGTTTTCGGAATTCAATGTCACTTGTGCTGTTATTGGTGATGAAAGTTAAATCCGACATGTTTTCTTAGTACTCTCTGAAGTTGTACGTTTGCAATCATTTGAAATCATCATTTTGAATTTGGTAAGAACATTTTTATGTGTCTTGTAACTTCATTCCATTTTATTAATTACAATTCCTAACACCTTTCATGATAAACTAATCTAGGATCCCATTGACTTTGAATTGTTACTTAATTAATATACATATTATCAACTACTAAATATATGAAAAACTGCAGTTCCTCATAAACTGAAGGCAAAATGCCATCCATGCTTATGATTTATTTCCTGAGACTATAGGTGAAGCAACATAAAGTTGCAAGCGGGACTACTTAGATGGAATTGGTAGTCAAATGGTTGAAACATGCAGCTACTGAAGAACTGCAATAATGGAGCAGCAGTTCAGCATCCAAAAGCATACAGCATCAGACTAATAGTGTGCATCAACTACATCATCAAACTGAGGCAACGACCGACTGATGCAACACATACAACAGGAGCGATAGAACATGTAACTAATACAACACTCTGCCTTGCAAGCTTTATGCCCACATCACCCTGTTCAGAATGCCACCTCTCTGTGTCCCCAAATGTCAATACCGGTAACACTGCTGTCACATGAACATGCTTGTTCATAAACTTAAACTCTGATTCTTCTGGAGATTACTATCACGTTAGTCACTTCGGACTAGAAGAGCATGCTCGGATTGAAATGGCAACTAGATTTCAGACTCATCTTATTTTAACGGTCAAAGGATCAACAAATTCAAGGATGCTTTGAATGTGGTTTGCTGCAGCACTGTCTGGTTCAGCCAACAAAGAAACATTACGCAAATTGGCTGTCTACTCCATGTTTGAATCAGCTTGCTGCTGCTCGGCAATTGCTATGAAGTCTGTGAAATAAGCATTACTAGCCTTCAAAGGCTTTATTTGATCGGTCTTGTTTTGTTGGAAAGTTGTCGTGTATCAATAAAACAAAATCTTATTGCTTTCATTGATTATGTATTCATATGGATGCATGAAAATTATTATTATTATTAGTTATGGACAAAATTTCTACGCAAGCCTCATGAAATAACTAACACTTCAGGGTTCAAAACTTATTATTAATACATGCTACAATTTTATAGCTGGAGCATATATATGCAGTTAATGCGAATATACAACTAAAAAATGATTGACAAATAAGTGTAACTAATACGGTTGAGAGTATTTATTTCCGTTTGACATTAATTAGTGTGGTCGTTATAATAGATTTGGATTACGTACGAACGTTGTACCTTAGTTTAATACAAACCGCTCAATAACATGCCATCAACGTTTGAAGTACAGTTTATGTCATTTCTTACTACTAGTGTGTAACCCGTGCGTTGCACACGGTAATGTTGTAAAAGAATTTGTCAAATATACATAGTTAAATAGTCGACGTACAATGTAATATGCTAATGTTAAACATTTTTTTTTTTGATTTTAGCATGTTAAAATGTTATGTTTTCATTGTAAAATATATTCAAAAATTATTTTCGAATAGTTAAAAATAATCATATATTCATTATTTCATATTCTAACTATTTAGAATGATAGATTTGGTTTCAAATTAGTTTTACGATAATATTTCTAAAGTTTAAGGAAATTATATGTTAAACATATTATTTTATAGATTTATACGTTTAGAAAATGTGTGTGTATATATATATATATATATATACTACTGTTATTTTCAAAATTTTATATTTTAAAATATTTTATGTAATTTTAAAATAAGTGTAATTTATATTTTGAAAAATAAATTATACGTTAAATATGACTGATATACTTATACATGTGAAACAATTTTTAGTGTTTATGTATACGATAAATTTTAAAGAAAAATATAGATGTAATATGTTCCTTTTTGAAGTAATATTGAGTAAATTCATGATCCTATGCGTTTTGATGCGCATGTGCACCGCGTATGTGCATAATAATGAGTTTTAGATGTCAAATTGCAAATCTGTATTGTAAAAAATTTAAATGTAAATGAGATATTAAGGGAAAAACTATTTTTTTTAATTTACTAAAATTATGGATTATAATAATAGTAATAAAGTACAGAATGTATCTCATGCATTGCACACGCTAATTTTGTAAAAACATGGTACTCATACTTTAAATGTTGTTAAAATAAAATTTTGTTATGCAATGTTTTTTTTTTTTTGAATTACCTAGAGAACCAAGCTTCGCTTGTAAACTCTAGGGAAGTATGTGCCTGCCAAACACATACTTCGGGTACTTGTTACAGGGTTGTCAGTTTCGGGGCTCGAACTCGTGACCTTCGATCACGCAGTCCGGACCATCAACCAACTGCGCCAACCTTGTTGGCTTGTTATGCAATGTTTGATATACCAATCATAAATTAAACGTTTTATTATTGTTTATGCCTATAATTTTTTGTAACGACCCAGAATTTTTAATAATTAAAATATGAGTATTTAATTAATTTTAAATATTAAAAAGTGAATTTATAAGTCAAATAAATTTTTATTTGAATTATTGGATTTAATTGAATAATTTAAATCGACAATTTAATATGTTAAATTATGGAAATAATTGAAAATCGAGTTAAATATGATTGAAAATGATTTGTAAAATTTTATTTTATCATATTGAAGTTAGAATGATATTTTAGAACTTTTAAAATCGAATTAGAAGTTTATTTGTGAAAATTGAATATTTTAATATGTAATAATCGACTGTAAAATAGCCAATTTTTGAACAGTCTCAGAATTGAACGAAACCAGTTTCATTAGATCCGTAATAGTTAGTTATTACCGGATTTCAATTTTCGTGTCAATCGGAGCTATCGTTTGATCGTGGCAGCTCGAAACGCATCGATTTATTTTTAATTTTAATTTGGCGAGTCAAAATAGCCATTTTTCAAAAAGTCTCGGATTTCGACGAAACCAGTTTCATCGGATCCGTAATGTGATATTATTGTAAGGTTTCAAATTTCAAGTCAATTGGATTTACCGTTTGTCCGGTACGAATTAAAACGCCTAGAAAATCGCTTAAATCGGTTTAATTTAAATTGAGCGTTTGTAGCCATAACTCGCACAGATGTCCGAAATAGCTTCCGAAACCTGTTCCATTGTGTCCGAAACGCGGGATAAACCCTAGGTACGTCAGTTTCGACGCGTAAATCGGAGTTCGGAATTTTCGGATGAATAGTGTTCGAAAATTTCCTATAAATACACACCCACACCCTTCATAAATTAAAAAAAAATAAATATCTCTAAACCTAACCCTAGCCGCCACTTTAATAACCAATGGCCAGAAATCGCTCTCACTTCTTCATCAATCTCTCTCAATCCGTAAAGAATTACGCGAGGTGTTCAACACGAAAGTCGTAGAGCTCGACGAGAGCTTCGATTCCATACGGTGATGATCGGAAATGGTGCAACGTAGAGGGAGATATGGGGGGCCGATTGCTTCAGGTTGTGCACGCAATTCCATGCAAATGGGGGGGCCGAACTCAAGGGGTAGGCAGGCGTGGGTAGAGGGGGTGTTGAGCTTCGAGATGGCGGGGGTTTGATGAAGTGTAGTCGAGTGTAGGAGGAGAAAAGTCAAAACCTAATTGGTGATGGATGGGTTCGGCCTTCCTGTAGGTTGCGTGCGTGATGTAGAAGAAAGGGGGGACGGTCCAGATGAGGAGGAGTTGGATCTAAGGGCTGTGGATGGTTAGGTTTAAAATAATTATAAGTTATGTTGTAATTGTTATATAAAAATCGTGTACAAACTTCAAAAATGCATAACTTTTTCATACGAGGTCGAAAAAATGCAAACTCAGTTGCGTTGGAATCGTATGGACGAGCACTACGCGATGGAGTTTGTTTGGAGTCGTTTGGAGTTAGTGAGAATTTTGGGTAAAATTAAACGTCCGTTTAATTTTATTCGAAATAAATCGCTAAAACGGAAATAAAATCAAGGTGAGAACTTCTCACTCAATCGAATAGGTTTCGATTTTATTTTAAATAGTTAGATTTAAAATATTTGAATGCATGTTTGAATGATGATTGATATCTATTGATTGTTAAAATAGACATTATACGCCGTTAGTAAGCGGATGCTATTTATTAAAAACATATACCGCGAATATTTCATAAACGGTGAAATTGGTATTATATATAGTAGCAATATATATATATATTGGCATATGTATATATTGGAGTTATTGATTTTCCGCATTTTTTGTTTAGCGGATGAGACCCTATTACGCCGTTATTAAGCGGATAATATTTAATAAGAACATATACCGCGATAATTTCGTACTGGAGCGAAATTGGTATTGTGCTAATGTTTGTGGATGCAGGAAAACAGGTTGGAGGGATCCAACTGGATTCCTCAATAGTTTTTATTTGATTTTCAGATATTTTGATATTTGATGGATTTTCATATCGATATATGATATCGTTGTTTGTCGTGATTGACTATTTGGTGTGTAGCATCATTGGACCCAGATTTTGGGATTTTAAAATAATTTTAAAGTGATTTTTGAGAATATACTATATTTTGGAATTAATCCATTATGAATAAATAACGATATAATTTTTAATGTTATAAAAATTATGGTTTTTGTGAAATATAGTTAAAAGCTGATTTTTAAGAAATGTGAATTAATGATTTTTATAAAATAGTTTAAATTGGATTTTTGAACATATTATAAAAGTTTAAATATAGGATTTATAAAATTTGATTATTTTATAAATCAAAATGGTGAAACTATAAAGGAAATTAAAGACGTTTAAAAGAATAATATAAATTGATTTATATTAAGAGATTTATAAACGGATATTTATAAATTGAAATATTGACTTATAAAACGAGTTTTTATAAGTGTTTGAATGAAGTGAAAATGAAATTCATAAATGAATGAAATTTATAGAATTATAAACTGTGAAGTTATAAAAGAAAATTTATAAATAGTAAGATTTATAAATTTGGTGAAATTATTTGAAGAATAGATTGGTTAGATAAATGGATCTTATAAGTTATAAGATTTATAAATTGGAAAGTCTCTAAAGGAACGATTTTGTAAAATAATCGTTTTATAAGTAATTAACTTATAATACGAACGTTTAGTTTATAATTTAGTTATAAACTGGAATAGGTTAATAAAGGAATTTATAAAAAGGAAGTTTTTATAAATAAATAGAAATGGAATTTATAAACGTTGTTTTATAAATCCGCAAACAACTTATTTTGATAAGTTAATTGTCATAACTTATTTAATGGAGTTATATTCACATTTTTGAATAGTGAATAATCCTTTGAATTAAAATGAATAAAAGGATGAGATTTGTTAACGAAGTTTATTCACATTTTTGAATAGTGAATAACACGTTAAAGAAAATGTTTTGGATTTGGATGTTTTAAATAGAATTAAAACGATCTAACGATGTTTTAAAATGTGTTGAGATTCGAAACCATAGATTTCAACATTTATTGTTGAAATAGACGTTTTCGAGAAATAAAAGGAAATGATGGACTATAACACTGTTGTTATAGTAAATGATTTCCGAAAGGAAATGTTTTGTATAGTATTGGGATTTATATATCTATTTTAAATTCGAATCCCTATACTAGTGATTTTGGGTTGTCGTAACGATGTTTTACGCAACATTCGTTTTGGCCCAAATAAATATGTTTAAGAGAATGATTTCCTTAAAGAATGAAATATATACTTAATTCGATTTAAGTATATTAAATATTTTCCAAGGTTGAAAATAAAAGGATTTGTGAATTACTTATGAATAAATAAGTATGGAAGTGTTTTCCAATATGAAGTGATATTTAGAATTCATCTTTTTGAAGATAAATTGAAAAGGAATATTGAAATGAATAATTGGAATCGAATATTCATAGATATTTTGGATTATAAATTCACTATGGAATTTATGAATGAAAAGGAGAATTTGTTTAAAAATAAATATTGATTTATTTTTGAAGTGTGAAAATTATATATCTTGTAAAGATATTTTGGAAAGTAAATAATTTAGAAAATTATTTGGAATCTGGTGATGTGTGCATATCAATTGATAATTCAATAACCGACTATCAATATTTCCCTTTGAATGGGTAATTGATATGATTTGTTTGAATTTGAATGCCACACTTATTTTTGAATAAGTGCTCACTATTCGGGTTAACCGGGAAAGGACCATGGGGTCGTATAACCCATTCCGAATATGTGATACGTCGTCGTGAATTGCATTGAAGATCGGTGTTGAAGACCGAGTATTTGTGAAAGCGATAGAATGACCTATCGATTGTCTCTGCACTGGGTAGCTCCTGGTATAGAGATTCCTTAAGTGATGGGAAATTCGATCGGGATTGTGAATACCCGGATTGCAAGGGCTTCGTAAGAAGTGCCTTCGGTTTTGTTCGAGCCCGGAACAGACTTGTATGGATTGTATGTCTGACATTACAAGTTGAGATATAAAGCCGATTTCTTTCAAATATATTTCTGTTGGTGGCGGAGAATTTATTCTTTTAGCTTAACACCCTTCTCTGAGACGTACGTGCTCAGAGGTTATATAGTTGAAGTTATCAGCAATATATTCCCAATTTGGTAATGTGACATGCTGAGTGTAGCTGTAAATGATCATTGTGTTGATTATTTGTGATAGGATCGTTTATTTGATCGTCTATCCTTGTGATCATTGTGTTGATCATTTGTTGACCCAAAGCATGGCTTTTGTATAAAGTATGTTTTTGTGGACGTGACTTCGTCGAACCTCACACCCCGTGAATGGTCAAAACAGGAAGGAAGCAGCAAGGTTATGAGGGGTAGCGCCCTTTAGGATGTGTCCATTTCCTTCTGGAAAAGGGTGGTATCATGGTATGGAGCCCAGATACTTACTCATGTTGAAAACACTTTGTTATGATTGTGTGAATTGATTACGAGCGCTCGGTGAAAAGGTCCCAAAGGACCGGGGGATGGCATATTCGGTCAGTTGTTACTCTGTTAGGGGTAACCCGGCCTTGTGTTGGTAGAGATCCGGTTTGGTTCTCGGGGATGTCCATCCAGAGGCATTCTCATGTGGCAATGGGAAGTTCCTTGGCCTGATCATTCGTTGGAAATCCAAAGAAACAATACGAACTTGTACGGTATTAGTTGTAGAACCTATCATTCACTTATGGTGTCGCAACACTGTTTGGATGGTAGCTATAGTAGGCATACGATAATGGTCGTATGTTGGCTAAGATTTATATTCTACTTTCGAAATGAATTTTTCTCTACACTAGGCACTAATAATAATATGAAATGTTCTTTTAAATGCGTATCAAGCATCTTTGACTATCATAAGGAGAAATCTCCTCCGATTCTGCGTTTGCATTGTGTGTGTGTGCGGGAGGCCTTATGGTAGTCTCATTTTTTAAAAGCATTGCGAATTGATTTAAAAATATTCCTCTATTTTGATTTTTAAAGTAAATAAACTGTTTTGAATTCTCACACCAGTCACATGACTGACTCGGAGTTTATTGTTTTCCTTCCTAAACTCTGGGTGCCCACCAATTTCCACACGGGCAGTTAAGAGTTAGGTTTATCAGGATATTCTGGATATTCTGGAGTTGCTGGAGGCAAGCTGGATGGCATGGCGTATTACTAGTTTATATAGTATTTCTTTTTCCGCTGCATTGTTTGTTGTTGTTGATGTTGTACACTCCGATGATATGATGTAATGTAATGTATAAAATGTAATAACTGATAGTTCTTTGTTTAAAGATTATTCATTTATTATTATATGTTGTTCCGCTGCGAATTGTGAGATTCTGATGTTGTTCTGTTGTTTCCTGTTCTGTTCTATGTTCTTTTCTCTATTTTCCTTTTCCCTATCTTTCTCTATTCTCTTTTCCTTCTATTCTAAAATTTTCTATCTTCTGTTTTTCCTTTTCTCTCTATTTTCTACCTTCTTATCTCTTCTTCTTTCTTTTCCTTTTCTTTTCTTCTTTCTTAAACCCATAACATTTCGGTTTTTCGGCAACGAAAATCCGCAAGCGTTACATTTGGTATCAGAGCCTATGGTTAAGCGACAACCATGATTCTGTTGGGTATAATTCATTAGAGATAGAGTCAGTAGTACTCTAGAATGAATTTGAGTGTAATAATAGTTATGAGAGCATATTTGTTAGTGAATATAAATTGTTTTATATTGTGATGATTGGTTTGTTGAGTGGCATATGAACTTTCGTCAGCGTGGTCCGCAAAACTATGCCGAAGGGGTTTCTAAACACTTGAATAGAACAATTCGACACAGTATTGTTTTAAAATTGAGTAAATGAAATAATTTTGCCTTGAGTATATTTTATATATAAAGGAATTTGTAAAAGGAGTTTTTATAAATAAATAGAAATGGAATAATTTTTCAAAATTATTAAAGTGTATATAAGTTGATTGTTTAGTTGTTTGAATAATCTAAATTAAAGAATAATTGTATAAGTAAAAAGAATTATAAGAATTGGATTATAATTAAAGTAATTTACAATTGAGAAATAAACTTATATATATGAGAAGTGAAACTATATGAATATATTTATGAATATGAGTTGTAAATAAAAGTGAATTTAAAGTTAAATGAAAATTTACTTAGAATTGAAATGCTGAAATGAATTAGCAATTAGATTAATGAATGAAATTCAACTGTTGTAATTGAATTGAATGAATGGATGAATTGAATGTTAATCAATTAAATGTGAATTAAATTGATATGGAATAATGAATGTAAGTGATAATTCATTAAAATCTAATGTTATTAGAAGTTGAAAGATTGAATGTTAATCAAGTTAATTAAACCAATTGATAAGCAAAGGAATTTGGTTGTAATTAATATACATTGGTTGTTATATGGTTGTTAGTTGATTGATTGTATATAATTCATTAAGTATTAATGAAAGTGAATTAGTGAAATTTAAAGCTATGTAATTAAATTCAAATTAGAAGTAAATAAATTTGAATAGAATTGAACGTGAATTGGATTTAATTAGTGAATGCAAACTAATTAAAATTGAATAAGAATGAATGTTGATAAAATCCAATGTTAATAAATCAAATGTGATTAAATTGAAAACCATTTCATTAAATATTAATGAGAATATGAATGAATATTATTGATTATGAATGGTAGTTGGTTGATGGTTGAATATATATTGCTATTGAATGCATTGCTATGTTGACATATATAGTTATTATGTTGCTATATGTTGTATATCGATACTATTGTCTACATACATGGTTCTCATGTTGTTTGTTGAGTGTTTAGTAGGTGCGGATCGCGTTTGCTTCGCATTTGGAGCTCGCTTTTGCGCTATATTAGCCGTATATGCTCGCTAATAAAATATAAGGTACATATCTCGGATTACATACCGTACTTTTACACTTTTTTCCCTGCGGGATGCCTCATTACTTGATGAGATGTATATTTGTGATATATATACTGTCATTTTTTTTTTCGGATCGAGCCGCGCAAAGGAGACTATGGCGAATTTTTCCGAAAATTTAAGGCGTTAGAAAATTTTTGAGAAATTTGGAAAATTTTGAAAACTATTAACTTTGATTTAGAATTGAAAGTTAAACAATAGTAGTTGTTTTTGAAAAGATAACTAAGTATGATTTAAAACTTAGTAAAGTATTATACGAAGTTTAACTATGTATTTTGGAAAATTAATAAATTCTATAACCTTTCTTACTTGTTAATTTCGAGGACGAAATTCTTTTAAGGGGGAAAGATTGTAACGACCCAGAATTTTTAATAATTAAAATATGAGTATTTAATTAATTTTAAATATTAAAAAGTGAATTTATAAGTCAAATAAATTTTTATTTGAATTATTGGATTTAATTGAATAATTTAAATCGACAATTTAATATGTTAAATTATGGAAATAATTGAAAATCGAGTTAAATATGATTGAAAATGATTTGTAAAATTTTATTTTATCATATTGAAGTTATAATGATATTTTAGAACTTTTAAAATCGAATTAGAAGTTTATTTGTGAAAATTGAATATTTTAATATTTAATAATCGACTGTAAAATAGCCAATTTTTGAACAGTCTCAGAATTGAACGAAACCAGTTTCATTGGATCCGTAATAGTTAGTTATTACCGGATTTCAATTTTCATGTCAATCGGAGCTATCGTTTGATCGTGGCAGCTCGAAACGCATCAATTTATTTTTAATTTTAATTTGGCGAGTCAAAATAGCCATTTTTCAAAAAGTCTCGGATTTCGACGAAACCAGTTTCATCGGATCCGTAATGTGATATTATTGTAAGGTTTCAAATTTCAAGTCAATTGGATTTACCGTTTGTCCGGTACAAATTAAAACGCCTAAAAAATCGCTTAAATCGGTTTAATTTAAATTGAGCGTTTGTAGCCATAACTCGCACAGATGTCCGAATTAGCTTCCGAAATCTGTTCTATTGTGTCCGGAACGCGGGATAAACCCTAGGTACGTCAGTTTCGGCGCGTAAATCGGAGTTCGGAATTTCCGGATGAATAGTGTTCGAAAATTTCCTATAAATACACACCCACACCCTTCATAAATTAAAAATAAATAAATATCTCTAAACCTAACCCTAGCCGCCACTTTAATAACCAATGGCCAGAAATCGCTCTCACTTCTCCATCAATCTCTCTCAATCCGTAAAGAATTACGCGAGGTGTTCAACACGAAAGTCGTAGAGCTCGACGAGAGCTTCGATTCCATACGGTGATGATCGGAAATGGTGCAACGTAGAGGGAGATATGGCGGGCCGATTGCTTCAGGTTGTGCACGCAATTCCATGCAAATGGGGGGGCCGAACTCAAGGGGGAGGCAGGCGTGGGTAGAGTGGGTGTTGAGCTTCGAGATGGCGGGGGTTTGATGAAGTGTAGTCGAGTGTAGGAGGAGAAAAGTCAAAACCTAATTGGTGATGGATGGGTTCGGCCTTCCTGTAGGTTGCGTGCGTGATGTAGAAGAAAGGGGGGACGGTCCAGATGAGGAGGAGTTGGATCTAAGGGCTGTGGATGGTTAGGTTTAAAATAATTATAAGTTATGTTGTAATTGTTATATAAAAATCGTGTACAAACTTCAAAAATGCATAACTTTTTCATACGAGGTCGAAAAAATGCAAACTCAGTTGCGTTGGAATCTTGTGGACGAGCACTACGCGATGGAGTTGGTTTGGAGTCGTTTGGAGTTAGTGAGAATTTTGGGTAAAATTAAACGTCCGTTTAATTTTATTCGAAATAAATCGCTAAAACGGAAATAAAATCAAGGTGAGAACTTCTCACTCAATCGAATAGGTTTCGATTTTATTTTAAATAGTTAGATTTAAAATATTTGAATGCATGTTTGAATGATGATTGATATCTATTGATTGTTAAAATAGACATTATACCCCGTTAGTAAGCGGATGTTATTTATTAAAAACATATACCGCGAATATTTCATAAACGGTGAAATTGGTATTATATATAGTAGCAATATATATATATTGGCATATGTATATATTGGAGTTATTGATTTTCCGCATTTTTTGTTTAGCGGATGAGACCCTATTACGCCGTTATTAAGCGGATAATATTTAATAAGAACATATACCGCGATAATTTCGTACTGGAGCGAAATTGGTATTGTGCTAATGTTTGTGGATGCAGGAAAACAGGTTGGAGGGATCCAACTGGATTCCTCAACATTTTTTATTTGATTTTCAGATATTTTGATATTTGATGGATTTTCATATCGATATATGATATCGTTGTTTGTCGTGATTGACTATTTGGTGTGTAGCATCATTGGACCCAGATTTTGGGATTTTAAAATAATTTTAAAGTGATTTTTGAGAATATACTATATTTTGGAATTAATCCATTATGAATAAATAACGATATAATTTTTAATGTTATAAAAATTATGGTTTTTGTGAAATATAGTTAAAAGCTGATTTTTGAGAAATGTGAATTAATGATTTTTATAAAATAGTTTAAATTGGATTTTTGAACATATTATAAAAGTTTAAATATAGGATTTATAAAATTTGATTATTTTATAAATCAAAATGGTGAAACTATAAAGGAAATTAAAGACGTTTAAAAGAATAATATAAATTGATTTATATTAAGAGATTTATAAACGGATATTTATAAATTGAAATATTGACTTATAAAACGAGTTTTTATAAGTGTTTGAATGAAGTGAAAATGAAATTCATAAATGAATGAAATTTATAGAATTATAAACTGTGAAGTTATAAAAGAAAATTTATAAATAGTAAGATTTATAAATTTGGTGAAATTATTTGAAGAATAGATTGGTTAGATAAATGGATCTTATAAGTTATAAGATTTATAAATTGGAAAGTCTCTAAAGGAACGATTTTGTAAAATAATCGTTTTATAAGTAATTAACTTATAATATGAACGTTTAGTTTATAATTTAGTTATAAACTGGAATAGGTTAATAAAGGAATTTATAAAAAGGAAGTTTTTATAAATAAATAGAAATGGAATTTATAAACGTTGTTTTATAAATCTGCAAACAACTTATTTTGATAAGTTAATTGTCATAACTTATTTAATGGAGTTATATTCACATTTTTGAATAGTGAATAATCCTTTGAGTTAAAATGAATAAAAGGATGAGATTTGTTAACGAAGTTTATTCACATTTTTGAATAGTGAATAACACGTTAAAGAAAATGTTTTGGATTTGGATGTTTTAAATAGAATTAAAACGATCTAACGATGTTTTAAAATGTGTTGAGATTCGAAACCATAGATTTCAACATTTATTGTTGAAATAGACGTTTTCGAGAAATAAAAGGAAATGGTGGACTATAACACTGTTGTTATAGTAAATGATTTCCGAAAGGAAATGTTTTGTATAGTATTGGGATTTATATATCTATTTTAAATTCGAATCCCTATACTAGTGATTTTGGGTTGTCGTAACGATGTTTTACGCAACATTCGTTTTGGCCCAAATAAATATGTTTAAGAGAATGATTTCCTTAAAGAATGAAATATATACTTAATTCGATTTAAGTATATTAAATATTTTCCAAGGTTGAAAATAAAAAGATTTGTGAATTACTTATGAATAAATAAGTATGGAAGTGTTTTCCAATATGAAGTGATATTTAGAATTCATCTTTTTGAAGATAAATTGAAAAGGAATATTGAAATGAATAATTGGAATCGAATATTCATAGATATTTTGGATTATAAATTCACTATGGAATTTATGAATGAAAAGGAGAATTTGTTTAAAAATAAATATTGATTTATTTTTGAAGTGTGAAAATTATATATCTTGTAAAGATATTTTGGAAAGTAAATAATTTGGAAAATTATTTGGAATCTGGTGATGTGTGCATATCAATTGATAGTTCAATAACCGACTATCAATATTTCCCTTTGAATGGGTAATTGATATGATTTGTTTGAATTTGAATGCCACACTTATTTTTGAATAAGCGCTCACTATTCGGGTTAACCGGGAAAGGACCATGGGGTCGTATAACCCATTCCGAATATGTGATATGTCCTTGTGAATTGCATTGAAGATCGGTGTTGAAGACCGAGTATTTGTGAAAGCGATAGAATGACCTATCGATTGTCTCTGCACTGGGTAGCTCCTAGTATAGAGATTCCTTAAGTGATGGGAAATTCGATCGGGATTGTGAATACCCGGGTTGCAAGGGCTTCGTAAGAAGTGCCTTCGGTTTTGTTCGAGCCCGGAACAGACTTGTATGGATTGTATGTCTGACATTACAAGTTGAGATATAAAGCCGATTTCTTTCAAATATATTTCTGTTGGTGGCGGAGAATTTATTCTTTTAGCTTAACACCCTTCTCTGAGACGTACGTGCTCAGAGGTTATATAGTTGAAGTGATCAGCAATATATTCCCAATTTGGTAATGTGACATGCTGAGTGTAGCTGTAAATGATCATTGTGTTGATTATTTGTGATAGGATCGTTTATTTGATCGTCTATCCTTGTGATCATTGTGTTGATCATTTGTTGACCCAAAGCATGGCTTTTGTATAAAGTATGTTTTTATGGACGTGACTTCGTCGAACCTCACACCCCGTGAATGGTCAAAACAGGAAAGAAGCAGCAAGGTTATGAGGGGTAGCGCCCTTTAGGATGTGTCCATTTCCTTCTGGAAAAGGGTGGTATCATGGTATGGAGCCCAGATACTTACTCATGTTGAAAATACTTTGTTATGATTGTGTGAATTGATTACGAGCGCTCGGTGAAAAGGTCCCAAAGGACCGGGGGATGGCATATTCGGTCAGTTGTTACTCAGTTAGGGGTAACCCGGCCTTGTGTTGGTAGATATCCGGTTTGGTTCTCGGGGATGTCCATCCAAAGGCATTCTCATGTGGCAATGGGAAGTTCCTTGGCCTGATCATTCGTTGAAAATCCAAAGAAACAATACGATCTTGTACGGTATTAGTTGTAGAACCTATCATTCACTTATGGTGTCGCAACACTGTTTGGATGGTAGCTATAGTAGGCATACGATAATGGTCGTATGTTGGCTAAGATTTATATTCTACTTTCGAAATGAATTTTTCTCTACACCAGGCACTAGTAATAATATGAAATGTTCTTTTAAATGCGTATCAAGCATCTTTGACTATCATAAGGAGAAATCTCCTCCGATTCTGCGTTTGCATTGTGTGTGTGTGCGGGAGGCCTTATGGTAGTCTCATTTTTTAAAAGCATTGCGAATTGATTTAAAAATATTCCTCTATTTTGATTTTTAAAGTAAATAAACTGTTTTGAATTCTCACACCAGTCACATGACTGACTCGGAGTTTATTGTTTTCCTTCCTAAACTCTGGGTGCCCACCAATTTCCACACGGGCAGTTAAGAGTTAGGTTTATCAGGATATTCTGGATATTCTGGAGTTGCTGGAGGCAAGCTGGATGGCATGACGTATTACTAGTTTATATAGTATTTCTTTTTCCGTTGCATTGTTTGTTGTTGTTGATGTTGTACACTCTGATGATATGATGTAATGTATAAAATGTAATAACTGATAGTTCTTTGTTTAAAGATTATTCATTTATTATTATATGTTGTTCCGCTGCGAATTGTGAGATTCTGATGTTGTTCTGTTGTTTCCTGTTCTGTTATATGTTCTTTTCTCTATTTTCCTTTTCCCTATCTTTCTCTATTCTCTTTTCCTTCTATTCTAAAATTTTCTATCTTCTGTTTTTCCTTTTCTCTCTATTTTCTACCTTCTTATCTCTTCTTCTTTCTTTTCCTTTTCTTTTCTTCTTTCTTAAACCCATAACATTTCGGTTTTTCGGCAACGAAAATCCGCAAGCGTTACATTTTTGTTAAGTGATTCAGATATTTTTATATCTGAAAGAAATATCTACCATGTGTTACTACTAATGCAGTATATAAATTGAAATTGTCATTTTGTTTATAAATTATCAAAGAATTTAATGAGTATTAATTACTTGAATTTATTTATATAGTATAGATTTATAGTGTTTGATTAATTTAAATACATAGATTTGAATGTAAAATAAGTAAAGAAAATTGATGAAAACTTTGTAAATGACCGTAGAAATTATAAATCCCGGTATATATGAATATAAAATCATGGAAAAAATTAACATAATATTTTGGATAACTATAAAATGATAATTTATATGGATTCAAAAAAAACAAAGAGAATTAATGAGTAGGGGTGAAAATTTTATAATTATTGTGATGATTTGTGATCTTTAAACTTCAATCATTTAACTAATAATTTATTAAAATAAATAATTATACATTAAAGTTGTTCGTATTGTTTTTTATGTGATCTATATTTATACTGTTTTGTTACAATGAGCGTGATATTTTATTGGCATGGTTATCTATATTATTTATTAGACAAATTAATAAATAATGGTTAATTAATTTTTAAAAATAATTTATAATGAACTTATTTAATTAATTTAAATATACAGACTTAAATGTAAATTGTATGTGAAAGTTGAGGACTTTGAAAATAATTGTAGAAAGCAGAAAGTGTAGATTTTGAATGTAAAACAATAGTGTCAAATTAATAAAATCTTATAAACAATTCAAAATTAATGAATTGTATTAGGTCTTTAAATAAAATTTTAATAAATATCTAGAGAAAATTACGGAGAGGTGAAAGAAATGCTAGAATTAATGTGAGAGCTAGAATTTCTTCCGCTTTACTATTATTTAATAGATTTTAATGATTCAACGGTTAAAGGACAAAAATTTAACATCATTCTATATTGTTTCTTTATCCCACCAAGATCTAGGGACAATATGATGGTTTTGTTTAACGAATTGTAAGTTAGATTTTGTTTTCATAACTCCAACTGTAAAAACCTCTTTTGAGACTAATTACAAAAATAGATTTTGTTTTGATATTTCAGCATTGATGATATGAAAAAGAAATAGAAAGATAAATCGTTATAATGGTGCAAGTGTTATGCTTTATATGTAACATTTGAAGAGAGGTTGTGCGTTCAATTCTTAACTTTAGCGAATCATTTTTCAACATGATTTTGATAGCAAATTTGATTTCGTTCTTTACTATTAATCCCATATTTGGTTCATAAATTTTATAATATAACTTTTATCACTCGCTAACCATATTTTTATAATGCTAGTCATGTTTTATAAAAGTATTTTCCAAATTAGAGAGATATTATATCAAAAAAATTTCATTTGATTTACAATTTTGGCATTAATTTTCTTTTTACGGTTGTTAGTAATAAAATGTGAAATTGATAATAGAAATAAATAAAACAAAACATAGTTAGTAGTAAAATTTTCAAAGTATTATAACATATATTTTTCATTTTTTTTTTATAAAACCTACTATCATAGGCTTGGGATGTAAGAAAATCACAACAAAATGCATAGTCATTAGCGACAACTAGATTGCGACTCCGGCAGTCGCTATAAAGCAATGTAAAAAGAGTAGACACCAATAGCTTTTATAACGGCTTCGTCGCAAGTTTAGCGACGAATAGTGTCGGAAAGTTGGACATGTGGCAATTTCAAAATGGTCGTTGAGCCGTCGCTGACCGACGATAGCCGACACAAAACTGGGTAAATGGGCCGTAGCAGGCCGACGTCATCCTACGCAAGCCTGGAAAAGTGGGTCCTCGCTTGCCGACATAGGCCGTCGCAGTACTGGTATTTTTTTCTCTGCAGCTTCTATTTGAGTCATCCAACCGTGCAAATATCACAATATCTCTATCCATCTCATCTACAACACATATAAATCCAATTCCGCAACTACAACAATTGCATTTCCACTATAAGGAGATTAAGGATTTCCAACGGCTGATAACCGTCGGCGGCCGACGGAAGCCATCGGCGGCTGTCGGAAAAAGCCGTCAGAATATACTGCGTCGGGGAGCAGTATTTCCACCGCTTCCGACACAGAGTGTCGTATCCTTTTTCGACGGCTTCCGACGGATCCCGACACTTGTCGGGATCCGTCGGAAAAGAAGTCCTACAGGCTTTCAGTAGCCGTTGGAAGCCGTCGGAAATCTGCTGTTTTTTTTTAAATTCTGCTGCAAATATAGCCTTCCATCCATATTTCTCTTACAAACACTATTACATCAATACTGCACAATCCAGTATAAAATATTCCAACCAAATATCAAAACCCAAACTACACAATATTCAATAAACACACAAATAAATAAAATCACATCAAAATAAAATACATAATATACATAACCATTCCAACATTGATAATAACCCTAACAATAAGTGTTCTACCATGTTATAAATACACAAAATCATCAACATCCTCATCCAAATCCTCATACAACCATAAAATCAAGTGTATCAAACATAATTATACAAAAATCAACAATTAACTCCACCGTCTACCAAATCATTCAAAACTAAAAAAAACATAGCTGAACAAGCAAGCAAGCAATGAATCAATCTCCTTCAGATCCAGAGCCAGCCGAAGAAGGGAAACGGTCACCAAACTACTGTATGTACTCTAGCAACTGTGTGGTCTGCATGGCCTGTTGGCGGTTCTGCTCCTCCAGTTGGGACACTTTAGTCCGTAATTCTTCTATATCTGCTAGATCACTCTGAGCTCTATTCCGCCGTCCCCTACTCTGACTGCTGGCCTGCAATAATAGAAAAATGAATAAAATTTAACTTTATTGTTTTGAAAAGGTCAAAATATCATATTTGAAGTATTTTAAGATAAAATAAATTATTTACCACTAGATTGCCAAATCCGTTCGTCTGCCATGCTCTGCTTGATCCATAACGGACTCAAAAATAGCGTCTTCCTCATCAGTCGTCAGCTGATCTCGACCCGTATCAGCAAGGAGTTTCTGCCGCTGCTCCATAAACTTCTCCTGCATTAACAAATTAATAATATCATATCTTATTTCATTATAGTTTAACAAGTAAACAATTACTAATACTGAATAAAATGAAATATGCTTACATGGCTTTTACTGGATTTATCGTTCTGCCATGTATACGAAACAGTCCCATCCGGATTTACATGCTCGACAACATGCGTACGGGTGAACACGTCCATATAGCCCACAGGACCATGTGTCTTAGCTTCCTGAAGTTGATTTTTACATACAATTATTATACATTTAAAAGTATATAGCATAAATTATTTACAATTATTATTCAGTAAATTTACCAACTCCTACCGATACTGCTGAAACGACTTCGACCCTCCGCGATGAGTGACGGGATTCTTATTTCTGTTTGTAGAGTTTCTATCCGACTCTGCCTGTACATTCAAAATTTGATACATTATTTTTCGATCACGTCAAATTAATAATTCAAAAAAATTTAGTATACTTGCCTTCGCCTCGTCCGTCTTCCAGTATCTCAACCAAGCTTGCCATACGCTCTCCCCCATCCACCGTGGTTTCTTACCAGATTTCTTAATCTCAGATATCGAGTCCCTGTAGTTCTTGCGCATCTTCTTCATCCAGTATGCTCGTGCCAGTATCATATCGTCTGTCTGGATGTCTATCTCAGCCTGTATTTCACGATAAAAAGTAAAAAAAAAAAAAATTACACTTTAAACGATAAACAGTAGAAAAACGAGAAAAACGAATTAAAAATGGAAAATCGAAAAATATACATACTAGGACATCCTGCCATATACACTCTATGATGTGAGGAGTGATGTTATCCCACTTTGGCCAGCAAACGCTCATCCTACTGCGATAAGAAGCTCTAGAGACATCCAGCACAACCTTCGAGGAAAGTAGGTCGAACCCCCTGTTTTTAAATACGATATAGATAAGTACGTACGTATATCATACAAAAATAAGATGCTGAATAAAATTTAATTCTTACCCCTCTGCTCTAGGGACTAACGAAACTACTGGACGCTGTGGCTCTTGCGATGAGCCACTGCCATCACCTCCTGATGATCGGGAAGAGCTCCTGCCTCTATATGACATTATGATAAACCTGTGACATATATACACATCATTATATAAGAGAATAATAACATGATAATGAAATATATTTCATATGAAAATGACATCAACGGTATAATTGCTTAATTAATGACTGAAATGGAAATAGAAATGGAAGTGTGTTATACCTGATTCATAATGGGTATACTCTTCTGATGATAAGCAGATTTCGTTGCATTTTTTAATAAAAATTTCTAAATAAATGAAAAATGGAAATGACATAAAACATGTAAACAGTGGTAAACAGATTTGGTTTCATAGTTACATCAATCTCATAATACATCAAGAATTCAACATAGTTACATCAATTGCAAAAAAACAGATTCAGATTTATATCAGTCATCATCGTCTTCTGATTCAGATTCGGTCTCGTTTTCTACGATATTTTCCTCTGCACTATCAAACGCTTCTACCAAAACATTTGATTCATCGATCAAAAGACCAAAATCTGTATGATCGTCTGTAATTATTATTTCGTTATTTTACTCAAGATCTGCCTGATAAGCTTGTTCGTCCGGAATATTCTTCCCATCGAATGTGAATCTGGCCTTTATTTTAAAAATTGCTGACCAATCTGCTTTATCTCTTTTTAGAGACGGATAAGTAGCGTAATAAACTTGCAATGCTTGTTTGGCTAGTACAAAAGGATCATACTTGTGATAGTGCGATGTATGCTTTATTTCGATAAGATTATAATCCTTGGGCACGTTAATTCCAAAACCTGGAACATTGCTAAACCAATTGCATCTAAATAGAAACACCTCCTCCGCTGGTCGTGAGAAATATGTCAGTTCCAAATTTTGTGTTAGAACGCCATAAAAATCATTTAAGTGATTCTCTGGATCGTTGCTACCTTTAACAAATACACAAGTATTATTTGTTAATTTTTCTACACCGTATTCTTTGGTGTTAAATTTATATCCATTGACGAAATATATTGTATATGTCTTGACCACTCTTTTTGGTCCCATCGCAAGATGTTTCAACCCTTCGTCAACAACACAATTTCTTGAATCATAAACGTAATTTGAAAACCAACCGGAAAATTCTTTACTAGATCTCCGTTCGGATGTTCACGTTTATAAACACTATTTATATAAACAAATTATTACATTAGGTTATACACGCGCATGCATTATAGAAAAGAATAAAACACAAATTATTATTTCAGATTACCTAACAAACGGTGCAACCTCGGCATTATTTAGAAGAATATAAGTGTGTGCTACATGAAGATCTCTATCGTCTAGCCATATTTCTACACATTTTGCAAAAGGCCGACCATGTCGTCTAAAAATAGATAACATTGCTTGAGAGGACTCTTGTTCGTCGCCTTCGTCATTACGAGGAACACTTTCAAATGAAATATTCACATAATCACTGAAATAGTGAGAGAGAAAGAACGAAGCTTCTTCTTCGATGTAAGATTTACATATCGAACCTTCAACTCGTGCTTTTTGCCTCACTTTTTTCTTCAGATGATTCGAATATTTATGCAAAATTAATTTATATTAACTTCTTCTTTCAAATGCAATTAAATTATGTGATAACATATTACATACCTCTCAAATGGATACATCCATTCATATTGGACAGGACCTCGAAGTCGTGCTTCAGATGGAAGATGAACAGGTAAATGTTCCATTACATTAAAAAACCTGACGGAAATATTTTCTCTAATTTGCAAAGCAATATAGGAATGTCCACTTCAATTTTACGTAAATGTTGCACTTTTAAAGTAGTCGAACAAAGCTCTTTGTAAAACATACTAAGATCCGTTACTACCTTCCAAACTTTCAACGGCAGTAGTTCTTTGAACATAACGGAAAATAAATTTTCCATCATTATGCGACAGTCGTGACTTTTCATTCCGCTCAATCTACCATTTTTAAAGCCAACACATCTACGAAGATTTGATGATATCCCATCAGAAAATCTTAATCCTTCCACCCATTTTAACACAGCTTTAACTTGATTATTATCTAATTCGTAACATGCTTTGGATTTTTTTACTGTCATTAGGTTTCATATGAAGCTCAGGACGTTTGCATAATTCTTCTATATCACGTCTTGATTTCAAATCATCCTTCGTCTTCCCTTTCACATTCATAATTGTGTTAAAAACATTATCAAATACATTTTTCTTGTTGTGCATCACATCTATGTTATGACGAAGCAGAAAATGTTTCCAATACGGCAACTCTCAAAAAATAGCTTGTTTGCACCAGTTATGAAAAACTGATTTGCCTTCAATTTCTGTTTGCTCCCCAGTTTCATATATCTTTGGATAGTCCCTAAAAATTTCATATATGTCTTCGCTTGACCATATCGTCGGTGGTTGTCTGGTTTCTACTCTATTAGCTAAAAAGTTTTTCTTGTCTCCTCTGAAGGGATGATTTACATGGAGAAAATATCGATGACAGTCAAACCATGAAATTTTCTTACCATGAGGTAAAGAAAACGTCCGTGTTTCATCCACGCAATATGGACATGCTAAACGACCGGCAGTACTCCATCCTGAAAGGATTGCATAGGCAGAAAAATCACTTATAGTCCACAACAAAGAAGCAAACATACGAAAAAATTTCTTCTTGGACACACTGTATGTTTCTACTCCTTCATTCCACAGTATTTTTAACTCCTCAATCAACGGTTGTAAATATACATCAATTCCTTATGTCGGATCGTCGGGACCAGGAACGACAACAGTAAGAAACATATATTGCGTTTTCATACACATCCATGGAGGTAAATTATACGGTGTGACGATAATGGACCAGGACGAATATTTAGAACCAAATTGAGAAAATGGAGAAAAACCGTCCGTACATAATCCTAATCTAACATTTCGACTCTCCGCTGCAAAATTTGGATACGTTTTATCGAAATGCTTCCATGCTTCTCCATCGGTCGAATGTGTCAACGTACCCTCTTCCTCCGTTCTCACGCTATGCCATCTCATATTAGATGCAGTTACAAAAGATGCATATAATCTTTGAAGTCTTGGAGTTATGGGTAAGTAATGCATACGCTTGTACGGAACTTCCTTCCCTTTTTTTCTTGGTTTGTGTCTCTCCTGATTACAAACTTTACAATTTCTAAGTTTTGCGTCTTCTTTCCAAAACAACATGCAGCCTTTTAAACATGTATCTATTTTCTGATAAGGTAAACCAAAAGCCGACATAAGTTTTTTAACTTCATATTGATTTTCACACATTAGATTATCGGGCGGCATATATCTTTCTGCAGCTTGTACAATAGCCGTAAACCCAGCTTCAGTGATGTTGTATTTCGACTTCATCGCAATGTATTCTGCGATTACTGACATCTGAGTGCCGCTTTTACAACCATCCCAAATAAGTTTCTTAGCAGCATCTAGTAAATCATAAACTTTTTTTGCTTCAATATTTGGTTCTTCCACATTTCCATCATCGTTGTCAACTTCAACCATAGGAAACATTGTTTGCGCTGCATCTTCGACCATATTTTCTATACGGGTCGTCGTAACTATTTCGTTAATGACACTTTCAGACTCTACAAAAGTATTTGCTACAACTTCTCCATGCCGATCCCAAACATAATACTCGGGTGCGAAACCGCTTTGGCATAAATAAACTTTCACAATATATGGTAATAAATACTTCAAATGTCTACACCTACTACACGGACAATGAATTTCTGGATCGTTTCGTTATTGCTTAAAGCGAATTCAACAAACACGTTTATACCATTATAAAAATCTTCTTTTATTGAGCTCCTCGGTCTTTTTCTTTGGTACATCCATCTACTCCGATCAACAAAATAATCAATCATTTTTCCTATTTGACAAAATGAGAAGTTCAAAATTTAATATTTATTTTCAAGAATACAAATTCAAAAAAGATTATTTTCATGGTCGTATAATATTTGAATTTAAAGAACAACTTCACAAATTTAAAAATATTTTCAAATAGGGCACATTTTATTTTTTAACGTATCGATATAAAAAATTGTATAAATTTTTTTTCATTGGTCAGGCATCCTACTTCCCATTACAAACACAGTAAGCATTTACATTTCGTATATTACTTCATCTCAAACGATTCAACAAAATTCCGACAGCATTTTCCTTTTGTTCCCTACATTGTACACAAATGCGTGTACGCAGGAAACAAAAAAGAAAAGTTAGGCCGAAATTTTATGAACCGTTTGAGACGAAGTAGTATACAAAATGTAAATGCTTACTGTGTTCATAACCTGTCCAATACAGGGACAAATCCAATAAATATTGTACCAGATGAATATAAATGGTCGTTTTTCGAAAAAAATGACTATTTATACAACGATCATGTACAACACTCGTCAGACGGGACCAAAAACTCTCTAAGGGACATTTGTCAATTACATACGCGCATTTTACGAAAAAATACAGTTTTACTAACTGTTCACATTTACAAAAATATATTTTAATTTAACACATTTATTCGACGTATTACATCAATTTAAGGCTGGTTTAACATTTTTGTCATTTTTCAATACACACAATTATAATTTAGACTCACGCATTTTTTTGTTTCATAAGTCAATATGTGCACAATATAATTCTCCTAGCTCGTTCATTTACTTTATCTTATTCCAACTAACACAATACAATGATAGTAGTGCTACACACATATACAATCGTAGAATCAAGGCATACACAGCGATTTACATATGCGTGAACAACCACAAATTATACATGTTTTTCACAATTTCACGATAAAAGATGAAACAGGTATACCATGTGATGCTATAAACCGTTATTACGCTATTGGAAACAATTGTAATCACCAATTCGCCCTAATTTGTCAATTTATGCAAATCTAGAATTAGGGTAAAACTGAATTTTTCACAAAAATAAGAGATTATACCTGAGCTGAAGAGCAAGAGGTATTGAAATCACAGCGGGGGAAGGAGAAAAAAATCACGAAATCAGCGATTGGAGGTGGAAAATTGTGATTTGGGGTTTTTTTTTCTTAATTTGAGTTGGCTGGAAAATGAGAAAGAAAGGCTCGACCGAGCTGCTGTATTTCGCAATTTTCCGACGGCTTCTGACGGCCGTCGGAAAATAGCCATCAAAAGCCGTCGCTCCCTCCATCGTTATTTGACCATTTTCTAGTAGTGTTCACACATAAGCAAGTATATAATACAAAAATCAATATCTACATCAGCATTCCATCAAACAAGTCTATATTCCATCAAACAACACAACCATACTTAAAAATACTCATGTCCATAAAAAAAACATCCAAAAATCCTTCAAATAACGCAACCATACCGACAAATACTCATGTCCATCATACAAAATATCTACAAATCGTCAAGCAACATAATTGTCAAATAAGTATCAAATCCATCAACACATGTCAAATAAATACAAAACAAAACGAACAAAATCCATCAAATACCATGGTCATACCTACTCGTCGTCATCTTCCGATCCATCCTTCCCAAGCATTCTCCCGTGCTTTGCCAAATATGCCGTAATCCGCTCATCCAGCACCCGTGCCAGTCCTTCGCTCTTCCGCTAATCATTGAACTTCACCATCTGCTGTTTCAGCTGAGCTATCTCCTCCTCTGTCTGGAATCTCTTACAAGCCGTCTGGGTCGTTATCGCCTGTAAAATAGTTAATAAAGATTTATAATTTATGCTTAATATTAAATAAAATTAAATGAAGTAGTTTACCTCACGATTTCCGTAACAACAACGCTATTGCCGGGGAATTGCTTTAATTTTATTTTCTATTCTTTGAATTATTTTAGATTGATTTTTGTGCGTTTTAATTTTTGTGTATGTGGCATTTAAAAAAAAATTGTTGTGACTATTGTTTGATTTTTGTTTGCATTTTGTATGTTTGTTGTTGCTTTCTAGTGTTTTCTTTTGCATTTGCATTAGATATCCTATTTAAAAAAAAGGAACAACATGCACATTTCCAAACAAAAAAAAATTCATTGCATTTTTTTGTTACAATTTTTACTTTACTTTTTCAATTTTTCATTTACAATTTCCTGCAGCCACACCCCTTTAATGGTCAATTTGGTTGTAAATAAAGTTGGCAACAGTAAAGCTCATCCATTTAGGTTTAAAAATAGTTGGGTTTTGGAGGATGATTACAAAACTTTAATGGAAAACTGCCATAATTTTTCTTGTGATGGTTCTAAGCAGTTTCAGTTCTGTATGTTTTTGAAATTCACAAAGAATAATCTTAAAAATTGGAATAAAAGCAAATATGTTAATAAAAATAAGATTATTAGTTTGAGAAATGAAGGTAAAATTTTACAAATGAGTGTTGATAATAAGCCTGATGATATCAGTGAAATTAACAAATTCTTCCAAAATCAAAAGGGATTGTCCAATGAAATGTATAAGGAATTAGTTGATGCTAGACAGAAAGCAAAGACTGACTGCCTTACTTTGGGTGATGATTGCACCAAAATTTTTTATGCTAAAATGAGTAATAGAAAACACATAAATAATATAGGTAGCATAATTGATAAAGAGGGAAATTTAGCAAATTCATATGATAAAGTGTCTACTGAAGCTATTAATTTTTACAAGGAGCTATATTTTTCTACAATTAATAATCATGAGTTTCCTGATATTATATGTAAGAATATTTTAAATAGTAGTGCTTCAGAAATCTTATTGGCCCCTGTGGGAATGGATGATATTAAATATATTATTTTTAATGCTGGGGACAACAAAAGTCCAGGTCCTGATGGTTTCAATGCAAAAAATTTCAAAAATAACTGGGACTGTATTAAACAGCAGATTCTAGATGTTGTCAATGAGTTTATGGATAATGGTAAAATTCTGAAAAGTATAAATCATACATTCATTACCCTTATCCCAAAGAATAAAAGCCATACTGATATTGGTGATTATATACCTATATCTTGCTGCAATTTTATTTACAAAATTATTGCTAATGTTCTTAGCAATAGAATAAAAGTTTTTTTTCCTTTTCTTATCTCAGAAAATCAGAGTGCTTTTGTTCCTGGTAGGCTTATATATGAAAATTCTCTCTTAGCACATGTGATGGTCAGAAAATTTAACACTAAACAGGGAGATAACGTATGTATCAAAATTGATCTTCAAAAAGCATATGATAAGGTAAACAGACATTTTATTCATCATATTATGAAATGTATGGGGTTTCCAATAAAGTTTTGTGACTTAGTGTTTGAGTGTATTAATACTCCTACTTTCTCTATTCTAATTCAAGGTAAGGCTGAAGGGTTTATTAAGTCTAATAGGGGACTAAGGTAGGGGGACCCCCTTTCACCTTATCTTTTTGCTATTGTAATGGAATATTTTTCTATCCTTATCGAAATAGAGAGTATTAAGGGTAAAGTTCACCCTGTAAATAGAATCCAGCCATGTGTTAATCATCTGATATATGCTAATGATCTTATGGTGTTTTTAAAAGCCAATAAAGAAAATGCAGACTCTATAAAATCCATTTTTGATAAATTAAAAACTCATGCTGGGCTTCAACTTAATGTAAATAAGTGTAAAGCTTATTTCAGTAAGGCATGTAAGTTCAAAAGAGAATTCTTAAATGTATTACAAATAGAAGAGGGGTTTCTTCCAATCAAATATTTAGGTCTGCCTCTTTCTACAAATATGATTAAGGATTCAGATTGTTCTATTCTTATTGAAAAAAAATCAAGATAGAATGGATACTTGATCGTGTAAATTACTTTCCATTGCTGGAATACTTGAACTTATTAAGACAGTGATTTATGCTATCATATTATACTGGCTGCAAACTTTTCAAATTCCAGCTACAACAATTAAAAAATTGGAAAGTAGATGTGCTGTTTTTTTATGAAAAGGTAAATATCACAAAATTAGTTGGGAGAATGTTTGCAAACCTAAGAATAAGGGGGGGTCTTGGCATTAGAAATATTAAGGATCTGGGTACTACATTCCATTTAAAATTACTTTGGAGATTCATTAGTTCTCAATCATTGTGGGCTAGATGGATGAGATCCAAGTACTTGAAAAATGATAATTTATGGTCTACAGTTCATAGGAGTAACCAATCAAATACTTGGAAACAAATATTAAATAGTAGGGAAATTGGTAAATCATTGATTGAAAGAAAATTTAAAAATGGTAAAGATACAAGTTTATGGTTTGATCCTTGGTTCAAAAATGAGTCATTTATAAATAGGGTTGGGTGGAATAGCCTTGTTATATGTGGTGGATCAAATAATAAAGTATCTGATATTATAATTAATAATCAATGGCAACCACAAATTCATCCTATTACTAACCCCCATAAAAATGATATTTGCAAAATTCAATTTGATAATGATGCAGAGAATGACTACTGGGAATGGAAAGCTAACCACAGAGGGAAGTTTTCCTTTAAAGAAACTTGGAAGTTTACTAGAATCAAATTCCCAACTGAAGAGTGGTATAGTTGCATTTGGAATAGAGTGAATTGTCCCAAGATGGCTTTTTGTACTTATTTTGCAATCAAAAACAGATTGCCAACTTGGGATAGATTAAATAAATGGGGAAACAATATGAATTCACTCTGTTCCTTTTGCAACTTATGTAATGAAAGTGCTAATCATATATTTTTTGAATGCAGCTACTCATATTTATATGGAATCAAATCAGAGTTTCCCTAAACATAGATGACAACAGACATATGGATCTTATGAATATTATCAAAATTATCAACAGCAACTTCAGAGACAAATCTAAAGAAACAGATTATGCTCACATTCTTCTTACTACGGCTGTGTTCAACTTGTGGGAAGAAAGAAATTTGCGTGTGCACAACAAGGGCGGCAGAAGTAAAGAGCAAGTTTGGTTAACTATTAACACGGATAGCAAGATTATTCTGCAAAAATCTAAGAAAGTACTGAAAAACCAAACCAAGTTTGCTTCCCTTGCTGAAGACTGGAGATCTGAAGCTGGTAGCAAACATTTAGAAGGATATCTTTTGCACTCGAAATGTCTGCATACCAGCATCCATAGTATCAACCAACAAGAGGCTACTGGAATTGCTGAAGAATTTAGCTTCCTCGAGTCTACGAGTTATATCGATAATCCTCACCAAGCCACTGCCATCAATCCCTCTAATATCGAAGATAATTTGGGTAATAACATCAGCTTGAGGATAGCATCGTCAGATCTAAGTCATGTTGATGTTAGATCTAACAATTTTGTGGAAACCAGCAAGCAATATCAAAGAAACCGTGAGAATCTGGGTGGTATTAACAAAGCTCAGAAGTTTTCGTCAGATCTAGGTCATAATGACTCTAGATCTAACAATTATTTGCATCTCAACAACAATCGTGATTCTTCTAGCAGGTTTAAAAGAGATAGAGGCTTGAGAAATAGCTTTAATGAAGCTCTTTCGTATTGGGAGTGTGGGGAAAGTAGTGGGGTGAAGACCGACAACGAAGTGGCATAGAAGATCAGCAGCCATTTTTGTGGTTTTCGTTTTCTTTTGGAGCTTCGAGTGTTTGAGTAAGAATGTGGAGGCGCTAGGGTTTTTTGAGTGTGTTGGTGATTTCGGGTTTCAATATTTACCTGAATGATTTGTTTGTAAACTTGGGCCTAGGCCAGGCCTTTTACATTTATTCAAAAAAAAAGTTTGTTTTGGGGTGGGCTCATAAAAAAACAAAAAAAATTGTTTTCATTCAATTTTGTTTTGTTTCATTCCCTAAAGAAAACGTGTTTTCTTTTCTTACTTTGTTTTGTTTAATTGGTTCTGTTTTGATTAATCTGTTTTAGTTTTTCTTTACTTGTTTTATCCTGGAAAAAAAATTTAATTAATTTTTTTGTTGTTATTTTAAGTTCCATCGGTCCATGTTTTAAAAACCTTGCATGTGTGTATATCTTGTTTTTATTTTCAAGTTGCCGAAGCAGAAAACCGAAAAAAAGAAGGCCCGCGTGCCAAAAATGATCGCCTTGCTTGTTTGCTAAAAATTTGCCGCTAAAAGAAAAAAGAAAATAGCCAATAATTCTGCATGCTCTAGTATCATGTCATTTCCCTTATTTTTATTTGAATTGCATTGTTGGTTGCTTGCATTTGCATTTATAAAAAATTATTACAAAATCCAAAAACAAAAACAAATATCATTTTAGTTGCATTGTAAATCACGTTTAATTTTTGTTTTGCATTTGTCTCATCTTATTTTATTTTCTAAGAGCAGTGCCCCAATTCACATAAGTTGAGCGATTTTATCGCCATTTTCTTTGCCCACAAACGCATTTCATCAAAGAATTTGACTAATAGTAAACGTTAGACATTCGACTTAAGGGTGTCGCGAGCTCATCTATGACTTAATTGTATCTTCACAATTGTTTTCTTTGAACAATTTTATTTCTTGGTGTGTAGGCTACGGCAGAGTAATAACTATTTATAAATATTATAGTGATTCGTAAATAGTATAGTGTTAGTTCCTCTGAAGGTACTTAAACCTTCGGCTGCATTGCTACGATGATTCGTGGTGCATCGATAACTCCTGCCCATTACCTGGCTGAGAAATATTTTTGTTGATTCAAGACAAAGTGTGATTATACAATTTTGGGTTAGGAGCTACTAATGACCGAAAACTGTAATTAAGTCCTTTGCATTCATTTAGTTGCATTAGTTCATGCATATATAAAAAAATGAAAAAAATCAAAAATCCAAAAAAAATTGTAAATTCTACTTAATTTAGTTTTTAATCCCAGAAACCAAAAACAAAAAAAAATCCTTTTTACTTTCTTTAAACAAATTTCAATCAAAAAAGTCAAACATATAAAAAATCTTTTCAAAAAACAAAAAAAATTTGAAAATTCAAAAACAAAAGTCAAACTTCATTTTCTAAAAAAACAAAAAAATCCTTTTGGTAAATATTTGAAAATTTGAAAATTCAAAAAAAAAAAGAATTTACAGAAACAAAAACATACAAAAAAAATTTGAAAAGCCAAAAAAAAAAAACAAAAATCAAACTTCTCCTTTGAAAATAAATTTCACTTGGTAAATAGTTTTCTTCCTTGTAAAAAAACACAAATTTTTTTTACTTCGTTTTTTAAATCTTCTTTGATTCTATAAACTCGATTCTAATTTCTCTCTTCTCGAATTTCACTTGTGCATGAGTACTTGGACTCGTGACACAACAACAAATCGTTGGACTCATGATACAACAACAAATCGTTGGACTCGTGACTCAACAAGTAATCATTTAACACGAACAAATGATCCTTCCGAAATGGCGAACGAGAATGCCCCTCGAACTCTTATGGATAGAATCTTTTCCGATAGATTTTCAATTCCATCGTGCATCACGTTACCCACCTATACGGGTAAACATTTCGAAATTTACTCGAACCATATTGCCACACTTCACAAATTTGGCAATTTCGAGCATGATGACCCGTACATCTTCTTGACTAAATTCGAACAAATTTGCGCAACCATTAAATTCCAACAACTTTCCGATGACGGAATCAAACTTTGATTAATTCCATTCGCTCTTACATATTATGCTAAAAAATGGTTGTATAGCTTACCGCCAAACTCGATTAAAACTTGGGAAGAATTCGTAAAAGCTTTCTTAAAAAAGTTTTAACATGTAACAACCCGTATATTTGGACCATTTAAATTGACAATAATCCTCACATGTCAACTTAAAAAATACAAAACACGAATCATTATGGGATTATAAATACATAAATGTAAATGAGAATCAATACAACGTCACAGTCACAGAACAGTCACAGAATAATGCGGCGGAAAAATACATCGTCATAATAGCAGTCCATGAAGCTACTATATAAAGTACAACAATGTCTAAACAAAAGGTGACTGAAAGGAAATACATAAATGTCCAACAGACACGGACATCAATACTGAAATAGAAATAGGCTAATAAAGATAAATGCTAAGTCTTCAGCATCTTCAACCAACCTTGATCAGCAAACTGGATAGCTTCAGACTGACCCGAGCATATACAAAAAGAAACACTCGAGTCGGGACTCAAAATCTTATACAGGATAATCAAGTGCAGGGAATAAAGTTCATAACTCAAAGATGAATAAATAACATCTCTAAGGATCCGATAAACTATCTATATATACAATAGAATACGATATGTAGATAATGTCTAATCAGTAAAGTACGATATTAAAATAGCGTTAAGGCGTTACCATAATTCCCCTTAACACATTTTATAATGCCATAGTCTATACAGCACCGTAAACCCCACTGTAAACTAGTTGTTATCAGAGGGTACCCCATAGGTATAACACAAAACAAAACATAGTGGTCGCGAATAGGATAATCAGTATGACAAGGTACATGAGGCGATACCAACTAGGATACTAGTGGTTGCGTGATCCGGACTGATGTTGAACATAGTAGCTACTATCTCAACACCGCGAAACAACACTCCCAAATCAAGGGGTGCACCCAAATTGAATCACAAAAGTAATAGATATGGTATCGAAGAAGCGTGTCCGCTAGAGGTGGCGATCCTCAATGGCCCGACGCGGCTCCTGTTTTAGTCATATCAGGGGTCATCCAATATCATTCTCTTTCTTCAGTCAACGCGTTCATCAAACCATCCACTTCGTTCTGGATCAACACTTCACGCATAATAGTTATTAAAGTGGTTTTCGGTATCGACAGAGAGTATGTCCATGCCCGATCCCGGTCTCTTTAATAACTACGTATTTATTACCCGATGGTCGGTTAAATTAACGTTAAAACAAATCAAAGTCCAAAAGTCAAGGTGCAAATTTGACTTCCAAAATTTGACATTTCACGATTCAATTTATCTTAGATATTTTTAAAACATATTTTCGAATGCAATTTTTTTCTTCAAACATTTGAGTTACCATTTAAAATTTAGTATTCAAGTTCGATTTAACAAGGTCTAAAAGTCGCTTATTGAATTTAGTTCATAATCAACGAATTCAATTTAATGGTGAACTTAGTTTAAATCATTAAATCAAGTTCAATTCATGTCGCTTTATGTTTACATCCACTGTTATCATAAATTCGATTAAATCAATTTCATTAACTAAATCCCTTACTATCCAACTTCATTTGATTTATTTACCAATTCAATTAAATTTCTAAACAAAGAAGTCCATTTTCATTTACAATGTCCTGATTTGAATGATTCGTTAAATTTAAAATCATTTTAAGTTTAAATAATCACTAAGTTATATCATAAAACTTTTGGTTAGTCTTGTATTCTTCTTAAGTCAAATTTTCTAAATTTCCAAATAAAATTTAAAACATGTTCCAAATCTATTTAATTAAAATCGAGTTTTAATCTAAACCTAACAAATTTAATAAAATTTTAAGTTATCAAATTCTAAAACTTACTTGTATCTAAATCTCAATTCAACAAATTTGCCAATTCATTTTTTATTTAATTACATAGGTTTATTAACCCGTTTCAATTTAATCCAAAATTTTACTTCAATCTAATCCATAAAATTTATCTCAATTAAATCCGTGAAATCTATTTCAATTACATCCATTAAACCGTTACCGAATTTCCAAACAAATTGTTAAGTTCATTCCTTAATTTAAATTATATTTCAATTTCGAAATGGTTTTGTTGACCAATCGGGTTTCTTACTTTTATTTTCTATCCTAGGCCAAGTTGTTTAATTCAGGTATTTATCATTTCAACCCAATATTATTTAATATAAAACAAAGCATAGCAAAAGGAACTTGCAGTGTGATAACTGGGATGGTGTCAAAGTAAATAAACAAGCAATAGCAACCATACATAACAATTCAACAATTTATTAAATAATTCCGAAGTAATCGTATTAACTTACATTTGTTATTTATGCAAATTAATATGATTATTTCTAGAATCTACACTATCGTTTCATGTAGATTAAAGATTATTATATTATGGTTTCACTTGGTGTCTATTATCACATTACTACATCAATCATACATACAATGGTTCAAAGTGTAGTTAACGCTATTTCTATACGACGGTCAAATTTAACAGTTAAAGGGGTCAAGTTCAACATATAGTCCACTTTAAATTTGTCGAATATCCTATATCAATTTCAATTTCATATTAAAATTTACTTATATTAACAACCAAATTCAACATCACATAACAAATTTAGTGTCACACTTGTTTGTCGTAAACTAACAATATTCAAATTTTTAGCTTGCATAGTGATTTACAATCCTTATTTCAACTATTCTAACAATCAACAATCTAACATCCAAATTAATATAAACAACAATTTATCACTTGATTATCATAGCATAATAGACTGATTCGTGAATGAAATATTCACCTTGCGTGGTTGAAGAAGATGATGTCGAAGCACGAAAACGGATAGACTAGATAGACGACACAAGCACGAACACGAACTATAAATCAAACAAAAGATTATTCAACAATAGTTTAATACAATGTATATATATCATTTGTATATATATAAACCATACCAAACAACTAAATGCAAATAAGGTAGATGGAGCCTAGGCCTGAGATCCCGGATCAGCTACAACTGTCAAGCAAGCGAAATAACGTATGAGATACTGTAACCCATGTACATTTATATACCAAATATATGTAAAATTGTACTTTACCAAAAATATATATATAACACGAATCTGCCTTTAAAATACAAACAGCTTTTATGTTTTTTTTTTCAAACTAAATCTACAGCATATAAACCCAACACTCTTGAAACTGGACCTGTGAACTAATCTATATTAGTAACTTTATATTCAAAATTGTTTGTAAAATATCTACTTAGTAACATGTTTACATACAACTCTTATAATTATAAAATGAAGCATTCTGTACAAAACTTTCTCCCTTTTTCTAAAACCAAAACCATATACATATTTATATAAAATGGCGGTGTAGTGGAAAGTTGGCTGCGGCCAAGGCGAGGCGTTCGGGTTTGGTGGCAGCATCGGGCGGTTGCTGGTAGGATGGGGTCGAGGGCAGTGGGACGCGAGGCTGTGAGTGGGTCCGGGTGGCGGATGGTGGCAGCGGGTCTCGGCAATGGGTGAGGCGGGCGAACTGGGTGGGCGTGGCGGGTAGGGGTCGGTGCAAGGGGGGTTTTGCATGGGCCGGAGCTGATGGATTTGGGCAGCATGGCGGAGGCGGAGGTGAGATGGTGATGGGTGGTCGCTGCAGTGAAGGCTCGCATGGGGTTGTGTGGTGGGGTGTTCGCAGTGGGGCCGCATGGGGTTGTAGTGGGGAATAAGGCGGGCTGGGCGGTGGCGCTGGTGGTGGAAGGGGTGGCAGAGGGTGTGGGGTGGTTGCGGTGGTTACATGGGCGGAGGCGGAGGCCGGTAGGGGGTAGGCTGCGATGGAGGCGTGCGGCGTGGGTGGAGGCGGAGCTGCATGGGGAGTTGGGGGAAAGAGGACGTGTACGTGTAGGAGAAAAGGAGGGGGGTTTTGAAATTAATAAACAAAAAAAAAACAAAAAAATGAAGACGTGAACAAAAGAAAACAGAGGGAGGGAGTACAGGAAAGGAAAATAAAAGAAACATGAAGAGAAGAAGAAGTGGAGGAGGAAGGAGAGAAAGAAAAAGGCAGAGGAGTAAAGTCACGTACCCAGTTTCTCTGAGGTGAAGGGTTATGCAGAGCAATAAATGAAGGAGTGGTGTACATTATAATAAATGGAGAGGGATATATACACGTTATTCAAAGTGTGCATACGTCAGCGCAATGATGATTTTCAAAATGGAGACTATTTGGGTTTCCAAGGCAGCTAAAAGGCTCTAAAATTTTAAATGTTGAAATGTTGGGTACCGGTTTTGTGCTGCGTAACGGACCGGTTTGCGCTCCTTTAACAATTATAGTTTGCAACGCCGAACTCCGATTGACACAAATAAATATACCATTGTGATCAGTGCCTCGAGACGGACACAACGGTATAAAGATACTGATGGTTCGACGCCGTTTGCAAGGTGGTAAATCTTATAGAACCATTTGCACGAGCGAACATTTTAGCTAGCAATTAAAAGCGAAATTTGACGAAACGAAATGCGTCGTCAAGTTCAGAATATTTTTCTTATGCAACATCGAGAAAAATATTTGAGTTCGGACGATAGAAAATTTTCACATAAGATTTAAACTAAAATGTAAATGCGACGAGCGTAATTTACTTCAATATTTTTCAACGAAATTTGGCGCACGCCTATGTCTATCTAGACGCATTCCAAATGTGAAGTTTGGATGGCAATGGAAGTTGTTTGTGAAAATTCGAATTTTTACATAAAATAAGCGGTTTTAAAATTTTAAACTGGGTCCGGATTTTCAGGGTCGTTACATAACACTTGGAAAAAACGAGTAGAATTCTAAACGGAATTGTAAATTTTCATCAATTCGAGGGTGAACCATTCGGAAAATATTTTGAAAGATTCAAAGAGCTTTTGATAAAATGTCCACACCATAACTTCAAAAAATGGACATTTTGCCAATTCTTATACGACAGACTTGAAAACAGCTTACGAACCATGCTCGAATCAATGTGTCAAGACAACTTTCTTTTCCAACATCACGGCGATGCTTGGCAATTTCTTGAAAACCTAGCCGAAAAATCATCCCAATGGGAACGTTCGAACGAAAAAATCAATTTACTCACGATCGAGTGCGCGCTCGATAGGATCTTCTTTTGCTTTGGAAGCTAAGATCGATGCAGTGATTAAAAAATTTGATAATGTTTTCTCGTCGAACCAAATGAACCAAGCTTCCCAACCGATGTGTTATATATGCAACAATCCTAATCATATAGCCGATCAGTGTCCCAATTCTATCGAACAAATCAATGCTTTCAATAAATCCAAAAATGACCCGTTTTCTCCAACATACAGCTCTGGTTGGAGAAATCATCCGAATTTTGCATGGAACAAAAAAAATCCCAATACGAACATGATTCGTCCCAATTTTCAAGCATTCCTGAATAATGCTTCGAATCCTCCTTTTCCGCCCAACAATTTTCAACCAAACTTTGCAGGTCCATCTCATAATCAACCGCAACAATCAAATAATCAAATGCTGCTCACTCTCCCAAGACGATAAACGTTTAACTTTGCTTGAAAAACCTCTTGAAACGTTGGCTAAAGAAACTACTCAAAGCCGTTAATCAAACAGCCATTTACAAAATTTATTGATCTCATATATGCAAAACACAAACCAATCGATTGCAAAATTCGAAATGCAAATGAGTCAATTAGCTACGTCTGTAAGTGAACACTAATGAGGAACATTCCTAAGCCATCCCATTCCAAATCCCAAAAATCAAAACGCAAGTTCAAAACAAGCCCGTGTTGTTCAAGATAGTAACGTTACCTAATAGAATGCTATCACAACCCTATGTTCTGGTAACCAAATCGATAATCAAGTCGTTAACCCAACGATTTACTGAAAATCTCTCCCGACTCTTCTAAAACAACAAACGAATTAGAACATAACGTGAAGCCAAACGTTAAATCGGATGCCAATCAAAATTCTTCTTCTACTACTCAAATAGACCTGCGTACCAAGTATCGTGTTCCATTTCCACATCATCTTCGACTAAAGAAACACTCGGACCAAATGGAAAAGATGTTGGAAATTTTTAAACAAGTCAAAGTTAACATTCCGCTTCTTGACATCGTTCAGCAAGTCCCCACATACGCGAAATTTCTTAAGGACTTGTGCACCCAAAAGCGACACACTCAAGTGCCCAAAAATATCTTCTTAGCCGCCAATTTGAGTGAAGTCTTGTCCCAATCCATGCCCATCAAATACAAAGATCCTGACTGCCCTACGATTTCGTGTATAATTGGAGACAAGACGATTAACAAATGTTTGATAAACATAGGCACGAGTGTCAACTTGATTCCTTATTCCATGTACGAACAATTAGGCTTAGGTGAGCTCAAAGCCACAAAAGTCATAATTTAATTCGCCGATTGTTCCATTAAGAAGCCCATGGGAGAAATCGAGGACGTGCTCGTTCGAGTAGGACAATTCATATTCCCCGTTGATTTTATCATTCTCGAAACAAAGCCCGTGACAAATCCTGTGAGTCAAATTCCATTGATTTTAGGCCGATTGTTCTTAGCCACCTCGAAAGCCTTAATCAATTATCGTAATGGTTCAATGAAAATCTCTTTAGGGAGTATGACTTTGGATCTTAATATTTTCAATCTTGAAAGCCAATCGATCGATCCTCATGACCAAACGTTGAAAGTTAGTGTCATTCATGAAAACTTCAAAAATGAGACACTTGATCTTAATGATGAATGCGAGGCCGAGTACGAAAAATTGTTTCACAAAATTCCCAATGAGATTTAATACACGCTTCCTTTTGAACTGCTTCCAGTTGACTCCGAATCTCAACCCAATTCTTTGATCAAGCAACTCCCTAAGTTGGACCTCAAACCCCTTCCTGATCACCTTAAGTACGCATACTTAGGTGAAACGTAACTTGTCCTGTCATCATTTCTAACAATCTTTCTCTTGATCAATAAGCTTCTTTCTCTCTATTATTTCGGAATATAGAGAAGCAATTGGGTGGTCCATCACCGATATTAAGAAAACTAGTCCTGCTCTTGCTAAACATCACATCCATTTAATCGATGATGCCAAGCTTGTTCATGAAACGAAACGAAGGCTTCATCCAAAAATGAAAGATGTGGTTCCTGGCGAAATTCTTAAACTTCTCGACAACGGAATCATTTACCCAATCTCTGATAGTTCATTGGTTAGCCCAATTCACGTTGTACCGAAAAAGTTTAGGCTAACCTTTGTTAAGAATGATTCAAACGAACTTATTCCAACTCGTACTCAAACGGGTTGGCGTGTTTGCATTGAATATCGAAAATTAAATGCTGCAACATGAAAAGATCACTTCCCTCTTCCTGTCATTGACCAAATGCTCGAACGATTAGCCGGCCACGAATTCCACTACTTCCTTGATAGTTATTCCAGCTATAACCAAATTCCAATCGCTACGGAAGATCAAGAGAAAATGACTTTCACGTGTCTATTAGGTACCTTTGCTTATAGATGCATGCCATTCGGACTTTGTAATGCTCTTTCTACTTTCCAACGATGCATGATTGGCATTTTCTCCAACATGATTGAACGCTTTCTAGAAGTTTTTATGGACGATTTCTCTATCTTTGGTGATTCTTTTACCGAATGTTTACATCATCTTGAGTTGGTTCTAAGTCGATGTAAAAAAACATTCGACTTTGAATTGGGAATAATGCCACCTTATGGTCAAACAAGGCATAGTCCTTGGATATATCATCTCAAATAAAGGCATCGAGATTGATAAAGCGAAAATCGATGTCATTGCAAACCTACCCATTCCCAAATTTGTTAAGGATATTCGATCATTTCTGGGACATGATGGCTTTTATCGACGATTTGTGAAAGACTTTAACAAAATCACTCGTCCTTTGATGACTCTTCTTGGAAAAGACGTCCCTTTCGATTTTAACTCCGATTGTATCTCTTCTTTCGAACGTCTCAAAAAAGAACTCATTTCAGCTTCAATCATTTGAAATAATGTGTGGCGCTTCTAACTTTGCGGTTGGTGTTGTCTTAGGACAACGCATCAACAAAATCCTTCATGTCATTTACTAAGCAAGTATGACTTTGAACGACACTCAACTTAACTACACAATCACTAAGAAAGAGCTTCTAGCGGTAGTTTTTGCGCTTGAAAAGTTTTGACCTTTCTTGATAGGTTCACACATTATTGTGTACACGGACCCTGCGCTTCAATATCTCTTCGCTAAAAAGATGCTAAATCCTGTTTGATTAGTTGGATCCTATTACTTCAAGAATTTGACCTTACAATCAAAGACAAAAATGGATCCGATAATGTTATAGCCGATCACTTATCTCGTCTTTCAAACGCACCAAATTCTTTTCCAATCAATGAAAACTTCCCCGATGAACAACTTCTTTCAATTTCTATCGATCCATGGTATGTCGATATAGTGAACTACTTAGTCACTAAAGAAACTCACCCATCTTGGTCCAAACAAGACAAAGGCAAATTTATGGCCCAAGTGAAATATTTCTATTGGGATGATCCATACTTGTTCAAATACCATCCTGGCCAAATCATCCGAAGTTGCATTCTGGATAATGAGATCACGAGTGTTCTTTCGTTTTTTCATGATCAAGCATGCGGTGGACATTTCGATCCTTGAAAAACTACGAAAAAAGTGCTTCAGTGTGGGTCTTATTGGCCTTCGATTTTCAAAGACTCATTCGAGTTTTGCGAAACTTGTGATCGATGTCAAATGCTTGGACAAATTTCTCGACGGGATATGTTGCCTCGAAACCTAATTCTTACGATCAAAATCTTTGATGTTGGGGGTATCAACTTTATGGGACCATATCTCAATTCTTTTGGAAACTTCTATATCCTTCTCGTTGTCGATTACGTCTCAAAATGGGTCGAAGCCATTCCATGCAAGACCAATGACCATAGAATTGTTGTGAAATTTCTCAAAGAAAACATCATTTCGAGGTTCGGCACACCTCATACAATAATCAGTGATAACGGAATCCATTCTTGCAATCGATCTTTTGAAATATTAATGAAAAAATACTCGATAACCCACAAGTTATCCACTTCGTATCATCCTCAAACTTGTGGACAAGCAGAAGTATCAAATCGGCAAATCAAACAAATTTAGGAGAAAACTCTTAACAAAAATCGGAAAGATTGATCTCAGAAATTGATCGACGCGCATTAGGCTTACCGTATTGCTTTTAAAACTAACCTAGGTATGTCACCATTTCATTTAGTTTACGGTAAAGATTTCCATTCGCCCGTTGAAATCGAACATAAAGCGTTGTGGGCAATAAAGAACTTAAAATTTGATCTTGAAAAGCTGGCAAAAATCGAAAACTACAACTCAACGAACTAGAAGAACTTAGGAACGACGCGTATAAAAATGAGAAAATTTACAAAGAAAAAACCAAAGTTTCTCATGACAAGTCAATCCTAAGGAAAACATTTTTTCCCAACCAAAAGGTTCTTTTATATGACTCAAGACTTCATTTATTCCCTGAGAAACTTAGATCAAGATGTACCGGACCATTTGTGGTACGAACTGTCACTACGTCATAGATGGCCTATTGCAACGAAAATACAAGATGTTGCTAGCTACAATGTAACGATAGCTATACTGATTTTTGTCTATTACAACATTAGCTTCACGATGTTAGCATAGATATCAACACTATGTTGCAGTAGCTATAGACTTATAAAAATATTATAAAAAATGAGTGCGGGCTGAAAAAAAGCGGGCTGAAATAATTTTTAACGCGGAAAGCGAACACAAAGCGGCAAAAGTTAACAAAATTCTGAAGGGTTTCACTCAAACACTTAACAATGCACTCAAAAAACCTAAATCGCCATCTCTTTGATTCACCTCATAAAACGCACGTCATCTCCACCAAATCGTCATCAGTCCACTAACGCATCAGAAAACCTAAATCTTCGATCCACTAAGGCTTCCAAAAACCCCAATTGTAATCAACTATTGTCGATCTACCTGGTCGCCCCTATTTGATATGACTATGCTGATATCACTTGCAGAGTAAAGTTGCCCGAAGGTGCGGAAATGGTGATGCCCGAAGATAACGTGACAGCTACTTTTGAACTTGAACTAGGTAACATCCATGTGTATCCACATTTGACTGAATTTATATTATTTGTTGTAATTGTAATTGATTTGGCTTAGATCGGTTTCTGGTGCCGTTGATCTTTGTTTGCATCTCAATTACTGGTTGTAGTCGAATCCATTATATACATAAATAATGGTATTTTGTTTTTGCTTCAGTTTCAATCAAATTTCCACTGGAAATAAATAAAATTATATTTTATTAACGAGCAGAAGAAGCAGACCAGGGTATGATAACTATGTAACTGTATTTTTTCATGGTGGAAACTTATATCAAGCTGTTATAAGATATGCAAACATTCAATGTGTTTTCATATTGCAGGAGAGTGAGATCAGTTTTCATATTCCATGAATAAAGCATCAAGTGGTAGTTTGATTTTTACTAAGATATGCAAACATTTAATGAACTTAAAACGGTTTTGAATGGATACAGTTAGTTTTTTTAAAGCATTTTTTGTACATTAGCCTGATTGTGATGAAAACACGTCTGTTACAAGGGAAAAATGTTGTTTCCCGTTTTGGCCTTAGAACTGCTACTGTTCGATATGAGTTTGATGTTTTTTTCTTTTTTAAAATGAAACGATCTTATTAATTGATTGCAAGCGTGGCAGAACAAACTGTGAAATATGCCCAAAAAGTATTTCTGTATTTCAAGTACAAACAGTATGCATGTATGTATGATCACATGTTGAATGGTGTATATTAAAGATATTGTTAACTTAGTAGTAATATTAAAGATATTTTTAACTTTGTAGTTTATTAATGGTGTATGCTAAAGGCCTTTCTGATTTCTTTCAATTTTTTTTCTTTTCCTTTTAACCTTTTTATACATTGTCCATACCTTTTCAATTCTTAGCTTGGAAAACTGATAGGTAAATTTGTCTTCTTCTCATTTTTGAATTCAAGATAATTATATGTTAGCAGGTTTTTTTTTCCTTTCCAAATTGTCCTTTTTTAACTATGTTATGTCCTTAATTTGGGATAACCATGATGCCTTTGGCATCAAATCATTTTAACTGCACTGACAATGATTATATCATTGAGAGTTAGAAGTTTGATGGTAGAAAGATGTATCATACGCCGGAAAACAATCAGGATCAAGTTGATTGTGGAAAAACAAGTGAACCTACTTTTGTTGTTTCAGCTTTGAACCTTGATCATATTCAGTTTTCATGTGTTTACTGCTATTTATTGCCAAGGATAGGAAGATGCTATATGTATAAAGAATATAGTTTCTGGAGAGTGTTTATAGGGAGAAGCGTATTTCAGTGCACAGTGGCATAGCTAGGAATTTTTTTGAAGTGGCCACGATTTGAAGAAGTTAGATTTTGAAATGATAACTGTCAAAAATTTGGGTTATTGGCCAGTAACAATAATAAAATTGCTCGAAATAATTATTGAACCAATGTTCATAAACATTACATACATATGGACATCCATATTCACTGTTGCATACATTCATACTTTTTTAACATATTATTTCAGTTGAACACAAGGCTACGCCTAGCATGGAGCTAGTTTAACTAGCTGCATCAAGTTCATTGCAAGTGATGTGCCTAGAATCATGATTTATTTATTTTTCTCCATCTCTTCAATTAGATATTAGTTACTTATAATTTTGGACTAACAAACAAATATTAACATCACCAGTAATATATAGATGTATTATATGTAATCTTGGCAGGGTCAAGCGAACCCACCAGCTCTCAGATCCCTCCGCCCCTCTCAGTGCAGGTAGTTTTGTCTTATAGTTTTGATGAATTCAAGGTGATTTGAAATTAAAGTAATTACTAGAGACAATACAAGTTTAAATATTAGATTTGAAAAGTTTAAATATTTGTATAATATTTTTCATTGTTTTGTTTTGAAATAGAGTATGCATTCAAAGCTACGAAGGTGGCTGGAAGCACTTCAATTGCCGTCAATGGAGCGGAAACTCTATGTGTTGTTGCACATAAGAATGTTCTTATAAGATACCGTCGTTTAGTTTATAAAGCTTAAGCTCATGGCTGATTTGTTATGTTTGCAGTATAAGTTATGGAATCCATTTCATATAGGATGGACTGTATTTTAAGGTCGGTTTTGCAACAACTTGTTTTATTTCAAGGATTAAGAAGAAGTTAAAGCACTGTAAACTTACATTACATGTTCTTAGACCACTATGATCACTATGAAAATACATATAATACTCGTACGCACGATCCTTTGCAACATGTAAATAAGTGTTAACATACATATGAATCCACTTGCAGCGGTGAATTAATTAGCCATGTGCAGATGTGCAGTCGTATTATAGTATATATCTTAGTATAATTCTACAAATTTCTTTTAATATGAGAATATATAGGTCTTGTCGTCTTATAATGTTTCAGCTAAAATGCCTATATATGGTGCACCTACGTCCTGTAAACATATAACATAAAAAAATTCCCATTACACAGGAAGAGCTTTTGATAATGGCATCTTCAGGTAATTTTACTACCTTTTACCGTTCATGCAAAGGTTTCTTTTGTATTAACTTACTTCTGCAGCTAGTAAGTTCATTCTGTTTAGGAAATGTATCTCAAGATCTTCGGCTTCAATTTCTAAATATTGTTACCATGTCAAATTCCATTTTCGATTTGGACAGTATTGGAGATAAGTGGATAGAGTTAAGAGTTCATGTATTGGCACCGTTGTTAAGATTGGCTGTAGCTTTGTGCTTGATAATGTCGGTAATGTTACTAGTGGAGAAACTGTTTATGGGGTGCATTAGTCCTTTTGCAAAGATTTTTAAACTAAGACCAAATAGAATATGCGAATGGAAACCAATCCAGGCAGATGAGGAGGTGGGTAATCTTGTTTTTCCCATGGTGCTTGTTTAGGTTCCTATGTACAATGAAAGACAGGTAAAGTTTGGACTTCTCAACATAGATACATTGTTGTTTGTTAATTACTTGTGTGTGTGTATTCATTTACCAGTAAAACAAATATATGGTCGACGGTCGGCTAACAACATAGAGCATTGCTTTGTATATATTTCGTACTGCACTGTCAGTTAATGCTCTGTTGTTTAGGTGTATAAGTTGTCTATTGAAACTGCATGAAGACTTCGGTGGCCTTTTAGATTGCAGACAGCAAAAAGGATATCAATCAGGTGATGTTTGATGTTGGGGATCTTTGTGCGACCGTCTGCAGTGATGGCACTGGAGGCACTAGAGGTACTGATGGCACTAGAGGCTCGCAAATATGAATGTACTGCTAAGAAATAGAATTTAGTATGTACTGGCTGTAACTATGAATACGCTGACTATGTTTTTATGTATGTTTGTAGTTTTGTACTTGACTAAGTAAAACTTGTGTTGCTGGTTATTCTGAAATGAAAAGTTCTTTGTTGTAGTGTAATGTTGCCATTAGATATGATATAATGTTGCAGTATAATGTTGCATAGATATGATATAATGTTGTAGTACATTTTCAATTTAAATTGCAAAAGGTGTTGTCATAGATATGATATAATGTTGCAGTATGTGATATTAAATGTGGTAATAAACTGGCAAAGTGTTGCCATTGGATGGTAAAAGTGTTACCATAGATTAATGAAATGGGCCCCACAACAGGGTTCCGTAAAGGTGGGCCACTTTTTAGTAAATTTGGTACATGTGGCAACAACATAACTGATGTTGCTCTAGGGCCGCAAAGATGTTGTCTTTGACTCTAAGGCAACGCGGCAAAATGCATCACCGATAAAATGTCTCCTTTGCTCTTTTTCAGCCTACAACAACATTTTTTGGCACTTCCTACATCACTTCTAGGTGTTGCATTATGCAATCTATGGCTTAGTGTGTTTTTCCACATGGTGCCATAAAAATAGAAAACCCTAGGGATTTCAAATTCATTGGTCATCGTTTGAAACCCTTCTTGGAATTGCCAAATAACCTAGATGAGGATCTCATGATTCTTCATGAGCCAAGCTACATCTAGTAAGAATGCTAACCCTCTTTTGTAAATATGTACATACCCGTTACACTCAGTATATCATGCACTGACTGTGGGGACACAGTCAAAATTAAGTGTGGGGGGAGTCTCATTTTCATTTTTTTAAGTTTCATGGCATTTTTGAATTTTCATTTTCTTTTAACCAAATCTCAAAATTTCTAAATCTTAAAAACGTTTACTTTTTAGCATTTTGAATTATTTTTGAAGAAATACTATGGGATAAGTAATTAAAAATTTTGAAAATTTATTTGTCTTAACAAAAATAAAATGAATTTTGATTACAAATAACAATGGTTTAACTATTATATACGAAGGTTTATATGTGTTAATTATGAAGTATTTATAATTGAAAATCTTTGTTCAAAAAAGTGGTAAATTTTAAGGATATAACATTTTTATCTTCTAAGTTAAATGGTGCCAAGATGTTTTTGCAAAACTCTCTCTTTCTTAAAAAAATAACAAAATAAAAAAACACAAAAAATATATATAAGTAAAATATATGTATATATATACATATGTAACATTTGTATATATGTTTAACACTTAGAGTCATGTGTTCACATTCGTGTGTTCACTCACCATGCTCTGTACCCTTCTAACGTTTATTTGAGTTAGGTCTATGTATATAAAAAAAAAATTATAATGCCTACAATAGATAAGTGTTCACACTTGTGTGTTCACTTGCCACGCTCTGTATTCCCCTCACATCAGTCCGCAAGGCAGTGCATGGGTAATATATCTGGCCTCAGTTTACCTAAGTTAGGCATATGTAAATATTGTTAAAATCAATAAAATTTTCAAATAAGAGAGAGCAAGTGTAACAACCCACATATTTTATGATTATATTTTAAATATTTTATTTAAATATAGCATCGTTAGTTGAATTTAAAGTCTAAAATGTGACTTTTGTAAACAGTCGAATCCAAACTCGAGACAACTTCCATTGATTTTAAAACGACGTTTACAACTTATTTGAATATAAACATCGATATATTTGGAGTTGATTATAATTTGGGTATTTTCATTTGGGCTTTGGATTGTGTTCTAGCCCACTAACCCAACAAGATAACTCAAACTCCTCTACCAAATATCCTAACCCCTCTACTCTTCATTCATTCTACTCCCCATTTCCGAACACTAAAGCTAAAGAGAAAATGGTGGAAAGGAGAGGAGATTAGAAATTCCTAAGCCCTAGATTCTTAGGAAATTCAAGTTCTAGTTCCAAAATCAAGGAGAAGCTTACGTAAGGATCCTCTTCATCTTCTCCATCTCAATCTCTCTTCAATTTTTAGAAATTCCTATAACCTAACTTAGGAAATTCATTTCATTCGATAATAGATTGAAGATTGTAGATGTGTAGTGAAGATGAATTGGTCTTGATTTGGAGCTTCTCATTCCTTGTTTTTGAGATTAAATGTGAGTTCTTGAACTCACATCTATGTCTATACATTTGATGGTTGTTAAGTATGAATTCCTAACATCTATTTCATGTTCATTTGCTTTTGAATTGAATTGGTTTGGTGAATTTTTCAATTTTTGATATTTTGAAGTCAAAATCTATGAAAATTCTATTAAGGATGTTTGGACATGTTGTTTGGAGTGTACTGAAGAGCCTATAGGGCTGGATTGTCGTTTGGCATAAATCCCTAACCACCATTGCTCGTCCGATCGCTTCAGAACCAATTTGGCCATTAATGGTTTTAATTCACGTTGTCGTATGTGAATTTGTGTGATAGATTGTTTTTACAATCATTTCTGTGATTTATCACTTTAAAATACAAGGATTTCTATACTAGTAGTACATACTCAAAATCTTTCACAAAAATGATTTCAACGTTACTTTTAATACAAAACTCATTTTCAAACCCGTTTTCCAACCTATTAGTATATACAAACCTTTACCTCATTCGTTCGAGAAATCCGATTAAATGACTTAGTAAAACAAGTGATATGAAACACTTGTATTTACTTCATCGGTTAATTCTAGACTCGATTGAAACCTTGTGACAAATTTTGAGTGGAAATCTACAATCTGTTCATAAACATTTAAGTTAAGCTAGTGGTTATGGCACATAAAGCTAAACTCATTTATTTACTAGCTTGGTATAATTTACACTTTTTGTTGATCAATGATGATCATTTTATGGTTTAGACTAGCGATTGCGATTTCTCTTTATCCACGTAGGGGACTGTACCCCATTCTTTGGAGTTTCGTCTCACTTTTATGGGCTAGCGACCCATGGTCATTTTTTGGAGTTCGGTTGATTGGGCGTACCGTTGTACTACGTCATTGTTTCGGCTTATTTGAGTTTCAGGTTGCTTGGGTGTACCGTTCTACTATGTCATTGCACCGGCTCTATAGGTTAGCGACCCATGGGATAGCTCCTGTTTTTGATACACGTGTTGGTGAGTTTTCATGCTCCCGTTTGAGATAGGCCTCCCCATTTTATGATTTCCAAATTTCTCGTTGATGATTTCTAGAATTTTTGTTTCACCAATTTTTGCGATTTGCATTGATATGTTTGTCAATATTTTAGGTTTGGTGAATAAGCTTAAGAATATGATATTCTTTATGGATATCTAAGAAGATTTGAGATATTATATGATTTTTGTTGTTACCAAATATGTACTTGTCACAGTATGGCATTGTTATTATCATATATATTTGTCATATCTCTTATCCTATCTCATCTTATATGATATTTATAGCTAGACTGATTCGTTTATTATTTTTCTTCTTAAATAATACTCGGGTCAAACCGAGGTGTTTCAGGTGCTTCTACTTGACTTCTTATCAGGGACCGTCATCTGAATTTTGGCTTACTACTTAAGCTTAGCAGATTTTGTTTTTATACATTCGAGATAGAGACTCTTTGATGCATACATATTCTTTTGTCTAGCACTTATACCTATTCATTTGGGATGTAGTGGATCTTGTATGACCACTACTTTGATGTACACTTCTATGTGTTATATTCATATCTTTTTCCGCCTTAGTGATGTGAATATCTATGACTGATTTTGGGTTGTTCTTATTTTATATTTGTTTTCGAAGGCCACATAGCCATTGTGTAGTAGCTTTGAGTTTGTAAATGATATGTAGGATTTCCTCTTGAATGAAATGCATGATATACTATCTGACATATCAGTACTCGCACAAAGCAATTATACAGATGGCCGCTCCTCAACAGCCTTATTCTTCATACTAACTGACGATATTACCCAGTAGTGTCCTTGGTTAGTGTGAGTATAGAGGCGTGACGCCACAGCTTGGTATCAGAGCCAAACTTTGGAATAATATAGAATATTATGACAGGGATCATTGTCCTAAGTCTCTCTTAGGAATTGTGCCTTAGGATTTAATTCGAGTCTTAGGACCCGTTCTATCCTATTTTCTTTTATGATGCCTTATTTTATCAATCAAGTTTGCTTGATATTCATTCTGAGCATAACATTTTTCCTCTTCTTTCTTTCTTTCTTAAAGAAGAGAAATGGTTAGACCTGGTCGTCCCAGCGCTGGTCAATCCAGTGCTACTCCTCAAGATGGCGTATTCATGTCTGCCCAACAGATTTTGGATTTTGTAAAGAATGCCCAAGCTGCCGATTCATTCTAGAGCCTACTCACCCTAAATCCGGATTTGCACGCTTGTGCAGTGCTTATACCAATTTGGGTGGAAGGCCATTCAAGGGTTTCAGAAGCGCTATAGACGTCCAAGCTTGGCTAAGAACATGCGATCGCATCTTTTCTTGCATGAATCTTGTGGACCTACATCTAGTCCAAGTGGGTTGTAGCATACTCCAGGAAAGAGCATTAGCTTGGTAAAAGCTTTTGATTTCGAAAATTGTTGAAGCGGATCTTACTTGGGAGCAATTCCGAGAAAGGTTCGAGTTGAAGTTTGTGCCGAAAGCTGAAAAGGTAACTTTAGCTTGACGCTTTATTGACCTTGTTCAATGTGAATCTTCTATGATAGATTATTTCGCATCTTTTGAATCCCGCTATAAATATGGGGTCGAGTATATTAATACCCCATTGAAGAAAAATCAGTGGTTTATCTATGGGTTGAATAAGAACCTCAAAAAGGCTTTACTTCTGAAACTAGAGGCTTCTTCTGATCAACTTGTTGATATCGCTCTTCAACTTGAAGAAGCCGATAAAGAATGTGATGTTGAAGTTGTGGGTGCGAAACAGAACTTTAACATCAACAAGAAGAGGCATATTAAGTTCAAACGCCTTAATCCTAACAAGAAAGGGTAGCAAGCAATTTCGGTGACAAAAAACTCCTACCCCTAATCAGGGAGAATGCTACAATTATGCTTCTAAGAACCATTATGCAAATAATTTTCCAAAACCCCTTTATTGTCGTTATTGCAAAAGTTCGAGTCATCTTATATCTTCATGTCCCAAACTTCAAAGCAAGAAAGAGGGAAAGCTAAATATTGTGCAAGCCCCTAGTAACACTTCTCTTGGTCAAGGTATTTCTCATTCTATCCTTGATTGCACTATTATGTTTCGTGATCATTCGAGTTCTTTTTAATGCGGATGCATCTCACTCTTTTATATCAAAAGAACTTGATGATACTTTGTTTTTAAATGTTATGTGCTTGATGACTTTACTGAGAATTTCGAATCCGATTGGTGGATGCGCAACACTTAGTTTACTTTGTATGGATGTCGAGATTATTTTATGTGATTATACTTTCCATGCCAATTTGCATGTTATGCGCTACCTAGGTGTCGAAATGATTTTGGGAATTGATCGACCTAATTGTTATGAAGCCCATATCCTATGTCCCAAGAGGACTATCCATCTTCGACATCCTCAATCTGTTAAGCAGATTTCTATTGTTCTTAAAGATTCAGATTCCAATTAGGTGGCATCCTTATATTCTCTAAATCCACATGATGACGATAATGATGACGAGGAAGATGTCATTTCCCTTATTCACGTTGTTTGTGAATTTCCCAACATATTTGAGCCCGTTTTAGGATTACCACCTAAGCGAGCAATCGATTTTAAAATTAATCTAATACCTGGAGCTCTACCTATCGCTCGTCCTCCTTATTGTATGTCCAATAAGGAAAATGAGGAGATGCGTAAACAATTATCCGAATTGTAAGCGAGATAGTTTATTCATTCTAGTTCCTCTCCTTGGGGAGCTTCAGCCATCTTTGTGAGAAATCCGATGGTACACTTAAACTTTGGGTTGAATACTGCAAGCTTAATGATCTTACCATTAAGAATAAATATCCCTTGCCTTGGATTAATGATCTATTCGACTAACTTAGCGGTGCTAGAGTCTTTTCACAGTTAGACTTACCAATCGATTTTCATCGGCTTCGTACGGCGGAGGACAACATTAGAGAGAACATGGTATAATATTTTTTATTATACTACCTATTTACACTTTATAGGAAAATGACTACCTTGACCCTATAAGGTAGTCATTTTCCTATAAAGTGTAAATAGGTAGTATAATAAAAAATATTATACCATGTTCTCTCTCTTTGACGTCATTCCGTGCTCGTTATGGATCTTATGAATGACTTGTTATTCCATTTGGTTTGACGAATATTCCAGCTTATTTCGTTGACCTTATGAATTGAGTTTTCAAAGACTTCCTCGATAGATTTTTTCTTATCTTTATTGATGATAGTCTTGTTTATTCTGAAACCGAGGAAGAGCATGAAAAAAAGATCTTCGGATTGTGTTCGAAACTCTTAGGAGCAATCAATTGAAAGCAAAATTTTATAAGTGCCACTTTTGGCAATCTAGTGTGACATTCTTAGGACTTATTATTTCTGGATCCAGAATTTCCATGGATTCTTCAAAGATTGAAGCGATTCAAAATTGAAAGAAATCGAAGAGTGTGATGGAAATTTATAGCTTTCTTGGATTGGCGGGCTATTACCGTCGTTTCATAAAATAATTCTCTAAAATTTCCATACCTCTTACTAGTTAGACAAAGAAGGGAGTTAAGTACATTTGGTCAGACAAATGTGAAGCCGCTTTTCACAAATTAAAAGGACTCTTTTCCGATGCTCCTATTCTTGTGATTCCCGCGGGGAATCAAGACTTGATTGTTTATACCAATGCTGGTCGTGTTGATTTGGAAGCCGTACTCATGCAAAGGGAACGTGTTATCGCTTATTCTTCTAGGCAATTAAAGCCTGCCGAGACTAGATATGCTACTCATGATTTAGAACTTGCGGCCATTGTTTTCGCCCTCAGAATTTGGCGTCATTATCTTTTGGGAGAGATTTTTTCTCTACACCGATCATAAATCTTTGAAATATTTGTTCTCTCAAAAGGAACTTGATTTGCATCAACAACGTTGGCTCAAATTCCTTGCATCTTATGATCTTGATATTCTTTATACTACCAGAAAGGGAAATCGTGTTGCTGATGCCCTTAGTCGTAAACAACAAACGGTTGTTTCCATGATGATATCCGAATGGAATGATCTCGAGACTTTGTCCACTTGTGAGATTCGAGATCGTGAGTCTGATTCATTTTCATCACTTTTTTTTATGTAGCCTTGAAGCTCATTCTTCTCTTTTAAACCGCATCCTTGAAGATCAAAAGCAAGATTCTGAATTGGCTCTTCTTAGAAAAAGTTGTAGGGATAAAAATAAGTTTGATGGTTTGAAAGACTTTGATACCGATGCTTATGGAGGCATTTGAAAATTTGATAGATGTTAACCCACCTTTTTGGCAAGGCCATGGACAGGCGGACACTACAAGAAAAGTAGATAACGCTTCATTTTGTAGTGTTATTATTTGCTTTAATTTGGTACCTGGAGTAGCCATTGTGTATGTAACGCTCTTACAAAGAGGGAATTATTTGGATGGCCGTGTCTTCGTCAAATTATTTCACTTTCCCTCTTTCTCAGTTATTTCCCTCCTCCTGCATCATTTACTCAAATTTTATTCTCTCTTTTCTTCAACTACCTACCTGTTCAGATAATTTCCTCTTCCTTCCAAGACTAGGGTTTCTAACCAAGAACAGGGTAAGTCGATTTTATCTTCCGTCTTCTGAATACTTGCTTACTGCTAATTTCTTCTCCAGCTTTGTTTTCTTAGGTCCCTAATTTGACAACCGTTGTCTTATTCTTCCTCACTAATATCATTAGCTATTTAAATCTACAATTCTTACATACAAAGCAGTTAATAAGGATTATTGCTGAAAGAGACAAATCTGCACCCGTAAAAACTGGTTCACATACCTGCAAGCGAAAATCCACGCAAATAACCTTAGATTCACAACTAGTGACTTCAATTTTTATTTTTTTTAAGAGGAAAAAAAACAAAGGATCAGGAATACTAACTCTGGAAACCGATTTTCAATTATTGACTTACGAATGTCTTTGCTTAAGTGTGATTGTAATTAGAAAATGATCCTTTAAGTATATATCTGTTAAATTCACAAACCGGTTTCCAACGTTGAAGATGCAATAGTATTTTCCAACAGTTAGCTTGCACTATACAATTGCTGAAAAATTATGTTCCATATTGATGGAAACAACAACCAATGTTTTCCAACTTTCTATGAACAAAATTTTTCAATGAATGAATGAATATTTGAAGACTACACACTCAACCGGTTGTGGAAATTTTGTTTTCATCTTTCAATGTTACCTCATCTATTCATGTACCTTTTACATCCTCTAATCCCGTTTGTATTTCTGTGTACTCACTATCAATCTAATTGCTACTTTTGTAGTAATTTTTTCACTAATTTTGTACCCACAATTCAAACTGAGGTTTGATTTTCAGAAAATTTTGATAATTGGTAATTGTGCTTGTATTTGAATAGATAAGGATGTAACCTTGTATGCATTCAATCATACATTAAATCCTCAAACTATTAAAGTAGAACAACTGTTATAACTCTACTGATAAAAACAGCCAACATCACATTTTTCTCAATCGCTAACCCTGTTTTAAAATGGCTTTTCTATTTGTTTATTTTCAATATGTTCTTTTAAAGGTTTAATAACACAGATGTATGTTTTCCTATGATGATGCAAATAATTCTGACTTTTGCTTAGTAAGAATCAATCGGCGAATGTGCTAGCATTCGGTGATAGGAACTCATAAATTAATGTTTGTTACATATTCCTTTTTATTTCTTAAAAACTATTTCCCAAATTGTATTGTAAGTATATCAAAACATCAACAACTCATGATATCTACAAAGTTCTTTAAACTGCACAAAGATTTCCGATTGGATTTATATACCGTAAGTTTCATATAAAATAATTGTTTTACTAACTTATATTTTTATTTCTTCAAAGACTGCTGGCCATTGGATTGTAATTAGTAATTACTGAATTGTGTCTGATTTATACTCATTTCTTCTTTTTTCAGAGGTTAACTGCCTGATGTTTGATGGATTTGAGTGTCGCAACTTACATCCCGATCCAACCTTTGGTACTTATGTTAGTTTGTGCACTATAAAAAATCTAAATAGAAATGGTACTGCAGATATTTAGGTGTTGTGCTGCCTTTTTACATGCTGAGTGTGCATAAGGAATGATCGCGAAAGGCGTTTGCGGATCCATATTACGTACAACTAGCCTGGCAGCCCAATGGGCCAGACTTGACCTCGTGGCCTATACAAGCTCAAAACGTGCCTTGTTGGCCTTGTTTGAGCAGCAGATGGTGAGTACTGGACTTATGGGATACGGGGTAATTGTGTCTCTCCTTCTAGAGTAGCAATGCCATTATCTTGTAGGCTAGATGTGTTAGCCCAGGTATGATTGAAGCAACCATGGAATCTGTAGCCATTTTAAAAGGTGTGATGTAAGACATATCATGTTGCCGAAGTTGCTTTGATTTTTGTATCTGATCAGTTTGTTTACATTAGTAGTCGTGATCTTGTTGTTGATGTTGAATATGCGCTTATATGTTTTTGTTTGATGATAATAAACATATATATATATATTCATTTAAATGTATTTGGTAATGTACTATTTTGTTTTTCATAGATTAAATAAATATTTGTTGAATAAAATAAATTACACAGAATTTGAATTCAAACAAAACAAGTTTCACAGAATTTGAATTCAAACAGAAATTTTATTCAAACAAATATTTATTACAATCTTGAATAGTACAAATTCATGCTCTCACTATACATATACAATTTTGAATACATCACGATTTCATATTTACATTAACAACCTCACTAGATATCACTCACACTCGTATTTTGTCTTCAACTGCATTCCGTTTTGAATCCAGCATCTGAGCAATCTGCAAAAATATTCACTAACGCAGTAAAATTGAAAAAGAAATATTATGAAATTTAAAATGAAATATGATTTTTGAAAATATTATTTGCCTCAGTTATTTGGGTTGTTCGTCATCATTCACATTTGAATTCATTATACACGAACAATGTGACATGCACAGTGTATCACTGTACATGCCACAAGGCCGTGCACGTCGATATACACTTGATAATGCTACAGGGACAGGTGAGCACAGGTCAAACCCAAATGAAAAGCCGGGTTCAACTCACGTGCAACATAAATAAAATCGCGACACGAGCACAAGGTCAAATCCGAGTTTTGAGACTGGATTCAACACAAGGCAACTTGAAGAATACAAAGCTTCGACAAATCAAAACTGCATCAAAGCATCAATAATGCATGAAACAATGAAACAGCCAGTTGCAACAAAGACCAAGCTGCAAACATCCAGAAGTGCCAACAAATAATCAAGTCTCGATCAAAACCAGTGCATGCAACATGGTGTACAAGCTCAATGAAGATTGCAGCAAAATTCAGCAATCCAAATAACCCAGTGACCATCCAAACCAGTACAAACATGAACATGACCACAGAAGACAATGCCCAAGTATACAATAAAACAAGGCTCAAACCAAAAGTGCACAAGTAACATGACAGCAGACCAGTGTCAACAATCAAGTGATCAACACAGCAAAATGGACTGCAACAATCATGTATGCAGACCAGACCAGACCAAACTACAAAAAGCATCAAAACAATGTCGAAGTCATGCACCAGTACAAAACAAGTCAGTGTAACCAAATCAAAACAGAAGTATCAAACAGTTGAAGTCATGAAGCAATCAACATGAATATCACAAGTGTCACAGCAAAAATGAAGACTGCAAGCTCAAGTGATAAAACATGTGTCCAGACAACAACACAATGAACAAGTGTAGCATCTGTGTCAAAGCATAGCAAATGTCAACATGAAGTGTATGCAATTCGAAGTGAGATTACAGCAAAATGACAGTACAAACCAGTGCACACTGGAAATATAAGCACATGCACATGAAACCAAACAGTCAAGTTCAAGACATATCAATGGAAATGAGACAGGAAGCAAGTCAGTGACAGGCACAACAAAGGGTCAAGATTGCCACCAACAACGAACTCAATGCAACACAGTAGCAAGCTACAAGTGATGCAGAATCAAGGTAAACTGGCAACAAACATGAAGTGAATCAAGTCAGTAGCAACCTTCAAACACCCACATATATGAAGTACACAAGTACAAGATCAACACAGCAATATGTTCAAACATGAAACAAGACACAGTGCAGAGCAGTGTGCAACTCGAGATTCAGAAAGAATAGAGACAACATCAACAAACCCAAATGTTCAGACCAATCACTACAATGATACAAAGCAAGTTCGACAAGCAAACAACAAGTTCATGTTTGAAACCACTTGAGTGCAACAGAGAAGCTATGGTACTATGCAAATACACAGCAATATCAAGTGATACAGAAGATGGACGAGGTTCAACATTGCAGAGATGGCCGAAGTCAGAATTCAAAGATCAAATTCGCATCTTTGAAAAAGTCAGCAATGAAAAAGGGAAAGTTTTTGCCTTTTGATTCAAGAAAAATCGTACGCGTAAAAATCAAAGCCGTGAGCATCAAGACAGAAAGAAATTAGGAAAGCCGTGTGCATCAGGAAAACATAATTTAGGAAAGAATCGAATTGATACAAGCAGAATCAAGTGACAAGAATTCATATAAATACATCACCCAAACCATCATCAGAAAGGGGGGAAAATCGAATCAAATTCAAACACAAACCCAAGTTCATCATCGGCAAGCAGAGCAACAATCGAATTCAAGCATTCAATCCAGAAAAGCAAAAAGGAAAGTTACATACCAAATTGAAGCCGAACTCCAGAAGCCCTAATTTCACAATTGATCATCGGAGAAGCAAGAGCAACGCGAACCAAGCAATTGATCATCAGAGAACTTTCGCAAGAACAAAGCCCCAATTTGGATTGAAGAGCCGAAGCCCTAATTTGGTTGCAAAGAGGGACGGCTGCCATTATTGGATCGGGTGAAAGAAAACAAGGGGCCGGCCTTGTTTGTTTTAAAAGGGCTTTAGTTACTTTTATTTAGGGTTTTAGTAAAGGGAGTTTTTAGTTTTATTTTGAGCAAAAATTGTGGAGTCAAGTTTATATTTATATTTTTGCTCCTGGTTTTATTTTTGAAGTTGTTTTTTACTTTTCGACTCAAAGAATTTGTAAATCACCACCTAGGTTGTAGGTAGTGTCAGATTGTCTAGTTAGAATTAGTTCAGTGAGCAGGGTGTGCGAGTTTGCAAAACTCTATAGGCGGGAGCAGAGTTTGCGAGTAAACGAAATTCTATAGGCGGAGCAGTGTGTGCGAGTCTAGTAGAGTGTTTGTGAGCGGGAGCAAAGGTTTGCGAGTATAGTAGAGTGTTTGTAAGTGGAATACTGTTTAATTCTAATAGAAATCTGGGAATGCAGCAGTAGGCAGGGGTTGCCGAAGCTGGGTAAATTTTGTGTGTGATTTACTTTACAGCATATTTATTTCTGCAGTTTGTTTTCTGTGTTTAAATCGAGAAAATTTGCTATAACCCTATTCACCCCCTCCTCTAGGGTTAATCTAGATCCTACAAGTGGTATCAGAGCCCGGTATTTTTTTTAACTCTAGAGTCATGAATCCACCAGATAATACTTTTGTTGAGGGTCATTCCAATATTATTCCTTCTATTTTCAATGGAACAGATTTTTTGAACTGGAAATTAAAAATGGAATTTTATTTAAAATCTGTTAATATAAAATGTTGGGATATTATTGAAAATGGGTGTGATATAACAAATAAGGAAATTATCTCGGTTAATGTTCTTTCTATGCATATATTATATTCTCATATTAATCGTGATAATTTTTATTTCGTCTCTCATTGTGAAAATGCACAGAAAATCTGGAATACTCTCGATGCAATATATGGTGCAAAAGTCAACAGTAATGAGATGTCCTCCACAACCGACTCAGTTAAAGAAACGTGCTTAACAGGATTGGTAAATAGCAGTTGTGATGAGGATGATGATGATGGAGCAGTCGAGCTGGCATTACCAATGAAGAAATTCAAAAGGAGGAACCGCAAATACAGAAATCCAGCTCTAAATCAAAAATTCAAAAACAGAGAGCACAATATGAAGCCAAGCAAGGTATCGAAACTCACTCACTCTGAATTACTTATTTATTTCCACGAAGTGAATGGCTGTTTTGAACGACTTAGGGAGAAGTATGCTAAACTTGAATCACAAAAAGATACTTTGATAGAATTAAATGAACAACTCGACAAATTAGTTAAAACCTATCAAAGTAAGATCCCTAAGTGTGATAAGTGTCCAACATTCGAAAAGGAAATTAAAAAATCAGAAATCAATATAAAATCACTTGAAAAAGAAATTCTGATTTTAAAAGAGAATGAAAATACTAGGAGAGAGGATTCTATTAAAAAGTGCACACAATTGATAAATAAAAATGAATCTCTCAAAACACAAGTCCAACAATTGTCAATGACCTTAGATAAATTCTCAAAAAGTGAAAAATCGTTGAATATGCTATTAGGAAAGAAAACTGTTAATACGGTTAGACAAGGACTTGGATATAATCAATCTGAAAATGTTAAAAGCGATATTAATCAAGAAAATTCCATGTGCACAATTTGTAGAAAATATGGACACGATCACAATAATTGTTGGTATAGACCCAAACGTGTGAAAACCATACCAATTTGGGTTCCAAAAGGCACAGATATAAAATCTCTCAAAGTCAAACAAATTTGGGTGCCAAAAGGAACATATATAAACAGTTTTGGGTCTCCACAAAATTATTTGTCTAAATCTTTTGCCACTAACAACCATGGACCTATAAAAACAAATAGGTCACATAAATCTTTTCCCGTGTAGGTGTGGTGGCAGGCTAAGGAACAACAACAGTGTTTTCTGGATTTTTGGCTGTTCCAGAAACACAACGAGCGACAAAGCAAAGTTCCTTAGCCTATTATAAAGGTGACAGGATCACAATGGATAAACAACGAAAAATATCGTAAAGGTAAAACAGGTAATGGTATATTTATTTGAACGATATATTAAATGTGATGATCCACACCATATTCTAAATTAAATCAGCCAAAATTGTGATAATGATGCGATGATGATTTTTTTGATTCTAACTTGCTCAATATAGTTGGCCAATTATACTTATGCCAAAAACACTATTCTTTGAATTTCTTCATATATATTAGTTTGGATAGTGTTTTGTTGGATGATAATATTTTTGGTTAAAATACGGCAAACTCTATATTCACGGTTTTTCTGATTATTTACATGGCCTCAATCCAAATTCAAGAGAAGGTCATTTGAAACACTGTTAAAAATTGAGTTTGAGTTCTTGTGCACTTCTTGGTCTTTTTTATCAAATTAGTGATGTTTTGAAGTGAAAGTGAAATTCATATGTAGATCATACTGGTAATTTAGTTGACAGAAAACTTACTAGTTGAACGTGATTTATGGTGAGACATTTAGTTACTGCATCGTTTTTCCGAAGAAAATATCTACATATCTTTCATTACAAATAACTTTCAAATAGCAGAAATTTTTCTCATATAACCCCTTCGAGAAAATCATTGTTGACCATATTTTCAGATTAGTCATTTTTATTTGATTTTAAATGACAAATTTTGACTAATCCGACTCCCTGCTGATTATCGAAAAGATAAATAGTGATTGAAAAGATGATAAGTGTTGATAATTAACATACATTACTCAAGAGAATATATTTGAAAAATTTCTTTAGGAACTTAAACAAGGGTTATAAAACTTTTTGTTGGGTAAAGATTCCATGATCATTCATATATCTATCATTATTTCTATCGACCATGGTTTATCAAATATTCAATATAGTTTGTCGATATGTGGTACTATATTCAGGGATTGTTTATTTTTCATTTCACATTTTTTTTGTAAAAAATAAATAAATATCCAAAGTATTCACTCTCATTTAAAAGTCCTCACGGTTATGCATGGGTGAATTACTTGGATTTTTGATTATGTGCTTCCATGCTCATTTAAAAGTCATCGCGGTTATGCATGTATGGAACGCATATCAAAATTAATTGATTTAATCGACAAGTTGATTCTAATCCCATTTAAAAGTCCTCACGGTTATGCGTGGTTAGAAGATACTTGAATTCATTTTTAAAATTAAATTGGAATACTACTAATCTCATTTAAAAGTCCTAACGGTTATGCATGATTAGTAGATATTCAAATTCCTGATATAAATGTACCACAAGAAGATTCAACTGTATGATTTTATATGAACATTATATCCATCATTTCTAAAAGTGGAATATGCGCCTAACAAGGGAGTTATGGTTTTTGTTTGATTCTTATTGAAGTTTAATATTTATATTCAATTTGAGTTTAATGTTGGATTAATATCGATCACTCCATCTCTATTTTCTCTAACACTGTTATTCTTTTGCTGATAACAAAAGGGGGAGAGAAAAGTTAAGATTTTGTCAAATAGAATCAAGCAAAGGTCAAATAATTTTTCCATATGCATCTACGCTCATTTGTATATATTTCTATTTGTATGCATATATGTAGGGGGAGCATCATGTAGAGAGGAAGAATTTAAATAGGGGGAGCAACTAGAGTATATCATGGATCAAATACATTTAACACATGTACAAAATCTTAACTATATGTTTGTTATCATCAAAAGGGGGAGCATGTTGAATATGCGCTTATATGTTTTTGTTTGATGATAATAAACATATATATTCATTTAAATGTATTTGGTAATGTACTATTTTGTTTTTCATAGATTAAATAAATATTTGTTGAATAAAATAAATAACACAGAATTTGAATTCAAACAGAACAAGTTACACAGAATTTGAATTCAAACAGAAATTTTATTCAAACAAATATTTATTACAATATTGAATAGTACAAATTCATGCTCTCACTATACATATACAATTTTGAATACATCACGATTTCATATTTACATTAACAACCTCACTACATATCACTCACACTCGTATTTTGTCTTCAACTGCATTCCAGTTTGAATCCAGCATCTGAGAAATCTGCAAAAATATTTACTAACTCGCAGTAAAATTGAAAAAGAAATATTTTTGAAATTTAAAATGAAATATGATTTTTGAAAATATTATTTGCCTCAGTTATTTGGGTTGTTCGTCATTATTCACATTTGAATTCATTATACACGAACAATGTGACATGCACAGTGTATCACTGTACATGCCACAAGGCCGTGCACATCGATATACACTTGATAATGCTACAGGGACAGGTGAGCACAGGTCAAACCCAAATGAAAAGCCTGGTTCAACTCACGTGCAACATAAATAAAATCACGACACGAGCACAAGGTCAAATCCGAGTTTTGAGACTGGATTCAACACAAGGCAACTTGAAGAATGCAAAGCTTCGACAAATCAAAACTGCATCAAAGCATCAATAATGCATGAAACAATGAAACAGCCAGTTGCAACAAAGACCAAGCTGCAAACATCCAGAAGTGCCAACAAAGAATCAAGTCTCGATCAAAACCAGTGCATGCAACATGGTGTACAACCTCAATGAAGATTGCAGCAAAATTCAGCAATCCAAATAACCCAGTGACCATCCAAACCAGTACAAACATGAACATGACCACAGAAGACAATGCCCAAGTATACAATAAAACAAGGCTCAAACCAAAAGTGCACAAGTAACATGACAGCAGACCAGTGCCAACAATCAAGTGATCAACACAGCAAAATGGACTGCAACAATCATGTATGCAGACCAGACCATACCAAACTACAAAGAGCATCAAAACAATGTCGAAGTCATGCACCAGTACAAAACAAGTCAGTGTAACCAAATCAAAACAGAAGTATCAAACAGTTGAAGTCATGAAGCAATCAACATGAATATCACAAGTGTCACAGCAAAAATGAAGACTGCAAGCTCAAGTGATAAAACATGTGTCCAGACAACAACACAATGAACAAGTGTAGCATCTGTGTCAAAGCATAGCAAATGTCAACATGAAGTGTATGCAATTCGAAGTGAGATTACAGCAAAATGACAGTACAAACAAGTGCACACTGGAAATATAAGCACATGCACATGAAACCAAACAGTCAAGTTCAAGACATATCAATGGAAATGAGACAGGAAGCAAGTCAGTGACAGGCACAACAAAGGGTCAAGATTGCCACCAACAATGAACTCAATGCAACACAGTAGCAAGCTAAAAGTGATGCAGAATCAAGGTAAACTGGCAACAAACATGAAGTGAATCAAGTCAGTAACAACCTTCAAACACCCACATATATGAAGTACACAAGTACAAGATCAACATAGCAATATGTTTAAACATGAAACAAGACACAGTGCAGAGCAGTGTGCAACTCAAGATTCAGAAAGAACAGAGACAACATCAATAAACCCAAATATTCAGACCAATCACTACAATGATACAAAGCAAGTTCGACAAGCAAACAACAAGTTCATGTTTGAAACCACTCGAGTGCAACAGAGAAGCTATGGTACTATGCAAATACACAGCAGTATCAAGTGATACAGAAGATGGACGAGGTTTAACATTGCAGAGATGGCCGAAGTCAGAATTCAAAGATCAAATTCGCATCTTTGAAAAAGTCAGCAATGAAAATGGGAAAGTTTTTTCCTTTTGATTCAAGAAAAATCGTACGCGTAAAAATCAAAGCCGTGAGCATCAAGACAGAAAGAAATCAAGAAAGCCGTGTGCATCAGGAAAACATAATTTAGGAAAGTATCGAATTGATACGAGCAGAATCAAGTGACCAGAATTCATATAAATACATCACCCAAACCATCATCGGAAAGGGGGAAAAAAAATCAAATCAAATTCAAACACAAACCCAAGTTCATCATCGGCAAGCAGAGCAACAATCGAATTCAAGCATTCAATCCAGAAAAGCAAAAAGGAAAGTTACATACCAAATTGAAGCCGAACTCCAAAAGCCCTAATTTCACAATTGTTCATCGGAGAAGCAAGAGCAACGCGAACCAAGCAATTGATCATCAGAGAACTTTCGCAAGAACAAAGCCCCAATTTGGATTGAAGAGCCGAAGCCCTAATTTGGTTGCAAAGAGGGACGGCTGCCATTATTGGATCGGGTGAAAGAAAACAAGGGGCCGGCCTTGTTTGTTTTAAAAGGGATTTAGTTACTTTTATTTAGGGTTTTAGTGAAGGGAGTTTTTAGTTTTATTTTGAGCAAAAATTGTGGAGTCAAGTTTATATTTATATTTTTGCTCCTGGTTTTATTTTTGAAGTTGTTTTTTACTTTTCGACTCAAAGAATTTGTAAATCACCACCTAGGTTGTAGGTAGTGTCAGATTGTCTAGTTAGAATTAGTTCAGTGAGCAGGGTGTGCGAGTTTGCAAAACTCTATAGGCGGGAGCAGAGTTTGCGAGTAAACGAAACTCTATAGGCGGAGTAGGGTGTGTGAGTCTAGTAGAGTGTTTGTGAGCGGGAGCAAAGGTTTGCGAGTCTAGTAGAGTGTTTGTAAGCGGGATACTGTTTAATTCTAATAGAAATCTGGGAATGCAGCAGTAGGCGGGGTTGTCGAAGCTGGGTAAATTTTGTGTGTGATTTACTTTACAGCATATTTATTTCTGCAGTTTGTTTTCTGTGTTTAAGTCGAGAAAATTTGCTTTAACCCTATTCACCCCCTCCCCCCCCTCTAGGGTTAATCTAGATCCTACAGTTGATGGTCCAACGAAGTTGTCACGTAGCAGCTTTGCTTTAGTCCATCAATATTTTCTCAGTTCTCATGGATTGTTGCCTACCCAAAGATGTCTGTCCTCATATGCCTACCCATGCATCATCTATTCATTTTATGTTCACTGAAAATTTATGCCTATCCATGCATTTCCTATTCAATGCCTAGTCCATGCATTTGCTGTACATGCAATTTCCTTTCCACACATGCATGTTCATGCATCTTCCATAATATGATGTTGATGAGGAAATGAAGTACGCGTTGGTCAGTACGTAATTCAAGGGTCTGAAATTCGTCTTACCGCCGATACTCAGTTTGACCACATATAACTGAAAGGTATTCAGTTTGACCATATACAAGCACCGAAAGGTATCTCTTCTGTATGATCACTAATGCACTGTTATCTCCAAACTAATTAATGATTTGCATATATATTATATATATATATAGGTCAGTGACCGATGCTAATAATCAAATTACATAACATTCTGAATTATTATCTCCAATGTTATTAATGCTGTAAAATATATTCTGAATACGATGGCCTTGTATTCATTGGTCACTAGGATTCATTGCGTCCAACATATTTCCCATCAATTTATAACTTTTCTGTCTTGGATTATAGTTAAGCATGTTCGGTGTCATTTCAAGTCGAAGGAAAGTCGCAAACAAAAGGAGGAGATACATGATCTAAACTCTCAGAGATCGAAATCTAAACAGAAGTTAAAGGCCGATGCTACTAAACAGATTCCTAAGCATTTGACCCTCAGCGTTAGCATCAGTTTGCATAAAAGCATTGTTATATTTTTCTTCCAATTTTTGGACTAGATCAGACTTATTTCTAATCATGTTCCAATGTTGAATATTTGCTTTAATAAGCAGAAGTTTACAAATTGTGAGTTGCATCACCCATGTAGTAACTTCAAGTCCATTAAATATGCCATTTGTACATCCATCATTTTGATGCCAAGTGTTTACATAGCTGAATGGTTTCCCTTTTTTGTTTTGATTTGATCTAAGAACTTGGCTAACAAAGGAGTGTGATTATTGAAACTGGTTTTCAATGCAATTGTGACTAACTATGGAAATTTGGTTAAGAATTCATAATTATACAGTATTTTGTCTATGCTTGTTGTCATGCCCCTCTTTCTCCAAATGTACTTGCACTCTTGCAAATAAGTTTCAACAATCCATACCGTAAAATACGATTTATAAATTGTTAGTATAAGAGAAAGGAATTGGAAGACCTCCCTATTAATCTTTTAGATTTAAAGCATTACCAAAATTCCTCATAGCTATCTGAGGCATATCAATAGAACTAAAGAAGCATTGAGACATAGATATTCCCATAAGTTTTCCCTATCACCGTAGAAATTTCTTACATATATAAAAGAAAAAGCACATTGCAGCCCTTCTTTGTAGTCATGTACACAGTAATCAGTGTTATTAACAACTAATGTAGTAAGCCAGTAACTTCTTTTACAATAGCAGCCAGCGCAAGCTTTTATAATACCATTGTTTTCTTTTAAATCCTTGTATATTTCATGTGGCAGTTTAGAAATCCTTCCATTGCTGAACTCAAGAGGCTTCTTGCTAACGGTTTCTCAGTCTGAGATAGACCGAAGAATTAAACCAGCAATTATTTCCTGCATTTTCCATGCCTGCACTGCACTTCCAATGGTTCCTGCACATCAAATTCATGTTCACACTCACAGTTTCATGGTCCTTGAAAGAGACAGATTTTTTGTAAAATATCTAGAATTTTTGTGGATTTATAGTGTAAGACTAAATTAGATCATGATTTTATGATGAAAATTTGATGCAGTGTTTAATCTATAGTAACACAATTATGAATTCCTATAATGTTTAATTTGCGGTTAAAATGTGATCGAAATTTCATTTTACAAAATTCTTTGATCGGAAAAAGAATTCTATGTTCCGTTTGGAGCTTTCCAATTTCCAACAATAGGAATTCTAATGTTGATGAAACAGAATTTGGAATAGGCCGCATCATTCTATCAACAACCGGAAGGAATATGAAATGCTTTGGATGGTACAGAAATTTTCCATACCCACCCCTATAATGAGGGAGTTAAAAGCGAGTTAAAAAATTCTGTTTTAACTGAGTTAAAACTTAGTTTAAAAGCTGAGCTTTTAATCTCATTTTAAACAAATTTTTATAACTATTCATTATCAATCACTATATACCCAGCAGTCCAAATTCAATTGAATTCATTCACAACAGCTGTGGATCAACGCTCTACCCAAAGCTTTGTTTTGCATCACTTTCTCCATATGCTTCCATTATTGATGAAAACCCCCTAAAACTCTCTGAATTCGCCATCTATCTAACTTCAACCATATAGAATCAGTAAAATAAAAATCTCATCGTTCATGGCATCATCAAGCCTTTCATCTTCAAAAAGTAGCATAATAACAGAACTATTCAACCCATAATGCACCAGCAGCTCGACCATCACGTAATATCTAGTTGCTTGCCAAATATATGGATTAAGATGCACCAGAAAAGATATAAAAATGTTGCACTTTTGCAGTAGGAAATAAGAGCAACAAAATGGATATGTTTTTCTTTATTTTGGAATCCCTTCTGTTACAAGGCAGAGGCTATAACTAATTATAGCAATTATGTAAGCTTCTAGATGCCAGGTGTCAAGAATTGTATGGATGTAGCAGCTTTATATTGGCTATACGATGAATGAAAATGCATGCTGAGAATTATTTCTAATCTTCTCTAACTGAATTTTCTCTCTTCTTCCCTCTTCTCCTCTGTTTTTTTTTTCTGTGAATTTATAAGTAGCATAGACCTTAACAAATTGGTGCTTTCACTGTCCTCCCATCCTCCCAATCACCACCATGACCCGTCTTGAAGAAATAGCTTCGCAACTCAACCACCAACAAACGACCATCGACTCCTTACAAGCCACCATTGCCAAACAAGAAACCACCCTTGCCGACTTACCAGATATTAAAAACTCCCTCGCCACACAACAACTATCAATACAACACCTCACCAAAACCATAGCCGAATTCACATCCAGATTTCCTGCTCCACCTCTTTCCTCAAGCTCTGACAGCACCCAAAGATCACCAACACAACCCCCCTACTTACAACACCTCTTCACACACAACCCCATACCTCTCAATTTCCGCCTCCACCACATACCCGAATACCGAAATGTGAGCTTACCCATTTTGATGGATCAAATCCATTAGAATGGATTTTTCAGGCGGAACGATTTTTCTCTTACTATGCAACACCGGATGACCAGCGCATTCATCTTGCTAGCCTCTACATGACCGGCCAAGCCTTGACATGGTATCAATGGATGTTCCGTAACAACCAATTCACCTCATGGAATAACCTAACCTTAGCCATCGAACAACGCTTCGGACTCTCCACCTTTATAAACCCACAAGCCACCCTTTTCAAACTCCGCCAAACAACTACCGTCGAATACTACCAATCTCAATTCGAATCACTTAGCAATCGCATCACAAATCTTCCCCATGACGCCCTATTAAATTGTTTTATTTCCTGACTAAAAACCAACATTCGCAATGAACTACAGCCCTTTAAGCCTACCAACATATCCGACGCAACCGACCTCGCCAAACACATAGAAAACAAGATCACTGAAACTAAACAATTCCAAAACCGCTTACCTCTTACTCGCCCACAACAACCTCCCTTGCTGTCTCTACCACCTATCCCAACCCCAACTCCACAAACAAACCCAAACTACCCTATCAAACGTTTAACACAGACCGAACTTCAGAGCCGCCAAACTAAAGGTCTATGCTACCACTGTGATGAAAAGTACTATCCCGTCCACAAATGCAACACCAAAAGAGTACTCATACTTTTACCTGACGATTATGACAATGACACGGAACCGAAACCTCCAGATGGAGCAGATCAGCCACCAATCATCGACCCAGCCATATCCTATCACGAACTCGTGGGTTTTTCCTACCCCCGCTCTCTCCGACTTCCTGCTCGCATAAACAACAAGCCCGTCTCCATCCTCGTTGATTCGGGGAGTACCCATAATTATCTCCACCCGAAGACTGCACGCTTCTTAGGGCTTCATGCAGAGAGCCAACACGATTTTCTTGTCACTGTTGGTAATGGCGATAAATTACCTTGCCGAGAAGCATGCCGCCAAGTTCTAGTACAAATCCAAGGAAACGATTTCATCACTGATTTTTTTTCTGCTGCCGATCTCAGGAGCTGAAGCAGTTTTTGGCATCCAATGGATGCAAGACCTAGGCCCAATTACGTTTGATCATAAAAAGTCGGTTATGACTTTTTTGTATAATGGCAAACTCATTACTCTATTGGGCCAAGGAAAAGTAAGCCCATTTGAAATTTCCTTTCAACAGTTGAAAAGGTTGCAGGCTACTACTTCAATTTCCACCTATTTTCACTTAACCTCTGAGCCCACTCAACATCCAACCATAACCGCAATGTTCGAACCCGAAAACACACACCCAGATATTCACCGAATTTTATCACAATACCCTCTCGTCTTCAATAAACCAACCAACCTTCCCCCACATCGCAACCGTGACCATCACATTAACCTACAACCAAATTCTCAACCTGTTAACGTTAAACCATACCGCTACCCGCATTACCAAAAAAACGAAATCGAATCACAAGTAAAAGAAATGCTCCCAAACCAAATAATCATACCCTCCACAAGTGCTTTTTCTTCTCCAGTACTTCTCGTCAAAAAAAAACGACGGTACATGGCGTTTTTGCGTGGACTACCGCGCTCTTAATGCCATCACCATTAAAGACCGATTTCCCATCTCAACCGTCGATGAATTATTAGACGAATTATATGGCTCTACGTATTTTTCAAAGCTTGATTTACGTAGTGGCTATTTTCAAATCCGGGTTCATCCCTCCGATACTTCAAAAACCGCATTTCGAACACATGAAGGACATTATGAGTTTTTGGTCATGCTGTTCGGCCTCACTAACGCTCCTTCCACCTTCTAAGCTACAATGAACGACATTTTTCGTCCTCATCTTCAAAAATTTATTCTCGTTTTTTTTGACGATATTCTTGTTTACAGTAATTCATGGGATTCTCACCTTATACATTTGCAGACCACCTTGGACATCTTGGGTAAACAGGGATTTTATGCCAATTTTTCTAAATGTGTTTTTAGAGCTGCAGAACTTTACTATTTGGGCTACATAATTTCAAAAGATGGAGTTCGTGTTGATCAGACAAAAGTAGAAGCTATTTTGAACTGGCCACCACCTACCACAACCACTGCCATTCGCGGATTCCTGGGCCTTACAGGCTACTACCGCAGGTTCATTCAAAATTATGCTCATATAGTTAGTCCTATAACTGACTTACTTAAAAAAGGAAATGCACCATTCTCTTGGCCCATGCAAGCCCACGAAGCTTTCCTTGCCCTCAAAAAAGCAATTACCACTGCTCCAATATTAGCCCTACCTGATTTCTCCCAAAGTTTCGATTTGCATACTGACGCGTCTGGCGTAGCTTGCGGCGTCGTGCTTTCCCAATCCCGACACCCCATCGCCTTCCACAGTCAAAAACTTCCACCTCGCCTTCAACGAGCATCGACCTATGCACGTGAGATGTATGGGATAATCTCAGCTGTTCAAAAATGGCGCCACTACCTTCTCGGCCGCCATTTCACCGTCACCACGGATCACTAAAGCCTCCGACAATTGTTAACCCAAACTATTCAAACACCCAAGCAGCAAAAATGGCTCTCAAAGCTCATGGGTTTTGATTTCACTATACAATATAAACCGGGAAATACAAATACGGTGGCCGATGGATTATCTCGCTGGACGACGGCAGCGACCATGGCAGCGTTCTCTTCACCCATTTTTGATTTCACCACCCGGATCCGCTCAGTTCTATCACTAGACGACAAAGCCCAGCAACTCATCAATGCTTCTAAGCAGGTGATGCCTCTAAACCAGAATTTCATTTTCGGGACGGACTATTATTCAAAGGAAATAGGGTGTACATCCCAAACGACCCAGCGCTTCAGCATGATATACTCCAGGCTTATCACGCTTCCAAGTTGGGAGGACACTCTGGAATTAACAATACCAAAGCCAGAATTGCATCCAATTTCTATTGGCCAAAACTTACAGTAGCAGTTCGGAAATTTGTGCAAAACTGCTCTATCTGCCTACAGACCAAACCAGATAATACAGCGCCTAAAGGAGTATTGCAACCCTTGTCCATCCCTAACCAAATATTTGAAGATATATCAATGGACTTTATAACTCATTTACCACCATCTTCCGGTAAGACTTGTATTTGGGTAATTGTTGATCGCCTATCTAAATACGCACACTTTGTTGCATTACCAACCTCATTCACAGCTATTCAATTAGCCTCTTACTTCGTTCACGAATACGTTCGCTTGCACGGTTTTCCTCGTTCTATAGTCTCGGACCGTGACCGGTCTTTGTGAGCCAATTTTGGAAGGAACTTTTTCGTCTCCACGGGACAAAACTCAACATGAGCAGCGCCTACCACCCTCAAAGTGACGGACAAACGGAGGTCGTTAACCGCTGTTTAGAAACTTATTTACGGACGCTAAGTGGCATCACAATGGGTAAAATGTCTACCATGGGCGGAGTGGTGGTACAATACATGCAAGCATTCTTCTATTGACATGCCACCATTCCAAGCCTTATATGGTCGACCTCCACCCATTATTGCCGATTACATTCAAGGGAATTCTCAGGTTCATGAAATTGAGGAATGGGCCACAACTAGAGACCACATCCTGAAAACAATCAAAGAAAATTTACAGCGGGCACAAAACCGGATGAAACAACAAGCGGACCGCCATCGCCGCGACATAGAATTCCCTGTCGGCTCTTATGTTTTTGTGAAGCTTCATCCTTATCGTCAACTCTCCGTCCGACCTACTCAAAATAAACTCTCTAAAAAGTATTTTGGTCATTTCCAAATCATTGAAAGGATAGGAGCAGTTGCCTACAAACTTCTCCTGCCACCCGAAGCCCGCATACACCCAGTTTTTCACATTTCACTCCTAAAATCGTGCCCAAACCCACACGATATTATACCTACACCACTCCCTTCATCCCTTACTGTACCCACTAACCTTGAGGACAAGGTCGAGCTTTTAGGGGGAGGTGATGATGCAACCCATAATGCACCAGCAGCTTGACCATCACGTAATATCAAGTTGCCTGCCAAATATATGGATTAAGATGCACCAGAAAAGATATAAAAATGTTGCACTTTTGCAGCAGGAAATAAGAGCAGCAAAACGGTTATGTTTTTCTTTATTTTGGAATCCTTTCTGTTACAAGGCAGAGGCTATAACTAATTATAGCAATTATGTAAGCTTCTAGATGCCAGGTGTCAAGAATTGCATGGATGTAGCAGCTTTATATTGGCTATAAGGTGAATGAAAATGCATGCTGAGAATTATTTCTAATCTTCTCTAACTGAATTTTCTCTCTTCTTCCCTCTTCTTCTCTGTTTGTTTTTTTCTGTGAATTTATAAGTAGCATAGACCTTAACAACTTCATGCAAATGCTAAGTGATCTACAGAATCAAGCTCACAAGTCCATATACAAACTAAAGAAGATGAGGCCCATGAATGGTTGTATGGATCATTATAGGTTGTGTTTGTCAAATATGTAGATATGAATGAGCGTTGCACTGACGGATAAAGGACATTATGTGTAGGAGAGGACCGATCAATGGTGGTGTGTATAACAGTGGCATTACGAGGTATGTTAGCGATAAAGTTGGTAACATATATGGTTAAAAGTCTATACATCAATTTCTATTCTTAGTTAAATTACAAACTGAGAGGGCATCCTATATATCTAATATATAAAAAGTTATATCCTTATAGAAATTTGATTAGCAGTGTTTACTGAAGCCTCAAATTAGAGTATCCTAGACCTTTGATAGGTAGAAAAAAATATCATTATACAACTTTGAATACAAATAACATTGTAAGTAATTGTATCTAACGGAGACAAAATACATTTTTTGAGAATCTCATTGAAACCCAACATATACATTTGACGTCAAAAACCAACACATAAACTACGAGAACATTTTCATCATCTTATCTTCATTCTTATTAAATAAAAAGCAATTAATAAATACTTTGATCAATCTTCCTTATCTTGATGACTACATGAAGTCGGTATTATATAGTTTGGATCAAATTGGTATGACTGAACTTGATTGTATTTGTAGATTCTTTTCAGGATTCTTCATTTTATAATCATAGAAGGTTATTATGTGCTATTTCTGGAACATTTAATTTACATTCATTTTGTACAGAAGTTGCTATTTGTTTCAATAGGTATATTTGATTTAAATGTTTATTCATGATTAGTGCGGTTTCTTATCCATTTATCTATAGAAACATTTTGTAAGGAGCTTAGAGGGCATTTAAAAAGTTCATACATGAAGCTTGGATGCATGTACCTTCAATAATTATATGGTAAGCAACGAAAATAGACAGTCCTGACCGCAAGTTAATTCAAAAATATATGACTAATTGATGTTCCATTATGATGTTTAGAATATTTAATATATTCTTCTTTCAATAAAACCACAGGTGCACCAATCAGTGAACAATTTTTTGAACTGATTTCTTATTGTTTATTTAATATAGCACTAACAATGGACGTGGGATGATACATGAAGTCGTCAGAGGTTAAGCATATATGTTGTTGTCAAGTAAATGACATATAGTTGCGTATATCATTTGGAGCTAATTTAAAATAAGCAATATTTTTTTATTTTGTTTTTCAAACAAATTATATGCATGCTAAACAAGTTATAAATGCTTCTGATTTGTTGATTAATGTGTTTTTGACATTGTAAGTAGGATTCATGTTTGCATATACAGGTAGATATATACTTTGCTAACTGTAAATTACAACTATCTGCATTTCTAAGGTACATGTGATATGAGAGGAAACATATATTTTAAGAAGATAACGCTTTCTTCTTTTGTTCTTGAGAATAATGGGTGATTCCTTCAGAACTATCTTAAATTTTATGATAAATTAATTTACTGACCTGGACAAAATAATTTAACAAGTAATACATTGGCAATTTTCTTTAGATTTAGCGTAGTGTTTGTTAACCCTAAATCAAAAAAAAAAAAAAAAAAAAAAAAATTGTTCTAAGACGGTGCTAGTGTTTTTTAATACGTACACACACTTAAATGTATACACTGACTTTAGATTATTAGCACATCACACCTTTTACATGTTTTATACAATAAACGTAACCTTATTATTGTACTCAACATTTAGGTGCTAATTATAACCTCATCCATTGTTCAATTTTTTCTACTTCTGTATCATTAAATAAGAAATTATAAAAAAAATATACTAAAATAGCACAAGGACAGATAATTAGGAATCTAATCTAAAGAGAGAGAGGATTTTGATAGGGGGAATTAATTTAAAGGATAAAAATTCGTATAATTTTAGCCTCAAGCACACGACCTTAATATTTTAACTACAAGGACAAACATCTTCTAAAAATTGTTCAAAAGCACAAATATTTTTCCAAAATTATTCATAAGAACAAACATTCTTCCGAAACTGCTACCAAACTAAAAACTGATATATACCTAAAAACTGCTATCGATAACTACAAGCTGATACCTAAAAAATATTATCAATAACTAAAAACTGATACCTAATGAAAGTTGTCATTGAGGCTAAAATTCTGAAAGTCTGTCCTTGAGGCTAAAATGCTGAAAAATTTTGTCCTTCACAATAATTTTCTATTTTTTTTCCTCTTAGAAATGAAATTGTGTAAAAAATTTTTTAATAGAAATGCAAATCATAATGAAACTAGAAAATAAGTAATAAACACTCAAACAAATGCACACAAAAATTAAATGCACAATTTTTTTTAGAATGCGCACACACAAAATAAAAAACAAAAATCAAACGAAAATAATTTGAAGAATAGAAAATCAAAATCAAAATAACTCCCTGCCAACGGCGCCAAAAACTTGTTAATCGACGGAATTTCTATCGAACTAGAAAACCGTCGGAAAATTTCAAATTAAAATTTACCGCAAGCGTACGACGTACGAATGTAGCACGTATGCGAGTACGGATCGATCCGCAGGGAATTGTAGATTTTAAAATTCTATTCAATCAAATTAAACCAAAGTCGATGGATTGTTAGCTCACTAAAAGAAAGTAAAAACAAGCTAAAACTAAGAAAAATACAAATAAGAGATTAAAGAGCAATTTAGAGGCAAATCCCCTCTCATGATTACATAAATCAACATAATGAAATTATGATCTCTTTTTGGTCTTTGTGAGTTTATTTAATGCATTTATCATAAGTATGACCTAATTGTGTTATTAATTAATACACTTAAACCATCAAACTTTAATGCACCATCTAACCCACTTACTAACTTAAATGAAAATGATATGAAATTAAAAGTAGAATCTATTTTAAGCATGGCTTATTAACTATTTAATTAGAAACATAAACCATCAATTTTTAACTCTAAATCCACTTCCATTACCATGATCATATGTAGATGAAGAGATAATTAGTGATTCCTATGACTAAGCATAGCCTATTTGTTTTGAACAACATAAGCTATCAAACTCAATATTAAATACAAAATCACACAAACATCCAACTTTACATTAAGCACAAAAGAGACATAACATCAAAATGTTGCATCTACATAATTCAAGAAAGCTTCATTACCCCTAAATTGTAGGGATTAGCCTCTCATTTGTGTTATCATATCAACACAAGTAGAAAGCAACATGAAATAAAAAAACAACAAGAAGAGGAAAATGAAAGCGAATGGAAAAGAGAACTATTCTACTTGCATGAAAGTAAATCTACACTACAAACATAAGAAGAGAAGAAGCATGTAAATAAAAGAGAATTCACATTACATAAAAGAAAAAAATTTACATGAAATAAAATGGCTAAGTAGCCATGGAAAAAGAAGAGAGAAGAGCTTTTATTTTGAGCCTAAACTAAAACTAAGAGGAACTAACTAAGAGGAAGAGATTACATGAAACATATGTGTATTTATACATGTATGAAACATTAATTCATATTTTTGGGGAATGCCCAAAATGCCCTTGAGGTAGTGTGGCCACAAAGTAATCATTAGCATGTCATAATACCCATTTAAGTGTACATGAAGCCATTAATTCCATAAGTATGTGCATTAGCCTCTAATTTGTACATTAAGGTGGTGGGTAGGTGGGGTCCTCCATGATCTTTACTTTGAATTATTTCCATCTTCATTACTTTGTGTTCTTTTTGTGCATGCATATCTTCTTCATGAAACAACATGCAATTGAAATGATATTCCTACAAAATAGTATGAAAATTTGTAATTAATTTTTCTCAAAAAAATATATGCACACAAATGACCGTTTTGCCCCTGTATGAAGATGTATATGTGACAATTTGAAATTAATATGGATTTTGGTTAAAACAAGTTAAAATACCCAATATGATCATTCATTTAATTTAAATGGAATAAATATGGTGGTAAAAATATGCACATTTATGTGCACATCACCGGTATTGATTTGTTTACAGATATTGTGATAGATTATGTTATCATATGATATATGATGTTTTGGATGCTATGGTTGATGTATTTAGTGCTGTTGCGGCATTGGGCCTATTTTGGAATTTTAAAAAATGTTAAAGTGAGGATTTCAAATTTAAAAGGATTTTAAAGCGATTTTGAAAATATAAGTTCTGTTGAATTTTGAATGGTTAAGGAAATTGATTTATTTTAAATAAACAAAAGTTACAATTTTATGTTACAAAAACTATGATTTTTGTAAAATATATCAGAAATGCGATTTTTGAAATATGGAGTTATTTATTTTGTAAATGGTTTAAAATTGAGGTTTCGATTTATTATAAATGGTTTTATATATAAGATTTATAAAATTGATATTTTATAAATCAAAATGATGGAATTATAAAGGAGTTTTATAAGTGTTAACATGATGTTATAAGTGGATCTTATAAGTAATAAGATTTATAATTTGTGAAGTTATAAAAAGAATGATTTTGTAAATAAATGATTTATAAGTAATTAACTTATAAATTGGATTCTTTGTATACAAACGAGATAAATGAGTTATATATAGAATTGGTTAATAAAGGAGATTAATAAATTGAAGTTTTTATAAAATATAAATAGAATTTATAGACATTGTTTATAAATCCAAAATCAATTGAATTTAACAAGTTAATTAATGTAGAAGTTATTAAAGGAATTTCATCCAAGATTTTGGACAGTGGGTAATCTTTTAATAAACCTATAGAAGAAATGAATTTGTTAAAGAAGATATATCCACGATTTTGGACAGTGGGTTATACTTTAAAATAAAATGTATAGAAGTATTGAATATGGATAAGAGGAAATATATTCACGATTTTGGACAGTGAATGATATATTTTAAAATGTTTTGGAAAGTGATATTTAAATGAAGTTAGATGTTTTAAAGATGTTTTAAAATGTGTTAAGTATCGAATACATAGATTTCAACATTCATTGTTGAAATAGACGTTTTCGAGAAATAAGGAAAGATAGACTATAACACTATTGTTATAGTAAATGATTTTCGAAAGAAAATGTTTTTGTATAGTATTGGGGTTTATATATCTATCTTATTTTCGAATCCCTATACTAGTGATTTTGGGTTATCGTAACGATGTTTTACGCAACATTTATTTTGACCCAAATAAATGTGTCTAAAGAGAATGTTTTCCTTAAAGAATAAAATATATATATACTTAATCCTGACTTAAGTATATGTAATATTTTCTAAATGTTGAAAATAAATAGAATTGTGAATTACTTATTGTTTAATAAGTATATGGAAATATTTTCCAATTTTGAAAAGTTGAAATGGTTTGAAATATATCTTTTTAAAGATAACTTGAAGTGAATATTTGGCAAGTAATTTAATTAATAGAAGATTGATTAAAAGGGCCTAGTGATTGCTTATGGTGCTAAATATTTGTTTGTTTGCTTTGATAGTTAAATAACCGACTATCAAATTTGGCCAAATTTTAGTTCCTTGACTTGATGTGGGAACTATTTAGTCGTACACTTAGTATGTAGCCTGCTGTGTAGTCTTGATTATCGTTTATGTTCAGGATGATGATTCATGTAGTGTGGAGTATTACTCCGATCTATCGAGCTTCCTTCTTGGCCCGAAGGATAGCAAGTTGAAAATTGGAACGTGATAAGTCTATGAGACTGTTTCTGTATGAAGTTGAGAAACGCTTTTGCATTGTTGGTGCGAAGAGATCGGGATCAGATTTATCTGAAAACCATTTCGAACCAACATTTATGCGACGATTGTGCAGGTTGGTTATGATGATATTGATATTCAGGATTTTCATAGTGGAGGACTGCTTGTTGATCGTTTGGGGTTAAAATTCCAATATACATATAGTAGCTTTGGTCTCTTCATTATGAAATATCCAATGCAAGGACTATTTGCTACTAATCCTACGGATTTCCTGACAGGATGTGGTAGGAAAGTACCTTCGGTTTGTCCTGTTCCTGGACAACTTGTATGGATATTTGTCTGATATTGCATTTCTAAAGATTATGTACATTGGTTTTTATAAACATACATCAATGGTGGTGGAGAAGGCAACTTCTCTTAGCTTAACACCCTCTATGAGACATATGAGCTCAAGGGTTGTATTTTTGTGGAAGGCAATTAGTAGTCAACGGAAATGGCCATGTGGCATTCAAAGTGATGTGATTGTGCTTCGTGAAAGGTAATCGTTACCTCAGGCCTCATTAACCGAAAAAGACCAAAACAGGGTTAGATGCAGCAAGACTAAGTGGGTCATTCCCAGTAGGACATGATCATCCTCTTCTAGATATATCTTTACATGCTATGATGTCGTGTATCTGATTATTGTGGTTTGTATACTTCGAGGGCCGTCGGTAAAGGTCGGTAACGATTGGAGGATGACATATTCCGTACCATCTAGTTATAGAGGTGGGCCGGTCTTGTGTTGGTAGAGGGAAAATGCTTTGTGCCTCGGGATATCCATCTAGAGGTGTACCCCTTCGGAAGGTAGTCCCTTCACCTGGTCATTTGTATGAAAATCCAAACCCCACTATGAGCTGCGATTTTGTTTGTAAAGGCGTAATGAATAGCCTCGAAATGCTATATGGGTAACCATTTCGACTATGATTAATATTACTTGTATATACTAGACACTAGTATAATATAAGAGGATTTGATATGAAAGAGATGTTTTAGTTATCGTAAGATAAAAACATGTCCGTGTTTATGTGCGGACTTGTCTTACGAGATATTTTTGTTTTGATAAAGAAATTTTTTTGGCAACTTAATAAATTCAGTTAAGTGTGTTTCTCACGCTAGTTTACCTGACTGATCCAGGTGTTCTTCCCTTTGAATGCTCGGATCAGACCGAGTATATTTACAGGTTCAGTTTTGGTGCTTTTGGGAGCTTCAGTAGGAGAGCTGGAGATCTTCATTCTGTATACACGTACATGTTTTGCTTGATTATCCGCTGCATTGTCGCTTAGTTGTTTATATTATCAGCAATTAAAAGGACAGGTTATTATAATATCCAGGCTGATAATTTGTGATTAATTGTTGTACTCTGATTGATGTATGTATATACAGTTTCTGTTTTATAAAGATCATTGATATGATATTATATGTTTTCCACTGCGATGTGAGATTCTGTATTGTTCTGTTTGGTTCTATATTCTCTCTTTCTTCACTTTTTTTCTTCTTTCTTCTTTTCTTTCTCTTGATTTTCCGTCAGTCAGTGCTTTCTGGGTCTAACATGTACGGTTTATTGTTGATTCAAAGGATATGAATTTGCGGTTCGTTACATTGCCGATTTTCGATATCGTCTTATTTGTTTACCTACAACTTCTCTTATTTTACTGATGAATTGCGGCATTGTTGACATGCGGTATTCTTTCTCACACTGGCGACTTGCGGCATACTTCTATGCGTTGTTGTTATGTGATATCCTCCTTTACCTATTTTGATGGGATGCGACGTCTTCTGTTGCATTGGTGCAGTGCGGAATTGATGGTATGCGACATTATAACTAACTGTAAGCTTTCGAGATCCCTTTAAGGTGCTCTGAGATGTGTCATCATTTGTTGTATAATCCTTTGTTTTATCTTCGACATCATGGACTTCGACATTCTGTGTTCATACTTTCGATGTTAGCACTCTTCTCTTGTATGTTTTCTTGCCTCCTTTTCGATATTCTTATTTTCGACATGCTTTTATATTTTCAATAACATGATTGCAGTAACATTTGTCCCCCTTATGTAGAAAAAACATCGAATTTTCACGTCAATTCCTCGATTTTAGCGCTTGCCGCCTATCGATATTCCTCTCAAATCCGGACCGTCTGTTTGAATTTAGATCAATGGTTCATGTGCTTCCTTTTTCTCTTTATAAATACTCATCCTTCTTCCCCACTCCCTCTTTTACCTGCAACTTAAAATTAAAGATAAAGTTTTTAAATTCTTCAAATTATATTTGGAAATATTTAATCTTTCAGCATTCAAACTTTAATTGAGGTATGATTTTTACCTTAACCACTTGAATCTTAATACTAAATTAAGTATTTCTGTATTTAAATTACAGTTAAGGTTTTATTTGGGCACTTTTGATTTCGAATTGATATTAGGGTTTGATAACTAGGTTTAGTTGTTAACCTTCGAATTATGATTAAATTTTAGATTTGTTATGCTTATTGGTAAATTTTCTAGCATATTATCATATCGTTTGGGAAAATATTGTCGATATAAATTCTTGAAATTCCAGGAGCCTTTTGGTTTAGCTAAAAAATGATTTGTTTATGAGGAACCCGAAATCTACTGTAGCATTCACTAACTCATTTGATTATAAAGTTATTACCATACAAAATTGAATATTTAACATGATTTTCAACATAAAAATGGCTTCTTTCTTTAACCATTATTTTGTTAACTAAATTAAAATAAGAGAAAATGTTGACAACCAATTAGGAGTATGGTAAGCATCTAGGAATTTGATATCCAATTTAAATGGTTACACACGGAGTCGATAACTCTATAATGAATTATCATCCCTTTTCAGCAACTACTTAAAGCGTTAACAATTTAATATTCTTGTTCAAATCTCATGTGGCATCACTAGTTTGCCATGTGTTTATTGTATAGAAGACTTATAAATTACTTGTATATTCAATATTTTTATGACTTTAATAATTAGTTAAAGCATTTCTAAACCATCTAACATTATTTACCAATTTCGACCATTTCCATCGATATTATGTCATTGTTTCGACATCCTATCGTGGTTTTTAATAGTGGCTATCGATGCGACATGATATAGATTCGATATCAACTTATTGATATGACATTTCATTTAACATGCTATTAACATGGATTTAACAGTTGTTTACATTACCTTAATTGCATATAAACTTCCTAAGTATTTTATCAGATTTGATATGAACTACCTAATGGGTTATTGACTTGTCAAAAATATAATACTAATTATGAACTTAAATACCTTAATGGTATAACCTGGCCATTTTATATCAGTTAACCACCTTTAGTTGGGAATTTAATTATCTTTCTTTTTTTCCATATATGAGCATTATTAAATGAGTAGCACTTCCTTGACTTTGTGTAATATCACTTAGTAGGAAAACGGGAAGCAAAAAACCAAGTAAGAGCTCTAAACCATCTACTTCTGCCAACAAATGAGACCATAGGCTTAACCAATCTTTCATTACCACTCGGGAGGAGGTAAATACAATCCTTTGGTAATACAGAATCACCAGTATAGAGGCTATAGTCGCTAGTCCTACTGGCTAGATCGACGGTCCTCTACAAGGATTCTTCTCTTTTACTTCTATGATATCTAGCATTCTGGGTACTTGCCTTTCCTAGATGTTCTTCTGTAATTTTTGGAACTTCTAAACATTTATTTGATCCAGATAACCCCAAATTCATCACATACTTGAGCTATTCGGAGATTCTTGCTAGGCAGGCTAAACTTCCTTCTCCAAGCATTGAGACCACTCATGCCTTAGTAGATCCTGAAAGGATAAATGAAAAGTTGTATAGTCCTCTGTACTGTCGTCTCTCTTCCCAAAAATGTTTGATCGCTCATCCAATAAACAAGATGAAGGATTAGGATAATCAATCTTTCTATGCTAGATTATACTCTTCTAAGATTAGGGGAACCTTCTTTGGATTTAGTAAGTTTCTGTTTCTAATATCTTATATTATATCTGTCACTTTCTTATGATAAGCATTTTCCTTTAGATCCTTCTACCATGAAACTTAGCTTTTCCATTGCCAATACCATTGAGTCCTTGACTTAAGCTTCCAAAAGTATAAATGACAAGCTAAACCTCTTGATGAAATTGAATCTCCGTAAATACTCACTGATTTTAGACAACCACATAGTACTAAGAGAACCTCGATGATAAAGGGGAAAGCCCAAGGAAAACAATCCTTGGTTGTTAGTAGTCATAATGCTTTCTTTGTTTCCTCTGTTCCACTTGAACCTACTGGTAAGTTTTTTTACTACTACTTAAATGTAATTTCTTATGTTAATATCTTATAAACTTCCCTTTTTGATTTAGACTTGTCTACACACGTTGTTGCTTCCAAGTAAAAGAGTGTTAGAGATCTTGTTCCTGCCTTAGCTAAACCCTCTAAACCTGCTCATGTGAGGTAATCAATTGCTAAAGCTTTTGATAAACTAAAAAGGAAAGAGAGAACTGATGCTTCAATTGACTCTTCAACTCTTCACCTATGTCAAAAGCCTAAGCTTAGAGATAACCAAATTTCTAACGTCGTTACCGGGAAGTCGAATGTGTATACTTCCTTGACCACTCATGGTCTTAGTGTGATTGATTTAGACTCTCCGGATTGGGATGTGCAAGGACACATAGAGAAGGTTCATACCTCAAACCCTTTGATAAACATCACATTTCCTACTTCTTCATTAAGTTTATATTGCTTATTCGAGGAGCTTGGTTTAACCGCACTGCCTAATGAATTCCTTTCTTCGGAGGTTCCTGCTCAAACTCCCATAACAAGCTTTGAGGATCTCCTTATTTGGTTGCATAGTCTCTGTCTTTTGCTTCTCTTACGCTATTACAGTTTTCAACCTCCTCGAAAGATCATTTTTACATCATTTTTCGACGGCTATTACCGGTATGATTTCTCTTTTGTTTGGTTAATTTAGACTTTTAACCTTGTATATCCTAATTTAGTTTGTGTTTGTCATATGTTTCAGGTAGCAAAACACAAGTTTTTACTTTAGTAGCCTTCTCAAGAGCCTTCTAATCAAATTCTAAATTTAAGGAGCAAATTTCTTTGCTTATTGAAGAAAAGGATAATTTCATTCTTGAGAAGGGAAAATTTTCCTCTTCCCTTGATGAGGAAGAGAAATCTAATCCGCTATTAGAAGAGGAGGTGAAAAGCTTAAAAGTAGTTCTCGAGAAGGCCAATAAAGAGAAGGCAGAAAATGGCCAGTGAAATGAAGTCTTTGAAAAACAAGGTCGAAGCCAGGGATGCCATCCCGGTCTATGCTAACAACATCATAAAAGATGCTAATGAAAAAACCTTCTTCTTTCTTGACCCGGCTCGCCCTTCAATTATGGAAAAGTGCTACGAAGACGCTCCTCTTATAGCATATAGTGATAATATTGGCAAATATCCATATTTCGATTTTCCTTCCCTTCTAACTAAACGATAAGTTTAAAAGGAAGTCTAATCTTATATTGGGAGAGCTGAGGGATCGCTCTAGGATGAATTTCCATGGAGGAAGCTATCGATCCGGAGAATTGTTAACTTTTAGTGGCCTCTCGCTTGTAGAAGGTGATTATTTGGACAAAGAATGAAAACTATGCTGATAATGATGACGATAACGATGGTGGTAATGATGCCAATAATGATGGTCACAATAATGGTAACGATCAATATGGTGGTGTTAGTGGTAAGGGCCATAGAGGCTAAAAGACAGAGGCAATGGATTATGTGGCCATGACTTTGGCTCATTTTCCTATAATGCAGGCTTCCACAATCTTCCAGGTGCTCGGGATGTTTCACATGAAGACATTTCTCCAAAAGATGCACCTTCTTCCCGTCACCAAACAAAGGAAAAAGCTCAAGCTCCAACTTCACAAGTATGAAATTTTATTTATTTAAATTTATCTATTAATTAAGAAGCCCACTATTTTAGTTAAGAAAGGGTTTATATCATGTAAATTTTAGTAATGTAGTTTGACCCTTTGCATATTTGTAATTTTTTTTGGCATTAAAGAATGAACTCTCTCATGTAGTGATAATAATTCTCTCTTTTACATATTTTGATCTAAAAGTTGGTTCAATGCTTGTACCTCGCGACCCATGTTCCCTTTCTTATTTAGACAATATTGAGACTGAATTGACTTTAGATACTGGGAAGGAACATTCCTATAAGATTCTTTAGTCCGGCCATTTTCGGATGTTTCCAGATAACTTAGAAGCTCGGGAATGGCATACCATGTACCACAAACTAAAATCAATAATAAGTGGTGTAAAAGAGACGACTTTAAAGGTAGAAAAGAAAATTAAAAGGATAGACAAAGGTATTTAAAAGATGAAGGACCACATAGATGCCACAAGCCGATTTGATATTTTGAGCCAAAGAACTAATTATGACACAGAGATTGCTCAACTATAGAAAAGAATAGAAGACCTAGAAGTTGATTTGTTAAAAAGTCAAGTATCTTGTCAATCTTTGGAGCTTATTGCTAGTGGAAGCGGATCCATTCCTTCTATTCCTACTTCTATAAGAAGGACTAAATCCCAGTCTACTACTCCCAAAGAAAAAGTCCCTTCCTGGTTAAACCCACCTCCGGGCTTGGATTGCAAAGAAATCAACCAATGGTGCCAAAAGGTCGAATACGAGTGCTTTCAATATTTTAGGGGTAAATGAGACGATCAGGTTCCAAAAAATCTAAACAATTATTAGACTCAAATTAAATGGTTAGAGAATGAAAAATACACTCTTAATCAGGTGATTAAGGGATCAGAGAACATTATTAAAACTCTTTTGGGGGTGAATGAAATGCATAAACATGCGTCGAAGACTCAAGTCAATTTTATCGATAATGCCAATATTATTTGAAAGAGAGAAAAAAGCTTAAAGAACTTTTGTATGTGACTTTCCATGTTGCTGAACCTTGTTCTGCTATTAAAATTTTGATAGAGAAAGTTTCAAGATCTTGAATCTTAGTTAAAGATAGTTGAAGTGATGTCGCTTAAAACTTCTCATTTGGATTCTCTTATTGATTGTTTACTTAAAGCAATAGTCACTTTTGGTTTAGAAATTGGGTACTCTTACTTAGGTTCAGATATGAATTCAGGATTAAGCAGAGTAGCTAAAGCTAGATATAGGTGATATCGACATTTCTTTCTTTATAGATGTTCTGATTTTCTTAAAGATATTGAGGGCCCTTTCATTTTTTCAGAGATGGTGCTTCTTTAGGCGGAATCCGACCATGCCTTCATGAAGTTGAGGGAAAGGGCAAAGAGAAAGTGTAACAACACCATCCACTCTCTCAACCTCCCTCTACATAGGGAGATCTTAGTTTTCTATTTTTATATTTTGTACTGTATGTCTAACTTAAAAAAATTTGTATCGGATAAATTGACATTTTGAACCTGTATTTTCTTTCTTCGTTCTTTTCTTGCTGAGTTGGTAGAAATTCATAATCTTCTTCAGTTGTTGAAATTTTCAAAGAGGAGATGCAAAAGCTTGTCACTTAATGGAAAATTGCTTATTAGTCATTAGGCAGATTATTCTTTTGGCTACCTATAATTTTGTGTGTATATGTAAAGTAAGAAAAGTTGCATTCGAATAATTATTACCTCAGATGAACTTTATATTCTTCTTTCTGAACTCGTTGAGTTATTTGTGATTTACATTCTGCTTTTTAGAACTTTAATATAATGTTTGATCTTTTGATTAAGTATTGTATTGTCTTCCTTTTGTGAACCATTTTATTCTATAAGAACTTGATTTAAAATTATTTAAGGAATGAAGCTTTTAATAACTTCATCTTCTAACTTTGTCACATGGAGCTTTAGATCTTGAAACTTGTAGTTTTAATCTCAATAAAGTATGTATCAAAAAGTTTGTTTGATGATCATTTGCATTGAAGAACATAAATCCTTTGGTAGTAACAAGATCATTTGGATAGAAAATCAGAAACTCATTCGACAATAATTTGAATAAGAGACGGGACAACCATTCCCGCAACAGTGATAGAAGATAAGAAAAATCATTTGGCAATAGAACTAGAAATCTGACCATTATCGGAGATTCCTATTATTTGTTGATTTGAACATTAATAGAGATTCTCGTTAGTTGATAATTCAAATTACAATCTATGAATCAATATCTTGAGCAATGGAGCTTTTGAGTCCAGATAATAAATCAGAATTTTTCAAACATTCTTTTTTGACATCAAAATTTTCAACATTATGCAATAAATGACTCCTCAACTCTTCTTTGAGGTATACATAACCAAATGAGTTTGATCGTTCTTCCTCTGGAAGATTGCTTTTGATCCATTCTTTAGGATAATTTAGGTTTGCCTTTTAATTTGACTGATCTTCTCTAGAAGACGGGCTCAATCTTTCTTTTGGATGGTGTTTGATTTGCTTTTGTATTCGATCTTCCTTTAGAAGATTTCCCCTTACTACTCTTTCGGTAGCGATTTAGACTTTAACTGATGTATTAGTTACCATCTTTAGGTAATGATCACACTTGGATCGAACCCTTTATCACTCTCTTAAGTGATTCTTTTGTCCACTATGTTTGGTTAGCTATCTTAAGCAGAATCAAAGTCTTACCCGACCTCCCACTAGGAGGCATTTCAGCTAGGCTTTATAGACAGGACCGAAGGGTTATTCAGTGCTCTAGCCAGGCCATTTTAGGTGGGACCATAGGCTTCCTCCATCCCCCTCTAGAAGGAACTCCAAACAGGTCTTATAGGTAGAATTGAAGGCTTGTCGATGCGGTAGCTAGGCCATCTTAAGCATGACCAAATGTTTACTCCGTCCTCCTCTAGGAGGTGCACCATCTAGGCCACATAGGAGGGACTGAAGGCTTGCAGTGCTCTGGCCAAGCCTTATAGGTGGGATTAGAGGCTTACTTTGGCCTTCCTCTAGGAGGTGCGTTGACCAGGCCCTTGTGGAGGGATCAAAGGTTTTCTTCGCCCTTATTATCTTATAGGTATTGATTTAGGTTTTTCCTTTTATTTTATGAATCCTTCCCATCAAGAAATTCAATTTATTGAAGATTTGCCTAAACTTGTCTGACAAGCACATTGAGTTTTCCCTTTCTTTGGAAATCTCCAATCGTTCCTGTTAAGGCCTGACATTGATTGGTTTCATGTCCATTTGCTTGATGATATTGGCAATAAGCACCTTCAAGGTTCTTTCAATTTTTATTCGCTTCTTTTTTGAAGGCCAATAATTTAGCTTTCTCTTAGTTAAAAGATAGATATGTTCATAAAAAGCGGTGAGAGAATGGATCCATGAATTCTTAGGATATAGATCTTTTTATTCTAATATATCTTTCTTGTTGTACTAGATTGACATAATAGGACCATCCATAATCTTTCTGTAAAACCCATAATTTTGTAAATATTTTAATTAAAATTTTTATTTGAAAATATTAAATTTTAAATTATTTAAAATTGAATTTCTGGAATTTTCCAATGTAAGTTTGGAATTTGTTTGAAATTTATTTTCCAAATACGATAAAATAAACATTTCTGAAAATTTTATATTTTGGTCAACTCTGGTCAAATTTTGAATTTCAGTTAAAATTTTAAAATTTTAATCTTTTTCTTTGAAGCAAAATATATCTTTGATATCCGTTCTGCTTTTTGTTTCATTAAATTCTGATTTTTTACCTTTTTAAATTAGGTAAAATACAGAGTATTACACGCAATGATTTCCTATATTTTATTTTCTATTTTCCTATGTTTATTTCCCTAATTTTTATTTTCTATTTTATTTGTATAAACTTTGAATATATTTATTTGATTTTTGATTGGTTTTATTTTTAATAATAGCTTAGAAATTTCAAGAGACATAGTTTACTTGTTTTTTTATTTGTTGCCTTTTTTTTTCCCTTGCCTTTCCATTTGCACAACCAATTACTTCCCACATCTCTAGCCGTGTTTTTGTAAACCGTAGCCGCCATATCAATTTACAAATCACGTACAAAATTGTTTCTGAATATCCTCATTTTCATTTGCATTTAAGAATAAAATAAAGTGTTGCATTTTTATTTTCCAAAACATGCAAACTCTTGCCTTTTATTCCCTGGCCTCTTTATTTCTTACCTTAGTCGTTCATTCCTTTAACCTAGCCGCCAATCTCTCTTTTTATTTCACGTACAAAGTTTCTCATCTCCTCATCTTATTCATTTGCGTGAAGAAGAAAAATACAAGATCTAAGTCATGGCTTCTCCTTCCTCTTCTTCTTTTTTCTATTTTCTTTTTTTTCTCCTTTGTTGTTCTCCAAGCTAGATCGGCCTCCACCCCATGCCCCTCTAGCTGACCACCATGACTACCTCCATCAATCATGGCCACCATCTCCTTCATGCCGTGACCATTGATGAAGACAACCATCACCAAAAGCAACCTAAAAGCCTATTTCCCATCACCTCCTTCCTTAGTAGCCTCGGCCACTACTCAATACAACCCCATGCCTTGCTTTTCCATGACCTTATCACCTCCTTGCCGTGACTAGAGATGCACCCAAACAAAACCAAGGCCGAGCCCACTTGGTGGTTGAAGCAAAGGTTATGTCATGTTTATCTCATATTTTCCATTGTTTTAATTTCTATTCTTTTGTATTGAAATATATTCTTATATATGTTGTATTTGTTTGCATACGAGATTTGGATCCGACTCTTCATTCACTCAAAAATATAGTCGTGCTTTGTCATGCCTTTTCATGCTTTGCGGAGTTTAGATTTGGGTTTGAATTTCAATTCTAGCTTTAAAAAGGTGAGTTTATCACTCTCGACATACGTACTTTTATAATTATGAAATGATGTCAAGTGAATCGTATAAATTGATATGCTATGTTCATACCTTCCTGTGATATATTTATATAATGTTAAATGCCATTTGTATGCCCGTTACATCATCTGATATGATATTATATGCCTTACTGTTATTTTATTTCCTGTTTATCACACATTAAGTTTTCTATTACTATGGATTGAAATGATACATACCCGAATGGACTTTAGGATAAGGAAAATCAATATGGGATGAAATGATAGGCTCGAGTGATTTTTATTGATTTTTATTGTATTTATTTTACTTAGGATTGCAGGTTTGAAATGATAGAACCCGGATTTTTCTTTTTAAATTACGGATTTAACTGATATATATCTGTATCACTTGACCTAGGTTAGCAAATATTATTCAGACCCATGGTTATATTTTTAAATAATATTTTCCTAAAAATTTATTAAGTATTTTTAAATAATATTTTCCTAAAAGATTACTGTGTAACTTTAAGTTTATAAATATATTAAGGTTAACTTAAAATTTGATTTAACACATTAAATTATAAAGGTATATTGGTTTTATGTAAGTTAAAATTTGTAAGTTAACAATTGGTTTTAAGTTGAATTAAAGATCTTTATTGATGATAAATAACTTAATAATTAAGTTTGACCTAATATGGAACTTGTAAATCTTACCTAGAAATTGTTTTGAATTTTACTTTATGAAATGGGCATGTTTTGTAAAATTGATAATGTATTTTGAACTGGTAAAATGGAATACAATTTTAATTGGACAATTTGTAATAAAATTTATTTAACTAGAAAAGCATAGTTAATTGATGTCTAAATGAATAGATCTATGAAGAAAATTTGATTGTTATATTAACTATGATAAAATATCCTTTTGTGAAATGTTATGTTTTGTAAGATAAATAGCTTTGACTTTATAAAAGAAACATGTAAAGTTTTTATTAATGCAAGAGACATTTAAAGTTCTAATTAATGAAAGAAACGTGTAAAGTTCTAATTAATGAAAGAAACATGTAAAGTTTTAGTTAATGTAATATTGATTAAAATGATAACCGCTCTTTACTGTAACCAAAACGTAAATTAAAAGGTACATTTGATAATGTAAGTTTTAATTAGTGTAAAATTGATTAAGATGATAAATGCTCTTTATTGTAATAAAAATCTAAGTTAAAAACATACATGTGACATGTAAAGTTTTAATTAATTTAATATTGGTCAAATAACAAATGCTCTTCATTGTAATAAAAATTAAGTTAAAAACATACATGTGACATGTAAAGTTTTAATTAATGTAATATTGATTAAAATGATAAATGCTCTTTACTGTAATCCAAACGTAAATTAAAACATACATTTTATAATGTAAGTTTTAATTAGTGTAATATTGATTAAAATGATAAATGCTCTTTATTGTAATAAAAAAGTAAGTTAAAAACATATATGTGACATGTAAAGTTTTAATTAATGTAATATTGGTTAAATGATAAATGCTCTTTACTGTAATAGAAATGTAAATTAAACGTACATTTGATAATGTAGGTTTTAATTTGTGTAATTATTGATTAAATGATAAACGCTCTTTACTGTAATAGAAATGTAAATTAAAACGTATATTTGATAGTGTAAGTTTTAATTTGTGTAATATTGATTAAATGATAAATGCTCTTTACTATAATAGAAATGTAAATTAAAACGTACATTTGATAATATAAGTTTTAATTAGTGTAATATTGATTAAAATAATAAATGCTCTTTACTATAATAGAAATGTAAACTAAAATATACATTTGATAATGTATGTTTTAATTTGTGTAATATTTATTAAAATGATAAATGCTCTTTATTGTAAAAAATGTAAGTTAAAACGTACATTTGACATGTAAGTTTTAATTAATGTAATGGTGTGTTTTAGATTGATTAAAATTTACATTTGATATGTAAGTTTTAATTAATGTAAATGGCATATTTTAAATGAATAAAATAATAAAGTTTCTTTATTGTAATAATAAATGTAAGTTAATAATGTACTTTTAACTTAACATAAGAATTTCAGCTTTAAATTGGATATTATAGTAACAAAGTTTATTTAACTATAAGGCTATGATAAAATGACTATGTTAAAATTTGTAAGTATATAGATACTTTGATTATATAAAATGTTAAAGTGGAAAGTATTACATTTCAAAAAATGCTATGATTCCTTAAGGTTACATTTCCAAAAGGCTATGATTTTCTTAAGTATAACTTTTCCAAAATGCTATAATGTCTTAAGGTTATGTTTTCGAAATGCTATTATTTCTAAAAGTAATGTTTTCGAAATGCTATGATTATAGAGGTTACATTTTTGAAGTGCTATGGTTTCTAAATCATTATGGTTTTAATGTGTTATAATTGAATGTATAAATTTTGGGAGTGTTACAACTTTGAAAATGAATATTACTTTTCTAAAGAATAATGATATTGGGTTTATATGGTTTTGAAATGAATATGTTTGATATGAAATACAAACCATTTGAAAGTGAAATAACCACGGGTTATAATAACGTTTGGTTGTTAAAGAGACCGGGATCGGAAGTTGTCATACTCTCTGCCAACTCCGACAACCACTTTAATAACCATGTACGCGGTGGAGATTCCAGAATGAAGTAGGATGGTGGCGACGTCCTATTTAGTTATGAACGTAAACCCAACTCCCGTGAGTTGGCATAAGGTGGCTAAAAAACAGGAGCAATCGACAGGCTAATGAGGTCGCTCCTCTGATCGGAACACTCCTTCGATATTATATTCTGACTTTGAGATTGATTCAGTGGCCACTTTTGATTCTTTTGATTTAGGGGTGTGGCTCGAGGTGGGCGGTAGTAGCTGTTACGTGTTACCACCGGTCCGGAAGTGTAATTGGTATATCTACCCTGATATTTCCTTGTTGTGCCATGTCACCTACCCTAGCGTGCCTTGTACAAGTTTGATTTGTGTCGTATCTATGAAGTATCCTCTGGTAGCCTCCCAATCAAGAGGTATTACGGTACTGTATAGACTATTGGCACTATTATGTGTTAAGGGTTACATGGGTAACCCCTTAACGCTATTTAAAAGAAAGTTTATTTTACTATAGACATTATTATAATAGCGAAATATTACTACATAGTAAATAGTTTAACGGATCCTTAGAGGATGGGTGGTCCCGAGCATCCTTTAAGTTACTTGTACCTTTCTATTACAGTTCACTTGAGTTGGTTTACATTGTATAAGTATGTATGTCCTGACTCGAGTGCTTTGTGTTTTGCTTTACGCTCGGATGAGACTGAGTGATACAGCATTCAGGACTCACCTATGGAGTTGAAGCTTCACTAGGAGATCCAGCTACCTATTTCACTTTCAGTTATTTAGTTGATTCCAGTTATGTATTCAGCTCTGTACTTGATTATCATATTGTGACTTTTGTTGTATCTTGTTTAACTCTGATATATATTATATAGTAGCTTCATAAACTACTAATTCTTTACTTCCACTGCGTTATATTACTCTGTGTCTGTGACTCTGTGATTTATTTGTTTGCTGTATATTCTGAGATTTGCCAAATTTATTTTTTGATTTGGTATTTTGAGCAGTTCAAGTCCGGCATGTGCGGATGCGAATGGTTGAAAATATCGGGTTGTTACACTTTCTCTTTTGAGCTTTTATTGGTGCAGGAGGATGGTATAGTGCTCTTGTTTATATTTAGGCAAACTTATTGAAATCGTTTATTATTTCTTTCTAAAAAATTATCCACTTTTACTGGTATTGTATGGCCCTCCTTATCTTTAAGAAATAACTATCTTTCTTAAAGTTCTCTAAAGCAAAATTGAAATGGGTCCTACATGGAATTGGTTCATTCTCTATTTATCAGGATCATAAGGTGCCACTTGTTTTTTTCTTACACAATTGGAATGCCAACATCCTTAGCATTTGTTTGTCATGAAACTGGAGGTTAGAAGCAACTTGATAAATTAGTCTACTTACTTTAGGTTTAGAAGACCCTAATTCAGAAATGGTCACCTTGTAGTTATATAGGCTATGTGGGATTTAAAAAGTCCTTTATATGCAAGTTAAGGTGATTTCTTTATATATAAGACAAGGAAAGTCAAATATAGGATATGTGGGTAAGGGTAAATTCTCTATGTCCTTTGTATACAAGCATAAGATAGCACTCCCTAGAGGGGTATGCAATGAAGCGGAGGTTTGAGTCCTCCTTCCAACGCCAAAATGTTAATAAATTTCATTGTTAACCTCGAACTGTGAAGAATAGGCAAAATTTGGTTAGAGATTAATTAAGAAAGTCCTATGTCAACATGTTCAATGGTGAACTCAAAGCCATGTCAAGAATCAAAGTCATTTCATGATTATTGTGCATGAGAACCATAGAATCATAAGTCAAATATCATGACATATGTATGTGTGTCTGATATAAGTCACAAGTCAAGTCACTTTATTGAACATGCTGTGCAATTCCAACTATACAAGCCCTTATTTGCAAAAAGGTCGAACGATAATAGGAATAAGAAATCCATAAATTGATTTAGGTTACAAAATTTAGAAATGTAAGAGAGTGAAAAGAATGAATAGCCCTTTTTTGAGTGATCCTGGGGGTCTATTTATAGGGGGAGATATGCAGCATAGCTGCCACGTGGCTTTCGTAATGCTTGGCTTTCATTATCATTAGCGACATTGATGCCATTCGGCATCCTTTTGGAAGTTGATGATTCACAGTATCTTTGAGGGTTAGTGATTTACGATACCAATGTCAAACTGCAGTTATGCGATATTCCTATCATCTTAACGATATATGGCATCTACATCATACTAGTGGTTTATGATACTTCTTCATGTTTCTGATATTTCACATCCATTGTTACGTTGATGAAGCATGACATACTCTTCATACCGATGACGTATAACCCCTCGACTTTACCGAGATGGACAATATCCTTTATGAACATTACTGATCTTTGGTATTCATGCAGCGTTGATGTCTTATGACACCTTTATATTGCCGATTTTCGATAACCACTTATTTGCTTACCTACAACATCTTTTATTTTACTAATGAAGTGCGGCATTGGTGATATGTGGTATTCTTTCTCACGTAGATGACTTGCGGCATGCTTCTATGTGTTGTTGGTATGCGATATCCTCCTTTACCTATTTTGATGGGATGTGTCATCTTTTGCATTAGTGGAGTACAAAATAAATAATATGCAACATTATCACTAGCTATAAGCTTTCAAGGTCCATCCAATGTGCTCTAAGATGCGTCATCATTTTATGTATGATCCTCTATTTTATCTTCGACATCATGGACTTCGACATGCTGTGTTCATGCTTTCAATATTAGCTCCTTCCTCTTGTATATTTTATTGCCTCTATTTTGACATCCTTATTTTCAACATGCTTTCATATTTTTAGTATCACGATTGTAGTAACGGTCACTTACCTCAGAAGATGGTGGGTGTGCACAATGTATACCATATTTCGCATCTTAGGAGGTTGTGCATGACTCATGCATGAAGTTTGCATCGGATCGACTCGATGGCATTAAAGATAAACAATCTAAAGCATCAAGATGTTGTAGGCCTTTTCTTATAGTCGATCAGAGTATGAAGCAGCTTAGGAGGAAGAGGGTAAATCTTGTAAGGTTCAATGGAGTAAAAACAAAGTGATGGAACTTGGGTAACAATGGAGAGCATAAGGATCGCTTATCTGAAGCTCTTTCCTTAGTGAGATTCCATTTATCGTATTTATTCTCACATTTTGTAGCTTATATAGACTGTTATTGTAATTGTTTGCTATGTTTGTTTGATTATGCATGCTTTATATTGCCTGTGCATTTTGGTTATGTTTGATTAACATTGGCATTTTGAGGGCCAGATTTTTAGTAGAGGAGAATGTAATGATCCATATTTTTATGTATCGGAGGATTTTAAGAATATTATTTTCATAGCCAAACAACCTTCTGTGAGGGTAAAATTTTGAAAGTACTATGTTTTAACCCACAAGTTAACTGTGGATAGTTCTAAATCTGAAATCTTATGATGGCTATAACTATTGATAGAAGTCTAATTGGATCCTTAAACTTGTTCCAAATGAAAGTACAATAGTGTCTCTTTCCGTAGAGTGGTCATAATACATGTTTGGTAGTTTAAGAGATATCATTGTTTTGTGTTACATAATTTTTAAGTAGATAGCCTATGCCCATAAATAGGCCCACTAACCAAGTTCGACAATTGTTTTAATTACAAGCACTAGAGACCACCATTAATCACTTTTCTTCTTTTTAAAAACATAATAAATCCTCCATTAAACCTATCTCCTATTAATCCATCCTTAATTCATACAAAATTAAGATAAATCAAGGGATCAAGAATAGATTATAAAGGGAATAGTAAGAGATTATTAAATAATCATTTATGGGGCTTGTTATTTCGGATCTACATCTAGGAGGATTGGATTTTCATTTAACTTTTGAATTTACATCAATTTCACACCAATAGAGTGATTTATCATTTCATGGCCTCTATATATGTTTATATATGGCTAAAGCTTGTTTGGAATTCACTTTTATACTTAAAAGTAGGATTTTGGACTGATTTGGATTTGAGAATGATTTGCAAAGGAATTTAAATCATTTTAAAGTGATTTTAACATGTATATCCAGAATTTGAATGTTAATATGAATGCTCGATTATGATATAGATGTACAATGATTTCTATGATATGATAAGATGCTTGTTTTGGTTGTTTGGATGTTATGACTGCATGTTTGAATTGGATGAAACCCTTATTGAAGCAGATTAAGGTTGTATCATTCTATTAGCAAGGGGATTCGTGTAGATGATGTAGCTATATGTTTTCTCTTCGATTCAAATACAGAAAGGATAGAAGATCCACAACAATAGTATAATCTTGGTGGATTAGCTCTAAAATGTTTGGAGTCAGATCGATGCAAAGGAAGTACGTGCTAATCGAAGTAGTCGGATCAGATATGGATCATATAAGAATTAGTCATAAAATTACTTAGCCATAATTTGGCTAAGTGAAGATTGATCGATGACAATTCATATCGATCGGTATCGACTCGTATTGTTGATGTGATGGCAAGAAAGGCTCAAAGCAAGTGAAAAAAACGATGAATTCAAGGTTCTGGCATATTGGCTCTGAGGCAGGCACAAGAAGGAATTCGAGAAGAATTGATCATCAAATAAAGCTTGTAAGATGCATAAATGCTTAGCCAAAAAGTTGGCTAAGTATAAAATAAACTCTATCGGTGTCGACTAGTGGATTTCTAGCAAGCGCACGAGACAGCTTTTAGGGCGCTTGGTGATTGGATGTAGCAAGTTTTGAGCATGAATGAGGCTTTCACCTTGATCGGTATTGACCTGGGCATCTTTTGATTTACGCAAGGCAAACGCGATGACTATTACGGACTTAGCATGGGGATGTTTCCAAGCTAGGTAAATCAACCAATGTGAATATAGAACTTTGTCTAATAGATGACTTTAGTGATTTAGATCGAGTACTTTATTTGGAAAGTGGTAGTAGCATCTAGTGATCAATCGAGCAGGCAAGTTTAGAGTGGTAATGACTTGCGGAGTAGAAAAAAGTGGTGATTCTACCATCAGTATGTATGCCAAGGGATCGTAGGACAACTCGAAGGTTATGATGTGTCCTCATAAAGCAGGAATAGGTGAGGACACTTATCTAGGGTAGTGTGTACTCGTGTCTTTGGACATTTGCGTGTGTCTATTTCCTTCCCACCTGGGTGAGCATGGATTCCAGCAATGTTTATCCTTAATGTCGACTAATCACCAACCAACTGCAATGGTCTGTCATATATCCAACGACATTTGAGTGTGAGATGGGAGAATTTCTGATAGTTGCAATATTTGCGATGGAGGTCATGTGATGTAGGTATTATCAAGTTAGATACCATGACATCCTATATTGTACATAGAGTAGTAGTACACCCATATGATAGTAGATTTGCATATAATGTGTTTATGTGCTTAACTTGATCGATGTAGGGACATGTCAGGTATGATTCTTTATTCATTTGTTCTTATTTTCGATATATCCATTTTTCATATCTATTTTGAGATTTTAGATCGCTCATACCAGACTTTTGTTTAACCCCAGCTTAATTATATTGCTTTCTTATCTGCTCGGGTACACTTAAATGACTAAATTGAGAGACTAACATAAAATAGCATAAGGTGCTATGTTGAGGACAAGCAGAAGGCTGATGCTTTCTTATATATCTATACTTGGAGCCATTATCGCTTATATTATTTTGTGCAATACTATGGAGTTATGTTAGTACTAATTATATTTAGAGACATTTAACTTAAGAGTTTATTCGATTCTTATGTATAAACTCTATTTCAATGCCTTTACAATCTGATGAACTTACTTCCCTTTGATATGTTGTTGATTTCCAGTTCATTCGATTGTCCTACTATCTCGCCTACTTTACATCTATTTGTTATTATAATTTTTTATATTTTCTATGAGATGTTCTACAGGTTTTTATATGCTTGTTATAGTATGAACGTTTGACTGCTTCGCTCCATCAACTGTGTGCCAATGAAGTACACTTATTGTATCAAATATTTGTATATTGCGTACCAAAGGTAGCGGGAGGTTGTACTAAGGTTTTAGTTTTTTAGGCTACTCTTAAATTTTCCTATTATCATAACATATGCATTTATTGTTTGTTTTCATTGAAATAGATAGATTTGGAAAGGCTAATCATCTAGTGGCCATGATGGAAAATATTTCAAAGCTTTCTTCCACCGGTAAAAATGCTATTAGCATTTTGACTGATTAATGTCTAAAGGAACACTGATTTAGCATAATTAGTCCATTTTTATGATGACCCGCTAATTTAAAAGTCTAAAATCAATTATAAATGACGTTAATACGCTTACAACTAATTTCGGATATTAAAAGCAATGGACCATAGGTAGATAAAAATTAAATAATCTAAAATCATAAATAATAAAATGGAAATACTTCACAGTGGAATCGACATTAATATAAATTAATATTAACTCAATTATACAGTTATTTTACATCATTACAATGGTTAATATTTTAGTACAACAGTTAATATTTTAGTACAACAATTATCAATTATCATTAATTCATAGATAATATAACCATGGTATAGATGAATATAGCAAATCAGCTATTATTGATATAGCCTAACAGTCCATATCTTCCATTCCTTCTTCTACTCTTATCTGCAACTTTACAGCTGAATAGATATATAAGATAAAAAGAAAAAAAAGGTTTCAACTATGTATTAGACTGCACCAATTTTTATACACCTCAACCAAACGTATGAGTACGGTGGCTTCTACATAGAAATAAACTACATATGTACCACTTTTGGAGGATCGAGCCCACATAGTTCTATTTCATGCTCTTCTCCTGCATCCAAATGCTTGTTGATTTATAAAAACCATTGCAACCATTCAACCATCGCATCCATTCAACTATCGTAACCAATGTAATCATTGCAATCAATGCAGAAAACTATATCAATGCAATCAATACATTCAATACAATCAATGCAACCACTACAGTCAATGTAATCGGTTGAAGCAGAAAACTATATCTCTACTAATCAATCACAACAGATCATCACATGAGGCAAAAACAACAATAGTAAACTTACCTATTAAACTTCACTTACATTTGACAGTATAAAATAAGAAAATAATAACAACATAAATTTACTTAAATTCGTACTAATCATCCATTATAGTTACACTTCACAATGTAAGTATAAATCATCAAATGTATATTAATCATCCCATAATAGTCTCAAAACATAAATCGTCAAATGTGTACTAATCCGAACAACATTAGTAACACAAACACTAACACAATATAACCATAGTCAATTACGTATAGCATAGTAATAATGGCAACACATCCAATTATGATATCATCGTTATAAGTAACTTATGTTAAAAATTAAAATAACCGTTGATCATATATTACACCCATTCAAAACTTCATACTTTTAATCATAGTTTTCTTTTAAGTATAACAACATTATACTATTGATTATTATAGACTCACGTTTTTAATAAATTTGAAAACAAAAATAATTCTCTAAAATTGATAATACACTTCAAAATACTTTGTTGAAATCTCATTACTTTAAATCTTTTCGAACAATATATTTTATCAAAATTTATAATTTTATCATATTACCTTTCAAATTAACAGTATTATTAATTTACGCCAAAGTAATTCACATTGAATCTCTTTAATATACTCCAAAATCAGTTTGAAATATGCTAAGAAATCAACATTTTTCCATTTATTTCAAAACAATGTAATATTCACTCAAAACATTATTATTATAATTTATAAAATCTCACTTCATTGAATAAAAACAATAAACATTTTATTATTTATAAAATTTCACTTCATTGAATAAACTCTCATGGCAGACTACCCCATCGTACCTTCCCCATCCATCATACCTTCCCTACTCATCAACCCTCCCATCGAACCCACCCTAAACACCATGCCTATCACATCGACCATCACCCCTCAACAACCATCCGCTCCGCCTATGCCTCATGACCCACCCTCGAATACTATCCAGCATCCCCCAACTGTAGAGGTCTCCACAACCACTAGTCTCCATAACATTATTCAACTGGAATGGACTTCCTTATTTAAGCATAAACCAAGAAATGCAGGAAAGTACATCTTGATTGATATGAGGCCGTTGTTCTATGGCGATGCTATGGAGCACACTGATGAGATTGTTCATACAGGCTCTCTACTGTGGAGTGATTATTTAGTAGGTTTCTTCCTCGATAAACCACTATCCTTCACGATGATAGTTCAAAAATTGAAGGCTCTTTGGAGGCTGAAAGGATTTATAAAGGTAAAGTATAATGTTGTTATATTCCTATTCCTTCTCTCTTGCCAAGACGATAGAGACAAAATATTGCAAGATGGCCCTATCGTAATGAAGAACAAGTTGTTTATAATCAAGCCATATGATTCAAAAGTCAGTAACGTTTATGGCAGCGTGCCTTCAGTGCCCGTATGGGTTCATTTACATAACATTCCATTGTTTGCTTAGTCACAGCTCAGAATTAAATGGTTATTCAACAAGATATGGAAGCTTCTATGTGTGGACGAGATGGTAGAGAGACTAGAAAGATAGAGTATGCTAGATGCCTCATAGAGGTGAATCCAGAATGTGAACTTGTTAATGACTTCACGATAAAATTGGTGGATGGAGGTATGTAGAAAATATATGTAAAATATTTGTTAAAGCTTGCTATTTGTTGCAAGTATAGATCTTTTGGCCACACTACAGTCACCTATAATATAACTGTTGAAAACAAGGAAAATAAACATGAAGTGAAGGAGGAAGTCAAGGCAGATGAAATGAAGCTGGGAAGAATTAATAAACATTTAAAGGAAGACAAGGGTATACTTGCTCAAAAATGGAAGAGGGTAAGTAGATACAAGATGAAATATTAGGAGAAAAAAAGGATCATAAAGGAGAAAAGTGGAACTATTGGGGGAGGTTTAAGTAGGAATAGTATCATACTAGAAAAGGAAGCATCGGTTGTAGGAAGAGTTAGCAGTCTAGAGGAGGGTGAAATTTGCTTAGATAACGAATTAGAGAAGGGGAAAGGGAATAGTGTTGATGTTCAAAAAGATGAGGAGGATAGGAATGAGGATGCTAACCAAATAATGACCAATAAAGGCGTTCATAGACATATTGGATTTGATGATGGACAGAAAGACAACAAGACTAATAAAGCAGAGGCAAAGGAAGGAAATGATATAGATTCAAATGAAAAAATGAAAATGGTAAATGTTTTAAAAATACTCCAAAAAATGGTAGTGGAAGTAACGCAAATCATACAACAATTAGCAATAGATTTGAAGTGCTAATGATAGAGCATGGAAGTTTGGAAAATAATGAAGATGATATGGTGACTGAATTAGATAATGCTGAAGCAATTAGTAATGTTGATGTTGATGTCATAACAGCAGAGGAAAAAGGAAAAAAAGTGGACTAAAAACATGGAATGTAACTCAAGGGCAATACTCAAATCCATGATATGTGTAATACTCAGTATGAAAAAAGCCAATTTAAAGATGTAAATGGTCAAAAGAAAATGATAAGGCAAACAATCAACACAATCTGGAAGTGGAAATAATGAAAGACAAACAACAAAATGGTCAAAAAAAAATACAACATGTCAAGAAATCAACCTTGTGCACGTGCACAGCCGAACTGTCTCAATTCCAAGTTCAACCTCAACACACCCCACCACCCCTGGCGTGCCTGAACCACTCTCACCACTCCAGACTCCACCCTCATCATCTATACCAAGTTCATCTAATTCCCTCCACCTGGCTAAATCAAGTTCTCCATTCTATTCGATACCCACTTCAACTCTCGAAACATTACACCCTACAGACTCAAATGTTCTCCCAAGTAAAGATAGTAGTGAATTGTCGACTTTGCACTCCTATGTCCACATCAAACCAACCCCAGCTTACAAACCACCACTTAACCATGCTACCCACCAAGACAAATTCAACCCCGACCAACTGGAAACCAACCACAGTCGAGTTGCATCGACCCCAACCAGAGGAAGTAAAATCAAGAATGATGAGATGAATATGCCTTCTCAGATTCACCTCATTCTGAATCCATTCCTATCTATGTGAAATCAAATCGAGCAGTGACTAGGAAAATGAAATTTTACTTGCCCAATGCCATTGAGTTTAATCAATTACACAAAGAATAGGAGTTTGGAATATCAGGGGTGCCTACTGTTTGTACCAAAAATGGGCACAACACTCTTCGGAAGTTTTTGAAGAGATAAAAATGAAGAAGATAAATTTATAAATAGATTATCTAACAAAAACTCCTAAATCTGATAAGTAAAAGCAAAGACACAAATGATTTAGAGAGGTTCGGCGTATTGCATACGTCCACTATGAAGTTTTTATGACTTTATTGATTCTCTTTCAACGATTACACTTGATTACAGCGAACAACAATGGATTACAACTTGAAATTCGAGTACAACGGCAAGATTAGGATGAAAGCTCGGTCCGACAGAGTCTGGACGCTTGAAATCCACAAGATCCCTTTTCTGTAGGCTCTTGGGCTCTATTTATAGGCGTATGAGGCTGATATTTCACTCAAACTTTGTAAGACTCCTTCTGGCATGTGACTGGGCCCACACGATCAATCCTGGGTAGTTTCGTATCGATCAAGATGACGCCCAATGGGGTCGAAACTTGGTGGGAACATTCGTTGGCTTGTATGTAATCTCCTGTGAAAATTTCATGGCATTTGGACTTGTGGATCTTGAGTTATGATCGATACGAGTTGATGATCTTCGAAATGCTGTCCGGTTCGAATCCATGGTTTCGAATCGATTTGCTTTGAATCGATTGTGCACGTGATGACGCGGTGACGTGGGGTGCATTCCTTGCACCGATCCACCTTTCGTTCCGAGTTGACCGAGTCGTTTCCCTGAACTTCGCCTCGTTTGTATCGATGACCATTGAGTATATCAGATCGATGGAGGTACTCTAGTTCGTATCGGTAGAGGTGGCCTTGTTCGCATCCATCGAGCCAGTCCTTGTTCGTATCGATCAAGGTTACTACAACTTGATGGATACGAACAAGCAATATTATGATTGATTCGAATAAGTGACAATGCTACTTGGCTCAATGGATATGAATAGTGATTGTTCAATGGATATGAAGTATGGCTATCTGATGGATACGAACTAGTGAATTCCGATGGATACAAATATGATTCTCCAGTCGAAGGATACGAAGTAGGCGATAAACGATCGACACGAAGTGAGGTCGTCTGGTGGGTACAAGACTAATCGATGCAAAGCTCACGGATACGAAGATGTGGCCATTCTAATCGATGTAAAGTCGATGGATTCGAACTAAAGTCTACTGATGGATGCGAAGTGGTGTCGTCTGATCGGTGCGAACGCCATCGTTTCGAACTGATGTTGTTGATGGATGCGAAAACAGGGATATCTCCTCCAACTTGCATCGATTGTAACTAGAGCATACAGACTCGGATTGACTTGAAACTTGGAATGCTGGCTTTTATGGCTTCGCTTGTCGTGATTTTTCAATTGTAGCCTGATCCGGACTCGAAAAAAATTCATCGATATCCATAGCGAACCAGTGCGTACTCGATATCTGGGATGAATGATCCCTAATTCTTAATCAGTCGCTTGATATCTCAGCCTTGCCGAAAGGCGGAATAACATTTGCCCCCCAAAGTATGTCTTGTTGAAACATGGCGTGCTTTGAAAAGCTGCAGTCTTCATTCTGAACAGTTATCATTTTTCCGTTGATGGTTGTAACCTTGCGTTGCTGTAACTGATTGTTGCATGATAGCTATTAGCTGTTTGTCGCCATAATCGTTATTAGATGGATATCCAATTCCTATGAATGTTGAAAATTGAATATTAGTTCGACATATATGTGTATATGTTAACCTGACTCTCGTTAACGTTGCACGTTCACGAGTCGTTATCAGTTTTCTCGTGTCGAGTTCCGTATCGATCCTCTCCTGAACCGATATGAAACTCGTGTTATAAGAACGCTTGACGGTTGTTTTTGGATGCTCCTTCGTATCGATCCTCTCCTAAATCGATATAGAAGTTTGAAAGGTTTCTCTCGCATTGATGGACTTTGCATTCGACGGATGCGAATCTAGAATTTCTTATCGATATGCATGAGCTATGATGGATACGAAACTAACGTTCGCATCGATGGTTTTCAGGAGCTTCAGCAGGTCCTCATGAAGCGATTTGTATCGATGAAGCATTGTGTTGTGGATTCGACTAGCCAGTTCGTACCGATGGGTACAAGCATTTGGGGGTCGTGCATCGATGGATTCGAACAGTATAGTTCGCAATGATGGACCGTGGATGGAGTTGCAAACTCGTCGATACGAATAAAGGTTTCGAATTGACGAAATCCAATGTCCTCAGAGTTATCTTCATTGTGCACTTCGTATCGATGGATCTGCCGACCATTTCGTCTCGATGAAAGCCTGGGCTGATAGATTCGACTAGAGCATTCGATTCGATCCGATGGCTGACCTGCAGTGACCGGTCATGTTGACCAGGAGGCGAATCGTTTTTCCTTCACAATTTGGTCCATATAAATACCAAGGGCTCGGCCATTTTTCACTTTTTACATTTTACCGTTGCCTTCCTTATTTCCTGCATTCGCATCAATCCACAAGCTTGGGAAAAGTAGAACCGCGCTTCGCCTTCGAATCGATCAAATGCAACCTTTTAATCCTTCGAATTCCAATTTTAATCTAGGTAATTAATCAGCTACGACTATATCCAAGAGACGGAGTTTGAATCTCAGATCCATCCCATCTTTGCCGATTAACAATTCTGGCAATCGTTAAGGCCGGATCTGGGCTAGAGCATGGTCGAGGGTGGCTATGGCGATGCCTATGTTGATTGGAGAAGGAGTGTAGAGAAAAAGGGTTCGATCCTTGCTTCGTGTTGATCATAAGCGGCAACGTCTGAATCGATGTAGATGAAAAAATGGTATTTTGGAGTTCATATCGATCTTGGAAACGTTAAGTGGAATGACGTGGTTCGCATCGATTGAAGATGGCGAGATATCATATCGACCTGTGACGACCGATGTGTGGGCTCGCTCTACACGATCGGTACGAAAACAATAGGCTAATGATCGATGCGAAATCTCATTTCTGGAGGTCGATACGAAACCCAAATCGTTGATCGACGTGATGTCAAGTGTTTCAGTTCGATTCGATTCGATACACACACGTACGATCGATGCGAACCGTATCGATTCGAATGTGATCGATATGAAATCTGAGGCTTCCTCGATCGATTTGAACTAGGACATTAATGATCGATTCAAAGCCACCGGCCTTGATCGATTCCGAAGATGGACATTATTGATTGATACGAAGTGGATTCCCCTTGATCCATCCTAGCTTGAACCCTGATGGATACGAATATGTGAACAATCGATAGCATGACTCCGATGAGCTTCATTCTTGCATATCTGGACTTAACTGTTAAACTGCACATTTGACTGCCTTTCGAAGCTCGTCGATGAAACTGTAACTTAACAAAATGACAAGAAATTTTAAATCGGATCGATTGCTGACATCGGGATGGTACGGTTGTAACGGTCAGTGATGACGGTCATTCCAACTGGATTCCAAAGTTTTCGTCGTTTGAATACTTCCTTTAACTCTGTAGAATCTTTTCAAGTAACGCACAACGCTGCACTGCACAACACACACTTTACACGGGGGAACGCATGGGCTCTTTATCGTCTAATGATGATTTTTCATGAGTTAGTTAGTTATGGAACCTTCAAGCTTGCAGCCACAGGAAACTCAAAGTCTAATTCCTCCTTCAATCGAGATACCGGCCATCGAGGCTGAAGTTATCGATCCAGCCTCGGACGGAGCACCTGACGCATCTCTCATCAATAGTCCGCCAGACTCTATTCCATCCAATATTTCTGAAGACATGTTAGGGAGAATATGTCTTAGGCATGGCTTATCGATGGATGATGTGCTACTACCGGGTCCTAATGATAGGCCGCACTGCCTTCCGGAAGGGTATACCGCACTCAACCGTCATGCATGCACAATCGTGACACTTCCTCCGTTTAATCAATATATCTGAGAAGTGTTGTCTTTCGTCGAAATCGCTCCATCTCAGTTGCATCCGAACGGACATGCACTGCAAAATAGCATGTTCATAGTATTTATGGAGTATCTCTATCGACCACCGCTCCCGGCTGAGATTAGATATTTATTCAACTTCAAGAGTCAGATAGATAGCCCATCCTTTGCGTTCCTAAAGGCAGTAAGAAATTGCCAAGTAGTTACGGGGTCTTGGACTAGGCTGAGCTATTTCAAGACGGAGTGGTTCTATGTCAGATGCCCCCAGGATTCGCCAGCCGATGGCTATTCAGACGTGAGTATTGCTATCTTCTCGAATACCTGATAAGATGTTATAGCTGAAGTCAAACTCATATTTCTTTTTCTTTACAACGATAATTCAGCGACCTGAAGGCGCTTATTACAGGGAGATAGTTCGTGTTCTCCAAGAAGTACCAAGCGAAGAGAGACACATCGATTCGGTCTTGACGGATAGAAACCTGAGAATCCTTGGGCTGATTGAGCGGAAACAAAGTATAAGACCTGAGGGGATGCTAAGGGTTAGCTCGAAGAAGCGAGTTAAGCGCCCGACATCCAAATTCTTTGTAATTGAGGAAGCTGATTCTGAGAGAATCCAAACTGACGACGAACCTTTGGTCAGGCCTACGGATGTCATCTAGGATTCTGAAGAAAAGGGAAAAGGCAAGGCTGCCGCTTTTAAATGTCCCAGATCTAAGAGATGGAAATCTGTGGTTATGTCTCGGCCCGCTTCCGAAATTATAATCTCAGAGGCTTCTCCCCCGCGAGTGGAGAATCTCTTTGAAAGGCTCGTCGATCTCCCAATTCCGGACGATGTGTCCTTCCAACATGATGCCAGATTGGATGAACTTCATAATGCTTTAGATTTAAGCGAGTCTCTTCCCACTAGCGTGGTCGACACTTCCGGTTGGTCGTTGGGTTGCACACACATATACACTTCATGGCACTACACGATTTACGACCGTAAGCTTTTCACTTTTGGAAGATACTGACTCTTTTCTTGCTCTACTTTACAGATACCATGTCTGGTCGAGGCTCAATGCATGGTAGTTTACGAATACATGTCGATCTTCGTTATACTACGAATCGCGTAGGAGAGAAGGAAACATGGACTATGATCAGGAGTACTCCAGTCAGGAACGATCTGACAGAGATAAGGGGTATGTGCACCGGTCTCGATCTCGCTCACCTCCTCCTAGAATTTCTGTACAGCCTCCGGTCCATATTTCACGACCTTCAAAGGCTCCACGGCACATGCCATCTTCCCAATCGTCCAGGCCTGAAACTCAACGTGGACCCGAGATAGTGGCCCATACAACAACAGAGCAGGTACTGACCATGCCTTCGGGGGATGGAGCAATCAAGCTTGCTCAGCTGAAAAAGGATTTTTCCCGATATTTGTTGACAGATACATATTCCCCTCGCATTTGAAGAGAATTCCAGCGTCGGTCGAGAACACCATTCACGACTATGTCACAGATATCTTCTTTCAATATAAGGAGTGGTCAAAGACTGTGAAAAAAGCGTCAAAGTGGCTTTTGACCGGGCTGCCACAATCGAAAAGCTGGAGAGGGAGCTTGGCCAAAAAGACTGAATCATTCAAGTGCTCAATGTTGAGGTCGAGTCTTCTCGAAAATATGAGATAGAAGCTCTCAAGAAGGCCGATGATGCCCACGCGGCGACGGATAGAATGAGGCAAGAACATTACGCCATGGTGGAGGATATGGGCCATAGGAACACCATCGTTACTGCTGAGCGGGATGCAGACCTCAAGGAGCTCAACGAACTCAGGTCTAAGTTCTCTGAAATTACAAAAGAGAGGGATGCTGCTAATGTTTCCGTACAAGAAGCGTGCAATCAAGCGGTGCTGCTTCAAAGGAAGAGAGACGCGGCTATGGAAAAAGTCTGCAAGGTAGAGGTTAAGGTCGAAGAGAGGGTTCGACTAGCGGAGATCAGGCTTGAGGCTGACATAGAGGAGCTTCTCGTCACTTATAATGCCAATGTGCTGAGACATAGAAATCTGGCTTGGCTCGATGATTACTCAACACATCTCTATAACGCCTAGAGTCCGCTGGTTGAAGAGGAGAAGGTGGTGTAGTTGGGTGGAGCCTTTGACGAATTTGAGCTGGAGAACCGCATACTGAATGAGGATGAAAAGAAGGTTCTTCACGACTCTATGATTTCTCATGCAAGAGAAAGGCTTGGCACCCAGCACCGGGAAGCTGGCGAAGGCTCGGGCATTTAGCACCTTGTTACAAGCTCCAAGACTATTACTTCATCTCAATCCGGGCCTATTCCAGTGATTGAGCCTCAGCCCGTCCCAGCTTACGACCCAAGACAGCCACGTCTATCTCTTACAGGGAGCATTCTTCTAAAGCTGTCCAGCCGACTGCGGGACAAACTGAGGAAGGTGCTCTAAACAAATCTCATGCGTATTCGAAATGAAGAAACTGACCAGATGTGTGTACTAACAACTTCTCTTTTTCCTTGTCGAGTGACTAAAGTTACATTGATAGCGCCTCCTGCAATCCAGGAATCACATCAAGTGCAGGAGGCCATCATTACCGAGGCGACCACCACGACAACGGTCGTGCCCATTGAAGTAACGCAAGGGAGCTTAATCTCTTTTGATGAGTAGATGATGAACGAGCTCTTAGGCCGACAAAGTGACCCCTTCGCGGACTTACCATTTGTCATCAGCGGATTCGTGCCCGCTTCTGGTGCCTCAACGCATAATGCTACTGCCCCCAGCGAAGCTCGATCCGCTCGTGAGGAAGAGATACTGGCTGAATTCAATGCCGAGTTGGAGGCAACGACACACGGTGCTAGTTCAGGGGGTGGAATGTCGACGCTTGGCCCAACTCCACTCATAATGATATCCCACAGGGGTACACTCATTGATACTAGTGTATCCATTCTGCCCCCGGCTGTAGATTCGGTTCTTCCGACTCCTCCTGCATAAAGCATCCATATAGAGACAAGTTCGGAGGAGGAGGTTGACATCATGCCTTCGTTTGGAGACGATCCGCTAAAGAGTAAAGGCTCAAAGCGGAAAATCATTAGTGGCTCTGGCCAGTCCACACTTAAGAGGAAGCCAAACAAGGCCAAGGAGTAGATAGGCCTCTCCGGCGCAAATTTTTAATAGCTAGGAACTTGTCTTCTCTTTCTTTTTTATATATAGGCCGTGTATAGATGCGGGTTCGACCCCTACTAGTAGGAATTTTTTGGAAGAACTTGTACATGAGACTTCGCTTTTGATTAGTTGAAATGAAAATTTGTTTTTTGGCATCAACTTTTATTCATGTCTTTTATACTTAAGTGTTGCAGCATTTGAATCTCGATTTCGTGTACTCATGGAGTTTCAACTCTTGAGTTGAATTCATTTTACTTGCCAAGTCTGAAAATCATGAGCACAGGTTGTAACGGGAGATTAAGTTGGCCTCTTGGCGTTGCATTGCCTCGATCAATGATCAACACTTAAGCTTTGCCCCCTGTCTAGGGGATATGTTATAAAGATCGGCTAGAGATCACCAATTGTCTCTACCCCCTCGGGTTTAGAGCCATTGGATCGATGCTAAAATAAGTGAAAGTCGAGCGCTCGAATCATGCTCGCTTATTCATAAATAGTCACGTCCACACCATGGGGATCAGCACTTGTACTTCGGTGATCAATCACGCCTATTGAAGTTTTTAAATACACGTCCACGCTCTAGGGACATAGGTTAGTTTATGATCAATAGTCTAGCTCGCACTCCAAGAACTTGTAGACTATCGACGTTTGTAACACATTTTGCATTCCAGGAACTTTGACTTAGTACTTATGCTCCAATTCACGCTTTGGTAATGTAGAGTTAGCGTTTATGCTCCGGTTCGCACTCCGGGAACCTAGAGTTGATGTTTAAACTCCAATTTGCGCTCTAGGAACTTGGAGTTGATGTTTGTACTATGGTTCTCACTTCGGGAACCTAGAGTTGACGTTTATACTCCAATTCATGCTCTAGGAACTTAGAGTTGGCCGACAGATGGTCAGTCACATCCGTTTAGGCTTTTTAGGTGTTCGTTCACACTCTGGGAACGATGGATTTATCAGGATCGTGGATGGTCGGTTCACATCCACCCCAAGTTAAAAAGTGAGGTCGTTAGATGGACGGGTCCATCTTCCTCGAACTTGGTCAGGATATGGTCGCAGTCGTTAGGTGGATAGGTCCACCCTCTCCAAAACCGTGTTTGGGAGTTTTATGCTCTAGCTTGCACTCTGGGAGTTTGGAGTTGATTGAAGGATTGTCGCGTATCAATCCTTTTTGATTTTAGTGTAGTGACATGCCCCCGAGCTCGAGTTGCACTTAGTGAGTGACTGGTCGTATCACAGTCACTCCCTATTTGAATATTACATCGCATGATGCAATTCAGCTCTCCGTGCATCTTCATGTTGTATGTCATATTCAATAAATCACAGCTCTGGCTCGACAAGATGGCATTTTATTGCTAAAATGAGAAAATACGGCGAAGTCAGTTACCTTATTACAAATTCAAATTTCGAAATGAGGAAACAAATTGTAAATGAAAAAATAGACTGAAGTAAATAAAGCCTGTCGTGTGTTGTAGCGACGGAGACTCTCGCTATTCCAGGCTCTTGGCAAAGTAAGACCGTCAACGGTCGATAACTTGAACGTGCCGTCTCCGAGTTTCTGTGCAATCACATATGGTCCTTCCCAATTTGGTCTCATGTGTGCAGGAACCGGATAGATTCTCTTAAGAACGAGATCGCCGAGTTCAAAGGTTCGAGGCCGAACCTTCGCATTGTATAATCGGGCGACTCGACTTCGATATGCGGCTGCCCTCAAATTAGCCTTTACCGCTTCTCATCCAGTAGATCCAAAGATTCAGCAAGTAATATGGCATTTTTTTTCGGATCATAGTATGTCACACGATGAGAAGATACTTCCATCTCAACTGGAACAACGGCTTCCGAACCATAAAATAGAGAAAATGGAGTGTGTCCGGTATTGGACTTGTAGGTCGTTCGATAAGTCCATAAGGCCATAGGAAGTTCATCAACACACTTTCCCCCGGCCTTTTCCAGTCGCTTCTTCAGAATATATTTGATAACCTTATTAACAGTTTCAACTTGGCCATTCGCCTGAGGGTGTGCAATTGCAGAGAATTTCTTGTGGATATGAAATCGTTGGCAGAAATTCTTGAATTCAACACTGTCGAATTGGGCCCGTTATCAGTGATAATGGTATATGGGAGACCAAATCGATAGATAATGTTGTGAACTACGAAGTTGATTACTTTCTTCGTCATGATTGTCGCAAGAGGTTCAGCTTCAGCCCATTTAGTAAAGCAGTCGACTGCGACGATGGCATACTTTGCTCCACCTTTGGCAAGGGTAGAGCACCAATGATATCGTACCCCATACTGCAAACGGCTAGGGACTGACCATTTGGGTTATCTCAGCAGGTGGGGCTCTCGGAATTCGAGTATGTTTCTAGCATTTATCACATTTCCTTGCATAGTCGGCCAGTGATACCTATATCGAAGTACTTTCTTAGCGAGTCCTTGCCTCCCGGTGTGATCGCCATATTCTCCTTCATGCACATCATGTTACACTCGTTTGATTTCATCGTGCGCGATGCATCGGAGGAGAGGAACAGTATATCCTCTTCTATACATGACTCGATTCTGTATGGTAAACCGTGAGGCTTTTCGAAGAATCTGTCTTCTCTCACTTCTGTGCTCAAGCAGCGTTCCATGCCCGATATAGTTTTAATACAGAGTCATCCATGACTCCCTACTGGAAGTAGCCTCAAATACGAAGTCGGTCTCCATCTGATCGATGCTTGGGGAGGACAAAGTTTCAACGGGAATGAGTCCCATCTGCTGAGTTTCGCCTGTACTTTCTAGCTTCGCCAATGAATCAGCCTTCTGATTATGCTCATGGGGTATGCAAAAAATGGCATAGTAATCAAACTGATTAAGTACTTCTTGGACTCGAGCTAGGTAAGCGGTCAGTCTTCGATCCTTGGCCTGATATTCACCCCGAACCTAGCATACAAGTAATTGGGAATCATAGTAAAATTCCACAGCAATAATTCTCAAGTCACTGGCTAGTTTCAACCCGGCAAGCAAGGCTTCATACTCGGCTTCATTATTGGTTGCACGGAACTCAAATTTCAATGCGTAGCGTATGGATCGGCCCTCGAAAGTACTACCCCAGCACCTGAGCACCGATCATTGGATGCACCATCGGTATGCAGCTTCCAAATGTATTCGGGAGATTTACTGGTTTCGGGCAAGTCCTCTGGAACGGTGAACTCGGCTATGAAATCTGCTAGGACTTGTCCTTGAATAGCTCTCCTTAGAGTATAAGTGATATCAAACTGACTCGGTTCGATGTTCCACTTGAGTAACCTATCAGACGTCTCAGGCCACGTAAGGGTTGTCGTAACGGCTGATCGGTGTACACAGTAATAGGATGAGCTTGGAAATATGGACGGAGCTTCCTTAAGACAATAACTAGGCAATAATCCAATTTCTCTATCTTTGGATAGTTTCTTTCAGCTTCGGTTAGCCGCTTGCTAACATAGTAGACCGATTTCTGTACTCGGTCTTCCATCCGAACTAAAGCAGCACCGATCGCATTTTCTAATACTGCCAGATAAAGATATAACTGCTCGTGGTTGATAGGCTTTGATAAAATCGGCGGTATGGAGAGATGTTGAACCAGTGCTCTGAATGCACCTTCACATTCTGTGGTCATTCAAAGTTCTGCTTCCCTTTTCGGATCAGATCGAAGAAGGGGATGCATTTGTCTATGGACTTTGAAATGAACCGGCTTAACACTACTACCTTCTCGTTGAGACTCTGGACTTGCTTGATGGTCCTCGGAGTTTGTAGATTTCTGATCGCCCAGATCTTTTCAGGATTTGCTTCTATTCCTCGAGCATTGACGATGAACCCAAGGAATTTTCCAAATATGACTCCGAAATGACACTTCAACGGATTGAGCTTTACCTGTATTCTCGAAGAACGTTGAACATCGATCCCAAGTCTTTGATGTTATCAGTGGAGAATCGCGACTTGACCAGCATATCGTCTACATATACTTCCATAGTCTTCCCGATCTGGTTGGCGAACAACCGGTTGACTAGACGTTGGTACATTGTTCCAGCATTCTTAATTCCTAAAGGCATGACTCTGTAGCAGTAGAGTCCCAGATCCGTCACGAAGCTGGTATGTTCTTGGACGGGCAAATGCATGGGTATTTGATTGTAACCGGAATAAGCATCCATAAAAGATAACAATTCATGTCCGGCCATTGAATCTACAAGCCGGCCAGCCCGGAGAAGTGGAAAAATGTCTTTCGGGCAAGCTTTGTTTAGATCAGAATAATCAACACATGTCCTCCATTTTCGATTCGGCTTTCAGACAAGTATGGGATTGGATACCTACTACGGGTATAGAGCATCTCGGATAAACCCATTCATTTTCAGCATATCGACCTCTTCTTTAAGGGTGGCAGATCTCTCTGGATCCATATCATGCCTTTTCTGTTTGATTGGGATACACTGCGGGTCAATATTCAGAGTGTGGCTTACGATGTCTGGCGAGATCCCACACATGTCAGAGTGTGTCCAGGCGAATACATCAAGATTCGCCCGGAGGAATTCCACCAATTCATGTTGCATCTCTTGGCTCAACTGTGACCCAATCTTTAACATCCTTGAATCATCATCATCTTCATTGATCGGAACATCGATCGTCAGTACGGTCGGGGAAGCTAGACTTTCTACTGATTTATCTTTACTTTCCGTGTCTCTCGGATCAAAATCCCTCAGGAATTGGTTGGGGTGCCCAGGCCCGGGCCTAGGCACCAATTGTCAATTGTCGGAAAAACAGACGCAGAGAGATTCATCTACGCCCTTTCTTTTCTCTCTCCGTTGCGCCTCGCGTAGCTCAGCGACATAACAGGTTCTCCCAGCAGTCTGGTCTCCTTGAACGACTCTGGTCCATGATCGATGGGGAATTTCAGAGTCAAACACCACGGGGCAATAGCTACCCTGAATTCAGCAAGGGTCGGTCGGCTCAAAAAAGCATTGTATGGGGAGTGAATGTCTAACATAACAAACTATAACATCCAAACTCTCCGACGATCTCCAAATCCCAGTTCCACTGGCAGCTCCACTACTCCAGTGGGTATATTGGTGCTTCCATCGAAGCCGTGGATTCTAGATTGACTAGGTTTTAAATCTTTGGCTTCCATTTTCATCAAATCGTACGCTCTTTTAAACAAAATATTTACAGAACACCCACTGTCAACCAGGATCCTCTTCATCCAAGAAGGACCAACCTGGACAGATATGACTAGTTGGTCAATAGTGGGGGCTTCGACCTTATCAGCGTCCCGATTTCTGAATGCGATGTCATCAGTCATCGTCCTTTGCTGTTTGGCCGGAGCCCGGACATCAGAATTACTACAACACTCAAAGTCTGCATGCCTCATAGAGGTGGTATACGATTCCATTTCCCTCTAGCTTCGGTTTGCTGGATGGGGACCACCACTGACTGTGTTTATAACTAACCTCCCGGTCATATGAGCGGGTTCCTCCTGCCTTTCTTGATTTTGCACACGATTTTGGTTTGACGGGCATGCACCACAAAACTGCGACGCCTGCATGAATTGATCTAACTTTCTCTCCCTCATCAACTTCTCAATGAGGTCATGTAAATGACGACACTCATTTGTATTGTGGACGTAGCTTTCATGAAACCTACAGAACTTTCCCGTTTGAATCTGCCTCTCCGATGAAGGCTTCGGAGCAGGCTTCTTATATTGCATTGCATTGCAGGTCTGCAAATACACGTTCTCTAGCAACATATTTAATGGTGTGTAGTTATCAAACATTGGAGCCCTACGTCACGAGCCATGGTTTTGATCCCGTTTCTTATTCTGATTATCATTGTCCCTCGACTGAGATTGCTTGTTCTGTATATTCAACTGTACTTTCCCAAACTCTCACCCGATTATTTAACTGCCACATTGCCTTAAATCCCCTCGTTGCTGGGTCCCACGTCATCCTGCTTCCTAAACTGTTTCGCGTCCTCTCGCCTTAAGAATTGGGTGGCTTTGGAGTAGAAACGGTCCAACGACGCGGGAGGCTTCCCAGCTAACCAATTTCCAAACTCAGAGTCAGGGTCAATTCCCTCAGTCAATGCCATTAAGATCGAGTTGTTGTTGGGATTACTAATCTCTGCACATGCTACATGGAACCTCTCTAAATAGCGTCTGAGTGTCTCTCCTGGAGCTTGAGTGACACTGGATAAAATGTTAACATCTTTAGGTCTAGCAATATACATACGAAACTGTTCTACAAACTTTGTGGCCAGCTGGTCGAACGAAGAAATAGATTAAGGTGGTAATCTAGTAAACCACGTTGTTGCAATTCCCCCCAAAGAAATGGGAAAGCTTCGGCACTTCGCTGCGTCATCAACCCTTGCTGCGCTCATCAACCATTCATATTTCAAAATATGTTGATTGGGGTCGGAATTTCCTTCATACATTGGTAGCGTCGGCATCCTGAATCGCCGAGGGGGTTCAGCATAAAGAATCTCGTCTGTGAAATGGGCATGACTCCGGAAGATTCCCCAGTCGTCATTGGTAAGACCCTGACTTTCACGGATCATTTGACGTATCATTGTTGGAAGGTCTGGCATTTGAATGTTCTGCGCACGTTGGACCAAAGTGTGGTCGGGTTCCACATTGCAAGGTTGGACCAGGCGCTATCGACGGTCCATGTCTCGCCTCCTTGGCTCAACGTCTTCTGGGACGTAAGGTTCAGTAGTACATCCATATTTATTCCGGGCTTCAATCTGTGTTTCAATCGCGGCAGTGGTGGCATGGTTATCTGTGGTGTATTGAGGAACAGTTCCTCCCCGGGAGGAGTGTCCAGTATGGAAGCTGGCCGATGGACCAACTCTTAGCTGCCCAACGGTCAATGTGGGCTGATGTCCGGCGGCCTGTGCGTAACGTTCGTCCGGTCGAGGTCGGGTGGATCTATGGTAGTAGCCAGACGAGGCAGAACTTTCTACGGAGGAGTGAGAAACTTGATCTCTTCTAGGTCTACTGCGCTTCTGGCGGTTTAGCTGGTTGGTCAGCTCGGCATTTGCGTGCAGCTGTTCTGTAAGTTGTTGATGACTCTGTGTCAATTCCTAGAGCAACAACTGGAACTCTTGCCTGGTAACCGGGCCTGATGGATCTGAGGGTCCGGTAGCATTTTGGTTGGTAGGTGGCAACTGCGCTGGATTTTGTCTATCCCGGCCTTCTTGATCAACAACGTTGGAGGTGGTCCTTGTGCTAACCATCTTGAGGTATAAACTCCTTTCCTAGACTTTACGCAAATATGAATAGGATGGAAGGAATCTGGATTAGAGATCTGGATCTTTCTCTTAGATTTATGCAATCCGGTATCGACGATAGATCGAAAGTGCAGGAGAAAATCTGGGTTTTCTCAGTGAAAGCACCAAAGTGTTTGTACCAAAAATGAGCACAACACTCTTCGGAAGTTTTTGAAGAGATAAAAGTGAGGAAGATAAATTTAAAAAGTAGTTTATCTAACAAAAAATCCTAAATCTGATAAGTAAAAGCAAAGATACAAACGATTTAGAGTGGTTCGGCGTATTGCCTACGTCCACTATGAAGTTTTTATGACTTTATTGATTCTCTTTCAACGATTACACTTGATTATAGCGAACAACAGTGGATTACAACTTTAAGTTCGAGCACAACGACAAGATTAGGATGCAAAGCTCGATCCTACAGAGTCTGGACGCTTGAGAATAAAAAAGATCCCTTTTCTGTAGGCTCTGGGGATCTATTTATAGGCGTAGGAGGCTGATATTTCGCTCAAACTTCGAGAGACTCCTTGTAGAACGGAGTTGGCCCCACGCGATCGATCCTGGGAAGTTTCGACTCGACCTGTGATCGATACGAACTCAATTCGTATCGATCAAGATGATGCCCAATGGGGTCGAAACTTGGTGGGAACATTCTTTAGCTTGTATGTAATCTCCTGTGAAAATTTCATAGCATTTGGACTTGTGGATCTTGAGTTATGGTCGATACGAGTTGATGATCTTCTGAATGCTGTCCGATTCCAATCCATGGTTTCGAATCGATTCACTTCGAATCGATTGCGCATGTGATGATGCGGTGACATGAGGTGCATTCCTCGCATCGATCCACCTTTCGTTCCAAGTTGATCGGGTCATTTCCCTGAACGTCGCCTCGTTTGTATCGATGACCGTTGAGTATATCCGATCGATGGAGATACTCTAGTTTGTATCGATAGAGGTGGCCTTGTTTGCATCCATCAAGTCAGTCCTTGTTCGTATCGATCAAGGTTACAACAACTTGGTGGATACGAACAAGTGGTATTATGATGGATTCGAATAAGTGACAATGTTGCTTGGCTCAATGGATATGAATAGTGATTATTCAATGGATACGAAGTATGGCCATCTGATGGATACAAACTAGTGAATTCCGATGGATACGAATATGACTCTCCAGCTGAAGGATATGAAGTAGGCGATAGACGATCGACATGAAGTGAGGTCGTTTGGTGGGTACGAGACTGATCGATGTGAAGCTCACGGATACGAAGATGTGGCCGTTTTGATCGATGCGAAGTCGATGGATTCGAACTAAGGTCTACTGATGGATGCGAAGTGGTGTGGTCTGATCGGTGCGAACGCCATCGATTCAAACTGATGTTGATTGATGGATGCGAAAACAAGGATATCTCCTCTGACTTGCATCGATCATAATTAGAGCATACGGACTCGGATTGATTTGAAACTTGAAACGCTGGCTTTTATGGCTTCACTTGTCATGACTTATCAATTGTAGCCTGATTCGAACTCGGACAAAATTCATCGATATCCATAGCGAACCAGTGCGAACTCGATATCTGGGACGAATGATCCCTGATTCCTAATCAGTCACTTGATATCTTGGCCTTGCCAAAAGGAAGGATAACACCTACCTTGATATTAAACTGGATCAATGTAAAAGCTAGATCAACACAAAAAACCTTAGTGTGTTTGCTGCTCTCGAAACTAAGTTAAGTTTTGACCTGACACAAAGGGTGGCTAGATATATCAACCCCAATTGGAAACTTATTCACAACCATGATAATGCTGTTTACGGTCAAATCATGATTATCTATGACCCTATACTTCACCAAATAACGCCCATCACATCCTCTAAGCAATTGATTCACTGCCACAACCACTATATCCCAACCTCAACCTCGTACTATCTTACCTTCATTTATGCTGAAAACTCCAGCAACGCCAAGTTGGGAGGGTCTGTCATGAGAGGAAAACTAATTTTTAATTTTTTTACTTCCTAAGTCGAAGAACCAGACTTTCAATATATTATTAACGAAATTTGGACTATGCCTAATTATGGCAACCCATGGTTTGTTTTGCAGAAAAAAATGAAAGCTACTAAAGAGGTTCTTAGAGAGTGGGCTATGATGAAATATGACAATGGAAGCAAACAATCTGATAACTTGAAGAGACAGCTTGAGGACATCCAAAAGAAAATGCTTAACGATGTGAACAACTCTGGTTATGCCAACTTGGAAACTGACTCAACTAAACAGTATGCAGAAGCCCTTAGCAAAGAAAGTATTAAGGCCAAACAGAAAGCTAGATTGCACTGGAAAGGGAGAGGGACAGGAAGACATCTTACTTTCATGCCTCTCTGAAAGCTAAGCACGTTAGAGAAAATATAATTACAGTGATAGACTGACAAGGGCAATTACATGACAATCAAGCTGGCATTGATCAAGATTTCATCCAATTCTTTTCTGGATTGCTTGGTAATAAAACAAACTTTGTTCCTAGCATTGAAGAGATAGATCAAACTATCCTGCCTAAACTAAGTAACATGGATCATAATAACCTATGCATGGATGTAGAAGACGATGAATCCAGCAAGCTATGTTTAAGCTGAACAAAAATTCATGCGGGGAGTCGGATGGATTTATTGCTTAGTTCTGCACTTCCTATTGGTCTATAGTTGGAAATAATGTTTGCAAAGCTATGAAGTGCTTCTTCAATCGTGCCAAGATGATGAAACCTTCAAAAATACTAATATAGTACTAATTCACAAAGTCAAAAATGCTAATGACGTGCTTGACTTTAGACATATTGCATGTCGCAATACTATCTACCAATGTATTACGAAGATTCTAGCATCCAGAATGAAGTTGGTGCTTCCTTCTACAATTTCTACCAATCAAGATGCCTTCCTCGCTGGTAGGAATATACTAGATAATGTGATGTTATCACATGAGCTCCTGAGAGGTTATAAAAGCAAAAATGCATCGCCGAGAGCCATGATGAAATTAGACATTATGATGGCCTTTAGTACTATTCAATGGGATGTAATAGTCAGATTTTGGAGCTCGTGAACTTCCCTCCTCATTTCATAACCTGGGTGTATGATTGCTCATCCACAGTGAATTTCTCTATCAACATCAATGGTTCCAGTACTTTTTTTTGGCAGTAAGCAAGGCATAAGGCAAGGTGGCCCTATGTCAGCATACATATTTATCATCGTGATGGAACTGTTAACCCAAATGCTCAATAAACTATGACTCAAAGAAAATTTCAGCTTCACCCAAAATGTAAAGAACCCCAAGTTACGTCCCTCTTGTTTGCTGATGATTTAGTGATATACTGCAAACCAGACAATGCCACCATTCAAACTAACATAAACACTCTAAAACTGTTCCACAACATGATGGGCAGACAATCACGTGACTTCTTTTCCTCCTCTCTCTTCTTCTCTGAAATCAAATCACTCCAATATTTTTAATTCAATTAAAGATCTTTTCAAACCTTTCATATCAACCGTTTCAGGAACAAATACTTTAAAGACAAATGGTATTTCTTATGCTCAAGCTGTGGTTTCAAATCAACCAGGACACTTTTCTTCGTCAAAAACTCGTAGGGTTTTCTCGGTTCCTAGAAAAATCGATCAAATTAAAGAGAGAAAACTTTGCTTTAGGTGTGGGATGGCAAATCATTTCGCTAAAGACTGTCGTAATAGTGTTATATGCTTCTATTGTAACGGATTTGGTCATAGATCTATTCAATGCCCTCGACGCCTCGATAATCAAAAAATGAAGGGGAAGGAACCAGCTGTACTGGCAGGAAGATCTGGTGCTCATACACGGTCCTCCGATGACTTGCATGTAAGCGTAGTTGATTCTAACAAATCTCTTTCAGTTGTTCTTGATAATTCAGACTTCTTAGGAAAGGCTTATAAAAGAAGCAGAAGATGTGTGATTATTTCTATAATTAGAGGCGAATTCACGATTAAGGAGATTGCTGATCTGCTTACACAAAATTTCGGGAATCATAATTGGGAGATTAAGAAGTTCTTTAATGAATTTAAAGTTCTATTCCCTTCTTTTGATCTTGCTTTAGAAGCTGCATTGAGAAGGCAGATTCAATTTCGGGGAAATTCTATCAGTCTCAGATTGTGGAATCTGAATGAAGGAAAAATTGACAGAAACCTGAATTCTAAAGAATGGATTAGACTTACTAATTTACCGGAATTATGTTGGGATTTTGATGTTTTGGAAGAAGTGCTTTCGGGTATTGGTATTCTTCTTCAAATGGACTTAGATGGTGGGAAAAAGTTTGATCATTCATTTCTTGATGTTGAAATTGAGAAGGATGTTTCTATTCCTATTCCGAAGACGATTGACATTATTGTTGGAAATGCAAACTATTCTGTAGCAGTAAAGCCTACGTCGAGGATGGGAGATTTGAAATTTGAGGAATGGATCAGTATGAAATTTAATTCTAATTCTGGCAAGGTTTGGAGAAAGAAAGAAAATACGGTTAATACTGAAGATAATCTGATAGATCTTGATATTACTAATGAGGGTGTGGTGGTCACTCATGTGAATAAAGCTAGTAGAGAGACGAGTTTTCATAATAATAAATCATTATGCAATGAAATTCACACTGAAAATATTTTTAATGTTCTTGATCAAGTTGTTGTAGAAGACGCTGAGACTGATTCTGACGATGCTAACACTACGATATTTAGGGCTGATAATCAGGAGAAGGTTGATGAATTCATTAGAAATTCTGAAATTGTGTTAGCAGGAGGTCCTTATATTGTTGAAGATGATGTTACTTGTGTTCCTAAGGAAGGTAATGTTCAAATCATTACCAAGGAAGCTACTTCTGAGGATAGCAGCATTCAGATTGTTGAAGTTGACAAAGATCCTATTCCTATCATTGAAGTCAGTGATAATTCTCTATCGGTTAATGATGATGTGTGCAATATCAGAAGGAGCGCAAGACTGATTGGAAGGAAAGATGACACTTTAAGCAGAGCTGGAAAGAGGGCTGAAATTAAATCTCTGGAGTGCATTGCTTCATCTAGTAAGTCTGCTCACCCTTTCTATGGTAGTATTTATATTCCTGCTGTTTTAAATTCTTTTTCTTCCAAGCAGTTATGTGAGACTGCTAAGAAAATGGGTTTAATTTTTAAAAATGGTGAATCTGATATTGATAACATTAAAGCCTTGGAAATATTAAGGGCATTCAATAGTGATAAATGAGGATCTTATCTTGGAATGTTAGGGGACTGGGCACCCCTAAAAAATGCGCCAGAGTGAAGAATTTAATTTGTTCTTTATATGCTGATATTGTTCTATTCCAAGAGACAAAAATTGCTAAGTCTGATGATTTTCTATTCGGATCCATTGGGGGTAATATGTTGGATGAATGGAGAGCTGTTAATTCTGTTGGAAGTAGTGGTGGGCTTTTTATTGGTTGGAAAGGTGATAGATGGAGTTTGGTGGAGGAATATAGTAATGATAACATAATTCATATTATTCTTGAAACTATTAGAGATAAGAGCAGGATTAATATCACTAATGTTTATGTTCCATGTAATAAAGAAGATAAGAAGAAATTCTGGGAGAATTGTAGCAGTTGTATTAGTGATATTAAGGATCCATGGGTTGTTGGGGGAGACTTTAATATTACTAGATTTTTTGGTGAAAGAAGTGGGAAGGAAGGAAAAGTAAATGATATGATGTTTTTTGATGATTTTGTTAATGAATGCGGTTTAATGGATCTGCCATTAAGTAATAGGAGATTTACATGGAGTAATGGTAGAGAGATTCCAGTTATGGCTAGACTGGATAGATTCTTAATTAATAATAAGTGGGATGAAATATTTCCTCTTACTTCACAATTTGGACATGCTAGAGTTATATCAGATCATTGTCCAATCATACTGGATACGGGAGATGATGTTAAAATTAAAAGATCTTTTAGATTTGAGAAGATGTGGTGTTTGGAAAGTAACTTTGATAGTTTGATTGAGGAAAAGTGGAGAAGTTACAGGTGTGATAATAATGCAGCTAAAAATATTATTTTTAAATTGAGAAATTTGCGAAGTTTTCTCAAAAACTGGGAAAACACCTGTTTTGGGAGTATTAAGGAGAAGAAAAGATTACTTTGTGAAGATATTTTAAGTCTTAATAATAAGGAAGAATTAGGTGTTATTACTGCTGAGGAATTGGATATTCTTAAGAAGAAGGAAGAAGATTTAATGCTTGTGATTGATAAAGAGGAGATTATGTGGAGTCAGAGATCTAGAGTGAATTAGTTAAATAGTGGAGATTCAAATACTGCTTATTTTCATAAAATTGCTAATGGTAGAAGAAGGAAGAATTGGATAAATCATTTAGTTATTGATGGTAAGGAGATGTATGAGCAGTAACTAATTATGCAGGAGTTTTTCAACTATTACAAAGATCTTTTTGGTTCCTCACATAATAGTGTTTCAACTCTGGATTGGGATTTGATATATGGGAAAAATGGAGAATTGGATTTAAAAAGTTTGGAATTGCCTTTTGACATACAGGAAATTAAAATGGCTTTATTTGAACTATCTACTGATAAGTCACCTGGACCTGATGGTTTCCCTATTTTTTTCTTTCAAAAGTATTGGAATCTAGTTAAAACTGATATCTTTGCTCTTTTTACTGATTTATTTAATGATACTTTGGAGTTTGACCGTTTAAATCATGCTTTAATAGTATTAATAGCCAAGTGTGATGGAGCAGATAATGTTGGAGATTACAGGCCTATTAGCCTTCTTAACTGTATATTCAAGATTATCACTAAGGTGCTTGCTAATAGACTTAGAGGTCTAATGGATTCTCTGGTTCTCAATAGTCAGTCAGCCTTTATTAAGGATAGAAGTATTATGGAAAATATTGCTGTTGTTCATGAAATGATTCATTACTGTAATAAAAATAAGAAGCAGGCTGTTATTCTTAAACTGGATTTCTCAAAAGCCTTTGATTCTATAAATTGGGATTTCTTGATGGAGGTCATAAAGGCTAGAGGTTTTGGTGAAAAATGGAGAAATTGGATTAAAGGTATTCTACACAGTGGAGTTTCTTCTATCATGGTTAATGGTTGTGAGAGCAGGAAAATTTCATATAAAAGGGGATTAAGGCAAGGTGACCCCCTTTCCCCACTTCTTTTTAATATTGCTGTTGATGTGTTTGCTAGACCGATTAATGTGGCAGTTCAGCAAAATTTGGTAGAGGCTTTTGGAAGCTCTTTTGTTAAAGGAGGAATCTCTTCACTTCAATATGTTGATGATACAATGATATTTAGTTCTCCTTTACCTCATCATTTAGCTGCCTTGAAGCTAATTCTCTATGGCTTTGAAAATTTATCTGGTCTGAAAATTAATTTCAAAAAGAGTTCTGTCATTGCTGTTGGTCATTTAAATTTTAATATTCAAGATGTTGCTTTGACTCTTAATTGTCAAGTTGGTGTTTTTCCTTTATCCTATTTGGGTATGATAATTAGACCAACTGCTTTATTTCATGATGATTGGCTTCCTTTAATTGATAAAGTAAGTTCTAGGCTTTCTAGATGGAAAAGTAACGCTCTCTCAAAGGCAGGAAGACTAGTCTTGTTGAATTCAGTTTTATCAGCCTTACCATTGTATTGGATGTCGTTTTATAAAATACCTGAGTGGGTTATAAAAAAATAGATAGTATCAGGAAAAAATTTCTTTGGAAAGGAAGTAGAATTGGCAGTAGTATGAATAATTTAGTGGCATGGAAAATTGTATGCAAATCTAAAGATCAAGGTGGGTTAGGAGCTGTCTCACTTGGTGACTTGAATTGTGCACTATTATGCAAATGGCTTTGGAGGTTGGTTGGAGTGAAAGACTCTTTGTGGAAGCAATGGATGGAATCAGTCTATTATAGTGGGCAGTACACTGTGGGGGTCTCTGTACATTCTCAAATATCAAGTTTCTGGAAAACTATTTTGAAGCAGCAAGAAATTTTTAATATTGGTTTTAAATGGAAGGTGGGTGATGGAAGGAAAATTCTTTTCTGGCATAACAAATGGATAAGTGACATTGCTTTAAAATATCTTTACCCAGATCTGTTTTTAATCTCTTCTAATCAAGATGCTAAGGTTGCTGATTTGTATATTCACAAGGAAAATGAATCTAAATGGTACTTAAATTTTAATAGAATGCTTGAGGGTGATACTCTCATTCAATATTTTAAGATTATGAGTCTACTTGATCAAGTGTCTCTTGAGGATGGTCTGGATGAAGCAGAATGGTTGTTAGACAGCAAAAAGATTTTTAATGTGAGATCTGTTTACAGGCTTTTAAACTTTGGGGGCAGAAAATTCAAGTATCACAAATCACTATGGAAGGCTCATGCACCACCGAGGATTAGAATGCACATGTGGCTGGCTATCAACAAGAAGTTAAATACTAAGATTCTTCTAAAACACAAAGGAATGAATTTGGATACAAAATGTGTTTTCTGCTGTTATAGAGATGAAGATATTGATCATTTATATTTTCAATGTCCTTTTACCTACCTTCTCTGGATCAATTGCTTAAACTATCTACAAATCAGAAAGGTGCTACACTTTTATGATCAATTTTGGTACTGGGAGGAAGATAGAAAATTCATTTCTGGCGATGTTGATAGAAGTCTTGTGGATTTACTCAATTTGAGTTTATCTTGGGTTATTTGGATTGAAAGGAATAATAGGTGTTTCAAATAAATTTCTAAGCCTTTTGAATTTTTAATCAGAAATGCTATTTCTAATATTGCATTTTGGATAGGTGGTACTTGCTTATATGGTCAGGAATGGAGACTCATGCTACCTGAACTGCAAAGGCGTGTCAAAGAAAGTCAGGATACCATTGGTAAAAGAGTGGCGAAGAGAAGAAGAGGAAGTGAGAATGATATCTGAAGTTTACATCTGCTATATCTATGTATATTTTGTTATTTTGTTGTGTTTTGTGGGTGGTGTATCTTGTAGTAAAAATGTAGTGTTTGTTGTGATTAGTGCTTGTTGTGATTAGTGCTTGTAAATATGTAGTGTATGTTGGGATTTTATGGGTGTAGTACTTGACAGTTTATGTAACTGCTGCTATGCTATGATCGTAATGATATTTATAGGCTGGGATTTCCCATCCTTTTGTCTCAAAAAATAATAATGATGATGGCTGGAGTTTGTGATAGTCAAGCAGACGTTATATATATAGCTACAGGTTTAAAGGAAAACCATAATACCATCACTTATCTTGGCTTACCTCTCACAACTTCTAGAATCACAACCATGCAGTGTTTGCCATTATATGATAAAATTACTACCAAGCTAGAATGTTGGTCGAACTGGATGTTAAGTTAGGCAGGCGGAATCACCCTAATAAAATTTGTTATAGTCTCCATGCAAATGTGCAAGGCTAAGAGCTTCATCCTCCCACTTAAATTGATTAGGATGATAAGATCTGCATTCATGAAATTTTTATGGATAAGAACTACTCATGGTAAATTTTTGTCCCGTATCACCTTCAAACATATTGAGAGACCTATTATAAAGGAGAGCTTGGCATTTATAACATAGTTCTTTGGAACAAGGCAACGTTTGTCAAACACAATGATTATTTTCTAAATGACAGAGATTGCATATGGGTTAAATGATCTAAATTTCATGTTCTGCATGGAAGAAATTTCTAGACTATGCCAATTCGCCAGAACTCGAACTGGACTGGTGAAGTATATTTAACTTGCGTGATACTATGCTTCCCCACATCAAATATGATATAACACTTTCAGGAAATGTGAGTTTATGGGATAACCCATGGTTAGAACATGGGTGTATTCTAAGAAGAAACCTGAATCATAGTGAAACTGTGAAGTCTGGAGTATGCATGAGTGCCAAAATTTCTTCTGTGCTTCAGGAGAGGAGATTTCTCCTACCAAAGTCTTCTAACCCGAAAATTCATGAAATATGGAACCAAATTTGAAGCATTTAAAGTATATGATCCTCTTGACGATAGTATTAGATGGTGGGAGAATGGTAAGAAGTTTAAGATAAATACTATGTGCGGTATTCTTGCCAGGGTTAATGAGGTTCCTAAATGCAAATGGTATAAACGAATTTGGAAGAGTGACAGTAGTGCTACCGAGAACTTTACACTCTGGAAAGTCATCAACAATGCTATGCTAACTAGAGTTAAGCTAGTTAGTAGGGGGATGAATTTGAATTTATACTTTGTTTTTTGCAATGCTCTGCCAGAAACTTTAGATCACTTGTACTTCGAGTGCTCTGATATTTATGACATGTGGAGACTGATCATGGGGAAATTAGGTAGAACTGATGTGGAACATGGTAGTGCTCGTGTTTAGTAGCAGATATATAGAATGACTGGCATGAAGGAAGGAAGAACTAGGGTGATCAACTACATATTGAAGAAGTTCATTTAATGTGTGGAAAGAAAGGAATTATAGGATATTTTAGACAGGTAAAAGAAAAACCATGGTGCAGCTGAGAAGACACATAATGCATGAAATTAGAGATGGACTTAAGATGGTGAAATTTACTGTTGACCCGAGCATATTAAATTCCTTGACTTAACTGCTTGCTGCAATTAGTTCTATGTACTGTGTTTGTTTTTTTCTCTTTCCTATGTTTTTTCCATCTTAGTGGTTGTAGCACCTTGTTTCCTTGTCTTCTTTGTGCATGTCCAATTTTGGCATGTGTTTGTCGTTACTTTTTCTTCGGCGTTTTAATAAATGGTAGGGGTTCATTCAACTTCGTCGGCCTTGCTATAAAAGGTTTAAAATATTCTCCATTACTATTGACGGATTTCCCCAAACATTCACAAATAATAACATTACAAAAATTTTCCGGTTAATTTCATTTTATTTCATTCAAAAATTATTATTTACAAGCATCATTATTTACAAACATCACACAAAAACTATAAATAATCACTTTAATTATTTATTTATCTTATTTTCTCATTATTACATATTTTAAATCTAGAACTAATTATGACTAAAAACACCATAATACAACAATCAACTATAAACAATCAACCTAAGGCTCATCATATCCAAAATGTCCAAAATATCCTAACGATTACTAATATATCTCAACACTAATCAACAATTATACTTTTCAATCAATAAATATCTATAATTTAATAATCAGAGAGGAAATAAGATTAGGCTATAGTACACTCAATTCTTAAGCTTCCCCTTCACGCTTCAGCTGCCACCATTCAGACCGACAACCGCCATTAGTATCGTCACCAAAATCTGTACCTGAACCTACTCTTCATCCCACATCTAGCTCCCCTTTCACTTGCATCACCCACAACCGCCGCTAACTTCCCATGGATTTTTCAGTGACCTCAACCACATCTAGCTCGATAGAATCACTTGAATCCTCTTTCCTTAACATCATCGACTCCAACATATCCTCCGATCAAATTATATTCATCGTTTAACCGATGATCGGGAATCCCTAGTTTTGACAGCTCAAGTTGAATCGCCAATTTCTGGTCATCTCAGATATCATACCAAAAAAATGAATATTTACTGGCTACTCCATTCTCCAAGCTTTCCAATGGTATATAAATCGATATATTTTAGACTGTATTAGTTTTAAGTCAATTTGTAATCATAAATAATCATCTTCTATTAGTAGATGATTAAGGAATTTCGAAAATTAGAGAAGGAAATGAAGATGGTGGTGAAGGCTAGGGTTTCGTAGCCATAAATATATAGTCATTATGTTGGGTTATAGGTTGTGTATCCAGTTTGGTTTGGAACAGCTACGTACGCTGCTTAAGCACTGTAACGCTTCTATTTTGCAAGCCGTTACTTCGAATATATCAAACTGATTGTCTTAGAAATACCTTGCCAATAGCTATAAATACGATACCCAACCACCCTTTTATTAAAAATTCACTTTAATTAATTTAGTAATTACAGTATTGATTTTGTGGGTCATTACATTATTCCCCCATAAAAGAATTACATGCTCATAATTTCCCAAATACATCCCTTAACCAAATTATTAAGTCATCATTATTAGTTTAATCATAAAATATCGGGAAGTATGTCAATTACAAGTTAAGTACTTATACAGTAGTATATAATGACTATTTTCACCTAAATTAGTCACAAACACCCAAGAATAGTTTTTGTAGACAAGTAGGTGAAGAAAAACAAAATTAAACTTAGTAGATGAATTAGTAAGCTATAGAGAATGAGCAATAATCAAAGATATAGAAATTTATAGCGGTTCATCTTTAGATGCTTTTGTCCACTTTGAAGATTATCCTTTAGTAATCAATTTTTAAATCTGATTATAGCAGTAGAAAATAGCAAGTAGTTGATTACAATGGAGTCTAGAGTAACAAGTAGCATAAAGATCCACATAATGACTCATCAGGCCAGTATTTATAGATGAAGACGACCAAATATCTCTCTGAAATCTCGACAGAAGGACCTTCTAAACCATATGGGCCCACTAGGGGGATTGCTATGCCCAATTTCCAAAGAGAAGGGATTAGTACTGATCCCATCTTTTGTCGAATTTTAGGGCGCGATTCCTATTGCGGCTTCGTTATGCAAAAATATGTTTAGCCTCCAATTTTCATATCATTTGAATCACTGGAGCTCAAGTTATTGCTTGATCTTGGATTCAACATTGCTTGGATGCTACTCTCTATCGATCCCTTCCAAGAGATGTATTCCGAACCCTCTATATTTTTCCTTTTGATGTGCGATCCCTAGGGTAGGTTTCCAAGGATCCTTATATCTTGCTCTTCAAATTTCATAGACATTGGACTTGTAAATCTTTAGATATTGATTGTTTTTCACAAGAACACTCTTATGCTTTGAAACATGCCGAACCCTCCTATACATTGAACCATATTCCATACTTCGAACATTGTACATTGCACATCTATAATTCCATTCAATCCTGACATCATATTACCATCTGTACTTGACTTCTGGGTCCCACAATCATCCATCTGGAGTCATGGACCTTGATAGCAGTCGAATCTGGCTTGTGCAATCAGTTCAACATAGCTGGGTTAAGATGTCGGATAACACTTGCCCCCCAAAGTATGTATTTTGTGAAACATAATGTGATTTGAAACAAAGCAAGTTAGAGTCGTCGATAAGAAATCTGTCCTGTTTTCTGAAAAGTTTCTATCCATCTACCGAATTATTTTTATAGGTGTTGTATTTCCCGTTAATTGTCATGATACTTAGTCGATTTCTAATGGTATAAATCCAAGGCTATATTCCATTAGTTAATATATGCAACTCCAGCTCCGCAAGACTAACTAGTTTTAGTTATTTGGTCCAGCTTCGAACTTGAAAGTGTCTGGCTTGATTCCAATTTCTATCAATTTAAAAAATTGAAATTTTTATGTCATAAACGTGCATGTTCTTGTCATTGGCTTCCAAACGTACTTGTACGTTCATGGGTCGTTATCAATTTCATTACATTTTGTAAATACATGCTCTTTATAATCTTCATGCCTATACTCATTTGAGTACATACTCATGGTAGATCTCTCACTCTCTATTACGTAATATTATTATTATTATTTGTTTTGTTTTTAGGGATTGGCATATACCGTGCCGAACCCTTTTTCCTCATCTTTACACTTGTAGCGGTTGTGATGTTTTATGCCAAACCTTTTTCTTTGCTTTAAATAGAAAACTCGGATGAACCCCCTTTTCATCCATTCCATGTTGATCCCTCCTATTTTCCAGTCGATCCCTCTTTTTACATTTATGCTTTAATAATCGACTCCTTTTATGTCGAACCATTTTCCCTTATTTTGCATGCTGAACCCCCCTTTCCTTATATTAGCCGACATTCCACCTTTCTAACTTCCCTTGACTTATTTTCCTAACTTATACCTTCGCACCTAACCCTCCTTCTCCATTCGCAAAATCGAACCATCCAACCTTGAGCTTGAAATCCATTTGCAATCCAACTTGTCCCACAAACTCACCGCTTCTCCCCTTCCAATTCGAACATCTCTAAATACTCGCCCAGACTCAAACTCAAATATGCACATAGGTAACCTTTTAAGTTATACTCTTTTATTTTATGATGTAATAATGGATTCTAGGCCATTAGCGATCATGATGGTGCTTGATGGAATGAATGGTATATGGCTGAAGTGGCCTTAGAGGATGTAAGTTACAAGGTGCGATAGAACTTGGTAGAATAAGCAAGGAGGGAGAAGAAAGGCGAGTAGAGGAGGGACCGGTGGAGTGAATATCGGTATCATATTTGATGGCTTGGGAAAGGGTTCGGTATTGAGGCTTAAGGATGGGATGGTTAAAACTTACGTGAGAGAATGGAGTTGGAAGTTTGGTGAAAGATGGCGAAGTTGAGGGGTCGGTACTATTTGAGGAAGCAAAGAAAGGATCGGTAGGATTAGGGGTCGGCAACCTTCACTTATGTATAGCGATTGGTATGATAGGTCGACATGGTGGGATCATCGAAGGCAAGGAATAAGTGTTTTATGTTTAGAGAGAGGGATGCTACCGGGTAGGGATCGGCATGTAGGGATTGGCATAGAGGAGTCAGGATATAAGGATCGACATACATGCTCTTTGAACATGAAACCTAATCCAAACTTACTTGTTTGAACAATTACTACTAACCCACTTTAATGAACTTGAACATATGACGACAATGAACAACAGGACTTGCATATTCACTATTGAACTTGAGATTGACAAGCAAATCCTTGAAACTTTCAAAATGAACTAAAACTTAGCATATAGACTCGAGTAATAGATTTCACACTTTGATAAGCCAATATCGATCCCAAAGCTTTTACAATCGATCAATCTCTTCGCCAGTTGAGACGTTCAATGATGACGGTCACCTTGGTCGGAATCCAAAGTCTTGTCATTTAACTTTGTTTTCTGACTTTAAGATGTTTATTTCTATTATACACTACATACACCGCGCTAGCTCACACTTTGCAGGGGAGGAACAAATAATTTTTCTAATCTCAATTGTCTACCGAGTATAGTTGTTATCCGGGTTATTACCCATTAGGATCCACGAGGAGACAAAACAATTCCATGGCATTAGATTAGAATAGCTCAGAACTTGGCCAAAAGTGGCTAAAGTAGTAAGTTAATGAGAGGGAAGTTGTATTACTAAAGTAAGGACTAAATTTGACGAAACCAAGAAACCAGTGTCCGTTCAGTCCAATCAGCAGCTAAGTACAACCAGCTAGTAAATCATCATTAGCACAAAGCAACGTGTAATGAGACTACACAGAAGATGTCGATACAAGGTAATGAGAGAACTCCAAACATCAAAATCCAAAAATAAACCAAGTGTATGGATCGTCAGTGATCCATACACTATGGATCGCCAGCAATCTACGCTTTATCATTGGATCGCTAGGTCGTTGTGGCACGTGGGAAGCTAAGAGGCCTAGAAGACAAAACATAAAAAAATGCTTAGTGTATGGATCGCTAGCGATCCATATTTATCCATGGAGTATGAGCGATCCAGCATGGCAAAACCATAAGGATAGGAGCTATGTAACTAGCTTGCATGCGAGCTAAATCCATGGATCGCTAGCAATCCATGGTTTTGATTTAGGTCATGAGCTAAGCTTCTACGGATCATCCTACATTCATCTATGAGAAAATGGCGAACTGGCCTAGACAAAAAGCACTTTGATCTCTGTAAATACGATCCTACCTTCAACATAAACTGAATCTGGACTGGTTTTTAAAGCTTTGCTGGAAAGCTTCTTCACTCTTTATCTCCCTCACAACAATCTCTAAAGGATTCACTGTGTTTCTCAAGTGGATTCCAACTCTGGGGATTTAATCTAGTTATGGATAATCAAAAGCCTTGTAACCAAACATTACTTGTAACAGCAATCAGTTATGATCAAATTATAATGTGGACGTCGCCTTTGTTAACGGCTAAACCACTAAAAAATCTTCTTGTCTCCTTTCTTTTATGATTTTTTTGGACACCTTTTATCTGTATTATTGCTCTGTAAGAACAGGGCTGGTGCTGTAACACTCAAACTATGGCGTTGATCCATTTTTTGGGTTAACATTTTGGTGCTTTCACTGAGAAGGCCCAACTCAGGATTCAAATCCAGCTAAATACTTTGGATCCTATAGGTCCGGAAGTTATATTCCCAATCTTTGCCTAAAGAATCTACCACTTGAAATCCATGGCTTCTAGAAGAAGAAGAACTGCCTCTGGAAGATCCATAGAGGAAATGATAGCGGAAGAAGATGTTAATTCTCAACATACTAAAGTAAATGGCGCTAACTTAGGAAATCAGGTGCCAACATCCTCCAGTCAACACAAAGTCATTACTAGGGATGAGTTGAATAAGATGGTTGACAAATCAACTAAAGAATGGAAAATAGCAAGAAGGCTCTGATGGAGATGCGTAACGCTCTTCAAACCCTATATTCAAATCCTACCGCAAGGACTATGCCTAAACCTGCGGCAACAATAAAACAAGAAAATTCTTCCATTTCTAGGCTAAATAGAAGAAATAGAGAACAGCTGTAAAAGAGGGTAACAAAACGAACCATGGGGCATTATGTGGAAGAAAATGCAAATACTCCACCCACCGTAAGGCAACCAAGTCTGAACTTAAATCATGGGGCCAAGACCCCACAAGAAGATATAGCTATGGATCTCTCTGATTCAGAAGATGAAGAGTAAAACAACCAGTTGGAAGAAAATGTCAACGTATTTGATGATGTTAGGGATGTCCAAACTGCCCTACTTAGGCCACTTCCAAGTCAATGGGGTCCCACGGGGTGGCTCTTCCGAAGATAGGAGAGCTTAGGCTTCAACCCATGTGCCAAGATCGTTTGCAAAGCCAAACACTTGGTGTAGTGTTTGACTACTGTCCCTAGGATTACCGGACAACAGTGGAATACGTAGCAGATATGGTCAAACGATTGATGGATGAGAGTAAAAACCGAAGACATATGAATAAGGCTTTGCTCCAAGTCGGACTCCCTGTAATGATGAAATCTGGAATGAAAAATAACAAGAAAAATTCACAATGCCAAGTATCCCATCCTATGACGGGATCAAGGACCTAAAACCCCATTTATACAAGTATAGCTGGTATATGAACGGAGCCAACGCTTCAGAGGCTGTTTGCTACAGATGTTTCCCCATCTTTCTAGAAGGAATTGTATCTGTGTGGTTCACCAGACTTCTCCCAAGAACTATTTCTACCTTTGACCAATTAGCAACAAGAATCCTTGACCAATTCAGGCTCCATACCGTGCAAACAAAAGATGTCATGCTCTTATCCAGATTATTCCAAGGACGCAATGAATCGCTGAAATATTTTATGAACTGATTCAATACCACGGTGATGGAAGTAAGCAACCCCAATGAGGACATGGTTTTTATGGCGTTAGTCCATGCCATTCACCTAGAAAGTGAATTCGAGAAGTGGATTAAAATAAAGCAGCTTACAGCAAGGAAAGACTTCAATCGTAAAGCGAGTCAGTACCTACGATTGGAGAAAGCGCAGGAGCTGGAAAGAAAGTCTACTAGTGTGCAACTGACAAACATACGACAAAGAAATGTAGCAATAAATCAAAACGCGCACGATTCTAGAACTGCTCAAGGGGTCATAATGAAAGATGGGAATTAAAAAGGAAAAATCAGAACTCCAATAAATGAAATGGCAATGATAGCAATAAAAGGCTTAAAGGGTTCAGGTAGAAAGAGTATACCCCTCTAAACAACACTATGGAGAATATTAATCTTGCAACATAAAGGACTAAAGAATACGGGAAACCCCCCAGGAAGGAAGCAACCAAGTAGCAAAATTGCTCAGGAAAGTTCTGCCGCTTCCATTTGACTCATGGACATAACATAAATGAATGCCGCCATCTGAAGAATCTCATTGAAGAGTTGATTCAGGAAAATAAGCTCCAACAATACGTGAGAAAACCACATAACCCTAATTAACCGACGGCTACTATGCCCCTTAAGGAATGAAGTAATCAAGCTAGAATTAGTGAGGAAGGGTCCAAATGAATTGACCAAAGACTCATTATTGGAACAATATCTGGGGTATCACACCCCATGCAAAGAAGCTGGGGAGAGATGGAGCGATATGCAAGTTCGATGAAGCATGCTCCAAAGGAATCATGTCTCGCACTAGAAGATGAAACCCCAGCCAAGCTGCATAAAGTATTGAGTGATGACATAGTGTTCTAAAATCGGGACACCAAAGGGATCTAATCCCGAATTCTCGATCCAATGGGGGTAATAGTTGAAATCGGTCACGCTGTTGTTCGACGAGTGTTGGTTGACAGTGGTAGCTCTGTTAATATTCTTTTCAAATGTACTTTTGACCAAGTGAAAATCAGCATGAAAAGTGTGTTTGCATGCTAAACAATGATTCAACAGTTTACCGGCGAGCCCAAGCAACCTATGGGAACAATCAATCTGCCAGTAGAGCTTGGAGAAGGCAATCGAAGGTTACCCTCATCCAGACTTTTGTAATTGTGGATAAAATGTCAGCATATAACGCCTTCTTGGGGTAGCCCACTTTAATATATATCAAAAAAGCTCTGGCCCAATGGTGTCTAACTATGAAGTTCCATACTGCAAATGGAATCAGAGTGGTGAAAGGAGATCAATATGCTGCTAGAGAATATTACATTGCAGAGCTACGCGAATCTAGAAGAAAGAAAAAAGGGAAGGACGTGAGGAGAACTTTCTACATCCGTGAACCTTTAGAATAGAAACTACAAAATCTTCCCTAGCTAGGGGACCATAACCGATTCAATAAGGATTTGGATGCTAGAAAGAAGAGTTTAGTGGAGGAACGGGCGACACCGACAACTTGGTTGACCCAACTAATGCTTTGAAAATCGGATTCCACCTTGAAAAACAAGATGCGTTTAAAGCTTATTAAATTTCTTCATGCCAACATGGATGTGTTCGCATGGAAGCATTCCAATAGTGTGGGGTGTCTCCAGAAATCACATGTTACGCGCTCAACATCGACCCCAAATTCACATCAGTAAAGCAAAAAAGGTGCAGCGTGGGTCCAGAACAGTCCAACGCGCTAAGAGAAGAGGTGGACAAGTTAAAAGTCAATGGTTTCATCCATGATGCAACTTATCCAAAGTCAGTATCTAACCCGATCTTAGTCAAAAAGTCCAATGGGAAGTGGCGGACCTGTGTCGATTATTCAGACTTGAACAAAGCTTATCCGTAAGATAACTTCCCTCTCCCCAAAAAAGATTAGCTGGTAGATGGAACGGCGGGACATGAGCTGCTTTCATTCATGGACGCATACTCCGGGTATGACCAAATCCTAATGCATGAGCCTAACCAGGAAAATACCTGCTTTATCGCCGACCTGGGCCTATACTACTACAGCGTGATTCCATTCGACTTGAAGAATGCCAGGGAAACTTACCAGTGGTTGGTGAATACCATGTTCAAGCGCCAAATCAAAAACTATGGAGGTTTATGTAGACGACATGTTAGTCAAATCACGAGCAGTTGTTAATCACTGGATAACCTCGCTGAAATGTTCAAAATACTCCGAAAGTACGAAATGAAACTCAGTCCACTCAAGTGCACTTCGGAGTAGCCTTCGAAAAATTCATAGGATTCATCATAAGTGTCAGGGGCATCGAAGCAAATCCTGAGCAAATAACTGCACTATGAGAAGTCCAAGCTCCAAAGAATAAGAAGGAACTTCAAAGTTTGAATGGAAAATTTGTAGTGCTAAGTCAATTTATATCGAAAGCTTCCGACAAGTGTATACCATCCTTCGATGCGCTGAAGAACAGAAAGAAGAACTTCGAATCGAGTGAAACTTGTCAAACATCATTCAAACAACTACTGCGGCACATGGAGGCTCCGCCAATCCATCAAAGCCCATGGATGGAGAAGACCTATTCATTTACTTAGCGATTGTTGGTGTCAAAATTGACCACCAACACCCAATTACAAGCGAAAGCACCAATATCGAGTCACATACCAAAAATATAGTATATGTAGAGAGATGTGCAGTTAAAGCGCCCTACAGCTTCATAGAGTTTGAGGGTGAAAAGTTGCAGCGGAGATATATCTGGGATATAGTAGGATATAGCAGACAACTTCAAAAAGAGGAATGACGAACATTGTACATTAAAAAAGGAACAAGTATTACTTATTATTTCCCACCAAGCAAAACAAGTTATAATAAAGTAAGATAAAAAAAGTTGACACTTAAAGTTAGAACTAGTTATAATAACGAACAGCGTATATCATTGTTACATCAACTCTGAAGCTACCATAAAACTTAAACGCAAGACATCAAGCAAAATGCTTATTTAAAGGAAAGGGGATTATAGAGGGGCAACAAAATTGGGGATATAGCAGATTATTCCCATAATATCAGGGATAATAGCAGATCCGCTATACTGCGCCGCTTTATAGGAATACCATTGCCCCAAAAGTCTACCACGGGATATATCAGGACAATATTGGGGAATTGACTGCACAAATAGAGAGTATAATATAAAGAATATCTAAAATTAAAATGAAAGTGAGTAAAAAGACTAGATTTATAGTGGTTTGGCTAACTCTGCCTACGTCCACTCCAGAAATTTTCTTTTTATTGTACTGAAATTTGATTACAGTTACAATTTGGAATTCCAAAATAACAATGGTAGAGTAGCCTCTCAGTAGAAGAAGATGAAAAGCAACATAATGAAGATCCCTTTTTCTGAAGCCACGCTTCCTGTATTTATAGGCGAAACTCCAGCTACATGGCCTTCTCACTACATGGGCCCACCATGACAATCGTCGAGCCCAACTCGTCCATCATGTGCCAACCTAGGCAGAACTCGAAGTAGAACCTAAAGTAATTCCTTTGGTGACCCAAAGTAGTTCGTATGCAGACCCCAAGTGAAGTCTAATGTTGACCTGAAATGTAGCCTATGCCGACCCCAAGTAGGACCCAAGTAAACACCATGTCGATCCAAAGTAGAATCCTAAGTAAACCATATGCTGACCCAAAGGAAAACCAATGCCGACACCATGCAATATGCCGACTTGAAGCCATATGCTGACCCCAAGTAGGACCCAAAGTAGACACCATTCCTATCCAAAGAAGTAAACCCTATGCCGACCAGAGTGAAACCAGTACCGACCACATGTAATATGCCGACCTGAAGCCATATGTCGATCCCAAGTAGGACCCGAAGTAATCACCATTCCGACCCGAAGTAGAACCCGAAGTAAACCCTATGCCGACCAAAAGTGAAATCAATGCTGACCCGAAGTAGTAACATGCAGACCCTAATTAGGACCCAACATAAACACCATGCCGACCTGAAGTAGAGCCCGTAGTAGCTTTCATCCTTGCAAAAATCCATATTCCAAGCACCTACATCGTTTATCCATCGATTATGCTGAATCCTGACTTCATCTGTATATTTATTATCTGTAATTGATCATCCATCCATTGATTTGAGCCAAATCTGTAATATTCCATCCTCGACAACCATACAATCTGTTAGGTTAAATCCGCCTATATACCGCCTTGTCAAAAGGCGGGTTAACACTTTGCCCACCAAAACTTGCCTCGTGTTAGGAAGGCATGTTTTGAATTGCCTAAAGTCCGATGTTTGAAACCTACGGATGACTTGCGAAGAGATCAATGATCTTTCCTAATTGTTAATAACAACCCTTCGAGAACATTTGCCGTTCAAGGCGCAATATGATAATTCGAGATCGGGTGTCGTTCCAGGCGAAATGTGATCGTTCGAGATCGGATGTCATTCGAGGTAAAACGTGATCATTTGAGATTAGGTGCTGTTCGAGGTGAAACATGACCGTTCGAGATCAGGTGCCGTTCGAGGCAAAATGCGACCGTTCAAGGTTGGGTGCCTTTCGAGGTGAGATGTGACCGCTCGAGTTCAGGTGTCGTTCGAGGCGAGATGTGACCATTCGAGGTCGGGTGCCGTCCAAGGCGAGATGTAAGTGACCGGATGGGACCCGGTATTATTAATATTAGATTTCACATTTGAGTGGGTTTCGAAATCATTTGTTATCGCAGTTCATCGCCATTTCATAGCATGCTTAAGGACCATTTGCGATCCTGTACATGTGAAAGTGACTTAGCCATTAGCCATTTTAGTGTAGGAGCTATTATTAGTCGCTTAATTCATGCCATTAAGAACTGACGAACCGTGCTCTTAAACTGGGCTAAGACCGATTTGTGGCGGATGATGGCTGCTTCTGTTCCATCGCTGCTATCTATTTCCAAACAAAACTATCTAAATCCATGCCCCCGGTACCATGTAGAGTTATGCTAATCCATTCTCCTTGGCCAGTGTTTTCCCCGGATTGATCCAATCCATATCTAAGCCTGTTGATTTCTATTACAAGCCCTAGATTCCAATTTCCAACTGTCCAAGCATCCATAAGTGGTCTCTGATTTTCATTTCCATCCTGCCTCCAAGTCCACAAGGAAATCCAAGGTTATCCTCTTCCAAATGTGCATCCGAGTTCTGATCCATGCCAAAATCCATAGGATCATCCAATATCTAGCCAAGATTTGTCTTTTACCTGATTTTGATCCTAGATTTCCTCCTGTCTCTTTAGCATTCTTTTCTGCATAGCATCCATCATTGTTTTCATTCTGTCCCTGCTTTTTGTCTCCTTATTGATTGCCTTGCCATTGCTTCCTAAATTCGAGTTTCCAAGCTTTCAAATTCAAGATCCTAACTTCTAAATCCCTCAGTGCTAGCTTTCTTAGTGAAAGCACCAAAATGTTGGCATCAAAATTGACCACCAATATCCAATTACAAGCGAAAGCACCAATATCCAGTTATAGATAATAAATAGAGCATATGTAGAGAGTATAATACGAAGAATAACCCAAATTAAAATGAAAGCAGGTAAAAAGACAAGATTTATAGTGGTTCGGCTAATTTCATCCTACGTCCACTACGGAAAATTCCTTTTTATTATACTAAAATTTGATTGCAGTTACAATTTGGAATTCCAGAATAATAATGGTAAAGCAACCTCTCAATAGAAGAAGATGAAGAGAAGAAGAATGAAGATCTCCTTTTTTGAATTAACATATGTTGTATTTATTGACGAAACCCCGGCTGTAGGGCCTTCTCACCTATATGGGACCGTCATGACGATCACCGAGCCCAACCTGTCCATCCTATGTCGACCTCATGTAGAACCTTAGGTAGAACCTAAAGTAATTCTTTGATGACCCAAAGTAGTCCGTATTTCGACCCCAAGTGAAAGTCTAATTTGGACCTGAAATGTTACATATGCCGACCCCAAGAAGGACCCGACGTAAACACCATGCCGACTCGAAGTAGAAAATGAAGTAAATCCCATGCCGACCCGGAGTGAAACCAATGCCGACCCCATGTAATATGACGACCTGAAGCCATACGGAAACCCTAAGTAGGACCCAAATTAAACACCATGCCGACTCAAAGTAGAATCCAAAGTAAACCCTATGCCAACGTGGAGTGAAACCAATGCCGGCCCTATGTAATATGCCGACCTGAAGCCATATGCCGACCCCAAGTAGGACACGAAGTAGACACCATGCCAACCCGAAGTAGAACCCGAAGTAAACCCTATGCCGACCCGGAGTGAAACCATTGCCGATCCCATGGAATATGCCGACCCCGAGTAGGACCCGAAGTAAACACCATTTCGACCCGAAGTAGAACCTGAAGTAATTCCTATGCGGACCGGAAGTGAAATCAATGCCGACCCGAAGTTGTACCATGCAAACCCCAAGTAGGACCTGAAGTAAACACCACGCAGACCCCAAGTAGAACCCGAAGCAGCTTCCATTCTTTCCAAAATCCATATTCCCAGTACCCTAGGCCGTTTATCCATCGACTGTGCTGAATCCTGGCTTCATATTCATATTTATTATCCGTAATTAATCATCCATCCATCCATTAGAACTAAATCCATAATATTCCAGCCTCAACAACCATGCAATCTTTTGGGTTAAATCCGTCTATATACGGCCCTGCTAAAAGGCGGGTTAACAGTGATCTCACCCCATGCATTGAGCGCCTCAATGGTGCGTGAAGATGCAAAAATCCAACGATCCGTGTATTGCCTTTTGACCGCATCTAGGAAGTTATGGTCACACTTTCAGGCTCAGCCAATTAAAGTGTTGGCTAACGAGCCCCTGAAGTAAGTGTTATATGAACCCGCAACTTTTGGATGACTTCTCAAGTGGAATATAGAATTGAGTCAGTACGATATCACATACCACCCAAGGAAAGCCATCAAGGGGCAAGCATTAGAAGACTTCATCGCTAAACTAGAGGTAGACATGCAATGGAAGCTTGCTCATTACAAGAAAATGTGCCTTTAGTTGCAACTATTGGCAGCGTTTGGATGGTATATGCAACTGATACTATCTTTCATTTTATTTTTTCCATATACGCGGTACCAAAATTTCCCACCTTCCCAAAATTTACCGCCTACCCTGCCAATGCTAAACACTAATTACATTTCAGAAGCCTTCATTTTTCCTCTTTGCTTGAGCAGAACTCACCAGGCCCTAAAAACGTTACCTCTATTGTCATCATCGCGCTATTTCTCTCCATCATTTACTTCTCTCGCCATAGTCGATCGAATCCTCCTTTAATCTGCTACTTGCCTATGCCAATTTTACAGACCCTAATCGCACCTGTCTTCGTCAATTTATGAAAGCCAGAATTGCCTCTGCTCCGTCAGTTTGATATATGTAATAATACAAATACTCAACTATCATCCCTTTGTAAAATATGATTTTCAGTCGGTTTCTATAATTAGTCTTGAAACCAACATTCCTTGTAGAATTACTATTTTTATTGAAAGCTGAAAATAATTTAATTTTTTGTAGATAAAATTAAAGTAGTGTGGATTGCATATATGCCGTGGATTGCTGGATCTATATTGAATCCTTCATTGAAAAAAAATTCACTCAAAGCACCGTATGACTTGTCCTTTTAGATTTTTTTTGTATTAAAGTAGTTCTTATGTTTTCTTATTGTTCTGACAAATAAAAATGTCATCAAAAGAATATCTTTGTTTTAGCATAAAATGAGCTTACAATTTCATTTTATCATTTTCTTACATGGTGTGCCTGGGGAATCTTGTTTGGGAACTATAATCTTTTTTGATTAATTTTAATAAAGGAGCAGGTACAAAGTTAAAAATTTAGTGGAGATTAAAGCTTATGAGTTTTGATGTTTTATACTAAAAATCCATAGATTTCCTTATTTGTATGAATGCAATTACTTAAGTCCCAATTTGATGCAATGTAGATTGTCAATTACTCTATACTAAAGTCTGTAGGTTTCCTTATTTGTACAATTGCAATTTCTTCTTTTTTACTCTACACAACATGGTGGTATTTTAGTTTCCAGCATAACTTGGTATGAATTCTGAAATTGTACAATTATAGCATAAATTTCAAAAACATATGAAGTTAACGAAAACATTAAAATTAATTAACAAGAATTAATAATAGAGTTTTATTCTTATATCCTATGACAGACACAAAAACCAAGATCTTTATACATACACACATAATAAATGTTTTCTATAAATTATACACTAAATAATCAATTTCCCTACAATACACCATGTCAAACTAATTATAACATCGAACTAGGTGAATTTTTACATGTTGTGTTTCAAATACTATTTTCTTTGCAGCTCAGCTCACCATATATATTGTTTGTGTCTCACTGATTTTCTTAAAATGAATTTATCTTTTTGATGGATAAAGCTAAATGAAAATAATTTTTGCATTGTTCTGGGTGTAAGTTAAAAGTAAAAACAGAAGGTGGTAGACTTAGATCAGTTTTTCTATCAACGGATTATGTTGGTTCTAGAATTTCCAGTGCTGAAACTATACCTTTATTTCTACAGCCAACAATAAATGTTTACATTCAAAGGAGCTGTATGTTTCATCTCAATTTTTAACTTCTTTTTCCATTATTAGTTACATTCATGCATAAGAAACAATCACAACTGCTCCAACCATAATGCTGCTCCAACAAAATCGATGTGAAAAACTGGAAATCTATTTGTTTCTTCTTGTTTTACATAAGAAATAATTAAATCAAGATTTAGCGTTTGGGAGGGGATTTGTCTATGGAATTTACCCATCGTTTTTCTTTCTAATATCACTACCGCAAGATTCACAACAAACAGAGAAGTGTTTAATGAAAGATTTTATCTTATCTTACTTTATTTTTATTTATTTATTTTATTTTTATTAACTCAGATTGATGGTTTAGCTTTAAGTTTTACATCTGCCTGTACGCAACGTTCACTTGATTAGCTCAGATTGGTAATTACATTAAATTAAGATCGACTTGAGTGCATGATTAAAATTTCTGACTTAAAGCTTATCTTTCTGAAATATGTTTTCATGGTTAATAACATTTTAACAATTCTTCTTATGGCATCATAACTGTAAGTTTGAAAATATGATCGATTCTTTTGAGTATATGTACATCTAAAGTTCTGATAGGATTATATTAATCAAAGCCATTAATATTTGTTTCCTTGCATTTTGTTTGCAACTACAACGACTGTGAATATGTGTTGACACTTCTTCGTTGTTTTGTTTTTTACCAGACTGGCCGCACCATGATCTTTCATTCCTAAGAAATGTTTGGTGAAAGTAGATAATCTGATCCAGGCTATGTAGAAACCAAAATACTAATTTCTATATTTATCTACATGTCATAGAAGCATTAGAGATGCAGCCGTTCGGTTGCTAATTGACAAGATCACTCATGTAGACAACACAGTATTACCTTCCTTTTATTTTGTAAACTTATTTTAATTGGAATAAATTTAAGTAGTTGAATCCTAAAACCGTTATCTACTTATGTCCAGATCTATCTTTGTAGTCCAAAACTAACCCACAGATTGCTAAAAATATAATTTATTGCATAGTACCTCACAAAAAACAGTATAATGGTAATATCGGTTTCCAAAAACCTACAGTTAAATTAAAATCCTACGCAAACAAGATTTCAACCAACACCCACTTTATTGAATATCAAACAACTATTGCAATTAATCTAATAAAACTAACTGAAAAATATACACTCTCTGTTGTAAAAATCTTTATTTGCCTCTGTCTAGATGCCAAGTGAGAGTTACTGTCTAGCCATCCTCTTAGAACTGCCTAGGAAAGGTTTTTCGTCTAATCAAATCGTCTTCCATCCTTGACTACCACCAAGATCATCCTCAAATTTGGATCAATTACTACTAAGACAAATACAAAAATTTTATCAATTGCACGTACGTTAGTTTATTGGAAAGGCCTGACCTCAATCAATCGTTGATTAATCTCTGTCTAGACGATTAATTTAGTCCATACTTACCACTTGGCAATTTTTAAAGCCTTAAGCAATTTTTAAAGCCTTAAATATAAACTCAATCAATAACCTCATTTGAGAATGGAATTTTGATCCCAATTCAATGGTTTTTTGTTCAATATCAAAATATTTAGTAGTTGAATATCAAAATATACCATGTCACTATAAAATCGTATTTTTCTAACTCAAATAATGAAATTTTTGGCTTATTTTTCTTTCGATTAAAAAATAGACTTGTACTAGTTGCTCTTTTGATGTATGTTGTAGTACACCTTAATCTCCAACATGCTATAGTTGTTTTAAAAATATTACCAAATCTAGATGTACTTTAATCTCCTACCACAACTGGTTAATAATATAATTCTGAATCTATATCAAATGGGAATTTCTGTAGCAGCAAAATCAATTAAAGATAGTAAATTAAATTATGCACATTAAAACAAAATGCCCTAACAAAGAATCTATATATAGTTCCACTGGCTGTAGTGCTAGGCCTGCACCAACTATTTTAGTGAGATATGATACTTTTGTTGCTTCTCTTTGCTGCTACAGTTGAACTAGGTTAGCCATACCGCTAGGCTAGCACCAACATCAACTTTCTTTATTACTAAAAATAAAAATAAACTTTGTTGATTACCGTTTTTCTTTATGTTTCAAATCAACTTCTTCTTTGAGCTCAAATGAAGGCGGAAAAACTATGGTAAATAGTGACCATGATGATGAACATGTTATAAGTTTACTTACCACTTTATGCTACCTCTTCTAACCTTTTTGTTATTCCTATAGTTTGATCTACTCGTAGTCTTGCATCACCTAAACATATTTATATTTAGTTGATCATATCAACATAGAATAAGAACCATTTCATATGTTTTTCCTTTAATATTAGTATATACCACGACAAATGATATTAAATCTACACTTTCAGGCTGAGATTGTTGACAGGCTGAATATGAATGATCGAAGAATAATGAGGCCTAGAATTGGCTTCAATTCATAATGAAGTGGCTCTGAAATGACTAAAACATTGTGTGAATTATGGAAATGAAAAAAACTGGCAATGTGGAGTGGCATGACTAGAATGAAATTTTGTGGCAATGAGAAGAAATGGCAGGAGCAATGCGTTGCTGGATCAGGATTTTTGGCATGGCGACAAGTGCACTAGTGTTACTACAATTTCTACATGTTGAATAAAGTGAACAATGTATAGGTGTTCAAGGAATGAGAGTGAATACTGCACCAGACAACTAAACTGCAATATAGTCACGGTTGACATTTCCCATACCGAAAACCCTATGATAGGTAAATGATCCGAAACGGAAGAAGGCGGAGAAGAATCTATAAGCATCAATTCCTTTCAACCAAAAAATCAATCTGATAAAACAAAACCAGCCCAAATTTAAGTAGTAACATGATGAGTTCTAGCACTAATGCTACAGCCACTATTGGGTTTAGTTCTGATCGAGATGATGCTACTGCAATTTGTACAATGGATGCTTTGCCTTTTAGTCTAAGACTTTATGATTTTATAAAAATAGTACCCGAGGGGCAGAAGAGAGATAAAAGTCTGCTGGTGCTAGAATACAATAACCAGAAGTTGTCTGCAAAACTTTCAAGTAAAACAGGTAATTGTTTAAGTCTGAAAGATACTTGTACTGCAAAAATCTCTATATCAAAACTGAACAGTTTCAATGGAACTTGGAAGAATAGTCCATCTTAATGGATACATGAGACATAATTGACAGAATTTCATAAGTTTCTACACATAGATTGAACTTCACAAGTTCTTATTCTACACGTCAATTCTCACATGAATTAACACAAATTTAACACAGGTTATAATTACATTAAGACTCTTGTTATTTGCTGTGTACTATATAGTGTGTTTATTTTAGTGCACCGATGCTTTAAAATTCTTGTTATTACTACTGTTCATCCTTCACTGACCTGATGCTTTGAAATTCTTGTCACACAGTGCCTGTAGCTATATTTTGGTGCATCCTCGCTAAGCTGTCTTGTATTTATGAGTAGCAGTACCTAATGCCTTGCGCAATTAAACACAAGCTTGCACTTTTTTCTTCTTATTTTTTTCTATTTAACTATTTTTCCTGTAGAATATTTACATGTCCTCATCCAGTGCTTTGAGTTTTATTTCATTCTTCATGTTCCTATTGTATTGAAAATATGGTTATGCACTCATTTATTACCATGTTGCTTTTGAGATTTTTCACATATTGCCTTGAGTTAGCTGAAGGGGACTGAATTTCGAGCTGATGCCTAACCTGCACAGTGCTTGATCAAGGTATGTTACTAGTGATATTGTTTACAAGAGCAGCTTTGCTATTTGTTTTTTTTTGTTTGGAAACGAAACCATATTAACACATGTGTTATTATGAATATATGATTGCATTTTGTGTTTAAAAATGATAATGAGTTGTAAAGTTTGTTTTTTTACCGGTTGTTATGAGTTTTATACATTACTTGTTTTCTTTATTTTAAGAATTGTTTAAAAATTATGGTTTCATAAATATATCAGGCTTTGGAAGAATAATGCAAGAATGATCAAAGAAGATTTTGTCTATAGTGATACATCACATTCTAGGATTGAGGGTGTAGAAACCGGTGCCGATGCTGTTGAGTTTCTTCTTCTTTTAGTACAATTTCAGTTCAGGTTAGAAATTTTCAAGGAATCTAATTATTCGAATTACCTTATATCACTAGATTTTGGAGTTGTAGATTAAAGTACCATCAGATTTTGGAGTTTGAGTGTTGAGTTTTGTCTTCTTTATATGTCGTTTGTTGAATAAACACAAATTACACTTGTATCTATACGAGTTCTTTAACTTTGATCTCTTCAATTTTGTTATATTTCAATAATAATAATAATAAACAATACTTTGAATAAAGTAACTAAGTTTTATAAAAATTAAATATGTTTATAAAAATTAAACAAGTATTATAAAAATTAACAAGGTCATAATAATAATAATAACAACAACAACAACAACAACAACAACAACAACAACTAAGTTTGGTAAAAACATTAACTAAGTTTATAATGACAATAATAACAACAACAATAGTAACAATAACAATAAACTATAGTTTTATGAAAAATTAGCTAAGTTTATAATAAGAATAAATTAACCAAGCCAACTATGTTTTATAATTAATAATACTAATAATAAAAATAATGTCAAAAAAACTAAGTTTATGAAAATTAACTAAGTTTATAATAATAATAATAATACTAATAATAATAATAATAAATTAACTAAGCTTATGAAAATTCATAAGTTTGAGATAATTTATAAAAATTAACTAAGTTAATATAGTTTTAGTTTGAGATATTTTATAAGTTTAAGTTAACTAAAATATAAGTTATGACATTTTAAGTTTTAGCAATTAAGGTAATTTATAAGTTTCATAATAATATATTATTATTAAACAATAGTTTGAATACATTAACTAGTTTTATAAAAATTAACTAAGTATTATAAAATTAAAAGTTTATAGTAATAATAATAAGCTAAGTTTGATAAAAAATAACTAATTTCATAATAATAATAATTTGTTTCAAAAAAATATAATAACAATAATAATAAATTATAGTTTGATAAAAATTAAGTAAGTTTACAATAATAATAAGAAGTTGACTAAGTTTTATATAATTTAACTAAGTTTATAAAAACAGAATAAATTTATGCAAATTAAGTAAGTTTTATAAAAACGGAATAAATTTATACAAATTAACTTGTTTACAGGTAATTGATTATCAACCTTGTTTACAGGTAATTAGCTTTTCTAGAGTGAAGACCATCAGCAACAATGGACATGACTTCAATTGTTATGTGTATTATGATATTTGTTAGTACAGGTTGTGTAAACATGTTTGTGAATGCTTGTGATATGTGAATTTTCTCATGTTGTCAAATAACTATTACCTAAATAGTTATAGATATTATACTTATGTGATTAACTTGTCCTCGGTTATTTGAATACGATGATTATATGCTTAATTGATTTTTGGCTTGAATATGGTGATTATACGATTGTTGCAGATTTTAATACGACTATTTTATAACTGGTTGCTGGAAATAATATATGCCATTAACAATATATATTAAAATATGCTACAAAACAACTAATACCTTTTAGTAGCGATTTAAAAATGCTCCAGAAACAAATATAAAATACTACTTGAATTTATAGTGGCATAAATTAAATGCAACGAAAAGTTTTTAATTGCACAAAATAAACGCTGTAGAAAATTAAAGAATGATCCAAGTACAAACGCGACTAAATATGTTTGTTTTGTTAGGGTTTTGTAAATGCTGCAAAAAACCTTTAGTAGCGTTTAAAATGGCAGCTATACACAAATATTTTGTAGCGTATATTAAAAGGCAACCGAAAAAATCATACTTTTAGTTACGTGGCATGTAGGAGCGTTCTTCAAAACGCTCCTAAAAGTTTTGGTAGCGTTTTCTCAATGCTACTAAAGGTCTTTTATGGTGTAGTGGTTCTTGTTGGCGCATCTAACAACCTCTGTTCAGATGTAGTAGTGCTTAAAACCCCTGAGGACGAGCCATTAGCTATGCTTTGCGCTTGGAATTCCCTGCTGCAAACAATGAGGCGGAATACAAAGCACTAATTACAAGTTTGAAAGTTGTGAAAGGGCTATAGATAAAATCTATTCACATATACAGCGACTCCTAGCTGGTCGCCTGTCAAGTAAATGGGGAATACCAGGCTCGTGGGCATAATCTTTCCCCGTACCTCTCCAAAGTGCAAGAACTGCTAAGTGACATTGAACACTACACCATAACTCACATTTTATGGGAGCAGAACACCAAGGCAGATTATTTGGCTAAACTGCCGAGTTTGGGAGAAGCACAGTCATTGGGGCTAGTCTCAGTTGAGACTCTAACCAACCGAAGCATAGATAAAATGAACATCGACTGGATCCTCGAGATACTGTCGAACCAGATACATGGATGACACCGATAAAGGAATATTTAATTGCAGGGACTCTTTAGACAGATCAAAATCAACGGAAAAAGCTTCTCCGAAAGGAGCCACAATTCATGATACAAGATGGAATACTCTATCGAAGGGGATTCTCAACCCCCTTCTTAGATGTGTTTCCAATGTAAAAGCCTGACGAATCCTACTGGAAGTGCATCAAGGCGAATGCAGAGACCACACTGAGGGGCAAACCCTTGCGAAAAAAGTCCTTCGGTATGGACACTTCTGACCAATGATAAACCACAACGCTGCATACTACGCCAAAAAATGTGAAAACTACCAAAGATTCAGTAAAGTCAAAAGAAATCCTTCAATAGAGCTAACGCAGATGGTCAATCCATGGCCATTTAAAATATAGGGGATCGATTTGATTGGCGTCCTACCGATAGCGAAATGAGGGGCCAAATGTGCTATAGTTTTTATTGATTATTCCACGAAATGGGCTGAAGCGGAACCGCTGGCCACCATAACCAAAAAGAAAGTCATCAAATTTGTTACTAAAGACATTACTTTCAGGTTTGGCGTGCCATAAAAAATCATCACCGACAATGGAACTCAATTCGAAATAGCTGAGATAAAAGACTTCTGCAAACGGTTTCGGATTGAGAAAAGCTTCTCAGCGGTAGCTCATTCGCAAGCAAATAGGGAAGTGGAAGCAATAAACAAGATAATAAAATCTACCATCAAAAAGCGACTAACTATAGAAAAAGGAAACTAGGTTGATGAACTTTCATTCGCACTGTGGGCATATAGAACTACCCATAAAGCAGCAACCGGGCACACTGCATTCGCTCTGGCATATGGCTCAGAAGCAATGATTCCTGTTGAATTGGGAGTCCCTTTGCACCAAAGGCAAAATTTTAATCAAAAGCAAAGTGAGCAACTCCTACTCGAATTGCTAGATACGATCGATGAAAGAAGAGAGGAAGTCGAGTTGAGAACCGCCGCCCACAAAAAAAGGGTCGCATGGTACTTTAACTCCAAAGTTCACAACCAAAACTTCGAAGTGGGAGACCTTGTTCTCAACCGAATCTACCCCATCCCGTGGGCCTTCGGACTGAACTAGAAAGGATCATATGTCATCAATCAAAAGCTAATGGATGGAACTTTCAAGCTTACAACCGTCGACGGAATCCAAATTCCAATGGCATGGAATAGCGAATCATTCTACCATTTCTTCATTTGAAAACTACTTTATGTATTCTCTGTCTTTCAGCATATAAGCCATCCCGAAATGCCAGGGGCATTGTAAATAGGCAAAAACCTGCCCTACTTTCCTTAATAAATTTTGATTCACTTTTTCAACCAACAAAACTGTGTTCATAATAATTACCCGCCGGATCGATGGATGTAAATCGACTGAAACCATTGGATCGACAAAACCTGATCTTTGCCTTCTAAAAACCAGTGTTGCTTTGGCAACATCAGGAAGGATAAAATGCCAACTCCACATGTTGCTCAAAGGTAGGCAACATCGAGGAGTGTGAAAAGCCGTGCACTAAATTTTAAAAATTACACTACTCACATTGCTTGAAGATAGGCAACATTGAGGAGCACGATAAGTAGCACACTACATAAGCCGTGCACTGAATTTAAAAATTACACTCCTCATCTTGCCCGAAGGTAGAAAACATCAAGGAGTATGAAAATTCGCGCACTATAAAAGCCATGCATCGAATTTAAAAATTACACCCCTCACAGTGCTCGAAGATAGGCAACATCGAGAAGTACGAAAAGTCACGCACTGAATTTTAAAATTGCACTCCTCACGTTGCTCGAAGATAGGCAACACCAAAAAGTATTAAAAGCCGCACACTTCATAAGCCATGCAACGAATTTAAAATTACACTCCTTACATTGCTTGAAGATAGGAAACATCAATGAGTACGAAAAGCCGCACACTTCATAAGCCTCACACTGAATTTCAAAATTACACTCCTCACGTTGCCCGAAGATAGGCAACATTGAGAAGTGTAAAAAGCCGCGCACTCCATATGCCACGCACTGACTCTTATAACTCAAACTCCTCTCATTGCCTCAAAATAGGCAACATCGACAAGCGCTAAAACCGTTTCGGACCGATAGGTCATATTAGTCTCAAAAGTAGCATATTTCGTAAGCCGCGTGTTAACTCTCGAAGTCGCAAAATGACACTCCTAAACATAAACTACTCACATTGCCTAAAGATATGCAACACCGAGGAGTGCCAAAACTGTTCCTAATCAATCGGACATATCGATCCTAAAATCCACACATCCTGTAAGCCGCGTGCACTTTTGAATCTTGAAATTGCCCGTTCAATGCCAGGGAACTTATTCATAAAGGAATAATCAAAATCAAGCCACTCGAACTGTCGGGAACGATGGGGACGACTCCAATCAAACAAGAGTATGACAGATTATTACATTAAACATTGACGACGTGTACCTGCCTACAGTCAACTTATGCAATGTGCACATCTCAAACATACATATATTGCATACTTACCAAAATATCGTAAAAAACTCAGACTACATGATCAAGCCACTAAACATCTAAAAAAAGAAAAGTCGAGTTGTGATTTAGTCAAATTTCAAGTGTTAATGTGCAGACTATTTAAACCCTAAGTTGCAAGTCATTCGTCAATTATTTGAAGTAAACAGCCCTGTGAATTAAGGGCGTACACTGACACTTAAAAAAAAACACTTGCAAACGGTAAGTTCATAAGTGCACTTAAATAAAAACACTTGAAAACGATAAGTTCACAAGTGATGTCACTCCAAACAAAGAGTTTTTACACCAAATAAAAATTTCGGTAGTAACCATAAGAATAAGATAAGTGTAAACAAAACAAGCATATGTACACAGAACACATATTAACAGACAAATAAGAGTATAGTCAAAATATCAATGTATTGCTTATAATTTTATCTATATAGGGTCAAAACGTGGGGGCCGTACCCACACAACACCGGCCAACAAAAGAAAAATACAGGCTCCACAATAAAAATACTAAGTACAGACTCTCCATTTGAACAAAATGACTCAAAAGAACCAAAATCAGATCTATCACCACCCAAGCTCCTCAGCGTTTCTTTCCAACACTTCCTTTTCCACCCTTTGTTTTATGTTTCTGCCTCGTCTCAGGAGTGATGTCGCTGCCGGTAATGTCGACAAACCCCTCAGCTCTAGCACCATCCTCTTGTTCGGAAGCCTTCTAAGAAGTTTCGCCCATTACTTTGCACTTCCATGACTCACAGGAGCTCTTCTTGGCTTTGATCGCTTCGACCTTCTCTTTTTTGATAGTGACCAGTTCATGTTGAGTCTTGCAAGGCTACTCCATTTGAACTTCCTGCTCGCTAACTTCCACCGCTATTACATCACTTTTCAAAGATACAGAAGGCTCATCCAAGCTATGAAGCGTGGCTATCTTTTAGGACTCTAGCCCCGGCTGCGAGCCAGACACGGACGTGGAAACTGGAACAGGAATGGACATAAGCATAGAGGCCATGGAAATAGCAGCAGGTCTAGGTGCCGAGGAAGCTGGCATATCAACAGGAAGGGTAGATGGACCTATAAGATCAAAAATGGAAGCATTAAATTCTTCCTGCTCTTACGGCATAAGCTGAAAGCTCCAAAACTTAAGATAAGTGTGAGGTTTACCTACACAAGAGGAGTGGCCATGAACGTCAATGTCATATTCACCGCCTTTTCCCTCCTTAGACGGTTCTATTACCTAAGGTAAGCCCCAAACCCAGAACTTGTTGGAAGATTGCGGGGCCGTTCCGATGTCTCACCAGCGCCAGAAATGAAAAGCTCTATAAGTGCTTCGACAGCAGCAATCATAGTGGCATCGGCAGCCTCTTTCTCTATCCCAATCCGCAATATCTCCTGACCCTCCTTCTTTGATTCTTCATTAAGGTAGGCATTTTCTAACTCCCGCTCGGTGTAAATGTTACTACTGTCATGAAAATGGGTCAAAAATTCCTCCTAGACCACGGCGAGTGTGCATGGAAATTTCGGCCCCAAGTAGCTAAGGCTCCCCTGATGAAGTAGAAATTGACATAGAAATCTAGGATGGTCTCGTCCATTTTTTCCATCTTCCTCTCGAAAGCGCTTTGAAGCTCTAGATAATCCACCGTAACAGCGACCTTTTCGACCTCAACACGAGCCTTATCAATGTTAAACTGCGCAATGTGGTCCCGTAATCGGCCAATCATCGCAGCCTGGTTAGAGATAGTGTTGTTATGCCCCTCAATGATAAGGTCATGGTTAGAGATAGTTTTCTTATGGGATTCAATCATTGTGCTATAGGCAGCCACTTCTTCTTTTAATTTCGCCTCCTCGGTATGAGCCTTTTTTATCTCGTCCCTATAGACGATCTCAATTCTTCCATGAGCCTCTTTCACTTCTTTCAGCAAGTCGGCGCTCCTTTGCTCTCTTGCAATGTTATCCCACCTTTGGGCAAGGCCGTGACAGCAAGGACTTGAGTGGAAACCAAGGACAATCCATCCCGAAGATTGGTTATACACAGGTTCACTATGGATATTGGTAAATTTTTGTCCAAGTCTGGCTCGAGCTACAATCGATATGGTATGACAAGCAAAGCTATAAAAGCATATGTCTCGAATTTCAATTCAATAAGAGTCCATCTGCTCAAAATACTGACCGATCAAAGTCATGGAAAGAACTACAATTCGTATCCATCGAGGAAGCAACATCACATTCCTATCCATAGAAGATTGCCTCGTCAGTATCCACCTCACTCTTATACTTCATGTCCATCAGACGTCGCCGACTTCATATCCATCGCACCACCCATGTTTCATATCCATACCTAAAAATATGTCGTATCGCTCCTCTCCCACCTATTGCCCAAGGCATATCGATCATTTCAAGAACAATTCTTGTCGATCAGTGAGGTGTTGATACGAATCAACCCACCAACTACATAAAGCAATGTTCAAGACATCGATATGAAGGCAGAGGTCTGGAATGATACGAATGGGATTGTATCGTATCAATACGAAAGATATGGATGAGCATCGATACAAAAAACTCTCCTTTGGTAATTAATACGAAATAAAACCTTACAGATGAATACGAACGAGCATGAACGTATTGTTATGAATGATGCATACAAAGAAGGAAGAATCGGTCATTCGGCATGAAAAGTGGATGGATCCTAGAAGATAGCGACATGTCATTGGCCACCACGTGCCTAAGAGCGATACGAACCAGATCCACACGAATGCAAGTGATACGAATTGGAAAATTCATCGAAAATCCAAACTTGCATCGATTATAACTCGAGATCTACAAGTCTAAATGCCACCCAATTTTCACAGGAGCTTGCCTACAACCTCAAGAATGCACCTGATCAATTTCAGCCCAAAAGGACCATTTATGAATCCATACGAACTCGATTCGTATCGCTTCTAGATTAAGCCGAAATCACCTGAACTCGATCCCATGGGCCCACCTATGTGAGAGAAGAAGACTTTCGAGATCTGGGCGAGATATTTGAGCCTACACCTATAAATAGCGACCCCGGACCAATAGAAAATGGACTTTTTTGACTTCTCTATGCTAACATTCTGCCAAAATCACTTCTATACTACGGTTGAATTGTTGTAATCCACTTGCAACCCATGAGTTATAATCAAAAAACATCAATCCTTTCATAGTGGATGAAGGCCATATGCCGAACCACTCTAAATTTGCATGTTTCTGCAATTTTTCTTATCGGCTGATTGGTTTGTTTGTTAGATCTTCCTCATTTTACATTTACTTTCTTTATTTTATCTCTTCAAACACATCCGAAGAGTGTTTTGTCCAATTTTGGTACAAATATTTTGGTGCTTTCACTGAGAAAACCCAGCTTTTCTCCTGCTCATTGGATCTGCTACCGATATTGGATTGCAAGAATCTAAGGAGAAGATCCAGATCTAATGCCTAGAAGTTCTTCCATCCAATTCAGATTTGCAACAAGTCTAGGAGAGAACTTCACTACTCACCATAGTCGCTACCAGGACTATCTCAACAGCTGCAGATCTAGAAGATGGGATAGGCAGAACCCCACACAACCTCCCTCTAGAGACCAGAATGTTGCTGGACCTTCGGATCCACAAGGCCATGTCACCAGGGAAGAGTTCCAGCTACTGATGCAAGCACTGACTCAAAGCCGCCAGTAGCTTAACAAGAAGCTCTATGCCAACGCGGAGTTAACCAATCGGCTGAACCATGAAAGACAAAGGAGATCTAAAAGGCATCAGGCTTCCTACTCATCCATTGAAAGTTCAACTTCTTCTGACTACAATCATTGATCCACGTACCCCACAGCTGGATGGAAGCAATACCCAGGCTACAGGACATCAGTGCACTTTGAATCTTGGGTAAACGAGAGTTGGTCCGCTAACCAACCATCAGACCGAACCCTCCACTCGAGGAGGGACGGTTCCTTTTCATACTATTGACAATCGCACTGCTACCGCTGCTATTGAGTTGGGAGCTGACACTTGGAACTAAACATATCCGAACCATGGCCAACGTGATTATACTCCTGAACCTTATGTTCCTGAAGATCTGGAACCAAGGAAGCGAGATATGGACCGTCGACTGCGCCCGGCCCATCCTCTCATTGTGGAACCCGACCACACCTTGTCTCATCATGCCAAGAATGTCCAGATGCCAGATATCCCTACAATGATCTGTCAGATGCTCCTTGAAAGCCACGGCCTTACCAATGATGACTGGGGAATCTCCCGGAGTCATACCCCTTTCACCGATGACATCCTCTATGTCGAACTTCTTCGGCGATTCAAAATGCCAACTCTACTTGTTTATAAAGGGTGCTCTGACCCTAACCAACGCATTTTAAAGTATGAATGGTTAATGAATGCCGCATGGGCTGATGATGCGATCAAATGCCGAAGTTTCCTAATCTCCCTAGAGGGCATAGCGATTATGTGGTTTACTTGTCTACCACCTCGATCTATCTCAAGCTTCGTCCAATTAGCAACGAAGTTTTTCGAATAGTTCCGCATGCATGTCAAAAGGCCCAAAGATGTTAATCCTTGTCCATTGTCACTCAAGATCTTGAAGAGACACTCAGACGTTACCTGGAAAGGTTCCATGCTGCATGTGCAAAGATTAGTAACCCTAATGACAATTCCATTTTGATGGCACTAACAAAGGGAATCGATCCCGATCCTGAATTTGGCAACTGGTTGGCCAAAAAAACCCCTGGATCATTTGGCCATTTCTATTCTAAGACAGCTCAGTTCTTAAGAAGAGAGGATGCAAAACTGTCTAGAAAAAAGGACGGTGCAGGGCATGGTGTAGAAGGAATCCAAAGCAATGTCGCTGTGAAACAAACTAGGGAGAGCTCTGGAAAGGTGTAGTTAAATATACAGAATTGGTAGAAAGGCGATGGAAATCAGGGCAGGAAACGAGATCAAAATCGTGGACTGCAACGTAGAGCTCCTATGTTTGACACTTATACTCCTTCAACTACATCTTTGGTAAATGTGTACTTGCAAACTTGTAATACTGTCCGGTACAAGAAACCTACTCCGAAGCCATCATCAGAGAAACAGATTCAAATGGGGAAGTTTTGTAGATTTCACGATAGTTATGGCCACAACACAAACGAGTGTCGTCATCTATAAGATATTATCGAGAAGTTGATACGAGAAAGAATGTTGGAACAGTTTTTTGGGCACCGCAGTCTGGACATGCGGGCCCATCAAATCGAGATCAAATACTAAATAAGGTCAGACCGGAGGAACCAGCTCATAAAGGCGGGACGTTGGTGATTAATAGTGTTAGTGATGGTCCCTATCCAGCAGATCGGAGCTGGAAGGAAATGGGGTTGTATGCCAGTTCTATTAGGCGTGCGAGCTTCGAATGTTGCAGTAACTTGGAAGACGACGCTTCGGCTAAACAACAAAAAATGATGACAGAAGACTTCGTATTTTGAGATGGGGATGCCGATAGAGTTGAAGCCACAACAATTGATCCCCTAGTAATTTCAGTTCAGATAGGTCCTGCTTGGATGAAGAGGATCTTAGTGGACAGTGGAAGTTCAGCGAACATACTCTTTAAGCGAGACTATGATCAAATGAAGATGGAAGTGAAAGATCTGAAGCCTTGCTAGTCTTGTATTCATGGCTTCAATGGAAGTGCGGCGATACTCACTGGGATGGTGGAGCTACCGGTGGAGTTGGAAGTTGGAGAATGCTGGAGAGTCCGGATTTATAGTTTATTGTATTGGATATAGACTCACCACACAATGCTTCTTGGGCCGACCGGCCTTAGCTGAGTTCAGGGCTGCTATTACCCCTTGGTGTCTAACTTTGAAATTACCAACCAATAATGGCGTCGAAGTCGTTCAGGGAGACCAAGCTGCTGGATGAGCCTGTTATGTTGCTGAGCTAAGGGAAGCGCAGCAAAAGGAAAAGGGCATAAAGGAATCTCTTTGCGTCCGCTTTGCGGATAATTTGACAGTTAACATCTGGGCCAAGGCCTGGGCACCACAACCAATTCCCAAAAGATCTTGACCCAAGAGAATCTGAAAGTGAGGATGAATTAGAAGACAGTCAGGCTTCTTCGGCAAAGCTGACGATCGATGTTCCAATCAATAATGATGACAATTCTAAAATGTTAAAGATTAGATCTCAGCTAAGCCAACAGATGAAGGAGGAATTGTTTGAATTTCTTCGGGCAAAATCTCGATGTGTTAGCCTGAATATGCACCAACACGTGTGGGATCTCGCAAGGCATTGTGAGGCACATTGAATATTGACCCATGACATGTCTTGATCAAGCAAAAAAAGGCATGGTATGGATCCAGAGAGATCTGCCGCCCTTAAGGATGAGGAGGATAAGCACAGATCAAATGGGTTTATCCGAGATGCGTTATATCCAGAATGGGTATCCAACCCTGTGCTTGTCGGAAAACCTAATGGGAAATGAAGAACATGTGTTGACTACTCAGACTTGAATAAAGCTTCCCCTAAAGGCAGTTTTTCACTTCCCCGAATTGATCAGCTTGTAAACTCAATGGCCGCACATGAACTCTTATCCTCATGGACATATATTCTGGCTACAATCAAACAGCCATGCATCTACCCAATCTGGAGCATACCAGCTTCGTCACCGATCTGTGACTTTACTGCAATAAAGTCATGCCATTTGGACTTAAGAATGCTGGAGCAACCTACCAACGGCTAGTTAATCGAATGTTCGCTAACCAAATCGGAAAAACCATAGAGGTGTATGTGGATGGCATGCTTATTAAGTCACGATTCTCCACCCATCATATCAAAGACCTTAAAACGATCTTCAACATCCTCCGGGAGTATAGAATGAAAATCAATCCATTGAAGTGTCAGTTTGGGGTCGCATTTGGAAAATTCCTTAGATTCATCATTAATGCTCAAGGAATTGAAGCCCCTAAAAAATATAGGCAATTTGAAATCTTGAGACTCCAAATACTATAAGTAGGTTCAGAGCCTCAACGGGAAGGTAGCAGCACTGAGCAGGTTCATTTCATAATCCACCGACAAATGCATTCCCTTCTTCGATCTAATCAGGAAAGGGAAACAAAACTTTGAATGGACTGTAGAGTGTGAAGGCACATTCCGAGCACTAGTTCAACACCTGTCTACACCACCCATTCTATCAAAACCTATCGATCACAAGAGATTGTACATCTACTTAGCGGTGTCAGAAAATGCAATCAGTGCTACCTTAATTTGGAAGGAGGACCGGATACAAGGGCCAGTCTATTACATCAGCAGACGAATGACCGAAGCAGAGAGAAATTATCCGAAACTGGAAAAGTTGGCTTACTGTCCTGACATTGCCTCGAGAAAACTCCATACGTATTTTCAAGCTCTTCCTATCACTGTCTACACTAACCATCCGTTACAACAAGTCCTTACGCGGCCTGAGACGTCTGGTAGGTTACTTAAGTGGAATAACAAGCTGAGTCAGTTCGATATCACTTACACACCAAGAGGAGGTATTCAAGGACAAGTCCTAGCAGACTTCATCACCGAATTCACTATCTTGGAGGACTTGCCCACAACCATTGAATCTCCCAAATATGTCTGGAAGCTACATACCGATGGTGCATCAAATGACAATTGCTCGGGCACTGGGGTTATGCTTGAAACTCATAAAGGCCGATCTATATGCCATGCTTTGAAATTTGATTTCCATGCGTCCAACAACGAGGCCGAATACGAAACCCTGCTCGCCGGACTAAGGCTTGCCAGAGATTTAAGAATTGTTGTTGTGGAGGTTTACTGCAATTCATAATTGGTCATGCACCATGTTCGAGGGGAGTACCAGGCCAAAGACCGGAGACTGGCTGCTTATCTTGCTCGGGTCCAAGAGATATTTAATCAGTTCGATTACTATCACATTTATTGTACCCTAAGAACATAATCAAAAGGCCTATTCCTTGGCAAAGTTGGCCAGCACTGGTGAGGCACAACAAATGAGATTTGTTCCCGTAGAGATACTATCTTCCCCAAGTATTGATCAAATGGAGACCGACTGGGTACTTGAAGACATACTCGATAAGGAGTTATTGATGACATACTCGATAAGGAGTTACTGATGACTCCTTTCAGAAACTACCTCGAGCATGTGACCATGTTGGGGGTGTCAGAGTGACAAAAGAGACGTTCTTCAAAAAGTTTCGTGGTTCACTATTAAGAATGGAGTCATGTATTGAAGTGGGTAATCTATTCCTTTGCTCCGATGTATCGCCCACGATGAAATCAAGCGAGTATTACATGATGTGCGCAATGGGGAATGTGGCGATTACATTGAGAGGCAAGCTCTTGCTAAGAAAGTGCTCCCATATGGTTATTATTTGCCAATTGTGAATTGCGATGCATCAAATTATGCCAGAAAATTTGACAAATGTCAGAAACATGGTCGGATCCCAAGAGCCCCATCTACCGAAATAACTCAGATGGTCAGTCCTTGGCCGCTTGCAATATGGGGCATCGACATTATTTGGTCTCTAACTCTAGCTCAAGGTGCGTGAAGTATGCCATCGTTGCAGTTGATTACTTTACCAAATGAGCGAAAGTCGAGCCCCTTGCTACTATCACCATGAAGAAAGTGATCAACTTTGTTGTACATAACATTATTGGTCGATTTGGTCTCCCACATACCATCGTTGAAAACGGAGCCCAAATCGATAGTGTCGAGTTCAAGAATTTCTATCAACGATTCCATATCCAGAAGAAGTTCTTTGCAGTCGCAGATCCTCAAGTGAATGGACAGGTCAAAGCTGTTAATAAAGTTATAAAGTCCATCCTGAAGAAACGATTGGAAAAAGCTGGGGGAAGTGGGTCGATGAACTTCGTATAGCTTGATGGGCTTATCGAACAACCCATAAGTCTGCGACCAGCCATACTCCGTTTTCACTTTCCTACGGTTCATACGCCGTTATTCCAGTCAAGTTGGAAGTACCTTCTCATCGTGTGACATATTATGATCCAAAGACAAATGCTATATTACTTGCCGAATCTATGGACTTATTAGATGAGAAGCATGAATAGGCTAATTTGAAGGCAGCCGTGTACAGAAGTCAATTCGCCCGATTGTACAATGCCAAGGTCTGACCCTGAATCTTTGAACTCGGCGATCTCTTCCTTAAGAGAATTTACCCAGTCCTTCACATATGAAACTAATATGGGAAAGGCCATATGTTATTGAACGAAGACTCCAAGATGGTGCCTTTAAATTATCGACCATTGATGGTCTCACTTTGCCGAGAGCCTAGAACAGTGAGAGTCTTTGTCGCTACTACGCATAACAGGCTATGTTTATTCATTCAGCCTGCTTTTCATTCGCAACTTATTTATGCATTTCGAAATCTGAATTTGTAATAAGGCAATTGACTTTGCCATATTTTCTTATTTTAGCAATAAAATGAAATCTCTTTGAGCCAGAACAGCGATTCTTAAAATGCATCATGCGACCATCACAATGCACGGAGAGATAAGTCATCCTACGGTGGAATTTATTCAAATAGGGAGTGACTGTGATACGATTGGTCACTCGCTAAGTGAAACTCGAGCTCGGGGCAAGCGATCACACTGAAGCTAAAAGAGGATCGATACACGACAATCCTATAACTAACACCGGTTCCCAGAGTGCGAACTGGAATATGATCTTACAAATACGGGGTCGAAGAGGGTGGATCCATCCACCCAACGACTTCGCCCGTGTTTAAACCAAATCCGAGGAGAATAGATCCATCCATCTAACGACCTCACTTGTTAACTCAGGGTGGATGTGACCCGACCGTCCACGATCCCGATAAATTTGTTATTCCCAATGTACGAATGAAATTCAAAAACTCAATACAGATGTGATCGACCATATGTTAACCAACTCTTGGTTCCCAGAGTGCGAACTAGAGTATAAACATCAAAATGGGTGTAACCGACCACCCATCGGCTAACTCTAAGTCCCTAGAGCACGGGCTGGTAAACACAAATCGGGTGTGAACTGATTACCCGTAGACAACTTCGAGTCCACAGAGTACTGACTGGAGTATAAATATAAAATAGATGTGACTGATCATCCTAAATCAATCTAAGTCCCTAGAGTGCGGACGAAATTTTAAATATCAAACGGGTGTGAATGACCGGCCGTAAAATAAATTAAGTCCCCAGAGCACGGACATATCTTTAAACAATGAACAGGCATGACCAATCGTCGATATACAAGTGCAATCCCAAGAGTGCGGATGCGATTATCAATAGATGAGCGAGTGTGATCCGATCACTCGAACTCGTCTCGTTTCAGCTTCGCTTCAACTGAGTTGAGCTTGGTTTATCGAAGGCAAAAAGCGATTGTCGATCGACCATTTCAGTTTATCCCCGAGACTGAGGGCAAAACTCAATTAACAGCCACTGATCAAGACAGTGCGATGATGGAACTCGACTTAGCGTTCAATTATGACCCGAAGCCATAACTTTGGAATTTAACAACTAAACTCAGGTCCAATTTAGAGACTAAAACTTCACAAGTACATTGAATGGAAGTTCAAGCACTGAAACACTTCAGCAAATAAACACAAAACTATGCTGAAGACAAAATGGAATTTTATTTCAACTATTCTTTGGAAAAGAAGGATAAATACAAAAATTATTCCAAGAAATTCTACTAGCAGGGGCCGAACCCGCATTTATAAACGACCTGCAGGAAGAAAAAAGAAATTCCTATCTGTCTACCAAAAAAGGAAGCAAGAAGACATGTCTATTCCTTTGATTTCTTCTTCTTCTTTTTCGACGTTGACCCACTGGAGCTACCACTTGGGTGCCTCTTTGAGCCTTTGCCTTTTGATGGTCGATCTCTAGCTGGGGGAATTATGGTAACCTCTTCCTCTAAACTCACATGAATTGGACTACTTTCTAGATGCGAAGTCGGAGGAATAGGAACAATCTCGATGTTAGTAGACGAGGGAGGCACAAAGGTGTCGACAACTGTATTACTAGGAGAAATCATTCGCAGAGGAGTTGGGCTAGGACCCGCCATACCACCTCCTATGCCACTGGCCTATGAGGCTGATTCCATCTCAGCATTAATCTCCTCTTTGATCTCTTCTTCATGAATTATTTGGGCGTTCATGGGAATGATGCTAGTTGGGCCTGAAGAGCTGACCAGTAATGCACCTCTGCCAATAATGAATGGCAGGTCGGTAAGTGGGTCGCTTTGATGACCAAGGAGTTCGTCCATCATCGCTTGTCAAATGTAAAAGTGCTCCCCTGCACTCCATCAGTTGGTGCAGCGGACGTTGTTGTGGTAGCCTTCGTCATAAGGGCTTCCTGCTCATGTTGCAACACTTGAGTGGTAGGTGGCACGACCGGTGCAGCTCTTATCACTGAATAAAGATAAGAGAAAAGGTGTTAGTGACAATTTCGAACAAAGCTTCTAACATAGAATATATACAAGAAATGTTCAGAATATCTTCCTCAGATTGACTCGTGGGTGGAGCTGAAGCAGCTTTAGGGCCATGAACGCGAACTGGAGGCAATTGGGGTTGATCGGGATTATAAGCATGCATAGATGAAGGATCAACTATAGGGGTAGATTCAGGCTTGTTTGGCATAGGAATTTCAGAGCCCGCACATGATGCTCAACGCTATAACACTCTCCAGCTTTCGGATGCTAAGTACCAAGGCTCTCTTTCTCGAATGTGATAGTGATGTCATGGAAAACTCTTCTCTCATCTTCATTCAACAAATGATTCTCTAATTCGGACTCATTGATGGATTTGGTGTGGTTCTCTGCTTTTACATCTTCAACCAAGCGGCACCAAGCATTGTATAGATGTGATGTATAATTTTCAAGCCAACTTAGATTTCGATGCTTCAGAACATTGGCATTATATGTAATGAAAAGATCTTCAATGCCACCCTCCAACCTGGCCTCTACCGCTCGCACTTCACTCTCAACCATGGCTTCGGCTTCTTGAACCTTTAGCGTTGCTGCATCCCTCTTGTCCCTGAGCGCCACGGCCTGTGCACTTGCTTCCTAAGCGTCTTTATTTGCATCGTCTTTCTCTTTGATGACTTCAGCGAATTTAGCTTTAAGCTCCTTAAGCTCTTTTAGCATCGCATCTCTTTCATCCATAATTGTGGTGGTCCGGTGGCCCATTTCCTCAACCAGGACTAAGTATGTATGCCTCATCTCCTCCATCCTCCGGGTTGCCTCGTCGGCTCTTTTGTTAGCCTCCATTTCTGGATTTCTCACAGACTCATTTTCATCGTTACGCACTTGAATTATGCGGTCCTTCTGAGGAAATCAGTTCCATGTTTCTCGATTGTCTTCACCTGCTCAAAGGCTACCGCTGATACTTTATCTACAGTCTTCATCCATTCCCTATATTGGCCATAAACATCATGTATATAGTCATGCATGGTCTGCTCTGCCTCATTGGGAATTTGCTTTAAGTGCAGGGGAAATATGAAGCCTTCAAAGAAGATGTTTGGAAAATCCTTTTTCAACGTAGCGATTCTAATCGCTCCTTCCCTGGTAGGTTCTTTGATGGATTGTTCAGTGATGACGGGAGTTTCAGTTTTAGTCCTCCATTGCTGTTGGTCAGGCTTTGGTGCTTGGAAAGGTGGTATTTGATGCAATGATTCAAGGTTTTGTTTGCCAGAACCAGAAGGTTGTGTTGGACCTTTACATGGCGAAGAGCATGACCGAGAATGGCGCCTATACCCTCTCCCTCTCCTTGTCCCTTTCCCTCTCGTTACGCTCCCTCTCTTGACTGGAATAGGCGCAATCGAGGTCTCTATCGGCCTCATGCCTGCGAGACTCGGAGTATGAACAAGATGAACGACGCATAGAGGAAAGGCTACCAAGCATAGTTCTACCTCGACGTCGTATCTATAAAATGAACAGAGAACCAGAGTTGGTAATCTCCAGAGATGAATAACTTATGATTACAAAATTGTGTGGTGCCATGAAGTGTGTGTATGCATGTGAAAACCCCAAAACCAACCGGTTATATCGGCCATACTTGAAGGAATTGATTCGCCTAGATCTAAAGCAATCTAAATCCCTTCCAATTATGTATCTTGTTGGAGCGACACACAGTTCGGATTGGGATTTCTTCAAGTCCTTCAAAGGGGTTCTCCACATGCAAAGAAGGAGCCTCCAAAATTATAATATCGGTGGCTGGCAAAGACACAACCGCAGATTTCCATCTTGTAGACTTGAGAAGCTTATGAGCAACCACCATGTCGTTCCTTTTTTCATCAGAATGTCGAGGGATATCTGAGGGCCCGGTTATAGGTTCGTCTTAAGTGGGTGTATCCTCTTCACCACCCTACTCAGTGATTACAATTCTGGGCGTTCTATGCCTAGCTTGTCTTGCTGGAGCTGCCTTGAGAGATCCTTCAAGCCCTACACTCTGATCTCTGTTAATCAGCCAACCGGACCTCAGATTTTCATCCGTAAGCACCGCTTCGATCTCTCTAATCTCGCCTAGAACGTCCTGGAGAATCTTGAAGATTTCCCTAAATTGGTCACCTTCGGGTCGATGAATCGAAGTTATAAAGAGAAAACAACTTTAAACTCCGCATCAATGGAGATTAACCAGTTAGCCGCAAAAGAAATTGCAACACTTAGGTCTAACTAGCCACCGTCTAGAGAATCCTAGTGGGCACCGAATATAGAACCATTCGGTTTTGAAGTAGCTAAGTTTGGTCCAAGTCCCAATCAGAATTTGGCTGTTTCTGGCTCCCTCTAAAATTGTGAAAGAGAGGTTATTTCCCCGACTCTTTAGGTTGAATAAGAATGTGACTTCCTCCGGAGTCGGGGGTCGAAAAAGATGCTCCATGAAGACGATGAATAGGCTGTTCAGAAGAGCATACCCGCTTGTATGTAACTGTGACGGGGAAATCCCTAAATAAGATAACAACTCCCAAATATATTAATTGAATGGTGGGAGTGTCCCGACTATGCAAGAAAATCGATTAAAAGTGGTGTACGCTTCCGGAGGAGTATGTGGCCTGTCGTTCGAGGTTGCTAGCAGGATCGTTTAACAATAGCCCGTGCCATAAACAGATTCTCCCTAACATATCTTCGAAAACATTGGATAGTACAGAATCTTATGGATTCCCAATAAAGGTTGCTCCTGATAGCTCGTTCGGAGCTAGACTTATGACTTCGGCTGCGATGGCTGGCATCTCTATTATCAAAGGGGGTGGACTTTGAACCTCTTGTTGCAGTGAACTCTCGAGTTCCATAGCTAATCAACTCATAAAAAACTATCATTAGGTGACAATAATCTTGTTGTTCCCAGTGTGAAATGCATGAATGGGTTGTGCAGTGCAGTGAGTTACTTAAGAAATTCTACGAAGATTAGCAAAGTATTTGAATGACAGGACTTCAAAATTCAACTAGAGCGACTGTCATTGCTGACCATCATAACCATGCCATCCAGGATTTGGAGACCGATCCAAGTTAATATTCATTAGGTGTTATCAAGTTACAATTCCATCGACGAGATTCGAAAGGCAGTCAAATATGCAGTTAAATGACTAAGTCAAATTATGCAAGGCAGAAGCTCGTCGGAGCCAAGTACTCGAGAATGCAATTCATATCGATGAAAATTTAAGACTTGGACCAACCACCAAAGCTCACTTCGTCTCGGTCCAAGATGCACGAATTTATATCGCTCATTCGGGCTGTAATTTGTATCGATCAAGAAGCTGTAATTCATATCAATGCTAAGTGACCTAATTCATATCCATCCAAAGGAAACTTCCTCGTATCGGTCGACAAGCTTTTATGTATCGGTTAGATTGTCTGTTTCCAGTTTTTGAATTCTTATCGATCATGGCGTATCGATACAAACGCTATTTATTGTAAATCGATATGAGCAACATCATTAGCTAACCTATACGAACATTTCATCACCAACCGATATGAAGCATGTCTCCCATTCGATACGAATTAGTACCAGTCCAAACCGATACGAATCTCTTCCCACCACCATAAATATGAATTCGAAGCAGAGACTAAGCCAACCCTTCCACAAATCACTTCATATCCCTCTGCCTTCTTCCCCAAATGGCCTGAACTCCATTTTCTTCCTCCCTCATCTTTTCTCCGACCCTCTTAGGCATCGCCATAACTGGAATCGACAGCGACTCTGGAAGGATTGGCACTAGAATCGAGTCCCATACCCCTAAGTTAACTTTTATGGAATAATTACCTAATTCGAATGAACAAATAAGGGGTTAATGGATTGGATTAAGTTAAGCGGACAACAATTCTCTCTCTCGAGTCGTTAGTGATACGAAAGCAAGAGTGGATGAGAAAGCAGTAATGGATGAGAAAGAAAGAAGGTGAAAAAATATTCTAAGTGCTGGATATTTATACCTAGGAATACTGACCGTTTGTCTCCCAGTTGAGTGACCGGCTAAGACCAGTTCTTCCCATTCGATACAAAGAAAGGTGCTTCGTAACCATGCTCTGACCAAATAACTCAGCCATTCATATCCTTACTTTATCTATCCAAAGCAACCATGTTTCATTTTCATTAGAAGATTGCTACACCACTTTTCCATTGATGTGAAGCATGTGTCCCAACGATGTGTCAGCATACATCGATGGTCTTCGATACGAAGAACCATATGCTAATCGTGAATCATGGATACGGATTGCTTATTTCGTATCCATCTATTTGAAGATCCTAATACTCGTATCCATCGATATGAACTACCTTGGAACATCAATAGAATTCATATCGATCGCCATCGATACAAAAAAACAAAATTTCAACCTTTCACATTGATCCAGGAGAGGATCGATATGAAGGAAAATTATGAAAACAACCATCAAATGTTGTTACAACTCAAATTTCACATCGATTCAGGGGAGGATCGATGTGGGATTCGATGCGAGAAAATTGGCAATGACCCATGAATGTGCGAACATTAACGGGAGTCAGGTTAACATGCATTTATGTGTGTGATGAATCAATATTCAACTTTCAAAATTCATAGGAATGAAGCGCTCACCTTGCAACAATCGCAACGATGAGCAACAGATTTCTAGCTTTCAACATTCTGTTACAACGGTGTACAGTACAATCATTGGCAGTCATCAATTCAGAATTTATATTACTTAGAGACGATCAAAGTTTACATCTTTTGACGAAGAGACAATGACTACACATCAAATCAGATAAAACTTCTTAGACGGAAGGTTGCAGCTTTTCAAAGCATGTCATGTCCGCACAAGACATACATTGGGGGGCATATGTTATCCCACCTTTTGGCAAGGCTGTGACACCAAGAACTTGACTGGTAACCAAGGACAATCCATCCCGAAGAGCGGTTATACATAGGTTCATTATGGATACTAATAAATTTTGTCCAAGTCCGGCTCGAGCTAAAATCGATATGGTATGACAAGCAAAGCAATAAAAGCCAGTATCTCGAATTTCAAGTCAGTCAAAGTTCGTGTGCTCAAGATAATGACCGATCAAAGTCAAGGGAAAGGGCTACAATTTGTACCCATCAAGGAAGCAATATCCCTTTCGTATCCATAGAAGATTGCCTCGTTCGTATCCAACTCACTCTTATACTTCGTGTCCATTAGATGTCCCTCACTTCCAATCCATCGTTGCACCTATGTTTCATATCCATGCCTAAAACTATGTCGTGCACCTATTGCCCAAGGCTTATCAATCATTTCTGGAACAATTCGTATCGATTAGTGAGGTATCGATACGAATCCACCTACCAACTACATAAAGCAACATTCAAGACATCGAAACAAAGATGGAGGTTTGGAACGATACGAATGGGATTGTACCGTATCGTTACGAAAGGTGGGATGAGCATTGTTACGAAAAACACTCCCTCCATAATTGATACGAAGTAGAACCCTACAGATGAATATGAACGAGCATGAACATATCGATATGAATGGCTCCTACAAAGAAGGAAGACTCAGTCACTCGGCATGAAAAGTGGATCGATCCTGGAAGATAGCGCCACATCATTGACCACCACGTACCTAAGAGCGATACAAACTAGATCGACACGAATGGAAGCGATACGAATTGGACAATACATTGAAAATCCAAACTTGCATCGATCATAACTCAAGATCTACAAGTCCAAATGCCACCAAATTTTCATCGGAGCTTGCCTACAACCTCAAGAATGTACCTAATCAATTTCAACCCAAAATGACCATTTATGGATCGATACAAACTCGATTGTATCACTTCCAAATTGAGTCAAAATCACCTAAACTCGATCCCATGGGCCCAGCCATGTGAGAGAAGAAGTCTTCCGAGATTTGGGCGAGATATTTGCTGCCTACACCTATAAATAGCGACCTTGGACCTATAGAAAATGAACATTTTTGGCTTCTTTACACTAACATTCAACCAAAATCACTTCATACTACATTTTTATTATTGTAATCCACTTATAACCAGCGAGTTATAATCAATAAACATCAATCATTTCACAGCGGACGTAGGCCATACGCTGAACCACTCTAAATTTGCGTGTTTCTACAATTTTTTTACATACTGATTGGTGTGTTTGTTAGATCTTCCTCAATTTACATTTGCTTTCTTCATTTTATCTCTTTAAACACATCCGAAGAGTGTTGTGCCCAATTTTGGTACAAATATGCAACTCCGCATCTTTCTCCTCCTCCAGCCACTTAATCTTGGCATCATTTTTTGACAACACTCTTTCAAAATCATCCTTCTCTGACTCAAAAAAGGATTTCCTGGTAGTTGTTGCAATTGGTATCTTCCAGCTGCTTACATAATTTTTTCTACCCTTCAGCCTGGTCTAAATTGTTTTGAATAGCTTGATGTTGTGGCATTTAAGAATCTCTACGAACTGGATGGAGATCGCGATCGAACTTAATTCTTCTTAGAAACAACCCAGGGAGTGCTACCTCAAGCTTGGGAGGAAACGATGGAAGAATATAGGCTGGTCTTTGGTAGGGACGCAAAACACCAGGGGCAAGCACAACGAAAGATGGTAGGATGCAAGTTGAAGGCGAAACAGAGGCAAAAGTAACGGGGATTTCTTGACCCGCTGAGCAGTCCATCGGAGCAAAAGCCTGCTGTATCGAAGAATGCGAACAGTCGTCGACCTTTGATCTCTTTGGTAGTTCCTCCCTCTCATCATAAGACCTCATATTCTTATACCCGCCTTTGTATGACCGGACCTGCTCTCTTTCATCTTGGCAATTGAATTTGGCCTCCAGATCCTTTCTACTCCTGTAATCCTCCTCCATTTCTCAGGCCTGATAATGGCCCGAAGGACGCTTAGACCAACGCTGGGAGTCGGTGAATTCTTAGAAGTTATTACAAAGGCCATGCCCTCTTGTCATACCTGACATGGAGCATTAATAAATGGCTTTAGGAATAGAAAATAAAACATGGAAAGTGTGTGTATAAGTGAGTGTAACCCTAGTGAAGCATGTGGGTGTTTGGGAGGATAGCCTAAAACGACGTCACAAACTGGATCAGGAAGGCACCGCAAAGGGAATTAGACAGACATCGAATGCGACGTGGCTCGGACGAGGGGCACCTACTCAAATCTGAAATCTTCCCCCATAAGTGCGTCGAAATCGAATTAAACATTGCGTAAATCACCAAACTCTATGCCAATATCTTTTCCCGGAGAATCCTGACGTCCCCCAACCATGAGGCATTGTCTTTATCACCTGTGTTTGGAGGAAGTGAGCTCAGGACAACATGGCTCATCCTCGGAGTCTCATCACTCATCACACGATTTAGAAGTCCGATCATCGGATTCCATGTAGAAGTCATCATTGGAAGTGGACTTTTCACTACTACTCCCGACTTCCCCATCCTCCTTTTCCAAGTCTAAAGCGATTTTGCCTTCCCTCTATTTGAACTCTTCTTCTCCTTCCTTTGGGATTGGAGGCATTCTGGTCAGGCGACTAACTCAGGTCGTAGTAACATCTCTTCCCTCATGGGCCACTTTGGCTGATTCTCTAGGTAAGCCCTCTCTCTCTTGAGAAGCACCTTCTTCGGAACCACGAGAAGAAGAAGTAGATCGTGTGTGGACCATGGATCGAGTAAAGGAAGGGACCTCAAATTGAATAAAGGATCTCTCCGGATGTAGTAATCCGTATCGGAGAAAGTTTGCATCGGTCGGCAAGACTTTGATGGATCTTTGTTTAGCATAATAGCCTTTAGGGTCCGAAAACATTTATCATGGGACACTTCCCTATTTGGCCTTGGGATAATTGCAAGAAGTATATGGCTTATTAGAAACTCCATAGCAATGTGTCAGAACTCGATAAGTAGGAAAAGGAACTTACCCTCTATTTTCTAAAGAGGTTAAACCCATCGGGGGCATCTAACGAAGAAATACTGCATCGTGAACTGGGACAAGTTGCTCTATAGACGCAAAATGATTTTTTGGGTCCATTGAGCTTTAATTACGATAAAAGATGGACATTCATCTCTCTCTTGAACGACAAAAAGCACTGTAACTCGTCAGAGCTTAGGGCACGGTTGAAAGTGCGCATGGAATGGATATATAAACAAGTTAGGATAGCATACCCATTGGGATGGATCTGGAATGGGGCAATGCCTAGATTGAGAAAGTCTTGCGCAAGAAGTCATTAAAAGGTGGCACAGCTCCATTTAGACACATATACCGATGGCAAGCGGTATATCCCAAGGGAGGCATATAAGCGAACTCATTCTTTTCCAGGAGGCGGATATCTTCCTCTGGTATGTCGTATTGCGTGCAGATGTTGTGCAGAACCTTAGTAGAAATCACAGAAGAAGGCCTTTATAGCGGGTTGAGAAGAACCTTAAAATTGGAGGAGTTCGATCTAAGACTGAAACTACGGGACCAGCTGGCCGTATTCTGCCTATGAAGTGGAAGAAGAAAGGGCGACAAACAATGACTTGACAACCGAAAGTGCCAGACTTCATCCACTCGATTTACGACATGAAGATGGATGCTTCATTCTAAAACAACCGGCACGCATTCAAAACGGTCAGGTGAATCTTTCCTAAAATAATAATTCCCCTACAACACTTAAATTCCAAAGAGATATTGATTCATGCCAACACGATGGAGTTCAAGTATGTACTTGAGCAAGTGCAGTGTGTTGTCTATATGGAGTGAGCTCGTTGTCAAAAACACTACCAATGCTTTATTCCATGTAGATAGGTCGCTTACAGTGGAAAAGGAAAAGGAATTCCCATATCGTTTCCGTTTATTTTTACTTCCTCTACACTTACCCGTTATCGAAAAATGATCGATAACGGATCTTTTGTCTGCAGTGACGTAGAAAATTCTTCTCATTGCATGGACACCGAGCATGCAAAAAGAAAGCAAGATAAGTCCAAATCCTTCGAAAGACTCGAGATCAATTCAAGATGTGTCATGTAGTATCATCTATTGAACTTGGCACAATTCAATTCTGGCTTAATAGACAAAGATAGCAAAACATGTCAAGCACAGAGCTATGGCCCGAATGTTATTCTGGGAGAAACTCAAGACTCAATTTACTATCTCCCTCCATTAAGAAGCAATCAACTCAAACTTCTCACAACCAACATCACAAATGCAACCTCGTTATCAAATCATTAAACGAATACTATGATTAGAAAACCTACCTTAAATTGAAATCTAGAACATGGGAATGGTCAAAGGCTTAGAACCAGCAGGTTGTGATTGGGTCGATGGCATGCTAAGGGAAGGATCGATGGCGATCTAAGGCGATGGCAAAATAGGGTTTTTGTCGGAGATGAATTGAAAAAGTAACAATGCTTCAGCGGCGGTGGTATAGAAAGGATCACGACAGATGACAAGGATTGCTGAAAAATGATGGATCGAGTCAAAAAGGAAAAGGATTGAATCGCTTAGGGTTTGGATCGCATAAAAATAGAAAGACTCGGATTGCACAAAAGTAATGAATTAGCTCGGCTCAATTGGATATATATGCAACTAAAAACCAAAAAGGAAAAAAGTTTCTAAGTATTCAGGTCGCTAGCTATCCATCATCCATGGACTGCCAGCGATCTATCAACTATGGGTCACCAATGATCAATCAACTATTGATCGCCAATGATCCATAGAATCGCCCATCTTCGACTCGAAATTTGCGCCATGATATTCTCCTACCAATTCATGGTGTACTGAGAGACTATGAAGAGAATTTTGATCTGCTATGACAAGTAGTAGCAGTAGAGCCCAAAACTAAGCGATCAGCAGTGTAAGCTGCTACGTATCCACAGATCTCTAATACAATTACGTGGAATTCGAAAAACAGATGCTAAAGTGATATCTTCCAAAGCACGCCTTGTTTCCAGCTAAGACGCACACTGGGAGGCAAATGTTATCCAGGTTCTTAACCCATCAGGATCCAAGAGGAGATAGAACAATTTCGTGACATCATAATAGCTCAGAACTTAGCTAAAAAGGCTGAAGCAGTAAGTTTACGAGAGATAAGTTGTATTACTAAAGTGAGGACTAAATTTGACTAAACCAAGAAACCAGTGTTCGTTCAGTGTAATCAATAGCTAAGTACAACCAACTAGTAAATCATCATCAGAACGGAGCAACTACAACGAGACTACATGGACGAGATCGATACAAGGCAATGTGAGAACTCCACGCATCGGTCCAAAAATAAACCAAGTGTATGAACCTCTAGCGATCCATACATTATGAAACGCCACCGATCCATGCTTTTTCATTGCTAGGTCGTTGTGGCACGTGGGAAGCTAAGAGGCCTAGAAGTCAAAACATAAAAAAATGATAAGTGTGTGGATCAATAGCAATCCATACCCCTTAGGATCACCAGCGACCCATATTTAGCCTGGAGTATGTGCGATCCAGCATAGTAAAGCCTAAGGATAAGTGACAAGTAACTAGCTCACATGCAAGCTAAATCTATGGATCACTAGCGGTCCACAGACCATGGATCGCTGGCGATCCATGTTTTGACTCGGGTCGTGAGCTAAGCTCCTATAGATCCTCCTACATTCATTTGCGAGCAAATGATTAGCCTGGCCCAAAAGCTCTCCGATCTCTATAAATATCATCCAACCTACAATATAAACTAGATCTTCTCAAAACAGGTTGCTAAAGCTCTGCTGGAAAACCTTCTTCACTCTTCATCATCCTCACAACAATCTCCAGAGGGATTCACTGTGATTCTCTAGTGGAATCCAACTCTGGGGATTCGATATAGCTAAGGATAATCAAAAGCCTTATAATCAAACATTACTTATAACAACAATCAGTTATAATAAAACTATAAAGTGGAAATAGGCTTTGTTAACAGTCGAACCACTATAAAAATCTTCTCATCTCCTTTCTTTTACGGTTCTTTTCGATACCTATTATCTGTATTATTGCTTTGTAAGAACAGGGCTGGTGCTTTCACACTCAAACTAGGGTGTTGATCCATTTTTGGGTTAACAATAGGTAATATGGACTTTAGATGCTCAAAGCGTTTATCTGCAATGTCTTCTGGGCTAGCCTTATAGCATAGAAATCCTGAAGCAAAATCAAGATCCACGATTATATTTGGCAGGATTTCTCCTGGTCATCACACTAAATAAATGGATGTTTCTAGCCCGTCGGTCGAATTTATTTCAAATGTTCCCATCCTCCCATTGGAAGATGTAAGTCCTACGCCGAACGCAGTAGAAGGCGCAATTCTTAGATAACCCAATAGATTCTCAAGCCTCAGGAATTGGTAAGGTTGCCTTCCACAGACTATGTTCCATACATGAAATTCCATTCAAGGATGTCCTAGTTCCTTCGATAAATGACAAGCCTCATTTCCCCTTAGAGGGGTACACACCATGCAACAAGTTCATGTGCTGGACTGAAAGTGTGCCCCCTTTCAATTTTTTTATTCGGGAAATGCTAAGATATCTTAGAATAGCTTCCACTCAACTTCACCCGAATAGCTACGCCTTCCTCCATGGAACTTCTCTATTATTCATGAGCATTTTGTTCCTCCCATCAACTCCTGAGGACATAAGGTTCATTTATAACTTTAAATGATGGGCAGGAAGTCCATTCTGTGTTTTCCTTGAGCCTTCACCCAACTACAAAGTCTTAATGGGTGCTTGGAATAAACTTTCTCTTTTCCAACACGAGTGGTTCTGTGTTCGGTGTTCACCCAGCCTCGCAAGGCGATGGTTGGAAGGATGTAAGTGTTTTCTTCGCTTCATTCTTAAATCTATGAATCAAAGTCATATTTTTTAATCAACAAGCATCCCAAATATCTACAGGTGTCCGCCTATTCCCTAAGGGCAATAATTTTTAAAGGATGATCTCCGTTATTTATGCCATTACTGTTGAAGACAAGAATATTAGACTTCTCATAACTAACGAGTTATTATCTCTATTCGAGCTACTGGAAGAAGGTCGTAGCATTAGGCTCCCTGGAAGTGTATCACTGCCGAGAAATCTTGTAGAGCAAGAAAGTAACTTCAAAAATACTATTGTTCAAATAGTCGAGGGGACTCAAGATGACGTTGAAGAAGGCGAATTAGGGATTCCCGGACTAATGAGTCTGGCAACGCTGATGTAGGCCTAGGCAAGGCGCCTATGGTTAAATCGCCATATGGAACGTAATCCCAAACGCCAATTAAGATAAGGAAGAAACTACCGTATAAACTTCGTAAAAGAAAAATTGCTAAGGATCCAGAATTTGTTATAACTTTTGTTGACGAAGAGCCACCTTCCCAATGCTTCGAAAGTTCGATGGAAGGATTTTCAAATCTCTAGATCCCCGATGACATTATGACTTATGACTTTCCATGTATCAATATTGAGAGGCTCAATTCTCCTGCCAGGAGCGGTGATGACATTCATCCGACCGACAAAGGAGAGAAAACGCCTATAAGCAAGGCTGCAACTACTGGTCTGTTGGAGGGAACACTAGGACACTCACAATCATGTGCACTCCACTACATCCTCTTCATCAATCTTTTGTATAATGGTTACTTATACATTCTCGTTTGGACTTTGCAGGTGTAATGACTCAGTCTCGAGCTTTTGATCGCCAAAGGGGCGCTTCGATGCATTAAGGATCTAGCCACGGCTCAGAATCAGTCAGGCGTAGGGAAAGAGACGATGACCAAGGAAAAAAGCCATCATTTAAGGGAATTTTCTTCTTCCAGGCATAAGTCCCAGTCTTAGTCATTCCATCAAGAAGATTATCCCGATCTTCCTATCTAAAGTGGAGACTAGACTTCCTATCTAGGACCTCAATTTGTTGTATCTCACGAGCAGTACTCTGGTTCTTCCATCTCCAAGCAACCTTGCAACCACAAATTAAGCAAGCATCCAATTGCCACATCTGATCCAACCGTTGTCCCTGATACTTCCACAATGGGGAAATTGTCCGAACTTAAGGACACCATCCCAAAAATCTATATTGATGGGCTTAAGTTCCTTCCCACTATTTATATAATCTCGAGGCACACCAAAGTACGCTCTCTCGCATGTGTTAACAATGTTTTCATGCAGCATGAGTTGTTCTAGCACTTAGCGGAAAAAATCTTCGAGGTTTCAATCTGGGGACAATATGAAATAGATCATCTCAAGTTAGAGGCTATCCACGATAAAGATATAGTCAAGCACCAAGATAGTAAGATACTAGAGTTGACATCAAAACTTTTTGAGGCATAAAACAATGCTAAGGAAATGTCTAAGGCAGTGAGTTATGTGGAAGCTACCCATAAGAAGGAACTTGATACTTCCCTCAATTGCAGCGGTGCACTCACTCTGGGAAAGGATTCCTTGCAAAAGAAGAAAGATATCATGGCCCACCATGTTTAGGAACTTGAAGAGCATGAGGAAACAAAAGGAAAAGAAGATCGAGGCTCATGAAGAATCACAGAGGTATTACGAGGAGGTTGTTGAAGCCAGGAATCTAAAAATCAAACTTGATGAGTAATTTGCCAAAATAGAAGCCCTTAAAGAAGAGGCATGAGAGAAAGGTTGCAAGGAGATGATGGAACAAATTGAAACCCAAGTGTAAGATGCTAAAGAGTCTAGTCGGAATGAAATTAAGGAGATTTTCGATCCTCTAATCATCGAATACATCGCTAAAGTCCTTATCCCCTACAACTTGAACTTTCTTGGCGAAGGTTACCTTGAGTCACTTGCCGAAGCCTAGGATTATATTGTTAAGATGAAAAAGATGAAGTTGGGCAAAGCCGAGTTAGATGAAGAGAAATTAGTACGGGAGATCCTTCGTGGAAATGGAACCCTATACCTTGCTACCTCAAGACTGATATTTCAACATTTTAGTGCTTTCTATTAAAGGAAAAAATATTTCTCAATCCTCGAAGTCTGGTCCTAAGGGCCCTTTTTCTTTCCAAGTGGCTAGAGCTTCGGTTTCTTTTGTGCCATGGCAAGACTTGAGCTACGGTCCGGATGAACCCAGTTACCAATCTATAGTGTTGACCCCTATTTTGGAAGGAGGCACTCCAGTGATAACTGAGAGCCAGCCGGATGAGGGTATTCCACTTTAATCTCCACTCTTTAAGAGGTTTCGTTCTTCATGCCCAATGGTTTTAGGGTTATCTCCTTATTTTGAAAAATCAGTAAGTCTTCGGGTCCCGGCTAAACTCCTAAAATCGACGCTGTCATGGAGCAACAAGAGAAATTAACAGAGATTCTAATAGCCACCAATGTTTCGAGGCTCGATGCTCATGTCATCAGAGCGCTCGATGATGATAAGGGTAAATATCCACTACCGGTGGATGAATCTAATGATGTTGTGATTAACCCCTTTGAATGCACTGACAAGATCAGCCTGAAGGAGCGCATTGAGAAGGCGGAGTTGCTGAAGAAAAAGGCCAAAGATGAGTCCACCAAGGTGGACATTGATGACCCACACGTCGTTCTACTACAAGTCATTCCGCCCAGTGGATTGATTCCTAGAAAAATTCCTCTAAGCTTCTAATGTTCTCTCGCCAAAAGCGGTAAAGGATAAAGGAAGAGAACATAGATGTTCAAACAGTGCCACATCTGAGAAATCGAAAAAGGAGAGAAGATTGAAAAAATAACCGTCGCTTCGTCTTAGTGTTTAGATAGTTTGCATAGCTGTTTGTTCATTTTTTTATTAATCGTGTAGTATGACTACGTCTTTTGGTTTTTTGTATAAACTTGTACCACAATTTTGAAACTTATTATGTGAATAAAAAAAAAATTTGTTTTCTATTAACCTCTTGTGCGAACTATTACTTTCCATTTAATGTACTTGTAATTCGTTGTTCATCAATTCTAATAAAAATCCAGTAGCTGTATCCTAAGGCCTCCATGTGGTTGTGGCACTGAGTCGCATCCAACGCTAGGCTTGAGTCTAGTGTTACGCCGTCAAATTTAGCGATTTGAGTAATTATACTCCTGCCCCCAGTCTTGATTAGTGGGCTTAGAGGTTGGATGGTCAAACTCCATCTTTCGAGAGTTTATTCTCCTCCTATCGGTCTCAGGATGGAGTTCGCGGAACAGTTAATGGTCAAACACACTCATCTACTTGTTTATACCATATTCGCACACTGGGGATGAGAGTTAGTTGATGGGTGGTCGAATCATACTCAATTTAAGTTTATACTCCAATCCGCACTCTTAGGACTTAGAGTTATTTCTTAGGTGGTCGATTCACACCCGATTTATGTTTGTATTCCAGTTCTCACTTTGGAGACTTAGAGCTATTTCGTGGATGGTCAAATCGCATCAATTTATGTTTATACTCTAATCCGCACTCTAGGGACTTAGAGTTATTTCAAAGAGTAGTCAGGTCATACTTTCCTTAATTGATTGATTTAGCCCCCAAGGTTTGGGGTTTGATTTAGAAAGCGATTGGTCATGCCATGGTCGCTCTTATTTTATATCAGTCCCATCGTTCGACGGTACTTATTTGTTCATCAGATGTAGAGTCACATCCATTCCTCATTGTGTATCCCGTCTATTGGATTATGGACAAGAATTATCAAATGAACCATCGTACCACGCTCATCTTGTTTAGTTCCATAGGGCACTGGCGTAATTAATTAATTCCATACTCTTGGAACCTGTTTGGGCATATCGACATCAAACAATTTCATAATGCAACTAATGCATAATGCTTCAGCAAAAATAAATATTAAGGGAGTTCAAAGCTTTATTTACCAAATGGAAAAGAGTGACATGATCTGTCTTATTGCATATCAAGAAAGTCAAATGCTAAAGAAATTTCTGAAAGAAAATAAAACCGAATGAAAAAGAAATAAACAAAGTGAAATAGCATCGTAAATTCTTGCTATTCGACACCCTTGGGAGTGTGATTCCATCAAAAGTCACTAACATGAAAATTCCCTCTCCATGCCTCTGTTCAGTGACTTATGGTCCTTCCCAGATTGGATTCATGTGCGATGGGGTAGGAAAAACCCATTTCATGGCAAGATCGCAGGTTTCAAAGTTTCTAGGTCGGACTTTAATGTTGTAGTACCAGGTGACTCAGTGTCGATGCGCAGCTACCCTCAAATCGGCTTCCTTGCGCTTCTCATCTATAAAGTCAAGAGATTCCAAGAGGATATCATTATTTGTTTAGAGATCGTAGTAAGTCACTCAATGACAAGGAATTTTGGGCTCAACAGGATTGACAGCTTCAAAACCATAAGCAAAGGGAAATGTAGTATGGCCAGTTGTGGACTTGTGGGTGGTCTTGTATACCTATAGTGCTATTAGAAATTCATTTACCCACTTTCCTCTAGCCTTTTCCAAACACTTCTTCAGAATGGACTATATAATTTTATTCACAGCTCCAACCTATCCATTGCTTGAGGTTGAAAGACTACTGCGAAGCTCTTTTCAATATGATACCTTCGACATAAGTCTTTGAATTCAGCACCGCTGAATTGGGTCCCATTATCTATTACATTAGTTCATTGAAGAAAAAAATGAAAGATGATGTTTCAGATAATGAAGTTGATTGCTTTCTTTATTGTGATCGTGGCTAAAGGTTCTACTTCGGGCTCATTTGGTGAAGTAATCAACTGCGACAATAGAGTACTATGCACCATGTTTAGAGATCGATAAGGAATCGATAATACCTATACCCCACATGGAAAACGGCCATAGGCTGACCATTTGCATGATTTCCGTTGGAGGAGTTCTTGGAACTTTTGCGTATATTCGGCACTTATCACATCGTCTTACATTTCCCTTCATGAACTTCTTTTAGGCATGTTTTATCTCGTCATGAGCGATACATCGGAGTAGGGTAACAGAAAAATCCTTTCTATACATAACACTTTCTTGCATGATATATCACAAAGCTTTACGAAGGACTCGTCGCTTTTCATTCCTTTGTTTAGGTATGACTCCCTGTAGCAAATAGTTTTTAACCAGGTTAGTCACGATTCCCTCTCAAGCTCTACTTCTTGTACCCAGTCGATTTCTATCGGGTTTATACTCGAGGCATTTACTACTTTGATCGGAGCTAAGCCCTGTGCGTCGCCGGTGCTAGAAAACTTTGCCAATGAATTAGCCTCTTTGTTTTGATCCTTGGAATATGTGAAATGTCATATTACTCAAATTCAATCAACAAATCTTGGACTTGGGTAAGGTAAAGAACAAGTTTGTTGTCCTTTAGCTTGATAATCTCCCATGACTTGGTATAATACCAACTATGAATCGCAAAAGATTTCAAGAGACTTCATTCCCAGTTCTCTAGAAAGTTTAAGTCCAGTAATCAGAGCCTCATACTCATTCCCAGTCACTAACATCATTAGATGCTTCATCAGTGTACAACTTCCACCATATGGTAGGGATTTCGCTGCTCTTTGGGAAATCATCATGCGAAGTGAATTCTTCTATAAAATCTGCTTGTGCCTGAGCCTGGATAGCCTTTCGAGGGAAATAAAAGATTTCAAATTGACTAAGCTTGATATTCCACTTAAGTAATCCTCTAGACGTTTCAGGTCACTGCAGGACCTGTTGTAACGGCTATTCTGTGTAAACATTGATCGGTTCTACCTAGATGTTTGGATGGAGCATTCATGATGCAATCAGCAAGCAATATATTAGTTTTTCTATTTTTAATAGTTCCTTTCAGTTCCCATCAATTTCTTGCTGACGTAATAAACTGGTCTCTGAATTCAATTCTCTTTACGAAGTAATGCTGCACTTATAGTATGTGCCGACATGGCCAAATAGATGTATAACTTGTCATGATCCACCGGCTTTGACAAGATGGGGGTCTCTCAAAATGAGTCACCAAAGCTTGAAATTCATCTTTACAATCCTGTGTCCATTCCAATTTTCTTTTTCCATTCCTAATTGAGTCAAAGAAAGGAATGCATTTGTCGGTAGCTCCAGAAATGAACCGACGTAAGGCAATAACTTTCCCATTCAGACTCCATATTTGTTTGATAGTCTTTGGCACATGGTTGTCATAGATAGTTTGAATCTTCTTGGGATTAGTTTCAATTCCATGGGTATTAACTATGAAACCCTAGAACTTCCCTGATGCTACGTTAAAAAAACACTTCAAAGAATTATTTTTCATTTTGTAATGTCGAAGGATGCCGAACATTTCTACCAAGTCTCTAATATGGTTGCTTGACCGCCATTACTTCACGAGCATATCATCCACATATACTTCCATCATTTTTCCAATATGATGTTTAAACATACCATTGACTAAGCGCTAGTAAGTCGCTCCTGTGTTCTTTAGTCCAAACGGTATCACCACATAGCAATTAATCCAATGTCGGTAGTGAAACTGGTGCGTTCTTGATCGGGAACGGGCATCGGGATTTGGTTATATCCTGAGTACGCATCCATGAAAGATAGCAATTCATGTCCCGTGGTTGATTCCACTAGTTGGTTGATCTTTGGAGGGGGGAAAATTGTCTTTTGGACATGCCTTGTTCAAGTTTGAGTAATCAATGCATGTTTTCCGTTTCTCGTTCTCTTTTTTCACAAGCACAATTAGATACCCAGTTAGGGTAGAGGGTGTCACGAATAAACCTGTCGTCTTTGAGTCGATCCACCTGCTCTTTAAGAGCAATTGATCTCTCTGAATCCATGTCGTGTCTATTTGTTTCAACAGGACATGCCTCCGTTCGGTATTCAATGCCTGGCTCGCAATGGCATGTGAGATTCAACACATGTCAGGTTGAGTCCAAGCGAAGATTTTCTCGAAGAAATCCAGCAAGTTCTTTCATCGTTAGGGGGATGAGCTGTGATCAAATCTTTAGGATCCATGACTTGTCGTTGTGGTTGATTGTGATGTTAATCGTCAGCTTAGTTGGTGCAGACTTGGTAACTTTATGCTCCTCCTCATCATCTCTCAGATCTTTATCTCTATAGAATCGATTGTGGCACCCGAGCCAAGGCTCAGGCACTGTTGTCAATCTTCGGTAGCTTAGATCTGGACAGTCTTGTCGATACCTTTACCTTTCTCTTTACGTTGAGCATCCCTCAACTCGACTATATAACAGGAACGTCCAGCCGCCCGATAACCATGAACAACTCCAACACCCTTATCTATCGAAAACTTTAACGTCAAACACCATGGGGCAAGGGCAGCCTTGAATTCGAATATGGCCAGTCGGTCTAGAAAAATGTTGTAAGGAGAGTCAACATCAAGAACAACGAACGCCGAGATTCGCACTCTCTTATGGTAAGCTTCTCCCAACTCCACAGATAATTCAACATAACCAATCGCTTTGGTTGCAAAGTAGTTAAAATCATGTATATGGGTTTAGACGACTTTAAATCCTTGGCTTCATCCTTATATTATCAGAGGCTTTTTTGAAAACTATATTTATAGAACTTCCACAAGCAATCAATATCCTTCTCACCAAAGCGGGGACCATCATGGCCAAAATATCCATTGGATCGATCATCGGAGCCTCCACCTTGTCTGCATCTCTATTTCTAAACATGATTTCATTTTCCATTGTACGTTGCTATTTTGCTAGAGCTCCATCTTTTGTATTTGAACAATATTAAAAATTCACATGCTTAACCATGCCAGCATGGCACTCCATCTCATGCCAACTCTTATCCCTAGGTGCGGTCCTCCTACTATTGTATTTATTACCAATCTTCCACCAGTTCATGCAGGCTCCTCAGGCCTGCACGGTACTTGTCCTCGGTTGGGTCGGATTTCCCCTTTCCACCATCTTGTGGGGTTTTTACAAATTGTTTCAACTTCCTTTCTCAAATCAACCTTTCGATAATGTCCTGAGGATGCCTACATTCATTCGTGCCATGTCCATAGCATTCATGGAGCCAAAAATATTTTTTTGAATTGTTTCTGTTTCTCGGTTGATTCTTTTAGAGAAGGCCTCCTGTATTGCATGGTATTGCAGGTAGACAAACAAATATTCTCCAAGGACATATTCAACGTTGTGTAAGTATCTTACATTGAAATTCTAGGCTTCCCTCCTCCAGAATACCTCTTTCTTTCTTGGCCTCTATCTCCGCCTTTCTTTTACTGATTTCGCTTGTTTTGGACATTCACTTGAATTTTTCCAGAGCTATCATCAGATTGCTTTACTGTAATATTACTCTGTACCCCCTCCTCACTCGGTTACGCAACATTTTTCTTCCTAGAAGATCGGGCTTCCTCCTTTCCCAAATACTGAGCCTCCTTTGCATAAAAGCATTCCAATGTCATGGGTAGCTTGCCAGTTAACCAATAGCCAAAATCAGATTCTGGACCTATCATCATGGCCATCGATATTTTATGGTCATACGGATTACTGATTTCATAATAGTTGTATGTTATCTCCCAAATAATCTTTTAATGATTCTCCTAGAGCTTGGATCATGCAATACAGGGGCATTACATCCTTAGGACGTGTTGCATTCATTTAGAACTGCTTTGCAAACTTTATTACCAAATCAACGAATCTAGAAATTGATCGTAGGGTGAACCACGTCGTTGTTATTCTAGAGAGAGTTATGGGAAAGCATTTTCACTTGGTTGCATCATCCGCTCACACGGAATCCATCATCCATTCGTATCTCATGGTATGCAGCGTGAGTTCGGTTTTTCCCTTGCAAGCGAGCATCGATGGCATGTTGAACTTTCTTGGATACTCTGCATGTAGAGCATTATCAGTGAACGGGTTATGGCTTCTTGAGATTCCCTAGTCATTGGTAGTCAAGCCCTAGCTCTCTCTCACAAACTGTCTGACCATTGTCGATAAGTGCGGTGTTTGGATAGTTGGTGCCGAGCGGTGATCGTGTGTTCCACCTCACGCGAATGATCTGGTCGAACTTTACGGGTCGTTCCACGCCTTCTTGGTTTACCATCTTTTCGATGTATATCTTGTAAATTCAATTCACCGCCATTCTAGGGAATAACATGGTCAACATATAATTGAACTTTAGCATCCTAACTAACTGAAGCAGCTCCAGCCTGATTCTTATGTGTATGGATTGAGTCCCTCTTCTATGGGAGGGATCGACACCAATCGATCCTGGCAGACCACGGTGATCTATTGGTTAAGTCCATCTTCTATGCAATATTCATCTATTCTGCGATGCATATGCCTATGATACTCGTCTGGTGAGCTAGAACTCTTCAATGCCTAGTAAGGAGTGTGGTCCCTTCCATCTTTCCCTCGCTGCTGCTAATTGAGTTGGTTTATCAAGTTGATATTGGTTCGAATCTGTTGATTTAATTGTCGACAGCTCTCCATAAGCACTCTCATTAATTATGAAATTAAGCTCTTGTAATAGAATTAGTAAGATTTTGAACTTCAACTAGTTCAGCATTCACATCCATTGGTTGATTGCTTAGGCCTACTTGCTGGATGCTAGCGTTCTCAATTTCTTCATGTTCTGAGAAGTAAATCTAGCATTACTCACCATTGTTGATAAATCTGCATAGATTTTTGCAAATCTGAGTAGTATGAGCAACTTCGTGAAGATAACTATAAATCTCCTTTGAGATATTTATCCAATCTAGTAGCAATAAAGGGATCCTAATAAGCTGAGGATCAAGGTTCTTGTGAAAGCACCAAAATGTTTGCACCAAAAATGGTCATAAACACCTAAGTATAGTTTTTGTGCATAAGTAAGTGAAGAAAAACAAAATTAAAGTGAGTAGATGAATTAGTAAACAATAGAGAACAAGCAATAATATGAGACACGGAGATTTATGGTCGTTCGGCGTTGTATGCCCACGTCCACTATGATGATTATCCTTTATTAATCGCTTTTTAAATCTGACTAAAGCAGTAGAAAATAGCAAGTGCTTGATTACGATGAATTCTAGAGTAATAAGAAGCATAAAGATCCCAAGAATGACCCATCAGGCCAGTATTTATAGATGAAAATGACCAAGTATATCTCTGAAATCTCGACTGAAGGACCTTCTAAATCATATGGGCCAACTAGAAGGATCGCTAGGCCCAATTCTCAAAGAAGAGGGATCAGTATCGATCCCTTCTTGGGTCGAATTTTAGGGAGCGATCGTATATTGGCTTCCTTATGCAAAAATATGTTTATCCTCCAATTTTTATGTCATTTGAATTATTGGAGCTTAAGTTATTACTTGATCTTTGATTCAACATGGCTTGCATGCTGCTCTCTATCGATCTCTTCCAAGGGATGTAAACCGATCCCTCCAAACTTGTCCTTTTAATATGCGATCCCCAGGTTACGTTTTCAAGTGTTCTTATATCTTGTTCTTCAAATTTCATAAGCATTGGACCTGTAAATCTTGAGATATTGATTGTTTTTCATAAGAACACTATTGTACTTTGAAACATGTCGATCCCTCTTTTTGGAGCCAATCTTTGCCGATCCCTCCTATGCATTGAACCATATTCCACACTACAAACATTCTACGTTGCACATCTATCAATTGCATTCGATTGTTACTTTATATTACCATTTATACTTAACTTTTAGGCACCATAATCACCACTCTAGAGTCATCCACCTTCATGGAAGTCGAATCCGACTTGTGAAATTAGATCAATATAGCCGGGTAAAGATGTTGGATGTTATCCAGGTTTTTTTACCCAATAGAATCCAAAGGAAGTTGGAACAGATTTGTCAAGTCAAAGTAGTTCAAGTGCCAACCAAAAAGACTAGAGCAACTAATGAAGAGATATCAGAGGAATGGAAAGAAAAAATGCGGAAAGGTGGTGGATCACTGGCGATCCATAATCTTGGCTCATGGATTCATGAATTCAAAAGCATCATTGTCAAAAGGGCATTCTCGGAATGATGGCTAGGTTTGATGGAATTCCAAGCTAGTTAGATCGAGAAGTGTGCATCCATTTAATTCAATGGGTAGTCCGATGCAACCAATAATTGGATCATCATCAAAATAAGGCAACAAGCTACGAAATATATGGAAAGCACCAACATGAGATAACAAATGCGATGCAAAAGACAAAGCTTAGGAATCCTCTAAGTAAATGGATCGCTAGCGATCCATGCCCTATGGTTCGCTTACGTTCCGTACCATTTTCCTAGGTCGTATTATTCTTCGGAGGAGTGGATAATCGAAAGTATATCAAGCTATTGGGTTGCCAACAAGCCAACAACTATGAATCTCTAGTGACCCATGGAGTTAGTTCGGTTTATGGCACAACTTATAGAGCTCTTCGTACAAAAATTTGCAAGCATTTGGCAAGAAGGTCTAGCCCATTAACGGTCCAATACCTATAAATACAGTCCTACCAACAACATAAATGGGATCCTTTGGACTGGCTGGTGGAGCTCTGTAGAAAACCTTCTTCACTCTTCTCCTCCTTTACAATAGTGATCCAAGGAGTTCACTGTGATTCTCCAAAGAGCTCTAGCATGGGGACTTAGTCTAACTTAGGATATTCAATGACTTTGTAATCCAGTTCATCTTGTAGCAACAATTAGTTTGTAATAAAAGTTATAAACTGGACGTAGGCTTCATTAACAGCCGAACCAATATAAAAATCTTCTTGTCTTCTTTCTATTTTTTCTCTCTTACATTTATTCTCTGTAATATTGCTATCTAAGAATAGGGATGGTGCTTTCACACTTAACCCAAGTTGTTGATCCATTTTTTGGAGTAATATTTCGATGCTTTCACTGAGAAATCCAACTCAGTCTTAGATCTAGCTATCTACTTTAGATCAGATAAGTTCATAAGTTAGATCCTTAATATTTATTCAAAAGATCTGTTGTTAACAATCAATGGCTTCGGAAAGAAAAAGAACAGCTTCTAGGTGATCCTTAAGAGCTGCAATAGCCAAAGAAGAGATGAATCATCAACAAACTGAAGCAAATAGCGCCAATGTGGGAGATCTCGGGGCAGGACCTCTAATTAATGCGAAGTCATTACAAGAGACGAATTGAATAAAATGGTTGATGAAATCAATCAGAAAATGAAAAGCAGTCAAAGTACTCTTATGGATAAGCTTAATGTCTTCTTGATCTTGCAATCACATCCTGCTCCAAGAACTATGACAGAACCCGGGACTGTCGTAGAACATGAAAATTCTTCCGTTTCTGGTCTAAATAGAAGAAACGAAAATCAACCACAAAAGAGAGTGACAGCTGAAATCGTAGGAATTAACGTAGAGGGAAACACAAGCACTCCACCGACTTTAAGGCAACCGGCTATGGGCTTGAACCAAGGAGCAAAGATCCCATAAGAAGATGTAACCATAGACCTCTCCAACTGAAAAGATGGAGAGCAATTTAATGACGACAAGTTGGAAGGAAATGCCAATGCATTCGATAACACCAGGAATATCCAAACTGCCTCCAATTAGGCCAACCGCAAGCCAGCGAGGTCCCAAGGTAGTAGCTCATCCAAAGATAGGAGAGCATAGGATTCATCCCACTCACCAAGATCGTTTGCAAAGTCAAAACACTAGGTGTAGTGACTGATAGCAGACGCCCGGACTATGAAAAATCAGAGACATTTATCGTGGATATGGTCAAGCCTTGATGGATGAGAATAAGAATAGAAGGGATGATGAGTGGGCATCCACTCCAAGTGGGACTCCCTTCACTGATGAGATCTTGAATAAGCGATATCTAGAAAAGTTCACTATGCCAACTATTCTATCTGATGATGAAACAAAAGACCCAAAACCCCATTAGTACAAGTACAGTTGGTACATGGATGGAGCAACTGCTTCGAACGCTGTTCGATGTAGACGTTTTTCCAAATTTTCAAGAAGGAATTGCTTTCATGTGGTTCACTAGGCTTCCTCTAAGACCGATCTCTACTTTCGACCAGCTAGCAATGAGATTCCTTGATCAATTTAGACTTCACACAGTGCAGCCTAAAGATGTGATGTCCTTGTCCATCCTATTCTAGGGACGAAATGAATCTATGAAGTCTTTCATCAACCGGTTCAATACCGCAATAACAGATTAAGCAATCCAAATTAGGAGATTGTTTTCATAGCTTTGGTCCGTGCCATCCACCCTGAAACTGAGTTTGGGAAATGGATCTAAATGAAACAACCTATCACTAGGAAGGACTTCAACCGTACGGAAAGTCAGTACTTGAGATTGGAAGAGGATCAGGAGTTAGAAAGGGAGTCTACTAGCATGCAACCGATGAACGTTTGGAAAAGTGACATGGCGATGAACCAAAACATAAATGCTTCTTGGACTATTGAAAGAAGTGCAAGGAAAGATGGAAACAAAAAACGAAAGAACCAAAATTCTAATAAATGAAATGGTAAGAATAAATGACTTAAAGACTTCAGGCCCGAGGATTACACCCCGCTCAAGGATACTCTGGATAACATCTATCTCGCAATACATGGGACAGAGGAGTATAAAAAGCACCCTAAGAAGGAAGCAGCTGAACAACAAAAGTGCTTGGGGGAGTTTCTGTCGCTTTAATGAAATGCATGATTGTGACGACCTGCCTTTCTAACCTCAGAAAGACGTATCATCATTAAGAAAGAAAGGGATAGAAATAGAAAAGAATAGAAAGAAAGAATAACAACATCAGAATCTCACAGCGGAATGGAACAAAATATAACACATCACATAACTATTACATAGTTTTACATCAGAGTTATACAATATCATACACATGACAGTCATATACATATCTGTCAATACATACATCCAAAATACCTCATACACTAACTACACAGCGGAACTATATAGATAGATACATACGTCTGGTCTTCTTCTCCAAGATCCTCCAGAAACTCAATACTCCAAATACCTATCACTTGGCTACTCATAAAAATTTGAGTACCCAAGAGTTAATGGAAAAAAAAAATATAAACTCCGGGTCAGACATGGGTCTGGTGTGAGTAAACGGGTTAAAGTTGTTTAACTTTGAAAACCATTTGAAATTAAAGGTATCACATAAGACTCCCCACACATAAACACGGGTAAGTTTTTAACTTATGCTAACCAAAACATTTTATAGGAAATCCAGTGATACTATGATAGTGTCTAGGGTTTTCAAGTAAATAGAAAATAGCCGAAATAGTTACATCTATTAAATTCCAGCTACTAGCCACGAAAGTGGGTAATACAAATCAAAACCGTAGGGTCTCGTAGGGAAAATGGGTTTCCATCAATGGCAAGGCTACTGGGGTACCACCCGTCACAGTACGGGGCCTAGATCACCGTGCCAAGGATTACTCCCGACCCCCTACAACACAAGACCGGAACCATCCTTATTGAACAGTCTCGAACAAGATAACCCCGCAGTTGTGCAACAACTGCCCACACAGCCGAAATAAAAAGGGACATCTAGACAGGGGTATACCTCGTCCTCCTTGGGCATGACATACCTAACCTTGCTGCATCTCCTCTGTTTTTGGCCATCCCCGGTTGATGAGGCTTGAGGCTGCGATTACCTTTATATAACATATCTCTTAGAATGCTCATTGTCCACCTGACGATGTGCTGAAAGCATTCAATCCATACAAGTTCGTTCCGGGTTCGAACGAAACCGAAGGCATTATCTCGTCACACTCATTTTGGAATCATCCTCAGAGTTAACGACGATAACCCTTGCATTCTGAAACACCATCTCTATCTCCACTTGAGATGTCACGGCCTATCGTTTAATTTGGATCGATGTGGTTTTCGGAATATCAAGTTGATACATGATCCCGGTCTCATCGAAATCCAAACGCCATTTTAAGGGACAAGTTGTTTAATAGTTCAAACAGTTTAATTCAATGCTTAGAATTTACATAACATTTATCACAGATAAATCATACACAGTCATCACAGATATATCTAGAAGATATCACAAAATATCACAGAATATCACCAAATATATATCAGAATCAATCAAGCAAAAATCATCAATTCATATCAAATTTAGTTTGATTAACTTAACTTAATTAGTTAAGAATAAACCATTTTATTCTGCTAGATTAATCACTAATTAATCAACCTATTAAATTTATTAATTACTTCCTTAATTACTCACTTAATTAATTAATTCTTAATTATTAATTAATAACCTTAATTATTAATTTATAAAACTTAATTACCCATTAATTACCAATTTATTTCTTAATTAATCATTAATTACCAATTGATTAATCATTTAATTTTTAATTAATCATTTAACTAGTTCACTATTATTTATTTATTAATTAACTTTAAGTAATTAATTAAAATTCTTAAGTTTAAATTGATTAAACACAGGATTATAACTATCAATTTCTAATTACAAAATTACTTTAACCTTAAGTTATTTATTTAATTACAAGTATAAATTAATTTCGTTCTTAATTACTTACTTTAAATTAATTTAATCAACTTACCCTTGCAAATCTTTCTTAACAAATTCTAAATCAAATCTTAGCTTTAGACATGTCATTATGTACTTAGTAAATACTGAACTTTGTTTAACCAAAACAACTTAAAGGTTTGTTAAGCTAATCCCTAAAGGAAACCCGAGGCAAGCATCTCGTTTACTCGAGAAAATCACGCGTCTCCCCCGTCACTCTCTTCCCACCTTCTTCTTCTTCTACCTGTTCTTTTTCTTCTTTTTTTATTAGCTTAAGTAAAATATAAACTGCAGTATTTTAAACATACTCACGCACGCACCAGGTTCAAACTCGAAGCAAACCCCAAATATACTCGTGCAATAACACGCGACAACCCCAACACCCAAAATCAGACACCCAATCGCCACCGTGCACGTGCATGGTGGTTTGCCACCCCTCCGGCAACCCACGCTGCCTCCAACAAACCATGAATTGACCCTACAATCGAAATCAAAAGCCAACTCGATGCGAAAAGCTCGAAATCAAAATGCGCTCATCTGCTCGAACCAGTAACTCAATCACCCAACAAAAAATCGCCACATCCTACCAACCACGACCACTGGTGGCGACGCAACTTCGTCCACGCCATGGCCATACCCTCCTCGAGCATTACCCAAAATTGCGTGCAACTCGGTCGACGTACGGTGACGAAAACAAGAAACTAACAGACCGCAGAAAAACACGAACCCAAAACCCTACATTTGATTCGATCCAAAAATCCTTGCATTAGAAAATTTATTGAGCATTTTTCCTGTCATCAACGAGTATCAAGCAAGCTCCAACATGAATTACAACATCTAATATTGGTTGACTCATCAGATATTCTCAAAAAAAAGTTTTCGATTCTCTTTAAAACTGCACCTTCAATATTGATCTAAAAATCATCGTTCTTGTTTTAAAAATCTTAACTTTGTATGTTAAATCAAGATATGGGATCAATTTAACAAATTAAAACATTTGAATCTTAACATATTGATTTCTTTATACTATATCTTGAATAAACAGTATCTATATTATACTGTTATGCTTCAATCAAATTTCTAGGCTTATGACTTAAGTTAAACAAACTTATTTAGCTTAAATTCCTACGTTTAAATTGGTTTAAATGAAGAAGTATTAGCTTTCTTTACACTTCTTTGCTCAGAAGCTTTAAAACTACTGAAGAACATCACATATTTAAACTTCCAGAGAACATACTAGAACTACATACTTACAATATATAGCAAACACAAGATTTACACGAACTAATTACCAAAACTTAAACTTTAAAAACTGTATGTTTACTCACCTGAAAAACAATCTGAACAAAGAACAACATGTTCATTGAAACACTGCAGTTTGAATTCCTGAAAATCTCTCTGTTTTGATGTTGAGTTTGTTTGAGTTTGCAAAGTAAAGATGTTTATTTTCTTTTCTCTTTTTCTCAGGTTTGTTATCTTTTGGAACGACCTAAAATAAGATGATGGATATATAGGAACAACTTTGAACAGTATAGGCTCCAACTGGGACAACCTTACCCTGTTTTGATCAGATTTGTGTTTAATTACAACAAATTTAAAATAATCTTGTATTGTCGGCTGAAAGGATTTCTTTGTAAATCTGAAATGACAAAATGTTGTGCTAATTTAATGCATGTGTCTTCATATTAGTTTACACATAATTATAGTTTGCTGATATTTATTTTATTTTTTTCTAGACAAAGATATTTTGTATGTGTGAATAATTTGTCTTTGTACAAGATATTTTGCATTTGTGTACAAAAATAATTTGAATATGATGTGAATACTTTGTCTTCTCTGCATTGTTCATATGCATATATTATACAGTAATGTAAATAGTTTGTCTTCTTTACATACATGATTTACACAGCAAACTTGTTATTATCTTTGTTAAAGATTTTGTATTGTACAAATGTATTTTACAGGTCATTGTTTATACTAAACTTATCTTATATGTTTGGGTAAAATAATTATAGTTATTGTTAGCATAGCTTTCCTAGTTTTATTTTTATTTGTAACTAAATTTTCAAACATTGATTTATAACATATACTTGTATTTGTATATTTTATATTTCTATTTATATCTTATATTTACATTATAGTTTTCTTATGTTTATATGTTTATGTTTATAACCATATATATTGTTTTATGCTTAAGTTTAATATTCATGTTTAATATTGATAAAGTTGCTTATTTTTTTAAACATTATTATTAAAGACTACATTTATATTCTTATATGCATTATCAGATGTTAATAATATAGAATCTTTATTTTTTATTGAATAAGACAGATTTTAGTAAAAATATTTTGAAAGAATTTATTTTAGATTCTCAAATCAAAATTTCCTTTACAAAATATATATATATATATATATATACACATATATAACTAATAAATGACCAAGATTTTATCAGTTTATAAATTGAAAAGCTTGTATTTTATTTGAATTAGATTAAATACTTACTAAAATATATTGCCCAAATTCCGGGTCGTTACATTCCTCCCCCTTAAAAGAATTTCGTCCCCGAAATTTAAAACAACAGTTAATTCAAAAGCTTTTATATTAACAATCCAAACATACATATCATCCATACAATAGCAAACAATCAAACAGTCTATTCTAACAAACATCACTAGTTATCTGGACACAAATCCGGATAAGCTTTCCTAAAACTATATAGAGTTTCTCAGGTGCAATCTCTGGGATCCTCACTCGACTGTACTTTGACGAGTTTCACTACTTTGCTCCTGAGTTGCTTCTCGTCTTGATCCACAATCTAAACTGGATTCCTAACCACAGTCAAATTGGGTTCTACTTCCAAATCTTCCTAGACTACTGGTTCTACAACTAGTGAAGGGTCATGACTAAATTTCCTTAGATGGGATACATGAAATATATTATGAATTCCAGACATCCGTTCTGGCAATTCAATTTTGTAAGCTACAGCTCCAATTTTTGCAACACTCGGAATGGTCCAATGAATCTCGGAGCAAGTTTTCCCGTCTTTTCCGAATCTTATAGCACCTTTGATCGGGGAAACTTTGATAAAAACTAAATCTCTGATCCCAAATTCCAATGGTCTTCGCCTTTTATCTGCATATTTCTTCTGACGATCCTGAGCAGCTTTCTTCCTTTTCTTGATAAGCTCAATTTAGCAGATGCTTCTCAAATTAAATCGGGTCCGAGCACAAGGCGATCCTTCGATTCTATCCAACAGGATGAGGATATACACGGTCTTCCATATAAAGCTTCATAAGGAGCCATCTTAATACTCGCTTGGTAACTGTTATTATAAGAAAATTCCACTAGATGAAGATGGTCTTCCCACGATCCTCCAAAATCCAAAACACAAGCTCGCAGCATGTCCTTAAGAATACGATTAAGCCTCTCTATCTGTCCGTCTGTCTGAGGATGATAGGCTGTACTCAATCTCAAACTCATTCCCATAGCTGATTGCAAAGCCTTCCATAATTTGCTGGTGAAACTCGGGTCACGATCACTTACTACACTAACTTGTAAACCATGCAATCTGACCATCTCCTTCAAGAAAATCTCTGCCAGAGAAGCTGCAGTACGAGTTGCCTTAACCGGTATAAAATGGGCACTCTTAGTTAAATGATCTACAATAATCATATTCCATCATTTCCTTTATTGGTTCTAGGAAAACCGTCAATGAAATCCATCAAAGTCATTTCCCACTTCCAATCTAGAATTTCCAAAGGCTGCAATAATCTGGCTGATTTCTGTTGATCTCCTTTAACTTGTTGGCAGATGGCACAACTATTCACGAACATAGCAATATCTTTCTTCATGTCCAGCCACCAGAAAACTCTCCTCATATCCTTATACATCTTTGAGATTCCCGGGTGAATATTCAATTTGGAGCGATGACTCTCAGACAAGACCTCCTGTTTCAATTCCTTGAAATTCGGAACACGGATCCTCCCGTTGATCCTCAGTGTCCCTTGGTCATCAATCTTGAAACTAGAAAACTGACCCTTCTTAACTTTTCTGATGATTCCTCTTAATCTACTATCTAATTCTTGCTTGGTTGAAATCCTTTCAATAAGAGATGGAACAACTTCTAAAAGAGATAGGACTGCGTTCCTGCTAAGAGCATCAGCTACAACATTCGCTTTTCCCGGGGTATACAGAATATCCAAACCATAGGATGTCAGAAACTCGACCCACCGCTGTTGCTTCATTTAAGATCTTTCTGAGAGAAAAGATATTTCAACGGTTTCTGATCCGTGAATAATTCGAATTTCTCTCCCAAAAGATAATGTCTCCAAATCTTCAAAGCAAAAACAATGGCTAACAATTCTAGATCGTGCGTAGCGTAGTTCTTCTCGTGTGGCTTCAATTGCCGACTCGCATACGCAATCACCCTTCCATTATGCATCAGAACTGCTCCCAATCCAACTATACAAGCATCGGTATAAACTTCAAATTTGCTCTTCCCATCCGGAATAGAAAGCACCGGTGCACTGGTTAGCCTTGTCTTCAATTCCTGAAAAGCTTCTTCACACTAGGGTGTCAACTTGAATTTAGCTTCTTTACTCGTCCGCTTTTTCAGATGCAAAGAAATTTTGGAATAATCCTTGATAAACTTCCCGTAGTAGCCAGCCAATCCCAGAAAACTGTGAACTTCAGTCGGTGTCTCCGGCTACTTCCACTCCAGAATAGTTTCAACCTTCGCTGGATCCACGGAGATGCCTTCACCAGAAACAATGTGCCCCAAATATTTAACTTTCGATTTCCAGAAATGGCACTTCAAGAACTTTGCCTTCAAAACATGTCTCCTCAGAGTCTCCAACACAATTTTCAAATGCTGCCTGTGCTCTTCTTCAGACTTAGAGTAGATCAATATATCATCAATGAATATCAAAACAAACTTATTCAACACATCCTGAAAGACTCGGTTCATCAAGTCAACAAAGTAGGTAGGAGCATTGGTTAACCCAAAAGGCATAACCAACCACTCATAGAAATAATTTGGTCCCCTAAATGCAGTCATGGGAATACTGTCTTCTGCTACCATCAACTGATGGAAATCCGAAGCAAAATCCAGTTGAGAAAAGATAGAAGCTCCATGCAACTGGTCAAAAAGATCATCAATACAAGGAAGAGGATATTTATTACGGATAGTCACTTTGTTCAAATCTCTATAATCCACACAAAACCTTAGCGATCCATCAGATTTGGTGACAAACACCGCAGTAGAGCCCCAACAAGAAAAACTGGGCCTAATCAACCCCTTCTCCGAAAGATCCTGAGTCTGCTTAATTAACTCCTCTCTCTCCCTAGGAGCCATTCTTCTACTGGGCCGAATTACCGGCACTACTCCTGGAATCAAATCAATACGAAACTCTATCTCTCGATGTGGAGGCAGACACTTAACTTCTTCAAATACATCAAGAAAATCTTGAACCACATCGATATCTTCTATCTCCTCTTGAGAAGTCTCAGTGCCATGCAAAAGACTATCAAGTGAATTCCAGAATTATCACACGACACACTGGCAATTCTAAAATCAGTTTCCAGCGAAACTGTTCTCTCATCACAATTCAGAATTGCTCTATACTTATCAAGCCAATCCATCCCCAAAATAAGGTCAAATCCCTTAAAATTCAACACATAAGGGTCACAAGAAAAACTATGGGATAGATAAGAAATCTTCAAGTCTCTACAGATCGTATCTAATTTGGTCACCCCTCCTATAGGATTAGATACGAAGATGGGACAGTCTACAGTACTTGGGGTAAGAAAGAACTTCTCTACATATTCCAGAGAAATAAAACTCAAAGAAGCACCCGAATCAAATAAAACTTTAATATACTTGCCATTTAAAAGTAATGTACCTTCCAATACTCCCATGCCTGTCGATGAAGTAGATGGTGCACCTTCCAAAGTAAATACTTTATTCTGCTGAGCTTTATGAAGTAACGGGCAATCCCTGGTCATATGACCTGGTTGGTGACAATTGAATCACAATGATCTCTGAACCATTGCTGATCCTGGACCACTCTAATGCGGTTGCTGCTATTGCCGAAATCCCTTCCTAGGACACTTATTCGCCAAATGTCCTTCTTGTTGACAAATGTAGCATTTACGAGATCCATTGTTACTTACAGGCTTCTTCTTATTCGTCTTCCTTCAATTGGGATTAAACTTCCTCTTATTCGGATTAACAAAATTCCCTCCTGAAGCCGCAACCGGTGCCACTAACTTCTTATTCATCAAATTCTTATATCTCAAAGCCATATCAATTAAATCAACAAAAGATCCTTTCAAAAGCACCGTCATCTTTTCATGAAATTCTGGCCTCAGTCCTTGCATAAACATTTCGTCAATTTTGAGGGGAGTATCAATGAGCCCTGGTCCATAGCAAGAAAGTTCATTGAATTTGGTCTCATACTCCGCTATAGACATGCTTCCCTGCTTCAAATTCAGAAAATCCTGAGACGGACGAGTTTTCCCTGCTGTTGGCATAAACTTCTCCTCAAATAACTCCTTAAATCTGTCCCATGAAATGTCTTCCTAAGAAATATTTGCTACCATTGCATCCCATCAAGCTGTTGCGCCTCCCTGCAATTGCTGATGCCATTTCCCCTTTCCGTTCATCAGACAACTTCATACTCTTAAAGATGCGCTCACAAGAGCGTAGCCAAGCTTGAACTTCAATTATCGATTCTGACCCTTTAAATGATTGGCCTCCAAGGTTGATGAAGTCTTTGCATAAAGCAGCAAAACTAGTCTGAGGCGGTACTGGATTTACAGCCTCACTAGCATTTTGACTTCGTCCATTATCAGTCGAGGTACTGCCCCTACCTCTGCCTCTCCTTCTAAAACTCATGTTGGCCACCTGAACAGGTAACTCAACAAATTTATATATATATATATATATATATATATATATGAAAATAAAAATATGCACTCTCAAGATAAATATTACTCCAGAGCCTAGGTACTCGCTCAACCTAGCGCTCTGATACCAACTGTGACGAACCACCTTTCTAATCTCAAAAAGAGGTATCGTCATTAAGAAAGAAACGGATAGAAATAGAAAAGAATAGAAAGAAAGAATAACAACATCAGAATCTCACAGCGGAATGGAACAAAATATAATACATCACATAACTATTACATAGTTTTACATATATCAAAGTTATACAATATCATACCCATGACAGTCATATACATATTTGTCAATACATACATCCAAAATACCTCATACACTAACTACACAGCGGAACTATATAGATAGATACATACGTCTGGTCTTCTTCTCCAAGCTCCTCCAGAAACTCAATACTCCAAATACCTATCACTTGGCTACTCATAAAAATTTGAGTACCCAAGAGTTTATGAAAAACAAAATATAAACTCCGGGTCAGATATGGGTCTGGTGTGAGTAAACAGGTTAAAGTTGTTTAACTTTGAAAACCATTTGAATGTAAAGGTATCACGTAAGACTCCCCACACATAAACACGGGTAAGTTTTTACCTTATGCTAACCAAAACATTTTATAGGAAATCCAGTGATATTATAACAGTGTCTAGGGTTTTCAAGAAAATAGAAAATAGCCGAAATTGTTACATCTATTAAATTCCAGCTACTAGCCACGAAAGTGGGTAATATAAATCAAAACCGTAGGGTCTCGTAGGGAAAATGGGTTTCCATCAATGGCAGGGCTACTGGGGTACCGTCCGTCACAGTACGGGGACTAGATCACCGTACCGAGGATCACTCCCGACTCCCTACAACACAAGGCCGAAACCATTCCTTACTGAACAGTCTCGAGCAAGATAACCCCGCAGTTGTGGCCAACAACTGCCCACACACCCGAAATAAAAAGGGACATCTAGACAGGGGGATACCTCGTCCTGCTTGGGCATGACCCACCAAACCTTGTTGTATCTCCCCTGTTTTAGCCTTTCCCGGTTGATGAGGCTCGAGGCTGCGATTACCTTTATAGAACATATCTCTTAGAATGCTCATCGTCCGCCTGACGATGTGTTGAAAGCATTCAATCTGTACAAGTTTGTTCCGGGTTCGAACGAAACCGAAGGCATTATCTTGTTACACTTATTTTAGAATCACCCTCAGAGTCAACGACGATAACCCTTGCATTCTGAAACACCATCTCGATTTCCACTTGAGATGTCACGACCTATCGCTTAATGTGGATCGATGTGGTTTCGGAATATCAAGTTGATACCCGATCCTGGTCTCATCGAAATCCAAACGCCATTTTAAGGAGCAAGTTGTTTAATAGTTTGAACAGTTTGATTCAATGCTTAGAATTTACATAACAGTTATCATAGATAAATCGTACACAGTCATCACAGATATATCTAGAATATAACACAAAATATCACAAAATATCACCAAATATATATCAGAATCAATCAAGCAAAAATCATCAATTCATATCAAATTTAGTTTGATTAACTTAACTTAATTACTTAAAAATAAACCATTTTATTCCGTTTAATTAATCTCTAATTAATCAACTTATTAAATTTATTAATTACTTCCTTAATTACTCACTTAATTAATTAATTCTTAATTATTAATTAATAACCTTAATTATTAATTTATAAAACTTAATTACCCATTAATTACCAATTCATTTCTTAATTAATCATTTAATTCTCAATTAATCATTTAATTAGTTAACTATTATTTATTAGTTAATTAACTTTAAGTAACAAATTAAAATTCTTATGTTTAAATTGATTAAACACAAGATTATAATTATCAATTTCTAATTACAAATTTATTGAACCTTAAGTTATTTATTTAATTACAAGTATAAATTAATTTCATTCTTAATTACTTACTTTAAATTAATTTAATCAACTTACCCTTGCAAATCTTTCTTAACATATTCTAAATCAAATCTTAGCTTCAGACATGTCATTACGTACTTAGTAAATACTGAACTTTGTTTAACCAAAACAACTTAAAGGTTTGTTAAGCTAACCCCTAAAGGAAACCCGAAGCAAGCATCTCGTTTACTCGAGAAAATCACGCGTCTCCCCTAACCTTTTCTGTGTCACTCTCTTCCCACCTTCTTCTTCTTCTTCTTCTTCTTCTTCTTCTTCTACCTATTCTTTTTTTTATTAGCTTAAGTAAAATATAAACTGCAGTATTTTAAACATACTTACGCACGCACCAGGTTCAAACTCGAAGCAAACCCCAAATATACTCGTGCAACAACACGCGACAACCCCAACACCCAAAATCAGACACCCAATCGCCACCGTGCACGTGCATGGTGGTTCGCCATCCCTCCGGCAACCCACGCTGCCTCCAAAACCACGAATCGACCCTACATTCGAAATCAAAAGCCAACTCGATACGAAAAGCTCGAAATCAAAATACGCCCATCTTCTCGAACCAGTAACTCAATCACCCAACAAAAAATCGCCAAATCCTACCAACCACGACCACTGGTGACGACGCCGCTTCGTCCATGCTATGGCTATACCCTCCTCGACCATCACCCAAAATTGCATGCAGCTCGGTCGACGTACGGTGACGAAAACAAGAAACTAACAGACCACAGAAAAACACGAACCCAAACCCTACATTTGATTCGATCCAAAAATCCTTGCATTAGAAAATTTATTTAGCATTTTTCCTGTCATCAACGATTATCAAGCAAGCTCAAACATGAATTACAACATCTAATATTAGTTGAATCAACAGATATTCTCAAAAAAACATTTTCGGTTCTCTTTAAAACTGCACCTTGAATATTGATCTAAAAATCACCGTTCTTGTTTTAAAAATCTTAACTTTTTTTGTTAAATCAAGATATGGGATCAATTTAACAAATTAAAATTTTGAATCTTAACTTATTGATTTCTTTATACTATATCTTGAATAAACAATATCTATATTATACTGTTATGCTTCAAACAAATTTCTAGGCTTATGATTTAAGTTAAACAAACTTAATTAGCTTAAATTCCTATGTTTAAATTGGTTTAAATGAAGAAGTATTAGCTTTCTTTACACTTCTTTGCTCAGAAGCTTTAAAACTACTGAAGAACATCACATATTTAAACTTCCAAAGAACATCTCAGAAACCCATACTTACAATATATAGCAAACACAAGATTTACATGAACTAATTACCAAAACTTAAACTTTAAAAACTGTATGTTTACTCACCTGAAAAACAATCCGAACAAAGAACAACTTGTTGATTGAAACACTGCAGTTTGAATTCCTGAAAATCTCTCTGTTTTGATGTTGAGTTTGTTTGAGTGTGCAAAGTAAAGATGTTTATTTTCTTTTCTCTTTTTCTCGGGTTTGCTATCTTTTGGAACGAACTAAAATAAGATGATGGATATATAGGAACAACTTTGAACAGTATAGGCTGCAACTGGGATAGTCTTACCCTGTTTTGATCAGATTCGTGTTTAATTACAACAAATTTAAAATAATCTTGTATATTCGGCTGAAAGGATTCTTTGTAAATCTGAAATGACAAAATGTTGTGCTAATTTAATGCATGTGTCTTCATATTAGTTTACACATAATTATAGTTTGCTGATATTTATTTTATTTTGTTCTGGACAAAGATATTTTGTATGTGTGAATAATTTGTCTCTGTACAAGATATTTTGCATTTATGTACAAAGATAATTTGAATATGATGTGAATGCTTTGTCTTCTTTGCATTATTCATATGCATATATTATACAGTAATGTAAATAGTTTGTCTTCTTTACATACATGATTTACACAGCAAACTTGTTATTATCTTTGTTAAAGATTTTGTATTGTACAAATGTATTTTGCAGGTCATTGTTTATACTAAACTTATCTTATATGTTTGGGTAAATTAATTATAGTTATTGTTAGCATAACTTTCCTAGTTTTATTTTTATTTGTAATTAAATTTTCAAACATTGATTTATAACATATACTTGTATTTGTATATTTTATATTTCTATTTATATCTTATATTTACATTATAGTTTTCTTATGTTTATACGTTTATGTTTATAACCACATATATTGTTTTATGCTTAAGTTCAATATTCATGTTTAATATTCATAAAGTTGCTTATTTTTTTAAACATTATTATTAAAGACTACATTTATATTCATATATGCATTATCAGATGTTAATAATATAGAATCTTTATTTTTTATTGAATAAGACAGATTTTAGTATAAATATTTTGAAAGAATTTATTTTAGATTCTCAAATCAAAATTTCCTTCACAATATATATATACACACACACACACACACATATACGACTGATAAATGACCAAGATGTTATCAGTTTATAAATTGAAAAGCTTGTATTTTATTTGAATTAGATTAAATACTTATTAAAATATATTGCCAAAATTTTGGGTCGTTACAATGATCATAACACAAACGAGTGCCACGATCTAATGAACTTGATCGAAGAGCTAATCCGGGAAAATAAGGTTCAGCAATACGTAAGAAAATCACAAAATCCTGACCAACCCATGGCTCCCCAAGCTCTTAAGGATCAAAGAAACCAAGCCAGAACCAGAAAAGAGGGATCTAAGGGAACTTACCAGAGACTCGTCATTAGAACTATATTTATAGGACCACATCTTGCATAGAGAAGTTGGGGAGAAATGGAGCGGTATGCAAGTTCGTTAAAGCATGCTCCGAAGGATTCGTGCCTCGCAATCGAAGATGGAGCTCCAGCCAAGCAGTAGAAAACTTTGAATGATGATATAGTATTTCAAAATCGGGATACCGAAGGGATCGAAGCCCCAATTCTCGATCCCATGGCAGTGATAGTAGGCATCGGGCCCACTATGGTCCGACGAGTATTGGTTGACAGCCGTGGTTTGTGAATGTTCTTTTCAAATGTACCTTTGACTAGATGAAGATCAACATGAAAGATGTATTTATTTGCATACCAAACAAAAATCAAGGATTCACTGGCGAACCCAAACAACCCGTCGGGATGATTGAATTGCCAGTAGAACTTAGGAAGGGCGACCGAAGAGTCACCCTCATCCAGACTTTCGTAATTGTAGATGAAACTTCCACATACAATGTCTTCTTGGGACAGCTTGTGTTGGCGGATTTCAGAATCGCTTAGCCCAGTGGTGCCTTACCATGAAATTCCATATGGAAAACGGAACCAGGGTGGTCAAAAAAGATCAATGTGTCGTTAGAGAATGTTACACTGCAAAACTACGCGAATCCAAAAGAAAAGAAAAAGGAAAAAATGTGGGGAGAACTCTTCACATTCGTGTACCCATCGAATAGCAACTACAGAGCCACCCCTGGCTTGGGGACCATAGCCGATTCGACAAGGCTTTAGACCCTAGAAAGAAAAGTTCAGGGGAGGATCGAGCAGCATTGGCAGAATTGACGGTGTCTGTTCCAATCAATATGGATGACCTGACATGGGTTCTTAAAATTGGATCGCACCTTGGAAACAATATGCGATTAGAACTCACCAAATTTCTGCGTGCTAACTTGGATGTGTTCACTTGGACACATTCCAATATGTGTAGGGTTTCGCTAGAAATTGCATGCAGCACGCTTAACATTGACCCCAGGTTTACACCGATATAGCAAAAGGGGCGCATCCTGAGCCCTGAGCGGTCCAAGGCATTAAGAGAAGAAGTTGACAAGCTGATGGCCAATGGTTTTATCCGTAACGCTACTTATCTGAATGGGTATCTAACCTGGTCTTGGTCAAAAAGTCCAATGGGAAGTGATGAACTTGTATCGACTACTCCGATTAAAATAAAGCTTGCCCAAAAGAAAGCTTGCCCAAAAGACAGAATTGACCAGCTTGTAGAGAGACATGAACTACTATCATTTATGGATGCATACTCGAGATACGACTAGATCCCGATGCACGAACCTAATCCGAAAACACCAGCTTCATCACTGATCTAGGACTGTACTACTATAGGGTAATGCAATTTAGTTTGAAGAATGATGGGGGAACCTACCAAAAATTAGTAAATGTCATGCTCAAGCGTCAGATCTGAAAAACCATGGAAATCTATGTGGATGACATGTTGGTTAAATCCTGAGTAGCAGCCAACTACGGGATAATCTCGCTGAAATGTTTAAAATACTCCGAAAATATGGAATGAAACTCAATTCACTCAAATTTCACTTCGGGGTAGCCTTTGGAATATTCCTGGAATTCACAGTAAGCGCCAGAGGCATCGAAGCAAATCCTGAGCAAATAACCGCCCTACGAGATGTCCAAACCCCAAAGAAAAAGAAGGAATTACAAAGCTTTAATGGGAAAGTAGAAGCCCTAAATAGTTTCATCTTGAAAGCCATCGACAAGTGCATACCATTCTTTAATGCATTAAAGAAAGGAAAAAAGAATTTTGAATGGAATGTGGATTGTCAAACCGCATTTGAAGAATTGCTGCGACACATGGAATTCACACCAATCCTATCAAAGCCAGTGGACAGAGAGGACTAGTTCATCTACTTAGCAGTCTCACCTCATGCGTCGAGCATTGCCTTTGTGCATGAAAAGCAAAAATCCAACGACCCATATACTACATTAGCTAGCGGTTCACTGGAGGCGGGAAAATTTATCTGAAACTTGAAAATCTAGCTATTGCCTCTTGATCGCATATAGGAAGTTATGGTCGTATTTCTAGGCGCACCTGATTAAAGTACGACTGATCAACCTTTAAAGAATGTATTATACTGACCCGACACTTCTGGATGACTCCTCAAATGGAATTTCAAATTAATCCAATATGATATCACTTACCATTCGAGAAGGGAAATCAATGGGCAAGCGCTGACAGATTTCATTGTCGAGTTTACCATGCGGGATGATGAAGAAGAAATACCATCGGAAATTGAAACATGATAGAAACTCTTCGTTGATGGCCGTCTAACAACCTCTGCTCGGGGGTAGGGGTGGTGCTTGAAACCCCCGAAGGACGTGCCATTTCCTACGCCTTACAATTGGAATACTGATGTGCACGTAAATGTGCATATTTTTACCATCATATTTAATCTATTTAAATTAAATAAATGATCATATTGGGTATTTTCACATGTTTAAACCAAAATTCAAATTTTTTCAAAACGTCGCATATTCATCTTCATATAGGGGCAAAATGGTCATTTTTGTGCATAAATTGTTTTGAGTAAATTTAATTGGAAATTTCAATATTATTTATAGGAATTTGGCTTCATATACAAGTGGCTTCATGAAGATATATACATGCACAAGAGTGAATACAAAGGAATGGAGATGGAAATAATTCAAAGTCGTGATCATGGAGGACCCTACCTACCCACTTACCTTGATTTTCAATTAGGAGCCAATGCACATGCGAAAAGACCATTAAAGCTTCATGCATATTTAAGTGGGGGATTAAGACATGCTAATGATTACCTGATGGTCACACTACCTCAAGGGTATTTTGGGCATTTTCCAAAAAAATGAATTAAGGTTTCTAACTTTATAAATACCTCATATCTTCATGTAACCCTCCTTCTCTCTTAGTTAGTTTTAGTTAGGAACAAAAACGAACAAAGCTCTTCTCTTTCTCTTTTCCATGGCTACTTAGCCATTTTTATTTCATGTAACTTCTCTTTTTATGCAAGTTAGTTAATGTTCTCTTACATTTGCATGTTTTCTTTCTTATTTTATTAGTAGCTTAGTTTACTTTTCATGCAAGTGGAATAGTTTTTCTTTACTTTGCTCTCTTTTTCCTTTTCTTTTTCATTCATGTTGCAAGCTACATTTGTTGATTTGATAACAAATATGAGAGGCTAAGCCCCTTCAATTTACGGGTAATGACGCTCTCTAATCATGTGGCTTCAACATAATTTGATAATCTTTGCACTCCTTTTGTTCTTCTTGGAAAGTTGATGTTTATGTAATTTTGTGTTTAATATTGAGTTTGATAGTCTATGTTGTTCAAAACAAATAGGTTATGTTTAGTCATATGAATCACAAATTGCATCTTCATCTACATATGATTATGACAATGAAGTGAAATTAAATCAAAATTTGATGGTCTATATTTCTATTCAATAGTTAATAGGCCATGCTTAAATTAAATTTCATTTTCAACTTCTTGTTATTTTTCATAAGAATTAAAAGTGGTTTGAAGGTTGTGTTATAGTTTGATGGCTTATGTTGAGCTAATTAATAGCACAAATGAGCCATATTTATGATAAACACAAAATTTAAATTCACTTGTGACCAAAAAAGAGAGATCATAATTTCATAGTTTGTTGAACTATATGATCCAGAGAGTGAAATTATCTCTAAATTGGCATTTAACTCTCATATTTTTATCATTTTTATACATTTCTAGCTAATCACACTTTCAACTTTGGTTAATTTGATTGAATAGAAATTTAAATCAACAATTACCTGCGGATCGACCCGTACTCGTCACTTACTAGAATTGTGCGCCGTGCGCTTGCGGTTATTTTTATTATAAATTTTTCAAAGGTTTTCAAATTCGATAGAATTTTCATCATTAAACAAGTTTTTGACGCCGTTGCCGCGGAATTGTTTTGATTTGATATTCTATTCTTTCGATTATCTTTTTGTGATTTTATTTGTGTTTTTATTTTGTGTGTTTGTTTGCATATATATATATATATATATATATATATATATATATATTGTGTGTTTGTTTGATTTTTATGTGCATTTTGTTTGTGTGTTTGTTGTTGTTTTCTAGTTGTTTTGTTCATTTGCATTTTATATATCTTATAAAAAAAATACATACACAAGTTAAAAAAAAATTATTCCACTTTCAATTACATTTGCATTATACATTTGTACAAGTTTCATATTTACAAACTGTTTTACATTTACACTGCTGCTATTGTTTACAGTGCACCTCTGTGCATCATTCAAAAAACAGTGCAAATGCACTGTGCAGTGTGCACTGTCACTTGTGCACTGTTTCTAGTTGCCCGACCAAACTCCTCACTGCCAACCTTCAACTTGCAATCTGAACATCCACAACCACAGCCAACCTTCAACTCTACAGACCATCAACTTCACTTACCATCCCCTCCCCATATCAATTCCCATATCATTCACTTACCTAGTCATTCAAACGGCTTCAAACAGCTTCACTTACCAGTCATATACAAGCTACTGTCAACTCTCAAATCACAGCAAGCTCCTCCTTCAAAATCACAACACAATTCCAAACCCTATTCTCTTCAACATGCATACATTCAATTCCAACCTTTGGTTCAACTACACAAACATCACCCTGACCATTAGCCTACTACTGCCTCACTGCTGTCAACTACAAGTCACCTATACCTTCATCTGCTACCAGCATCAACCCACAGCACGCAACTGCACAACCACAAAACTTCAGCCATACTTCCTTTACTTCATACCACTGACTGATATCATCCATTGCTCTACAGCAAGCAACTAAACCTATGAACATTTTCCACCAAGACAAACGTTAACTGGCCAACATTTAATCGCCAGTTCAATTCCCATCTCAAGTTCAACAGCAAACCACTCAAGCGACCACCTAACATCCACTGCACACATATATCCTCCAACGCCATTTAGCTGCAAAGTGCAAAATCAGTTCACTTTCTCAATTGTGCATACCGTGCATTGCTTCCACCACAAAATCACTCATCATCCACCTCCACTTCAAATCATCCTTCCATTCAAAACATTCGAACTGCTCACTCCCCACCATACCTTACAACAACCCAAACAATACATTTCACTGCCTTGCATCCCCACCCTCTGCTGTACAACCTGTGCACTTCAACATCACTCCACATCCAATTCAACCGCAGTTCAACTTGCCTAAATAAAAACTGCGATCTCCACAAACTGCTTGTCTTCATCGTCCTCCACTTAAACTGCTACATTGAACACTTCCATTCACCAAGCAACCCACCCTGCTTTGCATACAACCATCAAGCTGCTGTCACCGCCTCCTACACTTGCAAACACTCCATCATTTGCTGCTTCATCTGTTCCAAGTCCAACAACCATACAAGCAGTGTGTGAAAAAAAAAGGAGAGAACTGTCAAACACGCAGTAACCACACTTCTATCACTTCCCATTGCCTGAAACGACAAACAACCCACTGTCATATTTCAACTGCCACAATATTTCCCCTCCCATAAAACTGCTACATCTTCTTTAACAACCTCCCCACGCCTGCAGTTGCAATCAACTGCTGTTGCAATAATCAACAGTCAACCATCTCCTCCATAATTCGCAAAATCCAATTCACGACTTCCCAACCCAATCAACTTCAATTCGCCACTGACGAAATCGCCGTTGTCATCACTTGCGACCTCGACTCCACTGCAGCTCAAACCCAAACATTGAATCAAGAACAAACCAAAACAACGAACCACGCACCTAAATCGAAATCTATTGACTTGCAGCTTCGACTGAATCGAATCCAATTTCCCTGCCACCGCAATGCACAAACTCCTCCAAACTTGTCTCTGTCCAAAGTCGATACCATCCCTCACCAGAATCCATTGCCAAGTTAAATTGGAGATTCGGTTGTGTGTTGAGTTACTTTGATTTTTATGTGTTGTAATGAGAAGGAAGACTGCTGATGGATTGGGATTGTTTTTCAGTATATCCCTAGTAGCCTAATTGATTTGGGCTGGGCTGAACGTTTTGAATTTTTTTTGGGTTTTTGTTTAGTAAAGGTGGAACAATTGGTATAAAAAAAAAACTTTGTGAATAGTTAAAACAAATTGCTTTCATTTTTAATAAAAATACCTTGCTTTTGTTTTGTTTTTATCTTAAAAAAAAGAAGTATTTTAAATTTTGTTTTGTTTTAATTTGTTTTAAAGTCCTTCCTTGACACACACACACACACACATATATATATAACTTGTATATATATTTCTTTTCAGGTTGCAGGAAATTGAGAAGAGTTGCTTACTTCGTTTTGCTTGCCAAAATAAATAGCTTGCTTGCTTAATAAAAAAATTGCTAATAATTCTGCACGCTCCAGTATCGTGCTCTCATCTCCATTTTTATTTTATCTAGCATTGTTGGTTGTTTGCATTTCATTTTTATATATATATATATATATATATATATATATATATAAATTCTTTTATTATGAAAATCCATTCGTAATTGCATTATTAACACAAGTTAAATTTATGCTTTGCATTTCATCTTAGATTTTGATTAATAATAACGGTTAAAAATTGATAACACTTAATTGTATATTGACAAGTTGTCTTCTTTGAACAATTTCAACTCTTGGTGTTTAGACTACGGTAGAGCAATATTCAGTTATAAATATTATGGTGATTCGTAAATATTATACTGAATTATTTCTTTGAAGTTACTTAAACCTTCTGCTGCATTGCTATGGTGATTCGTGGTGCACCGATAAATCTTGTCCTTTACCTGGCTGAGAACTATCTTGTTGATCTAAAATAGAGTGTGATTATACAATTTTGGATTAACTTAGGATAAATCATTTGTAATTAACCCTTACATTCATTTAGTTGCATTAGTTCATGCATATCTAAAAAATCCAAAAAAAATATAAAATATTTTCAAAAAAAAATTAAAAAACCAAAATACAAAAAAAATTCGAATTTTCCTTTTGAAAGTTAAATTCCTTTTAGTGAATAGTTTTTCTTTATAAGAAAAACATTCTTGAATATGTCCAAGCTTCCCCACTTATGTGAATTTTACTGTAGTTGTGAAAATCAATGTAATCCATATGATTTCACTCCAAATTCGTATGGATATTTTAACGACAACTTTTGTGTAAACAATTCGAATTTCGAACAACAAAATTTTCAAAACGATGATCAGCCCTCAACTCTTGAAAATAACATTTCATCTTTACTTGAATTTTCTACACAACAAAATCAAAGTATAAATGATTTGTATAATTCATATTTGCATAATAACTTGAGTCAAGGATTTCAAAATTTGAATTCAATTCAAAATTCAAATGATTTTGAGTGTGACTCATGCCAATACAACTTCGAACTCCAAAATGAATTTCAAAATGGAGATGTGAATCACTTTTCAAATAATTTTGTCAATGGTAATAATCTCCACTACGATACGAGTGAAAATTTTTGTTCCCAACAAATCCAAATCGAAAATTTTCAAGTTAATAACTATAAATTGGATTTTGTTGAACAAATGGATGAAATCTACAATGATCACATTGATTTGTTGTTAAAAACTTATATGAAACAAGGTGATAAACAAAATCAAATCCCAAATCCCAACGTGTGACGAGTCAAGTGATAATCCACCTTTTACCCAAATCGGCGATTTTCGAACAACAACTTTTGAAAATGAAAATAATGATGATCATTTTAATGAAGTTGTTGAAAAAATAGTAATTGAGTTGGATTTCAATTCTTTTGAGGGTGCGGAGCCAAATTTAAAATTCAATCTTCCTTTTCTCGATTGCGTAAAAATTTGAATACAACAACTTTGGATTTTGAACTTGAGATACGCAACAAAATTGTTGATAATCCAACAAATGAAGACGAATTTAATGAACATGATTTCTTTGGACTTTTTAAAAACGAGCTGACGTGAAGACGATGATTTAAATCACCATTTTGATTTTGAAATAAATAATTATGAAGAATTTTTCAATGAAGAGCTTGAATTTCAATTTGGTGAAAATAAACTTGAACTTCGACCAATTGGTTTATCGACCCCAAAAATCGTCAAAAATAAAAAAACTCGTATGATTTTTAATAAAACGACATTCGTTTTCCAAATCAACGTTCAATTTCGAAATATTTTACGGCTTGGTTTTCTACGCTTTAGTTGTGTCTCACATACTTGAGGGGACAAATGAATCGGTCTTTGAAAGACCATTACATTTACTTTTTGATGATATACTTTCTGATCTCGTATAAATATCGTTCATTTTCATATAAATAAAAGACATTTTTATTTTTATTTTTCACCTTTCACTTGGGTTGACTGTGGGGACACAGTCAAAATCAAGTGTGGGGAGAGAGTCATCTTCTTTTTTATTTTTCATTTTTCTACCAAAACTCAAAAAAAAAATTCAAAAACAAAAAAAAATATTTTTTTTAAGCATATTTGATTTATTTTTAAAGAAACACTATAGGATAAGTATAAGTTTTGGTTAATAAATTGAAATTTTTGAAAATTTATTTGTCTTAACAAAAATAAAAATGAAGTTTGATTACAAATAATAATGGTTTAGCTAGTATATAGGAAGGTTCATATGTGTTAATTACAAAGTATATTCTAATTGAAAATCTTTTTAAAAAAGTGGTTGATTTAAAGTAAAGACATAACATTTTTTTGTCTTCTAAGTTAAATGGTGCTAAGATGATAGTCCGAAACTCTTTCTTCTAAAAAAACAAAAAAATAAATTCTTGTATATATGTATATTTTTCAATAAACACCTAGAGTCATGTGTTCACACTCGTGCGTTCACTCGCTATGCTTTGTACCCTTCTCATGTAAGCCCGAAAGGCAGTGCACGATCGGTATATTAGGCCTCAGTTTATTTGAGTTAGGTATATGCATATAGAAATTTTTTTTAATAATTTTACAGTCGATAAGTGTTCACACTTGTGTGTTCACTCGACACGCTCTGTATTCCCCTCACATTTGTTCGCAAGGCAGTGCATGAGTAATATATGTGGACTCAGTTTACCTAAGATAGGCATATGTAAATATTGTTAATATCAACAAAATTTTCAATTAAGAGAGAGTAAGAAATTGAAATCCAAGCACCATCTTAACTTTTTTGATTTAAACTATACTTTCAACCGAAACAACGATTTAAACTATTGTCTATTTGTTAAGTTAACTTGATTTCTAGTGGAAATTTTGACGAGTAAATGACTAAATTTTTCAAGATAATAACCAAAACCTATATTTAACTTATTTGTGTTGATTTAAAAGTGAATCCTTCATTGTAAATTTTTTCAAAAACTCGCATTCATCTCTTTGTAGATAAATCTTGCATTTTGTAGATATTTTCATCTTACATTTGGATTATGTGGGTAGTATCCGCTGAAAACCCTCATGAGACAGCACTCGTCCTACTGGAGACACCCAAAGGTTTGATGGCATGTTGCATAAGCTCAATGAAATCGTGCTCCCTACGAAAATGGATTTATCTTAGTTTTTTTTATTCGAGGACAAATAGAAAGATAAGTATGGGGGCATTTGATGTGCATGTAAATGTGCATATTTTTACCACCATATTTAATTTGTTTAAATTTAAATAAATGATCATATTGGGTATTTTCACATGTTTAAACCAAAATTCAAATTATTTTCAAAACGTCACATATTCATCTTCATATAGGGACAAATTGGTCATTTTTGTACATATATTATTTTGAGAAAATTTAATTGGAAATTTCTATATTATTTTATATATATATATATATATATATATATATATATATATATATGCACAAGAGTGAATACGAAGGAATGGAGATAGAAATAATTTAAAGCTATGATCATGGAGGACCTCACCTACCCACTTACCTTGATTTTCAATTAGGAGCTAATGCACTTGCTAAAAGAACATTAAAGCTTCATGCACATTTAAGTAGGGGATTAGACATGTTAATGATTTCTTGGTGGCCACACTACCACAAGGGTATTTTGGGCGTTCCCCAAAATAATGAATTAGGGTTTCTAACATGTATAAATAACCCATATCTTCATGTAAACCCCCTTCTCTCTTAGTTAGTTTTAGTTTAGGAACAAAAATAAACAAAGCTCTTCTCTTTCTCTTTTCCATGGCTGCTTAGCCATTTTTATTTTATGTAACTTTTCTTTTTATGCAAGTTAGTTAATGTTCTCTTACATTTATATGCTCTGTTTCTTATTTGGTTAGTAGCTTAGTTTACTTTTCATGCAAGTAGGATAGTTTTTCTTTACTTTTCTCTCTTTTTCCTTTTTTATCTTTCATGCTAAAAGCTACATTTGTTGATTTGAAAACAAATATGAGATGCTAAATCCCTTCAATTTAGGGGTAATGATACTCTCTAATCATGTTGCTTCAACATAATTTGATAATCTTTTCTCTCTTTTCGTGCTTCATGGAAAGTTGAAGTTTATGTAATTTTGTGTTTAATATTGAGTTTGATAGCCTATGTTTATCAAAACAAATAGGCTATGCTTAGTCATATGAATCACAAATTTTCTCTTCATCTACATATGACTATGGCAATGAAATGAAATTAAATCAAAATTTGATGGTCTATATTTCCAGTCAATAGTTAATAGGCCATGCTTAAAACAGATTTCATTTTCAACTTCTTGTTATTTTTCATGAGAATTGATAGTGGTTTAAAGGTTGTGTTATAGTTTGATGATTTATGTTGAGCTAATTAATAGCACAAATGGGTCATACTTATGATAAGCACATCATTTAAATTCACTTATGACCAAAAAAGAGAGATCATAATTTCATAATTTGTTAAACTGTATGATCTAGAGAGTGGAGTTATCTCTAAATTGCCATTTAACTCTCATATTTTTATCACTTTCTTTTTTGTCATTTTTCAACATTTTTAGCTAATCAAACTTTCAAATTTGGTTAATTTGATTGAATAGAAATTTAAATCAACAATTCCCTACGGATCGACTCGTACTCTCCACGTACTAGAATTGTACACCGTGCGCTTGCGGTTATTTTTATTATAAAATTTTCAACCTTTTCCTAATTCGATAGAATTTCCATCGTTAAGTAAATTCCCAACAACGAATAACGAGGCAAAATACGAATCATTGATAGCAGGACTGAGCATTGTGAAGGAACTCAGAATAAAGTCTGTTCACATCTATAGTGACTCTTAACTAGTCGTCTGCCAGGTGGAAGGTGAATACCAAGCTCGAGGGGAGAACCTTGCCCCATATCTATATAAAGTACGAGTGTTGTTGATTGACATCGAACACTACACCATATCTGACATCCCAAGGGTGCAAAACACAAAGGTCGATTACTTAGCCAAACTGGCCTACTTCGGAGAAGCTCAATCGTTAGGACTAGTCCCAGTTGAGACCTTAACTGCTCCAAGTTTAAGAGAAATGGATATCAGCTTGATTTTTGAAAGCACCATCGAACTAGAAATGTAGATGATGCTAATTAAAGACTACTTGCTTACAGTAATCCTTCCTGTATATATAAATCAGCAAAAAAGCTTCTCCGAAAGGCACCGCGATTCATAATACAGGATGGGATAGCCTATCGAAGGGGTTCTCTACCCCATTGCTAAGATGTGTGACCGACGATGAAGCTCGATGGATCCTAAAGGAAGTTCACGAAGGTGACTGTAGAGACCATACTGAGGGCAAACCCTTGCAAAGAAAATCCCCTGGTATGGATATTTCCGGCAAACGGTAAATCATGATGCAGCAGATTATGCCAGGCGGTGTGATCGATGCCAAAGATTCAACAAGATTAAAAGAACTCCCACAATGGAGCTAATGCAAATGGTCAGCCCATGGCCGTTCACAATATAGGGAATTGGCATAATTAGCGTATTGCCGATAGCTAAAGGAGGGGCTAAATATGCCACAGTTGCTACTGAATATTTCACAAAATGGGCTGAAGCGGAACCACTGGCCATTATTACTACAAAGAAAGTTATTAATTTTGTTACTAAAAACATCATTTATAGGTTTGGCAAGCCATAAAAAATCATTTTATGATAATGGGACCCAATTCGAAAGCGCCGAGTTCAAAGACTTTTACAAACTCTTTTGAACCAAGAAAAGCTTTTCCACAGTCGCTCATCTGCAAGAAAACGGGCAAGTGGAAGCAATAAACATGATCATCAAGTCGACTATAAAAAAGTGGTTGACTAAAGCTAAAGAAAATTGGGTTGATGAACTTCTACTCCCACTATGGGCCTATAGAGCAACACACAAAGTAGTAACCTGGCATAACCCCTTCGCTTTAGCATATGGTTCAGATCCCCGTAGAACTAGAAGTCCTCTCCCATCAAAGATAGAATTTTAATTAAAGGCAAAATGTGCAACCCTCACTTGAGTTGCTTGATATGTTTGACGAAAAGAGGGAATAAGCCGAACTAAGGACCACTGTTCACCAAAAAAAGGATCGCATTGTTGAATATGCGAGTATATGATTTTTGTTTGATGATGATAAACATATATATATTCATTTAAATGTATTTGAATGTACTATTTTATTTTCACGGATTAAATAAATATTTACTGAATAAAATAAATAACACAGAGTTTAAATTCAAACAAATGTTTTATTCAAACAAATATTTATTACAATTTTGAATAGTACAAATTCAAGCTCTTACTATGTATACAAAATTTCAACTACAATACATTTCATTTTATACAACTGTCCTCACTATAAAACGCTCATTCACTCGTATTTTATCTTCAACTCTATTCCAGATTGAATGCAGCATCTGAGCAATCTGCAAAAATATACAATGACGGAGTAAAATTGAAAAGAAAATATTTTGCAGTATAAAATAAAATGTGATTTTGAAAATTTTATTTGCCTCGGTTATTTGGGTTATTCGTCGTCATTTAATTTTGAATTCATCACACACGAACAACTTGTGACATGCACAGTGTATCACTGTACATGCCATAAGGCCGTGCACACCGATATATACACTTGATAATGTTACAGGGACAGGTGAGCACAAGGTCAAACCCAAATCAAAAGTCGGGTTCAACTCAAGTGAAATAAAAATAATTTCATGACACGAGCACAAGGTCAAACCCGTGCTTTAAAGCTGGATTCAACACAGATGCGGTCTGAACATACAAGTTTAATGAAATGGTCAGGAGCAAGCCAGTCAAAGTGTACACATGAACCAGAATAGTTCGATTCAAGATAGCGACTCAATCAGACATGACTCAAGTGCAATCGTACTAAATGAAAACAGAGCAACCTGACCATAATGCACCATTGACATATAAATGCTACTCTTTTATTTTGTCTGGCAATAATGAAAGATTTTCAAAGCATCAAATGCACATATGTATAGCATGAATCAAAGGCGAACCAGAACCACAGCTAATAAGAACAAAACTGAATACAAAGGCTTAAAGACACAAATGACATGCACATGTCAACAAGTCAAGGGATGCACCAGTGAAACAGGTACATATATGAAGATGAATGAAACTATAACGGAATACATATACATCAAGTCACAAATGCCACAGTGGTTTCAACATCAAATCAAATAAGTACAGATTCAAGTTACAAGTTGAAATGCAGCAACCAAAACAAGTGCAATACAGTGACAAGCTAACCAGACTACACATGAACAAAGGGCTGCAATGCTCATGAAGAAACCATGGTACAAATGTGACTTTATATAGAATCAAACAACACCAGAGAGACAAGTTCAAGTGAAGTACATAAGGAAATGCATCAATACCAAAGTATAACCACCACTGACTCAACTCAAAAAGGGATGAACATGCAATAAAGGAGGCAAACAAGTAATGTACACATGAATGCAATAGTGGACAATGCAAGCGCAGACACATACAACAATCGTGGCAACATGCAAATGACTCAAGTACGCAAACAAACCCAAACTGGTAAGAGAAAGAGACATTTACAAGTGCATCGAACCATAATGCATCAGAAGTCTAGACACTACAAGTTTACACTCACTCAAAGACAAGTAAAATAACAACATAACATGCTCGAGACAATGAGAGAGTTCTAAATGCATATGAACTCATATATCAGCGGTAAACCATGAAGATAAACAAAACTTAAATGCAGCCAACACCAAGGTTAACAGAAGTAACAGTTTCAAACCAAAGTCAGAGAGGTCATCAAAAGTCACAGAGGACAAGATCAAAACGATGGGACAACAAGAATAAAATCACCATGAAACAGCAGCTACATGAAGACCAACAGCAAGTGGATATGACCGTCAAGTCGTAAGTCAATTAAGTTTATCAACAAATTCAAAGCACCAAAAATTCATGTAGCAGTTTTCACAAAGTCAGCATGATCAAAGTCAAAGCCGATGTCAGAAATCGAAGCCGTTGTGGCCACGAAATCGATCAACATCATGTGAATCAAGTTACCAGAAAATATACAAATTTGAACATATCAAATTATACGACATTGAAAAAGTCAGAGAAATAATCAACATCCAAGCAACATCGAGCGGCCGAGATGAATTCAAGCAAAAATAATTGACGAATTCGTATAAAATGTACGAAAAAAATATAGGGGTTCGAACCCTATATAAACGAACATCATCAGCAAAATTATGCATTCGAGTTCAAGCAACAAAGAACAATCATTCAACTCGAATCAAAGTCGAGGGTAATATAAATCAAAAAGGGGACAAATGTACCATTCAACCTCGATGAACTGAAGTAGCCAAAAGCAAGACAGAGCTAGAGGGTCGATTGCCGAATCAAAACAAAGAAGTATCTACTGTAGTCGATCTACATTCAAGCGGCACCTTCAGTTTTAAGAAGCCTTAGTTATCAGAGAAAACGTACGAGCGAAGCCGACATTCTTTTACAAGGAAGAAGGACCGGCCGAGGAATAAAGAGAAAAAGGGAAACTAAATTTGGGTTGGCCTTGTTTTAATTATATATGGCTTTAATTTTTAAATTAGGGTTTTATGTTATTTAAATTTCTTTAAATTGTATTTTTCCTTTTTAAACTTGTGTATTGTCTAGTCGTGTGACTAGGGGACGAACTACGGTGGTGTAGTTCGAGAATTCGCAACTCAGTGGCTGAGTTGTGGCAGGGTTTTGAGTGTAGAGTTAAGGCTAGTCGATAGCGGGTGTCGCGAGTTTACGTGTGTAAGCGTCAAACTGCTTAATTTCTAGTAGAAACCTTGGGGGCAACACGTAGGCAGGGTTTGCCGAAGCTTGGTAAATTCTGTGTCATTCTATTTCTGCATTTATTATTCTGCTATTATCTGTGCTGCTATTATTCTGATATATCTGTATTGGAACTACTTTATACAAACTTCCACAATAAATTTTTATAATAGATAGTATCACCATATTCACTCCCCTCTAGGGTGAAATCGATCCTACACGCATGATATTTCAACTCTAGAGTTCGCAACCAAACCATCAAAGTGGGAGGCCTCATCCTTAAAAGAGCTTATTCCATACCGAGAGCCTTCGGATCGAACTGGGAATGGCCATGTGTGATTAATCAAAAGCTGGGGATGGAACTTTCAAACTGACAACCGTGGATGGATTCCGAATTCCCCGAGCATCGTACAACGAATCACCGCATCCTAATTTCATCTGAAACTATCTTATGTGCTTTCTATTTTTCAGCAAATAAACCGCCTCGGAAAGCCAGGAGCATTATATATAGGCAGAATTTTCTCAACCTTTCTTCATAAAATTTCTTTGTTTTTTGAATCAAGAAAACTGCGTTCATAAAAGCAGCCTGTTGGGTTGACAGAGTCAAATTGGCTCAAAACCATTTAAATGCTGCTTGAGATAGTGGAATCACCCTCAAGTATGATCCACTTACATGCTAGGTCGACGGAAGCAAATCGACCCAAACCAGTGGATCGAAGGAACCCGATCCCTGCCTTCTAAGAACTATTGTTGATCCAGCAGCATCGGGAAGGCTCAAATCAAAGCCAGGCATCCCATGAGCCATGCACTACCTTTTCGAGCCATGGAATTATACTCTTAAAAGCATGAAGTCCTACTTTGCCTGAAGATTGGCAACGTCAAGAAGTTCTGAAACCGCTCAGGATCGATGGGTCGTACCGGTCCCGAAAGGCGCACATCCCATAAGTCACACACTAACTTTTCGAGCCATGGAATTACGCTATTAAAGCATAAACTTCTCACGTTGATCAAAGTTGGCAACATCGAGAAGTTCCAAAACTGCTCTGGATTGACGGGTCGTATTGGTCTCAAAAGCCGCATCCCAAAAGCCGCATACACTCCTAAAAGCCACACATTTCATAAGCCGCCCATACTTTTAAGTACAAATATTACCCCAACGATACTGGAAAAATCTACCCATTGCAGGAATAACAAGAATCCACCCATTCCCATTATCAGGAGCAATGGGCTTGAATCCAACAAAATCAAAATGCTACGAATCGGTAGAAAATCCAATTGCTGACCAACATTAAATCTATAATCAAGCCATTCGAATTATAAGTTCCCAAAGATAGGAACCATAAAGGAAGTTTGGTGATAAAAAAAGATAATAATAAACAAACAACAGGATCAACCGGTCGTTTGATAGGTGTTCGAAGAAAACAGCCCTATGAACCGAGGGCATACACTGGTACTCAAATAGAAATTTTCAAGAACAAAAACACTTCACAAGTTCTGTTAATCCAAACAAACAATTTTGGCGGTAGTCACTGGATTAGGTAAAATAAAAAAGCAGTAAATGAAATAGAAATAAGTACATAAAACACAGATAAGCAGATAGGTAAAGTTACAATTGAAATGTCTGCATTGTATTACTTATGACGTTTTTTGTACAAATTCAAAATGTGAGGGCCGTACCCACACAATACCGGCCAACAAAAAGAAAATGTACAGATGCTACAACAAAAGAAGTAAATGCAGACTCTACACTTGAAAAAAACAAAACAAAACAAAATGTCTCAAAAATCATCTCCACTACCATTCGGACCTCTCGATGCCTCTTTTCGCCGTTCCCCTTCCTGCCTTTGTTTAAATTTTTTTGCTTCCCCTCAGAATCTCAGCCAGGGGTAGTGTCGCTGTCTGTGATATCGGCTAACAGTTAAATATGCTAGTATTTGATTTTTGTTGGATGATAATAAACATATATATATATATATATTCATTTAAATGTATTTGTTAATGTACTATTTTATTTTTCACATAATTAAATAAAAATTTGCTGAATAAAATAAATAACATAGAATTTAAATTCAAACAGATATTTTATTCAAAAAAAATATTCTATTACAATTTTGAATAGTACAAATTTGAGCTCTCACTATATACAATTTTCATTTACAATACCATTTCAATTACATCACATTTTCACTATATATTAGCACCTTACTATATATCACTCATTCACTCGTATTTTATCTTCGACTTTGGTCTAGATTGAATCCAGCATCTGGACGAACTGCAAAATAAACACTGAAGTAGTAAAATTGAAAAAGAAATATTTTTGTGGTGTAAAATAAAATGTGTTTTGAAAATATTATTTGCATCAGTTATTTGGGCTGTTTGTCATTATTTAATTTTGAATTCATCGTAGACGAACAACTCATGACATGTACATTGTATCACTGTACATGCCATAAGGCCACGCACACCGATATACACTAGACAAAACTACATGGATAGGTGAGCACAAGGTCAAACCTAATCAAAAGCCGGGATCAACTCAAGCGCAATACAAATAAATTCACGACATGGGCACAAGGTCAAACCCGAGCTATAAGCTGGATTTAACACAGGTGCAATTCAAAATGCAAATAATTCTCAATTGAAACCACGGCCACAACTTTCAACTAGATCAATGAGCATGCACATCACAAGTAAAGACCTCACAATTAAACCAAAACTCTAACCAGAATCAAGATGAAGTTCAAGTGAAATTAAAATGCACATGTCAACAGTTGTGACACAAAGACCACAAATTCATCATGAATTCAACAACCAAGCAACAATCATTCCTCAGCAAATGCAAAAAGCCTTAGACATGTATATATATTCATATGCAATCCAACCCCAACAGCACAGACTCGAAGAAAAGGAATTCAAGATAAGTGCATATACATCAATGGTGAACTCAATTGAACAAGACTGGTATGCCACACATGAACCAATAACTTCAACCACAACTAGCAGATGCATATCGAAGTGCCGACAAATTCCAAAATCATGATGAAGCGAGTGATACCAGATCACAAAACAATGTATACAGGAACTCAACAATGACCATACTTATATCCATGCATACAACTCAACAGTTTAGTACAACACACACATATATATGCTATGCATATAAATGAAGTGGCCATAACTATATCTACACCAGACTTTAACATATACAAAGGGTTGCAATGCCCATGAAGAAACCATGCTATAGATGCGACTTCATATAGAACCAGAACAAGCTAATGAACAAACAAAACAACTAGACCTGGCAACGTGAACTACTCGAACACACATACATATATGAACACACATGTATGCATATATATGCAGTGCACAACATATATCCATTGCAAGCTCGAATGAGCAAGTGCACCAGAGGCAACAGCAAATAAATAGACAAATCTCAATATAGCTAACAATGCATTCAAGTATTAGGTTGAAAATGCTACAGGCATGAACACACAAAAATACATATATGCAGCAGGTCAAACGTCGCAGGAAAGTCAATAATCATGGAATTCCAAAGAATCAAACCATGGGTCAGGAACCAGTCGAGGAAGGCAACTAGCAGAAGAATAAAATGAACAAGTCAAGATAAATCAACATCGTCAAATCAAGTCAGAGCCGTGGTGGCCAAGAAAACGAAAATCAGAATCAAACAAGCCATGACAATCAAGTAACGAAGATATACGAATTGAACAAGTTAGTACAAATCATAAGCAATCAAGTAATAATTGATGGTAGAAATATTATCAGACGAATTCAATTCGAAAGAAATTATAGGAATTCGAGTGCTATTTAAACCCATCTCATCATCGGCTACCAAATCATTCAAGCATTCAAGTTAAACAATACCACAGAGCAGAATTTCATATCAATAACTCGAATCATCAATCGAGTTCAAGTAAATCAATCAGAAAGGCAAAAATGAAATTTCATACCGAAGTCATATCGAACTCGCGAAATTGAAGCGACCGTGTGCAAATTGATGTGAGTCGATTGCCGACGCAAATCAAAGCAATAGCCATTGTAATCGACCAACAATCAGTCGGCATCTCAATTTCTTAGAAACCCTAAATCAGAAAGAGGAACGAATGAAGAAAGAACGCAACCATTTTTTTCATGCAAAGGATACGAGCCATGGATGTACAATAGGATAGAACGAAAAGGAGATTTCTTTTTAATATTTACTGGGTCGGTCTTCTCATTTTGGGTTTAATATATTATATAGGGTTTTGTGTTTTAAATTATTTTTTAAATTTTGTATTTTAATTTTAATATTTTATAATTTCTAGTCGTGTGACTAGGGGACGAACTACAATGGCGTGGTTCGAGAATTCGCGCTCGGTGGTTGAGTTGTGGCACGATTTTGAGCATAGAGTTAGGTTAATCGATAGTGGGTGTCGCGAGTTTCCATGTGTAAGCGTCTGACTACTTAATTTCTAGCAGAAACCTTGGGGGCAACACGTAGCCACGGTTTTTCCAAAGCTGGGTAAATCTGTATTGTTTTATTTCTGCTTTTATTATTTTATTATCCGTGCTGTTATTATTTTGCTATTATCAGTGCTGCAATTATTTTTATATTTCCACATTAAATTTTTATAATTATTAGAATCACCCTATTCAACCCCTTCTAGGGTGAAATCGATCCAACAAGTGGTATCAGAGCTAGGAACAAAAACCATTTTTGTTTAAAATTTGATTTTTCAAAGACCAATTTTTGTTTTACAAATTTGAATTTTTAAAATGGTTTCTTTTTATAATGCTTTTGCTGAGGGTCGGTCTAATATTATTCCTCCTGTTTTTGATGGAATGGATTTTTTAATTGGAAATTAAAAATGGAATTTTATTTAAAATCTGTTAATGTTAAATGTTGAGATATTATTGAAAATGGGTGTGATAAAATAGATGAGAAAAATACTTCAACTAATGCTCCTGCTATGCATATATAATATTCTCATATTAATCAAGATAATTTAACTTTATCTTCCATTGTGAAAATGCACAAGAAATCTAGAATACTTTTGGTGGAATATATGGAGCAAAAGTAAACAACCAGGAGAGATTCCCCATAATCGACTCAGAAACGTGCTTGACAGGACTGGCAAAATGCAGCAGTGATGAAGATTCAATAGCCGATGAGATAAGTGATTTTCCAATCCTTGATTTAGTTCTTTTATGCCAAAAATTAATTGAAAATAATAAAGCTCTAGAGTTGAAAAATAACAAGTTGGAAAGGGAACAAGCTAAACTTAGTCAGAAAAATAATGATTTGGAAAATGAGCTTAAAAATATTAAGAAAAAAATTCTAATTGCAAAAGGTGTTTGAAACATGAAAAAGAATTTGCCCGTCCTCATGAAAATTTCATAAGTTAGAAAACCAAATTTTAATTCGAGAGAAAAACAAAACTGAGTTGATTTGTAAAAATAATAATTTGCAAAAAGAGTTGATAGCTTTATGAAGTCAGAAATTTCTAAATGTACGATTTTTAAAAAGAAATTAAATGAGACCAACGAAAATTTCAAAACCTTGAAAAAGAAAACGTGATTTTGAGCAAATCTAAAATTATTCTATTTAATCACGAGTTTGAAAAGGAGATTGAAAAAATCAAGGAGAAAAAATTGAATTTAAAAAACTCCAACTCTTTGAAACTGAGATGCTTGAAATTGAGAATAAAATTAGAGAGCTTCAAAATGAAAATATGCAATTAAAAATGAATAGTTTTCAAAAGAGAGATAGTAACATTAGTTGTTGTTTGAAGCTAATAAATGAAAATAAACTTTTAAAATCCAAAGCAAATAAACTTGATTTGGTTACTCGGAAATTTTTCACTAGAGATAAATCATTTAATATATTCTTAGAAAATCAACTCTTCGAGAATAACAGAAATGCATTTGGATTTGCAAAAGTGTCAGAATATGAACAAACAACTAATAACACTGTTAAATGGAAAAGTGTGATACCCAAACACATGAAAACCATACCAATTTGGGTTCCCAAAGGCATGAATATAAAATCTCTTAAAGTCAAACAAATTTGGATGCCAAAAGGAACAAATATAAATAGTTTTGCATCTACACAAACATATTTTTCAAAATTTTTTGCCACTAACAACCAGAGACCTATAAAAACAAATAGGTCACAAAAGTATTCTCTCGTGTAGGTATGGTGACAAGCTAAGGAACAACAACAATGTTACCTTGATTCTGGCTATTCCAGGCACACAACAGACGACAAATCAAAGCTCCTTAGCCTAATATAAAGGTGGCAGAATCACAATAAGCAACAACGAAAAATTGTCGATGAAGGTAAAATAGGTAACGGTACATGTATCTTAAATGATTTATTAAATGTGATAATCTGCACCATAATTTGATTTAAATCAGCCAGTTATGTGATCATGGATGTTGATTTTGATTTTTAAAATGTTGACCAATCATCTCTGAACTATTTCATATAGATTTGCTTGGACTAGTGATGATGTTTTATTGACTGCTGATTACTCATGATACAAGTGGATATATTTGTTTATCTTATCTGACACTATGTTCACTGCTTGTTTATTTGCACAGTCTCAATTCAAATTCAATTCAATTTCATTTAAAAGCTGTTAAAAATGTTTTCAAGATATTTCGTTGCACACATCACGGTCTGGTCCATAATATCCAACTAATGATAATCTTGAGTCAAAGGGAAATTCAGATGCAGATAACACTGGTAATCTGGTTGATAGAAAAATTACTAGTGGAACGTGATTTATGTTGGGACATTCATTAGCCGCATCACATTTTCAAAGAAAATATCTGCGTAGTTTTCATTTCAAATAATTTTCATTTAGCAGACATTTTTCTTTTCTAAAACCCCTTCCAAGAAATCGTTTTGTTGACCTTGTTTTAGATTAATCATTTTAGGAAATTTGATTTTATAATTATTTTTGTATTTGATTTTAAATGGCTACATGAATTAATCAAATTCCCTACTAATTATCGAAAAGATAAATAGTGGTTGAAAAAGCGATGAGTGTTGATATTGATCATATACTACAACTTGAGATAGTATAACTAGTAAAGTTCTTTAGAAATTTAAACAAGAGTTATAAAAACTTTTTGTTGATAAAAATTTCATGACCATCTTTAATTCTATCATATTTCTATAAACCATCACTCATCAAAATCCAATATAGTATGTCAATATGTGATATTTTGAACGGGAAAATATTCGCTTTCATTTCATTATATTTTTAGCAATAAAAACATCCAAAGTATCCACTCTCATTTAAAAGTTCTCACAGTTATGCATGGGTGAATTACTTGGAATTTTTGATTATGTGCCTCCATGCTCATTTAAAAGTCCTCACGGTTATGCATGTATGAAACACATATCAAAATTGATTGATTAAATAGACAAGTTAATTCTAATCCGACTTAAAAGTCCACACAGTTATGCGTGGTTAGAAGAAATTTGAATTCATTTTTTTTATAAAAATTTGGAATACTTCTAATCTCATTTAAAAGTCCTAACTGTTATGCATGGTTAGTAGATATTCAAATTATTGATATAAATATACCACAAATACGCGAACTTTATGGTTTTATACGATGACACCATTCCTATCATTCTAAAGTGGAATATGCACCTAACAGTGTATTTATGACTTTTGTTTGATTTTTTTTTATTGAAATTTGATATTTATACTCGATTGTGCTTAATATTGTATTAATGTCTATCACTTTATCTCTATTTTTCTAACACTATCACTCTTTTGCTGATAACAAAAGAGGGAGAGAAAAGTTAAGATTTTGGCAAATAAAGGTCAAATATTTTAGTTTTTATTTTCTATTTGCACCTAGGCTTATTTGCATATTTTTATTTATTTTTCATGCATATATAAAGGGGGGGGGGCTTTGTTGTAGAGAGGGAGCATTCAAATAGGGGGAGCAAATTTAATGATCAAATACATTTGATGTATTCGAAATCTTAAATATATGTTTGTTATCATCAAAAGGGGGAGATTATTAAATATGCTAGTATATGATTTTTGTTTGATGATAATAAACATATATATATATATATATTCATTTAAATGTATTTGTTAATGTAGTATTTTATTTTTCACATAATTAAATAAATATTTGTTGAATAAAATAAATAACACAGAATTTAAATTCAAACAGTTATTTTATTCAAACAAATATTTTATTAAAATTTTGAATAGTACAATTTTGAGCTCTCACTATATACAATTTTCAATTACAATACAATTTCAATTACATCACATTTTTTACTATACATTAGCACCTCACGACATATCACTCATTCACTCGTATTTTATATTCGACTTTGGTCTAGATTGAATCCAACATCTAAGCGAACTGCAAAATAAACATTGAAGCGGTAAAATTTAAAAAGAAATATTTTTGCAGTGTAAAACAAAATGTGTTTTGAAAATATTATTTGCCTCAGTTATTTGGGTTGTTCGTCATCATTTGATTTTGAATTCATCGTATAAGAACAACTCGTGACATGCACAGTGTATCGCTAAACATGTCACAAGGCCATGCACACCGATATACACTAGACAAAACTGCAGGGACAGGTGAGCACAAGGTCAAACCCAATCAAAAGCAAGGTTCAACTCAAGTGCAATACAAATAAAGTCACGACATTGACACAAGGTTAAACCCGAGCTATAAGATGGATTCAACACAGGTGTAATTCAAAATGCAAATAATTCTCGAGTGAAACCAAGGCCATAAATTTCAACTAGATCAATGAGCAAGCACATCATAAGTAAAGACCTCAGAATTAAACCAGAACTCCAGCCAGAATCAAGATGAAGTTCAAGTGAAACTAAAATGCACATGTCAACAGTTGTGACACGATGACCACAAATTCATCATGAATGTAACAACCAAGCAGCAATCATTCCACAGCAAATCCAAAAAGCCTAAGACATGTATACATATTCATATGCAATCAAACCCTAACAGCACAGACTCGAAGAAAAGGAATTCAAGATGAATGCATATACATCAATGGTGAACTCAATTGAAAAAGACTTGTATGCCACACATGAACCAACAACTTCAACCACAACTAGCAAATGCATATCAAAGTGTAGACAAATTCCAAAATCACGATGAAGCGAGTGATACCAGATCACAAAACAGTGTACATAGGAACTCAATAATGACCATACTTATATGCATGCATACAACTCAACAATTCAATACAACACACTTATATATGTTATGCACATAAATGAAGTGGCCAGAACTACACCTACACTAGAGTTCAACGTATACAAAGGGCTGCAATGCTCACGAAGAAACCATGCTACAGACGTGACTTCATATAGAACCAGAACAAACTAATGAATAAAAAAAACAACTAGACTTGGCAACAAACACATATACATATACATATACGAACAAACATGTATGCATATATATGCAGTGCACAACATCTATCTAGTGCAAGCTTGAATGAGCAAGCACACCAGAGGCAACAACAAATAAATGGACAAATCTCATTATAGTGAATAATGCATTCAAGCATCAGGTTGAAAATGCTCCGGGCATGAACACACAGAAATAAATATATGCAGCATCATAGGAAAGTCAATAATCATGGAATGCCAAAGAATCAAACCGTGGGTCAGGAACCAATCGAGGAAGGCAACTAGCAGAAGAATAAAATGAACAAGTCAAGATAAATCAACATCGTCAAATCAAGTTAGAGCCATAGTGGCCAAGAAAACGAAAGTCAGAATCAAACAAGCCGTGACAATCAAGTAACAAAGATATACGAATTGAACAAGTCAGCACAAGTCAAAAGAATTAAAGTAATAATTAACGGTAGAAAAAAACTATCAGACGAATTCAATTCGAACAAAATTATAGGAATTCGAATCCTATTTAAACCAACCTCATCATCGGCTACCAAATCATTTTAGTTAAACAATACCACAGAGCAGAATTTCATATCAATAACTCGAATCATCAATCGAGTTCAAGCAAATCAATCGAAAAGGTAAAAAGGAAATTACATACCGAAGTCATATCGAACTCGACGAAACTGAAGCGACCGTGTGCAAATCGAAGTGAGTCGATTGCCGAAGCAAATCAAAGTAATAGCCATTGTAATCGACCAACAATCAGTCGACGTCTCAATTTCTTAGAAACCCTAAATCAGAAAGAGGAACGAAAGAAGAAGGAAGGCAACCATTTTTTTCACGCAGAGGATATGGGCCAAGGATATGAAATAGGATAAAACGAAAAGGGGATTTAATTTTAATATTTATTGGGCCAGTTTTCTCTTTTTGGATTAGTATATTATATAGGGTTTTGTGTTTTTAATTGTTTTTTAATTTTTGTATTTTTTTAATCTTTTGTAGTTTCTAGTCGTGTGACTAGGGGACGAACTATGGTGGTGTAGTTCGAGAATTCGCAACTCATTGGCTAAGTTGTGGCAAGGTTTTGAGCGTAGAGTTAGGTTAGTCAATAACAGGTGTCGTAAATTTACGTGTGTAAGCGTCTGACTACTTAATTTCTAGTAGAAACCTTAGGCGCATCACATAGGTAGGGTTTTGTCGAAGCTAGGTAAATCTGTGTTGTTCTATTTCTACCTTTATTATTTTATTATCTATGCTGCTATTATTCTGCTATTATCAATGCTGCAATTATTTTTATATTTCTGCATTAAATTTTTATAATTATTAGAATCACCCTATTCACCCCTCCTTTAGGGTGAAATTGATCCCACACTAACTCCTCGGTGCCGACATCTCCTCCCTGCTCTTTAACCTTCTCGAAAGTCCCCCATTTCGTCTTATGCTTTTGAGGTTTGCGAGGGCTCTTCAAGGATTTTATCACTTCAACCTTTTCTTTTTTGGCAACTAGTTTCTGTTTGGATTTACGCGGCTGCTCAATCTAGACCCCTTGCTCTCGAGCTTTGGCATTCATAAGGTCGCCTTCCAAAGGTACCAAAGGGTTATCCAGGCCATGCAAAGCAGCGATCTTCCCAGGCTCCTGCCTTGGGTGCACACCAGACATAGACGCAATAGTTGGAGAAGCTACAGAGATAGGCACCGAGGTGTTTTAATAGCAATGGGTCCGGGCATCGAAGAAGTCGACGGATCAACGTGTAAGGAAGACGGACCATAACGTCAAAAATGAAAGCATTAAGTTTATCTTGTTCTTGCTATGTGCGCTAGAAATTCTCAAACTCAAGAGAAGCAAGAAGGTTACATGCATAGGAGGTGTGACCAACAATGTCGATCTCATATCCACCAGCTTCTCCTTGTTTTGATGGTTGCACAATCTACGAAGAAGCTTTGGTTCCAGAACTCGCCAGTTGATCACGAGGCTGTCTTGACAATTCGCCAGGTCCAGAAACAATAGGATTCGGCAATGTTTTGGCAATTGCAATCATGGCCACATCAACAACTTCCTGTTCCTTTCCAATTCGCAGGATATCTCGGCCTTCTATGACTCCTCGTTAAGGTAGGCATCCTCTAGCTTCCACTCAGTGTAGACATCCCCGCTATCTTGGAAATTGGTTAGAATTTCCTCCCAAACTACAACGAGAATGCATGGGAATTTGGGGCCCAAATAACTGAGACTCCACTGATGCAACAGGGAGTTTACATAGAAGTTTAAGATGGTAGCATCCATCTTCTCCATTTTCCTCTCAAAGGTGTCATGTAGCTCCAAATAATCCACCGTAGTGATGATCTTTTCAACTTCAACATGAGTTTTATCGACGCTAAGCTGCACAAATCTTTCTTAGAGTAGGGAAATCGTCTGGGCTGAATCGAAGATGGTCTTATCACAGGACATCACAATCCCTTCATACTCCACGATTGTTTTGTTATGCACTTCAGCAATCTTGTCGTGGTCAGCAATATTCTTCTTCTAGGCTTCAATAATCGTGTTGCGAGCTTCGAGCTCCTCTTTCAACTTGACTTCGTCATGGGCCTTCTTCATTTCGTCTTTGAAGATGATCTCTATTTTTGTTAGGGCCTCTTTTAGCTCTTCAGCAAACCAGTGTTTTTCTTACTCTCCTAGAGTGTCGCGTCCCATTCTTGTACCAGTTGTTCAATTCTAGCATCGCATTCTGCCCACGCCTAATTAAAGTCATCCTTGTTCAATTCAAAGTGGAGGATCTCTTGGTAGTTTTTACAGTCCGTATCAGCCAGCTGCTTGCATAGGTTTTTCCCATCCCTCGGCTTGCTCTAAATAATTTTGGACCGCTTCAAGATAAGGCATATAGGAACCGTTGCGGATTGGGTGAAGGTTGTGGTCAAACTTAACTTCTTTTTAAAACCACCCGAGGAGCGCTGTGACACCCCGCACCTCTAAGAAACCCCCAAAATCGAACATGACTAGGAGCACAGGTTGTCAGGTGAAATAAAAATACATAACATAGAATGGAGACCAAGGCAATGGAATAAAATGATTAAAATATTACAGCGGAAGAAAACTTTCACTAATTATAAACTAATAGCAAAACAGCTTCATTAAAAACAGCATTATCCCAAATTTATTTATGAAAGCAAAAGTACTAAGAAGTCTCTACCAAAACATAAAACATAACAAAGTTCACAATATAGGGCCCCATATATATAGTAAAGCACGAAAAAGAGAAACAAAGTACATAAAATAAAAGAAACAAAAGATGAAGATAACAACTACTCCAATGATCCTCTAAGATGCAAAGAACTTCAACCTAGACCTGCCTGTTTGCGCCAAAATTGGTCACAAACACCCAATAGTTGATAATTCACAATCACAGATCTCATATGAATAGCAAATATGTAGATCACTCAGAAAATTCCAAAAGAAAGTAGTAAACAACACAGAATTTATAGTGGCTCGGCGATCTTGCCTACGTCCACTCTGAAGCTTATGACTTTATTGATTCACTTGATGATTTCAATCTATTACAGCAGGTTACAGTAGATTATAGCTCTAAAGTTTGAATACAACGATGATGGTAAGAGGTAGAATTGAATCCGGCAGAGTCTGGACGTCGAATCGCCAAAAGATCCTTTTTCTGTAGGCTTCAGAGGGCTATTTATAGGCATAGGAGGCTGATATCACGCTCAAACTTCGGGAGACTTCTTCTGGCACGTGAGTGGGCCCATGCGACCGACCCCACCAACTTTCTACTCGATAAGTGTTCGATACGAAACAATTTCGTATCCATCAAAAAATGATCCAATCTAGTTGAAACTTGACAGAGACATTCTTTAGCATGTACGCAAGCTTCTGTGAAAATTTCATTGTATTTGGATCTGTGGTTTAGGAGATATGATCGATGCGAGTTCAAATTGCTCGATGGTTGTCTGGTTCGAATCCATTAGTTTGAATCGGTCCATTTCGAATCAATTGCGCATGTGACAATGCGGTGATGTGGCGTGCCCTTCTCGTGCCGATCCTCTTTTCGCTCCAAGTTGGCCGCATCGTATCCATGAGTTTCGCCACATTTGCAACGAGTGTCGTTATCCGGTTTGAATCGATCAACTACATGCGCCTCGTATTGATTTGCAGTATGCCTAGTTCGAATTGAGATAGGTGGCTTATCCCGTATCGATGGTGATTTCATATCGATATTTGTGATGGATACGAACTAAAGCTTCCTGATGGATTCGAATAAACGCCTCCTTCATGGATGCGAACTAGGCATTGGTCGACCGATACGAAGCACGTTACCGGTTTATGGGTGCGGAGTTGATCGATGCAAAACAGTGGTTGAAGATGGATACGAAACTGATCGATCCGAAGCAATGCTTGGGGAACTGAACGGTACGAACGAGGACATGGAAGGGGATACGAACTTGATCGATTCGAAATATGGGTCAGCGATGGATACGAAAACAGGGCCCCTTCCTTCAACTTGCATCGATCGTAACTTGAGCATACGAACTCGGATTGTCTTGAAATTTGGAATGCTGGCTTCCACGGCTTTGCTTGTCATGTCTTTTCAATTTTAGCCTAATCCGGACTCGGACAAAATTCATCGATATCCATAGCTAAGCAGAGTATAACAAATCATCGGGGCGAACTGTCTTTGGTTTTCGGTAATCTTTTGGTATCACGGCCTTGCCAGAAGGCGGGATAAGACTTGCCCCCCAAAACATGCCTTGCGATAGGAAGGTATGTTTTTTAATTCTATAAGCTGGATGTTCATATCCTGTCAAAACCTGTAAAGAACTCGATAGTTTCATATGACCTCGAATGACGATCGTTCGGGATCATATGCCATTTGAGGTAAATCGGGACCGTTCGCGGTCGATGCCGTTCACGGCAAATGATGGAATGGGACCATTCGCGGTTGGATGCCGTTCGCGGAAAATGGTGTAATGGGACCATTCGCGGTCGAGTTCGTTCGCGGCAAATGATGGCCGTTCGCGGTCAGCATACCGCTTCAAAATAAGGGCGGCTGTTTGAGGTCGGACGTCATTCTAGACGATTTGCGATCGTTCGCGATCGGGCGTCGTTCTTGACGAATAGTGACCGTTCGCGGTCGGATGCCGTACGAGGCAAAATGTGATCGTTCGTGATCGGATACCATATTAGATGAATAGCGACCGTTCGCGGTCGGGTGCCGCACGAGGCAGAGTGTGATCATTCGCGATCGAATACTGCACGAGGCAGAATGTGATCGTTCGCGATCGAATATTGAGAGGGACTTGGCATTACTAGAGTCAGATATCATGTTCGGGTGAATTTCGGAATTAAAGACTTTGGCGGTTCATCGCCATACAAGGTGTGGTTGTGGACCGTTCGTGATCCAACGGGTATATAAGTAAATTCTTTGACAGAATTGCAAATACTAAAGCAACGCTCACATGAATTTCATAACAGAAATGTCCAAACAAACTAAGTCCAAATGTTCAAATCAAATCAAAACAAAAGCAAGATGAGGATGTCAAAGTGTAAATACTTACTATGATGCAGTCTGTAGTCATTCAGAGCATGCCTGTAGATCGTTCGCGATCTCATACATGTGTAAATGGTTTAACCGTGTTAGTGAGGAGTTTACGACACGTTCATCGTTATTTCAATCAATTGATAACCATACGGTATCCCGGTTCAGGGTCATCCCTAGCTGATGTAGACGGTGGTCGCTCTGGCTCCACCACAGGAGCTTATCTCCTCACGTACTGAAGTAGCATATCGTTCCCGATATGCCCTTCCACCTCATCCTTCAGATGTCTAGAGTCATTTGTGTTATGACCATTCAGTTCGTGGAATAAGCAATACTTGTCTGATTTCCTCTCGTCAATGGTTGGATCCCTTCACATTGGTATACGATAGGGAACTTGCTCTCTGGTATCCTGATAGATTTGCTCCAAACTCTCATTCTGCTCAGAATAAGTGGTGAATCGCGGCTCCCTCCGTGGCCGCTTTGACCTGTCATCATTATTCTCAGCCTTTCGTTTCCCTTTACCAGTCTCCGCACCCTTTCTAGGTGGATTTCCGCCCTTGATTGCGTAAACGTTGATTCCTTCTTCTCTTTCTACACTAGCATCTTCCAATCGCAAAAAAATTTCTGCCTCATGATAGAATTCTCCTAGATCCATAGGCGGATCTTTAGTTAATGAATTTTTGAACTCTGTGCCATCATCTATTCCAGACACAGCTGCCATCATAACCATGGATGGATCTGGTCGATCCACCAATGCTGTTGCCGCATTGAGTCACGTAAGAAAATTCCTCAAAGACTCCCCGGCTTTCTGCTTTAAAGTTGCCAAATTCATCACATTCTTGGGTCTTGCGATGTGAACCCTGAATTGCTTCATGAATTTCTCAGTTAAATCTTCCCAGGTTCCTATGGAGCCGCTCTCCAGCTGCCTAAACCATAGTGCTACGATATCCGTCAGATACAATGGAAAGCACCGGGCCATGACTTCCTGTGATGCCCCCAGCACTTCCATGTGCCTCATATACTTCATCAGATGGACTGAGGTCCATCCTCCCATCGTACATCTCCACCGATGGTAACTTGAACTCCATTGGGTTCCTAGCCATCCTAATCGCAGGAGAAAAAGGACTCCTATTCACGTCTTCAGGATCTCTATTTACTAATCCGCCCCTCATGGCTCGCCTAACCAACTCTGCCAATCTATCATGGTCTCCAAGATGTAATCCTCGTTCATTGCCTTCGATCTGCCCCCCGAGTCCATGAGAGCTTTCTGGAATCTGCCCCCTAGCTGAGCGTTCATCCCTCTACCACCATCAGGTTACTCAGATGTCCCTGTCTCTCTCCCCCGGATTGGATCGATATGCTCTAAGTGTATGCCCTCTAGTCCTCGTGCTACGCCGGATGGGCCTGCTCCGTTTTGAACTCCATCTGCTCCTTGACTTTGCGCTCCAAGTTGCCCAATCTGTTGAAACAAATTCTGGATCATCTCCTCTTGTCTCTTCATCATTGCCTCCATCTCATCCCCGGTGATGAAGATCGATGCCTGATTTGCGCCTGAAGAAGCCTCTTGACTCCCTTCTTGCTGACTCCTATCAGCCCTTTGTCTTCTACTTGATTGTCTCGTCATGACTCTTCTGATCCGAATCTCTAAATCTTTTGATTCAACTCTCAAATGATAGAACACCTGAATTAACCTTCTCGGTGAAAGCACCAAAATGTTTGCACCAAAATTGATCACAAACACCCAATAGTTGATAATTCACAATCACAGATCTCAGATGAATAGCAAATATGTAGATCACTCAGAAAATTCCAAAAGAAAGCAGTAAACAACACAAAATTTATAGTGGTTCGGCAATCTTGCCTACGTCCACTCTGAAGCTTATGACTTTATTGATTCACTTGATGATTTCAATCTATTACAGCAGGTTACAGTAGAATATAGCTCTGAAGTTTGAATACAACGATGATGGTAAGGGTAGAATTGAATCCGGCAGAGTCTGGACGTCGAATCGCCAAAAGATCCTTTTTTTGTAGGCTTCAGGGGGCTATTTATAGGCGTAGGAGGCTGATATCACGCTCAAACTTCGGGAGACTTCTTCTGGCACGTGAGTGGGCCCACGCGACCGACCCCACCAAGTTTTGACTCGATCTGTGATCCATACGAAACAATTTCGTATCCATCAAAAAATGATCCAATCGAGTTGAAACTTGGTAGAGACATTTTTGGCATGTACGCAAGCTGCTGTGAAAATTTCATAGTATTTGGATCTGTGGTTTAGGAGATATGATCGATGAGAGTTCAAATTGCTCGATGGCTGTCTGGTTCGAATCCATTAGTTCGAACCAGTCCATTTCGAATCGATTGCGCATGTGACAATGCGGTGATGTGGCGCGCCTTTCTTGTGCCGATCCTCTTTTCGCTCCAAGTTGGCTGCGTCGTATCCATGAGTTTCGCCACGTTTGCATCGAGTGTCGTTAGCTGGTTCGAATCGATCAACTACATGCGCCTCGTATTGATTTGCAGCATGCCTAGTTCGAATCGAGATAGGTGGCTTAGCTCGTATCGATGGTGATTTCGTATCGATATTTGTGATGGATACGAACTAAAGCTTCCTAATGGATTTGAATAAACGCCTCCTTCATGGATGCGAACTAGGCATTGGTCGATCGATACGAGGCGCGTTACCGGTTCATGGGTGCGGAGTTGATCGATGTGAAACAGTGGTTGAAGATGGATACGAAACTGATCGATACGAAGCAGTGCTTGGCGAACTGATTGGTACGAACGAGGACATGGACGGGGATACGAACTTGATCGATATGAAATACGGGTCAGCAATGGATACGAAAACAGGGCCCCTTCCTTCAACTTGCATCGATCATAAGTTGAGCATACAAACTCGGATTGACTTGAAATTTGAAATGCTGGCTTCCACGGCTTTGCTTGTCATGTCTTGTCAATTTTAGGCTGATCTGGACTTGGAAAAAATTCATCGATATCCATAGCTAAGCAGAGTATAACAAATCATCGGGACGAACTGTTTTTTATTTTCGGTTAATCTTTTGGTATCACGGCCTTGCCGAAAGGCGAGACAATTTTGGCGCAAACACTGCCCTCCTCTGATTTGGGGAAAATAGGAAAAATAGGAATGGTTCAGACATAAAATCTGGTGAACGAGAAATAAAATGAAGCAGAAATAATAAAACAGTTTAATTCCAGGTCTTCCCCGGATATCGTAGAGGGGGAATAATATAATGTAGTGAATCCTTCTTAGATACAGTTCTTAAGAAGTCAAAGTCCACGGTCACTCTAGGAAAGTCAACCATGCAGTAATACTAAACGTCAATCGGCCTGTCGGACCTGCTGTCCTTACCTATCCACGTTCCACAACATGAAAGTCATGCTCTTCACCTGTGCACTATGACTAAATGCCTTTTACGTCTGACCGGCGATGATTCAAAAGACCTCGCAAGACCCAGAAGTTGCGCTCAGGCTCCACCAAACTGGACTCCTATCCTCCTTTCTCCTCGATCACTAATGTTCACTTGCCCCTATCCAAAGTGTTGGTCTTCCGAAAGAGTGCCCACGTTGGGTCGGCTGAGCAAAACCCTCCAACGATCTGCCTAAAGATGCCTACGTCGGAGCACACTTATCATGTTCCGTCCGCATCGTTCTGCCTGAAGAAGCTTACGATTGCAGATGATATCTATCATATGTTCTAGCAACCAATGAAAGGTAACAAATATCCTTGCGAACCTACTTCCCCGCTCCTAGTATGTACAGCCAAAACTATAATTTGGTCTTAACTGCATGTAACACCTATCTAGACCTTTACAAGGTCTGCCTACCAAATCACTTCCAGATTAATTGGTTTACCATTACAGTTTACACTCTGTTTATTTCCATTAATCTAGGGCCATTTTTACATCCGATTTGGTTATTTCACAATATCTCTTTTTCTTACATAAATGGTATTTCAATTTCACGTCCGTTTAGTTCGTATGGTTTGTCTATAATTTTTATACCATTTTATTACCGATTTACACTAGCCTTTAGGGTCCATTTAATTTACATTTTTCGCCATCCTACTTTACGTTCTCCTTTTAGAGATTTAATCTGTACAAATTTTTTACCCAATAGCCGCAAACCATTTAATTACATAGAAATTTCACTTTTACATTTTTAGGCCACATATGAAACAAACAATTATTCCAATTAGACTTCCTAATTCTGTTCCTAAACCATATTCAAAATTATCTAATTATATCAATCAAAACCATAATTTTATTCAAGTAACATATTTTGAATTTATTCAACTAACCTGTTCTACCAATAGAAATTGAATAACAATTCTAATTCAATTTAGTTAAACCAATCTTATTTACACCATGAAATGTGAATAACATTTTGTTTGTTCCAAATTTCATCGCAAAGATGAACTAGAATTAAGAAGTGGAAGAAGAAGAAGATGCAATAATTTACATAAATTTCAATCTAATTTATGCCATAAAACATGAATAGACAATTTATATGTTCCATATTTTAAACCAAACATGAATTGGATTTGAGAAGTGGAAGAAGAAGAAGTTGTAATAATTTACTTCTATTCTCAATTAATAACAGAAATTAATTCATATTAACGTGCCAGAAAAGAACTGAAATTAAACTACTTTATTTTTCTATTTCATATTAATTCCCACTTACCTGGCACTTGAGCTTGCATAAATTTGAAAAAATCTTTGCTTTAATCTTTCTCCCTTTGTTTCTTCCAAATTCCTTAAATCGCTTGAATATATATAGATAATTTAATTTGGTAGAGATTTGTTTATTTAGTAGAGAAAAAGAGGAAGAATAAAATGCACTACTTTTACTATAGAATTGCAGCGAAGGCTGAATAAGAGATTAGGTTTAGGTTAGATGGTTTATTTATAGATTGTTTGAGTGAGTATAATCCATTAATTATTTTAGATTAAATCTAGTTCTTTTATACACTTAATGGTTATCTATTCTAGCCCATACGCATCCCTCAACCAATAAAATTTAGCCATCTAATCCTATTACATCACTGGAGTGAATGGGAAACCGCCATATGTAAAAAACAATGCTGAAATAGGTAGGAAAATCGCTGGAAACGGACCAGCTAAAAAAGCATCGCTCCAGATTTTGGACTACAACTGGACTTGATCGTTGGTCACTAAGAAAGTCAACATGCACATTTACCACTGTACCAAGTGCACTTTTAATTTCTTTTAATTATATTTCCTATAAAATATCGAGGTGTTACATTCTCCTCCTTTAAAGGATTTCGTCCTCGAAATATCCAAAGACGGAAGAATGTAATTAAAAACTAGCATCCAAGAACTACATCCTGTTGAATATGCGCTTATATGATTTTTGTTTGATGATAATAAACATACATACATTCGTTTAAATGTATTTGATAATATACTATTTATTTTCACAGATTAAATAAATATTTGCTGAATAAAATAAATAACACAGGTTTTGAATTCAAACGAATATTTTATTCAAACAAATATTTATTACAATTTTGAATAGTACAATTTCAAGCTCTCACTATACATATACAATTTTGATTAAAATTTCATCACATTTCATATTTACAATTCACCTCACTACATATCACTCACACTCGTATTTATCTTCAACTGCATTCCAATTTGAATCCAACATCTGAGAAATCTGCAAAAATATTCACTAACGCAGTAAAATTGAAAATAAAATATTTTTGCAATTCAAAATAAAAGATGATTTTGAAAACATTGTTTGCCTCAGTTATTTGGGTCGTTCTTCATAATTTAAATTTGAATTCATCATACACGAACAACTTATGACATACACAGTGTATTACTGTATATGCCACAAGGCCGTGCACACCGATATATACACTTGATTGATTTACAGGGACAGGTAAGCACAGGTCAAACCTAAATGCAAAGCCGGGTTCAACTCACGTGCAATATATTTAAAATCACGACACGAGCACAAGGTCAAACCCGAGCTGTAAAACTGGGTTCAACACAAGGCAGTCATGAAGTATGCAAAGAGCTTGAGCATTAGATATTGCAACTACAGTAATGCATCAGTGACCAAACACTACAAACTGCAACATGGCGAAGACTACAAGCAACTGACACAAATCAGTAGCATGCTAATGAAGACTGCATCAGAATGCAATGCAAACACAATGGGACAAGTGATCAAATGCAACACATTATCAAACTGGAACGAAGTGATGAACCAACAAATGCAACAAACTCAAATGTCCAGTTACAATACAACAAGGCAACAGTGCAGTTGCAACATAGGTGACACAAGTGTTACAAGACAAGATGCAGTGGTACATGACCATCAAGATAAACCAATGAACCAACTGTGCATATATGAAAGCATGATACAAAGTGAACCAGTGCCAGGTCAAACAGTGTACAACATCAACTACAAATCAAATGCAAGCAGTGGCAAGCTACAGGCCAAACAATCCCAAACTAATCAAAATCAACATCATGTTGTACAATTGAATTTCAAGTTCGACCAAAGTCAACAAGACAAGTCACTGGAATGAACATACCAAATAAACCAACACAGCTGCAGTGGACAGCATCAGTATGCAAGAGAACAAAGACCAAGTGAAGCATCTGTGAAGTTTCTGAAGACTCAAATGAACATACCAAATGCAAACTCAGGTGGTACATGAACACAGTGATGGCCGAGCAACTGATGTATACAAATACACTGATTAAATGCAACACTGGCTGCAAGGATCAACGAATTGGATGAACAAAACTCGAGTGCATCGGTGAAAGTGCAGACCAAATGCAAAATGCAACAGTGAATAGCATGGCAATGTGTCAAAGCATTTGTGTCAAAGCAAACAATGTCGAATACATAAACAAGTGTAGCATCTGTTACAGTAAAAAAAAAGGAAAAGTGCAGAGATGAACGCAAATAAGGATGCAGACGTGCCATAGAATCAATGCCATGTAAAGTCGAAAGCAACAGTGGATGAACGAGATTCAACAACGCAAAAATCATTGACCAAGTTAAAATTCAAAGCCGAGAAAATTCAAACCAAGTCAAGAATTCCAAGCCGTGGTCATCACGTAATGATTCAATACCGTGAATGTTAAGCAACCAAAATATATACGTGAATTGAAGAAGTCAGCAATCATCTCAAACATCCAAGCTAAAATCAACGGCCGAACAAATTAATTGACAAATTCAAATCAATCTATACGAACGCAAAAATAGGAATTGGATTCCTATATAAAACCCTACAACATCATCGGCAATGATTCATCGAGTTCGAGCATCAATTAGTAAAAGCAAAAGGGATAAATTACTTACCAAAATCACAACAGCGAACTCGATCAACCAAAGCGGCCAAGAGCGAACGAACGAGAACAAAACACACGAAGAGGCACAGCTTCGAAAGTCCTAATTTGAATTAAGGACGCAAGCCATAATTTCAGAAAGAAGAAGAACGAGAGCAGCCGCACTTTTCAAGCCCTAATTCATGCGCAAGAGGAACGAAAGAGGATCGGACATTTTTCACAAGCAACAGTGGATCGGTTGAAAGAATAGTGGGCCGGCCTGCTTATTAAAAGAGGGGATTTAGCTTTTAATTTTATAAAAAGGGGTTTTTTAGTTTTTTATAATTGAGCAAAAATTACGCTTTCACATTCGTATTTTAATTTTTGCTCCTGCGGTTATTTTTGAAGTTGTTTTTCTTTTCGAGTCAAAGATTTTGTAAATCACCACCTAGGGATTAGGTAGTGTCAGATTGTCTATTTAGAATTAGTTCAGTGAGCAGGGGTGCGAGTTTGCAAAACTCTGTAGGCGGGAGCAGTGTTTGCGAGTAAGCGAAACTTTATTGTAGGCGGGAGCAGAGTTTGCGAGTAAACGAAACTCTATAGGCGGGAGCAGGGTGTGCGAGTCTAGTAGAGTGTTTGTGAGCGGGAGCAAAGGGTCTGCGAGTCTAGTAGAGTGTTTGTGAGCGGGAGCAAAAGGGTCTGCGAGTCTAGTAGAGTTATTGTAAGCGTGATACTGTTTAATTCTAATAGAAATCTGTGAATGCAGCAGTAGGCAGGGGTTGCCGAAGCTGGGTAAATTTTGTGTGTGATTTACTTTTCAGCATATTTATTTCTGCAGTTTATTTCTGTGTTTAAATTGAGAAAATTTGCTATAACCCTATTCACCCCCCCCTCTAGGGTTAATCTAGATCCTACAAGTGGTATCAGAGCCCGGTAATTTTTCTTTAACTCTAGAGTCATGAATTCATCAAACAATGCTTTTTCTGAGGGGCAATCTATTGCTAGGCCACCCATGTTTAACGGAAACGATTATGCTTATTGGAAAGTTAGGATGGGTATTTATCTTAGTTCGGTTGATTACGATGTTTGGGATATTATTGAAACTGGCTATAATCCTCCTACTGTAACTGTTGGTGGTACTGAGATTCCTAAACCTAAGGATAGGTGGGATGCTAACGATAAGAGATTGAAAACCATAAATGCTAAAGCCATGAATGCTTTAATCTGTGCTCTTGATAAAAATGAATTTAATAGAATTTCTCATTGTGAAACAGCACAGGAAATTTGGCATATTTTGGAGGTGACACACGAAGGAACTTCTCAAGTCAAGGAGTCTCGTCTAGCTCTATACAGCAACGAATATGAAAACTTTGTGATGGACAAAGGCGAGAGCATAAAAGATATGTTTGGACGCTTTTCAACCTTGATATACAATGCTAGAGCGCTTGGGAAGGTATTTACTGAAGTGGAGCTTGTGCGGAAGATACTACGAGTTTTACCAATGAACTTTGAGGCAAAAGTCACAGCAATCCAAGAATCAAAAGATCTGAGCAAACTAAGCATGGAGGAGTTGATTGGCAACCTGATGACATATGAGCTTGAGTTAAAAGCAAAGGAAGAACGCAACAACTCCGAACCAAAGAAGAAGACGATTGCCTTAAAAAGTAAAGAAGAAAGCGATGAAGAAGATCCAATTGAAGAACTTGCAATGGCTGTTAATAATCTTAGAAGATGGTCTAGATTCAAGCCACGCAAGAAGAAAACAAAGGGCAATAGGTCAAAAGATTCCGAAAATTCCGATAATGAACTGACATGTTATAACTGCAACAAGCCTGGCCACATCAAACCAAAATGCCCACTTCTCAAAAACAACAAAGAAAAGAAGAAGTCGAAGAAGGTATTTGCAGCGACTTGGGATGATGAAGAAGGAGAAGAAGCTTCGGATAGCAGCTCAAAGGAGGCTAACTTGTGTTGCATGGCAAAATCAGAATCAGAAGCAACCTCCGACGAATCTAGTGAGGCAGGTGAGTTTTCTTATAAAGAACTTGTTTTTATGTGTTCTGATCTTACTAAGGTAGTACATACTCTTGAATCTAAAATTGAAAAACTGAAATCTGATAGGAGAGAATTTGCTCGTGAAAATTTTAGGTTAAAAACTGAACTTGAAAATACTCAAAACCTAGAATGTAAAAAATGTAAGATTTTAGATTCAGAATTATCAAAACTGAGGAATAACTTTGAAAGTCTTGAAAATGAAAACTTGAATCTTAAGGAAATCATTGACACTAGGAAAAAGGATTTTATAAATCGATGCACCTCACTTGTCACTGAAAAAACAACACTAAAAACCAAAGTCCAAAATCTTGAGAAATCTTTGAATAACTTTTCAAGAGGCGAAAAATCTTTCAACATGCTATTGGGAAATCAAATTTTTGCTAACAATAGAAAAGGACTAGGCTTTGGGAAATCACAAAATGATGATAATGCGAAAAGTAAAAGTGTTTTTGCTCGATCTGAAATAATTGGAAATCATGTTGAAAATCATAGTCATAGGAACACAAAATTTAATCAAGTCAATTTAATGTGCTCGATTTGCAGAAAATTTGGACATAATCAAAATAATTGTTGGTATAGACCCAAACATGTAAAAACTATACCGATTTGGGTTCCAAAAGGCACAGATATAAAATCTTTGAAAGTCAAACAAATTTGGGTGCCAAAAGGAGCATATATAAATAGTTTTGGGTCTCCAAAAACATATTTTTCATATTCTGCCACTAACAACAATGGACCTATAAAAACAAATAGGTCACATAAATCTTTTATCGTGTAGGTGTGGTGGCAGGCTAAGGAACAACAACAGTGTGCTCTGGATTTCGGCTGTTCCAGAAACACAACGGGCGACAAAGAAGGAGTTCCTTAGCCTAGTACAAAGGTGACAGAATCACAATAGGCAATAACGAAAAATATCGTAAAGGTAAAAAACAGGTAAAGGTATATTTTTAACGATATATTACATGTGATTATCTGCACCGTACTCTAAAATCAGCCAATATTGAGATGAACAAAAGATGATGATTTTGATGCTATGATTTTTTTTTTAAATATGGACCAACCATCTTTAAATAGAATTACTTGGAATAATTTTGATGGTTGACTGATTCGGACTTAATTGATATGGTTTTTGATTGTTAACACGGTTTCTTCTATTTACATGGCTTCAACTTAAAAATCCTAATGAATTCTATTTAAAAAATTGTATAAAGGATTTTAAGAAATTTTTTGACTGGTTCTTATTTATGACATTGATTTGTGTTTAATTGATGACCAATCAGATTTTCAATTTTGAATTAATTTATATAAATTTGTTTGGTCAAATGATGGTTACTCATGCTACACGTTGATATATTGGTTTTGACATTTTGGTCACTGCTTGTAAATTTGCATGATTTCAATTTTCATGTGAAAACTGTTAAAAAGGATTTTAAAAATTGTTGAAACCTTAAGAAATTGTTTTTGAAATAATTATGATGTTGATTGACTGTTGATTACTCATGAACTTGTTTATCCTATGTTTTTTGAAATTAACATCATGATATTTGTTTGAGCGTGAACATGACTTCATTACAAATTTCATTTAAAATTGTTGAAAACAATTCTGAGATAATTTGTCGAAATTTCACAATCTGGTCTTTGACATTTAACGAAAGAATTTTGAGTGAAATTTAAATTCAGATGCAGATTACACTGGTAATATAGTTGATAGAAAAATTACTAGTGGAACGTGATTAATTTTTAATATTCATTTGTTGCATCGTTTTTTTTTCAAAAGAAAATATCTACATATTTTTCACTTGAAATAATTTTCAAATAGCAGAAAATTTTCTTATAAAACCCCCTCGAGAAAATCATGTTTGACCATATTTACAGACTAGTCATTTTTGAAAAATTATTTTTATAATTTTTGGATTTGATTTTAAATGACTATTTTGACTAATCTAACTCCCTAATGATTATCGAAAAGATCAATAGTGATTGAAAAAGTGATGAGTGTCGATATTTGTCATACATTACTCAAGACAATATATTTAGAAAAATTTCTTTAGAATTTCATAACAAAAGTTATAAAAACTTTTTGTTGGGCAAAAATTCCATGATCATTTCTATTTCTATCATCTTTCTATCGACCATCACTCATCAAAATCATATATAGTATGTAAATTTGTGGTAGTTTACAAAGGAAATTATTCGTTCTTCAATTTGTTTTATCTTCATATTCATAAAGGAAATTATCTGTGCTTCAATTTATTATATTCTTCAATAAAAATAAATATCCAATGTATTCACTCTCATTTAAAAGTCCTCACGGTTATGCATGGGTGAATTACTTGGATTTTTGATTATGTGCTTCCATGCTCATTTAAAAGTCCTCACGGTTATGCATGTATGGAACGCATATCAAAATTAATTGGTTAAATAGACAAGTTGATTCTAATCCCATTTAAAAGTCCTCACGGTCATGTGTGGTTAGAAGATACTTGATTTCATTTTTAAAATTAAATTGGAATACTACTAATCTCATTTAAAAGTCCTAACGGTTATGCATGGTTAGTAGATATTCAAATTTCCCGAAATAAATATACCACAAATAGACAGAACTGTATGATTTTTATGAATTTATCTCCATCATTTCTGAAAGTGGAATATGCGTCTGACATGGGTAATTATGATTTTTGTTTGAAGATTATTGAAATTTGATATTTATATTCAATTGAGTTAAATGTTTGATTCATGTCGATCACTTTATCTCTATTTTCTCTAACACTATTATTCTTTTGCTGATAACAAAAGGGGGAGAGAAAAGTTAAGATTTTGTCAAGTAAAATCTAGCAAAGGTCAAATAATTTTTTATTTTGCATCTAGACTCATTTGCATATTTTATTTGTATGCATATATGTAGGGGGAGTTTTGTGTAGAGAAGAAGCAATTAAATAGGGGGAGCAATTAGAATATATCAATGATCAAATACATTTAACATATTCAAAATCTTAAATATATGTTTGTTATCATCAAAAGGGGGAGATTGTTGAATATGCGCTTATATGATTTTTGTTTGATGATAATAAACATACATACATTCGTTTAAATGTATTTGATAATATACTATTTATTTTCACAGATTAAATAAATATTTGCTGAATAAAATAAATAACACAGGTTTTGAATTCAAACGAATATTTTATTCAAACAAATATTTATTACAATTTTGAATAGTACAATTTCAAGCTCTCACTATACATATACAATTTTGATTAAAATTTCATCACATTTCATATTTACAATTCACCTCACTACATATCACTCACACTCGTATTTATCTTCAACTGCATTCCAATTTGAATCCAGCATCTGAGAAATCTGCAAAAATATTCACTAACGCAGTAAAATTGAAAATAAAATATTTTTGCAATTCAAAATAAAAGATGATTTTGAAAACATTGTTTGCCTCAGTTATTTGGGTCGTTCTTCATAATTTAAATTTGAATTCATCATACACGAACAACTTATGACATACACAGTGTATTACTGTATATGCCACAAGGCCGTGCACACCGATATATACACTTGATTGATTTACAGGGACAGGTAAGCACAGGTCAAACCTAAATGCAAAGCCGGGTTCAACTCACGTGCAATATATTTAAAATCACGACACGAGCACAAGGTCAAACCCGAGCTGTAAAACTGGGTTCAACACAAGGCAGTCATGAAGTATGCAAAGAGCTTGAGCATTAGATATTGCAACTACAGTAATGCATCAGTGACCAAACACTACAAACTGCAACATGGCGAAGACTACAAGCAACTGACACAAATCAGTAGCATGCTAATGAAGACTGCATCAGAATGCAATGCAAACACAATGGGACAAGTGATCAAATGCAACACATTATCAAACTGGAACGAAGTGATGAACCAACAAATGCAACAAACTCAAATGTCCAGTTACAATACAACAAGGCAACAGTGCAGTTGCAACATAGGTGACACAAGTGTTACAAGACAAGATGCAGTGGTACATGACCATCAAGATAAACCAATGAACCAACTGTGCATATATGAAAGCATGATACAAAGTGAACCAGTGCCAGGTCAAACAGTGTACAACATCAACTACAAATCAAATGCAAGCAGTGGAAAGCTACAGGCCAAACAATCCCAAACTAATCAAAATCAACATCATGTTGTACAATTGAATTTCAAGTTCGACCAAAGTCAACAAGACAAGTCACTGGAATGAACATACCAAATAAACCAACACAGCTGCAGTGGACAGCATCAGTATGCAAGAGAACAAAGACCAAGTGAAGCATCTGTGAAGTTTCTGAAGACTCAAATGAACATACCAAATGCAAACTCAGGTGGTACATGAACACAGTGATGGCCGAGCAACTGATGTATACAAATACACTGATTAAATGCAACACTGGCTGCAAGGATCAACGAATTGGATGAACAAAACTCGAGTGCATCGGTGAAAGTGCAGACCAAATGCAAAATGCAACAGTGAATAGCATGGCAATGTGTCAAAGCATTTGTGTCAAAGCAAACAATGTCGAATACATAAACAAGTGTAGCATCTGTTACAGTAAAAAAAAAGGAAAAGTGCAGAGATGAACGCAAATAAGGATGCAGACGTGCCATAGAATCAATGCCATGTAAAGTCGAAAGCAACAGTGGATGAACGAGATTCAACAACGCAAAAATCATTGACCAAGTTAAAATTCAAAGCCGAGAAAATTCAAACCAAGTCAAGAATTCCAAGCCGTGGTCATCACGTAATGATTCAATACCGTGAATGTTAAGCAACCAAAATATATACGTGAATTGAAGAAGTCAGCAATCATCTCAAACATCCAAGCTAAAATCAACGGCCGAACAAATTAATTGACAAATTCAAATCAATCTATACGAACGCAAAAATAGGAATTGGATTCCTATATAAAACCCTACATCATCATCGGCAATGATTCATCGAGTTCGAGCATCAATTAGTAAAAGCAAAAGGGATAAATTACTTACCAAAATCACAACAGCGAACTCGATCAACCAAAGCGGCCAAGAGCGAACGAACGAGAACAAAACACACGAAGAGGCACAGCTTCGAAAGTCCTAATTTGAATTAAGGACGCAAGCCATAATTTCAGAAAGAAGAAGAACGAGAGCAGCCGCACTTTTCAAGCCCTAATTCATGCGCAAGAGGAACGAAAGAGGATCGGACATTTTTCACAAGCAACAGTGGATCGGTTGAAAGAATAGTGGGCCGGCCTGCTTATTAAAAGAGGGGATTTAGCTTTTAATTTTATAAAAAGGGGTTTTTTAGTTTTTTATAATTGAGCAAAAATTACGCTTTCACATTCGTATTTTAATTTTTGCTCCTGCGGTTATTTTTGAAGTTGTTTTTCTTTTCGAGTCAAAGATTTTGTAAATCACCACCTAGGGATTAGGTAGTGTCAGATTGTCTATTTAGAATTAGTTCAGTGAGCAGGGGTGCGAGTTTGCAAAACTCTGTAGGCGGGAGCAGTGTTTGCGAGTAAGCGAAACTTTATTGTAGGCGGGAGCAGAGTTTGCGAGTAAACGAAACTCTATAGGCGGGAGCAGGGTGTGCGAGTCTAGTAGAGTGTTTGTGAGCGGGAGCAAAGGGTCTGCGAGTCTAGTAGAGTGTTTGTGAGCGGGAGCAAAAGGGTCTGCGAGTCTAGTAGAGTTATTGTAAGCGTGATACTGTTTAATTCTAATAGAAATCTGTGAATGCAGCAGTAGGCAGGGGTTGCCGAAGCTGGGTAAATTTTGTGTGTGATTTACTTTTCAGCATATTTATTTCTGCAGTTTATTTCTGTGTTTAAATTGAGAAAATTTGCTATAACCCTATTCACCCCCCCCCCTCTAGGGTTAATCTAGATCCTACACATCCATCTACTCAACCATCATCCATTTCTACCATTGTCCTTACTTTCAACTAATGCAATTTATGATTTATGTAAAGTGAAATGCATATGAACTTACCTAATGCGAAATGGTAATTGGTCTACTGATTCAGTTGACCTCCTGTAATGCAAGTATGCTTATGTCATGTAACCAAATGTATGTAATTACCCTAGTATAATTGATAATTATATACGTATGTTTCAATCATTCACCCAAATGCACCATCCATATGCAACATCCATTTATATATACATAGATATATACACACAGACACACACACAACCATGTGCAAATGCCAAGAAAACAGACATGCATATGCAGGTGTATGCACCTAGTTGGCCGATTATCCAAAATCATTTTCATCCATCAAACATAACATGCCTAACGATATGTTTACAACCAAGCTACCATCCATAGGTTCCACCTAAAGGTTATTGAAAAGACCCTAAATAAAGCAAGATCAAAGATAGGATATTTGAAGTGTACCTAAAAATAGAAAAGGATAAGATGTTTAAATTCTCTCTTCAGATTCCTATGTGCACTCCTTAGGGTCATCTCCCAACCTTCACTATATGAACTTCCTTGTTGTGTAATCTCTTAACACCGTGTTCCAATATACGGGTGGGTGTACGACGCACAAGTGATTCGCGATCTACCTCCACTTCTCTTAGCTGATCGGATTCTACTACTACTACGGAATCATGCAGACACTTCTTCCGATGTGAAAAACGAATAACATTGTGAACTCCTGCCAACTTATTTGGAATATCAACTCTGTATGCCACTTTTCTAATCAGTGTGGTAATAGGGAAGGGTCCTACAAATTTTGGTGCAAACTTACCCACTGAGCCAAATCTCAAAATGTTTCTCAGAGGAGAAACCTTGATAAAAACTATATCTCCAAACTTAAAATCCAAATCTGAACATCTTCTGTCGGCATATGACTTTTGTCTATCTTGTGTAGTCTTCAACCTCTTGCGAATCAAATCCACCTTCTCGGAAGTTTCCCTTATCAAGTATGGTCCAAGCAAGATCCTATCGGTGGTGTCCCACCAACAGGCTGGTGATCTTCATGGTTTGCAATCTAGGGCCTCGAATGGTGCCATTCCAATGCTTGCTTGATAACTATTTTTATACGTGAACTCCACCGAAGGTAGGTGGTCTTTCCAACAGCCTCCGAAGTCAATGATGCACAATCTAAGAAAATCTTCCAAAACCCTATTTACCCCCTCAATCTGTCCATCTGTTTGAGTGTAATATGCCATGCTCTGATTCAATTCCGTTCACAAAGCTTGCTAAAGACTCCTCCAAAACTTGTTGGTGAATAATGGATCTTTATTGCTCATAATGCTGGCGAGAACTCCATGAAGCCTAACTATCTTCCTTACATAAGGAGTCGCCAAAGAAGCTGTCTTCCTATTACTCTTAATGTGTATAAAATGGGCATTCTTCGTCGGTCTATCCACAATAACCCAAATGCTCGTGTTCCCTCTCTGTGACCTTGGTAATCCATCCATGAAGTCCATAGAGATGCTCTCCCATTTCCAAATGGAATATCTAACGGCTGCAACAGTCCTCCGGGCTTCTTCTGTTTCGCCTTTACCCTTTGGAAAGTGATGCATTTCTATACATACTCTGCCGCCCTCTTCTTTATTCTGGACCAATAGAATACTCTCTTCATATCTCGGTACATCTTAGCACCACGGAGGTGCACTGTCAACCTAGAATGATATGACTCGGCCAACACCACATCTACTAAATCCTCATTATGGAGAGCACAAAGTCTACCATACCTTCTAAGCCATCCCCTATGTCCATGGTATAGCGCCTAAGATGTTGTGATGACTCTCCTTTACCAAGCTTATCTAAAATGTCTTTTAACTCTTCATCCTCACCTTGCCTTGCTCCAGTCTGCTCCATCAATGTAGCTTGGACGTCGAGGGCTGCTAGCAATCCCGGAGCTAAATCCGATGGAGGTCTAAAATCAAAGGTAGCTATGTGCTCCAAATGCTTCCATTCCAAAAATAGAGGACTTAAAACCACTGCATCTACTCAACGCATCTGCCACTACATTACCGTTGCCAAGGTTATAGGAAATCTCAAAGTCATAAGAGGCTAAGAACTCCATCTTGTCTTTACTGTCTCAAATTCAAGTCTTTATGAGAGAATAGATACTTCAAAGATTTATGATCCATGAAAAGCTCAAATCTTTCTCCTAAGAGATAGTGCCTTCAAGATTTGAGAGCAAAAACTATAGCTGCCAACTCAAGATCATGTTTCGGTTAGTTCTTCTCATGTTTCTGTCTACTCGCATAGCACACTACCCTACCCTCTTGCATCAGTACCGCCCCTAGCCCTTTACCACAAGCATCCATATAAATTGAGAAAGGCTTGGTTCCATCTGGTAATACTAATATGAGCGCGGTATTCAAAGCTTCCTTCAATCGACCAATGGTATCCTTACACTTGGCATCCGAAACAAAACCCGAGTTCTTCTTAGTAAGGCAGGTAAGTGGACCTGATATCCTAGCGAAGTCCTTAATTAACATCCAATAATAGCCCGAAAGACCAAGAAAACTCCTTATGTCCATGGCATTCTTAGGGGTCTGCTAATCCTATATTGCTGCCACTTTCGCTAGATCTACTGCAAGTCCATCCTCCGAAACTGTGTGTCCCAAAAAGCGAACCTCATCACTCCAAAAGTGGCACTTAAAGAACTTAATCTTTAACTTATGTGCTCGTAGGGTCCTATGCACTTCTTCCAAGTGAACAGTATGCTCCTTCTTGCTTTGCGAATAAACCAGAATGTCATCGACGAACTCCACCACAAACTTGTTCAATGATTTGCGAAATACTTGACTCATCAGGTCCACAAAATATGCTGGAACATCGGTTAGCCCGAATGGCATGACTAACCACTCAAATAACAAATCCGAAGTCCTAAAGGCAGTATTCTCGATGCTATCCTCTGCCACTTGCAACTAATGAAACCCCATGGCTAAATCAAGCTGTGAAAATACCTTGGTTCCTACTAGCTTGTCGAAGAGATCGTCTATACGGGGAGGAGGAAAACAATTCTTCTTTGTCAACTTATTAAGCCCCCTATAATCCATGCAAAGCTTGAGAGAGCCATCTGCCTTAGTGGTAAAGACGACGGGTGCGCCCTACTCAGAAATGCTCCTATGAATGAAGCCCTTCTCCAAAAGCTCTCCAATCTGCTTACTCAACTAACGAGGTTCCTAAGGAGCCATATGCCTTATCGATTAAGCAACCGATTTGGCATTATCGACAAGATAAATCTTGAACTCGATCTCTCTTCAGGGTGGAAGGCCAGCAACCTCCATGAACATATCTGGAAAGTCTCTAACAACATGTATCAAACTCAAACTATCGAGCAATAAGTCAAGAGAATAAAGGTAGCTCAACATGACTGATCCTCTAGGATCACAAGATACCTCCAAGGTATGTCCACTACAAGTGCCTAACCTCACTACCCTCTCATCATAATCAAGAATAGCACCACACATGGATCACCAATCCATACCAAGAATCAACCCAAACCCAGAAAAGCCCAATATAAAGGCACTAGAGTCAAACTCAACCTTTAAAATATAAATTTCAAATCTCGACATTACATGGACAAATAGGCCGATCCTCCTATGGGATTTGATGCTACTACCTGGTCGGTCACTAAGCAAGCATCAAGCCCAAGACCCTCTACCAGAGTACTAGATATAAAAAGGTGCGAAGCTCCAGAGTCGAATAGGGTACGAATAGGAAAATCAAAGATAGATAACACACCATCAATGATCACCTTCTTTCCCTTGTCCACAACCAGACAAGGACTAGAGAAAAGAGCTGCTTTTAAAGCATAAGACTGATTAGGTTGTGAAGGTGTCTGTGAACTATCCTTGGGCTTTGACGGACAGTCCTTTTTCATATGCCCCCTTGATCGCAAAGATATCACCTCAATCTCGGTCGCTCTCCTGCCCCTCTACAATCCTTAGCAAGATGACCTAATTTCCCACAAGTATTGCACTTCCAATCCTTCCTTAGAACTTTCCTTTTTCCACCTGACCCCCCTCCTCCTCTCCTCTTTCCATTCCACTGCTTCTTCCCATCATTCTTCTATGCCACATCCCTTTTTCTCAATATCAACAAGTAAAGTCATCTCTACCAATCCCTCAAAAGTGGATCCTATTGGAATGTGGCTCACCGCCAAACTCTATAGTGGCTGATTCAAACTCTTAGCAAACTTTAATGCTTTCTTGTGAGGAGTATTGATCAGTCTCGTCCAAATCTGGCAAGCTCATTGAATTGATTAACATTTTTCTTAACTGTCATATCCCCTTGCTTGAGTTGTATAAATTTCTCTAGCTGCATACCCTCTTCAGCCTGCAATAAGAATTTCATTTAAAACTTAGTACAAAAATCCACCCAAGTCAAATTATCAGCCCCAGCCTCCACAATCTCCCACCAACAAAGAGCCTCTCCCTATAACTGCCATGAAGCCAACTGCCTCTGAGTCAGGTGCTCCAATCCCATAAGTCCAAATATCCGTTCACAACTACGGATCCAAGCCCTCGCCTCAGTATATGACTCGGTGCCAAGAAATAGCTTGCCTCCTAAGCTGGTGTAGTCCTTGCATAACTTAGGAAAATCAGGAATGCTTAATGGATGGGCCAGAGTTCATTCTACCGAAGCAGCATTTCTAGTTGGTGGTTCCGCTCGTGTAGTAGCCTGCAAATAACGTCTGAACCAAGCAGGCATATTAAGGCTTAGAACTTTAGGGATATCTTGCGGTTCAGACATTTCCATCTATGGATACTAAAAAGATGGGATTAGGTACTCCACAAATAGTTCAATAGATAGAGAGGAATATATATGAGGGACCCATTTATAAAATTTCCTTTTTTTTCAAAATATATACACATACTTTTAAAAGGATTATTTGCAATATCCTTTAAAAATTATTCAAAAAACTTTGTATTTTTAAAATATTTATTGGATAACCGAAACTTTAAATCTAATACCAACTGTGACACCCCATACCTCTAGGCACCTCGAAAATTCAAAACGACTAGGAGCACAGGTGGTTGGGTGAAATAAAAATCCATAACACAATATAGGGACTAAGGCAACAACATAAAATGACTAAAATATTACAGCGGAAGAAAACTTTCACTAATTATAAACTAATAGCAAAACAGCTTCATTAAAAACAACATTATCCCAAATTTATTTCTAAAACCAAAAATACCAAGTAGTCTCCGCCAAAACATAAGACATAACAAAGTTCACAATATAGGTCCCCATATATAGCGTAAAGTACGGAAAAGAGAAACGAAGTACATGAAAAAAATAAACAAAAGCTGAAGATAACAACTACTCCAATGACCCTCCAAGTTGTAAAGAACTGCAACCTAGACTCGACCTCTTGTGATTTGGGGAAAATAGAAAAAATAAAAATGGGTCAGACATAAAGTCTAGTGAATGAGAAGTAAAATGAAGTAGAAAGAATAAAACAGTTTAATTCTAGGTCTTTCCTGGATATCGAGAGGGTGAATAATATAATGCAGTGAATCCTTCTTAGATATAGTCTAAGAAGCCAAAGTCCATGGTCACTCTGGGCAAGTCAGCCGTGCAGTAATACTAAATGTCAATCGGCCTGTAGGACCTGCTGTCCTTACCTATCCACGTGCTATAGCGTGAAAGTCCTGCTCTTCACCCGTGCACTGTGACTAAATGCCTCTTACGTGTGATCGACGATGACTCAAAAAACCTCGCAGGACCCCAAAGTTGCGCTCAGGCTCTGTTAAACTGGACTCTTATCCTCCTATCTCCTCGGTCGCCAACTTGGACTTGCCCCTATCTAGTGTATTTTTCCTCTGAAATAGTGCCACAGCTGGGTCGCCTCCGTAAAATCCTCCAACGATCTGCCTAAAGAAGCCTACGTCAGAGCACACTTGTCTTATTCCGTCCGCCTCGATCTGCCTGAAGAAGCCTAAGATTGCAGATGCTATCTATTCTACATACTAGAAACCTATGAAAGGTAACAAACATCCTTGCGAACCAACTTTCCCACTCCTAGTACGTATAGCCAAAATTATATTTTGGAATTAACTGCATGAAACACATATCCAGACCTTTACAAGGTCTGCCTACCAAACCGCTTGCAGATTAATTAATTTTACCATTGCAGTTTACATAATGTTTATTTCCATTAATCCGCTTTAGGCCATTTTTACATCCGATTGGGTTATTTCACAATTTTCCTTTTTCTTGCATTAATGGTATTTCAATTTCATGTCTGTTCATTCCGTATGATCTGTCTGTAATTTTTATGCCATTTTATTACAGATTCACGATAGCCTTTAGGGTCCAGTTAATTTAAATTTATTTTCCACCATACTTTACGTTCTCCTTATAGAGATTTAATCTGTACAAAAATTTATCCAATAGCCACAAACCATTTAATTACACAAAATTCCACTTTTACATTTTTAGACCACATATGAAACAAAGAATTATGCCAATTAGACTTCCCAATTTTGTTCCAAAACCATATTCAAAATTATGTGATTATATCAATCAAAACTAATTTTATTCAAGTAACGTATTCTGAATTTTATTCAACTAACCTGTTCTACCATTAGAAATTGAATAACAATTCTAATTCAATTTAATTGAACCAATCTTATTTACAACATGAAATGTGAATAAAAGTTTGCTTGTTTCAAATTTCAACCCAAACACGAATTAGAATTGAGAAGTGGTAGAAGAAGAAGATACAATAATTTACATATATTTCAATCTTATTTATGCCATAAAACGTGAATAGACAATATATATGTCCCATATGTTAAACCAAACATGAATTAGATTTGAGAAGTGGAAGAACAAGTTGCAATAGTTACATCAATTCCCAATTAATAACAGAAATTAATTCATATTAACATGCCAGGAAAAACTAAAATTAAACTGCTTTATTTTTCTATTTCATATTAGTTCCCACTCACCTGTCACTTCAGCTTGTATAAATTTGAAAAAAAAAACTTTGCTTTAACCTTTCTCCCTTCGATTATTATAAATTCCCAAAATTACTTGAATATATATAGATAATTTAGTTTGGTAGAGATTTGTTTATTTAATAGAGAAAATGAGGAAGAATAATACACACTAATTTTACTGTAGAATTATGACGACAGATGAATAAGAGATTAAGTTTATGTTAGATGGTTTATTTATAGATTGGTTGAGTGAATATAATCCATTAGATTATTTTAGATTACATATGGTTCTTTCGTATACTTAATGGTTATCCATTCTAACTTATAAACATCACTCAACCAATAAAATTTAGCATCCTCATCCTATTATATCACTGGACGAAATGGGAAGCCACCACATGTCCGAAACAACGCTAAAATACGTAGGAAAATCGCTGGAAACGAACTAGCTAAAAAAACATTACTTCAGATTTTAGGCGACAACGGGCTTGATCCCTTGTCACTAAGGAAGTCAACATGTGCCTTTACCACTGTACCAAATGCGCTTTTAATTTCTTTTTAATTATATTTTTCATAAAATATCGGGGTGTTACACGTGCTGCTTTAAGTCTAGGAGGACCAGACAGAAGAATTTAAGCCCATCTTTGGTGGAGGCACGAAGCACCAGGGGAAAGCGTTATGTGGGACAATAGAACTTGTGAAGAAGACAAAACCTAAATGATGGAAACCAGTATTTCAAGACCGACGGAGGCTGGGGCCGAGGCAAAGGCCTATTATGCAGAAGGATGAGAGCTGCGATTAACCCTTGACTTCTTAGATGGTTCCTTGTGCTCATCAAGGGTTTTTCTCTTCTCGTAGCCACCTTTGTACGTCAGAACCTGTTCCCTCTCATCCCAATGATGAGCTTCAGCCTCCAAGTCCTTCCACTTTCTCAATTCCTCCTTGGTCTCATGAGGTTGATGACGGCTTGTGGATCGTTTTGACCAACGTTGTGAATCAGTGAATTCCACGAGATCGTCATAAAAGCCACGTCTGTAACACCCCAAATTTTAAAGATGACATTATTTAGGAGATTTAATTAGAATAAATTAAATAGAATAATGTAGATAAAGAAATTAAGGTTGATTAATTAAATTTAGTGGCTGTGCTTATTTAACTAAATGAACTTACAAATGGTTAAGTAATTAAAATAAAGGGCGTTAGGGTAAATAACCACCCAAATTTCACCTTATACTATTGTTCTTAGTCATACATGTTCGTTTTACCTCAAACAAAATTTATAACCGTAAGAAGCAAGCAAGGCCGGTCATTAGGAAGAGAAGAGAAGATCAAAGTAAAGCAAAGGATCAAGCTAGAATAAATCAATCTCAATCAAACATCAATTTCCTAATCCAATCTAAGGTGAATAATAATTTCTACGTCTCTATTTTAATTTTGTTATCGTAAGGTTTTGGATTTAATCATTAATCTGTTTTATTATATATATATATTGATTAGTGATATGCTTGGTTTATGATGTATATGATTTAAACAAGGTTGTTTAAAGGGGATTTGTATGGTTTAGACTTTTAAATGCCATAGGAAAATTATATGTTATAGAAAACATAATTACGGAGTGGGGTTTCAATTTTTATAATTTTTCAAGCTGTGGAGAATTTATTATGAATTTTCAAAGGAAAATATGGTTATTTGAGTTTATAAAAATATTTTGGAAAATATATTAAGAATTTGGGTTTGAAATTTTAATATGTTAGATGACATGATTGAAGTGAATTTCTACAATTTTTGGGGATTTTTACTAGTGATTTAGCATGTAAATTAAATTATTTCGAAAGGAGGACCTAAATGATTTAATTGTTTTTATAAGAGGAAGGGCTTATTTATTAAAAGTTAACCATATTTAGATCTGGCAAATATTATCCAAATTATTTAAAAGCTTGTGAAAGGCAATCAAATGTTTACAAGTAGGCAAGTTTGTTACAAAAAGTTTACTTATTTGGGCAAAATCAACTTTCACCCAGAAAAGATGGTTCCACCTTCTTTGGCAAAACTTTCGACTTAGAGCACTCGACTGAGACCTTTCGATTTCATCGACCAACAAGGTCAAAACTAATGCATATGATATCATTCAAGTGGTATGTAGTGAATTGGACCAAGTCGAAAGGTAAGATGTCGAAGGGCTGCTTTCAAAGGAGATGGTCCCTAATTACTTTGGTTTGAAAAGAAATTCACTTGCCTGTTTTAAGGAGCTTCTAATAAAGTCGAAAGCTATGATTTGAAAGGTTTCAAAGAGATTTTGAAAGAGATTTGCCGCCTTTAATTTCGTTTAAACCTTTCGAAGGGGTCGAAAGCAGGAGCTTTCGACGTTGTCGAAAGGTTCAACTGTTTTTTTATATAAGCCTCTTCCCAAACCTCCCGAAGGAGTCCAAAGCAACAAGGTCGAAAGTTGTTAAAAGAAGTGCTTTAAAGTATTTAAGAGGCTAGAGCCTATTGTTTTTAAAAGATTAATGCTTTCGAAGGGGTTGAAAGTAGAAGCATTTGACGTTGTCGAAAGGTTTTAAAAACCCATAATCTAATTGTTAAAGGAAAACCCACAACATATATAACGGAGTTTTGTAATGAATTTAGGCTTGGGATTCCGAAGAAGTATTGCTTTGATAAAGATATAAGTTAAAGGTGTTAACTAAGTTTTATGAAAAGTATTCCAAGGACTTTATACCCATAGGAGTGGTACTGTTAAAGTGTTGTTTTGCTTCTTCAAATATGAACATATTCAAATGAGATCCCATAACTGTATTTTGGGGAAAAGGGATAGAAGAACCGGGTTGGTTAACTGAATAGTGAATATAAATTTCTTGTACTCCTAAATGAGTAGAATCGCATCCAAGGAGTCAGGGTGACCAAAAATATAGGATGCCTAAACTTTATATTATTGGTGTAAACCAATAGGTCCATAGTAAACCGATGAAAACTATGGTTAAGTAGTTATTGGCATAAACCAAATGGTTCATAGTTAACCCATGAAAACTATGTATTAAGGACAGTTAGCATGGGCTAATTGGTTTATAGTGAACTCATGAAAACTATATCCAGACTAAGAATTGACATCTCACAATAGGTTCCTAGTAAACCCATGAAAAATTAGGATGAGAAAGTGGCTAATGGAAGTATCAGTTGGTTCCTAGTCAACCAACGAAAACTAGGATGTGAAGTGAGTTACTCGATAAATGCATAAGTTCTTAGTCAACCCATGAAAACTAGAATAAGGTAATTGGTTATTGAAAGGACTAATAGATTTAGGGAAACCCATGAATTAATTAAGATAACTGGCTGGAGCCTATAGTTTCTTAGTGATCCCATGAAAACTATGGATAAAACATGGTGTCATATTAAATGAGGGATGGGAAATCCTAATTGTTTTCATGCATACATATCATTATAATATTTTAAAATTGTGTGTTTTAACCATTGTGGATGCAGGAGCACGGTATACGGTTTTATAAAGATTTTAGGATACTAGTGAGGGGAAAACCCATTCCGCTAAGTGGCGTGATCTCACTAGATATCTAAAAGAATTGAGATGTTATATTATTATTCAAACTAAGCTTATGTCTGACTGGAAGTTTTTGTTTTCCCCTTAAATTCTCGGGTGCTCAATTGACTTTGAGTAGTTTGAGAGTTAAGGTTCTCAGGCTCTCTTCTTTGAAGAATAAAGCTTTCGGAGGCATGCAGGAGGTAGATAGTTATTTAGAGTGTTCTTTTTCCATTGTGTATTTGTCTATAAAGGAAGATTTATTAGCTTTACTATATACTCTAATCAACTAAAGGGGAATCTTTATATGTCGCTCTTCGTGAAATTATAGAAGTTTTATTTTGCTTAATGTGGTTAATCTATTTTGGGATTATGTAATGAACATGAAATATTTTAATCTGAATGTGGAAATATGTTTTTGAATTGTCAAGATTTTTCCATATTTCTATGATCTGTGTATCAACATATCTAGCACCGCCATATTTGGTCGCCGAAGATTAATAACTATGGATGACTACAGTATCCGTAGTTGTTAATTTTAGGCCTCCAAGTCAGGGGATGTTACAAGTTGGTATCAGAGCATAGATTTATGAAACTTTCAAAGAAAAGTAAAATCTAAAAGCTTTTTGAGACATAATCTAATGAATTTGAAAATCATATCGGGGTTTGGGTTAATGCGATAGTAACATACTTGTATTCGACCTACATGTGTATATATAAGTACGTATTCCCCTCCCTCTTAGACCATTTTTGTGTCTTACTAAGGCTCGTATGTAGATATATGAGAAAAAGGATATGGAGGCTAAAAAAGGAAGAGGAAATCTAGGTGGAGGAAGCACCACAACCAATGGAAATTCCTGTTACTTTGATTTCGAAAAAGAAATTCACTTGCCTGTTTTAAGGAGCTTCCAACAAAGTCGAAAGCTATGATTTCGAAAGGTTTCAAAGAGATTTTGAAAGAGAGTTGCCGTCTTTAATTTTGTTTAAACCTTTGAAGGGGTCAAAAGCATAAGCTTTCAACGTTGTTGAAAGGTTCAATAGTTTTTTATAAATATAAGCCGCTTCCCAAACCTTCTGAAGGGATCGAAAGCAGAAGCATTTGACACTATCGAAAGGTTCAATTGTATTCCCTAATATTTTGTAAAAGTAAAGCGTTGTTTTGAAAGAGATACTTTTACCTATGACCCAAAGTAATATTTTTAAGTGCAAATCCAATGGTTTCGAAAGGTTTGCTTTTTAATGGCTTCGAAAGGTTTGAGTTTCAATGGTTTTGAAAGGTTTGAGTTTCAATGGATTTGAAAGTTTTGAGTTCCAATGGCTTCGAAAGGTTTTCTTTCCAATGGTTTTGATAGGTTTGCTTTTCAATGGCATCGAAAGGTCAAAGTTTCAATGGTTTCAAAAGGTTTGATTTCCAATGCTTTCGAAAGGTTTACTTTCAAATGGTTTGGAAGTTATGCTTCCACTCTTATTTTATGATACTTTAACAAGGTCGAAAGGTTTTGAAAGAAGTGTTTCAAAGTATTTAAGAGGCTGGAGTCTATTGTTTTAAAAGAAATGATTAATGCTTTTGAAGGGTTTGAAAGTAGAAGCTTTCAATTTTATAGAAAGTATTAAAAACCCATACTCTAATTTTTAAAGGAAAACCCACGACATTTATAAAGGAGTTTTGTAATGACTTTAGGCTTGGAATTTTGAAGAAGTATTTCCTTGATAAAGATATAAGTTAAAGGTGTTAACTATGTTTTACGAAATGTATTTCAAGGACTTTATACCTATAAGAGTGGTATTGTTAAATTTTTGTTTTTCTTCTTTAAATATGAACATATTTGCATGATAACCCATAACTGTATTTTAGGGAAAAAGGTGTAGAAGAAATGGGTAGGTTAACTCGATAGTGAATAAAATTGCTTAAACTCCTGAATGAGTACAATCGCATCCAAGGAGTCAGAGTGACCAAAAATATAGGATGCCCAAACTTTATAGTTATTGGTGTAAACTAATAGGTTCATAGTAAACCCATGAAACTATGGTTAAGTAGTTATTGGCGTAAACCAAAAGATACTAGTTAACCCATGAAAAGTATGTATTATGGACAGTTAGCTAGGGCTAATTGGTTTGTAGTGAACACATGAAAACTATATCCAGATTAAGAATTGACATCGGTCAATATGTTCCAAGTAAACCCATGAAAAATAGGATAAGAAAGTGGCTAATGGAAGTATCAGTAGGTTCCTACTCAACCTATGAAAACTAGGATGTAAAGTGAGTTACTCAATAAATCCATTGGTTCCAAGTCAACCGATGTAAACTAGGATAAGGTAATTGGTTATTGAAATGACTAATAGGTTCAGGGGAGCCTAAGAATTAATTAAGATAACTGGATAGAACCTAAAGGTTCTTAGTGATCCTATGAAAACTGTGGATAGGACAGCATGTCATATTAAATGGAGGATGGGTAATCCTAATTGTTTTCAAGTATGCATATCATTATAATATATTGAAATTATATGTTTTAACCATTGTGGATGCAAGAGCAGAGTATATGGTTTTATAAAGGTTTTAGGATACCAGTGAGGGGAAATCCCGTTCCTCTAAGTGGTGTGGTCTCAATTGATATCTAAAAGGATTGAGATGCTAGAATATTATTCATACTGTCTTTATGTCTGAAACGAAGTTTTTGTTTTCCCTTTAAATTCTCAAGTGCTCAATTGATTTTGAGTAGTTTGAGAGTTAAGGTTCTCGGGTTTTCTTCTTTGAGGAATAAAGCTTCAAAGGAATGCAGAAGGCAGATTGTTATTTATAGTTGACCTTTTCCGCTGTGTTTTTATTTGCAAAGGCAGATTTATAAGTCTTACTATATGCTCTGATCAACCAAGGGCGCATCTTCATATGTCGCTCTTGGCATAATTGTAATAATTATATTTTGCTAAACGTGGTTAACATATTTTGGGATTATGTAATGAACATGGAATGTTTTAATCCGAATGTGGAAATATGTTTTTGAATTGTCAGAATTTTTCCATATTTTTATGATCTGTGTACCATTGTATCTAGCACCGCTGTATTTGATCGTCAAAGATTAATAACTGTAGATGACTATAGCATCCATAGCTATTAGTTTTGGGCCGCCCAGTAGGAGGATGTTACAACATCTTGTCTTGGTACCTGACATAAAGAATAAATAAAGAGCTTTAATAATGGAAAATAATTTTGAATAATGTGTGCATAAATGAATGTAACCCTAGTGAAATGTGTAATGGGTCTCAGGGCCTGTAATGACGTCAAAACCAGATCGAGCTGCCATTGTTGTAGAAATCGGACTTATTTCGGGTGCAACATTTTCCGGGCCAGGAGACATCTCTTCGAATTTTAAATCTTCTCCTTAAGCATCAATATACACATAAACGTTGCTCAAATGCTTAAATCTTCGCTGGCATCTTTAATTGGGGAACCCTAATGTCGCTCGACTATTGGCGAAGCGTCTTTATTGTGGATTTCTCAACGAAGGAAATCCGAAAGAATGAGACTCATCCTTGGAGTCTCATTACACAACTCAGAGTCTCCATCACCAGAACCTGCATCAAAATCATCATCACTAGAGGAGGAATCGTAGCTACTACTCTAAACTTCACCTTCTTCTTTTTTTGTTGTCACTGCAGCCTTGCCTTCCTATTGCTTGAACTCTTCTTCCCCTTCCTCCAGAATCAGGGATATTTCGGTCGGACATCTGGCTTAAGTCAAGATATTTCTTCTTTCACGAGTCTCTTTAGCTTACTCGCCAAATAAGCCCTCCTTCTCTTGAAAACCTCCATCTTCAATACCATTTGATGAAGAAGTGGAGCGCATTCGTATTCTAGAGTGGGAATGAGGCAGAACTTCAACCGCTACGGTGGATCTCCCTGGATGAAACAGTCCATACCGTAGCAAATTTTCGACTGTTAGTAAAAATCTTATCGATCTCCCCCCGGCTTCTACAGCCTTCAGAGTACGGAAAATTTGGTCAAGCGATAAGTCTTTATTTGGCTTCAGAATAACTGTAGGAATCGTTTGACTTGTTAGAAACTCCATAGCGACATTTCAAAATTCGGTGAGTAAAGAAGAGAACTTACACCCTATTGTCCATAGGCGATTGAACCCTTTGGGACATCTAACGAAGACGTACTGAGTCTTGAATTGGACAAATTGCTTTGAAGCTGCAGCAAATCTTGTGATTCCTCTAGGACTTAATGATGACAAGGGATGGACAATCGTCTCTTCTTTTAAATTAGAGGAAATATCTCAGCTCATCGAAACTCGAAGCACGATTGAACGTCTGCATAAATAGAACGTGCAGGAAGGTCAATATAGCATATCCATTAGGATGAATTTGGAATGGGGCAATTCCCAAGTTTGATTGGTTTCCTCATAAGAAGTCACTAAAATGGGGCACTGCTTCATTTAGGCACATATATCGATAGCAAGTGGTATATCCCAGAGGCAGCATATGGGTAAATTCATTCTTCTGCGGGAGGTGCACATCATTCTTCGAATTGTCATGTTGTAAGAAAATGTCATCCAAAACCTTAGCGGGGATCACATAGGAGACTCTCTCCAGTGGATTAAGAAGAACTATAAAGTACAGAGGTGTACGATCCACGACTTGACCAACTGGAACTATTTGATCATATTTAGCCTGTGAAGTAGAAGAGGAAGAGGCGACAAATGACGACTCAACTTCTGAAAGTGCCGGAATTCCTCCACTGGACTTATGATGAGAAGATGGGTACTTCATTCTATACAATAGGACTTGTGTCCAAAGCAGTTAGGTAATTCTACTCTGAACTAAAAATCCCACCTACAATACTTGAATTCCAAAGGAATATCGATCCACACCAACACGTCGGATTTCAAGTATGTATCAGGGTAAGTGTAGTGTGTTATCTATCATGGGTGAGCTTGATATCCTAAACACTACAAATGCTCTATCTTGTGTAGATTATTGGCTAGCAGTGGAGAAGGAAAAGGATTTTTCGTATCATTTTCTTGGAATTATTTCTTCTACACTTAAATGTTATTGATCAACGATCGATAACGGATCCGTTGTCCAAAGCAATGTGAAAAGCTCTTCCAAGTTCAAGTACACCAAGCATGAAAAAGATAAGACCAATCTGAACTCTTCAAAAGGAGGCAACAACATAAGCTTCTTGCGAGATGCTATCCTAAGCTGTTATCCCCCTCCGGAAGGATTAAAACCAATTCATGATGCATCGTGTTGTATCAGCAAGGTAACTTAGTACATTTCAATTTTGATTCTATGGATGAAGACAACAAAACTTGTTAGGCAATGGAGCAAGGCCTGAATGTCATTCCGTGAAGAATTCAAGACTCGATTTACTATCTTCTTCCATAAAACCACAATCAACTCAAACTATTTACTATAATCGTTACCAATACACTCCGTCGTCAAACCGTTGAATGAAAGTCAAAATCAGCGCTACCCACCTTGGATCAAGAATCAAAGGGTAAGGATAGTTGAAGTTTTCAACCCAAGGATCCAAGTGAGTAGGGTCAGTGGTGATCCATGAAACAAGATGATGGAGTTAGGGTTTGGTCGGTGGTGATCCAGAGGTAGTAAGGTTGAAATCAAGGTGACGACGAGATTCAGGTCGATCAACGGTGAAAGGCTCGGGTGGTGAATGGTCGGCGACAGTGATAGACTGGATGGACTTAGGGCTTGGATGAAATTTCAATCGAATCGCAAGGGGAAGGCTCGGGTAGATAGAAGAAGGTAAGACTAGAATTTAAGTTGGATCGAGGCAGTTATATAGGAGAATTCAAGAAGGAAAAAACACTAATTCATTGGATCGCTAGCAATCCATTGGCTACAGATCGCTAGCGATCCATCGAATCGCATGCAATCAATCTCAAATTTATCTAACGAGATACACATCCTACTTCAAGGCATTCTAAAAGTTATGGAGTAAATCATGGTCTATTATGACAAGCAACAACGGTTCAAGTCAAAACTTAATGAGCAACTGAATAGCCAAAGTCGAATTCATGTGGCCTTAGCTCAGTTACTTGAACCTCGCCAAGCAGAAGCTGGAAAGCAATTACTTCCAAAGCATGCCTTACTTTCAAAAAAGGCATACTCTAGGGGGCAATCATTATCCGGGTTTATAACTCAGTAGAATCCAAAGGAAGTCAAAACAACTTCATTGAGTCAGATTAGCTCAAGAACCAACCAAAAAGATGAGCAACTAACCAAGAGAAATCAAATGAATAAAAAGCGAAAATGCGCAAAGGTGATGGATTGCTAGTGATCCATCATCTATGGATCGCTACGGATCCATAATCTTGGATCACTGTTTCATGAATTCACTTACATCATAGTCCAAAGGGCATCCTAAGAATGATGGCTAAGTTTGTTGGAATTCCAAGCTAGTTAGATCGAGAAGTGGGCATTCATTTAATTCAATCGGTAGTCTGATGCAACCAGTAAGTTGATCATCATCAAAGCAAGGCAAAAAGCTTTGAAATTACATGGAAAACACTAACACAAGATAACAAACGTGATCCAAAAGACAAAGTGTTGGAATCTCGATTTTGATTGTGACAACCTATATAAAATGTTATGTGTATACTAACCATCTTTGTAGGAGATTTATTGCAGATTCATTTTCAGATGTTTTAAGCTGAGTATTGTGTATCTAGAGTCGGTAATTTACTTAGAAATTTGTTAAAATCTCTCCTGAAACGATATATATATAAGTATACACACACACATGCACATACATGCTCATACATGCACAAAAGAGCAAACTCAGACGTCTGAAACCATTCATTCAAACGTCTGAATGCTGAAACATGAATATTGGTTTCATAATATTCAGATGTCTAAATGAAAATATTCAAATGTCTGAAAATGGACAAAAATTTCCTAATAGCTTGCTGTTTGTGTTTTAATCCAATTCAGAAGTCTGAATTATTTTATTTAGACGTCTGAATATTTCTAACAGCTATTTTCTTGAAAGTCACTTCTCTTCACCGAAGAGAAACAATTTCAAAATCAATGGTTGCAACTGTTCTTTTCAATATAACTTTTCATCAATAGTTGCAACCCTTTATACACTATAAATAGATTACAAAATTCAATAAACAATTCATTGAATTTACTTTTAGCATTCTTGAATTTTTATCTATTCTCAAACTTTCAAATTGCACTCAAATTGCTTACATACTTTGATCATTGATCACTTTATCTTCCATAATTCTCAAAGTACATCTCTATATATCATAAAGGAGAAGATTATAGGAAGATTGTACTCAGTTGACTCATCAATGTTATTTAAGAACACATTATAGTTAGATACATTTGTTATTTGTATTGAAGTCCTATTCGGTTGCTTAGGCTGGTGAAGTCCTGTTCGGTTGCTCAGGCAGTGTAAACCTGTTCCTCTGGGTTAAGAGAGGGTTGTTGCAGTTGAAATTCTAGAAGGATTCTGGGACTGGACGTAGAACGGGAAGTTTGAACCAGTATAAAAATTCCTACTGTGCTTGTTTTATTTTACTTATTCATTACTTAGTAACTTAGTTTATTTCCGCACTAGTTTAATATAATTCCATATGGCACGATCCACATTGCATTTTCATTTGGTACTAGAGCAAGGCTTCTTTAACTGTTACACAGTTATCTGATATCTTGCTAATATGGAAAACAACACCAGCACTACAACTGGTTTTATTGAAGGTCAATCCATTGCACGACCTCCATTTTTCAATGGTTTGAACTATAATTATTGGGCTACTCATATGAGAATTTATATGCAATCAAATAGTTTTAAATCATGGAATATCACACAATATGAATTCACTCTTCCTACTGGAGAATACTCCACATGGAAAAACACAAAAAAATTAGATGCTACTGCCAATACTAAAGCTATGAACATGTTATTTTGTGCACTAAATAGAAATGAATTTAATCGTGTTAGCATGTGTCAAACTGCTTATGAAATATCGAGAACGCTTAAAATTACTCATGAAGGAACTAACAAAGTCAAACAAAGCAAAATCTCCATGCTCAAAAATCAGTTTTAAAACTTTAGAATGAAACAAGATGAATCCATCAATGACATGTACTCTAGATTTCAAGATATCCATCATTCACTTTTAGGATTAGGAGAAAAGTACACTGATTTTGATATTGTATCAAAAATCCTAAACTCTTTAACGGATGAATGAGAAAGAAAAGTCTTGGCTATTGAAGAAGCTAATGACCTCTCTACCGTAAAACCTGAAGAGTTAATAGGAAATCTAATCTCCTATAAAGTGAATTTGCAGGCAAAACGAGTACAAGCATAAGACAAAAAGAACATAGCTTTCCATGCTGAAGATGAAAAATGAAGATTCAGATGAAGAAGATCTAGCATTTATTGCCAAAAATTTCAAAAATTTCTTGAAATTCCGTAAAAACAACAATGGAAAATGGAACTTTCAAAGCAAACCATCATCTTCAGTTATAGAGTGTTTTAATTGTCATAAGAAAGGTCATATGCAGAAAGAATGTCCACAACTAAAGAAAAAATACTTCAACAAGGGCAGAAAAGATAAGAAAAAGAAAGCATTCTCTATTACATGGGATGATTCAAATAGTTCTTCATCCGATAGCACTAGTGACATTGAAAACGAGCAAGATAATGTTTGCTTTATGGCTAATGAAAATGAGGTTAGTGATTTTACCTTTGATGATATGATAGAGATAAACTCAGAGCTAGTTGACACTCTAAAAAAACTCAAAAGAAAACATAAGGAGACTTGTGAACATCAGAACAAAGCAGAATTTGAAAGAGATATGCTCAAAGATGAGAAGAAAATACTATAGAAAGAATTTGAAAAATTACAAGAATCATTCTCTAATATTAATTCCCAAATCACTCTTTTGAGTCAAGAAATTGAAACTCAAAAAGAAAAGAATGACGCTCTTGTTTCTGAAAATCACGAATTAAAGAAAAGAGTAAAATTGATAGAATTAGATAATACTAGTCTCAAAACAAAGTTAGATAGCATCACCAAAAATGTTTCAAACTTTAGTAAAGGAAGTGAAACCCTATCTAAAATTATTGATAATTCTCAATCTGTTTCAAGTAGGAAAGGATTAGGGTATGTTAACAAAACAAAAGCTCCACCTAAAAAGAAAATTAGGAGAAATATTAATCCTACTATAAAATAGTCAAAAAGGAATACTTACACGAAAAACATAAAAATTTGGGTTCCTAAAAATATAGCAGCTTGATTAGGAAGAAATATGTAAACACCTTTTTAGAAACTGTTCATAAAAATAAAGATTACATTTTAAATGGGATACCGAACCCTCTTGGGTTTGGTTTCCTAAGACTTAACTCTTAGGACCCTATTAAAAAGGTGGGTAACAATGTTATCTTATATTTTTTGTAGGTCCCACTCAAGAAAAGAGGAAAATGGATACTCGTTAGTTGTTGCTCAAAACATATGACAGGAGAGAAAGATATGCTATCAAACATTACTTACTCAGATGGAGGCTCCGTCACATTTGGAGACAACTCCAAAGGCTATATCATCGGCAAAGGCGATGTGAGAAACAATGGTATTTCAAATTTACCTCTTATTTCAAATGATTTACTAGTTAAAAATTTAAAACATAATTTACTTAGTATCAGCCAATTATGTGACAAAAGATTCAAAATCACATTTTCTGAAAAAAATGTAGTATTTTTGATCAAAATCAAAATCTTATTTTTGAAGGAAATAGAGACAGAAATATCTATGTTCTGAATATGAAAATAAATCATAATTCAGATGTGTTTAATAGCCAAAGAAAATGATCCTTGGTAATGGCACAAACGATTTTGTCACATTAACTTCAAAGCTATAAACAAGCTTTCTAAAAATGATTTAGTAAAAGGTCTACCAAAAATGAATTTTAAAATAGATCATATTTGTGATGCATGTCAGTTAGAAAAATTAACTAAGTCATCTTTTAAATCTAAAAAGGTTATTTCAACTAACAACCACTTGAATTACAACATATGGATTTATTTGGACCAACACAAATACAATCCTTTAATCATAGTAGATATGTGTTTGTAATTTTTGATGATTATTCTAGATATACTTGGACTATTTTTATGAAAAATAAAGGTGATACTTTTGATAATTTCAAACTTTTTGTCAAAAGAATTCAAAATTTTAAAGGATTGAAAATCAAAAACATAAGAAGTGATCATGGAGGTGAATTCAAAAACGAAGCCTTTGAACATTTTTGTAAGAAGAAAGGAATATTTCATAATTTTTCGTTTCCTAGAACTCCACAACAAAATCAGTTATTGGGATTTATTTCCAAGGCCTAGTGATCAATCAATTATTGGTACAAAGTGGGTCTTCAAAAATAAAGCAGATGAACTTGGAAATATTACTAGGAATAAAGCTAGATTAGTTGCACAAGGATATAATCAAGAAGAATGAATTGACTATGAAGAAACGTTTGCTTCCGTCGCTAGACTAGAAGCAATACGAATCTTACTAGCATATGCATGTTTTAATAACTTTAAATTATATAAAATGGATGTTAAAAGTGCTTTTTTAAATGGTTTTATAAAAGAAAGAGTTTATGTTGAACAACCTCCTTTATTCATAAACGAACAATTTCCTGATCATATCTATAAACTTAATAAGGTCTTATATGGTTTAAAACAAGCATCGTGTGCTTGGTACGATCGTCTTAAAAGATATTTAATAAATTCTGGTTTCGAAATTGGGAAGGTTGATCAAACTTTTTTTATTAAAAGAAACAAGCAAGATATTTTAATTATTCAAATTTATGTTGATGATGTTATTTTTGGATCTACAAATGAAAAATTATGTTAAGAATTTTCTAATATAATGACCAGAGAATTTGAAATGTCGCATATGGGTGAGTTAAATTATTTTCTTGCTTTACAAATAAAACAATTAGAAAATGGTATCAAGAAAAATATTGTAACAATCTAATTAAACGCTTTGGTATGGTAAATACTTCTACCAAACCAAACTCCTATTAGTACAACCATACATCCTGATAAAGATGAAAGTGGCAAAACTATTGACCAAAATTATATCGAAGTATGATTGGATCGTTACTATATTTAACTGCTAGTAGACCTGACATAATGACGAGTGTTTGCTTGTGTGCAATTTTTCAAGCAGATCCCAAAGAATCACATTTACGAGCAGTGAAACGCATACTACTGTATCTTAGTAAAACCACGGACTTTGGACTATTCTATCCAAAGGAATGTCCTTTTGAATTAGTGTCCTATAGTGACGCCGATTTTGAAGGAAGCCGGACAGATAGAAAAAGTACAAGTGGGACTTGTCACTTCATTGGACGATCTCTTGTATCTTGGTTTAGTAAGAAACAAAATTGTGTTTCATTATTGACATGTGAAGCAGAGTATATTTCTGCAGCTTTGGCATGTGCTCAAGTTATCTATATGCAGCAAACAACACAAGATTTTGGTTTTAATTTATGTAAATCAACTATTTATGGTGATAACTCTAGTGCTATAAATTTATCTAAAAATCCTGTTAATCATTCACGAACAAAACATATTGACATTCGTCATCATTTTCTTCGTGATAATATTGAAAAAGATTTAATAAATCTATAATTTGTGTCCTCTGACAAACAATTGGAAGATATCTTTACAAAACCTTTAAATGAAAATACTTTCATCAATTTAAGAAGAGAACTTGGAATCGTCTCTTTTAAAGGTTTATAAGTTCGAATATTTTTGAAAAATATATGATCTTTTAAATTCATAGCCTCTTTTAAAATAAAAATAAAAGTGTTTTCTAGCACTCGAACTCAGGATCTCATTCTCGGTAGTCTTCTACGCTACCACTTCACTATTTTTTTCTCTGAAACATAAGGTTGTTATTGAATTCTTATTTACCTTTCATTCTCACCTCTTTTTCCTATGGTCATTATCCTTCTAACCATATAATTTTTTCTCTATTTTTATCTAGCTTCTACCTATATATTCATTGCATTTCTTAATTCTTTTCACTAAGAATTTATGCAAGTGTCTTTTAATTTTTCAAAAAAAATTACAGTTCCATCATGTCATCCCCATACAACACTGAACCATTTGAGCGATCTTACACCTCTCCTTCCTTAGGTTCGGAAAATCTACCAACTCCTACCCCAATATACCTGTTCCGATTGTTCCACCCTCAACTCATACTGGATATACTCCACCAACTAAAAGAACAAGACGGTCTCTCTTTTTTGGATCACCATCCACAAAAGAGAAAATCGATGATATTCATCACTATCAGAGAGAAACATTAGACTGCAATGTGAATTATACTATGAACAAAAAGTTAATGCCAAACGGCTTAGCTTTTAGGAACAAGTAGCGTTAAATTTCCGTGGTTCTTCATCAAAAGACACAGTTCATCAACCATCTACAGCTCATTCTCCGAGTCGTCGCAATCCTTGGGAACCATCACCACAACGTCCACCGACAACTCCAAATCCTTGGGAACGTAGTAACAGATGGTCTCCACTTCAACCATTTGTAGAGAACACTAAAGATGAAGAAGATTCATGTCATACTCCATCCTCTTCTTCAAAATCTCTTTAATTATTTCTTGTTATACTATTGTTATTTTGTAATTTCATTCTGTTTATTCTAAAATTGTAATATTTAAAATTATTCAATACTATATATTGTTTTTACTCTCTCTAAAGCCAACATATGCCACTGAACAAAATTCAGACGACTGTTCTAGTTAAAGCAGACGTCTGAATCTTCATGGCAGAAAATTTTAGCCATAGATTCAGACGTCTAAATCAAATATAACAAACGTCCGAATGAGACCAATTTTGAACTACTTCCTTGCGGGTTGCATTTCAACTCAATTCAGACGTCTGAATCAAATGATTCAGATGGCTGAATTTTTTCCGAGCCTGTTTTTTTACTATTCTTCTTTATTTTCTTTATCATTTTACCCCTGCTTTTTCACCCTCTATATAATGTCTTTTTCACTTCATTCCTACTTACTTCAGAGAGCTAGCCCCCATTTTTATCTCTCTCAAAGCTTTTGACTTTCCTCTAACTCTCCAATGGCACCAACATCAAAGAGAACTAGAGAATCAACTTTCAAACCATCCGAAGACCAAATCCAACAATGGCTATGGAATGATGTTGCTGTTTCTTGATTTAATTCTATGAAGAACTCCAAAATCTTTGAAAGAGCATTCGTGAAATTCCCGAATTTCGCAGCATATCATATTAGGGAGTTAGCGGAGCAATTCCACTTCGACAGCTTGACTGGGTATACTCCTAACAATGTAAAGATTAATCATCTTATGATTAAACTTTTTCTTGCAAACTTAAATTTGGATCATCAAAATCCTCAAAACCGACAAGATTGTGTTTGGTCATTAGTTTGTGGCGTAAGAATCTTCTTACCTTTACAAAGACTGGGTCATATTTTAAATTGCCCTTATCAAGGAATTGATATTAGTGAAATTGAAGTTGATATGGATCATCGGGATGAAGTTTCACATCAATTTTTGTGCGATCAACTTATAAATTTGGACAATTTAAAATCTACCTTCTTAAGGCTACAAGCTAGGCTAATTCACCGTGCACTTATTCGTTCTCTTCAACCAAGGACGGGAAGTTATAAAAAAGTGTATAAAGAAAACTTCCAAGCAATTTATTCTATCTACTCTAATCAACAAGCGAATTCGGAAAAAATTATTTTGGATGAATTTCAAGACATCATAATCCGGAGAAAATATAGAACCATTTATTATGGTGCCTATATTATGCGCATCCTCCTAAATATCGATGTACCAATGCTCGACTCTGATTTCATAACTATTAGTGAGTTAGGCACTAAAACTCTAGGATTGATGGGTCTTCCTACGTAGCCTCCTCCTCAACGAATTATTTACTTCCACCAATGGTTGTAAAATCTTCAACAAGTTGTTCCTCAAACTCGAGACACTAGTATTGCTTCTTCTTCTCATACTCAACATGAAAAAGAAGAGGAGGACGATGACACCATCCAAGAAATTGGCTCGGACACTTCTTCAAGACAAGCCAACATCACTCTCTCCCGAAATCAATCAAAGATTCATCGGGAAATAAAGGCACTTGAAAAGAAGACGGAAAGAAAATTCAACTCTATCCAAGGCTTTCTCAATAAAACATGGGATCGAATTTCTTGTTCTGGTTCTACATCCACTCAAGCTTACAATCGGTCTCCATTTGAGTGATCTTCCTCAAGCTCGAGTTCTAATCACAATGATCCATCTCTTTCAAGCCAATTCTAATAATCTTTGTCTATTTTAGTTGTTATCTTATGTTTTTCTTGTAACTTTGATTGACTAGTTGTATGAGAAATATTAACTCTTCATGTATTATTATCTAAAACTTTGTTTGCTTTAATGAATTGAACTATCTATTATCATCCATGCTCTTTCTTTTTGTCGATGACAAAGGGGAGTAATTTAAAATTGTGCATATTGACAAGGGGAGTAACAATACTTTAAATGTTTATTATTAATTTTATATAGTTGTCATCATCGAAAAGGGGGAGAATGTTGGAATCTCGATTTTGATTGGGACAGCCTATATAAAATGTTATGTGTATACTAACCATCTTTGCCGGAGATTTATTATAGATTCCTTTTCAGATGTTTTAAGCTGAGTATTATGTATCTAGAGTCTGTACTTTACTTTAAAATTTGTTAAAATCTCTCCTGAAACGATATATATATATATATATATATATATATATATATATATATATATAAATGTATACACACACATGCACACACAAGCTCATACATGCACAAAAGTGCAAACTCAGATGTTTGAAACCATTCACTCAGACGTCTGAATGCTAAAACATGAATATTGGTTTCAAAATATTCAGATGTCTGAATGAAAATATTCAGACGTCTGAAAATGGTCAAAAATTGCCTAATAGCTTGCTGTTTGCATTTTAATCCAATTCAGAAGTCTGAATTATTTTATTCAGACGTCTAAATATATCTAACAGCTATTTTCTTGAAAAGACTTCTCTTCACCGAAGAGAAACAATTTCCAAATCAATGGTTGCAACTGTTCTTTTCAATAAACTTTTCATCTATAGTTTCAACTCTTTATACACTATAAATAGATCACAGAATGCAACAAACAATTCATCGAATTTACTTTTAGCATTCTTGAATTCTCATCTATTCTCAAACTTTCAAATTGCACTCAAATTGCTTACATATTTTGATCATTGACACTCTATCTTCCACAATTCTCAAAGCACATCACTATATATCATAAAGGAGAAGATTATAGGAAGATTGTACTCAATTGACTTATAGTTGTTATTTAAGAACACACTACAGTCAGATACATTTGTTATTTGTATTGAAGCCCTATTTGGTTGCTCATGCGGGTGAAGTCCTGTTCGGTTGCTCAGGCAGTGTAAACCTGCTCCTCCAGGTTAAGAGAGGGTTGTTGTATTTGAAATTCCAGAAGGAGTATGGGACTGGACGTAGAATGATAAGTTCGAACCAGTATAAAAATTCCTGGTGTGCTTGTTTTATTTTACTTATTCACTACTTTAGTAACGTAGTTTATTTCCACACTAGCTTAATATAATTCCACACAGCACGATCCACACTGCATTATCACAAAGCACAGAAATCCTTGAAGTAATAAGATCACTAGGGTACTATGCCCTATGGTTCGCTAGCAATCTATATTTTCTAGGTCGTGATATGCTTTGGAGGAGTGGATAACAGGAAGTATATAAAGCTATTAGGTCGCCAGCAAGCCAACAAATATGGATCGCGAGCGACCCATAGCCTATGGATTGCTAGTGACCCATGGAATTAGTTTGGTTCGTGGCACAACTTACAAAGCATCTTTGTACAGTCATTTGCATGCATTTGGCAAGAAGGCTTAGCCCAATAATGCTCCAATCCATATAAATACGGTCCTACTTGCAACATAAACGGGATCCTCTGGACTGGCTGCTGGAATTCTGTAGAAAACATTCTTCACTCTTCTCCTCTTTCACAATAATCATCCAAGGAGTTCACTATGATTCTCCAGTAAGCTCTAGCATTGAGGACTTAGTCTAATTTAGGATATTAATGACTTTGTATTCCAGTTCATCTTGTAATATAAATCAGTCGATAATAAAAGTTATAAAGTGGATGTAGGCTTCACTAACAACAGAACCACTATATAAATCTTCTTATCTTCTTAATATTTATGCTCCTTTTACATTTATTCTCTATTTTATTGCTCTGTAAGAACAGGGCTAGTGCTTTAACACTTAACCTAGGGTGTTGATCCATTTATTATATTAATACCAGATAAGAATTACAATATTACATCAATGATTACAACATAAAAGAGTTCACTCGCAACAATGAATTTAATTTTCTATATATACTTATTATAGTAACATATGCACTTCTTATCATTTGATCCAAACTACAGTATGTAGAAATAATACTCCATCAACAAAGAGTGAAGCAATATCAATCACAAATTAATTCACATCATACACCTCAATAATTCAATCTTAATTAACAATAATTAAAGTCAACAACAAAACAAAGGCTGATCCAAACATGCATGGGAAAATAAACGAATACATATAAGCTAATAATCATTATAGCTTAAAAAATAATGCACACATTTTAAAATGGCAACCACCACATCACTATATCAATATATAAAACATATATGTTAATCCCTATGCTGACTAGACATCCATCCAAATATGTGTATCTTCAATGTCATCAATGAAATTTCTCATGGCCTCATCCTCAAAATAATCAGTGTGCCTTCCAAAATAATCCACGCGACTAGTCATGACAATATCCACAAAATAACATGGTAAAATTTTCATACCGCAGTTACATCAATCCTCGATCTTCAGACCCATATTTTAAAGTTACTTCCAAATGCCACCATCATAAGAATATTGTGCTTTGCATATATGATAACTCGCATGACCTTTCCACCACCAGGGATTAATGGATAATTCTTGGTTTTTGTACCTTCTTATGACCTAAAGCTGACATTAGGTTCTTTCCACATACCCTAGATATACGGATCCATTTAGCCGATACAGGTAGCCTTTTCATGTACCTAATGAGTTTTCTCATAGCACCCGTGCTTGCAAGTACATTAGAAAACACTTTGAGTATCAACTATCCCTTCGCAGACATCTTCGAGCCTTTTCCTCGCTTCATCTTATTTCCATTCATCCTCACGGGACCATTCCAGATCCTTTTCTTTCTATGATGGAACCTTCAACATTCTATCCAAGTGTCACCCTTCCAAGAACCCTCCCTTGTAGAATTTTCCTTTCCTTCAATGATAGAACCATTCAACATTCTACCCATGGGGTCACTGTTCCAAGAACCCGCCCATGTGGATAATCATCATGTAGAGTCATCTCATTCCAATCTTCGAACCCCATTGGAAAATCTGATTAACAAATTCTTTTATAATGGTTTCTTCATCCGACAATAAGGATGACTTACCTAAAATGCTAAAGTGGGACCTACTTGCAAAGGGAATTCAGTACAATTTAAGAGCAAAACATTTACCAAAATATTTTCATTTTAGATCAATGCTTCCATCTCCTTTTAAAACAAAAATCCTTCTCTTCCTTTTATAAAAAAAATCTTTCTTGAAAGGTTAATTTTGAAAAAAAATTATAATTGTTTAACATACATGCATACATGCATACATATACATATACATAGATATACATATATACATATATACATACACATTATGTGTATGTATGTATATGATAAAAATTTCATTCAAATAGAAACTATATGTTTTAACTATTTATGGAAGCTGGTAACATTTTTTAAAAATAGATTTCTAAACACTTTCAAAAACTCTATAACGAACCTCTCGCCTAACCTTAATCCTACGATGGTACCCATCAAGTCTTTAACCATCAAAATTTTCCATCGCTATTATCTGTTTCATGGAACATCTTCATATCTCTTGGTTAATTCTTATATCCAATCTTGCATAGCTTAGGAAAGTACGTCAGTCCACTTTGTCTAAGTCAAATATGTTTTTTCACCTCTTCCAATCGTCATTAGGTAACATCGTTATAATGAGTGTCGGGCCAAATCAAAACTAATCTTACCCCACCGTCTTACACTCATGTTATAAAATCTAGTTTACATTCTTTAGCTAAACTTCCCAAATAAAACATCCTTTTAACACATTTTTAACACATACCTCTAAATAGTTATTCAATTTAATATTTACATTTTCAACCATTTACTTTTCAAATTAAATCATCCCCTTCATAGTTGAATATTTTTCTCCTTTTTCCAACATATTATAAAACTAGATATTTTATATAACATCATTTGTTTAATAATATATTCCAAATATATTCTCAAATAGAAAAATTTCGAATTAGGTCCTTTTTCAAGCAAAAACTTCATTAACCAAACATAATGTTTTATTCAAATCATAATTTATCAAAGCATCCTTTAAGTGGAAATTCCTACAATCAAGTCCAATTCGCAAACAAAAGTTTTTAGAAATCAAATACTCCCATTTGATAAAACATTTGTTTAAAATAAATATTTTATCATATTATTTATTTTAAAAAGTAATTTTAAAAATATATCCACCAAACTATTTCCTTAAATATTCTAATTTCTTAGTTAAAAATTTTCTCTTATATATACATTTTTCCAGTACTCCTATTGAGAAAATAACTCCTTCAAAACAAAACATCTTTTTATTGAAATAACCATTTTATAAGTATCTTAAAAATATACCTTTTTCAAATCATAAAATATTTACTGTAAGTATGTTTCAACAAAATTATTTTTCTTTAAAAATAAGAGATCTCACTAACCACGCTCCAACAAGGTCTTCTTGTTAAAAATATTTTAAATTTTGTACTATTATCGAAATAATTTTCTCCCCTTCTAGACAAATTATTAAATGAATTCTCCTCAAAACTTTCTATGCATATATTATAGATTATTATTTAACTAAATATTTCCTCCCAAAACGTTTCAAACAAAATCATCCTTTTTAAAAAATAGTTTCAGGTAGACCACTTTTCAGCAAAACTCTTCCTTTATTAACAAGACGTTTCCAAATCATTATAAAAAAAACCAACAGCAAATATTTCTAGTAGTAAAATGTTTTTTCAAGGCAAAATTCAACTTCCGATTCCTAATTAAAACATCCTTTTTACTAAATTTATTGTCAAATAAAATATCTTTACCATATCCACTTTTCCTTTTGAAAGTATCTATATAAAAATATTTTATTTCCAAATCTAATACTTTATTCTCATCAATGATATCAACAAATCACTTTTATGCACAAAATAACCATTTTTCTCTTGTTATATATCATTTTGTCCTAGCTATATTCAGACTAACTAGATAAGTTAGATTCAACTGTCATCCGGACCGACAAGTCAAATTAATAATCACAAAGCCTAGAGATCAGGCATAGATGATCATATGAAGTAGTGGTGAAGTGAAAGTTGAAGATGGAATCAAGAGAACGATAAAAGTATGAAAATATACCATTTACTGAAAATGGATTGGGTAAGATGCATATTCACCAATTATGGATCGTCATGTGTCCATATTACAGTTTAACCAGCAGAAAATGATCGATATATCAAAATCTACAAGTCGAATACATATGAAACATTAGAAGCATCAATATATTGAAAAGTGGAGCTACCATATCAATCGCATGCCAAAACTAGCCCGAACGATGGTATAGACCGTTATTATGAAAGATGTGGGACCCGCAACTGATATCATGACTTCTTCTGGACCTGGAGATTCTGCTGCCAAAATTTTAGGATGACGTTTCACCGTCTTCCCCCTATAAATATAGACTTGATCGTTCATTTATAGGATCCATTTGGGCAGCTTGTTGCTTGGTACTTTTTGTAACTTTGGGTTCTACTCTATTCCATCCCTCTGTACTTAGCAATTCAAGTGATAAATAAAGTTATTTCTAAAAAATGGACGTAGGCATTCAACGCGAACCATATAAATCGTTGTGTTTTTATTATTGCTTATTTTTATTATTCAATTTCTTATTTCCTATGTTTTCATTTATTATTCTTCATTTATTTCTCTACAAAATCTCTACTGGGTGTTTCTGCTAATTTTTACTGCTAACATTTTGGTGTTTTCACTTAAAAAGAGATTCTCAACTGAATTTGGATCCCTTTGCTGCTACTGGATTGCACAAATCCTAGGAAGAGATCGAGAATTATCTTCAAATTGTTGATCCGTTCTATTCAACTTTCCGAAAGTCTAAAGAATACTATCAATAATGATTAGGAACACCAGGTCTACCTCACAAAATGCAGAGGGAAACAAGAAGCTAACATCCAGTAGGAAGGCTGAAGCAATCTATCGATAGATGCTGATGCTACCAATCCAGTTGATGTCCAGAATTCAAATAACTCCGACATGAGAGTTGATTTCTAGAACCTGATGAGAGAGCTCATAGATAGGTCTCGATAGTAGAACCGACAGACTCAAGCTAAATATCGCTCTAATGAATAAACTCAAGGATCAACAATGTAGGAAAATTAAGAGGGAGCCAAGTCTCTATTTTGCTTTGGAGAGCTTGACTTCATCATACGACTATCACATGTTAGTCCTTGAGATGATGGTTTTGATGACAACAACCTTAGAATAAGATTATAAAATATAAATACTAATATTATAGTTTAGATATATATATATATATGTATATGCTGGATTTAACCATGTAGGTACCAAGAATGAAGACTGTATAGTATAGAGATTCAAGATATCAAGATTGAAGACTCATGAGTATCAAGATTATCAAGAGTTCAAGATTTCAATAATAAGTAATCTAATTAGGAATTTGTTAAAACTCCTAGAAAAGCACTGGCATCTTAAAATTCAATTTATTCGTGGAATGGAATCCACTTTGAGCCTGTTAAAGGGATGGAACCCTAAGTAGGATGGAACCTACGAAAAATATAGTGGAACATTGTTTTGTATCCGCTAACTTTTATTCAAATGTTTTTACAATATTATCTTGTTTTCAAAATGATTTCAAAACCTTCCTTTTAAAAGAATCAAAAACATCTATCCTGGTTTTAAATACTTTTAGCCTCAAAATAATCTTTATTTTCAAAATCAAATTATCCTTTGTTTTAAACTGTCTTTTAATAATAATATATTTAACTTTTAATATTTATACTTAGATTTAAATATAAAATTATAGTAAATTTTATATATATACCGAAATATTATTCTCTATATTTACTTATGTATTTTAACTATAATTAGGTACATTTATAAAGTTTAAAATAGTTTTAATGTAAGACAGAAGTTATTTTCAAAGAAAAACAAATCACCAAAATTTCCTTTGGCATGTCGACATCCTCAAGTACCCCATGTCGATATGGTAGCAGTTTATTTCAAAATTTTGAATTTCAAAGGAAGTGTCTATTCGTCATATCCTTTCACGAATGGACATGGCTGTTGTTCTACTATAAATAGAGGGTGTTTCGAACGAATTTTATATCATATTTTCTCAGATTTCACCCCTCTTCTTCTTCCACATTTATTTATATATATTCTTACCATTACTCTGCCGAAATCAAAATTGAATCTAATTAGATCATCTTTGGTTTGATTCTCTATCACTATCTCAACAAGATCTCAGTGCTATTCAGAGTTATAGACTTCTTTGTAATCATTTGAGGGAGAAAAGATGTGATTATAGCCTTGGAAATCAATCAAGCGAGAAAAAGTGTGATTGTAGCCTTGGAAATCAATTGAGTGAACTTGTTGCCCGTGAAATCAAGTATCTCTATCCAGAGGATTGTGAATCTGGAGTGGTGTACCTCGTGGCCTTGAAATCAAGGGTGTAATTGTACAATTGCTTTTGAAAGGAAATCCTTACTTGTATGCGGGACCAGATTTAGGGTAACTCCGAACTAGTATAAAATCTGGTGTGTTCTTTCCTTTATTGCTTTTACTTTATTTCTGCATCTGTGTTTGTGTCTGTGATCATATCTGTGTCTGAATATTTCATACATTTGTGTTCAAATTAACAAAAACTCAAAAATATTTAGTAATTTCTTAAAACACTATTTACCCCCCTCTAGTGTTAATCCTAGCCTTAAGATCCGTATTCCTCATTTTTCACATCACAGACGTAGTTTTCGCAGAACCGATGAATACCATGCCAAAACATCAACCCGCCATCATCCGACCGATCTAGATAGACCGAAACGATCAGTATCGATCCATCTAGAATGATGTGTCTCGATCCAACTTTTGGAGGCAACTTGCAGCAGATGAAAGAAAGAATGCATGCTGGTGACGCCGCGGTTGATCTAGATCTAAAGTTTATGTTAATGTAGATCAGTTACCTCTTCAAAATGAAGACAATGTGAATGCGCACGATGCATATCGAGACGAAGTTGAGCGAAGATGGCATAGAACGTCCCATAGACATTGATCAGACTATTCACATGAGGTGGAGCATGACTACCGCTTGGCTCCGACTATCTAAACGTCATATTTGTTGGCTATGGTCTGACAGCTAGCAAGGGAAAGCCAAGGCTTGAATAATGATAATTGGGGGATCTCGAGGAGCCACACTCAGTTTACTGGTAATATTCTACACTTGGAGTATCCAAGGATGTAACGACCCGCCTTTTTGGACAGTTTAAACCGACGATCAAATACACATGCCGGTTCCAAACCATTAAAAAAAGGCAGATGGTTATTGGGGTAATTAGGAAAAGAAAAGAAATAAAGGAAATGAAACAACACAGAATCTCGCAGCGGAACGATAAAATATAATAGTCAAATAAACAGTTCATGAAGCTGTTTACTATACTTAGACAATTATTTATACAACATTTATCAGAGTTATACATATACAACAGAACAAATAAATAATGCAGCAGACAACATGATGCACAGATAACAATAGTAATAGTATACCAAATCTTCGTCTTCGTCCTCCAGAATAGATCTTCAAAAATCTGAAAACTCAGGACTGACCCGAGCGTAATGAAAAGACAAAACACTCGAGTCAGGACTAAAATATCCATATGAAAGTTAAATCAATCGTAAATAAATATGAGTGTGACGGCGTCAGAGATGTTTACGGGGTTTGACATCTCATATCCAGTGTCAACGTGCGTGCAATAACTTAAGAGATGTTATGGGATTTTCCACCTTTCAAGGATCCGTTAAACTATCTACTAGGTAGTAATGTACGCTAAGTAGATAATGTCTATCAGTAATATAAAGTATCAAAATAGCGTTAAGGCGTTACCATAATCCCCCTTAACACATTTTATATTCCCAAAAGCATATACAAGACCGTAGTTTCCCCAAAACCGGAAGTCACCAGAGGGCAATCCATATACTCAAGGTACAAACCAAAACGTAGTGGTCGCGAATAGGATAATCAGTATGACAAGGTACATGAGGCGATACCAACTAGGATACTAGTAGTTGCGTGATCCGGACTGATGTTGAGCATAGCAGCTACTACCTCAACACCGCGAAACAACACTCCCAAATCAAGGGGTGCACCCAAATCAAATCACAATTGTAATAGATATGGTATCGAAGAAGTGTGTCCGCTAGAGGTGGCGAACCTCAATGGCCCGGCGCGGCTCCTGTTTTAGTCATGTCAGGGGTCATCCAATATCGTTCTCTTTCTTCAGTCAACGCGTTCACCAAACCATCCACTTCATTCTGGATCAACACTCCGCGTATAATAGTTATTAAAGTGGTTTTCGGTATCGACAGAGAGTATGTCCATATCCGATCCTGGTCTCTTTAATAACTACGTATTATTACACTGATGGCTCTTTTATATTTCAAATTGATTCATGATTGATAAAAAAATATCATATTCGCTTTAAAATCAATTCCATTTCAAAATCATCATATATTCAAAATTATCAATTTTGTCCGATAAATCAATTTCACTTCAAAATTTGATTCGAATTCAATTTAGGTTATAATCTCTACTTTAACCTAGTTCGTATTTAAACCAAAGGTTTAAATATAAACATTTCCGTCTCTTTAACCAGTTTGAATTTAAGAAAATAGTTTAAATAGTTTAAAATAGTTAAATAATTCAAAATAGTTTAATAGAAAATATTTAAATTGTTTAATCGAAAATAATTTGAATATAAAATGGTTTATATATAAAATAGTTTGGAAAAAATCAAAAATTATTTGATAAATAATTCCAAAGTCAAACCGGTCAACTTCCCAAATTTCCTATCCAAATCAAATCCAAATTTCATTTCGATTTAATCGATTTATTCCAATTTCAACTTGAATAAATTTCTATTCCACGTAAATTTCGATTTCAATTCACAAATTTCTTTAAATTTCAATTCAATTCCAAATTAATTTAAATCTAAATTTCAAATAAATTTTCAATTCCAAACTCAAACTTGAAATATCATTTCATATCAATTTTCTTACAAATATTCAGAGTTCGATTAAAAGTCCAATCTTTTAAAACAAATCAACTTTCAAAAATTTACACCGTATTTCAATTTTCAATTTAAATCTAAACTTCGATTTTATTTAATAATTTCGTTTACCAAGTTTAAATTCTAACATTTCGAGCTCCAATTCAAAATAATTCAATTTCCATAAATTGGATTTTATTCTTAAAATCAATTCATTTAAATAATTTCAAAACAACTTTTAAAATCATTTAATTTATCCAACTCGGTGTCCGTATATAATTTTCTAACCTATGGCCAAGTGATTAGTTATTACAATTAAATGTCAGGGATGAATATATCATTTAAATCAATCACAGTGTCATATGTATGCATAGCAGGATATATATAAACAAATAAACATCCAAACATTTAAATATCAACCAATAACATCCATCGAAATACATCATCCAATAGGCAATACAATTCACGGCAATTTCATATTTATCAATGTCAGGTAATTTAATCGCAATTCAATTTTAATTTAAATTTAACTGTCAATTTAATTTTTTTAACGGTGAATTCAAATGACAATCAATATGATAATTAAATTTTATCAAACAACAACAAATAAAAACCATAACTATGCATAATGTCAAATTTAACTAGCATAAAGATATTCAGTACGTTGTGAGCGTTATAAAACACTCACCTTGATTTTACGATTTTAAATCAAATCGAACGACGTTCGATTTAACATAAAATTTTAATGAGCTCCAAAACTTTCGGATCTGCACTGCAACGCAGCTCTCATCTCCGTGATTCCAGCGCTTCTTCCCCAACGTGAAATTCACGTATGCAAACCCATTAGCCGCCGATCTTCAAGCAATTTTCATGACCACCTCGTCGACTTCCAGAACGATCAGCTAGCGCCACCACGAAGCCCTTCACCAGAGCCACCTACGCGCCAAGTTTCATCCCGTCATTCGCCATCGTTTGCACGCAATCCAAGGAAATACGTACACACTTCCAAGTCAGATCTGGACGAATCCATGAAAAATTAGCATACATCAACCGTATGGATTTGAAGAGCTCTTCGAGATTTACACTTTTGCTTTTGGAATTTTTCGATTTCGTCGAACGGATTGAGAGATATTAAGGAAAGAAGATCGGCAATTTCTGGCCATGGAATAGGTGGCGGCCATGATTTAGAATTAGGGTTTCTGGATTAAAATAATAATAAAACTGTCTCGGTTTGCGTGCGTATTTATATAGGTAGGTCCAAAATCATCCGAACTCCAATCGAGACGTGCCGCCAGGCGTTTATAAGGTTTTACCCCCATTCCGGACGCAATGGAACTAGTTTCAAGGCCTAATTCGATCATATCTGGAAGATAGCTTTTCGAAGTCGATTATTTTAATTAAATTCGAAATTAAATTTCTACGCGTTTCAAGCTCGCACGGCCAAACGACAAGTCCAATTGCTACGAAAATTGAAATCCTACCATAATTTACTATTACGGATCCGATGAAACAAGTTTCGTCGAAATCCGAGACTGTTTGAAAAATGGCTATTTTAACTCGTCAATTAAATATTAAAATATTCAATTTTCACAAATTTACTTTTAATTCGATTTTAAAAGTTCTACAACATCATTCTAACTTTAATATGATAAAATAGAATTTTACAAATCATTTTTAATCATACTAAACCCGTTATCCAATTACTCAAATAATTTCAAATATTAAATTATTCAACAAATTACATTAATAATCATTTTCCTTCAATAATCACCTTAAATTTTCTAATTAAAATAGCTAAAAATACGGGTCGTTACAAAGGAGGTCCAGCATGTTGTCGATGCCTATTTATGAGGGAAAAACTGACCCTGGGCAATTCAAAATGAGATATGAATGACTGATGGATTCCACATAAGCTAATGATGCCATAAAATACAGAAGTTTTTCAATTACTCTCCCTGGCATAGTGATGATGAGGTTTACGAGATTACCGACATAGTCAATCTTTAGATTTGATGATTCAGAAAAAAAATTATGGAGTAGTTTCATATGCATGCAACTCATCCCAAAGATGTAATGTCCCTATCAATTATGATCTAGGCTGTGGAAGAATCATGGAAAGACTACTTGGAGAGATTTCATACAACCTTCATAGAAGTCAGTAATCCAAATGACCATTCAATATTGATGGCAGTAACAAGAGGGATTGACCCATAATCTAACTTTGGTGATTAGTTAACTGGAAAATCACCCATGACGTTGGAGCACTTCTATGCAAAAGCAGCTTAAGATTTAAGGATAGAGGAAGCTAGATGCTCTAGGAAGAAGAATGTTGTAGGCCGAGTGGAGAGGCAGTCAAAAATAACATTGCAGCGAAATAGTCTGAGGAGAGTTTCAGAAAAGGTCAAGTAAATGTCCAAAATAAACTGAATCAGCAAAAGAAAGGCGGTGATAGGAACCGTGAGCAAAAGATGCTGGATAAGGAAAGCCTAGGATTCCAATGTATGATACCTACACATCATCGAATACATCTCTAGAGAACGTCTACTTATCTACATGCAATACCATGCAGTATAGGAAGCCACCTCTGAAAGAATTGGTAGAGAAATAGAAGCAGACTAGAAAATATTGCCGGTTCCATGAATGCTATAGTCACAACATGGATGTAGGCATCTCTAGGATGTTATCAAGAAATTGATTTGGGAAAGAAAACTACACCAGTTTGTTAAATCCCCGTAGTATGGCAGGCAGGGGACATCTGACCCCAATCAAGGACAAGATCCACACAGGGTTGAGGATCCTACATGGACTGATGGAAGATTAATGATTAATACAATAGTTGTAGGACCACATCCAGTTGATAACAATTAGCATGAGATGGAGTGCTATGTTAGCATAATCAAGCATATGAATTTTTGAATGTTGTTTAAGTACAAAAGATGGGGTTTTGAAAAAATAGTAGCATATGATGGCAGATGACATTGTATTCAAAAACAAAGATGTAGATAAGGTGAAGGCACCGACAATCAACACAATAGCCTTTTTGACTGTGATTGGCCCCGCGTTAGTGAGAAGGATCTTGGTGGATTGTAGTAGTTTTGTGAATGTAATTTTCAAAAAGGCTTAGGATTAGATGAGGATGGAAGCCAAGACCTGAAACTATCTAAAGCCCGCATTCAAGGCTTTAATGGTGCTGTGATCGAAGCTGTCAGTTATGTCTAATTTCCCATGGAGTTAGGAGATGGTGGCCGCAGGAGAGAGTGCGGATGTGGCTGTTTGTTGTCTTGGATGTTGACTCTCCATACAATGCTTTCCTAGGTCGACCAACTCTTGTTGAATTCTAGGAAGCTCTTGCCCTATGGTGTTTGGTTTTGAAGTTCCCAACTGATAGTGGTGTTAGAGTTGTGCATGGTGATTAGGTGATCGAACTTGCCTTCCATATGGCAGAGTTGAGGGACACTCAGCGGAACGAGAATGGTAAGGGTATGGACAAGTCTCTTCACATCCAAGTTACCGAAGATTAATAACCAGCCCCTGAGCCTTAGCTCGGGCGCCATAGTCACTCGTATAAATACATATATGAGGAGGAGCCCAAAATGACCAAGACTGCACCAGCTAAGTTAAGGATTGACATCATGATCAGATACGATGACTCATCACCAATCCTAAAGATCAAATCACAGCTCAGCCCTCCGTTGATGAAAGAACTTGCTAGTTTTCTCCGAGTGAATCTTGACGTGTTTATTGGACTCACTTTGGCATATGTGGAATCTCGCCCGCTATTATGAGCCACATATTAAATATCGACCCAAGGCATCTCTTGGTGAAACAAAAAAGGCATGGCATAGATCCGAAGAGATCTAACGCCCTTTAAGAGGATGTGGATAGGCTTAGAAGCAATCGATTTATTCGCGATGCCTTCTACCCTAAATGGGTATCTAATCCTGTACTTGTGAGAAAGACGAATAGAAAGTTGTGGACATGCATTAACTATTCGGACTTAAAAAAAGCATGCCGAAAAGACAGTTTTCCCTTTCTAAGAATTGACCAGCTGGTGGACTCTACCGCAGGACATGAATTGCTATCTTTCTGGGTGCACCCTTCAGATATAACCAAATCCTGATGCACATCCCCACCAGAAGCACATCAGTTTTATTATGGACATTGTATTGTACTACTATGTGATAATGCCATTTGGATTGAAGAACGCTGGACATCATATTAGCGCTTGGTCAGCTGAATGTTTAATGATCATATACGAAAGATGATGGAGATGTATGTGGATGATATGCTCGTGAAGTCATGGCGATCGAACGACCACACTAGAGACTTAGCAGAGATGTTCGACATCCTCCAATATTGCAAAATGAAGATCAATCCCCTGAAATGTTCTTTTGGCATGGCATCGAGGTAATTCTTGCGTTTCATCATCAATGCTTGTGGCATCAAATCTAATCCGAAAAGGTTCTAGCTATTCACAACATCCAAGTGCCAAATACTATCAACAAAGTGTAGAGCCTAAATGGGAAGGTTGCTGCCTTGAACTGGTTTATTTCCAAAGCCATCGATAAATACATTCCATTTTATGAGTTGATTAGAAGAGGGAAAAGGAACTTTGAATGGACACAGGACAATGAAGATGCATTCCAAGCTTTGGTGAAGCACTTAGAGAGACCTTCGATCTTTTCAAAACTAGTGGATTATGAAAACTTGTATATCTGCTTGGCCGTATCAATACATGCTATAAGTGCCACACTACTTCATGAGAAGAATCAAATCAAGAGGATGGTCTATTATGTTAGCAAGCGATTAATAGGAGCTGAAAGAACTATCTAAAGATAAAGAAATTGGCGTACTGCTTATTGATTGCTTCACGAAGGCTCTACCCTTATTTTCAAGCTCATCCCATCAATGTTTACACCGATCGGCCATTGCAACAGGTCTTACAACGGCTTGAGACATTTAGAAGGTTACTCAAGTGGAACATCAAACTGAGCCAAATCACGTATCTCCCTTGGAGAGCCATCCAAAGGCAGGCACAGGCAACCTTTATAGCGAAATTCACTACACAAGATGATCTCCTAAAGAGTGGCGGTGCCTCTACCATTTGGTGGTAAGTGTATACGAATGGTGCATCCAATGATCGTTGTTCTAGAGCTGGAGTCATGCTAGTAACTCTAGAGGATCAATCAATTTGCTATGCTATGAAGCTTGACTTCCCTACAATGAATAACGAAGCTGAGTACAAAGCTCTGATTGTCAGACTTAAACATGTCAGAGAACTAGGACTAAAATATCTTGAAATCTTTTGCAATTCCTAATTTATGGTATACCATTTCAGAGGTGATTACCAAGCTATAAAGGACAAGAACTCACTCCGTACCTTATTTGAGTTCAAGAGTTATTAGCTAACTTTGAGTATTATGACGTCACACATCAGGATCAAAATAGAGATACTGACTCATTGGAAAAGTTTGCAACCACCGGGGATTCACAACAAATGAGATTGGTTCCAGTTGATGTACTAGACGCTCCGAGCATAAACCAGATGGAAATTGACTAGGTACTAGAGATGGAGCCTGAGAAGGAGTCATGGATGAATCCGATTAAAGATTATTTTTTATAAGGAGTCCATCCTGAATGGAGGAAATAAATACAACAAATCCTCCGCAAAGTCTCGCGATATGTCATTCAGGAAGGAATCATGTATAGAAAGGGTTTTTTGTTCCCTTGCTTTGGTGTATCGCTCATGATGAAATAAAATGAGTCCTAAACGAGGTTGATAAAGGGGAATGTGGTGATCATATTAGGAGGCAAACTTTAGCAAAGAAAATACTCCATTATGGATACTACAGGCTAAATGTCAACCGAGATGCTATTGGTTGTGCTAAGCGATGCAATAAGTGCCTGATGTATGCAAAAGTTTTGAGAGCTCTGCTGATAGGAATTACACAATTGGTCGGTTCATGACCATTTGCCAAATGGGGGCATAGTTACTATTGGTTCCTTAACGATCTTTAAAGGTGGTGCGAAGTACACCATCATCGCAGCTGATTACTTCACCAAATGGGCCAAAGCAGTACCTTTAGCCATGTTCTCAACAAAGAAAGTAATCAACTTCATTCTCCAGAACATAATCTATCATTTTGGCCTTCTATGAACCATTGTAACTGAAAATGGAACCCAGTTTGATAGTGCTAAATTCATTGACTTATGCCGTCAGCGTCATATTAATAAGAGATTTGCGGTAGTTGCTCACCCTTAAGCAAATGGACAAGTTGAAGCTATGAACAAAATCATAAAGTCTAATGTTTGGAAAAGGCTAGAGGCAAGTGGATGGATGAACTTTTGATGGAATTATGGGCTTATATAACCACCCACATGTCCATGACAGGCCATACTCCATTCACCCTTGCTTACGGCTCTGAAGTCGTCTTTCCTGTTGAACTCGAAGTACCTTCTCATCGAGCGACCTAATATAACCTCAGAACGAATATAATCTCCTATTAGAATCTCTAGACTTTGTAGATGAGAAGCACAAAGAAGTTGGTTTGAGGGCAGCTGCATATCGACACTGAGTCACCCGACACTACAACACTAGATTCCGACCTAGACCATTTGAAATTGGTGATCTCATCTTGAAACGGGTTTTTCCTATCCCATCACACATGAATCCTATTCGGGAAGGACTGTACATCACTAAATAGAGCTTTGGAGACAGAACTTTTAAGCTATTGACTGTTGATGGCATCACACTCCTAAGAGCATGGAATAGCAAGCATTTGCGACGCTGTTTTTCTTAGTTTATTCTTCTTCATTCAGTTGTATTAAATTTTTGAATTTGCATTAGCATTAGATTTTCTAGATATGTAATGAGACAAATTATGTCATTTCTTTCCATTAGGCAAATAAAATCTGAAATTTCCTTCATTTCTATGATTGTTGTAGCATTACATGTTAGTTGCGATACTCCACTAACTAATACTAACATGTCCGAGCAGGTTCCTAGAGTTTGGAGCCAAATGATTACACAAGTTCATGATTGAAGTGAACAAAATGAACGCAGTCCAACCGTTCATTCAATGATTCTCGCTCACAACTTAATGGATGGAGTACCTAATGAGAAATAAATGTGACTTGACCATCTAGTAATCATATTGATCCCACCAAGCGATTGAACAGACATGTATCAAAAGCGATTATGACATGATAGATCGCTTGTTAAGCCAAACCCCGGACTTTAGGGAAAATCAATATATTATGGGAAGTACGGTCTGGTTATTTTCCGAAATAACTTTAAGTCCTCAAAGTATGTACTGGAGTATAGACGTTAATTATGTGTGATTCGATCACCCGTCAACTAACTCTTATCCTATAATGCGAATATGAGTATAAACACATGGATAAGTGCGATTCGACAACTCACCGCTCCATAAATTCTAGCCTGAAACTGACAGGAGGGGTATAAATTAGCTAAAGTTGGAATTCGACTATCCACTATCTAACTCCTTTAACCTGACAAGAAGGTGCAGGAGTATAATCACTTAAACCACTGAATCTGACAACGTAACACTAAGGCTTGAACCCTAGTATGACCTAAGGAAAGCCCTAGGATAAAACTAACGAATCATCATTCTAAACATTGAGCAACTGTAACGACCCAGAATTTTTGATTAATTAAAATTTTTATATTTAATTGAATTTAAATATTAATAAGTGAAATTAAACAGTCGAATAAATTTTATTTCGAATAATTGGATTTAATTGGATAATTTAAATCGATAATTTAATAGTTGAAATTAAAGAAATAATTGAAAATTGGGATTAATATGATTAAAATTGATTTGTAAAATTTTATTTAGTCATATTGGAGTTATAACGATGTTATAGAACTTTTAAAATCGAATTAAAAGTTAATTTGTTAAAATTGAATATTTTAATATTTAAATCGACTAGTGAAAATAGCCATTTTTCAAACAGTCTCGGATTTCGACGAAACTAGTTTCATCGGATTCATAATGTGATATTATTGTAGGGTTTCAAATTTTATGTCAATCGGATTTACCGTTCGTCCGGAGCAAGCCAAAACGCATAGAAATTGGTTTAAATCGGTTTAATATAAAATTGATCGTTTATTGCCGTAACTCGCACAAATGATCGAATTAGCCTCCGAAACACGTTCCATTGTGTTCGGAACATGGGGTAAACCATAGAAATGCCAACTGACACGCTTCGTTTGGAGTTCGGAAAAATCCGGGATCAATAGTGTCGCGTATTTTTCTATAAAAGGACCTCAAATTCATTATTTTTCACAAACGCTAGGCTAAAACCTTCAGCCGCCTCCCACTATACCAATGGCCGAAAATTCATAACTTTCATCTCCAATTATCTTCAAATCCACCGATCAATTCAAGAAACTTCCTAAACGAAAGTTGTAGAGCACAATGCAATCTACAAATCCAACGGTTATGATCAGAAATAGTTGAGTAAATCGTCGGCAAAATGGTGATGAAGGCCGCATTTTCGCGAACGAAATACAACGCATGGGGGAGGCCAAGCTCTATGAGATTGTAGACAAAGGTGGAGCTTCGAATGGCGGTTCGTATGGCGGTGGTTTGATGAGCTCTCGATGCTCGTGGAAGCCGAGGTGATAAGCCCTAAATCATGAGCATGGGTTAGTTGCGTGCGTTCAAACCTGGAGATATGCTTTGAGGAAGAAAGGCTAAAACACGACCTAGATTTCATCACATGGGAATGCACGGCTCTGAATTGATCTAGCTTTAAAAATATTAAAGGAAATGTAAATTTATATTATATAAATTGTGTAAACTTCTAAAATGCATATCTCTTTCATACGAGGTCCGTTTTGGACGAAACGAATTGCGTTGGCTTCCTTTTGTCGAGCACTACGTAGTGGAACTAGATTGGAGTCATTTGGAGCTAGTTTGAATTTCGGGTAAAATTAAACGCGCGTTTAATTTTATTCGAAATAAAACGCGGAAACTGAATTGAAACCAAGGTGAGAACTTCTCACTCAATCGAATTGTTTCGATTTAAATTTTAAATAGTTAAATTTAAAATTGCTTGATTGTGTGATTGGATGGTAATTTGTTATCTATTGTGTTAAATAGACATTATAACGCCGTATATTAAGCGGAGGTTATTTATTAAAAACATATACCGCGATAATTCCAACTTGTATGGAATTGGTATTATATGTGTACTTGGAGTTGATTTTCCCGTATTATATAGCGGATGAGACCCTATTGCGCCGCATAACAGCGGATAGTATTTTTTAAATGCCATATACCACGATATTTCGTCTTGAAGCGAAATTGGTATTGTGCTAACATCTTTGGATGCAGGAAACAGGTTGGAGGGATCCAACTGGATTCCTCAAATAATTGAATTGGTTTCAATGTTGTGTGTTGATCTATTTATTGATCTATTTATAATCTGCGTGATTATCTTTGTGATTGGAATCGTTAAAGGCTAAATTTTAGCCGAATATATTTTGGTATCGTTAGATGTCGAAAATAATAAAATTCGATTTTTGAAAATTTAAGTTGAGAATTCATAATAAAATTTAATTTTGAAATTGATTCATTTTAAATAAATAAATGTTGAAATGTTTATGTTGTAAAAATTATGATTTTTGTGAAATATAACCGAAATGTGATTTTTGAAATAAGTAGTTAATTTATTTATAAAATGGTTTAAATTGGGATTTTTGAAGTATTATAAATGATTTAAAATAAAAAATTTATAAAATTGATATTTATAAATTAAAATATTGGAATTATAAAACAAGTTTTTATAAGTGTTAAAATGAAATGTAAATGGATTTCATAAGCGGATGAAATCTATAGATTTATAAATTGTGAAATTATAAAATGAATAGATTTTTGTGAAATAAAATATTTATAAGTAATTGACTTATAAAATGGATTTTGGCGTGTAAAAGGAATATGTAACGACCCAGGATTTTTATTAATTAAAATTTGAATATTTAATTAATTTTAAATATTAATAAGTGAATTTATAAGTCAAATAAATTTTTATTTGAATAATTGGATTTAATTGGATAATTAAATCGATAATTTAATACGTTAAATTATGGAAATAATTGAAAATTGAGTTAAATATGATTGAAAATGATTTGTAAAATTTTATTTTATCATATCGGAGTTAGAATGATATTTTAGAACTTTTAAAATCGAAATAAAAGTTAATCTGTGAAAATTAAATATTTTAATATTTAAATCGACTAGTGAAAATAGTCAATTTTTGAACAGTCTCAGAATTGGACGAAACCAGTTCCATTGGATCCGTAATAGTTAGTTATTACCGGATTTCAATTTTCGTGTCAATAGGAGTTATCGTTTGAGCGTAACAGCTCGAAACGCATCGAATTGTTTTTAATTTAAATTTGACGAGTTAAAATAGCCATTTTTCAAAAAGTCTCGGATTTCGACGAAACTAGTTTCATCGGATCCGTAATGTGATATTATTGTAAGGTTTCAAATTTCGTGTCAATTGGATTTACCGTTTGTTCGGTACAAATTAAAACGCCTAGAAAATCGCTTAAATCGGTTTAATTTAAATTGAGCGTTTACAGCCATAACTCGCACAGATGTCCGAATTAGCTTTCGAAACCTGTTCCATTGTGTCCGGAACGTGGGGTAAACCCTAGAAACGCTGGTTACGGCGCGTAAATCGGAGTTCGGAATTTCCGGGATGAATAGTGTCGTTCGAAATTCTATAAATAGACCAACACCTTCATAATTTTAAAAATAAAAATAAAAACCTAAATTATAACCCTAGCCGCCGTTCACCCCTTCAATGGCCAGAAATTGCTCTCACTTCTTCCCTCAATCATTCACAATCCGTTGACATTCACGCGAAGTGTTCAACACGGAAGTCGAAGAGCATGAAGAGAGCTAGAGATCTATACGGTTGAGATGATGTTTAGTTGACCAGAGGAGGAGCAAAGTGGGGCCGACTGTGCTAAGTTGCGCACGCAACTCGAGCATCAGATGAAGGCCGAGCTTCCTATGGTTGAGGCCGAGTATGGAGGGGGTTGAGCCCTTCGAGATGGCGGTGGTTTGATGTGGTTTCATCGAGTGTTGGAGGAGAAAAATCGAACCCTAGTTCAACGTGATGGGTTTGTATGTGCGTGCGTGTGTTCTGTAACGTGCGTGAGTTAGGAAGAAGGGGGGAGAGCCGTAGGATTGGGAATGAAGGGTGATGATGGGGGTATGTAAAAGAAATTTAAATAAATGTTATATAAAATCGTGTACAAACTTGTAAAAATCATAACTTTTTCATACGAGGTCGAAAACGCGCGAAACCAGTTGCGTTGGAATCGTATGGACGAGCACTACGCGATGAAATTGGATTGGAGTCGTTTGGAGTTAGTGAGAATTTTGGGTAAAATTAAACGTCCGTTTAATTTTATTCGAAATAAATCGCTAAAACGAAAATAAAACCAAGGTGAGAACTTCTCACTCAATCGAATTAGTTTCGATTTTATTTTAAATAGTTAGATTTAAAATATTTGAATGCATGTTTGAATGATGATTGTTATCTATTGATTGTTAAAATAGACATTATACGCCGTTAGTAAGCGGATGTTATTTAATAAAAACATATACCGCGAATATTTCATAAACAGTGAAATTGGTATTTCATATAATATCAATATATATATATATTGGCATATGTATATATTGGAGTTATTGATTTCCCGCATTTTTTGTTTAGCGGATGAGACCCTATTGCGCCGTTATTAAGCGGATAATATTTTAAATCCCATATACCGCGATAATTTCGTACTGGAGCGAAATTGGTATTGTGCTAATGTTTGTGAATGCAGGAAAACAGGTTGGAGGGATCCAACTGGATTCCTCAACAGTTTTTATTTGATTTCAGATATTTTGATATTTGATGGATTATCATATTGATATATGATATCGTTGTAGTCGTGATTGACTATTTGATGTGTAGCATCATTGGACCAAACTTTGAAAATTTAAAAATGATTTTTTTAAGTGATTTTTGAAAATATAAAATATTTTTGGAATTGATCCATTTTATATAAATAAACGTTATAATTTTTTTAAAGTTATAAAAATTATGATTTTTGGGAAAATATAGAAAAAAACTGATTTTTGAGAATATAATGCTAATGATTTTATAAAATAGTTTAATCGGGACTTTAGAATTTATTGTGAAAAGTCTAAATATAGGATTTATAAAATTTAATTATTTTATAAATCAAAATGGTAAAATTATAAAGGAGTTTAAATACGTTTTAAAAGAATAATATAAATTGAATTATATTAAGAGATTTATAAATGGATATTTATAAATTGAAATATTGACATTATAAAACGAGTTTTTACAAGTGTTTGAATGAAGTGAAAATGAATTTCATAATTGAATGAAATTTATAGAATTATAAACGGTGAGATTATAAATGGAATTTTATAAACAGTAGGTTTATAAAATTTATAAAGTGATTAAAAGAATGGTTTTGGATAAATAATTGAATCTTATAAGTTATAAGATTTATAATTATGAAGATCAAAGGAACGATTTTTGTGAACGAATGAATTATAAGTATTTAACTTATAATATGAACCTTTAGTTTATAATTGAGTTATAAATCGAATAGGTCAATAAAGAAAATTTATAAAAGGAAGTTGTTATAAAATAAATAGGAATGGGATTTATAAACGTTGTTTTATAAATTCGCAAATGACTTATGTTGATAAATAAATTGTTATAACTTATTAATGGAGTTATAGTCACCTTTTTGACTGTGAATAATCCTTTGAAATAAAATGAATAGAAGTGATGATATTTGTTAACATAGTATATTCACGTTTTTGAATAGTGAATAATATGTTAAAGGAAATGTTTAGAACGTGATATTTTAAACAGAATTAAAACGATCTAACGATGTTTTAAAATGTGTTGAGATTCGAAACCATAGATTTCAACATTCATTGTTGAAATAGACGTTTTCGAGGAATAAAAGGAAATAGTGGACTATAACACTGTTGTTATAGTAAATGATTTCCGAAAGGAAATGTTTTGTATAGTATTGGGATTTATATATCTATTTTAACTTCGAATCCCTATACTAGTGATTTTGGGTTGTCGTAACGATGTTTTACGTAACATTCGTTTTGGCCCAAATAAATATGTTTAAGAGAATGATTTCCTTAAAGAATGAAATATATACTTAATCTCGATTTAAGTATATTGAATGTTTTCCAAGTGTTGAAAATAAATAAAATTTGTGAATTACTTATGAATAAATAAGTATGGAAATGTTTTTCCAATATAAAGTGAATATTAGAGAATTTATCTTTTTGAAGATAAATTGAAAATGAATATTATAAATCGAATTGAAGTCGTATATTCATTAATACTTTGGAATGTAAATTCACTATTGAATTTATAAAAGAAAGTAGAATTGGTTTAAAAAAATAAATATTGATTTATTTTTGAAGTGTTGAAAATTATATATCTCGTGAAGATATTTTGGAAAATAAATAATTTGGAAAATTATTTGGAAACTGGTGATGTGTGCATATCCATTGATAGTTCAATAACCGACTATCAATATTTCCCTTTGAATGGGTAATTGATGTGATTTGATTGAATGTGAATGCCACACTTATTTTGAATAAGCGCTCACTATTCGGGTTAACCGGGAAAGGACCATGGGGTCGTATAACCCATTCCGAATATGTGATACGTCGTTATAATTGCATTGAAGATCGGTGTTGAAGACCCGGTATTTGCGAAAGCGATAGGATGACCTGTCGATTGTCTCTGCACTGAGTTGCAACGGTATAGAGACTCCCTAAGTGATGGGAAATCTGATCAGGATTGTGAATATCCGGATTGCAAGGACTTCTTTGTAAGTGCCTTCGGTTTTGTTCGAGCCCGGAACAGACTTGTATGGATTGTATGTCTGACATTACAAGTTGAGATATAAAGCCGATTTCTTTCAAATATATTTCTGTTGGTGGCGGAGAATTTATTCTTTTAGCTTAACACTCTTCTCTGAGACGTACGAGCTCAGAGGTTATATAGTTGAAGTTATCAGCGATATATTCCCAATTTGGTAATGTGACATGCTGAGTGATGCTGAAATGATCATTGTGTTGATTATTTGTGATAGGATCGTTTATTTGATCGTCTATCTTTGTGATCATCTCTATGATCATTTGTGACTCAAAGCATGGCTTTTGTATAAAGTATGTTTTTGTGGACGTGACTTCGTCGTGCCTCACACCCCGTGAATGGTCAAAACAGGAAAGATGCGGCAAGGTTATGAGGGGTAGCGTCCTTTAGGATGTGTCCATTTCCTTCTGGAAAAGGGTGGTATCATGGTATGGAGCCCAGATACTTACTCATGTTGAAAACACTTTGTTATGATTGTGTGAATTGATTACGAGCGCTCGGTGAAAGGTCCCAAAGGACCGGGGGATGGCATATTCGGTCAGTTGTTACTCAGTTAGGGGTAACCCGGCCTTGTGTTGGCAGAGATCCGGTTTGGTTCTCGGGGATGTCCATCCAGAGGCATTCTCATGTGGCAATGGGAAGTTCCTTGGCCTGATCATTCGTTGGAAATCCAATTCCCAATACGAAATTTGTACGGTATTAGTTGTAGAACCTGCCATTCACTTATGGTGGTCACCACTGTTTGGATGGTAGCTATAGTAGGCATACGATAATGGTCGTATGTTGGCTAAGATTTATATTCTACTTTCGAAATGAATTTTTTCTACACTATGCACTAGTAATAATATCAAATGTTCTTTTTAATGCGTATCAAGCATCTTTGACTATCATAAGGAGAAATCTCCTCCGATTCTGCGTTTGCATGTGTGTGTGTGCGGGAGGCCTTATGGTAGTCTCATTTTTAAAAGTATTGCGAATTAACTTTCAAAATATTCCTCTATTTTGATTTTAAAGATAAATAAACTGTTTTGAGTTCTCACACCAGTCACATGACTGACTTGGAGTTTATTGTTTTCCTTCCTAAACTCTGGGTGCCCACCAATTTTCACACGGGCAGTTAAGAGTTAGGTTTATCAGGATATTCTGGATATTCTGGAGTTGCTGGAGGCAAGATGGATGGCATGGCGTATTACTAGTATATAGTATTTCTTTTTCCGCTGCACTGTTTGTTGTTGTTGTTGTTGTACACTCTGATGATATGATGTAATGAAATGAAATGTATAAAATGTAATAACTGATATAGTTCTTTGTTTAAAGATTATTCATTTATTATTATATGTTGTTCCGCTGCGAATTGTGAGATTCTGTTGTTTTCTGTTCTGTTCCGTTCTATTCTCTTTTTCTTTCTATTTTAAAATGATCTATTTTCTTTCTGTTCTATTTTTCTATTCTCTCCTATGTGTTCTATATTCTATTCTCTTTCCTCTATGTTTTCTCTCCTCTCTATTTTCTACCTTCTTATCCCTTCTTCTTTCTTTTTCGTTTTCTTAAATTCTTTTTAAAAACCCTAACTATTCGGTTTTCCGGCAACGAAAAATCGAAAACGTTACAGAATATGGATACGATTTGTTAATAAAGTGATTTTATAAGTTGAAGTTGTTATAAAATATAAATGGAATTTATAAACGTTGTTTTATAAATCCAAAATCAACTTATTTTAATAAGTTTAATTATTGTAGCTTATTAAAGGAGATATATCCACGATTTTGAACGGTGAATAATCTTTTAAAAAATATATGTAGAAATGATAAATTTGGTAAATGAAGTATATTCACGATTTTGGACGATGAATAATATATTAAAGGAATATTTTGAGAAAGTGGTATTTTAAATAGAATTAAAACTATTTAAAGATGTTTTAAAATGTATTATGTATCGAAACCATAGATTTCAACAATTATTTGCGAAAAAGATGTTTCGAGAAATAGAAGGAAATTGTGGACTATAACACTGTTATTATAGTAAATGATTTCCGAAAGGCAATGTTTTGTATAGTATTGGGATTTATATATCTATCTTAATTTCGAATCCCCATACTAGTGATTTTAGGTTGTCGTAACGATGTTTTACGTAGCATTCGTTTTGACCCAAATAAACGTGTTTAAGTGAACGCCTTAAAGAATAAAATATATCCTTAATTTGAATTTAAGTATATTGAATATTTTCAAAATGTTGAAAATAAATAGATTGGTGAATTACTTATTATTAAATAAGTATGGAAATGTTTTTCCAATATGAAGTGAATGTTTGAGATTTTATCTTTTAAAGATAAATTGAAAATGAATATTAGAAATCGATTTAAAAATCGTATATTCATAGATATTTTGGAAATGTAAATTCAATATGGAATTTATAATAGAAAGGGAAATTTGTTTAAAAAATAAACATTGATTTATTTTTGAAGTGTGGAAATTAATTTACGGATTTGAAACGTAAATTCAATAAATCGGTAAGGATTTATTTAATTGGTTTAAATGAGCCATTTTGAAATGAAAGTTGTAAGGGTGTAAATTGATTTGAAATTGGTTTTCAAATGGTTGAAGTGTGGGATATATATCTTGTAAAGATATTTTTGGAAATAAATAATTTGGAAAATTATTGGAAATCGGGTGATGTTATGAATATTGATTGATAGTTAAATAACCGACTATCAATATTGACCATAGAATGGCTATTTGTTGTGAATTGGTTGAAATTGAATGCTACACTTATTTTTAAATTATTGCGCTCATTATTCGGATTACCCATTCCGAATAGTGATACGACGTAATGGATAGCATTGAAGACCAGTGGTGAAGACCGGGTATTTGTGAAAACGATAGGATGGCCTATCGATTGTCTCTGCACCGTTAGCTACGGTATAGAGATTTCCTTTGTGATGGGAAATTCGATCGGGATTGTGAATACCCGGATTGCAAGGGCTTCTTTTGAAGTGCCTTCGGTTCTGTTCGAACCTGGAACAGACTTGTATGGTTACGTGTCTGACATTACATTTTGAGATATAAAGCAGATTTCTTTCAAATACATTTCTGTTGGTGGAGGAGAATTTATTCTCTTAGCTTAACACCCTTCTCTGAGACGTACGCGCTTAGAGGTTATGTAGTTGAAGGTTATCAGTGATATATTCCAAATTTGGTAACGTGGTATGCTGAGTGTTGCTGTGTGATGATTATTTATTGATCATTTGTTGATCAAAGCGTGGCTTTGTGAAAAACGTAGCTTTGTGGACGAGACTTCGTCAGACCTCACTCCCCGGAAATGGTCAAAACAGGAATATGCGGCAAGGTTATGAGGGTCGCGCCCTTAAGGGTATGTCATTTCCTTCTGGAAAGGGTGGTATCATGGTATGGAGCCCATATACTTACTAATGTTGACACACTATATTTATTACTGTGTGATGTTGGTTATCGAGCGCTCGGATAAAGGTCCAAAGGGACCGGGGGATGGCATATTCGTGTAGTAGTTACCTAGTGACAAAGGTAACCCGATCTTGTGTTGGCAGAGAGCTGGTTAAGTTCTCGGGACGTCCCGCCAGAGGCGATCCCATGTGGCAGTAGGAAGTTCCTTAGCCTGACCATTTGTTGGAAATCCAAATAAAACAATACGCTCCTTGTACGGTTTTAGTTGTAGAACCTATCATTCACTTATGGTGGCGCCCCACTGTTTGGATGGTAGCTATAGTAGGCATAAGTACGGAATGCCTATGCTGGCTAAGATTTATATCTTTACTTTCGAAATTTTTTCTACACTATGCACTAGTAATAATATCAAATGTTTCTTTTTAATGCGTATCAAGCATCTTTGACTATCATAAGGAGAAATCTCCTCCGATTCTGCGTTTGCATTGTGTGTGTGTGCGGGAGGCCTTATGGTAGTCTCATTTTCTAAAAAGCATTGCGAATCTATTTTAAAATTATCCTGTTGTTTTTTTAAAGATAAACTGTTTTAAGTTCTCACACCAGTCCCATGACTGACTTGGAGTTTATTGTTTTCCTTCCTAAACTCTGGGTGCCCACAAATTTCCACACGGGCAGTCAAGAGTCAGGTTTGTCGGGATATTCTGGAATTCAGGAGTTGCTGGAGGCAAGCTGGATGGCATGGCGTATTCACTAGTATATAGTATTTCTTTTCCGCTGTTTGTTGTTGTACACTCTGATGATGTAATGTAAAGTGATGTAATGTAATAACTGATATAGTTCTTTGTTTAAAGATTATTCATTTATTTATTATATGTTGTTCCGCTACGATATGTGAAATTCTGATATTGTTTCTGTTCTGTTTCCATATTTCTTCTATCCTTTTCTTCTACCTCTTCTTCTTTAACCCTAACAATTCGGTTTTCCGTCATTCGATTATGCGGCATTTGATACAGTGGACGTACTAATGTCGGATTTTCGGAAGTCGAAAATCTCGAAATGTTACATTTGGTATCAGAGCCTATGGTTAAGCGGCAACCATGGCTCTGTTGGGTATTACTCATTAGAGATAGAGTCAGCAGTGCTCTAGAATGAGTATGAGTGTAATAATAGATACGAGTGCGTATTTGTTAGTGAATATAAATTGTTTAAATTGTGATGATTGGTTTGTTGAGTGGTATATGGATTTTGGTCAATACGAGTAATTAACGTCATTGATAGGGATCTCTAAACACTTGTGCAGAACAATTTGACACGATATTGTTTTAAAGCGGGTAATGAGACAATTTTGCCCAAAAATTATATTTTGATATAGAAGGAATAATTTTCTGAAAATATTATATATCCTTGGATGTTTGGTCGTTAATGAAATAATCAAATATAAGAAATTAGAGTTTGAAAGGGTTTATAACCAAATAAAATTCTATAAGTATGATTTATCCAAAGGAAGAATAACTAAATTTGATTTAAAACAGAATTTAATCCCGGGAATTTTGAAAGTGTTTTAAATGTAATGAAAACAAGGATTTTGGGATTTAAAACTCTTGGGAATGTTGAAATGTTTTCCAAAGTATTGAAGGAAACGATTGAATATTATTTTAGGAAATATTTTTAGAGGAAAATTGTTTTAAAATGAATTCGTGGAAGTGAGGAAGCACTGAACTCACTTCGGTCGCTGGAAAATAATCCTGATGATGATGGCCGCATCATTAGAATTCATTTTCGAGTTTCTAAAGTGATGGATTGCTTCCATAGGAAATTGGGTTTGAGTTGATTATAATTTCAAAAATGGTTTTGGAGTAAAAAACCGGGTAATTGAATTCTGGAAACTCTATCTAGATAATGTGAAAAGTTAAAATGAACCAACTATTGAACCTAGTAAGTGATGTTGATATTAATAGAATAAACAAATTAAGATGAATAAAACTTTTAATCCTAGAATTAAAGTTTAACTTGAATGAATGGAAGTGAATGAAAATATATTTGAATTTAACTTAAGATAAATTGAATAAAATTGGAATTTGAATTAAAATTGGATATAAAGTTGAAATATAAAATGACTGTAATTGAGAAATGGAAATTTAAGTTAAGTTAAACAAATGATATTTGAAATGGAATATAACTTAAGTGAAGTTGAATAAAGTTGATTTTGGTGTCAAAGTAAATTAATAAGGGAATTAATGAAATGAGGTCATTAAGAATATGCACTTGAGTTATATAAATGAAATTCAACCTTATATTGTTAAAGGAATTAGCAATTGAATTGATGAATGGATGAAATATTAATCAATCGAATGTAAAATAAATTGATATGGAATAATGAATGTAAGTGTAAATTCATTAAAATCTAATGAAGTTGAGAAATTGAATAAATTGAATGGAAGTCAATTTAATATGAACCAGTTGGAATTAAAAGTGTTAAACCAAATTGAATGTTGAAAGTAAATTAAATGAATTTGGTTGTATTGGATAAACTTTGGTTGTTAACTTGTTGTTGGTTGATTGAATAGAAATTCATATAAAATCGAATTGATAAATTGAAAGCTATATAATTTGATTTGAATGGAAAGTAAACTAACTTGAATGTAAATTAGTGAATGCAAACTAATGAAAATTAAATATGAATGAATGTTAGTAAATCCAATGTTAATAAATCAAATGTGATTTAAATTGGAAAACCAATTCATTGAATATTAATGAGAAGTGAATTTATTTTGATTTGGTTATGAATTGATTTGGATAGACAATGATTTGTTGGATGTTAATTGGATGATAGTTGTTTGATGGTTGCATTTGCTATGTTGGCACATGTAGTTGTTATGTTGCTATATGTTGTATATTGATGTTACTTTCATATATACATGTTACTCATGTTGTTTGTTGAGTGTTTAGTAGGTGCGGATTGCGCTTGCTTCACATTTAGAGCTCGCTTTCGCGCTATATTAGCCATATATGCTCGCTAATAATATATAAGGTACATATCTCGGATTACATACCGTACTTTTACACTTTTTTGCCTGTGGGATGCCTCATCACTTGATGAGATGTATGTTTGTGATATATATACTGTCATTTTTTTCTTCGGATCAAGCCGCGCAAAGGAGACTCTGGCGATTTTTTTCGAAAATTTAAGGCGTTAGAATATTTTTGTGAAAATTAGGAAATTTTTGAAAACTAAGTATGAATTGGAAAACTTAGTAAAGATTTTGTAAGAAGTTTAACTATGAATTTTGGAAAAGTTAAACACTTAAGAGATTTAAAAAAAAAATCCAATTTGAATGGTTTGTTTTGAAAAGTTAGTGGATTCTGTAACTTTTCTTACTTGGTAATTTCGAGGACGAAATTCTTTTAAGGGAGGAAGTTTGTAACGACCCAGAATTTTTGATTAATTAAAATTTGTATGTTTAATTGAATTTAAATATCAATAAGTGAAATTAAACAGTCGAATAAATTATATTTCGAATAATTGGATTTAATTGGATAATTTAAATCGGTAATTTAATAGTTGAAATTACAGAAACAATTGAAAATTGGGATTAATATGATTAAAAATGATTTGTAAAATTTTATTTGGTCATATTGGAGTTATAACGATGTTATAGAACTTCTAAAATCGAATTAAAAGTTAATTTGTTAAAATTGAATATTTTAATATTTAAATCGACTAGTGAAAATAGCCATTTTTCAAACAGTCTCGGATTTCGACGAAACTAGTTTCATCGGATCCGTAATGTGATATTATTGTAGGGTTTCAAATTTCGTGCCAATCGGATTTACCGTTTGTCCGGGGCAAGCCAAAACGCATAGAAATTGGTTTAAATCGGTTTAATATAAAATTGATCGTTTATTGCCGTAACTCGCATAGATGATCGAATTAGCCTCCGAAACACGTTCCATTGTGTTTGGAAAGCGGGATAAACCTTAGAAATGCCAACCGACACGCTTCGTTTGGAGTTGGGAAAAATACGGGATCAATAGTGTCGCGTATTTTTCTATAAAAGGACCTCAAATTCATTATTTTGCACAAACCCTTGGTTAAAACCTTCAGCCGCCTCCCACTATACCAATGGCCGAAAATTCATAACTTTCATCTCCAATTATCTTCAAATCCAAGAAACTTCCTAAACGAAAGTTGTAGAGCACAATGCAATCTACAAATCCAACGGTTATGATCAGAAATAGTTGAGTAAATCGTTGGCAAAATGGTGATGAAGGCCGCGTTTTCGTGCACAAAATACGATGCATGGGGGTGGCCGAGCTCTATGAGATTGTAGCCGAAGGTGGAGCTTCGAATGGCGGTTCGTATGGCGGTGGTTTGATGAGCTCTCGATGCTCGTGGAAGCCGAGTTGATAAGCCCTAAATCATGAGCATGGGTTGGTTGCGTGCGTTCAAACCTGGAGATACGCTTTGGGGAAGAAAGGCTAAAACACGGCCTAGATTTCATCATATGGGAATGCACGGCTCTGAATTGATCTAGGTTTTAAAATATTAAAGGAAATGTAAATTTATATTATATAAATTGTGTAAACTTCTAAAATGCATATCTCTTTCATACGAGGTCCGTTTTGGACGAAACGAATTGCGTTGGCTTCATTTTGTCGAGCACTACGTAGTGGAACTGGATTGGAGTCATTTGGAGCTAGTTTGAATTTCGGGTAAAGTTAAACGCGCGTTTAATTTTATTCGAAATAAAACGCGGAAACTGAATTAAAACCAAGGTGAGAACTTCTCACTCAATCGAATTGTTTCGATTTAAATTTTAAATAGTTAAATTTAAAATTGATTGATTGTGTGATTGGATGGTAATTTGTTATCTATTGTGCTAAATAGACATTATAACGCCGTATATTAAGCGGAGGTTATTTATTAAAAACATATACCGCGATAATTCCAACTTGTATGGAATTGGTATTATATATGTACTTGGAGTTGATTTTCCCGCATTATATAGCGAATGAGACCCTATTGTGCCGCATAATAACGGATAGTATTTTTTAAATCCCATATACCGCGATATTTCGTCTTGAAGCGAAATTGGTATTGTGCTAACATCTTTGGATGCAGGAAACAGATTGGAGGGATCCAACTGGATTCCTCAAATAATTGATTTGGTTTCAATATTGTGTGTTGATCTATTTATTGATCTATTTATAATCTGCGTGATTATCTTTGTGATTGGAATCGTTAAAGGCTAAATTTTAGCCGAATATATTTTGGTATCGTTAGATGCCAAAAATAAATAAAATTCGATTTTTGAAAATTTAAGTTGAGAATTCATAATAAAAATTAATTTTGAAATTGATTCATTTTAAATAAATAAACGTTGAAATGTTTATGTTATAAAAATTATGATTTTTGTGAAATATAACCGAAATGTGATTTTTGAAATAAGTAGTTAATTTATTTATAAATGGTTTAAATTGGGATTTTTGAAGTATTATAAATGATTTAAAATAAAAAATTTATAAAATTGATATTTATAAATTAAAATATTGGAATTATAAAACATGTTTTTATAAGTGTTAAAATGAAATGTAAATGGATTTCATAAGTGGATGAAATCTATAGATTTATAAATTGTGAAATTATAAAATGAATAGACTTTTGTAAAATAAAATATTTATAAGTAATTGACTTATAAACTGGATTTTGGCGTGTAAAAGGAATATGGATAGGATTTGTTAATAAAGTGATTTTATAAGTTGAAGTTGTTATAAAATATAAATGGAATTTATAAACGTTGTTTTATAAATCCAAAATCGACTTATTTTAATAAGTTTAATTATTGTAGCTTATTAAAGGAGATATATCCACGATTTTGAACGGTGAATAATCCTTTAAAAAAAAATGTAGAAATGATAAATTTGGTAAATGAAGTATATTCACGATTTTGGACGATGAATAATATATTAAAGGAATATTTTGAGAAAGTGGTATTTGAAATAGAATTAAAACTATTTAAAGATGTTTTAAAATGTATTAAGTATCGAAACCATAGATTTCAACAATTATTGTTGAAAAAGATGTTTCGAGAAATAGAACGAAATGGTGGACTATAACACTGTTATTATAGTAAATGATTTCCGAAAGGCAAAGTTTTGCATAGTATTGGGATTTATATATCTATCTTAATTTCGAATCCCCATACTAGTGATTTTGGGTTGTCGTAACGATGTTTTATAGAACATGGTTTTGACCCAAATAAATGTGTTTAAGTGAACGTTTTCCTTAAAGAATAAAATATATACTTAATTTGAATTTAAGTATATTGAATATTTTCAAAATGTTGAAAATAAATAAATTTGTGAATTACTTATTATTAAATAAGTATGGAAATGTTTTTCCAATATGAAGTGAATGTTTGAGATTTTATCTTTTAAAGATAAATTGAAAATGAATATCAGAAATCGATTTAAAAATCGTATATTCATAGATATTTTGGAAATGTAAATTCAATATGGAATTTATAAAAGAAAGGGAAATTTGTTTAAAAAAATAAACATTGATTTATTTTTGAAGTGTGGAAATTAATTTACGGATTTGAAACGTAAATTTAATAAATCGGTAAGGAATTATTTAATTGGTTTAAATGAACCATTTTGAAATGAAAGGTGTAAGGGTGTAAATTGATTTGAAATTGGTTTTCAAATGGTTTAAGTGTGGGATATATATCTTGTAAAGATATTTTTGGAAATAAATAATTTGGAAAATTATTGGAAATCGGGTGATGTTGTGAATATTGATTGATAGTTAAATAACCGACTATCAATATTGACCCTAGAATGGCTATTTGTTGTAAATTGGTTGAAATTGAATGCTAGACTTATTTTTAAATTATGGCGCTCGTTATTCGGATTACCCATTCCGAATAGTGATACGATGTAATGGATAGTATTGAAGACCGGTGATGAAGACCGGGTATTTGTGAAAACGATAAGATGAACTATCGATTGTCTCTGCACCGTTAGCTACGGTATGGAGATTTCCTTTGTGATGGGAAATTCGATAGGGATTGTGAATACCCGGATTGCAAGGGCTTCTTTTGAAGTGCCTTCGGTTCTGTTCGAACCCGGAACAGACTTGTATGGTTACGTGTCTGACATTACATTTTGAGATATAAAGCAGATTTCTTTCAAATACATTTCTGTTGGTGGTGGAGAATTTATTCTCTTAGCTTAACACCCTTCTCTGAGACGTACGCGCTTAAAGTTTATGTAGTTGAAGGTTATCAGCGATATATTCCCAATTTGGTAATGTGGCATGCTGAGTGTTGATGTGTGATGATTATTTATTGATCATTTGTTGATCAAAGCGTGGCTTTGTGAAAAGCGTAGCTTTGTGGACAAGACTTCGTCAGACCTCACTCCCCGGAAATGGTCAAAACACGAATATGTGGCAAGGTCATGAGGGTCGCGGCCTTTAGGGTATGTCATTTCCTTCTGGAAAGGGTGGTATCGTGGTATAGAGCCCAGATGCTTACTCATGTTGACACACTATATTTATTACTGTATGATGTTGGTTATCGAGCGCTCGGATAAAGGTCCAAAGGGACCGGGGGATGGCATATTCGTGTAGTAGTTACCTTGTGACAAAGGTAACCCGGTATTGTGTTGGCAGAGAGCTAGTTAAATTCTCGGGACGTCCCGCCAGAGGCGATCCCATGTGGCAGTAGGAAGTTCCTTAGCCTGACCATTTGTAGGAAAACCAAATAAAACAATGCGCACCTTGTACGGTTTTAGTTGTAGAACCTATCATTCACTTATGGTGGCGGCCCACTGTTTGGATGGTAGCTGGTAGCTATTGTAGGCATAAATGCGGAATGCCTATGCTGGCTAAGATTTATATCTTTACTTTCAAAATTTTTTCTACACTATGCACTAGTAATAATATCAAATGTTTCTTTTTACTGCGTATCAAGCATCTTTGACTATCATAAGGAGAAATCTCCTCCGATTCTGCGTTTGCATTGTGTGTGTGTGCGGGAGGCCTTATGGTAGTCTCATTTTCTAAAAAGCATTGCGAATCTATTTTAAAATTATCCTGTTGTTTTTTTAAAGATAAACTGTTTTAAGTTCTCACACCAGTCCCATGACTGACTCAGAGTTTATTGTTTTGCTTCCTAAACTCTGGGTGCCCATAAATTTCCATACGGGCAGTCAAGAGTCAGGTTTGTCAGGATATTCTGGAATTCAGGAGTTGCTGGAGGCAAGCTGGATGGCATGGCGTATTCACTAGTATATAGTATTCATTTTCCGCTGTTTGTTGTTGTACACTCTGATGATGTAATGTAAAGTGATGTAATGTAATAACTGATATAGTTCTTTGTTTAAAGATTATTCATTTATTTATTATATGTTGTTCCCCTGCGATATGTGAAATTCTGATATTGTTTCTGTTCTGTTTCCTTATTTCTTCTATCCTTTTCTTCTACCTCTTCTTCTTTAACCCTAACAATTAGGTTTTCCGGCATTCGATTATGCGGCATTTGATATAGTGGACGTACTGATGTCGGATTTTCGGAAGTCGAAAATCTTGAAATGTTACAGCAACGAATTACTGTACATTGAACGGAAAATTTAATAGCTCAACTAATTAAGCAAATTCACATAAAAGTTTGACAAAAGTAAAAAAACTTTACTTACATAAGCTTAGAAAGTCAAGTACAAGTATTGACAGCAAAAGATGAAAAATGGTGCCGATCCCCTACAAATTTAGCCAATAAAACCAGAAGATTTGGGAGCACAAGTACACACAAAAAATCACTTTCTCCTTGGCTTCCTCTTCTTTTTCATGGAATTGAGAGAGATTTCACTAGAACTTTCCCTACTCCTTTTCTCTCCTCCCTTCTGGCTTCCATAGCCTTTTGCAGTAGTAGGCTAGGTTGAACCAGTAGGTGCAACTTTAGAAATTTCTAGTTGGGAAGTGGAAACATCCACAGTTTCTCTAGGCAAAACAATGGAGATGGGAGAGGGAATGATCTCCATTTTCTCTTGCTTGATTTTTGTCTCAAGAGCAATGTCTGCCCTAAGTTTTTGTGCCATTTCATGCATCAATGTGCCTAACAAGGATTAGAAAGCTCCAATAATCACAATGTCATCATCAACGGAAATCCCATGACGTGGATCGTTTTCTTCCCTCAACAAAGCATCCACCCAGTGCCTCATCCAACATTAAAGCTTCCTCTTTCAAAATATCTTGGGTTGTTGTCGAAGCTATGACAACAGTGGACTCCATTGTTGGCACTTAAGGTCTGGTTGGAATTCTTGAGGAAGAGGTAGAACTATAGTAAACGGATCTAAAGCTAGAGAAACATAACTGAAGAAATTAGATATATTGACTAGGGACACTCTAGCATTCTAAAGAACTAGTGAGTTTAATCAAATACCTTCTCCGGATTGGTCTCTTATATGAGTCGGAGTGCCACCGGAACCTTCTACTATAATCATAAAAAGAAAATTGGATGTGGCAATATGCTTCTTCTTCGAATTGCAACCAAGTTCGATAGAAGAATTCATAGTGTTAATCGAAATAGCCTGGGTCATCAGATTCTAGTCATCTGGGACATTGTGTGACACGGATCTAGAACCTTCACTACATTCAAGTCAAAAGGCTTTGGCATGCTCCTTTGGAGTATAGTTTGGGTTTTAAGTAGAACTTTAGGTTCATCGCCCAGTAGAATTTTGCCTACTATCCTCATCGAATCAACTTATTCAGTGCCGAGAGCCTCTTTCTCCTCTTGAAAAAGATGCTCCTAAGCAAGTACAAGATGGTAAGGGTAGGCTCCTCGAAGCCACTCCAAATTTCTATGCTTTAGGACGTTGTAGTTGTAAAGAATAAGTAGTAGGTCTATTTCTTCCATAACCTTCTCCATGGCCTTTTCTTTCACAGCCTCCGCTTCTTGTTTAAGAAGGCATCAATATCTTTGGCCTTTTCAATGGTCGGGTCGCTTTCATGCCTGATGGTAACCAATTCATCATAGGTATCCTGATCGATTTTCTACGCTTCCTCTTTATCTATGGATTCATGCTCAAATTCAATTTCGTACTCGACTGCACTACTTTGGGCTGCATCCCTTTCTAACATCAATTTACGGTTCTGACGATGAAGCGCTTCAACCTCAACCAAGTTCCTGGACTTCTAATCCTCGAATGCCTTGATGGTTGTTTCTGTTTTCTCTCGGCATCTGCCTGTGATCTCCTTGAAGATTCTAACTCATTATTTATAGTTTCGATGATCCGTCTGTCCTGGGCCTCTTGGCATTTCAACATCTCAATCTCTGCCATTCTCTTCCAAGATACTTTAGAAATCCTCTCCGTCGCTCTCATCCACTGATTATACTGCTTGTGAAAATCATTCACACAATCCATGGTCATTTGCTAGACTTTTAAGGAACTTTCTTAAGATTAGGTGCAAAGAAAAATCCATTGAGACATACATTTGGAAAATCTAATTCAAGTTGGGTCATACCAGCGGTGGCGTCAATTTGTTGACCTTCGGTGACAACTTGGGTGTCAACACTTTCTTTACCCAGCCTTTGGTGAACACCATGCTTACTATGATGTCAACGATCGCTGGATCACTAAGGACGAGATAAAACAATAGTCTGTGAAGAAACTGAAGTTGAAGAAACTGAAGTGGAAGGGGGACCATGATAGGTGTCAATAAGAGGAACGTTGTTACGACAATCTTGTTGCCTTTCAGAATCTTTAATGGGAGGAGATTTAGATTTGGATCGATGCTTGTCATGGCAAGATCTGTCTCTATCACCTCTACTCTGGTAATCCCGATCCTGGCTAGAGCGATAGCTACGATCATATTCACGACAATTGCCTTTGCGGTATGAGCCCGAACAAGAACCAAGATTTCGGCGTGATATAGAGACTGAATCATGTGCTTCTTCCTCATCATATTTTCTACAAAGAAAGACAAAGAATTAATCAGCACTAAGTATTGAAGGACACAAGATAAGTTCAGTGCAATATTGTGAAGTGCACGCGAATATGCGTGTCCTTGTGTCCCCCAACGGACCACTTATTTAAACTTTACTGGCAGGAGCAACATCTCCACTAGTGGTATGAGGGATTCCAACCGTAGCTCTGGAAGGAGACTCTGATGTACCGATGCTCATGTCAGTAAAATGAAAGATATCAATGTCATTAGATATTAAAAGATTGGATATTGCCTCAAATGTTTCATCCAGATGCTCTGAAGATTGAGCAATGGATCAATCAGAATAACCCGAGGGTTGATGGAAAGCCTGGGCTATTTGAAGAGGTGTTTCTTAGGGAACATGCAAATGAGCTCCTTCCTTTTTCTTTTTTGAGAGAGGTGGGGATATGAGGTTTGCGAAGTTCTAGTTGTAGCTATGAAACTAGAACCTACCTCATCACCATTGATGTCGTCACCCTTGTCTCCCTCCGCATCTTTATCGGTAGCTTCTTGAGCCCTCTCAATTAGGGCCACGACAGCATCAGTCTGATGGCCTTTATCATCATCTGCATTTTGCTGCTCACTCACTATAACTCAAGTTGTGATAGATAGCCCTATGCGACGACCCTCTTCCATCAGGAAATAGGTAATAAAGCAGTCATCAGTAAGAAGTTTCTTAGTGTCTCCATCTTCGGATGGAACTTTTTTAGTGCGAAGACCGCGTCTATGTATTATTTTCCATCAGGTCATGGATAAGAACCAATAAAACCAGAAAACTTGCTTAATTAAGGATACGATCTGGACACAAGCACTTAAGAAATTAAGCAAGAAATAATACTTATGTCCTTCTAACCACCATCTGGAAAAGTTAGGCGGGTAAGGAATATAAAACCACTCACTTTTAATAGTGCTCAACTTGTTCCAAATACCAATTAAAATTAGGCACTGCTTGGCCGACTCGAGGAATGTAAATGAAAGGCTTCCCTTTCATCATCTGAAGGTGAAAAGAAATCAAATGCCTTTAGGAGTTGGACGAGAAAATAAAACTCCATAAATGCCATATAAGTACGGTTAAGCAAGGGATTGTTGGAAAGGCGGATTACAGATCTTAAGGCTGGATTAATGCTAGAGGGAAGAGAATAGTGTTTAATGGATTTTATGGAATTTTTGAAATCTTTTCAAATTAAACACAAAAGGATGCAATTCATAAACATAGAGGAACTAGACACACATGCAAATAGTAAATAAAAGTAGTAAAGGAACGAACATACCAGAATTTTATATTGGTTCGAAGTTACCCTACATCCAGTCCCACACAATTTCTTGTGCATATTTCTTTTCAAATATAATGTCGATGTTACAACCTCGATTTTAAGGCTATGAAATACAACCTCCTATCTCTGAATTCTGGGCAAACTCTCTTGATTTAACCAGGTTACAAGGTAACCTAATTGATTTATGGGCTACAATCACACCCAATTGATTTACGGGCCAAAATCACACCATTTCCAATCACACTTTGACAGAAAGAGACTCAATAAACTTCGATATTTGATTACAAATCATTCTATAAATATGAGTAGCACTGGGAACTTTGAGAGAGAGTGACAAAGAATCAAACTAGAGACGATCGAGTTTCATTCACTTAGGATTTTCCTAGAGTTTTGTTAAAACATTTGAAATATAAGAGAATATTTGAGTGGAGAAGAAGGAGTGAAGAAATGAAGAAAAACTAACTTAAAATTCGTTGAGAACAACTGGTATATATAAAAGAACAATGGTCACGTCCAATTTCGAAAGGTTATGACGAATAGACACTTTTTTTGAAAATTTGAAATTTGAAATCTACGGCTACCATGTCAACATGGGGGGTATAGGGATGCCAACATGCCTATGTTATTTTTGAAAATTGATTTTGCTTTAGAATGATTTCTAATGTAAAACTTTCTAAAAAAATTTCTAAACTTTGTAAACCATTTTGAATATAGTTTAAACTTATAAAAGAGTTTTAAAAAGTAGTCTTAAAATATATAATCTGCAATATAAAAGTAATACCAAAACTAAGTATAGGCTTCTTTAAAATAATTTTTTAGATTTAAAGCTAAACTATTAAAATCAAGAGATAGTTTAAAAAACAAGAGATGACTTTTAAAAAGATAGTTTTTAGAAAAATAGTTAAAATAAATTATTTTGAATATTTCGTGGATTCCATTGCACTAGAGAAGTTCCTGGGTTCTATCCCATTAAAGAGGTTGTGGGTTCTATCCCACTATTAAAGCGAGAAGGTGGGCTACATTCCACAATTAAAATCCGAATAAAGATTTTACTACTATTATAAAGTTTTAACATAATTCTAGACTTTACTACTTATCTTGATATTTTGAACTCTTGATACTCATGAGTCTTCAGTCTTGATTTCTTCAATCTTGAATTCGTTAGTCTTAAATTTCTATACTGGATAGTCTTCATTCTCAGTACCTGCATATACATACCCTACATATACATATATATCTAGACAGGAATATTATTATTTATATTTTATAATAAGTCGTAAGATTGTTGTCATCAAAATCATCATCTCAGGAACTAACAATCCCCCCTCTTTGACGATGACAACCTTTATTTCTAAAACGATTCTACTTCGACCCACCCTTATTCCAACAACTCCCCCTTAATCTAAGCTTATCTAACCTATTTTATAATTCTCCCCCTTTGTCATCAACAAAAACTAATCCTAAACTACATAACCCCCCCTAAATCTTGTACTGTAGCATGATATATGATAATAACACAATATAGTAGAATGTAAATCAGATAGATAATAATATTAGTAAAATATAGTAAGATAAATATAAGAGATATGAATACTTTAAACATAATCAATCAATATATACATCATGTTCTTACCAAACCAAACCACGCTCAATCATATATTACACACCATATTCAAATCAATTCAAACCATACTAATCCAAACCAAATCAAATCAAATAACTTAAACCAAATCAAAGTAAATCAAACCACATATGTCAAATCAAACATTTCTTGGAAATTGAACCCATCATTCTTCACCGAAGATAGGATCTGCCTTTATAGCATTCCATTCTCCCTTATCTTTGTTCAAAGTTCCTTCTAGATTCGCTTCAGGTTCTCCTTTGCTGAAGGCAGAGATCATCCATCGAATGGCATCGAAGTCCTTTCTTGTTCCTTTATCATCTCCATATGGCTTAACTCTAAGTGTCGTTGATTATGAAGGATAAAAGTAAGTATGTTATTCAAGGAATTGAGAGTTTTTTCAAGATTCTCACTTAGATTATGAATAGGAGAGACTATTTTTTGATAAAATATGAAGAAATTTAATGGAAAATATAGAGAATTGAAAGTATGCATTTTTTTGGAATAAATAGGTATTTAAAGAGTTAGAAAATCATTTGAAATGAAAAAACACAAGGCAGTTATGTCAATTTCAATTTTAAAACAAAAATAGTTTCTGTCCATTACATGTCGCAATTTGCTTTGTTTCTTTATATTATGTACAAGTCAATATATATAAACTTATATAATATAATAACAAGCATTCCGGAGATATTTTAGAGCTAACAAACTAAAATAAAGGATTTTCATTGATAATTTTAGTTAAAATTACATAGAAGGATACATAACAATAACTAAAGAGAGATACAAATTAATACAACATGAAATGAAACTAGTATTAGTTAGAGGATGATGAAGATGATGATAATCCAAGCTTGCGACTCACTTTCCCAAAGAACTTGTCCATTTTGGTGGAAATCTTGTCCAACTTTTTACTAATGGATCTTTTGAGAATCCGTTGGTTTTCCATGATAATATTTTGGTTCTTGAGAAGCGTTTTTTGGATGGATTGGTAGGAGTGATAAGGTATTCGATGCTTTCCAATGATGTCTCTTCCTCCTCCTCTCCCTTCCATTCCTCCTTCTCCTCCCCTTCCTCCTTCTCCTCCCCTTCCTCCTTCTCCTCCTCTTCTTCTTCCCTCTCTTCATGAGCCAATCTCTCGTCTTTTCGGCAAATGTTTTATATGGTTGAAACAGAAGTGGAATTCCGATGAGAGAGATGTTAGCATGGTTAAACAATTTTCTAGAAATGAAGTCCTCTCTCTTATAATCAACATCAAAGTAGCTGAAAATCCAAGTGAGGTAAATTGCATGCTATAAATTGTTTTCACCTAAAGTAAAATTTTGGGACGAAGTTGATCCAAAATCCTTCGTGCCCAATTTACGTCATAGTGCCCAAAAATAGCAAAAAGAGCCTTACAAAATTTTAAGATCGGGTGATTGAAATTTCCTGATCTTGGAGTTATGGTATGATGCAAAACAAGGTTTACAATTCTAGCTTTAGGGCGGAAATTTCGATTATAAACTCAAAGTTATCATCACCTTCAAAAATGTGATGAAATGTCTCACAATCATGTTCATCAATTTTAAAATCCAAAAGATCCATTCCCGTATACTTACGACCAAGAATGTTACCCAAAATCTCACTATTTAAAACAATATGTGTTCATTTAACGCTACTCCACACTTCTCCTTCATTTCCTTCATGAAAACCATGATTCAAATTTGCGTAAAACATTTTGACAAGATTTGGAACAAGAAAAATCATTTTGAGAATCATCAATCAAGCTAAGAATTTGATTCTCTTCGAAAAGAACATTGACCTCATATGAAGGAAAATCACTAAAGATAGAAAATTTTCCCGTATGAACCTTTCCAAAATGTGACGACCCGGAATTTTGAACATTTGAAATTGAAATATTTGATTGATTTTAAATATTTGGAAATTGGTTTAGCTTGAATTTCAAATTTAACTATGGATTTGGCAATTAAATTATTTAATTTAATTTATTGAACTTGGGTAAAAATTTGAATCTTCAGTTTTAAGCTGATTAAAAATATTTTTAAAGGCTTGAAAAATCTATAATGATAATACTGAAGATAATGGAAGCTTCAAAATTAAATTTGGAAATGATTTGTTTAGATGTGGAATTATATCTTTTAAATCGATATTTAAAAATAGCCTTCTGACGTACAGTCTCGGAATTCGATGAAACCAGTTCCATTGGATCCGTAATAGTGTATTATTATCAGATTTCAATTTATGTAGCATTCGGAGTTTTCATGTGGCCATACGATAAATAAACGTGTCGAAATTTAATTGAAAATTCAATATAATAACTGGATCCAGAAAGCTATCTTCTCCATACGATCGAATTTGGCATTGAAACCTTTTCTTTTCCATTGCGTTCAGAACAAAGGTTTAACATTATAAACGCCTGGCGGCATGCTTCGATTGGAGATCGAGATTTTGAGTTGCGCAATTTGAAACGATTTAAAATTCGAATTTAAATTTAACTGTTTAATATATATGTTTAATTTAACGATATTTTCACAAGGAAAAAATTCTACACGTTTCATCATTTTAAACATTTGTCAAATTTTTGAGACACGCGTCGTTTAATAAGATAACAAATATAAACAAATCAAAGTCGAGCCTTTCCCTATTCAAACCAAGCAGAGAAAAGAAATCGACGCTCCTCACTTTTCTTTTTCTTTCTTCCCTAATTTCTGAAATCATGGCCGATTCTAATAACAAAACAATGTCAGATTAGCGAAATTCAAATCGATTTTGACTCAGGAATATAGACGCGGGCCATTGCGACTCAAAGACGCATGAAGCAATGATGCACGCAAAGCAGAAGTGGCAGTGACGAGATGCGATTGGAATCGCGTGATGATGTTGCGATTTGAGGAGGCAATTTCGAGGCAGAAGTAAAGGAGGGCAAAGCCAAGGCGGCGCGCGTGAGTTTGGAACGGAGGCTGATACTCGAGCAGCGCGAGGTGAAGGTGTTCACGAGGTGCAGATGGTCATGGCTTACTATTTGGGTGCTCGCGATTGTTTCGGTACAGTAAGTTATTTAGCTTTTTGAAATTTTCAATTTGATTTAATCTGAAAAAAAATGTAGTTTTCAATTTTATATGCATGAAGAGAATATGATGTTTATAGTGAAAAGATTTTTTTTACTGTTGTTTATTTAAAGAAAATATAAATAAGTATTCATATATAAAATTTCAGACTTAGTTTTAGATATTTAAAATAATGAATTACGGTGAATAATTAGTTTAATTAACTCATTTAATTATTTTTACCAAAGATTATTTAAAAAGGGAATTTTTGGTTTAAAATTAAATGAATAAATCATTGGTTAATTAAATTTATCCAATAGGAATATAAATTGTTCGATTTGTTCGAATATTAATTAAATCATGTAATTGTTGTACAAGGTCTAAAACTGTGAAGAAACAAGTCGTAAGGGAAATGGATTGCAAAATAAAAGCAAAGGTGAGATCTTCTCACTCAATCGGATTTTCCGATTTAAGTTTAAATAGTTAAATTTAAAATTATTGATTGTGCGCTTAGATGATAAATTATTATCAATTGTGTTGGATTAGACCCTATGCGCCGCATAATAGCGGAGGATATTATATAAACCCATATACCATGATATTCCACCTCGAAGTGGAATTGGAATTATATATGTATTTGGAGTGATTGATTTCCCGCATTATATAGCGGATGAGACACTATACGCCGCATTATAGCGGATGATATTATATAAATCCTATATACCGCAATATTCCACCTCGAAGTGGAATTGGTATTTAGTTGTTATGTTAACATCTGTGGATCCAGGGAAATAGGTTAGAGGGATCCAACTGGATTCCTCGAACATTTGAATTTGTTTCATATGTTGTGTGTTGATTTAATTATAATCTCAATATGATTATATGTGTGATTAAAATTGTTGTAGGGTATGGTTTGGCCGATTTTATTTTTGGTATCGTAAGATACCAGAAATATGAAACTTATTTTAAGGAATTGAATAAATTTAAAAGAAGAAATTTAAATGGGTAAAGATTGGATTTTGAAATCTTATCGGATTAATTCCAAAATATGGGAAAGAAAACATAATGAAGGGATTTTAAGTATTATTGTTTAATAGCCGAAGAATATATTTAAAATACAGATTTTAAATAGTTTTGAAAGAGATAAAGGAATTTATTTTAAAAGGGAATAAATTTAGAGATCACATTTTGGAATTTGATTTGGTGTTGAAAGTAAATGTTTGGAAATCGATTTGAGTATCATATATCAATGGATATTTGGAAATTCAAATTCACAATGGGAATTTATAAGTAAAGGGAAATTTGTTTTAAAAATAAATATCAGTTTATTTTTAAAGGTGTGGGGAGAAATTTACAGATTTAGAATGTAAATTAAAATAAATCGAGAAAGATTTATAAATTGATTTGAATGAACCATTTTGAAATGGGAAGTGTATTTTTCCTAGAAAGCCGAGTATGATTTCAAAGTAGCCTATAAATTGAAATTTTTTAGGGACGGTTTTAGAAAGGATACTTTGCATAAATTATTTTTTTAAGCTACTTTCAAATCTTTAAAGTAAAGATTTATTTAATTAATTATAAAAGGGATTATTTTAAATATTAAAAGTGATACTTGATTTAGAAAATGGACATTTAAATAGTTATACCCTATCTACTAATTTTATTTTAAAATTAGTTTGGATTTGAAGTTTTAGATGAGATATTGGTATAATGTTTTCAAAGCTAATATTTAAAATAAGTGTTTAAAAATAGTTTTTATTTTAAATATTTTTAAGTATATATGTTTGGATAAATAATTTATATTATTTTAAAGTATTTGAACTCGGCAGATTTTCAGTGGAAATGAATAAATATTTGAAAATGTATTCCGCGTAAGGAAAAGTGATTTGAAATTTGTTTTCAAAGTATTGAAATGTGGAAAATGATTTGGAATTTGTTATCAAAGGATTGAAATGTGGAAAGTAGTTTGAAATTTGTTTTCAAATGGTTGAAGTGTGAAATATATCTTACGAAGATATTTTAAAAATAAATAATTGGGGAAAATTATTTAAATCTGGTAATTGTTGTGAATGTTGATCGATAGTTAAATAACCGACTATTAATATTTTCCTTTAAACGATGTTTGAATTTCGATGCGACCGGGGGTCGGATTCCAAATGGATATTCGAAAACCACATCGAATCTTTGTGATAGTTATGGATCTTTTGTTTAAAAGATCAAAGTGGAAATTTGTTGTGATTTATTTGAAATTAGAATGTAACATTTATTTCTAAAATAAGCGCTCGTTATTCAGATTTGCCGGAAGAGGACTTTGTGTCATAAAACCCATTCCGAATAATGATACGACGAAATGAGATTGCATTTGAAGATGGTGTTGAAGACCGGGTATTTTTGAAAACAAAAGGATTACCTGTAAAATGTCTCTGCACTGTGTTGCTCCAGTATAGAGATTTTTATCACCCTTTGTGATGGGGATTCCAGACGTGATTAGTGAATATTCGGATTGCAGGGGCTTCTTTGACGTGCCTTCGGTTCCATTCGATCCCGGAACAAACTTGTATGGATGTGTTTTTGACATTACACTTTGAGATATAAAGCTAGTTTCTATCAAATACATTTCTGTTGGTGGCGGAGAATTTATTCTCTAAGCTTAACACCCTTCTCTGAAACGTACGAGCTCGGAGGTTATGTAGTTGATGGTTACTAGTGACACATTCCCAATTTGGTAATGTGGCATACGAAGTGCTGCTGATCATTTGTTGATCGAAGCATAGTTTGTAAAAAGTGTAGCTTTGTGGACGAGACTTCGTCGGACCTCACACCCCGGAAATGGTCGAAACAGGAAGAATACGGCAAGGTTATGAGGGTCACGCCCTTTTGGGTATGTCATTTCCTTCTGGAAAAATGTGGTATCATGGTATGGAGCCCAGATACTTAACTTATGTGGTTGCTATAAATTTATTACTTTGTAGTTGTTGCTTGTGGTTGAGGATCCTCGGATAAAGCTCGCTAACGACTGGGGGATGACATACTCGTGTAGCAGTTACCTAGTTACAGAGGTAACCTGGCCTTGTGTTGGCAGAGAGCGGGTTAAGTCCTCAGGGCGTCCCTCAAGAGCATACCCATGTGGCAATAGGAATTTCCTTCGCCTGACTATTTATTGGAAATCCAAAGAAACAATACGCGCCTTATATGGTTTTCGTTGTATAACCTGCCATGGAATGTGGCGGTAACCTGCTATTGAACATGGTAGCTATAGTAGGCATAAGTGCGAAATGTCTATGCTGGCTAAGATTAATATTATACTTTCAAAAGGTTTTCCACACTATGCACTAACAATAATATTATTAAAAAGTATTTTGCGTATCAAGCATGTTTGACAATCATAAGGAGAATCTCCTCCAATTGTGCGCTTGCATTTTGTGTGTGCGGGAGGCCTTATGGTAGTTTCATTTTCCAAAAGCATAGCCGATTTCTTTTCCTTTCTTTGTGAAAATAACTATTTTTAAGATCTCATACCAATCCCCATGACTAAGCTTGCTTAATACAAAGTGATAGAGGGTTCTCGCTTTGCTTTTGGTGGCGAACGGGAGACTCTTACCCCTACATGTCCCCGGGGAGGGGTTGGTTAACGATTAGGTGAAGAAGTCGAAAGGCTGGCCGTAAAAGCAAGTTCAAGGTACCATTGTATGCCACGGTGGGGCTGGGATGGTTGAAAAGCCTACCAGTCGAGAGTGGCCGCTGTCGATGGTTGAAAATCCTAGGTCGTTACAATTTTGGTATCAGAGCAATTGGTTAAGCGACAACCTTGGCTCTGGTGGGGAATACTCATTAGAGATAGAGTCGGTAGTACTCTAGAATGAGTTGAGTGTAATAATAGATATGAGCGCGTATTTGTTAGTGAATATAAAAATTGTTTTATATTTTGTTGACTTATCGGTTGAGTGTTTATAGATTCTGGTCGGTGCAGTCTAGCTAACTGTGTCGATAGGAGTTTCTAAACTCTTAAACGAGGTAAACCTACACAATATTGTTTTAAAATCGGGAAAATGAGATAATTTAACCCAAACTATTTTTGTATAGAAAAGAAATAATTTTCCGTAAATTATATGGTTGCTTGGATGTTAGGAGATGATAGTATTGCATTATTATCATTATCAAATAAGAAATTGAAATACATAACCAAAGGTTAGGAAATAAATTCATATACGAATGAAATTTATAAATATAAATTGTAAATGTGATTTATAATTTGAAATAGAATTCCATAGAAATATTTGAAAGAATTTGAAAGGTTTTGAAAATTCTGGAGATTTGGAGAAGTTTAAATCCCTTTTGAGTTTGAAAAATAATTTTCAAAGGTTTTGGAAAAATGTTTTTGAAGGGTTAAAAGCACCAAACTCTTTTCGATTGCTGGAAAATAATTCCGATGATGATCGCGACATCGTTGGTGTTCATTTTCGAGTTTCTAAGAGAGGAAATGCAGCCAAATTATTTTAAAATTGAAGTTGTTTGGAAAACTGGGGTTGGTTTTGGGAATTCAAAAGATGATTTGAATTGATTTCAAAAATGGTTTTGGAAAAGATGGAAAGACTCTGGAATCTTATTAAAAATAGTTATGGAATAATAAATAAGTTTGAAAACTTAGAAAATTCAGATTTAAACTGAAATTAACGTGAGTTAATTTGAACAAAGGTGAATTTTAGAAGTTTAATAAACTAAAATGATTGGAATAAAATCTATTAAGGTGGAAAATAAAATTTTGAATGAATAAATGAATTTACAATTGCAAGTAAATAAAAGTGAAATTAAATGTTGAAATTCATTTCGAATTTGTAAGTAAATAGAACTGGAATTGGAATTGAATTTGATTTGTGATAAAGAAAGCAAAGTGCTGAAATAAAATTAGTAAGTGAAACTAATTGAAGAAATGACAAATTAAAATTTGGCTTGAAATAAATTCAATTCAGTAATTACAAATGAAAGGTAAATTGAATTATATGAAATTGGAATTCAGCTTGAATAAAAGTATAGACAAACCAAAATGGTGAAGTGAAATAATATAGGGATTATGTAAAATACTTGTATCAAACTTAAGAAAACGAATGATGAAATTCTTAAGTAAATTTGGTATTGAAAATATTCAAAGTTAATAATTGAGTGAAGATTAAACTGGGAATTGTGAAATGGTAATTGTGAAACGGCAAACTCTGGATATGGATTTTCGGTTGATTATGGAAATTCTCTATCATAGTTTGTGGCTATGCAAGGAGGATGACGTTTTCTGATCAAGAAACCAGATCAGAGTCCGCATTAGGAGATCGGGTGGACGATACTAGTTCGGAAGTGAAATTGTGTGATCGAGTGAGCGATCGAATTTGGTATTGCATACGAATGATATAAGTGTATCGTACGTACTTGAATGAATTAAATATTGAAATTTCGTAAAGAAATGTATGAAATGGTTTTGAACGTTGTGATTAGACATTATTGTTAAGAAAGATATACAGGTGATATAAAGAAAATGGAATTGGGATTTTGATTTTGAAGATAAATTTGAATTGTCCAAAAAGTTTTGTATTTAAATTTCAGTATGAAATTTGATAATTTTCTTGTCTAGCCACTTGGCGTTTTGTTTTCTTTTGAAATCTGGAGGCCCGTTGTGGCATTTTGTAGTCGTACCGAGCCAGCCGCGCAAAGGAGACTCTGGCGAAATTTTTCGAAAATTTAGGGAGTTGGAAAATTTTTTAGAAATTTTTTGATAATTTAAAATTTGAATTTGAATTTAAATTGTTGAGAAAACAATGCTGTTTGGAATCTATGGAAGATTTCAGAAAGTTAGTTAAAATGATAATTGGTCTCTAATAAAAAGATTTGTTTTGGGCAAGTTGTTGAAAACTATTTGGATTGGGAAAATGATAAACGGGTTAAGGATCATTCTTCTTTACTAGTAATTTCGGGACGAAATTCTTTTAAGGGGGAAAGGATGTGACGACCCTGAATTTTGAACATTTGAAATTGAAATACTTGATTGATTTTAAATATTTAGAAATTGTTTTGCTTGAATTTCAAATTTAACTATGAATTTGGCAATTAAATTATTTAATTTATTGAACTTGAGTAAAAATTTGAATCTTCAGTTTTAAGCTGATTAAAAATACTTTTAAAGGCTTGAAAAATCTATAATGATAATACTAAAGATAGTGGAAGCTTCAGAATTAAATTTGGAAATGATTTGTTTAGTTTTGGAATTATATCATTTAAATCGATATTTAAAATAGCCTTTCGGGGTACAGTCTCGGAATTTGAGGAAACAAGTTCTATTGGATCCGCGATAGTGTATTATTATCGGATTTCAATTTCCGTAGCATTCGGAGTTATCGTGTGACCATATGATAATTAAACGCGCTGAAATTCAATCGAAAATTCAATATAATAATTGGATCCAAAAAGCTATCTTCTCCATACGATCGAATTTGGCCTTGAAACCTTTTCCATTGCGTTCGGAATAGGGGTTTAACATTACAAATGTCTGGCGGCACGCTTCGAATGGAGACTGAAATTTTGAGTTGCGTAATTTGAAACGATTTAAAATTCGAATTTAAATTTAACTATTTAATATATGTTTTTAATTAAGTGATATTTTCATAAGGAAAAAATTCTACACGTTTCATCATCTTAAACATTTGTCAAATTTTTGAGACAAGCGTCCTTTAATAGGATAAAAAAATGTAACAAATCAAAGCCGAGCCTTTCCCTTATTCAAACCAAGCAGAGAAAAGAAATCGGTCCTCCTCACTTTTCTTTTTCTTTCTTCCCTGATTTCGTAAATCATGGCCGATTCTAATAATAAAAAAAGTCAGATAGCGAAATTCAAATCGAGTTCGACTCAGGAATATAGGCGCGGGTCATTGCGACTCGAAGACGGGTGAATAAATGATGTGCGCAAAGCTGGAGTGGCAGTGACAAGACATGGGTGGAATCGTGTGATAATGTCGCGATTTGAGGAGGCGATTTCAAGGCAGTAGTAAAGGAGGGCGAAGCCAAGGCGGTGCGCGTGAGTTTGGATCGGAGGCTCGTACTCGAGCAGCGCGAGGTGAAGGCGTTCGCGAGGCACAGGTGGTGATGGCGTTCGATCTGGGTGCTCGCGATTGTTTCGGTACAGTAAGGTATTTAGCTTTTTCAAATTTTCAATTTGATTTAATCTAGAAAAAAATATATGCAGTTTTCAATTTTAGATGCATGCAGAGAATATAATGTTTATAGTGAATTATTTTTTAGTGTTGTTTATTTATAGAAAATAAAAATAAGTATACATATATAAAATTTCATATTAAGTTTTAGATATTTAAAATAATGAATTATGGTGAATAATTAGTTTAATTAACTTATTTAATTATTTTTACCAAAGATTATTTAAAAAGGAAATTTTTGGTTTAAAATTAAATTAATAAAATCATTGGTTAATTAAATTTATCCAATAGGAATTTGAATTATTCGATTTGTTCGAATATTAATTAAATCATATAATTGTTGTACAAGGTCTAAAACTGTGAAGAAACAAGTCGTAGGGGAAGTGGATTGCAAAATAAAAGCAAAGGTGAGAAGTTCTCACTTAGTCGGATTTTCCGATTTAATTTTAAATAGTTAAATTTAAAATTGTTGATTGTGCGCTTGGATGATAAATTATTATCAATTGTATTGTATTAGACCCTATGCGTCGCATAGTAGCGGAGGATATTATATAAACACATATACCGCGATATTCCCCCTCCTAGTGGAATTAGTATTATATATGTATTTGGAGTGATTGATTTCCCGCATTATATAGCGGATGAGACACTATGCACCGCATAATAGCGGATGATATTATATAAATCCCATATACCGCGATATTCCACCTCGAAGTGGAATTGGTATTTGATTGTTGTGCTAACATCTGTGGATGCAAGGAAACAGGTTGGAGGGTTCCAACTGGATTCCTCAAACATTTTAATTTGTTTCATATGTTGTGTGTTGCTTTAATTATAATCTAAGTATGATTATATGTGTGATTGAAAATTGTTGTAGGCTATGGTTTGGCTGATTTTATTTTTGGTATCGTAAGGTACCAGAAATATGAAATTTATTTTAGGCAATTGAATAAATTTAAAAGAAGAAATTTAAAGGGGTAAAGATTGAATTTTGAAATCTTATCGGATTAATTCCAAAATATGGGAAAGAAAACTTAATGAAGGGTTTTAAGTAATATTGTTTGATAGTTGATGACTTTATTTAAAATACGGATTTTAAATAGTTTTGAAAGAGATAAAGGAATTTATTTTAAAAGGGAATAAATTTAGAAATCAAATTTGGAATTTGATTCGGTGTTGAATGTAAATATTGGGAAATCGATTTGAGTATCGTATATCAATGGATATTTGGAAATTTAAATTCACAATGGGAATTTATAAGTAAAGAGAAATTTGTTTTAAAAATAAATATCAGTTTATTTTTAAAGGTGTGGAAAGAAATTTACAGATTTGGAATGTAAATTAGAAATAAATCGAGAAAGATTTATAAATTGATTTGAATGAACCATTTTGAAATGGGAAGTGTATTTTTCCTGGAAAGCCGAGTATGATTTCAAAGTAGCCTATAAATTGAAATTTTTTAGGGATGGTTTTAGAAAGGATACTTTGGATAAATTATTTTCTTAAGCTAGTTGCAAATCTTTAAAGTAAAGATTTATTTAATTAATTATAGAAGGGATTATTTTAAAGATTAAAATTGATATTTGATTTAGAAAATGGACATTTAAATAGTTATACCCAATCTACTAATTTTATTTTAAAATTAGTTTGGATTTGAAGTTTTATATGAGATATTGGTATGTTTTCATAGCTAATATTTAAAATAAGTGTTTAAAAATAGTTTTTATTTTAAATATTTCCAAGTATATATGTTTGGATAAGTAATTTAAATTATTTTAAAGTATTTGAACTCGGTAGATTTTCAGTTGAAATGAATAAATATTTGAAAAGTATTCCGCGTAAGGAAAAGTGATTTGAAATTTATTTTCAAAGGAATGAAATGTGGAAAGTAATTTGAAATTTGTTTACAAATGGTTGAAGTGTGAAATATATCTTGCGAAGACATTTTAAAAATAAATAATTGAAGAAAATTATTTAAATCTAGTAAATGTTGTGAATGTTGATTGGTAGTTAAATAACCGACTACCAATATTTTCCTTTAAACGACATTTGAATTTTGATGCGACCGGGGGTCGGATTCCAAATGGATATTCAAAAACCACATCGAATCTTTGTGGTAGTGATGGATCTTTTGTTTAAAAGATCAAAGTGGAAATTTGTTATGATTTATTTGAAACCTGAATGTAACACTTATTTTTAAAATAAGCGCTCGTTATTCGGATTAGTCGGGAGAGGACTTTGTGTCATAAAACCCATTCTGAATAATGGTACGACGAAAAAAGTTTGCATTTGAAGATGTTGTTGAAGACCGGGTATTTTCGAAAACGAAAGGATTAACTATCGAATGTCTCTGCACTGGGTTGCTCCGGTATAGAGATTTTATCACCATTTGTGATGGGGATTCCGGACGTGATTAGTGAATATCCGTATTGCAAGGGCTTCTTTGAAGTGCCTTCGGTTCCGTTCGGTCCCGGAACGGAATTGTATGGATGTGTGTCTGACATTACGCTTTGAGATGTAAAGCTGGTTTCTATCGAATATATTTCTGTTGGTGGCGGAGAATTTATTCTCTTAGCTTAACACCCTTCTCTAAGAGGTACGAGCTTAGAGGTTATGTAGTTGATGGTTACTAGTGGTACATTCCCAATTTGGTAATGTGGCATACGAAATGCTGCTAACCATTTGTTGATTGAAGCATGACTTTGTGAAAAGTGTAGCTTTGTGGATGAGACTTTGTCAGACCTCACACCCCGGAAATGGTCGAAACAGGAAGAATGCGGCAAGGTTATGAGGGTCGCGCCCTTTAGGGTATGTCATTTCCTTATGGAAAAGGGTGGTATCATGGTTTGGAGCCTAGATACTTAACTTATGTGGCTGCTGCAAATTTATTACTTTGTGGTTGTTTCTTTGTGGTTGAGGATCCTCAGATAAAGGTCGCTAACGACCGGGGATGGCATAATCGTGTAGCAGTTACCTAGTTACAGAGGTAACCCGGCCTTGTGTTGGCAGAGAGTTGGTTAAGTTCTCGGTGCATCCCTCCAGAGGCATACACATGTGGCAATAGGAAGTTCCTTACCTGACCATTTGTTGGAAATCCAAAGAAACAATCGTCCCCTATACGGTTTTAGTTGTATAACCTACCATGGAATGTAGCGGTAACCTGCTATTGAACATGGTAGCTATAGTAGGCATAAGTGCGAAATGTCTGTGCCGGCTAAGATTAATATTATACTTTCAAAATGTTTTCCACACTATGCACTTATAAAAATATTATTAAAAATGATTTTGCGTATCAAGCATGTTTGGCTATCATAAGGAGAAATCTCCTCCAATTGTGCGCTTGCATTGTGTGTGTGCGGAGAGGCGTTATGGTAGTTTCATTTTCCAAAAGCATAGCGGATTTCTTTTCCTTTCTTTGTGAAAATAACTATTTTTAAGATCTTACACCAGTTTCATGACTGGCCTAGAATTTATTGTTCCCTTTCTAAATTCTGGGTGCCCATAATTTTCCACACGGGCAGCCTAGAGTTAGGTTATCATTATTTTGGAGCAATGTCAAGAAGTTGCTGTGGAGATCTGGAGTTCAAGCTGGATGGCGAGACGTATCACTTATACTATGTAGTGTCCGTTGCGTTTGAATTGGTGCAATTCAAAATTTCTATGTAAGCAAGTTAAAATAACTGCCAGTGTTTGTATTGTGTCGTTGTAAACTCTGATGATGTATGTATAAACTGATATAGTTCTGTTGTTTTAGAGATTATTCATTTATCTATTATATTTGTTCCGCTGCGAAATGTGTGATTCTGTTATTGTTTCTATTTCTTCTTCAATCTTCTTCTATCTTCTTCTTCTCTAAACCCTAACGGTTCGGCTTTCCGCCATTCGTCTGTTCGGCATTTGATACAGTGGACGTATTGATGTCGACTTTCGAAACTCAAAAAATTGGGTCGTTACACAAAATTTACATAGCTATTGTAAGCTTTGATAGCTTCTGGATCATTATAGAGGAACTCTTTGGTGGCCTTGGACTGTCTCATGATGGATGAAGTGCTTGAGGAAGCCATTTTTGAAGAAGGTAGAGAGCTTGGGAGTTTGAAAGAGAGTTTGGATTTTGAAATGAAAGTGAAAAATAGGACAAAGTTAAGGAGATAAATAGATATCTAAGAGCCATGTTCAAAGTTTTGTATTGGTGTAAAGGAGGAGGGAAATTCAAAGTTTTGTATTAAAATTTGAACTTCAAATTTCTGGCAGGGATGTCGACATGAGGGGTAGGGTCATGTCGACATGGGTCCTCTAAATCATGTGACTTATTTTACTACTTATTTTAATATCTATATCTATATATCCTATAATTTAATTTATATTTTATCGAAAATAATATTAAATATAATAACACTTTAATATTAATATTTTCATATTAAAATAATATTATTTTGAAAAATCAAAATTTTAAATTCTAATAACAAGCAATTTCAAAATATGCAAACAACCAAACATTCATATAAGCAATTTCAATCAATATAATTTAAATGCGTACCTATTTTTAGATCTATAATTCTGAGATCACCAGACTCGTGAATAGCTGTAAAGCACATATTTGAATTTTTCGTCTCTTGATTTTCTTCACTAGAGGATGAGTTTGAATCATCTAGTTAGCAGTATATGCTCTTTTTTTTAATGAATCATTACTTGGAGAAAATTTCTGTTTATACGGATGCGGGCAATCTCTTTTTAAGTGGCCTGGCTCATCACAATTGTAGCATCTGACGTTCTTTTGAGTTTCATTACTATTTCCAGAATTTTGTGGTCATTTCCCTTGTAATAATTGATCTTTCTGTATTTCAGAAAGTTTCTAAAATTCCTAGTCATCAAGGTTATTTCTTCATCGTGATCACTATTTGAGTCTGAACCATAAGTTATTGAATTGAACGCTATTGACTTCTTTACTGAGGCCTTGCTTTCTCTTCTGCATTTATACTTCACATGACATCGAATTCCCAATCAATTCGTCAATTTTCAGAGTACTAATATCATTAGCCTATTCTATTGCTGGAGTCTTTTGATCCCATTCCAGAGAGAGTGAATTTAGAATTTTTCTAACTTGATCTTCTTCATAAAAGTTCTTTCCTAATGTAGTTAGTGAGTTCATAATGTCTTAAAACCTACCGTACATGTTTGAAATGAACTCATTTGGATTCATCTTGAATAATTGAAACTGATTGGTCAAGATAGATATTTTGGTCTGTTTAACTTTGCTTGTTCCTTCATGAGTAACTTGCACAGTTTCCAGATCTCATATGAAGACTTACAGACAGACACTCTATTAACCTCATTCCTATCAAGTGAACAAAATAGAATATTCATGGCTTTGGAATTGTTTTATGCGACAGTCTTATGCTCAGTAGTCCACTGTGTAAAATTAGTAGATTCAATGTACTCAGTTTGTGAGATATTCCAAGTGTCTAATCCAATTGGCTGTAAATAGATTTTCATCCTACATGCCCAATATGCGTAGTTACTGTCATTATAAAGTGATGGTACGGTACTAGGCTGGCCCCGGCCTCTACAAATGATCTAGTGATAGTTTTGACATTACAGTGTTGGCAACCATTTGAAAACTTTTAAAAATCAAATTATGAAAACTTTGAAAACCAATGCTCCGATACCAAATGTTGGAAATGCGGATTACGGATCTTATGGTTGGATTAACACTAGAGGGGGTGAATAGCGTTTAATGGATTTTATGGAATTTTTAAAATCTTTTCAAATTAAACACAAACAGATGCAATTTATAAATACAGAGACAATCACAGAACCAGACACAGATGCAAATAGTAAATGAAAGAACTAAAGGAAATAACTCGCTAGAATTTTAGACTAGTTCAGAGTTACCCGATATCTAGTCCCATACAATTTCTTGTGCAGATTTCTTTTCAAATATAATGTCGACATTACAACCTTGATTTCAAGGCCATGAGATACACCCTCCTGTCTCCGAGTCTAGGGAAAACTCTCTTGATTTAACTAGGCTACAAGATCACCTAATTGATTTACGGGCGATAGTCACACCTAATTGGTTTACGGCCCACAATCACACCGTTTTCAATGAGAGAGACTCGATACACTTCGATCTTTCAATCTTTGATTACAATTGATCCTATAACTCTGAATAGCACTGATATCTTCGAGAGAGAGTGGTAGAGAATCAAACTAGAGACTATCAAGTTCGATTCACTTAGGATTTTGGTAGAGTTTTATTAAAACATATGAAATCTAAGAGAATATTAGAGTGGAGAAGAATGAGTGAAGAAATGAAGAAAAACTAACTTAAAATTCATTGAAAATAATTGGTATATATAGGAGAACAACGGTCATGTCCACTTACAAAAGGTTATGATGAATAGACACTTCTTATGAGAATTTGAAATTTGAAATCTATGGCAGCCATGTCGACATAGGGGGTATAGCGATGTCGACATGCCTATGTTATTTTTGAAAATTGGTTTTTCTTTAAAATGTTTTCTATTCTAAAACTTGTCAAAACAATTTCTAAATTTGCAAACCTTTTGAATATAGTTTAAACTTATAAAAGAGTTTTAGAAAGTAATCTTAAAATGTATGATCTATAATATAAAAGTAATATTAAAACTAGGTATAAAATTCATTAAAATATCCTTTTTTAGATTTAAAGCTAAAATATTAAAATCAAGGGATAGTTTAAAAAAAACAAGAGATGACTTCTAAAAGGATAGTTTTCGAAAAAATAGTTAAAATAAATTATTTTAAATATTTATTGGGTTCCATTCCACTAGAGAAGGTCATGGATTCCATCTCACTAAAGAGGCCGTGGGCTCCATCCTACTATTAAAGTGAGAATGTGGATTCCATGCCATAATTAAAACTCGAATATAGGTTTTAGTGCTATTATGAGGTTTTAAATAAATCTAGACTTTATTACTTATTTTGATATCTTGAACTCTTGAAATTTTGATTTCCATGAGTCTTCGGTATTGATTTCTTCATTCTTGAATTCGTCAGTCTTGAATCTATATACTGTATAGTCTTCATTCTCAGTACTTGCATATACACACACACACACACACACACACCCTACATATACATATATATCTAGACAAGAATATTAGTATTTATATTTTATAACAAGTCCTAAGGTTATCGTCATCAAAACCATCATCTCAGGAACTAACAGGAATAGTCATTTATATGTAGTTGTGCAGATGCTAACCTCACATGATATAGCATCTCTTGGATAAAGGAAATGAAGGGTGGGACGCACCCTGCTGAACACATGAACTTGTTGCCTACAGTGAACCACACAGGGACATGTGAGCTCTGTCATTCCGGGACTGGATTCGTACGTTGTCAAATGAAATCTCAAGTCTAGTACAACTTCTGTGAAGGTAGGATTCATTAATTTTCGAAGCCACAGAATCCTCCTAATCTTCCAAAAATATCGCATCTTTTAAAATGTCGTGAGCAGGGTCTATCACTTCTGTTATAAGGGCAGGAACGACAGGGAAAAGGTCGGGTAATGGAAAGGAAATTTTTGGTTTTTTAGCTTGATTTTCGGGGGAAATTCTATCGAAGGCAATTGCAAAGCTTGATTCGATACTAGTACTATTAAGTTTTGAAGGTTGTCCAAAAGACATGGCAGCTAAACGGCCCAAGCATTTGGAACCCAAGACTACTAAACTCATTAGATAATAATCATTAGATAAAATAACCTATTTCCCCTCGTGCAAAGTGTATACTAGTGCAAAGTGGTGCAGTGTCGTGCAATGTGATGAAAAATAGTTCAAAATTAAAAATTATGACTATGATGAGACTCTAATGTTCTACTGGGGAGACCGTCATTGCTGACCATCTCAATCGGTTCACTACGTCATTGTTTAAGGATTCAGTCTAAGCATCAAGATCAGTTGTTGGCATATTGTCGTATTCTGCATTCAGGAGTGAATGAGCTTTGAAAATTTGTCCAATGCATCGGCAACGAATATAAATATGCAGAAGATTATTCAAGTTCATTCCACAGATCGATTGTCATATACCTCTGAATATCCGATCCATTTCATATGCAAGTCATGTACGACCATTCAAGCGTTCAAGGATGAAGCTCGTCACAAAGTTCTAATTAAAATTTGAGGATTTTAAGTATGTTCATCTAGGTTAAACCAACAACTGATCCAAAATTATGTTACGACCAATCGATCCTAATGTGCATAAATGATTGTTTCTGCATAATCATTTTACAATCGGTCATTCTCCAATTGACCGTTGTGATCGATTCAACCTATGACTCTGATTCCACACTTTGCTTCAATTCAAAACTCCAAACACTGATCAAAAAATGACCGACCAAAATCCTACCAGAAAATGATCGATCAGTGAGGACCAGACATTTTACACTTTACAACATAAATTTGCTAGAAACGATTGGTAACGATCCACTTACTAGAACTCCAGAAATGATCAAATAAAATCGATCTTCCACCCTCAACCACTAAAGCAAACGAGCTGTACCATCATGATCGTTTCGATCGCTCCATCACCATCTTCAAAAAACTTGTCGTTGTCTTCCATTTTAAAACGCAAATGCCACCGCAATTCCATGACTTACCTTAACCAACACGACTCGCCACAAATGTCCACCCATAAAAATCGAAACGAAAAGGATCAAACCTACCAATGTATAAAAGTGGAAGACGAAGGTATCTAATTATGATGCTAGATCTAAGGTGATGGAGGAGGTGATGGTGGATATAGTGAAGGAGTTTACTACATTAGGAGATGGATGATGTTTGGAAAATGGTTTTCAATCCGAAGAGCTAGATCAGAAGTGAAAGGGAGGAAAATGATGGGGTTTACTTTTTTCTTGGTTTGGTTAGTAAATTCTTTCTAATGAAATCAGGAGGGAAAGTAATCTACGATCCAAATATATATATATATATATATAAAAGAGTAAGCCGAACCAACAAAGCCTGTAGTTCAATCGAACGGCCAAACCAAGAAATGATCAGATGCAATTGTTTTATGGTGAAGGTATATCGATCCTTCTTTTTAGTACGCAGTGCAATTTGCTCGTTTAATGTATACTTGGATCATGTACGATCCAAAAGTAATGTCTTTGGAATGATTCATTATTTTTTTAGAAAAAAATGAATAGAGAAGAGAGGAGAGAATGATTGGGCATGAACCAGTCTTTAATGAATTTGACCCGATCCTTGTTAAAAATGGATCAAGTATGATCCATTCACCTAGTGGATTCATGACAACCCATGTTAAAAAAATGCAAATGATTGAATTGCATTCCACCGAATTGGCAATGACCAGTAAGTGTACAAATGCATTCAGGAGCCAATGACAAGAATGTGAATATGAACGTGCACGTATGCATCCCAATAATTTGATTTCTTGAAATCGATAGAAATTGAATTCTCACCTGGAGTTATCATAGAAAGAACCGTATCAGATAACCGAGGCCTACTAGCTCAATGGAACCGAGCACGGATATTGATTGGCAAATTATAATCTAGAATTTATGCTATTGGAAATCAATCAATCGTCAAGTCAAACAGAAAGAGGTGTGACTCTTCAAGGAAAACAATTCATCGAAGGGATAATTAATATTCAAAAAACTGGATGGATTATTTTCTGATGACTCTAACTTGCATCGACTCAAAGCACATCATGTTTAAACAAGACATACTTTGAGGGGAAAGTATTATCCAGCCTTTTGGCCTGGCTATGTTTGGATTGGCTAGACAAGTTAGACTCGATTGTCATCAGGACTGTAAAATCATATTAATAAGCACAAAGCTAAGAGATCAGGCACAGATGATAATTTAAAGCAGTGGTGATGTGAAATCAGAATATAGACTCAGTAGAGTGATAAAAGTATGAAAGTTTACCATTTACTGGAAATGGATTGAGTACGATCCATAATCACCAATTATGGATCGTATTATATCGATATTACAGTTCAACTCAGTGGGAAATGATCGATATCTCAAAATATACAAGTCGAATATATATGAAACTTTGGGAACATCAATATATCGAAAATTAGAGCCCACCATGTTGATCGCATGCCAAAACGAGCCTATAGAATGATCGATACCAATCATTATTATAAAAGACATGGGATTCGTGATCGTTAGCTGTGATGCCCCACCCCGAGACCCACATTAACAAAGAGTATTACTGGGTCATACTATCTGCTAATGCAAAGAATAAGGCTGGATAGGAGCGACCATCTATAGCCTTGTCTTAAATATCTATTGAATACGTCGACAATGCCATTTGTTCCCGATTCAAGTGGATCAACATATCCAATAAATACTTAATACAAAGCCATAGGTGGCTATAGGATCTATCCGAACAAAATACAGTAACTCAAATGTAAAACACATCACAGAATAGCAGATAATCCCATAGATACATACATACACAGATACATCACAAAGTATACAAAATGATACATCACATATGTGGTATGACGACCACAGTACAAACACGAGTCAAAAGAATATACATATCAGAGTAGCAAACCAAAAAGGACTAAACAAAAAGCAACAACAAAAAGAGCTAGCAGAATAGTCCATGCAGAAGCAGAATAGGCCAAGTCCAAAAGTACCTAACCTGAAACACCTAGGTCTGACCCGAGTATAAAATACACGGGTCAATCTAGCTAAATGAATCAGTATAAGGTGATAGCGGAATAATAGAGCATAGTGATGTTCTTCTTAAACAAGAAGAAACAATAAGAAAGTTAACCATAGACATATGGAGGATACGCATCATGTATGGCATATATAATCACATTAGGTGATAGAATGTGATTGCTTCAATAAGCATAAAACACAAAGGAGACGAAAAATCTCATGAATCACTAAAATGTAGCATGCCTCATATCATTGGCAATCATAAATCAAATAAGAATGGTTTAGGGAATAATTTAATGTAAACTCCTAAAAGAGTATTCCCAAACCCGCCATGTCGGCAACTCTAAGGAAAACATAAGAAAAAGCCATCTTGACATAAGCCATAAGGAAAATGTCAACAAAGAGCTAAAAATCTCATACAACGCCAAAAGGCCAATCTCATAAATAGCGCCAATAGGCAATCTCAATATACATATACGCCAAAAGGCAAATCTCAACACGCCAGTGTAGGCAATGAAAACCTCAAAAGAACTCCCAAGAGTCCAAATTCCCGAAGTAATCGCCACCGAATGGTTCAAAGGACCTATTCCAAAATGACGACATACAAGGGTAAAAATCATCTCAAAAAGGTTTTGCACGTGCTAGTTTTGCCAAGTACTGTTTCACATAATAGGTACCTCGTCCAAAGGCAAACGTCAAAAGACAAATACGTCGCAATGGCAAATACGCCGCAATGGAAAACGTCCGAAGACAAATACGCCAGAATGGCAAACGTCCGAAAACAAATACGCCGCAATGGCAAATGACCCGAAGGTCCAGTACTGGCACGCCAACATGCAAATGTGTCACAAACTCTCGGAAAGGAACCCAAAAAGTGTTAACGTGTGTCCCATACCACCCGTTCGCACTAAATGGTTTACTAACCGCTTGTAAATTTAACACTCAAAGCAGTAAAAGGTTCACCTTATATCATCGGTAAACTAGACCCGTAGGCCAAAACGATCAAACAGACAAGTTAGGAATTAACCGAAAGGATAAACACACGTATCCCATACTACGCGTTTTACCCAAACGTTTGACTCTCCTTATCATTCGCTCGACAGTGCAAAAACATGTAATTTTTATAGAAAATAATTTACCTTGAAAATAAGCTTTTAAAACTGATTTCGAAAACCATTTGGAAACCATATTTGAAAATTTCCCTTACTATAAGGAACAAATAGGTTTTATACTTGAAAATACTTTAAAATCTTATATAATATTTATTTTTAAATCCCTTAAATTTTAAAAATCATTTCAATAAATAATTGGAGAAAACCGTGTTCGAAAACGACCAAAACAAGCAAAATTCCACCCAGCCCGAAATTCAAATTTAAATTCAAATAATTCAAAATTTAAATTCAAAATTCATCAAAACTGGGCTAACCTATGGAAAGGCATCATTGCCCTTAAAATACTTCAGAAATATCACAAAAACATGAGTAAATGTCAAAAATCGGACGGAAAAATGACATAAAAACACTTGGCCAAAATAATACCCAGGTCTGAAATCTTCTCTGGGTTCAACTTTCGGATAAAACTGGTGGTCGAATCATCTTTGATTCATATGAAAATTAGTGTGCATAAAGTAGAAAACTTCATATTTCAAACAAAAAAAGAATCAATGAATTCCAAAAGAAAATGGAAAAGTTATGCTGTCACAAACATGAACTCAGACCATGTTCGTAACAGTTCAAGAAGGATGTGCCCAGGCTTAAAAATCCACTCTGTGTTCAATTTCCAGATATAAATCAGAGTACTAAATGGCATCGGATTGAGTTCAAAATTGTTATGTTTATAGTAGAAAACATTATCTTTCAAAAAATAATAGAATCATGCAACTTGGATAAAATATGACAAAGTTATGACGTCTCAAAATTGAACCCAGACAGTGTTTTCACTGTAAAAATCTGGGCAAAAACATGCTCTGAACCAAAGTTCGGCAGCATATTTCTACAAGCTATATCGGTCATAATGATCTGAAATTTGGTAAGCTTATAGTAGGGAACTTCATATTTCCCAGTAAGAAATGAAAAGGTTATGGTATCTCAAACATGGACTTAGGCCATGTTTGCAGCAACTCAGAAAACACAATTTCTACAAGCAGAAAAACTGTGTTTTCTTCATTTTTCAGCAACGATTTGAACACACAAATGACCTTATTTTTCAATCAAATTTTCCAGAAACAAATTTCAACACGTAACCTTAACTAAGAAAAAGATCCGGCAGCATTTCGTTGCCGGAGATGAAAGCCATGGACAGCCAAAGTTGGCACTTGAGGCCAGAAACGAAAAAAAGAACAGTGATGAACAAAAACATGTATAACCAACAAATTTAGCTACCGATTCAATATTTATGGCTATTAGATGTGAGATTTTAGTCTCACCTTGGCTAATTCCTGAAATACCAAAGATTTTGCAAGCAAGGCTGCGATTTTAGCTCGATTTTGGGGTGGAAACACCTACTAGAAGCAATAGACAAACACGCAAGAAGGAAAACAATAGCAAAAATGAGAAATAGTTCACTGTAAAATGAAATTAGATGATGAAAAGTTGAGATTTGGAGTTGATTACCTTCTCTTATCTTTATTCTTGCTAAAAGTTTTGGTTTTTTTTTATTTGAGAAATTGATGAAGATTCGAGAAAATGATTTTAGAGGAAGCCATTGATAAACTTTCTATCAGGTTTTGAAGAAGGAAGAGAAATGTTATGTACAGTAAAGTTTCTCAGCTATTCCTTCTCACCTAACCAGGCTTTGGGCCCAAGTGAACAAATTAAAGAAGTTAAACCATTTTTAGTTAAGTTAGACTATGTTTAACACTAATGCACACATATATATACATATATATTTACAACTTTTTATTTTCTACATACCTATGAACCAAATAATTAGTGTAAATTCATGAACTCATTAAATTTTAAATTTTCTATCATTTAAAATGATAATTTACTCTTTTTAAACATTTTTATTATTATTAGTTTCCTTTGTTTTGAATAAAATGCACTTTTTATTCATTTAATTGTAATATACCACGTTTATTACTTTTAAAATTCAACAAATTACATTTTCTTACTTGTAAAAATGTTCCAGTTCATTTAAAAATATTATTTACACTCAAAACTTATTTTTAATCACATTTTCTCCTTTTTATTTCCTTAATCACTTATTAAAAAGAGCTTACTTACTTTAAAAATTATTAAACGAAGCCACAAAGAAATAATTAACAAAATTATTGTATCTTTACTCAAATAAAATTATTCACGCATTTATCATCACCCAAACCATTAAAATAAAGTTTTATGCTTTATTTTCAACAATTATTTTCCATATTCATTGTTTATTCCAAATAAGCAATTTAAAATCTCTAAATCTTGTTTTAGTTCACAATATTAAATCATAACTACCGTGATAATTTAATATTTACAAGTAATCTCCAAAACCAGGGTTGTTACAGACTCTTCCCCTTAACAAAATTGCGTCCTCGCAATTTCTAGAGAAGAATTTGCATCAAACACACTTATTTCATCACTCAAAAAAAAGAAATAAGCTTGAGATAAAAAGATTCTCACCATCGCTATGCGAAGAAAGAAAACCAGAGTAGGATCGCTCGATAAACTCTCTGGTTTTCCAAGTGCAGTCATTGGGATTAGCGGACCATTGAATTTTAACGAGCGGCACATACTTGTTTCGAAGGCGTATCACCTCCAAAGCAAGTACGCGAATATGCTGCTGCATAACAGATAGGTCTGGTGAGATCTCAAGCTCTTGCAAATCAGGAGAACCGATGACTGAATCTAACTCTCGAAGACACTTCCGAAGCTGAGAGACGTGAAACACGTCATGAATGCCAGATAGATGAGCTGGAAGTGAAACTCTATAAGCCACAGAGCCAATACATCCAGTAATAGGAAATGGTCCTATAAAGCGAGGAGCCAATTTCCCAGTCGTGCTAAAGCGCATAACCCCTTTTAAAGGAGAAACACGAATAAAGACGAGATCACCAACTGAGAACTCGAGAGGCTTCGTACGGTTGTCCGCGTAGGATTTCTGGCGGCTCTATGCCTCTTTCATTCTCTAACGAATAAGATCAATCTTCTTCGAAGAATCACGAATAGAATCTAGGCTACGAATAAGCTTCTCACCAGATTCCAACCAACAAGAAGGTGATCGACACAGCCTTCAATATAAGGCTTCGAAAGGGGCCATACCAATACTGTACTGAAAACTATTGTTATAGGAGAATTCCACAAGAGGTAGGTGATCCTCCCAACTACCACCGAAATCTAGAATGCAAGCACGGAGAAGATCCTCGAGGGTACGATTCATCCGTTCAGTCTGTCCATCAGACTGCGGATGATATGTTGTGTTGAAATTAAGCTTTGTTCCCAAAGATTGCTGAAGACTTTGCCATAAATAACTCGTGAATAGCGGATCACGGTCACAAACAATCGAACTAGGAACACGGTGAAGTATCACAATTTCCTTGGCATGTAACTTGGCCAAATCAGAAGCACTCCTATTAGACTTAATAGGAATGAAATGAGCTAATTTGACAAGGCGGTCAACAATAACCCAAATACTAGAATGTCCCGATCTCGAACGAGGTAGGCCGTCAATGAAATCCATTGAAATCTGATCCCATTTCCACAATGGAATCTCTAAAGGCTGAAGGATACCAGAAGGGGGCTGATGTTCGGCTTTGATACGTTGACAAGTCATGTAGTTACTCACATAACTTGCCACATCGCGCTTCATGCCTTCCCAATAATAAAGGCGATGCATATCGGCATACATCTTACTACTAGCAGGATGAATGGTATACTTAGAACGATGACAATCATCGAGAATGTCATGCCTAAGTTCAGAATCAGAAGGAACAACAAGACGGTTCTTCTTACGAAGACACCCATGAGAATCCATGCTGAAATCCCTCAACTCCTCGTGACGGGATTCAGACTCACAAATCTGAATAAGGTGCACAAGATTGGGATCACGCCGCTGAGCATCTGCAATATGATCCAATAAACTGGGTCGAGCTTCCAAACTAAATAATAAGATAGGAGAATCAGAAGACGGAGCTCGATCACGAATATCACAAAGGATAAGGTCTCTAGAACATACCACTCGGCTAGCATCATAGAAACAGCAGTCGAATGTTTGCGACTAAGCGCATCAGCAACACGATTACCCTTACCAGGGGTATACTGGATATCGAAGTCATGGGAAGCAAGGAACTCGAGCCAACATTGTTGCCTCATATTGAGCTTCTTCCGTGAGAATAGATATTTCAAGGACTTGTGATCGGTATAGAGAATGAAGTGCTCGCCTAATAAATAATGGCGCCAAATCTTCAAGGCGAAGACAATGGCGGCTAACTCGAGGTCATGAGTGGCATAGCGTACTTCATAGGACTAGATTTAAAGAAGGATGTGGTAAGGTCGAAGGAATTGAATATCCTTGCTAGTTTTTCTGCTCAACGTACTTATGGGGAGAGAATCATTTAGGCGAGGGAGATAACTGAGATTTCAAAGTGGGCTAAGATGGACTCTGATCGTAAGCCAATGAATGGTCACGGAAGGATTCCATGACATGATAGAAACCATTATTGCAACCCATATCCTCCACAATCTACTTTAAGGAATATAGATATTGTCTCATTCTTTTCCTTTTCACATACCTCTCCAGTTTCTTCGAAAGTCGAGTTTGACTTGTATGTGATTTATAGGGTTCTTATGGTTATGAATGTCTCTAGTTAATTAAATCATGTTGCACCCCAAAAGTAAGATAATCATTACTTGCTTAAAGAATGAAAAAAAATGATGCTCATGTTTGTAAATATTTAAATGATGTTACTTCCTATACCCAATGCTAGGATATAGAGATTCCGTAGCTTAGAGCAAGTTGGCATCTTTGAAAGGATATGAATAACTTGCTGAAACCCTTTTTTGATGCTAGGAAAGGAAAATGTAAGGCCTCTGTTGATCTTGAAAGGAAAGATTCAACATTGGAGGAGTAGTGCATTTTCATAAGTGTTGTTAAGCATAAGCTACTGAATGCTGAGAAAGAGGCCAAGGAGCTCCTAGTTTCTAGGGATAAAGCTACGTCAAAGGTTGAGACCCTTAAAAAGGACAACGCTCATACTGATAAGTCTCATAATGATTTTTTTTCGAGAAGTTTAGAGTTGCTCAAGTCGTAACTGATAGGTGAGATGATTCTTAGTTTAATAGCTTCTATTATTTCTACATGGAGATGAATTGAGAATAGCTTGGCAAAGGTCTCCATTACGTCATTTGAGGGAATAGTGAAATTGATGGTGACACTTCATTGGAAGCCTTTGATTTTTCTAGTATTATTGAACTTCCTCCTCCTATCTCATTTACTAGCATGATGACAGATGTTTCACTGGTTGCTTCCATTAACCCATCCAACACTATTGTTGCGTCAAGATTTGATATTCCTTGCACTAGTTTGAATGGTGCCAGGTTAGACACTGAAATGGTTAATGTATTGGAAGAAGTTGGCGATTCTCAAAAGGATCAACAATAGCCATTTATCTTTTTCATGTCTTTAGATGTAATGATTCCGTGTTTGCCTTGTATATTGTAACTCTAGCTTGGATGCATTTTATGACATGACTTTTCTTTTGTATGTCATCTTGGATCCCTTTCATGTTGTTGGTTTCTATGTCTGCATTTATATCTATTATTTTATTTTAGCTTCACACTATTACTCTTTTGTGTGGATATTTCTCAAATAATAATGTGGCTTTTCTTAGGTAGTTTGCAGTAGGAAGTAGGCAAATATCTACGATAGATTTTATGTTTACAAATTTTAACAAGATGATAGTTTTTTTGGAGAAATTTATGACATGCTTCTTTCACCTCTTATTCCTTCTTGTAGCTGATTATAAATATAATGGGGATATTTTGCATATGTGGCATGCTATTTGCACCCTTTTTTCCTACCTTGTATTGCAAATGGATAGTGTTGTGCATGCTTTTCTTATAGTGATTTGATACTGAATTCACTCTTGTCGGTACTTCAATTAGTGGACATGATTCTTTGGTAGGTTTTGGCTATAAAATTGGTCTAAGTGTGTAACATCCCAAAGTTGTAGTTTCAAAGACAACAATTTCTTGGTAGGAGAATTGTATCTATAGATGGAAAATTCAATAATGAAAATGAAGAACATTAAGGAAAGAGATAGAAGACGTAATTTTTATAATGGTCGGTAAACCTATAGCCTTTTCCCACTTTATCAATGTTTTATTAATGGATTCACACTACATCTGCTATTTTTTACAATGGTGGTGGAGATTCAATCTAATGAAAAAAATTGGCAGAGTTTCCTTTGGGTGTAAATCAACTAGCATCCAAAGTCCTTTTTCATTGGAGATTGTCGTGTGTGTGTGTATTTATAGATATAGTAGGCTATTTCTTGGCCACGGATTCATTAGGCCAAAATGGAATTGGTCAATCGATCAGATCCAACATAGTAGAAGAAATCAAGAGAAAAGCTGTCCAAATCTCATAGTCTGATGGATCGACACTAATCCATCAATGGATCAATACCAATCCATGGTCATAGCCCTGATCCATTTGTTTTCCTCCAATATTCTTAAGTCTTCATTTTTCTTTAAAGAGTCTGGGTATCTCCTAGTGGTAATTGTGTAATTTGTTATATATATCTAACTCTATAACCAATCTTATTAATAAAAAGGTATTTAACTTCTATTATATACTTTGTTATAAGTGATATAATTAATTAAATAAATAAAATTTAAGTATATTGAAATAATTTTTTTAAATGATATGTTATGTGATAATAAACATAATGAGTTGTAATCATGAGAAAATTGTCACAATCTAAAACAACAAATTATTTTAAATATTCATGTTCAAGATGTTTCAAGAAAGGATATCGATACATCGATTTTATAACATTCTCCAAATGTTAGGCAATGTATTACTCATTATAGCTTGAGGCACTAAGAGGTTACGTACTGATAGTTATTGGACAACCGTGGAATGACTCACTCGAGAGTTTCTATTAGTTAATAACAACTAAGGTTAAATAGGAAATCTCGAAATGATGATATCATACAGCTCTCTCTCGACTTAGGAATGATATTGAATTTCAATGCAGGTATGCCACTTTGATTATAGTTAAAGCATGACATGGCATTGATCAAACGACTATAATTGGATCTAAGTAGTAAAGTGTTGGAAGTAAAACACAAATTAACAGAGATTTGTCTCCACGGTTATATGAGGTTAGTACCATGGTCAATTATAGTGAACCGAATGTCAAAGTCTCCCGTCAGAGTAGTACGATTAATAATAAGTGTTACTATTGAACCAATGACTTTGTTTAACGACTAATTGAGTTGAATGTGGATGATATTAGAATTTTGACCAAAACCAAATTCCCCAAGCCCTAAAGAGGTATAGTGCTATCGAAGAGAATTAGTGTAAATAATCATTACTAAAAGGTACAACATAAAACATTAAAATTAAATTTTTACCCAAAAGATATATAAGCGATAAACTTGGCCAAACTTGCACACTATTAGCCAGGGTGAAGTATTGTATTAATAGTCGAATTGTTCAATTTTAATCGCCGATTAGATTTATACCTACGATTTGAACAACCACACTAATAGATTCTCTAAAATACCACCCGATTTAATTGATTAATAAATTATAATAAATTAACTAAATTAGTTATTATTTTTAAAATTTTTAGTATTTATTTATTTAATGTATTGGGTGCCATAAGTATTTCCAAGAGGCTGTTAGTAATTATCAGGGTATATATATAAACGCTATATTGGACTAGTTGTATAAAATCTCGACACATGTTTGAATTTATTAAAAATAATTAATTGTTAATTATCTTGGGACATACACATGTATAATAAAATATTATAGATTATATAAAAAAATCTTTATTTCTTATTTGAATAAAATATTGATTTTATTTAACAGAATATTTAGAGAAGTTCTAAGTGAATTAGACTACAAATTCCCATTAAACATCCAAAATAAGTAAAAGTAATTGAAATTTATCCAATTACACTATTGCAGGCTGGCGTTATAGGGTTCAAATTGTTCATGTTAGGGTTAAATAATTAAGCTCAGATCCAAGGTAGTAGAGTATCGAGAAAGGCAGTGTCTAATGATTTGGTTTGGATAATCATGTACTCTACCCTATTTGACTACCAACTTGGCCCGAATATATTGTGAGCCCAAAGGTTGCCCCTAATAGAAAATGCCCAATTTAATATTAGGCCCTGGGCTAGTTTTCAATATTAATTGAAAATTAAAATATAGATTTTAAATTTAAAAGTTAAACTTAAATAAGGTGTGTATATAATAAAAGTATAATATGATGGCAATTTTCAAAATGTTTGAAAATAATATAAATTAACTTTGAAATTCAATTTTATTAATAAGATTAATAAAAGAATTAAATCAATTAAATAAGCTAATAAAATAAAATATATATGCACATATAATATAAGTTGATATATGTTATGTTGTCTCACAGTGCCTAAGACAATATAAGTGTACATGTTTGTAAATATAATACAATTTTCCAAATTAATGAAATTTAATTAAAATATTTTAAATAAGTAAATTAATTAAAATTTAATTAATAAATTAAAATACATACATATATACACACACATATAGAAACATACATACATAAATACATACATACAATATGATATATGTATATTACTATTGTTATCTTGCATTTTGACTCGGCCATATCCGAACTGAATGGACAAGTTAGACTCCACTGTCATCAAGGCCAGTTGCCCAGAGCGATGATTGTGGGTTCCAAAAATCAAGCATAGATAATAATATAACATAGAAGCATGAAAGCTCACTGCTTCCAAAGATGGATCAAGCACGATCCATATTCAACACTGTGGACCATATCGTATCGATTCCACAACTCAATTTTGTAGCAATGGTCAGTTAATAACTCTAAATCTACACATGCGATCAACATGAAACTTAGAGTACAAGCTTATTACAACATGTGGAATAGCCCCTAGTGATCTTATTACAATAGGAGAAAGTTGGAGAGAACGGAATAACTCCCTTTGGAGGGATCGGTAGAAATCAGAATTCAAGCAACACTACGTCACAGAAAATGTGATATCTCACAAGCCGTACGTTGGAATTGCACAAAATATGAGGAGAAAGTACCTAAAATCATGGCACAACCCGTATGGGGATCGCATCCCATTTGAATACATTAACAGGGATCGGTATCGATCCCTATTATAGGCCCCAATGGCCTTGGAAATTTTTGGGTTGCCTCGTCTTGGTCCCCCACTGCCAAAATTTCATTTGATCCATGCATGTCTTCCACAATAAATACAGAAGGCATGGCATCAGAAAAGGGATACTTCTTTCTGCTAAAAAGGCTCTTCTATTTTTGATCTTCATTCTTATACTGATGGATCTAAGCTGATCCAAACATTCTTGTAATCATATTCAAGTGCAAGATCAATAAAAATATGAAGTGGACGTAGGCCAAGATTGCCGAACATTATAAAAATATATGTGTTCATTTACGGTATTTTCTTTTTTTAATTTCATTATTAATTTAATCTTTACTAGATTCTACTGGGTGTTGATGCTCATTTTTAGCGTCAACATTTTGATGCTTTCACTAAGAATCGAATTTTCAGCTTGATTAGGTCTCATCATCTACTTGTGGATTCCTATATATGAGAGATATATCCAATGTTATACTTGTAAACTTCCTATTCTACTAAGATTTGAAGGAAATTTAAAGGAAGCCGATAGCTATGGTTAGCAGAATTAAATCAACTTCCCACAGAGCTGAAAGAATGATGATGTTAGCGCTCTTAATTGGAGTTGTTCATGTGTTCATGTCTATTTGGAAGGGATCAGATTCACTGATGTATGCAACTTCTAGGGATTAGATGCTGAAGTTTGTACTCAAGTTTGCTAGAGGCTGATCGCTCTCTCAAGGCCAAAATGGTCGATCCTTCTTTCAAGGCCAGAATGGCTGATCCCTCCATCAAGTCCATCATGACCGATGTTCGTCGACGGAAATTCTATCGGTTTAGAAAACCGTCGAACGAATTTAAATTAAAAATAACCGCAAGCGCACGGTTGATGAATGTAGCACGCGGCGAATACGGGTCGATCCGCAGGGAATTGATGATTTTAAAATTCTATTCAATCAAATTAACCAAAGTTGAAAGTGTGATTAGCTAAAAATGTAAGAAACTAACAAAAAGAAAAGAAATGCAAATATGAGAGTTAAATGACAATTTAGAGAATAAATCCACTCCCTAAATCATGTAGTTCAACACATGAAATCATGATCTCTCTTTTATGGTCATTAGTGTTTTAATTGATGTGTTTATTATAAGTATGACATATTTGAGCGATTGATTAGCCAACATAAGCCATTAAACTATAACACACCCCTTAAAACACTTAATAACTTTCATGAAAATTGATAAAGATAATGAGAATGAAATCTATTTTAAGTATGGCCTATTAAATATTGATTAGAAACATAGACCATCAAATTTTAATTTCAAATCACTTTCTTATGCCATAATCATATATTGATGAAGAGGCATTTGTATTAGTGATTGTTTAAGCATAGCCTATTTGGTGTCAACAATATAGACTATCAAATTCAAAGCAAAAACAACAAATAAAACCACTTCTATCATCATCATTAAGCACAAAAAGAGAGAATGAATTAACAAAATGTTGAAGCTACATTAATTAGAGAGCTTCATTGTGACGACCCGACTTCCTATCTCCAGGAAATCACATCATCTTGAAGAAAGAAAGGGATAGAAGAAGAAAAGAAAGAGAAAGAAGAAACACAACAACAGAGAACTCACAGTGGAATGAATAAAATATAATATATCATATAAAATATTACATAGTATCTTATTACATCAGAGTACACAACTTAAAACAACAAATATTAGACAGTTATAATCATCTGTCTAACTATACAACTCAAGTACACAAGCAACAAATACCAAACAAACACAGCGGAACCATAATATCTACACGTTGAAGCCTCCTGCTCCATATCTCCTCCAGAATTCGTCAAGCTAACCTGAATCACTTGACTACTCATACATAATATGAGTACCCAAGAGTTTAATAAAACAGAAAATAAACACTCGGGTCAGATTGGGGTCTGGTGTGAGTAAACGGGTTAAAATTGTTTAACGTTAGAAAACTTTTGAAAATAAAAGATATCATGTAAGAATTCCACACATAAACATGGAAAAGCTTTTACCTTACGCTAACCAAAACATTTAGTAGGAAATCCGGTGATATTATAATAGTGTCTAGGGTTTTAAAATAAAATACAAAAATAGCTGGAATGCTTACATCTCACGTTACAACATAGTTGGGCACAATCAAAACCGTACATGTACTTAATGGATTTTGGATTCCATCAATGGCAGGGCTACTGGGGTACCGCCCGTCACAGTACGTGGCCTAGATCACAGTACCGAGGAGTACGCCCACTCCCCTGCAACACAAGGCCGGAACCATCCCTTACTGGACAGTCCCGAACAAGACCACCACGTAGTTGGCGCGACCAACCACACACTAAGCCGAAATAGAAGGGGACCTCTAGACAGGGGTAAATCTCACTCTCAAGTGGGGCTACCCACGAAGCCTTGCTGCACCTCCCCTGTTTTAGCCATTCCCGGTTGATGAGGCTTGAGGTTACGATTACCTTTATAGAACACATCTATCTTAGAATGCCCATCGTCCACCTGACGATGTTCTGAAAGCATTCAATCCATACAAGTTCGTTCCGGGTTCGAACGAAACCGAAGGCACTATCTCGTTGCACTCATTTTAGAATCACCCTCAGAGTCAACGACCATAGCCCTTGCACTCTAAATCACCATCTTGAATCTATAAGTACTATTCCGTCAACTCATTACAGAATCACCCATAGAGTTATACTGACGTATAGCCCTTACACCTTGAGTCTTCATTTGCTCCACTTGGATTCACGACCTAATGTTTAATTGGAATCGATGTGGTTTTTGGATTACCCAAATATGGAAACCCGATCCCGGTCTCACCGAAACCAAACGCCATTTTAATGTCCAAGTTGTACTTAAGGGTTTTAAACAGTTTAACTTAAATTCAGGATGATATAAACAAATAGATGAATCATATTATCACAATAGATAATTTATATCACATAACAGAGTTATTCAGTATCAACCAGTATTAACCAATATCAAACATCCAATATCAACCAATCATACAATATCAATCTCCAAATATTGATCATCCAATATCAATCAATTAACCAATAATAATCAATCATCCAAACAGAATTGATTATCTCTTAACCAATTGATTACCATAATCCTTCTTCATTAATTATTATTCCAAATAAATAAATTAATCATCTCTAATGATCTTCCTTAGTTAATCTTCCTTGATTAATTATCTTTAATTACATTTTAAGTAATTATCCTTAGCCATATTCAGTAATTATCCTTTAATTACTATCATTAATTACAATAATTAATGATCCTTTATTAATTAATTAACTATAATTAATTACATTAAACCTTAATTAATTACAATTAATTAATCACTCCTGAATAAATCACTTATATTAATCAACCTTGATTAATATCATTAATTACAATAATTAGTGATCCTTACTAATTAATAATTACTTCAATTAATTAATTAATTAACTTATAATTAATCACTCTATTAATCATAATTAGTAATTAACAATTTGTAATTACCTATCTTAATTAATTAACTTCTTAATTAATTATTTAACCCTTGATTAATTATTCTTGTTAATAATTCTTTAATTACTTCATTAAGTAATTAATTATTCAATTAAATAATGAATAATCCTTTAATTAATTACATTTTAATTAATTACTCTTATTAATTAATCTTAAATTAATCATATTCTTAAATTAATTAATCACATTAATTAATTAGCTAAAATTAATTAAATAATTAACCTTTAATTACTTACATAAGTAATTATATTCAAATTACTTTCATTAATTACTTAATAAATAATTAATTCCATCATTAAATGATCATTAATTAATTACTCCATAATTAATTAACTGAAAACAATTATATTAATTTAATTCCTTAATTGATAATAATAAGTGATTGCCCATTAATCACTTCCATTTAATTACACCCATGAGTAATTTCCTCTAATTACTTCCATAAGTAATTACCTTCTTAATTACATTCAATTGTTAACCATTAATTACTTCATTAAGCAATTACACTTAATTATTCCATAATTAAGTGATTATTTAAAATTAAATAAACAATTAACTAATTATTTAAAATTAATTAAACAATTAATTAATTAACAACTTATATTTTAAATCCTTAATTAATTAAGAAAACATTTATCTTAATTAATTCTCTACTTAATTACAAATCATATCCAATCAAGTATCCTCAAGTTAATAACAAAGATAAATTAACCCTATTTATCTTCATAATTAAATAATTTGAATTTAAATCAAATTTTAATAATTTAACAACAAATTATTCTATTTGATTTCAAAATTTTAACAATAACCTTGTTTGAAAACATTTAGAAACACTTTGAAATTTAAAACAATTCAATCATCAATTTATACTTATTCATTTTCAAAATAATTTTAAAAACTTAGTTTTTAAAACATTATTTAAAGCCTTCTTAAACTTTGATTTAGTAATTCAAATTCAAACTATTCTTCTAGATTAAAAATTAAAAATTTAATTACTTATTTCCAAAGAAATCATTTTAAACATATTAAATTTGAAAAATAAATTCAATTATCCTTCTAAAGTGTTTGATTTATTTTTACTTTAAATGAACAAGTTTTAGCTTCATATTTTGCTTCCTTTAATAAGCTTGTATTCTAACTTAAACTTGTTATTTATTTTTTACTTTTTTTAAACAAGTAATCTGCATTACACTATACAGTGCAAATCACCAAAACTTGGGTTTTAAAAAAAAAAACAACTTACCCTACACAGTACTCACTAAACACTGCAGACAAAAGTCACTCGGGTACGAACCCAAAACTCCACGAGCAAGCCCCGAAGACCCTTAGCACCCTTCCCACTCCAAGCCACGTTTGAGAAAACGCGAGTTCTCCTTCAGGGTTCAATCGTCTTCCCCAACTAATATGCACAGAACCCAAAACCGTGCACAACATCAACACTCGTACACATCTCCAAACACCTCCGACCAAACTGGGCTATCGCGACCATCGACGTCGGCTACACTACCACTCACGAGTACGATTCCAAACTCAGATTCAACAATTTGTACGCGAATCGAAAAACGACCAAACCAACTCGAAACTACAGCAGATACCACCCAAAACTACGCACGGCCGACGAACCATGACGACGACTAACTTCGCTATCATCACCATCAAACAGCACTTCCACGAGCTTCGTCTCTACACCATCGCGATTTCTTCCAGTCAAATGTTCATGACGCAATGCTTCAATATCAAGCCGAACAAAAAAAAACAACTTAAACCCTAGTTTGCTAAATTTCTATAAATTCACTCATTAGAAAAAATATTTTGCATTTTTCCTATAATCTACAACTCATAAACAAGCTTCAACCAAAATTCAAGCTCCGATTAACATGCCAATCAATAGCAATCACCAAAACCCACAAAAACACACAAACCTAAAATTCCCATCAATTTTTCAACTAAAAATTATGATGTATACTTTAAAAATCATAATTCGTGATCCTTAACACATACCTGAAATCCAAATCTAAAAACAAAATAGTTGATTTTTATCATGTAACTATTATTCACTGTATTTCCTATTTTAAACACTATTTACACATTAAATCTTACAAAAAATATTTTTAAAATTTCCATCTAACAATAACTACCAACTTTTATTTAATCATCAAGATCAACCAAGGATGTTATTGGAGGTTTTGGAAATTTTGAAGTGAAGTCTGGACTAAAAAAATACAGAAACAGGGTTCATATGATTTCAACTTATTTCGCCTATATCTATACAAATCATATAAACTCAATAATATAATATTGAAAAGATTTTCATGCAAATCACAGATAACACATGCATGTAGTAACAACCAAAATCAAGCTGTTTTTAAAAGAAATTTACTCACCTCTTTTAATATGCAGAGCACACAGCAGATTCAATTTTTATTCCAGGCCTTAGAATATGAAAAGAAACTTTGATGTGCTGTTGAAATCTTTGCATGCATACAACTTGAGGTTTTAAAGGTTGAAACTTCAGTTGTTTAAAGGTTGAAACTTGCAATTGATTTCCCTGAACTTTGAAATGCAGGTTGTTGAAGTTACAGATTTATTGTTGAGAAGAACTTCAAATTTGTTTTCCAGTTGGATTTGCAGGTTTTAAATTCTCATTTTCTTTGATTGTTTAAGAAGAACTTCAGATTTTTCTTTGCTTTGGATTTTATTTTCAGATTTGAAGAAAATAATTTCAATTTTGCCATGAATTTTGAAAAAAATGAAGAAAGGAAAAACAAACTTCTTTATGTTTAAATTTCTCAAATAAAAGTAAAAGAAAAGCCACTTGTTCCAAAGATTTACACTTGTCATCAAAGTATTTAATTTTTCTTACAAGTGTTATCAAGTTGATTAACATATTTACACATGTTCTTAACATTTTTAATTAAATTTTTATTTAATTTTTTAAAGATAATATAACTTACATATTTAAACCCCTAAATTAATAAATGTTTTCATATGTATTTATGAATTTACTTTTAAAAGAAAATATTATAAATTAATTATAATTCAAATATATTTTCTTATACATGTTATTTAAAATCTAAAACATTCATATATACATTTATAACCATTTATATTAAGTATTTTAAAAAGAAAGCAAAACAAACTGTTTAAATCTTTTTAAACTATCATATTTAAAACAAATAAATATCTTATATTTGAAAACAAATAAATTAAACTAAATTAACTTTTGAAAAATATAAATTAAACAAAACTTCAAATTACCATTTTATATTTAATTTTCAAAACAACTCAAATTATAACATATAAAACATATATATTACAATCTGAGAATACAATCTTTTATTTAAAACAAAAGATCTTTCATTCACAATATATATCAAATGTATATATTATAAACAGAATAAAATTTTATTAGCTTTGAAAAATAAATTTTATCAATATCGGCAGATTAAATATTTATTAACCATAAAAATAATAAATTTATCAGTTTAAATTAAAACTATAGAGAAAAATTATCAAACCAGTTAAATTATTTATATAGATTATTAAATTTATATTGCCCAAAATTCCGGGTCGTTACATTCATTACCCCTAAATTGAAGGGGTTTAGCTTCTCATATTTGTCATTTTATTGACAAATGTAGCTAACAACATGAAAGCAAAATGAAGAAGAAAAAGAGAGCAAAATTAAAAGATAAGCTAAATAACTTCCATAAAACAAAAGAGATCTACACTACAACATAAAAAAGAGGCATGTAAAAGGAAAGAGCATGTATTAATAACATAAAAAAAAGGAAAATTACATGAAAATAAAAGTGGCTAAGTAGCCATGAAAGAGAAAGAGAGCTTTCTTTTATTTGATCTAAACTAATGAAGAGGAAGAGGAAGAGAGGAGGCCTAGGAGAGACTAAGAGAAGAGATAGAGGATACATGAAACATATGGGTATTTATACATGTATGAAACCCTAATTCACTTTCTGGGGAATGCCCAAAATGCCCCTTAGGAAGTGTGGAGGCCAAGTAACCATTAACATGTCTTAATCCCCCATTTAGTGTACATGAAACCATTAACTCCATAAGCATGTGCATTAGCCTTTAATTTGTACACTAAGGTAGGTGGGGTCCTCCATGATCTTCACTTTGAATTATTTCCATCTTCATTCCTTTATATTCTTTGTGCATGCATATTCCTTCATGAAACCACTCCTATTTGAGACCATTTTCCTACAAAAATATATATAAATTTCCAATCAATTTTTTCTCAAAGAAATATATGCACTTAAATGACCGCTTTGCCCCTATATGAAGATGAATATGTGAAAATTTGGAATTAATATGAATTTTGGTTAAAACAAGTTAAAATACCCAATATGATCATTTATTTAATTTAAATAGAATAAATATGGTGGTAAAAATATGCACATTTACGTGCACATCAACCGATCCCTCCTTCTTGAAGTCTAGCACCAGTCCCTTCATAGCCGACCCTTAAATACATATACATGCTCAATACCGATCCCTCCAAAAACATCAATACCGATCCCTTCGAAACAGCTATACCAATCCCTCCAAATATATACCGATCCCTCTACAAGGTGTATATACTGATCTCTCTACAAGGTGTATGTATCGATCCCTCTGTAAGGTCTATATATTGATCCCTATACTACTGATCCCTCTTCAACACTACAATGGATCACATGCCAACAACAGTCTTTGTGACAGACCCCATCCATTGATCGCTTATAGTTGATCCCTAAATTCATTACTGATCTCTCCATTATTTCGTATGACCAATCCCTCTCATAAAACATTCAATACCGATCCCTTTCACATGCAAAAAAGGAACGTAACCGAACCGTCCTTCCCGGGGGTAAAAACAGATTGAGATCAATTCCTCCTTCTTGCTACAGATAAAATATAGGATCATGTACGATCCATTTTGAAAACAATAGCTCTATTTAAAAAAATAAAGAATGGCACCCAAATCCGTGCTGCAGCACAGTGCCCCTGCATTCCAAGTTCGGAACTCAACTTAAAGACGGTGCGTTCTATACACTTTCCTTACATCCCATGACAGACAGGGGCATGGGGGATCAAGCGGTAGCTGTTGAACCGCAGCCAAGGAATGAAAAAGAAACTACTACTCAAATGGTACACCCAAAGGCTCGAGAACTAAGATGATATGACATGAACTATGATCGGTTACTGGATCAGGCTTCTATAGTAGATTACGACTGCTCTCAACTGACTAGCTTCCAAACGCCTGACTTGCCAGCTATGATACGATGGCTTATGTGATGACTGCCATATGCCGCTTATTATGCCATCTCATAGTATAGCTATCCATCATTGGAGTCGAACCTAAAGTAGTCGCACATTCGACTCAAAGAAAAACCAAGAAGTTTGGGCCTAAGATCAAACTCAAGTAAAACCAAGATTTTCTCCAAGCAAACACTAATACGACTCCAAGCATCGTTCATCACCAATGAAGCACTTCAAATTCAATGTCTCCAAGTGAAGCATAGGCTGACTTCGAGTAAATAGCAAATTTTCTCGGGTCGGACTCGAAGTAAATGATCACCAGTCTGTCATACTTTGGACAATCATGCATACAACATTCACAAGCATTATAAATAGCTGTAACTTGAAAATAGACCAGACTAACGACTACTTGAGCATTTGCCCGAATTGAAGCCCGTTCACTGAAGCCATTCAATATGTAGAATATCCCAAGAGATTTAATATGCCAATTATGCTGGCGTATTCTAGAAACACGGACCCCTAAATGCATCTCATGAAATATGAAGAGCACATGATCCACTAGAGCGATGAACGCAGTTAAGTGCTTATTCCATCCCAGCGAGAATATCATAATGATGGCGTTGATAAAGGGAATCAACCCCGAGATACTCTTTGGCAATTGGTTACCTCAAGAGCCTCATATGACCTTGAATAAATTTATGTTACAAATTTAACTAAAACCTAAGTAAGGAGGAGGTAAAGCAAACTAGGAGAAAGAATGATGCAGGCCTGTTAGCTGAAGGAAGTATAAGCGAGGGCAACATTGAGGCCTTAGATGAGGACTCAGATTCTAGGAGACGAATTAGAATCCCAAAATCTGATTCATATACTCCTTTGAACAATTCAATCAAAAAAATCTGCTTAGAGACTTAGACTCGAAGTAGTACTGGAAACCAGCCTCGAGAGAGTCCCTGAAACCCAAAAGAAATCCGAGAAATGTTGTATATTTCAAGATACACACGGTCATAACATTAGAGATTGAAGACACCTACGTGATATGATCCGAAAGAAAATCCAAAAAGGAAAGCTTTAACAATATGTGCAAGCCCCGTAGAATGGCACGTAGGGATCATCCAACCCTTACCAATAATTACTTTGATTATCAACTGGACCACCTACGATCGACTTCTAGCTGAGAAGGGCTGGGGCCTAGTGGAATAGCAAGCATTCGACTCTGCTTCACTTATCAATAAGATTTATTTCATTTTCAATTATGTTGATAACTATAAATAACTTGAACTAAACTACTTCCTAACGATGATGGTGACTAAGAAATTAGATTTGGGTGCCAACCACCATGGACCATGATTGGACCTATGGAGGATCATCAAGATGAGCATGATTCAACCACTCATCAGCTACCATATGCCCCTGACTTGGAGGTAAAGACTCGAAATGAAAACTGGGTGTGATTCAACCATCCACTTCCTAATCCATGCTTCGATTCTGACAGAACATTTGTGCCTTACTCAAAGCTTGAAAAGGTCAAAATGTAATACAAAGTGGATACACTGACCGTCCGCTCATCATACTCCATGCTTGACTTGAAAACTGAAGAAACAATTGGAGTGGATGTAACTCAGCCATCCACTTCCAGCTCATACTTGAAGTTCTCCAAAATACTTATGCCTTTCCCAAAGCTCAGTTGACCAAGGTAGAACTAAAGTGGATGTGATTTGACCATCCACACATTAACTTCTGCGCTGGAAACAGGAAACAGTTTGGAAGCTCGACTTAAATTAGGCATGACTGAATTCCTACTTATCAACCACGTCCCTCAGCATGTGAGCTCAACTATAGCTTGAGATGGATATGACTTGATCATCCACCTGAAAACTCTCTCCCTCGACTTTCTGGGGGGAGTTCTAAGCAAATTATACAAGACCTAACCATCCAATACAGGCATGGATGTGATCTAGCCATCAATCACTTACTCCTTCCTCGACTTTTTTTGGAGGAGCTACAATCACCAAGTGGGCGTGAATTGACTGTCTATTTATCAAGTTTTTCCCTAGATGTTGGGGGCAGAATTCCATTCTATAGATGAACGTGGTTCGACCATTCATTCGATATCTCTTACCTCGACTTGAAAATTAGAGTATAATTCAAAAATGGATGCAACTGACTGCCCATTGACTAACTCTGGTCCCCAAAGTGTGAACCGTAGTATAAACACCAAAGAGATGGATGTGGTACGACCATCCATCGACCAACTATGGTCCCCAGAGCATGGACTGGAGTATAAATCAAAAATTGATGTGATTGACCACCCATTGACTAACCCTAGTCGCCAGAGTGTAGGCAGGGGTATAAACACTGAAAAATTGGATACGGTAATACCATCCATTAACCAATTATGGTCCTTAGAGCATGGAATGGAGTACAAAAACTAGGTGGGTGTGACTATCCACCCATCGAACAACTCTGATTCCGAAAGCGCAGAGTAGAGTACAAACATCGAACGGGTGTGACTAACCGCCCATTATAAAACTTTGGTCGCGGAGCATGGACCAGATATAACATAAAAAGATGGACGTGGTTCGACCGTTTATTGTTCAACTCTAGTCCTTTAGGGAAGCGTGGAGTATAAATACCATAAAAAGTGGAAATGGTTAGACCTTTCGACTCCTCTGCTCCTACTTTTGACTTAGGGGAAAACACATGACACAATGTGGATGCGATATGACCATCTCCTCCCTTGCTTAAGTTCAAAGTTCTTCAGAACACTCATCTTACTCCCAAGGCTTGGTAGAAATAGGATCCAAATGGAAGAGGACGTGCTACGACTGTTCATGCTTCAACTCCTGCCCTGAATCTAGGGGAGTCTGAGAACCCAAACCTAAATTGGACGTGGTTTGACCATCCAATCCAAAGAGAATGTGATACAACCATCCACGATCTTATTTGAATTGAGGTACAAAAAACTATCTAAGCCTTGCTCGGACATCGGCAGGCCCAAAATCCAAACCAAGACATAGACGTGGTTCGATCGTCAAGCAAATAACTCTGGCCCCCCCGTGTGGATTGGAGTAAAACACAAAATGGATGCGGTTCAAGCATTCGCCAATAAATCCTTATTCCCAAAGTGCAGATATGAGTATAAAAAATAGATGAGTGAGGTAACCACTAAATATTCCGTAAACACCGACCTGAACTCGATAGGAGGAGTATAAACTCATTACAGATGGAATTCGACCGTCTATAAACTAACTCTGTTAACTCAAGAATGTGAACGAGAGTTAAAACTACTACAAGCTGAGTACGAAATCTTACTATAGTCTAGCTTGGTGATCTTTACAACTTAAGGAAATGGCTATAAGGTGGCCTCGATAGAAAACCAATTGGAATGACATCCGAAGTTACGGGTGACCGACTATATTATGCCATCAGATCGAGGGTCAATATCGATCCGCCCCAACCACAAATGGATGTGACCTGAACATCCATCGAATAAATCCGATCACTAGAGCATGAATAAGAGAGTAAACCCAGAATGAGTGCGACTTGATCATTAATTCTCTAGCACCCTCCTTTGATCCATCGGGAGGAGTATGAACTGGATGAGCATGACCTGATTGCACCTGAGCCAACTCTATCCCTAGATCTGCCAGGAGAATATGAAGCAAAATGGACTTGTCCGACTGTCTAGCTCCGAATGAATGTGATGTGACCATTTATTCGTTGACTCTTACCATGATTCGAATAAAAGAGCAATACGAAACAGACATGGCTCGACCATCTACACATGATCTTTTCCCATGGTCTAATAGGGAAAGCGTCAATCACTAATTAGATATGACTTGCCTTCCTACTTATAAACATATGCCTCGGACTTGAGGGCATGAGCGAGAAATGAATATGTACCAGCCATTCATCGATTAACTCTAAGTCTTTGGAGCTTAGGTGGGAGTATAAACATGACTAGGATGAGACTCGACCGTCAATGCGGTACATTTATCAATCTGAGATCGTGGGTGGAAGTATGATCATCCAAAGACTGATTGTGATAGCTCAATACTGTGATTCATACCTAGTTTTTACAATGACTCGAGGCTACGACTAAAAGGATGCCTAGAGATGAAATCATCGAATAAATGCCCAAGCTCATGAGCAATTGATCATCACTCAACCTCGAACAATGAGTAATGGTTCATGAGTATGCTGAATGGAAAGTGCGTTACTCGAATATACAAGTAGATTCGAACTCAAAGCAAAAGCAGCTATGCAGTTGAGCGCAACACAAGGCTGAACCTTACTCGACATTTGATTCCACATGATTCTAAGCCCGATGTTCGGCCATTTGTAGATAATCCCTCAAAGTGTTTAGAGCCCTTCACTATCAGACTCAATAACGCATGATAAGCCCTAGGATTTGATTGGAGTAATCGTCATCATTGACCATCCCAACCCAATTTCACATTGATTATTACATAAAATAGTTATGTTTGAACTTAAGGAATCTAAGATTGCACCCGTTGTGCTGACAATATGCATTATAGTCAACCATAGCGACCCATCAAGGGTAATGAAGATCAGATCATAGCTCAATGCAACAATGATGAAGGAATTAGCTGGCTTTATCCGAATGAATCTTAATGTGTTCATTTGGATCCGTTCTGACATTTGTGTGCTCTCACAGATTATCACGAGCCATGCATTAAATATCAACCTGAGGCATGTCCAGGTGAAACAAAAGCAACGTGGCATGGATCTAGAAGGATTTACTACACTTAAAAGGATAAGGATAAACTCGAGAACAATAGGTTTATCCATGATGCCTTCTACTCGAAATGGGTATCCAATCCAGTTCTTATGAGAAAATCTAAGGGAAAGTAGCGATCATGCATCGACTACTCAGAACATGGCATGCCCAAAAGACAGCTTTCTACTTTTGAGGATCGACTAGCTTGTAGACTCAACCGTAGGATGTGAACTGCATTCATTTATGGACGTGTACTCTGGATATAACCAGATCTCGATACGCATCCTCGACCAGAAGCACACCAGCTTCATTACCGATCAAGGGCTATATTGTAATGTTGTGATGTCGTTTGAACTAAATAATGCCGAAGCTACTAGACATTAGTCAACAAGATGTTCAAAGATCAGATCGGGCGATCGATGGAAGTATATGTGGATGATATCCTCGTGAAGTCGCGATGATCAAATGACTACATCGATTACTTAGCAGAGATGATCGGTGTTCAATGAAAATATGGAATGAAACTAAATCCCTTGAAATGCTCTTTCGACGTTGCACCAGGAAAATTTCAGGGTTTCATCATCTACTCTGATGGAATTGAAGCCGATCCTAAGAAGATTCAAGCAATTCGAAGCATCCAAGTGCCAAAGATAATTAAGCAGGTACAGAACTTAAATGAGATGGTTGTTGCCCTAAGCCGCTTCATCTCCAAGGCCACTGACAAGTGTATTCCTTTCTTCGACTTAATCAAAAAAAGAAAGATGAACTTTGAATGGATGTAGGATTGCATAAATGCATTTCAAGCTCTGGTAGATTACCTAAAGAGACCTCCCATCCTATTCAAGCCACTAGATCATTAAAACTTATACATCTGTTTAGCGATGTTGGTACACTTCATAAGTGCCACACTATTAGGTGAAAAGAATCAGATCCAAAGGCATGTATATTGTGTTAGAAAGCGTTTGACAAGAGCTGACAAAAACTATCCAAAGCTGGTAAAGCTCGTGTACTGCCTATTGATTTGCATCATGAAAGCTTCGCCATTACTTCTAGGCTCACTTTATTAATGTCTACACTGACCAGCCGTTACGACAGGTCCTACAGCAACCTTAGATGTTTGGAAGGTTGCTCAAATGTATAGAAAGGATTTCTTCGATCCCCTCCTTCCATGTATCTCCTTTGATGAAATCAAATGAGTCTTGAGAGAAACCATGAAGAAGAATACGACAATCACACCATGAGGCAAACCCTGATAAAGAAAATACTCCACTATGGGTACTAATAACTAACTGTTAATCGAGATGCTGCTGATCACATTAGACAATAAGACAAGTTTGGATGTTTGCAAAAATTCTGAGAGCCCCACCGACGAAAATTACTAAAATGTCAAGTCCATTACCGTTTTCCACTTGAGGGTATTGACATTATAGGTTTCTTGCCGATTCTAGAGGTGGTGTGAAATACGCCATCGAAGCAGTTGATTACTTCACCTAATGATCTGAATCAAAACTTTTAACCATGACCACGATGAAGAAAATAATCACCTTCATTGTTTGGAACATCATCTTTCATTTTAGCCTTGCATCAATCATTGTAATAAATAATGGAACCCCATTCGACAATGTTAAATTTAAAGACTTCTATCGTCACCATCATATTGAAAAGAGATTTACCGCAATTGCTCGCCTTCAACCAAATGGATAGTATGAAGCTATGAACAAAACCATAAAGTCCATGCTTCTTGTCACGTCTGACTTTTTGGATGCCTAGAGGTGCGGGGTGTCACGGTTCGTATCAGAGCTAAGGTTTCAGTAATCCTAGAAATATTTTAAAGTATAAAGGTTTTCGAATAATTTTTAAAGGATATTCCAAATAATACTTTTAAAAGTATATGTATATATTTTAGAAAAAAAGAAATTTTAGGAATGGGTCCCATATATCTCTTCCTCCCTATTTATTGAACTATTTGTGGAGTACCTAATCTCATCTTTTTAATAAGATAGAAATGTCTGAACCGCAAGATATTCCCGAAGTTCCAAGACTTAATACGCCCGCTTGGTTCAGACATTATTTGTAGGGACCAGCTAGGGATGCTGCTCTGGTGGAAGGGGCTCCAGCCCGTCCGCCAGGCATTCTCAATTTTCCTAAGTTATGCAAGGACTAACCAGCTTAGAAAGCAAGCCGTTTCTTGGCACTGAGTCATACACTGAGGTGAAAGCTTGGATCCGTAGTTATGAGAGGATATTTGGACTTATAGGATTGGAGGTCTTGGCTCGAAGCCAATTGGCTTCATGGCAGTTGCAGGGAGAGGCTCTTTGTTGGTAGGAGATTGTGGAGGCTGAGGCTGATAATTTGACTTAGGCGGATTTTCTTACTAGGTTCGAGAGTAAGTTCTTATCACAGGTTCAAGAGGGAGTGCAGCTTGAGAAATTTATATAGCTCAAGCAAGGGTATATGACAGTTAAGGAATATGTTAATAAATTCAATGAGCTTGCTAGATTTGGACTAGACCTAATGAATACTCCTCATAAGAAGGCGAAGAAGTTCGCTAACGGTTTGAGTCAGCCACTGTAGAGTTTGGCGGTGAGCCATATTCCAATGGAAGCCACTTTTGAGGGATTGGTAGAGATGGCTTTACTTGCTGATACTAAGAAGAAAGGAGATGGGCATAGAAGAGTGATGGGAAGAAGTAGTGGAAAGGAAAGAGGAGAGAAGGAGGATGGTCGGTTGGAAAAAGGAAAGTTCTAAGGAAGGACTGGAAGTGAAATACTTGTGGCAAACAAGGTCCTCTTGTTAAGGATTGTAGAGGGGCAGGAGAGCAATCGAGACTAAGCTTCTATCTTTGTGATCAAGTGGGGCGTACGAAAAAGGACTCTCCGTCGAAGCCGAAGGACATTTCACAGACACCTTCATTGCCTGCTCAGGCTTATGCTTTAGAGGTTGCTCCTTCCTTTAGTACTCGTCCCAATTGTGGACAAGGGAAAGAAGGTGATCATCAAAGGTGTGTTATCTGTTTTTGATTTTCCTGTTTATACCCAATTTGATTCTGTAGCTTCGCACTCTTTTATATCTAGTACTCTAGTAGACAGTCTTGGTCTTGATGCTTGCTTAGTGACTGACCCAGTAGTAGTATCAAATTCCGTAGGAGGATCGGCCTATTTGTCCATGTTATGTCGGGATTTGAAATTTTTTATTTTAGGGATTGAGTTTGACAATAGTACCTTTGTATTGGGCTTTTCTAGGTTTGGATTTGATTATTGGTATGGATTGGCTATCGATGTATAGTGCTGTTCTTGATTGCAATAAGAGGGTAGTGCGGTTAGGCACTTGTAGTGGATGTACCTTGGAAGTATCTTGTGATCCTAGAGGATCAGTCATGCTGAGCTACCTTTATTCCCTTACTTAACGCCCGATAGTATAAGTTTGGTACCTGTTGTTAGAGACTTTCTAGATGTGTTCGAGAAGGTTGCTGGCCTTCCACCTCGAAGAGAGATCGAGTTCAAGATTAATCTTGTCGGTAATGCCAAACCGGTTTCCATACCGTTAAGGCATATGGCTCCTAATGGACGTTGTGTGTTGAGCAAGCAGATTGGAGAGCTTTTGGATAAGGGCTTTATTCGTAGGAGCATTTTTTAGTGGGGCGCACCCGTCGTCTTTACCACTAAGGCGGATGGCTCTCTTAGACTTTGCATGTATTATAGGAAGCTTGATAAGCCAACGAAGAAGAATCGTTATCCTCCTCCCCGTAAAGACGATCTCTTCGACCAGCTAGTAGGAGTTATTCCATAACTCGATTTGGCCATAAGATTTCATCAGTTGCATGTGGCGGAGGATAGCATCAAGAAGACTGCGTTTAGGACTCTGGATGGGTTATTTTAGTGGTCAATAATGTCATTTGGGCTAACCAATGCTCTGACCTATTTTATGGACCTGACGAGTCGAGTATTTCGTGAATCGTTGAACAAGTTTATGGTGGTGTTGGTCGGTGACATTTTGGTTTATTCGCGAAGCAAGAAGGAGCATATGGTTTACTTGAAAGAAGTGCTTAGGACCCTACGAGCACATAAGTTGAAGGTGAAGTTCTCCAAGTGTCACTTTTGGAGGGACGAGGTTCGCTTTTTGGGACACATCGTTTGGAAGGATGGACTTGTAGTATATATGGAAAAAGTGGCTGCGGTAAAGGATTGGCAGACCCTTGAGAGTGCCATAGACATAAGGAGTTTCCTTGGTCTTGCGGGGTACTATAGGAAGTTCATTAGGATATCAGCTCCACTAATCCACCTTACCATGAAGAACTCAGCTTTTGTTTAGTATACCAAGTTCGAGGATGCCTTTCGTCGATTGAAGGAAGCTTTGACTACCACACCCGTATTAGTATTATTGGATGGAACCAATCCTTTCTCAGTTCATATGGATACCTGTGGTATGGGGTAAAGGGCGGTACTGATGCAAGAGTGTAAGGTAGTGTTCTATGCATGTAGACAGTTGAAAACGCATGAGAAGAACTACCCGACGCATGATCTTGAGCTGTCAGCTATAGTTTTTGCTCTTAAGTCTTGGAGGCACTATCTCTTAGGAGAAAGATTTGAGCTTTTCACGGATCATAAGTCTTTTTAGTATCCATTCTCTTAGAAAGATTTGAATTTGAGACAGCAAAGATGGATGGAGTTTTTATCCTCTTTTGACTTTGAGATCTCCTATACTCCTGGTAAGGGTAATGTAGTGGTAGATGCGTTGAGTAGACACAAAGTGGTTTTAAGTTCCCTGTTTTTGGAATGGAAGCATTTGGAGTACATTTCTACCTTTGATTTTAGACCTCCATCGAATTTAGCTACGGGATTGTTAGCAGCCCTTGACGTTCAGCCTACTTTGATGGAGCAAATTAGAGCAAGGCAATGTGAGGACGAAGAGTTAATAGACATTTTAGATAAGCTTGGTAGAGGAGAGTCATCATCACATCTTAGGCTCTATAACATGGACACTAAGGTATGGCTTAGAAGGGATCATAGACTTTGTGTTCCTCATAGTGAGGATTTCGTAGATGCGGTGTTGGCTGAGTCACATCATTCTAGGATGACAGTGCACCCCGATAGTGATAAGACGTACCATGATATGAAAAAGGTATTCTATTTGACCGGAATGAATAAGAGAGTGGTGGAGCATGTATCGAAGCGCATCACTTGCCAAAGGGTAAAGGCGGAACAGAAGAAACCCGGACGACTGTTGCATCCATTGAATATTCCATTATGGAAAAGGGAAAGCGCCTCTATGAACTTCGTGGATGGATTACCAAGGTTGGGGAAAGGGAACACGAGCATTTGGGTCATTGTGGATAGACTGACGAAGGGCACCCATTTTATACCCATTAAAAGTAATAGGACAGCAGCTTCTTTGGCGACTCTTTATGTAAGGGAGATAATTAGGCTTCATGGAGTTCTCAGAAGCATTGTGAGCGACAGGGATTCATTATTCACCAACAAGTTTTGGAGGAGTCTTTAGCAAGACTTGGGAACGGAATTGAATCTGAGCACGACATATCACAATTAGACAGATGGACAGACTGAGAGGGTAAATAGTATTTTGGAAGATTTTATCAGATTGTGCATCATTGACTTCAGAGGCTCTTGGAATGACCACCTACCATTGGTGAAGTTCGTCTATAATAATAATTATCAAGCAAGCATTGGGATGGCATCGTTCGAGGACCTTTATGGAAAACCATGTAGATCACTAGCATGTTGGTGGGATACCACCGATATGATCTTGCTTGGACAAGACTTGGTGAGGGAAACTTTTGAGAAGGTGGATTTGATTCGCAAGAGGTTGAGGACTGCACAAGATAGACAAAAGTCATATGTCGACAGAAAACGTTCAGATTTGGAGTTTAAGGTTGGAGATATGGTTTATGTCAAGGTTTCTCCTCTATGAAACATTATGAGATTTGGCTCAGTGTGTAAGTTGTCACCTAGATTTGTAGAACCCTTTCCTATTACCGCACAGATTGGAAAAGTGGCATACAGAGTTGACCTTCCAGATAATTTGCCAGGAGTTCACGATGTTTTTCATGTTTCGCATCTAAGGAAGTGTCTACATGATTCCGCAGTAGTAGTAGAACCCGATCAGCTAAGGGAAGTGGAGATAGAGTGCGAATCACTTGTGCCTCGTTCACCCACCCATATGTTTGAACACGGCTTAAATAGATTATGCAACAAGGAAGTTTGTCAAGTGAAGGTTTAGTGGGGAGATGACCCCAAGGAGTGCACATGAGAATCTGAGGAGAGAATTCGATCTTCTTATGCTTTTCTATTTGAAGGTACACTTCATATATCCTATCTTTGATCTTTTATCTTTTATCTTTCCTTAGTTAGGGACTTTTCGATAATCTTTAGGTGAAACCTATGCATGGTAGCTTTGTTGTAAACATGTCATTAGGGCATGTTATGTTTGATGGATGAAGATGATTGCAAGTGGATGCCAATGTTTTCAAATTGATGCATTGCATGCACTAGATAGATATTTATTAGGATAATCAACCAATTAGGTACACATACCTGCATATGCATGTCTGTTATCTATTGCATTCGCATATGGTTGTGTGTATGTATATGTGTGTGTGTGTATAAATGAATGTTGCATATGGATGGTGCATTTAGGTGAATGATTGAAACATACATATTGAATTATCAATTATACTATGGTAATTACATCCCTTTGGTTGCATAGCATAAGCATACTTGCATTACAGGAGGTCAGATGAATCGGTAGACCGACTACCTTTTCGCATTAGGCAAGTTTATATGTATTTCACTTTGCATAAATCATAAATTGCGTTAGGTAAAAATAAGGAAAATGGTAGAAATGGATGATGGTTGAGTGGATGGATATAGTTCTTGGATGCTGGTTTTTAATTACGTTCTTCCGTCTTTGGAGACTTGGGGGACGAAATCTTTTAAGAAGGCGAGAATGTAACACTTGGATATTTTACTAGAAAAAATAAATTAAAAGCACATTTGGTACAGAGGTAAAGGAGCATGTTAACTTTCTTAGTGACCAGGGATCAAGTCCCATTGTCGCCAAAATCTGGAGCGATTTTTTTTTAGCTGGTTTATTTTCTAGCGATTTTCCTACGTATTTCAGTGTTGTTTCTGACATGTGGCGGCTTCCCATTCGCTCTAGTGTGTAATAGGATGAGATGGCTAAATTTTATTGGTTGAGTGATGTGTATGGGTTAGATGGATAACCACTAAGTGTATGAAAGAACCAGATTTAATCTAAAAAATCTAATGGATTATATTCACTCAAACAATATATAATTAAACCGTCTAACCTAAACATAACCTCTAATTCAACCGTCACCATAATTCTACAGTAAAATTAGTGTATATTATTCTTCCTCATTTTCTTTACTAAACAATAAAAATCTCTACCAAATTAAATTCTTTATATATATTTAAGCAATTTTGGGAATTTAGAAGAATCAAAGGGAGTAAGATTAAAGCAAAGCTTTTTTCAAATTTATGCAAGCTCAATTGCCAAGTGAGTAGGAATTAATGAAAATGAAAAATAAAGTAGTTTAATTTCAATTCTTTTCTGTCACGTTAATATGAATTAATTTTTGTTATTAATTGAGAATAGATGTAAATTTTTGCAATCTCTTTCACTTCTTAAATCTAATTCATGTTTGGTTTAAATTTGGGACATATAAATTGTCTATTCACGTTTTATGGCATAAATAAGATTGAAATTTATGTAAATTATTGTACCTTCTTCTTCTTCCACTTCTCAATTCTAATTCTTGTTTGGGTTGAAATTTGAAATAAACAAATTGTTATTCAAGTTTTATAGCGTAAATAAGATTGGTTTAACTAAACTGAATTAGAAATTTTATTCAATTTCAAATGGTAGAACAAGTTAGTTGAATAAATTCAGAATATGTTGCTTGAATAAAATTATGGTTTTTATTGATATAATTGCATAATTTTGAATATGGTTTTGGAACAAAATTAGGAAGTCTAATTAGCATAATTATTTGTTTCATATGTGGCCTAAAAATGTAAAAGTGGAATTTTGTGTAATTAAATGGTTTGTGGCTATTGGATAAAATTTTGTACAGATTAAATCTCTAGAACAAGAACATAAATTAGGGTGGAAAAAAATATAAGTTAAATTGACCCTAAAGGCAAGTGTAAATCTATGACAAAATGGCATAAAAATTACAGACAAACCGTATGTACTGAACGGATGTGAAATTGAAATACCATTTATGTAAGAAAAATGGAAATTGTGAAATAACCAAATCGAATGTAAAAATGGCCTAAAGCGGATTAATGGAAATAAAAAGTATGTAAACTTTTAAGGGAAAATTAGTTAATCTGGAAGCGATTTGGTAGGCAGACCTTGCAAAGGTTTGGATAGGTGCTTGATATAGTTAAGACCAAATTATAGTTTGGTTGTACGTACTAGGAGTGGGCAAGTACGTCGCAAGGATGTTTGTTACCTTTCATAGGTTGCTAATACGTAGGATAGGTAGCATCCGCCATCGTAGGCTTCTTCAGGCAGATCGACGCGGACGGAACATGACAAGTGTGCTCCGATGTAAGCTTCATAAGGCAGATCGTTGGAGAATTCTGCGCAGCCGACCCAGTTGTGGGCGCTCTTTCGGAGGACAGACACTTTGGATAGGGGAAAGACCACGTTGTTGACCAAGGAGATAGAAGGATAGGAGTCTCGTTTGGCGAGGTCTGAGCGCAACTTCGGGAGTCTGGGAGGTTGTTTGAGTCAACGCCCGGTTAAACATAAGAGGAATTTAGTCACAATGCATGGGTGATGAGCATGAATTTCACGCTATAGCACGTGGATAGGTAAGGATAGCAGGTTCGACAAGCCGATTGACGTTTAGTATTACTTCTGGGTTGACTTCCCTAGAGTGGCCACAGACTTTGGCTTCTTAGGAACTGTATCTAAGAAGGATTCACTGCATTATATTATTCACCCTCTACATTATATTATTCACCTTCTGTGATATTCGGGGAAGATCTGGGATTAAACTGTTTTATTTTCTCATTCACCGGACTTTATGTCTGACCCATCCTATTTTTCCTATTTTCTCCAAATCACAGAAGGTAGGTCTAGGTTGCAGTTCTTTGCAGCTTGGAGGGTCATTTGAGCAGTTGTTATCTTCAGCTTTTGTTTCTTTTGTTTCATTTGCTTGATTTCTCTTTTCTGCACTTTACTCTATATTTGGGGACATATATTGTGAACTTTATTATGTTTTATGTTCTGTAGAGACTACTTGGTACTTTTGGTTTCGAAATTTTTTTTGGGATAATGTTGCTTTTAATGAAGTTGTTTTACTATTAATTTATAATTAGTGAAAGTTTTCTTCCGCTGTAATATTTTAATCATTTCATGCTGCTGCCTTAGTCTTTATGCTATGTTATAGATTTTTATTTCACCCGATCACCCATGCTTCTAGTTGTGTCTGATTTTCAAGGTGCCTAGAGGTGCTGGGTGTCACAAAAACTTTGATAATCATCTAAGGATTCATTTCATAATTGCACTATGTTATTAACCGAAACAACTAGCCAAACTAGAGTCTAATTATGAAGCTAACTTAATTTTCGTTGGAATTTATGACGAGTAAAAGGACTTAAATTTCTTGATAATGATCAAAACTTATATTTAAGTTATTTGTGTCAATTTAAAAGTAAATTCTTCATTATAAATAGTTTAAAAAACTTGCATCCATGTCTTTGTTAATAAATCTTGCACCTAGGGATTCTCATGTTGCATTCGGATTTTGTGGGTAGTATCCACTAAAAACCCTTACGAAATAATACTCATCCTACTAGGGACACCTAAAGTTTTAGCGGCTTGTTGCATATGATCAATGCAATCGTGCTACCTACGAAAATGGATTTATCTTAGATTTTACGAGGATGAATGAAAAGATAAGTGTGGGGGTATTTGATGTGCATGTAAATGTGCATATTTTTACTACCATATTTAATCTTCTTTTAATTAAATAAATGAGCATATATGGTTTTTTTTTTATCAAAATCTAAATGTCACCAAATCATCATTCATTCATCTTTATTTAGGAAAAAATTCGTAATTTTGTGAATTTAATTAAAAAAATTAATTGCTTAATTTTATGTTATTTTGTAGGAATTTGAATTCAACAAGAAAGAGACTTCATGAAAATATGCATGCACAAGAGAAGGAAACAAAAGAATAAAGAAATAAATCAATTTATGCAACATGGAGGACCCCACCTACCTACTTAACATGATCTACAATTAGGAGCTAATGCACATGTTAGTAGGGATTAAAGGTACTGCACATTTAAATGGAGGATTTTGCTCATGTCAATGATTACTTGGAGGTTAAATTTCTTAGAAGGGTATTTTTGGTAGTCCCCAAAAATATGAATTAGAGTTTTAGGTATGTATAAATACCCCTTATGTTACATGCAATGAAGCTCTTAGCACCACCTTCTATTTATTTTATTTGTAGGCCCAAATTTTAAATATAAACCCGCATTCTCTCTTTCATGGCTTCTTAGCCTTTTCTTCATGTAATTTTCTTATATGCAATTTTAATTCATGTTATTTTCCTGTTTATTTCTTCTTATGTTAGTAGCTTATTTTATTTTTATGCAAGCAGTTTAGCTCTTTTTTTTTTAATTAGCTTGCACTTTCTTTTGGTTGTTTATGTTGCATTCTACATTTGTTGAAATGATAACAAATATGAGAAGCTAAACCTCTTCAATTTAGGTGTAATAAAGCTCTCTTAATCGTCTAGATTCAACATAGTGAGTTCATTTGAGCTCTTTTTGTGCTTAATGGAAGTTTTGATGTTGTTAAATTTTGTTGTTTAACATCGAATTTGATAGCCTATATTGTTGACATCTAATAGGCTATGCTTAAAAAAATGTAAACACAAATTACCACTTAGTTTATATATGATTTTGGTAATAAATGAATTTTAGAATCAAAATTCGATGGTCTATATTACCAATCAACAGTAAATATATCATACTTAGAATAGATTTTATTTTCAATTTCATTATCGTTTTCATGAGAGTTAACAAGTGGTTTAGTGGGTGCGTTAAAGTTTGATGGTTTATGTTGGGCTAATTAATAGTACAAATAGACCACACTTATGATAAACACATCAATTAAATTTACAAATGACCAAAAAGAGATATTATAATTTGATTATGATGATTTATGTGATCAGAAGAAGGGATTTGCCTCTAAATTTCCTACTAATCTCGTATTTTCAATCACTTTTGTTCTAGCTAGTTGTATATTTTTCTTAGCTTAAAACAATCTCAACTCTTGGTTTAATTTGATCGAGTAGAATTTTAAATCAATACAATTCCCTACGGATCAACCGGTACTCAACATGTACTAAAAGTGTACATCGTGCACTTGTGGTTATTTTTATTACAATTTTTCGATGATTTTTTAACCGATAGAAAACCGTCGATTTAACAATGTCATGTACGCAACAAGATGTACTTTGGCAGGCAAATATTATCCAACATTTTAAACTAGCTATCCGAACTGACTGGATAAGTTAAAATCGACTGTCATCAAGGCCAGTAGCATAGAGCAATGATTGTGGAGTTCGAAACTCAAGGATAGATGATAATATGAAGTAAAAGCATGAAAGCTTACTACTCCCCAAAGCTGGATCAGGAACAATCCATATTCAACACAATGGATCGTATCGTATCGATTCCATAACTCAATTTTTCAGCGATGATCGGTCAATAACTCAAAATCTATACATGTTATTAACTTGAAACTTGGAGTACAAGCTTACAACGACATATGAAACACCCCCTAAGGATCCCATTCAAATCGAAGGAAGTTGGAGGGATCGGCATAACTCCCTTTGCATGGATCAGTAGAAATCAGAATTCAAGCTACACTACTTCATGGAAAATGAGATATCTCATAAACTGTACATCGAATTTAAAGAAATTTGGGAAGCAAGTAGCAAACATCATGAGACATTCCATACACAGATTGCAACCCATTTGGACACTCAGTACCAATCCGTATTGTGGTCCCAGATAGGCCATGAAATTTTTAGGTGCCCTTCTCATCTTGGTCTCCCAAACCATCTTCTGAATTTCAGTTCGATCTGTGCACGTCTTCCACTATAAATACAGTAGGCATGGCATAAGAATAGTGATCCTTCTTTCTATTGAAATGACTCTTCCATTCTTATTCTTCATTCTTGTACTAATGGATCCTACTTGATCCAAACATTCTTGTAATCATGATCAAGTGCAAGATCAATAAACACATGAAGTGGATGTAGGCCAAGATTGCCAAACCACTATAAAAATCTATGCGTTCATTAATGATATTTTCTCAATTTTAATTTCATTCTTCATTTAATCTTTACTAATATTGGGTGTTAATGCCCATTTTTGGCGTCAACAATTATAAAGGTCATAATATATAAATATTCAATATAATATGTTATAGTTAAATAACAAAAAATTAATTAAAAAGTAATCAAATAAAATTAATCAAAAATATGATTTAATTAATATAGTGTTCTACATGAGATTTTTATATAAGCTAGTTAAAATACAAAAGTTATATAATAATGAAACTTATATAGTATGAATGTATAAACTAAAGGTGAGCATTATTGAAACCTAAATAAACTTAAGGAATAAATACATACGTAAATGTATGTATATCGTGATTCCTGATGTGTTCGGAACTGGAATCACGGAGGTATTCCATAAGAAATACATTATTCCATAAGTCAATATCACTCGATATAGTATATTAAAGATTATGAATCTTTAATGTAAAGTTGTCCTCTACCATTTATGCATTAATAAATTACTTGCATACTCTCTAGTTGTTGAGATTGCCTCAAGCTAGAGATGTTATGTGTAGTAGTATTAATGTATATACTAGACAAGGTAAGATACTTATACATATTTGTTTAGCTTTCCTCCAGGCATGTATAGTATACTTTGGTCATTGTGAAATGGTGGGTATAAGTGAATAATCTCTTTTACTTGTTGAGCTTTCCTAAAGGTAAAAATGAAATTAGGATAAAGAATCATGGGTTAGGAGTTATATATGATGCAATTGATAAGGAGTTATCCATCATATAAGGGAGTATAATTTGTTGACCTTTCCTTACGGTCAGAATCCCAAGATATATAAGTCCTAATTGCTACTGGTGAAGTCGAAAGACTTCTATGTTTCAATTTAGGTTTGGAGAAATATAAAAGACTAGTGGGAGATTATTAGTAAAATGATACATAAAGTGTAGCCTTACTAATATTATAAGAACGTCTACTACGATATTGTCCTAATAATCTACTAATTAAAACTTGCACAAAATGTCAACTCCAAAATTGTTTTCTGAAAGCGACAAGCTTACCGGACCTAACTATATCGAATGGATAAGAGAGATTAAGATAGCATTGACTTATGAGCATCTTTGGTCATTTATTACATGTGAAACTAAAGAACAACTTGTTGATGATGCAGACCTCGAAATTAGACTTGCTTATGAGAAATGGGTTTTAAACCTAAAGATCGCCTAGGTTTTCATGCTATCTACATTAAACAAGCCGTTTGAGAGGTAGTATGAAAACATATCTGTTTATGAGGTATTTGATAGTCCCAAGGCCCTGTTTTGTGAACAGTCACATTCTGCAAGGTACGAGGTTATGAAGAATTCTTTCAGTACCAAAATGTCTAAAAGATAAAAAGTGGACAATCAAATGGTGAAGGGTTATATCTGTAAGCTTTCACAATTAGATGTACATATAAGCAATGAGTAGCAAGTTAATTTGATTAATGGTTTTCTTACACCTTAGTATGAACCATTCTTACTGAATTACAGTATGAACCAGTTGAATGTGAATCTCGTGGAGCTCCTCAATATGTAGAGGTCAACCGAGTCTATATCCAAGGAGCCAGGGGTTGTACTTATTGCAAAGGGTGGTGCATCATCTTCGAAAGGTTCGAAGAAGTGGAAAAGAGAAGGTAAGAAGAATAAGAAAAGTAAGAAGATCAATGACAAGGATGAATGTTAACATTGCCACAAGAAAGGTTACTGGAAAAGGAACTATATTGAATACCTAAAGATTGTTAGAGAAAGAAAGCGGAATAGTTCTATAGCTCAATCGAGTACATTTAAGAATTGAAATTGTTTGCAATCATAAAATGTCTAAGATTTTAGATAATGGAACTCCTATTTTTGCTTTGTTAAAGGGACTTAGGAATTGGCACCATATGACAAAAGGAGAGATGAGGCTCTAAGTTGTTAATGGATCTATCGTAGATGCAACGACAGTAGGCGATTATCATTTATGTTTGCCTAGCGAAGTAGTATTGATATTAAATAATTTCTTTTTTGTAGAAGTCTTTATTCGTAGAACTGTGTCTGTTTCTAGATTATCTGCGATTATATATATATATATATATTATTGTGCAAATAATATTAAGAACATTATTTTAAATGGAAATATATTTACAATAATGTTTTTGAAAATGGCATTTATGTAATCGATACTAATTAGTGTGTTCCATGAATATTTCTTTTAAGAATATAAATGACAGTTATGTTTGGTATTGTAGGCGAGGTCATATTAGATAGAAACGACTACACAAACTAAAAACTGAAGGTTTTCCCCCATCACTTGATTCTGAATCATTTGAAATGTGTGATTCGTGTCTCAAAGGTAAAATGACTAAGCACCTTTTTAGTAGGAGAAATGAAAGGATTGATGAAGTTTTTGGGTTAGTATATAGTGATTTATTTGGATCAATGCCAATAAATACCAAAGATAATAGTTCTTACTTTATTACCTTCACTGATGATTTCTCAAGACTATGATATGTGTATCTTATAAAGAATAAATCCAATGTTTGCGAGAAGTTTATTGAATATAAGAATGAAGTTGAAAATCAGATGAACTGAAAGATAAAAAATTCTTTGATTCAACCGAGGAGGTGAGTACTTGGACAAGTGCCCTAGCAGTACTTAAAAGGCAATGTGATTATCTCTTAGGTTATGCCATCGTATACTCTACAACACAACAATGTTTCAAAGTGAACGAACCGAACCCTATTAGATATGGTTCATTCTATGATAAGTAAAACTACGTTACCTTTGTCCTATTGAGGATATGCATTGGAAACTGTAGCGAATATATTGAACTTGTTGCCCACTATATCCGTGGCTAAAATACCATATGAGATGTTGTATGTTAAGAAACCTTAATTCAAAAATTTGAAGGTGTGGGGTTATAAGGACTACGTTAAGAATATCGGTCCGAATAAACTAGAGGTTAGATCAGTACTCTGTAAATTTACAGAATATCTCAAAAACTAAATGTGATGCATATTTTACAATACCGAGGAACAAAAGTGAAAGTGCAGTGTGTATACAATTATATGTGCTAATATAGTATACACGGATCGTGTAATATGGATTACAATACAAATGCGGAAATAGATGATAATAGCATTGTAAATAGAAAATAGAAAAATCACACCAGAGATTTTTATACTGGTTCGGAGCACCGTCCTACGTCCAGTCCCAGACTTCTATCTGGATTTTCACTATTAACAACCTCGCTTCACCCGGAGGAACAGGTTTACAACACCCGAACAGCCGAACGGGATTTCACGCCTCTAATACACTGAGGACTTCAACACTTGCCTCTTACAACACGAGGACTTCAACAAAAACAAATACAATTGTTGTTGACAACTTGTGTTCTTGAAAACACGGATTTGTCACTAGTAGTACACCCTTCCTATAATCTTATCCTCAAAGAATATGAATGATGTTTTGTGAAGATTAAAGAAGGTATATTGCTTATTGAATCAAAAGGTATAAAATAGTTTCAATGATTCAATAAGCTATTAATTAAATGAGTGCTTTTAGAATGCAAGAATGTTAGAAAGTAAGATCAGAGAAAGCATATAATAATCATATAAATTCATGTTTGAATCAACGATTTAGATGAGTATATATAAGAAGAAATAGTTGTAACTCTTGGTGAAACAGTTGCCATTAAGAGTTGTGATTATTGGTGAAAGGTAGGAGATGCAACTTTTGGAGAAGAGAAGTGTCTTTTGGAAAACTTGCTTTCTGTTTAAAAACGGTCGACAGGTCAAAAAATGACCGGTAGACAGGATTTTAAATATATAGTCGTTATGTGCATGTGTGCACGTTTACTGTGCAACTTTACCAGAAACGGTCGACCGCCCCATTTTCAACCTGTCGACCGGTCTGTGTAAATTTTCACAGTGAATGTGCAATGATGTTTAAATGTATATATATCGACTATATTTGAGATGCATGATTATTTGAGGATAGATTTTAACAAGTTTATCACTATTACAACATCAAATAATCAACCTATAATCTAGAGTACCATATGTAGGTCTTGATTTGTCGATTGCCTTTATATTGTTGTCAGCAATCAAAATCTTCATAGAAGCTTTGACTCAACATTCTCCCCATTTTTGATTGATGACAATATATAGCTAAAGTATTGAATCTCCCCTTGAATATGTGATTTCCTGCAGACAATTATTAGCACCTTTCTCCCTGCAAACAATTATTAGCACCTTTCTCCCCCTTTGTCATCGACAAAAAGGAGTAAACAAAAGAGAATATGAACCAAAAAAGAACAATGCATAATACATATTTAAACATAAGATGTTTTGAAAACTACCATACATGCCATAGTTCAATAAGATGGACACTAATTAGTACAAGTGTCACAGATGTTTTTAAAGAACTTAAAAAAAATAAACAAACTAGCTTTAGTCCGACTGAATCTCCTCCTCATCATCTTCATCATCATCATCGTCATCATCGTCATCGTCATCATCGTCATCGTCATCACCTCTAGACGTCTCTCCATGACCTTGTCCGCTTGTACCAGCAGATTCCTCGGATGTTGACCAAGTGAAAGTGGGAGGAGCCGGACGCTTTCCGGGGTCTTGATGTTGGGTAGAGACAGATGTGCTACATGATATAGCATCCCATATAGCACTGAAGAAAGACTTGACCTTGTTGAATCGTTTGTCAATTTTTGAATCCATACGTTTGAGTCTCGCTTCAAGTAAGAATTGATTACGAGCGATGGTTTCAAGAGATTCTCTTGTAGACGACTTAGATTTCAACAACCTAACTTCTCCGGAACAAGGTCGGGAAGATGGAGCTCGTTGTGCTTGTGTACCTCGTTGTTGCCATTGTTCGAATGGCATAATCTGAACATAGGGAGGAGGAAGTTTCATGCGCTTGATGGTAGTGGAGTCAATGCATTTTGGTGTAGATGTTGCTGAATCAGGGGCTGTTACTCCACATGCTAGCAATATGCGCATAATATACTCATTATAGAAGAAATGAGGTCGAGTGGAGTTATTCACTTTTAAAATTTCATCGAAAATCATGTGAGCCCAGTTGATTTCGATTTCCCCGTATATAGCATAAAGAGCCTTGAAATTTTCCTTGTAGACGGCATCATAATTTCCTAATCGAGGAAATAGAGAGTGCATCAAGACACGATGTAATAGCCTTGCTGTCGGTCGTAGCCCAATCGATTTGGTGCCGTCACTATTATCTTCTATAAACTTATGGCTAGTGCTATTTCGGGTGAATACTTCACAAAATGTCGATGAAAATTCTTCACCTCGATTTGGTATTCCAAGAATAGAAGCTATTCTATCATGAGTAAGATAAATTCGTTTGCCGCAAACTACCGACCAAATAACTCCATTTGGATTATCCGGTGTATATTCTTCTAAATTCATATTTGCGTAGAATAATTTAATCATTAAGTGATTAATTTCTACGCTATTATCTGAAAAATCTATTAGAGGAGAAATATTGGAATTGTTTGCTAAACGACGAATACCGTATGAAGTGAAGTCTTCGAATTTGATGAATGAGCCCGGATGGAACTTATAATTTGTCATTTGATTCCATCGAGTTACGGCAACTGGAGTTTCAAGCCACTTTCTGGCAGAGAGAGTTAGAGATGAAGATTCTGAAGATGCTCTTTTCTTTGATTTCTTTTGTGGTGGAGCCATTGATGAGGATTTGAGAGTTTTGGAGCTTGAGAAATATGAACTAGGGTTTGGGAATTGGGAAAGCTTTCAGTAGAAAGTAGAAAGAAATGAGTGTGGGGTATAAAATATATACGTGAACTGTAAAGAAACTGTAAATGCATGCGACCGGTCGACCGCCTATATATGACCGGTCGACTGTTTTCAACCCGAGAGCATTTTTGGTCGACCGGTCATATTTCCGGTGGTCGACCGGTTTTGCTCTGTGTTGAAAACTGCTTGATTTTGCAAAAAATTTTGAAAAAAATCGATTGCATATATTTTATATTATATTATTATTACAGAATATATGATATTACAAGAAATATATATGAAAACAAAACAATATACATTATGAAATTCTAATGAGAAGGAGAGTTGTCATTAGAATTTTTGTTGTCTTCAATAGGTTTAGCCCTTGGACTCCACTTATTTCGAGCTCCTTCATTCTCGTTATAATTTCTATCCCAAGAGTTTGGAGTCGTTGAAGTCGATGGCCTGGATGGCATTGGTTCATGAACATCGTGCTTGTTTGGTCCGCAGAAGAACGATGCCATTCTTTCTAAGACGGATAATCGCGCCGACGTACGTTGTTGTTCATGATACAGTTGGTTTCGATTTGATGTTTTTGGTAGTGGTGTATCTCTTCAATTTGAGCTTTGGTTCGAGGAGAATAGAATAGTGTCCTTTTAACTCGTTTTGAATTTGGAGTTTTATCAGACATACAGGAGCATTGATGATGACAGCTTGATTTTTGTTTTGGAGTAGTAGGAGAATAATATTCGTCCGACTCAGAGCTTGTAATAGAAATGTGAGATTCTTGCGCACATTTGTCACAAATATGAGCCATAGTGTAAGTTGAATATATTATTATGGATAGATAAGAATTAAAGATGATCAAAGTATAAAAAAAATTTGCAAGCTTATATATAAGTTTCTTATATATAATCTTATGGATGTGAGTTAATGATAACTTTTAACCACGAAAATATAAGCAGAAATTTTATTGTTATTCTAAAAATAGCTTTGTTTTTAAAACTGAATTTATAAAATGAGTAAATAAAATTTAACCATTTAAATAAAGCAATGGCTAATATTTAATATAAAAAATAGGTTAAGTAAAAGATACGGTTACTAGGAGAAAAGACATTAGTTTAGTTTAAACAAAAAAATTATAATTAAAGAGAATAACCAAAAGAGAAAGTGTACATTAGTAATTGCTTAGTCAAGATTTTTTCTTGAAATTAAACCAAGCTCTCTTCGTAATCTAATAAAATTAGATTCGAGCAGCGGCTTAGTAAAAATGTCTGCTAATTTATTGTCAGTATGGATATATTCAAGACATATATTTCTTTTTTCAATATTATCTCGAAGAAAATGATGACGGATATCAATGTGTTTAGTTCGAGAGTGATTCACTGGATTTTTAGAAAGATTTATAGCACTTGTGTTATCACAGTATATAATAGAATTTGATAAATGAATATCAAAATCTTGAAGTGTTTGTTGCATATATAGTACTTGAGTACAAGCAAGAGCCGCTGATATATATTCAGCTTCACATGTTGATAGTGAAACACAATTCTGTTTCTTACTAAACCAAGAGACAAGTGATTTTCCAATAAAATGGCACGTACCACTTGTACTTTTTCTATCCGTTCGTGAGCCACCAAAATCAGCATCACTATATGATACTAATTCAAATGGACATTCTTTTGGATAGAAAAGACCAAAATCTTTGGTATTATTAAGATAACGAATTATACGTTTCACTGCTCGTAAATGTGATTCCTTTGGATCGGCTTGAAAACGAGCACATAAACAAACACTCATTAATATATCTGGACGACTAGCTGTAAGATAAAGAAGAGAACCAATCATGCTTCGATATAATTTCTGGTCAACATTCTTACTACTTTCATCTTTTTCAAGATGTGTAGTTGTACTCATAGGAGTTGGTTTACCAGATGTATTTTGTAATCCGAAGCGTTTGATAAGATTTTCACAGTATTTTTCTTGATTGATAAAAATACCGTTTGAAAGTTGTTTGATTTGAAGTCCAAGAAAATAAGATGGTTCTCCCATATGAGACATTTCAAATTCTTTGGTCATAATACTTGCAAATTCCTTGCAGAGTTTATCGTTTGTTGAACCAAAGATTATATCGTCTACATATATTTGGATAACCAGAATATCTTTTCGAGAATGTTTAATAAACAAAGTTTGATCGACTTTGCCTATTTCAAAACCTGAATTAATAAGATAGCTACGTAATCGTTCATACCAAGCACGAGGTGCTTGTTTTAAACCATACAGAGCTTTCTTAAGTTTGAACACATGGTCAGGATATTTTTCATGTACGAACAACGGAGGTTGTTCGACATAGACATTCTCTTTGATAAATCCATTGAGAAAAGCACTTTTGACATCCATCTGATAAAGTTTGAAATTATGATGACAAGCAAAAGATAATAGAATTCTAATAGCTTCTAGTCGAGCAACTGGTGCAAAAGTTTCTTCATAATCGATACCTTCTTCTTGATTGTATCCTTGTGCTACTAATCTTGCTTTATTTTTGGTGATATTTCCTTGTTCGTCAGCCTTATTTTTATAGACCCATTTAGTACCAATTACTGACTGATCAGTTGGTCTTGGAACAAGTTCCCAAACGTCATTGCGCTCAAACTGATTTAGTTCTTCCTGCATGGCAATGATCCAGTAATCATCTGTAGCAGCTTCTTTTGGATTCTTGGGTTCGATATTTGAGAGAAAAGCGACATGACCCATTTGATTGAGTTGACTCCTTGTTCTGACATGTGATGTTATTTCACCTATTATATTTTGGGCCGGATGGTCTCTTAATATTCTTGGTGGTGTTTGTAATTCACATATTTGAGGAGCATTCTCAATAATTACTTCTGAGTCGGAATCAGTATTTGAGATGATTGGATTATTAATGACTATTGATTCGTCATCATCTGATATTGTGTGAGGATGCTGATAGATTTCATCAAAAGATACATGAAGTGATTCTTCAATAGTTTTGGTTCGTTTATTAAATATCCGATAGGCCTTACTTCGTTCCGAATAACCGACAAATATTCCTTCATCGGCTTTTGGATCGAATTTTCCAAGCTGGTCTTTCGTATTTAAAATAAAGCACTTAGAACCAAAAACTTTGAAGTATGAGATTTTGGGCTTTCTTTTGTTAAACAATTCATAAGGAGTGTTCTTGGTAAGAGGTCTTATGGACACACGATTTAAAACATAACAGGCGGTTGCGACAGCTTCTGCCCAGAAATGTTTTGGTAAGGTAGTTCCATTCAATAATGTTCTTGCACATTCTTGTAAAGTTCGGTTCTTTCGTTCTACTACTCCGTTCTGTTGTGGAGTTCTGGGAAACGAAAAATTATGATATATACCTTTGTTTGTACAAAAATGTTCAAATTCATTATTTTCAAACTCTCCGCCATGATCACTTCTTATATTTTTAACTTTAATCCCTTTTGATTTTTGAATTCTTTTGACGAAGGATTTGAAATGATTGAAAGTATCACTTTTATTTTTTAAGAAAATTGTCCATGTATAACGAGAGAAATCATCAACAATTACAAGCACATATTGATTGTGATTTATTGATTGAACTCTAGTAGGTCCAAATAAATCCATGTGCAGTAACTCAAGTGGTTGTAATGTTGATATAACTTTCTTGGATTTAAAAGATGATTTGGTCAATTTTCCTAATTGACATGCATCACAAATGTTGTTAACTTTAAAACTCATTTTGGGTAGTCCTCTAACTAGATTGTTTTTAGCTAACTTGTCAATATTTCTGAAGTTTATATGACAGAAACGTTTGTGCCATAGCCATGGATCATTGTCATTAGCCACAAGACACATATCTGAATTATGATTAATATTCATATTTAGAATATATATATTTCTGTCTCTATAACCTTCAAAAACTAAATTATGGTCTTTATCTAAAATACTACACTTATTATTTGAAAAGGAAATTATAAAACCCTTGTCACATAACTGACTAATACTAAGTAAATTGTGTTTTAAATTTCTAACTAGCATGACATTAGTAATAAGAGGTAAGTTAGATGTACCGCAATTGCTCACATCGCCTTTGCCGATGATATAACCTTTTGAATTGTCTCCAAAAGTGACTGAGCCACCATCTGAGTATTTAATATTTGTTAGTAAGCTTTTGTCTCCCGTCATATGTTTTGAGCAACCACTGTCCAATATCCACTTTCCTCTTTTCTTCAGTGGGACCTGCAAAAAATAGAATTAAGTTCATGGTACCCACTTTTTATAGGGTCCTAAGAGTTAGGTCTTAGGAGTCCAAACCCATTTGGGTCCGGTATCCCCTTTATATATGTAATTGTTATTAAAATGTACAGTATTCATGAAATGCTGAATGTATTTGTTCCTAATCAAATTATTATTTGTTTTAGGAACCCATATTTTGATAGTCTTAACATTTCTCTTTTGAAATTTCACAACTGGTTTTGGTTTGAAATATAATAAACTAAAATTTTTCTTAGCTTCAGTTTTTTGTACTTTTTTCTTCCTTTTATTTCTAAGATGTTTCTTAGTTTCATGTTTGTTATATCCCAAACCTTGTTTATCTGAAATAGATTGTGAACTTTCAATGATTTTAGTCAAATTTTCTCGACCTTTGTTAAAGTTAGAAACATTTTGAGTAATGTCATCAAACTTTGTTTGTAAACTAGCTTTTTCTAGGTCTAGAATTTTAACTTTTGCTTTAAGTTCATGATTTTCAGTAGTGAGAGCATTATTTTTCTCTTTTTGAGCTTCTATTTCATGACTCAAAAGAGATATTTGAGAGTCAACATTAGATGATGATTCTTGAATATTTCCAAGTTCTTCTTCTAATATTTTCTTCTCATCTTTTAACATATCTCGTTCAAACTCTGCTCTACTTAAATCTGCTTTGACTACTTTTAATTGACGTTTTATGTCTTTATATTTGACTATCAATTCAGCATTAATATCAAGTAATTCATCAAATGTAGGAATTTGTACCTCATCTTCTTTTGCCATAAAACAAACATTAGCTTGTTCATTCTCCGAATCACTTTCACTTTCTGATGAAGATGACTCTGAGTCATCCCATGTTACTGAGAAGGCTCGTTTCTTTGATTTGTCCTTCTTATATTTGAATTTGTCATTTTCTGACTTCTTCTTTTGTTCTAGACAATCCTTCTGCATGTGTCCCTTTTTATGGCAGTTGAAACATTCTATAGCAGATGAAGATGGTTTATTTGATCCAGGTTTCCTTTTATTGTAGCGACTGGCTTTTCGATATTTTAGGAATTTTTTGAATCCTTTTGCAATGAATGCCAAATCTTCGTCTTCAGAATCCGATTCATTTTCATCTTTCTCAACATGAAATGCTACATTTTTCTTTTCTTCTTTCTGTTCTTTTCTAGCCTGCACATTTGCTTCATATGACATTAAATTTCCTATCAATTCATCTGGCTTCATGACGGAAAGGTCATTAGCTTCTTCAATTGCCAATACTTTTCCTTCCCATTCACTAGTCAGAGAATGTAGGACTGTTGAAACAACATCAAAATCAGAATATTTTTGTCCTAAGCCAATAAGTGCATGGTGAATAGTTTGAAACCGTGAATACATTTCATTGATTGTCTCATTTGGTTTCATTTTGAAATTTTGAAATTGACTTTTCAGCATTGCTATTTTGGCTTGTTTAACCTTGTTAGTACCTTCATGAGTGATTTTTAGCGTTTGCCAAATTTGATATGCAGTAGTGCAGATGCTAACACGGTTATATTCATTTTGGTCTAATGCACAGAACAACATATTTATTGCTCTTGCATTTACGGCTGCTGCCATTTTCTCAGCAGCAGTCCATTCTGAATAATCAGTTGTTGGATTCACTATTTCTCTTTGAGTAGCATTCCAAGCATCATAGCTACTTGATTGCATAAAAAATGACATACGTGTTGCCCAATAACTATAGTTAAGACCATTGAAAAATGGAGGTCTTTGTGTCGATTGACCTTCCGTGTAAGTGGTGTTTTGAGTGCTAGTACTTGCGTTATTTGCCATATTACAAGAATATATCAAATAACTGTGTTACGGTTATATGATAACCTCGCTCTGATACCAAATGAAAGTGCGGTGTGTATACAATTATATGTGCTAATATAGTATACACGGATCGTGTAATATGGATTACAATACAAATGCGGAAATAGATGATAATAGCATTGTAAATAGAAAATAGAAAAATCACACCAGAGATTTTTATACTGGTTCGGAGCACCGTCCTACGTCCAGTCCCAGACTTCTATCTGGATTTTCACTATTAACAACCTCACTTCACCCGGAGGAACAGGTTTACAACACCCGAACAGCCGAACGGGATTTCACGCCTCTAATACACTGAGGACTTCAACACTTGCCTCTTACAACACGAGGACTTCAACAAAAACAAATACAATTGTTGTTGACAACTTGTGTTCTTGAAAACACGGATTTGTCACTAGTAGTACACCCTTCCTATAATCTTATCCTCAAAGAATATGAATGATGTTTTGTGAAGATTAAAGAAGGTATATTGCTTATTGAATCAAAAGGTATAAAATAGTTTCAATGATTCAATAAGCTATTAATTAAATGAGTGCTTTTAGAATGCAAGAATGTTAGAAAGTAAGATCAGAGAAAGCATATAATAATCATATAAATTCATGTTTGAATCAACGATTTAGATGAGTATATATAAGAAGAAATAGTTGTAACTCTTGGTGAAACAGTTGCCATTAAGAGTTGTGATTATTGGTGAAAGGTAGGAGATGCAACTTTTGGAGAAGAGAAGTGTCTTTTGGAAAACTTGCTTTCTGTTTAAAAACGGTCGACAGGTCAAAAAATGACCGGTAGACAGGATTTTAAATATATAGTCGTTATGTGCATGTGTGCACGTTTACTGTGCAACTTTACCAGAAACGGTCGACCGCCCCATTTTCAACCTGTCGACCGGTCTGTGTAAATTTTCACAGTGAATGTGCAATGATGTTTAAATGTATATATATCGACTATATTTGAGATGCATGATTATTTGAGGATAGATTTTAACAAGTTTATCACTATTACAACATCAAATAATCAACCTATAATCTAGAGTACCATATGTAGGTCTTGATTTGTCGATTGCCTTTATATTGTTGTCAGCAATCAAAATCTTCATAGAAGCTTTGACTCAACAAAAAGGTTACTATTTTTCACATGCTATCTTTTTAAAAAAGTAATTTCTATCAAAGCAAGTTAACAATGAAGCTGTTGACTTGGATGAGATCCAAGAATTTAACACTGAGACTAAATCAGTGGAGGAACCGAGTTTACCCATATACAAAACACACAACCTATTAAAATGTTTAGTAGGGAATCTCACACACCAAAGTAATACTACGGTACTCTCATTGATAAGAGGAAGGAGGATTGTGTCTTAGATGACGACATTCCTCTATCTTTCCAACAAGCACTATAGAGTAAAGGCTCTGCAGTCTGGCTTGGAGCAATGAAATATGAAATTGATTCCATTTATGGAAAAAAGTGTGGATTTTATCAGACGTACCGAAGGGATAAATCCCATAGGCTGCAAATGTATTTTTAAGAAAAAGCTAAATGCAGATGGACAAGTAGAAACATATAAAGGTAAGCTAGTTGCGAATGGGTTTCGTTAAATTCAAGGTGTTGGTTATGACGATGCCTTTTCGCTTGTAGCAATGCTTATGTCCATTTAGATTATACTAAACATTCTAGCATTCTATGAGTATAAAATATAGCAAATAGATGTAAATACGACATTTCCAAATGGTGATTTAGAAGAAATCGTCTATATGTCGCAGCTTGAGGGTTTTATGGTTAGTGGGAGTGAAGGCAAAGATTGCAAGTTGTTAAAGTCTATTTATGGACTTAAACAAGCTTCAAGAAGTTGGAATAAGTATTTTGATAAGCTAATCAAAAGTTTGGATTTTATCAAAACACAGAGGAAGCATGCGTATAAAGAAAGGAATAGGGAAATGCTATCATATTCTTAGCGCCATTTGCCGATAATCTTCTGTTGATTGACAATAACACTTCGTTTTTGCAATTCACGAAAACTTGGCTTTCTAAGAACTTCTCTATAAAGGATTTTGGAGAAGCAACCTATATACTTGGTATGAAGATCTACGTACAGACATAGATTAAGAGGCTATTGGGATTGTCCCAATCCCTGGACATAGTGCAAAACTGAAGAGGTTTAGTATGGAGAATTCCATGTTTGAGAACGTTCCAATGCACTCTAGAATCATCCTTTCAAAGATGGACACTCCTTATACCAATGAGGAGAAACAACGTATATGTAATGACCCAATTTTTTGACTTTCGAAAGTCGACATCAATACATCCATGTATCAAATGCCGCACAATCGAACGCCAGAAAAACCGAACCATCAGGGTTAAAGTAGAAGAAGCATAAACAATAACAGAATCTCACATTTCGCAGTGGAACAAATATTATAGATAAATGAATAATCTTTAAAACAAAAGCACTATATCAGTTTGTACATACATCTTCAGAGTGTTACAACAACAAACCACGAGAAAGAAATAAAATATACTAGTGATATGCCTCACCATACAGCTTGCCTCCAGATCTTCATAGCTTATCTTTCTGACTTCATTCTAGAACATTGATAACCTAACTCTAGGCTGCCTGTGTGGAAAATTATGGGCACCCAGAGTTTAGAAAGGGAACAATAAACTCTAGGTCAGTCATGGGACTGGTGTGAGATCTTAAAAACTATTATTTTTAACAAAAGAAAACAAAAGGGAAATAAAAGAAATTCGCAATGATTTTTGGAAAATGATACTACCATAAGGCCTCCCGCCGCACACACAATGCAAACGCAGAATTGGAGGAGATTTCTCCTTATGATAGTCAAACATGCTTGATACGCAAAAATCCTTTTGATATTATCATTAGTGCATAGTGCAAAAAATATTTTGAAAGTATAATATAAATCTTAGCCAGCATACCACCATTATGGTCTACCTACTATAACTACCAATTAAACAGGGGGTCACCGCCATAAGTAAAAGACAGGTTATACAACTAAAACCATACAAGGCGCGTATTGATGATTGGATTTCCAACAAATGGTCAGACGACGGAATTTCCTAGGCCACATGGGTACGCCTTTGGAGGGACGCCCCGAGAACTTAACCAGCTCTTTGCCAACACAAGGCCGAGTTACCATTGTAACTAGGTAACTAACTGTCACAAGTATGTCATCCCTCGGTCGTTACCGACCTATATCCGAGGATCCAAAATCCAATAACCACAAAGTAATAAATTTGCAGCAACCACATAGGTTAAATATCTGGGCTCCATACCATGATACCAGCCTTTTTCAAAAGGAAATGGACATACCCTCAAGGAGCGCTACCCCCAAATAATCTTGCCGCATCCTTCCTGTTTCGACCATTTCCGGGTTGTCAGGTCCAACGAGGTCACGTCCACAATGCTACGCTTTACAAAAAAGTCATGCTTCGATCAATAATTGATTAGCAGCACTTTGCATGCCACATTACCAAATTGGGAATGTATCACTAGTAACCATCAACTACATAACCTCTGAGCTCGTACGCCTCAGAGAAGGGTGTTAAGCTAAGAGAATAAATTCTCTGCCACCAACAAAAATGTATTTGATAGAAACCAGCTTTACATCTCAAAATGTAACATCAGACACACATCCATGTTCCAGGATCGAACGGAACCGAAGACACTTCAAAGAATCCCTTGCAAATCCGGATATTCACTAATCACCTCCAGACTCCCCATCACAAAGGGTGATATAATCTCTATACTGGAGTAATTCAGTGCAGAGACATTCGATAGGTAATCCTTTCGTTTTCGAAAATACCCAGTCTTCAACACCATCTTCAAATGCAATCCCATTTCGTCGTATCATTATTCGGAATGGGTTTTATGACACAAAGTCCTCTTCCGGCTAATGTGAATAACGAGCGCTTATTTTAAAAATAAATGTTACATTTCCACTGAAAATTTGCCGAGTTCAAATACTTTTAAATAATTTAAATCACTTATCCAAAAATATATGTACTTGGATATATGTAAAATAAAAACTATTTTTAAACACTTTATTTAAATACCGGATATGAAAATTTTATATCAATATCTCATATAGAACTTCAAGTCTAAACTAATTTTAAAATAAAATTACTAGATAGAGTATAAATATTTAAATACCATTTTCTAAAACAAATATCAATTAAATCTTTAAATAATCACTTCTACAATTAATTAAATAAATATTTACTTTAAAGATTTAAAAACAACAACTTAAGAGAATAATTTCTCCAAAGTATCCTTTTTAAAAAACCAACTCTAGAACTTTTAATTTATATTTGAAAGCTACTTTAAACACAAACTCGGCTTTCTAGGGAAAATACACTTTCCATTCCAAAATGGTCCATTTAAATCAATTAATAAATCTTTCTCAATTTCTTTTAATTTACATTCCAAATCTGTAAATTTCTTTCCACACTTTTAAAAATAAAGCAATTTTTATTTTTAAAACAAATTTCCCTTCCCTTTATAAATTCTCATTATGAATTTAAATTTGCAAATATTCACTTTTAAACCAAATCAAATCCCAAATTGATTTCCAATTTATTTCAATCACCATATCAAACTCCAATTTGATTTCTAAATTTATTTCAAACGCCAAATCAAATTCCAAATTGATTTCCCAAAGATTTATTTTTAAACAACAAATCAATTTTCAAATTGATTTCCAAATTTATTACCCTTTAAAAAAATAAATCCTTTTTTTCTTTTCCAAACTATTTGAAATCAAAATTTTAAATAAATTCTTCATCTATTAAACAATATCACTCGAAATTCATGTATTAAAATCTTTTTCCCATATTTTCGAACTAATTTGATAAGATTTCAAAAATCAACCTTTATACTTTTAAATTTCTTCTTTTTAAATTCACCCAATTCTTTAAAATGAATTTACTAAAAAAAATTACTTTAATTTCAAAAAAATCCAATTTTATATTTCTGGAATCCTATGATACCAAAAATATATTCGGCTAAGCTATAGCCTTCAACGATTTCAATCACAAATATAACCACACACAGATTATAAATAAGTCAATACACAACATATGAAACAAATTCTAATATTTGAGGAATCCAGTTGGATCCCTCCAATCTATTTTCCTGCATCCACAGATGTTAGCACAACAATAAAATACCAATTCCACTTCGAGGTGGAATATTGTGGTATATGGGATTATATAAAATCATCTGCTATTATGCGGCGCATAGGGTGTCATCCGCCATATAATGCGGGAAATCTATCACTCCAAATACATACATATATATATGTATATGTATATGTATATATATACTATCACAATCCAACAATCAGTCAATAACTAAAATTTAAATATTCAATCGAGTGAGAAGATCTCACCTTTGCCCCTTTAATTTGCAATCCAATCCAATTCCGACTTGATTTCACGATTTTGACCTTGCATAACAATTATATGATATTATTAATATTTGAATCAGTTGAACAGTTAGTGTGACGACCCAGAATTTTTTTTATTTTTTTTATTTTAGCATTTGAAAACGGAATATTTAGTTGATTTTAAATATTTAAAAGTTTAATTGTTAATTTGAATTCAAATATCACTATTTATTTGATAATTAAATTATTGAATTTAATAATTTGAAAATTGGGTAAGATATTGAATCTGGAGTTCTAAGCCTGTTAAAAATAATTTAAAGACTTGTAAACTTTATATTGATAACACTGAAGATAGTAAAGGTGTTGAAATTGAATTTGGTAGTGCTTTTTTTCAGTTTTGAATTTATATCGTTTAAAATGAATTTAAAAACAGCCTTCTGAGGCACAGTCTCGGAATTTGACGAAACAAGTTCCATTGGGTCCGTAATATTGGATTATTATCGGATTTCAAATTTCGTATTGATCGGAGTTGTTATGTGAGCGTACGGTAAGTAAACGCGTTGAAAATTAAATAAAACTTTAATTGATCAAATCAATGTCATCGGTACCTTCTTAAACACGCTTCCCTTTTAATATTCGGCTGACTTCCTTTCATATCCATGTTTCTCCTTTTTATAACATTACGCAACCATCTCGTCTTGTTCCCCTTTTCCACTTTAAATCACGCACCCTTTTCTCGTCTTCTTTCAGAGCGCAGACCAGAGAAAAAAAAATGAAAATGATGAATTGAAAACAAATCAGCGAAATGTTGCCGAAGTATTTCATTCATCTTCTACTCCAAATCGCGATTCCCTTTATCCTTCATTCAATAAGTAATGGTGACGCTCGTCGCATCAAGGCTGCTCGTCTCGTCTAATCAGGCACGGTTCCATTCGACGTCGCTCGTAGGATCTCGACCGAGTTCAGAGAAGAACGCGATACTTCGGTTTGATCTGCGTTTGTTGCTCGAGCTAGGGTTTCAGTTTCCATAGGATCGAGGTGGAGTTGGGATTGGTAGTGGTCGTATTTCGAGATGATGGTGAAGTGGGCACCTTCGGCTGAAATTTTACGTGATGCGGTCAGTCATTGGAAGGCGCGATCGTAGAGGGTTAAGCGCGAGCTTCGAGATGGAGGTTGTTCACAGGGAGGTGGGGAATCGCGACATCGAGTTCGTCTGTGGGTGGAGATCTTCTGATTTTTGGTTCCAGTTCGATTTGAGGTAAACTCGACTCTTGAAGCTTTTTAATTAAACATTTTCTCAAGTAATCTTGTGAATAAATTATTGTCACTTATCAGGATTAGCCGTAATAAGATAATTTTGTTTAAATATATAGGTTAGAAGATAGAAAAGGAAAAAAATGGAGATTTACAGTAAAGAACCTTACTTTCTACTTTGCAAATTTTTAGATTCATATTCATATATGTAGCTACAAAGAAAAATAAAATATAATAAATATAGATACCTACACTTACTAGTTTATTTGTAAATAATAAATTATGGAGATAGATTTGTTTATTAAATTTATTCAGTTATATTAAATTGCTAAAGATATTTATATTTACAAAGAAATATCTGTTTAAAATTTAAATTATTAAGTTTAAAAGCTTTGGTTCAAAAAAAAACCCGTGAATTGTTATACAAGGTTTAAAAATCAAGGAAACAAGCCAGTTTGGAACGGATTGCAAACAGCAAAGCAAAGGTGAGTTAATCTCACTCAGCTGAATTTTAATTTAAATTCAAATGGTTGAATTTAAATAATTGGTTGATTGATAGATTTGATCTGGTGTGTTATATTATATAGTAGTATATAGTATATCTTGGAATGTTTGATTTCCGCATTAAATAGCGGATGATTTTATATTTAAAACCCATATACCGTGATATTCCACCTCGAAGTGGAATTGGTATTTTATATTATGCTAACGTCTGTGGATGCAGGGAACAGGTTGGAGGGATCCAACTGGATCCCTCAACATTTATTATTTATTATTCTCTGTTGTGATTATTTGATATTCTATGATGAGTTATGTTGGGATATTGAATGATATGGTTTGATTGACTATATTTGGGTATAATGGATTACCAAAAATATATAAATTAGATTTTGGAAAGGAAATAAAAGAAGTGAATTTGTAAACGAAATAATTATATAAAATTTGAATAAATTAAGAATGAATTAAAAAGAAATGGAAGTGATATCACAATACTAATAGATAACTTCGTGTATGAAAAGATTTTGAATAATCGGAATTTAATGAATTGGAAAATCAAGTGATATTATTTCAAAGGAATGAAGAATTATTTAAAAATTTAAAGTTCAAATTTATTTAAAAGAATAAAGAAGTAATTTGAGGAGTCTAGTTAAAAATATTTTAAATCATAATTAAGAAAATAAATCTGAAATTAATGGATTTTGGAACTAAAAAGGAAGTAAATTGGGAATCAATTTGGAAATTGATTCAAGTGTTTGAATTGGAGATTTAAAGATAAATGTGAAGAGAAGTATATTTCTTTGGATAGCCAAGTACGTTCAAAGAATTTTTTTAAATATAAGATAAAAAGTTTTCAATGTTGTTTTAAAAAGTATGTTTTTAGGAATTTATTATTTCTAAATATCAAAATTCTAAAGTAAATATTTTTCAAATCTATTACCGTAGTAATTATTTATAAATAGTGACTTAGTATTTTTTCTTAAAAGTGAAAGCCTAGTTTTATATTTTATAAAGTAACCTTATTTTCAAATGTTTATATAGTATGTATTTTTAGTAATTTGTTAAAGTAGTCTTAACTTAAATGTTTTAAAGTAAATTCCAAAGTAAGTGTTTTTTTTAAATCTATTATTATAATAATTATTTAAAGAATGATTTGGTATTTTGTTTAAAGAAGAAAAATCTAGTTATAGTTATAAAGTAAACTTATTTTAATTATTTCTAAAGCATTATTTTAAATTAAGTATTAAAGTAAAATTTCCTACATTAAATGTTAAATATATTTTACAATAAAGTGTTTTGAAATTATTTTAAAAATCTAAAATCTTGTGCTTGTGATTCAAGTGGAAATAGAAAATACTTGGAATTTATTCTGAGAAAGGAAGACAGTTTGAAAAGTGAAAATATATCTTGCAAAGCTATTTTGAGATAAATAAATAATTTGGGAAATTATTTATTGGTTGATGGTTGTTTGTGAATATTAATTGATAGTTAAATCACCGACTATCAATATTGGACAAATACGTTGATCGTTTCGAAGAGACCGGGATTGAGATTTATTTCTCGAAAACCACTTCGATCCGGTTTGTACGTTTCGTGGGAAACGAGTTTGGATTCGAAGATGGAGCAGTGAAGTGCAAGGGCTAGTCGCTACAAATCCTGAGGATATTTCCAAAATGGATGTAGTAGGAATAGTGCCTTCGGTTTTGTTCGAACCCGGGACGAACCTGTATAGATGAATGCTTTTGGAACATCGTGAGGTGGACGATAGGCATTCTGAGGGATATGTTCTAAAAAGGTGACGCTTAGCCTCAAGCCTCATCAATTGGAAATGACTGAAAATTAGGGGTTATGCAGCAAGGCTAGATGGGTAGCACCCAAGTTGGGTGAGGTCATCCCTGCCTAGATGGCCCTTTTGTTTCGGCTTAGTGGGCGGTTGCTGATCCCAGTCGTGGGGTGATCTCACTCGGGATTATCCAGTAAGGGGTAGTCCCGGTCTTGTGTTGTAGGGGAGCGGGCGTACTCCTCGGTACTATGATCTAGGCCACGTACTGTGACGAATGGTACCCCAGTGCCTAGTCATTAGTTGGAAATCCATTCTCTCTACGGGCCTTGTACGAGTTTTGTTTGTATTACCCACTCTGTGGCTAGTAGCTGGAATTTAATAATGTAACAATTTCGGCTATTTTATAAGTATTTGTATATAGACGCTATTATAATATCAGAGGATTTCTATAAAAATTGTTTTAGCTATCGTAAGGTAAAAACCCGACATGTTTATTTGTGGCGTGGTCTTACGAGATGCTTTTGTTTTCAAAAGGATTTTTTAAAAGTTTAATAATCAATTGAGTGTGATTTTCTCATGCTGGTATTCCAGATTGACTAGGGTGTTATTTAACTGTAATGCTCGGGTCAGACCGAGTATTATAGGATACAGGATATGATGCCGTGGAGCTCAGGAGACGAGCTGGATGACGATATATACTTCCGTACTTGTTTATATATATATTCCACTGTGTTGAGTTTCTGTGTATCCATTTGTGACGCCCCACCTCTATACCCACACTAGCCAAGAACACTATGGTGTAAAGTTGTCAACTAGCACGGAGAATAAGGCTGTTGAGGAGCGACCATCCTCGTGATTTCTTATCACGCGGTGGCTATAATAATCTTCGGAAACAAACATAGAAATATGCATAACACAAATCAGTCACAGACATCCATATCACAAAGGCGGAAGAAGATATGAATATATAACTAACACATGAAAGTGTACATCAGAGCAGTGGTCAAAAAGATCCACAATAATACAAAAGAATAGCAACACCTGCTATGCAAAAGAATACATCTATGAGTCTATATCTCAAGTGTAAACGACAAAAACTGCTAATCTAAAAGGTCAGCCAAAGTCAGAGTAGTAAATCCCTGGGGGAGAAGTCAAGCAGAAGCACCTGTAACATCTCGGTCTGGCCCGAGTATTATTTATAATAAAATAATAAACGGATCAGTCTCGCTATAAATATCAGATAACATGATATAAACAATAGATATGGCAAGAACATATAGTAACCATAAAGACATACTATGATAAGCATGTAAATGAAGATCATCAAGAGATCAAACAATATCAAAAGAATCTTCTAAAAGATCCAAATTCACCTAAACATAAAAGTTGGAAAATCATAACAATGAAAGTCATGAAAATAGGTGAAGCACAAATTCCAGAAGACTACACAAGAAATCCAGAAATTACAATATAGGAGCATGAAAACTCACAAAATGGAAGCATGAAAACTCACCTACACGTGTAACACAAAGCGAGAAGCTATCTCATGGTTGCAAGCCATTAATTTTGACACACGAATGGCCCGAAGACCGTGGGGCGCTACCCCACATATGTGAAGGCGAAACATCACACAAATGAGATGGCGAAACATCACAAGAGCGGGGTCTAGTCTCCCTCGCAGACAAAGAGACATCGCACAGTTGCTAGTCTAAAACACAAAAATGATCGTCATGATCATCAAGAAGTGTCAATTACACTAAGTTAGTAAATATAAAAGTTTAACTTCATGTCCCATAACCACTTGCTTAACTCAAATATTTACTAACAAACTGTAGATCTCCACTAGAAAATTGTCACAAGAGATTCAATCGAACAAGTCTAAGAATTAACCGACGAAGTAAACGCAAGCGTTTCATACCACTTGTTTTACTAAGTCGTTTAATTAGATTTCTCATACGAGTGAGGTAAAGGTTTGTATATACTAATAGATTGGAAAACAGTTTAAGGAAAAAGCTTTGTTATTAAAAATAGAGTTGAAATCGTTTTGCTGAAAGAGTTTTGATATTTACTACTAGCATTGAAACCTTTATTTTATTAAAGTGACAAATCACAAAAACTTCGCGTTCAAATACGTGAATGAAATCCAAGGAAATCAACTCAAAATGCATCTTTCATCAAAGAGCCCCTACGGAGGGGGGTCCAGAGGGGGTGGCAACCCCCCAAGGTGGGGGTGCGGGGGCAACGCCACCGCTTACGGGGTTCGACCTAGTGAAGACAAAAAGGGGGTCTAATGACCTAAGAGGGATAGGGTCGAGCGACCTAACGGTTGCGACCTAGGGGTCTAAGGGGTCAAGCGACTTAGTGGTTGCGACCTAGAGGTGTTCGCGACCTAACGATGACTCACGACCCAACATGGCCGACTTAACAGAGGTCGCGACCTAACAGGATAACTCGTGACCGACTTAAGAGTTGCGTGACTGAAGGGTTGCACGACTTAAGGGTTGCACGACTTAAGGGTTAGGCCAGGAGCGACCTAACGAGATAAGGTCCAACGACCTACGAGTTAAGGGTCCAACGACCTATCGGGATAACTCGTAAACGACTTAAGAGTTGCGTGACTGAAGGGTTGCACGACTTAAGGGTTGCACGACTTAAGGGTTAGGCCAGGAGCGACCTAACGAGATAAGGTCCAACGACCTACGAGTTAAGGGTCCAACGACCTATCAGGATAACTCGTAAACGACTCACGACCTATGGATGAACGACTTAACTCCGAACGAGCTAAAAATGGCCAGAACGACCTAGGGTTAACTCCTAAACGACTCACGACCTATGGATGAACGACTTAACTCCGAACGAGCTAAAAATGGCCAGAACGACCTAAGTGCAGAAAATTCACCAAAACGCTAAAAATTGGAGTTTTTCGCCAATCCAATCCAAACCAAATGCTAACATGCATGCAAAAATGATAGGGAATCATTCCCAACAGTCCAATATAGTTATAGGCTAGAATTGTGAGATAAAAATCTCACCTTTGCACTAAAATTTATGAAGATGAAGCTTGAAAGCAAGGAGAAGCAATCCAAAGCTTGAATCCAATATCTTCTACTTGAATTTGGAGTTGAATGTTGGATTTGCAATTGAATTTGTGCTTGGAGTTTTAATTTCCCATTCTCATCACCATTAATGCCAAAGCTTGAGTTAGTTAGGAAATTTATGAAGAGTGAGGAGAAGGGGGTTGGAACTTGGGCTTAATAGGCTAAACTAACCCAAAGTCCAAGGCGGGAAAATTTAGTGAAATTTCACTAACTCCAAACCTATCAATGTTTATACTTAAAAAAGTTGTAAACGGCATTTCGAACTCAATGGAAGTGGTCTCGAGTCCTAATTTGACCGTTTGCAAAAAGTAGCTTTTCGGACCAATATCCGATTAACGACAAAATATTTAAATAAAATATTTAAATATAAAATCGATAAATATGCGGGTTGTTACACCATTTGTACGTTATTGATGTTGAGCTGTGATTGATGTACTCTGATGATGTAATATATAAACAGAGATATTTGACTTTTGAGTAAAGATCATTTATTATCTATTATATTTTATTCCGCTGCGATGGTTAGATTCTGTTGTTGTTTTCTATTTTCTTCTTCTACCTCTTCTTCTTTAACCCAAAATGTTCGCATCTCTGTACAACTTGAGTTGATTTAGGTAGAATAGTGTTAACTTATGGGGTACAGATTTGCGAGTCGTTACAGTTGGTATCAGAGCATAGGTTGGTGATAACCTTGGCTCTAGTAGGAATTACTCATTTAAATTAGAGTCTGTAGTACTCTAGAATGAGTTTGAGCGTATTAATAGTTATGAGCGCGTATTTGTGAGTGAATATAAATTGTTTTAATATTGTGTTGATCGGTTTGTTGAGTAGCATATGAACCTTCGTCGGCACAGTCTGTACAACTATATCGAAGGGGTTTCTAAACACTTAAATAGAACAATTGACACGGTATTGTTTTAAATGTGGGTAAATGAAATAATTTTACCCAAAAATATATTTTTATATAAAGAAAAGTTTTTGTAAACTATTTTAGCTAATATATGGTTGCGTGGACGTTAGGAAGAATAATATTAAAGTATTATCATTGTTAAGCAAAAATTTAACTAGAAATTAAAAACATAACCAAAGTTTAGGAGAATAAATTCATTATAAAATGAAATTATAAATATGAATTATAAATGTAAGTTATGAATTGAAATATAATCAAATGAGAATTTCTATGAGCATAAGCTATGCAAATTAATTATAGTTAAAATTGATTTAAGCAGGATTCAGAAATTTAAATCCCGGAGATTTTGGAAGTATTTTGAAGATAAATAATAGCATTATTATTTTAGAGATATTTCTAAAAAGGAAATTTGTTTTAAATGGATTTTGCAAGTGATATAGCATTGAAATCACTTGGATTATTGGAAAATAATTCTGATGATGACGACCGCATCATCAGTATTCATTTTCGAATTTCTAAGTGATGGATTGCTGCCAAAAAATTGATTTGTTCAGAAAAGCTAGTTGTTTTTGAAAATCTCAAAGGAATTTGTTGGGAATAAAACCAGGATTGGTTTGACTTTTGAGAAATGTGATTTGAGAAGTTAGAGATTCCAAAATAATTTGAAACCAAAGGTCGGATGTTTAAAAATCCTGATGAGATAGGTTGTAAGCTTATAAATTGAGATGATTTTTAAATCATGAAGGAAATATAAGCTTTGAATGTTGGAATTTAAATTTAAGGTGAAAGGTTAAAAATGAAATTAACTTAGATTGGGGAATAAAATTTAACTGGATTGAAATAAATTGAATAGACTGAAAATAATATCCAGTTGTATTCGAATTAAGTTGAAATCGAATTGAATTAAATAAATTTGATTTAAAATAGAATTGAATTGGGAAAAGAAAGAAATAAAAAAAATTATTGAGTTATTAAATAGAATTAGATTCTTACTAGAATAAATGGGGGTAAGTTGAATAAGAATTGGATTGGAAATAAATAAATAAATTAGAATAACTTGTAAAGGAATTAAAATCCATAGAATAAAATATGCTTGGGTTATAAATAAGCGTAAATCTTGAGTTAAAATAAAAGATGAATATATTCAAGCCTAGAATGAATGGAATTGTGTAAATAATAAGTTGTGACTTATAAAATTGAAAATGGAATACAAAATCGAAAATAAATATTGTTTGATGTTTTGGATAATAAAACGAAAGAAAATCCAAATTTGAATTATAAAATAAATTGAACTAAGAAAATTTTATGTAGAGATTTTGAGATTAAAATTCAAGTATTGAACTATAAATAGGGGAGAACTAATTTGTTAATAAATTAGATAATGAAATATGTAATGGAACCCAATGTAGTTAAATAGAAGCTGATTTGGTGAGTTAATATTGAAGTTTGGAAATAAAACTCAAGTTATAAATTAAATTCGATTTAAATTGTTGGTGAAGTAAATGAAAATGAATTGTGAGTTCATAAAATTGGATGGTAAATTAAAAGAGAACGGTGGAATCAGAACTTGAGTTGTAAATAAAAATTTAACTTGAAGTGTTAACAAATTAAATATAATTGGGAATGTATCGAATAAAAATGAAATTAGATTAAAATAGTAATGGTATGAATTGCAAATAAAATCCAAATAAGTGGAAATAATTTGGAAATGGCCTTATAATAAATTGAATAAGTTGAATCTAGAAAGTTAAATTTATAATAACTAATCAAATAAAATTGCAGATTTAAAATGTGATTTAATTGAGAGTGAATTAAGTCGAATAGAAAAGAAAATTTACTTGTAAAATGAAAATGAGCTTAAGTATAAAATTTGAATAAATTTAAGTGAATTAACTTAAGCTAATAAATGGAGGACGATTGAATTTAATTCAACTTAAACTAAGTTTAATGATATTGGATTGGGTTTAAATCAAGTGAAAATAAATTTTAATCGAAATAAAATTCGGTGAAATTCAAATAATATTTATTGGAATGAAATTCTTAATTAAATAATTGTAAACCATTTAAATTGTTAAGGAATCAAAATAACTTAGTGACAATGAGAAAAAAATTAAAAGTTTCCAAGTTTAATAAAATGGTTTTAAATGAAATGCAAATGAATGGGTTGTGAATAAAATTGAAATGGAATGTGTCGAGCTAAATAAATGGTTATGAATGAATTAAAATAAAAAGGAAATTTAATTGGTAATGAAGATGAACCTAAGTGTTAATGGTTTTGAATGAACTAGTTTGGTTAATAAAATGAAATGCAAGTGAATGTATTCAAATTTAAAATGCAATGGAAATGAGAATATATGGATTGTGAATAAATTTAAAAATGGAATAGAATTAAGTATAAATTGAGTCGGAATCAATTTAAATTGGTTATAAAACATAAGTACTTATGTATTCACATAGATCTCGTCAAATTGCATAGAATAAATTGTCATTGGATGTAAATAGAAGTAATTAAAATGCTATGAATTGATAAGAGTAAAATAAATTGATTTTGAGAGTAACTGGATTAAATATGAGTTCGGTTTGCTTAAAAATAAATTAAATGTAAGCAATTGAGTTTTTAACCATTCAAATCAAATGAAAATGGTTAATAAATTAATTGGAACAGTGGAATTTGTATGAAAATTGTATAAGTTGCTTACGGAAAAATGTTGGTGTGAATTTCTTTTAGAATTCATGTGTTTAACTATTGGAAATAAGTGAAATGTTGTTAAACTTCAATTATATGGCACTTTCATGTTTAAATTGAGTAAGTACAGGTACCTGGAAGCCGTGTGGCTGGATTTGGTTGTGCTAATTGCTTAATAAATAAGTTGCTTGCTTAAAAATGCTAAATAAGGTACGCCTACGCAATAAAAATAAGAAATATGAACTGTTTTTGGTTTTTTCGACCGTGTGGGTCGATGTATACATATTTATATCTTTTGTCAAATTGCAAAAGCTCCTCCGTACAAAGGAGACTCTGCCAAAAAATTTCGAAAATTTTGGAAAATTTTGTTAATGATAAAACAATTTTAATCTGGAAGTTGAAATAAATTAGTAAATGAAACTAATTTAAAATAATGACATGAATTAGTTATAAATAAATAACAATAATAATAATAATAATAATAATAAAAATAATAAAATTCAAATATTCAGAGTTGAGATAAATTGAATTCATATGGAAGTGAAAGAATCAAATTGAATAGAAATAGATATCAATTAAAATAGTAAGGTGAAAATAAATATAAGAAACGTATAAAATGCTTATACTAACTTAAGAAAGGAATGGTGAATTCTTAAATGAAAAATTGATACTACAAATATAATATAAGTTAATATTTGAATGAATAGATACTGAAATTTTGTAAGGAAGTCGATAAAATGTTTTAGGAATGTTGTGATTGGATATTAGTGCTAAGCAGGATATGCAGGTATTATAAAAGGAAAAAGAGAATTGGTTTTGATTTCAAAAGATAAATTTGAATTGCTCGACAAAAAGATATGTATTTAGATTTCTATATGAAATTTGATTGGGATTTCGGATCGAGCCACTTGGCTTTTAGCTTTCTTTTGAAATTTTGGGAGCCCGTAGAGGCATTTTGTAGTTGTACCGAGCTAGCCGCGCAAAGGAGACGCTGGCGAAATTTTTCGAAAATTTAAGGAGTTAGAAAAATTTCGAGAAAATTTTGGTAATTCAAAATTTGGTTTTAAATTGAAACTTGAATGATTGAGCAAATAGTATAGTTTGAAAACTATAAGAGAGTTGAGAAGTTAGTAAGAATGGTAGTGGGTCTTTTACAAAAAGATAATTGGTAGGATGTTGGATTGTTAATTTAAGAAAAATAAATGGGTATTGGACCATTCTTCCTAACTAGTAATTTCGGGGACGAAATTCTTTTAAGGGGGGAGGAATGTGACGACCCAAATTTTTTATTTTTTTATTTTAGCATTTGAAAACGGAATATTTAGTTGATTAAATATTTAAAAGTTTAGTTGTTAACTTGAATTCAAATATCACTATTTATTTGATAATTAAATTATTGAATTAAATAATTTGAAAATTGGGTAAGATATTGAATCTGGAGTTCTAAGCCTGTTAAAAATAATTTAAAGGCTTGTAAAATTTATATTGATAACACTAAAGATAGTAAAGGTGTTGAAATTGAATTTGGTAGTGTTTTGTTCAGTTTTGAATTTATATCGTTTAAATTGAATTTAAAAATAGCCTTCTGAGGCACAGTCTCGGAATTTGACGAAACAAGTTCCATTGAGTCCGTAATATTGAATTATTATCGGATTTCAAATTTCGTATTGATCGGAGTTGTTGTGTGAGCATACGATAAGTAAACGCGTTGAAAATTAAATAAAACTTTAATTGATCAAATCAATGTCATCGGTACCTTCTTAAACACGCTTCCGTTTTAATATTCAGCCGACCTCCTTTCATATCCATGTTTCTCCTTTTTATAACATCACGCAACCATCTCGTCTTGTTCCCCTTTTCCACTTTAAATCACGCACCGCTTTCTCGTCTTCTTTCAGAGCGCAGACCAGAGAAAAAAATGAAAATGATGAATTGAAAACAAATCAAAGAAATGTCGTCGAATTATTTCATTCATCTTCTACCCCAAACGTGATTCCTTTTTTGCTTCGTTCGATAAGTAGTGGTGACGCTCGTCGCATCAAGGCAGCTCGCCTCATCTAATCAGGCACGGTTCCATTCGACGTCGCTCGTTGAATCTCGACCGAGTTCAGAGAAGAGCGCGATACTTTGGTTCGATCTGCGTTCGTTGCTCGAGCTAGGGTTTCAGTTTGCGTAGGATCGAGGTGGAGTTGGGATTGGCAGTGGTCGTATTTCGAGATGATGGTGAAGTGGGCACCTTCGGCTGAAATTTTGAGCGATGTGGTCAGCCTTTGGAAGGCGCGATCGTAGAGGGTTAAGCGCGAGCTTCGAGATGGAGGTTGTTCACGGGGAGGTGGGGAATCGCGACATCGAGTTCGTTTGTGGGTGCAGATCTTCTGATTTTTGGTTCCAGTTCGATTTGAGGTAAACTCGACTCTTGAAGCATTTTAATTAAACATTTTCTCAAGTAATCTTGTGAATAAATTATTGTCACTTATCAGGATTAGACGTAATAAGATAATTTTGTTTAAATATATAGGTTAGAAGATAGAAAACAAAAAATGGAGATTTACATTAAAGAACCTTACTGTCTACTTTACAAATTTTTAGATTCATATTCATATATGTAGCTACAAAGAAAAATAAAATAAAATAAATATAGATACGTACACTTACTAGTTTATTTGTAAATAATAAATTATGGAGATAGATTTGTTTATTAAACTTATTCAATTATTTTAAATTGCTAAAAATATTTTTATTTACAAAGAAATATCTGTTTAAAATTTAAATTATTAACTTTAAAAAGCTTTGGTTCAAAAAAAAAATAAAGCGTGAATTGTTATACAAGGTTTAAAAATCAAGGAAACAAGCCAGTTTGGAACGGATTGCAAACAGCAAAGCAAAGGTGAGTTAATCTCACTCAGCTGAATTTTAATTTAAATTCAAATGGTTGAATTTAAATAATTGGTTGATTGATAGATTTGATCTGGTGTGTTATATTATATAGTAGTATATAGTATATCTTGGAATGTTTGATTTCCGCATTAAATAGCGGATGATTTTATATTTAAAACCCATATACCGTGATATTCCACCTCGAAGTGGAATTGGTATTTTATATTATGCTAACGTCTGTGGATGCAGGGAACGGGTTGGAGGGATCCAACTGGATCCCTCAACATTTATTATTTAATATTCTCTGTTGTGATTATTTGATATTCTATGACGAATTATATTAGGATGTTGAATGATATGGTTTGATTGACTATATTTGGGTATAATGGGTTACCAAAAATACATAAATTAGATTTTGGAAAGGAAATAAAAGAAGTGAATTTGTAAACGACATAATTATATAAAATTTGAATAAATTAAGAATGAATTAAAAAGAAATGGAAGTGATATCACAATACTAATAGATAACTTCGTGTATGAAAAGATTTTGAAAAATCGAAAATTAGTGAATTGTAAAATCAAGTGATATTATTTCAAAGGAATAAAGAATTATTTAAAAATTTAAAGTTCAACTTTATTTAAAAGAATAAAGAAGTAATTTGAGGAATCTAAATTGGTATTTCAGTTAAAAATATTTTAAATCATAATTAAGAAAATAAATCTGAAATTAATGGATTTTGGAACTAAAAAGGAAGTAAATTGGGAATCAATTTGGAAATTGATTCAAGTGTTTGAATTGGAGATTTAAAGATGTATGTGAAGAGAAGTATATTTCTCTGGATAGCCAAGTAAGTTCAAAGAAATTTTTTAAATATAAGATAAAAAGTTTTCAATGTTGTTTTAAAAAGTATGTCTTTAGGAATTTATTATTTCTAAATATCAAATTCTAAAGTAAATATTTTTCAAATCTATTACCGTAATAATTATTTATAAATAGCGACTTACTATTTTTTCTTAAAAGTGAAAGCCTAGTTTTATATTTTATAAAGTAACCTTATTTTCAAATGTTTATATAGTATGTATTTTTAGTAATTTATTGATGTAGTCTTAACTTAAATGTTTTAAAGTAAATTCCAAAGTAAGTATTTTCTTTAAATCTATTATTATAATAATTATTTAAAGAATGATTTGGTATTTTGTTTAAAGAAGAAAAATCTAGTTATATTTATAAAGTAAACTTATTTTAATTACAGGAAAATAGGCACAAGGAAAAAGTTACAAAAAAATTTAGTCTCAAGGACGGTAAGTTTGTTTTTTAGTCTGAAGGACACTTTATAGTGTAAACAGAAAATGATAGCTACATCTATCATTCTGTGATTTACACTACAAAATGTCCTTCAGACCAAAATACAAACTTGCTGTCCCTGGGACTAAATTTTTTTGCAACTTCTTCTCTGTGCCTAAAAACCCCTTTTAATTATTTAAAAAGTATTATTTTAAATTAAGTATTAAAGTAAAATTTCCTATATTAAATGTTAAATATATTTTACAATAAAATGTTTTGAAATTATTTAAAAAATCTAAAATCTTGTGCTTGGTGATTTCAGTGGAAATAGAAAATACTTGGAATTTATCCTGAGAAAGGAAGACAGTTTGAAAACTGTTTTCAAAAAGAGTTTTGAAAAGTTAAAATATATCTTGCAAAGCTATTTTGAGATAAATAAATAATTTGGGAAATTATTTATTGCTTGATGGTTTTTTGTGAATATTAATTGATAGTTAAATCACCGACTATCAATATTGGACAAATACGTTGATCGTTTCGAAGAGACCGAGACCGAGATTTATTTCTCAAAAACCACTTCGATCCGGTTTGTACGTTTCGTGGGAAACAATTTGGATTCGAAGATGGAGCAGTGAAGTGCAAGGGCTAGTCGCTACTAATCCTGAGGATATTTTCAAAATGGATGTAGTAGGAATAGTGCCTTCGGTTCCTTTCGAACCCGGGACGACTTGTATAGATGAATGCTTTCGGAACATCATCAGGTGGACGATGGGCATTCTGAGGGATATGTTCTAAAAAGGTAACGCTTAGCCTCAAGCCTCATCAAATGGGAATGATTGAAAATCAGGGGTTATGCAGCAAGGTTAGGTGGGTAGCACCCAAGCTGGGTGAGGTCATCCCTGCCTAGATGTCCCTTTTATTTCGGCTTAGTGAGCGGTTGCTGATCCCAACCGCTGGGTGATCTCACTCGGGATTATCCAGTAAGGGGTAGTCCCGGTCTTGTGTTGCAGGGGAGCGGGCATACTCCTCGGTACTGTGATCTAGGCCACGTACTGTGACAGGTGGTACCCCAGTGCCTAGTCATTAGTTGGAAATCCATTCTCCCTGCGAGCCTTGTACGAGTTTTGTTTGTATTACCCACTCTGTGGCTAGTAGCTGGAATTTAATAATGTAACAATTTCGGCTATGTTATAAGTATTTGTGTATAGACCCTATTATAATATCAGAGGGTTTCTATAAAAATTGTTTTAGCTATCATAATGTAAAAACACGACATGTTTATTTGTGGCGTGGTCTTACGAGATGCTTTTGTTTTCAAAAGGATTTTTTTGAAACTTTAATAATCAATTGAGTGTGATTTTCTGACGCTGGTATTCCAGACTGACTCGGGTGTTATTTAACTGTAATGCTCGGGACAGACCGAGTATTATAGGATACAGGATATGATGCTGTGGAGCTCAGGAGACGAGTTGGATGACGATATGTACTTCCTTACTTGTTTATATATATATTCCGCTGTGTTGAGTTGCTGTGTATCCATTTGTATGTTATTGATGTTGGGCTGTGATTGATGTACTCTGATGATGTAATATATAAATTGAGATATTTGACTTTTGAGTAAAGGTCATTTATTATCTATTATATTTTATTCCGCTGCGATGGTTAGATTCTATTGTTGCTTTCTATTTTCTTCTTCTACCTCTTCTTCTTTAACCCAAATGGTTCACACTTCTGTACAACTTGAGTTGATTTAGGTAGAACAGTGTTAACTTAAAGGGTACAGATTTGCGGGTCGTTATAGTTAGTTTCCTTTTAATAAATTCAATTAACCAATGATTTAATTTATCAAATGATTTATTTTAAACAAATATTTAAATTTTAAACCAATTTTTTTTTAAATGAGAACATGCATGAGGATATATATACATTTTTTCCTTTATTGTAAACTATCTTCCCACTATGTATACATATATTTTTAAAAACAAAAGTTTGATTTTAAAATTTCTTTTTCTGCCTGTATATAAAATCCCAATCTCTATATATATATTTTTATATTTAAAATAAGTTTATACCTTCACTGTATTCAAAATTGAAGTCGACATCATCTAGTCGACTGCCTCTTCACGCGAACACACTTGCGCCCATACTTGCCTGCAGCCACCAACGATGACGCGAAACCCTAGCTTCGACCGAACCTCGGCCACAATGCAACTCATCCTCGCACGCGATCCCCCAGACAACGATGACATCACTGCAACCACCCTCTTTTGCTTGCGAGCGCCGCGCCGCCTACGAATCCAAGTCGAGAGCCCTTCCCCCGATTAGAATCTCGAACGAAATTGATACTAGTGGATTTTTTATTAACAAAGGAACGAATTGTTCCAGATTCGAAATGATAAAAGGGGGGAGCAGCCATTGATTTAGTTCGAAGCCGAGTGATTTGATTTTTTTCCTTTGTTTTTCTCGTTCGATTTTTGTTTTTGGAAAGGAATTCTCTTTCGTTTTTTATATTCTTTTGAACAAGAAGAGAAAGGACGCGTGTTTATTAGGTAAGGCACGTGTTTAAAATTCTACGCATGTATATGAGGGTTTGACATAATATTCTGACATCATAATATTATTTATATTTTAAATTTAAATTCAAATTTAAATTGTTTCGAATTACGCAACTCAAAATTTTGACCTCCTGTCGAGGCGTATCGCTAGGCATTTATAATGTTATACGCCCATTCTGAATGCAATGGAAAAGGTTTCGAGGCCAAATTCGGTCGTATGGAGAAGATAGCTTTTCGAACCCAGTTATTAAATTCCGATAAAATTTTCGACGCGTTTGTTTGTCGTACGGCCAAACGTTCACTCCAATCATTACGAAAATTGAAATCCAATAATAATACAATATTACGGATCCAATGGAACTGGTTTCGTCAAATTTCAAGACTGTGCCTCGTAAGGCTATTTTTAAATATCGATTTAGACGATAAATTTTCAAAACCGAACAAATCATTTTCAAATTCAATTCTGAAGCTTCAATTATCTTCAGTATTATCAATATAAATTTTCTAAGCCTTGAAAAAATATTTTTAACCAGCATAAAATTTCAGATTTAACTGTTTAACCAATTTCCAATTGTTAAATTCAATAATTAATTATCCAAATAAATAATGATATTTGGAATTCAAGTCAAATTAACATTCAAATTTTTTAAAATTCATTAAATAATTTAATTTCAAACATTCAAAATTCTATGTCGTCACATTCTTACCCCCTTAAAAGAATTTCGTCCCGAAATTACAAGTTAAGAAGAACGATCCTTAACCCGTTAACCATTTTCCCAAACGAAATAGTTTTATCAACTTGCCAAAAAATTTTTTTATTAAAAACACATTTTCACTTCAACTAACTTTCCAAAATCTTTCATAGCTTTCAAACAGCATTTTTTCCTCAACAATTAAAATTCAAAATTTTAAATCTTTAAAATTTTCTCAAAATTTTTCTAGCTCCCTAAATTTTCAAAAATTTTTGCCTGCGTCTCCTTTGCTCGGCCAACTCGGTACGACTACAAAATGCCACCACGAGCCCTCAGATTTCAAAAAGAAAACAAAAAGCCAAGCGGCAAGACAAGAAAGCCATCAAATTTCATAATGACATTTAAATACATACTTTTTTCTAGTAATTCAAATTTATCTTCGAAATCAAATCCCAATTTATCGTTTGCCTTTAACACACCTGTATATCCTACTTAACAATAATGTCCAATAACAACATTCAAAACAATTTTATACATTTCTTTACAAAAGTTTCAATATCTATTTTATTCAAGTTCGTATGATAGACATATATCATTCGTACGCAATATCAAATCTGATCGCTCACTCGATCACACAATTTCACTTTCGAACTAGTATCGTCTACCCGACTTCCTAGTGCGCACTCAGATCTTATTTCTTGATCAGAAACCATCATTCCCCTTGCATAGCCGTAAACTATGATATAGAATTTCCAGAATCAACCAAAAATCCTTATCCAGGGTTCGCCGTTGAAAATTGGGTGAAAAATCCTAACTCGGATCGATATAATTATCTCGAAATTTTGTGCTTGAATTCTGGATCAAATCGCTATGCGAATAAAATAATATATGTACATCCCATATATTTTTTCCAATTGATTATTAGCCATATAAATATTCTTTTATTTTATTCACATTCAATTTTTTTCTCATTCACTTATTTACAGTTACCATTTCACAATTTCAAGTTTAATCTTCATTCACTTTTTTAATTTAGAATATTTTATCAACCTCAAATTTTCACTTAAGAATTACACCATTCGTTTCTTAAGTTCGATACAAGTATTTTACATACTTTCTATATTTATTTTCAATTTTCCACTTCGGTTAATATCTACTTATATTTAAACTGGATTTCAAATTCCATATGAATTCAATTTACCTTTCATTTATAATTATTGAATTCAGTTCATTTCAAACAATATTTTCTTTGTCATTCCTTCAATTAGATTCACTTACTAATTTTATTTCAATACTTCATTTTGTTTATCTCAAATCAAATTCAATCCCAATTCCAATTCTATTTACCTAAAAATTCGAAATGAATTTCAGCATTCCATTTCCCTTTCATTTACTTGCAATTATAAATTCATTTATTCATTCACAATTTTATTTTCCACCTTAATAAATTTTATTCCATAACTATTTTTATCAGATTCCATAGTCTTTCCAACATTTCAGAATCATTTTTTTGAAATTTTATCTTTTGAATTTCAAAACCCAAACCCAGTTTTGCAAACAACTTCAATTTTTTTTTAAATAACTTGGCAGCAATTCCTCTCCTGGAAACCCGAAAATGAACATCGATGATGCTGCAGTCATCACGAAGTTATTTTCCAGCGACCGAAAAGAGTTTAGTGCTTTTATCCCACCAAAACATTTTTCCAAAACCTTTAAAAATAATTTTCAAATCAAAGGGATTTAAATTTATCACCAAAATTTCAAATTTTAAATCCTTCAACTTAGTTTTCAAATATTACTCTGGAATTCTATTTCAAATTACATTTACAATTTGTACTTACAATTCCCATTTGTATATAAATTAATTTCATAACCTTTGGTTATGACTTCAATTTCTTATTCAATAACCAACGATAATAACTTAATATTATCACTTCCTAACAACGAGGCAACCATATACTATAATAATTTACCAAGATTATTTCCTTTCATATACAAAAATAGTTTGGGCAAAATTATTTCATTTACTCGATTTTAAAACAATATTGTGTCGGTTTATCTTGTTGAAGAGTTTACAAACCCCTGCCGATACAGTTGGCCTAACTACACCTACCAGAATCTATAAATAATCAACCGATAAGTCAACACAATATAAATTTTTTTTATATTCACTAATAAATACGCGCTCATATATATTATTACACTCAAACTCATTCTAGAGTCTATACCACTCTATCTCTAATGAGTATCCCCCACCGGAGCCAAGGTTGTCGCTTAACCAAATGCTTTGATACCACTCTGTAATGACCCAATTTTTCGACTTTCGAAAGTCAACATCGATACGTCCGCTGTATCAAATGCCGCACAATCAAATGTCGGAAGAACCGAACCGTTAAGGTTAAAGAAGAAGAAGATAAAAGAAGAAACAGAAACAATACAGAATCTCACATTTCGCAGTGGAACAAATATAATAAATAAATGAATAATCTTTAAAAAAAAGCACTACATCAGTTTATACATACAAACAGCGGGATAGAAATATAATATGCTAGTGATATGCCTCGCCATCCAGCTTGCCTTCAGATCTCCATAGCATATCTTTCTGACTTCACTCTAGAACACTGATAACCTGACTCTAGGCTGCCCGTGTGGAAAATTATAGGCACCAAGAGTTTAGAAAGGGAAAAATTGTAACGACCCAGAAATTTTAGTAATTAAAATTTGAATATTTAATTAATTTTAAATATTAATAAGTGAAATTTATAAGTCGGATAAATTTTTATTCGAATAATTAGATTTAATTGGATAATTAAATCAATAATTTAATATGTTAAATTATGGAAATAATTGAAAATTGAGTTAAATATGATTGAAAATGATTTGTAAAATTTTATTTTATCATATTGAAGTTAGAACGACATTTTAGAACTTTTAAAATCGAATTAAAAGTTAATTTGTGAAAATTGAATATTTTAATATTAAAATCGACTAGTGAAAATAGTCAATTTTTGAACAGTCTCAGAATTGGACGAGACCAGTTCCATTGGATCCGTAATTGTTAGTTATTACCGGATTTCAATTTTCGTGTCAATCGGAGTTATCGTTTGATCGTAGCAGCTCGAAACGCATCGAAATTATTTTTAATATTAATTTGGCGAGTTAAAATAGCCATTTTTCAAAAAGTCTCGGATTTGGACGAAACCAGTTTCATCGGATCCGTAATGTGATATTATTGTAAGGTTTCAAATTTCGTGTCAATTGGATTTACCGTTTGTCCGGTACAAATTAAAACGCCTAGAAAATCGTTTAAATCGGTTTAATTCAAATTGAACGTTTATTGCCATAACTCGCACAGATGTCCGAATTAGCTTCCAAAACCTGTTCCATTGTGTCCGGAACGTGGGGTAAACCCTAGAAATGCTGGTTACGGCGCGTAAATCGAAGTTTGGAATTTCCGGAATGAATTTGCAAAATCTTTCAACTAACAAAATGAAGAGCACATCGAGAGCTACAATCTGAACGGTGGAGATCGTGTTTGGAGTTGTGGATTGGTGGCAGGTCGCGTTGGAAGTGCGGCCGTTCGGCCTCGAAATTCGCGCATATGGGTTGACCGAGTTCAACAAGAGCTTGGCCGTGGGTGGCTCTGGGGGAGGCGCACGTGTTGATGCTCCTTGATCGTGTTCTTGTTGCACGAAAAAATCGAAAAATTTAACCCTAAATATCAAAGTTGGGTTCGGCTGCGTGATACTGGAGAGGGAGAAGGGGGGAGTGCGCACGGTGATGATGGGAGGGGGCTGTGGATCCTACGGCCAATATTTGCTTAGGTTTATAAATAATTTAGTTTGGTTGTAAATTATTTATAAAAAAATCGAGTAAACTTGTAAAATTGATATCTTTTTCATACGAGGTCGAAAACACGCGAAACCAGTTGCGTTGGAATCGTATGGACGAGCACTACGCGATGGAATTGGATTGGAGTCGTTTGGAGTTAGTGAGAATTTTGGGTAAAATTAAACGTCCGTTTAATTTTATTCGAAATAAAATCGCTAAAACGAAATTGAAATCAAGGTGAGAACTTCTCACTCAATCGAATCAGTTTCGATTTTTATTTTAAATAGTTAGATATAAAATATTTGAATGCATGTTTGAATGATGATTGTTATCTATTGATTGTTAAAATAGACATTATGCGCCGTTAGTAAACGGATGTTATTTATTAAAAACATATACCGCGAATATTTCATAAACAGTGAAATTGGTATTATATATAATAGCAATATATATATATATATATTGGCATATGTATATATTGGAGTTATTGATTTCCCACATTTGTATAGCGGATGAGACCCTATTGCGCCGTCTATTAAGCGGATAATATTTTAAATCCCATATACCGCGATAATTTCGTACTGGAGCGAAATTGGTATTGTGCTAATGTTTGTGGATGCAGGAAAACAGGTTGGAGGGATGCAACTGGATTCCTCAACAGTTTTTATTTGATTTCAGATATTTTGATATTTGATGGATTATCATATCGATATATGATATCGTTGTTGTCGTGATTGACTATTTGGTATGTAGCATCATTGGACCAAATTTTGGAGTTTTGAAAGGGATTTCAAAGTGATTTTTGAAAGTATACGTTTATAAAATATTTTTGGAATTGATCCATTTTAAATAAATAAACGTTATAATTTTTAAAGTTATAAAAAATTATGATTTTGAGAAATACGGTTAAAGATTGATTTTTGAAAATATGAGGCTAGCGATTTTATAAAATAGTTTAATCGGGATTTTTGAATTTATTATAAAAAGTTGAAAATATAGGATTTATAAAATTTGATTATTTTATAAATCAAAATGATGAAGTTTTTAAAGGAGTTTAAAGACATTTTAAAATATTAATATGAATTGATTTATATAAGAGATTTATAAATGGATATTTATAAATTGAAATATTGAAATTATAAAACGAGCTTTTATAAGTGTTAGAATGAATTATGAATGAATTTCATAAACGAATGAAATTTATAGAATTATAAACGGTGAAGTTATAAATGGAATTTTATAAGCAGTAGGTTTATAAAATTCATAAAGTTATTAAAAGAATAGGTTTGGATAAATAAACGAATCTTATAAGTTATAAGATTTATAATTATGAAGTTCAAAGGAACGATTTTGCAAACAAATAAGTTATAAGTATTTAACTTACAATATGAACCTTTAGTTTATAATTGAGTTATAAATCGAATAGGTTAATAAAGGAATTTATAAAAGGAAGTTGTTATAAAATAAATAGAAATGAAATTTATAAACGTTGTTTTATAAATTCGCAAACGACTTATTTTGATAAGTTAATCTTTATAACTTATTTATGAAGCTATATTCACGTTTTAGACAGTGAATAATCCTTTAAAATGAAATGTATAGAAATGATGAAATTTGTTAACGTAGTATATTCACGTTTTTGAATAGTGAATAATATGTTAAAGAAATTGTTTTGAATGTGATGTTTTAAATAGAATTAAAACAATCTAACGATGTTTTTAAAATGCGTTGAGATTCGAAACCATAGATTTCAACATCTATTGTTGAAATAGATGTTTTCGAGAAATAAAAGGAAATGGTGGACTATAACACTGTTGTTATAGTAAATGATTTCCGAAAGGAAATGTTTTGTATAGTATTGGGATTTATATATCTATTTTAATTTCGAATCCATATACTAGTGATTTTGGGACGTCGTAACGATGTTTTACGTAACATTCGTCTTGGCCCAAATAAATATGTTTAAGAGAATGATTTCCTTAAAGAATGAAATATATACTTAATCTCGATTTAAGTATATTGAATATTTTCCAAGTGTTGAAAATAAATAAAATTTGTGAATTACTTATTAATAAATAAGTATGGAAATGTTTTCCAATATAAAGTGAATATTTTGAGAATTTATCTTTTTGAAGATAAATTGAAGTGAATAATTGAAGTCGTATATTCATAGATATTTTGGAATATAAATTCACTATGGAATTTATAAAAGAAAGTGGAATTTGTTTAAAAATAAATATTGATTTATTTTTGAAGTGTGAAATTATATATCTAGTAAAGATATTTTTGGGAAGTAAATAATTTGGAAAATTATTTGGAATCTGATGATGTTGTGTATATCCATTGATAGTTCAATAATAGACTATCAATATTTCCCTTTGAATGGGTAATTGATGTGATTTGTTTGAATTTGAATGCCACACTGATTTTTGAATAAGCGCACACTATTCGGGTTAACCGGGAAAGGACCATAGGGTCGTATAACCCATTCCGAATATGTGATACGTCGTTATGAATTGCATTTGAAGACCGGTGTTGAAGACCGGATCTTTTTGAAAGCGAAAGGACAACTCGTCGATTGTCTTTGCACCGAGTAGCTACGGTATAGAGACTCCATATGTGATGGGAAGTCCGGACGTGATTAGAGGATATCCGGATTGCAAGGACTTCTTTGTAAGTGCCTTCGGTTTTGTTTGAGCCCGAAACAGACTTCTATGGATTGTATGTCTGACATTACAAATTGAGATATAAAGCCGATTTCTTTCAAATATATTTCTGTTGGTGGTGGAGAATTTATTCTTTTAGCTTAACACCCTTCTCTGAGACGTACGAGCTCAGAGTTTATGTAGTTGAAGGTTATCAGCGATATATTCCCAATTTGGTAATGTGACATGCTGAGTGTTGCTGTGAAATGATCATTGTGTTGATTATTTGTGATAGGATCGTTTATTTGATCGTCTATCCTGATGATCATTTCTATGATCATTTGTCGATCCAAAGCATGGCTTTTGTATAAAGTATGTTTTTGTGGACGTGACTTCGTCGAGCCTCACACCTCGGGAATGGTCAAAACAGGAAAGACGCGGCAAGGTTATGAGGGGTAGCGCCCTTTAGGATATGTGCATTTCCTTCTGGAAAAGGGTGGTATCATGGTATGGAGCCCAGATACTTACTCATGTTGAAAACACTTTATGATTGTGTGAATTGATTACGAGCGCTCGGTGAAAGGTCCCAAAGGACCGGGGGATGGCATATTCGGTCAGTTGTTACTCAGTTAGGGGTAACCCGGCCTTGTGTTGGTAGAGATCCGGTTTGGTTCTCGGGGATGTCCATCCAGAGGCATTCTCATGTGGCAATGGGAAGTTCCTTGGCCTGATCATTCGTTGGAAATCCAAAGAAACAATACGAGACTTGTACGGTTTTAGTTGTAGAACCTGCCATTTAATATGGTAGCTATAGTAAGCATACTATAATGGTACCTATGCTGGCTAAGATTTATATTCTACTTTCGAAATTGTTTCCTACACTATGCACTAATAATAATATGAAATGTTCTTTTTAAATGCGTATCAAGCATCTTTGACTAACATAAGAAGAAATCTCCTCCAAGTCTGCGTTTGCATTGTGTGTGTGGCGGGAGGTCTTATGGTAGTCTCATTTTTAAAAACATTACGAATTGACTTTAAAAATATTCCTCTATTTTGATTTTAAAGATAAATAAACTGTTTTGAGTTCTCACACCAGTCACATGACTGACTCGGAGTTTATTGTTTTCCTTCCTAAACTCTGGGTGCCCACCAATTTCCACACGGGCAGTCAAGAGTTAAGGTTTATCAAGATATTCTTGAGTTGCTGGATGCAAGATGGATGGCATGGCGTATTACTAGTATATAGTATTTCTTTTTTCGCTGCACTATTTGATGTTGTCTGATGTTGTACACTCTGATGATGATATGATGTAATGAAATGTAATGTAATGTAATAACTGATATAGTTCTTTGTTTAAAGATTATTCATTTATTATTATATGTTGTTCCGCTGCGAATTGTGAGATTCTGTTGTTGTTCTGTTGTTTTCTGTTCCGTTCTATTTTCTATTTTCTTTCCTCTCTATTTTCTATCTTCTTATCTCTTTTTCTGTCTTTTTCTTCTTCTTAAACCCCTCAGTGTTCAGTTTTCCGGCATCCGACTGATTGGCATTCGATACAGTGGACGTATTGATGTCGATATTCGGGAGTCGAAGAATCGGGTCCTGACATTTGGTATCAGAGCATATGGTTAAGCAACAACCATGGTTCTGTTGGGTATTTTCATTAGAGATAGAGTCAGTAGTACTCTAGAATGAGTTTGAGTGTAATAATAGCTATGAGAGCATATTTGTTAGTGAATATAAAATTGTTTTATATGGTGATGATTGGTTTATTGAGTGGCATATGAACCTTCGTCAGCACGGTCTGGACAACTATGCCGAAGGGGTTTATAAACATTTGAATAGAACAATTCGGCACAATATTGTTTTAAATTGGGTAAATGAAATAATTTTTCCTTGATTATATTTTATATATAAAGGAATAATTTTTCAGAATTATTAAAGTGTATATAAGTTGATTGTTTAGTTGTTTGAATAATCTAAATTGAAGAATAATTGTATAAGCAAAAGAATTATAAGAATTGAATTATAATTAAAGTGATTTACAATTGTGAAATAAACTTATATATATAAGAAGTGAAACTATATGGATATATTTATGAATATGAGTTGTAAATAAAAAAATGAATTTAAAGTTAAATGGAAATTTACTTTAGAATTGGAAGTTGAATTGATTTATAAGTTGGAATTCAAGTTAAGTAAAAATCAAGTGATGTTTAAATGAAATATAACTTAAGAGATGTTGAATGAAGTTGATATTGGTATCAAAGTAAAATAATAAAGTTAAGTGATAAATGTGAACTTGAGTTATATAAATGAAATTCAACTTTAGAAATTGAATTGAATTGAATTAATGGATTGAATGTTAATCAACTGAATGTGAATAAATTTGATATGGAATAATGAATGTAAGTGTAATTCATTAAAATTTAATGTTATTGAAAGTTGAAAGTTTGAATGAAAATCAATTTAATTAAACCAATTGATAAGCAAAGGAATTTGGTGGTAATTAATATACATTGATTGTTATATGATTGTTAGTTGATTGTATATAATTCATTAAGTATTAATGAAATTGAAAGTTAAATTAATTGAAATCCAATTTGAAGTTAAGTGAATCTTGAATAGAATTGAATTTGATTTGGAAGTGAACCAACTTGAATATGAATTAGTGAATATAAACTAAATGAAAATGAATGTTAGTAAAAAAAAAAATCCAATGTAAATGAATCAATGTGATTAAATTGAAAACCTATTTCATTGAATATTAATGAGAATATGAATGAACATTTATTGGTTATGGATGTTAGTTGGATGATAGTTGATTGATGGTTGTATTTATTGCTTTTATTGCATTTGCTATGTTGACATATATAGTTATTATGTTGCTATATGTTGTATATTGATACTATTGTCTATATACATGATTCTCATGTTGTTTGTTGAGTGTTTAGTAGGTGCGGATCACGTTTGCTTCGCATTTGGAGCTCGCTTTCGCGCTATATTAGCCGTATATGCTCGCTAATAAAATATAAGGTACATATCTCGGATTACATACCGTACTTTTATACTTTTTTCCCTTCGGGATGCCTCATTACTTGATGAGATGTATATTTGTGATATATATAATGTCATTTTTTTTTCGGATCGAGCCGCGCAAAGGAGACTATGGCGAATTTTTCCGAAAATTTAAGGCGTTAGAATTTTTTTTGAGAAAATTGAAAAATTTTGAAAACTATAACTTTGATTTGGAATTGAAAGTTAAACAATAGTAATTGCTTTTGAAAAGATAACTAAGTATGATTTGAAAACTTAGTAAAGTTATTGTAAGAAGTTTAACTATGGATTTATGGAAAGTTAATAAATTCTGTAACTTTTCTTACTTGATAATTTCGAGGACGAAATTCTTTTAAGGGGGGAAGATTGTAACGACCTAGAAATTTTAGTAATTAAAATTTGAATATTTAATTAATTTTAAATATTAATAAGTGAAATTTATAAGTCGGATAAATTTTTATTCGAATAATTAGATTTAATTGGATAATTAAATCAATAATTTAATATGTTAAATTATGGAAATAATTGAAAATTGAGTTAAATATGATTGAAAATGATTTGTAAAATTTTATTTTATCATATTGAAGTTAGAACGATATTTTAGAACTTTTAAAATCGAATTAAAAGTTAATTTGTGAAAATTGAATATTTTAATATTAAAATCGACTAGTGAAAATACTCAATTTTTGAACAGTCTCAGAATTGGACGAGACCAGTTCCATTGGATCCGTAATAGTTAGTTATTACCGGATTTCAATTTTCGTGTCAATCGGAGTTATCGTTTGATCGTAGCAGCTCGAAACGCATCGAAATTATTTTTAATATTAATTTGGCGAGTTAAAATAGCCATTTTTCAAAAAGTCTCGGATTTCGACGAAACCAGTTTCATCGGATCCGTAATGTGATATTATTATAAGGTTTCAAATTTCGTGTCAATTGGATTTACCGTTTGTCCGGTACAAATTAAAACGCCTAGAAAATCGTTTAAATCGGTTTAATTCAAATTGAACGTTTATTGCCATAACTCGCACAGATGTCCGAATTAGCTTCCGAAACCTGTTCCATTGTGTCCGGAACGCGGGGTAAACCCTAGAAACGCTGGTTACGGCGCGTAAATCGGAGTTCGGAATTTCCGGAATGAATAGTGTCAACTGATTTTCCTATAAATAGACCCTTACCCCTTCATAAATTAAAAAAAAATAAAAATAAACTAAACCTAAACCCTAGCCACCACCCCTCAACCAAAGGCCAGAAACTCACGAATTTCATCCCTCAATTTCTTCCAATTCGTAAACAATTTGCAAAATCTTTCAACTAACAAAATGAAGAGCACATCGAGAGGTACAATCTGAACGGTGGAGATCGTGTTTGGAGTTGTGGATTGGTGGCAGGTCGCGTTGGAAGTGCGGCCGTTCGGCCTCGAAATTCGCGCATATGGGTTGACCGAGTTCAACAAGAGCTTGGCCGTGGGTGGCTCTGGGGGAGGCGCACGTGTTGATGCTCCTTGATCGTGTTCTTGTTGCACGAAAAAATCGAAAAATTTAACCCTAAATATCAAAGTTGGGTTCGGCTGCGTGATACTGGAGAGGGAGAAGGGGGGAGTGCGCACGGTGATGATGGGAGGGGGCAGTGGATCCTACGGCCAATATTTTCTTAGGTTTATAAATAATTTAGTTTGGTTGTAAATTATTTATAAAAAAATCGAGTAAACTTGTAAAATTGATATCTTTTTCATACGAGGTCGAAAACGCGCGAAACCAGTTGCGTTGGAATCGTATGGACGAGCACTACGCGATGGAATTGGATTGGAGTCGTTTGGAGTTAGTGAGAATTTTGGTAAAATTAAACGTCCGTTTAATTTTATTCGAAATAAAATCGCTAAAACGAAATTGAAATCAAGGTGAGAACTTCTCACTCAATCGAATCAGTTTCGATTTTTATTTTAAATAGTTAGATTTAAAATATTTGAATGCATGTTTGAATGATGATTGTTATCTATTGATTGTTAAAATAGACATTATGCGCCGTTAGTAAACGGATGTTATTTATTAAAAACATATACCGCGAATATTTCATAAACAGTGAAATTGGTATTATATATAATAGCAATATATATATATATATATATATTGGCATATGTATATATTGGAGTTATTGATTTCCCGCATTTGTATAGCGGATGAGACCCTATTGCGCCGTCTATTAAGCGGATAATATTTTAAATCCCATATACCGCGATAATTTCGTACTGGAGCGAAATTGGTATTGTGCTAATGTTTGTGGATGCAGGAAAACAGGTTGGAGGGATCCAACTGGATTCCTCAACAGTTTTTATTTGATTTCAGATATTTTGATATTTGATGGATTATCATATCGATATATGATATCGTTGTTGTCGTGATTGACTATTTGGTATGTAGCATCATTGGACCAAATTTTGGAGTTTTAAAAGGGATTTCAAAGTGATTTTTGAAAGTATACGTTTATAAAATATTTTTGGAATTGATCCATTTTAAATAAATAAACGTTATAATTTTTAAAGTTATAAAAAATTATGATTTTGAGAAATACGGTTAAAGATTGATTTTTGAAAATATGAGGCTAGCGATTTTATAAAATAGTTTAATCGGGATTTTTGAATTTACTATAAAAAGTTGAAAATATAGGATTTATAAAATTTGATTATTTTATAAATCAAAATGATGAAGTTTTTAAAGGAGTTTAAAGACGTTTTAAAATATTAATATGAATTGATTTATATAAGAGATTTATAAATGGATATTTATAAATTGAAATATTGAAATTATAAAACGAGCTTTTATAAGTGTTAGAATGAATTATGAATGAATTTCATAAACGAATGAAATTTATAGAATTATAAACGGTGAAGTTATAAATGGAATTTTATAAGCAGTAGGTTTATAAAATTCATAAAGTTATTAAAAGAATAGGTTTGGATAAATAAACGAATCTTATAAGTTATAAGATTTATAATTATGAAGTTCAAAGGAACGATTTTGCAAACAAATAAGTTATAAGTATTTAACTTATAATATGAACCTTTAGTTTATAATTGAGTTATAAATCGAATAGGTTAACAAAGGAATTTATTAAAGGAAGTTGTTATAAAATAAATAGAAATGAAATTTATAAACGTTGTTTTATAAATTCGCAAACGACTTATTTTGATAAGTTAATCTTTATAACTTATTTATGAAGCTATATTCACGTTTTAGACAGTGAATAATCCTTTAAAATGAAATGTATAGAAATGATGAAATTTGTTAACGTAGTATATTCACGTTTTTGAATAGTGAATAATATGTTAAAGAAATTGTTTTGAATGTGATGTTTTAAATAGAATTAAAACAATCTAACGATGTTTTTAAAATGCGTTGAGATTCGAAACCATAGATTTCAACATTTATTGTTGAAATAGACGTTTTCGAGAAATAAAAGGAAATGGTGGACTATAACACTGTAGTTATAGTAAATGATTTCCGAAAGGAAATGTTTTGTATAGTATTGGGATTTATATATCTATTTTAATTTCGAATCCCTATACTAGTGATTTTGGGACGTCGTAACGATGTTTTACGTAACATTCGTTTTGGCCCAAATAAATATGTTTAAGAGAATGATTTCCTTAAAGAATGAAATATATACTTAATCTCGATTTAAGTATATTGAATATTTTCCAAGTGTTGAAAATAAATAAAATTTGTGAATTACTTATTAATAAATAAGTATGGAAATGTTTTCCAATATAAAGTGAATATTTTGAGAATTTATCTTTTTGAAGATAAATTGAAGTGAATAATTGAAGTCGTATATTCATAGATATTTTGGAATATAAATTCACTATGGAATTTATAAAAGAAAGTGGAATTTGTTTAAAAATAAATATTGATTTATTTTTGAAGTGTGAAATTATATATCTAGTAAAGATATTTTTGGGAAGTAAATAATTTGGAAAATTATTTGGAATCTGATGATGTTGTGTATATCCATTGATAGTTCAATAACCGACTATCAATATTTCCCTTTGAATGGGTAATTGATGTGATTTGTTTGAATTTGAATGCCACACTTATTTTTGAATAAGCGCTCACTATTCGGGTTAACCGGGAAAGGACCATAGGGTCGTATAACCCATTCCGAATATGTGATACGTCGTTATGAATTGCATTTGAAGACTGGTGTTGAAGACCGGATCTTTTTGAAAGCGAAAGGACAACTCGTCGATTGTCTTTTCACCGAGTAGCTACGGTATAGAGACTCCATATGTGATGGGAAGTCCGGATGTGATTAGAGGATATCCGGATTGCAAGGACTTCTTTGTAAGTGCCTTCGGTTTTGTTCGAGCCCGGAACAGACTTCTATGGATTGTATGTCTGACATTACAAATTGAGATATAAAGCCGATTTCTTTCAAATATATTTCTGTTGGTGGCGGAGAATTTATTCTTTTAGCTTAACACCCTTCTCTGAGACGTACGAGCTCAGAGCTTATGTAGTTGAAGATTATCAGCGATATATTCCCAATTTGGTAATGTGACATGCTGAGTGTTGCTGTGAAATGATCATTGTGTTGATTATTTGTGATAGGATCGTTTATTTGATCGTCTATCCTGGTGATCATTTCTATGATCATTTGTTGACCCAAAGCATGGCTTTTGTATAAAGTATGTTTTTGTGGATGTGACTTCGTCGAGCCTCACACCTCGGGAATGGTCAAAACAGGAAAGATGCGGCAAAGTTATGAGGGGTAGCGCCCTTTAGGATATGTGCATTTCCTTCTGGAAAAGGGTGGTATCATGGTATGGAGCCCAGATACTTACTCATGTTGAAAACACTTTATGATTGTGTGAATTGATTACGAGCGCTCGGTGAAAGGTCCCAAAGGACCGGGGGATGGCATATTCGGTCAGTTGTTACTCAGTTAGGGGTAACCCGGCCTTGTGTTGGTAGAGATCCGGTTTGGTTCTCAGGGATGTCCATCCAGAGGCATTCTCATGTGGCAATGGGAAGTTCCTTGGCCTGATCATTCGTTGGAAATCCAAAGAAACAATACGAGACTTGTACGGTTTTAGTTGTAGAACCTGCCATTTAATATGGTAGCTATAGTAAGCATACTATAATGGTACCTATGCTGGCTAAGATTTATATTCTACTTTCGAAATTGTTTCCTACACTATGCACTAATAATAATATGAAATGTTCTTTTTAAATGCGTATCAAGCATCTTTGACTAACATAAGAAGAAATCTCCTCCAAGTCTGCGTTTGCATTGTGTGTGTGGCGGGAGGTCTTATGGTAGTCTCATTTTTAAAAGCATTGCGAATTGACTTTAAAAATATTCCTCTATTTTGATTTTAAAGATAAATAAACTGTTTTGAGTTCTCACACCAGTCACATGACTAACTCGGAGTTTATTGTTTTCCTTCCTAAACTCTGGGTGCCCACCAATTTACACACGGGCAGTCAAGAGTTAAGGTTTATCAGGATATTCTTGAGTTGCTGGATGCAAGATGGATGGCATGGCGTATTACTAGTATATAGTATTTCTTTTTCCGCTGCACTATTTGATGTTGTCTGATGTTGTACACTCTGATGATGATATGATGTAATGAAATGTAATGTAATGTAATAACTGATATAGTTCTTTGTTTAAAGATTATTCATTTATTATTATATGTTGTTCCGCTGCGAATTGTGAGATTCTGTTGTTGTTCTGTTGTTTTCTGTTCCGTTCTATTTTCTATTTTCTTTCCTCTCTATTTTCTATCTTCTTATCTCTTTTTATGTCTTTTTCTTCTTCTTAAACCCCTCAGTGTTCGGTTTTCCGGCATCCGACTGATTGTCATTCGATACAGTGGACGTATTGATGTCGATATTCGGGAAAACAGTTATTTTTAACAAAAGAAAACAAAAGGTAAATAAAAGAAATTCGCAATGCTTTTTGAAAAATGAAACTACCATAAGGCCTCCCGCCGCACACACAATGCAAATGCAGAATTAGTGGAGATTTCTCCTTATGTTAGTCATACATGCTTGATACACAAAAATCCTTTTGATATTATTATTAGTGCATAGTACAGAAAATATTTCGAAAGTATAATATCCACCATACCACCATTACGGTATACCTACTATAGCTACCAATTAAACAGCGTGTCACCGCCATAAGTAAAAGGCAGATTATACAAAAAAAACCATACAAGGTGCGTATTGATGATTGGATTTCCAACAAATGGTAAGGCTAAGGAACTTCCTGGGCCACATGGCTATGCCTCTGGAGGGACGCCTCGGGAACTTAACCTGGTCTCTGCCAACACAAGGCCGGGTTACCTCTGTAACTAGGTAACTAACTGTCACAAGTGCGCCATCCCCCGGTCGTTACCGACCTTTATCCGAGGATCCTTAATACCAACAACCATAAAGTAAAAAATTTGCAGCAACCACATAGGTTAAATATCTAGGCTCCATAACATGATACCACCCTTTTCTAGAAGGAAATGGACATACCCACAGGGAGCGCTATCCCCAAATAACCTTGTCGCATCCTTCCTGTTTCGACCATTTTCGGGTTGTGAGGTCCGTCGAAGTCACGTCTACAAAGCTACGCTTTACACAAAAGCCATGCTTCGATCAAAAAATGATCAACAACACTTCGATTACCAAATTGGGAATGTATCACTAGTAACCACCAACTTCATAACCTCTAAGCTCATACGTCTAAGAGAAGGGTGTTATGCTAAGAGAATAAATTCTCCGCCAACAACAGAAATGTATTTGATAGAAACCAGCTTTACATCTCAAAGTGTAACGTCAGACACACATCCATATAAGTCCGTTCCGGGATCAAACGGAACCGAAGGCACTTTAAAGAAGCCCTTGCAGATTCAGATATTCACTAATCACGTCCAGACTACCCATCACAAAGGGTGATATAATCTCTTTGCCGGAGCAATTCAGTGCAGAGACATTCGACAGGTAATCCTTTTGTTTTCAAAAATACCCAGTCATTAACAATATCTTCAAATGCAATCCCGTTTCGTCGTATCATTATTCGAAATAGGTTTTATGACATAAAGTCCTCTCTCGGCTAATCCGAATAACGAGCGCTTATTTCAAAAATAAGTGTTATATTCAGATTTCAAATAAATCACAACAAATTTCCACTTTAATCTTTTAAATAAAAGATCCATCACAATGATTCGATGTGGTTTCCGAATATCCATTTGGAATCCGACCCCCGGTCGCATCGAAATTCAAATGTCATTTAAAGGCCAATATTGATAGTCGGTTATTTAACTATCAATCAATATTTACAACAATCACCAGATTTTTATATAATTTTTTTCCAATTATTTATTTTAAACATATCTTCGCAAGTTATATTTTCGCACTTCAACCTTTTGAAAACGAATTTCAAATCACTTTCCTCACATGGAATATATTTCCAAATATTTATCCATTTCCACTGAAAATTTGCCGAGTTTGAATACTTTTAAATAATTCAAACCACTTATCCAAAAATATATGTACTTGGATATATTTAAAATAAAAACTATTTTTAAACACTTTATTTATATACTGGTTATGAAAATATTATATCAATATCTCATATAAAACTTCAAGTCCAAATTAATTTTAAAATAAAATTAGTATATAGAGTGTAAATATTTAAATAACCATTTTCTAAAACAAATATCAATTAAATATTTAAATAATCACTTCTCTAATTAATTAAATGAATCTTTACTTTAAAGATTTAAAAACAACAACTTAAGAGAATAATTTCTCCAAAGTATCCTTTTTGAAAAACAAACTTTAGAACTTTTAATTTATATTCAAAAGCTACTTTAAATGCAAACTCGGCTTTCCAGGGAAAATACACTTTCCATTCCAAATTGGTCCGTTTAAATCAATTAGTAAATCTTTCTCGATTTATTTTAATTTACATTCCAAATCTTTTAATTTCTTTCCACGCTTTTAAAAATAAAGCAATTTTAATTTTTAAAACAAATTTCCATTTCCTTTATAAATTCTCATTAGGAATTTAAATTTCCAAATATTTATATTTAAACAAAATCAAATCCCAAATTGATTTCCAATTTATTTCAATCAGCAAATCAAACTCCAATTTGATTTCTAATTTTATTTCAAACACCAAATCAAATTCCAAATTGATTTCCCAAAGATTTATTTTTAAATACCAAATCAATTTTCATTCAAACACCAAATAAATTTTCATATTGATTTCTCAAAGAGTTATTTTTAAACACCAAATCAATTTTCAAATTGATTTCCAAATTTATTACCCTTTAAAAAATAAATCCTTTTTTTCTTTTACAAACTATTTAAAATCCAAATTTTAAATAAATTCTTCATCTATTAAACAATATCACTCGAAATCCATTTATTAAAATCTTTTTCCCATATTTTGGAATTAATTCGATAAGATTTCAAAAATCAACCTTTATACTTTTAAAATTCTTCTTTTTAAATTCACCCAATTCTTTAAAATGAATTTACTAAAAAAAGTCTATCTTAATTTCAAAAAAAAAAATCCAATTTTATATTTCTGGTATCCTACGATACCAAAAATATATTTGGCTAAACTATAGCCTTCAGCGATTTTAATCACAAATATAATCACATACAGATTATAAATAAGTCAACACACAACATATGAAACAAATTCAAATATTTGAGGAATCTAGTTGGATCCCTCCAATCTGTTTTCCTACATCCACAGATGTTAGCACAACAATTAAATACCAATTCCACTTCGAGATGGAATATCGCGGTGTATGAGATTATATAAAATCGTCCGCTATATAATGCGGGAAATCAATCACTCCAAATACACACACACTCTATATATACTATCACAATCCAACAATCAGTCAATAACTGAATTTTAAATTTTCAATCGAGTGAGTAGATCTCACCTTTGCCCCTTTTCTTTGCAATCCAATCCAATTCCGACTTGATGTCATGGTTTTGACCTTGCATAACAATTATATAATTTTATTAATATTTGAATTAATCGAACAGTTAATTTGCTTTTAATAAATTTAATTAACCAATGATTTAATTTTATCGAATGATTTATTTTAAACAAATATTTAAATTTTAAACCATTTTTTTTAAAACGAGAACATGCATGAGGATATATATACATTTTTTCCTTTACTGTAAACTATCTTCACACTACGTTTACATATATTTTAAAAACAAAAGTTTGATTTTAAAATTTCTTTTTCTGCCTGTGTATAAAATCCCAATATATATATATATATATATATATATATATATATTAAATATAAAATAATTTTATACCTTTACTATCTTCAAAATTGGAGCCGACAACATCTAGTCGACTGCCTCTTCACACGAAACTCTTGCGCCCATACTTGCCTGTAGCCGCCAACGATGACGCAAAACACTAGCTTCGACTGAACCTCGGCCCCAATGCTACTCATCCTCGCGCGCGATCCCCCACACAACAATGGCGTCACCGCAACCACCCTCTATTGCTTGCGAACGCCACGCCGCCCACGAGTCCAAGTTGAGAGCCCTCCCCACGATTAGAATCTCGAACGAAATCGATACGAGTGGATTTTTTATTAACCGAGGAACAAATCATTCCAGATTCGAAATGATAAAAGGCGAGAGCGGCCATTGATTTAGTTCGAAGCCGAGTGATTTGATTTTTTTTCCTTTGCTTTCTTCGTTCTATTTTTGTTTTTGGAAAGGAATTCTCGTTCGTTTTTTTTATTCTTTTGAACAAGAAGAGAACAAACGCGTGTTTATTAGGTAAGACATGTGTTTAAAATTCTACACGTTTATATGAGGGTTTGACATAATATTCTGATATGATAATATTATTTATATTTTAAATCTAAATTCAAATTTAAATCATTTCGAATTACGCAACTCAAATTTTCGACCTCCAATCGAGGCATGCCGCCAGGCATTTATAATATTATACGTCCATTCCGAACGCATTCGATAAAGTTTCAAGGCCAAATTCGGTCGTATGGGGAAGATAGCTTTTCGAACCCAGTTATTAAATTAAATTCCGATAAAATTTTCAGCGCATTTGCTTATCGTATGGCCAAACGTTCACTCCAATCATTCTGAAAATTGAAATCCGATAATAATACAATATTACGGATCCAATGGAACTGGTTTCGTCGAATTCCGAGATTGTGCCTCGGAAGGCTATTTTTAAATATCGATTTAAACGATTAATTTTCCAAACTGAACAAACCATTTTCAAATTCAATTCTGAAGCTTCCATTATCTTCAGTATTATCAATATAAATTTTCTAAGCCTTGAAAATATTTTTAAACAGCATAAAATTTCAGATTTAATAATTTATCCAATTTCCAGTTATTAAATTCAATAATCAATTATCCAAATAAATAATGATATTTGGAATTTAAGTCAAATTAACATTCAAAAATTTTAAAATCCATTGAATATTTTAATTTCAAACATTCAAAATTCTTGGTCGTCACATTATAAAGAGGACCCCTATGTTTCAGTCATAGGATCCATATTTTATGCTATGTTGTCTACTAAACGGGATGTGGCATATGCAATATGATGTGTATGTCGATACCAATCTAATTCTGGAGAAAAACGTTGGATGATTGTAAAATGTTTATTAAAGTATTTGAAAAATACTCAGGAGTTATTCCTCTTATGTGAGAATAGAGACATTTTTATGAAGTGGTATATGGATCTGACCTTTCGGAGTGACAGTGACGATAGTAAATTAATGTTCGGTTACGTCTTTACGCTAAACGGTGGAGCCATTAGTTGGAAATATTCAAAACAAGATATGGTGGTTGATTCAATAATAGAGGGTTAGGACATCGTCCTCAATGAAGCAGCTAAAGAGGCAGTCTAGATGTGCAAGTTTTTGAATGAGCTTAGGATGATTCTCGATATCGAAAATCCAATGTCATTATTCTGTTATAAAAATGTGGCGATACAAATCACAAAGGAACTATAAGGACCCGATTCTTCGACTTCCGAAAACCGACATCAATACATCCACTGTATCAAATGCCGCATAATCGAATGCCGGAAAACCGAATTGTTAGGGTTAAAGAAGAAGAGGTAGAAGAAAAGGATAGAAGAAGTAAGGAAACAAAACAGAAACAATATCAGAATCTCACAGTCGCAGCGGAACAAAATATAATAGATAAATGAATAATTTATAAACCAAGAACTATATCAGCTATTACATTACATCACTTTACATTACATTATCATAGTTTACAACAACGAACAGCAGAAAAGAAATACTATATACTAGTGAATAAGCCATGCCATCCAGCTTGCCTCCAGCAACTCCTGAATTTCAGAATATCCTGATAAACCTGACTCTTGACTGCCCGTGTGGGAAATTATGGACACCCAAAGTTTAGGAAGGAAAACAATAAACTCCGAGTCAGTCATGGGACTGGTGTGAGAACTTAAAACAGTTATTATCTTTTAAAACAACAACAACAAGGATAATTTTAAAGTCAATTCGCAATGCTTTTGGAAAATGAGACTACCATAAGACCTCCCGCCACACACACAATGCAAACGCAGAATTGGAGGAGATTTCTTCTTATGATAGTCAAATATGCTTGATACGCATTAAAAAGAAACACTCGATATTATTACTAGTGCATAGTGTAGGAAAAATCATTTCGAAAGTAAAGATATAAATCTTAGCCAACATATGACCATTATCGTATGCCTACTATAGCTACCATCCAAACAGTGGGGTGCCACCATAAGTGAATGGCAGGTTCTACAACTAAAACCGTACAAGGTGCGTATTGTTTTATTTGGATTTCCGACAAATGGTCAGGCTAAGGAACTTCCTACTGCCACATGGGATCGCCTCTGGCAGGACGTCCCGAGAACTTAACCAGCTCTCTGCCAACACAAGGTGGGGTTACCTTTGTCACTAGGTAACTACTACACGAATATGCCATCCCCCAGTCCCTTTGGACCTTTATCCGAGCGCTCGATAACCAACATCACACAGTAATAAATATAGTGTGTCAACATGAGTAAGTATCTGGGCTCCATACCATGATACCACCCTTTCCAGAAGGAAATGACATACCCTAAAGGGCGCGACCCTCATAACCTTGCCGCATATTCCTGTTTTGACCATTTCCGGGAAGTGAGGTCTGACGAAGTATCGTCCACAAAGCTAGGCACAAAACCACACTTTGATCAACAAATGAGCAATAAATAATCATCACACAGCAACATTCAGCATGCCACATTACCAAATTGGGATTATAACGCTGATAACCTTCAACTACATAACCTCTGAGCGCGTATGTCTCAGAGAAGGGTGTTATGCTAAGAGAATAAATTCTCCGCCACCAACAGAAATGTATTTGAAAGAAATCTGCTTTACATCTCAAAATGTAATGTCATACACATAACCATACAAGTCTGTTCCGGGTTCGAACAGAACCGAAGGCACTTCCAAAGAAGCCCTTGCAATCCGGGTATTCACAATCCCGATTGAATTTCCCATCACAAAGGAAATCTCCATATCGTAGCTAACGGTGCAGAGACAATCGATAAGTCATCCTATCATTTTCACAAATACCCGGTCTTCACCACCGGTCTTCAATGCTATCCATTACGTCGTATCACTATTCGGAATGGATAATCCGAATAACGAGCGCAATAATTTAAAAATAAATGTAGCATTTCAATTTCAGCCAATTCACAACAAATACCTATTTAAAGGTCAATATTGATAGTCGGTTATTTAACTATCAATCAGTATTCACAACATCACCCGATTTCAAATAATTTTCCAAATTATTTATTTTCAAAAATATCTTTATAAGATATATATCTTCCACACTTCAACCATTTGAAAACCAATTTCAAATAAATTTACACCCTTACAACTTTCATTTCAAAATGATTCATTTAAACCAATTAAATAAATCCTTACCGATTTATTAAATTTACGTTCCAAATCCGTAAATTAATCTCAACACTTCAAAATAAATCAACGTTTATATTTAACTAATTTCCCTTTCTTTTATAAATTCCATAGTGAATTTACAATTCCAAAATATCTATGAATATACGATTTTTAAATCGATTTCTAATATTCATTTTCAATTTATCTTTAAAAGATAAAATCTCAAACATTCACTTCATATTGGAAAAACATTTCCATACTTATTTAATAATAAGTAATTCACCAATCTATTTATTTTCAACATTTTGAAAATATTCAATATACTTAAATCTAAATTAAGTATATATTTTATTTTATAAGGAAAACATTCTCTTAAACACATTTATTTGGGTCAAAACGAATGTTACGTAAAACATCGCTCGACAATCCAAAATCACTAGTATATGGATTCGAACTTAAAATAGATATATAAATCCCAATACAATATAAAACATTTCCTTTCGGAAATCATTTACTATAACAACAGTGCTATAGTCCACCATTTCATTCTATTCCTCGAAAACGTCTATTTCAACAATGAATGTTGAAATCTATGGTTTCGATACTTTATACATTTTAAAACATCTTGAAATCGTTTTAATTATATTTAAAATCACTTTCCCAAAACATTTCTTTAATATATTATTCACTGTCCAAAATCGTGAATATATTTCCTTATCCAAATTCAACATTTCTACATATTTTATTTAAAGGATTATCCACTGTCCAAAATCGTGGATATATTTCCTTTAATAAGTTATAATAATTAACTTATCAAAATAAGTCTTTTTCGGATTTATAAAACAATGTTTATAAATTCCACTTATATTTATTTTATAAAAACTTCCACTTATAAAATCCCTTAATGGACAAATTCTATTTATATCTCATTTAAATGACAAAATCCAATTTATAAGTTAATTACTTATAAATCTTTTATTTTAAAAAATCTACGCACTTTATAACTTCACAATTTATAAATCTATAAATTTCATTAACTTATGGAATCCATTTATACTTCATTTTAACCTTATAAAAACTCGTTTTATAATTCCAATAATTTTAATTTATAAATATCAATTTTATAAATCTTTTTTACAAATCGTTTATAATAATTCAAAAATCCCACCTTAAACCATTTTACAAATTTATCAACTATTTATTTCAAAAATCACATTTCGGTTATATTTAACAAAAATCATAATTTTTATAACATTAAAATTACAACGTTTATTTATTTAAAATGAATCAATTCCAAAATTAAATTTTATTATGACTTTTCAACTTAAATTTTTGAAAATCCAATTTTATTTATTTTCAGCATTTAAGGATACCCAAAAACATATTCGGCTAAATTTTAGCCTTTAACGATCTCAATCACAAAGATAATCACGCAGATTATAAATAGATCAATAAATAGATCAACCCACGGCATTGAAACCAATTCAAATGTTTGAGGAATCCAGTTGGATCCCTCCAATCCGTTTCCTGCATCCAAAGATGTTAGCACAATACCAATTTCGCTTCAAGACGAAATATCGCGGTATATGGGATTTGTAAAATACTATCCGCTATTATGCGGTGCAATAGGGTCTCATTCGCTATATAATGCGGGAAATCAACTCCAAGTGCATATATAATACCAATTCCATACAAGTTGGAATTATCGCGGTATATGTTTTTAATAAATAACCTGCGCTTACTAACGGCGTATAATGTCTATTTTAACAATCAATAGATAACAATCATCATTGAAACATACAATCAAGAATTTTAAATCTAACTATTCAAAATTAAAATTGAAACCGATTCGATTGAGTGAGAAGTTCTCACCTTGATTTCAATAACAGTTGTAGCATTTTATTTCGAATAGAATTAAACGTGCGTTTAATTTTACCCGAAATTTTCACTAGCTCCAAACGACTCCAAACCAGTTCCATAGCGTAGTATTCAACAAAACGATTGCAACGCAATTCGTTTCGTCCAAAATGGTCCTCGCATCAACAAGTTATGATATTTAGAAGTTATTACAATTTAAATACAATTTAATTTCAACTTTATTTTTTTAATTTGAACCTAACTACCATCATAGCCGTCCATCTTTACTCCTGCAGATCCAAGCCGTAGAACGCAAAATGCTTCTTCCCTCTCCAATGAACGTGCACGCAAACACAAACCCAAGCCGCCACCTAGGGTTAAATTTTCGAGCCTCCTCCGTTCGCCTATCCTCTGATCAACCACCCTCATTACGTTCGCCATCACCTACTCTACACTCGGCTACAGCAGCACCAAGCTCGGCGCCACCCTCTCCTCGAACGACGCATGCGAACGGCCAGAGAACGTGGCCCAAATCCTCCTCCATCGTTGCGCCATACCCCATCATCTCCGTATGGATTCGAAGCTTCCATCGTGCTCTCCAATTTGTTAGTTGATGACTTTTGCTAATTGTTCACGGATTGGAAGTAATTGAGAGAAGAAAATGGGAAATTTTCGGCCATTGTTTTATATGGAGGCGGCTGCTAACCCTAGGGTTTCTGAATGCAAATGTGAAGAGTAAAGGGGCTTTTATAGAAAATATTCCAAAACACTATTCATCCCGGATTTTTCGAACTCCAAACGAAGCGTGCCGGTTGGCGTTCCTAAGGTTTACCCCGCGTTCTGAACACAATGGAACGTGTTTCGGGAGCTAATTCTATCATCTGTGCGAGTTACGGAAATAAACGATCAATTTTAAATTAAATCGATTAACCAAATTTAGGTGCGTTTTAGCTTGCCCTGGACAAACCGTAAATCCGATTGACACAAAATTTGAAACCATACAATAATATCATATTACGGATCCGATGAAACTTGTTTCGTCGAAATCCGAGACTGTTTGAAAAATGGCTATTTTAACTCGTTAATTAAATATTAAAATATTCAATTTTCACAAATTAACTTTTAATTCGATTTTAAAAGTTCTATAACATCATTCTAACTCCAATATGATGAAATAAAATTTTACGAATCAAATTTAATCATATTAAACCCAATTTTCAATTATTTCTGTAATTTAAACTATTAAATTATCGATTTAATTACCAAATTAAACCCAGATATTCGAAAAATAAATTGTTCGACTTACAAATTCCAATATTGATATTTAAAATTAATTAAATACACGAATTTTAAATTTACAGAAATTCTGGGTCGTTACAGACTTTCCCCCTTAAAAGAATATCGTCCTCGAAATTACCAAGTAAGAAAAAGTTTCGGAATCCATTAACTTTTCAAAACAAACCGTTCAAGCTTAATTTACAAATCTCTTAAGTGTTTAACTTTCCCAAAACTAATAGTTAAACTTCTTACAAAATCTTTACAAAGTTTCCAAATCCAAACTTAGTTTTCAAAAATTTCCCAATTTTCTCAAAAATATTCTAACACCTTAAATTTTCGGAAAAATTCGCCAGCGTCTTCTTTGCGCGGCTCGATCCAGAAAAAAATGATAGTATATATATCACAAATATACATCTCATCAAGTGATGAGGCATCCCGCAGGGAAAAAAGTGTAAAAGTATAGTATGTAATCCGAGATATGTATCTTATTTATTATTAGCGAGCATATACGGCTAATATAGCGCGAAAGCGAGCTCCAAATGCGAAGCAAGCGCAATCCGCACCTACTAAACACTCAACAAACCATGATAAACATGTATATATGAAAATAATATCAATATACAACATATAGCAACATAAAAACTACATATGCCAATATGGCAAATGCAACAAAAACAACAAATGCAACCATCAAACAACTATCATACAATTAACATCCAACAAATCAATAACCAAATCAATATTCTTTCATTTCTCATTAACATTCAATGAATTGGTTTTTCATTTTAATCGCATTTGATTTGTTAACATTGGGCTTTACAAATATTCATTTATTCATTTCCAATTAGTATACATTCACTAATCTACATTCATTTTAGTTCACTTCCAAATCAAATTCAATTCTATTCAAATTCATTTTTCTTCCAATTTGAACTTAATTACATAACTTTTAATTTCACTAATTTAATTTCATTAACACTTAATGGATTTATATACAATCAAGTAAAAATCAAATAACAACCAATGTATATTCAACATAACCAAATTATTAAATTTACACTCAACATTTAATTTGGTTCAACACTTTTAATTTCAATTGGTTTAACATTTAATTGATTTTCATTCAATTATTCAACTTCTAATTACATTGGCTTTCAATGAATTAACACTTCACTCATTATTTCATATCAACTTATTTACATTCGATTGATTAACATTCAATCCATTTATTAATTTAATTGCCAATTCCTTTAACAATGTAAGGTTGAATTTCAGTTATATAACTCAAGTTTACATTCATTCAATTAACTTTATTATTTTACTTTGATACCAAAATCAACTTCTTTCAACATCACTTAAGTTATATTCCATTTCAACTTCTTTTACATTTTACTTCCACTATACAACTTAAGTTCACTTCTTATTTATTTCAAATTCTATTTCATTTAACTTAACAAAATTGTTTAACCATTTTAACAATTGGTTTTACTTACATTTTCTCATTTTCTATGTTATACAACTTATATATTTAAACTTCCAAATCCATTTACTTATCCAAAGCTAAATTTATTATCTCTTACTATAAGTTCAAAATTCATTTCACTTATATTCATCAATTTCAACTTGGATTTTTTTATTTATTTTCAAATTTGTTTATCACAACAAAACTTCAATTTCAATTTACTATAGTAGCAAATCCATCACACAGAAACTTGAAAATGATACTGATGATGCTGCAGTCATCACCCTTATTGTTTTCCAGTGACAATAGTGAATTCAGTGCTTTAAATTCTTTCAAAAATTTCCTTTTATTTATAAATTACATTTATAAATCTTTCTTATAAAATTTCACTATTTTCCTTTACTTATACAAGATTGTTTCTCAATTGTAAATCATTTTAATTATAATTCCATACTTATAATTCATTTGCTTATACAATTCATTCTTTTACAATTGTTGTTTTTATTTAACGTATTCAATAACCAAACAATCAATTCATATACACTTTAATAATTTCTGAAAAATTATTTCCTTTATATAAAAATATAATCGAGGTAAAATTATTTCGTTTACCCAATTTAAAATGATACTATGTCGACTTGCCTCGTTTAAGAGTTTAGAAACCCTTATCGATTACGGTTGTACACCCCGCACCGACCTGAACTCATAAACAGCTCAACAGATAAGCAAACACAATATAAAACAATTTCATATTCACTAACAAATACGCACTCATATCTATTATTACACTCAAACTCATTCTAGAGTACTGCTGACTCTATCTCTAATGAGTAACACCCAACAGAGCCATGGTTGTCGCTTAACCAAATGCTCTAATACCAGCTGTAAGGACCCGATTCTTCGACTTCCTAAGACCGACATCAATACGTCCACTGTATCAAATGTCGCATAATCGAATGCCGAAAAACCGAATTGTTAGGGTTAAAGAAGAAGAGGTAGAAGAAAAGGATAGAAGAAGTAAGGAAACAGAATAGAAACAATATCAGAATCTCACAGTCGCAGTGGAACAACATATAATAGATAAATGAATAATTTTTAAACCAAGAACTATATCAGTTATTACATTACATCACTTTACATTACATTATCAGAGTTTACAACAACGAACAACGGAAAAGAAAAACTATATACTAGTGAATACGCCATGCCATCCAGCTTGCCTCTAGCAACTTCTGAATTTCAGAATATCCTGATAAACCTGACTTGACTGCCCGTGTGGAAAATTATGGGCATCCAGAGTTTAGAAAGGAAAATAATAAACTCCGAGTTAGTCATGGGACTGGTGTGAGAACTTAAAATAGTTATTAGCTTTTAAAACAACAACAACAAGGATAATTTTGAAGTCAATTCGCAATGCTTTTGGAAAATGAGACTACCATAAGACCTCCCGCCACACACACAATGCAAACGCAGAATTGGAGGAGATTTCTTCTTATGATAGTCAAAGATGCTTGATACGCATTAAAAAGAAACATTCGATATTATTACTAGTGCATAGTGTAGGAAAAATCATTTCAAAAGTAAAGATATAAATCTTAGCCAACATACGACCATTATCGTATGCCTACTATAGCTACCATCCAAACAGTGGGGCGCCACCATAAGTGAATGGCAGGTTCTACAACTAAAACCGTACAAGGTGCGTATTGTTTTATTTGGATTTCCAACAAATGGTCAGGCTAAGGAACTTCCTACTGCCACATGGGATCGCCTCTGGCGGGACGTCCCGAGAACTTAACCCGCTCTCTGCCAACACAAGGCCGGGTTACCTTTGTCACTAGGTAACTACTACACGAATATGCCATCCCCCGGTCCCTTTGGACCTTTATCCGAGCGCTCGATAACCAACATCACACAGTAATAAATATAGTGTGTCAACATGAGTAAGTATCTGGGCTCCATACCATGATACCACCCTTTCCAGAAGGAAATGACATACCCTAAAGGGCGCGACCCTCATAACCTTGCCGCATATTCTTGTTTTGACCATTTCCGGGGAGTGAGGTAAGTCTCGTCCACAAATCTAGGCACAAAGCCACGCTTTGATCAACAAATGATCAATAAATAATCATCACACAGCAACACTCAGCATGCCACATTACCAAATTAGGAATATATCGTTGATAACCTTCAACTACATAACCTCTGAGCGCGTACGTCTCAGAGAAGGGTGTTAAGCTAAGAGAATAAATTCTCCGCCACCAACGGAAAGGTATTTGAAAGAAATCTGCTTTAGATCTCAAAATGTAATGTCAGACATGTAACCATACAAGTCTGTTCCGGGTTCGAACAGAACCGAAGGCACTTCCAAAGAAGCCCTTGCAATCCGAGTATTCACAATCCTGATTGAATTTCCCATCACAAAGGAAATCTCCATACCGTAGCTAACGGTGCAGAGACAATCGATAGGTCATCCTATCGTTTTCACAAATACCCCGTCTTCACCACCGGTCTTCAATGCTATCCATTACGTCATATCACTATTCGGAATGGGTAATCTGAATAACGAGCGCAATAATTTAAAAATAAGTGTAGCATTTCAATATCAACCAATTCACAACAAATACCTATTTAAGGTCAATATTGATAGTCGGTTATTTAACTATCAACCAGTATTCACAACATCACCCGATTTTAAATAATTTCCCAAATTATTTATTTTCAAAAATATCTTTATAAGATATATATCTTCCACACTTCAACCATTTGAAAACCAATTTCAAATAAATTTACACCCTTACAACTTTCATTTCAAAATGGTTCATTTAAACCAATTAAATAAATCCTTACCAATTTATTAAATTTACGTTCCAAATCCATAAATTAATCTCCACACTTCAAAATAAATCAACGTTTATTTTTAACTAATTTCCCTTTCTTTTATAAATTCCATAGTGAATTTACAATTCCAAAATATCTATGAATATACGATTTTTAAATGGATTTCTAATATTCATTTTCAATTTATCTTTAAAAGTTAAAATCTCAAACATTCACTTCATATTGGAAAAACATTTCCATACTTATTCAATAATAAGTAATTCACCAATCTATTTATTTTCAACATTTTGAAAATATTCAATATACTTAAATCTAAATTAAGTATATATTTTATTTTATAAGGAAAACATTCTCTTAAACACATTTATTTGGGTCAAAATGAATGTTACGTAAAACATCGTTACGACAACCCAAAATCACTAGTATAGGGGTTCGAACTTAAAATAGATATATAAATCCCAATACAATATAAAACATTTCCTTTCGGAAATCATTTACTATAACAACAGTGTTATAGTCCACCATTTCCTTCTATTCCTCGAAAACGTCTATTTCAACAATGAATGTTGAAATCTATGGTTTCGATACTTTATACATTTTAAAACATCTTTAAATCGTTTTAATTCTGTTTAAAATCACTTTCCCAAAACATTTCTTTAATATATTATTCACTGTCCAAAATCGTGAATATATTTCCTTATCCAAATTCAACATTTCTACATATTTTATTTAAAGGATTATCCACTGTCCAAAATCGTGGATATATTTCCTTTAATAAGCTATAATAATTAACTTATCAAAATAAGTCTTTTTCGGATTTATAAAACAATGTTTATAAATTCCACTTATATTTATTTTATAAAAACTTCCACTTATAAAATCCCTTAATGGACAAATTCTATTTATATCTCATTTAAATGACAAAATCCAATTTATAAGTTAATTACTTATAAATCTTTTATTTTACAAAATCTACGCACTTTATAACTTCACAATTTATAAATCTATAAATTTCATTAACTTCTGTTTTATAATTCCAATAATTTAATTTATAAATATCAATTTTATAAATCTTTTTTACAAATCGTTTATAATAATTCATAAATCCCACTTTAAACCATTTTACAAATTTATCAACTATTTATTTCAAAAATCACATTTCGGTTATATTAACAAAAATCATAATTTTTATAACATTAAAATTACAACGTTTATTTATTTAAAATGAATCAATTCCAAAATTAAATTTTATTATGACTTTTCAACTTAAATTTTCAAAAATCCAATTTTATTTATTTTCGGCATTTAAGGATACCCAAAAACATATTCAGCTAAATTTTATCCTTTAACGATCTCAATCACAAAGATAATCACGCAGATTATAAATAGATCAATAAATAGATCAACCCACGACATTGAAACCAATTCAAATGTTTGAGGAATCCAGTTGGATCCCTCAAACCTGTTTCCTGCATCCAACGATGTTAGCACAATACCAATTCGCTTCAAGACGAAATATCGCGGTATATGGGATTTATAAAATACTATCCGCTATTATGCTGCGCAATAGGGTCTCATCTGCTATATAATGCGGGAAATTAACTCCAAGTACATATATAATACCAATTCCATACAAGTTGGAACTATCGCGGTATATGATTTTAGTAAATAACCTCCGCTTACTAACGGCGTATAATGTCTATTTTAACAATCAATAGATGACAATCATCATTCAAACATACAATCAAGAATTTTAAATCTAACTATTTAAAATTAAAATCGAAACCGATTCGATTGAGTGAGAAGTTCTCACCTTGGTTTCAATAACAGTTGTAGCATTTTATTTCGAATAAATTAAACGTGCATTTAATTTTACCCGAAATTTTCACTAGCTCCAAACGACTCCAATCTAGTTCCATAGCGTAGTATTCGACAAAACGATTGCAACGCAATTCGTTTCGTCCAAAACGGACCTCGCATCAACAAGTTATGATATTTAGAAGTTAATACAATTTAAATACAATTTAATTTCAACTTTATTTTTTTAATTTAAACCTAACTACCATCATAGCCGTCCATCTTTACCCCTGCAGATCCAAGCCGTAGAACGCAAAATGCTTCTTCCCTCTCCAGCGAACGTGCACGCGAACACAAACCCAAGCCGCCACCTAGGGTTAAATCTTCGAGCCTCCTCTGTTCGCCTATCCTCTGATCAACCACCCTCATTACGTTCGCCATCACCTACTCTACACTCGGCTACAGCAGCACCAAGCTCGGCGCCACCCTCTCCTCGAACGACGCGCGCGAACGGCCAGAGAACGTGGCCCAAATACTCCTCCATCGTCGTGCCATACCCCATCATCTCCGTATGGATTCGAAGCTTCCATCGTGCTCTCCAATTTGTTAGTTGATGACTTTTGCTAATTGTTCACGGATTGGAAGTAATTGAGAGAAGAAAATGGGAAATTTTCGGCCATTGTTTTATATGAAGGCGGCTGCTAACCCTAGGGTTTCTGAATGCAAATGTGAAGAGTAAAGGGGCTTTTATAGAAAATATTCCAAAACACTATTCATCCCGGATTTTCCAAACTCCAAACGAAGCGTGCCGGTTGGCATTCCTAAGGTTTACCCCGCGTTCCGAACACAATGGAACGTGTTTCGGGAGCTAATCCGATAATCTGTGCGAGTTACGGAAATAAACGATCAATTTTAAATTAAATCGATTAACCAAATTTAGGTGCGTTTCAGTTTGCCCCGGACAAACCGTAAATCTCATTGACACAAAATTTGAAACCTTACAATAATATCACATTACGGATCCGATGAAACTGGTTTCGTCGAAATCCGAGACTGTTTGAAAAATGGCTATTTAACCTCGTTAATTAAATATTAAAATATTCAATTTTCACAAATTAACTTTTAATTCGATTTTAAAAGTTCTATAACATCATTCTAACTCTAATATGATTAAATAAAATTTTACGAATCAAATTTAATTATATTAAACCCAATTTTCAATTATTTCTGTCATTTAAACTATCAAATTATCGATTTAATTACCAAATTAAATCCAGATGTTCGAAAAATAAATTTTTCGACTTACAAATTTCATATATTGATATTTAAAACTAATTAAATACACGAATTTTAAATTTACAGAAATTCTCGGTCGTTACAGGAACCAATTCATACAAGAACTGCTATCTATCAAATAGCGATTTTTTAATTTGATTTGAGCTTGGACGTGGTGGAAAGGAAGAAGATGTGTTTCGACCAAAAGCGAGTTAGATGGTGGCACCAAAAGTTGGTAGAAGATTGAGGGTTATGATCCATTTATAGATGGGAGACTTGAGAGATTAGTTAAAATCAAGATCCACATTTCTCTCTTACCACTTCTTTTCTTCTAATCCAATCAAAACCCCAGCCAATTAGCCATCACATGGCTGCCCTACATGGTCCATTCATAGCCAAAATTCCCTTGCCTATATGGGCATCAAATCTAGTTTTAGCCCAAACAATATTCATAATATTTGAATCCAATTTAAACGTTTACTGTTATCGTATATCGATTAATATATTTATTACTATTATAAACATATTTACTAATATTGTTAATCAAATCAAAATAAAATTTTATAACTAATATTTTATAAATATTTATTTTACTAATTAATTTTTAATAACTAAAAGTTAATTAAATCATTTGGTTAAAGGAGTACTCGACGACTTGGTTGTGAGACTCTTTAGGTGGAAATTTAGTCAGCGATTAATATCAAACTATTTGAATATTGACATTCATACATCACTTAGCAGGTAGTATGACATTTTGGCCAAATTTATCGCTAACTTTATTTCTTTAAAATCCAATTTTACTTTGTTAAGTGTTACCCAATTCTGACTATTATTTACATAATTCTTTTTGTCAAAATTATATCATTTTGGACTTATAGAATTTGGTAATGGTCAAAATTCCAATATCGTCCATATTTAACTTTATAATCTAAACATAAAGTGTTTTGTTCAATAATAACAATTATTGTTAATCGAACTACTTTGGTCAGTGAATTTGACTTTAAGTTGACTTGGGTTAGCTGTGATACTAATCTTATATAACTAAGGAGTTGAATCCTCTTCCGAATATTGTTTCCCTCCCAATACTTCCAGTCAACCCAACTATTGTCACTCGATGGATGTCACGCCATGATTTGACTATAACTAAAACAGAGTTTTCATATTAAAGATCAAATGTATTTTTAAGTCGAGAAAACTGTGTTAATTAGTCACATCGATATTTTCTTTCTTACCTTAGTCATATTAACAAATAGAAAACTATAGAGTAAGTCATTCCATATTTATCCAATAATTATCAGTATGTAACTGCTTGATGCCTCCATCAATCATAAGTAATAGCTGCCCAATATTTGGAGAGCGTTATTTACTCTAGTCTCAGTGGATGCATTGATAACCTGTCTTGATGTATCTTGACTAGGAATATTCCAAATGATGTGTTTGTTATATTATGATACAATACTCATAATTACAACTATTTGTAATTACTATCACAAACGTATAATTTATTGATTTTTTGTTAAACATGTTTTACTTAAATATTTAATTATATATAACACATTGTAACAAATATATAATAGAAAGAAAAACACTTTTTTATGAACGAGAATTGATTATAGAGTTAATTAATGTGCAATAAATTATAGAATTGTCCCTAGGTCGTACCTTTAATTCTATCAATCTCCACCTTGCACTTGGGGCCAATTATGGAATCTCAGTCATGTCCTTTCAATCAACTTCTCGAGAGCCAATCGAGTTAGACTCTTAGTAAATGGATCTACTATGTTTCCTTATTATCAACCATTTGTATCACGACCTCTTTCTTCTCAACGAATTGTCTAATGAGGAGGAACTTCCAAGAATATGTTGTGACTTTACTACTCTAGGTTCCTTTGTGATTTGAATTGTCGCATTGTTATCATAGAACAATGCAATAGGATTCTCTATATCGGGAATCACTCCGAGCTCACTTAAAAACTTGCGCATCCAAACTGCCTCTTCAGCTGCTTCATTGAGGGCCATGTACTCGTCCTCCATCGCTGAATCAGCTACTATCTCCTACTTGGAAATTTTCTAGCTGCTGGTTCCACTATTACGTGTAAATACATAACCAGACATCAACTTACTATCATTAATATTTCTTTTAAAACTCGAGTCTATATAACCGTTCATAAGGAGGTCTCTATTCTTGTAAATGAGGAATAAGTCCCAAGTATTTCCTAAATCTTTATATATTTTATGGTCGTTCAATGGTTTTCTCCAGGATTGGACTGGTATCGACTTACACATCCTAATATGTATGACACATCGGGTCTACTACATAGCATAACATACGTAAGGGATACTATGGATGAAACATAGGGAATCCTTATCATATGCGCTTTTTTCACATTGGTATGAGGAGTGTCCTTCTTAGAAAGGAAGATTCTAGACTATGTTGGAATGTTTCCATGTTTGGAATTCTCGATACTGAACCTCTTTAGTATGATTTCTAGTATACTAATTGGGACAATCCTAACAACCGCTTAGATCTATCTCTATAGATCTTCACACCTATATAACACTAAGAATAAAATAGCGCTGCCCTGTTCCTTTCTGCAAATGCATACTTACTTTATGTTCTAATAGAAATCAAACTATTTGATTACCTTACAAAAACACTTGTTCCAACATCATGAAGCTTGTTGAATTCCATAAATGGACTTTAACAACTTGCAAGCCTTGCCCTCACTCCCGCTGACCGCAAAACCCTCGGACTGTGACATACAGATAATTTCTTCTAAATCACCAATTAGAAATGTCATCTTTGCATCCATTTTTCATATTTCGTAGTCATAGAATGCATTAATAGCTAGCATAATTTGAATTGATTTAAGTATAGCTACGCACAAAAGGACTAGTCATTATCAACACATTGAATTTGACAAAATCCTTTTGCAACTAGCCTTGCCCTACAAGTCTTTACTTCCCTATCTGGAATTAGCTTTTTCTTAAAAATACATTTGCAGTAGATGGATTTTATTCCATTGAATACGTCCGACAAAGTCCATACTTTGTTTTTGTACATGGAATCCATCTTCGGTTCAATTGCTCCTAGCTAAAGTGTAGAATCTTTACTCTACAATGCTTGTTGGAAAGATAAAAGAGTGTTGTCATCTAAGGCGTAGTCATCCTTCTCGCTATCCATGAGAAAACCATAGTATTTCTGTGGTGCATGAGATCCCTATTAGACCTTCTAATAGGTTACATGTTTTTGTATACGGGTGAACTCAGTTCTCCCACTAGTTCAGCCTCACCGTTAACTTCTTGGATCTCATCCAAGTCTACAATTTCATGTTAATTTATTTCCCTTTTTAAAAAGATAAATTTTCAAGAAACAATAAACTTTTTCTCCTTGGTATTGTAGAAAGTATATCCCTTTGAGTTTTTAGGATATCATGTAAATTTACACGGTACTGATACGGTCTCTAATTTATTCAGATCAACGTTCTTAAAATACACCGGACAACCCCACACCTTCAAATATTTGAGTTGGTATTTCTCACCATACCCCTTCTCATATGGTATTTTAGGAAATGATTTAATGGACAACAAGTTCAACATTTACGCTAGGGTTTCTAGCATATATCCCCAATAAGACAAAGGTAGCTCAGCCTTACTTATCATGGAATGAACCATATCTAATAAGGTTCGATTCCTTAGCTCCGACACATCATTGTGTTGCGGAGTATAAGGTGGGGTAATCTAAGAGATAATACCATTATCTTTTAAGTAGAATTCATGTCCAATATACTTCCCATCGACCTGATCAAAGAATCCTAATCTTATAGCCTGTTTGGTTTTCAACTACATTTTTATTTTCAAAATATTTCGAATAGATATCGGATTTGTTCTTCATAAGATACACATATCCTAGGCTTGAGAAATCATCAGTGAAGGTGATAAAGTAAGAACCATCTTTATGATTATAGGCATCGGCCACATACATCACTATGTACTAGTCCTAAGAGTTCATCAACTCTTTCATTGCTCCTACTGGGGTGCTTGGTCATTTTACCTTTGTACATAACTCATACATGTCAAATGATTCAAAATCAATAAAGAAAATCTTTAGATTTTAGCTTATGTAGTCATTTCTCACTGCTCAATTAGATATCAAAACTAATTCTTTTCCAGAATAGCACTTATTTAATATCAAAACAACTCAATTAGCAAACATAAATGATAATCTCCTACTACCGATGCATCTACTATACATCATCAACAACTTGGAGCCTTTTCTCTCCTTTTGTCATGCGGTGCCAATTCCTGAGCCCTTGTACCAAATTACATATATGAGTTCCAGATCCAATTTCTAAGAACCAAGATATTTTATTGATTACAAAAAAAATTTTGAATCATAAATATACCTGATGGAGTTGTAGATATATTCTGCCTTCTTTTTCTAATAATCTTAAAGAATCAGGACAGTTTCTTTTCTAAGGCAATAGTGGCATTCACCCTTATCATCGGTCTTCTTACGTTCCTTGTTCTTCTTACCCTCTCTTTTCTGCTTCTATGAAGCTTTTGAAGATGATATACCACCCTTTATAAAAGGCATGGCCCTTTGATTCTTAGATGCAGACTCGACTAACCTTAACATATTGAGAAGCTCCATGAGATTCGTATTTAATTGGTAATATTGTAATTCAGTATGAACAGTTCATATTGAGGTATAAGTGAAACAAAGATCAAATCAACTTGTAATCCATTGCTTATCTATACGTCCAATTGTGAAAACCTATATAGCCCTTCAACAATAGTCCATAATCGTCCATCTACTGTCCTTTTGTCATTTTGGTATCGAAAGCTTATTCGTATGCTCGTACCTTACAAAATGTGACTGTTCACCAAGAAGGGACTTGTGGCTATCAAATATCTCATGGACCAATATGCTTTTATGCTGCCTTTGCAATAGCTCATCTAGTGTAGGTAGCATGAAAGCTCGGGCAATCTCAAGGTCTAAAACCCATTTCTCATAAGAAATTCGAAGTTTACGTTTGCATCATCAGCAGATTGTTCCTTAGGTTCGCATGTAATAGCTTACCAAGGATGCTCGTAACTCAACACTATGTTAATTGCTCTTAACCAATCAGTATAGAAAGGTTTGGTAAGCTTGTCATTTTCAGAAAACAGATATTTCTCAACAAGTTTAATTGGTAGATTATTAGGACAATATATTGTTGAATATATTAGTATATGATTTTTGTTTGATGATAATGAACATATATATATATATATATATATATATATATTCATTTTAAATGTATTTGTTAATGTACTATTTTATTTTCACATAGTTAAATAAATATTTGTTGAATAAAATAAATAACATAGAATTTAAATTGAAACAGATATTTTATTTAAGCAAATATTTTTTTACAATCTTGAATAGTAAAAATTTGAGCTCTCGCTATATATACACAATTTCAATTATAATACAATTTTGATTGCATCACAATTTTCATTTACAATGTTCACCTCACTACATTTCACTCATTCACCCGTATTACTCTTTAAATCTATTCCAGATTGAATCCAACATCTAAGTTATCTGCAAAATACACACTGACGCAGTAAAATTGAAAAAGAAATATTTGTGTAGTGTAAAATAAAATGTGTATTTTGAAAATAGTATTGCCTCGGTTATTTGGGTTATTCATCATCATATTCATTTTTGAATTCATCATATATGAACAGCTCGTGACATGCACAGTGTATCACTGTACATGCCACAAGGCCGTGCGCACCGATATACACTTAAGGAAGCTACAGGGACAGGTGAGCACAAGGTCAAACCCGAGCCAAGGCTAGATTCAACACAGGTGAAAATAAACGCATGAATCGAGTATAAATGGGATACAACACATGTATTACACAACTACACATATATACATGCATGTTATTACATGTATATACATGAGTATGTATGCGACCACTGACCACATATAGATCAAAGGCAACAATTTCAACCAGAACTAGCACATGTGGTCAGAGGACACAAAAAGGCAGACAGACCAAATAAAGCAGTGAACACAAAGGCTACAACTTCAAAATACTACAAGTTCAAACCAATACAGTGGCCATGCTCAAAACAACACCAGAACAAGAAATAACATGCACTTCTATACATATGCGACAGCAAGTACAACCTGACTACATAATGAATACAAGAACATGACTCAAAACATCATCACTGAAGATGAGAGAATCAAGTGTAGTGAAGACAACATGAAGTCTAATCATGACTCAAGTGCATTAAAACATCAAGTATACATGACTTGAAGCTATGCAATAGAGTGGACTGCAGGGCTACCCAAAGGAGCAATTGAAGCTCACATGAATGCAATGAACTGGTCGTAGCAACCAAAATGTCAACAAGCTCCAAAACTGACTTCATGTTGCTCCACATAAAACCAGACTCGAATGACAAGTAGATGAGCAAGTCCAAATGAAGACATAGTAAAGACCATACATATATACAGAGCTCAAGTCCAAAATCACATTCCAAAATATAAGGAACTAACGAATGCAGCTGAATACAAGTGAAGGCCTCAACATCAAATAACAAACAAACTCAGTGAGTACACAAGCTAATCCGGACAACATGATGAACATGTATATAGCAGGGTGCATAAGCTAGCCCAATGAACCAACAAACCATCATCAACCAAGGTCAGACTGCACAGTGAAGTTCAAGAGCAAGCTTAACTAAATCAAACCAGACATGCATATATATATATATATATATATATATATATATTGATGAAGCAGTACAGATAAATATACACAAAGCAATGTATATTAACAAAGTGTGGACAACAAACAAGTCAATGACAACATGAATACATATGCAGTTCAATCAACACAGCAAGAAGCCGTGGGTGTCAAAGTGATAACTGAAACTGAGCAAGCCAGAAAATCAAGTGCAACATCAACACGGAAGTGGATAGAGCACAACATGAATATATACATGTGTGAATACACACACACACAAATATATACATATATATGTGTGTGTGTGCAACACAACCAGAGGACGGGTCACATATCAAAATAGCAGTAGTTTCAAATCGAAGTAGAAGTTTCAAACAAAGTCAAACTCTCGTATCATAAATTCAAAGTGGCCTAAGTCAACAGGGAATAAAGAACGGAATCAATATCATGCCAAAAATTAAAGCTGTGATGGCCAAGGAAAAAATCGAACATGTCAGCATCAAAGCCATGATAACCAAGCAAAAAATATACGAATTAGAAAATTCAGAAAACATCACAAGCATTGATGCAAAATCAATGGTCGAGCAAAAGTTTCAACAGACGAATTAAAAAATATATTCAAACGTAAATTTGGGGTTTTCATCCCTATATAAACCACCTACATCATTGGCATTGAAATCATCGAGTTTAAGTAAATTAACCAGTAAAGCAAAGAGAAAAAACACATATTAAATTCAGTTCGAACTTGATCAAATTGGATCGACCAAAATCGTCACAACTAGAGGATCAATTGTCCAAGCCAAACAGAGGAAATAATCACTACAATTAATTACATACAGGCGGCGATTCCAATTTCACAGGAACCCTAATTTAGATCGAAGGAACGAGCAAAGATACAGCCATTGTTACAAACAAAAAAGAAAGTAGGCCAAAGAAATTACAATGAAACGGGGACAATATTTTGCACTGCATACTTAACATATTTAGACCGGCTTAATAATTTCTTTGGGCTTTAAATTATTTAAATTAGGGTTTTATTGTTTTCATTTGTATTTTGTTTTTAAACTTTTGTTAAGTCTAGTCGTGTGACTAGAGGATGAACTACGATGGTATAGTTCGAGAATTCGCCACTTAGAGGCTGAGTTGAGGCAGGGTTTTGAACGTAGAGTTAGGTTATTTGATAGCGGGTGTCACGAATTCACGTGTTTAAGCGTCTGACTATTTAATTTCTAGTAGAAACCTTAGAGGCAGTACGTAGGCAGGGTTTTGCCGAAGCTTTGTAAATTTGTGTGTTCTATTTTCTGCTTTTATTATTCTGCTATTATCAGTGCTGCATTTATTTTATATACTTCTGCATTAAATTTTTATAATTGATAGTATCATCCTATTCAACTCTTATAGGGTGAAATCGATCCTACAAGTAGTATCAGAGCTAGGAACAAAAGCAATTTTTGTTTCTTAAATTTTGATTTTTCAAAAACCATTTTTTTTACAAAGCTTCTTTTAATAATATTTTTGCTGAGGGTCAGTCCAATATTATTCCTCCTATTTTTGATGGAATAGATTTTTTGAATTGGAAATTAAAAATGGAATTTTACTTAAAATCTGTTAATGTTAAATGTTGGGATATTATTGAAAATGGGTGTGATATAATAGATGAGAAAATTACTTCGATTAATGCTCTTGATATGCATATACTATATTCTCATATTAATCAGGATAATTTTAACTTTATCTCTCATTGTGAAAATGCACAGGAAATCTAGAATACCTTTGATGCAATATATGGTGCAAAAGTCAACAACCAAGAGAAATCACCCATAATCAACTCAGCTAAAGAAACATGCTTGACAGGATTGGCAATAGGCAGCAGTGATGCAGATTCAATAGCCGATGATATAAGTGATTTTCCATTCAATGATTTAGTTCTCTTACGCCAAAAATTAATTAAAAATAATAAAGACTTTAGTTGAAAAATAATAAATTGGAAAGGGAATAAGCTAAACTTCATCAGAAAATAATGATTTGGAAAATGAGCTTAAAAATATTAAGAAAAATAAAAATTCTAATTGTAAAAGGTGTTTGAACCATGAGAAAGAATTTACCTATTTTCATGAAAACTTTCGAAAGTTAGAAAATGAAATTTTAATGCAGGAGAAAAACAAAACTAAGTTGATTTTTAAAAACAACATTTTGCAAAAAGAGTTGAATAGCTTTAAGAAGTCAGAGATTTCTAATTGTGCAATTTTTGAGAAGAAATTAAATGAGATCAACGAAAATTTCAGAACCCTTAAAAAAGAAAACGTGATTTTGATCAAATCTGAAATTATTGAATTAAATCACGGGTTTGAAAAGGAGACTGAAAAAATTGAATTTAAAAAACTCTAACTCTTTGAAACCGAGATGCTTGAAATTGAGAATAAAATTAGAGAGCTTCAAAACGAAAATATGGGATTAAAAATGAATCGTTGTGAAAAGAGAGATAGTACCATTAGTTGTTGTTCGAAGCTAATAAATGAAAAAAAAACTTTTAAAATCTAAAATTTAATAAACTTGAGTTGGTTACTTGAAAAATTTTCACTAGAGATAAATCATTTAATATACTCTTAGAAAATCAACTCTTCGAGAATAAAAGGAATGCATTTGGGTTTGCAAAAGTGTCAAAATATGGATAAACAACTAATAACACTGTTGAAGTGAAAAGTTGGATAGCCAAACTGGTAAAATCCATAACAATTGGGTTCCAAAAGGCATAAATATAAAATCCCTTAAAGTTAAACAAATTTGGCTGCCGAAAGGAACATATATAAATTGTTTTGGGTCTCCACAAACATGTTTTCCAAAATCTTTTGCCACTAACAACCATGGAACAACAACAAAGAAATAGGTCACAAAATTCTTTTATCATGTAAGTGTGATGGCAGGCTAAGAAAAAACAACAGTGTTACTTGAATTCTAGCTGTTCCAGGCACACGACGGGTGACAAATCAAAGTTCCTTAGCCTAGTACAAAGGTGGCAGAATCACAATGAGCAACCACAAAAAAAATATCATAAAGGTAAAATAGGTAACGATACATATATCTTGAACGATATATTAAATGTGATAATCTTCACCGTAGTCTGAATTAAATCAGCCAGTTATGTGATGATAAAATAAATGTTGATCTTGATTTTGACTTATTCTTTTTAGATGTATTCTTATTTGATATATTTTTATTTGACTTGTCCTAATTTTTTATTTTGATTTGTGAAAAAATGTCGACCAATTATATTAATTTTGATCCTTGAACTAATTCATATAGTTTTGTTTGGACTGATGATGTCTTGTTGATGATACACATGGATATATTTGCTAATCTTACTACTTCTGGATCTGACACTATGGTCACTGCTTGTTTATTTGCACAGTTTCAATTCAAATTCAAAAGAATTTCATTTAGAAGCTGCTAAAAATGATTTTAAGATATTTTGTTGCATACTTCATGATCTGGTCTAAGACATCAAACTAATGATAATCTTGAGTCAAAGGGAAATTCAGATGTAGATAACAATGGTAATCTAGTTGATAGAAAAATTACTAGTGGAACGCGATTTATGTTAAGATATTCACTAGTTGCATCATTTTCAAAGAAAATATCTGCATATTTTTCATTTCAACAAATTTTCAAATAGAAAACATTTTTATTTTGTAAAACTCCTTCCAGAAAATAGTTTTTGTTGACCTTGTTTCAGATTAGTCATTTTAGAAAATTTGATTTTATAATTATTTTTGGATTTGATTTTAAATAACTACATTAACTAATCTGACTCCCTACTTATTATTAAAAAGATAAATATTGATTGAAAAAGCGATGAGTGTTGATATTGATCATATATTATAACTTGAGACAGTATATTAGTAAATTTCCTTAGAAATTTAAACAAGAGTTATAAAAACTTTTTGTTGGTAAAAATTCCATGACCATCTCTAGTTCTATCTTATTTCTATCGACCATTACTCACCAAAATCCAATATAGTTTGTCAATATGTGATATTTTAAACGGAAAATTATTCGCTTTCATTATATTTTTAGCAATAAAAACATCTAAAGTATTCACCCTCGTTTAAAAGTCCTCACGATTATGAATGGGTGAATTACTTGGAATTTTTGGTTATGTGCTTTCATGCTCATTTAAATGTCCTCACGGTTATGTATGTGTAAAACATATATCAAAATTCATTATTAAATAGTCAAGTTGATTCTAATCACATTTAAAAGTCCCCCCGGTTATGCATGGTTAGAAGATGCTTGAAATTCATTTTTATAATAATTAGGAATACTACTAATCTCATTTAAAAGTCCTAATGGTTATGCATTGCTAGTAGATATTCAAATTCCCGTTATAAATATACCACAAATAGACATAACTATATGGTTTTGTATTCCGACATTACCCCTATCACTCTAAAGTGGAATATGTGTCTAACAGAGTATTTATGATTTTTGTTTTATTTTTTATTGAAATTTAATATTTATACTTGATTGAGTATTTATATTGTATTAATATCTATCACTTTATCTCTATTTTTCTAACACTGTCACTCTTTTGCTGATAACAAAAGGAGGAGAGAAAAGTTAAGATTTTGACAAATAAAGGTCAAATATTTTATTTTGGACTTTATATTTGCATCTAGGCTCATTTGCATATTTTTATTTATTCACATGCATATATGAAGGGAGAGCTTGGTGTAGAGGGACCATTCAAATAGGGGGAGCAAATTGAATGATCAAATACATTTAATAATTTCAAAATCTTAAACCTATGTTTATTATCATCAAAAGAGGGAGAATGTTGAATATGCTAGTATATGATTTCTGTTTGATGATAATAAATAAATATATATATATTCAATTTAAATGTATTTGTTAATGTACTATTTTATTTTCAAATAATTAAATAAATATTTGCCGAATAAAATAAATAACATAGAATTTAAATTCAAAAAGATATTTATTCAAGCAAATATTTATTAAAATCTTAAATAGTACAAATTTGAGCTCTCGCTGCATAAACACAATTGCAATTACAATACAATTTTGATTATATCACAATTTTCATTTACAATGTTCACCTCACTACATTTCACTCATTCACTCGTATTACTCTTCAACTCTATTCTAGATTGAATCCAGCATATGAGTTATCTACAAAATACACACTAACTCGGTAAAATTGAAAAAGAAATATTTGTGTAGTGTAAAATAAAATGTGCATTTTGAAAATAGTAATTGCCTCAGTTATTTGGGTTGTTCGTCATCATATTCATTTTTGAACTCATCATACACGAACAGCTTGTGACATGCACAGTGTATCACTGTACATGCCACAAGGCCATGCACACCGATATACACTTTATAAAACTGTAGGGACAGGGAGCACAAGGTCAAACCCGAACTGAGGCTAGATTCAACACAGGTGCAAATACACACATGAACAAATCGAGTATAAATGGGATACGGCACATGTATTACACAATTACAAAAATATGCATGCATGTGAATACATGTATATACATGAGTATGTATGCGACCACTGACCACATAAAGATCAAAAGACACAACTTCAACCAAAACTAGCACATGTGGTCAGAGAATACAAAAAGGCACACAGACCAAATAAAGCAGTAACACAAAGGCTACAACTTCAAAGTACTACAAGTTCAAACCAATACAGTGGCCATGTTCAAAACAACACCAGAACAAGAAACCGCATGCACATATATATATATATATATATATATATATATATATATATGCAACAGCAAGTACAACCTGACTACATAATGAATACAAGCACATGACTCAAAACATCATCATTAAAGATGAGAGAATCAAGTGTAGAGAAGACTACATGAAGTTTAATCATGACTCAAGTGCAGTCAGACATAAAGTATGCATGACTTGAAGCTATGCAATAGAGTGGATTGCAGGACTACCCAAAGGAGCAATTGAAGCTCACATGAATGCAACGAACTAGTCATAGCAATCCAAACTATCAACAAGCTCCAAAACTGACTTCATGATGCTCCACATAAAACCAAACTCGAATGGCAAGTAGATGAGCAAGACCAAATGAAGACACGATGCAGATCATACACATATACAGAGCTCAAGTCCAAAATCACATTCCAAAATATAGGGAACTAACGAATGCAACTGAATACACGTGAAGGCCTCAATATCAAATAACAACAAACTCAGTGAGTACACAAGCTAATCCAGACAACCTGAAGTATAGGTATATAGCAGGGTGCATAAGCTAGCCTAATGAACCAACTAACCGTCATTAACCAAGGTCAGAATGCATAGTGAAGTTCAAGTACAAGCTCAACTAAATCAAACCATACATGCACGTGCACGTGCACACACCCACACGCACGCACATATATATCGATGAATTAGTACAAACAAATGTACATAGAGCAGTGTATATTAACAAAGTGTGGATGGCAAACAAGTCAAAGACAACATGAGTACATATGCAGTTCAATCAACACAACAAGAAGCCATCGGTGTTAAAGCGATAACAGAAATTGAGCAAGCTAGAAAATCAAGTGCAACATCAACATGGTAGTGGGAAAAGCACAACATGAATATATACAAGTGTGAATATATATATATATATATATATATATATATATATATATATATATATATATATATGCAGCACAACCAGAGGACAAGTCACTGATCAAAGTAGCAGCAGTTTCAAATCAAAGTAGCAGTTTCAAACAAAGTCAAATTCTCGTATCACAAATTCAGAATGGCCTAAGTCTACAGGAAATAAAGAAAAAAATCAATATCATGCCAAAAATCAATTTTGACCGAGGAAAAAATCGAATATGTCAACATCAAAGCTGTGATAACCAAGCAAAAAATATACGAATTGAAGAAGTCAGAAAACATTACAAGCATCGATGCAAAATTAACGACTGAGCCAAAGTTTTAACAGACGAATTCAAAAATAAATTCGAACTTAAATTTAGGATTTTCATCCCTATATGAACCATCTACATCATTGGCATTAAAATCATTGAGTTCAAGTAAATTAACCAGTAAAGCAAAGAGGAAAAAACACATACCAAATTCAGTTCGAACTCGATCAAATTGGATCGACCGAAATCATCACAGCTTGAGGATCAATTGTCCAAGCCAAGCAGAGGAGATAATCACTGCGATTGATTGGATATAGGCGGCGATTCCAATTTCACAGGAACCCTAATTTCAGATCGAAGGAATGAGAAAAGATACGGTCATTTTCACAAACGAAAAAGAAAGCGGGCCGAAGAAATAACAAAGAAAGGGGACAATATTTTACATTGCATACGTAACATATTTGGCCCGGCTTAATAATTTCTTTGGGCTTTAAATTATTTACATTAGGGTTTTATTGTATTTTATTGTTTTAATTTTCATTTGGTTCTTAAACTTTATAAAAGTTTAGTTGTGTGACTAGGGGTTGAACTACGGTGGTGTAGTTCGAGAATTCGCAACTCAGTGGTTGAGTTGTGGCACGATTTTAAGCGTAGAGTTAGGTCAATCGATAGCGAGTGTCCCGAGTTTACGTGTATATGTGTCTGACTACTTAATTTTTAGTAGAAACCTTAGGGGTAGCACGTAGGCAGAGTTTTGCCGAAGCTGGGTAAATCTGTGTTCTATTTTTTACTTTTATTATTCTTCTATTATCATTGCTGCAATTATTTTATATGCTTCTGCAATAGATTTTAATAATTGATAATATCGCCCTATTCACCTCCCGTCTAGGGTGAAATCGATCCTACATGTAGTAATAGATGTTTATATAATATCAATAAGGTTAAACTTTATGTTTCATTTTAATAATAAGCTCCTGCTAGTCTTTTATGTCTTGCCAAACCCTAATCGAAACATAGAAGTTTTTCGACCGCACTAATAGGTGTTAGGACTCATGCTTCTTGGAATTCTAACATTGAGTTTGCTCAATAAGTCATAACTCAACGAACAACGAATAACTCCTTATTGGTTGTATCATGTACAACTCCTAACCCATAATACCTTTTCTTGATTTCACTTTGACCTTGAGTTTACTTAATGAATCGAAATAAAATTATTCACTCGTACCTACCATATCATGACGGCCTAAATATAATATATATATACCTTGAGTTTGCTTAACAATACATATAGTTATCTTACTTCATCTATTTAATATATTAATAATATTGCATATAACATCCATAGCTTAAGTTTTCTCAACAACTAAAGAGTATGCATGTAATTTATTAATATACATATATATGGTAGAGGACAAAATTATATTAAAGATCCATAATCTTCAATATATTGTATTAAGTGATATCGACATATAGAATATAGTACTACTTATGAAATACCATTTTTATTCAAGTGTTAGATACACCGGAAATTATGGTACATATAAATTTACATATGTTTTTGTTCCTTAGGTTTATTTACGGTTTATTAATGTTCCATCTTTAATATTTACATTCATATTGTATAAGTTTTACTATTATATAACTTTTGTATTTCATATTACTTATATAATGGTGTTATGCATAATATTATGTTAAGTATATATTATTGTATTAATTTTAATTAGCTAACATTTTAATTAAGTTTATATTATCTTAATATAACATTTATACTTACTATTTCTTATATACTCTAACCATTATAGTATAAACATATATCATATATATGTGTATATTATTTAAATAATTATTCTTTTAATTAATTTATTTAATAAATCAATTTTAATTAAATTACATTAATTTTGAAATTCATTTCATATACATACCTGCATACTTATGTTATTTTAACTTTCTAAAACAACATAACGTATATCATAATATACATCACATGTATATCTTTATAAATTAGTTAACTTATTTAACTAATATATTTTATTAGCCTTATTAACAGATTTCATAAATTTCAAAATTAATTTATACTATTTTTCAAACATTTGAAATGTTCTATTACATTATAACTTTTATAATATACGCATATGTTATTTTAAATTTAACTTTAAATTTAAAAGCTTATATTTTTAATCAACCAATTTTTTTTGGAGATTAACCCAAGCCCAATTCACATTCATCCTTTTCTATTTGGGCCAGACTGGCAGCCAGGTGGAGCAAAGTACTTGATTACCCTAATTCAATCCATGGACACTACCTTTCTAAAAACCTTACTATTTGGGCTTGGAGCTTAATTGGTTAATCTTAACATGGATAACTTAGAACGTATAGGCTATTGGGCTCCAATATCGTTGTTGGAAATAGGCTAGCCAACAATGAAAGAAATAAATGAATTTCGAATAAATTTCCATTTTGGATCTCTATTGGGCCTATGAGGAGTAGTTTTTTTTAATCTTTTTCTATATTTCCTTTTAAAAAAATTATTATTTTATTTGAATTTATAATATAATTTTATATTATGTATTATATATATACTTGTGTCATATACACATATATTTATGCGCGCGCATGTACAACATAGCAATCCACGTAAGGTTTGACATGCCCTTGTATAATTGATGAGATATACACCAAACTGACATGTTAACCCATCTAGTTTATAGATATATTGTCCAAATATATGTTTATATACTTTAATTTATGTATACAAAACACTGCAAATATATACATATTTTATTTGGAAATTATACGTAAATAGATACACACACACAAAAACACACACATACATATATATATATGGGGAGTTTATAATATATATATATATAATAATGTATACGTCTATTTCAAATCATTTAAAATTATATAAAAAAATTATTTATTTATTTTGTTAGAAAATTTAAAAGCAAAATCATTATTTTTAAAAAACATAAATGTACATATAGTATGTATGTGTGAGTATATCTTATAAATACTTTAAGAGTATATATATTATTTATTCCTAAATGAAATAGATATAAAGTATATCTAATAAATATATACACCTATTATAATGCTCAAGACAAAAGGTTGGTTTTTATAATTTTGAATATTTTAAATATAAATTTCCATATAGAAATTAAATAAAAAATAATATTTGAAAGATAGTTTTAAACTTCAATATTTTAGTAAAATATGAATGATATTTTGTTGTTTTAATAATTTAAATGTAATTTATAATTAATAATCTATCTTAGATTTAATTTTTTTATTTTTGCAAGTATTTAAATACTTAAAATATATATAAAAAACATTTTTTGTCGAGAGTATGTTAAGCACAAAATTTAATTTTCTAAGATGTAAAAAGCTATTTTTATAATATATATATATATATATAATTTGATATTAGTAATTTATGGAATCAATCGATTTGAATAATATATATACAAGAAAATAGGCACAAGGACAAACTTAGAAGAAAAAAATTAGGCTGAAGGATGGCTGGTTTACTTTTGGATGAAGGATAATGCTAGTTATAACTAGCATTTTGTATAATGTAAAATTGAATATAATGCTAGTTATAACTAGCATTTTGTATAGTGTAAAAATTGAATATAATGCTAACTATAACTATCATTTGTCATTTAGTCTAAAAATAAAACTTGATGTCCTTCAGCCTAATTTTTTTTCGAAGTTTGTTCTTTTCCCTGGGTCACACAGACACACATGTATGTATGTATGTGTTATTTTATCTATTCTAAAATTCTTTTAGGTACGATATCATGTACGTAAAATTTTAAAACTATATTTTGTATAGTATAAGATTAATATTTAAATTATGATGCTAGTATAATTTAAATAATGTATATTAAATTAATTTAAATAAAAAAAATCAATTTTTTTCATTTCGTAGCCATGAGTATCAAAGGCGTATACATGTCAAATTTTTTTAATTATATAAAAGCATATAAACAAACAACCATTTAAAATGTGCTGAGATATACTAGATTCATCACCTAACTAATAAAATAATATGTAAATTATAAATTATCTAAATATTAATATATAATTGTAGATCGGAAAATTACCTTATCTCCAAAGCCTATTAGTACATATTGAAATAAAGATACAGACTCCTTGAATAAGACTTATATTTAGCAAGGTGCTAACTCCCGAACTGATGACCATCGACTATCCAACAGTAATTGTTATGACTTGATTTGAGCTTGGAAATGGAGGAAGGGGAGAAGATGTGTTTCGGCTAGAAGAGAATAGATGGATGCTCTAAAAGTTGGTAGAAGAATGAGTATAATGATAACAAAGGAGATACTAGAGAGATAAGTTAGGATCAAGATCCACATTTCTCTGTTACCCACTCTTTTCCTTTGATCCAATTAAAACCCTAGCCTATTGGACATCACATGGCCGCCCTACTTGGTCCATTCATTGATGAAAATTCCCTTGCCTATATGCATATAAAATCCAAGTTTAGCTCGAAAAATATTCATCACATTTGAATCCAATTTAAACGTATATCGATATCGTATATCGATTAATATTTATAACTATTATAAATATATTTATTAATATTTTTTATCAAATTAAAATAAAATTTTATAATTAATATTTCATAAATATTAATTTATTTAGTTAATTTATAAGAATTAGAAATTAGTTAAATCATTTGGTTAAAGGAGTATTCGACGTTTCGGTTGTGTGACTCTTTAGGTGTACATTTGGTCAGTGATTAACATCAAAGTATCTCAAAATTAACCTTCACATGTCACTTAACAAGTGGTGTGATATTTTGGCTAAATTTGTAGTTTCTATTAATCTAATTTTACTTCGTTAAACATTAAATGATTGCGATTATTATTTACACCAATTGTCTTCGTCAAAACCATATCACTTCATATTTATGGAATTTAGTAATGGTAAAAATTCCAATATCGTCATTCAACTCTATAGTCCAAAACAAAGCTGTTAGTTTAATAATAATAATAACTTTAATTAATTGAACTACTCTAGCTAGAGATTTTGACTTTAGTTGACTTGAGGTTACTATGATACTAAGTTTATATAAACAATGAGACGTATACTCCGTTGAATAGTGTTTCACAACCAGCACTTCTACTCGACCCAACTATAGTCACTTGATGGACGTTGTGCTACGATTTGACTATAATCAAAGTAGAGATTTCATATTAAAGATCGGCAGTATTCTCAAGTCGAGAGAACTGTGTAAATTAGTCACATCGATATTTTCTGTTTGACCTTAGTTATATTAACCAATGGAAAACTATCGAGTAAGTCATTACATAGTTATCAGATAACTATTAGTACATAACCCCTTGGTGCCCCCTTATAGTCATGAGTAATATACTGCCTAACATTTGAAGAGCATTACATACTTTAGTTTCAATAGATGCATTAATGTGTAATCTCTACGCATCTTGGCTAAGAATATTTAAAATAATGGGTTTATTATATTATGATACATTACTCATGATTACAACTATTTGTAATTATTATCACAAACACATCATCTGTGGATTTTTAGTAAAATATATTTTAAGTAAATATTTAATTATTTATAACACATTATAACAAATATATAATACAAAGAAAAACACCTTTATTATGAACGAGAATTGATTATGGAGTTAATTAATTTACAATAAATTATAGAATTACCCTTAGGGAATACCCTTAACCCTATCAGTTCAGGACTAAGAGGAGTTATTGATGCTCAATAAGGATGCTTGTTGGAATGTATTCAGCATGCTTACATTCAAACTCTTAGGTGAGTAGGGTGGCTCCCATGGGGGAATGAGTCGACATTTTCACTAAGTAATGCGGTTCAAGTAAAAAATAAATTAGTGATAGACAGGCCTAGGAAGGTAATCACCAAAATAAGTTAATGACGACTTAATGATGAACGCCTAAAGTAAGAGATTGGGTTATGTTTCAATAGATGATGGATGATTGTGTGACTTGATTCATAATTTGACATAAGTATAGTGTATACTTAATTTTAATAGAAATTATAAATATGACATGGTTAATAAATGAATGAAAAGTGTAGGGTACACTTATGAAATGTATTTGATGTACATGGTTGCCTTTTATGTAAAGATTGATTACATGATATGATGTATTTTGTTATGTTGATAAAATAAGGGGAAATCTATTCTGTGTTAGCGGCGTGGTCTCACTACGGATGATTAGGGTAAAGATTTTACTCATACCAGACTTTATGTTTGACTTATGTTTTTACTATTTACCATAAACTCACGAGTACTCATTCAAGTAGACTGAGTTTATGGTCTAGACAGGTATCTTTTAGAAGGACAAATAAAGACTCGAAAGATGAAGCAAGAGGCTTATCGAGCTAATAAAAGTACTTTGAAATTTTCATTGTGCAAAACCAGGAAATATAACTGGTTGCATCTTATGTTGGTAACTTTACATGTCGGACATAACACTACTCTTATTTTATATTGTATTTGCCCTTGCATGGGAACAAAATAGGTAACGAAATAAATTAAAGATGATGTATTAACTATGTACACCATGTTGATGTAATGAAAAAATTATTTGGTTTATCCGTTTAATTAATGTTGTTTAAGAATAATAATGATCTCACTTTTTCACTTGAAAATAATTTTGTTAATGATTGCAGCATCATCGGAGTTCATTTTCAGGTCTCGTAGTGCGAGACGTTACAATAGTATTTGCTGAGAATCTAATTCTTCCATATAAAGTTGCTATTAGACAGGCATCTTCATGTTCATTTTGCTATCACAGCTATGTTGAAGTGATGTAGGTCGATAACCTCCAAACCATTCTAGAAAATAGATTTGCATATAGTGTCCCAGTTAACCAAATAATTGACAAGGAATTATTGTCATTTTCGTGCTAGAGGAATTTTCTACGAATTTGGTCGATCCTAGATATGAACCATATGGGGAATTTATGGATGGAGAACCAATAGGTAAGGGTAGCTGAGAGGATAGAATTAAGGAGCGCTAACATGTCCACTCTAAAGAGAGATAAGGCCTTCGAGGCTACCATACGTATGGAAATTTTCGAGATCAAGGAATACCAGTCTCCTTTGTGGAGTTTGGTAGGATAGAGTGTGATCCCAAGGTAGATAATGGGGAAGTGTTCTAGTTTGCAACTAAATGATCTAGTTACCTGAGAACTGAGGTACTCTGTACGGTCCACCATCAAGACAGAGCTCTTAGATTAATTAATGGTTATGCCAAAGATCAATTCATAAGTGTATAGAAGAAGCTTGAGGTTGTGGGTTTGGTAAGAGGAAGGAAAGGAAAATAGGATGTTATCATCGCATATTGGTTATTGGAAACATAGTAGATAGAGTTTAAGTGGCTAGTGCCTGAAATGAAATTAGAGACACCAGCTTACTCATTTTGTTAGAAATATCAGTAGCCAGAAGAAAATGAAAGGGGAAGAGGGTCTCCCTATTGGGACCTAAATGAGGACTTAAGCAAACCTTAGTAGACATACTAGTATGAAGTATATTATTGGTCCAATTAATCAAACATTGAGAGAAGTCCAGTGGATGAGGGTGTTAGTATTGAGGTCCAAGTTGATAGTGTCGAAGGTTTTAGCAAATCAAGTTTGATCAGGGCACACTAAGTTGTGGCTGCGTTGCAATGGGAAACGACTTCTTAGGTTATGGAAACACATTCAGGGATGCACCTACTATGGATAAAGGTTGATTGTTCATCTCCGACCAGAGAAGAAATGTCAACTTTAAGCCCCCAAAACCTAAGTAATAAGTTTGAAAAAGATGTTGAGTAGGCTTATGGGTCTAAAGTTGGATATGGCATTGGCACCAAGTTTTTTTTATAGGATTCGGACAATATTGGCATAGTTTGTCCTGGAAATTTTGGAGGGCTTGGAATAGAAATCAACAAACATCTCAAGGACATCCTTTCTTATAATGGACTAGAATCTCTTATAGAACAAAGGGCCAAAACCATAGGCTCTATGGTCATTGTCATCACTCATTTCGTTAAGGGTAACAACATTATTCCTTAGAAAAAGGGCAATCGTCAACAGTCAATGAGGGGTTTGGTTATAGCTCAAGCTAAACAATCGAAGGTCGGTAAAGTCAAGATGGACTAAGAATCTGTCTATAGTATCTGGTGATAGGTCATTGATTTCCTCTTGCTCATGGAAGCTTTTTCTATCATGAATAATCTCATGGACGTGGTTCTTATACCATTGACGATTCAATGAAGTAAGTCATGTTTTTATCTCCGTCTTTGAGCCAAGAAACTATAGAGCTTTTCCTCCACCACATCTCTTCTATTTCATTAATAGTTCTAACTCAAGTTCTAAAAGATCTAGTTGGGCTTTCTCATCTGAGGTAAAGGGAATGGACCCTTCAAGGATGTTGAGGTCAAGGATTTTAGTCTGTTGATCTAGTTTTCGAGATCTAAGAGAGATCCAAATCAAAGAATAGAAGATTTGAGGTGTTTCCCTAAACATTTGAACTTCTTAACCAATGAGGCAATGGTGGAAAGGTGGTTACGTGACAACATCCAAATATATGAAACCATAGCCTTGAAGCCTAGTTCCAGCAACTATATTGTCTCAAATCGAAATTCAGATCCAAATCTGGGAGATTTTTCATCTCTATGTCAAGGAGAATGGGACGATGGTCGAAGAGGAGCATTGGATGGCCATGGATAGAGGTAAGGGGGTGAGAATCTTCCCAAGAAGAATTAAAAAGGAAGCGATCTAGTTTGGTAAGAGGGGGAAGTTGCGTTTGCTCCTTTAGGTGAAGTGTCTATTATTAATAAGCCGGTCAAATATTTCACAAGAATTAATAAAACGATTAAAAAAATCCATATCAAAGCTAAAATGTAGGACATGGTTTCTCTTATTGAGTAATGGATGATATTGAAGGCTCCTTCAGGGACCCAAGATCCTTGGGATACAATACAAAATTCAGAGCAATTTGGCAAGAGCTTAAGTTTCTCCATACTTGAATGGGGTCTATAAATATTGGAAAAAAGGTACAACTTGTTTGACAAGGTATGTTCAAGGATAACATGTAATACATTAGGATGCTTTATGATCTGAATGAGTCTCCATCTGGTCTCATCCTAAGTAGTAAAAATACCTTCTTTAGAGTTAGTTACCTATATAGATTCCCATCTAGTCGGGAAATTTCCTCCAATGCTACGGCATAGCACGTTGTATGGGTTGAAAATTTTTGATTGTTGGATGAAAATTATATTTATGTGTAGTGGGGCGCTAATGTTTTTAATTATGGAGCATTTTTCAAGGGTCCTTAAGGGAAAGGGAGACACATTCTTTTTCTTTTGCTTGCATTGCTATTACATTGTAAGGATTTAATGTAATACCCATGCAACGAGCAGCTTTTTTGTTTAATTTTTTTTTTTGCTAGAGTAAAAATGGTTGGTTCAAAATTGCTACCAATGGCTAGCTATGGAGAGTGAGGCTCGTGCCACATCAATCTGGCACTCCTTCACACCGAGGTAGTTGAGAGGGAAGGATTGTTCACATGTAGGGTAAAAGGTTCCAACTCCAATGAAGGATCAATCTTCATGTCCTGATTTTCTGGCATTGGATTACCATGATTAATTGGCATATGTAGTAATGTTAAGTCAGTGTCTTCACCCACCATGTTGTCAATCTCCATGACTGTAGGTTATGCCCTCATGCAAAGGGTCCATCATGCTAATGTTACTCCATGTCTTTGTTATCAGCCTCCGCCTGCCCAATGATCACATGCTTGCCTTTGAGAATCTCATCATTCTACTTGGTCAGTCCCGCATCAGCTTTCATAGCATCATGTCTATGATTATCTACATTTCGACCATTATTAGAAAAGGAGACATGTCCAAAGGAGTTGATAAGTGGGGTTTATTTTTCTTTCCAGCATTTGATTTTCCCATCCCCAAGAATGAGTACACTGGGATCTAGAGGAAGGTGATGGTGCTCCTAGGGTTCCACCGTGAGTTTGAAGTCTAGGTTGCCAACCTGTTGGATGATTATGCAAGGGATTGAGACATCCTTATCAAGGAAAATTTGCAGAAAAACATATTCGTAGTCTAGCTTAGCTCAATCGTATAAGTTAAGGTCAAAAAATAGTCTAAAAGGTTTTAAGATAGAAAAAAGTGTAACATGGTTCAATAAAAGGTGCCAAGATATGCAGCTTATTCAAATCCAAGATGGGGAAACAATCACGGTTGTGAGTTCCAAGTCAGGTGACCATTTTATGGCATATAAGGCCCCACACAACTGGTGAAAAAAATAAATGTTAACCATGATAATAAGGAGTCTGGTGGAAGGAAATCTAATAATATAGCTTTGGACCCCAAATAGAGCAGTCTAAGTCAGAATGGTGAAAAACTATCGATAAGCACTGCTTGACTGAGTTGATTGTCCAGAAATTGGCGAGAACCATGAAAACTGCCCTCGAATTGGAATTGTTTTGGGATGACATAATGGCAAAAGTAGGTTTAGTGGAAAAGTTATTGCTCGAATATGGAACAGTAGAGGTGGGGTGGAGTCTATTTAAAGAGGGGAAGTGAGGACCAAATGGTATAATAGTAGAAATCTTTTTATTAGATATCTTATGGATGGAATTCGAGTGGGTTTTCTTGGGAGCTAGGAGATCTGGTTTTTCGATGATAGGCTTTTATGGATTTTGCATGAGGTGACCAAATAAGTTGGTAGCCTATAGAAAAAACACACATGTATATTCCTATAAGCTTGACCACATGTCCACACAACATGCAGTTCCAACAATGCCTATTTTCCTTAAGAAAATTTAAAGTTTTGAAAGTGGAGGAATAAGGCGGGATGAAGCCTCTCTCTATTATAGACTAAGCAGGACGATAGGGAAGTGTCTGAGGCTTTAGCTGAGTGGTCGAACTCGATATAACCACCTCTACATATGAACGATAGTTAACATTACTTCTGGCTAGAACGGTTTGGCAATCATTTGGCTGAAACTGGGCACAGTTTCCAAAGAATGGGTCGAAAGGAATAGGAGCCGAAGAGTGATCGTTTGTTTGAGATAGCTCTGATGGTTGCAATTTAGTGTAAAGAGGTGGAGGAAGTTTGCTGAGGATGTTGGAGGTTGGGAAGGGGAAAGGGGAAGGAGATGGGAGAGAACTCTCAATTTTGTATTTTAGCATTTCATATTATATTAACGATGTTCACAATATAATTTTCCCTTACTACTGATACTTTTTCTTAATAAAAAACAAGTGAAAAACAAGTGTCTTGGCAACTACACTTTAGCGGCTCGTTATTTGCGAAGGCATGCAATAATCCCTTAGCTGAGTAGAATATTTTAGGATCGAAAAATGTCTTTGTGAGAGCCTTAGTTGAAAGAGGACGGTGACGGATTCACTACAAGAAAGGCTGCTTATAGCGGCAGCCTTTTACGTCGATTGGTGATGGCTAGAATAAGCGGTCGACGTTAGTCGCCGCTAGCCAATGCTAGCCGACGCACGATTTGGGTACACAGATCGAAAACCCACGAGCCGAAAACATTCCAATTGTCCCACACAAAAACCATGACACCTTAATCTTACCGCCTCCCCACGTTAACTAACGCCTACCATGTCAATCGTCTAAACCCCTCAAAGTGCGCCAGTATCTCCTTCCTCTCCAATTTTAGCTTAATCTAGCTATGATTAAAACCCTAATTTTGAAAATTGGTTGATTATGGGTTAGAAATTGATGATTATTCTGTATTAGTTGATGTTAATAGTGTGTTAGTTGATTTGGGAATATAACTAAAACCCTAATTTTGAAAATTATTTGATTACGGGTTCGAAATTGATGATTATTACATATTAGTTGAAGATAACACTGTATTAGTTGATTTGGGGATATCAATTAGTGGTTTGATTATTTAATTTGTAACTAAAAATTAAGATTGATCTAAAATTCGAAAATTATTATGTGATTATTGATTAATATGCTTACGGTAAGTTTACGCAAATGTTTAGTATAGTTTAGAACAATGTTTGTCGTAATTTACGCAAAAATTAGTGTATAATTATTGATTAAGATGTTACTAGATAGTTAAATGAATTGTAAAAACATTCTAAAATTATTGATTAAAATAAGTGTAAAAATTAATATATAATCATTGATTAAAATTAGTGTGAACTTCAAATTTTAGTTTACAAAATTGGTTCAAAATTTAAATAGTTATATAAATTGTAAAATATGCTTTAAATTTTAAAATTTAGTTAATAAATTTTTTAAATAGTTGAATGAATCATACAATTAAGAAATAAAGTGAAGTGAAATAATAAATTAAGAAATAATTAATTTTAGTTTGAAATAATAATTTTGTTTAAAACCAATATTGTACTAAATCAATTTTTAAAAAACAAAGAAATGAATATAATGTTTAAAATTTATGAGAAAGTTTTTTATAGTTTAGAACAATATTTTTTTAGTTTACGCGAAAATAAATGTATAATATGTTTTAAAATTTTAAATTTAGTTAATAAAATATTTAAATAGTTGAATGAATTATAAAATTAAGAAATGAAGTGAAGTGAAATAATAAATTAAGAAATAATAAATTAAGACATAATAAATTAAGAAATAAAAATTAAGAAATAATAAACTTTAGTTTGAAAATAGGCGCTAAGTATTATTTTAACAAATACACTAACAAATTAATGCCTTTAGTCCCAAAAGGCTTTAATTTAGAAAATAAAACAAAAATAATATAGCCCTTGGATGCAAAGTTATGCTTAGAAGTGAAGTGAAGTGTTGTCGAAATTAGACATAAGTAGGGTGTATGAAGTGTTTAGTCCCAAAAGGCTTTAATTTTGTGTTAGAAATAATTTAAGTATTGTCTAAATTACTAACATATATTTCTAAATTAGGAATAATGTTCGATTATTTTCTCGACCGTACATGGATGTATGAAGTCAGAACAAGTATAAATGTTTCAGTGAAAGAACATTTCTACAATGGTCTACACGAATCTATTAGATTCGCTACATCTAATAATCGAGATAACGACCAACTTCATTGCCCTTGCAGTAAGTGCCAACATTTGAAGCATTGGAAACCAAATACAGTTAAAGTACATTTGTACAAATCTGGTTTTGTGCCAAATTATTATTTATAGGATCGACATAGAGAACTTGTTGCACTTATGCCAAATGTTAAAGTGTCAGAGAACGACTATTTTATGATGACTCCAATGGAAGAGATGGTGGAAGTGCAGAACTGTGATATCCCGGAAATTTCAAGCAAATTTAAATGTGATAATCTCCTTTATAAGTTATTTAAAATTGATAAAAATTGTTGTTTTCAAACAATAATAATAATGTAATGTTTTTAAATATAGATAAATAAATTTTTAATGGAATTATTAATTTCAAATTGAATTGGGTTTTATTTAAAATATATATATATATATATATACACCCGTATTTATTTGAATTGATTTTAAATTGGATTTTAAATTGGATTTTAAATTGAACTAAAATTTAAATTTGAATTTGGATTTAAATTTGAAAATTTAAATGAAGTATATCTTAAATATAATATTTTTAACACTATAACATATATAATTTTATTTTGTATATAATTGGTTTTTATTTATTTTCTGTAAAAAGATTTCTATTTATATAGATTTAGAAAAGTATTTATTAAATAGTAAATAAATACAAAAGCTTTTAATTAACATTTAAAAACAATTAAAAATACCCAATGACATGTGTTAATGGATTAGATTATGTTAGTAAAATGTGTAATATGATTAAATTGTGTATTTGAGAAATGTTAAGTAATTTAACAAGTGACATCTTTTTATTTCTATTTTCTTTAATTTTTAATAAATCAAAATTAACTTTATGTAAACATACATCTTTCCTCTTCGTTGTTTTTTCCCATTCTCATTTTCAAAAGCAAGTAAACCAAAGCCTGAAATTCATTTCAAAACAAAGAAGCTCAAACCTATAAACAATTTTCAAAACAAAGAAGAAAAATCAAAGCAAAAAAAAACAAGCCTGTAAACACAAAATTTTCTAGCCAGAGAATTTTCAAATAGCAACCAGCACCCTCAAATCAATTAAGCAAGCTAGAACACCTCAGTTTAAAAGCTTAAAGCATCTTAGCAACAAAGTATTTCTTCTGCAATTCAGTTTTCAAATCAAAGCTTTCCAGTTTCCAGATTCAAGCATTTTTATCAAATTCAAGTTTTCAAACATCTCAATTCAAAGCTCTGTTCAACATCATTAACAGGTGAGTGAACATTCTTTTTAAAAGCTTAAGCAAATAGAAATCTGACTTCTATGTGAATTACCGGAATAAGTATGCTTGCATGTATATATATAAGTAAATCTCTGTTTATATATATGTTTGTGATATGCATGGCTGTCAACTCTGTTTCTTGTTACAGAGTTTCAAAATTAGTTCAAAACTCAATATCTTTGCACCTGCTCCACGTTTGGTTTTAGTTTTCAAACAACTTTTGTTTGTTTAAATATAGATGAAGTCTTAAAAATAAATTTTAGTGAAATTAGTTAGGATTTATCCAGGAATTGAAAAACAGTAAGATTTTTGTAAACATGTTAAAAATCAAGTATTATAATTTGTTGATCCAATTATATAACTTAAATCTTCTTTGAAAATTTAGATTTTTAGAATGAAAATCATGATTATTAGTTTGGAAACCTGTGAGAAATTCTTGGTTAACTAGAAATTTGTTTTTGAGAGTTTTCTGGTGATCGACAGCAACTTGATGGTCAGGGTTTTTGTCGAAGCTTAAGTAGCAATCGGGGATGTCGGGAAAAATGTCTGGAGGAAGTATAGATTGTCGTGACGTCGGTGTTTAGGCAAACTAGGGTTTTTAAAACCCAAATGGTTGAGATCGAAAATTGCATTGTCGTGGCGTCTCTGGTTGATCGAGTTTCACTAGAACTTGGGAGATGGTAGCATGGAGGCCAGTGAAGGTGTGGCCAGATTTTAGGAGGCTCTGGTGGTCTACGTCGCCTGAACGAGGCGAGTTTTCGGTCAAAGTTTTAGTTCCAAGTTGCTCGAGTTTCCTCGATTTCGATCGTGGAATTGTATTGATGTTTGGGTGATCGGGATTTGATAGAGAGGCGATCATCGATATGCTGGAAGGGTTGTGTGTAGTCGAAGACGGCTGGATCGCCGGTGCATGTGCACAGCAGTGTTGGTTGTGTCAAATTTTTGGGTTGTGGCGTGACTCGAAGGGAGGCTCGGGTTTGTGTGTTGTTTGCTCGGGTTCATCTTCGACTATTCGTGAGTGTAAAGCATGGTTCCAGGTTTTAAAACTTAAACCAAATCTAAGTTTCAAAAATGAAAGAAGGGGGTTTTCTCGGGGAATGTTTCGGGAGGGACTCGGGTAGAACCCGAAGCAGGTTTTAAAAACAGATTTTAAAAACTTTTTATAAAAGAAGTTTTAATTTAAATCGAATATAATTTTAAACTATTATGTAAAATAAATGTTTTCTTAACCATTTGATTTAGAATTCTTTTAATTTGTTAAACTAAATTTTTTTAAATTAAATTCGTAAGTTATTTTAAATCTTAAATTTAGGAATAAATTTAAAGTTTAATTTAAAAGTGGAATGTTTTAAAATGTATTTAAATTATGTTAATGATAAGTAAGTCATTAATAAAGATACTGATTTATCTTAAAGTTAAATTAAGATTTTGATAATTAATGATTAATTAATTTAACAAGTAATTAAGAGTAATTAATTAGCTTAAATTAATTAATGTTTAAGGATTAATTAATTTATAATTAAAAGTTATAGTTAATTAATTAGAGATTAATTAATTGATAATTAAGAATTAATTAATTAAGTAATTAACATTAATTAATTTATAATTAGAGGTTAACTAATTAAGTAATAAAGAGTAATTAAGTTGTAATTAAGAATTAATTAAATAATTAGGGATTAATTAACTGATAATTAAGGATTAATTAATTTGTAATTAAGTTTTATTAATTAATAATTAAGGTCTATTAAGTAATAGTTAAAGGATAATTAATCTCTGATTAAAGATTAATTAATTGATTATAAAAGTAATTAAGCAATGATTAATTAATTAAATGATTGTAATTAATTAATGATTGATTAAGCATGGGTAGATGATTAATTCTTAAATAATTAAATTAATTTAAGTTAATTAAATTAATTATAATATGGACTAAAAATTCTTGCTTATGGATGATTGTTTTGAGTAGAATGTCTGGATTGGTTGATATCTATTGAATGGTAATCTATGATATTCTGTGATGTGATATTGGATATATCTATAATAAATGTATGTTATTTATTTGTGATAAATGCTGTGTGAATTCAAAATATTGAATTGAATTATTTAACCTTAAAGGACTTGGCCTTTAAGAAATGGTTGGATTTCGATGAGACTAGGATCGGATATCAAATTTGATTATCTAAAAACCACATCGATCCAAATTAAACGATAGGTCGTGAAATCTCAAGTGAAGATCGAGATGAAGTTTCAGAATGCAAGGGTTATTGTCGTTGACTCTGAGGGTGATTCCAAAATGAGTAACAAGATAATGCCTTTGGTTTCGTTCGAACCCGGAACGAACTTGTATGGATTGAATGCTATAAGACCATCGTCAATGGAAGACATTAGACCCTAGACCCTATTATAATATAACCAGATTTCCTATCAAATGTTTGGTTATCATAAGGGAAAAACTTGTCCGTATTTATTGGCGGAGAGTCTTACGAGATACCTTTCTTTCAAAAGGTTTTTCAAGTTAATTAACTTAACTGTTTGCTCACACCAGACCCATGTTTGACCCGGAGTTTATTTCTGTTTTCCTCAAACTCTTGGGTACTCAAATTTTTATTAGTAGCCAAGTGTATCAGGTTTGACGTGACAAATTTCGGAAGCATGTAGCAGGAGTCCAGACGTATTTATATCTATCTATATCCGCTATATTTGAAACCCTTTTGACTGTTTTATTTTGTAATGTAATGGATAGATAGATCTTTATAACTGTCTAATGTGAAGATGTTATGTAATCTGTGTAACTCTGATATGTGAAGAATGTAATGTTATGTGATATATTATATTTTGTTCCGTTTCCGTTGTGAGATTCTGATGATTGTTTAGTTCTTTCTTCTATCTATTCTATTTCTACCTATTTCTTTCTTATTGATGATGCGTCTTTCTGTGGAATAAAAGGCGGGTCGTCACAGTTGGTATCAGAACATAGGTTAAGATAATACCTAGGCTCTGGAGTAGTATCTATCTTGAGAACGCATATTTGTAATTTTTTTTATATAACTATATCCCTATCTAAATTTTTTGGGTTACCTATCCTGGTTGCCAACATGAGTTCTCGAGGAAAGAGAGGCAGAGTTGTGGGCGACACAATACCAATAATGGAGGGAGTTAGACTGCTAGCGAGGCTGTTAACCTAACACCGTTGTGAGTTAGTTTTGCTGCTTTGTGCAAAGATTTCACCAATCTGGGAAGGAGACCATTTAAAGGATCGGAGTCCATTATAGAAGTTCAGGCTTGGTTACGCTCATGCGAGTGCATTTTTAAGAGTTTGGAATTGTCTGACGAGCAGAAAAGTGTAATGGCTTCATGGCAATTGCAACAAGGTGCTTCAGCTTGGTGGGATGCAGTTACAGTAAATATCTCAGAGGATGACATTTCTTGGAGTTAGTTTAAAGAATCGTTTGAGGAACAATTCATGCCAACAGCTGGGAAGACCCATTTATATAGAGAATTTCTGGATCTGAAGCAGGGGAGTATGTCAGTTTCAGAGTATGAGACTAAGTTTAATGAATTATCTCGCTACGGACATGGATTGATCGACACGCCACTCAAAAAGAATGAGATGTTTGTGCAAGGGATGAGGCCTGAGTTCCACGATAAGATGACGGCTCATGTGAAGGGACCATTTGTAGAGTTGATCGATATGGCATTGAGATATGAGGAGCTCATGAATAAGAAACCGTTGGCATCTCCAGCAGCACAAAGTGGAACTTCTTCCAACCCAAACAAGAGAAAGTTCAATCCAAATTGGAAGAAGCAAGGAAAAGGGAAGAAGGGAGGAAGCAACGGACCTCGCAAGTGCTATGTGTGTCAGCAAGAGGGTCACTTGGCAAATCAGTGTCCTAGGAGAAGATCTCAGCAGCAGTAGCAGCATCAAAGTGGACCGGGTTCATATTTGGTTTAGAAATCCTTATGTTTCAACTATCATCAGCCGGGTCACATGATAAAGGCTTGTCCGCTTCTTCAGAAAGCCCAGCAGAATAAGGTGTTTGCTCTTGAAGGTGGTCCGTCTTCTTCTTCTAAAGGCAAAGGAGTTTTGGAAGGTACTTTGCTTTTGGATGGTATTTTTATTAGAGTTCTGTTTGTTTCCGGTGCATCGCTTAGTATTATTTCTTTGGATGCGGTAGAGAAGTTTCATCTTTCTCCTTGTTTGGTTGACCGCCCTATTTATGTATCTAATCCTATAGGCAGGGTAACCAAGTAAGATAAGATCTGTAGAGGCTTAAGGCTTTCTTATCTGTCTCATAGTTTTTCTTGCGACCCTTTTGTATTGGATTTCAAAGGGTTTGATCTTATTCTGGGTATAGATTGCTTTGATAAGTATAAGGTTGTTTTGATGTGTAAAGAAAGGATCGTGTCTTTGGAGATTGAGTTGGGAAGAATTGTAAAAGTGACTTTCGGTGATTCCGGAGTTCATTTGAGTAATCTTCTGCATGGAAGAGAGGCATCTTCAAAAGGCGTAGAGTCCATCGAAGTGGTTAGAGATTTTCCAGATGTTTTCTATGAAGTGAAAGGTTTGCCACTTCATCGGGAGATAGAGTTTTGGATCGACTTAGTTTCAGGAGCAGTACCTGTTGTGCAGCCTAGTAGGAGGATGGCACCGAAGGAGAGAGAAGAACTGGTGAAACAGACCCAAGATTCCTTAGAGAAAGGTTTGATCCGGCCTAGTTTTTCCAGTTGGGGTTATGCCGTTGTCTTTGTGACCAAGTCTGATGGGTCTTTGAGATTCTGTGTGGATTACCGGGAGTTGAACAAAGTGACTATTCGAAATAAGTATCCTTTGCCCTGTATAGATGATCTCTTTGATCAACTCCATGGAGCTTCTGATTTCTCCCAGTTAGATTTAGCATCGGGTTTCCATCAGTTAAGGGTAGCCGAGGACAGTATCCCTTTGACTGCATTTAGGGGACCCAATTGTTTTTATGAGCGGTTGGTAATGCCTTTCGGGTTTACCAATGCTCCAGCCTATTTTGTGGATTTGATGAACCGAGTTTTTCAGGATGCGTTGAATAATCTTGTACTCATGTTCATAGATGATATTCTTGTCTACTCCAAGTCTGAAGTGGAGCACAAAAGGCATTTGGGAATAGTGTTGGAGACTCTGAGGAGGCATGTTCTGAAGGCTAAGTTTTTGAAATGCCATTTTTAGAAGTCAGAGGTCATATTTTTGGGGCATATTGTTTCTAGTGAGGGTATTTCTGTAGATCCAGCCAAGGTAGTTACTATTCAGGAGTGGAAGCAACCGCCGACTTTGATAGAAGTCTGTAGTTTCTGGGATTGGCAGGGTACTACAAGAAGTTTATTAAGGATTATTCTAAGATTTCTTCACATTTAACCAAGTTGACTCGAAAAGGAGAAAAGTTCAAGTGGACCCCTAAATGTGAGAAAGCTTTCCAGAATTTGAAGGCGAAGCTGACAAGTGCTCCTGTGTTGGCTATTCCGAATGGGAAGAGTAAGTTTGAGGTCTATACGGATGCTTGTGGAATTGGGTTGGGTGCAGTACTGATGAAGAATGGGAAAGTAATTGCGTATGCGAGTAGGCAATTGAAGCCACATGAAAATAATTACGCTATGCACGATCTGGAATTGTTAGCCATCGTCTTTGCTTTGAAGATCCGGAGGCACTATTTTTTAGGAGAGAAGTTTGAGCTTCTCACGGATCACAAATCTTTGAAATATCTATTCTCCTAGAAGGATCTTAATTTGAGGCAGCAGATGTGGGTAGAATTTTTGGCATCTTATGATTTGGATATCCTCTATACTTTAGGGAAAACGAACGTTGTAATGGATGCTCTGAGTAGGAATGCGGTTCTGTCTTTATTGGAAGTTGTTCCATCTCTTCTGGAAAGGATTTCGAGTAAGAAGAAATCGGATGGAAGATTGAGAGAAATCATCCGGAGAGTCAAGAATGGTCAGTGTTACAGTTTTGAGATTGATGACCAAGAAACATTGGGGATCAATGAAAGGATTTGTGTTTCGAATTTCAAGGATTTGAAGCAAGAAGTTCTGTCAGAGAGTCATCGCTCCAGGCTGAGTATCCACCCGAGAATTTCAAAGATGTATAAGGATATGAGGAGAATCTTCTGGTGTCCGAGCATGAAGAAGGATGTAGTTTCTTTCGTCAATGGATGTGCGATCTGTCAGTAGGTTAAAGGAGATCAAAAGAAGACCACAGGTTTGTTGCAGCCTTCGGAAGTTCCAAAGTGGAAGTGGGAAATGATTTCTATGGATTACATCGACGGTTTGCCAAGGAAAAAAAGGGGAAATGAAGGAATATGACCGATTGTAGACCGGTTGACCAAAAGAGCTCATTTTATTCCGGTTAAGGCAACCAGTGCTGCAGCAACTTTGGTTGAGATTTTCTTAAAGGAGATTGTCCGACTGCATGGTGTTCCAGTCAGCATGTTAGCGACCGTGATCCTATCTTCACCAGCAAATTTTGGAAGGCTTTGCAGACAGCTTTGGGTACGAGATTGAGTTTGAGTATAGCCTATCATCCCCAGACCGACGGACAACTGAAAGGCTGAACCGAATTCTCGAGAATATGCTGAGGGCTTGTGTTTTGGATTTTGGTGGATCTTGGGAAGACCATCTACATTTAGTGGAATTCTCGTACAATAATAGTTGCCAGGTTAGTATCAAGATGGCACCCTATGAAGATTTATATGGAAGACCTTGTAGATCCTCATCCTGTTTGGTAGAGTCAGGAGATCGTCTTGTTCTTTGTCCAGATGTAACAACCCTAGATTTTAGTATATTAATTAAATTGGACTTTCTTTTATTTTTAAATTATTTTAAATTTGTTTTATTTCAAACATTTCATTTTTAAATATGAATGATGATGATTATTAAGTGATTTATAGTTCAAACTAGTATAATTTGAATATTTTACTGTAAAGTGGATTTCTGGTCAAGCTGTTCAAACTGTGACTTTTAAACTTAAAATTTAAATTATTTAAAATATTAAATTTTATCTTCTATTATGAAAACAGATGTAATAACTTGAACACTGCTTTTCGTTTCGTTGAAAACGGAGTTAAACTGCAAAAGTTATGTACATTTCAATTTTGATTGTAATTTGATTTATTTAACAATTTTGTCTATTTTAAATTATATAAAAAAATTCTTTTTCATATTTATTTTGATATGTTATTGTATGCATATTTTTGTATTATAATAATTTTAAAATGAAGTAAACAATTTTTCAAAGTCAATGGTGATTTATTTGTAATTTCTGGACACTGTTTTGGATTTTTAAGCAATTTCTTTAAATCTTTGTCTATTTTCTTTAAATTTAATTTTTTTTATATCTGTTAATATGTTATTTTAGGTATATTTTGTCTTTTAAATGTTTTTAAAGTGATGTTTGAATTTTTCCAAATCTTATTGAATCTATTTCGAAATTTTAAAGCCTAGTTTCCATTTTTCTGCTATTTTCTTCATTAAAATTATATTTAAATTTAATTTTTTATATTTATTTTGTGAATGTACTTTTATTTTATATTATTATTTATGTTTAAAAATATATTACAAGCTCATATGAATTTTCTAAAATTTATTTCATTTAATTTCAAATTTTCTAGACTAGTTTACTATTTTTAGCTATTTTCCTTAATTTAACTTTATATAATTAATAAATATTATATATATTTTGATAAATTTTCGAAATTTTATCTGGTATTATTATTATTTCCAGAAATATCAAGTTATATAAACAAAATTAAGGAAATTTGAAAGGTTTTAAAAGCTTTTGAAACGTAAGTCGTTTCTTTTACCGTTTCCTCATTTACTCTTTGACCTTTTTTTTTCTCTCTTAGCCGTGACTTCCTCCTTCATTTTTCACATGGATCTCGGATCCATTTCTCAAAAAAAAAAAGGGCCATGGCTTGAAGGAGTTGAGGTAAAAATTATCTTCTTCTTCCTTTGTTTTTCTACTTTTCTATTTTGAATTTTGTACTTGTTCTCACCTTCATAGCTTGGCTCCTCCTCAACCAGATCTGAACTGACCTCTACCACCCCTTTCCACTGACCATCACCCATCCTACTACCTCTCCATTTCAGGTCGAGACCATCCATGGCAAGGACCACCATAAAATCCACCAAAAACCATCACCTATTGCACTAGCCTAGCCTAGTTTATCATCTCCTCCTTCTACCACCATTAGCCGCCACTACCTCCACCCTCTGCCACATCACCCACCACCACCTACACCACTGGTTGGGCCCACCTAGCCTCTTGCCAAACCAAACAAGAGCAACAAATGATGTATGTTGCATAGTTTTAGCCCTGTACACCTAGTTTTATGCACCTAGACTAAACCCACCTTCAAACCCATGTGTAGGCCGACCCTTACACACCCAAACCTGACCCAATTCCCTGAGTTAGCTGAGCCTAATCACTGCCTAACTGAAGTACATGAGGTTGAGAACAAGTGCAATTCATTCGATGTTGTTTTGGGCTTTGAATTCTAATGTTATTTGATGTTTAAATCGTGTTGAAACTTACATATATTTGTATTGTTTTTTGTAAATGTTTGAACAAGGCTATTAGCTTTGGCTCTTCACTCTCTTGTCGTATCCGTGTTGTCGTGCCTTCGTAATGTCAGTATTGTAGCTTTGGTGGATATCTCCAGCTTTGAGCATGTGAGTTATTCTCACCAGACAGTATGTACATATATAACTAGTAAATTGACCCCTTTTGAATCTGTAAAATGCATTATCATGTTACACCTGCTATATTATGATTTTATGATGTTCACCCATGCTTAAACACCTGTTATAACATATGTTACTGTTATATTATGTTGTTCTGCTATTTTATCAGTTTATCACACTGCAAGTTCCCTTTAGATTAGAATCACTATGGGTTGAAATGATACATACCCGAACGGACTTTAGAATAGGGGAAAATCATTATGGGCTGAAATGATAGGCCTGAAAGATTTTCAACTTATTTTATTTACTTGGGACTGCGGGTTTGAAATGATAAAACCCGGATTTTTCTTTGTAAATTACGGGTTGAAATGATATATTACCCGTATCACTTTACCTAGCGTAGAAAAATATATACAGGCCCGTAGTTAAAATATTTTTTCTAAAATTTTAAAATATTCTAGAAATTTAATTATTATAATATTTTGATTTAAAATTAAATAAAAATATAATTTTTGTAAAGTATTATTGATTTTCTGAAAATCTATAAGTTATATAAATTATGGAAAAGTTAGAAAATCTGAATGTAAGTTATTTAGGAAATTTTGATTTAATTTTTAATGGAATTTAAATTAACTTTGAAAATATGATAAATTTATGACATTTTGGATTTTAAATTAATTTAAAATGATTTTTATAACATATTAATGATTTTTGAATAAAGTTAAAATGTTAATGAGTGAATATTGAGTTGAATTTGGAAATATAACATAAATTGGAATTTACGAATTTGGTTTAAAAGTGAAATTTTAAGTTAAGTTAAATAAAATGGATTAAGTTATATTTGAAATTTTAAACTTAAGTGTTAAGTTGAAATTTAATGTAATGAATTTAAATTTGAATGTTGAAATCTAATAAGCGAATTATTAATAAATATTGATTTTTGAAAGGAAACTTAACTTTATAAAATCATGAATTTAAGGAAAATTAAATGATGCTTATAAATGTGAAAATGTATGATTTTATAAGTTAGAAATGATTTAAATAAAAATATAAGTGTTTGTGAAATTCTATTGATTATTTGAAGTTAATTAATAGCATTTTTAATACTGTCTTTTGTTAAATTGAATTGTTTTTTAATGTAACTTTCTGTAACATTTTCTAAATGCTGCGAAACTTGAATTTTCATTGTTTTAATAAATTTAAGTGCATAAATGAACATTGAAAAGTTTAAATTTTTGAAATTTAATAATTTAATTATTGAATGTAATAACTTCATTTTTATGATTTAAAATGAAGTAATTTGTTTTGAAATATAACTTTTGATATATTAAATTGATTTGAAAGGTGGTACTAAAAGATATGATATTTTGGTATATTGAAATGATTTGAAATGTGGTTTTGAAAATATATAGCCATTTTTATATATTAAAATGATTTGAAATGTGGTTTTGAAAAGATATGGTATCTTGATATATTAAAATGATTTGAACCGAAGTTTGAAAGGTATGATATTTTGATATTAAAATGATTTGAAAGAAGTTCTGAAAGATATGATATTTTGAAAATGAAGCTCTGAAAGGTTATGATATTTTGATATATTAAAATGATTTAAAAGGAAGTTTTGAAAGGATATGATAATTTAATATATTGAAATGGTTAGAAATGACTTGATATTTATTTTGATAAATATTTGAATTGAAAGATATGGTATGATGATATATTAATATTGTTTGGAAATGATTTAATCTTTATTTTGATAAAGATTTGGGTTGAAATGATATTTTATTTTGAAGTATAAAATATTGTTTTAAAGTTATAACTACGGGTTATAATAACGATTGGTTGTTAAAGAGACCGGGATCGGATATTGTCTTATAGCCGGCCAATACCGAAAACCACTTTAACAACTGTGTAAGCGGTGGAGATTTCAGAATGAAGTAGGATGGTGATGACGTTCTCGAGGTATATTATGTGGACCCAACTCCCGTGAGTTGGCATATATGACTAAAACAGGAGCTATACCGGGTTACACAAAGGGTCGCACCCTTTCACCGAGCATGCTCCATCGGAAACCATTCTATTACTTTTGTGATTCGATACGTGGCGCCACTTTGATTCGGGGGTATTGTTCGAGGTGGGCGGAAGCTGCTGGCGTGCCGTCACCACCGGTCCGGGAGTGCAAACGGTGTATCCACCCTGGCATTGCCTCGCGTGCCATGTCATATCCTTATATCGAGCCCACTACGATTTTGGTTTTAAAGATCTGACCGCGTTAAGGTTCACCATCCCCTTAACGCTATTTTCTATATGATTATACTTTACTAATTAGACACTACTGTATATAGCGTATATTACTATATAATAAATAGTTTAACGGATCCTTAGAGGATGGGCGGTCCCAAGCATCTTCTAAGTTACTTGTACCTTTACTACAGTTCACTTGAGTTGGTTTACATTGTATAAGTATGTATGTCCTGACTCGAGTGTTTGTATTTTTATTTACGCTCGGGTCGGCCTGAGTTATTCACAGATTTGGATTTCCACTTTCTGGAGATTGAAATCGCTGGAGATTATTTACTTGTCAAGTTTTATCTTTTGTAGTCTGTTGTTCCTTTCAGCTCTTGTATTAGTAGACTTCTATGTATTGAGACTTTCTTTGTACTTTATTTCTTCTGTTGTATTTTATGTAACTCTGATATTTTTATATAGTAGATTCATGAACTACTATTTCTTTTACTTCCGCTGCATTATTATTACGATGTGTATGTGATCTATGATTTTTATTTACTGTATATTCTGAGATTTGCCAAATTTTTATTTACAACGCGGTATTTTGAGCAATTCAATTCCGGTATAAGTGTCTACCTATACACTTATAATGGATGCGAATGGTTGAAAATATCGGGTCGTTACAGTTGGTATCAGAGCTTTGGTAGCTCTAGGCAAACTCAGCATATCGAGTGAATGTATTTACAGAATCACTTTCATTCGAGTTTGAATCTCTTCCTTTTTGACTCGATTTCTTTGAATTTTGGACGTTCCCTACGGTTCCAAAATCCATTCGTATCCCTCACTATTCGTCTTCTTTTGACTCCGGAGTATTCCATAACTTCGCTTCGAATGATCTTTCAAGTGAATCAGCGGTTACGCCAATTTCAAATTGAATTGAAAAAAAAAGGGAAACTCCCTTACAATTAGCATCAATTCACCAGAGATTTATATCTATCTTGGTTTAGATGCTAGTATCTCTTATTATCACAAACTCTATCTCCTGAGGTCGAATGTAGATTTACCCCAGAAAAATCCACATTGATCTTATTCTTTAAGTCACGGTTGACCCGGTTAAGGTTGTCGTGATTTACTTAAGCTTATCCACCTCCCTATTTTGTTATTCAATCATCTTGTCTTTTGTTTCCAACCTATCTTCAAACATTTTGAATTGTACTTGTATATCTATGTTTTGTTTATGTATTGTGTTGTTTGAGTTGTTGATGTTGAGTTGGGTTTCTGATCGATTCGCCTGATCAACGCTATCGATAGGATTTCTAAAACACTTTGACAGAACAAACCGACACAATATTATTTTGAAATTTGGTTAATGGAATAAACTTTGATATATAAGAAAATTTATGGAACTTAATAAATTGATTTAAAATTGATTATTTGAAGTGATAATACTTGATTTTTCATTTATTGTTCTATAAATGAATTTATAAATAGTTGTTTATAAATTGATTCGGGAACTGAAATGAAGTTAAAACAAGAAATTTGAGAATTTAATTTCTGATGGTTTCAAACTTTGTGTTTAAATTTTTAAAAGGTTGTATTATTTAAAGTATTTTTGAATAAGAATATGTTTCCAAAGGGTTTTGAAGTTTAAAAATTAGTGCTCTTCTCTTTGTCGCTGGAAAATAATTTCAGTGATGACTGCAGCATCGTCAACATTCATTTTCGAGTTTCGAAGTGAAGAGACCGCTCTGTAGACTTACTACAGCTTTGTTTTGGTAAATCAATTTGATTTGAATTTCTAAAATATGACTTAATCTATAATATATATAGACATATGATTTAAATTTGATTCGATAAATTATGTACATACATTTATTTATCTCTAAATGGGTTGAAGAAATCAGAAATTTAATTCTTAAATTTTATTTTAAAGAATAATTTCAATTATAAAAAGAAAATAAAATTTTTGGATGAATATTCAAGAATGAAATGATTTAATTGTATAATACAATTGCATTCAAATATAACTTACCTTAATTTCAGAAGTTAACAATGTAATTGGATAATATACAATATAAAAAGATTTTTTTTAATAAAATTTGAGTGGTTATAATAAATGTTATACACTTAAATTTTAATTATAAAATGATTAACAGAGGTAAATATAATAAAGGGTAATTGAATAACTTACAATAAAATAATGTTAAAAGAACTAAGATAAAAGAAAGCAGTTATAATAAGTATAAGTATATTTAACATAAGTGATAAATATATTGAGCAGAATAAATTTAATTTTAATTAGGAATAAAGAAGAATTAAATTTATTAAGTACATTGTGAGTGTAATAAATGATTATTTTTCAAACCCATGGTTTTTAAAAATTGTTAATTTAAGATGATTGGATAATAAGATATTGAAATTTGGGATAGTTAAGATTTATTTAACTTGTGTAAAGATTTATTCTCTATTTAAGATGAAATTTCCATGCTTTCAAATTTATTTCCTTATTTTGTTTTTCAAACTATCCTTTTGTTGTTCTTATTATCTTATCTTCCTACGGACTGGTATAGACATCTTTCTATAATGTTTCCGTTTAGAAATCTTTCTATAATCCTTGATAATCTTTGGTAATCATTTTGGATCCACATTTTTCGTGCTTGTTTTCTTAATTTTCAAGAATCTTGGAAAGACCATCTCCACCTTGTTAAACTTACCTATAACAAAAGTTATCAGATATAATTTCAATCTTCTTGTCATCTTATCTTAATCCTATTTCAATCTATCTTTTTCTGTGCTTTTCCGTACCTCATCCCTTTTCGAGGACGAAAAGTTTTGAGTGGGGGAGAGTGTAACAACCCTAGATTTTTGTATATTATTTAAATTGGACTTTCTTTTATTTTTAAATTTTTTTAAATTTTTTTTATTTCAAACATTTCATTTTTAAACATAAATGACGATTATTAAGTGATTTATAGTTCAAACTAGTATAATTTGAATATTTTACTGTAAAGTGGATTTCTGGTCAAGCTATTCAAACTGTGACTTTTAAACTTAAAATTTAAATTATTTAAAATCTTAAATTTTATCTTATATTATGAAAATAGATGTAATAACTTGAACACTGCTTTTCGTTTCTTTGAAAACGGAGTCAAACTGTAAAAGTTATGTACATTTCAATTTTGAGTGTAATTTGATTTATTTAACAATTTTGTCTATTATAAATTATATTAAAAAAAATTCTTTGTCATATTTATTTTGATATGTTATTTTATGTATATTTTTGTATTATAATAATTTTAAAATGAAGTAAACAATTTTTCAAAGTCAATGGTGATTTATTTGTAATTTCTGGACACTGTTTTGGATTTTTAAGCAATTTCTTTAAATCTTTTTCTATTTTCTTTAAATATAATATTTTTTTTATATGTGTTAATATGTTATTTTAGGTATATTTTGTATTTTAAATGTTTTTAAAGTGATTTTGAATTTTTCCAAAGCTTATTGAATCTATTTCCAAATTTTAAAGCCTAGTTTCCATTTTTCTGCTATTTTCATCATTAAAATTATATTTAAATTTATTTATTTTTATATTTATTTTGTGAATTTACTTTTATTTTATATTATTATTTATGTTTAAAAATATATTACAATCTCATATGAATTTTCTAAATTTATTTCATTTAATTTCAAATTTTCTAGACAAGTTTACTATTTTTAGCTATTTTCCTTAATTTAACTTTATATAATTAATAAATATTATATATATTTTTATATTTTGATAAATTTTCGAAATTTTATCTGGGATTATTATTATTTCCAGAAATATCAAGTTATATAAACAAAATTAAGGAAATTTGAAAGGTTTTAAAAGCTTTTGAAACGTAAGTCGTTTCTTTTACCGTTTCCTCATTTACTCCTTGACCGTTTTTTTTTTTGTTTTTTTTTCTTTTAGCCATGACTTCCTCCTTCATTCTTCACATGGATCTCATATCCATTTCTCAAAAAAAAAAATACGGCCATGGCTTGAAGGAGTTGAGGTAAAAATTATCTTCTTCTTCCTTTGTTTTTCTACTTTTCTATTTTGAATTTTGTACTTGTTCTCACCTTCATAGCTTGGCTCCTCCTCAACCAGATCTGAACTGACCTCTACCACCCCTTTCCTCTCACCATCACCCATCCTACTACCTCTCCATTTCAGGTCGAGACCATCCATGGCAAGGACCACCACAATATCCACCAAAAACCATCACCTATTGCACAAGCCTAGCCTAGTTTATCATCTACTCCTTCTACCACCATTAGCCGCCACTACCTCCACCACCACCACCTCTGACCTGACCTCCACCCTCTGCCACATCACCCACCACCACTTGCACCACTGGTTGGCCCCACCTATCCTCTGGCTGAACCAAACAAGAGCAACAAATGATGTATGTTGCATAGTTTTAGCCCTGTACACCTAGTTTTATGCACCTAGACTAAACCCACCTTCAAACCCATGTATAGGCCGACCCTTACACACCCAAACCTGACCCAGTTCCCTGAGTTAGTTGAGCCTAATCACTGTCTAACTGAAGTACATGAGGTTGAGAACAAGTGCAATTATTCGATGTTGTTTTGGGCTTTGAATTCTAATGTTATTTGATGTTTAAATCGTGTTGAAACTTACATATATTTGTATTGTTTTGTGTAAATGTTTGAACAAGGCTATTAGCTTTGGCTGTCCACTCTCTTGTTGTATCCGTGTTGTCGTGCCTTCGTAATGTCAGTATTGTTGCTTTGGTGGATATCTCCAGCTTTGAACATGTGAGTTATTCTCACCAGACAGTATGTACATATATAACTAGTAAATTGACCCCTTTTGAATCTGTTAAATGCATTATCATGTTACACCTGCTATATTATGATTTTATGATGTTCACCCATGCTTAAAGACCTGTTATAACATCTGTTACTGTTATATTATGTTGTTCTGCTATTTTATCAGTTTATCACACTACAAGTTCCCTTTAGATTAGAATCACTGTGGGTTGAAATGATACATACCCGAACGGACTTTAGAATAGGGGAAAATCGTTATGGGCTGAAATGATAGGCCTGAATGATTTTCAACTTATTTTATTTACTTGGGACTGCGGGTTTAAAATGATAAAACCCAGATTTTTCTTTGTAAATTACGGGTTGAAATGATATATTACCCGTATCACTTTACCTAGCGTAGAAAATTATATATAGGCCCGTAGTTAAAATATGTTTTCTAAAAATTTTAAAATATTTTAGAAATTTAATTATTATAATATTTTGATTTAAAATTAAATAAAAATATAATTTTTGTAAAGTATTATTGATTTTCTGAAAATCTATAAGTTAAATAAATTATGGAAAAGTTAGAAAATTTGAATGTAAGTTATTTAGGAAATTTTGATTTAATGGAATTTGAATTAACTTTGAAAATATGATAAATTTATTATATTTTGAATTTTAAATGATTTGTATAACATATTAATGATTTTTGAATAAAGTTAAAATGTTAATGAGTGAATATTGAGTTGAATTTGAAAATATAACTTAAATTGGAATTTATGAATTTGGTTTAAAAGTGAAATTTTAAGTTAAGTTAAATAAAATGGAATTAAGTTATATTTGAAATTTTAAACTTAAGTGCTAAGTTGAAATTTAATGTAATGAATTTAAATTTGAATGTTGAAATTTAATAAGCGAATTATTAATAAATATTGATTTTTGAAAGGAAACTTAACTTTATAAAATCATGAATTTAAGGAAAATTAAATGATGCTTATAAATGTGAAAATGTATGATTTTATAAGTTAGAAATGATTTAAATAAAAATATAAGTGTTTGTGAAATTCTATTGATTATTTGAAGTTAATTAATAGCATTTTTAATACTGTCTTTTGTTAAATTGAATTGTTTTTTAATGTAACTTTCTGTAACATTTTCTAAATGCTGCGAAACTTGAATTTTCATTCTTTTAATAAATTTAAGTGCATAAATGAACATTGAAAAGTTTAAATTTTTGAAATTTAATAATTTAATTATTGAATGTAATAACTTCATTTTTATGATTGAAAATGAAGTAATTTGTTTTGAAATATAACTTTTGATATATTAAACTGATTTGAAAGGTGGTACTGAAAGATATGATATTTTGGTATATTGAAATGATTTGAAATGTGGTTTTGAAAAAATATAGCTATTTTTATATATTAAAATGATTTGAAATGAGGTTCTGAAAAGATATGGTATCTTGATATATTAAAATGATTTGAAACGAAGTTTGAAAGATATGATATTTTGATATTAAAATGATTTGAAAGAAGTTCTGAAAGATATGATATTTGAAAATGAAGCTCTGAAAGGTTATGATATTTTGATATATTAAAATGATTTGAAAGGAAGTTTTGAAGGATATGATAATTTAATATATTGAAATGGTTAGAAATGACTTGATATTTATTTTGATAAATATTTGAATTGAAAGATATGGTATGATGATATATTGAAATTGTTTGGAAATGATTTAATCTTTATTTTGGTAAAGATTTGGGTTGAAATGATATTTTATTTTGAAGTATAAAATATTGTTTTAAAGTTATAACTACGGGTTATAATAACGACTGGTTGTTAAAGAGACCGGGATCGGATATTGTCTTATAGCCGGCCAATACCGAAAACCACTTTAACAACTGTATACGCGGTGGAGATTCCAGAATGAAGTAAGATGGTGGCGACGTTCTCGAGGTATATTACGTGGACCCAACTCCCGTGAGTTGGCACATATGACTAAAACAGGAGCTATACCGGGCTACACAAAGGGTCGCACCCTTTCATCGAGCATGCTCCATCGGAAACCATTCTATTACTTTTGTGATTCGATACGTGGCGACACTTTGATTCGGGGGTATTGTTCGAGGTGGCGGAAGCTGCTGGCTTGCCGTCACCACCGGTCCGGGAGTGCAAATGGTGTATCCACACTGGCATTGCCTCGCGTGCCGTGTCATATCCTTATATCGAGCCCACTACGATTTTGGTTTTAAAGATCCGACCGTGTTAAGGTTCACCATCCCCTTAACGCTATTTTCTATATGATTATACTTTACTGATTAGACACTACTGTATATACCGTATATTACTATATAATAAATAGTTTAACGGATCCTTAAAGGATGGGAGGTCCCAAGCATCTTCTAAGTTACTTGTACCTTTACTACAGTTCACTTGAGTTGGTTTACATTGTATAAGTATGTATGTCCTGACTCGAGTGTTTGTATTTTTATTTACGCTCGGGTCAGCCTGAGTTATTCACATATTTGGATTTCCACTTTCTGGAGATTGAAATCGCTGGAGATTATCTACTTGTCAAGTTTTATCTTTTGCAGTCTGTTGTTCCTTTCAGCTCTTGTATTAGTAGACTTCTATGTAGTGAGACTTCCTTTGTACTTTATTTCTTCTGTTGTATTTTATGTAACTCTGATATTTTTATATAGTAGCTTCATGAACTATTATTTATTTTACTTCCGCTGCATTATTATTACTCTGTGTTTGTGATCTCTGATTTTTATTTACTGTATATTCTAAGATTTGCCAAATTTTTATTTACAACGCGGTATTTTGAGAAATTCAATTTCGGTATGAGTGTCTACCTATACACTTATAATGGATGCGAATGGTTGAAAATATCGGGTCGTTACACCAGATTTGATCCATGAGGCATCTGCGAAGGTGGAACTTATCACAAAGAGAATGAGGGCAGCGTAGGATCGCCAGAAGAAATATAGGTACAAGAGATGAAGACAATTGGAATTTGAGATTGGAGATTTAGTCTTTGTCAAAGTTTCCCCGATTAAAGGAGTGTTAAGATTTGAAAGACGAGAAAACTTTGCCCAAGATATATTGGTCCGTTCCGAGTGCTTCAAAAGATTGGTGATGTGGCTTACAGGATAGAATTGCCAGTCCGGATGGCTGGAATTCACAATGTTTTTCACGTATCTCATTTGAAGAAATACGTGCACGATCCATCTCTTGTTGTGGAGCCGGCTGTGCAAGAAGACTTAGAGATTGAGCCGGACTTATCTGTTGTCAGGCATCCTGTCCAGTCATTGATCAAGACGAGAGGCAACTCAGAAGCAAGGTGGTGAAACTTGTCAAGGTCCAGTGGAGCGAGGATCCCAAAGATTGTATTGGGAGACTCTGGATAGTTTTAGGAAGGCTTATCCGGAATTGTGTCCGGATAGCTAGTGTTGTTTGTTGAATAAATTGTTTGTTTGGGTGAATTGTTTGTTGATTGATAAGTATGCTTGAAATTGTTGAAATAAAATAAAAATTTTGGATTATCTTTTGTTTTAAATTTCGAGGACGATATTCTTTTAAGAGGGATGGAATGTGATATCCCAGAAATTGCAAGAAAATTTAAATGTGATAATCTCCTTCATAGATTATTTAAAATTGATAAAAATAATTATTTTCAAACAATAATAATAATGTGATGTTTTTAAATGTACATAAATAAATTTTTAATGGAATTATTAATTTCAAATCGAATTTGGGTTTGTTTCAAATATATATATATATATATATATATATGTATGTATGTATATGTATATATGTATGTATGTATTTATTTGAATTGATTTTAAATTGGATTTTAAATTGAACTTGAATTTAAATTTAAATTTGGATTTAAATTTGAAAATTTAAAAGAAGTATATCTTAAATATGTTTTGGTTGAAAAATATATTATATATGATTTTATTTTGTATATAATTGGTTTTTATTTATTTTCTTTAAAAAGAGTTTTATTTATATAGATTTAGAAAAGTATTTATTAATTAGTAAATAAATACAAAAGCTTTTGATTAACATTCAAAAATAATTAAAAATACCCAATGACAAGTGTTAATGGATTAGATTATGTTACTAACATGTGTAATAAGATTAAATTGTGCATTTGACAAATGTTAAGTAATTTAACAAGTGTCATCTTTTTGTTTCTATTTTCTTTAATTTTTAGTAAATCAAAATTAGCTCTATATAAACATACATCTTCCCTCTTCATTGCTTTTTCCCATTCTCATTTTCAAAAGCAAGTAAACCAAAGCATGTAATTCATTTCAAAACAAAGAAGTTCAAACCTATAAACAATTTTCAAAACCAAGAAGAAAAATAAAAGCAAGAAAAAAACAAGCCTGTAAACACAAAATTTTCTAGCCAGAGAAATTTCAAACAGCAACCAGCACCCTCAAATCAACTAAGCAAGCTAGAACACCTCATTTTCAAAGCTTAAATCATCTCATCAATAAAACATTTTCTTCGGCAATTCAGTTTTCAAATCAAAGCATTCCAATTTCCAGATTCAAGCATTTTTATCAAATTCAAGTTTTCAAACATCTCAATTCAAACCTCTGTTCAACATCATTAACAGGTGAGTGAACATTCTTTTTAAAAGCTTAATCAAATAGAAATCTGACTTGCATGTGAATTACTGGAATAAGTATGCTTGCATGTATATATATAAGTAAATCTCTGTTTATATATGCGTTTGTAGTATGCATGGTTGTCAACTCTGTTTATATGTGTGTTTGTGATATGCATGGCTGTCAACTCTATTTCTTGTTACAGAGTTTCAAAATTAGTTCAAAACTCAATATCTCAACACCTGCTCCATGTTTGTTTTAGCTTTCAAACAACTTTTGTTTATTTAAACGTAGATAAAGTCTTAAAAATAAATTTGAGTCAAATCATTTAGGATTTTATCTAGGAATTGAAAAATAGTAAGATTATTTTAAACATGTTAAAAATCAAGTATTATAATTTGTTGATCCAATTATATAACTTAAACGTTCTTTGAAAATTCAGATTTTTAGAATGAAAATCATGACTTTTAGGTTGGAAACCTGTAAGAAATTCTTGGTTAACCAGAAATTGGTTTTTGAGAGTTTTCTGGTGATCGGCAACAACTGGATGGTCGGGGTTTTGTCGAAGCTTTAGTGGCGATCGAGGATGTCAGGAAAAATGTTTGGAGGAAGTATAGATCGTCATGGCATCGGAGTTTGGGCGACTAGGGGTTTTAAAACTGAAATGGTCGAGATCGGAATTGCATTGCCGTGGCGTCTCTGGGTGATCGATTTTCGTTAGAACTTAGGAGATGGTAGCATGGAGGCCAGTGAGGGTGTGGCCGGAGTTTGGGAGGGTATGATGGTCGGCGTCGCCTGAACGAGGCGAGTTTTTGGTTGACGTTTTAGTTCCAGGTTGCTCGAGTTTCCTCGATTTCGATCGTGGACTTGTATTGATGTTTGGGTGACCGGGATTTGATAGAGAGGCGATCGTCGATATGCCGAAAGTGTCATGGGTGGTAGGAGACGGCTGGATTTCCGATGCATGTGCACAGCAGTGTTGGTTGTGTCAGATTTTTGGGTTGTGGCGTGACTCGAAGGGAGGCTTGAGTTTGAGTGTTGTTTGCTTGGGTTCATCTTCGAGCATTCGTGAGTGTAAATCATGGTTCCACGTTTTAAAACTCAAACCAAATCTAAGTTTCAAACATGAAAGAAGGGGGTTTTCTCGGGGAATGTCTCGGGAGGGACTCTAGTAGAATCCAAAGCAGGTTTTAAAAACAGATTTTAAAAAGTTTTTATAAACAAGTTTTAAATTTAAATTGAATCTAATTTTAAACTATTATGTAAAATAAATGTTTTCTTAAACATTTGATTTAGAAGTTTTTATAATTTGTTTAACTTGAAATTTGTTAAGTTAAATTGGTAAGTTATTTTAAATTCTAAATTTAGGAATAAATTTAAAGTTTAATTTAAAAGTGAAATGTTTTAAAATGTATTTAAATTATGTTTAATGATAAGTAAGTCATCGATAAAGATATAGATTTATCTTAAAGTTAATTAATATTTTGATAATTAATGACTAATTAATTTAACGAGTAATTAAGAGTAATTAATTAGTTTAAATTAATTAATTTTAAGGATTAATTAATATATAATTAAAGGTCATAATCAATTAATTAGAGATCAATTAATTGATAATTAAGAATTAATTAATTAAGTAATTAAGATTAATTAATTTAAAATTAGAGGTTAATTAATTAAGTAATTAAAGAGTATTAAGTTGTAATTAAGAATTAATTAAATAATTAGGGATTAGTTAACTGATAATTAAGGATTAATTAATCTGTAATTAAGTTTTATTAATTAATAGTTAAAGGATAATTAATCTCTGATTAAAGATTAATTAATTGATTATAAATGTAATTAAGGAATGATTAATTAATTACATGATTGTATTAATTAATGATTGATTAAGCAGGGGTAGATGATTAATTCTTAAATAATTAATTTAAGTTAATTAAATTAATTATAATATAAATTAAAATTTCTTGCGTATGGATGATTGTTTTGAGTAGAATGTCTGGATTGGTTGATATCTATTGAATGATAATCTGTGATATTCTGTTATGTGATATTGGGTATATCTGTAATAAATGTTGTTATTTATCTGTGATAAATGCTGTGTGAATTCAAAATATTGAATTGAATTGTTTAAGCTTAAAAAACTTGGCCTTTAAGAAACGGTTGGATTTCGATGAGACCGAGATCGGATATCAAATTTGATTATCTGAAAGCCACATCAATCCACGTTAAACGATAGGTCGTGAATTTCAAGTGAAGATCGAGATGAAGTTTCAGAATGCAAGGGTTATTGTCGTTAACTCTAAAGGTGATTCCAAAATGATGTAACGAGATAATGCCTTCGGTTTCGTTCGAACCCAGAACGAACTTGTATGGATTGAATGCTATCAGACCATCGTCAATGGAGGACGATGAGCATTCCAAGGTGTGTTCTTTAAAAGTAATCGTAGCCTCAAGCCTCATCAATTGGGAATGGCTAAAACAGGGGAGATGCAGCAAGACTAAGTGGGTAGCACCCAAGTAGGATATTATTTTCCCCTTTCTAGAGTCCCTTTTTATTCGGCTACGTGGGCGGTTGTTTAGCCACCACCGTGGGGTTGTCTTATTTGGATTATCCAGTAAGGGGTAGCTCCGTCTTTGTGTTGCAGGGGATCGAAAGGGATCCTCGGTACGTTGATCTAGGCCATGTACTATGTCTGGCGGTATTCCAGTAGCCCTGCCATTGTATGGAATCCAATTTCCAATAAGTGATCTCGGACTTGATTGTATAACCCACTTGGTGGCTAGTATGCTGGAATTTAATATTGTAACAATTTCAGCTATGTGAATATTTATTCGAGAACCCTAGACCCTATTATAACACAACCAGAATTCCTATCAAATGTTTGGTTATCGTAAGGGAAAAACATGTCCGTATTTATTGGCGGAGAGTCTTACGAGATACCTTTCTTTCAAATGGTTTTTCAAGTTAATTAACTTAACCGTTTACTCACACCAGACCCATGTCTGACCCGGAGCTCATTTCTTTTTTCCTAAAACTCTTGGGTACTCAAATTTTTATGAGTAGCCAAGTGAATCAAGTTTGACTTAACAAATTTTGAAAGCTTAGAGAAGGAGTCCGGATGTAGCTATATCTATTTATATCCGCTGTATTTGAAACCCTTTTGGCCGTTGTATTTTGTAATGTAATGGATAGACAGATCTTTATAACTGTCTAATGTGAAGATGTTATGTAATCTGTGTAACTCTGATATGTAAAGACAATGTAATAGTTATGTGATATATTATATTTTGTTTCATTTCCGTTGTGAGATTCTGATTATTGTTTAGTTCTTTCCTCTATCTATTCTATTTCTACCTATTTCTTTCTTATTGATGATGTGTCTTTCTTAGGAATGAAAAGCGGGTTGTCACAAGAACAATCAATGTTCCCTAGCATTCAACTTAATGATGAAAATGTAAATATCGAAGAAGAACCGAACGTGAAAGCAAAAGGAGTTTATGATTTATTGGATGTTGCAAAGGGGCCGTTGTAAGATGGTTGTAAGAGTGGAATCGAATTATCAGTAACCGTTGAATACATCACTATGAAATCAAATTCAACTTTATAGAAGCTAGACTTACAATAGTTGTATAAGCTGCAAAACGACATGTGCCACCAAATAATCTGATATGTGATAGTCGTTATAAAGTGAAAACACTTATGTTGGTTTTTAGTCCATCATACCAAAAGATAGATGCATGTATAAAAGGTTGCATATTATATTGGAAAGATGACATTAATCTTAGGAACTACAAAATATGCTATGTGGAAAGATACAAACCAAGAATAAAGAAAGAAAGTTCCATACAAGAGAATGCATTATTTACTCGTCATTCCTAGATTTCAAAGGTTATATGCGTCTTTAGCTACGGCATGTTATATGTGTAGGAAATGCGGATTACGAATCTTAAGGCAAAATTAACACTAGAGGGGGAGTGAATAGTGTTTAGCTAATTTTATGAATCATTTTGAAATCTTTTCAAATTAAATCCAAAAAGATGCAATTCACAAACATAGAGACAATCAAAGAACCAGGCATAGAAGCAAATAGTAAATAAAAACAGTAAAGGAAAGAACACACCGGAATTTTATACTGGTTCAGAGTTACCCTAAATCCAGTCCGACAAAATTTCTTGTGCAGATTTCTTTTCAAATATAATGTCGATATTACAACCTCAATTTCAAGGCCAAGAGATACACCCTCCTGTCTCCGAGTCTAGGGCAAACTCTCTTGATTTAACTAGGCTATAATCACCTAATTGATTTACGGGCTACAATCACACCCAATTGATTTACGGCCCACAATCACACTGTTTCCAATCACACTTTGATAGAGACAGACTCGATACACTTCTTTTATTACAAATGATCCTATAACTCTGAATAGCACTGAGATCTTAAAGAGAGAGCGGTAGATAATCAAAATAGAGATGATCAAGTTTGATTTACTTAGAATTTTTGGCAGATTTTTGTTAAAGCATTTGAAATATAAGAGAATATTTGAGTGGAGAAGGAGTGAAGAAATGAAGAAAAACTAACCTAAAATTCGTTGAAAACAACTGGTATTTATAGGAGAACAACTGTCATGTCCAATCGTGAAAGGTGATTACGAATAGAGACTTCTTTTGAAAATTTGAATTTTAAATTCTATGGCTACAATGTCGACATGGGGAATGAGGGATATCGACATGCTTATGTTAATTTTGAAAATATATTTTGGTTTAAAATCATTTTTATTCTAAAACTTGTCAAGACAATTTCTAAACTTCGTAAACCATTTTGAATATAGTTTAAAATTATAGAAGAGTTTTAGAATGTAATCTTAAAATATATAATCTATAACATAAAAGTAATATTAAAAAATAGGTATAGATTTTTGTAAAATATATTAAAGCTAAAAATACTAAAATCAAGAGATAGTTTAAAAAACAAGAGATGATTTTGAAATTAATATGATTGCAAATATTTTTTGAATTAAGGCTAAAATATTTAAAGTGATATAGATGACTTTTAAAAAGATAGTTTTGAAAAACTAAATCATTTTGAAAATTTCGTGGATTCCATTCCACTGGAGAAGGTCGTGGGTTCCATCTCACTATTGAAGTGAGAAGGTGGATTTCATTCCATAATTAAAATCCGAATAAAGACTTTAGTGTTATTATGAAGTTTTAACATAAATCTAGACTCTATTACTTCTCTTAATATCTTGAAGTCTTAAACTCTTCATACTCACGAGTCTTCAATCTTGATTTCTTCAGTCTTGAATTCGTCAGTCTTGAATCTTTATACTAAGTATTGAATCATTATATTGTACAGTCTTCATTCTCAGTACCTGCATATATATATATATATACACATATATATATATATATATATCCTGCATATACATATATATATCTAGACAAAAATATTAGTATTTATATTTTATAACAAGTCCTAAGGTTGTTGTCATCAAAACCATCATCTCAAGAACTAACAATCTCCAACTTTTTTACGATGTAATCTTTGTTTATAAAATCTACTCCAACAAATTTCGATTCTACTCCGACTCCCCCTTATTCCAATAACTCCCCCTTAATCTACTGACTCCCCCTTAACCTAAGCCTATCTATCCTATTTTATAATTCTACCCCTTTCTCATCAATCAAAAACTAAGCCTAAACTACATAACTCCCCCTTAATCTAATACCATGGAACTAAATGCTAATAACTAAGTATAATAAGCGAAACATAAATCTAATTTTATTATATATAATGTTACATTACACATTAATACACAAGTATATACAAGTACACAAAACATAAAAACACTAATATAATAACAATATAACGAGAATCCTTCACAATTGGTGACTTGCGAATCGAGCAATTTGGGTAATGGAGACAAAAGTTTCTACGTTGTTCGATCAAATTACCATTTTGTCAAAACAGACTACTTCAACGCAAATAACTTTATCGTCTTCGTCCATTTGCGCTTCTTCCTCTTCTTCTTCATCGTCTTCATTATCCTCTAATGGATTATAAATATATATGTTAGAGGAACCATCTTCAATCACAGTAGGGTCTGCATAATTATCCATTAGAAATTTTTGCAAATTTCTAAGAATCTTTCCATGTTTCTCTTGTTCCTTTTCCATCCTTATTTGAGTGACTGGTAATTCAGTCAGCATTTGCAGAGAATCCTCCATGGTTTCCTCAATCTTCATTACTCGAGCCAATGCAGTTCATTGAAATGGACCAAAATTAGGAGAAGGGAAGGAAAAGGTTGCATTTTGGTTCGACTTAGAAGATGAGGCCATTATTTCATATTTTTAGAAGTTTATTACAAAGAAAATAAAGTAAGAAGACATAAAAATTCGAAATATTTGATATATAACCACCAAACTGATTTTAAAGGGAAAATCAAAATTTCAAATTTTACCGTTGTATGTCGACAAGGGGTAGGGTCATGTCGTCATCCCTTTGAAAATTTTGACAATTCTTTTATCTTTATTTATTTAAATATATATGTTATTATATCTATATTCTATATCTCATTTATAGAACAAATACCTAGTTATCTTCTTAATTTAATAAAGGTTGTTTGATTCAAGGGTTTGGTCAAAATATCATCTATTTAATTCTTGGTGTTGATAAATTCAAGAGAAATAATCTCTTTACTTATATTATCTCTAAGAAAATGATGTTTGATATCAATATGTTTGGTTCTGGCATGATGAGTATGATTTTTGGATAAATTTATTGCACTTGTATTGTCACAATAAATTGATGATTTTGAAATATTTAATCCAAAATCCTTTAGGGTCTGTTGCATATAGATAACTTGAGAACAAGCCAAAGCAGCAGAGATATATTCTGCTTCAGTTGTTGATAGTGAGATAGTATTTTGCTTTTTACCAAACCAGAAAACCAGAGAATGTCTTAAAAAGTGACAAGTTCCACTTGTACTTTTTTAGTCTGGTTTACAACCAGTATAGTCAGCATCACAATATGAAATTAAATCAAATGAATCATTTTTGGAGTAAAATAGGCCATAGTCTAAAGTGTGTTTAACATATCTCAGGATACGTTTAACAGCTTTTAAATGGGTTTCTTTGGGTTAAGATTGGTATCTTCCACAGAGGCAGACACCATTTGTGACATCAGGCCTACTTGTGGTTATACAGAGTAGCGATCCAATCATTCATCTGTATAGCTTTTGATCAACATTTTTGACATGTATTCTTTATTCAAGGTTTCATTGGTTGCCATATGAGTGGGTTTTCCACTCGTAGTGGTCATACCAAACTTACTAACTAGATCCCTAGCATACTTTTCTTGACTAATGAAAATTCCACTATCTAATTGTTTTATTTACAATCCTAAAAAGAAAGCAAGTTCACCCATATAACTCATCTTAAACTCTTCTGTCATTATCTCAGAGAACTCTTTGTTCATTACATTGTTTGTTGATCTAAAAATTATATCATCCACGTAAATCTTTACTAATTGGATATCATTTTTTTTATTTTAATAAAAAGAGTATTATCTACTTTACTAGTTTCAAAATTTGATTGTAATAGGTAAGATCTTAGTCTGTCATACCAGGCTCTGAGAGTTTGTTTCAGACCATATAAAGCTTTCTTTAATTTGTAGACATGATTTGGAAACTTTTCTTCTTCAAAATGTGGAGGTTGTTCAACATAAATATCATATCTAACAAAACCATTTAAAAATGCACTTTTGACATCCATTTGAAATTGTTGTGGTTTGAGAAAGCAAGTAGAATTCTAATGGCTTCTAATCTTGCTACGAGTACAAAGGTTTCATCATATTCTATTCCTTCTTCTTGACAATAACCTTGCGCGACAAACCGAGCTTTATTTCTGACGATCTCACCTTGTTCATTCATTTTATTTTTATAAACCCATTTAGTTCCTATTATAGTTTTGTTCTCAAGTCTAGGAACAAGTTCTCATACATCTTTTCTGGTGAATTGATTCAGTTCTTCTTACATAACAAGAATCCATGAATCATTAGATGATGCTTCCTTTGGATTTTTGAGTTCAATAGTCGATACAAAAGCTACATTACTCATCTTGTTCAGTTGATTTCTAGTTCTAACAACAAATTCAATATTTTTTAGTATATTCTCTATTGAATGATCTTTTAAAAGCCCGATCCTTTTATTAGGATGAATAGTTTCGCAATTTGTTTTATTTGATTCATTATTTAAAGTAGCAAAATCATCTTCATCATTTATTTGAACAAAATCTTTGAAATCTTCATCAAAATATACATGCATTGTTTCTTCAATGGTGTTAGTTTTTAAATCGAAAACTATGTATGCTTTACTTTTATTAGAATATCCGATAAAGATTCCTTTTTCGAATTTAGGATCAAATTGTCCTTCGTATTTAGAATAAAGCATTTACTTCCATAAACTTTAAAATAAGATACCTTTGGTTTCTTATTGAAAAGAAACTCATATGGTATTTTATTGCTTAGAGGTCTAATTAAAATCCTATTCAAAATGTAACAAACTGTAGCGATTGCTTCAGCCCAATTTTTTTTTTGGTAATTTACTCTCTGGAAGCATAGTTCTTGCACACTCTTGAATCGTCCTATTTTTACGCTCTACCACTCCGTTTTGTTGTAGAGTTCTTGAAAAGGAACATTTATGAGTTATTCCTTTTTTATTATAGAAATTCTCAAAATTTTCGTTTCAAATTCTCCACCATGATCGCTATGAATATTTTTGATTTTTAAAGAAAACTGATTTTGAAATCTTTTTGCAAAAGTTTTAAATAAATCAAAAGCATCACTTTTATGTTTCAGAAAAATTGTCCATGTAAATCTAGAATAATCATCTAAAATTACAAAAATGTATTTACTATGGTTTATTGAATGAATTTAAGATGGACCAAACAGATCTAAATGAAGTACCTCAAGAGGTTTTGAAGTTGAAATCATATCTTTCAATTTAAATGAACTCTTTCAAAGTTTTCGATCCGAAGCACCTCTTCGAGGTCATGTGCAATTAAACGGATGTATCTATTTGAGAGGCAATACTGAATATCCGTAATATTTATTTTAGTTCAAAATTCATATTTACATAAGTAAATTTGAATTGAATTAATTTTATAATAGGTACTTGAATCATCTGAAGAAAAAAGTTAGACAAAGAGCACGAGTTGAAGGTTCGATTTGCAAATCATATCTTCAAGAATAAGCTTCAATTTTTCTCTCTCATTACTTTAGTGACTATGTGAACTTATCATTTGTAAGCGTTCCTCGTAATGATGAAGCCGTTGAACAAGATTATTGTCAACTAACGTTATCTATTTTTGGACAACATGTCCTATCTGTTGGAAAATGTGTGAAAATATGGTTAGACGATAGAGATCACCCTGTAGCACACACATATGTTCTTCTTAATTGTGTGGAAGTTACACCATTTGTTAGGTAATAATAAATTCATATTTATTTCAATCATATTTATGCATTAATTATAATGGAACATATTATATATATTTTCAGTATTTACGAATCACAATATCCATGTCGCTATCTCAGTAAAGAATTTGCTAAATTGTTTTCCAACTACATTTGTGACCCAAGAAATTATATCTTTGATGAAGGATTACAACATCTTGTGTACGGATCAAAAGGAAATGTCAAGATTTATCCAACATTTTTCGTCAACGGATTTAAATTCAACACCAATGATTGTGGTGCTGAAAAATTGACATATAACATCGGTGTATTTGTCAAAGTTTGCGATGATCCAGATGACCATATAAAAGATTTTTACGGTATCTTAACACAGGTTTTAGAATTTACATTGATATTTAATCATATTGGTAACATTGTTTATATATATATATGTATGTATATATATATATATGTATGTATATATATATGTATGTATGTATATATATATGTATGTATATATATATATGTATGTGTATATATATATATATATATATGTATGTATGTATGTATGTATATATATAATTTTGGTATAAGAAGCATAATGATAAGCCTACAATGGAAGAGGTCTTCACACATGCACCGTTGAACAGACAGACGAGGATGACAAAATTTCATTTGTTTGGATGGACAAATCTTAATCTATAATGGTAAACATACTTAATTATTTTTTTGCTTCACGTTTCGTAAGTTTTAAATTGTAGCAAACTTCAGTTCATCATCGCAGGAAAAATATGAAGCGAAGCAAGCTCGAGTGGCGTAGGCCACTGATCATGAGTTGATCTTGGAGGAGTCGAACCGTATATGGGATGCTCTGATTGACCCACCTTCGCGTAATAGGCGTTGCAGCTATGAAAATCAGAAGGTAAACAGCTTCATTAACTAATATATAAATTTTATTTAATATTGAGCATAAATTATAAATCGCTATTAACTATTTTACAGGCGATAACGTCCCAGACAACATATAAGAGATTTCAGGCGGAGGAGATAGCTCGGCAGAAACAGCAGACGACAGAGTTCAACGATTGTCGAAAAAGCAGAGGACTGGCACAGCTGCTAGATAAGCGGATTGCGGTATATTTGGCAGAGCACAGGAGAATGCCTAGGGAGGATGGATTGGAAGATGACGATGAGTGGTTATGACTGTGGTGTTTGAAGGATTTTGTTCGTTTTGTTTTATATTTATTTGAAATGTGTTGATGAATTTGATATTTATTTGACAATTGTGCTGCTTGATGGTTTTTGGATGTTTTGGTTGATGGACATGAGTATTTGCCGGTATGATTGTGTTGTTTGAATGATTTGTGGATGTTTTTTTTTTATGGACATGAGTATTTTTAAATATGGTTGTGTTTTTGATAGAATATAGACTTTGTTTGATGAAATGTTGATGTAAATATTGATTTTTACATTGTATACTTGCTTAAGTGTGATATGCGTAGTCCTTTACATCCCAGACAGCTTGTGTTTTTTTGCTTCTATACGAAGTTCTTGTACATTCTAACTTCAAAATTGAAACAAGCTGATATTATACGTGAGTTGCAAAACATGTTGTATGGCAACACTTCTGAGTGCAAACTATGCCTAAAGATCGATTTGGGCTTCTTCATCTTTTTATTTTTTCCTTTGCACCTCTGGTAGATTTTTAGTAAAAAAAAAATTTCCCTCCTTGCCGGATAAAGAAACAAAGAACGAAATTAAATTTCCGTAATTTAACCGTTGAATAATTGAAATAGTGAGTAGTTACGTAAACGGTACTTCAAACGTTGATGGCTGAATACGCCTCTTCTTGTCATTGAGTGGTTTGTATTAAATTAAGGTACAACGTTTGTAATCCAAATCTAATCTAATGACCGTACTAATTAATGAAACGGAAATAAATACTCTCAACCATATCAGCTATACTTATTAATCAATCGTTTTTTGGTTGTATATTCGCATTAAGTGCATGGCATGTATTCTCCAGCTATAAAATTGATATTGGCATCTTCAATAATCTCAAAAGGTTTAGTTTACGTACATTGCTATTAAAAAAATGAGGCTTGAAATAAAGAAGAGAACATCTAACGTGTTCCTAGAAACAAACGTAGGGAAGTCTGAACCAGTGAGTCCTTCTGCTCAGTACTACAACAGTGATGCACTTAGCCTTTGCATTTTAGCTGTTTTTGAGTCGGAGGTTCCAACTGATGATTCTGCTCTTTTAACTGCACTCGAAGATACCTTCTTGCCTATAAATCATCGTTTCTCCTCTATCATGGTAACTTCTTTTTTACCCACTTTGTGAAGTTTCTGTAAAGTTGATATTTACATGTGAACGGTAGACCCTCGATATTTACATTTTAGATAGATGTATATCCAACCGACAGATAGCTTATATAAAATCTCTAGATCTTGATTTTTGTAATATTATGTCTAGTCCGTTGAAAACACATTTAGCTCCGTTTGAGAGTTCCATGCCGGTTTTAATTGATTTTGGATCGCTTTGTGTTTTAGGGGTTGTTATAACCTTTGTTTCTATGTTTTTTTTTTTCTCGTCGGCATTTACGATTATAAAATCGGTGAAAATAAGTGTAGTATATTTTTGAAAATAATTCTAAACCCATCAAACTGTGATGATTTAAGGGGTTTTAATTTTTTCTTTCAATTACATCCTAAGTAAGTATATTAAAAAATTAACCTTCACATTCAAAAAAAATTTAAAAAAAGTATACAAGGATAAATATGTAATAACACTTTTGTGAAAAACTCTTCAAACCAGTGTACATTAAAACCTAAAGCATGTATTGATCATTCATAATAAAACTTCGTATAAACCAATCGAACGATGCTATAAGGCCTGAACTACAGATCACATGGAAGTGTGGATATGGAATTGAAAGGAGAAAAATTGGAGGCACTAACATATTATATGGTTAGGAATAATTTTGTCTTTTTCGCTGTCTAAAACTTCGGTCCTACAAAAACTGCTATTTCTTATTTATTATGTATAATATTTTTTATTTGTCATATTTGATATTGTATATTGTTTATATATGGTCTTAAAAGAATCCGTTTTGATTGTTATTAAGCTACCAGTTTTGATCGGATTCAACCAGTATTTTGAAGACTGGACAAAACCTCCGGTCTGACCATCAAAACATTTGACCATTGACTATTGGGGTCTAAAAGTCTAAAAAAAATCCTAATTTCTAAATGACCTCTAATAAATCCAAAACACCTCACAAAACCACGGTTCTAGCGGTTGATTTCAGCATATTATCATGATTTTTATGGGGATTTTCAAATGAGATTTTGGATTAGTAAAAAATGAGAGTAGATGGAAGAAGGTGGGAATGGATAAGTCATGAAAGAATCCATTTTGCACTTATATCATTCAATTATTTTTAATTGTTTGTAACTTCTTACGCATTTTGCCGCATTTTTAATTGAAATTTTATACTCTTGTAAGCCTGGAATTTTAGAAAGGCAAAAGGACAACTTGATTCTACATTATGCTTATTCTCAATCTCCATCGAAATTCTACAATTTCTTGTATTAGACCAATTCAATGATGCATCTCTGCGATATTTGAGATCCAATGATTTAACAGAGTTTCATCAAAAAAGTGATGTTTAATAGATAATACTAGACAACGTAGGAGGCGATTAATCAGTGGAGCTGTGATTTGAACTTTATTTAATGTTTGAAGCGACTTGAGGAGTTATGCATTTTGGTTTTCGTTTATTTGAAAATTCGGATTTGGACATATTGTTTAATTAAGTAAAATATCAACCGCGGGCATAAAGAGTAACAGCACCCCTACCCGTAGAGGGCGTGGGTGAAACAACACCCTTGTTTGTTTGTTGTACTATCAAATTCACGTCTATAATCGGCATGGTACTATCAAATTCTTACATCCATAATCGGCATGGAATCGGGTGTGGATTATGTTATGTCCTACGTTCTCATTTAGTATGGTACAAAAAAATAGCAAAATGGTAAAGTGGTAGGGTGTTTACGGAGAAATCCGACCTACGAATAGGTGTTTTTTTGGGTGTCAACAGTAAAAACCGAAGTGCATATAGAATTGGCTTTTATTTTGTTTTTCTGGCCAGTAATAGATCTTATCTTAATTTTTATACAGGCAAAGGATGAAAATGATGTGCTAGTATGGAAAAAGGTTGAAATGAGGCTACAGAATCACATTGAAATACCAAAATTTCCCTCAGGCTTCGATTTTTATGACGATTACGTGCAAGATTACATCAATGAAATAGCAACAATTCCTTTGCCTAAAACTCAACCGTTATGGAATCTTCACATTATAAAATATCCTACCAAAAAATCAGCAGGGTCACTTATATTCAAAATCCATCATTCGTTAGGAGATGGCTTTTCATTAATGTCTGCACTGTTCAGTTGCGTTAGAAGAGCCGATGACCCTTCTCTTCCTTTGACGTTTCCTGCTAATAGTGCCAAATCTGATGGTGCAAAATGGAAATATGCTGAGTATATAAAAAACGGAGTATCGATGTTCTTCAATACAGTCAGAGATGTAAGTTGGATGATGTTCAGTGGCATGATGAAAGACAGTAAAAGTTCTATTAGGTCTGGAGCAGTTGATGTTGAAACTAAGCCAATTATTTTATCAACTATGGAGTTTCCCCTCAGTGACATCAAAGAGATAAAGAACAAGATGAATGGGGTAAGGTTTGAATTATCATATCATTTCCTTTATGTTACCATTTTTCTAAATTTTATTTGACACTTGTGAAGCTTTCTTTCAGTATGGAATTAATGTCAATATCATATACGATGTCAATAATCCTCAAATCATTGTGAATTTATTTGGAGAAAAAGTAGGCGCTAGTGGAAGCTAATTCTTCTCTTTTATGTACTGACTTCAAGTTCAACAAATTTTATTTCCGCAGACAGTAAACGATGCAATTACAGGAATAATTTTCAATGGACTTCAGCTATATTTACAATCTAAAAGCGATAAAATAGTGAAACCCAAAAATATTACTGCACTTGTGCTGCTGAATACCAGGGCAATAAAAGCATACAAACCACTTGAAGGAATGACAAAAACTGATACAGAGGTGCAATGGGGCAACCACTTCACTTTCTTGCATGTATCAATTCCGACTACTGGGAACATAGATGTGTCTGATCCTTTGGAGTCGATCAGACAAATCAAGCAAATTATTAAGGCGAAGCGTAATTCTCTTGGTATGCATATTACTGCTGGTGTTCTTGAACTTATCAGAAAAATTAAAGGACCCAAGGTATTAGTTTTTTCTATTAGAAAGTAATGTTTGGATTTAAAAGATATATGCAGTTTTTTTTTTAAATTTAAAGTTTGCTAAATGCTTACCAAAACCATTTATAATCCACCTCGTCTTCATTTTAACACCACTCCACCCCACCCCTCCCATTACTCATGCCATCTCCAATTTAACACACCTATTTCTTTACCATTACCTAGCTCTGCCAGCCGACGGAATGGTGCCAGCCGAATTGTGTGTTTTCCCCCTCAAACGGCTCAGTAGGGCAGGCAGTACAATGTCAGTTGACTTGCTAATTTACAAAATCTCCCTTTTTTTGTCGGATTGCATTCACCGCTCTTAATTTATTATTTCATTTTTAGCAATCAATTAAACTTGCTAATGGATGGATAGATCACATACTCTAGAGCAACATACACTAAATCAATCTCAACCTTCTCTATTTACCTTACCAACATCCTAACCATTAATCTCATTTTTCATGGACCTTGTCTATATAGCCTATGTTTGCATTGAATTTTTTCCTTTTTATGTTAAAGGCACTCCAAAACTGATTTTGAAAAGACTTCCATATCATTCGTAATTTATACCACAAGGTTTTTACTTGCGTTTTTTCGATGTGTGATGGTAAACAATTTACAAAGCTTCCATCATCCAGGTCAATGCAGTAGCCTCCTCTTCTTCCGCAAATCCAAAATAAAAGAATAAAACCCTAGCTCTTTCAATATATCAAACAATAACAAAAGAATTAGAAAAACACTTCAACTGCCCACCCTCGTTATTAATGTAAAAGATATGAATTTCTATAAACATTATAGAGAATCTTACTTCGAAATTGTTAATCAACTTAAGCAATTGCTTCTTTGCAAACCTTCCTTACCACATCTTTAATTTTTATTGATTGAAAAAAGATTTCAAATTAAATTGTCTAAGATCCAAGTATACTAAGATCGAAAAAATTATTAAATTAAATACTATTTTCTAATAAAATTTCGAACCAATATAAATTTGTGGAGAAAAACATTAGAGTTATATGAGATTTGAGTTTGTCATTTTGTTTAACATTATATTTTTAAGAAGATAAAAGAATGGATGCTTTATTTCTTAAACAAATTAAGAAAATGAGAGATGAGTATATAAATAGTGTGATGAGTGTTTCACAAAATATTGGTGGGTACAAAAAAAAGGTGGGTGAGAGAAGGAGAAAAGTTAGTATATATAGTGCATCTTTAATTATTTCCCCTTACGGATTTTATAATTTTCGTTGATTTCCTCCCAAAAAAAATCCTCTTGTCAGTTTTAGTTCTTGCTTTAACAATTTCCAATTTATAAGGGAGATTGAGAATGAAATAGTAACTAAGGCTCATTTTGTTTAAAATGCTAAATTTTAAATTCTAATTGCTGAACTTTGAGGTTTGAATGTTGGTTGTTGAATGCTGCATTTGTAATAATCACTAATTTTTTTTTTGCATTCAGCATTCAGAAAAAAAAATAAGTATGAAAAAAATTATGAATAATTTTTTCTGAATATATGACTTTATCAGAACACTGATAAAAAACAAACAACGTAAAAAGTTCTGATTTATACATCATAAGTTGGATTCAAAACTTCGAATAAAAAACAAACAAATCCTAAATAGCAAGGGAAACCAAATACTAAATGGCCCTTCATAACAATAATTATATTTTAGAAAAAGTTGTATCACTCTTAATCATTTTTCAAATCATTTTAACAATCCTTGATTATTTTAAGAGCAGGTGATTTGATGGGCTTAATTCTACTTCAGATAAAGTGATCGATGTCCTTTCAAATCACTTTCACATATTCTCTATGTAAAAAATCTTATTAATAATTAAATGAACAAGTGTAATTTTCGAAGCGCATTCAAAAAAGGGATAGAAAATTTGAATTGCCAAAAAAACCTGATATTATACACACACACCCCCCCAGCCCATTGGAAAATATTGATAACTAGTTTGAGAAAGCTATAATATATGGTTTTGAGAATTGTTTTTGACTAAAAATGAATTAGCATGTTCGATAGAAAAGGTTGGGTTTTTAAAATTACACAATCCTCCTAAATTTTTTTTATAACAAAAGTTATACTTAATTTAAGCAGAGAACTCATAGACGATCGTCCTAATTTATTGCTTCTCGATCGAAGTAGTGTTTCTCTATATGCTTTCCATCCATCATCTTGAGAACAACATTCCCATGAATTGTTCATGTTATAATTATTTCATTGCACTTGATAATCAATCTTTGGAGTATTTTTAGGAAGTAAGTTTAGTGGATTAATTTTGAAATTCTTTTAAATCCAATGTAAAGCATTTACCACTTTACCTGCACTCATTGATTATGAATTATCAATTTATTACATAAAGTTTTATGTTTGCTAGCATATGAGTGCTAAACAATTTCCTTATTATTATTCATGTGGCACCTTTTGAAAATTAAATTTGTGTCGTTATTACTATATCAGTTTCTCGATTTATACAATAAATGTCAAACTAGGTTTAACTCTACGTTTTTTAATTTGGTATTGAAATATAAATGTTGCTTAAATGGGAGTGAACTGAAATTTAAAACTCATAACAGCCACCTACGAAGGTTAAATAATTTAAGCCACAATAGACCTTTAGATTTTGCTCAACATCTGAATGTAGAAAACATATGGTTAACTTTCCTCATTTAGAAGAAATATAAGTATAAGGAATTCTTGGAAATCCTAGAAAATCTATTCACATTTAGTCCATGATAGATGGACAAAACTTCATATTGCTTTTATTACTAAGAGATAGCCTATTAGTATTTGATTTTTGTGTTTATTTCGAATATAAACAAAATGCTTCCACTTTACATTGTCACTTCCACATGTGATTAAAAAATAAAACATGGTTGACAGATTCAAGATAGTTACATGTTGTGAAATATATGTCAATTCATTTTGTTTCATCAAATTCCAAGTTTTATATGATTCTCATAGACTAACCAGACAGAATTTTTTCAGTAAGATTTCATGCTTAAGAAAAAATTCAACATAATTGTTAAGGAGCGTTATACCTCTAAACAAATAGCGGCTTGTCCCAATGAAAGCCTTTTATGTTAAAAGTAAAAGAAGTCTTATCCCTTTCTTTCCTTTTTTGCACCTTATATCTTTCTTAGGTGGCAACATGAGTACGTAAAAGGTAGGATCTTATTGACTTTTTATGCAATGAAATTGTAATTTCATGAACTTAATTTTAATTCATCATTTAAAGATGATAGAAGACTTTAAATTATAAAGCTTAGTTAAAACGTAGTGTATTAAGCTGTGTTAAGGTGAAATATTGCTATAGAATAAGAATCAACTCATTTTTAAAAGAAGACATTCCATACGCATATGACTACTTTATAAAACTTCACTTTTTAACTGGCATTGCCTTCGGCATCCCTATTGTGCGACCAAGGTAATAATTTTGAGCTTGGTAAGTCTCCACGACGCGATGATCAAATGAACAAGTCTTTAGGGATCAATTCACCAATTTATGGTTAATACACAATTATTAGCAATTATGGTTTCATGCAGGTGAGTTGCACCCTATAATTGAAATGGAGGATGAGTTTGATTCACCCTTGTGGAATTGCAACTTATTGTCCCTTAATTGTTTTATGTTTGTTGCCAGTCTTACTATGCATGATAATTGATGTCATGCTCAACTCCTGTAGCTTAATCGCATTTTAGGGTTGCACACTTGGTTCTGGAAACTAAATGCAATAGTTGTGCTAGTTGCAAAATTTCAGTAATTAAGTTTACCAATTACGACACTAAATGTCTATGACCAGCCCGCACACGTGTCGATGTTCCCGAAGGCACATGCCGATGCTAGAATCCGTGAAAGTGCCAAAATGACGTGATCTTTACATCTTATTTCTCAATTATGTAAATCAGAAGAAAAAAATAATTAGTAAAAATTTATAAAAATAGAAGTAAAATAGTAAAATGGAAGAAAAAAGAAAGGCATGCCATTATTAACATAAAATATTGGTTTCATAACAATATATAAAAATCTACAACCTTAGGTTTGACACTGTTTTCAACAACAATGTTACAAATACAAAAACATAGAATGTGACTTGTATTGACGAATGAAAAAGATTACAAACTTAAGTTCAAGATCATTTTCATCACTAATGTCACTGACATAAAAACAAGAATGTGCCTTGTACTATTTTAATGTTAGTTGGTTTCTTTTATCCTTAAAAATGATTGCATCAAATATCTTTATTTTTTCTAAATGCCTTTATAAAGGTGTAAGCCAAATACATTTAGGTGTTTTGAAAATTCAAAATTCGAAAACACTTAAAAAAAATTAAAATTTAAACAAATCTTAATTGTATAATGCATCTTAAACAGGAGAATTTTTGCGTAAGCTTTCTAAAAGTAACTAATTGCAGATTTAGACTACATTTCAAACTTTTGAAATAGATGTGGTTATAAAGTTTCAAAATTATCACAGATACATTTAGGGAATGTAGGTGTTAATTTTGAAAGCCTTATTATTTGCAATACAATATATAATGAAAATTACCCAAAGCCAAAATACGTTTATTTCACATTTCTGCTACCTTAAAATTACCTAGTCACATGGTGAACAATTACCGATTGAATGAATGGACGGTCAAATTTAATATGTCACTTATTTTGAGTTGAAATGCATAATTTTAAATGCCAACAAACTATCATGCAAAACATTATACAAAGAAGCATTAGAGTAATAAGTCTGGTATTTCAAGAAATTTTGGGTAATTTTAAAAGAAAAATATAGTGCGAATAGTAATGTTTAATTTTAATTTCTTGCTGAGCATATATAAAATATGCAACAAAGAAAATATATAACAATAACATTGTAGATTGGTAAGTAAACTATTATTTATGTAGAATATTTTGTGTAAGAGGTCATGCGTTCATTTCATGCATAAACATTTTTGTTTTAGTTTTTAAGGTTAACTCGTAAGTTATATAATAATCGGTACTATATTATTATTAAAGAATATTGCGTGATATCCATTACAATATTCCTCTTTATTGGAAACACGTCATGGTTATTAAAAATGAATATTTTAATACAACATTCTTCTTAAATGTTTTAAACAATTATTTCATGCTTATACACTTTTAACAAAAGGAGTTAGTATGCCCAAGGTCTTGTTTTCAATTACATGCTTTGACATATTATTTGGTTTGAATTCTCACTTTAAATTATTCAATTATTTTATATACTAATAAATAGCACGTCACGATAAAAGAATAAAGTGTCATATATATATATATATATATATATATATATATATATATATATAAACCGGAAACCCTAGCTGGCCGCCATCCCTAGCTGGCGGTCGAATTTTCTTCTCGTTTGTCCTATCGCTTCCCATCTTCTCCGTCTGTCTCACCTCTCGCCCCCACTATTTGACATGGCCGCATCCACCTCGATCAGTAAGCAGACATCCCTACCCCCTGATCCGCCGCCCTACCATTCAGCTCACCCTCCTAGCTTTGAACCACACAATCTGGAACGAAGGACCCCCATCTATGATGATGGATTCACTCCTGTGCTGTCGCGTAAATGAAGGAGGCAATCCAAGCCGATCCCCATCAACTGTCGTCCCAAGGAAGCGGCTACCTCAGATCGCCCCCTCCTCCTAGCAATCAAGGGTCCCCTTCGATCCACAAACAGAATCCAATCCCTCCTTTATCGCAGTCACAAGAGTACCCAGTGAATAACAAACATAACCCCCTTAAATGGAACTTTGCCTCCCCAATTAGTAAAGCGTGGAATGAGGTTTTAAGTCTCAACGTATTTCTATTTAAATTAAGTCTAAAATTGATGTTTTAATTTCATTTTATTCATTTTTATTTGAAGACTAACATAAAAATATTAATATCCTTATTTGCATAGGAAAAAGAGTCAAAACCTATGTTTTTTACAAGAGTTGTGGTTTGATTGATATGATTGACTAGATAGCGCCCGGGTAATCTTTTCTTACTTGAACAATGAGTAAATGAATACTTTTACTTTGACTCATCTGAATAATAAATAATAAATATGTTCTAGAGCTAGTAGATTGTAATTGGATATAATAGTTTTTTTTGGACTCATAAAAATAGTACAAATGATGTGTATAATAAAAAATATTTAATTCTGGATAAAATCTCAAATTAAGTTTTCAATCCGAAATCCAAATGAGGTGTTAATAAATAAGAAGAGATAAGTGTCAGATGAATATGAATGAGTTTTTTTTTCGTCTTATCCAAAAGCAGGTCCGATTACGCCTATTCCTAATCCTAAATAGAATGTAACAATGTAGGGATCCATATGGGAACATAGTATCTATTTACATACGCTCGAATGACTATTTGAAAAGTAGATCTAGGGCAAGATAGATAAATAATGTTTTTTAGAAGCATTGACTGTAAAACAACATGTTGACATAAGGAAAACAACATCAAACTTCTACACCTGGTAATTTTTACCATCATGGAGTACATCATAATAAAATATCAATAGTCTCACATAGTACATCATAATGAATCACAAACTAAAGTATTAATGTTTATACATGAATGTAGAGGCTATTAACGTTATAACTAGGTTTAATATCATTTATGTATTTGTTTTCAGTATGTGTATATGAATGTATGTAACAAATATTTTTTAAGTGGAAAACAAGAAAAAAATAACAATATTGAACTCTTAAATATATTTCCAACAAGGAAACATTAACTAGTGCCCATTGGACACATGGTCACAATGACTTAAAATGGAAAAGACAAAAGGAAAATTAAGGTAAAATACCATTGATACACCTTAAATTTCATTTTTACTTTCCTTTTCTTTCCTCAATCATTGACAGTTTCTTTCCAACGAATAAATCTATCAACCAAGCCACTGTGGTTATCTATTATGATTTGATTCTTGTGCATATCATAAATGCACAAGATCAATTTCAATTAAAATATGCTCATTCCACAAACACATTATTTACAATAAATTTGAACTAAGGATTAGACTTAGTAATTGGTTTTCGAAAAAGCTTTCGTTTGTTCTTCTGTAATGGTGGAAAAAGAAAAGCAAAATAGTTAGAATGTATTGAGTAATTCAAAACTCAAAATATCACTATAATGACAAGCAAAATGTGTTTATATAGTTTTGACAATACTCAAATTTAATTAGATATTTTATAGCTTATATTTGCCTTAATTGCTTTTCAAATAGTCTTACACATTACCTTTTTTACATCAGTTTGATCAATTCGAACCTTGAAAAAGATGCTCTTTTGATTGAATAAAAGTTTAATGCCACTAAGTTTCATATTTTTAAATGGATTTATTTTGATTATGTACATATACAGGCGGTTTCCAACTACATTTCAGACACACTAAGAGGTGCAAGTCTTGCTATTTCTAACCTTGTTGGACCTTTGGAAAAAATGCTGATGGCGAATCATCCTATAAGAAGTTTTTATTTCATGGTGGCAGGATCTCCAATGGTAATGCAATAGATGTAAAAAGTATAATAGTGCAATTTTGTTACAACTCACTTTTAAGCTTGCATTTGAGAAATATGTGCATGTTTCTGTTTCAGAGCCTTATAGTGACAGTTGTTAGCTATGCCGGAACACTGAAGGTAGCAGTAGGAGTTGAGAAGAATTTTATTGATTCTAAAGTTTTAGTTCATTGTGTAGAGGAATCGTTTCAGAAAATATTTAAAACAGTCGTTGGAAAGTGAACCGGTTGACATTTCGAAGATAAATCGTCCTTCATGAAAGTTTGCTATCTTTATCAAATTAATAATAGCATGTTGCAGATATATGTCAAGTATGTGTAATTAGTGTGATTATGAATATTATTTGTCTTCCAATGCACATATCTCATTATAGCTTGGGCTTTTTGTGATGACCGAGATTTTCGACTCTAAAAAATCGTCACTAATACGCCAACTGTATTGCATGCTGAACATTCAAGTGTCAAAAAAAATTATTGTTAAGGGTAAAAGAAAATGAAGACAGAACAAAATCTCACACGAATGAAATAACATATATTATTTCAATAACCTATATAGAAGAAAAATGTTTAAATACATATATCAGAGTCTATTCTAAGCTCAATCGGGATAGTTATAAATACATATCCTTACAAATGCTTAAATACAGCAAACACAGCGGAAAAGTAAACTATGTACATACATTGATGAAGATCTCTAGCTCTCCTTTGGAAACTCCTAGCATCTTTAGCTAATCCCAAAACTACTCAGATCTAGTATGAGTATTAAAAATGCGCAGATCATTTTGGCAAACAGCGTGAGAAACGCATATCATAAATATATATGACAATGTCATAGATTGAGTTTGATAAAAAGAATAGTATCTCATAAGGCAACGCTGTACATAAACATGGAAGGGTTTTTACCTTATGATAAGTAAAATGTTTTTATCAAATCATTTGATATTATTTCTAATGACATTCTATGAAAACCCTTTTAAATAACATATTAATCATAGCCGAAATTGTTAGATTAATTAAATTCTAGCATATTAGGTTGAACATATTGGAGAATGGATTTCCAATAATGAAAATGTAAGGCACTACCTTCCATACAGTACATCTATAGAGGAATGTATCGAGATACAAGCCCATTGCTGTTTACAATATAGAACTGACCTACCTCTACCATAAATAGTACCGAATATGTCATCACTTTGGTTATTCTCCACCTATCCGTAACGACCCTGAAATTTCGATCCCGAAAATTCCAGATAGTTAGGAAAAGAAGAAAAGAGAAAGAAGAAGAAACAGAAACAAGTCACAGAAACCTCACATTCACAACGGATCAAAATATAATATCTCATAAAATAACAGTTATACAAAGGAATACTATATCGGTTAATATTCATTAATACATCAGAGTTACAACATTTACACAAACTAAGGACAGTTAAAATAACTTGTCCAAAAACAATTCAATAATATCAAAGAGGATTACACTCCATATGATCCTGCCATCCAGCTCGTCCCCCTTGAGCTCCAAAACGTCCTTACCTGAAAGGCTGTAATACTTGGTCTGACCAGAGCATTACATCAAAGTAACACCCGGGTCAAGCTAGAAACCAGCGTGAGTAAACCCATCTAACATGAATGACAAAAGCATATAACTTATACATATAACCCGGGTAACTTGTACTTCACTACGAGTTCTTAATTTGTTATAGACAACACTTATTTCACACATCTATATCTATGTACCTCTACATAGTTTTAAAAGGGTTTAATAACTCAAATCATTTCATTTCAGCCTATTGATTCCACATATCAAATCTATAAGGTATTTATAGAAGATTTCAAATCGAAGTGATTTCGGGTATTTACCGATACCTGACTCCGGTCTCTTCGAAATCGATACCATCTTAATCCAAGTTATTCAAGTGATTACAATTCGATTAAATCCAGGATGTCACTTTTACACACCAATTCATTATAGATAGATAGCCATATTCCCACTGTTCAACCCAATCATATCATATCACAAAACATCACAATCTCAGTATCAGAGATTTCAGACAAACTAAAGTATTATACTCAAGTTATCATCTATAGGCAAGATAAATAATCAAACCATTCTTAATTAATTTAATTTAATCTCCAATTAAAATTAAATTAATTATCTTTAATCCTGCTTAATTACGTTTGGTTAACTATAAACCATTGTTTAAATTAATTACATTGATTAATTAACCTTAATTAATCACATTAGCCTTGATAAATTAAATCATTTCCAGTGATTAACTACCCTTTAATCACTAACATAAATTAATTACACTTAACTTAATCACATTACTTAATCCTTTAATTAATTACACCCAGTAATTAATTCTTAATTACTTCCATTAACTAATCTCTTTAATTACTTACTATCAACTAATTACTCTCTACATTAACTACACTCCGTAATTAACACCCAATTAATTACATAAATAATTATTCTTTAATTAATTACACAGATTAATTTCTCTCTATCCACTTACATTAATTAACCTTTTATTTTCAATAATTTCATTAGTTAATGATCCTCTAATTAATTTCATAACTTAATTATATTTTTAAAATTAACTGCATTTAACAAGTAATCATATCGATTACCTCGATTTATCACATGCGGTAATTAACTACTCTTAATTACTTTAATTAACTTAGGATAATCCATCGTCTTAATTTAAAAAACTGATCTTTAATCAATTACTTTAATTAATCAGTCCATTAACAGATTACAGTGAGTAATTAATCCATTTAAAAATGAGCCGCTACGAATTTAATTAGAGCCTAAATTTTTTTCTTAAAACTGTTTATATTTAGCTTTAAACTATTTAAATTTTTTAGCTTCGGGTCCAATCCGTATAGTTATCGAGACTTGACACGAGAAATATCATCTTCCCTTTTTTTCCTTCTTTCAAACTTAATTCTAGTTAAAGTTTAAACCAGGAAACTACCCACATGAAAAACCCGAAGTCTCACTCGAGCGAATCACCTGAATCTCCTAGTATCCCTTCGAGATATTCTCCGAAACATATCTTCTTCCCAATTCTTCAACATCACCTTGTACACTGACAACTCGCACATACATCACCGGTTCTGATCACCTCCGACCTTCGCTCTAATTTCCCAAGTCATGGACGACGTGCCGAGCTGCTCTGATCACCCAGACAAGTCCAAAATCTTCCAATTCGAAATCTGTAACTCGAGCTCAAAACTAGGCCAGAACCCATCGACGATCGTCGATCCTCCTAGCCAGTATTTTACAACGGAGGCCTTGAAATTACGTCAGCACCACCACCAGAGATCACCCTTTCCTTTCCCCTCCTACCGCAACCACCAAACATCCTCTTGACGCTGCAGTTCAACGGAACCCGCACATCATCAAAACTGCAACTCAAACCCTACTTCCTCTTCTCCTCGCCGCTATGGTGATCGTAAAAATGCATCTCCATTTTTCTCGTGACCGTCCACCCTCAGGCATTCCTCGACAACAACCATCACGACTAATTCCATGTCGATCGCCGGATTTTGCTCAAAAATTCTTTTCTGGTTAACCAAGAATTTCTCACGGTATTCCAAATTAAAAACCATGATTTTTTATTTTAAAATCAAGTTTTCCAGAGAAGATTTAAGTTATATAATTTGAACGACAAATTAAAATGTTTAGGTTTTTGATATATTTCAAAAATCTGCTATATTTTCTTAATTTCAGAAAATTCCCATGCCATTATGCTTAAACCCATTTTTACATCTTAATTTATATATAAACAAACATATTTTGTTTGAAATCCGAGACCTAACAGTAATTAGTTAAGGTGATTTTGAATTTTTAAAGCTAAATCCACCCCTGTATCTCTAAACAGAGATGAATGGGTACATAACAGACATGCATCAATTATAGCTTCAGACTTCAAAGATTTACTTCACGCATCTAAGTTTAAATGAATTAAAATTTGGTTTGTTCACATACAAACAGTTCTTACTCAGAATTAAAGGCCTAAAATTCATTTGAGAGGAAGATTTTAATTATTGAATCAGGTTTCAAACCTGTAATATTTAAAACAGAAGCTTGCTAACCTATCCCAGACTTGAACACTGATACTTCACACGTATATATACATAAAATTATTTCTTTAACATCATGCACACATGATTCATATCATATTTTCAAGGATTCACCAAATGCTAATTCAAGCAATTTCAGTTTTTTAAGAGTTTTACTCACCTGAAAGAAGATGAACGGAGAGCCTTGATTTTTGGAACAGGAAAGCTTTATTTGAACTTGAATTGCAGAGAAAATGCTTAGATCTTTAAAACTGAGTTTCTTCTTTGCTTTTGATTTAAAAACATGAATGCTTGTTACTGAATCTTGCATATATGCTATTGAAATTTGTTTGAGGATGACTCAGATTCAAAACAGCGAAAAATGCTTGCAGGCTTTAGATTCATCTCAGTTTTGAAGAGGATGATCACTAGACTTGTTTTTGATAATGAAAATGAATTATAAGCTTTTGATTTTAAGGATGACAGGTTATTGATTTGAACATGATCTCTGGTTTAAGAATTAAATTTAGGCTTTTGTTGATTGATAAGATCTGGTTTTTGGTATTAAAGAAAAGAAAAATGAGAGATGAAGAAGGGAAATGGATCTTGAGAAAGTGGAAGTGAATTTGCCGCCTAATTCTTAAACATTAAATCCGTATATTTTAATTAGAATGCACTAATGCCACTTGTTAACCATGCATAAAATCTTAGTTACAAATGTTAATATTTATCTTAAATTTCTCTTATGTTTTATTTGTATGTTTATAGCAATATGTATTATCAATTTGGTTTTTACATTTATTATTTTGCATATGAATATATCTTTCATTTGAAATTTCATGTATATATATGTTTTAATGCATATACTCTTATAATGTGTCCAATTTAGTTTTTTTATTGTTTGACAAATGTTAAAAATATCAATTTTATGTTTATATCTTTTTCATTTCTTAAATTACTAAATTTTACATCTACACATGTTTAAATGTTTTATATTTTAAATACCTATAAAAATTTCAAACTATTTTTATTTACATATAAAGCTTAAAAAGGAAATATATAATTTTTTTATTTGATTCTTATTTTAACCGTTATACATTTTAGATAATAAAAATCCATATTTTATACATTTCCTTATATATATTTATATTAAAATTAGAAAAATAATTTTTTTTTCATTTCAACTATAGAGTTTTAATTCCAATTTATTCTTATGACATTTTCAATTGAATTTTAAATCCAAATTCTATTTAAAAATCTATTTTTTTAAATATATATCAAATTAATACCTATTTTATTTGTTTAAATTACAAATTTTTATTTTAAAACTTTTAATCCTGTTAATTATCCAATTAACGGATGTCCAAAAACTTGGGTTATCACATTCCTCCCCCCTTAGAACCTTTTCGTCCTCGAAAAGGAACGAAGCCATAACTTATTTAATGCTTAAAACCAATTAAATCACTTTTTGATAATTTTAAAACACTTTAAAATCTATATAATATTTCCAAAATATTTTTTATAAAAATATCATTTTATAACTCGATGTTTCAACAAATCCGTCCTCGTTCTCACAGAAATTTGGTCATACATTGATCAGGCGTAGGACTGAAAATCTATAAGTACTTAGTAGACCCATCTTCAACATCCAATGAAAATACTTTTGGAAAATAATTTTATTGGAAATATAGAAAATCATTTATTTTGAAAATAGAGAAATGGTAAGAATGCTTTGGAAATCATCGCCACCATCCACGGTCGTAGTTAACCCGATGGTTACGTTGCCTTCCTGGCAAAATACATAGATAACTGTATGCCTTCGCGCCCCTCGATTACGCCATGGAACCCGCTGCAGATCGCAGCTACAACTAGGGTTACGTTGCTATCATAGCAAAAACCCATATAACTGTAGGCCTCAGCGCCCTCGAATTCCGCTGCCAAAAATGAAACTTCTCCACTCCCACATAGGTCGCAGTCTACCAATATAAAATCAAATGTAGACTGTTGGCTTTCAGCAGCACACACCACTTTCGCTATGTTACCATAGGTCGCAGTCTATCGATATAAAATCAAACGTAGACTGTTGGCTCTCAGCGGCACACGACTTCCGCTATGGTCTGTAGTAGATCGCAGTGGCATCAAGTTTCACCGTCGTCACAGCATAACCTAAATAACTCTGTAGGCCTCAGCGCTCTCGACTTTTGCTACACACTATACAAAATCCTCAGGAACTAGTTTTGTTCGGACTCCTCACAGGATCAACTTTAGAACCTCCCTCTTTCAGGCTCAAGGCAGTACCAACCTATGGTACTCTTGAGACTTTCATTTCAAGGGAGCGTCTTTTTCTCCAGAGCCATTTTCAAAACACTTATACTATACTCTTATAGTATCTTCCAAATCATACACCTAGTATGAATCTCAAATAAATCTCCTTTCTCAAAATCGATTATCCCAAAATCGATAATTCTCAAATTAGGCTTTCCAAATTCCAATATTAATTTTACCCAAAAATCAAAAGCCTTTCCAAATCCAAAGGTTCAAAAAGCCTTTCTCAAAATCATTCTCATAAGATCCTTTATATATATATATATATATATATATATAATTTAAAAAACTTTTGGATCACTTCAAACTTGTATAAATTCCCTTTTTATGCTTCAAATACTTTCAAAAAATCATTTCTTCTGGCAAAAGATTTAACAAGAGGATATTTATCTTATATAAAAAAGATATATAACTTTGTTTATTCCAAGTCAAATATTCTGATTTCTCATTGCTTTTCTTTATAAAGTGAACCCTTAATCATAGAAATATCTGATTTCCATTTTACTTCATTGTATATTTCACAAAATATACTTTCATTTCAAAAACCATTTCACAATTATTATCCACAAATTCCCAGTAACAATTTTATTCAAACCCGTATGACTTACACATATCATCTGTACGCTACACCAATCTGATCGCTCACTCGATCACATAATTTCACTTCTGAACTAGTGTCGTCCACCCAACTTCCTAGTGCGGACTCAGATCTAGTTTCTTGATCAGAAACCGTCATTCTCCTTGCATAATCACAACTATGATAGAGAATTTCCAGAACCAATCAACAATCCACATCTAGGTTCGCCGTCGAAATTCGAGTGAAAAATCCCAACTCGGATCGATATAACTACCTCGAAATTCTGTGCTCGAATCTGGATCAAATCACTATGCGAATAGAATAATATACGTACATCCTACGTATTTATCTTTATTGCTTATTAGCCAAACCAATTCTCCTTTTCTATTTACATTCACTTTAATTTCTATCCACTTATTCACAATTGCTTCAATTCCATTTGGATTATCACTTTAATCCTTATCTCAATTGGTAATTAATCACAAATAGTTTGCACTCTGACCATTTTAAAATTAGAAAATAGCATGAACAATTAAAAATAGACAAGTAGTTGAAAAATAATTATTAGTTTGTAAAATAGCTGTAAAATAGTTATGTAATTGTAAAATAGTTGGATAATAGTCAAATCGTTATAGAAAATTTTAAATAATTGCAAAATAATTGTAAAAAAGTGATTAGTTATAAAGTAGTTGAAAAATAAGAATTACTTTATAAAACAGTTAAAGGATTGTTAAATGGTTCCAAAAATAATTATAAAATAAGTATATAATAATTTGGCTTTAAAAGATAGATTGTATGGTAAGTAGCTTGGAAAAATAAGTTTATATTAAAACAATTTATTTTGAAAATAGTCCAGAGTCAAACTGTTCAATTTCCAACCTCCATTTGCAATCAATTGCCTATTTCCAATTTAAATTTTCACCCTCATTTGAATTTACTCAATTCCAATTTAAATAACTTCAATTTCCATTGAAATTGATTTAACCCCAATTCAAGTTGAATTAATCCTCAATTTCTTTCCAAATTCAAATCAAATTCCATTTGATTTTAAACCTATTCAACTTTGATTACCATTCCAAATTATTCAAATAAATTCAAATTGAACCAATTTCAATTCATATCAATTCTAGTTTGAATTAATCCCAATTTCCATTTGAATTTGAACTCATTCTACTTCAATTTCATCTTAGAGATTATTAACAACAACATGATGGTATTATTCAAATTACATAAAACATCCATCCATTTCCAATTTTAAACATTACATTAATAATCTTCCCACTTAAAAGTTCAAAAACTTATTACTTTGGGTATCACATCTCATTCCAAATTTAAAACTCAACATTTAGAGTTTATTTCAAACCATTTGTGATATTACGTATATTCCTCATATATACATACTATTTTTTTTACACACTAAGTATTTTTTAAATTTTAAACCACCTTTGGTGTTAATTCAAAACAAATTCCTTTAAATTTTTAAACAATTCTTGTTTGAAACAGGACCCTACATTCAAATAATTAAATAACATTCTTTATTATTTCTTCATCACTTTGAAACAATTTTCAAATTCTAGACCCAAATTTAAAACTTCACAATTTAGATCATCTTTAATTCCAATTTATAAGTCATACTTACCCAAACGTTTTACTTCCTTAAAACATTTCATTATTAGATACAACAGCCATTTATGATAATAACCAGATTTGTCATATCTGGAAACCAATTCATTATTATCTTATTCTGAAACTTTTTCCCAAATTCAAGATTTTAATTTCGATTTGAATCCATTTCAGACTTATCCTTACCAAATTTAAGTTTGGTTGTATTTCTCTTTCCACTTAATTTAATTCCAATATTTTAACAACTAATTACCTTAATATTTATTAGAAAGAAATATTTCTTTATATATCAAAATACATTTTATATAAAATCATGTAAAATCTTTATATAAGAAAATAACAAGTACGCTCTCATATTTATACACACACACACACACACACACCCACACCCACCCCCAACTCATTCTAAGGTACCATTGACACTATCCTTAATGAGTAATCCCACCAGAGCCAAGATTCTCGCTTAACCTTCTGCTCTGATACCAAATGTAACGACCCGGAAATTTCGATCCCGAAAATTCCAGATAGCTAGGAAAAGAAGAAAAGAGAAAGAAGAAGAAACAAAAACAAGTCACAGAAACCTCACATTCGCAGCGGATCAAAATATAATATGCGTCATAAAATAACAGATATACAAAGGAAAACTGTATCGGTTAATATTCATTAATACATCAGAGTTACAACATTTACACAAACATAGGACAGTCAAAATAACTTGTCCAGAAACAATTCAACAATATCAAAGAGATTACACTCCATACGATCCTGCCATCCAGCTCGCCCCTCCCTTGAGCTCCAGAACATCATTACCTAAAAGGCTGCAATACTCGGTCTGACCCGAGCATTACATCAAAGTAATACTTGGGTCAGGCTGGAAATCAGCGTGAGTAAACCCATCTAACAGGAATGACAAAAGCATATAACTTATATATATAACCCGGGTAACTTGTACTTCACTACGAGTTCTTAATTTGTTATAGACAACACTTATTTCACACATCTATATCTATGTACCTCTACATAGTTTTAAAAGGGTTTAATTACTCAAGTCATTTCATTTCAGCCTATTGATTCCACATATCAAATCTATAAGGTATTTATAGAAGATTTCAAATCGAAGTGATTTCGGGTATTTACTGATATCCGACTCCAGTCTCTTCGAAATCGATACCATCTTAATCCAAGTTATTCAAGTGACTATAATTCAATTAAATCCAGGATGTCACATTGACACAGCAATTCATTATAGACAGATAGCCATATTTCCACTGTTCAACCCAAGCATATCATACAAAACATCACAATCTCAGTATCAGAGATTTCAAACAAACTAAAGTATTCAATTCAAGTTATCATCTATAGGCAAGATAAATAATCAAACCATTCTTAATTAATTTAATTTAATCTCCCATTAAATTTAAATTAATTATCTTTTATCCTGCTTAATTAACTTTGGTTAATTATAAACCCTTGCTTAAATTAATTACATTGATTAATTAACCTTAATTAATCACATTAACCTTGATAAATTAAATCATTTCCAGTGATTAACTACCCTTTAATCACTTACATAAATTAGTTACACTTAACTTGATCACATTAATTAATCCTTTAATTAATGACACCCAGTAATTAATTCTTAATTACTTCCATTAAGTAATCTCTATAATTACTTACCATTAACTAACTACTACCTATATAAGTTACATTCAGTAATTAACCCCCAATTAATTACATAAAGTCATTATTCTTTAATTAATGACACAAATTAATTTCTCTCTATCCACTTACATTAATTAACCTTTTATTTTCAATAATTTCTTTATTTAATGATCCTCTAATTATTTTCATAACTTAATTTTTTTTAATTAACTACATTTAACAAGTGATCATATCGATTACCTTGATTTATCACATGCAGTAATTAACTACTTTGAATTACTTTAATTAACTTAGGATAATCCATCGTCTTAATTACATTAAAAAAAACTAATCTTTAATCAATTACTCTAATTAATCAATCCATTAACAAATTACACCGAGTAATTAATCCATTTTAAAATGAGCCGCTGCAAATTTAATTAGAGCCTAAAATTTTGCTTAAAACTGTTTATATTTAGCTTTAAACTATTTAAAAACTTTAGCTTCGGGTCCAACCCGTATAGTTCTCGAGACTTCACCTGAGAAAGATGATCTTCCCTTTTTTCTTCTTCTTTCAAACTTAATTCTAGTTAAAGTTTAAACCAGGAAGCTACCCACATGAGAAACCCGAAGTCTCACTCGAGCGAATCACCTGAATCTCCTAGTATCCCTTCGAGATAATCACCAAAACACATCTTCTTCCCAATTCTTCAACATCACCATGCACACTGACAACTCGTGCACATACACCATCGGCTCTGATCACCTTCGACCTTCGCTCCAATTGCCCAAGTCATCGACGACGTGTCGAGCTGCTCTGACCACCCAGACAAGTCCAAAAGCTTCCAATTCGAAATCTGTAACTCGAGCTCAAAACTAGGTCAAAACCCATCGGCGATCGTCGCTCCTCCTAGCCACCACTGTACACCGGAGGCCTTGAAATTACGTCAGCACCACTGCCAGAGATCACCCTTTCCTTTCCCCACCTACCACAACCACCAAACATCCTCTTGACGCCGTAGTTCAACGTAACTCACACATCGTCAAAACTTCAACTCAAACCCTACTTCCTCTTCTCTCGCCGCTATGGTGATCGTAAAAATGCATCTCCATTTTTCTCATGATCGTCCACCCTCAGGCATCCTCGACAACAACCATCTCGACTAATTCCATGCCGATCGCCAGATTTTTCTCAAAAATGCTTTTCTGATTAACCAAGAATTTCTCACTGTATTCCAAACTAAAAACCATGATTTTTATTTTTAAAATCAAGTTTTCCAGAGAAGATTTAAGTTATATAATTTGAACAATAAATTAAAATGTTTGGGTTTTTGACATATTTCAAAAATCGGCTGTATTTTCTTAATTTCAGAAAATTCCCAAGCTTATTATGCTTAAACCTGTTTTTACATCCTAATTTATATATAAACAAACATATTTTGTTTGAAATCTGAGACCTAGTAGTAATTAGTTAAGGTGATTTTGAATTTTTAAAGCTAAATCCGCCCCGGTATCTGTAAACAGAGGTGAATGGTTACATGACAGACATGCATCAATTATTGCTTCAGACTTCAAGGATTTACTTCATGCATCCAAGTTTAAATGAGTTAAAATTTGGTTTGTTCATATACAGATAATTCTTACTCAGAAATGAAGGCCTAAAATTCATTTGAGAGGAAGATTTTAATTATTGAATCAGGTTTCAAACCTATAATATTTAAAACAGAAGCTTGCTAACCTGTCCTAGACTTGAACACTGATACTTCACACATATATATACATAAAATTAGTTCATTAACATCATGCACACATGATTCATATCATATTTTCAAGCATTCACCAAATGCTAATTCAAGAAATTTCAGTTTTTTAAGAGTTTTACTCACCTGAAAGAAGATGAACAGAGAGCCTTGATTTTTTAAACAGGAAAGCTTTTTTTGAACTTGAATTGCAAAGAAAATGATTAGATCTTCAAAACTGAGTTGCTTCTTTGCTTTTGATTTAAAAACTTGAATGCTTGTTACTGAATTTTGCATGTATGCTATTGAAATTTGTTTGAGGATGACTCAGATTCAAAACAGCGAAAAATGCTTGCAGGCTTTAGATTCATCTCAGTTTTGAAGAGGATGATTACCAGACTTGTTTTTGATAATGAAAATGAATTACAAGCTTTTGATTTTGAGGATGACAGGCTATTTATTTGAACATAATCTCTGGTTTAAGAATTAAATTTAGGCTTTTATTGTTTGATAAATTCTGGTTTTTGGTATTAAAGAAAAGAAAAATGAGAAATGAAGAAAGAAAATGGCTATTGAGAAAGTAGAAATGAATTTGCAACCTAATTCTTGAACATTAAATCCATATATTTTCATTAGAAAGCACTAATGCCACTTGTTAACAATTCATAAAATCTTAGTTACAGATGTTAATATTTATCTTAAATTTCTCTTATGTTTTATTTATATATTTATATTAATATGTATTATCAATTTTGTTTTTACATTTATTATTTTGCATATGAATATATCTTTCATTTGAAATTTCATGTGTATATATGTTTTAATGCATATACTCCTATAATGTGTCCAATTTAGTTTTTTTATTGTTTGACAAATGTTAAAAATATCAATTTTATGTTTAAATCCTTTTCATTTCTTAAATTACTAAATTTTACATCTATATATGTTTAAATTTTTTATATTTGAAATACCTATAAAATTTTCAAATTATTTTTATTTATATATAAAGCTTAAAAAGGAAATTTTTTTTTGTTTGATTCTTATTTTAACTATTATACATTTTAGATAATAGAAATTCATATTTTATACATTTCCTTGTATTTATTTATATTAAAATTAGAAAAACAAATTTTATTCATTGCAACTATAGAGTTTTAATTCCAATTTATTCTTACGACATTTTCAATTCAATTTTAAATCCAAATTCTATTTAAAAATCTATTTTTATAAATATATAACAAACTAATACTTATTTTATTTGTTCGAATTACAAATTTATATTTTAAAACTTTTTAATACTGTTAATTATCCAATTAACAGATGTCCAAAAATTTGGGTTATCACACTATACGTGGCCACGACGTACATAAAAAAACCCAAAATATAGTGGGTTATCTAGAAAGTTGATGAACATCTCCTAATGGGAATGACCCACTTAGCCCTGTCGCATCTACCCCTATATGTGAGTCACAAGGTCAATGACAAGTAGTCCTACATTATGAAGATCTCTGTCTTAAAAAATATTGCCTTTAACATATCTTCACTTACGAATGTGTACATTGGTTTAGAGTGTTTTTCGAATAGGAATCAATGAAATCCGCTCCCAGTCTCTTCGAAGTCTCTTCGAACCAATTATAGATAAAATTATGTGTGTGTGTGTGTATATATACACAAATGTTAAGCCTCTTTCCTTAAATCCTCTTTTCTTCTTTTACTCAAAATATTATTTAACTTTGAAGATATCTTTTTATCCTATAAAATATCTTTTTTGAGATTTATCTATCTTTAAACATTTTTTGATTCGGGATATTCACAATTATTAAACCTCTTTTTAACTTTGGAATACCAAATCAATTCATTTTAATTACTTAAGGAAAACATTTCCAAATTCTATTATTAGCATAATCAATAAAGATTTCATTTTTCCGAAACATATTTTAAATGGGTCAAAAACAATATTATTCAGGACATCATTTACTATAAACTAAAATCACTTAGTATTGAGTAAAAAGGAATTCATAGATTTTAGATTAAGTATACACAATACTAATTTATGTATTCAAACTATACTATTCATGGAATAACGGTGAAATCACCTTCTAGATTCGCGCAAACAGTACAAGTTCCCTCCTCAGAATTTAATATAGAATTCAAATAGAATGTTTTCTTTACCATTAAAACCCAATTTTAAGTCTTGTTTAACCTTTTTGTAAAACTCCAAATCTCTTTTCTTCTATCATAAGAAAGTGCGACCTGAGTAATTTCAAAAATATTCTATAAGAAAACCTAAGTTCAAATCATTTATTCAACGGTTACCAAATTCCATTACTAAATTGTAGGTGAATAATGATTTTAAAGCTCTATGGATTAAAACACCAATTTCCTTACATATATGCCCATTTTTATAATTCAAATTCCTTTTAAAATATTTTAACATGTTTATGGAATGTGATGGCCTGCAAAATCCGTATCCCTTGAGTCAACACTATTCTACATCAATCAACTCAAGATGAACAGAAATACAAACCATTTGGGTTGAAGAAGAAAGAGGTAGAAGAAGAAAATAGAAAACAACATCAGAATCTAACCATCGCAGCGGAATAAAATATAATAGATAATAAATGATCTTTACACAAGAACAAATACATTTTTTATACATTACATCATCAGGGTATACATAACACACAACTGGACTGTAATCATAACATGTCTTCACAATTTGAATACACAGTGGAATATTTTACACAAATACGGAAGTACCTATCGCTATCCAGCTCGTCCTCTGAGCTCCACGGCATCTTTTCCTATATCCTATAATTCTCAGTCTGACCCAAGCATTATCGTGAAATAATACCCGAGTCGGTCTGGAATACCAGCGTGAGAAAACACACTCAAATTGATTATTAAAGTTTCAAAAATTCTTTGAAAACAAAAGCATCTCGTAAGACCACGCCACAAATAAACATGTCGGGTTTTTACCTTACGATAGCTAAAACACTTTTTATTAAAATCCTCTGATATTATAATAGGGTCTATTTACAAATACTTATTAAAATTTCTGAAATTGTTACAAGATTAAATTCCAGCTACTAGCCACAAAGTGGGTAATACAAACAAAAATCGTAAAGGCACGTATGGAGAATGGATTTCCAACTAATGACTAGGCAATAGCGTACCACCTATCACAGTACGTGACCTAGATCACTGTACCGAGGATTACTCCCATTCCCCTGCAACACAAGACCGGGACTACCCCTTACTAGATAATCCCGAGTAAGATCACCCCACGGTTGGGATCAGCAACCGCACCACTAAGCCGAATAAAAGGGACATCTGGACAGGGATGACCTCACCTTAATAGGCGCTACCCACCTAGCCTTGCTGCATAACCCCTGATTTTCAGTCATTCCCAGTTATTGAGACTTGAGGCTAAGCGTTATTCTTTTAGAACGTTTCACTTAGAATGCTCACCGTCCACCTGACGATGTTCCGAAAGCATTCATCCATACATGTCCGTCTCGGGTTCGAATGGAACCGAAGGCACTACTCCTACTACATCCATTTTGGAATCAACCTCAGGATTAGTAGCGACTAGCCCTTGCACTTCATTGCTCCATCTTCGAATCCAAACTCGTTTTCCACAAAAACGTACAAACCGGATCGAAATGGTTTTCGTGAAATTAATCCCGATCCTGGTCTCTTCGAACCGATCAGCGCATTGGCTAATATTGATAGTCGGTTATTTAACTATCAATTAACATTCACAAACATCCATCAAACATAAATAATTTCACCAAATTATTTATTAATCTCAAAATATCTTCACAAGATATATTTCTGTTTTCAACCCTTTGAAAACAGTTTTCAAACCATTTTCCTCTCATGGAATACATTCCCCAAATATTTTCTACTTCCACTGAAATCGCCAAGTACAAATCTTTAGATTTTTAAAATAATTTTTAAACACACTTTAATCTAAAGTATCCTTTAAAACATTTAAATTAAAAACTACTTCAATACTTTATTAAAAATATATACTATAGGAATATTTGAAAATGAGGTTACTTTATAAAATATAAAACTAGATTTCTCTTTTAAAACAAAATAACAAGCCACCTTTAAATAATTACTACTAGAATAGATTTGAAAAATACTTACTTCGGAATTAAACAATTAGAAATAATAAGTTTTATATAACATATTTTCCAAACATCTTAAAACTTTTAACTTATACCTTCAAATTTGTTTTGAAAACGTACTTGGCTATCCTGGGAAATATACTTTTCTTTCACATCATTTAAAAATAAATCACTATTTATTTTAACAAAATTTTCCCATCCTTTTAATAAATTCGCATCGTGAATTTATTCTTCCAAATATCCACTGATATATTACTTCACTTTTATAAATTTCTTAGTCTCAACTCCCCTTTTAAAATTCCGATTCCAAACACTTGGATCAATTTCCAAATTGATTCCCAATTTACTCTATTTGAAATAAATTTCTTTACTTACTCAATTCATTTCAAAATCCATTAATTTCAGACTTTATTCCTTAATTATGATTTAAAATCTTTTAATTGAAAACACCAATTTTAGATTTTTCCCAAATTCCTTCTTTATTTTATTTTTTTCAATAATTTAAACCTTAAATTTAAAATAAATGCTTTATTCTTTAAAATAATAACAATTAAGTTTAAAATTCATTATCTTCCTATTTATTCAAAATCCCCTTTTCATACACGGAATTTATTTATTAAAATTTTAAAATCACTTTTATTCTTTCCCAATTCATTCTTAAATTCATTTAAATTCGCTATAATTATTTCACTTACAAATTCTCTTCTTTTATTTTCTTTTCAAAAATCCAATTCTATATATTTTGATAACTCAGTGTACCGAAATATATTTAAGTAAACCATGGCATTAAATATTCCAATTATCAATGATATTCATCACAGAATATCAAATATTCATAACATAGAATATAAAGCAATCTAAATAATTTTGAGGAATCCAGTTGGATCCCTCCAACCTGTTTCCATGCATCCACAGATGTTAGCATAATATATAATACCAATTCCACTTTGAGGTGGAATATCGCTGTATATGGGATTTTAAATATAATATCACCCACTATTATGCGGCGCATAGGGTCTCATCTGCTATATAATGCGGAAAATCAATCACTCCAATATATACTATATATCTCTATATAATATACCATATCAAATCAATTCAGTCATTCTACCAACTATTTAAATTTAAATATTACCCAGATAAGTGAGATTAACTCACCTTTAGTTTGTTTGTAGTCCACCTTCATTTTAGTTTTTTCTTCACAATTTTGACCTTGAATAAAAATTTATACAGTTTATTAATATTCGAATCAATCGAACAATTAAATTTCCATTTGATAAATTAATTAACCAATGATTTATTTTAAACTAATAATTTTATTTTAAACTAATTTCCCTTTTAAAAATTATTTTTAGTAAATAAAATAATGGAACAAGTTAATTATCATGTTAATCACATAATTCATTATCTTAAATATAAACTTGTAAGTTTAAAATGTGTATAGGTATATTTATTCTTTTTTTCCACTTGTAAATACATATATATACTTAAAAAAAATTGTAGATTTCAAAAATCTGATTTTACATAAACTTCACCATTTTAAAATTCCTAATACTTTGGTTTTAACTATCAATTTGGTTATAAATAAATTTTCTTTTAAATAAAATATTTGAACTAATTGAAAAATCACTTACCATTAAATAACTTAATTAGCTAATGCTTTAGTTTTAAACTAATTTCTCCTTAATAAAATATTTAACTAAAAATTACCTTCCAAAACTAAATTAAATAAATCACCTTGTATATTTTTTTATAACCCAATAGATTGTGTTTTTATTTTTCCTTATTTCACACTGCGTATAAAACAATCTATACGGGTTTAAAAATCCAATTTTTACAGGAATGTTAAACATTTAAAATCTTCCCGTATATACATTCAATTTAAATAGACATTTTCTTAAATTCGAAATAAAGAAGGAGATGTCATACCAAATCGTTAAACTTCACCGAACACAGGCATCGCGACCTCCTCCCTTAGCTCGCAAATGCACGAACCTCTGGCGAACAGACCTTCTCGCGAGCACAATTCCCTAACCCTAGCTGCTATCGCATCAAACTCGCCCTAATCTTTGGATGAGACTTCTGCCCTTGTGATACCATCACCAGCCTCAACCACTACAAGCTTTCGCGAGTGACGCGACTTTGACCACTCGATGTAGCCGAAACCCATGTCATGCGCCTCCTATCTCAACGCAATCGAACGCCTCCACTCGCGCGTACGCTTGCTCGCAAAACCCAACAACAACTTGTTCGAACGCGTGCGACTCTCCCCCTCAGCCTAGTCCAGATCAAAGAAATCCCCTCTTCTCTCGATTTCAATTCACTTGCGAAGGAAAAGGAGGAAAACGATAGTTCGAATAGAAGTGAGGATGGAAGATTTGCAATGAATAGCTCGGCCATTGTTTTTTTTTCTTTCTTGACTCTCGATTTTTAAAAGAATGAAAAGGATAAGGCATAGACGTGATATAAAATTGGGGAAGATTGTTGGAGAAGGTTACTGTTTATTTGATTTTGCTTTTATATATATATATATATATATATATATATATATATATATATATATATATATTGCAAAATATCTCAAATTATATATTGTAAAAATTTGAACTCCTATTTAGATGTGCCGGTAGGCGTTTCCAATGTTATACCCCTATTCCGAACGCAATGGAAAAGGTTTCGAGTCCTAATTTGATCGTATGGAGAAGATAGCTTTCTTGAGCCCGGTTATTATATTTAATTTTTGATGTAAATTCAACGCGTTTATATATCGTACGCTCACACAACAACTCCAAACATTACAAAAATTGAAATCCGATTATAATACAATATTACGGATCCAATGGAACTGGTTTCGTCGAAATCCAAGACTGTGCCTTGGAAGGCTATTTTTAAACATCAATTTAAACGATATATTTTCAAAACTTAACAAAACACCACCAAATTCAATTTTAACACTTTTACTGTCTTCAGTACTATTAATATAAATTTTACAAGCCTTCAAATTATTTTTAACAGACCTAAAAAACCCAAACTTCATATTTTACCTAATTTCCAAAAGTTTAATTCAAAATTAAATTATCCAGTAAATGGTGATAATTGAAATCCAAATTAAAATTACTCTTTTGAATATTTAAAACCAATTAAATATTCCTATTTTAAATATCCAAAATTCCGGATCATCACATTCCTCCCCCCCTTAAAAGAATTTCGTCCCCGAAATTACTAATTAGGAAGAATGGTCCAATACCCGTTTACTTTTTCCCAAAACCAAACAATTCAACATCTTACCATCTATCTTTTTATAAAAGACCCGTTATCATTCTTACTAATTTTCCAAACTCTCCTATAGTTTTCAAATAATACTATTTGTTCAATCATTCAAATTTCAATTTAAACCCAAATTTTGATTTATCAAAATTTTTCTAACTCCCTAAATTTTCGAAAAATTTCGCTAGCATCTCCTTTGCGCGGCTAGCTCGGTACAACTGCAAAATGCCTCTACGGGCTCCCAAATTTCAAAAGAAAACAAAAACCAAGTGGCTAGACTAGAAAATCACCAAATTTCATACAGAAATTTGAATACATACCTTTGCTAAGAAAATTTCAATTTATCTTTTCAAATCAAAAATCCCAAATTCACTTTCTTAATCCTTTAGTTTTTAACTAAACAATTAGTTTCAGTTTCCATTTCCCAAAATCCCTTCAATTCCAATTTGAAACTGTTTTGTCGCTATCAAAAATTTTCCAAAAACTTTCAAAAAATTTCTAACTCCCAAAATTTTTGGAAAATTTTGGCAGAGTCTCCTTTGTACGGAGGAGCTTTTGCAATTTTACAAGAGATATAAATATATATACATCGACCCACCCGGTCGAAAAATAAAAAATAGTTCATATTTTCTAATTTTTATTGCGTAGGCATACCTTTATTTAGCATCTTTAAGCAAGCGGCTTATTATTTTAGTAATTAGCACGACCAAATCCAGCCAAACGGCTTCCCGTACCTGTACTTACACAATTCAAATATGTAAGTGCCAAAATCATGTAACTTAAGAACATTTTACATATTTAACTAGTAAACATATGAGTTTCTATAAGCAAATGCAGGTTAAAAAATATTTAGAAGCAACCTATAGGGTTCCGACATTAATTTTAACTGTTTACAGCCAATTCGTATACAATTTTATTCAATTTAAATAGTTTACAACTCAATTGCTTACATTCAATTCATTTTTAAGCAAAACAAACTCGTATTCACTTCAATTGATCTTAAAATCAATTTATTTAATCTCTATCAGCTCATAGAATTTTAATTACCTTCGTTTACGTCAAACGATAATTCATTTTATGCAATTTGATGATATCCATGTGAATAAATAATTACTTAAGTTTTATAACCAATTTAAATTGATTCCGACTCAATTTATATTTAATTCCTTCCATTTTAGGTAGCTCGACACATTCTATGCTTGAATACTACTAACCATTCCTAAATTAATTCAACCCAATTTTTTATTTAATGGTTTATCCTTCCTACTCGAAGTCGAGCTTCTCATTATTGTTAACTTAAGTTAATTTACTTCAATTTATTCGGACTTCAAACTTAAGTTCACTTCCATTTAATTTGATTCTCATCTAATCAAATTCCATTTAATTCAGTTAGCCCATCCATTTTATTTTAATTCACCGTCTCAATTTATCAAAATAATATCCAATCACATACTTAACTCATTTATACTCGAATTGGATTTTATTTGTAACTCAAACCATTTCAATTATAATCCAATTCCATCTAATTTTTACAACATTTCCACTTATTTTAATTCATTATCAGTCCAAGCCGAATTCCATTTATAATTCGAGTTTATTTCCAAACTTCGTTATTAACTACAATCCATTTTATTTAACCGAGTTAAATTTATTAACATACTCTATCAAATAATTTATTTAGCTAATTAGCTTACTTCCAACTTTAAATCAATATTCATTTTAATTACAAAATCACTTCATTATTTTACTTGAGTTCAATTCTATTTTTGTAATTCGAGTTTGGATTTCTATTTTATTTCCAAAATACAAAACAATTTTATTTTGGCTCACTATTTTTGCTTCACCATTTTTCATATAAGTCTCACACTTATATTTTTCATACTTCTACCCATTTTAAGCTTGACTGTGTTCATATTTGATTTTTTCTCGAGATTATATACTTATTTAGCCAAGCATGCATTTTTATTTCACAAACTCCAATTCAATTTACTTCCATTTATTTAAGTAAGAATTTTATTTCACTCTACATTATCAATAACTCCCTGAATTCATTTTAGTTCAATTCCATTCCAACTTTATTCAAATATAACTAAATTTTATTTTTAGTTTGATTCAAATCCAACTCAATCCACTTGAATTTAGATTAAGTAAGAATTTGCTTTCACTTAATATCATCTACATCTCAATTTATTTCATTTCAATTTTATCTAACTTAACTTAATACAATTGGGTTTTATTTTCAGTTTAATTCAATTTATTTCCATCCAAATTAAATTATATATCCCAATCAAAATTTAATTTCTATTTTCCCATTCCAATCAGATTCAAGGTTTACTAATTATTTCTTCCAATCATCAATCAAATTTTCCACAATTTAATTTTTCTAAATTAAATTTATTTAACTTTTTCACTTTAAATTTTAATTTCAACATTCAAAGATCATATTTTTCTTCCTTATTTAAAAATCATCTTAACTTTACAAGTTTATAACTTACCTCATCAGGATTTTCAAATCAAATAAGGATTCAGGATTTCAAACACCCGGCTTTTGGTTTTCAAATCATTTTGAAATCATCATTATCTCAAAATCACACTTCTCATAATTTTTAAACCAATCCTAGTTTTTATTCCCAACAAATTCCCTTTGAAATTTCAAAATCAAACTAGTTCTTCTAAACAAATCAATTCGACAGGAATCCATCACTTAGAAACTCGAAAACGAACATCGATGATGCTGCAGTCATCACCGAAGTTATTTTCCAGCGGCTGAAGTGAGTTCAATGCTATATCCCTTCCCAAAATTCATTTGAAACAATTTCCTTCCAGAAATGCTTTTAAAATAATAATGCTATTATTTGTATTCAAAACATTTCGAAAAACACTTCCAAAATCTTCGGGGTTTTAAATTTTTAAATTTGATTTAAATCAAATTTTAACTATAATGCATTTGTATAATTTATGCTCATACCATTTTTCCATTTAATTATACAAGTCATTCTAATTTCTTTTTTTATAATCTTATTTGTTTAAAATATAATCATCCAAACATCTAAGTTATATAACAATTTAAGAAAATATTTCTTTTATATCAAAATATATTTTGGATAAAATTATTTCATTCACCCACCTTTAAAACAATACTGTGTCAATTTATCGTGTCAGGCGTTTATAAACTTTTCCCGAATAGCGGCCAACTTACTTGATCAGAATTCATATTCCACCCAACCAATAAGTCAACACAATATTAAAGCAATTTATATTCACTAACATATACGCGCTCATATCTATTAATACACTCAAACTCATTCTAGAGTACTACTGACTCCATCTCTATTGAGTAATTCCCAACAGAGCCAATGTCATCACCAACCTAAGCTCTGATACCCACTATGTGGCCCGCAAAATCCATACCCCTTCAGTCAACACTATTCTACATCAATCAACTCAAGATGAACAGAAATAAGAACCATTTGGGTTGAAGAAGAAGAAAGAGGTAGAAGAAGAAAATAGAAAACAACATCAGAATCTAACCATCACAGCGAATAAAATATAATAGAAAATAAATGATCTTTACACAAGAAAAAACACATTTGTTTATAAATTACATCGTCTGAGTATACATAACACACAACTGGACAGTAATCATAACCTATCCTCACAATCTGAATACACAGCGGAATATTTAACACAAATACGTAAGTACGTATCGCCATCCAGCTCATCCCCTGAGCTCCACAGCATCCTTTCCTATATCCTATAATTCTCGGTCTGACCTGAGCATTATAGTGAAATAACACCCGAGTCAGTCTGGAATACCAGCGTGAGAAAACCAACTCAAATTGATTATTAAAGTTTCAAAAATTATTTGAAAACAAAAGCATCTCATAAGACCACGCCATAAATAAACATGTCAGGTTTTTACCTTACGATAGCTAAAACACTTTTTATTAATATTATAATAGGATCTATTTACAAATACTTATTAAAATAGCCGAAATTGTTACATGATTAAATTCCAGATACTGGCCACAAAGTGGGTAATACAAACAAAAATCGTAAAGGCACGTAGGAAGAATGTATTTCCAACTAATGACTAGGCACTAGGGTACCACCTATCACAGTACGTGGCCTAGAACACCGTACCGGGGATTACTCCCAATCCCCTGCAACACAAGACCGGGACTACCCCTTACTGGATAATCTCGAGTAAAATCACCCCACGGTTGGGATCAGCAACCGCACCACTAAGCCGAATAAAAGGGACATCTAGACAGGGATGACCTCACCCTAGTGGATGCTACCCACATAGCCTTGCTGCATAACACTTGATTTTCAGTCGTTCCCGGTTATTGAGGCTTAAGGCTAAGCGTTACCTTTTTAGAACGTTTCACTTGAATTCTCACCGTCCACCTGACGATGTTCCGAAAGCATTCATCCATACAAGTCCGTCCCAGGTTCGAACGGAACCGAAGGCACTACTTCTACTACATCCATTTTGGAATTATCCTCAGGATTAGTAGCGACTAGCCCTTGCACTTCATTACTCCATCTTCGAATCCCAACTCGTTTTTCCATGAAAACGTACAAACCGGATTGAAGTGGTTTTGGAGAAATTAATCCCAATCCCGGTTTCTTCGAACCGATTAACGCATTGGCCAATATTGATAGTCTGTTATTTAACTATCAATTAACATTAAAAAACATCCATCAAACATAAATAATTTTTCCAAATTATTTATTAATCTCAAAATATTTTCATAAGATATATTTCTGTTTTCAACCCTTTGAAAACAGTTTTCAAACCATTTTCCTCTCACGGGATACATTCCCCAAATATTTTCTACTTCCACTGAAATCACCAAGTACAAATCTTTAGATTTTTAACACACTTTATTCTAAAGTATCCTTTAAAACATTTAAATTAAAAACTACTTCAATACTTTATTAAAAAATATATACTATAGGAATATTTGAAAATGAGGTTAATCTATAAAATATAAAACTAGATTTTCTCTTTTAAAACAAATTACCAAGTCACCTTTAAATAATTACTACTATAATAGATTTGAAAAATACTTACTTTGGAATTTAAACAATTAGAAATAATAAGTTTTATATAACTTACTTTTCAAACATCTTAAAATTTTTAACTTATACCTTCAAATTTGTTTTGAAAACGTACTTGGCTATCCAGGGAAATACGCTATTCTTTCGCATCTTTTAAAAATAAATCACTATTTATTTTTAAACAAATTTTCCCATCCCTTTAATAAATTCCCATCGTGAATTTATTCTTCCAAATATCCACTAATATATTACTTCACTTTTATAAACCCAGTTTATAAATTTCTTAGTCTCAACTCCCGTTTTAAAATTCCGATTCCAAACACTTAGATCAATTTCCAAATTGATTCTCAATTTACTCCATTTGAAATAAATTTCTTTACTTACTCAATTCATTTCAAAATCCATTAATTTCAGACTTTATTCCTTAATTATGATTCAAAATCTTTTCACTGAAAACACCAATTTCAGATTTTTCCCAAATTCCTTATTTATTTTTTCCAGTTATTTAAATCTTAAATTTAAAATAAATGCTTTATTCTTTATAATAATAACACTTAAGTTTAAAATTCATTATCTTCCTGTTTATTCAAAATCCCCTTTTCATACATGGAATTTATTTATTAAAATTTTAAAATCACTTTTATTCTTTCCCAATTCATTCCTAAATTCATTCAAATTCTCTATAATTATTTCACCTATAAATTCTCTTCTTCTATTTTCTTTTCAAAAATCCAATTATATATATTTTGATAACTCAGTGTACCGAAATATATTCAAGTAAACCATAACATTAAATATTCCAATTATCAATAATATTCATCACAGAATATTAAATATTCATAACACATAATATTAAACAATCTAAATAATTTTGAGGAATCCAGTTGGATCTCTCCAACCTGTTTCCTGCATCCATAGATGTTAGCACAATATAAAATACCAATTCCACTTCGAGGTGGAATATCGCGGTATATGGGATTTTAAATATAATATCACCCGATATTATGCGGCGCATAGGGTCTCATCCGCTATTTAATGCAGGAAATCAATCAATCCAATATATACTATATATCACTGTATAATATACTACATCAAATCAATTCAATCATTCTACCAAATATTTAAATTTAACTATTTAAAATTTAAATATTACCCAGATGAGTGAGATTAACTCACCTTTGGTTTGTTTGCAGTCCACCTTCATTTCAGTTTGTTTCTTCACAATTTTGACCTTGAATAAGCATTTATACAGTTTATTAATATTCGAATCAATCGAACAATTAAATTTCCATTTGACAAATTTAATTAACCAATGATTTTATTTTAAACTAATAATTTTATTTTAAACTAATTTCCCTTTTAAAAATTATTTTTAGTAAATAAAAAATGGAACAAGTTACTTATCGGGTTAATCGCATAATTCATTACCTTAATATAAACTGGTAAGTTTAAAATGTGTATAGGTATATTTATTCTATTTTATTATTATTATTCCACTTTGTAAATACATATATATACATAAAAATAAACTGTAGATTTCAAAAATCTGATTTTACATAAACTTCACCATTTTAAAATTCCTATTACTTTGGCTTTAACTATCAATTTGGGTATAAATAAATTTTCTTTTAAATAAAATATTTGAACTAATTGAAAATCACTTACCATTAAATAACTTAATTAGCTAATGCTTTAGTTATAAACTAATTTCTCTTTGATAAAATATTTAACTAAAAATTAACTTTCAAAACTAAATTAAATAAATCACCTTGTATATATTTTTATAACCCAATAGATTGTGTTTTTATTTTTCCTTATTTCACACTGCGCATAAAACAATCTATACGGGTTTAAAAATCCAATTTGTACACGAACGTTAAACATTTTAAATCTTCCTGTGTATACATTCAATTTAAACAAACTTTTTTTTAAATTCGAAATAAAGAAGGAGAGGCCATACCAAATTGCTAAACTTCACTGAACACAGGCATCGCGACCTCCTCCCTAAGCTCATGCGCACGAAGCTCTGATGAACAGACCTTCTCACGAGCACAAATCCCTAACCCTAGCCGCTATCGCATCAAACTCGCCCTAATCTTTGGATGAGACTTCTGCCCTTACGATACCATCACCAGCCTCAACCTCTACAAGCTTTCGTGAGTGATGCGACTTTGACCACTCGATGTAGCCGAAACCCATGTCGCGCGCCTCCTATCTCAACGCAATCGAGCGCCTCCACTCGTGCGTGCGCTTGCTCGCGAAACCCACCAACAACTTGTTGTTCGAACGTGCGCGACTCTCCCCCTCAGCCTAGTCCAGATCGAAGAAATTCCCTCTTCTCTCGATTTCAATTCACTTGCGAAGGAAAAGGAGGAAAACGTGAATTCGGATCGAAGCGATGATGGAAGATTTGCAATGAACAGCTCGACCACTATTTTTTTTTCTTTCCTTACTCTCGATTTTTAAAAGAATGAAAAGGATAAGGCATAGACGTGATATAAAGTTGGGGAAGCGTGTTGGAGAAGGTTGCTGTTTATTTGATTTTGCTTTTATATTTGTTTTTTCAAAGTATCTCAAATTATATACTGTAAAAAATTTTAACTCCTATCTAGATGTGCCGGTAGGCATTTCTAATGTTATACCCCTATTCCGAACGCAATGGAAAAGGTTTCGAGTCCTAATTCGATCGTATGGAGAAGATTGCTTTCTAGAACCTAGTTATTATATTTAATTTTTGATGTAAATTCAGCGCGTTTATATATCACACGCTCACACAACAACTCCAAACATTACAAAAATTGAAATCCGATAATAATCAATATTACGGATCCAATGGAACTGGTATCGTCAAAATCCGAGACTATGCCTCGGAAGGCTATCAATTTAAACGATAATTTTCAAAACTTAACAAAACACTTCCGAATTCAAATTTAGAACTTTTACTATGTTCAGTACTATCAATATAAATTTTACAAGCCTTCAAATTATTTGCAACAGGCCTAAAAATCCCAAACTTCATATTTTACCTAATTTCTAATAGTTTAATTCAAAATTGAATTTTCCAGTAAACTGTGATAATTGAAATTCAAGTTAAAATTACTCTTTTGAATATTTAAAACAAATTAAATATTCTTGTTTTAAATATCCAAAATTTCGGGTTGTCACATGGAATTTATTTCATATTTTTAAAAATTTTAAAACATCCTTTTTAAAGAGTAGAAAGCAATATTGTACGAACTACCAAAACGCGATGATTTTGAAAACTTCATTTAGATTTCAAACTTTACTGAATGGAATCTTGTTTTTCCTATTTCATTTGAAACCTACGGTCATAAGGGTCCAAAAATTCTTATTTTAAAGAATTTCGAACTCATATTTTATCCTACACACCCATTTAACTGTTCGGATTGTGAAATCGTGAACTACTGAAAGCGACGGTTATTTTTCACTTTTTAGTCAAATTTTACAAAACTTGGTCGAAACACTTCTAAATCATTTTAATAACATAAAAAACTATATTAAACCATTTTTTCACTATTTTGCTTTATCAAAACCTCATTTTAACTTTATTCCATACCTTTAATATTATATTATTATAATATTCAACTTCCATTTTTTAACTCCAAATTCTTTTATGTTAAACCATATGACATTTCTATATTATTTTCCACCCTTAAAAATATTATTTCTCATAAATAAAACCATGGATTTTATTTTTCAAAAATTTCAAAACTCTATATTTCCAGTTTCTTTCTTTTCAAAACAAATTCCAAATATTTTCGGAAACATTTCTTGTTGGTTTAAGATTTAAAGAGGTGCGTGACCTATATTATACACAAATTATTTTGGGTATAATAGTAATATTTTTTCAGGAAAATATTCATGGAAAATCAAATAACCATCATTATCTTGATAAATATGATTCTTGCAACATAAATTATAATAAGCTTAATTTTCTCAAATAAATCAATGTCTGATTAACATAAGCAAACCTTATTCAACCAGTCGTCATTCAAACATATTAAACAACTAAATAAGGAATCATATCATCAATCATAGGTATATTCTAGAATTAAAATAAACTAAGTTAAAAGTGAATTCTCATTATTAATCTATCCGCTTTGAAACTTCTCGAAATATATTTGGCAGCATTTCGCTTCGCTCTGGGTCCTTCTAGACTTACTCTTCGACCTCATTTATGCTTGGCCCTGCTTCTTGGGAAGGTTGGGCTCAGCCATAGTGAATATGCCGTGGGTTTCATAAAGGAAGAGGAGTGTTTTGCCATCGCTTTGGAGGTGAATCTCTATGGTATATATGTATGTATATATATACCTTTCTTTCTTTTCATTATTTTCTACCATTACTTTGAGGTATATTTCCTTAGAGAGGGAGGCCGTTAAAGAGGCCATTAGAGTTTTTAGAAAAGAAGAGAAAAAAGAAGTGAATTTGTGAAGAAAGGAAGTGGGTATGCATGTGTTTTATAGGATAGAATCCTTGTACATAAAATTACCTAAACCCCCTCCCCACCTAAATTTTCGGTCGAACACCCCCTTTGCACCTTCCATCACTTCATGTTGTAGGTGTGTAGTTGATTATAAGTTTGCATTTTGGCTTGAGGATGAAGCTTTCATTTATATAAATATAAGGAAGCTTATGTATATGCATATTTAGATATTTACAAACCCTTGGTGACTAATGGTGTACACATATATGTGTGTAATGTACATGCATGTGTGCATTTGTATCAAGTAACATTGCAATTATGTGAAACAACTTCCGTTCGACGAAAGGTCGAAAATTCGAAAGTTGAATCCTGGTCACATATTCAGTTTTTATCAAACTATTTGTTTATGTAAAAAAACTTGAAAATATATTTTTAATCATCTTTAAATAATTAAAACACGATTATTTAAGCTATAAAACCATAATAAATAATATAAAAACCCGCTTATAGAAATACGATATCGATCTATCAAAATGCCATGAAGTTTATATATCTTTATAAAACAAGTTTATATATTTATAAAATGACTATAATCACTTTTTATCACTATATAGTAATCAAAATGGATTATTCATCATTTAAAACCATTATTTGAATATTTAAAATTAATTAAGTATTCAAATTCAAAGTGATAAAATTATGTATTGTTACATTTTCCCCTTAAAAGAATTTCGTCCCAGAGATGCGACGACTATCAATTCTGTCATGTCTAGAGCTGACAATGACTGCACATGTCCAGCCCTAAACCGAAGGGAAATACAAACAATCATGAGAAAGAAAGAAAGAAAGAAGAGAGCGGAAGAGGAGAAGAAGAAGAACCAAAGAAACTAAAAGAATTACAAAATCTCACAATTGCGGCGGAAAACATATAATATCATAATAAGTATCATTAGAATACAAAAACTGTAATGTAATATACATTACATCCATTAATCAATAATCATCAGCCTGGACAGTTACAATAAACTATCTTTACAATTGCTGATAATTTAAATAACAATGCAGCAGGAAAATAAACATATATGTGGAATATGACTAGAAGACTTCTAGCTCTCCTGCTAAAGCTCCAAGCATCTAAATCAACATCAATAAATTTACTCAGTCTGGCCCATGCATTGAAAGGGAAGAACGCCTGGATTAGTCTGGTAAACCAATGTGAGAAAACATGTCTCAACTAGATTTATTTTAAAGATATAAAATCGTTCTTTTATCTAAACAAAGGCATTTCGTAAGACATGCCCATACATAAGCGCAGATGAAGTTTTACCTTACGATAACCAAAACCTTTCATATCAAATCATCTAATATTATACTAGTGTCTAGTATACAAATAGTAATTAAAATAGATGAAATTGTTAACATTATCAAATTCCAGCATACTAGGAAAAAACATGGGTTCTACAAACAAAATGGCAGGCACGTAGTGGATAATCGATTACATACAAATGACTAGGTGAAAGGACTACCTTCCAACAGTACATCTCTAGAGGAATATACCGAGGTCCAACAGATAGTCCTCTACAAACACAAGACCGGCCTACCTCTTCCTAGATATTACCGAATATGTCATCACTCTGGTCGTTACCAACTTATCCAAGGGCCCTCATAGCATATATCTACAATAATTTACATCCCGAAGGTCATAGCGGAAAGAAACATATCTAGAAGGGGATGATCATACCCTAATAGTTGCGAACCACATAGCCTTGCTACATCTACTCTGTTTCGGTCATTTTTGGATGTGAGGCCAAAGGTGATGATTACCTTTCACATAGCACATATCACTCTGAATGCCACACTGCTATTCCATTGATCACTATTGACTTTTACAAACATACAACGTCTAAGCTCATACATCTCAAAGAAGGGTGATAAGCTAAGAGAAGTTTCCTTCTCTGCCACCAAACAGATGTACGTTTATAAAAGTCAATAATGCAATCTCAAACATCCATCCATAAAAGTTGTCCAGGAATAGGATAAACCGAAGGCACTCTCCTACCACATCCTATGGGGAATCACCCTATGATTAGTAGTGAATAGTCCTTGCATCGGATATTTCATAATGAAGAGACTACTGCTACTATATGTATACCCAAATGATCAACAAGCATCCTTCATTATGAAAATCCCAAATATCAATATCTTCCAAACCAGCATATCGAATGCATATACGTTGGTCCGAAGTGGTTCTCTAATAAATCCGACCCAATCTGTCCAAACCAACAATGATAAATAGGCCAATATTTACTTATTTGATAGTCAGTTATTCAACTATCAAGCAACATATAATATATCCAACGCCATAAGCAATCACTAGGCCCTTTTAATTAATCTTTGTTAATTAAATCACCTTCCAGACATCTACTTCAAATTATTTATTAAAAATATATATCCTCAAAATCATTTCAAAACTTATTATATTGGAAAACATTTCCATATACCTATATCTACAGTATAAGCATATTCACAAATCACTTCATCTCATCACTTGCAAAATATTTTCATATACTTATATTAACAGTATAAGCATATTTACAAATCATTTTAGGAAAGCTTTATATTTTTCAAAACACGCTTTATTGGATCAAAATGAATGTTGCGTAAAACATCATTACGATAACCCAAAACACTAGTATAGGATTCGGTAATTAATAGATATATAAATCCCGTATACTATATAAAATATTTCATTTCAGAAATCATTTAATACAACAACAGTGTTATAGTCCATGCTTTCCTTAACTACCCCCAAAAACGTCAGTTACAACAATAAATGTTGAAATTTATGTTTCCATTCCATATCTCATTTTAAAATCTTCAAACCATTAAATCTTCCTTTAGAACCATTCTTCCCCAAACCTTTAGTTCATCCAAAAATGTTACTTCCAAAACTCGTTTATATGAAAACCCATAATTACATCTCAAAATAAAACATTCCAATATTTATAAAACAATTATTACAAATCTCCTTTAAATTTTATAAAACTTCTATTTTGTAACATTCCTTTATTTACAAAACTCTATTTATAAATCCATTCTTTTGTAAAACTAATTTTACTATAAAAATCCACTTCTAAATCCATTTCTTTATAATTAAATTTATTTATAAAATCCATTTATAATTCCATTTACAAAACAACTTCAAAATGATTCAGAAATTCCAATTATATATCAAATTCTTTATACATAAAATATCAGCTTATAAATCTCTTATATAAACTTATTCATAATCTCAAATCAAGGTATTTCTCAAACCCATATTTTATAACATCAAAAATCATAATATTTTATTTAAAAGCATATTCTTTTTTTAAAATAAATCAGAAATCATTAAAACATATGTACACTTCCAAAATCACTTCAAAAGCTTTTCATTTCAAAATCATCAATTTCTGTATTTCAAAATATCAAAAATAGGCGTAGTGCTACCATAACACTAAATAAATCAAATCACATCAAAACATTAGCATGGCGTCCATAACATCATATATCATCATATATATGAAAATAAATCAACAGTTGTGAGGAATCCTATTAGATCCCTCCAACCTGTAACCTGCAGCAATATGCATATGAGAATATGTACAATGTCTGCTTCGAGGTAGACGCACGTACAAAGAATCATCCGCTCTTACACGAGAATGTATTGGGTCTCATCCGCTCCAATAGGCGGGAATATATCCAAACCAACTAATATATATATATATATATATATAATATGATATATCATCCAAACAAGCATCAATTATCATAAATAAATTTATTCTCGCTTATATAAAAATATAAACAAGCCAAAGAGAGTGAGTTTACTTACCTTGGTTGCATTCGTCGTTGCAACATTTTATTTTAACCAAAATTATTACGTACTCCAAACCCATTCAATCCTATTCCATCGCGTATTATTCGTTGTTACGATCACAACGCAACTTGTTTCGTACGAATTCGACCTCGTATGAAGAAGATAAACATTTTTAAACATTCAAATTTTATAATAAAATTAATTATATTTAATTACAGTAATTAGATGTAACATTCCCGTTTTTAAATCAAATTGAAATTGAAAATAAATTTAATTTTTGGAATTTAATTATGGTTTAATATGGTGTTTTCCAAAGTTCAATAGATATTCGTTTGTTTATTACTAAATGTAAATATATTTTTAAATAGAATTTTTAATTTGAAATTCAGAAAAATAAATATTTTGAACAATATATTAATTATAAATTCAATTGTGAGTTAAGTTGAGAATTTTCCAAAGAAATAAAAAATGTATTTTTGTATATGTAAATAGATGTAAAGGATTGTGATATTTCAAAGTTAAATAGGGTTTGCATTGTAAATAGAAATTTTAATTTGGAAATTTAATAATTATATTGGAAATAAAATTTGTTTTCTAATTTCACTATGTGTATATGAATATTTGATATAATAAATAAATTAGATTTAAAAAGCCTTATTAATTAAGAATTATATATGTACGATTATTTATAAACTGTTTTCAATTCATTTTTCCTTTATAAATTATATGATTTCAACTAAAGGCCTAAAAACTTACATATATTGATATGTATGTTTTGAAATTAATACATGTAAACATGGCTTGTCAAATAAATAAAAAATATATAATAAGGTTTAAAAACAAAATGTATAAATTAATTTAAAGTAAGATTTAAAACATACATTCCAAATAAATCTAAGTTAAGGGTTTAAAATTAAATTTTAAAATTCACTGAACTTAAGGACATAAACATAAATCTATAAATTAATAAAAATTAAGGGTTTAGACATAATTTTGTTAGTTATGACAAATGTAAACCAAGTAAGATCATGTAATAACAAATGTTTACAATTAAGTTTTGAAATTAACAAGTGTTCATTTCTTTTAAAAAAAAATGTAAATATCAAAGAAAAGAAAAGAAAACTGCAGATCAAAGAAAGTGAAAACCTAGAAATAAAGAACCAGCAAAGCTTCATACCTGAAACAAACAACAAATTACAAAATCAAAATACAAACCTGGAATTGAATCAACATGCAATTCATTTCAAAAATCTAGAAAATCAAAACCTGCTTCCAAAGATCTTTAAGCAAAGCAAACTCAAAAGCAAATCAGAATCTGGAAACAAGAGACATTATCAAGCAAAGAAAAAAATACTGGAAAAACAAGGGCATCAAACAAAACAAATATGAAGCAAGAAAATCAAAAGCAAGCTGCATGCAACAAATTTCAAATCTGCAAAATCAAATTTAAACCAAAAAAGCATTTCAGAAATGTGCCCTGCTTCCAAAAAAAAAGGTGAGCAGACCCTCGAACTTGTTATATATCTTGGTGTTTGGATTAGTAAGTGAGGTTATAATGTGAATATGCTTGTGTGCTTGTTTAGGAATGCCTGCATGTTACATATATACATATGTGAATATGGTATGTATGTTTGTGATATATCTCCGTTATAGGCAACAGGTTTCATTCAAAATTTCCAATCAACCTCCCTAAATAATTTTTGAATCTTGATATCTGAATAAAAAGGTGTTTGTAGGTATACAACATCATTTTTAAAAATAGGGTTAAATGAACTTATTGAGTAAATATTCTGGAAAGGAAAATATACAGGAAAAAAAATGGAAACATGTCAAAATTTAAATTTCATAATTCCTTGATTCACCTACATTACTAAGTTTGTCTTGGAACACCATGAATTTTAATGGAAGAATCAAAAATTTTAATGTCATGTTTATTAAGAAATTTGAGGTTGAACAGTTTTGGGTTCTTTGTCAAAATCTGGTGAACGGCGTGACAGTGTTTGGCGAAATTCGGCGTGTAGGCGCCGGAACGGTCATTGATTGTCGGAAAAATACTTGTTTAAATTCTTGATCACTGTGGTGATCAGGCGACGTGATTCTAGGGTTTATGCAACTGTTTTAAGGTCGGGGTTCTCTGAGCATTCTCGTCGTCGATGGCGAATCGGTCGAGGCAGGACCCGAGGGAATTTGAACATCATTGTGTGGAAAAACTATGGACGTGGTGGCATGGTGTCCGGTGGACGAGATGGTCGGAGCGAGGAAGTTTTCAGATGATAGTTTGTTTCCAGTTTTAGCTTGGGTAGTTCGATTTCTATTTTGGGTTCTAGATGGATTCTGGGTGGTTGGAATTGAAGGGGTGGGTCAACATCGACTTGTTGGCGATAGTGGTGGTGACAAGAGCAATGGCGATGTGTGGTGTAGGTGAACGGTGCATATGTGTATCAGCCTGGATTGGTTGTGGTAGATGAGTTGCTCGGTAGAGTTTGAAATGTTTAGGAGATGAACTCGAAGTGTGTCTCGGGAAGAAACAAAAGCAGTTCGAGTTTCAACTCGAAGTGGATTGTGGTGCGAAATGAAAAATACTCAGAAATTTTTTAAATCTTAAGTTTTGGGTCACTCGAGTAGATTTTTGGAGAAACCCGAAGTAGGGTTCGTATATGTGGGGAATTAACTCGGGTTTCACTCGTGTTGCCTAGGATCTCGTGTTTTCTGAGTTTTGAAAACTAAAGCTGATTAGTAAAAACAAATTTATAAAATTGTTTCTTTATAAATGATGATTTTATTATTAAGATATAAGGTATAAACTTAAGGTTTTTGAAATAAAAGATTAAAAACAATTAAGTTTAAACTTATATTTTTAATAAGTTATTTTAAATAAAAATGAATAGGTAATTTAGAAATAAAAAAATCAAATGTTTTAAAATTTAAGTAAGTTAATTTATATCGTTAATGATCGTCAAGTAATTAATGATTTGTAATCAAGATTAAATTATAAACAATTAAGAATAATTATTATAGAGAATGTTTTAGAAAATGGTTGAGTAGCTTTCAAAGTTAAGTTAACATATCTGTTAAAGGGTAATTATTATTTGAGGTGAATTACTTAATGAAAGTAATTAATTAAGGAATAAATTAATTAAAGTAATTAAGATTTAGTTAATTACAATTAAGGGTTAATTAATTAAGATCATTAATTAAATAAATGATTAATTAATGTAAGTGATTAAGGATAATCACATAGTTTAATCTTAATTAATTAATGTAATTAATTAAGGGTTTATTTAATTTACGTAAGTAATTAATTGATTGTTAAAGTTGATAGTTAAAATTAATTAAAGTAATAATTACTCAACCTAATTAATTAGTAATTATAAATATGTAAGTATAAGGGTAATTACTTATTTATTTAATTTAATAGTAAATGATTAAGGACTAATTAATTAAATAATTCAGGTCAATTAATTATAATTAATTAAGTAATTAAGATAAATTAATTTCTAATTTGGAATTAGTTAAATAATTAATTGAGATTAATTAATTGTAAATTAAGAGTTAACTAGTAATAAATTAAGGAATAATTAGATTTTTATTTAATCAAGTTTTAATAATGAAAAATTAGAGATTACTAATTAATTATTAAAGAATAATTAATAAATTAAATAAAGATTAATTAATTGATAATGAAATCAATTAAGAAGTGATTAAATAATTAATGATTGTGATTAATTAATGATCGGTTAAGCAGAGTAAAGTGATTAATTCTTAAGTAATTGATTTATTTTGAATTAATTAAATTAATTAAAAATTTGAATTAGAGATATGTTTGCTTATGAATGATTGTATTGGATTGATATCTCTGATTTGTAATTGTAATGCTATGAGATATGAATTGCTTTGTACTGAATTGTAATATTTGTGATTGTTTCTGTGTGGATATGAAACCCCTTGGCCGTAAAACGACATTTGAAATTCGATGCGACAGGCGGTCGGATTCCAGTTGGTTATCTGAAACCCATATTGAATTGTAATGATGAATCTTTGTGATTTATAAATTTATTTTATCTATGAATCTGTGAATGAAGATAAGCCTTATAGCTTATACCGCTTATCGATATTGCTGCACTTTAATCTGTGATGTGATGATTGACTGTGCACAATTGTGTATAAACCCTTGGACTACACTATATACACACAAATATGGATTGCATACGGAAATCGGTTAAGTCATAGATTTTTAAAATAGTTTGAATTTGAATTTTTAATTCAAATGATTTTGGAAATGAATTGGGTTTAAAGTGATAAACTTTTGAAAAGGCGTTTTAAAAATGAAACTTATTTTGAATAACTAAAGAAAGATTGAAATTTAAATCATTTGATTTAAATTTGAATTCAATATCAGAAATTGAATTCTATATTTGGTATTTATGACATAAAAAGGTTATACAAATTATGATTTCAAATTTGAAATAGAATAATTTTGGAAGCTATATCTTTGTGAAAGATAGTTGAACCCTAATTTGAAATTTAAGAAGGTTTTAAATGATGTGTCTTTTATATATATAAAAGGTTGAAATGGGAATTGTTTTGAAAGCTATGAAATAGTTCTTCAATTTAAAGACCGGATGAGTCAATCCGATTTGAAATGGAATTGTTTTGAAAAGTTACAAATGAATCTTTGTCAAAGATTGGTAAACCTTGTTTAAAATCGAAAAGGGATTTAAAAGTGAATCTTTTGTTTAAAAGATATAAATGTGGAAATTGTTCAAACCTTTGAAGGTTTTTGAAATGAATCTTTTTGGTTAAAAAGATTTATAAATGGTAATTTGTTTAACCATTTGAAAGAAAAGTTTTGGGTTTTAAAGTTGTGACTTAACTGAAATCCCATTATCCATATGATTTTAAATATTACGCTCATTATTCGGTTTAGCCGGGAGAGGACCTTTGTGTCATATAACCCATTCCAAATAATGATACGACGTATATGGATAGCATTGAAGACCGGTGGTGAAGACCAGATATTTTTCGAAAACGAAAGGATAACCCGTCGAATGTCTCTACACCGACGGGTCCCCGGTATAGAGATTTGTTCACCCTTTGTGATGGGGAGTCTGGATGTGATTAGGGATTATCCGGATTTGCAAGGGCTTCTTCGGAAGTGCCTTCGGTTCTGTTCAAACGCGGAACAGACTTGTATGGTCATGTGTCTAACACTACACTTTGAGATATAAAGCCGATTGCTTTCAGATACATATCTGTTGGTGGCGGAGAATTTATTCTCTTAGCTTAACACCCTTCTCTGAGACGTACGAGCTCATAGGTTATGTAGTTGAAGGTTGTCAGTGATATACTCCCAATTTGGTAGTGTGGCACGCTAAGTGCTGCTATGTATTGATGACCATTTGCTGATCATTTGTTAATCAAAGCATGGCTTTTGTGAAAAGCGTAGCTTTGTGGACGAGACTTCATCGAACTTCACAACCCGGAATGGTCGAAACAGGAAGAATGCAGCAAGGTTATTTAGGGGTAGCGCCCCCTGAGGGTATGTTCATTTCCTTCTGGATAGAGGTAGTATCATGGTATGGAGCCCAGATACTTAACCTAAGTGGTTGCTGCAAATTCATTACTTTGTGGTTGTTGGTGAATCCCGGGATAAAGGTTGGTTACGACCGAGGGATGACATACTTGTGTAGTAGTTACCTAGTTACAGAGATAACCCGGCCTTGTGTTGGCAGAGATCCAGTTAGGTTCTTGGGGCATCCCCCCAGAGGCGTACCTATGTGGCAATGAGAAGTTCCTTGGCCGGACCATTTGTTGGAAATCCAATCACCAATACGCGACTTGTACGGTTTTAGTTGTAGAACCTGCCATCTAACATGGTAGCTATAGTAGGCATACTATAATGGTACGTATGCTGGCTAAGATTAATATATACTTCGAAATGTTTTCCACTAATAATAATATCAAAAGAGAATTTTGCGTAGTAAGCATATTTGACTATCATAAGGAGAAATCTCCCCTAAGTGTGCGATTACATTGTGTGTGTGGCGAGAGATCTTATGGTATTTTCATCTAAAAAGCATTGCAAGTTTCAAATTTAAATTCTTTGCTTGTTTTAAAAGATCAAAATGATTTTGTTTTCTCACACCAGTCCCACGACTGACCCGGAGTTTATTATTCCCTTCCTAAACTCTGGGTGCCCATAATTTTCCACACAGGCAGTCTAGAGTTGGATTTTTCTGATAATAGATAGTAGATATCGATTTGGTAGCTATCATCTCTCTCTTTGGTGTTCCTTGGAGTCTTTGGATTCACGGACCAGACTTGCTTGTCTTGGTGAAATGTGATGGTGGTTCGAGCTTGTGGTTTGAAGCTTTGGCTTGGAGCTTTGGATTCGGATGCAGTTGTGGATTCATTCTTGTCTAAAAATCATTTGGAGTTATCTCATCTATTGATATTTCTTGTCTAAAAATCATTTGGAGTTATCTCATCTATTGATATTGAGTTTTCCGCTGTTGCATTATTATCTTGTATCTTTGATATTGTTTGGCATTATTGATATCATTGTTGTATATTTGGATACTGTATCAATGTTGTATATCAATGATATTCATTTTTTTCTTCTTCCGCTGTGTTGTTTACTTGATGTGTTATAAGCTCCGGCGAGCCAGATTCAGCGTTTGATTCTGCGAGATTCTAGTACAAGTGGAAGTACGGGTGTTGATTTTCGAAGGCCGAGTTAGGACCGTCACATTTGGTATCAGAGATGAAGGTTGAAACTTTAGCTCAGGAGTATCACACATTAAGTAACTCATTAGAGATAGGGTGAAGTATACCCGAAAATGAGTATATCCCTAAGATATCCATTCAAATGCCTCAGTAAATTCTCTTACTATCCACTGATAGTGAGTATGAGTGTAAGAAGAGGACGAGATAAGGGACAGGGAAATACGACTAACAATGGTCGATATCCTATAATAGCGGAAACAATCTTTCTCTATCAATCTCCTTTGATTCGTCTTTTCAATTCTTTGATGATTCCTGGTAGATCCAGGAAGAAGCTTTGATATAATTGCATGGGACACAAACTCCAGATGGGTCAGAATTGTTTGTGTGAATTATTTTCTTTTGTTGTTTTGGTTGATGGGTATATCGTGATTGTTTAAACTAAAGGTTTTGGATTGTATCCATATATCTGTCTATCCTTCGGGATCCAGATATATACCACGAGTGGTTAGTTATCTTTCGAACTAACCAATACTCTGTATATCCCGTAGTTCTGGTGACCCGAGTGTCTTGATTAGTTCTTGTATCCATTAGTGATATTCTGATTTGGGAAGCCAAATGCAGAATAGATAATCCGCTTGATTTGTGAGTCAATTCTCTATCCTTGTGTATCTATCCATTCTTTGTTGTCTCCCTACATTCAAATTTCGAGGACGAAATTTTCTAAGAGGGGAATCTGTAACATTCCCGTTTTTAAATCAAACTGAAATTGAAAATAAATTTAATTTTTGGAATTTAATTATGGTTTAATCTGGTGTTTTCCAAAGTTTAATAGATATTCGTTTGTTTATAAATAAATGTAAATATGATTTTTAAATAGAATTTTTAATTTGAAATTCAGAAAAATAAATATTTTGAGTAATATATTAATTATAAATTTAATTATGAATTAAATTGAGAATTTTCCAAACAAATAAAAAATGTATTTTTGTATATGTAAATAGAAGTAAAGGAATGTGATATTTCAAAGTTAAATAGGGTTTGTATTGTAAATAGAAATTTTAATTTGGAAATTTAATAAATATATTGGAAATAAAATTTGTTTTCTAATTTTACTATGTGTATTTGAATATATGATATAATAAATAAATTAGATTTAAAAAGCCTTATTAATTAAGAATTATATATGTACGATTATTTATAAATTGTTTTCAATTCATTTTTCCTTTATAAATTATATGATTTCAAATGAAGGCCTTAAAACTTACATATATAGATATGTATCTTTTGAAAATTAATACATGTAAACATGGTTTGTACAATAAAAAAACATAATAAGGTTTAAAAAAATGTATAAATTAATTTAAAGTAATATTTAAAACATACATTCCAAATAAATCTATGTTAAGGGTTTAAAACTAAATTTTAAAATTCATTGAACTTAAGGACTTAAACATAAATCTAAAAGTTAATAAAAATTAAGGGTTTAGACATAATTTTGTTAGTTATGACAAATGTAAACCAAGTAAGACCATGTAATAACAAATGTTTACAATTATGTTTTGAAATTAACAAGTGTTCATTTCTTTTTAAAAAAATGTAAATATCAAAGTAAAGAAAAAAAACTGCAGATCAAAGAAAGTGAAAACCTGGATATAAAGAACCAGCAAAGCTTCATACCTGAAACAAACTACAAATAGCAAAATCAAAATACAAACCTGGAATTGAATCAACATGCAATTCATTTCAAAAATCTGGAAAATCAAAACCTGCTTCCAAAGATCTATAAGCAAAGCAAACTCAAAAGCAAATCAGAATCTGGAAATAGGAGACATTATAAAGCAAAGAAAAAAATACTGGAAAAAAAGAGCATCAAACAAAACAAATATGAAGCAAGCTGCATGCAAAAAATTTCAAATCTGCAAAATCAAATTTAAACTAGAAAAGCATTTTAGAAATGTGCTCTACTTCCAAAAACAAAGGTGAGCAGACCCTCGAACCTCTTATATATCTTGGTGTTTGGATTAGTAAGTGAAGTTATAATGTGAATATGCTTGTGTGCTTATTTAGGAATGCCTGCATGCTACATATAGACATATGTGAATATGATATGTATGTTTGTGATATATCTCCGTTATAGGCAACAGGTTTCATTCAAAATTTCCAATCAACCTACCTAAATAATTTTTGAATCTTGATATCTGAATAAAAAGGTTTTGTAGGTATACAACATCATTTTTAAAAATTGGGCTAAATGAACTTATTGAGTAAATATTCTGGAAAGGAAAATATACAGGAAAAAAAAGTGGAAACATGTCAAAATTTAAATTTCATAATTCGTTGATTCATCTACATTACTAAGTTTGTCTTGGAACAGCATGAATTTTGGTGGAAGAATCAAAATTTTTAATGTCATGTTTATTACGAAATTTGAGGTTGAAAAATTTTGGGTTCTTTGTCAAAATTTGGTGAACAACGTGACAGTGTTTGGCGAAATTCGGCGTGGAGGCGTCGGAACGGTCATTGATTGTCGGAAAAATACTTGTTCAAATTCTTGATCACTGTGGTGATCAGGCGACGTGATTCTAGGGTTTATGCAACTGTTTTTAAGGTCGGGGTTCTCTGAGCATTCTCGCCGTCGATGGCGAATCGGTCGAGGCAGGACCCGAGGGAATTTGAACATCATCGTGTGGAAAAACTATGGACGTGGTGGCATGGTGTCTGGTGGACGAGATGGTTGGAGCGAGGAAGTTTTAAAATGATAGTTTGTTTCCAGTTTTAGCTTCGGTAGTTCGATTTCGATTTTGGGTTCTAGATGGATTCTGGGTGGTTGGAATTGAAGGGGTGGGTCAACGTTGACTTGTTGGCGATGGTGGTGGTGACCAGAGCAGCGACGATGTTTGGTGTAGGTGCACGGTGCATATGTGTATCAGCCTGGATTGGTTGCGGTAGATGAGTTTCTCGGTAGAGTTTGAAATGTTTCGGAGATGAACTTGAAGCGTGTCTTGGGAAGAAATAGAAGCGGCTCGAGTTTTAACTCGAAGTGGATTGTGGTGCGAAGTGAAAAATACTTAGAAAATTTTTAAATCTTAAGTTTTGGGTCACTCGAGTAGATTTGTGGAGAAACCCGAAGTAGGGTTCGTGTATGTGGGGAATTAACTCGGGTTTCACTCGTGTTGCCTGGGATCTCGTGTTTTCTGAGTTTTGAAATCTAAAGCAGATTAGTAAAAACAAATTTATAAAATTGTTTCTTTATAAATGATGATTTATTATTAAGATAAAAGGTATAAACTTAAGGTTTTTGAAATAAAAGATTAAAAACAATTTAGTTTAAACTTATATTTTTAATAAGTTATTTTAAATAAAACTGAATAGGTAATTTAGAAATAAAAAAAATCAAATGTTTTAAATTTTAAGTAAGTTAATTTATATCGTTAATGATAGTCAAGTAATTAATGATTTGTAATCAAGATTAAATTATAAATAATTAAGAATAATTACTATAAAGAATGTTTTAAAAAATGGTTGAGTAGCTTTCAAAGTTAAGTTAACATATCTGTTAAAGGGTAATTATTATTTGAGGTGAATTACTTAATGAAAGTAATTAATTAAGGAATAAATTAATTTAAGTAATTAAGATTTAGTTAATTACAATTAAGGGTTAATTAATTAAGATCATTAATTAAAGAAATGATTAATTAATGTAAGTGATTAAGGATAATCACATAGTTTAATCTTAATTAATCTAATGTAATTAATTGAGGGTTTATTTAATTTATGTAAGTAATTAAATGATTGTTAAAGTTGATAGTTAAAATTAATTAAAGTAATAATTATTCAACCTAATTAATTAGTAATTATAAATATGTAAGTAATTAAGGGTAATTATTTATTTATTTAAGGATAATCAATTTAATAGTAAATGATTAAGGACTAATTAATTAAATAATTAAGGTTAATTAATTATAATTAATTAAGTTATTAAGATAAATTAATTTCTAATTTGGAATTAATTAAGCAATCAATTGAGATTAATTAATTGTAAATTAAGAGTTAACTAGTAATAAATTAAGAAATAATTAGGTTTTTATTTAGTCAAGTTTTAATAATGAAAAATTAGAGTTTACTAATTAATTGTTAAAGAATAATTAATAAATTAAATAAAGATTAATTAATTGATAATGAGATCAATTAAGAAGTGATTAAATAATTAATGATTATGATTAATTAATGATCGGTTAAGCAAAGTAAAGTGATTAATTCTTAAGTAATTGATTTAATTTGAATTAATTGAATTAATTAAAAATTTGAATTAGAGATATGTTTGCTTATGAATGATTGTATTGGATTGATATCTCTGATTTGTAACTGTATTGCTATGAGATATGAATCGCTTTGTACTGAATTGTAATATTTGTGATTGTTTCTGTGTGGATATGAAAACCCCTTGGCCGTAAAACGGCATTTGAAATTCGATGCAACAGGGAGTCGGATTCCAATTGCTTATCCGAAACCCACATCGAATTGTAATGATGAATCTTTATGATTTATAAATTTATTTTATCTATGAATTTGTGAATGAAGATAAGCGTTATAGCTTATACCGCTTATCGATATTGCTGCACTTTAATCTGTGATGTGATGATTGATGTTGTGCACAATTGTGTATAAACCCTTGGACTACACTATATGCACACAAATATGGATTGCATATGGAAATCGGTTAATTCATAGATTTTTAAAATAGTTTGAATTTGAATTTTCAATTCAAATGGTTTTGGAAATGAATTGGGTTTAAAGTGATAAACTTTTGAAAAGGTGTTTTAAAAATGAAAGTTATTTTGAATAACTAAAGAAATATTGAAATTTAATCCATTTGATTTAAATTTGAATTCAATATCAGAAATTGAATTCTATATTTGGTATTTATGACATAAAAAGGTTATACAAATTATGATTTCAAATTTCAAATAGAATGATTTTGAAAGCTATATCTTTGTGAAAGATAGTTGAACCCTAATTTGAAATTTAAGAAGGTTTTAAATGATGTGTCTTTTATATATATAAAAGGTTGAAATGGGAATTGTTTTGAAAGCTATGAAATAGTTCTTCAATTTAAAGACCGGATGAGTCAATCCGATTTGAAATGGAATTGTTTTGAAAAGTTACAAATGAATCTTTGTCAAAGATTGGTAAACCTTGTTTAAAATCGAAAAGGGATTTAAAAGTGAATCTTTTGTTTAAAAGATTTAAACGTGGAAATTTTTTAAACCTTTGAAGGTTTTTGAAATGAATCTTTTTGGTTAAAAAGATTTATAAATGGTACTTTGTTTAACCATTTGAAAGAAAATTTTGGGTTTCAAAGTTGCGACTTAACTGAAATCCCAATATCCATATGATTTTAAATACTACGCTCATTATTCGATTTAGCCGGGAGAGGACCTTTGTGTCATATAACCCATTCCGAATAATGATACGACGTATATGGATAGCATTGAAGACCGACGGTGAAGACCGAATATTTTTCGAAAACGAAAGGATAACCCGTCGAATGTCTCTACACCGACTAGTCCCCAGTATAGAGATTTGATCACCCTTTGTGATGGGGAGTCTGGACGTGATTAGGGATTATCCGGATTTGCAAGGGCTTCTTCAGAAGTGCCTTCGGTTCTGTTCAAACCCGGAACAGACTTGTATGGTCGTGTGTCTGACACTACACTTTGAGATATAAAGCCGATTTCTTTCAAATACATATCTGTTGGTGGCGGAGAATTTATTCTCTTAGCTTAACAGCCTTCTCTGAGACGTACGAGCTTAGAGGTTATGTAGTTGAAGGTTATCAGAGATATACTCCCAATTTGATAGTGTGGCACGCTAGGTGCTGCTGTGTATTGATGATCATTTGCTGATCAAAGCATGGCTTTTGTGAAAAACGTAGCTTTGTGGACGAGACTTCGTCGAACTTCACAACCCGAAATGGTCGAAACAGGAAGAATGCAGCAAGGTTATTTGGGGGTAGCGCCCCTTGAGGGTATGTTCATTTCCTTCTGGATAGGGGTAGTATCGTGGTATGGAGCCCAGATACTTAACCTAAGTGGTTACTGCAAATTCATTACTTTGTGGTTGTTGGTGAATTCCGGGATAAAGGTTGGTTACAACCGAGGGATGGCATACTCGTGTAGTAGTTACCTAGTTACAGAGGTAACCCGGCCTTGTGTTGGCAGAGATCCAGTTAGGTTCTCGGGGCGTCCCTCCATAGGCGTACCCATGTGGCAATGGGAAGTTCCTTTGCCTGACCATTTGTTGGAAATCCAATCACCAATACGCGACTTATATGGTTTTAGTTGTATAACCTGCCATCTAACATGGTAGCTATAGTAGGCATATTATAATGGTACGTATGCTAGCTAAGATTAATATATACTTTCAAAATATTTTCCACTATGCACTAATAATAATATCAAAAGAGAATTTTGCGTTGTAAGCATATTTGACTATCATAAGGAGAAATCTCCCCAAAGTGTGCGATTGCATTGTGTGTTTGGCGGGAGACCTTATGGTAGTTTCATTTTCTAAAAAGCATTGCGGGTTTGAAATTTAAATTCTTTGCTTGTTTTAAAAGATCAAAATGATTTTGGCTCACACCAGTCCCATGACTGACCCGGAGTTTATTTTTCCCTTCCTAAACTTTGGGTCCCCATAATTTTCCACACGGGCAGTCTAGAGTTGGGTTTTCCAGATAATAGATAGTAGATATCGATTTGGTAACTATCAGCTCTCTCTTGGTGTTCCTTGGAGTCTTTGGATTCACGGACCAGACTTGCTTGTCTTGGTGAAATGTGATGGTGGTTCGAGCTTGTGGTTTGAAGCTTTGGCTTGGAGATTTGGATTCGGATGTAGTTGTGGATTCATTCTTGTCTAAAAATCATTTGGAGTTATCTCATCTATTGATATTGAGTTTTCCGCTGTAGCATTATTATCTTGTATCTCTGATATTGTTGGACATTATTGATATCATTGTTGTATATTTGGATATTGTATCAATGTTGTATATCAATGATATTCATTTTTTTCTTCTGCTATGTTGTTTACTTGATGTGTTATAAGCTTCGGCGAGCCAGATTCGGCATTTGAATCTGCGGCATTTTAGTACAAGTGGAAGTACGGGTGTTGATTTTCAAAGGCCGAGTCAGGACCGTCACATTAGAGTTAATTAATCACCATTTAATTATCTTCCTCTATGCGAAATCAACTCCTCAGGTCGAAACAAACGCACTGACTACAATCACTTATCAGCACTTTTAGGCCGTGCCGGAGACCACCAAGTCATCACTTGGAGTTGCCCCGAGCCTCCTCTACCTTCGCAAGTCGTCATAGCCCCACCAGAAGCCAGTAGAATGCTTGAAAACGATGGTGAACGCTGCCAATTAAAAGCTAACTCCACACCACCTTGGACCACCGATCATCGATCGGGTTATACAGATGTGATCATGGGATCGAGTTCTTCAGTTTGTAGTTAGGTGATTAGGTTGAGTCGGCCTGGATTGATCATAGAAATATTGGCTATTAGATTTGGCTGAGAGGATAGTGGCGGCTGATTTCTTTTAGATAGCTAGGGTTTGCAAATGAAGGTAGTTTAGGGTCCTTATATAGCCATTTAAATGGAACTATTCGTGCTAGAAATTTCTAAACTCCAAACAAAGCATGTCGCCTGGCGTTCATAATGTTTTACCCCTATTTCGAACACAATGGAATATACATTGGAGGCCATTCCATTATATACAGAAGATATCATTTCAAAATCGAATTATTTTAATTAAAATAACTTTAATTAAGTCCCGTCTATTTCGAACTCGCACGATCAAATGGTAAGTCCAATCGAAACGAAATTCGACAGCATACTTTAATTCACTATTATGGATCCACTGAGATTGGTTTCGTCGGATCCAAGACAGTGTCAAAAATGACTAATTTTACATGTTAACTAAAACATAAAAGTTCTAATTTTCATTTATTCACTTTTAAATCAAAATTCAAAGTTTAATAATCTCATTCTAATATAAACAGAATTTAAATCAATTTAATAAATCATTTTCATTCACGTTAAATTCAAGATCTACTAATTTAAACAATTTCAAATATTAAATTAACATTTTAATTATCAAATAAATCATTATATTTGAAATATAAGTTATTCAACTTGTAAAAGTACTTTTGAATATTTAAAATCAATTAAATATTCCAATTTCGAATGACTAAAATTCTAGCTCATTACATTCTCCCCTCCTTAAAGAATTTCGTCCCCGAAATTATCAAGTTAGAAAAAGGCTAGAAAATCCATCAACTTTTCGAAAACAATTCGTCCCAACTAGATTATCAAAATCATTTAAACCTTTTAACTTTTCCACATCAATTTTTTGAACTCCTTATAAAAACTTTTCTAAGTTTTCAAATCCATTCACTGTTATCATTTCAAAACCAACTAATATTATTTCATTCATAGTTATTAAATAATACTCTTTCAGAATCAACTATGTCATTCAAGTTATATTCAAAATAAAAAAATAACTATCAAATTTTTTCCAAAATTCTCAAAAAAAATCTAACGCCTTAAATTACAAAAATTTTCTCCAACGTCTCCTTTGCACGGTTCGATCGTAGTAAAATCAAGTATGTATATATAAATATATATCACAAATATACATCTCATCTTTGAGAATGACTCATCCCGTAGGAAAAAATATAAAAGTACGATATGTAATCCGAGATATTTACCTTTTATTATATTAGCAAGCATATACAACTAACAAAGCGTGAAAGCAAGCTCCAAATGAGAAACATACGCGATATGCACCTACTAAACACTCAACAATCATGAGAACAAGTATATAGAAAGTAATATCAATATATAACATATGCCAATGGAAAACTACATATGCAAATATAGCAAATGCAATAAAAGCACCAAATGAAACCATCAAACAATCAATATCCATCCAATTAATCCATATCAATTTACATTTTTTAATTTCAACATTCATTTCATTAAACCTCGTAAGATGTACGTATATCATTCGTGCACAAAATCATATCTGATCACTTGCTCGATCACACAATCACTTCCGAACTAGTATCGTTCACATGACTACTCTAGTGCAGACTCAAATCCGGTTCTTTGATTAGAAAACCATCATCCTCCTTGCGTAGCCATATACTATGATAGAGAACATCAGAATTAATCAAAAATCCACATCCAGGGTTCGCCTTCAAAAGTCGAGTGAAAATCCTAACTCGGATTGGTGCAAATCACCTCAAAATCGTATACTTGAATAGGGATCAAACAGTTATGCAAATAAAACAATGTGCGTAGAACTTACGTATTTATTTCCAATTGGTTTCTTATTATATTTCATTCTTTTATTCCCGATTCTTAATATGTTTTCAATTCCTTTTACATTCATTTAGTCCACATTCACTTTAAAATCAAATTCAATTATTCATATTGATTTCATTTATATTCAATTCATTATTATTCACTTATTAATCTTCACCTTAATTTAATTTATATTTAGCAACATTTCATTTCATATACATTTCACTTATTATATCTTCTTTAATACTTACTATATTTAATCAACCATTCCATAAAGTTGTTTACTTAAGTTCATAAACATTTATACAACATTTCTTATTTTTATTTAAGCTTAATTTCACTTTATACTTAAGGAAACTTCCATTTCTTAGTTCCATTACGAAATTTACTTTCCTTGATATTTATATTCAATTTCTATCAATAAATATTCTAAAATAAATTCACTTCTTTTCACAACTCAAAGTTGAAGCCATTATAACTTATGTTCATCTTCATTTCAAAATTCTAATTCTAATTCATTTAACTCGTTTCATCCCACTTGACTTAACTTTAATTTAAATTTCATTATTTATAATTCAAATTCGAAACTAGATTTATTTTCTTCTTAATATTCACATTGAATAAATTATACATTTGTATTTAGTTTGACATTATTCAAATCCATAAGTTATACAAATTTATTACTTAAATTTTCGTTTCACTGGTTTACCTAGTTCATTTCAAATCTAATGTAATTCACTTCCATTTAACTTTTCTTAAGTCAAACTTCATTTATATACTCAATTTATTTAACTTCATTTATTTAACTTATTCAAGATAATTCTTTTCTTTCATATATCTCAAATTCCAATTTCATTTTTGGTTGTCTAATAAATTATTCAACCATTTTAAAATTTGGATTCACTTATCCAATTCAAATTCATAAGATGTAAACTTATTTAGTATTCAAACTATATCCAATTCACAAATTCAAAAACTTTTTTCTTATGTTTATTAAATCACGCTTGGAATTTTCATAATCAAAACTTGCTTTATCAAAACAAAACTTTAATGAAAAATTATTAAGGATAATAATTTATCATTTAGAGACTCGAAAACAATACTGATGATGCTGCGATCATCATCCGAATTATTTCCCAGCGACTAAAGTGAATTAGTGTTATTTATTACTTCTTTTAAGTATCCTTTTCTATTCATAAATCACATTTATAAATTTATTCTTATATATAACTTCACTTTTCACTTTGGTTATATAAAATCATTTCTTACTTGTGTATGTTTGTTTATATTTATAATAATAATAAATTTTTATTATTAGCACATAAACAACAATTGATAATAATCAAGTATTACCGTTCACTAAAAACCAAACATCGGTATATAATTATAATAATTTTGAAAAATTATCCCTTTATATATAAAATATACTTCAGGTAAAATGTAACGATCCGCAAATACATCACTTTGATAAATTTATTAGAGATTAAAAATATTTAATAATTATTTTAATAATTTTGATAACCTATTTTAAATAATTATAAGGTAATAATTTGTCACTATTTTTATTAATATATGAACTATTTTAGAAAGAAATTAGTTTTGTTGTGTTTTTGCGGTCTGAAAATATAAATTGTTGGAAATTTGTTAAATGTTATAAATATAATTTTATAGCCTTAATAAACTTCATGTAATTGTTATATAATGATAATAAGTGGATTATAATGGTTTTACAAATATATTAACTTGTTTTATAAATATAACAAACTTCGTCGTAATTTGGTAGATCGACGTCGTATCTTTGTAGTTCGATTTTAATATTGATTAATATGGTTTTATAGCTTAAATAATATTGTTTTAATTATTCAAAAATGATAAGAAATTAATTTTCAAGCTTTGTTTACATAAATAAATAGTTTGATTAAAAAGTGAAAATATGACCAGAAAGTGGATCCCGAAATCTCAATGGTTTGACAAATGGAGATTGTTTTAAGTTGTTGTAACATTGTTTGTACATGCACACACACATACACATATGTGTATCACAATTAGTCAAACCAAAGCTAAAGAAAATATCTAAGATTTTTTTACAAATGTAAGTGAAAAAGGCAACATCTTGTCACCATTAAAACATGGAAAGCAAACATCAAATCCACAATTAATGCATGACATTTCATGCTTAAGATATTTTTGCAATATATCTTACAACATTACATCTCATTAATGCATATACTTGAGTTTGGTGAAAAGGATTTGATGTTCAAGTGATATGGTGTAAGAGATATTTTAATAATATCTAAGGGTAATTTAGTAATTTCCCATATTTCCCTAAGGCTATAAATAAGACCCTCAGGCTTCACAAATTCACACATCTCATTCCATCTTCTTCTTCTTCACCTCTACTTTAATGGCTTCCACCCTAAAAGAAGTAATGGCTAATTTCATTTCAAAAATAAACTAAAATTATTTAGTACATATGTATAGTGTAAAACCCCTCAAAACTCAACCAAAAATCCTTCCTTCATTCTCTTTACCCATGACCACCACCACACACCACTATAGCCAAGCCTACCTCCCTTACAACCAAGGCCGTGATCCCCCTAGTCAAGGTCGAGCCATCCAAAGGCAAGATCCCAAGTGATCATGAGCATAGATTTCGAGTTATCGAAGCTATAGCCTTTCTTAAGTTAGTCTTTTAATCAAAGGTGACAGCTGATCCAGCGAGATTCTCTTTCGAGGGGCATTAGTCAATCAATGAAAAGGAAGAAGTAGTTTAGTTCAAGAAGTAGTTTGGCTTCCCTTCCCGAATGTTGGTCTGGAGTTGACCCAGTAGCAGGAGTTGAACACAGCTGATATTGATCCGCTGCTACATCCGCTGAAAGATCTGTTGCCAGTTTCGATCGATGGGGATAGGCGTGAAGGCCAATCATTCCGGTTATTTGAGTTTCCCTCGCCGGAGATGTTCTCAGATGCTCTTAGCTCTTACTTATATTATATTTTAGTCACGACCCATCTTCCACTAACCAGAAAGACCTATCATGAATTAAGAAAGAAAGGGATAGAAAGAGAAAGAAAGAGAAGAAAGAAGAAAACAACAACAGATTCTCAACAGCGGAACGAATAAATCATATTAATAACAAAAGTATTACATAGATATAAAACAACTATCAGAGTTACACAGATTATATATCATATACTAGACAGTTATAAACACCTGTCTAGTTATTACAACATAGTACAAAACACCTCAAACAACGACTCGGAGATACCAACACAGCGGAATACTAGATAACTACAACGCAGAAGCCTCCTGCTCCATTTGCTCCTCCAAAATTCGTCAAAGCTAACCAGAATCCCTTGGCTACTCGTAAACTTTTTGAGTACCCAAGAGTTTAAGAAAACAAAGATAAACTCCGGGTCAGACATGGGTCTGGTGTGAGTAACAAGTTAAAGTTGCTTAACTTTTGAAAACCTTTTGAATGAAAAGGTATCACGTAAGACTTCCCACACATAAACATGGATAAGTTTTTACCTTACGCTAACCAAAACATTTGATAGGAAATCCGGTGATATTATAATAGTGTCTAGGGTTTTCAAGTAAATAAGAAATAGCCTAAATTGTTACATTTATTAAATTCCAGCTACTAGCCACAAAAGTGGATAATATAATCAAAACCGTTGGCACCTATTGGATTTTGGATTCCATACAATGGCATGGCTACTGAGGTATCGCCCATCACAATACATGGCCTAGATGACCGTACCAAGGAGTACGCCCGCTCCCCTGCAACACAAGGCCAGAACCATCCCTTACTGGATAGTCCCGAACAAGACAACCCCGGCAGTTGTCGCGAATTAACCGCTTACAGAGCCGAATAAAAAAGGACTTCTAGACAGGGGTAAATCTCGCTCTCCAGTGGAAGCTACACACGAAGCCTTGCTGCACCTCCCCTGTTTTAGCCATTCCCGGTTGATGAGGCATGAGGCTACGATTACCTTTATCAGACACATCTCTTAGAATGCTCATCATCCACCTGATGATGTTCTGAAAACATTCAATCCATACAAGTTCATTCCGGGTTCGAACGAAACCGAAGGCATTATCTCGTTACACTCATTTTGGAATCACCCTCAGAGTTAACGACGATAACCTTTGCACTCTAAATCTTCACCTCCACTTGATATTCACGACCTATCGTTAATTTGCATCTATGTGGTTTTCAGATATCCAAATATGGAAACCGAATCCCGATCTCATCGTAATCCAAAACGTGTCTTTTAGGTCCAAATTGTTTTAAGTTTAAAACAATTCAATTTAAACTATCTATATACACACAGATAGATAATTTATATCATCACAATAGATAATCATCACCACAGATAATCCATATTATCATTTATAAGAATATAATCCAAATCATCATTACAATGCAACCAATGCATCCATATGACACATCATTACTAATCTCATATCTGAGATTCAAACCATTCAAGGAAATCTATATCATCCATATATAAACAAGGATTTATAATCATACCATATATAATTAATTTAAAATGAATTAAATTAATTACATCATCTCTAATTAATTTAAAGTAAATTAAATTAACTACCTCAATCTATAAATCCTATATATATAACAATTGATTACAAACCACTCAACTAATCACTAATTAATAATTCTTGATTAATTGCCCATGATTAATCATCCTTTATTACATTCAAGTAATTAATTTCACCAATTAATTATTCTTAATCAAATACAGCAATTAACCTCTAATTACTTCATTAATTAATTAATTATAACTAATTACATTAATCCTTAATTAAGATGTTAATTAATTACTTTAATCCCTTATCATTAATTAATTAATCTTAATTAATTAATCCTTAATCACATCATTAATTATATTAATTAATGATTCCTAATTACATTTAAATTAATTAACTTCATTAAGTAATTAACCCTAAATTATTAATCACCTTTGATTAATTAACTTCAGTAATTAACTATTCTTAATTACTACATTGAGTAAATTGATTACCCCTAAATTAATTATATTTAAATAATTATATCATTTATTAGTAACTAATTACCCTTAATTAATTACATTAGTTAATTATTTATTTTCCAAATAATTTAATCAATAATTACTTAAATTAATTACACCAAGAAATTAATTATTAATTTCTTTCACAAATAAAATATCCTCCATTATAATTTCACAAACAATTAACCTAAATTCTTCATACTATAAATAAATTACATTCTGTAATTACTTATCTTAATTACTTCCCTAAGTAACTATCCTTCATTAATTACTTACTAACCCATCAAATGATTATTCTAAATTAATTAAACTTAATTAATTAATTTAAACTAATCAAATAAATTAATTAGTCACCATGAGTAATTAATAACTCTAATTACTTCACAAAGTAATCATACTTAACCAAATTCTATAAAGATATCAAATTTAATTAATCTAATTAATTATCAAAATTAATTACTTAAATTAATTAATAAATAGTCTCAAGTTAATGACCTTCATTAACTTATCATCAATTTCTTTAATTACCTTACTTAAGTAATTAATTTAAACCAGTCACAAATTTATTATTACATAACAATCATTTAATTAATCACTAATTATTTAATTAATTAAGTTTTTAACATAATTAATCTTAACCTCTTGACTAATTTCTAATCATTAATTAAAATCATAACTAAATTAATTAATGATCTTATTCCCAAATTAATTAACTTCAACCTTAATTAATAAAATTCAAAATCCTCATTTAATTAATTAAATAAATTAATTAATTAACCATCAAATTTCCTTACTAATTTAATAATCCAAAATCATTTAAATCTTTAATTTATTATAAGTAAGACATTTATTACTAATAATTTCATTATCATTAACAAAGAAATATTTAAACAACTTACTTTAAAATTTGTTTCCAAATTTTATTTTAAAAATTTTAAATTTAAAATGAAAATCAAACTTAACTTCAACAAAGTTTTAAAAAAAAATTAAACCTTTTTAAAACTTATGCTAAATAATCGCTCATTTTATAAAAGGGATTTAAACCCATATTTATTTAAGATTCAAATCATATTTAAAATATGTTTCAACAATTAAAGTTGTTAAAAACATTTAAAACTTCCTTTATTTTCAAAACATGATTCAAATTGAATTTTTGATTTTCAGATTTAAACTTATGTTTAAATCTTCTACTTTAAATTTAAAGCTTTAACTTTAAATTCAATTATTTAAACCCTTTTAAAGGTTGTTTAAACATTTTAATTTAAATAGTTTAAATTAAATTAAAAACTTGAATTGAAATCTAGTTTTGAAATTCATACTTAAATTTTAAGTTTAAATTTCTGTTTTAAAAACCCTGCTAAAGATATTTAAACTTAATTTCCCTTTGAACTGGAAATATACAGGTTTCCCAAAGAAACCTGTAAACATTTAATTTTAAAAGTTTGAATTAAATTTAAAAATTGGAATTCAACTCAGATTGAAAACCATACTTTTAAATTTAATTTTAAATTGTTATTTAAAATCTACATTTAGATTTTAAACAAATTTTGAATTGAAATGTACATGTTTTCTAAAACCTGTTAACTACAGACAATAAAATACCCGAGCTCCCCTCTCTTTTACTTCCGAGTAAAACCATGAACGACTTCGAGTACCAACTCGAATTACTCGAGTATTAACCCAAGTGCAAACCTATTGCAAAACCTAAAACCTTCCCTGTCACCATCTTCTTCACCGTGAGCATGCACGGTGGTTCTGGCCACCTCCGGCCACTACCCAAACAACAAGCAAGTCAACGTTTGCCCAAAGATCATCAACGAACATCCAAAACCCCACAAAGATCAATAAATCAAATTTTTTTTCAAAACCTGAATATACTGGAACACTATTCCCATCAAATTTCCAAACCTGTAAAAACTCACTTCCTCTCTCCTCCGGCCATCGGAGGCTCTGGGACTCCGGCATGTCCTCTTCACTACCCCGGCATCCATCATTCCAAAAAATTTTGCACTCGATCAACGAGAGCATCCACGCCGATCAAAAATTTCCCATGCCCAAAAAACTAGGTTTTAAAAACTTTTTCCTTTTACACTTTCCAGAAAGAACAGTAATGCACATGAATCCCATCACTAAAAATTGTAATTTTGTTTTTAAAAATCACATTTTAGTTTTAGCTTTTGATTCAAGCACCTGAAACTAAGAAATAATCAACTTGGATTTTTCTGATTTCAGTTTTCTTGTTATTTCTTTGTTTCCAGTAAAATTACAGGTATATTTTTTTATTTACTCTTGAACAAAATCTTAAACTTATAATTTATGATATATTAAACATACATTGTTCAAATCTCTTGTATTATTAAAGATTAATTTAAGAATACAAGTTTTTCTTTTAAAATTTTGGACCTGGAACATAGAAGAATACTGTAATAATCATAAAACAGAAATCTTATGCTCCTATGCTTAATACAGTCTTTATTACAGGAACAAGCATGCACTTCATAACTACTTAAGTTTTTAAATTAGCGAGGTTACTCTCAACATACAACTAGATAAAACATATACAAGTCATCAATCAAGCAAAAAAATTATGCTTAAGTTTTAAACAGAAAGTGTTACTCACCTGATGTTTTGAAAACTAGTTTGGAAGTAGATCACAAATTTGAGTTGCTGAAATTTGATTTAACTTGCACGTAGGCTTGAACAAATCCAGACTCCTTTTTACTTTTGAATATAAATTTGCATTTGCATGTGAAAGGGTTTTACAGAGGACAGCAGGCTTGCATGTTTGAACAGACTTTGCATTTTGAACTTGAGGATTTGCTTATGCTTTAAACTTGCATGCAGGCCATTTGAAATTTGACTTGCTTCAGATTTCACTTTATTCCCAGGTTAAAAAAAATGCAGAGACTTGTTTGTTGATTTTACAGAGGACTGAAGGTTGGTTTTTGAAATCTGGCTACAGGCCTTGTATGCTTGATTCCCAGATTTAAAGAAAATGCAGAGGTCTTCAATTTTTCTTTTGAAAGTAATTACAGGGGATTTTCTTTAGAAAGGAATTACAGATTGAATTGAAGAGGGATTTAAAATGGATCACAAGATATTGATTTGGGTTTTGAGAATTTGTTATTGATTTGTTTTCAGCTGAGATTTATCTTTGAAAAAAAAACGAAGAATAGAAAAAGAAAGAGCTTGAAGAAAACATGTTTTATATGAGTGTAATCGATTTTTTTCATAAATTTAAAAGAAAAATAAAAATAAAAGACACTTGTAAAAAAAATAACACTTGTTACACTAGTTATTTAATTCAATTACACTTGCCATTTTACCCCTTAGTTTAATAATATGTGTCTTGAAATTAATATTATTTGTTTTTTTATTTAATTTAAAGTTAAATGAAATCCTCTTTATTTATTATATACATATAAAGTAGTTTCATAAATAAATGTATATGTATTTTTTTTAATGAAAATGAAATAAAACAATTTATAAAAAAAAATGAAAGCTTACTTCTAAAATTTAAATATGTTTATTCATTTGAATTTCAAAATGAATTCAAATTCAAATGCTATTTATACATTTAAAAATTCCATTTAAAACTAATTTATATTAACATACTTAATAAAAAAATAATAACATTGTCTTTTAAAATCTACCTATATTTATACTTTTACTAATATTGTTTGAAAATAACATATTTATTAATTTAAATAATTTATTAAAAGAAATCATAAATTACTTATCTTATTTATCTTAATTAAATGTATTAATGTTTAATATAAAAATGGTATTTTAAATTCCCATATATAATTCCAAACTATATTTATTAAGCTATATTCAAAAAGAAATAAAGTAAACTTTTGTTTATCTTATTAAAATTTAAATTGTACTTAAAATATATTTAAACAATTTAAAACAATTTCTTTAAGTATTTTAAGCCAAATAGTTATTTATCAAATAAAACAATAATCTCCAAATTATAAAAATGAATATCAAAATTTAAAAACATTATTTTATTTGTTTATTAATTACAAATCAAACTTATCTATCTACAATATATATAAATATATATATACACTATAAATTGAAAGCAATTTATTATCTTTTAAAAGATAAAATTCACCAATTAAATATTTATTTAATTGGATTATTAAATCAAGTTAAATTTTATTGACAGAATTTATCAAATCATTTTAATTTTAAATATAGATTATTAAATTGATATTGCCAAAATTTCCAGGATATCACATTCTCCCCTTAAAAGAATTTCGTCCGCGAAATTTAAAAGCAAAGGTAATTTAATAATCTCACTTAAGATTTTAAATTTAAACATAAGCATATATCAATCATATGCTAACAACCAAAGCAATCAATTTATCTAATCAAACAAATTTAACTATCTACTGGATAAAAATCTTCTCGAGTTTTCCCAATTATATATATGTATGTATATATATATGTATATATATAAAATATACCGGGATACTCGCTCTATAGAATTCAAACAATCTAAACTACGAAGCTACAGAGCTTCTCCTCATCTAGATCTATAAAACTAGACAAGGTATCAGACTACAGATTAGTCTGACTTAACAACCAAACCTTCTTGAATAGCTGGTTCCACTTCCAGAGATAACTCATACACGTACTCCCTCAGAGATACGTGAAACTCATCGAATCCAATTATCCAACTGGCAATTCAACTCTTGAAAACCAAACACCAATCCAACCAAAACATAAAAGAGATCCAAAACAAATTTCTTACTCCGGAATCCAAATTCCATTGTCTCAAATCCATAAAAATCTTCTAACGATCCTGGCTACCTACAGCCTTCCTGATCACTCAACCTTTGCTGATGCCTCTAGAAACAAACAGAACCAAAAACAACCCAACCTAATGATCTCCTCAAGATCAATCCAAAACCAAGTACACAATTCTACTCTTCAAACATTAGAAGAGCAAACTCACTTCTTCTATCTGGAAAAACCAAACAGAAATACTCCCAAACTACTTCCGCTGCACAATTCTGATCTGGAAAAGAAGAAAAATGCTGATGAAGAACACGAGCACAAACTGGACAACATATCCAAGAATATGATTCCACGGATCCATAAAAGAAAACTCAGAAGTTACACCAATCCTGAGCTGCTTCACCAAATCCTATCTCGAGAATCCATCCTTCTACTAGCTGCCCCACCGGTAGCACTTCTGGAATCCGGACGATAAGAAAACTCAATCTCCCGATACAGACAAACCTCTGACTTCTCAGAAGACATCCAAAAAAGACTCTGATAACCCAAGAGATCACTAAAAAAATCGCAAGTCACTTTTGCGATCAACACAGACCAATTTCAAAAGAAAACTGTTCTCTCTTTACCAAACAGAACAGCTTACTCTTAGTTAGCCAATCCACCGAAGAAACGGTTCCACTCTGCTGCTTCTGAACTCCACCTCAGAAAAAACTGCTAAGTCAACACAGAATACTCCGAGCTAAACTTCTGACACCAATGTCCAAAGACTTCTTAATCCCAAAACTTGTTCCAAAGTAAACTCTTCGGAGACATCGATATTTACTGCATCTCATCATGCAGCTACCACTTCCTAAGGTATCAAAATACCATCACACACTTCTGCCAAATCGACAGATCCAAACTCAACTTATTCATCTTCAAAGATAGACTCTGGACCTTAACAGGTTACTTTCAGAGATCGATGAAATCTCTACACCACTGCACAACTCACTCGAGACGGTATTCGGTCTACAGTCTCGACAGATACACTTTCAACCCCAATATTCAAACTCCAACTAATGGTAGTAGTCGTGTTACACACATCACTACCTTATCTACCTTTATAACCTATATTGGAAAAACCTCAACGGGTAACCCAACAGATAGACAGAAATAGCTATATATATATATATATAATTACAAATACGCTCTCTCAAGATAGACACCACTCCAATGCCTAGGTATTCACTCAACCTAATGCTCTGATACCAACAGCCACGACCCATCTTCCACTAACCAGAAAGACGTATCATGAATTAAGAAAGAAAGGGATAGAAAGAGAAAGAAAGAGAAGAAAGAAGAAAACTACAACAGAATCTCAACAGCGGAACAAATAAATTATATTAATAACAAAAGTATTACATAGATATACAACAACTATCAGAGTTACACAGATTATACATCACATACTAGACAATTATAGACACCTGTCTAGTTATTACAACATAGTATAAAACAACTCAAACAACGACTCAGAGATACCAACACAGCGGAATACTAGATAACTACAACGCAAAAGCCTCCTGCTCCATTTGCTCCTCCAAAATTCGTCAAAGCTAGCCTGAATCCCATGGCTACTCGTAAAAATTTTGACTACCCAAGAGTTTAAGAAAACAAAGATAAACTCCGGGTCAGACATGGGTTTGGTGTGAGTAACAAGTTAAAGTTGCTTAACTTTTGAAAACCTTTTGAAAGGAAAGGTATCACGTAAGACTTCCCACACATAAACATGGAAAAGTTTTTACCTTACGCTATCCAAAACATTTGATAGGAAATCCGATGATATTATAATAGTGTCTAGGGTTTTCAAGTAAATAAGAAATAGCCGAAATTGTTACATTTATTAAAGTCCAGCTACTAGCCACAAAAGTGGGTAATACAATCAAAACCATTGGCACTTATTGGATTTTGGATTCCATACAATGGCAGGGCTACTGGGGTACCGCCCGTCACAGTACGTGGCCTAGATCACCGTACCGAGGAGTACGCCCGCTCCCCTGTAACACAAGGCCTGAACCATCCCTTACAGGACAGTCCCGAACAAGACAGCCCCGATAGTTGTCGCGAATCAACCGCCCACACAGCCGAATAAAAAGGGACTTCTAGACAGTGGTAAATCTCGCTCTCCAGTGGGAGCTACCCACGAAGCCTTGCTGCACCTCCCCTGTTTTAGCCATTCCTAGTTGATGAGGCTTGAGGCTACGATTACCTTTATAGGACACATCTCTTAGAATGCTCATCGTCCACCTGACGATGTTCTGAAAACATTCAATCCATACAAGTTCGTTCCGGGTTCGAACGAAACCGAAGGCATTATCTCGGTACACTCATTTTGGAATCACCCTCAGAGTTAACGATGATAACCCTTGCACTCTAAATCTTCACCATCACTTCAGATTCACGACCTATCGTTAATTTGGATCGATGTGGTTTTCGGATATCCAAATATGGAAACTCGATCCCGGTCTCATCGTAATCCAAAACGTTTCTTTTAGGACCAAGTTGTTTTAAGTTTAAAACAATTCAATTTAAACTATCTATATACACACGGATAGATAATTTATATCATCACAATAGATAATCATCACCACAGATAATCCATATTATCATTTATCAGAATATAATCCAAATTGTCATTATAATGCAACCAATGCATCCATATCACACATATCATTACTAATCTCATATCTGAGACTCAAACCATTCAAGGAAATCTATATCATCCGTATATAAACAAGGATTTATAATCATACCATATATAATTAACTTAAAATGAATTAAATTAATTACATTATCTCTAATTAATTTAAAGTAAATTAAGTTAACTACCTCAATCTATAAATCCTGCATATATAACAATTGATTACAAACCAATCAACTAATTAACTAATCACTAATTAATAATTCTTGATTAATTGCCCATGATTAATCATCCTTTATTACATTCAAGTAATTAATTTCACCAATTAATTATTCTTAATCAAATACAGCAATTAACCTCTAATTACTTCATTAATTAATTAATTATAACTAATTACATTAATCCTTAATTAATTATATTAATCAATTACTTTAATCTCTTATCATTAATTAATTAATCTTAATTAATTAATCCTTAATCACATCATTAATTATATTAATTAATGATTCCTAATTACATTTAAATTAATTAACTTCATTAAGTAATTAACCATAAATTATTAATCACCTATGATTAATTAACTTCAGTAATTAACTATTCTTAATTACTACATTGAGTAAATTGATTACCCCTAAATTAATTATATTTAAATAATTATATCATTTACTAGTAATTAATTACCCTTAATTACATTACTTAATTATTGATTTTCCAAATAACTTAATCAATAATTACTTAAATTAATTACACCAAGAAATTATTTATTAATTTCTTTCACAAAGAAATTATCCTCCATAATAATTCCACAAACAATTAACCTCAATTCTTCATACTATAAATAAATTACATTCTATAATTATTTATCTTAATTACTTCCCTAAGTAATTATCCTTCATTAATTACTTACTAACCCATCAAATGATTATTCTAAATTAATTAAACTTAATTAATTAATTTAAACTAATCAAATAAATTAATTAATCACCATGAGTAATTAATAACTTTAATTACTTCACAAAGTAATCATACTTAACTAAATTCTATAATGATATCAAATTTAATTAATCTAATTAATTATCAAAATTAATCACTTAAATTAATTAATAAATAATCTCAAGTTAATGACCTTCATTAACTTATCATCAATTTCTTTAATTACCTTACTTAAGTAATTAATTTAAATCAATCACAAATTTATTATTACTTAACAATCATTTAATTAATCACTAATTATTTAATTAATTAAGTTTTTACCATAATTAATCTTAACATCTTGATTAATTTCTAATCATTAATTAAAATCATAACTAAATTAATTAATGATCTTATTCCCAAATTAATTAATCTTAATTAATTAAATTCAACCTTAATTAATAAAATTCAAAATCCTCATTTAATTAATTAAATAAATAAATTAATTAACCGTCTAATTTCCTTACTAATTTAATAATCCAAAATCATTTAAATCTTTGATTTATTATAAGTAAAACATTTATTATTAATAATTTCATTATCATTAACAAAGAAATATTTAAACAACCTACTTTAAAATTTGTTTCCAAACTTTATTTTAAAAAATTTAAATTTAAAATGAATATCAAACTTAACTTCAATAAACTTTTAGAAACATTTTTAAACCTTTTTAAAACTTATGCTAAATAATCTCTCATTTTATAAAAGGGATTTAAACCCATATTTATTGTAACAACCCGCATAGTTGTCGAGTTTATATTTAAATATTTTATTTAAATATTAAATCGTTAATCGGATTTTGGTCCGAAAAGGTACTTTTTGCAAATGGTCAAATTAGGACTCGAGGCCACCTCCATTGAGTTCGAAATGCCGTTTACAATTTTTTTAAGTATAAACATCGATAGGTTTGGAGTTAGTGAAATTTCAATAACTTTTCCCGCTTTGGACTTTGGGTTAGTTTAGCCTATTAAGCCCAAGTTCCAACCCCCTTCTCCTCACTCTTCATAAATTTCCTAACTAAGTCAAGCTTTGGCATTAATGGTGAAGAGAATGGGAAATTAAAACTCCAAGCACAAATTCAACTGCAAATCCAACATTCAACTCCAAATTCAAGTAGAAGATATTGGATTCAAGCTTTGGATTGCTTCTCCTTGCTTTCAAGCTTCATCTTCATAAATTTTAGTGCAAAGGTGAGATTTTTATCCCACAAATCTAGTCTATATCTATATTGGACTGTTGGGAATGATTCCCTATCACTTTAGTATGCACATTTGCATTTGGTTTGGATTGGATTGGCGAAAAACTCCAAATTTTAGTGATCTTGGTGAAAAAACTGCTACTAGGTCGTTTTGGCCATTTTTAGCTCGTTCGGAGTTAGGTCGCTCGTCCATAGGTCGTAGGTCGCTTACGAGTTAACCCTAGGTCGTTCTGGCCATTTTTAGCTCGTTCGGAGTTAGGTCGCTCGTCCATACGTCGTAGGTCGCTTACGAGTTAACCCTAGGTCGTTCTGGCCATTTTTTGCTCGTTCGGAGTTAGGTCACTCGTCCATAGGTCGTAGGTCGCTTACGAGTTAACGTTAGGTCGTTCTGGAAGAATTGGCACTTCGGAATTAGGTCGCTCACGAGTTAACTCGTTAGGTCGCTCGCGAGTTAGTACCATAGGTCGCTGGGCCATCTAAATGCTTGTTCGGTGTTAGGTCGTTCGGGCTTAGGTCATAGGTCTTAGGGACCTTAGGTCGTAGGTCGTAGGGACCTTAGGTCGTAGGTCGTATGGACATAGGTCATAGGTCGTTAACTCGTTAACACGTACGGCTCTTTACCATTTTAGGTCGCGTGACCTTGTACTTGACTTAGGTCGTTAGGTCGTAAGACCCCTAGGTCACAACCATTAGGTCGCTCGACCCTATCCCCCTTAGGTCGTTCTGGCTTAATTTTGTCTTTACTAGGTCGTACCGTTTTGGACGGGGCGCTGCCCCACACCCCGCCGGGGGCGCTACCCCCTGGACCCCCACGACCTGACCGGGCAGGTCGAACCCCGTAGCGGTGGCGTTGCCCCCGCACCCCCACCTAGGGGGGTTGCCACCCCCCTGGACCCCCCTCCGTAGGGGATCTTATCTGAAAAACATTCAACAGAACTTGCTTTGTTGTGATGCTGAGTTGACCACCCTTCGAAACAAACTATCTTTGGCTTCTCGATCGATTTTATGGATTTTTGAATATCTATTTCCATGGATTCTTTATTGGTCTCTTTGGATTTTATTCACGTCTTCGTATGTGAGTTTTTATGATTGATTGTTTCTACAATCACTTCTATGATTTGTCACTTTAAAATATAAAGGTTTTCTATACTAGTAGTAAATATCAAAACTCTTTCTTCAAATGATTTCAACACTATTTTATAACAAAGCTCGTTTTCTCAAACTGATTTCCAATCTATTAGTATATACAAACCTTTACCTCACTCGTATGAGAAATCTAATTAAACGATTTAGTAAAACAAGTGGTATGAAACGCTTGCGTTTACTTCGTCGGTTAATTCTTGGACTTGTTCGATTGAATCTCTTGTGACAATTTTCTAGTGGAGATCTACAGTTTGTTAGTAAATATTTGAGTTAAGCAAGTGGTTATGGCACATGAATCTAAACTTTTATATTTACTAACTTAGTGTAATTGACACTTCTTGATGATCATGACGATCATTTTTGTGTTTTAGACTAGCAACTGTGCGATGTCTCTTTGTCGGCGAGGGAGACTAGACCCCGCTCTTGTGATGTTTCGCCATTGCATTTGTGTGATGTTTCGCCATCACATATGTGGGGTAGCGCCCCACGGTCTTCGGGCCATTCGTGTGTCAAAATTAATGGCTTGCAACCATGAGATAGCTTCTCGCTTTGTGTTACATGTGTAGGTGAGTTTTCATGCTCCCATTTTGTGAGTTTTCATGCTCCTATATTGTAATTTCTGGATTTCTTGTGTAGTCTTCTGGAATTTGTGCTTCACCTATTTTCATGACTTTCATTGTTATGATTTTCCAACTTTTATGTTTAGGTAAATTTGGATCTTTTAGAAGATTCTTTTGATATTGTTTGATCTCTTGATGATCTTCATTTACATGCTTATCATAGTATGTCTTTGTGGTTACTATATGTTCTTGCCATATCTATTGTTTATATCATGTTATCTGATATTTATAGCTAGACTGATCCGTTTATTATTTTCTTATAAATAATACTCCGGTCAGACCGAGATGTTATAGGTGCTTCTGCTTGACTTCTCTCCCAGGGATTTACTACTCTGACTTTTGGCTGACCTTTTAGATTAGCAGTTTTTGTCGTTTACACTTGAGATATAGACTCATAGATGTATTCTTTTGTATAGCACGTGTTGCTATTCTTTTGTATTATTGTGGATCTTTTTGACCACTACTCTGATGTACACTTTCATGTGTTAGTTATACATTCATATCTTCTTCCGCCTTTGTGATATGGATGTCTGTGACTGATTTGTGTTATGCATATTTCGATGTTTGTTTTCGAAGATTATTTATAGCCACCGTGTGATAAGAAATCACATGGATGGTCGCTCCTCAACAGCTTTATTCTCCGTGCTAGTTGACAACACTACACCGTAGTGTTCTTGGCTAGCGTGGGTATAGAGGTGGGGCGTCACATTTATTTAAGATTCAAATCATATTTAAAATATGTTTCAACAATTAAAGTTGTTAAAAACATTTAAAATTTCCTTTATTTTCAAAACATGATTCAAAATGAATTTTTGATTTTCAGATTCAAACTTATGTTTAAATCTTCTACTTTAAATTTAAAGCTTTAACTTTAAATTCAATTATTTAAACCCTTTTAAAGGTTGTTTAAACATTTTAATTTAAATAGTTTAAATTAAATTTGAAACTTGAATTCAAATCTAGTTTTGAAATTCATACTTAAATTTTAAGTTTAAATTTCTGTTTTAAAAACCCTGCTTCAGATTTTTAAACTTAATTTCCCTTTGAACTGGAAATATACAGGTTTCCCAAAGAAACCTGTAAACATTTAATTTAAAAAGTTTGAATTAAATTTAAAAACTGGAATTCAACTCAGATTGAAAACCTACTTTTAAATTTAATTTTAAATTCTTATTTAAAATCCGCTTTCAGATTTTAAACAAATTTTGAATTGAAATGTACAGGTTTTCTAAAACCTGTTAACTACAGACAATAAAATACCCGAGCTTCCCTCTGTTTTACTTCGAGTAAAACCATGAACTACTTCGAGTAACAACTCGAATTACTCGAGTATTAACCCGAGTGCAAAACTACTGCAAAACCCAAAACCTTCCCTATCGCCATCTTCTTCACCGTGCACATGCACGGTGGTTCTGGCCACCTCCGACCATTACCTAGACAACAAGCAAGTCAATGTTTGCCCAAAGATCATCAACGAACATCCAAAACCCCAAAAACATCAATAAATCGAATTTTAGTTCAAAACCTGAATATATTGTTGCACTGGCATCCATCATTCCAAAAATTGTTGCACTCGATCAACGAGAGCATTCATGGCGATCAAAAATTTCCCATGCCCAAAAAACTAGGTTTTAAAAACTTTCCCCTTTTACACTTTCCAGAAAGAACAGAAATGCACATAAATCCCATCACTACAAATTGTAATTTTTGTTTTAAAAATCACGTTTTAGTTTTAGCTTTTGATTCAAGCACCAGAAACTAAGAAATAATCAACTTGGATTTGTCTGATTTCAGTTTTCTTGTTATTTCTTTGTTTCCAGTAAAACTACAGGTATATTTTTTTATTTAATCTTGAACAAAATCTTAAACTTATAATTTATGATATATTAAACATACATTGTTCAAATCTCTTGTATTATTAAAGATTAATTTAAGAACACAAGTTTTTATTTTAAAATTTTGGACCTGGAACTTAGAAGAATACTGTAACAATCATAAAACAGAAATCTTGTACTCTGATACTTAATACAGTCTTTATTACAGGAACAAGCATGCACTTCATAACCACTTAAGTTTTTAAATTAATGAGGTTACTCTCAACATACAAATCAACATACAACCAGATAAAACATACACAAGTCATCAATCAAGCAGAAATTTAATGCTTAAGTTTTAAACAGAAAGTGTTACTTACCTGATGTTTTGAAAACTGTTTTGGAAGAAGATCACAAATTTGAGTTGCTGAAATTTGATTTAACTTGCACGCAGGCTTGAACAAATCCAGACTCCTTTTTACTTTTGAATATAAATTTGCATTTGCATGTGAAAGGGTTTTTACAGAGGACTGCAGGCTTGCATGTTTGAACAGACTTTGCATTTTGAACTTGAGGATTTGCTTATGCTTTAAACTTGCATGCAGGCCATTTGAAATTTGACTTGCTTCAGATTTCACTTTATTCCCAGGTTAAAAGAAAATGCAGAGACTTGTTTGTTGATTTTACAGAGCACTGCATGTTGGTTTTTGAAATCTCGTTACAGGCCTTATATGCTTGATTAACAGATTGAAAGAAAGTACAGAGGCCTTCATTTTTGCTTTTGAAAGTAATTACAGAGGATTTGCTTTAGAAAGGAATTACATATTGAATTGAAGAGGGATTTGAAATGCATTACAAGATATTGATTTGGGTTTTGAGAATTTGTTATTGATTTGTTTTCAGCTGAGATTTATCTTTGAAAAAAAATGAAGAATAGAAAAAGAAAGAGCTTGAAGAAAACATGTTTTATATGAGTGTAATTGATTTTTTCAAAAATTTAAAATAAAAATAAAAACAAAAGATACTTGTTAAAAGAAATAACACTTGTTACACTAGTTATTTAATTCAATTACACTTGTCATTTCACCCCTTAGTTTAATAACATGTGTCTTGAAATTAATATTATTTGTTTTTTATTTAATTTAATGGTAAATGAAATCCTCTTTATTTATTATATACATATAGAGTAGTTTCATAAATAAATGTATATGTATTTCTTTTTAATGAAAATGAAATAAAACAATTTATAAAAAAATGAAATCTTACTTATAAAATTTAAATATGTTTATTCATTTGAATTTCAAAATGAATTCAAATTCAAATGCTATTATACATTAAAAAATTCCATTTAAAACTAATTTATATTAACATACTTAATTTAAAAATAATAACATTGTCTTTTAAAATCTACCTATATTTATACTTTTATTAATATTGTTTGAAAATAACATATTTATTAATTTAAATAATTTATTAAAATAAATCATAAATTACTTATCTTATTTATCTTAATTAAATGGATTAATTTGTAATATAAAAATGGTATTTTAAATTCCTATATATAATTCCAAACTATATTTATTAAGCTATATTCAAAAAGAAATAAAATAAACTTTTGTTTATCTTATTAAAATTTAAACTATACTTAAAATATATTTAAACAATTTAAAACAATTTCTTTAAGTATTTTAAACCAAATAGTTATTTATCAAATAAAATAATAATCTCCAAATTATCAAAATGAATATTAGAATTTAAAAACAATATTTTATTTGTTTATTAATCTACAAAGCAAACTTATCTATCTACAATATATATAAATATATACACACTATAAATAGAAAGCAATTTATTAGCTTTTAAAAGATAAAATTCTCCAATTAAACATTTATTTAATTGGATTATTAAATCAAGTTAAACTTTATTGACAGGATTTATCAAATCAATTTAATTTTAATTACAGATTATTAAATCCGAACTCTTATGATCATAGTTCTCAACTAAAAAAAATATCTAGATCTGGTTTAGCAGATTTTAAATCATAAGTAAAACAAGTTTTGAAAATAATCGTGGCTTTGTAGTTCGAAATCCATAAAGGGATTTCTTCAAAAAATGATATTTTAAATGTATTTAAATATATGAAATAAATTCTAAAAATCTTTTAAAATGTTATAAAAGTGATTGAGTTATAAAAATGATTTTCCAAATGATAAAAAGCAGTTTTGATCAATATAGCTTAAAAATCACTTTCCATGGCACTTTTTTGTGTTTTCTATAACTTTTGAAATATAGTTTTAAACACAAAAGTTCTTTTTCAAATCTTTTGTAAATATTTTCAAATGATTAATAAATTATTTCAAAGATGATTTAAAGGATTTATGGAATGGTTAAATATTAAATGATTTAGAGTTGACCAAATTAGTTGACCGCCTTAAGTGTGTCAGAGTGGTATTCTCTAGGCTTAGTTTGGAAAACCAGTTTCTTGCTCTTCCTGTTATCCGGACTGGCCCGATGGATAGGATAGTAAATCTAATTTACTGGATCAAACTTTTCCAAAGTATACAGGATATAATTTTCCAAAAATAAATAACTTGGATTTTATAGGGATAATCTTCTTATACTTTTTATTCAAGCCCAAAGAGGAAACTCATACTATTCGTGGAATTTAAAAGGTGATTTCGTCGTTATTCCGCCAACAGAACTTGTTGAAAACAAGCGCTGATATCGAGTAGAATTAAATGATTTCTATAGAATCTACTCACTAATATTTACTGCTTTTTGATTAATATCCTAGATAACATGGTTTTAACTCAATTAAAATTTTGATATGAATAAATAAATCTTTGTTAAGATTTAATGAAATGATTTGGAATTTAAAAAGGTTTTATGTAATCAAAGGATTTGATAAACGAGGTTTAATGTTTTAATATATAAATATATACCGGAAAGAATGTTTTAAAAATATATATTTCCAGAAGATATTTGATGAAAAGAATTAATCAATCAAAGAATAATTCCTAATTTACTAAACATCTTTTTGGCGATGATTGATTTGAAGAAACCGAGGTCAGTGATTCTTATCCGAAAAACACTTCGAACTAATGTATACATTCAAAAAATAAAAACTTAATAAAAATAATAAAGGATGAAGATTGGAGGTCTTCGGGGTGGAAGGACTGCTTGTTGATAATTCTTGTTAGCTCCCAAATAAATAAAGTAGCAGTGGTCCCTTCATTTCTGAAACTTTTCAAGTCGCAAGGCCTTCTCGCTACTAATTCTAGAGGTAATCCTCGATAGGATGTGATGGGAGAGTACCTTCGGTTTGTCCTGGACAACTTGTATGGACGAATGTTTGATGTCGCATTTGTAATTACATTTATTGATCTCTATGAACGTATCATTTGATTGGTGGCGGAGAAGGCAACTTCTTTTAGTTTAACACCCTTTTCCGAGACATTCAATCTTAGTAGTTATACGTTTGTAGAAATCAATTGTGTGATTAAGGAATGACAATGTGGCATTCTAAGTGGAATGTGCTATGTGAAAGGTAATCTTTACCTCGGGCCTTATCACTTGGAAATGGCTTAAACAGGGGATGTCGTGGAGCTATGTGGGTCGAACCCATAAGGGTGTAACAACCCGCATATTAACGATTATATATTTAAATGTTTTATTTGAATATAGCGTCGTTAGTCGGATTTTGGGTCCGAAATGTTACTTTCTGCAAATGGCCGAATTGGAACTCGAAACTACCTCCATTGGTTCCAAAATGGCGTTTGCGATCTTTTTGAGTATAATCTTTGATATGTTTGGAGTTTGTGAAAATTTGACCCTTATTCTATTGGGTTTGGGTTCAGCCCACTAGTTAACTAATACCCTAACCCAACCCCTTCTCTTCATTCATCCTCATTTCATTTCATTTCTTAAGCTAGAACTGAAAATGGTGGAAGGGAAAGAGAAATAGAAATTAGCAAGCCCTAGTTTTCTCTTACTACTTGATTTTTGCTCCAAATTCATAGAGAAGACATAGGCAAGCTCTTCATCTTCTTCTTCAACTCTTCTCCTCTTCAATTTCAGAAAATTTCCAAAACCTAAATTGGGAAATATGTGTTTTATTCTTAGATTGAAGCTTGTTGAGTTGAAGTAGTGATTAGTTGGTCTTCTCTTTGTGTTTTAGCTCCTTCATCTTCTTTGTTTGTGAGATTAAAGGTGAGTTTTGAACTCACATCTACTTCTCTTGATTTCATTGATGTTGGGTATGAATTCTTAGCACTTGTTCATATGCACTTGCTTTTAGTTTGGATTGAATTAGTGAATACCCAAATTTTTAGTGTTTTGGGTTCAATTCTTTAGAGATCCTAACTTTGATGTTTTGATCATGTTTTGGTGATGCATTGAAGTGCTTATAGGGCCGGGTAGCCGCTAGGCGTAAACCCCTAGCGTCCGTGCTCGTCCGATTGAAAGTTGGGAGAGTTTGCACTTCATTTTTTATAAGTAGAAAATGCAGGAAATTGGGTTCAGTCGACTGGATCCTCTGTTCAGTCGACTGAGCTGAAGCCCGAAATTTTTCTGCACAATTTTCAGTCGACTGAACAGGGATTTCAGTCGACTCACCTGCTCCTGTTTTCCTGTTTTGCCTATTTATGCTCATTTTGATTGGTTTTCCGAATTTTATCGATTCATGTTGGTTCTTAGTGGTGGTTATTGCCTCTTTGACTTTGATAACTTATTTTGACTTCATCCACGGGTTTTTATAAAATAATCTCTCGAATCACATTTAAAAGCTCGTTTCTCCAATTTATAAATTCTATTTAAAACACACACTTTCGCACTTCGAGCGAAGTGGAAGGGTGATTAAATGGTTGGGAAAAACACGGACCATGAATCTATGCGTTTATCTTTCCGATTAATCCCCGACCTATTTAATTGATCGTTTTGACCTTTGGTTTGGTTTACCGATGATATGAGGTGAACTTTGTACTGCTTTGAGTGTGAAATTAACTAACGGATAGTAAACCGTTTAGTGCGAACGAGTGGTTATGGGACTCACGTTATCACTTTTCGGATTCCTTTTTGAGAGTTATGACACATTCCGCCAGTTAGTGGTGTCCAGTATTGGGTCTCTGACCTTCACCACTACGGTTTATTGCCTTCGGGTATGTTCCTTCGGGTTTGTTGCCCTTTAGTATCGCTTCCGATGTTGGTCGTTATGAGCCGCATGGGTGATATTGGGTTGCCCTTTAGTATCGCTTCCGATGTTGGTCGTTATGAGCCGCATGGGTGATATTGGGTTTGGAGTCTTTGGGCTCATGTATCCTTGTTTGTACAGTACTGAGCTCGAGCAAATTTTCTGATGTTTCATTCATATGTATATTCCCTAGGTATCGTCCTTCGATGTTGGTCAATATGAGCCGCATGATGCATAGCGTTTACCTTGTGGAACTTGTATACCTTATTGGTATTTGTTATTGCCTTTTTGGCTTGCTTTGGGATATTCTTATCCTTTGTTTCTATATGTTGCCGATGATATGAGGCTTGTTCTATATGATTCATCTTTCGTTAGATGATTGTGTTATCTCTTTTAGAGATATCTATTATGCTTTGTAACCTTGCAGGTTTATTGTTGTTCAGTTTATCCAACTGATTTGTTTAGCTAGACTGACCTGTGTATTTTATACTCGGGTCAGACCGAGATGTTTCAGGTTAGGTGCTTTTGGACTTAGCCTATTTTACTTCCGCATGGACTATTCAGCTTGTTCCTTTTCGTTATAGCTTTTTGTGTAGTCCTATTTTGTTGTAACTCTGATATGTATTCTTTTGACTCGTCTGTATATTGTGGTCTGTTATACCACTTGAGTTGTATTATTTTGTATACTCTGTTATGTATCAATATATGTGTATATGATGATCTGCTGTTCTGTGATGCATATTACATTTGAGTTGTTATATTCTGTTCTGATAGATCCAACCACCTATGGTTTTGTTTTTAAGTATTCATTGGGTATGTCGACCTGCTTGGTATGTTTATTGTCGATGTATTCTATAGATAGTTAGAGCAAGGCTATAGATGGTCGCTCCTAACCAGCCTTATTCTCCGTGTTAGTTGACGGCATTACCCTGTAGTGTCCTTGGCTAGCGTGGGTATAGAGGTAGGTCGTCACAGCGTGGTATCAGAGCTGAGTTCAGAACAAAGTATGACAAATGTAGAATAGAGCACATATTATAGTACATCAAAGTATACAAGTGATACAAACCTTTGAATCATCGTGTCTCTATATTCCATCAAGGTTAGATAGAATTTAGGGAATACGTCTAGGAATACATTTTATTCCGTAGTATTCCGTAATGAAGTATCTACCTTGTGAATAATCTTGTTCTTATCTTACTTTCAGTGTATGGCTGGAAGAGGCAGGGGACGACGTTCGGATGCTGGGCAATCCAGTGGCACACATCCGGATGGCGTTTATATGTCTGCTGATCAGTTTTTGGAATTGTTTAGGAGCACTCATCCTCCAGTTCCTCCTCGAGTATCTCCACCTCGCAAGTCTGCCTTTGCACGTCAGTGCAGTGATTTTTCTCATCTTGGAGGAAAGCCGTTTAAGGGCTCCGAGTCTGTTCTTGAAGTCCAAGCTTGGCTTCGCACGTGCGAGCGTATCTTTTCTCGCATGGACCTTTCTGACCATGATAGAGTTCTTGTAACTTCTAGCTTATTACAAGAGCGTCCTCTTGATTGGTATGAGCTTCTTGTAGCCGAAGTTGATGAGTCTACTCTTTCTTGGACTCAGTTTCGGGGACGATTTGAACTCAAGTTCGTTTCTGAATCTGAAAAAGTTTTATTGACCCGTCGCTTCCTTGAGTTGAAGCAAGGGAGATCTTCTGTTTCTGAGTATGTTGCATCATTCGAGGCTTTATCTAAGTATGGCCTTGAATTCATCAGCACTTCTTACAAGAAGAATTTGAAGTTTGTTTCTGGTCTTAAGAAATATCTTAAGAAATCTTTGTTGCTCCAACTTAAACTTTCTTTTGAGGAGTTGGTTGATTCGGCACTTCATCTCGAGACCGTCGAGAAGGAGTGTGATAGTGATGTTGATGTTGAGGTTTCCAAGAACCCCAACAAGAGGCCGTTTTCAATTCAGAAGAAGCCTTTTCCTTCTAAGAAGAAGAAGACCGGTGGTCCTAGTTCTCAGCCTCAGTCTTCCGGAACACCTTTCGTTCGAAAGTGTTTTAATTGTGGTTCTCCGAATCATATTATTCAAGCTTGTCCTAAACCTCTCTTCTGCCGTTATTGCAAGAAGGAGGGTCATCATGTTTCAGCTTGCCCTACTGTTCCGGCTGGTGCTAAGTCTAGCAATCTTTATGCTACCAAGGCTTCTAAAGGTCCTTCTCAGCCCAAAGGTATATCTCCATCCATTTTGGAAGGTTCTATTTTATTTTATGACCATAGTATACGAGTTCTTTTCGATACGGGTGCTTCACATTCTTTTGTATCGAAAAAGCTCGTTGATGATTTATCTTTGGATGTTTCTTGTATGGTTACTTCTTTAAGGATTGCGAATCCTATTGGGGGATCCGCGACCCTTAGTTTGCTGTGTGATGATGTTTAGATTGTTTTATGTGGCTCCGTGCGAATCTGCACGTTATTTCTTGTCTGGGATTTGATATGATTTTGGGTATGGACTGGCTAGTGAGGTATGATGCCAGGATTATTTGTTCGGAGAGAATTTTGTATCTTCGACATCCGGATTCGCCTACTCAGTTATCTCTTGTTCTTCGAAATGTAGATAATTCCGAGATGACTTTATATTATCTTGACTCGCGAGATGATGATGATATCCTTGTGTTCATTGATGATATCCTTATTTATTCTAAATCTGAAGCCGAGCATGCTAATCACTTGAGAATTGTCTTGAGTACTCTCCGTCGTCATCAGCTTAGAGCCAAATTCTCCAAATGCCACTTTTGGGAGAATAAGGTTAAGTTCTTAGGCCATGTTGTATCTTCCGATGGCATTTTCTGTCGATCCCTCAAAGATCGAAGCCATCCAGAATTGGAAGAGGCCCGAGAATGTGCATGAGATTCGTAGTTTCCTTGGATTGGCGGGTTATTACCGTCGGTTCATTAAGGATTTTTCCCGTGTTGTGCTTCCTCTCACCACCCTTACTCGGAAAGGCATTCATTTTATTTGGTCCGACAAGTGTGAAGCTTCCTTTCAGACATTGAAGGAACTTCTCACTAATGCTCCTATTCTTGTGGTTCCCGAGGGGAATCATGATCTTGTTGTCCACACCGATGCTTGTGGTAGTGGTCTCGGTGCTGTTCTTATGCAGAAGGATCGGGTAGTTGCTTATGCTTCTAGGCAACTGCGTCCGAATGAAGTTCGCTATGCCACTCATGATCTTGAGTTAGCCGCCATTGTCTTTGCCTTGAAGTTTTGGCGACACTATTTATTGGGCGGGCGCTTCATTCTTTATACCGATCATAAATCCTTGAAGCATTTGTTCACTCGGAGGGAACTCAATATGAGACAACAGTGTTGGCTCGAGCTTCTTGCTTCCTATGACTTTGAGATCCAGTATACCCCTGGAAAGGATAATCGTGTTGCTGATGCGCTTAGTCGCAAACATTCGGCTGTTGTTTCTATGATGCTTGCCAAATGGAAAGTTCTTGAGACTCTATCTTTTTATGAAATTCGTGATCAAGGTTCATCTTCTGATTCTCTTATTCTATTGCTTAGTTTGGGAGCTCAACCTATTTTGTTGGATCGTATTGCCGATGCTCAGCGGCGTGATCCTAATTTGTTGCATTTTATTCAGCTTTGTGAGTCTGGATCTTGTGATGAGGCGTTGCAAGATTTTAGCATTGATTCTCATGGGTATCTTCGTAAGAAGAATCGTCTTTTTGTGCCTTCTGATCGTGCACTTAGGCATGACATTCTTGATGACTATCACCGTTCTAAGTATACCATTTATCCCGGTAGTAGTAAGATGTTTGCCGATATGCATCGTCTTTATTATTGGGAAGGCATGAAACGCGATGTGGCGAGTTATGTGGGCAATTGCATAACTTGTCAGCGTTTTAAGGCCGAGCATCAGCGTCCTTCGGGTCTTCTTCAGCCTCTTGAGATTCCATTGTGGAAATGGGATCAGATTTCTATGGATTTCATTGACGGACTACCTCGTTCGAGATCTAGCCATTCTAGCATTTGGGTTATTGTTGATTGCCTCACTAAGTCTTCTCATTTTGTCCCCATTAAGTTTAATAGGACTGCTTCACATTTGGCTAAGTTGTATGTCAAAGAAATCATGAGACTTCACGGTGTTCCTAATTCTATTGTGAGTGACCGTGATCCTTTATTCACGAGTCATTTTTGGAAGAGTCTTCAGCAAGCTTTGGGAACGAAGCTTAATTTTTCTACAGCTTATCATCCGCAGTCTGATGGACAGACTAAACGAGTGAATCGTGTCTTAGAAGATCTTCTCCGTATTTGTATTTTTGATTTTGGTGGAAGTTGGGAGGATCACCTACCTCTTGTAGAGTTCTCCTACAACAATAGTTTTCAGTCTAGTATCGGTATGGCTCCTTTCGAAGCCTTATATGGAAGGCCATGTCGATTACCTTCTTGTTGGTTTCTGGTGAGAAGCTTATTCTTGGTCCAGATTTTGTTCGTGATTCTTCCGAGAAAATTGATCTTTTTCGGTTGAGAATGAAAGAGGCGCAGAGCCGCCAGAAACCCTACGCGGATAACCGTAGGAAGCCTCTCGAGTTCTCGATCGGCGATTTTGTTTTTATTCGTGTTTCTCCTTTGAAAGGGGTTATGCGTTTCAGTACGACTGGGAAATTGGCTCCTCGCTTTATAGGACCATTTTCTATTACTGAACGTATTGGCCCTGTGGCTTATAGAGTTTCACTTCCAGCTCATTTATCTGGCATTCATGACGTGTTTCACGTCTCGCTACTTCAGAAGTGTCTTCGGGAGTCGGATTCTGTTATTACTTCTCCTGATTTGCAAGAGCTTGAGATCTCACCGGACTTATCTATTGTACAGCAACCTATTCGCGTGCTTGACACGGAGGTGCGACACCTTCGGAATAAGGACGTGCCGCTCGTTAAAGTTCAATGGTCCGCTAATCCCAACGACTGTACTTGGGAAACCAGAGAGTTTGTCGAGCGATCTTATCCGGGTTTTCTTTCTTTTCTTTGAAACGGTGAGTATGTCTTTTCATCTCGAGCTTGTTTCCTTTTCTTTTGATTGATTGTATGTATGTAGTTGTTACAAGTATCGTCTCTAGGAATTACGGGGAAGCAATTTTGTTAGGAGGGGAGATCTGTAACAACCCGCATATTAACGATTATATATTTAAATGTTTTATTTGAATATAGCGTCGTTAGTCGGATTTTGGGTCCGAAATGTTACTTTCTGCAAATGGCCAAATTGGAACTCGAAACTACCTCCATTGGTTCCAAAATGGCGTTTGCGATCTTTTTGAGTATAATCTTTGATATGTTTGGAGTTTGTGAAAATTTGACCCTTATTCTATTGGGTTTTGGGTTTGGGTTCAGCCCACTAGTTAACTAATACCCTAGCCCAACCCCTTCTCTTCATTCATCCTCATTTCATTTCATTTCTTAAGCTAGAACTGAAAATGGTGGAAGGGAAAGAGAAATAGAAATTAGCAACCCTAGTTTTCTCTTACAACTTGATTTTTGCTCCAAATTCATAGAGAAGACATAGGTAAGCTCTTCTTCATCTTCTTCAACTCTTCTCCTCTTCAATTTAATAAAATTTCCAAAACCTAAATTGGGAAATATGTGTTTTATTCTTAGATTGAAGCTTGTTGAGTTGAAGTAGTGATTAGTTGGTCTTCTCCTTGTGTTTTAGCTCCTTCATCTTCTTTGTTTGTGAGATTAAAGGTGAGTTTTGAACTCACATCTACTTCTCTTGATTTCATTAATGTTGGTTATGAATTCTTAGCACTTGTTCATATGCACTTGCTTTTAGTTTGGATTGAATTAGTGAATACCCAAATTTTTAGTGTTTTGGGTTCAATTCTTTAGAGATCCTAACTTTGATGTTTTGATCATGTTTTGGTGATGCATTGAAGTACTTATAGGGCTGGGTAGCCGCTAGGCGTAAACCCCTAGCGTCCGTGCTCGTCCGGTTGAAAGTTGGGAGAGTTTGTACTTCATTTGTTATAAGTAGAAAATGCAGGAAATTGGGTTCAGTCGACTGGATCCTCTGTTCAGTCGACTGAGCTGGAGCCCGAAATTTTTCTGGACAATTTTCAGTCGACTGAACAGGGATTTCAGTCGACTGACCTGCTCATGTTTTCCTGTTTTGCCTATTTATGCTCGTTTTGATTGGTTTTCCGAATTTTATCGATTCATGTTGGTTCTTAGTGGTGGTTATTGCCTCTTTGACTTTGATAACTTATTTTTGACTTCATCCACGGGTTTTTATAAATAATCTCTCGAATCACATTTAAAAGCTCGTTTCTCCAATTTATAAATTCTATTTAAAACACACACTTTCTCACTTCGAGCGAAGTGGAAGGGTGATTAAATGGTTGGGCAAAACACGGACCATGAATCTGTGCGTTTATCTTTCCGATTGATCCCCGACCTATTCAATTGATCGTTTTGACCTTTGGTTTGGTTTACCGATGATATGAGGTGAACTTTGTACTGCTTTGAGTGTGAAATTAACTAACGGACAGTAAACCGTTCAGTGCGAACGATTGGTTATGGGACTCACGTTACCACTTTTCGGATTCCTTTTTGAGAGTTATGACACATTCCGCCAGTTAGTGGTGTCCAGTACTGGGTCTCTGACCTTCACCACTACGGTTTGTTGCCTTCGGGTATGTTCCTTCGGGTTTGTGCCTTCGAGTTTGTTGTCCTTTAGTATCGCTTTCGATGTTGGTCGTTATGAGCCGCATGGGTGATATTGGGTTGCCCTTTAGTATCGCTTCCGATGTTGGTCGTTATGAGCCGCATGGGTGATATTGGGTTTGGAGTCTTCGGGCTCATGGATCCTTGTTTGTACAGTACTGAGCTTGAGCAAATTTTCTGATGTTTCATTCATATGTATATTCCCTAGGTATCGTCCTTCGATGTTGGTCAATATGAGCCGCATGATGCATAGCGTTTACCTTGTGGAACTTGTATACCTTATTGGTATTTGTTATTGCCTTTTTGGCTTGCTTTGGGATATTCTTATCCTTTGTTTCTATATGTTGCCGATGATATGAGGCTTGTTCTATATGATTCATCTTTCGTTAGATGATTGTGTTATCTCTTTTAGAGATATCTATTATGCTTTGTAACCTTGCAGGTTTATTGTTGTTCAGTTTATCTAACTGATTTGTTTAGCTAGACTGACCTGTGTATTTTATACTCGGGTCAGACCGAGATGTTTCAGGTTAGGTGCTTTTGGACTTAGCCTATTTTGCTTCCGCATGGACTATTCAGCTTGTTCCTTTTCGTTATAGCTTTTTGTGTAGTCCTATTTTGTTGTAACTCTGATATGTATTCTTTTGACTCGTCTGTATATTGTGGTCTGCTATAGCACTTGACTTGTATTATTTTGTATACTCTGTTATGTATCAATATATGTGTATATGATGATCTGCTGTTCTGTGATGTATATTACATTTGAGTTGTTATATTCTGTTCTGATAGATCCAACCACCTATAGTTTTGTTCTTAAGTATTCATTGGGTATGTCGACCTGCTTGGTATGTTTATTGTCGATGTATTCAATAGATAGTTAGAGCAAGGCTATAGATGGTCGCTCCTAACCAACCTTATTCTTCGTGTTAGTTGACAGCATTACCCTGTAGTGTCCTTGGCTAGCGTGGGTATAGAGGTGGGGCGTCACAAAGGGTATGGTCATCACCCTTCTAGAATACTCTTTACATGTCATGTATGTTGGTTATGTTGTTTCAAAATCCCAGATAGGTCAGTCATGACCGAGGTGATGTCATATTCGGTTCTATCCACCACTAGGCGGGTCTATGGGTCGGCAGGTCTTGTCAGGTGCAAAGGTTTCGAATACATCAATCCTCGGTACATCCCTCTAGAGGTGTATTGTACGGAATGTTGTCCCTTACCTGCCATTATATGGAATCCATTCTCCAATAAGTGCATTCAGTCTTGATTGTAAAACCTACTTTATAGCTAGTATGCTGGAATTTAATAATGTAACAATTTTGGGTAAGATCTGTAAGTTTACTTGCAATTTCTTTCAAAAGAATGTCACTAAAAATAATATCAAATGAATTTTACCTAGTAAATGTTTTGGTTATCATAAGGTAAAAACACATTCCATGTTTATGTGCAGTGTGGTCTTATGGGATGCCCTTTTTTTTCAAAAACGTATTTTGAGTTTCTCACACCAGTCCCATGACTGACCCAGAGTTTATTTTTCGTATTGATTAATCTCTAGGTGCCCTAATTTTCCCAGGTAGCCAACTAGTTAAGTAAGCTTGGAGCATTTTGGAATGGAGCATAGAGCATTTTGGGTCTTTTGTAGAAGTCATCTATCACTTTTCGATGTGTCTGTATTATGTATTAGTATCTACTAGCATTGTAAGAATAGGCCGTTATAACTATCCTTGCTGGGTTAGTACTTGACGAATCTGATGGAACAATTTGAAGTAATTGCATGAATTATTCATATGTATAATTATGTTTGAATATGATGTGAGATTCATTGTCTTATCTTCTATCTTTATTTCTTTACACCATGATAATTTTCCTCTTCGGCACTTGGATTAACGACATGTGAATACCGAGGATGTATTAGTGTCGATTTTTGAGGGTCGAGGAGGTGAGTCATCACATTTGCTATCAGACATATGTTTGAGCGAATACCAAAGCCTTGATGGAGTTAACTCACTAGAGATAGGGTTAGCAATACCCTAGAATGAGTATAGTCCGACAAAGTGCCTATTTAAAGCTTTATCCGAATAAGTATATTCGAATTTTATGCTAATTCCATAAGGTATCTCGTCTATATATTGTAATAATACTTCCTTACTATATGCATATAATATGAGATGAGTGGAAGAAGGGGGACGAGGTTGGGGAAGGGGACTTTTGTAGATTTGGTAGACATGGGTTTTCGATATGAAACTCTGGACAAGAAGAATCCACCTGTAACTCAGAACAGCAGCAACAATTAGAAGAAGAGGAAGTTTAGTCAGCAAGGGAAGAAGCAAGGGTACGGAATGCCAAAATAGGGATCCCAAGGAGATCAGTTTAAAATATTACTTGTTTTAATCGCCAAGAAAAGGGCCACTACACCAACATCTATAAGAATCCTAGGGCTAAAGAAGGAACCTGCTACAATTGTCACAAGCCAGGACACCAGAAGAAGGATTGCCTATTGATAAATAAAGGAGAATAGGTCCGGATTTTTGATATCAAAGATGAATCCTCAACTTCGACCGATGTGAAGGGAAAAAATCATAGAAGGTAATATCTGCATTATTGAAAATCTAGTTAGAATGTTATTTGATACTGGGGCTTCTCATAGTTTTATATCAAAGAATTGGTTGATGAATTGAAACTTACCACAAAGATATTGACACCCCGATATATGTCTCCAACCCTATAGGTTGTAAAACTGATTTAGGTACAGTTTGTGAAAAAGTACAAGTTTCCTACCTAGCCCAAAACCTTTCATGCGATGTAATCATCCTCGACTTTATTGAATTTGATATTTTTGTACTCGATGTGGACTGGTTGTTTGAGTATAAGACTATTTTAGACTGTGTCAAAAGAACGACACAATTACAAAATAAAAGAGGTGAACCTTTCAAAATAACATGTGAAGAACCAAGTCCAGTAATGGATAGTTTTATATATGCCCTAAATTCAGTTCAAAAACATCTAGAAGCAATACCAATTGTTAAGGAAATTTCATATGTTTTTGATGAAGTTAAAAGTTTAACTTTGCATAGGGAAATTGAGTTTATAATCGATTTGATTTTTGATGCAAGACCTGTTTTTCACTCTTCTCGAAGAATGGCCCCTAAAAAAGAAAATTAACTAAGGAAACGAACCGATGAACTATTGAAGAAAGGACTTATAAAACCAAGTTGCTCAAGTTGGAGCTCAGTAGTGGTTTTCGTAGCAAAGTTAGATGGCTCCTTAAGACCGTGTGTAGACTACCGAGACCTCTATAAGAAAATAATTAAGAAAGAGTATCCTCTACCCCATATTGATGACTTGTTTGATTGACTTCATGGTCCATGAGTATTTTCAAAAATAGACCTAGCTACAAGATTCCATCAGTTAAGGATAATAGAAGATTACAATACTTTAACAGCATTCAAAGGACCGAATGATTTCTGCAAATGGTTGATTATTCCTTTTGGGCTAATCAATGCACCCGCTTATTTTGTGGATCTTAGGAATAGAGTATTTAGAGAAGTGCTCCATAAGTTTGTGTTTGTGTTTGTCGATTATATTCTTATATATATATTCAAAGACCAAAGAAGAACACGAAAGGAATCTAGAGATTGTGCTAGAAATATTGAAGAGAAATGTACTCAAAGCCAAGTTCTTGAAATGCCACTTCTGGGAAGAGAAGGTAAGGTCCCTGGGGCATGTTGTGCCAAAGGAAGGAATCTCAGTTGACTTAGGGAAAATTACAGCCATTCTGGAATGAAAACAGCCACAAACTCCGAAGGATGTTCGAAGCTTCTTAGGATTTGCAAGATATTATGTAATGCCCCTAAATTTGATTAACATTATTCGAGACATTTAATTGGATAAATTAAATAGAATAATGTGAATAATTAGGGAGATGAGATTAGTAAATCCAATGGTCGTTTCTTAATGAACGAACTGAAAAAAACTTAACTAAATTAAGAAGGAATTTCCTAAGGGGTAAACTTGGAAATGGGGCTATATTTCTTAGTATAAATATCTTCCTCCACTTTAATCAATTTTCAATCTTTCATTCATGACGCCTTACCTATATTTCAGTCGACCATTAAAATCTATAGGAAGAGCATAAATTGGAGAAAAGGGTAAGGAATTAAAGCCGGGAAATTATCTCATCCTCCAATAACCAAATCAAGGTGAATAATCATGTTTATCATCTCATTTATCTATGTTTCGATCAGTTATGGGTTATACCAAATTCATGTTTGTGATTTTGGTTAGGATATAACCATGTAAACCTTTGTTTGTACAAGACATAGGTGTTTTAGATGTTAATGGCCTAATTAACACGTCGGTTTTGGTTAAATTCCAAGTAGTTTTGATCTTCATATGCTTTGAAATTTTAATATGTTGAAGTATTTGATTTATCAGATTTTTGGGGATTTTTCTTAGCGATTCACTAAGGTAATTAAATTATTTAAGCCTAAGGGCTACATAGCAAAATTTCCTTCGATTTAATCAAGTCGAAGGGAAGGCTACAATTCGAAAATTTATTTGGGGAAGAAAAATAGTGTTTTAAGAAAAAGGTTAACTTTTTTATACTTTTTACTATTTGGAAGTACAATATATGGCTTATCAACCAATTGGAATTAGACAAGCAAGATAAAACATCACTTTAGTAGGCCCAGTTCCGCCTTTGACTCCAACAAGCCCACTCTTACCCTTTCGATGAAGTCAAAAGGTACCTTTCGTCCAAGATGGAAGCTAAACAATTACCCTCTGCCTAAGTCGAAAGGTATGCCTGGTGTCAAGGGAAAGAGGGCGCGAAGATTAGGGAGGGTACTTCCTTTTCTTTTGAATTGAAACATAATTGCTTTCAAATAAGTTGAAAGGGGATCCTTCAGATCTATCATTTTATAAAAGACAAAAAATTTTATATACCCAAGAAGGGGTTCCGAAAGGGATCTTCGAAAGTTTAAACCTTCAAGATAATTGTTTTAAAATGTTTTCTAAAAAGGTGTTTTAATCCTTTCGACTAAATCGAAGGGATGCCTTCGACAAAGCCGAAGGGAAAGAAGGGGAACAAGAAGGGGTTACTTCTGAACCTCCCATTGTTTTTAAAATAAAAGTTTTAATGCCTTTCAACAAAGTCGAAGGGTAACCTTTCGACAAGGTCGGGAGTATACTTTCAAGGGGTTGGTTCCAATACCAACACTTCATTGTTTTTTGAAAGGTTTAATTTCAAAAGTTTTTGATTTTGAAATGTTTTGAAGGGGTTACCTTCAACGATTGCGAAAGGTTTTGAGCTTCAATGGTTTCGAAAGATTTTGAGTTTCATTGCTTTCGAATGGTTTATAAATGATTTTATAATAGGGGATACACTAGGCTTTCGATAAAGTTGAAAGGTAGAACCTTTCGACTGGATCGAAAAGAAACCATCCAACAAGGTCGAAAGGTAGGACCTTTCGACCTTGTCGAAAGATATGATTTTGTAATGCTTTCAAGAGAAAGGATTTCGAATGGAATAAGTTTGGATACTTATCTGCTTTCGAATGGGACTTTAGTCGAAGGTTTTAAAGGGCTGTTTTTAGCCATTTTTCTTGAGTAAAACTTTTCTAAATTGAAGGGTTACATCGAAGAGTTGTAGCATAAAATACTTATCTTTGTTTGAATATATAAGGGGGATCCTTATATAAAATGAATGTTAATAAACCTTGGGGACGCCGAGGCGGGTTTAGTGTTTTCATTACATAGTTTGGGTTTACAAATAGAAATATGCTTTCGAAAATATACATTAGGGCTATCAATGTGTTTTTATTTAATTTAACCTCTTAGGCTACCAATCAAAATGGGTTAAACGTGTGGTATACCTAGGGAAAATAAGTAATCATGGGGATCATGAATTTTTCATAAATAATCATAGGGATCATGATGTTTTAATTGGCCAAATGATAGGTTCTTAGTTAATTTAGGAAAACCATAGATATGCAGTGGATAACCTACATCAAATTTCTAAAGTAAAGAATGTTTTGTCAGAGGTGGTTAGCCTCAGGATTTGGCACCCAAAGGTTCATAGTCGTCCTAGGAAAACCATGGAGTATGCGTGGATAGCCTACGCCATCATTTATAAAATAATGTACGATGGATAATATGCATTTGTTTTAAAGGGATTTGGGATGGATAGTCCTATTAAACTATGATGGATAGTAATTTTAAAGATTATAGAGGGGCACTCTAATAAATTTATTTTAGATGGAAAATCTAATAAATTTCTTTTGGATGGGATATCCAATACATATGATTTATGGCCTTATTTCATATTATGTTAAGACTAATCATTTTGGGTGTAAGAGCATAGTAAATGATTTGCATGCTTTATTTGGATACTAGTGAGAGAAAAACCCGTTCCACTAAGCGGCATGGTCTCACTAGATATATATTTATGATAAGAGATGATAGGGGATTATTCATACCAGACTTATTATCTGACTCGAAGTTTATGTTTCTCCACAAACTCTTGAGTACTCAAAATTAATTTGAGCAGTCTGAGAGTGGAAAACTTTTAGGTTTTTAGGTGAATGAGCTTAAGGAGATGTGCATGATGCGGTGTCAGCTATATAGGAGCTATTTTGTGTTTCCGTTGTAATGTACTAGGAACTATAAAGTTCATATTATTAGTTCTCTGATCATCATGAATGGACATCTTCATATTTCGCTCTTATCGTATTTTGTACATGTATATGTGATCTGAAGTGGTTAATGTCTAAGATTATGTAATTAAATATTAAATTGTAATTTGCATGAAATTAGAAAAAAATAATTTGGAATTTTAGAATTAACTATGCCACATTCGGTCCCCAAGAAATAACAACTACGGATGACTATAGCATCGGTCGCGGTTAATTTTAGGCCTCATAAGGTGGGATGTTACATATTACAAGAGATTTATTCAGGACTTCTTCGAAATTTCCTATGACCTAACAAGATGACAATGAAAGATGCCAAATGTGAATGGATCCCCAAAATGTAAAGAAGCATTTCAGAAACTCAAGAAGAAGTTGACTGCCGCTCCACACTTGACTATTACTGATGAAAGTGACTGTCTAACCATTTATATGTGGAGGAGAAGTGGTTGCTGTATTAATGCAATATGGGAAGATTATCGCTTATTCTAATAGGCAATTAAAGACTCATGAGCGATATTATGCAACGCACGACTTGGAGCTATTAGTTGTGGTGCTTGCATTAAAAATACGGAGACATTATTTGCTAGGTAAGAATTCCTTGCAGTTTATTTTAATAAACTTTAGTTAACCCGAGTAAATAATATTCCTTCTTTAAATAGGTGAAACGTTTGAACTCTTTACAAATCACAAATCTTTGAAGTTTCTTTTTACTCAGAAGGACTTGAATATGAGACAACAACATTGGCTAGAATTTCTCGCATCATACAATCTTGATATCTGATATACACCTGGAAAGGCCAACGTCATAACAGATGCATTGATTAGAAAGCATGCCATTATATCTTATCTTGTTGTTACCCTTACTCTTCTAAAAAGAATTGCTTGCAAGGAAAAAGAAGATCAATTTCTAAAGAAGATTATTAAAGATATACATAGAGGGTATGATTCAAGCTTTGAATTCAATAACCAAGCGGCATTACGATTAAAGGAAAGAATTTGTGTTCCCAATGTTGATAACTTAAGACAAGAAGTGTTGACTGACTGCCATTAATCCAAGATAATTATTCACCTTGGAGTTTATAAAATGTATGAAGACATGAAACACACATTTTGGTAGGGAGATATGAAGATGGATATCTCTATCCATGTTAGTATATGTGCAGATTGTCAACAAATTAAGAGTGATCAGTAGAAGGTTGTATGATTACTCTAACCTATTGAAATTCCAATTTGGAAATGGTACCAAATATCAATGGATTTCGTCGACGGTTTACCTTGATCAAGAAAGGGAAATGAGGGCATTTGGGTTATTGTAGATCGATTAACCAAAAGTGCATGCTTTATCCCTACAAAGCTAACATGAACCGCTGCAAGTCTGGCAAAAATATACATAAGGGAAGTAGTTCGATTGCATGGTGTCTCTAGCAGTATAGTCAGTGATCGAGACCCTATCTTTACTAGTAAGTTCTAGGAGCCATTGCAAAAAGATTTAAGTACTAAGCTAAATATAAGCACTGCATATCACCGCCAGACTGATGGACAAACTGAGAGAGTAATGGGTATTGGAAGATCTTCTAAGAGCCTATATCTTATATTTTGGAGGATCATGGAAAAATTATCTTCATCTTATTCAGTTCTCTTGCAACAACAGCTATCAAGCTATAATTGGCATGGCTCCATATGAAGCTTTGCACGGTCATCCATGTAGATCCTCGACATGTTGGATCGAGACCGGAGATCGATTAGTACTAGGTCTTGATGTGGTTACGGAAGTATCAGAAAAGGTTGACATGATCAAAAAGAAGATGAAAGAAGCACAGAGCAGGAAAAAGAGTTACACGAATAGGAGGCATAGGAATTTGGAATTCTCGGTTGAAGATTATGTGTTCCTGAAGGTTTCACCAATAAGAGGAGTAGTAAGGTTTGGAAGAGTTGGAATATTGGCACCTCGATAGATTGGACCTTTTCCCATTCTCGAATGGATTGGCCCATTAGCTTATCATGTGAAATTGCCCGAAAGATTGTCTGGTGTGCATAATGTCTTTCACATATCTCATCTACAAAAATATGTGCATGATCCAAAACAAATTATAGAAACGGCTGCCCAATAAGATATAGAACTTAAACCTAATTTGGCAGCTACTAGGAAACCAATGTGAATCATGGATCATGATGAAAAGCGATTAGAAAGAAGGTTGTAAGGTTGGTTGAAATCCAATGTAGTGGTGATGTGGCAAACTGCATATGGGAACATAAGATAGAATGGGAAAAGTGTATCCGGAGTTTAGAATGGATACATAGTTGAATGTTGTATAGTGTACTCACCGGCTTGTGGTGATGTCACTTTCTATATTTTATACATATGTATCACTTCATAATAAATATTTATTTCTGATTTCTCTTCTTATCCTTGATTTCGAAGACGAAATTCTTTTAACAGGGAAGTCTGTAACGACCCGCAAATACATCACTCTAGTAAACTTATTGGAGATCAAAAAGAGTTAATAATTATTTTAATAATTTTGATAACTCATTTTAAGTTATTATAAAGTAGTAATTTATTATTAGTTCTGTAAACATATAAATTCATTTTAGAAAGAAATTAGCTTCGTCGCGTTTTTCAGTCTGAAAATATAAATTGTTGGAAATTTGTTTAATGTTATAGATATAATTTTATAGCCTTAGTAAACTTCATGTAATTGTTATATAATGATAATAAGTGATTTATAATGGTTTTACAAATATATTAACTTGTTTTATAAATATAACAAACTTCGTCGCATTTTGGCAAGTCGACGCCGTATCTTTACAATAGGATTTTAATATTGATTAACATGGTTTTATAGCTTAAATGATCTTGTTTTAATTATTTAAAAATGATATGAAATTCATTTTCAAGCGTTGTGTACATAAATAAATAATTTAATTATAAACTGAAAATATGACCGAAAATTGGATCATGAAATCTCAATGGTTTGACAAATGGAAATTGTTTTAAGTTGTTGCAACATTGTTTGTATATGCATGCACACACACATGTATGTGTACTGTAATTAGTCAAGTCAAATCTAAAGAAAATATCAAAAATATATTTACAAAAAGTAAGTGAAAAAGGCAACATCTAATCACCATTAAAACATGGAAAGCAAACATCAAATCCACCATTAATGCATGTCATTCCACGCTTAAGATATTTTTGCAATATATCTTATCACGCTACGTCTCATTAATGCGTGCACTTGAGTACGGTGATAAGGGTTTGATGTTGAAGTGATGTGATGCAAGAGATATTTTGATAATATCTAAAGGTAATTTAGTAATTTACCGCATTTTCCTAAGGCTATAAATAAGACCCTAAGCTTCACAAATTCACACATCTCTTCCATTTCCTTTTTCTTCACCTCTACTTTAATGGCGTCTGCTCTAAAAGAAGAAATGGCTAAATTTATTTCAAAACGAAACTAAAATTATATAGTATGTATATATAGTGTAAAACACCTTAAAACTAAACCCAAACTCCTCCTCTTCATTCTCCTTACCCATGGCTATCACCATACACCACTATAGCCGAGCCTACCCTTACTGCTAAGGTTGTGAGCCCCTTAGTCAAGGCCGAGCCCTCCAAAGACAAGAGCCTAAGTGATCGTGAGCTTTGATTTCGAGTTAGCGAAGTTGTAGCCATTTTTAGGTTAATCGTTTAATCCATGGTGAGTAGCTCTTCCTTATATTATATTTTGGACGATAATATGATGTTTGAAATAGATGTTTAATATGCTTTTATCATCAAGTTTGATTGTATAATATTGTTGTCTAATTGTATTAACAAGACACGTTTAATACACATCGAATATCACAAAGAAAATCTCTCCCTTTTATCAACGAAATGGTGTTACGGAATGTTCAAACCTCTTAAAATATGGTTTTAAATGATTTAGAAATGTTTTATAAATATTTAAAAGTGTTTCAATGAAGTAAAATAAAAGATTGGTAAAAATAGGCACGTAATGCAACGATAGTTCGCGATTTCACGCCATAATAATTTAAATTCACTTATGCCATTGATCCGAAGTCAGATTTCTTTGAAATAAGAAATTTCCATATTATTATGATCATAGTTCCCAAATATAAGAAAAATATCGAGTTTTGGTTTAGTTGATTTTAAATTATGAGTAAAACAAGTTTTGAAATTAATCGCAGTTTTGCAATTCGGAATCTATAAAGGAATTTCTTTAAAAATGATATGTTGAAATTATTTAAAAAATGAAATAATTCTAAAACTCTTTTAAAATGTTTTAAAAGTGAGTTGAATTATAAATATGAATTTCCAAATGATAAAAAGCAGTTTGGATCAATATAGCTTAAAAAGCACTTTCCGCGGCACTTTTCCATATCTCCTATAACTTTTGAAATATAGTTTTAGGCGCAACAGTTCTTTTTCAAATCTTTTATAAATACTTTAAAATGATTAATAAAGTATTTTTAAGATGATTTAAATAATTTATGGAATGGTAAAATATTAAATGATTTAGAGTCGATTATTTTACTTGACCGCCTTATGGGTGTCAAAGAGGCAGTGTCTAGGCTTGGGTTTGGAAAACCAGTTTCCTACTCTCCCTAGCTACATGGACTGGCCCGACGGACGAGATAGTAAATTTGATTTACTCGAATTAATATTTTCCAAAGTATAAAGGATATAATTTCCCAAAAGTAAATAACTTGGATTTTATGGGGATAATCTTCTTATACATGGTATTAAAGCCCAATAAGGGAACTCATACTATTCGTGGAATTTAAAAGGCAATTTTTCCATTATTCCTTCCATAGAACTTGTTGAATACGGAAATTGATATTGAGTAGAATTAGATGATTTATATTGATTCTGCTCACTTAATGTTTACTAGTTTTGGATTAATATCCTAGATAACATGGTTTTAACTCAATCAAAATTTTTGATAAATGAGGTTTGATGATTCCATATATACCGAGAAGATTGTTTTATAAATATATATCTCTAGAAGATATGTGATGGAAAGAATTAATCAATCAAAGAATAATTCCCTATTTACTAAACATCTTTTTATCGATGTTTGGTTCGAAAGAACCGGGGTCAGATTTGAGTGATTCATATCCGAAAGCCACTTTAAACTAATGTATGCATTCGAAAAATAAAGAGCTGATAAAGATAACGAAGGATGAAGACTGGAGGTCTTTGGAGATGGTTAGCTCCTAAATATCTAAAGTAGCAGTGGCCACTTCATTTTCGAAACTCTTCGGGTTATAAGGACTTCTTGCTACTTATCCTAGGGATAATCCTCGACAGGATGTGGTAGAAGAGTACCATCGGTTTGTCTTGTTCCTGTTATTGTCTTATCTTCTATCTTTATTTCTTTACCTCATGATAAGTTGCCTCTTCGACACTTGGATTTACGACATGTGAATAATAAGGATGTATTAGAGTTGATTTCTAAGGGTCGACGAAGTGGGTCGGTACATAATTTCATTTACCTCGTTTAAAAAATATTATGTTGACTTGCCTCGTTTAAGTGTTTAAAAACCCTACCGATAACATGGCGTCCAACACATCGACCAGAATTCATAAACAACTCAATGGATAAGTAAACACAATATGAAACATCTTTATAATCACAAAAAAATACGCGTTCATATATATAATACCTTCAAACTCAATCTAGGGCGTCACTAATCCAATCTATAATGATTACCCATCAAAACCTAGGTGTTAGCAAAATCCTAAGCTCGGATACCAGATGTGATGACCCGCAAATCCATCCCGTCTTGGGCTGCCAATAACCACGCATGTCCTGCCCCAAATCGAAGGGAAATACGAATAAGCATGAGAAAGAAAGAAAGAAGAGAGAGGAAGAGAAGAAGAAGAAGCAAAAGAAACTAAATGAATTACAGAATCTCACAATCGCAGCAGAAAACATATAATGTTATATCAATGATCTTTACCCAACAAAAACTATAATGTAATATACATATATCCATCAATCACAGTACAACCATCAATCACTAATCACTAGCCTGGACATTTGTAATAACCTGTCATTACAATTGTTGATAATTTAAATAAAAATTTAGCAGGAAAATAATCATAAATGTGGAATATGACCAAAAGACTTCCAGCTCGCTTGTTGAAGCTTCAAAGCGTCCAATTCAACATCTGCAAATATACTCAGTCTGACCCGAGCATTGAAAGTGAAGAATGTCGGGATCAGTTTGGTAAACCAGTGTAAGAAAACATATTTCAACTGAATTTATTTTAAATTTATAAAAGCGTTCTTTTATCAAAACAAAGGTATCTCGTAAGACACGCCCACACATAAACACGGATGTGTTTTACCTTATGATAACCAAAACCTTGCAAATCAAATAATGTGATAATATACCTATTTCTAATATACAAATAATAATTAAAACAATCTAAATTATTACCATTATTAAATTCTAGCATACTAGCCACAAACGTAGATTCTGCAAACTAAATGGCAAGCACGTAGTGGATAATGGATTCTATATAAATGACCAAATGAAGGGACTACCTTCTGGTAGTACATCTCTAGAGGTATAATGACCCGAAAATTTTAGCGATTTAAATAACATAATTAACTTAATTTTTCTCGAAAAAACAATTAAATTTTTGAAATGAAAGTTTGATATTTGAAATACAACTTTATAAACGTAGCTAATGTCATATTTTTATTTGAAAATTCATAAGTTTGTTTATTGGTGAAATTTAAATTTTTAATTTTAAATCAGTTGAATTGAAAATTTAATATTTTCGAAACCTGAATAATTTTATATATCAAAATTGTAAATCATTTTCTAAGTGACACATCGTAAATCGTTTCACCAAACTTGGACTACTCTAGCTCCGTTTATCTTATTTTCGGCATTTTAGCAGCATTTTCGGCAACGAAAAATCGAGTTTTGATAGGATAGTTGTATTGCTCATATTTGTGTACTGTTTTGTTCACCTTGTCGTTTTGATCTCGTTGTATATTCATTTGTGCATTTCGGTGTCCGGTACATGGGAAAATCGACAGAACGATTTGTCGTATTACTTTCATATTTGAGCTTTTTGGTCTCATTGGTCCTTTTAGTTATCTATCATATACTATCAAAAGCCATTTCTCTTTAATAACTTCTGAATTCAACCGATGTCCTTTTATATTCCTTTGATTTTGATATTTATATTAGCATGTCCTTTCATCATTCATCTTCTTCGTTTTGAGAAAAAAATACATAAAACACATTATCGGTTCTAATTGGCTTCGAGATCTGCCTGTTTTTCTCCAGCTTGATTCTGTTCGCTTTGTGAAAATTTATATAACTAAATATATATTTTCATCTGTTGTCTCATTCTTGGCTTCGTACCCTGCTTGTCTCTTCTGGTTGTTCTTCTTGTCTTTGGGAAAAGTTCTATATTTATTAGTTTGCTTCAAGACATTTTATAATATATGTTTTTCACAAGTTGCTTTCATTAATTTTCTTCCTGATCCACTTGAGTATGCCCACATTTTCCATCCTCCTCACCCGAAGCGAGACCCTAAGCAAACCTTTTCTTTCATGAAAATTGTCATACCCACTCCATTTCTATTGCCGATTAAAACCCCGAACCTTCCTCCTATCCATGCCTTGCCTCTTTAACCGCTAGAGCAGCCCTCCACAAGCAGTGACCTCCTCTCCACTACCCAATGACCTGCCTCTATGGCCTCCTTGTCATATGCGCCCAGCCTGCCTGCATCTCCACGTGCAATAGCCCTTCTACCTTAGCAGACTCTTCCCACGTCCAAGCATAGCCGAACAACCAAACACCCATCTTCGACCACCATCACATAGACGTAACCCCTGCCACACATTGTGCCACACCACCGACCTATACATATCGAGCCTCCCCTTATATTTCCCAGAAACCCATGCGCTTCCTCCCACCACCAACGTATAACCACCGCCTACGACTTAACCCCATCTGATAGCCCAACAACTGCTAAAGTACCCATCCACCACCAAAGCCTAGTCAACCTGAACGCCATGCATCCTTGACAGGCCTTTGACCTTTTGAGCATTCCAGAACTGTATCCTCGGTCTCATACAGTGGCGGAGTCACGTTATTGCTGGGCTGGGCACGTGACCCTCCCAGGAATATCAAAAACCAAAAAACAGAGAAACAGATTAAAAAAAAAGTAAAATAAACAAAACACTCGATCTATAAAACAAAGAAAAAACCTAATCAACATCAAATCGCATACTTCGGCGCAACTTGCAAGGCAGCCTCCATCTACCGCAATTGTCGCTGTAGGCTGTAGCTCCTCCGTAACTCCTCCACAAGTCTGTAGCCTCCGCAACTCCGCCGCAATTACAGCCTGTAGCCTCCACAACTCCTCCGCAACTCCTCCACAACCCACCGCAACAGGTGCAACGGGTGGTCAGTGAATTCGCTTATTTCAAAATGGGAGGTGATTGATTTTGTATTTAATTTTAGCATTCAATTTGGCACTCATTTACTGAAAGACAATCTGGGTATTCAGCTTGTTTTAATTGGAATGCTTCAATTTGCTGGAAGACAATTGCCATCGAAAATAAAAATTGCAGTTTGGTTTCATTTTGCAAATAAAAAGACAAACTTAGTATTCATTTTGCAAATAAAAAGACAAACTTAGTTGTGCTTGTTTGATGTTCTAGAATGATCCTTCATACATATAATCAAACAGTTGGGAGAAAAAAATTTCGAGGGCCTTAAAATTAACATTTTGCCCCTCCCAGATATCTTTTCTGCCTACGCCACTGGTCTCATATATATATTGTAAACTGGAATTTTGACCAACTTTATTTTGCTTAGTACTATGAAATTCTAGATTTCTTTGCTTCTCTATTGAAATATATATGTGTGTGTGTATGTACATATAAAGGCATATATATGTTGCTGTTGCATATATATTTTTTCGTAGAGAAAATTATATATTCAAAGCTTCTATATATAAGTGCACTTGTATATATTTATCATGTGAATGATGACAGCTGTCTACAGTTGTCACTTTGTTCACTAAAAGTGTATATATAAGTGTACTTATAATTAAAAAATGTGTGTGTATATATAAATATATCATACATATGTATATGTATTTGTTTTCATCAATTTTTTTAGCTAAATCGGCTTTTGTGTTTGTCGCTGCTCTTTGACGTGTCATGCCTATATCCCTGTGCGTGTCTGTCTCATCTTCTTATTTCCATAGCCACAAAAGGTGACGATCGCTCACAACTGGCATTCATATGCTTGATAAATTGATTTCACATGAAATAATGTACGTTGTTAAATTTGAATTGTTAGTTATTTAACGATTGAATATGATATGTTGATATTTTAAGTTGTTCACTTATGTAAATTGACAACATAACATGTTGAATAACTATTATATTAAATGTTTTAGTGATCATACATGCTTGTAATTGATATGTTATGCTATTTTATTTTGTTGTTCTCACTCTACAAGTTCCCTTAGTTTTAGGAAATCATTATGGGTTGAAAAGATACATACCCGAATCATCTTATAGATTATGGGAAATCGTTATGGGTTGTAATGATAAACCTAAGCGATTTTATTAATTTTGAAAATTTTGGATTACGGGTTGAAATTATATATAGTCGTAAATGTGAATTATTATGGATTGAAATTAATTATCTATATCACTTGACCATACGATAGAAAATTTTATACGGACACCGTTGGTCTATTTTAAAAATGATTTTCGAAGTTCTAAAAAGGAAATATATGAGTTTTGATCCTTAAATATAATATAAATATTTTATTTTAATATGTGTAAATTTAGATTTTAAAATTATATGTTTTGAAAATTTCAAGATTTTAAGTTAAGTTTGAGAATTTAAATTATAAAATTTTACTCATGACTTTATTATTTTAAATACATAATTGAGATTTAAATATATTTAATAATAGAATTTAATACAATAAATTTAATAAAATTTTATCTAACTAATATATATGTGTGTGTGTGTGTAAAAATTATATTAATATTTTTGAAATAGATTTGTGTTTATAACTTTAATAAATTAAGGTTGGAAAAGCAAATTAAGATTGTTGTGTAATTTAAATTGGTTAATAATGGAAATTAAATAAGGATTTATTTGGAACTTACTGATTTTGGAATTTTAAAGGCATGATTTTATTACTTGATTTAATTAAAGGTGATTGAGTGAAGATTTTCAAATTTAAATAGAATTGAATATTTAATTTTGACTTAAATTTATAGTTTGAGATTTTATTTAAAATGTTAGGAAATGTGACTAAGTGTATATTTTAAATTTAAATAAAATTAAAATTGAATATTTAATTTTGATTTTAAATTGTGACATGGATTTAATTTAAATGTTTACAAAAATGATTTTATAAATGACCACGGTGTGAAATAAGCATTCGGTTGTCAAAGAGATTGGGATAAGATATTGTCATGCTCTCTGCTAATACCGAAAACCACTTTAACAAATGTGCACGTGGTGGAGATTCCAAAACGAAGTAGGATGGTTTGTCGAACGACATATGAGGTATGAACGCATCCCTAACTCCCTTGGGTTAGCTTGATGTGACTAAAACATGAGCTATACCTGAGCCAACTAAGGTGGCACCTCCGATCGAGCATGCTTCTTTGAAACCATTCTATTACTTTGTGATTTGATTGGTGCGCACCTTTGATATGGGAGTGTGTCCTGAGGTAGGCGCTAGTTGTTGCTACGTGTTACCACCAGCCCGGTTCTGCAAAACGGTAGAATCCTACCCTGGACATTGCCTCGTGTGCCTTGTCACATGCCATATCGCACCCACTACGAGTTTGTTCCATACAGTACCTATGGAGTGCTCCCTAAGTAAACCGTCGGTTTGGTGGAGCTTCCAGTATATGTATAGACTACGAGAATATATAAAATGTGTTAACAGGGATATGAGTAACGCCTTAAAGTTATTTTAATAGTTTACTTTACTATAGATATTGCATATGTAACGTATTGTACTATGCATATAGATAGTTTATCAGATCCTAAAGCATGGAATCCCAAACATCCTTTAAGTTATATTGCATTTCACTTGAGATTTCACTTGAATTTGATTTTATTTGCATAAGAATGTTAATCCTGATTCGAGCGTTTATGTTTTGCCTTATGCTCGGGTCAGCCTGAGTGTCACAGCTTTTGAGACTTACCTTTGAGGCTTGGAGTTTGCTTGGAGATATATCTGTTATCCATTTCAACTTTTCAGTTGTTTCAATTATTTTTGGTTTATGTTTCAGACTTTTCATTTGCTTTTGTATTTGTCTTAGACTCTGTTGTTTCTGTGGTAGCTCCGTGAACTACTATTTATCTATTTCCGCTGCTTATTGATGTAAAACTCTATGTCTGTGATTGATTTTGTTTACCGTGTATGCTAAGTTTTGCCAAATATATAAATTAACAATATGTTGTTTTGGACAATTCAAGTCTGACATGTGTGGATTATTGTCGATTTGAATGGTTCGAAATAGCGAGTCATCGCAGTTGGTATCAGATCTAGGTTTAGGCGAAACTTAGCATAAGGAGTAAAAACTCATTAGAGATGGGTTAGTAATACACTAAAATGAGTTGAATTAATTACGGAATCATATTTCATTCAAGCTTAAAATTCTTAGTTAGGGTTCTCTTTGATTTAGAATTTCGATTGATTTTTGGATCTTTACCTTTGTTCTAAAATTCAATCTTGTATTTTCCAGATGAGTTTCCATAGGAATGTTCGTGGTAAGGGTGGTGGAAATGCCCCTACACCGCTATTTTGCCGCTGCACCACCAGTTGTTGCTCTCGTTCCACCTGTTCAGCCTGTTAGGATAACTCGGCCTTGTAAGGAGTAAACCTATCTTAGGAGCACCAAGTTCACTGAAGCGGAGAGTATTATCGAGACTTAATAATAGCTGAAGAGTCTTGAGAGAATTTTCACTATACTTGAGATCATTGATGCTCAGATGCGTCAGTTAGCTACTTGGCAGTTATAGGAGTCCATCTAGGATTGGTGGGAATCCGTTACCACTCAGACTATCAAGGATAATATCACTTGCCAGCAGTTCAGGTAAAATCTTTAGTGTCCTTTCCTAAGTTATCTCTTTTATATCTATCTATTTCAAATTTATCTCCTTATCCTTATCTTATTTTAGACCATTTTCACTGATGCTTTTATGGCTAAGTGGATGCCCGAAGCTGGGAAATCTCAGCTATATAGGGCAAGAGAGATATGACTTCTGCTGAATATTAGAGAAAGTTCAATGAGCTATCTAAGTTTGGTCCCAGCTTGATAGATATTCCACTCAAGATGAATGAGAAGTTTATGCACGATGCTTGTCCAGAGTATTATGATCACTTGATCAGTCTTGTTCATGGCAACTTCACTTCTCTTATGGATATGGCCATCAGATTCAAGAATCCTAATTCGATGGGAAAGCAGGTTGGTTCAGCATCTCAGGGTAATCCTAGTAGCTCAAAGAAAAGGAAGCATAACCTCAATTAACAGAAGAAGAAATGGCAAAATTCTTAGGGTCTTGGTTTTTCTTCTTAGAGGCGGTCGCTTGACCTATCTTCCATCACTTGTTTCAAGTGCAACCAGAAGCATCACTATGCCAACAGTTGTCCATCCTCTACTGGAGATATTATTCCTCCTCCGGCCCAGAATACCAGGATCATCCTTTGCCACCATTGTCTACAGCCTGGTCAATTCAAGAAGGATTGCCATAATCAACAGAGAGGCAACACATCTAGAGTCTTTCCCATGACCTCTTCCACTTCTCTTTCCCCCGTCTGGTAATGATAACCATGGTACCCTTCTGAGCTCCTTTATTTCCACGATTTTCCCATTCGTGTTTTTTTGATACTGGAGCATCGCATAGCTTTATTTCTGTTGATCTTTATAATAAGTTTGAGCATATCTTGCAACCTCATTTGGAAACTTCATTATTATGTGTGACTAATCCCATCGGCAATCCCGCCAACCTTAGTATGATTTGGAAAGGGGTGAATCTCCTTTACAACAATTGTTGATTTACCAGAGACTTCTATATTCTGGGTTTCGATGCATTTGATATCTTACTTGGAGGTGACTGGTTGAAGCGTATGAAATAATTATCTCTTGCAAAGCCTGAACTGTTTCTTTATTGATGATTAGGGCCACTATCTTGTGATTGAATGTCGATTGCCTTAGGATTACAGGCAGTTTTATCTTATCGCTTGATGCTTAACTTAGTGATCTAGAGTCCACCCAGATAGTTAGGGATTACCCTAATGTTTTTGGTGAAGTTACTTTTCTTCCTCCCAAGAGGGAAATTGAATTCTACATTGATCTTATTCTCAGAGCTCGACCTGTTGTCCTATTTCCTAAACGAATCGCACCCAGAGAGAAAGTCGAGTTGAAAAAGTAGATTGAAAACTTGTTCTCTAAAGGTTTTATTTAGTAGAGTTTTTCAGAATGGGGAGCAGCTATGGTCTTTGTCACCAAATCTAATGGTTCTTTAAGGATGTGTGTTGATTATAGAGGGCTAAACAAGCTTACTCTTAAGGACATATATCTGATGCCTCGTATCAATGATATGTTCGATCAGCTCTATGGAGCTAGGACATTCTCTCAGCTTGACCTTGCCATCGGTTTTCACTAGCTTCATGTGGACAAGGAGAGCATTCCCAAAACAGCTTTCTGAAAGGGGAATGGTTAGTCAAGCCCTTTGGAGAAACCAATGTACCTGCCTTCTTCATTGATCTCATGAATTGCATTTTCCGCGATGTTCTCAAGAAGATTGTCCTGGTTTTTGTTGATGATATCCTCATACTTTCTATGTCAAAGAAGGAGCATAGGACGCATTTGAACCATGTTCTCCAAACTCTTAGGAGTCATCTGTTGAAAGCTAAATTTTCTACGTGCCATTCTAAGAGATGAAGTCTGATTCCTTGGGTATATTGTCTCTGAAAATGGAGTCTCGGTTGATCCAGTTAAAGTCACCGTGATCAATATAAGTCTATCCACTTTTCTCTTTTAAAATTTAATTATCTTATCTACCTTTGAACTTACATACTTTATTATATTTCTAGGATTGGGAGACACCTAAGACTCTGTTTGATATTCAAAGCTTTTTGAGCCTCGTCTGTAATTTTCGAAGATTCATAGAGAATTTTGCCCATATAGCTGCACGTCTAACTACTTTAACTTATAAGAATGCCAAGTTTGTTTGGAGTGATAAGTGTGAAGCTGCATTTAATGATTTGAAGTAAAAGCTTACCTCTTCTCATGTTCTCACTGTTCCGAATGGGAGCGAAGGATTATCAGTTTATACTGATGCTAGTCGAGAAGCTTTGGGTGCTGTTTTGATGCAAGATGGGATAGTCATTGCTTATGCTAGTCGTCAGTTGAAGCTAAGAAGCTAATTATGCCTTCCATGATTTGGAATTGCTTGCTATTATGTTTGCTTTGATGTTGTGGAGGCATTACCTTTTAGGAGCCAAGTTTGAGCATTCTATGAATCATCGGTTTCTTAAGTAAATTTTCACCAGAAGGATTTGAACCGTAGGCAGGTTAGGCTGCTGGAGTTCTTATCATCGACCTCAACATCAACTACACTCCTAGAAAGGTAAATGTTATGGCAGATGCCTTAAGTCGGAAGAGAGCTATGTTGTTTCAGATTGTATCTTCTTTATCTCTTATGGACCGTATGCAGCAAAGCAGGATAAGGGTGCAATGCTTAAGCTTATGAAGGATAATATTAAAAATAAGGAAGGTGATAACCATAATGAGTTGGGAACACAGATTGATCAGAATGGAGTATTGAGGATTAATAACCGGATTTGTTTCTAATGTTGACGGTTTGAGGCAAGAATTACTTAGGGAGAATCATCAGTCCCGACTTTCTATCCAGGTGTCATGAAGATGTTTCAAAATATGAAGAGGTTGTATTGGTGGAGTGGTATGAAGCAAGATATCTCCATTTATGTCAACAGACGTGGCACTTGTCAACAAGTTAAGGCTGATCACCGACTGTAGGATTGTTGCAACCCTTTGGGATTCACATTTGGAAGTGGGATCAGGTTTCTATTTTTTTTATTGATGGATTACCGAGAAATAGAAGGGGTAAAGAGAGTATTTGGGTAGTTGTCAATCGATTGACCAAGTCCACCCACTTTATTCTAGTCAAGTCGAATCGAACTGCTTCAAGCATCATTGAGATTTATATGAGAGAGGTTGTCTGTCTCCATGGTGTTCCTTCTAGTATTATTTGTGATCGTGACCCTGTCTTTACCTGCAAGTTCAATAAATATTTCCAGGTTGCTTTAGGTACTCGTTTGAACCTTAGTACAGCTTATCAACCCCAGACTGATGGTCAGACAGAAAGGGTGGATTAGATTCTGGAAGATCCCCTATGTGCCTGTATTCTTGATTATGGAGGATCTTGGGAAGATCATCTCTATCTCGATGAACAGGTATAACTCTATCTTTGACAATTTTTCTTGAGCTTCAATCAATTAATTACACTCCTTTGAATTTGGGCAAGTATCGAGATGTCTCTGTTTGCTGCTCTTTACAAACAATCTTGCAAATCCCCATCTTGCTGGATTGAATTCGGTGATCGCTTAGTCCTTTGACTTGATGTGATTCTGGAAGCATCTGAGAAGGTCAAGAAGATTAGGAGAAAGATGAGAATTGCTCAAGATAGGCAGAAGAAGTATGCTAATAGGCATAGAAGAGATTTGGAATTTTCAATGGGTGATCGAGTCTTTCTTAAGATCTCGCTGTTGACGAATGTGGTTCATTTTGGTTGGGGAGGGAAGCTTTCTTCCAGGTTCATTGGTCCTTTCCGCATCCTGGAAAGAGTTGGTCCTTTGGCTTTTAGATTGGATTTTTCGGAGAAGCTATCGGGTGTGCATAATATGTTTCATGTATCTCACCTTCATAGGTATCTCCATGATCCATCCTTAATTGTTCAGCCTACCTTATTCGATAATTTGGTCATCAAGCCAAATCTCACCATCGAGAGGAAGCCACTTTGTATTGTCGATAGAGGTATGAAGCAGCTTCGGAGGAAATCTGTCAGTCTTGTCAAAGTACAATGGAGTATAGATGATCAGGACTGCAACTGGGAAACTGAGAAATCCATATGCGCTTCGAATCTTGAATTGTTTGACTCAAGTACTATTCGTTTGATTCATCTTATCTCTATTTATTTCTATTTTCCTATCTCGTTCCTTTCCAGGAATGAAAAGTTTTATATGGACGAGAGTATAACAACCCGAAAATTTTAACGATTTAAATAACGTAGTTAACTAAATTTTTCTTGAAATAAAAAATTAAAATTTTGAAATGAAACTATGCTATTTGAAATACATCTTGTTAAACATAGCAAATTTCACATTTTTATTTGAAAGTTTGAAAGTTGGTTTATTGGTGAAATTTCAATTTTAAATTTTTGAAAATTTGTTGAAAATTTAATATTTTCAAAACCTAAATTATTTTATACAATAAAATTGTAAATCATTTTCTGAGTGAGACGTCATAATTCGTTTCGCTAAATTTAGATGGCACTAGCTCCGTTTATCTTATTTTCGACATTTTAGTAGCATTTTCGACAGCGAAAAATGAAGTTTTGATAGGATAGTTGTATCACTCATGTCTATGTACCGTTCGGTTCACCTCGTCATGCTGATCTCTACAGTATATTCATTTGTGCATTTTGATGTCCTATATGCGACAAAATCGACAGAACGATTTGTCGTATCGGTTCCGTATTTGAGCTTTTTGGTATCCTTGGTCCTTTCTGTGATCTACCGTATACTATCAAAATCCATTTCCCTTTAATAACTTCTAAATTGAACTGACGTCCTTTTCTATTCCTTTGGTTTTGATATTTATATTATTGTGTCCTTTCATTTCTCGTCTTCTTTGTTTTGAGGAAAAAAATATAAACACAGTATCGGTTCTTATTGGCTTCGAGATCTACTTGTTTTCCCTCCATTTTCATTTCTATTTGCATTGTGAAAATTTATATAACTAAATATATATTTTCATCTGTTGTCTCATTCTTGGTTTCGAACCCTGCTTGTGTCTCCAAGTTGTTCTTCTTTGCTTTGGGAAAAGTTCTATATTTATCAGTTTGCTTTGAGACATTTAATAATATAAGTTTTATACAATTTGCTTTCATTAATTTTCTTCCTGATCCACTTGAGTATGCCTGTGTTTTCCATCTTCCTCACTCGAAGCCAGACCCCAAGCAAACCCTTGATTCCATGAAAAGTGTAACACCCCACGCTTTAATGATTAAAAAAATCAATTGAACTAACATAATCGCAAAACAGTGAAATATATAAATGTCAAATATGTGCATTTAAAAGTTAAGAGATTACATAGGTATATGCAACCAATGAGTGTATGATTAATTGATGCTTCAATCAATTAAAAGAGAAACTAATTAAGAGATATGGATGCGTCAATTAGTTAGAGAATATGTCGCTTTATAACATTAATTAATTAAGGAATGTTCTAATAAAGGGAAATGTATGTAAGAAATAAATTAAATGATATCATACATATATTAATTTATAATTGACGCAAACAATTAATTGATAAATTAATTAAAGACATTAAGTAAGCATCAAACAATAAAAGAAGGAAACTTATATGTCAACTAATTAGGTAATGAATTGTCGGTTTAAATATGTACAACTAATAAATGTGTGATTGAGTGATGCATAGTAATTAATTTGAATATCGATTAAGATGGGAAAACATGTCAATTAATTAATTGGAAATTAGATGATCATTTTAAAAGGGGTGTCAATTAATCAAAGAATGTACCATCTTTACAATTGCTAATAATGTGAATTAATTAACTAGAAGAAAACGCCAGTTACAGGCTTATTCGTTTCCATGTTAAAAAAAATTGGAATGCGTACAAAAATCAAACAAATTAATTAGGTTTATGATGTAGGTAAATTTTTAAAAAGTATAACTTTTATATGCATTTAATTAGTAGAGGTATTAATTGACGTGTTCAAATGGGTAAGAAATTATAACACATAAGAATCGATTAATATTGGATGTGTCTGTGTGTAATCTAATTAATTTGATAATTAATGGAGAATCTTATTTAGCAGGAAGCGTGAATTAATAGGGTCATATAACAAAGGAACCATGAATACCGTTCGCCTTTTTAATTTCTTGCCATTGTTCCCATCAACGTGAGCTTTAAATTTTAAACGCATTCAATATATATATTGCTTTGAATATGGACTCAGCCGCCGCAGCCGCATCTCCAGCCGCCGCCGATGACGAAGATCGGGAGGGCTGGCAGGAAGTTCGCCGTCGCGGGAAGCAGAAACAAATTGCAGCCTCTAATCCATGGTCTAACCCTAAAACTACTGCTTCTCTTTTTAAATTTAATAAGACTCAGGGTATAAGATTCTGGTCAGATCTATTTGATAAACATGTTTCTATCAAAGAAGATGTTATCTTCCATCAACCAACAAGTGATCATACAGGTAATTTCGCTATATAGATGACTTGGATTATCAGTTATCTAATGAGATGTGGAATAATTCTATTTTCATCTATCTTACGGGTAAACGACCTTATTATGTGCATTTTAATGCTTATATTAAAAGAGTTTGGAAGCCAGAAGGCTCATGGGAAATCTATTCTAGGGATAATGGTTTCTTCTTGGTAAAATTTGAAAATCATGCAGATTTTGATAAAGTTTTAAATGGGGGTCCCTGGTTTATGTATAGTAGGCTTATATTTATGAAAAAATAGGATGCTAACTTTCAATTCGAAAGAGATATGTTAGACTCATACCCTATTTGGGTGAGACTAAATAACCTACACCTATCTTTGTGGAATGCTAGGGGCATTAGTAAACTTGCTAGCCTTATTGGTAAAACTTTGGACATTGATGAGTTCACTAGAAAAGTTAAACGACTTAAATTTGCAAGAGTATTAATAGAGGTGACAGCTGATGCCACTTTTCCCAAAATAATTAGAGCAAAAGATAACAAAGGTCGAATTTATGAGCAAGAGGTGGAATATGAGTTTATTCCACCGCTGTGTAAGTTATGCAGTTGTTTTGGACATAGTGATACACAATGCCCAAACACAACTACACAAAAGGGGATCCCCAAAGCATCAGCACCAGATCATAATGCTTCTACCACTAAACTGCCTGAGCATACTGAAAACCAGGGTACAGACTCTAACCCTAGCAGCTCAGTGCCAAAAAATACCCTAGATCATAATAATTACAAAGATTTACAACGAAATAATTTTGAAGCTTGCTTTAGTACTGGTAGTCCCACCCCTGAGGGAAGTCAGTCCATTCTGAAAGAACAGAATTGTTTGACAAAGCAGAATAATTGTTTTCCACTTCAAAATCTTGCACAAATGAATGAGTCTTCACCACTGGATAAGCATGCCCTTCAGAATACTGCTGAGCAGAGCAATTCTTGTACGGCTGAAGCTCTTGTTGCCATATATTCCCCTGAGCGTTCAACAGCTGCTGATATTGAGCCTCCAGCTGAACAATCTGATCAGTCCCTATCAAAGTCTGCTGCTATTCATTCTGCTGATCACACAAAGGCCTCATCACATGTGGATAACGATGATACACCTAATAACATTCAGGAAATTAATCAGTTGGGAATTGAATTGGAAGTTGAGTCCATAAATTCAGAAGAGGAGCTTTATTTTTCTGACCAATATACTAAAGATAACCCAAAATATGTGGAGCAATTTATTACCAAAACTAGGAAAAAAGTGAAAGGAAGAAACACATTGGCTCGGGTGACAAGGAGCCAATCTCGACACTCTTAATGTCTATTATTTGCTGGAATGTTAGGGGTCTAAATGGTGATGCTAGAAGATTAGACCTCTTTAAACTTAGGAATAAATTTAATCCTACTATAATTGCTTTTCTTGAGAATAAGATGGGGGATCATAATATTAAGCTATTTGCTACTATGTTTGGTGATGATTGGGGATGGATAGACAATAATTCAGCATCTTCTAAAGGTCGTATACTTATCACTTGGCATAAATCCATATGGGACCTTTCTATTAAAGATAAATCTGAACAATTTATTACTGTTACTTGTACTAATATGGGTGGCTTGAGCTTCATATGCACTTTTGTTTATGCTCATAATTGGGCTTCTCTTCGTAGACAGTTATGGTCCTATTTAATTCATACATCCAAGCATATTAATCATAACTGGATGGTCATAGGGGACTTTAATGCTGTTCTTAAAACAAATGAGAAAAGAGGTGGAAGTACCCTTAGATTATCCCAAACAGAGGAATTCAACAAATGTATTGTAGCAGCTGGCCTCTCTGAAGCAACCCACTCTGGCCTGAAATTTACTTGGTTTAGTGGTGAAGTAAAAAAAATTGCTTGCAGACTTGATAGAGTGCTTATTAATGACAAAATCTTGTCCAATATCCCTGATTTGAAAATTTCTGCACTTCCTAGTTCAACCAGTGACCACTCTCTATTACATATTCAATTTAATCAACAAATTAACATTACTAAAGGAAGGCCTTTCAGATATGGTAACCACTGGCACTTAATTGAAGGTTATGCCGATGTTGTAGATTTCAATTCTATCCCTAAAACAGATGGAAATGGTTGGTTTTCCATGGTCATGATGTTAAAAGAGCTAAAACATAGATTGAAAATTTGGAACAGAGAAAGAACAAAAACTCAGGACACTATAAGTCAATTACAACATGAATGTGAACAGCTGCAGACTCTTCTTGATGCAGACCCACTTAACGATATTTTAATTTCTAATTATTTCTCTACTCAAAAGCAACTTAAAGAGGCCTTTCATTTACAAGCTATACAAGCAAAACAAATGGCTAAAGAGAAATGGCTCACTCAAGGGGATGACTGTACCAAATTTTTCTATGCTAAGATGTCTTTCAGGAGGAACTGCAATGCTCTTATTAATTCTATGAATGGTCATGGGGATTTAGCTACTGATATTTCTCAATTTGAACAGGGAGCCATTTCTTATTTCACTAATTTATATAATGGTGAGAATAAGATAACATTACCTCATATCACTTGCAGGGAACTTATAACTGATGTGGGCAGGCAGATGCTGCAAGACACTGTCACTGAGGAGGAAGTAAGAGCTGCTGTTTTCTCTATTCACACTGATTCTTCCCCAGGGCCTAATGGGTGGAACTCTAAGTTCTATCAACTCCATTGGCAACACCTGAAAAATCAACTGTTAGAAGCTATTCAGGAATCTTTCAACACTGGAAGGTCTGCTTCCTGTCAAGTATCTTGGGGTTCCTCTCTCAACTAATGTCATTACTGACCGTGAATGTGGTGAACTTGTTGGAAAGGTTAGAGACAAACTTAATGGTTGGAGTTCTAAATTACTCTCTTTTGCTGGTAGAATTGAATTGGTGCATACAGTTATTACTGCTAAAGTTAGATTTTGGCTTCAAACATTTCACATTCCTGACAGTTCAATTGAGAAGATTAATTCAGCATGTGCTAACTTCATTTGGAGGGGGGGATTACATAAAGTTAGTTATCATATTCTTTCCAGACCTAAATCTGAAGGTGGTGTTGGGCTCGTCAACCTGAAAGACCTTAGAAGGACTTATCAAATTAAACATGGATGGAAAATTCTAACTTCTAACACTCTCTGGGCTAGGTGGATGAGAAGCAGATATCTAAAGGGGAGTTTCTGGACTATGCATGAGGATATTAACTCTTCTGGGGTTTGGAAATGCATTTTAAGGAGCAGGGATGTTTTGAAAACATGTATCTCAAGGAGAATTGCTAATGGTAGGGATACTTATCTTTGGAGGGACCCATGGATTAATGGACACTCACTTGCTGACAAATATGGCTGGGGTATGATTTCATGTATTGGAGATTATGATGATCTAGTTGCTTCCATTATCCAACATGGTGATTGGATTCCTGACCAGAAAGGGCTTCATGTTATTGCTGAGGATGTCAAGTTTGTTCCTATCTACTCCTCTGAACCTAATGATACTTGGACTTGGAACTACACTAAAGATGGTATCTTTACTACCAATAGTGCTTGGGAAGCTCTACGTACTAAACATATTAACAAATTTTGGGCAGCTCCTATCTGGTCCAGATCAAACAACCCTAAGATGGCATTCACGACTTTCAAAGCCATTAATTTAAGACTTCCTACATCTGACAGACTAGCTAGATGGGGTATGGAGGTCAATCTAAACTGTAAATTATGTAACTCCCACCCAGAATCACACAATCATCTATTTTTTGAATGTGAATACTCTACTCGTGTGTTAAGTCATGTTAAGAGTAAAAATCAAGACATGCATGCAATTTCTACCCTAGAAGATGAATTATTGTACCTGAGTTCCCGTAAGAAAGAAGATTTGCTGACCCAACTGCAGCTTATTTGCCTTACCACAACAGTTTTCCATCTCTGGAAAGAGAGGAATCGAAGAGTTTTCAAGAATACTGCAAAGAATCATCACCAAATTCAGATCGCAATTGAACAAGATGTCAGGATCCTAGTGAAAAGAATTAAAAGCAAGACCTTTACCTGTGCGTCAGAACTGGAGAACAGAATCCTTCGAGAATGGAAAGTGGATCCGCCATGACTTTTAGCTTCAGTGCTTTCTAGTAGGAGGCAATACTTGTGTGTTTTTGCTGTGGAATATATGTTTAATATTCCAGTTTGGTTTTCGTGTTCTTTTTGTCGTATTCATTTCATTTAACCTGTATGAGACTTTGTGAGTCTTTGTATTGGTCTCTGTGAGGCATCAATAAAATTTACCATTCTTCAAAAAAAAAGGAACAATGAATAAAAATGGAGAGTTATACGTTTTAAGCTAACATAAACAAGTCAAGTTCCAATGATGAGGATTGTTTTTAGGGTTAGTCGGATGGTTCCTAATTGTTCACTGCGCCTATAAATTGAACGTATCTTAATCCCAGGCCATACTATTTTCTATGAATCAGCTGCTGTCGTTTATAGCAAACCCCTCTTTTCTTCTCCCTCTTCCTTCCTCCTCTGTTAATAAAGTATTTCCCCAAACGAAAAATAAAATTAAGCAAAGAAATGCATACAAACAAATAAGAGAATTGCTCAAGCAAATTGGAGAATTTACAGCGAGTCAAAAAGGTAAAAAAGTGGAGAAAAGTTTAGCAAATTAATAGGAAGCCAAGAATGACATGTGAGTGGATTTAATTATATATATCTTTTACGTTTATGATATATTATCGTTAGATTCCCATTAAATAATTTTATTCGGTATTTATTTTAGTAATTAATTCTGTTAATTAGTTATGCTGAGATTGTAAATTTTATAAGAGAGCTTACATTTAATTATTATTTATATGGAATAAAGGGAAATAAAAATCCAATTAAATATAAATACTATTAGGCATTGACCGTTAGAGAAAGGCATAAGCCTAAAAGTAAGAATTTTACATCTATTTTAAAAGTTGAAATTTAGCCGGTAAATGTTAGCTTCTTTTTATTTCATTTTGCACGAATAAAATAGTAAAGAGAAGAATTCGCAAATACGGACCAAAAAAAAAGAACACTAGATTTACAAAAATTAGAAGAAAAGCGGAAATAAAAAAAAGCAAAATAGAATTTGCAGTAAATTATGCTAAAAAGGGGAAAAATAAATTAAAAGGGAAAATCTAATAACTTGATTTGAAAGTAAGTGATAGATTAATTGGCTGGTTTAGAAAAAAGAATACATTTCCATAGTTTAATATTTAAAAATAACGATAAACGTAATTGCAAGAATAAAAGAAAGAAAAAGAGAATTAGTGCAAAGTAGAGAAACTACTGTATTTTGCACTATCCAAAAAGTAAATGAAATAACAAAAGAAATATCTTGAAGTTACGGATTATTTTTTACAGCAATGTTTAGTATTAAAACATGAAAATTGAATAGCATAGTTTTTGCAACCAACCAAATAGAATAACTACTTCCCAGAATATAAGAAAATAAAGTTAAGAATTACAGGAAGTAAAGAAGAAATCAAGCTAATTATTAGACAAGACTAGAAGCAATTAAAAGAAATATGCCTAGATATTCAATTACTCTACATATAATAGAATAAAGGCAAAGCAATTATTAGGATAAGTAAATTTATGACAGTCGAACGTAGTCCCAAGCAAAGATTGTCTTATAATATAAGAGATTTAAAGAGAATTCTATATCATAATAAAAGAAGACAGATTAGAATAGAAAAGAGACACTTGTAATTATATTTATAATGTACAGATTATAAAAGAAAATAAAAGCGACAATTACAAGCGAAATTATAACATAGGTTATAATTAAGTAGAAAGAACAGAAGAGGCTTATTTTAATAAACTTAAGACTTAAATTAATTTAATAAGCAATATAATAGAAATGGCCCATACCAACAGCATTCTCTTTTAATCAAGAACTGATAGTCTCCCAACAGTTAGGTGAGGCTGGGACAAGATTATGCTAATTAGGGTAAATAAGTAGCCAACAGAATAAGAAAAGTAAACTAAATGCAAATTAAAAGATTAGACTTAAGGTCTAATGAAAGAGTAAGATTCATTTGGAGCAGCCCAAAGGACGAAGAGCCTAACAAAATAGTTCATCGCAGATTTGAGCACAGAAGAAGCACGTCCAACTTAGTTATTTTGAGCTAGAAGGAAGTACGAGACTTCAATGGGAAATGAGGTTACTCTAGGATGGCTCTCTGGGGTAGGCTTAGTGAAGCAGTCCTCTAGAGGCAGGTCTGTAGGTGTTCCATCAAAAAAGTATGCCTTACTGCTTTTTGCATGGCAGGATCATTATAGATAGTCAAAAGGGTTTGATGTTTGGAGTAGGATATTTGTATGTCCCAGTACTTGCAAGAAAGTTTAGTGGGAAGGACCCCAAATGATAGTAACATGTGGATATCGGGCTAGCATCAAAACCAAGAGCGAGTTTGGGAAAGACTAGAGTTAAGCCAACAGTCCAATGATACTTTCACTATCGATACATTGGGTGAGGGGCACGACCAATTGGATGTTTAGATTATTTGAAGTAGGGCACAACCACTTAGCTCTTTAGAAGTCTTTCGACTAGTTGAGGGGGCCTGCGTAGGGCCAAAGCCACGATTGAATATCTATATTGTAGGCCCAACAAAACAGTCCTTTATAGAAATAGAAAATCCCCGACTAAATTCCGTTCAAGGTAGACCTTGTTAAGCCTGGTGTAGGGAGTAGACAGAATGATTATGTATAGTCCTAAAAGTACGCAGTGTGTGGTGCATTGTGGATGTTCAAGCATTAGTATAGGCTAGTGTGGACATAGTTTTACGTTTTCATAGCAGATAACAGAAAATCTGTATTGTAGACCTTATGAAGCAGTCTTTACAGATGTAGTCACAGAACGCTAAAGGAGTAAGATGATGGAGTCCTTTGCGAGAAGAATACGGAACGTACTATGGGTAGTACCTAGGACTGCTGCGGTCATTGGGCATATTGCTACATACATATCAGTTATAAAGTTTTGATCTACTAGGGAGTAGATATGCATGATTCACGCATAGAGGCAAGAGTATTATGAACCCAATAAACCTAATATAACAGTAACTGGAAATAAAACGATATATGTAGAATTAAGCTTAGAAGTGTATTATTTGTCCATTCACCCGAACATTAGTTCTAACCCTCACCTCATAACATCATACAGGTTAGGTAGATGGTAGAAACCTTCCAGCTTTGAGACACTTGTTTAGAAAGTGTTATTATATTGGTGAGTATTTACTTACTATTATATTTCATTTAGTTCCGTTGTGAGATATTTATCCGAGCTCTGGTATATCTATCTTTGCCTATTTGCACGATACTAGAAACCCAACTCGGGCTTTAGTGGGCTTGGATTAGCATTATTGCGATAAATCCATACGCATTGGAATTCGGGTTGCTACAAAACTGCTCATTCCCACTCCATTCCTATAACACCCCGTGCTTTAATGACAAATAAAATCAATTGAATTAACATAATTGCAAAATAGTGAAAAATATAAATGTCAAATATATGCATTTAAAAAATTAAGAGGTTACATAGATATATGCAACCAATGAGTGTATGATTAATTGATGCATCAATCAATTAAAAGGGGAATTAATTAAGAGACATAGAGGCGTCAACTAGTCAGAGAATATGTCACTTTTATAACGTTAATTAATTAAGGGATCTTCTAATAAAGGGAAATGTATGTGGGGAATAAATAATGATAATATATATATATATATATATATATATTAATTTATAATCGGCGCAATCAATTAATTGAGAAATTAATTAAAGACATTACGTACATCAATTAATAAAAGAGGGAAACTTATGTGTCAATTAATTGGGTAATGAATTGGCGGTTTTAATATGTGCAACTTATAAATGTGTGATTGAGTGATGCATAGGAATTAATTTGGATATCGAATTAAATGGGAAAACGTGTCAGCTAATTAACTGGCAATTAGTTGAGCGTTTAAAAAAAAGGTGTCAATTAATCAAAGAATATGCCATCTTTACAATAGCTAATAATGTAAATTAATTAGCTTGAAGAAAACGCCAGTTATAGGATTATTTGTTTCCGAGTTAAAAAAAATTGGAATGCGTACAAAAATCAAACAAAGTAATTAGGTTTATGTTGAAGGCAAATCAATAAGGATAAATTAAATAGCATAACTTTTATATGCATTCAATTAAAAGAGGTATTAATTGACGTGTTCAAATAGGTAAGAAATTATAATGTATAAGAATCATTTAATATTGGATATATATATATATATATGTGTGTGTGTGTGTGTGTGTGTGTGTGTATGTATGTGTGTGTGTGTGTATGTATGTATGTATGTATTTATGTATGTATGATCCAATTAATGAGAAAATTTTATTTAGAAGGAAACGTGGATTAATAGGGTCGTATAACAGAGGAACAAATGAATAACATTGGAGAGTTATGCGTTATAAGCTAACGTAAACAAATCAAGTGCTGATGGTGAGCATTGTTTTTAGGGTTAATCGGATGGTTCCTAGTTGTTCATTGCACCTATAAATTGAACGTAACTTAACCCTTGTCCACACTATTTTCTCTGAATCAGCTGTTGTCGCTTACACCGAACTTCTCTTCTCCCTCTTCTTTTCTCCTCTGTTAATCAAATCTTTTTCCAAACTAAAAATAAAATTAAGCAAGAAAATACATACAAGCAAATCAAAGAATTGCGCAAACAATTTAGGGAATTTACAGCGAATCAAAATGTGGAAAAAGCGAAGAAAAGAGTAGAAAATTAGAAGTGATAGAGATTAAAGCTTAGGACATTATGTGAGTAGATTTAAATTATATATCTTTTACATTTATGATATATTATCGTTAGGTTCCCTTTAATATTTTAATTCGGCATTTATTTCAGTAATTAGTTCTGTTGAAAACTGTAAATTGTATATGAGAGCTTGTATTTAATTATTATTTATATGGAAAAGAAAGATAGTAATCCCATTGAAAATGAATAATATTAGGCTTGACAGTTAGAAAAAGGCATAAGCCTAAAAGCAAGAAATTTATAGTTATTTACATATATTTTAAAGTTGAAATTTAAACTGTATATGTTAGCTTCTTTTTAATCCTTTTTGCGTGACTAAAATAGTTAAATTGAAGAATTCATAAATATGGACTAAAATAGAAAAACACTAGATTTACAGGAATTAGATATAAAATAAGAAAACTGAAATAACAAGTGAAAAATAGAAATTTACAATAAATCGTGCTAAAAGGGGAAAAATAAATAAATTGGGGAAAATTTAATAACTTGATTGGGAAGTTAGTTATAGATTGGTTGGCTGGTTTAGAAAAGCGAATACATTTCCATAGTTTAATATTTAAAAGATAGCGATAAACGTAATTGCGAGAATAAAAGGAAAGAAAAAGGGAATTGGTGTAAAATAGAGGTACTACTGTATTTTGCACTACCCAAAAAGTATAGAAATAATAAAAAATATCTTCCAGTTATTTTTTAAAACCCTACTCTGGAGAGTAGAGCTAGGGAATACAGCTGTCTGCCACACTGACCACCCTTTTAAGCTAGCGCAGCCCAGAGCATCAATACCCTACCATGATAAAAGTTTTGTTGAGGATAACCGCTCCAAGCCTTAAGGGAAACATATCTAAGCTGCAGGACTCGAACCCGCAAACTCTAGGAACTTTGTCCCATGATTACAAGGTAGTCCTCAACCAGTTGAGCTATAGATTATTGTTTATAGCGTTATTTAGTATTAAAACATGGAAATGGATAGTTAGCATAGTTTTTGTAACCAACCAAATAGACTAGAACTACTTCCTAGAATAAAAGAAAATAAAGTGAAAAATAAAGGAAGTAAAGAAGAAATCATGTTAATTATTAGACAAGACTAGAAGTAATGTAACTAGATCCGCATTTACTGCACAGATAGTAGGATAAAAGCAAAGCAGTTATTATGATAAGTAAATTTGTGACAATCGGACGTAGGCCCAAGACAAAATTGTCGTATAACATAAGAGAATTAAGGAGAATTCAATGTCATAACAAAAGAAAACAGATTAGAATAGAAAAGAGACACTTGTAATTATATTTCTAATATATAGATTATAGAAGAATATAGAAGTGACAATTGCAAGTAAAATTATAACATAGGTTATAATCAAATGGAAAAAACAGTAAATGCTTATTTTAAGACTTAGATTAAGTTAATAAGAAAATAGAGCAGAAATAATAGAAGAGGCTTATTTTAAAACATAAACTAAGTTAATAAGCAAACATAGAAACAGGGCCCATACAAACAGCATTCCCTTTCAGTTAGGAACTGATGATCTCACAATAGCTAGGTGAGGCTGTGACAAGCTTATGCTGGTTAGGATAAATAAGTAGCCAGAAGAATAAGAAAAGTAAACTAAACGCAAAATAAAAGATTATACTTAGGGTCTAATAAAAGGGTAAGATGTGTTTGAAGGAGCCTAAAGGATGAAGAGCCAAACGAAGCAATTCATCACAAATTTTGAGCACATAAGAAGCATGTCCAACTTAGATATTTTGGGCTAGAGGAAGTACGAGACTTCAACAGGACGTGAAGGTACTCTATGATGGCCCTCTGGGGTAGGCCTAACGAAGCAGTCCCCCGAAGGCAGGTCTTTAGGTGTTCCATCAAGAGAGTATGCATCGACTACGTTTACGTGGCAGGACCATTGTATGCAGTCAAAAGGATTGATGTATGGAGTAGGATATTTGTATGACACCATACTCTGACTTGGGGTAGGTTTTAGTGGGCACGACCCAAATGGATAGTCGCATGCGGATATCAGGACAACATCAAACAAGAAGTGAGTTCGAAAAGACTAGAGTTAAACCAAAAGGCCAATCACTCTTTCACTATCGAGAAATTAGTTGAGGGGCACAGCCAATTGACTGTTTAGATTGTTTGAAGTAGGGCACATCCACTCAGCTCTTTAGAGGTCTTTCAATTAGTTGAGGGGTGGCTACATGGGGCTGTAGCTAAGATGAGAAAAGAGACAGACCAAGTAAATATTTGTATTGTAGGCCTAACAAAGCAGTCATTTACAAATATAGAAAATCCCCGACCGAGTTCCGTACAAGGTAGAACTTGTTAAGCAGGATTCAAGGAATAGACGGAACGATAACGTATAGTTCTTAAGGTACGCACTGGGTGGTACATTGTGGATGTCCGAGCATTAGTATAGGCCAGTGCGGATGAAGTTTTATGTTTTCATAATAGAAAATGATGGAACATCTGTATTGTAAGCCTTACTAAGCTGTCTTTTACAGATGTAGTCACAGAACGCTCTAGGAGCAAGAAGATGGAGTCCTTTTCTGGGAGGATACATAAAATACTATGGTTGGTACCTTGGACTGATATGGTCATTGGGCATATAGCTATATATATATATATATATATATATATATATATTAGTTATTAGGTTTTAATCTACTAGGGAGTAGATGGATTTGATTCACGCATAGAGGCGAGAGTATTAGAAACCCAATAAACCTAATATAACAGAAAATGGAAATAAAACGGTACATATAGAGTCAAACTTAGAAGTGTATAATTTGTCCATTCACCGGAACTTTAGTTCTGACCCCCTCCTCAAAACATCCTATAGGTTAGGTAGATGGCAGAGACTTTCCAGTTTTGTGAAAATTGTTTAGAAAGTGTTATTATTTTGGTGAGTATTTACTTACTATCATATTTTAGTTAGTTCCGTTGTGAGATATTTATCCGAGCTCTGATATATTTGTCTTTTCCAATTTGTAGGATACCGAAAACACAACTTGGGATTCAGTAGGCTTGGAATATAGAAATTTTGTAAAAAAATCGGACCCACTGGAATTTGGATTGTTACAATTCATGTTGTCGATCAAAAACCCAAACCTTCCTCCTATCCACGCCTTGCCTCCTTGAACCACTAGAGCACCCCTCTACGACCAGCGACCGCCTCTCCACCATCCACTTACCCGCCTCCCTAACCTCCTCATCATCTGCACCTAGCCCACTTGCACCTCCACACGCAGCAGCCCCTCCGCCTTAGCAGACTCTCCCCATGCCCAAGCACAGCTGAACAACCGAACACCCATCTTTTTCCGCTATCACATAGACCTGACCCCTGCCATACCTTGCACCATACCACCGACCTCCATTTGCTGAGCCTCTCCTTATATTTCCCTGAAACCCATATGCTTCCTCCCACCACCAAGCTACGGCGACCGCCTATGACTCAACATTATCTAACAGCCCTGCAACCGCCAGAAAACCCATCTGCCACCCGAGCCTAGCTAACCTGAATTCCATGCAACCTTGGCATGCCTCCGACCTTTTGAGCCTTCTAGAACTGTATCCTTAGTCTCATATATGTAATTTATATATATATATATATATATATATATATATATATATATCGTACACTGGAATATATATATATATATATATATATATATATATATATGAAAGTTCATATATGTTGTTATTGCTTATATATTTGTTGGCAGCGAAAATTATATATTCAAAGCTTTTATATATAAGAGCACTTATATATATTTATAATGTGAATCATGGAAGCTGTCCATAATTGTCACTTTGTTCATTAATAAGTTTGTTTATAAGTGTACTTATAATAATAATAAAAAAAAAAATGTACATATATGTATACATATATATATATATCACACAGATATATATATATATATTTGTTTTCACCAAATTCTCAAGTGAAATCTGCTTTTGTGTCTGTCGTACCTCTTTGCGTGGCGTGCCTATATCCGTGTGTTGTTTACATAGCACGGAAGGTGAGCGATCACTAACGATTGACATTTATATGCTTGATAAATTGATTTCACTTGAAATGACGATTTAGATATATTGTTAAATATGAATTATTAGTTATTTAACTATTGAGTATGATATGTTGACATTTTAAATTGTTCACTTATGTAAATTGGCCCCATAACAAGTTGAATAACTATTATATTTAAATCGTTAATGATCATATATGCTTGTAATTGATATGTTATTCTATTTTTTTTATTGTTCTCACTCTACAAGTTCCTTTAATTTTGGGAAATCATTATGGGTTGAAATGTTACATACTCGAATGATCTTATAAATTAGGGAAAATCGTTATGGGTTGAAATAATAAACCCAAGCAATTTTATTAATTTTGGAATTTTTGGATTGCGGGTGGAAATAATATATACCCGTAAGTGTAATTATTATGGATTGAAATGATATATATTCATATCACTTGATTATATGATAGAAGATTTTATATGGACACCTTTGGTCTATTTTGAAAATGATTTCCGAAGTTTTGAAAAGGAAATATATGAGTTTTGATTTAAAAATATAATGTAAATATTTTGTTTTAACGTGTGTAAATTTAGATTTTAAAATTATATTTTTTGGGAATTATAAAATTCTAAGTTAAATTTGAGAATTTAAATTATAAAATTTTACTAATACTTTTATAGTTTTTTGAATTTATAATTAAGATTTAAATATATTTAATAAATAAAATTTAATGTAATAAATTTAAAAAAAATTAATTTAACTAAAATATATATATATATATATGTTCATTTAAAAATTATATTAATATTTTTAACTTTAATAAATTAAGGTTGGGAAGGTAAATTGAGATTGATGTGTAATTTAAATTGGTTAATAATTGAATTTAAATAAGGATTTTTTTGGAACTTACCGATTTTGGAATTTAAAGGCATGATTTTATAACTTGATTTAGCTAATGGTGATTGAATTAATAATTTCATATTTGAATAAAATTAAATTGAATATTTAATTTTGACATAAATTTATGATTTGAGATTTTATTTAAAATGTTATAAAAAGTGATTAAATTATATTTTAAATTTAAATAAAATTAAAATTGAATATTTAATTTTAGTTTTAAATTGTGATTTGAGATTTAATTTAAATGTTTATATAAGTGATTTTATAAATGACCACGGTCTGAAATAAGTGTTTAGTTGTTAAAGAAACCGGGATCGGATATTGTCATGCTCTTTGCCAATACCGAAAACCATTTTAACAATTGTGCACGTGGTGGAGATTCCAAAACGAAGTAGGATGGTTTTGCGAACGTCTTATTAGGTATGAACGCAACACCGACTTCCTCGAGTCAACTTGATATGACTAAAACATAAGTTGTACCTCGGCCAAGTAAGGTCGCACCTCCGATCGAGCATGCTTCTTCGAAACCATTCTATTACTTTATGATTTTATTGGAGGGAACCCTTGATATGGAAGTGTGTCAAGGTAGGCAGTAGTAGCTACTATGCATTACCACCAGCCCGGTTCTGCAAAACGGCAGAATCCTACCCTAGGCATTACCTCGCGTGCCTTGTCACATGCCTTATCGGGCCCATTACGAGTTTATTTTGTACCGTACCTATGGAGTGCTCCTTGAGTAAACCACCGGTTAGTGGAGCTTACAGTATACGTATATACAACGAGAATATATAAAATTTGTTAAGGGGGATACAAGTAACGCCTTAATAATCTACTTTGTGTAGACATTATATATATAGTCTATTGTACTACGTATATAGATAGTTCATTGGATCCTTAAAGGAAGGAATCTCAAATATCTTTTAAGTTATATTGCATTTCACTTGACATTTCACTTAAGTTTGATTTACTTGCATAAGAATATTAACCCTAACTTGAGTGTTTCTGTCTTGCTTTATGCTCGGGTCAGCCTAAGTGTCACAGCTTTGAGACCCACCTTTGGGACTTGGAGTTTGCTTGGAGATCTTTCTGTTAACTATTTCATCTTTTCAATTGTTTTAGTTATTTCTAGTTTATGCTGCAGACTTGTCATTTACTTTTGTATTAAAGACTTCTGTGTATTGGGATTTCTGTGGCATTTGTTTCAGACTTTGTTGTTTCTATATTAGCTTCATGATTTATCTATTTCCATTGCTTATTGTTGTAAAACTCTTTGTCCGTGATTGATTTTATTTACTGTATATGCTAAGTTTTACCAAATATATAAATTAACAATCTGTTGATGTGGACAATTCAAGTCTGACATGTGTGGATTATTATCGATTTGAATGGTTCGAAATAGTGGGTCGTCACAAGAGGAATGTACTTTGGTCCAACAGATGGCCCTCTACCAACCAAGACCTGCCTACCTCTTCCTAGATAGTACCGAATATGTCATCACCCCTGCCATCACCGACCTATCTGAGGGCCCTCATAGCATACGTCCATAATAATTTATATCCTGAATGTTATAGCGGGAAGAAACATACCTAGAAGGGGATGATCGTACCCTAATGGTTACGAACCACATAACCTTGCTGCATCTACCTTGTTTCGGTCATCTATAGGTGTGAGGACAAAGGTCACGATTACCTTTCACATAGCAAATATCACTCTGAATGCCACATTGCCATTCCTTCGATCACTATTGACTTTTACAAACATACAACCTTCGAGCTCATATGTCTCAGAGAAGGGTGTTAAACTAACAGAAGTTTACTTCTCCGCCACCAAACAGATGTACGTTTATAAAAGTCAACAATGCAATCTCAAAATGCAATGTCAAACATCCATCAATACAAGTTTTCCAAGAACAGAACAAACCGAAGGCACTCTTCTACCACATCTACCGGGAATTACCTAGGATTAGTAGCAAATAGTCCTTGCATCGGATATTTCATATTGAAGAGACTACTGCTACTACATATATAGGGATATTGACCCCAAACGATCAACAAGCAATCCTTCATTATGAAAATTCCAAATATCAATATCTTCCAAAACTACACATCGAACGCATATAAGTCGGTCCAAAGTGGTTCTCGGATAAATCCGACCTCACTCTCTCCAAACCAACAATAATAAATAGACCAATATTTATTTATTCGATAGTTGGTTATCTAACTATCAAGCAACATACAATATATCTAGTGCCATAAGCAATCACTAGTCCCTTTTAATTAATCTTTTATCAATTAAATCACTTTCCAAACTTCCATTTCAAATTATCTTTTAAAAATATATATCCTCAAAATCAATTCAAAACTTACTATATTGGAAAACATTTCCATATACCTATATCTACGGTGTAAGCATATTACAGATCACTTCATCTCATCACTTACAAAATATTTTCATATACTTATATACAAGTCATTTTAGGAAGGCTTTATATTTTTCAAAATACGTTAATCAGGTCAAAACGAATGTTGCGTAAAACATCGTTATGGTAACCTAAAACACTAGTATGGGGAATCGGTAATTAATAGATATATAAATCCCATATACTATATAAAATATTTCTTTTCGTAAATCATTTACTATAACAATAGTGTTATAGTCCATGCCTTCCTTAACTTTCCTGAAAACGTCTGTTACGACAGTAAATGTTGAAATCTATGTTTCTTTCCATATCACATTTTAAACATCTTTAAACCATTAAATCTTCCTTTAAAACCATTCTTCCCTAAATCTTTACTTCATCCAAAAACGTTACTTCCAAAACTCCTTTAAATAAAAACCCATATTTACATCTGAAAAAATACATCCCCATATTTATAAAACTATTTTTATAAATCACCTTTAAATTTTATAAAATTTCTTTATTTACAAAATTCTATTTATAAATCCATTCTTTTATAAAACTAATTTTACTATCAAAATTCACTTCTAATTTATTTATTTATAAATCAAATTTATTTATAAAATTCATTTATAATTCTATTTACGAATCAACTTCAAAACCGTTTAGAAATTCCAATTATAAATCAACTTCTTTTTTTTATAAAATATCACCTTATAAATCTCTTATATAAACTTATTCAGAAATCTCAAATCAAAGTATTTCTCAAGCCCATATTTTTATAACATCAAAAATCATAATTTTTTATATAAAAAAAATTCCTTTCTTTTTAAAATAAATCAGAAATCATTAAAACATATACACACTTCCAAAACCACTTTAAAAGCCTTTCCATTTCAAAATCATCAATTTCAATATTTCAAAATGTCAAAAACAAGGCCCAGCGCTACCATGGCACTAAATAAATCAAATCACATCAAAACATCAGCATGGCATCCATAACATCATACATCATCATATATATGAAAATAAATCAACAGTGGTGTGGAGTCCTGCTGGATCCCTCCAACCTGTAACCTGCAACAATATGCATATAAGAATATGTACACTGTCTGCTACGAGGCAGAAGCGTGCACAAAGGGTCATCCATTCATACACGGAAATGCATAGGGTCTCATCCTCTCCTATAGGCAGTAATATATCCAAACCAACTAATATATATATATAATATATCATCCAAACAAGCATCAATCGTTGTAAATAAATTTATTCTCACTTATATAAAAATATATGCGAGCCAAAGAGAGTGAGTTTTACTCATCTTGGTTGCGTTCATCATTACAACATTTTATTTCGATTAAAATTAAACGAGTTTTTAATTTAACCAAAATTATTACGAACTCCAAACCCATCCAATCCGATTCCATCGGGTATTGTTCGTTATTACGATCGCAATGTAACTTGTTTTGTACAAATCCGACCTCATATGAAGAAGATAAACATTTTTAAACATTTGAATTATATAATAAAATTAATTATATTAATTACAATAATTAGCATTAAGAAATCACCATTTAATTATCTTACCCCTATGCGAAATCAACTCCCCAGCTCGAAACAAATGCACGCGACTTCAATTACCCTTCACCGCTATTAGGTAGTGCCGGAGACCACCAAGTCATCACCTCGAGTTACCACGAGCCTCTTCTACCTTCGCTAGTCATCACAGCCCCACCAGAAGCCACCAGCATGCTCGAAAACGAAGGTGAACGCCGCCACTTCAAAGCTAAATCTACACCACCTTGGACGACCGATCATCTATCGGGTTATACGGATGTGATCATGGGCTCGAGTTCTTCAAGTTTATAGTTAGGTGATTTGGTTGAATTGGCTTGGATTGATTAGAGAAATAAAGGTCGGTGGATTTGGCTGAGAGGATAGTGGCGGCTTATTTCTTTTAGATGGCCAGGGTTTACAAATGAATGTAGTTTGGGGTCCTTATATAGCCACTTAAATGGCACTATTCACGTCAGAAAGTTCCGAACTCGAAACTAAGTGTGCCGCCTGCCAATCTTAACGTTTTACACATATTCCAAACACAATGGAATATATATCGGAGGCCAATTCTATCGTATACAAAATATAGCATATCAAAATCGAATTATTTTAATTAAAATTCCTTTAATTAATTCCCACCCGTTTCAAACTCGCACGATCAAACGGTAAGTCCAATTGAAACGAAATTCGATAGCATACTATAATTCACTATTATAGATCCAATGAAACTGGATTCATCGAAATCCAAGACAGTGTCAAAAATTATTATTTTTACACGTTAATTAAAATATAAAATTTTCAATTTTTCACTTTTAAATCAAACTTAAAAGTTTAGTAACTTCATTGTAATTTAAATAGAATTTAAATCAACTTACTAAATCATTTTCGTTCAAATTAAATTCAAGATCCACTTATTTAAACAATTTCAAATATTAAATTAACAATTTAATTATCAAATAAATCGTTATATTTGAAATATAAGTTATTCAACTTATAAAATTTACTTTTGAATATTTAAAATCAATTAAATATTCCAATTTTGAATGATTAAAATTCTAGGACGTTACACGAAATTTAACCACAACCCAGAACCAAAAGAGTTTACCCAAAATATTATATTTAAACTGAATTCCGTATGAAATACCCAAAATTTTCACAATATCTCATTCGATCTTCCATTCGAATCCACAACTTTACTTCCGAACTAGTATTGATCGCCGGTCTCTATTGTGGACTCTGATTAGCCTATTTGATCTGAAACCCTTGCTTCTCTTACATAGCTCACAACTATGACAGAAAATGAAATTATCTAACCATAAATCCTCATCAATGTTTGATGTCAAGAATCGAGTGATAAATCCTTTTTCGGACCTAAACGCCTCAAAGATCCGTACACGAATCTTATATCTGAATCGTGAGACGAAATGATCTATGTATCTCATACGTATTAAGTTATATCCAATTCCTTTTTCAAAATTATTTATGAAAACATTTCACAAAATCCTATCCAATTTTTTTTAACCATTTTGGACATCTCATATATTTTTAGCCTTTATTTAGATGATATCTTTAAAAGCTATTCTTTTTTATTAAATTCACTTTTAAAAGTTTTACAAAAACATTGGCTTTTGATAAAACAAGCTTTACTAAAATCTTGTACCATGTTTAACTTATCAAAATCAATTTTATCAAAGTAGTAGTTTCTTAAAACACCCATTTTTATAAAGATGCTCCTTTATATGTAATCACTTTAAAATTTTACTTACCAATTTTTTTTATCTTCTTTCCAAAGAAACCACTTCAGTTTACAAGATAAATTATCTTTTATATCTAAAATATAATAAAATCCTTATATTATAATATACTCCCTTTAACTAATATTAAACGCAAACATCTTGACAAAAACTAACAATCTATCAATAAATGATTCACATTATCTTTTTACCTTTAGAAAATTATATGGATCGAGTAACTCAAGAATGATACCAAGGAACTAGGTACTACCAATAGTTTCGCATAATTCCTTAACAAGAAGGAGAATACTTAAGAGAAGTGTTCACCATTCAAACGCAACTCCTGTCCATTTTTAATTACTTTTGATCCACTCGAATTAGTTAATCATAAGACATTTTTCAAAAATACCGAGATTTAAATTCTCAAAAATCCCTTTATAAAACACGTTTTATAAATCCAATTTATAAAATCACTTATAATACGCATTCCTAAAATTAGTTTATCTTAAATACATTCGTTTAATCTTAAACCAACATTATTATTTATCGAACACCACATTGCCAAATTGTGAAACTAAATTCACGAGGTTTTCGTATTTCACTATATCATTTGAAATATATTACTTTATATTCAAATATAATCTTAGGTAAAATTATTACATTTACCAATTTTCCAATAAAAAATCATTTCTACGTAGAATTAAAAATACATGCTCATATATAATACTCTTAACTCATTCTGGGTTATCGCTTACCCTATATCTAATGAGTTACTCATCCTATGATATTACTAACCCTATCTCTGATGAGACGTTACCCCTACCAGGCTCTGGTGTTCACTCAACCTAAGCTCTGGTATTAAATGTAATGAGCCGCATTTTTGACCCTTGAAAGTCGACACTAATACGCCACTGTATTGCATATGGAGCATTCATGTGCTGGAAAAACAATTATTAAGGGTAAAGGAAAAAGAAGACAGAACAGAATCTCATACGAATGGAATAACATATATTATTTCAATAATCTTTACAACGGGAAAACATTTAAATACATATATCAGAGTATATTCTAAGCTCAGCCCGGATAGTTATAAATACCCGTCTTCAAAAATGCCGAAAAACAACAAACATAGCATAAAAGCAAACTGCGTTCATACGTTGATGAAGATATCTAGCTCTCCTCTAGAAACTCCGCACATCTTCATCTAATCTTGAAACTACTCGGATCTGATGCGAGTATTAAAAATACCCCGATCAGTCTGGAAAACCAGCGTGAGAAATGAAAATCATAAATATGTATATGACAGTTTCATAGATCGACTTTGATGCCAAATAAAACCTTTGAAAATAAGAGTATCTCATAAGACCATGTCGTACATAAACATGGACAGGTTTTACCTTATGATAACTAAATGTCTTTATCAAATCATTTGATATTATTTCCAATGACATTCTTTGAAAACACTTTCAAATAACAAATTAATCATAGTCGAAATTGTTACACTAATTAAATTCCAGTATACCAGGTTCTACAATGATAATAGTAAAGGCACGTATTAGAGAATAGATTTCCAACAATGACAAGGTAAGGGACTGCCTTCCATACTGCACATCTTTAGAGGAATGCATCAAGGTAGAACCCTGTTGCCCTCTATCAACATAGAACCGACCTACTACTGCCATAGATAATACCTAATATGTCATCACCCCGGTCATTCCCGACCTATCCGTGGCTATAGCATACACAACGATCCTCAAATATAGAGGGTAATATAGAAAGGTTATGGACATCTCCTAATGGGAGCGGCATACTTAGCCCTATCGCATCTACCCTATTTTCACCATTACCGATATGTGTGGCTTGAGGTAACGTTTTACCTTTCACATGACAAATCCCATTTGTATGCCACATTGCTATAACTGACGAGACACTAATTGGTTTCCAATACAACCCTCGAGTTCATAAGCTTTAGGGAAGGGTGCTGAGCATAAGAGGGGTTACCTCCTATACCACCAAATAAATGTATGTTTGTAAAAGCCAATGTATATGGCTTAGAAATTCAATGTTAGACATTCGTCCATACAACTTATCCAGCAGCACGATAAAGCGAAGGTACTCCTACTACATCCTACTTGGGAATCACCCCTAGGATTAGTAACAAGCACACCTTGCATTGAAGATTTCAAAATGAAGGAACTACTATCATCATATGTATAAAATATGGGCATCATGAGATTAGTGACATGCAGCCCTATATTACGAAATCATCAAAATCATTGTCTTTAACGGTACTTCACTTTCGAATGTGTATACTAGTTCGAAGTGGTTTTCGGATAGGAATCGTCCAAATTCGACCCTGATCTCTCCGAATTAATTATTGTGACGACCCGACTTTCTCACCACAGAAAATCGCATCATCTTTAAGAAAGAAAGGGATAGAAAAGAGAAAAGAAAGAAGAAAGAAGAAACAACATCAGAATCTCAACAGCGGAACGAATAAATTATATTAATAAAATAAATATTACATAGTTTACAACCATTATCGGAGTTACACAGATTACACATCACATACAAGACATTTATAAACACCTTTCTAGTTATACAACTCAATACAATACAAGGAAACTACTTAGAGAAACCAACACAGCGGAACACTATATATAACTATAACGCGGAAGCCACCTGCTCCATTGCTCCTCCAGAATTCGTCAAAGCTAACCTGAATCCCTTGGCTACTCATAAAAATTTGAGTACCTAATAGTTTAAGATAATAGAAGATAAACTCCTGGTAAGATATAAGTCTGGTGTGAGTAACAGGTAAAGGTTGCTTAACTTTGAAAAACCTTTGAAAAGAAAAGGTATCACGTAAGACTTCCTAGACATAAACATGGAAAAGTTTTTACCTTACGTTAACCAAAACATTTGATAGGAAATCAAGTGATGTTGTAATAGGTCAAGGGTTTTCAAGTAAATATGAAATAGCCGAAATTGTTACATGATTAAATTCCATCTACTAGCCACAAAAGTGGGTAATAAAATCAAAACCATTGGCACTTATTGGATTTTGGATTCCACACAATGGCAGGGCTACTGTGGTACCGCCCGTCACAGTACGGGGCCTAGGTCACCGTACCGAGGATTACTCCCAATCCCCTGCAACACAAGGCCGGAACCATTCTTTACTGAATAGTCTCGAACAAGACAACCCCGCAGTTGGCATGCGTTCCAACCGCCCACACAGCCGAAATAAAAAGAGACTTCTAGACAGGGGAAAATCTCGTCCTACTTGGAAATGACCCACTTAGCCTTGCTGCACCTCCCCTGTTTTAGCCATTCCTGATTGATGAGGCTTGAGGCTACGATTACCTTTAGAGAACTCATCTCTTAGAATGCTCGTCGTCCACCTGACGATGTTCTGAAAGCATTTAATACATACAAGTTCGTTCCGGGTTCGAACGAAACCGAAGGCATTATCTCGTTACACTCATTTTGGAATCACCCTCAGCGTTAACGACGATAACCCTTGTACTCTGAATCTTCATCTCGAATCTGAAATTACCACCCCGTTAAACTCGTATTGGAATCACCTTCAGAGTTTTAACGATGAATAGTCCTTACACCTCGAGTCTTCACTCTTCACTTAAGATTCACGACCTATCGTAAATTTGGATCGATGGGGTTTTTGGATATCCAAATCTGGAAACCCGATCCCGGTCTCATCGAAATCCAAAGCGCATCTTTTAAGGCCAAGTTGTTTTAAAGTTTAAAACAATTCAATTTCGTTATCTATATACACATAGATAGATAATTCACATACCACAATAAATAATCATCATTATCATCACAACAGATAATCCATATTATAAATCACAAATAGATAATCTACATTACCATCACAATTAGATAATTCATATTATCATCCTAATGCAACTAAAGCATCCATATCACACACCATTATTTATCTCAAAGCTGAGATTTCAAACCATTCAAGGCAATCAATATCATTCATTCATATATAAGCAATGATTAATAATCACACCAAATATAATTAATTTAAAATGAATTAAATTAATTACATCATTTCTAATTAATTTAAAGTGAATTAAATTAATTACCTCATCAATATAAATCTTGCTTTCGTAACCATTAATTAATTCTTAATTAATTATTCTCTAATCAATCACCTTAATTAATCATCCTTGATTAATTATTCCTTAATTACATTCAAGTAATTTTCCTTCAATTAATTTACAAACTAATTATACTTAACCAATACAGTAATTAACCTTTAATTACTTTATTTATTAATTAACTAAAATTAATTACATTACTTCTTAATTAATTACATTAATAAATCCCTTCATTTATTAGTTATTTCCAAATAAATCCATTGTAATACATCATTAATCATAATAATTAATGATCTCTAGTTACATTTTCTATTTAAATTAATTACATTAAGTAATTAGTTTTCAATTAAACCATAATTATTAATCACCCTTGATTAACCCCATTCAGTAATTAACTACCCTTAATTACTTCACTAAATAAATTAATTACTCCTTAATTAATTATCTCTAGTTAATCCCTTGATTAATTTTATAAAGTAATTATACTCAAATTACTTCCATCATCAAATCACCTTCAGTTAATTACATCCAGTAATTACCCATTAATTACTTTCCTAAGTAATTCTCTTCATTAAATTACATTAAGTAATTATACTTTACAAATCATTAAATGATTATTCTAAATTAGTTATACCGAATTAATTAACTTAATCTAATCAAATTAAATCCAACTAGTTACAATGAGTAATTAATTCCTTAATTACTTCCATAAGTAATTATATTTAACAATTTACACAAATGATTATCTTTAAATTAATTAATTACTAAAAATTAATCACATTAATTAATTATTAAATAATCCTTAGTTAATAAACTTCATTAACTATTAACAATTCATTAATTATTTTCTAAAGTAATTAACTTATTTTAATCATTATTGATTACAAATTAATTAACCATTAATAGCCCATTAATTAACTCCTAATTATTTAATTAATTAAGTGTTAACTGTAACTAAATTAATCCTTTATTACTTGATTAATTAATTACTAATCATTAATTAAAATCTAATCTTATTTAATTAATGATTCTTAAATTACAAGTTAACTATTCTAAGAATAATTTATCTTAAACTTTTGAGTTTAAGACCCTTAAGTACTTTAAGTAATTAATCATTTCATTAATTTATTAAATAAATAAATTATCCATTTAATTACCCTAATAATTAAATGAATTAGAAATCATTAAATTCTAATTTAACTTTAAGATAAAATCTTTTTCTTATCTATGGTTAAATTATCATTGACAAATATATTTGAAGACATTTATTTCCAAATTAAATTTCAAATTTCATTTTAAATTCAAGTTTTAAAATGAAACCCAATTTATCTTCAACAAAATTTGAAATCAATTTAAAAACTTTAAATTTACATGATAAAGAATACTTTCTCTTATAAAAGGAATTTTACAAGCGTTTAAACCCAATTCCTTTTCAAATTCAAAACATTTAAATTTTACTTTATCATTCAAAATTGTTAAAACACTTAAATTTATAAAAATTAAATTTATTTTAAAACAAAGATTCAAATTTAGATTTGAATCAGATTTAAACTTTGTTTAAACCATTCCTTCACATTTCAAACTCCAATTTAAATTCAAATTCCTTTAAAAACACTTTAAACACTTAACCCCTTTAAGGTTATTTAAACAAATTTGAATTTAAAAACTTTATTCATTTCCAGCTAAGATTCAAATTAAACTTGAATCCATTATTTAAAATTAGATTTAAAACTTATTTTAAATCCTTGCTTAATACTTTAAATTTCAGTTTAAATTTTGAAAACAGGATAGGGTTTCTAACCTGTAACAAAACTAACCCGAGCCACACATAAATCACTCGAGCCTAACCTAACCTAGCCCGAGCAAAACACTAAATAACTCGAGTAAAACTCGAGTAACATTTCCATTTTGAATTCATTTAAACTTAAATACTGTCATTTTTACAAAAACCTGTATTAACAATACACCCAAGCCCACATAACAATTACTTCGAGACAAACAACCCAACACTCCGAGCCAAACACGAATCTACTCAAATAACTCTCGAGTACCCATCTTCCCCAAATCAACAGCTGATACACCATGTCCTCCGTGCACCTGCACCAATACTACAACCCTTTCCGACCACTCGCGACGACATACGCATGTCGATGATCATCCTCCAACTCAATTCCAACAATCAAATTAATTGCAGTAGCTCAAAATCAAAATCGAGCTTTAAAGCTTAAACTGGAACCAATGTCGAAATCCTGGAAATCACCTAAATCTCATGCCTCTGACCACCAGTGATTCTGACCTTCCAGCATCACCTTCGACAAGCATCCCACAATCAATTCCCTTGATTTGGGTGAACTCGATCCACCAGGGAAGTTGAAAGAAACCAAAATTTCTGATCATCAGCAAACTAGGGTTAAACTTCAATGCTTAACCGCCACCGCCACAGTGCATTGATCCACTTCCCATTATTTTTCCCAGATTCTCCTATCACCGCTTCATCACCAAAGAAGCCTCTGACCACTCCGACCACCTAGATCGACAGTTACATACCAAAACATCATTTCTGGTCAAACCAGAAATGCTCAATCGTTTTCAAACTAAAAATTATGATTTTAAAAAATCAAGTTTTAGTTAAGGTATTCAACTTATATTCCTAAATCAAGGAATCGGGATATTTGAAATTTTACTTATATAAAGTTTGCTCTGTTATTTTTTTGAATTCCAGAGAAATACCGGATTATTTAACCTAAATAAAATTTAAGACTTTAATCTATGATACAACTAACATGTTTTGTTTGAAATTTGGACCTTAACATGGATTAGATTATGAGATCATGATTTTTGAACAGAACTTAAGCCTGGAATCTAGAATAGGCAAGAACAAATTTACAACAACAAGCATGCATTCAGAAACCCATACATATATACAGAAAATTCCATCATATTCATCCACACAAATCATGATTATCACAGTAATAAATTAGGCAACCATATTTACTTAAATTATTTCAAATAAAAATGTTACTCACTAGTGTTAAAGAACAGAGCAACCTTGTTTTTTGAAAAGCTTGAAATTGGAATGTGCTTTGATTTGAAAACTTCGAGTTGTGTAGTTTGCTTATGATTTTAAACTGCAGTTGGTTGTTTGCTTTTAAAAACTTCAAGTTGAAGATGAATGTAAGCCTGGTTGTTGTTTCAAAACAGAAGTGAAGGAACTGCAGGCTTTTGAACATCTTTGAAAATGATTTGTAAAATGAATTTCAGGTTAATGATTTGAAGAGAGCTACAGGTGATTGATTTCTGGTTTTGAAGATGATTTCAGATAGTTGTATTTTGATTTGGTTATAGGAAATACTAATTTCAGATTTGTTTTTGAGGGGATTTGCAGGATTTTGTTTTGAACAAAAATTTTCTGGTTTTGAAGAAGATTGATCGAAGATTTTAGATTTTGGTTTGAAATGTTGATTACAGATTTTCAGCTGAAGTTTTCTTAAGTTTTGAAAAAGAATAGAAAAAGAAAATGAGGTTGAGAGGCAATGTGTTTATATGAGCATAAAATGATTTATTTAAACAAAATAAAAATAAAAAAATAAAAAATGGCACCTGTCTAATATAATAACATTTGTCATCTTGGATAGGTGTCTTAAGGGATTTACACTTGTAATTTAAGTATTTTATTTTAATTTAAAATTGTTTATAAAAGCTTTTAACTTAATTTATTACTTCTTATGTATATATATATATTTCCCCCTTTTCTTATAGAAAAATAAAACAAAACAAATTATAAATAAAAGCTTTTCCACATATTTTTAAGGATCTATTCTTTTGAATTTCAAAGCATTAAATTCAAATTTAAATTAAATTATAAAATCCAATTTAAAAAGTCAAGTTATATATAGATGCATATATAACTACGATTAAATTTTGAAAATAACAAATCCTATTTCTATAAAATCTATTTATTGTTATAAAAACTAGGTATTGTAATTATTATTTAAAAATAATAAATTTAACAATTTAAATAATTTATAAAAGAGATTATAAATTACTTCTATTACTCAATAAATTAAGATCATATGTAAATTGTATTTTTAAACTCCTATATATATAATTTCAAGCAATATTTTAAAAGAAAATAAAACAAAGCTTTTATGTTAATCTAATTTAAATTCATATTTAAGTTAATTAACTATAAATTTTAAAACAAATAAGATTTACCTTAAGTATTTACAAACCGTATAGTTATTTATTAAATTTCTTTGAAAAGCTAAATGTTAAATTCAAATCAAAATTTCCAACTTACCAAAAATAAATTAGAATTAGAAAATTTCTTTATTTACTAAATTCCAAACCAAAGCTTATCTATTTACAATATATACAATTATATATATTATAAATAGAAAACAATTTATTTGCTTTAAGAAGATAAAATTTACCAATTTAAATATTTATTAAAAGAAGAAAAATTAAATCAATTCAAACTTTATTTACAAAAATTATCAAATCAATTTAATTTTTCACACATATTATTAAATTTATATTGCCAAAAATTCCGGAATATCACATTCCTTCCTCCTTAAAAGAATTTCGTCCCCGAAATTTAAAAGCAAAGGTAATTTAATAATCTCATTAAAGATTTAATTTTTAAACACAATCATATATCAATCATATGCTAACAACCATAACAACCAATTTATCCAATCAAACAAATCTAATTATCCAGGCAAAATTCTGGATAGAATTTCCTAGAGTTTCCCAAGTATAAGTGCCGGGATACTCACTCTACAAAATCCAAACAATCTATACTTCTAAGCTACAGAGCTCCTATCCAACTAGATCTACAAAACTAAACAGGATATCAGACTATAGACAAGTCTGACTCAACAATCACATCCTCCTAAAATGCTTGTTCCACAACCATAGATAGATCATACACGTACTCCCTCATAGATATGTGAAACACATCGAATCCCAGTTATCCAACTGGCAATTCAACCTTGAAAATCAAACACCAATCCTCACAAGGACATAGAAAAGATCCAAAACACCTCGGAGCTGACTTACCCAGTCTTACCTAATCTTATAGCTCCTTAGATCAGAGAAAACTTACCGAAAATCAAATCTTCGAGTCCAGAATCCAAATTCCTTCATCTTTTATCCACAAAATTCTTCTGACGATCCTGGGCTGCCTTCATCGCTCCCGATCAGCTCAACCTTCGCTGATGTCTCAAGAAACAAACTGGACCAACACAACCCAACAGAATGATCTCCTCAAGATCAATCCAAAACCAAGAACATCAACTCTACTCCACAAACATTAGAGGACTAACTTACTTCTCCTATATGGAAAAAAACAAAAGCATTCTCAAACTGCTTTCGCTGCAAAAATCTGATTTGGAGTAGATGAAAATGCTGATGAAGAACACGAGCACAAACTGGACAACACATCTCAGAAATATGGTTCAACAGATCCTTAAAAGTAAACTTAGATCTCCCACCTAATCCCAAGCTGCTTCACCAAACCCTTCTCTAGAGGTCATCCTTCTACTAAACTGAACCACCGGTAGCACTCCTGAAATCCAGTCGATAAGAAAACTCAACCTTCAGATGCGGACAAACCTTTGACTTCCCTGAAGACATCCGGAAAAATCTTCAATAACTCAAAAGAACACTCAAACTATCGCAAGTTACTTTTGCGATTAACCAGTCCAATATCCAAAGAAAACTGTTCTCTCTTTACCAATCAGAACAGCTTATTCTTATCTAGACAATTTATCGAAGAAATGGATCCACTATGCTGCTTCTGAACTCCACCTCTGGAAAAACTGCTAACCAAAAGACCTTCTTGCCAGCACAGAACACTCCGAGCTGCACTGGTGACACCGACGCCAAAGACTTCCTAATCCAAAGCTCTTCGATAAACTCGGACCTCAAACCAGACAGAAACATCCTGCTGAACCGAGCCACAACATCGAAGCAGACATATTTCCTAAACTTGTTTCAAAGAAACATCTTCGGAGACATCCATAGTCACTGCATCTCATCACGCAGCTACTACTTTTGTGAGGTTGTCAAGATACCATCACTCGATTTTGGCTAACCAACAGATCCAACTCTACTTATTAAACTTCAAAGATGGACTCTGAATCTTTAAAAGGTATCCTTCAGAGATCGATGAAATCCTTCCGTCAAGCTGCAAAGCTCACTAGAGACGGTATTAGATCTACAGTCTCGATAGATACACTTCTAACCCAACATTCAAACTTCGACCATTGGTAGTAGTCATGTAACACACACCACTAACTTGTCTACCCTTATAACTTATATTGGAAAACCTGAACAGGTAACCCAACAGATAGGTAGAAGTGTATATATATATATATATTCAAAATTATAAATACGCTCTCTCAAGAAAGAAATCACTCTAAAGCCTAGGTATTCACTAAACCTAGCGCTCTGATACCAACTGTGACGGCCCGACTTCCTCACCATAGAAAATCGCATCATCTTTAAGAAAGAAAGGGATAGAAAAGAGAAAAGAAAGAAGAAAGAAGAAACAACATTAGAATCTCAACAGCGGAACGAATAAATTATATTAATAACATAAACATTACATAGTTTACAACCAGTTACATAGATTACACATCACATACTAGACAGTTATAAACACCTGTCTAGTTATACAACTCAATACAATACAAGGAAACTACTCAGAGAAACCAACATAGCGGAACACTATATATAACTATAACGCAGAAGCCTCCTACTCCATTGCTCCTCCATAATTCGTCAAAGATAACCTGAATCCCTTGGCTACTCATAAAAATTTGAGTACCTAAGAGTTTAAGAAAACAGAAGATAAACTCCGGAACAGACATGGGTCTGGTGTGAGTAATAGGTTAAGGTTGCTTAACTTTGAAAAACCTTTGAAAAGAAAAGATATCACGTAAGACTTCCCACACATAAACATGGAAAAGTTTTTACCTTACGTTAACTAAAACATTTGATAGGAAATCCAGTGATATTATAATAGGTCTAAGGTTTTCAAGTAAATATGAAATAGTCGAAATTGTTACATGATTAAATTCCATCTACTATCCACAAAAGTGGGTAATACAATCAAAACCGTTTGCACTTATTGGATTTTGGATTCCATAAAATGGCAGGGCTACCGGGGTACCGCCCGTCACAGTACAGGGCCTAGATCACCGTACCGAGGATTACTCCCAATCCCTTGCAACACAAGGCCGGAACCATTCCTTACTGAATAGTCCCGAAAAAGACAACCCCGCAGTTGGCGTACGTTCCAACCGCCCACACAGGCGAAATAAAAAGGGACTTCTAGACAGGGGAAAATGTCGTCCTATTTGGGCATGACCCACTTAGCCTTGCAGCACCTTCCCTGTTTTAGCCATTCCTGGTTGACGAGGCTTGAGGCTACGATTACCTTTAGAGAACACATCTCTTAGAATGCTCATCATTCACCTGACATGTTCTGAAAGCATTCAATCCATGCAAGTTCGTTTCGGTTCGAATGAAATCGAAGGCATTATCTCGTTACACTCATTTTGGAATAACCCTCAGAGTTAACGACGATAACCCTTGCACTCTGAATCTTCATCTCGAATATGAAAGTACCCCCCCCCCCCCCCTCCCCCGTTAAACTCGTATTGGAATCACCTTCAGAGTTTTAACGATGAATAATCCTTACACCTCAAGTCTTCACTCTTCACTTGAGATTCATGACCTATCGTAAATTTGGATCGATGGGGTCTTCGGATAACCAAATCTGGAAACACGATCCCGGTCTCATTGAAATCCAAAGCGTACCTTTTAAGGCCAAGTAGTTGTAAAGTTTAAAACAATTCAATTTCGTTATCTATACACACACAGATAGATAATTCACATATCACAATAGATAATCATCATTATCATCACAACAGATAATCCATATTATAAATCACATGTAGATAATCTACATTATCATCACAAATTGATAATTCATATTATCATCCTAATGCAACCAAAGCATCCATATCACACAGCATTATTTATCTCAAAGCTGAGATTTCAAACCATTTAAGGCAATCAATATCATCCATTCATATATAAGCAATGATTAATAATCACACCTAAATTAATTACATCATTTTTAATTAATTTAAAGTGAATTGAATTAATTACCTCATCAATATAAATCTTGCTTACATAACCATTAATTAATTAATTATTCTCTAATCAATCACCTTAATTAATCATCCTTGATTAATTATTCCTTAACTACATTCAAGTAATTATCCTTTAGTTAATTTACAAATTAATTATGCATAACCAATACAGTAATTAACCTTTCATTACTTTATTTATTAATTAACTAAAATTAATTACATTACTTCTTAATTAATTACATTAATAAATCCCTTCATTTATTAGTTATTTCCAAATAAATCCATTCTAATACATCATTAATCATAATAATTAATGATCTCTAGTTACATTTTCTATTTAAATTAATTACATTAAGTAATTAATTTTCAATTAAACCATAATTATTAATCACCCTTAATTAACCCCATTCAGTAATTAACTACCCTTAATTACTTCACTAAATAAATTAATTACTCCTTAATTAATTATCTCCAGTTAATCCCTTGATTAATTTTACAAAGTACTTATACTCAAATTACTTCCATCATTAAATCACCTTCAATTAATTACATCCAGTAATTACCCATTAATTACTTTCCTAAGTAATTTCTCTTCATTAAATTACATTAAGTAATTATACTTCACAAATCATCAAATGATTATTCTAAATTAATTAAACTGAATTAATTAACTTAATCTAATCAAATTAAAGTCAATTAGTTACAATGAGTAAATAATTCCTTAATTACTTCCATAAGTAATTATACATGACAATTTACACAAATGTTTATCTTTGAATTAATTAATCTAATTAATTATTAAAAATTAATCACATTAATTAATTATTAAATAATCCTTAGTTAATAACCTTCATTAACTATTAACAATTCATTAATTATTTTTCTAAAGTAGTTAATTTATTTTAATCATTATTGATTACAAATTATTTAACCATTAATAGCCCATTAATTAACTCCTAATTATTTAATTAATTAAATGTTAACTATAACTTAATTAATCCTTTATTACTTGATTTATTAATTACTAATCATTAATTAAAATCTAATCTTATTTAATTAATGATTCTAAAATTACAAGTTAACTATTCTAAGAATAATTAATCTTAAACTTTTAAGTTTAAGACCCTTAATTACTTTAAGTAATTATCCATTTCATTAATTTATTAAATAAATTAATTATCCATTTAATTACTCTAATAATTAAATGAATTACAAATCATTAAATTTTAATTTAACTTTAAGACAAAACCTTTTTCTTATCTATGGTTAATTTATTATTCACAAATATAATTGAAAACGTTCATTTCCAAATTAAATTTCAAATTACATTTTAAATTCATGTTTTAAAATGAAACCCAATTTATCTTCAATAAGACTTAAAATCAATTTAAAAACTTTAAATTTACATGATAAAGAATATTTCTCTTATAAAAGGAATTTTACAAGAGTTTAAACCAAATTCCTTTTTAAATTCAAAACATTTAAATTTTACTTTACTTAATCCCTTTAAGGTTATTTAAACAAATTTGAATTCAAAAACTTTATTCATTTCCAGCTAAGATTCAAATTAAACTTGAATCCATTATTTAAAATTAGATTTAAAACTTATTTTAAATCCCTGCTTAATACTTTAAATTTCAGTTTAAATTTTGAAAACAGGACAGGGTTTCTACCTTGTAACAAAACTAACCCGAGCCTAACATAAATCACTCAAGCCTAACCTAACCTAGCCCGAGCCAAACACTAAATAACTCGAGTAACATTTCCATTTTGAATTCATTTAAACTTAAGTACCATCAGGTTTTACAAAAACCAGTATCAACAAAACACCCGAGCCCATATAACAATTACTTCGAGACAAACAACCCAACGCTTCGAGCCAAACACGAATCTACTTGAATAACTCTCGAGTATCCATCTTCCCCAAATCAACAGCTGATACACCATGTCCTCCGTGCACCTGCACCAATACTACAACCCTTTCCGACCACTCGCGACGACATATGCATGTCGACGATCATCCTCCAACTCAATTTCGACAATCAAATCAATTGCAGTAACTCAAAATCAAAATCGAGCTTTAAAGCTCAAACTGGAACCAATGTCGAAAACCTGGAAATCACCTAAATCTCACGCCTCTGACCACCAGTGATTCTGACCTTCCAGCATCACCTTTAACAAGCATCCCACAATCAATTCCCTCGATTTGGGTGAACTCGATCCACCAGGGAAGTTGAGAGAAACCAAAATTTCTGATCATCAACAAACTAGGGTTAAAAACTTCAATGCTTAACCACCATCGCCACAGTGCATTGATCCACTTCCCAATATTTTTCCCAGATTCTCCTATCACCACTACATCACCAAAGAAGCCGCTGACCACCCCGTCCACCTAGATCGACAGTTACATACCAAAACATCATTTCTGGAAAAAAACAGAAATGCTCAATCATTTTCAAACTAAAAATTATGATTTTAGTTTTAAAAATAAAGTTTTAGTTAAGGTATTCAACTTATATTCCTAAATCAAGGAATCGGGATATTTGAAATTTTACTTATATAAAGTTTGCTCTGTTATTTTTTTGAATTCCAGAGAAAATACAGGATTATTTAACCTAAATAAAATTTAAGACTTTAATCTATGATACAACTAACATGTTTTGTTTGAAATTTGAACCTTAACATGGATTAGATTATGAGATCATGATTTTTGAACAGAACTTAAGCCTGGAATCTAGAATAGGCAAGAACAAATTTACAACAACAAGCATGCATTCAAAAACCCATACATATATACAGAGAATTCCATAATATTCATCCACACAAATCATGATTATCACAGGAATAAATCAGGCAACCATATTTACTTAAATTATTTCAAATAAAAATGTTACTCGCCAGTGTTAAAGAACAGAGCAACCTTGTTTTTTTGAAAAGCTTGAAACTGGAATGTGCTTTGATTTGAAAACTTCGAGTGCTGTAGTTTGCTTATGATTTTAAACTGCAGTTGGATGTTTATTTTTAAAAACTTCAAGTTGAAGATGAATGTAGGCCTGGTTGTTGTTTCAAAACAGAAGTGAAGGAACTGCAGGCTTTTGAACATCTTTGAAAATGATTTGCAAAATGAATTTCAGGTTAATGCTTTGAAGAGAGCTATAGGTGACTGATTTCTGGTTTTGAAGATAATTTTAGATAGTTGTAGTTTGATTTGGTTAGAGGAAATACTAATTTTAGATTTGTTTTTGAGGGGATTTGCAGGATTTTGTTTTGATCAAAATTTTTCTGGTTTTGAAGAAGATTGATCAAAGATTTTAGATTTTGGTTTGAAATGTTGATTATAGATTTTCAGCTGAAGTTTTCTTAAGTTTTGAAAAAGAATAGAAAACGAAAATGAGGTTGAGAGGCGATGTGTTTATATAAGCATAAAATGATTTATTTAAACAAAACAGAAAAACAAAAATAAAAAATGTCACATGTCTAATATAGTAACATTTGTCATCTTAGATTAATGTTTACTTAACACATGTTATTTAGGTATCTTAAGGGATTTACACTTGTAATTTAAGTATTTTATTTTAATTTAAAATTGTTCATAAAAGCTTTTAACTTAATTTATAACTTCTTATGTATGTATATATATATATATATATAAATTTCCCTTTTTCTAAAGAAAAATAAAACAAAACAAATTATAAATAAAAGCTTATCCAAATATTTTTAAATATCTATTCTTTGAATTTCAAAACATTAAATTCAAATTTAAATTAAATTATAAAATCCAATTTAAAGAATCAAGTTATATATAGATGCATATATAACTACCATTAAATTTTGGAAATAACAAATCCTATTTCTATAAAATCTATTTATGGTTATAAAACCTAGGTATTTTAAACTCTTATATATATAATTTCAAGCAATATTTTAAAAGAAAATAAAACAAAGCTTTTATGTTAATCTAATTTAAATTCATATTTAAGTTAATTAACTATAAATTTTAAAACAAATAAGATTTACCTTAAGTATTTACAAACCATATAGTTATTTATTAAATTGCTTTGAAAAGCTAAATGTTAAATTTAAATCAAAATTTCCAATTTACCAAAAATAAATTAGAATTAGAAAAATGCTTTATTTACTAAATTCCAAACCAAAGCTTATCTATTTACAATATATACAATTATATATATTATAAATAGAAAAAAATTATTTTCCTTAAAAAGATAAAATTTACCAATCTAAGTATTTATTAAAAGAAGAAAAATTAAATCAATTCAAATTTTGTTTACAAAAATTATCAAATCAATTTAATTTTTCACACAGATTATTAAATTTATATTGCCATAAATTCCGGGATACCACATTTATCAATAAAAAGATCTGTATATTTGTATGTAGAAATGTTAAATCTCTTTCGTTAAATCCTCTTTCTTCTTTTACTCAAAATGTTAATAAACTTTGAAGATTTCTTTTTATCCGATAAAATAACTTTTTGGAGATATATATCTTCAAACAAGTTCTATTTCGAGATATACAAAATTATTAAACCTCTTTTTAACTTGGAAAATATAAAATCTTTTTCTTTTAATTACATAGGAAAACATTTTCACATTCTATTATTAGCATAATTAATAAAAAAATATTTTTCCAAAACATGTTTTAAATGGGTCAAAAACAATGTTATTTAAGATATCATTTACTGTAAACTCAAATCACTTGGTATTGAGTAAAAAGGAATTCATAGATTTTAGATTAATTATGCTCAATACTTATTTCCCTATTCAACCTGTATTATTCATCGAACAACGGTGAAATCACCTTCTACAGTCACGGGATAGTACAAGTACACTCCTTGAAATTTAATATAGAGTTTAATGAGAATGTTCTCTTTACCATTAAAATCCTATTTTAAATCTTGTTTAACCTTTTTGGAAAACTCCAAATCTCTTTTCTTTACTTGTAAATGTGATCCGAGTAAATCAAATAACCATCTACTTCGTTTAGCCAGTCCGGATAGCTAAAGGGTGCAAGCAACTGGTTTCCCAAACTCCAACATAGAGACTATCTCTCCATCACCCATAAGGTGGTCAAGTTATTTAATCGACTCTAAACTTTAAAATTATTTGATTTATCTTTTGAAAAAAATTCAAAAAGATTTGGGAAGAAAACCTTGTATAAATCATTTATTCAACAGTTAGCAAATTCCATTGCTAAATTGTCGGCGAGTAATGGTTTTAAAGATTTATAGATTAAAACATCAATTTCATTCCATATATGCCCAATTTTACAATTCACAAATATTTTAACATGTTTATGGAATTTACTTCATAATTTTAAAGATTTAAAAACATCCATTCTAAAGAGTTGAAAATAATATTTTACAAATTTCCAAAACATGACGATTTTAAAAAATTGATTTGGACATATTTCAGACTTCACAAAATTGAGTCTTGATTTTTCTTTTTCATTAGAAAACTATGATCATAAAGGACCGAAAATTTCTTATTTCAAAGAATTCAAACGCATATTTTATTCTTCGCATCCGTTTGACTTTTCGGGTCATAAAATCGTGAATTACATGAAGGCTTATTTTTTATTTTAAGTTAAATTTTGTAAAGCTTGTCCGAACTACATGAAGACTTCACGAAATCGTGGTATTCAGGTTTTCTTCTTATCACCTTCCTTTTTTTCCCTTAACCATTCACCTTTCCATTTAATTTGGGTAGGTCATGTTTGGTTTATTGTCCGCTTAAACTATATGGAAAAGTGGGTCTTTACAAAACTTAAGCTAATACATGTAAAATTAAGGAAGTTTTTTCATAATCTTTATCATGTTAAATCAAAGATGGGATTTTAATTTAGTGATTTTCCATGAGTAGAATAGTTTTGTTGAATTTCCAAAGTGAAAATTAGTAATATCTTACTATATAATAACATTAACAAAATTTTAATCTAAAATTTTTCTGAAGATAAAAGTTTGTGTTTATGTTTTTGGTAATCTATTGAGAATTTTCTAGTAATTTTTCTAATTACGATGAAATAAACTTCAAGAATATGGATCCTCAATTATGATGTTAACCACAAACTAAGTAATTTAATGATAAATTAAACGAGACTACTACCAGTTATATCAAGCTTTTATTGTCATGATTTTGAAAGAAACAAACAAGGATATGACTATTGTAAGATTTAGTCCAAAAGGACATTTCTCTCTTAAGTACCAAATCTGTTTTGTACTTGCTTATATGGTTGCATTGAAAAATAGCATTTTTAATAAACTTGTGACTAATATTATTAATAGCTTGTAAAATGAAAAATTCGACAACTTTGAAGCTAGGTTTCCGGTCACTTATGAAAGCATACTTTCGATACTAAGTGTTTCATACTTATGATAGCATAATTTTGTACTTTTGATTGTAAACAGTTCATACTTTAGATAACACGTCATTTATGATTTTAACTGTTGTAGTATTCAAGTTTTCAATAGCTATAATATTTTTATTTTCAATAGTTTAAAGTTCATGTATTCAATAACAAATTTTTTATCCTTATAATAACTAAATATTCATGTTTTTGATAGCTCATGGTTCATCTCTTTGAAAGAAATTTTTGTATGCTTTGGATTATTACAATATTCTTCTATTAGATAGATAATTCTTTATTTTTCCATAGGCTATTTATGTTTCTATCAAGTTTTAAAAGCCCATTTCTCATTTTCGTTTTGGTCATCAGAAAATTCCAAAATTTCGTTCTCGTTTCAAAAATTTTGAAAAATTCCATTCTAATTTCAGTTTGCAGATTCTAGTATTTTTTGAACAAACATAAATAAATATGTGACGCCCCACCTCTATACTCACGCTAGCCAAGGACACTATGGGATAATGCCGTCGATTAGCATGAAGAATAAGGTTGTTGAGGAGTGACCATCCATGTAATTTCTTTGTGCGAGTATCGATATGTCATATAGTATGTGGAAACTCGACATATCAAATACGAACTCAAAGCTCCTACATAGTGGCTATGTGGTCTTCGAAAACAAATATAGAAATAAGCATAACACAAATCAGTCATAGATATCATAAAAGTGTACATCAAAGTAGTGGTCATTCAAGATCCACTACAACACAAAAGAATAGGTACAAGTGCTACACAAATGAATATGTATACATCAAAGAGTCTCTATCTCGAATGTATAATGACAAAAACTACTAAACTAAGTAGTTAGACAAAAGCCAGATGATGGTCCCAAATAAGGAGTCAAGTAGAAGCACCTCTAACATCTCGGTATGACCCGAGTATTATTTAATAATTAGATAATAAATGGATCAGTCTAGCTGTAAATATCAGATAAAATGAGATCGAATAAGAGATATAACAAAAACGTATGATAACAATAATGCCATACTATGAAAAGTATACATTTATCAACCACAAAAATCATACAATTTCTCCAAAATCTCAGGACACCCAAAAAGAATGTCATATTCTTTATTCTATTCACCAAACCACAAATATTAACAAGCATATCAATGCCAATCATAAAAATTGGTGAAACATAAATTCTAGAAATGATTAATTAGAATCCAGAAATCACAAAGGGAGAGGCCTATCACAAATGGGAGCATGAAAATTCACGAATGCGTGCATCACAAACGGGTCACTAACCATAGAGATGGTGCAACGTAGTTCAATAATGGTATGCCCAAGGAGCCTAAAACTCAAGTAGTTTGGAACAACGACATAGTACAACGGTATGCCCGATGAACCTGATAAGCCGGTACAACGACGTAGTACAATGATACGCCCGATGAACCGAACTCCATAAAAGAACATGGGTCGCTAGCCCACAAAAATGAGTCAAAACTCCAAAGAACCAATAGGTCATTAGCTAATAAAGAAAATGATACGAAACTCAATAAAACGAGGTATAGTCCCCCACGTGGACAAAGAGACATAGTACATCGCTAGTCTAAATCACAAAATGATCATCATTGATAAATAAAAAGTGTGAATTACACTAAGCTAGTAAATAAATGAGTTTAGCTTCATGTCCCATAACCACTGGCTTAGCTTAAATATTTATGAACAAATTGTAGATTTCCACTAGAAAATCGTCACAAGAATTTCAATCGAAAAAATCCAAAAATTAACCGACGAGGTAAACGCATGCGTTTCATACCACTTGTTTTGCTAAGTCGTTTAATTAGATTTTCTCATGTGAACGAGGTAAAGGTTTGTATATACTAATAGGTTGGAAAATGGTTTTATAAAGAGCTTTGTACTAAAAATAGAGTTGAAATCATCTTTGTAAAAGAGTTTGAATATTTACAACTAGTGTAGAAACCTTTTATTTTAAAGTGACAAATCACAAAATTGATTATAAAAACAATCAATCACCAAAAATTCACATACGAAGTCATGATTCAAATCCATAGAAATCGATACCAAATTCCATCAAAATGGATATTCCCAAAATCCCAAAAAAGAAGTTATCAAAGTAAATAAAGATGATAACAACAAATCGGATCATCACGAATCGATTAAAAATTTGAAATTCCACACAAAAAGAAAAATTGGCTGAGACAGCAGATTCAGTCGACTGGTCCAGGGTGGACAGTCAACTGCCACAATTCTTGGAAACTTTTTGTTTCCAGGTTCAGTTGACTGAACCAGAGTGGTCAGTCGACTGAAACATGCCTGGAAACTTTCGGTTTCCAGACTCAGTCGACTGACCCAGGGTGGTCAGTCGACTGATACTGGCTCAGGAAAATTCCTGGGTTTAGTCGACTGACTTCCTGGTTCAGTCGATTGAACTAGAATTTCCAGTATTCTCAGCCTAGCCCCAATGAAGGGCGAAAACCAAACGGAGGCGATCGAGCGAGCAATGACGACTAGGGATTTATGTCACACGACAACCCAGCCTTATAGGCTCTTCGACACACCCCAAAAACATGTTCAAGCATTAAAGCTAGGATTTTTAAAGATTTAACTTTAAAACACCAAAATTGGAAAATTCATAAAACCAATTCAATCCAAAGTAAATGGAAGGAATAGATGTTAGGAATAACTACCTAGAAACTATTAAAGATATAAAAATAGATGTGAGTTCAAAAAACTCACCTTTAAACCAAAAAACAATGAAGGAGAAGCCTTTAAAATAAGGCAACATCAATTCCTCTTCATTACACCTCTAGAATCTTCAATCTAAGCTTCTCTTGGATTTTTTGAGCTTGAATTGGAATTTCCTAAGGATATACGCTTAGGAATTTTAGTTTCCACTCTTTTCCCCCATTTTTACTAAAGCTTGAATGTTAAGAAATATTATGAAGGAATGAAGAAAAGTGGAGTGGCGTTGGGTTAATATGTTGGGTGGATGGGATAAACAAACCCAAAGCCCTAAATGAAAACATCCCAATTCTACTCAACTCTAAACATATCAATGTTTATACTCAAAAAAATTGCAAATGCCATTTTGGACTCAATGGAAGGGGTCTCGAGTCCCAATTCGACTGTTTGCAGAAAGTAGCATTTCAGACTTAACTTCGACTAACGATGCTATATTAGATAAAATATTTAAATATACAATCGTAGAATATACGGGTTGTTACAGACTACCCTCCTTAAAGAAATTGCACCTTCGCAATACATAAGAAGAAAATAAAAAGTAACAACCATAAAAGCATATTAACACAAAATTTTAATTAAGAAGTTCACCTTTAAGAAGCACGAGAGAGTAAGTTTGGATGCGTTCGCTCGATGAATTCTCTGGATTCCCAATAGCAATCCTTAGGATTTGAGGACCGTTAAACTTTCATTAGCGGAATATCCTTATTTCGAAGGCGTTCAACCTCCGTAGCAATGATATGACTAGGATGTTGCTCATAAGTCAAATTAGGCGAAACTTTAATTTCTTCAAGAACACCGGGCTCAAGAATAGAATCAGAATCTCTAAGGCACTTCTGTAGTTGAGAGACGTGGAAAACGTCATGAATAGTAAAAATTAAGCCGATAATAAAAGGCGATAAGCCACGGAACTAATGCGTTCGGTGATGAGAATGGACCAATATATCGAGGTGCTAATTTTCCCGATCGACTGAAACGCACAACACCCTTCATATGTGAAACACAAACAAACACAAAATCTCCCACAGAAAATTCGAATTTCCTTCTTCGGTTATCGGCATAGGATTTGTGTCTGATTTGAGTTTCTTTCATCCTATGGCGAATAAGGTCAATCTTTTATGTGAAGTCACGAATAAAATCTGGACCTAAAACCAGCTTCTCGTCGGCCTCAAGCCAACAAGAAGGAGATCGACATGGCCTTCCATAGAGTGCCTCGAAAGGAGACATACCAATACTAGATTGGAAGCTATTATTATAGGAAAACTCAACAAGAGAAATATGATCTTCCCAAATTCCACAAAAATCAAGAATACATGCTCGAAGAAGATCTTCAAGAGTTTGATTCACATACTAAGTTTGTCCATCGGACTGAGGATGATAAGTGGTGCTAAAATTAAGCTTCGTCCCCAAAACTTTTCTGAAGACTCTTCCAAAATCCTCTAGTAAACAATGGATCACGATCGCTAACAATAGAAGTAGGAACTCCATGCAATTTAACAATTTCTTTAACATAGAGTTAGGCCAAAAGAGGTACGGTCCGATTAGAACGAACGGGAATAAAATGGGTGGATTTTATAAGTCTATCCACGATCTTCCATAAACTGTCATGGCCTGAACGAGAACGGAGAAGTCCGTCAATAAAGTTCATGGAGACTTGATTCCACTTCCAAATTGGAATGTCCAAAGGTTGCAATAACCCACCGGGCCTTTGATGTTCGTCCTTAACAAGTTGACAAGTCATGCAACACTTAATGAAGTTAGCAATATCAGATTTCATTCCATCCCAGTAATAAAGTCGCTTCATATCCACGTACATTTTACTACTACCAGGATGAGTGGTAAATTAAGAATGATGAGAATCTTCTAAAATGTATTTACGAAGATCACTAATATTTGGCACGATAAGTCTACCATATTTTCATTGCCACCACGAGAATCGAATTCAAAGTCATTCAAACAATCAATATTACTATCCCGACAACTTTGGCTAAAAAGTGCCAATTCGGGGTCTAGCTTTTGAGTTTCAAGAATATGGTCTAAAAGAGATGGATGAGCCTCAAGGCTACATAAAATAAGAGATAAGCGTGTATCGGATTCACGATCTCGAATCTTACAAGTGGACAAAATTTCGAGATCATTTTTTTCGGGTATCGTCAAAGAAACAACCACTTGTTGCTTTTGGCTAAGGGCATCGGCAACACGATTTCCCTTTCCGGGAGTATAAAGAATATCTAGATCATAATATGCAAGGAACCCGAGCCAACTGTTGACGCAAATTAAATTCCTTTTGAGAAAATAAATACTTCAAAGATTTATGATCGGTATAGAGAACAAATTTCTCTCCCAAAAGATAATGATGCCAAGTTCTAAGGGCGAAAATAATAGCCGCGAGCTCTAAATCATGAGTGGCATATCTAGTCTCGACAGGATTTAATTGCCTATAAGCATAAGCAATAACACGTTCCCCTTGCATGAGAATGGCTCCCAAACCAACACGACTAGCACCGGTATAAACAATAAAGTCTTGGTTCCCTTCGGGAATCACATGAATAGGAGCATCGGAAAGGAGTTCTTTTAATCTTTGAAAAGAAGCTTCACATTTATCTGACTAAATGTACTTAACTCCCATCTTTGTCAAACTAGTAAGAGGCATGGAAATTTTAGAAAAGTCTTTTATGAAACGACGGTAATAACCCACCAACCCAAGAAAATACGGATTTCCGTCAGACTCTTCAGTCTTTTCCAATTTTGAATCGCTTCGATCTTTGAAGGATCCATGGAAATTCCAGATTTGGAAATAATATGACCGAGAAATTTCACACGAGATTGCCAAAAGTGGCACTTTAAAATTTTTGCTTTCAATTGATTTCTCCTAAGAGTTTCCAACACAATCAGAAGATGCTTTTCATGCTCTTCCTTGGTTTTAGAATAAATAAGAATATCATCTACAAAAATGAGAACAAATCGCTCGAGGAAGTCTTTGAAAACTCGATTCATAAGGTCAGCGAAATAAACTGGGGAATTCGTTAAACCAAATGGCAAAACAAGCCATTTATAAGATCCATAACGAGTACGGAACGATGTCAAAGGAGTGCTATCCTGTGCAATATGAAGCTGATGAAAATCGGTTGCTAAGTCTAACTATGAAAAGACTCTAGCACCACTAAGTTGATCGAACATATCATCAATCCAAGGTAAATGATATTTATTCTTAATGGAAAGATCATTAAGCTTGCGGTAGTCAATGCAAATCCTAAGTGTACCATCGGATTTCTTCAAAAAAATAGCTAAAGCTCCCCTAGGAGAGGAACTAGAACGAATAAATTGCTTCACTTTCAATTCGGATAATTGTTTGCGCATCTCCTCATTTTCCTTAGTGGACATACGATAAGGAGGACAAGTTATAGGTAGAACTCCAATGGATTAGACTAATTCTGAATTTAATTGCTCACTAAGGTGGTAATCCGAAGACGGGCTCAAATTTGTCGAAAAATTCACGAACTACGTGAATGAGAGAAATGACCTTTTCCTCATCATCATCATCATGAGGGTTTAAAGAATACAAGAACGCTTCCAATTTGGAATCTGAATCTTTAGGAACAATAGAAATCTGCTTAACAGATTGAGAACGTTGAAAATGAATAGTCCTCTTGGGACATACGATATGGACTTCATAACGGTTAAGCCAATCCATTCCCAAAATCATTCTGAAGCCTAAGTAACACATAACATGCACATCGGCTTGGAAAGCATGATCACATAAAATAATCTCGACATCTTTACAAAGAAAACTGAGTGTTGCGGATCCACCAACCGGATTCGCAATTTCTCAAAGAAGTCATCAAAGCTATAACACTTAAAGAAAAAGTATCAACAAGTTCTTTTGATATAAAAGAATGGGATGCACCCGTATCAAGAAGAACTCTAATAGGATGATCACGAAACATAATAATGCCATCAAGGATAGAATGAAAAATACCTTAACCACGAGAAGTGTTATTAGAGGCTTGCACAACATTTAGCTTTCCCTCGTTCTTGCTTTGAAGTTTGGGACATGAAGTCAAAAGGTGACCCGAACTTCTGCAATAATGACAAAAGAGAGGTTTCGGGAATCTATTAGCATAATGGTCTTTAGAACCACAATTGTAGCATTGCCTATGACTAGAGGTAGAAGTCATTACTACCGTAGTTGCTTGCTTCCCTTTGTTGTTGGGATAAGGACCTTTGAACTTAATAGGCCTCTTCTTGTTGTTGTTGAAGTTCGGTTTGGCACCAATAACTTCAACATCATCTTCTTTATCGGCCTCTTCAAGTCGAAGAGTGATATAAACAAGTTGATCGAAAGAAACTTCTAACTTCAAAAGTAATGGCTTTTTGAGATACTTATTCAAGCCATAGACAAACCTCTGATTTTTCTTTAATGGGATATTAATGTACTCGACCCCAAATTTAGAGAGGGATTCAAAAGATGCGACGTAATCCATCACAGAAGATTCACCTTGAACAAGGCCAACCAAGCGCCGAGCTAAAGTTACTTTTTCAGCTTTCGGTACAAACTTCAATTCAAATCTTTCCTAAAATTGCTCCCAAGTAAGATTCGCTTCAACAATTTCAGAAATCAGAAGTTCATACCAATCTAATGCTCTTTCTTGGAGCATACTAGAAGCTATTTGAACTCGATGAAGGTCAATAAGATTCATGCGAGAAAAGATGCGATCGCATATTATAAGCCAAGCTTGGACTTCTATGACACTTTCGGAACACTTGAATGGCTTTCCACCTAAATTGGTATAATCATTGCATAAGAGTGCAAACCCATATTTAGGGTGAGTAGGCTCTGGAATGGGTCCGACAGCTTGAGCATTCTTTACAAGATCTAGAAGCTGTTGGGAAGACGTAAATATTCCATCCTGAGGAGTAGCACTGGATTGACCGGTGTTGGGATGGTCTGGTCTAACCATTTCTCTTCTTTAAGAAAGAAAGAAATAAGAAGAAAAAGGTTATTCACAAAATTAATATCAAACAATCATGATTGATAAAACAAGGCATCATAAAAGATAATAGGATAGAACGGGTCCTAAGACTTGGATAAATCCTAAGGCACGACTCCTAAGAAGGACTTAGGACAATGATCCTTGCTAGATCATTGCACATTGTTTTGAAGTCTGGCTCCGATACCATGCTGTGACGCCCCACCTCTATACTAATGCTAGACAAGGACACTACGGGGTAATGCCATAGCACAAAGAATAAGGCTGAGGAGCGACCATCCATGTAATTGCATTGTGCGAGTATCGATATGTCAGATAGTATGTGGAAACCCGACATATCAAATACAAACTCAAAGCTACTACACAGTGGCTATGTGGTCTTCGGAAACAAATATACAAATAAGCATAACACAAATCAGTCATAGATATCTATATCACAAAGGCGGAAATAGATATGAATGTTTGCGCCAAAATTGGTCACAAACCCCGAATACCGTGAAAGCACCAGTGTATGAATACAAATCAATAATATTCAAACATAAATCTCAGATCTCAGCAAATATTAAACAGTAATCCCAAAATAAAGAACAAAGACACAAGTTTTATAGTGGTTCGGCTATCTCCGGCCTACGTCCACTCCAAAGTTTTTATCCTTTTATTGATTATCCTTGATGATTACAGCAGTTACAAAGTCCAAAACTTGAAATAAATAGCAGCAATGATGATATGAAATGATTTTGGCAGCGTCCGAGCGTGGTTTCTCTCTTTAGAATCTCCGACCCGTTTTCTGAATGACCAGGGGCTCTATTTATAAGCGTAGGAGGCTGATATTTCTCCTAAAATCCAGAAAGACCGCTTCAGGCGCGTGAGGGGGCCCACTCACCCGAAATCTGGAGGTCCGGGCCCACATCAGGATCGATTCGACCCTTGGTTAGAATCGATCAAGGAAATGTCCAATCGAGGTAAAATTTGGTGAGAACATTCTTCAACATGTATGTAAGCTTCTGTGAAAATTTCATAGCATTTGGATCAACGGTTTGGAAGATATGATCGATTCAAGTCCAAAGTTCCGTGTGTTCTGCCTGGTTCGAACCCATGCTTCGAACCCACCTCCTTCGAATCCATCTCGTTCGAGTCCCTCTTCGTCGAATCCATTGCTTCGAATCCTCCTTCGAATCCATCGCTTCGAACCCACCTCCTTCGAATCCATGAAGTCGACTCCCTGCGTATCCTTCTCGAACGCTCTCTTCGCATTGACAGGTACGAACCCAGAAACCTCCCTTTGATCGATACGAATTGTATCGATTCAAGCTGCCATTGATACGAACTAACCTGTATACACCATATGGATACGAAGGAGATCCATGCTGTGATCGAGTCGAAGCCCACCTATTCTTCTCATCCGATCGATACGAAGCAATCGTGTCAAAAACAATAATTCGATCGATTCGAAGCCCATCGAGTCGAACCAACATCTAACGCGAACTTCTCAGAACCGAATCCATACCAATCGATACGAAGTGTATCGATTCGAACCATCCCTGTTCCTTGCCTTCGATCGATGCGAACCTGATGGGTTCGAATCCAATGGATTCGAACCAAGCACCACCTTGACCCCTTGATGGATTCGAACAGCATGCCTCTCCTACCTTGAATCGATCATAACTCCTCCATACGAACTCCGATTAAACTGAAATTTGAAACATAGCCTTTCCTAGTCCTTATCATCATTTCCAATCAATTTCGTCCCGATCAGAGTTCAACCAAATTTTGACGGTATCGACCGTTGCCGTGATTCCAACCGATCTCCAATCCTGATATCCATAATTCCCTGCCAATTTGTTGATATTCCAGTTTTGACCAAAAATGGGATAACACTTTGCCCCCCAAAACATGCCTTGTAACAATAAGGCGTGTTTTGAATAGTTCCGAATCCAATATCCAAAGTCCATAGCCATATCGCTAGAGTATGTCATCCTTGACTGCTTCGAGTCGATGCCCAATTCTAAATCCCATAACCAAAGCCCTAGCCAATTCCATATCCATTCGAACTCGACAGCCGAGACCTGATCCATCCTTATCCAATAGCCAATAACCAGATCCAGGACCTTTCCGGGTAGATATCCGAATCCATAACCTCTCCGGGTTCTTGCCAAGCGTAATCCACACCTGACAACCGTGGTCCAGTGTCCCTGGACGTTGAGCTAAGCCATGGCTTAAGTCCTAAGCCGAATCCTGGTCTCTCCGGACCCTTGTTGAGCATAATCCATACTCAACGACCTGAAAATAACAATTGATAATATAGGGCCTAAGTCCTAGGCCGAATCCTGGTCACTCCGGACCCTTGCCGAGCATAGTCCATACTCGACGACCTGAATGAGTCAATTTACCACGTTCGGGCAAAGCGACTCACCCCTTGCCAGGCATAATCCATACCCGACGACCGTTTATCAAAAACCAGATAAAAATCCAATCAAAATCCAATCCAGAATCCAAATCAAACCAAAAAATTGAGAATTCAAACCAGCATCCAAAACAGAAATCAGTCATCCAAAAGAAAATCCAAACCAGAAAGCAAACGAAAATCAGGAGTTCAAACCAAACTCCAAAACCAAATCTGAAAAGCAAGTGTCCAAACCAAAACAGAAAAGCAGATTTCACGAACCATGGCATCGCAGTTTATCATCATTCAGAGCATGCCTAGGGGCTATCTCCGTTCTCATACATGTGTAAATGACTTGGTTGCTTGCCAGTAGTTCGCTACTTATTTCACATTATCCTGATTAGTGGATGATCAATCGACCATCATCCCTGGGCCTCACATCATCACGGCGTGAGGTGGTCGGTGGTTGCTCCTGCTCCACCGTTGCATTCCGAGTTCCGACATATTGCTGTAACTGTCCATTCCTTACATGCTCCTCGATTATATCCTTTAAGTGCCTACAGCTGTTGGTATCATGTCCATCTAAATCATGGAAGAGGCAGTGCCTTCCTGATGTCCTTTCCCGTTCTGTTGGTTCTCTCCTAGCCGGTTTTCGGTAAGGAAGGCGATTCCGAGTATCCATGTATATCCGCTCCAGCGTCTCGTTCAATCCTGTGTTTGTAGAAAACTTTGGATCCTTCCATCGCTTCCTAGCGTTTCCAGAATCATCGTCCAATTTCCTTTTCCCTTTGTCTTTGTCCAAACCTCTCCTGGATGGTCCTACATCCTGAGTGGCATTAACCCTTTGCACCTTTAAATCTGTATCCGCATCTTCCTGCCGAAGGAACCTTTCTGCCTCGTGAAAGAATTCGTCGAGATCTTGTGGGGGATCTCGTATCAGGGATATCTTGAAATCCGAGTCCTCCCTGACTCCTGATACTGCTGCCATTAAAACCATCGATGGATCAGGCCGATCCACCGAAGCCACTGCCGCACTGAATCGAGTTAGAAAAGCTCTAAGCGATTCATCCATCCTTTGCTTCACCGATGTCAATGTCATCACATTCTTCGGCCTCTTGACGTAAACCCGAAACTGTCCCAAAAACTTTTCCACCAATTCCCTCCAAGTCCTGATAGATCCTTCTCCCAGCTGTCTAAACCACATTGCAGCTAAGTCCGTCAAATACAAAGGGAAGCATCGGGCCATCACTTCCTCCGATGCCCCCAGCACCTCCATGTGTCTGGTGTATCTCATTAAGTGATCTGTTGGGTCTGCCTTGCCATCATAAACCTCCACGCTAGGTAGCTTAAACTTAGGTGGATTCTGAGCCATCCTTATTTCTCGAGAAAATGGACTCCTATTCACTCCTTCCAAGTCTTCGTTGGTCAAACCACCTCGCACAGTTCTTCTGATGATTTCCACTAATCCGGTATTGTCTGTTGGGGGCAGCCCTCCATGCCCCCGACGGAACTCAGGCACATATTCCTCGTGTGGTTCACTAGAAGCAACGTTAGCTCTAGCCTGTTGAACTCCTTCCAAAGGTCCTCCTGTGTTGGATCTCGAGGGCATGCCCCCAAGCCCTTGTTGATTGCCTTCTGGCTCCGTATCTCGTCCTCCATTGGGTTCCATGACCTTAGTCCCCTGTTCTGCATCCACAGCGGCTGTAGGTGTTCCTAAGTTCTGCATCCCTATAGCTCTCATTTGCTCAAAGAAAGTCTGCATCATTTCCTGTTGGCTCTTCAATAATCTCTCTTGCAAAGAATTTGCCATAGCCTCCATTTCATCCCGAGTTATGTAGATTGAAGCATGTCCTTCCCCAGCTCCGGAGGATGCCTGTTGACTTCCTTCCTGTTGGCTTCTCTCAGCCCTTTGCCTTCTACTATTTTGCCTAGTCATCGTCCTCAAATCCGAACTCCTTAAAACCTTCAAATCCAAACTTCAAATCCGATGTAGCGGGCCCTGAGTTCAATACTCAGTGAAAGCACCAAAGTGTTTGCGCCAAAATTGGTCACAAACCCCGAATACCGTGAAAGCACCAGTGTATGAATACAAATCAATAATATTCAAACACAAATCTCAGATCTCAGCAAATATTAAACAGTAATCCCAAAATAAAGAACAAAGACACAAGTTTTATAGTGGTTCGGCTATCTCCGGCCTACGTCCACTCCAAAGTTTTTATCCTTTTATTGATTATCCTTGATGATTACAGATGATTACAACAGTTACAAAGTCCAAAACTTGAAATAAATAGCAGCAATGATGATATGAAATGATTTTGGCAGCGTCCGAGCGTGCTTTCTCTCTTTAGAATCTCCGACCCCTTTTCTGAATGACCAGGGGCTCTATTTATAAGCGTAGGAGGCTGATATTTCTCTTAAAATCCAGAAAGACCGCTTCAGGCACGTGAGGGGGCCCACTCACCCGAAATCTGGAGGTCCGGGCCCACATCAGGATCGATTCGACCCTTGGTTTGAATCGATCAAGGAAATGTCCAATCGAGGTGAAATTTGGTGAGAACATTCTTCAACATGTATGTAAGCTTCTGTGAAAATTTCATAGCATTTGGATCAACGGTTTGGATGATATGATCGATTCAAGTCCAAAGTTCCGTGTGTTCTGCCTGGTTCGAACCCATGCTTCGAACCCACCTCCTTCGAATCCATCTCGTTCGAGTCCCTCTTCGTCGAATCCATTGCTTCGAATCCTCCTTCGAATCCATTGCTTCGAACCCACCTCCTTCGAATCCATGAAGTCGACTCCGTGCGTATCCTTCTTGAACGCTCTCTTCGCATCGATAGGTACGAACCCAGAAACCTCCCTTTGATCGATACGAATCGATTCAAGCTGCCATTGATACGAACTAACTTGTATACACCATATGGATACGAAGGAGATCCATGTTGTGATCGAGTTGAAGCCCACCTATTCTTCTCATCCGATCGATACGAAGCAACCGTGTCAAAAACAATAATTCGATCGATTCGAAGCCCATCGAGTCGAACCAACATCTAACGCGAACTTCTCAGAACCGAATCCATACCAATCGATACGAAGTGTATCGATTCGAACCATCCCTGTGCCTTGCCTTCGATCGATGCGAACCTGATGGGTTCGAATCCAATGGATTCGAACCAAGCACCACCTTGACCCCTTGATGGATTCGAACAGCATGCCTCTCCTACCTTGAATCGATCATAACTCCTCCATACGAACTCCGATTAACCTGAAATTTGAAACATAGCCTTTCCTATTCCTTATCATCATTTCCAATCAATTTCGTTCCGATCAGAGTTCAACCAAATTTTGACGGTATCGACCGTTGCCTTGATTCCAACCGATCTCCAATCCTGATATCCATAATTCCCTGCCGATTTGTTGATATTCCAGTTTTGACCAAAAATGGGATAACAATGAATATATCACATAAAAGTGTACATCAAAGTAGTGGTCATTTAAGATCCACTACATCACAAAAGAATAGGTGCAAGTGCTACACAAAAGAATATGTATACATCAACGAGTCTCTATCTCAAATGTATAATGACAAAAATTACTAAAATAAGTAGTTAGACAAAAGTCAGATGATGGTCCCAGATAAAGAGTCAAGTGGAAGCACCTGTAACATCTCAGTATGACCCGAGTATTATTTAATAAGAAAATAATAAACGGATCAGTCTAGCTATAAATATCAGATAAAATGTGATAGAATAAGAGATATAACAAAAACGTATGATAACAATAATGCTATACTATGAAAAGTACACATTTATCAACAATAAAAATCATACAATATCTCAAGAATCTCAAAACACCCAAAAAGAAGTCACGTTCTCTATTTTATTCACCAAACCACAAATATTGACAAGCATATCAATTCCAATCATAAAAATTAGTGAAATAAAAATTCTAGAAATCATCGATTAGAAATCCAGAAATCACAAAGGGGAAGGCCTATCACAAACGGGAGCATGAAAACTCACCAACACGTGCATCACAAATGGGTCGCCAACCCATGGTCGCTAACCATAGAGACGGTGCAACGACGTAGTACAATAATGGTACGCCCGAGGAACTTGAAACTCAAGTAATTCGAAACAACGCCATAGTACAACCCTACGCCCGATGAACCTGATAAGCTGGTACAATGATGTAGAACAACAGTACGCCCGATGAACGGAACTCCATAAAAGAACATGGGTCGCTAGCCTACAAAAATGAGTTGAAACTCCAAAGAACCAATAGGTCGTTAGCCTATAAAAGAAATGAGACGAAACTTAATAAAACGAGGTATAGTCCTCCACATGGATAAAGAGACATAGCATATCGCTAGTCTAAATAACAAAATGATCATCATTGATCAATAAATAGTGTGAATTGCACTAAGCTAGTAAATAAATGAGTTTAGCTTCATGTTTCATAACCACTGCTTAGCTTAAATATTTACGAACAAATTGTAGATCTCCACTCAAAAATTGTCACAAAAGTTTCAATCAAGCAAATCCTAAAATTAACCAACGAAGTAAACGCAAGTGTTTCATACCACTTATTTTGCTAAGCCATTTAATTAGATTTTCTCATACGAACGAGGTAAAGGTTTGTATATACTAATAGGTTGGAAAATGTTTTTATAAAGAGCTTTGTATTAAAAATAGAGTTGAAATCATCTTTGTAAAAGAGTTTGAATATTTACTACTAGTATAGAAACCTTGTATATTAAAGTGACAAATCACAAAATTGATTGTAAAAAAAATCAATCACCAAAAATTCACATACGAAGTCGTGAATCAAATAGAAATCGATACCGAGTTCCATCAAAATGAATATTCCCAAAATCCCGGAAAATGAAGTTATCAAAGTCAACAAAGGTGATAACAAAAAATCGAATCATCACGAATCGACTAAAAATTGGAATTCCACACAAAAAGGAAAAATTGGATGAGATAGTAGATTCAGTCGACTGGTCCAGGGTGGTCAGTCGACTGACACAATTCCTGGAAACTTCCTATTTCTAGGTTCAATTAACTGAACCAGAGTGGTCAGTTGACTGAAACATGCCTGGAAACTTTCGGTTTTCAGGCTCGGTCGACTAACCCATAGTGGTCGGTCGACTGATTCTGGCTAAGGACAATTCCTAGGTTCTGGTTCAGTCGACCGACTTCCTAGTTCATTCGAATGAACTGGAATTTCCAGTATTCTTAGCCTAGCCTCAATGAAGGGCGAAAACCAAACGGGGGCGATCGAGCGAGCAATGACGATTAGGGATTTATGCCACGTGACAACCCAGCTTTATAGGCTCTTCAACACACCCCAAAAACATGTTCAAGCTTTAAAGCTAGGATTTATAAAGATTTAATTTCCAAACACCAAAATTGGAAAATTCATAAAACCAATTCAATCCAAAGAAAATGGACAAGGAATAGATGTTAGAAATTACTTCCTAACAACTATCAAAGATATAGACATAGATGTGAGCTCAAAAAACTCACCTTTAAACCCAAAATCAATAATGGAGAAGCTTTTAAAATAAGGCAAGATCAATTCCTCTTCACCATAGCTCTAGAATCTTCAATCTAAGCTTCTCTTGGATTTCTTGAGCTTGAATTGGAATTTCCTAAGGATCTAGGGCTTAGGAATTTTAGTTTCCACTCTTTTCCCCCATTTTTACTAAAAATTGAGTGTTAGGAAATATTATGAAGGAATGAAGAGGAGTGGAGTGGAGTTGGGTTAATATGTTGGGTTGATGGACTGAAACCCAAACCCAAAGCCCGAAATGAAAACATGCAAATTCTACTCAACTCCAAACATATCAATGTTTATACTCAAAAAAGTCGCAAACGCCATTTTGGACTCAATAGAAGGGGTCTTGAGTCCCAAATCGACTGTTTGCAAAAAGTAGCATTTTGGACTTATATCCGACTAACAATGCTATCTTTAAATTAAATATTTAAATATACAATCGTAAAATATGCGGGTTGCTACAAAATATGTAATACTAATAAAATATTATAGTAAATTTTTCAATATTCAATTTACACAAAAGATACATAAGATAGAACATAAAAATTTAATACTTGAGCTTCATATAAATTGTGATCATCCTTATTTTCATCTTTTGTACGATTTCAATATGCGAGAAAAGCATATTGATGCAAATATGTGTTTAAAAATGTTCAAAATCCACTTAATATTGTGGTAATTCGGTAGTATAAATTAAGTGTATTTTGGTTAACTTAAGTGTAATTGGGTAGTACAACTTTATAAATATATAACAAACATGCCTGAGCCCACATAAGATATAACCCATTCAATATTTATTTATGTGTATAATAACGAAGCACATAGCCCAATCACCCTAAAGTCTGATTGGATCCAGCGACTTAGTCTACCGTGTTCGATACTTTCCTGTTATTTTATCTCCCTCGCCAAAATCTTTAATCTTCTCTTACTGTCTTAATTAAAGCCGATGTCATGAACATCATTACCTTAATGAAAGGATGATAATCCATAGTTTGAATATTGTTAGTTTAACTTATGGAAACATAGAAATCCCTAACCCTAATATATTTTTCAGGTATTATTTTATTTTTTTCTTTAGACTTAATTCTTTGATTTTATCTCTATGACTTCTTTTATCTCTATGAGTTATCTAAATTTATGATTTTGGTACTTTTTTATACATGATTTTTTAGTGTTTGCAAAGTGGAACAGAATTTGTAACGGATTCCAATCGGTCATCGCCTGAACCAAAACGAGATGACTAGACTTCTAACATGCCGATCAATATCTTGAACCTTGGTTTTTATAGATAAAATTCACGTAATTTATATATATAATGTTCATCTTTTTGGTAGTTATAATATCATATTTTTGATAACTACATATTAGAATCTTCCCAATAATTTGAAGTCCTAAATAACTATTATTGCATACTTTCAATAACAATGCGACTATGCTTTGCTTTACGTTGAAGTCATATTTTTGGTAGCTTGAATCTTATGCTTTTGGTCGCTCTAATAAAGTTTTTTTGGTGCGAAATTAAAGGAATTTTATAGTAATATTTAATAAAGAATGAACTAAATATAAGGTGAATGACTCCCTATTGATTCAACTAATAAATGACTAAACTGTTTAAGAATATGTGAAATATTATGGGATTAACTAATCAGTTAAAGGGTGTGCCTCAAGTCCTAAGTGAAATTCTATAATGATTACATAAGTTATCTCTGTAAATAATATTTTTCAAAATAAAGTATGTTTTTGATTTGATTTGATTTTATATGTTTTAAATAGAGATATAAAGAATAAATGATACATTAAATACATTTAAGTAGAAAATGTTTAAGAGAAGTATTTTATGGATTGTAGTGATGATTGTGTTCGTAAGCATAAGTATTATATAGATATCTAAATACTTACTTCTTAAATCTTGATTGTCCAGATGCACCAAAAAAGGGTATTGGTATATCCATTGAGAGTAGTGTATGTAATGTTCTCCATAAGATGGATAGTTAACAATTCATGATCATTAGTAGTACCAAAGGGTTACACATTATGTCAGGTGCATTAGCAACGAGGTTAAATGTATGAGTTTAAAAGAAGACACTTTTATTAATTTACATATGATCTTCTTTTGTATTATATAAATACTAAATTCTATACTAAACCATATTTAGTATTTATCGATAAAAGAGTTTGATAAATATTTTAATTCATTTAATATTGCATATATATATATATATTAATTTTAATAATAATATTTTATTATTAAGTTAACTAAATTAAATTTTGTTTCAATTTCATGTTTTAATTTATTTTAATGTATTCGCATTCATAACACAAACATCATACCTATATAAGAAGTATAAGCTAGCCTTGAGATAATACGAGGATATGTGCATAATTAACCATTGTGACTTGCGGTTAACAAATGTATAAGTGATGGACATATGTCAACAATGATGTCAAAGGAAGATACACAAACATAAAATTTATATTAACACAAATATAAACTAATTTGCTTATTAATTTTCTACTATTTTATTTCAATTAATATTTACATAAGAGTATTTATAATAAGTATATATTATAATATTAGTTAGATAGATATATATATAACAAATATTATAGTATAATATGATCTAAAAATTATTTAGTTTATGAAATAAATGTTTTAATTTATTATGCATATATATTTAGAAATTTATGATTAAATGTTTTTATCTAATATTCAATTTTGTAAAATGTGTTCAAAATTCAAAATAGGTTTGACTTTTTCCAAACAAATATCTAGTGATATATGTATAAAAATAATTATTTTAGTAAAATAGCTACGAATAAATACACACATAAAGTATCTTTCATTAAAAAGTCAAAATGAATTTTTATGTTAAAAAATTCATTTGACATTTTAACAAAGTAAAAAAATTCTCCCATCTTCATTCAAACATAATATATAACTTCTCCATACAATATATATATATATATTTATTTAAATGGCCATATAATATATATTTATATATGTAAATGAAAACTATATGGAATATTTTTCTAAAATATTAAAATCTAAAAATTATTAAATAATTAAAAAGTGCAAAATGTTTATTTTAGTGTGTATATATTATTCATATCTAAAGAAAAAATTATGCTTAAAGAAAATTTTAATATATAATAAATATATATATTTTAAAATAGTTTATTATTATCATTAAATATTAAAATAACATTTTTCAAAAAAAATTAATAAACATGTCCTAATATAAAATTAGAAGATTGCACACACACAGGGGTGTGTGTGTATCTTTATATGGATGTACGTATATGATAATGTACAAATAAATATAATTATATGTACAAATTTTAAATTAAATGTATTACCTCCTCTTTTGCAATCTTGTCAATTGTCAAACACGTCAGTTGTTTAGTTCCCTCCTTTATCTCCTTGGCCATGGGTTGCAATGCCATCACCTTGGCATCACCAATGTTAAATAAAGGTAAGAGCTTTGCGGGTTTTGTGTCAAGAGAAATTGTGACGCCCCACCTCGATACCCACGCTAGCCAAGAACACTCCGGAGTAGTGCTGTCAACTAGCACGGAGAATAAGGCTGTTGAGGAGCGACCATCCATGTAATTGCTTATCACACGGTGGCTATAAATAATCTTCGGAAACAAACATAGAAATAATCATATCACAAATCAGTCACAGATATCCATATCACAAAGGCGGAAGAAGATATGAATATATAACTAACACATGAAAGTGTACATCAGAGTAGTGGTCAATAAGATCCACGTTAATACAAAAGAATAGCAACACGTGCTATACAAAAGAATACAACTATGAGTCTATATCTCAAGTGTATACAACAAAAACTGCTAATCTAAACAGTTAGCCAAAAGTCAGAGTGATGAATCCCTGGGAAGAAGTCAAGCAGAAGCACCTGTAACATCTCGGTCTGACCCGAGTATTATTTAAGAAAATAATAAACGGATCAGTCTAGCTATAAATATCAGATGACATGATATAACATAAAAGATATGGCATAAACATAAACATCCATAACGACATACCACTATAAGTATGTAAATAATGATCAACAGAAGATCAATCAATAAGAGATAATCAATATCACAAGAATCTTCTCAAAGATTCGAAGAGGGCATCATACCCTAAACTTGTACTCATAACAAGTCAATGACATAAATTCCAGAAATCAACACGAGAAATCCAGAAATCATAAAAAGGGAAAGAGGCCTATCACATGACGGTCCGAAGACCAAGGGGAGCTACCCCGCACGTGTGAATGGAATCACACAGATTGAGGTCAAGACTAACCAAAAAGCAGAAAGGTATGTGTGAATGGAATCACACAAGTGGTGTCTAGTCTAACCTTGCAATGAAAGAGACATCGCGCAATTGCTAGTCTAATTCATAAAGCGATCATCAAGATCAACGAGAAGTGTCAATTACACTAAGCTAGTAAATATAGAAGTTTAGCTTCATGTCCCATAACCACTTGCTTAACTTAAATATTTACGAACAAACTGTAAATCTTCACTAATAAAATTGTCACAAGAGGTTCAATCGAACAAGTCCAAGAATTAACCGACGAAGTGAACGCAAACGTTTCATACCACTTGTTTTACTAAGTCGTTTAATTAGATTTCTCATCCGAGTGAGGTAAAGGCTTGTATATACTAATAGATTGGAAAACGGTTTAAGAAAAAAGCTTTGTTATTAAAAATAGAGTTGAAATTGTTTGTTAAAAGAGTTTTGATATTTACTACTAGTATTGAAACCTTTATATTATAAAGTGACAAAACACATAAGCAAGTGTAGAAACAATCAGTTACAAAGATCGCATACGGGGATGCGAATAAAATCCAAGGAAATCAGCTCAATGTTTTTCAGATAAGATCCCCTACGGAGGGGGGGTCCAGGGGGGGTGGCAACCCCCCAAGGTGGGGGTGCGGGGGCAACGCCACCGCTTACGGGGTTCGACCTGCCCGGTCAGGTCGCGGGGGTCCAGGGGGCAGCGCCCCCGGCGGGGTGCGAGGCAGCGCCCCGACAAAACGGTACGACCTAAGTGAAGGCAAGAGGCCTACAACCTAAAGCAAAATGAGGTCAAACGACCTAAGGGTGCACGCGACCTAACACAATGGCTGAGCGACCTAACTAAGTGCGCGACCTAGTGGGTAAGGAGGTCGAGCGACCTAAAGTTCTTTGCGACCTAACGGGGTAGAGGGGACACCGACCTAAAGGTACGCGACCTAAGAAAGCACGCGACCTATCGGCAACAAGAATCGAGCGACCTAACTTTGCCGCGACCTATAAATATCACGACCTAAGGCCACAACGACCTAAGAAATAAAGGGGAGCGACCCAAAAGAGGAAGGGTTTAACGACCTAAGCAGTGAAGAGGCCAAGCGACCTAGGTGGTCAGGCGACCTAAGGTCTTACGACCTAACGACCTACGGTCTAAAGGCCACGCGACCTAGAGGATCTGCGAGCTAACGAGGCCGACCTAAGGTGCAAGCGACCTAAGGGACAACGGCCTAAAGTATGGTACGCGACCAAAAGGATGGCGCGACCTAAGGTGAGAGCAGGTCGAGTGACTTAAGGTGATGCGCGACCTAAGACACACGCGACTTACGACCTAAGGAAAGCAGGCGACCTAACTCCACTCACAAGGCCTAATGCCCTAAGAGTTAAACGACCTACGACCTACGCCACCAACTCACGAGCGACCTAAGTACTAGGTCGTGAACGACCTAACTCCGAACACACGAAAAGTGGTCAGAACGATCTAGGAGCTATCTCGTATGCGACCTACGACCTAAGTCCCACACGACCTAACTCCGAACGACCTAAAAATGGCCAGAACGACCTACATGCAGAAATTTCGCCAAAACGCCAAAAATCGGAGTTTTTCGCCAATCCAATCCAAACCAAAAGCAAATATTCATGCTAAAGTGATAGGGAATCATTCCCAACAACCCAAGATAGTTATAGACAAGAATGTGAGTTAAAAATCTCACCTTTGCACTAAAGTTTATGAAGATGAAGCTTGAAAGCAAGGAGAAGCAATCCAAAGCTTGAATCCAATATCTTCTACTTGAATTTGGAGTTGAATGTTGGATTTGCAATAGAATTTGTGCTTGGAGTTTTAATTTCCCATTCCCTCCACCATTAATGCCAAAGCTTGATTAGTTAGGAAATTTATGAAGAGTGAGGAGAAGAGGGTTGGAACTTGGGCTTAATAGGCTAAACTAACCCAAAGTCCAAAGCGGGAAAAGTTAGTGAAATTTCACTAACTCCAAACCTATCGATGTTTATACTTAAAAAGTTGTAAACGACATTTCGAACTCAATGGAAGTGGTCTCGAGTCCTAATTTGACCGTTTGCAAAAAGTAGCTTTTCGGACCAAAATCCGATTAACGAGTTAATATTTAAATAAAATATTTAAATACAAACTCGATAAATATGCGGGTTGTTACAGAAATAGAATGGAGGCTACCTATTATAGCCTAAGAGATATCGAAACATCCCCCTATATCTCTCAAACCTTAGATCTCCAAACTGCCATTCTGTGGCCGAACTAGTATTGACCTATTTATGATCAAGACATCCCTTTAAAGTGCAGTGACCAATTATTTAATTATATTATTCAAGTTCTTTTCTAATTTAATCGATATGCAACTTTTATACATTTCTATAATTGATTTTAAGATTCAAATAAATAATTAAGAACAATAAAATTTTAATATAATAGTAATCGTGATTTATTATTAACTTATAACAATTTTTCGCTTTGGTAGAATTAGGAAACAGCTAGTAACACGATTATGGTGACTCTCTGGTATGAACTAGGTCATCACTTGATTTAAACAATTCAAATAAAAAGGCATGTATGGACCTCTATGTAGTTAATGCCCCGCTATTACCCCGCTATAACTCCGCTATATCTCATAGCAGATTACTACCGCTACAATTTTTCCATGTAGCCCCAAAATATAGCCTTTCCGCTTTATGCCCCGCTATTTCCGCTATATCCCGTTATTCCCGCTAGATTTCGCTATTTCCGCTATATCTTCTTTAATCAAATGAATTGAAAATTTGCATTTATGCATTATACAAATTATGAAACTAATTTATTTGATTTAATGTTTAATATATTTTCAGAAATGAAAAATACTCTAATATTCTACTAAATTCAATTATGTTATATAACAGTTTTATGTTTATTTAAAGTATATTTGCACATGTTTTTATTTAAAATTATTTATGTATTAATTATAATTCAATTGAATGATGATTTTTCATTTAAATACCATTTATATATTTGTAAAAACATTAAGTATGAGTTTTATATGCTATTTTAGAGCCATCCGCTATATCCTGCTATATCCTCGCTATATCCCCGCTATGACTTTTTGCACCTCCACCGCTTTGAATCTGCCGAGCGCATTAACTGCACAGATGGACCTTACTAAAGTACAATTTCGAGCACAAGTGCAAAGTTCGTGGATTATTTGAACAAAGTCCAATTTCTGATCTATAATAAACTCATATAGGAATGACGTTTTGTACACATATTTTTCTTTTATCACCGTATCACTTGAATATCTTACGTCTGGTCTAAGGCCAAAATCTCTGCTAATATATGTATCCATTTATGCAGATTACTTTAAAGTCCTTAGTTCAATTTGATAACACTACCGATTAATCACTTTACTTTTTAGAAAAAATTGAACCTGTGTTGACTACCAATTATGATTTTACTAACCTTCTACAAAAATAGGAACAAATCCTCCCATGAGTAGTGTTTCACTTCAAGTAGTTCAATGAATATCCCACTATGATTGTAACAAGGTCACCATGCCAAGTGTTTTCCCATGATTACTTAAGATTCACATTACACTTATGTCTGAAGACTACTGTTGCACAAATTTCATCGTAAGTATAATTTGTTTGTCAGCAAGCCTCAGTCCAGCCCACAAACAGTTGGCCAAAACTCTCAAGCCCAGCCTGGTTTTAGTTGGCCTATACTTCTAAGATTGGCCTAAGTTAAGCCGGTCCACTTCCATTTCGGTCCCATTTAGGCCAGCTCAACTCAACCAGTGTTACAGCCGCTCGACTCCTTTCAAGACAATATATAGCCATTAACTAGGCCCGACTAAAGGCGATCTGTCTTTTTCCAAGCTCCATCTTATCCTACCATTGACCAATCCTAAGCAGCCTATCTCTTCTTCCTATCACTGGCTTGGCACATCATTTCTGACCATGTCTGTGATGCCCCACCCCGAGACCCACATTAGTAAAGAGAATTACTAAGTAATCCTGTCTACTAATGCAGAGAATAGGGTTGGTTAAGGGCGACCCTCGTGATAATGCATTAGCAAAGAGCTAAGTATGTCAAAAAAAATTTCCCATTACCCCGTATATGATAGACACACTTAGTCCTTAACTAATACGATACCATGGTGGTTTAGGATCGATTCAGAATAAATGCAATATACAAAAAAATATAAACAGTCATAGAACAGCAAACCCAGATCAGAGTATACATACATTTCCACACATCATACATAATACAACATACATAAGTAGCATGAACTACAAAGTATACATACACAACCATCCCACAAAATAATAGGTGCAATATCCAAGTATGAACAAAGCGGTCCAAACAAACGCAAGCTAACAGATCCAAGGACTGAGCTAAATCCATACCTAACCTGCAAACCGGTCTGACCTGAGAAACAAATACATGGGTCAGGTAGGCTAGAACTTATCATTAGTAAAGATAATAGTAATAGGAGGAAAGAGAGAACCATTCCGTTGTTGACAACGGAATGATATAAGTATCATCAAATCATATTTAAGGGGAGACATCTATGGGTTCATCGTGATTTCATAAGAGAATTCAATTAGTTATCTAACTATGGTTCATCTTCTATGGTTATATAAGTGAAATAGGCAAGGATTTGAACCATATAAATAATTATCATAAAAGGTCTAAAACCTTATAAATTCATCATAATAGAACTCAAAGAGTTCAAAACATCATATTAGAAATTGCCATAAAACCATCAATATATGTAAGCCTTCATCTTACTCAAGGCTATAGTAAACTTCCTCATAAAAAGGTGAAATCAAAACGTCTAAAATTTCATGGAAAACTACACGTGCTTACATCATGACTAGTGTTGATATTTGGTACCATAAACATCGTGATGACTTGAGTCAAGTAACATCATAACATCGTGAACATCGTGATGACTATAGTCTATAATATTATAATGACTCTTAGTCACAAAGAACGAGTTAATAACATCATGATGATCGGGGTCCCAACTACAACGTGATGACTCCAATCGAGTACTCGTGGTATATAATACTAGTAAACATCATGAATGTGCCTCAACTTCTCGAATAGGAACCCAATAGGTGTTAAGTACGTCCTATACCATACGTTCGCACCTAACGGTTTACTAGCCGTTAGTTGGTGCCACACTAGTAAAACACCGTAAACATCATGAAAATATATTCTGCCCCATCTCATCGGTGAGTAAATATGATAACCTACCTGTCTCATCTCATTGATGGGTACTAGTGGCATCGTGACTTCTCTTATCTCATCGACAAGTAAGAGCCATCGCAATACATCTCAACATCATAAAATCATCATAAAGTAGCTTACCTCATCTCAACAGCAAGTAAAAAAATAACATCTATATGGTTATTTATAACCATAATTCCAAATATAAATTTTTAGCTCTTAATTCGTCTCAATATTGACCCTGATAACTTCAAAATTATAGAAAGCTCAAAATATAAAACTTATAGCTCTATGTCAAAGCATTCCAAAACAACCAAATTTATTGAATTTGGTTAAGAAATGAAAGGGTTATGGGAAAATCGATTTTCAGGCCTGTGATTGTTGTTGCTATCAATTTGCTCTCGGGACAACAACAGATAAACATGATTTTGATCAAACAAACATCAAAATTACAGAAGACCCAAAACATGAAACTTGTAGTACATGATTTAAACTTTTTATAACAACCTACATTATCAAAACCGGTTAAGAAATGAAGAAGTTATGGCCAATTTCGTTTCAGCTTTAAGCACAGAGCAAATATTGGCTTGCTCTCGGGATAGCAGTAGAAAATTTTGATTTTGACATAGCTAACCTCAAAATTATAGAAAACTTAATACATGAAACTTGTAGTACTTAATTTACGCTTTTTGTAACATCTAAAATTATCAAAATCGGTTAAGAAACAAAGAAGTTATGTCAAATACTGTTTCAGCTTCAAGCATAGAGAAAATATTGGTTTTGCACTCGAGATAGCAGTAGAAAATTTTGATTTTGACATAGCTAACCTCAAAATTACAGAAAACATAACACATGAAAGTTGTTTTACATAATTTAAGCTATCGAGAATATAAAATTATCAAAATCGGTTAAGAAAGGAAGAAGTTATGTCAAATTTCGTTTCAGCTTCAAGCATAAAACAAATATTACTGTAATGATCTTTTTTTCAGCAAGTTCATCGCTGTAAATCATCATTAAAAGCATGAATTCAAACCAGAAAACATGAGGGAACCCTCACCTTAGATATGCAGCAAAGATTAAGTTGAAAAACTTCACCAATTTGAATCAATTTGATGATTTTGAGGCTCCTTTGTTAGCTTCAGCGGCTGAAAATGCTAAAACAAGAACATGCAGTAACAAGGAATTGGTTATAGACAATTCATATCATAAGTTCAAAGCTTTTTGATGAAATTTACATGTTATTGGGTTGAGATTACCTTGTAGATTCTTGTTTTATTGACTATCTTCTTTAATTCGCAATAGATTTGGTGAATTTTGGTTTTAATTGAAGAAAGCCATGATTTTTTTTTTCATTCTTTTTACTGTATGCTTATTTTGAGAAGAGAATGAAAAAGAAAGCTACATATAGTATGATTTCTCAAGGCAGAAGGTTCTAGTGAGAACAAATGGATCTAGTTCTTACCCAATAAGCCCAAGTGTAAATATACTTAGTGAAAAATATTAAGCTATGTTCATTTCTTTCCTATACTAACACTATATAAGCAAATTTTCACATTTTAAAGTGAAATACAATTCTATTCAACCAATATATGTAACCAAAATTATTATTCTAACAAGATAAAATTTATTTTAACAATAAAAATTCATTTTTACAAATAAAACCTTATTTTCAACAACATTTTACAATTTACACAATTTACACTTTTTGTTCTCAAAAACACCATTTTTAACACAGTAATTTACGCAGAAATTGTTGTCTTGACAAATAAAATACAACAAACTATTCTAACTTTATTTACACATCAAACTATTATTTTTATACAATATTCCACCTTTTATATTAATAAAATACAAATTTACTTCATTTATCCCCTTTTTAAAATCAATAAATGGTTAATATTGGCATTAGTTACCAATATTATTGCTTTTACCTAAATAAAATTACAAATTGATTATTTTCACTCCAAATTCTCAAAATAAAGTTTTTAAAACTTTATTTCATCAATTTATATTTATCTCAACAATTTAAATGTTGAAATATATCTCTTGATTAATTTATTAACTCAAATTAACAAAACTTCGATATTTCCATCTTATTTAACCAAATCTCCAAACAATCAAATTTCAAGCCCAATATTTATTCTCAAACACAATATTTACTAAAACAAACAATTTAAACTAAATTTATTTCTCCATTACATTCTATTTACATATTAAATTTTAACTATTGTTATAATTTAATATCACCAGTAATCTCCAATACCAGGGTTGTTACAGACTCCCCCTCTCATAAAAATAGTGTCCTCGCAATTTCTAGAGGAAATATGTATTCAACACACTTTATTTCATCAAATAAAGGAAATTTGAATAGATTAAAATGGAAAATTCTTACCTTCATCATGAGAATATAAGAATCCAGGATACGATCACTCGATGAATTCTCTGGTTTCCCAAGTGCAGTCATTCGAATTATCAGACCATTGAATCTTAACGAGCGGAATGCTCTTGTTGCGAAGGCGTCTAACCTCCGAAGCAAGAGCCCTCATAGAGTACTGCACTAATGATAGATTAGGAGAGAGTTTTAGCTTCTCTAAAGCATGAGAATCGAACACAGAATCTGAATCTCGTAGACGCTTTCGCAACTGAGAGACGTGGAATACGTTGTGAACTTTAGAAAATTGATCGGGAAGTGTTATGCGACATGCAACAGGATAGATACGCTCAGTAATAGGAAATGGTCCAATATAGCATGGTGCCAATTTCCCTCTCTGGCTGAAGCGTATCACTCCCTTCAGAGGAGAAGCTCGAATTTAAACAAGATCGTTGAGACGACCCGACTTTCGACTCCCATAAAATCGCATCATCAATTAAGAAAGAAAGTGATAGAAAGAGAAAAGAAAGAAGAGAAAGAAGAAACAACACTAGAATCTCAACAGCGAAACGAAATAATTATGTTAATAACATAAGTATTACATAATATACAACAGTAATCAGAGTTACATAGCATACACATCACATATACTAGACAGTTATAAACACCTTTCTAGTATTTACAATTCAATACAATCACAACACAGAGAAAACACAACGGAACTATATATCTACAACGCAGAAGCCTCCTGCTCTATTGCTCCTCCATTATTCGTCAAAGCTAACCTGAATCCCTTGACTAGTCGTAAAAATTTGAGTACCCAAGAGTTCAAGAAAACAAAGATAAACTCCGGGTCAGACATGGGTCTGGTGTGAGTAACAGGTTAAAGTTGCTTAACTTTAAAAAAATCTTTTGAAAAGAAAAGTTATCACGTAAGACTTCCCACACATAAATATGGGAAAAGTTTTTACCTTACGCTAACCAAAACATTTGATAGAAAATCCGGTGATATTATAATAGTGTCTAGGGTTTTCAAGTAAAATAAAGAAATAGCTGGAATGCTTACATCTCACGTTCCAACATAGTTGGGCACAACTAATACGTACGACACTTATTGGATTTTTGGATTCCATACAATGGCAGGGCTACTGGGGTACCGCCCTCACAGTACGTGGCCTAGATCACCGTACCGAGGAGTACGCCCACTCCCCTGCAACACAAGGCCGGAACCATTCCTTACTGAATAGTTCCAAACAAGACAACCCCGACAGTTGTTGCAATCAACTGCCCACACAGCCAAATATAAAGGGACTTCTATACAGGGATCAATCTCGCTCTCCAGTGGGAGCTACCCACGAAGCCTTGCTGCACCTCCCCTCTTTTAGCCATTCCCGGTTGATGAGGCTTGAGGCTAGATTACCTTTAAAGAACACATCTCTTAGAATGCTCATCGTCCACCTGACAATGTTCTGAAAGCATTCAATCCATACAAGTTCGTTTCGGATTTGAATGAAACCGAAGGCATCATCTTGTTACATTCATTTTGGAATCACCTTTAGAGTTAACGACGATAACCCTTGCACTCTGAATCTTTATCTTCACTTGAGATTCACGACCTATCGTAAATTTGGATCGATGTGGTCTTCGGATATCCAATTATGGAAACCCGATCCCGGTCTCATCGAAATCCAAAACATGTTTTTTAGGTCCAAGTTATTTTAAAGTTTTAAAACAATTCAATTCAATATTATCTATATACACACAAATAGATAATTCTCAACATCATAATAGATAATCCATATTATCATTCTAAACAGATAATTCATAACATCAACTCAATGCAACCATAGCATCCAAATCACACAACATCATTTATCTCATATCTGAGATCTCAATAATTTAGGGTAATCAGTATCAATCAACATTCATAAGCAATGACTTATTAAATCACCATCCTGTAATTAATTTAAAATGAATTAAATTAATTACTTCTTCCTTAATTAATTTAAATGAATTAAATTAATTACTCATCCATATAAATCTTGCTTACTTATTTCTTAATTAATTATAAATCAGTTAATTAATTCTAAATCAATTAATTAATTATTCTTAACAAATTACCCTAATTAATCATCTTGATTAATTATCCCTTAATTACATTCAAGTAATTAACCTCCAATTTATTTCACAAATTAATTATTCTAAACCAAATTCAGTAATTAACTTGCAATTACTTTATTAATTAATTATAATTAATTACATTAATCCTTAATTAATTACATTAATTAATTTCTTCATGGGTTAATTGTTCTTAATTAATCCATCTTACTTACATCATTAATTATATCAATTAATGGTCTCAAATTATTTTATTTAAGATAACTCCATTAAATTAATTATCAATTATCACTATTGATTAATCATTCTTGATTAATCACATTAAGTAATTAATTGCATTAAATTAATTACATCTCTTTATTATTTTCAAATAACTCAATTATCAAAACCTAAATTAATTATACTAAGTAATTAATTATTAATTACTTACTTAAGTAATTATTCAACATACAAATTACATATTAATTACACAAAGTAATTAATTTCCAAAACTCCTCCATTATCCAAGTATCCTTCAATTAAATTACATCAAGTAATCCATCTTCCTAATTACTTCACTAAGTAATTATCCATTTTTAATTACATTGGTAATTACTTCTCAAATCAACCAGTGATTAAATTAAATTAATTAAACTTAATTAATTAACTTAATTAACAAAAAATAACTTAATTAATTACAATCAATAATTAATTTTCTTAATTACTTTCATTAAGTAATTACACTTAAACAAGTCTCAATTGATTATTTTTGAATTAATTAATCCAATTAATCATTAAAATTTATTACATTAATTAATTATAAAATAATATTAAGTTAATGACCTTCATTAACCAATAACAAAACTTTAATTACTTTTCTAAAGTAATTAACTGAGATTAATCAATATTTTAATCATCTATAAAATTCATTAATTAACCTCTAATTATTTAGTTAATCAAGTGGCAATTAAATCTTAATTCATTTTTAATTACTTGATTAATAAATTCAAATCATTAATTAAATTAACTCAAATATTATTTAATTGATTGATTTCTTAACTACAATTTAATCAAGTTTACTTAACTTACTTAATCCTTTAGTTAATTAAATAAAACCTTAATTATTTAATTAATTAACCCAAATTATTAATTAATTAAATTAATTAATTACAAAACTTAATTACCTTGATTAATTAATAAATCATTAAGTTCAAATCAACTTAATGATTATCATTAATCTCATTAATGATTTAATTATCATTATCAAAGTAATTTAAAAATAATTTGGTTTTAAATTTTCTCTAAATTCCATTTAAATTAAAATTAAAATTAAAATTAAAATGAAATCAAATTTAAACAAGATTCAATTATTTAACACTTTTTTATTTCATATTAAAGAATTACTTAAGGTATTTTATAAATAGTTTAGCCCATAATCAATTTAAATAAATTTAAATTATACTTTAAATATATTCAAGTGATTTTGAAACATTTAAATTCAAAATCTTATTTCATTTCATACTAGAATTCAAATCACGCTTCAGATTCAGATTCAAAAACTTAAATTTAAAATCCTGTTTTAAATTTCATTTCAGATTTATAAAACATATGTTATAAAATACTAAAATATTCAAGCTTAATTATAACATTAGAATTTATAAACTTATTCCTTTTTGAAAACTTTCGGATTCAAATTTCAAATTTGAATTCAGGATTTCAAATCCAGATTTTGACTTAAATTTAAATTCTTGTTTTAAAATCTCATTTCAGATTTTAACCACCTCATTAAAAATACTGTAAACAAGTTCAGTTGTTAAACTTTTCATTGTATAAAATTTATTTATTTTGAAAACAAGAATTCAAATTCATTTTGAATTCATAATTTAAACTTGGTTTGAACCTTTCTTTAAATCTTGCTTTGCTTTTTTTTATGTTAAATTTAGTTTAAAATTAAAACCTGCACACTGTCAGGTTTCAATTAAACTTGAAACAAAGCATACTCAAGCACACTCTGCTTTACTCCGAGTCCTGCCCTATATTACTTCGAGTAAAAACTTCGAAATACTCGAGTGAATCCCGAGAACATTTCACCCATCCCAAAACCCACCTCACCAGCAAATAGAAGTGCACGTGCACCGTGACGCCGATCAACCCTGGCACCTCACCAAACCTCCATCTCATCGGCAACCACCCCCTCATCAACTTACGTCCACCAGTTCGTCTCCGTTCACCTGAAATAAAAAAATCCAGTTCCCACTCCAAACCTGGAAACATGGAACTCCTCAAAGCTCAAACCTGTCAACGGTCCAAACTCCAACCCCTAACCACCGTACAAGCTGCAACTCCGACCATAGCTTTGATAGTTCACCAGCTTCCATCACCCAAAATTCAACTGTACTCGATCAGCAAGTGAAGCCGAGACGATTTAATTTGTCGAGCAAACCAAAACTAGGGTTGAATACTTAGATCCTCCACCGCTGCTACCCCAGTCATCTACACATCCAACCAATATTTTTTTCCCGATTCTCAAATCACATTTCTACCTCTATGAAGAATCCCAACCCTCCAGAACAAGTGAATCACCAGGAAAGAAACAAGACCCCATTTCTGGTAAAAACAGTAATGTACATCCATACTCAAGCTAAAAACTTTGTTTTTAGTGTTAAAAATCAAGATTTTTGATTAAGTTTTCAAGTTTTATACTTAAATCGGTGAATTGCTATGTTTGCAAATTAACATAAATCAATCTAGCACTGTTCTTGGAGGTTTCCAGAGCAAGTTTAATTTTATTTTTACTTAATTAAATTTTTAAGCTTAAACTTATGATCTCCCAAACAATTTTTGTTTGTATCACGATTCATAACAATGCTTAGATCATAAGATAGGGGATTTAAAACAAAAATACTGGACTTAAATATGGGAACAGAGGCATTACAGACATTAGCATCCATGCACACATCATTCACCCATATATATACATACATGCAATCTTACATTCAGAGAAAATCAAACAACTAGAATCATACTAAATTCGGCAACCAGAATCCTATTTAATTTATTTTTTATTTTTTTTAAAAAAATGTTACGCACCAGAAACTTGAAGAACAGAGCCTTCTTTTGTTTTGAAAACAGCTTTTGAGTTTTTTTTTAAAAAAAAAATTGAGATGCTGCCATTTGCTTTCTGACCAAAACTTTATGCATGCAGGCTTCCAGGTTGCTTGCATTTGAACTCTGACCAAAACCATATGCATGCTAGTGATATTCCAGAGATGAAAATGTAGGTTGATTCCTTTGATTTTTGAAAATGCAGACATTAGATTTTCAAATTGAACTACAGGTTGTTTTTATTTTTTGGAAAATAGAGTTGAGTTGCTTGAGAATTTAATTGCTTGTCTCGGGTTTGAAAGGAAATGAAGGGTTTGATTTGAGAAAATTGATCTCAGTTTTGAATGAGGAGATTTTCAAATTTGGAGAAGATACAGGTTTTGATTCTGTTTTTCTTTTGAGGAGTGAATTTCAGATTTGCTTAAGTTTTCCCTAGCTTAGAATAAAAGATAGGAAAAAGAGAATGAAGGGAAAAGAATATGTTTAAGGACTGAAATTAATTAGCAAAATAAAAGAAAACGATCAAAATTGAATGACACTTGTCATATTGTTTAATTCACTACTTAACACATGTAGTTTGATTTGTTAATAGTTAACACTTATCTTTATTTGATTAAGTTATATTTTTAAATGTTTTAAAAAAAAGTTTTCTTTAATTCATTTTATGTTTGAATGAATATATATGATTTTATTATTTTAAGAAAATGTAAATAAAACAATTTATAAAACTCATACAAATATTTTAAAGAATCTATTTATTTGAATTCATAATAAAATTCCAAATTCATATTAAACCTTTGAAATCCAATTTAATATCAATTTATTCAATTTAAAATGATAATGCTATTTTCTTATTTTAATTCCTTTTTATATTTATGCGAAAATAATACATTTACTATTATAGCTTGAAAATAACAATTTAACAAATTTTATATGATTTATAAACAAATCATTTTATTAATAAATAAATTTAAACCATATGCTATTTGTATTTTAAACTTATATAAAATACTTCCAAATCATATTAATCAAATAATATTTAAAAAGAAATAAAATCAACTTTTATTTAAAATAAAAATAAAAATTAAGCTAAGATGAATTTTATATAATATAACATTTATTATTAATATTACAAACCATATAATCACTAATTTAAATAGATTTTTAAAAGCTTAATATTAATTTAAAACATAATTTCCTAATTACTCAATATTTTATTAGAATTTAAAAGCAAACTTTATTTATTTATTAAATTCCAAAACAAAGATAAACTATAATATATATGTACAAATATATATATATATATACACATTATAATTTAAAACATTTATTTTAGCCTTTAGAAGGTAAATCACTAATTAAAAATTTATTTATTCTGATTATTATACCAAATTATATTATTAATCAATATTGTCAATATCAATTTAATTTTATATAAAGATTAATAAATTGATATTGTCAAAATTTTCGGGATATCACAATCGCCCACTGAGAACTCTAGAGACCTCCATACGGTTGTCCGCGTAAGATTTCTGTCGGCTCTGAGACTCTTTCATTCTCTCTCGGAGAAGATGGATCTTCTCAGATGATTCTCGAATAGACTCAGGGCCAAGAATGAGCTTTTCTCCGATTTAAGCCAACATGATGAGAATGACACGGCCTTCCATATAAGGCTTCAAAAGGAGCCATGCCGATAGAAGATTGGTATCTATTATTATAAGCAAACTCAACTTGAGGAAGATGATCCTCCCAACTACCACCAAAATCCAAGATACAAGCACGAAGTAGATCTTCCAAGATACGATTCACCCGTTTAGTCTGTCCATCAGACTGTGGGTGATATGTTGTGCTAAGATTAATCTTTGTGCCTAAAGCTTGTTGGACACTCTGCCAGAAGTGACTCATGAAAAGAGGATTATGATCACACACAATAGATGAAGGAACACTATGTAATCGCACAATCTCCTTAATATATAGCTTTTATAAAGAGATGTCATCCTATTAGAATAATAGGAATGAAATGTGCGGACTTGGTGAGACGGTCAACTACAACCCAAATGCAAGAATAACCCAACCTCGAACAAGGTAGGCCGTCAACAAAACAATCGAAATTTGATCCCATTTCCACAACGGACCTCTAAAGGCTGAAGAAGACTGGATGTTAACTGATGCTTGGCCTTAATAAGCTGACAAGTTATGAAATTACCCACATAATTCGCGACATCACGCTTCATGCCTTCCCAATAATAAAAGCAAACGCATATCGGCATACATCTTACTACTGCCGGGGTGAATGGTATACTTATAACGATGACAATCATCTACAATGTCATGTCTAAGTGCTGAATCAAAAGGCACAACAATACGGTTCTTCATACGAAGATAACTGTGAGAATCAATACTGAAATCCATCATCTCATCATCACGAGATTCAGATTCACAAAGACGACTAAGGCACAACGTCTCGAAATCACGTTGCTGAGCCTTGGAAATGCGATCTAATGGAGAAGGTCGAGCTTCCATACAGAATAATAAGACAGGTGAATCGATAGAAGAAGCTCGATCATGAATATCACAATAAGATAAAGTTTCAAGGACATCCCATTCGGCTAACATCATAGAAACAACAGCCGAATGCTTGCGATTAAGCACATCTGCCACACGATTACCCTTCCTCGGGGTATACTGAATATCAAAATCATATGAGGCGAGAAATTCAAGCCAACGCTGCGCCTCATATTAATCTCCTTTTGAGTGAATAGATATTTCAAAGACTTCTGGTCGGTAAAAAGAATGAAGTGCTCTCCCAAAAGATAATGACGCCAAATCTTTAACGTAAAGACAATGGCTGCAAGCTTTAAATCATTGGTAGCGTACTGAACCTCATTGTGCCTAGAAGCGTAGGCAACTACTCGATCTCTCTACATCAAAACAACACTGAGGCCACTATGGCCGTCATCAATATAAACGATAAGACCTTGGTTCCCTTCAGGAACCACAAAGTTGGGAGCACTAGTGAGAAGCTCCTTCAATTTCTAAAAAGAAGCCTCACACTTATCGAACCAAATGAATTGAATGCCTTTCCTCGTAAGCTAGTCAATGGAAGCACGATACGGAAAAAGTCTTTGATGAAACGACGGTAATAACCAGCCAAACCCATAAAACTACGAATCTCATGAACATTCTCAGGCCTCTTCCAACTCTGAATAGCCTCGATCTTAGAAGGATCAACGGAAATACCTTCTAAAGATACAACATGGCCTAAGAACTTCACTTATTTTTCCCAAAAGTGACACTTAGAAAGTTTTGCTTTGAGTTGATGCTTTCGAAGAATACTCAAAACAATTATAAGATGTCGAGCATGGTCCTCTTCAGACTTCTAATATACAAGAATGTCATCAATGAAAACAAGCACAAACTTATCGAGATATTCCTGGAATATTCGATTCATAAGATCGACAAAGTAGGCAGGCGCCTTCGTCAATGTGAATGGCATGACGAGCCACTCATAAGAACAATAGCGAGTGCGGAATGCGGTGAGAGGAATACTATCTTTCATGACTCGGAGCTGATGAAAACTAGTGGCCAGGTCTAACTGTGAAAAGACCTTAGCACCACTCAACTGATCGAATATTTCGTCGATCCTTAGTAAAGGGTAACGATTCTTGATGGTTAACTCATTAAGCTTGCGATAGTCGACGCAATGCCTAAGAGTCCCATCGGATTTTTTCCCAAATACTACTGCGGCTCCCCATGATAAAGAACCAGAACGAATAAAATGCTTGACTTCAAGCTCGAGAAGTTGCTTTTTGAGTTCCTCATTCTCTCGTGTGGACATCCTTGTGGGAGGACGACTAACGGGCTGCGCGTCGGGAATAAGATCGATACGGAACTTAATAGCTCTCTTAGGAGGTAAACCAGAAACGGGCTTGAATAAATTTAAAAAGTCATAAATTATAAGAATACGGGATACATCGTTATTGTTGTCTTGAGAATCAAGGGCAAATAAAGAAGCCATGGAATCACAATTGGAATCACGAAGCGAAAGAGATAACTGATTAGAAGAATCAGGATGTCGAATATATAAGACTCGCTCCAAACATAAAATCCTGGCATTGTATCGAACTAGCCAGTCCATTCCCAATATCATATCAAATCCAAGAAAAGGAATAACGTGCAGATTCGCATGGAAAGAAAAGCCGCAAATCGAAAACTCAACATCATCACAAAGCAAGCTAAGAGTTGCAGATCCTCTGATAGGATTCACAATCCGTAAAGAAGTAAGCATATAAGAAACATCTAATTGCAAAGCATCAACGAGTTCCTTCGATACGAATGAGGGAGATGCACCCGTATCGAAAAGCAGTTGAATATAACGATCATGGAATAAAATAGAGTCCCCTAGAATGGAAGGAAAAGTACCTCGAGGCTGAGAAACATCTCTAGAAGTAGTAGCCACACTAAGATGACCCTGACGAGAAACCTTCTCCTTTTTAGGACAAGCTGAAACCAAATGTCCCTCCTTCTTACATAAAGACAACTCTTAGGCTTAGGACACTCTCTCAATGGATGGTCAGGAGCACCATAATTGAAGCATGCAAAAGGCTAAGTTGAAGGAGTAGACTGAGACTGAGACAAAGATCCCCTCTGCTTTTTTTTCTTACTCGGATGGTACGACTTCGACTTGCGAAAAAACTTCTTCTTATTCGGGTTTCCCCGAACATTACCCTCATCATCACTATCTTTCTCCTTCTTGACCGCTTCAAGCTGAAGGGCCGCATCTATAAGCTTTTCAAAGGTGAGCTCAAGGCGGAGCATGAGGGACTTCTTCAGATAATTCTTAAGCCCGGAGATGAACTTAAGATTCTTCTTATAAGGAGTAGAGATGTGCTCGAGACCATATTTAGACAAGGCTTCAAAGGTTGCAACATATTCAAAAACGGTCTACTTTCCTTGTTTAAAATCAAGGAAACATCGAGTAAGAATAGCCTTCTCGGATTCTAGAACAAACTTGAGTTCGAATCTCTCATAGAACTAATCCCACTCTAGAGTGGACTCATCAATCTCAATAATAAGTAGATCATAGCAATGTAAAGCTCGTTCTTGCAATATACTAGATGCTACAAGGACTCTGTGATGACTAGAGTTCTCCATATGACTAAAGATACGTTCACAAGAACTGAGGCATGCCTCAACATCTAAAACCGTCTCGGTGCCTTTAAAAATCTTGCCACCAAGATGTGTGAAGTCGCTACACATGCGCGCAAACATGGATTTGCACGAAGGAGAAGAATGAGCTAGAGCAGGAAGCTGAGTGCTCCGAATAAACTCAAGGATCTGGTTGGTAGACATATATACGCCTTCAGGACGAGAACCACTAGACGGTACTGCCGTCAAAGAGCGTCCTCTACCTCTACTCGACATAGCTAAAAGATAAGATAGGGTTATTCATAGGATAAATAAGTATATTAGCAATTGAAGTGCAGAAGTTAAGGAATACTATGGGATATAATTAACATTCCTAGACATATTCCTTTATGTCTACCCCAAAGGAATTATAAAGGGACACGAATCGAAACAAGGATGGGACAAGGCAAGGTCAAGGTGAAACCGATCATGATTAAGCAATGATGTATATAGATGTATTATATCTGACGTATGGTATCTCATATACTGTTCTGTATATATTACGTTATATTCTAAAACAATGCTCTGATACCAAGATGTGATGCCCCACCCCGAGATCCACATTAGTAAAGAGAATTACGAAGTAATCCTGTTTACCAATGCAGAGAATAGGGCTGGTTGAGGGCGACCCTCATGATAATGCATTAGCTAAGAGCTAAGTATGTCAATTTTTTTTCCCATTACCTCATATAGTCGACACACTTAGTCCTTAACTAATACGATACCATAGCGGTTTAGGACCATTTTAGAGTGAATGCAATATATAAAAAAAAAATATAAACAGTCATAGAACAGCAAACCCAGATCAGAGTATACATACATCTCCATACATCATACATAATACAACATACATAAATAGATGAACTACAAAGTATACATGCACAACCATCCCATAAAATAATAGGTACAATGTCCAAGTCCGAACAAAGCGGTCCAAACAAAAGCAAGCTATCTGATTCAACAAGTAAGCTAAATCCATACCTAAACTTCAATTCGGTCTGACCCGAGTAGTCAATACACAGGCCAGGTAGGCTAGGTCTTATCATTAGTAAAGATAACAGTAATAGGAAGAAAGAGAGAACTATTCTGTTGTTGACAACGGAATGATAAATGTATCATCAAATTGTCTCTAAGGTAAGATATTTACGGGTTCATCGTGATTTCATAAGGAAATTCAATTGGTTATCTAACTATGGTTCATATTCTATAGTTATATAAGTGAAATAGGCAAGGATTTGAACCATATAAATAATTATCATAAAACGGTCTAAAACCTTATAAATTCATCATAATAGAACTCAAAGAGTTCAAAACATCATATTAGAAATCACCATAAAACCATCAATACTTGTAAGCCTTCATCTTACTCAAGGCTATAATAAACTTCCTCATATAAAGGTGAAATCAAAACATCTAAAATTTCATGGAAAGCTGTACGTGCTTACATTATGACTAGTACTAATATTTGGTACCATAAACATCGTGATGACTGGAGTCAAGTTACATCGTGAACGTCGAGATGACTATAGTCTATAATATCATAATGACTCTCAGCCACAAAGACCCGAGTTAATAACATCGTGATGATCAGTGTCGCAACTATAACATGATAACTCCAATCTAGTACTCGTGGTCTATAGTACTAGTAAACATCATGAATGTGTCTCAACTTCTCGGATAGGAACTCGATAGGTGTTAATGTATGTCACATACCGTACGTTCTCACCTAATGCTTTGCTAGTCATTAGTTGGTGCCACACTAGTAAAACACCATAACATCATGAAAATATATTCTACCTCATCTCATCAACGAGTAAATACAATACCCTACCCGTCTTATCTTATTGACGGGTACTAGTGGTATCGTGACTTGTCTCATCTCATCGACAAGTAAAAGTCATCATAATACATCTCAACATCATAAAATCATCATAAAGTAGCTTACCTCATCTCATCGGCAAGTAAAAAGATAACATCTAGATGGTTATTTATAACCATAATTCTAAATAGAAATTTCTGGCTCTTAATTCGTCTCAATTTTGACCCGGATAACTTCAAAATTATAGAAAGCTCAAAATATGAAACTTATATCTCTATGTCTAAGCTTTATAGAACATCCAAATTTATTTAATTTGGTTAAGAAATGAAGGAGATATGGCCAAAACAATTTTCAGGTCTGTGATTGTTGTTGCTGTCGATTTGCTCTCGTAACAGCAATAAACAAGCACGATTTGATCAAGTAAACATCAAAATTACAGAAAACAAAAACATGAAACTTATAATACATGATTTATGCTTTCCGTAACATCTAACATTATCAAAATTGGTTAAGAAACGAAGAAGTTATGGTCAATTTCGCTTCAGCTTTAAGCACAGAGTAAATAAGTGTTTTGCTCTTGGGATAGCAGTAGAAAATTTTAATTTTGACATAGCTAACCTCAAAATTGCAGAAAACTTAATACATGAAAGTTGTACTACATAATATAATCTTTTAGGAACATCCAAAATTATCAAAATAGGTTAAGAAACGAAGAAGTTATCTCCAATTACATTTCAGCGTCAAGCATAGAGCAAATATTGGTTTTGCTCTTGGGGTAGCAGTAGAAAAAGTTGATATTGACATAGCTAACCTCAAAATTACAGAAAATTTAATACATGAAAATGGTAGTACATAATTTAAGCTTTTTGGTGCATCCAAAATAATCAAAATCGGTTAAGAAATGAAGAGGTTATGTCAAATTTCGTTTCAACTTCAAGCACAGAGCAAATATTGGTTTTGCTCTCGGGATAGTAGTATAAAATTTTGATTTTAACATATCTAACCTAAAATTACAGAAAATTTAATAGATGAAAGTTTTATTACATAATTTAGCTTTCCAAAACATCCAAAATTATCAAAATCGGTTAAGAAACGAAGAAGTTATGTCAAATTTCGTTTCAGCTTCAAGCACGGAGCAAATATTGGTTTTGCTCTCGGGATAGCAGTAGAGAAATTTGATTTTGACATAGCTAACATCAAAATTATAGAACAATTATCCATGAAAGTTGTAGTTCATAATTTAAGTTTTCCAGAACATCCCAAGTTATCAAAATTGGTTAAGAAACGAAGAAGTTATGTCAAAATTCGTTTCAGCTTCAAGCACAGAGCAAATATTGGTTTTGCTCTCGAGATAGCATTAGAAAATTTTGATTTTGACATAGCTAACCTCATAATTATAGAAAACTTAATGCATGAAAGTTGTAGTAAATAATTTAAGCTTTTCGGAACATCCAAAATTATCATAATAGGTTAAGGAACGAAGAAGTTATGTCAAATTTCGTTTCAACTTCAAGCGCAAACAAATATTACTGTAATGATCTTTTTTCAGCAAGTTCACCACTGCAAATCATCATTAAATGCATGAATTCAAACCAGAAAACATGAGGGAAACCTGATCTTAGATATGCAGCAAAGATTTGGTTGAATAACTTCACCAATTTGGATCATTTGATGATTTTGAGGCTCCTTTGTTAGCTTCAGCAGTTGAAAATACTAAAACAAGAACATGCAGCAACAAGGAATTGGTTATAGACAATTCATATCATAAGTTCAAACCTTTGATGAAATTTACATAGTATCGCGTAGAGATTACCTTGTAGATTCTTGTTTTATTGATTATCTTCTTTAATTTGCAACAAATTTGGTGAATTTTGGTTTTAATTGGAGAAAGCCATGATTTTTTCTTTCTTTTTACTGTATGCTTATTTTGAGAAGAGAATGAAAAAGAAAGCTAAGTACAGGATGATTTCTCAAGGCAGAAGGTTTTAGTGAGGACTATTGATCTAGTTCTTACCCGATAAGCCCAAGTGTAAATATACTGTGAAAAATATTAAGCTATGTTCATTTCTTTCCTATATTAACATTATATAAGCAAATTTTCACATTTTAAAGTGAAATACAATTCTATTCAACCAATATATGAAACCAAAATTATTATTCTAACAAGACAATATTTACTTTAACAATAGAAAGTCATTTCTACAAATAAAACCTTATTTTCAACAATATTTTACAATTTACACTTTTTATTCTCGTAAAACACCATTTTTAGCATAACAATAAAATTGTTGTCTTGACAAATAAAATAAAACAACCATTCTAACTTTATTTACACATAAAAATATTATTTTTAAACAATATTCCACCTTTTATATAAATAAAATACAAATTTTACTTCATTTATCCCCCTTTTAAAATCAATAAATGGTTAATATTGGGATTGATACCAATATTATTGCATTTACCCAGATAAAGTTACAAATTGATTATTTTCACTCCAAGTTCTCAAAATAAAGTTTTTAAAACTTTATTTTCATCAATTTATATTTATGTCAACAATTTAAATAATGTTGAAATATATCTCTTGATTAATTTATTAACTCAAATTAACAAAACTCTAATATTTCCATCTTATTTAACCAAATCTCCTAACAATCAAATTTCAAGCCCAATATTTATTCTCAAACACATTGTTTATTAAAAACAAACAATTTAAACCAAATTTATTTCTCTATTACATTTGATTTACCATATTAAATTATAACTATCGTTATAATTTAATATCACTAGTAATCTTCAATACCAAGGTTGTTACAATGTCCTTAGCATTTTTAGTTTCTCTTTGTAACCTTGGGCAACAAGTATCAACCGTCACTATGCATGAGAAGTTTCTCTCCCATTTGGCACTTAGAGATGCAAAAGTAAACGACAAATATTACAGCCAACTGTACTAGGTACTATTGCATATTTTCCAAAAGCATGCCTTCTCCTATAGCAAGCCCACTTTCACAATCCAATAAACATGCTAAGTACAAAGATACAGCTGGCATGCTTCTCAGCCACATGTTCATAACACCATTACAGTTGTTCTCCCAAAACCCATGTGACCGATCAATAGCAAGGATGGTTCCCACCTGTTGTATTATGTAATCATAGCAATCCACTGTCCATATCAGCTGCTACAAATACCACATACCATATAACAACAAAGTGGTTGAATTCCATTGATTTCTCAGCTCATAGTTAATATTTCGAACAAACTAAAACACCAAGATTTTGAGATTGGAACCTTTTTAGTGTCAAATGCTTAATTTCTTATTATTCTCTTCTAATTTCTTATAATTATAAGAGATCAACATAGTAAGAGATCTTTAAACTGGACGTAGGAAAGCTTGGCTGAATCACCCTATATCTTTGTCTTATTTATTTAATTTCTTATTTTATTCATTATTTTACATTTTAAGCCTAATCGGCAGCACATAGACTTTGCTAATATAAATGCATTAGTCTAATTCCATGATTGAAAAAAAATAGTCAATATTTTGGCACAAGAAGGAAATCCTGCCCTAAAAGCTCTCACCTTTCTTCACTTTTTCTCCTTTACAAAAATTTGTTCTAAGTTGTCGCCATGTATCTATATGGTGACAATTAAGGTAACAACTCAGTGAATGTGGAACTAACAGTAACACTATCACCGGTGCCAATTGACCCATCCCCGGACTTAGCAACGACATGTAGCGAAGTGTGCTGTAGGCATCAACTAATGTAGGAACTCTAGTCCACAACGTGAATGATATGAGGATGAGGTTGGATGCTCAGACAGCAACCCTGAACATCATTATTCCAGCTACTTCGATTAACAAATTGACTCCTCTCCAACCTACCATCCCTAGCGCTAACAACCTCATGAACACGACCTCCAAGAGATTGCTACTTGAAAACTCGACCGGGAAACCCAAATGCACTATAGAAGGCATTCCATGTGTCGGTCAAGTCACATTATTGACATTAACCTAAAAATAGTTGTGCTTAGTGAACCAAGAAATCATTATTCCCCTTTAGCGAAACAGCCACCTACTTTCGAGCATCTTTGGGCAGTATACAAGGTTCAAGATTTGAGGTTGGAGAATCTTAGTGGTGGTGCTCACACTACTAGTAGAGAGAATGGGGGCCCCTCGGCATATTCCTAGTCCTTTATGGGTGTGGCCATGCGCAGATCAAGAGAAGGGCGAGCCAAGCATTCATGGTAGCTCTCCTTGTAAAAGGAGAGGAAGCCTCCTACCCTAACTCACCATCACTACCATCACTTCCCATCTCATCCCCATCGCTGGTCTCCTACTTCATAAAGACGTCGGCTGATCCCATAACCAGTCGTAAGCCAAACCCTTCTGTAATTGGTCAATGTTGTCCTCTAGGAGGAAATGAATCATCTTTACCGTCAGCTCAATGGTGTACGAGCTCAAAATGCTAGGGTTGAAGCTTTTCCAATGAAGGAATGTAGAGTTTTTTCCAGAGATCCCTTGAACATTTACATCAATGCCTCCTATTGACAAGTATGGTAGGAGTATTGATCCATTAGATAACATCACTGCATTCAACTCCCTAACCCATGCCGACCAACTTTTGGGTTTAGTAAAGTGCTTACTCTTCCCCTCCACTCTCACAAGACCGGCCTTACGCTAGTTCCTATATCTGCAAAAGGGTAGCATCCATTATTAGGCCTAGTAATATGAAAATATTAAGACTAGGTTCTTTCCTTCAAGATCCACGTCACTATGGTTGATAGTGTTAGGGGTATGCCCAAGGGTTTATTATATAATTTGTTACATATATCTAACTAGATTATCAATCTTTTTTGAAATAAAAGGTGTTTTCATTCTATTATATACTTGATATAATATGTTACCTTAGTTCATTTAATTGAAAGTATGTTTAATAGAAAATCCATAAATGGTTTGTCCTGTGATAGTAGTTACAATGCATTATAACCATGAATGCTTTATCACAATAAGATAAATACACTATTTTAAACATTCCTAGTCAAGAAGTATCAAGATTGGATATTGATGCATCCGTTGAGGCGAATACGTGACGCTTTCCAAATGTTGGGCAGTGTACTAGTCGTAACTGTTGGAGGAACCAAGAGGTTATGTACTGATAGTATTGCATAACTATGGAATGACTCACTCAATAGTTTTTTGTTGCTTAACGTAACTAAGGTCAAATAGAAAATATCGTTGTGACAAAATTATAGGTTCCCCTGATTTGAGAATACCGTTGATCTTCAATATGTAAGATCTGCTTTAATTATTGTTAATTCATGGCATGATGATCATCAAAACGGCTATAGTTGCATCATTTGGAAGCATTAGAAGCAAAACGTTATTCAAGGGTGGAATTGTCTCCTCAGTTATATGAAGTTAGTATCATAGTTACTGAAGTCAACTCAAAGTTAAATCTTTGGCCAGAGTAGTATGTTAATAAAATTGTTATTATTGAACCAATGACATTGTGTTCATGTTATAGAGTTGAATATGGATTATATTGGAATATTGACTGCTACCAAATTTCATAAGTCCAAAGTGATATAGTTTTGATGAAGAGAATTCGTGTAAATAATTTCCACACTCGAGTAATAATAAACAAAGTAAATTAGATTTTACCAAAACCAAGTAACCAATAAATTTAGCCGAAATGTCACACCACCTGTTAATTGACATGTGAACATCATTATTTGAATAGTCTGATATTAATCGCTAACCAAATTTACACCTAAAGGGTCATACAAATGAAACGTTAAATGCTCCTCTGAATATTTTATTAATTTGTAATTGTTATAAATTACTTAGATTAATTAATATTTATGAAATACTAATTATAAAATTTTATTTAATGTGTTAAATAATATTATTAAATATGTTTATAATAATTATTATAAATATACTAATTAATATATGATATCAATACACGTTTAAATTGGATTTAAATGCAGTAAATATTGATTGGTCTAAAAATTGGACTTAAAGCCTATATAGGGCAAGGGTATTTTAGCTATGGTATGACTAGGTGAGTGCAACCATATGATGGCAAGGAGGTTTGGGTTTTGACATGAAATGAGGGAGAGAATGAGTAAGAGCAATAAGAGGATCTAGATCCTATTTTATATTTGCATTCTCTCCTCTATAAAAGCATCATAACCCACTCATTTTGTGATGATCCGGAAACTTAATAATCTGTATTGATAATTAAATTGATTTGATAATTTTCTTTTATAATTGAAATTTAAATTGCCAAAAAGCAAATAATATTTAATTGGTAAATTTTATCTTTTGAAAGCTAATAAAATGTTTTCTATTTATAATGTATATATATTTATATATATTGTAAATAGAAAAGCTTTGGTTTGTATTTAACAAATAAAATCATGTTTTCAAATTCTATTATATATTTTTGCAATTTGAAAATTATGATTAAATTTAATATAAAACATTTCAAAGATTATTTAAATAAATAACCATATAGTTTTAAAATATTTAAGGAAAATGTTCAATTGTTTACAAATATATCTTAGCTTAAGTTTAAATACAAAAAAAATTAACAAAAAAAAAGTTTTATTTTATTTTCTTTTTAAATATTGCTTAATAAATATGATTTGTACTTATAGATATAAAAGTTTGAAATACAATTCAAAATGAATAAAACAAATGATATATTAATTCATTTAAGTAAAATAAATAATTTATAAATAATGAGATAGTCTCTTTTATAAATTATTTAAATTGGCAAAATTATTATTTTCAAACAATGTTAATAATGTATTATTTCTATATATATATATAAATAGATTTTTAAAAGAAAATAGAATTGTTATTTTCAAATTAAATGTGTTGTTATATATGTATATATCTAAGTTGATTTTAATTGGATTTTAAAATTTAATTTAAATTTGAATTTGGATTTAATTTTGAAATTCAAAAGTTAGATATTTCAAAATATTTTGGATTTTAAAAATATATGTATAAGCTTTTATTTATATAAAATTGGTTTTATTTTCTTTAAAGTAATATATATATATATATATATGTATACACACACACATACATACATTTACATAAGAATTTATAAATTAAGTATAAAGCTTATTATTAATATTTAAAAAAAATAAAAATCACATGATTACAAGTCTAATTAAATCAAGAGACAATAGTAACAAGTGTTAAATAATAAACAATGCAAATGAAAAATGTTAAGATGTTAAATAAGTGTCATCTTAAATTTTCATTTTTCTTTTATTTTAAATTAATCACATTTTCACTTACATAAACACTTTGTTCCTTCCCTTCATTTTCTTTTCTATCTTTCTCTATTCATAGCTAAGAGATAAACTCAAACCATATACTCCAAAACAAATCTGTAACCCACACTTCTAAAACCAGAAATCAATTCAATAACCTGTTATTATTTTCAAAAATCAAAACCAAAGCCTGCACTTTCTTCAACCTGAGTTTTAAATAAAAGCAAGCTCAAGAAGAAATCAAGGCAGTTTCATCCCTGTTCCAAATTGTAGTCATCTCTACAACAAATTTTCAGATCCGAACTTTCAAGTTTATAAATCAAAGCACATTCTTCAGCATTCCAGTTTTAATAAGGAGCAACAACTCAAGTTTTTAAATCAAAATTTGTTTCAGAGGCTCTGTTCATCACCTTTTACTGGTGAGTAACATTCTTTAAAAAAAAATTAAGTATTGGTAAATCTAGTTGCATGTGAAATTACTAAAATAAGTATGTTTGCGTGTACGTATATTGCTGAATTTTCTGTGCATATTTGGATGTATGATGTGTGCATGCCTGTTAACGCCTATAATATCTCTGTTCCCAGTTTCAAGCTCAAGTTTTGATTTAAAATTCTCTATCTCTTAATCTAGTCTTTGTTAGGATTCAAGTTACAAACAAATTTTTTTGTTTAATATAGAGTAGGTTTTAAAATTTTATTTAAGTTAAAATAAATTTAAATTTGCTTTGAAAAACCAAAAGAACAGTAAAGCTTGAGTTTTGTGGAAATGTCAAGCATCTTAATTTATCAATCCAGGAATATAAACTGAATCCTTAATCAAAAACATGATTTTTAAAAATAAAATCATAAATTTTAGTAATGAATTGAGGGAGTAGTTCGAATTTGTTTAGATTTTCAGTATTGGGTGGTTTCTGGTGATCTAGATGCTCGGCGAGGTCGTGGTCCTCACTGGAGGTAGTAGGATGATGGGTGAGATCGGCAAAAATGTCAAAAAGGTGTACCAGTCACCGTGGTGGCGATGGTGATTAGATTTGTTTTTAAACCCTAGTTTTAGGCTGGTCGAAAAAGTGTTCATCCCATCGCCTCTAGTGGATCGAGTTCCACCAAATTGTGGGGAATGATAGCGGGGAGGTCGGCGAAGGTGTAACTGGAGGCGTGGGCGCTCCGATGATCGGCATTGGGAGTTCGAGGGTTTTTCAGGCTGAGTTTTTGTTCTAGGTTGGTGCTAGGATGCTCGATTTTGATTGTGAGCTTGTGTTGGGGTTCTGGTGGTCTGATTCTGGTGCGAGGATGATCCTCAACATGAGGAAGGCATCGTGGATGGTCGAAAGTGGCTGCATCTTCGATGCATGTGCATGGCGGGGGTTTTTGTGTCAGAGTTATTAGCTTGTGGTTTTCTCGAAGGAAGGTTCGGGAAAATGGTGAGGAGACTCGAGTTGAGACTCAAGATGAACGTGAGTAATATTAGTCTCAATTTTAGACTTATAAACTTTTAAAAAAAAAATTAAAAAAAATGAAAGATGTGGTTTTTCTCAGGTATGTGCTTGAGCATCCATCGGGTTGAACCTAAAGCAACATATTAAAACAGATTTTGTTTAGAAGTTTTAAAAGGGACAAGATTTTGAATTTAAATAAATTGGTTTAAAACTCTTATAAATCTCTTTTATATAAGATAAGTGTTTTCTTTAACATTGTTTATGAGGTTTGTAAACTGTTTTTAAATTTTATTAAAGTTAAATTTGTAATCATTTTAAAACTTAAATTTGAAATGAAATTTAAAGGTAAATTTAAAAGTAAAATGTTTCAAATGCATTTGCAAATGATAATCAAGTCATTGATAAGGATAATGTTTTTATTTTAAAGTTAATTAAGATTTAATGATTTGTGATTCATTGAATTAATAAGGTAATTAAAGGGTAATTAATTAATTTAATTAATTAATGATTTAGTATTAATTAATTAAGTAATTAAGGATTGTAAGTTGATTAATTAATTAAGTAATTAAGGGGCCGTTTGGATGACAATAAATAAGTTGCTTTTTTGCTTATATAATGCAAAAGTTAAAAACTCAATATGGATAAACAAAATCTACCAACTTTTAAAAGTCACTTTTCAACTTATTGCAAAAGCATTTTTTTTTTGCTTTTCGACTTACATAAGTCGATTTTTTTATATGAAAAAATACTAAAAAATGTATTTTCAAATTTAAAATTTAAAATTTCCAAAATTTCAAATTTAAAGTTTAAAATTTCCAAAATTTCAAATTTCAAAATTTATATATTTCAAATTCAAATTTCAAAATTTTCACATTTCAAAATTTTCAATTTCAAATTTCAATTTCAAAAATTAAAAATTCCAAATTTTCAAATTTCAAACTTTCAAATTTCAAAAATTTTAAATTCTAATTTCGAAATTCAAAATTTCAAAGTTAAATTTTGAAATTTCAAAATTTTGTTCAAATTTTGAAATTTCAAAAATTCAAATTTTCAGAATTCGAATTTCATAATTTCAAAACATCAAATTTCGAAATTTCGAATTTTAAAATTTGAACTTTAAAAATTATAATTCCAAATTTCAAATTTGAATTTTCAAACTAACACTTCCAATTTCAAATTTTCAAATTTCGAAATTTTGATAATTTAAAATTTCAAAATTGAAATTACAAATCTCACAATTTCAAAATTCAAAATTTCAAATTTTCAAAATTCGAATTTCAAAATTCAAAATTTCATAATATCAATTTTCAAAATATCAAATTTTCAAATTTCAAAATTTCGAATTTTAAAATTTCAAATTTCAAATTTTCTAATTTCGAACTTTAAAATTTGAAATTTCAAAACTTTGAACTCTAAAATATCGAATTTTTAAAAGTAAAAATTTTCAAATTTTGAACTTTGAAATTTCAAATTTCAAAATTTGAATTTTCAAATTTTCAAATTCGAAATATTACAATTTAAATTTTAAAAATTTCAAATTTGAATTTTGAACTTTTTTTTTCAATTTTGACTTATAAGTCAAAAGTTTCCAAATATGCTTTTTAACTTTTTAACTTTCTAAAAGCAAAAGGACTTTTGAAATAAGCAAAAGTCCTTTTGCTTTTGTTTGCCAAACGGGCCCTAAGGGTTGTAAGTTAATTAAATTAAGGGTTAATTAATGTGTAATTAAGGATAATTAATTAGATAAGCTAAGATTATCAATTAATGATTAGAGATTTATTAATCAAGTAATTAAAGATTAATTAAGTTACAATTAAGCACTTAATCAGTTAAGTAATTAGAGATGAATTAATTGGTTATTAAAAATTAATTGATTTGTAATTAATAATGGTTAATTAAAGCATAATTACTTAGGGAAGTAATTAAAGAATTGGTAATAATTAATGAAAGATCATTAACTAGGGATTATGAAATGATTAATCAATGTGATTAATTTAAGACAATTATTTAGATTAATCAATTAAGGATAATCATTAGTGGAATTAGTTAAGTATGATTACTTAATGAAAGTAATAAAAAGGATTAATTACTCAATGTAATTAATTAAGTTAATGTAATTAGTTTAAGCTAATTAATTAGTTTAATTAATTTAAGATAATCACTTGATGATTTGTTAAGTATAAATTACTCAATGTGATTTATAAAGTGTAATTACTTAGTGAAGTAATTAATGGGTAATTACTGGAAGTAATTAAGTGAAGAATGGAAGTAGTTTTTGGTTTAATTACTTTGTGTAATTAATTGAAGGATAATTAATTTATGGAAGTAATTTGGATTTAATTATTTATGTAATTAGTAAGAAGGATAATTACTGAGTGAAATAATTAAGGATTAATTACATAGTGTAATTAATTTAAAAATTAATTAATAATATTTATTTTGAAATTAATTAAGTAATGTAATAAATTAAGGATAATTAATTACTGAATGATAATCAAGGCTGATTAATGAATGTAATTAATTAAAGATTAATTATTAAATGTGATCAATTAGAACAATAATTAATTAAGGAAGTAATTAAGGATCATCAATTAATGTAATTAATGATGTAATTAAGGGTTGATTAGTTAAAGATAATTAATCAATGAAGTGATTATAGAATAATTAATTAAAGTGATTAATTAAGGATTAATGTAATTAATTTATAGTTAACTAATTAATGAAAGCAATTAAAGGTTAATTTCTGTATTTGTTTAAAGATAATTACTTTGTGTAATTAATTAAAGGCTAATTACTTTATGTAATTAGAGGATAATTAATCAAGGATGATTAATTAAGAGGGATAATTAGAGGATGATTAATTAGTTGGTTTGAAATTAATTAATGGTTAAGTAAGCATGATTTATAGTAATGGAAGTAATTAATTTAATCTATTTTAAATTAATTAGAGATGGTGTGATTAATGGATCATTGCTTATGGATGGCTGAGTGATATTGAATGCTTTGGATTCTTTGATATCTCTGATATGAGATATGTGTTGATCTATGATATGAGATGCTTTGGTTGAATTGTGATTATGGATTACCTATTTGTGATAATGTGAATTATCACTTTGTGTGAATGTATATAATGAATTGAATTGTTTTAACTTTAAAACAACTTGGACTTAAAAGACGACGTTTTGGATTTCGATGAGACCGGGATCGGGTTTCCAAATTTGGATATCCGAAAACCACATCGATCCAAATTAAACGATAGGTCATGAATCATCAGTGAAGATGAAGATTCAGAGTGTAAGGGCTATTTTCGTTAACTCTGAGGGTGATTCCAAAATGAGTGTAACGAGATAGTGCCTTCGGTTTCGTTCGAACCTGGAACGAACTTGTATGGATTGAATGCTTTCAGAACATCGTTAGCTGGATGATGAGCATTCTAAGATAGATGTGTTCTATAAAGGTAATTGTAGCATCAAGCCTCATCAACCGGGAATGGCTAAAATGGGGGAGGTGCAGCAAGGCTAAGTGAGTGGCGCTCAAGTAGGAAAAGATCTTCGCCTGTTTAGAGGTCCCTTTTTATTCGTCTGTGTGGGTAGTTGATTGCAAACAACTGCGGGGTTGTCTTGTTCGGGACTATCCAGTAAGGGATGGTTTCGGTCTTGTGCTGCAAGGGATTTACGGTGGATCCTCGGTACGGTGATCTAGGCCACATACTAAGACGGGCGGTGCCCCAATAGCCCTGCCATTGATGGAAACCCATTCTTCCTACGTGCCCTTTACGGTTTTGATTGTATAACCCACTTTGTTGCTAGCATGTTGGAATTTAATCATGTAACTATTTCACTTATTTCTTATTTACTTGAAAACCCTAGATACTATTATAATATCACCGGATTTCCTATCTAATGTTTTGGTTATCATAAGGTAAAAACTTTTTCGTGTTTATGTGCGGGAAGTCTTACGAGATACCTTTTGTTTTCAAAGGTTTTTCAAAGTTAAGCAATTTTAACTTATTACTCACACCAAACCCATGTCTCACCCAGAGTTTATTTTCTGTTTTCTTAAACTCTTGGGTGCTCAAATTTTTACGAGTAGCCAAGGGATTCAGGTTAGCTTTGACGAATCCTAGAGGAGATGCGGAGCAGGAGGCTTCAGCGATTTGTAGATATATTGTGGTTCCGCAGTGTTGGTATCTCTGTGTTGTCTTTGAGTTGTAATGACTAGACAGTTGTCTATAACTGTCTAGTATGTGATGTATAAGCTATATAACTCTGATAGGTGTTGTATACTATATAATATTTATGTGATTAATATAATTTATTCGTTTCGCTGTTAAGATTCTGATGTTGTTTCGTTCTTTCTTCTCTATCTTTTCTCTTTTCTATCCCTTTCTTTCTTAATAATGATGCATCTTTCTATGGAATGAAATGCGGGTCGACACAGTTGGTATCAGAGCGCTAGTTGAGTGAACACCTAGGCTTTGAAGTGATTTCTTTCTTGAGAGAGCGTATTTGTAATTTTGATATATATATATATATATATATATATATATATATTTCTACCTAGTTTGTTGGGTTACTTGTTTCTGTTTTCCAATATGATTTATAGTGGTAGGAAGGTAGTGGTGTGTGTAGCACGACTACCAATGGAAGAAGTCTGAATGTTAAGGTTGGACTGTATCTGCCGAGGCTGTAGACCTAATACTGCCTCGAGTAAGCTTTGCTATGGTGTAAGGATTTCACCAATCTCTGAAGGTAGCCTTTTTAAGATTCAGAGTCCATCCTTGGAGTGCAAGTTTGGTTGTGTTTGTGTAAGCGGATTTTCTAGAGTTGGATGAGTAAGAGTTTGGATCTGTTTGTTGAGCAGAAGTGAGTTGGCATCTTAGCAACTTCAGACTGAAGCAGCTGTATGGTAAGGCATAGTGACTTTGGATGTTTCTGAAGATGTTTCTTTTGGAGCAAGTTTAAGGAAGTGTGTCTGCATCGATGATGAGACTAGGTTCAACAGGGTGTTGTGTTTGGTTTGAGGCCCGAGTTTCTTGAGGAGCTTTTGAATAAGGAAGTCTTTGGCATATGTGTCAGCAATGCAGCTCGGAGTGTTCTGTGTGCCAGCAGGAAGGTCATCTGTCTAAGCAGTTTACTGGAGGTGGAGTTCAGAAGCAGCAGAGTGGATACATTTCTTTGATGGATTGGCAAGATAAGCATAATTTGTTTTGATTGGTAAAGAGAGAACAGTATCTTTGGAAATTAGGCTGGGTGGATTGCAAATGTGACTTGCAATAGTTGAATGTTCTCTTGAATAATCTTTTGATTGGGATCGAGGCATCTCTAGGGAATGTAGGAGTTATGGAAGTTACCAGAGATTTTTTTCGGATGTCTTCAGGAAAGTCAAAGTTAGCCATAGCATTTGGAGATTGAGTTTTCGTATCGACTAGGATTCCAGCAGTGATACCGGTGGTTTAGCTTAGTAAAAGGATGGCTCCTAGAGAGAGGGTTTGATGAAGCAGCTCAGGATTTCGTGGCACTTCTGGGTTTTCTCTTTATGGATCTGTTGAACTGCATTTTTCGGGATGTATTGGACAAGTCTATGCTCGTGTTCATCATCGGCATTCTCATCTACTCCAGATCAGAGTTGCACAGCAGAAGCAAGGTAGCAACTGTTTTAGAGTGGAAGCAACCCTAGACTCCTTGCAAGTTTACAGTTTTCTTGGATTAAAGGGTTTTTTAGGATCTGAAGGCGAGATTGGCGAGTGCTCCTGTTTGTCTTTTTCGGATAGGAGAAGTTTGTAGTCTAATGATGACTGTGGAGTAGAGTTTGTGTTCTTGATTTTGATTAATCTTGAGAGGATCATCTAGTTGGGTAGAATCTGGAGGTTGTTTTTTTCGTCCAGTTTGTTTCGAGAAACATCAGCAAAGGTTGAGCTGATCAGGAAGGATGAAGGCAGCCCAGGATCGTCAGAAGAGTTTTGTGAATAAGAGACGAAGGAATTTGGATTTCGAAGACGGAGATTTGATTTTGGATAAGTTTTCTCCGATCAATGGAGCTATAAGGTTTGGTAAGATTGGAAAGTTAGCTCTGAGATATATTATATATTTTCTGTGTTCTGGTAGGGATAAGTGTTTGGCCTATAGGGTTGAAAGGCCAGTTTGGAAGACTGGGATTTAATGTGTTTCACGTATCTCTGAGGGAGTATGTGTATGATCTATCACTGGTTGTGGAACCAACAGCTCAGGAGGATTTGGTAGTTGAGTCAGACTTGTCTGTGGTCTGATATCCTGTTCAGCTTATAGATCTAGATGAGTAGGAGCTCTGTAGCTTAGTAGTGTAGATTGTTTGGATTCAGTAGAGCGAGTATCCCGGTGTTTATACCTGGAAAACTCTGGACAGTGAAAGGAAGATCTATCCTGATTTGTGTTAGAATCATTTGATTTGTTTGTTTAAGTAATTTGGTTGCTATGGTTGTTATCATATGGTTGATCACATATGCTTGTGGTTTAAAATTAAAATCTTTGACGGGTTATTAAATTACCTTTGCTTTTAAATTTCGGGGACAAAATTCTTTTAAAGTGGGAGGAATGTGACGACCCAAAATTTTGGGCAATATCAAATTTATAATCTATATTAATAATTAAATTGATTTGACAATTTTCTTTTATAATTGTAATTTAAATTTGCAAATTTATTCCTTTTAAAAGAAAATAAATATTTAATTGGTAAATTTTATCTTTTAAAAGCAAATAAAATGTTATTTATTTATAACGTACATATATATTTGTACATATTGTAAATAGAAAAGCTTTGGTTTGTATTTAACAAACAAAATCATGTTTTCAAATTCTAATATATATTTTGGTAATTTGGAAATTATGATTAAATTTAATTTATAATTTTTCAAAGATTATTTAAATAAATAACCATATAGTTTTAAAAAATTTAAGGAAAATGTTTAATTGTTTAAAAGTATATCTTAGCTTTGGTTTAAATATAAATAAAATTAATAAAAAAAGTTTTGTTTTATTTTCTTTTAAAATATTGCTTAATAAATATGATTTGTAATTATAGATATAAAAGTTTGAAATACTATTCACAAATGTATAAAACAAATGATATATTAATTTATTTAAGTAAGATAGATAATTTATAAATAATGAGATAATCTCTTTTATAAATTAGTTAAATTGGAAAAATTGTTATTTTTAAACAATATTAATAATGTATCGTATCTACATATATAGATATAAATAGATTTTTAAAAGAAAATAGAATTCTTATTTTTGAATTAAATGTATTGTTATATATGTATATATATAACTTGATTTTAATTGGATTTTAGAATTTAATTTGAATTTGAATTTGGATTTAATTTTAAAATTCAAAAGTTAGATATTTTAAAATATTTTGGATTTTAAAAATATATGTATAAGCTTTTATTTATATATAATTGGTTTTATTTTCTTCAAAGTAATTTATATATATATATACACACATTTACATAAGAATTTATAAATTAAGTGTAAAGCTTATTATTAATATTTAAAATAAATAAAAATTACATGATTACAAGTGTAATTAAATTAAGAGACAATAGTAACATGTGTTAAATAATAAACAATGCAAATGACAAATGTTAAGATGTTAAACAAATGTCATCTTTAATTTTCATTTTTCTTTTATTTTAAATAAATCACATTTTCACTTATATAAACACTTTGTTCCTTCCCTTCAATTTCTTTTCTATCTCTCTATTCAAAGCTAAGAGATAAACTCAAACCATATACTCAAAAAAAAATCTGTAACCCACACTTCTAAAACTATAAATCAATTCAATAACCTGTTACCATTTTCAAAAATCAAAACCAAAGCCTGCATTTTCTTCAACCTGAGTTTTAAATAAAAGCAAGCTCAAGAAGAAATCAAGGCAGTTTCATCCCTGTTCCAATTTGTAGTCATCCCTACAACAAGTTTTCAGATTCTAACATTCAAATTTATAAATCACAGCGCATTCTTCATCATTCCAGTTTTAATAAGGAGCAGCAACTCAAGATTTTAAATCAAAATTTGTTTCAAAGGCTCTATTCATCATCTTTTACTGGTGAGTAACTTTTTTTTAAAAGTTAAGTATTGGTAAATCTGGTTGCATGTGAAATTACTAAAATAAGTATGTTTGCATGTATTTATATTGGTGATTTCCATGCATATTTGGATGTATGATGTGTGCATGCCTGTTAATACCTGTAACATCTCTGTTCCTAGTTTCAAGCTCAATTTTTGATTTAAAATTCTCAATCCTTTGACCTAGTATTTGTTAGGATTTAAATTACAAACAAAATTTGTTTTTTTAATCATAGAGTAGGTTTTAAAATTTTATTTAAGTTAAAATAAATTTAAATTTGCTCTGAAAAACCAAAAGAACAGTAAAGCTTGAGTTTTGTGGAAATTTCAAGCATCTTAATTTATCAATCCAGGAATATAAACTGAATCCTTAATCAAAAACATGATTTTTAAAAATAAAATCGTAATTTTAGTAATGAATTGAGGGAGAAGTTCGAGTTTGTTTAGATTTTGAATATTGGGTGGGTTTTGGTGATCTAAATGCTCGGCGAGGTCGTGGTTCTCATTGAAGGTAGTAGGATGATGGGTGAGATCGGTAAAAATGTCAGAAGGGTGTACCGGTCATCGGGGTGGCGACGGTGATCAGATTTGTTTTTAAACCCTAGTTTTAGGCTTGGTTGGAAAAGTGTACATCCCATCGCCTCTGGTGGATCGAGTTCAACCAAATTATGGGGATTGATAGCGGGGAGGTCGGCGAAGGTGTAACTGGAAGCGTTGGAGCTCCGGTGATCGGCATTGGGAGTTCGAGGGTTTTCTAGGCTGAGGTTTTGTTCCATGTTGGTGCTAGGATGCTCGATTTTGACTGTGAGATTGTGTTGGGTTTCTGGTGGTCGGTTTCTGGTGCGAGGATGATCGTCGACATGAGGAAGGCATCGTGGATGGTACAAAGTGGCTGCATCTCCGGTGCATGTGCATGGTAGGGGTTTTTGTGTCAGAGTTGTTGGTTTGTGGTTTTCTCGAAGGAAGGTTTGGGGAAATGATGAGGAGACTCGAGTTGAGACTCAAGATGAACATGAGTGTTATTAGTTTCAGTTTTAAACTTTAAAATTTAAACAAAATTTTGAAAAAAAATGAAAGATGTGGTTTTTTTTGGGAAAGTGCTCGAGCATCCGGGTTGAACCCGGAGCAGCATATTAAAAAAGATTTTTTCAAAAAGTTTTAAAAAGGACAAGATTTTGAATTTAAGTAAATTGGTTTAAAACTCTTATAAATCTCTTTTATATAAGATAAGTGTTTTCTTTAACATTGTTTATGAGGTTTGTAAATTGTTTTTAAATTTTGTTAAAGTTAAATTTGTAATCATTTTAAAACTTAAATTTGAAATGAAATTTAAAGGTAAATTTAAAAGTAAAATGTTTCAAATGCATTTGTGAATGATAATTAAGTCATTGACAAGGGTAATGTTTTTATCTTAAAGCTAATTAAGATTTAATGATTTATGGTTCATTAAATTAATAAGGTAATTAAAGGGTAATTAATTAATTTCATTAATTAATGATTTAGTATTATAATTAATTAAGTAATTAAGGATGTAAGTTACTTAATTAAGGATTAATTAATTAAGTAATTAAGGGTTATAAGTTAATTAAATTAAGGGTTAATTAATGTGTAATTAAGGATCATTAATTATATAAGTTAAGATTATTAATTAATGATTAGAAATTTATTAATCAAGTACTTAAAGATTAATTAAGTTACAGTTAAGTACTTAATTAATTAAGTAATTTGAGATGAATTAATTGGTTATTAAAAATTAATTAATTTGTAATTAATAACGGTTAATTAAAGCATAATTACTTAGGGAAGTAATTAAAGAATTGGTAATAGTTAATGAAAGATCATTAATTAGCAGGCGGCATGTTAGATATAATATCAAAATAAGTACTAATGGTGTATCCTGCCAGGCATCTTTCCAGATCTCGTTCCCTTAGCCTCCGTGTTTCCCCCCAATCGCCACGTCCTGCTTCTTCTCCACTTAGCCTCGTATGTCCTCTTCTCCTTCTATCTCCCCTCCTCCGCACCCCCTCTCTCCCTCTTCGACCAGATCTGGCCGCCTGTTCAAACGGATGTATGCAATAGCCGCTTCTTCTAATCCAAAGCTTCTTTCCATCATTGATTTTCCACCTCTTCTTGCTAGTAAACATTCCTCCATCGCTCCTATTGCTCGCCCGGTCTCGAATGTCTTGGTTCTTGCAGCGAATGCTTGCTGTGAAACTCCTGAACTATATCGCTTATGGCTTCGGCTAGGAAGCAGCTTAATCAACCGCCTCCTGATGCTAATGTGAGTATGCAGGTGAATGCTAATTGTGAAATGGGGATGCATGTATCAAATGTTGTGTTCAGTGAGGAAGGAAATATTGGTTTGTCTGTTAGAAATGTGGGTGTGGTCTCGTTTGATGTTACTGAACGAAACTCATCTGCTGCTTGTTCTTTTGCCTCTGAGACCATTGGCCCTGTAGTTAGTGACAAATGCTTAGTTGCTTCAAAGTCTATTGCATATCCTGATTTGCCCCATGTTGAGGATCATCCTGGACCTATTGCTCCATCGCCGACTTGCCACAAATCGTGGATATCTCTTATCAATTCTCTGTCTCGTAATGCGGGTGATTACAAACCAATTGAATTTGAAATTATCGAGGAGAATGGGGTGATGGTACCTCCTCCAATGGTACTGCAAGCAGGAGTTGATTTTTGGTCTGAATATTTGGTTGGTTTCTTTCTGGAACCAAATCACTGTCTACGTGATCCGTCCTCGGTTTTACGTTCTGCGTGGAAGCTGCGTAGTAATTTGCATGTTAAGTTGGTCGACTCCTTATATTACCTCAAGTTCTCCTCTTCCGAGGATCGTCGGCTAGTGCTTGGTGCTGAGCCTTCCTTTTTTGCTGGTAGGCCCTTTATTATTACTCCTTGGTCTCCCACTGTGGCTAGAGCTCGTGAGCAAGTGCTTTCCATCCCTGTTTGGGTGTACTTTTCGCAAATCCCCTCTACGCTTCAGCCTTTGCTTGGGTTGAATTGGTTAGCCTGCAACGTCGGAAAATTGAAATGCTTTGACGCTAATACGTTTGCCCGAGATAAATTGATGTATGCTAAGGCTCTAATTGAGATATCCCCCTTTAAGCCTCTCCTTGATTCTATACCGGTTCAACTTGCTGTTGGGCTTGTTGTGGAGGTCCGTGTTCGCTATGGTTGGGTTCCAGATATATGCTCCACCTGTCACTCCTTTGGCCACCTACCTGCCTCCTACCTGCACTCCAAATCCTCTATGGCCCCTACAAAGATTCCACTGCCTCGTCCCCCACTCCAGAAATGGATTCCTAAGGCTCCTTCCTCTGCCTCTCAGGTCGCCCCCCTCCTGCGGCTCCTATGTCTGATTTGGGTCCGCCACCTTCTGTTGTTAGGCCTTCCTCTCCTTCTGTTGTTATGGTCCCTTGTGTTGGCCCAGCTTTTCCCTTAGCTATTCCAGATTCTGCCCGGTTTCCTGTTGTTTGGGTTGAGTCTGAGAGGTGTTGGGTTGATCACATTTCTGACGTGAGATTTAACCCCGTGAATGATTCTTTTTTCAGATTTGTTTCCGATGATCTGTTGGGCCTTAGATGCCTTTATTACAGACCGTCTGGTGATGCTTTAGTTCTTGATTTGGGTGGTGTGTTTGTGAGTAAGAATTCTGTCATGCTTGCTGATACCTCTTGGGATAGCTCTTTCATTTATTCTTCTGATTCTTTGGTTTACAATCCTAGACTTGCTATCCGATTCAGCCCCTTTACTGGTCTATGTGGGAAGTCCCGTTGGTTTCGTCTAATGATGGTGATTCTTCCTCTTCGGAGGAGTCCTAGACTAGGTGATTATTATAGTTACTGTGACATCTCTGTCACATACCTGTGTTGTATTTTCCTTTTTTCTTAGTAGAATAGGTGCTTTTACCTTTCTCCTGTACTTCAACTTTATTACTGTGGTAATAAAAGTGGACGGCCCACTATAAAACCAGCAAGCCTTGCAAAAAAAAGATCATTAACTAGGGATTATGAAGTGATTAATTAATGTAATTAATTTAAGAAAATTAATTAGATTAATTTATTAAGGATAATCATCAGTGGAACTAGTTAAGCATGATTACTTAATGAAAGTAATTAAAAGGATTAAATACTCAATGTAATTAATTAAGTTAATGTAATTAGTTTAAGTTAATTAATTAGTTTAATTAATTTAAGATAATCACTTGATGATTTGCTAAGTATAAATTACATAATGTGATTTACAAAGTGTAATTACTTAGTGATGTAATTAATGGGTAATTACTGGATGTAATTAACTAAAGAATGGAAGTACTTTTGGGTTTAATTACTTTGTGTAATTAATTGAAGGATAATTAATTTATGGAAGTAATTTGAGTTTAATTACTTTGTGTAATTAGTAAGAAGGATAATCACTAAGTGAAAGTAATTAAGGATTAATTACTTAGTGTAAGTAATTTAAAAATTAATTAATAAAATTTATTTTGAAATTAATTAACTAATATAAGTAATTAAGTATAACTAATTACTGAATGTGATTAATCAAGGCTGACTAATGAATGTAATTAATTAAAGATTAATTATTAAATGTGATTAATTAGAACAATAATTAATTAAGGAAGAAATTTGAGGATCATTAATTAATGTAATTAATGATGTAATTAAGGGTTGATTAGTTAAAGATAATTAATCAATGAAGTGATTATAGAATAATTAATTAATGTAGTTAATTAAGGATTAATGTAATTAATTTATAGTTAATTAATTAATCAAAGTAATTAAAGGTTAATTACTGTATTTGTTTAAAGATAATTAATTTGTGTAATTGATTAAAGGCTAATTACTTTATGTAATTAGAGGATAATTAATCAAGGATGATTAATTAAGATGGATAATTAGAGGATGATTAATTAATTGGTTTGAAATTAATTAATGGTTAAGTAAGCAGGATTTATAGTAACGGAAGTAATTAATTTAATCTGTTTTAAATTAATTAGAGATGGTGTGATTAATAAATCATTGCTTATGGATGGCTGAGTGAAATTGAATGCTTTGGATTGTTTGATATCTCTGATATGAGATATGTGTTGATCTGTGATATGAGATGCTTTGGTTGAATTGTGATTATGGATTACCTATTTGTGATAATGTGAATTATCTATCTATGTGAATATAGATAATGAATTGAATTGTTTTAACTTTAAAACAACTTGGACTTGAAAGACGGCATTTTGGATTTCGATGAGACCGGGATCGGGTTCCAAATTTGGATATTCGAAAACCACATCGATCCAAATTAAACTATAGGTCGTGAATCTCTAGTAAAGATGACGATTCAGAGTCTAAGGGCTATTGTCGTTAACTCTGAGGGTGATTCCAAAATGAGTGTAACGAGATAGTGCCTTCGGTTTCGTTCGAACCCGGAACGAACTTGTATGGATTGAATGCTTTCAGAACATCGTCGGGTGGACGATAAGCATTCTAAGATAGATGTGTTCTATAAAGGTAATCATAGCCTCAAGCCTCATCAACCGGGAATGACTAAAACATGGGAGGTGCAGCAAGGCTAAGTGAGTCGTGCTCAAGTAGGACAAGATCATCCCCTATTTAGAGGTCCCTTTTTATTCGGCTGCGTGGCAGTTAGTTGCAAACAACTACGTGGTTGTCTTGTTCGAGACTATCCAGTAAGGGGTGGTTCCGGCCTTGTGTTGCAGAGGATTTAGGGTGGATCCTCTGTATGGTGATCTTGGCCACATAATTTGACGGGAGGTACCCCAGTAGCCCTGCCATTGATAGAAACCCATTCTTCCTACGTTCCCTTTACGGTATTGATTGTATAACCCACTTTGTGGCTAGTATGCTAGAATTTAATCATGTAATAATTTCATCTATTTCTTATTTACTTGAAAACCCTAGACCTTATTATAATATCACTGGATTTCCTATCAACTGTTTTAGTTATCGTAAGGTAAATTTTTTTCCATGTTTATGTATGGGAAGTCTTACGAGATACTTTTTGTTTTCAAAGGTTTTTCAAAGTTAAGCAACTTTAACTTGTTACTCACACTAGACCCATGTCTGACTGAGAGTTTATTTTCTATTTTCTTAAACTCTTGGGTACTCAAATTTTTATGAGTAGCCAAGGGATTCAGGTTAGTTTTGACGAATTCTGGAGGAGATATGGAATAGGAAGCTTCAGCGATTTGTAGATAAATTGTGGTTCCGCTGTGTTGGTATCTCTGTGTTGTTTTTGAGTTGTAATGACTAGACAGGTGTCTGTAACTGTCTAGTATGTGATGTATAAGCTGTATAACTCTAATAGATGTTGTACACTATGTAATATTTATGTGATTAATATAACTTATTCGTTCCGCTGTTAAGATTATGATGTTGCTTCGTTTTTCCTTCTCTATCTTTTCTCTTTTCTATCCCTTTCTTTCTTAATGATGAAGCGTCTTTCTGTGAAGAGAAAGGCGGGTCGTCACACATTTACGTTTCTTTTTTGGAGCCTCTAACTGCCTTATTTCAGGCTAAAAATTATTCCCATCCTCTACTCCATTTCCAAGCTCAAATTAAGAAGAGAAAAGGCTATCCAATAGCCCGCAGTCATCAGTTCAAGAGCTAGCACCTTGTTGAATTGGAATCTAGTTCAAGGAGCCAATCTCTTCATTTCTACATGCATTCAATAGGCTTTTGTGAAGGCATTTTTTAGATCTATGATTACATATTTATATCTAAACATTTGTATATTATATGATGTGTAGATCGATATGTGACGAATCTAGCATATCGCTATATCGTCACATTCAGAATGGTTGTATGCTTGCACTCTTATGTAATGTACCTTTTTTAACACACACACATATATGAATATTCTTCTTAATATTCATCATGAAAAAGCCATTTTATATTAAATATTTAATCTAACATCTAAGTTAATTCATATAGGTGTCATAATTTAAATATTAAATGATCTGTCTTGCAAAATATGTTTTAAAGTTTTATATAAATACTTTTATATTTGAAAAATATTCGGTTGTAATTTTTTTAATATATTTTTAAATATTACTTAAATCGATTAAGTTTCATAAATTCACAATATTAAAATATATATCATATAAACTAATTTTAAAATTTTATAAAATTAAATTTATAATTAATATACTCTCAGCCGTAAAAAACATTTATAATATAAGTTAATATTATATAGATTTGTGAAACTAATGATTTAATTTAACATTGATTTTTAAATTATTTCATATATGTGAAAATATTGAAATAATTAAATAATATTTAGATTTTTTTATAAAATGTTAAATGCTAAATTATATTGCTAAAATTAATTTTCATTTAGTATTAATTAATTTTTGAACCAAAATTCAATTTAGTAAATATTTAAAATTTAAGATTAATAAATACCTATTATGTTATGAGCACTATGTATATATATAATTTTTTTTATATTATGTATACTAGTGTAGATTGCATATACGTGCGTCTAATAGCTAAAAATATTTTCTTATTAGTGGATGGATGTGTGCTATTAAATGAAAAATCTTTGCTGGTTGCAACGCTTTTATTTCTAGCAGTTTTGTTGGTTGAACCTTGCAAGTTGTAGTGAAATTCTCTTGATGGTTTGTCGGAAAGGGGATGGTGATAAAGGCCGCAAATTGATTCCTTTGATGGATATAGGGTAATTTTGGAATTTCAAAAAGGCACCATGGAAACCTTCTTCAATGAATTCTCTTTATTAATAATAGAGATATATGTACACATTTCATTATGTATTAACGCGTGCACACGCACGCGCACACACACACGTATATAATTTCATTTATAAGCATTTTTGTATATATTTTATATGTTTATTTAAATAATAAAAAATTCGGATTTGTTTTTGAATTTTATGGAAAAATAAAATAAATTATAATATATTAAGTGATTTTACATTTATATATATGTATACATACACATAATTATACATATATATGCACATTTATAAATTTCATTATATATCTATATAATTTTTTAAAATAAAATGTAAATTTATAAATATGTATACATTTGATATATTTTGTATATATGTGTGTATGTATGTGTACATATGTATGTATATGTGTGTATTATATTAAAATTTATAAGCTTGCATTTGGATGATGTATTTGTATACTAGATGGGCTAACATGTCTGTTGTAGTATGAATGCCAACACATATACATGAGCATGTTAATCCTTCCATGGAATACTATGTTATACATGCACATACACGTATGCATGCATGCGCGCTTACTCACAATATATAACCTTAATTGCATAATATAAAACTATATTATAAATTTATAAAAAATAATGATTTTACTATTCTAAATAATTTAGACTACATAAGCCCAATGAAGATCCAAAATGGTAAATTTTTTCGAAATTTATCCATTTCTTCCACAACGATGGCTGGGTTCAAACAATGATAATTGAGCCCAATAGCTTGTTCGGTCTAATTAGTTATATTAAGGCTAACTAATTAAGCTTAAAACCTAGTTAGTATGATGTCTAAGAAAGGTGGTGTCTATGCTGGATTGTTGGGTAATCAAGTATCATGTCCTTCTTAGCAACCGCCCTAGTCCAAACAGTTATATGCGCTCAAAAGTTATCTCTAATAGAAAAGGTCAAATTTGAATTAGACCTTGAGCTAATTTCAAAAATGTTTTGAAATTATAAATAAAATTTTTAAATTTGAAAGTTAAATTGAAATAAGATGGATATTTTAAAATTTATAATATAGATTTTCATATTTTTTTGAAATTAGTTCAAATTTTTAAATTTAAAAGTTAAATTTGAAATAAAATACATATTATAAAAGTTATAATATAATTTGCAAAATATTTGGAAATTTTATAAAATTAATTTCGAAGATACTATTTATTAATAAGGTTAAAAAAAATAAACGAATTAATTAAATAAGTTAATTCTTTAAATATATGCATATGTAAAAAAAAAATATATAATGATATATGTTATGTTATCTTGAATTGTTTAATACAATATGAGTATACATGTATGTACGAAAGAATTTTTTGAGATTAATGAATTTAAATAAAATTGTTTAAACTAACAAACTAATTAAAAGTTAATTAATAAATTAGTATGTATGTATGTATGAATTACATATGCATTACTACGAAGGTTATAATGTATCTATTCAAATAATATGTTGTAACTGAATAATATAAAAATTAATTAAAATCTTAATTAATTAAATTAATTGTATAAGATTTAATTAAGATAATGTTGTACATAAGATTATTATATAAGCTAGTTAAATTATACAAGTTATATAATAGTGAAATTTATATAATATGAATGTATAAAGGAAAGGTCGAACATTAGAGAAAACTTAAATAGACTTAAGAAATAAATACATATGTAAAAGTACTCATATCGTGATTTCTGATGTGTCCAATACTTAAATCATGAGGGTATTTCATAATAAATACATTATTTCATAGACTGATATCACTCAATAAATATATTGAAGATTATGAATCTTTAATATAAGTGTTGTCGTCGACCATTTACTAATATATTACTTGCATACTCTTTAATTGTTGAGAAAACTTAAGCTATAAATGTTATGTATAGCATTATTTATACATCGACTAGTTAAGATAACTATACGTATTTATTGAGCAAACTAAAGGTATGTATACTATACTTAGGCTGTCACAAAATGGTAGGTATGAGTGAATACTTTCTTTTGATTTGTGAGCAAACTTAAGGTCGAAATGAGATTAAGAGAAGGAACCAAAATTTAGGAGTTATATATGATATAACTAATAAGGATATATTGATCGATTATGGGCTATGACTTGATAGGAAAACTCAAGGTCAGAATCCTAAGGAAGACGAGTCCTAACACCCACTAGGAAGTCGAAAGATGTAACACCCCTAATTTTAAAAAATATTATTTAGGAGATTTAATTAGTTAAATTAAATAGAATAATGTAGAGAATAGAGTGATAAGGGAATTGAGATTTGAAAAAATAAATAGAGACCGTGTAATCTTAACCAAATGGAATCCTAAGAATGAGTTTATAAAATGGTTTAATATGTTAATTACATAAGAGAACAAGGCAAGGGTATGGGAGAGCCGTATATCATAACCCATAACCCCTAAACCCTTACCTTACTCTCATTCACGTTTTCACAAAATAAAAACATAAGAAAAGAAGCTTCAAGATGGGCCACAACTCTAGGAGATAAAGGGATCATAATCAACTAAAAGCTTAGGATTCAAGCAAGGGAGAATTAAGCAAGGTGAATAATAATTAAAACCATCTCATTTATGTTTTAATGAACATTTAAATTTCGGATTTAAAGTTTAAAACCACATGGAAGATTTGAATGATGATATGCTTTGATTATATGTCATGTTTGATTTAAACTAGTATGTTACGAAAAGGTTTGATTCGATTTTAAGGCTAAAATTATGTTAAATTGGTTTTGAATGCCATGAGGATTTAATATGTTATGAAAATAATATTTTGGAGATGGATTTAACTTTTCATAATTATCCAACCTATGGATAATTTATCGTAAATTTTGAATGGTAGAAATAGATAATTTAGGTTTAAAAATTTATTTGTGCAATTATATTAAGTATTTTGGGTCCTTAATTTATATATGTTGGAAAACATATTAAAAGTGATTTGAGATGATTTTTGACTATTTTTTCCTAAGTGATTTACTATGAAATTAAATTTATTTAGCTTGAAGAATTAAATATCTAATTTATTTTATTAAGGGAAGGGCTTCTTTGTAAAGATATTTTTTATTATCAATGGATGAATTCGGTAGCCCTTCTAGAATAAATTTTGGTAAAGGATTTGGCAACCAATCATATTTTGAAAATGTGGCAAGTTAGGTATAAAGGAGTTTTTCTAAAGGAATAAAATAAGTTTTGCTTCGAATTACGAGCTTGTCACATCCAATTGCTTGCTTTAGAAATCATCCCAGATTGCCTTTCGGACTTATTCACAACCACTACACATGATATCAAATAGTTGGCATGTAGTGTATTGGAGGAAGGCGAAAGGAGATAGTGTCGTAACCTTGCTTTTGAAGGGGTGAAGCCTCTTTAAATACCTTTCGAATCAACCCACCGACCTTTGTTTTGCTTTCGAAAGAGACGCTACTTATTTTGTTTTCCAAAAAGCTTTCAAAAGGGTTGAAGTTACTTTTTTATAGCTTTTGAAGGGATTTCCACTTACCTTTGTTTTAAAGTATCTTTCGATTGAGTTGTCGCATAATAAGTTTTAAAAATGAGCTTTCAAAAGGTAGATACTTTTGAACCTAGTCGAAACCTAGCTGCCATCTTCATACCTTTCGAATTGGTTTAATGTCGCTTTTCTTTATATCCCTTTAATAATAAAGTCGAAATGAAAGCTTTTGTTTTATTAATATTGAGGCCACTTTCTAATGCTTTCGAAAAGGTCCATGTAATCATTTATGTTAAAGGCTTCGAAGGAAATGGTTTCGAAAGGTTGTTTCAAGGCTATCCTTTCCCCCTAGTTATTTACTTAAAGGTTAATGCTTTCGAAAGGGATCTTGTAGTTACTTTCAATACAACAAAAAGTGGCCTTTACAGCGTTTAAAAACTGCTATTATATCCTACCATAGCATTTCAAAGATCGTTGTGGAACGGTATGATATGTTAGACCTTCAGTTTGAACTAGCAGAAACAAAGACGCTATGAAAAATAAATCTTCTGCAGTGTTTTCCATGTAGTATAAAAAAGCGCTATAGGAGTATTATCATGTCGTTACTTTTGTTCTGCATACTTCTATAGCGTTTTCTTTTCATTTTATAGCGTTTGTTATGATATTTCTATAGTGTTGGTTAGCATATTTGTATAGCGTTTTTTATACATATTTCTATAGTGTCTTAGCTATATAATTGCACTTTTATGCATATTTGTATAGCGTTTCTTACAAATTTCAATAGCGTTTATTTAGTTATGTTATAGCGTTTTGAAATGCTATTAAATGTGATATTTATTTATTGATTGTATTTATCATTGTTTTGGCTTTTTCATGTATATAATACCCATTTATCAGTTTCTTGCCTGCGTATAACATAGTTTCACAAACAACAAATATATAAATTACATCATAATATTTAATAAATATCATTCAAACAACTTTTCTTATCCAATCTTAGTATGTCTTTCATATCATTCAAACAACTTTCACATATCCAAACTTAATATTTCATACATATCGTTTTTTAACTTTTCCATGTCCACACATAATATTCATATATAATTTTGCAACAAATAGTTTATACTGAATTTGATCCTCGTGTTTGGGAAATGCAAGACCTTGTGAGATGGAAATTACACTTGTGATTAAATATTAGAGTGATTTGAACAATATAATAGCCCACATACCTTGTTAATCTGCCTATTCTGTAAATCTGCATGGGCCTTTTTCATCGACCGCTAGAAAAATAGTAAAACATAAAAAGTTTAAGAAAGTGAACTTCAGGCTTATGCCAAACTAGGAATAATAAAGTTAGTGAAAACATTCGTTTGAATGAATTATATATAACATTAATTCGAAAGGAAAATATCTATAACGCATAAAATATAATAAAGAGTAGTTTCTCCTTGAGTCTGAAATTTTTTTGGGTCTATACTCTAAATGAGGTCATATAACACATTCTCACAAAGAATTGTAGTTTTATAAATTTTGAAATGTTCGATCAGATGCACTTCACTATGAATCACATGGAAAAAAATAGCATAGGTTAACTGTTGACAAAAAAGAGTTAACAATGTTTATCAATCAAAATCAATAAATCAGTCAGGTGGTGCTAAAAGATGTCAGCACAAGTTTGCAACAAACCTCAAATAATTCTTGTTTAAGCTAATATGAAAGAATGACATAACGAGTACTGGAATCAAACCTGCGAATAGCATGTCCCCCAAGAAGTTTGTAGTAAAAAGTTATCTAGTGCAGTTGCACAAAGACCCCTACTGTTGATCTTCTCAGCATACATTAAATTAACAACTGAAAATAGCAAGCTCTACACTATTTTCAAGGAAGTTAAACGTTTTTGAACAACTGAAGTGAGTTCTCTAATCCTTTTTCTTTTCTCACATGGCTCTGTACTTATGTTCTTTGCTAATAGCAAATATGAAAATGTGTCATTCGCTCCATGCAGCAGGCTTCTATTCTTCGCCTAAATTTCAGGCGATATGCTAAGTCGTCACATAAGTTACAATGCCCACCTAAGTTGCAATACTCAGTCATACTCATCAAGCTTCCTCTCTTTCATTGGTTCACTCACCCACTTCTGTTGCAGTCTTCATGCTCCTTCAATACCACTTTGTTGCTGTTCGCTTCAATTGTACTCGTACCACGCAAACGTGCTTCTTTGATTGTGGTTCCTCTTGCCTACTTCAGTTGTAGTTTCAGCCCACTAGTCTTCCACCATTGCTTCTCTGCTTGCAGTTCTAGCCATGCATTCGGTTAGAGTTCTCATTCCATGTGTTTAAGCGAGTTCAGCATAGATAATCATGTTACATTCTTCAACTTCGTTTGCTTCTCTCCACTGTCATGCAGCTAACCAGACATGTGCTTTCGCTGCAAATATAATTCTGGTTTTTAGGTTATTATGCACCTATTTTTCAGGCACTAGTTATCAAATCAAACTAATCTATCTGCATGGCAATTTTAGTTCTTACTTTATAGATCAATGTTGATAATTTAGAGTGGAAACAAATTAATACTCCTGCTGTAAGTTATCCTTAACATGTTGTGTGCTTTTTGTTTTATTTTTGTTTTCCTAACTAATTTTGAGAAATTCCTTTGGTCTAATATTCAGGCTGTGTTCTCGATTCACGGATGATGATTTCTTACGTGTCTATTGTAAAGGTTTTATTCATTTCTTGGATAAATTTGTTACTTGTTTTTTTGGTTATGCATCACTCAAATATTTGTTTTAAACTTCGGAATTTTGAGAACAATTACACTTGCAAACAGATCACGTTTACTGTGGTTGGTCCGGCTCTTATATTTGGAAGCTTAACAAAAACAATCACATTACAAGATCTGATTTCTTGGTATTTCTTCGATTAATTTCTACTATTTAAATGTGAATGGAAAAGATTACTATTCCTATAGACAGCAATTGTAAAGCAGCAAAAATTATTGCAGTTATCATTTATGCCAATTGGCTTACATCTTTTTACTTATATTTAATAGCCTCACTTGTTCTCGTCGCATTGAATGGATTAAAATCAAGAACAACATTCATTGATTAGCAAACGGTGGTGGTGCTTTTGGAGTCGGAGTTAAAATTGTAGTCTAAGAGCATGCATAGTGGTGTTTTGGTGATTTGATAGGCGACACTAATTTGATGGAGTTTGAATAGGGGGACGGGGACACAGCGAAATTTGTGTGGTAGTGGAATTTTATGGAGCGATAGATGCGGGCGGCAATGCATAAATTGAATTTGGGGATTAGGTTTAGAGGTATATTGAAGTAAAGTATCTAACGGAGAGAAATGAATAGCACGCAGGTAATGTCTAAAGCAGCGTTTTAGCGAAAATACTTGATATTATTTGAGCTTTAAAACATGCAATAACAGCGTGTTGTAGTAAAACACTAACAGCATGTTGTAGTAAAAGGCTGACAATAACGGCTGTTAAAAGGCATATTTCCTATAGTGCAGCATGTTTAAACATACGAATTTTATAACAGAAATAACCGATCTGGATATATTAATGTGTGAATCACTTTTGTTAGGTTGAACTTGTAAAATCATGAACTTCGATTACTGTTTTAATCAGAATAGATAATCCAAATTTGTATTTATGCTATAGAATCAAAATAGTAATGAAGACTATACGGTAACATCACTGTCAGAAAATAGCTTTGCAAGGCAATTGACCTATTACTAAAAAGATTGCTCTACAAATGGTAAGATAAAAATAACCGTGGAAAAGAAAGTGTAGTTTATTTATACCTCTCTACTTGACCTCAAAACACTAAACTGATGTAGGACAACTAGTCCAAATTATTGACAGTTCTTCTTTGTGAAGTGATGATATCCCCACATAGTTTCTACTTAATCTTCTGATGATAGAATAAATATACACTTTAACCGAATAAAACCAAAATTTGTTTCAAACTTCATTGTTATTATATTAAAAAATATATGTGAATGCGGTGTAAAAGAATAAAATGTGCCCGTGGTCTGAGTGTAAAACCACCACACAGAGATACACTAATGTTAGCATCAAAATTGGTCACTATTACCTTTGAGTAGAATCATGTAAAGAGATTAACGAAGAAAATAGATTAAAACAAAAGAATATCATAGTAGAATGTAATAAGAACAATAAAAACGAGAACACCAGAATTATAGTGGTTTGACGTAACTGCCTACGTACACTTTGAGTGTAATCTTTATTGCTTCTTCAAACAATTAATATGGATACAATTCGTACACCAACAACTTGAGTACACTTTTTGACAAAAAAGAAAATGAGTGTAGAAAATGGCAGAGTCTTCCTAAAGTTTCCAAAAAAGTGCCCCCTCAACTGTTCTCCTATCTCTCTATTTATAGACGAAGAGAGGTTGGACTTCCAACACATGCCCAAGATCAAAGTAGTTCAGTCCGTAGTTGCAAGTCAATTTGACCGAACGAGTCATGCCGAACCACTTTTATCGAACTACCTATGTCGACATAGAGGTTGCCTTGTTGAAGACTCAAAGCGGTCCTTCAAGGAACTCGGAGAAAGCGGTATTATGACTCGAAGCAAAGAAATGTCAGCCGCATCCCTCGGTTATATTTGACTAACCTCTGCAAGATTCGCTGACCCAGGTTTGTCGAACCACTCACGCCGAACCACGAATATCGAAACACAACTGACCGATCTATCTTGGCTATTCTCCTTTGACTAAGCGACACGTGACTTAATTCTTCTGAGGCCGGCCGACGATCAACCGAACCACCGAGATCAATCTCACCCACACGGAGCGACTAGGGCCGAACCCTCCTCGACTGAACCACTTTGTCTTTATTATCTTGGCCTAGCGATTACTTTCTCTTCAAGGCCAAGCGATGAGTGGCTGAACCACTTGACCGAACGACCATGGCCGAGCCACTCTTGGTCGATCCGCTATATTCACATTCCAACGCCGATCCACCTTGTATGCTTGCGCCTTACAACCATGCCGACCAAGATCAAACATGCCGACCCCTGCATAAGCCGAACCAAACTTAAATCACACCAGCCTCTTATACCTCCAACCCATCCTTAGCTCAAGCCCCATCTATGTTAGTCCATAGGCTCTACAACTATCGCCATGTAGCCGGGCCAAAGTGCCAAGTAACATTTTCCCCAAAAGGCGTCATGCGAATCAACATGATGCGCTTTGAACCATTGAGCAATTCGCACCTTCGAAATCTTGTTCCAACTTCTTCAAAAGCTGAAGCTACGCGACCCTTTGAAGGTAAAGTCATGCTAGAATCTAGAAACCAACATTTTCCACCGACTCAATGGCATCTATCCCTTCACAACAGTCTCATCTTCCATCGCCATGATGTGCTTATACATTCATATGTACCCTTTCTATATTTTAATTATTATTTTAGGCAATTCATTCATCGCTCATTCGTTTTGTTACGTTTATTTTATTTTATTTTTATATGGGTCGATCGGCGCGTGAGTGCCGAACCACTCGGTCGGCGTCCAGTGTCGTTCGGTGTATTGACTTCGAACCACCGTAGCGTTTAACCGGTTCCACAGGGGGAAGGTCTGTTCACCTTCCCTTCCTCATATAAAAGCTCTGTCCTTTGCTCTTTTATCTTCTTCTTACTTTTAATTTACCTTCTCAAACCAACATCCTTCTTATCTCCCTAAATTTATCAACTTGCTCCCACAAAGCCCTGCATTTCTCCCTTTACGATCTCAGTCGCCCTCAAATTTGATCAACGTTTTGACCTAGCAACTCGTAACTCCTGCAAACCATAAATTTCTCCATAGGTATGAATTTCACTTCAAACTCGGAGTCGCATACGAAGTTTGAGTGCTCAATTAGGTGTTTTTCCCTTTTCTTTGGTTATAGGAATAGGTAAAGGATAATTGGTAAGGGGAGAAAAGATGACGCAATCATTCTTGATGGTTGTTGTCAATAACCTCTGTGTAGTGGTTGTTCCCATAACTCGAAGGCTAGGACTTAGGAAGCGGGAGGAAGACATCGCTCAGTAAAGAATCTCAAAAGAAGGAATGGTGTGGGTGTCCGAGAGCGAATGCTATTCAATCATGGTAAGAGGAACAAGAGTGCGATTCGGTAATTAGGTATGACGTTGTTGTTTGGTGAGAACCCAGAGGAGTGGGTCGGTATCCCGATCGAGGGAGTCATTCGGCCTTGAAGGAGAGCACGGGTCAGTAGGAAATTAGGTTGTTGGTTCGGTATAGACCTAGTGGGCTTTTAGGTGATGCAGGTCAGTAGGAGTACGGGTGAGGTCGTTTGGTCATTAGAGAGAGGTAGCGAAAGAGTGTGGGTCAGCATCGACAACCAAGGTTGTGTTAACTTGAGCATAATACACATTTTGATAACCGACTTTCATAATCAATCATAGCATATTGGACCAAGCATGACAAACAACAAAGCATACAAGCCCAAGGACATAATTTGAACCAACTCTTTCATAACTTGAATGATCTTAAATGCAGACTTAACTCAACAAACGTGAACAACTGCCGTCACACTCTATGATGCCAATGTTCGACTCCAAGGCTACTTTCGTCAACCATATAATAAACTGTAGGAGACGGTCAGCGATGACGGTCTTCGAGAACAATAGCTTAAAGTTCTATCACACCACACTTGTGTTTAAAGCTTTAGTTTTTCATGTATTCACGTTTGAGTCGTCGCACTAGTTCACACACAATATGATGGGATATATTATCATCGTTATATTTAATATCGATTATCTTTCAAGTATAGTTTAAACAGATATCTATCGATATTAAATGCTCGTTGAAGATGTCCAAAAGATGAAGTTTGGCGATGGTTTCTGATAAGCCTGAGCCGAGTTTACGGTAGGAGGTAGTAGGAACTTCGAATCCACCGACAACTTCTACACAAGATATTCCGGATTCATCTGCGGAGTTACTGGCTTGGCTCCTGATGTTATAGATAGAGCAGTTATTCTAGATAATCCTATTGATTCACAAGCTTCATAAATCGACGAAGACACTTTTCGTCGATTGTGCTCAATCCATAGAATATCTTTCGACAACGTTTTAGTTCCGTTAGGACAAGATCGGCCTTACCTGCCCCCAACCGGGTATATAGCGTGCAATAAATTCATGTGTTGGGTCAGAAATGTGTCACCTTTCAATTCATTTCTTCGTGAAGTGTTACGATATATCAGGATTGCTCCGGCAGAGCTACACCTCAAAAGTCATGCATTTATTTATGGCACTTGTATTTTGTTCATAAGCACCTTATTCAAACTCCCTACTCCCGAAGATATCCTCTATATTTACTGCTTCAAAAGACAGTCTGACAGTCCATCCTTTATATTTCTTGAGCCACATTCCAAGTGTCAAATCCTAACGGAGGCGTGGAGTAAATTTATCCAGTATAAACAAGAGTGGTTTTACGTATGTTCCCCCCTGGTTTCGCGAGAAGATGGTCGGAAGGGAGTAAGTTTAATTTCTAGATTAACATTCATCTAAGGCCCAAGGTACATTCTTTTTAACTTTCTTCAACTTCTACAGGTATCCACCCACGACCTGAAAGTGCTAGGCATTCTGAGGCCGTCGAGGCAATTTGAGCAATTCCCGTGAGAGACCGGGAGATTAAATCCGTTATCTCTAACGAATTGCTTTCAAAATTTGGAATATTGGCGAAAGGTCGTCGAATTAGCCTCCCAACTGGCACCACTACAACCGGATCTTCCATGGAAAAAGGAAAAGGGCAGGTTGGGCCTTCGATGCCCCTTACAGGAGGGGGCCCTAATACATTCGAGAAAGGTGAAATTAGAGAGGCCGGGATGCCAGGAGCGTTTGATGAGAATATAAGTCCCGATTCAGCACCGGTGATTGAAGCACCTAGCATCAACGAATCGCCTCCTCCTTCAAAGTGGAAAAAGAGACTAGCCTATAAACAAGGAAAGAAAACTGTGGACGGAACCTCAAAAGTTACAATTACTCCGATTGAGAAAGAGTCATCTGCCCAAAATCTAGAGGGTTCATTAAAAGTTCTATTGGATCTGACCATCCCTAAGGACATGCTAAATTATGGCTTCAACAATCTAGAGGCCTTAGTGTAGGATCTAGATTAACCTAAAGGGGGGGGTGAATAGGGTTATAGCAAATTTTCTCGAATTAAACACAGAAACAAACTATAGAAATAAATATGCTGAAAAGTAAATCACACACAAAATTTACCCAGCTTCGGCAACCCCTTCCTACTGCTGCATTCCTAGATTTCTATTTGAATTAAACATTATCCCGCTTACAAACACTCTACTAGACTCGCAAACCCTTGCTCCCGCTCACAAACACTCTTATAGACTCGCACACCCTGCTCCGCCTATAGAGTTTCACAAACTCGCAAACTCTGCTCCCGCCTATAGAGTTTTGCAAACTCGCACACCCTGCTCACTGAACTAATTCTAACTAGACAATCTGACACTACCTACAACCTAGGTGGTGATTTACCAATACTTTGACTCGAAAAGAAAAACAGACTTCAAAAATAAAAGCAGGAGCAAAAATTAAAATACAAACTTGAATGCTTAATTTTTGCTCAAATAAAAATTAAGAAACCCCCCTTAATAAAACCCTAAATAAAACCAAATCCCCTTTGTGACAATAAAGGCTGGCCCTTTTAACCCGATCCTTTGTTCTTCCTTCTGAAACAATTGCGGCCGTTCTTCTTTCTGAAATTAGGGCTTCGGCTCTTGCGATCCAAATTAGGGCTTTGTTCGATCTGAATTAGTGGTGCTCTTGCGCACGTTCTCTGATGATCAATTCACTGGTTTGCGTTACTTTTGCTCGCTCGTTCTCTGATGATCGATTCTACTTGCGCTTTGTTTCGCAGCTGCTCCTTTGATCGAGTTTGATAGATTGGTATGTATTCTATTTCGTTGCTTGTTTAATTGCTTGCTTGACTCGATGCCAATGATGAACTTTTAGGTTCAGTATTTATATGAATTCGAGACACTTGAATTCCTTCGTATCAATTCGATACTTTCCCAATTTGTTGCTTTACTGATGCGCACGGCTTTCCTGATATACTTTCAACCTTGATGCTTACGGCTTTAACTTGAGAGCGTTCGATCCTTCTTATGTCACACGGCAAAAACTTTCCCTTTTATTTGTTGACTTTTTCAAAGACGTATATTTTCGTTGAATTCTCCGACTTGACTTTATGCAGTAACTTGGTCAATTTTGACTTTGGCTTGAGATCACCGATCTGCATTTCTTTATTTCTTATGGCTTCACTGTTGCTCTCGAGTGGTTTCAAACATGTGAGTTGTTCACCATGTTGCATACATGTTTTTATGTTTGTGACATTCATGTTGATTCCATTTTTGCTGTGTCATTTCTCTGCCTGGTCGACACTTGATTCTTTGTTGGCTGGTCATTCATTTGTTGTTTGGACACTTTGGTCTTGCATTTGTGTACTGTGTCTTTGAGCTGCTGTGTTGATCATTGATGCATTTGGAGTTGGTCTTTGTTGTAACTGGACATGCTTGGCTTTGCGGTTTGGTTTCACTTGGGCTTGTTGTTGATGTTTATAATTGTTCAACCTGGCACTTGCAGTTACTTACTTGGTGCATCTTTGCACTGTTGATTAGTTCATCCACTGTAGTATTGATTTCATTTGGTATTTTTGCATCCATTCTGTTGCTCCCAGTTGATGTTCTGTTGCATGAGTTACTTGCATTGGTGCATTGCCTTACTGACTTGATTCACTTCATGTTTGCATACATGTTGTGGTCTGGACATTTGGGTTTGTTGTTGTAACTGGGTATTGTCATTGCTTGTCTGATCTATGTTGCAACTGGTTTTTGCATTGCTGTGCATACTTGTATTCATGTGCTACTGTTTGGTTGATGTGCGTGTGCTTGTATTTCCAGTGTGCACTTGTTTGTACTGTCATTTTGCTGGAATGACTTCGACATTGTTTTGATGCTCTGTTTTTGACTTGTGAACAGCCCTGTGTTGAATCCAGTTTTTCAAAAACTCGGGTTTGACCTTGTGCTCGTGTCGTGATTTTGAATATATTGCACGTGAGTTGAACCCGGCTTTTCATTTGGGTTTGACCTGTGCTCACCTGTCCCTGTAGCATTATCAAGTGTATATCGATGTGCACGGCCTTGTGGCATGTACAGTGATACACTGCACATGTCACACTGTTCGTGTGTGATGAATTCAAGTGTGACTGATGACGAACAACCCAAATAACCGAGGCAAATCATATTTCATTTTATATTGCAAAATATTTCTTTTTCAATTTTACCGCGTTAGTGAATATTTTTGCAGATTGCTCAGATGCTGGATTCAAACTGGAATACAGTTGAAGACAAAATACGAGTGTGAGTGATATGTAGTGAGGAAATTATGTAAACTGTATTGTGATGTATTCAAAAATGTATATGTATAGTGAGAGCTTGAATTTGTACTATTCAAAATTGTAATAAATATTTGTTTGAATAAAATTTCTCTTTGAATTCAAATTCCATTCAAATACTGTGTAATTTATTTTATCCAACAAATATTTATTTAATCTATGAAAAATAAAATAGTACATTATCAAACACATTTAAATGAATGTATATATGTTTATTATCATCAAACAAAAATCATATACTCGCATATTCCACAATCTCCCTCTTTTGATGATAACAAACATATATTTAAAATTTGGATTGTGTTAAATGTATTTGACCAATGATATACTCTAATTGCTCCCCCTATTTAAATGCTTCCTCTCTACATGATGCTCCCCCTACATATATGCATATAAATAGAAATATATAAATAAGCCTAGATGCAAATGGAAAATTATTTGACCTTTGCTTGATTCTATTTGACAAAATCTTAACTTTTCTCTTCCCCTTTTGTCATCAGCAAAAGAATAATAGTGTTAGAGAGAAAAAGAGATAAAGTGATCAATATTAATCCAACATTAAACTCAGATTGAATATAAATATTAAACTTCAATAAAACTCAAACAAAAATCATAACTACCCTTGTTAGGCGCATATTCCACTTTTAGAAAGAATGGAAATGATGTTCTAATATAAAATCATACAATTGTATCAACTTGTGGTAAATTTATATCAGGAATTTGAATATCTACTAATCATGCACAACCGTTAGGACTTTTAAATGAGATTAGTAGTATTCCAATTTAATTTTAAAAAATAAAATTAAGTATCTTCTAACCACGCATGACCGTGAGGACTTTTAAATGGGATTAGAATCAACTTGTCTATTTAAGCAATTAATTTTGATATGCGTTCCATACATGCATAACAGTAAGGACTTTTAAATGAGCATGGAAGCACATAATCAAAAATCCAAGTAATTCACCATGCATAACCGTGAGGACTTTTAAATGAGAGTGAATACTTTGGATATTTATTTATTTTTACAAAAAAATATGAAATGAAAAACAAATGATCCCTGATTATAGTACCACATATCGACCAACTATATTTAAGTTTTGATAAACCATGGTCGATAGAAATATGATAGATATAGAAATGGTCATGGAATCTTTACCCAACAAAAAGTTTTATAACTCTTGTTTGAATTCCTAAAGAAATTTTCCAAATATACTCTCTTGAGTAATGTTTGTTAAATATCAACACTTATCACCTTTTCAATCACTATTTATCTTTTTGATAATTTGTAGCGAGTCGGATTAGTCAAAATTTGTCATTTAAAATCAAATAAAAATGACTAATATGAAAATATGGTCAAAATGATTTTCTCGAAGGGGTTATATGAGAAAAAATTTATGCTATTTGAAAATTATTTTAAGTGAAAAATATGCAGATATTTTCTTTGAAAAACGATGCAGCAAATGAATGTTTCAAAAATTAATCACGTTCCACTAGTAATTTTGCTATCAACTATATTACCAGTGTAATCTGCATCTGAATTTCTCTTTCACTCCAAAAACATCACTAACTAAAGACCAGACAATGAAGTGTGCACAAAAAATTCAAACTCAATTTTTCACAGCATTTCAAATGACATTCTCTTGAATTTGGATTGAAGCCATGTAAATAATCAGAAAACCGTGAATATAGAGTTAGCCGTAACCAAAAATATTATCCAACAAAACACTATTTTTAATCCAAACGTATATATATGAAGTAATTCAAAGAACAGTGTTTTTGGCATAAATATAATTGGCCAACTATGTTGAACAAGTCAGAATCAAAAGAAACATCATTTTTTTTACAACATCTCAATATTGGGTGATTTAATTCAGAGTACGGTGCAGATTATCACATTTGATATATCGATAAATATATCTTCACCTATTTTACCTTTACGATAATTTTTCATGGTTGTCTATTGTGATTCTGTCACCTTTATACTAGGCTAAGGAACTTTGCTTTGTTGCTCGGTGTGCTTTTGGAACAGCCAGAATCCAAGTAGCACTATTGTTGTTCCTTAGCCTGCCACCACACCTACACAGAAAAAGATTTATGTGACCTATTTGTTTTTATAGGTCCATGGTTGTTAGTGGCAGAATATTTTGAAAAATAATTTTGTGAAGACCCACAACTATTTATAATTGCTCCCTTCGGCACCCAAATTTGTTTTACTTTGAGAGATTTTATATTTGTGCCTTTTGGAACCCAAATTGGTATAGTTTTCACATGTTTGGGTCTATACCAACAATTATTGTGATTGTGTCCATATTTCCTACAAATTGTGCACATTGAATTTTCTTGATTAATTTTGTTTTCAACAATTTTAGATTGATTATATCCAAGCCCTTTTCTATCCGTGTTAACAGTTTTCTTTCCTAATAGCATATTCAACGATTTTTCACTTTTTGAAAATTTATCTAAAGTCGTTGACAATTGTTGGACTTGTGTTTTGAGAGATTCATTTTCGTTTAACAATTGTGTGCACTTTTTAATAGAATTCTCTCTCCTAGTATTTTCACTCTCTTTCAAAATCAGAATTTCATTTTCAAGTGATTTTATATTGATTTCTGATTTTTTAATTTCCTTTTCGAATTTTGGGCACTTATCACACTTAGGGATCTTACTTTGATAGGTTTTAACTAATTTTTCGAGTTGTTCATTTAATTCTACCAAAGTATCTTTTTGTGATTCAAGTTTGGCATACTTCTCCCTAAGTCGTTCAAAACAGCCATTCACTTCGTGGAAATAAATAAGTAATTCAGAGTGAGTGAGTTTTGATACCTCGCTTGGCTTCATATTGTGCTCTCTGTTTTTTAATTTTTGATTTAGAGATGGATTTCCGTATTTGCGGTTCCTACTTTTGAATTTCTTCATTAGTAATGCCAGCTCGGCTGCTCCATCATCATCATCCTCATCACAACTGCTATTTACCAATCCTGTTAAGCATATTTCTTTAACTGAGTCGATTGTGGAGGACATCTCATTGCTGTTGACTTTTGCTCCATATATTGCATCGAAAGTATTCCAGATTTTCTATGCATTTTCACAATGAGAGACGAAATAAAAATTATCACGATTAATATGAGAATATAATATATGCATAGCAAGAGCATTAATCGAGATAATTTCCTTATTTTTTATATCACACCCATTTTCAATAATATCCCAACATTTAATATTAACAGATTTTAAGTAAAATTCCATTTTCAATTTCCAGTTCAAAAAATATGTTCCATCGAAAATAGAAGGAACAATATTAGAACGACCCTCAAAAAAAGTATTATTTGGTGGATTCATGACTCTAGAGTTAAAGAAAAATACCGGGCTTTGATACCACTTGTAGGATCTAGATTAACCCTAGAGGGGGGGTGAATAGGGTTATAGCAAATTTTTTCGAATTAAACACAGAAACAAACTACAGAAATAAATATGCTGAAAAGTAAATCACACACTAAATTTACCCAGCTTCGGCAACCCCTGCCTACTACTGCATTCCCAGATTTCTATTAGAATTAAACAGTATCCCGCTTACAAACACTCTACTAGACTCGCAAACCCTTGCTCCCGCTCACAAACACTCTCATAGACTCGCACACCCTGCTCCGCCTATAGAGTTTCGCAAACTCGCAAACTCTGCTCCCGCCTATAGAGTTTTGCAAACTCGCACACCCTGCTCACTGAGCTAATTCTAACTAGACAATCTGACACTACCTACAACCTAGGTGGTGATTTACCAATACTTTGACTCGACAAGAAAAACAGACTTCAAAAATAAAAGCAGGAGCAAAAACTAAAATACAAACTTGAATGCTTAATTTTTTCTCAAATAAAAATTAAGAAACCCCCCTTAATAAAACCCTAAATAAAACCAAAACCCCTTTGTGACAATAAGGCCGGCCCTTTTAACCCGATCCTTTGTTCTTCCTTCTGAAACAATTGCGGCCGTTCTTCTTTCTGAAATTAGGGCTTCGGCTCTCGCGATCCAAATTGGGGCTTTGTTCGATCTGAATTAGTGGTGCTCTTGCGCACGTTCTCTGATGATCAATTCACTGGTTTGCGTTACTTTTGCTCGCTCGTTCTCTGATGATCGATTCTACTTGCGCTTTGTTTCGCAGCTGCTCCTTTGATCGAGTTTGATAGATTGGTATGTATTCTATTTCGTTGCTTGTTTAATTGCTTGCTTGACTCGATGCCTATGATGAACTTTTGGGTTCAGTATTTATATGAATTCGAGACACTTGAATTCCTTCGTATCAATTCGATACTTTCCCAATTTGTTGCTTTCCTGATGCGCACGGCTTTCCTGATATACTTTGAACCTTGATGCTTACGACTTTAACTTGAGAGCATTCGATCCTTCTTGTGTCACACGGCAAAAACTTTCCCTTTTATTTGTTGACTTTTTCAAAGACGTATATTTTCGTCGAATTCTCCGACTTGACTTTATGCAGTAACTTGGTCAATTTTGACTTTGGCTTGAGATCATTGATCTGCATTTCTTTATTTCTTATGGCTTCACTGTTGCTCTCGAGTGGTTTCAAACATGTGAGTTGTTCACCATGTTGCATACATGTTTTTATGTTTGTGACATTCATGTTGATTCCATTTTTGCTGTGTCATTTCTCTGCCTGGTCGACACTTGATTCTTTGTTGGCTGGTCATTCATTTATTGTTTGGACACTTTGGTCTTGCATTTGTGTACTGTGTCTTTGAGCTGCTGTGTTGATCACTGATGCATTTGGAGTTGGTCTTTGTTGTAACTGGACATGCTTGGCTTTGCGGTTTGGTTTCACTTGGGCTTGTTGTTGATGTTTATAATTGTTCAACCTGGCACTTGCAGTTACTTACTTGGTGCATCTCTGCACTGTTGATTAGTTCATCCACTGTAGTATTGATTTCATTTGGTATTTTTGCATCCATTCTGTTGCTCCCAGTTGATGTTCTGTTGCATGAGTTACTTGCATTGGTGCATTGCCTTACTGACTTGATTCACTTCATGTTTGCATACATGTTGTGGTCTGGACATTTGGGTTTGTTGTTGTAACTAGGTATTGTCATTGCTTGTGTGATCTATGTTGTAAATGGTTTTTGCATTGCTGTGCATACTTGTATTCATGTGCCACTGTTTGGTTGATGTGCATGTGCTTGTATTTCCAGTGTGCACTTGTTTGTATTGTCATTTTGCTGGAATGACTTCGACATTGTTTTGATGCTCTGTTTTTGACTTGTGAACAGCCCTGTGTTGAATCCAGTTTTTCAAAAACTCGGGTTTGACCTTGTGCTCGTGTCGTGATTTTGAATATATTGCGTGTGAGTTGAACCCGGCTTTTCATTTGGGTTTGACCTTTGCTCACCTGTCCCTGTAGCATTATCAAGTGTATATCGATGTGCACGGCCTTGTGGCATGTACAGTGATACACTGTGCATGTCACACTGTTCGTGTGTGATGAATTCAAGTGTGACTGATGACAAACAACCCAAATAACTGAGGCAAATCATATTTCATTTTATATTGCAAAATATTTCCTTTTCAATTTTAATGCGTTAGTGAATATTTTTGCAGATTGCTCAGATGCTGGATTCAAACTGGAATAAAGTTGAAGACAAAATACGAGTGTGAGTGATATGTAGTGAGGAAATTATGTAAACTGAATTGTGATGCATTCAAAAGTGTATATGTATAGTGAGAGCTTGAATTTGTACTATTCAAAATTGTAATAAATATTTGTTTGAATAAAATTTCTGTTTGAATTCAAATTCCATTCAAATACTGTGTAATTTATTTTATCCAACAAATATTTATTTAATCTATGAAAAATAAAATAGTACATTATCAAACACATTTAAATGAATGTATATATGTTTATTATGATCAAACAAAAATCATATACTCGCATATTCCACAATTTCCCTCTTTTGATGATAACAAACATATATTTAAGATTTTGACTGTGTTAAATGTATTTGACCATTGATATACTCTAATTGCTCCCCCTATTTAAATGCTTCCTCTCTACATGATGCTCCCCCTACATATATGCATATAAATAGAAATATATAAATAAGCCTAGATGCAAATGGAAAATTATTTGACCTTTGCTTGATTCTATTTGACAAAATCTTAACTTTTCTCTTCCCCTTTTGTTATCAGCAAAATAATAATAGTGTTAGAGAGAAACAGAGATAAAGTGATCAATATTAATCCAACATTAAACTCAGATTGGATATAAATATTAAACTTCAATAAAACTCAAACAAAAATCATAACTACCCTTGTTAGGCGCATATTCCACTTTTAGAAAGAATGGAAATGATGTTCTAATATAAAATCATACAATTGTATCAACTTGTGGTACATTTATATCAGGAATTTGAATATCTACTAATCATGCATAACCGTTAGGACTTTTAAATGAGATTAGTAGTATTCCAATTTAATTTTAAAAAATAAAATCAAGTATCTTCTAACCACGCATGACCATGAGGACTTTTAAATGGGATTAGAATCAACTTGTCTATTTAAGCAATTAATTTTGATATGCGTTCCATACATGCATAATCGTAAGGACTTTTAAATGAGCATGGAAGCACATAATCAAAAATTCAAGTAATTCACCCATGCATAACCGTGAGGACTTTTAAATGAGAGTGAATACTTTGGATATTTATTTATTTTTACAAAAAAATATGAAATGAAAAACAAATGATCCCTGATTATAGTACCACATATCGACCAACTATATTTAAGTTTTGATAAACCATGGTCGATAGAAATATGATAGATATAGAAATGGTCATAGAATCTTTACCCAACAAAAAGTTTTATAACTCTTGTTTGAATTCCTAAAGAAATTTTCCAAATATACTCTCTTGAGTAATGTTTGTTAAATATCAACACTTATCACCTTTTCAATCACTATTTATCTTTTTGATAATTTGTAGCGAGTCGGATTAGTCAAAATTTGTTATTTAAAATCAAATAAAAATGACTAATCTGAAAATATGGTCAAAAATGATTTTCTCGAAGGGGTTATATGAGAAAAAATTTATGCTATTTGAAAATTATTTTAAGTGAAAAATATGCAGATATTTTCTTTGAAAAACGATGCAGCAAATGAATGTTTCAAAAATTAATCACGTTCCACTAGTAATTTTTCTATCAACTATATTACCAGTGTAATCTGCATCTGAATTTCTCTTTCACTCCAAAAATATCACTAACTAAAGACCAGACAATGAAGTGTGCACAAAAAAATTCAAACTCAATTTTTCAGAGCATTTTAAATGACATTCTCTTGAATTTGGATTGAAGCCATGTAAATAATCGGAAAACCGTGAATATAGAGTTAACCGTAACCAAAAATATTATCCAACAAAACACTATTTTTAATCCAAACGTATATGTATGAAGTAATTCAAAGAACAGTGTTTTTGGCATAAATATAATTGGCCAACTATGTTGAACAAGTCAGAATCAAAAGAAACATCATTTTTTTACAACATCTCAATATTGGCTGATTTAATTCAGAGTACGGTGCAGATTATCACATTTGATATATCGATAAATATACCTTCACCTGTTTTACCTTTACGATAATTTTTCATGGTTGTCTATTGTGATTCTGTCACCTTTATACTAGGCTAAGGAACTTTGCTTTGTTGCTCGGTGTGCTTTTGGAACAGCCAGAATCCAAGTAGCACTATTGTTGTTCCTTAGCCTGCCACCACACCTACACAGAAAAAGATTTATGTAACCTATTTGTTTTTATAGGTCCATGGTTGTTAGTGGCATAATATTTTAAAAAATAATTTTGTGCAGACCCACAACTATTTATAATTGCTCCCTTCGGCACCCAAATTTGTTTTACTTTGAGAGATGTTATATTTGTGCCTTTTGGAACCCAAATTGGTATAGTTTTCACATGTTTGGGTCTATACCAACAATTATTGTGATTGTGTCCATATTTTGTAACGACCCTGAATTTCGAATAATTTATTTTGAAAATATTTAATTTATTTTAAATATTTAAATGATGGTTTGGATTGAATTTTCAATATAATTTTGAATTTGGCGATTGAATTTTAGAATTTAATCTATTGAAAGTGAATAAAAATTTGAATCTTCAAATTTAAGCCGATTAAAAATATTTCAAAGGCTTGCAAAATTCATATTGATAATACTGAGAATTTTAGAAGCTTCAGAATTTAATTTGAAAGTGATTTGTTCAGTTTTGGAATTTAATCGTTCGAATCAATATTTAAAATAATCGTCCGAGGCACAGTCTCGGAATTCGACGAAACCAGTTCCATTGGGTCCGTAATATTGAATTATTGCCGGATTTCAAATTTCGTAATTTTTGGAGTTGCTATGTGAGCACACGGTGAGTCAACGCAGTGAAATTGAATCGAATTAAATTTAAATTTAAATTTAAATTTGCATTTCAGAACACAGCACGTTCTTCCTTTTCTCACGCAGAAGATCACGCCTAAAATCTTGGTTACATCGTGCAGCCACGTTCTTCACCATTTTAAAATATCTCCCTCTTCCAAATTCATTCGATCGAAAGAAAATTAAAAATGGCTGCAGCCCTCTATGAAAATCAATCTCCTTTTCGTTCCTCCAATTCAAAAATGCCGAGCATCATAAAACGAAACCAATTTTCATTCGTTCCCAAAACAATGGCCGCGATTCTCAAGAGAAAAGAAAAGAAAAAAATAATATAATATCGCGATCGATTGTGGCAGCGGGGTGGTATCGCGTAGGAGGTGACGGCGATTTGGAAGCAGGCGCGGCGACAATAGGCTTGAGGGGTCGCGCGCGCACGTAGGGGCTACGCGGGTGCCGCGCGCTCGTGGCGCGACTCACATAGGGGTTGCGCGGCAAGATCTGGATGGCGGCGTTCGTGATTGGAGTCGCGGCGTTGGGAGGATGAAGGCGGCGCTGTCGCGAGCGTGGAGGGGGGAGGCTCGAGACGCGGCAATGGCAAGGCGTGGCGTTGGCGGCGACGAGGTCGATTTGGGGTTGTGGTCGCGTACAACAATCGAGGTGAAGTGGGATGTCGTGATTCCAGCTCGAGCTCGAAGGAGAAGGCAGCAGTTGATCTTGGCAGTAAGGTAATTTTGATGTTTATTATTGATTTAATTTAATTTAATATATATACATATATACAGAAGTTTATAAAAAAATAAAATATAAAATATAGTTTTACAGAAAGTAAATTTTTACAGTAAAGATAATATGTTTAAAAATTTAAATTATTTGTTTAAAACTAAATTTTTAGTTGAATAGAAATTTTTGTTTCAAATGAAAAAAAAAAATATTTTGTAGAAGGAAAATAATTATGCGATTTGTCCAAATGTTATATAAAATAAGGATTTGGATTTATAAAGAATAATTTATTTAAGTGAATTTAGTTGAAATTTAATAGTTAGTTAATAAAGTTTATTAAAAGAAATGTAAATTTTAGTTTTAATAAATTTATTTAAAGAAGAAACTGGTTTAAACAAAACCATTGAATAAATTAAAAAAAAAAAAATGAAAATTTAATTTATTCGAATATTAATAAATTGTGTAAATATTTATACAAGGTATAAATGAAGAAAACAAGTTGAATTGGAAGTGGATGGCAAACGGGAATAAAAGGTGAGAACTTCTCACTCAAAAAGGAATTTCTGTTGTTTATTTAAATTTTAAATAGTTAAATTTAAAATTGATTGACTGTGTTGATTGAATGCTTGAATGATGATTGTTATATATATATATAAATATTGGATGTGAATAGACCCTATACGCCGTTAGTAAGCGGAGGTTATTTAGTACACACATATACCGCGATATTCCACCTCGAAGTGGAATTGGTATTATATTATATATATAGCAATATATATATATTGGCATATGTATATATTGCAGTTGATTGATTTCCCGCATTTTCTTTTAGCGGATGAGACCCTATTACGCCGTTAGTAAGCGGATATATATATTTATAAAATCCCATATACCGCGATATTCCGTCTTGAAACGGAATGGTATTGTGCTAATGTCTGTGGATGCAGGGAAACAGGTTGGAGGGATCCAACTGGATTCCTCACAAATATTTATTGATTTTAAATATTGTGATACTTGATTGTTTATCAAATCGATATATGATATTGAAAAATCGTGATTGACTATTGATGTGTTGCATCATCGGATCCAATTTTGAAAGTTTAAAAATAACGATTTTTATTTATAAAGGATTCTAAAGTGATTTTGAAAGTATACATTTATAAAATATTTTTGGAGTTGATTTATTACAAATAAATAAACGTTATAATTTTTATGTTATAAAAATTATGATTTTTGAGGAATGTAGTTAAAAGTGATTTTTGAGAATATGAGATTAATGATTTGATAAAATAATTTAAACTGGGATTTTTTATAAAAAGTTAAAAAAAATAGGATTATCACTTATGAAAGACTTTGAAGATGTTTTTAAAAGAATAATATAAGTTGTTTTATATTAAAAGATTTATAAAACGATATTTATAAATTAAAAACATTAGAATTTGTAAAACGAACTTTTATAAGTGTTTGAATGTAGTGAAAATGAATTTCCTAAATGAATGAAATTTATGAAATTATAAACTGTGAAGTTATAAATGAAATTTTATAAGCAATAGGTTTATAAAATTTATAAAGTTATCGAAAGAATGAATTTTGGATAAATAAACAATCTTATAAGTTAAGATTAATAATTTGGGAAGTTAAATGAACGATTTTGTAAAATAATCGTTTTATAAGTAATTAACTTATAATATGAACTTGTAGTTTATAATTGAGTTATAAACTGGAATAGGTTAATAAAGGAATTTATAAAAAGGAAGTTTTTATAAATAAATAGAAACGGAATTTATAAACGTTGTTTTATAAATCCGCAAATGACTTATTTTGATAAGTTAATTGTTATAACTTAGAGATAGAGTTATATTCACATTTTGAACAGTGAATAATCCTTTAAGTTAAAGTGAATAGAAAGGATGAAATTTGTTAATGAAGTATATTCACGTTTTTGAATAGTGAATAATACGTTAAAGAAAATGTATTGAATGTGAATGTTTTAAACAGAATTAAAACGATCTAACGATGTTTTAAAACATGTTGAGATTCGAAACCATAGATTTCAACATTTATTGTTGAAATAGACGTTTTCGAGAAATAAAAGGAAATGATAGACTATAACACTGTTGTTATAGTAAATGATTTCCGAAAGGAAATATTTTTGAATAATATTGGGATTTATATATCTATTTTAAATTCGAATCCCTATACTAGTGATTTTGGGACGTTGTAACGATGTTTTACGCAACATTCGTTTTGGCCCAAATAAAAATGTTTAAGAGAATGATTTCCCTTAAAGAATGAATAATATACTTAATTCGATTTAAGTATATTGAATATTTTCAAAGGTTGAAAATAAAAAGATTTGTCGATTACTTATTTTTGATAAGTATGGAAATGTTTTCCAATATGAAGTGAATAATTAGAATTTATCTTTTTGAAGATAAATTGAAATGAATTATTGAAATCAAATATGCATGGATATTTTGAAATATAAATTCATTATGGAATTTATATGTGAAAGTGAAATTTGTTTGAAAATAAATATTGATTTATTTTTGAAGTGTTGAAATTATATATCTTATAAAGATATTTTGGAAAATAAATAATTTGGAAAATTATTTGGAATCTGGTGATGTGTGCATATCAATTGATAGTTCAATAACCGACTATCAATATTTCCCTTTGAATGGGTATTTGATGTGAATTGATTGAATTTGAATGCACACTTATTTTTGAATAAGCGCTCACTATTCGGGTTAACCGGGAAAGGACCATGGGGTCGTATAACCCATTCCGAATATGTGATACGTCGTTGTGAATTGCATTGAAGATCGGTGTTGAAGACCGGTATTTGCGAGAGCGATAGGATGACCTATCGATTGTCTCTGCACTGGGTAGCTCCTGGTATAGAGATTCCATAAGTGATGGGAAATCCGATCAGGATTGTGAATATCCGGATTGCAAGGACTTCTTTGTAAGTGCCTTCGGTTCTGTTCGATCCCGGAACAGACTTGTATGGATTGTATGCCTGACATTACAAGTTGAGTTATAAAGCCGATTTCTTTCAAATATATTTCTGTTGGTGGCGGAGAATTTATTCTTTGCTTAACACCCTTCTCTGAGACGTACGAGCTCAGAGGTTATATAGTTGAAGTTATCAGCGATATATTCCCAGTTTGGTAATGTGACATGCTGAGTGATGCTGAAATGATCATTGTGTTGATTATTGTGATAGGATCATTTATTTGATCGTCTATCTTAGTGATCATTGTGTTGATCATTTGTTGACCCAAAGCATGGCTTTTGTATAAAGTATGTTTTTGTGGACGTGACTTCGTCGAGCCTCACATCCCGGAAATGGTCAAAACAGGAAAGATGCAGCAAGGTTATTAGGGGTTGCTGTAGCTCCCCTTAGGGTATGTACATTTCCTTCTGGATAGAGGTGATATCATGGTATGGAGCCCAGATATTTAACCTATGTGGTTACTACGAGTTATTACTTTGTGGTTGTTGGTTATCGGGATCCCGTGAAAAAGGTCGTTTACGATCGGGGAATGGCGTGCTCGTGTCAGTAGTTACCCAGTTAAGGGGTAACCTGTCCTTGTGTTGGCAGAGTTCCGGTTTGGTTCTCGGGAATGTCTTTCCAGAGGCATTCTCATGTGGCAATGGGAAGTTCCTTGGCCTGACCATTTGTTGGAAATCCAATTCCCAATACGAAACTTGTACGGTACTAGTTGTAGAACCTGCTATTCACTTATGGTGGTCACCACTGTTTGGATAGTAGCTATAGTAGGCATAGTTCGAAATGTCTATGTCGACTAAGATTTATATCTTTATTTTTGAAATGACTTTCCTACACTATGCACTAGTAATAATATCAAATGTTATCTTAAATGCGTATCAAGCATCTTTGACTATCATAAGGAGAAATCTCCTCCGATTCTGCGTTTGCATGTGTGTGTGTGCGGGAGGCCTTATGGTAGTCTCATTTTTAAAAGCATTGCGAATTGATTTAAAAATATTCTTCTATTTTGATTTTAAAGTAAATAAACTGTTTTGAGTTCTCACACCAGTCACATGACTGACTTGGAGTTTATTGTTTTCCTTCCTAAACTCTGGGTGCCCACCAATTTTCCACACGGGCAGTTAAGAGTTAGGTTTATCAGGATATTCTGGAGTTGCTGGAGGCAAGCTGGATGGCATGGCGTATTACTAGTATATAGTATTTCTTTTTCCGCTGCACTGTTGATGTTGTATGATGTTGTACACTCTGATGATATGATGTAATGTAATAACTGATATAGTTCTTTGTTTAAAGATTATTCAATTATTATTATATGTTGTTCCGCTGCGAATTGTGAGATTCTGATGTTGTTGTTTTCCATTCCGTTCTGTTCTATTTTCTATTTCCTTCTTTCCTATCTTCTTTCTTCTTTTCTTTTTCTTAAAAACCCTCAGTGTTCGGTTTTCCGTCGTTCGATTTCTCGGCAGTCGATAAAGTGAGTGTCGATGTCGGATTTTCGGAATACGAAGAATCGTGTCCTGACAATTTGGTATCAGAGTTGATGGTTAAGCGACAACCATGGTTCTGTAGGGTATTACTCGTTAGAGATAGAGTCAGCCGTACTCTAGAATGAGTTTGAGTGTAATAATAGATATGAGCGCGTATTTGTTAGTGAATATAAAATTGATTTATATTATAAAATAATTTTGCCCAAAACTATTTTTGTATAAAAAGAAATGATTTTATATGAATTATTGTAGTATATGGTTGCATGATTGTTAGGAAGTGATACTATTGAATTATTATCATTAGTATATGGAATTGAAGAAATAAATGGATTGAATTCAAGTAAACTAACTTGATAATTTATTCATTTGTGAAATAATTTCAAATGGAATTGAATAAATAAAATAGAATTGGATTTCTAAGTGAAAATGAGATGAATTGAATATTGAAATGAATTAGTAAATGAAACTAATTCAGTGTAGTAATGTGAATGTACAAATTGAATTAAATTAGTTAATCAATAGAATTCAGTATTTAGAATTTAGAGTTTAATTCAAAGAGAATTTAAATTGAGAATTGAATTCGAATGAATTTGAGATTGTGAATTAAATTGAAATTGCGGATTGAATGAAATGGATATGTAACTTCAATAGTGAAGTAAAAACGTATAAGAAGTATATGTTGAAAATTTTGTAATAGAATTTGCAAAATGGTTTGAATGTTGGATTTGGATGCTACTACTAGCAGAGTATACAGGTTATATAGGTATATAAAGGAATTGAGATTTTGATTTCAAAAGATAAAATTGAATTGCTCGACAAAAAGGTACGTATTTCAATTTTAATATGAGATTTGATGACTTTCTTCTCTAGCCACTTGGCTTTTCTCTTTTCTTTTTGATTCTGAGGGGCCGTGGTGCCATTTTGTAGTCGTACCGATCGAGCCGCGCAAAGGAAACGCTGGCGAAATTTTTCGAAAATTTAGGGTGTTAGAAAATTTTTGAGAAAATTTTGAAAGTTTGAAATTTGAATTTTGATTTAAATCTGAATGGTTAGTAAAACAGTGTTGTTTGGAACCTATAATTGGAGTTGGAAAGATAATTGAAATAATAGTGAATCTTTAATAAAAAGATTTGTTTTAGAAAGTTGATAAAACTATTTGGATTGTGAAAAATAATAAATGGGATAAGGGCATTCTTCTTAACTTGTAATTTCGGGACGAAATTCTTTTAAGGAGGAAAGATTGTAACGACCCTGAATTTCGAATAATTTATTTTGAAAATATTTAATTTATTTTAAATATTTAAATGATGGTTTGGATTGAATTTTCAATATAATTTTGAATTTGGCGATTGAATTTTAGAATTTAATCTATTGAAAGTGAATAAAAATTTGAATCTTCAAATTTAAGCCGATTAAAAATATTTCAAAGGCTTGCAAAATTCATATTGATAATACTGAGAATTTTAGAAGCTTCAGAATTTAATTTGAAAGTGATTTGTTCAGTTTTGGAATTTAATCGTTCGAATCAATATTTAAAATAATCGTCCGAGGCACAGTCTCGGAATTCGACGAAACCAGTTCCATTGGGTCCGTAATATTGAATTATTGCCGGATTTCAAATTTCGTAATTTTTGGAGTTGCTATGTGAGCACACGGTGAGTCAACGCAGTGAAATTGAATCGAATTAAATTTAAATTTAAATTTAAATTTGCATTTCAGAACACAGCATGTTCTTCCTTTTCTCACGCAGAAGATCACGCCTAAAATCTTGGTTACATCGTGCAGCCACGTTCTTCACCATTTTAAAATATCTCCCTCTTCCAAATTCATTCGATCGAAAGAAAATTAAAAATGGCTGCAGCCCTCTATGAAAATCAATCTCCTTTTCGTTCCTCCAATTCAAAAATGCCGAGCATCATAAAACGAAACCAATTTTCATTCGTTCCCAAAACAATGGCCGCGATTCTCAAGAGAAAAGAAAAGAAAAAAATAATATAATATCGCGATCGATTGTGGCAGCGGGGTGGTATCGCGTAGGAGGTGACGGCGATTTGGAAGCAGGCGCGGCGACAATAGGCTTGAGGGGTCGCGCGCGCACGTAGGGGCTACGCGGGTGCCGCGCGCTCGTGGCGCGACTCACATAGGGGTTGCGCGGCAAGATCTGGATGGCGGCGTTCGTGATTGGAGTCGCGGCGTTGGGAGGATGAAGGCGGCGCTGTCGCGAGCGTGGAGGGGGGAGGCTCGAGACGCGGCAATGGCAAGGCGTGGCGTTGGCGGCGACGAGGTCGATTTGGGGTTGTGGTCGCGTACAACAATCGAGGTGAAGTGGGATGTCGTGATTCCAGCTCGAGCTCGAAGGAGAAGGCAGCAGTTGATCTTGGCAATAAGGTAATTTTGATGTTTATTATTGATTTAATTTAATTTTATATATATACATATATACAGAAGTTTATAAAAAAATAAAATATAAAATATAGTTTTACAGAAAGTAAATTTTTACAGTAAAGATAATATGTTTAAAATTTTAAATTATTTGTTTAAAACTAAATTTTTAGTTGAATAGAAATTTTTGTTTCAAATGAAAAAAAAAAAATATTTTGTAGAAGGAAAATAATTATGCGATTTGTCCAAATGTTATATAAAATAAGGATTTGGATTTATAAAGAATAATTTATTTAAGTGAATTTAGTTGAAATTTAATAGTTAGTTAATAAAGTTTATTAAAAGAAATGTAAATTTTAGTTTTAATAAATTTATTTAAAGAAGAAACTGGTTTAAACAAAACCATTGAATAAATAAAAATAAAAAAAAAATGAAAATTTAATTTATTCGAATATTAATAAATTGTGTAAATATTTATACAAGGTATAAATGAAGAAAACAAGTTGAATTGGAAGTGGATGGCAAACGGGAATAAAAGGTGAGAACTTCTCACTCAAAAAGGAATTTCTGTTGTTTATTTAAATTTTAAATAGTTAAATTTAAAATTGATTGACTGTGTTGATTGAATGCTTGAATGATGATTGTTATATATATATATATATATATATATATATATATTGGATGTGAATAGACCCTATACGCCGTTAGTAAGCGGAGGTTATTTAGTACACACATATACCGCGATATTCCACCTCGAAGTGGAATTGGTATTATATTATATATATAGCAATATATATATATTGGCATATGTATATATTGCAGTTGATTGATTTCCCGCATTTTCTTTTAGCGGATGAGACCCTATTGCGCCGTTAGTAAGCGGATATATATATTTATAAAATCCCATATACCGCGATATTCCGTCTTGAAACGGAATGGTATTGTGCTAATGTCTGTGGATGCAGGGAAACAGGTTGGAGGGATCCAACTGGATTCCTCACAAATATTTATTGATTTTAAATATTGTGATACTTGATTGTTTATCAAATCGATATATGATATTGAAAAATCGTGATTGACTATTGATGTGTTGCATCATCGGATCCAATTTTGAAAGTTTAAAAATAACGATTTTTATTTATAAAGGATTCTAAAGTGATTTTGAAAGTATACATTTATAAAATATTTTTGGAGTTGATTTATTACAAATAAATAAACGTTATAATTTTTATGTTATAAAAATTATGATTTTTGAGGAATGTAGTTAAAAGTGATTTTTGAGAATATGAGATTAATGATTTGATAAAATAATTTAAACTGGGATTTTTTATAAAAAGTTAAAAAAAATAGGATTATCACTTATGAAAGACTTTGAAGATGTTTTTAAAAGAATAATATAAATTGTTTTATATTAAAAGATTTATAAAACGATATTTATAAATTAAAAACATTAGAATTTGTAAAACGAACTTTTATAAGTGTTTGAATGTAGTGAAAATGAATTTCCTAAATGAATGAAATTTATGAAATTATAAACTGTGAAGTTATAAATGAAATTTTATAAGCAATAGGTTTATAAAATTTATAAAGTTATCGAAAGAATGAATTTTGGATAAATAAACAATCTTATAAGTTAAGATTAATAATTTGGGAAGTTAAATGAACGATTTTGTAAAATAATCGTTTTATAAGTAATTAACTTATAATATGAACTTGTAGTTTATAATTGAGTTATAAACTGGAATAGGTTAATAAAGGAATTTATAAAAAGGAATTTTTTATAAATAAATAGAAACGGAATTTATAAACGTTGTTTTATAAATCCGCAAATGACTTATTTTGATAAGTTAATTGTTATAACTTAGAGATAGAGTTATATTCACATTTTGAACAGTGAATAATCCTTTAAGTTAAAGTGAATAGAAAGGATGAAATTTGTTAATGAAGTATATTCACGTTTTTGAATAGTGAATAATACGTTAAAGAAAATGTATTGAATGTGAATGTTTTAAACAGAATTAAAACGATCTAACGATGTTTTAAAACATGTTGAGATTCGAAACCATAGATTTCAACATTTATTGTTGAAATAGACGTTTTCGAGAAATAAAAGGAAATGATAGACTATAACACTGTTGTTATAGTAAATGATTTCCGAAAGGAAATATTTTTGAATAATATTGGGATTTATATATCTATTTTAAATTCGAATCCCTATACTAGTGATTTTGGGACGTTGTAACGATGTTTTACGCAACATTCGTTTTGGCCCAAATAAAAATGTTTAAGAGAATGATTTCCCTTAAAGAATGAATAATATACTTAATTCGATTTAAGTATATTGAATATTTTCAAAGGTTGAAAATAAAAAGATTTGTCGATTACTTATTTTTGATAAGTATGGAAATGTTTTCCAATATGAAGTGAATAATTAGAATTTATCTTTTTGAAGATAAATTGAAATGAATTATTGAAATCAAATATGCATGGATATTTTGAAATATAAATTCATTATGGAATTTATATGTGAAAGTGAAATTTGTTTGAAAATAAATATTGATTTATTTTTGAAGTGTTGAAATTATATATCTTATAAAGATATTTTGGAAAATAAATAATTTGGAAAATTATTTGGAATCTGGTGATGTGTGCATATCAATTGATAGTTCAATAACCGACTATCAATATTTCCCTTTGAATGGGTATTTGATGTGAATTGATTGAATTTGAATGCACACTTATTTTTGAATAAGCGCTCACTATTCGGGTTAACCGGGAAAGGACCATGGGGTCGTATAACCCATTCCGAATATGTGATACGTCGTTGTGAATTGCATTGAAGATCGGTGTTGAAGACCGGTATTTGCGAGAGCGATAGGATGACCTATCGATTGTCTCTGCACTGGGTAGCTCCTGGTATAGAGATTCCATAAGTGATGGGAAATCCGATCAGGATTGTGAATATCCGGATTGCAAGGACTTCTTTGTAAGTGCCTTCGGTTCTGTTCGATCCCGGAACAGACTTGTATGGATTGTATGCCTGACATTACAAGTTGAGTTATAAAGCCGATTTCTTTCAAATATATTTCTGTTGGTGGCGGAGAATTTATTCTTTGCTTAACACCCTTCTCTGAGACGTACGAGCTCAGAGGTTATATAGTTGAAGTTATCAGCGATATATTCCCAGTTTGGTAATGTGACATGCTGAATGATGCTGAAATGATCATTGTGTTGATTATTGTGATAGGATCATTTATTTGATCGTCTATCTTAGTGATCATTGTGTTGATCATTTGTTGACCCAAAGCATGGCTTTTGTATAAAGTATGTTTTTGTGGACGTGACTTCGTCGAGCCTCACATCCCGGAAATGGTCAAAACAGGAAAGATGCAGCAAGGTTATTAGGGGTTGCTGTAGCTCCCCTTAGGGTATGTACATTTCCTTCTGGATAGAGGTGATATCATGGTATGGAGCCCAGATATTTAACCTATGTGGTTACTACGAGTTATTACTTTGTGGTTGTTGGTTATCAGGATCCCGTGAAAAAGGTCGTTTACGATCGGGGAATGGCGTGCTCGTGTCAGTAGTTACCCAGTTAAGGGGTAACCCGGCCTTGTGTTGGCAGAGTTCCGGTTTGGTTCTCGGGAATGTCTTTCCAGAGGCATTCTCATGTGGCAATGGGAAGTTCCTTGGCCTGACCATTTGTTGGAAATCCAATTCCCAATACGAAACTTGTACGGTACTAGTTGTAGAAACTGCTATTCACTTATGGTGGTCACCACTGTTTGGATAGTAGCTATAGTAGGCATAGTTCGAAATGTCTATGTCGACTAAGATTTATATCTTTATTTTTGAAATGACTTTCCTACACTATGCACTAGTAATAATATCAAATGTTATCTTAAATGCGTATCAAGCATCTTTGACTATCATAAGGAGAAATCTCCTCCGATTCTGCGTTTGCATGTGTGTGTGTGCGGGAGGCCTTATGGTAGTCTCATTTTTAAAAGCATTGCGAATTGATTTAAAAATATTCTTCTATTTTGATTTTAAAGTAAATAAACTGTTTTGAGTTCTCACACCAGTCACATGACTGACTTGGAGTTTATTGTTTTCCTTCCTAAACTCTGGGTGCCCACCAATTTTCCACACGGGCAGTTAAGAGTTAGGTTTATCAGGATATTCTGGATATTCTGGAGTTGCTGGAGGAAAGCTGGATGGCATGGCGTATTACTAGTATATAGTATTTCTTTTTCCGCTGCACTGTTGATGTTGTATGATGTTGTACACTCTGATGATATGATGTAATGTAATAACTGATATAGTTCTTTGTTTAAAGATTATTCAATTATTATAATATGTTGTTCCGCTGCGAATTGTGAGATTCTGATGTTGTTGTTTTCCATTCCGTTCTGTTCTATTTTCTATTTCCTTCTTTCCTATCTTCTTTCTTCTTTTCTTTTTCTTAAAAACCCTCAGTGTTCGGTTTTCCGTCGTTCGATTTCTCGGCAGTCGATAAAGTGAGTGTCGATGTCGGATTTTCGGAAGACGAAGAATCGTGTCCTGACAATTTTCCTACAAATTGTGCACATTGAATTTTCTTGATTATTCTTGTTTTCAACAATTTTAGATTGATTATATCCAAGCCCTTTTCTATCCGTGTTAACAGTTTGCTTTCCTAATAGCATATTAAACGATTTTTCACATTTTGAAAATTTATCTAAAGTCGTTGACAATTGTTGGACTTGTGTTTTGAGAGATTCATTTTCGTTTAACAATTGTATGCACTTTTTAATAGAATTCTCTCTCCTAGTATTTTCACTCTCTTTCAAAATCAGAATTTCATTTTCAAGTGATTTTATATTGATTTCTGATTTTTTAATTTCCTTTTCGAATGTTGGACACTTATCACACTTAGGGATCTTACTTTGATAGGTTTTAACTAATTTTTCGAGTTGTTCATTTAATTCTATCAAAGTATCTTTTTGTGATTCAAGTTTGGCATACTTCTCCCTAAGTCGTTCAAAACAGCCATTCACTTCGTGGAAATAAATAAGTAATTCAGAGTGAGTGAGTTTTGATACCTCGCTTGGCTTCATATTGTGCTCTCTGTTTTTCAATTTTTGATTTAGAGCTGGATTTCCGTATTTGCGGTTCCTCCTTTTGAATTTCTTCATTAGTAATGCCAGCTCGGCTGCTCCATCATCCTCATCCTCATCACAACTGCTATTTACCAATCCGGTTAAGCATATTTCTTTAACTGAGTCGATTGTGGAGGACATCTCATTGCTGTTGACTTTTGCTCCATATATTGCATCGAAAGTATTCCAGATTTTCTATGCATTTTCACAATGAGAGACGAAATAAAAATTATCACGATTAATATGAGAATATAATATATGCATAGCAAGAGCATTAATCGAGATAATTTCCTTATTTTTTATATCACACCCACTTTCAATAATATCCCAACATTTAATATTAACATATTTTAAGTAAAATTCCATTTTCAATTTCCAGTTCAAAAAATATGTTCCATCGAAAATAGAAGGAATAATATTGGAACGACCCTCAACAAAAGTATTATTTGGTGGATTCATGACTCTAGAGTTAAAGAAAAATACCGGGCTTTGATACCACTTGTAGGATCTAGATTAACCCTAGAGAGGGGGTGAATAGGGTTATAGCAAAAATTTTCGAATTAAACACAGAAACAAACTACAGAAATAAATATGCTGAAAAGTAAATCACACACAAAATTTACCCAGCTTCGGCAACCCCTGCCTACTGCTGCATTCCCAGATTTCTATTAGAATTAAACAGTATCCCGCTTACAAACACTCTACTAGACTCGCAAACCCTTGCTCCCGCTCACAAACACTCTCATAGACTCGCACACCCTGCTCTGCCTATAGAGTTTCGCAAACTCGCAAACTCTGCTCCCGCCTATAGAGTTTTGCAAACTCGCACACCCTGCTTATTGAACTAATTCTAACTTGACAATCTGACACTACCTACAACCTAGGTGGTGATTTACCAATACTTTGACTCGAAAAGAAAAACAGACTTCAAAAATAAAAGCAGGAGCAAAAATTAAAATACAAACTTGAATGCTTAATTTTTGCTCAAATAAAAATTAAGAAACCCCCTTAATAAAACCCTAAGTAAAACCAAAACCCCTTTGTGACAATAAAGGCCGGCCCTTTTAACCCGATCCTTTGTTCTTCCTTCTGAAACAATTGCGGCCGTTCTTCTTTCTGAAATTAGGGCTTCGGCTCTTGCGATCCAAATTGGGGCTTTGTTCGATCTGAATTAGTGGCGCTCTTGCGCACGTTCTCTGATGATCAATTCACTGGTTTGCGTTACTTTTGCTCGCTCGTTCTCTGATGATCGATTCTACTTGCGCTTTGTTTCGCAGCTGCTCCTTTGATCGAGTTTGATAGATTGGTATGTATTCTATTTCGTTGCTTGTTTAATTGCTTGCTTGACTTGATGCCTATGATGAACTTTTGGGTTCAGTATTTATATGAATTCGAGACACTTGAATTCCTTCGTATCAATTCGATACTTTCCTAATTTGTTGCTTTCCCGATGCACACGGCTTTCCTGATATACTTTCAACCTTGATGCTTACGGCTTTAACTTGAGAGCGTTCGATCCTTCTTGTGTCACACGACAAAAACTTTCCCTTTTATTTGTTGACTTTTTCAAAGACGTATATTTTCGTTGAATTCTCCGACTTGACTTTATGCAGTAACTTGGTCAATTTTGACTTTGGCTTGAGATCATTGATCTGCATTTCTTTATTTCTTATGGCTTCACTGTTGCTCTCGAGTGGTTTCAAACATGTGAGTTGTTCACCATGTTGCATACATGTTTTTATGTTTGTGACATTCATGTTGATTCCATTTTTGCTGTGTCATTTCTCTGCCTGGTCGACACTTGATTCTTTGTTGGCTGGTCATTCATTTGTTGTTTGGACACTTTGGTCTTGCATTTGTGTACTGTGTCTTTGAGCTGCTGTGTTGATCATTGATGCATTTGGAGTTGGTCTTTGTTGTAACTGGACATGCTTGGCTTTGCGGTTTGGTTTCACTTGGGCTTGTTGTTGATATTTATAATTGTTCAACCTGGCACTTGCAGTTACTTACTTGGTGCATCTCTGCACTATTGATTAGTTCATCCACTGTAGTATTGATTTCATTTGGTATTTTTGCATCCATTCTGTTGCTCCCAGTTGATGTTCTGTTGCATGAGTTACTTGCATTGGTGCATTGCCTTACTGACTTGATTCACTTAATGTTTGCATACATGTTGTGGTCTGGACATTTGGGTTTGTTGTTGTAACTGGGTATTGTCATTGCTTGTGTGATCTATGTTGCAAAGGGTTTTTGCATTGCTGTGCATACTTGTATTCATGTGCCACTGTTTGGTTAATGTGCATGTGCTTGTATTTCCAGGTGCACTTGTTTGTACTGTCATTTTGCTGGAATGACTTCGACATTGTTTTGATGCTCTATTTTTGACTTGTGAACAGCCCTGTGTTGAATCCAGTTTTTCAAAAACTCGGGTTTGACCTTGTGCTCGTGTCGTGATTTTGAATATATTGCACTTGAGTTGAACCCGGCTTTTCATTTGGGTTTGACCTGTGCTCACCTGTCCCTGTAGCATTATCAAGTGTATATCGATGTGCACGGCCTTGTGGCATGTACAGTGATACACTATGCATGTCACACTGTTCGTGTGTGATGAATTCAAGTGTGCTGATGACGAACAACCCAAATAACTGAGGCAAATCATATTTCATTTTATATTGCAAAATATTTCTTTTTCAATTTTACCGCGTTAGTGAATATTTTTGCAGATTGCTCAGATGCTGGATTCAAACTGGAATACAGTTGAAGACAAAATACGAGTGTGAGTGATATGTAGTGAGGAAATTATGTAAACTGAATTGTGATGTATTCAAAAATGTATATGTATAGTGAGAGCTTGAATTTGTACTATTCAAAATTGTAATAAATATTTGTTTGAATAAAATTTCTCTTTGAATTCAAATTCCATTCAAATACTGTGTAATTTATTTTATCCAACAAATATTTATTTAATCTATGAAAAATAAAATAGTACATTATCAAACACATTTAAATGAATGTATATATGTTTATTATCATCAAACAAAAATCATATACTCGCATATTCCACACTTAGGACTTAATTCTCCCATGAGAGGCGATGAGGGCGATCAGGCTTATCATCAAGGAGAGAAAACCCCAATAAGTAAAGAAAAAAAATTGGTCTTTCGGGGGAAAACACTAGGACACACACGAACACTCACATTTCACCCTACACTTAAATTTTAGTCATCATACGATTCTCACTAACTCTTCCTCACATGGTTTCTGTGCAAATGATATGGGGAGCACACACATCTTCGACCGCCTTCGTGGGTCCTCTATCTTCCACCACTGTAGTCCGATTCGGGATCAGGTAGACGCCTGGACAGCAATGACAGCGGCGATAGAGACTACCGTCCTAGAGATTTGTCGTTTTTCCAAAGAATAACTTACAGCCATTCTTCATCTCCCAACGATCCTCCCCCTCAATCAGAGCACAGTGGGGAGAAATCATCCAAAAAGGGATCTCAATTTGAAACTCCCCGAGATCAACACTCTGGCTCGTCCAGCATCAAACAATCTCGGAAGCCTCATAAGAACTCTATGGTTTCGGCTAAGCAAACTTCCTCAGTCTCTGCACCAGACCCATCGGCAGTAGAAAAACTAGATGAGCTTAAAGCTACATTTACGAAGATATGCTTTGATGGACTGAAATTTCTCCCTACGATTCATCCTATTCCAAGGCATGTCAAACAAAGGGCTATCGCCTGCAATAATGATGTGTACGTCCAACACTACGCATTGGTTCATTTGGCGGAAAAAGTTTCAGAAATTTCTATGGAACGTCAGCACGAAGTCGATCGCCTAAAACTTGAAGCCATCCATGACAAAGATATCATTAAAGCCCAGGATGAAGGCTTTCCTTGTACAAATTTCAACTTGAAGCCGCCCAGAAAAATGCTAAAGATATAGCCTAAGCAGTCAGTCCTCCGGAAGCCACTCAGAAAAAGGAAATTAGCGAGGCAGTTCAATGTAGTGGTGCTCTAGCCTTAGAAAAAGACTCCATCCAGGAGAAAAAGGATATCCTCGCTCGACTAGTTAAAGAACTGGAGGAGCTTCTCCTCAAAGAGAAAGAAAAAAACTACTTGTTAAGAAGAGTCACAACGATATTGCGATGAAATCATCGCAATACGACTTATAAAGATGAAACTTGACGAAGAAATCTTTAGGGCTGAAGCGTTAAAGGATGCAGCCCGTGAGGAGGGGAAAAGAATGGCGCTCTCGGACGTTGATTCTCATCTCGAGGCCACAGCTGAAGCTGGCAGAGAGGTAATTAAGTGCATATTCGATCCACTCATTGCCGAGTATGATGCTCGAGTTCTCATGCATCGCGACCTAATCTTTCTAGGCAAGGGTTACCTCGAATCATTGGCTGAAGCATGGAACACTTTAATAAAGATTAAAAAGGTTGATTAAGCTAGTGAAGAGGTTGATGAAGGATCCCTTGTGAAGAAAGTACTTAGGGGAAACAAACCTACTGAACTATCTGCTGAAAAAGCCATTTATGGCAAGGATTCCGGGCAAGGATGATATTGCTAGCCCATCCGATACCGGATCTCCAGTTCCTTCTTCCTCTCAGCCGATCGATAACTCGTCACATGATCCTTCCCAACAGCATGTAGGCAATGACCCAGAGAAACTCAGGATTGATGTTCACATTCTATTCCCCATTCCAGGAGGTGAGACTCCCAAAACAGTTGAGAGCCAACCGAAGCCGGTACATAGCTTTTCTTTCTAGAATTCAAAAAATCATCGCTTTTGGCGCATAATAGGTGTATTTTAACATTTTCCTTTATGACTACATGCAGGCCATTCTGATCCCGAACCAACTCCATGAGGCGATGTCGCCATGGAGAAGGAAGAAAAAATGGGAGAGGCATTTTGTTTGCGCCAAAAATGGTCACAAACGCCCAATATCGTGAAAGCACTCGTTTGTCAACATAGATCAGTAATAATCAACACAGAACTCAGATCTAAGAGATAGTAAATGCAGCAAATCACAAATAACAATAAACAACACAGGATTTATAGTGGTTCAGCAGTCTCCAGCCTACGTCCACTTCAAGAGTTTTTCTTTTTATTGATGTTCTCTTGATGATTACAGTTGGTTACAGCAAGTTACAATGGATTATAGCTCTCAAACTTGAATGCAACAGTGATGATAAGGTATAGAATTGAATCCGGTAGAGTCTTGGCGTTTCAGAATTCCTCTCCCCTTTTATGAATGACCTGAGGCTCTATTTATAGGTGTAGGAGGCTGATATTTCGTCTAAATTTAGGGAGACCACTTCTGGCATGTGAGGGGGCCCACAGGCCCGGCCTCAGGAAGTTGAGGCCCGTTTCGGGATCGATTCGAACTCCATTCGAATCGATCAAGAAATTATCCAATGAAGTTGAAATTTGGTAAGAACATTCTTCAACATGTATACAAGCTCCTGTGAAAATTTCATAGCATTTGGACTTGTAGATCGCGAGATATCATCGATTCGAATTAGCGTTTCCTGGACTTTTTGCTCCGTTCGAATCGATCAATTCGAATTGATTGATTCAAATCGATCCAAGCACGCGCTAGTAGGTTGACGTGGCGCGCATTCTTCGAGTCGATCCACATTTTTCGCCGAGTTGATAGAGTCGTCGCTTGAATTTCACCGCTTTGACTTAATCGATTCGAAGACTTTACTTATGCATGGATTCGAACTGGGACTCGTTCGTATCGATCATATCTCACTTCAGCTGATCGATACGAAACGACAGCACTGGTTGGATTCGAAGAGAGGTGTCTTCATGGATTCGAAGGTCAGCAACATCTATGGATTCGAAGCAGGGGGAACATGATGGATTCCATCATGTGTTACAGCGATGGATTCAAAGGAAGGTAATGAGATGGATACGAAGCCTGACCACCTGATGGATTCGAAGGAAGGTAATGGGATGGATACGAAGCCTGGCCACCTGATGGATTCGAAGGAAGGTTGGGCTTATGGATTCGAAGGACTTCCAAACTTGATGGATTCGAAGTAGATGGGTACGAACCGATGGATGCGAACATGATTTCTGGCCATGGATTCGAACTAGGGTTCATCTTATGGATTCGAACAAGGGCTATCTCCTCCATCTTGAATCGATCATATCTTGAGCATACGAACTCGGATTGACTTGAAACTTGAAACGTTGGCTCTCGTGGATTTGCTAGCCATGTCCTATCAATTGTAACATGATCCGGGTTCAGACAAAATTCGTCGATATCCATAGCGAAGTGAAGTACAACCAATCTTTGAGATGAACTGTCTTTTGTTTTTGACCGATCTTTTGGTATCACAGCTTTGCCAAAAAGCGGGATAACATTTTCCTTCCAAAATATGCCTTGCGGTAGGAAGGCGTATTTTGTAATGCCATGATCTGGATGTTCATATCCTGTTGATGTCCTGCAAAGGAATTTACAGTTATATGCGACCTCAAATAACGACCGTTCGGGATCAGGATATTTGAGATGAAGTGCGACCGTTCATAGTCAAGCGCCTGACTTCAAATGACGATCGTTCGGGATCGAGCCATTTGAGGTGAAGTGCGACCGTGCATGGTCAAGTGGCGGACCTCAAATGACGACCGTTCGCGATCGAGCCATTTGAGGTGAGGTGAGTTGTGCCGTTCGGGGCGAGTCGTGCCGTTCGAGGCGAATTGTGACCGTTCGCGATCGTGTGCCATTCGAGGCGATTTTGTGACCATTTGAGGTCGGGTGCCGTTCGTGGCGAGAAAGTGTGCCCGGAAGGGCTTGGTATTATTGACACCAGGCTCACGTTCGCGTGGGTCCCTGGATCGTTTGTCAGGGCAGTTTATCGCCATCTCAGAGCATGCCTAAGGACCATTCGCGACCCCGTACATGTGTAAGTAGCTTAGCCATTTCAGAATTATCAGAATCAAATATCTATTCAACAGATGAATTTTAAAACAGAAATGTTCAAACAAACTGTAACGCTTGCGATTTTTCGTTGCCGAAAAACCGAAATGTTATGGGTTTAAGAAAGAAGAAAGGAAGAAGAAGAAAAGAAGGTAGAAGATGGAGAGAAGAAAGAATAGAAAATTTTAAAATAGAAGAAAAAGAGAATAGAAAATGGAACGGAACAGAAAACAACAGAACAATAACAGAATCTCACAATTCGCAGCGGAACAACATATAATAATAAATGAATATTCTTTAAACAAAGAACTATATCAGTTATTACATTTTATACATTTTATTACACCATATCATCAGAGTGTACAACATCAAACAATGCAGCGGAAAAAGAAATACTATATAGCAGTAATACGCCATGCCATCCAGCTTGCCTCCAGCAATTCCAGAATGTCCAGAATATCCTGATAAACCTTAACTCTTGACTGCCCGTGTGGAAATTGGTGGGCACCCAGAGTTTAGGAAGGAAAACAATAAACTCCAAGTCAGTCATGTGACTGGTGCGAGAACTCAAAACAGTTTATTTTTCTTTAAAAATCAAAATAGAGGAATATTTTTATTTCAATTCGCAATGCTTTTAAAAATGAGACTACCATAAGGCCTCCCGCACACACACACATGCAAACGCAGATCGGAGGAGATTTCTCCTTATGATAGTCAAAGATGCTTGATACGCATTAAAAAGAAGCATTTGATATTATTACTAGTGCATACTGTAGAGAAAAATTCATTTCGAAAGTAGAATATAAATCTTAGCCAGCATAGACATTTCGAACTATGCCTACTATAGCTACCATCCAAACAGTGTTGCGACACCATAAGTGAATGATAGGTTCTACAACTAAAAACGTACAAGTTTCGTATTGGGAATTGGATTTCCAACAAATGGTCAGGCCAAGCAACTTCCCATTGCCACATGAGAATGCCTCTGGAAAGACATCCCCGAGAACCAAACCGGAACTCTGCCAACACAAGGCCGGGTTACCCCTAACTGGGTAACTACTGACACGAGCACGCCATTCCCCGATCGTAAACGACCTTTCTCACGGGATCCCGATAGCCAACAACCACAAAGTAATAAATTCGTAGTAACCACATAGGTTAAATATCTGGGCTCCATACCATGATACCACCTCTATCCAGAAGGAAATGCACATACCCTAAAGGGAGCTACCCCTCATAACCTTGCCGCATCTTTCCTGTTTTGACCATTTCCGGGGTGTGAGGCTCGACAAAGTCACGTCCACAAAAACATACTTTATACAAAAGCCATGCTTTGGGTCAACAAATGATCAACACAATGATCACCAAGATAGACGAACAAATAAACGATCCTATCCCAATAATCAACACAATGATCATTTCCGGCAACACTCAGCATGTCACATTACCAAATTGGGAATATATCGCTGATAACTTCAACTATATAACCTCTGAGCTCGTACGTCTCAGAGAAGGGTGTTAAGCTAAAAGAATAAATTCTCCGCCACCACAGAAATATATTTGAAAGAAATCGGCTTTACATCTCAACTTGTAATGTCAGACACACAATCCATACAAGTCTGTTCCGGGCTCGAACAGAACCGAAGGCACTTACAAAGAAGTCCTTGCAATCCGAATAATCTCTAATCACGTTCGGATTTCCCATCACATATGGAGATCTCAATACCAGGGATCAGCCAGTGCAGAGACAATCAACAAGAAACCCATTCGCTTTCGAAAATATCCGGTCTTCAACACCGATCTTCGAATGCAATTCATAACGACGTATCACATATTCGGAATGGGTTATACGACCCCAAGGTCCTTTCCCGGTTAACCCGAATAGTGAGCGCTTATTTTAAAAAAAATAAGTGTGGCATTCAAATTCAAGCAATTCACAACAAATACCTATTTAAAGGTAAATATTGATAGTCGGTTATTGAACTATCAATAGATATGCCAACATCACCAGATTCCAAATAATTTTCCAAATTATTTATTTCCCAAAAATATCTTTACAAGATATAAACATAATTTCCATACTTTAAAAATAAATCAATATTTATTTTTAAATCTAATTTCCCAATTTCATTTATAAATTCTATATTGAATTTACATTCCAAAATATTTATGAATATACGATTTCCATTCGTTTTCAAATATTCATTTTTAATTTATCTTCAAAAAGATAAATTCAAAATATTCACTTAATATTGGAAAAGCATTTCTATACTTATTGAAAATAAGTAATTCACAGATCTTTTTATTTTCTATACTGAGAAAATATTTAATATACCCTAATCGAAATTAAGTATATATTTCATTCTTTTAAGGAAATCATTCACTTAATCATATTTATTTGGGTCAAAACGAATGTCGCGTAAAACATCGTTACGACAACCCAAAATCACTAGTATAGGGATTCGAAATTAAAATAGATATATAAATCCCAATACTATGCAAAACATTTCCTTTCGGAAATCATTTACTATAACAACAGTGTTATAGTCCACTATTTCCTTTTATTTCTCGAAAACATCTATTTCAACAATAAATGTTGAAATCTATGGTTTCGAATCTCAACATCTTTTAAAACATCTTTAGATCGTTTTAATTCTATTTCAAACATCATATCCAAAATAATTTCTTTAACAAAATATTCACTATTCAAAAACGTGAATACACTTGTTAATAAATTTCATCACTTCTATTCATTTTATTTTAAAGAATTATTCACTGTCTAAAACATGAATATAATTCCATAAATAAATTACAACAATTCCTTATCAAAATAAGTCGTTGCGGATTTATAAAACAATGTTTATAAATTCTATTTCTATTTATTTTATAACAATTTCCTTTTATAAATTTCCTTTATAAATCTATTCAATTTCATATCTTAATGATATACTAAAATTCATATTATAAGTCAAATACTTATAATTTATTTATTTACAAAATCATTCCTTCAAACTTTCCAAATCTATAAATCTTATAACTTCTAAGATTCATTTATTTATCCACATCTATTTCCTAAATAACTTTATAAATTTTTATTTATAAAATTCTATTTATAACTTCACCGTTATAATTCTATAAGTTTCATTCATTAGTGAAATTCATTCACAATTCTTTCTAATACTTATTAAAAGCTCATTTTATAATTCCAATATTTTTAATTTATAAATATCAATTTATAAATCTTTTTAATATAAATCAATTTATATTATTATTTTAAAATGTCTTTCAGCTCCTTTATAATTTATCATTTTGATTTATAAAAAAATCAAATTTGATAAATTCTATAGATTTCATTCCTTTATGAAATACATTTATAAATCATCCTATCATTTATAAAAGCTCGTTTTATAATTCAAGATATTCTAAATTTATAAATATCAATTTATAAATCTTTTAATATAAATCAATTTATATTATTACTTTAAACATCTTTAAATTCTTTTATAATTTCATCATTCTGATTTATAAAATAAAAATTTTATAAATCCTATTTTAAACTTCTTATAATAAATTCAGAAATCCCATCTCAAACTATTTTATAAAATCACTAATCCCATATTTTCAAAAATCAACTTTTAACTGTATTTCTAAAAAAATCATAATTTTCATAATATTAAAATTATAACGTTTATTTATTTAAGATGAATCAATTCCAAAAATATTTTATAAACGTATATTTCCAAAAATCACTTTAGAAATTAAAATCGTTGTTTTAACTTCAAAAATTGGATCCGATGATGCAACACATCAATAGTCAATCACGACTTTCAAACATCATATATCATCCATGATAACAATCAAATATCACAATATATGAAATCAAATAAATATTTGTGAGGAATCCAGTTGGATCCCTCCAACCTGTTTCCCTGCATCCACAGACATTAGCACAATACCATTCCGTTTCAAGACGGAATATCGCGGTATATGGGATTTTATAAATATATATCTGCTTACTAACGGCGCAATAGGGTCTCATCCGCTAAAAGAAAATGCGGGAAATCAATCAACTGCAATATATACATATGCCAATATATATATATATATTGCTATATATAATATAATACCAATTCCACTTCGAGGTGGAATATCGCGGTATATGTGTGTAATAAATAACCTCCGCTTACTAACGGCGTATAGGGTCTATTCACATCCAATAACTATATATAACAATCATCATTCAATCATTCAATCAACACAGTCAAGCAAATTTTAAATCTAACTATTTAAAATTTAAATAAACAATAAAATTCCTTTTGAGTGAGAAGTTCTCACCTTTGCTTTTATTAGCAATCCATTTCCAATTTCGGCTTGATTTCTCTTGATTTATACCTAGTATAAATATTTACACAGTTTGTTAATGTTTGAATTAATCGAACTGTTAATTTCCGTTCAAAAATTTTAATTGTCAAATGATTTAATCTCAAACAAATTTTCTTTAGCAAATTTATTTAACTAAAAGTTTAAAAATTAAATTTCCTTTAATAACTTTATTTCTACTAATTATTTTACTTTAAATTAATATCCTTATATCAATTTCTTTTAATAAATTGTTTAACTAAAAATTTAAAAAAAATTTAAACAAATCTCCTCCTTTTTTATACAATATCTTTATTATCTTTCAATTAAATTTTGAACAAATTCTCCTTTTGTAAATTTAATTTAAGATAACCCATGATTTTCTTTAATATTTGAAAAATTCAAATCACCAATTTTCGTTCAATAGATTTAATTAACTAATTATTTAAATCTAAATTTAAAAATAAGCAGACTGTAATCCTTTATTACATTTTCAAAATATCTTAGTAAATCAATATTTCTTTTGACAAATCATTTCGTTAAATAAATTAAATCTCTAACTAATTTTATTTTACAAATAATTTTTTTTGGTTATTAAAAATAGATTTTTAAATAAGCGAATACTTCAAATTTTAACAAATTCCTTTTTAATAAATTATTTTGACTAATTTTTTTTTCCTCTTTAAAATAAATTTAACTAGAAATTTCAAACTGAACCCTTAATTAAATTTGTTCAATCCAAATTTTTTTCTATATCTAACTATTTATATTTTTTTTTTCTGTTTATATTTAAAATACAATAGTATATTTTTATAACTTGAATCAAAGACAATTGAACTGTAAATTTTAAATTTCCAAAAACAAAAAAAAATGTTTTAAACAAAACTACCTCCTGTGGCGCCACCTGAAATCGATCGAATGCACCCATCACCACTCGAGCTCCTCCACATCGATCGCCGCAGCCTCGACATCGCGCCTCCACTTCCACGCGCGAGCGCGACACATCTGTCGTGCTCCTATTCACGCTCGAACCCCTCCTCCTTGCGACGCCATCACCACGAGTCGCCGCAATCCCCCTCGCCCAGATCAACGCCTCCATGAAATCTCGATTCGAATGGCCTGCGAATCGAGCTCCCTCTCTCAACCTTGCGACGCTGCCGTGCCTCGCGCTCGAGTGCGCGCCCCCAATCGACGCCGCCTTCAATTGCTTCGCGACCTCGCCAGCATCTCGTGCCGTCGCCACATACACGCGCGACCCACTGCATCGCCTCCCCCCTATCGCGCACGTCGCGATTTTGATTCCACGGCTACGGCCATTTTTTTTTCTTTTATTTCGAATTGAATCTGGAGAGGGACGCGGCATTTCAATTTATTGAGATTGAAGAGGGAAAGGAGGAAGAAGGAGACGACGTCGGCCATTTTTTTTCATTTTGATTTGTTTGTTTTGAAAACTGAAGATTGCGTTATTTTTAAAACGTGAAGAACATGGGCATCACGTTCACCTTCGTGATCTCAGGCGAGATTTTAGGCGTGAGGAAAGGGAGAATCGTGTACTGAAGTTGACAAATTTTAATTTAAATTCAAATTGAATATTGAATTCGTTTTAAAATTTCAATGCGTTTACGTGTCGTATGCTCACACATTAACTCAGAAAAATACGAAATTTGAAATCCGGCAATAATTCAATATTCCGGACCCAATGGAACTGGTTTCGTCGAATTCCGAGACTGTGCCTCAGACGGCTACTTTTAAATATCGATTCAAACGATTTAATTTCAAAACTAAACAATTCACTTTCAAATTCAATTCTGAAGCTTCTAAAATCTTCAATATTATCAATATGAATTTTACAAGCCTTTGAAATATTTTAAATCAGCTTAAAATTGAAGATTCAAACTTTTATTCAACTCTCAATAGATTAAATTCTATAATTTAATCGTTAAATTCAAAGTTATATTGAAAATTCAATTCAAACCATCATTCAAATATTTAAAATTAATTAAATATTCTCAAATTAAATTGTTTAAAATTCTGGGTCGTTACAATCTTCCCCCCTTAAAAGAATTTCGTCCCGAAATTACAAGTTAAGAAGAATGCCCTTATCCCATTTATTATCTTTCACAATCCAAATAGTTTTATCAACTTACTAACCTAAATCTTTTTACTAGAGATTCACTATCATTTCAACTATCTTTTCAACTTCAATTATAAGTTTCAACCAACATTGTTTTACTAACCATTCAAGTTTAAATTCAAATTCAAATTTCAAACTTTCAAAATTTCCCAAATTTTTTCCAACACCCTAAATTTTCAAAAAATTTCGCCAGCGTCTCCTTTGCGCGGCTAGCTCGGTACGACTACAAAATGGCACCACGACCCCTCAGAATCAAAAAGAAAAGAGAAAAGCCAAGTGGCTAGAGAAGAAAGTCATCAAATTTCATACTGAAATTCAAATACGTACCTTTTTGTCGAGCAATTCAATTTTATCTTTGAAATCAAAATCTCAATCCCATTATATACCTGTATAACCTGCTAGTAGTAGTAGCATACAAATCCAAATACAATATTCAAACCAATTTGCCAATTCTATTGCAAAATTTCGATATATGTTTCTTATATATTTTAACTTCACTATTGAAGTTACATATTCATTTCATTCAATTTTACTCTTCAATTCAATTCACAATTTCAATTCTATTTGAATTCAATTCCATTTGAAATTATTTCACAAATGAATAAATTATCGAGTTAATTTACTTGAATCCAATCTATCTTATTTAATTCCATATACTAATGATAATAATTCAATATTATCACTTCTTAACAATCATGCAACCATATACTATAATAATTCATAGAAAATCATTTCTTTTCTCTATCAAAAATAGTTTTTGGGCAAAATTATCTTATTCACCCGATTCAAAACAATTTTATATTCACTAACAAATACGCGCTCATATCTATTATTACACTTAAACTCATTCTAGAGTACTGCTGACTCTATCTCTAACGAGTAATACCCAACAGAACCATGGTTGTCGCTTAACCATAAGCTCTGATACCAAATGTAACGCTCGCGATTTTTCGTTGCCGAAAAACCGAAATGTTATGGGTTTAAGAAAGAAGAAAGGAAGAAGAAGAGAAGAAGGTAGAAGATGGAGAGAAGAAAGAATAGAAAATTTTAAAATAGAAGAAAAAGAGAATAGAAAATGGAACGGAACAGAAAACAACAGAACAATAACAGAATCTCACAATTCGCAGCGGAACAACATATAATAATAAATGAATATTCTTTAAACAAAGAACTATATCAGTTATTACATTTTATACATTTTATTACACCATATCATTAGAGTGTACAACATCAAACAATGCAGCGGAAAAAGAAATACCATATAGTAGTAATATGCCATGCCATCCAGCTTGCCTCCAGCAATTCCAGAATGTCCAGAATATCCTGATAAACCTTAACTCTTGACTGCCCATGTGGAAATTGGTGGGCACCCAGAGTTTAGGAAGGAAAACAATAAACTCCAAGTCAGTCATGTGACTGGTGCGAGAACTCAAAACAGTTTATTTTTCTTTAAAAATCAAAATAGAGGAATATTTTTATTTCAATTCACAATGCTTTTAAAAATGAGACTACCATAAGGCCTCCCGCACACACACACATGCAAACGCAGAATCGGAGGAGATTTCTCCTTATGATAGTCAAAGATGCTTGATACGCATTAAAAAGAAGCATTTGATATTATTACTAGTGCATAGTGTAGAGAAAAATTCATTTCGAAAGTAGAATATAAATCTTAGCCAGCATAGACATTTCGAGCTATGCCTACTATAGCTACCATCCAAACAGTGTTGCGACACCATAAGTGAATGATAGGTTCTACAACTAAAAACGTACAAGTTTCGTATTGGGAATTGGATTTCCAACAAATGGTCAGGCCAAGCAACTTCCCATTGCCACATGAGAATGCCTCTGGAAAGACATCCCCGAGAACCAAACTGGAACTCTGCCAACACAAGGCCGGGTTACCCCTAACTGGGTAACTACTGACACGAGCACGCCATTCCCCGATCGTAAACGACCTTTCTCACGGGATCCCGATAGCCAACAACCACAAAGTAATAAATTCGTAGTAACCACATAGGTTAAATATCTGGGCTCCATACCATGATACCACCTCTATCCAGAAGGAAATGCACATACCCTAAAGGGAGCTACCCCTCATAACCTTGCCGCATCTTTCCTGTTTTGACCATTTCCGGGGTGTGAGGCTCGACGAAGTCACGTCCACAAAAACATACTTTATACAAAAGCCATGCTTTGGGTCAACAAATGATCAACATAATTATCACTAAGATAGACGATCAAATAAACGATCCTATCCCAATAATCAACACAATGATCATTTCCGGCAACACTCAGCATGTCACATTACCAAATTGGGAATATATCGCTGATAACTTCAACTATATAACCTCTGAGCTCGTACGTCTCAGAGAAGGGTGTTAAGCTAAAAGAATAAATTCTCCGCCACCACAGAAATATATTTGAAAGAAATCGGCTTTACATCTCAACTTGTAATGTCAGACACACAATCCATACAAGTCTGTTCCGGGCTCGAACAGAACCGAAGGCACTTACAAAGAAGTCCTTGCAATCCGAATAATCTCTAATCACATTCGGATTTCCCATCACATATGGAGATCTCAATACCAGGGATCAGCCAGTGCAGAGACAATCAACAAGAAACCCTTTCGCTTTCGAAAATATCCGGTCTTCAATACCGATCTTCGAATGCAATTCATAACGACGTATCACATATTCAGAATGGGTTATACGACCCCAAGGTCCTTTCCCGGTTAACCCGAATAGTGAGCGCTTATTTTTAAAAAAATAAGTGTGGCATTCAAATTCAAGCAATTCACAACAAATACCTATTTAAAGGTAAATATTGATAGTCGGTTATTGAACTATCAATAGATATGCCAACATCACTAGATTCCAAATAATTTTCCAAATTATTTATTTCCCAAAAATATCTTTACAAGATATAAACATAATTTCCATACTTTAAAAATAAATCAATATTTATTTTTAAATCTAATTTCCCAATTTCATTTATAAATTCTATATTGAATTTACATTCCAAAATATTTATGAATATACGATTTCCATTCGTTTTCAAATATTCATTTTCAATTTATCTTCAAAAAGATAAATTCAAAATATTCACTTAATATTGGAAAAGCATTTCTATACTTATTGAAAATAAGTAATTCACAGATCTTTTTATTTTCTATACTGAGAAAATATTTAATATACCCTAATCGAAATTAAGTATATATTTCATTCTTTTAAGGAAATCATTCACTTAATCATATTTATTTGGGTCAAAACGAATGTCGCGTAAAACATCGTTACGACAACCCAAAATCACTAGTATAGGGATTCGAAATTAAAATAGATATATAAATCCCAATACTATGCAAAACATTTCCTTTCGGAAATCATTTACTATAACAACAGTGTTATAGTCCACCATTTCCTTTTATTTCTCAAAAACATCTATTTCAACAATAAATGTTGAAATCTATGGTTTCGAATCTCAACATCTTTTAAAACATCTTTAGATCGTTTTAATTCTATTTCAAACATCATATCCAAAATAATTTCTTTAACAAAATATTCACTATTCAAAAACGTGAATACACTTGTTAATAAATTTCATCACTTCTATTCATTTTATTTTAAAGAATTATTCACTGTCTAAAACATGAATATAATTCCATAAATAAATTACAACAATTCCTTATCAAAATAAGTCATTGCGGATTTATAAAACAATGTTTATAAATTCTATTTCTATTTATTTTATAACAATTTCCTTTTATAAATTTCCTTTATAAATCTATTCAATTTCATATCTTAATGATATACTAAAATTCATATTATAAGTCAAATACTTATAATTTATTTATTTACAAAATCATTCCTTCAAACTTTCCAAATCTATAAATCTTATAACTTCTAAGATTCATTTATTTATCCACATCTATTTCCTAAATAACTTTATAAATTTTTATTTATAAAATTCTATTTATAACTTCACCGTTATAATTCTATAAGTTTCATTCATTAGTGAAATTCATTCACAATTCTTTCAAATACTTATTAAAAGCTCATTTTATAATTCCAATATTTTTAATTTATAAATATCAATTTATAAATCTTTTTAATATAAATCAATTTATATTATTATTTTAAAACGTCTTTCAGCTCCTTTATAATTTATCATTTTGATTTATAAAAAAATCAAATTTGATAAATTCTATAGATTTCATTCCTTTATTAAATCCATTTATAAATCATCCTATCATTTATAAAAGCTTGTTTTATAATTCAAGATATTCTAAATTTATAAATATCAATTTATAAATCTTTTAATATAAATCAATTTATATTATTACTTTAAACATCTTTAAATTCTTTTATAATTTCATCATTCTGATTTATAAAATAAAAATTTTATAAATCCTATTTTAAACTTCTCATAATAAATTCAGAAATCCCATCTCAAACTATTTTATAAAATCACTAATCCCATATTTTCAAAAATCAACTTTTAACTGTATTTCTAAAAAAAATCATAATTTTCATAATATTAAAATTATAACGTTTATTTATTTAAGATGAATCAATTCCAAAAATATTTTATTAACGTATATTTCCAAAAATCACTTTAGAAATTAAAATCGTTGTTTTAACTTCAAAAATTGGATCCGATGATGCAACACATCAATAGTCAATCACGACTTTCAAACATCATATATCATCCATGATAACAATCAAATATCACAATATATGAAATCAAATAAATATTTGTGAGGAATCCAGTTGGATCCCTCCAACCTGTTTCCCTGCATCCACAGACATTAGCACAATACCATTCCGTTTCAAGACGGAATATCGCGGTATATGGGATTTTATAAATATATATCCGCTTACTAACGGCGCAATAGGGTCTCATCCGCTAAAAGAAAATGCGGGAAATCAATCAACTGCAATATATACATATGCCAATATATATATATTGCTATATATAATATAATACCAATTCCACTTCGAGGTGGAATATCGCGGTATATGTGTGTAATAAATAACCTCCGCTTACTAACGGCGTATAGGGTCTATTCACATCCAATAACTATATATAACAATCATCATTCAATCATTCAATCAACACAGTCAAGCAAATTTTAAATCTAACTATTTAAAATTTAAATAAACAATAAAATTCCTTTTGAGTGAGAAGTTCTCACCTTTGCTTTTATTAGCAATCCATTTCCAATTTCGGCTTGATTTCTCTTGATTTATACCTAGTATAAATATTTACACAGTTTGTTAATGTTTGAATTAATCGAACTGTTAATTTCCGTTCAAAAATTTTAATTGTCTAATGATTTAATTTCAAACAAATTTTCTTTAGCAAATTTATTTAACTAAAAGTTTAAAAATTAAATTTCCTTTAATAACTTTATTTCTACTAATTCTTTTACTTTAAATTAATATCCTTATATCAATTTCTTTTAATAAATTGTTTAACTAAAAATTTAAAATTTTTTTAAACAAATCTCCTCCTTTTTTATACAATATCTTTATTATCTTTCAATTAAATTTTGAACAAATTCTCCTTTTGTAAATTTAATTTAAGTTAACCCATGATTTTCTTTAATATTTGAAAATTTCAAATCACCAATTTTCGTTCAATAGATTTAATTAACTAATTATTTAAATGTAAATTTAAAAATAAGCAGACTGTAATCCTTTATTACATTTTCAAAATATCTTAGTAAATCAATATTTCTTTTGATAAATCATTTTATTAAATAAATTAAATCTCTAACTAATTTTATTTTACAAATAATTTTTTTTGGTTTTTAAAAATAGATTTTTAAATAAGCGAATACTTCAAATTTTAACAAATTCCTTTTTAATAAATTATTTTGACTAATTTTTTTTTCCTCTTTAAAATAAATTTAACTAGAAATTTCAAACTGAACCCTTAATTAAATTTGTTCAATCCAAATTTTTTTCTATATCTAACTATTTTTTTTTTCTGTTTATATTTAAAATACAATAGTATATTTTTATAACTTGAATCAAAGACAATTGAACTGCAAATTTTAAATTTCCAAAAAAAAAAAAAAATTGTTTTAAACAAAACTACCTCCTGTGGCGCCACCTGAAATCGATCGAATGCACCCATCACCACTCGAGCTCCTCCACATCGATCGCCGCAGCCTCGACATCGCGCCTCCACTTCCACGCGCGAGCGCGACACATCTGTCGTGCTCCTATTCACGCTCGAACCCCTCCTCCTTGCGACGCCATCACCACGAGTCGCCGTAATCCCCCTCGCCCAGATCAACGCCTCCATGAAATCTCGATTCGAATGGCCTGCGAATCGAGCTCCCTCTCTCAACCTTGCGACGCTGCCGTGCCTCGCGCTCGAGTGCGCGCCCCCAATCGACGCCGCCTTCAATTGCTTCGCGACCTCGCCACCATCTCGTGCCGTCGCCACATACACGCGCGACCCACTGCATCGCCTCCCCCTATCGCGCGCGTCGCGATTTTGATTCCACGGCTACGGCCATTTTTTTTTCTTTTATTTTGAATTGAATCTGGAGAGGGACGCGGCATTTCAATTTATTGAGATTGAAGAGGGAAAGGAGGAAGAAGGAGACGACGTCGGCCATTTTTTTTCATTTTGATTTGTTTGTTTTGAAAACTGAAGATTGCGTTATTTTTAAAACGTGAAGAACATGGGCATCACGTTCACCTTCGTGATCTCAGGCGAGATTTTAGGCGTGAGGAAAGGGAGAATCGTGTACTGAAGTTGACAAATTTTAATTTAAATTCAAATTGAATATTGAATTCGTTTTAAAATTTCAATGCGTTTACGTGTCGTATGCTCACACATTAACTCAGAAAAATACGAAATTTGAAATCCGGCAATAATTCAATATTCCGGACCCAATGGAACTGGTTTCGTCGAATTCCGAGACTGTGCCTCGGACGGCTATTTTTAAATATCGATTCAAACGATTTAATTTCAAAACTGAACAATTCACTTTCAAATTCAATTCTGAAGCTTCTAAAATCTTCAATATTATCAATATGAATTTTACAAGCCTTTGAAATATTTTAAATCAGCTTAAAATTGAAGATTCAAACTTTTATTCAACTCTCAATAGATTAAATTCTATAATTTAATCGTTAAATTCAAAGTTATATTGAAAATTCAATTCAAACCATCATTCAAATATTTAAAATTAATTAAATATTCTCAAATTAAATTGTTTAAAATTCTGGGTCGTTACACAAACCAAGTTCAAATGTCCAAATCAATACGAAACAAAAGCAAAGCAAAGATGTCAAAGTGTAAGTTCCCACTTCAAATTAGTCAATGATCATTCAGAGCATGCCTGGAGAACGTTCGCGATCTCGTACATGTTTAAATGATTTAATTGTGTTAGTGGAAGCTTACTACTTGTTCATCGTTATTTTAATTAATTGATAACCAAACGATGTCCTGATTTAGGGTCGCCCCTAGCTGATGTAGACGGTGGCCGCTCTGGCTCTACCGCTGGGGCTCGTCTCCTCGCATATTGAAGCAGCATACCATTCCTGATATGTCCTTCTACCTCGTCCTTCAGATGCCTACAATAATTAGTGTTATGACCGTTTAATTCATGAAATACACAAAACTTATCTGATCTTCTTTCGTTGGAAGTTGGATCCCTTTGCGTTGGTCTACGATACAGAATCTGCTCCTTGGTATCCTGATAAATTCGTTCCAGACTCTCATTCAGCTCAGTGTAAGCGGTGAATCACGGCTCCCTCCGTTGCCGCTTTGACCTGTCGTTATAATCCTCAGCCTTTCGTTTTCCTTTATCCTTGCCTGAGTCCTTTTCGAGAGGCTTTTTGTCATTAAGAGCATAAACTTCTATTCCCTCTCCTTCTTCTCTTTCTGCATTCGCATCCTCCAATCGTAAAAACTTTTCCGCCTCATGATAGAATTCCCCTAGATCCACGAGTGGATCCTTAGTTAATGAATTTTTGAATTCTGTTCCGTCAGCTATTCCGGACACAGCCGCCATCATAACCATGGATGGATCTGGTCGATCCACCGAAGCTGCTGCTGCATTGAATCGCGTTAGATAACTCCTCAAGGTTTCTCCGGTTTTCTGCTTTAAAGTTGCCAAAGTCATCACATTCTTGGGTCTTGTAATGTGAACCCTGAATTGCCTCATAAATTTCTCAATTAAACCATTCCATGTTCCGATGGATCCATTCTCCAATTGTCTAAACCACAATGCTGCAATATCCGCCAAGTACAATGGAAAGCACCAGGCCATAACCTCCTCTGATGCCCCCAACACTTCCATATGCCTCATATACTTCGTTAGATGAACCGTGGGGTCCGTTCTCCCGTCATACATGTCCAACGATGGTAACTTGAAATCCGGTGGGTTCCTAGCTCGCCTGATTGCTGGAGTAAAAGGACTCCTATTAACATCCTCCAAATCTTTATTTACCAAACCGCCTCTCATAGCTTTTCTAACCATCTCCGCCAATCTGTCATTGTCCCCGAGATGCAACCTTCGCTCATCACTTTCAACCTGCCCCCCGAGTCCACGAGGGAATTCCGGGATCTGCCCCCTTGACTGAGAGTTCACTCCTCTACTACTCCCGGGTTATGCAGATGTTCCTCTTTCTCTCTCCGAGATTGGATCAACGTTCTCCATAGGTGTGTTCCCTAGTTCAGGTGCCACGCCGGAAGGTCCTGCTTCGTTTTGGACTCCGGTTTCTCCTTGATTATGCGCTCCAAGTTGTCCTATTTGTTGAAATAAACTTTGGATCAGCTCCTCCTGTTTCTTCATCATTGTCTCCATCTCGTTCCTAGTGATGAAGATCGATGCTTGATTCGCTCCTGAAGAAGCCTCTTGACTTCCTTGGTGTTCACTTCTCTATGGTCTTGGCCTTCTGCTCGATTGTCTCGTCATAATTTCTCAAATCTGAACTTCCAAACTTTCTGAATCAACTTCTCATTGGTAGAACTCCTGAGTTCAACTCTCAATGAAAGCACCAAAATGTTTGCGCCAAAAATGGTCACAAACGCTCAATATCGTGAAAGCACCCGTTTGTCAACACAGATCAGTAATAATCAACACAGAACTCAGATCTAAGAGATAGTAAATGCAGCAAATCACAAATAACAATAAACAACACAGGATTTATAGTGGTTCAGCAGTCTCCGGCCTACGTCCACTTCAAAGGTTTTTCTTTTTATTGATGTTCTCTTGATGATTACAGTTGGTTACAGCAAGTTACAATGGATTATAGCTCTCAAACTTGAATGCAACAGCGATGATAAGGTATAGAATTGAATCCGGTAGAGTCTTGGCGTTTTAGAATTCCTCTCCCCTTTTTTGAATGACTTGAGGCTCTATTTATAGGTGTAGGAGGCTGATATTTCGCCTAAATTTAGGGAGACCACTTCTGGCATGTGAGGGGGCCCACAGGCCCGGCCTCAGGAAGTTGGGGCCCGTTCCGGGATCGATTCGAACTCCATTCGAATCGATCAAGAAATTATCCAATGAAGCTGAAATTTGGTAAGAACATTCTTCAACATGTATACAAGCTCCTGTGAAAATTTCATAGCATTTGGACTTGTAGATCGCGAGATATCATCGATTCGAATTAGCATTTCCTGGACTTTTCGCTCCGTTCGAATCGATCAATTCGAATCGATTGATTCGAATCGATCCAAGCACGCGCTAGTAGGTTGACGTGGCGCGCATTCTTCGAGTCCATCCACATTTTTCGCCGAATTGATAGAGTCGTCGCTTGAATTTCGCCGCTTTGACTTAATCGATTCGAAGGCTTTACTTATGCATGGATTCGAACTGGGACTCGTTCGTATCGATCATATCTCACTTCACCTGATCGATACGAAACGACAGCACTGGTTAGATTCGAAGAGAGGTGTCTTCATGGATTCGAAGGTCAGCAACATCTATGGATTCGAAGCAGGGGAACATGATGGATTCCATCATGTGTTACAGCGATGGATTTGAAGGAAGGTAATGGGATGGATACGAAGCCTGGCCACCTGATGGATTCGAAGGAAGGTAATGGGATGGATACGAAGCCTGGCCACCTGATGGATTCGAAGGAAGGTTGGGCTTATGGATTCGAAGGACTTCCAAACTTGATGGATTCGAAGTAGATGGGTACGAACTGATGGATGCGAACATGATTTCTGGCCATGGATTCGAACTAGGGTACATCTTATGGATTCGAACAAGGGCTATCTCCTCCATCTTGAATCGATCATATCTTGAGCATATGAACTCGGATTGACTTGAAACTTGAAACGTTGGCTCTCGTGGATTTGCTAGCCATGTCCTATCAATTGTAACCTGATCCGCGTTCGGACAAAATTCGTCGATATCCATAGCGAAGTGAAGTACAACCAATCTTTGAGATGAACTGTCTTTTGTTTTTGACCGATCTTTTGGTATCACGGCTTTGCCAAAAAGCGGGATAACACATTTCATACTAGAGATACTCCCGGACCTGATGCTTAGGTGATCAGGGCGCTCGATGAGGACAAACTCGAGAATCCCTCACTTGAAAAAGAACATGATGAGGTTGAAATCACGGACGCCTCCAAACATACTTCGAAACTGAGCATGGAGGAGCAAATTATGGAAGAAAGGAAAAAGAAAGCTGAACTTAAGGTTGAGCCTTATGTGGTGGAGCATGATGATTCTCTTAACAGGCCCCTGAAGGTCATTCTTCTCGGTGGGACCACACCTCTGGAGGTTCCCCTGCCTCCCTCGAACACCACCTCATTAGGAAGCAAGACGTCCAAATGAAAACACTTGGGAGAGGAGCCTTTAGAGAAACCGAGGAAGGAGAAAAAATTGAAAAAGTAGCTACCCGGTCATGCCTCATTCAACCCGAATAAGCCTGAGTCATGTAGATGTTTCTCTTTATTTCCATAGTCGTTGTAAATAGGCTTTTTGCTCCAAGTTTAGGCGAAGTTGTAATGGAACTGAATCTTTGATTAGTAAATAAAATTTCGTTTCTTTTTTTTCCGATGAACTTTGTGTTTAGCTTATCATCGAACTTGTACTTGAAATTCAAAGTTTTGTGGGTCATGTAAGCACCTATTCGCTTCCACACGACTTGGAGATTTCTTAATTGCTTAAATTTTAGTCCACGCTCTGGGGACTTAGAGATTTTATGAATTTTTTGTATTCTAGTCCGCACTTCGGGGACCCTAAGTACTCTAGTCTGCGCTCCGAGGACTTAGAGATTTTTGGATTCGTTTATACTCTAGTCCGCACTCTGGGGACTCAGAGTATTCTAGTCCATGCTCTGGGGACTTAATATTTTTAAGTCATTTATACTCTAGTCCGCACTCTAGGGACTCAGATTACTCTAGTCCGCCCTCCGGTGACTTAGAGAGTTTTAAGTCGTTTATACTCTAGTCCACACTTCGGGGACTTAGAGTACTCCAATCTGCGCTCCGGAGACTTGGAGATTTTTTGAATCGTTTATACTCTAGTCCGCACACCGGAGACTCAGAGTACTATATTCCGCCCTCTGGGGACTTAGATATTTTTAAGTCGTTTATACTCTAATCCACACTCCGGGGACTCAGAGTACTCTATTCCGCCCTCCGAGGACTTAGAGATTTTTAAGTCATTTATACTCTAGTTCGTACTTCGAGGACTCAGAGTACTCCAGTATGCGCTCCGGAGACTTGGAGATTTTTTGAATCGTTTGTACTCTAGTCTGCACTCCAAAGACTCAGAGTACTCTAGTCCATGCTCCAGGGACTTACAGATTTTTAAGTCGTCTATACTCTAGTCCGCACTAGGAGGACTCAACGTACTCTAGTCTGCCCTCCGTGGACTTAGAGATTTTTAAGTCCTTTATACTCTAGACCGCACTCCGGGGACTCAGAGTACTCCAGTTTGTGCTCCGGTGACTTAGAGATTTTTAAGTCATTTATACTCTAGTCCGCACTTCGAGGACTCAAAGTAATCTTGTCCGCGCTCTGGGGACTTACAGATTTTTAAGTCGTTTATACTCTAGTCTGAACTTCGGGGACTCAGAGTACTCTAGTCCGTGCTCCAAGGACTTAGAGATTTTTAAGTCGTTTATAGTCTATTCTGCACTCTGGGGACTCATGGTACTCTAGTCCATGCTCAGGGGAATTAGAGATTTTTAAGTCATTTATACTCTAGTCTGCTTTCCGGGGACTCAGATTACTCTAATCCGCGCTGTGGGGACTTAGAGATTTTTATATTATCGTTTGACTCTTAATTTTGTGTGCGCGTTCGTACGCTAGATAGAAAACCGGCTTCAAGCCTTTATTGATCATAACAAATAGGAACAAACCGAATTGTCTTATTACATGCCGAAAACAAAAAAAACAAAAGAAACATATACTAGAAACAATTGTTAATAAAATGCAAAAGAAATAGGCTAAGTGTAATAACGGCGCAAATGCTCTCTATTCCATGATCGGGGGAGCGTCATGCTATCGATGGTCGTTATCTTGAAAGTTCCTTCTCCAAGCTTCCGTTCGATGACATATGGACCTTCCAATGTGGGATTCATATGTGATGGGATTAGAAAAACTCGTTTCAAAACAAGATCACCCACATCAAAGACTCTCGATCGAACTTTTTTGCTATAATATCAAGAGACTCGGTGCTTATATGCATCCGCCCTTAAATCGGCCTATTTACGTTTTTCATCGACAAAGTCCAGTGATTCCAGTAGGAGATCTGTGATAACCCGAATTTTGAAGTATCTGTTAATTGATAATTAATTGGTTTAAATAATAGAAATACCGATTGTTAAGGATGAAACTAATAAATTTGATGATTAATATTCGTATCTAGGAAAATAATTATTTGATAATCTCCTAATATGACTATTTAAAATGGGCAAAACCTATTATCTTCAACACAAATTAAATTTGTGTTTGTTTAATATATATATATATATATATATATATATATATATATATATATATATGAGTTGATTTAAATTCAATTTGAATTTGTGATTTGAAATCCAAAAGAATAAATATATATGATTATTTTTAGTGTATAATTAAGATTTTAAAATCATTCTCTTTTAAAGTTATATATGTATAAATACCAGAAAATATATGAATATAAATTGTAAAACATAAATTGATTTAAAAGAGATATATTTATCTAAAATGGAAAATATAAAATAAGTGACAAAGATAAATAAAAGATTTAATAAGATTTAAGAAAAGGTTTAATACATTTTTTTATTTAACATGAGATAAATTTAATTTGTATATATACAACATTTAAAACATGATACATTAAATTAATAAATACAAAATATAAATATGAATTAGTATAGAAACATTTATATACCTACAAAAATACATGTGTAAGAAAAATACAATCTAAGTTAACAAGTGTAAACTAAGTAATCTGCAAATATAACAAGTGGCATTTTTTTTAAATTGAATAAATAAGTATGTTAGATAATAGGTTGTGTATATATTTCTTGAATCCTCTCCAAACCAGTTTATCTCCTTTCATTTCCTCATATATTTTTTCAAAAATATTAAAACAAAGACCAGGATTTAGAACAAAAGAAAAACCTGAAAACTGTAAACTATGTTAAAGCAACATAGTTGATTTAAAGGCAAAAAAAATTCAAGGTTAGTTCAAATTCATCTCAGACTAAATCAAAACATTGATCAGATCTGCAAGAATGAATCTTCAGTTTCAATTTTTCAACGGATCAGAGCAATTTCCAGTTTCCTTTTCAAAGAGATTCTTTGTTATTCAACTAAAGGTGAGTAAATTGTTCTTTAAACATTTCAAACCCATCTGTATTTTGATCTGTATGTTATGATTATTGAAGTTTGGATGAAAAACTGCTTGCATGTATATGTATATGTGAAAGTAAGGTATGCATGTTTGAAACATGAACAGTTGTTCTATTCTGGGTTTATAGTGTTTAAAATAAATTCAAACCCCAACATCTTTTTACCCATTTCTTATATGCTCCAATTTTTAAACAATATATGTTATGATTGACATGATTCAAGTTTAGAAATTATTTTTAAGTAGAATTAGCCAAACATTCTCTGGAAATTAGTGGATATAGGAAAAACTCAAAGTATGTTAGAAATTCAAGCATCAGGGTTTCTTGTTTGGATTATATCATTTTGTTTGATTTCAACAGAAATGGTTTTTAAAAGTGAAATCGTGATTTTTTTAGTTCGTATTCATGGTGAAATTGAGTGATGAACGGAGATCAGTTTTTCCCTCGGGATTATAGGCAGAAGAGGACCCAGGGTGGGCGGTCACGAGAAAAATGGAGATGCATTTTCATGATCACCATAGCGGCGAGGAGAAGTCAGAATAGGGTTTTGGAGTGCGTTTTTGTGGAGTGGGTTACTGAGATAATCTCGACGAAAATGGTGTTTTGGGCTCGATCGCGAGGGTTGCGATCACGAGGTGATAATGTGAAGATGCTTTGGAAGGAGTGCGGTAGGTTTTAGTAGACGAGATCGACGATGGTGAGAAGCTTTGGTCGATCGGAGATTAGTTCCAGGTAGTAGAGAATGCCAATTTCCGAATGAGTGTGGAAATTGTGGATCTGGATCGTCGAGGAGGATGACGAGGTAGTTGTCAACTTGTCAGTGTCAGCATCGCTGGTCGAAGCATCGTTGATGAACTGTACACGTGCACGCGTTTACTTATGTATCTGGGTTTTATTGGAGTTAAAGACCAGGAAGAAGAAGAAGGGGAGAGGAAGGGGTTTGCTCGGGTGCATGCTCAAGGTGGTGTGGGAATTGTCTCGAAGCGGAATGATACGTGAGTAACGCGGGGTTTATCTCGAGAGTTTTTTTTTGTGGGTATTCCTTTAGGGTAGTCGGGTTTGCTTTGTTTTTTGTTTTTGTTTTTATGGGTTAAAACAGAAGAAATTCGTAACCAGATTCAAAATAAATAGAATTGGACAAGTTCAAAGCCATTATCAAACATGCTTCAAAATATAAGAAGGTTTTTTTTTCAAATATATGAGTTCAAATAAGTTATTGTTGAACTAAGTAATTAATTTAAGTATGTGGTTTATTTTAATTATTTAAGATTTTACAAATTGAAATATAATTTGTTAGTGTAATTAATGGATAGTTAATTTGTATAAGTGATTAAAGAGTAATTACTGAATGTAATTAATTTGAGGATAGTTAATTACGTAAATATGGTAAATTTAAGGTTAGTAAATGAACGTAATTAGTTAAAGATAATTAACCAATGTAAGTGATTATAGGATAATTAATTGAAGTAATTAATTAAGGATAAAATGTAATTAATGTGAATGGTGAAGGATTAATTAATTTATGTTATTAATTAAAGTCTAATTACTTAATGTAATTAAAAGGATAATTAAGGGATGATTAATTTATGGTTTGTAATTAGTTAAGGTTAAGTAAACAGAATTAAAAGTGAGTAAAGGGATTATTTTAATTTATTTAAATTAATTCGAATGGTGTGACTAATTAATCTTGCTTATAAATGATTGATGATGTTGAACGCTTTGAATGATTTGATATCTCTAATATGAGATGCTATGTGATACGTTATGGATTGAACTGTAATATAATGGTTTGTCTATCTGTAATGAACGGCAATGTAAATATCCAGTGTTTGATATATATATGTGTGTGTGTGTGTGTGTGTGTGTGTGTGTGTGTGAAATTGTTTAAACTTAAACAATTGTTATAAGATGACATTGGAATCGAAGAGACCGGAGTCGGGTATCAGTAGATACCCGAAACCACTTCGATTTGAAATCTGCAATAATTCTTTATGGATTTGATCATTGGAATTAATAGGCTGGAATGAAATAAATGAAGTAAACTTGGTTGGTTAATCTGAGTATTAATGGTTTAGATATGATTGTAAGATGTGATTTTGACAATGACAAATTAAGAACTCGTGATATGGTACGAGTTACCCCGGGATTTTAAGATAAGTTATTATTAATATTCCTTGTTAGATGGGTTTACTCACGCTGGTTTCTAGCCTGGCCCGGGTGTTACTTTGATGTAATGCTTGGGTCAGACCGAGTATTACAAATTTTCAAGTGAGGATGTTCTGGAGCCCAGGAGGCAAGCCGGATAGTAGGAACGTTTGGAGGGTATTCCGCTGTGTTATATTGTTATTTATCTGGGACAAGTTATTTGAACTTTCCAAATGTAAATTTACTAATACAGCTTTCTTTGTGTAAAGAATATTATCTGATATTATATTTTATCCGCTGCGAATGTGAGATTTTGTGTCTTGTTTCTGTTTCTTCTTCTATCTCTTTTCTTCTTTTCCTAACTATCTAGAATTTTTGGGATTGAAAAATCCGGGTCGTTACATTTTGGTATCAGAGAAGAAGGTTTAGCGAGAACCTTGGCTCTGATGGGTGTACTCATTAAGAATAGGGTCAATGGTGCCCTAGAATGAGTTGAGTGTATACATATGAGAGCGTACTTGTTATTTTCTTATATAAAGATTTTAAATGATTTTAGAAATGATTTTGTATAAGTTTATCTTTTGATATATAAAGAAATAATTTTTCTAATTATTGAATATATTAAAGGAATTGGTTGTTGAATAATTGGAATTAAATAAAGTAATGAGAATTAAGTGGTGATAGAAATACAACCAAACTAAAATTGAATGAAGATAAGTTCGAAATGGATTCAAACTGAAATTAAAATCCTGAATTTGTAAAAAGTGATTTCAGAATAAGACAATAATGAAATGTTTTAGGGGAGTAAAACATTTAGGTAATTATGACTTTTAAATTGGAATTGAAGATGATCTAAATTATGAAGTTTTAAGTCTAGGTCCAGAATTTGAAAATTGTTTCATATTGACAAAGAAATAATAAATAATGTTATTTAATATATTTGAATGAAGGGTCCTATTTCAAACAAGAGTTGTTTGAAAATTTAAAGGAACAAATATGTATATTTGAAATAAACTCTAAGGTTGAGTTTTGAATCTTCCTTGGAATGTCATGTGAAACACAAAGTGAAGTAAGTTTTTAAACTTAAACGGGAAGTTTATTAATCTGAAGTTTAAAATTGGAAATGGGAATTCAAATTGGGTAAAGTTGTCTAGATTAAATTAAAGTGAATTTAATTTTAGGGAAAGTAAATATGCTTAGAACAGACAACCTGAATTGGAAATTTCAAAATGAAATTAAGATTTAACTTAGGAAGTTAATTGGCAGATTTGATTAGGAGTTTGTGTGATCTCAAAATGGGTTTGAGATCTGGAAATTGGATATGGATGAATGTTCTGCATAATGGGATAATATTATCCTATTGTTATTAATAATCTTTAAACTGTGAATTGGATTTGTTTACTGGATTGTGGTAATATATCCATTATTGAGATAAAAGGGAAATTAAATTTTATTTTGAAATTAAGGATATGAAATTACTTTTAATTTAAGATTTGAATGTTAAGAATTGAATTTGTAAATTAAAATTGTTTTGGACTCTCATTTGAACTATGAAATAAGTCAAGTAAAGATAATTTAAAATGGAATTTTGAAATTAGAATTAAGTTATTTGAAGATTTAGATTGTTGATTTAAAAATAAAAATTAATTTGATTTAAGGGATTAAATCAACATTTAAAATTTAACTCAAATTTATAATTCGATATGGTTTAAAGTTGAGAATTAAATTGAATTAGTTCAAATTGGATTCGATTTGAATTAATTGGAATTGTGATTGAAGATGGGTAAGCTCAAAAATTCAAATGGAAAATTTGAATTAGATTAGTTTGAAATGAAATTGAAGTTGAATGAGTTCAAATTCAAATGGGAATTGGGATTAATTTGAACTGGAATTGATATGAATTGAAATTGGTTTAATTTGAAATTTATTTGAATTAATTGAAATTGTGGTTAAAGTTGAATAAGTAAATACAAATGGAATTGGAGTTAAATCAATTTCAATGGAAATTGGAATTATTTAAATTGGAAATGAGTCAATTTAAATGGAAGTGGAAATTTAAATCGAATTAATTTAATAGGATGAGGAATTGATTGGAAATGGAGATTGGGAATTGAACAGCTTGCTCTGAAATTATTTTCAAAATGAATTATTTTAATATAAACTGTTTTAAATCTATTTTCCTAACTATTCACTATACAACTTTTCTTTTTAAAACCCAAAACTATCTTATACTTATTTTACAAATTTTTTTGAAACTATTTAACTATTTTACAACTGTTTTATAAACTAATTACTATTTTTCAATTACTTTATAAACTAATTACAATTTTACAGCTATTTTGCAATTACTTAAATATTCTATATGTAACAACCCGCATATTTTACGATTGTGTATTTAAATATTTTATTTAAATACAGCATCGTTAGTCGGATTATAGTGTGAAATGCTACTTTTCACATACGGTCGAATTAGGACTCGGGACCACTTCCAATGAGTTCAAAACGCCGTTTGCAACCTTTTTGAGTATAATCTTTGATATGTTTGAAGCTAGCTAAAAATTTGACATTTGCACTTTGGACTTTGTGTTTGGGTTAGCCTAAACTATTAACTCTAGCTCAACCCCCACTTCTCTTCATTCACTTTCATTTCCTAATACCTTCAAGATTTCATAAAAATAGGGGAGGACAAAAAGAATTAGAATTCCTAAGCCCTAGTTCCAATGCAAATCTAAGCTCCAACTCCAAATTCAAAGAGAAGCTATTGGTAAGCATCCTCTTCTTCTTCTCCAACTCATTCTTCCTTCAATTTCAGAAATTCATAAACCCTAACTTAGGAAATGTTTTTCTTTAAAAGCTTAGATTCAAGCTTCTTAGGTTAGAATTGAAGAGAGATTGTTCTTGCCTTGCTCTATAGCTTCTTCTTCATTGTTTTGAGTAAAAGGGTGAGATTTCTATCTCACATCTATGTCTATATCTATCTTTGTTGTTAGGTATGAATTCTTAACACTTATTCATGTTCATTTGCTTTTGGTTTGGATTAAAGTGGTGAATATTCCAATTTTTGGTGTTTTGAAGTTAAATCTTGAAAAATCATAGCTTTGATGTTGATCATGCTTTTAGTGGTGCATCGAAGAGCCTATAGGGCCAGGTTTCCGATTGGCGTGAACCCTTAGCGCCCGTTGCTCGTCCGGTTGTAAATTTTGGAAGAATTTGCTCTTCATTTGATAGGCTGAAAAACAGCCCCAGTGCCAGTCAGTCGACTGGCCATTTGCAGCCAGTCGACTGGCTGTAGCAAATGAATGCTCCGGGGGCTGTTTGCAGAGGCTGGAAATCTATGTTTCCTGCAATCAGTCAACTGGCCTCTGTAATCAGTAGACTAAATGCAGGAAATGAAATTCCCAAGTTTCTGGTTCAGTCGACTGGCCGTTTGCAGTCCGTCGACTGACCTACTCTTACTTCGCCTATTTTGCCTATGATGCCTATTTTGTTTGAAATTCTAATTTCTATCGATTCGTGGTTTTCCGATTTGTTGTTATCATTTATTATCGACCCCGATGACTTCTATTTTGGAATTTTTGGGTATATCCATTTTGATAGATTTGGAATCGATTTCTTTGGATTTAATTCACGTCTTTGAACGTGAAATTTTGGTGATTGATTGTTCCTACAATCATTTTTGCGCTTTGTCACTTTAAAATGCAAAGGTTTCTATACTAGTAGTAAATATCAAAACTTCCTCATCAAAACGATTTCAACACTATTTTAATACAAAGCTCATTGATTAAAACCGTTTTTCCAACCTATTTGTATATACAAACCTTTACCTCACTCGTATGAGAAATCTACTTAAACGGCTTAGTAAAACAAGTGGTATGAAACGCTTGCGTTTACTTCATCGGTTAATTCTTGGACTTGTCCGATTGAATCTCTTGTGACAATTTTCGAGTGGAGACTTACAGTTGGTTCGTAAATATTTAAGTTAAGCCAGTGGTTATGGGACATGAAGCTAAACTCGTCTATTTAATAGCTTAGTGTAATTGACACTCCTTGATGATCGATGATGGTCATTTTGTGATTTAGACTAGCAATGTGCGATGTCTCTTTGTCTGCGAGGGAGACTAAACCCTGTTTCCATGGAACTTCTGCTCAATTTGGTGGGGTAGCGACCCATGGTCTTCGGTCCGTTTTGTGGGGCTTTGGCTCAAAATTAATGGTTAGCAACCATGGAATAGCGTACCGTCTTGTGGTACACGTGTTGGTGAGTTTTCATGCTCCCGTTTTGTGATAGCCCCCCCCCTTTTGTGATTTCTAGATTTCTATTGATGATTTCTAGAATTTGTGTTTCACCAATTTTTGTGTTTTCATTTATTAGTTCTATCAATATTTGTGCATTGGTGAATTTGTGTTTCAACAACTTTTACAATCGGCATTCTAATGTTTGCCAATATTTGTGACTTGGTGAATAAAAATAAAGAGTATGACATTCTTTTTGATCTTTGAGAAGATTATTGTGATATGATTAATCTCTAGTTGATTTTCAGTTACATACTTATCACAGTATGGCTTTATAGTTATCATACGTTTTTGTCATATCTCTTATCCTATATCATTTTATCTGATATTTATAGCTAGACTGATCTGTTTATTATTTTCTTATTAAATAATACTCGGGTTAGACCTAGATATTACAGGTGCTTCTACTTGACTCCTCATCTGGGAGTATTATCTGACTTTTGGCTAACTACATTAGATTTGTACTTTTTGTTGATATACATTCGAGATAGAGACTCCTTGATGTATACATATTCTTTTGTCTAGCACTTGTATCTATTCTTTTGTTATATTGTGGATCTTGTTTGACCACTACTCTGATAAACACTTTTTAGTGTTATATTCATATCTTTTTCCGCCTTTGTGATATGGATATCTGTGACTGATTTGTGTTATGCTTATTTCTATATTTGTTTTCGAAGATATTATAGCCACTGTGTAGTAGTTTTGAATTTGTATCGGTATGTCGGATTTCCACTTGAGATGAAATGCATGTTATTCTATCTGACATGTCGTTCCTCGCATAAAGCAATTACATGGATAGACGCTCCTCAACAGCCTTATTTTTCGTGCTAGTTGACGGCATTACTCCGTAGTGTCCTCGGCTAGCGTGAGTATAGAGGTGGGGAGTCACAGCTTGGTATCAGAGCCAAACTTCGGAACAATGTAGAATAATTTAACAAGGATCATCGTCCTAAGTCTATCTTAGGAGTCGTGCCTTAGGATTTTATTCGAGTCATTGGACCTGTTCTATCCTATCTTCTTTGTGATGCCTTGTTTTATCAATCAAGATTTGTTAGATATTCATTCTAAGATTAACCTTTTCTTCTTCTTTCTTTCTTTCTTAAAGAAGAGAAATGGTTAGACCAGGCCGTCCCAACGTCGGTCAATCTAGTGCTACTCCCCAGGATGGAGTATTTATGTCTGCCTAATAACTTCTAGATCTAGTAAAGAATGCTCAAGTTGCCAGACCCATTTCAGAGCCTACTCACCCTAAATCTGGGTTCGCACGCTTGTGCAGTGACTATACCAACTTGGGTGGTAAGCCATTCATAGGTTCCGAAAGCGTCATTCAAGTCCAAGCTTGGCTTAGACATGCGATCACATCTTTTCTCGCATGAATCTTATTGATCTTCATCGAGTCCAAGTGGCTTCTAGTATACTCCAAGAAAGAGCATTAGACTGGTGTGAACTACTTATTTCTGAAATTATTGAAGCGGATGTTACTTGGGAGCAATTCCGAGAAAGGTTTCAATCAAAATTTGTACCAAAAGCTGAAAAAGTGACTTTAGCCCGTCGTTTTATTGACCTCGTTCAAGGTGAATCTTCTGTGACGGAATACGTCGCATCTTTCGAATCTCTTTCTAAATACAGGGTTGAATACATTAATACCCCATTGAAAAAGAATCAGAGATTCGTCTATGGCTTGAATAAGAATCTCAAGAAGCCATTACTTCTGAAATTGGAAGTTGCTTTCGATCAACTTATTGATATCGCTCTTCGACTTGAAGTGGCAGATAGAGAGAGTGATGTTGAAGTTGTTAGTGCCAAACCAAACATCAACAACAACAAGAAGAGGCCTAATAAATTCAAAGGTCCTTATCCCAACAATAAAGGGAAGTAAGCAACTCCTGTGGCAAAGGCTTCTACCTCTAGTGGTGGGCAATGCTACAATTATGGTTCTAAGGACCATTATGCAAATAAGTGTTCAAAGCCACTTGCTTGTTGCTATTGCAAAAGTTCGGGTCATTATATATCCACATGTCCCAGACTTCAAGGGAAGAAGGAGGGAAATCTAAATGTGGTGCAAACTCCTAGTAACACTTCTTGTGGTCAAGGTATTTCTCATTCTATCCTTAATGGCATTATTATGTTTCGTGATCAACCTATTCGAGTTCTTTTTGTTATGGGTGCGTCCCATTCTTTTATATCAAAAGAACTTGTTGATACTTTTTCTTTAGGTGTTGTTGCTTTAATGACTTCTTTGAGAATTGTGGATCCGGTCGGTGGATCCGCAACACTTAGATTGCTTTGTAAAGATGTCGAGATTATTTTGTGTGATTTTTCTTTCCGAGCCGATTTGCATGTCATGCGTTACTTGGGCTTCGGAATGATTTTTGGAATGGATTGGCTTAACTGTTATGAAGCTCACATCTTATGTCCTGAGCGGACTATTCATCTTCGACATCATCAATCTGTTAAGCAGATTTCTACTGTTCTTAAAGATTCAGATTCCAACTTCACAGCATGTTTATATTCTTTAAATCCTCATGATGATGATGATGATGATGATGATGATGAGGAAGATGTCATTTCTCTTATTCACATTGTTCGTTAATTTTCTGACATATTTGAGCCCGTTTTAGGATTACCGCCTAAGCAAGCAATTGAGTTCAGAATTAATCTAATTCTTGGAGCTCTACCTATCAATCGTCCTCCTTATCGTATGTCCAATAAAGAAAATGAGGAGATGCGCAAACAATTATCCGAACTGAAGATGAAGCAATTTATTCATTCTAGTTCCTCTCCTTGGGGAGCTTCTGCTATTTTTGTGAAGAAATCCGATGGTACACTTAGGCTTTGCGTTGATTACCGCAAGCTTAATGATCTTACTATCAAGAATAAATATCATTTACCTCGGATTGATGATTTATTCGACCAACTTAGTGGTGCTAGAGTCTTTTCACAATTAGACTTAGCAACCGGTTTTCATCAGCTTCGTATTTCAGAGGATAGCATTCCTTTGACATCATTCCGTACTCGTTATGGAACGTATGAATGGCTTGTTATGCCATTTGGTTTAACGAATGCTCCGGCTTATTTCGTTGGCCTTATGAATCATTTTTTCAAAGACTTCCTCGATCAATTTGTTCTCATCTTTATTGATGATATTCTTGTGTACTCTAAAACCAAGGAAGAGCATGAAAAGCATCTTCGGATTGTGTTGGAAACTCTTAGGAGCAATCAATTGAAAGCAAAATTTTCTAAATGCCGCTTTTTGCAATCTTGGGTGAAGTTTCTCAGTCATATTATTTCCGAATCTGGAATTTCCGTGGATCCTTCAAAGATTGAAGCGATTCAAAATTGGAAGAGACTGGAGAGTGTGACGGAGAATCGTAGCTTTCTTGGATTAGCAGGTTATTACCGCCGGTTCATAAAGGACTTTTCTAAAATTGTCGTGCCTCTTACTAGCTTGACAAAGAAGGGAGTTAAATACATTTGGTCGGACAAATGTGAAGCTTCTTTTCAGAAATTAAAAGAACTCCTTTCCGATGCTCCTATTCTTGTGATTCCCGAAGGGAACCAAGATTTTATTGTTTATACCGATGCTAGTCAGGTTGGTTTGGGCGCCGTGCTTATGCAAAGGGAACGTGTTATTGCTTATGCTTCTTGGCAATTAAAGCCTGCCGAGACTAGGTATGCCACTCATGATTTAGAGCTCGCGGCTTTTGTGTTCGCCCTTCGAATTTGGCATCATTACCTTTTAGGAGAGAAATTTATTCTCTATACCGAACATAAATCTTTGAAGTATTTGTTTTGTCAAAAGGAACTTAATTTGCGTCAATGATTCGAGAACTTCCTTTCCTCAATCTTGATTCACACAGAACTTAAGAAATTCTTATAATACCGATGATATTGTATAAACCCGAATCCCTAAGGAAGGACGTTGGCTCGAATTTCTTGCATCTTATGATCTCGGTATTCTCTATACTCCCGGAAAGGGAAATCGTGTTGCCGATGCACTTAGCCTAAGCAACAAGCAGTTGTTTCTATGATGATATCCAAGTGGAATGATTTCGAGACTTTATCCACTTGTGGGATTCGAGATCGTGAATCTGATTTATGTTCATCTCTTTTTTTATGTAGCCTTAAGGCTCATCCTTCTCTTTTAGACCGCATTCTTAAAGCTCAAAAGCTAGATCCTGAATTGGCTCTTCTTAGCCAAAGTTGTAGGGATAAAATTAATATTGAAGGTTTGAAAGACTTTGATATTGATGCTCATGGCGGTATTCGAAAATTTGGTAGACTTATCGTGCCAAATATTAGTGATCTTCTTAAAGATATTTTAGATGATTCTCATCGTTCTAAATTTACCATTCATCCCGGTAGTAGTAAAATGTACGCAGATATGAAGCGACTTTATTATTGGGATGGGATGAAATCTCATATTTCTAGACTTGCCAACTTGTTAAGACCGAGCATCAAAGGCCCGGTGGGTTATTGCAACCTTTGGACATTCCAATTTGGAAGTGGGACCAAATTTCCATGGATTTTATTGATGGCCATCCCGTTCTCGTTCGGGTCATGATAGCTTATGGGTGATAGTTGATAGACTTACAAAATCTGCCCATTTTATTCCCGTTCGTTCCAATCGGACCATACCTCTTTTGGCCAAAATCTTTATTAAAGAAATTATTAAATAGCATGGAGTTCCTACTTCTATTGTTAGCGATCGTGATCAATTGTTTACTAGTGGATTTTGGAAGAGTCTTCAAAAAGCTTTGAGAATGAAGCTTAATTTTAGCACCGCTTATCACCCTCAGTCCGATGAACAAACCGAGCGTGTGAATCAAACTCTTGAAGATCTTCTTCGTGCATGTGTTTTTGATTTTGGTGGAAGTTGGGAGGAACATATTTCTCTTGTTGAGTTTTTCTATAATAATAGCTTCCAATCTAGTATTGGTATGGCACCTTTTGAGGCACTCCATGGAAGGCCATGGCGATCTCCTTCTTGTTGGCTTGAGGTCGGTGAGAAGCTGGTTTTAGGTCTAGATTTTATTCGTGATTCCACAGAAAAGATTGACCTTATTCGTCATAGGATGAAAGAAGCTCAAAGTAGACAAAAATCCTATGCCTATAACAGAAGAAGGAAGTTAGAATTTTCTGTGGGAGATTTTGTATTTATTCGTGTTTCGCCTATGAAGGGTGTTGTGCGTTTCAGTCGATCGAGAAAATTAGCACCTCGATATATTGGTCTATTTTCCATCACCGAACGTATTGGTTATGTGGCTTATCGCCTTTTATTACCGGCTCAATTTTCTGCTATTCATGACGTGTTTCACGTTTCTCAATTACGGAAATGCCTTCGAGATTCTGATTCTATTCTTGAGCCCGGTGTTGTGGAAGAAATAGAAGTTTCGCCTAATTTGACTTATGAGCAACATCCTATTTGTATTATTGCATCGGAGGTTAAACGCCTTCGAAATAAAGATGTCCCTCTTATGAAGGTTCAATGGTCCTCAAATCCTAAGGATTGTTCTTGGGAATCTAGGGAATTCATCGAGCGAACACATCCAGACTTAGTTTCTCATGCTCCTTGAGGTGAACTTCTGATTTCAAACTTCTTTTGTGTTGATATGCTTTTATGGTTGTTACTTTTTATTTTCTTCTTAAATATGGCGAGGACGCAATTTCTTTAAGGAGGTGAGTCTGTAACAACCTGCATATTTTACGATTGTGTATTTAAATATTTTATTTAAATACAACATCGTTAGTCAGATTATAGTCCGAAATGTTACTTTTCTCGTACGATCGAATTAGGACTCGGGACCACTTCTAATGAGTTTAAAACGCCATTTGCAACCTTTTTTAGTATAATCTTTGATATGTTTGGAGCTGGCTAAAAATTTGACCTTTGCACTTTGGACTTTGGGTTTGGGTTAGCCTAAACTATTAACTCTAGCTCAACCCCCACTTCTCTTCACTCACTTTCATTTCCTAATACCTTCAATCTTTCGTAAAAATGGGGGAAGAGAAAAAGAATTAGAATTCCTAAGCCCTAGTTCCATTGCAAATCCAAGCTCCAACTCCAAATTTAAAGAGAAGCTATTGGTAAGCATCCTCTTCTTCTTCTCCAACTCATTCTACCTTCAATTTCAGAAATTCATAAACCCTAACTTAGGAAATGTTTTTCTTTAAAAGCTTAGATTCAAGCTTCTTGGGTTAGAATTGAAGAGAGATTGTTCTTGCCTTGCTCTATAGCTTCTTCTTCATTGTTTTGAGTAAAAGGGTGAGATTTCTATCTCACATCTATGTCTATATCTATCTTTGTTGTTAGGTATGAATTCCTAACATTTATTCATGTGCATTTGCTTTTGGTTTGGATAGAATTGGTGAATATTCCAATTTTTGGTGTTTTGAAGTTAAATCTTTAAAAATCATAGCTTTGATGTTTGATCATGCTTTTGTGGTGCATCGAAGAGCTTATAGGGCCGGGTTGCCGATTGGCGTAAACCCTTAGCGTCCATTGCTCATCCGGTTGCAAATTTTGAAAGATGCCAGTCAGTCGATTGGCCATTTGCAGTCAGTCGACTGGCTATAGCAAATGAATGCTTCCGGGGATGTTTGTAGAGGCTGGAAATCTCTATTTCCTGCAATCAGTCGACTGGCCTCTGTAATCAGTCGAATGACTGCGGGATATGAAATTTCCAAGTTTCTGGTTCAGTTGACTGGCCATTTGCAGTCAGTCGACTGACCTGCTCTTACTTTGCCTATTTTGCCTACGATGCCTATTTTGTTTGAAATTCCAATTTCTATCGATTCGTGATTTTCCGATTTGTTGTTATCATTTATTATCGACCTCGATGACTTCTATTTTCGAATTTTTGGGTATATCCATTTTGGTGGATTTGGAATCGATTTCTTTGGATTTAATTCACCTCTTTGAACGTGAAATTTTGGTGATTTATTGTTCCTACAATCATTTTTGTGCTTTGTCACTTTAAAATGCAAAGGTTTCTATACTAGTAGTAAATATCCAAACTTTCTCATCAAAACAATTTTAACATTATTTTAATACAAAACTCATTGATTAAAACCGTTTTTCCAACCTATTAGTATATACAAACCTTTGCCTCACTCGTATGAGAAGTCTAATTAAACGGCTTAGTAAAACAAGTGGTATGAAACGCTTGCGTTTACTTTATCGGTTAATTTTTGGACTTGTTCGATTGAATCTCTTGTGACAATTTTCGAGTGGAGACTTACAGTTTGTTCTTAAATATTTAAGTCAAGCCAGTGGTTATGGGACATGAAGCTAAACTCATCATTTACTAGCTTAGTGTAATTGACACTCCTTGATGATCGATGATGATCATTTTGTGATTTAGACTAGCAATGTGCGATGTCTCTTTGTCTGCGAGGGAGACTAAATCGTGGGGAGCGACCCATGGTCTTCGGGCCGTTTTGTAGAGCTTGGCTCAAAATTAATGGTTAGCAACCATGGAATAGCGTTCCATCTTGTGATACACGTGTTGGTGAGTTTTCATGCTCCCGTTTTGTGATAGGCCTCCCCCCTTTTTGTGATTTTTGGATTTCTATTGATGATTTCTAGAATTTGTGTTTCACCAATTTTTGTGATTTCATTGATAAGTTCTATCAATATTTGTGCATTGGTGAATTTGTGTTTCAACAACTTTTACAATTGGCATTGTAATGTTTGCCAATATTTGTGACTTGGTGAATAAAAATAAAGAGTATGACATTCTTTTTGATCTTTGAGAAGATTCTTGTGATATTCATTAATCTCTAGTTGATTTTCAATTACATATTTATCACAGTATGGCTTTATGGTTATCATACGTTTTTGTCATATCTCTTATCCTATATCATTTTACCTGATATTTATAGCTAGACCGATCCATTTATTATTTTCTTATTAAATAATACTCGGGTCAGACCGAGATATTACAGGTGCTTCTGCTTGGCTCCTCATCTGGGAGTATTATCTGACTTTTGGCTAACTACATTAGATTTGTAGTTTTTGTTGATATACATTCAAGACAGAGACTCCTTGATGTATACATATTCTTTTATCTAGCACTTGTATCTATTCTTTTGTTATATTGTGGGTCTTGTTTGACCACTACTCCGATAAACACTTCTTAGTGTTATATTCATATCTGTTTCCGCCTTTGTGATATGGTTATCTGTGACTGATTTGTGTTATGCTTATTTCTATATTTGTTTTCGAAGATATTACAGCCACTGTGTAGCAGTTTTCAGTTTGAATCGGTATGTCAGATTTCCACTTGAGATGAAATGCATGTTATTCTATCTGACATATTGGTCCTCGCACAAAGCAATTACACGGATGGTCGCTCCTCAACAGCCTTATTCTTCGCGCTAGTTGACGGCATTACTCTGTAGTGTCCTTGGCTAGCGTGGGTATAGAGGTGGGGCGTCACACTATAACTATTTGACTATTTTCCAACTATTTTACAATTACTTAACTATTTTACGGCTATTTTACAAGCTAACAATTATTTTTCAACTATTAATCTATTTTTGACTTTTTAAGCTATTTTCTAAATTTAAACTGATTAGAGTACAAACTACTCGTGGTTAATTACCAATTGAGATAAGGATTAATGTGTTAATCCAAATGGGAATTGAAACAATTGTGAATAAGAGGATAGGAATTTAAGTGAATGTGAATAGAAAGGAGAAATTGATTTAGCTAATGATCAATGGAGATAAATACGTAGGATGTACGTATATTATTCTATTCACATAGTGATTTGATCCAGAATCGAGCATAGAATTTCGAGATAATATATCGATCCGAGTTGGGATTTTTCTACTCGATTTTAGATGGCGAGCTCGGATATGGATTGTTGATTAGTTCCGGATATTTTCTATCATAGTTATGGCTATACAATGAGAATGACAGTTTCTGATCAAGGGACCAGATTTGAGTCCGCACTAGGAAGTCGGGTGGACAATACTAGTTTGGAAGTGAGATTGTGTGATCGAGTGAGCAATCAAATTGGTATAGCGTACGAATGATATGTGTACATCGTACGGGTTTGAATGAAATTGATATTGAAAATTTGTGGATAAAATCTGTAGAATGATTTTTGAATAAAAAGTAATATGGTTAATGTCTTTATAGAGTAATCAAATTTGAATATTTGATTTGGAATAAACAAAGTTATATATCTTTATTATGTAAGATAAATCTTCCCTTGTTGATTCTATTGCCATAAGAAAGGGGTTTTTGGAAATATTTGAAATATCAAAAGGGAATTTATACAAGTATGAAATGATCCAAAGATTTTCAAAGTTATATATATATATATATATATATATATATGAAGGATCTTATGAGAATGATTTTGGAGAAAAGGTTTTTGGAACCTATGGATTTTGGAAAGCTTTTGATTTTTGGGGAAAAATCGATTTTGGAAATTTGAAAACCCTAGTTTGGGAATTATCGATTTTGGGATAATCGGTTTTGAGAAAAGGAGATTTATATGAGATTCATACTAGGTGTATGATTTGGAAGATACTATATGTGTATAGTATAAAAAATTTTAAAATTGGCTCTGGAGAAAAAGGCGCACCCTTGAAATGAACTTCTCAAGAGTACCATAGGTTGGTACTGCCTTGAGCCTCAAAGGGGAGAGGCTCTAAAGTGGATCCCGTGAGGAAGTCCAGACCAACTTGTAGGATCGATTTCACCCTAGAGGGGGGGTGAATAGGGTGATACTATTAATTATAAAAATTAATTGCGGAAGCTTATAAGATTATTTCAACACAGATATATCGAAATTATAGCAGCACAAATAATAGCAGAATAATAAATGAAGAAATAGAATGACACGGAACTTACCCAGCTTCCGCGAAACCCTGCCTACGTGCTGCCCCCAAGGTTTCTACTAGAAATTAAGTAGTCACATGCTTACACACGTGAACTCGCGACACCCGCTACTGACTAACCTAACTCTACACTCAATACTCTGCCACAACTCAGCCACTGAGTTGCGAATTCTCAAACTACGCCATGTAGTTTGTCCCCTAGTCACATGACTAGTAATTACAACGTTTAAAAGAGAATTACAAAAGACGATAATTTAAAAACGCTTAAAAAACAAAACCCTAATTTTATAAAACAAAAATCCTTTATTAGTTAAACCGGCCCAAAGATTTCTCCCTCTTTAATTTATGCCGGCCCACTTTCTTCTTTTCCTATTTGCTTTGTAAAATAATGTCGGCCGTTCTTTTTTCCTTCGCTTGCAAATTAGGGCTTCGTATGCAATCGAAGAAGCTGACTTTAATTAGTTTGATCAGGTGGGTTGTTCTCGTGATTCCTAGATGATCGATTGTATTTTACACTTTTGCACATGGCTGCTCCTTCTCGATCGAGTTCGGTGATTTGGTATGTGGTTTTTTCCTTTTACTTTACTGTTATGCTTTCTTGAACTCGATTGCCTTCGTATGCTGATGATGTTATGGTTTAAATAGGGCTTAATTCCCTTGATTTTCGTTCGTCTGATAGTTTCTTTTTCCGTTCGATTTTGCTTGAATGCTTGAGATGTTTCTGACTTGTTCAAATCGTATATCTTCGTTACTTGATTATCAGCTTGTTTGATTTTTCTTTAACGACGTTTTCTTGGTCATCATGGCTTTGAATTTGCTGATTTGAAAATATGTTAACTTCGACACTTTGATTTTATGATGATATTTTCGAGATGAGAAATTTAACTTTGACTTGTTCGGTTCGTATTCTTTATATTATTTGACTTCGATCATTTTTGAAATTCCATGCATGATTTTTTCTCGGCCTGTACTTGTGCAGTACATTTTCCATTGACCTGTGCTTCAATATGCATTGTGCTTGAAGTGTACCGCCCTGATGCACTTGCTCATTCGAGCTTGCTCTAATAGTTGATGTCAATTGCATACGTGTGTGTTCATATATGTATGTGTTAGCTTTGGGTTTCACTGTGTTTGCATTGACTCATGTGCTTCGAGGCAGATCATCTTGTTCCTCTTGAAGTCTTCACATGGTTGTTCTGGTCAGTCATATATATGTTTGGTCGAAGAATTTGCTATTTGAACTTGTACTCTACCATTTGTTGATTTGTAGCTGCAGTGTCACTTGATCATTTCATACATGTTTACAGTTGTCATGTGATTCATTTATTGTTCGTGTCAACTTGAAGTTTGGATTTAATCCTTACCTCTGTAGTATTGTGTCATCAATTGTAGCGTGTTCATTAGTCTGCACTTGCACTGGTTGCGGCTCTTTACTGTTTGAAATATGGCTTTGTAATGTTGTCATATATATGAATTAGTTGCTATGTTTCTTGATCACTGGCCTTCAATACACATGTATATATAATGTTCATTAGTCGACCATTTAAATTCACTGGTCTTGGAATTTGTTGTTGTGCGTTTGTAGTTGACTTGAGAACTTTTATGTTGTGTTCGTTGTGCTCTGGTAGTATTCGAGTCTGTTGGCACTGGTTCGTGTATATGAGCAACTGTGTTGATCTTGCTTGCTACCTGGTCGACACTTGCAGTTCATTTGCTTATGTTGGTTCATATATTTCATTTGTTGCCAGACCTTTGTTGCTGTGTTGTCATATTCAACTGGTTGGAGTTTTTCTTATATCACTGTTAAACTTCATGTTGAGACTTGTTAACATTACTAGTTCTCTGTCTTGTTCATTTGATGTTGCTTTGTCCTTGTTAACTTCTGCTTCATATCACTGCTTTTTCTGTTTTACTTTGTTAAGTTTTATCAGTCATTGTTGTATCTTTGGTGCTTGGTTTTGTGATATGATTTGTGTGATGATTTCCGACCTTCGTGGTTGAACTTTTTTTTGCTATGATATTGAACTTGATCATTTCATGAACTTGCACCTGTGTTGAATCTAGCTAGTAGCTCGGGTTTGACCTTGTGCTCGTATTGTGACATTATTTTTATTGCACTTGAGTTGAACCCGGTGTTTTGGGTTTGACCTGTGCCCACCTATCCCTGTAATTCTATCAAGTGTATATATCTGTGTGCACGGCCTTGTGGCATATACAGTGATACACTATGTATGTCACAAGCTGTTCGTGAATGATGAATTCAAAATTAAATGATGATGAAAAACCCAAATAACTGAGGCAAATATTAATTTCAAAATCCAAATTTCATTTTATACTGCAAAAATATTTTATTTTCAATTTTACTGCATCAATGGATATTTCCGTAGATTTCTCAGATGCTGGATTCACATTGGAATGAAGTTGAAGAACAGTACGAGTTGAGTGAACGAGTGATATGTAGTGAGGTGCAATGTAAATGTGAAATTGTGATGTAATCAAAAATTGTATTATAATTGAAGTTGTATATAGTGAGAGCTTGAAATTTGTACTATACAAAAATTGTAATAAATATATATTTGAATAAAATTTCTGTCTGAATTCAAATTCTGTGTTATTTATTTTATTCATCAAATGTTTATTTAATCTATGAAAAATAAAATAGTACATTAACAAATACATTTAAATGAATATATATATATATATATATATATATATGTTTATTATCATCAAACAAAAATCATATAATTGCATATTCAACACAACTGAAGTTCCTGAGGATTATTGGGTAGCGAAAGTCGAGGGCGCTAATGCCTACAGGGGCCTTGGAGTTATGCTGTGACGATAGTGTAACTCGATGTCACTGCGATCTACTGCAGACCATAGCGAAAGTCGTATGTGCTGCTGAGAGCCAATAGTCTATGTTTGATTTTACATAGGTAGACTACAACCTATGGTGACATAGTGAAAGTCGAGAGGCCGTGAGAGCCTAAGGCTGAATTGGGATTTGAATGATGTAGTCTGCAACCTATGTGGGAGTGGTGAAGTTTCATTTGGCAGCGAAAATCGAGGCGCTGATGCCTACAGTTACATAGACTTTTGCTGTAATGGCAACGTAACCCAGGATGTAACTGCGATTTATGGAGGGTTCCATGGCGTAATCGAGGGGCGCAGAGTGCCTATGGTTACATGGACTTTTGCTGTGATGGCAACGTAACCCAAGATGCAACTGCGACCAAGAATGGGGGTGATGGTTTCTAGAGCATTCTCACCAAAGATATTTCCTCGATTTCAAAAATCTTTTCTATATTTTCAATAAAATTATTTTTCAAGTATTTTCACTAGGTGTTGAAAATGGGTCTGCTATGCACTTATAGATTTTCAGTCATACGCCTGATCAACGTATGACTAAATTTCTACGAGAACAAGGATGGACTGGTTGAGACATCGAGTTATAAAAAGTATTTTATAAAACTATTTTTGTAATACTATGTAGATTTTAAAAGTGTTTTAAAATTCTTAATAAAAAGAGTAATTTTTCTGATAACAAGTGTTTTAATAAATTCTGGCTTCGTTCCTTTTCGAGGACGAAAAGATTCAAAGGGGGAAGGAATGTGATAATCCGAATTTTGGAGTATCTGTTAATTGATAATTAACTGGTTTAATTAATAGAAATACTGATTGTTAAGGATGAAACAAATAAATTTGACGATTAATGTTCATACTTGGGAAAATAATTATTTGATAATCTCCAAATATGATTATTTAAAATCGGCAAAACCTATTATATTCAACACAAATTAAATTTGTGTTTGTTTAATATATATATATATATATATATATATATATATATATATATATATATATATGAGTCGATTTAAATTAAATTTGAATTTGTGATTTGAAATCCAAAAGAATAAATATATATGATTATTTTTAGTGTATAATTAAGATTTAAAATCATTCTCTTTTAAAGTTATATATGTATAAATACTAGAAAATATATGAATATAAATTGTAAAACATAAATTGATTTAAAAGAGATGTATTTATCTAAAATGGAAAATATTAAATAAGTGACAAAGATAAATAAAAAGCTTTAATAAGATTTAATAAAAGGTTTGATACATTTTTTTTTATTTAACATGAGATAAATTTTAATTTGTATATATATACAACATTTAAAACATGATACATTAAATTAATAAATACAAAATATAAATATGAATTAGTATAGAACATTTATATACCTATAAAAATACAAGTGTGAGAAAAATACAATCCAAGTTAACAAGTGTAAACTAAGTAATTTGCAAATATAACAAGTGGCATTTTTTTTAAATTAAATAAATAAGTATGTTAGATAATAGGCTGTGTATATATTTCTTGAATCCTCTCCAAACCAGTTTTTCTCCTTTCATTTCTTCATTTTTTTTCAAAAATATTAAAACAAAGACCAGGATTTAGAATAAAAGAAAAACCTAAAAACTGTAAACTATGTTAAAGCAACATAGTTGATTTAAAGGCAAAACAAATTCAAGATTAGTTCAAATTCATCTCAAACTAAATCAAAACATGGATCGGATCTGCTAGCATGAATCTTCAATTTCAAGTTTTCAAAGGATCGGAGCAATTTCCAGTTTCCTTTGCAAAAGAGATTCTTTGTTCTTCAACTAAAGGTGAGTAAATTGTTCTTTAAACATTTCAAACCCATCTGTATTTTGATCTGTATGTTATGATTATTGAAGTTTGGATGAAAAACTGCTTGCATGTATATGTATATGTGAAAGTAAGGTATGTAGTCTGAAACAAGAACAATTGTTATGTTCTGGGTTTATAGTGTTTAAAATAAATTCAAACCCCAAAATCTTTTTACCCATTCCCTTATATGCTCAAATTTTTAAACAATATATGTTATGATTGACATGATTCAAGTTTAGAAATTATTTTTAAGTAGAATTAGCCAAACATTCTCTGGAAATTAGTGGACATAAGAAAAACTCAAAGTATGTTAGAAATTCAAGCATCAAGGTTTTCTTCTTTTCCTAACCATTTGTAATTTTCGAGATCGAAAAATTCGGGTCGTTACAAGATCCTAATTCGTTCAAGGCTCATAATGAATCACCTGATGGGAGGGAACTTCAAGTTCCATACGTATAACAACTTCAGTGTCGTATGCCAAAGTAAATAGAGTATGACCATTCGCGGACTTGTGAGTGGTTCTGTAGGCCTACAGAGTTGTCGGAAGATCATCCACTCACTTGCCTCTGGCCTTCTCCAAACGTTTTTTTCAATATGGACTTGATTATTTTGTTTACGGCTTCAACTTGTCCATTTGCTTTAGGATGAGTAACTACCGCAAACCTTTTCTCAATGCCATATTTTTGGCAGAATTCTTTGAACTCCCTAATCTCAAATTGAGTTCCATTGTCTGTAATAATATTTCATGGGAGGCCAAAATGGCATATGGTGTTTCACATAACGAAATTGATGACCTTTTTGACGGTGATCGTAGCTAAGGGTTCTGCTTCCACCCACTTGGTAAATTACCAACCACAACAATTTCATATTTTGCACCACCTCTGGAGATTGGCAAGGAGTCGATTATATCGATCCTCCATATTGCAAATGGCCAGGGACTAACAGTAAAGGCCCATTTTTCCGTACCCTTTGAATCGACAATAAACCACACATGCCCAACTCAAATTGCACGAAAAGATGGATCTTTAAGGGTGGTAAAGAAAAGTAGACAGAACAGAATCTTACTCGAGTGGAATAACATATAATATTGAACAAATATTTTTACAGCGGAAAACTTTTAAATACATATATCGGAGTCTAACCTAAATTCAGCTTGGACAGTTATAAACATCTGTCCTTACAATTGTTGACAAACACCAAACAAAATACACTAAGTACAGCAGATAATAGAATATGTCCATACGTCGATGAATATCTCCAGCTCTCCTCTGGAAACTCCAACCATCTTCGACTAAACCTGAAACTACTCGGATCTGACCCGAGTATTGAAAATACCCGGATCAGGCTTGATAAACCAACGTAGAAAAACTCAATAATAGATGACAGTGTCATACATCAGCCTTTTTTTATAAAACCTTTGAAAATAAAGAGTATCTCATAAGACCACGCCCACACATAAACACGGACGGGTTTTTACCTTATGATAACTAAAACACTTTTATATCAAAACATTTGATATTATTTCTAATGACATCTCTTTGAAAACATTTGCAAATAAACTTATTAATCTTAGCCGAAATTGTTACCATTATTAAATTTCAGCATACTAGGCTCTACAAACAAAACCATAGGTTCTTATTGGAGAAAGGATTTCCATACAAATGAGCAGGCGCATGATCTACCTTCCGAAAGGGTACACCTCTGGATGGATGTCTCGAGGATCATCACAAAGGATCCTCTACCAACACAAGACCGGCCCACCTCTATAACTACATGGTACCGAATATGACATCCTCCGGTCGTTACCGACCTTTATCGAGGGCCCTCTAGCATACAAACCACAATAATCAGATACATGACTTCATAGCGTGCAAAGACATACCTAGAAGAGGATGACCATATCCTAATTTGGAATGACCCACTCAGCCTTGCCGTATCTAATCCTGTATCGGTCATTTCCGGTTTGATGAGGCTTGGGGCACACGATTAACTTTTCCCATAGCACATATCACATCTTTGAATGCCACATTGCCATTTCCGTTAACTACTAATTGCCTTCCACAAAAATAAAACCCTTGAGCTCGTACGTCTCAAGGAGGGTGTTAAGCTAAAAGAAGTTGCCTTCTCCGCCACCACTGATGTACGTTTGTAAAAACTAATGTACGTAATCGTTAGAAATACAATGTCAGACAATCGTCCATACAAGTTGTCCAGGAACATGACAAACCAAAGGGACTCTCCTACCACCGCTAGTAGCGAGTAGTCCTTGCAATCCGAAAAATCTCCACAACGAGGAAACCACTGCTATATATAACTCAGGAGCTAACCAAAGCAAGTCAACAAGCAATCCTCACGCTATAAAGATCCACGGTCTTCAATAATCATCGTCTTCAACATGTCTTCACGTTCGAATGTATACATTGGTTCGAAGTGGTATTCAGATAGGATTTACCCAAATCCGACCATGGTTCCTTCGAAATCCAATTATCGATAAAAAGTGAATATGAGTATACATGATTTATTAAGTCTCTTTTCACTTTAATTCTTTTCGGATGATTTTGAAATCTCTTTCTTTTGACTTAGGATAATTTCTAAGAAATTCATTCTTTTGCTTTGGAAAATACCTCAAAATTCCATATTTATCTTTCAATCAAATTCTTACTTTTATGCGGGTAAAAAACAATGTTATTTAAGACATCATTTATGATAAACCCTAAAATAAATCTTAGCAATTTTTTTTGACTAAATAGGATTGATCATTCATTGCTTAACTTTTGGATAATACCAATCTTCTTTTATTCTGGAAACTTAATAGAATTTTTTATTTAAGAGCATCCGTGCTTTCTTTTCGATTTGTTCCACCTCTCGCCTAAGAAAAGAAAACATAGGCCAGGTAAGTTCAGGGCACTGGTTGCTCCATCCCTAACCTTAGTAAAACACCTTGTTTTATCTTCTCAGATCTTACAGATGGGACAAATGTACTAGTCGTTTCCACATACTCAGATTTTCAACGTTATTTTGGAATTGCTTATAAATATTCCATATTATCTTTCAAAAACGCTTAATTATCCTTTTTAAAACATTAACAATTTATTCTGGGAAACGTCGTTACATTTAAACTCATATTCCAAAAGTTATAGAATTCACAGCAGAAAAGTGCTGCGGAAAGTGCTTAATATGCTTATTTTCATTAAACAACTTTTAAACATTCGATAATTTATATTTTCCAATCCAAATCTCATTTAAATCATTTAAATAGATTTATCAAATCTATTTCGTATTTTTCCATAATTAAAAACATTCATTTAAACAGATTTCCTATTACGGTCATTTAACTGCACTAGCGTGATTTTTCTAGAAAATTGATTTGGACTTAATTCAAAATCTACTTATCAAAACTACGATTTTCTTTCTTCATTTAGAAGATAGGGATATAATAGTCTGGAATATTCTTATCTCGAAGAATTCCGAGCTATATTTCACTGTACACATTCATTTGAACTTTTCGGCGCGAAATCACGAACTACCGTTGCGCGACGCATCTAGTTTTAACTTATTTTTCAATATTTGAAATAATCTATTCAAATTGGATTTCAACACTTATATAATCATTAAAAATCAATATTTTCACTTTTTAAAGTATTTAAAATATATTTTCACTATTTCCATATTATAATATTACTATATTCCCATTATTTTAATATTAAATTTTAAATTCCAATTTTAACTCAATTTCAACTCTAATCTCAAATTAAACTCATTTAAAACATAGATTTCAAATCCAGTTTCAATTTAAACTTCCATTCAATCTCAAACTAAACTTCACTTTTTCGAAATCGATTTCAATTTCAATTTCACTGTTCATCTTAATTTCAATTTCTAACTAAATATCATTTTCAAATCCGTTTCACTTTAAATTTCAAATTCTCTTTTATTTTAACTTTAATTTCACTTCTAAATGAAAAGAGACTTATTTTTCCACAATATCTCATATTAATAAAATATGGTCTTATTAATCAAAGGGGTTACTTAATTAATAGAAATTTGATGTTCAAATTATCATCAAAACCATACAACAATCATATAACACTAACATATTCAATACGGTAAATGTCATAACATTACTATGGATTATCCAACATATTCAAACAATCAATCAAACATCCATATCATCAAATAGTGATAATCTAACATAACAATTAAACATAATAATCAATATAATTCAAAAAGCGGTGAGAATTTCTCATCTTCAAATCCACTCCGTCAAACTTTTTCGTAGGCTACGTGCTTTCGAACAACGCGCTTTTTCCGAACGTCTTGAATTCTCGCCTTAGCTTATTTTCTTTCCAAACGCTTTTGTTTTTCTTTTCTTTTTTGCTTTTTCTTTTCTTCTCTCTTTTTTCTTTTTTTATATAGGAGAGGAGGGTGTACGGCCTTAGTGTGGAAGGGCTTGGCCGTGTGGTGTAGGAGGGGTGTGGGGCTCGGCTTTGGGGTTTTGAAAGGGGTAGGTGGGTTTGGTCTTGAGTTTTGAGGGTGTGAGGTGATGGTATGTGATGTGGAGGTGATAGCTTGAAGGTAGAAGGAAGAATGGAGGTGGAAGAGAGGTTGGATGCCATAGAAATGGAGGTGAAGAAGAAGGAGAAAGTGAAGAAGAAGGTAGAGAATGAAGTGTGACAAATGAAAGGTATGGATGCATATTTATACTTGAGCTTTGGATGGCATATGACTAAAATACCCTTCTCTACTTTTTGAATTTTAATTTACCTTTCTACCCTTGATTTAACCCTTAAGGACATGCATTTATGAAAGGAAAGGATGGCTCATTAATGTGGTTTGAATTTGTGAAATGATTACTCATTTTTTCTTAAAGTTTGTATTTTAAAAAGAAGACTTTTGCTTGATTTGATTTGCATTAAATGGATTTGTGAGTATGCATTAATGGTGAACATATGTGTCATTGATTCCTTTAGTTACTTATCTTTTCATACTTTATTTTGTTTGAATTCAAGGTGTTTAGTTCACATCATATATAAGAGAAAAGAAAGATATGTAATGATGTTGTTTTATTTGTTTACTTTTACACTCTTTTGTCAAATCATAACTTTTACATTTTTTATTTATGTAAACTATTTTCAAAAGTAAACTCTTTTTTCTTTTAGTGCTAAATGCAAAGTGTTTAAATAGTTTTTAAACTTGTATTTATGTGTTAGAAAATATATCAAGTTGCAACAACTTGTCGATAACTTGATTTGGTTGAAAACTGTGTTTTTGTCGACAAATTTTACCGTCAAAATTTGACGTTTTTATTAAGTTATATATTGAAGTAAACCAAACTTTAAAATGAACTTTTTACCTCTTTAAATAAATTAAAACAAGTCTCTTTATATTTAAAAATCATATTTAAATAATATCAAAATCTCTAATTTTACATTGTATGTAAAACTGACAAAATACGATAAATTTTGGTTATTTTTGTAAAACGATTATCAATAATCTTTTAAATCTCTTAATATACTTTTATTATCTTTATTAGATATTTTAAATAAGATTTAACTTTTTAAATAAATATTAAATTCGTTTATTTAAGCCTTTATTTATTATTAACAAAACTTAACTTTTGTCGATTTGTTCTAAAATCCAAATTTATACTTTTTAATTTATTAACTATAAGAATAGATAATTATTTATTATATATAACATATTTATTTAAGATTTAAATTCCTTTTAAATTCAAAAATAAGTAAAATCTCTTATTTTCGAAGTAGCGAAATTACAGGTCGTTACATTCTCCCATACTTAAAAGCATTTCGTCCTCGAAATAAAAGTTAGCTAAAAGAGTCTATCTCATACTCATATCCTCAAATAATTTAAATTATTTCTACTGATAATAGAAAAGAAGAAGGTTGATATCATAACAACACTAAAAGAAAATGATGTCAACCATACATACAGAGATTCCCCACACTAACCTGAGTACATATCACGTACTTACGATTATATACACATACATCAAGTCAAACTTCTATCATACAAATCCTAGTGCATACTGCACACTTAAGATAGAATATACAACAACCAAATAAGATTATAAAAAAACAATCACACTGATACTATATCAAGATGAACGAATACAATCACATAACTCAATCTCTGTTCTGAGCATGTACTATATCTGAGGTCTATATATATGCATACCAAAACATCAGTCCAACCACTATATCTTAGTGCCTACTATTTTAGATAACTATCCAACTACTAAGTAGACAAACCCAACACATCATACTATATGTGATATTTGATTCGATCTATTATTCGAATCCACAACTTTTTTTTTGAACTAGTATCGATCCCTCGATTTTCTAGTGCGGACTTTGATCAGACTTCTTGATCATAAACCCTTGCTTTCCTTGCATAGCTCTCAACTATGATAGAAAACTTGTGTACATAATCATAAACTCCCATCAACGCTCGCCGTCAAGAATCGAGTGATAAATCCTTTTTCGGATTGGTGTAAACACCTCAAAGTTATGTTCTCAAATCTTGGATCAAAATTTATGTGCTGAAATGATCTATGTTTAACTTATGTACTTATTCAGATTCATCTTTACCTCATACGTTTCTTCAAAATTTCTATTAATCCAAGTTTATTTCACAACCATTTACTTCTTAAGAGTATATATACATATTCCCAAACTTCAAATTGTTTTTACTTCAACTAAGGTGTTTAACTAATATGGAACTCTACTATTATCTGAAACTAATAAGTTATAAAACTCAACCCTTAGTTTTCCTTATCTAAGGTTTTCATTTAGCTAATATTATTTATCCAATCCATATATTGATAAGGCAACTTTACTAAGTGTACACCTTTTTCTCACTGATTCTACGATTAACTACTTAACTTATTTACTTATCCATTTTCTAAATCAAATTTCTTAATCTTAAATCCATCAAATAATTTATATCAAATTATGAAACTTAATTCACATGGTATTTGTTACTTAAATATTTTCATCCAACAATCAACCTACTAACCATATTATTCAAAACTATCCACTTCAAATCTTACTTCATTTTGAATTACAAATGTTACCCTAATGTATCTCTAGTTCAAAGTTTTATATTAGGATGATATTTCTTATATCTTTTATTCCTAAATTTCACTTTGATTTTAACCTAGTCAAAGTGCCTAAATTTCAAATTAACTCAACTCCTTTATAAGTTATAGAACTTACCCTTTCATATTATATTTACTCAAAATTTCAATTTTGGCTTATCTTTTTCTATTTTATTGATAACAAATTTTTTTCTATATGTACATTTTCTCTTTACTTTCTCTAATTACAACTTGTAGCTTCAATATTATCATCAAATATCTTACAGTGAAACTGTGAATTTTACTTCACAAGATATTTGTACTTAGCTTTTAAATCCATCCATTATCACTTAATCATTATTATTTATTAATACTACATATTTAAGGGTATATAATTAAATTTCTAAATTCTAGGTTTCAACTAATTGATTCTATATGGAATATCTTATAGTCAAATTATGCAATTCTAATCACAGGATATTTATATTTTAGCTAAGCTAAATTACAACCGATCCATAATTTCTAACCAACAAAATAATAATATCCCCTTTGATATTTATAATATAAACCCAAGGTAAAATTATTTCATTTACCAATTTCTTTTAAAAACAAAACAATTTTTATAAAATTAACAAATACACTCTCATATATATAATACTCACATAACTCATTCTAGGGTGTTACTAACCCTATCGCTAATGAGTTACTCATCCTAAGATATTACTAATCCTATCTCTGATGAGACTTACCCCTATCAGGCTTCGGTGTTCGCTCAACCGAAAGCCCTGATACCAATTGTCAATATCTAGGCTTTTCAACCATCGACAACGACCACTTTCCGCCGTAGCTGACACTGGTACCTCACGCTGTGCTTTTACGGCCAGCCTCTCGACTATAAACCAACCCTTCGATACTCGATCTCAAAGACATATAGGAGTAAGAGTCATCCGTTAGTTACCTAACAAGAAAATCCCTTATCATGTACGAACCTTACTAAACAAAGCGGATAATAGAATATGTCCATACGTCGATGAATATCTCCAGCTCTCCTATAGAAACTCCAACCATCTTCGACTAAACCTGAAACTACTCGGATCTGACCCGAGTATTGAAAATACCCGGATCGGGCTTGATAAACTAGTGTGAGAAAAACTCAATAATAGATGATAGTGTAATATATCAGCCATTTTTTTAAATCCTTTGAAAATAAAGAGTATCTCTTAAGGTCACGCCCACACATAAACACGGACGGGTTTTTACCTTATGATAACTAAAACACTTTTATATCAAAACATTTGGTATTACTTCTAATGACATCTCTTTGAAAACATTTGCGAGTAAACTTATTAATCTTAGCCGAAATTGTTACCATTATTAAATTCCAGCATACTAGGCTCTACAAACAAAACCGTAGGTTCTTATTGGAGAATGGATTTCCATACAAATGACCAGGCGTAGAATTTACCTTCCGAAAGGGTACACCTTTAGATGGATGTCCCGAGGACCATCACAAATGATCCCTACCAACACATGACCGACCCACCTCTATAACTAGATGGTACCGAATATGACATCCTCCGGTCGTTACTGACCTTTATCGAGGGCCCTTTAGCATACAAACCACAATAATCAGATACACGACGTCATAGCGTGCAAAGATATATCTAGAAGAGGATGACCATATACTAATTGGGAATGACCCACTTAGCCTTGCCGCATCAAATCCTGTTTCGATCATTTTCAGTTTGATTACGCTTGAGGCACACGATTACCTTTTTACATAGCACATATCACATCTTTGAATGCCACATTGCCATTTCCGTTAACTACTAATTGCCTTCTACAAAAATACAACCATTGAGCTCGTACGTCTCAAGGAGGGTGTTAAGCTAGGAGAAGTTGCCTTCTCCGCCACCACTGATGTACGTTTGTCAAAACTAATGTACGTAATCGTTAGAAATACAATATCAGACAATCGTCCATACAAGTTGTCCAGGAACATGATAAACCGATGGTACTTTCCTACTACCACTAGTAGCCAGTAGTCCTTGCAATCCGGAAAATCTCCACAACGAGGAGACCACTGCTATATATAACTCCGAAGCTACCCAGAGCAAGTCAACAAGCAGTCCTCACGCTATAAAGATCCACGGTCTTCAATAATCATCGTCTTTAACATGTCTTCACGTTGAACGTATACATTGGTTCTAAGTGGTTTTCGGATAGGATTTACCCAAATCTGACTCCGGTTCCTTCGAAATCCAATTATCGATAAAAAGTGAATATGAATATATAGGATTTATTAAGTCTCTTTTCACTTTAATTCTTTTCGGATGATTTCGAAATCTCTTTCTTTTGACATTGGATAATTTCTAAGAAATTCATTCTTTTGCTTTGGAAAATATATTAAAAATTCCTTACTTATCTTTCAATCAAATTCTTACTTTTATGCGGGTAAAAAACAATGTTTTTTAAGACAACATTTACGATAAAACCTAAAATAAATCTTAGCAAACATTTCTGAGTAAATAGGATCATAGAAATCATTCATTGCTTAACTTTTGGATAATACCAATCTTCTTTTATTTTGGAAAACTTAACAGAATCTTTTATTTAAAAGCATCCTGGCTTTCCTTTCGATCTGTTCCACCCCTCGCCTAAAAAAAGAAAACATAGGCCAGGTAAGTTCAGGGCATTGGTTGCTTCATCCCTAACCTTAGTTAAACACCTTGTTTTATCTTTCCAAATCTCACAGGCGGGACAAATGTACTAGTCGTTTCCACATACTCAGATTTTCAACTTCATTTTGGAATTGCTTACAGATATTCCAAATTATCTTTCAAAAACGCTTAATTATCCTTTTTAAAACATTCATAATTTATTCTGGGAAACGTTATTACATTTAAACTCATATTCCAAAAGTTATAGAATTCACAGCAGAAAAGTGCTGCGGAAAGTGCTAAATAAGATTATTTTCATTAAACAACTTTTAAACATTCGATAATTCATATTTTCCAATCCAAATCTCCTTTAAATAATTTAAATAGATTTATTAAAATTATTCCATATTTTTTCATAATTAAAAACATCCATTTAAACAGATTTCTTGTCACGGTCACTTAACTGCACTAGCGCGATTTTTCTAGAAAGTTGATTTGGACTTAATTCAAAATTTACTTATCGAAACTTTGATTTTCTTTCTTCGTTTAGAAGATATGGATATAATAGTCTGGAATTTTCTTATCTCGAAGAATTCCGAGCTATATTTCACTCTACACATTCATTTGAACTTTTCGGCGTGAAATCGCGAACTACCGTTGCGCGACGCACCTAGTTTTAACTTATTTTTCAATATTTGAAATAATCTATTTAAATTGGATTTTAACACTTATAAAATTATTACAAATCATTTTAAATCAATATTTTCACTTTTTAAAGTATATAAAATATATTTTCACTATTTCCATATTATTATATTATTATATTTCCATTATTTTAATATTAAATTTTAAATTCCAATTTTAACTCAATTTCAACTCTAATCTCAAATTAAACTCATTTAAAACTTAGATTTCAAATCCAGTTTCAATCTAAACTTCCATTCAACCTCAAACTAAACTTCACTTTTTCGAAATCAATTTCAATTTCAATTTCACTATTCATCTTAGTTTCAATTTCTAATTAACTATCTTTTTCAAATCCCTTTCACTTTAAATTTCAAATTCTCTTCTATTTTAACTTTAATTTCACTTCTAAATGAAAAGAGACTTATTTTTCTACAATATCTCATATTACTAAAATACGGTCTTATTAATCAAAGGGATTACTTAATTAATAGAAATTTGATGTCCAAACTATCATCACAACCATAGAACAATCATATAACACTAACATATTCAATACTGTAAATGTCATAACATTACTATGGATTATCCAACATATTCAAACAATCAATCAAACATCCATATCATCAAATAGTGATTATCTAGCATAACAATTAAACATGATAATCAATATAATTCAAAAGGCGGTGAGAATTTCTCACCTTCATATCCACCCCGTCAAACTTTTTCGAAGGCTACATGCTTTCGAACAACACGCTTTTTTCGAACGTCTTGAATTCTCGTCTTAGCTTATTTTCTTTCTGAACGCTTTTGTTTTTCTTTTTTTCCTTTTCCTTTTCTTCTCTTTTTCTTTTTTTATATAAGGGAGGAGGGTGTACGGCCTTGGTGTGGAGGGGCTTGGTTGTGTGGTGTAGGAGGGGTGTGGGTCTCGGCTTTGGGTTTCGGAAGGGGTATGTGGGTTTGGTTTTGAGTTTTAAGGGTGTAAGGTGATGGTATGGTGATGTGGAGGTGGCAGCTTGAAGGTAGAAGGAAGAATGGAGGTGGAAGAGAGGTTGGATGCCATGGAAATGGAGGTGAAGAAGAAGGAGAAAGTGAAAAAGAAGGTAGAGATGAAGTGTGAAAAATGAAAGGTATGGATGCATATTTATACTTGAGCTTTGGATGGCAAATGACTAAAATACCCTTCTCTACTTTTTGACTTTTAATTTACCTTTCTATCCTTGATTTAACCCTTAAGGACATGCATTTATGAAAGAAAAGGATGGCTCATTAATGTGATTTGAATTTGTGAAATGATTACTCTCTTTTTCTCTAAAAGTTTGTATTTTAAAAATAAGACTTTTACTTGATTTGATTTGCATTAAATGGATTTGTCAGTATGCATTAATGGTGAGCATATGTGTAATTAATTACTTTAGTTACTTATCTTTTCATACTTTATTTTGTTTGAATTCAAGGTGTTTAGTTCATATCATGTATAAGAGAAAAGAAAGATATGTAATGATGTTGTTTTATTTTTTTACTTTTACACTCTTTTGTCAAATCATAACTTTTACATTTTTTATTTATGTAAATTATTCCAAAAGTAAACTTTTTTTGTCTTTTAGTGCTAAATGTAAAGTGTTTAAACAGTTTGTAAACTTGTATTTATGTGTTAGAAAATGTATCAAGTTGCAACAACTTGTAGACAACATGTTCTGGTTGAAAACGGTGTTTTTGTCGACAAATTTTACCGTCAAAATTTGACGTTTTTATTAAGCTTTATATTGAAGTAAACCAAACTTCAAAATGAACTTTTTACCTCTTTAAATAAATTAAAACAAGTCTCTTTATATTTAAAAATCATATTTAAATAATATCGAAATCTCTAATTTTCCAGTGTATGTAAAACTGACAAAATGCGACAAATTTTGGTTATTTGCGTAAAAATATTATCAATACTCTTTTAAATCTCTTAATATACTTTTATTATCTTTAATATATGTTTTAAATAAGATTTACCTTTTTAAATAAATATTTAAATTCATTTATCTAAGCCTTTATTTATTATTAACAAAACTTAACTTTTGTCGATTTGTTCTAAAATCCAAATTTACACTTTTTAATTTATTAACTATAAGAATAGATAATTATTTATTATATATAATATATTTATTTAAGATTTAAATTCCTTTTAGATTTAAAAATAAGTAAAATCTCTTATTTTCGAAGTGGCGAAATTATGGGTCGTTACACTAACCATTTATGTGAGTTCCGTTGGAGGAGCTCTCGGGATTTTTGTATACTTTTGACTTTTTTCGCATCTTCTTACCAAGTCCGCGACGTCCTGATTCACGATTGGCCAATAATATCCATAGCGGAGGATCTTTTTTGCTAGTTTTGCCCTCCAGTATGGTCGCTACATTCTCCTTTATGAACTTCTTTTAACACCCGCTTTATCTCATCGTGGGCAATGCACCAAAGTAAGGGAACTGAGAATCCTTTTCGATACATTATCGCATCCTGCATTAGATACCGTGGGACTTTGCGAATGACTTGTCGTCTTTCGTTCTTTCTCTTCGGCAGTAATAGGCATTCTTTGAACGGAGTCATCCAAGACTCATTTCAGTTTCCGTCCCTAACACAAGATCTACTTCCATCTCGTTTATACTTGGGGCATGTAAAATTTCGATGGGAACTAACCCAATCTGCTGTGCATCACCAATACTTTGCGAATTTTGCAAATTAATCGGCTTTCCCATTTTGTTCGTGAGGGATGTGTGAAATATCGAAATATTCAAAGTCTGCCAATAGTTCTTGAACTCGAGCAAGATAGTGGGCAAGTCTCTGCCCCTTTGCTTGGTAGTCTCCCCGTACTTGGTACACAACCAGTTGTGAGTCGCAAAAGATTTCAACCAATTTTACTCTGAACTTATTCTCGCAAAGCCCTGCATTTCGACAGAATTTAAAACCCAACCTTACAAACTGATTGAATCGATGTTCATTCTGCTTAACTACTAGATTCGAACTTCAAATATTGAATTAAATTTAGCTTACACACAAAGAAAATTCTAGTTTAGTTTTCCTTTTTCCATGAGTAAAAAGATAGAGACTACATGCACAGGGTGTAGTACATTGATGTTACCCAGCCTAAGACATGATGCACTAAACATATGAATGAAATAAGCAGATAAGGACATGCAAATTCAAAAATTGGAGCAGAAAAGGAAATTAAGGTAGTTGAAGAAAGAAAGCGGAGGGTACGCATAACCTTATACTCAAAAAAAAATGAGGAAATGCAACATAAGTAGGCTGATGTATATGCAATAGAGTGCAGCTACTCTGTAGTCACTTATTTCATGAAAACACAATGGATGGAAGTTAATGGCAGTGCATCAATCAGTGCATGACTTGGATTGATTAACGTGGATTGTCAACAATTTGGACCATGATTATCACCATATGGGCATCTATAGTACTTCTTAAATACAGTTTTTGTACTGTTTCAACATCAATGAGTTGCCAATGTGTTTTACTAATTATTTAGCTATTAGTGTAAATTTTTTAATTTTAATATGTTAAATAAATAGTTAGCACAACCAAACAAATTTTTTGCTTGAGCTTTACAATTTTAAGTTAGCCAAGTAAAAAGATCCAAGGTGTAAATTGTAACTTCACTACTTGAGCTTCATCTAAAATTCTATTTGCTCTTATGAATAAAATAATTTTTCTTAAATATAACTTTAATTCGAATTCGAATTGATTTTAAGAAGCGACCAAAGAACTTCAATTTAAAATGAAACCAAATCCATAACAATGATTTAACATATTACTAAAACATATTTTATAGGTAAATAACTATGCAAGCAAATTGAAACTGGAAGTGAATAAAATTATTTCAACATAAATTCAGTTTTAAACTTTTGAATAACAAATGAGTAACAAGATAGAGATAATTATAGAAAGTTTTAAACTTACAGATAGAGGGACTTTGATTTTTATCACATTACCGCCACCTTACTTCTAGCACGGGTCGATATTGCAGGGTGCTATGCAAGAAATGCTTTTACAGTCATATGTAATGAAATAACTCGTTAAGATCAATGCATCAACCCCATACTTTTTTTGAAGGGAAAGTGAACCTAATACTTGCAAAACAATATTTTTTTGTTATCAAAAGTCCAAAAAATTAGCAAGACATTTTCTAGATAAAAGAATAGATAGAATCTTATTTTGGCCTACAAGCATAACAAAGGTCGGTATGGTAGGTTTAACCAGAAGCACATGGTACGACATTGAATGTAATGTAAAGCGAGTTAAAAACAGTTATCATCTCACCAAAACAAGTGATAATAACTACTTATGCTTCATGGATTTGATTAAAGGCCAAGCATAAGTGCTAAAAGTTTGAAAATATGGATACCGTAGACTAATGAAATCAAGGAATGAATTTTCTTTAAAAGTAAAGGAGGGGATGTTGTAATACACATGTTGCTTTCAGCTTAACCCATTTTGCCGCATTTTCTAATTCACATTTAGAAGTTTTCACCTCTTTTTTTAGAATTATAGTCTGTGAATAGTTATTGTTTGTTTTTTATTAGAAATGTAATAAATTTTAGGAATTACCAATTTGATGAATATATGCTGCAGCTGAGGCAGGGAAATCGTAATTCATCACACAATTGACAACCTTGAAATCCATGCCGCGAGCTATGACATCAATTGCAATCAGAACCCATGTTTTTCCTGCTCTGAAATATCAACTTCATTCTCTCTCTAGAAGAAAAGGTAATGTTGTTAAATATTGTAAGAAAATTTGTTCATGTATGACACTTTTGAAAACCTATTACGGAAACAGACTTGTTTCCAAACTAATTAAGGAAAAAGTTTGTGCAATTTAGGATTGCACCAGTCTGTCATGTGGTATTTAAAAAAAAATAATAACTTGTGCAATTTAGAATATCATGAGCTAGCACTATCTTCAAATGGAATCCAAAAAATTTCTCAAAAAAAATGTCATGGCGCAATCAAATAAACTTTTATGTCGCGATCCTTGATTGCACCATAACGGTAGTATCAGTTTGCACTATCCTAAATCGTACTTCATAGTTTTTTTTAAAGATTTGTTAGACACAATCCTAATCATGCCACAAACAAAATTCTGCATGATGGGAATAAATATGTTTCCGTAATAGGTTTTGAGAAGTAAGCCGAATGCATAAATTTTCCAGGATTGTATTGTAACCTATAATTTTAAGTAGAAAAAGAAGAAAAAAGTTACCTCCTCTTGAGAACGATCTGCAAGAATAAGATCAACCTTTATATCTTCACATGCCAATTCTCTATGCAGTTGCTTAGCTCTCTCAATGCTTTGGACAAAGATTAATATTGGAGGATTTAAAGACTACACATCAACATAGGACAAGATTATAAGTATCACCACAATCAATTCATCAATCGATTAAAATAACATAGAAGCCTGCTTTATTGTAAAAATGACTTGACATTGCATGTCCTAAAATTTGCAAGGATATAAAAAAACTAGAGAACAATGCAAACCAACCTTTAAACCAGGATTAACATAAATATACCAATACATGCAAAAATATATTGATTGTGTGTACCGCATTTCGACCTTCACATTTAAACAGTCTACTCGGCTTTATAATGAAAACGGACATTAATTTGCTATGTTACTTCTGTACAATTTTTCCTTAAAGCGATCAACTTTCCTGTCTCGCACCCATCATATATAAGCTTTTGCTTAATGAGTGCAACAACAGTATTCATGTCAAAGATTCATTTGGTTGTTCAGACAAGTCAGAGTACTAATAATTAAGACAACAATCTATTTTGTGCAAGTTATTGAATATAAATTAATTTGGAAAACCAAAATGCCTTCACCTTTCAACTAGTTGCAGAGATAAAGCAACGCAAAGCGGCTAATTATGACATACAAACATAGATAATTCGTTTACATATATTTGTGTATATAGGTATATGTGTAAGTATATGTATATTCATGTTTATATATGTAAAACATGTGTATGTTGAATTTGGATGATTCAAATATTCGTTAAAGAGGAAATAAATTAATTAATTGATTCAATCAAATCAATTAATTTAGCTGATATATGGAAGGATATTTTGAAGGAAACTAATTAATTAGTCAATCAATTAATTAGTCAATGTATATCTGCTATATGAAGAAATAAATGATTGGGCATGGAGAATAAAGGAAAGATATGAAAACGAAGATTACGCCATCCATTTGTACTAAAATCAAATCATACAAATTGGAAAGATATCTGCGTAATCGGAAAATTGATTTGCTTAATCTCCAAGCAACCCTTCATTATCAAGTCTACATAAATGAAGGAACTTTGTCTTCATATGAACAAGCAAGTGTAGTATCCACCATTATTCTTTCCTCTCTCTTTTGTACTCTTTTCTTTAGTGAAATAAAAAGTTGTTGGGTCTCCGTTGACGTAGGATATTCATATCCGAACCACGTTAAATCTTCTGTGTCTTCTATTTCTGTTATTTTTTGTGAGACCGCATAATTTTTTTTAAGTGTCAATGGTATCTAAATAGGCAATATTAGATTCTGAACAAATAACCGCTTCTGCTCAAATCAAAAAAAAATCACTACAGTTTGGTACTTGGAAGATGAAGGATGGAGGCAGCATTGAAGATGGAGGCAGCATTGAAGAAGGAGAGGACTTACAAGGTTGTTTCTACGCCTGAGAAATTAAAAGGTATTGATGCAGCTGATTTGGAAGAGATGGAAGATGAAGCTCTTACAACAATTCAGTTGAGCCTTTCAGATGAAGTTCTTAGAGAATTCTCTCAGAAGAAGATGGCGAAAGAACTATGGGATGCATTATCGGATGCATATCAAGACCAGTCTCTCACTAATCGGATTATTCTTCAGCAACAACTTTATTCGTTCAAGATGAAGCCTGGAGCTGATCTCATGGAGCATGTAAATGCTTTAAAGACTTTGATTATGAACCTGAAGGCAGCGGAAGTTGATATTACTGATGAGGTCAAGCTGTGATCCTCTTATGTTCCTTGCCTAAGGAGTATACTGCTTTTGCTAATTCCATGAGTTATGGCCGCAGTAAAATTAGCCTGTCTGATGTAAAGGCTGGTCTTCATAATGAAGTATTAAGAGGTAGATAGGCGAGCACTAGGTTGGATAGTGATACTGAAGGTTTATCTGTTCAGAAAGGTAGAGGCCAAAGCAGGTCGAAGAAAGGTGGAGGACGGAATTATTCACGGTCTCAATCTAGGGGGCCTAAGAATTTGACTTGCCATTATTGTAAGAAACCAGGGCACTTCATAGCACAATGTCCCAAGCTTGAAGGTAGAAGAAAAGTTCCAAAGCAAGCCTCGGCTTCTACAGCAGAGAAATCAGATACAGAAAGTGACACTGATGTATTTACAGCTTCTGGCTCTTCTGGGAAGAGCAACTTATGGCCGATTGATTCTAGCGCACCTATCACATGACACCTGATAGGAACTGCTTTTCCACTTACCGTGAAATTGATGGAGGAGAAGTTCTGATGGGTAATGATGCTTCTTGCCGTATGGTGGGTGTTGGTAGCGTGATGATTAGGATGTTTGATGGTGTTATTCGTACGATCACCGATGTTAAACATGTACCTAATTTGAGGAGGAGCTTGATTTCTGTTAGGGCGTTAAGTAGACTTAGCTTGAAGATTGTAGTGGAAAGAGAAAAAATGAAGATATCGAAGGGTTCCATGATTGTTATGAGAGGTGTGAGGGTAGGAAATCTTTATCTATTAAAGGGCACTACTGTAATTGGTGAATCAGCTTCTGTTACATTTGTTGTTTCATATTCTTCTAGATTATGGCACTTACGGATGGGTCACATCGTTGAGAACAGCATGGATGAGTTGAGAAAACGAGGATTGATTGATGGAGTTCATCATTCAAAACTTGGTTTTTGTGAAGGGTGTGTTCTTGGAAAGCAGACGAAGATTTCTTTTGGTACAGGAGTGCATAAAGCAAAAGCTGTCTTGGAGTATGTTCATACAGATGTCTGGGGTCCCTCCCCTTGTCCTTCTTTAGGTGGAGCCAGATATTTTGTTTCATTTATAGATGATTTCTCTTGTAAAGTATGGGTATACTTTCTTCAGTCAAAGTGTGAAACCTTTGCCAAGTTTCGGAAGTGGAAATCTATGGTTGAGAAGCAGTCAGGAAAGAAATTGAAAGTTCTCCGTTCAGATAATGGCGGTGAATTTGTATCACAGGAATTTATCGATTATTGTGAGTCTAAAGGCATTAAGAGGCATTACACCACACCAGGCGACCCCCAGTCTAATGGAGTTGCAGAAAGGACTAATCGGACATTATTGGAGAGAACAAGATGTCTTAGACTGACTGCTAAATTGAAGAAGGGATTTTAGGCTGAAGCTTTATCTATGGCAACTTTCCTCATCAACCACACACCTTCCACTGCCATCGATATGAAGATCCCTGAAGAAGTATGGAAAGGAGAGCCTGTTAGCTATTCATTTCTCAAAGTGTTTGGTTGCCCAGCTTATGTGCATGAGAGCAAAGGGAAGCTGGAACCTAGAGCTCGCAAGTGTATTTTTCTAGGTTATAGGAGAGGAGTGAAGGGATATAGGTTATGGTGTCCTATTAGCAAGAAGATCATTAGGCATGTGACTTTTGATGAGAAGGCTATGTTGAAGGTGGAGCCTTCCTCATCGGATGACAATGAGAGGACATGTGAAGAATACCAGACACAAAGTAAGTCATCTGTTGATTCTTTCCATAGACGTTCAAATGGTGTTCCCGATGACACCGTGGTTGATGAGTATAATATCGATGTTGGTACAGAGGATCAAACTCAAGGTGGAGCTCATTCGAAACCTAGGCATGTCAGACAAAGAAGAAAGCCTAAGTGGCTTGATGAGTTTGTTGGATTGAGTATCGAAGATATTAACTTCGATGATATGGCAACGTATGCTTTGAATGTTGTCCATGATGAGCCCTGTGATTATAGAGAAGCTATCGCATCAGTTAACAGTTCCAGTTGGTTAGTTGCTATGGAGGAGGAGATTGAATCATTGCAGAGAAATCATACTTGGGATTTGGTGCCTCTTCCCACCGATAAGAGAGCTATTGGATGCAAGTGGATCTATAGAGTGAAAGACGGCAAAAATGGTAATCTCAGATGCAAGGCAAGGTTAGTCGCAAAGGGGTATGTTAAGAAGAAAGGGTAGAGTATCATGATATCTTCGCTCCAGTGGTTAGGCATACTTCTATTCGTATTCTTTTGGCATTGGTTGCTCATTATGATATGGAATTAGAGCAACTAGATGTCAAAACTGCATTCTTGCATGGTGATCTGGATGAGGAGATTTATTTAAAGCAGCCGGAAGGGTTCATAGATAGTATCAGGCCAGACTATGTTTGCAAACTCAACAAATCTTTATATGGACTGAAGCAGTCTCCTAGACTATGGTACAAGAGGTTTGATAAGTTTATACTTTCACACAGATATTCCAGAAGTTTCAAAGACCAGTGTGTTTATTTCAGAAGATGTGATGGTGATATGATTTATTTGTTGTTATATGTTGATGATATGCTGATTGCATCTCAGAGTATGGTCAGAATTAAGGAGTTGAAAGCGGAGTTCGGTAGAGAGTTTGATATGAAGGATTTGGGAAAGGCACAAAGAATATTGGGTATGGAGATAAGCAGGGATAGAAAGCGGAGAGAGTTAAGGCTCACTCAAGCGCAGTACATCGAGAAGGTCCTCGCCCGATTTGGAATAGAGAAAGCTAAACCGATTGGCACTCCATTAAGCTCTCATTTTAAGTTGTCAAAAGACTTATCTCCCTCATCGGAAGAAGACAAGAGGTATATGGCTGATATACCTTATTCTAGTGCTGTTGGTAGTCTTATGTATGCGATGGTGTGCACAAGACCAGATTTGGCCCATGCAGTGGGTGTTGTGAGTCGATATATGTCTAACCCAGGCAAAGAGCATTGGCAAGCTGTGAAGTGGATTCTTAGATATCTTCGAGGCATTTCTTCGGTGGGCTTGTTATATGGTGGAATGGATGGTGACATCTTTCTTAGAGGATACTGTGATTCTGATTACGCTGGGGATAGAGATGCTAGGAAGTCAGTGTCGGGCTATGTTTTTACACTTGGCATAGGCTCGATTTCATGGAGATCAAAGCTGCAATCTATCGTAGCTTTAGCGACTACCGAAGCAGAGTTGATATTGATTGTGGAAGCAATAAAGGAAGGATTGTACATACTTCAGTTGTTGGATGATCTTTCAATGGTGCAGCGAACAGTAGAGCTATTTTCAGACAGTCAGAGTGCGATTCATCTTGTAGAAAATCAAGCTTATAGTTCACGGATGAAGCACATTGATGTTAGAGGTTTCTTTCTTATGCTTGAGGAAGAACGAAGAAAAATTAAATTGTTGAAGGTGAGTACTTTGGATAATCCTTCAGATATGATGACAAAGCCACTTCCTAAGGACAAGTTTGAGCATTGCTCAAACTTGATCAGTTTGATACCTGTTACTTGAGCGCCATGGGGCGCTAGGCCCAACAACTTATATGTTGATTACTTGATGATAAGGTGATGAAGAGAGATTGTTATATTTGAATCAAGGTGGAGTGTTGAATTTGGATGATTCAAATATTCGTTAAATAGGAAATTAATTAATTAATTAATTCAATCAAATCAATTGATTTAGCTGATATATGGAAGGATATTTTGAAGGAAACTAACTAATTAGTCAATCAATTAATTAGTCAATGTATATCTGCTATATGAAGAAATAAATGATTAGGCATGGAGAATAAAGGAAAGATATGGAAACAAAGATTACACCATCCATTTGTACCAAAATCAAATCACACAAATTGGAAAGATATCTACGTAATCGGGAAATTGATTTGCTTAATCTCCAAGCAACCCTTCATTATCAAGTCTATATAAATGAAGGAACTTTATCTTCGTATAAACAAGCAAGTGTAGTATCCACCATTATTCTTTCCTCTCTCTTTTGTACTCTTTTCTTTAGTGACATAAAAAGTTGTTGGGTCTTCGTGGACGTAGAATATTCATATCTGAACCACGTTAAATCTTCTGTGTCTTCTATTTCTGTTTTTTTTTGTGAGACTGCATAATTCTTTTTAAGTGTCAATAGCATCTAAATAGGCAATACTAGATTCTGAACAAATAACCGCTTCCGCTCAAATCAAAAAAAATAAAATCACTACAGTGTATATCTAAATGTTGTATATATGTGCACTTATAAGACTGGGTGTGAGTAAGAGAGAGCCAGAGAGAGGAGATATCCATAGCACCTAACACAAGTTTGGTGTATATATCTGTATATACTTTTGAGGATAAGTATTACATTACTTAAAATCATATTCACAAGAAAATTGATATATCTGAATAACTCTAACATAATTAAATTTGATGCATCAAAATAATAATTAAAATACATATTTTGATGGTTAATCTTGAGGGTTTGAAGTTTCAAAATGATTTCTCTCTTTTGTTTTGTTTTTTTTTTGGAACTGATACCCACAATGTGAATTAAACACCCACGAAATGTGCAACATCATGTTATTTTGTTAAGGTGTCACAACTGCATTACAAAAGTACTCTTACATAAGTTCTATAGATCTATTCCCCAAACACACGTATGTATGTATATAAGTGTTATTTTTAAATGCTTTTGGTTGTGGTTATGTGGTATTTACAGCAAGTGATTCAAATTCAGAAAGCAGGAATTCCAGGGCTAAATTCACTTTAGTTAAAATAGTATTTCATAAAACTTAAGGCAGGGTCTTTTTGTTATGACAAACTTTGACAATCTTATGAACATCCTCTCTAGTCAGACGTATCAAAAACCAACAACTTGCATTATGCACCAGAAAAAGTAAAATCTCAAGCTCTACAGGAACCACCAAACAGTATTTAATCCAAGTTAAAACTAACCTTGCAACGCCTTTGTCGCCTTATCTTTAATAATGCTAACATCCTCAACTCTCATGAATTTTTCAAATGTAGAAATCAGTTAATATTCATTCATTTGCTTTGGCCCATGATCGATGAAAAACTTTGCACCTAGAATACCTAAGTTGATCAGAAATAATTAATTAAATTTGCACAGGTCGACATTATAAAAAATCCACTTCTGATGATGATGATATAATATAGTTATTGTTATTTTTTGGATGAAGCTACATAAGCTTTGTTATTTTAAAATATGCATTTCTAGGACAGTGAAAAATAATAATATAAAACAGGAGCGAAACTGAAAATTGGCATTTTTTTAAAATTCAGAGATATGGTATCATGACAAGGACTTAATGAGTTTCAATATGTTGTTCTAGTAAAATCAGCTTATTTTTGAGTAAAAGTAATCGGGCATCCTGTCTCGGAGATCCGCTCTAATAAACAAGGCTATCATGAATACATAAACAACATGATGACAGACTAACGATTGTTTAATTGAAAATATATACCCTCTTACATATTTGAAGGCCGCATTCTTATGGATTTCCTAACAATGAACTAAACTTAGTGTGATGACCCAGAATTTTGAACATTTGAAATCAAAATATTTAATTGATTTTAAATATTTGGAAGTTAGTTTTACATGAATTTCCAAATTAACTATGAATTTAGCAATTTAATCATTGAATTTAATTTATTGAAGTTGGATAAAAATTTGAATCTTCAGTTTTAAGCTGATTAAAAATATTTTTCAAAGGCTTAGGAAATTCATATTGATAATACTAAAGATAACAGAAACTACAGAATTGAATTTGAAAGTGAATTGTTCAGTTTTGAAATTATATAGTTTGAATCGATATTTAAGAATAGCCTTCCGAGGCACAGTCTCGGAATTCGACGAAACAAGTTCCATTGGATCCATAATATTGTATTATTGTCGGATTTCAATTTTCATAGCATTCATATTTGTCGTGTGGTCGTACGATAGATAAACGCATTGAAATCTATATCGAAAATTTAATGTAATAACTGGTCCAAAAAGCTATCTTCTCCATACAATCGAATTAGGACTCGAAACCTTTTTCATTTTGTTCGAAATAGGGGTTTAACATTATAAATGCCTAGCGGCATGCCTCGATAGGAGGTCGAGATTTTGAGTCGTAAGATTCGAGACGATTTAAATTTAAAACTTAATTAATATATATATATATATATATATATATATAAAAAAAAAAAAACATTGGCCAACATCAGCTGAGATATATATTTTTTTCACATCAAAACTTTTTGGTCTCCTCTGCAAATCGTTGTTCCCCACTCGTACACGCAACCATTCCATCGTGTTTCCCTCATCCTTCTTTTTAAAACACTTGTCCATCTCATTCTTTTCAATTCAACCCTCGGCCTAAAAGATAAATAAAATGGTGGCTGATGTTTCACTTTCTCCTTTCTCCTCTTCAGTTTCAAATTTCAAATCGATGGCCGCAATCAAGAAAGGATAGAGGGGAAATTCAAATCGCCTCTCTCATTCAAATCGACAGTCGAACAGGGTCGCATGTGGTTCGAGCTAGGCTGGTTGTCTAACTGGAAACTCACGCGAGGCAAAGGGGATCTCGACCTTGTCGCGAGGGTTTTCTCGAGCTTACGAGTTCGAATGGAGGGGAGTGGCACGGCGATTCGAAGAGGTAGCGTCGTGGCTATTGTTGGCGATCAGTGTGAGCTCCTGCTCGATTCGCGTGGCCGAGACTGGGTTCGTTTCTTTATTAGTAAGGTATTTTTTTCTGATTTAATTTAAGTTTATCTAAAATTTAAAGTGATTAATTTTATTTCACAGAGATGCTTAGGCAGTAAAGAAGAAAGTTTTCTTTACAGTAATGGAAAATTTCCACTTTTGGTAATTATAAAAAAAAATTGTGTATATATATATATTGACAGTAAGGCAATTTTTATAATATATGAAAAAACAGTTAACTTTATTTGTTAATGACTACATTTTTATTCAGATTTATATTATATATAGCTTAAACAGAAAATAATATATTCAAAGATAAGATTTAGAAAATAAAAAATTTATGTTAAGCAGAAGTTTAAATTGACTTATTGTTTATTTAGATTATTAGAAATTTATAGTAAGGAAAGGTTTACAGTAAGGAGGAATGGAAAATAAGAATACAATTTGCTAATTCCTTTTAGTGATTAATTTGTTTAGATACCTTATGTAGTTATTTCGGTGATTAGAAAATATTTTATTAAAAAGGAGTTAGCTTAAAGTTAACTATTAGTTAAATTAAAGAAATAAATCGTTGATTAATTCAAAGATTAATAAACCATATAAATGTTTATTCAAGGTGTAAAATGGAGAAACAAGCCGGAATGGAAATGAGTTGGAATGGATTGCAAATAAAAGGTGAGATCTTCTCACTCAAAAATAATAATTGAAAATTTCAGTTATTGATTGATTGTTGAATTGTGATAGTTAAATTTAAATTGTTGATTGTGTGCTTGGATGATAAATTATTATCATTTGTTTTGAAATAGACCCTATGCGCCGCATAATAGCGGATGATATTATATAAATCCCATATATCGCGATATTCCACCTCGAAGTGGAATGGGTATTTAATTGGTGTGCTAACGTCTGTGGATGTAGGGAAAAAGGTTGGAGGGATCCAATTGGGTTGCTCAAACATTTGATTTTATTTCATATGTTGTGTGTTTATTTATTTATAATCTGTGTGTGATTATATCGTGATTTAAATCGTTGAGGGCTATAATTTAGCCGAATATATTTTTGGTATCGTAGGATACCAGAAATAGATAAAATTGGATTTTTGAAATTTAGAAGAAAATTTATAGTAAATTAATTTTAGAAAATTTAATAAATTTAAAAGAAGGAATTTGTTTCAAAAGATAATAAATTTGGTGTTTGAAATAAATTTGAGAATCAATTTGAAATTTGATTAGGTGTTTTGAAAATATATTAGAAAATCAATTTGATATTGATTTGGTAAAAATACTAAATATTTGAAAAATCGATCTAAAATTTACTTGGTGTTTAAAAATAAATTTTGGAAAACCAATTCTGAAAATCGATTTGGTGTTTTGAAGTAAATGTTTGGAAAAATCAATTTGGAAATCAATTTGAAAATTGATTTGGTATTGAAAGTGAATATTTAGGAATCGATTTGAAAATCGTATATCTGTGGATATTTGAAATTTTAAAATTCACAATGGGAAATTTATAAAAGAAAGGGAAATTTATTTGATAAATAAATATTGTTTTATTTTTCAAAGTGTGGAAAGAAATTTACGGATTTGAAACGTAAATTTAAAATAAATCTAGAAGGATTTATTAATTGATTAAAAATGATCCATTTTAGAACGGAATGTGTACTTTCCCTGAAAGCCGAGAATGTTTTCGATATAGTTTATAATATAGATTGAAGTTGTAAAGATGGTTTTAAGGATAGAATGTTTGGAGAAAAAAATTATTTACTTAGGCTATTGTGAAAATCTTTAAAGTAAAATATATTTTAAACTATTATAGAAGTCGTTATTTAAAGTTTTAAATTGATATTTACTTTAGAAATTGGATATTTAAATAGTTATATCCTATCTACTAATTTTATTTTAATATTAGTTTTGGACTTGAATTTTTATATGAGATATTAGTATAATATTTTCTTAACTAATATTTAAGCAAGTATTTTAAAATAGTTTAATTTTAAATGTTTCCTAGTATATTTTGGATAAGTATTTTATATTAATTTAAAACATTTGAACTCGGCAGATTTTCAGTGGAAATGAATAAATATTTGGAAATATATTCCGCGTAAGGAAAATGCTTTGAAATTTGTTTCCAAATGATTGAAATGTGAATAGTGATTTGAAATTTGTTTTCAAAATATTAAAGTGATAAAAGTATATCTTGCGAAGATATTTTGGAAATAAATGATTTAGGAAAATTATTTGAAATCTAGTGATGGTTGTGAATGATGATTGATAGTTAAATAACTGGCTATCAATATTGGCCTTTTTAATGTCATTTGAATTTCGATGCGACCGGGGGTCGGATTCTAAATGGATATTCGAAAACCACATCGAACCTTTGGGATTGTGATGGATCTTTTATTCAAAAGATCAAAGTGAAAATTTGTTGTGATTTGTTTGAAATCTGATTGAACACTTATTTTTAAAAATAAGCGCTCATTATTCGGATTAGCCGGGAGAGGACTTTGTGCCATAAAACCCATTCCGAATAATGATACGACGAAATGGGATTGCATTTGAAGATGGTGTTGAAGACCGGGTATTTTCGAAAACGAAAGGATTACCTGTCGAATCTCTCTGCACCGGGTTGCTCCGGTATAGAGATTTTATCGGACTTTGTGATGGTGATTTCGAACGTTATTAGTGAATATCCGGATTTGCAAGGGCTTCTTTAGAAGTGCCTTTGGTTCTGTTCGATCTCGGAACGGACTTGTACAGATGTGTGTCTGACGTTACATTTTAAGATGTAAAGCTTGCTTCTATCAAATACATTTCTGTTGGTGGCGGAGAATTTATTCTTTTTGCTTAACACCCTTCTCTGAGATAAACGAGCTCAGAGGTTATGTAGTTGATGGTTACTAGTGATACATTCTTAATTTGGTAATGTGGCATACGAAGTGCTGATGATCATTTGTTGATCGAAGCATGACTTTGTGAAAAGTGTAGCTTTGTGGACGAGACCTCGTCGGATTTCACACCCCGGAAATGGTCGAAACAGGAAAGATGCAGCAAGGTTATTTGGGGGTAGCGCCCCCTGAGGGTATGTCATTTCCTTCTGGAAAAGGGTAGTATCATGGTATGGAGCCCAGATATTTTACCTATGTTGTTGCTGCAAATTTATTATACTTTGTGGTTGTTTCTTCGTGGTTGAGGATCCTCGGATAAAGGTCGCAAACAACCGGGGGATGGCATACTCATGTAGTAGTTACCTAGTTACAGAGGTAACCCGGCCTTGTGTTGGTAGAGAGCTGGTTAAGTTCTCAAGACGTCCCTCCAAAGGCGTGCCCATGTGGCGGTAGGAAGTTCCTTAGCCTGACCATTTGTTGGAAATCCAAAGAAACAATACGTGTCATGTACGGTTTTAGTTGTATAACCTGCCATGTAATGTGGTGGTAACCTGCTATTGAACATGGTAGCTATAGTAGGCATACAATAATGGTTGTATGCTGACTAAGATTAATATTATACTTTTGAAATGTTTTCGACACTATGCACTAATGATAATATTAAAAAGCTTTTGCGTATTATGCATGTTTGATTATCATAAGGAGAAATCTCCTCCAATTCTTCGTTTGCATTGTGTGTGTGGCGGGAGGCCTTATAGTAGTTTCATTTCCCGAAAGCATAGCGGATTTCTTTTCCTTTTCTTTGTGAAAATAACTGTTTTTAAGATCTCACACCAGTCCCATGATTGACCTGGAGTTCATTGTTCCCTTTCTAAACTCTGGGTGCCCACAATTTTCCACACAGACAGCCTAGAGTCAGGTTAGCATTATTCTGGAGCGAAGTCAAGAAATTGCTGTGGAGATTAGAAGCAAGCTAGATGGCGAGACGTATCTCTTTACTATGTATTATCCGCTGCGTTGGGATTGCTGTAAGTTTAGTTTTCATATGGATTAGTTGTTGTAAATGCCTAGTGTTGAATGATGTCGTTATAAACTTTGATGTTGTATTGTAATAACAGATATAGAGTTTTTGTTTTAAAGATTATTCATTTATCTGTTATATTTGTTCCGCTGTGAAATGTGAGATTATGTTATTTATTTCTGTTTTCTTCTTCTATCTTCTTCTTCTTTAACCCTAACAGTTCTATTTTCCGGCATTCGACTGTGCGGCATTTGATACAGTGGACGTATCAATGTCAACTTTCAGGCGTCGAAAAAATCGGGTCGTTACACTTAGGTTCAAATATTTTCTTTGCAAAAGAGTGATAGTAAAATAATTAAAGTATTTTAATAGAATCACATATATTTTATGAGCCATATTATATGGAAGGTGAATGCAAATTTGCATAAAAAAGCATAGTTATTTAGATAAATTATCTAAGTTGTACATTGCCGTCTCCTTAAAATTAAATCCTCCAACAAACAAGCAAGTAAAATCCAAAAAGAGAACATTTTTTACATAATCAGATGCAGGAAGTCCCCCACTCATATATATATACATGATTTTGTCAGTGTTGACTTGCAAAAATGCTAATTGCACTTAATTCAACTGTTGTATTGACACAGCCTAGACAACATTATAAAATAGGTGTTTTTTGGTATTAGTTTGGAAATCTAAATACTATTTTCCAATACCATATTTTTTACCAAAAGTTATAATGATTTTGGTCGATGACCATAGTGTTTTTGCAAGAAATGCGCTCAAGGAAATCCTACTTTATAATCGAATTCTGCATTCATATTTAAAGTCAGTGCTTATATGTATACGTTTTTATATGTGTGGATTTGATAATGGATGTTATGGTATTATTCAAAAGAGAATTCATTTCGGTTTAACATCATACCCCATTTTTTCAGTTGCATCCTTGATTTAAAATTGATAAACTCAAAGATCTCCCTCCTATATTTCTAAATCCATTTTTAGATTGTAATTAATTGGCATTCTAGATGACAAAAGAATCATTTGATTTACTCATATCATTTGTATACTGCCATTAATCCATGTAGCAAATGATTCGAAATAGTTAAATTCCTTTTGGGTAAGCTTTTCGAAGTAAATTTATATACCTATAATTTTATCACGTAATATATTATCATATGAAAGAAGTTTATCATCATTTCATATTTTTGTGAATGTCTAAATGAACTAAGCATAGTTTTTACAAACTAAATTTTTTGTTAAAAAATTAAATGAAATTAAAAAATTGACTTATTGTTGTTTTGAACAAAGTATGTAATCCATATAATACATATAAATATAATTTTAATGTTTTCAGTTATTTATTTAATTATTCTTATGATGTGATATTAACTTTTTCTTAATACGCTAATATTCGGATTATTATCTTTTTATAGGATGTTTGTTTGCATATAATTACATTCTTAAGATGAAGTGACTAACTTATTATTTCACATCTTTGCACCACTATAAATTAGAAACTGTTCATTTCCATCATAAAGTTGTACTGGTGATTAATTTTTGAAATCATTTTGTGATGTCTTTCTCTTTGGCTTTATTTAGCTTTACTTTGTTACATCATCTTTCATAATTTACACTCTAGCCTAACTCCCATAGCCATATTTCCATGGCATTAACATTAAATTTACTCTATCAATGAAAACATCAAGTTTCTTATCGACTACGTTCATGCCTATATCAGTTTAACTTGGGTGATTAATTTGTCATTTGTTTGTATTACTGATGAAGTCATAAATTCAAAAGAATTATATTTCTTTGCAAAAGATTTTTAAGTAAAACATTCAATTTTCAAAATAGTAAATTAGAATGTAGTAAAAACATCATTCTTGATGTTTCTTTACTTGAAAACTATTACAACACCCAACGGAAAATTTGATTATAATGAAAACGGAATAAACAAAAAATAAACGAAAGGATAAGAGATGTATAAAATATGGAAATAATAACTAAAATTGTATAATAACTTCTACTTTTGATATATGATATTCATTCTGTGCATTTATTCAAATAGCTCAATTAACAATACATAACAATAACAAACAACTAAAATCACTTATCAAAAAAATAAACATAAACAAACAATAATATTTTTCTATAATTTACTTTAGTGAATAACTATTTATAAGTATCCATAAATATAAGAATAGCTACCATCATCATTAAACAGTAACAGAATCAACACATCCTAGCAACCCAAATTATTTAACATAGATAGTTATATGCTACTGATAAATTTAAACAAAAAGTTAAAAACATTACCCAATTTCAATCATATTGTGTGTGACACTTACTTTTAGTTTGTGTCTTTATGTTTTCTTTTTGAAGAAATTTCTCGTTTATGCGAAATTAAGTTATTCGATTAAGTGATTTCTAGCGAGCAATAGAAATACCTAAAATCATCAATCAAAATAGAAATACCTAGAATCTCGGAGATCCGATAGTTATGATAAGGAAGCGACGAGTTGCAAGAGGGAAGCGATGAGTTGCGAGAAGGAAGCGACGAGTTGCAATCAATGACCACAAGCGACGAGTTGTAAGCTGAGAGCTGCAAAACTAGGGTTTGATCGAGATCTGGCATGAAATTTGACTTACGATGGATAGGGAAATTTGTGAGAAGATCAGCGAGTAAATTTGTGAGTTGGGCGAGGAAGAAAGGAATATTGGGGGGAAGTGAATAGGAGGCAAAACCTAAAAGAACCCTACCCACTTTAAATTTAGCATGTAGCGTTTAATTAAATTTAGTGGGAGTTCGTATCCTTTTAGTTTATGAATTTTTTATTCCAAATGGGCTTATTAGCACCAAAGGTTAAAACGCTATGAATGGGTGCCATGAAAACCCAAGTTTGTTGTAGTTGAATGTGCTCAAACTTATTAAAAAGGTCAACTAATATAAAACTATGAGATACACCGGTGTCAAATAAAACACGAATATGATGAGAATGCAAAGTAAAGGTACCCTGAAGCATACCCTCAGTATCATCATCGGTAGGAGTGGAAGAGGTAACAACGAAGATTCCATATGCCTTGCCCTTCTACTAAGTGGGACAATCCTCCTTGAAGTGGCCAGCCTGCAAGCAAAGATGGCATAGATCACACCTATTCATTAGAACTAGAGGGACAGAAGCTCCGACTGAACTAGGATAGTTGTTGACATAGTGCCCCTTCTGATTACACTTGAAGAAAGTAATAGAAGATAGATCAATAGGCTGCTTCTGAAAATAATATCCAATACCTTGAGAATTCTGCAATTTCTTCTTCTGCTGTTGGAAGATGAACTTCCTCTTCTTGGAGCTGCTGGAAAAAGGTTGAGAAGGAGGTGCATGGACAATAGATGTTGCCTTAGAAGTGGTGTTCTCATATCTAATAGCCATATCCATCAATCCCGTAAAAGAGCTGTGTACATGAGCAATCAAACAATCATAATACTCCAGGCGAGATCCAACTATAAACTTATCATTCTGCTTAAGAGGGGTATCAATCAAGCTAGGACCAAACTTGGACAATTCTTTGAACTTCCTCCCATACTAAAAAAAGGTCATATTCCCCTGCTTATGGTCCATAAACTCCCTGTATAGCAGAGACTTCCTGGCTTTGAGCATCCACTTAGCTAAAAGAATCCCTGAAATATGATATTCAAGACTTAAGATAGATTCCAAAGAGATAACTTAACCAATTTGAATCCAACTCAAGTTTTATACCTCAACTGCTTACAAGTGATATTTGCCTCAATAGTGTGAGTTGTAACAGACTCCCACCAATCCTGGGCAACCTCCTGCAACTGCCAAGCGGCTAACTGATGCTTCTGGGCATCAGTGATCTCAAGTCCTGTGCAAATCCTCTCTAAACTCCTCAACCACTACTGGGACTCAATGATGCTCTCTGCTCAAGTAAACTTGGTACCACCAAGTTGAGTGTACTCGTTACGGAGTGTAGCGAACTTGACTGGCTGAGCTGGTGGGGCAACTGGTGCAACAACTGATGGAACTAGGGGATATCTATGACCCTTACCTCTGGCATTCCAACGGATACTCATTTGAAAGACTCAAGAATGAATTTTATAATAAAGGAAAAGATTCAAATTCAAAGGAATCCTAATCAAAGAGAGTTCTATCTTAGAATCAAGCTGAAACTATAGTGATTCTGTAACTAATTCGGTTCATTCTGGGATATTACTATCCTATCTCTAATGAGTTTTACCCCATAGGCTAAGTGTGATGCCACACCTCTATACTCACACAAACCAAGGGCACTACGGGGTAATGCCGTCAATTAGTACGAAGGATAAGGCTGTTGAGGAGCGACCAACTATATAATTGAATTGAGCGTGAACCAATATGTCAGATAGTATGGCATGCATTTCATTTCAAGAGGAAATTCGACATATCCAATCCAAACACAAATCTACTATACAGTGGCTAAGTGACCTTCGGAAATAAATGTAAAATAAACATAACATAAATCAGTCATAGATATACATGTAACTAAGGCGGAACCAGATATGAATAGAACAAATAAAAGTATGTATCGAAGTAGTGGTCATACAAGATCCACAACATCATAAAAGAATAGGTATACATCAAGGAGTCTCTATCTCAAATGCATAAAATAAAAAACTACTAAGCTAAAGTAGTTAGAAAAAAGTCAGAATCTAGTCCATGCTAAGAAGTCAAGTCTAAGCACCTGAAACACTTCGGTCTGACCCTAGTATTATTTAAGAAGAAAACTAATAAACGAATTAGTCTCGCTATAATTATCATGTGAGATGAGATAGGATAAGAGATATGACAAATATATATGATAACAACAAAAATCATACAATATCTCAAATTTTCTCAAACACCAAAAAGAATGTCGTATTCTTTATTTTTATTCACCAAACCATAAATATTGATAGAACTTATCAATGAAAATCACAAAAATTGGTGAAACACAAATTCTAGAAATTAATAGTTAGAAATTCAAAAAACACAAAAGAAGGGGAGGCCTATCACAAACATGAGCATGAAAACTCACCAACACGTATATCACAAACGGTGCAACGATGTAGTACAACAATACACCCGAGGAACCCGAAACCCAAATAAGCCAGAACAACGATGTAGTACAACGATACATCCAATGAACCTGAAACTCAAATAAGTCGAAACAACGATGTCTTACAACGATACACCCGATGAACCTAAAACTCAAATAAGTAGGAAAAACGATGTAGTACAACGATACATCCGATGAACTTGAAACTCAAATAAGTCGAAACAACGACATAGTACAGCAATATGCCCGATGAACCGAAATCCATAGAACGTTTAAAAAAAACCATGGTTCGCTAGCTCATAAATATGAGACGAAGCTCCATAGAATAAGTGTAAATTACACTTAGCTAGTAAATAAATGAGTTTAGTTTCATGTCCCATAACCACTGGCATAACTTGAATATTTACGAACAAATTGTAGATTTCCACTCGAAATCTGTTATGAGATTTCAATCGAACAAGTCCAAGAATTAACCGACGAAGTAAACGAAAGCATTACATGCAACTCGTTTTGCTAAGTTGTTTAATTGGATTTCTCATACGAATAAGGTAAAGGTTCGTATATAATAATAGATTGGAAAACGGATTTAAAAATGAGCTTTGTATTAAAAGTAATGTTGAAATAACTTTTGTGAAAGAGTTTGAGTATTTACTACTAGTATAGAAACCTTTGTATTTCAAAGTGACAAATCATAGAAATGATTACAAAAACAATCTATCACCAAAATCCACATTTGATAACGTGAATTAAAACCATAAATATCGATATTAAATTCAATCAAATGGATATTCCCGAAAATCCAGAAAAGAAGTCATCAAAGTCGATAATAAATAATAACTAATCGGATCAACAATATTGATAAAAATTGTAAATCCACCCAAAAACAAGCAAAATAGGAAAAATTCAGCAGGACCGGACGTCTGACTCGAGGTTCTAGAAATCTTATACATTTTATCATTTTTCTTTTTGTTTCCTAAAGCCTTCCAGACGTCTGGTTGGGTTAAACTAGACGTCTGGTCATGGGCTCCGCCATTTTGTTTTATTTTTCCGTCTATTTTTTCTCAAGAACCCTAAGCATACGTCTGAAATTACCAACCAAATGTTTGGTTGATTCAGCGGGGAAAAATTTGCCTAGCCCAAAGAGGGCAAATCCAAATCGGAAGCGATCGAATGTGCAATGGATGCTCGGGATTTATGCCAAGCGATAGCCCAGCCCTATAGGCTCTTCGATACACCCCAAATAACATGTCCAAACATCCATAGTAGGATTTTCATAAATTTTGACTTCAAAACCAAAAATTGGAAAATTCACCAAACCAATTCAAATAAAAAGCAATTGAACATGAAATAGATGTTAAGAATTCATACCCAACAACATGAAAGCTATAGACATAGATGTGAATTTCAAGAACTCAACTTTGAACTTAAAAACAAGGAATGAGAAGCTCTAAAACAAAGCAAGATCAATTCCTCTTCAACTACACCTCTAAGATCTTCAATCTATTAATACATGCAAAGATTTCCTAAGTTAGGTTATAATAAATTCTGAAAATTGAAGAGAGATTGAGATGGACAAGATAAAGAGGAAGCTTAGCTTCTCTTTGATTTATAACTTGAATTTGAATTCCTAAAAAAAGCTAGGGCCTAGGAATTTTAATTTCCTTTCTTTTCCCCTATTTTTTCCTTTTGCTTGAGAAGATAGGAAATTATGAAAGGAATGAATGAAGAGGAGTGGAGTTAGGGTATTTGGTAGAGGAGTTTGGGTTATCTTGTTGGGTTGGTGGGCTAGAACCCAACCCAAAGTCCAAATGAAAATACCAAAATCCTAATCAACTTCAAACATATCGATGTTTATACTCAAACAAGTTGTAAATGACATTTTAAACTCAATGGAATTAGTCTCGAGTCCAGATTCGACTATTTACAAAAGGTCACATTTGGACTTTAAATTCAAATAACAATGCTATAATTAAATAAAACATTTAAATTTATAATCGTAAAATACGCAGGTTGTTACACTAAAGTTTGCCTAAACGAAAGCTCTAATACAAACTGTAATGCTCCGCTATTTTGAAACATTCAAATAAACAATAAATCCTTACATGTCAGACTTGAATAATTCAAAAAAATAGATTGTTAATTTAGTTGGAGTAAATAAAATCAATCATAGAATTACAGACACAGAATATGCATGAGAATAAATAAAAATAGTAGTTTATGAAGCTACTACATAAAGAACAGAGATAGAAGCAAGTATAACCGAAATCAAAATAGATATATTTTCGCTAATACATAAGCAAATTATAAATGTCTGAACAGAAATAACAGAGATAACTGAAATAGCTAAGTAGATAGACAGATCTCCAGCAAAGTCTCCAGCTCCGAAAGGTGATCCTAAATGCTGTGAAACTTAAACTGACCTGAGAGTAAACTAAAAAAACACTCAAGTCAGGACTAACATTCTCATGTAAGTAAATCAACTCAAGTGAAATGTACAAATGAAATGCAAAAGTAATTTAAAGGATATTTGGGGTTGTCATCCTTTAAGGATCCGTTAAAGTATTTACTATGTAGTAATATATGCTATATATGTAATGTTTAGCAGTAAAGTGTAATATACTGAAAATAGTGTTAAGGCTTTACCCATTCCCCCTTAATACATTTAATAAATGTCGTAGTCTATACAGTACTGTAAACTCCACCAAACCGGTGGGCTATCAGGGAGCATTCCATAGGTACGCCACAAAACAATATCATAATGGGCTTAAATAAGGAATATAACAAGGCATGTAAGACAATGCCCAGGGTAGAATACTACCATTTTACGGAACTAGGCTGGTGGTAACGCATAACCGCAGCTACCGCCCACCTCGGAACAACACTCCTATAATCAAAGGTGTGTAGCAAATCGATCATAAAGTAAAAGATTTGGTTTTGAAGAAGCGTGTCTAATAGGATGAGTGACCTCACTTGGCCTAGTTATGGCTCATGTTTTAGTCATATCAAGCTGACCAAGGGGTCAGGGCTGCGTTTCGTACCTCATACCAAAAGCGTTCGCCAAACCATCCTACTTCATTATGAATTCTCCACCGCGTGTACAGTTGTTAAAGTGGTTTCAAAATTAGCAGATAATATAACAATATCCGACCCTGGTCTCTTTAACAACCACTTGTTGCATTTTACACACCGTGGTCATTTTATAAAAACATTAAATAATAAATCTTAAATAATAATTTAAATTAATACTAAAATATTTAACTTCGGTTATATTTTAGGTTTGAAAATTTTATTAAAAATTCATATTAAACCAAATTATTACATTCCAAAATCATACCTTTAAAACTTAAATTAAATCTTATTTAAATTTTATATCCCTTAAATAAAATTTAATTGTAAATTATTCTCCACTTAACTTCTTTAATTTATTTTTTAAAGTTATTATATGAAAACTACATTTATTATATTAAATTAAAACTATGTTTGTTATATTAAATTAAATTATATTTATTATAATAAGTTAAATTACATTTATTGTATTAAATTAAATTTACAATTAAATTTCCTAAAAACTATATTAAATATTTATTAAAATAACCTATAAATTATTTAAATTATATATTTTAAAACCAAATAGATTATAAGTTAAACTCTTAAAATTACCTTTAAATCATATTTAGCTTATAATTTAAACTTTAAAACATATAAATATTACTTTTCCAAATATTAATTTTAAATAAAAATCATTAAATTAAATTTTAAAAATCAAATTTAATAAATCAAACAAACTTTATAATTTAGAAAATAATTTAAAATAAATTTAAAATCCAAACAATGGTGTCTGTATATGATTTTCTACCCTATGATCAATTGATTGGGCATATATCATTTCAACCCAAAATTAATTAAATTTACGGGTATATATCATTCAACCAGTACCACAAATTCAAATCAATAAAATCACTTGGGTCTAACATTTCAACCCATAATGATTTTTCCTTAAAAGATCGTTTGGGTATGTATCATTTCAACCCATAGATAGAGAACTTGTAGTGTGATATAAAATAAATAAATAACATAACAGATTATATCACATCACATATCATATCATGTCATAGGTGAGTATAATAACATATGATATTAACTAATAAAATCTAACAATAACAACATTACGTTTTTCATTTCACAATATGTCCATTCACTTAACCATAAGAAGGTATTCATGAGTGATTGCTCACATTTCGTGGCAATTGAAAGAGATGACTATACGAACGGACAAGAAGCGGATATGATACGAAGATGGAAACCACAAGTCTAGCACAACGATCTAGAAGACATGAATAGGAACAAAATTATTATTTTTATATGAAGAGGGAAAGTGGAAAAAGGGGTTCGACCTTAGGAGTTTGGGCTGGGCCTAGGTGCTAGGGTGTCTCGGCAAGGTGTGCAGGTGGGTAGGAGGAGGTGTGGCCGTGGGGTATGGGAGTGAGTGGCCGAGTATGTGGAGGGTGCGCTCGGGTGAAGGGTGGCCGAGAGAGGTGTGTAGCTTGTGGAAGCCGTGGGTGGTATGGGTGAATGTAGGCGAATAGGGTTTGGGTGGATGGCCAAGAGATGGATAGGGTAAGGGTGGTGGTCGATAGCAAGGAGGAGGGAGGGTAGGCAACAAAGAGGAGGAAAGAGAGAGAGAGGAGAGGAGAGGAAGGGAAAGAGGATCTAGGGTTTTAGGCTTGGTTAAGCTTTGATTTGGAGATAGAGGATGGAGAGGAAGTTTGTTGTACTTTGATTTTAGCAGAAGGAAGTGAGAAAGAGGAAGAAGCAGAAACAAATACTTACTATTGACCCAAAAAATGGACCAACGCCCTGGTTTGGTTTTGAAAGCACTAGCCGTGTCTTTACAGAGCAATATAACAGATCACGGATATAGAAAAGAAGTAGTAAAAGGAAATAGACAGAATATTTTTATAGTGGTTCAGCTGTTAACGAAGCCTACGTCCACTTTATGGTAGTATTATAGACTGGTTGCCACTACAAAAGCTGTTTGATTACAAGACTTTGGCTATTTCGTAGCTAGATTGAATCTCTAGAGTTAGAATCCACCGAAGAATCACAGTGTATTCTTTCTAAGATCGTTGTAAGGGAGATAGAAAGTGGAGAATAGTCCCAGCAAAACTTCAGCCACCAGTCCGGAGAAGATCCTCCTTATGTTGCAGGTAGCTTGCTATTTATAAAGATTGGAGGGTTCTGGGGCAGGCCTATCATTTTCAGCTCTCAACATGGACTACAGGCCACCTAGGAGGTTCTAGCTTACGAGATGAACCAATACCATGGGTCGTCGGCGACCCATGGACTTAGCTTATTTCGTGAGCCAAGTTTTGCCTCCTCTCTTTATTTTTCGTAACTCGTTTGTTTGAGGCTTTGAGATGGTTCATGGGTTGCTGGCAATCCAGCCACAGAGGACAATCCTGGATTTCGAAATTGGAGATGTTTTCACAGACATTCATCGTTGTCATCATTTGTCGATGGCAAGTCACTAGCTGCTTACGTTCAAACACTTATTGGGCTGTAGGGATGCTGGTCTTGGTTTCATTGACTCCAATCGTCGCCTTAGCTGTATAGCTTTTCCCACGTTGATCTCTAGTCGTAACTTCTTTGTTTAGTTCCTAAACCATCTTGCCAACTTAAGGTTGTCTTGCTTTTTTTTTGGTATCTACTGGGTTAAAAACTCGAACAATATTTGCACCCCAGAGTATGTCTTCATTGTAAACAAGCCATGCTCTGGAAGTTATCACTTTCCATGTCCACTTGACAACTTTCAAGTGGTTGCATCGGAGCTCTACGTACAGGTTAGCCCAATGCCATTTGTTATTTTCCTTTTGTTCTGGCTATTGTTGCTTGCCATGACCTGTCATGTTTTCGCTTGTAGTCTCTCGGTATGCCTTGGAGTAACAAACAGTCGCGATTGACCGAATTTGTAGTGACTGGGCGAAGCTTTTCTTCTTTTTTAAACATAGAAATGCAAAAGGTATACATATATAAATACATTTATTATATATATATATATTGTTATGGGTCGCCAGTGATCCATGTGAGATGGGTCGCTAGCGACCTATCTTTGGAAAATTTCCTAGTTCAAAGCCAGGTCAGGTCGCTTGCGACCTGATTACTTAGAGAATTTTTTTTCTTTTCCCTTCTCCTACATATACCCAAGCCAACATCATCTCCCCCATATCTAAGCTGTTCCATAGACTTGTTGTAGTTGACCTATCATTTACTCGCCCATGGCCTTGATTAGTAGCTCACCAAGTTTGATTCGTGATCCTTCTTGTTACATTAAACCAATTTGAGGTGGGTTTGCATTGTTGAGTTGTTACTTGCTACGTTGGTATGACCATTTATTACCTGCCTTAGCTCGTAACGTTGACTAAAAGATTTCATATTGATTGTGGTTCTTTGGAGGAAGATGGGAAATTGGGTCTTGAGTCGTCTCTTGAAATGACATTCGAGCTTCGGCCCGAGGATTGACGCATTTTGCTATCTTTGTCTATTGAACCAAAATCAGCCTCGTTTACCCATTGCATGCTTGGTGCCCTGCAATAAGAAGAGTTTTCCATGTCGCTTCGGATGATGAATCTGTTATCGATCATAGACGTTAAAGGGAAAGTGCGTAAGCAGTACAATTAAAATTAAAAAGTGAAATTTCACGTGAAGTTCTTCTCTCCTTCTACTGCGGACGAACTATCAATATGGGATAGGATGTTTGTGGAACTTCGGACATCGAGTTTACCCCACATAGATAGCATACTGTACTTACCCTAGTTCATACTTGAAATCCGACGTGCTAATCTCAAGTTCATGTCGCCTCAAAGTTCAAGTGTGATAAGGGGAACTCCTGAAAATAAGATAGATTTGCCAATAGAGTTATCGAATCTTTTATGGACAAGAGTTTTATCATATAGAATGAAACAGCCACCCATACGTCGTAAGTCGAATGGACGAAGTCCAGTGCTTTCCGAAGCTGAATCGTCATCCACCTCGCAAGCTGAGTTCGGTCAACTAGTTTTGGTGAGGCCCATCGTTGATCGCACGCCTCCCAACTTTTGAATCCAACTCAACCCGCATGAAAAAGCCCTGTCGGTGGTCTCCGCCAAGGTCCTCAAGAATATATATATATATATATATATATATATATACACACACACACACATATACATATATTTCTTTTCCTTGTCCATTTTCAATCTCATATATAGTTTTGATAATATGACTATAGTTTTGCATTTTTCATCCTTAGCAAGCAAAGTTCATTATAAGCGCCATTTTTTCTGTATTGGTGGTCCTATCAACTTCTCTTTGTTTACCTTTGTTTGCTTTTAATATAGACTATCATATTTGCTGGCAGTTTTATTTTGTTTTGATTCTTATTTGCTTTGCAGTTCTTTAGTGTTCAATGTTTGTCTAATTATTGCTTTACTGTAGGTGATATGCTGTTTGCTAAGGCTCTTCAAACCTAGTCTGTTTTAGCGGTATATTGGCATGAGAGTCTTGCAAGTTTGTGGCGCATTGATTATTTTTTTGTATAATTTTAGGTTGTATTATGAGTCCGTCTTTTTAGTTTTGCAGCGTTCTGGGTTCTGTGTTGGAGTTATTTTCAACTCCTCCTTGTTTTTCTTTATTTGCTTTTATACTTGAGAAAAAGAACTACATCCAAAGATTATTAAAAAATGTATCACAAATTTGCAAATAGGAGGTAAAAAGCAAGACAATCAGAAATATAATATTGATTTATTTAAAATAAACATATTATACAGGAGTATACTTAATTTCTGACTTACAATAAGTGGGGAACTATGCTTCATTTCTAAACCCAATGATAAACAATTATCCGATCAAGTTTACCAATAAAATTTCTTTTAGTTAAGAACAAAGTGAAGTATTAAAAAAGAAGGTTATTTTACTGCTTTATAGCTCATCTAGAATTGATGCCTATGTTAGAAATTTTGTTTTTCTATATATATTCCATAGAACAACTGAAGGGATATCAGATGATAACTGTATGTTTCTAAAGCACTTTAGAATCAATAGACAACACTGTTATAAATTTAAGAGTTCTATCAAAAACAATAAAATTGATAAATCACTCTAAAAAGATCATCTTATAAGTCTTGCTATCTTAATCTTGCAAGAGTCCAAGATCAAGATATTTTGTACAAATAATAGTTTTAGATTATGAGTATGTTGTCTAAGTTTATAACCATTAAGCATAGATTTATGTAGTTTATGAATAGCTACCTAAACAAAAGAGAAATATGCTTGATATCAAAATTTTAATCTGTGTCTCCATGTAAAATAAATAAACCAACTTATTTGTCAAGAATTAGATGGTGGGAGAACACCATTTGTGCATTCTACATGGCATCCGAAAAGAGCTTCAGCTTTCTAGGGTGACATCATTTGCTAATTTTTGAACACTGAGCACCATCGTTTGTCCTTATTAATGTGCTTATATCTGATGAGAACCTTATCTAAGTTTATAACCATTAAGCAAAAAACCAACATGATCAAATTAAAATATAATTGCATAACTTTCACCTATGATTTCTTTACTGCACATAGAATGAAGTTCAACATGTGTTAGTGTGAAGAAGAATCGACCCTTACCAATCGTAGAAAATTGTACGATCACATCATTTACATATGTAGTCATCATATAGATTGCATGGTCACCAATAAATAGAATAGTTATTTTTAAAATAAGAAATTTTTTATAGCACCATGCCTACAAAATTTCGGTTACATATTAAAAGTAAATGAATATATAAGTGCATAAAACTGTTTATATGTAGAAGTAAGAAATGAAATACTCTACATATATCGAGTCAATGAGTAATGTGTTGGGTCAAAAGCACCTATGGAAACAAACCCGAGTAGAAAATCCTACTCATCCACTATTGCTGTACACATGAAATCATTATGAAAATTCAGGCGGGGACAGGAATTTTAATGCTATATTTATATCGAGTTAGAGAGCAATACGTCAAGTTAAAATACCTTCTGGAAACAAACCCGATCACATAATCCTACTTAATTAACTACTATAACATAGATGAAATCAACAGACCATAGTTTAGGTAGAAGTGTAAACAATGATGAAAAACTGAATGAGGAAGCCAATATTAGAGTTTATACGTCAAATAGAATAGACGGTTGGGGCAACAACGGCAGAGCGTAATCCAGTCAAAGAACTTAAACAGCAGGCCGCCTCATAGAAGAAGCCGTAGGAAGGCAGTAAAACCGTCGGAAATAGGGGCATGAAAACAGGCAAAACAGCGGCTAAGGCTGATGTGATAAGGAGCTAAAGTAGAAATGGGACGGCGGCGATGATCGGGGGTAGTAAATTGATCCTGACTAATTTCATACAAATGAGAATTAGGGTTCATTGTTAAAAGAGGGAACAGGCGAAGGAAATAGAATACAGGACTGGAATGGTTCGTTTCTAGAATACACATGTCAAAATCTCGGACAATCTAAATAAGAAATGTAGGGTGAGAAACATAGGGGGCTTGAGATCTAATTATTTTCTACTGAGTTTTAATAATACATACATACATACATACACACACACATATATATATATAAACGTGGGATTCTCGAAGAAGACGTCAGCCTATTGGAGAAAGATGAGTTTGCTCACATGCCTCCCCCGTGGTTCACAACTTATTATCATATATGTCTATGAACGGAGCCATGCCCCCCTTTAATGATTTCCTTCACGAGACGCTCTCGAACTTGGGGATTGCCCCATTCCAGCTCCATCTAAATGGCTATGCCATACTCACTTCCCAACATATCATTCTTATGTGGACGTTCCATCACGCTACGAGTTTCAATGAGTTGCAGTACTTCTTGGCTTTCAAAAGGAAAGATGATTGCCCTTCTCAAATAATAATTGAGGCCCAACGATATCGTAAGATCATCTTACATCTGTAAAGAAACTTATCGTAATTTAAGATGTAGTACTTCTTAGTTAGATGCCCCAAGGGATTTAATCGTCGAGGGACGATAGGGTTCTTATTCTCTGCTTGTCGAGCTTTGAAGTGATGTGATAGAGTTTCTAACTAATTGCATGCTCTTTGCAGTTATCCCAAAGCACAACAGAGACACTGCTCTTAACAAGACCTGTCAAATTCTAAAAGTCATTCATGCCGAGTAGTGGTGTGCTAGAGTTTTGCTTACTGAAGAGTATTTGCGCCAATTCAAACTGTTAGCTCCAAGCAGATCCATTGCTTAGATTGAATTTCCCCCTCTTGGCCGAGCCAAAGTTTGCGCAAGGCCTTCTTATTCTTCACATGGTTCTGATGAGGGTCATGAAATAGGCGGCTCCCCCGAAAGCCCGCCTAACGAGACTCATAAGGAGGATACCACAGTCGGTTTAAGTTGTTCTGCTAGTATGTCTCCAATCCAGGAGGAACTGGAAGTCAAACACGAGCACAGAGAAGGGAAAGCCGCGATGGACTCAAAGAAGGAGAAATGGGAGATTGAAAGCAACAGTGGTGAAACCAAGGCCAGTGGTTACTTTTCTTCCAAATTCGAAGGTGAAGACTCAGAGTCATGCGACGAGACATTGGGCATGAGTCCGTTCTTCCAGATTCACTCCCTTCCGACACCGATGATAAAGACAAGGCCTCGGAAACTAGCAGGCATCAAGATTCTCCTGGCAAGGCTGTCAGGGCAAACCTTGGAGACTTCGATGCTGTATTCGTCGACTTCAACGCCCTTATGAAGGACGACTTCAAATCTGACGTGACACCTTCTTGTTCAGGCGATATCGGGCCATCCATCAGCCCAACACTACCTATAACAGCCGGAGCCATTATGATTCCCCCTTTGACAGCAGTTTGCTCTGGTTCGTAAAGATGCCTTAGGACCGTATTAGGAATGCACGACACAACACATTATGATTTCACTTATTCTTATCTTTCATTCTCTTGCATGCTCACTTAATTCCTTATATGTTTCTAAAGTCTTTTATGTATGCTCTTTTCTAGGTATGTCGAGAGGGCATGGTTTTTATGGTGACTTTGAAGATTGTATCGATTCGCAGTGGTACTCGAAGCGCTCTTCTAGCCACCACCAAGTCTGGGAGATGGAAGATGAATATAGGCGAAGGAAAGAACTTGAGGCAGATTCCCGCCACTAAGTGGAAAGAGATATGTCTTGTTCGTACTCAAGTAGGTATGAGAAAAGACGATCTTATGATGAAAGAAAGGAGCCATCTAAGAAGCCAAAGTTTGATCCCCACTCCCATCCTTCCGAGCCCATTCTGAAGTATACTTCCATGCGACTAGAGGTTTCCATTTCCTCTGCCCTAACTCCACCCCGAACGCATGTTCCATCTTCTTCTTTTATTGTTGCTGCCCTCGACACTTCTCATCCCCACCGGAAACCGGCCTATGCTTTTCGTATGAGGCTGCATAAATTTGAGGCGGCCCTTCTAGTTTGGTTCCTGAGAGATGTTAAGTTTGATATGGATATTCGTCCCATTGGTAGGGACTGGTATATGGCGGGCCCCCAAGGTATTCAAGATGATTTGGAGCAGGTTGAGAAGTACGAGAGGCTCTGCAAACAACTATTAGACACCAATAGGAATAACTACTAGGAGATACTCTCCTTTGAAGTTGAAAAAGACAATTTTGAAAAGGCGCTAACTGATTGGGAAGCTAAAATTAAACAACCGGATGAGGAGAAAGAGACTGCACTCCAGGACAATAGGAGGACTGCTAGCTTGATGAAGGAGATGAAAAACACACATGAGAGGGTCGAAATTGACTGGAGAGACGAAACCAAGAAGACTCATGCAGAGGAAGCCAAATTGAAGGAAGATGTGGTCGCTTGCAATGCTATTATTAAAGCTCTAAAGAAGACAATTGTCGACGAACACCTGAGTATAGAGGGGCACAATAAAATGATTTTTGACCAAGCCGAGACAACTGCAAAATTGCAGGCTTAGGTTGCACAACTGAACGCCAACAAAACTGTTGTCGAGATGGAAAAAAACTGCTGTTGAGATTTAGAAGATTGTGGTGATAGAAAATTATGTAGACCTCCAGCATGCTTTTGATCTGAAGATGGAGAAATTGGATCTAACGATCCTGAATTTCTATGTCAACTCTTTGTTGCATCAGAGGAGCCTTTGCTACCTTGGCCCGAAGTTCCCATGCACTCTTGCCTTCGTTTGGGAAGAAATCTATCGAGAACGGCGATGTTTATTCAGACCAAGAGTTGTGGGAAGCCTATCTCTATGAGGAGTCCAAGAAGGCATTGCTTGAAGGTCAAGAGATTCTTTGGATTAGACGGAAGAGAGAAGCCACCAAAGTGGTTTTGGTGACTGCCATTGATGTGGGTGAACCGTCAGGGCAACTTCATAATCAGCCAATGAGCTTGGGGCTCGATGCAGTTTCTCATATGGTAGAGCCTTCCAAAGAAGGCGAAGGGGACGAGTTTGAGGTTATCGTTCATGACCTTTCCACCTGCGCAGGTAACGCCCATGCTTTTCTCGAATTCAACGACCTCTATCGTACATCACAGGAGCAAGAGGAGTTTAATGCTTTTATTTTTGATCTTATAGGTCCATCCACTTCTCCGGTTGCCGTGCCAGCTACTTCAGTGCTTGTGCATGCGACCAACTCTACACCCTCTGAGATTATATCCATCCCTACTCTTGTTCTCACCTCTGTATCTAGCTCACAACCGGGACTATTGGCCTAGAAAATTGAGGCACTCCTTAGCCCGGACGATCCTTCGGCATCCCTTAAATGTGATACAACTGCCGCTGAGGTCAAGGAGTAGGAGACGCCGATGGAACAACCACAAAAGACTCCATAGGACTTGGTTGTTAACAAGGAGATAGTGGAGGCGTTAAGGCCTTGAAGTGCTCCCGAAGTTGAGAAAGTGTAAGGGGACGGGAAGCGCTTCTGGAAATCATTCGAAGGAGGAGGAGATCACTACGGAGATACAGGTTGACATTACTAGCCGTGGCACCTCTGCCGTGAAGAAGCAAAAGATGCTAACCAGAGGTGGGAAAGGAAGTGATGGAAAAAAGAGTTGATTGGCCAGTACAAGGTTGGACTGTGTTTTGTCATATAGCTCGCGGGAAGCTTGACTCGTTCTGTTTCTTTTTGAGTTCTTATGCCTATGTGCAAAGTCTTCACTTCATGTCTTGGTTATATAGTCAGTAATTTTCATTTGTTGGCCACTGTTGTGTGGGTACGGCCCCACATTTTGATTCTGTGTTCATAAGATTATAATAAATGCAATGGCATTTTGACTTTATTTTTGTCTATCTTTTCATATATGCTCTATGTGCATGTGCACGTTTCATTTCACACTTTGCTAGTCCTGCAGTCACGGTTTAGATCCTTCATTCTGAGCGATCGAGTTTTGATAATTTTCAAAACTGCCTAATCATATTTAGAAATCCATAAAGCTTCACGATTTCCAAAAGTTGGAAATTTTTCTTAGGAAGTTAAACTTTTTCTTAGGATCCATGAAGTTAATTTTTTTCTTAGGATCCTTGTTGACTTTTGGGATAGAACTTGTGAATTATTGTTGTTTGGGGTGATAGGGCTTGTGGACTCTTTGCCTTCAAGTGATTATGTCTTCATATAGATATATGCCCCTCGGTTAACAGGGTTATTCACTAAAAAAAACTTCAAGTATTCGACATTTCTGAGTAACGTGAGAAGTTTCAACTCGAGTGCAATGCTTCTGGGGTTCCTTGGCCCTCCCTATCTCTGGGCATTGTGAGGAACTTGAGTTTGGAGTTCCTCGGCCTTGCCTATCCTTGAGCGATGCATGAAACTTGAATTTGGAGTTCCCCGACATTGCCCATCTCCTAGCAACGTGAGAAACTAGAGTCCGTAGTCCCTCGACATTGTATATCTTCAGGTAATGGGAGGAACTTGAGTTTGGAGTTCCTCGGCGCCATATATCTCCGGGCAACGTGAGGAACTTGAATTTGGAGTTCCTCGGCATTGCCTATCCCTGGGTATCATGAGAAACTTAAGTCTAGAGTCTATCGGTGTTGCCTATCTCCAAGCAACGCGAGAAACTTGAGTCTGGTGTCCCTCTTTATCCTCTGATTCAAATTCATTTTCAGTTTTCGATTTAACAACTTGTTCGATCAATGCTAAAGAAAAAAAGCAATTCCTCAAACGAAAATGACCGTCACCCAGTCGAATTTCCCTCTTTACAATTCGAGCAAAGAATTTTATTAAGCCAGGCCGATCGAAATCGCGTGCCTCTTGATGGTCGCATTTTGGGATTGGCAACGTAGGCATTTGAAGTTGGGGTAGTGTAGTCTCGCATCGAAGCGGGATAGGGTGAATGAAGCTTGGAGTTGCGATCTCTCTCTGGTGATGGTGGCAGAGCGGGGCGAAGAAAGGGGGTCGATATCTGGGTCGGTGCTGGACGTCGACGTTCGGGCATGACGAGCTCACATGCGGCGGAGAGTGGGATATAGGGGTCGGCTTGGAACCCTAGGCAAGGCTGTGGCGTGCTTATCGATATGGAGGCGAGTCGTGTACGAAAGATCTGGTTTCATCTTCGTTGTAAGGTATTTGGTTTTTGTTTTTTTAAATTAAAATCAAATGTATATATGCATGTACAATGAGGAAAACAGAAAATTTTATATATGAGAATTTGGAAAAAAAATTGGAGTTTAAATTGTTTGAAAGATTATATAGAATTTGATTTTTGAATCTATATAAATTAACTTTTTTTAAGTGAGGTTTCAAGGAAAAAGAAAAGAAAATATTTTATTAGAAGGAAATTTAGTTTTAAAATTAATTTTTTGTTAAATAAATTAGTTAAAAGGAATTGGTTTAAAATAAAAAGTATAGTTTAAAATTAAATCACTGGTTAATTAAATTTGTTAAAAGAAAATAAATTGTTCAATTTATTCAGATATTAATAGATTGTATAAATTATTTATACAAGGTCTAAAACTGTGAAGAAACAAGTCGGAATTGGATTTGACAGCAAATAAAAGGGCAAAGGTGAGATCTTCTCACTCACTTGAATCCCCAGTTTAATTTTAAATAGTTAAATTTAAAATTGTTGATTGTGTGCTTGGATGATAAATTATTATCAGTTGTATTGGATTAGACCCTATGCGCTGCATAATTGCGGATGATATTATATAAACCCATATACCGCGATATTCCACCTCGAAGTGGAATTGGTATTATATATGTATTTGGAGTGATTGATTTCCCGCATTATATAGCGGATGAGACCCTATGCGCCGCATAATAGCGGAAGATATTATATAAATCCCATATACCATGTTATTCCACCTCGAAGTGGAATTGTTATTTAATTGTTGTGCTAACGTCTATGGATGCAGGGAAACAGGTTGGAGGGATCCAACTGGATTCCTTAAATATTTGAACTTGTTTCAATATTGTTTGTTGATTATTTACAATCTGTATGTGATTATATTTGTGATTGAAATCGTTGAAGGCTATAGTTTAGCCGAATATATTTTTGGTATCGTAGGATATCGGAAATAAATAAATTTGGATTTATGAAATTCAAGTAGAAAAATTACAGAAAAATTTATTTTTGATAATTGGATAAATTGAAAAGAAGGAATTTTAAAAGAATAAAGTTTTATTTTTGAATCCTATTGAATAAAATTCCAAAATATGGGAAAAGGCTTAATAAATGGATTTCGGGTAATATTATTCAAAGGTTGAAGAATTTATTTTAAAATACAGATTTTAAATAGTTTGGAAGAAATAAAAGAATTTATTTTAAAAGAAAATAAATTTGAAAATCAATTTGGAATTTGATTCGATGTTTGAAAATAAATCTTTAGGAAATCGATTTGAAATCGATTTGGTGTTTAAAAATAAATTTTGGGAAATCAATTCTAAAATCGATTTGGTGTTTGAAATAAATGTTTGGAAAATCAATTTGGGATTTGATTTGGTATTTGAAATAAATTTGGAAATCAATTTAAAAATTTATTTGGTGTCGAAAGTGAATATTTATGAATCGATTTGAAAATTGTATATATGTGGATATTTGAAAATTTAAATTCACAATGGGAATTTAATAAAAGAAAGGGAAATTTGTTTTAAAAATAAATATTGTTTTATTTTTTTAAAGTGTGGAAAGAAATTTGCGGGTTTGGAATATAAATTGAGATAAATCAAGAAGAATTTATTTATTGATTTAAATGGTTCATTTTGAAATAGAAGGTGTATTTTCCCTGGAAAGCCAAGTATGTTTTAAAGTAGCTTTCCAAAATTAAAAGTTTTGAAGTTGGTTTTAAAAAGGATGTTTGTGGAGAAATTATTTCTTAAGTTGTTTTAATATCTTTAAAGTAAATGATTTGTTGAATTAGTTATAGAAGTGATGATTTAAAGATTTAATTGATATTTGACTAGAAAATGGTTATTTAAATGATTACACTTTATGTAATAATTTTATTTTAAAATTATTTTGGACTTAAGTTCTATATGAGATATTAGCATAATATTTTCATAACTAATATTTAAGCAAGTGTTTTAAAATTGTTTTATTTTAAATGTTTCCAAGTATGTTTGGATAAGTGATTGGAATTATTTTAAAGTATTTGAACTCGACAAATTTTCAGTGGAATTAAATAAATATCTGGAATTTTATTCCACGAGAGGAAAGTGATTTGAAATTTGTTCTCAAAGGATTAAAGTGTGAAAAGTGATTTGAAATTTGTTTTCAAAAAGATTGAAAGGTGAAAAGTGATTTGAAATTTGTTTTCAAATGATTGAAGTGTTAAAACTAGATCTTGCAAAGATATTTTGAAAATAAATAATTGGGGGAAAATTATTCAAAATATGGTGATTGTTGTGAATATTGATTGATAGTTAAACAACCGACTACCAATATTGGCCTTTAAGTGGCATTTGAATTTCGATGCGACCGGGGATGGATTCCAAATGGATATTCGAAAACCACATCGAACCTTTGTGATGGATCTTTTATTTAAAAGATCAAAGTGGAAAATTTGTTGTGATTTGTTTGAAATCTGAATGTAACACTTATTTTTAAAATAAGCGCTCGTTATTTAGATAAGCCGAGAGAGGACTTTGTGTCATAAAACCCATTCCGAATAATGATACGACGAAATGGGATTGCAATTGAAGATGGTGTTGAAGACCGGGTATTTTCAAAAACAAAAGGATTACCCGTCGATTGTCTCTACACCGGGTTGCTTCGGTATAGAGATTTTATCACCCTTTGTGATTGGGATTCCGGACGTGATTAGTAAATATCCGGATTGCAAGGGCTTCTTTGGAAGTGCCTTCGGTTCCGTTCGATCTCGGAACGAACTTGTATGGATGTGTGTCTGACATTACACTTTGAGATATAAAGCTAGTTTCTATCAAATACATTTATGTTGGTGGCGGAGAATTTATTCTCTTAGCTTAACACCCTTCTCTGAGACATACGAGTTCAGAGGTTATGTAGTTGATGCTTACTAGTGATATACTTCCAATTTGGTAATGTGGCATATAAAGTGCTGCTGCTCGTTTGTCGGACGAAGCATGGCTTTTGAAAAGCGTAGCTTTGTGGACGAGATTTCGTCAGACCCCACACCCCGAAAGTGGTCGAAACAAGAAGGATGCGGCAAGGTTATTTGGGAGTAGCGCCCCCTGAGGGTATGTCATTTCCTTCTGGAAAAGGGTAGTATCATGGTATGCAGCCCAGATATTTTACCTATGTTGTTGCTGCAAATTTATTACTTTGTGGTTGTTGCTTTGTGGTTGAGGATCCTCGGATAAAGGTCGCAAACGACCAGGGAATGGCATACTCATGTAGTAGTTACCTAGTTACAGAGGTAACCCAGCCTTGTGTTGGCAGAGAACTGGTTAAGTTCTCGAGGCGTCCCTCCAGAGCATACCCATGTGGCAATAGGAAGTTCCTTAGCCTGACCATTTGTTGGAAATCCAAAGAACCAATATGAGCCCTTTACGATTGCGATTGTATATCCTGCCTCCTTAGGAGGTAGCTATAGGAGGCATAATATAATGGTACCTATGCTGGCTAAGATTAATATTATACTTTTGAAAGGTTTTCTGCACTATGCACCAATAATAATATTATCAAAAAGGATTTTGCATATCAAGCATGTTTGACTAACATAAGGAGAAATCTCCTCCAATTGTGCGCTTGCATTGCGTGTGTGCGGGGAGGCCTTATGGTAGTTTAATTTTCCAAAATCATAGCGCATTTCCTTTTATTTTCTTTGTGAAAATACCTTTTTTAAGATCTCACACCAGTCTCATAACTGACTTGGAGTTTATTGTTCCCTTTCTAAACTCTGGGTGCCCATAATTTCCACACGGGCAGCCTAGAGTCAGGTTATCATTATTCAGGAGCAAAGTCAAGAAGTTGCTATGGAGATCTGGAGTTCAAGATGGATGGCAAGACGTATCACTTATACTATATAGTGTCTCTCGCGTTTGGGTTGCTGCAAGTCAAGTTTTCATGTAAGCAAGTTCTAATGAATGCCTGTGTTGTGTTTGGTGTTGTTGTAAACTCTGTTAATGTGATGTATGTAAAACTAATATAGTTATTTGTTATAAAGATATTCATTTATCTATTATATGTTGTTCCGCTGCGAAATGTGAGATTCTGTTGTTGTTTCTGTTTCTTCTTCTATCTTCTTCTTCTTTAACCCTAACGGTTCGGGTTTCCGGCATTCGATTGTGCGGCATTTGATACAGTGGTCGTATCAATGTCGATTTTCGTGCATTGAAAAATTAGGTCGTTACATTGTGGTATCAGAGCATTTGGTGAAGCGACAACCTTGGCTCTGGTGGGTGTTACTCATTGGAGATAGAGTCAGTAGTACTCTAGAATGAGTTTGAGTGTAATAATATATATGATCATGTACTTGTTAGTGAATATAATATTGTTTTGTATTGTGTTGACTTATCGGTTAATTATTTATAGATTCTGGTCGGTGCAGTTTGGTCAACTGTATCGATAAGGGTTTCTAAACTCTTAAACAAGATAAACCGACGTAGTATTGTTTTAAAATCGGCTAAATGAGATAATTTTACCCAAACTATTTTTGTATAGAAAAGAAATCATTTTTCTGTAAATTATTATAGTAAATGGTTGCTTGAATGTTTAGAGATAATAATATTAAATTATTATCAATGATTATTGAATAAGAAAATGAAATCATAACTTAAAACTGAGAAATAAAATCCATATACAAATGAGATTTATAAATATAAATTGTAAATGTGATTTATAATTTGAAATAGAATTCTAGAGTAATATTTGGAAATGTTTTGAAATTTGGAAAATCTGGAAATTAAATCCCTTTATAGTTTGAAAATGATTTTCAAAGGGTTTGGAAAAATATTTTTGAAGGGTTGAAAAGCTCAAAACTCTTTTCGGTCGCTGGAAAATAATTCTGATGATGATCGCGACATCATCGGTGTTCATTTTTGAGTTTCGAGGAGAGGAATTGCTGCCAAATTGTTTTTAAATAGAAATTGTTTGCAGATTAGGTTTGGTTTTGGGAATTCAAAAGATAATCTGAATTGATATCAAAAATGATTTTGAAATGTTGGAAACACTCTGGAATTTGATAAAAATAGTTATGGAATAAAATTTATTAAGGTGAAAAATAAAATTGAGAATGAATAAATGAATTTACAATTGCAAGTAAATGAAAGTGAAATTGAATGTTGAAATTCATTTTGAATTTGTAAGTAAATGAAATTCTAGTTGGAATTGGAATTGAATTTGATTTGTGATAAATCAAGTGAAATAGAGAAATTTGACAAGTTGGATCAAATGAAGCAAAGTACTGAAATAAAAATTAGTGAGTGAAACTAATTAAAGAAATGATAAAATAAATTTGGTTTGAAATGAATTGAATTTAATAATTATAAATGGAAGGTAAATTGAATTCATATGCAATTTGAAATCCAGGTTAAATATAATTAGTTATAAACTCCAATGGTGAAGTGAAGAATAAATAAAAAAAAAGTTATATGAAATATTTATTGGACTTAAGAGACAAATGGTGAAATTCTTAAGAAAAAAATTTGGAATTAAGAAAAAAATTCTAAATTGATAAGTGAATGAAGGGTAAACTGGAAATTGTGAATAAGTGTATTGAAATGAAAATCAAATGTGAATAAAAAAGAGTAATTGATAAAGCTAATAATCAATTGGAATAAATACGTGGGATGTACGTATATTATTTTATTCGCATTACGATTTGATCTAGTATTCGAGCACAGAAACCGAGTTAGGATTTTTCACTCGATTTTCAACGGCGAACCTGGATATGGGATTTTGGTTGATTTTTGAAATTATATATCATAGTTTACGGCTATGCAAGGATAATGACGGTTTCTGATCAAGAAACCAGATCTGAGTCCGCACTAGGAAGTCGGGTGGACGATACTAGTTCGAAAGTGAAATTCGTGATCGGGTGAGCGATCAAATTTGATAATTGCGTACGAATGATATAAGTATATCATACGGATTTGAATGAAATAGATATTGAATCTTTTATAAAGAAAAATGTAAAATGGTTTTGAATATTGTAATTGGATATTATTACTAGTAGGATATACAGGTGTTATAAAGGAAAGTGGAATTGGGATTTTGATTTCGAAGATAAATTTGAATTGCTCGAAATTTGATGGCTTACTTGTCCAGCCGCTTGATTTATTGTTTTCTTTTGAAATCTGGGGGCCCATTGTGGCATTTTGTAGTCGTATCGAGCTAGCCGCGCAAAGGATACGCTGGCGAAATTTTTCGAAAATTTAGGGAGTTAGAATTTTTTTAAGAAGATTCTGAAAATTAAAAATTTGAATTTGAATTTAAATTTGAATTATTGTGAAAACCATATTGTTTGAAATTTATGGTTAAGGTTAGAAAGTTAGTTGAAACGATAATGAGTCTTTAATAAAAATGGATTTGTTTTGACAAGGTGATAAAACTATTTTGTTTAGGAAAATAATGAACGGGTTAAGGGTCATTCTTCTTAACTAGTAATTTCGGGACGAAATTCTTTTAAGGGGGAAAGAATGTGACGACCTAGAATTGTTGACATTTGAAAATGAGATATTTAATTGATTTTAATTATTTGGAAGTTGATTTAAATTGAATTTCAAATATCATTGTTTGTTTGGACATTGAATTATTGAATTTAATAATATGGAATCAACTAAAATATGAAATCTTATTTTTTGAGCTTGTTAAAAATATTTCAAAGGCTTGAAAAATTTATATTGATAATACTGAAGATAATGGAAGCTTCAAAATTTGATTTGAAAATGATTTGTTCAGCTTTGAATTTATATCGTTTAACTCGATATTTAAAAATAGCCTTCCGATGCACAGTCTCGGAATTCGAAGAAACCAGTTCCATTGGATCCGTAATAATATATTATTATCGGATTTCAATTTTCGTAGTGTTTAGAGTAATCGTTTGGCCGTACGGTTAATAAACGCGCTGAAATTTAAATTAATAATTCGATATTATAACTGGTCCAAAATGCTATCTTCTCCATACGATCGAATTTAGACTCGGAACCTTTTCCATTGCTTTTGGAATAGGGTTTTAACATTATAAATGCCTGGCGGTATGCCTCGATTGGAGATCGAGATTGTGAGTTGCGAAATTGGTACAATTTGAATTTGAGTTTGAATTTAAATTTAAATTATAATATATATGTTTAATATAATAATATTTTACCTGGCGAATTCAACACATTTCTTCCCTTCTAACATTTGTCATCTTCATCGGCATGCGTTCGTTTTAAAAATCAGTAAAAAAAAAGAACATCCATCGTTCAAAAATAATAGGGCCGAAAGAAGAAAAAAATCTCGTTCAAATGGAATCAGATTTAAAACAAAAATTCAAAAATCAAAACTGCTCCCTCTTTATCCTTTGATTCAAACTCATTTTTAGTTTTCGATTTAACAACTCGTTCGATCAACATTAAAGCAAAACGCAATTCCTCAATCGAAAATGGTTGTCACCCGGTCGAATTTCCCTCTTCAATTCAAGCAAAGAATTTTATTAACCCAGGCCGATCGAAATCGCGCGCCTCGCGATGGTCGCGTTTTGGGATTGGCGATGTTGGCATTTGAAATTGGGGCGGTGTAGTCTCCCGTCGAAGAAGGATGGGGTGACTGAAGGTCGTAATTGCGATCTCTCCCTGGTGATGGTGGCAGAGCGGGGCGAAGCAAGGGGGCGCGACGTCTAAGTCGGTGCTGGATGTCGACGTTCGAGCATGACGAGCTCGCTTGCGGCGGAGAGTGGGATGTAGGGGTCGGCTTGGAACACTAGGCGAGGTTGTGGCGTACTTTTTGAGATGGAGGTGAGTCGCGTACGAAAGATTTGGTTTCATCTTCATTGTAAGGTATTTGGTTTTTGTTTTTTTTTTAAATTAAAATCAAACGTATATATGTATGTACAGTGAGGAAAATAGAAAATTTGATATATGAGAATTTGGAAAAAAATGGAGTTTAAATTGTTTGAAAGATTATATTGAATTTGATTTTTGAATCTATATAAATAAATTTTTTTGAGTGAGGTTTCAAGGAAAAAGAAAAGAAAATATTTTGTTAAAAGGAAATTTAGTTTTAAAATTAATTTTTTATTAAATAAATTTGTCAAAAGGAATTGGTTTAAAATAAAAAGTATAGTTCAAAATAAAATCACTGGTTAATTAAATTTGTTAAAAGAAAATAAATTGTTCAACTTATTCGGATATTAATAAATTGTATAAATTATTTATACAAGGCCTAAAACTATGAAGAAACAAGTCGGAATTGGATTGGATTGCAAATAAAAGAGCAAATGTGAGATCTTCTCACTCAGTTGAATCCACAGTTAATTTTAAATAGTTTAATTTAAAATTGTAGATTGTGTGCTTGGATGATAAATTATTATCAGTTGTATTGGATTAGACCCTATGCGCCGTATAATTGCGGAGGATATTATATAAACCTATATACCGTGATATTCCACCTCGAAGTGGAATTGGTATTATATATGTATTTGGAGTGATTGATTTCCCGCATTATATAGCGGATGAGACCATATGCGCCGCATAATAGCAGATGATATTATATAAATCCCATATACCGCGATATTCCACATCGAAGTAGAATTGGTATTTAATTGTTGTGCTAACGTCTATGGATGCAGGGAAGCAGGTTGGAGGGATCCAACTAGATTCATCAAATATTTGAATTTGTTTCAATATTGTGTGTTGATTATTTACAATCTGTGTGATTTTATTTGTGATTGAAATCGTTGAAGGCTATAGTTTAGCCGAATATACTTTTGGTATCGTATGATACTGAAAATAAATAAAGTTGGATTTTTGAAATTCAAGTAGAAAAATTATAGTAAAATTTATTTTTGATTATTGGATAAATTTAAAAGAAGGAATTTTTAAAGAATAAAGTTTTATTTTTGAATCCTGTCGAATAAAATTCCAACATATGGGAAAATGGCTTAATAAATGGATTTTGGGTAATAATATTCAAAGATTGAAGAATTTATTTTAAAATACGGATTTTAAATAGTTTGGAAGAAATAAAGGAATTTATTTTAAAAGAAAATCAATTTGGAAATCAATTTGGAATTTGATTCGATGCTTGAAAATAAATTTTTGGGAAATCGATTTGAAATAGATTTGGTGTTTAAATATGAATTTTGGAAAATCAATTCTGAAATCGATTTGGTGTTTGAAATAAATGTTTGGAAAATCAATTTGGGATTTGATTTAGTATTTTAAATAAATTTGAAAATAAATTTGAAAATTGATTTGGTGTTGAAATTAAATATTTGGGAATCGATTTGAAAATTGTATATCTGTGGATATTTGAAAATTTAGATTCACAACGGGAATTTTTTAAAAGAAAGGGAAATTTGTTTTAAAAATAAATTTTGTTTTATTTTTTAAAGTGTGGAAAGAAATTTGCGGATTTGGAATATAAATTGAGATAAATCAAGAAGAATTTATTTATTGATTTAAATGGTCCATTTTGAAATTGAAGGTGTATTTTCCCTGGAAAGCCGAGCATGTTTTAAAGTAGCTTTCAAAAATTAAAAGTTTTGAAGTTGGTTTTAAAAAGGATGTTTGTGGAGAAATTATTACTTAAGTTGTTTAAAATCTTTAAAGTAAAAGATCTATTAAATTAGTTATGGAAGTGAATCAATTGATATTTGATTAGAAAATGGTTATTTAAATAATTACACTCTATCTAATGATTTTATTTTAAAATTATTTTGGACTTAAGTTCTATATGAGATATTAGCATAATATTTTCATAACTAATATTTAAGCAAGTGTTTTAAATAGTTTTATTTTAAATGTTTCTAAGTATGTTTGGATAAGTGATTGGAATTATTTTAAAGTATTTGAACTCGGCAAATTTTCAGTGGAATTAAATAAATATTTGGAATTTTATTCCACGTGAAGAAATTGATTTGAAATTTGTTTTCAAAGGATTGAAGTGTAACGACCCGGAATTTTGGATCGCTAAATTTGAACATTTAATTCACTTTAAATGTTGAATATATATTATAATTTGATTTTGAAGTAAAAAGATTTTAGATAAGTTAATAGAATTGAATAAATTTCCAATACGGGGATTTAATTGAAAATTTGAATAATACTAATTCAATATTAGAATTGGGCTTATTGGTGAATTTGAGTGTAATTAAATATAAAAATGGTTACTAAAAATTTATTTAAGTTTATTTTGATTTAAATAATAATATGGGACCATTGGATGGAATTAATCGGCGATAGATTGAATTTGGGAATTTATATTAATTTAATAGTGGAATTTAGTAATATAATAATGCAAATATTCAGATTTCGATTTAAAACTGAATCGGAATAATCTCTAATGTGATTATATATTTTATATGATTTATTATTAAGTTATTAAAAATTTTGAAGGTGAAATTTTAAGTGCTTTCGTCAATTTTGAGAAATCGCTCGATTTAATCGACTAGTGAAAATAGCCTTCCGGGGCACAGTCTCGGAATTCGACGAAACTAGTTCCATTGGATCCGTAATAGTTAGTTATTATCGGATTTCAATTTTCGTAGCAATCGGAGTTGTCGTTTGACCATGGCAGCTCGAAACGCATAGAAATCGATTTAACCGATTTAATTTTAAGTTGATCGTTTTATGCCGTAACTCGCGCATACGATCAAATTAGCTTACGAAACCTATTCCATTGTGTCTGGAACGCGGAAAAACCCCAGGGTTTCCTGTCGGAACGCGTAGTTTGGAGGTCGTTTGCATAATCTGTTAAAAATCGAGAATTTTATTAATTAAATAATATTAAAACTGTTATATATATATATATATATATTAAATCTCTCTAAACCCTATCCTAAACTCAGGCCGCCGCTCATATGCGTTTAATGGCCGAAAACCTCCCAAATTCATCTAAATTTTTCCTTCTAATCCATCACATAATAGCAATATCTTCCAACATGAAAAGGGGAGAGCTTAGTGAGCTCGTGAGATCCAACGGTCAAGATCGTTGAAGGAAGAGTAGATTGACCGGAATTTTGGCTCGAAGGCCTGCCGTTCGAGTTCGACGTGTACGAGCTAGAGATGACCGAGCATGCCCACGTTCTGGGCGAAGGTGGCTAGCGGCGAGGACATCGCGGCGCTGGGTTCCGATCGTCGTCTCAGGATTTGTGGTGGATGCAATCTCGAACCCTAGTTCGAGAATGATGGGTTCGAGCATTCCTGAACGCGCGCGTAAGGGAGACAGGAGGAAACAGACGTGAGCTATTTTCAAGATCGTGCGGCCGTGATTTCTCATCTCAGATCGAACGGTTAAGACAGTAGAAAATAATAATATTTCTTTTTAACTGTTATTGAAACTTTATAAATTCACATATGTCACATACGTTGTCAGATTCAGGCGAATCTGGAAACGTTGGAATCGCAGAGACGCATACTACGCGATGGTGCAGTTCCGGATTCATTCCGGGCAAGTAGAAATTTGAGTTAAATCGGACATCGTTCGGTTTAATTTAAATTTCGAACGCTCGCCGAAACCCAAGGTGAGTTAATCTCACTCATATCTGGAATGTTAGCTGGTTTAAGTAGTCAATATTTAAATGATTGTGTGATTGGTTGAAATGTTTATTTATATCAGCCTGGATTGATATATATATATATATATATATATATATATATATTGTTGTGCTAATATTTGTGGATGAAGGGAAAACAGGTTGGAGGGATCCAACTGGATTCCTCACAATATAGTAATCATTTTTATAATTGATGATGTCTGTTTATATATTGTGATTGATAAATTTGGAATTAAATTGTATTGTGATGTTGTTGGATAAACTATAAACTCAGAATGTTAAATTATAAAGAAAATAAATTAGGTTTTAAAAAGAAATCAAGAAATTGATAAATAAAGAATTTAAAGGAATATAAAAATTGGAATCTGTTTTGGATGAAAAGAGAAAAAAATGTAAATTGGTAAAATTGGGATTTTATTTAAGAAAATTGTAAATATGATTTTTCATTGAAGAATTCTCCTAAATGTTTTATTTAAAAATGTTTTAAACCTATATTTTAAAAAAAAATGAATTTCCGGGAAAGGGGAAAATGTGTTTGAACTTCGAAAGAAGTTATGTTAAGCATGGGATTGGGAATTTATGTTATTAAACATAAATTGAATTGAAAAAAATCGGCTAGATTTATATGAAAGATACTTTGGGATGTTTGAATGGTAATGTGTTTCCCAGGGAAAAACCAAGTTAGTGTTTTAAAAGATTTTATTTGATTAAAGGTTATGGTTTTAAATTGTTTAAAGAGTATTTTTAAGAAAAGTTTATTTTGAAGAAGAAATTAATAAAATTTGTTTTACAACTATTTGTTTTAGGATATTGGTAAAGGCTGGTATTTTTCTTTTAAAAACTCCACTTTTAAATTTAGTTAACCAAACCCTTATTTAAATCGAGTTATATCTTATTTAATAATATTGTTTAAAATATTTTTGAAATTTATATTTTGGGTAAATAAATAGAAGTAATTTACATATTTTAAAGTATATTAAGTATTTTAACTGTTTAAAAATCACATGTTTTGAACTTGGTTATTCCAATGGGAATATATGGTAAAGGATTTACCTTGTAAAGGAAGAACTTTGGGAAATTGTTTTCAAATGGGTTTGGAAATTTGAAAATATATCTTTTAAAGATATTTGAGACAAATAAATAATGTGGGAAATTATTAATTTTGTGGTGGATGTTTTATGAATATAAATTGATAGTTAAATCACCGACTATCAATATTGGACAAATGCGTTGATCGTTTCGAAGAGACCGAGATCGAGATTTATTTCTCGAAAACCACTTCGATTCGGTTTGTACGTTCGTGGAAAAACGTGTTCGGAGTCGAAGATGGAGAAGTGAAGTGCAAGGGCTAGTCGCTACTAATCCTGAGGATATTTCCAAAATGGATGTAGTAGGAGTAGTGCCTTCGGTTCCGTTCGAACCCGGGACGGACTTGTATGGATGAATGCTTGCGAAACATCGTCAGGTGGACGATGGGCATTCTATGGAATATATTCTAAAAAGGTAACGCTTAGCCTCAAGCCACACCAAATGGGAATGACTGAAAATCAGGGGATATGCAGCAAGGCTTCGTGGGTAGCCCCCATTGGAGAGTAAGGTCATCCCTGTCTAGATGTCCCTTTTCATTTCGGCTTAGTGGGCGGTTGCTGATCCCAACCGCGGGGTGATCTTATTCAGAACTGTCCAGTAAGGGATGGGTCCGGCCTTGTGTTGCAGGGGATAGGGAGTGGTCCTCGGTACGGTGATCTAAGCCCCGTACTGTGACAGGTGGTACCCCAGTGCCTAGTCATTGTTGGAAATCCATTCTCCCTACGAGCCTTGTACGAGTTTTGTTTGTATTACCCACTTTTGTGGCTAGTAGCTGGAATTTAATCATGTAACAATTTCGGCTATTTTATAAGTATTTGTAAATAGACCCTATTATAATATCAGAGGATTTCTATAAAAAGTGTTTTAGCTATCGTAAGGTAAAAACCCGACATGTTTATTTGTGGCGTGGTCTTACGAGATGCTTTTGTTTCCAAAGGATTTTTGAAACTTTAATAATCAATTTGGATGCATTATTATCAACTGGTATTCCAGACCGACTCGGGTGTTATTTCATTATAATGCTCGGGTCAGACCGAGTATTATATGTACAGGACATGATGCTTTGGAGCAGCAGAGGAGATGGAGTCCGAGACGTATTATCTATATATATATATATATATATATATTCCGCTGCTGTGATTGTATGGTATGTCTGATTGGTTATTGATGATGTATGAGATACTCTGATGATGTGGTGTATAAAACTGATATAGTTTTCATTTTGTGTAAAGAACTATTATTTACTTTTATATTTTATTCCGCTGCGACTGTGAGATTCTGATATTGTTTAGTTTCTTATTCTTCTATCTCTTCTTCTTTAACCCTAATGGTTCGTAATTCTGTGCCACTTGAGTTAATAGAGATAGAATAGTGTTGATTCAAGGGGTACAGATTTGCGGGCTGTTACACTTCGTATCAGAGCTTAGGTTGGCGACAACCTAGGCTTTGGTGGGGAATTTACTCATTAAACAGAGTCAATAGTACTCTATAATGAGTTGAGTGTATTAATAGATATGAGAGCGTACTTGTTAGTGGATATAAAATTGTTTTTATACTGTGGTGACTTATCGGTTGAGTGTTTATGAATTCTGGTCGGTGTGGGAAGTACAACCGTATCGATATGGGTTTCTAAACACTTAAACTAGATAAACCGATATAGTATTGTTTTTAAAGTGGGTAAATGAAATAATTTTGCCCAAATTATATTTTGATATAAAAGAAATAATTTTCTGAAATTATTATATATATTTGGATGATTGGTTGTTAATGTCTAAATCAAAGAAGAATCTAAAATTTAATCTGAAATTTGAAATAGTTATAATGAAAATAAAATTTTACAAATATAAATTATATAAAAGGAAGAATAACTAAATTTGAATTGAACCAGAGTTTAAATCCCAGAAGTTTTGGAAAGGATTTTAAATGTAATGAAAATAAAGGTTTGGAAATTTAAATTCCTGGGAAGGTTGAAATGTTTGCTAAAGTGTTTGAAGGCAATATTGGAATATTAATTTGGGAATTATTTTGAATGGAAACTGTTTTGAAATGAATTTGGGAAAGTAAGAAAGTATTGAACTCACTTCAGTCGCTGGGAAATAATCCTGATGATGCTGGCCACATCATTAGAATTCATTTTCGAGTTTCTAAAGTGATGGATTGCTACCAAAATGGTTGGTTATGATATTGTTTGGATTTGTTGGGTATGCCAGTTGTTTTGGAAATTTCAAGGGAGGAAATTTGTTTGGTATAAATAAGTTGTTTTGGAAAGTCTGGAGATTTGATTGATATACCAAATGGGTGTGAATTGATTATTATTTCAAAATGGTTTTGGAATAAAACCGGGTAATTGAATTCTGGAACATTCTATTTAAATGGTGTGTAAAGTTAAAATGCATCAACTAATGAACTTATTTGGTAAAGTTGATGCTAATAAGAAGGAAATGTAAATCTTAATCTTGGAATTAAAATTTTAACTTGAGTTATTAAAAGTGAATAAAGTATATTGAAGTGGATTTTGAATTTAATTTGGGATAAGTTAAATAAATTGAATAGAATTAAATTGGTTTGGATTAAATTGAAATGTAAGTAACTTAGTAATCTTGGGTTATTGTACAATAAATTGTACCCATAAGCTATTATGTGTTATACCAATAATCTGGAATTGTGGATTTAAAATTTTACAAAGATTAGATTGAAAGAAAATTTGTATCCTTAAGAATTCAGTGATATATATATATATATATAGAATTTGGAGTTGTGATTATAAGATGCAAATGGATTAAAATGAGTAATATAAACTTTAAAGTAAATAATTGGGTGAACTTATAAATAAGAAATGGAAATTATAATCACAAGTAGGAAATAGTGGAATGGTATGGTGGATTCAAACTTAATCACAAATGAAATGTGAATTGAGATAAGGTAGAGTGAGATATAAAAGAAGTGAAAGAATTTAAGTTAGAAAATAAGTTTTGAACTTATTTATGGAGGAATGAATTGGATATAAAGGTGAAATGTAAAATTGCTTATAATTGCATAAAGAAATTCATATTCTTAAGTTATTAAGTGTTATAATTTGAATTGGTAATTATAAAATGGAAATGGACTTAAGTAAGCAATCTAAGTTCTTGAATGGAAGTGAAATTTTAATTCATTAATGGAAAGAGTTGAATAGTGTGGCAAATTCAAACTTAACCATAACTGAAATGTAATGTTTAATGAAGCAAAGTAAGAATATAAAGGTGGATGTTCTTAAGTTGGCAAATAAGTCTTGAACTTATGTATGGGGAAAATAAAAATTTTATGATAATGAAATTGAAATTAAATTTCAGTTGTGTAATAAATAATATTGAAAGAAATTTAGATCCTATTTAAAGAAGTTAAAAGGAAAGGTAGAAAATTTAAATTTGCTAAATGAAATAATTGGAAAATGGTGATATTATAAATGAATTCAGAGTGAATTGAGGAAGCAAATTAAAACCTAATGTGGATTAGGTTAGAGACTAATTGAATTACAATTAAATGGGATTTGTATTGTAATGGATAGAATTTTGATAATTGGTCAAAATTTGGAAAGTAAATAAAAATCCAATTGTGGCATGGGATTTAAATTTGTGGTAACAAATATTGAAGTGTGAATGAAAAATGGAATTAGATTATAATGGTGATAGTTTGAATTGTGACTAAATTCAAAGGAATGAAATAATTTAAAGTAATTTCTTTGCTAATAAAATAAATTTGAAATGGACTAAATGAATAAGCAAAGTGCAATAAAGTTTGTAAAATGGATTGGAATTTGATGGAATGAGAATCAAAGGAAATAAAATAAAATTGATATAAGAAGATAATGAAAATGTTGTGAAAGAACTTGAGCAACTTGGAAGAGAAAAACAAAATGATTATGAATAAGCTTTATTAAGCACTCTTGGATGAAATTTGTTACATAATAAAATTGAATTGCTAGTGAAATGGTATTAATTAATTATTGTGATAAATTAAGGATGTCTGGGTTGTAAATAATCCAGGATGAAATGAAATTAATATAAACCTGAATTGGTTAATGAAATAAAATTGCAAGGAAAATTTAATTTAACAATTGCATTGGAATAAAAATACTTGGCTTGTGAACTAGGCAAAATTGAATAAAATTAATATAAATCTAAGTTGAATTAATTTTAATGGTTATAAGCTTAAGTGGTGGTTATTTTGCTCGAATAACATGAAAATTGCATGTATTCGGAATTGAGTTGTTTAACAAGCAATTGAAATTGATTTTTGAATAAATTGATATGGATTGGAATAAAATTCAAAGAGCTTGTATATGGATGCAAGTGAATTGATTGAGGAAGCAAATAAAGATGGTTTTAAATTAATTAGATAAATGCAATCTAATTAAGTGATTTTGCATATGAATGAAAATGGATCATAAAAGAAATGCAAATGTTTCAAGTTTGAGATAAAATTTGATTGTAAATCAAATTGGGAATGTAAGTTAAGTAAAGAAATGCAAGTAAGGCATATGTACTCATATTGAATAGAAATGAATTGGTTGTAATAAATATGAATGGTATATAGTAAACTTGAATGTAAATCATTCAAGTGAAATAAATTGAAGTTGGTTTGGATGAAAGTAGAATGGGCTAAAATCTTAATAAATGAATTTGAGTATAAATGTAAGTGAGTTATAATAGAAATGCAAATGTAACAAATTGAAATGAAATTTGCTTGGTGAATCAATTCGAAATTGGGTAGAGTATGAATTGGAATAGCGAAACTTGTATGTAAATCCTTTATGTGAAATAACGTGGAGTTTGGCATTAGAAAAGGAACTTTGTATATGCTTTAAAATATGATTTACTTATGACCTCATGCATATGTTTGATTGGATTATGAAATGGATATGTTTGGCTTACATTTATATTGGAAATGTTGTTAAAACGTTCATATCTTTGAAAACTGATGAGTTTGTTGAGTAAGTACAGGTACGGGAGGCGATCGATAGAGTTGGAGCGCATATGTGCATTATAAATTAGCCGCTTGCTTTAAAAAAATTGCTCAAAAGGTACGCCTACGCAAATATAATTGGAAAATGATATATATATATTGTGATATATTTTGGTTTCCGACCGTGTGGGTCGATGTGTATATATTTATCTATATCGCGATATCGCAAAAGCTCCTCCGCGCAGGGGAGACTCTGCCAAAAATTTTCTGAAATTTGGGAGTTAGAAATTTAATTTGGGATTTTGGGAAAAATTTAATAACTTGGAAAGTTATTTTGAAATACATTAGAATTTGAAGCTTTAGAGTAAGTAAAACAAATGAATGTGGGATTGGCCTAAAGGATTTTGGAAAGTGAATATAAGCTTTTAACTAAGCAAATTGGATGAGTAAGTGAGTTTGAGCATAGTTTCTACCTTAGCAAATTTCGGAGACGAAATTTTTATAAGGGGGGAGGAATGTAACGACCCGGAATTTTGGATCGCTAAATTTGAACATTTAATTCACTTTAATTTTGGATCGCTAAAAATTTATTTAAGTTTATTTTGATTTAAATAATAATATGGGACCATTGGATGGAATTAATTGGCGATAGATTGAATTTGGGAATTTATATTAATTTAATAGTGGAATTTAGTAATATAATAATGCATATATTCAGATTTCGATTTAAAACTGAATCGAAATGATCTCTAATGTGATTATATATTTTATATGATTTATTATTAAGTTATTAAAAATTGTAAAGGTGAAATTTTAAGTGCTTTCGTCAATTTTGAGAAATCGCTCGATTTAATCGACGAGTGAAAATAGCCTTCTGGGGCACAGTCTCGGAATTCGACGAAACTAGTTCCATTGGATCCGTAATAGTTAGTTATTATCGGATTTCAATTTTCGTAGCAATCGGTGTTGTCGTTTGACCGTGGCAGCTCGAAACGCATAGAAATCGATTTAACCGATTCAATTTTAAGTTGATCGTTTTATGCCGTAACTCGCGTATACGATCAAATTAGCTTACGAAACCTATTCCATTGTGTCTGGAATGCATAGTTTGGAGGTCGTTTGCATAATCTGTTAAAAATCGATAATTTTATTAATTAAATAATATTAAAACTATTATATATATATATATATTAAATCTCTCTAAACCCTAGCCTAAACTCAGGCCGCCGCTCATATGCGTTTAATGGCCGAAAACCTCCCAAATTCATCTAAATTTTTCCGTCTAATCCATCGCATAATAGCAATATCTTCCAACATGAAAAGGGGAGAGCTCAGTGAGCTCGTGAGATCCAACGGTCAAGATCGTTGAAGGAGGAGTAGATTGACCGGAATTTTGGCTCGAAGGCCTGCCGTTCGAGTTCGACGTGTACGAGATGGAGATGACCGAGCGTGCCCGCGTTCTGGGCGAAGGTGGCTAGCGGCGAGGACGTCGCGGCGCCGGGTTCCGATCGTCGTCTCAGGATTTGTGGTGGATGCAATCTCAAATTCTAGTTCGAGAATGATGGGTTCGAGCATTCCTGAACGCGCGCGTAAGGGAGACAGAAGGAAACAGACGTGAGCTATTTTCCAGATCGTGCGCCCGTGATTTCTCATCGCATATCGAACGGTTAAGATGGTAGAAAATAATAATATTTGTTTTTAACTGTTATTGAAACTTTATAAATTCACATATGTCACATACGTTGTCAGATTCAGGCGAATCTGGAAACGTTGGAATCGCAGAGACGCGTACTACGAGATGGTGCAGTTCCGGATTCATTCCGGGAAAGTAGAAATTTGATTTAAATCGGACATCGTTCAGTTTAATTTAAATTTCGAACGCTCGCCGAAACCCAAGGTGAGTTAATCTCACTCACATCTGGAATGTTAGCTGGTTTAAGTAGTTAATATTTAAATGATTGTGTGATTGGTTGAAATGTTTATTTATATCAGCCTGGATTGATATATATATATATATATATATATATATATATATATATATATATATATATATTGTTGTGCTAACATTTGTGGATGCAGGGAAAACAGGTTGGAGGGATCCAACTGGATTGCTCACAATATAGTAATCATTTTTATAATTGATGGTGCCTGTTTATATATTGTGATTGATAAATTTGGAATTAAATTGTATTGTGATGTTGTTGGATAAACTATAAACTCAGAATGTTAAATTATAAAGAAAATAAATTGGGTTTTAAAAAGAAATCAAGAAATTGATAAATAAAGAATTTAAAGGAATATAAAAATTGGAATCTGTTTTGGATGAAAAGAAAAAAAAATGTAAATTGGTAAAATTGGGATTTTATTTAAGAAAATTGTAAATATGATTTTTCATTGAAGAATTCTACTAAATGTTTTATTTAAAAATGTTTTAAACCTATATTTTAAAAAAAATGAATTTCCGGGAAAGGGGAAAATGTGTTTGAACTTCGAAAGAAGTTATGTTAAGCATGGGATTGGGAATTTATGTTATTAAACATAAATTGAATTGAAAAAAATCGCCTGGATTTATATGAAGGATACTTTGGGATGTTTGAATGGTAATGTGTTTCCCAGGGAAAAACCAAGTTAGTGTTTTAAAAGATTTTATTTGATTAAAGGTTAAGGTTTTAAATTGTTTAAAGAGTATTTTTAAGAAAAGTTTATTTTGAAGAAGAAATTAATAAAATTTGTTTTACAACTATTTGTTTTAGGATATTGGTAAAGGCTGGTATTTTTCTTTTAAAAACTCCACTTTTAAATTTAGTTAACCAAACCCTTATTTAAATCGAGTTATATCTTATTTAATAATATTGTTTAAAATAGTTTTGAAATTTATATTTTGTGTAAATAAATAGAAGTAATCTACATATTTTAAAGTATATTAAGTATTTTAACTGTTTAAAAATCACATTTGAACTTGGTTATTCCAATGGGAATATATGGTAAAGGATTTACCTTGTAAAGGAAGAATATTGGGAAATTGTTTTCAAATGGGTTTGGAAATTTGAAAATATATCTTTTAAAGATATTTGAGGCAAATAAATAATGTGGGAAATTATTAATTTTGTGGTGGATGTTTTATGAATATAAATTGATAGTTAAATCACCAACTATCAATATTGGAGAAATGCGTTGATCGTTTCGAAGAGACCGGGATCGAGGTTTATTTCTCGAAAACCACTTCAATCCGGTTTGTACGTTCGTGGAAAAACGTGTTCGGAGTCGAAGATGGAGCAGTGAAGTGCAAGGGCTAGTTGCTACTAATCCAGAGGATATTTCCAAAATGGATGTAGTAGGAGTAGTGCCTTGGGTTTCGTTCGAACCCGGGACGGACTTGTATGGATGAATGCTTGCGAAACATAGTCAGGTGGACGATGGGCATTCTAAGGGATATATTCTAAAAAGGTAACGCTTAGCCCCAAGCCTCATCAAATGGGAATGACTGAAAATCAGGGGATATGCAGCAAGGCTTCATGGGTAGCCCCCACTGGAGAGTAAGGTCATCCCTGTCTAGATGTCCCTTTTTATTTCGGCTTAGTGGGCGGTTGCTGATCCCAACCGCGGGGTGATCTTATTCGGAACTGTCCAGTAAGGGATGGGTCTGGCCTTGTGTTGCAGGGGATCGTGAGTGGTCCTCGGTACGGTGATCTGGGCCCCGTACTGTGACAGGTGGTACCCAGTGCGTAGTCATTGTTGGAAATCCATTCTCCCTACGAGCCTTGTACGAGTGTTGTTTGTATTACCCACTTTTGTGGCTAGTAGCTGGAATTTAATCATGTAACAATTTCGGCTATTTTATAAGTATTTGTAAATAGACCCTATTATAATATCAGAGGATTTCTATAAAAAGTGTTTTAGCTATCGTAAGGTAAAAACCCGACATGTTTATTTGTGGCGTGGTCTTACGAGATGCTTTTGTTTCCAAAGGATTTTTGAAACTATAATAATCAATTTGGATGCATTATTATCAGCTGGTATTCCAGAATGACTCGGGTGTTATTTCATTATAATGCTCGGGTCAGACCGAGTATTATATGTACAGGACATGATGCTTTGGAGCAGTAGAGGAGCTGGAGTCCGAGACGTATTATATATATATATATTCCGCTGCTGTGATTACATGGTATGTCTGATTGGTTATTGATGATGTATGAGATACTCTGATGATGTGGTGTATAAAACTGATATAGTTTTCATTTTTTGTAAAGATCTATTATTTACTATTATATTTTATTCCGCTGCGACTGTGAGATTCTGATATTGTTTAGTTTCTTCTTCTTCTATCTCTTCTTCTTTAACCCTAATGGTTCGTAATCCTGTGCCACTTGAGTTAATAGAGGTAGAATGGTGTTGATTCAAGGGGTACGGATTTGCTGGCTGTTACACTAAGTGTGAAAAGTGATTTGAAATTTTTTTCAAAAAGATTGGAAGGTGAAAAGTTATTTGAATTTTTTTTTCAAATGGTTGAAGTGTTAAAATTAGACCTTGCAAAGATATTTTGAAAGTTAATAATTGGGGGAGAATTATTTAAAATATGGTGATTGTTGTGAATATTGATTGATAGTTAAATAACCGACTATCAATATTAGCCTTTAAGTGGCATTTGAATTTCGATGTGACCGGGGGTCAAATTCCAAATGGATATTCGAAAACCACATCGAATCTTTGTGATGGATCTTTTATTTGAAAGATCAAAGTGGAAAATTTATTATGATTTGTTTGAAATCTAATTGTAACACTTATTTTAAAATAAGCGCTCGTTATTCGGATTAGCCGGTTGAGGACTTCGTGTCATAACACTAATTCCGAATAATGATACGACGAAAGGTTGCAATTGAAGATGGTGTTGAAGAATGGGTATTTTCGAAAATGAAAGGATTATCTGTCGAATGTCTCTGCAACGGGTTGCTTCGGTATAGAGATTTTATCACCCTTTGTGATGGAGATTCCGGACGTGACTAGTAAATATCCGAATTGCAAGGGATTCATTGGAAGTGCATTTGGTTCCGTTCGATCCTGGAACGGACTTGTATGGATGTGTGTATGACATTACACTTTGAGATATAAAGCTGGTTTCTATCAAATGCATTTCTGTTGGTGGCGGAGAATTTATTCTCTTAGCTTAACACCCTTGTAACGACCCAGAATTTTTAGAAATTAAAATTTGAATATTTAATTTATTTTAAATATTAATAAGTGAATTTATAAGTCAAATAAATTTTTATTTGAATTATTGGATTTAATTGGATAATTTAATCGATAATTTAATACGTTAAATTATGGAAATAATTGAAAATTGAGTTAAATATGATTGAAAATGATTTGTAAAAATTTATTTTATCATGTTGAAGTTAGAATGATATTTTAGAACTTTTAAAATCGAATTAAAAGTTAATTTGTGAAAATTGAATATTTTAATATTTAAATCGACTAGTAAAAATAGTCAATTTTTGAACAGTCTCAGAATTGAACGAAACTAGTTCCATTGGATCCGTAATAGTTAGTTATTACCGGATTTCAATTTTCGTATCAATCGGAGTTATCGTTTGATCGTGGCAGCTCGAAACGCATCGATTTATTTTTAATTTTAATTTGGCGAGTTAAAATAGCCATTTTTCAAAAAGTCTCGGATTTCGACGAAACCAGTTTCATCGGATCCGTAATGTGATATTAATGTACGGTTTCAAATTTCAAGTCAATTGTATTTACCGTTTGTCCGGTACAAATTAAAACGCCTAGAAAATCGCTTAAATCGGTTTAATTCAAATTGAACGTTTGTAGCCATAACTCGCACAGATGTCCGAATTAGCTTTCGAAACCTGTTCCATTGTGTCCGGAACGCGGGGTAAACCCTAGGAACGTCAGTTTCGGCGCGTAAATCGGAGTTCGGAATTTCCGGATGAATAGTGTTCGAATTTTTCCTATAAATATACCCCCTACCCTTCATAAATAAATAAAAAATATCTCTAATTCCTAAACCCTAGCCGACATATACAGAACCAAGGGCTGAAAATTTGCCAACCATCTTCCCCTCAAATCTCCAAATCCGTTCATCGATTCCAGAAATCTCCAACTACAAAAGTATAGAGCTCGATGAGATCTTGGATTTCAACGGTTATGATCGTCAATGGCTTCACGGATCATCGGCAAATTTGGTTTGAAGGTGGCCGGCTGCGCATGTTTTTCGATGGGGAATAGATGGCCGAGCTTGACATGGTGGTGGCCGTGGGTAGCTTGTGTTACGAGCTACGTGATGGAACTCTCTGATCGTGTTCAAGCTCGACGTGGAGGTGGTGATATTTAGCCCTAAATTTGAATGGTGGGTTCGGCTATAGCCTGTAGTCGTGCGCACGAAGGAGGGAGAAGGGGGAGGTTGCGTCCTAGGGTCCATATGGGAGAAAGCAAAATCCAACGGCCTGGGTTAGTTTAGGTTAAAAAAAAAAATTGATTTATGTTGTAATTAAGTTATAAAATCGTGTACAATCGTTAAAAATTCATAACTTTTTCATACGAGGTCGAAAAAATGCAAACTCAGTTGCGTTGGAATCGTATGGACGAGCACTACGCAATGGAGTTGGTTTGGAGTCGTTTGGAGTTAGTGAGAATTTTGGGTAAAATTAAACGTCCGTTTAATTTTATTCGAAATAAATCGCTAAAACGGAATTTAAAATCAAGGTGAGAACTTCTCACTCAATCGAATCAGTTTCGATTTTATTTTAAATAGATAGATTTAAAATATTTGAATGCATGTTTGAATGTTGATTGATATCTATTGATTGTTAAAATAGACATTATGCGCCGTTAGTAAGCGGATGTTATTTATTAAAAACATATACCGCGAATATTTCATAAACAGTGAAATTGGTATTATATATAATATCAATATATATATATTGGCATATGTATATATTGCAGTTGATTGATTTCCCGTATTTTTTAGCGATGAGACCCTATTACGCCGTTATTAAGCGGATAATATTTAATAAGAACATGTACCGCGATAATTTCGTACTGGAGCGAAATTGGTATTGTGCTAATGTTTGTGGATGCAGGAAAACAGGTTGGAGGGATCCAACTGGATTCCTCAACAGTATTTATTTGATTTCAGATATTTTGATATTTGATGGATTTTCATATCGATATATGATATCGTTGTAGTCGTGATTGACTATTTGGTGTGTAGCATCATTGGACCAAATTTTGGGATTTTAAAATGATTTTTAAAGTGATTTTTGAGAATATACTATATTTTGGAATTGATCCATTATAAATAAATAAACGTTATAATTTTTAAAGTTATAAAAATTATGATTTTGAGAAATATAGTTAAAAACTGATTTTTGAGAATATGATGCTAATGATTTTATAAAATAGTTAAATCGGAATTTTTGAATTTATTATGAAAAGTTGAAATATAGGATTTATAAAATTTAATTTTTTTTATGAATCAAAAGGATGAAGTTTTTAAAGGAATTTGAAGACGTTTTAAAATATTAATATGAATTGATTTATATAAGGGATTTATAAATGGATATTTGTAAATTGAAATATGGACATTATAAAACGAGTTTTTATAAGTGTTTGAATGAAGTGAAAATGAATTTCATAATTGAATGGAATTTATAGAATTTTATACGGTGAAGTTATAAATGGAATTTTATAAGCAGTAGGTTTATAAAATTTATTAAGTTATTAAAATAATGATTTTGGATAAATGAATGAATCTTATAAGTTATAAGATTTATAATTTGGGAAGTTAAAAAGAACGATTTTGTAAAATAATCGTTTTATAAGTATTTAACTTATAATGTGAATTTTTAGTTTATAATTGAGTTATAAACTGGAATAGGTTAATAAAAGAATTTATAAAAAGGAAGTTTTTATAAATAAATAGAAATGGAATTTATAAACGTTGTTTTATAAATTCGCAAACAACTTATTTTGATAAGTTAATTGTTGAAACTTATTAATGGAGTTATATTCACATTTTTGAATAGTGAATAAATCCTTTGAATTAAAATGAATAAAAGGATGAAATTGTTAATGAAGTATATTCACGTTTTTGAATAGTGAATAATATGTTAAAGAAATTGTTTTGAATGTGATATTTGAAATAGAATTAAAACGATCTAACGATGTTTTAAAATGTGTTGAGATTCGAAACCATAGATTTCAACATTAATTGTTGAAATAAACGTTTTCGAGAAATAAAAGGAAATGGTGGACTATAACACTGTTGTTATAGTAAATGATTTCCGAAAGGAAATGTTTTGTATAGTATTGGGATTTATATATCTATTTAATTTCGAATCCCTATACTAGTGAATTTGGGTTGTCGTAACGATGTTTTACGTAACATTCGTTTTGGCCCAAATAAATATGTTTAAGAGAATGATTTCCTTAAAGAATGAAATATATACTTATTTTTGATTTAAGTATATTGAATATTTTCCAAGTGTTGAAAATAAATAAAATTTGTGAATTACTTATGAATAAATAAGTATGGAAATGTTTTCCAATATGAAGTGAATATTTTGAGGATTTATCTTTTTGAAGATAAATTGAAAATGGATAATTGAAAACGTATATCAATAGATATTGTGAAATGTAAATTCACTATTGAATTTATAAAAAAAAGTAGAATTGGTTTAAAAATAAATATTGATGTATTTTTGAAGTGTTGAAAATTATATATCTAGTGAATATATTTTGGAAAATTATTTGGAATCTGGTGATGTGTGCATGTCAATGATAGTTCAATAACCGACTATCAATATTTCCCTTTGAATGGGTAATTGATGTGATTTGTTTGAATGTGAATGCCACACTTATTTTTAAATAAGCGCTCACTATTCGGGTTAACCGGGAAAGGACCATGGGGTCGTATAACCCATTCCGAATATGTGATACGTCGTTTTGAATTGCATTTGAAGATCGGTGTTGAAGACCCGGTATTTGCGAGAGCGATAGGATGACCTGTCGATTTACTCTGCACCGAGTAGCTACGGTATAGAGTTCTCCATATGTGATGGTGAATCCGATCAGGATTGTGAATATCCGGATTGCAAGGACTTCTTTGTAAGTGCCTTCGGTTTTGTTCGATCCCGGAACAGACTTGTATGGATTGTGTGTCTGACATTACAAGTCGAGATATAAAGCCGATTTCTTTCAAATATATTTCTGTTGGTGGCGGAGAATTTATTCTTTTAGCTTAACACCCTTCTCTGAGACGTACGAGCTCAGAGGTTATGTAGTTGAATGTTATCAGCAATATATTCCCAATTTGGTGATGTGACATGCTGAGTGTTGCTGAAATGATCATTGTGTTGATTATTGTGATAGGATCGTTTATTTGATCGTCTATCTTGGTGATCATTGTGTTGATCATTTGTTGACCCAAAGCATGGCTTTTGTATAAAGTATGTTTTTGTGGACGTGACTTCGTCGAACCTCACACCCCGGAAATGGTCAAAACAGGAAAGATGCAGCAAGGTTATGAGGGGTAGCACCCTTTAGGGTATGTACATTTCCTTCTGGATAGAGGTGGTATCATGGTATGGAGCCCAGATATTTAACCTATGTGGTTACTACGAATTTATTACTTTGTGGTTGTTGGCTTTCGGGATCCCGTGAGAAAGGTCGTTTACGATCGGGGAATGGCGTGCTCGTGTCAGTAGTTACCCAGTTAGGGGTAACCCGGCCTTGTGTTGGCAGAGTTCCGGTTTGGTTCTCGGGGATGTCTTTCAAGAGGCATTCTCATGTGGCAATGGGAAGTTTCTTGGCCTGACCATTTGTTGGAAATCCAAAGAAACAATACGTGACTTGTACGGTTTTAGTTGTAGAACCTGCCATCTAATATGGTAGCTATTAGTAGGCATAATATAATGGTACCTATGCTGGCTAAGATTTATATTCTACTTTCGAAATGAATTTCTTCTACACTATGCACTAATAATAATATCAAAATTGATTTGATTTTAAATGCGTATCAAGCATGTTTGACTATCATAAGGAGAAATCTTCTCCAAGTCTGCGTTTGCATTGTGTGTGTGGCAGGAGGTCTTATGGTAGTCTCATTTTTAAAAGCATTGCGAATTGAATTTAAAAATATCTCTCTATTTTGATTTTAAAGATAAACAAACTGTTTTGAGTTCTCACACCAGTCACATGACTGACTTGGAGTTTATTGTTTTCCTTCCTAAACTCTGGGTGCCCACCAATTTCCACACGGGCAGTCAAGAGTTAAGGTTTATCAGGATATTCTGGATATTCTGGAGTTGCTGGAGGCAAGATGGATGGCATGGCGTATTACTTATATAGTATTTCTTTTTCCGCTGCACTGTTTGATGTTGTATGTTGTTGTTGTACACTCTGATGATATGATGTAATGAAAAGTGATGTAATGTAATAATTGATATAGTTCTTTGTTTAAAGATTATTCATTTATTATTATATGTTGTTCCGCTGCGAATTGTGAGATTCTGATGTGATTCTGTTGTTTTCTGTTCCGTTCTATTTTAAAATCATGTTCTATTTTTCTTTCCCCTTCTATGTTCTCTATTTCACTTTTTCTTCTATTTTAAGATTTTCTATCTTCTTTTCTGTTTTCTATTCTCTCTAATTCCTATCTTCTATTTTCTCTTCCCTCTATCTTCTACCTTTTTCTCTCTTTTTCTTTTCTTAAATTCTTTTTAAAAAAAAACCCTATAACTATTCGGTTTTTCGGCAACGAAAATCCGCGTTCTTTACATTTGGTATCAGAGCTTATGGTTAAGCGACAACCATGGTTCTGTTGGGTATAATTCATTAGAGATAGAGTCAGCAGTACCCTAGAATGAATTTGAGTGTAATAATAGATATGAGAGCGTATTTGTTAGTGAATATAAATTGTTTTATATTGTGTTGACTTATCGGTTGATTGTTTATAGATTTCGGTCGATGTAGTCTGGCTAACTATCGTAGAAAGGGGTTTCTAAACTCTTAAACAAGATAATCCGACATAATATTGTTTTAAATTGGGTAAATGAAATAATTTTACCTTGAGTATATTTTATATATAAAGAAATAATTTTTCAGAATTATTAAAGTGTATATAAGTTGATTGTTTAGTTGTTTGAATAATCTAAATAAAAGAATTATTGTATAAGCAAATGAATTATAAGAGTTAAATTATAATTAAAGTGATTTACAATTGTGAAATAAAACTTATATATGTAAGAAGTGAAACTAATGGATATATATATAAATGTGAGTTGAAATAAAAAAATGAATTTAAAGTTAAATGGAAATTTACTTTAGAAATGGAAATATAACTTAAGTGATATGGAATGAAGTTGATATTAGTATCAAAGTAAATTAATAAAATTAAGTGATAAATGTGAACTTGAGTTATATAAATGAAATTCAACTTTGAAATTGAATTGAATTAATGGATTAAATGTAAATCAATTAAATGTAAATTTAAGTTGATGTGAAATATGAATTTAAGTGTTAATTCATTAAAATCTAATGATATTAGAAAGTTGAATAATTGAATGAAAATCAATTAAATTAAACCAATTGTAAGCAAAGGAATTTGGTTGTAATTAATATACATTGATTGTTATATGATTGTTAGTTGATTGTATATAATTCATTAAGTGTTAATGAAATTGATTTAATAAAATTGGAAGCTAAAGTAATTGAAATTCAATTGGAAGTTAAGTGAAACTTAAATAAAATTGAATTTGATTTGGAAGTGAACCAACTTGAATATGAATTCGTGAATGTAAACTAAGTGAAAATGAATGTTAGTAAATTCCAACATTAATGAATCAAATATGATTAAATTGAAAACTCAATTCATTGAATATTAATGAGAATATAAATGAATATTGATTTGGTTATGGATGATAGTTGGTTGATGTTTGCATTTGTTGTTTTGTTTCATTTGCTATGTTGACATATATAGTTATTATGTTACTATATGTTGTATATTGATACTATTGTCATATATGCATGTTCTCATGTTGTTTGTTGAGTGATTAGTAGGTGCGGATCACGTTTGCTTCGCATTTGGAGCTCGCTTTTGCGCTATATTAGCCATATATGCTTGCTAATAAAATATAAGGTACATATCTCGGATTAAATATCGTACTTTTACACTTTTTTCCCTTCGGGATGCCTCATTACTTGATAAGATGTATATTTGTGATATATATACTGTCATTTTTTTTTTCGGATTGAGCCGCGCAAAGGAGACTATAGCGAATTTTTCCGAAAATTTAAGGCGTTAGAAAATTTTTGAGAAAATTGGAAAATTTTGAAAACTTTAACTTTGATTTTGAATTGAAAGTTAAATGATATAGATTGTTTTTGAAAAAGATAACTAAGTATGATTTGAAAACTTAGTAAAGTTATTATAAGAAGTTTAATTATGGATTTATGGAAAATTAATAAATTCTATAACTTTTCTTACTAGTTAATTTCGGGACGAAATTCTTTTAAGTAGGGAAGATTGTAACGACCCAGAATTTTTAGAAATTAAAATTTGAATATTTAATTTATTTTAAATATTAATAAGTGAATTTATAAGTCAAATAAATTTTTATTTGAATTATTGGATTTAATTGGATAATTTAATCGATAATTTAATACGTTAAATTATGGAAATAATTGAAAATTGAGTTAAATATGATTGAAAATGATTTGTAAAAATTTATTTTATCACGTTGAAGTTAGAATGATATTTTAGAACTTTTAAAATCGAATTAAAAGTTAATTTGTGAAAATTGAATATTTTAATATTTAAATCGACTAGTAAAAATAGTCAATTTTTGAACAGTCTCAGAATTGAATGAAACCAGTTCCATTGGATCCGTAATAGTTAGTTATTACCGGATTTCAATTTTCGTATCAATCGGAGTTATCGTTTGATCGTGGCAGCTCGAAACGCATCGATTTATTTTTAATTTTAATTTGGCGAGTTAAAATAGCCATTTTTCAAAAAGTCTCGGATTTCGACGAAACTAGTTTCATCGGATCCGTAATGTGATATTATTGTATGGTTTCAAATTTCAAGTCAATTGGATTTACCGTTTGTCCGGTACAAATTAAAACGCCTAGAAAATCGCTTAAATCTGTTTAATTCAAATTGAACGTTTGTAGCCATAACTCGCACAGATGTCCGAATTAGCTTTCGAAACCTGTTCCATTGTGTCCGGAACGCGGGGTAAACCCTAGGAACGTCAGTTTCGGCGCGTAAATCGGAGTTCGGAATTTCCGGATGAATAGTGTTCGAATTTTTCCTATAAATATACCCCCTACCCTTCATAAATAAATAAAAAAAATATCTCTAATTCCTAAACCCTAGCCGCCATATACAGAACCAAGGGCTGAAAATTTGCCAACCATCTTCCCCTCAAATCTCCAAATCCGTTCATCGATTCCAGAAATCTCCAACTACAAAAGTATAGAGCTCGATGAGATCTTGGATTTCAACGGTTATGATCGTCAATGGCTTCACGGATCATCGGCAAATTTGGTTTGAAGGGGGCCGGCTGCGCACGTTTTTCGAGGGGGAATAGGTGGCCGAGCTTGACATGGTGGTGGCCGTGGGTAGCTTGTGTTACGAGCTACGTGATGGAACTCTCTGATCGTGTTCAAGCTCGACGTGGAGGTGGTGATATTTAGCCCTAAATTTGAATGGTGGGTTCGGCTATAGCCTGTAGCCATGCGCACGAAGGAGGGAGAAGGGGGAGGTTGCGTCCTAGGGTCCAGATGGGAGCAAGCAAAATCCAACGGCCTGGGTTAGTTTAGGTTAAAAAAAAAATTGATTTATGTTGTAATTAAGTTATAAAATCGTGTACAATCTTTAAAAATTCATAACTTTTTCATACGAGGTCGAAAAAATGCAAACTCAGTTGCGTTGGAATCGTATGGACGAGCACTACGCAATGGAGTTGGTTTGGAATCATTTGGAGATAGTGAGAATTTTGGGTAAAATTAAACGTCCGTTTAATTTTATTCGAAATAAATCGCTAAAACGGAATTTAAAATCAAGGTGAGAACTTCTCACTCAATCGAATCAATTTCGATTTTATTTTAAATAGATAGATTTAAAATATTTGAATGCATGTTTGAATGTTGATTGGTATCTATTGATTGTTAAAATAGACATTATGCGCCGTTAGTAAGCGGATGTTATTTATTAAAAACATATACCGCGAATATTTCATAAACAGTGAAATTGGTATTATATATAATATCAATATATATATATTGGCATATGTATATATTGCAGTTGATTGATTTCCCGTATTTTTTAGCGGATGAGACCCTATTACGCCGTTATTAAGCGGATAATATTTAATAAGAACATGTACCGCGATAATTTCGTACTGGAGCGAAATTGGTATTGTGCTAATGTTTGTGGATGCAGGAAAACAGGTTGGAGGGATCCAACTGGATTCCTCAACAGTATTTATTTGATTTCAGATATTTTGATATTTGATGGATTTTCATATCGATATATGATATCGTTGTAGTCGTGATTGACTATTTGGTGTGTAGCATCATTGGACTAAATTTTGGGATTTTAAAATGATTTTTAAAGTGATTTTTGAGAATATACTATATTTTGGAATTGATCCATTATAAATAAATAAACGTTATAATTTTTAAAGTTATAAAAATTATGATTTTGAGAAATATAGTTAAAAACTGATTTTTGAGAATATGATGCTAATGATTTTATAAAATAGTTAAATCGGAATTTTTGAATTTATTATGAAAAGTTGAAATATAGGATTTATAAAATTTAATTTTTTTTATGAATCAAAAGGATGAAGTTTTTAAAGGAATTTGAAGACGTTTTAAAATATTAATATGAATTGATTTATATAAGGGATTTATAAATGGATATTTGTAAATTGAAATATGGACATTATAAAATGAGTTTTTATAAGTGTTTGAATGAAGTGAAAATGAATTTCATAATTGAATGGAATTTATAGAATTTTATACGGTGAAGTTATAAATGGAATTTTATAAGCAGTAGGTTTATAAAATTTATTAAGTTATTAAAATAATGATTTTGGATAAATGAATGAATCTTATAAATTATAAGATTTATAATTTGGGAAGTTAAAAAGAACGATTTTGTAAAATAATCGTTTTATAAGTATTTAACTTATAATGTGAATTTTTAGTTTATAATTGAGTTATAAACTGGAATAGGTTAATAAAAGAATTTATAAAAAGGAAGTTTTTATAAATAAATAGAAATGGAATTTATAAACGTTGTTTTATAAATTCGCAAACAACTTATTTTGATAAGTTAATTGTTGAAACTTATTAATGGAGTTATATTCACATTTTTGAATAGTGAATAAATCCTTTGAATTAAAATGAATAAAAGGATGAAATTGTTAATGAAGTATATTCACGTTTTTGAATAGTGAATAATATGTTAAAGAAATTGTTTTGAATGTGATATTTGAAATAGAATTAAAACGATCTAACGATGTTTTAAAATGTGTTGAGATTCGAAACCATAGATTTCAACATTAATTGTTGAAATAAACGTTTTCGAGAAATAAAAGGAAATGGTGGACTATAACACTATTGTTATAGTAAATGATTTCCGAAAGGAAATGTTTTGTATAGTATTGGGATTTATATATCTATTTAATTTCGAATCCCTATACTAGTGAATTTGGGTTGTCGTAACGATGTTTTACGTAACATTCGTTTTGGCCCAAATAAATATGTTTAAGAGAATGATTTCCTTAAAGAATGAAATATATACTTATTTTTGATTTAAGTATATTGAATATTTTCCAAGTGTTGAAAATAAATAAAATTTGTGAATTACTTATGAATAAATAAGTATGGAAATGTTTTCCAATATAAAGTGAATATTTTGAGGATTTATCTTTTTGAAGATAAATTGAAAATGGATAATTGAAAACGTATATCAATAGATATTGCGAAATGTAAATTCACTATTGAATTTATAAAAAAAAGTAGAATTGGTTTAAAAATAAATATTGATGTATTTTTGAAGTGTTGAAAATTATATATCTAGTGAATATATTTTGGAAAATAAATAATTTGGAAAATTATTTGGAATCTGGTGATGTGTGCATGTCAATGATAGTTCAATAACCGACTATCAATATTTCCCTTTGAATGGGTAATTGATGTGATTTGTTTGAATGTGAATGCCACACTTATTTTTAAATAAGCGCTCACTATTCGGGTTAACCGGGAAAGGACCATGGGGTCGTATAACCCATTCCGAATATGTGATATGTCGTTGTGAATTGCATTTGAAGATCGGTGTTGAAGACCCGGTATTTGCGAGAGCGATAGGATGACCTGTCGATTTACTCTGCACCGAGTAGCTACGGTATAGAGTTCTCCATATGTGATGGTGAATCCGATCAGGATTGTGAATATCCGGATTGCAAGGACTTCTTTGTAAGTGCCTTCGGTTTTGTTCGATCCCGGAACAGACTTGTATGGATTGTGTGTCTGACATTACAAGTCGAGATATAAAGCCGATTTCTTTCAAATATATTTCTGTTGGTGGCGGAGAATTTATTCTTTTAGCTTAACACCCTTCTCTGAGACGTACGAGCTCAGAGGTTATGTAGTTGAATGTTATCAGCAATATATTCCCAATTTGGTAATGTGACATGCTGAGTGTTGCTGAAATGATCATTGTGTTGATTATTGTGATAGGATCGTTTATTAGATCGTCTATCTTGATGATCATTGTGTTGATCATTTGTTGACCCAAAGCATGGCTTTTGTATAAAGTATGTTTTTGTGGACGTGACTTCGTCGAACCTCACACCCCGGAAATGGTCAAAACAGGAAAGATGCAGCAAGGTTATGAGGGGTAGCACCCTTTAGGGTATGTACATTTCCTTCTGGATAGAGGTGGTATCATGGTATGGAGCCCAGATATTTAACCTATGTGGTTACTACGAATTTATTACTTTGTGGTTGTTGGCTTTCGGGATCCCGTGAGAAAGGTCGTTTACGATCGGGGAATGGCGTGCTCGTGTCAGTAGTTACCCAGTTAGGGGTAACCCGGCCTTGTGTTGGCAGAGTTCCGGTTTGGTTCTCGGGGATGTCTTTCCAGAGGCATTCTCATGTGGCAATGGGAAGTTCCTTGGCCTGACCATTTGTTGGAAATCCAAAGAAACAATACGTGACTTGTACGGTTTTAGTTGTAGAACCTGCCATCTAATATGGTAGCTATTAGTAGGCATAATATAATGGTACCTATGCTGGCTAAGATTTATATTCTACTTTCGAAATGAATTTCTTCTACACTATGCACTAATAATAATATCAAAATTGATTTGATTTTAAATGCGTATCAAGCATGTTTGACTATCATAAGGAGAAATCTTCTCCAAGTCTGCGTTTGCATTGTGTGTGCGGCAGGAGGTCTTATGGTAGTCTTATTTTTAAAAGCATTGCGAATTGAATTTAAAAATATCTCTCTATTTTGATTTTAAAGATAAACAAACTGTTTTGAGTTCTCACACCAGTCACATGACTGACTTGGAGTTTATTGTTTTCCTTCCTAAACTCTGGGTGCCCACCAATTTCCACACGGGCGGTCAAGAGTTAAGGTTTATCAGGATATTCTGGATATTCTGGAGTTGCTGGAGGCAAGATGGATGGCATGGCGTATTACTTATATAGTATTTCTTTTTCCGCTGCACTGTTTGATGTTGTATGTTGTTGTTGTACACTCTGATGATATGATGTAATGAAAAGTGATGTAATGTAATAACTGATATAGTTCTTTGTTTAAAGATTATTCATTTATTATTATATGTTGTTCCGCTGCGAATTGTGAGATTCTGATGTGATTCTGTTGTTTTCTGTTCCGTTCTATTTTAAAATCATGTTCTATTTTTCTTTCCCCTTCTATGTTCTCTATTTCACTTTTTCTTCTATTTTAAGATTTTCTATCTTCTTTTCTGTTTTCTATTCTCTCTAATTCCTATCTTCTATTTTCTCTTCCCTCTATCTTCTACCTTTTTCTCTCTTTTTCTTTTCTTAAATTCTTTAAAAAAAAAACCCATAACTATTCGGTTTTTCGGCAACGAAAATCCGCGTTCTTTACAACCCTTCTCTGTGACGTACGAGTTCAGAGGTTATGTAGTTGATGGTTACTAGTGATATACTCCCAATTAGGTAATATGGCATACGAAGTGCTTCCGATCATTTGTTGATCGAAGCAAGGCTTTGTGAAAAGCGTAACTTTGTGGACTAGACTTCGTCAGACCTCACACCCCGGAAATGGTCGAAACAGGAAGGATGCGGCAGAGTTTTTTGGAAGAAGCACCCCCTGAGGGTGTGTCATTTCCTTCTGGAAAAGGGTAATATCATGGTATGGAACCCAGATATTTTACATATATTGTTGCTGCAAATTTATTACTTTGTGGTTGCTGTTTTGTGGTTGAGCATCCTCGAATAATGGTCGCAAACGACCGGGGGATGGCATACTCGTGTAATAGTTACCTAGTTACAGTGGTAACCCAACCTTGTGTTGGCAGAGAGCTGGTTAAGTTCTTGAGGCATCCCTCCAGAGGCCTACCCATGTGGTAATAGAAAGTTCCTTAGCCTGACCATTTGTTGGAAATCCAAAGAAACAATACGAGCCCTTTAAGATTGTGATCGTATAACCTGCCTCCTCAGGAGGTAGCTATAATATAATGGTATCTATGGTGGCTAAGATTAATATTATAATTTCGAAAGGTTTTCTGCACTATGCGCTAATAATAATATTATCAAAAAGGATTTTGCGTATCAAGCATGTTTGATTATCATAAGGAGAAATCTCCTCCAATTATGTGCTTGCATTGTGTGTGTGCGGGGAGCCTTATGGTAGTTTCATTTTCCAAAAGCACAGCGGATTTCTTTTTATTTTCTTTATGAAAATAAATATTTTTAAGATCTCACACCAGTCCCATGACTGACCTGGAGTTTATTGTTCCCTTTCTAAACTCTGGATGCCCATAATTTCCACATGGGCAGCCTAGAGTCAGGTTATCATTATTTTGGAGCGAAGTCAAGAATTTGCTATGGAGATCTGGAATTCAAGCTGGATGGCAAGACGTATCACTTATACAATATAGTGTCCATCGCGTTTGGGTTGGTGCAAGTCAAGTTTTCATGTAAGCAAGTTCTAATGAATGCCAATGTTGTGTTTGGTGTTGTTGTAAACTCTGATAATGTGATGTATGTAAAACTGATATAGTTCTTTGTTTCAAAGATATTCATTTATCTATTATATGTTGTTCCGTTGCAAAATATGAGATTTTTTTGTTGTTTCTGTTTCTTCTTCCATCTTCTTCTTCTTTAACCCTAACAGTTCGATTTTTCGGTATTCGATTGTGCAGCATTTGATACAGTGGTCGTACTGATGTCGATTTTCGGGCGCCAAAAAATTGGGTCGTTACATCAGTGTTGCTATCTCTGGGCAATGCAAGAAACTTGAGTCTGGAGTTCCTTTGCATTTCCTATCTCTAGGCAACGCGAGAAACTTGAATATGGTGTTCCTCGGCTTTGCTTATCTCTTGACAACACAAGAAACTTGAATGTAGAGTCCTCGGTGTTGCCTATCTCTGGGCAACGTGAGAAACTTAAATTTGGGGTTTTTCGATGTCGCCTATTTTCGGGAAATGCAAGAAATTTGAGTTCGTGACCATCCTGTTGCAGCCAAGGCGGCATCATTTTTTTAAAGGCCAAGATCGGGTTTCGTCGGTCCAACAGTTTGAGTTGGTTTACTTCTGCCTGCTTGTCGAGTAATTATTATAAACACGGTTTGGATGATTTTAAAAGGGAAACTTTATTAAGAAAAGCATGGCAGATTCTTTGCCTATGTATAATGCCAACGGCATTTCCGTAATGGCTTATTTGCTAAAAATTAGAAATAAAGTTGCTTTTAAATGAAATATCGGTAGAGTGATTTGCTGATCTAGGCTTTGGGAATCGCAATACCATCGACGGTCGTCAGCTTGAAGATTTCGTCACCAAGCTTTTGATGAATGACAAATGGTCCCTCCCAATCTAGTCAGGAGGCTCCCAAGATAGGGTAAACTTGCTTGAGCACGAGATCGCCGACTTCGAAGGTTTGACTATGAACATGGAGTTAAAGTATCATGCGACCCTCTTTTGGTGGGCAGCGATTCTCAACTCTACTTCCTCTCTCTTTTCTTTGACCATGTCTAGCGATTCGAGTATGAGTTTCTCATTTTGTTTTTGGTCAAAATTCAACCTTCGGTGAGAGGAGACTTCTAGTTCGACGGGAATCATCGCCTCTGAACCATACGCTAATACAAACGGGTGTGGCCGGTTGCAGCTTTGTGCGTTGTTCTATATGCCCATAGTACGAGTGAAAGCTCATCAACCTAGTTCCCCATTTCTTTTGTCGATCGCTTTTTGATAGTGGATTTGATGATCTTGTTTATTGCCTCCACTTGCCCGTTTGTCTGCGACTGAGCTACTGCGGAAAAGCACTTCTTAATCTGGAAGCGCTGGTAGAAGTCTTTGAACTCGGTGCTTTCGAACTGCGTTTCATTGTCAGTGATGATTTTTTACGGCACGTCAAACCTGCAAATGATGTTTTTAGTAACGAAGTTAATAACTTTATTTTTGGTTATGGTGGCTAGCGGATCCGCTTTGGCCCATTTCGTGAAATAATCTACAGCCGAAATAGCATATTTGGCACCTCATTTTGCCATCGGAAGGACAACAGCCAAATCGATCCCCTATATCATGAATGGCCATGGGCTATGAAAGTGTACTACGGATCGTGCAATATAGTTATATAATAATGCAGAGTATAGAAATAATAGCAATGTAGTTAATAGTGCGGAATATAAAAGTAGTATAATAATAAAAATAACACCAGAGATTTTTATACTGGTCCGGAGCACCATCATACGTCCAGTCCCAGACTCCTTTTGGAATTTCACTAAAACAACAATGCTCACTTAAACCCGAAGGAATAGGTATACACAGTCTAAGCAGCAGAACAGACACCTGAGCACCGAAACAGGATTTTTGCCTCAGCGGCAGAAGAGAACTTCACTAATACAAAAGAATATCTGACACTGTGTGTTCTTGATAACACCGATTTGTCTCTGATAGTACATACCTCCTATAATCAAATCCTCAAGTATATGAAGTGTATGTGAAGATATGAAGAGAAGGTAATGCTAATAATCGAAGATTATAAAAGTTTATTTGAAGATTCAAAGTAGTAAAATGTTTGTTCGCTGTTTGAATGTAACTATGAGAGCACAATAAGAATATTAGAGAGTTAGAATGATTTTCGGTGAATGTGAAGTGTTTGGGAACATGTATTTGTAGAAGTCAGAGAGCTATTGACATTAGTGAAGAGTTCTGACCAAAAGGAGCATCCATTTCTGTTCAGAGAAGGATCGCAACCTTTCGCAGAATGGAGATGTCTATTCAAAATATGACAGTTGGGTTCAGGTCAGTCGACTGGTCGTTTTTGGTCAGTCGACTGAATATGCAACAAAGTAAAAAAAAAATAAGCAGTGCATACTCGTGTTTGTACACCAGTCATCGACTGGTTGTGTATAGCCAGTCGACTGTCTGTAGTGTTTTAACACATTTAGCTCTGTTTTGATTAAAAAATTAGAATAATGAAGTACGGACTACTTGAGCATAGATTTTAACAGTTTCTAAGATTTGAATATAAGTAATAAACAGTGATAACATAGATTCAAAGTCTTAATATCACCATAGTCCTTTGATTGCCTCTTTTTGTTGTGATTTGATCGTGCATTCTCTTGTTCTTCTAAATTGATTTGTCATGAATCAAAACTAGTGATTCAACATTCTTTCCCTTGTTGATTGATGACAACCTGTACATAATAAACCTAGAGAACACATATAAAAACTCCCCCTGAATATATGACACTTCTTGTACCTGCATTAAAATGGTTAGTACACCTTTTCTCCCCCTTTGTCATCGACAAAAAGGAGACATATCAAAATAATTTCAATACTAAGTGCAGAAAAAAAATCTACAGTGAGACTAATTAGTACAAGTCTCAAAGATAAGCAATAAGCAAAAAAATATTCAAATGTTCAAACTGAAGGATAAGAGTACCAATAATCAAATAACAATAGTACCTACCAAACTTACCAACCAATCAACAAAAAAGAAACTCATTCATCAAGATCCCAATTATACTTTCCTTCAGATGCAGTCTCCTTCCCTGGTCTAGAAGTGCCTTGAGCACCACTGCCTGCTCCATTAGTGTCTCTACTAGTATGCTCCTCTGATGTGGACCGTGTAAATCGAGGTGTTGGACGCTTGCCTTGGGCGATGGAGGTGGCAGCAGTGGAGGTAGAACAAGATATGGCATCCCATAAAGTAGAGAAGAAGCCTTTGATTTTATCAAGCTCCTTATCCATTTTCTTTATAAGTTGATTTCGGGAAAGGATTTCAACGGATTCACGGGTGCTGGAGGGGGTAGCTAAATGAATTTCTCCTTCTTCTTGATGTGTTTTCCGCTCTCTAATTATAGGACCTCCAAATTGTTGTTGAGCTTGTTGACACTTCCAATATTCATATGCGGTAATAGGTAGAGGTCTTGTTGGTAACTTCATAAGACTTATGGTCCGAATATTTATCATTCCGACAGTAGAGAATTCTAAATCAGGTTGACGAACACCAGCATCTAGAAGAAGTCTCATTATATATTCACCAAAGTAAATAACGTTCATATTCCCATAGGGGAAGGTGAGAAATTCATCCAAAATACGTCATAGCCAATTACGTGTATATTTCCCCATATCTCATAGAGAGCTTTGAAGTATTTCGGATATATTAATTCATACGATCTGGTTCGTGGGAGACTAGACCACATAAGAGTCTTGTGCAAGATTCATGCTTTAGGCCGTAGAAGCTTAGAACGCAATGCATTCATATCGTCACCCATGAACATGTGACTAATTCTACCTCTCTGTCTTGTATTGCACTCGATATCATTCAAATCAATACCTTCATTTGAAGATTGAAGGATATGTTCCATTCGATCAAGTGAAAAGAAAACTAGATCAAACTCCATACACAGATATTTGGATTAGATGGTTGTTGGTGACCAAGATTAAGATTTGCATAAAAAAGCTTTACCATGAGATGGTTAATGTTGTGGCGATTGGAATTGTAGTCGAGTAGCGACTCTAATCCACATCTCCACATCAATTCTTGAAGAGAATAAGCTCCAAAATCAGAGTATACCATGAAAGAGCCTTCAAAGATTCTTGAATTTTTCATCTTTTCCCATCTTTCTATTGTGATTGCATCGTATAGCCAATGGGCAACATGAGTATTAACGAAAGATGAAGAGGCTTGTTTTGATTGTTTTGATCATGGAGGAGCCATTAATTTGATGTTTTTGAGAAATTTTTTTGGGAAAAATGGGGACTAGGTTTCTGGAAGATGAAAAAATTATGAAGAAAGTAAAGTGAAAAAAGGGTAAAGGGGTTAAAAAGAAGAGATAGCAGTTAATTTGTACAGCCAGTCGATTGGTCGGGGTAGGTTAGTCGACTGGTTGCAAACTCGAGAGTTTTTTATCTCTGTAAACAGTCGACCTACCTATTATTTCAGTAGACTGGCTATAGTCAAAAAATTCCAGTGAATTGTAAAATAGTTTTTCTTTCAATTTTATTCAAAAATTAATGAAACAAACACATACATGAATAAAGTAAACATGAATATGGAACAATAAAACATAAGGAAATTGATAATTTTGGAGTTTTAGGAGAGCATTCATCTGGTTCAATCTTGGTGATTTCGACATGAGGTCGCAGGAGGAGACCAATAGTTTTGGCGTTCCCAAGAGTTTGGAGATACCGAAGGTTGATGTGGAATTTGCTCCCATGGATTCCAACCAGATATATGTGGTTGACGAGATGATGAGGGTTCAATAACGTCTTTCTTTGGTGATTTTCCGCAGAATTTGAAGGCAATCGATTCTATATATCTAAGACGTTTGGAATTTATTCATTGTTCATAGTACATCTCTCTTTGCAAGTTGAGTTGCTCCCTTTGATAGTGGTGGATGTCATCTATTTTCTCTTTAGTTTTTGGAGAAATAAAAAGTGATCTCCTTGACTTCTTGCCATTTGGTGTGTATCCAGTGTGATATTGTCCCCAATCATAGCTGGTTCATTTCTAGGAGTAGGAGTGGCTAAAGAAGAAGTTGAGCTATCTAATGATGGTGTGGTATATGATAGCTTAGAATTGGATGAATCATAAGAATTATGAGAAGCCATTGAAAAAATATTGAGGATCTTGAGTATGGAATGGTAAAAGTGATAGCTATAATATAAAAAATATACATTTATAGAGGAGATGGACCAGAATTTGATGGCTAGAAATTGCAATGAATAATAGCCAGAGGAAATAATGTATAAGGGAATGGATGAGAATAAATTTAAAAATGAATGGTTACAGGCTGATGTGAAATAAGTTAAGCCAAAGTGTGTAGCTCAGCAAAAACAATAATATAGCATAACTAGTAAAGCATACACATACCAGCCATGAGGTCGGAGTTCAAGTCCCCACAGCTAACTTAATTTTTTATAAGCCGAAATTTTGAAGAATATTTATAATCAATTTTCTAGTTCAGACAAGAAACATATATAACTTAAATGGAAAGAAAAAATTATAAGTTTATAACCAAGATATCAAGGGTTCAAGTCCCTTTAGAGTCATAAAATTTATATATTTGCATGAAAGCTTTTTGAGTATGAATATTTTATCAAATTGTGCTATGAAATCTGCACATATAAAAATAGTATATTTTGAAAAAATTTGTATGAAAAATTTATAAATCTTGAAAAGAGACGATTCCAAGTTCTCGTTTTAAGTTAATGAAAGTATTTTCATTTAAAGGTTTGGTAAAGATATCTGCCAATTGTTTGTCATAGGAAACAAATTCTAGATTTATTAAATCCTTTTCAATATTATCATGAAGAAAATGATGATGAATGTTAATATGTTTTGTTCGTGAGTGATTGACAGGATATTTAGATAGATTTATAACACTAGAATTATCATAATAAATAGCTGATTTGGACAAGTTAAAACCAAAATCTTGTAGTGTTTGTTGCATATAGATAACTTGAGCACATGCCAAAGCTGCAGAAATATATTCTGCTTCACATGTCGATAATGAAACACAGTTTTGTTTCTTACTAAACCAAGATACAAGAGACTGTCCAATGAAGAGAAAAGTCCTACTTGTACTTTTTGTATCTGTCCGACTTCCTCCAAAATCAGCGTCACTATAGGACACTAATTCAAAAGGACAATCATTTGGATAGAATAGTCCAAAGTCCTTGGTTTTATTAAGATACCATACTATGTGTTTTACTGCTCGCAACTGTGATTCTTTGGGATCTGCTTGAAATCATGCACACAAACAAACACTCATCATCATGTCAGGTCTACTAGGTGTTAAATATTGTAACGATCCGATCGTACTTTGATATAATTTTTGGTCCATACTTTTTCCATTTTCATCTTTATCAAGATGTATAGTTGTATTCATAGGAGTTGGTTTGATAGAAGTATTTTCCATACCAAAGCGTTTAATTAGATTGTTACAATATTTTCCTTGATTTATAAAAATACCATTTTCTAATTGTTTTATTTGTAAGCCTAGAAAATAATTTAATTCACCCATATGTGACATTTCAAATTCTTTGGTCATTATTTTAGAAAATTCCTGACAAAATTTTTCATTTGTAGATCCAAAAACATATCATCAACATAAATTTGAACAATTAAAATATTTTGCTTGTTTCTTTTAATAAAAAGAGTTTGATTAACCTTCCCAATTCGAAACCAGAATCTATTAAATACCTTTTAAGACGATCGTACCAAGCACGAGGTGCTTGTTTCAAACCGTATAAGGCCTTTTTAAGTTTATAGACACCGTCTGAAAATTGTTCGTGTACGAATAAAAGAGGTTGTTTAACATAAAATTTTTCTTTTATAAAACCATTTAAAAAGGCACTTTTAACATCCATTTGATACAATTTAAAGTTGTGAAAACATGCATAGGCTAGTATGATACGTATTACTTCTAGTCTAGCGACTGGAGCAAACGTTTCTTCATAGTCAATCCCTTCTTCTTGATTATATCCCAGTGCAACTAATCTAGCATTATTCCTAGTTATATTTCCTTGTTCATCTGCTTTATTTTTGAAGACCCACTTTGTACCAATAACTGATTGATCACTAGGCCTTGGAAGTAAATCTCAAACGTCATTTCTTTCGAATTGGTTTAGTTCTTCTTGCATAACAATTAATCAATTTTCATCGGTGGATGCTTCTTTAATATTTTTAGGTTCAATATGAGAAAGGAAAGCTACAAGGCCCATTTGATTCAATTGACTTCTTGTTCTAACAGATGAATTGAGTTCTCCAATGACATTAACGGAAGGATGATCCCTTAATAATCTAGGTGGAGATCTTAATTCATTATTATTGTGAAATATGTTTTCATTATATTCAAATTTGAAATTTTTGTATTTGTGATACTATCAGGGAATTCTTCATCATCTCTTATACTTGCCATTTGATTAAAATTTTCATCGAAGGATACATGAAGTGTTTCTTCGATGATATTGGTTCTTTTATTATAAATTCGATAAGCTTTGCTTCGATATGAATATCCTACAAAGACTCCTTCATCTGATTTTGGATCGAATTTGCCAAGCTGATCTTTTGTGTTTAAAATGAAACATTTTGAACCGAAAACTTTAAAATAGGAAATATTTGGTTTTTGACCATTAAGAAGTTCATAAGGAGTATTCTTAGTCAGTGGTCAAATAGAAATACGATTCAAAACATAACAAGCAATTGCAACTGCTTTAGCCTAGAAATGTTTTGGTAACGTATTTCCATTTAACAAAGTCCTTGCACATTCTTGTAAGGTTCTATTTTTTTGTTCTACAACTCCATTTTATTATGAAGTTCTAGGAAACGAAAAATTATGGAATATTCCCTTCTTCTTACAAAAATGTTCGAATGCTTCGTTTTCGAATTCACCTCCAGGATCGCTCCTAATGTTTTTGACTTTCAATTCCTTAAAGTTTTGAATTATTTTGACAAAAATTTTGAAATTTTCAAAAGTATCACTTTTATTTTTCATAAAAATAGTCCGAGTAAATCTATAAAATTCATCCATAATTACAAACACATATCTACTGTGATTAATGGATTATACTTGTGTTGGTCCAAATAAATCCATATGCAGTAACTCAAGTAGTTGTAATGTTGAAATTACCTTTTTAGATTTAAAAGATGACTTAGTTAATGTTCCTAACTGACATGCATCACAAAGATGATCAATTTTAAAATTCATTTTTGGTAGACCTTTTACTAAATCATTTTTAGAAAGCTTATTTATAGCTTTGAAGTTAATGTGTCGTTTGTGGCATAACCATGGATCATTTTCTTCGGCTATTAAACAATATCTGATTTACGGTTAGTTTTCATATTCAAAAGATAGATATTTCTGTCTCTATTTCTTTCAAAGATAAGGTTTTGATTTTGATCGAAAATACTACATTTATTTTCAGAAAAATATGATTTTGCATCCTTTGTCACATAATTATCTGATACTAAGTAAATTATGTTTCAAATTTTTGACTAGTAAAACATTTGAAATAAGAGGTAAATTTGGAATACCATTGTTGCTCACATCGCCTTTGCCGATGATATAGCATTTGGAATTGTGTCCAAATGTGACAGAGCCTCCATCTGAGTAAGTAATGTTTGATAGCATATCTTTGTCTCCTGTCATATGTTTTGACCAACCACTATCGAGTATCAATTTTCCTCTCCTTTTAATTAGAACCTACAAAAATAAGGAATTATATTGGTGCCCACCTTTTGTTAGGGTCCTAAGAGTTAGATCTTAGGATACCAAACCCAAGAGAGTTCAGTATCCCATTTGAAAATATAATCTTTATTTTTATGAACTGTTTTCAAAAAGGTTTTAACACATTTCTTCCTAATCAAACTGTTTTTTGTTTTAGGAACCCAAATTTTTATGTTTTTCGGGTAAGTATTCCTTTTCGACTATTTTTAGTAGGATTAATATTTATCCTAATTTCCTTTTTAGGTGGAGCTTTTGTTTTCTTAACGTATCCTAATCCTTTCCTACTTGAAACAGATTGAGAGCTATCAATAATTTCAGATAGAGTTTCTCTTCCTTGATTAAAGTTTGAAACATTTTTGGTGATGCTTTCTAACTTAGTTTTGAGACTAGTATTATCAAATTATGTCAATTTTACTTTTGTCTTTAATTCATGATTTTCAGAAACAAGAGCATCATTCTTCTTTTTTGAGTTTCAATTTCTTGAATCAAAAGAGTGAGTTGAAAATTAATATTAGAAAATGATTCTTTTAATTTTTCAAGTTCTTCCTCTAGTATTTTCTTCTCTTCTTTAAGCATATCTCTTTCGAATTCTGCTTTGTTCTGATGTTCACTAGTCTCCTTATATATTTTTTGAGATTTTTTAGAGTGTCAGCTAGCTCTGAATTTATCTCTTTCATATCATCAAAGGTAAAAACACTAACCTCGTTTTTAGTAGCCATGAAGCAAACATTAGCTTGCTCATTTTCACTGTCACTGTCTGATGAAGAAGTATGTGAATCATCTCATGTCACAGAGAATGCTTTCTTTTTCTTATCTTTTCTACCCTTATTGAAGTATTTTTTCTTTAGCTCTGGACATTCTTTCTAGATATGACCTTTCTTATTGGCAATTAAAACATTCTAGTATTGAAGACGATGGTTTGTTTGGAAAGTTCCTTTTTCCATTGTTTCTGTTATTTTTTCAAAATTTCAAGAATTTTTTGAAATCTTCAGCAATAAATGCTAGATCTTCTTCATCTGAATCTTCATCCTTTTCTTCTTCAGCATGGAAAGCTATGTTCGTTTGTCATGTGCTTGTACTCGTTTTGCCTGCAAATTCAATTCATAGGACATTAGATTTCCTATTTACTTTCTGGTTTTATGGTAGAGAGGCCATTAGCTTCTTCAATAGTCAAGACTTTTCTTTCCCATTCATCCGTTAAAGAGTTTAGGATTTTCGATACAATATCAAAATCAGTGAACTTTTCTCTTAATTCTAATAGTGAATGATAGATATCTTGAAATCTGGAGTACATATCATTGATGGATTCGTCTTGCAACATTCTAAAATTTTGAAACTGATTTTGAGCATGGAGATTTTGCTTTGTTTGACTTTGTTAGTTCCTTCATGTGTGATTTTAAGTATTCTCCATATTTCATTAACAGTTTGGCACATGCTAACATGATTAAATTCATTTCTATCTAGTGCACAAAATAACATGTTCATAGCTTTAGCGTTGGCAGTAGCATCTAATTTTTATGTGTTTGTCCATGTGGAGTATTCTCCTGTAGGAAGAGTGTATTCATTTTGTGTGATATTCCATGATTCAAAAACTATTTGATTGCATATAGATTCTCATATGAGTAGCCCAATAATTATAGTTCAAACCATTGAAAAATGGAGGTCGTGCAGTGGATTGACCTTCTATAAAACTGGTGTTAGTGCTTATAGTGTTGGTGCTAGTGTTACTATCCATATTAGCAAAGAATCAAATAACATGTTACAGTTAGATGAAACCTTGCTCTGATACCAAATGAAAGTGTGCTATGGATTGTGCAATATGGATATATAATAATGTAGAGTATAAAAATAATAGCAATGTAGTAAATAATGCAGAATATAAAAGCAGTATAAGAATAAAAATAACACCAGATATTTTTATACTGGTTCGGAGCACTGTCCTACGTCCAGTCCCAAACTCCTTCTGGAATTTCACTAAAACAATAACCCTCACTTAAACCAGAGGAACAAGTATAAAAAGTCTGAGAAGCAGAACAGACACCTGAGCAACGAAACAGGATTTTTGCCTCAGCAGAAGAAGAGGACTTCACTAATACAAAAGAATATCTAACACTATGTGTTCTTGATCACACTGATTTGCCTCTGATAGTACAGACCTTCTATAATCAAATCCTCAAGTATATGAAGTGTATGTGAAGATATGAAGAGAAGGTAATGCTAAGAATCGAAGATTATAAAAGTTTATTTGAAGACTCAAAGCGGTAAAATGTTTGTTTGTTGTTTGAATGCAAGTATGAGAGCACAAGAAGAATATTAGAGAGTTAGAATGGTTTTCGGTGAATGTGAAGTGTTTGGGAACATGTATTTGTAGAATTCAGAGAGTTACTGCCATTGGTGAAGAAATCTGACCAAAAGGAGCATCCATTTCCATTCAGAGAAGGATCGCAACCTTTCGTAGAATGGAGATGTCTATTCAAAATATGGCAATTGGGTTCAAGTCAGTCGACTGGTCGTTTTTGGTCAGTCGACTGACTATGTAACAAATTAAAAAAAATAAGCAGTGCATACTCATATATGTACACCAGCCAATCGACTGGTTGTTTATAGCCAGTCGACTGGTTGTTTATAGCCAGTCGACTGGATGTAGTGTTTTTACACGTTTAGCTCTGTTTTGATTAAAACATGAGAATAATGAAGTGTGGACTACTTGAGGATAGATTTTAACAATTTCTAAGATTCTAACATAAGTAGTAAACAGTAAGAACATACATTCAAAGTCTTGATATCATCATAGTCCTTTGATTGTCTCTTTTTGTTGTGATTTGACCGTGCATTCTCTTGTTCTTCTAAATTGATTTGTCATGAATCAAAACTTGTGATTCAACAGGCTAACCATTTGCGTCAGTTCTGTTGATGGAGGTCTCTTGATTTTGCTGAATCTCTGATGGCGGTTACATTTCTTGGCATAATCTGCGGCATCGCGGTTTACTGTTGGCTCGACGTACCCATATCGATGAACTTTTTTTTCCAGCGTCTGCCCCTCAGTGTGGTCTCCACACTCGCCTTCATGCACTTCTTCTAGGATTCAGTGTGCTTCATCATCGGTCATATACCTAAGAAGAGTGATCGAAAATCCCCTTCGACTGAGTATTCCATTCTGTATCATGACTCACGGCGCCTTCCTGATTAATTTCTTTCGTTGGTTTCGGTCTGTTGGAAGAGTTCCTGCTAGCAGATAATCTTTTATTGGTGTCATCCACATGTCTGGTTCCAGAGTGGTCCTGAGAATCCATTATACGTCCATTTCATTAATGCTTGGATTGGTTAGAGTTTCGACGGCGACCACCCCCAGTGACTGAGCTTCTCCGTAGCTTGCCAACTTGGCCAAAAAGTCTACATTAGTGTTTTCTTACTGTGGTATGTGGGTTACGGTACAGTGTCTGATGTCGCTCAATAGCTCTTGCACTTTGGATAGATACGGGGCCAAATTCTCCCCGTGTGGTTGATACTCTCCTTTCACTTGACATACAACCAGCTGGGAGTCGCTATATATATGAATGGACTTTATTTTGAGTTCCTTTACGACCTTCAGCCTTACGATCTGTGCTTCGTACCCTGCCTCGTTATTCGTAGCTAGGAACTCCAAACGTAGGACATAGCTAACGGTTCGCCCCTTGGGCATTTCAAGCACTACCCCCATGCCTGAACAGGATTTATTTGATGCTCTGTCGATGAAAAGCTTCCATTTTGCATCCACTTACGACTGAACGTCCTCTTCATCATCTCTTATTATGAACTCAGCAATGAAATCGGCCAGCGCTTGCCTATTGATTTCTTTCCTTGGGTGGTAAGTGATATCATATTGACTCAGTTCTATGTTCCACTTAAGTAATCTTATGGACGTCTCTGGCCGGTACAAAAATTGTTTGAATGACCGGTCGGTCAACACCTTAATCGGATGAGCCTGGAAATACGGCCGCAACTTCCGTGATGCGATCTAAAGGAAATACGCTAGTTTCTCTAGTTTCGGGTAATTCTTCATAGCCTCGATGAATAGCTTGCTAATGTAGTACAAAGATCATTGGGTTCTCACTTTTTCCCCGCACTAGAGCCGCCCTCAACGTGTGTGGAGAAATTGCCAAGTAAACGAATAAGTCTTCTACATCGACTGGTTTCGATAAGACTGGCAGTGTTTCCATGTGTCGCAATAATTCTTCAAAGGCCGTTTGATAAGCTTCGCTCGATTCAAAGTTCTTCTTTCCCTTCTTTAGCACATTGAAAAATGGTATACACTTGTATGTCGCTTTTGAATTGAATCGACTTAGTGCGACTGTAATATCCCGGAATTTTTAACAATACCAATTTAATAATCTGTATTAAAATTTAATTGATACTGATATTTTTGTTAATAATAATTCAGATTGATTAATAATCTTCTTCAATAAAAATTTAGATTGGTTATTGTATCTTTTAAAAATAATAAATTAGTTTCTATTTATAATATAAATATATAGTTTATATTTTAAATAGATTGGCATTGTTTTAATTTTAATAAATAAAGTATATTTTCTAATTCTATTATTTTTAGTAATTTGGAAATTAGTTTTTATTTAATATATTAGCTTTTCAAAGTTATTAAATAAATGAGCTTGGTTTAAATTTAATTAATGAAATCATGATTTAAAATTCAAATATATACATTAATAATTTGGAAATTTTGATTCTAATTAAATATAAAGTTTTCAAAGCTATTTAATAAATAAATATATGATTTCTAAATTGTTAAGAAAAATGTTTAAATATTTAAAATAGTTTTAGCTTGAGTTTTAAATTTGATTAAATTGACAAAAGAGTTTTATAGCTTAATTAAATAAGTAATTTATTAATAAAAGAATAATTTCTTTTATAATTATTTTAATTCAATAATAAGATATTTATAAAAATAATATTAATAGTGTATTGATTTACAAATAAAATTTGAATAAAATTTGCAATTTGTTATTTCAAACTAAATTTATATTTATAACTTGATTTTTAAATAATTGACTTGAATTTAATTTGAATTTAAATTCCAAAGTATAAATTTTAAATGTTTTAATTTCCATATGTATAAGCTTTATTTATAAGCACAAATTGTTTTGAGATTTTTATAAGTTTATATACATATTTAAATATTAACTAACAAATTGAAATTTAGCTTAACACATATGTTAACTTGTAAATCAAATACAAATTTATTTTTAAATAAAAGGACAAGTGTTATAAGATAAGTTGACAAATGTTAAAATAAAGGACAAGTGGCATTTGAAATGTAGATTTTCTTTTATTTTTATTTACAAATAATTTCATTTTATATAAAATCACTTTCCTTCATTTTTTTTTCTTTCCTTTTCAAAAGCTTAGTTAACAAAATCTGAAACAAATATAGTAAGCTAACTCTTCAAAACCAAAATCGGTAAACAATTCCCTGCAAATTATTTTCAAAACAAAATCTGAAATCAGTAATCATCTTCAAATCCTCAGACAAAAATGTAAACCATTTACCCTGTAACCACCTTCAAACCTTGTGAATCAAATCCCTTGCAGCCTTTTCAAATCTGTCAAGCATTCTTCAAAATTCTGTAACCATCTTCAAAAGCAAATTTGAAAATCTGTAGTCTGCATCTTCAACCAAGCCTGCAAACAGTTTTAAAATCAAGCAAAAAGCATTTTTTTTCTTTCCAATCTGGAAATTGGATTTTGCGCGCCACCTGAAAACAAAAGAAAATTCAAAAGCATTTCTATATGGAGGCAGCAAGTAGCTTTAAAAATCAAAGAGGCAAGAACATTTAGTTTTCAGCAAATTGAAAGTTTCTTTTTTTTTTCAAATCTGGGAAGCTCTGCCTTCATTCTTCAAATCAGTGAGTAACATCACATTCTCTTTTAAACTTAAGTATGAATAATGGTTGCATGTTAATCTCTGTGTTAAATATTGAATTGGGTACATTCATATGTATGTTTGTTTGTTTATATTGTTGTATCTCTGAATGTATGATGTGCATGCCTGTGTTACCTGGGTCCTCTCTGTTTTATAGTTTATAGGTTCAAAGTTTTGATTTAAAAATCAAAATCTTTTAATTTAATCTCTGTTTAAACTTAAGATTTAAATCAAACCTGATTGTTTAATCATAAACTTTAATTTAGAAATCTACTTAAGTTAAAATAACTTGTATTATCTCTAGAAACCTAATTTACTGATCAAGTTTTAAAATAAGTGAAAATTTAAATATCACAATTTATTATTTCAGGGTTAGGATCTTGAACAACACTTAAAAACATGAATTTTAAAACTAAAATCAAGATTTTTAATTTAGGAATGAGTGTACAGTTCTTGTTTGAACTGCAAATAGAAATCTAGGATTTTCTGGTGATCCAAGTGTTTGGAGAGGTCGGGACTTTGGGTAATGATGGAGGATTGATCGTGATTGATAGGAAAAATACTAGCTGTCGATGCTTTTCATCGAGGAGGCAGCGGTGGCTAGATCTTTTCTGTAACCCTAGTTTAACTAGAATAGGTAGTTCGATCAATCTCTGTTTCTACAGTGGATTGAGTGCTTCTAGATTTTAGGAGATGGAAGGTTGGTCGTAAGCGAAGGCGTGGCCGGAGTAGCAGATCTTCTGATGGTCGGAGCTTTGTGATTGGGGCGTTGCTAGGTTTGGTATGGGTTGTGGTTCCTGTGTTTCCAGGTTTGGGGGTTGAAGTCTCGAACACAATTTCGAGGGTTGGAGTTCGATCTGAGGATCCTGGCGTGATGTTTGAGTGTTGGTTGATGTGTAAAGACCACCGGAGGTGGCCAGAGATGATCAACGGCACCGTGCATGTGCACGGTGCACTGTTGTTCCGGTGGTTTTATTTTTGGTTTGTTCTCGAGTCAGTTGATGCTTGACTCGAAGTGGGTAGGTGGGTTGCTAGGAGTAAAGTGTGTTTGGACTCGAAGCATTTGGAATGGTGCCTCGGGTTATACTTTATTACAGGTTTTAACAGGAATCTATTTGTTCTGTTTTTAAAAAAATTTAAAATGGAATTTAAACTGAAGTAAACGTAAAGCAAAGTTTTAAATAAGTTTAAATCCAAGTTTTAAAATCTAGAATTCAAGTTTAAGTTTAAATCTAAGTTTAAAAGTAAAAATAAATAAATAAGGTTTAACTTGAATTGTTTAGCTACTTTAAAATGGTTAAGTAGTTTGAATTTTTAAATGTAAGTTTTAAAATTTAGTCTAATTCTGGAACCAACATTTAATATGTATTCCAGTGTTGTAATTAAAGGAAGTTTTTAAATTTAAATGTTTTAAACAACTTGAATGTTAAAGTGTAATTTTAAATTGATTTGAATTTAAAAATGAATTTGGTTTTAAATTCTTTTAAGCTTCTTTATAAATAAATATTTCTTTAACTTGTGAAATTAAAATTTTTGGTTTGTGTTTTTAAACTTTGTTTAAAGTTAGTTTGTTTTCATTTTAAATCTTAAATTTAAAATGAAATTTGAAAGTAAATTTTAAAGTAAATTGTTTTAAATGTTTTTGATAATGATGATATAATCATTAATAAGAACAAAGTTTATCTTAAATAAAAATTAAAATTCAATGATTTATAATTCATTAAATTATTAAGAAAATTAAATGGGTAATTTATTTATTTAATTAATTAATGATTTGGATTAATTAAATAAGTAATTAAAGGTTTAAGTTAATTAATAAAGGTTTAAGTTAATTAATTAGGAATAATTAATTTGTAATTAGGGATTATTAATTAGGTTTTAATTACTGATTAAGAAATAAATTAATCAAGTAATTAAGGATGAATTAAGTTACAGTTAACACTTAATTAATTAAATAACTAGAGATTAATTAATATATAATTAAAGATTAATTAATTTGAAAATTAATAATGGTTAATCTAAGTTAATTTCTTAATGGAAGTAATTAGAGAATGGTTAATGAAGGTCATTAACCAGGATTATTTAATAATTAATTAATATGGTTAATTTTAATAATTAATTAGATTAATTAATTTAATAATAATCATTTGTGAATTATTTAAGCATAATTACTTTATGGAAGTAATTAAGGCATTAATTGATGTAATTAGTTAAGGTTACTGGGATTAGTTTAAATTAATTAAGTTTAATTAAATTCAAACATTGGATGCTTTAATGATTACTTAATGTAATTAAATGAACTGGAAATTACTTAGTTAAGTAATTGATTGATAATTACAGAATGTAATTAAATGAAGATGTTTAAGAATGAAGTAATTTGGATTAAATTACTTAGTAATTAATCAAGGGAGTAATTAAGAAATTAATTAAGGGATAATTAATTTGTTTCAAATAAAGTAATTAAGTTAGTTAATTTCTAAATGTAATTAGTCTGGGATGATTAATAATTATGAGTCAATTACTTAAGCTAATTAATTTAAGGGGATAATTAATTAAGTATAATTAAAGATCATTAATTATTATAATTAATGATGTAATTAAAGATGATTAATTAAGATTTATTAATCAAAAATAGGTAATTAAAGGTAATTAATTAATGTGATTAATTAAGGATTAATGTAATTAATTATGATTAATTAATTAATTGAAGTAATTAAAGGTTGATTACTGATTGGTTGAGAATAATTAATTTGTGAAATTAATTGAGGATAATTACATGAATGTGATTAAGGATAATTAATCAAGAGTGATTTATTAAGGTGATTTATTTTGAATGATTAATTGATTGATTGTAATCAATTAAATGGTTAAGTAAGCAAGATTTTTATTAGTGAAGTAATTAATTTAATTTATTAAAGATGAAGTAATTAATTTAATTCATTTCAAAATTAATTAGAGATAGAGATAGTTAATTTAATTCAAATTAAATTAATTATATTATGATGAAATAAATCATTGCTTGTGTATGAATGGATGACATTGATTGCCTTGGATGCTTTGTTATCTCAGAATGAGATAAGTAGTGTTGTGTGGTATGAATGCTTTGGTTGCATTGTGATAATAATATAGATTATCTATTGTGATGATGATATGGATTACCTATTTTGATATAGATCATCTGTTTGGTTTAATAATGTTGATTATCAATTGTGATTTGTGAGTTATCTATTTGTGTGTATATAGATAATTGAATTGTTTTAAACATTAAAACAACTTGGACCTAAAAGACAAGCTTTGGATTTCGATGAGACCGGGATCGGGGTTCCATATTTTGATATCCGAAAACCGCATCGATCCAAATTAACGATAGGTCGTGAAATCTCTTGGGAAGAGTGAAGACTCGAGGTGTAAGGACTATCCGTCAGTATAACTCTGGGGTGATTCCATGATGACTTTGACGGAAATAGTACTTACAGGCTCGAGACGGAGATGCAGAGTGCAAGGGTTATCGTCGTTAACTCTGAGGGTGATTCCAAAATGAGTGTAACGAGATAATGCCTTCGGTTTCGTTCGAACCCAGAACGAACTTGTATGGATTGAATGCTTTCAGAACATCGTCAAGTGGACGATGAGTATTCTAAGTGATGTGTTCACTAAAGGTAATCGTAGACTCAAGACTCATCAACCGGGAATGGCTAATACAGGGGAGGTGCAGCAAGGCTTCGTGGGTAGCCCCCACTTGAGAGTGAGATTTACCCCTGTCTAGAGGTCCCTTTTATTTCGGCTGTGTGGACAGTTGTTGAGCTCCAGCTGTCGGGGTTGTCTTGTTCGGGACTGTCCAGTAAGGGATGGTTCCGACCTTGTGTTGCAGGGGAGCGGGCATACTCCTCGGTATGTTGATCTAGGCCATGTACTGTGACGGGCGGTACCCCAGTAGCCCTGCCATTGTATGGAATCCAAAATCCAATAAGTGCCAACGGTTTTGATTGTATTACCCACTTTTGTGGCTTGTAGCTGGAATTTAATAGATGTAACAATTTCGGCTATTCCATATTTATTTGGAAACCTTAGGCCTATTATAATATCATTGGATTTCCTATCAAATGTTTTGGTTAGCGTAAGGTAAAAACTTTTCCATGTTTATTTGTACGTGATACCTTTCTTTTCAAAGGTTTTGAAAATTAAGCAACCTTAACCTGTTACTCACACCAGACCCATGTCTGACCTGGAGTTTATTTCTATTTTCTTAAACTCTTGGGTACTTAAATTTTTACGAGTAGCCAAGGGATTCAGGTTAGCTTTGACGAATTATGGAGGAGCAATGGAGCAGGAGGCTTCTACGAGTAAATATATATTTCCGCCGTGTTGATTTCTCTGAGTGGTTCTCTTGTATTGTATTGAGTTGTATAACTAGACAGGTGTCTATAACTGTCTAGTATGTGTTGTATTACCTGTGTAACTCTGATGATGGTTATAAACTGTGTAATATTTATGTTAGTAATATAATTTATTCGTTCCGCTGTTTAGACTCTGCTGTTGTTTCTTCTTTCTCTTCTTTCTTTTCTCTTTTCTATCTCTTTCTTTCTTATTAATGATGTGTCATTCTGTGGAGGCGGATGGCGGGTCGTTACAGTGGTATCAGAGCATTAGGTTGAGTGAATACCTAGGCTCTGTAGTGGTGTCTATCTTGAGAGAGCGTATTTGCAATTATATATATATATATATATATATATATATATTCTACCTATCTGTTGGGTTTCCTGTTTGGGTTTTCCAATATAAGTTATAAAGGTAGTTGGGGTAGTAGTGTGTGTAACACGACTACCATTGGTTGGAATTTGGATGTTTGAGGTCGGAAGTGCATTTGTCGAGACTGTAGACCTAATACCATCTCGAGTAAGCTTTTTAGTGATGAAGGATTTCATTTATCTCTGAAGGAAGCCTGTTAAGATTTGGAGTCTATCTTTGAAATTGAATGAGTAGAATTTGGATCTATTGATTGAGCAGAAGCGAGTGATGGTATTTTGATACCTCCGGAAGTAGTAGCTGCATGATGAGATGCAGTGACTATGGATGTTCCCGAAGATATTTATCTGGAACAAGTTTAAGGAAGTGAGTCTGCTTCAGTTTGTGGCTGTGTTCAGCCGGTGTTTCTGTTGATTTGAAGTCCGAATTTCTCGAAGAGCTTTGGATTAGGATTCTTTGGCATCTGTGGCAGCACTGCAGCTCGGAGTGTTCTGTGTGTTGGCAGAAGATCTCCTGGCTGAACATTTTTTCTGATGTGGAATTCAGAAGCAGCAGAGTGGACCCGTTTCTTTGGTAGATTGGCTAGTTAAGTGTAAGACTGTTCTGTTTGGAAAAGGGAGAACAATTTTCCTTGGATTTAGTTTGAATTGATCGCAAAAGTGACATGTGATTGTCTGAGTGTTCTCTTGGGTTGTCTGAGTTTTTCTGAATGTCTTCAGAGAAGTCAGAATTTTGTTCACATCTGGAGATTGAGTTTCCTTATCGACTGGAATTCCAGGAGTGCTACCAGTGGTTCAGCTTAGCAGAGGATAGTGTTTAATGTAGCAGCTCAGAGTTTTGGGGAAATTTCTGAGTTTCTTATGGATCTGGTGAACCATATCTCTGGGGTGCGTTGTTGAGTTGTGCTCGTATTCTTCTTCAGCATTCTCTTCTACTTCGGATCAGAGTTGAGCAGCGGAAGCAGTTTGGAAGTGCATCTGCCTTTCTTTTCTGGACAGAAGAAGTTGTTGTCTTCTGATGTTTAAGGAGTAGGGTTTGATCTTGATTGATCTTGAGGAGATCATTTTGTTGAGATGATTGGTCTAGTTTGTTTCTAGAGACATCAGCGAAGGTTGAGCTGATCAGGAAAGTTGTAGGCAGCCCTGAATCGTCTGGAGAGTTTTGTGGATAAGAGTCGGAAAAATATGGATTCCGGAGTCGGAGATTTAATTTTGGATAAGTTTTCTCCGATCGAAAAGGAGCTATAAGTTGAGTAAGGCTGGGAAGCTAGCTCTGAAGTGTTTTAGATCTTTTCTGTGATCTTGAAGGTTAAGTGATTGATCTACAGGATGGAATTGCCAGTTCGGATAACTGGGATTCGATGAGTTTCACGTATCTGAGGGAGTACGTGAATGATCTATCTCTGGTGGTGGAACCAGCAGTTTGGGAGTTTTGGTTGTTGAGTCAGACTCGTCTGTAGTCTGATATCTTGTTTAGTTTTATAGATCTAGATGATAGAAGCTTTGTAGCTTCATAAGTATTGATTGTTTGAACTCTATAAAGCGAGTATCCCGGTATATATATACACACCTGGGGAAACTCGAAGAAATTTTATCCAGAATTTTGTCTGGATAATTAGATTTGTTTGATTGTTTGAATTGGTTGTTAGCATATGTTTGATATATGCTTGTGTTTTAAAATTTAAAAACTTTAATGAGACTATTAAATTACCTTTGTTATAAATTTCAGGGACGAAATTCTTTTAAAGGGGAAGGATTGTAATATCCCGGAATTTTTAACAATATCAATTTAATAATCTATATTAAAATTTAATTGATATTGATATTTTTGTTAATAATAATTCAGATTGATTAATAATCTTCTTCAATAAAAATTTAGATTGGTTATTGTATCTTTTAAATATAATAAATTAGTTTCTATTTATAATATAATATATAGTCTATATTTTAAATACATTGGCATTGTTTTAATTTTAATAAATAAAGCATATTTTCTAATTCTATTATTTTTGGTAATTTGGAAATTAGTTTTTATTTAATATATTAGCTTTTCAAAGTTATTAAATAAATGAGTTTGGTTTAAATTTAATTAATGAAATCATGATTTAAAATTCTAATATATACATTAATAATTTGGAAATTTTGATTTTAATTAAATATAAAGTTTTCAAAGCTATTTAATAAATAAATATATGATTTTTAAATTGCTAATAAAAATGTTTAAATGTTTAAAATAGTTTTAGCTTGAGTTTTAAATTTGATTAAATTGACAAAAGAGTTTTATAGCTTAATTAAATAAGTAATTTATTAATAAAAGAATAATTTCTTTTATACTTATTTTAATTCAATAATAAGAAATTTATAAAAATAATATTAATAGTGTATTGATTTACAAATAAATTTTGAATAAAATTTGTAATTTGTTATTTCAAATTAAATTTATATTTATAACTTGATTTTTAAATAATTGACTTGAATTTAATTTGAATTTAAATTCCAAAGTATAAATTTTAAATGTTTTAATTTCCATATGTATAAGCTTTATTTATAAGTACAAATTGTTTTTAGATTTTTATAAGTTTATATACATATTTAAATATTAACTAACAAATTGAAATTAGCTTAACACATATGTTAACTTGTAAATCAAATACAAATTTATTTTTAAATAAAAGGACAAGTGTTATAAGATAAGTTGACAAATGTTAAAATAAAGGACAAGTGGCATTTGAAATGTAGATTTTCTTTTATTTTTATTTATAAATAATTTCAGTTTATATAAAATCTCTTTCCTTCATTTTTTTCTTTCCTTTTCAAAAGCTTAGTTAACAAAATCTGAAACAAATAGAGTAAGCTAACTCTTCAAAACCAAAATCTGTAAACAATTCCCTGCAAATTATTTTCAAAACAAAATCTGAAATCAGTAATCATCTTCAAATCCTCAGACAAAAATGTAAACCATTTACCCTGTAACCACCTTCAAACCTTGTGAATCAAATCCCTTATCGCCTTTTCAAATCTGTCAAGCATTCTTCAAAATTCTGTAACCATCTTCAAAAGCAAATTTGAAAATCTGTAGTCTGCATCTTCAACCAAGCCTGCAAACAGTTCTAAAATCAAGCAAAAAGCATTTTTTCTTTCCAATCTGGAAATTGGATTTTGCATGCCACCTGAAAACAAAAGCAAATTCAAAAGCATTTCTATATGGAGGCATACAAGCAGCTTTAAAAATCAAAGAGGCAAGAACATTTAGTCTTCACCAAATTCAAAGTTTCTTTTTTTAAAAATCTGGGAAGCTCCGTCTTCATTCTTTAAATCAGTGAGTAACATCACATTCTCTTTTAAACTTAAGTATGAATAATGGTTGCATGTTAATCTTTGTGTTAAATATTGAATTGAGTACATTCATATGTATGTTTGTTTATTTATATTGTTGTATCTCTGAATGTATGGTGTGCATTCCTGTGTTACCTAGGTCCTCTCTGTTTTATAGTTTATAGGTTCAAAGTTTTGATTTTAAAATCAAATTTTTTTAATTTAATCTCTGTTTAAACTTAAGATTTAAATCAAACCTGATTGTTTAATCATAAACTTTAATTTAGAAATCTACTTAAGTTAAAATAACTTGTATTATCTCTAGAAACCTAATTTACTGATAAAGTTTTAAAATAAGTGAAAATTTAAATATCACAATTTATTGTTTCAGGGTTAGGATCTGGAACAACACCTAAAAACATGAATTTTAAAACTAAAATCAAGATTTTTAATTTAGGAATGAGTGTACAGTTCTTGTTTGAACTGCAAATAGAAATCTAGGATTTTCTGGCGATCCAAGTGTTTGGAGAGGTCCGGACTTTGGGTAATGATGGAGGATTGATCGTAGTTGATAGGAAAAATACTAGATGTCGATGCTTTTCATCGAGGAAGCAGCGGTGGCGAGATCTTTTATGTAACCCTAGTTTAACTAGGATAGGTAGTTCGATCAATCTCTATTTCTACAGTGGATCGAGTGCTTCTAGATTTTGGGAGATGGAAGGTTGGTCGTAAGCGAAGGCGTGGCCGGAGTAGCAGATCTTCTGATGGTCGGAGCTTTGTGATTGGGGCGTTGCTAGGTTTGGTATGGGTTGTGGTTCCTGTGTTTCCAGGTTTGGGGGTTGAAGTCTCGAACTCAATTTCGAGAGTTGGAGTTCGATCTGAGGATCCTGGCGTGATGTTTGAGTGTTGGTTGATGTGTGAAGACCACCGGAGGTGGCCAGAGATGATCAACGGCACCGTGCATGTGCACGGTGCACTGTTGTTCTGGTGGTTTTATTTTTGGTTTGTTCTCGAGTCAGTTGATGCTTGACTCGAAGTGGGTAGGTGGGTTGTTCGGAGTAAAGTGTGTTTGGACTCGAAGCATTTGGAATGGTGCCTCGGGTTATACTTTATTACAGGTTTTAACAGGAACATGTTTGTTCTGTTTTTTAAATTTTTTTAAAATGGAATTTAAACTGAAGTAAACGTAAAGCAAATTTTTAAATAAGTTTAAATCCAAGTTTTAAAATCTAGAATTCAAGTTTAAGTTTAAATCTTAGTTTAAAAATAAAAATAAATAAATAAATAAGGTTTAACTTGAATTGTTTAGCTACTTTAAAATGGTTAAGTAGTTTGAATTTTTAAATGTAAGTTTTAAAATTTAGTCTAAATCTGGAACCAACATTTAATACGTATTCCAGTGTTGTAATTAAAGGAAGTTTTTAAATTTAAATGTTTTAAACAACTTGAATGTTAAAGTATAATTTGAAATTGATTTGAATTTAAAAATGAATTTGGTTTTAAATTCTTTTAAGCTTCTTTATAAATAAATATTTCTTTAACTTGTGAAATTAAAGTTTTTGGTTTGTGTTTTTAAACTTTGTTTAAAGTTAGTTTGTTTTCATTTTCAATCTTAAATTTAAAATGAAATTTGAATGTAAATTTTAAAGTAAATTGTTTTAAATGTTTTTGATAATGATGATATAATTATTAATAAGAATAAAGTTTATCTTAAAGAAAAATTAAAATTCGATGATTTATAATTCATTAAATTATTAAGAAATTAAATGGGTAATTTATTTATTTAATTAATTAATGATTTGGATTAATTAAATAAGTAATTAAAGGTTTAAGTTAATTAATTAAGGTTTAAGTTAATTAATTAGGAATAATTAATTTGTAATTAAGGATTATTAATTAGATTTTAATTAATGATTAAGAATTAAATTAATCAAGTAATTAAGGATTAATTAAGTTACGGTTAACACTTAATTAATTAAATAATTAAAGATTAATTAATAGATAATTAAAGATTAATTAATTTGAAAATTAATAATGGTTAATCTAAGTTAATTTCTTAATAGAAGTAATTAGAGAATGGTTAATTAAGGTCATTAACAAGGATTATTTAATAATTAATTAATATGGTTAATTTTAATAATTAATTAGATTAATTAATTTAATAATTATCAATTGTGAATTATTTAAGTATAGTTACTTTATGGAAGTAATTAAGGCATTAATTAATGTAATTAATTGAGGTTATTGGGATTATTTTAAATTAATTAAGTTTAATTAAATTCCAACACTTGATGCTTTAATGATTACTTAATGTAATTAAATGAATTGGAAATTACTTAGTTAAGTAATTGATTGATAATTACAGAATGTAATTAAATGAAGATGTTTAAGAATGAAGTAATTTGGATTAAATTACTGTGTAATTAATCAACGGAGTAATTAAGAAATTAATTAAGGGATAACTAATTTGTTTTAAATAAAGTAATTAAGTTAGTTAATTTCTGAATGTAATTAATCTGGGATGATTAATAATTATGAGTCAATTACTTAAGGTAATTAATTTAAGGGGATAATTAATTAAGTATAATCAAAGATCATTAATTATTATAATTAATGATGTAATTAAAGATGATTAATTAAGATTTATTAATCAAAAATAGGTAATTAAAGGTAATTAATTAATATGATTAATTAAGGATTAATGTAATTAATTATGATTAATTAATTAATTGAAGTAATTATAGGTTAATTACTGATTGGTTGAGAATAATTAATTTGTGAAATTAATTGAGGATAATTACATGAATGTGATTAAGGATAATTAATCAAGAGTGATTAATTAAGGTGATTTATTTTGAATGATTAATTGATTGATTGTAATCAATTAAATGGTTAAGTAAGCAAGATTTTTATTAGTGAAGTAATTAATTTAATTTATTAAAGATGAAGTAATTAATTTAATTCATTTTAAAATTAATTAGAGATAGAGATAGTTAATTTAATTCAATTTAAATTAATTATATTGTGATGAAATAAATCATTGCTTATGTATGAATGGATGACATTAATTGCCTTGGATGCTTTGTTATCTCAGAAATGAGATAAGTAGTGTTGTGTGGTATGAATGCTTTGGTTGCATTGTGGTAATAATATAGATTATCTATTGTGATGATGATATGGATTACCTATTTTGATATAGATCATCTGTTTGGTTTAATAATGTTGATTTTCAATTATGATTTGTGAGTTATCTATCTGTGTATATATAGATAATTGAATTGCTTTAAACCTTAAAACAACTTGGACCTAAAAGACATGCCCTGGATTTCGATGAGACTGGGATCGGGTTTCCTTATTTGGATATCCGAAAACCACATCGATCCAAATTAACGATAGGTCGTGAAATCTCTTGGGAAGAGTGAAGACTCGAGGTGTAAGGACTATCCGTCAGTATAACTCTGGGGGTGATTCCATGATGAGTTTGACGGAAATAGTACTTACAGGCTCGAGATGGAGATTCAGAGTGCAAGGGTTATCGTCGTTAACTCTGAGGATGATTCCAAAATGAGTGTAACGAGATAATGCCTTCGGTTTCGTTCGAACCCGGAACGAACTTGTATGGATTGAATGCTTTCAGAGCATCGTCAGGTGGATGATGCATATTCTAAGTGATGTGTTCACTAAAGGAAATCGTAGCCTCAAGACTCATCAACCGGGAATGGCTAAAACAGGGAAGGTGCAGCAAAGCTTCGTGGGTAGCCCCCACTTGAGAGTGAGATTTACCCCTGTCTAGAGGTCCCTTTTATTTCGACTGTGTGGACAGTTGTTGAGCTCCAGCTATTGGGGTTGTCTTGTTCGGGACTGTCCAGCAAGGGATGGTTCCGGCCTTGTGTTGCAGGGGAGCGGGCGTTCTCCTCGGTACGTTGATCTAGGCCACGTACTGTGACGGGCAGTACCCCAGTAGCCCTGCCATTGTATGGAATCCAAAATCCAATAAGTGCCAACAGTTTTGATTGTATTACCCACTTTTGTGGCTAGTAGCTGGAATTTAATAGATGTAACAATTTCGGCTATTTCATATTTATTTGGAAACCCTAGACCTATTATAATATCACTGGATTTCCTATCAAATGTTTTGGTTAGCGTAAGGTAAAAACTTTTCCTTGTTTATGTGTGGGAAGTCTTACATGATACCTTTCTTTTCAAAGGTTTTGAAAATTAAGCAACCTTAACCTGTTACGCACACCAGACCCATGTCTGACCCTGAGTTTATTTCTGTTTTCTTAAACTCTTGGGTACTCAAATTTTTATGAGTAGCCAAGGGATTCAGATTAGCTTTGACGAATTGTGGAGGAGCAATGGAGCAGGAGGCTTCTACGAGTAAATATATATTTCCGCTGTGTTGATTTCTCTGAGTAGTTCTCCTGTATTGTATTGAGTTGTACAACTAGACAGGTGTCTATAACTGTCTAGTATGTGTTGTATTATCTATGTAACTCTGATGATAGTTATTAACTGTGTAATATTTATGTTAGTAATATAATTTATTCGTTCCTCTATTTAGATTCTACTGTTGTTTCTTCTTTCTCTTCTTTCTTTTATCTTTTCTATCCCTTTCTTTCTTATTAATGATGCGTCATTCTGTGGAGGCGGATGGCGGGTCGTTACAGCGACGACTTTTCCATTCAAGTTTTGAAGTTCTCTCTTATTCTTAGGAGCCTAGACTTCCTGTAATGCTGTTATTTGCTCTGGATTTGCTTCGATGCCTTGGGCGCCCGCTATGAATCCAAATAATTTCTTAGAGGCCACCCTGAAGTGACATTTAAGTGGGTTTAGCTTCATTCCATATTTGCAGAGTATTTCAAACATTTTAGTGAGATTATCTAGGTGGTTAGCGGCTACTCGGAATTTGACTAACATATCGTCCACATAAACTTCTATAGTTTTTCCAATCTAGTGCTTGAACATAGCATTCACTAGTCTGTGATACGTGGCCCCTACGTTCTTCAAACCAAATGGCATTACTCTATAACAGTATAATACTAAATCAGTGACGAAGCTGGTATTTTCTTGATCTGGTTCGTGAATTAGGATCTGGTTAAAGCCCAAGTATGCATCCATAAATGACTGATCGATTCTGGGAGCGGGAAGTTATCCTTTAGACGGGCTTTATTGAGGTCTGAACAATTAATGCAGGTTCTCCATTTTCCATTAGACTTCTTGACTAGTACCGGGTTTGATACCCATTTGGGGTAAGTTTTATCTCAGATAGAGCTGTTGGCCATTAGTTTATCCATCTCTTCTCTCAATGCCTTGGATCGCTTAGGGCCCAAGTTTCACCTTTTTTCATTGACTGGAGTGAATTTGGGGTCAATGTTAAGGGCGTGACAGGCAATTTCAGGTGATACTCCACATATATCGGCATGCATCCGAGCAAATACATCCAAGTTAGTGCGAAGGAATTTGGTCAACTACGACTGCATCTTATTTCCAAGCTGCGACCCAATTCTCAGGACCCTCATAGGGCCATCCATACTAACTGGGATAGACACCATCAGCTCAGCTGGTGTCGCCCGATCCTCCCCTGAGCTCTTCTTTTAGGGTCTAAAGCCTTGTAAAATCGGCCATGGTCCCCAAGCCAGGAGTGGCTCCATAGTTTCTATTCAGAGGGCTCACAGACGTGGAGAGCTTTCTCCACATCCTTTCCTTTCTCCTTTCTTCTAGACTCACATAATTCCATAATATAACATTCTCAAGCAACGCTTTGGTCTCCTTTCACTATTCTGATTCCATGCTCGGTAGGGAATTTCATCATGAGGCACCATTGAGCCAGAGCTATCTTGAAGTCGGCTAATGCGGGCCGCCCTAGAAACGCATTATATGCCTACATCTCATCCATAATCACAAAAGTTTGAATGAGGGTGACTCATCGTTCTCCCTCTCCAAGTTATACAGGTACGTCAATGGTTCCCACCAGCTGCTTAGGTTCTTTGGTAAATTCCTGAATCTTCATTTGGCACATAGATACGCTTTTCATACCTATCTTCATCTGATCGAAAGTATGTTTAAAAAGTATATTCACCGAGCTTCCACTATCAACCAACACTCATCGGACAACTACGGACCCAATTCCTACTGTTACCGTGCTTAGATCAAGAGTTGGTGCCTGAATTCCTTCAGTATCGCGGTCGCAATATACTATATCGTTGCTTGGCATCTTCTCCTGGTTGACCGTTGTTTCACCATCAATTATCAAACACGATCCCTTCGGGGCATGTTTTTGTGAGCTTTCTTATCTCTCCATCTCCCCTTAACTCCTTTGTACAAGATGCGGTCCCCTAGATATCGTTTCGATAATAAGCCTTTGGTCAGTTCGTTTCGACCCTGGTCACTAGTTCCAGCCTAATTTCTTTGCTCCCTAGGTGATTGAGGGACTATATCCTAGCTAGATTTTTGTGGACCTTTTACATATTTCTGAAGCTTGTTCTCATGGATTAATCCTTCAGTGAGGTCCTTAAGGTAGAGGCACTCGTTTTTGTTATGCCCATGCGTCTCATGGAAGCTGCAGAATTTCCCTAAGCGCTTCTGCTTTTCTGTTGCCTCCTTTTTGAGGGGTTTCCTACACTCTTCAGTTCCTTATGTTGCGAGATAAATATTTTCGGAGTATCATTCAGGGGGTTATAGTCTCCTGGTCCAAACTCTCTAAACCTTTTGTTGCAGTCACCACCATTTTTCTTGTTATATTTCAAATTTCCTCTCTTCTGGTTTCCATTCTTCTCTGTGGCCCCTTGGTTATTCTCAAGGTTGTATGTGTTTTGGTTTGCCATCATGTCATTTTGTTCGGTGTTCGTATGTTGCTCTCCAGCAGCTTTTTTCTAGCTCCTACGCCTCTTTCAACCTCAAGTACTGGCTTGCCTTGCAGTTGAAATCTTTCCTGTTGGTGAGTTGCTTCATCTTAAACCATTTCCCAAACTCCATCTCCGGATGAATAACATGGACTAGGTCTATATAAACCATGTCTTCATTAGGATTGTTCACCTATGTCACCGCTGTATTGAATCTTCTCACAAATGATATTAATGACTCGTTGCGCCCTTGAACTAGTCCGGATAGAGACATGACATTCTTCGGTTGTGTGGTATGAAGCCTGAACTGGTCAAGGAATTTTGCTGCAAGTTGATCAAAGGTAGAGATATATTTTTAGGGAAGTTTGGTGAACCACAATGATGCAACACCCTCTAGAAAAATGAGAAAACATCGACAGCATACAGCTTTTGAAGCATTAGCTTTGTTCATATACCAACCGTATTTGTATAGATGAGGTTATGAATCCTTAGTTCCGATGTAGGAAGGAACGGTTAGCATGGTGAATTTGTCTAGGTATCTTTCATTCAAGACCTCATCAGTAAAAGTGGTCCGGATTGGGGCAGATCCCCACTCATCATCCTTTTGACTCTTACTCTCGTCCATCAGCCGCTTGACCATGCCTACTATATATGCCTCTGATGTTCGGTGGTCCTGGGGGCGGCAGTAATTCACAACGCCAAGTGTTTGGTTCAGCAAACGATCTTAGCACTTGGGTTGATGCCTAAGCTCTCCTGTCTTTGGGAAAGCCATTCCCGTAGGACCCTGTTGGCTTGCATTTGGCCTAATTGGGGCAGTATGGACATTTCTAACATTATCAAATGCATTGGCATTCCCCTCTACTTGATCACCCTGCTCTGTGCCTTTCGAATCAGAGAGGTTCACAGCCACATCCTCCAGTGGGGTTTTAGCCCCTTGATTCAAATTCAAATTTGGCTGTCTTGCATTTAATGGGATATTCTCATTTTCCTCCAAGTTACACCCATGGTTACCTTTCTCAATGGCTGCTTTTCATTTCTCCTATGCAAGCCGAAAACAGAGGAGTTTTCCTGCTCTACGGTAGTAGATGGTTCAGGGATGGTTCTTTAAGCAGTGTTTAATTATAGAGTTATAAGAGTGTTGAGCTTTTCCATTAGAGCCTTTTGACTATCTTCCACTCTTTAATTGAGTTCTTCGGCCATCTTATTCAGATCATCCCTGTTTACAACTGCATGCTGACTAGAGGACCCAGGCGCTTGATTTCCTAAGTTAGCGGCATTTACTTCATCCTGTTGGAGGGTAACACCTTCCGCGGCTTTTGTTGCCCCTATAGACCTTCCAGAGGTAGTTCTTTTCCTTCCGGAAGCCATCGACTTTTAAAACAGTGAGTTTTTTAAGTAAAGCCTGGATATTTAACTTCTAGATCTATGAAATCCAAAGTAGATGGCTTGATCTGGATCCTAGGTTGAAAGTGGAGATCTAACTTCTGGATCTATGCAATCCAAAGTGTGTTGCTAGATCTAGATCCTAAGTTGCAAGATTCTCATTAAAAGCACCAAAATGTTGACTCAAAAATAGACTAACACCCTGGTTTGGTTTTGAAAGCACCAACCCTGCCTTTACAGAGCTATATCATAGATCACGGATATAGAAAAGAAGCGACAAAAGGAAATAGACAGAAGATTTTTATAGTGGTTCGGCTGTTAACGAAGCCTACGTCTACTTTATAGTTTTATTATAGACTGATTGCTACTATAAAAGCTATTTAATTACAAGCCTTTGGCTATTTCCTAGCTAGATTGAATCACTATAGTTAGAATCCACCAGAGAATCACGGTGTATTCATTCTAAGATCGTTATGAGGGAGATAGGAAGTGAAGAATAGTCCCAATAAAGCTTCAGCCACCAGTTCGGAGAAGATCCTCCTTATGTTGTTGGTGACATGCTATTTATAAAGGTTGGAGGGTTTTTGGGCCAGTCCCATCATTATCAGCTCTCAGCATGGACTACAGGTGACCTAGGAGGTTCTAGCTCGTGAAATGAACCGACACCATGGGTCGCTAGCGACCAATAGACTTGGCTCATTTCATGAGCAAAGTTTTGCCTCCTTCCTTCATTTTCCGTAACTCGTTTGTTTCAGGTTTTGAGGAGGTCCATGAGTTGCTGACGATCCGGCCACAAAGGACTATCCTGGATTTCGAAATTTGAGATGTTTTCACAGACATTCATCATTGTTGTCATTTGTCGATGGTAAGTCACTAGCTGCTACGTTCAAATACATGTTGAGCTGTAGGGACGCATTGACTCCAATCGTCGCCTTAGCCATATAGCTTGGCCCTCGTCAATCTCTAGTCGTAACTTCTCTGGTTAGTTCCTGAACCGTCCTGCCGGTTTAAGGTTGTCTTTTCTACTAGTATCTGCTGGGTTAAAAATCCGAACAACACTTACATATCTATTTCCCAATAGGTATGTCCATTCAAAAAAGCCACTTGCCCATTTAGGTGACCTCTAGTATCCTAGCCCAACAACCAAGACCAAAACCCAAAACCTAGATAAAAGAAAAATAAGAAAATATACAAAAAAAAAACGCGCATTTTTACGCCGAAAATTGCAGATTTAGAGGTGTAGGAATCGGATTTTAACGAAATAAAAAGTGAAGGGGAGATTAGAATTCAGCCTAGTATCATAAAAAAGAATAAAATTTCAAATTTCAAATTAAATTTTTTCAACCAAAAGACAAACTTTAACCAAACTTGACCAAAATTGGAATTTTTAGAAAATTTTCTATTTTATTGAATTTGAAAAAAAAAATTAATCAATGTCCCAAAAATCGATATTTAATTTCATTTTTATTTAAAAAATTTAAAATGGTTAATTCGAAAATTCAATTAATTTTTTTTCAAAATTTGATTAAATTTAAGGGTCGTTACATTTAGGGTCTCTCTACAAAAGTCAACTGCAAATCACATATACGTATGTGTATTTCGAAGTGATCGGTAGTGACCTATTTGCTACGTATACCCTTCGGCTTCCTCTTGCATTTATCCACTGCAAAATAATGGTTATGCCCTTCGCATCTAAACGGGAATCAAAACCAAACAACACTCAAACAACAATATATAAACCACCATTCAAGCATTCAATAATAATCTATAGCAATATAGATATCATTTAGTTTATTTAGAGGTGAGTTAAATCATCAAAATTCCATTTGACGGTTAAGAGTTCCTGTTCGATCTAAAATCGAATGGCGTTCAATTTTAGCTCAAAATTATACTTGCTTCAAATTCAATGAATCCAATTCAATGCGTAGATTACATCGGTATGAGTCCAGCACAAAAGACTGTGTCTGAATCCAACCATGTATGGCAAAGATATCAATTTTACAAGTTTTTGAAATAATTAAATTAATTAATTACTAATTAAACTTTTAATTACCTTTATTTACATAAAATCCTCATGTTTCCCGAATAAAAATGTGAAAGTGCACACATGGGAGCCATCATACACTCAACTTCTCTCCTTCGCTGAGCACTCAATACTCTATGAATCACTGCATCGAAGCTTCCATCGAACTCCCTATTGCGCACTCCCTACGATGGACCTAACCATGTCACGACCGCACTCTCAAAAAGCGATAGTAGAAGCCGCTCACTGTTCATGTGTGTCCCAATCTTCCACCGGTGATTGTACGCCTCTAAATATTCGCCATCCCTTCATCTTCGCTTAAGCAACTCATTGCAAACATTGCCTCGGCCAAACTCCTCCCCTATCACCTACAATAGTTAATCCTAGTCAACAACCATCATGTCAATCAGACCCAAACTCGATTTCGTGTCCTATAGCTCTGGCATCAATTAATTAAAAGAGGCAGCTTACTTTTTTATTACAGGAAATGAAAATAAAGAAGAGAGGAGTGTTGAAAGTAGGTTAAGTGTTAGATTATTATATTATTAAAATCCGGGTAGCTCGCTACATAGCATTTCGTTCGTGTACAAACTGCGAATGACAAAAATAAAGTACGATCGTGAAAAAAATGCGACACGGTCTCAAAACAACAATATAATACACCGATTATCTTATTCTGTGGAATTTCAAAAATACTATCTTTTTCCAAAAATACATCAAACAACAATTACATATTTTCCAAATTAAAAATTATGGAAAAATGTTATAAATTCATTTAAAAATACGTTAATAAAAATCAAGTTGTTTTATTAACAATTGATTTTCTTTTTATTTATTTGAACTAGGTATTATTGTAAATAAATTTAGAAAATGAGCTTACCATTTTATTTATTAACTAAAAGGATTTGAATAAGGCTATTAAATCCATTTAATTAATATTTTAATCCATATGTTGAAATATTTAAATAATCCCTATATATTAATACAAGTTATTACATTTTTCCAGGATGTTACAGATAATGTCGGTAAGGCATCGACAATACGTCATCCACAGGGCGTTGGTAACAACACCGCGCCTATCGTCTTTTAAGCATCAATAGATTTTTTTCCTGGCGTAAATTTTACCGATGCCTCGAATGATGTCGACCAAGCGTTAGTATCCATTTCATTGACACCCTACCGATGCATTTTTGGCGTCGGTAAAATGCTGTGTTTTTGTAATGTAATGGCCAATGAATTAGACAACATCAGCCAACGGCTGATCGAGATTTTTGGTCATATATGAACAGCTTTAACAAGAATCCATCTGGGCTAGGGTACCAACAAGAATAACCTGGTTATGGCCCTCTGCCTAGGGCCTATATACAAGTCCAGAATATGGAAGAAATTGCAGAAGCAACCAGTTACGACCTTAACTGACTTTAATCAACGAACTATTGACATCATGAGGATGGAGGGCTCTGATTTTTCTGATAGGATGACAAGGTCCAATGTTCAAGTAACGCTGATTCACATGAAATCTCTGGCCAACATCCTAATATAGGCCCACAATAAGATATGTGCAGAAGATAACACCCAATACAAAGCCAAGTATGCTAACTATGCCTTTTTAACTCAAAATATGGAATCTATATATCTTATAACCAAGGACCAAGTATTGTACAAAAGACTTCCCACTACAAGAGGTGAAAGAAGGGTAGAGCCTCGTGTTAATTGCAAGTACTGTGAGTTCCATAAAATCAATGACTACTCCACCAACAAGTGTCATTTGCTAAAAGATGAGATAGAGAGACTTATCCGAAAGAAGGTACCTGTAGAATATGTTTGACACCATGTTGATCAAAGAGTGGCTCACAACAACCAGTCGGCTCAACCCCAACAGCCTAGTAACAAACCATAACCGATACTTTTACCATATTTAGAGGCCTGCATATGGCGGGAAGAAACAGAGGGGGCACATCCTCAGTACTAGAGAGCAGTGGGCTCAACTGGCCAAATCTATTCATTGGAGCACGACACTTCCAAAGCACCTGGGTCAGCAATAGATCAGCCAATCACTTTCAGTACTAAAGATAGAGAGCCCATTTCTTACTCGCATCTTAATCCCATGGTCATCACCCTTATAATGACCAACTCAAATGTGTGCCAGGCATTCGTGGATGTTGGCAGGTCAATCAATATTATGTTTAGGAATATTTTCAAGCCTCTGAAGCTCCCTACCTCTAGACTCACCCTCGGTGCCTTGTCTATATAAAGCTTTAGGGATGTTGCCATAGTACCAATGTGGATTATTTCACTCGTAACCACCTTTGGCCAAGAAAGATATGGGTGAACTTCATAGTGGTTAATTACCCTTCTTCTTATAACATCTTAATAGGATGACTGACCATGATGGAACCTAACGTGATTTTCTTACATAACCGGCTTGCCAAGAATTTCCCTATTCAAGGCAAGGTTAGTGAAATCCAGGTTGATCGGCATAAGGCCAGGGAATGTTATAGGGCATCCTCCAAGCAGGCGAGAAAGGAGCCCTTATGCTTCAACAAGAATTTGCAACAATCAAAAGGTAAGTCAATCGAGCAAACCTTTGAGCCAGTAAGGGCTCAAGTTCATGTCAAAACCACGCCAAATATTAAGATAAGGAACTCACATCAACAACTCCCCCTATAAGGATGCAAAAGGCTAACAACGGTTCGACCAGAGCCAGGGGCTAATATATTCACAAATATTTGACTAAATTTTTATATATAATAAAGAGATTTAATTTGGAATAAAAATGACAATTTGGATTTCACTTTATTTTAAAGACCAAATTGAAAATTGCAAAAATAAATAAAAATAAAAAATAAAAGTTTCCATCTTTTTATTCTAGAAAGATCCATCTTTCTCTAGTTGCTTTGACCTAACCAATCCTTTCCTCGTAACCCAAACCCAAATCCTTCTCATCTCCAATTTGAAACCTCAAATCAAATTTTGAGCATGAAATTAGAAGAAGAAAAACATCGCAGGATTGGAAGGTGCAACAAGGGAGGACCCTAGTGTCGCATGTTGGAACTGAATCGGCCCATAACGGAAGAAATGGATGAATTTCTTTTTTTATCATTTTGAATATTTATTAGGCCTATGAAGTCTAATTCATTTAGATCTTTTCTAAGTTTGTTTTAAATAAAATCATTATTTAATTTAATTATATAAATAAATTTTTACTTCATGTTAATTTTTATTATGTTTAAATATGTGTATTACATACATATAGGTGTGTATGTGCACGTGCAATATAATAAAGTGTGCATGGTTTGATATGCCTATGTATAGGTGCTGGGATTTGCACAGCAATGAACATGTTAGCCCCTCTAGTACTCTATGTGCCATCTAAATATATATATGTGTGTGTGTGTGTGTGTGTGTGTGTGAATCAAATATTATATATATATATATATATATATATATATATATATATATATATATATATATATTACATAAAATTATACATATGGAACATACAATCATGTGTGTGTGGAAATATTAATTGTAATAATTTATGTAAAATATTTATAATGTATTCGTACAAATGTACATTTTTTTAATAATAAAATCTTTTAATGATAAATATAAAATAATTTTTTTACTGCTGCTACAAACCCAAAAAGTGCAAGTTATGCTTATTGTTTTCTATGCATGTGCAAACACATGTAATATCATCATTTTTAACTAAACAATTATAAAATAATTTAAAATAGAGTTAAATTAATTATTAAAATTATTAAAAAATCATTTTTTAAATATAAAAATTATGTGATATTATTATGTAAAAATTTATACTTAATTTCAAATTATATTAAATATATATAATCAATTTTTAGTTAAATAAATAGTTATATTAATAATTAGATATAAATATATATATTTATATATTAAAATTCTATATTCTTTACTATCGAATTATTTGTATGCAAAAACAAAATTTTATAAATTTTAAATCGTTTATTATATGATTTTAATCTTTAAGATATAATTTATTAATTAACAAAATCATACATAATTTTTTTTAGCAAGGCTAGCAGGGTTGATTGGTCCCTTACCTATTTATTGCTACACAAAGCAAAATTTTTAAAAAGGATCATAACATGCCATGAATCCTAAAAAAGAAAACAAAAGGAAAAAATAACATGGAGTAACAAATTTGCAAACAAAAACACACAAGGGAATACGAAAAAAACAAAGGAACGGACAAACACAAGGATGAAACGTTAGCACCACTGAAGCAAGACAGGATCATCAACACTCAATGTGCTCTTCAAACAAATCCTAATCTCAACATGCAACAGGTTGAATACTTGCATTCATGACTTAGCTTTGTCCATAAATACACAACTATTTTTTTCCTCCATATTACCTGAATAAACTTTTTGAGAATTGATAACAATAAATTACTTTGACTATTCCTCTACCTTCTAGCTTTATAAAAAGATTCCCCCAGAAACAAATTTTTTTATTGATTCAACTAAGAAAAATACAAAAGGGACCTAAAATTGAGAAGAAATCTCAATCTCTACACCCAACAAAATACACTTTTCGCACACACATCTTATGGATCCTAGACATGTCTATTTATAATAGACATTGATAAACTATCTTCTTTAAGAAACTATTGAATCTTTCCATAAATCTTTCCCATCTAGATAATTTGTTGCCTTCTCTAATGCAATAAAAGAGGCAACTAATCACTCGACCAAATACATAAAATCTATAAAAAGTACAATTAATCACACTCCAAAAACTATCATATCTATAAAATAAGCAATGAATTTGAGTCATAATTCCACATACACTCAAATATCTCAAAGATCTATTTAAATATGCAATATTTTATCACCAAAATCTAACAATCTCCACTTTGATACAATATTCCATAAATATCATCCAAGCTCCTCCTAAAACCTCAAACTCCAAACAATATATCCAAGGAAACAAATGTCTCCACCATAAAGCTAAACCACCCTCCAAACTATGCATGCCCATCAATCGAACATGCACATCATCAACAGATCAGAATTGCTTGTAATACCACAAAGACCTCCAAGTAGGCTTTATGGTTTTCCATTGTTGACTCCACTTTAATTCAGACGGACTTGTCTCTCCAAATTCACTTGTATAAGATTTTCCAATCTTTATGGTTTTTCCAAGCAATGAATAAACATGTTGCTTATTCTCTTCGCACACAACACCTCCTTAGTACCCTTCCAAACCCTAATTACTCCATCTCGAGTCGAGAAGTTACAACCTTTCCCTTCCAGCTGTCCAACAGAAACAATATTAATTTCGGGGATATCCCTAACCTCTATAAGCATCACTAACCTACCACTATCCATCTTCAACCTGACAGAACCTGTGCCTTGAACATGTAGAACTACACCATTAGCGGATTCCACCTTGCACTCTTCCTCCTTATAATCAATAAATGCTTCCCTTTGAATGCAAATGTGGAAACATGCACCAGAATCTAGCACCCTCTCTCCTTTCATGCTCATATCAACACAAAGAACATCATTTCTAACGCTAAAGTTTACCTCCTCATCACTATCTACCTCCAGCTTATTTTTGATTCCTTCTTTAGTTTTCATCCTCTCTTTATCATCTTTTAATTTATTGCAAAATTTCAGCTGATGGCCTGGTTTTTCACAATAATAGAAATAATGTCTCGATTCTTATTTGGTTTGAAAGAGCATCTTTCTCTCCTTGCAAGGTGGACCACTGCCAATGGATTTGTAATTTCCTTTTCTTCAATAGAATTTCCTTCCAATTAATTTATCCTCTACGGCTGCTCATTAAGAAGGCTGCTAACTACAGTCTCCATGGAAGCAACACCACTAAAATATGAATTGTTCAACGTGGCTACAAAAGTTTCCCAACTTTCAGGCAATGAGCTCATTAATATCAAAGCTTGAGTTTCGTCGTCAATTTTGAAGTTTACCGCTACCAACTGGTTCACAGTTGCTTGAAACTTGTTGAGATGTTCACCAATCGATTCGTCATCCTTTAGTTTTAGATTGGGAAACCTTCTTATAAGAAATGCCTTATTCGTTGTAAGAATTTTTTACATAAATCTTTCCAATTTCTTCCATATTCCAAAAGCAGATGTTTCACAAGCAACAATATGAAACACAGAATTCTTCATAAAATGCCGCATAGTTGCCGCTGCCTTTCTATCCAAAATTCCCCACTTTGCCTTAGTTATGTCATTTGGTCTTTCTCCTTTGTCTTCTATCTTTGCTTTCTACGACCCCCAGTTTCTTCCATTAAGCTTTTCAATACTTACCTTCTCCATAACCAAAGTCTCTTCCAAAAATTTGTGTAGCTGGCTCTAACATCAACTGTTAGGAATTTCTGGGATCGCTACATAATTATATTTAGAACTGAAAGTAGTGAAGAAAGCAACCAAAAAAATATTCCTCCAAAAACAAAATTTTTTATTGATTCAATCAAGAAAAATACAAAAGAGACCTGAAATTGTCAAGATCTCTATCCCGAACACCCAACAAATTAATCTTTTCGAACACACATCTTATGAATCCTAGACATGTCTATGAATAATAAACATTGACAAAATATCTTCTTTAAGAAGCTATTGAATGCTTTTATAAATCTTTCCCATGTAGATAATTCATTGTCTTCTCTAATGCAATAAAGGATGCAACTAATCACTCTACCAAATACACAAAATCTCTAAAAGGTGAAATTAATCACACTCCAAAATCAACCAAATCTATAAAATAGGCAATGAATTTGAGTCATAATTCCACATGGACTCAAAAATCTCCAAGATCTACTTAATATGCAATATTGTATCACCAAAATCGAACAATCTCCACCTTAATACAATATTCCATAAATGTCATCCAAGCTCCTTCAAGAACCTCAAACTCCATACAATATATTCAAGGAAACAAATGTCTCCACCATAAAGCTAAACCTCCCTCCAAAATATGCATGCCCGTCAATCGAACATGCACATCATCAACAGATCAGAATTGCTTGTAGTACCACAAAGGCCTCCAAGTAGGCTTTGTGGTTTTCCGTTGTTGACACCACCTTAATTCAGACAGACTTGTCTCTCCAACTTCACTTGTATAAGATTTTGCAATCTTTAAGGTTTTTCCAAGCAATGAATAAATATTATTGCCTTTTCTCTTCACGCGCAGCACCTTCCTATTACCCTTCCAAATCTTGGTTACTCCATCTCGAGTTGAGAAGTTACAATCTTTCCCTTCTAGCTGTCCAATAGAAACAATATTCCTTTTAATTTCAAGGTTATCCCTAAACCATGTAAGCGTCACCAACCTTCCAGTATCCATCTTCAACCTGACAGAACATGTGCCTCAAACATGTAGATCTCCACCATTAGCAGACTCCACCGTGCATGCTTTCTCCTTATAATAAGTGAATTCTTCCATTTGATTGCAAATGTAGAAACATGCAGCAGAATCTAGCTTCCACTCTCCTCACATACTCATATCAACACAAAGAACATCATTTCTAACGCCAAAGTTTACCTCCTTATCATTGTCTACCTTCATCTTATTTTTGCTTCCTTCTTGGGTTTTCACCCTCTGTTTGTCTTTATTTAATTTATTGCAGAATTTCAACCGATGACCTGGCTTTTCACAGTAATAGCAAATGATGTCTCCATCCTTATTTGGTTTGAAAGAGCATCTTTCTCTCCTTGCAAGGTGGACCTCTGCCAATGAATTTGTAATTTCTTTTTCTTCAATGGCATTCCTTTCGATGAATTTATCCTTCACATATCCTCATTAAGAAGGCTGCTAACCACGGTCTACATGGAAACAACACCACTAAAATTTGAATTGTTCAATGCGACTACAAGATTATCCCAACTTCCAAGCAATGAGCGCATTAATATCAAAGCTTGAGTTTCATCATCAGTTTTGAAGTTTACTACCACCAATTGGTTTACAATTGCTTGAAAGTTGTTGAGATGTTCACCAATCGATTCACCATCATTTAGTTTTAGATTGACTAACCTTCTCATCAGAATTGCCTTATTCATCGTAGAATTTTTTGGATAAATCTCTTCCAGTTTCTTTCATATCCCAAAAGCAGATGTTTCACAAGTAATGATATGAAACACAAAATTCTTCATAAAACACCAAATAGCCATCGCTGCCTTCCTATCAAAAATTTTCCACTTTGCCTCAGTTATGCCGTTTAGCCTTTCCTCTTTGTTTTTTCCAAGGGTTGGTGAAGATAATTAAGATAGAGATAATCTTCCATCTTCTCTTTTCACAACCTCCAGTCCCTTCCATCAAGCTTTTCAAGACTTATCTTCTCCATAGCCAAAGACTCTTCCAAAAATTTGTATAGCTGGCTCTATTATCAACTGTTAGAAATTTATGGGATCACTACATAATTAGATTTAGAAGAGAAAGTAGTGAAGAAAGAAAACAGAAAAAGATTTCTCCAAAAATAAAAACTTTAATTGATTCAACCAAAAAATACAAAAGAGACCTAAAATTGAGAAGAAATCTCAATCCCTAGCACCTAACAAAATACACTTTTCGCACGCATGTCTTATGAACCCTAGACATATCTATTTAAAATAGACATTGACAAAATATTTTCTTTAAGAATCTATTGAATACTTCCATAAATCTTTCTCATGTAAATAATTTGTTTCCTTCTCTAATGCAATAAAAAAGGCAACTAATAACTCTACCAAATATACAAAATCTCTAAAAATGTATAATTAATCGCACTTCAAAATCTACCAAAAACTATAGAATTGGCAACGAATTTGAGTCATAATTCCACATAGACTCAAATATCTCAAAGATCTATTTAAATATTCAATATTGTATCACAAAAATCTAACAAGTTTAGCCCAGGGAAAGAAGGTAGACCCACAATTAAAAAATAATAAGTGCATTATGTTCTCTGTATCAGTCATGCAAAAAATACAATCATCATCTAATAACATACCTTTATCCACTAGCTTAGCCTTAGTATAAAGGGCATTTCTCATAACCATCCATAAAATAAGGTTATCCTTTGGCTGTGCAGTGAGAACCAAACCCTATGAACCCAATCAAAATAATAAGCCTCTTCAAAACAACATAAAGATTTATAAACAGTTAAATGGAATGGGGTTTAGACTTAGCAGACCAAACAATCAATTCAGTTTCAGAAGTAGGGTACTTTATTTGTTGAGCTTGTTCCATATCTTCCTTATTTGTTGATTGCTAATATATGGCAGAGAAATCCTACCATTTTGAATATATTTAGAAGCCTTTGGTCTCAAAGAAATACCAAATTAAATTAGTCGAGAGCATGACAACATCTTGCTTAAAATAAGGCCACTCATTGACTAGAGGTCATTCCAGAAAGAAGCTTTTCCACTTGAGTTATGGCTCGAAAATGAGGGATGAGAGATCCCCTAAGCTTCACGATTATACACCAGATCCAGCTGGTATTCTTTGGGATCTCCATTAACCAAAAATCCTTCCTTCCTATATTATGAATCCAAGACCAAGAGACTCGGTTATTGTCTTTTCTACTGATTAGATCATCGAAATGCTTACTAATAGCAGCCTTATTCCAGTGTATCATATTTTTAACACCCAGTCCCCCAAACTTATAAAGTCATTCGATCCTAGAGAAAGAAATAGGGACCAGCTTATTGGAATGCATGTTCCCAGACTAAAGAAAGTGATTCATTGCCTTTCTGATCTTACCAAGCCATTTCTTGCGAAGAATGAAGGTTCTATGCCAGTAAACTGACATAGAAAAAATTATGGACGATTAAAACAAGCCCACCTACCTTACTGAACAATCTAGTAGACCAACTTTCCATTGTAGAAGTTATCTTCATAAATAAAGGAAGGCATTGGGATGTGGTATTCTAGCAGTAGAAAGGGGATACCAAGATAAGACATATCGTTTTCCATTGGTTGAAGACCGGAGCTAAGGAGAATATTTGTAGTAATATGATTAGCAATCCCAGCTGCAATAAAACTAGATTTTTGAAGGTTGATGCAGAGACCAGTTATCTTGTAGAAATTAGAAAGAGATTCCACGATACTACTAATAGATCTCAAGGTTTGAAATTCTGTTTTTCGTTTCCGTTCCGGCCATTCGTAATTTTAAAATTTCTGGTTTCGTTCCGAAATTTCCATTTTAATTTCGGTTTTCTAATTCTGGTACTTTTTTGTTTTAATTTGTTATATACCCTAATAAATATCTGATACACTACAAGGAAAACTGGAATTTGCGTCGACTAATAACCGACGTTGGCCGTCACTAAGCAACGCAAGCCGATTCTAAAAACCGATGCAAAAATAGACGTCACCACCAAGCATTCGAGTTGGGTTTTGCGTCGGCTTCGTCACCACTTTAGTGTCGGTAAGTGACGGCTATATCCACGTGGCCATTTTTTTCAAAATTCGGTTTTCCATAAAAAGCCGATTCTAGCAGACGCAATCCTGTAACCAAAAAGCCGATTCTAGCCATCACTAGCCGACACTATCCTGTAACCAAAAAGCCGACGCAAGCCGATTCCAGCCTACGCAAGCCTGAGTTCATCTGTTTATAAACAGCTGCTGTTTGCGCCTTCAAACCACAATATAAACAATTTCCATCGAACTATAACAACATTCAATCTTCCAACACAAGTATAACACCAACCTCTCATCAATCAAACATAACATTCATAATTTTCCATCAAACAACAACTATATATCCAAAAACTCATCAATCAAACACGATGTTCACTAATATACATCATACCCAACAATACATATAAGTACTATCAAATAAATCATACATCATTGTACTACTCATCATCATACATCAAACAACAATAAGTTCAACACAAAACAACACAATAAGTTCAAGACAAAACAACCTTACCTACTCATCATCTTCAGACGCATCCTCTCCAGGCATTCTTCCATGCTCTGCCGGTATGCCGCGATATGAGCATCGAGCTGCTGTGCAAAAGCATTGCTCTTCCGCCAGTCATTGATCTCCGCAATCTATCGACGCAACAAAGCTATCTCCTCCTCTGCCTGGGATCTCCTGTAAGCGCTCTGGGACGATATCGCCTGTGAAATAGTTAATAGCTAGTTATAATTTATGCTTCGTATCATATTAAATGTATATATTAGTTAATGAAGCAGTTTACCTCCATATTTTCATAACTATATCGCCTATTTCACATAGGCGGATCTACAATGGCATCTCAAATATGGTTTGACTCCTTAACGGTCAACTCCTCACGTTCGGTGGTCTGCGCCACACGTGTCTGCTCTGCCTCATATGACTCCTGCGATCATAAATAAAAGTTTGACACGAAAAAAATTTAATTTACGATTTTTAGCTGTGAAGTAAAGTATTATCAAACACTATCATTACGGATAAGCATGTTTACCATTACAGATTGAGATTTGGCGTCTGCCCATCTATACGAAACATTTCCTTCCTCGTCTATCTCCTTCACCGCATGTGTGGCAGTAAACAACTCAGCCATCGTAGGCTCGCGATTGTACTTCTTAGACTAAAAATATACATATGAATAAACAATGTTGCCAATATGATTAAATAATGTTACAGATATTTATAAACACAATTTATAAATTTACCAATTCGTTTTTATGTTGCTAAAAAGATTTCGAGCCACCACGATGTACAGCAGGATTCTTATTCCTGTTTTCACGATTCCGCGCTGATATTTCCTATACAATTAAACACAAGGTTAACTATATTAATGCAACTAATATACGAAATCTTAAAAATTTAAACTACAATTCAAAAGTGGATAGCTTACTTTGAATTCAGGAGTATCCCAGAGCCGAAGAAACTCACTATATACGTCAGCGCTCATCCAACTTGGCTTTTTTCCCACACTCTTTACTTTAGTTAACGTGTTTCTATAATTTTTTCTCATTCTTTGATTCCAATGATTTCTAAACACATCCAGATCCTGGGGCTCAACATGTGCGGCAGCCTACATATTAAAATTAACTTGAATTATAAAAATTCTATTGACATTCAAATGAAATAAAAATTTATACTTAATTACCATCAAATCTGCCCATATTGCGTTCTTTACAGGCGCTGGGATGTCGTCCACAGTGGCCAACAGCCGAACATCCTACTCATAAACGCCTGTCTCGACGTTTGTAAAATGAAATCTGAAGGCTCCACCTCAAAGCCCCTGTATATATTTTGATGTACATATTCAATATATTTTAAATAATATACTTGAAATATATTTGATACTTACCCTGCCGTCTTCGGAACTAACTCAGCAACGGGGCGTAAATCCGGCGCACTGCCACTGGCACCTGCGTTGGGAGAAGGAGAAGGCTCAGACCTACTGCCGTGTCTCCTGTAAGACATATCTGCCACAAACATATCATATCGTATATCGCATATCATATCAGAACATATCATATCAGAACATATCATATCATCGCATAAAACATTCCACTTGATTCAGACTTTAAATATTACATATGTCATAAAAATACATTATACAACATGCAATTCAAATATTTACATATGTCATATTCAGACCCTAAATATTACATATGTCATAAAAATACATTATACAACATGTAATTCAAATATTTAAAATTATCAATATTCATCGTTCTCTGATTCAGACTCGGTCTCATACTCTATATCGTTTTCTTCAACACTTTCAAATGCATCTACCAAACAATTTGATTCATCATTCAACAACCCTACATCAATGTCATCGGTTATTATTACTTCACTATTTGGCTCAAGATCCGCTTGATACGCTGTTTCGTCTGGAATATTATTTCCGTCAAATGTAAATTTTTACTTTGTTTTAACAAAAACCGACCAATTTGCTTTATCTCTTTTCAAGGATGGATACGGAGCAAAATAAACCTGTAACGCTTGCTTGGCCAATACGAAAGGATCATACTTGTAGTAATGTGAGGTATGTTTTATTTCAATAAGTTTATAATCTTTGTGCACATTGATTCCAGTACCAGGAACATTGCTAAACCAGTTGCATTTGAATAAAAAACTTTTTCTGCAGGTCGTATGTAATATGTCAACTCTAAAACCTGTGTTAAGACGCCGTAAAAATCTTTTATATGCTCATCTGGATCGTCACTACCTTTGACAAATACACCGCTGTTATATGTCAATTTTTCGGCACCGTAATATTTGGTGTTGAATTTAAATCCATTGACGAAGAATATTGGATACGTCTTGACATTTCTTTTTGGTCCGATTGCAAGATGTCGTAATCCTTCGTCAACGACATAGTTTATTCAATCATAAACATAATTTGAAAACCATTTAGCAAATTCTTTACTGAGATCGCCAGATGGATGCAGTGATTCATATATACTGCAAATATGTAATATGTTTTGATATAATTAATATGTAAGTATATATAATTGAATTATATATGAATTTATAATTACCTGACAAATGGTGCAACTTATGGACAATTTAGAAGAACATATGTGTGTGCTACATGGTGATCTCTATCGTCTAACCATATTTCATCACGTTTTCCAGCATGTTGGCCATGTTGTCTAAAAATAGATAACATTGCTTGAAAAGAATCATGTTCAACGACTTCTTCATTATGAGGAACACTTACAGACGATAAGTTCACATGATCACTAAGATAATGAGAGAAAAAGAATGAAGCTTCTTATTCAAGATATGATTTGCAAATCGAACCTTCAACTCGTGATTTTTGCCTAATTTTTTTTCTTCAAATGATTCAAGTACCTATTACAAATTTATTTTAAATCTAGGTATATAAAACTGAATTTTAAACTAACATAAATATTTCTGATATTTAATATTACCTCTCAAATGGATACATCCAACCATATTGAACAGGACCTCTAAGAAGTGCTTCGGATGGAACATGAACAGGTAGATGCTCCATTACATTAAAGAAACCTGGCGGAGATATTTTTTCCAACTTGCAGAGCAGTATAGGAATTTCTACTTCAAGTCTACGTATATGATCGACTTTTAACGTCATCGAACAAAGTTGTTTATAAAACAAACTTAATTATGTTATAACTCTCCATACTTTTACGGGCAACATTTCTTTGAGAATCATGGGTAATAGATATTCCATCATGATATGGCAATCGTGACTTTTCATCCCACTCAATTTATTGTTTTTAAAGTCAACACATCTACGAAGATTAGAAGAAATCCCATCAGGACATCTAAGTGCTTCCACCCACTTTAGCACGAGTTTTACTTGCTTACTGTCTAGCTTATAGCATGCTTTGGGTTTTTTATTGTCATTGGGTTTCATATGAAGTTCGGGACGTCTACAAAAGTTTGCTATATCAAGTCTTGAATTCAAATCGTCCTTTGTTTTCCTCTTTGCATTCATAACTGTATTAAACACATTATCAAACACGTTTTTATCGTTGTGCATCACATCAATATTATGTCGGAGTAGGAGATCTTTCCAGTAGGGTAACTCCCAAAATATACTTTGTTTGCACCAATTATGAATGTTCGATTTACTTGGAATTTCAGTCTGCACTCCAGTTTCATGTATCTTCGAATACTCCTTTACAATTTCATATATTTCTTCGCTTGACCAAATCTTTGGTGGTTGCATACTCTCTTCTCTGTTAGCTATAAAGCTTTTTCTATCTCTTCTAAAAAGATGATTGAGATGGAGAAAACACCGATGACAATCAAACCAAGAAATTTTCTTTCCATACCGTAGCGAAAACGCCCGTGTTTCTTCCATGCAATAAGGACAAGCTAGACGACCAGCCGTACTCCAACCTGAAAGCATCCCATATGCAGAAAAATCACTAATAGTCCACAACAAAGAAGCGAACATACGAAAATTCTTTTTTCTCGAAATGTTGTGCGTTTCAACTCCTTCATTCCATAGCGTTTTCAACTCTTCGATCAATGGTTGTAAATAAACATCGATTCCTTGTGTTGGATCATCAGGCCCAGGGACGACAGTAGTGAGAAACATATATGGAGTTTTCATACACATCCGTGGAGGTAAATTATAAGGAGTTACGATAATATTCCATGATGAATATTTACTACCAAACTGAGAGAATGGTGCAAATCCATCCGTACATAAACCGAGTTTGACATTACGGCTTTCGGCAGCAAATGCGTGATAAGTCCTATCAAAATGTTTCCATGCTTCTCCATCAGATGGATGTATCAAAGTTCCTTCTTCCGGTGTTCTCACCCTATGCCATCGCATATGGCACGCCGTAGCAGAAGATGCATATTGGAGTCTCGGAGTGATGGGTAAATAATGCATCCTCTTGTATGGAACTTCTTTTCCTTTTTTTTCATGGTTTGTATATTTCTTTGTTACATATTCTGCATTTTGTAAGCTCAACGTCATCTTTTCAATACAACGTGCAACCTTTTACACATGTATCTATCTTTTGGTACGGCAGACCGAAAGCGGACATAAGTTTTTTCACTTTATAATGACTATCGCACATCAGATTATTGGGTGGCATGTGTCATTTTGCTGCTTGTACAACTGCTGTAAATCCAGCTTCTGTAAGGTTGAATTTTGATTTCATAGTAATGTATTCGACAGTTACTGATAATTCGGTTCCACTTTTACAACCATCCCACAACAGCCTTTTAGAAGAGTCCAATAAATCATATATATTTTTTAGCTCTCACAATCGGTTCTTTTTCTACATTTACATCTTCATCGTCATCTTGATCAAATATTGGAAACATTGATCGTGCTGCATCGTCCATCATATTTTCTATTGGATTCGTCATAATATTATTGTCATCTAACGCTACAGGATTAGGTGTGGGTGCAAGAGGTTCTCCATGACGATCCCACAAGTAATAATTCAGTGCAAAACCATTTTTATACAAATGTACTTCAACTATATCTGCTTTTCAATGCTTCAAATGTTTGCACTTACTACACGGGCAACGAAGTTCTTCGTTATTACGATTATTAGATTTAGCGAATCTAATAAATTCGTATACACCGTTACAGAAATGTTTCTTTATTGAACCTTTCATACCAGTTCTTACTTCATACATCCAACTATGGTCGAGAAAATAATCGAACATTTTTCCTGTTTTGAAAATATATGTTAGAAACACAATAAAGTTTATCGTTTATTAATCCAAATAATCAGTTCGATTTATTTTTTGCTTTTTTCTTTATTGTTTTAACTTTGATGGTCGACCATCCTACTTCCCATTACAAATACAATAAAGTAATTACATTTCGTAAATCATATCATTTTAAATGGTTCGCAAAATTTCGGCAGCACTTTCCCTTCGTTCCCTGTATCGTACACAAATACGTGTACACAGAGAACAAAACGGAAGTGCTATCGAAATTTTATGAACCGTTTAAAATGATATGATTTACAAAATGTAATTATACTTTATTGTATTCGTAACTTGTCCAATACATGGACAAATCCGACAAATATTGTATCAGATGAATATAGATGTCCGTTCAGTGAAAAACCAAACAGCTATATAATGATCATATACAACACTTGTCAGACATGGCCAAAAATTCTCTAAGGGGTTTAAAAATAAAACTTTTATAATTAACAATGTATATTTTTTTTGCAAGTCAAGCGGGGTTAACTGGTCCCCTACCAGTTTATTGAGAAATTAAAAGATAGTGATTATGAACATGCTCACAATCACCAAAAAAAAGAAAATACTGAAAACAATATCACCACATTGAGGGAACTAAGGAATAACAACACACAAGGAAACAAGACTATAAGAAAGAAAAAAGTTGATAACAACCACAAACAAGAACTAAGGTCAACCTTCAGTAAAATGAGTACTAAAATCAAACTGACTATCTTTCATTCCATTTTTTATAACAATCTTTAGTGCTTCCCATAGCTGTTGCATGCTCCTACTCTTGTTTTCAAAACATCTTAAATTTATTTCCTCCCATACCATATTCAAGTACTTCGTAACACAGAAAAAATACACATTTCTGTCATACTTCCTCCACCTTGTTGATTTGCTTATCAGAGCCCACTCCACATCAGACAATCCATGCATATGATCAGAATTAATTCTTCTCACCGGTCTACTCCATAGTCCCATTAAATCATTATATTCAAAGTATGTGGTCCACAGATTCATGTTGCAACTTGCAGAAAACACAAAGTGGATCAACAGTCATACCATAGTTCATCAATTTAACCTTGGTCAACAAGGCATTATTGATAACCTTCCACATCATCAAATTGTCTCTGGCAGGAGAGTTTCTTGTCCATAGAACCTTATGCCATTCAAATTCAGAGCTTCCTGTGCCATTAACAAGAAGATCATAAACAGCAGAGATCGAGTGAGACTTACCATTCCAAAATATTTCATCGGTTGGAGAAGGGTGGTAGTAATTACCTTGATATTTTTTCCAGACATCCCTAATTTCCTGATTACTGGTATATGGCAGCAACAACTTGCCATCATACAAGTAATCAATAGCGTGAGCATCCCTGCTAATACCTGACCGAACAATCTGGTGGGGGTAAAAATTTTGCCAAGATATAGACCTTCTGCCATCCAAGGTTCATTCCAGAATTTGACATCACTGGAGGGAGAAAGTACAAATTTAATAAATTGGGAGAAAGAAGATCTCAATCTCAGCAAACTCCTCCAAGTCCAACTACAATTCTGGGGGACAGTCATTTTCCAGAAATTCATTCTACCCAAGTTATATTTTTTGGTCCATTCAACCCATAAGGAGTCAACATCAGTTAGCAATGCATTTAAGAGAGCACTTGTTGCTGCTTTGTTCCAAGTTTGCAAGTTAAATATTCCAAGACCACCTTTATTTTTAGGTAGCTCCATTTTTGCAGAAGAGCAGGGGATGATTTTCTTTGAATGAATTGAACCAGCCCAGAAAAACCTCAACATGGCATTTCTTACCATTTTCAGTAGCTTTATGGAAAGAACGAAGACCCTAGACCAATACACCATCATTGATGATATAACAGACTTGATGAGCACAAGTCTACCAGCTTGTGAGAGAAATCTATTAGCCCAACAAGTCAATAAGCTACAGATTTTAGCATACAGAGGCAGGCAGTTAGCAGTTGTGATTTTAGATGAGCATAGAGGAAGACCCAAATAATTCATGTTATTATCCATAGATTGCAGTACAGTATTAGCAGTTAAACTACTAGCTAGTTCAGAAGTTATACCCGAAGTAAGAATGTGAGATTTGTTGGTATTCAGTTTCAATCCAGTCATAAGATAGAATTTGTGTAGAGTAACTTTAATATTCTCCAAAGAGCTCTGATCAGGTTTTGTAAATAACATTATATCATCAGCAAATAAGAGGGAGGTTATTTGCGGGTTTTACATTTAGAATGAAACAAAATTTCCTTCTGCTCATAATTTTTTGTCAACATAGCAGTTAATACTTCCATAACAAGAATAAATAAATAAGAAGAGATAGGGTTCCCTTGCCTGATCCCCTGATTACTGTTGAAAAATCCTGAAGTGAATCCATTATATTTTATTGAGAAGGTAGGAGTTGATATACAGTTGTAAATCCATGCCACAAATACTTTAGGAAATCTCATGAGGGCCATTATTCTCACAATAGAAATCCAGTGAATGTTGTCATATGCTTTCATTATGTCCAGTTTCAACATAGCATTTTTGGAAGCTTGAACACAACCATACCCTTTTAGTAATTCATGTGAAAGCAAGATGTTTTCAAGGATATTCCTCTTGGGTAAAAATGCAGATTGATTTCTGGATATTATCCTGCTAAGCACAACAACAAGTCTAGAGGCCAAAAATTTTGATATACACTTATACATCACATTACAACAAGAGATTGGTCTGAATGATTCTACAGATGATGGAGGATGGACTTTAGGTATAAGGACCAAGTTTATTGCATTTACTTCCTTTAAGAGTTTGAATTTAGTGAAAAAGTTATGAACTGCCTTTAAAAAATCAACCTTGATTAATTCCCAACTATGAATAAAGAATTGAATATTGAAACCATTTGGCCCACCACTAGAATTTCTATTCATGGAAAATAGGGTATCTGTTATTTCCTTATCTATTACCTTATTGACTAGATTGTCAGCTTCCTCCTGCTGCACTACAGGTAATTGCAATTGGTTTAGTTCATCAATCAGAGGATTGAAATCATCCTTGTTTCCTAGCATAGTCTTGAAATAATTAAGAAGAGCAATGTCAACATCTGCTGGATTAGAGTGCAGAGCCCCAAACTCATCATAAATATTAGTGATTTGCTCTTTAGCTTGTTTTACCTTTATGGCTGCATGAAAGTATGCAGTATTGTTGTCCGCCTCTGTTGCCCTTTTTGTCTCAGCTGCTGCCTCTTCATATTTCCTTCAATTTTCAAAGCTTCATTTAACTTATCATAGAAAATTCTCTCATTATCAGCAGCAACTAAATTATATGGATTGTTCATCATTATTTCTTGAGCTTCAATGAGTTTCTGTCTTAGCACGGTTGATTTTAAGGTTCCATCACCAAATTTATTCCTTGCCCAATCTCTTAATGCATATTTTGTTGCTCTTAATTTCCTACAAAAAATAAACATAGGATTTCCATTAAATTTTCCAGACCATGCTTTACTTATTATATTAGTATACTCAGGATCATGGACCCAAGTATTATAAAATTTGAAGCTTTTTTTTCTTTTAATAACTTATGTCCCGAGGAGAATATTATAGGTGAGTGATCAGATAAGACAGGGTGGGGGATAAATGATGACATTGTTGGCCAAGCGGTTAAGGCTTTGAGGTTAGCAAAGGAGTGATCAATGTTGGTAAAGGTTCTAATTCCTGATCGACTCCTGTTATTCCATGTGAACTCAGCTCCTACAGTGGGAATTGGAAGCAAACTTGAATCTTCAATGGCTTTTTTGAGGGGGTAGATGTCCTTGGGTAAAAGTGGGGTGCCTCCACGTTTATCATGCAATGAGTAACAGCAGTTGAAATCCCCAAAGACAAACCAGGGATGGGAATTTTGTCTAAAAGCAGGAAGAAGATCAAGAAAAATTTGTCTTGAGATCAATGAATTATGAGCATAAATTATTGATAAGTAGAAGGAAGATGGAGAATCATTCAGTTTAGCTTGGAAGTGCATAACTTGATCAGTGCTAAGTACAGAGGAAAGTGACAAGACATTTGGAACATGAATAACCATGATATGACCATAAGATGCATGATTCAGATTATGGTTAAGGGTCCAAGATGGTTTTATGCGTCTTGCAGCATTAACTGTTAGGGTTTCATTCAGTTTTGTTTCCAGAATAGCAAAAAGAGAAACTTTGTGTTGGTTAATAAGATACTTAACTTGATCTAACTTAGTTGATGAATGAGCTCCTCTTGTATTCCATATTGCAAAGTTCTGCATCATTTGGAATACTTCAAAGATTGATGAACTACATTTTTCATGCTCCTAGTTGCCGGAGAACCCCTATGTTTAGTGATGTAATCAACTTTGTCATCTTTTTATGGTATGGTCCTTTATCACTTCTCTTTCTGACCAATGAGAAAGAAGTAGTATTTGTTGATGATGTTGGCGTAGATATCCATCCGGGCAAGGTTCCAGAGTATGTGTATTGATTTACATTGGTGTTGTTATTTCCTTCTGGTTCTGTCATCAACAAGTTAAGTATATCATTTTCCAGTGTTTCTCTAAACTGAGTTTCAGCATGATTTGCAATGGTATTTGTGGCTCCATTATTTGCAATCAAATCCTGATTTTCACTTGATTGTTGTGTATTTCCTCCACTAGTACTGGCAACATCAGGAATGTTTTTGTTATGTTTCTTATTGTTCTGTGCTTGTGTAGTTTCTCCCTTGAATTTATTGATTTCCAGTTCTTCTATCTCAGTTTTCATTATTATGATTGTAGACACATGATCAACATCAACTAAAAATTCATTCTGAATATTTCCTATTATTTCTACCTCCTCCATCTGCTCTTCATTTTCCCAGTTAATATATATTGGTTCATTATCATTGATTTCATAGCATGGGTCAAAATGATTTCCTTTCATCAAGACATTAAATCTATTGGTATCTGTCTTGGTTCCTTCATTAGTTTTTATTGTATTGCCCTTTCCCGTAGACAGTATTGCAGGCAACATTATATTACTTTCCTCGTCCCTTGGATTACCTATTCTAATTTTACTATTTTCAATTATCTTATTTTTCTCCTTATCTCTTTTCATCTTTGCTCATCTACTTTCTACCCTTCTCCACTCCTGTTTTTGTTTACTGACCCTTGTTACTTTTCCATTATCCACTTCATTCCCTGTGGTTTCCTTACTTGCTTCTTCTTTTGCTCCTGCCTTCTCCTCATGAATCAATTTCAATTTCATACACTTTTCTGTCCTATGGCCAAACTCTTTGCAACTAATGCATATTTCTGGTCTCCACAAGTATTCAACTTTAACTACCTGCTCTGATCCATCCATTAGCCTTACCGCAAACTCATCCAACAACTCCTCTGCTGGTGAAACTTCAACCATACATTTTGCATATCCAATTCTTTCCATCTTTTCAGTTTGCTCATCCATACACATGAAATTTTCAACTCGTGATGCAAGCCAATTAATACCCAGATGAGACCAAGCATATAAAGGAATATTTGAGAACCTAATCCAAACAGGAACTGATCTAATCGTACTACAACTGTTTCCAACATTTGGATCCCATTGCTTAACTATGAATAATTTGTTCCTCATGATAATTGGATCTGATGCAATTATTTTCCTTCTATCTTCCTCACAAGACAAAATGAATAGGAACGAAATCCATCCGATTTCACTTTGATAGAACCTTTTAATTTCCATACTCGTTTGAGATGAGCAATAACCGTTAAGTACGATAAAGGTTTATCAAGAAAAAAAACCTACCAAATAGTCACCCCATACTTCATTGCCTGCCTTTATAACATTCTCAGATGGTACCAAGACATGTCCTTCATAGACCAGAGGCACTTTAATAGGTGAATACTGGCCAGCATTTCGAGGTTTAACTTTGAACAGGGAATTCCATTGGGCTGGGGTAACAGACTGAGAAGAAAGACAGTTGTGAGAGGGGACAATTGTGGATGTACCATTGGGTTGTGGTGGTGGAGAATGTGACACAGCTGGCTGAGGAGGGGATGAGTCAGGCGGGAGAGGGTCAAGAGGATCTTGAGGAGACAGATGGTGAACAGTTGGGGAGATGTTTGAAAGTACGATAGGGATGTTTGAATGTACGGGTAGGGTGTAAGGGAGGGAACAGAAGCCATTAAAAAGGTAAAAAGCTGAGATGATGGTATCATGAAATTATTTATAATTAACAATATTCATTCAACTATTTAAATATGTATTAAGTAAATTTAAAATTTTACAACGTAATTTCACTTTCGTTTAACTATTTTAATTTTTAATTTGCCGATTATATAAACTAAAATAAATTGTTCACACATATAATTAGTACGTAAAAATAGATTTTTTTATACTAAATCAATTAATACCTTTTATCATCAACTAATGTACCATTAACATCAAACCATACACAATAATCAACAATTACAAATTGATAATCAACTCTTTTCCCTGATTTCTCTAATTTTAAGCCGACAATGTCAAAATTATATTTCCAAACCAATCTAAAATAGTAATATCATCGAATAATACCAATCAATCATCAATTTCTAATTTATCATCAACTAATTTCAAAATTTAAGGTTTAAATCATACCTCAAACAAACTGAAATCAAGAAGAAAGGAGATACCGGAGAGCGTTGGAGAGCGTCGTGGGCTAGATGGTGACTGAAGACCGGGATGACGGCAGGCGGCTGCGTCGGGTGACGGGGAGGAGGGTTTTGGAAGAGAAAATGGAGGGAAGAGAATGAGGAAAGTGTTCACGGGTTGTTGCTTCTGTAATGCGATATTGCGTCGGCTAGAATCGGCTAGAATCAGCCACGTTTTTTAGCCGATTCTAGCCGACACAAGGCCTTGACGCTACACAGGCCGATTCTAGTAGTGATACTGTCGTAAATTTATAGTACATTTTTTACATTACATATAAAATACATACTTTAATTAAAAATCCATTGTGTAAGATTCTGTATTTATTCATTTGAGATTTTAAAACTTTGATCAATTATGAAAATTTTGAATTTTTTATTATTATTCGATGTAAATTAGAAAAGTATAACAACTTTTTTTATAAAACTACATAATTTCTTCTCCATTATTTATTGTCCCCATTAATTTATTTTCTTTTTTTAATTATTATATATTTGTTGTATTTTTTTTAGTTTTTTACAAGTTTTTTTCAATATCTGAAAAGCAAATCCAGAGTTTAAAGCGGAACCGAAATTTTGACTGGATTCCGTTCCGGCTATGAGCGGAAACGGAACTGAATCACCGGAATAACCGGAATTCTACCGGAATCTCGAACCATGTAGATCTATCATCAGATTATAAGGTCATCAGTAAACATCAAAGAAGTAATCAGGGGGTTCTTGCACTTAGGGTGCAGTTTTATCTTATTGGAGTTCATATAGATTTAAAGCAAGATAGTATATACTTCCATAACCAGCAAGCATAAATAGAAGGAAAGTGGGTCTCTCTACCTAGTACCCTGCTTATGTTTGAAGTATCCTATAGTTTTAGCATTGTAACATAATGAGAAGGTAGGGGAAGATATGTAAGCACAAATCCAAGCAGCAAAAGTCTAGGGAAATTCATCTTGGCTAATATTCTGATTATAGAACTCTAATTAGTCGAGTCAAAAGCTTTTCTTATATCTAGCTTCAACATGGCTCTGGGAGAAATATTAGGCTTGTTATAACCATTATGCAACTCATGGGCAAGAAGAACATTAGTTAGGATATCCCTATCAGGTAAAAAAAGCTGATTGATTATGGAGATGAGTGAAGGCAAAACAATTTTGAGTCTAGAAGAAATAATTTTAGAAACACATTTATAAATAAAGTTATAGTATGAAATAGGTCTGAAGGAAGAAACTTTGTTAGCATTACTATGTTCAGGAATTTGAGCCAAGAATGTAGCATTTATACCAAAAGTAAATTTGCAGTGCCTGAAAAAATAAATGATAGCTTTGTATAGGTCAGTACTTATGACGTTCCAGCAAGATGTGAAGAAATTTGCATTAAAGCCATCTGGCCCATCATAAGACTTCTTGTTCATTCCAAAAATAGCTGATTATATTTCCTCCTGAGAAATTGCAGCAGATAGAAGATTAAAAAGCTCACTACCATGGCAAGGTAAAGGGATTTCATTCAGATCATCAAGAAAAGGCATGAAGCAATCGGCATTTCCAAGGAGAACAGAAAAATATTAGAGGAAAGCTTCATCAATCTTCTCAGGAAAAGTATGCAGATTCCTTTGCCATCTATAATTTGAAAAATGTTGGCTTTTGAGTTCTTAGATTTAAGAGCAGCATCGAAGAATTCAGAGTTTTGATCACCAAAAGCGTCCCGCTTTTTCCTTAAGTTTTGTTACTTTATGCTAGCTTCAATACACAAGGCGTCGTTTAGTTTATAAAATATACTATGTTCATGCCTTGAAGCTTCAACATCTTCAGGATTGGCTAACATGTTGCTCTGAGCAAAGGCAAGTTTTTCCTTCAGTAAAGTGGATTGTAAAGTGCCATCTCCAAATCTGAGCTTGGACCAGGGCTCATTTGGTAGCTTTTAGTTTCTATTGAAATATGTACATAGGGTTTCCAAAAAAGTTAGAGGACCATGCAGTTTGAACAAAATTAATCAAGGTGTTATCTTCAATCCAAGCATAAATTTGATTTAGCTTCCTTCATATCAACTTCACCAGATGACTTAGTTAGAGGGGAGTGATCTGAATGCAAAGGTAGAGGAAGAAAAGTGGGAACATTAGGCCATGAATTGAGGGTGGATGAATTGGAAAAAACATAGCCAATTAGATTAAAGGTTTTGATGCCACTTCTGCTTTTGTGATTCCAAGAATATTTAGCACCAGAAGATGGCATGTCAATTAGAGATGAATCAAAGATGGCTTCATTGAGGGGCTTAATGTCTCTCAGGGTAAAGGGATTTTCTCCCTTCCTGTCATTCAGTCTCAACATGCAGTTAAGATCACCTAATACAAGCCAAAGGCGGCTGTCCTGCCTGAGATGGGTAATGAAGTTTAGCATTAATTGTCTTGTGGATGGGGAGTTTCTAGCATATGTAAAGGTGACATAAAAGAAACAGGACGTTGGCAAGTGAATGACTTTACAATGGACGAATTGGCTAGAGGATATGATTGGAGTTAAAGAGTAAAATAAAAGGGTTATGGATTATCATAATTCTCCCATTTGGCGCATCAGATAGATTATGATTAAGGCACCCATCTGGATTAATGTATCTTGTTGCTCTTTTGGTTAGTACATCATTCAGTTTGGTTTCAAGCACAATCAACATAAAGATCTTATTGACATTAATAACGTCTTTAATTTGATCTAGCTTAATATCATTGTGAGCACCACCAATATTTCAAGCACTAATATCGTGTAACATTAAATTAACTAGGCTCTGGAGGTTGAGATAGCTTGTCTACTTCCCCTAGTTGACGGAGAGTTTGAAAAGGAGTTCTCAGGAACAGTGTTTATGTTTGGCAGAATGTTACCTCTATCTAGATTGGATAAGGAACCTTGTTTGAATTTTTAATTTTCTTTTTCTTTTTCTTTCCTTAATACAAACTGTTGTTTGAAGAAGGGGCAGGTGAGGCATGTTTTTAATTAGAAGTGAGAATTGTTGAAGAGTAACTGTGGAAATCAATCTAACCTGGAGGAGGAGGAATGTGGTTAAAAGAATTTGAAGTATCTTTAACATTTAGCACAATGTCATCATGAATGAGAGAACTGTTGGATTGATTTGAGGGTAAGATAGGGGATGAAGAATGAATAAATATAGAGGTAGAAGGAGAAAAGTTTTGGACTGGAGGGGAAAGATGAGATTGAGAAGTGCAAGTAGGGTTTGGTACAGAGGTATGAGAAGTGTTGATTAGGATAGAATTTGCATGTATGGAAAGAGGTCTATAGTTAACATTCGGCAAAGTTTGAGGGCACGTGGCAGAAAGATTATGAGGTTGAAAGTGCGATGAGATATTAACAGTGGGTTTTTGTTGGGCTAGCCCATAGTTACATAACGAAGCATTTATCTCATTTATGTGCACATCAGGGCTGTGCATGTGCACATCCGGAATTTGCAATTGCTCAGAATTTAAAGAGTTTAGGTACTGTTTGGCTTGCGCACTTTTTATGTATTATTGAAAAACAAATAATTTTGAAAAATGAAATTAACATAGAAAATAAAAAACAAATCTTTTAGATTTTTCATGTTTTGGGACACAATAAAAGGACAAAAAAAATTCATCTCCTCCGTTGCCCGTCCTCTGTCGCAATAGATAAGAATTGTAAAAAAATTCCCACATTTTCTTGTATTTTGTAGTATATATTGGAAACACAAGACACAACTCAAAACGAAACAAAACGAACCCTTACATTTTCATCTTGAACTAAAGCAATGCTATCAGAAACGAAAGGGTTTTCAACATCACAAACTTTAGTTATAGCAGCAACCACTGGATCAACATCAGTTAAAACATTAACTTCGGCAACAAGTTCACATCCTCATGTATTTTACTTTGACTCAGTTCCTCATCCATATGAATTTGGAAACAATTTCTAATTTCAATTCCTCCTACATCGTTCGCTTCTAGGTCAATTGATTTATTTTGCTTTTCTACTACTTCTGTATCATCAACTTAATCCTTGTTACTAATACTATCTCCAATAGACTGAGCATCATCTTTCATTTTATTCTTGTTTTCTTCATCCCCATTAACATGATTTCTGATCAAAACACCTTTTTCATACAGGTTGCTCTTTCTGATTGTTCTCCGCCACTTTTGTTTTCTTATGCACAAAGTCCCTCTTGTTAACATGATTCTGCTATATGTTAAATTTTGATGATACAAAATCACATAAAGATGGAAATAAATATGCAAAAGAAAGAAAGAGAAGATTTTGTTTGCTCTAATTAATAGACATATTTAAGTATGTCCTTATCAGAAAATTATTGTCGAGGACAAAATTCCCAACCGTTTTAACCTTAAGTATATACTTTCAGTATTCTAGCATGAAGGACAACTTTTTATAGGTATCAGTTTTTAGTTATTGATAGCAGTTTTTAGGTATCAGTTTGTAATTATCCGTAGCAGTTTTTATGTATCAGTTTTTAGTTCGGCAGCGGTTTCGGAAGAATGTTTGTCCTTATGAATAGTTTTGGAAGAATGTTTATTCTTATGAATAATTTTTAGGAGAATGTTTGTCCTTGTGGTTAAAATATTGAGGTCGTGTCCTTGAGGCTAAAAACATACAAATTTTTATCCTTTAAATTAATTCCCCCCATAGTTATTTCTCTCTCTAATTGGCTAATCAAATTATTTCTTGCCATCTAATGTTAACTTGACATTAAGTAATTGATTATATAAGTAGAGACTAGAAGAGAGTGTAAAAGTGTGGTGGAAAATCTATTTGCTAATTCTCTCTTCTCCATCTTTGTTCTTCTTCTCCAACAATTTTAGCCATATAGATATTTGCTCCCTTTCTCTATTTGGTTATTGATTCAATGACATTTTTTTATTTTAGCTTTGTTTTATTAATTGTAAATAATTTTTTTGGTGAATCAATAAAGTGGGTGGGTGGTTGGGTGGAATATCTTATGTTATTACGTTTTGATTTCAATTCCGTCTTATTTTCAATCCAACTTATCTTTTTGTGATTTGGGTGACAAAGATCCGTTGATAAAAACTTTCGCAAAGCGCTACTATTTCCGTAACATTAAAAACTTTTTTTAATCTCTTCCCCTTTATTCAAATCATTTCCTTCAACATTTTCCTTTTGAGCTCTATCTTTTTCCGCGGTAACATGTTCACATGAATTATGGCCGAACACCTTGCATTTAACACAAATCTCAAGTTTCTAAAGATATCATACTTGCACAACTTGCTCTCCACCATGCAACAATTTGACTGAAAAACTATCAACAATTTCCCGATTTGGTGAAATTTCAATCATACATTTTGCATATTCAATTCTATGAAGCTTTTTAGTGAACTCATCCATACAAAGAAGTTTACCAAGTCTACAAGACAACCAGTTAATACCTAAATGTGACCGGGAAAACAAGGGCATGTTGGAATGTTGAATCCATATTGGGACCAATCTGATACTGCCATACGCATTTCCAACTGTTAGATCCTATGGTTTGATAACAAAAAAATTATTTTTCATTTATATTGGATCTCCTTCAACAATTTTCTTCTTTTTGCCTTCACATGAAAGCAAAAATAGAAAGATGAAACCATTGAACTTTACGGTAACAAACCTTTTTGATGCCATCCTCTTTTAAGGTACTCAACAACAACCATAAATAAAAGTGGTTTGTCAAGAAAAAATCTGACCAAAAAATCACTGTAAACATCATTACCAGCAACAATAACTTTAGAGGAAGGGACTAAACCATCACCAGAGAAAGATGGCAGCATCTCAATAGGTCTGTACCTCCCCGCATCTCAAAGCAGACGGCAGATTAGAAAGAACATGTGGAATGGACGGGATAGAGAGAGAAAGAGTAGGTGGAGGATCTGAAAGAGGAGGAGGGGAGGGGAGGGGAGGGTGGCTTGCAAGAGTGAACAGATGAGGAGGGAAGGACATGTTGAATAGAAGGATTTAAAAGGATAAAACAGGTTGAAGTGGTAGGAAGAATTGGGGTAACAAATGTTTTTTACCTTAGGCCGTGTGTTTAATATTAGTAAGTATACAAAATGAATTTATTATTATCATTGTACGTGCACTCATATATTCAACCATCTAATATGTGATAGAACATCGATACACTAGATTAGTAATATAGTCTAACAACCTATAATATAATGCAATAATAGCTAATAATATTGAATAAATCAGTAAATAAGTTGTGTACCTTTCACTAAAGCCTAGGGTTCACACGTTGAGACATTGAAATAAACTCCTCGAATCTTATCACAATCCAGAAGATGCTAGCTTCGAAATTGCTGACAACCGACCATCATACAGCTTTTATTTTGTCTTATTTGATGCTTGAAATTTTGGAGAAGGGATGAGTATGGCATCGACCGGCAAAAGTTAATAATTTAGGCTCTAAAACTTATTTTAGAATGTGGGTAGGGATCCTTATATAGCAGACATACTAGAAGAGAAAGTAAGATCTAAATCCTTATTTTTCTCATACTCGCTCTCCTTTTAACACAACAAAAACCTCCCTTTCAAGCAATCATATGGCCAGGCATACCACAATCTTATCATGGTCGAATATCTCTAGCCCATATGGGCTTTAAACCCACTTCAACTCCAAAATTTATTTATTTCATTGCAATCTAATTTAATTGCGCATCGATATAGTATATTAGTTAATATATTTATAACTATTATTATTCTTAATATTGTTCAACATGTCAAATAAAACTAATTAATATTTCATAAATATTAATTAATTTAATCGATTTATAACAGCTATAAATTAATCAAATCACGTAATTGAAGGAGTATTCAACGTTTTGCTTGTGTGACTTTTAGGTGTAAATTTGGTCAGCAATTAATCGAACGATTCAAATATTAATATTCACACTTCACATAGAAGGTGGTGTGATATTTTCGCCAAATTTATCGCTTACTTGGTTTTGGTAAAATCCAATTTTACTTTGTTAAGCGTTACACTATAGTGATGATTATTACATCAATTCTCTTCGTCAAAACTATATCACTTTGAACTTATGCAATTTCATAATGGTCAAAATTCCAATATCATTCATATTCAACTATATAGTCCAAAAACCAAAGTACTTGGTTCAATAATAACAATTATTCTTAATCAAACTACTCTGACAAGAGATTTTGACTTTGAGTTAACTTTAGTTAACCGTAATACTAACCTCATATAACTAACGAGAAGAATCCTCCCTTGAATAGTGTTTCACTTCCAATACTTCCACTCGACCCAACTATAGCCACTCGATGGATACCGTGCCATGATTTGACCATATTCGAAGTGAAGCTTTTATATTAAAGATTTACAGTATTCTCATATCAAGAGATCTATGCAAATTAATTACACCGATATTTTCTGTTTGACGTTGGTTATAATAACCAATAGAAAACTATCAAGTGAGTCATTCCATAGTTATACAGTAACCATCGGTACTAACCCCTTGGTGCTTCCAGTAGTCACGAGTAACACACTACCTAACATTTGGAGAGCGTTACATGCTCTAATCTCAACGGATGCATCAATATCCAATCTCGATGCTTCTTGACTAGGAATGTTTAAAATGATGTGCTTATTATAAATTATGATACAATACTCATGATTTATGTTATATTAAGTGCTAAGTGAGGCGAGACGATAGAAGTCTCGCTTCGCATAGCGTCTCTTGAGCGCCGCTTTAGCATCGCCTAGGCGCTACTTAATTTTTTACCGTACATTATTTGTATCAATATAAATTTATTTAAAGAGATTATATTAAGTGCAGCATCTGTGTATGCACAAATTTATCACAAATAAGATAAGTTTAATTTTGAAGTTTACTTATAAATTCATAGCTTGCAAAATTTTAATTTGACTTTCGCTATTCATTAGTTGTAAGCATACTCGAGTTGATTGCAAACAGTGCACATTTTTCAAACAAATATAATCATATCTTAGTGCAAAGAACTATTCACCATCCAATGACCCATATGATAGAAAATGAGGAAATTTTGTCAAGGAATGTGGTTTTTTTTTACTATGACTCGATTTCGTTTTATTTTGAAATTATTATATATTTTCTTAGTAGTGCTTAATCATCGCTTAAATTTAAGCGAAACACAAATAAGCGCCAACTAAGCACGCTTAAGCACTCAACGGTTAATCTAATTGCTTTTTCAAAAAATTAAGCGTTTACATGCATTTAGCGCTTAAGCGATGCGTAAGCATTTCTTAAGTGCGCTTTTCATAACATAGCTCATGATTACAACTATTTGTAACTTTCACAACACACCATTTATGGATTTTATGTTAAATATATTTTAATTAAACATTCTATTATTTATATTTATAACATATTATTAAAAATATTTAACAAAAAGAAAGCACCTTTATTACTAATGAGAATTGATTATAGAGTTAATTAACTTATAGTAAATTAATAAAATTGCCTCTATGGCATACCCCTAACTCTATCATCAAAGTGCGGCTGGAGAGGGATAGCGTGTGTGCGAGGTTTGGCATGGTCTGGCACGTGCGATTAAGGGAGAACGACATGTGCGATGACCACAATGTTGACATCAGGGAAGAATGGTGATTGACGACTTATTGTAGGACGTTGAAGCAATCTTTGGAGATGGTGGTGATGTTCATGTGACCTTGTTGAACACATATAAGGTGGCTTTTTTAAACACAATGCATATGTGCATGGATTTTTAGCAATGTGTCAGTTAATGGGTTGAGTATAATGTGGGTTGGATCTGGAGTTTAATGAGGTGGAGAACGCTTGTGATATGGAAGCTATGATAGGTTAGAATAAAAAATTTAGCTAGTTATTTTTCTAACTCATTACTACTGTTTAGATCATTGTTTCTTCTATTTTCATTGATTGTTGAGTGATGAATTTTGGTTGATATAGATTGGATTGGATGAAATTGAGTTGCATGTGCCTGATTATTTGTTGCTGTGATGATATGTTAGTTGATTATCCAACATACTAATATTATATGTTATGTAGAATATGCAGATGAATGCAATAGTTAGACATGACACTTGAAATTATTCAGAAGGGAATGAATGAATTAAAGTTGAAAGCTTTGAATGAAATAAAATATTTTAAATAAAAATTGTGATATTAGAATGAATTTTTCTTTATTTAATATTGAAAGTTTTATTATTACTAGTAAATATAAACGTGGAATAATTTTGAGAATTGTGTGGATAGAAATTATCTAGAAAGCGATGATTTTCTAGATTTGATTAAATAAGTGAATCATGGAATATATATATATATATATATATATATATATATTCTTTATCTATTAAAAAATATTTGAAGGATTTTAATAAACAATGGGAATTAAAAATATATAATTTAAAGTATTGGGTTAATTTTATTTGGATTTAATAAATTAGAAATTTGTAAAATAATATTTTGAACTAATAATAAATTGAGTGCAATTTATTTATTATATAGGATTTATTATATATATTTTTATGTAAACTTTTGTAAGTAATATATTTTTGTGTTTGATTACTTTTATATACAAAAGAACTGAATTATTTTGAAAGGAAATTTTTATGGAATTAGTGTATAAGTAATGGCATAAATCGATATATGTATTTGGGATGGTATTCTATAAGAGAGAATTTTAGTTTGATGAATTATTTTTCTGTAGTAATAGTTTAAAATGGAAATTTGAATGTAAATGAGAGTTTTAAGTACATTGGTTTTGGCATTTTATATTATAGCTTCGGGAAAAAATCCCTTATAAGGAAAATGAGATCTTTTAAATTAGTTGTTTAAAGGAAATCATGAATTATAGAACTTTATTAGTATTATTTTTTAAAATATTAAAGAAGAATTTCAAAACGTATGAAGTTTTTTAAAAAGAAGTTTAAGGGATTTGAAATTGAATGAAGGTTTAAATATAGATTTTCTTGTATTATAATAAGAGGTTTGCAATTGTATTTTGTTAGAACTATATAAGATTTTGAGAGAGAATGAGAAATTTGTAATTTAACCCTATTTAAATTTAATATTTGAAATTGTATTGAAGATTTTGGAAAAATGTAGTTTGTAATGCTAAATACATCTGGACATCGAAGCAAAGATGAAATGGTTAGATAACTTAGGGGCATGCTTGAAATAACTATGGAAGAAAGCTTAAGAAGTTTGATGTCAGAAGGGAGAAACGCAACATGGTGAGTATGAACCACAATAGTGGTTGGTACCAAGTTGATTTCTTGAAGTCGTTTACCTCAAGCTTTGGAAGGTTTGAGCTTATGGAAATATAAGAGAGCTTGCATTGCCTTGATGACCATTGTGATCGATGCCGACATGAATTTTGCTCCAGATTGACTTGTTCCTCCTCCTTATCTTCTCGGATTTGAAATCGTTCATTTTCTTCCATGATCTAGCGACTGTGATGGATGATTCCAACTATGAATAGAGAGGCTGAAGAAATGTAAAGAGGACTTTTGGATCTTGAGTCCATACTCTTTACGTTCTTGTCTCTACTTCAACCACTATCACCAAGCACTATAAAATCCGAGCATACATTGTTTTCTAGATCAAAAAATCTTGTAAAAGTTTTTGTACTTGTGAAAAATCCGAAATCAATAATATTATATGAACGTAGGCACTTGATTTCACCAGACCACTATAAAAATTTAGTGTGTACTTACTATTTTTGCTTGTTTACATTAGATCTATACTCAGTTTTAATTGATTCGGATGTTGTGTCACTTTTTGACCTAATAAATTCAATATTATAGCGCATCCAAGTTCCATTTCACAATCCTAAAACTTTTCATTTGGATCATCGTACAACTGCCATCATTGAGTCGTTAAGTTCGAAGCAGCTCTAAACATCCATAGGGCATCATCATGTTGTCCAAAGCATCTTCTAAACATCCATTCTAAGTTCTAGAGATGACACTAGTAAATCTCACAATCATTGTGTAAAGGCCCATATCTCCGTACCCTTTGAGTCGACAATAATTCGCCTGAGTCCAACTCAAATTGAACGGGAATACAAATCTTGAGGAATAGAGTATGAAAATATAGAAGAAAACAGAAAAAATAACACAGAATCTCACAATTGCAGCAGAACAATATATAATATAGAATAACTAATCTTTATACAAAAGAAACTGTGTCATTTAGTGTACGTACAATCATCAGAGTACAAAAATCAACAAATAAATTAGACAGTTATAATAACTTGTCCTCACAAGTGCTTATGATGGGTTTTTATCTTACGATAACCAAAACACTTTTATATCAAAATCATCTGATGTTATAATAGTGCATATAGAAAGTAAATTAGAAAATAGACGAAATGCTTGCATCTCACGTTTCAGAATAGTTGGTATACAATCAAAACCATGCAGGCTCGTAGTGGATATTGGACTCCATACTATGACCAGGTAAGGAAGTACCTCCGATGAGTGCATCTCTAGATCAATGCAATTGGGCTAACAAGAACATCTTGTACGCTGCCACACAAGACCAACCTAGCACTTGATTACTAGTACCAAATATGTTACCACCTCAGGTGTTCCCACCCTAATCGAGCGCTGTCTTTCCCATGCACAACCATTTCCATAATTATAATATATCCAAGGATATCTAAAAATGTGATAACGTACCCTACTTAGGTGCGACCAACTCAGCCCTTGTGCATGCCTTGTTTTAGTCATTTCCCGGTTGATGAGGCTTGAGGCTACGTTTTATCCTTTTTAAATAGCAAATTCTGCTTGGAATGCTAACACTACCTTCTAGGAAATAATGCAATGATAGCATTCATCCGTACAAGTTGTTCTGGGTCTGAACAAACCGAATCTTCTTCAAGATCACAATCTCCATTATCTTTGAGATATAACAATTCGTAACACACAAATCTGATCGAAGTGATTTTCGGATAATTAAATCCGATTTCGGTCTCTTCAAAACGATCAAAGAATTTAGCCAGATTTGATATCGGTTATTTAATTATCAAATTTACACACATAAGCAGTCACTGTGCCCGAATTTATAAATCTTTTCAAATCATTCATTCCAAAATATCTTTATAAATATATACACACACACAAATCTCTTCCAGTATATACAATAATTGAAAAAATATTCAAATACTTATATCTATAATAAGATATTTCTGAATCATACAATACATAGAAATATTTTCTTCCATTCCATTTATAATTCAACCCTTTGAAAATATTTCTGTTATAATAATCATGTAGTTAAAATATTTCAAATCCTTCCAGTCCAATACTTAAAAAACATTTATAAGTCCGTTTTTCCCACTACTAGAACTACAGTATATAGCCACGACAGGTTTCCAATGGCCACCAACGGGATTTTCTAACGACTGCCAACGGCTCGTTATTTTTTAACATGTCGTTGGTAGCCATTGGGAAAATAGCTGTTTGCGGTCGTTGGAAATATTCGTGTAAACCTGCAGCGAGGCCGAGAGCTGAATCATTATCCTTTTCCTTCCCAAAAACACCAAAACCCTCCTCCACTCCTCCTCTTTTCTTGCTTCCAGCTTCCCACGCAACCGTAAGCCACTCCGACGCCATCAATCAACGCCAGCAGCCTCTCTCCATCCACATACATCTTCAAAATCAGGTTTTGCCTAAAACTCTAAAATTTTAAGTTTTTCTAATTTTGTGTTAATTTATTGTTATAGTTGTACCTAATGACCTATTGATTGTTTATTATACTAAACTAAGTGATAATTACAATTATTACCATCCAAATGTCCAAATTGTTTGTGTATATAAATTATGCACATATATATATATATACGTTGATAATTTAGTGTAAATGCGCATTTGAGTTAGCGTTAGATTAGTTAGGATTGATTTAAATTATTTTGTGTATGTCTTGTAAAATATTAGGCAAACATGAATTAGTCGAATATTTTACGAACATGAATTATATCTTTTACAAAATACATTAGCATTAGATAAGTATATAATTTAGTATATATATACACATGAATTATATATTTTGTGAAATAGTAAAAATTATATAATTTCTACATATTTAGTAAAATAGTAGAATATAAATAAAATAATGCATAATATGCTTTATTTTATATAGTTAATAAAACGGTAACATATAAACAAAATTTAAATCCCTTAGTGAATTTTTGGCCTCGTCTGACAAGTGTTGTATATGATCTTTGTATGAATATTCGTTTTTATTGCAAAACGGATATTCATATTCATCTGATACAATATCTGTTGGATTTTTCCCTGTATTGGACAAGTTATAAACACTGTAAGGTAATTACGTTTCGTAAATCATATCGTTATAAATGGTTCACAAAATTTCAACGGCATTTCCTTTTCGTTCCTTGTGTACACGCACATGTGTACGATACAAGAAACACGGGGGAAGTGCTGCCGAAATTTTGGAAAATCGTTTATAATGATATGATTTAAAAAATATAATTACTATTGTGTTTGTAATGGGAAGTAGGATGACCGACCATCACAAAAGGTACAAAAATGCGAACAAAATATCAAGAAATATAACTTTGTATATAAACAAAAATTTATTATAAAAAACAGTAAAATCTAAATGTGTTTATCAAATTTGATTAATAATTTTTTTACTATTGATCATAGGTTTTACAGTAGGAAAAATGGTCAATTATTTTATTGATCGGAGTTGGATGTATCAAAGAAGAGAAATGGAAGGATTAATAAGTAAACTTTTCTTAACGGGGTAAATGAGTTTGTCGAATTTGCTTTAAGTAATATTGGAAACGACATAGAAATTCGTTGTCCATGTAGTAGGTGCAAATTGTTAAAGCATTTAGTACCGAATATGGATATGATTCATTTGCGCTAATATGGTTTCGTAACCAATTATTTGGTGTGGGATCGTCATAGAGAAATTATAACACGTAACGAAGAACAGTCAATAGAGGTCATTAGTGATGAAGTTATTACGACAAATTCCATAGAACATATGGTTGAAGATGCAGCACGATCAATATTCCCTACTGTTAAAATTAATAACGACGATGTTAACGTCGAAGAGGAACCAAATGTTGGAGCGAAAAATATATATGATTTATTGGATGCTGCTAAGAAACCTCTTTGGAATGGATGTACTAGCGGCACTCAATAATCGGCAACTGCAGAGCACATTGTAATGAAATCAAAGTACAACCTCGCAGAAACCGGATTTACGGCTGTTGTACAAGCTGCTAAATGCCATATGCCATCAGATAATTTAATGTGCGAAAATTATTATGAAGTGAAAAAACTTATGTCATCTTTCGGTTTGCCGTATCAAAAAATTGATACATGTCCAAATGGTTGCATGTTGTTTTGGAAAGATGATGTCAGTCTTCGAAATTATAAAATGTGTAATCAAGAAAGATACAAACCAAGGAAAAAAAGGGAAAAGAAGTTCCATACAAGCGTATGCATTATTTACCTATCACTTCTAGACTTCAAAGGTTATACGCATCATCTGTAACAGCGCATCATACGAGATGGCACAGTGTGAGAACACTGAAGAAGGTACGTTAACACACCCATCTGATGGAGAAGCATGGAAGTATTTTGATAAGAAATATCCCGATTTCGCAGCGAAGAGCCTTAACGTAAGACTAGGTTTGTGTAATGATGGATTTTCACTATTTTCTCAGTTTGGTTCTAAATATTCATCTTGGCCTATATTCATTACACCTTAAATCTACCCCCGTGGATGTGTATAAAAAATCCATATATGTTTCTCACAATTGTCGTCCCTGGCCCTGATGATCCGACACAGGCTATCGATGTCTACTTACAACCACTAATCGAAGAGTTGAAAACATTGTGGAATGAAGGAGTTGAAACATACGACGTATCAAAAAAAAATTTCGGATGTTCACTTCTCTGTTATGGACTATTAACCTGTAATTGTTTTTTATTTTAGGCAAATTTTCAAGAGGCACAGGCAGAGCTGCTTTCAAAATCGGACCGTGATGAGTTGACGGTAGAGCAGCAAGATAATATTTTCGACGTTATCATGGATCCGACGCAGCGGAATAAGCGATGTGGCTATGGAAACCAAGCGGTAATCTTATGAACATTGCAATATTATATTTAATAAATTAACCTATAGATACACTGTGCATATGATGATTTCTACCTGAGTTAAATCTAACATATACGTGATTTAACATCCTACACCATTATCATTTAATAAAAATGCATTTTCTTGTGGTATATGCATTGCTTAAGATCACGTCATTTACGTTTCTATATTTTAAAATATGCATTGCTTAAGAAAATGATTATAATACAGATATGAACATATCACATTCTATTTGCAGGTTCGGGCAGCTCAAAAGGCGTGTGACAAAGAATAAATAAAAGAGCTTAGAGCCATAGTTGAGCAGCTGCAAGAGCAGGACCGTCTTTGCTCTATACAAATGGAGCAGCTGAATCAACATTTAGCGGAGTACGCGCATAGGCATGGTTCCTTCCCTTCATCGTCTGGTGCTTTCGGAGGTGAGTATGATGCTTGAGAGGTATGATGATTATTGTCTTTGTGGTTGGTTATTGTATATATTGACTTTTAGGTGTTGATGATTGTGTTTAATGGTTATTGTGTATATATTGACTTTGAAGTGGTGAGGTTTAACTGTTTACATTGTATATTTTGACTTGAATATGGATTGGAGTTGGTGTTGGTGAGGGTTTTGTTGTTTATGTACATATTGACTTGGAGTTTAGTTTGAAAATATTATGTTTGATGTTAATTTTTGGTAGTTTATATTGTTTGTAGTATAATGTATTGGATATGTGATATATATATATATATATATATATATATATATATATCTGTGTGTGTGTGTGTGTGTGAAATGCAGTGGAAATGGAGTGGAAATTAATATATAGTGATTATGTGTGGCTGGAAGGTGAATGGCTACAGCTATTTGGTCATTTTATTGCAACGGCCTCCATCGGCTAGTTGCCGTTGGTAGCCGTTGGAAATGCCATTGGAATAGCCTCGTAGCTTCCGTTGAAAGCCATTGGAAAGCGTGAACGCTATTCCAACGCCTTTTCTAATGGCTACCAACGGCCGCCAACGGCTGGGAGCCGTTGGAATAGCCGGTCTCTCTTGTAGTGTCCTTTAAAACCATTCTATTCCCAATACTTATAAAAATACTCCATTTATTCCTATTTCTCAAAATCCTTTGCAACTTATTTGTAAATTCCATAAATCATTTATAACTGATTCTATAAGTTCTTGGAAATTCATATACTAATTTCCTTTAAAATTTCCAAAATCGATTATACTTATCTATAATCCCAACTATCCAATGCTAACTTCTTTTATGAATTCTAATCTATTTTTGAAGTTTTCGTATTCAAACACTTTGGAAATTTACTTAAGTTTCCAGAATTCCACTATATAATTTCTCTTATAAAAAGCATATCTGTTAAATAAACCCGTTACAAAATCTCGAGAGGATTTATATAAATAAATCTCAATCATTCAAAACTCTATATATATAATATGTATTTTCAAAGAATAATAATTTATTTTTAAAACATGTTTAAGTAATTATTTAAAATATTAAAAAATTTTAAATAAACATTGTTAATTCATTTTCTTTTCATTTTAAATTAAAATAATTAATTTAAATAGCTTATTATAAGAATGTGAATTCATTTCAATAAATATTAAATATTTGAATAATTTACTTTCTGTATTATTTTAGTACTAAAACCTTTTTTAAATTACATGGTTTAATAAACAAAAATTTTCTTTTAAAACAAAACTTAAATTCTCGATAAAAATATATTTAAAAAAATTCCAATAACTAATTTCAATTTTTAAATCCCTCTCGATTCATAACACATCGATTCAATTTTCGATTTCGTAACCATTCCCACATTTCAAAAATTGAATCCTTTATTTTTCTCAAACCTAATTTCCATATCCCGAGACAAATCCACACTGTGAAATTATATTCCCAATTCATCTACTGATATCATTTCCTTTATTTATAAACATCGTTCATAAATTTATAACTCATTTGGGTTTTACTTGTTTATAAGAATATTCTCATTTATAAAATTCCATTTTATATAATAAATTCCATTTACTTTCCAAATCTATTTTAAACATCGATTTTAACTTCTTTTCTCTATTTTCCAAAAATATCATTTTAAAATCCATTGTTCAAAATCCTTTATATAAATTATTTTTAAAATATCTATTTAAAATATTTTTCGAAATAGGAAGTACAAATCCTAAAATCAAATCATTTATTTTATCCAACCCAATTCTTTTTTAAATTAATCCTAAAATTCAATATAAATATTTTTATTTCTAAAATCGCTTTTGAATTTCATTTTTAAAATCAGAAATATTACTTATGGCATTTATAATATCAAAATTTAGGCCAGTGCGACTATAACATCCAAACAATCAAATCGCACAACAATATATAACAGATTATTCGATTCCATCATATACCACTATATATGAAAAACAATAAATATATTTGAGGAATCCAGTTGGATCTCTCCAACCTGTTTCCCTGCATCCATAGATGTTAGATAACATAAAATACCAATCCAGCTTCGAAGTGGGTATCGCGGTAATATAGGGTCATTCGCTATTATGCAGGGCGCATAGTGTCTCATCGGCTCCAATCGGCGGGAAATATATCTAACTACTAATAAATATACTAATATATATAATATAACATCCAACTGATAAATAATTTATCAATTCGACCAATCATCTAATAATTTACAATAATAAATTTTTAGTTGCTATAAATTAAACCAGTCAACCAAATTGTGTGAGATTTACTCACCTTGATTTTTAATTAACATTACCGCATTCTAATTCCGACTAAATTCGACAAGAGCATAGACTTCTACAAGCTAAAAATTTATACAATTCAGTTTCATCGTATAGAGCTCGCTGATACAAGTTAATTGCAACTGATCGTGTTCAATTTCGACCTAGTATGAGTAAGTTATGGTATTTATAAGATTTCGAAAATTAAATTATAATTACCGTTCAGTTAATTACAAAAATTAAATTCTAATTAACCTAATTACCTGAGGATCATGCACGCTAGCTTTAGATGTCGAACTCACACACTGTAGAATTTCGAACCAATTCGATCGATTACCTCCACCTTCACCATGCTGGAGACCACCATACTTCACCAAAGCCGAGTCCCGTTCTCGACCAACACCACAAACCCTCACCAGAGCTTCCCCAGAAAACGCGACCGTAGGCAATTCGTGCATGACATAAAAGTCGCATTCCTAAATTTGATGATCGGAGCTGCCACAACTTCACCCTCGAAGCCTCTTTCTACCCCGATTCCAACCCTAGCCATCACCATAAACTGTCGAACCCAATAAAAACTCAATCGGGCCTCACCCCACTCGCGCGCACCTGTAGTCACACCACCAGATCGCCTCGAACTCCATCGCTCACATAGCTTTTCCTTCTTCCCGCGGTGATGTTGTCAGGTCGCCATCGAGTCGCGAGCGGTCGTGCTTTTCTTTTATTGTTCAACTGATTTCGATTTTATACAGAGAAGAGGGGAAGAGGGATGCAATTTAAAATGAGGAAGGAGGCGGCTGATCAGATGTAGGGTGGCAATTTATAGGGGTACGGTGGCTCATATCAGATGTAGGGCGGCTGATTTGAATATTTTATTTTATTTTATTTAAAATATCACGCATTACATATCTCGAAATTTCGAACCCCTATTGAGGGGTGTTGCCTGGCGTTCCAAATGTTATACCGCTATTCCAAACACAATGAAACAAGTTTCAAAACCTGATTCGATCGTATGTGAATGATAGCTTTTTAAATTGACTATTTAAATTAAATTTAATTAAGTTATTTCTTGGCGTTTTCAGATCGTACGACCAAATGGTAAATCTAAATGCAATGAAATTTGAAATCTAATAATAATACATTATTATTGATCTAATGGAACCAGTTTCATAAAAATCCGCGACTGTGCTCTGGACTGCTATTTTAACGTGTTGATTAAATTAAATATTTCAAAATTTTGCGAAATCACTTAAAATTCTAGTTTTAATTTTTTTTAATTCAATTCTAATTCAAATAGAATTTTTACCAACATTAGAAATTGTTTCGATTCAAATCTAAATTATTTTCCATTTTCGTATTACGGTAAATTGCTATATTAGAAATTTCAAATTCATTCTATAAATTTCAACCAAAATTTTCATACTTAGAAATCAATTTATATTTCAAATTCGTATTTAAAAACATTTAAATGTTCAAAATAAATTGTCAGAAAATTCGAGTTGTTACATTCCTCCTCCCTTAAAAGAATTTCGTCCCCGAAATTGCTAAGGTATGACAAATGATCCAAACCCACTACTTTTCAAAAACCCACTTAGTTAAATTCGATATTTCACCTTTCTAATCTTTTATTTCCCACTAAAACAATTAGTTTCGATTTAAAATCCTTTTATTCCAATTACAATTAGAAATCAAGTTTTTGTTAACAAAAATAAATTTTCAAAATTTTTCTAACACCCTAAATTTTCAAAAAAATTTGTCAACCTCCCTTCTACGGAGAGCCTTTTGCATATGACAAAAATAATAAGAATATATGCGTTGACCCACGGTCGAAAACACAATATTTATATCATTGCAATATTTAATCCGAAAACGTAGCTTTATTTAGCGTTTTTAAGCGAGCGAGCTTACTTATATGCAAATTTCGCAACCCAAATCAATCCCAATAGCCTTCTTATAACTATTCTTTCTTAAATAAAACCCATAAGTACTAAAAGATGAAGTTCAATTAACATTTCATTCATTTAACTATTACAAACACATAGGTCCCATAACCAACATGTCATAACATGTATTTGTAACAATTACAAGGTTCCAAATATTTATACCTAAAAAATTCATATCCATTTCAATTGATTCAAAAACAATTTATTCACTTTCCATTGATTCACAAAATTTTGTTTGCTTCCGTTTACGTCAGACGACAAATTTTTCCATGCTATTTGGTGTTATTCGTTAATAAAATAACCACTTCAGCTTATAAATCATTTAAATACCCTAAATGAATTTATTAACTTCTATTAATTCACATTCAATTTATTCATAAAATCTTGTTTGCTCAAGTTTATATTCGACAACAATCTAATCCATGCCAATTTATTTATGAACCATTTCATAAATTTATTTGAGCCCGGCTTCCATCCTAAAAATATTAATTTAAGTTAATTCATTTTACTTTCAATCATTTCAACCATATAACTTAAGTTCATTTCCATTGCAATCAAATTTCATTTCATTTTAAATTGATTGTTATTCAATTTATTTACCTTCCATTGATTCGCACATCCATTTACTTGGTATATCTCAGTCTACACTATATTACTTGAGAATCATTTCATAAAATTAATATTAAGGTTTATTATACCGTTTTATACAACACATATATTCATTTCCATTTCAAAACTTAATTTTGTACTTGAATTCATTTAAATAATATCCCAAAACCATATTCAATTTATTTACACTTGAATTGAATTTTTCATACTTAAACCATCACCATTTCAATCCATTTATATTTATTTGACAATATTTCAAAAATATATTTAATTCGCTTATATTTAAGTTGAATTTCATTTATAACTCAAGTTCCATATTCAATTTCAATTTCCATCCACAATCCATTTTACTTAACCAAGTTAAGTTCCATTCCTATATTCAATTAACTAATTTATCTATCTAATTAGTTCACTTCCATTTTATAATTCAATATCTGATTTTATTTGAAAAATCACTTTGTTAAGTTCAACTAGAGTTCAACTTTAGTTTCTAATCCAAGTTGGATTCCATTTCTTTACCAAAATATCAATTCATTTTCATTTCGGTTTTCCATTCCATTCAAAATTTTATACTTATAGTTATACAGCCACTTTATAATTCAAATTCTATATTCAATTCTGTTTCTAATTGAATCCAATTTTATTTAACTTAGCTTAAGTTAAATCTCAATTCATTCAATTCATTTAAACTTACTCAAGTTAAATTTTAATTCCAGAATTCAAACACCTGGTGTTTATTTCAAATCACTTTTAGATCATATATATCCCTTTATATACCAAATCAAAACTCTTTTTAATTTTAAACCAAACCTGGTTTTATCCATCTCATTTTCTTTTTAGAATTTTTAAAACAAAACTTGTTTACCAAACAAGTCCAAAACAAATAATAAAGGTAGCGATCCATTACTTAGAAACTCAAAAATGAATACTTATGATGATGTAGTCATCATCAGGATAATTTTCCAACGACTGAAGTGATTTCAGTGCTTACTTACTTTGAAAATCAATTTAAAACATTTTATATTCAAAAATATCTCTAAAATAATACTCTATTATTCTTTTCAACCACTTCGGAAAACATTCCCAAAACTTTTGATATTTTAAAATTCCCAAATACTTAGTTCAAACCATTTAAATAATTTGTCAAAGTTTCTGAGATTTTAAATTCACACATTCTGGTTTGAATCCATTTTTATTTATTTTTCATTTGCATAAATTATTCTTTATAATCCCCATTTAGTAATATATAACCATTTAAATTTTATAATCTGGTTTTGATTATATTAATAACATCCAGACACATCAATATATTATAATAATTTCAGAAAATTATTTCTTTCATATCAAAATATAGTTTGGGTAAAATTATTTCATTTACCCATTTCAGAACAATACTATGTCGGTTTACATGGTTCAAGTGTTTAAAAATTCCTATCGATTTCGTGGCGTCCCACTATTCGACAGAATTCGTAAGCCACTCAACATATAAGTCAATAAAATATAAAACAATTTATATTCACTAACAAATACATGCTCATATCTATTAATACACTCAAACTCATTCTAGAGTATGACTGTCCCTATCTCTAATGGGTAATCTCCTCCAAAGCCAAGGTTCTCGCTTAACCTTCAGCTCTAATACCAAATGTAAAGGTCTGTATCTCTGTACCCTTTGAGTCGATAATAATTCACCGAGTCCAACTCAAATGGAACGAGAATACGAACCTTTAGGGATGAAGAAGGAAAAGATAGAAGAAAACAGAAACAATAACACAGAATCTCACAATCATAGTAGAACAATATATAATATATAATAACTAATCTTTATACAATAAAACTGTATCTGTTAATATACATACAATTATCAGAGTACAACAATCAACAAATAAATTGGACGGTTATAATAACTCGTCCTCACAAGTGCTGAATATACATCATACTCACATGGCAAAATAGAGTAACACGCTTGTAACTCCTCCCGCTCGTCTCCTGAGCTTCATAGCATCCTAACATGAATCTGTAATACTCGATCCGACCTGAACATTATAATAAAAAACATCGGTATCGGTCTGGAAAACCAGCGTGATGAAACACGCTCAATTTGAATTATTACCATTTCAAAAATCCTTTGAAAACAAAGGTATCTCGTAAGACTGCGTCACATATAAACACGATGGGTTTGTACCTTACGATAACCAAAATAATTTTATATCAAAATCATCTGATATTATAATAATGTCTATAGAAAGTATATTAGAAAATAGATGAAATGCTTGCATATTACTTTTCAGCATAGTTGGTATACAATCAAAACCGTACAGGCTCGTAGTTGATATTGGATTCCATACCATGATCAGGTAAGGAACCACCTCCAATGAGTGCATCTCTAAAAGAATGCACCCGGGTCTGCCAAGAACATCTTGTACCCTGCCACAAAGAACTGGCCTAGCACTTGGCTACTAGTATCGAATTTTTTACCACCCCGGGTGTTCCCACCCTAATCGAGCGCTTTTTCCCATATAATAACCATTTCCATAATTATAATATATCCGAGGGTATCTAGAAAAGTGATAACATACCCTACTTAGGTGAAACCCTAATAGCCCTGTTGCATGCCTTGTTTTAGTCATTTCCCGATTCGTGAGGCTTAAGGCTACGTTTTACCTTTTTTGAATAGCAAATTTTTTCTTGGAATGCTAACACTGCCTTCTAGGCAACAATGCAATGATAACATTCGTCCATACAAGTTATTCAAGGTCTAACAAACCGAATCTCCTTCAAGATCAAGATCTCGATTATCTTCGAGTTATCACAATTCGTAACGCACAAATCAGATCAAAGCGCTTTTCGAATAATTAAATCTGATCCCAGTCTCTTTGAAACGATCAACAAATTTGGTTAGATAAAATCGTTGGTTATTTAACTATCAAATTTACACACATAAGAAGTCACTAGGCCTGATTTTATAAATCTTTTCAAACATTCATTTTAAAATATCTTTACAAAGATATATACACAAATCTCTTCCAGTATATTCAATAATTGAAAAAAATTCAAATACTTATATCTATAACAAGATATTTTCGAATCATATCAATACGTAGAAATATTTTCTTCTAATTACATTTATAATTCAACCCTTGGAAAATATTTCTATAATAATAATAATCCCGTAGTTAAAATATTTCAAATCCTTCTAGTCCAATACTTAAGAAATATTTATAAGTCTATTTTTCCTCTAAAACCATTCTATTCCCAATACTTAGGAAAATACTCCATTTATTCCTATTTCTTAAAATCCTTTGCAATTTATTCGTAAATTCCATAACTCATTTATAACTGATAAGTTCTTGGAAATTCATAAATTAATTTCCTTTAAAATTTCCAAAATCGATTATACTTGTCTATACTCCCAACTACCCAATATTAACTTCTTTTATGAATTCTAATCCATTTCCAAAGTTTGTGTATTCAAACACTTTGGAAATTTACTTAAGTTTCTAGAATTCCATGGTAAGATTTCTCTTACATAAAGCATATCCATTAAATAAACCTGTTACAAATCTTGAGAGGATTTATAATAAATATATCCCAATCATTCAAAACTATACATTATATATGTATTTTTAAAGAACAATAATTTATTTTTGAAACATGTTTAAGTAATTATTTAAAGTATTAAAACACTTTAAATAAACATTGTTAATTCATTTTCTTTTTCATTTTAAAATAAGCTAATTAATCTACAAAGCTTATTATGAGAATGTGAATTTATTTCAAATATTTAAATAATTTACTTTCCATAGTATTTTAATACTAAAACCGTTTTTAAATTACATGGTTAAATAAATAAAAAATATCTTTTAAAACAAAACTTAACTTCTCGATAAAAATATATTTTTAAAAATTCCAATAACCAATTTCAATCTATATATCCCTCTTGATTCATAACACATCGATTCAATTTTCGATTTCCTAGCCATTCTCACATTTCGAAAATAGAATCCTCTATTTTTCTCAAACCCAATTTCCATATCTCGATATAAACTCACACTGTGAAATTATATTCCCAATTCATCTACTAATGTCATTTCCTTTATTTATGAACATCGCTCATAAATTTATAAGTCATTTGGGTTTTACTTGTTTGTAAAAATAATCTCACTTATAAAATTCCATTTTATAAATCCATTTCTTAATAAATTCCATTTATTTTCCAAATCTATTTTAAACATCGATTTTAATTTCTTTTCCCTATTTTCCAGAAATATCATTTAAAATCCATTGTTCAGAAATCCTTTATATAAATTATGTTTAAAATTTCTATTTAAAATATTTTTTGAAATAAATAAGTACCAATCCCAAAATAAAACCATTTATTTTATCCAACCCAACTCCTTTTTAAATTAATCATAAAATTCAATATAATATTTTCATTTCTAAAATCGCTTTTGAATTCCATTTTTAAAATCAAAAATATTATTTATGGTTTTATAATACCAGAATTTAGGAAAGTGTTACTAAAGCATCCAAACAATCAAATCACACGACAATTCATAACAGATTATTCAATTCCATCATATACCACTATATATATAAAATAATAAATATATTTGAGGAATCTAGTTGGATCCCTCCAACCTTTTCCCGATATCTACAGATGTTAGATAACATAAAATACTAATCTTGCTTCAAGGCGAGATAATATAGGATCATCCGCTATTACACAGGACGCATAGTGCCTCATTCGCCCCAATGGGCGGGAAATATATCTATCTACTAATATATATAATATAACATCCAACTGATCATAATTTATCAATTCAACCAATCGTCCACTAATTTCCAATAATAAATTTTTAATTGCTATAAATTGAACCAATCAACCAAATTGAGTGAGAAACTCATCTTGATTTTTAATTGACATTTCCACGTTCTGATTCCGACTAAATTCGAACAGCGTTCGAATTTAGCTTAAAATTCTACAAGTTAAAAATTTATCCAATTCAGTTTAATCGTATAGAGCTTGCTGATACGAGTCAATTGCAAATGATCGTGTTCAATATGAGCAAGTTATGGTATTTATAAGATTTAGAAAATTAAATTATAACTAGCCTTCGGTTAATTACAAAAATTAAATTCTGATTAATCTAATTACCCTGAGGATCACGCACGCTAGCTCCAAATGTTGAACTCACACACCACAGAACTTTGAACCAATTCCATCGATTACTTCCACCCTCGCCACGTTGGAGACCACCAAACTTCACCAGATCCGAGCCCCCTTCTCGACCAATACCACGAACCCTCGCCCGAGCTTCCTTGGAAAACGCGACTATAGGCAATTCACGTACGACATAAAAGTCGCATTGCCAAATTTAATGATCGGAGCTGCCACAACTTCACCCTCGAAGCCTCTTTCTACCCCAATTCCAACCCTAGCCATCACCGTAAACTGTCGAACCCAATAAAAACTCAATGGAGCCTCATCCCACTCACGCGCGTCTGTGGTCGCACCATCATATTGCTCTCGAACTTCCTTGCTTGCACAACTTTGCCTTTCTGCCCACGGTGATGTTGTTAGGTCGCCATCGAGTCGTGAGCGCTCGCGCTTTTTTATTGTTCAACTGATTTCGATTTAAATAGAGAGGAGGGGAAAGACGAATGCGATTTAAAATGAGGAAGGAGGCAGCTGATCAAATGTAAGGTTGCGATTTACTAGGTAGGGCGGCTCATACCAGATGTAGGGCGGCTGAGTTGAAAATTTTATTTTATTTTATTCAAAATATCACGCATTACATATCTTGAAATTTTGAACCCTTGTTGAGGCATGCCGTCTGGCATTTCTAATGTTATTCCGCTATTCTGAACCCAATGGAAAAAGTTTCAGAACCTAATTCAACCCTACGTGGAAGATAACTTTTTAAATCGACTATTTTTAAATTAAATTCAATTAAGTTATTTCTACGCATTTTTAGATTATACGACTAAATGGTATATCTAAACGCTACGAAATTTGAAATCCAATAATAATACATTATTACGGATCTAATGGAACTGGTTTTGTCAAAATTCGAGACCGTGAACGCGTCGGTTGAACTGACGATTTCAAAATTTTGTGAAATCACTTGAAATTCCAGTTTTAAAAATTTCTAACTCAATTCTAATTCAAATAGAATTTTAATCAACATTAGACTCGTTTCGATTCAAATTCAACTCAAATTTAAATTATTTTCCATTTCCGTATTACGATAAATTGCTATATTTGAAATTTTAAATTCATTCTACATATTTCAATCAAAATCTACATACTCAAAAATCAATTCATATTTCAAATTCATATTTTTTTTTAAATTCAAAATAAATTGTCGGAAAATCCGGATCGTTACACATTGCTTTGAAGCGTCGCATCCTTGCTTTACTGCCAAAACCACTCATTCAAGAGCTACAATGTCAAAATCAAATGTCGGATGAACCATCATAGTGCACTTCCTAAAGCCACTTCATAATCCACATCAAAATTAGCCAAATTGACCGTCATCAATAGTGGTAAGTTCTGACCACCCCAGAGTGGTCAGAACCGTCCACTTTGGTTTTTTGCTTAGCCATTTTGTCCAAGTACAAACCAAGCGAGAACATTCAGAATCCATCCTGAAGTCCGAAGCATATGCCCAAGTCCATCGTCTTTCATCTTCAAATCAGTCGGTTTGCATCCTAGTACTCTTCCACATACTTATCCCATCCAATCTAGTTCTTATTATGTGTGCATTCAATCGATATACATAAAACTCAATCTCATCCATTCGAGTTCACATCATGTGTGCATTCAATCGATATGCACGAAACTCTATCTTATGGGATGTTTCCTAAAATTATACCACCTATCGATCGGTGTTTTCAACCAAAACAAGCTTACACTTAACCAGTATAGCATAAATATAAGTAATATAGCATACATACAAGCATATAACACACCTATACCAACCAATTTCGTATTCTTATCAAAAATGCCCTAAATTAATTGATTTTTAGAAAATAGCACATCCACAAGAACATATGTGATATCCGATTAAAATCCGTTTTTAAAATGCTTTAAAATTCTTTTATAAAATCAGACGTGGGATTAAATTTATTGAAAATCACGTTTTAAAGTTCGAAATCGTTTCAAACATCGATCTTACACTATAAAGACAACCATAGTATGGTAGACAATATCACTAACCTTAATAAAAGCTACCAAATTCCATCTCAAGTCGTAGAGGACTCTAATACGAGCGCAACAAGAAAACACATCCAAATCGGACCTCGTATGTAGAAAATATTGATGATAAAAAATCAATTGTACATCAATTAAGTAATTAAATTAATTTATTAATTAATAATTAATCAACCTTAATTATCTTCACAATCACTTTTATAATTATCTTTGCATCTCCGGTATTTCCTCTACCATATACTTATGCACACACACCCTCGCCTACCCACGATACCACCTCCACTTCACCATCGTGAGCCGTCACCGGATCGTCTAGACCACCGCCGTCGCATGCCTCGCCCTCACCTCCGCCACTTTTGCTGCCTATCGCATATACTCTTACAAAACCAATTATTAATTTTTTTTCTTTTCTTCATGTTCAGTGCTAGGGCACATTTCACATCACCATCGATCACCTAACGTCGTCAGTTATTGCTGCCGCACCTCTAACTTCGACCATCGCAGCGCCTGGCCTCACTTCAACAACCCACGCACGTGCAAACGCCGATGTTTAAAAGAAAAATGTAGCGAACCCATTTTATTTCCCATTTCTAAAATTTCACACCACCACCATGTCCATCTTCAGCTAAGATGATCCACATCTTTAAACTCCCTTTGCCAAGACAAACAAACCCATATAAACTGTTTCTCCTACAGTTAGATCACTAAAAATTCGCCATTGAGATCTTTCCATTCAACTCTAATATCTCCCTCACCAAAGCATGAAACATGACCGTTTTAGCTCCATTTTGATCCTCTCTCTGCTACGAACGCAATCAAACCCCCAAATTTATTGCATTTAACCTCCAAAATCATTTCCTTCATTGGATTCACCTTTTCTAGCCACCCATCAAAAATGGGTCGAACAAGGGCCATGGTTGCATCGCCCTTGGAAAAATAAAGAGAATAAAGTTTGTTTCAGCCAAAATGGTGAAAATTTTCTTAAAAAAAGAGGGGAAAGAAGATTGTGAGTTGGGTTTATGAAGGGGAAGAAGAAAACGTGAATGAAGCAATGAGTATGCGGCTATAGTGATGGGGAAAGCATTTATAGGGTATGGTAGGGATAGGTTTTGAAAATAGTAAAGGGGGGTTATTTATAGGGTATGAGTGGTGTTAGGGTTTGAAAGCTCATTATTTTCTTTTATTCTAAAATTACAATGCATTTTTTGTAGTCGTACAACATCTAGAAATGTTGGATGGCAATGATTCTTTGACGATGCGACTCATCGTATTTTTCTCATTCCAATGGTTTAAGTTTTGTTAGATCCGAGACTGTGTCACAAAAGGCTATTTTAAACGTTTTAAGTCGTACGGGTTGTTGGAATGTCCGATCTCAAAAATTCTTCGACTAAGTAACTCGTACGCATTTTCTTAATCCAAGGGCATTCTCTGTTTGTCCTTATGCAGTTAAACCCCGCCAAAGCCCTGCAAAATCCTTACTATAGCGCATAGTGCTTTTCCACCGCTACATTGTTTCAATATAACACTATTAAACAGTAGGTCTACTCTAAGCTACGCTAGCATTCCACTGCTACGCCTTTTCAATATAGCACTATTAAACTGCAAACTGCTTTAAGCCCTGCTGCTTTCCGCTACACTTGCTTTATCAAGGTTTATTAGCACCTGCTTTAGCAAATTAAAATAAAAGGTGGATTTAACTAGTTCGATTTTAAATTAAAGTTAGGGTAAAGACCTAATTTTAAGACATAAGTGCTTAATATAAGTTGAAAAACTATTGTAGTCACCAAATTCGTACTGCATATTTCATGATATTCTTCGATTTTGTTATCAAAGATTAAAGAATATTTCTTTTTTCCACCCAAATGATGTGAGAATGAGAATAAATTGACTTTAAATATTTGGTTTAATATCTAAAAAAGCCTTTGCACCTTCGTTGTTTTCCGCTATATCTCCACTATAATTTTTGGCACCTCTATCGCAATGGAACCACTAAGCACTTTAACTGCATAGATTCATCTAAATTCTCCATTGCCCATCGGTACATGTATATTCAGGTAACACATCTAACTACCGAATATGCCAAAAAATATAAATTGGGATCAAAATTATCCAATAAAATTATTAAGGTTCAAAAATGTCGGTATTCAAGATCACTCGAAGTTATATCCCAATACGACCCAATATGATTTTAAAAATAGTATTTTATGACATTTTGGTATGTAAAATATGGGTCGTTACATCGACTTCATTAACGTAGGATTTTAAAGGATTATTTTCATTTATTACCTTAGAACAAGGACTATGGCATTCTCTCTCTCTTTTCAAATTTATTTCTATTTAAGACCATTTTTTTCATTTTCGAGCTCTTTTATTTGGACTTAATTTCGAATATTTCTTTTTCAAAAAGTTGTTATTTTCAGACTCAAGTTTTCAAAATAAACGATTTTATTATTTTGTTCTTCCAATACATGATTTGTTTGAATAACCTCAATTCTGTTATTTTCCAAAATCATGTTTTAATTTTCAATGTTTTTTAAATTTCCTATGATATCATTTGATTTTCTTTTAAAAATTGCACATTTCCTACATTCATGATTTTAAACTTTTTTAACCTTTTCAATTTCTTTTTCAAGCCCATTTAGAATCATCTCAGTTTTCAAAAAAGTTTCCTTTTCAAAAATTTCACATTTTGCATATTTGGAATTTTCAAACATCTTAAATTTCTCCAACTTTTTTTGTAAAATATTTTTCTTGCAAATCAGCTCAATTTTGCTTTCCTTTAAAAAAAATTCATTTTCAAGCATTTGTTAATTTTCATTAAAGTGAACAAAATCTTTATAGTAATTCAAACGTTTTCAACAATCGAGTTTTTGATTTTCTTGATCGTTTCAACCTCCTTTTCTAATTTATTATTTTTCTAAAGTAAATCAGACTTTTCACATTTCAATTTGTTGTTTTCTATTTTATGGCTATTAATATTTTGGTTAATTTACTGGACATGAGAAGTAAATCTTTATATGAAAAATCACTTATCCCATCGTTCGTTGAGTCACCATTATCGTTGACTTCACTGCAATTGTTTGGATTGTCTTTTGTGATTCCCGTCAAGGATAATGCTAATCTTGTATTAACTTTGGGACGTTCTTCACTGGTGTTGAATTTCCACCATTTTTTGCATCAACTATGCTCCAAATTTTCTATGCAGTTAAGCAATAAGAGATATGCTTAAATTCAGATTTATCAAGTCAAATGATAAGAATATTCATAGCATTAGCATCAAGCAAAATTTATTCTTATCTACCATATCCAAACCGTTTTTAGTGATATTCCAAATATAAAAATCAACATATTTTAAATAATTTTACATTCTAGATTTGCAATATGAAAAATTTATCTCGATAAAGGTGGATGGTTTCAGTAAAGAAACGAAAATAAGATATAGATTTCCAATTGTACAACCTCTTTTACAAATACCTGTACGTATATAAAGACATTCTCATGCACAGACTCACTCAACTCAATCCAGCATTAACCCACATTGATTCGACCATACCCAACGTGACTCAACTCATGCCCATACAACATCACAACACACACCTATAATTTGAAACAATCAACCGAATCTGGCTGTATTAATGTGCATGTCATGCACACATGTGCACCACTAATACACCTAAGTATCTCCCTTTCTACCTATGGTTGTTTCAGCTTATACTCCTGACGTCTTCCTACCATCACCATCAACCGTCACTGACGATCCCATGACTGTCTCCGACAAATTTGACCGGAAATTACCATTTTCCCTGTTTCTGCCTTTGAACACACATGCTATCATTTCAGGACCGTAACATCTCCTTTCCCTTCAAGAAATGTTGTAAAATTTTCAATGATAGTTTTGGGGCTTTGGGTTTTAATTTGGAAGAGAAGAAGAAAAGAAAGAAGAAAGAAAATAGTCCCATATGCTAGAAATCAAGGACTATATTTGTATAAATATAGTTTTCTCATGTGGATGTTAGGGCCTTAGGGCTCCCACATGTTTGCCTTGTTGTGAGGAGAAAAGTCATGCAACACCACACGTGCCCGTCGCAGTCCGTCCGATCGAACCGAGCCGGGTCGGGACGGGTACGAGTTTCGGGTTCGGATCCGAAAATATTTTTGGATCATATGTGAACAGTAACGGACCAGATTTAATCCCGTTAAGGATCCAAAACCGAAATTTCTGAATTTGAATAAATGGCGGGAAATTTGTAACGTTTTTCTGAACGTTGCAAAATATGAATAGACGCGACGTTTAAATATTGAATGGATTTAGCCGTTTTGTGAACCATTGCAAACGATTGTGATGTTTCGCGAATAGGCACCTCTCTACCACTATAAATAGTGAAGCCCAGAAAACATTAAAAACATTCTCAATCTTCTTCTTCTTCGCAGAGCAATTTTTGCGACACTAGAAAGTTTTACAAAACACTGCGCCACCATTACTCTGTTTTGTGATGCCACCATGGTGTTCCAAACTCAGAAGACGTCGCAGAATTGCTCTCTTCTTCCTTTCTGTTCTATTCTATACAAATTGCATCATCAGAAACCATTACTAAAGTGTTCTCGGTCGGTTAAAAGGCGTACAAACTTTGAATCTGATTACGCTGTTATAAGGCTTCATTGAATCTTGAAAGTCGATAGTTCGATAACCCGTTTGTACCTGGTGGGTAAAACTATTGTCTGAAATAATCTATTCCATAGATCCTCGAAGCCGGAAGTACAACATTATCTCCATCGCAATTGCCATCAAATTTGTCTCGAACCGCAAAATCTCCAACAAAATTTCAGACAATATTCTTTAACTATGGAAGGTTCGAGCGCTCTACAAGTTATGAATTAGCATCTAACTCGATTGGAGCATTTTGACGGCGATAGTTTCACTCGTTGGCATGAGACGAGGAAATTTTTCCTAGTCGCCATCAAGTTATTCTACATTTTGGAAGATTACTTGGAAGAAATCCCAAAGGAAACTGACAAAGATGCTGCTGCTCTAAAGGCTAAATGTGCAAAGAGGACGATTTTCTATGCAGAGGCCATATTCTGAATGCGCTATCTACCCCAGTATATAATGCTCATAGGACCTTGGAAATAGCGAAGGCACTCTGGACTGCACTGGAGAATAAGTACCAAATATCCGAGGCAAGTAATAAAAAGTTTCTTATTTCTAATTTTATGGATTTCAAAATGGTCACCAATAAGTCCATAATTGGACAAGTAAGCGAAATCTTACTGTTGGTGAATCATCTTAAAGATGCTGGAATTGATCTCCCTGAATCTTTTATTGTTGGATTTATAATTTCTAGACTTCCGCATAGTTGGAATGATTATAAGAAAAAGATGAAGCATGCAGAAATGGATTATAATTTAGATGGTTTATAATGTCATCTTCGTATTGAAGAAGACTCTCCCAAATGCGATCTAGGTGATAATCCGCAAACTTAGTCCCATTTTAAGGCAAATAATGTTGAAATTACCGATAAGTTAAAGCCAAATAATGAGGCATAGTTTAAGAGAAAAATCATTCCAAAACCAACAACAAAAGGAAAGGTGCTTATTATTTTTGTAACAAGCCCGACCACTATGCCCGAGACTGCCGTCTGCAGGAGAAACAACAAAAAGTGAATATGGTCGAAGACTCGCTTGTGGCTGTAGTGCAAGAGGCGAACTCCATTAGCAGAAATGATAATGATTGGTGGTTCGATACTGGAGCAACCATTCACATTTGCAAAGACCGTAATCTGTTCAAGAGTAACGAACAAAATAAAGGAGAAGCCGACTAATTTATTGGAGCAAATAAGGTTCCAAGCAAATTGTTCTGGGAAAAGGCACTATAGAACTTCCATTCACCTCTGGAAAAGTTCTTACAATAGTCAATGTATTTTTATGTACCTGATATGTGTAAGAATTTGGTCTCTGAATACCTTCTTAACAAAGGAGAATTCAAGATGGTGTATGAGTCTGATAAGCTAGTGTTGTCTAAGAATGGTAGATTCATTGGACAGGGATACTCTTGTAACGGTATGATCAAGTTGAATCTAATAAAGAAATCTTCTATTTATATCGTTGATTCTATTAATTTATGGCATGGTAGATTAGGACATGTTAATTATAATTCCATTAGAAATATGAATAAACTAGGATTAATTTTTGATTGTGATTTCGATACCATCTCTAAATGTGAAATACGTGTTCAAGTAAAAATACATCGAAAATCCTTTAAATCCGTAGAAAGGAAAACTGGTTTGCTTGATTTGGTATATAGTGACGTCGGTGACTTAAAAAGTCATATCACCTATGGTGGTAACAATATTATATAACATTCATTGATTATTATAATAGATATGCATATGTATATCTAATGAAAACTAAAGACGAGTCTTTTGATAAATTAAAAATTTACAAAGCAGAGGTCGAAACACAATTAGGAGTTAAAATTAAAATATTACATTCAGATCATGGTGGTGAATATTTCTCAAATGAATTTACCTTGTTTTGTAAACAACAAGGTATAATTCACCAACGTACTGCCTCATATACACCACAACAAAATGGTGTTGCTGAAAGGAAGAATAGAACTTTAGTAGAAATGGTTAATGCCATGCTCATAAGTTCTAATTTACCTTATAACCTATGAGGTGATGCTATGTTATCAGCATGTTATATTTTAGATAGAGTAACACATAAAAAGAATAATATTTCCCCTTATGAATTATGGTTTAATGGGAAACCTAAACTAACTAGACTTAAAGTTTGGGGTTGCTTAGCATATTTTAGAAAACCAGACCCTAAACGACCAAAGTTAGGAAATAGAGCATTTAAATGTGTTTTCATAGGATATTCACTTAATTGTATTACTTATAGATTCCTTATTCTTGACACCCTAGAAGTTATAGAATCTGTAGATGTAGAATTTTTTGAAAATCAAACTGTTGAGATCCCATTGAGATCATCTAGTCCAGAACCGAGTATGACTAATGATATCAATGACAATGATTATGCTCCTACTCAAAACGGCAAGGAAGTATCAGTACCAGATAATAGTACTGAACAACAAAGAAGTAAAAGAGCGAGAATAAAGAAGGACTATGGTCCTGACTTCATTACATATCTTGTAGAAGGTAGTAAGGACGAAGTCCTTAATATGACTAAATATGTAATGAACGTCATTGAAGATCCCAAAACTTATTCTGAGGCTATGAGTTCCAACGATTTCAATTTCTAGAAAGAGCTATCAATGATGAAACGAATTCCATATTGTTAAACCAAACTTGGGTTTTAACTGATTTACCTCCTGGTGCTAAACCTATGGGATGCAAATGGATATTCAAGAAAAAGTTGAATACAAATGGATCCACTGATAAGTTTAAAGCCAGATTAGTTGCTAAGGGATATAAGCAAAGACATGGAGTAGATTACTTTGATACATATGCTCCAGTTGCACGCATATCTTCTATGCGCTGTTTAATTGCACTTGCATCAATTCATAAGTTAGTCATACATCAAATGGATGTAAAGACTTCTTTTCTAAATGGAGATTTAGAAGAAGAGATATATATGAAACAACCTGAAGGTTTCAAAACCCCCGGCCAAGAAAAAAAAGTTTGCAAATTAGTGAAATCTCTTTATGGCCTGAAGTTAGCTCCAATGCAATGGCATGAGAAATTTGATAAATTTGCACTGTCATATGGATTCATTGTTAATAATGCAGATAAATGTATTTATAGCAAATCAGATAAAAATGTATTGTTATAATATGTTTATACGTTGATGACATGCTAATATTTGGTTCCAATATATCATGTGTGAATGAAATTAAAAAGTTTTTGTCTTCTAAATTCAATATGAAAGATCTAGGAGAGGCTGATGTAATTTTGGGAATTAAAATTATTAGGAAAGAAGGGGAGTTATTACTAACTCAATCTCATTACATAGAGAAATTCCTACAAAAGTATGGTCATTACAATTACAAACCAGCAACAACTCCTTTAGATCCTAGTATTAAATTAGAAAAGACCACTGGACGTACTATCTCTCAACTAGAGTATTCCAGTGTTATTGGGAGTATTATGTATGCTATGCATTGCACTAGACCAAACATCGCACATGCTATAAGTGTATTGCGTCGATTTACGAGTAATCCAGGTTTCAACATTGGAAACCTATTTCTAGAGTTTTAGCTTATTTGAAAGGAACCATTGAATATGGTTTATCTTATAAAGGATATCCTGGTGTGATAGAATGATATAGTGATGCAACCTGAAACAATGTAGAATCCAAATCTAAGTCTACGACTAGATGGATCTTTACATTAGGAGGCGCTGCTGTGTCTTGGGCTTTCAAGAAGCATACCTGTATTTCTGACTCAACAATGTTGTCAGAATTGATTGCATTAGCAGATGCGTGTAAAGAAGTGGAATGACTTAGGAATTTATTAATGGAAATCCCTTTATGGAAGAAGCCATCTCCAGCAGCTTGATTAACTGTGACAATCAAGTAACGATATAGAATGTGTCTAATAAGACATATAATGGAAAGTCTAGACATGTGAGTCTAAGACAACAAATGGTGAGATAGTTACTCAAAAGAGGAGTTATAACTGTTGACTACATAGAAACAAAGAAAAACTTGGCTGACCCACTTACAAAGAGTATTCCAAAGGCAATGATTTCTAGTCACAAGAAATAGGACTAATGTCTGTCAATGAAGGTTGATCATCCTCAACAGAAACCCAACTTATGTCTTGATAAGAATAGACAAAGTTCAATGGGTACCAACAAGTTAAGAGAATGATCACGGAACACTAAATCGATAAACCATAATATTTAGTGTTGGATTCTGCAAGAACAAAGGATGGATATATATCCTTAATAAGTCTAGAAACCTTAAAAGGTGTATCGCAAAAACACCTTAAGAGACTTACCTATATGAGTATGGAAATCAGGTCATTTTCTAAGAAAGTAAGACCGCTTTCTAAGTAGACTCATGAACCAGGATTTAAGCACATGGCCATTAATGTGCTGAGCAATACATAACGCTTTACCTAAGAAAATCAACATGTGTGATTATTTCGGTTTTATCATTAGAGATACTTGGTTCAATATTCGTTCACCATAGAATCTCAATAAGGCTTTGAATAGTTTACACTAAGTAAAAGTTCAAATCCAAAAGATACATTTTATTTATATGTTAGTTTTCACAATGATGCAAAACTTGATGTTAGAACTACATAGGCATGATCCCACTTGGGTATATAGGAAGTCACTCAAGTGATTCAGCCGTCCTTTTTATTTATTTTTAAAATTGGGGGACATTGTTGTAAAATTTTCAAACATAGTTTTGGGGCTTTGGGTTTTTATTTGGAAGAGAAGAAGTAAAGAAAGAAGAAAGAAAATAGTCCCATATGCTAGAAAATCAAGGACTATATTAGTATAAATATAGTTTTCTCATCTGGATGTTGGGGCCTTGGGGCTCCCACATGTTTGCCTTGTTGTGAGAAGAGAAGTCATGCAACACTACATGTACGCCGCCGCCGTCCGTCCGTCCGACCGAACCGGGCGGGGTCGCGACGGGCACAGGTTTCGGGTTCAAATCTGAAAATATTTTTGGGACATATGTGAACAGTTACGGGCTAGATTTAAGCCCGTTAAGGACCCAAAATCGAAATTTCTGAAATTGAATAAATGGCGGGAAATTTGGAACATTTTTCTAAACGTTGCAAAATATGAATAGACGCGATGTTTAAATATTGAACGGATATAGCCGTTTGTAACAGTTGTGAACCGTTGCAAACGGTTGTGACGCTTCACGGATTGGCACCTCTCTACCACTATAAATAGTGACGTCCAGAAAACGTTAAAAACATTCTCAATCTTCTTCTTCTTCGCAGAGCAATTTTCGCGACACCAGAAAGTGTTACAAAACACTGTGCCACCATTACTCTGTTTTGTGACGCCACCAAGGTGTTGCAAACTCAAAAGACGTCGCAGAATTGCTCTCTTCTTCCTTTTCGTTCTATTCTATACAAATTGCATGATCAGAAACTATTACTAAAGTGTTCTCGGTCGGATCAAATGCGTACAAACTTTGAATTCGATTACGCTGTTATATGGCTTCATTGAATCCTGAAATTCGATAGTTCGATAACCCGTTTGTACCTGGTGGGTTGAACTATTGTCTGAATGAATCCATTCCATAGATCCTTGAAGTCGGAAGTACAGCATTTTCTTCAACGCAATTGCCATCAAATTTGTCTCGAACCGCAAAATCCCCAACAAAATTTCAGACAATATTCCTCAACTATGGAAGGTTCAAGCGCTCTACAAGTTATGAATCAGCATCTAACTCGATTGGAGTATTTTGATGGCGATAATTTCACTCGTTGGCAAGAGATGATGAAATTTTTCCTAGTCACCATCAAGTTGTTCTGCATTTTGGAAGATGATTTGAAAGAAATCTTAGAGGAAACTGGTAAAGATGATGCTGCTCTAAAGGCTAAACGTGCAAAGTGCAAAGAGGACGATTTTCTATGCAGAGGTCATATTCTGAATGCGCTATCTACCCTAGTATATAATGCTCACAGGACCTTGGAAACAGCGAAGGCACTCTGAACTGCACTGGAGAATAAGTACCGCATATCCAAGGCAAGAAATAAAAAGTTTCTTATTTTTAATTTTATGGATTTCAAAATGGTCACCAATAAGTCCATAATTGGACAAGTAAGCGAAATCTTACTGTTGGTGAATCAACTTAAATTTGCTGCAATTGATCTCCCTAAATCTTTTGTTGTTGGAGTTATAATTTCTAGACTTCCGCATAGTTGGAATGATTATAAGAAAAAGATGAAGCATGCGAAAACAAATTATAATTTAGATGATTTACAGCGTCATCTTCGTATTGAAGAAGACTCTCGCAAACGCGATCTAGATGATAATCCACAAACTGAGTCACATTCTAAGGCAAATAATGTTGAAATTACTGATAAGTTAAAGTCAAAGAATGAGACACGGTTTAAGAAAAAAAATCATTCCAAAACTAGCAACAAAAGAAAACGTGCTTTTTATTTTTGTAGCAAGTCCGGCCACTAACCCCGAGACCGCCGTCTGCGGAAGAAACAATAAAAAGAAAATGTGGACGAAGACTCGTTTGTGGCTGTAGTGCAAGATCCAAACTCCGTTAGCGGCAATGATAATGATTGGTGGTTCGATACTGGAGAAACCATTTAAATTTGCAAAGACCGTAATCTATTCATGAGTTACGAAGAAAATAAAGGAGAAGCCGACGAAGTTACTGGAGCAAATAAGGTTCCAAGAAAAGTTTTGAGAAAAGGCACTATAGAACTTCCTTTCACCTCTGGAAAAGTTCTTACACTAGTCAATGTATTTTATGTACCTAATATGTGTAAGAATTTGGTCTCTGCATACCTTCTTAACAAAGGATGATTCAAGATGGTGTATGAGTCTGATAAGCCAGTGTTGTCTATGAATGGTAGATTCATTGGATATGGATACTCTTGTAACGGTATGATTAAGTTGGATCTAATAAAGAAATCTTCTATTTATATTGTTGATTCTATTAATTTATGGCATAGTAAATTAGGACATGTTAATTATAATTCCATTAAAAATATGAATAAATTAGGATTAATTCCTGATTGTGATTTTGATACCATCTCTAGATTTGAAATATGTATTCAAGCAAAAATACACCGAAAATCCTTTAAATCCGTAGGAAGGAAAACCGGTTTGCTTGATTTGGTATATAGTGACGCGGGTGACTTAAAAAGTCATATCACCTTTAGTGGTAACCAATACTATATAACATTCATTGATGATTATACTAGATATGCATATGTATATCTAATGAAAACTAAAGATGAGGCTTTTGATAAATTTAAAATTTACAAAGCAGAGGTCGAAACACAATTAGGAGTTAAAATTAAAATATTACATTCAGATCGTGGTGGTGAATATTTCTCAAATGAATTTACCTTGTTTTGTAAACAACAAGGTCTAATTCACCAATGTACTGCCGCATATACACCACAACAAAATGGTGTTGCTGAAATGAAGAATAAAACTTTAGTAGAAATGGTTACTGCAATGCTCATAAGTTCTAATTTACCTTATAACCTATGGGGTGATGCTATGTTATCTGCATGTTATATTTTAAATAGAGTACCACTTAAAAAGAATAATATTTCCCCTTATGAATTATGATTTAATAGCAAACCTAACCTAACTAGACTTAAAAGTTTGAGGTTGCTTAGCATATGTTAGAAAACCAGACCGTAAACGATCAAAGTTAGGAAATAGAGCATTTAAATGTGTTTTCATAGGATATTCACTTAATAGCCTAACTTATAGATTCCTTATTCTTGACACCCTAGAAGTTATAGAATCTTTAGATGTAGAATTTTTTGAAAATCAAACTGTTGAGACCCCATTGAGATCATCTAGTCCATGACCTAGTATGACAAATGGTATCAATGACGATGATTATGCTCTTGCTCAAAACGGCAAGGAAGTATTAGCACCGGATAATAGTGCTGAACAACGGAGAAGTAACAGAGCGAGAATAGAGAAGGACTATGGTCTTGACTTCATTACATATCTTGTAGAAGGCAGTAAGGACGAAGTCCTTAATATGACTAAATATGTAATGAACGTCAATGACGATCTCAAAACTTATTCTGAGGCTATGAGTTCCAGATATTTCAATTTCTAGAAAGAAGCTATCAATGATGAAATGAATTCCATACTGTTAAACCAAACTTGGGATTTAACTGATTTACCTCCTGGTGCTAAACCTATAGGATGTAAACAGATATTTAAGAAAAAGTTGAATACAAATGGATCCATTGATAAGTTTAAAGTCAGATTAGTTGCTAAGGGATATAAGAAAAGAGATGGAATAGATTTTTTTGATACATATGCTCCATTTGCTCGCATATCTTCTATACGCTGTTTAATTGCACTTGCATCAATTCATAAATTAGTCATACATCAAACGGATGTAAAGAGTGCTTTTCTAAATGGAGATTTAGAAGAAGAGATATATATGGAATAACCTGAAGGTTTCAAAACCCCAGGCTAAGAAAAGAAAGTTTGCAAATTAGTGAAATCTCTTTATGGCCTGAAGCAAGCTCTCATGCAATGGCATGAGAAATTTGATAAAGTTGCAATGTCATATGGATTCATTGTTAATGATGTTGATAAATGTATTTATAGCAAATCGGATAACAACGGTATTGTTATAATATGTTTATATATTGATGACATGCTAATATTTGGTTTCAATATATCTTGTGTGAATGAAACTAAAATGTTTCCGTCTTCTAAATTCGATATGAAAGATTTAGGAGAGGCAGATGTAATTTTGGGAATTAAAATTGTTAGGAAAGATGGGGGGTTATTACTAACTCAATCTCATTACACAGAGAAATTCCTACAAAAGTATGGTCATTACGATGACAAACTAGCATCAACTCCTTTAGATCCTAGTATTAAATTAAAAAAGAACACTGGACGTACTATCTCTCAACTAGAGTATTTCAGTTTTATTGGGAGTCTTATGTATGCTATGCATTGCACTAGACCAAACATCGCACATGCTATAAGTGTATTATGTTGATTTACGAGTAATCCAGATTTCGAACATTGAAAAGCTATTTTCAGAGTTTTAGCTTATTTGAAAGGAACCATTGAATATGGTTTATCTTACAAAAGATATCCTTATGTGATAGAAGGATATAGTGATGCAACCTGAAACAATGTAGAATCCAAATCCAAGCCTACAACTGAATGGATCTTTACATTAGAAGGCGCTGCTGTGTCTTGGGCTTCCAAGAAGCAGACCTGTATTTCTGACTCAACAATGTTGTCAGAATTGATCGCATTAGCAGATGCATGTAAAGAAGCGGAATGGCTTAGGAATTTATTAATGGAAATCGCTTTAAGGAAGAAGCCATCTCCAGTAGTCTTGATTAACTGTTACAATCAAGCAACGATATACAATGTGTCTAATAAGACATATAATGGAAAGTCTAGACATGTGAGTCTAAGACATCAAATGGTGAGACAGTTACTCAAAAGAGAAGTTATAACCGTTGACTACATAGAAATAAAGAAAAACTTGGCGACCCACTTACAAAGAGTCTTCCAAAGGCAATGGTTTCTATAAAGTCACAAGAAATGAGACTAAGGTCTATGAATGAAGGTTGATCATCCTTAACAGAAACCCAACTTATGTCTTAAAAAGGATAGACAAAGCTCAATGGGTACCAACAAGTTAAGAGAATGATTATGGAACACTAAATCGATAAACCCATAATATTTAGTGTTGGATTCTGCAAGAACAAAGGATGGATATATATCCTTAATAAATCTAGAAACCTTAATAAGTGTATCGTAGAAACACCTTAAGAGACTTACCTATATGAGTATGCAAATCAGGCCGTTTCCTAGGAAAGTAAGACCGCTTTCTAAGTAAACTCATGAACCAGGATTTAAGCACATGGACATTAACGTGCTGAGCAATACAGAACGTTTTACCTAAGGTAATCAACATGTGTGATTGTTCCGGTTTTATCATTATGGATACTTGGTTCAAGATTCGTTCACCATAGAATCTCGATAATGCTTCGAATGGTTTACACTAAAGATTCAAATCCAAAAGATACCTTTTATTTATGTATTGGTTTTCACGATGATGCAAAACTTGATCTTAGAACTACGTAGGCTTGATCTCACTTGGGTATGTAGGAAATCACTCTAGTGATTCAACCATCCTTTTTATTTATTTTGAAAATCGGGGGAGATTGTTGTAAAATTTTCAAACATAGTTTTGGGGCTTTGTGTTTTGATTTGGAAGAGAAGAAGAAAGAAAATAGTCCCACATGCTAGAAAATCAAGGACTATATTTTTATAAATATAGTTTTCTCATATGGATGTTGGGGCCTTTGGGCTGCCACATGTTTTCCTTGTTGTGAGGAGAGAAGTCATGCAACACCACACGTGCGCCGCCGCCATCCGTCCGTCCGAACGGGCCGGTCGGGACGAGTTTCGGCTTCGGATCCGAAAATATTTTTGGATCATATGTTAACAATAACGGGCCAGATTTAAGCCCGTTAAGAACCCAGAACCGAAATTTCTGAATTTGAATAAATGACGGAAAATTTGTAACGATTTTCTAAACGTTGCAAAATATGAATAGACGCGACGTTTAAATATTGAATGGATATAACAGTTCGTAACAGTTGTGAACCGTTGCAAACGGTTGTGACGTTTCGCGAATAAGCACCTCTCTACCACTATAAATAGTGACGCCAAGAAAACGTTAAAAACATTCCCAATCTTCTTCTTCTTCGCAGAGTAATTTTTGCGACACCAGAAAGTGTTACAAAATACTGCGCCACCGTTACTCTATTTTGTGACGCCACCAAGGTTTGCAAACTCAGAATACGTCGCAGAATTCCTCTTTTCTTCATCTCCGTTCTATTCTATACAAATTGCATCATCAGAAACCATTACTAAAGTGTTCTCGGTCGGATCAATGGCGTACAAATTTTGAATCCGATTACACTGTTATAAGACTTCATTGAATCCTGAAAGTCGATAGTTCGATAGCTCGTTTGTACCTGGTGGGTTGAGCTATTGTCTGAAAGAGTCTATTACATAGATCCTTGAAGTCGGAAGTACAGCATTATCTTCATCGCAATTGCCATCAAATTTGTCTCGAACCGCAAAATCCCCAACAAGAAAGACATTGTCCTCAAGGTCAAGTGCTATCAAAGGAGGTGACCATGTTGGTTTATACGAACTCTCGTTGAAAATGACATCTCCAATGGAAAAGAATATTTTCTTATTCCTTTCAATATAAGTAGGGTTAGTAGCCTCAATGAGCATTCAAAAATCAGTTGAACCCTTAATGGAATCACTTTATTTTATCATAATCCTATTATCTGTCTTGAGAATAGGCCTTGATGGTTAAATAAACACATCATGTGAATTATCTACATGTGCATCCTTAGCTACTTCATTGCTTGTATCATGTTTAGTCTCAAAATAGAGCTTACCACTCTCATTACCAAATTCAATAGCTAAAGGAATATGAATTCTTAGCTTTGAATAATGAACTATTGGCATAGGAACTGAATTGTTAGTGGTATATGATTTAGGTAGGAGAGGTTCTAGTTGATGATTAGTTGCAGTCTCATCATCATTGGATCTGCCTTCACCCTCTTCTCATTTTTCAGTCCAGTTTTCTATGTCGATAGCACTGCCAAGAATGTAAACTTGTTTTTTACATCAATGCCTAATATGCATTTTTTTCACTACAACTGCAACATAATTCATCTCTTCTCCTTCCCAGCAACTCTATGGGTGTTGGATCATTGCTTTTTGCCAAGTTTTCGATTTTGATTTTACCTTGCATTTTTGGTGAAAGGAATTGGGTATTAGGATTTTTAGTTGTTGATGCACTACTATCAAGAACTGGTTTGGGTATTGTTACTTTATCATTTGCAGTTATCTTGCTATCCTTATGATTGCTGAGCCATTTGGCTTCAGATAATCTGGCTAATGAAACTGCATCTCTTAAATCTATAGGTTTACAAGTCAATACATCGAATCTAATTTCCTGTTTTAATCCATTCAAGAATTTCTTTAGCTGTTCTTGGGTTTGATGGATGTTAAGAGTATTATTAGCAGTGGTTCTTGGGTTTGGGAAGTGGTTTCTTGGATTAATAGTTGGGGCTGCTGGAGTAGTAGTTGAAAATTTTGCAGTATATGGATTAGGAAGGAGGGGTTCATGATGATTTGTGGCAAGGTTTGGAGGGGTTGGTGCAGTCTGGATCTTGATTTGCTGAAGATCATGGGCAACGGTGGTGAATGAGTTAGGTAGAAGTGGTTATTGAATGTGTGCAGGTGGTTGTTGAGGTATAACTGAGATTTGATTCTTGAACTGCTGGAATTCTTGAACTAAAGTGGTGAGTACCTTTTGTATACCTTCGAATTATTTGTTTAATGCTTGTGTAGCATGCTCCAAATTTCTGAGAGAATAGGTTGTCCGATTGTTGATTCCTTCTTGTCTAAGCCATGCTTGTTCTTGATCTTATATTTGAGGTAGGATTTGGGAAGAGTTACCGGTGAGGTTAGGATCTGATTGGTTGTCAGAGGTTGCTCCAGTCACTTGCTCTAATACCAAATTGGAAGAACATGGTAGGTCTGATTCTTTGTCTATGGTGGAAGGTTGAATTACTGGAGAGAATGTGTGGTGGTTTAATAAAGAAGGTGATGATATGATGGCAATTTTGTTGTGCAGGTTAATGAAATGTAATGGGAAGTGAAAGAAAATGTATGAAATGAGGATCAAGACTTAGGGTTTAATTTTAGCAGATGAATTGTAAACTGCAGTAACAGGAAAAAAGAACAAATTCGTAAGAAATAACAAGAACTGGAAATTATAAAGCTACAGGAAATAGGAATAAGAACCAGAATGCAGAAATTAACCAGGAAAAGAACTAAAATGGAGAGCTTCCAGCTGGAAATGTAAATTTGCAGAAATACGAAAAAGAACAAATACATGAAGAAGAACTGATACTGTAACAAGAAATGGTAGGACTGAACTAAGAACTTGTAAACTAAAATTGAAAAAGAGGATAATTATATTTATATTCTCAGCAATTTGGTATTGCAAAGGCTTAGTGGATTGCAGGAAAATGAACAGGTAACTAAATGCTAGAAAGAAAAAGTACTGGAACGGTAAAGGAATGAAATTGCAATTGACCCTAAAATTGTAAACTATGTAGGAAGAACTAAGATAAAAAATAAATAAGAACCGAACATGTAGAAAGAAAAGAAAACAAGACATTGATTTCCAATTGTAGAACCTCCTTTACAAATGCATGTACATATAGATGGACATTCTCATGCACAAACTCACTCAACTCAACCCAGCATTAACCCACTCTAGTTCGACCACTCCCAACCTGATTCAATTCATGCCCTCACAACATCACAGCACACGCCCTATAATTTGAAACAATCAACAGAATCTGGGTGTATTATTGTGCATGTGCACAACATGCACACACATGCACCAGTGATACCTTCAGTATCTCCTTCCCAGCCTATGGTTGCTTCAGCTTATACTCCTGACGCTTTCCTACCATCACCAACAATCATCACTGACGATCCCAGGACCATTACATTGAGTTGATCAATGGGTTGATGATGTTTGTGCCTCAAGTTCAATGCTATGGTCAGATTATAATGGACGTTAAGATGCTTTCTGGATGTGAATTTGTTGCTGCTGAGATGAGTTGCGATGCTAGTGGTTCTCTGCTATCAACCTGTAGTTTGCACCCTCTTGTTGTATGCTACTGTTATGTATGTATGCTTGAAACAATGGTGGAAATGGGCCAAGATTGATACTTGCTGAACTTGATCGATGTTGGTACGTGGTTGTTGATGTTGGAGAGAACGATGAAAGTCATGATCTAAATGGAGTTGATGATATGCTAACTTTGTTGTATTTCTTTGTATCATAGATTGTTGTCATGATGGAGATTGCTTTGATGATAGATGATGGCAGACTGGTCCGAGGAAGGAGATGATATATTTTGTTAAAAAGAATTCTCCGTGTACATTTTTATTGACCTCCGATGAAGAAAGTTCTTTAGAATTTGTGACCTCTGCATCTACTTATGTGTTGAAAATTTCCAAAAAGTAGAGAAAATATAGCTTCCATTTTTTATGAGTTGTACTAGTCAAAATATTCATTGCTTTCAAATCTCATGTGGTTAACAATTGTTATTTCCCTCTTTGGATTATATTCCCAAATCAATATATGATCGCATAGAACCGGTACAATCGCACAATGGTGGAGAAACCGGCCATTTGATAGTGTAATTTCGTATAAAAATAGGCGTTTTATATTTTCAATCATTTTAGTCAAGTATGTAATGAAATATTTTCATTAGAAAATTACTTGCGTTACTAGAAGAAAAAAATTAAAATTTACCACAAAGAGCAAGTAATAAGTAAGTATTAAATATACACACACACGAAAGTATTTACAGTTGGATGTTTTTGTCTTTACATTGAAGGTGGAAATCTGTAGAAGATCTAATGGTCAAGATCTTTAATGTCGCCTTTTGCTTCTATATAGTGTGCAAATAAAATTTCCTACACGCACATACATATGCATGGATATACTCTCAATCACACATGTGTGGACATATATACACACACAGAGACACACATCTTATATATGGAAAGTTGATAATTGATGTCAAGAGGATTAAATCGTAGGATCTTCAAATCCATAATCTAGAGTTTTATCATTGCATTAGTATAGTGGCCCTTGGATGTAAGCATGGTTTGAAATTAAATTTTCTTTAAGAAATTGATCAAATAAATTTCAAGTGTATACTGTCGATGACAATGTGCTAATAATAGGTAGCGAAAGAAATAAAACATCAACCAATTGAAATTTCGGAGAGGAAAGCATAACTTGCCTCACAAATACACTAACGATTGTAACAACTCGATATTTTTAGCCATTCGCATCCACACACGTCGGACTTGAATTGCTTAAAATACCGCATTGTAAATAAATTTGAAGCAAATAAAATCATTCACAGAATCACAGACACAGAAATATCGAAATAACTTGCAGCGGAATAAAATACCATAGTGGTTCATGAAGCTACTATAACAAACTCTCAAAACAAATATATAACATTAGTCTGAAAACAAATACAATAGAAATCTCAAGTACATAAAAGTTCACTAATACATGAGATAAACTAGAACAACCGAAACTGAAATAGATAGATAAATAAATAGCAGAATCTCCAGCAAAGACTAGCTTCAGAAAGAGAAATCCAAAGCTGTGAATACTCAGGCTGACCCGAGCGTAAAGCAAAACACAAAACACTCGAGTCAGGACATATATACTTATATAATGTAAACCAACTCAAGTGAACTGTAATAAAGTACAAGTAACTTAAAGGATGCTAGGGACCGTCCATCCTCTAAGGATCCGTTAAACTATTTATTATCTAATAATATTGCGTTATTATAATAGTGTCTATAGTAAAATAAACTTACTTTAAAACAGTGTTGAAAGGGTTACCCATATAGCCCCCAACACGTAGTAGTCCCAGTAGTTCATCCAGTATCAGCACATCTCCATATCGGGAGACTACCCTAAATACTCCATGGGCTACAGGAAAAAACAAACTCGTAGTAAGGCTCGATATGTTAGGTGACACGGCACGCAAGGCAATGCCAGGGTAGATATACCAATTACGCACATGGGCTGGTGGTAACGTAGCAGCCACATACGCCCACCTTGGAACACACTCCCAATCAAATCGAAAGATATACATCAAATCAATCACAAGTAACAGTATAGTATCGAAGGAATGCGTCCGATCGGAGAAATGACCTCACATCACCCGAGATCGCTCCTGTTTTAGCCACCTTATGCCAACTTACGGGAGTTGGGTCCACGTAATATACCTCAAGAACGTTGCCACCATCCTACTTCGTTCTGCAATCTCCACCGCATACACCGTTGTTAAAGTGGTTTTCGGTATCGACAGAGAGTATGTCCATATCCGATGTCGGTCTCTTTAACAATCAATCGTTATTATAATCCGTGGTTATAATTTAAAAATCATAGTTTATATTTCAAAATAAAGTATCATTTTCAAATTCAAAATCTTTATCAAAATAAAACAAACAATTCATTTATTATCATTTCAAATCACCTTTCAAATAGTTTATATTTAAATCAAACAATTCATTTAAACCATTTAAAAGTGAAGTAATTATATTTACAAATCAAGTATTCAATTCCTAGAATTTAGACAATTCTTCGCTTATTTATTTAGTTAAAACCCATAAACATTGAAAATTTCAGCCTTTACAGCATTAAGAAAAACTGCTGTAAGTTATAATTGAAAACAATTAAATTCAACAAAGACAGCTTTTAAACAAAACTGTTGTAATAGTTTAGTTCATTTGAAAACAGTTCATTTCAACCTACCGCAGCATTTATCAAGTGCTACTGTAGCCCTTTATTTAGTTTCGGATTTTAGTTATCTTTCTGCTACCACAGTACTTACCAAGTGCTGTAATAACATTTAGTTAAAATTAACCATAGTTCATTTGTATCAACCACAGCACTTACAAAGTGCTGTAATATCATTTATTTCAGATTTTAAGTTAACTTCAAAAACGATAGCATTTCTGAAGTGTTGTTGTTTAATTTCCAGACTTTCAATGTAATTCCAGCAACAAATAAACTTTGATTTTAACCCTTTAAACATTATAAAAATCTTATTTTAACACTCAAAATTGTTTATTAAAATACCTTTAACTTATGATTTTTATAAAGTAAATTTTCCCATAAATAAAATCAAATTTCAATAATTCACTTAATAAATTCAAGTGTAAAATTTTCTATTCTTGCATTTACTTTACACTTTTAATTAAATTTACCATTTCATAATTTAAACTTAATTTCCATTTAATTTATATAACTTAAATACCATTTTTAAACCAAATTTCACATTTCCAAATTTAAATTATATTTCAAATTACACTTTTAAGTATTCATTTATTTAACCATTTTAAATTCATAGAAAAATCAATAATACTTAATAAAATCATTTTAAATTCAAATTTAAATCAAATATCATATTTTATTTACTTAATTTAAACTCCATTTATAAACAAAATCATAAATTCCAAAATTAACTTATATTTCAAATTCTACTTTACCATTTATTTATTTCACTTATTAATTTGTAGAAAATCACTAATATTTTATAAAAATCATTTTTAACTCAATTTAAATCAAAATATCATAATATTTACATTTTTAAAAATATTTACATTTTTAAATACTTTAAATTTTTTATAAAAATATACTTTAACCATGAGTCTGTATAAAATTTTCTAGCCTAAGTCAAGTGATACGGATAATATATCATTTCAATCCGTAATTTACAAAGAAAATCTAGGTTCTATCATTTCAAACCCACAATCCCAAGTAAAATAAGATGAATAAAAATCTCTTAGGCCTATCATTTTATCCCATAATGATTTTTCTCTATTCTAATGTCCGTTCGGGTATGTATCATTTCAACCCATAGTGATTCTATTCTACAGGAAACTTGCAGTGTGATAAACAAATATAAATGAATAGCATAGCAACATATGGTAGTAACGATGATATGACAGGTTTATTAACAGGGTGATTATCATATAAATCATATCACAGGTAGGTATAATATGATAATATAAACTACAGATTCACTTGCGATCAATTCACTAAATATATAAGTACAAATGTCACGTGTGATTACTCACTTATTTCAAGCTGGAGATAGCAAGACAAAAGCACATAAACGAACCCGAAAGCACGATAACACGAATTAAGACTTGAGTGGAGTGGAGAGCCAAGTTTTTATCTTGTGAACAACACATAATACAAGACAAATATAAATATGATTTCAACATAGAATACACATTGAAACATTTAAAAAAATAAGCAACAAAACACAACATGTTTTGCCCATGCCTCAACCATCATATGTGCTCGGCCTAGGGGTCTTGTGTGCTCGGCCAAAGTGGTGCATTGGGTCGGGTATAGGTCCATAAAGGCACGGCTAGCAAGTGATAAAGGAGTGGAAGTTACAAGGGTATGGAATACCAAGTGTTAAGGCAAATAAACGAGTTTTTGTGAAAGCTTTAGGTTCGGCTGCATGGTGTGGGCTCGACCATGCTAGGTGAAGGTCAGGTGGGGTCTGGAGTGGCGGCCAAAGGTGGTGGAGGAGCAGGTGGTGGCGGCTAGGTGGTGGACAAGGTGAAAATTGAAGGGGTGTTGCACTATAAGGTCGACTATGGAAATAGTTGAAGTGTTTGAGGAGTTTTGTGGTGCAACCATTCAAGACAAGGTCACGGCCTTGACTGGTCAGAGGGGGAGGAAGGTGAGGTGGCCGTGGATGGTGGTGGAGTTGGTCGGAGGAGGTGATGGAGGGGCTAAGGCCGAGCAAATACATGAAGTGGCAAGGCAAATTTCAATGGAAAATTCAATAAAAATGAAAAGAAAAAGTGGAAAAGAAAGGGACATTATCAAAGTTTTCTTCAGATCTGAAATGTGCTTGCATTGTGAAGTGAGAAAGAGATGTTTACGTGAATTACAAAAGAAAAAAGTCACGACTATGACATTGGGAAAGGACAACCCAAAGTATGAAGAGGTGGAAAACGAAAAGTCAAAAGTCAAAAGGCCAAAGTCTCTTGAAATTTTCCTTTTCTTTATTCAAATAAACCAAAATAAAAACCATGTAAATAAAATAAAAATGAATACAAAATAAAGTGGAAATGAAATAAATAAATAAATTTTAGGAAAAAATAGAAAAATATAGGAAAATAGTTAGTTATATGTAAACTAGTATTGAAAATTAAAAACAAAATATAACTAGTTTTTGGAAAAATAACCACTACACTTTAAAAATGTTTTAAAAATAAAATATATACATGACATGACATATTACACACATATACACAAATTAGAATAAGATATGACAAACAAAAATATTATTTATATAATTAAATAAACAATATTGTTAAATAAATCAATTTACACACAATATTGTAAAAAGCATAACTTTCACAATATTAATCAGATTTCAACAAAATGAAAAACATCATACTTAATATTTAATTTATTTTCATAATAAAAGATAAAACTCAAAAATTCAAATATTTAAATTTAAAAGTCAAAGTTTGACCATATTGACCAAAATCCACTTTTGGTAAATATTCTATTTATTCATGTTTGGAATTATAATTCGCATAAAAATCAAAATTTATATTTAAAATAACAAAAATTATTCATTTTAATAAATAAAATAAAGTTTTAAATCAGGAAATTCAATTTAAAATAAATAAAATATACAATCAAAATAATCAAGAAATATAGGGTTGTTACACTCTCCCCCTGTAACGACCCGCCCTTCTGACCGCCTCTAGTCGGTAATTAAACCAATTTGAAACGTTCAAAATGACGGATTGTTATTTAGTTTATAGAGTTTAAACGGAATCAGCCACAGAAACACAGAATAATTATATTTCACATAAATGAATTTTTCTTACATATATCAGAGTTTGTACAATGCATTAATTTATACAGCGGAATATTTCTTTTAAGCACAAAAATCCCTGGAAAGCTAAAGTGAAGCGTTATCCCCAACTTTCTCTAACTTCGCTGCCTGAAAATCTTCAAGCTGTAAAATACTCAGCCTGACCCGAGTATTACATTCAAAAGAAAATAATACACGGGTCAGTCTAATTCAAACTCAGTTATTAGTGCATAGAGGCAATAATAATCAAATAACAATTAGACGACAGTCACAATAATTCTCGTTTATCCGACCCTTTTAACAAAGAAAATGGATAACGGAAATTATAACACTTAACAGTGTTAACAATAAATCAGCTAATTAAAATTATCAACGAAGATGGATGAAGGAATTATAAATGAAGATAATTTAGAAAAAAAAACATCAACATTGCCTAAACGGCAATTAACAACAAAATCATCAAATTATAACCAAATCAATTCAAACAATTGATAAGTTACTTTAAAATTTCAAAAACCGATTGGCTAAAGTACATGCACGCGTGTACGGCCTCGCCACATTTAAAACGTTAAATTTGTGTGGCTGCAGCACACGCACACGCATGCGTGCACTGCCTCTCCACATGTATAAAATAGGAATCAATTCAAGGTCAAATCCGAGCTACAAGTTGGATTCAACACAAGTATAATTAGGAAAACATCCCAATTGCATCAATGTGACGCAAACCAACAAGGGCAAGACTACGTACGAAACTAAACTGCAGTCAGAAATGAATACAAGGGCAAACTGCAACAAAACTGCAGCCACCACAAAATCCCACATGAAACCACTTAATACTATCAAGCATAAATTCAAACACAACCGAACAGTGCGGTGATGGGTATGCCACCAAGTGAGTATGATAACACAATCCATCAATTGAAACAGCAACTATGAAGTGAATATAACAAAATATATGCAACAGCACCAAGGAATGGCACATGTATGCTACAGGTCTGAACCAACCAAAATAGATGCAACACTGAAACAATTGAGCTAATGGACACTACAGGACAGTAGTGGACCCAGACAAGAGATAGAGAGTGCAGACATGATTATCAAGCTACAACTAAATGATGAAACATTGTTAATATGTATCTATATACTCCAGTGAAGTCAACAACATCTGGAGTGAATGCAAGATAGCAGTATGGAAGTGAGACCGCAAACTAGTGAAAATGTAGATGCAAGTGAAAGCAACAGGGTGGAACAGTGTGCAAACTACAGGTCAAACAGATTATAGTGCAACATGGTCAGAATGCAAATAAACGTGAATCAAGACCAGTTCGGCAAAAGTCAGAATGCAACCAAAGGCAACATGGCAAGGTCAAAATGCAAATGTTTGGAAAATTTTAAAGAAAGAAAATTGAGTTTAAATGTAAAGCCAGATTTAACATAATTTTGAGTCAAGTTTAAGCAGGGATTCAAATTAACTTTGTACCCTAGTCAAGTTTAAATGCAAATGTTTTGAAAACTTTGTATCCTAGTTTAAATGAAAGTGTCTAGACAAATTTAAATGTCAAGTGTAGTTGTCTCAGGTTTTTGAAAACCTATTTGTCCCAAACTCTGGTCTGGGTTTAAAGTTGAAAACTGAATTTAACAAAGTTTCAAAATCAAATCTTAAAGTATGAACTTAGATCAGGTTGTATACTAGTTGTAATGTTTAAGTTTTATAAAATTATTAATGCCAGAATCGACAAGATAACCAAACCCAAAGCCAAGTGATACCTGACCAAAATTGTGTATAGGTATACAACAGAAAAACACATATAGGCAGTCTCGATCAAAGACGAAATTTGTTTTCTCGGAATCACTTTAGAAACGACCGAGAATTCAAACCAACAAATTCAACCCAAAGTCAGTTCGTATCAAAGTTCAAGGTTAAATGAACAAGTCAAGCATTAATTTTGGATGCAGTCACGTGTGGCGAAAAATATGAAGTCACATATGAAAATATGATATGCCTCAAAGTCCAAGACACAGTACAGTTCAACATGACAGCAAGTGGAACAAGGCCAAACAAGATGAAAGACAACATGTGATGTATCAACAACTCAAAGTGTTCATAATACAAGCTAGTAAGGGTTCACTGAAGCAAGAAGCAATAGAGAATGCTTGCAACAGTGGTGATGCAATGCAAACAACAAGAATGTCACAATGAAAAATGCAGTAACAACCAGTACGATGACAAAGACAGTGCAACCATCCTACGAGACCAAAGAATGGCCAGAGAATCACAAACTTGAACAGAATCAGAAATCAAACTTCACTAAAAAAAATGCCTAGGCCGACATTAAACAATTCAGTACCCAAAATCAACCAAAATCAACTTCAATAAAAATCAAGTTGAAGCATAGTATGGTCCACCAAACAAAAGTCCCCAAAATCAAGTGACTAAAGTCACAAAAAAAAGAAGAATCGAAACCGTGGGTGAATCGAAACCATCAAAAATCATCGACATTCAAATAAAACTAAACTGTCGAAACACGAGTGGAATTAGATGTGAGTGAAGGTGATCACTCACCTTTGCCTGACGCGGCCGCGAACGAGGCGAAGAATCGAACGAGCGAGCCAGCGCCTTCGAATTCAATCAAGCCCTAGTTTGGATCGAAGAAAGAAGCCGCCATTATTTTTTTTTTTTCGTTTGATTTTGAAGTGCTGAAGGAAGGGGTAACGGGGTACTTAAAATAGAACGAGACATACTTTACACGATTTTCTTCGTGATTTTAGGCGTAGTTAAAGGCGTATGTAATGGCGTGTTTGTAGCTGATAAAAATAAGGCAGTTGTGATCATTATATTATATATTTTTTTCCATTTGAAATTCAATTTGTTTTGTAGATATTTTCTTTAGTAAGCTTCATAGATATATAAACGTTTTGAAGTTCAACTATCAAACATCAATTTATATTAACATGTTTTACAATTAGATTTTATACTTGTATTTTGTATTGATAAAATTTATTCCATTTTATTTAAGTTAAAGAAAAATGTTATTAAAACTAACCATCAATTTATTAATTTACATAAATAATAATTGTTAAATCCAAATTATTTTTCTAAGTCATTAGTTCGAATTTTAAATACAAATTTAATATTCACTTTCAAACTCCAAAGTCAAATTCAAATTTTTATCCAACTTTCAATAGATTAAATTCTAAAATTTAATCGCCAAATTCATAGTTATATTGGGAATTAAAACTAAACCATCATTCAAATATTTAAAATTAATTAAATATTTTCAATTTAAATCGTTCAAAATTCAGGGTTGTTACAATCTTCCCCCCTTAAAAGAATTTCGTCCCGAAATTACAAGTTAGGAAAAACAATTGTTAAAATCTCACTGATATCTATACCCTACACAATTTTTTAATAAGTTCGAAACTTATTAAAATAAATAAATATAGGATTCATTCCATTTATTTTATCTCCCTAGCTTTGTTCATTATTTTCTAAAATCAAGACGTAAAAGTCTTTTACCAAAATTTTTGACTTACAAAACTCAAATTTAAACTTGAAATTCTTCATGCTAGAGATTTGCCTATCATATATTTTTTTCAAAGCTGTGGACTTTCAAGATATTTTAAAGATCTTCTTCCTTAATTCAATTAGGTTGGAATTATGTAATTTTAATTTTAGACTATTGATTTGCTATCTAAAGTTTTGAAAATACTTGCTAACTCAAAGTTTAACAAGTCTATCGTCGTTCTCACAGACATTAGGCATACGCTGGCCAGGCGCAGGACTAAAAATCTCCAAGTACTAAATATACTTGCTTCAACTCCCAGTGAAAATACTTTTAAAAATTCTTTTAAAAATGGATATGGAAAGCACGTTCCCCCATGGATCACAGTTTTACCCGGCGGTTACGCTACTATCCCAATAGAAACGCTTGCAATCTGTAGATTTCACATCTCTTGAATTTCGCCATGGTTGTTGCTATAGATCGCGGTTCACACGGCGGTTACGCTACTATCCCAGTAGATCGCTTGTGACCGTAGGCATTTTGCCCCTCAAATTACGCTTTGGCCTCTAGATCGCAGTTTACGCGGCGGTTGCGCCACTATCCCAGTGGAATTGCTTGTAACTGTAGGCTTCACGCCCCACGAATTACGCTAGCATACATCATCATCAATTCACATGATCCCATCACAATGATCCATCACGAGGGATTCTAACCAAATGGACATTCCAACTTATGGAAATTCTACGTAGCTACGAATTTCAAATGGACACTCATACCGAGTTCCAACACCTTTACAAATTTTAAATGGAAGGTACTTGTCCATATCCTTAGTTTAGAAAACAGAATGTCATATACATATAGTACATCATTTCACATTTCGTACATATCATACGTATGTAAACTTACATAGGATTTTCATAATAATGACTTTCCAAACTGATAGTTTTCAAATTATTACATTCACATATATAAGTTCCGAAAACCACAGTATCTCATACCCGTAACAAATAGAGGATTTCTAAATTTTCCATCTCGTTACCGATTTAAAATTTTCCTCTAAATCGATTTGAAAATTTAAGGTTATCTCAAACCCAATTCACATTCACAATCTAATTCATTATCGACTTCACATTCGATTTGGATTTCACGTTACATCGTCAATTCTCAACACATAATTGATGTCTACCGATATATAACCTCTAAGCTCGTACGTCTCAGAGAAGGGTGTATATAGCTAAAAGAATAAATTCTCCGCCCACCATACAGATATATATTTAATAGAGATCAATTTCTATGTCATCAATTCACAATGTTAGACATACAATCCCAATCGACTAATTCGAAATTCAAAACTCAACTTATATTGTTTTTGGTGTCGAAGTTATACTCAATTTAACTCAAAATTCAATCTTTTTTGAAAAAATTCAAGTTGAACTAATTGTTCAAATTTCCCAAAAACATCTTTACAAGATATATATTTAATTTTCCACACTTAAACATTTGAAACAAATTTCAAATACTCACTTTTCAATTTATCTTTAAGAGATAGAATTTCAAACTTTCCATTTCATATTGGAAAACATTTCCATACTTATTTAATAATAAGTAATTCACAAATCCATTTATTTTCAACACCTGAAAAATATTCAATATACTTAAATCATAATCAAGTATATATTCCATTCTTTGAGGAAAGCGTTCTTTTAAATACATTTATTTGAGTCAAAACGAATGTTGCGTAAAACATCGTTACGACAACTCAAAATCACTAGTATAGGGATTCGAATTTAAGATAGATATATAAATCCCAATACTATATAAAACATTTCCTTTCGAAAACCATTTACTATAACAACAGTGTTATAGTCCACCATTTCCTTATTTCTCGAAAACGTCTATTTCAACAATGAATGTTGAAATCTATGTATTCGATAGTCAATACATTTTTAAAACATCTATTAAAACAATTAACTTCGTTCTTTTAAATTTCACTTCTCCAAATCATACCCGTTTATTCAATAATATATTCACTGTCCAAAATCGCGAATATACATCGTTTACCAAATTCAACACGTGGACTTATTTCATAGTTTGAATTCCCGCATACTTTTCACAATATTGGTAACCGATTTCAAACTTTTCAATATTAAGTTTTTCACTTAACCTAATTCTCTGATGTTAAAATTCAAATTCATCACTAAATCTATTAAACCTATTATGGATTATCATGTTGACAACTTCAAATTTTAAATCTAAATTCCATTTGAATTTTTGCATTTGCTTTCTATTTCCAAATTAATCAACTAGTTCTTTAGTAAGCCATTCATCGACTTGGTTCCATTAGATTTATATCTCCACATTAACTATTTTAGGCATTAGTTTACACTTGAAATATAAGATTTACATCAAAACTAGTTTGATTCATACAGTTAAGTCAACAAATAAATTTCCTTCCCAAGACGCTATTTTATCAAAATATTTCGTTTCGTACAACTATCCATAGCTTAATACTTTTAAAATACGCACATAGAAGATTTTGGATTACAAAAGATAGTATTACAAAATATATTGATTGGTTTAAGATTCAGAATTATTGAGGGCTATCGACTTCCTGTCTGGTAGTACGCATCTTTGACAAACTTCCCTCCTCGGTTTACACTATTTCAAGTTGTATTAAAGGATGATTAACACATTCAAAATCTACATGTCCCCAATTCCTACAGTTCCCACAAAAATATGAGATGGTTCCATCCTTATCTATCACCCTTACACTTTTCGCTCTAGCTGATCGGGCTATAGCTTGTTTTCCATGCTGTCTTTCGGTGCAGTTTCTGGCTATATGTCCAGTCTGGCGACAATGGTAGCAGATTGTCAATCTGTCGACGGGTAAATCGAGTACGCGCTTCTTCCTTTTCACTTTAGGGAAATGACTAAGAAAATGCCCTTTCCCCTGACATTTAAAACACACAATCTCAGGACGAGCGAACCGGACATCCACATTCCTTTTCTTTCTCTTCTCTCGGCACATAACGGCATAATGTCCCTTTTTTATGACATCGATAACAGATAACATCATCATAGGGACCAGGTGCTTGCCTTTCATTTATTTTCCTTTCGATTTCCACACGTGCCACTGCTGCTTCTCTACGGGTAATTTCTCTTTGTTCACGGCGTGCTGCTTTTTGTGCTTCGGTTTTCGCCATTTTAATTAACAAGATATTTTTGAAGTTTCCTATTAAAATTTACAATCATTATTAGCAAAGGTTGGATTATTCAATCATTTTCCCAAGACAATTTGCAAATTTACATTATCCTGATATATAGGATTATTATTCAACCAAATTTGAGATTCAACTCCGGATTTTATTTCAAACATTTGAAATATACATATAGATACATACTTGCGTATTAAACTTTGCTTGAAACATAAAAACAAAATTTTATTTTATTTTATTATTTTCAAAAATATTTTGAAAAATTACTTGAAAATTTTTCTTCTTATATATACTACTAGTATTGTTTTTCAAAACATTTGAATCAATTTTCAAAAGGATTCAAAATCAAATTCTCAAGTTACAGTTTAATGATCCTCTTGGCTATACTAAATTGACATATCATTTCATTTCACAATTATTACTTTGGAGATATTCAAAATATTTGATTCAAACCAATTCATTAATTCACTTAACTTATATTTTATTTTTCATAAATCTCAACAATTCGATAATAGTTTTCTAATGATCGGGACTCAAATCTAAGGAGACCTTACCGAAGAGAAACTATCGCAAACCTAAATTTAGAGAGGGGAATTTCCGAAAAGATTTGAATTTTCAAAATACCTTCTATTTTCAAAAAAACAATTTTATACTTCTTCAGATTTGAAAAACGTTTTCTTTAAAGTGATTCCAGTAACTATTCATATTAAACATCATCAACTGAGCTTTGTATAAACCAAAGCTCTGATACCACTTTTGTAACGACCCGCCCTTCTGACCGCCCCTAGTCGGTAATTAAACCAATTTGAAACATTCAAAATGACGGATTGTTATTCAGTTTATAGAGTTTAAACAGAATCAGCTACAGAAACACAGAATAATTATATTTCACATAAATGATTTTTTCTTACATATATCATAGTTTGTACAATGCATTAATTTATACAGAGGAATATTTCTTTTAAGTACAAAAATCCCTGAAAAGCTAAAGTGAAGCGTTATCCCCAACTCTCTCTAACTTCGCCGCCTGAAAATTTTCAAGCTGTAAAATACTCGGTCTGACCCGAGTATTACATTCAAAAGAAAATAATACATGGGTCAGTCTAATTCAAACTCAGTTATTAATGCATAGAGGCAATAATAAACAAATAACAATTAGACGACAGTCACAATAATTCTCGTTTATCCGACCCTTTTAACAAAGAAAACGGATAACGGAAATTATAACACTTAACAGTGTTAACAATAAATCAGCTAATTCAAATTATCAGCGAAGATGGATGAAGGAATTATAAATGAAGATAATTTAGAAAAGAACATCAAAATTGCCTAAACGACAATTAACAACAAAAACATCAAATTATAACCAAATCAATTCAAACAATTGATAAGTTACAAAAAAAAAGGAATCGAAACCATGGGTGAATTGAAACCATCAAAAATCATCAACATTCAAATAAAACTAAACTGTCGAAACACGAGTGGAATTAGATGTGAGTGAAGGGAATCACTCACCTTTGCCTGACGCGGCCGCGAACGAGGCGAAGAATCGAACGAGTGAGCCATCGCCTTCGAATTCAATTAAGCCCTAATTTGGATTGAAGAACGAAGCCGCCATTAATTTATTTTTTCCGTTTGATTTTGAAGTGATGAAGGAAGGGGTATCGGGGTACTTAAAATAGAATGAGACATACTTTACACGATTTTCTTCGTGATTTTAGGTGTAGTTAAAGGCGTATGTAACGGCGTGTTTGTAGCTGATAAAAATAAGGCAGTTGTAATCATTATATTATATATTTTTTTTCCATTTTAAATTCAATTTGTTTTGTAAATATTTTCTGTAGTAAGCTTCATAGATATATAAACGTTTTGAAGTTCAACTATCAAACATTAATTTATATTAACATGTTTTACAATTAGATTTTATACTTGTATTTTGTATTGATAAAATTTATTCCATTTTATTTAAGTTAAAGAAAAATGTTATTAAAACTAACCATCAATTTATTAGTTTACATAAATAATAATTCTTAAATCCAAATTATTTTTCTAAGTCATTAGTTCGAATTTTAAATACAAATTTAATATTCACTTTCAAACTCCAAAGTCAAATTCAAATTTTTAATCAACTTTCAATAGATTAAATTCTAAAATTTAATCGCCAAATTCATAGTTATATTGGGAATTCAAACTAAACCATTATTCAAACATTTAAAATTAATTAAATATTTTCAATTTAAATCGTTCAAAATTCAGGGTTGTTGCACCCCCACTCAAAACTTTTCGTCCCCGAAAAGGGATGAAGTATGGAAAACCCAGAAAAAGATAGAATGAAATAGGATTAAGACAGGATGTGATATCCCGGAATTTTTGGCAATATCAATTTAATAATCTGTATTAAAAATTTTAATTGATTTGATAATTTGTGATTAATAAATTTGAATTGATTTAATAATCTTCCTTTAATAAATATTTAATTGGTGAATTTTATCTTTTAAAAGCTAATAAATTGTTTTATATTTATAATATATATTTATTTGTATATATATTGTAAATAGATAAGCTTTGTTTTAATTTAACAAATATAGCATATTTTCAAATTCTAGTATTCTTGGTAATTTGGAAATTTGATTTTATTTAATATAAAGCTTTTCAAGCTATTTAATAAATAACAATATGGTTTTAAATTATTAAGATAAATGTTTAGTTGTTTAAAATTTATTTTAGCTTAAGTTTAAATTTAAATTAATTAACAAAAAGGTTTGTTTTGTTTTCTTTTTAAATACAGTTTGATAAAATAAGTAATTTAGGTGATTTCTTTTATAAATTATTTAAAGTTGATAAATGAGTTATTTTTAAATTACAATAGTAATGTGTTTTTTTACAAATAGATTTTAATAAAAATAGCATTGTTATTTCAAACTTAATTTTTATATATATATAACTTGATTTTAAAATTGAATTTTTGGATTTGATTTGAATTTGATGTTTTGAAATTCAAAGTATAGATTTTAAATTGTTTTGAATTTTTAAATATATGTATTATCTTTTATTTTATAAATATAATTGGATTTATTTATTTTAAAATTATCTACATATAAATAAGTAACCATGAGATAATTAATTAAGTATAAGTTTATATTAACCTTTATTAACATTTAAATAAAAACTAATTAATTAAAGGACATGTGTTATAATTTTAAAGCTCATTATAATAAGTGTTAGATAATTAATATGGTATAGGACAAGTGTCATTTAATTTAGTTTTTCTTTTATTTTTATTTTTAAAACATTTCGGCCTTTATATAACTATTGTTCTTTCCTTCATTTTTTTCCTTTTTCAAAAGCTAAGTTCAAAGCTGAAATAAAATCTCTATAACCAAGTTTGCAACCATTTTTTCCAAATCAAAAACAAATCTGAAAACATTCCAAAAACAAAATCAGTAACCATCTTCAACCTGTAAATAAAACCCTGTAATTCATCTCTCAAGTTCAAACAAAACCAGAAATCAACCAAAATCTGTAACCACTTCCTCATAACCATTTCAAAAATCCAAATCCAAATCAAAAGATCATATTCCCTATAACTATTTCAAAGCATATCTGTAGCCTGCATTTTCAAATTTGTAGCCTGTGCATTTTTTTTCTTCAGTCTGGAAATTGATGATGTATGCAAACCTGTAAAGCAACTGCATTCTTCAAATCAAAGAAACTCGGTTCCAAAGCAAGTTTTAATCAAAAGCATGCATGTAGTTTTCAAATCAGGAGCATTTCAGTTTTAAAAGAGATTCAAAGTTTTCAAAAGGGTTTTCAAAAACAAATCTGAGGCTCTGTCTTCTTCAAAATCAGGTAAGTAACATCACTTTTTAAAGCTTAAAGTATCTGTAGTCTGTTGCATGTCAAATATCTGGAAAATAAAAATGATTTATGTGAATTTATATGAGTGAATGATCTGTTTATATGGATGTATAGGATGTGTGTGAATGGTTGTTTCTGTGGCATTCCTGTTCCTTATTTTTTAAGCTCCAGATTGATTTAAAAACCATTATCTCTTGATTTAATCTTTGGTTGGAGTTAAGACTTAAAAAAATCCGATTGTTTCATCATAAATTTAAATTTAATTTTTTTACTTAAGTTAAAACATATTTGCAATGGCTCTGGAACAAGAACAACAGAGCAAGTTTGGTGTAAGTGAAAATTCAAGCACTTTAATTCATCAAGTCAGGAACATAAACTATATCTGTAACCTTAAACATGATTTTTAAAAAGGAAATTATGATTATTAGTTTAGAGAAGAAGGAGTAGTTCCTGTTTGGTCAATTTAGGAGTTTTGGGTTGCCTCTGGTGATATAGTGGCTCGGCATGGTCGGAATTCTCGCTGGAGGTAGTGGAGCAATCGTAGAGGTTAGCAAAAATGTAAGGGTGGTGATCTAGGAGTTGTGGTGGCTGCGGTGCCCAATTTTTGTTTATAATCCAAGTTTTAGTGATGGTCAGTAAACGTTCCCACACGGCTTCTCTCATGGATCGAGTGCTACAAAACTTTGGGTGATGGAAGTTGGTGGATTGACGAGGACATGGCCGGAGTTGTAGAGTTTCTGGTGGTCGAAGGGTCGTGGTCGAGGCGTTGCCAGGTTTGGGTATGTGTAGTAGTTCTAGTTGTTTCCAGGTTTGGGTTGCAATCTCGAATTCGATTTCGAGATTAGGAGTTCGATCTGATGATCGAGTTTGGGTGTATGAGTGGTTGTTGAGGTGGGAAGATCATCGTTGATGATCTGAGATGATCAACGGCACCGTGCCTATGCACGGTGCACTATTGTTCTGGTGAACTTTGGTTTTGATTTGTACTCGAGTTAATTGATATGTTTGAATCGAAGTGTTTTGATGGTTTGCCCGAAGTAAAGTGGGTTTTGCCCGAAGCAAATGAGTATTGCCTCGGGTTAATAATTTGCTACAGGTTTTTAAGGAAACCTGTTTGTTCTGTTTTTAATTTTTTTAAATGAAAATTAAAAAAACTGATTTTAAAATGTAAGTAAGTTTAAATATAAATTTTAAATCTGGTTCAAGTTTTGTTTGAATCTCAGTTTTAGAAATAAAAAAAGTTTTAAATTTAAATTGTTTCAACTACTTTAAATGTCTAAATGGTTAAATGGTTTGAATTTTAAAAATGAAGTTTTAAAATGTAAGTATAGGCTTTAAATCTAAGTTTTCATCTGGATTCAAATTTAGTTTGAATCTTAGTTTTGAAATTTAAAAGAAGTTTTTAAATTTGAATTGTTTTAAACAACTTGAATGTTAAAGCGTATTTTTAAATATGGTTTGAATTTAAAATAATTTGGTTTAAAATCCTTTTAAGCTTCTTTTATAAGATAAATATTTCTTTAACTTGTGAAATAAAAAGGTTTTTAAATTGATTTAAACTTTTTTTAAGTTAAATTTGTATTTATTTTAAATCTTAAATTTAAAATGAAATTTGAAAGAAAATTTAAAGTAAATTGTTTTTGGAAGGCTTTGTTAATGATAATTTGATCATTAATAAGAAAATTGTTTTTTCTTTAAATAAATAATGATCTAATGATTTGTAATTCATTAAATTATTTAGATAATTAAATGGATAATTTATTTAATTAATTAATGATTTGGATTAATTAAATTAGTAATTAGAGGTTGAAATTAATTAATTAAGGTTTAAGATTAATTAATTAAGGAAAATAATTAATTTGTAATTAAGGATTATTAACTAGATTTTATTTAATAATTAAGATTAATTAATCAAGTAATTAAGGATTAATTAAGTTATAGTTAACACTTAATTAATTCAATAATTAGAGATTAATTAGTAATTAAGATTAATTGATTTGAAATTAATAATGATTAATGTAAGTTTAATTACTTAAGAAAGTAATTAAAGAATTGTTAATAGTTAATGAAGGTCATTAACTTAAGATTATTTAACAATTAATTAATGTGATTAATTTTTAATAATTAATTAAAGATAATCAATTGTGAAATATTTAAGTGTAATTACTTAATGGAAGTAATTAAGAAATTAATTACTTAATGTAATTAATTTAGTTTGAATGTGATTAGTTTAAATTAATTAATTAAGTTTAATTAATTTAATCACTGGACGATTTGATAATAATTACTAATGTAATTAATGGATTGTAATTACTTAATGAAGTAATTAATGGTAATTACTTGAAGATGATTTAGAGATGGATGTTCGACCTACTTATACCAGAATAAACGCCCGTGTCCTCATGCATCGGGACTTAACTTTTCTTGGCGAGGGCTACCTTGAATATCAAGCCGAGGCATGGGAAACTTTGATAAAGATCAGGAAGGTCGAGCTGGGCACCAAAGAGGTCGACGAGGAGGCTTTGGTGAAAGAATTTCTCAAGGGGAACGAGCCTTCAGACTTGTCTGCAGCAAAGGCCCTCTACAACAAAGGTTCCTCCTCATCAAAAGGAAAAGAAGAGGTCGCCGGTCCATATGGAACCGAGTCTCCAGCTCCTTCCCTTACTCAATCGACCGTTCGGCTGGTACTTGATCCGTTCGAACAACACATTGGTTATGATCCGAAAGCCCCTGGCCTTGGCATTCATATACTATCTCCCACTCCAGAGGGTGAGGCTCTACGGATGGTTGAGAGCCAGCATGAAACCGGTAAATAACTTTTCTCCTTAAAGTTCAAAGAGCCGTTGTTTTCAGTGTGAGTTCATTATATTCTAACGTTTGTCTCTTGCGGTTTTGCATAGGCCCCTCTGACCCTGAGCCCACTCCGTGGAGCGATGACACCAAGGAGAAGATTGAGAAAGCGAGCGAGGCAACTCAAGCGGGAGAGACTCCCGGTCTTGATGCTCAAGTGATTAGGGCGCTTGACGAGGACAAGTCCAAGACTTCGTCTACCGTCGAAGAGAGTTATGAAATTGAGATTACAAGCGCCTTTCAAGACACTTCAAAAATGAGCATGAGGGAGCAACTTGTAGAGGATAAGAAAATGAAAGTTGAAATCAAAGTCAAGCACCGTGTTGTGGATCTAGATGATCTTTTGAACATGCCTTTGAAGGTCATCCTTCCTGGGGGTCCAGGCCACTAGAGGTCCCTTGTTCCTCCTCGGATGTTACTTCCCCATCAAGAAAAGCATCCAAGTGAAAATGCATGGGAGAGGAGTCGTCTAAGAAAATGAAGGAGGAAAAGAAGCCAAAGAAATCAAATAAGTAGCCGCTACACTCGTTCAACGAGAGTTAGCTTAGATCATGTATTATTTCTATTTATTAATTTTCGTAGTCAATGTAGATAGACTTTTGACTCCGAGTTTTGGAGGAGTTGTAGTAGAACCCCATTTTGGATTAATAAATAAAGTTTAGTTTCTTTGTCTTTCAAATGACTTTTGTTGTTCAGCTTTCTATATAACTGTGGTCGAAGCCCGAGCTATTGTGAGTTATATAAACCCCCAATTCATTTTCATATAACTCGAAAATTCTTTGGAGTTGTACATCCTTTATTCCACGCTTCAGGTACTTAGAATATTTTTTTAGTCTTACTCTGGGGACTTGATGTCTTCAAGTCTTTCGTACTCAAGGTTTTAAATATCGGATTTTGGTCACGTTTCGTCTCGGAATTTTTACACAAGTTATCTCGTATCGAAAGACATCTCGGACGAGATGAGTACATATCGGGTGTACATCTCGGATTGACATCTCGGGTCTTATAATGCATCTCGGGAATATCTCGGATGTACTTATGTGTTTGAAATTGATGTGTCAAAATTTTATTTAACGATTATAACTTTCTTAGTAAAAATAAAAATGGTAACATACTTGATTTACATGAAAAAAGAAATATTTTTAGAAGAGTAGTAGCTTGATTAGCTTAATTGATTTAGTAATGATTGAATAATACCTTTTATTTGAACGTAATAAAGAAGTGAAACCTTTTGCTATGATTCATTAAGAAAAAAAGTAAAGAATATGTTCAAAAACTTGGTAAATTATAATTGGATAGAGTAGTTTCTTTTGAATCAATATGAAAATAAAAATTATTATGGAAAATAAGAAAAATGTATAACTTCGGGTGAGATCTCAGATTGAAATTTTGATCCATATATCGGGTGAGATTTGAATATCTCGGACGAGATGAGTGTCGAGGGAAATATGGAGGAGATTTGATGTCTCATTTTGTTTAAGTGTGAAAATGAGATCTCGGGCGAGATATAGGAGATTTAAAACCATGTTCGTACTCTAGTCCACACTCTATGGACTTAGAGATTTTTAGTCGTTTATACTCTAGTCCGCACTCTGGGGACTCAGAGTACTCCAATCCACACTCTGGGGACTTGGAGATTTCAAGTCGTTTATACTCTAGTCCGCATTTTAGGGACTCAGAGTACTCCAGTCCGCACTCTGGGGACTTGGAGATTTCAGGTCGTTTATACTCTAGTATGCACTCTGGGACTCAGAGTACTCCAGTCCACACTCTAGGGACTTAGAGATTTCAAGTCGTTTATAATCTAGTTCGCACGTGGGGTACTCAGAGTACTCCAGTCCGCACTCTGGGGACTTGGAGATTTCAAGTCGTTTATACTCTAGTCCGCACTCTGGGGACTCAGAGTACTCCAGTTCGCACTCTGGGGACTTGGGGATTTTAGGTCGTTTATAGTCTAGTCCACACTCTAGGGACTCAGAGTACTCCAGTCCGCACTCTGGGGCCTTGGAGATTTTTATTAGTTTATACTCTAGTCCGCAATCTAGGGACTCATAGTACTCCAGTCCGCACTCTAGGGACTTGGAGATTTTTAGTCGTTTATAATCTAGTCGGCACTCTGGGGACTCAGAGTACTCCAGTTCGTACTCTGGGGACTTAGAGATTTCAAGTCATTTATACTCCAGTCTGAACTTTGGGGACTCAGGGTACTCCAGTCTGCACTCTAGGGACTTGAAGATTTTAAGTCGTTTATACTCAAGTCCGCACTCTGGGGACTCAGAGTACTCCAGTCCGCACTCTAGGGACTTGGAGATTTTAAGTCATTTATGCTCTAGTCTGCACTTTGGGAACTCAGAGTACTTCAGTCCGCACTCTGGGGGGACTTGGAGATTTTTAGTCATTTATACTCTAGTCTGCACTTTGGGGACTCAGAGTACTCCAGTTCGAACTCTGGGGACTTGGAGATTTTAGGTCATCTATACTCCAATCCACACTCTAGGGACTTAGAGTACTCCAGTCCTCACTCTAGGGACTTGGAGATTTTAAGTCGTTTATACTCTAGTCCGCACTCTGGGGACTCAAATTACTCCAGCCTGCACTATGGGGACTTAGAGATTTAGTGTTCGTGCTCATTCGTACGTCAGACAGAATAATATAACTCTAGTTTTTTTCCATAGAACTATCATACATAGAAACATCAATAATTCATGGAAAAGATGGCTTCAAGCCTTTATTAATGAAAACAAGCTAAATTTTCTTATTACGTGCCAAAAACTGAGAATCAACGAAATAAAAATGTACTGGAAATAATTGTAACTAAAATATGAAAAAAGTAGACTAAGTATAATAATGCCGCAGATGCTCGCTACTCCATGCTCGGGGAGTGTCGCACCATCAACGGTTACTAGCTTAAAAGTTCCCTCTCCAAGCTTCCGTTCAATGACGTATGGTCCTTCACATGTGGGATTCATATGCGACGGAACTGGGAAAACTCATTTCAAAACGAGGCCACACACATCAAAGATTCTCGGCCACCCACATAAAAGATTCTCGACTGAAACTTTTCATTATAATATCGAGCGACTCGGTGTCTATATGCGGCTGATCTTAAATCAGCTTCTTCATGTTTTTCATCAATGAAGTCCAATGATTCCAACAAAAGATCCCGATTTATGTTAGGGTCGTAATGAGTTACCCAATGTGACGGAACTTCAAGTTTTATGGGTATAACAACTTCCATGCCATATGACAATGCGAATGGAGTGTGGCCAGTCGCGGACTTATGGGTCGTTCTATAAGCCCAAAGTTCTGTTGGAAGTTCATCCACCCACTTGTCTCTAGCCTTTTCCAGACGCTTTTTTAATATGGACTTGATTATTTTGTTCACGGCTTCCATATATCCATTGGCTTTTGGATGAGCAACTGCTGCAAACTTTTTTTCAATGCCATGCTTTCGACAAAATTCTTTGAACTCTTTTCTTTCGAATTGAGTTCCGTTGTTTGTAACGATAGTCCATGGGAGGCCAAAACGACATACAATATTTCATACAACGAAATTAATGACCTTGTTGGTGGTGATGGTGGCTAGGGGCTCTACTTCTGTCCACTTGGTAAAATAATCGACCGCAACTTTCGCGTATTTCGCACTACCTTTAGATATGGTTAAGGAACCGATTATATCGATTCCCCACATTACAAACGGCTAGGGGCTAATCATTTGTGTGAGTTCCGTTGGTGGAGCTCTCAGGATTTTTGCATACTTGTGGCATTCGTCACATCTCCTTACGTAGTCTACCGCATCCCGATTTACAGTTGGCCAATAGTATCCATAACGGAGGATTTTCTTTGCTAATGTCTGCCTCCCAGTACGGTCACCACATTCTCCTTCATGGACTTACTTCAGGACATGTTTTATCTCATCGTGGGAAATGCACCAGAGTAAGGGGATCGAGAATCCCTTTCGATACATTATTCCATCCTGTATTACATATGGTGAAGCCTTACGAGTGACTTGTCGTCTTTGGTTCCTTCTTTCGAGGAAGATCCCGTGTAGCAAGTATTGTTTAAATGGGGTCATCCATGACTCCTTCTTGATTTATGTTTCTAACACGGGATCTATCTCCATCACATTTATACTCGGAGCATGTAAGGTTTCGACGGGAACCAATCCCATTTGCTGTGCATCGCCAATGCTTGCAAATTTTGCGAATGAATCGGCTTCTTTATTTTGATCACGCGGGACATGCGAAATATCATAATATTCTAGGTTCGCTAACGGATCTTGAACTCGTGCTAGGTATGGGGAAAGTCTATGTCCCTTTGCTTGATAGTCCCCCCCGCAATTGATATACCACCAATTGTGAGTCATAGAAGATCGCAACTGATTTTACTCCCAGCTCTCTGATAAGTTTTAAGTCAGCGATTAATGCTTCATACTCGGCCTCGTTATTTGTTGTTGGGTATTCGAGCTTCAAAGCGTAAAAAATTAATCGGTTTTCGAAAGCCACAAGAACTATGCCAGTTCTCGAGCAACGGTCGTTAGATCTCCCGTCGGTGTACATCTTCCGTCGAACGGGAGGTATGACATTGTGACCGTTTGATTCGTCTGACATGGTGAATTCAACAATGAAATCTGCTAGCGCTTGCCCTTGTATGGCCCATCGTGGAAGGTAGGTAATATCGAACCGACTCAACTCGACATTCCATTTTAACATCTTTCTAAAGGTTTCTGGTCGTTGGAGTACCTGCCTCAAGGGTTGATCGATATAAACACTGATTGATTGTGCCTGAAAGTACGGTCGGAACTTGCATGATGTAATGAACAAGTAATAGGCTAGTTTCTCAGTCTTATCATAATTTCTTTCTGCCCCCGTTAAATGTTTACTAACATAGTACACTGGCTTTTTAACTCGGTCTTCCTCGCGAACCATAGCCATACTGATAGCTTGCTGGGATACAGCCAAGTACACATAAAACATCTCATGGTCTACCGGTTTCGATAGTACTGGAGGACTTTTTAAATACCTTACCAGAGCTTGGAATGCTTCCTCATAGTCGAATGTCCATTCGAAATTCCTCTTTCCTTTCTTTATTACGTTGAAGAAAGGAATACAATTATCTGTGGCTCTGGATATGAATCGACTCAGCGCAGCCACATTTCCATTCAATATTTGTACCTGCTTTATAGTTCTGGGCACTTGTATGTCTCGAATAGCTTGAATCCTGTCCGGGTTAGCTTCGATTCTCCATGCATTCACAATGAAAATCAAAAACTTTCCTGACGCAATGCCAAAGGAAAACTTCAAAGGATTGAATTTCAATCCATAATGTCTGAGTATATAAAACATCTCCGCTAAGTCTCGAATGTGGTCCTTTGACTGCCGTGACTTCACGAGCATGTCATCCACATAGACTTCCATCGTTCTACCAATCTGGTCTTTAAACATTCGATTCACCAGACGCTGATAAGTTGCTCCCACGTTTTTCAATCCGAAAGGCATCACTACATAGCAATATAACCCAACGTCTGTGACAAAACTGGTGTATTCTTGGTCTGGAATGTGCAACGGGATCTGATTATATCCCGAGTATGCATCCATAAATGACAGTAACTCGTGTCCGGCCATTGAGTCGACCAGCTGGTCGATTCTATCTAATGGGAAACTATCCTTCGGACATGCTTTGTTCAAATCGGAGTAATCAACACAAGTTCTCCACTTCCCATTTGCTTTCCTTACAAGCACAGGGTTAGACACCCATTCAGGGTAGAGGGCGTCACGGATGAACCCATTGGCTTTGAGTTTGTCCACCTCCTCTCTGAGAGCAGCGGACCTCTCCGGGTCCATGCCTCTCCTTTTCTGTTTCACAGGAACGTACTTCAGGTCTATGTTCAACATATGACTCGCAATAGCGGGAGAAATCCCGCACATATCAGAATGTGTCCAAGAGAAAACATCTAGATTCGCTCGGAGGAAATCAGTAAGATCCTCACCATTGAGGAGTGGAGTTGTGATCCAATCTTAAGAACTCATGATGGGTCATCTTGGCTAACTGGAATGTCAATCGTCGGCTCAACTGGCGCTACATTTGCTTTCCTGGGTTCCCCATCATCATCTCTTGGATCTATATCTCTATAGATCCAGGAATGTTTCCCGAGCCAGGGCTCGGGCACTACTTGTCAATTGTCAGTATTCCGAATGCGGACGAAGCTGTCCGCAACCTTTCCTTTCTCTCTCCGCTGGGACTCTCTCAGCTCAGCCACATAACATGCGCGACCGGTCGCCTGATCGCCCTGCACCACACCAACTCCTTTGTCTGTCGGGAATTTTAAAGTCAAACACCATAGGGCCAAAGCTACCCTAAACTCTGCCAGTTCCGGTCGACCTAGAAACACATTATATGGAGAATCAACATCCAACACTGTGAAAGGTAGGATTCACACCCTCCTAGTTCACCTTGCCCTAGTTCAATTGGCAATTCAATATATCCCACTACATCAGTCGCTGCGGCATTAAAGCCATGGATACGGGCTTTAGATGGATTTAACTTCTTCGCCTCCATCTTCATTTGGTCATATGCTTTCTTGAAGATGTTATTGACAGAACTTCCACAATCAATTAAAATTCTCTTCACATATGCTGGCCCAATTGTCGCAGATATGACTATCGGGTCAACCGTAGGAGCCTCCACCTTGTCAACATCTCGGCTCCTGAACACTATATTGTCTGTCATCATACGTTGCTGTTAACGGGGGTCCCTTCCTCCACATTCGAATAACACTCATAATCTGCATGCCTTAAGGAGTAAGCATACCGCTCCATTTCCAATCAGTTCTTATCTGCAGGATGAGGTCCACCGACTATAGTATTTATGGCCAGTCAACCTACAGTTCAGGCAGGTTCCTCCAGATGGCGTGGGGCAGTTCCGCGTCCGGGGTCCGATGTTCCTTGCCTACTTTCCTATGGGTTCTTGACAAACTCCTGCAATTTTTTTCCATCTGATCAGTTTTTCTATGGCATTGTGGAGGTATCTACACTCCTCCGTATTGTGCCTATAAGTCTCATGGAAGCGGCAGTACTTTCCAGTCCGTTTTTGTTGCTCTGTTGACTTCTTTGGGCATGGCTTTTTGTATTGGAAAGTATTACAAGTTGATAGATAAATATTCTCCAGAGATGCATTCAAAGGAGTATACTCGTTGTAAGTGGGAATTCTTGACTTTCATTTCCCTGTCTCCCTTTTCTTTCGGTATTTCCTTCTCCAGACCCTTTAGATCGCCTGGATTTATTCTGGACATTGACTTGAACCTTCCCTGAATTGTCACCAAACTGTTTTACAGCGATGTTTCTTTTCACAGTCTCCTGAACAGGCCCTGGTGCCTTATCTTGCCTCGTCCATCTGGCTTCCTCTCTTCTAATGAATTGATGAGCCTTTGAATAGAAACGTTCCAGCGTAGTTGGAGGCTTTCCTGCCAACCAATCTCCAAACTCTGAATCCGTATCCACTCCTTGCATTACCGCCATCAGAATTGTGTGGTCGTTAGGGTTGCTAACCTCAGTAGCCGCAACATGAAATCTCTATAAGTACTCTTTCAATGACTCCCTCGGAGCCTGGATTATACTAGATAGGGACATCACATCTTTGGGACGAGTGGCATGTATCCTGAATTTTTCCACAAATTTCGTCGCCAATTCGTCAAAGCTGGATATAGACCGTGGAGGAAGTCGAGTGAACCACATGGTGGCGATTCCGGATAAAGTAATTGGACAACATCTACACTTGGTTGCATCATTTGCTCTAGCCGAATCCATCATCCATTCATACCTCATCACATGTTGTATAGGATCAGTCTTTCCTTCATAGGCTAGGATAGTTGGCATGCTAAACTTCCTGGGGTACTCGGCCCATAAAATAGTATCTTTGAATGGAGTATGATTCCTGGATATCCCCCAATCTTCATTGGTCAAGCCCTAATTTTCTCTCATCAACTGTTTGACCATGGCCGATAAGTCTAGAGTTTAATGGAGGACGGAAGATTGGACTGTGTTCTACGGGACCGCTCGAGTTAGTGTCTCCTCTGTTGGCGATCTTCCAAACGTGTATCTTGGGGACCAGCTTCATTAGGGTCTTAGTGAGCCGGGCGTCCAATTTCCATACGTGCTCCTGCTCCTAAGTTTCTTGCTTCATCCTGGGTGTGGTCTCCATGATGTAAGTGCTCCCTAGTTGATCGATTAGTGGCACCTGCTTGTGCAGTTTCTGTTTTGTGGCGTCTTCGCTTGGGAGGTTCATCGTACGAGGTCGAACTATCAGATGAAAAATAAGGAACGAGGCTACCTCCCGCATTTTGATGCTGTTGCTGAGTAAGCTAACTCATGAGGTTAGCGTTAGCTTGAATCTGCTCAGCAAGTTGTCCTGCTTTCCATGAGTTCCCTCATCAGGTCGTTGAACTCCGTCCTAGTAATGACTTCCATCGACTATGAGCTCCGACAGTCCCTATGCCAGGATTCACTTGCTGATTGCTAGGTCCTATTTGTTGTATGCTAGGAGTCTCGTTGACGTCCACATTATGAGAGGCTGATCTGGTATGTGGTCATCCCATAATATGTTGATCCTGAGTAGATTCAACGAACGTCCTGTGAATAACTTAGATCTCCTTCGGGGGATTTATTGAATCCAGTAGCTACAAAGCAGATCCTAGTGGCCTGAGAATTCGATCAGTGAAAGCACCAAAATGTTAGCACCAGAATTGGTCATTAACACCCTTAAGAAAGATTATGTAGAGAGATAAATGAATAAAGTAAATTAAAACAGAGAATTGTATGCTAAATTAAATGCAAAAACAAGAACACTAGATTTATAGTGGTTCAGCATAACTGCCTACGTCCACTTTGAGTCTTGATCTTTATTGCTTACACAAATGATTGAATACAGATATAATCCGTCCTATAATGAATTGAATACAAGTGCTAAGTAAAATAGAATAAGTCTTGAATGCATCAAAGTCTCCCCAGTGTTCTCGAAAAAAGGTCCCTTTCACTGTGTCCCTGCCCTTCTATTTATAGACGAAGATGGGTCGGACTTCCCTTATGGGCCTAGGAAAAAGTACCTCGGCCCGTGTTAACTTTTGCGCACCGAGCCATAGATGCCAAACAGCAATTTTCAATCGAGGTTTGTCGAACCAGAGAATGCCGAGCGAGGCCTCAATGCCGAGCGACACTCGTATGCCGAGCCACATACCCAGGTCGAATGGCATTCGTATGCCGAACAAGGGATGCGTGTTGATCTGCATTCGTATGCCAACGAGGTGCTATGCCGAACGACCCTTCAATGCCGAACGAGGTGCTGTGCCGAACGAACTCTCAATGCCGAATGAGGTGCTGTGTTGAACGACCCCTCAATGACAAACGAGGTGCTGTGCTGAACGACCTTTTCATGTCGAACGAGGCAAGAGTCGGGCGACCTTTCCATGCCGAACGAGGCAAGATGCCAATCGACCTTTCCATGCCGAACGATGCTCTATGCCGAGCGACCTTTCCATGCCGAACGATGCTCTATGCCGATCGACCTTTCCATGCCAAACGATGCTCTATGCGGGGCGAGGGGAGGTGTGCCGAACGAGGCATGTGCTGAGCCTCTTGTTACATGGTCAAATAACCGGGTAACATATTATTTAATTAATTAAATTCATGAGATATATATATAAATTCATAAGTTATCAATAAATAATATAAATCATTATTTAATTTTTATAGTAATTGACTAATTACTTATTAAATTTTATACAATTAAGTATTTGATTACTTATTTAATTAAGAACAAGTTGAAATGAAATAATGCAATATAATGACAAAAGATATATTATACGAATAATTGAGAATAAATTAAAATAATATAATATAATATAATGATAATAGTTATATTATATAAATAATTACATTTACAATCTTAAATCCGAACTTTCATCTCAACTTCCAATAATAGTTCAAAATTTTCAGAAACACAAATTCATATCATTGATAAGCAACCATTTGTACCATCGTATTAGTATTACTTTTGACTTTATAGGCCAAGTCATTAATTTTTGTCATTAATAACACCAAATATTGGATACCTTAATGATTAATCAAACTAAGCTTAGCAGCTCATTTGTCAATAGAATTAGTATTTTTGACTTTTTACGGTGTGTACACACACCATTTTCTATTTAAGACTTGGTGAACACCTAAATAAAAAGACTTGAATGCAAGAGGAAATCATTTATGTTAAAAAATGACAATGTAATTTGCAAAAAAAAAGATGATAAGTTGAGAGAAAATATCTTGAATAAGGAAGGACGTCATTATACTGTAAACAAAACTTATATATTGAAGTTATAGAGTCGGTTAAGAAAAGAAAAAGAAAAAATAGAACTTACAACATATTGACATTATGGAATATATATGAAATATAGACTAGAAATACACAATTGCTAGTTAACTGAAATAGCAAATGAAGCAACCAGAAAAATGACATCTCAAAATACCATTTCTTTTATGCACTTTGGGATACAGAACTGATGGCCAAAGAGCTAAACCTAGCTTAGCAGAGAACTTATATAGATCAACTATATATTATGGGTTAAAATAAGTTGAACAAACCGATAAGGATGACTATATGTTAAATGAACGTAGCATTAACAGGTGGTGCATAAAAGGACTAGAGATACATGACATAGAGATACGACATTGTCAACAAGAGGAACCAAGGCCCGGAAATTAATAGAAATACCATATGAAGGGTTGGAGGTTACAAGTAAGTTGGATGGTAATCTCGCAAACCAATAATGATCTGAATTTTACAAAGGATGCTTCTTATGTGAACTTACAAGCAAGTATAACATGGTTGAACTAAAGTAAGACGATTATGTAGCAGCAACACATCCAGACAAAAGTAACAACATAGGAAACATAGCCAGCCAAAATAACTTGCAATGTGAAATGGTATGGCTTAAACCTGATAGAATGCACGGTAAGGTGGAACAAGTTGAAAATATATGGTGCAACACTAAAATGCAGCGAGATGGTTGGTGAAGGCATGTCACCATACATGATTTTATATACCTAACTAAATGAATAATATATAAAAGTCAATCCATGTTTTGTAAAAACAAGATGTTCTTGCTGTCTAGCTTCGATATAAACATTAATCAATAAGAAAAAATTAATACAATTGTAGGGCTCCAATATTCCAATCAATTATGCATATCCAACTATATATTCTCATTCTTATGAAGGTGACCTAAAAATCTAGAAAGAATTTGAGTGGAAATTGCAATGGATATCCAACAGGATATAGTAAAAATTGAGTCTATTAAGTCCTTTGATATTCTCTTATTACCAGCAAATAAACGGCAGTTCCTTGTAAATTTCCACCCTCTCTTGTTGTCTTGTTTTTGAATTCAAATTGAAAAAAATATCGGTGTCGAATAATTAGATGAAAATATATGTGTGTGTGTGTGTTTGCTCATTTGACATCATCTTGGCATGTACCGTCTCTTTTAGCAGATCATCAAATTCAATTCGTTGGGGATTTGATTAGAAAGAAATTAGAGTTTTAAATTTATTAGCTTTTCGCATTAACTCAAAAAATTCTTGAGTAAGCAAAAAAATATCGATGCAATCTATTGAGCAAAATTAGGAAAAAAAATCCATAAAATTCATTGCATCAATTGACTCCAAAACTCGTATATTTCAAACTCAAATCCAACTCATTCGCTAAATCAAACATAAGTGCATATCAAAATCAGTTTAAACATAGTAAAAAAAATTAACATAAAATACAGTAATGTTGTTCGCTTCTATTATAATTATTAGGGCAACAATTACCAGTATCACTGGTTCTATTTTTTTATATATCTGAACAACTTATGGTTTAAAATCAAGTTGATGTCAGAAATCAACCAGATGGATCGCCAGACAATTCGATTAGGTTAAAAAAATTAGGGTTTAAAATATCACTATGGCAGAATAAAATTCTGTAAACGCATCAAAGAGGATCTTAATTTATAGATTTAGAATCACCTAAAATAAAGGAAGAAAATCGCAGTAGATAAGAGGCTTACCTATTGTGATGTTCCAAAATGAGACATGAGTGGAGCGTATTCAGGGTTCCAGGTAGTCTTGGAGGATGGCATAAAAGTTTTCATTCGATAGGATTAAAATTTCAATTTTTTGGATTTTGGGATTTTGTTTATTGTGGATTTCCTATGAAAGAGATGAAGTGAGGGGAATGAGAAGATGAGAAACGTGTTTTTAGTTTGCCGCTTAAACTAATTGGTTCCCTCTTTTATAAAACATTGTTTCATACATTACAATATTAATTTTAGTTCCGCTTGATTGCATCGAAGTCAAAAGCGTAATAAACCGTTGCTATAAATAGTATGTTTTCTTGTATTGAAAGTATGTCGATATTATGGAAAAATAGCTTAGAATAAAGCTAAGAATATATTTTCCATATATATGTATGATTTAAAAGGTTAAATCATTTTGAAAAGGTTTTCAAGGAAAAAGATACAGGGTAGTTAACCTTAAGAAAATATTTTGAACAGTCGGTCCATTTTGATTAAGACAATTAGTCCAGTTTGCGGGCAGTCAGTCCAGTTGTATGGATAGTTATTCCATTTGTAGCATAACGGACCTTGCTATTATGTTGTGGACAGAAAGTCTACTTATTACTTGTTTTATGGACAGATAGACCATTTATTAGCATAAATGATATTGTTATTTTGATATAATCAGTTTGATTAACCAGTTTGGTTGCAGGAAAGGATTTGCAAAATATACGTTTTAAAAGGATTTTAGTAAGGGGAAACCCATTCCGCTAAGCGGCATGGTCTCACTTAATATCATTAAACCGAGATATCATAGAATTTCACACAAGGCTTTATGTCTGACTCAAAGTTTTTGTTTCCTCTTAAACTCTCAGTTACTCAAAATTAATTTGAGTAAGCTGAGGGTTGAGGTTTCCAGGTTTTAGTCCTTTTGCGAATAAAGCTTTCGAAGACGAGCATGCGGCTGACAGATATCTAATTAGGAATTGCAGATTGTTTTGTTTATTTTCGTTGTGTATATTAAGTCAGATATGACTATATTGATTTGATCAACCTAGGGCGCATCGTCATATGTCGCTCTTGGCATTTCTTTGTAATTATTATAATTAATCTTTACCTGGGAAATGATATGGGATTATGTAAATTGGATATGAATTTGTTGTGAAATGTAATCAGTAAAAATGTTATTTGAAATCTGTGATTTTGTTCATATTCAAATGCCTCTGATATTATGGATACCATCATCATTACCATATTTTATCACCGAAAGTTAATACTATGGATGATTGCAACATCTGTAGCGCTTAGCTTTTGGCCTCTGGATAGGGGTGTTACAGTAGTCTACTGAACAAGATCTCTTGCTTGGAATAAGGAGAGGTCCGAACTAAGGAAGGAGTTGCAAGGACATCCTTAGAAAAGTGTCCACATGCATTTCGCTTAACCAACTAACCCCAAATCAGACTTCCAATCGAACCAAACGAGCTACATATGGAATGAAATCTGGATATATTTCGAAATTATTGATCATTTCTTCTGTATAAGAAAATATTTGATTCGGGCAAGCTATACATGGATATTGCCTGATTTACCAGAGTGATCATCATTCCTCTCCGCTCTTATAAATACCAAAGCTTCCAAAAGAAATAGGAAGAGAATTCGAGAGAGCCATGCTTACAGCGATAATGGTAGACAAGTCAGAGAAAGCTGGGAATAGCCTAGCAAGAATAGACTAATAGCAATAGCCTAGCAGGATCAGCTTGGGAGGTTCTGACTAACAGGAGCTGCCTAGCAGGAGCAACAAATAGGAATTACCAAAGAGGAATAGGTAAACAGGAATAGCCGAACAGGAATAGCGAGCATACTACCTTCACCTATATCTTAATGTAGGTTAAGCTACAGATCATTGTATTTTGTATATCAGGCATTGTGTCAAAGATTGATAATAAGAATAATGAAAATGGACAGTAGATGTAGGCACATTCTGGCTGAACCACCACAAATCTTTGTGTTCTTTACCACGATTTACTTTTGGCATAACCTAAATGCGATCTGCTCTTTGAAAATTAATCATGATACAAAAACAATAGATGTGTTATACTACCCATATTAACATCTCTACAACAAATCGATCGGAGTGTTTGCCTATTTTTCATGCAAACATTTTTGGTGTTTGTCCTCTTCTCTCATTCTATCTCAATCGAAATACTAAATTCTCCGTATTTCAAATAATTGTTACAAATGTTACCTTGATACTTTTTCCATCTCAACTTTTCCACGTTTTAAAATAAATTCTCTATTCGATGTTCAAACGTTTACATCTTAAATCCCTTCTGATTCCTCTTAGAGTTGTTACCAATTACATTCATTACTTTATTATCATTAATACTTCTTATCTATCTTTCTTATTTCTTAGTTACAAAGATTAACTCTCTTCCCCCATCCATTTATTATATTACTATAAAAGAGAACATGTGACTATCTGTACACTTATTTATCATTCAATCTGAAGTTATATATCATGCCTCCTTGATTTGAGTAAGAAATTTTCATATACCCTTTGATTTTTTTGCAATCACTATCCAGCTAACCATTTTATTTGATGATTGTTTATATATTTTCCATGTTTATTCTACATTTACATCCACACTCTTCTCCTTGATTCACGGTAACCTTCAGTATTTCAATAATCCAATCGTTATTTCAACTTTCAATTGTCGTTCTTGATTTCTTCTTTAAGAATGGTAAAGCGGATTTATGAGTCCAAGGCTTCATAATTTTTTGAAATTGTAAATTTTGTTATGCTTACTTTCTCTTTTACCGTAAGCAGGTGAGTATCTTTTTGTATAATACATAATTTAAATTATAATTTTGAAAGTCCAACCATTTATTTTAGATTTATGCATGAATACTGTAATTTTATAATTGCATATCAAGATATATTATGGTTTAGTGATTACATATCATTTTCTACCACATGCTCAGTTAAATTTTTGAATTTTTTTCCGTTTAGAGCTACTTTAACTATTATCAATTTATGCTTATTAATTGTAACAAATGTCTAAAATAGTTCATCTCATTTTCGAATTTACACTTCTTATATTAATGTATGAAAAGTAAGTATATAAATCAATAGCTGCTTTTTCTAATATGTTGATTTTGTTATGATCACCTTTTAAATTTTGTGAAATCAAGTCAATGATGTCATAAAAACTCAAATGTCATTTAGTAAGTGGTTTATGGCTTAATTTTTGTGATTTGATAGTTTTGTACTTAAAATAATTAGATATGTTTATTATTGTATTTATCTTCTATCATCTGCTCAATTTAATCATTGACTTTGTTATCTATTTCGTGTTAACCACTTTAACATAGTTTGCATTTGTATTTATATTATTTATAAAAAAAATCAACTTTTGTAGTCTAGGGATGTAGGTTGGTCTGCCTCAGCCCTGCCCTTTTTTAAGCCAAGCTCTCATAGCGGCACTTTTCGATCTTGAGATTTTACTCATTTTGGAGGATTATTGCATGCCTCCACAAATAACAAGCCGCTAAATATCGTTACCCTTCTCCTTGATTCAAGATATTCTTCAATATTTCAATAATCCAATCGTTTTTTTAATTTTCAATTGTCGTTCTTGATTTCTTCTTTAAGAATGGTAAAGTGGATTTATGAGTCCAAGGCTTCACAATTTTTTGAAATTGTAAATTTTGTTATGCTTACTTTCTCTTTTACCGTAAGCAGGTGAGTATCTTTGTGTATAACACATAATTTAAATTATAATTTTGAAAGTCCAACCATTTATTTTAGATATATGCATGAATACTGTAATTTCATAATTCCATATCAAGATATATTATGGTTTAGTGATTGCATATCATTTTCTACCACATGCTCAGTTAAATTTTTGACTTTGTTTTTTTCCTTTAGAGTTACTTTAACTATTATCCATTTGTTCTTATTAATTTTAACAAATGTCTAAAATAGTTCATCTCATTTTCGAATTTACACTTGGGGATTTTCACTTCAAGGGCTTTTTTGTGTAGGGTAACAAGTTTTAAGTACATTACTTTTGAAAAATTAGTTTTAAGGACATTTTACAGGAAAAAAGAGAAAAGAATTTATCATTATACAGAAATAAAGATAAAAGGATTTATCATTTTCCTGTAAAACTTAAAAAGATAAATGAATTTATCATTATGCTGTAAATTGTCCTTAAAACTAATTATTCAAAAGTGTTGTCCTTAAAACTTATTACCCTGCAAATAGAAGCCTTTCAACCTAATTTCCACTTTACACTTCTTATATTAAAGTATGAAAAGTAAATATATAAATCAATAGCTGCTTTTTCTAATATGTTGATTTTGTTATGATCACGTTTTAAATTTTGTGAAATCAAGTCAATAATGTCATAAAAATTCAAATGTTATTTAGTAAGTGGTTTATGGCTTAATTTTTATGATTTAATAATTCTGTACTTAAAATAACTAGATATGTTTATTATTGTAATTATCTTCTATCATATGCTCAATTAAATCATTGACTTTGTTATCTGTTTCATGTTACCCACTATTACATAGTTTGCATTTATATTTATATTATTTTTAAAAAAATTAACTTTTGTAGTCTAGGGATGTAGGTTGGTCCGCCTCAGCCCTACCCTTTTTTAAGCCAAGCTCTCATAGTGGCACTTTTCGATCTTGAGATTTTACTCATTTTGGAGGACTATTGCATGCCTCCAAAAATAACAAGCCGCTAAAATATCGTTGCCAAGGATTGAACCCTCTCCCTTTTTTGGGAAGTTAGGATTTCTTGCCAACTGCACTAGAGCTGCAGACTATATTTTTATTACTCAGTTATGACTAAAAATATATCTTGATTGTAATAGATGTCTACAAATTTTAGTTTCACATAAGTTGTGTATTATTTTAATTTTTATATTTATACTTTGTATTTCCGTTGTTTATCATTTGGTAGTCATACTTATTGCTATTTATTGATAAATTACTACCTATTTTGATCTATTATAAGAATGCTATATGTGTTTAAGGTTCATACATCTTTGATATATAAGTTACTTATTCTTACTGAAGATACTATTTGTTGTGGGTATTTTGCCCACTACATGGTGAATATGAAGAGTCGGGGGTAAAATTTTCATTGCCTTGGAATGGACCTAAACTAGTTTAGAAGTACTCTCGAGATCATGATATGAACCTAGGCTGAAACCGCGTCTCAATCAGAGTAACAGTTTGAAAGCTATGAACATCTTAACATTAGACCGTTGTCCAAGTTATATGGGTCCCACTTTAGAGAACTATTAATTATCTCTCTCACATTGAACATTCGGGGGTATTTGAATACTCTACTTAGCGACACACAGGTACCAGTTCAAGTCTTATTCGATTATGACCTGGAATGAAGGGGTTATGACATAATATCATGTGTAGCACAATGGTAAAGACTTGCGCCTTTTAGCCAACCCACCCGGGTTGAAGTCCTGGAATGCACTTATTTTCATGAAGCACGAATAACGGTCCAATAGAGAATCAAACTATTAAACATCTAACCATTTCCAAAAAAAGGAAGATTGAACCAAATCCCGGAGAATGGAAGGTTAAACTAAATCCATTTGAAAGAAGATTGAACCAAATCCCAGGGTAAGGAAGGTTGAACCAAAACACAGAGGAAGGAACGTTGAACCAAATCTCACATAAGGGAAGGTTGAACCAAATCCCAAAGGAAAGAAGGTTGAACCAAATCTCATAGGCTATGTACTCAGCTGCCACTTCTATCATAACCTCACTCTATAAATGCCAGGCACGTGGCATTATAAAAAAGGAGGTTGGAAAAGAGTGAAGCTCTCATCAACAACGGTAGACAACTTTGAGAGGAAAAACTCTTTGTTCCAATAGCATGTTTACTCATATTCTAAGCTTGTGCTTGTAATCGAAAATGAAAGAAATAATAAAAGAGGAACAATGGACATAAGCACATTCAGGCCGAACCACTACAAAATCTGTGTCTTTTTACATTTAAGTCCTTTACTTATTCTTTATTACACATTCTTGATTTTCTATCTCAATCATCCGCAAGTAAAATTCATCAAACAATAGCTCTACACTGAAAATAGTATTTGCTGCTCTACTAATATGACTTGGAGGTGTTTACCATATTTTATGTAAATATTTTTGGTGCTTTCACTGAGGGACGAACTTCCTTCTTTAAAAAGAAAATTCTCTCTTTCTTATTTCTCCCTTTTACTTTGAAACTTAAAACCGCTCTCTTTTGGAGTTTGAAGTTCATTTTTTTAGCCTTAAACTACTGTTTCGTTTAAATTAGAAACACTATTGTTTCTAATCTTCATATTAGAGATTATCATTTCTTGTCATGCGAAAATCTCTTCCCAATCTTTGTATATCTTAAATCTATTTCTCATTTCAGATTTACCATCACTGTTTTCATTAAAAAAAAGTTCTTTTCCTTCTTCAGCTCTGAATCATCTTTTATTTTTAGAAAAAGAATATAGTTTCAATCTTTCAAATTTTCAAATCTACAATTGTTTTTCTATAATGGAAAAAACTATCATTTTCTATTCAAGATCTGAATTAATTATTTCTATGAGAAAAAGAAACAATCTCTTTTCCTTTTCCATATCAAATTCATTGTTTAAAAAAAAACTATCTTTTTATTCCTCAAGATTTGAAATAATTGTTTTTATGAGAAAAGGAAACATTCTCTCTTTTTAGATCTAAATTGGCACTTCTATAAAGAAAGAAGCTGTCCTTCTCCTTTCATACTTTCCAACACCATTCTATACACCAACCCTAATGCTTTGACATCAGATTGCTTGAATCAATCCTTCCAAGTTGATAAATCTAGCGACACTGATGCACAGAAAAACTCTAACATCAGACTGTTGAAATTTATCCTTCTAAGCTGATAAATCCAACAACACTGATGGATAGAAACATCAATATCAGAAATAGAAATGGTGAAATATTTCATACTTTTCAACACCATTCTATACACCAACCCTAATGCTTTGACATCAGATTGGTAGAATATATCCTTCCACGTTGATAAATCTAGTGACACTAATGCATAGAAAAACTATAACATTAGATTGTTGAAATTTATCCTTCCAAGTTAATAAATCCAACGATGTTGATGGATAGAAACATCAAGATCAGAAATAGAAATGGTGACATATTTCAAACTTTCCAACACCTTTCCATACGTCAACCCTGATGCTATGAAATTATCAGATCCATGATGCTCTGACTGACATTAGATTGCTAGGAACTATCCTTCCATGTTGATAAATGTAGCGACATTGATGCGTAGAAAAACTCTGACATCAGATTGTCGAAATTTATCCTTCCAAGTTGATAAATCCAACAACACTAATGGACAGAAACATCAAGATCGGTAATAGAAATGGTACGGCTAGCAAAAGAATAATTAGATTATTGGAATTTATCCTTTCAAGCTGATAAATCAAACTGCACTAATTAATCACAATGAAAGGATGCACACAATTCAAATTACATAGCCTACTTATATACATGCCTTAGAGCAAGGGGTTGAAATTATTTCACAATGTGGGACTAAACAACCCCATGTTGTATCATTTTTTCTAATAGTTCAGATCCACACCAACAATTTCATTCGAAAAAGAAATATTTATTTATTTCATAGATCTGAAATCATTATCTTTTTTCTCTTATTTTAGATCAACAAACACTGTTTCTTAAGAAAAAAATAACATTTATTTATTTCTTAAGATCTGAAATCATTCTAACTTTTTTCTCTTATTTTCGATCTACAAACACTGTTTATTAACATAAAAGAAACGTTTATTTATTTCATGGATCCGAAATCATTATCTTTTTTCTATTATTTTAGATATACAAACACTGTTTCTTAAGAAAAAAGAAACATTTATTTATTTCTTAAGGTCTGAAATCATTCCAAATTTTTTATCTTATTTCAGATCTATAAACTCTATTTCTTAAAAAAAGAAACATTTATTTATTTCGTGGATCTGAAATCATTATATTTTTTTCTCTTATTTTAGATCTATAAACACTTTTTCTTAAGAAAAAAGGAACATTTATTTATTTCTTAAGATCTGAAATCTTTCCAACTTTTTTCTCTTATTTCAGATCTACAAACACTGTATCTTAAGAAAAAAAACATTTATTTATTTCATAAGATCTGAAATCATTCTATTTTTTTCCTCTTATTTCATATTTACAAATATTATTTCTTAAAAGAAAAAGAAACATTTTTTCTTATGATCTAAAATAATTCTATCTTTTTTCTCTTATTTCAAATCTACAAACACAGTTTCTTAATAAAGAAGAAACATTAATTTATTTCATAGACCTGAAATCATTCTATCTTTTTTTCCCTTATTTTAAATGTGAAAGCACAGTTTCTTGACCAAAAAAGTAAACATTTATATCTCTTAGATCTGAAATCATTACATCTCCTTTTTTCATTTCAGAAAGTTTTTTTTATCAAATGAAACTTTTGTTCATTTTTCAAAATCATTGTATATCTTATTCTCTTTTCATCAAAAAGTATTATTCGCTTGACATAAGAAACTCTGGTTCCTCTATAGATCCAGATCCTTATTTCTCTAACATAAGAAAATCCTCTTCTCTTTTCCGACCTACAACCAATATTTCTTGAAATAAGGAGCTCCATTTCCCTTCTCTTATATGAAAAGTCACTTAGAGAAAATTCTTTTCTATTATCCGGATCCGCAATCACTGTGTCTTGGAAATATGAAATCATGTCTCTTTTCTCTCCTTCAAATCTAAATACATTCTTTCTGGGCCAAAATAAACTTACGTTCACTTTTCAAATCTGAAGTTATTCAAACTCACTTTACCATTAATGGTCAGACCATTGTTTCCATCACCCAAGGAAACCTTACCCTCTTTCCAGATCCGAGATCATTGTTTTGAGAAACTCTATTTTCTTTTTAGAGATTCTCTCTTTGTTTTAAGAGTTAGGCCATCAATCCTTCGAAACTACAAAACCAATCCTTCCTTTTCGAAACTTGAATTATTATCCCTTAAGAATTACAAGCTCTTCAGGAAAGCACAAGAGAACAACTTTCCAACATACCTCCTAAGCAAAGGAACACTGCTACAAAGAATACAACCGCTATTAGTACACCCAATCTAGATGTGGAAAGATGGAAGATTAGTCTGACAATCTCCCAGTGCTAAAAATTACCGGACATAACTTCGAAATAATTGTGGTTTAAATCAGTAAACATTTCGCTACTTAATATAAAGCTTTGGTGGATAAAGTCATGGCACACTTAAGATAGATGTAAATATTCGACCTTAACATTGTAATACAAGGGAAGCCCCAGTTTGAGGAACACAGGGAGCATTCCGCCTAACCATATGAACCCCAAGCATAAACCTTATCCATCAAGCATCTAATCAAAATACTGCAATTGGAATCCCACTCATGGATCGAAATATCACAACTTGAAGACCAAAGTCATGGTGAATGATACTCAAAGTCTAGATATGACAAGCTCGACACTTGATCACTCTTATCGTGCCCGAAGGCATCACCCATCTAACGCGTACTAAATAGGACCCAAATAATATAGCTCTCTTACCTAGGGATATGTTCAACAAATATGAGCTTAGAAGGAGATAAGACCAAGAGTTGCTAGTCCACCTCTAGGAAAAAAAATTTAAGTGCACAGTACAAACCTTTATAAGGGGCTAACCGGGCCCCTTGGACACTTGCTAAGATCTCCACACTTGCTGATAAGCGGGGGGCACAAAGGAGGTACTATATAATTACTTTTCTTTCATTCTAATCAATCTTAAGCTATTGCAGGGCTCTACCATCTACTCTTGGACCTCCATCCTTGGAAAATGTGAAGGAAGAATTTTTAAATCCGTTGCATGTGCTGATCGACCCGAGGGTGCTTACACGCTATATAAAGTAAAGACAAAAAATCAAACTAGCCCCTACAACTATGCATGACCTTTCTATTGGATTAGCAAGGCACATAAAGATGAGAAAACGTCACTGCCAGGAGTTCAGATAGATGGTCATCCAAGGAAGTTGGCACAGCTTGCAGTACAAATGCTATAGCAAAAACGAAGAGATACAGCTCTCTGCCTTCGAAGCTCGAATGATCAATGATCAGAGAGAAGCCATCCATTTGAGCATGGTGTTACCTCGAATGGTGAGGAAGAGGATGCGATGCAAACGACATCTGCCTAGAACTTGGATTAAATAATAATTTATATAGAAAGGCTTTGAAAGACCGAGCTCCAGCAATTCCCACATATTTGACCTGCAGTAAAAAGACGAGAGTTATCCAAAACCACCACCACTACTTCTTATATCATAATTCAACCCGAATTAGCAATATATATAGTAAACCGCTAGGACATTGCAGTCACCAATTAAGATATTAGCTTCATCACTCCATCATGATCCAATAATCAAAAAACACAATTCTAAGAACTAAGGATAGCAGGATGCACACTGGGGATATCCATTATAATTCCACCAAACTAGCCAGAGTCAACTTAACAAAATGACTAGACCAATGACTGCTAGGAAGCAGCACTAAAACGCCAAACGAGAATCTTGGCAATCTTGGCCTAGAAAAATCCCGTTATCAAATAGAGTAATTGTAGAAAATCCTTATGAGGAACTCTTCGATCACACAATATGCTCAAATACACATGTCATACTCATGAAAATAGATGGTCCTGCAAAGGAGGCACCATAACAAATTTTTTCTTTTGTTTTTATCTAACTCGGTTGTTGTCATTTCAAGACAATGTCATCGGCTCCTAGCTTTCACAGAGTCTTACAAAAATACCAAGCGAGAATTCTTATCCAAGAGAGCATCTTAAACCAGGCATACTACACAACGTGGTACTTTGTACTTCTTTCGAAGAGGCAGCAACCCAGATCACAAGCATGTGTTGGCAGTAATGAAAATAAGATAGCCATGACTAAGAGCACTAGCTTGGGCAGTTCATTACTAATGATTACCCCATTCCCTGCAATGACATATCAATCGGGCATTTAGGCACAAATCTAGCTTGAGTAACTCAAAGAATAAATGCATTCGAAGCTTATTGTAGATTGACTCATAACAGGAGATGCCCTAAGGCATTGAGCAGGTTGAAGCTGTCAATAAAGTCTTAAAAATGCTAATTAAGAAAAAACTAGATGAATCCAAAGGAGAGTAGATTGACAAATTACCCATGGCACTACGGGCATACCAAGCCTCCTACAAAACTACAACAGGACATACTCTATTTGCTCTAAGCATACGGGGCCAGACATGTTGAGGAGAGAAGGAATCACACCGATCTCAAGACCCCTGCATACTGACAGAATGTGGCAAAACAATTCAAGTCTAAGGTGAAGCCCCAAGAGTAATAAGAGGGAGATATTATTCTCAAGTAGGTCTTTTCCCCGTCCAGGTGCACTAGATCCAGTTTGGGAAGGACCATTTGTTGTTGGATCTTCACAACTGAGATTACATTTTATCGACAATTGACGAAAAAGGTGTTTGGGAAAGGAAGAATTCTCCAGCATCTTCGCCATTGCTACTCTCAGCTTGTAAAAAGAATGTATCACTTGAAACAATAAAAGAAAGATAGTGGACGTAGGCATATTCTTATCAAACCATTGTAAAAATTGTTGTTTTGCTCGATTGTTTTTCTGATATTTTTCCTATTGCGATCAATCGAATGCTCTTTCCGGCAGCAGTGAAAGCAAGATAACCATGATTAAGGGCACGAAAATAGCCTGGGTAGTTCACTACTGACGATCGGCCCCTCGGCCAACAATGATAAACAGACTATAAGCCACAGATTAGGCACGATTATAGCCTAGGCAGTTTATCATTGGCGTTTGCCTCGTCGAAAACTGTGAACCAATAATAAATCCTATGATTAAGGCATGGCTGTAGCCAGGGATAGTTCGTAGTTGACGATCGGCACCCACACTAGTCGGGCCACATTAAATGGAATAATACTCACGATATAGGCCATAATAGCCCGGGTAGTTACTATGCATGAATCCCGGCTATAAATCTTAAGTACGGCAGTCGCAAAAGTTACACTCCCTTGGAACATAGGTTGGGATAACAAACTATATGACACCAAAATCCACAATAAGGGCAAGTAACTTACGTGCCATGAGTCTTAAGTTTAGGACACTCTTGACGGAGAATATAGTTCGTCGTACTTAGACTAGAAGCTTCTAACAATTTCTTTTAGTCTTATGGCATTACGTACAGATAGTAGGAATATGAATTACACTCTGCCAACAACAGTAGGATATTCCTTCGCTTCCACTACACCAGAGGAAACGAAGCATCGACTCAACTCCATCAAAGATAGCGGAACATCAATCCAAAATTGCCACAAGAATTGAAATATCCCTTCCAGCTAACTTTGTTCAAGAAACTGTAAGGGTTCTCCCAAAGCTGTGCACACTTATGGAACCTGAGAAAAAAATTAGTGTAAAGTTATGACTAACTTTTGTAAGATAAGCTAAATTCAATAAAAAAATACTTGGAGGCATAGCACCACCTCACCCCTTGATTACACACATAGACCACCACTCAGCTTGGTAATAGCACATTGGAATCATGACCTAAAGTTCACAAGTTTACAACCTATTCATGATACAAGGCAACATGTTGTGAGAAGTAACCAAGTGCACTGTGCTAGGGGCAAACCAAGACAAATAATGAGCGTTTTCGGCCGACTTTTGACAACATCGCTAGAGGGTGCTATGGAGGATGTGATGAGTATTTATAGACTGCCACGTCCCCTAAATTACTCTTTAAACCTAAGTAATAGAGATTTACTTCAAATTATAAGGACCTCTCTAAACAGAAGTGATTCGATCTCTAACCTTTCGAATGTAGTTAATTCATGTCAAAGTCTATTTTAACACAAATAGCTTGATACCTTTACAAAATAAATCAATTCCGAGGAGACACGGGATGACTCTAACACATATCTATGGTAAAATTCCAAATGAAAATATATTAATAGTTTGTAACTATTTCTAAGGCAAGGATGAAAGTCCTTGACCACACTAGTCCCGAAAGGACCCTAAACTTGTAGGTAAAGTCAATAGAATATGATGATCCTCTACTGCCAAAGCCGACAAGACATTTGAGTTGAAAGGTTGATTCCACCTAACCAATTTAGAGATAGCATGCCGATGTCACCAATAAACACCCCATGCCGGAGGCATTTGACTACGACAATCAGCATAAACCGGACCGGCAATAGGACTCCTAATTCATAATGCCAACAAATTTCCTTGAGCTCCGCTCAAAAGAGCCAGGACTGCTCGCTCAGACCTAACATCTACCCTATTATTGCTTGTTATTAGTCGAGTCCAAACAGATGCACGAGACATCAGCAGGCAAGCTACCAAGGAAATTGGCTAACCTAATCTTGTACAAATGTGTCTGGAGGAAAGTCCTGAAAAGGCTAACAGAAGAATAAGGAATTGCTCCAAACATCATCACCCTACCAGATTAGATGCAACACAAACCAATTGCATTTAGTTAAGCTGAATCAGACATAATGACCCCAATTAAAGCTCCTACAAAATGTACATGTCTTTATACAATCGTCCATACACAAGATACAAAGCATAGGCTTGGGAAGAAATAATCAGCCTTCACTCAAAGGCACAACATTACATATCCTACATACGAGTGCTCTTCAATGGAGATTCTTACTCTACCATATCCATCAATAATTAATCCCATATGTGCATGCACAGAAGTGGAGAAAAGTTCACTGAGAAGTGTGCAAATTCGGCAATTGCATGGGATGGATAGGTCGTGATCACTAGACTTGCACATACAATGAACATAAATAGAATGCCATGTCAACAGATCCGAGAACAATACCATAAAGTGTACATCAGCTGGTTCACACACTGTGGAACCTCAAAGTAGGAAGCAAGAAGATCAAGCCTGGGAAACAGAATCCCACCAGGCGAAGACTAATCGAAAACGGCTAGAGACAATCACCATACCATCTTTAAGCAGAGCCGAGCCTCACATTGAACTAGCAAAGGAAAACTCTTTAGGGAAAAAATATATGAGGATAGTCAGACATCAAGATGACGGCTGCAAGACAAGCAAGGCAACCCTCGATTAGACAAAGCACGCTTTGCATTCACGAAAGTATTCTTTGGGAGACAAATGTTGTGGGAATTTCGCCCACTACATGGTGATATGAAGAGTCAGTGGTAAAAATTTCTTTGTCTTGGAATGGACCTAAATCTAGAGATCAAGATATGAACCTAGGTCGAAACCGCGTCTCAATCCGAGTAACGGTTTGAAAGATATGAACATCTTAACATTAGCCCGTTGTCTAAGTTATATGGGTCCCACTTTAGAGAACTACTCTCACATGGAATATTCAGGGGCATTGGAATAATCTACTTAGCGATACACAACTACCAGTTGAAGTCCCATTCAACTCTGACCAGGATTGAAGGGGTTATGACATAATAACATGTGTAGCACAATGGTTAAGGCTTGCGCCTTTTAGCCAACCCACCCAAGTTCAAGTCCTGGCAAGCACTTGTTTTCATGAAGCATGAGTAATGGTCCAATATGGAATCAACTACTAAATGTCTAACCCTTTCCAACAGAAGGAAGATTGAACCAAATCCCAAAGAATGGAAGGTTGAACTAAATCCCATACAAAGGAAGGTTGAACCAAATCCCAGTGGAAAGAAGGTTGAATCAAATCTCAGCAGCTATGTACTCGGTTGTCACTCCTATCGTAACCTCACTCTATAAATACCAGGCACATGACATTATAAAAAAGAAGGTTGGAAAAATGTGAAGCTCTCATCAACAATGGCAGACAACTTTGAGAGGGAAAACTCTTAGTTCCAAAAGCACGTTTACTCATGTTCAAAGCTTGTACTTGTAATCAGAAATGAAAGAGATAATAAAAAAGGAACAATGGACGCAGACAATTCAGACCGAACCACTATAAAATCTGTGTCTTTTCACATTTAAGTCCTTTACTTATTATTTATTGCACATTCTTGATTTTCTATCTCAATCATCCGCAACTAAAATTCATCAAACAATAGCTCTATACTAGAAAGAATAGCTCTACTACTATGACTTGGAGGTGTTTGCCCATTTTTTATATAAACAATATTTTATATTTTATAGGATTAAATTTATTTTCTTAAGTTTTTTCCTTTATTTACTTATCTTAAGTTGTATTTGATAATTTTTAATTTTATTAAAAAATTATAATTTAGGTTCTATATATCTTTTAGTTCCTTTTAGTTTTCAAATTTTAATTTTGGTTGATTTTTCATTAGTTATATATTGGTTTATTTACTATAAAGAGGATAAAGAGTGATACTAGAGAGAAATAGAATTCAAATTTTTGCACCAAACAGGATAACGATACTCATAGATAGTAAGATCGTTATCATCATTGTAATTTATTATAATTTAATTTTTTTTATAGCTCATTTTTGTCATAATAAATAATTTTATTTCATCGTAAATGCATCAATTCAATTTTACTACGTGAAATTTCAATCTTTGACCATTTGTACTATTTGTACACATAAATTTGAGAATTAACCATAAATTTCTATCATTTTAACTTTCTATTTCACCAATTCAAGAAGTAGGGCAGATTTTTGACGTCGATTAGCGATGTCATAGTGACCAGACGTATACGCGACATCGTTGAATTTATTTGCATTACTAGAGCATCACAATGGTGTCATTAATTAATTTATTCATATTGCGACGTCAATGCCTTGGAAATCATCTACTGCTTTGCAACCCTAGGTAAGATTAGCGACGCCTGTGTTGAAAATGCAATCCAACCAATCCTTATAAACAAAATCCAACTGTTCATTAATTTTGAATCAACGATTCATATATCGGATTCGTCTACTCTATTTTGATTGGCTGCACCAAAATCCTCGCATATCTTTTTGCATGTATGTTATTCCATAACGTGCGCATGCATATTTCATTGTCATCTCGTTCAAACACAATCCAATAATTTATGCATTTCCATAATGAACAAACATAATTACTTTCCTTCTTGCATATTTTTTTCCTTCTATTTGTGGTTTGGTATCACCAAAATTTGACACTCCACCTTGATGCAAAATCACTTATCTCCAACATCCCACTTCGACTCAAGTTCTCTTCTCAACATAAAACTCTTAAAATCAAACTCCACCTTCAACCAAAATCTCTTAACGAGATACAGATCAAAATTCAATATTTACCCAATGGGTTTCGACAAGGCCACCCCCACTACATCTTGTTAACGAGCTCAGACTATGTCCCCACCCGCCAACAAAATGTTGAAAATATCCAAAATATAAAGAAGGTAGATACCAAAATAATCTCAAAGCCACCAAGGCCAAAAAATTCCCTCAATCACTAATCCTAATACAAAGTCCAAAAACAAAAGCCAATGGACATAACAAGGCTAATCCAAATCTCTGTATGCAAGACAAATCTCTTTCCTCCCACATACATTTTCTACCAAACAACAAATTTCCCATGGAAATCAACAAAAGACTCTCACATCAACATTGAGCCACGAAGCAGATATAGGTTTCCAAATCCAGCTGTTCCTTTAACACAATAAACTCCTTATCACCAAATTTTCAAGACTGGAACGCTCTTTTCTCTCAACATAATCTCCTTCATCTTTAACTTTCATATTGCAAAAAATCTTCTTTTCCATCCAAATGAGTAATAACATAACCATTGGATCTACCGCTCTTTCTAGAAACCATTGATGCACAAATTTAAACAAATCACCTTGCTCTTATACTAATCCATTGTGCAAAAATTGCACAATGATGAAAAACAAAAAAAAAGATCTAGAATTGCCAATTTAAACACCACTCAATCTAGCAGCAATTAATCTATTACACCAAATAAATAGCTAATAACTATATAAAAAAAGACACACAATATTTATACTGGTTCCACTATCATCAGGATAGTATACATCCAATCCATAGGAGAGAGATTTTATTACACATGAGAGAGTTACAAGAGATTACAAGATAAGAGTTTACATATTAAAGCCCAAAATTAGGGTTAACAAGAAGATACATTCCACTTGGGGATCACTGGCTGAATAGCAGGATGAGTTTACAGTGAAGTCTACTCTCAATATATAGCCAATATAAATTCATGTGAGTTGTCAATCAAATTACCAAGATATGGTAAGAAGATAATGGAAGCAATATACAATGGTAACTAATCACGCAAACGTAGCAAGTAATTCACTCATTTCAAAGATGGAATTAGATAATCCCAAAGCAATAAGATTACGAGGAAAGAAATAATATGCATATCTTTTTGCATGTATATTATTCCATAACGTGCGAACGCATATATTTTCTTACCGTCTCATTCAAATGCAATCCAATACTTTATGCATTATAATAATGAACAAACGTGATTACTTTCCTTCTTGCATATTTGTTTACTTCTATTTGTGATTTTGTATCACCAAAATTTAACATTAATTTTGCGTGTATTTCGTAACTAATGAGATAAATTATTATACAGGCTACAAAAAAGGTGGATTGGCATGAATGTACACCCAATGTGGTACTATCCCATTTCAACTTTTTTGGCGGATGTTGAAGCTACACAAAGAACATTTAACTCTATAATTGGCTGGTAAATGCAATAATATGGAGGGTTTATGAAATCTGTGTTCTATACAAGATTTTTATTTACCATTACAATTGTTAGTGTTAAGGTCACTGAATTCTAGTTATGGATTGAGGCATAATGGTAAATCTATGAAGTATAACTCAGAAAACTCCTCATATTGTAACACAAACCCATATGGCTGTAATTTTATTACTTCTCCAGCAATTGACATAATCCATTTTTTCTTTCTTTTCTAGGATTAATGAATCCACTTATGCATGGTGAATATCCCATAGTCATGAAAAAGGATGTAGGCAAAAAGCTACCACCTTTTACCCAAGAACATTCCTATCAAGTGGAAGGTTCATTTGACTTCATTGGAATAAATTATTACTCTTTGGTTTATGTCCAGTTGTTGAATATTTTTGGAGAAAGAAGGAGAGAATATAAGAAAGAGGAGTTTATTTTATTTTATTGTAGAAAACTTTTCTTTATTGACGATTTATTTCTTGCTTGATTGATACAAAATTAAGGGAGAGCTCCTCTATTTGTATGATTCAATAGAACATTCTAGATATAGAATATTCTAGAAGCATGACTCATTTGACAACTTTAGAAATGACTCTTTAGGCAACTCTAGAAACATAACTATTATATATTTCTTATTTCTAGCAACTAATATAAAATTCTAGAGCACTCACCAAATTCTATCAAATACAAAAAGACTCTAGAAACTTTAATAATAAGAAACTTCTAGAAATTAACAAATCAAGTTTAATATTTCAACACCTCCTTTTAAACTTGATTTGTGACTCTAAGCAGATTTCTCAACCGGACAAAATTTCATGCTTGAGAGGCTTGGTGAAGATATCAGCTACTTGATCATGTGTCTTCTTGTATTCTAGTTGCACATCCTTTTTGGGGACACACTCTCTAATATAATGATAGCGTATATCAATGTGCTTGCTTCGATCATGGAAAAATGGATTCTTAGCCAAAGCAATTGTTGATTTGTTGTCCACGAAAATCTTGGTCGGCTTCTCTTGTGGCAGTTTCAACTCCTTTAGTAGATTTCGTAACCAAATTACATGGCAAAGACATGAAGTAGCAGCTACATACTCTGCTTCGCATGTGGAAAGAGTGACAATCGACTGTTTTTTCGACATCCATGTGAAGGCTGTGTCTTCCATGTAGAACACGAAGCCACTTGTGCTTTTTCGATCATCCATGTCTCCAATTCAATCACTATCACTATATTCAACAAGCTCATAATTATCAGAAATAAAGTAGTACAATCCAAAGTTTGTTGTGCTTTTAACATAGCGAAGAATCCTCTTTGCTGCCTTCAAATGAGTTATTGTTGGGTTCTCCATTTATCGTGTCACAACTCCTATCGCATATAGAATATCAGGTCTTGTACACGTTATCACAAGCTTCCAACCAAGCTTTTTTAGAGTGTTGAGTCCGTTTTTTTCCTTCCTCATGCCTTGACAATCTGGTTCCACATTTCATTGGTGTGCAAACTGGATTAGAGTCATCCATCTTGAACTTCCTCAATACTTCCTTAGCATAGCCTTCTTGAGTGATTAGAATGCCTTTATCTTCTTGTTTTACTTCAATGCCAAGGTAATAAGACATGAGCCCAATATTAGTCATCTCAAACTCTTTCGTCATCTTTTTCTTATACTCTTGAAACATGCTTAGATTGCTACCTGTGAAGATCAAGTCATCTACATACAAGCGTATAATCAATGTCACCATAATGGATTTTAATATAGAGTGCATGCTCATATGGACATTTGATGAAGTTTTCTCTCTTGGAGGTACTTATCAATTCGAGTATTCCAAGCTCTTGGAGGTTGTTTCAACCCGTAAAGTGCCTTCTTTAACTTCAAAACATTGTCTTCTTCTTCTTTGACTTCATACCCTTGAGGTTGCTCGATATAAACTTCTTATTCAAGAACTCCATTTAAGAAAGCAGATTTCACATCCATTTGATGTATGTTCCAACTATTTTGAGCTGCTAAAGAGATTATTAGTCTAACAGTTTCTAATTGAGCGACTGGAGCGAATGGCTCATCATAATCAATGCTGGCTCTTTGATTATAGCCTTTTGCCACCAATCTCACTTTGTATCTTTTAACTTCTCTTTTGACTTTTTTCTTTTCTTTGTATATCCACTTCACACCAATCGCCTTGTGTCCTTTTGGAAGTGAAGCTAACTCCCATGTGTCATTCTTCATTATGGCCTTGATTTCTTCGTCCATAGCATTTTTCCAATTCTTCTTTTGCAAAGCCTCTTGGAAGCTCATAGGCTCACAATCCGCAAATAAACAAAAGAGAGTATGATTGTCTTGATTTTCTGTTACCTCATAAATTTCATTAAAATAGTTATCAGTTGCCTTAAATTAAGATTATCAAATTTCAATTAATTGAAATTGCATTAAAATGGTTATCCATTAACTAACATTGACACTATTACATTTCATTCTAGTTTTTGTTCTCATAATTAAACTTAAATTTTTATTTTTTCACAACATTAAATTCCAAAAATTAATTAATAAATTTAATTATTGAAATTTACGGGTCGTTACACTCTACCCCACTTAAAACATTTCGTCCTCGAAAAAGGAAAGAATGGATTAAGGAATTAATATATTTTATTCAAAATATTCAATTTATTACAATTAATTTACATAATTAAGTATTAAATAAAATATATCAATTAATAACCACTTAAATCCTTTATATTGATGTTAATAAAAGTTCGAAAAACATTTTCGCTTTCACAAAAATTTCTAAGTCCAAAATTTACGAAAAATTTCGGCTGAGTCTCCTTTGTACGGAGAGGTCCGGGAGAAATGATAATATCAATAATAAACACACACACACACACACACACACACACACACACACATATATATATATGTCATATTTCAAAATAAAATATCCCAAACCATTGGAAAAACAATATACTATCGCTAGAAAATCGATAATCCGAAGACGTAATTATTTATCGAGCAAACAACGCTTATTTATAAAACAAAAGGCAGTAGCAATTGCTTCCGTAACCTGTATTTCACTTATATAATCCAAAGAAGTTATGACTATGTAAAAGAGAAATATTTAAGTTATTTCAATTAATAACAACTAATTCAACACAACATAACAATAGTCACTTGCAAACAAACCATACATTCATCGCATGCAATCAAAGTAATCAACCATCCATCCATAACAAGCAAAACAAATGGTTTTTTTGGGTTTAGAAATTTCTAATCATATAAAATGATAAATAAACTACTAAGGATATCATATACTCCACAGTCTTAGGTAAAACTTAATTGATTATTTATACATCTTCATACAGTTAGAAGTATCCTTTCACAACCATCCCACAAGCCAAAAATAATCAATAATTTCAAATGTCATGTAAGTTTTTTTTATTTAATCTCCTTTCACATTATTTATTATTCATCCTTATTATTTTTATTTTTCATACAATGTTATTCTTTTTAATTTACATTCATTACTTACAAAGATTCATTTCCCATTTATTTATTCATATAATGCCAAAATTTTCATTTTCATTACTTAACATTCGTTGCTTACATAAGTTATTTCCATTTTAATTATTAGGTTATCAATTATTATGTAACTCTCTTTACAATTTATTTCACCATTAATAGATTATTTCATTTTACATCCATTTCTAAATCATTTCATTTTCTGAAGTTATATTCATTTAATTTATATAGTACTCACCTTTACTACTCATTTTGGTTATAAATGACTTCAAGCACTAACTTAAGTTTGTAATCATTTACTTACAGTATTCACTTTTCTATTAAATTTAATTAGTAGCCTTTCAAATTATTAACTTAAGTTCATAACATTTTATGACGTCGGAATTCTTATTTATAGACACAATTCCATTGAACGCCTTCATTACTTAAGTTTTACTTGTATAGTATTTCATTACCCATCCTTATTAACATTTTAGTGAGTTATGCATATGTCATTTAGAATGTAATTGAATGTTACACAAGTTTATCTTATTCATTTAGTTAACAAATGTTCAATAGTTACATCTTCTAAATTTTCATACCTACAAGTTACAGGTTTTCAATTTATTATATATTTCATTAATCACTTAAGCATCAAATTTCTTATTTTTCTCCTGTTTTTAGAAGTTTCATTCATTCATACTACGCTTATCTTTACGTTCATTGTTACAAAATTTTCTCATTTATACATACAATGCTACTTTCCATTTCTTTACATCCATTTACTTACATGATCACTTTTTCCATTCAATTATTTAAAAAAGTAAATGAATTCATTATTTAAATATTGCATACTTATTATTTTAGTTTACCTCATAATTATTATTAACTTTCATTTCCTTTTAACATCAATATTCATATGTGAAGCATTCATACTTAGATTATTCTTTCCTTTTCTTTTCACTTTTATTTCTTTCCAATATTGTATTCACTTTCACTATTTACTTTAATTATACTTCGCTTCAAACATCACTTAATTTTATAACATTTTTATATATCTTAATTCTTTACTTAGAAACATAATCTCCTTTGAACACTTCATGTCCAATTATTAAATAGTTAAGATTTCATTTCACTACAATAATTGAAGTTTCTAATTTACAGAACTTAAGAACTAAATACCGGGTTGCATTTCAAATCATTTCAAAATAATATATATTTATATCTCTTTTATATATCAAATCCTATTTAGAAATTAAGATTTATTCATCAAACAAATGTGTAGTAAAACTACTACAACGGTCTTCCTACTTTGAATCTTGAAAATGAACGTCGATGATGCATGCACTCATCATCTAAATTATTTCCCAGTGATAGAGAGGGGAGTACAGAATTTATTTCCTTTAAAACATTCCTTTAAAACTCTCTTTCAAATCACATTGAAATATTTGTAACAGAAAATACTTCCAAATTATACTAATATTATATTCCCAACTCTTTCGAAAGAAATTTTCGAATCCTAGAACTTAAGCTCTAAATTTTCAATTTATATTTACTTTATTTGTAAATTGTATTTTACAACTAAGATTTATAAATTCCACTTCCTAACAAACAATTATATCACATTTAATCATATTATTTAAAAAAAATCTTTTATATACAAAATATAATACTAGGTAAAATTATTCATTTACCTATATTCAAAACAATATTGTGTCAGTCTGCCCTATATAGTGTTTAGAAATCCCTATCGGTGCCATAGCATTCCATGTACCGACCAGAATTTATAAATATTAAACAGAACAAATCAACGCAATACAAAAACCTTTTATAACATTAACAAATACGCTCTCTCATATACATAAACTCAACGACTCATTCTAGGATGTTACTATCCTATTCCTAATGAGTCAGACCCTACAAAGCTAAGATTATCGCTAAACCAAAGCTCTGATACCAACTGTAACAACTTACCATTTTGGTTAGTTTAAATCAACGATAAACCACAAAAGTCAGACTCAAACCATTCGAAAGGGAAGATTGTTATGGGATGAATAAAAAAGCAAGGAAAGAAAGAAAACAATATAGAATCTCGCAGCGGAATGACAAAAATATAATAATTAAATAAATATTTCATGAGGCTGTTTACAAATAACATTGATTAAACTTCTATAATACAGATCAAAGTTACATACAACAAGAATAAATAATAAATAAATGCAGCGGAATAACATGATGCAGTGGAGTAAATATAATAAATAATAATATTACAAAATCTTCGTCATCATCCTCTAGAAAGCAGTCTTCGATAAACTGAAAAGCTCGGACTGACCTGAGCGAATTGAAAGACAAAACAGTCGAATCAAAACTAAAATATCTTATGTAAGTTAAATCAACAGTAAATAAATATGAGTGTAATGACGCCGAAGATGTTTACGGGGCTTGAAATCTCCTATCCAGTGTCTAACATGAGTGCAATAACTTAAGAGATGTTCGAGATTACCATCTTCTAAGAATCCGTTAAACCATCTACTATGTAGTATAATATGCTATTATAATAGTGTTTATAGTAAAGTAAAGTATTAAAATAATGTTAAGGCGTTACCCGTATCCCCCTTAACACATTGTTATATATTCTCATAGTCTACATAGTATTATACTTCCTCCGTAAACTGGAGGGCTATCAAAGGGCACTTCATAGGTAATGGTACAAACCAAACACGTAGAAGGCGCGATAGGTCATGTGAACACGACATGCGAGGCAATGATAGGGTAGATATACCAAATGTGGATCCAGACTGGTGGTAACGCATAGCAGCTACTACCTCTCACCTCGGAACACAATCCTATAATCAAAATCAAGGGGTGGCTACCAAATCATCACAAATTCATAATATGGAATCAAAGGTATGTGTCCGATTGGAGGTGCGGCCTCACTTGGCTCGGCGTGGCTTCTGTTTCAGTCACATCTAAGCCAACTCACGCGAGTCAGGGCTATGTAAATACCTTTTACAGAATCGTACACGAAACCATTCGACTTCATTCTGGAGTCTTCATCACGTACACAGTTGTTCAAGTGGTTTTCGATATTGGCAGAGGGTATGACAATATCCGATCCCTGTCTTTTTAACAACCAAACACTTATTTCACACCGGATGGTTCTTTTACATTTCAAAAAAATCAAATTCATATTTAATATCAAAATATCATATTCGATTTCAAACCATATCATTCTCGAAATCATATTCACTTTCAAAACCATATTCACTTTCCAATTATCGATAAGATAGATTAATTAAATCCTCATTATAAAATCATTATATTTACTCAAGTATGTCATTTCACAAAAGAGTGTCAATTTTAAATCCCAACTTAGGTTGTATCATCATCAAGGATTTAAGTACAAATACTTCAACTTCACACAATCCAAAATTTTAGAAAATAGTTTAGATGGTCATAAATAGTTTTAATACTTGTAAAAATAGTTTAAAAGAGTTAAAATACTCTAAAATAGTTTGATTTAAAATAGTTTAAAATAGATTAAATATTTTAAATAGTTACAATAGTTGAAATAGATATAAATTAGATTAAATTAGACTTAAAACGATATAAATAGATATAAAGTAGACGGAATATAATTAAATTATATTAAATTGATTTAAAATAGATTAAATAAATTTAAAATAGATTAAATATATTTAAAATAAATTAAATAGATTTAAAATATTTTAAATAAATTTAATTAGTTTAAAATAGGTAAAATAGATTAAATTGGATTAAATTGATTGTAATAGATTATAATAAATAAAAATAGTCTAAATTGACTAAAATAGTTTAAATTAGTTTAAAATAGATTTCAAATTTATATTCAAACAATTTCAATAACTCAATTTCGATAAAATTCATTTATATTTGACAATTTAACTTTGAAATTCCAATTTAAATCCTTTGAACAATTCCTTTAAACCAATTCCAATTTCAACATTTAAATCTTAGATTTTTAGAATTAATTCAGTTTTATAAATCCAATTTTATTTCAAAATATCATTTAATTGAATTCAAAAATCAAGGATTTAAAATCATTTAATTTAACCAATCCAGTGTCCTTATATAATTTTCTACCCTATGGTCAAGTGGTACAAATATTTATCATTTTAATCCGTAATTATTTAAAAATTATGGATATATATCATTTTGACCCACAATCCCAGAATAAGTTCAAAATCCATAAAATCACTCGGGTTTATCATTTCAACCCATAACGATTTTTCCCTAATCTATAGAACATTCGGATATGTATCATTTCAATCATAGGGATTTTCTAACAATAAACTAAGGGAACTTGCAATGTGATATCAACATATGTAATAACATAACATCCAGTTATCCAATATCAACAATTAAACATTCATCATAATCATCATTCAAATCAACCAATAAAAATCAACAATTAACTGATTATCATTAACAGGTATAAACTGGCAATTAAAATTTGATATTAAATTAAATGACAATTATATTCAATAAGTTTAGATTTAACTGGATCGACGATTTAAATATATCAAACAGTAATCAATCAATTTCTAATCATATCATAAATTCAATTTAACTAACATAAGACAATTTAGTAACGTGAGTGGGTCAAAACACTCACCTTCGATTTGTCGTCGATTTAAAATCCAAAATTAGCAGAAAAATTTAACAGTCTTAGAATGTAGCCAAACCCATTCCAAAATGTCCGGAATTCCGACAAGATTCCAATGGAGAAAACCACGTGTGAATCCAAACTCGTATGCCGAAGTTATTAACGTTAGAAGATTGGAAAATTTCGACTTCGGGTCTTACTTCGAGTCGCCGCCTCAATCACCCGGTGCTTGCTCTGAGTTTTTGCCAAAATAACCCGAGTCCCGGGTCATTTGGCTTCTAACCTAAAGTCGCTGCAAGGTTTTTGCCTCTGTAACTCGAAACGCACCTAGATCCGCCTTGTTTGGCATGGAAATCTCTTTGACCTGAAGTCGTTGCAGGGTTTGCGCCTCTAGAACTCGAAGTGAACCTCTTCCCGATTGGAACTAAACTTGGAGCAAATTTTTATTTTTATTTTTTGAAATTAGGTTTTGAAATTTGGGAATTAGGTTTGATGTTCTGACATTTGAAAAGGAGGAAGAAGATGTATGTACACTGAAAATAAAATGAGAAACAACTACCGTTTATAACAGCCTATATATAGGCAGGGTTGAATCGCAACGATAACAACAATCCAGAAAGCCTGTTTCGTTCCAGAAACGAAAATGGATCATCCAATATATTGAAATATAGGTTTTCGATATTCTTAAACTCAATGGAACAAGTTTCAAGTCCTAATTCCCTTGTATGCATAAGTTAGCTTTCAAAGTCACCTTATTTCAAATTGATTTCAGTTAAATTGATTTCTACGCATTTCGAGCCAGCAAACGACAAGTTTGATAGCTACGAAACTTGAAACCCTAAGAAAATTCACTGTTACGGATCTGATGAAACTGGTTTCGTCGAAATCCGAGACAGTAGCCAAAATTGCTATTTTCACGTTAAATAATTAAATTAAATTTATTGCTATTCAAATTTTATAACTAACAGATTTTTATCACTTTTAACTAACTAGCAATTATAATTTTTCAAAACAAATTTTCCATGTTGAATTCAACTATTAATATTGCGCTAATTATAGCATTCTAATTCCAATTGCAATAAATTCATTAATTATGATTTAAAACCCAATAAATTGATTCATTTTGATTTCAATCTTTTTATTCAATCAGTCATTACTTTATGGACATAGTTAACATTGGTTTTCCATTTATTACATCAATATTCTACAGTTTTCATCTTAATTCATATTAATGCAATATTTACTTAAATTTATTATAATTGATTTACAGTTAAGTTTCAACAGATTAAAGAATGCAATGATAATTAAACCACTGTTACAACTTACAATTTCAAACACAATTCTATGTTTATTGTTAACAAACAAAACTAATAAATTCACATACAGATTAATTATTCTATTTTAATCAATTCCAATTAATTACATACAATTTCACCCTTTAATACAATATTTGATTTATTTACTCATTTACAGTTTATACCCAATTATAACTTTACAGTCATTCCAATTAATTGAGCTTTCATCAAAATAGTTATCAATTGCCTTAAATTAACATTATTAAATTTCAATTAATTGAAATTGCATTAAAATGGTTGTCCATTAACTTACACTCACATTATTACATTTCATTCTAGTTATTATTCTCGTTATTAAGCTTAAATTTTTATTTTTTCACAACATTATATCCCAAAACTTATTTCATTAATAAATTTAATTATCGAAATTTATGAGTCGTTAAACACTGAAAATTATGACTTATTTGATTTTCTACATCTTCAATTTCTTCTCTCTCCTCTCACTATTTTATTTCTTCCTCATTTTTGACTTCATATAAAAATACTCAATCCTAAATCAGAAACAAATCAAAAATTGTTTCTAAATAATTTATTTATCTATCTCATAATTTATTTGTCATGAGAATTTATCAAGTTCTTCGCCTTCTGAAGTCATCTTTTTTATTGCTTTATTAATATTATGTTGTTGTGTTATTTCTACCTATAGCTAGAATAAGGTGTACCATGGATAAATTGTTTATAAGCTACCAAAGACTTAGACTTATTGGATTATCGAGTTCAATTTAAAGGTTAGATCTTTATTTTGTTTAGCTACATGTATTAGCCCCTCATTAGTTTCCTTTCCCACCTTAGCTCAATTTACAAAATAATATTTCCTCATTTGTCCTTCTACATTTCATCTATTAACGAGTTTTTTCCCTTATCAGTCCAAAATCTCAATGAAAAAATAATCAACGATTAAATGTTTATATGGTTTCTTCTCAATTAAACCCTTTTAAAAAATCTAACCCAACAAATTCCAAACCCCGAATAATTAATTCTAAGAAAATCGAGAATATTTTAAACTTAAAACCTAATTGAATTTTTTTTATTATTGACGTAGCTTTCGACTTTCATACAATATTCGTTTAGGTAAAGATTTGATGGTCAAAATTATAGATAAGTTTTCACTTCAACTATCAAGAATTGGGAAGAAAGAAAACCTGAAGTATGAAATAAATAACAAAATAAATTAAAAGGAGAAAGGGGATAAGATCAGTATAAATTAGGGTGATTCCGACAAGGCAAAAGGTATGATTTTTTAATTCTTTCAAAATGAAGGTTTCAGAAGGGGCTAACTTTGGATGTTTATTTGCTTTCGAATAGGGCTTCATTCGAAGGGGTTTAAAGGGCCGTTTTAGCCATTTTTCCTTAAGTAAAATTTTGTTAATTTGAAGGGGTTACTTCGAAGGGTTATATCATAAAATACTTATCTTTGTTTGAATATGTAAGGAGGATCTTTATATAAATTGGATGTAAATAAACCTTGGGGACACGGAGGTGCGTTTAATGTTTTCGGTATATAGTTTGGGGTTACAAACAAAAATATGCTTTCGAAAGTATACATTGGAGCTATCAATGAGTCTATATTTAATTTAAAACAATTGGGGCTACCAATGGGAATAGGTTAAACATGTGGTATACTTGGGGAAAATAAATAATCATGGGGATCATGAATATTTATACATAATCTTAGGTATCATAATATTTTAATTGGCCAAGTGTTGGATTCTTGGTTAACCTAGGAAACCCATGGTATGTGCAGTGGATGACCCATATAAAATTTCTAAAGTAAAGAATGTTTTGCCAGAGGTGGTTAGCCTCGGGATTTGGCACCCAAGGGTTCATAGTCATCCTATGAAAACTATGGATTGTGCGGTGGATAGCCCACGCCAACTTTTATGAAACAATGTATGATGGATAATCTGCATTTATTTTAAAGAATTTAGGATGGATAATCCTATTAAATTATGACGGATAGTCATTTTAAAGATTTTAGAGGGGAACTCTAATAAATTGATTTTAGATAGGAAATCTAAAATATATTGCTTTTAGATGGGCTTTTTAATAAATTGGTGGATGGGATATCCGATGTATATGATTTATGGCTTTATTTTATATTATGTTAAGACTAATCATTTTGGGTGCAGGAGCATAGTAAATGATTTGCATGTTTTTTTGTGATACTAGTGAGGGGAAAACCTGTTCCACTAAGCGGCATGGTCTCACTAGATATCTAAGATGATATGGGATTATTCATACCAAACCTGTTGTCTGACTCGAAGTTTATATTTCTCCACAAACTCTTGGGTACTCAAATTTAATTTGAGCAGTCCAAGATTGAAATAATTTCAGGTTTTTGACGAATAAGCTTCCGGTAACGTGTAGGAGGCAGGGTTTGCTATATAGAAGCTATTTTGTGTATTCCACTGTGATGTACTAAGAACATTAAAGTTCATATTTGTTAGTTCTCTGATCATCATAAGGGGACATCTACATATGTTGCTCTTATCATATTTTGTACATATATATGTGATCTGAACGTGGTTAAAGTCTGCGATTATGTTATTAAATCTAAAATGTAATTTGCATGAAATGAGAAATTATGTTTATTGGAAGTTTAATTTTTTTTCATATTCATGTGTTCCTGTGTATCAATATTAATAATTCCGCATTCGATTACCAAGAAATAACAACTACGGATGACTGTAGCGTCAGTATCGGTTAGTTTTGGGCTTCGAAAGGCGGGATGTTACAAGTTGCTATCGAAGCATGGTTTATGTACTTAAAAGGAATTTGAACCTTAAAAGATTTTTAAAGCATAATGAATTTAAAATGTAGTTGGGCTTGGGTAAGCATTATAGTAACGCTTTGCTATAAATGCCTAAGTATGTATTCCCCACTCTCTTAATCCGTTCTTCTGTATCTTACATAGATTGGATTTCATGTAGTAGGGAAGTAAGATATGGAGGCAGGAAACGGAAGAGTGAATAAAGGTGGAAGATGCACTGCAACCAGTGGAAATGTTCGCCACAATACTAGGAGCAACCAGGGTCGACAGGCTAATGCAAACCCAGATGAAAATGCCAACGTTGGTGCTGAGATCTCGCACGTTAATATGGGAATAATGTATCAGTTATTCATGAATATGATGAAAGATAGAGCAGCTGCAGGAGTGGTTATAGGGAATACAGGAGGGGTTGCCCTAGTTGGCAATAATTATGCCAACTGAGCAAGGATTATGCTAATCTTGGAGGGAAGCCTTTTCTGGGAACCGAGGATGCAGTAGGAGTGGAGAATCGCCTATTGCATCATGAGAGGATATTTGCATATCTCGGCTTGACGGATATGAAAAAGAGAAAACTTGCTTCGAGGCAATTGTAGGGAACGACATTGTTTTGGGGGAATGGAGTTACCATGGGAGAACCAAAGGAAGACCTAACTTAGGCTGAATTTTGAAAGGGTTTCGAAGAAAGATTTCTGTCAGAGGTTACCAAGTCATCATTGCTCAGGAAGTTTGCAGAGACAGTTCGAGGGATAAATCGATGATTGAGTATGCTACGGAATTTGACGAGCTAGCCAGTTACAGACATGCTACTTTTATACTATCATTCAAAGGAATGATAAGTTTATCAAAGGGTTGAATTCTGAGATCGCCAGAGCAACCATACCAAACTTCCGGGATCCGTGTGATATTGTTGTTGAGATGGCTATTCGGAATGAAGAGATGCTTTCTACTTTTGAAAAAGGGAAAAAAAGCCTAGGTTCATAATTTTCAGGTTAAGAAGTAGAAGTTCTTCAAGAAGAAAGGAACCCAGTCGGGGGCAGCAACAAAGAAGAGGCATATATTGTCTGCTACAAGTGTGACAAAAAGGGGCACTATGCTAATGAGCGTCACTCGGATGATGGAAGAGCAGTTGCGGTGAGGCTGAATGTGAAGTGCTACAATTGTGGCCAGATGGGGCAATACTAGGACAAGTGTGCCGAGGCTGCTAAGGCTGGAAAAGGAATGGTCTTTGCATTGGAACCATCATCCTCTAGACCAACGGTTGCTGAGAAAGGAAAAGCTGTGATGGAAGGTATGCTTATGATTCATAGTACTCTATTTAGGACACTATTTGATACCAGTGCACCACACTCATTTATATCTGAGTATTTGGTAGATTGCTTATGTCTAGGACCTTTATACCTTATTACTCCTTTAAGGGTTGCAAATCCTATAGGAGGGTATGCAACTCTGAGAATGAGACATGACAAGTCAGAACTTGATTTGTTAAGTCATATGTTTGCATGCAGTTTATATGTTACAGATTTCGTGGATTTTGGTATCATATTGGTATGGATTGGTTCGATAGATATGATGCTAGGATATTTTGCCAGGAGGGGGAAATATCATTGAAGCACCCTAATAAGCGTAACCGAGTTATTTACTCAGTAAGGAGTTCGGATGGAAATGATTATGTGTTATTGGGTGCAATAGGAACAGAAGCAGAGTTGAAGCATATTTATGTTGCAAGAGAGTCTGCGGATGTGTTTGAACTACTTTCGGGCTTGCCACTGAAAAGAACGATCGAGTTTTGGACAGATCTCATACCAGGAGTTGAAACCGTAAGTAGACTACCTAGTAGGATGTCACCAACTGAGATGAAGGAATTGAACGTGTAGCTAGTGGAATTGGAAGGAACGAATTTCATCCGACCATGTAGTTCTTCTTGGGGAGTGGTTGCGATATTCGTGAAGAAGCCAGATAGGTCGTTAAGGATTTGTATCAACTATCATATGCGCACGAGAGGATGATTAAGAATAGGTATCCTTTCCCAAGAATTAATGACTTATTCGATCAGTTGAGTGGAGCCAAAATGTTACCCAGCTGGATTCTGTGACGGGTTTCCATCAGCTAAGATTGGCAGAGGACAATGTCCTTTGACGGTGTTTAGGACCAGATATGGGTCTTATGAATGGTCGGTTATGCTATTCGGGCTTACGAATGCGCCAGCTTTCTTCGTGGATTTGATGAATCGGGTTTTCCAAGAGCACTTGAATAGGTTTGTGTTGATTTTTATTCATGACATTTTTGTATCTTCTAAGAACGAGAATGATCATGTAGATCTTCTTAAAATAGTGTTGGAAACGGTAAGTCAACATAACCTGAAAGCGAACTTCTCAAAGCGTCATTTGTAGAAGAACGAAGTGAAGTTCTTTGGTTATATACTTTTCGAGGAAGGTTTAGCAGTTGATCCAGATATGATTGAAATTGTTAACCATTGGAAGGGCCAGAGACGGTAAGTGAGATTAGAAGTTTCCTTGGACCTGTAGGATACTACCGAAGGTTCGTTAAGGATTTCTCAAAAATAACGGCATCCTTGACCATGCTAACCAGGAAGGACGTGAAGTTCGTTTGGTCTGACAAATGTGAAGAGGCATTCCTTAAGTTGAAACATTTGTTAACCAATGCTCCCATGTTAGTAGTTCCAGATGGGTATCAGGGTTTGGTAGTTTACACCGATGCATATGGTACTGGGTTAGGTGTTATTGTAATGACCCGCCCTTCTCGACCCTCAAAAATCGACACAAATTACTCCACAGTATAATATGCCGACGATCGAACGCCGGAAAAGATAGATTGTTGAGGAAAAAGAAAGGAGATAGAAGAAAGAAAGAATTAAACAATATCAGAATCTCACAGTTGCAGCGGAATAAACTATAATAGTAAATAATAAATCTTTACACAAAATGAAACTATATCTGTTTTATACATCATATCATCAGAGTATCTCATACAACAATATTACCAATCAGACATTACCATACAATCATAGCAGCGGATATATATATATACAAATACGGATAATACGTCTCGGACTCAAGCTCCTCTCCTGCTCCATAGCATCCTGTCCTGAACATATAATACTCGGTCTGACCCGAGCATTATAATGAAATACACCCGAGTCAGTCTGGAATACCAACTGATAATAATACACCCAAATTGATTATTAAAGTTTCAAAAATCCTTTGAAAACAAAAGCATCTCGTAAGACCACGCCACAAATAAACATGTCGGGTTTTTACCTTAAGATAGCTAAATCACTTTTTATAGAAATCCTCTGATATTATAATAGGTTCTATCCACAAATACTTATAAAATAGCCAAAATTGTTACATCTATTGAATTCCAACTACTAGCCACAGAGTGGGTAATACAAACAAAACTCGTACAAGGCTCGTAGGGAGAATGGATTTCCAACAATGACTAGGCACTGGGGTACCACCTGTCACAGTACGGGGCCTAGATCACCATACCGAGGACCACGCCCGATCCCCTGCGACACAAGGCCGGACCCATCCCTTACTGGACAGTTCCGAATAAGATCACCCCACGGTTGGGATCAGCAACCGCCCACTAAGCCGAAATAAAAAGGGACATCTAGACAGGGATGACCTTACTCTCAAGTGGGGGCTACCCACGAAGCCTTGCTGCATATCCCCTGATTTTCAGTCATTCCCATTTGATGAGGCTTGAGGCTAAGCGTTACCTTTTAGAACGTTTCACTTGGAATGCCCATCTCCCACCTGATGATGTTCCGAAAGCATTCGTCCATACAAGTCCGTCTCGGGTTCGAACGAACCGAAGGCACTACTCCTACTACATCCATTTTGAAAATATCCTCAGGATTAGTGGCGACTAGCCCTTGCACTTCACTGCTTCATCTTTGACTCCGAACACGTTTTTCAAACGAAACGTACAAACCGGATCGAAGTGGTTTCGAGAAATAAATCTCGATCCCGGTCTCTTCGAAACGATCAACGCATTTGTCCAATATTGATAGTCGGTGATTTAACTATCAATTAACATTCACAAACATCCATCACACAATAAATAATTTTCCATATTATTTTTTTGCCTCAAATATCTTTCAAGATATATTTCCAAATTTCAAAACTCGTTTGAAAATAATTTCCCAAAGTTCTTCCTTTACAAGGTAAATCCTTTACCATTTATTCCCATTGGAAATAACCAAGTTCAAAACAATTTAGAATTAAAACAATTGAAACACTTTATTCTGAAATATATTTTAAAATATGGAAATTTACTACTAATTATTACTCAAAAGTAAAATTTCAAATATGTAAAGTAAAACCATTTATTAGGATATAAATCTTGATTGTAAATAAGGGTTTAGTTTAAACTAAACTTATAAGTAGAGTTTTAAAAAAAGTTAATACTACTTTCAATAACTTAGGTCAAAACTAGCCTTTTTAAACAAATCCATTTGTAAAAATAATTACTAAGGTATTCATAAAAATTTACTATTGCTAATTTATTAATAGTTACTTTAAAATAAAAAAAATCAACACTCTTTTATACAAGTTTGAACTTTAAACTTTCTTTTATTAAAATCTGTTTAAAACTCAAACTCGGTTTTCCAAGGAAACTCACTCCCATTCAAACAACCCAGAAAATCTTTCTTATAAATTCTGTCGATTTATTTCAATTCAGATTTTTGTTTTAATAACATAAATTTCCTTCCTAGGTTTTCCAAATAAACTCCTTTGGAGTTTAAACACAATTTCCATTCCCGAAAATTCACTTTCAAAATTCGGATTTACAAATCTTTTAAATAAAACTTGTGAGAATTTATTAAAGGAAAATAATACTTACAAATTTCCTAAATAAAATCCCAATGGTAAAAATGCATTTCAAAATATTTTATTTACATTTTAAACTGCTAATTTATATTTGGAAAGCCTCATTGAAAATATACTTTAATTTCCTGGAAACATCACTAAATAATCACATCGTTATTTTATAACCATTTATAATTTCTATTGAATTTATCTCTAAATATTTTTACTTTCACATTTATCAACTGATAACTTTTCTCTTCGTTTATCATTTCAAATTTTACCAATTTCCAAATTCATCCCAAACAGATTTCAATTTAATTCTTTTAAATTCTTTATTTAACAATATCCTTTATTTCCTAAAAATCCAATTTATCCATTTATAATTAAATTCTGGATTTATAATTTATCCAACAATATCCCAATATAATTTAATTTCAGATTTATCAATCATAACGTATAAACAGATTCCATTATCAATTATAAAAATAATTTCTACATCGTGAGGAATCCAGTTAGATCCCTCCAACCTGTTTGCCCTGCATCACAAATATTAGCACATCATGTATATAAATATCAATCCAGACTGACAACAACAATTATATTCAACCAATCACGTGAATATTTAAATATTTACTATTTAAATTAGCTAGCATCCACATGTGAGTGAGAATAACTCACCTTGGGTTTCGGCGAGCGTTCGAAATATAATTAAACCGAACGACGTTCGATTTAACTCAAATTTCTACTTGCCCGGAATGACTCCCGAACTGTATCATTGCGAAGTACGCATCTCTGCGATTCCGGCGCCGCAAATTTCGTCAAATTCTGATTACATATGAAATAGATATGAATTTTATAAGTTTTGCGCTTTAATTAAAAACAATCCCTTTTTATTATTAAATAATATTATACCAAACAACATCAGCCGTCCATTCCAGAGAAGAAATCACGTTCGCATACACTCTCCTCCCTCATCACGCACCCAGGCCAGCAAAAGAACCCATCATCGTCGATTAGGGTTTCGAAATCGCGCCTCCAACGTCGCATTCAACTCGATCGGGGACCACTGCACGAATGGCCATCGAAAGCTCCACCAACGCCTTCGACCTTGATGAACTTGAACTCCCCACAGTCACACAAATAGCGTGCGAATGTATGATGAACGGAGGTCAAAAACTTTGCCATTAACAAAACATAAGCTATCACGACCGTTAGATCTCAAGATCTCTTCGAGCTCGTCGACTTCCCAGTTGAAAGGTTTGGCAAATAATGAGTGGATTAGGAGATTTTGGAGGAAGAAGGATAATCGTTTTCGGCCATGGAATATAATAGAGGCAGCGACTGCTAAAGAACTAGGGTTTTCGGCCCTGTAAACGCATATATATATATATATATATATATATATATATATATATATATATATATATATATATATATATATACGCGTAAACCCATTATTTTATTATTTTATTCACTTAAGGCAACTTTTTCAAACGAACTCCGAACAACGCGTGCCGACAGGCTTTCCTAGGGTTTTTCCACATTTCGGACACAATGGAACATGTTTCGTAAGCTAATTTGGTCATATGCGTGAATTACGGAAAGAAACGATCAATTTTAAATTAAACCGATTAAAACGATTTCGACACGTTTCAAGCTGCCACGGTCACACGACAACTCCGATTGTTACGAAAATTGAAATCCGATAATAACTAGCTATGACGGATCAAATGGAACTGGTTTCTTCGAATTTCGAGACTGTGTCCCAGAAGGCTAATTTAACTCGGCGATTAAATCGAGCTATTTTCACAATCGTCGAAATCATCTAAAATTTTACTTTTTAAAACTTTATTAACTCAATTATAACTCGTATGAAATTTATATTCACATTAGAAATCATTCCGATTCGGTTTAAATCAAAATTTGAATATTTGCATTATTATATTATTAAATTCCATTATTAATTTAACATAAATTTCCCAAGAATAACTTATTAACTTTTAAATCCACCTAATAATCCAACAACAGATTTAATGATCAAATAGACTTAAAATAAATTTTAGAACCCATTTCCATATCTATTTACCTCCATATTCACAATTTATCCCGATTCAATATTTAATTGTTATTATTTAAATTCCAATTGGATTACCATATTTGGAATTATACGTAATTCATTAATTCCACCCAATTCTTTTTATTTTAAAACTAATTTAAAATCTACATTGAACATTTAAAATGAATTAAATGTTCAAAATTCAATGTCCGAAATTCCGGGATGTTACATTCCTCCCCCCTTACAAAAATTTCGTCCCTAAAATTTGCAAAGGTAGAACATACTCTCAAACTCATTTACTTACCCAATTTGCTTAGTTAAAAGCTTATATACTCTTCCTAAAATCCCTTTAGCTCAAACCCAAACTCATTTGCTTCATTTACTCTAAATCTTTAATTTTACTATTTGCTTTCAAAATTCAATTTCTTAGCAAATCAAAATCCCAAAAATTTTCTAACTCCCAAAATTTCCGAAAATTTTTGACAGAGTCTACCCTGCACGGAGGAGCTTTCGCAATACAGATATATATATATACATCGACCCACACGGTCGGAAACCAAAATATATCACAATATATATATATATATATATCATTTCCCAATTATATTTGCGTAGGCGTACCTTTTTAGCAAATTTTTAAAGCGAGCGGCTAATATATAATGCATATACGCCCTCCAACTCTATCGATCGCCTTCCGTACCCGTACTTACTCAACAAACTCATCAGTTTTTAAAGATATGAACATTTTAACAACATTTCCAATATAAATGTAAGCCAACATATCCATTTACATTCCAAACAACACTTTGCATAATTTCATAAGTAAATCATATTCTAAAGCATATACAAAGTTCCTTTTTTTAATGCCAAACTCCAAGTTATTTCACACAAAGGATTTTATATACAAGTTTTGCTATGTTCCATTCATATTCTACCCCATTTCCAAATTGATTTCCTAATCAATTTCCTTTTTAATTTGATATATTTGCACTTCTATTACAATTCACTTACATTTACACTCAAATCCATTTATTAAGATTTTAGCCCATTCTACTTTCATCCAAACTAACTTCATTTTATTTCACTTGAATGATTTACATTCAAGTTTACTATATACCATTCATATTTATTACAACTAATTCATTTCCATTTCAATATGATTAACATATGCCTTACTTACATTTTTTTTATTTTAACTTACATTCCCGATTTGATTAACAATTAGATTTTATCTTAAACGTGAAACATTTGCATTTATTTTATGATCCATTTCCATTCATATGCAAAATCACTTAATAACATTTCATTCCATTCCAATTAATTCAAAACCGATTCAGTTGCTGTTTAAACAACTCAATTCTGAATACATGCAAATACTCATGTCATTCAAGCAAAAATAATCACCACTTAAGCTCATAACCGTTAAAATTAATTCTAGTTTAATTTATATTAATTTTATTCAATTTTGATGGTTCACAATCCAAGCATTCTTGCTTTATCACATTTATTGAAGTAAATCTCCAATTTTATATTTCCAATTCATTATCCATATAGGTTTATATTAATATCATTCAATTCTGGTTTATACACAACTCATACGTTCTTATTTCATCTCAAAAATTAATTAAAAGTCTTTTTCACTCTCATTTCAATTTATTAATCTCAACAAACTCCAATTCTCATTCTCCAATTTATTTTCGAATTTATTTTATTAATAACAGGGCCCCTTCACATTATTTCACCCACTAGTATTTATTTACAATTCAAGCCATCACTATTATAATCTATTTCCATTATTCATTCACACTTTCAATATTTATTACCATAAATTTAAATCCCTTGCCACAATTGGATTTTTATTTACTTTCCAAATTTTGACCAAACTATCAAAATTCTATTCATACCAATACAAATTCCATTTAATTTAGCTTACACTAAATTCATTCTCAAACAATTCCTTTGAATTTAGTTGAGTTAAAACTTTATTCACACAATATCATTCTTACTTCTCTAAATTAAATTTCCTTTCAATTTAATCCTTTTCCAATTCTAATTCAAGTTCGACCAAATTTAGTTAGCCATCTTGGATTTATACCATTTCCTTTACTATCTTAAATAAGAATTAAATTCTATTCATTTCTATTCATAACATAATTGAATCTGTTTTTAATTAAATCCAAATCCATCTCAATTCCATTCAATTGAAGTTAAATTCAATTCAATTTTAAATTTTTCATATACAAGTTCAAACCTTATTACTGACTTAAGTTCATTCACATCTTTTATAATTTATATTTTCTTTTTATAATTTATATTTTCTTCACCTCAATTCAATTCTCATTTCATTCAAGATTAGATTTGAATTCTCCATACCATTCAACTATTTCCCATTTGTGATTATAATTTCATTTTCTATTTATAAGTTCACCCAATTATTTACTTCAAAGTTTATATTGCTCATTTTAATTCATTTACATCTTATAATCACAATTCCAAATTCTATATATATGTGTATCACTGAATTCTTAAGGATACAAATTTTCCCTCACCTTAATCCTTTGCAAATTTTAAATCCACAATTCCAAACCATAAGCATAACACTTAATAGCTCATGGTTAAAATTCCTTACACAATGACCCACAAATACATTTTACATTTTAATTTAATCCAAATCAATCTAATTCTAAGTCCAATTAATTTAACTTATCCAAGTTAAATTCAAATTTTCTATTCACTTCATCATACTTCATTCACTTCCAATTTACTCAGGTCAAATTTTAATTCCAAGATTAAAACTTTCATTTCCTTTTTATTAGCATCAACTTTACCAAAATAAGTTCATTAGTTGATTCATTTTAACTTTACACACCATTTAAATGGAATATTCCCGAAATCAATTACCCGGTTTTATTCCCAAACCATTTTGAAATAATAATCAATTCATACTCATTTGGTATATCAATCAAATCTCCAGATTTTCCAAAACAACTGGCATACCCAACAAATCCAAACAATATCATAACCAACCATTTTGGTAGCAATCCATCACTTTAGAAACTCGAAAATGAATTCTAATGATGTGGCCAACATCATCAGGATTATTTTCCAGCGACTGAAGTGAGTTTAATGCTTCCTTACTTTCCCAAATTCATTTCAAAACAGTTTCCATTCAAAAATACTTCCCAAATCAATTCTCTGTCATTGCCTTCAACACCTTGGAAAACATCTTAACATTCCAAAGATTTTAAATTTCTAATCTTTGTTTTCAATACATTTAAAATCCTTTCCAGAACTTCCGAGGTTTAAATTCTGGTTTAGTTTAAATTTAGTTATTCTCTTTTGTATAATTTATACTCATGGAATTTATATGTTATATTCATTTCAAATTTAGGTTTAATTTTAGATTCTTATTTGATTATAGTATTAACAACCAACCATACAAATATATATAATAATCTCAGAAATTATTCCTTTTATATCCAAATATAATTTTGGGTAAAATAATTTCATTTACCCACTTTAAAAACAATACTATGTCGATTTATCTTGTTTAAGAGTTTAGAAATCCCTATCTCCATGGTTGTACTTCCCGTGCCGACCAGAATTCATAAACACTCAACCGATAAGTCAACACGGTATAAAAACAATTTTTATGTGCACTAACAAGTACGCTCTCATATCAATTAATACGCTCAACTCATTATAGAGTGCTATTGACTCTGTTTAATGAGTAATTTTCCCACCAAAGCCAAGGTTGTCGCCAACCTAAGCTCTGATACCAAGTGTAACGACCCGCCCTTCTCGACCCTCGAAAATCGACAAAAAATACTCCACAGTATAATATGCCGACGATCGAACGCCGGAAAAGACAGATTGTTGAGGAAAAAGAAAGAAGATAGAAGAAAGAAAGAATTAAACAATATCAGAATCTCACAATCGCAGCGGAATAAACTATAATAATAAATAATAAATCTTTACACAAAATGAAACTATATCTTTTTTATACATCATATCAACAGAGTATCTCATACAACAATATTACCAATCAGACATTACCATACAATCAGAACAACGGATATATATATACAAATACGGATAATACGTCTCGGACTCCAGCTCCTCTCCTGCTCCATAGCATCCTGTCCTGAACATATAATACTCGGTCTGACCTGAGCATTATAATGTAATAACACCCGAGTCGGTCTGAAATACCAGCTGATAATAATGCACCCAAATTGATTATTAAAGTTTCAAAAATCCTTTGAAAACAAAAGCATCTCGTAAGACCACGCCACAAATAAACATGTCGGGTTTTTACCTTACGATAGCTAAATCACTTTTTATAGAAATCCTCTGATATTATAATAGGGTCTATTCACAAATACTTATAAAATAGCCGAAATTGTTACATCTATTAAATTCCAGCTACTAGCCATAGAGTGGGTAACACAAACAAAACTCGTACAAGGCTCGTAGGGAGAATGGATTTCCAACAATGACTAGGCACTGGGGTACCACCTGTCACAGTACGGGGCCTAGATCACCATACCGAGGACCACGCCCGATCCCCTGCAACACAAGGCCGGACCCATCCCTTACTGGACAGTTCCGAATAAGATCACCCCACGGTTGGGATCAGCAGCCGCCAACTAAGCCGAAATAAAAGGGGAGATCTTGACAGGGATGACCTTACTCTCAAGTGGGGGCTACCCACGAAGCCTTGCTGCATATCCCCTGATTTTCAGTCATTCCCATTTGATGAGGCTTGAGGCTAAGCGTTACCTTTTAGAACGTTTCACTTGGAATGCCCATCGCCCACCTGGCGATGTTTCGAAAGCATTCGTCCATACAAGTCAGTCCCGGGTTCGAACGGAACCGAAGGCACTACTGCTACTACATCCATTTTGGAAATATCCTCAGGATTAGTAGCGACTAGCCCTTGCACTTCACTGCTCCATCTTCGACTCCGAACACGTTTTTCAAACGAAACATATAAACCAGATCGAAGTGGTTTTCGAGAAATAAATCTCGATCCTGGTCTCTACGAAACGATCAACGCATTTGTCCAATATTGATAGTCGGTGATTTAACTATCAATTAACATTCACAAACATCCATCACACAATAAATAATTTTCCACATTATTTATTTACCTCAAATATCTTCAAGATATATTTCCAAATTTCAAAACTCATTTGAAAACAATTTCCCAAAGTTCTTCCTTTACAAGGTAAATCCTTTACCATTTATTCCCATTGGAAATAACCAAGTTCAAAACAATTTAGAATTAAAACAATTGAAACACTTTATTCTGAAATATATTTTAAAATATGGAAATTTACTACTAATTATTACTCAAAAGTAAAATTTCAAATATGTAAAGTAAAACCATTTCTTATGATATAAATCTTGATTGTAAATAAGGGTTTAGTTTAAAATAAACTTATAAGTAGAGTTTAAAAAAAAATTTAATACTACTTTCAATAAATTAGGTCAAAACTAGCCTTTTTAAACAAATCCATTTGCAAAAATAATTACTAAGGTATTCATAAAAATTTACTATTGCTAATTTATTAATAGTTACTTTAAAATAAAAAATTTCAACACTCTTTTATACAAGTTTGAACTTTAAACTTTCTTTTATTAAAATCTGTTTAAAACTCGAACTCGGTTTTCCAGGGAAACTCACTCCCATTCAAACAACCCAGAAAATCTTTCTTATAAATTCTGTCGATTTATTACAATTCAGATTTTTGTTTTAATAACATAAATTTCCTTCCCAGGTTTTCAAAATAAACTCCTTCGGAGTTCAAACACAATTTCCGTTCTCGGAAATTCACTTTCGAAATTCGGAGTTACAAATCTTTTAAATAAACTTGTGAGAATTTATTAAAGGAAAATAATACTTACAAATTTCCTAAATAAAATCCCAATGGTAAAAATGCATTTCAAAATATTTTATTTACATTTTAAACTGCTAATTTATATTTGGAAAGCCTCATTGAAAATATACTTTAATTTCCTAGAAACATCACCAAATAATCCCATCGTTATTTTATAACCATTTATAATTTCTATCGAATTTATCTCCAAATATTTTTACTTTCACATTTATCAACTGATAACTTTTCTCTTCGTTTATCATTCCAAATTTTACCAATTTCCAAATTCATCCCAAACAGATTTCAATTTAATTCTTTTAAATTCTTTATTTAACAATATCCTTTATTTCCTAAAAATCTAATTTATCCATTTATAATTAAATTCTGGATTTATAATTTATCCAACAATATCCCAATACAATTTAATTTCAGATTTATCAATCATAACGTATAAACAGATTGCATTATCAATTATAAAAATAATTTCTACATCGTGAGGAATCCAGTTGGATCCCTCCAACCTGTTTGCCCTACATCACAAATATTAGCACATCATGTATATAAATATCAATCCAGACTGATAACAACAATTATATTCAACCAATCACACAGATATTTAAATATTTACTATTTAAATTAGCTAGCATCCAGATGTGAGTGAGAATAACTCACCTTGGGTTTCGGCGAGCGTTCGAAATTTAAATTAAACCGAACGACGTTCGATTTAACTCAAATTTCTACTTGGCCGGAATGACTTTCGAACTGCACCATTGCATAGTACGCATCTCTGCGATTCCGGTGCCGCAAATTTCGTCAAATTCTGATTACATATGAAATAGATATGAATTTTATAAGTTTTGCGCTTTAATTTAAAACAATCCCTTTTTATTATTAAATAAAATTATACCAAACAACATAAGCCGTCCATTCCAGAGAAGAAATCACGTTCGCATACACTCTCCTCCCTCATCACGCACCCAGGCCGGCAAATGACCCATCATCGTCGATTAGGGTTTCGAAATCGCGCCTCCAACGTCGCATTCAACTCGATCGGGGACCACCGCACGAACGACCATCGAAAGCTCCACCAACGCCTTCGACCCGGATGAACTCGAACTCCCCACAGTCATGCAAATAGTGTGCGAACGTATGACGAACGGAGGTCAAAAACTTTGCCATTAACAAACCATAAGCTATCACGACCGTTAGATCTCAAGATCTCTTCGAGCTCGTCGACTTCCCAGTTGTAAGGTTTGGCAAATAATGAGTGGATTAGGAGATTTTGGAGAAAGAAGGATAATCATTTTCGGCCATGGAATATAATAGAGGCAGCGGCTGCTAAAGAACTAGGGTTTCCGGCCCCGTAAACGCATATATATACGCGTAAACCCATTATTTTATTATTTTATTCACTTAAAGCAACTTTTTCAAACGAACTCCAAACAACGCGTACCGACAGGCGTTCCTAAGGTTTTTCCGCATTTCGAACACAATGGAACATGTTTCGTAAGCTAATTTGGTCATACGCGCGAATTACGAAAAGAAACGATCAATTTTAAATTAAACCGATTAAAATGATTTCGGTGCGTTTCAAGCTGCCACGGTCGCACGACAACTCCGATTGTTACGAAAATTAAAATCCGATAATAACTAGCTATGACGGATCCAATGGAACTGGTTTTATCGAATTTCAAGACTGTGCCCCGAAAGGCTAATTTAACTCGACGATTAAATCGAGGGATTTTCACAATCGTCGAAATCATCTAAAATTTTACTTTTTAAAACTTTATTAACTCAATTATAACTCGTATGAAATTTATATTCACATTAGAAATCCTTCCGATTCGGTTTAAATCAAAATTTGAATATTTGCATTATTATATTATTAAATTCCATTATTAATTTAACATAAATTTCCCAAGAATAACTTATTACCTTTTAAATCCACCTAATAATCCAACAACACTTTTAATGACCAAATAGACTTAAAATAAATTTTAGAACCCATTTCCATATCTATTTACCTCCACATTCACAATTTATCCCGATTCAATATTTAATTATTAATATTATTTAAATTCCAATTGGATTACCATATTTGGAATTATACGTAATTCATTAATTCCACCCAATTCTTTTTATTTTAAAACTAATTCAAAATCTACATTGAACATTTAAAATGAATTAAATGTTCAAAATTCAATGCCCGAAATTCCGGGATGTTACAGTTGTGCTAATGCAGAATGGGAAGATTGTTGCCTATGCTTCTAGACAACTTAGACTGCATGAAGTGAGATGCCCTACTCATGATTTTGAGTTGGCAGTGATAATCTTCGCATTGAAGGTGTGGAGGCATTATCTTTTGGGAGGAAGGTTTGATCTATTCATGGATCATAAGTCTCTACGGTATTTATTCTCCCAGAAGGAGATGAACATGAGACATTTGAGATGGTTGGAGTTTACTGTAGCTTATGATTTTAGCATCGCTTATACACTGAGAAAAGGAAATAAAGTGGCAGATGCGCTTAGCAGGAAACATCATAATGTGGTGTTAGCTATGTTGGCAGAATGGAAAGATTTAGAAGCACAGGATACTTGCAGTGTGCAGTTGAGGTTGACTGCTAGATCTAGTTGGAATATGGCCATGATGTCTTGTTTGGATATTCGACCAGTTCTGATCGAACGATTGCTTCTATGAAGAAAGAGGATCTAGTGTTAGCCAAGAGGACTAGAAGGTTGGAAGCTAGAACCGAGATTGATGATTTAAAGGATTTATTCTTGACCGTAGGGGTTGGTTGAGAAAGAAAAAATGGTTATGTGTTCCGAATGTTGGAGACCTTAGGAAGGAAGCTCTTAGGGAATTTCATCATCGAAGTTTACGATTCGTCCTAGAGGAACCCAGATGTATCAGGATACGAAGAGAAGTTTCTTCTGGGAGGGAATGAGGAGGGATGTTGGCTTATGGGTAAAACAGTGTTTGAATTGTCAGCAAGTAAACGCCAAACATCAGAAGCCTAGTGGTTTGCTTCAACTTTTGGATGTTCCAGTTTGGAAGTGGGACTCGATATCCATGGATTTTATTAACGGGTTTCCAAGGTCAAACCGGGGTAATGAAAGTATATGTGTCACGGTGGATAGATTGACCAAGAGTGCCCATTTCATTCTGGTAAGGTCAACCAGAATGATACTTGTTTTGGCTAAGTTATTTCTAAAGAACATTGTTAGACTACATGGAATTCATAGTAGTATCGTCAGTGATAGAAATTTTTGTTTACTAGCGAGTTCTGGAAGCACCTACAGGTGTTAGGCACTAAGATCAAGATAAGTACCGCATATCATCCTCAGACGGATGGGTGGATAGAGAGAGTCAACAAGGTACTGGAAGATCTGTTGAGAGCTTATGTGCTGGATTTTAGTGGTTCTTGGGAAGATTACTTGCACTTGGTGGAGCTTTCCTATAATAATAGTTATCAGACTACTAAAGGAATGGCGCCTTTAGAAACAATGTATGGAAGGCCATGTAAATAACCAGCATGCTGGTTAGAGGCCGAAGACAGATTGGTCCTTGGTCTAGATTTGGTGAGAGAGGCGATAGAAAAGATCGAGCTGAAACGGGAAAAAAATGAAGGAAGCTTAGTCTAGGCATGAGAGTTATGTAGAAAAGAGGCGTTAGCACCCAGAGTTCTCAATTGGAGATGGAATTTTCATTAAGTATCGTCGATGAAATATGTGATTCGGTTCGAGAAGACCAGTGGGCTAGCACCGAGATATGTTGGACCATTTCCTATATCAGAGAGGATTGGAAGACTCGCATACTGAGTAGATTTATTGAGCAATCTGGCCGGGGTCCACAGTGTATTTCATGTTTCTCATCTTAGGAAGTGCGTTCATGATCCAGAAACTACTATCACTCCAATGGAATTGGAGGACTTAGTAGTGAAACCGAATATGACTTTTGTGAGGAAACCAGTTCGTGTGCTGGCAAAAGATGAGAAGAGGCTAAGGAACAAGACATTTAGGCTGTGAAAGTTCAATAGAGCGACAACGTGAATGATTTTACTTGGGGGACAGAAGGCAGGATTATGGCCACTTTTCCTGAGATGTTTTAGATGGTATGTTCTATATAGGGTTTATATAGAATTTGGCTGGTAGGTTATACTATCTTTGCTTGCATGGGCTATATGATTGTTGTTTTGTCCTTACTGAAATTTCGGGGACAAAATTCTTTATGGGTGGGGTATGTAATGTCTCTGAATTTTATTTAACATTATTTGAGATATTTAATTGGATAAATTAAATAGAATAATGTGAATAATTAGGGAGATGAATTAATAAATACAATGGCTATGTCCTAATGAATGAACTAAAATAAGACTTAACTAAATTTAGAAGGTGGAATTTTCTTAAGGGGTAAACTTGGAAATGGGGCAACATTTCTTATTATATATCTCTTCCTCTACCTTAATAAACTTTCACTTTCTCATTTATAACTCCTCACTAACTTTCGACCGGCCATTAAAAGCTCCAGGAAGGATATAAATTGAAGAAAAAGATAAGGAATTAAAGCTAGAAAATTATCTCATTCTCCAATCAACTAGTAAAGGTGAATAATCATGTTTGTCATCTCATTTTTCTTTGTTTGGATCAGCTATGGGTTATACCCGATTCATGTTTATGATTTTGGTTAGGATATAACCATTTAATCCTTTGCTTGGGTAAGACATAGGTGTTTTTAAACGTTAATGAGCTAATTGACATAGTTTATTTTGGTTTTGGTTAAATTCCAAATTATATTGATCTTCATATGCTTTGAAATTTTAATATGTTAAAATATATGATTTAAAGGATTTTTTTGATGATTTTTGGGGATTTTTTCTTAGTGGTTTAGTAAGGTAATTAAATTATTTATGCCCGGAGGCTAAACTGAAAAATGGCTTTCGAATTGGTTAAATTTGGAGAGAAATTGCTTTCGAAAATTATTTTGGGAAGAAGAATAGTGGTTTAAGAAAAAGGTTGACTAATTAGTACTTTTTACTATTCGAAAGTACAGGATCAAGCCTCTTGACCAATCAGATTTAGACAAGCAAGACGAACCATCACTTCCATTGGCCCAGAACTTGCTTCCGACTAAATACACTGCTTTCACCCTCTTGACTAATTCAAAAGGCGACTTTTTTTCTAAGTTGGAAGGTAAGCATTTGCCTTTCTCTTAAGTCGAAAGATAGGAATGGTGTCGGAAGGAAGAGAGGCGGAGGGATGGAGGCTTCTTCCTTGGCTTTCGAATCGAAATATAAATGCTTTCGAATTAATAGGTTTCGAAGGGGGATCCTTCGACTCCATCATTTTTATAAAGACAAAATTTTTATACTCAAGAAGGGGTTTCGAAGGGGTTCTTTGAAAGTTTAAACCTTCAAGAGAATTGTTATAATTTTTTTCCAAAATATGTTTTAGAAGTCGAAAGGTAGGAGAGGAAAAGGAAGGGGTTACTTCCGAACCTTCTATTGTTTTAAAAGTTAAGTTTTTAATGCCTTAGAAAGCCATGCTTTCGAAGGAGATGTATTTTTTCGATTCAGAACTTCAAAAGGAACGAAGTCGAAGGTAAGCTTCCGACTTCGTTCTACTTTAATTTTTATATGCCTTCGAATGGATATTCGAAGGATGCATTAAGCTGCCAGCTAACACCTTTCAACAAAGTTGAAAGGTGTGCCCTCACCCTTCCAACTAAGTTAAAGGGTAGGGATGTTTTAAAAAGGTGGAAGGCTTCTAAAGGGGCTATTTTTGGATGTTGTAATGCTTTCGAAGGGGTTACCTTCAATGATTTCGAAAGGTTTTGAGTTTCGTTGCTTACGAAAAGTTTATAAATGGGTTTATAGGGAGATACGTCAGACTTTCGACAAAGTCAAAGGGTGGAACCTTTCGACTAGGTCGAAAAGAAACCTTCTGACAAGGTTGAAAGGTATGATTTTGCGATGCTTTCAAAAGGAAGGCTTCCGAAGGGGTTAACTTTGGATGTTTATTTTCTTTTGAATGGGCTTCATTCAAATGTGTTTGAAGGACTGTTTTGGCCATTCTTCTTTAAGTAAAATTTTGCTAATTTGAATGGGTTACTTTGATAGCAAAAAAATACTTATCTTTGTTTCATTATGTAAGGGGGATCCTTATATAAATTGGATGTAAATGAACCTAGGGGACACCAAGGTGGGTTTAATGTTTTCGATTCATTATTGAGGGTTACAAACAGAAATATGCTTTCGAAAATATATATTGGGGCTATCAATGAGTTTTTATTTATTTAACCCAATTGGGGCTACCAATGAGAACAGTATAAATAGGTGTTATACCCGGGGAAAATAAATAAGGATGGGGATCATGAATTTTTATACATAATCATAGAAATCATGATATTTTAATTGGCCAAGTGTTGGGTTTTTGGTTAACCTAGGAAAACCATGGTATGTGCGATGGATAGCCCATATCAAATTTCTAAAGTAAATAATGTTTTGCCAGAGGTGGTTAGCCTTAGGATTTGGCACCCTAGGGTCCATAGTCATCCTAAGAAAACTATGAAGTGTGCGGTGGATTGCCTACACCAAATTTTATAAACAATGTATACTGGATAATCTGCATTTATTTGTTTTGAATTTGGGATGGATAGTCCTATTATATTATGATGGATAGTCATTTTAAAGATTTTGGAGGGGAACTCTAATAAATTGATTTTAGATGGTAAATCTAAAATATATTTCTTTAGATGGGATTTTTAATAAATGGGTGGATAGGATATCCAATGTATATGATTTATGGCTTTATTTCATATTATGTTAAGACTAAACATTTTCTGTGCAAGAGCGTAGTAAATGATTTGCATGTTATTTTTTAGGATACTAGTGAGGGGAAAACCCGTTCCGTTAAGTGGCATAGTCTCACTAGATATCTATTTACGATAAGAGATGATAGGGGATTATTCATGCTATACCTATTGTCTTACTCGAAGTTTGTGTTTCTCCATAAACTCTCGGGTACTGAAAATTAATTTGAGTAGTTTGAGAGTGTGAGACTTTTCGGTTTTTGACGAATAAGCTTCCGGTGACGTGTAGGAGGTAGAGATAGCTATATAGAAACTTTTTTATTCCACTATGATGTACTAAGAACTGTAAAGTTCATATTCATTTGTTCTTTGATCATCACAAGGGGACATCTTTGTAACGACCCAATTTTTTTCGACGTTCGAAAGTTGACATCAAAACGTCCGCTGTATCCAACGCCGCACAGTCGAATGCCGGAAAACCGAACCTTAGGGTTTAAGAAGAAAAAGATAGAAGATGTAACAGAAACAATAACAGAATCTCACATTTCACAGTGGAATAAATATAATAGATAAATGAATATCTTTAAAACAAAGAATCATATCTGTTATTACATTACATCACATTACATTATCAGAGTGTTACAACAACAAACAACGGAAAATAATATAACATATACTAGTGATACGCTTCGCCATCCAGCTTGCTTCTGATCTCCATAGCATCTCTTTTCCGACTTCGCTCCAGAATAACTGATAACCTGACTCTAGGCTGCCTGCATGGAAAATTGTGGGCACCCAAAGTTTAGAAAGGGTACAATAAACTCTAGGTCAGTCATGACACTGGTGTGAGATCTTAAAAACGGTTATTTTCACAAAGAAAATAAAAAGGAATCCACTATGCTTTGGGAAAATGAATTGCCATAAGGCCTCCCGCCACACACTTGGATGAGATTTCTCCTTATGACAATCAAAAATGCTTGATACACGAAAACCATTTGATATTATTATTAGTGCATAGTGCAGAAAACATTTCGAAAGTATAATATTAATCTTAGCCAGCATATCACATTTCGTCGTATGCCTACTATAGCTACCATGTTCAATAGCAGGTTACCGCCACATTCCATGGCAGGTTATACAACGAAAACCGTATAGGGAGCATATTGTTTCTTTGGATTTCCAACAATGGTCAGGTAAAGGAACTTCCTACACCGAAATAGGTACGCCTCTGGAAGGACGCCCTCGAGAACCTAACCGGATCTCTACCAAACAAGGCCGACGTTACCTCACGCATTAACCAAGTTATAACATAGGCAACTACCACACAAGTATGCCATCCCCGGTCGTTACCGACCTTTATCCGAGTGCTCGACACCAACAACCACAAAGCAATAAGTTTGCAGCAACCACATAGGTTAAATATCTGGTCTCCATACCATGATATCACCTCTTATCCAGAATAAAATGGACATACCGTAGGGGCACGGCTCATAAAAACCTTGTCGCAACATTCATGTTTCGGCCATTTCCGGGTTGTGAGGCTCGACGAAGTCTCGTCCACTAAGCTACACTTTTCACAAAGTCATGCTTCGGTCAACAAATGATCAGTAGCACTTCGTATGCCACATTACCAAATTGGGAATGTATCACTAGTAACCATCAACTATGTAACCTCTGAGTTCGTACGCCTCAGAGAAGGGTGTTAAGCTAAGAGAATAAATTCTCCGCCACCAACAGAAATGTATTTGATAGAAACCAGTTTTACATCTCAAAGTGTAACATCAGACACACATCCATACAAGTCCGCTCCGAGATCGAACGGAACCGAAGGCACTTCAAAAGAAGCCCTTGCAATCGGGATATTCACTAATCACGTCCGAAATCCCCATCACAAAGGGTGGTAAAATCTCTATACCGAAGCAACTCGGTGCAGAGACATTCGACAGGTAATCCTTTCGCTTCCGAAAATACCCGGTCTTCAACACCATCTTCAAATGCAATCTCATTTTTTCGTATCATTATTCGGAATGGGTTTTATGACGCAAGTCCTCTCTCGGCTAATCCGAATAACGAGCGCTTATTTTTAAAAATAAGTGTTACATTCAGATTTCAAACAAATTACAACAATTTTCACTTTGATCTTCTAAATAAAATATCCATCACAATCACTAAGGTTCGATGTGGTTTTCGAATATCCATTTGGAATCCGACCCCCGGTCGCATCGAAATTCAAACGCCATTTAAAGGCCAATATTGATAGTCGGTTATTTAACTATCAATCAACATTCACAACAATCACTGGATTTCAAATAATTTTTCCTCAGTTATTTATTTTCAAAATATCTTTGCAAGATATATTTTCACACTTCAACCATTTGAAAATAAATTTCAAATCACTTTTCACTCGCGGAATTAGATTCCCGATATTATTTATTTCCATTAAAAGTCTGCCGAGTTCAAGTACTTTAAAATAATTTAAATCACTTATCCAAAATATACTTGGAAATATTTAGATAAAACTATTTTAAAAAATTTATTTAAATATATTATTTACGAAAACATTATACCAATATCTCATATAAAACTTCAAGTCCAAGCTAATTTTAAATAAAATTAGTAGATAGAGTTTAAATATTTAAATAAGCCTTTTTTAAATCAAATCTCAATTAAATCCTTAAAATAATCACTTCTATAATTAATTAATTAAATCTTCACTTTAAAGATTTAAAAACAACTCAAGAAATAATTTCTCTAAAATATTCTTTTAAAATCAACTTTAAAACTTTTATTTTACATTTCAAAGCTACTTTGAAAATATACTCGGCTTACCAGGGAAAATACGCTTTCCGTTTCAAAATGGTCTATTTAAATCAAATAATAAATCCTTCTCGATTTATTTTAAATTTTCGTTCCAAATCCTTAAATTTCTTTCCACACTTTTATAAATAAAACAATATTTATTTTTAAAACAAAATTTCCTTTCATTCATAAAATTCCCATTGTGAATTTAGATTTCCAAATATCAACTATTATACGATTTTCAAATTGATTTTCAAATATTCACTTTCAAACACCAAATCAAATTTCTAATTGATTTCCAAAATCATTTCAAACACCAAATCAAATCCCAAATTGATTTTCAAATTTATTTCCAAACACCAAATCAATTTCCAAATTGATTTTCTAAATTCATTTCCAACACCGAATCAAATTTTCAAATTGATTTCCAAACATTTATTTCAAACACCAAATCGATTTTAGAATTGATTTCCCAAATTTTATTTTTAAACACCAAATCAATTTCAAATCGGTTTCCTAAAGATTTAATTTCTTTTAAATTAAATTCCTTATTTCTTTCAAACTATTTAAAATCCTTATTTTAAATAAATTCTTCAACCTTTGAATAATATTACCCGAAATCCATTTATTAAACCTTTTCCCATGTTTTGGAATTTTTATTCAATAGGATTCAAAAATAAAACTTTATCCTTTTAAAATTCCTTCGTTTAAATTTGTCCAATTCTCAAAAATAAATTTTACTATAAATTTTTCAACTTGAATTTTAAAAATCCAATTCTTATTTATTTCCGGTATCCTACGGTACCAAAAATATATTCAGCTAAATTATAGCCCTCAACGATTTCAATCACACATATATTTACACACAGATTGTAAATAAATCAACACACAACATATGAACCAAATTCAAATGTTTTGAGGAATCCAGTTGGATCCCTCCAACCTGTTTCCTTGCATCCACAGATGTTAGCACAATAATTAAATACCAATTCCACTTCGAGGTGGAATATCGCGGTATATGGGATTTGTAAAATATCATCCGCTATTATGCGGCGCATAGGGTCTCATCCGCTACATAATGCGGGAAATCAATCACTCCAAATACATATATAATACCAATTCCACTTCAAGGTGGAATATCGTGGTATATGGGTTTAATATATAATATCATCCGCTATTATGCGGCGCATAGGGTCTAATCTAATACAATTGATAATAATCTATCATTCAAGCACACAATTAATAATTTAAATTTCACTATCACAATTCAACAATAAATCAATAACTGAAATTTTCAATTATTATAATTTGAGTGAGAAGATCTCACCTTTTATTATGCATGCAACCCATTTTCCTTTCCAGCTTGTTTTCTTTGCAATTTTGACCTTGTATAAACAATTTTATAATTTATTAATATTCGAATAAATCGAACCATTAAATTCCCGTTAATAAATTTAATTACCAATGATTTATTTTAAACAAATAATTTAAATTTTAAACTGATTTCCTTTATAATAAATTTATTTAACTAAGATTAAATTAAAAACAAAATTTAATCCAACATTTATTTTATAAAATATCCTTATATATGTAAGCTATTTTGCTGTTTTGCTGCACATACATATTCATACTAATTAAAATACAAATTTTTCTTTACTGTAATGATCTTATTTCCTACATGCAAATGTTTATATACATATTTATTTCATTTAAATTTAAATAGAATTTATACCTTAATTAATTCGTTCTAAAACAGCAACCAACCCTAATTGCCATCACAGCTCGAATCCAGATTCATGCGACCCCATCGTTTGCATTGCGTTCGCCTGCCAATCCTATGACCAATTCACAACCCTATGATCGCTCGCCCATAGTCGTCGACGAAGAAGCAACTTCCAATTCCACACAGGCCTCGCGCGTACAGTCCTCCATTGCATGACCCATTTCCATCACATCGAGCCATTGTCACACGGCTGTGAACCCAATCATGACGTTCGACGATTCACTGCCGTGCTCCCCTCCATTCGCGAAACTACAGCCTCCAAGGCTTGAAATCGCGAAGTCGCGACTACCTTGAATCTCCCCTCCGAATTGATTGTAAGCGAATCGACGTTTCTTTAGATTTGATTTCGGCATGAGGATTGAACGAGTCGTCTTTGATTTGAGAATTAATCAAAGTGATTTGGGTTTTTTTTGACGAAAGAGGATTCAGATGATTTTGAACGAAGAAGATGGTTTTATTCTCCGTTCGATTTCTTTTTTTTATTTATATTATCTGGCATGAATAATTTTTCAACGAACGCGTGTAGGATTTTACACAAAGAAAGTGGAACACGTGTTAAAAAGGCAAATACGTGTTGAAGCTAGCTAAAGTGTTTTGCTTATATTGTTTATATTCAAATTCAAATTCAAATTTAAATCGTTTCGATTTCCGCAACTCAGAATCTCAACCTCCAATCCAGGCGTGCCGCCAGGCGTTTATAATATTAAACCTTTATTCCGAAAGCAATGGAAAAGGTTTCGAGTCCAAATTCGATCATATAGAGAAGATAGCTTTTTGAACCAGATATTAAATCAAAATTTTGATATAATTTCAGCGCTTTTGCTTATCATACGATCGCAGGACAACTCCGAATGCTACGAAAATTGAAATCCTATAATAAAACACTATTACGGATCCAATGGAACTGGTTTCGTCGAAATCTGAGACTGTGCCTCGAAAGGCTATATTTAAATATTGATTTAAACGATATAAATTCAAAACTGGACAAAATGTTTTCAAATTCAATTTTGAAGCTTCCATTATCTTCAGTATTCTCAATATAAATTTTGTAAGCCTTTGAAATATTTTTAATCAGTTTAAAACTGAAGATTCAAATTTTATCCAACTTCAATAAATTAAATTCAATAATTAAATTGCCACATTCATAGTGACATTTTGAAGTTCAAGCTAAACCATCATTCAAATATTTAAAATCAATTAAATATTTCAATTTCAAGTTTCCAAAATTCAGGATCATCACAGACTTCCCCCCTAAAAAGAATTTTGTCCCGAAATTACAAGTTAAGAAGAACGATCCTTAACCCATTCGCTATCTTTCCGAGACCAAATAGTTTTATTGGCTTGCCAGAACAAATCCGTTTTTTATTAAAGACCCATTTACTTCAACTAGCTTTCCCAAAACCTTCCATATTTTCCAAACAATATTGTTTTCTTAACCATTCAAATTTAAATTCAAATTCAAATTTTAAACTTTCAAAAATTTTCTGACTCCCTAAATTTTAGAAAAATTTCAGCGTCTCCTTTGTGCGGCTAGCTCGGTACGACTACAAAATGCCACAACGGGCCCCCAGATTCAAAAAGAAAACAAAAGGCCAAGTGGGTGGACAAGAAAATCATCAAATTTCAAATTGGAATTTAAATACATACCTTTTCGAGAAATTCAAACTTTTATCTTCGAAATCAAAATCCAATTCCCTTTTCATTTAAATCACCTGTATATCCTACTAGCAATAATATCCAATTACCATTTCATAAATTTCCAGTTTAATCTTTACTCAATCATCAACTTAGAATATTTCCTCAATTCAAAATTTACTTAAGAATTTTGCCATTTGCTTCTTAAGTTCAATAAATATTCTATATACACCATATATTTAATTTCATTTACTTGTATTTCAATTACACTTAAATACAATTTACAACTTTGGTTTATAACTTATTTATTTAAACTGGATTTTTAATTCTATATAAATTCAATTTACCTTTTGTATATAAATATCGAATTCAATTCATTTCAAACCGTATTCAATTATTTCATTCCTTTAATTAGTTTCATTTACTAATTTTAGTACTTCGCTTCGATTATCACAAATCAAATTCAATTCCAATTCCACTTCCATTTACTACAAATTCGAAATGAATTTCAACATTCAATTTCACTTTCATTTACTTGCAATTATGAATTCATTTGTTTATTCACAAATTTATTTCCATAATTCAAACTCAATTCCAGTTCATTTATCTCTACCCGAAATTTTATTTTTAACTTAATAAATGTTATTCAAGTAATCATTTCACTCAGTCTCCTTTGACTTTTCTTTAAATTCACATCATTTAATTGATTCACTTATACTTTAATTTAACTCCAATCTTTAAGTTAAATTTTGTAACGAACCGATTTTTCGATGCCCGAAAAATCGAACCATTAGGGTTTAAAGGAGAAGAATGTAGAAGAAGAAATAGAAACAATATCTGAATCTTACCAACGCAGTGGAATAAAATATAGTAGATAATAAATTATCTTTACATAAAAGAAAACTATACCTGTTTTATACATTTCATCATCAGAATACAACTAAGATTAATTCACACAATCAATACCCAAATGCTGGACAGCTTATAAACTCGTCCACATAACAGAATACACAGCGGAATAATAATCGAATACAGATGTATGTCTCGCCATCCAGCTCGTCTCTTGAGCTCCACGGCATCATATCCTATATTCTATAATACTCGGTCTGACTCGAGAATCATAGTTAAATAATACCCGAGTCAGTCTGGAAAACCAGCGTGAGGAATCACACTCAAATTGACTAGTAAAGTTTCAAAAAAATTTTGAAAATCAAAAGCATCTCGTAAGACCATGCCATAAATAAACATGTCGGGTTTTTACCTTACGATAGCTAAAACATTTCTTATAAAATCCTCTGATATTATAATAGGGTCTACAAACAAATACTTATTCAAATAGCTGAAATTGTTACATAATTAAATTCCAGCATACTAGCCACAAAGTGGGTTCAACAAAAAAATCATAAAAGGCACGTAGGGAGAATGGATTTCCAACTAATGACTAGGCACCGGGGTACCACCTGTGTCACAGTACGTGGCCTAGATCACCATACCAAGGATCCCTCCCGATCCCTGCAATACAAGACCGGGACTACCTCTTACTGGATAATCCTGAGTAAGATCACCCTACGGTTGGGATCAGCAACCGCACCACACAGCCGAAATAAAAGAAACATCTAGACAGAGATGACCTTACCGTAATGGGTGCTACCCACTTAGCCTTGCTGCATAACCCCTGATTTTCAATCATTCCCGGTTGATAAGGCTCGAGGCTAAGCATTACCTTTTTAGAACATATCACATAGAATGCTCATCGTCCTCTTGATGATGTTTTGAAAGCATTCATCCATACAAGTCCGTCCCGGGTTCGAATGGAACCGAAGGCACTACTCCTACTAAATCCATTTTGGTATCACCCTAAGGATTAGTAGCGACTAGCCCTTGCACTTCACTACTCCACCTTCGAGTCCCAGCTCTTGTCTTCCTCACGAAAAAGTTCAAACCAGATCGAAGTGGTTTTTGGGAAATTAATCTCGATCCCGGTCTATTCGAAACGATCAGCGCATTTGGCCAATATTGATAGTCGGTTATTTAACTATCAAATAACATTCACAAACAATAATCAAGCCATAATAATCTCTCCTAAACTATTCATTAACCTTAAAATATCTTCGCAACATATTTTCCCACTTTTCAATCTTTTTGAAAATGGTTTCAAAAAAATTTCCTCTCATGGAATAAATTCCCCAAATATTCTCGATTCCCACTAAAATCGCCAAGTACAAAATACTTTAGATTTTAAAATAGTTTAAAACATTTTATTATAAAATATACTTAAAAACATTTAAACTAAACAACTTAAACACTTTTATTCAAAAATATACGTTTGAAAATATTAAAAATAAAATAACTTTATAAAATATAAAACTAATTTCTAAAATAAAAGCTAAGTCAAACTAAATTTAAGATAAGAGTTACGAAATTTATACAAATTTTCAAATAAAAATTTAACCAAATTATCTTTAAAACGGTACTACTTTATAAAATATTGATATTAGTAATAAATTTTGATAAATATTTTCCTTTTAAAATTTTAACAACTTAAATAATAATTTCTTAAAAACATTCCTTTAAATAACTTTAAAACTTGCAACATGTACTTAAAAATCAGCTTTGAAACCATACTCGGCTTTTCAGGGAATCCATTTCTCTTTCACGCCATTTTAAAAATAAACCAATATTTATTTTTACAACAAATTACCCATTCCTCTATAAATTTCCATCGTGACATTTATATTTCCAAAATATCCACTAATATCTTAATTTACTTTATAAACCCGGTTTATAAAGTCTCATGGTCTTATTTGTTTAAAATCACATTTTTCAAATACTTTATCAATTTCCAAATTGATTTTCAAATTTTACTCCATGTCAAAATAAACTCCTTTACTTACTCTATTTTTATTTCAAAACCCAATAACTTCATATTTTACTTCTTAAATTATGATTTAAAATCTTATTTAACTGAAATTACCAATTTCACACTTTTCCAAATTCCTTCTTTATCCTTTCCAAAAGATTTAAACCTTGAATTTAAAATAAATTCTTTATTTCTTTAAATAAAATTACTCAGGTTTTAAAATTCATTATTTCCCTTTTTATTCGAAATCTCCTTTCCCATACTCGGAATTTATTTATTAGAATTTAAAAATTCACTTTTATTTTTCTTTTCGTTTTCCATTATTCAATTTATCCCAAATTCTTTAAAATCATTTTACTTACAAATATTCTCTTTTAATTTTCTTTTCAAAAATCAAATCTATATATTTTTGGTAACTCCGTATACCCAAATATATTCAAGCACACCATAGCATGCATTATTTCCAATTACCATCATAATCTATCACAGATTATCTAATAAATCATAACACAGAATAGTTAAAAAAATCAAAATATTTTGAGGAATCCTGTTGGATCCCTCCAACCTGTTTCCCACCATCCACAGATGTTAGAACAATATAAAATACCAAGTCCACTTTGAGGTGGAATAACGCTGTATATGGGATTAATATAATATCATCCATTATTATGCGGCACATAGGGTCTTGTTCGCTATATAATGCGGGAAATCAATCACTCCAAATACATATATAATACCAATTCCACTTCGAGGTGGAATATCGCGGTATATGTGATTAATATAATATCATCCGCTATTATTCGGCGCATAGGGTCTAATCCAATATAACTGATAATAGTTTATCATCCAAGCACACAATCAACAATTTTAAATTTAACTATTTAAATTTAAATAAAACCCAGATGAGTGAGATTAACTCACCTTTGACCTAAGATTGCCATCCAATCCATTTCGACTTGTTTCTTCATGATTTTAGACCTTGTATAAATATTTATACAATTTATTAATATTCGAAATAATCGAACAATCAATTTCCTTTTTAATAGATTTAATTAACTAACAATTTGTTTTTAACTAAATAATCTTTCCCTTTTAAAAATCTTTTAATAACTAAAATAAATTAAATAAGTAAATAAATCAGGTTAATCGCCCCAATACTTTATTTAAAATAACTAGTGAATTTAAAATGTGTGTGTGTATATATATATATATTTATATTATTTTCCCTTGAAACTACATATACTAAAATGACCCTATATGCATCTAACTTTTTATATAAACTCTATAACAATTTTTAAATTCCTATTTCTTTCAAACTTATCCAATATAAATTAATTTTCTGTTTATATATACATTCAATCTAATAAAATCCCTTCATTTCAATATCTTACCTATCTACCAATTTCTGTTTTACTACATATGCCTACATTAAATAAAATAAAATTTCATTCAACTTATATGTATGTATATATTAAATCTTAAAGCAGAATTGTGTTTGATATCTTACTATAAAAATATTATTCTGATTTCTGTATAAAAAAAATCTGCACGAATATAGCTCAATTCCAAACCTAGCCTCTCGCGAATCCTATCTGCAAATTTCTCGAACGCCACCACCAAAATCACGGCACTGCCCTGCTCGAGTACGAGCCACCCTCATACATCCTTGACCCATCCACATCACGCGAAGTTCTATGCGATTTCGAAATCGTGGCCAAACATCTCTCCTTTAACACGCGCGCGCCCCAACATCGGCGACCTCGGTACCCAAATCTCCTTCCTCTGATCTGCTACGTAAACCTATAGCGAGTGAAACCAAGCCCTAGTGATCCCTCGCTTCTATGCGTGCGTCCCCATCAGATCTCGACTGAATAGTCGAGCAAATGTAGGAGCTTTGGGTTTGAACTCGACTGGAACCAACTGACGCGGCCATTCTTGAGTTTTGAATGAGATGGTTTTGTTATTCGTTGGTTTTCAATTTGTAGATCGGCCATTAAATTTTTGTTTGAACGAGACTGCCTTTACTTTTTTTAGAGAAAGACTCGGCTGTTGCTTATCATATTTTTCTTAAAATCCAACGCGTGTTGTATGATATAGTACACGTGCTAAAAAATTTATACGTGTCAGTGCTAGCTACAGTACCCAGTGTATTGACATTATTTGTGTTTAAATTTTAAATTTAAATTCAAATCGTCACGGTTATCATAACTCACAATCTCAATCTCCAATCAAGGCGTGCCGCTAGGCGTTCATAAGATTATACCCCTATTCCGAACGCGATGAAAAAGGTTTCGGGTCCTAATTCGATCGTATGGAGAAGATAGATTTTCGGACCCAGTTATTATATTATATTTTCGATAAAAATTTCAGCGCGTTTATCTTTCGTACCAAACGATCACTCCAAACGCTACGAAAATTTAAATCCGATAATAATACAATATTAAGGATCCAATGGAATTCGTTTCGTCGAATTCCGAGACTGTGCCTCGGAAGGCTACTTTTTTGGCAAGGCCAGCCGGTTTTATAGTGGACCGTCCACTTTTATTACGAAAGTAATAAAATTTAAGTACAGGAGCAAGGTAAAAGCACCTTAACTACTAACTATAAAAACAGATAAAAATGAACAGGTACGTGACAGCGATGTCACGATAACTAAGGAAACACCTACACAACTATTCCTCAACCGAGGAGGGAGGATCACCAACATCCCCGGGCAACGACGAAGTGCACTTTGGGACAGACCCAGAAAGACCAGCAAATGGGCGAAACCATAGAGCAAGACAAGGGTTATAAACCACATCATCACAACAGTAGATAAAAGATCGATCCCAGGATGGATCAGCTAGCATGTCAGTATTAGCACTCGCATCGATACCGTCCAAATCAAGAACTAAAGAGTCACCAGAAAGCTTGTAGCGAAGGCACCTAAGATCAAGTTGATCGTAAGATACAAAAAGGAAGAAAGATTCATTTTTCGGGTTATACCTCATATCAGTAATGGGATCAATCCAACACCCTTCGGCCTCATCCCAAGCTATAGGAGGTAGCAGCGAGAGGGGGACAGGAGCAACTAAAGGGATGTCAGGAGCAACACTAGGTTCCTTAGAACCAGGAGGTGGTACAGGTGTAACAGGCGGCAAAGAAAGATCACTTAGATCTAGCAACGTAGTCTCAGGAGCGGGATCAGAGTGAGAGGAACGGGCAGAAGCCTTGGGGACACAGATCCTACGTCGGGGGCGCGGCAATGGTGACCTCGGAGTAGCCGCGGATGCAACAGAATGATGGCAGTCGTTAGTCAGGTGTCCAAAAGAGTGACAAGCGGTACAAATGTCCAGAACCCAACCATAGCGAACTATGACTTCCACAACATGTCCAACAGCCAGCTGAACCGAAATAGATGAAGGGAGAGGCTTAGAAGGGGAAATCTCGATGAGAGCCTTCGCGAACATCAACTTATCTCGCGCAACAGTGTTGGTGTCAAAACATTTCAGCTTACCAACATTACAGGCTAACCAATTCAATCCAATGAGAGGCTGTAATACGGAGGGAATCTGGGAAAAATATACCCAAACAGGGATAGAAAATACTTGCTCACGAGCACACGCCACAGTAGGAGACCAAGGGGTAACAATAAAAGGCCTTCCATCAACAAACGATGGCTCCGCATCCAAAACAAGCCGACGTTCCTCAGATGAGGAAAACTTCAAGTAGTACATCGTATCAATCAGCTTCACATGCAAATTTCCACGAAGCTTCCAAACCTTCCGAAGCACCGTAGACGCATAAGAAAGACGGTGGTGCGACTCGAGGAAAAACCCGACCAAATAATCTGACCAAAATTCCTGACCAGCTTGCATAACCCTCGGGGGAGGAATCATCACTCCATTTTCCTCAACCAAATCAAAATCAATTGGGATGTAAGCTCCCGCATTACGAGGCAAGGACGAGAAAAGTGAAGACTACGATTTTGAGGAGTGCTTCGAGCCATCAGTCACACGGCTATCTACAATACTGGAGGCAAAGCTGTAACGTACGCGGATTTTCGTTGCCGAAAAACCGAATAGTTATGGGTTTAAGAAAAAGAAAAGAAGAAAAGAAAAAGAAAGAAGAAGAGATTAGAAGATAGAAAATTTAGATAGGGAAAAGAAGAAAGAAGAATTTTAACATAGAAGAAAAAGAGACATAGAACAGAAAGAAAATAGAGAAAATAGGACGATAGAACGGAAAACAACAGAACAACAACAGAATCTCACAATTCGCAGCGGAATAACATATAATAATAAATGAATAATCTTTAAACAAAGAACTATATCAGTTATTACATTACATTTCATTATATCATATCATCAGAGTATACAACAACAACAAACAGTGCAGCGGAAAAAGAAATACTATGTAAACTAGAAATACGCCATGCCATCCATCTTGCCTCCAGCAACTCCTGAATATCCTGAATATCCTGATAAACCTAACTCTTAACTGCCCGTGTGGAAATTGGTGGGCACCCAGAGTTTAGGAAGGAAAACAATAAACTCCAAGTCAGTCATGTGACTGGTGTGAGAACTCAAAACAGTTTATTTATCTTTAAAAATCAAAATAGAGGAATATTTTTTTAAACTCAATTCGCAATGCTTTAAAAATGAGACTACCATAAGGCCTCCCGCACACACACACAATGCAAACGCAGAATCGGAGGAGATTTCTCCTTATGATGGTCAAAGATGCTTGATACGCATTTAAAACAACATTTGATATTATTACTAGTGCATAGTGTAGAGAAAAATTCATTTCGAAAGTAGAATATAAATCTTAGCCAGCATAGACATTTCGAACTATGCCTACTATAGCTACCATCCAAACAGTGTTGCGACACCATAAGTGAATGATAGGTTCTACAACTAATACCGTGCAAGTTTCGTATTTGGAGAATGGATTTTTCCAACAAATGGTCAGGCCAAGGAACTTCCCATTGCCACATGGAAACGCCTCTGGCTGGACGCCCCGAGAACCACCGTCCTCTGCTAAACAAAGCCGGGAATTCCTTTTCCCAAGGAATATTACAAACCCTCAGATATGCCACCCCCGGTCCTTTGGGACCTTTAAACGAGAGCTCTCTAACCAACATCACACCATAAAAATAAGTGTTTCAACATGAGTAAGTATCTGGGCTCCATTCCATGATACTACCCTTTTCCAGAAGGAATGGTCATACCCTAGGGAAGTTATCCCTGAAAACCTTGCCGCACAATTCCTGTTTCGACCATTACCGGTTTGTGAGGCTCGACGAAGTCACGTCCACAAAAACATACTTTATACAAAAGCCATGCTTTGGGTCAACAAATGATCAACACAATGATCACAAGGATAGACGATCAAATAAATGATCCTATCACAAATAATCAACACAATGATCATTTCAGCATCACTCAGCATGTCACATTACCAAATTGGGAATATATCGCTGATAACTTCAACTATATAACCTCTGAGCTCGTACCTCTCAGAGAAGGGTGTTAAGCTAAAAGAATAAATTCTCCGCCACCAACAGAAATATATTTGAAAGAAATCGGCTTTATATCTCAACTTGTAATGTCAGACATACAATCCATACAAGTCTGTTCCGGGCTCGAACAAAACCGAAGGCACTTCTTACGAAGCCCTTGCAATACGGGTATTCACAATCCCGATCGAATTTCCCATCACTTAAGGAATCTCAATACCAGGAGCTACCCAGTGCAGAGACAATCGATAGGTCATCCTATCGCTTTTGCAAATACTCGGTCTTCAACACCGGTCATCAAATGCAATTCACAACGACGTATCACATATTCGGAATGGGTTATACGACCCCATGGTCCTTTCCCGGTTAACCCGAATAGTGAGCGCTTATTTAAAAATAAGTGTGGCATTCAAATTAAATCAATTCACATCAAATACCCATTCAAAGGGAAATATTGATAGTCGGATTATTGAACTATCAATAGATATGCACACATCACCAGATTCCAAATAATTTTTCAAATTATTTATTTTCCAAAATATCTTTACAAGATATATAATTTCAACACTTCAAAAATAAATCAATATTTATTTTTAAACAAATTCCACTTTCACATTCAAATTCTATAATGAATTTATATTCCAAAATATCTATGCATATACGAATTCAACTATCCATTTTCAATTTATCTTCAAAAAGATAAATTCTAAATATTCACTTCATATTGGAAAAACAATTCCATACTTATTCAATAAGTAATTCACAAATCTTTTTATTTTCAACACTTAGAAAATATTCAATATACTTAAATCAAATTAAGTATATATTCCATTATTTAAGGAAATCATTCTCTTAAACATATTTATTTAGGCCAAAACGAATGTTGCGTAAAATATCGTTACGACGTCCCAAAATCACTAGTATAGGGATTCGAAATTAAAATAGATATATAAATCCCAATACTACACAAAACATTTCCTTTCGGAAATCATTTACTATAACAACAGTGTTATAGTCCACCATTCCCTTTTATTTCTCGAAAACGTCTATTTCAACAATAAATGTTGAAATCTATGGTTTCGAATCTCAACATATTTTAAAACATCGTTAGATCGTTTTAATTCTATTTAAACATCTCATTCAAAACAATTTTCTTTAACATATTATTCACTATTCAAAAACGTGAATAAACTACGTTAACAATTTTCATCCTTTTATACTTTTTATTTTAAAGGATTATTCACAGTTTAAAAACGTGAATATAACTCCATTAATAGGTTTCAACAATTAACTTATCAAAATAAGTCGTTTGTGAATTTATAAAACAACGTTCATAAATTCCATTTCTATTTATTTTATAAAAACTTCCTTTTTATAAATTCCTTTATTAACCTATTCCAGTTTATAACTAAATTATAAACTAAACGTTCATATTATAAGTTAATTACTTATAAAGCGATTATTTTACAAAATCGTTCTTTTTAGAGACTTTCCAATTTATAAATCTTATAACTTATAAGATCCATTTATTTAACCAATCTATTCTTCAAATAATTTCACCAAATTTATAAATCTTACTATTTATAAATTTCTTTTATAACTTCACAGTTTATAATTCTATTAATTTCATTCTTTAATGAAATTCATTTTCACTTCATTCAAACACTTATAAAAACTCGTTTTATAACGTCCATACTTCAATTTATAAATATCCATTTATAAATCTCTTAGTATAAATAAATTTATATTATCCTTTTAAAACGTCTTAAATTTCCTTTATAGTTTCACCATTTTGATTTATAAAATAATCAAATTTTATAAATCCTATATTTAAACTTTTATAATATATTCAAAAATCCCGATTTTACCCATTTTATAAAATCATTAACCCATATTTCTCAAAAATCAACTTTTAACTATATTTCACAAAATCATAATTTTTATAACTTTAAAAATTATAACGTTTATTTATTTAAAATGGATCAATTCCAAAAATATTTTATACTTCAAAAATCACTTTAAAAATCATTTTAAAATTCCAAAACTTGGTCCAATGATGCTACATACCAAATAGTCAATCACGACAACAACGATATCATATATCAATATGAAAATCCATCAAATATCAAAATATTTGAAATCAAATAAAAACTGTTGAGGAATCCAGTTGGATCCCTCCAACCTGTTTTCCTGCATCCAAAAACATTAGCACAATACCAATTTCGCTCCAGTACGAAATTATCGCGGTACATGTTCTTATTAAATATTATCCGCTTAATAAAGGCGTAATAGGGTCTCATCCGCTAAACAAAAAAATGCGGGAAATCAACAACTGCAATATATACATATGCCAATATATATATATTGATATTATATATAATACCAATTTCACTGTTTATGAAATATTCGCGGTATATGTTTTTAATAAATAACATCCGCTTACTAACGGCGCATAATGTCTATTCTAACAATCAATAGATATCAATCAACATTCAAACATGCATTCAAATATTTTAAATCTAACTTATTTAAAATAAAATCGAAACTGATTCGATTGAGTGAGAAGTTCTCACCTTGATTTTATTTCCGTTTTAGCGATTTATTTCGAATAAAATTAAACGGACGTTTAATTTTACCCAAAATTCTCACTAACTCCAAACGACTCCAAACCAACTCCAACGCGTAGTTCTCGTCCATACGATTCCAACGCAACTGAGTTTGCATTTTTTCGACCTCGTATGAAAAAGATATCAATTTTTAAAGTTTACACGAATTTATATTAACATAATCAACATATACTTAACCAATTTCAAACTCAACTCAATCTAGGCCGTCCACTTCTACCCCAAGCCATCAGGCCCGTGTGTCACCTCTCCCTTCTCCCTCACGTCCTTCTCCAGTAAATCACGTTGAGGCCGAACAAACCCATATAGTAAATTAGGGTTAAAAAATTCTCCTTCCTCGTCGCGTTCTAGCTCGATCAAGTACCACCATTTCGACCCCCTACGCAAGAGCCATGTTCGGCCTTAACCCCAGCAAGCTCAGCCTCATGATGAGCCTCGAAAGGCGTACCAAACCTGCGTGCGTCGGCCCCCTGTAGCTTCCTCCACACGACTCCGTTTCCGATCATAACCGTTGAATCTCTAGCTCTCATCGCCCTCTTCAATTCTCTAGTTGAACATTCCTGCTAATTCTTGATGGATTTGGAGATTTGGAGGGAGGAAGTTCATGAGTTTCTGGCCTTAGATAATGTTAGAGGCGGCTGCATATTTTAGGGTTAGGGTTTTGATATTTTTTTTATTTTTTTGTGAAGGGGTAGGGCTATTTATAAGGAACGAGCGACACTATTCATCCCGGAAATTCCGAACTCCGATTTACGCGCCGAAACTGACGTACCTAGGGTTTATCCCGCGTTCCGGACACAATGGAACAGGTTTCGGAAGCTAATTCGGAAGTATGTGCGAGTTATGGCTATAAACGCTCAATCTAAATTAAACCGATTTAAGTCGATTTCTAGGCGTTTTAATTTGTACCGGACAAACCGTAAATCCAATTGACTTGAAATTTGAAACCTTACAATAATATCATATTACGGATCCGATGAAACTGGTTTCATCGAAATCCGAGACTTTTTGAAAAATGGCTATTTTAACTCGCCAAATTAAAATTAAAAATAAATCGATGCGTTTCGAGCTGCCACGATCAAACGATAACTCCGATTGACACGAAATTTGAAATCCGGTAATAACTAACTATTACGGATCCAATGGAACTGGTTTCGTTCAATTCTGAGACTGTTCAAAAATTGACTATTTTCACTAGTCGATTTTAATATTAAAATATTCAATTTTCACAAATTAACTTTTAATTCGATTTTAAAAGTTCTAAAATATTGTTCTAACTTCAATATGATAAAATAAAATTTTACAAATCATTTTCAATCATATTTAACCCAATTTTCAATTATTTCCATAATTTAACATATTAAATTATCGATTTAATAATCCAATTAAATCCAATAATTCAAATAAAAATTTATTTGACTAATAAATTCACTTATTAATATTTAAAATTAATTAAATATTCAAATTTTAATTTCTAAAAATTCTGGGTCGTTACAATCTTCCCCACTTAAAAGAATTTCGTCCTCGAAATTTCAAGTAAGAAAAGTTACAGAATTTATTAGTTTTCCAAAATTCCATAATTAAATTTCTTATAATAACTTACTAAGTTTTCAAATCATACTTAGTTATCTTTTCAAAAACAATTACTATTGTTTAACTTTCAATTCCAAAATCAAAGTTAAAGTTTTCAAAATTTTCCAATTTTCTCAAAATTTTTCTAACGCCTTAAATTTTCGGAAAAATTCGCCATAGTCTCCTTTGCGCGGCTCGATCCGAAAAAAAAAATGACAGTATATATATCACAAATATACATCTCATCAAGTAATGAGGCATCCCGAAGGGAAAAAAATGTAAAAGTACGATATTTAATCCGAGATATGTACCTTATATTTTATTAGCGAGCATATACGGCTAATATAGCGCGAAAGCGAGCTCCAAATGCGAAGCAAACGCGATCCGTACCTACTAATCACTCAACAAACAACATGAGAATCATGTATATAGACAATAATCTCAATATACAACATATAGCAACATAATAACTATATATGCTAACATAGCAATGCATTCAATAGCAATATATATTCAACCATCAACCAACATCATCCATAACCAATATATTCATTCATATTCTCATTAATATTCAATGAATTGGGTTTTCAATTTAATCACATTCGATTTATTTACATTGAATTTTATCAACATTCATTCTTATTCAATTTTAATTAGTTTGCATTCACTAATTAAATCCAATTCACGTTCAATTCTATTCAAATTTATTTACTTTCAATTTGAATTCAATTACATAGCTTTCAATTTCATTAATTCACTTTCATTAATACTTAATGAATTATATAAAATCAACTAACAACCATATAACAACAAAATCACTTTGCATATATTCATTCAATTTGGTTTTAACACCATCACTTTCAATTGGTTCAATTAAATTGATTTTTATTCAACTATTCAACTTTCTAATAACATTAGATTTTAATGAATTAACACTTATATTCATTATTTCATATCAATTATTCACATTTAATTGATTAATCATTCAATCCATTAATTCAATTCAATTTCCAAAGTTGAATTTTATTTATATAACTTAAGTTCATATTCATTTAATCCACTTGAATATTTACTTCGATACCAATATCAACTCCATTTAACATCTTCTTAAGTTATATTTCCATTTAACTTTAAATTCACTTTTATTTACAACTCATATTCATATAGTTTCATTTCTTATGTATGTAAGTTTATTTCACAATTGTAAATCACATTAATTATAATTCAATTCTTATAATTCATTTGTTTATACAATAATTCTTTTATTTAGATTATCCAAACAACCTAACAATCAACTTATATACACTTTAATAATTCTGAAAAATTATTCTTTATATACAAAATATACTCAAGGTAAAATTATTTCATTTACCCAATTTTCAACAATATTGTGTCGAATTGTTCTATTCAAGTGTTTAGAAACCCCTTCGGCATAGTTGTACATACCGTGCTGACGAAGGTTCATATACCACTCAACAAACCAACCATCACAATATAAAACAATTTTATATACTCACTAACAAATACGCTCTCATAGCTATTATTACACTCAACTCATTCTAGAGTACTGCTGACTCTATCCCTAATGAATAATACCCAACAGAACCATGGTTGTCGCTTAACCATAAGCTCTGATACCAACTGTAACGTACGCGGATTTTCGTTGCCGAAAAACCGAATAGTTATGGGTTTAAGAAAAAGAAAAGAAGAAAAGAAAAAGAAAGAAGAAGAGATTAGAAGATAGAAAATTTAGATAGGGAAAAGAAGAAAGAAGAATTTTAACATAGAAGAAAAAGAGACATAGAACAGAAAGAAAATAGAGAAAATAGGACGATAGAACGGAAAACAACAGAACAACAACAGAATCTCACAATTCGCAGCGGAATAACATATAATAATAAATGAATAATCTTTAAACAAAGAACTATATCAGTTATTACATTACATTTCATTATATCATATCATCAGAGTATACAACAACAACAAACAATGCAGCGGAAAAAGAAATACTATGTAAACTAGAAATACGCCATGCCATCCATCTTGCCTCCAGCAACTCCTGAATATCCTGAATATCCTGATAAACCTAACTCTTAACTGCCCGTGTGGAAATTGGTGGGCACCCAGAGTTTAGGAAGGAAAACAATAAACTCCAAATCAGTCATGTGACTGGTGTGAGAACTCAAAACAGTTTATTTATCTTTAAAAATCAAAATAGAGGAATATTTTTTTAAACTCAATTCACAATGCTTTTAAAAATGAGACTACCATAAGGCCTCCCGCACACACACACAATGCAAACGCAGAATCGGAGGAGATTTCTCCTTATGATAGTCAAAGATGCTTGATACGCATTTAAAACAACATTTGATATTATTACTAGTGCATAGTGTAGAGAAAAATTCATTTCGAAAGTAGAATATAAATCTTAGCCAGCATAGACATTTCGAACTATGCCTACTATAGCTACCATCCAAACAGTGTTGCGACACCATAAGTGAATGATAGGTTCTACAACTAATACCGTAGGAGTTTCGTATTTGGAGAATGGATTTTTCCAACAAATGGTCAGGCCAAGGAACTTCCCATTGCCACATGGAAACGCCTCTGGCTGGACGCCCCGAGAACCACCGTCCTCTGCTAAACAAAGCCGGGAATTCCTTTTCCCAAGGAATATTACAAACCCTCAGATATGCCACGCCCGGTCCTTTGGGACCTTTAAACGAGAGCTCTCTAACCAACATCACACCATAAAAATAAGTGTTTCAACATGAGTAAGTATCTGGGCTCCATTCCATGATACTACCCTTTTCCAGAAGGAATGGTCATACCCTAGGGAAGTTATCCCTGAAAACCTTGCCGCACAATTCCTGTTTCGACCATTACCGGTTTGTGAGGCTCGACGAAGTCACGTCCACAAAAACATACTTTATACAAAAGCCATGCTTTGGGTCAACAAATGATCAACACAATGATCACAAGGATAGACGATCAAATAAATGATCCTATCACAAATAATCAACACAATGATCATTTCAGCATCACTCAGCATGTCACATTACCAAATTGGGAATATATCGCTGATAACTTCAACTATATAACCTCTGAGCTCGTACCTCTCAGAGAAGGGTGTTAAGCTAAAAGAATAAATTCTCCGCCACCAACAGAAATATATTTGAAAGAAATCGGCTTTATATCTCAACTTGTAATGTCAGACATACAATCCATACAAGTCTGTTCCGGGCTCGAACAAAACCGAAGGCACTTCTTACGAAGCCCTTGCAATACGGGTATTCACAATCCCGATCGAATTTCCCATCACTTAAGGAATCTCAATACCAGGAGCTACCCAGTGCAGAGACAATCGATAGGTCATCCTATCGCTTTTGCAAATACTCGGTCTTCAACACCGGTCATCAAATGCAATTCACAACGACGTATCACATATTCGGAATGGGTTATACGACCCCATGGTCCTTTCCCGGTTAACCCGAATAGTGAGCGCTTATTCAAAAATAAGTGTGGCATTCAAATTAAATCAATTCACATCAAATACCCATTCAAAGGGAAATATTGATAGTCGGATTATTGAACTATCAATAGATATGCACACATCACCAGATTCCAAATAATTTTTCAAATTATTTATTTTCCAAAATATCTTTACAAGATATATAATTTCAACACTTCAAAAATAAATCAATATTTATTTTTAAACAAATTCCACTTTCACATTCAAATTCTATAATGAATTTATATTCCAAAATATCTATGCATATACGAATTCAACTATCCATTTTCAATTTATCTTCAAAAAGATAAATTCTAAATATTCACTTCATATTGGAAAAACAATTCCATACTTATTCAATAAGTAATTCACAAATCTTTTTATTTTCAACACTTAGAAAATATTCAATATACTTAAATCAAATTAAGTATATATTCCATTATTTAAGGAAATCATTCTCTTAAACATATTTATTTAGGCCAAAACGAATGTTGCGTAAAACATCGTTACGACGTCCCAAAATCACTAGTATAGGGATTCGAAATTAAAATAGATATATAAATCCCAATACTACACAAAACATTTCCTTTCGGAAATCATTTACTATAACAACAGTGTTATAGTCCACCATTCCCTTTTATTTCTCGAAAACGTCTATTTCAACAATAAATGTTGAAATCTATGGTTTCGAATCTCAACATATTTTAAAACATCGTTAGATCGTTTTAATTCTATTTAAACATCTCATTCAAAACAATTTTCTTTAACATATTATTCACTATTCAAAAACGTGAATAAACTACGTTAACAATTTTCATCCTTTTATACTTTTTATTTTAAAGGATTATTCACAGTTTAAAAACGTGAATATAACTCCATTAATAGGTTTCAACAATTAACTTATCAAAATAAGTCGTTTGTGAATTTATAAAACAACGTTCATAAATTCCATTTCTATTTATTTTATAAAAACTTCCTTTTTATAAATTCCTTTATTAACCTATTCCAGTTTATAACTAAATTATAAACTAAACGTTCATATTATAAGTTAATTACTTATAAAGCGATTATTTTACAAAATCGTTCTTTTTAGAGACTTTCCAATTTATAAATCTTATAACTTATAAGATCCATTTATTTAACCAATCTATTCTTCAAATAATTTCACCAAATTTATAAATCTTACTATTTATAAATTTCTTTTATAACTTCACAGTTTATAATTCTATTAATTTCATTCTTTAATGAAATTCATTTTCACTTCATTCAAACACTTATAAAAACTCGTTTTATAACGTCCATACTTCAATTTATAAATATCCATTTATAAATCTCTTAGTATAAATAAATTTATATTATCCTTTTAAAACGTCTTAAATTTCCTTTATAGTTTCACCATTTTGATTTATAAAATAATCAAATTTTATAAATCCTATATTTAAACTTTTATAATATATTCAAAAATCCCGATTTTACCCATTTTATAAAATCATTAACCCATATTTCTCAAAAATCAACTTTTAACTATATTTCACAAAATCATAATTTTTATAACTTTAAAAATTATAACGTTTATTTATTTAAAATGGATCAATTCCAAAAATATTTTATACTTCAAAAATCACTTTAAAAATCATTTTAAAATTCCAAAACTTGGTCCAATGATGCTACATACCAAATAGTCAATCACGACAACAACGATATCGTATATCAATATGAAAATCCATCAAATATCAAAATATTTGAAATCAAATAAAAACTGTTGAGGAATCCAGTTGGATCCCTCCAACCTGTTTTCCTGCATCCAAAAACATTAGCACAATACCAATTTCGCTCCAGTACGAAATTATCGCGGTACATGTTCTTATTAAATATTATCCGCTTAATAAAGGCGTAATAGGGTCTCATCCGCTAAACAAAAAAATGCGGGAAATCAACAACTGCAATATATACATATGCCAATATATATATATTGATATTATATATAATACCAATTTCACTGTTTATGAAATATTCGCGGTATATGTTTTTAATAAATAACATCCGCTTACTAACGGCGCATAATGTCTATTCTAACAATCAATAGATATCAATCAACATTCAAACATGCATTCAAATATTTTAAATCTAACTTATTTAAAATAAAATCGAAACTGATTCGATTGAGTGAGAAGTTCTCACCTTGATTTTATTTCCGTTTTAGCGATTTATTTCGAATAAAATTAAACGGACGTTTAATTTTACCCAAAATTCTCACTAACTCCAAACGACTCCAAACCAACTCCAACGCGTAGTTCTCGTCCATACGATTCCAACGCAACTGAGTTTGCATTTTTTCGACCTCGTATGAAAAAGATATCAATTTTTAAAGTTTACACGAATTTATATTAACATAATCAACATATACTTAACCAATTTCAAACTCAACTCAATCTAGGCCGTCCACTTCTACCCCAAGCCATCAGGCCCGTGCGTCACCTCTCCCTTCTCCCTCACGTCCTTCTCCAGTAAATCACGTTGAGGCCGAACAAACCCATATAGGAAATTAGGGTTAAAAAATTCTCCTTCCTCGTCGCGTTCTAGCTCGATCAAGTACCACCATTTCGACCCCCTACGCAAGAGCCATGTTCGGCCTTAACCCCAGCAAGCTCAGCCTCATGATGAGCCTCGAAAGGCGTACCAAACCTGCGTGCGTCGGCCCCCTGTAGCTTCCTCCACACGACTCCGTTTCCGATCATAACCGTTGAATCTCTAGCTCTCATCGCCCTCTTCAATTCTCTAGTTGAACATTCCTGCTAATTCTTGATGGATTTGGAGATTTGGAGGGAGGAAGTTCATGAGTTTCTGGCCTTAGATAATGTTAGAGGCGGCTGCATATTTTAGGGTTAGGGTTTTGATATTTTTTTTATTTTTTTGTGAAGGGGTAGGGCTATTTATAAGGAACGAGCGACACTATTCATCCCGGAAATTCCGAACTCCGATTTACGCGCCGAAACTGACGTACCTAGGGTTTATCCCGCGTTCCGGACACAATGGAACAGGTTTCGGAAGCTAATTCGGAAGTATGTGCGAGTTATGGCTATAAACGCTCAATCTAAATTAAACCGATTTAAGTCGATTTCTAGGCGTTTTAATTTGTACCGGACAAACCGTAAATCCAATTGACTTGAAATTTGAAACCTTACAATAATATCATATTACGGATCCGATGAAACTGGTTTCATCGAAATCCGAGACTTTTTGAAAAATGGCTATTTTAACTCGCCAAATTAAAATTAAAAATAAATCGATGCGTTTCGAGCTGCCACGATCAAACGATAACTCCGATTGACACGAAATTTGAAATCCGGTAATAACTAACTATTACGGATCCAATGGAACTGGTTTCGTTCAATTCTGAGACTGTTCAAAAATTGACTATTTTCACTAGTCGATTTTAATATTAAAATATTCAATTTTCACAAATTAACTTTTAATTCGATTTTAAAAGTTCTAAAATATTGTTCTAACTTCAATATGATAAAATAAAATTTTACAAATCATTTTCAATCATATTTAACCCAATTTTCAATTATTTCCATAATTTAACATATTAAATTATCGATTTAATAATCCAATTAAATCCAATAATTCAAATAAAAATTTATTTGACTAATAAATTCACTTATTAATATTTAAAATTAATTAAATATTCAAATTTTAATTTCTAAAAATTCTGGGTCGTTACAATCTTCCCCACTTAAAAGAATTTCGTCCTCGAAATTTCAAGTAAGAAAAGTTACAGAATTTATTAGTTTTCCAAAATTCCATAATTAAATTTCTTATAATAACTTACTAAGTTTTCAAATCATACTTAGTTATCTTTTCAAAAACAATTACTATTGTTTAACTTTCAATTCCAAAATCAAAGTTAAAGTTTTCAAAATTTTCCAATTTTCTCAAAATTTTTCTAACGCCTTAAATTTTCGGAAAAATTCGCCATAGTCTCCTTTGCGCGGCTCGATCCGAAAAAAAAAATGACAGTATATATATCACAAATATACATCTCATCAAGTAATGAGGCATCCCGAAGGGAAAAAAATGTAAAAGTACGATATTTAATCCGAGATATGTACCTTATATTTTATTAGCGAGCATATACGGCTAATATAGCGCGAAAGCGAGCTCCAAATGCGAAGCAAACGCGATCCGTACCTACTAATCACTCAACAAACAACATGAGAATCATGTATATAGACAATAATCTCAATATACAACATATAGCAACATAATAACTATATATGCTAACATAGCAATGCATTCAATAGCAATATATATTCAACCATCAACCAACATCATCCATAACCAATATATTCATTCATATTCTCATTAATATTCAATGAATTGGGTTTTCAATTTAATCACATTCGATTTATTTACATTGAATTTTATCAACATTCATTCTTATTCAATTTTAATTAGTTTGCATTCACTAATTAAATCCAATTCACGTTCAATTCTATTCAAATTTATTTACTTTCAATTTGAATTCAATTACATAGCTTTCAATTTCATTAATTCACTTTCATTAATACTTAATGAATTATATAAAATCAACTAACAACCATATAACAACAAAATCACTTTGCATATATTCATTCAATTTGGTTTTAACACCATCACTTTCAATTGGTTCAATTAAATTGATTTTTATTCAACTATTCAACTTTCTAATAACATTAGATTTTAATGAATTAACACTTATATTCATTATTTCATATCAATTATTCACATTTAATTGATTAATCATTCAATCCATTAATTCAATTCAATTTCCAAAGTTGAATTTTATTTATATAACTTAAGTTCATATTCATTTAATCCACTTGAATATTTACTTCGATACCAATATCAACTCCATTTAACATCTTCTTAAGTTATATTTCCATTTAACTTTAAATTCACTTTTATTTACAACTCATATTCATATAGTTTCATTTCTTATGTATGTAAGTTTATTTCACAATTGTAAATCACATTAATTATAATTCAATTCTTATAATTCATTTGTTTATACAATAATTCTTTTATTTAGATTATCCAAACAACCTAACAATCAACTTATATACACTTTAATAATTCTGAAAAATTATTCTTTATATACAAAATATACTCAAGGTAAAATTATTTCATTTACCCAATTTTCAACAATATTGTGTCGAATTGTTCTATTCAAGTGTTTAGAAACCCCTTCGGCATAGTTGTACATACCGTGCTGACGAAGGTTCATGTACCACTCAACAAACCAACCATCACAATATAAAACAATTTTATATACTCACTAACAAATACGCTCTCATAGCTATTATTACACTCAACTCATTCTAGAGTACTGCTGACTCTATCCCTAATGAATAATACCCAACAGAACCATGGTTGTCGCTTAACCATAAGCTCTGATACCAACTGTAACGTACGCGGATTTTCGTTGCCGAAAAACCGAATAGTTATGGGTTTAAGAAAAAGAAAAGAAGAAAAGAAAAAGAAAGAAGAAGAGATTAGAAGATAGAAAATTTAGATAGGGAAAAGAAGAAAGAAGAATTTTAACATAGAAGAAAAAGAGACATAGAACAGAAAGAAAATAGAGAAAATAGGACGATAGAACGGAAAACAACAGAACAACAACAGAATCTCACAATTCGCAGCGGAATAACATATAATAATAAATGAATAATCTTTAAACAAAGAACTATATCAGTTATTACATTACATTTCATTATATCATATCATCAGAGTATACAACAACAACAAACAATGCAGCGGAAAAAGAAATACTATGTAAACTAGAAATACGCCATGCCATCCATCTTGCCTCCAGCAACTCCTGAATATCCTGAATATCCTGATAAACCTAACTCTTAACTGCCCGTGTGGAAATTGGTGGGCACCCAGAGTTTAGGAAGGAAAACAATAAACTCCAAATCAGTCATGTGACTGGTGTGAGAACTCAAAACAGTTTATTTATCTTTAAAAATCAAAATAGAGGAATATTTTTTTAAACTCAATTCGCAATGCTTTTAAAAATGAGACTACCATAAGGCCTCCCGCACACACACACAATGCAAACGCAGAATCGGAGGAGATTTCTCCTTATGATAGTCAAAGATGCTTGATACGCATTTAAAACAACATTTGATATTATTACTAGTGCATAGTGTAGAGAAAAATTCATTTCGAAAGTAGAATATAAATCTTAGCCAGCATAGACATTTCGAACTATGCCTACTATAGCTACCATCCAAACAGTGTTGCGACACCATAAGTGAATGATAGGTTCTACAACTAATACCGTACAAGTTTCGTATTTGGAGAATGGATTTTTCCAACAAATGGTCAGGCCAAGGAACTTCCCATTGCCACATGGAAACGCCTCTGGCTGGACGCCCCGAGAACCACCGTCCTCTGCTAAACAAAGCCGGGAATTCCTTTTCCCAAGGAATATTACAAACCCTCAGATATGCCACGCCCGGTCCTTTGGGACCTTTAAACGAGAGCTCTCTAACCAACATCACACCATAAAAATAAGTGTTTCAACATGAGTAAGTATCTGGGCTCCATTCCATGATACTACCCTTTTCCAGAAGGAATGGTCATACCCTAGGGAAGTTATCCCTGAAAACCTTGCCGCACAATTCCTGTTTCGACCATTACCGGTTTGTGAGGCTCGACGAAGTCACGTCCACAAAAACATACTTTATACAAAAGCCATGCTTTGGGTCAACAAATGATCAACACAATGATCACAAGGATAGACGATCAAATAAATGATCCTATCACAAATAATCAACACAATGATCATTTCAGCATCACTCAGCATGTCACATTACCAAATTGGGAATATATCGCTGATAACTTCAACTATATAACCTCTGAGCTCGTACCTCTCAGAGAAGGGTGTTAAGCTAAAAGAATAAATTCTCCGCCACCAACAGAAATATATTTGAAAGAAATCGGCTTTATATCTCAACTTGTAATGTCAACATTCAAACATGCATTCAAATATTTTAAATCTAACTTATTTAAAATAAAATCGAAACTGATTCGATTGAGTGAGAAGTTCTCACCTTGATTTTATTTCCGTTTTAGCGATTTATTTCGAATAAAATTAAACGGACGTTTAATTTTACCCAAAATTCTCACTAAATCCAAACGACTCCAAACCAACTCCATCGCGTAGTGCTCGTCCATACGATTCCAACGCAACTGAGTTTGCATTTTTTCGACCTCGTATGAAAAAGATATCAATTTTTGAAGTTTACACGAATTTATATTAACATAATCAACATATACTTAACCAATTTCAAACTCAACTCAATCTAGGCCGTCCACTTCTACCCCAAGCCATCAGGCCCGTGCGTCACCTCTCCCTTCTCCCTCACGTCCTTCTCCAGTAAATCACGTTGAGGCCGAACAAACCCATATAGCAAATTAGGGTTAAAAAATTCTCCTTCCTCGTCGCCTTCTAGCTCGATCAAGTACCACCATTTCGACCCCCTACGCAAGAGCCATGTTCGGCCTTAACCCCAGCAAGCTCGGCCTCATGATGAGCCTCGAAAGGCGTGCCAAACCTGCGTGCGTCGGCCCCCTGTAGCTTCCTCCACACGACTCCGTTTCCGATCATAACCGTTGAATCTCTAGCTCTCATCGCCCTCTTCAATTCTCTAGTTGAACATTCCTGCTAATTCTTGATGGATTTGGAGATTTGGAGGGAGGAAGTTCATGAGTTTCTGGCCTTAGATAATGTTAGAGGCGGCTGCATATTTTAGGGTTAGGGTGTTGATATTTTTTTTATTTTTTTGTGAAGGGGTAGGGCTATTTATAAGGAACGAGCGACACTATTCATCCCGGAAATTCCGAACTCCGATTTACGCGCCGAAACTGACGTACCTAGGGTTTATCCCGCATTCCGGACACAATGGAACAGGTTTCGGAAGCTAATTCGGAAGTATGTGCGAGTTATGGCTATAAACGCTCAATCTAAATTAAACCGATTTAAGTCGATTTCTAGGCGTTTTAATTTGTACCGGACAAACCGTAAATCCAATTGACTTGAAATTTGAAACCTTACAATAATATCATATTACGGATCCGATGAAACTGGTTTCGTCGAAATCCGAGACTTTTTGAAAAATGGCTATTTTAACTCGCCAAATTAAAATTAAAAATAAATCGATGCGTTTCGAGCTGCCACGATCAAACGATAACTCCGATTGACACGAAATTTGAAATCCGGTAATAACTAACTATTACGGATCCAATGGAACTGGTTTCGTTCAATTCTGAGACTGTTCAAAAATTGACTATTTTCACTAGTCGATTTTAATATTAAAATATTCAATTTTCACAAATTAACTTTTAATTCGATTTTAAAAGTTCTAAAATATTGTTCTAACTTCAATATGATAAAATAAAATTTTACAAATCATTTTCAATCATATTTAACCCAATTTTCAATTATTTCCATAATTTAACATATTAAATTATCGATTTAATAATCCAATTAAATCCAATAATTCAAATAAAAATTTATTTGACTAATAAATTCACTTATTAATATTTAAAATTAATTAAATATTCAAATTTTAATTTCTAAAAATTCTGGGTCGTTACAAAAGCTGGCTGTGGGAATTGTTGCTTCAGAGGAATTAACAGTGACAATTGGAACAGAGTTCGTAGGGGAAATACCATAAGCAACTGGTGTGCGTTGTCCACTACTAGGCTGACTATTAGTAATACACCCCTGGACATGGTCATCCACACCTACGACCACACTAGGAACACACTCAACAAAAACAGATGACTTGCCCACCACACAACCCACTTCATGGTGGATAACAGGCTGGTCATCAACCTTGGTCACATTCAAACAGCCTTCAGAAAAATTCACACCAACAGCCCCTGTGACATTATGACAAACAGGAGACGTGCAATGCTCGTTGGTAGCAGCAACACCCAACCCCGCTACATTGCCACACATGCCACCATCGTTACCCTTAACACAGTTTCCGGTTACTGGCAAACTCGCATTGGTTCCAGGGAGAGGCAACACGGCACGTGAAGGTACAAAGTCAGATTCCACAACACCTATTCTATCACACGAGAGCGGAGGAAACTCAGAGAGGGAATGAATTAATGGCATGGCAGCGGTCTTGGATTTGAAGGGGCGACCAGACCTTGTCGAAGAGGGAGAGGAGAGGGGGGGAGGAGAGGGACGAGGCAGGGAGGAGGACATGGAGGAGAAGACGCGAAAAGAGGGGGGAAATTACGACGATGGATTAAACAGAGGCCACGAACGCAAATCGCCAGTAGCGGCCATTTTTGTCAAATCATTTTAAAAACTTTGGGGACAGGAAGGAGGACCTAAACTTTGGGGACAGGGAGACTATGATTTGACAGACTATTTGGGGACAGGGAGACTATAAAATTTTCGAGACTGAACATAATACTTTCAAATTCAGTTTTAACACATCTGTTATCTCTAATATCACTATTATAAATTTTATAAATTTTCAATTTATTTTTAACAAGCCTGAAATTCTAGATTCAACAATTTCCCCAATTTTCACTCATAAAATTTAATAATTTAATTGCCAAATAAATAGTGATATTTGAAATTCAAGTTTAACTAGCTTTCAAATATTTAAAATCAATTAAATAGTCCAATTTCAAATACCAAAAATTCCGGGTCGTCACATTCCTCCCCCTTAAAAGGATTTCGTCCCTGAAATCACTAGTTAAGAGAAATGATCCTTAACCCATTGACTAATTTTTCAATCCTAATAGTTTTTATTAACTTCCCAAAACCAAACATTTTTTAACAATACCCAAAACAATCTTTCATTAAAGATTCTATTAAACTTACTAACTTTCCAAACTCTTCCATATTTTCAAACAACGTTACTTACTTAACAATTCAGATTCAAATTTAAATCCAAATTTTAAGTTATCAAAAATTTTCTAACTCCTTAAATTTTAAAAAAAATTTGCCAACGTCTCCTTTGCACAGCTAGCTCGGTACAACTACAAAATGCCTCTACGGGCCCCCAGATTTCAAAAGAAAACAAAATGCCAAGTGGCTAGACTAGAAAATCATCAAATTTCATATAGAAATTTAAAAACATACCTTTGCCGAGCAAATTTCTATTTATCTTCAAAAAATCAAAAATCCCAGTTCCCTTTTGCTTTTTAACACCTGAATAGCCTGTTTAGCAATAACATTCAATCACAGCATCCAAAAACCATTTTATACATTTCTTTCAATAGTTTCAATATCTATTTCATTCAAGTCCGTGCGATGTACATATATCATCTGTACGCAATATCAAATTTCGATCGCTCGCTCAATCACACAATTCCACTTCCGAACTATTATCGTCCACCCCACTTCCTAGTGCGGAATCAGATCTGGTTTCTTGATCAGAAACCGTCATTCTCCTTGCATAGCCACAAACTATGATAGAGAATTTCCAGAATCTATCAAAAATCCATATCCAGAGTTTGCCGTAGAAAATCAAGTGAATAATCTCAACTCGGATCGATACAACTACCATGAAATTATGTGCTCGAATCTGGATCAAATCTCTATGCGAATAAAACAATATACGTACATCTTACGTACTTGCCCCAATCGATTATTAACTATGTCAATTTTCTTTTATTCACATTATTTTGATTTCTACTCACTTATTTACAGCCATCCCATTTTTCACACCCTCACTACCTTTATTAAGATATTAACTTAGCATATTCCAATACCAAATTTACTTAAGAATTTCATCATCCATTTCTTAAGTCCAATATAAATATATTACACTTTAAATATTTATTTTTATCTCACCACTTTGGTTTATATCTACTTCTATTCAAATTGAATCTCCAATTTCCATATGAATTCAATTTACATTTCAGTTTAAATATTGAATTCTATTTACCTTTATCTCAAACCGTATTCAATTAATCATTTCTTTAATTAGTCTCACCACGAATTTATTCAAATCTTAAACACTTCTATTCCCAATTTTCATCTTCAATTCTTCTTGAATTCAGTTCATCATCAAATTTTGAATATTGAAATTTATCAACTATCTTCCATACATAACTGGTTCATATCATTATTTAAATTAGTTTCACTTACTAATTTATTTTGGTTCACTATGAATTAATTCTATAACTTCATTTTATTTTACACATTTTAAATTAAGAATTATCCAATATATAATTCCAATACATTTTGCTTATTCACTTGAATCAATTAGTTTACTCATTAATTTTATTTCAGTCCTTTATTTTATTTAGCTAAATCTTGACTAAATTCCATTACACACAATTTAAATTAATTTCCAATATTCAGTTTTAAATTCTATATTTTTACAAACGCAAATTCATTTGTCTACCCATAAATTTATTTCCATTCCATTTACCGACCTTTTTTTATATTTGGCTTATCTTTCTAACTTTATTCTCTACTCACACTTGCCCTTATTTGGACCTTTCAAGTTGAATCTTATCCCACAATTTCAGATTTCAAATAAAAGGTTTATTTCTAAACTTTAATTCTATTTCTATTACTTACAAATTTAAATAAATTTGTTCTCCCATAAATTTACTTCCAATAAAATTTTAAATTCTTAGAACTTCGTTCTTTTAGTCCATTTAAACTATATTTCTCAATTCCACTTAACATAATTCAAATTGATTCCAAGACTAAATTTTTCAATTCATTCGCTTACCCAATTAAATCAATTAGTTTATTTACTAATTGTATTTTCAATCCATTGTTTTGTTTAGTCCAATCTTGACTAATTTTCCATTTGCTTACAAATTCCAAATGAATTCAACATTCATTTTCAATTTCATTTAAATGTAAATTCATTTCTTTCTTCACAGATTTGTTTCTCACTCAATAAATTTTTATTTTTACAGTAATTCCATTTTGTCTAGTCTACTAGACTTTTCCTCAAATTCACTTTTATTTAACTAGATTCAATTATCTTCTATTTCCATTCAAATTTTAAATTTTCTTAAGTTTCTAACTTATTTAAACTCCGCAAACATTTTAAACAAGAATCCAGAGTTTTCAACAATCATATAAGTATTTCAAAATCATTTTGAAATCAATTATATCCAAAATCCTTTGGTATCAAATTAGCCTTTGAATTTAAAAATCAAAAGGTTTTACCAAACCAAAACTTCAATATTTCAAAACTCATTTTTGAAATCCATAATTCGATTGCATATCCAATTATTCCTTGAATTTTTAAAACCAATCTAGTTTTTGCAAACAACTCTAAATTAAATCATTCGGGTAGCAATCCCTTTCTTGGAAACTCGAAAATGAACATCGATGATGCTGTAGTCATCAACGAAGTTATTTTCCAACGACCGAAAAGAGTTAAATGCTTTTATCTCTCCAAAACATTTTCAAATATTATTAAATTTCAAATCTCATCAGATCTCATTTCCGATTTAAAAATGTTTCTCAAATAATATCACCATTATTCCTCCAAAACCTTTGAAAATTATTTTCAAACTCAAGGAATTTAAACTTTCCCTAAAAATCCAAATTCCAAATTCTTTCAATCTATATTCAAACATTACTCTGGAATGTTATACCATTTTAATTAAGAATCTCTCTCGTAATTATAAATTTCATTTTGTTATATAAATTTATTCCTTAACCTTTGGTTAAAATTTTAATTCTTTATTCAACTTTCACTTAACGATGATAATAATTTAATATTATCATCTCCTAATAACCCAGCAATCATATATATCTATAAGAAATTACAAAAAACTATTTCCTTTGTATACAAAAATATTTTGGATAAAATTATTTCATTTACCCTATTTTAAAATAATATTGTGTCAGTTTATCTTGTTTAAGTGTTTAGAAACTCCTATCGATAAAATGGTGTCCCATATATCGACCAGAATCCATAAACACTCAACCGATAAGCCAACACAATATAAAAACAATTTTTAAATTCATTAACAAATAAGCGCTCATATCTATTAATACTCTCAAACTTATTTTAGAGTACGATAGACTCTATTTCTAATGAGTAATCCCCACCAGAGCCAAGATTCTCGCTTAACCTTCAACTCCGATACCAAGTGTAACGACCCGATTTTTCAATGCCCGAAAAATCAAACCATTAGGGTTTAAAGGAGAAGAATATAGAAGAAGAAATAAAAACAATATCAGAATCTTACCAACGCAGCGGAATAAAATATAATATATAATAACCGATCTTTAAATAAAACAAAACTATATCTGTTTTATACATTACATCATTAGAGTACAACTCAAATTAAATCACACAATCGATATCCAAATGCTGGACAGTTATATAAACTCGTCCACATAACAGAATACACAGCGGAATAATAATCAAATACGGATGTACGTCTCGCATCCAGCTCGTCTCTTGAGCTCCATAGCATCATATCATGTATTCTATAATACTCGGTCCGACCCGAGCATCATAGTTAAATAATACCCAAGTCGGTCTGGAAAACCAGCATGAGAAATCACATTCAAATTGATTATTAAAGTTTCAAAAATCCTTTTAAAAACAAAAGCATCTCGTCAGACCACGCCACAAATAAACATGTCGGGTTTTTACCTTATGATAGCTAAAACATTTCTTATAAAATCCTCTAATATTATAATAGGGTCTATATACAAATACTTATTCAAATAGCTGAAATTGTTACATGATTAAATTCCAGCATGCTAGCCACAAAGTGGGCTCTACAAACAAAAATCGTAAAAGGCATATAGGGAGAATGGATTTCCAACTAATGACTAGGCACTGGGGTACCACCTGTCACAGTACGTGGCCTAGATCACCGTACCGAGGATCCCTCCCGATCCTCTACAACACAAGACCGAGACTACCCCATACTGGATAATCCTGAGTAAGATCACCCCACGGTTGGGTTCAGCAACCACACCACACAGCCGAAATAAAAGGGACATCTAGACATGGATGACCTTACCCTAATGGCCGCTACCCACTTAGCCATGCTGCATAACCCCTGATTTTCAGTCATTCCCGGTTGATGAGGCTCGAGGCTAAGCGTTACCTTTTTAGAACATATCACCTAGAATGCTCATCGTCCTTCTGACAATGTTCTGAAAGCATTCATCCAAACAAGTCCGTCCTGGGTTCGAACGGAACCGAAAGCACTACTCCTATTACATACATTCTGGAATCACCCTCAGGATTAGTAGCGACTAGCCCATGCACTTCACTGCTCCACCTTCGACTCCCAGCTCTTGTCTTCCTCATGAAAACGTTCAAACCGGATCGAAGTGGTTTTCGAGAAATTAATTCTGATCCCGGTCTCTTCGAAACGATCAGCACATTTGGTCAACATTGATAGTCGGTTATTTAACTATCAAATAACATTCACAAACAATCATCAAGCCATAATAATTTCTCCTAAATTATTTATTAACCTCAAAACATCTTCGCAAGATATTTTCCCACTTTTCAATCCTTTTGAAAACAGTTTCAAACCATTTTCCTCTCACGGAATAAATTCCCCAAATATTTTCGATTCCCACTGAAATCACCAAGTACAAAATACTTTAGATTTTAAAATAGTTTAAAACACTTTATTATAAAATATACTCAAAAACGTTTAAACTAAACCACTTAAACACTTTTATTCAAAGATATATGTTTGAAAATATTTAAAATAAAACTACTTTATAAAATATAAAACTAATTTCTAAAATAAAAGCTAGGTCAAACTAAATTTAAAGTAAGAGTTATGAAATTTATATAAATTTTCAAATAAAACTTTAACCAAATTATCTTTAAAATAATACTACTTTATAAAATATTGATATTAATGATAAATTTTAATAAATATTTTCCTTTTAAAATTTTAACAACTTAAATAATAATTTCTTAAAAACATGCCTTTAAATAACTTTAAAACTTTCAACTTGTACTTAAAAATCAGCTTTGAAAACGTACTCGGCTTTTCAGGGTATCCATTTCTCTTTCACGCCTTTTTAAAAATAAACTAATATTTATTTTTAAAACAAATTACTCATTCCTCTATAAATTTCCATCGTGAAATTTATACTTCCAAAATATCCAATGATATCTTAATTTACTTTATAAACTCGGTTTATGAAGTCCCATAGTCTTATTCCTTTAAAAACATAGTTTTCAAATACTTTAGCAATTTCCAAATTGATTTTCAGATTTTACTCCATTTCAAAATAAATTCCTTTACTTACTCTATTTTTATTTCAAAACCCAATAACTTCAGATTTTACTTCTTAAATTATGATTTAAAATCTTATTTAACTGAAATTACCAATTTCATACTTTTCCAAATTCCTTCTTTATCCTTTCCAAAAGATTTAAACCTTGAATTTGAAAATAAATTCTTTATTTCTTTAAATAAAATTACTCAGGTTTTAAAATTCATTATTTCCCTTTTTATTCAAAATCTCCTTTCCCATACTTGGAATTTATTTATTAGAATTTAAAAATTCCTTTTTTTCATTTTCTATTCTTAAATTTATCCCAAATTCTTTAAAATCATTTTACTTACAAATATTCTCTTTTAATTTTCTCTTCAAAAATCAAATCTGTGTATTTTTGGTAACTCCGTATACCCAAATATATTCAAGCACACCATAGCATCCATTATTTCTAATTACAACCATAATCTATCATAGATTATCTAATAAATCATAACACAGAATAGTTAAACAAATCAAAATATTTTGAGGAATCATGTTGGATCCCTCCAACCTGTTTCCCTGCATCCACAGATGTTAGCACAATATAAAATACCAATTCCACTTTAAGGTGGAATATCGTGGTATATGGGATTAATATAATATCATCCTCTATTATGCGGCGTATAGGGTCTCATCCGCTATATAATGCGGGAAATCAATCACTCCAAATACATATATAATACCAATTCCACTTCGAGGTGGAATACCGTGGTATATATGATTATAATATCATCAGCTATTATGCGGCGCATAGGGTCTAATCCAATATAACTGATAATAATTTATCATCCAACCACAAAATCAACAATTTTAAATTTAGCTATTTAAATTTAAATAAAACCCAGATGAGTTAGATTAACTCACCTTTGACCTTAGATTGCCATCCAAATCCATCTTGACTTGTTTCTTCACGATTTTAGACCTTGTATAAATATTTATATAGTTTATTAATATCCGAAATAATCGAACAATCAATTTCCTTTTTAATAGATTTAATTAACTAACAATTTGTTTTTAACTAAATAATCTTTCCCTTTTAAAAATCTTTTAATAACTAAAATAAATTAAATAAGTCAATAAATCAGGTTAATCACCCCAATACTTTACTTAAAATAACTAGTGAATTTAAAATATATATATGTATATTTATTATTTTCCCTTGAAACTACATATACTAAAATTACCCTATACGCATTTAAAAAATCTAACTTTTTATATAAACTCTATAACAATTTTTAAATTCCTATTTCTTTCAAACTCTGCCAATATAATCTAATTTTCTGTTTATATATACATTCAATCTAATAAAATCCCTTCATTTCAATATCTTACCTATCTACAAATTTTTGTTTTACTATATATGCCTACATTAAATAAAATAAATTTTCTTTCAACTTATATGTACGTATATATTAAATCTTAAAACAGAATTGTGTTTGATATCTTACTGTAAAAATATTATTATGATTTCTGTATAGAAAAAAATCTGCACGAATATACCTCAATTCCATACCCAGCCTCTCGCGAATCCTATTTGCAAATATCTCAAACGTCGTCACCAAAATCACGGCACTGCCTTGCTCGAGCCACCCTCGTACATCCTCGACGCATCCACATCACGCGAAGTTCTACGCGATTTTGAAATCGGGGCCAAACATCTCTCCTTCAACACACGTGCGCCCCAACATCGGCGACTCGGTACCCAAATCTCCTTCCTCTGATCTGCTACGCAAACCTATAGCGAGAAAAACCAAGCCCTAGCGATCCCTCGATTCCGTGCGTGCATCCCCATCAGATCTCGACTGAGTAGTCAAGCAAATGTAGGGGCTTCGGGTTTGAACTCGACTGGAACCAACTGACGCTGCCATTCTTGAGTTTCGAACGAGAGGGTTTTTTTCATTGGTTTTCGATTTGCAGAGAGGGAAGTAAAAGGAAAAAATTTGGATCGGCCATTAAATTTTTGTTTGAACGAGATTGCCTTTTTTTTTAGAGAAAGACTCGGCTGTTGCTTATCATATTTTTCTTAAAATCCAACGCATGTTGAATGATATAGAACACGTGCTAAAAAAATTATACGTGTTAGTGCAAGCTACAGTACCCAGTGTATTGACATTATTTATGTTTAAATTTTAAATTTAAATTCAAATCGTCATGGTTACCGTAACTCACAATCTCAATCTTCAATCGAGGCGTGCCGCTAGGCGTTCATAAGGTTATACCCCTATTCCAAACGCGATGAAAAAAGTTTCGGGTCCTAATTCGATCGTATGGAGAAGATAGCTTTTAGGACCCAGTTATTATATTATATTTTCGATAAAAATTTCAGCGCGTTTATCTTCCGTACAGCCAAACGATCACTCTCAACACTACGAAAATTTAAATTCGATAATAATACAATATTACGGATCCAATGGAATTGGTTTCGTCAAATTCTGAGAATGTGCCTCGGAAGGCTATTTTTAAATTCAATTTAAACTATAAAATTTTCAAGACTGAACAGAATACTTTCAAACTCAGTTTTAACACATCTGTTATCTCTAATATCACTATTATAAATTTTATAAATTTTAAATTTATTTTCAACAAGCCTGAAATTCCAAATTCAACAATTTTCCCAATTTCCACTAATAAAATTTAATAATTTAATTGCCAAATAAATAGTGATATTTGAAATTCAAGTTAAACTAGCTTTCAAATATTTAAAATCAATTAAATATTCTAGATTCAAATACCAAAAATTCGGGGTCGTCATAAAATTATTTTATTAAAATTCAAATTGTATAAGTTATCAACTCATTTATATTCCATAAATAATTTAAATAGGATTCCAGAGCCTTTCCAACCTTTCAAAATCATCCTTGAAATCAATTTAAATTACCTTTTGAATTTCAAAACCCAAACCCAGGTTGCAAACAACTTCAATTTTAAAATAATTTGGCAGCAATTCCTCTCCTGGAAAATCGAAATGGACATCGCTGATGCTGCAGTCATCGCCGAAGTTATTTTCCAGCGACCGAAAAGAGTTTAGTGCTTTCACTCCTTTTAAAAAAAAATCCAAACCTTTGAAAATCATTTTCAAACTAAAAAGGAATTAAATTTCCAAATTTTTCAAATTTTCCAAATTTCAAATCCTTTCAAACACTTCTTTGGAATTCTATTTCTAATTATAAATCACATTTACAATTTACATTCCCAAATTCCATTTGTATGTGAATTTGTTTCTTAACTTTGGAGTTACGATTTCAATTTCCTATTCAATAATCAATGATAACAATTAATATTATCACTTCCCAACAAATAAGCAACCATATACTATCATAATTTAAAAAAATTATTTCTTTTATATACAAAATAGTTTTGGAAAAAATTATCTCATTTACTCGATTTTAAAACAGTACTGTGTCGGTTTATCTTGTTTAAGAGTTTAGAAACCCCTATCGATACAGTTGGCCAAACTGCACCCGGCCAGAATCTATAAACAATCCGCTGATAAGTCAACACAACATAAAACCATTTTATATTTACTAATAAATACGTACTCATATCTATTATTACATTCAGACTCATTCTAGAGTACTGCTGACTCTATCGCTAATGAGTAAAAGCCACCAGAGCCAAGGTTGTCTCTTAACCAAATGCTTTGATACCAAATTGTAACGACCCAATTCTTTTCGACGTTCGAAAGTCGACATAGATACGTCCACTGTATCCAACGCCGCACAGTCGAATGCCGGAAAACCGAACCGTTAGGGTTTAAGAAGAAAAAGATAGAAGAAGAAACAGAAATAATAGCAGAATCTCACATTTCGCAGCGGAATAAATATAATAGATAAATGAATATCTTTAAAACAAAGAATCATATCTATTATTGCATTACATCACATTACATTATCAGAGTGTTGCAACAACAAACATCGAAAAATAATATAACATACACTAGTGATACGCTTCGCCGTCCAGCTTGCTTCTGATCTCCACAGCATCTCTTTTCTGACTTCGCTTCAGAATAACTGATAACCTGACTGTAGGCTGCCAGTGTGGAAAATTATGGGCACCCAGAGTTTAGAAAGGGAACAATAAACTCTAGGTCAGTCATGGGACTGGTGTGAGATCTTAAAAACGGTTATTTTCACAAAGAAAATAAAAAGAAATCCGATATGCTTTTAGAAAATGAACTGCCATAAGGCCTCCCGCCACATACACAATGCAAGCTAACACTTGGAGGAGATTTCTCCTAATGACAGTCAAAAATGCTTGATACACGAAAACCATTTGATATTATTATTAGTGCATAGTGCAGAAAATATTTCGAAAGTAAAATATTAATCTTAGCCAGCATACCACATTTCGTCGTATGCCTACTATAACTACCATGTTCAATAGCAAGTTACCGCCACATTCCATGGCAGGTTATACAACGAAAACCGTACATGGAGCATATTGTTTCTTTGGATTTCCAACAATGGTCAGGCAAAGGAACTTCCTACACCGAAATGGGTACGCCTCTGGAAGGATGCCCCCGAGAACCTAACCGGATCTCTGCCAAACAAGGCCGACGTTAACTCACGCTTTAGCCAAGCTATAACATAGGTAACTACCACACAAGTATGCCATCCCCGGTCATTACCGACCTTTATCTGAGCGCTCGACACCAACAACCACAAAGCAATAAGTTTGCAGCAACCACATAGGTTAAATATCTGGGCTCCATACCATGATATCACCTCTTATCCAGAAGAAAATGGACATGCCGTAGGGGCGTGACTCATTAAAACCTTGCCGCAACATTCCTGTTTCGACCATTTTCGAGTTGTGAGGCTCGACAAAGTCTCGTCCACAAAGCTACACTTTTCACAAAGTCATGCTTCGATCAACAAATGAACAGCAGCACTTCGTATGCCATATTACCAAATTGGGAATGTATCACTAGTAACCATCAACACGTAACCTCTAAGCTCGTACGTCTCAGAGAAGGGTGTTAAGCTAAGAGAATAAATTCTCCGCCACCAACAGAAATGTATTTGATAGAAACCAACTTTACATCTCAAAGTGTAACGTCAGACATACATCCATACAAGTCCGTTCCGAGATCGAACGGAACCGAAGGCACTTCAAAAGAAGCCCTTGCAATCCGGATATTCACTAATCACGTCCGGAATCCCCATCACAAAGGGTGATAAAATCTCTATACCGGAGCAACTCGATGAAGAGACATTCGATAGGTATTCCTTTCGCTTTCAAAAATACCCGGTCTTCAACACCATCTTCAAATGCAATCCCATTTCGTCATATCATTATTCGGAATGAGTTTTATGACACAAACTTCTCTCCGAGCTAATCCGAATAACGAGCGCTTATTTTTAAAAATAAGTGTTACATTCAGATATCAAACAAATCACAACAATTTTCACTTTGATCTTTTAAACAAAAGATCCATCACAATCACCAAGATTCGATGTGGTTTTCGAATGTCCATTTGAAATCCGACCCCCGGTCGCATCGAAATTCAAACGCCATTTAAAGGCCAATATTGATAGTCGGTTATTTAACTATCAATCAACATTCACAACAATTACTAGATTTCAAATAATTTTTCCCCAGTTATTTATTTTTAAAATATCTTTGCAAGATATATTTTCACACTTCAACCATTTGAAAACAAATTTCAAATCACTTTTCACTCGCGAAATAAGATTCCCGATATTATTAATTTCCATTGAAAGTCTACGGAGTTCAAATATTTTAAAATAATTTAAATTACTTATCCAAAATATACTTGGAAATATTTAGATAAAACTATTTTAAAACATTTATTTAAATATATTAGTTATGAAAACATTATACCAATATCTCATATAAAACTTCAAGTCCAATCAATTTTATAATAAAATTAGTAGATAGAGTTTAAATATTTAAATAACCCTTTTTTAAATCAAATATCAATTAAATCCTTAAAATAATCACTTCTACAATTAATTAAATAAATCTTCACTTTAAAGATTTAAAACAACTCAAGAAATAATTTCTCTAGAATATTCTTTTAAAATCAACTTTAAAACTTTTATTTTACATTTCAAAGCTACTTTGAAAATATACTCGGCTTCCCAGGGAAAATACGCTTTCCATTTCAAGATGGTCTATTTAAATCAAATAATAAATCCTTCTTGATTTATTTTAAATTTACATTCCAAATCTGTAAATTCCTTTCCACACTTTTAAAAATAAAACATTATTTATTTTTATAACAAACTTCCCTTTCTTTCATAAAATTCCCATTGTGAATTTAGGTTTCTTAATATCAACTGATGTACGATTTGCAAATCGATTTCCAAGTACTCACTTTCAAACAACAAATCAAATTTCTAATTGATTTCCAAAATCATTTCAAACACCAAATCAAATCCCAAATTTATTTTCAAACACCAAATCATTTTCCTAATTGATTTTCTAAATTCATTTCCAACACCAAATAAAATTTTCAAATTGATTTCCAAACATTTATTTTAAACACCAAATCGATTTCAGAGTTGATTTCCCAAAATTTATTTTTAAACACCAAATCAATTTCAAATCAGCTTCCTAAAGATTTAGTTTCTTTTAAATTAAATTTATTATTTCTTTCAAACTATTAAAATCCATATTTTAAATAAATTCTTCAACCTATGAATAATATTACCCAAAATCCATTTATTAAGCCTTTTTCCCATGTTTTGGAATTTTAATTCAATAGGATTCAAAAATAAAACTTTATCCTTTTAAAATTCCTTCTTTTAAATTTATCCAATTCTTAAAAATAAATTTTAGTATAAATTTTTCAACTTGAATTTTAAAAATCCAATTCTTATTTATTTTCGGTATCCTACGGTACCAAAAATATATTCAGCTAAATTATAGCCCTCAACGATTTCTATCACAAATATATTCACACACAGATTATAAATAAATCAACACATAACATATGAAACAAATTCAAATGTTTTGAGGAATCCAGTTGGATCCCTCCAACCTGTTTCCCTGCATCCACAGATGTCAGCACAACAATTATATACCAATTCCACTACGAGGTGGAATATTGCGGTATATGAGATTTATAAAATATCATCCACTATTATGCGGCGCATAGGTACTCATCCGCTATGTAATGCAGGAAATCAATCACTCCATATACATATATAATACCAATTTCACTTCAAGGTGGAATATCACGGTATATGGGTTTAATATATAATATCGTTCGCGATTATGCGACACATAGGGTCTAATCCAATAAAACTGAAAATAATTTATCATTCAAGCACATAATCAATAATTTAAATTTAACTATCACAATTCAACAATCAATCAATAACTGAAATTTTAAATTATTATAATTTGAGTGAGAAGATCTCACGTTTTATTATGCATGCAACCCATTTTCCTTTCCAGCTTGTTTTCAATTTGAACATTGTATAAACAATTTTATAATTTATTAATATTCGAATAAATCGAACCATTAAATTCCCATTTATAAATGTAATTACCAAAGATTTATTTTAAACAAATAATTTAAATTTTAAACTGATTTCCTTTAAAATAAATTTATTTAAGTAAGATTAAATTTAAAACTAAATTTATTCCAACATTTATTTTATAAAATATCCTTATATATGTATGTTATTTTGCTGTTTTGCTGCATATACATATACATACTAATTAAAATACAAATTTTTCTTTACTGTAAAGATCTTATTTCCTGCATGCATATGTTTATATACCTATTTATTATATTTAAATTTAAATAGAATTTATACCTTAATTAATTCGTTCCAGAACAGCAACCAACCCTAACTGCCATCACAGCTCACCCAGATTCACGCGACCCCATCGTTTGCATTGTGTTCGCCCGCCGATCCTATGCCCAATTCGCAACCCTACGATCGCTCGCCCATAGTCGTCAACGAAGAAGCCACTTCCAATTTCCCCCACGCCTCACGCGCACAGTCTTCCATTGCACAATCCATTTCCATCACGTCGACATTGTCGTACGGCCGCGAACCCAATCGTGACATTCGACGATTCGCTGCCGTGCTCCCCTCCATTCGCGAAACTACAGCCTCCAAGGCTTGAAATCATGAAGTTGCGACTACCTTGAATCTCCCCTCCGAATTGATTGCGAGCGAATCGACGTTTCTTTAGATTTGATTTCGGCATGAGGATTGAAGGAGTCGTCTTTGATTTGACAATTAATCGAAATGATTTGGGTTTTTTTGACGAAAGAGGATTCAGATGATTTCGAGCGAAGAAGATGGTTTTATTCTTCGTTCGATTCCTTTTTTTATTTATATTATCTGGCACGAATAATTTTTCAATGAACGTGTGTAGGATTTTACACAAAGAAAGTGGAACACGTTGTAAAAAGGCAAATACGTGTTAGAGCTAGCTACAGTGTTTTGCTTATATTGTTTATATTCAAATTCAAATTCAAATTTAAATCGTTTCGATTTCCGCAACTCAGAATCTCAATCTCCAATCGAAGCATGCCGCCAGGCATTTATAATGTTAAACCCTTACTCCGAATGCAATGGAAAAGATTCCAAGTCCAAATTCGTTCATATGGGGAAGATAGCTTTTTGAACCAGTTATTAAATCAAAATTTCGATATAATTTCAGCTCATTTGCTTATTATACGATCGCACGACAACTCTGAATGCTACAAAAATTGAAATCCTATAATAAAACACTATTACGGATCCAACGGAACTGGTTTCGTCGAAATCTGGTATGCCTCGGAAGGCTATTTTTAAATATCGATTTAAACAATATAAATTCAAAACTGAACAAAACGTTTCCAAATTCAATTCTGAAGCTTTCGTTATCTTCAGTATTCTCAATACAAATTTTCTAAACCTTTGAAATATTTTTAATCAGTTTAAAACTAAAGATTCAAATTTTATCCAACTTCAATAAATTAAATTGCCAAATTCATAGTGATATTTTAAAATTAAAGCTAAACCATCATTCAAATATTTAAAATCAATTAAATATTTTAATTTCAATTGTCCAAAATTAGGGTCATCACAATCTTCATTTGTCGTTTTTATCGTATAACGTTTGGGTCTATGTAATTAAATCTTAATATGTAATTGGTAACAATGCCGCATTCGGTTGCCAAGAAATAACAACTACGGATGATTGCAGCATCAATAGCGGTTAGTTTTGGGCCTCAAAAGATGGGGTGTTACACAATAATTCTGCACTGTTTTCGATGGATGAAATTTTGTTAAATGTTTAGTTTTAAATACGTGTTTTTGAAAGCATTTTGATTTAAATGTTTTACGCAATCTTAGTCAATCTGAACTTTTCTATAAATTTTGATGTTTTCTCCTTAATCAATCTAGGATTATAATATTTTTATATTATGTGATTTAATAGACCATGAAATGTAAGATGCAGAATACATTCATGATTATCATTGAAGTCTTAGTGATCTCACGAAACAATCAATATCTTTGAATTTTATGTAGTTTGGTAATTTTTATAAATAACTATAAATTAGAGATATATTTATTTATAATAGTTATAAGTAAACTATTTTAAATAGAAATGATCATATCAAATATTATTAATATGCAATAGATGAAAGTAACAAATTGCTTTTAATTTAGCTTAACTGAAATTCAAAGTAATTCGAGAATTAAGCTATAACTCAATTTTAGTAGAGAATCAATTACACATTAAGTCTCTACGTCAATCAACTAGAAATTTAACATGTAGCCAAATAATTATTTTTTCACTTTTATCAAAAACATTATTTTTTTAAATATACTCTAAGAGCACTTGACAGACTGGTAATCCCCTGAGGGAAATCAAGTTGTGCATGCCCACATCTACTCATGGCACCTACACTCCCCAGGTACTATTTTTTGCGAGAAAAGTTTACAGGGCAGGGCTCAGACATGGGTCTTGTTAGATAAAATTTTCATCTGACTAACACCCCGAAGCTTTCGAAAGCTTGTTCCGAACAAATATGAGAAAGTTAAATGGATATTAAGATTACGCAAAAAATAACCGCTGGAAAGTAAAAGAGACACAAGCTTTATAGTGGTTCGAGACCGAGATCCCTACATTCACTTTGAAGATTCTTCTTCTAACTTTATTCCCCAATTTGGTGTATAAGTAAATCAATGACCAAATCCTCCATTAATGATCATTTTTATTAAAGCTTTCTAAAAGGTGTCAGGAATATTGAATGATTGTAGAATATTAGAAAATCTTCATCCAACCCCTTTTTCAGTAGCACATGTTCCTCTATTTATAGAAAATTTGAGTTTCTCCCATTGGTGTACATGTTTCTACTTGGATTGACGACCTAACTTGCTATGTGCAGCTTAGATTTGAACGTTTGTCAGGATCTGGCTGAATGCATTTTGATGTAGATTGTTGATGTAGCGCTTATATATATAACTTCTTGGATTCTTTTGTTCATCTTGACCATTGATCTCGATTTAGGCTATGTGACAATTGGTTGTTGAGACTTGTTAAGCCGTCTTTGTTCTCGTTGGTTGCTTCTCTTGGCTAAGCTCGTTGTAATGGTTAGACAATGGTCTCGATCTTAGTTGCCCCTTTTACTCAAGTTCTCGAAATATACGCTCTCGGTTATTGAGCCTGATACTCAAGCCATTGTAGTAAACTAAACAACAAGTCTCAAAATTACAAGCCGAGGAATCTTCTTTTAAAATATTCATAATTTATACTTTATGGAAATTATGGTGTGACATATGCCCCCCAAAAGTTCACCTCATACTGTTGGATGAGGTAGACTTTGGATAAAATGGTGTCATATCATGCTTAGTACTTGGCTTGTTACTTCCATTCCCATTATTAAGTTGATATGGAGCCTTCGGCAAAGTAGATATCCTGAGAACTCTCTAAAGTATCACTTTACCAAGACAACTTGTGAATATTTATCGTCGTTTTGGAAATAATTTGAAATCCAACCTCATCTAGAGGGTTTTAGTAAATAATTTAAAATCTAACCTCATCTAGAGGGTTTTGAAAGTAATTTGAAATCTAACCTCATCTAGAGGGTTTTGGAAATAATATGAAATTTAACCTCACCTAAAAGGTTTCTGAAATAATTTGAAATCTAACCTCATCAAGGGGGTTTCGAAATTATTCGAAATGAGTGCCTAGGGGTGAAAGTACTCCAATACCGTGGTCTAGTCATCGAGACTTGGATTACATAGGTATTGGTTTTGAAAACTGCTAGCGGCGATATAATGCCTATATTTCGCATGCTATCGTAAGAACGTGGCTCACTATACAACATCATGCATAAGGATCGTGGCTCATTCTTTGCATCACACGATTTGGCCGTGGCTCACTCTTTTGCGTGATAGTTTTGTTATGGCTCACTAGGCGCATTCGACACGTTTACCTTCCATGACTCACTCTTTGGACGACATGATCAACCATGGCTCACTATTATTGGGAATCCACCAAATACATGGTTTTTCTTGACCATGGCTCACTATATTGGGAACCTACCTAATTTTCTAATTCTCATGGGAGTCTACCCAATGCATGGTACTACTTGACCATGGCTCACTATATTGGTAACCTGCCTAATGCATGGTACTACTTTACTATGGCTCGCTATATATACTTTTCCCAGTGGTGAAACTAAGTAATTGTCGTAAGGCAACATCATTTACTTAGCGAAACTAAGTTATTTCCATGAAGAAAAATCATTTACTTGGAAAAAAGTAATTATGGAGAGTTGAAATTATTTTCTTGCCTACAAGCGAATGTATGGCTTTGAAATTTGCATTATACTACTTGATCGGAGTAGTATCATGGCTAAGACATCTTGATTTGTTTTTGAAAGTTGCGTGACATTGCTTGATCACGACAATAATCAAAACGAAGACATTTAATGCACTTTTGGAAGTTGCATGATATTTCTTGATCATGGCAATAATCACGACTAAGACATTCAACGCACTTTTGGAAGTTGTAGATTTTGCTTGATCACGGCAATAATCATGAGTAAGACATTTATTGCACTTTTGGAAGTTGCACGATATTGCTTGATAACGACAATAATCATGATTAAGACATTTAATGCACTTTTGCAAGTTGCTTAATATTGCTTGATCATGAAAATAATCACAACTAAAACATTTGATGGAATGTTTGAAATGCTTGAAACTTAGGAGAACCTAAGCCTCATGCAACATACCTGTGTTATGGCTAAAAGATTGGTTACTGCCTCGAATTTTGATAAAGACTTTATTCAGATAGCAACCTTGTGTTGTGATAATGTTTCAGATGTTCGACATTCCAAGTCCGAGGTACTGTATAACCATCCGGCCTCTTTAATCTATACGTTCATGGAAAGATGACGTTATGAATTATTACGGGTCCTTTCAAGTTAGGGTCGAGAGTTCCATCCATTGGACCCTTGGTGTTTGTTATTATCTTTTGAAGGACAACGTTTCCTTTCTTAAATTTTCTAGTCCGAAATCATTATTGCAGTACCAGGTCATCTTTCTAATATACTTTATTGTTCTTAAATCGGCTTGTCCCGGAGCTCGGGTAACAAATATAATGACTCCTCTAGGAGCTCTACATTATGTTGCGTATTATAGTAATACCTTCGGCGAAAGGCGATTGCCAACTCAACGGGAGCATAGCTTCAAAGCCGTAAATCAGAGAGAAAGGAGTATGTCCCATCGAGGTCTTAGAGCTTATTCTATAAGCCTACAAAATGAAAGGTAATTAACATGCCTAGTTGCCTTTTGCTTTGTTCAATCTTTTCTTCAAACAAGCCTTTATAGTTTTGTCGGTTGCTTCCCCTACCTCATTTGTTTGCAGATGGGCTACTGAAGAAAAACTTTTGATGATACCATGATCTCGACAATACTCTACAAACACTCTGCTCTCGAACTAAGTGCCATTATTCAAAATGATTTTACATGGAATACCAAATCTGGATATGATACTCCTCATCACAAACTTTATTACTTGATGAGAGGTTATGGTAGCTAAGGTTTCTACTTCGACCCATTTTGTAAAATAATCAATTGACACTATGGCATATCTTGCCCCTCCCTTAGCTATCGGAAGGGGACCAATAAGTTCGATACCCCAGATATCAAAAGGCCATGGACTCACCATTGAGATGAGAATTCTGGGAGGAGCACTTGGCACTTTTGCATAAAACTAACACTTATAAGATTTTCTTGCATAGTCTAACGCGTCTTGATTTACTGTCGGCCAATAGAAACCTTGCCGGAGTATTTTCTTTACCAATTTTTGGCCACCAGGTTGGTCTTCACAAATTCCATCGTGGGCTTGTTTACACAATTTTTGACCATCCAAGGCCATTGTACACCAAGAGTACAGAGTTGAGAATCCCATCCTATATAGCACTCCATCTATAATACCGAACCTTGGAGCATTATATTTGATTCACCTTGCTTTGGTAGCATCTGAAGGCAGAGTACCCTTAGTTACGTATCTGACATAAGGCGACATCCAATCTTATTCAATAATTATTTGGGTTGTAGATTCGGTTCGGACAGCTAGAGCCCATGTTATGACTAATACTTTCTCTGATACCTATATGCTAGGTTTTTCTAAGATCTCGATTGGAAAGAAATTAAATACTCATACATCTATTGAGCTTACAAACTTTGCTAAGGCATCGGCCCTAGCATTTCAGTTTCTGGGAATGCTTTCTATATGATAACTTCTGAAAGCTTCAAGTAGCTGCTTTACCTATTTAGCATAGAGGGCTAACCCCGAGTCTCGAGCTTGATAGTGACCAAGAATTTGATTAACAACGATTCAAGAGTCATTGTAAATACTAATTTCTAGGACCTTGATAGAAATAGCCATTCTTAACCCAACGATAAAGGATTCAAACTCGGCTGCATTGTTGGTTGTCGAGAAAGTGAGCTTGATTGTACAACAAATTTGGTGGTTGTCCGAGGTCACCCAAATATAACTGGTGCCTGCCCCTTGTTCATTTGAGGCCCCATCAACATAGAGTTTCCAAGAGAGTCATTTATTCTAACTCCCTTCTTTTCCGGCGTCGATTTTGAAATCGATACATTCAGTAACGAAGTCAGCCAGTGCTTGACCTTGATTGATGTCCTATGCTCATATGATATTTTGTATTGATTGAGTTCTGTAGCCCACTTAATTAACCTTAACTCGGGTTTACTAAAGACTTGTTGAAGTGGTTGATCAGTAAGGTCCTTAATAGGATGGACCTGAAAATACGGTTGACGCTTCCTTATTGTAAACGCTAAGCTATAAGTAAGTTTCTCAATTACTGTGTTATTTTTCTTGGTCGGACCTAACCTTTTGCATCTATAACACGTAGGCCTTCGGATTCCATCATCATCTCTAACTAAGGATGAATTTGTGGCTTGTTCTGAGGCAGATAAATAGAGGAATGGGTTTCTCCTTCTATTGGTTGAGATATATCGAGGATGAACTTAAATGCTTTTATAGGTTTTCGAATACTTTTTAGCATTCATATGCCCACTTGAAGGTAACATGCTTCTTTAAGAAGTTAAATCAAGGAACACGTTTATCAGTTGATCGACTTATGAGCCTGTTCAAAGCAACGATCTTTCCATTTGAGCTCATTAACTCCTTTCCATTAGTTGGAGCCTTCATGTATGTTATGGCTTTTGTTTGATCCAGGTTTATCTCTATCCCTCTAGAACTTACTATAAAGCCTAGGAACTTCCCGAAATATATTTCGAAGGTACACTTCTGAGGGTTCAACTTCGTCTGGTATTTCCAAAGAGCTTTTAATGTCCTGATTAGATTCAAAACTAATTCTATGATTTCTTAGATTTAATTAACATGTCATCAACATATACTTCCGCATCCCGACTTATCTAATTGGTGAACATTTGGTTGACTAACCTCAGATATGTTGCTCTTGCATTCTAGAGACCGAAGGGCATTACCCCGTAACAAAACAAACCCATGTTGGTGATGAAACTCATATGTTCCTCATTCGGATTAAATATTAGGATTTGATTATATCTATAATAGGCATCCATAAATGAAAGCAGTTTGTGCCCACTCATAGCATCTACCAATTGATCGATTCTCGGCAGAGGGAACCAATCTTTTGGGCAAGCTTTGTATAAATCAGTGAAGTTAATAAAAGTCATTCACTTCCCATTTGGTTTCTTTACTAACACCGAATTAGAGATCCATTTACGATAGTAAAATCTTAGAGGAAGTTATTCTTTAGCAACCTTTCAACTTCTTCTTGTAGGGCCACATATTGGACCTCGTCTAAAGGTCTCCTTTTTTGCCTTATAGGAGTAAAATTAGGATCTATATTCAAACAATGGCAAGTGATCAAGGAGTCAATTCCCAATCATATCATCATGAGTCCAGGTGAATACATCTTAGTTATGCTTAAGGAAAGAAACCAGTTCCTCACGGACAATTGGATGAAAATACATCCTTACCTTAACCGTCTTAGACTTATCAACTTCATCGAGGCACAATTCTTCTAGAGTTTCGATTGCTAAAGCTATCTCAGTCTCTTGTCTTGGATTAAGATCAAGCTCAATTTCTTCTTCTCTCATAACTTCGTGTATAGCGTGAACAATATTTCTTTTTTGCTAAGAAGAATGACTACTCTGCCCCTATTCTATCTCATTATATTCTCTTTGATAACTTGATATGTAGATTAATTATCTAACCATGAAATCTTCTTGCCATGGGAAATTTTTTAAAGGTTTCATGTGGCTTTCTATGAATTTAGAACTCATGCTATTAACCGTTTCCTTAAATTTGAGGGGAGTAGGTTGGTTAATTTTTACATTGTTCTTATAAGATGAAGTTTTCTCTTTATTGATTATGTTGAGGCTTGCATAATACAGTTGCCTAGAGTTCCTATTTCGATGGGAAACTTTAAAAGAAAATGCTTGGTAGACACATACCCGTCCATAGCGTCGAAAGCTGGTTTCTTAAAAAAGCATTGCACACCGAGGGAATGTCCGTGACAACAAAGTTGGTCTTGAAGATCTTATGAGGAGGGTCACTTCCAATTTTGACCATCAAATGACACTCTCAAAAAGGCATGGTTCCTTCATTATTGAACACACATATGGGGGCTTGACTGTATTCAAGCAACTTTTGGGTAGCCCCATCTTATTAAAAGTGCATTTAAAGATTATGGTAATAGCAACTCCAGTTTTAACCATTATCTTTGCAACCCTTGAAAGTCCAACTGAAGCCATGGTAGGGGTGGAAAAGACCTTGCTTACAGAGTCACCAAATGTATCTCCGGCCCAGTCTTCTTCTTTTTATCAACTCTTTCATCTCATATACTGAGACGTCTTCACTACTAGCTTTATTAATGTACCATTTCCAACTACCATTACTTGCCCTAGCAATATAGGGTCCTCCTAGAATGATGTCAACAAAGTTCCAAGGGGCTGTAAAGACCTCAAAGCCCATGCCTGAGGTTGCACACTTTCACTTCCTACTAGAATGGCGGCTCCCTAAGTACCATCATTCTTAAAAAAACTCATTTAATTGTCCTTATCTGATAAGCCTATTAATGAAGGACTTCAAAAACTGACATTCTTCAGTGTTATATCCAATTATGTCGATGGTAGCAACAACAGTTTTCTCATTGGTTACTTTCTGGTTCCTTTCTGCTTCTCGGAGGGTATGAAATTTGGTACTAAGTCATGACAATGATTTGAGCATATGAGTGAGTTAGTGGATATACTTCCATTACCTGGAATTCCTCCTTAAATCTTTTGGCTGAAATGAACTTTTTGGTGCCACCGCCCCATTATGAATTCTTTCTAACAATTCCCTTTGATTCCTCTATTCAAATTTCTTATCAAGCTTGGAAAAAGAACTTGTTCAAAGATTTGCATTCTTTTCTCAATAGATCATCCCAAAATGGGGTATTCTTCCATAATCCTGAAGTGATAGCAACCAATTTGGTTTCATATGTTATACCCTTTAATCGGTCCACCATGTCAATGAATCTTTTGCAATAATATTTTAGAGATTCTCCTCTCCCTTACCTAAAGTAGATGAGTAAACTTAGTCCTGTTCTAGTACATTTTAAAGCAAAGAATCGTCTTAAGAATTCTATGGTCAGCTGTTCACAAGAACTAATAGATTTTGGTGGATAGCTTTGAAACTATTTCAAGGTGAGTCCACTGAAAGTCATGGGTAAGAACCTGCATTTGATCTCGTCTAAAGCCCATATTGGTTGTATTTTAATTTTGTATAAAGTGATGTGATCTTAAGAATCGGATGTTCCATTATAAGAAAATTTCGTGATCTAAACCCCAAAGGCATAAGAGCTTTCATGAATTCTTGGGGAAAAGGTTGAACATTTCAAAGCTTCATTTCGACACCAAGACTAGATTAATCCTCTTGCAGCTTCTGTACTTACTTTGATAATTTCATTAACAAGGCTTCCATTGCACGATCTCTATCAAATCTTAGAGTTTTAACTTCAGCATTTTGAGTTTATGGCCTATTTTGTTGCCTTCCTTCGAAGCTTACCCTTTCAACACTTAGTCAATAGCCTCTCGGAAGATCTCATTCTTGTCGTCATTACAGTCTCGGCTTTCTTAGCCGCTTCCATAAATCCGACGTCTTAGGCTTCGTTAGTCATTGGTAACTTTACGGGGTTTTGGCTGAAATTTCGAGGGTCCTCGTCTTCCTCAAGCATAGTCAAACCTTTTTCTTCAATTTAGAAAAAGTGTTCTTAACTTCAATCTGATAGTTATCTACGCATTGTGCTATGTCAGAAACGAACTTCAGGGTCATGTTCTGAAACTCGTTTTTGGTAAGGGTCGAAGCAACGGTTTCCTCATTAACAGTTTGATTTATTTGGTCTGCTTAATTCCCTTCATTCACATGCATTTTTTCGACTCCTTCATCCTAGGCAAGGAAGTGAGGTGTCATTTGAGAGGATGACTTTGAATTCATGTTTAGTTGAAATATTTGAGTTTGGTGGATTAGAAGATCATGAAGGTTCAAGAGGGGTCCTCTTTCTAGCATAAAAAATGTTAGACAATTTTTTTGTCTAACTAACACCCTAAAGCTTTCGAAATCTTTTTTTGGCAAAGCCAGCTTGGTTGAAAGGGCCCTTACCTTTTATTTATAGCAAGTACAAACACCTTACAAGTATAAATAAGGGAATCCGGAGGGAGAAAAGGAAGTAAGAAACGAAACGACAAAAGATAGCTATCACCACTTGACAAAGTATATTGCATTTAATACAAAGACCAAAAATCCTGGAGGTAACTCGAAGAAAAGGCTGTCAAAACTCTAAGAAACCGCATGGGGCAAAAAGAACAAGAGATACCAAAGTAGTGATCGGATACAAACCCAAGAAAGACCTGAAGCTTGACCTAAAGCATAATGGAAAAAACCTTCAAGCACATGATAAAACACAGGGCATTGAGCAGAAACAACTAACTAGATCGACCTTACTAAGCAAGAAAGAGATCATGTTTAGAGGTAGATTTACCTGAAAACACATGAGTATTTCTTTCAGCCCAAATATAGTGAATAAATAATTTCAAAATTTTCAAAAGAAAAGCTACTCTTGTAGTCTTCCATCTGGTAGGTTTGAAGATGTAGTACCATTTAATTCCAGAGTTCAGATTTAGAGAGTGTAAGTTGCAATGTCTCAGCAGACGATTCCAGATAAAGAACGAGTAGGGGCGGGTAAAAAATAAGTGCTCGATGTTTTCAATAGAGCTGGTGCACAGAGGGCAAGATGAGTAGGCAACCAAACTCAATGCAAATCGTTTTTCACAATTATGAAGGCATCCTCTTTTGGCTCTCTAAAAAAGCAGATTATGACTGGAAGGATAGTTCTTTGTCCAAGTTCTTGTATGCCAAGGAAAGAGGCCACAGTAATTTAGTGAACTAAGAAAGTTATTCACTCTTTTAACTGAGTGAGGGTCGTCTCCCAAGAAGTGACATATTCAAGTTGCTAGAAATTTATAGATTCAAGCTTTGCCTAAACAGTCCTGACTAGGAAGGAACTGGAGTAGGGAAGGGAGATCCTTTTTTCTATGATATAATTGCTAACCTTACCTACTTCTGGAATTCATACAGTCTTTGCAAGTTGTATGGGATAACATTTGATAGAATTACACCCTTTGCCGACCAAGGGTCATGCCGGAAAGAAATGGAGTTGTTGTTCTTCAAAGTATACTGGGAAGAAGGAATGAATAAGGGTCTTATTTTAAGCATGTTTCACTAAGTACCACTACAGTCAGTAGGTATTTGCATAGTCCAAAAGTGTGTTTTCTTAAGTTGGTGGATCCTACACCATTTTGGCCAAAGATTATTATCCTGCTTCAGCAATTTGTCTATATGAGTGGGATGTGTAGCCATATTCCATTGCTTGATATTCATTACACCTAGGCCTACCTTATCAAAAGGACAACAAATAGATTTAAAAGATGTTGGAATGAGGTTCGTAGAGAAGGGGTTACCATGCCAAACAAAATGGTTCAAAGTTGAGTTTATTTTGGATATTAATGAAGAAGGCAGGATGTAAATTCTGGCATAATACAGGCACATAGCAAAGGCAATATACTTAACAATTATGAGTCTTCCCACGATATAAATTTTGGAGACTTGCCAAGAGGAATGTTTTTCAGTAATTTTCTCAAACATTGAAAGGAGTGAGATACTTCGACATAGATAGTTATAATAGGAGCTCCCAAGTATGATTCTTCATGGTCAAAAGGGCTAAGGGATGACATAGTGGTCAAAGAAATTTTTATTTCATCAGTAACACCATGAAAAATAATTTTAGATTTGCTAAAGTTAACATATAAGCCAGTTAAGTGAGAAAAAAGTTGAAGAACTGCCAGAGCATTGGAGATAGATTTAGCATTTGGCTTGGTGAACAACATAAGGTCATCAGCAAATAGAAGGCTGATATTGGGGGATCTTTACACATAGGATCATAGTCCAGAAGTTTATTTTCCATTGCTCTATTGAGTATGACAGTGAAGAATTCCATAACACTTATAAAAAGGTAAGGGAAAATTGGATCTCCTTGCCTCCACCATTGAGTACTATTGAAGTCACCAAAAATAAATCCGTTTAGACTCAAGGAGTAACTGACAGTTGAAATGCAAGTATATATCTAGGCTAGGAAGGTGTGTGGAAAATGCATTAAATAGATGATGTGTATGATGGCTTTCCACTAAACTACATCAAAAGCCTTTTGGAGATCAAGTTTCATGGCACATATAGGAGAGAGATGTTCTGCCTTTTATACCCCCTTGGTAACTCAAACGTCAGAAGGATATTATTAGTTATATCTCTACCAGGAAGGAAAGTAGTCTGGTTTGCATATATGATTAAGGCAAGAACATTTTTCATTCTACCTGCAAGGGTTTTGGTAATGCATTTATACAGTATATTGCAACAAGCTATAGGTCTAAATTGAATAACTGAGATAGGATGTTGGACCTTTGAAACTAAAGCAATTTTTGTGGCATTTATGGAAGTAAGAATTTTGTTGTGTATGAAGAAGTTTTTCACTGCTTTAACGACAATCGTCCCGATAATATGCCAACAAACTTTGAAAAAATGAGCATTGAATCCATCAGGACCAAGAGAGCTGTCCGAAATATTGTTCCAAAAGGATATGAGAAAGTTAAATAGATGCCGAGACTATGCAAAAAATAAGTGCTAAAAAGTAAAAGAGACATAAGATTTATAGTGGTTCAGGACTGAGATCCCTACGTCCACTTGAAGATTCTTCTTCTAATTTATTCCAAAATTTTGGTGTACAAGTACATCCATTACCAAATCTACCATTAATGATCTTTTTTATTATAGCTTTCTAAAAGGGGTTAAGAATATTGAATGATTGTAGAATGTTAGAAAGTCCTCGACCAACCCCTTTTTCATTTGCACATGGTCCTCTATTTATAGCAAATTTAAGGTTCTCCTATTGATACCGATGCTTTCACTAAGATTGATGACCTGGCTTGCTATGTGTAGCTTTGATCTGAATGTTTGTCGTCATCTGGTTGAGTGCAATTTGATGCGGATTGCTGACTTGATGCTTATATGTAGCTTCTTATAAGCTTTTGTTTATCCTGATCGTTGACCTTGGTTTGGGCTATCTGAGCTATTGGTTGTTAGACTTGTTGAGATGTTCTGTTCGATGGTTGTTGCTCTCGGCTAAGCTTGTGGTTATAGTTGGACAATGATCTCAATCTTAATTGCTGCTTTTACTCAAGTCCTCAGAATATATGCTCTTAAGTATTGAGCCCAATGCTTAAGCCCTCGTGAGAAACTAAACAATGGCTCTTGGAATCATATGCTGAGGAATCTTCTTCTCAGATATTCATAATTTATACTCTATGGAAATTATGACGTAACGTGGGTATGGTACCAGAACTAGGCACCCCATTTAACAGCAACATTTTCAAATTCTAGCAACTTAGAAGCTTCTATTGTTCTATAAAATATATTACAGGTAAAGTTTGACTTTTTCCTTTCCATGTTTTACATCATATTTCCTTTCCATGTTTTTGTTGTACTAGTAATACTATGAACTTGGGATCCTTCATCTAATTTACATGGAGTTACCGATTCTTAACACATAGATATAAAAAACATTAAAATTTTCTACACAGTAAAAAAAATGTAAAGCTGATCAATATTTCATTTTTAACATAAGTACATAAGAATGTCAAGTTAAAGGAAAAACATTGTATTTGAAGTAAAGTAACATTTTAAAAGTAAATTTTGTACTGTATTCCGGAGAATGATTAAATATATGAGCAATTCTTTTTTTCTTACTCAAGAATACGATATGAGATTAAAATGATTGAGAAGATATATATATTAATAATGTATAAGCAAGGCTTGTTATTTAACAAGGTCAATATAAAATTAAAATGATTGAGAATATATATATATATATATATATGTATGTATGTATGTATATGTATGTATGTATGCATATGTATATGTATGCATATGCATATGTATATGTATATGTATATGTATATGTATATGTGTATGTGTATGTGTATGTGTATGTATATGTATATGTACAGATGTTTGTATGTATAATTTTCTTTAACATGCTTACCAAACTAATATTAGGGTAAAAAATGGTTATGCTTTAAAGGAAATATGGTATTTTTGAGATATTATTTATTCTTGAAATGAAACAATATATCAATATATTTTAAAAACTATTGTAATTCTTAATTTGCGTGCATAATAATTGTATTGTGTTATAAGTAGTCGACGTTGGATGTACATTAATTTTTTTACAGGCATTCATAATGAATTAATTGCATGATATTTAGTAGTTCGCTGCATTAATCGTGTTTTCTTATGTCATTCTATCATATATTATCTTTGGTATAATCTATGTTTTATGTGTATCACATGTGGTTTTACATGGTGGTATATTTTTCTTCTTTGAACTATGCTAAATTTTGTATTGTACGATCATTATGGTAATATGATTATTTGAAGTTAAGGCAAAAATTGTTTGGTTGTTCTCGATATTAGACTATAATGTCCTAAATCGGTAGCTTATTGGTCATTATTGATCTGGATTACCAAAGAATTTAAATACTTAATATACAATACAATATTTATAATTTATGCATATTTCTCATGTAATATATGTATTTGAAAATACAACGTTTAAAGCTATTGAATATATTTTTTTCAAATTCAATAAGTAATTGATAGTGTTGGAAAGTCCATTGATGTAAATATTTGAATATTTCTTATTTAAGCTAAATTTTAATCACTATTTCAATTGGAGGTCTATATCTTTGTGCCAGATATGGAACGCTATTATTGTATGAAACGCGTACATATTTGTATTTATTTTTTGGAAAAGATGAACCATGCTTATCTTATGCATGTCTGAAGTTAATTATCATACCTAATAATATAATACCAAGGAATAATTGATAGTTGACTTTAGTTTTTCTTATATACATTGTTAACCTAGAGAATAGATCAACACCCAGAAACCAGTAGAAAGCACCAGTTATTTTGAAATAAATATAAAAGAAATAGAAATCCCAGATCAGATAGGTAAAAAAATAGAAAGGTAAAGAACACATAAGAAACTTTATAATGGTTCGGCAATCTCTGGCCTACATCCACTTTATAGTTTATTATTCGTTGTCTTCTCTTTGGATTATAATGAATTATATTATATTTGACCATAATCCAGTGGATCTTAGATTTACAATGATGTTTCTAAAGAAATTGAGATGTAGATGATAGGAGTGAAGAATCGGGAGAAGTTTTCAACGGTAGAGAGATCAGATTTACGGCGAAGAGCTGAATGTCAGGGAAGAGATGAAGCAAAAAATTCCCTCTTTGGTAGGTAGACTGATATTTATAGAAAAATAGTCATGTTGGATCAGAAGTTCATTTGGAGTAAAGTCCAGCGATCGATCCAAAGTCGCCTCAAAAATTGTAGAACTTTCTGAGTTACCAAACATGTCAGTACTGACTTGAACACGTCAGGGCCGACATGTCTCCTCAGTTCGAATCATTTCAAACTTTCTTGTATCCTTATTCTTACTTTATTTTATGACGTCCCATGTTATTTCCATCAGCTGTTGGTTGAATTGGATGGTCGTTCCTTTATCACTTGATTTATTATGTCGTTTTAGTTGCTAGCTCTTCAACTATTGGAATTAATCATCCAAACCTCTTGAAATCACTTGGGAACTTATCAAAGAGGTTAGCAATTACTAATATGAAGTTGGAGTAAAAGAATGTGTGAGCAAAACAACTCGTCAATGACATGAAAAGTTGGTACCGACTTGTTTACCTTGATTATTTTGGGTCGAAGCTTTCCCAAGTTGTCTCCTTACTTCATCTGAGCACGCTTGTTAATTTTCATGTCATTTCGTCACTGTTTTAATCTTCTAAGTCTGGTTCAAATCTGGATTCGTTCAAAAGTGGTTTGACATTTACCCTTAAAATCACCTTCTTTGGAGCAAAATTTGGTTGTTAGATTACATGCACCTTCAGTTAAGTTCTGAAATATATGTTTGACAAAATCACCTTCTTTGTTTTTCAGGTTGGAACCGCTTCTTCTACTGCAGTTGATGCTTTGTCAGAATTAGGGAAGATTTCCAAGGTATTCTACAAGCAGGGTTAAAGCCCAGCAATTTATTTTGATCTTTTTAATAAATTATTTGTAGTCAATTAGTCAAAATGTGATTGATAAAATGTAGCAGTTGTTATAGTCCACAATAACTAAAGTAGTGGTGATTTTGATCTGTTTAATAAATTATCGGTAGTTGATTGAGTTGATTGCTGTAGGATAATATCAACTAGTGATATTATTCGATTGGTAGTTGACTTTGATTTTTACTGTAATGATGCTTTGTAATGAGTAATGATTCATTTGCTTTTGGGATTAATGGTGCTGGGAATATTAAATAATTGGGATAAAACTATTTAAAAGGCGTTGTATATGGTTCTAACATTGTTGTATATTCAAAAGGTGTTGTTGTATATGGTTCTGACATTGTTGTATAAGTGGATAAAATTGTTGTTAATGGTGCAAGCCAAGTCAGGAGAGGGGTAATGCATAGACGTTACTCCGGTGCTACAAAATAGCGTCGTTGTAATGGCAAATTTTTTGGAAACAGTTTAGTGCTAATGTTAACTTTTATAGAAATGCTATTTTTATAATTAAGAGTATCACAGAAAATAGTCTATATCAATATACTTCACACATCTGAAAACATGACCCTTACCTTACAATGTGGGACTATTCTCAAATAAGAGCTTATATGCTCTTCTCGTATTTTTAATAATTCATTTCAATTCAAAAAAAATCCAATAATTTCCCACTTGAATTTTTCAAAAATATTCTTTTCGAGTAATTGGAACGAGGACCCATTGAAGGGCAAGTCTCATGTTCTGTTATATATGATATAGGAGGGCAGTATGTCTTTCAGCATAGACAAACAATGGATAAATGAATCAGATCTAAGATCTACATACTATATAGACGGGGTGCAGAAGTTCATTAGTTTTGTTGAAGAAAACGGTGGTAAGAAAGGAGTGTATTTATGCCCTTGCATCCGGTGCAAAAATATGAAGGCGATCAAATTAGATGACATTCATTTTCATTTGCTTAGATGAGGTATTATCCAATCATATACAGTGTGGTATTTTCATGGGGAAAAAAGGGCGGAGATGGAAAAACAACAACCAGTTAGTCATGCCATAACTACTGATGAGTCGGAACATTTTAGGTTGGAAGATCTGGTCAATGATGCAGATAGATTTCATCATTTTCAACCTAATAATCCGTTGCCTGATCATGCTAATGTTGGAGAGCAGTCTACTGATTATCTAGATTGGCAGGCCAATGAAAGTAAGAAGTATAAATCACTTTTTGGTAGCGTAAAAGAGCCACTGTATCCTTCATTTTCAAAAGGGAATACGAAGCTGTATGCTATTGTGAAACTGAATAGCTTGAAGACCTAATACGGCTTTTCAGATAATAGTGTGACTGCACTTCTCGAACTAATAAAGGAGTTACTCCTCGAAGGTAACACGCTGCCGACAACGTACTATGACGTGAAGAAGATCATTAAGCAAGTTGGGATGAATTACAAAACTTATGATGCATGCATCAATGATTGCATATTGTACTGGAAAGATGATGCGAACTAAGTTTCTCGTACAAATTGCAATGAACCAAGATATATGACATCATTCAACGAAGAGAGAAAAGGCACCAAAGTACCTCGAAAGACATTAATACATTTCCCCTTAATTTTTAGATTGAAGAGACTGTATACTGTACCATGGATAGAAGATGCGATGACCTGGCATGGTCGTGTCAAGTCTGATCCAACCGTAATGCATCATCCATGCGACACTTCTCAATGGAAAGCCGTAGATTCTTTTGACCAAGCTTTTACTGCCGAGCCACGAAATGTCACACTTGAAATAGCGACAGATGGTTTATGTCCACATGCTTCTCTCTCTAACACTTATAGTTGTTGGCCAGTAATTGTAGTACCATATAATCTTCCTCCGTCTATGTGCATGAAAAGGGAGTTCTCAACGTTAACATTGTTGATTTCTGGGCCTAAACAACCAGGGAAGGATATTGATGTTTACTTACAGTCGTTGATAGACGAGTTAAAGCAGTTATGGGTAGGAGTCGTTACATTTGACTCGTTAAATAAATCCGAGTTCACAATGAGAGCTAGGGAGCTGTAGGCAATCCATGATCACCCTACTTTTTGGACTTTATCGGGATGTAAACTCACGGTTATTTTGCATGTCCTGTTTGTGGAGAAAACACTTATTCTTATCATCTTCCTGTAAGTAAGAAGATGTGTTATTTGGGACATCGAATGTTTCTTCCTAACGAACACAAGTTTCGATACGATAAGACAAATTTCAACAACAAACAAGAACTTCGTCGTCCTAAATGGCCATTGACTGGTTTTCAAGTTGAAAAGAAAGTAGCGAATATCAAAATGAAAGTTGGTAAACAAAAAGAAGAAATTAGTCAAAACGGTAAAAGTCAACCAATAAAGAAGTTGACAATGTTTCTGGATGGTATAGGAGGTCTATCTTTTTTGATTGACCATATTGGAATGCAAATTTGATCCGACATAATATTGATGTTATGCATATAGAGAAGAATGTCACGAAGCATCTCATCAGCACCATTATGGACCACAAAGATAAGTCAAAAGATGGCATCAATGCACGTAAGGATTTGAAAACCATGGGTATAAAACAAAAGTTGTGGGTGATGTAAGATCCTGAAACAAATAAAATAATCATACCAAAGGCAATTTTCAATTTGAGCAAAGAAGAAAAGATACGGTTTTGCACCGTTTTGAAAAATCTGAAAGTGCCTAACAAATTTTCTTCTAACTTCCACAACAATGTGAGCATCAATCCTCCTGAACTAAGAAATATGAAGTCACATCATTACCATGTCATAATGCAATATTTGCTTCCGGTATTGCTTCAACATTCTTATCCACAACATAATGATCTACGAAATGATGTTCGTCGTATTAGTCTATTCTTTAACATTTTGTGCTCAAAGGTGATCAATAGAGAACATCTTTTAAAAGCAAAGGCTAGCATGGTAGAAGCAATGTGTGTTTTTGAAAAACATTTTCCACCTGCATTTTTTATATCAGTATCTACCTTATGGTTCATTTAGCCGATGAAATGTTGATATGTGGCCCTATCAGATATAGATGGATGCATCCCTTTGGACAGTAAATTTCTAATTTCGGTTATGTACATCATTATTCGATATAAATAGCTACCGTCTACAATATATAATTGATCACATTCATAGGTTGATGAAAACATATAAAGGATATGTGTGCAACAAAAGATACATTGAAGGGCGTATTGCAGAAGGGTATATCGTACAAGAAGCTAGTCTTTACTGCATGGAATATATGCCAAATGGAGGTGATGGCAATCATAAACATACCCACGAAGCGTTTTTAGATGAGGACGATGAGTTTGTTGGTGAGATACCTCTAGATAATGATAAAGACATAACGTTAACCCAAGTGCAGTTTGAACAAGTATGTAGATGGGTCCTTAATAAGTACGATGGATTGGATGAATGGAAGACGTAAGTTCACAAACTTGTCCCGAATTTCCCTTTTTTTAATTTAATTTATATATACGTTTTGATATGTGTTTTCCGTAGGAGGTATAACTCCTATGTAAAAAGTACTAGATTTCAACCTCGAGGCAGGCTTACGAATGTGGAAGCCGTTCAAAGTTTTAATCTATGGTTACGTAATGAGGTATTACATCGTCTTAAGTATTTCACATGTTTATAAGTGGGCAATACACCTTCGTGACCATGCTTTTTTACTTATTTTGTTTTATGTAGTTGTTAAAGACCATAGATGTTGATCCAACTCTATGGCGGCTAGTGCACGGGCCGAAGTTCATGGCGCGTAGTTATATGAAGTACCAAGTGAATGGATTTTCATTTTCCACTAAAAAGTACGAAGATCGTATGGTAACACAAAATAGCGATGCATGCATGAGAGCAATTATAAAATTTAGAGAAAGTGGTAAGGATAAAAATTATAAGGAAGCAGAAACAATGTATTATGGAGTCATTCAACATATACTTGAGTTGGATTACACTGACTTCAAACAAATAGTTTTTTATTGTGATTGGGTAAAGGTCGAGGATAAGGTCAACGGTTGCAAAGTAGATCCCATTTCAAACCTGATCACGGTAAATTTAGGGAAGTTGAAGAACAAAAATAACGTGAATGATGAGCCATTTATTCTTGCATCAGAAGCGAATCAAGTGTTCTACTCAAAAGATTTAAAAAATAATGGATGGTCTGTGGTTTTGCATACGCCAAAACGGTTGACTACAAATGTGGATGACATTGAGTTCCCTACCGTCTATCAATCAGCTTTTGAAGACAATGAAAAATTAAAAGACCTTACCAAATCCATATGTTAACTTATTAGTATTCGTACATCACATGATTGTGTGTCTGTATATTTTTAATTGCACGATTGTGTGTGTGTGTGTTTTTAATTGCACGACTTCTATATTTTTAATCACTTTTGTCTTCTCATTGTTCCTAATATCGTGGGAAAATAGGTGAATTGACGTATTGTTCATTGTGTTTTTATGATTGTGTGAATTTACGTATTTTTACTGAACTTGTTTATCTAGCATGTCAAACTTATATGTTTGGAGAATAGTGGGCTGTTGAAGATTTTTTTCTAGCTTAGGCGTGTGTTCCAAAGGTATTTTATCATATTATTCGCTATTTAGCCTGGAATTCTTCTCGCTATTGAAAAAACTATTTTTTTAGTTTGGAAAATGGTAATTAGACTTGGCAAAACAATGTATTTTAAATTGCGAACTTCAAAAATTAACTTCTAGACATAAACTTTGCAACTAGAATGAATATACAAAATCAGTGAATTTACAAAAGTGCGGACATATGAACTTTTCCAAAGCATGTTTAAACTGGGAAAGTGTGAACTTCATGCAATTTTAACATTAAATACAGGAGTAGTTGCAATAAAAATAAAATATAAATTTATATTCATACAAAGCAATATTATATTCATACAAAGTAATATTATATTTTGCAAGAAACCATGTCTGAAAATCCAACATCTTCACATTCATCATGTTCAAAAATCAAGAAAATGGATCAAAACTTACTTGGTATTCCGGTCTCAGATAACGCTGGAAAAATCGCTACTATGCTTGGTAAATTAGTAAGAGCTCATGTGCCTATATCATATATAAGTTAGGACAAAGTACCCGGAATATACAAGGACACCGTTTGGAACGAATTGGTGGTAAGTATATTGGACATCTATCGCACTGTATTTCGATATCTTTTGCATGGAATAGACTTAATTAGCAATCTCATGATATTTACACTGAAAAATTCAAATTACAAGTCTGCTGCATCCTTTTCCTTGTTTTTCGACATTCATAAATTGTTAAAATGGATTTCATAATACTAATTTTTCTTGTTTTGACTTCACAGATTTAATTATCAGGTTGTACAATTTATTCAATTATTTATGCACATGAAAGCACAGTTTTGAGCATATGCAAGATTCTGTGAATATGCACATGAAAGCACAGTTGTAGCATTCATTCAATTATTACAATTCAGGTCTGCATGTATAGTTGTGTATGTGAAGATGCCTATAAATCAATTATCCTCATTTCATAGATGTACGGTCCCATTTTAGCATGCAGATGAACTGTATATCAACAATATATCAACAATTATTTTTTTATTTACACATCATAATAATAGTAGAATTAATTCTTGATTGCACATTGAAAAAGCAAAACACATATTCAAGATTTACATTCAACTACAACACTAGGTTCAGCCCCACAGTTAAGATATGGATAGAAATAAAATAAAAATAGATATGGAGTTGGACTAAAACAACCCAGAAGGAAAAGAAAACAACAAAAACAATTAGGCGTTCTCGTTTATTCTTTTTGCTAGTGGGCAATGTATAGGGAGTCACTGTCTCCAAAACATATGTATATATTACATAATAATATATGCATATATGCTGCTTGAACCCGAGGCTTGAGAATAAAGTGCATATATGGAAAACAGTAGTGCATATTGGTGTGTATTTATGCATAGTTGTAGATAAGAATCGTGTGTTTGATATTAATCACTTTTTCATCAATTATTTTTGGATGCATGTTGTATACTTTACAATGAATTGATGATTATAAGATTTTTTTGAATTGTAGTATTGATGTGCACGTAAATGTGCATATTTTTACCACCATATTTATTCTATTTAAATCAAATAAATGATCATATTGGGTATTTTAACTTGTTTTAACCAAAATCCATATGAATTCCAAATTGTCACATATTCATCTTCATCTAAGGGAAAAATAGTCATTTTTGTGCATAAATTAACTTGAGAAAATTTAATTAGAAATTTCTATACTATTTTGTAGGAATTTGATTTCAATTACAAGATGTTTCATGAAGAAGATATGCATGCACAAAAAGAATACAAAGGAATGAAGATGGAAATAATTCCAAATGAAGATCATGGAGGACCCCACCTACCCACCACCTTAATGTACAAATTAGAGGCTAATGCACATGCTTATGGAATTACTGCCTTCATGTACACTTAAATAATGATTAGTAGAAGCTAATGATTACTACACTTTCTCAAGGGTAGTTTGGTCATTCCCCAAATTATGGATTAGGGTTTCATGCATGTATAAATAAACCCTTATGTTTCATGTAACCTACCCTCTTACTTAGCCTCCTCTTCCTCTTCATTAGTTTAGGCTCAAAATAAAAAACAAGTTCTCTTTATTTTCCATGGTTACTTAGCCATTTTTACTTTATGTATTTTTCCTTTTTTCTGTGCAATGTTAATTAGTGCTCTCTTTCTTCTACATGCTTCTTTTGTTTATTTACTTTCATGTTAGTAGTGTAGATTTATTTTTCATGCAAGTAGAATAGTTTTGTTTCTTTACTTTGCTCTCTTTTTCCTTTTCTTTTTCTTTCATTCATGTTGCAAGCTATATTTGTTGTTTTGATAATAAATATGAGAGGCTAATCCCTTCAATTTAGGGACAACGAAGCCTCTAATCATGTAGCTTCAACATTTTGATAATTATAGCTCTCTTTTTGTGCTTAATGACAATGCTTGAAGTGGTTTAATTTGTTGTTTTTGTTTTGAATTTGATAGCCTATATTGTTGACACCAAATATGCTATGCTTAAACAATCACTAACACAAATGCCTCTTCATCAAAATATGATTATGGCATAAGAAAGTGATTTAAAATTCAAATTTGATGGTCTATGTTTCTAATTAATAGTTAATAGGCCATACTTAAAATAGATTTCATTTTCAATTTTGTTGTCATTTTCATTAGAGTTAGTAAGTGGTTTAAAGGTTGTGTTATAGTTTGATGGCTTATGTTGAGCTAATTAATAGCACAAATGAGCCATACTTATGATAAACACATCATTTAAACTCACTTATGACCAATAAAGAGATCATAATTTCATTAATGGTTGAATTATATGATCTAGAGAGTGGATTTGTCTCTAAATTGTCATTTAACTCTCATATTTTTATCTATTTTTCTTTTGCTAGTATTTGTTAGTTTCTTACATTTCTATCTATTCACTCTCGACTTCGGTATAATTTGATTGAATAGAATTTTTAAATCATCAATTCCCTGTGGATCGACCCGTATTCGCCACTTGCTACGTTCGTACACCGTGCGCTTGCGGTAAATTTAATTTGAAATTTTCCGACGGTTTTCTAATCCGATAGAAATTCCGTCGATTAACAAGTTTTTGACGCCGTTGCCGGGGACTTGCTTTGATTTTATTTTTCTATTCTTCGGATTATTTTTCTTTGTTTGATTTTTGTGTGTTTCTTATTTTGTGTGTGTTTGCAAAAAAAAACAAAAAAAAATTATATTTGCTTGTTTTGTGTTTTTTTTTCCTTGTGCATTTTTTTTGTTCACAATTAGCATTTGCATTTCTAGTTTCCCCAAAAAAAAAAAACAGTCTCATTTCAGAAACAGAATTTTTTTTTATTCAATTTACACTTTCATTTTCTTCATATAGTGTTTTCCAGTACCTCTGTTCTTCTGTTCATTTTGCATCTGTTCACCCACTGTTCATTTTGCTTCTGTTCTGTGCACTGCTTCAATACATTTCACTTCTCTGTGCAAACCACCAAATTTCCCTCAAAACAACTGCTGCTATTTCACATTTCAACAACAATTCCAACACCTTGTATCACTGCTCATTATAAACTCCTTCACCATCCATTTCATCCAACACACCCCTTCTGATCCTCTGACCCATACTACTACTATACAACAACACCTCTAACCCAGTGCATTGCCATCTGTGCATCCCTTCTAATCTTCAATGATCCACCATCACCAGTCCATATCACAACCACCTTCATCAACAATCAACTACAAACCACTCACAACGCCTACCACCATCACACGTGTAAAACCATCATACTAACATCATTTTCCTACCACCATCACAACTGTAAAACCTCTCTGGCCACCATCGCACTAACAGTGCCACATCATTTTCCTACCACCATTACTGTCTTCATTTCACAACTGACCACCACAGCTACCTCATTTCTACGACTTCACTTCACTTCACAACATCAAACTCCACTTCACTTCACAGTGACCATTTGCCAATAGCTCATTTCACCGCATCAAACTCCACTTTATTCCACTAACCACCTCTGACAACAAGCTATACCACTCAATACTGCTTCACCAAACATTCATCACAATCCAATCCAACAAACATTCAAAACAGACTTACCATCATCAACCCACTTACTAACCTCAGTGCACATCAAGCTTCTGTAACCTACCATCATTCACAAACCACCACGACGACTTGCCACCACGACTTGCAACCGAAATCAATCGCCGAAGCAACACAAAGCGATTAATACTCGACCTCATTCCATACGAAACTCAAATCATCGAACAAGCCTCAGCATACCAGCCTGCATCGCTTCCCTCCACATTCAAACTGAAGGTCGCCTTCATCGACATCGCAACCACCATTGCCACCTACCAATCACTGACCAATCGTCGAACAAGTTGCAAAACAATTCGCGACTTCAATTGCGAACCTCCACAAATCGTAAGCTCGATCCTCGAACAACAGCCCCTTCGAACAATTACCGCGACCAACCCATGTCCTCGCAATAATCGAACCACAGATACAAGCCAAAATAGGAACTTGGGGATTTACGAGCTTGGGAAGTAATTTCGATTTTAAAAATCGATTTTGGGAATTGATTTTGATGTGCTAAGTTGAGCAGTTTATACGATAAAAAAAGGCCTGAAGTGGTCGGTTACTTGTTGTATTGGACAGGGTTAAAAACTTTTAATTTGATTTTATTTTATTTTTTCTCTTTTTTTATTTATTTATTTATTCATTTTGTTTGTTTGTTTTTGAGTTTTAGTTTAGTTAGTTTAATTTGTTTAAGTGTTTTCATTTGAATCACTTTTTTTGTTTAGAGTTGATATCTTTTGTTTCAATTTTATTTGAGCGTTAAGTATTTTGTTTGCTTCCCAAAAAAAAGAAACAAATAAGAAAGTATTCATTTGTGTTGTTTCAATTCTATTTTGTTTTCATTTGCTTTGTTTTTTTCTTTTTTCTATGATACATATATATAATAAACTTGTATATATCTTTTTTTTTATTTTCAGGTTGCTAAAGCAGATAAAGGAAGGAGCCGCTTGCTAAAAGAAAACTGCTTACTCGCTAAGAAAAAAATTCCTGCTTTCATTTTTAGTTTTATTTGAATTGCATTGATTAGTTGCTTGCATTTAAAAACAAAATCTATTCGTAGTTGCATTGTTAATGCACGTTTAATTTCTGCTTTGCATTTCATTTTAGAATTTTGATTAATAATAACGATTAGACATCGATAACCATTAATTGTATATTGACAAGTTGACTTCTTTGAACAATTTAATTTCTTGGTGTCTAGGCTACGGTAGAGCAATAACCATTTATAAATATTATGGTGATTCATAAATATTATAGTGGTTGTTTCTCTGAAGGTAATTAAACCTTCGGCTGCATTGCTATGGTGATTCGTGGTGCACCGATAAATCCTATCCATTACCTGGCCGAGAACTATCTTGTTGAGTTAATACAATTTGTGATTATACAATTTTGAGTTAAATTAGGATAAATCATTTGTAATTAACATTTGCATTCATTTAGTTGCATTAGTTCATGCATATTTAAAAAAAATTCAAAATCCAAAACTAAAAAAAACTATAAATATTTCTTTTCCCTTGAAATTTTTAAATCATTTTTCCTTTGAAATTTCAAAAATCCTAAAAAAAATTAAAAACCAAAATCCAAAAAAAATTATTATAAAACATTTTCAAAACAAAGAAAAAATTAAAAAAAAACAAAAATCAATTTCCCTTTTGAAAAATAAATTTTATTTGTAAATATTTTACCTTTATATGAAAAAAAACCAAACATATTTTTGAAAATGTCTGAATTTCCATATTCACTTGAATTTTACAATAGTTGTGAAAATCAATATAATCCATATCATTTCACTTCAAATTCGTATGAATATTTTAACGACAACTATTCTTAAATGATTCAAATTTTGGACAACAAACTTTTCAAAACGATGAGCAACCCTCAAATCTCGAAAATAGCATTTTATCTTTACTTGAACTCTCTACACAGCAAAATCAAAGTATAAACGATTTGTGTAACTCATATTTGTGCAATGGTTCAAGTCAAAATAATCAAAATTTGAATTCGCTTCAAAATTCAAATGATTTCGAGTATAACCCATGCCAATTCAATTTCGAGCTTCAAAATGAATTTCAAAATCAAGATGAAAATGTGAACCAATTTTCAAATACTTTTAGAAATGAAACAGTTTCAATAAAGATACGATTGAAAACTTTGGTTATCAACAAATTCAAAATGAATATTTTCAAATTAATAATCATGAATTTGATTTTTTTGGCCAAATGGAAAAAGATAACGGGGATTTATTACTTGAAAAATACAAAACATTTCATGAAAATCATAATCAAATCTCAACTTGCGAAGAATCAAATAATAATCTACCGTTTATCGAAATTGACAATTCTTGTTCTCAACGAGTCCAAATCGAAAATTTTCAAGTTAATAATTACAAATTTGACTTTGTTGAGCAAATGAATGAAATTTACGATGATCACACAAATTTGTTGTTTGAAACATATATGAAACAACCTGATAAACAAAATCAAATCCCAACATGTGACGAGTTAAATGATAATCCATCTTTTACCCAAATCGATGATTTTTCAAACAACAACTTTTGAAACTAAAAATAACAATCTTAATGAAGTTGTTGAAAACACGGTAATTGAGTTGAATTTCAATTCTTTTGAGGGTGAGAAACTCGATTTAAATTTCGATCTTCCTTTTTCTGAAAATTTGAATACAACAACTTTGGATTTTGAAATGGATATATGCGATAAAGTTGTTGATAATCCAGTGAAGGAAGATGAATTTAACAAACACGAGTTTTATGGACTTTTCAAAAACGAGTCATTAAATTCTGATGGAGAAGATTTCGATCAACATTTTGACTTTGAAATTGATAATTTGAAGAAGTTTTCAATCACAAACTGGAATTTCAATTTGGTGAAAATAAATGTGAATTTCAACTAATTGTTTTATCTACCCCCAAAATCATAGGGAATAAAACAACTCGTACGATTTTCAATAAAACGACATTTGTTTTTCCAAATCAACACTCAACTTTGAAATCTTTGACGATTTGGTTTTTTGAGCTTAAACTGTGTCTCACATACTTGACGAGACGAATGAACCGGTCTTTAGAAGACCATTTCATTTACTTTTTGATGATATACTTTCTGAACTCTTGTAAATAACAATCCTTTTGTTTTCATGTAAATATAGGTTTTTGTTTGTTGTTTTATTTTTATTTTTTCTCCTTTCACTTGGGTTGACCGTTGGGACACGGTCAAAATCAAGTGTGGGAGCAGACTCATCTTCTTTTTGATTTTTCAGGATTAATTTTCCATTTTTCTTCCAAAAACAAAAAAAAATTAAAAACAAAAGAAGAATTTTTTTAAAGCATTTTGATCTATTTTTAAAGAAACACTATAGGATAAATATATGGTTTTGGCTTATTAAATTGAAATTTTTGAAAGTTTATTTGTCTTAAAAAAAATGAAGTTTGATTACATATAATAATGGTTTAACTAGTATATAGGAAGATTCATACGTGTTAATTATGAAGTACATCCTAATTGAAAATCTTTGTTTTAAAAAGTGGTTGATTTAAAGTAAAGGATATAACATTTTGTTGTCTTCTAAGTTAAATGGTGTTAAGATAATTTTGCAAATTTTTATCTCTCTCTTAAAAAAAATAAAAAAAAATAATATCCAAGTATTCACTTTCATTTAAAAGTCCTCACGTTTATGCATGGATGAATTACTTGAAATCTTTGATTATGTGCTTTCATACTCATTTAAAAGTCCTCACGGTTATGCATGTATGGAACATATGCAAAAAAACGAACATAATAAAAACCACCTACGGTCGATAGGTGTATGCACGAAAGTGTGTGCACTCGCCATGCTCTGTACTCCCCTTACATAAGCCCGAAAGGCAGTGCATGGGTGGTATATCTGGCCTCAGTTTACCTGAGCTAGGTGTGTAATTTTTCTTGCAAATAATGAGAGAGCAAGCAATTGAAATCCTAGCATTACTTTTACTTAGTTGATTTGATTTGTTATTGAAAGGAAATGAAAATACCACTTTGATAAACTTTGATAATCAACTAAGGATCCATTTCATAGTTACAATGTGTTATTAATCAAAACAACGAGTTAAACTACAGTCTATTTGTTATGATAACTTCGTTCTTATTGGAAATATTGACGAGCAAATAACTTAAATTTCAAGATAACGACCAAAACCTATATTTAACTTACTGGTGTCAATTTAAAAATAGATCCTTCATTTGTAAATATTTTCAAAACCTGCATTCATCTCTTTGTAAATAATTCTGGCATTTTGTAAATATTTTCATCCTGCATTTGGATTTTGTGGGTAGCATCCGCTGAAAACCCTCACGAGACAACACCCGTCCTACTGGGGACACCCAGAGCTTTAACGGCTTGTTACTTATGCTCAATGCAATCGTGCTCCCTACGAAAATGGATTTATCTTAGTTTTTCTTTATTCAAGGATGAATAAAAAGATAAGTGTGGGGGTATTTGATGTGCACGTAAATATGCATATTTTTATCACCATATTTATTCTATTTAAATCAAATAAATATTAATTCCAAATTGTCAAGTATTCATCTTCATCCAAGGGCAAAATAGTCATTTTTGTGCATAAATTAACTTGAGAAAATTTAATTAGAAATTTCCATACTATTTTGTAGGAATTTGATTTCAATTACAAGATGTTTCATGAAGAAGATATGCATGCACAAAAAGAATACAATGGAATGAAGATGGAAAAAATTCCAAGTGAAGATCATGGAGGACCCCACCTACCTACCACCTTAATGTGCAAATTAGAGGCTAATGCACATGCTTATAGAATTAATGGCTTCATGTACACTTAAATAATGATTAGTAGAAGGTAATGATTACTTGGCCTCCACACTTTCTCAAGGGTAGTTTGGTCATTTTTCAAATTATGGATTAGGGTTTCATGCGTGTATAAATAACCCCTTATATTTCATGTAACCTCCCCTCTTACTTAGCCTCCTCTTCCTCTTCATTAGTTTAGGCTCAAAATAAAAGACAAGTTCCCTTTCTCTTTTCCATGGCTACTTAGCCATTTTTACTTTATGTATTTTTTCTTTTTTCTATGCAATGTTAATTAGTGCTCTCTTTCTTTTACATGCTTCTTTTATTTATTTACTTTCATGTTAGTAGTGTAGATTTATTTTTCATGCAAGTAGAATAGTTTTGTTTCTTTACTTTGCTATCTTTTTCCTTTTCTTTTTCTTTCATTCATGTTGCAAGCTACATTTTTTGTTTTGATAACAAATATGAGAGGCTAATCCCTTCAATTTAGGGGTAATGAAGCCTCTAATCATGTAGCTTCAACATTTTGATAATTATAGCTCTCTTTTTGTGCTTAATGACAATGCTTGAAGTGGTTTAATTTGTTATTTTTGTTTTGAATTTGATAGACTATGTTGTTGACACCAAATAGGCTATGCTTAAACAATCACTAACACAAATGCCTTTTCATCAAAATATGATTATGGCATAAGAAAGTGATTTGAAATTCAAATTTGATGATCTATGTTTCTAATTAATAGTTAATAGGCCATGCTTAAAATAGATTTCATTTTTACTTTTGTTGTCATTTTCATTAAAGTTAGTAAGTTGGTTAAAGGTTGTGTTATAGTTTGATGGCTTATGTTGAGCTAATTATAGCACAAATGAGCCATACTTATGATAAACACATCATTCAAACTCACTTATGACCAAAAAAGAGATAATAATTTCATTAATGGTTGAATTATATGATCTAGAGAGTGGATTTATCTCTAAATTGTCATTTAACTCTCATATTTTTATCTATTTTTCTTTTGCTAGTTTTTGTTAGTTTCTTACATTTCTATCAATTCACTCTCGACTTCGGTATAATTTGATTGAATAGAATTTTAAAATCATCAATTCCCTGTGGATCGACCCGTATTCGCCACGTGCTACATTTATACACCGTGCACTTGCAGTTATTTTTATTTCTAAATTTTTCGATGGTTTTCAAATCCGATAGAAATTCCGTCGATTAACAAGTATTTATTTCATAATACTACAACTGTGATTAATACTGTTGTGCTTACTAGATCAGGTTGTACAATTTATTTAATTATTTATTTTTGCATGTATAACTTATGATCAACTATGTGGTCTCCTTCTTCCCGTTCCAAGTTACCTTAATTTCTCATTAGCATTAAATTAAATATTAATTGCTGACCATTTAGAATAATTGCATGCTCTTTGCTCGACACGTAACGTGTTTCATTTTGTTCGTTATTTCATAGCTAACAATGTTATTTCATAGCATAAAATAGTTTGAAGCTTTATATTATGTTTGATATGGTGCATTTGTTGTACAGATATCGGAAGTTGTGCTCTGTACGACCGAATTATGCTCAAGTATAAAGGGCCATGCAAAAACACTATGCCTGAAAACTTTCAGGCATAGTGTTTTTTTTAAAAAAACACTATGCCTGAAAGTTTTTAACAGCTTGGTTGGCTCACCTTTCCTGCATCGAAGAATATATAAAAATTTATATGAGCATGCATTGTTACTGCTGCACTATATACACATATACATATGTGTATACATATGTATATATGTATGAAGCTGCCTTGTTATAGCTTGTTGTGCATCGAATTGCTTCAGGATTTGATATCTTGAATTGGTTTTTCGTGTTTTGTCTTTTTGCAAAAAATTAATGAGCTTGATCCGCTTTCAAAAGTATTGTTTTTAAAGAGAATGTTGGAGGCTTTTAGGAGACACAAGAAACACTTAAGAACAACTTATTATGACACTTTCAACAATGACGAAGAACAGATGAAAAATTATCCACCTACAATTGCTCAAGAAGATTGGGAAGCATTCTTAAAAAATGAAGCAACGTCTAAAGCTAGCGGAAGAAGAGAGTTAGGCAAAAAGAACAGATCATTGCTCAGTTATGCTCACCATGCAGGACGTAAAAGTCACGCTAAAGTAGAATAAGAAATGGTAATTTATATTCATTTTCTTTCAAAAATGGTAAAAATCACAACTAACATATTTTATATATTGTAGATCGCTGCTAATCCATCTACAAATATCAATCGACGTCAAGTATGGGAGAAGACACACACGAAAAAAGATGGTAGCATATCAGATGCCACTTCTTCGTACTTCGTAAGTCAAACAAATACTAACTGGCATATTCTTTTCATTAAACATTTTTTAGTGTACACTAATCTGCAAACTACAATCTCCACTATGTACTTAGGATTGATTATTAAGTTATTATGAACTTAGGAACCAAGATTGTAAGTTTGAACTATCTCCACTATGCCTGACATAGCTTTGCTAAAGATAAATATAATTTATCATTTTGTCAGTTTTCTGTACTTCTTTAGAATTTAGCATGCATTCAGATAACAAGGAGTTGGAAAAATACTAATATGCATGCTCTAGTAATCAATTAACTTTCAGTAATATGATATATGGATTAAACAAATACTAATTGCTGATATTTTATAAATATTTAAGGATAAAATTGCGAAAGCAAAGGAAAAGATCACTGATAGTGATGAAGAAAAATTGACAGTGGATGAAGACATCTTATCAAAAGTGCTTGGTAAGGATGTAAGGGGTAGGAGCCGCGGTGTTGGGACCGTTGTGCCAAGGACTAAAGTTAAGGCTTGTGCCATTGCACAAAAATGACTCAGACATGTTCGTGGAGACCATGATGAGTTGAAAATGAGGGTGGGATGTTTGGAGGGTACAGTGGGAAGTATGTCTGGGCAATTGGAGGTTCTAATCAACTTGGTGGGTAACATCGAATATGAAATTCTCGCACCGCAAATTCTTCTGATAGAGGACGCGCCACACAATTCAATGCTCCTGAATTCGTTGCTTCTCAATTCCTAAATTCGACCGATGTAGCGAACAATCAAAGATGTGAAACCCTCAACTCTGATTTAGACATAATAGCAACAGGTATTTATTACAAGCTTTTTATTTTTAGTTGCTTTCGAGTAGATATTTGTTGGATAGATCTAGACATCTTTATTGCAACAGGTTTTGTATGCCGAGATTCTACATCGTCCAAAATCCATGGAAAATCTATACCACCCACACATGAAAAAGTGGTGTTGGACAACATACTGCTACCAGATGAGAGAACCAGCAAAATAAATCATCAATTTGCAGAGACCTTTGCTGATGTTGGAGTGGGTGGGTATGTGTGCCATCCGAAGGGTCTTATTCAATATCTTTAGATGTTGGAGCAGGTATATTTTCTGTTTATGTTAATATTTTACTATGTATTGTTTTTTGAAACCTCTTCCACTATATACATGAAATGTCACATTTAATTTCCATAAATGTGATAAGGAAGAAAAAAACACGTTTGTAAAGCTTCATTCCTTTCTGTTTTGAAGTTGTTTGAAGAGCTTGTTCTTTGGATTCACTGTGGCTAGATTTAAAACATATCTGTTTTCGAAATGCTTGATATAGGACTGCTTCACACATATTTGCTTCACACAAATGCACACATATATAATTTAATTTTTCATCTCAATACACATGTCTATAACTGAGTCTAGACTCAGTCTATAACTGAGCCGCCATGACTCAGTTATAACTGAGTGACTCAGTTTACTGAGTCTAAGACTCAGTCTATAACTAAGCCTAGACTAGTTAAAACTGAGTCGCCATGACTCTGTTAAAACTAAGTCTAAGACTCAGTTTACTGACTCTAAGACTCGGTTAAAACGTCGTCGAGACTCGGTTTCAACTTCATATCGGTATTCATGTTCATTAATATGTTGTATTCATATTCGGTTGTAGTTCATGCTTGCTAATACAAACAATTATTTTTGTATGGATAGACTTGGAGAATAGAAAGTGGAGACTAAAGATTGAAGCAGTGAAGCTGACTGTGTAGTTGTTGACACTTGACATGTTGTATTAATGTAATGTAATAACTATGAACTATTTATAAATGAAGTAACTATGGAATGAGTGACTGTGTGGGAACCTAAGTAACCAAATGTGTAAGGGTGGATTGGTAGTGATAATATGTATTGTAACTGAATGTATTTCTGTTTTAGAATGTAACTGAATGTATTTCAATAAGTTATTGTATAATATGCATCATTGTATTGTAATTGAATGTATTTCTTTAATGCATTGTATAATATGCATCATTGCATTGGGTATTAGATATGAACTATTACTGTATGTGTGTGATTATATAAATTGATTGTATATGTGCAGTATCTAGTTGAAAAATGGGTGCAGATTAATTGTCAACTTAGGCACGGCTAAAAGCTGTATCTAATGAACAAGGCGATGGCTCAATGGCTCAATAAGATACGCCTTTAAGCCGTATCTATGGTGTCAGTTAGATACGGCTTTAAGCCGTATCTAAGCGGTCAATTAGATACGGCTTTAAGCCGTATCTATGATGTCAATTAGTTATGGCTTTAAAGCCGTATCTTATTGACCACTTAGATAGGGCTATGGGCCGTGTCTAATTTACCCATTAGATACGGGTTAAAGCCGCATTTAACAATTAACGACGACATATTTTGATACGGCTTACAGCCGTGTCTAAGTTAATTAGATACGGCTTTTAACCGTTTCTAATTATCGTTTATGGTGTAGTGTGTTTCCACTCGCCTCTAAGCCATCCAGAATCTCTTCTTTCCCTGTGTTTCTTCTCCTATTCGCTTGGATCCCAAATCCCCCATTTTACCTTCTTTTTTTGTTAAATTATATTTTAAGAATAAGTATAGAGGAGAAGGAGAATGGGAGTATTTTGGTATGATGAGATAGTACTGAATGAGGGTTAGGTTTAGGTTGAATTTATTGGGTTTGCAAAATAGTTACGCCATTAGATGTAGGTTAGAAAATCTTCGCATAATATCGCTCATCAAAACTTAGCTCCAATTTAATATAATTTATTTCCCTTAACTTCTTTTCCACTTTCTATGTTAAAAATATAAACTATTTTTTACCATAATTAATGTTATCCTAATCCTAATCAATTCATTGCTTTATCTGTATGTATACATATATAATTAGGGTGCGTTTGGCATACATCCCTAGTAAGATTTGAAAATAAACAGAACATCCCTCCGTTTTTTAATAAGTTTTTGGTCCCTGTTTTCAAATTCACGCATGCATAAAGACTCAAATACCCTTTACGTTTTTAACATTTCAAATGCGTATAACTTTCTATAGAAACATCGGATGAACATACCGTTTTCACAAAAAATCAAAAAATATGATCTTTAAAATGAGATCCATTGTTGGTATAAAAAAAATCATATTTTCAGTAAAGGTGCAATTATTCCATATATATACAGATAATTCTGCAAATTTTGAACATCTTCGATTTTTATTTAAATTTTCAACTATTGCATATAATTGCTAACATTTCTGCAATTATAAGGTATAATTGCAGAAATGTCTGCAACTATCACATATAATTGCAGAAATGTCTGCAACTATTACATATAATTGCAGACTTTTCTGCAATTATAAGGTAAAATTGCAGACATGTCTGCAACAATTGCGTATTGTTGTAAAAATATTTGTAATAATTGCATATAATTGCTGACATTTCTGATTGTCTTGCAAAAATGTCAGCGCGGAGTTGGATCCATGAATAGGTTGTCCTGCCGTCATTTTTACATATGCACAATGCCACTTGTTAGAAAGATAATAATTTTTTTGATTTAATGGTGAAAACGGCTTGTTAATCCATCATTTCTACAAAAATTTATTGTGTTTTAAAGATTGATAATTAATGGGGTGCAAATTTTAATTATGGATGTGAGAACATTCATATATGAAGAATCAAAATTACTGCAATGGAGAAGATGGGTATTGTAAGGAAGAAAATTGTAGTATTTGAAAATAAGGATGTAATTTATATCTTTTTTATGAGGATGATGTTTTGTGTATTAAGTTTGATTTTAGGGATGTGTCCCTTATTTTCACATATAATTAACCATTATAGGGAATCTTAAGCATATATATGTATGTATGTATATGTCTATATATCTTGGCAATGAATTCGATTACTACTTGACTGATATCTCTTTATAAAAAAGAAACAATATGTCGAATTATATGCAATAACTAAAAATCTCATTCTCCACTTAATTACATCATTGATTTTGTATTTCCAAGTTCAAACTGAATTCACCCTTTTATTTTATATAATGATTTATTTTCCTATTTTGTTACCTCTATTACTATAACATTACATGCACTTAAATATATTATTACCTATTTCTTCCAACATAAGTAACGTACATTCTCTTTTAAAATAACATTTTTCTTCTCTATATATCCATCATATAACATGAGATATATTATTTTCCTTTAAATCATTTTGTTATATTCCCTTTCTAGAACATTTAATGTATATTAATTATAGTAGTAAATTCAATAAAAGGGTAATTAATGCTCTCTCTTTGCATTATATCTTCTTCAATTCATTTACAAAATCATACATTTTTCAAATTTATTGATTTTCTTCCTTTATTTTCTTTTCATTACTCAATCTATTAAATACAATAATAGTACCATTGTTAATGCTTTCCTATTGAAGCATTTTTACATTAATGCACACAAATATCTTTTCTTTTTCTCTTAAATGCACATGCATCATTATGACCTTTCTCTTTCCTTTTCCTTTCTTTCATGGTAATCCATACACATTTATTTTATTTCTTAAGAAATAAGTTTTCCTTATTCTTGCATTTTAAACTTAATTTCAAACTAGGTGTGAAAAACGAAATGCACGCTATGTTAAACATTCTGTATCTTCTACATATGATGTCTGTTTCTAACAGTTTATATATAAATTTGGGCTGGAAAAATCTACTAATAGCCAGATTCCCTATATTCCTTCATTTATAGAAATTTACTACTTTGTCATTTTCATATGAAATTAAATTTTGGGAATATTTGCCACATATTCTTAATAGCTTCCATAATTCACCAAAATCGTTTAGATACAAAACATATAAATTTCATCTTTTTTTTAAACACGACCTATTTTTTCCTCAAACTAACCTTAAATGTCATACTAAAACGTTGAACCCATGCTTTTTTTATCATTAGACCTTTGTTCCACTTGAAATCACATTTTGTTTTACAAAATCTAAGAAATCTATAAAATCGAATAGTAAAACAACCAAAATCATGTAGAAATATGACGTTTTCCAGATCAAACAAGGAAAAATGGGAAGATCGAATGTGATATATCTTTCAAGAGTAGTCGATTTATATTACACCTTTTTCAATCGATGCATCTTAGGGTTTTTTGCAAGTGATTTAGAGACATTTGAGTCAGCCATGCTTGTAATGGATCTTTTTTTATGGTAATACAAAAAAAATTGAGAATGCAGGCGATAAACTGCATAATTTCCTCTAAGTACTGCAAATTTTGTTAAAAATTGTTCAAATAACTGTTTGCTCTCTTCTAATTTCAATGCTGATGTTATTAATATGTTTTTTGCACATTTATAAGCAACATATTCGATCAATTTCAGTATTTGCCTACAATTTTTCATAGCAATTACAAATCTAATAGTAAATATCATAGTAATGTCATTTAGTCACAATTATTGCAGACAAATATGCAACTGTATTGAATTTTTTTGAATAGCTTTGTAACATTTATGTATAAACGAAATTAAGTAAACATTACTAACAATATCACATATGGCTGTAATAATTCACTTTAATTGCTTACGTTTCAGTAATAAAGCAGTTAAAAAGTTTAAACTTACTTTTATGTATAATTTTTTGAATAGTTTAATGTCAATTATTCATAGTTATTGTAGACAGATATGCAACTATACTGAACACTGTTGAATATCTTTGCAACATTAATGTATGAACAAAAATAAGCATTACTGACGATATCACATATGGTTGCAACAATTCGGTTTAATTGCTTACTTTTTAGCAATAATCTAATTAAACAGAGTAATCTCATTTTTATATGCTATTTTTTGAATAGTTTCATTGAAATACCAATCTACTTCGAAAAAAGTGAAGAAAAATCTGATAATATTTATAATTACAAATGCCATATTTTAAAGTTTACAATTATTCAAATTGATCCTGAAAAATAAGCAATTAATTTTTAAAACTACCGACATATATGCAACTATAACATATATAAGAAAAGTTTTGTATAAGTTAACAGTTTTTTTGAATAGTTTCATTGGATTATCAATCTATTTGGAAAAAAGTGAAGAATATTCTAGAAATATCTATGATTAGAAACAATAAAATTTCCATATCACAGTTATTCAACTAACTGTTAAAAAATAAGCATTTATTTTTTAAAACTGCTGAAATATATGCAACAATTCCACATACATGCAAATTTACATATACCTTAAAATTTGCTGAACAGACAACAATTATTTAAGATAAGTGCATACATTTCTGTTTTTTCTGCATATTCATTATAACTGCAAGTATTTAACATCACCTATCATATTATTAGATTGTTCATATTTATTTAATAATTTTTAATGTACTTTTACTGAAAAACACAAAAGACGAAATAAAAGAAGGAAAAAAGTAATTTTGGAAACATCACTTGTTCCTGTTGAACAACATTCAGGGTCAAATATTCTACTAAAAAAAGAAAAACAATCAATGAAGAGAAAATCACTTCAAGGGAGGACAACTACAGAAATAATGTGAGGCCTTTCATGATGTCCTAAGCAGGATTAAGAAGGAAGAATTGCTGAAAGTATCACATGCAAAATATCTTCAAAATTTACCTTTCAACAAATTCATTCATATGATCTATGTTGGAATTATTCCAACAAAGGAAAATACAAAAAATTCAACAAATATATACATAACCATTAAAGCCTACAGAAAGAACTTGAACTGCTTTCAATTTGGAGATTTGTTACTAACATTCACGGAGAATGATATAAGCCAATTATTAGAAATTCCTACAGATGGTCAGCTAATCAAAACTTCTGGCCACATGAAAAAAGAGGGCAAAAGCAATGTTCAGTTTACATCATTCATCAACGGACACTTTGAAGAGGAGACCAGTGTCAACAAAAAAACATAGAAAGGAAGTTGTTTACAACAATAAAATGAACATCAAAAGAAGAAAAAGCAGATACAGCAAAGCTTTTGCAAATGCATTTGGTTGCAACATTCTTAGTATCAAATCCAAACTCAACCGTATTTTGGAATATGATTCCATATTGTGTTTGTGAAGATAAAATGCAGCAGATATCTTGGCAAAAACGATTCACAAACATTTGATAAATCAAATTGAAAAATATATTAACACACTAAGGAAAATAAATGCTTGCATTACATTGTTACTGGTATTAATTTTTTAATTAATTAGATACATATCCTATTAATTAATAATTTGTTCTAATACTAATTATCTTTTTTGTAGTGGTGGATTTGTGAGAAAACATAAATTTTTGAATCTGCTAAATTGCAATACAACAACTCATATCCCTTGGCTGACAAATGGGATACATCAAAACTCAAGCCCATAATGTTAATGACCATAGAATACAACTCAGTAAGTATAACTACAATATAATTTTCAGAACTGTTAAGTTACATTACAAGAACAGCCAGTTTTTTTGCAAATTTATCTGCAACAATTAACAATAGTTGTAGATATATCTGCAGTTATTAGCAGCAGTTGAGAATTTAGGTGCTATTATTCAGTACAGATGCTGACTTATCTGCAATTATTATAAACGGTTGCATATTTATCTGCAGTTATAAATAGAAAAACTAAACAAAGGGCTACAAATATTTGCAATAATTGAAGATATATCTACAATGTTGCATAATATCTGCAGATTTTTCTGCCATTATTAAAAATATTTATGGACGTACATGCCAATCATAATTAAAATTATACACATTTTGGCAATTATTCACAATTCTTACATAATTATATTCAAATATTCTAAAGCTTCAATTTTGATTCAATTCTTTATTTCAGGATTTTCAATGAGAAGAACTAAATTGGTAAAAGATGCAGTTGAAAAAGATGAAGAATATGAAGCATTGTACAAGAAAGGAGAAGAAAAGTATGAAGAATTAATAAGAAAACTTGAATTGGACAACCGAAAAATTCAGGCTGAAAATACCCTGCGGAGAATGCAATTGAGACAATATATGGAAACATCATCATCCACACAATCTGAGAATTTAGAGCTACCAATAAAAGAAATAAGTGGTAGCAAACTGAACTCCACAGATGAAAATGAAACAGATGAAAGTGAAAAAACTGAAGATAATGAAACTGAAGAGAATACTTCATTTGGTAATACTTTGAATAATATATTGTTTTTCAGCAAGAAAGTAAAAAATTAAAATATTTGATGATACATCTGCAAATATTTTTACTATATGAAAAATGCATTGTTAAAGAATAAATGCAGATATTATTGCAATAATTATTAAAAATTGCATCATATTCTTAATTTTTACATAATGCCATGCAACATAACACATAATATCCATAATTATTTCAAAAATACTACAGAGTTGAATTGCAAACATATATTCAAGTCAAAGGACAGAAGAAAAGGAAAATCAAACTGATGTTCAAGCTGAAGAGAAAACCGTTGAAGATGAATGCCATCTTATGGAGAATGATAAAGGTGAACAAAAAGAATAACAAACAGGAAAAGATGATGACAACGAGGAAAAAACAAATTTTGATGAAAAACAAAACGATCCAAATAATGATGAACAAACAAAAACAGTTGAGGAAGACAAAGCAATTGAACAAAATCCTTCATTTGGCAATGCTTTGAATAATTATAGTTTTTCAACAAGATTGCAAAAGTTAAACAAATTTGATGATATATATGCAAATATTCTTATTATATCAAAAATACGCTATTGAAGAATAATTGCCAATAATAATGCAACAACTGTTAAAAAGTGCAGCATATTCTTCAGTTTTTTGATAATATTCACAAAATTACTAATAAATTCATTATTATTTCAGAAATAATAAATATTTCAATTGAAAATATATCTTTCAGCACAAAGCACTGAGAAAATAGAAAATCAAATTGATACTGCATATGAAGACAAAATTTTTGAACAAGGATGCGGACTTACAGAAGTTGGAAAAGCTGAAGAGAATCAAATCACAAAAATTGTATTCCGAAAATCAATAATGAAATATTCACCAACATTCAAATTAATATTAGAGGAAAGCAGTCAAAATTTTCCACAGCTACAAGATAGACAAAAAGAAGATGAAATATCTAGTTCAACACAAAAAAAAACCAAAGAAAGCAAAGAGAAAACATTGGAAATTGAAAAGCAAAAAAAAGGTATAAATCAGCTGAAGAAGTGGGTGTGGAAACTCAAAAGAAATCAAAAAAGGCAAAACAGCTAGTAGAAATCCTGCCAATAATAGTTGAAGAATATGAATCTGAACCTAGATCAACTGAATTATCTACCACTACAAAGATATATGTCAGAAAAAGGTCAAATGTGTGAAGTCTATCTGAAGAAAAAAATCAAGCTGCATAAGGACTTCTTTAATAACTCCGACCTGAGTTAAAACAAAGTCCTAACTGTATATAATTCTTTAAATAGCCAACTATACCAATAATTGCTCAAATAAAAGTAAATATTTAAATTTGCTACTGATCAGAAAATATTTAGTGATATAGATCATTATATCACAGCAAAAGTGCATACCTGAATGGAGATGATGACATCAATATAATTGGAACAGCACTTTATGAACTAATTATAGGAAGATTTCTTGAAGGCCAGGTAGAACTTTACTCAACAATTCCATTTATTTGCAAATTTAGCAGCAACATTTCATTGGACTTGTTTTATCTGCAAACATCCATTTATCTGCAACAATTCCATTTATCTACATATTTATCAGCAACATTTCGCTAAACATGTTATTTTGTCAGCAAAATTCCATTTATCTGCAACATTTACATTTGTCTGCAGATTTTTCAGCAACATTTCATCAAACCTATTGTTTTTTATGCGAAATTTCATGAACATATTGTTTTGTCAGCAAAATTCCATTTATTTGCAACAATTAAATTTGTCTGTAGATTTTTCAGCAACATTTCATCAAACTTATTATTTCTTATGCAAAATTCCATGAACATAATGTTTTGTCAGCAAAACATATTATAGTCTTTTATCAATAAATATACTATCATTATTTCCTTATAATAATTTTTGTAGATCACTGACTGGTATTCACATGAATTGCATAAAGTTCATGCAGAAAACTTGTACTTTAATGTTTACGCTACTATAAGTCTTATAATCTTTTAGTGAAGAATTTGTTTAAATATTCATAAATTCAATTTGCTAACGTATTCTCCTACAGACATTTCTGCTGAGCAGTTCAAAAAAGGCAACACAAGACCTAATCAGTAATGCAATAGCTAAAATTTTTGCAAACTGCAATAAAATGTTCTTCCCTATCCACCAAAAATCACATTTTACACTCTTGGAGTTTATAAAAGAAGATAGAATATGGATTCGCTATGATCCATAAAACCATGACACGAAGGAGAACATCAGAAGGTAGCAGGAAAACTGTTATGTAAATTGAAAAATGAATAAATCAAAGGAAAATAAACTGTTTAAAAAAAAAATCTTTATAGAGAGTTTATATCACACAGCCTTACTAAAGAAATTGGAAAAAAACAGAGCATAAACCATCAGGCCAAATCACATTTGCTAACAGTTCACAACAACGTTCTGATTCGTAAGTACACAACAACAAAAATGTACAAATATTTCCATATCATAGAACATTTATTCTAACATTTTCGTAATATTTTTCAATTATTGCGGTGTTGATTGTGGCATGTTGTAATCAATCTTATGAAAAAAAAGAAGTGAAGGCAAAGAAATCAACAATGATGACCCTCAATTCACATCTGAAGCTATGGATTTACAAAGAGCTAAATTGGCACATCAAATTCTTTCTTGTGAACCTTATAGTTGGAGCTTAGAAGAAAGCTTGACACAAAAGTTTTTACTATCTGAAGCAAACCAAAATATTTTATGTATCAAACGGTAATGTTTTCTTTAAGAATTCTGAAATATATATACATATTTTGCTAAACTTATATAGTTGGAAGACAATATTACTGTTTTAACAAAATATTAGAGTTTATTATCAAAAAATTTATATATGAATTTCTTACAATAGGATTCAGTTACCAAAATACTAAAGCAAATCACAGCTATTCAAGATATTTGCATAAATGTCAGCAATAAAGGCATATGTCTATAGATATCTCCACAAATATTTAGTTATTCAAAATAGTTGTAGAAAACAATGCATTAAAGACGTATAATTGCAGATAATTCCATATGTAAGTACTTATTTAAAATTCTTGCACCAAATAATTGCAGAAATGTCAGCATAAAAAACAAATAATTGCAGATAACTCCATATTTATTTACAAAATTTGCACATACATATGGATATACCTATTTATTTTGTGGAAAACAATGATACAAATATCATCTTCATATAAAAAGTAGTATTTACAAAACAGGCATAAACAGTAAGAAAAAATTCAAAAACCTACAGATATACGTGCAATAAATCATAATACTTGCAGAAAACTCTGCAATAATGAATAATAGAAGCATACCATGATTAATACATTATAAACATTAAACATCCAACCTAACTACAGAGAAAATACCATTAAAAGGAATAACAAAAACATAAACTCAACTCCATGCATTAAAATTTTCCCAAGGAAAAAAAACTACATGTATTTCAGTGAACAAGTCCTTTTATTATGACCCGACTTCCTGCATATACTACATCTAATGGTCTTTGAAATTTCACCAGCAGATTTGATCATCTTAGATGATGATAGTCGACCAGGCATTCGTCTACCTTTAGGAGGTGCTACAACAACATCTTCAATCAAAACATCTTCTTCCAAAAAGTTTTTAATAGGATTGATTGGATGAGAATACGCTGATCGAAAATAAAAGACTTTGGAATAATCTTCAATGTAATCATAAACATTCAACTTTGTATAACCCAAAATACATCTAACAACATGAGCACAAGGAAAACCATATATTTACCACAAGTTACAAGAACAAATGCGATTATTTAAATCAACAGATTGACGAACATGAGAATGAATTTCAGACACATGTTCACTTGATTTTATAACAAATCACGAAGCTCCTTACAAATGAAGACTTTTCAACTGATTTTCAGTCATGGGACATACAACACTATTCCAACTATTAGCAAGTTCTCGACCATCAGAAATTAGCTTCATTAACTTACAAATATGTCCAAGCATGCAGTGATTGGCAGATGTCTTTCTTCCAAAATCCATTTATTGAAACTGTCTGAACAATTTGATGACATTTCACCATAACGAAAAGTAGGGAAAAAAACATTAGCAAACTTCTCAAAGGGAATTCCATTCAAAAAGTTTGCCACAGTAGACCCACCAGCATCTTTAAAAATTTTCAATGCAACACTGAAATCATCCAAATTTGAAGCATATACAACAAGTCCAAACAAATTTATCAACCACTTCTTTTTTGATTTGGAAAATTTAGATTTTAAAGCAACTTTTAAATTATTGTTTAGACGATAAAAACATGAACCGTGGACTGAATTTGGAAACACTTTTGGAATAGCAACAAGAATACCAGGATGACAGTCAGAAATGAAAACAAAATTTCTATTATCATCTTTCAGAAAATCTTTAAGCTGTTCACAATACCAAATCCATTTATTTTCATCTTCACCTGACACAATCGCAACTGCTATAGGAAAAAAAACCTAATAAAACAACAAAAATATAAATAACTAAACAAATTGCATAATACTATGCACTTATATTGCAGAGCAATTTTTCACTGTATCAAAAATATTTCAGACTTTTTAGCAATTTTTTTGTAAAATTGCTTCGATTAGGCAATGTTTTATGTTATTAAAATATTTTTCTTTTTGATAAATGCTGATATTGCAGCAAGAAATAATAATAATTTTAGATATTTATGCAATTATATATTAAACTACAAACAAACAACATACCTTCATTGCCACTTTTACCAGCAGTAGCCATCAAACAACCTTGAGCTTACCCTTCATAAAAATAGCATCAACAAATATTAAAGGCCGAAAAAATTGAAAACCAAGTGCACAAGCTTCAAAACCAATAAAAACCTCTCAAATTGACAAGTATCAGGATTACACTCCAAAACTACTTTACTACCAGGATTAATTTCAAGTACAACATCACAAAAAACATCAAATGGTGATAAGACATCACATCACTTCCATGAAAATCTTCTAAAGACAATCTCTTCCCACTAGTAAAATAATACTTCAAAATGATATTATACTCAGTTTGAAATAGGTTAATAATGTCCTTTGTCTTCATTGACGGATTAGCTTGAATATAATCATAAACCAACAACTTAATCAATTTATTTGGAACAGGAGGATCATTAATATCATGAATTCCAGCACCACAAGTATGTTCAGGTTGAAATCTCTTTATAATAAAAAGCCAGGAAGATTAAGCTTGACAGAAGCATGAATCCTAAAAGTACATTTTGTTTGGGAACAAACAACCGTAACTCTTTCCTTATCATTCTTAACCAAATAAAGCTTTTACCTAGTCTTAATACTATATGTCATCAAATTGAGCCTAAATTCAATAACACCATCTAGAAATTGTTAACCAACACCCATAAGAATAGATTGATTAGAATCATTTCTCAATAACTGCCTGAATTGAATATTAGAATCACCGGTACAAACAAATGAGGAATCACTACTACAAGAAACAACATTTGACCTAATATTGGTTGTTGAAAAACTAGTAGGAACAACATCAACAAAAATAACAAAGTAATCCTCACAGTTATGAGCAGCCAATAACAAAATAGATTGAAGATCAAAATTAGTTTCAGTATTCCTTCTCAATCCATTTCTAACATAGTATAATTCAAATGACAATGAACTTAATTCTGTCCATTTACCACAAATAGCACTTCTCAACATAACAACCGAACTATCAAATTGAAGACGTAACGAAAAGCTATCATATTCGAATTTCAACAGCACAAGCACTCCAGCACCCCCAGGAACACTTTAATTTAAAACAAAATAGAATTACAATTACAAAAAATAAATAAGTAAACCAGGATATATATCTTATATGCTAATAAGTAAGCAATAATTTTAAAAAATTACAGATAAATCAGCACATAATAATAGTACGCTAATATTTAAGCAATATCATTTGCTGTATTTAAGAAATATTTCTAAAAAATGCAGATAAATCAGCAGTAGTCTGAGCTTAATCAAGCACAGTAAAATATTAATATTATTTGCTGATATGTAAGCAATAATTGTAAAAAATTACAGATAAATTAGTAACTATTAGAAATTTGCGTAGCATTTGCAACATACATATTCAAATTATTCACGGTCATGTCTGTAAAATATTTACAATAATTCCAGACAAATCTAAACTTAATCAAAGCTAACAAAATATATCACCGAACATTACCCTATGCGCATGCATTAATTTTTCAGCTAAAATAAACAATAGAATACTTGTAATTTCCATTTACTTTAAACCAAAAAAAGCAAATCAAACAAAGATAACAACATTATCAACCAATATCGCAATATCAATTAAAAAACAGAATCGACTACAGATCCTAACAACATTTTACCTGGGAAGGATAAAGCCATGAATCCGAAATAATATCTTAAAATAATGATCAAACTGAATTAGAACTAAAAGCTTGTAATCTAAATCACGACCACCGTTAAAATAACCATGACAGGTAAACATGGTTATTTATGGAATAAATTTAGCCGCAAATAAAAATAGGGATTAGAAATATAAGTTTTCGAACTGGAGGAGTTTACGTGGAGTAAGTTTAAATAAAAGGACTTGGGCCTAATTTTCACTTAAGTTTTCATCCTCTTAACATTTTAATTTATTATTAAATTTTTTGAAGTGCTACATTCTCCATCTGAAAAGGATTTCGTCTCTGAAATCTCTAAGGACGGAAAATGTAATTAGAAAAATACATAATAATTAATAGTTACAACTATCTACTCATCCACCATTCATGGGTGATCATTGTCCTTAGAAATTTTCTAATGCAATACGAGTATATATGCACGTCCGTATGAGCTTAGGTTTAATTGCTTGGGTATTTAAATTTATGTATTATAACATCTCTATCTACACATGTTTTTTCCCTTCGTTACCATTCAGTTGATGATTATTGAAATTTGATGTTATTGATTCATATTTTGATTACTGTTCTATTTGCCTTAATATTACATTATTCCAATTGATATTTGCCTGATTTTCTTTGTTATATTCTTCTCAAGTGAAACAAAATTCTTGTTTAGTCATTTTTATCTTCCACACAATATCAATTAAACTATTTTTTTTTTAATTAATTAAATGAATGTATATAAAAAAAATCATGTATAAATCGTCAGACTTGAGCTACAAAAGAAACTAAACTTATTTTACTATTCAACATGATGTTTTTGTACCAATTCAATGTTTATGATAATACATTGAAATCTATGAACAGCTTTAATTTTATCCTTTTACTTTATTTTCAATACGTCTTGCACTCAAAATAAATGTACTCATTAATCATCCAAATTTTAGGTTACTGATGCATGAATAAGAATTTAATATTGATTTCCACTTATATATCGCACATTCATATTTCAAGTATTAATTATCACATCAAAAATCACCCCATGTTACTTCCATGCCCCTACTTCGAGCCACCGCTTCTATGTAAGTTTAAAATAGTGATATATCAGCTGCCAAATCTATTCTGACAACAAAAGCGACATCACAAAAGTTTTTAAACATAACATAAAAAGCTACATCTCTCTATGTTTTACCTTCAACAACAATAAAAAAATTATTCTGTGACAACGAAAGTAGTGTCACGAAAGCTTTAAACATAGCATGAAAAGCTAAATCTCTCTATGTTTTACCTTCAACAACAATTTACTGCATTATTGTTTTGGTGCATATTGGAAAAAAAATTCGAGTAAAAGCCAAGATAACTACATCTGATCCAATATATAACGATAAACATTTGAAATCCACATAAACTGTACTATATAAAAAAAATATGCAGATCATAACAACCATTTACAGGGTTTGGGGTAAGCAAATACAATTATTCATGCAACTTTTACAAACCAAAACATCAGTTTGTAAAGATTTTTACTATACCAACTTTCAGTATAAACTTTGTTCATTATAAATCATAACCACATTATTGCGGCACCTTTTTGGTCAAGCATGTAGGAGTCACCATGATGTTATTGAGGTTGCAATTTCATGTAAATGTACTAAAAGTCACTATACTTATGAATAATAAAGTATAATGTATGGTTCCAAGTCATCTCCAAGTAGAACAACGGATGCAAGTGGAATAGGATGATCCAATCGGGTTGTCTCCTACAATAGATGATAAAGTTGCTACAAAAACAAAATTCCTTATTACTTCATTATTTGAGACATGTTAGAATGTCACAAAATAAATATCATGTAGACACAAAAAATTATTTTTAAATTTCTATCTAAAGTTAACGAATGACAAAACAAAACATATCTCATCGAAGAAAAAATATAGCTTTGTCATTTTTTCATACCTCTCTTTACTCCATTTAATTTATCTAAAATAGTAAAACCAAATCCAGGCTCGATCACTACTAATAAATCTTGTGATTTGCATGAATTATTATTTATAATGTACTAAATATTTGTTTTTTCGTTATCATGTTTGTCTACATTTAATCAAACCAAAATCTTTAAGAAAACTTAATTGTGTTTTCCTGTTATGTTATGAAAGAAACAAATCTCCAACATATCTTGTTACTCTTATGCTTTCATTCATTATTCTTAAATAAGCAAGAAAACCCATATAAGCAAGAATACATAGAAAAAACATATTTTTCGACATTTGGAAAACACAATATCAAAGATGTCTTTTTTTTTTTTTGCTTATATAAGTTTAGTTTCTTTAGCATATTTGTATGTACCTAATCATGTTATATTATGATAAAATGTGAGAGTTTATCACACATATGCTTACTTATGTAGAGTTAGTTAAGCTTTAAGGTTTTTCTATTTACTTGTTTCACCCTTACGATATGCATTTATACATTGTTGCAATCTAGAGTAAGTCACTATTCAGCATATGTGCTCCATCATTAGTCTGGCTATGGTTTCTGCTCCAAAATAGGAAACACAGACTATTTTGTAATCACATTTTATTGGAAAATCTTCGACTTGGTGCAATTAAAAAAAATCAATTTCCCACTGTGACTCAAAAAGAGTTCCTATTGGCTCCTGAGATTTTGAGTGTCAAAATTGATATATTTATGTTGGTCGTATGCTAATGAATAAGCATCTAAACTAATATAAAGTAATGAGTAAAGTTCGATTAAGAAACTCTAAGACTTTAGGGCATGAATTTTTTTTAACATTAGCTTAGTCCAAAATGATTTTGCTTCTGAAATTCATGAAGATGTATCACACACAATATTAGTAAATATGAGTAGACATGGATGTGCTAAGCATATCTTACCACTATAAATATAGAAGAATATTGTTCCTTTGAGAATTTCTATGACTAAACAACTAGTAGACTGATGAGAGAAATACTCTGCAATAACATTTAAAATTAATTTTAGTTGAAACTCATCAATTAGTTAGAATACGTTTAAATATTTGATTAGAATTATTTGTACTTGAGCAGTTTGGTTAATGCAAGGCCCTGTAAATGCTCAAGCAGTTTTATGAACCCGTAAGGTGATAAGGAAGTGAGCTACCTGAAAAAAGATTGGATCTTGCATGACTTGCTTTCAGTTTCAACCAATCTTTATCTACTTCTTATAGTCGACAAAAATTGATGTTCAATTCACTCCATAATGGGAGGAGATATTAGCATTCCTATTATTACAGTTCTTACATGAGCAACCATAGGAAAGCCAAAGAAGATAGGGATTTTGTAAATAATGCTTTGGAGAATCTATTATTACCCCATCATTGTATCACAACTTGGAAGATACAACATAAATCAATTTGGAGTTATCAAACGTATTAAAAAAGATACGTTCGATGTTCTAATGAGCTAGATGCCCTTGCAACACTTGTTTATTTCTTAATAGAACACTCGGACTTTAATTATACCAAAATATAATGTTCGCACATACATATTTATAGTGCTAAAGTAACTCACTTAGTCAATTACAACATAATAATACTTTAGCATGTATTGAATTAAAAACATGTTTGCAAACAAAACACTGTAGTGACAAAACCTTTCTTCGAAATAAACTAAAGTACAAAGTGTTAAGTATCTATATATTTGATAAAAAGGTAGAAATAAGGTGTTAATGTTTATATTCTTCTTTTCTTATTAGAGAAATACTTTGTAGCATTTATTTTTGAATAAATCTATAGTATTATATATCAAGACTGATTTCGAGAAGATTTTTTTATTGAAAATACATTATTACTAAAGGGGGACATGCTAGATCTTCAAGATTTATTTCTCCATTTTTTGAAAAAATTAAATTAAATTTATCTGCTATTCTAAACTTAGGAGCTATAAGAAATGAAGTAAACATGTTATAAGATGTTCTTCCTTTTCCAGATAAATAGTTTCTTAATAGACTTGTTATCAATAAAGGGAAAAGATGAATAAACTGTGATTTTCATACATGTAATGTAACATTCCCGGTTTTTAGCCAGATTTAAAATTTTATAATTAATATAATTTTTGGGATTAATTGTGGATTAATTTGAAAATTTGGAAATAAAAATATATGTTATTAATAAAATGTGGTTTTGAAATTCAATAATAAATATTTTATAAATAAATTGAATTTAAAAACTCTATATTTAAAACTAATAAAAAAATTTTCTAATCTTAGTATATATGTATATGTATTATTTATTAATGTATATATATTGAAAATGAAAAAGAAATTGGTTTATATGTGTAACAAGAAATGTTACCTTAAGTTTAAAATTTAAATAAGATTAATGAAAAGGCTAATCTTCTTTCTTGTAAAAATTATAGTCTGTATATATATATATATATATATATATATATATATATTATAATATAAAAACTTATAGTTTGGGCATTTGTAAAGTATACATGAACTAAAAGTTGGTTTGTATGTGTGTATATATATATATATATAAGATAAATATTTATAAAATCATGATTCATAAATATAATAACATAAGGGTTTAAAAAAATTTATAAATTAAAATAAGTGAAGTATTTAAACATAAAAATAGATGTTAATGACATTTGTAAAATAAGTAACAACATATGTTAACAAGTGTAATTTATTTTAAATACATTTAAACATTTGTAAACAAATTGAAACATGCAAATTACAAGTGTAATTCAATTATTTCATATAATAACAAGTGTTGCCTATTTTCTTTGAATTTTAATTATTAATAAAAAGAAAAACAAGCTATATATATACAACTACTATCCTAATTCTCCTATTCCTCATTTCTTTCATAGTTTTTCAAAGTTTATCAAAAGAAAAGTAAAATCAAATAACAATGCAAAGATCAAGTTTCAAAAAGAAAATCAAGTTCTCAATTCAAACCTGAGAAGAATCAAAGCATGAAAATTGAATTCAACTTTATCAAGCAACTAATCAAGGTTCTGATCAAAATCAAAACAACCTGAAGCATCTAACCAGAAACAATTAACCCAAGCTAGTAAGATCCAAGATCTGATTCATGCTTCAGATCTAAAACCAGGGCAGTACAAATCAAATTCAAAGTTTCCAGATTTTTGAAAAATCATTTCCAGGCAAATCTTGTTTTCTGCTTTCAAACCAAACCATGTGAGAAAACTCCTTTTTAAGATCCTAAACTTGTATATCTTGATGATCTTTGAAATGTGCTTGAATGATTGAGTGCAATTTGGTTTGCATGTTTATAAATATGCAGATAAAAGAGTGTGCATGTCTGTACATATGTGTATACCTCTATTTTTATAGTTACAAGTTCTAAAACCTGATTTAGAAATTCAAATCATCCACCTAAATGATTTTTAGGCTTTGATCTCTAAATAAAAGTGTCTCTAGGTGTGTAACATCACTTTAAAAATTGATTCAAGTGAAAATATTTAGCAATTACTTTTAAAAAAATTACAAGTAATAGTGGAATCAAAAATGGGTTAGAAATCGATCAGGCTAATTTCAACTTTTGATTATATAATCTGATACGTAGAGCAAAGTGATGAATTTAGGTAGAAAAATCATGATTTTTAGGTAAGTATTTGGAGAGATATATTGAGATGGTCGGATTTGGCAATTTCGTCGAATTCTGACGAACGATGGAGGGATGGTCGTGCTTGTTTCTGGAAGAAGCTGGTAGGCATAGGATCTCTGAGAAAATAGAGAAAGGATTTATCAATAGCCATTGTGGTCAGGCAGCGTGGAACTAGGGTTCATTTTCCAGGATGGGTCGATGGTTTTATCAAAGCGATTTCATCGTCGTGGGGAGGCCAGAGGTGATCGCGTGGGGTGGGAACGTTGCGTGGGTCGGTGACGTTGCTCTGGTCAGAGAGAGGTGAGCTCTGGTGGAGGAGTTCGTCGTTGGCGAGGAGTTTTGTCGATCGTTTTTTACTTCCAGTTTTGGTAGAGGATGTTTGATTTCGATTTGCAGGTACATTTGTCGATCTGGATGATCAAGTAGGTCGGCGAGGTCGACGTTGACTTGTCGAGGGTCACGGAGTTGATCGTAGGAGGTCGGAGAGATCGTGCGCGTTCACGGTGCACAAACGTGTCTGCGTTTGGTTAAGGATCGGAGAAGAAGTATTCAGCTCAGGTTCATGCTCATGTAAATGCTAGGATAGGCTCGAAGACGAGTATGTGAAGAGAGCACGGGGTTTGGTACGAGATTTTTATGGTTTGGCTCGGGATTTTTTATTGATTTGCTTGGGTTTCTCTTGTAAACGAACAAGTTTTCAAAATAAAACAAAATGTTGAAGTTTTAAAAGGTAAAGCAAGTTTAAAAATGAAGTTTTAAAGTATATTAAGGTAAATAAGGTTTCAAAGAAGATATAAACCAAGTTTTCAAATGAAAATTATAAATAATATTTTTTTTAAAATAATTTTGCAGAGATTGAATTCAGAAAGTTAAAATGTTTACAAAAATTGTTTTGGTTTATATATTTATGTATTAGGTTAATGTTAAATTTATTAAACAAGTTTTAAAAGATTTCAAATGTTTTACTTCTTTATTTTAAATGAATTCTTAAGTTTATTTTAAATAAATTAAATGTAGTAATTAAGAAGTTAATCGAAAAGATAAAATGTTTTTAGTTGTAAATTAACTTAAAAATCTAAGTTAATGGATTAATAATAATTTTGTTTCAAAGATTAAAGGTTTAAAGATTAAATATTTTAAAAGTTAGTTGATGAATAATTACTTTGTCTAATTGATTTAAAAGCTAATTACTTTGTGTAATTAAATTAAAGCTAATTACTTTATGTAATTAATTTAAGGCTAATTAATTATTGTGATTAATTAAGGGATAATTATTTTGTGTAATTACATTTAAGGATAATTAATTAATTAAGATTAATTAATGTAAGTAATTAAGGGTAATTAATTATTTAAAGATAATTACTTAATGAAAGTAATTAGGGATAGTTAATTAATGATTAAAGGTTGATTAATCAAGTAATTAAAGAATAATTAAAGGATAATTAATTTATATGATAAATTAATTTAGGTAATTAATTTGAGGATAATTAATTAATTCAAAGGTTAATTAATTAGTAAAAGTGATTAAGGGTTGATTTATTAATTAAGGGTTAATTAATTAATTTAATTAATTGGGGATAATTAATTAAAGAATAATTAAATCATTAAAGGTTAATTTTTTAATGATTAAATTGACTTAATAATTGAGATTGATTAATTAATAATTAAAGGTTAATTAATTTATTACTAAAGGTTAATTAATAAATGACTGAAGGATAATTAATTAAAATGACTTGTAATCAATTCATATTAATTAACTAGCATTAGTAACTAATCTGATTTAAATTAATTAGATGATTGATTGATCTTACTTATGGATGTTTGAATTGTATGGAATGCTTTGAATTGTTTGATATCCCTGATGTGTGATGCTTTGTAATATGAATTATTTAGATTTGAGCTGTGATGAATGTAATTTATTTATCTGTGATGAATTTATATTATTTATCTGTGAATGAAGAAAAGCGTTATAGGATTATACCGCTTATCGATATTGCTGTGCTTGGATTTGTGATGATTGATGATATGATATTATTGTGTGTAAAACCCCTGGATTACACAACACACACACAAATATAGATTGCGCGAAGAAATTGGTTAAGTCACAAATATTTGAATTTAATATTATGAAATAGTTATAAAGATTTTTTTTTCAATCAAATAAATTTTATTAACCATCACCAAAAAGCTGTCAACAAGCCTGACAGGTGACCCAAAAGCAAAGCAGAACAACTACACCAATCAAAAATCATATAAAATATACAAATGAAGAGCAAAAGACCAAACCACCAGAAGTAGGCTAGGAAGATCGGCGACGGAAGAAGGAAGCTGGCAAGGAAAACCGACGATGAGCTTCGGATAAACCACCGCCCATCAAACATCGTCATCGAGCTCCGGCAATGCCACCGCCCGATGCCGATGTCGTAAAACAACCATGCACAACAACAGTTGGAAAGAGTCTAGCTCACATGAAAAATCCCATCAAAGCACCCAACAACCAAAGAACAGCAAAAGCGGAAGCCAAGAGAAAGATCCAAATGTCCTTCTGCCAAGCAACACCCTAAAGCAGAAAGAAGAGCTCCAACCCAACCAACATACCAGAACCTGAAATCAAAAGGCAGGAGAAAACGAAATACAGAAAAAAAAGAGGGGGGTGGGGGGGATGAGGAAAAAAGGGAACAAGATGACCTGCAAGCAAGAGACACAAGTCTCGAGACCGAAGATCAACCAATTCCCGTTCTAAAGGAAGGCTGAGAGCAGGAAATTGAAAGCAGGGCCGCAAGGAGACCAGAACGAGAGTTGACTGATCCTCTGAAAGGTCTACCTCGAAACGCCAAGAAAACATCATTTCTAACCCGCCGAATAATGGAAAAAGGATCCATTGGCGTCTTCTCAAAAATAGCCTTATTCCTCGCACACCAGATGTGCCAGCAAATCAGACAAGGAATCAATCGACAGGTGATAGAACGAAGAGATTTACCACTTCTACCGATCCACCAGAAACCTAAAAGGTCGTTCGACGAGGAAACGCAACCACAAATACCCATCAAATTTCCGAAGTAGTTCCAGCAGGCTCTGGCGGTACAGCCTGAAAAAAGCAAATGGTCCACCGTTTCTGTTTCACCGCTGCCGCAGCATCTGCAACGAGAAACAAAACAGATACCAATCCTCTGAAGGTTCGCATCAACTGGCAAACCATTATGAAGGGTTCGCCACATGAAAAGAGACACTTTAGGGGGGATTCTAGCGTCCCAAATGAAAGAAAAGATGGGGAAAGCGGAGCGGGAGAACGAGAAGAGAGTCAGACCTTACGAATAGAAAACGGGCCACCGTCCCATCCGGATTGGCCTCCATGAGAATCAGAGAACAACTTGACCGTTTGCATATGCTTCCATGTTTCACTAGCGAATGATGGAGATCCTATGAAGCCACCAGAGGCCAACCTCTGGTATTTGGCGTGAAGGAACGAAGCCCAGAGCGAATCGTTAGAACCAAACCTGTACCACAACTTGCAAGCGAAAGCCGAACAAATGTCCTTCGGATTTCGCAAGCCAAGCCCACCCTCAATCTTAGGACGACAGATAACATCTCAGGATACCCAGTGATGGCGGTGATTGTCAACCTTCGAACCCCAAAAGAAGGAGGAGGCCAAAGATTGGAACGACCGAAAAAAGAAGAAGTAGGGGTCATAGCGGCGAAAGCATGAGTGCCCAAAGAGCCTAAAACAGATTTGATGAGGACCAATCTACCTGCAAGGGACAGAAGCGACGCATTCCAACGGATGGTCTTACCCCTAACTTTGTCGGTCAGAGGGTCGAACAGGGCGTTAAGTTTCCTACCTCTGTAGAGGGAAATACCCAAATAAGGAAGAGGAAGAGACGTTACCCTGAAGCCGGTAAACGATTCTACCCAGGAGACCCTTTCAGGCTCCATGTCCTTCGAATGGACGAAACAACTCTTTGAAGAGTTGACCAGTTGACCCGAACACCTTTCGTAAAGGTGGATGAACCGAATGAGCCGCCGAACCGAAGTTCGATTCCCATTGGAGAAAATGACAATGTCGTCCGCAAAGGAAAGGGAAGAGACGAGAGGACACCCACTGGGAAGTCCGAAACGATGAATTTGGCCATACATCGTTAAGACATGGATCCCTCGAATGAAAGCCTCAGCCGCTATCACAAAAAGAGAAGGGGAAAGAGGATCACCTTGCCGAAGCCCTCTACCAGCCTTGAAAAAACCATTAGCCAATCCGTTAATGAAAACAGAGAACCAACAGTTGGAAATGAGCCTCCACACCAAATCGATCAAGGTTTCAGGAAACCCAAAGGCACGAAGAACCTTGATGACGAAAAACCACGACATACGATCGTAGGCCTTTTCCATATCAAGTTTAAAAACAATATTAGAACCTCTGACTTTCTTGTTAATCTGGGAAATCAGTTCCTGAGCTAAAAGGACGTTATCAGTGATCAAACGTCCTTTAACAAAGCCGGCCTGAGAGGAGGAAATAATGCGATCCAGGTAAGGAGCCAAACGCTTGGCCAATACCTTCGAAATCACTTTGTTAGAGAAATTACAGAGGCTGATCGGACGATAATCCATGCAAGACCGAGGATTATCACTCTTAGGAATGAGAACCAAATTAGTGGATGACCAGCTAATTGGAAGAATGCAACCAGAAAAGAACTGCTGAATAGCCAGACAGAAGTCTGATTGAATGATAGACCAAGCACGCCGATAGAAGGAACCGTTGAAACCATCCGGTCCACAGGCACTATCCTTGCTAAGAGCAAAGACGCAATCACGAATCTCATCCGACGAAGACGGATGAGCTAAAGCCGCACTTTCCTCCGAAGGGACCAGCCGAGGAATGAAGGAAAGGAGGTCCAGATCCGGGTCAGACATGGAGGGAGAACCCAGGTAGGACTGGAAGTGAGATACAATGACCTCTCTAATTTCAGAAGGAGTTGAAGCCACAGAGAGATCATGTCTCAAAATCTTGCGAATAGAAAGCAAGTTGGCTTTCTTGCGAATGGACGAATGGAAAAATTTGGAATTCGCATCACCTTCAACAACCCATTTGACCCTTGCCAGTTGGCGAAGATATGAGTTTTCAATACGAGGTTCCGAGGAGAAAGCCAATTGGGCACAAGCCCAATTAGCCCTGTTTTCAGCCGAAGGAGTCACGTCGTATTCAGATTCGGCAACGATCAGAGACTCTTCTGCCGCACGAACACGGTCGAAAATGTTCCTGAAAACATGATATTCCACGTCTTTAGACAAGCCTTAAGACGTTTCAGTTTTTGAAAGAAAGGCCCCATGGGAGCAGCATCAATAGGAACTATCCACGATTCCTCCACAACCCGGAGAAAATCATGGTGAGAGCTCCACATACTTAGAAAACGAAAAGAAGAAGGCCCCGATGAAGAACGAGAGGAACAGCGCAACACCAAAGGTGCATGATCAGAGCAAGATCGATGAAGATGAGAAGTAGAAAAAGAGAAAGGAAGATTAAACCATTCAGTAGAGCCAAAAATTCTATCCAGGCGGGAAAGAATCCAGTGCGGCCCTTCCTGGTTGTTAGACCAAGTATAAGCAGAACCCACGAAAGGGATTTCTGTTAAACCGGAACTCACAATGAAGGAATTGAAGTCAGAAACCGATTGCCGATCGACGGCCAACCCCCCAATTTTTTCGGCCTGACTAGCGATAACATTGAAATCCCCACCTACCACAGAGAACGCAAATCCCAAATCCGCTAGAGACAGAATGTCATCCCAGAGAGCTAATCTCTCTAACCGATCACACTTCGCGTACACCGCCGAAAAAAGGAATGGATGAGGGAAAAGGGGGGAGGAGCACAAAACAGAGAAAAGCTGGGGCGAGTCGAAAACAGGACGAACAACACAGTCTTTGGACCAAAGGATCCAAATCTTCCCCGACACATTAGCCAAAGCACCTCCAAAACCAAGCGAAAGAACCTCCTTGATAGCCGCTCCAGGGCCCATGAAAGGTTCAAAAAGAGCCACCAAGCAAATAGAATGCTTACGGACAATACGCTTAAGCCTAGCAGAAGAAGCTTCATTGCCAATACCAAAATGATTTGAAAAGCTTTTCAAAAGGAAGTTTTTAAATTGAAATGTATTTGAATAAAATATGTGTTATTTAAGTTTTGAAATTATTTTGGAAACTATAGTTTGAAAAATGGTGATACAAGTTATATAATATATATATGGTTTTTAAACCATTTTTAAAGTATTTTAAAAGTATTATTTTGGGGATTTAAATTTAGTCCAAGTTTATACTTTAAAGGCTATAACTTGTGCATATTAGATCGGATTTTTTCGAAACGAAAAGCATTTGTTTTCAAATGATAATAGATTTCATATAAAGAAAGAATTCCCAGTTTTTGTTGAAAAGATTTCAAGTTTGAAATAGAATTGTTTTGAAAGATATGAATGAATCTTTGTGAAAGATTGGTGAACCTTGTTTCAAAATGAAGTGGATTTTAAAGCTAAATCTTTTGTTTAAAAAAAATAAAAAGGTGAATATTTGTTTAAACGTTAACGTGCAAATTTGTTTAAACCATTTAAAGGAAAGGTTTTGGGTAATAAGTTGTGACTTAACTAAGATCCCACTATATGCATATGGTTTTAAAATTAAGCGCTCATTATTCGATTTAGCCGGGGAAGGACTTTGTGTCATAAAACCCATTTCGAATAATGATACGACGAAATGAATGGCATTTGAAGACCGATGGTGAAGACCGGGTAGTTTCGAAAGTGAAGGATTACCTGTCGAATATCTCTACACCGAATGGCCACGGTATAGAGATTTGATCACCCTTTGTGATGGGGAGTTCGGATGTGATTAGGGATAATTCGAATTTGCAAGGGCTTCTTTTGAAGTGGCTTCGATCCTGTTCAAACCCGGAACAGACTTGTATGGACGCATGTCTGACGTTACACTTTGAGATGTAAAGCTGGTTTCTATCAAATACATTTATGTTCGGTGGCAGAGAATTTATTCTCTTAGCTTAACACCCTTCTCCGAGACGTACGAGCCCAGAGGTTATGTAGTTGTTGGTTACTAGTGATACCTTTCCAATTTAGTAAGTGGCATACTAAGTGCTGCTGATCATTTTTTGATCCAGGCATGGCTTTTGTGGATAGCATAGCTTTGTGGGATGAGACTTTATCAGAGCCTCACAACCCGGTAATGGTCGAAACAGGAAGGATGTGGCAAGGTTATTGGGGGTAGCGCCCCTTAGGGTATGTCCATTTCCTTCTGGATAAAAAGTGGTATCATGGTATGGAGCCCAGATACTTAACTTATGTGGTTGCTACAAATCTATTGCTTTGTGGTTGTTGGTGTTGAGCGCTCGGATGAAGGTCGGTGACGACTGGGGGATGGCATACTCGTGTTAGTAGTTACCTAGCTGCAGAGGTAACCCGGCCTTGTGTTGGTAGAGATCCGGTTAGGTTCCCAGGGCGTCCCTCCAGAGGCGTACCCATGTGGCATAGGAAGTTCTTTAGCCTGACCATTGTTGGAAATCCAATCATCCAATACGCGCCTTGTACGGTTTTAGTGTATAACCTGCCATCTAATATGGTAGCTATAGTAGGCATACTATAATGGTACATATGATGGCTAAGATTAATATTATACTTGCAAATTCTCTATGCACTAATAATAAAATCAAATGGTTTTTGCGTATCAAGAATGTTTGACTATCATAAGGAGAAGTCTCCTCCAAGTGTGCGATTGCATTGTACATGTGTGTCGAGAGGCCTTATGGTAGTTTCATTTTCCAAAATGCATAGCGGATTTCAATTTTTTAATGCTTTTGCTGTTTTTATTTTCAAATAAACTATTTTTGTTTGCTCACACCAGTCCCATGACTGACCTGGAGTTTATTGTTTCCTTTCTAAACTCTGGGTGCCCACAACTTTCCACACGGGCAGCCTAGAGTCAGATTTTCAGATAGTCAGCTAGTAGATGTAGATTCGGTAGCCTTCAGTCTTTGATTTGGTAGCATTTGGAGATCTTTAAAGTCTTTGGTCTTTGAAGTGTTTGGATTGGGGATCGCATTTGTTTCACTTCAACCGGACTTGCCTAACTTCAACATGGTGGGGGCTCTAGATTTTGGTTTGTGAGCTTTTTACCAAGGAGCTTTGGAGCTTTGGATTGGGAGATGCAGTATGTGGATTCATTATCTTTTGAAGATCATGTTGGAGTTATCTCTTCCATTGTTATCTTTTCCGCTGTTATATATTGCCTCTGATATTGTTGTAACCATATTGTATCAACTATTGTGTATCAATGATTATTCGTTTATTTTTCCGCTGTGTTGTTGTACTTAATGTGTTGTAAGCTCCGGCAACCAGATTCAACCTTTGAATCTGCGGCATTCGAATACTAGTGATGTATTTGGTGCTGAATTTTGAAAGTCGAGTCAGGATCATTATAGTGGTATTAGAGCTGAAGGTTGAGTAAAAACTTTAGCTCAGGAGTATAATACATTAGGTAACTCATTAGAGATAGGGATATAAATTTCCCTTGAATGAGTATATCCCTAAGATATCTTGTCCGTATTCCTCAGTAAATTCTCTTACTATCCGCTGATAGTGAGTATGAGTGCAGGAAGAGGACGAGATAGGGGACAGGGGAATACCACTTCAAATGGTCAATACCTTGTAAAAAAAAGGAAACAATCTTTTTCTATCAAATTTTTTGATGGCTTCGTGGCAGCTACAAGATGGCTTCGTGGTAGCTACAAGCAGAAGATTCGGTATGATGGTGGCTCTGCGAATCATTCCTATTTCGTATTCTTTTCATCGGTTTTCCCTCAGCTTTCGTTCTTAACTTTAATAAATTTGAAATTTTATTTAAAATAAATTGGTTAATAAAATAAGAAGTTAAATTGAGTTGTATTCATTTTTCTATTCTTTGGGGCCCCGGTTCATTCTACGAAAGGTTAATTATCCCTTCGGACTAACCAATGCCCCTGCATATTTCGTAGATCGGACAACCCGATTATCTCGTGAAATATTGAATGAGTTCGTTCTCATAATTATTGATGATATTCTAATTTGATATGTCAAATATAGAATAAATATTCAACTTGATCTAGAAAGCTATTTCTCTGTATTCTTATTTGGTCTCCCTGTCTAGCAAATTTCAAGGACAAAATTTTTTTAAGGGGGAATCTGTAACATTCTCGGTTTTTAGCCAGATTTAAAATTTGATAATTAATATAATTTTGGATGAATTTGAAAATTTAGAAAAAAATACATATGTTATTAATAAAATGTGGTTTTGAAATTCAATAATAAATATTTTATGAATAAATTGAATTTAAAAACTCTATATTTAAAACTAATAAAAATTGTGTTCTAATTTTAATATATATATGTATTATTTATTAATGTATATATATATATCTTTTGAAAATGAAAAAGAAATTGGTTTGTATGTGTAATAAGAAATGTTACCTTAAGTTTAAAATTTAAATAAGATTAATGAAAAGGTTAATCTTCTTTCTTGTAAAAATTATAGTTTGTATATATATTATAATATATAAAAAATTAGTTTGGGCATTTGTAAAGTATACATGAACTAAAAATTGGTTATATATATATATATATATATATGAGATAAATATTTATAAAATCATGATTCATAGACATAATAACATAAGCGTTTAAAACAAAATTTATAAATTAAAATAAGCGAAGTATTTAAACATAAAAATAGATGTTAATGACATTTGTAAAATAAGTAACAACATATGTTAACAAGTGTAATCTATTTTAAATACATTTAAACATTTGTAAACAAATTGAAACATGCAAATTACAAGTGTAATTTAATTATTTCATACAATAACAAGTGTCACCTATTTTCTTTGAATTTTAATTATTAATAATAAAAAAAGCTATATATATACAACTACTATCCTACTTCTCCTATTCCTCATTTCTTTCATATTTTTTCAAAATTTATCAAAAGAAAAGTAAAATCAAATAACAATGCAAAGATCAAGTTTCAAAAAGAAAATCAAATTCTCAATTCAAACCTGAAAAGAATCAAAGCATGCAAATTGAATTCAACTTTATCAAGCAACTAATCAAGGTTCTGATCAAAATCAAAAAAACCTGAAGCATCTAACTAGAAACAATTAAACCAAGCTAGCAAGATTCAAGATAAGATTCAAGCTTCAGATCTAAAACTAGGGCAGTACAAATCAAATTCAAAGTTTCCAGATTTTTCAAAAATCAGTTCCAGGCAAAACCTATTTTCTTCTTTCAAACCAAACTAGGTGAGAAAACTCTCTTTTTAAGATCATAAACCTATATATCTTGATGATCTTTGAAATGTGCTTGAATGACTGAATGGAATTTAGTTTGCATGTTTATAAATATGCAAATATAAGAGTGCATGTCTGTATATATGTGTATACTTCTGTTTTTATAGTTATAGGTTCTAAAACCTGATTTCAAAATTCAAATGATCCACCTAAATGATTTTTAGGCTTTGATCTCTAAAATAAAAGTGTCCTAGGTGTGTAACATCACTTTAAAATTGATTTAAGTTAAAATATTTAGCAATTACTTTAAATAAAAACTATAAATAGTGGAAATCAAAAATTGGTTAGAAATCTATCAGGCTAATTTCAACTTTTAATTATATAATCTGATACATAGAGCAAAGTGATGAATTTAGGTAGAAAAATCATGATTTTTAGGTAAGTATTTGGTGAGATGTATTGAGATGGTCGGATTTGGCAATTTCGTCAAATTCTGACGAGATGGAGGGATTGTCGCCGTGCTTATTTCAGGAAGAAGAAGCTAGTAGGCGGAGGATTTCTGGAAAAATAGAGAAAGGATTTATCAATGGCCATCGTGGTCACGCAGCGTCGAACTAGGGTTCGTTTTCCAGGATGGGTCGATGGTTTTATCAAAACAATTTCATCGCCGTGGGGAGGCCAGAGGTGATCGTGTGGGGTGGGAATGTTGCGTGGGTCGGTGACGTTGCTCTGATCGGGGAGGCGTGAGTTCTGGTGGAGGAATTCGTAGTTGGCGAGGAGTTTTGCTAATCATGTTTTAGTTCCAGCTTTTGTAGAGGATGTTCGATTTTGATTCGCGGGGAAATTCGTCGATATGGATGATCAAGTAGGTTGGCGAGGTCGTCGTTGACTTGTCGAGGGTCACGGAGTTAATCGTTGGAGGTCGGAGAGATCGTGCACGTGCACGGTGCATAAACGTGTCTGGATTCGGTTAAGGATCGAGGAAGAAGTATTCGTCTTGGGTTCGTGCTCGTGCAAATGCTAGGATAGGCTCGAAGACGAGAATGTGAAGAGAGCACGGGGTTTGGTACGAGATTTTTATGGTTTGGCTCGGGATTTTTTATTGATTTGCTCGGGTTTCTCTTTGTAAACGAATAGGTTTTCAAAACAAAACAAAATGTTGATGTTTTAAAAGGTAAAGCAAGTTTAAAAATAAAGTTTTAAAGTGTATTAAGGTAAATAAGTTTTCAAATAAGATATAAACCAAGTTTTCACGTTAAAATTATAAATAATTTTTTAAAAAATAAGTTTGCAGAGATTGAATTCAAAAAGTTAAAATGTTTACAAAAATTTGTTTTGGTTTATATATTAATGAATTAGGCTAGTGTTAAATTTATTAAACAAGTTTTAAAAAGATTTCAAATGTTTTACTTCTTTATTTTAAACGAATTCTTAAGTTTTCTTTAAATAAACTAAATGCAGTAATTAAGAAGTTAATCGAAAAGATAAAATGTTTTTAGTTGTAAATTAACTTAAAAATCTAAGTTAATGGATTAACAATAATTTTATTTCAATGATTAAAGGTTTAAAAATTAAATGTTTTAAAAGTTAATTGATGAATAAACACTTTGTCTAATTGATTTAAAAGCTAATTACTTTGTGTAATTAAATTAAAGTTAATTACTTTGTGTAATTAATTTAATGCTAATTAATTATTGTGATTAATTAAGGGATAATTATTTTATGTAATTACATTTAAGGATAATTAATTAATTAAGATTAATTAATGTAAGTAATTAAGGGTAATTAATTGCTTAAAGATAATTGCTTAATGAAAGTAATTAGGGATAATTAATTAATGATTAAAGGTTGATTAATCAAGTGATTAAAGAATAATTAAAGGATAATTAATTTATGTGATAAATTAATTAAGGTAATTAATTTAAGGATAATTAATTAATTTAAAGGTTAATTAATTAATAAAAGTGATTAAGGGTTGATTTATTAATTAAGGGTTAATTAATAATTTAACTAATTGGGGATAATTAATTAAAGAATAATTAAATGATTAAAGGTTAATTTTTTAATGATTAAATTGATTTATTAATTGAGATTGATTAATTAATAATTAAAGGTTAATTAATTTATTACTAAAGGTTAATTAATAAATGACCGGAGGTGTAACATTCCCAAATTTTAGCCAAGTTTAATTTGACAATTAATTTAATTTTGGAATTTTTAATATTTGTGAATTAATTAGAAAATTTGCAGAATAAATAAAAATTTTAGACTATAAATAGAATTTTGGTTTGAAATTTAAGGATAGGTATTTTCTAAATAAAAAAATTGGATTTAAAAATAAATGTATTGGAAATAAATAGAATTTTAAAGTTTTTATTTTAAAGTTATTAAAAGTTAAATTGTAAGTAAAATTTTGATTTTGGAAAATTCAAAATGTAAATATTTATAAATAAATTGGATTTATTATAGAAATAAAGTCTTAATACATTTTCTTTAAAAAGTTATATTTTGAAATTAATATAATAATTTTCTAAAAGATTAAATTTGAACATTTTCAACACTAGTATTATTTATATAAATTTGAGTATGATAGCTTAAGTTAAATTTTAAATTTATACATAACTAAATGTAATTTGTATTTATATATATGTATATATATGTACATTTAAAAGTGTAATAAATTAAAGTTTAAAATAGTATTGGATGTAAAGATTAGAAAATTTTCTTTTAAAATTTATGGTTTGTAAATGTTTAAAAGTATAAAAGTGAAAACATAACTTGTAAATAAAATAAAGAAGCGGGTTTAAGCACAGTTTAAATTAAAATGGGCATTTGTAAAATGATAAAGAAAATGGATCATGAAATTTACAAGTGTAAATATTTTAAAATATATTGAAACATTTGTAATCAAAATAAGCTTGCATATAGACAAGTGGCATTAATTTTGTTTAAAATGAACTAAATTTTATATTGAAGAATAAAAACTAAATTACATTCCTTTCTCATATCTTCAACACCAGATCTGAAATAAGGAAAGAAAACAAAAAGCACCTAATATCAAAAAAAAATCAAAACAGATTCAAAATCAAGTAACCAAAACCTGATCAAGAGAAAAAAAGAAATCATCTCAGGAAATTCAAACACTGTAAACAGCAATTCAAAATTTTCAAAGCCTGAAGCAAATCAAAATCTGGAAATCAAGCTTCAACCTTCAACCTGGGATCAAACTTCAGATCTAAACATCAGCAACTAAGCCAAGAATCAAACAACGGCAAAGCAAAAAAGGATCAAACATCAAGTACAAATTCAAACCATTCCAGTTCCAGGCCCAAACATATTCATCTGTCCTCTGTCTTCAATCCAAGGTGAGCAAACTGACCTATATCCCTTGATATTATAGTTAATGCTTAAAGTATTTTATGAAAATGATGGGTTATTATGCTTGCATGTCTGTGTGAATGTATTCATGATGATATGAATATCTATGTATTGTTATATTAACAAAAGTAGAAACAACATCTTGAAAATTCATATTTCTCTTTCAGAACAGAATTGAGCTTTGATTTCTAAAAAGAAATTATTTGTAACATCCTAAATTCATTTTTAAAAATAATTTCGAATGAAAATATTTAAGAAATGTTTAGAAAATTAGATGATATAGTGGTGATTTAAATTCAAGTTGAAAATCAATGTTTCCAATTTTGTGTTTTGATTTTACAAACAGCTTCGTACGGCAAAAGCATGAATTTAGGTGGTTGTTTCATGATTTTTAAGCTAATATTCATTGAGATATCTGGGGTTGAACAGAATTTGAATTTCGTTCGATTATTGGTGATCGACAAGATCATATGCACCATGGTCAAGGGTGGAAGAAGATGAGGTGTCGAGGAGCAAGGGAAAAATTCTCGCTTAATTTTTAATTCATCACGGATGAAGATCGGAGTCGATCTAGGGTCTTAACCCTGTATTTTGCAAATTGTATTCGTGAGGCATTAACGTCGTCGACATAGCATTCTGGTCGATCGGACCTGAGGGGTTGGTTTTGTGGTCATGTGGCGAAGCTTGGGTTGCGGTGGCAAGGTCGCGGTCGATCGGTGGTGATCGTGCGAGTTGTTTTTAGGTGGATCAAGGTGTTCCAGTATTCATGAAAAAAAAACTTGATTTAGATTTTGCGATAATTTCGTCATATCTGGTGATCGATGGAGTAGTGGTGGTTGGTAGCAACTTGCAGGAGGTCGCGACATCAATCGAAACCCACTGGAGTTCGTGTACACGTACACAAGGATCATCGGTGCACGTTTGGGTATCAGGAATTTTCAAAGTTTGGGGAAGAAAGGTGAATCTCGTGTTCGAGCTCAGGGAATCGATAGTTTGGCTTGAAGCATTATAAAATAGAAATGGCTCAGGAAGATTTAAATTTCGCTCGGGTTTTTGTTTGTCTTGTCTCGGGTCTGTAGTTTTAATGTAAAAATAGGTTTTAAACTTGAAAATCAATCAATACTTTGAAACAATTTTGTTAAAATAGATCCTTTTTTAAATACTAGATGTTATTTAAGTTTTAAAATTGGTCAAGAAGGTTTTTAAACAAAATTGTTTTAATTAACTATGTTTTAAAATGTTTTAAAATACACATAACCTTTATTTTTAAAGTTTATTTTAAATAAACTCAATAATATTAATGAAGTAAATTAATATTACAATATTTTTTAATTATTAATTAACTTTTAAAGTCTAAGTTAATTTATTTGTTAAAGGAAATTAATTACTCAAAGTTAATTACTTAATAAAAGTAATAAAGGTAAATTAATTTAATGATTTAAGTTTGATTGATCAAGTAATTAAAGAATAATTAAATAATTAAGGATTAATTGTTTAATGATTAAAGGTTGATTTATTGATTAATTAAAGATGATTAATTATTATTTTAAAGGTTAATTTATAAGTAATTAAAGGATAATTAATAAAAATGGTTTGCAATTAATTAATATTAATTAGCCAGGATTAGTAAATTACTGATAAGTAAATAATCTAGTTTCAATTAATCAGATGATCGATTAATTTTACTTATGGATGATTGTATTATGTTGAATGCTATGAATTGTTTGATATCTCTGCTATGTGATGTTGTGTGATATGAATTGTTTTAATTCAAGCTGTGATGAATGAAATTTATTTTATCTGTGATAAATGTATATTATTTATCTATGAATCTGTGTACCAAAGATAAGCGTTATAGAAATATACCGCTTATCTATAATTGCTGTGCTTGAATCTGTGATGATTGATGATGTTACACTATTTTGTAAAACCCCTGGATTACACCATACACACATAAATATGGATTGCATGAGGAAATTGGTTAAGTCACAGATTCTTTTGTAATGGTTATAAAATTGAATTTTGAATCCAAATGGTTTTGGAAATGGATTTGGGTTAAATGTAAAAAGCTTTTGAAAAGAAGTTTTAAAGATGAAAGCTATTTTGAATAACTTAATAAAGTTTTGAAATTTAAATAATTGGTTTGCATTTGAATTTAAAATTTGAAATTGAATTCTATGTTTGTAAATTATGGTTTAAAACGGTTATACAAGTTTATAGGGGTTTAAACCATTTTAAAAAGTGTTGTTTTGGGAATTTGAATTTAACCCAAGTTTGAAAGACTTTAACTTGTACAAATGAAATCTAATTTTTTCGAAACGAAAACTATTTGTTTTCAAATAATAAAAGCTTTCATATAAGGAAAGAATTTCCAATTTGTATTAAAAGGATTTCAAGTTTGAAATAAAAATGGTTTTCCAGGTTATGAATAAATCTTTGGAAATGGTTTTGAAAGCTATGAATTTAGTCGCTGATTTAAAGATTGGATGAGTTAATCCAATTTGAAATGGAAATTGTTTTGAAATCGGTGAATGAATCTTTGTGAAAGATAGGTGAACTTTGTGAAATGAATCTTTTTGTTTAAAGATATGGAAATGGTAATTTGTTTAAACCATTTGAAAGGAGAGTTTTGGATTTTAAAGTTATGACTTAACTAAAATCCCATTATCCATATGTTTTTAAATATTGCGCTCATTATTTGGTTTAGCTGGGGGAGGACCTTATGTCATATAACCCATTTCGAATAATGATACGACGTTATGGATAGCATTTGAACACCGGTGGTGAAGACCAGGTATTTTTGATAACGAAAGGATTACCCGTCGATTGACTCTGCACTGAGTAGCTATGGTATAGAGATCTCCATATGTGATGGGGAGTCCGATCGGGATTATGAATACCCGGATTGCAAGGGCTTCTTTGGAAGTGCCTTCGTTTCTGTTCAAACCCGGAACAAACTTGTATGGATGTGTGGTTGACATTACACTTTGAGATGTAAAGCTGGTTTCTATCAAATACATTTCTGTTGGTGGCAGAGATTTATTCTCTTAGCTTAACACCCTTCTCTGAGACGTACGAGCTCAGTGGTTATGTAGTTGATGGATACTAGTGATACATTTCCAATTTGGTAACGTGGCATACGAAGTGCTGCTGATCATTTGTTGATCGAAGCATGACTTTGTGAAAAAGCGTATCTTTGTGGACGAGACTGCATTAGGACCTCACTAACCGGAAATGGTCGAAATAGGAAAATTGCGGCAAGGTTGCAGGGGTCGCACCCCTGGGTATGTCCATTTCTTATGGAAAAGGGTGGTATCGTGGTATGGAGCCCAGATACTTAACTCATGTGGACACTGTAAATTTTAGTACTGTGTGATGTTGCTTTGTGGTTGAGGATCCTCGGATAAAGGTCGCAAACAACTGGGGATGGCGTATCTTAGGTGTTACTCCCGGGCGGGGAGTAAATCGGCCTTGTGTTGGCAGAGATCCGGGTAGGTTCTCGGGGCATCCCTCAAGAGGCGTTCTCATGTGGCAATAGGAAGTTCCTTAGCCTGACCATTTGTTGGAAACCCAATCATCCAATACGCACCTTGTACGATTTTAGTTGTATGACCTGCCATTTACTTATGGTGGTCACCACTGTTTAGATGGTAGCTATAGTAGGCATACAATATTGGTTGTATGCTGGCTAAGATTAATATTATACTTTCGAAAGGTTTTCTGCACTATGCACTAATAATAATATCTAATGGTTTTCACGTATCAATCATTTTTTACTATCATAAGGAGAAATCTCCTCCAATTCTGCGTTTGCATGATGTGTGCGGTGAGAGGGCTTATGGTAGTTCCATTTCCCAAAAAGCGTTATGGATTTCAATGTTTTAAAATTCTTTTATTGTTTTTTAAAGATAAAACTGTTTTGTTTGCTCATAACAGTCTCATGACTGACCTGGAGTTTATTGTTTCCTTCCTAAACTCTTGATGCCTACAATTTTCCACACGGACGGTCTAGAGTTGGGTTACTCAGATAATCAATTAATAGGTATAGATTCAATAGCTTTCGAAGTCTTTGGTTTGGTAGCATTTGGAAGTCTTCTTCATTTTTTGGATCTTTGAAGCTTTTGGTTTGGCAATCGCGTCGGGATCGCATTTGCTACAAGGCCAGCTTGATGATGGTTCGAGTTTGAAGTCTTAAAGCTTTAGCTTTGAAGTTTTGGTTTGGAGTTGCAATATTGGATTCTCTTGAAGACTTTGCTCATGTTGATATATTTTCGCTGTGTCGTTGTGTTGTATTCAATCTCTGATGGTGTTGGATATGTTGTATCATGATGTATCTGACATTGTAACTATATTGTATATCAATATAATCATCTTTTGTTTCCGCTATGTTTCTTATCATCTAATGTTGTTGCAAGCTATGGTGATACAGATTCGATGTCGTTTGTCGGGCATCGAGTTCGGGTTGTCACAAATGGTATTAAAGCTAAAGGTTAAGTAAGAACTTTAGCTACGGAGTGTGCACACATTAGATGGCTCATTAGAGGTAGGGTGAAGTATACCTTATAATGAGTACAACCCATGAAATCGAAAACCCAAATTTCTCAGTCTATTTCCTTTAACTGTTGTTATTCCCTAAGATATCTCGTCTGAATGCCTAAATTGGTTTTATTACTATTTACATATAGTAAGAATGAGTGGAAGAAGAGGACGAAGTAGGGAATGGGGAAGTACCACTTCAACTGGTCAAGGCCCTGCAACAACAGCTATTCCCACTCAACCTCAGCCAAATCTGGCTGATTTGTATTGAAGTTTTTCGAACCTTGGTGGAAGTCATTTACAGGCAAGGAAATCATTATCGAAGTACAAGCCTGGATTCGATTGTGCGAAAGGATTTTCAAAGGACTAAAATTGGAAGATGATCAGATGCGATTGATAGCTTCCTGGCAACTCCAGGAAGAGGCTTTAGCATGGTGGGAAACTATTACTGTGGATGAGCTGGTGGATAAGTTCACTTGGAGTCGTTCCAAGGAAATGTTTGAGTAGCGATATATGCTATCTACTGGTATCTATAGAATGTACTAGGAGTTCACGGATTTGAAGCAAGGAAGTTCATCGTTTGAGGAATGCTTGAACAAATTCAACAAATTATCTCGGTTTGGTCCGTAGTTGGTGAATACACCTTTGAAGAAGAATGAAAAGTTTATTCGGGGAATGAACAAGAAATATCAGGAAAGAATGACTACTCATGTAAAGGAATCTTTTTCTGAATTGATTGATATGGATTATAGATACGATACTCTGGATATGCTGGAAGTTCCGGAGGAAAAAGGGAATACAAGCAATCTAAATTGGAGGAAAAGGAAGTTCGGTGGAAAGAAACCGTGGAGAGGTTAAGGAAAGAAGAATACTCAGAGTAACAAGGTGAAAGATGTTACTTGTCTCAATTGCTTGGAGAAAGGCCATTACTCGAACAATTGCAAGAATCCCTGGAAGCCAAGAAAGAGAGAGCTATTTATGAAGCCATAACAGGAATTTAGGGAATGCTATTACTGCCACAAGCCGGGACATAGGATCAAGGATTGCCCAGCACTGAAGTATACTGAAGTAGCGAGGGTGTATGTAATCCAAGATGATTCTTCAACCTCAAAGGCTGATAAAGGAAAATGAATTTTAGAAGGTAACCTTATCGATTATGATAAAAAAATTTGAGTTTGTTCGACACAGGAGCTACACATAGTTTTATTTCTCAGCAAATCATAAATGAGTTAAATCTTGAATCTGAGATCGTAGTCGAACCTACTTTTGTCTGTTTCATTGGGTTTCGATATATTCTATGAATGGTTAGTTATTCTTTCGAACTAACCAATACCCTTGTATATTTCGTAGACTAGATAACCCGAGTACTTCGTATGAGTCTGTTCCCATATCTATTGTTGATATTCTGGTTTGGTAAGCCAAATGCAGAATAGATATTCAATTTGATCTGAAAAGATATTTCTCTATCTTTTGTCTATCCTTACTTGTCACCCTGGTAAATTTTGAGGACTATCTTAAGGGGGGAATCTGTAACATTCCCGAATTTTAGCCAAGTTTAACTTCACAATTAATTTAATTTTGGAATTAAATTGTGAAATTATTTGTGAATTAATTAGAAAATTTCTAGAATAAATAAAAATTTTAGATTATAAATAGAATTTTGGTTTGAAATTTAAGGATAAGTATTTTTAAATAAAAAAATTTGGATTTAAAAATAAATGTATTGGAAATAAAATAGAATTTTAAAGTTTTTATTTTAAAGCTAATAAAAGCTAAATTGTAAATAAAATTTTGATTTTGGAAAATTAAAAATGTAAATATTTATAAATAAATTGGATTGATTCTAGAAATAAAGTTTTAAAACATTTTCTTTAAAAAGTTATATTTTGAAATTAATATAATAATTTTCTAAAAGATTAAATTTGAACATTTTCAACACTAGTATTATTTATATATATTTGAGTATAATAACTGAAGTTAAATTTTAAATTTATACATAACTAAATGTAATTTGTATGTGTATACACACACACACACACATTTAAAAGTATAATAAATTAAGTTTAAAATAGTATTGGATGTAAAGATTAGAAAATCTCTTTCAAAATTTATAGTTTGTAAATGTTTAAAAGTATAAAAGTGAAAACATAACTTGTAAATAAAATAAAGAAGAGGCTTTAAAAACAATTTACATTAAAATGTATATTTGTAAAATGATAATACAAGTGTAAAGAAAATGGATCATGAAATTTACAAGTGTAAATATTTTAAAATATATTGAAACATTTGTAATCAAAATAAGCTTGCATATAGACAAGTGGCATTAATTTTGTTTAAAATGAATTAAATTTTATATTGAAGAATAAAAACTAAATTACATTCCTTTCTCATATCTTTAACATCAGATCTGAAATAAGAAAAGAAAAGAAAACAAAAGGAACCTAGTATCAAAAAAAAATCAAAACAGATTCAAAATCAAGTAACCAAAACCTGATCAAGAGAAGAAAAAAAGAAATCATCTCAGAAAATTCAAACACTGTAAACAACAATTCAAAATCTTCAAAGCCTGAAGCAAATCAAAATCTAAATCAAGAAATCAAGTTTCAGCCTTCAACCTTGGATCAAACTTCAGATCTAAACATCAGCAACTAAGTCAGGAATCAAACAACAGCAAAGCAAAACAGGATCAAGCAGCAAGTACAAATTCAAACCATTCCAGTTCCAGGCCCAAACATATTCATCTGTCCTCTATCTTCAATCCAAGGTGAGCAAACTCACCTGTGTCCCTTGATATTATAATTAATGCTTAACGTATTTTATGAAAATGATGGGTTATTATGCTTGCATGTCTGTGTGAATGTATTCATGATGATATGAATATCTGTGTACAAGTGTTACTCTATTATATCAACAGAAGTAGAAATAACATCTTGAAAATTCATATTTCTCTTTCATAACAGAATTGAGCTTCGATTTCTAAAAAGAAATTTTTGTAACATCCTAAATTCATTTTTAAAAATAATTTTGAATGAAAATATTTAAGAAATGTTTATAAAATTAGATGATACAGTGGTGATTTAAATTCAAGTTGAAAATCAATGTTTCCAATTATGTGTTTTTATTTTACAAACAGCTTCGTAAGGCAAAAACATGAATTTAGGTAGTTGTTTCATGATTTTTAACCTAATATTCATTGAGATATCTAGGGTTGAACGGAGTTTGGATTTCATTCGATTACTGGTGATCGGCATGATCATATGCACCATTGTCAAGGGTGGAAGAAGATGACGTGTCGAGGAGCAAGGGAAAAATGCTCGCTTAATTTTTAATTCATCATGGATGAAGATCGGAGTCGATCTACGGTTTTAACCCTGTATTTTGTAAATCGTATTTGTGAGGCATTAATGTTGTCGACATCGCATTCTGGTCGATTGGACCTGGAATGTTGGTTTTGTGGTCGTGTGGTGAAGCTTGGGTTGTGGCGGCAGTGTGGCAGTCGATTGGTGGTGATCGTGCGGGGTGTTTTTAGGTGGACCAAGGTGGAAAAAAAACTCGATTTCGATTTTGCGACAATTTCGTCAGATCTGGTGATCGATGGGGTGGTGGTGGTTGGCGGTAACTTGTAGGAGGTTGCGACATCGATCGAAACCCACTGGAGTTCGTGTACACATACACAATGATCATCGTGCACGTTTGGGTATCAGGAATTTTCAAAGTTTGGGGAAGAAAGGTGAATCTCGTGTTCGAGCTCGGTGAATCGATAGTTTGGCTCGAAGCATCATAAAAGTGAAATGGCTCGGGAAGATTTAATTTTTGCTCAGGTTTTTGTTGTCTTGTCTAGGGTCTGTAGTTTTAATGCAAAAACAGGTTTTAAACTTGAAAACCAATCAAGTTTTACTTTGAAACAATTTTGTTAAAATAGATCCTTTTGTAAATATTAGATGTTATTTAAGTTTTAAAATTGGTTGAGAAGGTTTTTAAATAATTTTTTTTAAATTAACCAAGTTTTAAAATGTTTTAAAATACACATAATCTTTATTTTTAAAGTTTATTTTAAATAAACTTAATAATATTAAAGAAGTAAATTAATATTATAAATGTTTTAATTGTTAATTAACTTTTAATGTCTAAGTTAATTTATTTGTTAAAGGAAATTAATTACTCAAAGTTAATTACTTAATAAAAGTAATAAAGGTAAATTAATTTAATGAGTTATGTTTGATTGATCAAATAATTAAAGAATAATTAAATAATTAAGGATTAATTATTTAATGATTAAAGGTTGATTTATTTATTAATTAAAGATGATTAAATATTAATTTAAAGGTTAATTAATAAGTAATTAAAGGATAATTAATAACAATGGTTTGTAATTGATTAATATTAATTAACTAGGATTAGTAAATTACTCATAAGTAAATAATCTGGTTTCAATTAATCAGATGATCAATTAATTTTACTTATGGATGATTGTATTCTTTTGAATTGTGTGAATTGTTTGATATCTCTGCTATGTGATGCTATGTGATATGAATTATTTTAATTCAAGCTACGATGAATGTAATTTATTTTATCTGTGATAAATGTATATTATTTATCGGTGAATCTACGTACCGAAGATAAGCATTGTAGAAGTATACCACTTATCTATAATTGTTGTGCTTGAATCTGTTATGATTGATGATGTTGCGCTATTGTGTAAAACCCCTAGACTACCCATACACACACAAATATAGATTGCACGAGAAAATTGGTTAATTCATAGATTCTATTGAAATGGTTTTAAAATTGAATTTCGAATCCAAATGGTTTTAAAAATTGATTTGGGTTAAATGTAAAATGCTTTTGAAAAGAAGTTTTCAAGGTGAAAGTTATTTTGAATAACATAATAAAGTTTTGAAATTTAAATAATTTGGTTTGAATTTGAATTTAAAATCGAATTCTATGTTTGGAAATTATGGTTTAAAAGGGTTATACGAGTTTATAGGGGTTCAAACCATTTTAAAAAGTGTTGTTTTGGGAATTTGAATTTAACCCAAGTTTGAAAGACTTTAACTTGTACAAATGAGATCGGATTTTTCCAAAACGAAAACTATTTGTTTTCAAATAATAAAAGCTTTCATATAAGGAAAGAATTTCCAATTCGTGTTAAAAGGATTTCAAGTTCGAAATGAAAATGGTTTTCTAAGTTATGAATAAATCTTTGGAAATGGTTTTGAAAGCTATGAATTTAATCTTTGATTTAAAGATTGGATGAGTTAATCCAATTTGAAATGGAAATTGTTTTGAAATCGGTGAATGAATCCTTGTGAAAGATGGTTGAACTTTGTGAAATGAAACTTTTTGTTTAAAGATTTGGAATGGTAATTTGTTTAAACCATTTGAAAGGAAAGTTTTGGGTTTTAAAGTTGTGACTTAACTGAAATCCCATTATCCATATGTTCTTAAATATTGCACTCATTATTCGGTTTAGCCGGGAGAGGACCTTGTGTCATATAACCCATTTCGAATAATGAAATGACGTTATGGATAGCATTTGAACATCGGTGGTGAAGACCGGATATTTTCGAGAACGAAAGGATTACCCATCGATTGACTTTGCACTGAGTAGCTACGGTATAGAGATCTCCATATGTGATGGGGAGTCCGATCGGGATTGTGAATACCAGGATTGCAAGGGCTTCTATGAAAGTGCCTTCGGTTCTGTTCAAACCCGGAATAGACTTGTATGGATGTGTGTCTGACGTTACACTTTGAGATGTAAAGCTGGTTTCTATCAAATACATTTCTATTGGTGGCGAAGATTTATTCTCTTAGCTTAACACCCTTCTCTGAGACGTATGAGCTCAGAGGTTATGTAGGTTATGGTTACTAGTGATGCATTCCCAATTTGGTAATGTGGCATACGAAGTGCTGCAGATCATTTGTTGATCGAAGCATGGCTTTGTGAAAATGCGTAGCTTTGTGGACGAGACTACATCAGGACCTCACAAATCGAAAATGGTCGAAACAGGAAAGATGCGGCAAGGTTGCAGGGTCGCGCCCCTAGGGTATGTCCATTTCTTTTGGAAAAGGGTGGTATCCTGGTATGGAGCCTAGATAGTTAACTCATGTGGACACTGTAAATTTTATTACTGTGTGATGTTGCTTTGTGGTTGAGGATTCTCAGATAAAGGTCGCAAATGACCGAGGATGGCATATCTTAGGGGTTACTCCCGGGCAGGGAGTAAACCGGCCTTGTGTTGGCAGAGATCCGGGTAGGTTCTCGGGGCGTCCCTCCAGAGGTGTTCCCATATGGCAGTAGGAAGTTCCTTAGCCTGACCATTTGTTGGAAACTCAATTATCCAATACGCGCCTTGTACGGTTTTAGTTGTATAACCTACCATTTATTTATGGTGGTCACCACTGTTTAGATGGTAGCTATAGTAGGCATACAATAATAGTTGTATGCTGGCTAAGATTAATATTATACTTTCGAAAGGTTTTCTGCACTTTGCAATAATAATAATATCAAATGGTTTTCGCGTATCCAGCAATTTTGACTATCATAAGGAGAAATCTCCTCCAATTCTGCGTTTGCGTGGTGTGTGCGGTGGGAGGTCTTATGGTAGTTTCATTTTCCAAAAAGCATTACGGATTTCAATGTTTTAAAATTCTTTTGTTGTTTGTTTTAAAGATAAAACTGTTTTGTTTGCTCATACTAGTCCCATGGCAGACCCAGAGTTTATTGTTCCCTTTCTAAACTCTGGGTGCCCACAATTTTCCACACGGGCAGTCTAGAGTTGGGTTTTTCAGATAAGCAAATAATAGGTATACATTCGGTAGCTTTCGAAGTCTTTGGTTTGGTAGCATTTGGAAGTCTCCTTAAGTTTTTGGATCTTTGAAGCTTTTGGTTTCGCAATTGCGTCAGGATCGCATTAGCTACAAGTCCAGCTTGATAATGGTTCAAGTTTGAAGTTTTAAAGCTTTAGCTTTGGAGTTTTGGTTTGGAGTTGCAGTATTGGATTCTCTTGAAGACTTTGCTCATGTTGATATATTTTCGTTGTGGCGTTGTGTTGTATTCAATCTCTAATGGTATTGGATATGTTGTATCATGATGTATCTGACATTGTATCTATATTGTATATCAATATTATCATCTTTTGTTTCCGCTATGTTGTTTATCATCCAATATTGTTGCAAGCTTCGGCAATATGGATTCGATATCGTTTGTCGGGCATCGAGTTGGGGTCGTCACAGAAGGATAATTAATTAAAATGGTTTGTAATTAATTAATATTAATTAACCAGGATAGGTAATTAATCTGATTTAAATTAATCAGATGATTGACTGATCTTACTTATGGATGTTTGGATTGTATGGAATGCTTTGAATTGTTTAATATCCTGATGTGTGATGCTTTGTGATATGAATTATTTTGATTTGAGCTGTGATAAATGTAATTTATTTATCTGTGATGAATTTATATTATTTATCTGTAAATCAATGAATGAAGATAAGCGTTATAAGATTATACCGCTTATCGATATTGCTATGCTTGGATTTGTGATGATTGATGATATGATATTATTGTGTGTAAACCCCCTGGACTACACAACACACACAAAAATATGGATTGCACGAGGAAATTGGTTAAGTCACAAATATTTGATTTTAATGTTATGAAATGGTTTTAAAGATTGAATTTTGAATGCAAAATGATTTGAAAAGTTTTTGAAAAGGAAGTTTTGAAATTGACATATAGTTGAATTAAATATATCTTGTTTAAGTTTTGAATTTATTTTGGAAATTATAGTTTGAAAAATGGTGATACAAGTTATATAATATATATATATATATATATGGTTTTTAAACCATCTTTAAAGTACTTTAAAAGTATTATTTTGGCAATTTAAATTTAATCCAAGTTTATACTTTAAAGGCTATAACTTGTGCATATTAGATCAGATTTTTTCAAAACAGAAAGCATTTGTTTTCAAATGATAATAGCTTTCATATAAAGACAGAATTCCAAGTTTTCGTTGAAAAGATTTCAAGTTTGAAATAGAATTGTTTTGAAAGCTATGAATGAATCTTTGTGAAAGATTGGTGAACCTTGTTTCAAAATGAAGTGGATTTTAAAGGTAAATATTTTGTTTAAAAAAAATTAAAAAGATGAATCTTTTGTTTAAAAGATTAAAGTGGAAATTTGTTTAAACCATTTAAAGGAATGGTTTTGGGTAATAAGTTGTGACTTAACTAAGATCCCACTATATCAATATGGTTTAAAATTAAGCGCTCATTATTCGGTTTAGCCGGGGGAGGACTTTGTGTCATAAAACCCATTCCGAATAATGATATGACGAACTAGATAGCATTTGAAGACCGGTGGTGAAGATAAGTTATTTCAAAAGCGAAAGGATTACCTGTCGAATGTCTCTGCACCGAATGGCCCCGGTATAAAGATTTGATCACCCTTTGTGATGGGAAGTCTGGACGTGATTAGGCATTATCCGGATTTGCAAGGGTTTCTTTTGAAGTGCCTTCGGTTCTGTTTGAAGTCGAAACAGACTTGTATGGATGTATGTCTGACATTACACTTTGAGATGTAAAGCTGATAAAATACGTTTCTGTTTGGTGGCGGAGAATTTATTCTTTTAGCTTAACACCCTTCTCTGAGACATATAAGCCCAGAGGTTATGTAGTTGATGGTTACTAGTGATACATTTCCAATTTGGTAATGTGGCATACTAAGTGTTGTTGATCTTTGTTGATCGAAGCATGGCTTTTGTGTAAAGAGTAGCTTTGTGGGACAAGACTTCATCAGAACCTCACAACCCGGTAATGGTCGAAATAGGAAGGATGTGACAAGGTTATCGGGGGTAGCGCCCCTTAGGGTACGTCCATTTCCTTCTGGATAAAAAGTGGTATCATGGTATGGAACCCAGATACTTAACTTATGTGGTTGCTACAAATATATTGTTTTGTGTTTGTTGGTGTTAAGCGCTCGGATAAAGGTCGATGACGACCGAGGGATGGCATACTCGTGTCAGTAGTTACCTAGTTACAGTGGTATCCTGACCTTGTGTTGGCAGAGATCCGGTTAGGTTCTCGAGGAGTCCCTCCAAGGGCGTACCCATGTGGCATAGGAAGTTCCTTAGCCTGACCATTGTTGGAAATCCAATCATCCAATACGTGCCTTGTATGGTTTTAGTTGCAGAACCTGCCATCTAATATAGTAACTATAGTAAGCATACTATAATGGTACGTATGGTGGCAAAGATTAATGTTACACTTGCAAATGTTTTCTGCATTATGCATTAATAATAATATCAAATGGTTTTTGCTTATCAAGCATGTTTGACTATCATAAGAAGAAATCTCCCCCAAGTGTGTGATTGCATTATGTGTGTGCCGAAAGGCCTTATGGTAGTTTCATTTTCCAAAAAGCATAGCGGATTTCAACTTTTTAATGCTTTTGCTGTTTTTGTTTTCAAATAAACTATTTTTGTTTGCTCACACCAGTCCATGACTGACCTGGAGTTGATTGTTCCCTTTCTAAAATCTGGGTGCCTACAATTTTCCACACGGGCAGCCTAGAGTCGGATTTTTAGATAGTCAGCTAGTAGATGTAGATTCGGTAGCCTTCGGTCTTTGATTTGGTAACATTTGGAGAACTTTGAAGTCTTTGGTCTTTGAAGTCTTTGGATTCGGGATCGCATTTGTTACACTTTAACCGAACTTGCTTAACTTCAGCATGGTGGGCGTTCTAGCTTTTGGTTTGTGAGCTTTTTGCCAAGGAGCTTTGGAGGTATGGATTGGGAGATACAATATGTGGATTCATTCTCTTTTGAAGATCATGTTGGAGTTATCTCTTCCGTTGTTATCTTTTCCGCTGTTATATATTGCCTCTGATATTGTTGTAACCATATTATATCAACTGTTGTGTATTATTGATTATTCATTTATTTTTCCGCTGTGTTGTTGTACTTAATGTGTTATAAGCTCTGGCAAACAGATTCGATGTTTGAATCAGTGGCATTCGAATAGGGTGATGTATTTGGTGCTGATTTTCGAAGGTCGATTCAGGGTCGTTACATGTATAATTTCATAATAGCCTTCACATTTTAGTAAGTGTACAATGTAGATCATCACACAAAACAACAAATTCAAAATTCAAAAATACATTGTTACTCATTTCAAAACATATTTTTGATCCAATTTTCGACCTAAAACTTGATATATACAGAAATAATCAGTCAAATATAATAAGATGCTACCACTTGGAAATCAATATAAGAAAACTCCAAAGAAACCATACAAATTTTAGATTTATTTTGTAAAGGATCAATTGCAGCAATGGTAATAAGGTGCGAAGCAAGAAAAAATCACAGAAGTTTAAAAAAATACCTAAAAAACATGGCCAAAGTTCAATATCGTGCCTATTCAATTACTGATTAGTGGTTAGCGAAGTTGAGAAATCACAATTATCCCTAGTCTACCTAATCATTCAATTGCAAACTAGGACCCGACGAAGTAGGTGTAATGTCAGGCAAAGGACAGCTTCGGTAATCGGTTAGCGAATGTGGACGAGGCGACGATGATGATGACGATACTATTTAATTTGGGTGGTTAGGGATTTTTAAGGTGCTATGAAATGTGAAATGCTAGATGAAATGAAACGGGAGAGAATATAAGAGCGGATAAAAGGATATTTTTTAAAATGTCGAAAGACACGGTTAAAAGCGATGTATTGAATTATTATTGTTAATAGTAGAGATGTATGCATATATACGCAATGTGAAATGCACGTGAACCTATACTAATGCAAAAGGTAGGCAGTCTCCTGAATAAGTCGATGTCCTACAATGCAAGTGATTATGCTATGCATCCAAAATGTATGCAACGTCCTATGTAAATATACAAGCAGTTCAATATGTGTGTGCAACCATTCAATCCATATGCCGCAACTATATGCATATTACTAATAAAATAAAATATATAAAGTGATGTGGGTCATGGGCCAGCATGAAAATTTTTTCCTACATGTGCGGTACTAAATAATAAAATACATATAATATCTAATAAGCCTAACAATTAATAGGAAGTACCGTGAATGTGACTATTACCTAAATGAGTTACTGCCCTAAATGTGTAAAATATAATAATTCAACAATACATCCAAATATATCCATTAACATCCATCATCCATAACATTTCCTACTGACACATCGCAACCATTCTTACCATCCAATGATCTCTACCTATAGGTATACTCAAGCAAAATTATAATATAATCCTCAATGCACATACACATACCTTAAATCATATTGGTAGTATATTGATTACTTAAGTCAACGTCCCAGGATAGTTTTGTTAAATAAATAATGTTCCTTTTATCTAAGGGAAGATTGAAAGTAATTTTATGATTTTCTAATCAAAGTCTTATGAAAATCTTCCAACTCTCATTTTCCATAAATATCGTCTCCACATCCTTAATGCTGCAACTATATATTCTTTTTCTTAATGGGAACTCAAATCTTTGAATAATTCTCCCTTACACACTCTTGACTTCAAATTTATCTAAAATATCTTTTTGTGGACAAAGACTAAAATCCTTGAATTAACCATCCATTGCAAATTCTTGTTTATTACCTTATCTTGGATGCCTTTTACGATTTGAACTTCAATTTTTTTCTTTTTCTATTCCTTGATGTCATTCGATGCATAAGACTTTTACATTAAATGTAACCTCTTATCACTTAATTCCAATACTTATCTTATGGTTGAGATTACTTGATGTGGAATGGCGCCTTGCCATTTCAATCCAATAAACATGATGGCCATTACTTTGGTTTATACTTAGAGATTTTTGCATTTTAATGCATTGGAATTACATCTTCCTCAAAAGAAAATGTGAACTTTGTAACTTTCCAAAAATTAGTTGGAAGAGAATTTGTGTTATGTTTGGAAATACAAGGAATTGTTTCTCTTGTATATTATTCAAATAGATAGTACAAAATATACTGACTATCCCTATCTTGTACATCACTTTCTTTTGGGTGTATTTTTTGTTATTACAAACGTTGCATTTTATATTTAAACCGAATAATTTATAAAAATTTAATTGTTGCACACTTCATCCCAATAAATTAAAAAATACTACTTAAATCCCATCCCCATTTTATGGCAACTTCAAATTTGTTTCTATTAATCCATATCAATTATCCAACAATTTACCACTATGACTAAGTTCTTATTTTCACTTGCCTAAGTGATTTGAGCTACCAATATGGAGCTATTGCATAATCTATAAATTACATAAGCTACCGCTACTCATTATTTTCCATACTCAAGTAGGTGCAACATTTAATTCTACAATTCCAAGATTCACATCTAGGCATCCATGGAACACAACTACAATGATACCAATCAAATAATTTGTAAAAACAAAACTTTATACTCACATCCACCTAGCCTGCCATAGCCTTCAAAGGATCGACAAAATACCCGGATCATTATAGCCAACTGGTATTTCACTTTTACTTACATGGTACCATCCTTGTTGATATAGTGCTCATCCTACACTAACCATTACATTTATATTGCCTAGTATAATCAACGAAATGATCATTTTTTATCTAAACCCTTATAAGGATTGAAGTAAACCTACTTCGCCTTTTAACATTTCAAATTAAAAAATCTTTGCATTCGCAACATTCTTTGATATAGGAAAACATTTTGGCTTATGCTTTTGTTACCTTGAAACATGTTCTACCTAAATCATACTTTCCAAACTTTCTTACACCAAAATTCTATAATTCAAACCCTACTTGGGTAGAAAAACATAAGAAGGTGTTCATTCTTTGATACTCTAGGAAGTTTGCTCTAGTACTCCATCCTTCAAATACCAATGTTGATTGAAGAGGTCAACAAATCTTCCAATTACTTCCCATCCCTTCTCCAAAATATTTCAATACTTTCAAACTTCAAAGTCAACATGGTCCTAGTAGGTTATGCTATCATATTCCTCTAACTCCAATTTAACTCTTTTCGTTTGAGTTTAAGTGATAATCATAACACTTTTATTTTACCTTTATCGTCAAAATCTTTTTATTTAAACATCATTTACATAAAATAATATGTCTTTAAAACCATAAAATCCTCTTTTCACTTTTACCATTTTAAATCAAAACCTTTGATTTTACCAATTCCAAAAATCTAGTTGTCTAAAATTTTAAATTCTTTCATTTACTTTCAGTAAAATTTCCTTTTATCAGGACCATGACATTCTCTTAATTTCTTAAAAATGATTAAACTTAACTAATCAAAATGTACATAAGGATCACGGCTTTCTAAATTCTTCTTTGTAATTAAGAGATTTTCATAAAAGCATATTTTTAAAGATAATGTAGTTGTTTTAAATTATTATTATTATTTTAGGGTATAAAAAATAGAATTTTATGAAATGTTACATAATCACTTTTTATTTACAGAAGGAACTCAAAAGTTAGGCTTCACATAATCTTCAAAAAAAAAATCTTTCAAAAGTTCTATTATTAAAAGCCAAATACACATTAGAGTAAATGCGACAATATGCGTAAAAGATAGAACAAAAATTTTAATACTGTTATTGGAAAATAGCTTTTCAATAATTTCTTAGTTTTTGCTTCTTAAAAAAATTCCAATCAGTTTCTCAGACTATTTATACAAAATCATAAACTAACCCTTTCCTCATTTTTTAAAGAGTTTCATTTTAAAAGTCCAATGAACATTGAAGGTAAGTGCAAAAATGTGCCTAAAAAACAAAACAAAAGTTTTATAATAACTTTTGAAAATTTGCTCTTGTTCAATTTCTTTTAACCTCACTTTATAAAAAAATTATACAGTTCGTCTAATTATTTATAGAAATTGTAAAATGACTTTATTTTTCTTTCAAAAATATCACACGTCTACTATTTCATATATATGTATGTATGTATATAACATTTTCACTATTTTATCACTTAAATTGGAGTAGACAATGCCAAACGGCCCACATATTCCAAACAATGCCTTAAGTGCATAAGGTTTTCGTCTTCTTCTTTTTTTCTTTCAAAAATGATTAACTCAAGTTTACTTCTCAATTTATTGCCTAACTTCAACATGAACATGCTTTAGTAGTACCTTTAATAAAATATGAGTCTTTGTAACTATCACCAATAGGAAATAGGGTTTCCACTTTAACTTGGAAAATTTTGCTTAAATCTATAAAGCCTCCTCATGTCCCCTGTGACGTTTCGGGATTTTGCCCGCTCGAAAATCGACATCCATACTTCAAATCGTATTCGAATGCCGTAGATTCAACCGTTCAAATCCGATTCGCCGGAGCTTATAACAACATTAAGTAAACATCACAGCGGCATAAAAGAATAATACATTGATATACAACACTGATACAACAGAGTGATACAATGAATATCAATATACATCAGAGATACAATAAAATAGCAGCGGAAAGAAAATATAGATAATGCTAGCAGCGGAACAAAAAAACTCTAACATAGTCTTCAATGAAGAACTCCAAATCTGAATTCCATCTCCAAGAACCAATCCAGCGATAGCTCGAACTCCCCATAACAATGTACCAAGCTAAGCAAGACTGGTGCGAACCAAAGACTGAACTATCTCCAGATAATCCACTATACCTAACTATCTGAAAAACCCAACTCTAGACTGCTCGTGTAGAAAATAATGAGCATCCAGAGTTTAGGAAAGGAACAATAAACTCCGGATCAGTCATGGGACTGGTGTGAGCAACAAAAACAGTTTTACCTTTAAAACAAACAACAAAAGATTTAAAGTAAATTCGCAATGCTTTTTTGAAAAAATGAGACTACCATAAGACCTCCCACCACACACACAATGCAAACGCAGACTTGGAGGAGATTTCTTCTTATGATAGTCAAAGATGCTTAATACGCAGAAAATTTCTTTGATATTATTATTATAAGTGCACGGTGCAGAAAAGCATTTCGAAATTAGAATATAAATCTTAGCCAGCATAGGCATTCCGCACTTATGCCTACTATAGCTACTATGTTCAATAGCAGGTTACCGCCACATTCCATAGCAGGTAATACAACTAAAACCGTACAAGGTTCGTATTGTTTCTTTGGATTTCCAACAAATGGTCAGGCTAAGGAACTTCCCATTGCCACATGGAAACGCCTCTGGAAGGACGTCCCGAGAACCTAACCGGATCTCTGCCAACACAAGGCTGGGTTACCCCTAACTGGGTAACAACTGACACGAGTATGCCATCCCCCGGTCCTTTAGGACCTTTAACCGAGCGCTCGATAACCAACATCACACTATAGTAAATAGAGTGTTTTCCACATGAGTAAGTATCTGGGCTCCATACCATGATACCACCCCTTTCCAGAAGGAAATGAACATACCCTAAAGGTGCGCTACCCCCTAATAACCTTGCCGCATCTTTCCTGTTTTGACCATTCCGGGGTGTGAGGCTCGACGAGGTCACGTCCACAAAGCCACGCTTTGGTACAAAGCCATGCTTTGGGTCAACAAATGATCAAAGTAATGATCACAAAGATAAATGATCAAACAAATGATCATATCACAAATGATCAGACAATGATCATTTCACAGCAACACTCAGCATGTCACATTACCAAATTGGGAATATATCGCTGATAACCTTCAACTACATAACCTCTGAGCTCATACGTCTCAGAGAAGGGTGTTAAGCTAAAAGAATAAATTCTCCGCCACCAACAGAAATGTATTTGAAAGAAATCTGCTTTATATCTCAATTTGTAATGTCAGACACACAATGCATACAAGTCTGTTCCGGGTTCGAACAGAACCGAAGGCACTTCCAAAGAAGCCCTTGCAATCCGGATATTCACTAATTACAATCGGACTTCCCATCACATATGGAGTCTCTATACCGGGGCCATTCGATGCAAAGACATTCGACGAGTTGTCCTTTCATTTTCGAAAATATCCGGTCTTCATCACCGGTCTTCAAATGCTATCCATATCGACGTATCACATGTTCGGAATGGGATATATGACACAAAGGTCCTCTCCGGCTAAACCGAATAGTGAGCGCAAAATTTAAAAACATATGGATATTGGGATTTCAATTAAGTCACAACTTATTACCCAAAACTTTCTTCCAATTGGTTTAAATCAATTACCATTTCAAATCTTTAAACAAAAAGATTTATTTCAAAAAGACCAATTCATAGATTTCCAAAACAATTTCATTTCTATAGGATTAACTCGTTAAATCTTTAAATCAAAAATTTAACCTATAGCTTTCAAACCATTTCTATAACTTGGAAATCATTTTCATTTTAAACTAGAAATCTTTTTAACACAAACTTGGAAGTTCATTACTTATGTGAAAGCTTTTATTATTTGAAAACAAACAGTTTTCTTTTCAGAAAAATCCAATTATATTTGTACGAGTTAAAGTTCTTAATTTATATTCATATTCCCAAATTAATACATTTTAAAATGGTTTAACCCGTATATAACTGGTATAACATTTTTAATCCCTAGTTTCAAATTATAGAATTCAGTTTCACACTTTGAATTTAAATTTAAATCAAATTATTTAAATTTCCAACTTTATCAAGTTATTCAAAATAAATTTCATCTTTGAAATTCCATTTCAAAAGCTTTTCACTTTAACCCAATCTTATTTTCAAATCATTTGAATTTTAAATTTTAAATTCAAAACTATTTTCAAAAATCTGTGACTTACTCGATTTCCTCGTGAAATCCATATTTGTGTGTGTATGGTGTGGTCCAGGGGTTTAACACACAATAGTGAAACAACATTCAATCATCACAGATTAACAGATAATATACAGATGTATCATCAATAAATGAATAAATTTTACATACCACAATCTACAGAACAAAATATCACAGATCAGATAGGACAATCAATTCAAGGCATTTCATATAATACAATCATTCATAAGTAAGGTCAAGCATTAAATAAACATTTATAAGTAGGATTAATTAAATTGATTAAGCCTAATTAATTTAATTTATTTCCAATTAAATTAATTACTTATAAACTTATTATCCAATTCTGATTTATTTATTCCAAATCATTTGATATAAACAAGTTTACCAGTTTCCATAATTATTTCCATTAAGTGATCACACTTACACAGTTTCATAAATGATTATCATTACTTAATTAACCAATTGATTGTTATAATTTTATCACGTTAATTAATTCTTTAAATAATCTTAGTTAATGTCCTTCATTAACGATTAAAATTTTCTTTAATTACTTGCTAAAGAAATTTTACTTATATTAATCGTTGTTGATTATAAATTGATTTACTCATTAATGAATAATCTAATCCTATCTAATTAATGATTTCTTGATTTATTCACTTAAACCTTTAATTTATTAAGTTAAGCCCTTAATCAATTAATCCAAATCATTAATTTATTTAACTTAAAATTTTAATGAACTATAAATCATTAAATCTTTACTTCTCTTTGAGATAAAACATAATTTTTTTATAAATGATTTAATTATCATTTTTCAAACACATTTGAAAACATTTATTTTCAAATTCAATTTTTTAATTTCATTTCAAATCAAAGATTTGAAATAATTACAAATTCAACCCTTAATAAATTTAAACCAAGTTAAACTCTTTTAAAAATCAATTGTCGTAAAACATTTACCTTTATAAAGAAATTATGTAAGAGTTTAAACCAATTTGTTTGAATTCAAATCGTTTTATAAAATATACTTGAACATTTTAAAGTTGTTTAAATACTTTGAACTTTATCAAACTTCACTTATTCAAACTAGAATTCAAAAGTTGATTTGAATTCCATCTTTCAAATTCTGATTTTTAAACTTACATGAAAGTCTGTTTAAATTAAAATTATGTTTAAAAATTAAACAGACAGGTTTCACAAAAACATGTAACAAGACAAAAACTGACCCAAGGCCAGAAATAAAATGCTTCGAGTGAAACACTTCACAACTTCGGGTCCGGCACTCAAATTACCCGAGCCAAACACGAAATTCTCTCGAGTTTCCTTGTAGTTCTTCTTCTTCTCCCTTGTTTTTTTTTCTTTACTGTAGTTTAAGTTTTACCTAAATTATGAATTAAAGCATCAGGTTCAAAACCCACGCGCGATCAAAACCCCGAAGCGACCCACCTAAAAACTCGAGCACAACATCATCTTCCCCAAAGTTTGCAACAACCCAGATACTACATGTGTCAGTGCACCGTGCACACCACCATGTCCACTTCCGATCGACTTCACCAGCATCTACAGGTCGACAACGACCATCACAAACCAACCCAACATCCAAAACACATGACATCATCGTGATTCAAAAACGAGTATAACAGCACTCAACTGGAACCAGCCCCAGTTACCAAAATCACCACCGCCGCCACGATCAACCACCAGAGATCACGCGGTCTCGCCTGAACCACCGCCTCCGATCCCTTCTTCTATTTCCCCCGGTCGCAATTAGCTCAAATCCATCGACGAAACTACAACAACTAAATGTTAGATCCTGACAAAAACATGAGTCTGAACCCTAAATTGGATTCGCGCGACCACCACGGTGTTAAAAAAAAATCACCTAGTATTTTTCCTAGGTTCTCTGATGCCCCAGCCATCCTCACTGATGATTACAGCGATCCATTCTGCTCCATTCATCGAAATTCGACCAAAGTTCGAATATCGTTCATCTCACGATTTCGCACTCGATAGAAAACTAAAAATCTTAAATCTTATTTTAAAAATCATAATTTTTAAATTCGAATCTGGTGATGTAAATGAATTGGGAAATTTTAATACTTAAATCAAGACAAAATTTTGAACCCTTACTGTATATCTTCTTCTCTGACAAATTTTTCATCATTTTTATCTTCAAATTTATTTTTAGACGTTAGATCTTGATTTTATAAACACATTTCCTTTAGATCCTAAAGTCTAAAACAAATCAGAGGAAAAGGAATTTTATTTTGAATAGGGTTTGAACCCTGTAACCTTTAAACAGAGAAGAGAATGTCTAGATAACAGACATGCACAACAACATATATATATATATATAGACATGATTATCAGCTAAACAATCCCTTTCCATAATATACTTCAAACATCAACTCAGATATCAAAATGTATAGATGAGTTTGCTCACCTTGTAGTGGAACAGAGTAGCATAATTTGATGATTTTGAACAGAGAAGCAAAGAAGAATCTTAGCCAGGAACTTGCATGCTTGATTTGTTTAAAGCTTCCAGGTTGAAGACTTTTGAACTTTATGTTTTGATTTGTAAACTTGCTTGCACAGATTTGAATGTACTCAAACATAAAGTTGCAGATTAAAAATTGTTGTTTGATTTGGTTGCCAGGTTTTTAACTTGAATTGATTTTTTCCTTTTGCTTTGATCTTTCATTTCTGGTTTTCTTTATTTTGATGAACGAGCTAAAATAAGGAGTGATATATAGAAAGAAAAGTTGGTATAAAGGGAGGTGTATGGAAATGAAGTTTACAGGGTATATTATTTTATACAAGTTGATATATATAAAAGAGAAGAAGTGTACAGGGTGATGTATAATGTTGTTTTGTGAATAGTTCGAACTGACTTTAGTTATGCTAGAGATGTAATCATTCAATGCATATGTACTTCTTTGTCTACATACTTACATATTTTGTACAACATATTTTATTTTAACTTTGTTCTTCTTTTGCAAGCTTAACTTGATTTCGGCTGATATATAGGAAAGTGTACAGGGTATTATAATATTTTGTATAGTACAAGGCAGATTTTTTTTCTTGGCTCTTTGGTGGCTGATAGATAATATATTATGGCTAAGGACATCTTGAATTAATTAGGCTTGTCTTCTTTTATATAATTATCTTATTATTTGTTTGTACATACTTATTTTTTTGTCAATGCTCTTTTTTTTTTTTGGTTAGTGGGAGGCTGCTGCACTATTGCTATTTTCATGTGTACAAACTTATCTCTTATACTTTGTAATATGACAAATTTATATATTTAATTGTTGTTAAATTTTATCTTATATATATTTGTTTTATCTTTGTTTATGTTTGATAGATATTTATTTTACTTTGTGTACATATTATAAAAGTTGTTTTAGTTATATTATTATAATTGAACAAATTTGTTTACTTTATATCTAAAAATCCAAACACAAATTTATTTCCTAAGATATTTATATTTAAATCCCAATTCAAATTCAATTGTTAATCCATTTTATATACATGTTTATTTTCATATATCCAATTTAATTCTCGATAAATTCAAAATTCATATTACAATTTATATTAATTACCAATTACTTCACAATTTTATTAAAAAATGAAATTAATTATCAATTCCTACTTAATTTAAATCCGAGATCGTTACATCCCCCTTATACTGTCAACATCATATCCCTATTATATGGGTCCCATGTTACTAATACTCTTCATTCACCCTTAAATCAATAATTCACTTGCTATGCTAGTTGTATAGAAAACCACAACTAATATTTCTAAAGCCATACCTCTAAAACTTGTATGCATTCTTACTATTTATGCTTGGGAATTATTTAACTTTCCCAAATATAATATAGACAAGAATAAAGATATTTTCGATATATGTAGATAGAATCTTTGGAAAACTTTCTAAAAACATTTATTTATATATACATACATATTTTCAAGACCCATTTTTGAAAAAAAAATCGAAAACATTTTGGAAAATCTTTTAAAAAATCATATTTTTTTCTAAACCTTTCAAGTACATTCTCTCAATACGCACCTAATCCTTAGGGAATCCTAAACCTAAGATCTGATAGCAAATGTAACAAGCTGCACCTCCCAACACACAATTCCGAAGCCAAAAATGACCTTCAGACAAAGCATGCCGAGAAATTCGAGCTGTTGGGATAAAAAACCTTATGGAGCATAATTATAATGGTGGAGTATTAAGACATTCTACACTTTCCAATCCCACAGCAAAAGGAATTAAAATATAAATACATTTAATAGACGTCTTGCAAAAACAATCTCCAAAATACTTGTCTTACCACACTGCTTTCAAATTATAATATAAACTTTACAGACATTTGATACAAAAAATGACTATAAGAGGAATAATGAATAATATAAGAACTCCAACACGAAGCTCCTTTCTCTACGTACTATGTCTAATCCACCTCTAACATGTCTTCCAACGGTAGGGGTATAAAATAGAAAGGAAGGAGTTGATCAGACAAAAGTCTGGTGAATGAGTACGTGATTATGATATGGTGACAATATGCATTAAGTTATAAACATACACTATGGGACCATAAGGTTTTAAATATAAAATCCTGAGTTTATATCCTAAGGTTCCAAGCCTATGATTTCTAACTCATACGCTAATGGGTACAAAACTTATTGGCTTATAACTATGGATCTAAACTATCCCTCTACCATCCTATCCTCTTAGGACTTAATTACCATGGGACTACATCTACAAATACAACAAACACTCAACTCATGTACATCAGAGAAGGTCGAGTGCTAACACACGCTCACCAAGTTGAACGAATTAGGGTCTGGTATACTAGCTATCCAGCTCTCCTCCTCCTTCTTACAACGATTGCCACTTACAGGCCACCTTCTATGAACGATACATGTCCACCATAATCTGTGTTTTGTGGGAAAGGTCGGGTGTCGATGCACGTCCTTGACGATGTGCGTCCTCTTGATGATTTAGGATCTGATACACCAGTTCTTCTGCTCTCCTTTCTCCACCTTGGACGATACGTGCCCACCTTGGACGATATGCGTCCATCACAGTAAATCATAAACGATGAAGAGAAGTGAAGATGCTGACATACGTTCACCAATTTGAACAATTTAAGGTTCGATACATCTACCATTCACCTTCCATGGAAGGTTCGGGGTTTAAAACTTAGGGAGCTACTTTCCCAACTACTATCAAACCATAACAATACAATCCAATAATACAAACAATTATCTATTTCTGGGCCTTAGGCCGAGGTTCAACCTTACCCATAATACTATTACTGTTACTATTATAAAGTAATTAAATTCAATAATAATGTGATTAGGGACACGATTAGGTATTACATTTTTACCATATTCCACTTTTTCTTTTATTAGAATTGTTACCCTAGCTCTAAGAAGTTTAGACTAATATTTTTAGGGTCTAAATCTAGGTACAAATTGCACGTATCAACTAGTCCTTTTTAATTAACAATATCAATTAAATCGGATCAAGTTCAAAATTATATATACAAACTATTGATTTAACCTTATCAGTCCTTTGAAATCAAAAAAATCTATTCAAATTAGATCTAGGGAAAAACATCTAATCTAATTCATTTTATTACATTATCAAATATAGATCTAATAAGATTAATAGGTTGATTTTATTCCGTCTTAACAGTGTTTATTTCAAAAGAGAAATCAATCTAAAATATAATCCCAGCTTTTCCAAAGCATGATAGTAAATATATATATATATATATATATATATATATATATATATATATATATATAATCTAAATCGTATCCAAAGCATCCTAATATTTTCAATTTAGACCCAACAGATTTTAGGTAGGAAAACAGGGTAAACATTAAATTTAGATCCAATAGATTTAGATAGCAAAAGAGTATGATTAAAATAAATTATATATATATATATATATATATATATATATATATATATAATAACCTTTCCACTCACAAGCTATCTAGAATCTCTTCTGTGATGATCCGGGATTTTGGTAATATTAATTTGATGATCTCCTAATATAATTATTTAATTTGGGAAAATTTATCTTTTTAAAAATAAATAAAAATAGGTTTTTAATTTATAATATATATTGTGATTAGGAAGCTATGATTTGAATTCAATATAATAATTCTCAAAGGATACTTAAAGTTAAAATTCTATATTTTAAAACACTATAGATAAATATTTATTAATTTAAGATATATTAGCTTAAGCGTAAAATAAGATTTAATAAAAGGTTTATATACTTTCTTTTTAAAGTATACATGAATAAATATGGTTTGTAAATATATATAGATATAAAACATAATACTTAAATTAATAAAAACATAAAAAAAATAAATTATAAGTTTTGACATTTGTAGATTTTGTATAACATGCAAAGGCAAGTGGCATGGTTTTCTTTTAAATTGAAATATAAATAATATGTTGAAGAATAGGTTGGATACAGTTCAAACTTTTACATATTCATTTCTCTTTTTGCAATACTTTTTCTTCATCTTCTAAAACTAAAAAGAAAAATCATACAACTTCAAGTCTTTTAACCTGAGCAAAAGCAAGCAATTCAGTTTCAAGTTCAAACCAACAATTAAGTTGCAGATCAAAAACATCAAGTTGCAATTCAAAATCAACCATCAGCTTCAAACTCAAGTTCCAGAAAAAAAGCCTTTTCTCTATTTTCAAAAATACTGTGAGTAAACATCTATTTTAAAAGCTTAATTTGTTTATTTTCTAATGCATGTGAAAAATTCTTGATGTACTGTTGTGAATAATGTTTGCATGGATGTATTATGTTTGAAATATAGCTGAATTACTATGTATATACCAGTGCATGTCTGGGTACTTGCCTCTGTTTGATTTCAATAGGCTAACAAGTTCAAATAGATCAATTTCTCTTGCTCTAATCTTTTTTAGGTTATGATCATCAAAAGGAAAGTGTTTGTAAGAATGTAACATCATTTTTAAAAATAGTTCGAGTGAAAATATTTAGTAAATATTTCAAAAATAGAAAATTACAGTGAAGAATCAACTCATGACAAAAAGTTGATTGTTAAATTTCCATGCTTTGATCATATAATCTAATTTGTTTTCGAAAATGATGAATTTTAATAATAATATTATGATTTTTAAGTGGGTCGTCATTGAGAATTTTTGAGTTGAACGGGAAATGTTTTGTCGTCGATTTCTCCACGATCGAAGATGGAGGAGTGTCGTGCTTGGGGCTGGAGGTAGCGCGTGAGTCAATGTTCAATGGAAAAATGGTTGGGGATTTTATAGATCCCCGTGATGGCTTGTCGATGATAATCTAGGGTTTTGTAGCCTGTTTTGGTCGACGTGGGATTCAAGGCTCGTGCATCGTTGTGGGTGAACCGGAGTTGACCGATGGTGGAGGGATCGAAGCATGGGTTCGTGACGAGGCTCGGGTTGATCATCGAGGTCTCAGGTGGTCGGACATGTCGGTGCGGGGTGATGTCGTCATTTGGTTTGGGTCCCGGGAAGTACTCGATTTGCTTGTTTTCGATTTCCAGTTGACATCGATGATCTGGGTGGACGGGTCGACTAAGGGAGAGGTAGGCGACTTGTTGGTAGTCAAAGCGTTGGTCAGAGATGATCAGAACTCGTGTGCACGACACGCTTGTCCTCTTATATCTGGTGGTAGCTGTGAAGAAGAAAGGATTGGTAAGATGGAGGTTTGCTTCGAGTTCCAACTCGAGTTTTATCGAAAGGAAGTAGTTGAGAAATTAGATCGGGTTTTGCTCGAGAATTTTGAGCTTGGGCTCGAGTTTGTTTCCTTTAGTTATCCAGGTTTTAAAAATTAGAAGTAAATGATTTAACAAGTTTTAAAGCATAAGAAAATATACAAGTTTCAAAGCTAATTAGTAACAAGTATTCAAGGTATTAATCAAGTTATCAAACAAGTTGCAAAGGTTTTAATTTTAAAGTTAAAAGTTTTTAAAATTAATTGATTTGGTTTTGAATAATTATATATTAGGATAATAATAAATTTATTCATAAGTATTTTAAAATGGAATTTAATAATGACGTAATTAGTAGGTGTTTAAGATAAGTGTATTAAACTTTAATCAATAAAAATGGTCTCGAGTGATTTTGTATGTTAATAATAAATTAATTTCAAATCTTTAATTTAAATAAGATTTAAATGATAATTAAGTAATTGATTAAGATAAATGGTTTATCTTAAATTAATTAAGATCTTAGGTAATTAAAGGATAATTAATTAATGTCATAGTTAATTAAAATAATAATAAATGGTTTATAATTAATTAAATTAAGCAGGATTTAAAAGTAATTAGTTTAATTTATTTGGTAATTAAATTAAATTAATTTGGATTTATGTGACAAATTAATCTTGCTTATGAATGGTAAACTTGGATTGAACGCTTGGATTGATTATTATCCCTAGTCTGTAATTTGTGATGCTCTATGATATGAATGCTTTAGTTGAACTGTGATAATGTGGTTTATCTACCTGTGATGTATTTTTGTGAGAATATGTTATTCTAAATATAAATTGAATTGTTTAAATAACTTTGCTTAGGATTCGAAGAGACCGGAGTCGGATATTAGCAATATCTGAAACCACTTCGACTAGTAACTACTATAATTCTTTATAGATTTGATTATAGAATCAAATAAACTGGAATGAAATAAATTAAGTAACCGGACCATTGAAACTAAGAAACGGTACTTAGATATTATTTTGTAAAATAAGTATTTGATTATAACAAGATAGAACTCATAGTGAGGTACGAGTTACCCTGGTATTCAAATAAGTTTTAAACTTAGTTTTTCTAGTTATTTGGATTTACTCATGCTGGTTTCCAGCCTGACTCTGGTGTTACTTTAATGTAATGCTCGGGTCAGACCGAGTATTACAGATTTTCAGGTTAGGACGTTCTGGAGCTCAGGAGGCGAGCTGGATGGTAAGAACGTATGGAGTATATACCGCTGTGTATTTGAGATTGTATTAATAGTAGTCCGGAACATGTTGTTACAACTGTCCAGTTTATTTGTGAATGATTGTACTCTAATATATTGTATGTAAATTGACATTTACAGCTTTCTTTGTATAATTGCTGTTATTTGATATTATATTTTATCCCACTGTGAATGTGAGATTCTATGTTTTTTTGTTTCTGTTTCTTTTTCTACCTATTTTCTTCTTAACCTAACAATTTGGATATTTCGTCGTTCGATTGCTCGGCACTTCTACACTGAACGTATTAGTGTCGAATTTTTGAGGTTGAAAATTCCGGGTCATTACGTTTTGGTATCAGAGCTGAAGGTTAAGCAAGAACCTTGGCTCTAGTGCGGGTTACTCATTTAAATAGAGTCAGTAGTACCCTAGAATGATTTGAGTGTATTATATGAGAGCGTGCTTGTTATTTTCCTATATAATGATTTTAAAAACAGTTTTAAAAGTAGTTTTTATATAAGCTCATATTTTGACATAAAAGAAATAATTTTTCTTATAATTATATATAATAAGATAATTGGTCATTGATTATTAAAATTAAACATAAGAATTAAGTAGTAATATATATATATATATATATATATATCCAAATAAGAATTGGATAATATGAACTATGCAAATAAGTTGAGCTAAAATGGATTCAAACCAGAAAATAAATCTTGAAATTTGTAGAAGTGTTTTCAGAATGTTGTATTAAGTTACTCTGATTTTATTTTCCAATAAATTATTAGATAATATATGGTGAATTGGTTTCTAGATATGATAATCTTGGTCATATCATAAAATGGTTGTTGTGTCTAATAATGTGATGTTTGTTTTCTAATAATAATAAATGATAAAGCAAAATGGAATATTTTAAGGAAGTAACAATTTTGGACTTATAAATTGAAAAGAATTTAAGTTGTGAAGTTTTGAATCTAAGTCCAGAAAATTTAAATTGTTTTAAAGGTTAAAAGATATAATGAATAATATTTTTCAAATGTAGGAATCTTATCTTAAAATAAGAGTTGTTTTAAAAAATTTAAAGGAATTTGTTTGAATTAAAAACCAAGAATGGTTCAAAATCTAAAGTATGACTTGTCGTGCAAAGGAAATGAGCATGTATATGTACGGGATATACATAATATCAAAGTTGATTGGAAGTAAACACTAAGTGTTGAGTTTTGAATTTTCCACTGAAATGTGATGTAAAAACCCAAAGATAAATAAGTTTTTGAACTTATAAGTGGGAAAGGATATTGAGAAGAAGTTTAAAATTTGAGAATTCAAATTGACTAAGGTTGATTGGATTAAATAAATTGAGATTTAACTTAGGAAAGTTAAATAGGTTAAATTGAAAGGGAGTTATGTATGATCTCAAAGCAGGTTTGAGTTCAGAAAATGAGTAATGGATGCTATTAATGGATGTTTTAGATAATTTAGATGTTTATTTACTTGGATATATCTTGTTATCATCCTATTATTATTAATAATCTATGAAACAGTAAATTGGATTGCTTTAAAGGGATTAAGAAGTGGATTGAGATAATATATATATCCATTGCTGTAATTAAATGGAAATAACTTTATTTTGAAACTATTTAAAAGATTTTGATTTTTTTGAGATAAAGATTGAACTTATGAAAATGAAATCACTTTGAACTTAAGATTTAAATTTTAAAAATGAATTTGCAAACTAAAATTTTAAGAATTGGTTTCAAAGTTAGAAGTTAAATTTTGGTAATAAATTGGATTTCGAAGATTAAATTGCTTAAAAAGTTTTGAACTCTTACTTGAAACTTGGAATAAGTTAAGTAAAGATAATTTAAAATGAATATTAAAATTTTGGACTCAGAATTAAATTATTTAAAGAGTTAGGTTGTTAACTTAAAAGTAAAGGTTAATTTGATTTAAGGATTAAATCAACATTTAAAAATTTAACTCGAATCTGTATAATTCGAGATAGTTTAAAGTTGAGATTGGAACTGAAATAAATTCAAATGGAAATTGATTTGAATTTGGAGAAAAAAATTAAAGTAAATTCAAGTTAAATTGAAATTGAATTAATTTAAATGAAAGTGGAAACTGGAAATTGATTGGAATGGGAGATTAGGAAATTTAAACCAGTTTGACTCTAAAACCATTTTCAAATAAATTGTTTAATATAAACTATCTTAAATCTATATTTTCTAGTTATTTACTATACAACCTTTCTTTTTAAAACCCAAACTATCTTATACTTGTTTTACAACTATTTCAAAAACTAATTTTACATCTATTTTACAAGCTAATTACTATTTTGCAACTATTTTGCAACTATATAACTATTCTACAACTATTTAGCTATTTTACAACTATTTTATAATTGCTTAACTATTCTACTGCTATTTAAAAATAATAACTATTTTACAACTACTTTTCAATTTTAAACCTTTTCAAGCTATTTTCTAAATTCAAGTTGGTCAGAGTGCAAATTGTTTAGAACTGAAGTAATAACCCAAATGAAAATTGAAGCAATCATGAATAAGTGAATAGAAATCAGAAATGGGAATAAAAAGGAAATTGATTACCTAATAATAAATGAAGATAAATACGTAGGATGTACGTATATTATCCTATTCGCATAACGATTTGATCCAGATTCAAGCATAGAATTTCGAGATAATATATCGATCCGAGTTGGATTTTTCACTCGATTTTCAACGGCGAACCATGGATATGGATTTTTGATTGATTCTAGAAATTATCTATCATAGTTATGGCTATGCAAGGAGAATGACGGTTTCTGATCAAGAAACCAGATCTGAGTCCGCACTAGGAAGTCGGGTGAACGATACTAGTTCGGAAGTGAAATTGTGTGATCGAGTGAGCGATCAGATTTGATATTGCGTACGGATCGTTTATATACATCGTACATGCTTGGATGAAATAGATATTTTGATAAGAAATTTAAAAATGGTTTTTGAAATGGAAAGTATATTTTGAGGAATATATAAAGAGCAAAAGTGGAAGTTGGATATTTCTATGATTGAAATTCACTGTATGAAGAGTAAGTAAGGTAGTAGATAACTTTATAAAAGAAATCAAACTTGAATATTTGATTTGATATAAATAAATAAAGTTATACATATTTGTTATATATGATAAACTCCCCTTGTTGAATCTATGACCAGAAGAAAAGATTTTTGAAAAATATATTTGTAATATAAAAAGGGAATTTATATAAGTATGAATTGATCCAAAGAATTTTCAAATTGGAAGGAATAAACTTATATATATATATATAAATGATTTTATGAAATTAGGAAAAAAGTTTTGGAACCCATTGATTTTGGAAGGCTTTTGATTTTTGGAAAAAATCAGTTTTGGAAATTTGGAAAGCCATGTTTGAGAATTATCGATTTTGAGATATCGATTTTGTCTAAAGGAGATTTATCTGATAAATATAAAGAGTATGATTTGAAAGATACTAAATGTGTATAGTATAAAAAAATTTGATAATGGCTGTGGGGAAAAAGGCACTTCCATTTAAATGAACTTCTAGTAGGAGATCCACGGGGTGGTTCTGCCTTGAGCCCTAAGGGGGGTTCTAAATTTGATCCATGGAGGAAGTCCAGACAGACTGAAGTTCCTGAGGATTATGGTTGAGTGAAAGTCGAGGGCACTGATGCCTACAGAGATATTGGGTTATGTTGTGATGAAAGTGCAACTCAATGTAACTGCGATCTACTACGCACCATAGCGGAAGTCGAGGGGCAGCGATTGCCTAAGGTCTACGATTGATTTCGTTGGAAGAGCGACGTAACATCGGTAGACTGTGATCTTTGAAGACATAGCGAAAGTCGTGTGGTAGTGAGTGCCTACAGGCTACATTGGGACTCGACTGATGTAGTCTGCGTTCTATATGGTCTGTGTGGAGAAGTTTCATTTGGCAGCGAAATTCGAGGGCGTTAATGCCTACAGTTACATGGGATTTTTCCATGATGGCGACGTAACCCCGGGTGTAGCTGTGATTTGTGACGGTTCCATGGTGTAAACGAGGGACGCGGAGGCCTACAGTTTTCTATGGATTTTGTCAGGATAGCAACATAGCCATCGGGCTAACTGGGACCATGGAGGGGATGATGATTTCCAAAGCATTCTCATCAAAAATGTTTTCTATATTTTCACAAAATGTTTCCAAGTATTTTCACTAGGTGTTGAAAACGGGTTCACCAAGTACTTATAAAATTTCAATCCTACGCCTAATCAACGTATGACCGAATTTCTATGAGAACAAGGATGGACTTGTTGAGACATCGAGTTATAAAAAGTATTTTTATAAAGCTATTTTGGTAATATTATTTAGATTTTAAAGTGTTTTAAAAATTTAAAATAAAAGGAGTTAAGAGTTAAAATGTTCAAAGAGTAATTTAACTGATAATAAGCATTTGTAATTAAAATTCTTGCTTCGTTCCTTTTCGGGGATGAAAAGATTCAAAGGGGGAGGAATGTGATAACCCGGGGTTTTGGTAATATTAATTTGATGACCTCCTAGTATAATTATTTAATTTGGGCAAATTTATCTTTTCAAAGATAAATGATAATATGTTTCTAATTTATAATATATATTGTGTTTAGGAAGCTATGGTTTGAATTCAATATAATAATTCTCAAAGGATATTTAAAGTTAAAATTCTATATTTTAAAACACTAAAGATAAATATTTGTTAATTTAAGATATATTAGCTTAAGCTTAAAATAAGATTTTATAAAAGGTTTATATACTTTCTTTTTAAATTATACATGAATAAATATGGTTTGTAAATATATATAGATATAAAACATAATACTTAAATTAATAAAAACATAAAGAAAAATAAATTATAGGTTTTGACATTTGTAGCTTTTGTATAACATGCAAAGATAAGTGGCATTGTTTTCTTTTAAATTAAAATATAAATAAAATATTGAAGAATAGGCTGGATACAGTTTAAACTTTTACATATTCATTTCTCTTTTTCTCAATCCTTTTTCTTCATCTTCTAAAACTAATAAGAAAAATCAAACAACTTCAAGTATTTTAACCTAAGAAAAAGCAAGCAATTTAGTTTCAAGTTGAAACCAACAATCAATTTGCAGATCAAAAACATCAAGTTCCAATTCAAAATCAACCATTAGCTCCAAAATCAAGTTCTAGAAAAAAAGCCTGCTCTCTGTTTTCAAAAATACTGTGAGTAAACATCTGTTTTAAAAGCTTAATCTATATATTTTCTGATGCATGTGAAAAATTCTTGAAGTAATGTTGTGAATAATGTTTGCATGGATGTATTATGTTTGAAATATAGCTGAATTACTATATATATACGTGTGCATGTCTATGTACTTGCCTTTGTTTGATTTCAACAGGCTAACAAGTTCAAAAAAATCAATTTCTCTTGCTCCAATCTTTTTCAGGTTATGATCATCAAAAGGAAAGTGTTTGTAAGAATGTAACATCATTTTTAAAAATAGTTCGAGTGAAAATATTTAGTTAATATTTCAAAAATAGAAAATTACAGTGAAGAATAACCTCATGTCAAAAAGTTGATTGTTAAATTTCCATGCTTTAATCATATAATCAAATTCGTTTTCGAAAATGATGAATTTTAATAATAATATTATGATTTTTAAGTGGGTGGTCGTTGAGAATTTTTGAGTTGACCGGGAAATGCTTTTTCGTCGATTTCTCTACGATTGGAGATGGGGCAGTATCGTACTTGGGGCTGGAGGTAGCTCGTGTGTCGACGATCAATGGAAAAATGGTCAGGGATTTAGATCACCGTGGTGGCTTGTCGACGACAATCTAGGGTTTTGTAGCCTGTTTTGGTCGACGTGGGATACAAGGCTCGTGCATCGTCGTGGGTGAACTGGAGTCGATCGGTGGCTAGGGGATCAAAGCGTGGGTTTGTGATAGGGCTCGGGGTTGATTGACGAGGTCTCAAGTGGTCAGAAACGGCGGCGCGGGGTGATGTCGTCGATTGGTTTGGGTTACAGGAAGTACTCGACTTGCTCGTTTTTGATTTCCAGTGGGTATTGATGATCTGGGTAGACGGGTCGACTGAGGGAGATGTCGGTGACTTGTTGGTGGTCGGAGCGTTGGTTGGAGACGATCAGAACTCGTGTGCACGTGTGTGCGTGTCCTCTTGTATCTGGTAGTGACTGTGAAGAAGAAAGGATCGGGGAAGATGGAGGTTTGCTTCGAGTTCGAACTCAAGTTTTATCGAAGGGAAGTAGTTGAGAAATTAGATCCGGTTTTGCTCGAGAATTTTGAGCTTGGGCTCGGGTTTGTTTCCGTTATTATCCAGGTTTTAAAAATTAAAAGAAAACAATTTAACAAGTTTTAAAGCATAAGAATATATACAATTTTCAAAGCTAATTAGTAACAAGTGTTCAAGGTATTAATCAAGTTATCAAACAAGTTACAAAGGTTTTAATTCTAAAGTTAAAAGTTTTTAAAATTAATTGATTTGCTTTTGAAATAATTATATATTAGGATAACAATAAATTTATTCATAAGTAATTTCAAATGGAATTTAATAATGATGTAATTAAGTAGGTGTTTAAGATAAGTGTATTAAGCTTCAATTAATAAAAAGGGTCTCAAGTGATTTTGTATGTTAATAATAAATTAATTTCAAATCTTTAATTTAAATAATATTTAAATGATAATTAAGTAATTAGTTAAGATAAATGGTTTCTCTTAAACTAATTAAGATCTTAGGTAATTAAAGGATAATTAATTAATGTCATAATTAATTAAAATAATAATAAATGGTTTATAATTAATTAAATTAAGCAGGATTTAAAAGTAATTAATTTAATTTATTTGTTGATTAAATTAAATTAATTAGGATTTGTGTGACAAGGTAATCTTGCTTATGAATGGTAAACTTGGATTGAACACTTGGATTGATTATTATCCCTAGTTTGTAATTTGTGATGCTCTGTGATATGAATGCTTTAGTTGAACTGTGATAATGTGGTTTGTCTACCTGTGATGTATTGCTGTGAGAATATGTTATTCTGAATATAGATTGAATTGTTTAAGAAACTTGGCTTAGGATTCAAAGAGGCCGGAGTTGGATATCAGCAATATCCGGAACCATTTCAACTAGTAACTACTATAATTCTTTATAGATTTGATTATAGAATCAAATAGACTGGAATGAAATAAATTAAGTAACTAGACCATTGAAACTAAGAAACGGTACTTAGATATTATTTTGTAAAATAAGTATTTGATTATAACAAGATAGAACTCGTATTGAGGTACGAGTTATCCTGGTATTCAAATAAGTTTTAAACTAAGTATTTCTAGTTATTTGGGTTTACTCATGCTGGTTTCCAGCCTGACTCGCGTGTTACTTTAATGTAATGCTCATGACAGACCGAATATTACAGATTTTCAGGTTATGACGTTCTGGAGCTCAGGACGCGAGCTGGATGGAAGGAACATATAGAGTATATACCGTTGTGTATTTGAGATTGTATTGATAGTAGTCTAGAACAAATTATTACAACTGTCCAGTTTATTTGTGAATGATTGTACTCTGATATATTGTATGTAAATTGACATTTACAGCTTTCTTTGTATAAATGTTGTTATTTGATATTATATTTTATCCCGCTGCGAATGTGAGATTCTTTGTTTTTTTTATGTTTCTTCTGCTACCTCTTTTCTTCTTAACCCTAACAATCTATATTTTCTGCTGTTCGATTGCTCGGCACTTCTACAGTGAACGTATTAGTGTTGAATTTTCATGGTCGAAAATTCCAGTTCGTTACATCTTCTTCCCATGTTCAAATTGAATTCAACCTTTTATTTTTATATAATGATTTATTTTCCTATTTTGGTACTTATATTCCTACAACATTATATACACTTAAATATATTATTGTCTATTTTTTCTAACGTGGTCAACATACATTTCTTTTTAAAATAACATTTTTCTTCTATGTGTATCCACTATATAACATGAGATGTATTCATTTCCATTAAATAATTTTGTTATATTCCATTCTGGAACATGTAACATATATTAATTATAGTAGTAAATACCATTAAAAGGTAATTAATGCTCTCTATGTTTGCATTATATCTTCTTCCTATTTATTTACAAAATTGTACTCTTTTCAAATATATATATATATATTAAGTACAACTCCACCTCTGTAGGTTTCTATACAGCATGTCCCAAGCCAGGATAAAGAAGGAGGGTTGTGATAGGTTTGGTGAGCCAATAAAAGAATCATAGCCTCGCTTATGGAAATGGAACCTTATTATATTTCGTTGGAGTGTAACCCTCTTAGTGAAATTCCATATCGAGGCTCGGGTATGGTGATAAGTGAGCAAGGGTTGGATCGCCACTCCCTTAGTGGCATGTGCCATATTGAGGCTCGAGTATGGTGAAAAGCATGCAAGGGATGGGTCATCACTCCCTTAGTGGCATGCTACATTGACGCCCTGGTGTAGTGATAAATGGGCAAGGGTATTTACACTTTACTCGGTGGATGCAAGGGTTAAGGAAGCTAGTTGATGAAAGTAGGATTCGGTTAGGTAGTTGGAATGTAGGATACTTAATAGGAAAGTTAAGAGAGATAGTTGAAACTATGACTATAATGTGTGTAAATATCTTATGCATTCATAAGATCAAATAGAAGGCGAAGGAGGTGGAAAATACATGCTCAAGTTATGGTACACGGAAAAAGAACATAACAAGAATGGGGTACGCATATTAATTGACAAGAATCTTAAAAACAGAGTGGCCAATGTTAGGAGATAGGAGGACATGATCATCCTAGTCAAGGTAGTAGTTGGTGATATGGTTCTGAACGCCATTAGTGTCTATGCCCCACAAATAGGCCCAAATAAAGCTGTTAAAAGGAATTTATGGGAAGATTTAAATGTCATGGTTAGAGATGTGCCTAATAGAGAGAAACTTTTCATAAGTGGATATTTCAACAGCCATGTTGGTACAACTAGTGGGGGGTTTGAGAGAGTAGATGGTGGTTTTGGATATGGCGATAGAAACCAAGAAAGAGAAGAAATGTTGAACTTCGCTATTGCTTATAACCTCATGATACCTAATACCTAAGAGACAATCACATCTAGTTAATTTCAGTAATGGCCAATACTCTAGCCAGATTGATTTTGTCCTTACTAGAAGAGATGACAAACTAGCTTGTGTAGATTGCAAAGTCATACCTGGAGAATTTGTCGTCTCATAACATCATCTTTTAATATATGAATTTCATCTTTGAATACGTGTTCGACAGGATAAAGGAGCCAAAATTAATCAGACAAAATGGTGTAAGCTCAAAGGAGATGCCTCATGGGTGTTTAAGGGTAGAGTGATGGGAGAAGGGGTATGGAATATGGAAGGAGAATCAAATGACATATGGGATGAGATGGCAACACGGATTCAGAAAGCGTCTACTGAGGTGTTTGGGATAACGAAAGGAAATAAATGCGAATCTAAAGATTCGTGGTGGTGGAACAGTGATGTACAAAAGGCTATCAAAGAGAAGAAGGAATGCTATAAGTGCTTACATCATCATATAAGCAAGGACAACATGCAAAAGTACAAAGTGGCAAAGAACAACGCAAAGAGAGCGATGAGTAAATCAAGTGGTCCGACGTATGAAGATCTATATCAAAAGCTAGTTATGAAGGAGGGTGAAAAAACGTATATAGTATAGCTAAGCTCCGCGAGAAGAAGATGAGAGACTTTAACCAAGTAAAATATATCAAGGATGACAATAATAGACTTTTGGTGAAGGACGATTAGATAAAAAAGATGGATAGATTACATTGACAAGCTATTCAATGGAGAAGATGATAGCACTACGATCGAGCTGGATGACTCTTTTGATGACACCCATAGACATTTTGTTTGAAGAATTCAAGAGTCCGTGGTAAAGGAGAAGCTAAAACGGATGAAAGTAGGCAAGACATTGGGGACAGATGACATCCCCATTGAGGTTCAGAGATGCCTTAGAGATGTAGGGATAACCCGGCTAACTAAATTGTTTAATAATATTTTCAGACCAAACAAGATGCCAGATGGGTGGAGAAGAAGCATATTAGTTCCAATTTTTAAGAATAAAGGAGATATTCAAAGTTGCACAAACTACAGAGGAATTAAGCTTATGAGTCATATAATGAAGCATGAAAAGAGTCATTGAACATCGATTAAGAAGGATGACAAGCGTTTCAAAAAAACCAATTTTGTTTCATGCTTGGAAGGTCAACCATAGAGGTGATTTTCTTGATAGGACAACTTATGGAGAGGTATAGGGAGCAAAAGAAGGATTACACGTGATATATATTGATTTGGAAAATGTTTATGACAAAGTACCAAGAAAGTTTATGTGGTGGGCTCTGAAAAAGAAGTGAGTTCCAATAAAGTACATACCCTTATCAATGATATGTACGATGATGTTGTGACTAGTGTCAAGGTATGCGAAGGTGAAACTAGTGACTTTCCCATTAACATAGGATTACTTCAAGGGTCAGATTTGAACCCTTACATTTATTCCATAATAATGGATGAGGTTATAAAGAGTATACAAGGTGAGATTCCTTGGTGTTGCTCTTTGCTAATGATGTGGTGCTAATTGACGAAAGTAAGATTGGGTTTGATAGACGACTAGAGCTATGGAGAAAGACTTTAGAATCAAATGGTTTCAGGAGAAGTGCGAGTTCAGCAGTGTCAGGTCAGAGGATGGAGATGTCACTCCGGCCGGACAAGTAGTATCCAAGCAGGAATCCTTTTGATATTTAGGATCAATGTTGCAGTATGATGGTGAGATTGATGAAGTTGTTTGTTTTAGAATTCGAGATAGATGGGTGAACGGCGACAAGCGTCCGACATTCTCTATGACAGAAAAGTCCCACAGAAGCTTTAAAGAAAGTTCTACAGAACGCAAAGAGAGCGGTGAGTGACCTCAGTTTATGGTCAGACGATCCTAGAAACAACAGGTGTATCAATCGCTGCCCGCCAGACCTAATATAACCATTAACTAAATTAATGGATGGAACAATCGAATTGCGTATGTTAATTTGGGTCCAAATGAAAGTTGTATGTGGCTAAGCAGGAGTGGAACAAAACCATGTGAACTGTGTTTGCAGGTATTATTAGTTTTTGAGACCTCACTACTGCTACCGCCGTAGCTGCTCTGACATCCACCTTTTATCATCCAAATATATCCCTGTTTGGAACGCATTCTTAGTTATTTTGAAATGTCATGGTCTTTACAACATATATCGTAATAAACAACGAATATTTGAATGTTTGAGATGGAAATGATGATGTGGAAAAGTGAAGAAGAAGATATTACGTGTTGGTCCATGTTAAGAGTCCCTAATGGTTGTTAAATGAACTTAATAGCCTTGACATGGAAAGTTTGATTTTGCCCTGAAGGCCAAAAGGAACGAAGACTCAGGCAATTTTAGTGAACCAAGTCAACATTTGATCAGGACCATGAATCAATACTGATTATAATTAAGACCCGTATATTTAACACCGATAATATTAAATTAATTAAAAATGAATTTTTAATTAAAGAGTGAATTTGGTACCATTGTCGTTGAATGGTCGCTGGTACATGATGAACAGTGTCTCAAGAAAAAAGGAACATAAAATATTGTCAAAGATGGAACAACAGTGGTGGTGTGAGTACAGGGACTACACACTCACATAAAAGAAACACGTTCCACCTCCAAATATTCAGCTACTATCATACCATCTTTTGGCCAGTTATTATTCCAGGTCCTACGTATTCTTTTTCCATGAGCTATTTATCAGGTTTTTAAATCCCAATCGAAAAGTTTCAATAGCTATTCATGGGCCCTCTCCATTGTTAACCTCCTCCATGTTGCTATTATTACTCAACCTTCAGAATAATAATGTCCACCAAGTGTCTTTTGCATACAATGTAAAATCCAAAGCAATTGTTTGTTGGGCGTTAAATATGCTTAGGAATAAGTAGCGGTCATACAATTCGAATGGGCGTTGCTGCCCCTGACAAGTTGATGTTTTAGTCACCAACGTCAACTCATCATCCACAATCCATATTTGACCTTGTATTTGTGCTGTAATACCTTAAAATTTTGGTATATAATATAATTAAATATTAATAATATAATAGTATGGAAATAATTGAATTTAATGTGTTAACAAAATAAATAAAATATAGAGGGCAAAATGATTATTTTTTTTAATTTTGGAACTTGATAACGAAACTATTACCGCTGCGACCGTATCGCTTTTTTAATTAACGCGATATATTGGTTTGCCTCACATGGAGTCCGTATGAAGGAGTTATGATTGAATTTTTTAAAGATAAACGGGTGCCAAAGTTTGAACGACACCAAAGTTTGAATTCGAAATTTAAAATGGAGCATTGCTTTCCCTCCATCCATATAAGCTAACATATGTAATTGATACAAGTCGCTCGTTCTCTTTGTCCTTCTTCCTCTTTCATGGTGAAAACTTAAATCAACTTATATCTCTTGAATCCTAATGAAATCACACGAAACCAGCAGCATCATGAAGCTAATGGAAATGGCTATGCACATATTCCAGTTTGGATATTAAATTATAAGGCTTGGCGATGCACCATCCAGACAGCGGAGGCCTGGGCAGTGAGAAGCGATTTCGATGAGCGATTCATACTTTCCTCTTGATATAATGCAATTATGGTCCTGTAACTACGATTTTTGTTTGGATTAGAGTAGATAATCATTTATAATCACTCGATTTTTAAATTAGATAGGGGATTGTGATGGATTTGACAAAAATGGTAAAATATAAACAAAATTTCACCCTTTCTTTATGATTTGATGGACATACATCCTAAATTGAAGAATTAAATTGCAAACCGACTATAGAAACGTAGTTTTGGGTACGAGGGAACTCTCAGGTGAACAGAAGTGGAACAAAGATGACTGGGTGGAACAACATGGAGGAAATGACTGAAACGTGGTCAAAAATTCCAAATTTTGTCTTGCCCTATACACCGGTTGCCTAGACTGATGCATCGGTGGCCTTTTCTAGGGAACAAGTTGAACTTGAACCCAAATAGGCAAATATATAATAACATTTAACGATTTATTGACTGTTTTTTCCCGAAGGTGCTTGGAGAATATTGCGAGGCGATTTGCAATGTTACAAATCCAAAGTGAATGTATAATCCAAAGTGAATTTTTTATTTAAATAGGGGATTGTGATGGATTTGACAGAAACGGTAAAATATAAACTAAATTTCACCTTTTCTTTATGATTTAATGGACATACAACTTAAATTGACAAATTAAAATGCAAATCGACTATAGAAACGTAGTTTTGGGTACTAGGAACTCTCAGGTGAACAGTGGCGGAACAACATGGAGAAAATGATAGAAACGCAATCAAAAATTCCAAAATTTGCCTAGACTGATGCATTGGTGGCCTATTCTAGGGAACAAGTTGAGCCTGGACCCAAATAGGCAAATATATAATAATATTTATCAATTTAGCTTTTGATAGTTTTTTCCCGATGGTGCTTGGAGGATGTTGCGAGGCGATTTGCAATGTTACGAATACAAAGTGAATGTATGTGATGATGATCTTTGTTTGAGTTGAATTTGTATGCTATTTGTGATATGGAAAGTAATGCGATGATGACGTGAATGTATGTATGTGTATCCTAGTTTAACGTCAATTTTAAAATAGACTTTTATATAAAACTACAAAATTCATTTAAAACCCTTCTTTATATATACATACACACATATATTTATTCATTAAAGCCTTGGACAACAAGGACATGTGTAAATTTAGTCATAAATGTCATTTAAATCATCGATTTAATTAGAGAGAGAGAGAAAGAAACAAAAGGTTTCTTTCTCTATAACATACACGTTGCTTACGTGTTGCACTTACACTTTACACACATGAATATATTAGATATGTTCATTATAATAAGTAAATCAGAACTCCATTTTAACAATCTAAATAAAATAAGATTTTATTTAAAAAAATTAGATTGGATCTAAAATCTCTTTAGATTTCATAGGCTCAAGAGATCTAAAATATGTTTTTCAAACCTACCTATTCCATCTGCTTCCGACTAATCAAGTTCCAACAAAGACTAACCATAACCGAATATGCAAGGACAACAAAAAATATTTTGCCTTAGCCAAGAAAGTAAGAGATTAGAAGGCTAGATCCGCCAAGGACTCCCAACAAAGTCTATTAGGGTTTGCCTAAGCTTAAGCGACCGATACCCTATTTCAAAACTCACTGCTAAAAATGCTCATGCCGCCAATGTCGGTCTCCAGAAAGCAGTCAAGGTGAAAGAAGCTAAAGGTATTTCACTTCAGGCCAAGGTCACAAAGCTCAAAACTGACCTAAAGCTGAACAAGAATCGAAAAAGTAGGTTCAAGGTGAGTCTACCGAATTACAAACCAAGCTAGCCATCGTAGAGAAAGAAAACACAGATCTCAAGGCCAAAGCAATCCAAACCGAAGCTGAAACGGAAGCTACCATACTTCATTTTTTTATGTCATAGAGACGAAGAACCTCCAATGGCTGGAAAGAGACTATCCTAAGACTCTAGCCAAGGCTCGGTACAAAATTTTGAAGAGGGTAGAAGATGCTGGCAGCGATGTTAATAAAGAAGCTTTGTGTAAAATCCCTAATTTTAAACAACATTATTCAGGATATTTAATTAGATAAATAAAATAGAATAATGTAAATGTTAAGTGATAAGGGGATTGAGATTTGAATAAATTTAAGTGGTCGTGGTTATTAATTTAGTTGGGCTAAAGGACGGTTTATAGACTAATTAAACTATGCAGGGTATAATGGGATTTAACTATACCTAACCTTACATTTATGTATATGTGTGTGTGTGTGTTTACCCTCAAGCCATCACATTCTTAATCATTTTCTTACAAAAACAATAACGTAAGAAATGAAGATCAGGCGGGTCAATAAAAAGAAAAGATGAAGAGAAAATTCAAAGAAAAAGAAGAGAAAGTAAAACGGGGGAATCAAACTCATCTCAATCCACTTGCCTTATCAAAGATTAAGGTAAATGATAATTTCCATCTCTATTTGTTAAATATTTGTTACAGATTTAAGTTTAAATTCGTACATACGATGTTTGAGGACGATATGCTTGAATTATGGTAAGTTAAATTTAAGAAAGATTATGTAAATAATGGTTCATGCGGTTTTAGATCAAAACCGCGTGATATTGATGTTTAAATGCCATAAAAATTATATGTTATGCAAAACATGATTTTAGAGTTCGGTTTTAAGTTCAATAATTTTTCTAGCTTTAGAAAGATTATGAATTTTTGAATGAAAATATAGCTCATTGGGTTTAATAATTTATTTCAGAAAATATATTGAGAATTTGGATTTGAAATTTTGATATGTTAGATAAATGATTAAAGTAAATTTCTGTGAATTTTGAGATTTTACTTAAATGATTTGATATACAAGATAAATTATTTTGAAAAGAGGATCAAAATGATTTATGTATAAATATAGAAGAAGGTTTTATTTGCAAAAGTTTAAGTTTGATATTTATCCGAAATAAAAGGACGGTTAGTTTTAAAAAGCATGAGAAAAGTTAAGGCAACCATTAAGAAATTTACATGTAGGTAGGTTAGTTTATATAAGTTACTTAATTTAGTATTTAACCTAGGAAAAAAGGTTTCACCTCTATTCAAAGTACCTTTTGCCCCTTACCTTTCGCCTTCGATTATGTCAAAACTCTATTAAGCTAAATTCAATACACAAGGTATCATCTAAGTGTTACGTGGTGGATTGGAGAAAGAAGGTATGGTGTCGAAAGCATAGCTTCCGATGGGGTTGTTACCTCAGTTTGTTTTGAAAAGATAAGCGCCTGCCTTTGTTTTACTAACCTTTCGATTTAGTCAATATGAATGTTTTTGAAAGAAGTTTATGATGGCTTTCGAAGGGGTTGCTATATTATTATAAAAGAAAAAGAGGTTTCCAAGGAGTTGCTATGATTATAAATCAATGCTTTCAAAAGAAGTGGTTCCGACCTAGTCGAAGCCTTGCCGTCGATTCTTGTGTCATTCAAGTGTATTGAAGTCATTAATACTGTTGAAAGGGGTTTATATTTTAAATATATATTTTAAATATATGCTTCGAAGTTATCCTTCTATATTTACTGTTGGACGGGGTTTCGAAGTTATCCTTCTATATTTTAAATATATGCTTTCGACTCCGTCGAAAGAGATGGTTTCGACGCCATCATAAATTCCCAATATTTTTTTAATGTAAAGAATGGTTAAGAAAGAGATACTTTTGTTTATATTTACTTTGACCCAAATGATATTTTAAAATAGTAAACCCAATGATGTCGAAAGGGGGACTTCCAATGCTTTAGAAAGAGATACTTCCAATGGTTTCAAAGCTATGTTTCTAATAATTAATAAGTAACACTTTATTCTATCAGAAAGGTTTCGAAAGAAGGATTTTATAGTATTTTTAAAGGAAGAAGCCTAATGTTTTGAAAAGAGATATATGCTTTTGAAGGAGGCTAGCTAGTGAGGTCGAAAGCAATGTTTTGAAGGTTTTGAAAGTATAGTTTTCAAAACAAATAACCCAATCTTATTTAAGAGCAAAACCATGGCATATTAATAAACAAAGTGCTTAGAATTGGAACTTATGAAGAAGTCTAAATAGGTTAAAGGAATTAACCAAGTTATATTGGTTACTTCTTCATATATGTATATATTCACTTTATAATGAATCCAAAAACAATACTTTGTAAAAAGTAGATAACCAGTTTGGTTGAGCTAATAGTGAATAAATAAAAGATATTGGAAAGGGTTAATATGTTAAAAGTAAGCTCATGAAAACTATGTAAGGAAAAAGATATTGACAGGGGTCAATAGGTTCACAGTTAGCCTATGAAAATTATTTATAATTAAGGTTTATAGTGAGCCCATGAAAACCATATTCGGATAATAAAATGAAATATTGATTGTTAGTCAATAGGTTCCTAGTTAGCCCATGAAAACTAGGATAAAAGAAAGATATTGACTGTTAGTCAATAGGCTCCTAGTCAGCCCATGAAAACTAAGATAACAAGAAAAGATATTGGAGTTACCAATAGGTTCATGGCAATCCCATGAAAAACATATAATTGGAAAGGGAGTCTTAAAAGTTTAATCGGTTATTAGTTAGCCTATGAAAACTATTAGGTTAATAATAATCCTAGAGACTATAATTATGACAAATAGTCAAAATGAATCGGGGATGGGTAATCCAAAATTGATTCATTTTTATTGCATGTCATCACATAATAATGTTTTAAAGTGAATTAATCATTGTGGATGCAGGGATACAGAAAATGGTTTATAAAGTTATTAAGATACTAGTGAGGGGAAACCAGTTCCGCTAAGCGGCATGGTCTCGCTAGATATCTAAATGATTTGAGATGGTATATTATTATTCATACCAAGCTTTATGTCCGACTTGAAGTTTTTGTTTTCCCCTTAAACTCTTGGCACTCAATTGATTTTGAGTAGTTTGAGATTTGAGGTTTTCATGTATCGCTTAAGACGAAAAAGCATCCTGAGTCGTGCAGAACGCATGTAGTTATTTAATTTCTTTCTCATGTGTTTCTGCTGTGTTAATTTTTAGGGCAATGTGGTTTATTGCCTATTCTATACTCTGATCACCAAAGGGGCATCATCATATGTTGCTTTTGGAGTGTATTGTAATAATTATATTTTTTTGAATGTGGTTAATGTTATGGGATTATGTAATAAATGTTGAAATGAGTTTGGAATGGAATGTAAAGTTATTCTGAAATTTTAAAATATTCCATATCCATGTGTTTCTAGAATATCAATTTATCTAACATTACCGTATTTGGTCGCCGATGATTAATAAGTATGGATGACTGCAGCATCTGTAGCCGTCAGTATTGGGCCTCTAAGTGGGAGATTTTACAAGTTGATATCAGAGCATAGTTTATGAAAATTTAAGTAATTAAAACCTAAAAGATTTTCAAAATATAATCCAATGAATCAAAAATTTGATCGAGGTTCGGGATAATAAGATTATAACGTACTTGTATTTGATATATACAAGTGTATATAGATAAGTACGTCATTCCCCTTTCTCTTTGACCGTTCTTCTATATCTTACTAAGGCTCGAATACAGATTTATGAGAAAGAAGATATGGAAGCAAGAAACAGAAGAGGAAATCTAGGTGGATGAAGCACCAAAACTGATGGAGATGCTCAACCTAATACCTGGAGGAACCAAAGTCGACAAGCTAATGCAAATGAAAATGCGGAAGCTAATGTGAGTGCTGGGAACCCGGAAGTAGATATGGGGATGATGTATCAGTTCCTTGCTAATTTGATGCAAGCAGGAACTGCTAGAGTGGCTGGAAATATTGGAGGAGCAAATCCCATGATTCTCGTCGTGAATAATTATGCTAAGCTAAATCGTGACTACACCAGTTTAGGTGGAAAGCCGTTTATGGGAGCAGAAGATGCTATAGAAATTGGCTGTTACACTGTGAACAGATTTCCTCTGATTTGGGTTTAGAAGATGCGCGGAAGAGAAGGTTGTCCTCTAGGCAGTTACAAAGGTCAGCACTTGATTGGTGGAATGGTGTGACTGCTGGAGTTCCGAAGGAAGAGTTAACTTGGGCTGATTTTCAAAGGAGATTCGACAGAGGTTTATTTTTGAAGTTGCCAAGTCAACATTGATGAGAAAATTTATGGATTTAGTTCAGGGAGACATGTTAGTTATTGGGAATGCAAATAGATTTGATGAGTTATCTCCGTATGGATATGCTATTATAGACACCGATATAAGAAGGAATGAAAGGTTCATTCAAGAACCGAGGCCCAAGCTTGCTAGGGCGACCCTGACCCATATCCGTGATCCTTGTAATATGGTGGTGGAGATGGCTATTCACCATGAAGAGATCCTTGTTATTTGTGGTTAAGATAAGCCAATTGAATCCATTGAGGAAAGAGGAGAAAGTTCTTCAAAAAGAAAGGTACCCAGAAGGGAGATTCAGCCAAGAAGTCAAAAATCAATTTAGTTTGCTACAAATGTGATAAGATGGGTCATTTTGCAAACGTGTGCCAGTCAGGCAAGGTGGAGAAGAAGGTAGCATATTAAGTGTTACAACTACGATCAAATTGGGCATTACAAGAACCAGTGTCCAGAGCCAGTTAGGGCAGAAAAAGGAAAGGTTTTTGCCATTGGACCACCATCTTCTTCCAAATCAACTGCAGAGATAAGGGAAAGATTGTGATAGATGGTACATTTTTGATTCAATGTATTTTAATTTGGATACTATTTGATACCGGTGCAATTCATTCATTTATATCCCAGAATTTGGTTAATAAATTATGCTTAGAACCCACTTACCCTGTTTATTCCTTAAAGGTTGCGAATCCAATAGGAGGGTATGCAACTCTAGGGATGAGATGTGAGCAGTTAGAACTGGATTTATTAGGTCATATGTTTGCATGTTGTTTGTATGTTTATGATTTCATAGATTTAGAATCATTTTTGGTATGGATTGGTTGGGTAGATATGAGGCTAGAATATTTTGCCGGGATGGGGAAATATCGTTAAGGCATCCAATTAGTCAGAACCGAATCATCTTCTCCGTAGAGAGTTCTGACCGAAGTGTTTGTGTTGTGTTAAGTGCTATGGAAGCAGCGGAGGAGCTAAGTCAGGTTCGAGTTACAACAGAGGTTGCATATGTATTTGAGTCGATTACAGGACTACCACCGAAATGAGTTATTGAGTTTCGAATAGATCTTTTACAAGGAGTTGAAATTATCAGTAGTCCACCTCACTGAATAACACCGACTGATATGAAAGAATTGAAGGTGCAACTAGTGGATCTAGAAGGAAAGAATTTTATTAGACCAAGCATTTCACCTTGGGGAGCGGCCGCTATTTTTATAAAGAAGTCAGATGGGTCATTGCGGATATGCATCGACTACCATATGCTAAACGAAAGGACGATCAAGATTTAATATCCTTTGCCGTGAATTGACAATCTGTTTGATCAATTGAGTGGAGCTAGAGTGTTTTTCCAATTAGATTTGGCGACCGGTTTCCATCAGTTAAGAGTGGCAGAGGACAATATTCCTTTGACGATAATTCGAACTAGGTATGGTTCGTATGAATGGTTTGTGATGCCACTCGGGTTGACGAATGCACCTGCTTTCTTTGTGGACCTGATGAGCTGGGTTTTCCGAGAACACTGGGATAGGTTTGTGTTAGTATTCATAGATGACATTTTGATGTACTCAAAAGATGAGAGAGAGAAGGAGAATCATTTGAGAGTAGTGCTTTAAACTCTAAGACAGCATCAGTTGAAGGCATAGTTTTCTAAATGTCATTTTTGGAAGAAGGAGGTCGAATTTCTTGGTCATGTAGTTTCGAAGGAAGATTTGGCAGTTGATCCAGTTAAGATCGAAGCTGTCAATAATTGGAGGGGACCAGAGATGGTAACCGAGATCAGAAGTTTTCTCGGACTTGCCGGTTTTTACTGGAGATTTATCAAAGATTTTTCGTGCATAACAGCACCATTTACTAAGTTGACCAGAAAGGATGTGAATTCATTTGGTTCGATAAATGTGAGGATGGGTTCCTCAAATTAAAAAAATTTATTGACCAACACAATAGTATTAGTTGTTCCAGATGGAAACCAAGGGTTAGTGATGCACGCTGATGTATGTGGAACAGGATTGGAAGCTGTATCGATGCAGAATTGTAAAATCATTGCTTACGCTTTTCGACAGCTTAGACCGCACGAAGTAAGATATTCCACTCATGAGTTGGAGTTGGCTGTGGTGATCTTCGCATTGAAGATCTGGAGACATTATCTCTTAGGAGAGAGATTTGAGCTATACATAAATCATAAGTCCTTAAGATATTTATTCTCTCAGAAAGAATTGAATATGCAACAGTAGAGGTGGCTAGAGTTTTTGGTTGCTTATGATTTTGGTATAGAATATACTCCTGGAAAAGATAATAAGGTAGCGGGTTCCCTTAGCAGGAAACATTAGAATATGGTGTTAGCTATGTTGGTAGAATGGAAGGATTTAGAAGTTTTGGCTACATGTAGTATAAAGTCGAGATCGGTTACTGATTCTAGTCAGAGTATTGCTGTGTTGGCCTATTTAGAGGTTCGACCTGTGCTGATCGAGAGGATAGCTTCTAAATAGAAAGAGGATCCAGAAATAGCCGAGAAAATTAGAAGATTCAAGGTGGATCCGAGATCGATGATCTTAAAGATTTTGACATTGACCAAAAAGAATGGTTGAGGAAGAAGTGATGATTATCTGTTCTAAATGTAGAGAAATTAAGAAGAGAAGTTCTAGATGAGTGTCATCGATCCAAGTTTACGATTCATCCTGAGAGAACCAAGATGTATCAAGATATGAATAGAAGCTTCTATTGGGAAGGTATGAAGAGGGATTTTGGCTTGTGGGTTAAACAATGTGCTAATTGTCAATAAGTGAAAGCCGAACATCAGAAGCCGAGCGGGTATCTTCAGCCTTTAAAGATTCCAGTTTGAAAGTGGGATTCTATAACCATGGATTTTATTAACAGGTTGACAAGGTCGAACAAGGGAAATGAAAGCATATAGGTCATAGTGGACAGATTGACCAAGAGCGCCCATTTCATTCTGGTCAAGTCAACCAGGATGGCACCTATTTTGGCAAAGTTGTTTGTGAAGAACATAGTTAGACTTCATGAAATTCCTAGTGGCATAGCCAGCAATAGAGATGTACTATTCAATAGCGAGTTTTGGAGAAGTCTACAAAGAGTATTAGGTACCAAGCTCAAGATGAGTACAACATATCACCCACAGATGGATGGGCAGACGGAAAGAGTCAATAAGATACTCGAAGATTTATTGAAATCTTGTGTACTAGACTTTGGTGGATCTTGGGAAGATTACCTGCATTTGACTGAGTTTTCCCTTAATAATAATTTTCAGACTAGTATAGAAATGGCACCTTTTGAAGCTTTGTATGGATAGCCATGCAAATCACCCTCATGTTGGTTAGAGACAGGAGACGGATTAGTGTTAGGTCTAGATGTAGTTAGATATGCATCAGAGAAGATTGAGTTTATACGAGATTGGATGAAGGAAGCTCAGTCTGACAGAAGAGTTAAGCAGATAAAAGGCGTAAAGACTTAGATATCTCAGTTGGAGATAGAATTTTTATTAAGGTGTCACCGATGAAGGGAGTGATACAGTTTGGAAAGTCAGTGAAGCTGGCATCGAAATATGTTGATCCATTCCAAAATGTAGAAAGGATGGGAAAGCTCTCATATAGAGTAGAATTGCCGAGCAATATGGCAGGTGGCCATAATGTATTTCACGCGTCTCATCTTTGCAAGCATGTGCATGATCCAAAGACTACTATTCCTCCAATAGGATCTGATAAGTTGGTAGTGGAGCCTAATTTGACAATTTTTAGACAACCAGTTCAGGTTGTAGCGAGAGATGAGAAAAGATTAAGGTTCAAGAATGTTAATTTGGTGAAAGTTTAATGGAGCGGCAATGAGAAAGACTGTACTTGGGAGATAGAAGATACAATTCGAGTTACTTATCCTCATCTCTTTTAAATGGTATGTCTATATTAAATTTATATCGATGATCGCTAGTCAGATAAACTAGTATAGTTATTAGGAGTGGTTACAAATGATTGCTATGATTAGTATTTAGTCCTTACTGAATTTCAAGGATGAATTTTTTTAAGGAGGGGAGCCTGCAACACCCTTAATTCTAAACAACATTATTTAGGATATTTAATTAAATAAATTAAATAGAATAATGTAAATGTTAAATGATAAGGATATTGAGATTTGAATAAATTTAAGTGGTCGTGCTTATTAATTTAATTGGGATAAAGAATAGTTTATAGACTAATTAAATTATGTAAGGGTATGATGGGATTTAACAATACCTAACCTTACGTTTATATATATATATATATCTGTGTGTGTGTGTGTGTGTGTGTGTGCACTCATAATCATTTTCTTTCAAAAATAAAAACGGAAGAAATGAAGATCAGGCCGGCCATTAAAAAGAAAAGAAGAAGAGAAAATTCAAAGTAAAAGAAGAGAAAGTAAATACGGGAAGTCAAACTCATCTCAATCCACTTTCCTTATCAAAGATTAAAGTGAATGATTATTTCCATCTCTATTTGTTAAATATATGTTATGGATATAAGTTTGAATTTGTAAATATGATGTTTGAGGATGATATGCTTGAATTATGGTTCGCTTAAATTTAAACAAGATTGTTTAAATACAATTCATACAGTTTTAGATTAAAACTGTTTAATACTGATGTTTAAATTCCATGGAAAAATTATATGTTATGCAAAACATGATTTTAGAGTTGGGTTCTAAGAATGATAATTTTTCAATCTTTGGAAAGATTATTATGAATTTTTGAATGAAAATATATCTCATTGGTTTAATAATTTATTTTAGAAAATATATTGAGAATTTGGATTTGAAATTTTGATATGTTAGATAACATGATCAAATTAAATTTCTGTGAATTTCGAGGATTTTTCTTAAGTGATTTGATATACAAAATAAATTATTTTGAGAAGAGGATCAAAAGGATTTACGTATGAATAAAGAGGAATGTTTTATTTGCACAAGTTTTAGTTTGATATTTATCTAAAATAAAATGGCGGTTAGTTTTAAAAAGCATGCGAAAAGTTAAGGAAAACAATAAGAAATTTACATGTATGCAGGTTAGTTTATATAAGTAACTTAATTTAGTATTTTAACCCAGAAAAACAGGTTTTGCCTCTATACAGAGTACCTTTCGCCCCTTACCTTTCGCCTTCGATTATGTCAAAACCCTATTAAGCTAAATTCAATACACAGGATATCATCTAGGTGATACATAGTGGATTGGAAAAGGAGAAAGGTATGGTGTCGAAAGCATAGCTTTCGATGGGGTCGTTGCCTCGGTTTGTTTGGAAAAGATAAGCGCCTGTCTTTGTTTTACTAAACTTTCAACATAGTCGATATAAATGTTTTTGAAAGAAGTTTATAATAGCTTTTGAAGGGGTTTCCATGTTGTTTGAAAAGAAAAAGGGGTTTCGAAGGAGTTCGTTTAATTATAAATCAATGCTTTCAAAAGTATGGATTTCGACCTAGTCGTAGCCCTGCCGTCGGTTCTTATGTCTTTCGAGTGTATGGAAGTCATCAATGCTATCGAAAGGCATTGCTTTTTTAAAAGCTATATTAAGCCACTTTCTAAACGCTATCGAAAGGTTTATGGGTTTCGCAGGCAATAGCTTCGGAAGGGGTTTCGAAGCTATCCTTTTGTATTTAAATATATGCTTTTGACTCTGTTGTAAGAGATGGTTTCAATGCCATCATAAATTCCCCATTAATTTTTTATAGTAAGGAATGGTTTCGAAAGAGATACTTTAGTTCATATTTACTTTGACCCAAATGATATTTTAAAAATGCAAACCCAATGATGTCGAAAGAGGGACTTTCAATGCTTTAGGAAGAGATACTTCCAATGGTTTTGAAGCTATGTTCCTAATAATTAATAAGTAACACTTTATTATATTAGAAAGGTTTAAAAAAATGATTTTAAACTATATTTAAAGGCATAAGCCTAATGTTTTGACAAGAGATACATGATTTCGAAGGAGACTAGCTAGTGAGGTTGAAAGCGAGGTTTCGAAGGTTTCGAAAAGTATAGTTTTCAAAACAAACAACTCAATCTTAAATGCTAATAAAAAAAGTGTTTTGAAATGGAACTTATGAAGGATTCTAAATGGGTTAAAGGAATTAACCAAGTTATATTGGTTGCTTCTTCATATATGTATATATTCACTTTATAATGAATCCAGAAACCGTACTTTGGAAAAAAGGTAGAATAACCAGTTGGGTTCACCTAATAGTAAATAAATAAAAGATATTGGCAGGGACAAATAGGTTAACGGTAAGCCCATTAAATATGTGTAAGGGAAAGGATATTAGCAGGGGCCAATAAGTTCATAGTTAGCCTATGGAAACTATGTATAGTTAAAGATGTTAGTTAGACAAGTTTATATTGAGCCCATGAAAACTATATCCGGATAACAAATGGAATATTGACCGTTAGTCAATAGGTTCCTAGTTAGCCCATGAAAACTAGGGTAAAAGAAAGATATAAACTGTTAATCAGTAGGTTCCTAGTTAGCCCATGAAAACTAGGATAACAAGAAATGATATTAGAGCTACCAATAGTCCATAGTAATCCTATAAAAACTTTACATAATTGGATAGGGAGTCCTTAAAAGTTTGATCGGTCATTAGTTAGCCCATGAAAACTATTGGTTAATACTAATCTTAGAGACTATAATTATGACAGATAGTCAAAATGAATTGGGGATGGGTAATCCAAAATTGATTCAATTGTTTTGCATATCATCATATAATAATGTTTTCAAGTGAATTAACAATTGTGGATATAGGGACACAAAAAATGGTTTGTAAAGGTTTTAAGATACCAGTAAGGGGAATCTCGTTCTGCTAAGCGATCTGGTATCACTAGATATCTAAATTATTTGAGATGGTATATTATTATTCATACTAGGCTTTATATCTATCTCGAAGTTTTTGTTTTTCCTTTAAACTCTCGGATACTCAATTGATTTTGAGTAGTTTGAGGTTTTCAAGTATCTTTTAAGACGAAAAAGCTTCCGGAGTCATGCAGAAGACAAGTAGTTATTTAAGTTCTTTCTCATGTGATTCTGTTGTGTTATTTTGTAAAGGCAAAGTGGTTTATTGCCTATTATAGACTATGATCACCAAGGGTCCTCTTCATATGTCGCTCTTGGAGTATATTGTAATAATTATATTTTTCTAAATGTGGTTAACGTTATGGGATTATGTAATGAATGTTGAAATGAGTTTGGAATGGAATGTGAAAGTTGTTTTGAAAATTTAAACATTTTCCATATCCATGTGTTTCTGGTATATCAATTTATCTAACATTACCGTATTTGGTTGTCGAGGATTAATAACTATAGATCATTGCAGCTTCCGTAGTCATTAGTTTTGGTCCTCCGCGTGGGGGATGTTACACTTTAAGAGCAAATATTTAGATAAGGAGGACTTGATAAGTCTGGAAGAAGGGAACAAAATTTTGGCACTAGAGGTTGTAGTTAAAAATTGGATAACTACTGGGACCCCCACAGATCCTAGCTTTCCAGATTAGGCTAATCGCTCCACTCTAGCTCAAAAAGAGTATGCAGTAGACGTTGTCACTTCTACGACAAAAACTCCAAAGGTCATCGTAAATCAAACGCACATATCTAAAGCTCCCGACACTAGCACTTCTAGGGGATACACCCCCGATAACCTAGCTCTCGTTCCTCCAATAGATTCTCTTGCATTGCCTTCGCCTCAGAAAAATCTAGAAGAAAGAGATATTTCCAAAACTCCTTCGTCAGACATACCAACCTCTCAAGGTATATCTTTAGTCTCCATAGTCTTCATAAAACTTCAGTTCTCACTAGAGGACATCTCAATTTTTTACTTTTCTATTCGTAAACTTATAGGTCGGCCATCATTGCGTCCTACAAACCAAACAATCTTTCCCTAATATCTACCTTTATCACCACAATGTCCACTCTCCTAGCTCTTCCCTCTAGCTCTAGCCCCATCATAGACTGAAAGAAAATCGGAGTGTTTGAGGGACTAGAGGAAACTGATGCATTTATCGATAAGGAGGTGATGATAACCAATGAAAAGGATCCTTACACCACAACCCATGGCAAAGAGGCTGAAAATTGATATATCCAAGTATGTATGTGTATCCTAGTTTAACTTCAATTTTTAATATAGACTTTATATAAAACTATAAGATTTATTTTAAACCATTCCTTACACACACACACACACACACACACACACACACATATATATATATATATATATTATTCATCAAGACCTTGGATAACAAAGGCATGTGTAAATTAAGTCATAAATGTCATTTAAATCATTAATCTAAATAGAATGAAGAGAAATGAAAGGTTTCTTTCCCTATAGTACTTTTTGCATGCTGTTGTTACACACTGCTTGCATGTCACGCTTAAAATTTGCATATATGAGTATATTGGATACATTATTTATAATACAAGTAAATTCAAAAATCCACTTTAACAATCTACATAAAATAAGATTTTATGTATAAAAAATTATATTGGATCTAAAAATCCGTTTAGGCTTCATAGGGTCAAGAGATCCAAAATATGTTTTTCTAAATCTACCTGCTTCATCCGCTTTCGACTGATCCTGTTCCAATAGAGAGGGCTGACCATAACTGAATATGCGAGGACAACAAAAATAAATTTTGCCGCAACCAAGAAAGTAAGGGATTAAAAGGTTAGATCTTCTAAGGACTCCCAGAAAAGGCTATTATGGTTTGCCTAAATCAAACGGCCGAGACCCTATTTCAAAACTCGCAGCTAAAAATGATCAAGCCGCCAACGTCGGTCTCGAGAAGGCAGTCAAGGTGAAAGTTGCTAAAAGTATTACACTTCATGCCAAGATCGCAAAGCTCGAAACTGACCTAAAAGGTAAACAAGAATCAAAGGAGTAGCCTCAAGGTTAGTATGTCGAATTAAAAACAAAGCTGGCCATTGTAGAGAAAGAAAACACAGATCTCAAGGCCAAACAATCCAACTAAAGCAGAGACGGAAGCCGCCTTCATTTTTTCAATGTCATAGAGATGAAGAACCTTTAATGCCTAGAAGGAGATTATCCCAAGACTGCAGCTGAGGCCTAGGATATTTTTTTTTAAAATGGTACTTAGATACAACATGTCACTGGGAAAACATAACACAAATCACATGTCAATATATGTTCGAATCACGCTACGCAAGTTTCGAACTTGTGACCTCTCACACCAAAGCCGAATCACTTAACCACTGGGAAAATGATGCCTGTCGCCTGGGACAAAGTTTTGAAGAGGTCTAGAGATGCTGTCAGCGACGTTAACGAAAAAGCTCTGAGAGCAAATTTTTGGACAAGGACGACTTGATAGGTCTGGAAGAGGGCCGCAAAATTTTGGCAATAGAGGTTGTAGTTAAAGAATAGGTGTCTACTAGGACTCCCATAGAACCCATCTTTCCAGATCAGGCAGATGACTCCACTCTGGCTCAAAAAGAGTATGTAGTAGACATTGTCACTTCTACGACAACAAATTTGGAGGATGTAATAACTCAAATGCACATATCCAAAGTTCCCGACACTAGCACTTCTAAGGGATACACCCCTGATGACTTAGCTCCCACTCCTCCAGTAGATCCTCCTACTTTTCCTTCACCTTAAAAAACTATGGAAGAAGGGGAATTTTCCAAATCTCCTTTGACAGAAACACCAAGCTCTCAAGGTATATCTTTAGTCTCCCCAGTCTTCAAAAACCTCCAGTTCTCGCGGGGGAACATCTTTATGCTTTTACCTTTCCATTTGTAAATTTACAGGTCCGCCACCATTGCCTTATCCAAAAACTAACCAGTCATGTCCTAGGTCTGGTTGTTATCACGACTGCATCTACCTCTATCACCACAACGTCTACTCCCTCCAGTTATTCCACCCATCTTTGGCCTCGTCATCGACTAAGAGAAAATAGGAACGTTGGAGGGACTGGAGGACATTAACACATTTATCAATGAGGAGGTGATGATAACCAATGAAATGGATCCTTACACCACATCCATGGTGGAGAGGCTGAAAATCGATATATCCAAGATTAAGATTAAATAAGAACCAGGCACTAAGAAGCCCTTTTCAAGTTCTAACCTCCACTCTTCATACGACCAGCATAACTATCAATATTCCCAAATCTCGCACTGACTCAAAGAGGGACTACAACTGGGATGAAGATCCCGATGGTCTTGCACCTCCAAAGGGTGTCGAAACTCTTAAGTGAAAGCCTCCTTCGTCCAGGAAAAATGAAAAGGATAAGAAGAAAGTGAAGAGGAGGAAGTATCTTTAAGGACAGTGCTTTAGCTTCTCTTGTATTTTGCTCTCTTATTTTCATGTATATAGGCCATCATTATGCAGGAGCAACCCCTACAAATCTTGTACCAAAAATTATCTAAATAAAAAGTTGTTTTCTATTCAACCTTTACTTGATTTACATCACTACATACTTTATTTCTGTTGCCTATATACCTTCTTGCATGTATAATATAATCACTTGTAATTAAATTACTTATATTATGTGTGTGTGTATTATTTATGCATGCATCTATGATCTATGCGATGCACATATTTACTATAAGTCCATATATATAGGCAAATTTCTACAATTTCTTTCATTACTTAGTTTTTTTTATCATTGCCAACATGTTTCTCATTTGGCTAAACAAAAATGATATTTCATTGGCAAACCCTATTTATCTTCAGTTGAACATATTTTGCTTGGCCGTAAATAGAGTTGTAATCCTTTAGCCAACTACAAGACCAACTTGGTTTATCTTTAGCCGGACGTATTCCATTCAGCGATAAATGAAGTCATATCCATAAAAGACGATTCTTCACCGACTCTTATGTCCAGGAATCGATGCCTTGGATGCCCATCTCTAGGCATCTTCCTTTGACTTCGCCTATCTCTGGAAAATGATCAAGGATGCTTCATCAACCAATCACGTTTATCATTTGTCGTACGTACAACATTGGTCCATGTACAAGGTTGTACCTGTAAATAGATTCAATTATACATGGTTCCTATCTCTGGATTTAGTGTCTTAGATGCCTATCTTCGAGCATCCATCTTCGACCCTGCCTATCTCTGGACATTAGTCAAAGATGCTTTCTATACCATCTTCGCCTATCATCGGCCAAGCGTATCTCATCAAGCTGTAAGTAAGGTTATTCCTGCAAAATGATATAACTCTACACCATTTTCTATCTCTAGTATCTAGTGCCTTAGATGCCTATTTCCAGGCATCAACCTTTGACCTAGCCTATGTCTGAGCACTGGTTAAAGATCGGATCTACAAGGGAAATCATTTGATTAGTCTTGATCAAGGATCAAAGGACTTTATCAATACCTATCTTCGTGTACTTAGACATCTGGGTTTTCATAACACAAAATGTCTAATTTTTTTGTTGATCAAGCACCATAAAGTTAGACCATTAAGAATACAGTTCCATTGGTTCTAAAGGCCAAATTTATTTGAAACCAAAAAATGGAATGTTATAGCTTATTACACCAAGTCCCAATTGATAGGATGCATTACTGGCAAAAAGTAAAGCTAAGTGAAATTGCATCATAGATGCTCGATATTCCATGCCTGTGGAATTGGGATCCTATCAACATTCGATTGCTTGAAAGGTCTATCTACGAGCTTCTTTTCAATCAATTGGGAGCCTTCTCAATTCGGACCAAGTGCCCTTCATACTAGGAAAGAACCATTTCAAAATGAGTATATCTATCTCATAGGTACAATTTTTGACCTTGGTACTGAACTGTTATGCTACTCTTATCCGGTGAGCAGCTACCCTTAGATCGGCCTCTTCTCTTTAACCAAGTTAAGGGACTCCAGCAAGAGTTCCTTATTCATCTTAGGATCATAATGTAGTCTTTAGTGAGAGGGGACTTCAGATTCAATCGGTATCATGGTCTCGCTTTTGTAGGTCAAATAAATTGGAGTATGGCTGGCCATGGACTTGTGAGTTGTCTTATAAGTCCACAATGCAAGTGGTCGCTCATCAAACCTATTGTCATTGGCTCTCTTCAACCTCTTCTTAATGATGGATATGATGATCTTGTTCATCTCCTCCACTTGTCCATTAGCATGCAGATGTGTAACTGTCCAAGAAGCTCTGCTTAATTCGGTATCGGGTACAAAGTCCTTTAAACTTAGCACACTCGAACCGAGTTTCGTTATCAATGATGATCTTTTCTGGAACTCTATATCTACATAAAATGTTTTTCACCATGAATTTGATCAAAGTATTCGATGTTAACATTTCTGCTTTGGCCTATTTTCTAAAGCAATCCTTGTGGGTTACTGTGTAATGGACCTTAAGGCTACTTTAACTCTGGGAGAGGGATGATAGTTTTTATAACTTTTATGAATCTTTTTTAAACTTTGTTTCAATATTGAATAAAATCACAAATTATCGGCACAATTCTATACTAATCAAGTAGTCATGATGTAATCAGAGATAAATATAAAAGCAATAACAAAATGTAAAGTAAGGAAGATGACACTAGGAATTTTATCCTGACTTAGATTAACCAATCCTACATCAAGTCCCATACAATACTGTATAGGTTTCTTTTCAATCGCCTAATTTAACCAGGTGGTAAGAAAACCAGAATACAGTCTTGATTATAAGGCTAAAAGATACACCATCATGTCTCACGAGTCCAGGAAAAACTCTCTTGATTTATCGGGTAATGAGATAACCCATTAGATTTAGACGGGCTACTAAGCACACCCACTTGATTTTATCGAGCAACAAGGACACCAAGTAAAGAAGAGTAGGTTGTTGATTTCAAAATACAAACAGTTATACTTAGGATACAAGATATCCTATAGTTCTTCTAATCGCAGTTTGATCTTTGAGTTTGTAGAGAGAATGCTTCTAAAATAGTAGATAATTTATAGAGAATCAATCTAGTAGGTTATTGACTAATTCTATGTAGTTTTGAAGAATGTAGTCAGTAGTTTTCAAGAAAATTTTCAAGAGAGTAATGAGTAAGAAGAAAGCAAGAAAATTAGTTAGAAAATTCATTTACACTCCCCTTTATATAGTGAATAAATAGATGTATTCATTCGTGAAGAGGTGTGTCCAAAAGATACTTCTCTTCAAAATTTAAAAAATAAACCAACGGTCACTATGTCGATATATCTAAGAGGGATATGTCGACATACCCTTGTAAATCTTGAAAAAATGATTTTCTTTTTAAACTTCTATATTTTCGTAAAATAATTTAAACATAGTTTTTAAATACTTTGAACATATAAAAACTTTCATAAAATATTTTAAAAAATATGTTATGAATTTTAAATAATTTATTTTGATAAAATATCAAAGATCGAAAATTTGTGATAAAGATTAGACTCTATTAGGGACTATAACAGTTTATTCTCATGACTCATACAAAAGCCTTGAGTTATTCAAATCTTTGTGTTTAAACTCATGCGACTTAATTATCTTTGAATCTTGAACTTCATTCTTTATAATTATGTGTCTTCAAGTTAATCATCGGTACCAATGTAATATTCTACAATATATACTATACAGCTTGGCAGAATATTAGTACCTATATTTATATGGTTGTAGTTATCAAATTAATATATGAGGTATTAACAATCTCCACCTTTTTTATAATGACAACCATGTAAATACTTTTGTATATAAAATATAATATAACCAAACCCCACCCCTCGAGTTAAATATCGCCCTCTTAGTATATGCATGTAATATATTTATATTATTCTCCTCCTTTCTCATCAACAAAAATGGGTGAAAAACAAACTCAACCTAAATGTGACATACTAATAAATGTTGGTGTCAAAATCAATATTTAAATTCTAAGCAATTTTTAGAGATTTAAACTATAAACATAATTGTGATTAAATTATGTATAAGACGTATATTTATGGAAATACTAGTCATTTCAAATGCGGTATAGGACATGTATTCAAGATACATATTGGCAATGATTAAATTCTAAATCATATACTAAATATTGAAGACATTGAATAAATAACAAGGTAAGACAAACTTTATTATCTATTCCAAAATATAAATCAAACTTTTATACAATCCAAACATATAAGCACACAATCTTAATCAAACAAAGTCAAATATTATATTCAAACAATCCAAACCTAACTATATTAAGTATTTACAAACCAATTAAATTCAAATATATAAGTTTTAAAATATACACTTACAAGCTCTAAACAAATTGGAATACTAGATTTTTCTTGGAACTTTAACCCATCCTTCAGATCTAAAGATGAATTTGTTTCGATGACGTCCAAATCTTCTTGTTCTGTGTTTGCTTGGGGTTTGAGCATTATGGGTTGTTATCGTGATCATCTTTGATAAGGGAGGAAATTTACCATTGAAGATCATCAAATTATTTCTCTTGTCCCTTAATAATTTGAGTTGATTCCAAATGCCTTTAATTTTTGGAGAATGAAACAGAGAGCATTTTTGAAGGACTGAAGTGTTTGTTCTAAGTTTTCACAAAAGTTTTTGATGTGGAGAGATCCTTTTTTGAAAGAAAATGTTTAGAATGGAAAGGGGTGGAAAGATGGATCAATAATGAGCTTTTTAGAACAAATGGGGTTAAATAGAAATCAAAAGACGAATTAAATAACTGTTACCAATTTCTGAAATTAAAACTTTCTCGAAACGGCTAGTATGTCGACATATCTATTTGGGGTATGTTATGTTCTTTAATTCGCACAACTTATGTTTTTGTTTTATTTAAACTTAATACTATTCTATTTTAATGATTTACAAAGACTAAGATTATATTATTGAATAGTAAAAAGAAAACTTCATTAATTAAAATAGAAATACATGGACATAATAGATACGTGAAAATAGCATGAAAAAACTAGAAAAAATACAACTAAGAGATACAAAGGTAGATAAAAGATCTAAAAAGATGATGATGATGAAGATTTTCCATCAAGCTTTTAATGATCTTTCTGAAGTATTTTTTCACTTTGTTTGAAAGAAAAGTGAACTTTTTACTAAAAGAATGTTTAATCTTATTATGGTTGTTGAGAACTTTTCATGGTTCTTGAGAATCTTTTTGTTGGAATTACGAGATGGTTTGTCAAATATTTCTAGGGAAGTGTCTATTTTCTCATATTCCACTTCTTGTTATTCCTCCTCTTCGATTTCCATACCATCGCTTTCTTCTTCTGCTTGAAGAATCTCTTGCGCTTCTTCCCTCTCGAATCATTCTTTCTTTTTGGAAAGAGATTCAAAGGAATCGAATTCAAGAAGAATGTGCATAAAATAGATGTTGGTTTAGTGGAAAACATTGTGCGGTAAAACGTTTTCACCTCTTAGATCGATACTAAAATAATTGAAAATTTTAGTAAGGTACAGACCATGGCAAAGTGTGTACCCATGCCTAGAGATTATCATTTGAACAAAGTCATTCAAAACACTTGTGCCTAATTTATATCATTGTTGGCGTCAAAATTGGCCATCAACTGCCAACTATGTAAAAGTACTAATATCCAATTAAATCACAGAAATATGAAAAGAAATAAATAAAGAACAAAATTAAAACAAATAAAAAGCAAGTAAAAGGTGAAAAGATTTATGGTGGTTGGGCTAACTCCAGCCTACGTCCTTTCCCAAATAATCTTTTTTATGATACTGAAGTTTGTTTACATTTACAATCTGAAATCCAAGAATAAAATTTCGCAGAGTGTAGCCTAGGTTGAAGATAAAGAGAAGAAAAAAAGAAGACCCTTTTTCTGTCACCATGCCTGCTATATTTATAAGGGAAGATATGCAAGGATCGGGTTAATATTTGTGATCGAAGGTTCCAGAGACCAAGATGAGGCTACCCAAAAATTTCCAGCCCCATTGAGGCCTAAAATAAGGATCGGTACCGATCCCTAATGGTGTGTCCAAAAGGGTTACAATCCCATGAGGGGTGCCTCATGATGTTATCTACATGCTCCCCAAATTTCATACAATTTCGACGTATGGTTTGTAGATATCGAATTTTTAATGAAGAAGTGTTGCTTGAATTCTGATTTCTACCGATCCCACTAGAGGGATACGTACCGATCCCTCCAATCTCTTCAAATGCCATGCGATCCCTAGGGGAACTTCTTTATGTTCTATTATGCTTAGCCTCTATGTTTCATGCCAAATAGATTAGTAAAACTCGAGTTATTGATCAATCTTTGTTGAAATATGTTGTGAAGGCGGATTATAGTCGATCCTTATGGTGGGATAGGTACCAACCCCTCCAACTTGCTCCAAATAAGATGCGATCCCTATGGGGTGTTCCACATGTTGTAATTTTTTTGTCCTCTAAGTTTCATGGTAATTGAATGTATAAATGTTGAGATATTGATCGATCTTTGCTATAAAGTTAGGTTTAGCCGATCCTAAGTGGGAAGAGGGTCAATCCCTCTTTCTCCATCCTTTTGATTTGCAATCCCTAGGATAGGCTCCCTAGGGTTCTGACATCTTGCTCACAAAATTTAATATGCATTGAACTTATGAATTTTGAGATATTAATTGTTTTTCATTGAATTGTACTTGTTTGGCTAAAATATGGCAATCCCTTTTTTACCGATCCCTTTTTATACGATCCATTCTTAGGTAAAGTAATTTGCCCATAACTTGCGCATACAAACTTCAAACGACTTGAGATTTGAAATGTAGCCTCATGGAGCCTTCCTTGTTACTTTATATCGGTCTCACCTAGTGTGGGACAAAAATTGAGGACATGTACCAATCCCCTAGGGGAAGGAATAGGCATCGATCGCATGCTTGGGCGAGGCACTAATCCGTACTTAGAATATTCTGGAGATTCTATCTTTTAGTATTGGTTGATCGTTTTATCCGAATCTGCATCCATCCAAAGCCAAATCCACTACTGGTCAAAAGTGATATCGAAATTCGTGACCTCTCCGGGTTGTTGTCCTAATCCAAATCCTCGACCTCACCAGATCCTTGCCGATCAAAATATGTACTCAACGACCCGAGTAGGCCAATCCATCGTATTCGAGTGAAGCGACCTACCCCTTGCCAAGCATATTCCATATCTGATGACCTTGATCTCTCCGAATCCTTGCTAGCACATTCCATACTCGACGACCTAAGTAGATTGATTCATCGCGTTCAAGTGTAGTGACTTACCCCTTGCAAAGCATAATACATACCTGAAAACATTGGTCTCTCCGGTTCCTTGTCGAGCGTAATCCATCCTCGATGACTTGAGTAGGCCCATCCATCACGTTTGAGCGAAGCGACCTACCTCTTGTTAGACATAGTCCACACCCGATGACTGAGTTGGGTTTTATTCTTCGGCCTCGACACCCAGTTGAAGATTACTCCATGATGCACTAGTCCGTTTCATCATGTTTGGCCGATGAAAAGACCCATTCCTTACGATTGTTATTACATCTCTCCGTACAGGACCATAATTGTGACCTATGTTATCTATTACATTGACACAAATTTAACCATTGCCAAGTCAATTTACCAAAATATAAAAAAAGAGTCCATACAACCAATAACTAGAGTTCAAATAAAAACTAGAAAACAAGGTTTCGAAGCAAACAAGATGGAAAAAAAATTTCACAAACCCAAGCACAATGGTTTATCATCATCTCGGAGCATGCCAAGGAACCGTCCTCGATCCAGTACATGTGAAAGTGACTTAGCCATCCTACTGTGGAGTTTGTTACTTATTCCATGCCATCTTGGTCAATTGATGATAAGTTTATGATGATGCCTTGATCCAATGCCATTTTCATTCGAGGTGGACGATGGCTTCTCCTTTTCCACCGCCGCAGCCCGAGTCCTTACATATTGTTGTAACTAACAATTCCTTACGTATTCCTCAATGATATCCTTCAAATGCTTGCAGTTATTTGTATTGTTCCCATCCGGCTAATGAAATAGGCAGATCTTTCCTGGTCCGTTCGTGTTCGAAGGGTTCACTCCTTGCCTGCCTTCGATACGAAAGGCGTCCTTAAGTATCCAGATATATCTGTTCTACGATTTCATTCAATACCGAGTAAGAAGGGAATTTAGGTCCCCTGCTCTATCGCTTCGATCCATCGAAGCTATTATCAATGTTCTGTTTACCCTTGTCCTTCACTGAGATTTCACCAGGCGATTCTCCACCCCGTACCTTATTAACTTTCATTGCCTCTTTATCAGCTTCCACATCTTCTTGTCATAGGAACCTTTCTGCTTCATGATTGAATTCCCCAAGATCCATTGGTGGGTCCTGTATCAGTGATATCTTAAAATCTGAATTATATGGAACTCCTGACACTACCGCCATCAAAACCATCAATGGATCCGGTTGATCCACCGAAACAACTGCAGCATTGAACCTGGTTAAGAAATTCTTGAACGATTCTCCTGCTCACTGCTTTACTGATATTAATGTCATCACATTCGTGGGACTTGTAAGTGAACCTAAAACTGCTTCATAAATCTTTCAACCAATTCCATCAATGTGTTAATAGAACTGTTCTTAACTATCTGAACCATAGCGCAACTACATCCGTTAAGTATAAGGGGAAGCATCGTGCCAGGAATTCTTCCGAAGCCTCCAGTACTTCTATATGCCATATATACCTCATCATATACAAAATTGGATCCGACTTTCTATCATAAGCTTCCAATGTTGGTAGTCTGAATTCTGGTGGATTCCTAGCATTTCTAATATTATGAATGAATGGACTTCCATTTCATTCTCAAGATCTCTGTTCACTAATCCTTCACACATAGCTCGCTTGATCATCTCTTCAAACCTATTATTGTCTTCCAGTGGTTGTCCCATATCATCATGTCCAAGCTGCCCCTCGAGTCTACGTAGGAATTCAGAACGTATTCCCCTGGATGAACATCCAAATTATGATTCGCACCAAGCTCCATGGGATTGACTGCAGATCCTCCAGCATCACGATTGATCAGATCCATAGGCATGCTTCCATGTCTTTGAGGATCGGTGCCAATCCCTCTGGAGGAATCGGTGCTGATCCCTCTAAGATGTCCGGGACTACCCCTTGTTTTCTGTTCCACTCCTTTCTCCAATAGCTCCATCTCCATGCCCTCGATTCTGATTTCTAACGAATCTTGCCGCCTCAATTCCTTGATCCATAGCTCCAGTAGTCCCTATCGTTCCAACTCCTTGGTTTTTCATTCTAGCAGCTCCTATGGCTCCATCCTTTCCACTTTGTCGGAGTAGATTCAACGTCGTCTCCTCATGTCTTTTCAACATTCATTCCTGCATAGCATCCATTCATCGTTCCTATTTCATCTCTGGTAATGTAGATAGATGTTTGATTAGCTCCAACTCCAGAGGAAGCCTCATGACTCCCTTCATGATGGTTCCTATCTGTTACTTGTCTCCCTGTTCATTGTCTCACCATTGGTCCAAATGCAAGCTGTCTAATTGATTCCAGATTTGAAATCCAACTTTGTGGAGGCTAGCTTTCTCAGTGAAAACACCAAAATGTTGGCATCAAAATTGTCACCAACACCCAATTATGTAAAAGTATCAATGTCCAATCCAATCATAGAAATATGAAGAGAAATAAATGAAGTACAAAATTAAAACAATCAGAAAGCAAGTAAAAAGAGACAAGATTTATAGTGGTTTGGCTAACTTCGGCCTATGTCCACCCCCAAATAATCCTTTTTATTATACTTTCCAAGAATAAAATTGGTAGAGTCTAGCCTAAGTTGAAGATAAAGAGCCAGAAAGGAGATCCTTTTATTGATGCCATACCTGCTATATTTATAAGGGAATATGTGCACGGATCGGGCTGAAATTTTGACAGAACGTTCGAGAGACCAAGAAGAGGCCACCCAAAAATTTCCATGCCCATTGGGGCACACAATTGGGATTGGTACGGATCCCTATTAGTGTATCCAAATGGGTTGCGATCCCTATAAGGGGCGCCCCATGGTGTTACATACTTTCTCCCTAAATTTCCTACAATCCGACGTATAGTTTGTGAGTTATCCCATATTCGGTAAAATAGCGTTGCTTGAATTCTGATTTCTACCGATCCCTTTAGAGGGATAGGTACCAATCCCTTCAATCTCGTCCAAATGCCATGTGATCCCTAAGGGATCTTCTCCATGTTGCATTACACTTAGCCTCTAAGTTTCACGTCGATTAGATATGTAGAACTCAAGTTATCGATCAATCTTTGCTACAATATGCTATGAAGGCTGATTATAGCCGATCCCTATAGAGGGGTAGGTATCGATCCCTCCAACTTGCTCCAAATGATATGTGATCCCTATGTGGTGTCCATATATTGTAATTAGCTTGTTCTCCAAGTTTTAAGTCAATCGGATCTGTAGATGTTGATATATTGATCGATCTTTGCTGTAAAGTTGGGTTTAGCCAATCCCTAAGCAGGAGAGTGTCGATCGCTCTTCCTTCATTCTTTTTTATGTGTGGTCCCTAGGGTAGGCTCCCTAGGGTTCCAACTTCTTGCTCCCAAAATTTCATATGCATTGGACTTATGAATTTTGAGATAATAGTTATTGTCCACTAAGTTGTACTTGCTTGACCGAAATATGTCGATCCCTTTTCCACTGATCCCTTTTTATACGATCCCTTTCTTAGGTGAAGTAATTTGCCTATAACATGCACATACAAAGTCCAAATGACTTGATATTTGAAATGTAGCCTCGTGGACCCTTCCTTGTCACTTTATATCCGTCTCACTGATTTTGGGACAAAAATTGAAGACATATACCGATCCCCTAGTGGAAGGGATAGGCACCAATCCCCTACCTAGGCAAGGCACTAATCTGTACTTAGAATATTCTAAAGATCCTATATTTTGGTGGTGGTTGATTGTCACTTCATATCATTGCCTGCACTTGATTTTTGGACCTTGCAATCATTGCTCTTAATTATTGGCCTTGCTAATCGTGAAGTCTGTTAGGCTAAACCGCCTGTCTACTGCCTTGGCAAAAGGTGGATTAACATATTGCCCTCCAAAACATGTCTTGTGATAAAAAGGCATGTTTTCAATTGCCATAAATCCAAAATCTGAAATCCATAACCTATTGATAGCCATATTTTCCAATCCAGAATCTAATACAAATCCACAGTCTCTCTGGATTGTTTTATTTGAATCTGTATCCATCCAAAGCCAAATCTATTGCTATACAAAACTAATATCCAAATCCATGACCTCTCCAGGTTATAATCCTAATCTAAATCCTCGATCTCATTGGATCCTTGCCGAGCACAATCCGTACTCAACGACCTGACTAGACTGATCCATCTCCTTCTTGCGAAGCGACCTACCCCTTGGCAGGCATAGTCTATACATGATGACCTTGATCTTTCCGTACCCTTGCCGATCAAAATACATATTCGATGACCTAAGTAAGTCGATCCATCGTGTTCGAGCGAAACGACCTACCGCTTGCCAGGTATAGTCCATACCTGATGACCTTTATCTCTCTAGATCCTGAGCACAATCCATACTAAACGACCTGAGTAGGTCGACCCCTCTCGTTCGAGCGAAGCGACCTACCCTTGCCAGGCATAGTCCATACCTGACGACCAAGTTGGGTTTTATTCTTCGTCCTTGACACCTAGTTGAGGACTTAATCCATGATGCATGAGTCCATTTCATCGTGTTCACCTGATAAAAAAGGCCCATTCCTTACAATTGTTATCCTATCTCTCTAGATAGGACCACAATTGTGACTAATTCTATCTATTACATTGATCCAAATTTAAGCATTCCTAAGTCCATTTTCCAAGTAATAAAACAAGGGTCCATACCACCAATAACCAGAGTTCAAATTAAAACTAGAAAAACAAGAGTTCGAAGCAAACAAGGAGGAAAAAACAAATTTCACAAACCTGAGCACAGCAGTTTATCATCATCTTGGTGCATGCCTATGGACCGTCCTTGATCCCCATACATGTGTCAATAACTTAGCCGACCTACTATGGAGTTTCTTACTTACTCCATGCCATCCCGATCAATTGATGAAAAGTTGATGATGATGATGCCTTGATCCAGTGCCATTTTCATTCGAGGTGGACGGTGGCTTCTCCTTTTCCACCGCCGCAACCCGAGTCCTTACGTATTGTTGCAACTGACCATTCCTCATGTATTCCTCAATGATATCCTTCAAATGCCTACAGCCATATGTGTTGTGTCTATCTATCTCATGGAATAGGCAGCGCTTTCTTTATGTACATTCACGTTCGAAGGGTTCCTTCCTTTCCGTCTTCGATACAGAAGGCATCCTCAAATCAAGATATATCCGTTTTAGGGTTTCATTTAATTCTGGATAAGAAGAGAATTTGGGTTTCTCCCTCCGTCGCTTCGATCCATCGAAGCTTTTATCCATGTTTCGTTTACCCTTGTCCTTCCACGAGCTTTCACCAAACGATTCTCTACCCTGTACCGTATTAACTTCCAAACCTCTTATCAGCTTTTGCATCTTCTTGTCATAGAAACCTTTCTGCATCATGGTATAATTCCCCAAGGTCCATCAGTGGAACCCATATGAGTGATATCTTAAAATTTAAATTATCTACAACACCTGGCACTACCGCCATCAAAACCATTGATGGATCCAGTTGAACGACTGCCTCAATGAACCTGGTTAAGAAATTCTTGAGTTATTCGCCTACCCACTGCTTTACTGATGCTAATGTCATTATATTCTTGGGTCTCGTAATGTGAACCCAAAACTACTTCATAAATCTTTTGACTAATTCCTTCCATATGCTAATAAAATAGCTCTCCAACTATCTGAACCATGGCGCATCTGCATCCATTAAGTACAGAAGGAAACATCGTGCTAGGACTTATTCCGAAGCCCTCTGTACTATTATTGCCATATATACCTCATCATATGCATAGTTGGGTCCAACGTTCCATCGTAAGCTTCCAGTATTGGTAGTTTGAATTCTAGTGGATTCCTAGCATTCCTGATATTAGGAGCAAATGGAATTCTATTTACATCCTCCAGACCTTTGTTCACTAATCCTTCACGCATAACTCGCCTAATCATCCCTGCAAACCTGTCATTATCTTCCAGTGATGGTCTCCTATCATCATGTCCAAGCCGCCCCCTCGAGTCTACGAGGGAATTCTGAAACGTATTCCTTTGTATGAACATCCAAATTCCAATTTGCACCAAGTTCCATGGGATTGAACATAAATCCTCCGGCATCACGATCGACCAGACCTAGGGGTATGCCTCCATGTCTATGGGGATTAGTGTCGATCCCTCTAAGATGGTCGAGACTGCCTGCTGCTTCTCTATTCCACTCCTTTTTCTAATAGCTCCATCTCTATGCTCTCGATTCTGATTTCTAAGGAATCTTGCTGCCTCAACTCCTTTATCCATAGCTTTAGTAGCCCTTACCGTTCCTACTTCTTGGTTTTGCATTCTAGCAGCTCCTTTGGTTTCAGCCTGTCCAATCAATCAGAGTAGATTCTGCATCATCCCCTCTTATCCTTTCAACATCCATTCCTGCATAACATCCATAATTGTCCCATTTCATCTCTGGTGATGTAGGTAAATGTTTGATTAGCTCTAGCTCCCGAGGAAGCCTTATGACTCCCTTCATGATGGTTTCTATCTGTTACATGTCTCCTTGTTGATTGTTTCACTATTGCCCTAAATCCAAGATCTCTAATTGATTCCAAATCTGAACTCCAAATCCACGAGTGCTAGCTTTCTCGGTGAAGGTACCAAAATGTTGGCATCAAAATTGGCCACCAACACCCAGTTATGTAAAAGTAACAATGTCCAATCCAATCATATAGATATGAAGAGAAATAAATGAAGAACAAAATTAAAATAATCAGAAAGCAATTAAAAGGAGACAAGATTTACAGTGGTCAGATAAATTCGGCCTACGGCTACTCTCAAACAATCCTTTTTATTATACTAAAGTTTGTTTACAGCTATAATCTGAAATCCAAGAATAAAATTGGTAGAGTGTAGCCTAAGTTGAAGATAAGGAGAACCAAAAATATGATCCTTTTTTTGTCGCCTTGCCCGATATATTTGTAAGGGAAGATGTGCATGGAGCGGGGGTGAAATTTTGACAGAAGGTTCGGGAGACCAAGACGAGGCTACCAAAAAATTTCCAGGCCTATTGGCGCCTAAATTAGGAGCGGTACCGATCCCTATTAGTTTTTCCAAATGGGTTGCAATCCCTACAGAGGAGTGCCCCATGATGTTAGCTACTTGCTCTCCAAATTTTGTGCAATTCTGATATATGATTTATGAGATATCGCATTTTTCATCAAGTATTGTTGCTTGAATTCTGATATCTTCCGATCCCTCTAGAGGATAGATATCAATCCCTCCAATCTCTTCCAAATGACATGCGATCCCTATGGAGCTTCTCCATGTTTTATTATGCTTAGTCTCTAATATCACACCAATTGGATTAGTAGAACTTGAGTTATTGATTAATTTTTGTTGCAATATGTTGTAAAGCCTGATTATAGCCGATCCCTATAGAGGGATAGGTACCAATCCCTCTAACTTGATCCAAATGAATGAGATCCTTAGGGGGTGTTCCACATGTTGTAACTAGCTTGTCCTCCAAGTTTCATGCCAATTCGATGTGTAAATGTTGAGATGTTGATCCATCTTTGCTATAAAGTTGGGTTTAGCCGATCCCTAAGAGGGTCGATCCGTCTTTCTTCATCCTTTTGATGTGTGATCCCTAGGGTAGGCTCCCTAGGGTCCCAACATCTTACTCATAAAATTTCATATGAATTGGACTTATTGATTTTGATATATTAATTGTATTCCATTGAGTTGTACTTGCTTGGCTGAAATATGCCGATCCCTTTTTTATCGATCCCTTTCTTAGATGAAGTAATTTTCTTATAGCTTGTGCATACAAATTCCAAATGACTTGAGATTTGAAATGTAGACTCATGGAGCCTTCCTTGTCACTTTATACCGGTCTCACCTTATTTTGAACAAAAATTGAGGACATGTACCGATTCCCTAGGAGAAGGGATAAGCATCGATCCCCTATCTAGGCAAGGCACTAATCTGTACTTAGAATATTCTGAAGATTCTTTCTTTTACAATCGATGATCATCACTTCATATCATTGCCTGCACTTGATTTCTACACCCCACGATCATCGTTCTTGACTAATGTCCTTGATAATCGTGAAGTCTTCTGGGTTGAAACCGCTGGTCTACTGCCTTGGCAAAAAGTGGTTAACGATTGTTTTTTCAAAAAATTGCAAAAAAAAAGTTTTGAAAACTTTTTGGGTCGAGATATTGTAATTCCCCATTCTCGATGTACTATTTTTTTGTAAAATAAGACTCACTGGTTTTGCTTTAGGCCTAAGATTTTTGCCTTTAAAACCATGCTCTTCATCGTTAGAAAATAAATCATGCATAACTTCTCTATTACCACAACTAATTTCAAAAGTGGAGAGGTAATTTCCACTACTTATAAAACTAAAATTTCACAAATAACACAGTTTAAAACAATAATGGTATATTTTACACTATTCTGAATTTGACGTTCTTCCCTTTGAAATTTTTTTCCATTCAGAATTGGCATAAAAAGTTTTAAGTAAATCGGGATAGCAATCAAAATCATTTTGAGCTAAATCGGATAAACCAAAAATACCATTTTAAAAGCAAGATCTTTTAGACCATAAGAGGATTATTCATTAAAATTTGCAGACCTTCCTGAAATAGTTTTCCATAAGTAACATAGTCAATATAAGTTTGCATGGACTCTTGATCATGTGAAGTTGATTTTTGATTTTTTTTTTTTAGTAAACCTAATGGCTTTGGATGAGGAAGGTTGGTTTGAGGAAGAAATTTTTGACTAATTTTAAAGGTAGGAAAGTGAAGAATGATTTTAAATTTTGAAATAAAGTGTGAGTGAATAAAGAGATAGGAATGAGTTAATTAATAGAGAGTAAATTGACATTTTTCAGTTGAAAAGACGTCTTTTTAGTTTTTGAAATTAATAAAAAAGTGAGAAATTCAAAAGTTTAAATTTGAAATGATTCTCTAATTTTTTTTGCTAGTATGTCGACACACCCATGTGACACATGTCGATATATGGGCCGAAAATATCAAAATTGGACAAAAGCAATAAATTCCTATATATACATATATAAACTCATCGTTATTATTAATCTATATTTATTTCTAAATTAAATAATTCCAAATAAATGAAATAAAAGGTAAATATAAAATGTACCCATTTTGATGTTTCCTTTGTCTTTTTTGATTAATCTTCCATCACTGTGAAACACATGTTGATACTTTTCGTATCTGGTTTGTTGTCGCTTGATGCGTTAGCAGAATTATCAGTGTAAGCCCTCTTTCTCTTTTTGGATGAATCAATGATAGGCGTGATGTTTGATTTCCTCAGATACAGACAGTCTCTTTATAGATGAGCAGGTTCATCACAGTTGTAACATTTAATCACAATCTCATTTCTATAATTTTTGTTTTCAGGTCAATGGAAGTTATTCATCTTTCCATACTTTAGGCATTTTCTCAAATTTCTAGTTATAAGAGCAATGTCCTCATCATTATCATCCTCATCTAAATCTTGATCGTCATTACAACATCGAATGTAATTTATTTATTTTTTATTGCCTTGTTTTCCTTTATACCCTACAACTATGCTTTATAGGACATTAGATTACTAATTAACTCTTCAATTTTCAATATACTAATATCATTGGCTTCCTTTATTGCTAATGTCTTTTGATCCCATTCTGAAGACAGTGAATTAAGAATTTTTCTAACTAGATCTTCTTTTGAATTTTTTATAGAAATAGTGATATTAATGAATGAACTATATCTTGAAATCTAGAATACATATCAAAAATAGACTCGTTTGGTTTCATTTTAAACAGTTGAAACTGGTTAGCTAGCATGAAATTTTTTATCGATTTCACTTTACTAATTCTCTCATGTATAACTTGCAGTGCTCTTCGAATTCATATGCAGACTTGGAAATAAAAGCTTTATTAAGTTCGTTTTTATCTAATGAACAAAATAAAATATTCATGGTCTTAGAATTATTAAGTTCTTTTGTCTTTTTGTCTAGCGCCCATGTTGGGTATTCGATTTGGGGTCCAATGAACTCATTTCGTTTAATGTTCCAAATATCTAAACCATTAGACTGTAAATAAATCTTTGTTCTACATGACCAATCGGTGTAATTATTACCATTAAATAGTGGGGGTCTCGCAATTGATTTTCCTTCAACAAAAGTGTTAAAAAGTGAACCACCGGTATTACTAGCCATTTATACTTTTCAAAAATCAAATTATGAAATTTTGAAAACCTAATGTTCTAATACCAAATGTGAGTTACGGTGTAATGGATCTTTGACTGCTTTAACACTATATGGAGGGTGAATAGTGTTTATAATGTTTATGAATCCTTTTACTTTGTTTCAAGATTTAAATCAAAACACAAATTATCAATACAGATGTATGCTAATAAAGCAGTCATAGATGTAATCATAGATAAATACAAAAGTAATAACAAAAATTAAATAAGAGAGATGACACAAGAAATTTTATACTGTTTAGGATTAACCAATCGTACATTCATTCTGATACAATATTGTACCGGTCTCTTTTTAATCGCATACTTTAACCAGATAGTGAGCTAACCAGAATACAGTCTTGATTAGAAGGCTACGAGATAATCTTCTATATCACAAGTCTAGGGAAAACACTCTTAATTTTTTCGGGCAACAATATCACATATCAGATTTAGACGGGCTACTATCACACCCATTTGTTTTAAAGGACAACAAAAATACCCAAAGAAATAAGAGTAGAGTTATTGATTTTCAAATACAAATGGTTGTTCTTGGGATACAAGATATCCTATAGCCCTTTTGATAGTGGTTTGATCTATGAGTTTGTAGAGATAATGCTTCCAAAACAGTAGATAATTTGTAGAGAATCAATCTAGTAGAGTATGGATTGATTCTATGTAGTTTTGAAGAATGTAGTAAGTAGTTTTCAAGAAATATTTCAAGAGATTAAGGAGTAAGAAGAAAGGATAAATTTTTTTTAGAAAATTCATTTACAGTCCCCTTTATATAATGAATGAATGTATCCATTCATGAAGAGGTGTATCCATAAAATACTTCTTCTCAAAATTTAAAAAACTAACCAATAGTCACCATGTCGACAAATCTAGGGGGGATATATCGACATACCCTTTTAAATTTTGAAAAAATGATTTTCTTTTGAACTTCTATATTTTTGTAAAAAAAATCTAAACATGGTTTTTAAATACTTTGAATAAATAAAAGTATTTACAAAATATTTGTAGAAATATATTTTGAATTTTAATAATTTATTATGATAAAATATCAAAGATTAGAATTTTGTAATGAAGATCAGAATCTACAATCAGGAACCTTAATGGTTTATTCTAATGACTCATACTAAAGTCTTGAGCTCTTCCAACCTTTTGTCTTTAACTCATGAGTCTTGATCATCTTTGAATCTTGAACTTTAGTCTTTATACTGATCAGTCTTTAAGTTAAATCATCTATACCTATATATTATGCTACAGTAGATACTTTACAACTTAGCAAAACAATAGTGTCTACATTTATATGGTTATTGTCATCAAAATTAAAATATAAGGTATTAACAACCTCTCCTTTTCGGTGATGACAACCATGTAAATATTTTTGTATATAAAATATAATATAACTCCCCCTTATTATATTATATTTATATTCCCCCACCTTTGTCATCAACAAAAATGGGTGAAAAATAAAATCCCCCTAGATGTGATATACTAATAAATGATAGAGTCAAAATCAATATTGAATTCTAAGAAATTTTTAGAGATTTAAACTATAAACATTGTTGTGATTAAATTGTATACAAGACATATATTTATGAAAGTACTAGACATGTGGTAAAGGACATATATTTAGTAATAATGAAATTCTAAACCATATACTAAATATTGAAGAAATTAAATAAATACATAAGACAAGACACATTTTATTAATTATTCCAAAATATAAATCAAACTTTTATACAGTCCAAACTTATATGCACACAATCCTAATCAAACCAAGTTAAACATTATATACAAACAATCCAAACCTAACTATGTTAAGTATTTACGAACTAATTAAATTCAAATATATAAGTTTTAAAATGTACACTTACAAACTCTAGACAAATTGGAACACTAGATCTTTCTTGGAACTTCAACCAATCCTTCAGATCTAAAGACTGAATTGTTTTGATGACATCCCAATCTTCTTATTCCATGTTGCTTAAGTTTGAGCATTCTAGGTTGTTGTTTTGATAAGGAAGGAAATTAACCATCAAAGATAATCCATGTGTTTCTCTTGTTCCTTACTCATTTTCATTTGACATAATTCCAAATGTCGTTGATTTTAGAGAATGAAACATAGAGCATTTTTGAAGGATTGAAATGTTCCTTCTAAGTTTTCACAAAGATTTTGATGTGGAGAACTCATTTTTATGAAAGGAAATGTTTTGAATGAAAAGGGATGAAAAGATGAATCACTTGATATTTTTTGTCGGTTAATATAACTAAGATCAATGGAGAATATTGAAGTGACGATATTACAAAGTTTCATGACTTGAGTGTCCTGTTAAACTTCAGTATGGACACTCCATTTTAATATAGTTAAATCGTGGCACGACATCCATCGAACGAGTATTATTGGGTCTAAGTGGAAGTACTGAAAGTGAAACAGTATTTAATACAGAATTCATCTCTTTAGTTATATGAGGTTAGTATCATGGTCAATTGTAGTCAACTCAAAGTCAAAGTATCTAACCAGAGTAGTTCGTTTAATAATTGTTATTATTGAACCAAGGATTTTATGTTTGAATTATACAAGCTGAATATGGACGATATTGGAATTTTGATAAAAACCAAATTTAACAAGTCATAATGTAATAGTTTTGATGAAGAGAAATGGTATAAATAATCATTACTATCGAGACCCGCTTGAAATAGTTAAATTGGATTTTGCTAAAATTTGTGAGTAATAAATTTGGCAAAACTGTCACACCACTGGTTTTGGTGATGTGTGAACGTTAATATTCGAATTGTTCGATATTAATCGCTGGGAGAATTTACACCTTAGAGTCGCACAACTGAAATATTGAATACTCCAAAATACCACATGATTTAATTAAATTATAATTATTATAAATTAATTAAACTAATTAATATTTGTGAAATATTAAATATAAAATTTTATTTGATTTATTTAAATGAGTATTTGATAAAGTGTGTACATAACTGTTATATATGTACATATCAATATATTATATCGCTAAACATTTAAATTGGATTTAGAATGTATAAATATTAATTAGATATGGAAATGTATATGCGTCCAAGAGCCCATTTCTTTGGGTAACCATACACGGAGGGAGGTCGAGATATTTGTTGGAAATAAACGGTTTGACTTGGTGAGGAGAAAAACAAAGGAGATCAAGAACTCCTTTTTTTAGCCTTTCCTATTGCCTATTTAAACCAACCATCCCATTCATTTGCAGTTGACTTTTGATCCTTCTTTATCTAGTTTTGGCCACAAGTAATTGATCTTCCCCATCTTTGTTTCCAAAAAAATTAAATGAAGTCAAAATCTATTTCAGAAGGTGTGGTAGTGCTTTTCTAGAATAGTACAGATTCGATCTAAGGAGTTACTGGATTCAACATTTAAGGTGCACAATTAAGGCCATAGTATTAGTAACTTGTAACATATTTTCTATTATACATTTATTTATTTATTTTAATTTACGTGTAGATTAGATCAAAGTTTTATCATGAATTTTTATATTTGTCTGTTTTTCGATTATGTACATATACACATGCACTTAAATTGAATTAAAAAAATATATGCACACACACACACATCTCTCTGTGTGTGTAGTATAATTATGAAAAAAAATTGGCCATTTAAAAATTATTACGAAGTTAAAATGTTTTGAAAACAATTTTGAAACTAAAATTTGAATTTATAATTAGTGTGTAAATATATAATATGTAGATAAATTTATTAATTTATACACACACACATATATTTAAAAAAGGTATGTATATATATATTATTGAATCCAAAATAGAATAATAATTGGAAATGCATTAAATCTTTTATATGATTATGTATTAAAAACAATTTTTTGCTTCTTTCAATTTCAATCCATATAGAAATAATAATAAATTTTGGATTTTAAATTTGCATAGATTTGTTGATAATAAAAATGTTTTTGGTAAAAAGGGTTTGGCTAGAAAAAAATATAAGTTTTAACATATTTTATTTATATTTACTAATTAATATTTAATAAATAATTTTTAAAAATATCCACATTTGAAATTTGGATTTTAAATTTGAAATAGATTTTTATTCTATATCTAGATCTGTTTTTAAATTTAAATCTATCTTAAGATATTTTATATATTGATTTGAATTATTTTGAATTGGTTAATATTGCTTAAACAAATTTTGGTAAATGTATAATTGTTTATGTGTGTGTGTGTGCATGCGCGTGCGTGCGTGCGTGTCTATATGTGTGTGTGTATATATAATAAACTAATTATGGATAACAAATAGGTATATAAAGAGGCAAATGTGTCTATTGCAGTGTAAATCCTAGCATTTATATATGTATATGTATATATATATATATATATATATATATATATATATATATATATATATATGCAAAGCAAGCAGCGTTGAACTGGGCCTTTTCCAGATTTATTAAACATTGAAAAAGGGGAAAAAATAGGCTAATTCCTCCAAAAGTGACAAAGGCAAACAAAAAGGAGACAAAAAGGAAAAAAGCACAAAACATTAAAACACACAACAACACAATCAAGCACTGCAAAACGAAATTGCCTCAGCATCATGCTGAGTAAGCCATGCAATACTGGACTAAATCATACTCGATTATACATAAGGTTACAAATCACCTTTGCACGGATACTTTTCTTTTCAATAACCCTTAAATTCCTTTCCTTCCAAACTTCATCGAGCGCCACTTTCAAACAAAGTAATAGATGAAGGTATTTTTCATTTTTTCCAACAAGTTGCCTTAAAAATCCTATTCCACTCATCAAAAGAAAATCTCAAAGGAGGAGGAAAGCTTCCCTTATCAAGTACAACAGCACAAATAGAGAAAGTATATGCACAATTGAAAAATAAATTAACATTGTCCTCTATGTGGTTATCAAAGAAAACACACATGTTGTCAATAGTAAGCTTTCTTGAACTTAACTTTGGTTTAGTCATTAAAGCATTTCTAAGGAAATTTAATTTTTGAGAGTAGTGATTGTTCCAGACTCTATGATGCCATCAGAACACCGGGAGGTTACTACATCCGAAAAAAGCAGAATAAATAGTGGAGATAGAATGAGGAACAAACTTTTCAGACCAAGGATAACCTGCCTCCCCAACCCGGATAACTGTTGGACTCTCACATTACTAATATAAGGCAAACAGATGCCTATCTTGCAAATAATCATTTACTTTGGCAGACAAAGAAATACCAGTTTACCTTATCTCAGTATGAGTTAAAGTGTTGCATAATAATAAGCCAGTTGCTACCCAAGGATCATACCAGAATTTTATATCATTGAGAGTGGAGACTTCACATCTAACATGCTTCAGCATAGACTCCCTGAGTTGAAGGATTGATCTCTAATATATACATATATATTTAACTATGCACACATTTATACCTTGCGCGTACACTTTACATGTGTATGTGTATTTGACACACATATATTTTATGTACTATATATATTAAAATAAAAGCTATATATAAATTAAATAAATAAAACTAAGATTTTATTTAAAATTATTTAGATTAGATCTAAATTAGTTCGGACTTCACAGCCCCAAAAAAAATCTAAAACGGAAACTTTTCAAAAATTCACCAATTTAATCCGCTGCATGCTAGCCCAATTCCTTCAATGTATTCATTTTTTAGACTCATGCATATTTCTTATTTAAATTCGGTTGTGCGGTTTTCCATTTTTTCCTTATTGTTTTAGATTTTTAATTCACCAACGATCCACTACATTTAACACTTGCAATTGGTTGCATGCATATTTTGACAGTGTTTGTAAATAATTTTAGGCATTAAAAATAATTGTGTGTTTCACTTGGAATCATAATTTAGGTTTAGCAATTTCTTGAGACTTGGGTAGGATTCACCATTTAGGATACGTTAATTTACCCTTAAGTTTGGTTAGAATATAGAAAGTGAGAGCGGTCTGATTGATGATTGTATGTTTCGTATGTATGGATTATTTTCGTAACTACCATTACCTTACCCTAAAACACTGTTTGTTTATGATGACTTTTGTATGGGAAATAAATAAAGTAGGGGTGAGGTAAGAAGAGCACTTATAGGAGGGATTAAGTGTTGGTTAAGACCCAAACGACATACACGATGTTGAATTATAATTAAAACTCAACCTCAATAAATGGAACTACTTTTATTACTAAATTTTCAAATGGATAAATTTTGTTGGAAAAAATAATACTAAATACCTAATTTGAGGGAAACGGTTTTTGGTTGAAGTATCAAGATTTTAAATATTTAAAGTCCCTTGTTAAAGAAGATTTATTTTGCGGATATTTTGACAAAAATTATTTGGTTATGGAGAAATATTTTGAGAAATTATTTTGTTGAAGAAAATATTTCAAGTTGGAAATATTTTTATTAAAGAAATATCTTTTATTAAAATATGCGTGAAACATCTTTATTTAAGAAAGGTACTTTATCCAAAAAGTATCTTTAATTTCAAGAAATTTTTTTGTTTAAAGATGATTTTCGTTGTAACAACTTTTATTGAAGGGTACTCCTTAGTTAAGAATGTTTTGATATGAAAAGAACTCTTTTTGTTAAAGGGTTTTAGTTGAAAAATACCTAATTTGGAAAAAATTGGTTATTTGAGGAAATATTTGAAAATATTTTACAAGGATAGAAATGATTTGATTTAGAGGTAAATAGTTGAAAAGGTAAAATATTTGGTTTGAATAACAAATTTTAGAGCTACTTGTTAAAAGGTATCCATTAAGAAGATATTTTACCAAAAGAATAGTTGAGAACTATGAGACTAGATCGAGCGGCACTAGATATGTGACGATTAGGTGATGTGAGTTTTAAGTGCGTCCAAAATCCTTTATGATCATATAACTTGTGTGCCTATTTTTTGTGGTTTCCGAATGTGTTATAGAGGTGTATAATCATTCCCATCGAGAAGAAGAGTAGGGATATGAGGTTATTATTACCCATTTGACATATGTGATAGTGACATTTTACTTTCCATGTATTTGTTTTGCTCGGTTGAATTGGTTGTGTTGTTCCATTGTTTGTTAAATTATGAGTTATATTATTTGATTGTTTTGTTCCATTGTGTTTTCATTATGGTCTATGAGTTGTTGAGCTAAATTATTCTATTTGCATTATATTATTATTGTTTACTTGTTAATAACAGTTGTTCATTAATTTGTGTTATACATGTTTGAATCAATCCTTTTTCCTATGTTGTATTTCTATCGATTGTTTCTCTTTCTATGGTATGTAAAATTGTTTGCTTGCTTGCTTGCTTGCTTCTAAGTTACCTTGTTGTGATCGTTTGTATTGTGTGCCGGGTTACATTCCTGCAGTTGTTAATAATTTCATAAAGAAATAGTTATCCAATGTTGATTTTTCATAGGATGTACATTAGAGAAACTAGTAAGCTATTAATGGAAATTTAATTTAGTTATAGTGGAATGATGTTGTTTCCTAAGTGGGGGAAGACCATATATCATATGGTTTAAGAGTTTTGGAGATAAAAAGGCATGGTGGATGCCATTAGGGAATCCAAGCGATGGCGGAAGGTTCATTACATCATTTTTAGTGGAGTTTTTACTAACCATGTATTTTGAAATTTACCTTTACAAGTAATTATCGACTTCCATAACTTTTATAAAATTGTTTTTGCTAAACAAATGTTAGTAGATTTTGAAAACATATGATAATATTTTGAAAATAGAACCATTTATAAAATGGTAATGACATTTTTGTGAAGGTTTTGGCTTCAGAAGAACCTGGGAAGCTCTGACTTGAGAATAATAATATTTTGTAAATATTTCGATTTAAATGTGTAATTGGAGCCCTCATCACTAGAAGTGGATGGTAGATCCATCTTTGGTATTTGGGATGAGTGGTCCCTATCATCCAAAAGGAATTATTATAAAAGGATTATGGAATCAGATGCTCGGTGAGATTCAAAGAATGGAACAAAGTGGGATCCAATATGGATGCATATTAAGGGATCGAGGGTAACTATGAGGTTTCGATGTTTGATCATAAAATAGAGGCAAGGTAGTCTATATGTACCCGTGGTAGTCTGCATGAACTCTTATTTTTGGAAGTTTGTGTATATCCAGTCCCTACCCATATGTGTTGGAATGGATTTGAGCATTGTTTAGATGTTATGTTGAGTAGTCATTGACCATTTATAGGGGTTATTTAAGTTATCAAGTTCTTAAGAGCGCTTGGTACTAGATCATCTGTGTGGGTCTGTACTTCTTGACCATCTATGTAGGTCTATACCTCTTGATCGTTTGTCCGGATTCTATGCTTTTTGATCATCAGTGTAGGTCTATAATTTTTGGCCATCTGTGTGTGGTCTATACTTCATGACCATTTGTGTGGGGTCTATACTTCTCCACTGTCTATGTGGCTTCAAGAATCGAGGATTTACATGGTTGTAACATTATTCTGTGGATGTAGCCATGAGTAGGCACATATACTATTTCAGAGGGTGTATATATGGATGGTACACCGATTTTTTGAAGGATGAGACTATGAGGAAGTTTATCAATAGTTTTGAAGATGCACATATTACGATATATGTATAGTTAGCATAGGGATTAACACACATTTTGTTATCCCGCCTTCTGACCAGGCATTATACGGACAAACCCGATGAATCAAACTTCGAAGTTTGGCAAGATGCCTGGAGAAATGACCATGAAGCCCAAAATCTAAAGTGCAACCAAGATCAGAACACATATACCAAATCACAACAATATTTTGAAGGCTCGTCTCCCCGAAGTATGGAGTCAGTACCGACCCGTCCCTTGGGTCGGCACCGACCTATAAAACCTCCTCATAATCTTCCCATCTTCTACCTAACTATCCTGCATGATGTTAGAAACCTATCTCCAATGTTGTTTTGTCAATTCAATGCAACGCTCTATCAATCTCCACGAACTCCTGAATCTGCAACTTCATTCTTCTACAACTCCATTATTTGGACTACGAAACAAGCTATTATTGATGCAAATAACTATGAAATCACAATGCTAACCACTAGACTAGCCGAAGGTTTATTTGACTAATTTAGAGGTCGGGATCAAGCCATAACAGTTGATGACGTGGCACCCGTATTTTATGGAGAACTGGTCTATAACAAGGAGAATGGCCTAGAGCCTACCTCTATAAATAGAAGCATAGGGCTCATTTTTAGAATCTTTTGACTCTAGTTCCACTGTACTCTATATTTCTATAATTCTGAAAATCCTAAAGTCGGAGTTATATTAACCCCTAAGAACTTCTTCCCACAAGTCAAAAGTTAAGCAATAAAATCATTAAGTGAACGTAGGTTGGAGTTTGCTGAACCATTATAAATCTCTCTATGTTCATTTCTTACTTATTTTAAATTTTTTTCTTCACATCTTATTCTCTTCTACTTTCTATTGGGTGTTTGTGCCATTTTTGAATCAAACATTTTGGTGCTTTTATTGTGAAACACTTACTCTTGCTGATTTAAGATTTGGAAAGGGTTCTAAATGGCTAGACAGTCAACTAAAAGGACTGTTGTTGGAGGAAACAACCAGGGGCAACCAAAAGGCGTTCTTAGGATCTAACCCCATCAATCCACATAACCAGGGATAAGGTGGAAATTATGATGAATGGATTATAGGAAAGGATGATGGCTCACCAAGAAGAAATGATGGAGAACTTCTTTAGGAGGATAGGATGGAGGGAACAAATGGGAGTAGCCAGAGTTGCAGCTGATCAGAATCAAGATTGAAAGCTGGAGCATAGGTTACTGGGTTGGAGTAGAATGACCTAGAGCAAACCCTAACCCAAACGTATGGGTTGGTACTGACTCATCCCTAAGGGCCAATACCGACCCCAAAAATTCAGGGGCACTGGTGGTCCTGACCTAAGAAGGAAGGAGGTGGGTCCTGGAAATGATGTAGAGCATTTGCATGCAAATCAGAAAGCGGAAGCACGACCGGAGGAGTATGTTTCAGAATTCCCTTATAGAGTCGGGAGAGGGGTAGGCTGAGAATGCTAACATTAGAATTCCTTTGAACGATGATGACATACTTGCTCAGATGGTGCGATGAGTTATGAGGGGTGGATTGCCTAATCAGAATGTAGGAGATGTGAATAGGAGTCCATTCATTCTGAATATTCGATACACTAGGAATCCGCCCGATTTGATGTTACCAACATTGGAAACGTATGACGGGAAGATGGATCCAATAGTTCATTTAATGAGATATATCTGGCACATGGGAATGTTGGGTGCGTCTGAAGAGGTAATGAGATGGTGTTTCGCTTTATATTTAACAGGTTTGGCAGCACAATGGTTTAGATAACTGGAGAGTGGTTCCATTAGCACATGGACTGAGTTAGTGAATAGATTTGTGAAGCAGTTCTAGGACCATATTTCATGACCCCAAGAATTTGATGACACTTGCAAGTATGAAGTGGAGGGCTGAAGAGACCCTTCGAAGTTCTCTAACAAGATTTAATGCGGTGGCTGCCATGGTGGATAAGCCAGACCCTTCAATGATTTTGGTGGTAGTAGTTTTAGGAATAGCTGCTAAGACGGATTTCAAAATTGCACTGGAACAGGATACTCCGAGGGATCCTGTAGAATTTTATCATGAGGCTGAAAGTTTTTTGGGCCAGGAGGACACTGAAGCCGATTGGGAAAAGGTTAATGCTTTAGATAGCGGAGAATCACTCGGAGCAGGATCTAGCAGGGATAAAGGAAAAGGAAAAATGAATGATAACTTTGACGGATCAAAGCGACAGAGGAGGAAATTGAATTTCTCTTCTTAGACTTAAATGAAAGCCCAGAGTGGATTTATCTGGATGTTAAGGGGCATATCCCATATAAAGAGCCGGTGAGAAGAGAGCCTATGGAGTGCGAAAGGGTATCTGGAATATACTGTCTATTCCATGAGCTAAATGGACATAACACAAATGATTTTAGACACCTATGGGATCTGATCGAGGAACAGATTACAGATAACCGATTATAGAAATATGTAAGGAATCAAACTACGACGGTGGGATAGAAGCAGCCGTCGACTGCAACAAATGAAAATGGTCCTGGCTCAAGGTCAAGAATAGTCATCTCTTGATCAAGATGGCAGGGAATCAGCTTTGGTTCTCACGCTATTTTCCCTTTTTCAATAAACCATGCAATAATATAGTTTAGACACTTACTTGTGTACGGAAACCCAAATGCTCCTTAGGCATGCTCTAAGCTGGATGCTAGACCGTACTACCCGGCGAGGCATTTACCTCAATTTTAGATTTTATGTTTTTCTACTCTTTAAATTTGATTATTGCAATCCACATTGAATGTGATGAATGGAATTAATCGCTTTAGAGTCCCGTCCAGAGAGATAAGGCTGGTGTGCAAGGTGTAAGTCCTCTCGTCGGAGAGCGAGCGGATGGACTTGTACGATATCAATCTCTATAAGCTCCCGACTGGAAAATTGGGACTGGAGTGCAAGAAGTAAGTCCCCTCATCAAAGCTTGAGTGGATGGGCATACTTATCGTTGAGTCCCCTCGTCGAACATCATGCGGGTTGGGCTTGGCAATGATCCGAATAGACCATGGATTTTGATCGCATTAAGTCCCCACCGAAGAGTCGGGACCGAAAGCAGGAGGTAGGTCACTTCGTCGGAGAGCGACTGGATGGGCTACCTTGTCAACGAGTCCCTCGCCGAAGAGCGAGCCAATTGGGCTCAGCAAGGGTCTGAGAAGACCATGGATTTGATTACCAGCCTCGAAGGGCCATTGATTTGACTAACAGTCATGAGAGACCACGATTTGATTATCGGCCTCGAATGACCATGGATTTCGTAACTGCCTGGAAAGACTATGGATTTGATTACCAGCCTCGAATGACCATAATTCAGTTAACGATTAAGACAGATTATAGATTTAGCTATTGGCCTTGAATGGCCATGAAATTAATAAATGATTCGGAGAGATCACATACTAACTTAACTATAAAATGATTCAGAGAGATCGCACGTTGAAAACTGGACATTAAACGATTCAGAGAAATCGTGTGTAAAACTGAATCTGAAACGATCCAGAGAAATCAAATCTTAGAACATATACTGATTTGATATAAGGATTTGAATGCCTTAAAATTAAAATGAAATGGATAAATCTCGGATGAACACGGGACGATTTGATATGTAATAACTCTTAATGAAATCAGAACGATAATGATGTAAATCCTAGATGAACACGGGAGGGAATTGATATGTGATGTAATGACTCCGAACGAAATAGTGTATAGACAATACCTAGGCATAATCTAGATTCTTAGGTTATAATAGTCTGGAACGACCCGTAATTGATAAGAAAATTCGAAGGAACTGGACAATTCACTAAGATTGAAGTAGCCAGAGAGTTTAACTATCGAATATTGACATCACATTTATTCTTGAGCAAAGCACACATTTCATTAGCAAGGCATCCTTTAGGGGGCAAATATTATCATGCCTTTGAAACAAGCAATATACAGACGAACCATCTAAATCAAACTTCAAAGTTATCAAGGTAAGACACCTGGAGAAATGATCATGAAGCTCAAAAACCAAAGTACAATCAACATCACAACACATATACCAAACCGCTATAAAATTCTGAAGGCCAATCTCCCACAAGTATTAAGTCGATACCGACTCGTCCCTAGGGGTCAGCATCGACCTATAAAACCTCCTCACTATCTTCCCATCTTCTATCTCCCTATCCTGCATGATATTAGAAACCTGTTTGCAATGTTATTTTATCAATTGAATGGAACACTCTATCAATCTCCATAAACTCCTGAATCAACAACATTATTCATCTACAACTTCATCATTTGGACTCAGAAACAAGCTATTATTGTTGCAAACAACTATGTAATCATGTAGCAAACCACTAGATAAGCCGAATCAGAGGATTGAAGGCAGCCAATTTGGCTAACAAGGATCAGTACCGACCCCTACCTATGGAGTCGTAACGACCCATAACATTTGATTATGTGGCACCCATATTTTATGGGGAACTAGTCTATGGCAAGAAGAACGGCCTGGAGATCTTTTGTGTGAGATTTTAGGCTCTCCACCTATATAAATAGAGGGGTAGAGCTCATTTTTTAGGATCATTTGGTTCTAATTACACTCTACTCTATATTCTTATACTTATGAAAATCTAAGTGTTGAAGTTATACCGACCGATAAGAACTTCTACCCCTAAGTCAGAAGTTAAGCAATAAAATCATTAAGTGGACGTAGGCATGGGTTTACAGAACCACTATAAATCTCTATATGTTCATTTCTTACTTATTTTAATTTGTTTTCTTCACATTTTATTCTCTTCCACTTTCTATTGGGTGTTTGTGCCATTTTTGGTTCAAACACATGTGTTATCTATTGGTAGGATAGTGTGCTGATGATACCATGACACTTTGAGTATATGCGTTTATTTTGATAAGCTATTCTTATTGTTGATTATATATTTTTGTCTATGCATGCACGTTTGGACCAACCTAAATTTTTTTGTGTACTTTTGTTATAGATAATTATGATTGAATTAATGAAACGCATGTATGACTTACGGATGGAGTTGGCTTATGGTTGAGATTATTTCACCCTTGTTGATAGTTTGTTATTTTTGCATACTATAGTTTGGATTGCATGATTGATGAAAAATATGTTTTACTATACTATGAGTGTTGACTTTATTTTAGTGAATGAATTTTATTATGTTACTATTAATTGTGCTGTGCGATTGTCGTATAATACTTTATAACACTGCAACAAAATGCCATTTTTACAATGGGCAATCCATGTTGTAATAGATGTTCAAGGAAAGGCCTGCAACCGTCGTGTTATGCAGAGTTGTAATAAGCCAAAGAAATTTAAAACTATTTTTAACAGTTGTAACAGATATTATTTGCAACAATTTTTGACCATCGTAGTAAATGTCTTTTACACCTATTTTTACCCGTTATTAAAAAATGCAAAATTCAAAAAAAAAAATAGAGCATTGTTGCAGCATTTATGAAGTCTTAATATAATTACAAATAATTGTCATTCAAAACAAAACTAATATAAAAGAAGCTGAATACAAACAATACAAATGATAATTACAGTGGTCTCATCGTTTCCCACCAACAATAACAGCTGCGTATCAATACCAGGTCCAGCTACTTCATCGGGAGTAACAACAACTTCATCAACAAGGTGGATCATTTCTAAAACACCTTTGGCAATTACATTATTAAGTACATCGAAGAGAAAAAAAGCTAGTATAATTAGCATCAGTTAATTGTGTAATTCTTTCAGAAAGCAACATGTTGCATCAAGCAAATTACACTACAGAAATCCTAAGACCCAAAATTTACGTACATGTGGCACCTACGCTAAAATAACTTGACATAAACTCTAGCAATGATATTAAACTTTGAATGATACTGAATTATATATTTATGTTCCTATGTTTTATGTGTGCATAAGGGCATCTCCAGTCTATTCAGGGCGCTGAATACTCAGCCCTGAATTGAGCTGTGAACTCCAAGGGCCGGACACCCATCAACCTCCCCCCCCCCCCCTCCAATTTTATAAAAAATGCCTGGAAGTGGGAGGGGAATTGGACGCCCATTGTCAGTTCATAATCCTAAATCGGATCCCGAATATTAGCTTTAATCTTAAGGCTTGAATTCACGACTGGGACCGAAAACCTTAATATTGAACACTGAATTGTTGCCACTGGAGATGCTCTAAATATACGTCCTATTTCCTGTTGCATTTGATGCTGCTATTCCAAATCATCAATTAAAGAAAAGATGTGGATGAGTGCATAAGTTAAATGCATGTTGGTATATGGAAGGAAAAGAAGCTAATTAGAACCTGAACATAGAAATAGACTTAGGATAAATAAAGAGAAACAAAACCATCAATCTATTGATACTAAATTGTAATTTTGCAAAGTGGAAATAAACTAAATCTTATCAACAAGTGGATCCAGATATGATCAATACACTGATCTAATGCCAATTCTTCTCGCAATAAATACATCAAACTACATATTGTTTATTGAAAATTATGACATACATGCATATTGAAAAATAAAAAGAGATGTAAATATATAAACAAACATAGAGAACTATTATATCTTTATCAATGCCAATACAGATACTCAGCATATTGTTTGAACTAAGTTAGTTAAAAATCACTTCTGGTTAACAATCGTACAAAATATTCAGTAACCAACTAGACTGCTTGTAATCAATTTACTCAAGTCGAAACGTAAATAAATTATTACTTGAATACTTTTTATGTTCATATAGCAGACTCGCATGTGCAAAATGGACATTATAAATAGTGCAAGCTATGCACTACAAGCTATAATCATAGTTAAAACCAGAGAGAGATACAGTATGCTAAGTGCAATAGATATGCACTGCAAAAATGTGAAGACATAGGAAATTTGATTCATGTACCAATAATATAATAACAATATAAGGAAATGAAACCTGAAATTCGTATGCCATCTTGATAAACTGTGCTTGTTCGATCTATATGCAAACCACTAATGCAGCCAAGAGAAACCTGAAATGCCATCTATAGCCGTTAATTCAACAACCAAGCACAAAATGAATAATATATTTTTTATTGCAAGATTCATAAGCAAAACCCATATAAATAATGAACCGAGCATTTAAGAATATGAACTTGAACCAAACGTACATCACGTATTTAATATCGAAAACCATTACAGCAACTTAAATCCAATTTCGTCAATTACCTTTTTATACTGAAACAATGAAAATTATCATCTTCTTCTGATAGCCATGGATCCCCCGAACCTTGGGGTATTAAATTGACAAAATTATTCGACCATAAACATTATGACAGCCAAACACTGATATAGCGAGGATACAAACCCAGTCACTTGCTCCAAATATTGTCAATGCACCGAAAGCTTGAAGGTACCACTCATCAATTATCATCCTTGAAAAAGACAATGTTCAATAATGCTTATGGGCATCATTTCAAACTTATGCTTGATCCATCTCATACAACCCAATATGCTTCAAAAATAAAAACTTCTAAACCTAGGGAGTATCATTTCAAAACAGCACAACTGCAAAACATTAACTAATGGTGATAAAAGCAGCAAAGGATCAAACTTATGGGTATCATAAAACTTTTATTTAATATTAGACTAAAAATTTATTGGTTCATACCAAGGCAGGCATACACCGTAAACAGTAGTTATTTAAAGGGAAAAAAATTCAGTTATGTAAAAATTAAAAGAGACAAAAGATCAAACATCTTATAAGCATTATAAAGTTGGCTTATATAGTATAGAAACATAAACGTAACATATCCGTCCAAAACTTACAAATTCACAAAATGTTTAAATTTAGAAAAATTAATGTTTCAATAATAAACAAAACCCAGGAATATAAGGGGGAAAGACAATTAAATTTATTACCCAGACTTGATCTCCATAATGCTTTTAATTTCAAGAGCGTAAAGACAATAAACAATAGCCTGCCTCTTTGCAATCTCTAGTTTAGATTTTCCATTATTAAAAGTAGAAGATATCAAAGATGAATCAGAGAGATGTTGGTTGCTGCGAAAAGAATCGATCGTTTTTCGTCTTGTATGTTCTCTTATGTTGTCCAGAAATTTGGCGGCTATTTTCAGGTAGAGAGTGATAAAGAGCAAGGATCTATGGTTTTGATGTAGTCGACATTGATTTTGTACCAGTGAAACAGGAGAGTGGAAAGAGTCGCTGAAAAGGGTAAACGAAAATTGAGGGCGACAAAAGAAAATTGAGTGTCGGAAAGGAAAATTAAACCATTATGCTAAGCTTTAATTTCAAAGTTTCGATGACAAAAATGAGAAAAATGACAAATATTATTATGAAGTTTTAATTTTGAATTTTATAAAATTTTTAAAATTTTACTTCTAAATTTTGTGGATCATTTTAAATTTTAGAAAAAAATTATTTTTAAATTTTATTTCTAAAGTATTAAACTATGAAGCAATATTAAAATAGTAAATTAGTTAAATATTAAATATTAAAAATTAATTATAAAATATCAATTATTAAAAGTAAATTATTAATTATTTAATATTAATTATATTTACTAATTCTTAATAGTACTTACTAATTATAAATCATAAAATATTGGCTATAATTTACTAATTATTATTAATTAACTAAAATAAAGTATTAAACATAAAAAATAAATATCGATTATGGATAATAATTAGTAATTATAAATTATTTATTAGTAATAATTAATTATAAAAAATTATAAAAAATGACATACGTTGCCATTTATCATTATTAATTACGAGTATATATGCACGTCCAGGTGGATCTGCAACTAATCATAATGTCTTGTTGGTAGATCACTCGCTCCGTCTTTTTTAGTGCTCCATGGTCAGTGGCCTCTCATATATCATTTACTTTGTATTTTTTTCTTTTTTAAATTCACATTTTGTTGAATATACTCATTAATATTTTTGTTAATTTGTGATTGTGAAAAGATTGCACGTCAGGTGATTAAAAATATTCAGAGTTTGAATCAAAGATATTTTTACTTATACTTATGATACCTAGGAAGTTAAATTTTATTTCCTTGGCTAATTCTTCCTCAAGCAAATGGAATTACAATGCTTTTCAAAATGAATGCAACCTCTCATATGTTGTGTTTGGCATTCCAACGCGTTCTCATAGACGCGTGCTTCATTGTTCTGCAATGACGCTACCTTAATGAAGGTTTACGATGTGCAGCGTTCCAATTGAATATCCCTTTCACCACCTTCCGGAATGGACACATACATGGTCTTGCCAACACTTAGTTGTAACAAAAAGGGATTATCAATGTTACATGCCACCAATTCCACATACATACCATGTTATGCACCGTATTTCTTACGATGTGGGACTTGATGTTCACCTACGCACTCCCAAATGCGAGACACGCCTAAAGATCTCCACCTTGGCAAGCATTTCCTCTAACCTTCATTTGGAGCATACTGAAGAAGCTCTGTAGTTGGTCAGGCTGCTTTCACTTCTTTACGCAGTTGGTGAGGCTACATTACCAAATCTCCACTTCAAGGCGAGTACTTTCGCTAAAGCCACCTTGGAGCATCAACAACGTAGGAGAGCTGGCTACGTATCTAGCAGTGAGGTCAGCTGCTTACATATTCCTTATATCAAGCTGGTTTCCATGATGAGAGCGCGAAGATAATACGCCCTTTCCACCCTTGCAATATCCATCCATCATACTCATCAACATCAAAAAAATTATGGTAAAACATCATTGCTTTCTCTTTTTCCTTCTTCGCCATCTCTTTATTTGGAGGATTTTACTGAATCCTAGCTCGCGGTGTCCTTAGCTCACATCTCTTATATGTTTCAAGATTCTCTATCTGTATCAAAACAAAAGGCATGGAATGTATATGAGTTTCAATATTTGTGATGGCCACTTGTTACTTACTGGTTAAGTGTGTAACCTTCATTAAAATTAAACAGCATACGAAACTATCTATTGATGGACTAAATATCAATATTCATTATAAAGCAATAAAATGTAATGTGTTGTATATGATTATTTTCATATTTTCACCTCACTTTATTTCTAGACATTGCGTTTTAATTTCATCTAGAAAAAAGTTTCAAAAAATATAAACAGTATTGGAGCTAATATATTACTACTTTTAAGCAATGTATCATGTAAACCATGTATTTCTGTTTGATGATAATATGACGGTAGTATTATTAGTATTTTATACAAAAATCGGTCCTTGAATAACTCATATATTACCATAGCTAAAATTACTCAACATGCAATATTTAAAACAATGATAAAGAGAGAAATCCCGTTAAACGCACATTACAAAGCCTTAATGTACAAACAATATACCCACTGTTTGTCTATCATAATAACAAAAGGTGTCCTATGATCGTATATCATTCATGATCATTTATATAAATGCTTAAAAAATACAAACTCTGGAGCAAATACTTAAAATGTCATAAAAATGTATTTATAAACACTTGTTTTTAAAGACAATTGCTTCAGTCTGCTTGCAGCTTTGCACCCCCTAACTTGGTCACCATTTTTTCCTCTTTGTTTCCCTACATGCACAACTCATGAAACAAAATAAATTGGGATATTTTACTTTTGCTGAGATGGTTTAGGGGAGACCATAGCAAAGCAGTTGAACACATCGAGAAGGGTTGCAGTCTTCTGAAAGATCGAAAAAGCTACAAAGGGGATGAGTAGCGAACAGATAAGATTTTGTAATTCTAGAAGCTAGATGTAGTGATTGAACGGAAGGCACCATTGATGATGATGAGATTCACATTGCACATTTGGTTTTTTGGATCCTAAGGGCACAACCGAATTATCATGACCGCAATAGCCATAGTGAAAACAACGAATAGGATCACATCAGGTCTTAGCTTGGTGGTCGGTTGCGCCGCATTGGAAGTAGTAGCTGTTCCGGTTTCTACGTCGAGTGGAGGGTTTGAGAATTTGGTTCTGCAGCAATCACGGTACTCCATTAGAACCAACAGTAGCTGTTGCGGTACAAAATGGAGCAGTATATTGACGCATCAAAACCAATGGAATGAAGCGCTTGCATTGTATACTCGATTACAACCTTGAGCATAAAGTGCATGTGTAGAAGAAATAAAGTGCAGCAACCAAATACTGATCTTGACCATTTTCCTGAAGTAGCCTTGAAGATGAATCTTTGTACCTACTACATGAGTTCGTCTGATCCATGTTAACTAATGAGGATAATGCTGAATATGATTAAACAAGTGAAAAGAATAAGAAATATGAAAAGGAAACTTAAGAAAACGACTGACCTGTTTCCTCTCCATAATGAAAGAAACCTACTTCATGTTTTTTTGTTGGACCAAAACAATCTCCTATTCCTTTGTAAGGTTCAGAAAGCATGCCAGATTTAACCAACCCTCTTGATTTTCCATTAGGAGCTTCACTATTATTAAAGGAGCAACTGCTATACCGAAGCTGGAAAATGGGACGTGTATAAATCAATTGAAGCGTAGCTCATCTTCAAGCCACTTTATTCTGTATAAATAATTATCAGCTCATAGATACACTACACCGGGATATTTTACTATTTTTGTTTCACATCATCTACAAGTAGCCTACTCAAAGATGCATATGCATGCCTTATGCCTTTAGTCAAAAGCATTCAGATGGAAAGCAAGACTGCAGTTTCATCTCTAACTAACTTCTTGGGCTTAATCAATGAATTTAAATCAACTTCCCACATCTACATTCCAAAGCTTGCCTTGATGAAGTCTGATTTGAAAATTAAGGTAGAAGATCTCCTTCGCGATCTGCCTTCATTGCATAAAGCATCCTGTCTTCATTGCCTCTGCATATAAAATAAAATTATGGATGGTTTACGCTTGGTACACACAAAATGAATATAAAGGAGTTGTTGTTTAAATAAACAGGTTTACATATAAAACATGTTGCTGCATTCATTCTTAATTCATAAAATGAATATAAATGAGTAGTTGTTTAACTAGACAGGTTTACATATAAAACATGTTACTGCATTCATTCTTAATTCATATATATAACATACATATAATGTTGCTGGTAACAAGGTTAAATAAATTGCAAGTGTTGCGCCATTTCAAAGTACCACCATATGACACATCAAGCTAATCCTACAGTAACCTAATATACCTCCAACTCTCTCATAATAATCACAGAAGGTCATCCAAACATACCTTCCACCAAAGCCCATCCTCTAATACAGTCGTGATTGCATAAAATTAAATTTCTACAACCTTCGATGCATGTCCCACATCTACTTCTACTATTATATCTGCTTGCAGGCCACCAATACAGGTAATACTATAGTGGTACTTAACTGAAACATTTAGCCTAGAATAACTTAGACCCACTACCATTCTCTCAATCCTAATTTCCTTTTAATACTTTTCTAGCCTATACTTAATCATAGGTCCTTCTTACACAACTTGCAGCATGCCCAACAGTTGAGAAAATATATTAATTTGGGTATAAAAAATAGTATTCACAACTCCACTTTCAAAAAAAAAGTATTCACAACTTGCATGTAAACAAACGTACAGCTACAAAAAATAGTTTGATCATGAGACAATCATCTCAGAAAAAGGGTTGATGGATTTTGTTTTTTATTTACTCATGCCTACTTTATGTAAATATTAAACAATAACATGTTATTCTTGGAAGCATATGAGGTAAAAGAATATTAGAATCAAAGTCGAACATGGGATACGATATTTATGCAACATTAGCAGTAGAACTAGATGTATAAACTGTAACTTTGAAAAAGGATTTTGTATCCAATTATGAAATATGGGAAATTTTGAAGCATAAGAGGTCCAAATAACAAATGTCAATATCTAACTTAGGAAGATCAAACAACTAACTCCAAATAGTTTTACCAATATTAGACAACTAAAACTATGATCAAAATAAATCTTCAAATAATATAGGTAGATTCAATAAAATACTGTTTATCATCCCAAAAGAATCAAGCATCTAAATTGACCTAACATGGCATAAATTCAAACTATAAATGATGTTTTACTAGTCATACTAATTTGAATAATGTAGATAAATAACAAACGCAACTCTTAAAACATGCATGTGTTTAATATTGATATAGACAACTCATTATCTGTAAACTAATGAACAAGTAATAATCTAGCACTATTTTTAATTGGTTTTATAATTACATTAAATACTGTAATAGGGTCCTCTTAAGTTAGTAGTGCTACCCCTAACATATTCCAAAGTGCAGTTATTGATTATTTTTTAAAATTATTTGGTTCTTTTCTCATATGTAACTTACTTTCTTCTCATAATATTTTTGCTTTAAACTCCAACTGATTAAAGAATTATTAACATTTTTCAGATCGCAAAAATAATTTTCGGGTTGAGATAATTCAAGCGAACCCTTAGAGATTTCATTTAAATAGATGACATTGCTAAACATAGTTTTGAGAAAGCTAAAATTAGCTTGTTAGGATTTTTCTAGTTTAACCCAAACATAGAGTCGTTGGACTTAATTTGCTAATGTGGGTTAAAACTAATTTTACCAACAATTTTTTCTTATGTTAATTGTCATAATTAAAAAACATAATTCATTCATAATCATCTCACCAAGAAATTACTTAATTAGTTAAAAAAAAAAGAGAGGTCAAATAATTATTTGTATGCAAAAGCATCCAAATCAGTTCTATATGTTCATAAACTCAAAGAATAAAAACCTAACTAGATTGACCAAATATATAGCATGCATAGCAAAATCCATATTTGTGCTACCAAATGGTTCTCTAAATGGATTTGTTCCGAATATAAAATCTAGAAAACATTAATTGCATCACTAAACTATTTATAACAAAATGAAAACCAAATTAAATATTATTGATATTGGTAGGTTAATGTCATCATAAGTGCACTAAGGGATTAGGTGAATAGATAATAAGAGACGTTGAAAAAATATAGACAATTTTTTATCTATCGATAAATATATTAGGCCAATTGTATATGAAATTAATGTCAAAAAAATGACGTGTCGCCGTGTTTCTAGATGAAGAAAAGGTAGTAGTCTACCTAATGATGATGTCGACTTAATCTAAGTAACAAATTGAAGTAAGTTTGTCCATTTAAGTAACGGACCATCTTACTATTCTTCGTACCCTATACTACCATTATCTGTGATGTACATTACCTAGGAAAAATAAATATAAAATGTGAGAATTGTTCATGCTTTATGGTGGCAATTATTTTGTTGTAATGAGGTTTTTTTTAATTCAAATAGTTAATATACTATATATAAAGAATACTCAATTAGAATCCTTAAGATATAATTAAAATTAAATCAAAGAACTGTACTAAAATCAAATGGTATACAACATTAAAACTAAACCTTAGTAAAATTTTCAAAACTGGGAAGCTAGCAATAGGTGTGCAAAATGAGACAAAATTTTCAAAATGTATGCGCAATATCGTAAAATATCATTATAACCAAACTTGAGCTTCACTAGTTAGAGTAAGCAATTCCCACTTAGTGCAAGGATCGTTTGTTGGAATAATTCAACATTATGGGGCCACATATTTTAATATTTGAATGTATGGGCTATCTTGGGATTAAGTTTAATTATGTGATCTATTTCGAATAAATACAACAAGACTTAAGAGGTATATTCGTCATGTAAATTTATAATGTGTGGATACCAGAGTGACAATTTTAGTTTGTTGAAGGACCAAACTGAAAAATGTCACACACTATATATATGGGGTTATGGTCCCCAAATTACACAAGTTTTATCATATTCTCTCCACCCTCTTCTAAAGAGAATTTTCAGATCTAAGCTTGTGCCAATTTGGAAGATCTAAAACCTAGTTGATCTTCTTTTTTTGCAAACATCAATGGAATCAGGTACGACTTCTGCTGAACTATTTAATTTCATATATTTGTTTCTCGATAGAATCAATATGGGTTGTATGTATTCAGATCTAGAATTTATTTATTTATTACAACAAGTGGTATCAGACCTGCCCATCATTGATTTTATTGAGAAATTTTTTGGTTTTAAGAACATATGAAATTAGGGTTCTTGGATTTACAATTTTGGTTGATTAATCTGATGCCTTTATTTCAGATCTGTGAAATTTGCTCTTTTCTTATTGATTCATCTGATGCCATTGTTTCATATCTATATAAATAATTCATGAATTAATTCCGCTTGTTCAAATCTGATGCCTTTAATTGTTGCTACTTGTTTTATTCATATGTTATTGTCAGTGGTATTGTGACTGTACAATTTTTTTTATTGCTATAGATGGTTACCATGTTAAGTTTTGTTTTCACACATATGGAAGCATATTAAAGCCTTTTAATGTTCCTGTAATACGTATTGGATCACATAACCGTCAATTGCATTTAGTGTTTATCATGATTGCATTAAATGTGGTTGTTATAGTAATAAATAAATTAATTTATTATCATAAATGCAGTAAATGCGTCAGTTGCAATAAATTTAACGATACGTCATGTTTGTATTTGGAATAAGAAAGGACATATTGTTTATTATTTAATGCATTTATATTTTATAAATAAATATATTTTATATGTATGGCCCACTCATTAAAAAAAAAGTTTCACTTTCTGTAATATAATATCACATGTATGGACCATGCTATGTCAAAATTTGTTTTTTCTTCTGCCTTGAATATTGACAGTTAAATAAAATATGTAATATTTTATCATTAATTGTTATTGCAAATACCATTTGTTATATATTGCTGCAGTTTTAGTTGATGTCAATTTTTTTTAATTACGACTATGAAGCCATATTTTCAATATGTATAAAAGTAACAAAAAAATGAAATTTATGGAATACGCATAAATGAAGGAGTTAAAATAAATTCATATACTATCTGGCGCCTTTTGCAAATTGATTGTGAATATCCTACATTACAAATGAACTAATTGAAATAATATATCACCAAAGTGACCTCTCTTATTTTAGTTGCTCATGAAAAATGTTAGATATTTGTGTGTATTTATGCGAATATTAGTCGGCCCAAAGGAAGGTTAATATCTGGCCAAATCAGATACACATGTGTGATGATAAATATGTAACAATTATAAAGTTTTACAAGAAAATAATTAATCGGCCCAAAGGAAGATTATTATTTGACTTGAATTTATTGTTAATATTTGATGATTACAACAAGAATACCACTTACAGTTAATATTACTGTCCAAATACTTGATTTTAATGTTGTGCTAGGTATTTTGAGAAAAGACTTACCAATTATTTTAAATTTACTACAGTTGTTTTATAATGTAAGCATATTTGATTAATTTAAAATTATAGCTAATTTGACTACGGTATCTGCCAATCTGAACAACATTCCTATTCTGACTGGAACAAACTTTAAGGATTGGAAAGAGAACATATTGCTTGTTCTTGGCTACATGGATCTTGACCTTGCACTTAGCATAGATGAACCCGCCCCTCTTACGGATGAAAGTTCTTCTGATATTATAAAGAACTTCGAGAGGTGGGATCGTTCAAACCACATGAGTCTAATGATCATAAAGCGTGGCATTCTGGAGGCATTTAGGGGTGCGGTATCTGAAAAGATAACCAATGCTAAAGATTTCCTTGCTGAGATTGAAAAACGTTTTGCTAAAAACGATAAGGCGGAAACAAGCACGCTTTTGCAACGCTTGATTTCCATGAAGTATCAAAGCAAAGGAAACGTAAGGGAGTACATTATGGAAATGTCTAACACTGCTTCAAAACTTAAGGCACTTAAGCTTGAGCTTTCAGATGATTTGCTCGTGCATTTGGTATTAATCTCTCTTCCTTCACAATACAACCAGTTCAAGATCAGTTATAACTGTCAAAAGAAGAAATAGACTCTTAATGAGCTTATTTCGTATTGTGTACAAGAAGAAGAGAGATTGAAGCATGATAAGGCTGAAAGTGCTCATTTAGCATACACCTCTAAGGGAAAAGAAAAAAGAGAAAGAAGGATAAAGGAACTGCTAAGGATCCGACTGAAAAGAAACAACAAAAGAAGACTGATGGTTGTTACATTTGCAAAAAGGCTGGACATTTGAAGAAAGATTGTGCCAAATACCACGCATGGCGTGTTAAGAAAGGTACATCTTTTGCTTTGGTCTGTTCTGAAGTAAATTTAGCTACAGTACCTGGAAACACTTGGTGGTTAGATTCTGGTGCTTCTACTCACATAAGTGTTTCTATGCAGGGTTGCTTGAGCTACCGAAATCCAACTGATGCTGAAAGATACATCTATGTGGATGATGGAAAATCGATAGAAGTGGAGGCTATTGGGCATTTTAAGTTATTATTAAGAACTCAGTTTTATTTGGATTTATTTGATACTTTTGTTATACCGTCATTTAGACGGAATTTGGTTTCTGTTTCTAAGTTGGACAAATTTGGTTATTCTTGTTCATTTGGGAATGGTACTTTTAGTTTATCAATGAATTCAACTCTTATTGGAACTGGTTCTCTTAATGTTTATGATAACTTATATATGCTTGATGTTAATACCTCTTATAATGAAGCCTTGCATGTAGAGTCACGTGGTACTAAAATAAAAGCTAATAAGGAAACTTCAGCCACATTGTGGCACAAGCGCTTAGGTCATATATCTAAAATAGAATTCAAAGGCTCGTATCAGATGACATTTTGGAATCCGTTGATTTTTCAGACCTTGATGTTTGTGTAGAGTGTATCAAGGGAAAACAGACCAAATATAAGAAAATAGGTGCCAGTAGAGCAACTGACGTCTTAGAATTAATACATACAGACATTTGTGCGCCATTCCCTGAGGCATCATGGAATGGTCAACAATATTTTATAATATTCATTGACGACTACTCAAAATATGGCTACCTATATCTTATTCATGATAAATCAAAATCCTTAGACATGTTCAAGAAATTTAAGGTAGAAGTTGAGAACCAACTCAACAAAAGGATTAAAACTGTTAGATCTGACCGTGGCGGTGAATATTATGGTAAATCTGACGGATCAGGTGAACAATGTCTAGGACCATTTGCCAAATTCCTAGAGGAATGTGGAATAGTCCCGTAATACACTATGCCAGGTTCACCTAGCATGAATGGTGTTGCTGAGAGACGAAACCGGACTCTTAAAGACATGGCAAGGAGTACGATCAGTCATTCTGCCTTATCAAAATCACTCTGGGGAGAGGCATTAAAGACAGCAGTTTATATCCTTAATAGAATACCCACTAAAGCAGCTATTAAAACACCTTATGAGCTCTGGACAGGCAAACATCCTACTCTAAAGCATTTTCACATTTTGGGATGTCCAGCTGAGGCAAGGCCATATAGGCCAAATGAAAGAAAATTGGACTCCAAAACAGTGAGTAGCTACTTTATTGGTTATTCTGAGCGATCTAGGGGCTATAAATTTTATGTTCCCATACTGAGGAAAATATTTGAGACGGAAAATGCAACATTTTTTTGAGGATGTTGAGTTGAGAGGGAGAAATGAAGTAAGGAACATTGTTTTTGAGGAGGAATCATCGTCTATGATTCCTACTACAGTTACTTCTTCGGACAATGTGCAGATTATTGTTTCTGTCATTGATCAAGAAGTGAATCCAGAACCCCAACAAAACAATGTTGAAGAAAATCCACTTCAAGTTGAAGTTAATGTTCCACAAGAACAAATTCAACAACCTCAAAATGAATTGCCATTAAGAAGATCCACTAGGGAAAGAAGAAATGTTATTCCGGATGATTATGTTGTATTTCTTCAAGAGTTAGAGGATAATAATGGATTGATGGAAGATGATCCTATCAACTTTCACCAAGCCATGCAAGATATTAATTCTCAAAAGTGGATTGAAGTTATGAATGAAGAGTATAAATCAATGCAAGACAATAAAGATTGGGATCTGGTCCCTTTACCTGAAGGTAAAAAGCCCATTGGTTGTAAATGGATATTTAAAACCAAGAGGGATGCAAAAGGTAAAGTGGAAAGATATAAGGCTCGTCTTGTAGAAAAAGGTTTGACTCAAAAGGAAGACATTGATTTCAAAGAGACTTTCTCTCCGGTTTCATCGAAAGACTCTTTTAGAATAATTTTGTCACTTGTTACACATTTTGATCTTGAGTTGCATCAAATGGATGTTAAGACTACATTTCTCAATAGAGACATTGAGGAAACAATTTATATGGTGCAACCAGAAAACTTTGTGGTCGAAGATCCAAAGAATATGGTTTGCAAACTAAAGAAATCCATTTATGAACTCAAACAAGCTTCTCGTCAATGGTACCACAAATTTCATAATGTAATTACCTCTTTTGCTTTTGAGGCAAACATCATTGATAACTGTGTGTATCACAAGTTTAATGGGAGTAAATTTATATTTTTAATTTTATATGTTGATGATATATTGCTTGCCAGCAATGATTTAAATATGTTGCACGAAACTAAGAGATTTCGTTCAAATAATTTTGAAATGAAAGATCTTGGTGATGCCTCTTTTGTATTAGGGATCCAAATACATCGTGATCGTTCACGAGGCATTCTTGGATTGTCACAAAAGAACTATATAGAAAAGGTGCTTAAGAGATTTGGCATGCAAGATTGTAAACCAGGTGATACCTCTGTCGCTAAAGGTGATAAGTTTTGTCTCAAACAATGCCCTAATAACATCCTTGAAGTTAATGAAATACAGAAGATCCCTTATGCATCTGCTATAGAGAGTCTAATGTATGCTCAAGTATGTACGCGTCAGGATATTGCGTACATTGTAGGAGTGTTAGGCAGGTATCTTAATAACCCTGGAATGGATCATTGGAAAGCAGCAAAAAGGGTTATGAGGTATCTTTAAAGAACAAAGGACTATATGCTTACATATAGAAGATCAGATCAGTTGGAGATCATTGGGTATTCTGATTCTGACTTTGCTGGATGTCCGGATAGCAGAAAATCCACTTCAGGATGCATATTTATGTTGAGTGGAGGGGCTATATCATGAAAGAGCATTAAGCAAACGCTTATAGCTTCTTCCACTATGGAAGCAGAGTTTGTGGCTTGCTATGAGGCATCTAATCATGGAAAATGGCTGCGAAATTTTGTCACTGGGCTGCGCATTATAGATAATATTGAAAGACCATTAAAGTTGTTTTGTGACAATAGATCAGCAGTATTATATTCTAATAACAATAGAAGCTCAAGTAAGTCAAATTACATTGACATCAAATTTCTAGTTGTGAAGGAAAGAGTGCAAAATGGGTTAATATCCATAGAGCATATTGGGATAAATTCCATATTAGCGGATCCACTTACAAAAGCATTACCACCCAAGGTCTTTCATAAGCATGTTGCTAAAATGGGTGTATCTTTTATGTAAGAATATTTTGGTTTAGGGGGAGTTTGTACTAAGTCATTTCTTTTGTGATATTGCTCTATATTTTGATTGTGGATATGCTTCAGTTTTTCTGATCAGAAATAAAGTTTTTTAATTGCACTCAAATTATTTATATATGTTTAGATTTTGATCTCATTAAAGTAAAGTAGGACGAGTTGGAAATAGACATGTAGAGATCACATTTCATGTAATTTCCATGCTACACATACATGATTGATCTATGTCATTTGATTATATTGATATACGTGACCATTGATGGGTTTAGTTACACTAACGATAATGAAAAACCGCTTTGATCCTATGTTAACACAATCAATGGACGAGATTGCTATGGATATACCATATTGTCAAGATAGCTATTTGAGAGCTCATAAACTTAAATACATTCTATAAGGTTACATATGTGGCCCAGGGGGAGATTGCTGGAATAATTCAGCATTGTGGGGCCACATATTTTAATATTTGAATGTATGAGCTATCTTGGGATTAAGTTTAATTATGTGATCTATTTGGAATAAATACAACAAGACTTAAGGGGTATATGCGTCATGTAAATTTATAATGTGTGGATACCAGAGTGACAATTTTAGTTTGTTGAAGGGTTAAACTGAAAAATGTCACACACTATATATATGGGGTTATGGTCCCCAAATTACACAAGTCTTATCATATTCTCTCCACCCTCTTCTAAAGAGAATTTTCAGATCTAAGTTTGTGCCAATTTGGAAGATCTAAAACCTAGTTGATCTTCTTTTTTTGCAAACATCAATGGATTCAGGTACGACTTCTGCTGAACTATTTAATTTCATATATTTGTTTCTCGATAGAATCAATATGGGTTGTATGTATTCAGATCTAGAATTTATTTATTACAACATCGTTGTCATATCGAATTGTTGTTAATTAATATGATTATTTGGTTCAATATAACCAATAAAAATTAATACTAATCTAGGTGAGAGATCAAAATTTGGTCATCTAAGAGGGCAGGATTCATGTTTACTGCATGAATTTTCATTTATACAGACATTATCAGAATCAATAAAATGGATTTTTTTTGTGCTTAGATATAGCTATTAGTAAATAAATAAGAATGTACTATAAACAAAATTAGGGGATGAAATATATGCAATTGGCTAAACAATTATTGTGAATTAGGTGTTTATATGAAAAGGTCTTTACCATTTAAGATCCAGTTATCATCAACTCATGAATATCCATGAATGAAAAAGAAAACTTATGAAGCTCCACCATGAAGAAACAAATTTAGTTCTTTTATGTCTCAGCTGCACAAATTTACTTGGCAGCAATCTTTAAAGTACTAAAAATGATATGTGAGTAAATTTTGCAATTTGTTTTTAATTTTTATTCTGTTGTGTGTATTCTTACCCAAAATTATGCTCAGCACCTACAACCACTCGTCAAACCGATGCTAGTCCATTGTTGCTCTATTGAACGGCCGCCTACTTCATTGCCCCACATGCTATTATTCTGCTGTCCTATACGAAGCAGATAAGGTATTTGAAAGCTCGTATAGCCTAAAATGGACACAACTCTGATACCATTTAAGTAAACATATAGATCCGATACCTACAAAAATGTGGGAAAAAGAAGTTTTTACCAAAATTCCGTTCAGTGAATAAGATTATGAAGATGAAATATGAACACTTAAACAAAAGCTAAAAATTGACCATATGCATGGGAAATTAACAATTTCTCTAACTTAGCAGTAAATATTATAAATGTACTATAATTATAAAATCAAATTGTAGATTATCAAGGATATACTGAATCAAATAAAGTGGATATGCATAATTGCGGGTATGTGAACTAACCTTAGTCGGCCGTCGATCAAACCATAAGCGTTAATCACACAGTGAAGGTAAGGTAGGCGTTCGATCTAGAATCGTCAAGGTAACCCTAATTTGGTCAAATAAAATCAAATTGGATATGCAGAATCGTAGACTATCAAGGATATACTGAATCAAATAAAGTGGATATGCAGAATGGCGGGTATATGAACTAACCTTAGTCGACCGTCGATCAAACCATACGCGTTAATCACACAGCGAAGGTAAGTAGGCGTTCAATCTGGAATCGCAAAAGTGACCCTAATTTGGTTGGTTCAGTGGAGATGACAGTGGAACTGATGTCGCATTTGATTTGGATTCACCCTAAAGTATCCCTAATCTGTGCGATTCGTTGGAGAAGATGGGAGGTGTGGAATCGCCTCAGATGTATAATCGCCTCAACCTCTTTTTCAAGCAATGGGGATACTGGATAATGGGGCTAGGGTTTTTTGGTTTTGGGTAAGCACGTTGAAGCGAGTGGAAAGGGCAATTTAGGGAGTTCATAAACACACGGTTGATGTATGTTCATTGAATTATCATTATTAGTAGTATAAATTGTCATTTATAAATTATTAAGTAAGTATTTATAAATAATCGAAGATAACAGTGATTGGTTAAGAGTTATTGAAAATTGGTATTTATTACAATTAGTAAACTAGAAAAATTGTAATATTATAACAAGCAAAATAAGAGTTATGAAAATTAGCATCTATTACAATGGATATAAAAGAAAATCATTGTAATCTGCATCTATTATAGCTGGCAAACAGGGAAGAGGTACTGATGAAAAATTGGCATCTATTGCAACAAGCAAGAAACGGTTATAATGAGCATTTATTACAAAAGGCAGAAGAAAAATGTTCTAACGGGTATCTATTAGAACGAGGAAAGAAAAAGAGTTGTTGAAAAGTGCATTTATTACAACAGGCAAGATAAAACCATTGTATTAGGTTTCTATTAAAAAATGTCATTTTCAACCATTTTAAAAACATCATTGTAATAGGATAGACAGTTTATGATGGATATACTTACCTATGTTTTGTGATTAAACATATAATGATGATTTACTGACTTGGTTGAGGTTTATACTTCGGGAATTATAGTGGCGTAATTCTTTTAAAAGGGAGAATGTAACGACCTATAAATTTGACACTGTTAATTTTAAATTAATTAAAAAAAATTAGCTGAAGGATGAGTTGGGTATTGTATTTATATTGCATAGGACTTTCCATGCCAATCGGTTTAGACTATAGGTTTGTTAAATTTGGAGTTACGATTTGGGAGATTTGAATTTTACAGGTTATAAACACTGTATGTAGCTATTTCAGGCCAAACACAGAGCTCATAACCCAGCTTAACGGTTAAATAAGCGAAGTTAAGAAACCTTAGCCATCGCCTCTATCTCCATTTTTCAGTCTTAATCCCACAATTTCTTAATTACATGCTAATGGAAGAAATTACATCTAATCAAAAAGTGATTTAAACTCAAAAGTGTCCAACACATCAAATTACATATCAAACTGAGCGTCCCGATGAAGGGAATCAACTACAAGTGTCTTTTATTGAAAAAATTCTCTAATCAAGTTAGATTGATGGTCAAAATTGGATAAAATGAAGATATAAGGTTTCAATTGGGAAATTTTGATTCAAGAAATTGGTGAAATTGAATAAAGATATTTTGAGTGCACGAGAAAGGGAGTCTAATGTGGTGGTTGGAGCACTACAGTTGAGGAGGTTGAACAAAATTTTAGAATTAAGCTTTAATAACCCTTTCGTTTTGGCATCGACGGCGGCCATTAGGAGCCACCAGAAGTCGTAGCGTTGTGTAGAATAGGTAGGGTCAACGTCCTTTGATGAATGGTCATTTTCGAAAGTGCTATCCAAGCTAAGCTTGGCCCGGATCGGGTCGAGTCGAATTGGTCGGTCGACGTGCGAATACCTGCGTGGTGGCCAGCATGCTCTCCCTCCTCAACACAAGAGAAAACATTGGATGCCCAAAGGGCCCATCTTTCTCTTGTGAATCATATATTTAAATAAGATCGCTCTATAGTTCCAAACAATGTGGTACTATCCAATAAGTGAGATATTCTATACTCCTTCCAATATTTATAACAATTCATTTTAAAATCAAATTTTTTCCAGCACACCCTTATTTTATTAAGAAATTATATGACTAAGTTTCCCTTCTTGTTAACTGCATTTTTGTCTATTTCTTATAACCCATCTAATTAACATAAAATTCAATCATATTTGGTTAAATTTATACAATCTTGATGAAGTTCATGAAACCTAAAACATTAATTATGACAGCTTTCGCGACTATCTACTCTAATCCAAAAGAGTTAAAAAAATTCTTCTAAAACTAGAGCTGGTTTTGATGAAATAAAGAATTTCCAAAAAAATAATTAAATAAGCTATAGTATTAGTGCCAAAAATTAAAATTTATTTTGTTGAATTTTAACTAAATTTATCGCTAGGAATTCATACTTTTTTGTAAATGAGTTTTAAGGTTTAAAGAGAGAAGATGATAAAATGTAAAAAGGATAATTTTGTAAAAAGTCATGATCTATGTGAAGTAATATTTTGTATATGCAAGTTTATTATATTTTCTTAAGTATGTTATTTTTATAGGTGTATGAATAGAATTAGTCATTCTTCTAGGAGCGTCATCCCTAGCCTCTTCCAATATCTATGAGCCAAGATTTTTCAATCCACCGGACTCGAAAAGACCTTAAAAATCTTCTTTTTCTTCAATAATGCCTCCATTTCAGCCTCTACGTTCCTGTATCTCCTTTCATAGAACCTATTGATTGTATAATTGTTCAAATCTTAGCTCGGTCATTACCTATAAATCTTTGATGATTCCTATGTTTTGATACTAGCATTTAGTATTTTATAGGTCAAAACCCTAATCTTAGGACATGAATCTAAAATCAATGACTTAATGGTAAATATATCAAATAAAAATAAATAGGAATAGAAATATACATACATACATACATATACATTTATATATATATATATATATATATATATATATATATATATGAAAACTCTCATTTGAACCCTGCTTTTCATTTGTTACTTAGATGGTCGAGGAATTACAACACAAATTATAAGAGATTGCCATGGTGGAGAATTAAAATAGAAGCGATGTAACTTATTTAGATAGAAATATTACTTTGGACGTGAAGTTCCTTAAATAAACAATAAATCTGTTGCCTAAATAATTACATCCATACCTCATTTCTTCATAGGTAAAGAATTATATTTAGACTGATTGAATTTCTAAAGAAAATGCAAAATGATCAATGAATGCATTAATTCAAATACATCTTTTAACTGTATAGAAATTATATTTTTCTTAATTAACGGATTAGTAAATCAATTTCCTTCCAATGCGTAATCTGATCATAACTTCATTTCTTTTTTATTAATTAATTGATCAACTAAATGAATCAATAAATTTTCATTATTTCTTAATTTTTTTCCATCATGTTCCTTCTCTCATAATGACCCACTAATTAATTGATTGGATCAATCAATCAATCTACCTTTTTATATTTGGTATTGAAGTCGTAAAATCTAATAGATTTGTTAGTAATTAATTGGTAAGATTGATCTTGGTATTTTGTAGATATTCTACATGATAGTTGATTTAATATAATGTTACCACCAAATCCCACTTCAATCTTGTCGAAACCATGACTAATAGAAGAGAAGGAAGAACAAGAGATAATAGTGCCAACGAGGCATTTCGAAGGAGTCAAAGGGATGCTAAAATCAAGGGTCAGATGTATTACTTGCGCCAATAGACAACATAGTGGAACATAAAGAAATACGTAGATACGTCTTGGATCTCCACCTCATCTCTTGAGCTCAATGCATCCAGAGAAATCTGTAAATATACTCGGTCTGACCCGAGCATTATAATAAAATAATAGCCGAGTCAGTCTGGTAAATCACCATGAGAAAACACACCCGGTTGGATTTTTTTTAAAGATATAAAACCTTTCAAAATAAAAGTATCTCGTAAGACCATGTTGCACATAAACACGGATGAGTTTTTACCTTAGGATAACCAAAAAAATTTCTATAGAAAATCCAGTGATATTATCATAATGTCTAGGGGTCAAAGTAAAACATAAATATAGCTGAAATGCTTGCATCTCACATTTTAATATAGTTGGACACGACTAAGTCCATACGGCGCTTATCATAGAATAGATTCCATTCAATGACTGGGCTACTAGTGCACCGTCGGTCACAGTGCATCTCTAGATAAAATAACACCGGTGACCTCGCTGGGATCCCCTGCCAACATAGAACCGCCTACCACTTGACAAGTAGTACCGCGTATGATGATCCCATAGTTAATGGCCCTGAAGCATACAAATGAGAGATAATATCAACTTTAGATAGGGATGATTATGACCTAAATAGGAGCGACCCACTTAGCCATATTGCATCTTTCATGTTTTTGTCATTTCTGGTTGATGAGGCTTGGGCTACTTTTCACCTTTAATATAGCACTTCCCACTTAGAATGCTAACACTGTCCTCTAGGGTGCAATGCAATGTCTGTATTCATCCATACAAGTTGTTTAGGACATGAACAAACCGAAGGCACTACTTCTACTACATCCATTTTAGAATCACTATCATGATTAGTAGTAAGCAGCCCTTGCACTTCAAAGAGCTTCGTCTTCAATTCCAGCATCTTCAAGACATCTTCACTTTGAAACGCTTGAGTTGGATCGAAGTGGTTTTTGGATAACATAGCTGATTTCCGTCTCTTGAAAACAACATTCGATAGTTTCCGGCACACTCAACCCCAATTCTTTAGGAAATAAAAAGTCAAAGATAAGAGCAGAGATCACCTACTGACCGTTAGTGGAATTTATACGTACAGTACAGCATCATCGGAGATGACAGTGTCATATAACTCATATGTTTCTCTTAGATATTTCCAAAGTTACGTTTTGGGTCCATATTTAATAGTGGTTATTTAACTATCCACAAACACACATCCAAATCAGGGATTTAATTTCATAGGAAAAACCAACATTGGTTAAACACATAAGAAACCACTAACCTCTTAAATTAATCTTTTCATTAATTAAAAATCACTTATTAAATAATTGTATAAAAATAATGTTTTTACAAAGATATTTCCACACACCCCTGTATTTTCAATACTTGGAAAAATATCCATATACTTTATACTTATCTCAATGGTATAAGTATATTCACTAACATTACACTTCACAACTTAGAAAATGTACTCATATACTTATCTCAATGGTATAAGAAAATTTACAAAAATGAGAAAGATTTTCTTTTTATTCAATTCTAAAATCATTAAACTCCTTATAAATCTCTAAAACTATTTATAAACCATTTTATAAATATCATAAAATCATTTATAATCTCTTTTATAAATTTCAATCACTTATAAGTTCTTTTATACATTTCTAAAAATCCTTTACAAACTCAATGTAAATCCGTAAAACTAATTGTAAAAACTCCTTTAATAAATTTATAACCCCCTTTATAAAATCCCTTTATAATTAAATATCTAAGTACAATCATTAACTTTTTATAAATCTATAAAAACCATTTATAAAACTATTTTTTACATATTTGAAACCATTTATAAAACTCTATTTCTAATTTTCTAAAACATTTATTAATAAATAATAATCATTTACTTCAAAACACTATTATATCATAATAATTGTTAATAATAAACATTATAGATAAATAATAATTATTAACATTAGCGCATCTTAAAAATAATAATTAATAATTTCAAAACATTATTAATACAATAATAATAAATAAATCTTCAACATTATTACAAATATTATAATAATAAATAAATCTTCAACATTATTAATATAATAATAATAAATAAATCCAAGCCACATCTAATAAAACAGTAAATCATCCAAACATCCAATCAACAATTTTTTACCAACTATATAACATATTGATTAACCAAAAGAGCAAGTTTAACTCATCGAAATTTCAATCGCTGCCAAAATATTCTGGTTTGGAACTAAAATCGAACAACTACTAATTTTAGCCTAAATTTCAACATGCTATGAATTTGATCAAACTAGTTCCACGCTAAACAATTGTAATTACGAGTGCAACGCAAAAACTTACGTCTCGATTGGACCTCGTATAAGAGAGTTATACAAATTTTATTTTATCAATTTTAAATTTATAATTAATAAACTAATTATAACTTAATTAAACTAACTACCATCTCTCTCTTTCTCACTCTCGTTCACGTTCGAATCGAAATTCAAGCGCCACTTCGATCGCCCTTCCTCGCCACCATGTGCCACTTGGCACCACTGCGACGATTCCCCGAGCACCCCTTGACCTCAACAAGCCCGCACCCCAAGTGCCACCACCCCTAGCGCCGTCGTTGAAGAGTACAGAGCCCAAACGGTTGCGACGTTCATCTCGCGATTGCTGCAACCCCTGGCCACGTCGCGTCACCAAACTCCATCCAAGCCTAGCCCTAGCCGTCCTCTAAATTTCTCCATCAAGACACATCACTTCAAAGTCCACCAATTCATTGGAATCGACGAAACCACGACCACGGTTCATCTGTCCTTTGCCGCCGCCTCGCTCCATTGTACCCCATCACCACTGTTGAATGCACTCATCACCTCAACGCGAACAAAACTCTAGTTTGCAACTTCTCTCGATATGGACTTTAGTGGTCCCATCGAACTACGACCATTGGATTTGGAGGGATTTGATTTGAAAAACTGGGTAACTTCTTATTTTATAGTTGGACGCGATAATTATAGGGGAAGGAGTATGAGTGAAAACGTGGGGAATATGGCCTGGTATAGGATAGGATGGTACGTGTTGTTTTAAATTATAAAAAATATCTAGCTTTAAAAACCCAAAAATCTTGAACTCCTATCGAGTTGTGCTGCGTGACATTCTATACTAAATATCCATATTCCAAACTCAACGGAACTATTATCGGGACCTAACTCAATCATATGTAAAAATTAACTTTTGAAATCAAATTATATAATATTAATTTGCTATGATTAATTCTATACGTTTCAAGCTTGCATGACCACATGATACGTCCAATCGTTACGAAATTCGACATCATACAATAGCTCATTATTACAAATTCAATAAAACTAGTTTCGTCGAAATCCGAGATGGTGTCCGGGAAGGCTATTTCTACATGTTAATTAAAATAATTATTATAAAACAATTTTATCATTTTTAAATTTAAATTCAAAAGTATACTATCTTCATCCTTATTCAAATAGAATTTAAATCAACTTTCGAAATCATTATCATTCACATAAAATTCAAAATTTAATTATTTAAACAATTTTGAATATTCAGATAACCATTATATTTGAAATTCAAGTTATTTAACTTATAAAATTAATTTTTTAACAATTAAAAATCAATTAATATTCCAAATTCAAATGACTAAATTTCTATATCGTTACATAGGATATTGCATTTGATGGGATAATTCTGTAGCCTATCTCAACGTCCATTTTCTTATGTATGTTATTTTTCACATTACATCAGATATTTCTTATGCCATTATATTATTTGTCATCATAGTCTGGCCCATGTGTTATTTATAATACTCGGATCGGTCCGAGACATTTCAGATTCAGTGATGAGATGACCTATTTATAGATATTAGGCATAGATAGAGATTAGGATGTTATTATATAGTCATTGTATATTATTGAGATGTATTTGGATTCATGTATTGAATGTTTTTAGAGTTAGTGTATATTTGTTGTATAATGGATCTATGTATACTTTCCTCTTGTATATAGACGGAAAGCTTTGATTTTCATCAAATGCAAAGTTTTTGGACACAGTTCTAGCTCATGTGAGAAGTATATCGGTAAAGAAATTAAAAAGGCGGGAGATAATTAATGAAAATTCCAAACATGACCAGGATGAAAGCCAACAAATAAATTATAGGCAAGTCTGGATAAGAAAACATAAGAAGGCACCTTTAAGTAAAAAAGTAAATGGATACATGCTTCCTCGACAAGAACTAAGTAAAGCTGGTGTACATGTAGTTCGAAATATGGGAGCTGTGCATGAAAATGAATTTGTTACAGATGGTGCCATTTGATTGGCTGTTGATCCCATATTGTCTCCTACTAATAATGATTGTCAAGTGATCTCATCATTAACATTAAATGCTCCTTCCTAAAGTAATGACAATATGCTAGAAGGCTCGAACTAAAACGAACCTGAATGAGTGCGGCCATGATCTAAGCCACACAAATGTTTGCCCCCCTGAATTCCACCCGTTGGATTAAATTTCTTACATTTCCGCACCTTTATTTCCAGGCCTAGTAGCAAAGTCCGTAATAATAATGTTCTCTCTGACATAAGTGTAATTTGCCCGCCACTAATATAAATATAATAACTCTGTTATTGCATGAGAAGCAAACCAATGAGATCCCTACCATTCCCTTTTGCATGCATGATTTCCCTATCTCCATTAATAAATTTGCATTGCTTCGGGTTGGTGAAGAAACCACAGAAGAAATATTTAATTCTGGTAACTCTTCTTCAGCTGAAGGTTGACGCCTTTCTGCATTCAAAGTAACTACACCAGGCCACTATCAAGCTCAAGATGAATCAAATGTAATTACCTCCCCACCCCGAACTCCATTGTTAACCCTATTACAACCATTTAACTCCTTCCTCACTTCTCTCTCTCTCCCCCCTTATTTCCACCTATCTCCTCCACTTGATATAATATTGCCACTGTTTTCTTCTGGTCTTCCTACTGATTCAGTTGCAGAAATTTTTCAACAAGACAACATAATTTCTAATTAAAGAAACAACAAAAAATCCAAGAAAAACCCATCATCCTCTTCAGTAGCAAAGAACTAAGTATGAACATTGACATTGACTCCTCAAAATAGTACAAGTTGAAGAAGTTAAAAGAATGATATTTGATTTTATTCTTTACAGAGTTTATTTGTAATCGGTACAAACTCACGTATCTGTACAATTGTATTTATAAAGAGAAAAACTGAAACTGGGCTACGGGTTGGCCCAAAGAAATAATACAACCCGCATTGTATATACTATATGCAGAACAAAATAAAGACAGTAAGTATTCTCCCTTATCATTATAATATTTCGCTAATTTGCCCCCTCAAACCCAAACTAGGGTTAGAGTTTGCAGGCGAAAAACAGTCTTCGGCACGAATCAAAAAATGGATGACTGAGAGATGAAATTTTAAGACAAAATCAGTCAGAGCCAGCAGCGTAAGCATCGGTAAAGGCGGATCTGAGAGAAATCTCAACTTTAGTCTCGAATGTAGATAGATCCATGAGAAATTATGACTTCAAGCTTAAGATGAGATGAAATCTGGAGAAAGGCAAGGAATGGTAGAAGAAAAGAGGAGACGCTGATGACACCGGGCTTATGCATGCTGTGACTGATGTTTAGCCTCATCTGAATTGACATGCGCTTCAGATTTTGACTGAGATACTTTGGGGATGTACGTCTGAGCTTTAGATCTCAGATCAGTGTTACCTTCGTCAACATTAATCTCGTGCCTGAAGCGAGTGAAATTAGGTCTCGAAAGAGGCTTGGTAAAGATGTCAGCTTTCTGGTAAGTAGAAGGTATGTATCCGACTTTAAGTTCCCCTTTGATTACTTGCTCGTATGAAGTATAAATCTAATTTCATATGTTTTGTATGAGAGTGTAACACTGGATTGACAGTGAGTGCTATTGCACTTTGGTTATCACACCATATTGTGGCTTTAGCATTATGTGCAGTACGTAATTCACTTAAGAGGGACCTTATCCACATGATCTCAGCAGTAGTGCTAGCTAAACTGCGGTACTCTACTTCAGTACTGGATCTAGACACTGTTGGTTGTTTTTTAGCACACCAAGATATAGGATTGTTACCTACAAATATGCAATAAGCAGTAGTGGATCTCCTATCATCAATGTCAGTTGCCCAATCTGAATCAGCATAACCATTAATATGTAAAGTTGAGCTTGACTGTAATATTAGCCCTTGATTGATTGATCCCTTTAGATACCTTAAAATACGCTTCACTGCTTTCCAATGATTGTCTAGTGGCCTTTGCATAAACTGACTTACTTTATTGACGCTGTAGGATATGTCAGGCCTAGTAATTGTGACATATTGTAGTACACCCACTATACTCCTGTATTGTTTATCATTTAAGATTGGCTCTCCTTTGTTCTTGGACAACTGTAAATTGCTGGTCATTGGGGTAGGAAGTGGATTTGCTTTATCCATCTTAGCTCTCATAAGAATTTCACTAATGTATTTTTTCTGGCTTAGCAGTATTTCTGAATTTGATGTTTTTCTAACTTCAATCCCAAGGAAGTAATTTAGTTCTCCTAAATCTTTAATGGAGAACTCCTGCTTTAGGCATTGTTTTAAGTGACTGATTTCAGCCTTGCTATCACCTGTAATAATAAAATCATCAACATAAATTAGCACATAGGTTACAGTGTGATTGGAGAATTTAGTGAATAAAGAGTTGTCAGATTTTGTTTGACTGTATCCATGACTGGATAAAATGGTTTTAAGTTTGTCAAACCAAACTCTTGGTGCTTGTTTGAGACCATAGAGTGCTTTATTAAGCTTGCACACTAGCTGCTCACTGCCTTTTTGTATAAATCCAGATGGCTGTTCCATATATACTTCTTCCTGTAAATCACCATTAAGAAAAGCATTATTTACATCTAATTGTTGAATGGCCCAGTTCTTATGCAAAGCAATTGTTAGTATTATTCTGATAGATGTGGGTTTCACAACTGGGGAGAATGTTTCATTAAAATCAAACCCATTTTGTTGTGAATACCCTTTTGCCACCAATCTTGCTTTGTGCCTAAGAATTGAGCCATCAGGATTCTTTTTCAATTTGAATGTCCATTTGCATCCTATGACATTTTTATTTTTTGGTAATTGAACAAGATTCCAAGTTTTGTTTTTAATTAGTGCATCATATTCTTCTATCATTGCACTTTTCCAATTGTCATTAGTGATTGCTTGCTGATAAGTGGTTGGCTCACTTGAGTCAAGTTCAGTACTAAATATTTTTGGTTTAAAAATACCACTTTTTGCCCTATTTATCATATGATGACCAGTGCTTGCAGGAACAGTGGATTGATTTCTATCTTCATTGATGGTGTCTTGTTGAGTACTGATTGACTGTTGGTCATTCAATACTGAACATAAACCATCTGAATGATTGTGGTCAGAACCAGCATTATCAGTTCTTGATGATACTCCTGTTGGCTCATGACCTGGTTCACTGATGAGCATAGTGTGTTGTGAGCAGGAGTCCTTTCCAGCATCATCATCTTTACCTTGGATTGGTATAACTATCTCAGGTGAGGATGGTATTGAAGGTATGGAATACTTTGCATTGTATATCTTCTGAGATGTTTTAATGCCTGCATTACTAAAAGGGAATTCATTTTCATTGAATACAACATGTTTGGATATGTATACTTTACCATTGTTATCAAGACATTTGTAGCCTTTTTGGTTTATAGGGTAGCCTATGAAAGTACATGGTTTTGATCTATAGTCTAATTTATGTGAGTTATATGGTCTTAAGCAGGGAAAACACTGACATCCAAATATTTTTAGATTTTTGTAATCTGGTTTAACTTTAGTTAGCACTTCCAAGGGACTCTTATAACTAAGAATCTTTGTAGGCAGTCTATTAATCAGATAAACTGCTGTAGAGAAAGCATCTGGCCAAAACTTAAGTGGCATGGATGCTTGTGCTAGTAAAGTTAAACCAGTTTCAACAATGTGTCGATGTTTTCTTTCTATAAGACCATTCTGCTCTGAAGTGTAGGGGCATGTGATTCTATGTATAATTCCCTTGTTTTCAAGAAATTTCTTTAGAGGCATAAACTCTTTACCTCCATCTGTCTGAAATTTTTTTACCTGATTGCCAGTTTGTCTTTCAACATTTGAAATAAATTGGATCACTGCATTGTTAGTCTCAGATTTTGATTTCAAGAAGTAAATCCATACAAATCTTGAGTAAGCATCAATGAATGAAATATAATACTTATAGCCATAATCAGTACAGATTGGGGCAGGTCCCCATAGATCTGCTGCAATTAATTCAAGGGTGTTATTGTATACAGTCTCAGAGTTTGGAAATGCAAGTTTATGATTTTTTCCTAACTGCCAGTATGTACATATGTAAGAAGTAGGGATTTTATCAACAATGACATCATTAAACTTGCTCAAAACATGCTTTACAATGTCTACACTGGGGTGTCCTAATTTACAATGCCACATACTAAATTTCTCTGTATACTTTGCAGTGTCACTTATTACAGTAGCATTACACCATTTATTCTCATGCTTAGGTTTTCTTGGGCTTGCAACTTCAAATTTGTATAATCCCTTATGTTCTTTACCCTGCAAAAGAACCTCATCAGTCAGATTATCTTTAATCAGACAATGTGTTGAATGAAATTCAAAATACACATTATTATCTTTAGCAAATTGAGATACACTCATTAAGTTTTTCTTAATTAATGGTACTCTCAGTAAATTTTTGAGGTAGAGTTGTCTAGTACCACTAAGACTTGCATTTCCAATATGAGATATGTGTGAAGTTTTACCATTGCCCATATACAGTAATTGTTTACCTTTGTACTCTCTGTTGCCAAGATTCAACTGACTCAAGTTATTGGTCACATGATTAGTTGCACCAGAGTCAGGATAACAACTGTCATCATGTATGTCCTCTATTCTTGCAGTGCTGGTATCTGTACTTTCTGATTTTGATTCTTGATGCATGTTCACCATGTTTGCACTTGGATTTTGTGATCTTGCACTGTTGTTCTGTTGTGCTGGTGTGAAGTTTGCATCAAACCTAAAGTAACACTTGTTTGCAGTATGACCAAATCTTTCACATATTTGGCATCTAGGCTTGTTATTATTGTAGTTCCATCTGCCACCTCTTCCTCTGCCTCTGTTGGATTGGCTGCTTCTGTAATTATTTGACTGATTTTTGCTGTTCTGGCCTTTTTCTTGATTTCTGTTCTTGCTGACAGAGACTTGATTAACATTGTACTCCAAATTTAATGACTTCTTTTGCTCTAATCTTCCTTCATGAGCAAGAAGCATTGACTGAACATTGGTAATAGATGGTAGTTTTTCATTAGAGGATATTATAGCTACCACTGCTTCATATTCCTCATCCAAACCACTTAATATGTATAATATTTGTTCAGTATCTGCCACTTTATGACCAGCACAGGCAAGTTGATCACACAATGTCTTTGCCTTTGACAAATAATCTCTCATACTGGAACTATCTGTTCTTAAGTTCTGCAGCTGTCTTTTGTATGCATTATCCTTGCTGCAGATTGTGAACTGAATACTTGCTTAATTGTATACCATATTTCATGTGCAGTTTTGCACCCAACCAATTGTGGCATGAGATTTACATCAACAGAAGACAGTAACCAAGAACTAATTAAACTATCTTGTCTTTCATGTGCAGTATAATCTTTATTGCTGACAAGTTTTCCTTCATTATCTGCAGTAAATCTTGGTGGGGTGATTATGGTGCCATACACATACTCCTGCAAGCCATAGCCCCTTATAGCAGTTTCAATCTGAAATTTCCATAACAGATAGTTGGATTCATTCAATTGAATGGTGATGATCTGACTCTGTGGCTTGATGATGGATCTGATAAGTTCTTGAGTGTCATTTGTCTGTTCTTGAGCAGTTCTTGACACTGAATTGGAAGTTGTTGCTGCATTGCTGTTTTCATCAGTCATTTTGATGGAATCAAGAAGTGGAACAAAGAGAAGAATGCAACCAGATTTGGGCAAGTGATGAAGAAGTTTCTGATGCCAATTCTTTGGTATGGCACAGTCGGTAAGGTAATCAAATTCTTGATACTTCTGATGAATTTAGTGCAGCCGTGGGAGTGATCAGTGATGAGATTTCTCTGAGATCCCCCTTCTTGGCAGGGCACGAGATTCAAATGATGATTTACTGCTCTCAAATGATGATTTAATTGCTGATGAGAGCAATCTTCTGTTAAGAAGTGTAATTCTTGCTCTGATACCAAGTTGAAGAAGTTAAAAGAATGATATTTGATTTTATTCTTTACAGAGTTTATTTGTAATCGGTACATACTCATGTATCTGTACAATTGTATTTATAAAGAGAAAAACTGAAACTGGGCTGCGGGTTGGCCCAAAGAAATAATACAACCCGCATTGTATATACTATATGCAGAACAAAATAAAGACAGCAAGTATTCTCCCTTATCATTATAATATTTCGCTAATTGTACAACATATCAAAGATTTCTTTGAACCCTTTTTATGATACTTTCAACACACCTCTCACCTCCAAAAGGCTTATCAGGCTATCTTACCATCTTCCCACCCTGAGTAATTCCAGTGATTGTTGATAATATGGCTTCTTGGAATATAAGAAGAGCTAACTTCCTAAGCAAGAAAAAAGAACTAAAAAAACATTTTTCTGAGCATAACCTTAAGATTTTGACCATAGCTGAAACAAAACTGAATATTTCCAAAATCAGTTTTGCAAGCATGTTCATAGCTCCTCTAATGAGCTATGACCATAACCTTAATTATGCTCCCTATGGTGGAATTTTGATCCTATGGGAAAACGCCATATTCAATCTCGCTAAAATTAAATCTTTGAAACTGATCAATGCATTTACTATTCGGTGCTGCACATTCCATCCAAAACCCTCTTTAGTGCCATCTTTGTTTATGCTTCCCACAGCTCTACATCCAGACAGAATTTACTCAATCTAATTCCTACCTTTTCTTCAATCACTACTTGGATTTGTATAGGTGACTTTTGTATGAATCTCCTCTCTCAAAAGCATGGGTGGCCTTCCACTGACTCTTCCTTCAATCTCTCCTTAAGCCCAATCCTTATTTTCCTCTAACCTGTTAGAAATTCCATCATATTGGCCTCTTTTTACTTGGAACAAAAAAGCAAGGTCTAGTTATAGAACTTTTTGTAAATTAGATCATGAGTTTTTCAATCAGTGGGCTCTTTTCCTATGGCCCAATCTTGTTAACATTATAGGTCTTCCTACCTTCTCCGACCACTACCCTCTCATCCTCAAATGGTGCTTAGATAACAAGGAAAAGTCATCACTTTTTTAATTATTATTTTTAATTTTTGGTTTGATCATTGTGATTTCTAGGTTATTATCAATCAGGCTTGAAATACTAAAGTTTTTGGTAACCTTATGTACAGGTTTCAACTCAAGTTGAAGATTCTCAAGAAGAAATTGAAAGTCTGGAGTATTTCGACTTTTGGATACGGAAGTCAGAAGTCAGATTTTATAAGGAAAAAGCTTCAGATAACTCGGAGAAACTTATATCATCACCCTCACGATCTATCTCTATCTAACAAAGAACACCAGTTAAACAGAGACTTATTTCAAGCCCTCAAGTATGAATGTATGGCTGCAAGCCTACAACTGAAAAATGCTCCTATCCCCAGAGAGGCGGTTGGTGACAAGAATATGAAATATTTCCATCAAACTCTAAGTGCCAAGCAAACAAAAAGCTCAGTAACAGTAATAGAAGATATAAAGGCCAAAAACCATGGTTCGAAATTCCAGCAGAATTCCGGTGATTCCGTTCCGGTTCCGTTCATAGCGGAAACGGAATCCGGTCAAAATTCCGGTTCCGCTCTAAATTCCGGATTTGCATTTCGTATATTGAAAAAAACTTATAAAAAATTAAAAAATACAACAAATATATAAAAATTAAAAAAAAGAAAACAAATTAATCGGGACAATAAATAAATGGAGAAGAAATCGTGTAGTTTCATTAAAAAAATTGTTATACTTTTGGCAATTTACATCGAATCATAACAAAACATTCAAAATTTTCAAAATTGATCGAAGTTTTAAAATCTCAAATGAATAATACAAAATCTTACACAGTACATTTTTAATTAAATTATGTATTTTATATAGAATGTAAAATATGTACTATAAATTTACGACAGTATTAGATATTTATTAGCGTATATAGCAAATTAAAGCAAAAAAGTAACGGAATTAAAAAACCGGAATTAAAGCGGAACTTATGGAATTTCCGAAATGATCTGAAAATTTTACTATTACCAATGGCCGGAACGGAAACGGAGAACGGAATTTCAAACCTTGGCAAAAACACGACTCCATAGCTGGTATGTCAAATGCTTTTATTCAATATTTTACTAGTATTATTGGTAACTCTAACCAATGCACGTTGATTCAATCTTCCTCTAATCCCTCAATCTACCTAGTATTTCTGTGTACGAGGATCAAGCTTTGATTCAGCAAATATCTGATTGTGAAATCAAAGATGCCCTCTTCAGTTTGAATATAAATAGTTGCAGGGAACCTGATAGGTATAATTAATTCATTGTTCTTCATCAAATGTTGGAATACTATCTCTAAAGACTTCTTGAAAGCAATTCACCCTTTTTTCAACTCTGGTATTTTACTAGGTGGAATAAATGCTACTTGTTGAGAGTTATTTTGGGTTACAAGCTTCATTCAGTTTTTCTTTCAGTAATGGCAGCTTCGTTTTACCCAAATTCAGTAATGGCGACCTAAATTTAACATGGTATCGGAGCAACCACCTCCTCCCCCTTCACCTCCACCTCAATTTTCATCCTCAAATTCATCCGATCTATCTTCTCTTACATCCAACGATGAACTTTTTCTTCACCATTCAGATCATCCAAATTATGTTCTCTCCACTGTTCCTCTTTCCGATCGAATTTACAGCCACTGGAGACGCTCAGTTGAGTATCTCTCACGGTGAAGAACAAATTAGGTTTTGTCACTAGTAAGTGTCTTCGTCCAGTTGCTAATCCAGTTCTTGAATCACAATGGGACCGATGCAATAATATGATGATTTCGTGGTTATTGCATTCCGTTGAGAAAGGTATTTCTCAATCGGTTCTCTATTATAGATCTGCTGCTGCTATCTGGTCAGATCTTGCAGTTCGATTTGCTCGATCTAATCGGACCCATCTTTTTCAGATACAACGATCCTTATCCACGCTTTCGCAAGATACCTCTTCCATAACTGCTCATTATACTAAATCGAAGACTCTATGGGATGAATATGCTTTGTTGCTTGAAGATCATGTGTGTGTATGTGGATCTGGAGCTTTAATTCATAATATACTTCAAGATCAACAAGTGGTACAGATTTTAGCCAGTTTAAATTACTCGTATAATTCTGCTCGTGCGCAAATGTTGATGATTCAACCACCACCAACTCTAAATGAAGTTTATAAATTACTGCTGTAAGAAGAGGAACAACGAGAACTAGGAAACAAGCAAATCTCATCTGAATCTTCTATAACTGATCTCAGCTCTGCCCTAGCTTCTCAACGTTTTGCTGATCCTAAGAATTCAAATAGAGGCAATCAAAGTTTCTCTCGAGGACGTGGTGGCATTACTAAGAGTGGTAGAGGATCTTTGTTTTGTGATCATTGCAAAATAGGTGGTCATATAGTTGATACTTGCTGGAAATTGCATGGTCATACTATGTTTTGTGATTATTGCTCGATTGGTGGTCACACTGCAAAGAAATGTTGGAAGAAGAATGGATATCCACCAGGCAAAGGACCTCGCACAGCAGCTAAAGCTTCCTCTTCAAAAGATTCATCATCAGTTACAACCTCATCTGGATTTACTAGTGAGAAATATAATTAGTTGCTAGCTTTGTTGAAGAATAACAATACTCCTTCTACATCTGATTCAACTGCCTTTTTGGCTGATAAGAATTTTTGTTTTATTTCTTCAGAAACTAAACCTGTTTGGATCATTGATAGTGGAGCAACAGACCGTATGACCCCTCATCTTAATTTTTTCACACACTATACTTCATTATCTAAACCAATTCTTATTACAATGCCAAATGGTAAAACATGTAATGTTTTACATTCTGGTACAATTGTTCTTTCTTCTTCTTTAACCTTACACAATGTCCTACATGTACCAGAATTTTGTTTCAATCTTATTTCTGTCAGAAAACTTATGACAAACAAAGATACTAATGTTCTTTTCACTCCACAATCTTGCTTCCTCCAAGACCCTTTGAAGAAGAAGCCAATTGCGATTGGCAGTGAGATTAAGGGACTTTTCATTGTTAATACTGATCTTCACTGTAATCATGTTACTGCTGTTTCTTCAGATTCAAATAAATCTTCGGAAAATAGTGTTACCACAAATGTTTTACTGTCAAATTCATATGTAACTACTCACATGAATGATATTACATTACCATTTTCTTCGTCTTTTATTCTCAAAAATAATACTCCTGAATTGTGGCATTGCAGACTTGGTCATATACCTTTTAATCAACTCAAACATGTTAATGTTTTTGATTCTTATATCAAACCCTCTCCCTTGTGTAAAATTTGTCCACAAGCTAAACAGCACAGAAATCCTTTTCCCACTTCTACCACAAAAGCTGAAAAACCTTTTGATCCCATACATATTGATACTTGGGGTCCTTATAAGCATGTTACTCACAATGGTTTTAAGTATTTCTTAACCATTGTGGATGATAATACTAGATGCATATGGACTTTTCTCATGACTTCTAAAACTGATTCTCTTTCCATTCTGCAGAAGTTTCATACTCTTATTTTCACACAATTTCATTCTAAAATTAAAATCATAAGATCTGATAATGTAGCTGAGTTTTGTGGATCTAATGCTTTGAAATTTTATTCTACAAATGGTATAATACATCAAACTTCATGTGCATATACTCCCCAACAAAATGGAGTCGTTGAGAGAAAACACAAACATCTTCTTGAAGTAGCTAGATCTTTATTTTTTCAATCAAATCTTCCCTCACAATTTTGGGGAGAATGTATTCTAACTGCTACCTATCTCATAAATCGAACTCCATTACCATCTCTTCAATTTAATTCTCCTAACTTTCAGCTTTTTAAGAAAAGACCAGATTTTTTTTTTACGAACATTTAGTTGTCTTTGTTTTGTTTCCACTATATCTCAAGGGAGAGAAAAATTTCAGCCAAGAGCAAAGCCATATGTATTCATTGGTTATTCTTTTGGTAAGAAAAGCTACAAAGCATTAGATCTTGCTACACATAAAATTTTTGAATCCAGAGATATTGTTTTCCACGAATCTAATTTTCCTTTTCACCTCAAACCATATTCTAACCCCATTACTTTACCCACAATTCAATCTGATTCTTTAGATTTCATTTTCATACCAATTCAATCAGACAGTCCACCACTACAAGAAAACTGCGGTTTACCTACGCCAAAATGGCGTAGGCGGAGCGTAGGTAAATGCATTAACTACGTAACCCTTACGCCAATTTTGGCGTGGGTAAAACATGCGTAGCTAATAAAATACCTACGCTTTACCTACACCATCCGTTGGGTTGTTCCCTACGTCATGATTTTTCGACGTCTTTCCTACGCCTCGTTATTCCTACGATTTTGCTATGACATTTTTACTTCTTTCGTTACCCACGTATTTCCTACGTCATATGTTTACCTACGTCTTCCCTACGCCTTGTTTTCCTACACTTTCCCTACGCCATTCTTACATATTACATTTTCTACTTTTTATCTATGTCATTCGTTAATCTACGGGTGCATCAATATTCCCTCTACCTATACCTTTTCTAAAGCAATTTTGATATATTACTATTTTGTTTCATTTCACCATATTAAATAGAAACTAAAACCGAATTTTACACATATATACACATTCCAACAAAAAGATTAACATCAAATCATTCATCTTTAATTCAAATAACAAATATCTCATTCATATTACAAAGTCAAACAATATTAATCATGTTTTTATATGTCAAAATAATACGACAATATGTTCATGACACATGACATCATACAGTTACAATTAAAAATAAAAAATACCCTCATCCCTCACGAGATCATTCTCAACTCCCCATCAAATTGCCATCTTGAAACCAAACTGTCCCCTACCCACCTCCTTAAATCTCCTCACAACTTCTGCTCTACATACATACCATGCTCGAAGCTAAACTGGCAGCTGCAGTCCCTTGCCTCATGCCACAGTTTCATCCCTCAAGCCACAATGCAACAGTATAGCCCCCTCCCCCATGCCATAGGTTCATCTCCGGGCCTTGTCTGCAGTTCTCCTACAGGGTTCTAAATCATGGCCACTCAAGCTTCACTCATGCCAGATCATTGACTCTATCCATCGCCAGCCAGTCATCCTCCAAGCATACTATTGCGGTTGGCACCAACACCTGTCCAGATTGCACCAGTCAAGCTTCACTCATGCCAACCTGTCATCACTAGATCAAAACATATCAAGCTAACTGAATATAAGATTGACAACAAAATGTCACTAACTACTTACTAATAATTTAATCTTTTCACATGTTTTCGTTTCAAGTCATATGCAAGAGTCCGATGATACTGCTAATCAATAATGTGATCTGTGACATGCTAATGTTACACTGTTCAGGCCAATTTCATCCAAATGAAAATTTTAAGTTAACGGGGTGGAAGGCAAAACTTGGAATGTTAAAAGATCTAGTCACATAACATATTTGAAGTTGATAGTTGTTCCATTAGCAGTATCCATAACTCACTAAATACGTTGCCGACTAAATAAATTATTCCAATACATATTGCCGATTATTGCCATTTTAAAAGCCAATCACTGCAATTTTTTCATTTAGTCTGGGCGAGGCGGCTTCATTGTCATCGGACTTTTCAGGATCAGATGATGAAAGAGAAGTGATTTGTTCTATAATGTGTAGAGTAGAAACATGATTGTCAGATGAGACGATGGTTGAGGGATCGTTAGAGGTGGTAAGTATATTTGTGTTTGAAACAAAGATGTTGTTGGAGTATAAGATTTCTGTAGTGGATTCAGGAAGTTATACATGGGCATATGGAGATGAGTTATTGGGATCCAGAGTTAACGAGGTGGCAGCAACAGCATGTGTATTTAACAGTTGAGATATGGATGAAACATTGTAGGGGGATTTGGAGGTGTTGTGTTTAGTGTTGTGTTTATGAAGAGGATAAACAGTGTGGGATTTGTTTTGTTGAGGGGAGGAAAGCTTGGAAAAGTCATTATCTATGGTAGTTTGTTCATCAAAAAGTTGAAGTGATGAAAATTTGTTTGAGGTAGATATGAAGTCAGAATTATCTTAATTGAGGCATGGAGTTGATTGTGACAAAGGGAGTTTGTTGTGTGCATAACGATCATTTGTGTGTTCAGTGTTGCCTTGTGTATTTTGATTCTAGATTTTTTCATGTGCATGATCGGTTTGTATGTTTTCAAAACTACCTTATGGATGAGCAATTTGGTCTTGTTCGGATGTGGTTTTTCCAATAGAAGTGCGCATTGAAGATGTGTACACATTTGTATCCTACACATGTGATACATTGATGATTTGTACTTCAGCAACATCATTCCTTTTGGAGTCTTGCTTTTCATTTTGCATTACTTCCTTTAATTAAGATGGGTGCTTCCCCAAGATCGATTGATTACCGTCATTGCCATCTAAAACTTGTGTTGTATCTTTTGAAAAATTTCCATCCTTGCTGGCACCATTACGTGGCAGTTTCTTTTCCCATCTTTTCTTCATTACTCTTTTAAGAACAACAAGATTTTCATTTGCATTTGTTTCTTGAACGGAGCAACTTGCATCATATTATTATCTAAAATAACATCTTTATCATTACAAGAATCAGTCAGGTGACTAAAACTTTTGCACTGCGCATACATCATGGGCTTCCCATCATATCCAATATCCACTCTTGAATTATTATCACTACATAAAATGAAATCATGCGGCTTACAATCAAGTTTAATCCTCACAATTTCAAAAAGTCAAATGAACAACAAAAGAAAAATAGATACCCTTTTTCTGCTTGAAGGTCTAAGAGGTACCTCTCTCTTAGTAACAATGTGTCCTTTGTTCAAATCAACAAATAATCCAGTGTTTGGCTGCGACGGAGCAATTGCTTACCTGTGTTAATAATGATAATATACCTGTAACTCAATAAGTATCAATGATAATTTAAAATCTGAAATTGAATTAAAATGATTCGGTGATGTAAGATATTAGACGTCAATATAAAAAATTAAAAAACAAAGACTCAAAATGTATGTTGCGGAACGTATGAGTTAAATCAGTTTAATAAATAAGCTACACATCAAGGAAAAGGCTTTGGAGATTACCTGTTACAGCTGACCTACAGAACTAGGGTTTGATTTGGAATGGTAACGAGTTGTAAAAAAGCTCTGAGGCGGCTAGGAAGAAGAGGAAAGAAGATTTTAGGTGAAATAAAAGAATGACCATCGGAGTCGAAAATTTTCAATTTAGAGCCAAAATTTTCCAATTTAGAGCCAAAATTTGGTGAAATATTTCAATTCACTAGGCGTAGGAAAGACGTAGGAAATTTCCTGATGTCTTTCCTACCTCTTTCTACCTATTTTCTATGCCTTTTCTACGCCCCACCTTTTGGCGTAGGAAAGACGTAGAAAATTTTACGAAGGTAATTGAAGTATTTTTATAGTAGTGTACTGCGGGTGTAGGGATGGCGTGGGAAATTTCTACGCCTTCCTACGGCATACTTTTGGCGTAAGGAATTTCCTACGCCTTTCATACGCCGATCTGGAAATGTAGAAAATTAACAGAGGCGTGGAAATGGCGTAGGAGATTATCTATGTCTTTTTTACGGTATAATTTTAATGTAGGGGATTTTCTACACCTTTCCTACGCCTCGATTTTTTTTCTACGTATTGAAGTTGACGTAGGATAGACGTAGGAAATTTCCTTATGTCTTCCCTACGCCTTTACCTCTTTCTACCTGTTTCCTACGCCTTCCCTACGCCCCGCCTTCTGGCGTAGGAAAGACGTCGTAAACTTTGCGTAGGAAATTGAAGTATTTTCTAGTAGTGCAGAAATTAATTCTTCCTCTTCTCAAACTTATAATTTTCATGATACATCATTTTCTCCAAATTTGGATCCAATTATTCATGATACACAACATATATCACATGTTGTTCCCACTGAACCAGTTCAAAGAAAATCTTTCAGAGAACACAGAAAACCTACCTATCTTCAAGACTATGTTTGCAATATTGGCTTTTCTGATCTTACACATTCTTCATTAATTTCTTCTTCGACGTTACCTTTCTCTCATTTTGTATTTCTCTCTAGTATATCATCTTATCATGAACCATCTTCATACTCTACTGCTTCAACTGATCCCAACTGGGTTTTAGCTATGAAAAATGAAATAAATGCTCTTTAGTCAAATGGTACTTGGGATCTGGTTAAGCTACCAGCAGGAAAAACTCCAATTAGCTGTAAATGGGATTTCAAAGTAAAGCTTAAAGCAGATGGTTCTTTAGAGAGATATAAAGCTAGATTGGTAGCTAAAGGTTTCACACAAAAAGAAGGAATAGATTTTCATGAATCATTCTCTCCAGTTATTAAAATGACAACTATTAGAACCATTCTTGCTGTTGCAGCTTCCAAGAAATGGCATATTCATCAATTCGACGTGAATAATGCCTTTCTTCATGGAGATTTGTATGAAGAAGTTTATATGTTGATGCCTGAAGGGATTCCAAACCCTAATCATTATATTTGCAGACTTAAGAAGTCTATTTATGGACTGAAACAAGCATCACGAAAATGGTTTCATAAGCTTACTTCTGCTTTACTTTCTCGTGGATATTGTCAATCAAAGAATGATTACTCTTTATTTACCAAGAAGCAATCAGGTTTGATAACTATACTAGCTGTCTATGTAGATGATTTATTAGTTACAGGCTCCGATTTGTTGGAAACAGAAAATTTGAAAACATTTCTACATGCTACGTTTAGCATCAAGGATTTGGGTCTTCTTCATTATTTTATGGGTTTGGAAATTGCTTATACTAATTCAGGAATTGCTGTAAATCAACACAAATTCACTACTGAATTGCTAAATACTGCTGCTGTTAATTTCTCAACATGTTCAGTGACACCTTTACCTCTACACCTGAAATTGAATGCAATGGATGGTGATTTTTTACATGATCCTACTCATTATAGAATTCTGGTTGGAAAATTGAATTATCTCACACATACTCGACCAGATTTAAGCTTTTCAGTACAAACACTAAGCCAATTCATGCAGAATCCTAGAGTTCCTCATCTTGAAGCTTTAAATCATACACTTTCATATGTGAAAGGTACGGTAGGCAATGGTATATTACTTAATGGTTGTGATCAACCATTATTAAAAGCTTTTTCTGATTCTGATTGGGCAGCTTGCCCAATGACGAGAAAATCTGTTACTGGATATATTATACTTCTTGACTCTTCTCCTATTTCATGGAAATCGAAGAAACAAGCAATAGTCTCAAGGAGTTCATCTGAAGCAGAATATAGAGCCATGGCACAAGCTGCTACTGAAGTGATGTGGTTAGTTCGGTTATTACAAGAATTAGAAGTTAATCCAATTAAACCAGTCACTTTGTTTTGTGATAATCATTCTGCCATGCATATTGCGAAAAACCCAGTTTTTCATGAAAGGACTAAACACATAGAAGTAGATTGCCACATCACTAGAGACAAAGTTATGGAAGGGTTGTTAAAGCTTGCATATGTTCCTTCTTCAGAACAGTTAGCTGATGTTTTTACAAAAGTTCTGCCATCTCATCATCAGAATAATATTTTGTCCAAGCTGGGTTTATACCAGTCCCCAGCTTGAGGGGGGGTGTTGAGAGTTATTTTGGGTTGCAAGGTTCGTTTAGTTTTCCTTTCAGTAATGGTAGCTTCGTTTTACCCAAATTCAGTAATGGCAACCTAAATTTAACACTGCTAACGTAGCACTGATCCCTAAACTTTATAATTCTTATAGGTTGCTGACTTTAGACCAATTAGTTGTTGTAATATAACTTATAAATGCATCTCCAAAATTCTTGCTAATAGGCTTAAGCTGGTTCGAGGCAAACTAATCTCTCCTAAGCAATCGGCATTTCTTGCCTCCTGTAATATCAATGATAACATTCTATTAACTCAAGAAATTATTAAAGGAGCTTTGCACGAAAGGTCTCTACTTCTGTTGCTGTTACAAGAAAAGTCTCTGTATAAATGAGTATGTAAATTAGGTCCCTGTTTTTTCTAAATCAGAAAATGCAAATTAGCTTGCGCTTTTTAAACATTAAAAAAAATTCTAAATCAAAAAGCGCAAACTAGATTGCGCTTTCCTGATCAAAAGTGCAAGTGAGCTTGCATTTTTCAAAGTTTTCAAAAATAATTTCAAAATAAGAAAGCGCAAACTAGCTTGTGCTTTCCTGGTATAACTTGCACTTTTCAAAAAAAATTAAAATTTTGAAAAAAAATTTAAAATCAGAAAAGTGCAAGTTACCTTACATTTTCTGTCCAAAAAATACAAGTTTCCTTGCGTTTTTTATTTTTCAAAATTAGGGATCAAATTTACATATTCATTTCTACAGGTACTTTTCTATAACAACATCAAAAACAGAATCCGTGGCTCGTTTTCGGATTATTAAAGGCTATGTTAGTCTTAATATCTCTCTTAGATGTATGGTCAAGTTGGATATTTATAAGGCTTTTGATTCAATTCAACGGGCGTGCTATAATTACAATAATGTACAAAATGAACTTTCCTAAACCTTTTCATGCATGGATTTATGCATGCATTTCCACTCCTTCCTATTCCCTTAGTATTAATGGAACTGCTCAAGGATACTTTAAGTGGAAGCAAGGTGTCAAGCAGGGTGATCCACTCTCTTCTTACCTCTTTATCACAATTGTGGAAGTCTTCAATCAAATGTTAAATCATGCTATATCCATAAAATTATTAGAATGGCACCCAATGTGCTAAAATCCTCCTATCCCTTGTCTCATTTTTGGAGATGATTTAGTTTGCTTCGCTAAACCAACTAAAGACTCAATTGAAAGCCTTCTCCATATTCTTTCAGATTCAAGTCTATTTTAGGCCTGTCCATTATGTTGGAATATAAACTTGATTTATTGGTTTCTAGAGAATTCTTGTATTATGTTTAAAGGGGGGTGAGAGTTCTAGAATTATGTTTTCTTTGTAATCAAGTAAAAGTGTTTCTAGAATTATGTTTTCTTTGTAACTAAGTAAAAGCATTTCTAGAATTATGTTTTCTTTCTAATCAAGCAAAAGTAATTCTAGAATGATCTATTAGGGACTATAAATAGAGGAGCTCTCCCCTCATTTGTAATCAAGCAATCTAGAAAAGGAAAAATAATATTAAAGCATTATTTGTGAGAACAAGTTTATTCTCTCAAGTCTCCAAACTTTTTTTTAAAATATATATTTCAACAAAGTGGTATCAGAGCGAGGTTTAGGGATGACTTCCAACAATATGTTGCAACCTCAACTTCCTCGTTTGACGGGAAAGAATTACAATCAATGGAGCATTCAAATGAAGGTCTTGTATGGCTCTCAAGATCTTTGGGAGATTGTTGAAAATGGATATGAAGAACCGGAGAATCAAGCAACACTTTCAATTCAATTGAATACTTTGAAAGAGATTCGAAAGAAGGACAAGAAGGCTCTTTATTTTATCTATCAAGCGGTGGATGAAGCAATTTTTGAAAGGATCTCTTCGGCATCAACATCAAAGGAGGCATGGGACATCCTCAACAAGGCGTATAAAGGTGAAGAAAAGGTAAAGATGGTAAAACTTCAAGCTCTAAGAGGTGAGTTTGATTTACTCAAAATGAAAGAAAGTGAATCGGTGGAGGAATTTTATAATAGAACTATTTCTATTGCTAATCAACTTCGAATCAATGGTGAAGAAATTTCGGATAAAAGAATTATTGAAAAAATTCTTCGAAGTATGACAAGGAAATTTGAGCATGTTATTGTTGCTATTGAAGAATCAAAAGATTTGAATACTTTCTCTCTTGAAGAATTGTTGGGCTCACTACAATCTCATGAGCTTCGCATCAAACAATTTGATTCCTCTCCTTTCGAGCAAGCTTTTCAAATTCGAGACACCAACCGTGGTGGATTTAGAGGAAGAGGTGGAAGATGAGCCCGTGGTAGAGGACAAGGAAGAGGCCAAATTCAAAGTGAAAATTCAAGCCCATCTCAAGGAGAAAGAGGAAGAGGTCGTGGAGGATACAGTGGAAGAGGAAGAGGTAACTCTTATAATATTCAATGTCATTATTGTCATAAATATGGGCATATGAAAAAGAATTGTTTTAAAAGAATTAATGATGAAAAAGATAATTTTAATTTTCTACATGAGAATTTGGATACACAAGATGAAAGTATGCTTCTTGCTTGTAATGTTCAAGAAGCTTCTTTTGATGATATATGGTATATTGATAGTGGTTGTAGTAACCACATGACCAGAAATAAAAGTTGCTTTGTGAATTTTAATGAAAGTGTCCAACCAGAAGTCAAGACAGGTGATAACAAAAGGCTCATTGTCAAAGGCAGTGGCGATATTCCGATACATACAAAGCAAGGTACAAATTATATTTCTAATGTTTATTATGTTTCCTATCTTAAATACAATCTTTTGAGTGTTGGGCAACTTTTAAAGAAGAGACATAATGTGAATTTCAAAAATGATTTATGTGAGATCAAAGACAAAACTGGTGTTCTTATTGTAAAAGTGAAGATGACACCAACAAAAATGTTTCCGTTGAAAATTAAAAATGAAACATTTCCATGTTTTGCTAATATTGTTAATGACAAGTCATGGCTTTGGCATCTTCGTTATAATCACTTGAGTTTTAGCACTCTATCCAAGATTTGCAAAGATCATATGGTGAGAGGCATCCCGAATATTAGTAAACAAGATCAAGTATGTGAAAGTTGTGTTTTTGGCAAGCACCATCGAGATCCATTTCCAAAAGAAAAGGCATGGCGAGCAAAGAATCCTTTGGAGCTAGTGCATTCGGATTTATGTGGACCTATGCGCACAAATTCTCTTGGAGGTAATTGGTATTTTCTCGCTTTTATTGATGACTATAGTTGTAAGATGTGGATTTACTTTCTCAAAGAAAAATCTCAAGTATTTGAAGTATTCAAGAATTTTAAAGCACTTATGGAGAAGCAAAGTGGTTTTTCTATAAAGACGCTCTGATCCGATCGTGGTGGAGAATATATGGCGGAAGAATTCGAAATTTTCTTAAAGGATCATGGCATTCATCATCAACTAACGGTCCGCTCAACCCCTCAACAAAATAGGGTGGCCGAAAGAAAGAACCATATCATCATGGAACTTGTTCGAAGTATGTTGAAGACAAAAGGATTGCCTAAAATATTTTAGGCCAAAGCTGTAGCATGTGCATACTATGTTCTCAACCGTGCGGCAACTAAAAGTGTTCAAGGAAAGACTCCACAAGAAGCATGGGGCGGTCGCAAGCCATGTGTCTCCCACTTCCGAATTTTTGGAAGCATTTGTTACTCTCATGTGCCGGATGAAAAGAGAGGAAAACTTGATGACAAATATGAAAAGTGCATCTTTATTGGCTATAGTGAAAGATCCAAGGCATATAAATTATATAACCCCATCACAAAAAAGACTATTATTAGTCGTGATGTAATTTTCAATGAGGAAGAAGCATGGGAATGGAAAAATGAGAAAAAGAGTACAAGTATCTTGCTTGATAATGATGCATTTGAGCCAATTGAAGAAGAAGGATCGACTCCATCTACTCCACCATCTAATTCTTCTCCAAGCTCATCATCTTCAAGTTCAGAATCAACACCTAGAAGGACAAGACCTCTTGCGGAGATTTATGGAGAAACAAGAAGAATTTTAGAAGATGAATTTGTTGATTTTGCTTTATATGCAACTGCGGATCCAGTTGATTTTGAAGAAGCCGCCAAGGAAGACAAATGGAGACAAGCCATGGATCAAGAAATTGATGCAATTGAAAGGAACCAAACATGGGAGTTGGTTGAAGTACCTGAAGGGAAGAAACCCATTGGAGTCAAATGGGTTTACAAGACAAATTTGAATGCACAAGGTGAAGTTGAAAAACACAAGGCATGATTAGTTGTGAAAGGATACAAGAAAAAGTATGGTGTTGATTACAAAGAAGTTTTTGCTCCTGTAGCACGTCTTGAAACAATTCGTTTGATAATTTCATTGGCCGCTCAAAATAAGTGGCAAGTTTATCAAATGGATGTTAAATCTGCTTTCGTGAATGGAGTACTACAAGAAGAGGTGTACATTCATCAACCTTCCGGCTATGTGATAAAGGATGAAGAGCATAAAGTCTATTGGTTGAAGAAGGCATTGTATGGCCTTAAGCAAGCCCCTCGTGTATGGTATAGTCACATAGATGACTATTTTGTGAAGATGGGATTCAAGAGGTGTCCATTTGAGCATACTCTTTACATCAATAAGAACAAAGGTAACATTCTCATCATTGGTTTATATGTGGATGATTTGATTTTTACGAAAAATAGTCTTGATAATATTAAAGAATTTAAGAGAAGTATGATGCAAGAATTTGAGATGACCGACTTGGGTCTACTTCATTACTTTCTTGGTATTGAAATAAAGCAAGATAATGATGGTATATTTATCTCTCAAGAAAAGTATGCAAAAGATTTGATGAAGAAGTTTAGAACGGAAAAGGCAAAGCCAATTAGCACTCCAGTTGAAGTTGGCTTGAAACTAAGTAAGGACGACAACTTTAAATATATTGATCCAACATTGTTTAGAAGTCTTGTTGGGAGTTTGATGTATTTGACAGCCACTCCGCCGGACATTACATATGGTGTGAGCTTGATTAGTAGGTTCATGGAGCAACCAAAGAAGACACATTAGGATGCCGGAAAAAGAATTTTGAGATATGTGCGTGGAACACTTGGGATGGAATTTATTATCAAAAGATAAATGATCCTAAGGTGCTTGGATATTGTGATAGTGATTAGGCCGGAAGTGTTGATGATAGTAAAAGTACTTCGGGAAATGTTTTCTACTTTGGATCAAGTGCAATCACGTGGATGTCAAAGAAACAACAAGTTGTGGCTCTCTCAACCGCCGAGGCAGAATACATTTCACTATCTTTAGCTAGTTGTCAAGCTTTATGGATTAAATGGGTGCTAGAAGAACTTAAGCATACTCCAAAAAAAAGTCCACTTATATATTATGATAGCAATTCTGCTATAGCACTCACCGAAAATCCAGTTTTCATGGGAGGAGCAAGCATATAAGAATCAAGTATCATTTCATTCGAGACTTGGTTGGGAAAGGAGAAGTAGTTGTCAAGCATTGCAAAACGCAAGATCAAATTGCCGATATTTTAACGAAGCCTTTGAAGTTGGAGATTTTCAAGGAGTTAAAGAAGAAACTTGGTATACGTAAAAGTTTAGCTCAAAGGGGGTGTTGGAATATAAACTTGATTTATTGGTTTCTAGAGAATTCTTGTATTATGTTTAAAGGGGGTGAGAGTTCTAGAATTATGTTTTCTTTGTAATCAAGTAAAAGTGTTTCTAGAATTATGTTTTCTTTGTAACCAAGTAAAAGTATTTCTAGAATTATGTTTTCTTTGTAATCAAGCAAAAGTATTTCTAAAATGATCTATTATTGACTATAAATAGAGGAGCTCTCCCCTCATTTGTAATTAAGCAATCTAGAAAAAAAAAATATTAAAGCATTATTTGTGAGAACAAGTTTCTTCTCTCAAGTCTCCAACCTTTTTTTTAAATATATATTTCAACACATTAATATGTCTAAGTCGAGCATTTTGATTGCTGGCCTCCCTGAGCAAGCTAAGGCTGAGATTATCTCCCACTCTACTCTCAATGTAATGCCAATGAACTCTACCAACCTAGGTCTTCCTCTTATTTCTTCTAGAATCATAGTAGCCCAATGTCTGCCTTTGTATGAGAGGATCATAAGCAAATGAAATTCATGGCCTAACACCCTCCTCTCTCAAGTAGGCAAATAGATAATAATTACTTCTGTTGCCACTACAATGACAACCTACTAGTCTGTTCACTTTTTCCTATCTATGAAGCTGCGTAGGATGATTAAATGAGCTTTCAATCATTTTATCTGGCATGGATATCCTAACTCCAAATTGTTAATTTATGTCTCTTCCAATAAACTGCAAAATCCAAAAATAAATAGTGGTATAGGGTTAATTAATATTAGTGTGTGGAATAAAGCTGTGGTCTCCAAATGTATAAACCAGATTCTCTAGGATAAAGATTCTCTTTTAATCAACTAATTAAACCAGCACTATATCAGAAGGAAGGTATTCTGGAAGCTAGAGGTTGCTTAAAATTCCAGCTGGCTCTGGAGGAATAATATTAATCTTGGAAGTGTTTTTCTTCCACATATACAAGTCATTTCATCCCCTGCATTTCCTCGGTCTCTTCGGTATGCTCCCTGGTCGTCAAAAGGCCTAATCCACAATGATTTGCTAACTCATAATCAAAAATTTCAGACTGGTATACCCGAAAATGCAAAAGCTCTGGATTAAATTTCCCATGGTCACTTAAATCACCCATATTCCAGTTCTATAATAATTAGAAATATCCGGAACCAAATAGCATGCTCAAATTTCCCATGTGATGCCAATAACGTTCCATGGTCCCTGCCAAAAGGGACTCGTTCTATTTCTGGTGTGTACAGATTGATGAAGGGTACTGATCAGGTTCCTTTGTTTCCATGGTCTAGAAGGATTTGAAATAGATTTGATGCCTACAGAGACTACTTTCTTGTTTGGAAAGTCATGGTTAATGGTGTTAGCATTTTGAACAAATTAGAAAGATCTGGAATTATAATCAGTGGTAACTGTGTGTTGTGCAATAAGGATGTTGAATCTAATACCCATTTGTTCTTTGAATGTTCTTATGCTTACAACATATGGACTAGATTATCATGTGTTCTAACTAAAAAAGATCTAAACATGATAGTATGGAAGAGTGGTTTAGAATATATCATGCTATAAGATGGAGAACGCCTAAAACCCTATTGCTAATTGCCATGTTGAAGCAGGCAATCGTCGGAATTTGGAATGAGAGGAACTCAAGGCTTTTCAAAGGTGATTCTTATCCCAAAAAAGCTCTTGTGTAGAAGATCAGTGAGAATATGAAATTGAAACTCAAGGTTTTATAGAGAATAACCACCTTAATTCAAATTATGTTAAATTGACTGGTTATTTGTCTCTTTGCCCTTGGGCTTGATTTGGTTGAGTTAGTCATTCCTTTCTCCATGTTATGTTCTTATATGTTATGTCTCTGTAATTACTTTCTATCTTGTTGCACTACAATATATAGATTTTATTTTAATAACATCTCGGTGAGTCCAATTAACCCCGCTTGCCTAGGCTCTATACACACACACACACACATGTACACACACATATATATATATATACATGTACATATACATATATGTACATACATATATGTACCTGTATATATATGTATGTATGTATATTGATATCTTGTAAAATTAATAATATGTGCATGTAATTAAATAAAATATATATATGTACATATAATATATCTTACGGCAAATGATGGTTAATTTTAAAATATATAAACATATATTTCCATGCGAAAATGTAATATAAATTAATAAAAAAATTAGGATAATATCAAATTACAAATTTTAGTGAAAATCTCAAAGATATTATGATATTTAAATATTTTATATGTATTTTACAATTTAAAATCAAATTATTACATTTGGTTATTATTTAAAATTTTTAGTTATAAAATTTTAATTTTTTTCCTTTCATTTCTACTAAAAGTTATATTAGATGTAACTTCTAATTTATGAAACATAAAACATATTTTATAATATATATATATATATTATTTATTTATTTATTTATAAAATTAAGTGATTTAAATAATAAATATAATATAAAAATTTATTTTAATTCCATCGAAAATATTTTAAGTACAATATTACTTATATAAATTTTTAAAACCATATTTTACGCAATGTATGATTTAATATTTGAATTATAAATCTTGTACAAATTAAATAATGAGTATTAAATTATTTTAAATTAAAAAATCAATTTTTTTTATTTTCGCTGTCGTTAGAAATATATGCATGATTATGTAATGAAAATTTTATTTTTTATTTTTTATAAAAGTAAATTTATTCATACAACCATTCAAATTATGACAATATGTTGATATAATAAAATCATTAACTAACCAACAAAACATAATACATTTTGTGTGTGTTTATATGATGTCAACATGGTGTGTGTTTATATAATCTGTGCACATTAATATACATTGATAAATTAGAAAATTTACCTTATTACCAATGCCTATAAGTACACCTTGAAATGATGAGATCTACTCCTTGAACTATTTCTGATCCAGTGGATTGCTAACCCATAAACCGATGAAAAGTGGCTATTGAATAGTATTTGTTTTACTTTGGTTTGTGTTTGGAAATCGAGAGATGGGACGAGTTAATTTTTAGCTAAAGTTAAAGGACATGGAGGCTTCAAAAATTCTTATAGTATGTGTGGGATGAGATGCTTATACAGAGGAGAGATTAGAGACAAGTTAGGATCTAAATCCTTTTTAATGTCTTACCAACTCTCTATCCCTTATCCATCCAAATTAAGTCCAGCTTTCCATCATATGACCACACCCCATTATGCCCTCATCACGATCGAACCAACCAGCCACCAATATAGACTTCAAACTCATTTAAAGCTCGAACAAAATATTTTGCATTTAAATCCAATTTAAACCTTAACCATGTCGTATATCGGTTAATATATATTTATAACTATTATAAATATATTTAATAATACTTGTTCATCAAATTAAAATGAAATTTTATAACTATTGTTTCATAGATGAAAAAAATTCAAGAAAATAAACTCATATGTTTTTAGAAAAAATGGTGTCATCTGCTTTCTCATTTCTACATCCACCAACGGCTTCTTCTTTCTCGTTTCCGCATCCATCGTCTTTTATTTCACCTTCTCATACTCTTAATTTTCCTAATGAAAAATTTTCTATCGATAGTGATTCTCTATATATAGTCGTTCTTATACCTAAACAATAAATAATTTCAAGTTTTCTTCTCCAAATCCTTTCATCCATAAATCTTCAACCGAGAATTGCGATTCTAGAAGGAGAGGTAGAATCTACTATCGTTGTGGATTGTGGAGATCAAATAAGATGTTTCAACTGTGGTAAATTCGGCCATAGGAAGTTCTACTGTTAGTTGAAATCTATTTCTATCTCTGGCAGGTCAAAAGATCTTTCATATCAGAGCATGGTTTTCTTTTTGTTCTAAAAATTATGAAGCTTAAGAGAATTTTACTTGATCATCTATGGATTTGTAGGGAAGAAGGTATTGACTTCTTGGAAGATTTACTTATACATTTTGATGTGATTAATGAGATTAATATCGGTAGAGATTATTGTAAGAAATTTGGTAATCCCGAAGAATACTTCTGTAATTCTTGATGAAGACAGCGAATTTAAACAAACCAAACCCATTCAAGGGAGACGGAGACGATTTTCTGACACGGCAGAGTCAGATGCTCTTTTATCTCACAATCCTTGGTCTGCAGAAGTATCTTGATGAAGATGAACCAGTGCCGCCTAGGCCAGGCAAAACCAATTCAGCAAATGAGATTTCTACAATTGATGCATGGAGGCACTCGGATTTCTTGTGCAGGAATTACATCCTAAACTGTTTGGATAAGGTTTTGTACAAAGTGTATCAGCCACTGAAGACTGCAAAAGCTCTCTGGAATGCGCTTAATGCAAAGTACAAAACGCAAAACTTGAGCCTGAAGAAGTTCATAGTTGGCAAGCTCATGGACTACAAGATGTTAGATTCAAAATCTATAATTACGCAATTGCATGAACTTCAGATTATTATCCATGAATTGCAAGCAAAAGACCACGAAGTTGGTGAATCTTTCCTGGTTGAAGCAATCACTGGAAAGCTACCATCATCTTGGAAGGACTACCATAATTATTTGAAGCACAAGAAGAAGGAGATATCCTTACAAGACCTCATAGTCAGACTGAAGATCGAGGCAGATAATCGTGGAGTCACTAAACCAAAAAACAAAGAGGCTTTTATTGCAGAAGGGGCAAAGAAAAAAGGAAACTCCAAAAAAAAGGCGCCAGAAACCAAACAAAATGATCAGAAGCCGTCCAAGAAGTTCAATGGGCAGTGTTGGGTTTGTGGCAAGACTGGACATTAAGCAAAGGATTACAGGCACAAGAAACAGAATAATTTTGAAGCAAATGTGGTGGAAAACATGGACATCGATGGGTCTAACTTTTCTGGAGTTGTGTCGGAATGCAACCTAGTTCGGAATCCTTCTCAATGGTGGTTTGACACAGGTGCTACACGACACGTGTGTTCTGAAAAGTCCATGTTCTCCACTTACAACAAACTCGATCATGAAGAAAAGTTGTACATGGGCAACTCTGCAGTGTCAATGATTGAGGGAAGCAGGAAAGTGATTCTCAAGTTCACATCTGGTAAGACTATTACGCTGAACGATGTGCTTCATGTTCCAGACATTCGCAAGAACTTGATCTCTGGACCTGTACTCTCGAAGAAAGGCTTCCAAATGGTCTTCGAATCAGATAAAGTTGTTCTGTCTAAGGCTGGAATCTATATAGGGAGAGGATACTTGTGTGATGGCCTATTTAAGGCTAATGTAGCCGTAATTGGCAATAATGATGTATATTGTAATTCTGAAATGAATAAAAAGGAAGTTTCTTATGTTGTCGAGTATGATTCTCTATTATGGCATGAAAGATTAGGATATATAAACTTTCGAAAGATGAAAAAACTTGCAAATCTGGATTTAATTCCAAAATTTCAAGTAGATAAAAAATACAAATGTGAGACATGTGTAGAAGAAAAAATGGTTAAGAAACCATTTCATACTGTTGATAGAAGTACTGAACCATTACAAATGATTCATACTGACTTATGTGATTTCAAAAACTTACCTACAAGAGGTGGGAAAAAGTATTTTATCACATTTATTGATGATTATACACGATATTGCTACGTATATCTTTTAAATAGTAAAGATGAAGCAATTACATTGTTTATAAAATATAAGGCTGAAGTAGAAAATCAGCTAAATAAAAACATCAAGATATTGAGATCTGATTGAGGTGGAGAATATGAGTCGCCGTTTGAACAATTCTGTGCAGAAAATTGAACAATTCATCAAACAACAGCACCATATTCACCACAACAAAATGGTATAGCCGAGAGAAAGAATAGAACATTAAAAGATATGATTGATGCCATGCTCTTAACCTCTGGCCTACCAACAAACTTGTGGGGGGAAGCTTTGAATATGTCTAATCACATATTAAATAAGGTTCCTCATAGTAAAACGGGAAAAATTCCACATAAATTATGGAAATGACATCTACCAAGCTTCAAATACCTCAAAGTGTGGGGGTGCTTAGCAAAAGTTCATATCCCGCCTCCAAAGAAGGTCAAACTTGGACCAAAAACTGTAGATTGTTACTATTTAGGACCAGCCCAAAATAGTAGGGCATATAGATTTTTGGTATTCAAGTCTGATATACCTGATATTCATGTAAATACAATCATGGAATCAAGAGATGCCTCATTCTTTGAAGAAGTGTTTCCACACAAAAAAAATGAAGGGAATAATGTCCCTAAAAGGACACGAGAAGAATTAAATAGCCCACATGAAGATGAAACTCATCGTGAAAGTGATGAAGTAGAACCAAGAAGAAGTGTAAGGGATAGAACTTCCAAATCATTTGGTTCGAATTTTTTCACATATGTGTTAGAACACGAACCTCAAACGTACAAAGAAGCAATGTCATCTTTTGAGTCTTCATGTTGGAAAGAAGCAATACAAAGTGAGATCGATTCAATCCTAAGTAATAAAATTTGGGAAATTGTTGATATTCCACCTGGAATAAAACCTATTGGCTGCAAATGGATTTTCAAGAAGAAAATGAAACCAGATGGCTCTATTGATAAATATAAAGCCAGATTAGTAGCCAAAGGATATCGTCAAAAAGAAGGTATAGACTTTTTGACACATATTCACCAGTTACACGAATAACCTCAATAAGAATGCTAATAGAAATTGCATCCATCTACAATCTAGAAATTCATCAAATGGATGTAAAGACAACATTCTTAAATGGAGATCTCGATGAGGAAATCTACATGGAGCTACCCGAAGGATTTGTATCCAAGGGAAATGATAACAAAGTCTGTAAATTGGTAAAATCACTATACGGACTCAAACAAGCTCCAAAACAATGGCACGCAAAATTTGACAGTGTCATGATGAGAAATGGTTTTCGTATAAATGAGTGTGACAAATGCGTTTATTGTAAAAAAGTTGGACAATCATACGTGTTTGTTTGTTTATATGTGGACGATATGCTAATCTTTGGTCCTAACATTAAAGTTATAGAGACCGTAAAGAAAATGCTTATCAACAATTTTGATATGAAAGATTTAGGAGTTGCTGACATTATTTTGGGAATCAAAATAATAAGAACGCCTAATGGAATACAATTATCTCAGTCACATTATGTAGACAAAATAATTGAGAAATTCCAACATTATGGAATTAAAGGAGTAAGAACACCTTTTAGTCCATCGAAAGTACTGCATAAAAATTCTAGTGAAAGTGTAATGCAACTGGAATATCCCCGTGTAATAGGATGTCTAATGTATCTCATGAATTGCACGAGACCAGATATAGCTTATGTAGTAAGTCGACTAAGCAAGTATACAAGTAATCCAGGGAAGGAACACTGGAAAGCACTAATGAGAGTGTTGGGATACTTGAAGAATACCATAAATTATTCCTTGCATTACGGAAAATATCCAGCTGTTCTAGAAGGATACAGTGATGCAAACTGGATTGAAGATTCAGAGGAATCAAAATCACAAGTGGTTATGTCTTCACTCTTACAGGAGCAGCAGTGTCATGGAAATCAACGAAGCAATCATGCATAGCTCGATCCACTATGGAATCAGAGTTCATTGCATTAGACAAAGCAGGAGAAGAAGCAGAATGGCTTCGTCATTTCTTAGAAGATATTCCTTTATGGCCTAAACCTGTAACGGCCAAATGTATTCACTGCGACAATCAAGCTGCGCTAAGTAGAGCGAAAAACTTTGTGTATAATGGAAAATCACGACACATTCGTCGACGCCATAACACAGTTAGGAAGTTACTCTCTAATGGAACTATCTATATTGATTATGTAAGAACAATTGATAACCTAGCGGATTCATTTACAAAAGGGTTATCAAGAGAGAAAATAGACTGCGCATCGAGGGGAATGGGTTTACAAACCTAAACCAACAAGAGTTATCTTATACGGAAACCTATCCTAGCGACTGGAGATCCCACGGACTAGGATCAATAGGCAAACCAGTTCTGAATAACTCAAGTCGTAATGCATTTTTCTAGACATAGTCCGTTCCATTCCTATGGTGCAAAACATAAATGCATGCCTAAAGAAGTATTAAAAGGTTAAAGCTATGCTTTTTAATGATGACCATATCTTGTAAAATAACAAGTGGGGTATATGTAGGATACTCCTTATGGTTGCGATCACCTATGTTAGTGTGAGCTGGGTCGGCTCTATGAGAATATTAAAGGCTTAAATTCTCTAAATACACTCGCAGAACCAAATTTGTTCAGGACCGAAATAAACAAAACCGAGAGATTGGATGAGAAGGGAAACAATGCTTTTTTAACCTTATTGTCTGGTTATACAATAACGGCAGACGGTTCAAGATGAAATAATTCACCGATTAGCCAAGTATATCCGATGAGTGTTAACAAGAGAAAGTTCAAAGTGAAACATCTACTTATCCTTCAAAAAGCATTATTCCATACGTAGTCTGAGATATTCCACTTTGTGTGGGGGAAGAGTATATTGTCATTCATGTGGGGGATTGTTGACAATTCTAAAGAGACGAATGAAATATGATTTAGTGCCACATTGGCAAAATGAAAGATTAAATTGTGTATATATGTAGGATCCTCATTCACTATATTAGCCCTTAGGGTCAGGTAATTTTGTGCGAGAGGGAGGACCCAAATCTGATGAATACACGCGCGCGTACCGCCCGCCCGTCCCGTACCGAACCGGGCCGGGCTCGGGTTTGGGCTTGGGTTTGGGTCTACTATGAAATCTAATTTTTGCTACAGAAAAAACTGCAATTTTCGACGGGTTTTTATTTGGCTACACGGGCGCAGCCCATTTGAATTTGAATACGGATGCGACCCGTTGGAAGAATGAAGGGATGTCGTTTTTCAGAGCGGATATATTTTGAACGGACGCAACCGTGACCGTTCAACAACTATAAATTAGTGACGGATCCTGATCAAATCACTCACTGATTTACGATTCTTCTTCTTCCCCCGACATCCTTTCTTCGGTCAATTCATTTCTGTTGCCATCGTCATGTCGGGCTGACATACTCCTTATAGTCTCGTGCAGTTTCATCGGTTGTACCCTGGGAGACATCAAATAAAGTCTTAAGGCGATTGTCACGGCAAGCCTCCGACGAACTTTGGTATTCTTCTTGCTTTCCATTGCTGATACACCAGATCTGTTACTGAATGCCATTGTTGCATTGCGACATTTTTTAATCTGTTGCAATTTACTTGCTGAAACACATTTAAACTGTTGCTGTTTCGTTGTTGTAACATATAATATTGTTACATTGCGATTGAGTAGTGGCGCAAACAAACTATTGCATTCTGTTTTGAACCACTTTAATCTACAGTTACAACTGACTGTTTGGAAAAAGTGCATGCGCGTAATGTGTGCATTGATATATGTGATGATATACAAGGGGATAGTGGCGATGTAGTGATATATGATGACATTGTTGCCTTTGTCAGTCCGATAAAGGAGTTTGTGGGTAGTGACGATGTAAAAGTGACAATTTTTAATGATGGTGCTCTGGTTTCTAAAAAAAATGTACATGGAGATGTTGCATAAAGCATGGTTCTCTTGTTGATGTATCTGATGCTCCAGTTGATGAGATACTCCGTGTTAATGATAGATAGTTAAATTGCTTGGGGATTTATGGTGGCATCTTGTGTGATGTGCTTGGGGTCAGTAAAGATGCGGCTGATAGTTCTTTGTATTTTTCTGATGCTTTCTAAATGGAATAGGTTGACTAATGAGTTTTATTGTTGATGTTGATAAATTGGTTGGTAGTAATTTACAAATCTCTGATGTTGATGCTAGTAATATTAGTGTACATGATTCTCTTGATGATACTCACAAATCTTATGATATTAGTGTACATGGTGTTGTTACACGAATAAATAGTGATACCACAGTAGTTAAGTTGATCAAGGATAAGGCTGGTTTTTCAAAATATTTGGTTACCTATGGTGACAATTTATGTTGCGTGGATTGGGATAGTATAGAAGTGGTGGATAGGACTTTGCCTGGTCTGCATTTGGAAGTTGAAGTGGTTTCGGTGGTGGAATCCATTTTTAAGATTGGGGTTAAAGCAGGGTCATTTTTACAGTGGATAATGTGGCTTCTATTAGATCTTTGAAGGGGGTTTCGATAGATAATTAAGTGGGTGTTTATTCTGGTGGTTTTTACTGTTTTGGTTGTGACAGTGGGTTAGAGTTTTCCAGTAGAGTGCAGGATGAGTTTTCAAGGCAAGCTTATTATAGTGTTTTGTCTACTTCGATTGTTAGGTCTCATGACAATGTAAACTTTGTGGATAGGTCTTTCTATTATCATATGGGGGTTTTTCAATTTGTTATGTATTGCTGCCTTGCGTCTTTAAGAAGAACTACACCACCAAATACCCAAACTTATTCTTCTACTCATACACCCAATTCTAGAAGAAGAAAATAGTGGGAGTATTTCAGCAGTTAATATCAGAAGAAGTCCTAGACTGAGACTTAACGCTACTAGGTCTTATACTTGAGGGCCGATGACTGCTTGGGCGTGCTATTATGATGGTTGTATGTGACTTGAGAAAATGCGGTGTGCTTTTTTAGCTTTGTCAGGTGTTGTTGTTAGGGTTGTGGTTGGAGAGTTATTTTGGGGTTTGTTGTTTTGGTGACTATTTGTGGTTAGAGCAGATGATGTTTGTTATTTTGAGGTTTTTTTATGGTTTGGTTATTGAGGTTGAAGATATAGGAGTTGTTTTTTGATGGTTGCTCATTTCTTGGAGACGTTTCAAGAATTTGGTTCTTGTTGGAGTTGTTTTTTAGGGAGAGTTTTTAATTTCATAGGTTTTAGGGTGGTTTCCTTTTCTTTCTTTTTATATGGGAGGTTTGCTACCTGCCAAGCATGTTGGCAGCTCCTTTACTTTTGCTATTATATATATATATATATATATATATATATACATGTACATGTGTGCTCTCCTCTATTTTAGAGGATCTTACATTTCTCTAAAAAACTAATGTTTCATAAATATTAATTAATTTATAATAATTACTAATTAAATCCTTTGGCCAAAGAAATATTCAATGTTTCTATTGTGTGACTCATTAGGTGTAAATTTAGTCAGCAATTAATGTTGAACTATTCAAATATTAATGTTCATATGTCACTTAGCAGATGATGTAACATTTTGGTCCAATTTATCACTTACTTGGTTTTGGTAAAATCCAATTTTACTTTATTAAGCATTACCTAATAATGACAATTATTTACACTAATTCTCTTTGTCAAAACTATATCACTTTGGACTTATGAAATTTGGTAATGATCAAAATTCTAATATCGTTCATATTCAAATATATAGTCCGAACACAAAGTCATTAGTTCGATAATAACAATTAATATTAACCGAAATGATCTAGCCAGATACTTTGACTTTTAGTTGACTTCACTTAATTATGATACTAACCTCATATAATTGAGGAGACAAACCCTCTCATTAATAGTGTTTCTTTCCAATGTTTCCACTTGACCCAACTATAGTCGTTCGATGGATGTCATACCATAATTTAACTACAATTAAAGTGAAGCATCCACATTGAAGATCTACAGTATTCTCAAGTTAAGAGAACCATGTAATTTCTCACAATGATATTTTCTTTTTAACCTTACATATATTAACCAACAGAAAACTATCGAATGAATCATTCCATATTTATCCAATAATCATCGGTACGTAACCCCTTGGTGCCCCCAACAACCATGAGTAATTCACTTCCCAACATTTGTAGAGACTTACGTACTCTAGTCTCAACGAACGTATTGATATCGAATCCAATACATCTTGACTAGGATCATTTAAAATGGTATATTTATTTTCATTGTGATAGATTACTTATGGTTACAATACTTTGTAACTACTATCATAAAACATATCATTTACGCATTTTCTGTTAAATATAATTTTAACTAAATTAATTAATAAAACACATTATATAAGTATATAAAAGTACGAACACCTTTTATATTGAATAAAATTAGTTATCGAGTTAGCTATATGGAACATATTACATAATTTCCCTTAAGACATAACCCTAACTCTATCAATTTCCTACTTGCACTAGGGGTCAATTATGGAATCTTATTCCAACTTCTCCAATCAGTTTCCTCAAAGATTAATTGGGTCGGTCCCTCAGTGAATGAGTATGCTATTGTATTTCAATTATCTACTCTACCAATAAACTCTCTTTGATGCTTATAAACTACCTTTATTATGTAGAACAATTCAGAGTACGTCTCTCGACTTCTACTGAACTCTTAAGTTCTATTATGAAATATATCATGACATTGTTGCCATATAACAATGTCATGGGATTCTCAACATTTGGAATCACCCTCAGCTTAGTTATAAATTTGGGTACTTATATTTATATACATTGCTTTTATTATAGCCCTATTCAAGACAATATACTTAGCCTTTTTCATTGAATCAACCACAGTGTTTCATTTGAAACATTCCCAACTTAAAGATTTTTGACTTGAATTTATTATTGCCATGTTATACTCAATATCACTTATGAAAGTTTGAATCCGAAAACTCTTGTTGTTTTTGCAAATAATTCTCTAGCATTTCACAAATACACAAGAACATCTCAAACAACAATTTAGTGATATGAATTTGGATTTGATATTTGTTTCATGTATCATATACATAAACAAATCATGATATTATAGACAACATAACATGTATGATAATTCCTATTGCGAGTGCATAAGGAATCAATCTTACATGTTTCATATTGAACATTCTAACAAGGTGTCCTTGCATATCGTTTGGAATTCCCAATATCTTTTATACTTACTATAAAAGACATTATGTACAAATTCAACGTCGAGTATTAAAACAATGAAATTCGATTTTAGCATAAGTATATCGTTAACAATCATTAATGTTTTTTGCTTATGGTTAAGAAACATTTATGCACCTTTTAACCTTCTTTCTTATGAGCACACACTTCCTCTACATTTTGATTGATAATCAAACTATTTGATGTCAAAACATTTGTTCAGTTTTTATGTTCGTCGGATGACACTTTCGTATATGTTCTTGGATCCTGTCCAAAAACTCACAAACTCGATATCACTCCCATTGACTTCAAGGCACTCTGGTTATTGTATTAAACAGTTTATTCTAAATCATAAGTTAGAATTGTTTTATTTGAATACATACATACCAAAAACATAAAGTCATACCATGCGATAATTTTGTGAGTAAAATCCAAACCAAATTGAGCTCATCATATGGTGAATTTGTTATGATAATTTCAATAACCGAAATTTATGATGTCATTCTTATTAAGTGGATCACTATATTCTAACTACATTTGTCTTTCTCTTATAGAGACATTTTCGACCAATAGAACATATCCTTTTGAATACCTTTATCAAAATCATATTTTAATAATATATGTGGAATCTATTTTAAATTTATGCATCGTACCATATCATAGAGCCAATACTCTTAATGGCTTAATTAAACAATTGAGGATTATTTATTCTTAACTATGACAAAAAACTCACAGTTTCTTTTCAATGTAAAGAATACTCATTAGACTATGAGAAATGCGGATTACGGATCTTAAGGCTAGGATTAACACTAGAAGGGGGTGAATAGTGTTAATAAAGAATTACTAAATCATTTTGAGTTTATGTTAATTTAGACACCGATGTATGCAATATACAAACACGGATATGATCACAGAAACAAACACAGATGCAGAAATAAAACAAAAGCAGTAAAGGAAAGAACACACCGGATTTTATACTGGTTCGGAGTTACCCTACATCCAGTCCCACAACACAAGTACAGATTTCCTTTCAAAAGAAATTGTACAGTCACACCCTCGGTTTCAAGGCTACGAGGTACACCCTCCATAATTTCTATCCTCTGGGTAGAGATACTTGATTTCTGGGCCACAAGTTTACCCAATTGATTTACCAAGGCTACAATCACACCTTTTCTCTCTTGAATTATTTCCAAGGCTACAATCACACCTTTTCTCGTTTAATAGATCACAAAGAAGTCTATAACTCTGAATAGCACTGAGAACCTTGTAGAGATAGTGATAGAGAATCAAACTAGAAGTAATCAAGTTCGATTCAATGTTGATTTCGGCAGAGTAATGATAAGAATATGTATTAAGAAATGTGGAAGAAGAAGAGGAGTGAAAAACCAGAAAATCTAATGTAAAATTCGTTGAAACGAACCCCTATTTATTGAAGAACAACAGCCATGTCCATTCATGAAGAGTTATGGCGAATAGACACTTCTTTTGAAATTTAAATTTTGAATTCAACTGACACCATGTCGACATGGGGTACTTGGGCATGTCGACATCCCAAAGGATTTTTTGGTGTTTTGATTTTCTTTGAAAATAACTTTTATTTTATATTAAAAATATTTTAAACTTTTATAAATGTACTTGACTATAGTTAAAATTCAAAAGTAAATATAGAGAATAATATATATAGAATTTCACTATAATTTTATATTTAAATCTAAGTATAAATATTTAAAAGTTAAATATATTATATTAAAAGATAGTTTAAAATCAGGAGCAATTTGACTTGGAAATTAAAGATAATTTTGAGGCTAAAATTATTTAAAATTAGGATAGAGGGTTTTGAATCTTTTGAAAGGAAAGTTTTGAAAAATATTTTGGAAACAGGATATAATTTTGAAAAATCATTTTGAATAAAAAGTTAGCGGATACACAATGTTCCACTAGATTTTTCGTACGTTCTGTAATGACCCGCCATCCGTCTCCACAGAATGATGCATCATTAATAAGAAAGAAAGGGATAGAGAATAGAAAGAAAGAGAAGAAGAAAGAAACAACATATCAGAATCTAAACAACGGAACGAATAAATTATATTAATAACATAAATATTACATAGTCTACAACACTAATTAGAGTTACTTAGAATTTACATCACATACTAGACAGTTATAAACACCTGTCTAGTTATACAACTCAATATAACTCAACAGAACAATATTAACACAGAGAACACACAGCGGAACTATTATCTACAACGCAGAAGCCTCCTGCTCCATTTGCTCCTCCAATATTCGTCAAAAGCAAACCTGAATCCCTCGGCTACTCGTAAAAATTTGAGTACCCAAGTGTTTACGAAAAACAAAAATAAACTCCGGGTCAGACATGGGTCTGGTGTGAGTAACAGGTTAAAGTTGCTTAACTTTGAAAAACCTTTGAAAAGAAAAGGTATCACGTAAGACTTCCCACAGATAAACATGGAAAAGTTTTTACCTTACGCTAACCAAAACATTTGATAGGAAATCCAGTGATATTATAATAGGTCTAGGGTTTTCAAGTAAATATGAAATAGCCGAAATTGTTACATTCATTAAATTCCAGCTACTAGCCACAAAAAGTGGGTAATACAATCAAAACCGTTGTCACTTATTGGATTTTGGATTCCATCAATGGCAGGGCTACTGGGGTACCGCCCGTCACAGTACGTGGCCTAGATCAACGTACCGAGGACCACTCCTGATCCCCTGCAACACAAGACCGGAACCATCCCTTACTGGACAGTCCCGAACAAGACAGCCCCGCAGTTGGCGTACGTTCCAACCGCCCACACAGCCGAATAAAAAGGGACTTCTAAACAGGGGAAAATCTTGCTCTCAAGTAGGGGATACCCACGAAGCCTTGCTGCATCTTCCCTGTTTTAGCCATTCCCGGTTGATGAGGCTTGAGGCTACGATTACCTTTAGAGAACACATCTCCTAGAATGCTCATCGTCCACCTGACGATGTTCTGAAAGCATTCAATCCATACAAGTTCGTTCCGGGTTCGAATGAAACCGAAGGCATTATCTCATTACACTCATTTTGGAATCACCCTCAGAGTTAACGACGATAACCCTTGCACTCTGAATCTCCATCTCGAATCTATAAGTACTATTCCGTCAAACTCATTACGGAATCACCCACAGAGTTATACTGACGTATAGCCCTTACACCTCGAGTCTTCACTCGCTCCACTTGGATTCACTACCTAACGTTAATTTGGATCGATGTGGTTTTCGGATATCCAAATATGGAAACCCGATCCCGGTCTCATCGAAATCCAAATCGTGTCTTTTAAGGCCAAGTTGTTTTAAAGGTTTAAAACAATTCAATTTCATTATTTATATACACACAGATAGATAATACACAGATTCATAATAGATAATCAACATTATCATTATCAAAAGATAATCCAAATCATCATCACAATGCAACCATGCATCCATATCACTCAATATTACTTATCTCATTTCTGAGATTCAAACCAATCAAGGCAAACAATCATTATTCAACCATATAAGCAATGATTCACCATACCAATTATAATTAATTTAAAATGAATTAAATTAATTACATCATCCAAATTAATTTAAAGTGAATTAAATTAATTACTTAATCAATATAAATCTTACTTACATCATTATTAATTAATTACAATTAATTAATTACTTAATCTCTAATCAATCACCTTAATTAATCACCCTTGATTAATTATTCTTAATTACATTCAAGTAATCATTCTTTAATTAATTTTACAAATTAATTATACTCAACCAAATACAGTAGTTAACCTTAATTAAATTAATTAACTATAATTAACTACATTAATCCTTAATTAATTATACCAATTAATTACCCTTAATCACCTATTATTAATTAATTAATCTTAATTAATCAATCTTAATTACATCATTAATTATATTAATTAATGAGTTCTAATTACAATTTAATTAAGTACCTTATTTAGATTAATTACATTAAGTAATCAAATCTTAATTTAAACCATAATTGTTAATCACCCTTGATTAACTTTATTCAGTAATTAATTATCCTTAATTACTTTATCAAACAAATTAACTACTCCATAATTAATTATCTCAAATTAATTCCTTGATTAATTCACAAAGTAAATATACTTAAATTACTTCAATTATCAAATCATCTTCAATTAATTACATCTAGTAATTACCATTAATTACTAACCTAAGTAATTTCTCTTTATTTAATTACATTAAGTAATTATACTTCACAAATCATCAAATGATTATTTTAAATTAATTAAACTGAATTAATTAACTTAATCTAATCAAATTTAAACTCAATTAATTATAATAAGTAATTAATTTACTTAATTACTTCCATAAGTAATTATACTTAACAATTTACACAAATGATTATCCTTAAATTAATTAATCTAATTAATTATTAAAAATTGATTGAACTAATTAATTATTAAATAATCCTTAGTTAATGACCTTCATTAACTATTAACAATTCATTAATTATTTTCTAAAATAATTAACTTATTTTAATCATTATTAATTACAAATTAATTAATCATTAATAACTCACTAATTAACCCGTAATTAATTAAATAATTAAGTGTTAATAAAAAACTTAATTATTCCATCATTACTTGATTGATTAATTATTAATCATTAATTAAAATCAAATCTTCTTTAATTAATTAATTATTTTTAATTACAAGTTAATTATTCTTAGAATAATTGATCCTAAACTTTTAAGCTTAAACCTTTAGTTACTTTAAGTAATTATTTATTCATTAATTTATTAAAATGGATTAATTACTCATTTAATTATCCTAATAATTAAATGTATAACAAACCATTAAACTATAATTTAATTTCACCAAGTTTTAAAACCAATTTAAAACTTATACATTATATGATAAATAATACTTATAAAAGATATTTATACAAGATTTAAAACAAATTCTTTTTAAATTCAAACATTCAAATTTTACATTATCATTCAAAACTGTTAAAATACTTAAATCTATAAAACTTGAATTATTTTTAAATCAAAGATTCAAAATCAGATTTGAATCAGTTTAAATTTTATTTAAAACATTTCTTTACATATTCAAATTCCAATTTAAATTCAAATTTCTTTAAAAATCATTTTTAAACAATAAATCCCTTTAAAGTTATTTTAAACAAAATTTGAATTTAAAACTTATTTATATCCAGTTATGATTCAAATTAAATCTTGAATCTATAATTTAAAATTAGATTTAAAACTTAATTTAAATCTTTGCTTCATACTTTTTAAATTTAAGTTTAAATTAGGGAAAAAGTCAAGTTTCAAACTTGAACAAATTGACTCGAGCTACACATAATTTGCTCGAGTAAGATACTAAATAATCTCGAGTAAAACTCGAGCAACTTTTCATTCTGAAATCTTTCAACTAACAATTGACAGGTTTTATACAAACCTGGAACAGTCAACCTCACCGACCTCAACACAATGCTTCGAGTCCCATACCCCCTAGCTTCGAGCAAAACAAACTGCAACTTCGAGCAATCCAAGATTTCAACCTGACATAAATACGTGTACCCTTTCTTCCCCAAAATCAACAGCATACCCATTCCCTCCGTGCACATGCACCACCATTGTCGACACCTCCGGCGTCTCGCGACCATCCATGCATGTCGGCCATCACCTTCCAACACGTTCCCGACCATCAAATAAACCGCCGAACCCCAAAATCACAATCGAGCTTCTGAGCTCGAAACTGGAACAATGGTCGAATCTAAAATTTGCTTCAATCACCCAAATCTAATCACCAGAGAAACTACAACTCCGGTCACTTCTCATTCCATACTCCATCTATCATCAACCTGAATTTGGGACAACTCGATCGCCTAGGGAGGTCGCAACCATCAATTCAAATATCAAAAGAAAAATCTAGGGTTTAAAAATTTGATTCAAAATTAATATTTCCACAATACTTTAATTCCTAATCCAATATTTTTCCTTACAACCTAGATCATCACTACATCACCAGGAAAAAAACATGGCCACCCAAACTCTCTTGATCGACAGAATCACCCCTAAATATGATTTCTGGTTAAACCAGAAATGCTCCACCATTTTTAAACTGAAAATCATAATTTAAGTTTTAAAATTCAAGTTTTTGTATAAGTAATCAACTTATACATTTGAATCAATGAAACAGAATAATTAAATTTTCATTTGCTAAATATTTGCTCTGTTGTATTAAGTTACCCAGAGACATTACACTTTTATTCTTATTTTTTTATATATAAAATAAAATTTAAACCTTAACTTATATTACTCAACCCTATATTGTTTTGAATCTTTAAACCTTAACAAAGATTTTAGACATCAGATCATGATTTTTAAATCAGAGATTAAACCTGTAATTCTAGAACTAGCCAGAACAAGTTTATAACAAAACATACATTCTGAAACCAAACAAACTACAGAGAATTCTATTATATTCGTCCATTCCAAACATGATTATCACAGAAATAAATCAAACAACTATATTTACTTAAGAGTTTTTAGTTAAAAATGTTACTCACAGGTTTCTTTTTTAGAGGCAGAGTGTAACGACCGCCCATGACTCCCGCACGAAAACAAGGAAAGATGCGCTGAAAGGTGTGCCAGGCAGCCATGGACGATAATCAGGGTAAGGTAAAACAGAATAGTCTATCGTATTACTCACAGCGCATGGACAAAATACAATAGAAAATATACATAGTGAAGCTCCATAGAACAGAATCATATAAACTCATAATTGTTTTATACAATCATCTGAATAGTCAATACATCAAGCCTCACTACATAACACTCAGAGTATCAAACAAACAGCGGAACATCCAGTACATATAGTAGGAAAACAATATGCAAAAGCCTCCAGCTCGTCTTCATCATCAACAGCGTTGGTAGCCAAGAACAGCACCTGTCACCTGCTACCTAGTCTGCCCATCCCAACATGGATGAACAACCCAAGGTAATAAGAGTTGAACATAAAACCTTGAGTCAGACAACAGTCTTAGTGAGCATTAAATTAACTATCAAACATATCAAAAGAGCATAAAGGATTAAAGGAATAGGAACTCAACCATCTCACTCCACCACATTCTACAGTGATAGCCCCCAGACACACTAAGCAGAAACAAGCATAACAAAGCAGACATTTAAAGTAAAGTAATTATCACTCGAGTCAAGGTCGATGTTTTCCAAGTACAAACCCCCAAGGCCTAAACCAAGATCAGATAAGCACTCCGAAAACATCGCTCTTGAGTCCGAATGACGATACAACCAAACATCCATGACTCTGGCTATCACTGTTATCATTGCCTCGATATCACCGTTAATTGAATGACCGGCACCTTCTTTCAGCCGTCCGTCAAGGGCTAATGGCAACCCCGGTTCTAGACATAACTCTGCACGTCGTCATGACCCGTGCCTAGGACTATCGCATCTGCCCAGAGTACTAGCACGTCATCGTGACCCATGCTTGGAACATCATCATGACCCGTCCCAACGTACTCTTGCTTTGAGCATGCTAGAACCTTCAATAACAATAAGATCCAAGTCTCCTAGTCATCCTCCTCGATGACTATTCTCATACTAGCTCAAGCGCCTCTCGAGCCCACCATTATCCACAAACCCGGACCGCATCACCGAGTTATCAACATGCTTGGGATGATCCCGTCTGGATTAAACCAAGGCTTTCACGCATCATGCTTTGCTTCAACGCATCATAGCAAAGTCCCATCTCAACATCATGGTTTGCCTCATCGCATCATGGCAAAGTCAATCGTCATCAAATCTATCCATATGAGCTTCCACATCCGCTTCATATGCCACAAGCAGCTTTCACCATTCAAGAGCCTTTCCACTTAGCTTTTGAATCATCTTTGACCAACTTGTCCAAATCAAGTTATCAATCAACTAATCAATCAAATCAAACATTAATCCAAGTAATCAATCATTCAAACAAGATCTAAATAAACAATTACAACAATAATGGCAATTTCGTAAATAAAGAGTTCAAGTCTAACATGCATTCAAACAAGCATGAATTATGAACAATATCTCTACAACTTGATGAATGAACTTGCATAAGTGAACATGTAGTAAAATGGATATCAAAACTTCATAGATGATGGATCTACATGCAGACTTAGGGAAAATGCAAGAAATCACTATCTTTAACACATAAAGAAGCCACCGATCCAGTATACTCCTTTGGGTCCGTGTGAGAGATAACTACCACTCACCGAATCACCTAAACACCTCAAAAGCTACCAACTTCAGATCTGGACAGCGAAGAACTAAGCTTGATCCGACAAGATTCCGCTTCAAACGATGAAATCTCTCCTTGTTGGATGAAGATCTTCAACTTTGGCCCTTGAATCTTTGATCTTGATCTTCGATCTTGGATGGATGTTAGCACTAGATTAGAGTGGAGAAAAGAAGTGAAGAAGTGTTGTAGTCGAGCTCTCAAAATGGCAGCACTTCGTCGCTTCAAAATCCGGTGCCAAAAAGTGAGCCAAACCCCTCTATTTATAGGCCGGAAATACTTAGGTCGCCGCCCCCTTAGGTCGTCCACGACCTAACTTTTAAGTCGTTCGCGACTTAGTGACCCAACCTCAAAGACCTGAGACCCAAAAGCATGCGGCATACGACTTATCCTACCCAAGCACACACGCGACTTAACATAAGTCGGTAACGACCTAAAACACACGGCCTAACACACCCTGCACATCACACACGACTCACGACTCAACAATGTCACACGACCTACCGACTCAAGACACTGCCGCATCTCCTCCTAAGTCCTGAGTCGTATGGACGACTCAACGACTCAACGCCTTACGACCTAAAACAAGAGACGACTTAACGACTCAATACACATGCCGACCTAACGTCTCCAGTTCCCATGCGACTCAACACAGGCTTGACCCAACATGTTCGCGACCTAACTCGCACGCGAGTTACGACCTATCATAGACACCAGGTCCTAACGACTTACCCCCTTGCGGCTTAGCGACTTAACGCTACACGACTTAACAACTTAACACCTATAAGTCGTCTAACGACCTAACTGCCTTAAGTCGCCTACCATTAGGTCGCCAAACCCCTTAGATCGCTACAACTACTAGGTCGCTCACTACCCTAGGTCGCTCCAAATTCTATAGGTCGCTAGCTTCCCCTAACTCGCTCACACAACCTAACTATCACACGGCCTAACTTCTATAGGTCGCTCCATATCACTAACTCATTCACGACCTAGGCACCACACGACTTAACTACCTCACTAAGTCGCTACCTATATTAAGTCGGCCACTACCATGAGTCGCTCAATCACCACTAAGTCGGTCACGACTCATGCCTCCCTACGTCTCAACTCTGGACGACTCAACTTAAGGCAATCTAACTATCAAATAACAACAATTCTACGATCTTTCGATCCGTAAAAATACGAGTCGTTACATTCTCTCCCCCTTAGGAATTTCGTCCCCGAAATTCCAAACAAACAAGAGCAACCAAGGTTATTCTGCATGCCTACCATCCATAGCAATCAACAGACCATGCATCCAATTACTAGCCTAGCATGCAGAATTCTAAGAGTAGAACAGGTTACAAATTCATGAGATGTCACGACACCTTAGGGCCATACCTCGAAGAGTTCAGGATGAGCTGCCTTCATCCTCTCTTCCTCCTCCCACGTACAGTCGCTAACATCATCACTCCATTGTACCTTGAGCAACGTAATCGTCTTCCTCCTAAGCTGTTTCGTGTCGGTTTCAACAACACGAAGCGGCTTACGAGGTCTCGTAACAACAGGATCAACCTCTAAATCTTCACAGCTATCAGCAGAAACCACCGTATTCGAGTCGTGCACATACTTCCGTAGATAAGATACATGAAAAACATTGTGCACACTCACCATCTTTCCTGGTAACTCCAATTTATATGGGAGCTTTCCAATTCGCTCGATGATCGGGAATGGTCCAACAAATCTCGGAGTCAATTTTCCTTTCTTCCCGAATCGAATAACATTCTTCAGTGGAGAAATCTTCAAAAAAACCATATCACCTACGTCGAATTCCAAATCCTTACGACGCTTATCGGCATAACTTTTCTGACGATCTTGGGCTGCCTTCATTCGTCGCCGAATAATCTCTATACAATTCGAAGTCTGACGAATCATGTCTGGCCCAAGTATTAGCTTTTCTCCAGTTTCTAACCAACATGTCGGAGAGTTACACGGCCTTCCATACAATGCCTTATATGGTGCCATACCAATGCTTGACTGATAACTGTTATTATACGCAAATTCCACCAAATGAAGATGATCTTCCCATGATCCTCCGAAATCCAAAACATATGTTCTGAGGAGATCTTCCAAAACTCAGTTGACTCTCTCGGTCTGACCATCAGTTTGGGGGTGATAAGCTGTACTCAAACACAACTTGGTTCCCAAAACTTCCTGGAAGCTCTTCCAAAATTCACTAGTGAACAATGGATCTCGATCGCTCACTATACTCTTCGGAATACCATGGAATCGAACTATCCACTTAACATACAACTCAGCCAACTTCGATGCAGTCCTAGTTGACCGAACAGGAATGAATCTTGCACTCTTGGTCAAACGATCTACAATGACCCAAATCCCTTCATTCCCTGCCCTGGTTCTAGGTAGACCATCGATAAAATCCATCGATATCTGCTCCCACTTCCATGTAGGAACCTCTAATGGATGAAGCAATCCACTTGGCTTCTTCTGTTCGGCTTTTACCAACTGGCAATTCATACATTTGGAAATAAAATTTCCAACATCCTTCTTCATACCTTCCCAGTAGTAAGTCCTTTTCATATCCCGATACATCTTATTTCCACCTGGATGAATTGTCAACTTCGAATGATGACTTTCCTTCAGAACTTCATCCCTCAATTCATCTATATCGGGAACAACCAGTCGTCCTTGTTTCCGAAGCCAACCCTCTCGATCGACCTCGAATCCTTTATCCTTTTCTGGATCCAATCCAGATTCCAAATCACGGATAATCCTGACAAGCTTATCGTCTCGCTTTTGGCTCTCGTCAATTCTTTCCACAAGAGTAGGTCTTATTGATAAGTTTGCCAACATCTCAGGTTCCAATTCACATCTAGGCCTGAAGTCAAATCCAGCCAAATACTCAATATTCTTCCATTCCGAAAACATGGCTCCCAAACCTGCATGTCTTCGACTTAATGCATCAGCCGCTGCGTTACCTTTTCCCGGAGTATAGGCTATACCAAAATCATATGATGCTAAGAACTCTAGCCATCGTTGCTGTCGAAGATTCAAATCCTTTTGGGAGAACAGATACTTCACCGACTTATGATCTGTAAACAACTCAAATCGAACTCCCAATAGATAATGTCTCTACATCTTTAGAGCAAATACAATCGCCGCTAACTCCAAATCATGAGTCGGATAATTCCTTTCATGCGGCTTCAGTTGTCGACTTGCATACGCAACAACTTTATCCTTCTGCATCAGTACTTCTCCAAGTCCATTACCACATGCATCGGTACAAACCACCATCTCATCATTCCTACTTGGAATAGTCAAAACAGGAGCACTTATCAGTTGCTCTTTCAGGATTCCGAAAGCTTGTTCACACTTATAATCCCATCTGAATACCTGATTCTTTTTCGTCAATCTTGTTAACGGTGCAGCTATCTTGGAAAAGTCTTTGATAAACCGACGATAATATCCTGCTAATCCAAGAAAACTTCTCACATCAGATGCATTCTTAGGTCTAACCCAATCCTGGATTGCTGCCACCTTAGAGGGATCAACCGCTATTCCATTTCCAGAGATAACATGGCCTAAGAATCTCACTTCACTCTTTCAGAAGTGACACTTCGAAAACTTAGCCCTCAGCTGATGTTTCCGCAAGATTTCCAAAACAATACGCAAGTGCGTCTTGTGCTCTTCTTCAGTCCTGGAATAAATCAGAATGTCATCCACGAACACAAGTACGAACTTGTTCAACTGATCTATGAATACTCTATTCATAAGATCCATGAAATATGCTGGTGCATTGGTCAATCCAAACGGCATTACCAGCCACTCATAAAAACCGGATGGTGTCCTAAAAGCAGTCTTCGGAACACTATCCTTTGCCACTCTCAACTGGTGAAATCCCGTTGCCAAATCCATTTGAGAAAACACCTTAGCTTCGTGAAGCTGATCGAACAAGTCATCTATCCTCGGCAATGGATACTTGTTCTTCCTAGTCACTTTATTCAGCTCACGATAATCCACACACAACCTCAACGATCCATCCGCTTTGGTTGCGAACACAACTGGTGCACCCCATTCGGACACGCTACGCCGAATGAATCCTTTCCGTAAAAGGTCATCAACTTGCACCTTCAACACTTGCTGCTCCCTAGGCGCCATCCGCCTAAGAGGCATCACAACGGGTCTGGCTCCCTCAACTAGATCGATACGAAACGCGATCTCCCTATGCGGCGGTAACCCTTTGACCTCGTCAAAGACGTCCTCAAATCCATTCACAATAGGCACCGATGACAGTCCATCCCGTGGAACAACCAGCGAATACATGAAGCTCATGAAGACGCCTTCCTCGTGCTTACATCGTATCACAACCTTTCGCCCCTCCACATCCTCGACTGTCACCTCCAGCCTCTCACAATCAACCCTTGCCGCATACTTCCTAAGCCAGTCTATACCCAAAATAATTCCGAACCCCGCAAAGTTCAGAACAAAACAATCACAAACAAAAGAGCAATCATGACTCGACACAACTAGACCACGACATAACATACACAAACAAGACGAACCCCCAACTGGATTAGTCACAACCAATGGTCTATCAACAATATCCGGTTCCAAACCCAACCGACCTACAAGTTCATTACAAACAAAAGAATGCGACGCTCCAGTATCAAACAACACTCTAACCGGAACACCACAAATGAAAAGAGTACCTTGAACCACCACACTCTTCCCCTTCTCTTCAGCAGTAGGAGCTTTCAAAGATGATGGAACAGCTCCCAAAGCATAAGCTTGCACAATCTGCTTATCTTTCCTCGGTTCTGGACAATCCTTCCTGATATGCCCCAGCTTCTCACAGTTGTGGCACTTCAACTGCACCTTTGGATTCTTGCAATCCCTAGAAAAATGGCCCTTCTGCCGAAAATTGTAGCAGATCACTTCGCCCTTCGGCTTCTTCTGGCCATCCTTACCCTTCTGCTGCTGCTGCTTCCTCTTCTTGTTTCCATTTTGCTCCTTGGTCACAGCAACAACAGATCCTTCCTTAGGAAACAGATTCTCATGCCTGAGTGCTTTCTCCACAAGCTTCTCAAATGGATCGTCCAGATGATCCACCAACTGTCTCCCAAGATAATTATCCAAGCCTGTCACAAACTTTTTGTTCTTCTGATATGAAGACTCAATATACGACCGAGCATACTTGGACAAAGCTTCAAACTCAGAAACATACTCAAGAACTGGTCTTCCACCTTGCTTGAGTTCCACAAACTTCTTAAACAGAACAGATTTCTGAGCTGTAGAAATGAACTTAGCCTCAAATCTAACTTGGAATTGCTCCCAAGTAATCTCTTCCTCTGGAGTATCAATGGTGATAGAATTCCACCAATCCGAAGCTCTCCCTTGAAGCTGTCTTGATGCAAGCTTCCTCTTAGTTGCATCCTCAATTCCCAAATCGCCAAAGATCCTTCTACAAGCATCAATCCATCTCTGAACTTCTATGGTTGATTCTGTTCCTAAGAAAACCTTTCCTCCAAAAGCAGTATAGTCCTTGCACAATTTAGCAAAATCCACTGGTTTTGGAGCTTGAACTTGAACTCCAACATCTACTGATGGTCCTGAAGTTGGTATCCTTCTCATGATCGAAGTCATCATAGCTTCGAACATTGCAGCATAGTCAGTAGCTCCCCCAACAGCACGGCTTTCCCTAGCAGCTTGTCTCTCACTTCGACTCATCCTTAATATCTACAAAAAGGAATGACCTAGAACACCTTGAGAAACAACTACATAAGGAGTTCAAATCCTTCTAAACTACTATATTATATATAGTAATCATCCATCAAAATACAATTACGTCTCTCATACGTAGTTACGTCAGCGAGCATTGGCTAAAATCGATTAACCAAAGCTCTGATACCAAATGTAACGACCGCCCATGACTCCCACACGAAAACAAGGAAAGATGCGCTGAAAGGTGTGCCAGGCAGCCATGGACGATAGTCAGGGTAAGGTAAAACAGAATAGTCTATCGTATTACTCACAGCGCATGGACAAAATACAATAGAGAATATACATAGTGAAGCTCCATAGAACAGAATCATATAATCTCATAATAGTTTTATACAATCATCTGAATAGTCAATACATCAAGCCTCACTACATAACACTCAGAGTATCAAACAAACAGCAGAACATCCAGTACATATAGTAGGAAAACAATATGCAAAAGCCTCCAGCTCGTCTTCGTCATCAACAACGTTGGTAGCCAAGAACAACACTGTCACCTGCTACCTAGTCTGCCCATCCCAACATGGATGAGCAGCCCAACGTAATAAGAGTTGAACATAAAACCTTGAGTCAGACAATAGTCTTAGTGAGCAGTAAATTAACGATCAAACATATCAAAAGAGCATAAAGGATTAAAGGAATAGGAACTCAACCATCCCACTCCACCTCATTCTACAGTGATAGCCCCCAGACACACTAAGCAGAAACAAGCATAACAAAGCAGACATTTAAAGTAAAGTAATTATCGCTCGAGTCAAGGTCGATGTTTTCCAAGTACAAACCCCCAAGGCCTAAACCAAGATCAGATAAGCACTCCGAAAACATCGCTCTTGAGTCCGAATGACGATACAACCAAACACCCATGACTCTGGCTATCACTGTTATCATTGCCTCGATATCACCGTTAATTGAATGACCGGCACCTTCTTTCAGCCGTCCGTCAAAGGCTAATGGCAACCCCGGTTCTAGACATAACTCCGCACGTCGTCATGACCCGTGCCTAGGACTATCGCATCTGCCCAGAGTACTAGCACGTCATCGTGACCCGTGCTTGGAACGTCATCGTGACCCGTCCCAACGTACTCTTGCTTTGAGCATGCTAGAACCTTCAATAATGATAAGATCCAAGCCTCCTAGTCATCCTCCTCGACGACTATTCTCATACTAGCTCAAGCGCCTCTCGAGCCCACCATTATCCACAAACCCGGACCGCATCACCGAGTTATCAACATGCTTGGGATGATCCCGTCTGGATTAAACCAAGGCTTTCACACATCATGCTTTACTTCAACGCATCATAGCAAAGTCCCATCTCAACATCATGGTTTGCCTCATCGCATCATGGCAAAGTCCATCGTCATCAAATCTATCCATATGAGCTTCCACATCCGCTTCATATGCCACAAGCAGCTTTCACCATTCAAGAGCCTTTCCACTTAGCTTTTGAATCATCTTCGACCAACTTGTCCAAATCAAGTTATCAATCAACTAATCAATCAAATCAAACATTAATCCAAGTAATCAATCATTCAAACAAAATCTAAATAAACAATTACAACAATAATGGCAATTTCGTAAATAAAGAGTTCAAGTCTAACATGCATTCAAACAAGCATGAACTATGAACAATATCTCTACAACTTGATGAATGAACTTGCATAAGTGAACATGTAGTAAAATGGATATCAAAACTTCATAGATGATGGATCTACATGCAGACTTAGGGAAAATGCAAGAAATCACTATCTTTAACACATAAACAAGCCACCGATCCAATATACTCCTTTGGGTCCGTGTGAGAGATAACTACCACTCACCAAATCACCTAAACACCTCAAAAGCTACCAACTTCAGATCTGGACAGCGAAGAACTAATCTTGATCCGACAAGATTCCGCTTCAAACGATGAAATCTCTCCTTGTTGGATGAAGATCTTCAACTTTGGCTCTTGAACCTTTGATCTTGATCTTCGATCTTGGATGGATGTTAGCACTAGATTAGAGTGGAGAAAAGAAGTGAAGAAGTGTTGTAGTCGAGCTCTCAAAATGGCAGCACTTCATCGCTTTAAAATCCGGTGCCAAAAAGTGAGCCAAACCCCTCTATTTATAGGCTGGAAATCCTTAGGTCGCCGCCCCCTTAGGTCGTCCACGACCTAACTTTTAAGTCGTTCGCGACTTAGCGACCCAACCTCAAAGACCTGAGACCCAAAAGCATGCGGCATACGGCTTATCCTACCCAAGCACACACGCGACTTAACATAAGTCGGTAACGACCTAAAACACACGGCCTAACAAACCCTGCACATCACACACGACTCATGACTCAACAGTGTCACGCGACCTACCGACTCAAGACACTGCCGCATCTCCTCCTAAGTCCTGAGTCGTATGGACGACTCAACGACTCAACGCCTTACAACCTAAAACAATAGATGACTTAACGACTCAATACACATGCCGACCTAACGTCTCCAGTTCCCACGTGACTCAACACAGGCTTGACCCAACATGTTCGCGACCTAACTCGCACGCGAGTTATGACCTATCACAGACACCAGGTCCTAACGACTTACCCCCTTGCGGCTTAGTGACTTAACGCTACACGACCTAACAACTTAACACCTATAAGTCGTCTAACGACCTAACTGCCTTAAGTCGCCTACCATTAGGTCGCCAAACCCCTTAGGTCGCTACAACTACTAGGTCGCTCACTACCCTAGGTCGCTCCAAATTCTATAGGTCGCTAGCTTCCCCTAACTCGCTCACACGACCTAACTATCATACGGCCTAACTTCTATAGGTCGCTCCATATCACTAACTCATTCACGACCTAGGCACCACACGACTTAACTACCTCACTAAGTCGCTACCTATCTTAAGTCGGCCACTACCATGAGTCGTTCAATCACCACTAAGTCCGTCACGACTCATGCCTCCCTACGTCTCAACTCTGGACGACTCAACTTAAGGCAATCTAACTATCAAATAACAACAATTCTACGATCTTTCGATCCGTAAAAATACGGGTCGTTACACAGAGCATCCAAGTTTTGACAAATTCAGATTTTGCTATAGAACTTAAAACTTTAATCCCAGATCTACTCAAATGCTTTGCCGTAATGCTCCCTGATCTACATGCATGCTTGCAGATATGAAAATGCAGGCTTTGGTTGATGATGTGTTCAAAACAGAAAAGAAATTTGCAGGCTTCCAGGAAAGAAAAATGCATGCAGGTCTTCTAAGTAGAAAATTTGTTTCAGGTTTATGAATTGCACTTCAGTTTGATGATTTGAAGAGTTACAGGTTTATACATGTTTTTCTTTTCAGGCTTGAGGATGTGCAAATGATTTTCAGATTGTTTTGGGTGAGAGGAATACTGGTTTTCAGGTTTGTTTGTGAGGAGGACTTCAGATTTTTACTTTGAACAAAAATTTATTTTGAAAGAAGATTGATCAAAGAGATTAAATTCTAGATGTGATTTGAGGAAGATGATTTCAGATTTTAGATCTGAAGATTTCTCTTGAGTTATGAAGAAGAATAGGGAAAAGAATATGAAGTGAGAAAAGAAGTGTTTATATAAGTAAATGTTAAAAAAAAGAAAAAGAAAATTAAATAATATACTTGTCCTAAATCTTTAACATTTGTCACTTTAATTAGTTTAGGCCTTAACACATGTCTTTTTAAGTCTTAGTAAACTTACACATGTATTTTAAGTATTTTAGTTTTAATTTAAATTGTTTATAAATACTTTTAAACCTTAATTCTTATGTATATATAAATGAATTTCTTCCTTTTCAAATTTTTTTAAAAAGAAATAAAACAAACAAATTATGAATATAAGCTTATTCAAATATTTCTATATATTTATTCTTTTAAATTTCAAAACATCAAAGTCAAATTCAAATTAAATTATAAACTTCAAAATAAAAATCAAGTTATATATGTGTGCATATATAACTCTTATTAAATTTTAAAATAACAAATCCTATTTCTAACAAAATTTATTTATGTTTATAAAAACTATGTATTCTCAATATTATTTGAAAATAACAAATTAAACAATATTTAAAATGATTTATAAAAGATATCATAAATTACTTCTATTACTTAATAAATTAAGATCATATGTAAATTTTATTTTAAATTCTTATATATAAATTCAAGCAATAATTTAAAAAGAAAATACAACTAAGTTTTTTTTAATGTTAATCTAATTTAAATTCATATTCAAGTTAATTAAATATAAATTTAAACAAATAAAATTTCCTTTAATATAACCTATATAATTATCTATTAAACTGTTTTGAAAAGTTAAATGTTAATTTTAAATCAAATTTCCAATTTACCAAATATAAATTAAAATTAGAAAATTAATTTATTTACTAAGTTCAAAATCAAAGTTTATCAATTTTACAATATATACAATTATATATATATAAAAAGAAAACAGTTTATTAGCTTTAAAAGATAAAATCTACTAATTTAAATATTTATTATAAGATGATTATTATATCAATTCAAAATTTTATTATCAAGAATTATTAAATCAAATAAATTTTTAAACATGGATTATTAAATTTATATTGCCAAATTCCGGGATATCACATTCCTCCCCCCTTAAAAGAATTTCGTCCGCGAAATTTAAAAGCAAAGGTAATTTAATAATCTATCTTAAGATTTTATTTTAAAAACACAAGCATATACCAAACATATGTTAACAACCATAGCAACCAATTTACCTAATAAAAAAAAAATCTAATTATCCAAAAATATTCTGGATAAAATTTTCACGAGTTTCCACGGTAAATATCGGAATACTCGCTCTATAGAATCTAAACAATCAATACTACCAAGCTATAGAGCTCCTATCCAACAAGATCTACAAAACTAAACAGTATCAGACTACAAACAAGTCTGACTTTAACAGTCTCATCCTCTTGAACCGCTGGTTCCACAACCAAAGACAGATCATACACGTACTCCCTCAGAGATACGTGAAACACAACGAATACCAGTTATCCAAACTGGAAATTCAACCTTGAAAATCAAACATCAATCCTCACAAGAATCATAGAAAAGATCCAATACACCTCGGAGTTGACTTACCCAGACTTACCCAATCTTATAGCTCTTTAAATTAGAGAAAACTTACCCAAAATCAAATCTTCGACTCCGGAATCTAAATTACTTCGTCTCTTATCCACAAAACACTTCTAATGATCCTGGGTTGCCTTCATCCTTACAAATCAGCTCAACTCTTGCTGATTCCACCAGAAACAAACATGACCCAAAAACAACCCAATACAATGATCTCCTCAAGATCATTCCCACCAACTCTACTCCACAAATATCAGAAGACTAACATACTTCTCCTATCCTGAAAAGATAAAACAAAAGCATTTCCAACTGCTTCCATTGCACAGCTTTGCTCTGAAGTAGAAGAAAAACTTGAGCACAAACCGGACAACATATTTCGGAAATATGGTCCAACAGATCCATAAAAGAAAACTCAGATATCCCATATGATCCTTCTTCTAAACTGAACCACCAGTATCACTCTTAGAATCTAGTCGATAAGAAAACTCAACTTCCAGATACAGACAGCTTCTCATAATTCAAGAGAACACTCAAACAATCGCAAGTCACTTTTGCGATCAACCAGTCCAATATCCAAAGTAAACTGTTCTCTCTTTACCAAACAAAACAGTCTATGCTTAACTAGCCAACCCATCAAAGAAATGAATCTACCCGGCTGCTTCTGAACTCCTTCAGAAAAACTGCTAACCAGAAATCCTTCTTGTCAGCATAGAACACTCCGAGCTGCACTGTTAATACCGATGCCAAAGACTTCCTAATCCAAAATTCTTCGAGAAACTTAGGTCTCAAACCAGACAGAAACATCCTACTGAACCAGCCACAACATCGAAGCAAACATACTTCTAAAACTTGTTCCAAAGAAAAATCTTCGGAAACATCTATAGTCACTGTGTCTCATTACACAACTACTCATTCCTCAGGTATCGAGATACCATCATTTCCTTCTGCCCAACCGGCAGATCCAAACTCTACTCATCCATCTTCAAAGATGAACTCCGAACCTTACAGGTTACCTTTAGAGATTTATGAAATCCTATACTCTGCACAACTTACTCGAGACGGTATTAGGTCTACAGTCTCGATAGATACCCTTCCAACCTCAAACACCAAACTCCAACCAATGGTAGTAGTCGTGTTACACACCCCACTGCCTTATCTACCTTTATAACTTATATTTGAAAAACCTGAACGGGTAACCCAACAGATAGGTAGAAATAAAATATATCTATATATATAAAAATTACAAATACGCTCTCTTAAGAAAGACACCTCTCCAGAGCCTAGGTATTCACTCAACCTAATGCTCTGATACCACTGTAATAACCCGCCATCCATCTCCACAGAATGACGCATCATTAATAAGAAAGAAAGGGATAGAGAATAGAAAGAAAGAGAAGAAGAAAGAAACAACACATCAGAATCTAAACAGCGGAACGAATAAATTATATTAATAACATAAATATTACATTGTCTACAACACTAATTAGAGTTACTCAGAATTTACATCACATACTAGACAGTTATAAACACCTGTCTAGTTATACAACTCAATATAACTCAACAGAACAATACTAACACAGAGAACACACAGCGGAACTATTATCTACAACGCAGAAGCCTCCTGCTCCATTTGCTCCTCCAATATTCATCAAAAGCAAACCTGAATCCCTTGGCTACTCGTAAAAATTTGAGTACCCAAGAGTTTATGAAAAACAAAAATAAACTCCGGGTCAGACATGGGTCTGGTGTGAGTAACAGGTTAAAGTTGCTTAACTTTGAAAAACCTTTGAAAAGAAAAGGTATCACGTAAGACTTCCCACACATAAACATGGAAAAGTTTTTACCTTACGCTAACCAAAACATTTGATGGGAAATCCAGTGATATTATAATAGGTCTAGGTTTTCAAGTAAATATGAAACAGCCGAAATTGTTACATTCATTAAATTCCAGCTACTAGCCACAAAAAGTGGGTAATACAATCAAAACCGTTGGCACTTATTGGATTTTGGATTCCATCAATGGCAGGGCTACTAGGGTACCGCCTGTCACAGTACGTGGCCTAGATCAACGTACCGAGGACCACTCCCGATCCCCTGCAACACAAGACCGGAACCATCCCTTACTGGACAGTCCCGAACAAGACAACCCCGCAGTTGGCGTACGTTCCAACCGCCCACACAGCCGAATAAAAAGGGACTTCTAAACAGGGGAAAATCTTGCTCTCAAGTGGGGGCTACCCACGAAGCCTTGCTGCACCTCCCCTGTTTTAGCCATTCCCGGTTGATGAGGCTTGAGGCTACGATTACCTTTAGAGAACACATCTCTTAGAATGCTCATCGTCCACCTGACGATGTTCTGAAAGCATTCAATCCATACAAGTTCGTTCCGGGTTTGAACGAAATCGAAGGCATTATCTCGTTACACTCATTTTGGAATCACCCTCAGAGTTAACGACGATAATTGTCACGACCCGAACTCGATGTCCAACAAACAACATCAAATTCGTTTCGCGGGAGCTTGCAACACTATTAAATGATAAATAACACAGCGGAAAAGGAATACTATATACTAGTAATACGCCATGCCATCCAGCTTGCCTTCAGCAACTCCAGAATATCCTGATAAACCTTAACTCTTGACTGCCCGTGTGAAAATTTATGGGCACCCAGAGTTTAGGAAGGAAAACAATAAACTCCGAGTCAGTCATGTGACTGGTGTGAGAACTCAAAACAGTTTATTTATCTTAAAAATCAAAATAGAGGAATATTTTTAAAGTCTATTCGTAATGTTTTTGAAAATGTAACTACCATAAGACCTCCCACCACACACACAATGCAAACGCAGACTTGGAGGAGATTTCTTCTTATGTTAGTCAAAGATGCTTGATACGCATTAAAAAGAAACATTTGATATTATTACTAGTGCATAGTGTAGAAATATTTCGAAAGTAGAATATAAATCATAGCCAGCATAGGTACCATTATATTATGCCTACTATAGCTACCATGTTCAATAATAGGTTACCGCCACATTCCATGGCAGGTTATACAACTAAACCCGTACAAGGCTCGCATTGGATGAATGGATTTTTCCAACAAATGGTCAGTCCAAGGAACTTCCCATTGCCACATGGAAACGCCTCTGGAAGGACGCCCCGAGAACCCAACTGGATCTCTGCCAAACAAGGTCGGCTGCCCCCCTTCCCGGGGGAATATAAAAAACCTCAGATATGCCACTCCCGGTCCTTTGGGACCTTTAAACGAGAGCTCTCTAACCAACAACATCACACAGCAAATAATATAGTGTGTCCACATGAGTACGTATCTGGGCTGCATTCCATGATACTACCCTTTTCCAGAAGGAATGGTCATACCCTAGGGAAGCTATCCCTGAAAATCTTGTCGCACAATTCCTGTTTCGACCATTACCGGTTTGTGAGGCTCAACGAAGTCTCGTCCACAAAACCACGCTTTATACAAAAGCTGTGCTTTGGGTCAACAAATGATCATAGAAATGATCAAAAAGATAAAAGATCAAACAAATGATCATATCACAAATGATCAAACAATGATCATTTCACAGCAACACTCAGCATGCCACATTACCAAGATGAGAATATATCGCTGATAACCTTCAACTACATAACCTCTGAGCTCGTACGTCTCAGAGAAGGGTGTTAAGCTAAGAGAATAAATTCTCCGCCACCAACAGAAATATATTTGAAAGAAATCTGCTTTATATCTCAAATTGTAATGTCAGACATAACAATCCATACAAGTCTGTTCTGGGTTCGAACAGAACCGAAGGCACTTCCAAAGAAGTCCTTGCAATCCGGATATCCACAATCCTGATCGGATTCCCCATCACATATGGAGAACTCTATACCGGAGCAACTCGATGCAGAGTCAATCGACAGGTCATCCTATCGCTCTCGCAAATACCCGGTCTTCAACACCGGTCCTCAAATGCTATCCATTACGTCGTATCACTATTCGGAATGGGTAATCCGAATAACGAGCGCAATAATTTAAAAATAAGTGTGGCATTCAAATTAAGCAAATCACAACAAATACCCATTCAAAGGTAAATATTGATAGTCGGTTATTGAACTATCAATGGATATGCACAACATCACCAGATTCCAAATAATTTTCCAAATTATTTATTTCCCAAAAAATATCTTTACAAGATATATAATTTCAATACTTCAAAAATAAATCAATATTTATCTTTAAACAAATTCCCCTTTCTTTTATAAATTCCAAAGTGAATTTTCATTCCAAAATATCCATGCATATACGATTTCAATTATTCATTTCAATTTATCTTCAAAAAGATAAATCTCAAAACGTTTCATTTCACATTGGAAAAACATTTCCATACTTATTTATTCATAAGTAATTCACAAATTTTATTTATTTTCAACCTTTGGAAAATATTCAATATACTTAAATCGAAATTAAGCATATATTTCATTCTTTAAGGAAATCATTCTCTTAAACATATTTATTTGGGCCAAAACGAATGTTGCGTAAAACATCGTTACGACAACCCAAAATCACTAGTATAGGGATTCGAAATTAAAATAGATATATAAATCCCAATACTATGCAAAACATTTCCTTTCGGAAATCATTTACTATAACAACAGTGTTATAGTCCACCATTTCCTTCTATTTCTCGAAAACGTCTATTTCAACAATGAATGTTGAAATCTATGGTTTCGAATCTTAACACATTTAAAACATCGTTAGATCGTTTTAATTCTGTTTAAAATATCACATCCTAAACATTTTCTTTAACATATTTTACTTCTAATCCAATTTAATCACATTTATAATAAGTTTCAAATCCAATTTATAAAATAAATAAGTATACATATCTTGTCAAAATTGAAAAATTCGAACAAATCCATAATTTAATCCAAAAATTCAGTTAAATTATAAATTTAAATTCGTCTTTAAAACTGGGATCGTTACAATAACCCTTGCACTCTGAATCTCCATCTCGAATCTATAAGTACTATTCCGTCAAACTCATTACGGAATCACCCAAAGAGTTATACTGACGTATAGCCCTTACACCTCGAGTCTTCACTCGCACCACTTGGATTCATGACCTAACGTTAATTTTGATCGAGGTGGTTTTCGAATATCCAAATATGGAAACCCGATCCCGGTCTCATCAAAATCCAAATCGTGTCTTTTAAGGCTAAGTTGTTTTAAAGGTTTAAAACAATTCAATTTCATTATCTATATACACACAGATAGATAATACACAGATTCATAATAGATAATCAACATTATCATTATCAAAAGATAATCCAAATCATCATCACAATGCAACCATGCATCCATATCCCTCAATATTACTTATCTCATTTCTGAGATTCAAACCAATCAAGGCAAACAATCATTATTCAACCATATAAGCAATGATTTACCATACCTATTATAATTAATTTAAAATGAATTAAATTAATTACATCATCCAAATTAATTTACAGTGAATTAAATTAATTACTTAATCAATATAAATCTTACTTACATCATTATTAATTAATTACAATTAATTAATTACTTAATCTCTAAACAATCACCTTAATTAATCACCCTTGATTGCTTATTCTTAATTACATTCAAGTAATCATTCTTTAATTAATTTTACAAATTAATTATACTTAACCAAATACAGTAATTGACCTTAATTAAATTAATTAACTATAATTAACTACATTAATCCTTAATTAATTATATCAATTAATTACCCTTAATCACTTATTATTAATTAATTAATCTTAATTAATCAATCTTAATTACATCATTAATTATATTAATTAATGATTTCTAATTACAATTTAATTATGTACCTTATTTAGATTAATTACATTAAGTAATCAAATCTTAATTTAAACCATAATTGTTAATCACCCTTGATTAACTTTATTCAGTAATTAATTGTCCTTAATTACTTTACCAAACAAATTAACTACTCCATAATTAATTATCTCAAATTAATTCCTTGATTAATTCACAAAGTAAATATACATAAGTTACTTCAATTATCAAATCATCTTCAATTAATTACATCCATTAATTACCATTAATTACTACCCTAAGTAATTTCTCTTTATTTAATTACATTAAGTAATTATACTTCACAAATCATCAAAAAATTATTTTAAATTAATTAAACTGAATTAATTAACTTAATCTAATCAAATTTAAACTCAATTAATTATAATAAGTAATTAATTTACTTAATTACTTCCATAAGTAATTATACTTAACAATTTACACAAATGATTATCCTTAAATTAATTAATCTAATTAATTATTAAAAATTAATTGAACTAATTAATTATTAAATAATCCTTAGTTAATGACCTTCATTAACTATTAACAATTCATTAATTATTTTCTAAAATAATTAACTTATTTTAATCATTATTAATTACAAATTAATTAATCATTAATAACTAACTAATTAACCCTTAATTAATTAAATAATTAAGTGTTAATTAAAAACTTAATTATTCCATTATTACTTGATTAATTAATTATTAATCATTAATTAAAATTAAATCTTCTTTAATTAATTGATTATTTTTAATTACAAGTTAATTATTCTAAGAATAATTAATCCTAAACTTTTAAGATTAAACCTTTAATTACTTTAAGTAATTATTTATTCATTAATTTATTAAAATAGATTAATTACTCATTTAATTATCCTAATAATTAAATGTATAACAAACCATTAAACTATAATTTAATTTCACCAAGTTTTAAAACCAATTTAAAACTTATACATTATATGATAAATAATACTTATAAAAGATATTTATACAAGATATAAAACAAATTCTTTTTAAATTCAAACATTCAAATTTTACATTATCATTCAAAATTGTTAGAATACTTAAATCTACAAAGCTTGAATTATTTTTAAATCAAAGATTCAGAATCAGATTTGAATCAATTTAAATTTTATTTAAAACATTTCTTTACATATTCAAATTCCAATTTAAATTCAAATTTCTTTAAAAATCGTTTTTAAATAATAAATCCCATTAAAGTTATTTTAAACAAAATTTGAATTTAAAACTTATTTATATCCAGTTATGATTCAAATTAAATCTTGAATCTATAATTTAAAATTAGATTTAAAACTTAATTTAAATCTTTGCTTTATACTTTTTAAATTTAAGTTTAAATTTGGGAAAAAGTCAAGTTCCAAACTTGAACAAATTGACTCGAGCTACACATAATTTGCTCGAGTAAGATACTAAATAATCTCGAGTAAAACTCGAGCAACTTTTCATTCTGAAATCTTTAAACTAACAATTGACAGGTTTTATACAAACCTGGAACTATCAACCTCACCGTCCTCAACACAATGCTTCGAGTCCCATACCCCCTAGCTTCAAGCAAAACAAACTACAACTTCGAGCAATCCAAGATTTCAACCCGACATAAATATGTGTACCCCTTCTTCCCCAAAATCAACAGCATACCCATTCCCTCCATGCACATGCACCACCATTGTCGACACCTCCGGCGTCTCGCGACCATCCACGCATGTCGGCCATCACCTTCCAACACGTTCCCGACCATCAAATAAACCACCGAACCCCAAAATCACAATCGAGCTTCTGAGCTCGAAACTGGAACAATGGTCGAATCTAAAATTTGCTTCAATCACCCAAATCTAATCACCAGAGAAACTACAACTCCGGTCACTTCTCATTCCATACTCCATCTATCATCAACCTGAATTTGGGACAACTCGATCGCCTAGGGAGGTCGCAACCATCAATTCAAATATCAACAGAAAAATCTAAGGTTTAAAAATTTGATTCAAAATTAATATTGCCACAATGCTTTAATTCTTAATCCAATATTTTTCCCTACAACCTAGATCATCACTACATCACCAGGAAAAAAACCATGGCCACCCAAACTCTCTTGATCGACAGAATCACCCCTAAATATGATTTCTGGTTAAACCAGAAATGCTCCACCATTTTTAAACTGAAAATCATAATTTAAGTTTTAAAATTCAAGTTTTTGTATAAGTAATCAACTTATACATTTGAATCAATGAAATAGAATAATTAAATTTTCATTTGCTAAATATTTGCTCTGTTATATTAAGTTACCCAGAGACATTACACTTTTATTCTTATTTTTTTATATATAAAATAAAATTTAAACCTTAACTTATATTACTCAACCCTATATTGTTTTGAATCCTTAAACCTTAACAAAGATTTTAGACATCAGATCATGATTTTTAAATCAGAGATTAAACCTGTAATTCTAGAACTGGCCAGAACAAGTTTATAACATAACATACATTCTGAAACCAAACAAATTACAGAGAATTCTATTATATTCATCCATTCCAAACATAATTATCACAGAAATAAATCAAACAACTATATTTACTTAAGAGTTTTTAGTTAAAAATGTTACTCACAGGTTTCTTTTTTAGAGGCAGAGCATCCAAGTTTTGACAAATTCAGATTTTGCTATAGAACTTAAAACTTTAATCCCAGATCTACTCAAATGCTTTGCTGTAATGCTCCCTGATCTACATGCATGCTTGCAGATATGAAAATGCAGGCTTTGGTTGATGATGTGTTCAAAACAGAAAAGAAATTTGCAGGCTTCCAGGAAAGAAAAATGCATGCAGGTCCTCTAAGTAGCAAATTTGTTTCAGGTTTATGAATTGCACTTCAGTTTGATGATTTGAGGAGTTACTGGTTTATACATGTTTTTCTTTTCAGGCTTGAGGATGTGCAAATGATTTTCAGATTGTTTTGGGTGAGAGGAATACTGGTTTTCAGGTTTGTTTGTGAGGAGGACTTCAGATTTTTACTTTGAACAAAAATTTATTTTGAAAGAAGATTGATCAAAGAGATTAAATTCTTGATGTGATTTGAGGAAGATGATTTTAGATTTTAGATCTGAAGATTTCCCTTGAGTTATGAAGAAGAATAGGGAAAAGAAAATGAAGTGAGAAAAGAAGTGTTTATATAAGTAAATGTTAAAAAAAGTAAAAGAAAATTAAATAATACACTTGTCCTAAATCTTTAACATTTGTCACTTTAATTAGTTTAGGCCTTAACACATGTCTTTTTAAGTCTTAGTAAACTTACACATGTATTTTAAGTATTTTAGTTTGAATTTAAATTGTTTATAAATACTTTTAAACCTTAATTCTTATGTATATATAAATGAATTTCTTCCTTTTAAATTTTTTTAAAAAAGAAATAAAACAAACAAATTATTAATATAAGCTTATTCAAATATTTCTATATATTTATTCTTTTAAATTTCAAAACATCAAAGTCAAATTCAAATTAAATTATAAACTTCAAAATAAAAATCAAGTTATATATGTGTGCATATATAACTCTTATTAAATTTTAAAATAACAAATCCTATTTCTAACAAAATGTAACGTCTGAGGATTTTCGTTGCCGAAAAACCGAATAGTTATGGGGTTTTTAAAAAAAAGAATTTTAGAAGAGAAAAAGAAAGAAGAGAGAAGAAGAAAGAAAATTTAGAAATAGAAAGAAAAAGAGAATAGAGAAAAAGGAGAAAAACAGAAGAAAATAGGACGGGACAGAAAAGAAACAAAAGAACAACATCAGAATCTCACAATTCGCAGCGGAACAACATATAATAATAAATGAATAATCTTTAAACAAAGAACTATATCAGTTATTACACTACATCATATTTCATTACATCATATCATATCATCAGAGTGTACAACAACATACAACAACAAACAATGCAGCGGAAAAAGAAATACTATATAAGTAATATGCCATGCCATCCAGCTTGCCTCCAGCAACTCCAGAATATCCAAAATATCCTGATAAACCTAACTCTTAACTGCCCGTGTGGAAAATTGGTGGGCACCCAGAGTTTAGGAAGGAAAACAATAAACTCCAAGTCAGTCATGTGACTGGTGTGAGAACTCAAAACAGTTTACTTAACTTTAAAATCAAAATAGAGGAATATTTTTAAATTCAATTCGCAATGCTTTTAAAAATGAGACTACCATAAGGCCTCCCGCACACACACACATGCAAACGCAGAATCGGAGGAGATTTCTCCTTATGATAGTCAAAGATGCTTGATACGCATTTAAAATAATATTTGATATTATTATTAGTGCATAGTGTAGGAAAAATTCATTTCGAAAGTAGAATATAAATCTTAGCCAACATACGACCATTATCGTATGCCTACTATAGCTACTATCCAAACAGTGGTGACCACCATAAGTGAATAGCAGGTTCTACAACTAATACCGTAAAAGTTTCGTATTGGGAATTGGATTTCCAACAAATGGTCAGGCCAAGGAACTTCCCATTGCCACATGAGAATGCCTCTGGATGGACATCCCCGAGAACCAAACCGGATCTCTACCAACACAAGGCCGGGTTACTCCTAACTGAGTAACAACTGACCGAATATGCCATCCCCCGGTCCTTTGGGACCTTTATCCGAGAGCTCTCTAATCAATTCACACAATCATAAAAACAAAGTGTTTCAACATGAGTAAGTATCTGGGCTCCATACCATGATACCACCCTTTTCCAGAAGGAAATGCACATATCCTAAAGGGCGCTACCCCTCATAACCTTGCCGCATCTTTCCTGTTTTGACCATTTCCGGGATGTGAGGCTCGACGAATTCACGTCCACAAAAACATACTTTATACAAAAGCCATGCTTTGGGTCAACAAATGATCAACACAATGATCACTAAGATAGACGATCAAATAAATGATCCTATCACAATAATCAACACAATGATCATTTCAGCATCACTCAGCATGTCACATTACCAAATTGGGAATATATCGCTGATAACTTCAACTATATAACCTTTGAGCTCGTACGTCTCAAAGAAGGGTGTTAAGCAAAGAATAAATTCTCCGCCACCAACAGAAATATATTTGAAAGAAATCGGCTTTATATCTCAAATTGTAATGTCAGGCATACAATCCATACAAGTCTGTTCCGGGCTCGAACAAAACCGAAGGCACTTCTTACGAAGCCCTTGCAATACGGGTATTCACAATCCCGATCGAATTTCCCATCACTTAGGAGATCTCTATACCAGGAGCTACCCAGTGCAGAGACAATCGATAGGTCATCCTATCGCTTTCACAAATACTCGGTCTTCAACACCGATCTTCAAATGCAATTCATAACGACGTATCACATATTCGGAATGGGTTATACGACCCCATGGTCCTTTCCCGGTTAACCCGAATAGTGAGCGCTTATTCAAAAATAAGTGTAGCATTCACATTCAAACAAATCACATCAATTACCCATTCAAAGGGAAATATTGATAGTCGGTTATTGAACTATCAATGGATATGCACACATCACCAGATTCCAAATAATTTTCCAAATTATTTATTTTCCAAAATATCTTTACAAGATATATATAATTTCAACACTTCAAAAATAAATCAATATTTATTTTTAACAAGTTCCACTTTCACATATAAATTCCATAATGAATTTATATTTCAAGTTATCCATGCATATGCGATTTCAATAATTCATTTCAATTTATCTTCAGAAAAAGATAAATTCTAATTATTCACTTCATATTGGAAAACATTTCCATACTTATTATTCATAAGTAATTCACAAAACTTTTTATTTTCAACCTTGGAAAATATTCAATATACTTAAATCGAATTAAGTATATAATTCATTCTCTAAGGAAATCATTCCCTTAAACATATTTATTTGGGCCAAAACGAATGTTGCGTAAAACATCGTTACGACAACCCAAAATCACTAGTATAGGGATTCGAAATTAAAATAGATATATAAATCCCAATACTATTCAAAACATTTCCTTTCGGAAATCATTTACAATAACAACAGTGTTATAGTCCACTATTTCCTTTTATTTCTCGAAAACGTCTATTTCAACAATAAATGTTGAAATCTATGGTTTCGAATCTCAACACATTTAAAACATCGTTAGATCGTTTTAATTCAATTTAAAACATCAAATCTAAACCATTTACTTTAACGTGTTATTCACTATTAAAAAACGTGAATAAACTTCGTTAACAAATCTCATTCTTTTATTCATTTTAATTCAAAGGATCTTTCACTATTCAAAAATGTGAATATAACTCCATTAATAGGTTTCAACAATTTTCTTATCAAAATAAGTCGTTTGTGAATTTATAAAACAACGTTCATAAATTCCATATCTATTTATTTATAAAAACTTCCTTTTTATAAATTCCTTTATTAACCTATTCCAGTTTATAACTAAATTATAAACTAAACGTTCATATTATAAATTAAATACTTATAAAACGATTATTTTACAAAATCGTTCTTTTTATCTTCCCAAATTATAAATCTTATAACTTATAAGATTCATTTATTTAACCAAATCTATTCTTCAAATAATTTCACCAAATTTATAAATCTTACTATTTATAAATTTCATTTATAACTTCACAGTTTATAATTCCATAAATTTCATTCTATTATGAAATTCATTCTCACATCATTCAAACATTTATAAAAACTTGTTTTATAATGTCTATATTCCAATTTATAAATATCCATTTATAAATCTCTTAATATAAATCAGTTTATATTATTATTCTGAAACGTCTTTAATTTCCTTTATAATTTCACCATTTTGATTTATAAAATAATCAAATTTTATAAATCCTATATTTAAACTTTTCATAATAAATTCAAAAATCCAGTTTAAACTATTTTATAAAATCATTAATTCATATTTCTCAAAAATCATCTTTTAACTATATTTCACAAAAACCATAATTTTTATAACAATAAAAATTATAACGTTTATTTATTTAAAATAGATCAATTCCGAAAAACTTATATATTTTCAAAAATCACTTTAAAATCATTTTAAAATCCCAAAATCTGGGTCCAATGATGCTACACACCAAATAGTCAATCACGACTAACAACGATATCATATATCGATATGATAATCCATCAAATATCAAAATATCTGAAATCAAATAAAAACTGTTGAGGAATCCAGTTGGATCCCTCCAACCTGTTTTCCTGCATCCAAAAACATTAGCACAATACCAATTTCGCTCCAGTACGAAATTATCGCGGTATATGTTCTTATTAAATATTATCCGCTTAATAACAGCGTAATAGGGTCTCATCCGCTAAACAAAAAATGCGGGAAATCAACAACTCCAATATATACATATGCCAATATATATATATATATATATTGATATTATATATAATACCAATTTCACTGTTTATGAAATATTCGCGGTATATGTTTTTAATAAATAACATCCGCTTACTAACGGCGCATAATGTCTATTTTAACAATCAATAATTTACAGTCATCATTCAAACATGCATTCAAATATTTTAAATCTAACTATTTAAAATAAAATCGAAACCTATTCGATTGAGTGAGAAGTTCTCACCTTGATTTTAATTCCGTTTTAGCTTTTATTTCGAATAAAATTAAACGCGCGTTTAATTTTACCCGAAATTCTCACTAACTCCAAACGACTCCAAACCAACTCCATCGCGTAGTGCTCGTCCATACGATTCCAACGCAACTGAGTTTGCATTTTTTCGACCTCGTATGAAAAAGATATTGATTTTACAAGATTGTACACGTTTTTAATAACTTAAATCACAACATAAATTAACTTTCTAAACTCACACTCAACATCCACCATCCATCACAGATCCAACGGCTCCCCCCTATCTTCCTTCTCACGTATTTTCATCTCTAGGCATCAAGAATTTTGGCCGAACCCATCATATAGATTAGGGTTACATAATACTGCAAACACACTCGACTAGAACTCGATCGGGGAACTCCATTGCGAAGCCCCTCTCCACCACCATGCTCGGCCCCCCCTAGGTGAAGCTCGGCCTCATGTGCTGCGTGGAAATGCGTGCGCAGGCTCCAGTGAACGCGGCCCCCTATACGCCACCACATCGCTCCGTTTTACATCACAGCCGTTGAATCTCTAGCTCTCGATGCGCTCTACCTCTTTGTAGTTGATGGCTTCGTGAATCGATGAATGGATTGAGAGATTTTGAGGGAGGAAGGAAATTGAATTCTGGCCATTCATCTATAGGTGGCGGCTGCAGTTTTAATTTAGGGTTTAGGATATTTTTTTTTTTATTTTTAATTTTGTGAAGAGAGAGGTGTATTTATAGAAAGAGCTAGCGTAAACACTATTCATCCCGGGAATTCCGAACTCCGATTTAGACGCCGTAACCAGCGTACCTAGGGTTTATCCCGCGTTCCGGACACAATGGAACAGGTTTCGGAAGCTAATTCGGAAGTATGTGCGAGTTATGGCTGAAAACGTTCAATTTAAATTAAACCGATTTAAATCGATTTCTAGGCGTTTTAATTTGTACCGGACAAACGGTAAATCCAATTGACTTGAAATTTGAAACCTTACAATAATATCACATTACGGATCCGATGAAACTGGTTTCGTCGAAATCCGAGACTTTTTGAAAAATGGCTATTTTGACTCGCCAAATTTAAATTAAAAATAAATCGATGCGTTTCGAGCTGCCACGATCAAACGATAGCCCCGATTGACACGAAAATTGAAATCCGATAATAACTAACTATTACGGACCCAATGAAACTGGTTTCGTTCAATTCTGAGACTGTTCAAAAATTGGCTATTTTACAGTCGATTATTAAATATTAAAATATTCAATTTTCACAAATTAACTTTTAATTCGATTTTCAAAGTTCTAAAATATTTCTATAACTTCAATATGATAAAATAAAATTTTACAAATTATTTACAATCATTTTTAACTCAATTTTTCAATTATTTCCATAATTTAACATATTAAATTATCAATTTAATAATCCAATTAAATCCAATAATTCAAATAAAAATTTATTTGACTTATAAATTCACTTATTAATATTTAAAATTAATTAAATATTCAAATTTTAATTAAAAAAAATTCTGGGTCGTTACAATCTTTCCCCCTTAAAAGAATTTCGTCCTCGAAATTATAAGTAAGAAAAGTTAGAGAATCTATTAATTTTCCCAAAATTCATAATTAAACTTCTTATAATTCTTTACTAAGTTTTCAAATCATACTTAGTTATTTTTCAAAAACAATTACAATTGTTTAACTTTCAACTTCAAATCAAAGTTAAAGTTTTCAAAATTTTCCCAATTTTCTCAAAATTTTTCCAACGCCTTAAATTTTCGGAAAAATTCGCCATAGTCTCCTTTGCGCGGCTCGATCCGAAAAAAAAAATGACAGTATATATATCACAAATATACATCTCATCAAGTAATGAGGCATCCCGCAGGGAAAAAAGTGTAAAAGTACGATATTTAATCCGAGATATGTACCTTATATTTTATTAGCAAGCATATACGGCTAATATAGCGTGAAAGCGAACTCCAAATGCGAAGCAAACGCTATCCGCACCTACTAAACTCAACAAACAACATGAGAACATGCATATATGAAAATAGTATCAATATACAACATATAGCAACATAATAACTATATATGTCACATAGCAAATGCAACTAAACAACAATTGCAATATATATTCAACCATCATCCAACTAACATCCATAACCAATAAACATTCATTCATATTCTCATTAATATTCAATGAAATGGTTTTCACTTTAAATTACATTTGATTCATTTACATTGGATTTACTAACATTCATTCTCAATTCAATTAGTTTACATTTACTAATTAAATCTAATTCACATTCAATTCTATTCAAATTTATTTACTTCTAATTTGAATTCAATTACATAGCTTCCAATTTCATTAACTCTTAATGAATTTTATACAACCAATCAACAATCATATAACAACCAAAGTATATTAATTTCAACCAGATTCCTTTGCTTATATTGATTTTCATTCAATTTTATTCAACTTCTAATAACATTAGATTTTAATGAATTAACATTTATATTCATTATTTCTTATCAATTTAATTTACATTCAATTGGTTAACATCCAATCCATTAATTTAATTCAATTTCCAAAGTTGAATTTCATTTTCATAACTTAAGTTCACATTTATCAATCAATTCAGCTTCCAAATTCTAAAGTAAATTTTCATTTAACTTTAAATTCATTTTTATTTACAACTCATATTCATATAATTTTACTTCTTGTATATATAAGTTTATTTCACAATTGTAATTCACTTTAATTATAACTCAATTCTTATAATTCTTTTGCTTATACAATTATTCTTTAATTTAGATTATTCAAACAACCTAACAATCAACTTATATACACTTTAATAATTCTGAAAAATTATTCCTTTATATATAAAAATATAATCAAGTAAAATTATTTCATTTACCCAATTTAAAACAATATTATGTCGAATTGTTCTATTCAAGTGTTTAGAAACCCCTTCGGCATAGTCTTGCGGACCACGCTGACGAAAGTTCATATGCCACTCAATAAACCAATCATCACAATATAAAACAATTTCATATTCACTAACAAATAAGCTCTCATAGCTATTATTACACTCCAACTCATTCTAGAGTACTACTGACTCTATCTCTAATGAGTAATACCCTACAGAACCATGGTTGTCGCTTAACCATCAGCACCGATACCAAATGTAACGTCTGAGGATTTTCGTTGCCGAAAAACCGAATAGTTATGGGGTTTTTAAAAAAAAGAATTTTAGAAGAGAAAAAGAAAGAAGAGAGAAGAAGAAAGAAAATTTAGAAATAGAAAGAAAAAGAGAATAGAGAAAAAGGAGAAAAACAGAAGAAAATAGGACGGGACAGAAAAGAAACAAAAGAACAACATCAGAATCTCACAATTCGCAGCGGAACAACATATAATAATAAATGAATAATCTTTAAACAAAGAACTATATCAGTTATTACACTACATCATATTTCATTACATCATATCATATCATCAGAGTGTACAACAACATACAACAACAAACAATGCAGCGGAAAAAGAAATACTATATAAGTAATATGCCATGCCATCCAGCTTGCCTCCAGCAACTCCAGAATATCCAAAATATCCTGATAAACCTAACTCTTAACTGCCCGTGTGGAAAATTGGTGGGCACCCAGAGTTTAGGAAGGAAAACAATAAACTCCAAGTCAGTCATGTGACTGGTGTGAGAACTCAAAACAGTTTACTTAACTTTAAAATCAAAATAGAGGAATATTTTTAAATTCAATTCGCAATGCTTTTAAAAATGAGACTACCATAAGGCCTCCCGCACACACACACATGCAAACGCAGAATCGGAGGAGATTTCTCCTTATGATAGTCAAAGATGCTTGATACGCATTAAAAATAATATTTGATATTATTATTAGTGCATAGTGTAGGAAAAATTCATTTCGAAAGTAGAATATAAATCTTAGCCAACATACGACCATTATCGTATGCCTACTATAGCTACTATCCAAACAGTGGTGACCACCATAAGTGAATAGCAGGTTCTACAACTAATACCGTAAAAGTTTCGTATTGGGAATTGGATTTCCAACAAATGGTCAGGCCAAGGAACTTCCCATTGCCACATGAGAATGCCTCTGGATGGACATCCCCGAGAACCAAACCGGATCTCTACCAACACAAGGCCGGGTTACTCCTAACTGAGTAACAACTGACCGAATATGCCATCCCCCGGTCCTTTGGGACCTTTATCCGAGAGCTCTCTAATCAATTCACACAATCATAAAAACAAAGTGTTTCAACATGAGTAAGTATCTGGGCTCCATACCATGATACCACCCTTTTCCAGAAGGAAATGCACATATCCTAAAGGGCGCTACCCCTCATAACCTTGCCGCATCTTTCCTGTTTTGACCATTTCCGGGATGTGAGGCTCGACGAATTCACGTCCACAAAAACATACTTTATACAAAAGCCATGCTTTGGGTCAACAAATGATCAACACAATGATCACTAAGATAGACGATCAAATAAATGATCCTATCACAATAATCAACACAATGATCATTTCAGCATCACTCAGCATGTCACATTACCAAATTGGGAATATATCGCTGATAACTTCAACTATATAACCTTTGAGCTCGTACGTCTCAAAGAAGGGTGTTAAGCAAAGAATAAATTCTCCGCCACCAACAGAAATATATTTGAAAGAAATCGGCTTTATATCTCAAATTGTAATGTCAGGCATACAATCCATACAAGTCTGTTCCGGGCTCGAACAAAACCGAAGGCACTTCTTACGAAGCCCTTGCAATACGGGTATTCACAATCCCGATCGAATTTCCCATCACTTAGGAGATCTCTATACCAGGAGCTACCCAGTGCAGAGACAATCGATAGGTCATCCTATCGCTTTCACAAATACTCGGTCTTCAACACCGATCTTCAAATGCAATTCATAACGACGTATCACATATTCGGAATGGGTTATACGACCCCATGGTCCTTTCCCGGTTAACCCGAATAGTGAGCGCTTATTCAAAAATAAGTGTAGCATTCACATTCAAACAAATCACATCAATTACCCATTCAAAGGGAAATATTGATAGTCGGTTATTGAACTATCAATGGATATGCACACATCACCAGATTCCAAATAATTTTCCAAATTATTTATTTTCCAAAATATCTTTACAAGATATATATAATTTCAACACTTCAAAAATAAATCAATATTTATTTTTAACAAGTTCCACTTTCACATATAAATTCCATAATGAATTTATATTTCAAGTTATCCATGCATATGCGATTTCAATAATTCATTTCAATTTATCTTCAGAAAAAGATAAATTCTAATTATTCACTTCATATTGGAAAACATTTCCATACTTATTATTCATAAGTAATTCACAAAACTTTTTATTTTCAACCTTGGAAAATATTCAATATACTTAAATCGAATTAAGTATATAATTCATTCTCTAAGGAAATCATTCCCTTAAACATATTTATTTGGGCCAAAACGAATGTTGCGTAAAACATCGTTACGACAACCCAAAATCACTAGTATAGGGATTCGAAATTAAAATAGATATATAAATCCCAATACTATTCAAAACATTTCCTTTCGGAAATCATTTACTATAACAACAGTGTTATAGTCCACTATTTCCTTTTATTTCTCGAAAACGTCTATTTCAACAATAAATGTTGAAATCTATGGTTTCGAATCTCAACACATTTAAAACATCGTTAGATCGTTTTAATTCAATTTAAAACATCAAATCTAAACCATTTACTTTAACGTGTTATTCACTATTAAAAAACGTGAATAAACTTCGTTAACAAATCTCATTCTTTTATTCATTTTAATTCAAAGGATCTTTCACTATTCAAAAATGTGAATATAACTCCATTAATAGGTTTCAACAATTTTCTTATCAAAATAAGTCGTTTGTGAATTTATAAAACAACGTTCATAAATTCCATATCTATTTATTTATAAAAACTTCCTTTTTATAAATTCCTTTATTAACCTATTCCAGTTTATAACTAAATTATAAACTAAACGTTCATATTATAAATTAAATACTTATAAAACGATTATTTTACAAAATCGTTCTTTTTATCTTCCCAAATTATAAATCTTATAACTTATAAGATTCATTTATTTAACCAAATCTATTCTTCAAATAATTTCACAAAATTTATAAATCTTACTATTTATAAATTTCATTTATAACTTCACAGTTTATAATTCCATAAATTTCATTCTATTATGAAATTCATTCTCACATCATTCAAACATTTATATAAACTTGTTTTATAATGTCTATATTCCAATTTATAAATATCCATTTATAAATCTCTTAATATAAATCAGTTTATATTATTATTCTGAAACGTCTTTAATTTCCTTTATAATTTCACCATTTTGATTTATAAAATAATCAAATTTTATAAATCCTATATTTAAACTTTTCATAATAAATTCAAAAATCCAGTTTAAACTATTTTATAAAATCATTAATTCATATTTCTCAAAAATCAGCTTTTAACTATATTTCACAAAAACCATAATTTTTATAACAATAAAAATTATAACGTTTATTTATTTAAAATAGATCAATTCCGAAAATCTTATATATTTTCAAAAATCACTTTAAAATCATTTTAAAATCCCAAAATCTGGGTCCAATGATGCTACACACCAAATAGTCAATCACGACTAACAACGATATCATATATCGATATGATAATCCATCAAATATCAAAATATCTGAAATCAAATAAAAACTGTTGAGGAATCCAGTTGGATCCCTCCAACCTGTTTTCCTGCATCCAAAAACATTAGCACAATACCAATTTCGCTCCAGTACGAAATTATCGCGGTATATGTTCTTATTAAATATTATCCGCTTAATAACGGCGTAATAGGGTCTCATCCGCTAAACAAAAAATGCGGGAAATCAACAACTCCAATATATACATATGCCAATATATATATATATATTGATATTATATATAATACCAATTTCACTGTTTATGAAATATTCGCGGTATATGTTTTTAATAAATAACATCCGCTTACTAACGGCGCATAATGTCTATTTTAACAATCAATAATTTACAGTCATCATTCAAACATGCATTCAAATATTTTAAATCTAACTATTTAAAATAAAATCGAAACCTATTCGATTGAGTGAGAAGTTCTCACCTTGATTTTAATTCCGTTTTAGCTTTTATTTCGAATAAAATTAAACGCGCGTTTAATTTTACCCGAAATTCTCACTAACTCCAAACGACTCCAAACCAACTCCATCGCGTAGTGCTCGTCCATACGATTCCAACGCAACTGAGTTTGTATTTTTTCGACCTCGTATGAAAAAGATATTGATTTTACAAGATTGTACACGTTTTTAATAACTTAAATCACAACATAAATTAACTTTCTAAACTCACACTCAACATCCACCATCCATCACAGATCCAACGGCTCCCCCCTATCTTCCTTCTCACGTATTTTCATCTCTAGGCATCAAGAATTTTGGCCGAACCCATCATATAGATTAGGGTTACATAATACTGCAAACACACTCGACTAGAACTCGATCGGGGAACTCCATTGCGAAGCCCCTCTCCACCACCATGCTCGGCCCCCCCTAGGTGAAGCTCGGCCTCATGTGCTGCGTGGAAATGCGTGCGCAGGCTCCAGTGAACGCGGCCCCCTATACGCCACCACATCGCTCCGTTTTACATCACAGCCGTTGAATCTCTAGCTCTCGATGCGCTCTACCTCTTTGTAGTTGATGGCTTCGTGAATCGATGAATGGATTGAGAGATTTTGAGGGAGGAAGGAAATTGAATTCTGGCCATTCATCTATAGGTGGCGGCTGCAGTTTTAATTTAGGGTTTAGGATATATTTTTTTTATTTTTAATTTTGTGAAGAGAGAGGTGTATTTATAGAAAGAGCTAGCGTAAACACTATTCATCCCGGGAATTCCGAACTCCGATTTAGACGCCGTAACCAGCGTACCTAGGGTTTATCCCGTGTTCCGGACATAATGGAACAGGTTTCGGAAGCTAATTCGGAAGTATGTGCGAGTTATGGCTGAAAACGTTCAATTTAAATTAAACCGATTTAAATCGATTTCTAGGCGTTTTAATTTGTACCGGACAAACGGTAAATCCAATTGACTTGAAATTTGAAACCTTACAATAATATCACATTACGGATCCGATGAAACTGGTTTCGTCGAAATCCGAGACTTTTTGAAAAATGGCTATTTTGACTCGCCAAATTTAAATTAAAAATAAATCGATGCGTTTCGAGCTGCCACGATCAAACGATAGCCCCGATTGACACGAAAATTGAAATCCGATAATAACTAACTATTACGGACCCAATGAAACTGGTTTCGTTCAATTCTGAGACTGTTCAAAAATTGGCTATTTTACCGTCGATTATTAAATATTAAAATATTCAATTTTCACAAATTAACTTTTAATTCGATTTTAAAAGTTCTAAAATATTTCTATAACTTCAATATGATAAAATAAAATTTTACAAATTATTTACAATCATTTTTAACTCAATTTTTCAATTATTTCCATAATTTAACATATTAAATTATCAATTTAATAATCCAATTAAATCCAATAATTCAAATAAAAATTTATTTGACTTATAAATTCACTTATTAATATTTAAAATTAATTAAATATTCAAATTTTAATTAAAAAAAATTCTGGGTCGTTACACAAAATTTATTTATGTTTATAAAAACTAAGTATTCTCAATATTATTTGAAAGTAACAAATTAAACAATATTTAAAATGATTTATAAAAGATATCATAAATTACTTCTATTACTTAATAAATTAAGATCATATGTAAATTTTATTTTAAATTCTTATATATAAATTCAAGCAATAATTTAAAAAGAAAATACAACTAAGTTTTTTTAATGTTAATCTAATTTAAATTCTTATTCAAGTTAATTAAATATAAATTTAAACAAATAAAATTTTCCTTTAATATAACCTATATAATTATCTATTAAATTGTTTTGAAAAGTTAAATGTTAATTTTAAATCAAATTTCCAATTTACCAAATATAAATTAAAATTAGAAAATTAATTTATTTACTAAGTTCAAAATCAAAGTTTATCAATTTTACAATATATGCAATTATATATATATAAACAGAAAATAGTTTATTAGCTTTAAAAGATAAAATCTACTAATTTAAATATTTATTATAAGATGATTATTATATCAATTCAAAATTTTATTATCAAGAATTATTAAATCAAATAAATTTTTAAACACAGATTATTAAATTTATATTGCCAAATTCCGGGATATCACACGTTCCATCCCACTTAGGGTTCCATCCCTTTAACAGGCTCGAAGTAGATTCCATTCCACGAATAAATTGGATTTTAAGATGCCAGTGCTTTTCTTTGAGTTTTAACAAAATTCCTAATAAAAATACTTAACCTTGAACTCTTGAAATCTTGATAATCTTGATACTCATGAGTCTTCTATCTCGATATCTTGAATCTCTATACTGTATAGTCTTCGTTCTTGGTACCTGCATGGTTTAATCCTGCATATAAATATATCTCTATTTTTATAATGTCAGTGTTTATATTTTATAATCTATTCTAAGGTTGTTGTCATCGAAACCATCATCTCACAGACTAACAGTCTCCCCCTTTTTGATGATGACAACCTTTTTTATAAAATATTACTTCTATCCTAATAACTCCCCCTAGAACTAATAAACTCCCCCTTAATTTATGCCTAACTATCCTATTTTATATTTCTCCCCCTTTGTCATCAACAAAAAATTCACTCCCCCTCATTCTTGGGCTTTAGTACCTGCATTGATAAACTATACAATGGAATATATAATATATAGATTATGAAATAATTATACTTATGAACATGATAACTAATCAAAGACTATATACCTTTCAATGTGTGTGTGTGTGTGTGTGTGTGTGTATGTTTTATACAACAAACTTCAAACCAATATCAAGAAATCAATCCACATAGAGTATGTATCCAGACCAAATCAATCAAAGCAAACAAATAAAAATCAAACGTTACGTGGAACTTCCACCCATCCTTCTTCTCCAAAGATTGGGTCTGCCTTAATAGCATCCCAATTATCATTGTCATTGGTGAGAGAGCTAAGAGGATGTGCTTCGTTATCATCCTTGTGCGGAGAGGAGATCATCCATCGTATCGCATCGAAGTGCCATTCTTGTTCCTTGATCATCTGTATTTGACTCAATTCTAAGTGACGCTGGTTACGTAGAATAAACGAGAGAATATTCTTGAACGAATTAAAGGCTTCTTCAAGATTTTCGAATAGATTGTGAATAGGATTAGCCATAGTTGAATTTGTGAAAGAAATAAAGGATATAGATGATAAGAAATAAATTTTAGTGAAGAATCTAGGAAGAAACAGGTATTTATAGGTGTAGAAATTCGTTTGAAATGAATATACATTTGATAGTTATTCAAATTTCAAATTCAAAATCAATTGTCATTTCTGACCAGTAGATGTCGACATGGTCATATAGGGGATGTCGACATGGGTTAGTGAAAAATTATGACTAATTTGATTTTGTGAATAATTGTGTGTGTGTGTATATATATTTATATAATATACTAACATTTATTCTGGAGATAAGATAAGGTAGATAACAGAAAGGAAATTTCATTTCATTGCATACTGCGATAATACAACGATTAAGCATACAACAAACTACATGAACATTCGAAATAAAGCAAACTAAAACAAATACAACAAGATACGAAAAGATAATACTAGTTAGAGGATGATGATGAAGATAGTTCAAGTTTCTTGCTGACTTTGGAAATGAACTTGTTCATCTTGGATGAAATTTTGTCCAACTTCTTACTAACGGATCTTTTAAGAATCCGTTAATTCTCAACAATCATCTTTTGGTTTTTGAGAAGGGTTTTGGTGGATGGATTAGGAGGATAGTCAATGCTTTCCAAAGAGGTTTCACCTTCTTCTTCAATTTCCATTCATCCCCTTCTTCTTCCTCCTCTTCCTCTTCATCCATTTCCTCATGAGCTAATCACTCCTCTTTTTCGGCAAGGGTCTCATAAGGTTGAAAAACAAAAGGAATTTTCATAAGCGAAATGTTGGAATGATTGAAAACATTTCTAGAAACAAATTCTTCACCTTTGAAATCCACTCCAAAATAGTTAAAAATACGAGTGAGATAAATTCCATGGTATAAAGTATTCTCACCCATTTCAAGATTTTTAGGACGAAGTTCATCCAAAATAACTTGCGCCCAATTTATGTCATAATTTCCAAAAATAGCAAAAAGAGCTTTGCAAACTTTTGAAGTAGGATTGTTAAATTCCCCGATCTTGGGCTCAAAGTATGTTGCAAAAGAATATTGACAATTCTTGCCTTTGGACGAAAATTTCGATTTTTCAATTCAAAATTATCAATCCCTTCGAAAATGTGATGAAATGTCTCACGATCATTTTCATCGATTTTAAAATTAGAAAGATCCATTCCCGTACACTTGCAATTGAAAATGGTACCCAAAAGATCACAATTCAAAACAATTCTAGTGCCTTTGACACTACTCCAAATTTCATCCTCATTTCCATGATAAAATCCACGGTTAAATTAGCATAGAAAATTTTGATAAGATTTGGATAGCAAACAAAATCATTTTGAGAAGCATCAATAAGACTAAGAACTCCATTGTTTGCAAAAGGAGAATCAAGTTCAATTGTTTCCAATTGTGAGAAATGCAGATTACAGATCTTAAGGCTAGAATTAACACTAGAGGGGGGTGAATAGTGTTAATAAAGAATTACTAAATCTTTTTGAGTTTATGTTAATTTGACACCGATGTATGCAATATACAAATATAGATATGATCACAGAAACAAACACGGATGCAGAAATAAAATAAAAGCAGTATAGGAAAGAACACACCGGATTTTATACTGATTTGAAGTTACCCTACATCCAGTCCCGCAACACAAGTACGGATTTCCTTTCAAAAGCAATTGTACAATTACACCCTCGGTTTCAAGGCTACGAGGTACACCCTCCAGAATTTCTATCCTCTGGGTAGAGATACTTGATTTCCGGGCCACAAGTTTACCTAATTGATTTACCAAGGCTACAATCACACCTTTTCTCTCATGATTGATTTCCAAGGCTACAATCACACCTTTTCTCGCTTAATAGATTACAAAGAAGTCTATAACTCTGAATAGCACTGAGAACCTTGTAGAGATAGTGATGGAGAATCAAACTAGAAGTAATCGAGTTCGATTCAATGTTGATTTCGGCAGAGTAAGGGTAAGAATATGTATTAAGAAATGTGGAATAAGAAGAGGAGTGAAAAACCAGAAAATCTGATGTAAAATTCGTTGAAACTAACCCCTATTTATAGAAGAACAACAGCCATGTCCATTCATGAAAAGTTATGGCGAATAGACACTTCTTTTGAAATTTAAATTTTGAATTCAACTGACACCATATCGACATGAGGTACTTGGGCATGTCGACATCCCAAAGGATTTTTTTGGTGTTTTGATTTTCTTTGGAAATAACTTTTATTTTATATTAAAACTATTTTAAACTTTTATAAATATACTTGACTATAGTTAAAATTCATAAGTAAATATAGAGAATAATATATATATATAATTTAACTATAATTTTATATTTAAATCTAAGTATAAATATTTAAAAGTTAAATATATTATATTAAAAGATAGTTTAAAATCAGGAGTAATTTGTCTTTGAAATTAAAGATAATTTTGAGGCTAAAATTATTTAAAATTAGGATAGAGGGTTTTGAATCTTTTAAAAGGAAAGTTTCGAAAAAACATTTTGAAAACAGGATATAATTTTGAAAAATCATTTTGAATAAAAAGTTAGCGAATACAAAACCATGTTCCACTGGATTTTTTGTAGGTTCCATCCTACTTAGGGTTCCATCCCTTTAACAGGCTCGAAGTGGATTCCATTCCATGAATAAATTGGATTTTAAGATGTCAGTGCTTTTCTATGAGTTTTAACAAAATTCCTAATAAAAATACTTAACCTTGAAATCTTGAACTCTTGATAATCTTGATACTCACGAGTCTTCTATCTCGATATCTTGAATCTCTATACTGTACAGTGATCATTCTTGGTACCTGCATGGTTAAATCCTGCATATACATATATATCTAAACTTATAATGTCAGTATTTATATTTTATAATCTATTCTAAGGTTGTTGCCATCAAAACCATCATCTCACGGACTAACATAGACGTTCGAATATATTTGCGTTCGTTTAGGTTTGTTAATTTTATTTCAACCCTTATAATTAGTTTTATCATTGGATCGTATTCAAATTCATTTTATACCAATAATTTGATTAAGAAATTCTTTTGCTATAAAGTTGGTATTTCTTGAAACAATAGTTGTTTCTCATTACAACGGAATGGGATTTCACAAGCGTTTTATGAATTGCCTTATATAAACTGATTTTTCATTAGTTCATAATATATTCATGCCCACAACATAAATAGTCATCTAATGACTATCGTTCCCAAAATTCTCTTGGGATGATTCATACAAAGTCCCTTATGTACAATTATTACGTGCAATATTCCGACTTGCACAACCTGCCAACTTCTTGGCCTGGGATATGTTGGGTTTCTTATAAACCCTTATCTTGCATGCTTTTGTGAACTATTCTTTAGGATAATATTAATTCTAACCTTGTGTACTACTCTCAAGCACATGCCTTTTAAAAAGAGCTTAACTCAAATTTACTCATCATTAATCGTGCTTTGTCCAACTGAGTTCGATTACTCCTTATTAGTATATTATTATGTATCATAGGAAGCAGTGATCTTTATGACTGAATTTTTATTCATATTAGGTATATATAGAACTCTTTTTAAAATACTCACCCATTCGATCAAATCAAATCATTTCTGTCGCATGTTATATTATTTACTTTTGGTTTATATTCTATGAGCATATCATATACTTATACATGCATATCAAACACACATGTTCATGTCTGTGATAACTCATCGGTGAATATGACGAAGTACGTGGAATTGTTTTGGTATTAATATACTTATGATTACATAATCCATATGTATCAATCCAAAGAGTTCATAAACCTTTATGACACTCCCATTAAATGGGTACATAGTCCTTAATTATTTTAATAATTAACCAGTATCATGTAATTCATAATTATGTAATTAAAATTTATTTCTCAAAACTATGCCTTAGTCTATAATTCCAAAAATAATTGTAACAATTTTAGAAACTTATGTATTTTCTAATGCATTAAATACCTCTACTATAGTTTTATTTCACAACAAATATCCATGATGTTCTCATTGAATTAAAACTATATTTATTCTATAGTGATCACCGAAAAATGATATTATTTCATAAATAACATGTGGTACGTTTTACGAAAACAAATTTTGTAACTTGATGCAATCAATAAGTGCTACGTGACACTCTCCCACTATTTCCGCTATTGCTATAATAGCATTTGAATTCGAAGGTCTATTATTCACTTAATATAGATTATTTATTTCATATACTGTAACTAGTTTTCGACGGAGTGTTTTGATCAAATATCTTGAACTCGAAGAAATAAATCTCATAGAAAATAAATTTCTATTTGAAAATAGATTTCAGAATAAAAACTGTATTTCTTATTCTAGTGTTAAGTATCAATTATTATTATTATAATTCTTGTTTCTAATGTTTCTTTATGAAGCAGAAGTGACCATTCACTCTTTTTATCCTAACTTTACCTTAAATTACGTCTACCTTTGTATATTCATTTTTCTTCCTAAATGGTCGAACTATTCAAAAGAAATCGCTTACTACAACATCATAACGAACTCTTTACAAAAGCACACTCAATCATCTTTAACATTTAAGGGCATCAATTGCATTGCACTTTGCATAAACTTCTCAAATTAATATTTCACTAATCAAGTTCTTAGATCTATCTTGTAGTTTTGATCTAGTGTTACATTTAACACACTACGATCTTTATAGTAATCAATCAAATCGAATAATTGATCTTACGGTATGGTTTATTTCTTTGCTTCGAATAACTAATTTCATTAAAGTATCATACATTACAAACTATGGCTATTCACCTTATAACACTCATATGTGATAGTATATGGACTTATAACACTCACATGTGATAGTATGTGGATCAAATATCCATAGCCTTGTATGGCTTTTGAATTCGGAACTCACAGAATGCAATACATGGTCTAAACCAAATAAACACGTAAGCGACCAAATTACGAACGTATTAAGCAGTTGTCAAATTAGATGCTCGCATGGGAGTTGAAATGTTAACATGCAATAAGCATTTATTAGTAAGTATATATTATTTTTCTGTTTTTCAATCTTTAATTAATTCAATTGTATATCTTAATTGATAAATGTTTTATAAATCATATTAAATGCATAAATTTATCAGTGTAGATTATTATAACATTATACAATATATGTTCTTACAATATTAGAAAAGTTTAATTTATCATTCCATTTTCCTAATAAGACTCCTACTAGTCTTTATGTTTCTCCAAACCCTAACACGAAACACAGAAGTCTTCCGATTTCACTAGTGGGTGTTAGGACTCATCATGTTATACTATTTACTCACTCATTCTATCAAATCAAATCAATTCTATCGTATGTTATATTATTTATTTTCATTTTATATTCTATGATCTTATGAAAGACTTATATATATTTATCAAATATACATGTCCAATTATTTGTGATAACTCATCAATGAATATGAAGAAGTATGTGGAACCGTTTTCGTATTAATAGACTTACAATTTGTAACAAACCGCCTTTCTTACTAATGAAGGACGAGTCATTAAGGGTGAAAGAAAGAGGTAAAAAAAGAAGAATTGGACAAAACACAGAATCTAACAGCGGAACGCAATAATATATATTACTTAACATATGCTTACATAGTCACTGACAATACAATACATTGGAGTAATAGAAATACAGACACCATACTTAGACAGTCATAACTACTTGTTCATACATTACAATCCAAAATACATACACAAACACAACGGAAATAGATAGTAACTAGCTGACGATGAAGCCACCTGCTCCAACTCCTCTAAAATGCAATCGTGAGAACCTAGATCACTTGGCTACTCATAAAAATTTGAGTACCCAAGAGTTTAGGGAAAACAAAAAAATAAACTCTGAGTCAGACATGGGTCTGGTGTGAGTAAAATGGTTAAATTTCTTTAAATTGAAAATCATTTGAAATGAAAGGTATCTCGTAAGACCACGCTGCACATAAACACGGATAGGGTTTTATCTTATGATAACCAAAACACTTTAATAGAAAATTCAGTGATATTATCATTCTGTCTAGGGTTTTCAAATAAAATAGAACATAGTTGGAATGCTCGCATCTCACATTCCAACATATTTGGGTATAATAAAAAATGTACGACACTTATTGGAGAATGGATTCCAACAATGATTGGGCTAATAAAGTACCATCCGTCATAGTAGCCTCCAGACAAATGTACCAAGATCAAACCTATCGATCCCTGTCAACACAGTACTGGCCTACCGCTTATTGGATAGTGCCGAATACATCAACACCACGGTTATAATCAGCAACCGTAACGTAGCATATAGAAAAAGGGACAAATATCGATTCTAGGCTGGTGATGACATACCCTAATAGGTGCAACCCACATGGCCCTGTTGCATCTCCCCTGTTTTAGTCATTACCCGTTGATGAGGTTTGAGGCTACGTTTACCTTCAAGAACGATTACACTAAGAATGCTCATCGACCTCTAATAGCGATGTTCTGATAGCATTCGTCAACACAAGTCCGTTCTAGTATGAATAAAACCGAAGGCACCATTTACACTACATCCATTTTTGGAATCACCCTCGAGGATAGTGGAAAATAACCCTTTCACTCCAAAATCTTCATCCTGGATCTTGCCTTCAGAATCTTCCAAATTGCTTACATAAATTGACTTGAAGTGGTTTTCGTATAATACTGTTATTTGATCCTTGTCTCATCGAACCAAAACGATAAAAATAATTCAGAGGCTAAGTTTGTTTAAATAAACAATTCTACAACCAGAATGTAATATTCACATATGGAAATTCAATCCATTTGTTTACTTTATCATGACTTGTCCATCGAAATTAATTCGCTTGTAATCGTCATATTTTCCAAAACTCAGAATAGTGATCAGTACAAGTCAACTTACTTCCAATAAAACGTGTCAATGTTTTATTCTAATTACTTTAATTTGTTTGGCTGCTTGTAATCATCATATTTTTCAAAACTCAAAATAGTGATTAGTAAAAGTCGACTTACTTCCAATAAAACATGTCAATGTTTTATTCTAACTACTTTAATTTGTTTGGCTACTTAATGGCATAGACAAAAGATAATTGAAATCAATATCTAAGAGAGCTAGAAGTCAAAGCATAGATCATTAACTTCAATCAACGATTTATAATTAATATTAAATCAATTTACAAATCAGAACTGAATTAGTTTCAATTAACCGAGTTAATAATTCAGAATACTTGCCAATCAAAGAAGTTTATAAAATGATTTATACTTAGTTAATTAAAATTAAACAGTCCATTTAATAATTAATTGATTAATTTACATATAGTTAATTTAATAAGAAATTACTTATTCATTCACTTTCAGTTGTTATAAATATTAAATATTCACATTGCAGAAATCTTGACGATATTAGTTCAGATGAAAATACTCAACGATAGGATCCTTCTGCAAAAACCCACACGTCGATTGGATTTGAAACGAAGGAGGAATAGTGTTTCTAAATTTATAGGTTATTTAATATAATAATTAACTAAATTTACTTTAAATATCACCCAGCCCGTACAAACCCAAACCCAAACCCGACCCATATAAACCAAAAACCAAGCTCATCCCCTTCCTTCTTCTTCTAGCACTCCTCTCCTCTTTTTCATTTGAATACATGTAGAAGTGCATGAAAGTGTGCACGTGCACACTTCCTCTGGTCGACCAAACTCGCCACCGACTATCCACACAAGTCGCCTACGACTACCACATTTCGCCTACGCACCTAGAAACGCGGCCAATCCCTTAGTCCGAAGATTGAGTTGCTCACCTAAAACTGGAACAAGTACCGGGCCCACCTAAATACCTCGCCACGTCACCATCCACCACCAAACTTCACTCCCCACCATCGCCTCCGCTACCAATCCCCCCTATGCGAACCCTTTTGTCTCTCCTCTTCGCCATTGCCTACGAACCTAAGACCAAAAACAAACATCGTAAACACTAGTTCGACCTCGTCTAACCCACACACGCCACTAAAAGTCACCGCTTCATTTTTCCTTGATGTCCAATCAACCAACTCTTCTCCATGCCACACGTTATTACCTTAAATCACTTAGCTCACCGGAATATGGCACAATGCCCAAATCTGATCATCTCTGAAATTCTCCCTCCACGCAATACTAAAAATCCTCAAATCACTCTTAAAAATCATATTTTTCAACCATGATCACAACTCTATGATCCATTTGTTAAATTGTGATAGTTGAATCTTGACCATAAGTGGCACACTCACTGTTATATGGGGTTTTCTCCCTCTCTCTCTCCGCTTGATGGAATTGAATGAAATAAATTTGAAAATGTTCTATACTCAAAAAGAAAACAACTTTTGTTTTGGGATCATGGTTTAAAACTTATTGGATGTTGAGATATTGATTTTCAAGGCGAAAGGTTAGCTATTTTTAACCAAAAACATAAACAGAGAAGAAGAAGTACAGTGTTTTGGATGAAGGTGGAACTGACCATGTCGACAACTCATACATACACATATAAACACAATAGATACATATACACTTGACATAGAACAATGATTTTCCATAATCAACAGTTTCACATATATACACACACACATATACATATATATATGTGTGTGTGTGTGTGTAAAACTAGTAACAAACTAAGGCGTTCTACTCACTGTGTTAAGATGGACGATCAACTGTGCTTGATCTTCTCCTCCAAGCCTTTGAACGACCCGCTCTTTTTAACTTAATGGCATATATTTTTTATAAAGGAACAACATATATATATATATATATATATATATATATATATATATATATGAGAATAGAACAGTGGAACAAAAAGGAGACTGGAGGTACTGATAAGGTGGTTGATATTTCATGTACATGCTTCATCTTTATTTTCTTCTTCTTTTGTGGGCTTGATTTGATCCTTGCAATGATGAAGCTTATATATATATATATATATATATATATATATATATATATATATATATATATACATACACATATATATGTTGCACGAGTCATTCATGGGAAAATATCTCGAGCGTCAACGTCTCGTGCTGCTCATCATTCTACACTAAATTCTCTTATTTCGAACACGATGGAATTATTCTCGAATTCCAATTTTTATCATATTCAACAGTTAGCATTTGAAAATTTAGTATAGCTTTCGAAATTCATAGATTCGGTTATTCTCAATATTAGAAAATTAAGTTGTTCGATTTATAAAAATTAATATTTCAATATTTTAAAATTAGTTAATTATTCTAATAATAGATGGCTAAAAACCCGGGTTGTTACATTCTTTCCCCCTTAAAAGAATTTCATCCTCAAAATTAGAGAGCAAAGAGATGATTCATGCTATATAAAAAGTCATATATTTATATCATAAAGCACATACATAAGTCATACACTAACAACCATACATTGCATAGTTCCATTCGTGTGGCTTCAATTGTCCGCTTGCATATGCAATCACCCTACCATTTTGCATCAAAACAACGCCCAATCCTGCTCTATACACATCGGTATAAACCGTGAATCCACTACTTTTGTCTGGATTAGCTAGAACTAGCGCACTAGTCAATCTCTTCTTCAATTCCAAAAATGCTTCCTTACACTTAGAAGTCCATTCGAACTTCTCACGTTTCTTAGTCAGCTCTGTGAAATGAGAGGAGATCTTGAAATAATTTGTATGAACCTCCAATATTATCCAACCAATCCTAAGAAAGTATGAACTTCAGTAGGAGTCCATGGTTGCTTTCATTGCTGCACAGCCTCAACTTTTATCGGATCTTCTGAAACACCCTCTCCTGACACAATATGGCCTAAGAACCTTACCTCTGGCTGCCAAGAATGAGACTTGGAGAATTTTTCCTTCAAAACATCCCTTCGAAAATTTTCTAACACTACTTCCAAATGGCGTCTATGCTCTTCTTCAGACTTAGAATAGATGAGAATGTCATTGATGAAAATCAGCACAAACTTATTTAGGACATGTCTGAAAGGCGATTCATCAAGTCTATGAAATATGCAGATGCATTAGTTAGCCCGAAAGGCATAACCAATCACTCGAAAAAAAAGTCTAGACCTCTGCAGTTAAGGTTATACTATATTCGGCAATTCTTAATTGATGAAATCCTATACCTAGATCCATTTTGGAAAATACTATTGCCCCATGGAGTTTGTCAAAAGGTTATCAATGCGGGGTAAAGGATATTTATTCCTAATGGTCACCTTATTCAATTCTCGATAGTCTACACACTGTCTTAGAGAACCATTGGACTTAGCTACAAAAACTACTGCTAAACCCCAACTCGAATAACTTGGTCTAATTAACCCTCTATTCAATAAATCCTGGGTTTGATTTACTAACTCCTCTCTCTCCTTCGGAGCCATTCTTCTTTTGGGTTGAATCACATGCCTTGCACCAAGAACTAAATAAATTTGGAATTCTATTTCTTGGTGAGGGGGTAAGATTTTAAGTTTTTCAAAAACACTAGGCAAGTTTTTAGCAATTTCTATGGATCCTAACCCTTCTTGAGATGCTTCAAGATCATGCAAGAGACTACGCATATGAATTCCAAGGTTATCACATTCTATCTTCGCAGTGCTTCCCAACTTTGTTTCTAAAGATACAATCCTCTCGTCACAGTCTAGGATAGCTCTATGCTTCGCTAACCAATCCATACCAAGTATAATGTCAAATCCCTTAAAATATAATACATAAGGGTCACATGAAAAGAAATGAGAAAGATAAGAAATTGGGACACCTTCAAAGATCATATCCTAATGGGTCACTCCTCTTGTAGGATTAGATATGAAAATAAGGTTTTCTACAATACTAGGAATGAGATGAAATTCCTACCAATTCCAAAGAAATAAAGCTGTGGGATGCACTAGAATCAAATAACACTCTATTATAAATACCATAAATAAGAAAGGTACCTTCAAGGATGCCTTCCCCTTTGACATCTCCTAAAGTTGACGGCTCATTCTTGAGTGCATAAACCTTGGGTTGTGGAGCCTTTTTCAGAAGTGGGCAGTCCTGCACCAGTATGGCATGTTTGGTGACAACTGAAACAAAGGGTTTTCTGGATTATCAAAGTGATAGGTCCTGCTTGTTATTGAGGTTGCTGCTGCTGCTTCTAAACTTTAGAATTCTTGCAAAACCTCATGATGTGGCCCTTCTGCTTGCAAAGGTAACAACTAATATTCTTATACTTGTTCCCTTTACCACTTCCCAAATTCTTTTGTGTTCCACCGCCTGATTTTTCCTTTCCTTGGTTCTTCCCATTGGGGTTGAACTTCCTCTTGTTGGCGTTATTTCCACTCATATTCCCACTGGGTGCAACTGGAACTAGCTTCTTCTTATCCAATGCTTCGTATCAGAGAGCCATATCCACTAAGTCAATGAAAGATCCCTTCAGATGGCCCGTCATCTTTTCATGGAAACTTTCCCTCAATCCAATCACAAACATCTCATTATTCTTTAATAGGATATTGACCAGTTCAGGTCCAAAGCATCAAAGTTCATTAAATGTGTTTTCATATTCCGCTACGGACAAATTCCCTTATTTTAAACTCATAAAATTTCGGTACATCCTTATCTTTCCCATAGAAGGAAGGAACTAAGCTTCAAATTCTTCCTCAAATCTTTTCTAGGAGAAGTCTTCTTCGGGAACATTTGTGGTTACAGAATTCCACCATGCAGCTGCTCCTTCTTGTAACTGCCAAGAAGCTAAAATGCATTTTTGCTCATCGGCCAAATTAAGTCCTTTGAAAATATTTTCTTGAGTTCGTAACCATGCTTTGACTTCCATGATAGATTTTGTCCCTTTAAAAGGTTTCCCTCCCAGAGTTGAGTAGCCTTTGCACAATGTTGCAAAGTTTTCCCTTGGCTGAACCGTCGTTGCTTCCTCAGTAATTCCTACTCTTTCGGGATTCGAGGTCTGACAATTTGTGGTTGTGGTACTGCTAGCTTCCCTTCCACATCTGCCTCTAGTGCTCATTACTTACTACCTGGACATAGTAAGATGATACTTAGAAAACTTGGATGGAACACACTTTAAAGATGGCACTAATCAAATTTATCAAAGCTGATCTAATCATCAAGGATACATATATATAAAAAAAATACAAAATTAAAAATACGCTCTCTCAAGATTGATAGTAATCTAAAATCCTAAATGTTCACTCAACCTAAGCTTTGATACCAAATGTAATTTGAACCGCCTTTATTTCTAAAGAAAGATGAGTCATTAAGGGTGAAAGAAAGAGATAGAAAGGAAGAACCGAACGAAACGAATAATCTAACAACGAAACTGAATAATATATATTACATAACATAAGCTTATATAGTCACTGACAATCAATACATCAAAGTAATAGTAATACAAACACCATACTTAGACAGTCATAAATACCTGCCCATACATTACAATCCAAAATACATAAATAGACACAACGGAAATAGATAGTAACTAGCTAACGGTGAAACCACCTGCTCCAGCTCCTCTAATATGCAATTGTTAGGACCTGGATCACATGGCTACTCATAAAAATTTGAGTACCTAAGAATTTAGGGAAAGCGGAAAAATAAACTCTGGGTCAGATATGGGTTTCACATGATTAAAATGGTTAAATTACTTTAAATTGAAAATCATTTGAAACCAAAGGTATCTCGTAAGACCACATCGCACATAAACACAGATGGGTTTTTATCTTAAGATAACCAAAACACTTTAATGGAAAATCCAGTGATATTATCATAGTATCTAGGGTTTTCAAATAAAATAGAACATAGTTGGAATGCTTGCATCTGACGTTCCAACATATTAGGGCATAATAAAAAATGTACGACACTTTTTAGAGAATGGATTCCAACAATCACTAGGCTACTGGGGAACCGCCCGTCACTGTACACCTCCAGACAAATGTACCGAGATCAAACCTACCGATCTCTGCCAACACAGGACTGACCTATCCCTTACTAGATAGTACCCAATACATCACCACCACGGTTATGATCAGTAACCGCCCCGTGCATATAGAAAAAGGGACAAATATTGATTATAGACTGGTGATGACATACCATAATGGGTGCGACCTACATGGCCCTGCTGCATCTCCTATGTTTTAGTCATTCCTGGTTGATGAGGTTTGAGGCAACGTTTACCTTCAAGAACAATTACACTTAGAAGTCTCGTCGCCCTCCAATGACAATGTTTTGGTGGCATTCGTCCATACAAGTCCGTTCTAGGTCTGAACAAAACCGAAGGCACCATTTCCACTATACCCATTTTTGGAATCGCCCTCAGGGCTAGTGGCAAATAGTCCTTGCACTCTAAAATCTGGATCCTGGATCTTGCCTTTAGAATCTTCCAAATCGCTCTCTTAAATTGGTTCGAAGTGGTCTTCGAATAATACTGTTATCCGATCCCGGTCTCATTGAACCAAAACGATAAATTATTTTTAGATGCCAAGTTTATTTAAATAAATAATTCTATAACCAGAGTGTAATATTCACATATGGAAATTCATTCCATATGTTTACTTTATCATGACCTATCCAGCGAAATTAATTCGCTTGTAATCATCACATTTTCCAAAACTCGGAATAGTGATCAGCACAAGTCGATTTACTTCCAATAAAAATGTGTCAAAGTTTATTTCTAACTACTTTAATTTGTTTAGCTACTTAATGGCACAGACAAAGACAATTGAAATCAATATCTAAGAGAAATGAAAGTCAAAGCATAGATCATCAACTTCAACAATTGATTCATAATTTATACTAAATCAATTTACAAATCAAAACTGAATTGGTTTCAATTAACTGATTCAAATTATATTTTTAATCTAGATTACTTGCCAATCAAAGAAGTTTATAAAATGACTTAATCCTAGTTAATTAAAATTAATCAGTCCATTTAATAACTAATTGATTGACTAACATACAATTAATTAAATAAGAAATTACTTATTCGTTCATTTTCAATTATTATAAATCGCTAAATTTTCACATTGTAGAAATCTTGACGATATTAATTCAGATAAAAATACTCGGCAATAGGATCCGGATGCAAAAATCCATGCGTCGATTGGATTTGAATCGAGGGAGAAATGGTGTTTTTTAATTTGTAGATTATTTAATATAATAATTAATTAAATTTACTTTAAATATCACCCAGCCCATACAAACCCAACCCGACCCATATAGACGAAAAACCTATCCCATCCCCATCCTTCTTCTTCCAGCACTCCTCTCCTCTCTTTCATTTGAATATTCGAAGATGTGCATTAAAATGCGTACGTGCATACTTCCTCCAGTCGACCAAACTCGCCGCCGACCATCCACGCAAGTCACTTACGACCACCACATCTCGCCTACACACCTAAAAACGCGTCCAATCCCCTAGTTCAAAAATCGAACCGCTCACCCAAAATTGGAAAAAGAACCGTGTCCACCAAAATGCCTCGCCACGTCACTACAAACCACCATCCACCACCAAACTTCACCTACAGCTCCGCTACCAATCCCCAATATGCGCACTCCCCCTCTCTCTCCTCTTTGCCATTGCCTACGAACCCGAGACCAAAAACAAACACCCTAAACCCCAGTTTGACCTTGTCTAGCCTACACACACCACTAAAAATCACCGCTCCATTTTTCCTGGATGCCATATCACCCAACTCTTCTCCACGCCAACAGCCATTGCCTGAAATCACTTAGGTCATCGGAATTTGGCGATACACCCAAATCTGATCATCTCTAAAATTCTCCCTCCACACAACACTAAACATCCTCAAATCGCTAGTAAAATCATATTTTTCAACGATGAACGCAACTGTATGATCCATTTATTAAATTGTGATAGTTGAATCTCGACCATAAATAATCTACTCACTATTATTTGGGGTTTTCTCTCTCTCTCTGCTTAATGGAATTGAATGAAATAAATTTTTAAATGTTCTATACTAAAAAACAAAAAACTTTTGTTTTGGAATCATGGTTTAAAACTAATTGGATGTTGATATATTTATTTCAAAGTAAAAGGTTAGCTGTTATTAGCCAAAAACAAAAACAGAGAAGAAAAAGTATAGTGTTTTGGATGAAGGTGGAATTGACCATGTCGAACAACTCATACATACACATATACACACAACAGATACAAATACATTTGACATGGAACAATGATTTATCCATGATCAATAGTTATACATATATGTGTAATAACTAGTAACAAACTAAGATATACTACTCACTGTTTTAAGATGGATGATCAGTTGTGCTTGATCTTCTCCTCCAAGCCTTTCAATTACTCACTCCCTTTAACTTAATGGTAGATTTTTTTATAAAGGAACAACATATATATATATATATATATATATGAGAAAACAAGGACAGTGGAACAATAAGGAGGCTAGAGGTACTGATAAAGTGGCTGATATTTCATGTACAGGCTTCATCTTTATTTTTATTTTCTTATTTTTTAGGCTCGATTTTTTTTCTTTGTCGGCTTGATTTGATCCTTGCAATGATGAAGCTTATATATACAAAGATATATATATATATATAAAGATATATATATATGTAAAGCTATATATATGTATGTAAAGATATATATACATATATATATTTAAATGACGCGTCGAGTCATTCGTGGGAAAATATCTCGAGTGTCAATTCTCGTGCTGCTCATCATTCTACATTAAATTCTCTTATTTCAGACATGATGGAATTATTCTCGAATTCCAAATTTTATCATATTCAACAGTTAGCATTTGAAAGTTTAGTATTGCTTTCAAAATTCATATATTCAGATATTCTTGGTATCAGAAAATAAAGTTATTCGACATATGAAAATTAATATTTCAATGGGCCATTAACGATTGCATACATCTATATGTATCAATTCGAAAAGTTCATCAACTCTTATGATGCTTCCACTAAATGGGTGCATAGCCTTTAATTATTTGGCATATAATTAGCTAGCACTATATGATTCATAATCATAAAAAAATTATTTCTCAAAGCTATGGCTTTGTTTATAATTCTAAAATAATTGTAAATAATTATAGATACATAAGAATTTTCTATTGCATCAATTTTGTTGTGAGAAAAAAATACTACATTATAGTTTTATTGCATAATGAATATTTATATCATTCATATTAAAATACAACTGTGTCTATTTTTCAATCGACACCGAAAAGTAATTGTTATTAATAATATGTAGTAAGTTTTATGAAAACAATTTTCTTAACTTGATGCAATCAATAAGTGCTACGTGGCTTGCTGCCACTGTCTCCACCATTACTATAATAGCATACTAAATTCGAAGGTCCTTTATTCACTTAATATAGAATATTTATTTCATATACTGCAACTAGTTTACAGCAAAGAGTTCTTTGATCAAATATCTTGAACTCAAAGAAATAAATCTTAGTGAAAACAATTTTCTATATGAAAATGCATTTCGAAATAGAAATTATATTTTTCATTCCAGTGTCAAGTATCAATTATTGTTATTATTACAATTCTCATTTTCGATGTTCCTTTATGAAGTAGAAGTGACTATTCACTTCCTTCATCACAGCTATACCTTAAATCACATCTACTCTTGTACATTCATTTTTTTTAACGGTCGAACCATTCAAAAAAAACCTTACTATAACATTATAAGAAACTCTTTACAAAAGCGCATTCGATTACCCTTAACATTTAAGGACATCAAATAAGTTTCACTTTACGTAAATTAATCAAATCGATAATTCAGAGATCAAATTCTTAGATTTTTTTTATAGATTTGGTCTAGTCTCATATTTAATACAATATGATCCTTTTGTAATTAATCAGATTGAATACTCAATTTCACAGTACTGTATATTGGCTTATTTTGAATATACTAACTTCATCGAAGTATTTTACATTATGAACTGCGACTGATCCCTACATAGCACTTATATGCGATAATATATAGATCAAATATCCGTGGTCTTATATTGGTTTAAGAGTTCAAAACTCATAGAATGCAATACACAGTCTTGACCAAATAAACACGTACGCGATCAAATTACAAATGTATTTAGTAGTCGTAAATTATGGCTCTTACGTGAGTATCAAAACATTAATATGCAAGAAGCATTTATTAATAAGTATATGTTACATTTCTATTTATCAATCTTCGATTCAGTTCCTTTGTATATCTTGATTGATAAACGTATTATTAATTGTATTAAATGCACATATTTACCAGAATAGATTATTGTAACATTATATATCATATATTCTTACAATATTGGAGATGTTAGATGCTATCATTTCATTTTTCTAATAAGGCTCCTACTAGTCTTTTATGTTTTACAAACCCCTAAGGGAAACATAGAAGTCTTTCTACTTTACTGGTGGGTGTTAGGATTCATTCTTCTAAGAATTTTGACCTTAAGTTTGCCCAACAAATCATAGCTCCATGGAGATGTAAAACTCCTTATCGATTTTATCTTATTCAACTCCTAACAGTTGGTACCTTTTTCAAATTTCCTTATCGATTTGTTAATGTAGTATTTTATTAGATTAAATAAATATTTGCTGAATAAAATAAATAACACAGAATTTGAATTCGAACAGAAATTTTATTCAAACAAATATTTATTACAATTTTTGAATAGTACAAATTTCTAGCTCTCACTATACACAATTTCAATTACAATACAAATTTGATTAAATTACAATTCACATTTACATTGCACTCACTACATATCACTCATTCACTCAACTCATATTGATCTTCAACTTCATTCCAATATGAATCCAGCATCTGAGCAATCTGCAGAAATATACATTTACGCAGTAAAATTGAAAATAAAATATTTTTGCAGTATAAAATAAAACGTGAATTTTGAAAATAATATTTGCCCCGGTTATTTGGGTTGTTTGTCATCATCTAATTTTGAATTCATCATATACGAACAGCTTGTGACATACACAGTGTATCACTGTATATGTTACAAGGCCGTGCACACCGATATATACACTTGATAAAATTACAGGGACAGGTAAGCATAGGTCAAACCCAAAACGCTGGATTCAACTCAAGTACAATAAAAGTAGTGTCACAATATCAACACAAGGTCAAACCCGAGCTTTAAAGCTGGATTCAACACAGGTGCAACTCAAATGTACACATGAATGTTATGATCAAAGTATGCATATATACATCTCGACCTGGTAGCAAACAAAGTCAACAAAACATGCATCACATACACGGCAACCAAACTAAAGTATAGAGCATAAGCAAGTCACAGTCAACTTGAAAATACGATCTGCTTCAAGCAATAACAAGTACAACATGTATGCATGCAATGCACAGTGAAGATAACCAGTGCACAGCAGCCTCGACTAAAACTCCAAAGTACACATAAAGTATACAAGCAAAAATCAAACCAGACATGAACAACACTCAAAGCAACTCAAGTCAGTGCATCGGTAATGTTAACAAGCCTCGACCAAAATCAAAATGTACAAATACAACCTAGTTCAAATGAATCTGGACAGAACAAGCCTCGAAGAGTATAAGACTCAAGTGCATATACAGGAATGCAACAGTGAATCACAAACCAAGTGCACCAAAAGATACAACATTTATGCAACTGTGAAACTGGACAGTGCAAGTGTCAGACTCGAGCACAAAGGCTGCAACTTCAAATGAACATCACAAGGAAATACAACTCTAGCTGAAACAATGTGCTCAAAGCAAATCCAGACCACATGAAGGAACAAACACATGAATGTACAACTACAAGTGTGTCAACCAAACAAATCAATGCAGCAGCGCGCACGCACACACACACACACACACACACACATATATATATAACAAGCATACTGCACAGTTAAACTGCAACAGATCACAACAATGAATGAACATCACATTGAAGCAACTCGAGCTCAAGACAGTACAACAGAAAATCAAGCAGAGTACAGGCATTAGGCAAAATGAAAACAGGCTAAAGGAATCACAGTGAACATTACAAATACAACACATTTATACATATATAGATGTATGTATACACATGGCAGTAAAGACATAATGGCCGGAGTCATGAAACAGCAAGAAAAATCGAACAAGGTCGAAAGTGCTACCAGAGGCAGTGAATAGTATGGCAAAAGTCGAACAAGATCAACATCACAAAATCAAGTTCGCAGTCGAAAACAACTGCAGGTCAAATGAAAACCAAAGTCAACATCAAACCAAGTCAGATAAATCACCATCGATCAAAGAATATGTGTAACAAGTCAGAAATCGAGAAGCCGTGTTAACCAAGCAAAAATATATGAATTGAAAATGTCATAAATCATCACAATCATCAGTACAAAATCGAATGGCGGAAGACGAATTCAAATTGATGTATACAAACAAAAATCAAGGATCTCTAATCCTATATAAATAAGTAACATCATCGGCAAATGGAAGCATCAAGTTCAAGTAAACCAAAACCAGTAAAGCAAAAGGAGTAAATTACATACCGGAATCAAATTCGAACTTGATCGAAATGAAGTAGCCGAAGGCGATCCAAAGAGCCAAATGATCGATGAAAGCAACGAACAAGATAACTTCTATATCGATTAAGCAATTGAAAGTCGGCGACTTCAAAACAAAAAAGCCCTTCTTTCAGAGCAAAGCGGAACGAGTACAAGTAGAAAGAAAGCCGGCCGAATTGTAAGAAAAGGGATCTGATTTTTATTGGGCCGACCTATAAAGCTTTAGTATAAATTAGGGTTTTGAGTTTTAATTTTTTTTACTTTGTATTTTAACTTTTAAACCGTTGTAATTTCTAGTCATGTGACTATGGCACAAATTAGTGGCGTAGTTTGAGAATTCGCAACTCAGTGGCTGAGTTGTGGTAGGGTTTTGAGCGTAGAGTTAGGTTAGTCAGTAGCGGGTGTCGCGAGTTTACGTGTGTAGGCGTGTGACTACTTAATTTCTAGTAGAAACCTTAGGGGGAGCATGTAGGCAGGGTTTTTCCGAAGCTGGGTAAATTCTGTGTCGTTCTATTTCTGCATTTATTATTCTACTATTACCTGTGCTGCTATAATTTTGATATATCTGTGTTGAAATAATTTTATGAGCTTCCACAATAATTTTTATAATTAATAACATCACCCTATTCACCCCCCCTCTGGGGTGAAATCGATCCAACTAGTGGTATCAAACCTAGGAATAGAAATCAAATTTTGTTTTTAAAAAATTTGTTTTTCAAAAACCAATTTTTGTTTTAAAATTTTGAATTTTCAAAATGGCTTCTTTTAATACTGCTTTTGCTAAGGGTCAATCCATAGTTAGACCACCAATGTTCAATGGTGAATACGCCTACTGGAAAAATAGAATGAAATTTTTTCTAAAAACCATTGACGCTTCGAATATTGTTGAGACAGTTTATAGAGCGCCAACTATAATTGTAGATAATCATGAAATAGATAAACCAAAGGATCAATGGATAGAACTATAAAATAAATTACAAAATGGTAATGCTAAAGCTATGAATTCTATTATCTTTTCATTGGATCAATTTGAATTTAATCGTGTCTCACATTGTCTAACTGCACATGAAATATGGCACACACTAGAAGTGACTCACGAAGGAACATCTTAAGTCAAAGAATCTCGCCTTGCCATGCTAAGCAGCGAATACAATAACTTCACGACGGCGAAGGAAGAAAATGTCAAAGAGATGTATGGATGACTTTCCAATATCGCATACAAATCAAAAGCTCTCGAAAAATCATACACAGAGTTGGAGATAGTCCGAAAGATCCTCAAAGTCCTTCCACGAAGTTTTGAAGCAAAAGTGACTGCCATTCAAAAATCAAAAGATTTAAAACAAATCAAAGTTGAAGAACTCATCGAAAATCTCACCACTTATGAGCTAGAAATGAAATTCAAGGAAGAGCGTGAAGGAGGAGATACTCGAAAGAAATCAATAGTTCTCAAAGGAACAACCGAAAGTGATGGTGGTGATGATGATGATGGAGTAGCAGAATTGGAGCTGATAATAAAGAAATTCAAAAGGTGGAATTACAAATACGGAAATCCAGCTTGAAATCAAAAATTGAAAAGCAGAATAGCCAAAGCACTAGACTACTCAGAAGAACAGAAGATCTTCTGTCACAAGTGCAACCAACCCGGACATATCAAGCCCAATTGTACTCAAAATCGACGCGACTTTGAAAAGAAATCAAAAAGGAGAAGTTTTGCAACCACGTGGAATACAAGTGATGAAGATAATCAAAGTACTAGCAGTGAGAGTGAGAAAGCAGGTATGTGCCTTCAAGGAAATATAACTGATAGCGACGATGACGAGCCAAGCAAGGTATCAAAACTCACTCACTCAGAATTACTTATATATTTCCACGAAGTAAATGGCTATTTTGAAAGACTTAGGGAGAAGTATTCCAAACTTGAATCACAAAAAGACACTTTGATAGATTTAAATAAACAACTTGACTAATTAGTTAAAACCTATCAAAGTAGGATCCCTAAGTGTGATAAGTGTCCAACGTTCGAAGAAGAAATTAAAAAATCAGAAATTAATATAAAATCACTTGAAAATGAAATTCTGGTTTTGAAAGAGAGTGAAAATACTAGGAGATAAAACTCTATTAAAAAAAGTGCACACAATTGTTAAACGAAAATGAATCTCTCAAAACACAAGTCCAACAATTGTCAACGACTTTAGATAAATTTTCAAAAAGTGAAAAATCATTGAATATGCTATTAGGAAGCAAACTGTGAATATAGTTAGACAAGGACTTGGATATAATCAATCTGAAATTGTTAAAAGCAAAATTAATCAAGTCAATTCTATGTGCACAATTTGTAGAAAATGTGGAAACAATCACAATAATTGTCGGTATAGAACCAAACACGTAAAAACTATACCAATTTGGGTTCCAAAAGGCATAAATATAAAATCTCTCAAAGTTAAACAAATCTAGGTGCCAAAAGGAACATATATAAATAGTTTTGGGTCTCCACAAAATTATCTTTCAAAATATTCTGCCACTAACAATCATGGACCAATATAAAAAAATAGGTCACAAAAATCTTTTATCGAAGTGGTGGCAGGCTAAGAAACAACAATAGTGTTACTTGGATTCGGGCTGTTCCAAGGATACAACGAGCGACAAAGAAAAGTTCCTTAGCCTAGTATAAAGGTGACAAAATCACAATGGACAACAACGAAAAATATCGAAAATGTAAAACAGGTAATGGTATATTTATTTGAACGATATATTAAATGTGATAATCTGCACCGTAATCTGAGTTAAATCAGCCAATAATGTGATGATGAAATAATGATGATTTTTGATTCTGACTTATTCAAAATTGTTGGCCAATTATATTCTTATGCCAAGAACACTATAAAAATTTGTAGAGTCTTTGAATTACTTCATATATTTAGTTTGGATTAATAATAGTGTTTTATTGGATGATAATACATTTGGATATTTTACGGCTAACTCTATATTCACGGTTTTTGATTATTTACACGGCTTCAATTCAAATTCTAGAGAATGTCATTTAAAAAGCTGTTAAAATTGATTTTGAGTTTTTTTGTTGCACACTTCATGGCCTGGTATATCAAATTCAATTAATGATAATTTTGAGTGAAAGAGAAATTCAGATGCAGATTACACTGGTAATCTAGTTGATAGAAAAATTACTAGTTGAACTTAATTTTTGTTGAGACAATTAGTAATTGCATCGTTTTTCAAAGAAAATATCAGCATATTTTTCATTTCAATTAATTTTAAAATAGCAGAAATTTTTCTCATATAACCCCTTTGAGAAAATCATTTTTGACCATGTTTTCAAATCAGTCATTTTGAAAAATTGATTTTATAATTATTTTTGAATTTGATTTTAAATGACTATATTGACTAATCTGGCTCCCTAATAATTATCGAAAAGATAAATAGTGATTGAAAAAGTGATGAGTGTTGATATTTTTCATATGTTATGACCCGAGACGGTATAATTAGTAAATTTCTTTAGAAATTTAAACAAGAGTTATAAAACTTTTTGTTGGTAAAAATTCCATGACCATCTCTATTTCTATCATATTTCTAACGACCATCACTCATCAAAATTCTATATAGTTTGTCAATATGTGGTACTTTAAACAAGAATCATTCGTTTTTCATTTTACATTTTTTTTAATAAATAATAATAATAATAAAATAAAAATAAAAATAAAATCCAAAGTATTCACTCTCATTTAAAAGTCCTCACGGTTATGCATGGGTGAATTACTTGGAATTTGTTATGTGCTTCAATTCTCATTTAAAAGTCCTCACGGTTATGCATGTATGGAACGCGTATCAAAATTGATTTTTTAATAATAAAAAAGTTGATTCTAATCTCGTTTAAAAGTCCTCACGGTTATGCGTGGTTAGAAGATACTTGAATTCATTTTTTTAAAATAAAATTGGAATACTGCTAATCTCATTTAAAAGTCCAAACGGTTATGCATGGTTGGTAGATATTCAAATTCCTGATATAAATATACCACAAAAAGACACAACTGTATGGTTTTATATCATGACATCATTCCCATCATTCTAAAAGTGGAATATGCGCCTAACAAAGTATTTATGATTTTTGTCTGATTTTCTATTGAAATTTAATATTTATATTCAATTGAGTTTTAATGTTGGATTAATATCTATCACTTTATCTCTATTTTTATAACACTGTTACTCTTTTGCCGATAACAAAAGGGGGAGAGAAAAGTTAAGATTTTGTCAAATAAAATCGAGCATAGGTCAAATATTTTCTATTTGCATCTAGGATAATTTGCATATTTTTAATTGTATGCATATATGAATGGGGAGCTTTGTGTAGAGAGGAAGCATTTAAATAGGGGGAGCAGTTAGAGTATATCAATGATCAATTACAAAATCTTAAATATATGTTTGTTATCATCAAAAGGGGGAGATTTTTGAATATGCGATTATATGATTTTTGTTTGATGATAATAAACATATATATATATATATTCATTTAAATGTATTTGTTAATGTACTATTTTATTAGATTAAATAAATATTTGCTAAATAAAATAAATAACACAGAATTTGTATTCAAACAGAAATTTTATTCAAACAAATATTTATTACAATTTTTGAATAGTACAAATTTCAAGCTCTCACTATATACAATTTCAATTATAATACAAATTTGATTAAATTACAATTCACATTTACATTGCTCCTCACTACATATCACTCATTCACTCAACTCGTATTGATCTTCAACTTCATTCCAATGTGAATCCAGCATCTGAGCAATCTGTAGAAATATACATTGACGCAGTAAAATTGGAAATAAAATATTTTAGCAGTATAAAATAAAATGGGGATTTTGAAAATAATATTTGCCTCAGTTATTTGGGTTGTTCGTCATAATCTAATTTTGAATTCATCATACACGAACGCTTGTGACATACACAGTATATCACGCATATGCTACCTGGCCATGCACACTGATATATACACTTGATAAAATTACAGGGACAGGTGAGCACAGGTCAAACCCAAAACGCCGGTTTCAACTCAAGTGCAATAAAAATAATGTCACAATATCAGCACAAGGTCAAAGCCGAGCTTTAAAGATGGATTCAACACAGGTGCAACTCAAATGCACACATGAATGTTATGATCAAAGTATGCATATATACATGTCGACCTGGTAGCAAAAAAGTCAACAAAACATGCATCACATACATCGTAACCAAACTAAAGTATAGAGCACAAGCAAGTCACATTTAACTTGAAAATATGATCTGCCTCAAGCAATAACAAGTACAACATGTATGCATGCAATGCATAGTGAAGATAACCAATGCACAACAGCCTCGACTAAAACTCCAAAGTACACATGAAGTATACAAGCAAAACTCAAACCAGACATGAACAATAGTCAAAGCAACTCAAGTCAGTGCATCAGTAATGTTAACAAGCCTCGACCAAAATCAAAATGTACAAATACAACCTAGTTCAAATGAATTTGGACAGAACAAGCCTCGAAAAGTATCAGACTCAAGTGCATATGCAGGAATGCAATAGTGAATCACAAACCCAGTGCACCAAAGATACAACATGTATGAAATTGTGAAACTGGACAGTGCAAGTGTCAGACTCGAGCACAAAGGCTACAACTTCAAATGAACATCACAAGGAAATACAACTCTAGCTGAAACACGTGCTCAAAGCAAATCCAGACCACAGGAAGGAACAAACACATGAATGTACAGCTACAAGTGTGTCAACCAAACAAATCAATGCAGCAGTATACAGATATATATATATATATATAACAAGCATACTGCATAGTCAAACTGCAACAGATCACAACAATGAATGAACATCACATTGAAGCAACTCGAGCTCAAGACAGTACAACAGAAAATCAAGCAGAGTACAGGCAAAATGAAAACGGGCTAAAGGAATCACAGTGAACATTACAAATACAACACATATATACATACATAGATGTATGTATACACATGGCAGTAAAGACATAATGGCCGGAGTCATGAAACAGCAAGAAAAATTGAACAAGGTCGAAAGTGCTACCAGAGGCAGTGAATAGTATGGCAAAAGTCGAACAAGATCAACATCACAAAATCAAGTTTGTAGTCGAAAACAACTGCAGGTCAAATGAAAACCGAAGTCAACATCGAACCAAGTCAGATAAATCACTATCGATCAAAGAATATGTTGAACAAGTCAGAAATCGAGAAGCCGCGTTAACCAAGCCAAAAATATACGAATTGAAAATGTCAGAAATCATCACAACGATCAATACAAAATCGAATGGCTGAAGACGAATTCAAATTGATGTGTACAAATGAAAATCAAGGATCTCGAATCCTATATAAATAAGTAACATCATCGGCAAATGTAAGCATTGAGTTCAAGTAAGCCAAAACCAGTAAAGCAAAAGGAGTAAATTACATACCGGAATAAAATTCGAACTTGATCGAATTGAAGTAGCCAAAGGCGATTCAAAGAGCCAAATAATAGATGAAAGCAACGAACTAGATAACTTCTATTTCGATTAAGCAATTGAAAGTCGGCGACTTCAAAACAAAAAAAAAGTCCTAATTTCAGAGCAAAGTGGAACGAGAACAAGTAGAAAGAAAGCCGGCCGAATTATAAGAAAAGGGATCTGATTTTTATTGGGCCGGCCTATAAAGCTTTAGTATAAATTAGGGTTTTGAGTTTTAAATTGTTTTTACTTTGTATTTTAACTTTTAAACCGTTGTAATTTCTAGTCATGTGACTAGGGCACAAATTACGTGGCGTAGTAAGAGAATTTGCAACTCAGTGGCTGAGTTGTGGCAGGGTTTTGAGCGTAGAGTTAGGTTTGTCAGTAGCGGGTGTCGCGAGTTTATGTGTGTAAGCGTGTGACTACTTAATTTCTACTAGAAACCTTGAGGGCAGCATGTAGGCAGGGTTTTGCCGAAGCTGGGTAAATTCTGTGTCGTTCTATTTCTGCATTTATTATTCTGCTATTATCTGTGCTGCTATAATTTTGATATATCTGTGTTGAAATAATTTTATAAGATTCCGTGATAATTTTTATAATTAACAGCATCGCCCTATTCACCACCCCTCTAGAGTGAAATCAATCCTACAATATGTACCTTGAGTTCGTTTAACAAAAATATATAGTTAGCTTACCTCATCTAGTCATTATATCAATAATACTACATATAACATCCTTAATTTAAGTTTTTGGAACAACTAAGGAGTATTCAAGGAATTCATTAATATGTATATATGGTATAGAATAACATAATATTGAAGATTCATAATCGTCAATATATTATATTGAGTGATATTGACTTATATGGAATAATGTATTTATTATAAAATAACCTCTTGATTCATGCATCGAACAAATCACAAATCATGGTGTATATACATTTACTTCAAATATAATCAATACGTATAAGTGTTTGATTGTATTTTATATAATGACATCATAGCTTTTAGTGGTTCATTTTCTTTCCAAATTAGATTAAAATGTTATTAATAACACCCGAATAATTGAGAAATTTATATAATGAGTTAGAAGTGAATTTCTTGCTTTTATCCCAATCCCAACCAATAATATCGTCATTATCAATATTATATAAATTCAATCTTGCACATAATAAAGCATATTGTCTAAGAGTTGTACCTTCTAAGATTTTATTAAAAATAAAGTTCCACGAAGGATCATTATCCAATGGAAAAACATCTTTAATTAAAGCATTTTTAAAGTTATAAATTTCAAAAGTGCTTTAAATTCAACTCTAAGTGGAATGACAGATATCTAACTATCATGCCAAAAGGTTGTATTATTTTCAGAATGTACATTCGTTTTAATACCAAGATTAAAAATACCATGACATTTTAAAATTGATTTTCAAAAATTAGACAAGTTATTATTACCATTGTATGTAATTTGATACAAATTATAATTATCATTATAATAACATTCAGAGACAATTTCTTTCTAAATATAATTATCATTTATATCCTTGAATTTTCACAACCACTTCCCGAGTAAAGACATATTCATGTTACACAAATTAATAACACCTAGTCCACCCTCCTCTTTTGATTTACATATTATTAAAAATAAAGTTCCACGAAGGATCATTATCCAATGGAAAAACATCTTTAATTAAAGCATTTTTAAAGTTATAAATTTCAAAAGTGCTTTAAATTCAACTCTAAGTGGAATGACAAATATCTAACTATCATGCCAAAAGGTTGTATTATTTTCAGAATGTAAGTTTTAATACCAAGATTAAAAATACCATGACATTTTAAAATTGATTTTCAAAAATTATACAAGTTATTATTACCATTGTATGTAATTTGATACAAATTATAATTATCATTATAATAACATTCAGAGACAATTTCTTTCTAAATATAATTATCATTTATATCCTTGAATTTTCACAACCACTTCCCGAGTAAAGACATATTCATGTTACACAAATTAATAACACCTAGTCCACCCTCTTCTTTTGATTTACATACAGTTTCCTTGTTAACTAAACATTTTAAACTATTTTTTGGATTAACACCACTCCATAAAAAATTCCATCTTATTTTACCAATTTTATCTATCACCCAGCCTGGAAATAGATGCATAGACATCCAATAAATTGGAAGTGTAGATGAAACCAAATTGATTAGAACTAATCTACCGTCTTTCGATAAAAACCTACCATTCCATTTGGAAATTATGTTTTAAATCTTATCTATTATAATTAGCTAGTCATCGTGTTTAAATTTAGTTGGCCTAATCAAAAACCAAGATAATCAATAGGAAAGTTCGTGGTTTTATAATTTAATGTATTAGCTACTAATCCCCTAATTTTATCAACTTCATTTAACACTAAAGCTGAACTTTTATCAAAATTAATTTTGAGTCCTGAAAGTAGTTCAAAACTGTATAAAATGAATTTAAGTGTAATGACATGTTTAGGTAAATGTGAAGTAAATAACATGGTGTCATCTGCAAATTATAGTACGAAAAGTCCATTACGTGTAATATCACTACCTATGATCCCTAAAGTTCCATTTCCTATAAAAAAAATTATCCTTGCAAAAACATTAGCGGCTAGATTAAACAGAAGAGGCGATAAAGGATCGTCCTACCGTAGACCCAGTTTTGATTGTATTTTATTCCCTAGTACCCCGTTAACCATTATACTAGAATTACAGGTTTTAAGCAATGTCATAATCCAACTTATCCATCTATGACTATATCCTCTAGCCATTAGTATCCTTTAGGAAATCCAAATCAACTGAATCAATTGCTTTCGCAAAATAGAGTTTTAAAAGTGCACATGTAATTTTTTTTCTTAAAACGGTGATTAATGAATTCTTGAACAACTGCAACACAATCTGTGATGTTTCTACCTTTAACGAAACCGGTTTGTGAACAATCAATCAAATCATTCATTATTATATTAAGCATATTTGCTAAAACTTTAGAAATAATTTTAACTGAATAATTAATTAATGAAATTGGTCTAAAATCTTTCAAATTATTTGCACCAACTTTTTTATGTAATAGAATGACGTTTGCAAAATTAAATCTTCTAATTGTAGTTGGCATTGTAAAATTCATTAAACATATAAATTAAATCATATTTTGAAACATTCCAAAATTGTTTGTAAAATATAATAGGAAAATCATTGGGTCCTGGAGCTTTATCACTAGGCATATCATTAATAGCTTTCAAAACCTCCTCTTTCGAAAAAGGATTATCAACACTGTTAAGATTAAGTCTAGACTCAATAGGATATCATTCCATTTAGCGTTTATTCTATGTTTGCTTTAATACCAAAAATATTCCTATAGTAATATGTAAAGGCCTTTTTAAAATCCTTTTAATAGACTAATTCAATGTTATTCACAAAAATAGAATTTACTGTATTACTATGTTTTCTACCATTAGCCATGTCATGAAAAAAATTTGTATTATTATCTTCTTCATTGACCCATTGAATTCTAGACCTTTGTTTCCACATAACCTCTTCTGTGTCTAAAATTGAATTAAGTTCTTCTTTTAAATTAGCAAGCTCCACTAAATTAAGTTGTCCATTTTCTTAAATCTTATTAATTTTAAGCATTTCATTAAGTAAATTTTCTTTTTTAATTTTAATATTTTCAAATACATTTTTTACTCTAATTTTTAAGAAAATTCCTAACACATCTAAGTTTTAAAATAATTTTTTTGCTAAGTTACCCATATTTCTAATATAATAAAAATTCATTGACATCCATTTATTATCAATTAAATTAGAGAAATTGGATTATAATGGCCACATTTTTTCAAATTTAAAAGTTTGATTAACTGTTCCATGATAATCGCATGTAAGTATGATAGGGCAATGATCAAAATACATATAAGGCAACCCAGTGACTCTACAAATTAGAAATTTTTCTTTGATTTCAACACTAATGAAGAACCTATCTAATCAGGCGATTGAAGGAATTTCCCTAATGTTGGCCTAAGTAAATTCTCTACTAATTAGTGACAATTCTATCAAATTACTACTTATAATAAATTCATCGAATTCTTTCATAGTGGAGAAATCACCTTCCCGGGGTGATCGCTCTCCTAAAAATCTCGTAACGTTGAAATCCCCTCCCATAATCCAAGGACCAGAAGCAAGTGATCTAAATTCTAGACATTCGCTCCATAGAACTCGACGACCAATTTTCGTATTTAGACCATAAACGTTAGTTATATTTAATAAAGAATTATCACTAAGATTAATGATAATAATATATAAAGAGTGTTGCTTAGTAATAGCTTGTAGAAGTTTAAAAGAATTTTCACGCCACCCTATAAGTAAATCCCTAAAGCGCAAATTGTAGGTAATCATGCCCAATGACGGAAATGATTGTTAGAACCTTGTATTTTGATGTTTTGATCACGACAACTGTATAAGTGAATATTATGTAAAACTAGCCGTATTTCTAGGAGAAGATGCTATTCTACTCGACAATAGGTTGCGGGCCAGAATTCAGATAGAAGTTTCAATATTGTTTATGATTTGTCTATAGTCTGGTCTAATGGTTAATTTCTGTTAAAATGTGGTATATGCCCACACACAAGCACATATTTAAACTTGTTCCAAATCATTCCAAATCTTAGTTCATACATCAAAGTGTTCAATAAACTTGTTCACGCACAAAAAATTCTAAAAACATTTCAGTATGGCAGAAAACTTGATATTCAGCCGACTGAAATAGGTAGTTCAGTCGACTGAATATCCGTGCGCATGCACAATCAAATACGAATATTTAGCCGACTGAGCTACCCAATTCAGTCAGACTGAATTGTATGTTTTTTTGTCGTAATCCCTCTTTGATTCGAATTTTTAAATTTCAGCTGACTGGATTCTTTTGTTCAGTCGACTGAAATTGCATAATGGCTATTTTTTCTGAACGGTCACTTCCATTCATCGAACATAACAACCCTTGTTTCAAGAGTTTTTTCAAATCTTTTTATCATTACCCTTTACGATAAGTTGCAACACTTAAACACTATATATAGCCTTCAATTCATTTGTTTTAATCACCTAATTTCTGGTTCTATTCTCTTATACTTATTGTCTAAACATTCTGCCATTTGCATTCAAATTCTCGTTCTAATCACTTGCATATTCAAGCACAAATTCATTTATGATTAAATTAACATTCTATCTTCATGAACTACACTATATACCACAAAGAAGAAGATTATAGGAAGGGTGTACTCTAAAGACTTATCCGTCTTATTAAAAGAGCACAATCAGTCAAGAAAATTCTCTGTAGTATTGAAGTCATATTCGGTTGTTCGGGCGGTTGATGTCTATTCAGTTGCTTAGGTGGTAGAAGTCCTATTCGGTTGCTTGGGCAGTGCAATACATGTTCCTTCGAATTAAGTGAGGGTTGATAGTTGGATTCCAAAAGGAATCCGAGACTTGATGTAGAACGAAAAGTTCGAACCAGTATAAAAATCTCTGGTGTCATTTACTTTACATTTATATTTATATTCTACACTAGTAAACTTGGTTAATACTTGTGCTTGGTATGACCATCTTAAAAGTTATTTGATTACTTCTGGTTTTAAAATTGGAAAGGTGGATCAAACTTTTTTTATAAAACAAGATAAATATGATATTTTAATAATAAAATCTATATAGATGACATTATTTTTGGTTCCACAAATGAAAAATTATGTTAAGAATTTTCAGATATTATGACAGGAAAATTTTAAATGTCTCACATAGGAGAACATTCATATTTTTTGGTTTAAAAATTAAACAATTAAGTAATGGAATTTTTATTAATCAATAAAAATATTGTAATATCATAAATCGATTTGGTATGGAAAACACTTCTGCTAAACCGACTCCAATGAGTACTAGGTACATCTTGATCGAGATGAAAATGAAAAAAGTGTTGACCAAAAACTATACCATAGCATGATTGGATCTCTACTTTATTTAACTACCAGTCGACCAGATTTAATGATGAGTGTATGCTTGTGTGCACGATTTCAAGCAAATCCCAAAGAATCATATTTGCGGGCAGTGAAACGAATTTTGCGATACTTAAGCAAGACTAAAGGCTACAATTTCTTTTATCCAAAAGAATGTCCTTTTGAATTAGTATCATGCAATGATGCTGATTTTGTATGATGTTGAACGGATCGAAAGAGTACTAGTGGTACTTGTCATTTCATTGGACGATCTTTAGTATCTTGGTTTAGTAAGAAACAAAACCGTGTTTCACTCTCGACGTGTGAAGCAGAATATATTTCTACTACTTTGGCATGTTCTCAAGTAATATACCTGCAGCAAACACTAAAAGATTTTAGAACAAAACTTTCTAAATCTACAATTTACTATGATAACACAAGCGCTATTAATTTATCAAAAAGTCCTACAAAGCACTCTATAAATAAACATATTGATATTAGACATCATTTTCTGTGTGATAATATAGTAAAAGGAAATATATTGCTAAATTTTGTGCCATCAAAAAATCAAATAACCAATATATTTACAAAATCCTTAAATGAAAATATTTTTACTAAATTACGACGAGAACTAGGAGTTATATCATTACATGAATTATAAATAGATATAATTTTATAAAAAAATTAAATAAAATTTAAAAAAATTAAAGCTGCTGACACTCAAACTCAGGTCTCTTAGGAGGAAGTTGTATGTTGTCCCAATGTACTATTATATTTCTTGTTTCAACACCATAATTCACCTTTAATTATTTGTGTGGACATTATTTCTTAGTTTTTTTCTTGCCCACATTTTTTCATGGTTGAGAATCTCCAGACATTTTACACCTCATTCGGTAAAACATGTAGTACTATATAAGATAAGTATAAATATGCATCAATTTTCATCCTCAGACTCACTTTTTCTATCCTCGCTCATTTAAAAATATATTTAAGCTCGATCAATTTTTTCAAATAATATAAACTCTCTACAATGTCATCGCAAGAAGGATCCAACCAATCATCACTATTTCTTAGCACTCCAACCTCTGATTCACCAAACAATTCAAATAATACAACTCCAGTATATATCCCAGTTAAGATTACACCCTCACAAAATCATCACACTGGGTATACGCCATAAGAAAAGCGAGCTAAACGAAACTTTTTTTTGGCTCTCCGCCAACTAATGAAAAGATTGATAACATCCAGCATTATAAACGAGAAACATTAGAGCTTCAATTCTAAATATACTACGAGAAAAAAGTGAATGCAAAACGCTTAAGCTTCCTAGAACAGTTTGCTCTGAAGTTTCACGGATCATCTTCCAACCAATGCATGCACCAACCGTCTCTGAAACATCCTCAAGTGTTGCCAAACTCATGGGAATGAAGTCCTCAATGTCCTCAAGTGTCGCCAAACTCTTAGAAACTTGGTATTGTATGGTATCCTATCCATCCATTACAAGAAATCATTAAGGTTGAACCACACTCGGATGATTCGAAAAATTTTGAAAATTATTTTTTTAACAAATATTAATATTGTGATTTAAATATTTATTGTTGTTGAAATAATAATTATAATTTTATGATTTACGTTATATTAACCTAGAAAACATACAAACTTATATATTATTTAAATTAAATTAAAGAAAGATTGTAAGAAAGGCAAAACTCGGCAAAAACAACAGATTCAGTCGACTGGCATAGGGTATATAGTCGACTGAATTTTCATAATAAATTTAAATTTTACACTGCAGAAGATCGACTGAATTACCCAAACTAGAGTACTGAATGCCCCTAAAATTGCACTGTAAACATGCGGCTTTGTTTTCTCTGCAACTAAGTCGACTGGTTCCCTATTTCAGTCGACTGAAGGTTTAATATATATGTTTGACTTAGCATTCATTCAATTGGATGCATACATTCAATCGACTGAATTTCTTCAAATTACATTGTAAACTTGCAGCATGCAAATCCCTGCATACTAATCAACTAAGGTCCCCAATTCAGTCGACTGGCCCGTATATTTTCTATTTTCTAAAATGTCTATACACATTTCGCTGTACACCTTTTCACCCAACCATTACTTAACTCACTCTTCTTTCTCATTTACCACTTATCCAAACTACTTAAGCAGAAACCCTAGCCTCCACTATACAAAATCAAAAAATTTCTCCAAATCCATTCAAATCAATGGCCTTGAACCAAACGTGCTCGTGAGCCCAGTGCTGGTCCTTCCAAAAGCCAAATCCTCTCTTGGCTTCCTAACGAGACGGTAGTAACACAATTTAATTCAATGAAAAATTCTCGAATTTTCGAAGGGGCCATCGTCAAGTTTGCATATTTCAATGGCTATGCCATCTGAGAACTTGCAGAAGCTAGTGGTATCGATCATATAATTAGGTATGACTCAAATAATGTCAAAATTTATCCTCTCTTGATTAAGTTGTTCTTCGCCAATATGAATTTAGATCACCAAAATCCACGGAATAAAGATGATTGTATCTGGACTTGGTCTGCAGAGTTAAAAATTTATCTCCCTCTACAACGATTTGGCCATATTTTGCGCCGACTATCTGAAGTAATGGATATCGATAGTCTCAAAGTAGACATATACAACCGAGATGAAGTTTCACATCGCTTTCTTCCAGATGATTTGATGATCTTGAAATCCAGTGCCTTACGTCTAAAGACACGTCTTCTTCACCGAGCTCTTATCTGATCACTTCAACCTCGTACCGATAGCTACGAGAAAGTCAAAAGAGAGATTTGCATGCTCTCTATGCCATTTACTTGTCTCAACGAGTAAATTGGGTGAATATCATTTTGGAAGAGTTTCTTACCATTAACCACAAAAGAAACCGCAAGACCATTCACTATGGAGCTTATATCATGCGTATTCTTCGGAATTTCAGTGTTCCTTTGCCTGATGTGGACTATATGACCATTAGCAAGATCAACTCAAAGACTCAAAGTCTTATGATCTCCTTAAATGCCCGCAATCTCAACAAATAATTAACTTCCAACAATGGGCCGTGAATCGAGAACAAAGCATTCGCCAACCATGGGATACAAACGTCGGTTCTTCAATATCACAACCTCCCTAACAAGAAGAAGAAGATGACGACGATGAAATTCTAAGCTCCATAGCGACGTAACTTCAAAGCAAGCACTTATTACTCTCTCTCGCAATAAGAGTAAGCTTGGATGACGTTGGCCCCCATTGAGAAAAATGTCGTCAAAAAAAATAAGAAGCTTAATTCCATAAAAGTTTTTTGAACAAAATTTGGGAGGAAATATCATGCTCCAACTCAACCTTTACCGATATTGTCGGAAACCCAACACCCTTTACATGGTCTATCTCCAACGAAGAAGAGGAAGAAGAAGCTTCAGATAGTGAGGAAGTCTAGTTTTCATTTGCTTATGCTCATCTTATCATGTTATTTAAGACATTATTTTATGTATGCTTTTTATGTTTTGATGTTATTATGTGACATTGTTGTTTGAATTCCATGCTTATGTTTATTTATAATGTTAAGTTCATTTACTTTCCCTACGATATATGTTTGTTTCTATGCTTATATGTTTATATTTCTCATATGTTCAATTTGTTCCTTATTGTGGAAGATAAAAGGGGAGAAACTATTTGATAAGGGGAATATTCATTCAGGGGGAGTAAATTGCTTTTACAAATTTTAAAACTTACATAGTTGTCATCATCAAAACGGTGGAGAATGTTAGAACTTGTATTTTGATGTTTTGATCATGACAACTATATAAGTAAATATTATGTGAACTAACCATATTTGTAAGAGAAGATGTTATTCTACTCGACAATAGGTTGCAGACTAGAATTCAGATAGAAGTTTCAATATTGTTTATGGTTTGTCTATAGTCTAGTCTAGTAGTTAATATCTATTAAAATCTCTCCAAAATGGTATATGCACACACACATATTTAAACTTGTTCCAAATCATTCCAAATCTTAGTTCATACATCAAAGTGTTTAGTAAACTTGTTCACACAATTTTTTTTTTGAAAACACTTCAATATGGCAGAAAACTTGATATTCAGCCAACTGAAATAGGTAGTTCTATCGACTGAATACCTACGCACATGCACAATCAAATATGAATATTCAACCGACTAAACTACCCAATTCAGTCGACTAAATTGTATGTTTTTTGTAGTAATCCCTCTCTGATTTCGAATTTTAAATTTCAGCTGACTGAATTCTTTTGTTTAGTCGACTAAAATTGCATAACGGCTACTTTTTCTAAAGGTCACTTCCATTCGTCGAACATAACAACCCTTGATCCAAGAGTTGTTTTCATGTTTTTTGATCGTTACCCTTCACGATAAGTTGCAAAACTTAAACACTATATATAACCTTCAATTCGTTTTTTTTAATCGCCTAATTTCTGATTCTATTCTTTTATACTTATTGTCTAAAAATTCTGCCATTTGCATTCAAATTCGGGTTCTAATCACTTGCACATTCAATCACAAATTCATTTGTGATTAAATTAACTTCATATCTTCTCGAAGTACATTATATACCACAAAGAAGAAGATTATAGGAAGGATGTACTCTAAAGACTTATCTGTGTTATTATAAGAGCATAATTAGTCAAGAAAATCATTTGTACTATTGAAGTCATGTTTGGTTGCTCAAGCGGTTGAAGTCTATCCAGTTGCACAAGCGGTAGAAGTTCTGTTCGGATGCTTAAGTGGTGTGATACCCATTCCTCCTGATTAAGTGAGGGTTGATAGTTAATTTCTAGGAGTTTGGAACTAGATGTAGAATGGGAAGTTCCAACCAGTATAAAAATCCCTGGTGTCATTTACTTTACATTTATATTTATATTCTGCACTAGTAGATAACTTAGTTAATATTCCATGTTACGATCCTTTTTACTTTTATTGATATTAATTAATCTTTTAATTTATTTATTTAAACATTTTATTTAAATTTATATTAATTTCAAAAAGCATTTATATACATCCATGTAAACTTTTATTAATTTAACATTTTAAAACAACATAACATATATCATAATTTATAACCTATACATATTTATTAATTAATTAACTTATTTAATTAATATATTTTACAACCTCATTAATAAATTTTATAAATTTCAAAGTTAACTTATGTTAATTTTCTAACATTTGAAATTTTTATTATATTATAACATTTATAATATGTATATATTTTATTTTAGATTTAACTATTAAATGTTAAACATTATATTTTTTATTTTCAAACAATTTTGAAAATTAGTCCAAGGTCCAGTTTAAATTTGGCATTTTCTATTAGGGGCAAACTTTAGGCTCATGTATCCGTTCGGGCCTGGCTAGTAGCCAGGTAGGACAGAGCACTTGATTATCCAAACCCAATCCTTCGACACTGCCTTTCTAGACACCCTACTAATCGAGTTGTGAGCTTAATTAGTTAGCTTTAACATGACTAATTTACACTGCATAGGATATTGGACTCCAATCCCATTGTTGGAACTGGGCTAGCCCGTAATAGAAGTAATGAGTGAATTTCAATTTTTTTACCATTTTGGATTTTTATTGGGCATGTGTACTCTACATTATTTAGTATATTTCTAAATATCTTTTAAATAAAATCATCATTTTATTTAAATTTATAATATAAAGTTTTATATTATGTACTTAATATCATATACATATACACGTACATCATATGCACATATATATGTGTATGCATATGTAACATAGCAATCGGTGCATGGTATAACATACACATATATAAATGCTGGGATTTACACTGCAATGGACATATTAGCTCATCTAGTATACAAATATATTGTTCAAACATATGTTTATACACTTTATTTCACGTATATGAAATGTTGCAAAATATATGTACATATGTGTTTTATTTTTAAATCATTTTATACATATATATATATAAAACTTACAAATTACATACATACATATATATATACATATACACACACATATATATGCGTATCAAATCATTTAAAATTATATTAAATTTTTTATTTATTTATTTATTTTACTTGAAATTTGAAATCATAAATAATTTTTTTAATATTTAACGTATATAAACACATACATATATATTCATATATTGTAAAGTTAGTAACAAATATATAACTATACTAAAATAAAATATATGAAATAAAAAATATATATAAACACATGCCTATTTTATAGCTCACAACAAATTATATTTTTTATTTAGATTTAAAATATATAAATAGATATTTCCGTATTGAAATATAATATAAATTAATAAAAAATATTTTATAAGATAATATCAAATTTAAATATTTTAGTAAAAATTTCCAAAATATTTTGATATTTTTATGCATTTTATAAACTAAAATTAATTTTAAAATTAATTTATTAATTATAATTATGATTTAAAATATTAAAATTATATTAAAATTTAATTTTTTTTCTTTTCTTTTCTGCTAAAATTAATATTAGATGTAACTTTAATTTTATGAAACATAAAACATATATTATAACATATATATATATATATATATATAATTTATGTTAACCTGTTTCTTAGCCAAGTTGACTTAACCGGATTTAAAAGATTAAAACAAAGATGAAATGGTTCACAGACTCAAAAACACACTAAGGATGAATAGAAATCTGAACTCAAGAAGTTTGAGTGGAATTTTGGCTAAGAACACAACCTGATGTCGAGTTGTTTAGTTTGGCATCGACTTATTTCTGCGACAACCCACCTTATCGACCCTCAGAAATTGACACTAATACATCCTCGGTATTCCCGTGCCGTAAATCCAAGTGTCGGAGAGGCAGATTATCATGGGGTAAAAAATAAAGATAGAAGATAGACAATAATAGAATCTCACATTGTATTCAACATATAATTATACATATGAGTAGTACATGCGATTACTCCAAATTGTTCCATCAAAATTACGACAGGTACTAACCCAACAAGGATAGTTATAACAACCTATCCTTACAGTGCTGGTAGATACTAATACATAATACAAACACAACAGAAAGTGATAGACGACTTCAAGAAAAGACCCAAAATGCTCCATTACAAAATGCTCCAAGCTTACCTAACTAATTGGCTGCCCAGGTTAATAGGGCACCTAGAGTTCAAGGGGAAAAGTGAATAAACTCCGGGTCAGTCATGGTACTGTCATGAGAAACTCAAAATATGATGTTTAAGATATCTCATAAGGCCATGCCGCACATAAACATGGAACTGGTTTTTACCTTATGATAATCAAAACATTTGCTACGCAGAATATGTGAATATTATTTTTAATAACATTCTTTTTAAAACACTTTTCAAGTAAGTATACATAATCTTAACCAAAATTGTTACATTATTAAATTCCAACATACTAAGCTCTACAATCAAATCCAGAAGGCCCTTATTGAAGAATGGATTTCATACAATGACAAGATAAGGGACTACCTTCCGATGGTACATATTTAGAAAAATGCACCTGAGGCTCCAACCTCTACCAACACGGAACCGGCCTACCTTTACCATAGATGGTACCGAATATATCATCACCTCGATCGTTCCCAACCTCCCTGAGAGCTCTCTTTCCATGCACCACTTTAATTTAAATCCCGACGTCATATCGAGAGTAAATATATCTAGAAAGGTGATGACTATACCCTAATAGGAGCGATCCACTTAGCTCTGCTGTATCTAACTTGTTTTTGTTATTTTCGGATGGTGAGGATCAAGGTAACGATTACCTTACCCATAGCACATTCACTTTGAATGCCACATTGCCAATTCATAATCATAAAACTAATTTCTACAAACATTTAACTCATGAGCTCGTACATATCAGGAAAAGGTGTTAAGCTAAGAGAAGTTACCTTCTCTGCCACCAATCAGATGATATGTTCATAGAGATCATCCAATGTAATTACAATTGCAACATCAAACATTCATCTGGGCAAGTTGTCTAGGAACAGGACAAACCGAAGGTACTCTCCTACCACATCCTTTTGGGAGTTACTCCAAGGGTTAGTAGAGATTAGTCCTTGTATTGGATATTTCATAACGAAGAGACTACTGCTACTATATGTATATTGGGATTTTATCCCCAAATGATTAACAAGCTGTCCTTCGATGTGGAAATTCTAAATATCATATCCATCTCTTCACTCCGAATATGGAAAATGGTTCGAAGTGGTCTTTAGGTAGGAATTACCCAAATCTGACCTTGGTTCCTCCGAACCAATCATCGATTAAAAAGATGCTAAGTTCATATGTGATTATCAATCATCATTCAAGGTAATTCATATTTTTATTCATTCATAGATGTACCTTACATATATATTTGTTGAAACATTTCTTTATCTTTTTCAGAGTATATGGAATCATCAAGCCTCATTTATCAAATCATTTGGTTAATTTAAACCTTTTAAATCATGGAATAATTTCAAACCCTTTCATATTTTACTTAGAAAAATATTTCCAATTCGTTTCATTTAAATCTTAACAAAGATTTCCTAATTCAAAACTCAAAATTTTAATTCGGTTAAAAGCATGTTATCTAGGATGTTAATCCAAAACCAATAAATTTTAAGTGATTAGAATCTATAGAAATCATCTAATTCTACTCAATATCAATTCTCGTATTCAACAAATACTATGGGCAGAATAATGGTGAAAGCGCTCTTTAAATTCCACGAATAGTATGAGTTCCCTCTTTGGGCTTTAAGACCGAGTACAAGAAGATTATCTCCATAAAATTCAAGTTATTTATAATTGGTGAATTATTTCTTTAACTTTGGAAAATTTTGATCTGAGTAAATCAAATTTACTATCCCATCCGTCGGGCTAGTCTGGATAGCCAGGAAGAGCAGGAAACCGGTTTTTCAATCCCAGGCCTAGACACTATCTCTTTGACATCTATAAGGCCGTCAAGTAATTTGATCGACTCCAAATCATTTAATATTTACATTCCATAAGTCCTTCAAATCATATTTAAAATACTTTATTAATCATTTGAATATATTTACAAAATATTTAGAAAAGAACGGTTGCGTTTAAGACTACATTTCAAAAATTATAGAAAAATGCTGTGGAAAGTGCTTTTTAAGCTATACTAATCAAAACGACTTTTTTTATCATTTGGAAACTCATTTTTATAACTTAAATCACTTTTAAAACATTTTAAAATATTTTTATAATTTACTTCATATTTTTAAAGAATTTTAAAGAGGTTTAACATTCCATATATAGTAATTCATTAAATAAAGGAAAGTGATTTCCTTTGTGCTTACCGACGTGTATTTCCTTGACTTGAATATATATTCAACATTCATATTAAACAACCATCATAAATAATCGTAATCAAACATATATAACATCCAATAGCATATAATACAATAGTTAGGAGTTTACTTACCTTGGTTTTAAACGACTAACCAAAAATTGGCTATAGCTTTGCCAACTCGAACTTTTAGCTCACGATCATTTGGATTATTGCTTCTAGACGGCTCGGCCTATGGATGAGAGGATGGAGGTGATGGAATCCATTAAAGTAGAGGTGTAGAAGAAGATAGAATGAGATGTGTGAATTTGTGAAGCCTTAGGGTCTTATTTATTGCCTTAGGAAAATATGGAAAATTGCTAAATTACCCTTAGATATTATCAAATTTATCTTACACCACATCATTTCAACATCAAATCCTTGCCATCATACTCAAGTGCATGCACTAATGAGATGTAATGGGACAAGACATATTGCAAAATATCTTAAGCATGGAATGACATGCATTAATGGCTGATTTGATGTTTGCTTTCCATGTTTTAATGGTGATTAGATGTTACCTTTTTCACTTGCTTTTTATAAAAATATCCTAGATATTTTCTTTAGCCTTGATTTGACTAATTGTGATACACATATGTGTGTGTATGTGTATATGTGTGCATGTACAAATAATGTTGCAACAACTTAAAACAATTTTCATTTGTCAAACCGTCAAGATTTCAGGATCTAATTTTCGGTCATATTTTTCAATTTTTATTTCAAACTATTTATTTATGTAAACAAAACTTGAAAATAAATTTCTTATCATCTTTAACTTATTAAAACAAGTTCATATAACTTATAAAACTATATTTAAAACTAATTAAATATTCCATTTTCAAAATGGTAAAATTTTGGGTCGTTACATACTTCCCCCATAAAAGAATTTCGTCCTCGAAATGAAGGATAGGAACAAGTTAACTTAAAGACAAATATATATACAACGAATTGATACACATGTACAAGATATAGCAAGTGACAACACCATAAGTCGGTGAGTACACCATACACATACAACTATGTATCCATTCTAGACTCAGGGTAGGTTTTACGCATTCTTCCCTCTATCTCCCATGTGCAGTCTGCTGCGTCACCACTTCATTGGACTTTAACCAATCTTACAACCTTCCTCCTTAATCGCTTCTCATTGTGATCTACGATTCGCATTGGTCGCTTGATAACTGCCCAAATTAGGTTCAACTTCTAAATCTTCTTGGGCAGCTGTTTCTATAATTTGCTCTAGATCATGCACATATTTTCGTAGGTGAGATATGTGAAAGACATTGTGTACACCGAACAACCTTTCGGGCAGTTCTACACGATAAGCTAATGGGCCAATCCTTTCGAGAACAAGAAAAGGTCCAATAAATCGATGTGCTAACGTCTCTGCCCGACCAAATCTTACCACTCCTTTCATTGAGGAAACTTTCAGGAATACAAAATCTCCAACTGAGTACTCTAAATTTCTTCGCCGTTGATCTGCATAGCTCTTCTGCCTACTTTGGGCTACTTTCATTTTTTTCTAATTATATTAACTTTTTCTGAATCTTCACTAATCATGTCAGGACCTAGTACTAATCGATCTCCGGTCTCGATCCAACATGTTGGGGATCTACACGGACGACCATACAAAGCTTCATATGGGGCCGTGTCAATACTATCCTGATAACTGTTATCGCAAGAGAATTCTATTTGATTAAGGTAGCTTTCACATGAACCTCCAAAATCTAAGATGCAAGCTCTTAGAAGATCCTCCAACACTCGATTTACTCTATCATTTTGTCCGTCGGTCTGTGGGTGATATGCGGTGCTTATGTTTAGCTTAGTTTCTAAAGTATTTTGCAATGCCTCCAAGAACTTGCTGGTAAAGATAGGGTCTCAATCACTGACTATACTACTGGGGACACCATGCAATCGAATTAATTCCCTCATGTATATTCCTGACAGATTTGCAGTAGTTCTCGTTGGTTTTAATGGGATAAAATATGCACTCTTGGTTAATCGATCTACGATAACCCAAATGCCTTCATTTTCCTTTCTTGATTGGGGAAAGCCATTGATGAAATCCATCGATATTTGGTCTCATTTCCAAGTCGGAATTTCAAGAGGTTGAAGTAATCCAGCGGTATTTTGCTAATCACTATTGACAATTAGCACATCTGCTAATAGGAATAGAGATATCCCTCTTCGTGCCATCCTAGCAAAAAGTTATCTTCATATCTCGATACATTTTAATAATTCCGGTTGTATAGAAAGTCGAGAATTATAACATTCTATTAATACTTTTTGCGTTATCCCATCGTTATTCGGAACACATATCATTCCATTCATTCTTAAGATTCCCTACTCATCTACTATGAATCGTATCCATCTTCCCAGTATTATATTATCTTTTACTTCCCTGGCTATTCTTGAAATGATTTTATCCTTAAGCTAACTCTCTTTTATATGATTAATCGAGGATGGATGCAGCACAAAATAAGCTATAATGGCATGCCTTCTGCTTAGCGTGTAACAACCCGCATATTTTACGATTGTATATTTAAATATAGCATCGTTAGTCGGATTTTAAGTCCAAAATGCTACTTTTTGCAAACGGTTGAGTTGGAAATGGAGACCACTTCCATTGAGTTTAAAATGGCGTTTGCAACCTTTTTGAGTATAAATATCGATATGTTTGGAGTTGATTAGAATTTTTATGTTTTCATTTAGGGCTTTGGGTTTGGGTTTCAGCCTATTAACCCAACATATGGACCCAACTCCACCCCACACCTCTTCATTCCTTCATAATATTTCCTAATACTCAAGCTTTAGTAAAAATAGGGGAAGAGATTGGAAACTAAAATCCTAAGCCCTAGTTTTCTTTGCAAATCCAAGTTCTAGCTCCAAAATCAAAGAGAAGCTTAGGTAAGCTTCCTCTTCTTCTTCTCCATCTCAATCTCTCTCTCCAATTTCAGAAATTTTCTATAATCTAACTTAGAAAATATTTGCTTATGATCTTAGATTGGAGCTTTTAGAGTTGAAGTTGAAGAGTAGTTGATTTTCCCTTTGTTTTCAAGCTTCTCCTTTGTTGTTTTTGAGAAAAAGGTGAGTTTTTGAACTCACATCTATGTCTATAACCTTCTTTGTGGCTGGGTATGAATTCCTAACATCTATTCATGTTCATTTGCTTTTGATTTGAACGGATTTGGTGAATTTTCCAATTTTTGAATCTTGTTGTCCAATTTATGAAAAATCCTACTATGGATGTTTGGACATGTTTTTGGGGTGTGTCGAAGAGCCTATAAGACTGGGTTGTCGCGTGACATAAATACCTAGTCATCATTGCTCGTTCGATCGCCTCCATTTGGTTTTGCCCTTCATTGGGGCTAGGCTGAAAATACTGGAAATCCCAGTTCAGTTGACGGAACTGGGAAGTCAGTCGACTGAACAGAGCCTAGGAATTTTCTTGAGCCAGTATTAGTCGACTGACCCTTATGGTCCAGTCGACTGAACCTGGAAACCAAAAGTTTCCAGGCATAGTTCAGTCGACTGACCACTACGGTCCAGTCGACTGAATCTGCTATCTCAGCCAATGTTGCTTTTTGTGTGGGTTTTCAGTTTTTAATCGATTCTAGTGGATCTGATTTGTTGTTATCCCCATTGTTGACTTTGATAACTTCTTTTTGGGGATTTCGAGAATATCCATTTTGATGGATTTTGTATCGATTTCTTTGGATTTAATTTACGTCTTCGAATGTGAATTTTTGGTGATTGATTGTTTCTACAATCATTTCTATGACTTGTCGCTTTGAAATACAAAGGTTTCTATACTAGAAGTAAATATCAAAACCCTTTCATCAAAACGACTTCAACACTATTTTAATACAAAGCTCGTTTATTAAAACAGTTTTCCAACCTATTAGTATATACAAACCTTTACCTCGTTCGTATGATAAAATCTAATTAAACGGCTTAGCAAAACAAGTGGTATGAAACGCTTGTGTTTACTTCGTCGTTAATTTTTGGACCTGTTCGATTGAAACTCTTATGACAATTTTTGAGTGGAGATCTACAATTTGTTCGTAAATATTTAAGGTAAGCCAGTGGTTATGGGACATGAGGCTAAACACATTTATTTACCAGCTTAGTGTAATTCACGCTTTTATTATCAATGATGATCATTTTGTGATCTAGACTAGCGATATGCTATGCCTCTTTATCCACGTAGGGGATTGTACCTCGTTTTATTGAGTTTCGTCTCATTTCATTTATAGTCTAACGACCTATTAGTTCTTTGGATTTTCGACTCATTTTTATGGGCTAGCGACCCACGTTCTTTTAGGGAGTTCGGTTCATCGGGCGTACCGTTGTACTACGTCGTTGTACGAGCTTATCAGGTTCTTTGAGCGTACCATTTTGTTACGTCGTTGTTCCGAATTATTTGAGTTTCAGGTTCCTCGGGTGTACCGTTATTGTACTACGTCGTTGCACCAGCTTTTTGGTTAGCGACCATGGGTTAGCGACCCGCTTGTGATGCACGTATTGGTGAGTTTTCATGCTTCCATTTGTGATAGGCATCCCCCTTTGTGATTTCTGGATTTCTAATTGACGACCTCTAGAATTTTTGTTTCACCAATTTTGTGATTGGCATGGATATATTTGTCAATATTTGTGGTTTGGTGAATAAAATAAAGAATATGACATTCTTTTTTACTTCTAAGATTTTTGAGATATTGTATGATTTTAGTTGTTGATAAATGTATGCTTTTCATAGTATGGCATTATTGTTATCGTAGGTTTTTATTATATCTCTTATTCTATCTCATTTTATCTGATATTTATAGCTAGACCGATCGATTTATTATTTTCTTATTAAATAATACTCAGGTTAGACCGAGATGTTACAGGTGCTTCTGCTTGGCTCCTTATCTGGGACCATCATCTGACTTTTTTCTAACTACTTAGTTTAGTAGTTTTTTTCATTTCGCATTCGAGATAGAGACTCCTCGATGTATACATATTCTTTTGTGTAGCACTTGTATCTATTCTTTTGTGACGTAGTGGATCTTGTATGACCACTACTTTGATGTACACTCTTATGTGATATATTCATATCTGTTTCCGCCTTTGTGATATGAATATCTGTGACTGGTTTGTGTTATGCTTATTTCTATATTTGTTTCTGAAGGCCACATAGCCACTATTGCTTTGAGTTTGTATTTGATATTTTGGATTTTCTCTTGAAATGAAATGCATGTTATAATATCTGACATATCGATACTCGCACAAAGCCATTACATGGATGGTCGCTCCTCAATAGACTTATTCTTCGTGCTAGTCGATGGTATTACCCCGTAGTGACCTTGGCTAGCGTGAGTATAGAGGTGGGGCGTCACGGCTTGGTATAGCCAAACTTCGAAACAATGTAGAATAATCTAGCAAGGATCATTGTCCTAAGTCCTTCTTAGGAATCGTGCCCTAGGATTTATCCGAGTCTTAGGACCTGCTCTATCCTATTTTCCTTTATGATGTCTTGTTTTATCAATTATGATTGTTTGATATTAATTTTTTGAATAACCTTTTTCTTCTTCTTTCTTTCTTTCTTAAAGAAGAGAAATGGTTAGACCAGGCCGTCCCAGCGTCGGTCAATCTAGTGCTACTCCTCAGGATGGAGTATTTATGTCTGCTCAATAGCTTCTAGATCATGTAAAGAATGCTCAAGCTGATGGACCTATTCCTGAGCCTATTCATCCTAAATCTGGGCTTGCAGGCTTGTGTAGTGATTATACCAATTTGGGTGGAAAGCCGTTCAAGGGTTTCGAAAGCATTATAGAAGTCCAAGCTTGGCTTAGAACATGCGATCGTATATTTTCTCGCACGAATCTTATTGATTTGCATCGAGTCCAAATGGCTTCTAGTGTGCTCCAAGAAAGAGCATAAGATTGGTATGAGCTTCTGATTTCTGAAACTATTGAAGCGAATCTTACTTAGGAGCAATTCCAGGAAAGATTTGAACTGAAGTATGTGCCAGAAGCTGAAAAAAGACACTTTAGCTCGGCGCTTTATTGACCTTGTTCAAGGTGAATATTCTGTGACGGATTACGTCGCATCTTTTGAATTCCTCTCTAAATATGGGATCGAATACATTAATACCCCATTGAAGAAAAATCAGAGGTTTGTCTATGGCTTGAATAAAAATCTCAAAAAGCTTTTACTTCTGAAATTGGAAGTTTCTTTCGATCAACTTGTTGATATCGCTTTTCGACTCGAAGAGGCCGATAAAGAAGATGATGTTTGTGGGTGCCAAACCGAACTTCAACAACAACAAGAAGAGGCCTATTAAGTTTAAAAGTCCTTATCCCAATAAGAAAGGGAAGCAAGTAACTCCGGTAGCAAAAACTACTACCTCTAGTCATGGGCAATTCTACAATTATGGTTTTAAGGACCATTTCGCTAATAGGTGTCTGAAACCTATCTTTTGTCATTATTGCAAAAGTTCGGGTCATCTTTTATCTTCTTGTCCTAAATTTCAAAGTAAGAACGAGGGAAAGCTAAATGTTGTGCAAGCCCCTAGTAACACTTCTCGTGGTCAATGTATTTCTCATTCTATCCTTGATGGCATTATTATGTTTCATGATCATCCTATTCGAGTTCTTTTTGATACTGGTGCATCCCATTCTTTTATATCAAAAGAACTTGTTGATACTTTTTCTTTAAGTGTTATGGCTTTGATGACTTCTTTGAGAATTACGAGTTCGGTTGGTGGATCCGCAACACTCGGTTTACTTTGTAAAGATGTTGAGATTATTTTATGTGATTATGCTTTCCAAGCCGATTTGCATGTTAGGTGTTACTTAGGCTTCGGAATGATTTTGGGAATGGATTGGCTTAACCGTTATGAAGCCCACATCCAATGTCCTGAGAGGACTATTCATCTTCGACATTCTCAATCTGTTAAGCAGATTTCTATTGTTCTTAAAGCTTCGGATTCTAAATTGGCAACATCCTTGTATTCTCTAAACCCTCATGATGACGATAATGATGACGAGGAATATGTCATTTCTCTCATTCAAGTTGTTTATGAATTTTCCGATATATTTGAGCCCGTTTTAGGATTACCACCTAAGCGAACAATTGAGTTCAGAATTATCTAATCCCTGGAGCTTTACCTATCACTCGTCTTCCTTATCGTATGTATAATAACGAAAATAAGGAGATGCGTAAACAATTATCCGAACTGGAAGCGAAGCAGTTTATTCGCTCTAGTTCCTCTCCTCGGGGAGCTTCGGCTATTTTTGTGAAGAAATCTGATGGTACACTTAGGCTTTGCGTTGACTATCGCAAGCTTAATGATCTTACCATCAAGAATAATATCCTTTACCTCGGATTGATGATTTATTTGACCAACATAGCGGTGCTAGAGTCTTTTCACAGTTACACTTAGCAACCGGTTTCATCAGCTTCGTATTGCAGAGGATAGCATTCCTTTGACATCGTTCCGTACTCGTTATGGATCTTATGAATGGCTTGTTATGCCATTTGGTTTAACGAATGCTCCAGCTTATTTCGTTGACCTTATGAATCGAGTTTTCAAATACTTCCTCGATCGATTTGTTCTCATCTTTATAGATGATATTCTTGTTTATTCTAAAACTGAGGAAGAGCATGAAAAACATCTTTGGATTGTGTTGGAAACTCTTAGAAGCAATCAATTGAAAGAAAAAAAACTAAATGCCACTTTTCGCAATCTCATGTGAAATTTCTTGGTCATATTGTTTCCGAATCCAGAATTTCTGTGGATCCTTCAAAGATCGAAGCGATTCAAAATTGGAAGAGACCGGAAAGTGTGACGGAAATCCGTTGCTTTCTTGGGTTGGCGGGTTATTACCGTCGGTTCATAAAAGACTTTTTTAAAATTTCCATGCCTCTTACTAGTCTGACAAAGAAGGGAGTTAAATACGTTTGGTCAGATAAATGTGAAGCGTCTTTTCAGAAATTAAAAGAACTCCTTTCCGATGCTCCTATTCTTGTGATTCCTGAAGGGAACCAAGACTTTATTGTTTATACCGATGCTAGTCGTGTTGGTTTGGGAGCCGTTCTCATGCAAAAGGAACGTATTATTGCTTATATTTCTAGGCAATTAAAGCCTGCTGAGACTAGATATGCCACTCATGATTTGGAGCTCGCGGTTGTTGTTTTTGTCCTTAGAATTTGGCATCATTATCTTTTGAGAGGGATATTTGTTCTCCATACCGATCATAAATCTTTGAATTATTTGTTTTCTTAAAAGGAACTTAATTTGCATCAACAACGTTGGCTCGAGTTACTTGCATCTTATGATCTTGATATCCTTTATACTCCCGAAAAGGGAAATCGTGTTGCCGATGCCCTTAGTCGTAAGCAACAAGCGGTTGTTTCCATGCTGATACCCAAATGGAATGATCTCGAGACTTTATCCACTTGTGAGATTCGAGATCATGAATCCAATTCATGTTCATCTCTTGTTTTAAGTAGCCATGAGGCTCATCCATCTCTTTTAGACCGCATTCTTGAAGCTCAAAAGCTAGATCCCGAATTGGATCTTTTTAGCCAAAATTGTAGGGATAAAATTGATATTGAAGGGTTGAAAGACTTTGATATCGATGTTCGTGGCGGCATTCGAAAATTTGGTAGACTTATCGTGCCAAATATTGGTAACCTTCGTAAAGACATTTTAGAAGATTCTCATCGTTCTAAATTTTTCATTCATCCCGGAGTAGTAAAATATACACGGATATGAAGCGACTTTCTTATTGGGATGGAACGAAGTCTGATATTGCTAACTTCATTAAGCGTTGCATGACTTGCCAACTAGTTAAGGTCGAGCATTAAAGGCCCTATGGGTTATTGAACCTTTGCACATTCCAAATTGGAAGTGGGATCAAGTCTCCATGGACTTTATTGACGGACTTCCATGTTCTCTTTTGGGCCATGATAGTTTATGGGTGATTGTGGATAGATTTACAAAATCCATCCATTTTATTCCCGTTCGGTCTAATCGGACCGAACCTCTTTTAGCCAAACTCTATATTATAGAAATTGTTAAATTGCATGGAGTTCCTACTTCTGTTGTTAGTGATCGTGATCCATTGTTTACCAGTGAATTTTGGAAGAGTCTTCAAAAAGCCATGGGAACGAAGCTTAATTTTAGCACCGCTTATCATCCTCAGTTCGATGGACAAATTGAACATGTGAATCAAACTCTTGAAGATCTTCTTCGTGCTTGTGTTCTTGATTTTGGTGGAAGTTGGGAAGATCATATTTCTCTTGTTGAGTTTTCCTATAATAATAGCTTCCGATCTAGTATTGGTATTGCACCTTTTGAAGCACTCTATGAAAGGCCATGCCGTTCTCCTTCTTGTATGCTTGAGGCCGGTGAGAAGCTGGTTTTAGGTCCAGATTTTATTCGTGATTCCATAGAAAAGATTGAACTTATTCGTCATAGGATGAAAGAAGCTCAAAGTAGACCAAAATTCTATGCCGATAACCGAAGAAGGATATTAGAATTTTCTGTGGGAGATTTGGTGTTTATTCGTGTTTCACCTATGAAGGGTGTTGTGCGTTTCAGTCGATCGAGAAAATTAGCGCCTCGATATATTGGTCCATTTCCCATCACCGAACATATTGGTTCCGTAGCTTATCGTCTTTTATTACCGGCTCAATTTTCTGCTATTCATGACATGTTTCATGTTTCTCAACTACGGAAATGCCTTAGGGATTCCAATTCTATTCTTGAGCCCGGTGTCATTGAAGAAATTGAAGTTTCGCCTAATTTGACTTATGGACAACATCTTATTTGTATTATTGCATCGAAGGTTAAATGCCATCGAAATAAAGATGTTCTGCTTGTGTAAGTTCAATGGTCCTCAAATCCTAAGGATTGCTCTTGGGAATCTAGAGAATTTATCGAACGAACATACCTGGACTTACTCACTCGTGCTCTTTGAGGTGAAGTTCTTATTTCAAATTTTCTTTTATGTTGATATGCTTTTATGGTTGTTACTTTTATTTCTCATTTTTCGTAAATATTGCGAGGACGCAATTTATTTAAGGAGGGGAGTCTGTAACAACCCCTATATTTTACGATTGTATATTTAAATATTTTATTTAAATATAGCATCTTTAGTCGGATTTAAGTCCAAAATGTTACTTTTTTCAAACGATCGAATTAGAAATCGAGACCACTTCCATTGAGTTCAAAATGGCATTTGCAACTTTTTTGAGTATAAACATCGATATGTTTGGAGTTGATTAGAATTTTGATGTTTTCATTTAGGGGTTTGGGTTTCAGCTCATTAACCCAACATATGAATCAAACTCCACCCCACTCCTCTTCATTCCTTCATAATGTTTCCTAATACTCAAGATTTAGTAAAAATGGGGGAAGATATTGGATACTAAAATCCTAAGCCCTAGTTTTCTTTGCAAATCCAAGTTCTAGATCCAAAATCAAAGAGAAGCATAGGTAAGCATCCTCTTCTTCTTCTCTATCTCAATCTCTCTCTCCAATTTCAGAAATTTGCTATAACCTAACTTAGAAAATATTTGCTTATGATCTTAGATTGGAGCTTTTAGAATTAAAGTTGAAGAGTAGTAGATATTCCCTTTGTTTTCAAGCTTCTCCTTTGTTTTTTTTGAGAAAAAGGTGAGTTTTTGAACTCACATCTATGTCTATAACCTTCTTTGTGGTTAGGTATGAATTCCTAATATCTATTCATGTTCATTTGCTTTTGATTTGAATGGATTTGGTGAATTATCTAATTTTTGATTCTTGCTGTCTAATTTATGAAAAATCCTACTATGGATGTTTGGACATGTTTTTGGGGCGTGCTGAAGAGCCTATAAGGCTGGATTGTCGCGTGGCATAAATCCCTAGTCGTCATTGCTCGTTCGATCGCCTCCGTTTTGGTTTGCACCCTTCCTTGGGGCTAGGCTGAAAATACTGGAAATCTCAGTCCAGTCAACTGAACTGGAAAGTCAATGACTGAACAGAGCCCAGGAATTTTCCTGAGCCAGTATCAGCCGACTGACCCTTATGGTACATCGACTGAACCTAGAAACTGAAAGTTTCCAGGCATAGTTCAGTCGACTGACCACTATGGTCCAGTCGACTGAATCTACTGTCTCAGCCAATGTTGCTTTTTGTGTGGGTTTCCAATTTTTCAACCAATTCTAGTGGATTCGATTTTTTGTTATCCCCTTTGTTGACTTTTATAACTGCTATTTCGGGATTTCGGAAATATTCATTTTGATGGATTTTGTATCGATTTCTTTAGATTTAATTCACGTCTTCGAATGTGAATTTTTTATGATTGATTGTTTCTACAATCATTTTTGTGACTTGTCGCTTTGAAATACAAAGGTTTCTATACTAGTAGTAAATATCAGAACCCTTTCATCAAAACGAATTCAACACTATTTTAATACAAAGCTCGTTTGTTAAAAGCGTTTTCCAACCTATTATCACATACAAACCTTTACCTCGTTCGTATGAGAAAATCTAATTAAACGGCTTAGCAAAATAAGTGGTATGAAACGCTTGCGTTTACTTCGTCGGTTAATTTTTGGACTTGTTCGATTGAAACTCTTGTGATGATTTTCGGGTGGAGATCTACAATTTGTTCATGAATATTTAAGGTAAGCCAGTGGTTATGGGACATGAGGCTAAACTCATTTATTTACTAGCTTAGTGTAATTCACAGTTTTTATTGATCAATGATGATCATTTTATGATCTAGACTAGTGATATGCTATGCCTCTTTGTCCACTTGGGGGACTGTACCTTATTTTATTGAGTTTCATCTCATTTCTTTTGTAGGCTAATGTCCTATTGGTTCTTTGGAGTTTCGACTCATTTTTGTGGGCTAGCAACCTACGTTCTTTTAAGGAGTTCGGTTCATCGGGCATACCGTTGTACTACGTCGTTGTACGAGCTTATCAGGTTCATCGGGCGTACCGTTGTACTACGTCGCTGTTTTGAATTATTTGAGTTTTAGGTTCCTTGGGCGTACCGTTATTGTACTACGTCGTTGCACTCGCTTTATGGTAGTGACCATGGGTTGGCGACCCGCTTGTGATGCACGTGTTGGTGAGTTCTCATGCTCCCATTTGTGATAGGCCTCCTCCTTTGTGATTTCTGGATTTCTAATTGACGACTCTAGAATTTGTGTTTCACCAATTTTGTGATTGGCATGGATATATTTGTCAATATTTGTGGTTTGGTGAATAAAATAAAGAATATGACATTCTTTTTTACTTTTAAGATTTTTGAGATATTGTATGATTTTAGTTGTTGATAAATGTATACTTTTCATAGTATTGCATTATTTTATCATATGTTTTTGTTATATCTCTTATTCTGTCTCATTTTATCTGATATTTATAGCTAGACTGATCCGTTTATTATTTTCTTATTAAATAATGCTCGGGTCAGACCGAGATGTTACAGGTGCTTCTGCTTAACTCCTTATCTTGGACCATCATCTGACTTTTGTCTAACTACTTAGTTTAGTAGTTTTTGTCATTTTGCATTCTAGATAGTGACTCCTCGATGTATACATATTCTTTTGTGTAGCACTTGTATCTATTCTTTTGTGACGTAGTGGATATTATATGACCACTATTTTGATGTACACTCTTATATGATATATTCATATCTTTTTACGCCTTTGTGATATGGATATCTGTGACTGGTTTGTGTTATGCTTATTTCTATATTTTTTTCCGAAGACCACATAGCCACTATGTAGTTGCTTTGAGTTTGCATTTGATATATCGGATTTCCTCTTGAAATGAAATGCATGTTATAATATCTGACATATTGGTACTCACACAAAGCCATTACATGGATGGTCACTCTTCAATAGCCTTATTTTTCATGTTAGTCGATGGAATTACCTCGTAATGTCCTTGGCTAGCGTGAGCATAGAGGTACGGCGTAACATAGCGCATCCGCTACTACGTTGGCTTTCCCAGGTGTGTATAAGATATCAAGATCATACGATGCAAGAAATTCTAACCAACTTTGTTGTTTCGTATTTAAGTCCTTCTGAGTGAAAAGATACTTCAAAGATTTGTGATCCTTGAAGAGCTCAAACTTTTCACCCAGTAGATAATGCTTCATATTTTTAATGCGAATAGAATGGCTAATAATTCTAAGTCGATTGCATAATTCCTGTCATGAGCCTTTAGTTGTCTTCTTGCATAAGCGATGACCTTTCCATGTTGCATCAGAACAGCACATACTCCTTCCCCACAAGCATCAGTATATACAGTTTTACCGCTGCCTTCATCAACAATAGCTAGGAATGGACTGTTAGTTAACCTTTTCCTGAGTTCCTTGAACGCTTCTACACATTTTGGTGTCCATTCAAATTTAACATCCTTCATAGTCAATTTTTTTATATGGGAGGAAATTTTGGAGAAGTCTTGAATGAATCTCCGGTAATATCCTGCCAATCCTAAGAAGCTGCGAATGTCCTTTGGGGTTTGTAGTTGCTTCCATTCTTGTATGGCTAAAATCTTTTCTGGATCTACTTAGATCCTTTCTCATGATAAAATATGCCCAAGGAATCTTACTTCTTTCTTCCAAAAGTGACATTTCGAGAATTTAGCTTTAAGTACATTTGTCCACAATATTTCCAACACAATCTCCAAATGCCTTTCGTGTTCTTCCTCGATTCTGGAATAGATAAGAATATCATAAATAAAAACCAACACGAATTTGTTTAGCACATCTTTAAATACTCTACTCATAAGGTCTACAAAATAGGCAGGTGCATAAGTTAACCTAAAAGGCATAACTAACAATTCGTAAATGCAATATGAACCCCTAAATGAAGTTAATGGAATGCCATCCTCAGTTATTCTTAGTTGATGGAATCCTTTGAATAAATCCATTTATGAGAATATTCAGACACCATGAAGTTGATCAAATAAGTCATCTTTGCGGGGTAGAGGATACTTATTTTTAATCGTTTGCTTATTTAGGTCTCGGCGATCTATACAGAGCCTTAAGGAGCCGTCAGACTTAGCTACAAAAACTACCGTTATGCCCCTAATTTGAGCAACTAGGTAAAATTAGTCCTTTTTTAACAACTCATCAGTTGGGTCTGCCAACTCAATCTTTTCCTTTGGGGCCATCCTTCGAATAGGGTGAATAACAGGTCTTGCACCAGGAACTACGTCCATTCGAGACTCAATTTTCTGACGCGGGTGCAAACTTTTAACTTCCTCAAAAACATCTTGATATTCCTTGACAACTGGTATTATCTCCAAATCTTTTTGAGATGAGTCTAGTGCATACATGAAACTATCCCTTATCAGACTAGGTTCTTCACAAGATATTTCTACAACCTTCCCGAAGCTGGTCCACAAAGTTACCGTCCTTCTAAACAATCAAGGACAACTTTATTCTTGGATAACCAATCCATACCGAGCAAAACTTCAAACCCAATAAAGTCAAGAACAAATTGGTCGCATGAAATTTTTGGAAGAGGTGAGTAACTCAGATGTTTTCACAAATCATACAAAGATTAATTGTACTACTTATGGTATTTGACATGCAAATAGGGGTATCTACTATTTTTGTGATGATTTTTAATCTATTAGCCAATCCTTTAGCAATAAAACTATGGGAAGCCCCAGTATCAAACAATACTTTAACTAAATCATAATTGACATAAATATTACCCTTAAGAACTCCCTTGACTTTTACATTAGTGGAGGTTGAAGGCTCGTCTTTGATAGCATAGACCTTAACCTGCTCTCCTTTCTTCATTAACGAGCAATTTTTCTTCCAATGCCCTGGTTGATGGTAGTTATGGCAAAGGCTTTTCTGCACCATAGGGGAGATGGTTCCTTGTTGTTGCCTTTGAACCTTGGGACTCCTGTAGTACTTTGAATAATGTCCTTTCTTTCCATAATTAAAACCTTTAACATCTTTAAAATGATTTTCCTGAGATCCTCCTCTAGGCTTGCCTTGCTATGGCTCCTTTTCATTGTTATTGAACTTCCTCTTGTTATTGTTTTGGGTTGCGACTGGATTCCTCTTATCTAAAGCTTCATAATAGAAACCCATATCTATTAAATCCACAAAGGTTCCTTTAACATGGGTAGTCATCCTATCCTAATACCGCTCCTTCATGCCAGAAATGAACATCTCATTTTTCTTCAGAGGCGTGATTATCAATCCAAGCCCAAAGCGAGACAATTCATTGAATATGTGTAAATACTCTTCCACGGACATCGCTTCTTGTTTTAGATCCATGAAACTTCTATAAAGGCGGGATTTGCCAGCGGTGGACGTGTATAGTTCTTCAAAAACTTCTTTAGATCTTGCCCAAAATAAATTAACTTCAAATTCATTAAGAATAACGGACTCCCACAAAGCTAGAGCCCCATCCTTCAATTGCTAGGAGGCCAAGAACCTCTTTCGATTATCATCAATGTCTAATCCTTTAATGATTTTTTCATAGGATCTAAGCCAGGCTTGAACTTCAATAATAGATTATGTACCTTGAAATGGCTTTCCTCCCAAGTTTGTATAATCTTTGCAAAGAGTGGAAAAGTTAACTTGAGGTGCCAAGGGAATTACCGCTTCCTCAATTACTGTAGAATTTGATCGACCGTTAGTGGTCGTAGTGTTACTACCTCCCCTTCGTCCCCTTCTATTACTCATCTCCTACTATTTGCATAAAGTAAGGGAACATCTTTATAAATATAGACGAAATTATTTTGGGGCATTGGTATAAACTTGAATAAACTTATTCGGATAAAAATTTCAAATATACACTCTCTCAGACTAAACTCATTCTAGGGTAATACTAATCCTTTCTCTAATGATTTAACCCCATCTAGGCTTAGGTATTCACTCAACCATAAGCTCTGATACCAAATGTGATGACCCACCTCCTCGACCTCTAGAAATTGACACAAATACATCCTCGGTATTCACGTGCCGTAAATCCAAGTGTCGGAGAGGCATATTATCATGGGGTAAAGAAATAAAGATAGAAGATAGAAAACAATAAAATCTCACATTGTATTCGACACATAATTATACATATGAGTAGTACATGCAATTACTCTAAATTTTCCATCAAAGTTACGACATGTACTAAGCCAACAAGGATAGTTGTAAGAACATATCCTTACAATGCTGGTAGATACTATTACATAATACCGACACAGCAGAAAGTGATAGATGACTTCAACAAAAGACCCAAAATGCTCCATGCTCCATTTCAAAATGCTCCAAGCTTACTTAACAAGTTGGCTGCCCAGAAAAATAGGGCACCCAGAGTTTAAAGGGAAAAGTAAATAAACTCCGGGTCAGTTATGGGACTACTGTGAGAAACTCAAAATACGATGTTTAAGGTATCTCATAATACCATGCCGCACATAAACATGGAAGGGTTTTTTACCTTATGATAACCAAAACATTTGCCATGTGAAATATGTGAATATTATTTTTAATGACATTCTTTTGAAAACACTTTTCAAGTAAGTATATATAATCTTAGGCGAAATTGTTACATTATTAAATTGCAGCGTACTAGGCTCTACAATTAAATCCGAAGGCACTTATTGGAGAATGGATTTCTATATAATGATAAGGTAAGAAACTACCTTTCGACGGTAAATCTCTAGAAAAATGCACCTGAGGCTCCAACCTCTACCAACACAGAACCGACCTACCTTTACCATAGATGGTACCGAATATGTCATCAGCTCGATCGTTCTCGACCTACCCGAGAGCTCTCTTTGCATACACCACGTTAATTTAGAACCCGACGTTATTGCGGGAATAAATATATCTAGAAAGGTGATGGCTATATCCTAATAGGAGCGATCCACTTAGCACTGCCGCATCTACTCGTTTTTGTCATTTTCGAATGGTGAGGCTCGACGTAATGATTACCTAACTCATAGCACATTCCATTTTGAATGCCACATTGCCAATCCATAATCACAGAACTGATTTCTATAAACATATAACTTCTGAGCTCCTATGTCTCAGGAAATGGTGTTAAGCTAAGAGAAGTTGCATTCTCCACCACCAATCAGACAAATGGCGAGGAAAAGTGGGGGGATTTAGGCATGCGATATGAAATGAAAGGCAAGGGGAGGTAGTTGCGAATGTTTTGGCATGGTTTGGTGGTCGAAGGTGGTGTATGGTGGCGTGGAGAGGCGAATTGGGAGATGACAAGTTCGGTTGCAGGTTGGGTTCGATGGTGAAAGTTGGAACGAAAGGCTTTGATGAGTGTCTCGGGTGGTCGGTAAGATGCGATGGTCGTGGGTGGATTGTGTGGATGGTCGGTGACGGTGGTTGGAGTTGGCTTGTATGTGCACATGTGCGTATATGTTCATGTTTCCAAGCATTGAGAACATAGAGGAAGAGAAGTACTGGAAAGAAAGGAAGAAGGGAGTAGGGGAAGAGAGTGGGCCAGAAAAGTAAGTGGGCCAAATGATAAGAAAAAAAGTAAAAGAGGATAAAGATGGTAAAAAGTAAAAGTAAAAGAAAACGATAAAGGAAAAGAAAAGGAAAGAGAAAATAAGGGAAGAAAATAAGAGAGAATAAAGGAGAAAAATAAAAATAAAATATAATAAAGGAAAATAAAAATAAAAAAAGAAAGAAAGAAATAAAGGAAAAGAAAATTAAAGGAAAATAAAAAATAAAGGAAAGAAAAAAATAAAGAAAATGAAAGAAAGGTAAAAATAAGAGAAAAGGAAAGGGAAGAAAAATGGAACTGATACATACATACATACATACATACATACACACACACACACACACATATATATATATGAAAGTCTATGTCTTCTTTTTTTACTAGAAATTTATTATCATTTAAATTCGTAAGTTTAAAGTAATGGTATTTTATAATTAGAATGGGTAATTAATTATATTATTATTTAACTCAAGGTTTATATAAATTAACAACGCTAGATACCAAATAGAGCGGTTAATTTTAAATTAACTAGTGATAAAAAAATTTGTATAATTTCTTTAGTTTGTAAAAAATTTGGATTAAAAATATAAATGGACTCAGTTAATTAAAGTTATTGAAATTCGGATGTGAATTGAGGATGTTGTTATAGATCGTTAATTTGGTTAACGATCTATTTACTTTCGAATTATCCTTGTCTGTGCCAATAAATGGTCAAACAATTTAAAATGATGAGATTTAAATGATGATACGTTTTATTTGAAATAAACGGTTGTAATAAATTACCATATTTGAATATTGTCACCCTAAACAATAAATTATTTATTTTAAACAGTTTATTTTCCAAAATTTATTACTTAGACCCAATGAGACTGGAAATTTATTACTTTCCAAAATTTATTACTTTCCAAAATTTATTTACTTTCCAAAGTTTAATAGACTAGAATTGAATAAATTAAGAAAATCTGATTATATTAGATAAGTAACTGTACCTAGGCAGTATTGCAATATCAATGGATTTCTGTAAGAGCGTTTAGTTATAGTCAGCATTTAGGGACAAGTTATTATAACTGTCCAGATTATTTGTTGATGATTGTACTATAATAACCTGAATGTATATTAATAGTTACAGCTTTTTTGTATAAAATGTTGTTATTTCATATTATATTTTGTTAGGCTGCGATTGTGAGATTCTGTGCTATTGCTTTTCTATTTCTTATTTTATCTCGTTTTCTTCTAAACTTAATAGCCCGGTATTTTTCGGCACTCGATCGCTCGGCACTCTATACAGTGAACGTATTAGTGTCGATTTTTGAAATTGAAAATCTCCTGGCCGTTACAATCTTCCTTGCCCCTGATTTCCTATGGGGAAAAATAGAGGAGTGGGTCAAACTAAAAGTCTAGTGAATGATAGTAATTACTAGAATCTTTAAGAAAAGTAAAAGTAATAGACCTTACAACAGTTCTAGTATATAAAAGGAAACAAAGGAAATAGGGATAAGCAGTATGCTGGAAATATATACAAATTATCATAATTGATTAGCTTTGATTGTTTGCACTTATCTTTGATAGCTGCTTTGATTAGGCTGAATAACTAATCCTATAATTAGACTGAAATTCTAATTCTACCCTTTGATCGGCCAGCTACTCTATAGACCTTACTATAGATTAGACGCTACATAACTCCCTACATAGAAATGGTGTCTACGAATGACACAAAAAGTATCTACTGTGGATTAGACGTCATATAGCTCCCTACACAGAAGGCAATGATGCATACGAAAGGCACACATACTAAGAGCTTGGAAGTCATAACGATTACTGAGCACCTGAATGGAAGTCCCACGCGTAACCGCCACTATGCTCATGTTACCCGTTGTTCCACCAATTGGGTCTTCTTATTGCCTCTAGCTCCAGCATAAGTGTTCCCTCATCCCACTTCAAGCTAATGTGAGATCACCGTGTCTATAGAAATAATATGGGAAATTTTGTTGGTAATGGCCCGTCATCCAAACAATATCTAGTTGCGCCCTTGCCCAAATACCCATGATTTGGACTTCTACGTATTGACTAATTACTACCATTATTAGCATAAGCGTGCCCCTCATCTCACTTCAGGATTATGTGAAACACCATGTCCATAGAAATAATAGAGGAGATGCTGTTGGGTTAGGTCCTACTTTAATTCCTTCTTATTAACTTAGATAAATTATTTAAATAAGCCTTTACTTTTTTATTGCTATCCATGCTTACTAATTTATCCTAAGTCTTAAAATAAGCTTCATTTTGTTCTTTTTCTTATTATAACCTATGTTATAATAATCATGTTTATTACTTAACCTAAGGTCTAAGTGTAAAAATAAGCTTCTTTCATCCTATTCTCTTTTTAATTATAACTCTAAGTTATGATTAGGCCAATTATCTTTTAATTAGTCAAATTCTAACATTAATATCATAGTTAGGCTCTATTTCACTCTTAATTCCATTTTTATTACAGTCTTTACAATTTACAACTTATCTTACATTATTTCAGTATTCTTATAATTTTAATCCATATTCGCGTTTAATCTATTGTAATCCACACGAAAAGAAGAAGGAGAAATAAAAGAAAACTGAAAATAGAAGAAAATCCAAAGTGAAGGAAAAGGATATAAATAACGCATAAATAACAGTAAATAAATTAAAATACCGTAAACAAACTGTAATTAAATGGAAAAGCTATAATTAACAGAAAGAAATTAAAATCAACTGAAAAGAATAGCTAAAAGAGATAGACTGAAAATAAATCTAAAAAATATAAATAAACAAATAAAAAGGTTATTCCAAAAATCATAGTAAAAATTACAACTATTGGAAACCCTATTATTTTAAATTACTTGAAAATCTAAATAATTACAATCACTCACCTGTGGTCCTAAGCTCTTCCCTTTTGGTCTTCCCGATTCCACTTGAGGGTATTAAAATATTTAATAAAAAAATTCTCTCTTTGGAATTTTTTCCTTTTAGGGTTCTTCCTGAAAGGCGAACCCAAGCGGAGAAATTCTAGAATGAGAAAAAGTGTTAGGCCTAGGGTTCTATTTATATGTGTAGAAGTGGATCTCGAATCATCGGTCTTGAGGATTGAACAGGATGCAACCACATCATAGGCTGAATAGGAGCCATCAAATGGAAGCACGAAGGAACCAGATGTGCTGGAAGAATGCAGATGACGAAAAAAATTCGCGAATGAACTTTGAAGGCCTTCGTCCATAACCCAAGGCGGGTCGACTGGACGGTCGGTCGTCCTTCCCCTAAGTCGATCGGCTATCGACCTAGGGAATGGTTGGGTCCAACACTTAGTCGACTAAGCCCAATTTTTTCCCATTTTCTAGTTTAATTTGTAACTCTCTCATATTTACTCGGATTCTGACATTCTATATATAGAATTTACCACCAAATTACCATAGACACAATGGTGCAACTCCCGCGGCTCGATTCTGATAATTTCACAAAGTTATTTTATTTTTTCATTAATTAACAAATTAAGTATTATGGGTTAAATTTCGGGTTGTTACATAGAACTCAAAGGCAAAAAGAAAATGACACGCACATATGCATAATAAACAGCAAGTATGACTTGTAGCAATGCAAGGCTAACAAGACATGGTCAGAAGCAACTAAGTCAAAGCAACACAATTCCAAACAATCATAACTCAATGAACACACAGCAGACTTGAAAGTGCACCAGAAATGAACACAAAGGATGCAACCAGATCAGACTACAATAACATGTGTAGTACAAAATAACAATGCTCTCAACAACAAGTCTAAACAACCAGACCAAACAACATGTAGAACCAGTTCTATACATATGCAATAGAGGAAACAACAAAGCAGTTCACTGTGAAGACAACATATCAGTTCAACCAGACCAGCATGGATATATAGGAACTAAGTAAAAAGACACAGATATAAATGGGTTAACATGAATGACAACATGCAACACGACCTCAAATGACTCGAACATAACCAGACTTCAAGTAGCAGTGGCTACCAAACAAGAGTGAATGCAACAAGAGCACTTGGAGTTCAATGACAACCAGACATGCGCATGAAACCAGATTACAAGAACTAGTCCAGACTGAAAATGTACAAACGGCCATAAGACAGCAGCCTAAACATACACATGAAGACTAGACCACCATACAATGCAACACAACCAGATCACATGATAACAGATTCGGCTAAGTTTATTAACACGGCAATTGGAAGTGCACAAACAAGCAGGAGAAAAATTTAACTCGAAGCAAACTGACCGGTGTGGATGTGTATGAGCAAAACAACAATGCAACCAGAATTGATGTCGAGCCATCACACACACATATACATACATATATGTATGTATACACATGGAGATGACACATAAATATACACGGTTTAAATGTTTCAGCAACAGTGAAGCAGTTTACATGTAAAAGCAGTTGCAAGTCACACGTCATGTACAAGTCAAGGAGCGGTTTCAAAGTATAATGGGAAATCGATAATTATCAGTAGCCATGGATAATCCAAGTCAAGGAGCAGTAAAAAAAGAAATGATCAAGCCAAAATAGTCACAGAGAGTAACACGAATTGAACAAGTCAAGAAGAGTTCGAGTCTCAAAAAATGGAACAGATCCAAAATCGTCAAGTCTAGTTTATCGTAAAATTCAAAATGCCGAAGTCATGGGAGCTCAGAACGGAACCGACTCGAAGAAATTCAAGTTAGTTCAACAATGAACAGGTCAGAATCGTCAAAAGTCATTCAATCAATAATCGAACGGCCAAGCAAAGCAATAGAAACATTCAATCCAAATATACGAATCGAAAATTTAAGGATTTTATCCCTATTTAAACCCAATATCATCATTGGCATTAAATTCATTCGAGTTCAAGAAAATACCTTAGAAAGCCTAAAAAAGAATCACTAAACTTGAATCGAAGTCGAGCAAAACAAAAATCGAAAAAGAGAAAATCATGTACCAATTCATATCATTTGTGCTCGACATATTTGAAGCAGCCGTGAACAATTCAAGAAGCATCAAAGTTAATTAAGAGCATACCCACAAACGATTCGAGCTTCAATTTGCGACGACTCAAATAATCAAAACCCTAATTTTTGAAGAGGAAAAGAAAGCGGCCGAAGCATTAACAATAGAAAATGGGGAAACAAGTTCCCTTTAATTATTTACATTGGGCCGGTTTAATTCTATTGGGCTTAAAAATATAAATAGTGTTTTCTTTGTTCCTTTTTTATTTGTATTTTGTATCTTTCTTTTTTAAATTTGTGTAATCTTCTATTTGTGTAACTAGGTACAAACTATGGAGCGTAGTTTGAGAATTTGCAACTCAGTGGCTGAGTTATCGCAGATTTTTGAGTTTAGAGTTAGGTTAGTCAAGTTAGAGGGTGTTGCAAGTTTACGTGTGTTTGTAAGCGTTTGACTACTTAATTTCTTGTCGAAACCTTGGGGCAACACGTAGGCAGTGTTTTGCTGAAGCTAGGTAAATTTATATGTAATCTCTTCTGCATTACTTTCTATTATAATATTTATTTCCTCATTAATTTTAGTATCACCCTATTCACCCCTCCCCCCCCCCTCTAGGGTGAAAACGATCCTACACTTAGGCTAGAGTTTGGAAGATCTAAACAAGAATCCATTTACCGCTAACATCTGAAATGCGAGGAATCCTCCCAACTTCAAGCTTCCAATGCTGGAAATGTACGATGGGAAAATAGATCTGAAGGTTTATTTAATGATATACATCCAACACATGGAATTGCTGGGTGCTTATGAGGAGGTAATGGGGTGGTGCTTCCCGTTATACATGGCAGATTTAGCAGAAGTATGGTTCAGATAGTTGGAGAATGAGTCCAAAAGCACATGGACAGACTTGGTGAATAAGTTTATAAGGCAGTTCGAAGTTCATATCTCACGAAAAAGAATGTGATGACGGTATCGACTATGAAGAAAAGGGCCGGAAAGACCATGAGGAGCTGTTTGACTAGGTTTAACATAGTAGCTACTGTAGTCGATAGGCCAGATCCATCCATGATTCTTATGGTGGCAGTTTTAAGAGTTGCAAGCAAGACTGACTTTAAGATTGCTTTGGAAAGGGATCCGCCAATGGATCTTACGTAGTTCTGTCATGAAGCTGAGAGACATTTATTCCAAGAAGACATCTAAGCCAAGGATTTTGAAATTAATGTCGTAGATGACGGTGGAATTTCAGAAGCAGGATATGGCAAGGATAAATGAAAGCAAAGAGTTGATGATAATGTTAGAGAACCAAACGGTTGAGGAGGGAATCAAAGTTCTCTTCGTACACTAATTTAACAAAGACCCCAAGGAGGATATACCAAGATACTAAGGGGTGGATACCCTACCGAAAATTGGCAAGATGAGAGCCTACTAATCCGGAGAGAAGATCCGAAAAGTTTTGCATCTTCCATGAGCTTGATGGACATGAAATGAGCAAGTGTTGACACCTTCATGATCTGGTAGAGGAACTCCTTCGGAGCAACTGGCTACAATAGTACATGAGGAACAAAACTACGATGGTGCGGCCAGAGCAACCACCATCTACAGCAAATGCGTCAAGGAAGTACCATGGACCTAGGTCAAGATTTGAAATCCCATGATCAGGATGGACAGGAGGCAGGTTCACTTCCCACGGTTTGCTTTTTTTTAGATAATTAAGATAATAATGATCTCAGACCACTAACTAGTGTAGGAGGCTTAGATTGATCTCTAGACATGCTTTGAGTCGGATGTCTATAATGATTAGTTAGGACAATAATAACCTCGGACCACTTACATGTGTACGAGGCCCAGATTGGTCTCTAGGCATGCACTCAGTTTGATGTCTGGGACGAATAATTAGGATTTCTATTTGTTTGCCTTCATTTGAATACTTGGTTTTTGAAAAATCCACTTGAATGGGATAATTGCTATTGATCATGTTGAGTCCCAACCGGAGAGTTGGGACCGGAGTGCAGGGTGCAAGTTCCCTTGCCGGAAGTAAGTGGATGGACTTGTATGATATTGATCGCGTTATGTCCCAACCGCGGAGTCAGGATCGGAGTGCAGGATGCAAGTTCCCTTGCCAGAAGCAAGTGGATGGACCTGTACGATATTGATCCTGTTATGTATCGTCTAGAGAGTCAAGCCAAGACTGGAGTAAATGGTGTAAGCTCCCTTGTTGGAAGCAAGTGGATGGACTTGTATGATATTGATCGCATTAAGTCCGGGGCAAGGAGTCGAGATCGGAGTGCAAGGTGCAAGTTCGCTTACCAGAGAGCGAGTGGATGGACTTGTATGAAGTGTATCTCACCAAAGAGTGAGCGAATGGACTTGCTTGGTGATTGGGTCCCTCATCGAAAAGCGAGCAGATTGGGCTCAGCAAGGATCCAAAGAGCTCAAAACCCTAAATTGGGCGATAAACGATTCGAAGAGATCAAACCCTAGATTGGAAGATGAACGAATCGATGAGTCCAAACCCTAAAGAAGATGCAGATTTGATAAAAAGATTTAAACTCCTTGCAATCAAAGAAAGAAAGATAAATCCGGGGCAAACACAGGATGGCTTGGATGTGAAATAGTACCTCCGGATGAAGACATCTTAATCATGATTCATAGTAGACACTTAAGCAAATAATGGATCCTTAGCTAAACCGAGTCTTGAATGACCTTCGATTTGTAGAAAAAATATGAAGGAATCGGACGATTCACCGAGATTCAGACTAGTGGATAGCCGAAGAGCTCAACCATCAAGGACCGATTATTAGAACTTGTTCTTGAGCAAAGCACACCTTACATTAGAAAGACGTACTTGGGGGCAAATGTTAACCCGCTTATTAGCTATGTAGATTTCATCTGGACTTAGAAGACCAAAACAAGGAAAAAATGATTCATGGACTCGAAAACACGATAAGGAGGACTAGTAAGTTAAAATCAAGAAGTTTGAGTGGAAATTTGGCTAAGGACACAACTCGATGCTGAGTTGTTTGTGTCGGCACCGACTTATTTCCTCTCCACTTTTCGCCTCCTAAACACCATACACCTCTTATACTACTCCAACAACTCGTGGCCAAGTGGTTTTTCCAGATTTTATACGAGCAATTCCAAGGATTGAAGAGAAGAAAGCGAAGAGAGCAGTTGCCAGAAAGATCGCTAGAATTAACTACAAGTTGATGGAAAAGAATCTGGAACAACTCAAGGAGGAGATATAAAAAGGAGTTAGCTTTTTCACTAATGGAAATAGGCCGGTGTCGAGTCAAATGATTTGGTACCGAGTTATTCTATTGGCTCGTAGGCCCCGGGTTCACTCATGCAACATTGGGCTACCTTTTGGACCTCAATGCAAGCAGGATTCTTACCCTGTACCTCTGTTTACCTATAAATACAAGCCTAAATGCAACCAAAAGGGGATCTTCTTCCTTATCTTTTCCCTTCACTCCAAATCTGGGACTCCGCTTCTTCTTCACTCCTATTTCCTACCTCAAAGACACTTTAAAACTACATTGTAAATTTGAGATGCACTAGATAATAGTCAGATCTAATATAACTAATTGTAATCCAAAGAGAAAACAACTAAAAACAAATATTAAAGTGGATGTAGGTCGGAGATTACGCCAAACCACTATAAAAATTCCATTGTCTCCTTGTACTTTTCTGCTTTTTCCTTTATTTTTACTAGAGCTGGTGCTTTCATTTGATACTTGGGTGTTTTGCCATTTTGGCGTAAACATTTTTTTTATAGAATTAAGTGATTTAAATAATAAATTATTTTTAAAATTATTTTAATTATATTGAAAATATTTTAAGTAGAATATTACTTTTATAAAATTCTAAAACCATATTTTATGTTATGTATTACTTAGTATTTGAATTATAAATCATATACAAATTAAATAGTGAATATTAAATTGGTTAAATTAAAAATTCTATTTTTTATTTTCTCTGCCATCAGCAATATATGCATGATTATAAAAATGTATATACTCATGCAACCATATAGAATGCGGTAATATATTGGTATAATGTAATCATTACCTAACTAATAAAATAAAATACATGATATACATATATATTGGCGTGTGTGTATTATCTGCACATTAATATACAATGATAAATTATAAATTTTACCTTCTTACCGATGCATATACATAGACCTTGAAATGATGAGATCTACTCCTTGAATTAATTTCCGATCCAGCAGATTGTTAGCCCCTGAACTGATAACCACCAACTACCGAATAATATTTGTTTACTTTGATTTATTTATGGAAATGGAGGGATGTGAGGAGTTAATTTTTGACTAGAGGTAAAGGACTTGGAGGCTTAAAAAAGTCTTTTAATATGTGTGGTTGGGATGCTTATAAAAAGAAGAGGTTAGAGACAAGTTAGGATCTAAATCCATTTTTTGTGTCATATGAATTCTCTATCCCTTATCCATCCAAACCAAGTCCAACTTGCCGTCATATGGTCGCACCCCTTTGTGCCCTCTTCAGGGTCGAACCAACAGCCGCCAATATGGGCTTCAAACCTATTTAAAGCCCGAATAAAATATCTACATTTAAATCCAATTTAAACGCATATTGATATCGTATATCAATTAATATATTTATAACTATTACGAATATATTTAGTAATATTTGTTTATCAAACCAAAATGAAATTTTATAACAATTATAAATTAGTTAGATCTGGTCGAAGGAGTATTCAAAGTTTCAGTTATGTGACCTGTCAGGTGTAAATCTGCTCAACGATTAATATTGAACTATTTGAATATTGTTCATATGTCACCTAGCAGGTGGTGTGACATTTTGACTAAATTTATCGTTTATTTAGTTTCGATGAATTTCAATTTTACTTTATTAAGCGTTACCCGATTGTGACAATTATTTACACCAATTCTTTTCGTCAAAACTATATTACTTTGGACTTAGAAAATTTGGTAATGGTCAAAATTCCAATATCGTCCATATTTAACTCTATAGTCCAAACACGGTCCTTAGTTCAATAATCATTCGGGTCGTGCGTGGCAGCTGGTATAGATGATGAAAGGCGGGCCGCTTGATTGAACCGGGACCTATTTTCAGAATCTAATAGGCGGCAAGCAAAGCTGAATAGAAAGGGGGCGGCCGATGAGTGCCTTTTTTGTTAGAAAGGGTTGGGAGCTAACATGGCTGGCTATAAGTAGAGCCAAAGAAAGATGAGACGGGCCCAGTATATTAATTGGCAGAGGCCGTAGCGGGACTACCAGAGGCGCCCCCACTAGCTAAGATAGATATCTATTCTCGGTGCACATATTCTCTATTTAGAATCTCTTCTCGACCTGGCCAGGCCGAATCGGGCCGCCACTTGGGATGGGAATGGCTCAGCCCACATGCATCATTTGATGAAAGCACTCCAGTCGCCTCCGATCAGTGGCTTGTCAACGGCTACGCTAGTAGCTCCTCACCAAATGCAAATGCCCTTGGGACAACACATCACATGAGTCGCTCAGGACCACACCCTCTCGAGAGCAGGATGCCGGCCGAGATGAAGGTGGCCCTTCGAGAATCGAACAGCGTCCCGGTCTAAGAATAGTTTGGATCGATCCCCCCTATAAGTATACTGGCCGCCGCCTCCCACTCACTTCGCTCGCCTTGGGCTTGCCTTTCCCTAACATCTAAATCAAGGGCGGGCGCCGAAAAGGAACCAGTCTAGCCTTACGAAAGGAAAGCTTAGCTTGGTAGGCGCTGCTTACTCACCCGCTCAAGCACCTCAGACAATGCAATGCTCTGAACACGAAAGTTTGCAGTTCTTTTACTAACCGAAATTATCTGGCCGGAGAATTTGACTTTGAGTTGACTTAAGTTGGCTGTCAAACTGACCTCATATGACTAAGAAGATGAACCCTCTCTTGAATAGTGTTTCACTTTCAATTCGTCCACTCGACCCAACTATAGTTATTCAATATACGCCATGCCGCGATTTAACTATAATTAAACTGAAGCTTCTACATTAAAGATCAACAGTATACTCAAGTCAAAAGAACTGTGTAATTTTTCCATATCAATATTTTATGTTTGACCTTATTTATATTAACCAATAGAAAACTATCGAGTGAGTCATTCCATTATTATTCAATAGCTATTAATATGTAACTCTTTTCCCCCCAGCAACCATGAGTAATTCACTACCCAACATTTAAAGAGCTTTATTTACTCTAGTCTCGATGGATGTATCAATATCCAGTCTTGATACATTCTGACTAGGAATATTTAAAATAGTATATTTATTTTCATTGTACTAAAATGCTCACAATTACAAGTAACTACTATCATAAAACGTACCATTTATGGATTTTCTATTAAATAAACTTTTAATTAAATTAATTAGTTAATATAACACATTATATAAAGTATGTAACATAAAGAAAACACCTTTTATTTTGAACAAGGTTGGTTATCGAGCTAAATACATGTAATAAATTATATAGTCCCCCCTAGGATATACCCTTAACTCTATCAGATACAAGGGCAGGCCATGCTTACATGTAGAAGCAATATGTCTAAAGGAGCAATATGTAGTGCATATTTCTAGTTCCACCTATAATTCACATTTACAATCGCTACTTGACTCTCGATCAATCTAGCGATAATTTGGAAGGATGAGGTCGATTTAAAGTTATTTCAATTAAAGCCTTGACATTAAAAAATTAACCCCGTAATGATATTTGCATCAAAATACCTCAAGTCGCTAACTAAATGAAGCTAACTTATTCAAACCAGTCAATGGTTGAAGAACCGACAGAATATTTGAGAAGTAAGTCCAAACTGTAACAGAGAGTATATGTTGCTCGGTAAGTCAATAGATGGACTGCACAGAGTAATGATAAAGGAATTGCCCTCAATGAAGATTGGCTCTCACTCAAGAATACACAATCTATGTTCTGAAATAGAGACATGAAAAAATAACACTAAGTTGTCAAAATGGACTTTTAACTCTCCCATAAGCTTTCGTATACACCTATAATGATTTCGCATGGTATCATAAGCTGGGTTGATGTCCAAAAAGAAACCAACAAGATATTCTTTTCAGAATTCGATACCGGCATTATTAACTTCTTGTGGAAGGATTATTACATCATTTTCTTCAATAATGTAAAACTACTCGGGACACCCTCCAGCATTTCCAGATAGCTTTGAGAAGAAAGTTGACCATTTTTGCGTCTTAATATTAGTGTTGGCAAGGGTATCTCACTGACATTTTAAGGCATATGAGGGGAATGATTGGAATTGATGTGACATCCCGGAATTTTGACCCTATTATTATAATAAGTTTTTAATCTAATTTAATTAAAATATAAGATTTTCATTTATAAATAAATAAGAATTTGGATATTATTAGTTTTATATTGGTTACAAAGGGATATAACTTCAAATATAAAATAGATTCTTTCGACAATATTCAGAAATAAATCTGTGTTATTCAATTAAATTAAAATTTATCTATTAATGACATTTATTATCTAATGTATATGTATGCAGATTAGAATAGTAACAAGTACAATAATACAATTCAACCCATATTAAATATAAATACAGAGTATACATTACAAATCAAATATTGAAAGAGTAAACTTTAAATAAAAATAAGATTTAAGCAATATTTCTAACAATAACTTTTATAACTAAATAACATAAGCTTATAAATATTTAGCATGAGTTCCTATATAAATATAAATATTTATAAATATGGTTATAATCATAAGCTTCTTTATATTTAATATAAATATAACATAAAGGTAGGATTACAAATATAAGTACAAATATAATAGGTATAAGAAAATAAAACCTGCAAATGTATGATACAAATAATTTGGTCAACAAAGCATTATAAGTATAAAATGTATAAACATAAGGAATCAAACTTGCTCAGCAACAATGAAGAAACCTTGAAGACCTGCAAACATCAATTATATGTTAACTTAAGTATGAAGTCAAAATGAATAAAAACTGCAAATATCTTTGTATACATTCATGACAGCAAATACTCATTAGTATTAATTAAAATGAAACATTAGTTCAGGCCAAATCTGCAAACATTAATAAGATGTTGGCATAGATGAAAACATTAGTACATAATAAATCTGCAATATCTTTATGCATATATTTGAGCCAGTCAACACATAAGAATGTGTTAGCATAAGTTAAGACAAACATTTAATTAGCCTACTTTTCTTTGTACCGCAAAGAAAAAAAAAATATAACTCTCAGCCGAAATTGTTGAACCTTGTCTGGTCTTAGTACACATGATAATTAAGCAAGATATTTTATTATGTCAAGCTTATGCAAGAAGGCAACTGGTTCAAGTTATATATGTATTCATTTTTTTTATTTCATTCTTAGTTCAGTCATTAACTCAAGGAAACAAAACTGAGCAGAAGTAAGAAAAGAAAATAAATAAAACTTTATATTTGCAAGTTAAAAACATATTCAAGCAAAGAGGTTACTGGAATTCAAATCTTGCAAAACTGCAATCTTCTCAATAGCCTCTGTTTTCAAATTGCAACAATCTTGGTGAGTAAACTTATTTCTAACCTAACCATATTTATGTAGTTTATGAAGATTTGTTTTGTGGTTGACTTAAGTTCTATACTGGTTGTTATATACTGTAAAGCCTGCATATCATGTTCTTTCAGGTTCTAATTTGTTTTACTGAGGCAAAAAAATCAGTTAGTATATCAAAGTTTTTATATAAATCCTTGTCTCTAAGTAGTAACTTAACTAAATAAATTTGTTAAGTTTAGAATTAAGGATTGGGTTACATTTTCAGAAGCTGAAAAAAAAAAAGAAGAATAGAACTGTAAACTCACCATTACAGTATAAAGCAAAATTTTACTCATAATTCAAATATCTTAAATTTACAATTTGAGTTTATATATTGATTCAACGTACTGTAATATGATTTTTAAGATAAGAATTAAATTTTCTAATTAACTATTTAGGGAGCAGTACATTATTGAACTGTAGGTACTAATTCATGAATATCAAGTGATTTATTCAATGATTGATGATGAAATTCTACACGAAGCTAGGGTATTGATGAGTGATTAATAGAAAAATGCTAAAAGAATTTTCTAATACATGGATCTTTGGAGATGACCAAAAGTAGGGTTATGGGTACTGTATGTTTTGGGACCGGTTTCTTGATGATTGTGACACGATGGCGCAATCGAGTGTCGCGTGGGTTTGGGAGAAGTTAGGGGGTGGTGTCGGCAAGCTATGGCCGAAGTCTTGGAATTTCTGGTGATCGCAATCGCAAGGACGAGGCAAATTTTGTCTACTGTGTTTGAGTGACAGTTCGACATTTTAGTCGAATTTCGTTTTCGTAAGATTTATGTGGATCTGGGTTTTGTAATGGAGTAAGGGGAGGTTTTGCCACTTGCTGGTGGCGTCGCAAGGAGTTGGTGCGGTGGTGGACCGCCGTGAACGTGCACGGCGGCGGAGATGGTCGCGTTTTGAGTCGACTCGAGGAAAACTCAAGTATTATCATCCTTTGCTTCGGGGTTTTGCTGAGTCGTGTGTTGAGTATGCGCGTGGGTTTTACGTTTTAACAGTTTATAAAATTTAACTTTAAGTTTTTAAAAGAAGAGAAAGAGAAACAGTTAAATTGAGAAACAGGGGAGAAGAAGAGAGGCAGGGGAGGATTGCGTGAAATTGCAAGGAAGTCTCGAGTTCTACTCGAGGCATGCGCGTGGGTGTCTTCGGGTTTGAATTTGCAGAAATTGGGCTAACTGTAATGTGATAGTATAAGTAATTAGGTTAAGCCTAAACTATGTTATTAAGTATTATACCATTTGTTTGAACTCTGATGATCTTGAAGTTTTGCTAAAACAAAATTGGGAAATTAATTTAAAGTGAAAGTTAATTAATAATTAATGATAATAATGGAATTAAGTGTTTTAACACGAGAACATTGTTATTAGGTGTTAAACAAACTGTTTAAAACGTTGATGAACTTTGAAACTTTGCAGAAACAAAATTGAGTAATTAATTTAAAATAGAAGTCAATTATGTATGTAATAAAATTTATGATGGTAATGTCATAAGTAATTTAAAACTTAATTGAATTTGGAATTAAAGAATATAATGATAATCTTGTATAAAATCATATGTAATCAAGAATTCAATTAATCATTCGAAGTTGATTAATTAACAAAATGTATTTAACTGATTAAATAAATGGTTAATGATTGAACGATTAAGTAATTAATAATTAATGATTGATTAATAATAATTAATGATTAATTTAACAATTAATAATAATTTATTGTGTAACTGAGTTTATAATCAATAATTAAGATTATTGATTAGTAATTAATTAATTTAGTAAATGATGAATAAGTAATTAATAAATTGGAATAAGTTAATTAATCGTAATTAATTAAATAAAGAATAAAATATAATTTACTCTTGAGTATGCAATTAAGTTTAAATAAATCAAATGACATGTTGTTATGAATCGATGGTTCTATTTGATTGCCTCTGATGTTTATTTATATCTGTGATGTTCTGTGATATTCTGTTTATACCTGTAATGAGTGTGTATGATTTATCTGTGTTAAATTGCTATATGAATTATCTGATGTTATTTATCTATGTTAAATTGATATATGAATTCAATTGTTAAATTTAAATTGTTAAGTTAATTAGACAACTTGGACTTTAAAATGGCGTTTGGATTTCGATGAGACCGGGATCGGGTATCCAATTGATATTCCGAAAACCACATCGATCCAAATTAAACGTTAGGTCGTAAATTCTGAAGTGAAGATCGAGATGGTGCTTTCAGAATGCAAGGGTTATCGTCGTTAACTCTGAGGGTGATTCCAAAACGAGTGTAACGAGATAATGCCTTCGGTTTCGTTCGAACCCGGAACGAACTTGTATGGATTGAATGCTTTCAGCACATCGTCAGGCGGACGATGAGCGTTCTAAGCGATATGTTCTATAAAGGTAATCGTAGCCTCAAGCCTCATCAACCGGGAATGGCTAAAACAGGGGAGGTGCAGCAAGGTTAGGTGGGTCATGCCCAAGCAGGACAAGATTTTCCCCTGTCTAGATGTCCCTTTTTATTCGGCTTTGTGGGCGGTTGGATGTACACCAACTGCGGGGTTATCTTGTTTGGGACTGTTCAGTAAGGAATGGTTCCGGCCTTGTGTTGCAGGGGATGAAGGGAGTAATCCTCGGTATGTTGATCTAGGCCACGTACTGTGACGGGCGGTACCCCAGTAGCCCTGCCATTGTATGGGATCCAATTTCCAATAAGCGCTGTACGTTTTGATTGTGCCCAACTATGTTGAAATGTGAGATGTAAGCATTTCAGCTATTTCTGTATTTTACTTGAAAACCCTAGACACTATTATAATATCACTGGATTTCCTATGAAATGTTTTGGTTAGCGTAAGGTAAAAACTTACCCGTATTTATTTGTGGGGAGTCTTACGTGATACCTTTCTTTTAATTGATTTTCAAAGTTAAACAACTTTAACCCGTTTACTCATACCAGACCCATGTCTGACCCAGAGTTTATTTTTGTTTTTCATAAACTTTCGGGTACCCAAATTTTTACGGGTAGCCAAGGGATTCAGGTTAGCTTTGATGACTTCTGGAGGAGCAATGGAGCAGGAGGCTTCAGCGTTGTAGGCATATATATCTTTATAGTTCCGCTGTGTTAGTTAGTTTATGATGTATTTGAGATGTATGTCCTGACAGATATGTATATGATAGTCATGTTGTATGATATTGGATAACTCTGATGTATATATAACTATGTAATATTTATGTTGATGTATTATATTTTATTCCATTCCGCTGTGAGATTCTGATGTTGTTGTTCTTTCTTTCTTTTCTTTTCTATCTTTTCTACTTTCTCACCTCTTTCTTTTCTTAATAACGATACTTCTTCCTGGGCGTAGGAAGTTGGGTCGTTACAGTGGTATCAGAGCGCTAGGTTAAGTGAATACCTAGGCTCTTGAGTGATTTCTTTCTTGAGAGAGCGTATTTGTAATTTTTATATATATATATATTTATTTCTACCTATTTATTGGGATTACCTGTTCGGGTATTCCAATATAAGTTATAAGGTAGATAGGGTAGTGGTGTGTGGAACACGACTACCGATGATTGGTGTGTTGAATATTTGTAGTTGGAGTGTATCTGTCGAGACTGTAGACCTATTACCGTCTCGAGTGAGCTTTGGGTGATGTGAGAATTTCATTGTTGGAATGTGATTTTGGATGAGTTTGAGTTTTGGATCTATCGGATGGACATGACCAAATCATGATATCTTGATATCTCAAGGTGTTGAAGCTGTGTGATGAGACACAGAAAGTTTGGATGTCTCCGAAGATGTTTCTTTGGAACAAGTTAAGGAAGTATATCCGTTTTGGAATTGTGACCAAGTTTAGTAGGGTATTTTGTTTGATTGAGGCCCAAGTTTCTCGAAGAGCTTTGAATAGAAGTCTTTGGACATTGAGGATTAGTCCTATAGTTAGAAGTGTTCTGTGTGTTGTTGAGAAGGGTTGTTGATTAGCAGTTTTCTTGAAGTGATTTCAGAAGTAGCAGAGTGGATTCATTTCTTCGATAGATCGACCTGAACAGTATATGGCTGTTCTGGATTATGAAGAGAGAACAAACTTATTTGGATAGAATTGCCAGAGCGTTGTGCGACAATTCTGGAATTCATTTGTGTAATCTTTTGCAGGGAGTTGAGACTTCTCAAGATAAAGTGAGAAAATCGAAGTGGTTCAAGATTTTCTGATGTTTTGATGAAGTTATGTGTCTACCGCCACATCGAGAGATTGAGTTTCGTATTGATGTGATTCCAGGATCTGTGCCGGTGATTCCGTCCAGTAGGAAAATGTCTCCTAGAGAGAGAGAAGAGTTGGTTAAGTAGACGCAAGATCTTTTAGGGAAGGGTATGATAAGACCCAGTTTTGCTTGTTGGGGCTCTGCTGCTGTGTTTGTCACCAAATCGGATGGTTCACTAAGGTTCTGTGATGAATAAGTTTGTGCTGGCATTCATTGATGATATTTTGGTTTACTCCAAATCGGAAGAGGAGCACAGACATCGTTTAAAAATTGTATTGGAGACTCTGAGAAAGCATGTGTTAAGGGTAAGATTTTCAAAGTGCCATTTCTGGAAAGCAGAAGTTAAATTGTTTGGGGCACATTATTTTGGGTGAAGATATCTCTGTAGACCGACGAAAGGAGAATCTATTCTAGAATGGAAGCAATTGATGGAAGTTCGTAATTTTCTGGGTTTAACTGACTACTACAGAAAATTCATTAAGGATTATTCCAAGATCTCTTCGCATCTGACCAAATTAACAAGAAAAGGAACCAAATTGAAATGGACACCTCAGTGTGAAGAAGCTTTTCAGGAATTGAAGACAAGACTACCTAGTGCACCAGTACTTGTTATTCCTGATGGGAAGAGAAATTTGAAGTATATACGGATGCATGTTTAGTTGGATTGGGTGCAGTATTGATACAGAAAGACGATCTGAATTCAGATTTCAAGGTGTTCTAAGGATTAATAGTCATTCGTGTGTGCCTAATATTGATGGACTGAAACAAGAAGATTAGCTGAGATTCATCGTTCCAAATTGAATATTCACCCGGGAATTTCGAAGATGTATAAAGATATGAGGAGAGTTTTCTGGTGGCCGAATATGAAGAGAGATGTAACTGCTTTTGTAAATAGTGTGACATTTGCCTGCAAGTGAAGGAAGATCAACAAAAGTCTGCTGGACTATTGCAACCTTTGGAAATTTCAGATTGAAAAGGGGAAATGATCTCAATGGATTCTATTGTCTAGGACCAAGGAAGGAAATGAAGGAATATGGGTTATTATGGATCGTGTAATGAAGAGTACCCATTTTATTCCAGTTGAAGCGACTCGTACTGCAGTTTCCTTGGAGAAAATTTCCTTGAAGGAGATAGTCAGATTGCAAGGTATTCATATCAGCATAGTAAGTGACAGTGATTCTATTTTCACTAGTAAATTTTGGGAAGCTCTGCAATCAGCAATGGGAACTAGTTTGAGATTAAGTACAGCCTATCATTCTCAGACGGACGGACAGACGGAGAAAACTTAATCGAATTATGGAAGATATGCTTCGAGCTTGTGTATTGGACTTTGGTGGATCATGGGAAGACCATCTTCATTTAGTAGAATTTTCTCATAATAATAGTTATCAAGCAAGTATTAGGATGGCTCCTTTTGAAGCTCTGCATGGAAGACCCTGTAGATCCCCGTCTTGTTGGATTGAATCGAATGATCGACTTGTACTTGGTCCCGATCTAATTCATGAAGCTTTTGCGAAGGTGAGCTTATAAAGAAAGGAATGAAAGCTGCTCAAGATCGTCAGAAGAAATATGCAGATAAGAGACGAAGACCATTGGAATTTGAGATCGGAGATTTAGTTTTTATTAAAGTTTCCTCAATCAAGGTGCTATAAGATTCGGAAAAAAGGGGAAAAACTTGCATCGAGATATAGTGGTCCACTCCGAGTATTGGAAAGAATTGGAACTGTAGTCTATAGGATTGAATTGCCAGAACGGATGTTTGGAATTCACAATGTATTTCATGTGTCTCATTTAAGGAAATTTATTCATGACCATCATTAGTGGTAGAACCAGTTATTCAGGAAGATTTAGAAGTTGAACCTAACCTGACTGTGGTTAGAGATCATGTTCAGATAGTAGATCAAGACGAGAAGCAACTCAAGAACAAAGTGGTGAAACTCGTCAAGGTGCAATGGAGTGAGGATCCCAGAGATTGTATCTGGAAAACTCTTGATTGTTTTAGGAAAGCTTATCCAGATTTTTGTCCGGATAACAAGTAATGTAGTTAGGATTGACTGTTTGATTGTTTGTTTTTGTATGGATGATATGTATGTTTGGATTGTTAATATTAAACTTTTGAATTAACTGTTGTTTAAATTTCGGGGACGAAATTCTTTTAAGGGGGGAAGAATGTGACATCCTGGAATTTTGACCCTATTATTATAATAAGTTTTTAATCTAATTTAATTAAAATATAAGATTTTCATTTATAAATAAATAAGAATTTGGATATTATTAGTTTTATATTGGTTATAAAGGGATATAACTTCAAAATATAAAATAGATTCTTTCGACAATATTCAGAAATAAATCTGTGTTATTCAATTAAATTAAAATTTATCTATTAATGACATTTATTATCTAATGTATATGTATGCAGATTAGAATAGTAACAAGTACAATAATACAATTCAACCCATATTAAATATAAATACAGAGTATACATTACAAATCAAATATTGAAAGAGTAAACTTTAAATAAAAATAAGATTTAAGCAATATTTCTAACAATAACTTTTATAACTAAATAACATAAGCTTATAAATATTTAGCATGAGTTCCTATATAAATATAAATATTTATAAATATGGTTATAATCATAAGCTTCTTTATATTTAATATAAATATAACATAAAGGTAGGATTACAAATATAAGTACAAATATAATAGGTATAAGAAAATAAAACCTGCAAATGTATGATACAAATAATTTGGTCAACAAAGCATTATAAGTATAAAATGTATAAACATAAGGAATCAAACTTGCTCAGCAACAATGAAGAAACCTTGAAGACCTGCAAACATCAATTATATGTTAACTTAAGTATGAAGTCAAAATGAATAAAAACTGCAAATATCTTTGTATACATTCATGACAGCAAATACTCATTAGTATTAATTAAAATGAAACATTAGTTCAGGCCAAATCTGCAAACATTAATAAGATGTTGGCATAGATGAAAACATTAGTACATAATAAGTCTGCAATATCTTTATGCATATATTTGAGCCAGTCAACACATAAGAATGTGTTAGCATAAGTTAAGACAAACATTTAATTAGCCTATTTTTCTTTGTACTGCAAAGAAAGAAAAAAATATAACTCTCAGCCGAAATTGTTGAACCTTGTCTGGTCTTAGTACACATGATAATTAAGTAAGATATTTTATTATGTCAAGCTTATGCAAGAAGGCAACTGGTTCAAGTTATATATGTATTCATTTTTTTTATTTCATTCTTAGTTCAGTCATTAACTCAAGGAAACAAAACTGAGCAGAAGTAAGAAAAGAAAATAAATAAAACTTTATATTTGCAAGTTAAAAACATATTCAAGCAAAGAGGTTACTGGAATTCAAATCTTGCAAAACTGCAATCTTCTCAATAGCCTCTATTTTCAAATTGCAACAATCTTGGTGAGTAAACTTATTTCTAACCTAACCATATTTATGTAGTTTATGAAGATTTGTTTTGTGGTTGACTTAAGTTCTGTACTGGTTGTTATATACTGTAAAGCCTGCATATCATGTTCTTTCAGGTTCTAATTTGTTTTACTGAGGCAAACAAATCAGTTAGTATATCAAAGTTTTTATATAAATCCTTGTCTCTAAGTAGTAACTTAACTAAATAAATTTGTTAAGTTTAGAATTAAGGATTGGGTTACATTTTCAGAAGCTGAAAAAAAAAGAAGAAGAATAGAACTGTAAACTCACCATTACGGTATAAAGCAAAATTTTACTCATAATTCAAATATCTTAAATTTACAATTTGAGTTTATATATTGATTCAACGTACTGTAATATGATTTTTAAGACAAGAATTAAATTTTCTAATTAACTATTTAGGGAACAGTACATTATTGAACTGTAGGTACTAATTCATGAATATCAAGTGATTTATTCAATGATTGATGATGAAATTCTACACGAAGCTAGGGTATTGATGAGTGATTAATAGAAAAATGCTAAAAGAATTTTCTAATACATGGATCTTTGGAGATGACCAAAAGTAGGGTTATGGGTACTGTATGTTTTGGGATCGGTTTCTTGATGATTGTGACACGATGGCGCAATCGAGTGTCGCGTGGGTTTGGGAGAAGTTAGGGGGTGGTGTCGGCAAGCTATGGCCGAAGTCTTGGAATTTCTGGTGATCGCAATCGCAAGGACGAGGCGAATTTTGTCTACTGTGTTTGAGTGACAGTTCGACATTTTAGTCGAATTTCGTTTTCGTAAGATTTATGTGGATCTGGGTTTTGTAATGGAGTAAGGGGAGGTTTTGCCACTTGCTGGTGGCGTCGCAAGGAGTTGGTGCGGTGGTGGACCGCCGTGCACGTGCACGGCGGCGGAGATGGTCGCGTTTTGAGTCGACTCGAGGAAAACTCAAGTATTATCATCCTTTGCTTCGGGGTTTTGCTGAGTCGTGTGTTGAGTACGCGCGTGGGTTTTACGTTTTAACAGTTTATAAAATTTAACTTTAAGTTTTTAAAAGAAGAGAAAGAGAAACAGTTAAATTGAGAAACAGGGGAGAAGAAGAGAGGCAGGGGAGGATTGCGTGAAATTGCAAGGAAGTCTCGAGTTCTACTCGAGGCATGCGCGTGGGTGTCTTCGGGTTTGAATTTGCAGAAATTGGGCTAACTGTAATGTGATAGTATAAGTAATTAGGTTAAGCCTAAACTATGTTATTAAGTATTATACCATTTGTTTGAACTCTGATGATCTTGAAGTTTTGCTAAAACAAAATTGGGAAATTAATTTAAAGTGAAAGTTAATTAATAATTAATGATAATAATGGAATTAAGTGTTTTAACACGAGAACATTGTTATTAGGTGTTAAACAAACTGTTTAAAACGTTGATGAACTTTGAAACTTTGCAGAAACAAAATTGAGTAATTAATTTAAAATAGAAGTCAATTATGTATGTAATAAAATTTATGATGGTAATGTCATAAGTAATTTAAAACTTAATTGAATTTGGAATTAAAGAATATAATGATAATCTTGTATAAAATCATATGTAATCAAGAATTCAATTAATCATTCGAAGTTGATTAATTAACAAAATGTATTTAACTGATTAAATAAATGGTTAATGATTGAACGATTAAGTAATTAATAATTAATGATTGATTAACAATAATTAATGATTAATTTAACAATTAATAATAATTTATTGTGTAATTGAGTTTATAATCAATAATTAAGATTATTGATTAGTAATTAATTAATTTAGTAAATGATGAATAAGTAATTAATAAATTGGAATAAGTTAATTAATCGTAATTAATTAAATAAAGAATAAAATATAATTTACTCTTGAGTATGCAATTAAGTTTAAATAAATTAAATGACATGTTGTTATGAATCGATGGTTCTATTTGATTGCCTCTGATGTTTATTTATATCTGTGATGTTCTGTGATATTCTGTTTATACCTGTAATGAGTGTGTATGATTTATCTGTGTTAAATTGCTATATGAATTATCTGATGTTATTTATCTATGTTAAATTGATATATGAATTCAATTGTTAAATTTAAATTGTTAAGTTAATTAGACAACTTGGACTTTAAAATGGCGTTTGGATTTCGATGAGACCGGGATCGGGTATCCAATTGATATTCCGAAAACCACATCGATCCAAATTAAACGTTAGGTCGTAAATTCTGAAGTGAAGATCGAGATGGTGCTTTCAGAATGCAAGGGTTATCGTCGTTAACTCTGAGGGTGATTCCAAAACGAGTGTAACGAGATAATGCCTTCGGTTTCGTTCGAACCCGGAACGAACTTGTATGGATTGAATGCTTTCAGCACATCGTCAGGCGGACGATGAGCATTCTAAGCGATATGTTCTATAAAGGTAATCGTAGCCTCAAGCCTCATCAACCGGGAATGGCTAAAACAGGGGAGGTGCAGCAAGGTTAGGTGGGTCATGCCCAAGCAGGACAAGATTTTCCCCTGTCTAGATGTCCCTTTTTATTCGGCTTTGTGGGCGGTTGGATGTACACCAACTGCGGGGTTATCTTGTTCGGGACTGTTCAGTAAGGAATGGTTCCGGCCTTGTGTTGCAGGGGATGAAGGGAGTAATCCTCGGTACGTTGATCTAGGCCACGTACTGTGACGGGCGGTACCCCAGTAGCCCTACCATTGTATGGGATCCAATTTACAATAAGCGCCGTACGTTTTGATTGTGCCCAACTATGTTGAAATGTGAGATGTAAGCATTTCAGCTATTTCTGTATTTTACTTGAAAACCCTAGACACTATTATAATATCACTGGATTTCCTATGAAATGTTTTGGTTAGCGTAAGGTAAAAACTTACCCGTATTTATTTGTGGGGAGTCTTACGTGATACCTTTCTTTTAAATGATTTTCAAAGTTAAACAACTTTAACCCGTTTACTCATACCAGACCCATGTCTGACCCAGAGTTTATTTTTGTTTTTCATAAACTTTCGGGTACCCAAATTTTTACGGGTAGCCAAGGGATTCAGGTTAGCTTTGATGACTTCTGGAGGAGCAATGGAGCAGAAGGCTTCAGCGTTGTAGGCATATATATCTTTATAGTTCCGTTGTGTTAGTTAGTTTATGATGTATTTGAGATGTATGTCCTGACAGATATGTATATGATAGTCATGTTGTATGATATTGGATAACTCTGATGTATATATAACTATGTAATATTTATGTTGATGTATTATATTTTATTCCATTCCGCTGTGAGATTCTGATGTTGTTGTTCTTTCTTTCTTTTCTTTTCTATCTTTTCTACTTTCTCACCTCTTTCTTTTCTTAATAACGATACTTCTTCCTGGGCGTAGGAAGTTGGGTCGTTACAATTGAGATCCACAACATCAGATTCAAATGGTGGAAGGGATGCATTAATTCGAATGACATCATGGCAAGAATCAAAATTTGGATTACCACACTCATTCTCATCGCAAACATCTATCAAGCACATGTCGTGCATTCCCAATGTCGTCCAATACATTAACATTATTAAACAAGACATTGTTACAATCGCTATTGCGAACGTTAACTTTAGGTGAACAAGGCGGGGGATTGGAGGGTGAGGGGGATCAGAATTGCAAGCCTTGCATTGGTATCCACAGAGCAGAACCAATTGGACGATTGGTTCATTGACCGTTGTTGACGCAGGCACCACTAATGGTAGAAAACCAACTGTTACAAGATGGGTTTTACACTGCAAAGACTGAGGGGGAAAATGGAAGTTCCAAATCTGGTCCTTGAAGCAATAACATAAAAAAGATCCAAACGCATCGATTTTTTCTTACAAACCCATAAGGTGAAGAAACGAAGGTGCAAAGATGGAATGGGATGGAGAGAGTAAGGGCGGAGAGATGAAGTGAGAGGTGGGAGAACTAGGACGGGCGAAAAGAAAAAATGATGGCGGCCATTATTTCATAAACAAGGTTCAACCTTTTTGAAGTTAATTGTTGTTTCATTTCTTAAAATAGAATATTTAATTTGATAATGTAATTTCATTGAGTTCGTTGAATTGGGAGGAGAATGGTGCAAATATGTATGCTAAAATTGTATTTCGTTCTCAAAATTATGAGAGTAGAAAAGATGAAAACGTACTTGTTTCTAAGAAATGAAAAAAATGAGAATATGATATTGTATTGTGATATTGTATTGTTTTATTTTCATTCTTTTTTTGTCTTAACATTCGATGATGATGGTGGTGGATGTATTAGGTTTGGAAAGAGTGAAATTCTAGCACCTAAAATACCATAGTATTAGGTATGCTTTCCATCCACTTGATACAAGTACTTGACATTACATATAAAGATCCGTTGAATGCAAAAGTTTGATGGATGTTGAAAAATATTTTAATTGACGGTTATCAAACCGACCGCAGGGAGGTTTGTTTACTTCTATTTGGCTAATATCAAATACTCTGAAGCCCAAATAATACAGCTTATGTTTATTTGGTTCCCTGTCTATTTCTCCTCCCCCAAATTTTCTCTTCTTCACCATAATCGCGATTCCTTAGTTGAAAGTTTCCCTTCCATTTTCTCTGCTCTTATCTACGATCTTCGACTGACAATTTTTCCTTAAAGCGACATAAAACCCTAATCCATAAACCACTTCGACTTTTATCCCCCGGCAAGAGATTGTTCGACCAGCCTCCTCCTCTCGAGCATCCTTTGGTTGTTCGACACGCTTCTCCTCTCGAGCCTCCCCTGGTTGTTGGACCACGCTCCTCCTCTCGAGCCTCCCTTGATCTAAAATTCAATTTTCGTATTTGGTACAATTATGTTGCTTCCTTCTTCACACCAGTTGTGTTGTTTCTCTATGAATATGCTACAAACTATGGTATGTTATAGTTTTAGCTTTATACATAAGGGTTGTTTAGATTTTATTGTTGAATGTTCCATAGAGATAGAAAAGGCTGTTGATACTATTCTTTGTATTTTAGAACCAGTCATTAATTGATAGTCTTTTCTATGAAAAATGTTTTCGTATGTTGATTGGAATTGACATTGATTAGTAGATCTTTATGTTTGCAGTTAAAGATTTGGTGCTAGAACCTAAGCTCGAATTAAGAAAACTGTAGGAATTTTCATAAAACTGTAAGAATTTTTCTTCATAATACAGAAAACTGCTATATATGATGCAAAGTATGTATTTTTCTCCTAGTTTCATCTCTTCTTTTTTTCTACATATTGATTATTTTGTTGATGAGTATAAGTTCGATTTTGAAACTATTTGGAATAAATAAAGGATCTTCAAGAGAAGATAGAATTGGTTTCGATTGATCTGCAAAAATAGGCATGCTTGGTAAAAAAAGAAAGTTTACCCTGCAAACAAGGTAAATTATCATTGTTTAAAAAATCAATAGATAATTTTATACAAGGATTATACATGAATTATGGTGATTTTTAATGATTTATTCTTATAAGTCCTGCTTTGGAATATAATAATGAAGTGAAAGGATAGAGTCATGATTTGATCAAGTTTATTAATGAAAATTTTAAAGGTCCCAAGTTGCTTCCTGGTGTAAGAACAAAACTTCTAAATTCTTTATGATTTTTCTGCTCTGTCAACTTAGATTAAACATAATCTTATAATTATAATTAATTTTTCAAAACTAGTATGCCAACAAAGCCTATGACAATTACAATTTTCATCTACATGAATGTACTAGATGACATGGATGCTACAATTACAATTTTCATCCACATGAATGTACTAGATGACATGGATGCTACTGCTACTAATTTGTCATTCAAGTGTTTTGTAGTCATTAACTATATATGATTTGAATACTCATCTCATGATATTTGCTTCAATAATTTGTAGGATCCTGCTAAAAAGCAACTTGCAGATGAATCCTTCTCTTATTTTCAGCAGTGTTAATTTCTATGTTCAAACCTCTAAAGGAGATGTGTGTAAGGACGTTGGTGGGTGTTTTATCATTTTATGGATGTCTTTTAAATGTTGATTGAAAGTTTAGTAGTTACTGATTTCCGTTATATTGTTCCTTTCCATTTAAATGATGCATATGACAAATTGGAAATGTACCTTGCTAAGTTTGATGATGGACCATTTTTCCTTGGGCAGTTCAGTTTGGTACATATACACATATTTGTTTGTCCATTATGGCCTATTTAACCACCTGCAGTTGCATTTTTAAAGTACTTTTATAATTTTTTATAAATTACTTAATAATGATCTACCTAAGATCTGTTTTTCAATACTGGCACTCAAGTGCCTAATGATGTCATACCACTCCACCTCACTTTTTAAAGACATTAATTCCTAACTTCGCTTGTAATAACAGAGACTTGATCATGTTTATACTATCACTTTAAGTATCCATTGATGTGTAGAAATGCCTATAATCTTGGATCTTTTGTTGCCTGATACTGCAAGTTATGTACCATTGATATTCAATGATCTAAAAAACTCTACGTTAGTAAGTTTGATTCACTAGAATAATGTAATATGTTTTTAAAAGGGGTAGCTATGATGCATGCAATGAAGTTAGATTTAATACCTTTCAGAGATTACTGAGTGTATTTTTCAGGAGTCGTTGAATAGTTATTTAACATGTAATATTAATATGTGATGATTTTGGGCAGTCAAAGAAACTTTGGTTGAAAAGCATGTATTCATATTAAGTAAACCAGTTTACTGACTTGAGCACACATCAGGATCAACATAAGGTTTAACAAAATGTAAATAGAAGGGTTCAGATCATATATTAAACAATATACGGTATAACAGACTACCATCGATCTTACACTTATGAATAAATCTTCTGGAAATTAGTCGTTCCTACCTTTGCATTGTCTTTATGAACACGAAAGATATCATTGATGTACATAATCGTAAGTAATAAACTACTTCTAAGCATCAACAATAAACTGCTGCCACATGAGCAGCATACCATTTATGACAACCCAAAATTTTGGACTTTTGAAATTGAAATATTTAATTGATTTTAAATATTTGGAAGTTAGTTTGACTTGAATTTCAAATATCAAATTTTTTTGGGCAATTAAAATTTTTGAATTTAATTAATGGAAATTGGTTAAAGTGGTGAATCTTGGTTTTTATGCTGGTTAAAAATATTTTAAAGCCTTGGAAAATTTATATCGATAACACCGGAGATAATAGAACTTTTAGAAGTTAAATTAAAACTGTTTTGTTCATTTTGAAATTATATCATTTAAATAGATATTTAAAAATAGCCTTCCGAGGCATAGACTCGAAATTCGATGAAACCAATTCCATTAGATCCGAAATAGTATATTATTATTGGATTTCAATTTCCTTTAAAATTTGAAGTTGTCGTGTGGTCGTACGATGGGTAAACGCTCTGAAATCTATATTGAAAATTTAATATAATAGCTGGTCCAAAAAGCTATTTTCTCCATACGACCGAATTAGGATTCAGAACCATTTCTATTGTGTTCGGAATAGGGATATAACCTTATGAACGTCTGGTGGCATGCCTGGATAGGAGTTCAAAATTTTGAGTTGCAATTTCTGGACGATTTAAAATTTGAATTTAAATTTGATTTATATTTTTATATTTTAAATAATGCTTCATGATCGAATACGTTTCAGCAGTTAAAACACGTGTTCACTCAGAAGACACGTTTCTTACATCGTCAAAGACGCGTTCGTTAGAAAATAATAATAAAAGAAAAGACACTCGTGCCTAATGAAATAAAAAAACATCCCGTCCCTCTTCTTCATTTACAAACTGAAATCAAAAAAAAATATGGCGAACGAGACTAAGAAATCGATCGCGCCTCCTTCCCTCGAATTGAAACGGCAGTGATTCAACCGAAGCTCCGTGTCGTTAAGAGGCAAAGGGGGACGCTCACTCGCGTGTTGCTGATGGTCGACGTGGGCTCTGGGAGAAGGCGGCGTGGAGATCGTTGCTCGATTTCATCGACATTGCGATCGAGTGATTTCTATTCGAGCTTGAGGGATTTTGGAGGGCGTCATCGGGGGCGATCAAGGCAGTACAATTGAAGAGGGATGTCGAAGCTCGATCGATCTAGGGTTTGTGTTGGAGGTGCTGTGAATTGGATTCAAGGTCGAAGAGAATGATCGTGATGATTGGGAATGTTTTGGTGTTGTAAGGTATTGTAATTTCTGGTTTAATTTAAAATTATAAAAGGTATAATATATTTATGAACGTACATATATATCTATTTTAGTTTAGATAATATGCAAACAAATAGAAGGAAATTTATACAGAAAGGATTTTGTAAAAATAAAATAGAATAAGTATATATGTTAGATTTTGGAAATACAGGATTTTAAAATGTGACACTTCATATAAAAGTAGATTTTTGAAATCCATAAATTATTCATTTTTATACATGTAGTTCAAAGAAGAATACATATATATACATACATACACCAAATTTCATTTACTAGCTTATTTTTTAATAATATATGATAAAAATAGATTTGTTTAATAAAAATATTTTAATTGTTCTAGTTGCTAAAAATAATTTACTAAAAAGAAATTAGTTTAAAGTTCAAATTATTAGTTTAAAATGAAACCATTGATTAATTAAAATTATTAAAAGGAAATTTATTTATTAGATTATTTCGAATATTAATAAATTATATAAATATTTATACAAGGTCGGAAAATCGAGAAAACAAGGCGAGATGGAAATGGATTGCAAAACAAATCCAAGGTGATATCTTCTCACTCAATAGAAGTGATTTGTTAATTTATATAGTTAAATTTAAATTGTTGGATGTGCTTGGATGAATTTGATAATTTATCTGTTGGGTGGTGTGTGTGTGTGTGTGTGTGTGTGTGTGTGTGTATTGAAGTGATTGATTTTCCACATTATATAATGGATGAGACCCTATGCGTCCATCATAATAGCGGATGACCACATATACCATGATAACCCATCTTGAAGCGGGATTGGTATTTTTATATTGTGCTAACATCTGTGGATGTAGGGAAACAGGTTGGAGGGATCCAATTGGATTCCTCATAATTATTTAGATTGTTTTAATATTCTGTGACATGATTATTTGATAATCTTTGTTAGATTATATTGGTAATTGAAAATATTGGATACTATAGTTTGATCGAATATCCTTTGGGTATACTATGTTACCAAAAATATATAGATAAGATTTTTGAAGGAAAATAAAAGAGAGAATTTTTAAGTAAATTAATTATAGATAATTTGGATAAACTAAAGAATGAATTAGAAAAGGATAGAAGTTGATTTTTAAATTCTAATAAATAAATGTCCAAATATGGTAAAGGAGAAATTTGAATAAATGACAATAAATGAATTTTTAAACTTAAGTGATATTATGTAAAGGAATAAAAGATTATTTTTAAATTAGGGATTTAAATGGGTTAGGAAGAAATAAAAGAAGAACTTTGAAATAAAGTATGAGATTTGTATTTTCAGTTTAAATAAGATCTTAAATCATAATAAAGGAGTGAAATATGGAAATTTATGGATTTTAAGATAAATTTGGGTAAGTAAAGGAATTTATTTTAAAAAATGGAGTTAGACTTGAAAATCGATTTGGAAACTGATTAAGTGTTGAAACAGTGATTTAAAAGGAGAATGAGACTATGTAATTTATAAACTGGGTTTATAAAGTGAAATAAGATATCAGTGGATATTTGAAAATATAAATTCACGGAGGGAATTTATAAAGGAATGGGTAATATGTTTTAAAAATAAATAGTGGTTTATTTTTAAAGGTGTGAAAGGAAAGTGTATTTCTCTGAAAAGCCAAGTATGTTTTTCAAGCAGATTTTTAACTACTTAAAAGTTTTAAATTTGTTTTAAAACGAATGTTTTAAGAAATTATTATTTAAGTTGTTTAAAATTTTAAAAGTAAATATTTATTTAAATTAATTATAGTAGTAATTCAAATTTATTTGAAAGGTTTGACTTGTATTATTATGATTTTAAAGATAATTATTAATATTTATATTTTATAAAGTAGTTTCATTTTAAAGATAGTTTGGCTAAAGTTTTTATTTGAAAACTTGCATAGAGTTTCGTAACTTTATTTTTAAAAATTAGTTTTGGCTTAAGTTTTACTTAAGAAGTTATTTTAAGATTCCATAACTAGTATTTTAAAGAGTTTTTATTTTAAATGTTTTAAATAGTATTTATTTTAAAAAAATGTTTTAAAGTGTATATATATATATTTGGATAAAGTGATTTAAATTATTTTAAAAATCTAAAATATTACGGATTGGCGATTTTCGGTGGAAATAAAACAATTGGGTGGGAATTTTCTTCTGAAAAGAGAAAGGTGATTTGAAAACTATTTTTTTTCAAAGGGCTGAAGAGTGGAAATATATCTTGCAAAGATATTTCGAGATTAATAAATAATGTGGGAAATTATTTAATCTGATGATTGTTTGTGAATGTTATTTGATAGTTAAATAACCAACAATCAATATTGGCCAATGCGTTGATCGTTTCGAAGAGACCTGGATCATGATTAATTTTTCGAAAACCACTTCGATCCGGTTTGAATGTTTTCGTGAGGAAGACAAGAGCTTAGAGTCAAAGATGGAGCAGTAAATTGCAAGGGCTAATCGCTACTAATCCTGAGGGTGATTCCAAAATGGATGTAGTAGGAATAGTGCATTCGGTTCCGTTCGAATCTGGAACGGACTTGTATGGACGAATGCTTTCAAAACATCGTCAGGAGGACGGTGAGCGTTCAAAGTGTATGTGTGCTAAAAAGGTAACGCTAAACCTCGAGCCTCATCAACCGGGGATGCTAAAACAGGGGAGGTGCACACAAGGCTAAGTGGCTAGCAACCAATTAGGGTAAGGTCACCATTGTCAAGAGTCCTTTTTATTCGGCTGTGTGGGCGGTTGCTGATCCCAACCGCGGGGTGAACTTATTGGACTATCCAGTAAGGGGTAGCTCCGGCCTTGTGATGCAGGGGATCATGGTGCATCCTCGATACGGTGATCTAGACCACGTACTGTGATGGACGGTACCTCAGTAGCCCTGCCATTGTATAAAATCCAATCTCCAATAAGCGTCTGTACGGTTTTGGTTATGCCCAACTATTGCTGCAACATGAGATGCAAGCATTTCGGCTAGATTTTATTTTACTTTCTATAGACACTATTATAATATCGGACGAATTTTGATAAAAAAATATTTTTGTTATCATAAGGTAAAAACCGGCATGTTTATTTGTGACGTGGTCTTACGAGATACCTTTGATTTCAAAAGATTTTGAAAACTTTAACAATCCAATTGAGTGTGTTTTCTCACTCTGGTTTTCCAGACTGACTTGGGTGTTATTTAACTATAATGCTCAGGTCAGACCGAGTATTATAGAGTACGAATTCTGGATGGACTGCTATAGAGCTCAAGAGAAGAGCTGGATGGTGAGACATATCACACGTATTCGATAAATATTCCGCTGTGTATGATTAACTGTATTGCCAGATTTGTGAGGGCAGGTTATGATAACTGTCCAGTTGTGTACTATAAATTTTATTGTACTCTGATGATGTAACTTATAAACAGATATAGTTCTTTGTTTTAAAGATTTGTCATTTATCTATTACATATTGTTCCGCTGCGATGATAAGATTCTGATATTGTTTCTATTTCTTCTTCTACCTCCTTCTTCTTTAACCCTAATGGTTCGTATTTCCGTTCACTTTGAGTTGATATAATGAAGAATAGTGTCGACTAAAGGGTACGGATTTGCGAGTCGTTACACCATTGCTGCCACAGAAGCGGTATACCACTACAGCCAACGCAGCAGCGACCTGCCGACTGCATCAATTTCATCTTATAATTTATTTTTAAGTTCTTTGGGATGCTTTGAATTAATGGTAAATATCAGAAATAAGTTGATCAATTTTTGAAAGCCATTAAATGTTTTGAAAAAAATTTGTATGGTCTATCTCAATTTTAGTTAGTATGGCCTCTTTATTCTCTTTCAAAATGTGCATATAAAATATTTTTATGAGTTTTACTTTTGCATCATTGGTTTCAGATTATTCTATGTTCCGAATATATTAGTAAAATTCAAATTGACTCAAAGATTGGTCTAAAATAAAATGATAGTTAACAGAGAAAAATATATGTTCCGTATATAATTATATTTTATCTGAACATGGTGTAATATAATTATGTTTACAAACATAAATGCTCCACAGAGAAATAGTGGAACACCTATAAATCTTTCTATTTTCTTATCTCTCGCCTGAAATAGTGGCACCTATGAAGAAAAACTCTTAAGTTTCTAACAACTTTGATTGGTCTTAAGATTTTACTGGTCAATTTAAGTATAATATACCTTTTTGCCGTATTATTTGGCATAACTCCATTGTTTGGTCAAATGAGTTAATGTATTATTTTGTTCAATTAGTCACTACCTTTTTACTTTATTTTCTATTTAAATTTGATCAGTAACTTTATATTATAATTTTTCTTTCGCTTAGTGGAAGCATGCACACCGGATGCCATCTTAATCAAAATATTTTAAGTCAGTGGTTTGTGTAGTTGTTAAGGCTTCATATGGTTGATTCAGAGTAAGAAGAAGGATCACACTTTCAAAAAGATCAAGCGCCATGTGTTGTATGCAACTGAAGTTACTGCATTTGTTGAACCAAGAAAAATGAAGAAAATGACTGGTGTGAAGACAAAGAAGCTAATGCTGTGGCTGTTTGTCGTGGAGTTGTACTTTGAGAACCGAACGTCAGAGAAGCTGACTTTTACGACTGGAACGGAACTGTCTGACAGCTTTTGCTTTCGAGCTTGAAAAATGAGCTTTATTGTGTTCCTGACAGTTTACTGAGTATGTTATAATTGTTATGTCAATACATGTATTGTGTATGCAAATCTTTTCCTGCTAAGGATTACTATAGTCTTTATCATTTTTGTGTGGTTTTGATGCATATTTCCTTCTACTGGATATTATAACCTTGCAAATCCGACGATGTTGGGTTTTTTGTAATTTCATGGTGAATTGCATGTTTACTTGTAAATGGGCTTCGCATTCATATAATCTTTGGTATATGTTCATAAATAAATTATCAACCAAGCATCTGATTATAACTTTGAGACAGTTAAAGTTTGTGAGACTGGATTTGTTTTACTATCAAATGAGGTATTTTCAATCTGTATGTGGATCTTTAGCCGTTGTTGGCTTTGTTTGTAATGTAGTCGATGATAATAAAAAGCTTTCATCGTAGCACAAATCAAACAAAAAAAGGCTTCGTGCGGTGCTTGATTTTTGATATTATGTACAATTTTTTGTCATCTAATACGCATAGGATGTATCTAATTCCTCTAAAAAAAATTCTGGCATATTATTATCTTATGTTCGATGAAAACTTATCTTTAATAATAGTTGTAATAGCTTTGGTGTCACACTTTTTTGGTATCAACGTGAACTACCAAAAATGTCCCTCTATATATTATCTAATCTTAATTACTTAAAAATAGGATCTAATACTAAATTTATTTTACAAATTCAAACGACCATAAAAGTGGGATCTAATAACTAAACATAACTAAACATGCTTTAAAATTCAAAACGCTTCAAAAAATAAGATCTAAAATTAAACCTTATTTACAGATTCAAAATATTTCTTTACAAAATACCAATTGAAAATAAAAAATTATTTTTTTGACTGATTCAAACATATACAATTTATAAGAAAAATAATTCACGCGCGAAGCGCGTGCCATTGCACTTATCTTTCTTCTTTAATAATAGTTGTAATATCTTTGGTGTCACACTTTTTTATTATCAACGTGAACTACCAAAAATGCCCCTCTTCAAATATTATTAAATATTATTATTGCTTAAAAATAGGATCTAACGGTTAATTTTTTTTACCAGTTCAAAACGTACTTATCTCATTATCACTTAGAAATAGGATCTTACGAATAAACTTTTTTCAAAGTCATTTTTTACCAATTAATAACAGAATTAAAAATTTAAACCAATATAAAATTAGATCTATTCTTTAGTAATTAATAATAGAAATAAAAATTCAAACGCCCCTATAAGTAGGATCTAATAATTAAACATACTTTACAAATTCAAAACGCTTCTAAAATTAGGATATAAAATTAAACTTTCTTTAAAATTCTAAATGCTTATCTACAAATATACAAATCTTAGTATCACTTAAAATAAAAAATTATTTTTTTGACTGATTTAAATATATACAATTTATAAGAACAATAATTCACACGCGAAGCGCGTGCCATTACACTCGTTAATAATAGTTGTAATAGCTTTGGTGTCACACTTTTTTAATATCAACGTGAACTACCAAAAATACCCTTTTATATTATACAATCTTAATTACTTAAAAATAGGATCTAATACTAAATTTCTTTTACAAATTCAAATGCCCATAAAAGTAGGATCTAATAACTGAACATGCTTTAAAATTCAAAATGTTTCTAAATATAGGAACTAAAATTAAACATTCTTTACAGATTCAAAACACTTCTAAGAAATATCACTTTAAAATAAAAAATTATTTTTTTGACTGATTTAAACATATACAATTTATAAGAAAAACAATTCACGCGCGAAGCGCGTGTCATTACACTCGTTGTTAATATTTCTTTTAGAAATTATGCAACCAAACAGTCGGTTTTTTCAACATTATGCGGCTGTACTGGTATAATTAGCGTTCAAGTTTAAATTAACATTTAACATCAGAAATCTGTACGACACGTGTATGCATTCAGATCCTTCCGACGCTGAGCAACAAATCTTTCTCCCTATTTTGCCCTTTCCTCCTTCTGTTATTTTGTTTTACGTCCGTTAGCTCGAAGTCGAAAACATAGCTAAATCTGGACAAAACACACCATGCCGTTCGTTTTAGTCTGTCAGTCAGCCTTAACTAATTTACTAATTACAGCTTGATACAGCACAAGACAAAATTAGCCTAAAATAGACTCAACTCCTAAATCGTTACTTTCCTTAAAAATACAAATAAATAAAAACAAAAAAGAAAAGTACTGAATATAATAAACCTCTCCAAATCTCTCCTCTTCCTCCGTTGCTAATCCCAAATTTCTCCGAGCACCTCGAACATTTTCAAATTTTCAAATTCAACCCTCATTTATTTCCAAACTATCATGTCCGCGTCCTCCCCATTCGTGTTCTCCTTTCTCTTACTTTTCTCGATCCCTATTTTATTCTACATCGCTCCCCGAATTTTGCCGCCAAAAACCCTACCGCCTATTCCCGACCTCGATGAACTCGACGATCTCGCACTTTTCCGGCGAGCGACGCTCGCCTCTACCACTATTTCTCGCCGCCGCCAGCCACCTTCTCCATCTCCCTCCAAAATAGCCTTTCTTTTCCTCACGAACTCCGATTTGACCTTTGCGCCATTGTGGGAAAAGTTCTTTCAAGGGCACAAGAATCTTTTCAACGTTTATATCCATTTAGATCCAAGTTATAAGTTGACGGAACCGTTAACTGGTACTTTCAAGAATAGATTTATCCCTGCTAGAGCAACGCAGCGGGCGTCACCTACTCTGATTTCGGCTGCTAGGAGGCTTCTTGCTGCGGCATTGATTGATGATGCATCAAATGCTTATTTTGCTTTGATTAGTCAGACTTGCATTCCACTGCATTCCTTTAGATTTGTTTATAGGCAGATAGTAGGTTTTCGTAGAAAAAAGATGAGCTTTATTGAGATTCTTGACAATCAAGAACATTTGCGGAGCAGGTACATCGCAAGGGGAGACAATTTGATGCTACCAGAAGTTCCTTTTGAGAAATTCAAGGTTGGGTCGCAATTTTTTGTGCTCTCTAGAAAACATGCATTAGTGGTGGTTAGGGATAGGAAGTTGTGGAAGAAGTTCAAGATGCCATGTTTGACGTCAAGAAAGAATTCATGTTACCCAGAAGAACACTACTTCCCTACTTTGTTGTCTATGCAAGATTTGAAAGGGTGTTCGAGGTATACATTGACTAGAGTTAATTGGACAGATAGTGTGGGCGGGCATCCACATTTGTATACATCGGGTGAGATATCGGCTGATTTGATTAGGGAGTTGAGAAAGTCTAATGATTCGAGCTATTCATATCTTTTTGCAAGGAAGTTTGGGAATGGCACTTTGGAGCCCTTGCTTGAGATTGCGGATAGTGTGCTTTTTAAAGATTGAATGGATGAATGTAGATTCATATTTTAGTTTTAGCTTTTAACAATATGAGTCATGCTGGATGGTTGAAAGGATAAGAGGTATAGTTCCTTTGTAATCATTTAAAAAAGGGAGTTGTGTATGTAGTACTATGGAATGTAAGGAGTATTTAGGATGTTTGGTAATCAAAATTGTTCATAGTTTGTGTAGCTTTGTACATATGTAGCGACTTTCTTCTTATTGTCCTCGAATAAATGAGGATGGATACCCTAATTTTATGTTATTACTGTTCCATTTGCAAATGTTTCTAGAGTAAAAGAAAGTTAGAGCTGGCCAAAATAACATAACTATTAGCAGGACATATTCTTACCATCATTAATGAATGATTGTATGGACATGGTATTATTTGAACACTGTTCTATAGTCAGATTCTTATAGCATTTCATGGATTTGTTTCCTTTCTAGTAATTTGATTTTATATTAGAATTCTAATTGACAAAATGTTTACTGTTTACTTATCCATTTGATGACTGTTCTTTATCCATGTAGCTATGTTACCCATAAGGTGGTGGTTGACATATATATATATATATATATATATATATATATATATATATATATATATATAAAACCATAATATTAATATGTTTCAGCTTTTATGCTTGAGGTACTTCAAATAATCAATATTTTATCTGAAGCTTGAATGAATAGTACTGTGATTGCGTACGCCTATCTTGTTAACATGACTGCTAGTTCTGATGTCTGTATCCGTTCATGTGTTTTGCAGGATGAGGTTAACGATGCCATTCCGAGCTTTTCAATTACCTATGGTTCATGGTGAATGTTTAAAATAACCAGTCATTTATGTCATGATGAAAGGGAAGATTTGGACCACGAAAGCATCAACGTCATGATATGATTATTAAACCACAACGTACCATCAGATACAATGGTGTACTTGTAATTTCTTTCCCCTTTCATAGTCATATATGATATGAGCGCATTCTCAACCAAAGAAATGAGACCCCATACATACACACATACATACACAGACACACACAGATACGATAATACACTTTGTTATGGTTTTTGTGCACAGACCTAAGATAGACACCCAACACAGAGGTGCTTTCCTGGTAATAAGGTAGAGATATCTGGCTTTATAGAAGCCGGAAACGTTTAGATTCCTTTGAAAATCGATTACAGGCTTACAGCCATTGATTTGTGGGTTGACCCATTGATTTTTGGTCGACAGAGTTGAAAGTAGCTTTATTGACAGGGAGGGAGGTGGGATTACGAGTTTACATGGGCTAACTCAAGATCAAAGAGCAACTAAAAAGAGACTAAATTGTTTGGGTCAAACTTGAGAAAATCAAAATCAAATGTTGAACAGATACTCCAAATGAATAAAACAAAAGTTGAATAGAAGCAAACAAATCTATGCACGTAGGAGAAGAATTAAGTGTTGAATTTGAGTTTAAAATGAAAATATATCAACCATTTTAAGCTAAAACGGTGAATTAACTTAGTTGTTCTAGTAGGTCAGTTTTAAAGCGAGCGATAATGATGTTTGTAAATCTTGCTAGCCCAGGGTAAGATGTGAATAGACCTGTTCTTGTTTTTTGCTTAGTCGGTTTTTATGAAGTGGAATAAAGTAAGGATCTTATATTTTTAAATTCCGGACCCTCTCAATTCCTTTGTGCACCTAAATAAGGTGCACAAACTCCCTGTCGGGGCCCTTGGACGTCTGTGCTATACTGCACAAACCCTTGTTAGAAAAACTCTAATCGTGAAAAATAAGAATTAATCAAGATGAATGATTGGCTTGCTTTATTTGAAATATATGTAATTTTTATAAACCTTGTTGTTTCTGTTTTTTTTAAAAGAAAATAAAAGGAAAGGAAAGAAGTTGGTTATGGGTAGTAAATACCACAAGTTTATGATATCCAATTATTTGTCATCAACACTTTTCTTTATCATGTTTAAGACCGATGCTACTTTTTTGACTTTTGCTTACCCTCTTCGGCTTGCTTTTGCTTTATTCCACACCACTGTTGGTAGTTAGTCATGTGGGTGACACTATGATTTTCCATACCCGTCCTTTTGTTTATTCTACAACACACTTCTGCTATTTTAGTTATAATAGTGACACACTATGAACTACCAATAATTTACATTAGCTGTTAGCCGTTCTTTTATCTATTCTACATCACAATTTTCGCTATTTTAGTTCTGTTGGTGACGCATTATGATCTAACAATAATTATACATCAGCTATCACACATTCTTAATCATTCGTTGTCCATATATTGAGTAATAAGCATGGTTTGCATCTATGAATATATATTTGTTTTCCGGTCATTTAGGCCCCGTTTGGTTTGTTGTTTTTAGTTTTGTATTTTGATCTAAAAAAAATGTGCACGTTGTATATATTGTTGGAAAACAGATAATTTTGAAAAATGAAATTAACGTGTAAAATAGAAAACAAGTTTATTTTGTTTTTCATATTTTGAAAGATAACAGAAGCACGGAGAATAATCCAACTCCTTCATTATCCGTTGGTCGTCGGAGCGGTTAAAAATTATAAATCTCTTATCTTGTTTCTTAGCATATTGCAGTGAAAGTTGAAAATATAAAACCCAAAACGAAACCAAATTGGACCTTAAATTTTGGAAAATTTTTGGATACAAATTGATGACGCAATATATTTCGTCCATTAGATATTACGAAGATTTTGGATTTGCTAAAGATCCGTCGCTTGTATCTTATTGTGTCATCAATTGCATTTAGATTTGTGCTCCGATAGCCGCTCTCTTTATGTTTTATACGACAGTAGTTTTAAGTAGATTCAAAAAGCACGTGCGAAAAATTTAGCACTATACTTTTCGTACTTCCATTTTTCGTTTCTAACTTAAGCTTTTTAGTCAGCTATGATTGAATTAAAAAAAAAAATTATGGCCCGTTTAGTTTCATTTTGTAATTTGAGTTTTGTGTTTCCAACTTGCACTAAGAAATAGAAAAAATTAAGAGAAAAGGATTTATAATTCTTAGTCATTGCGACGACCAACGGACAACGAAGGAGTTGGATTGTTCTCCATGCTTTTGTTATCTTTCAAAACACGAAAAACAAAATAAACTTGTTTTCTATTTTACATGTTAGTTTCATTTTTCAAAATTGTTTGTTTTGTAACAATACATACAACGGACGCGCTTTTGTATAGACGAAAATACAACTAAAAACGACAAGCCAAACGTGGCTTTAATCTTGGTGAATTTTTTTGGCTGTAGCATAACCACATTGTTGTGAGATGTAGTGTTATAATTTTAATTGATGTTTTACATAATAGGCCTTTTCCCTAAGGAAATATGTCCAAAGTGGTTAAACTCGGAACAGGAGTAAGTTCTCATGTTGTTACATTACTGTTGTCTTTTTTTTTTCTTTTTTTTTCAACCTTTTTTTCTCCTACAGATTTTTGCTTTTTAAGCAAATTCTGATATTTGCTAGTTCATAAGAGAGTGGGGTATTGGCTGATATTTTTGTTTTGATTAATATTTTCTCAGATTGAAAAATTTATGGTTCTCATGTTGTATAATTTATGGTTGATTGCACCTGGATACGGTTGATATGTCGGTATCAAAACTATCTTTTTCAGCCTTCACATCCCCTTTATATAGGCATCTACTGGGTTTTCAATCTTCATATATTTTTTTTCAGAAGAATGAGGGAGATTAGCTAATATCGACACTTCCTAACTTTCGAATTTGTTTTGAAAGCATTTATGGGCTTTACCCCCCTTCAAAGAGTGAAAAGAACTAAATGGAAACTATTAATTTTAATTATATGTTATGCATAGAACTCTTCCTACTGTGGAGATGTGCATGCATGCTAGTTTATACTGGTCTTAAATTATCCATATGTTCCTCGACTTTATTTTGAGATAGTGAATGATCCTCTTTTGAGCAAAGCACTCGTGTATGTTCCATAACGTTCGTTTATCATATGGGGTTACTTTTAGTAACATTAACATTATTTAGTAAAATCTTAACATTTTACATATTTCAACAGCTTTTTCATTTTAAGTTCCTGTAGTACTGTTCAGAGTGCTTTTCTATATTCAAGTTTTGCAATAAAACCACAAAATTCATGCAATAAATTCTTATTGACTTTCCTTGAAAAGTTAAGTCATGTGTTTTAATGTTTTTTTTATAAACCCTGATTTTCCTGAAGAGAAACTGATGTGAAATTTTCCCTTCTTTACAACATGATGTTCTAGAACTTTGTCAACATGTTGTTCTCAATCTTTCTGGGTTTGTTCTGTGACGTTTATATTACAATTTTTGAAAGAATGACTTTATATCTGTGTGTACTATTCAATTATCGAAGATGTTTTTATCCTTATTAATCATATGCAAGCATTCTGTTTCATATGTTTGTATAAATTGGAAAACATAAATGCTGCAGCTGCATGGTGGTAAAATGGTTATTGCTTCTTGTAGTATTTGATCATTGTTGTTGCCCTGTCCATGTACATTGTGTATGTTTCTTGAAAATGTTAGTTTGGACCAAATTACACTGGAAGTTTATATGGATATTTCATATGTATATTTTTATTGAAAGAGATGTGTGTATTACAAATTAAATCTTGTTGGAACTAATTTATTGTATGATATATGACACTGAGCGGGTTTCAATTGGATGTCTGAACTGATAGTTAGCTGAACAGATGCTGCTTATTTGTATATGTATCAAATAAGATTCTCTGAAAGGGAAATCAAATATTAGGTGGAATTGATTTTATTGCCAAACATAGTTAGTGACTATGACATACTGTAAAAATTATCTGCCATGCACGTGATATCGTGGTAGTACTATCTAAGCATCAATTGTATGAGTTTTAGTTCAACCCTAGTCCGAATCCACTCTACAAATCTGGGTTTGAGTTTTTGACTCTAATCACCGAAGCCCCGAAGCCCGATCCAGACCCTATCCGATTACTATTAGGGTTGGTAGGCTCGATTCAGTTACTATTAGGGTCAGGTGCAGTTTGAGCAAAACCCAATCCGGTTTGACTCAAATTCGGTTATTAGTTTTCCGTAGTTTCTAATTATGAGTGTATATGTTATTTTTTTACCATTTTGTTTCTTTGCATTTGGATGTTTTTGCATATTATTATTGTGATAATATTGTGAACGTGGTTACATTAACATCCAATTTGTATGTTAACAATTATTTATCTATAATTTTTCTAAAAATTATATAGTTTTAACATAAATGTTATGAATTTAATATATGAGTATTACTCGACGGCCTTGAAAAATCCGATGGATTTGATTCGAGTATTGGTTTTGAAATACTCAGTGGATTTGGATCGGACACGAGTTTTGATTATTATAAACGGATTCGAATTCGGATTTTAAGACTGAACATGACCGTTGACGGGCCTAATCCTGAGTGTTGGTGAGGATCTATTGCCCTACTACGTACTTGCACTGGAAAAGTTTTGGGTGCATTTTCATTTTCATTTTTTTAGTTTAAAAAAGGTAAAACAACAAGTATAAATTTTCAAGTGCATAGATTTTGAAATTGACGTTAAGGTTTTAATACATTTGACTAAAGATAAATAATGTATAAATTGAAGTTCAAATATCACTCGAGAACTGGCGTAAATATCTAAAATTGGAAGTGTAATATTAATGAATCAATATATTTTTATGCATTTAAAGTATTTATAGCACATATTTATCAAAAATAAGTATATGATACTAACAAAGTGATAAATAAAATATTCATTTAACTACCAAAAAAATATTAAGTAAAAATAAGACCTGAAACGTTACAAATTACAATGTCATTTTAATTATTATGTAATTTTTTAATTCGTTGTTTTATACCTCAATAATTTTAATTTATAATAAAAGTTTCAAGAAGTATTTAAGATTTACTTCTAAAAGATGAAAAAATACGATGAAAAATATTTCTAATCAAAGTATGATACGATTGATGTCTATTGATTAACATAAAAAAATTAAGTAAGACATTTCTAAAGTAATTAAGTTTTAATTTATTAATTTTGTAAAATTAATTATTTTAATTAAGATGAAATGTTATTTTTATTAACCTTAATCTTTTGATTAATATGTTAATGATAATTAATTATAAAGTTTATTAAGTAAAGATTTTTATAATAATTAAATAATTAATTAAGATAAATGATTTATAATAACTTAATTAATTAAAGGTTAATTAAATATATAATTAAGGTTAATTAATTATTAACTTAAGTTAATTAATTTATAATTAACGATTAATTAATTTAGGTAACTAATTAAGGAATAATTAATTAATAGTTAAGGATTTAAATTATTAAAATTTAAGGAATAATTAATTAATGAAGGTAATTAAGGTTTAATTAATTAATAATTAAGGATTTAGTTAATTAATAATTAAGAATTAATTAATAAATAAATAAGGATTAATTAATTTAAAATTAAGAATAATTAATCATCAATTAAGGATAATTAATAAAAATAATTATGTGATTAATTTATTATAATTACACGATTAGTTCATCTTAATTGTAGATGATTGATTTTTATTTAATGTTTTGTGTTGATTGATATCTCCGATATGTGATTGTGATGCTATGTGATATGAATTGCTTTGTGCTAAGCTATGATATCCGTGATATGTTTTCTATGTGGATGTGAAAAATCCCTGTCCGTAAAACTGCATTTGAATTTCGATGTGACTAGGAGTCGGATTTCAGTTGGATATCCAAAACCCATATCAAACCTCAATGGTGAATCTTTGTGAATGATATATCAACGTGTTTTAAATTAAGCGCTCACTATTCGGTTTAGCCGGGAGAGGACTTTGTGTCATATAACCCATTCTGAATAGTGATACGACGAAATTGATAGCATTTGAAGACGGTGGTGAAGACCGGGTGTCTTCGAGAACGATAGGATAACCTGCCGAATGACTCTGCACTGTGTTGCTCCGGTATAGAGATCTCCATATGTGATGGGGAGTTTGATCGAGATTGTGGATACCCGATTGCAAGGGCTTCTTCCTTATTGGACGAAGTGCCTTCAGTTTCGTTCGAACCTGAAACGGACTTGTATGGTTGTATGTCTAACATTACACTTTGAGATATAAAGTTGATCTCTATCAAATACATTTCTGTTTGGTGGCAGAGAATTTATTCTCTTAGCTTAACACCCTTCTCTGAGACGTACAAGCTCAGAGGTTATGTAGTTGATAATTATCAGTGATATACCCCAATTTGGTAGTGTGGCATGCCGAGTGTTGCTGTGTGTTGCTGATCATTTGTTGATCAAAGCATGGCTTTTGTGTAAAGCGTAGCTTTGTGGACGAGACCTCCTCGGACCTCACACCCTGGAAATGATCGAAAAAGGAAAGATGCGGCAAGGTTATGAGGGTCGCGCCCTTTAGAGTATGTCTATTTCCTTCTGGAAAAAGGTGGTACCATGGTATGGAGCTCAGATATTTAACCTATGTGGTTGCTACAAATTTATTACTTTGTGGTTATTGCTTTGTGGTTGAGGGCCCTCGGATAAAGGTCGCTAACGACCAGGGGATAGCATACTCGTGTAGTAGTTACCTAGTTACAGAGATAACCCGGCCGTGTGTTGGCAGAGAGCTGGTTAAGTTCTCGGGGCGTCCCTCCAGAGGCGTACCCATATGGCATAGGAAGTACCCATGTGGCTAGCCTGACCATTTGTTGGAAATCCAAAGAAACAATACGAGCCTTGTACGGTTTTAGTTGTATAACCTGCCATGCAGTGTGGTGGTAACCTGCCATAAAACATGGTAGCTATAGTAGGCATACGTTGAAATGTGGTATGCTGGTTAAGATTAATATTATACTTTCGAAAATGTTTTCACACTATGCACTAATAATAATATCAAAAGATTTTTCTCGTATCAAGCATGTTTGACTATCATAAGAAGAAATCTCCTCCAATTGTGCGATTGCATTGTGTGTGTGCAGGGAGGTCTTATGGTAGTTTCATTTTCCAAAAAGCATATCAGATTTCTTTTATAAACTATTTTTATACAAACAACTGTTTTTGTTTACTCATACCAGTCCCATGATTGACCCGGAGTTTATTGTTCCCTTCCTAAATTCTGGGTGTCCATAATTTCCACACGGGCAGCCTAGAAGCAGGTTATCCATGTTTTGGAGCTAGCTTGGATCTAGAAGTCTTTTAGAATTATCGAATTTTGGAAGCTTTGAAGTTTGGAGGGTGGTGCTTGGTTGGGATTCTCGCTCTTTCTTTTTGAAGACTCTGTGTTTCCGCTTTGGTGTTATCGTTTGTTGTTGTATCATGTATAAATGAATCTCTTATGATGGTGGTTATATGTTGTAATCTGATGTTGTATCTGTGGTGTTGATTAATGAAATCATCTTTCGTTCCGCTGTTTATATTCATCTATTGTTGTTATAAGCTCCATCCGAATTGGAGTTCGACGTTTGAATCTCCGACAGTCGAATACAAGTGAGGTATTTGATGTCGATTTTCCAACGATGGATTTCGGATCGTGACAAGTGGTATCAGAGTTAAAGTTGAGTAAGAACTTTAGCTACGGAGTATAACACATTAGGTGCTCATTAGAGATAGGGCGAAGTATATCCTAGATTGAGTATAAACCGAGAGACCGAAACCCTAAAATTTCTTGGTCTATTTCTTTAAACTGTTGATATTCTCTAAGATATCTCGTCCGTATAGTCTAAATCAATTTTCTTACTATTTACAGATGTAAGAATGAGCGAGCGAAGAGGAAGAGCTAGGGGACGGGGAAATACGACCACAACTGGTCAAGTCCCTACAACAGCAGAAGCAGCTGTACCTACTCAACCTCAGCCGAATCTGGCCGATCTATATAAAAGCTTCTCGAGACTTGGTGGTAAGCCGTTCGCTGGCAAGGAATCTATTGTAGAAGCCCAAGCCCGGATCAGATCATGTGAAAGAATTTTAAAAGGTTAAAGTTGGAAGACGATCAAATGCGACTAATAGCTTCTTGGCAACTCCAAGAAGAAGCCCTAGCTTGGTGGGAGACAGATACAATGGATGCGCCGGAAGAAGAATTCACTTGGGAGCGATTGAAGGAAGTGTTTGAGAAATGCTATATGCCGTCGGCTGGTATCTCCCGAATGTATCAGGAATTTATGGACTTGAAGCAGGGGAGTTTATCATTTGAGGAGTACTTAAGCAAATTCAACGAATTATCCCGTTTCAGTCCGGGGCTGGTAAACATACCTCTGAAGAAACATGAAAGGTTTATTCGTGGAATGGATAAGAAATTCCATGAAAGAATGACTGCTCATGTTAAAGAATTTTTTTCTAATCTGATCGATATAGGGTATAGATATGCTACCCTGGATATGCAGGAAGCCCCGGAGGAGAAAGGAAATACGAGCAATCCAAATTGGAAAAAAAAGAAAGTTCGGAGGCAAAAAAGCATATCAAGGTAAGGAGAAGAAGAATAATCAGAGGATAAGGAAAAAGGCGTTACTTGTTTTAATTGTTTGGAAAAGGGCCATTACTCGAGCAGATGTATGAAGCCTAAGAAATAAGGAAATCAATCTGTACAAACAAGACCCAGGAAATGCTATTACTGTTAGAAACAGGGACACAAAGTTAAATATTGCCCAACAATGAAGCAAGCTCAGATAGCAAAGGTGCACACAGTCAAAGATAAACCTTCAACCCCTAAAGCAGATAAAGGGAAAGGAGTTTTAGAAGGTAACCTTACTATTTATGATAGAATTGTTAGAGTTTTGTTTGACACAGGAGCCACCCATTGTTTTATCACCCAACAAACTGTAAATGAATTAAAACTTGAACCTGAATATGTTGACGAACCTATTTGCGTAAAGAATCCAGTTGGTGGCCCTGCGAACCTTTATCTATGATGTAGAGACGTTCCTATCTCGTATTCTTGTCACCAATTCCCTATCAGTCTCTTTGTACTCGATTTTAATAAATTTGAAATCTTACTCGGAATGGATTGGCTATCGAAATACGAAGCTAAATTAGATTGTAACAATCGAACAATTTCGATCAGAACCACATTTGGAAATTTTATTGAAATCTTTTGTGAAGATCCGAGTTCTAAGAGAGATAAACTGATGTATACTTTGGGATATCCCAAACCTAGTCTGGAGTCCATACCTATAGTCTGGGAATTTCCAGACGTGTTCGAAGAAGTAAAATCCTTACCTCCACATTAAGAAATTGAATTCAGAATTGACTTAGTACCCAATGCTCGTCCCGTCGTTCATGCAAGTCGCGGGATGGCACCCAGGGAAAGGATAGAATTAGTCAAGCAAACCCGAGATTTGTTAGAGAAAGGATTAATACGTCCTAGTGTTTCTAATTGGGGTTTGGCTGTGGTGTTCGTAGCCAAATCTGATGGATCTTTGAGATTGTGTGTAGACTACCGTGATCTTAATAAACTAACTCTCAAGAACAAGTTTCCTTTACCCAGGATCGACGATATGTTTGATCTGCTGCACGGAGCTTGATTTTTTTCAAAGATGGATCTAGCTCAGGGATTCCATCAGCTACGAATTGCTGAAGACTGTGTTCATTTAACTGCTTTCAGGGGTCCCGACACATTATACGAATGGTTAATCATGCCTTTTGGACTAACCAATGCTCCCGCATACTTCGTAGACTTAGTGACCTACGTATTCCGAGAAGTGTAAAATAAATTTGTTATGGTATTTATTGATGATATTTTAATTTATTCCAAAACCGAAGAGGAGCATGCTAAGCATCTAAGGATTGTTTTGGAGATACTAAGGAAGAACATTCTATTTGACAAATGTCTAAGTGTCATTTTTGGGTCAAGGAGGTCAGATTTCTCTGGCACATTGTTAATGAAGAAGGGATTTCTGTTGATCTAGCTAAAGTTTCCGCTATTCTAGACTGGAAGCGACCCACAACTCCGAAAGAGGTTCGAAGTTTTCTGGGTTTAGCGGGATATTACCGGAAGTTTATGCAGGATTTTCTAAGATAGCTAGTCCACCGACTAAGCTAACAATGAAGAATTCCAAGTTTGATTGGACTCCGAAATGCGATGAAGCGTTACAGGAGTTGAAGAGGAGATTGGCTGCTGCTCCTGTTCTCACTATCATTAATGGGAATCAAGGCTTATCTGTTTATACAGATGCCTGTGGTGATAGTGTGGGTGCAGTGCTAATGCAAAATGGGAAAGTGATTGCCTACGCGAGTAGACAATTACGCCCACATGAGAAAAACTACCCAACCCATGATCTGGAGCTCTTGGCTATTATTTTCGCTTTAAAAATCTAGCAACATTATCTCCTGGGTAAGAATTTCTTTCAGCTTTCCTAAAGAATTTAAAAGTTAACTTAACTTAATATATACTTAATAAACCCTCTTTCTTTTAGGTGAAAAATTTGAATTATTCACCGACCATAAATATCTAAAGTATCTCTTCACCCAGAAAGATCTAAATCTGAGGCAACAACGCTGGTTAGAATTTCTAGCGTCTTATGACCTGGATATTCAGTATACACTCGGAAAGGCCAACGTGGTTGTCGATGCTTTGAGTAGGAGACATGTTGTTCTTTCATATCTTGTTGTCACTCCTACTTTCCTTGAAAAGATCGCCAGCAAGCAGAAAGAAGACCAGTTTCTTCGAGGAATTTGTAAAAGAATACGTCAAGGTGAGGATTCTAGTTTTGGAATCGATAATAATGGAGTTACAAGGTTGAAAGGCAGGATGTGTGTTCCAGATATCCCGGATCTGAAACGGGAAGTTTTGGACGAGTGCCATAAATCCAAACTTTGTATCCATCCAGGAGTTAATAAAATGTATCGAGATATCAAAAGAACTTTCTGGTGGAAAACAATGAAGATGGATATATCTATATATGTGGGTCGTTATGCTACCTGGCAACAAATCAAAAGTGATCAAAGAAAATGGCGGGTTTACTTCAGCCGCTGGAAGTACCTAAGTGGAAATGGGATCAAGTATCGATGGATTTCATCGACGGGTTGCCATGAACTAAGAAAGGAAATGAAGCAATTTGGGTTATAGTGGATCGTCTGACTAAAACCACTCACTTCATCCCAGTGCAATCCACCCGGACAGCAGCAAGCTTAACAGAGCTGTACATAAAAGAGATTGTTCATCTCCATGGTATACCCAACAGTATAGTGAGTGATCGTGATCTGATTTTCACTAGTAGATTTTGGGAGGCATTTCAAGCCGCATTGGGAGCCAAACTGAATTTCAATACTGCTTATGACCTGCAGTCTGATGGGCAGATGGAAAGGATAAATCGAATTTTAGAAGACCTTTTGCGAGCTTGTATTCTCGACTTTGGTGGTTCTTGGGAGGACCATTGCATCTGGTTGAGTTCTCATATAACAATAGCTACCAGGCCAACATCGAAATGGCTCCTTTCGAAGCTTTATATGGTCGTCCGTGTCGATCATCTGCATGTTGGATTGAGTTAGGTGATAGACTTGTCCTTACACCAGATATGATTAAAGAAGCCACAGAAAAAGTTGATTTTATTTGAAAGAAATTGATAGCTGCTCAAAGTCGTCAGAAGAGTTATTACGACCACAGGAGAAGAGCTTTAGAATTTCAAGTTGGAGATTCTGTATTCCTAAAAGTGTCTCCAATGCGTGTTGTGTTGAGATTTGGGAAGACTGGTAAGCTGGCACCATGGTATATTGGTCCTTTTCCTGTACTGAAGAGGATTGGTCCTCTGGCATTTCGAGTGAAGCTGCCCAGCTGGTTATCTGGCATACACAATGTGTTTCATGTTTCTCACCTTCGTAAATATATGCACGATCCAGATAGTATCATTGAAGAAGCTGCTCAGCAGGATTTGGAGATCACACCAAATCTGGCAGTAAAAAGAGACCCGTTGAAAATAATTGATCGTGATGAAAAGAAATTGAGGAATAAAGTTGTGGAACTGGTCAAAGTGCAATGGAGCGGTGATCCAAACAAATGTACTTGGGAAAAAGAGGATAGCATGTAGAAGTCCTATCCCAATTGTAGAGTGGATATTCCAAATTAATCTAGCAAGCCATTTCTCTATCTTTTTCTGTATTCATATATTCTTTGTTTGTTTCTCTCTCTTTCAAATTTCAAGGACGAAATTTTATTAAGGGGGGTAAATCTGTAACATCCCCAATTTTTTCAATTTAAAAAAATTAGTAATTAATTTGTATTTCTGGAATTTAATTTGAAATTTTCAAGACAAATAGAAGTAATATTGATTTATACATATATAAATGGATTGTAATTCAAATTTGAATCTGAATTTGAACTTGAACTTGAATTTAAAAATTTAAATAAATGCCTTAGTAAAATAATTTGGATTTTTAAAATAATATACTTATATGATTTTTATTAAGGTATAATTGGTTTTGAATTATTTTCTTTAAAATTTTATCAATATTAGTATAAGGAAATGTATTAAATAATGATATAAAAATATATATTAAAACACACACACACATATATATATATATATAAACCAAAGATAATAATGATAATTATATATATACATATATATATCATTTTTCTCATGCAAAGGACACATGTAAAGTTAGTAACATATTAATTAACAAGTGTTCAATTATTAACACACAATATTAACAAGTGTAATAATTCAAGTGAAAATTTTAACAAGTGTCATATTTCTTATTTTTAGTTTTCTTTTATTTTTTTTAAAAGATAATAAAAGTAAGATATATAAACCTTTACATTTCCTTCTTCTCGTTTCTTTTAATCCTCATTTTCAAACTACACAATCTGAAAGAAAAAAAACAGAACAAAGAAAATCAAAGTAAGGCAAACTCTTCAAAAAATTCAAATACAACCTCAAAGATCTTTAACTCAATAAAGAAATCAAGCTTTTAAGATCAGGCAACAACAGATCAGAATCATCTCAGATTTTTGAATTCCAGCCTTCAAGTTTTCAAACCCATGCTTCTTTTCTACTTTCATAAAAACAATCTATAAGTAAATCCTTTTAAGAATTTGAATTTGAATTTGTTGTTAAGAAATCAAGCAAGTCAATCCATCAGAAGCTAAGTAAAATTTACATCCTAGTTGCAGATAAAAAAAAGAAAATCCAAGATCAAATTTAAAATAGCTTTCCAGATTTCAAAAAAAAAATCAAACTTCCAGGTTTCTTCTCCTCTGTTCTTCAAGACCTGGTGAGTAAACTTTTGAAGCTCTGAAATTTTGAACTCTTGTCTGAATTCATGCTTGAGTAAGATTAAAATTTTATTTGAATAGGTACAGATATGTGAATGGGTGTATATATTCTCTGTGCATGTTAATATACAGGGATATTCATCCCTGTTTCTTGTTTCCAGGTTCCCAAAACCTGTTCAAAATTAGATCTCTCCCTTCTTGTTTCTTGTTAGGCTTTAGAATTCAAACAAAGTTTGTTTGTTTAAACATGATTTAAGCTTTAAAAATAAATTTAAGCAAAATATATCAAAACTTCTTCTGTGAAATTTGAAAATACAAGCAAGCTTTAAATATTTGAAAACTTAATTATCATAATTTCTGATTTCAAGCATATCAATCGAAATGTTTTTAAAATTGATGATTATTAAAAGCAAAATCATAAATTTTAATGAAATATCCTCTGAGAAAATCAAGGATGAACGTAATCACGTTTTTGACAATGTTCTGGTGATCGGCGAACTATTGGGTGTCAGGTTTGCTTCTAGAGGTGCTTGGGTGGTCGTCGAACTCGAGAAAAATGCGAGACGAATTTATAAATCATCGTGGTGATCTAATTATGACGATCTAGGGTTTAAAACCCGTACTTAATCGAGGTCGGGTTTTGAGCTGCTGTCGCCTCGTCGTCGCATCAGAGCCGTTCGCACCAGTGGCGACCAAAACTAGGGAAGTAAGTGTAGCGCTGGCCAGAATTTGGTGATCTCTGATGGTCGGAGGAGGGAGAACGAGGTGTTCTTGGTGATCGAAGTTTCGTTCCAGTTGATGATGAGTAACAAAAATTTTAGTTTGTCGACGTTGTGAACTTCTGGGTGGTCTGGTGGATAGGGAAGGTCATCGCCGACTCTTCGATCATCGCAACATCGATTGGAGTTCGCCAGAGCCTTTGTGCATGTGCACCGTGCATCTGGTGGTGTCAGTATTATGTGGTTTGGGAAGAAGGTTTAACTCGAAGTTGTATTCAGGATTTAAGGAAGCTGGCTCGAAGCTGGGATCGAGTGGATTTAACCTATACATCGAGTTTCTTTCTAAAACTTGAACAAAATTTTAAAAATTGAAAGCTCTCGGGTTGTTTTGGGAAAACTCGAAGCAAGAGGTGTGTTTGTTCGGGTGAGACTCGAAGTAGGCCTCGGGTCGTCATATAAAGCAGTTTTCATGACTTTAAAACAAAATTCAAATTTTTAAAACATTTTAATCTATGTTTTAAATAATGGTTTTAATTTTAATATTGGGTTAATAAAAAATTTAAGTAAGATATTTCTAAAGTAATTAAGTTTTAATTTATTAATTTTGTAAAATTAATTATTTTAATTAAGATGAAATGTTATTTTTATTAAGCTTAATCTTTTGAATTAATGTGTTAATGATAATTAATTATAAAGTTTATTAAGTAAAGAGTTTTATAATGATTAAATAATTAATTAAGATAAATGATTTATAACCACTTAATTAATTAAAGGTTAATTAAATATATAATTAAGGTTAATTAATTGTTTACTTAATTTAATTAATTTATAATTAAAGATTAATTAATTAAGGTAATTAATTAATTAATAATTAAGGATTTAATTAATTAAAAATTAAGGAATAATTAATTAATGAAGGTATTTAAGATTTAATTAATAATTATGGATTTAATTAATTAAGAATTAATTAATAAATAATTAAGGATTAATTAATTTAAAATTAAGAATAATTAATCATCAATTAAGGATAACTAATGAAAATAATTATGTGATTAATTTATTATAGTCACACGATTAATTCATCTTAATTGTAGATGATTGATTTTTATTGAATGTTTTGTGTTGATTGATATCTCTGATAGGTAATTGTGATGCTATGTGATATGAATTGCTTTGTGTCGAGCTGTAATATCTATGATATGTTTTCAGTGTGAATGTGAAAAATCCTGGTCCCGTAAAACGACATTTGAAATTCGATGCGACAGGGAGTCGGATTCCATTTGGATATCCGAAACCCACATCGAACCTTAATGGTGAATCTTTGTGAATGATATCCATGTGTTTTAAATTAAGCACTCACTATTCGGTTTAGCCGGGAGAGGACTTTGTGTCATATAACCCATTCCGAATAGTGATATGACGAAATGGATAACATTTGAAGACGGTGGCGAAGACCGGGTGACTTCGAGAACGATAGGATAACCTATCAAATAACTCTGCACTGAGTTGCTCCGGTATAGAGATCTCCATATGTAATGCGGAGTCCGATCGGGATTGTGGGTACATAGATTGCAAGGGCTTCTTCCTTTATTGGACGAAGTGCCATCGGTTCCATTCGAACCCAGAACGGACTTGTATGGTCGTATGTCTGACATTACATTTAGAGATATAAAGCTGATCTCTATCAAATACATTTCTGTTTGGTGGCGGGGAATTTATTCTCTTAGCTTAACACCCTTCTCTGAGACGAACGAGCTAAGAGGTTATGTAGTTGATAATTATCAGTGATATACTCCCAATTTGATAGTGTGGCATGCTTAGTGCTGTTGTGTGTTGCTGATCATTTGTTGATCAAAGCATGGCTTTTGTGTAAAACGTAGCTTTGTGGACGAGACCTCGTCGGATCTCACACCCCGGAAATGGTCGAAACAGGAAAGATGCGGCTAGGTTATGAGGGTCGTGCCCTTTAGGGTATGTCTATTTCCTTCTGGAAAAAGCTGGTATCATGGTATGGAGCCCGAATATTTAACCTATGTGGTTGTTGCAAATTTATTACTTTGTGGTTGTTGCTTCGTGGTTGAGGGCCCTCGGATAAAGGTCGCTAATAACCGGTGGATAGCATACTCGTGTAGTAGTTACCTAGTTACAGAGGTAACCTGGCCTTGTGTTGACAGAGAGCTGGTTATGTTCTCGGGGCATCCCTCCAGAGGCGTACCCATGTGGCGTAGGAAGTTTCTTAGCCTGACCATTTGTTAGAAATCCAAAGAAACAATACGAGCACTGTACGGTTTTAGTTGTATAACCTGCAATGCAGCGTGGCGGTAACCGACCATAAAACGTGGTTGTTATAGTAGGCATACGATGGAATGTGGTATGCTGGCTAAGATTAATATTATACTTTTGAAAATGTTTTCACACTATGCACTAATAATAATATCAAAAGAGTTTTCTCGTATCAAGCATGTTTGACTATCATAAGAAGAAATTTCCTCCAATTGTGCGATTGCATTGTGTGTGTACGGGGAGGTCTTATGGTAGTTTCATTTTCCAAATAGCATATCGGATTTTTTTTATAAACTATTTTTATACAAACAACTATTTTTGTTTACTCATACCAGCCCCATAACTGACCCAGAGTTTATTGTTCCCTTCCTAAACTCTGGGTGCCCACAATTTCCACTCGGACAGCCTAGAAGCAGGTTATCCGTGTTTTGAAGCTAGCTTGGATCTAGAAGTCTTTTGGAATTATCGAATTTTGGAAGCTTTGAAGTTTGGAGGGTGGTGCTTGGTTGGGATACTCGCTCTTTCTTTTTGAAGACTCTGTGGTTCCGCTTTGGTGTTATTGTTTGTTGTTGTATCATGTATAAATGAATCTCTTATGATGGTGGTTATATGTTGTAATTTGATGTTGTATCCGTGGTGTTGATTAATGAAACCATCTTTTGTTCTTCTATTTATATTCATCTAATGTTTTTATAAGCTCCATCTGAACTGGAGTTCGACGTTTGAATCTCCGGCAGTTGCATACAAGTGAGGTATTTGATGTCGATTTTCGAACGCTGGATTTCAGGTCGTGACATTAAAACTCAGATTGGGATGCGAAGTTGGAGATTTAGTATCTAGGAATGTTGGATGAAAAACCGAATGGAAGAAGATTTTCAGGAACAAGAATGAAAAAGATGAGGGTAAATGGTAAAGTGGTGATTTCATGCCTGATGATGATATTTATTATTTTATAACATTTATTATTTTTCAGATCTTATTTTTAAGTGCTAAGATTTGATAATATTTGCAGTGGAGCATTTGAATTTGTAAAGAAAGTTTATTTATCAGACCATAGATGAGATTTGATACTATTTGTAAATGGACGCTTTGAATTTGTAAAGTGCGTTTAATTAGTAGTCCTATTTTTAAGTGGTAGCAAGTTTTTATAATATTTATTGAGAGGACTTTTTGGTAGTTCACGCTGATATAAATAAAATGAGCCGCTAAAGGTATTACAACTATTTTTAAAGATTGTATATTCACATGTTTAACATATTAGTTATCTCAAATCAAAATACAAGGAGATGAAACTTGATTGTTTGGAGAGAAACAAGTTTGTCGGATATAATCTTAACAAACAGTTATAAGAACAACCTTGTTACTCTAACTATTGATCTTACCTATTTAAATCGTTTGTGATGAAGAAAATGAAATGGGACAACAAACGTTATTGTCATCGTTGTTTCGTTTTATTTATGTGGTGACGACTAGTTTATTGTTTGTTTGTTTAATCGTTTTATGTGATTTCAGTGTAACCGTATTAATATATGTTCTGATGTTTTCCCCCTTTTTTAACTAGTTATATTGTTTATATATTAATCTTTATTTTATATTTTATGTTATAAAAGTAGTGGACAAATAAATAACGCGAATCAATGGAAATGACGTCTAATTACCGTTTTAAAAATATTTTCAAACGTGTTCAACTAGTAATAATGTAATTTATAAAAGAAAATTGGAAGAGACACGATACTTATTTTTCATACTCATAATGATGTAAGCCAAAAAATATTGTAAAGTACTATGAATAACCTTGGATAGTTTTGAAAAATATCGAACATTTTATATCATTAGTATCATGGTTTGGTTTACATATCAATAAAGTACATGTACATACATGGCTTAAACTAATCATGGAGTTGAAGTCTAATGCTAACATTTGCAAAATAAAATTTCATTACTTTCAACCTAGAAGTAATTTTTCTCAATAATTAACACATTTTCATTTTCCTCTCATAGTTCAACACTTATTCATTGTTCGTCACGTATAAGTACATTAAGGCTCAGTTCGTTTAGGTGAAAAAATGGCTGAACGTTGGTTAAATTATGCGATTAGCAGTTTGTAAGTTGTTTTCGCATAGTTATTTTTATTAATAATATCCATTCAGCAAAACGATGCAGCCATATTCTTTTTGCTTTGTTGAAGTGCATATTATAGTATTTTACTAATAAAATAATTATCCAAACAAAATTTCCACTTTTCCACTTGTATTATTTATTGTTCTTATTTATTACTTTCATACATATTTGATATTTTTCAACAATATTTGACTTCAATTTTCCTTTTGTTCCAATCTTTTAAAATATTGGTTAATATTTTTTCACTTGATTTTAATTTTATTGCAATTTTTGTAATATGCCGTCACTGAAACGTATAAAAACTAAAACATGGTTTCATTACGTATATAAAAACTTTTGAACATACTTTGAAATAAATATATGACAATGTATCAATCTTATTAATGAGAATGTTAAAATTAGATGAATAAACAATTTTTGAGTTAAACAGGAATATATTGTGTATCAAATGCACAATAAAATAATACCAATAAATAATTTCAACAAATTGGGAAAAAAATTCATGTGATATTTATTTGAGTTAAATAGAAAATGATATAAAATGTGTAATGTAATTGCGAAAAATTGATAATAAACAATTTAGATGAGCTGAAAAAAACAATGTAATAATCTCAATAGCTATTTATTTGGAGAAGCTAAACAAAATAACATAGTAGATAAATTTGAAAAAAACATCAAAAGTTTCAACTAGATATAATAAAAAATATATTTATTGAACAAAGGTTTTATGATATAAATTTAAATAATTATATTGTTTATTTTCTCTTTATTTTGCGAATTAAGTGCAATAGAGAATATATATAAGTGGATATTTATCATTATAGTTAATTATATAAGATAAAATGACCAATTGTAATTTGTGCGACAATTGAATAAAAGAATACTTAATATTAATATTAGGTGTTAAATTGTCAAAATAATAATATATATTAGTAAAATAAATTTATAATAAAAATTCAAACAAGCATCATTTCAAGTATTCAGCAATCAGTGTTCAGTAATCAGCATTCAACAATATTTTAAACAGAGGCAACCTAAATTCAATGAGGAAAAATAACTTAAAACTATGGTCAAACATTTACGCAAGGTTCCTTTAGCTTCAGAAAAGCTAAACATCTCATGTCTGATGCCGTTTTGAAAGTTTATCATCTTATCTTATTGGGGATAATATTCATTTGCAAATCAGTAGAATCGAATCCCATAAAGACAAACTCGAAAAGTCCTAGACCTCTGCCAAGGCTACAAACTCCCAAAATTTAAGAACTGCCCAGAAGCACAAAGCCTCTATGGATGAAAAGAAGAAAAGGGAATCAACTGTTTTGAAAGCTAATGGCAAGTTTGTTGAAGAAATTGACCAATCCATTGAAGAAATGGGTCATATTCGAAAAAGGAAATAAGGCGAATCTAATTCAACTGATCTCAATGTAATTGTTCCTACCAATTTTTAGATAAAGTGATTTGAAAAGACTACCAACAACAACCTCGAATGTCGTGAACCTTTAACGAAGACGATCAACAAGAGATGAACATAATCGATGCCACTATAAAAAAATAACAATGATACAAGCCTTAAGTGTAGTGAAAACTTGGATGACGATTTAGATGATCTTGATTAGTCCAGTGTTTGAACGCACGACGGGATCGAGTAATATTACCATGTGTATTTTAGCTAAAGATACTAACTAATAATTGATATAACTAATGTGACACCTTGGAAATTTACATAAAATTTAATAAGTATTTAATAAAAATTTAAACGAAAATTTAATAAGAAAGGTAAATACAATAAAACAAGGAATTTGACTGCGAAACTTACACCATTGCATTCATAGCGATTTTCTTATATCACTATGTAATCTGAGTTTGTATGGAGAAGTAACAGGCATTGAATGATTTGAAACTAAATAAGAAGGAAAAAATTTGTTCAAGGGTCTACCTCTTTCCATGAATGGTCGACCATAGGCTTTGTTGGGTTGACCATGACACTTGAAAGAGCAGAGGATCTGGAGTGTTGTGAGCAAAGTGTGGATGGCTTCGATCGTTGCTTCATTTCCAAGTCATTGAAGAGCATGCCTTATCGATTGGAATATTCTCCAACCAGAATCCAATGGCCCAAACACTTTCCCAACCTGTATATAAGCAAGCCTAACCTAACCTTAAACTCTCATATCAATTTACAGGAACAAAACTCTACCAAAATTCCCTCAAACCTAAAAATTCTATAAAATCAAATAAATTCAACCTAGAAGAATAGAAGAGACTGGATTAAGACGAATCAAGACAGCGCTATCAGTTTGGGATGATTCTCAAGAAAAGAAAATAGAAAGAGCTTAGGCTTGAGGTGAATGGGCACAAATTTGATATGTTGATTATTGTAGTTAGTTTAAACTATTGTAATTGATTAGGGTGCTAGAAAAATCTAAATTGAATATGCTAAATTTAAATTGAATATGCTAAAACCCTAGATGTGAATCTAAAACCCTAGCTTTAAATTGCCAGTAAGCTGTTAATTGGATATTTTTGCATATACCACTTTTCTCTCTTGAAATTGGAAACCCTAAATCAACAAATCATAAATTTAATTGCAAATTGTTGCTTAGACCGGGATTAGGGTAAATTAAATATTGTTAACGAAGTGAATCGGGTAGATATACAATCGATAAACAATCGACAATCAAAATAGGAAGAAAGCCTAATTTTTGTTCTTGAATGTTCGACACTAGACCTCCAGCGATCGACCGTAGAGGAACAGCGGTCAACCATTTGTATTGAAACATGGCAATTTGAACCTCGACATAAAGGGCAAAATTTATAAATAAAAATTTATTTGAAACATGAATTATTGTAGGCCTATTTAAGGACAATTAGATGCATGTTAGGACTTGTAGGGGAATGAGTTCCCAATGAGCAGACACTAGATTATGGCGTTGTTGGGCAAAAGTTATTTACCCAATTTGATAGAAAGTGATTCAAGATGATGTATATTTGCAACTGGCACTCACTAGAGGTTCCAACAGTGGACGTGCAGTTGGCATGGATGCCCGATGGAGTGGGTACGGCACAACATGAGGTCCTAGTACTCATAAATTCACGACGCATGTGGTATAATTACAGAGGAGAACCCAGAGCGTGAAATAAGAGGCAAACACTACGATTGAGAGGTGGAGCGAACGCAAACGATGAGACTGATGAGAATTTCCATCGAGTCAGCATTTCAGGTTCTTCCTCTCCAGGCATAGTGAAGGGGAATCATTTCTAGTAGCTTAGTGGTGGTGATAGTAGTGGGAGCTTAACCCATAGTAGCCAAGTTACTATGATGGTAGTGGAAATGTAGCCCACAGTTGCCTAGAGGCAGTGTTATCATGGTTAGTGGCCAATGGGGTGGTGTTTCTACATTTAGTAGTGTTGTGACAGTGTTTACATGTTTAGTAGCCTAGGAGCAATGTTTACACTGAGTAGCTCCAAGAACCGTGTCCACTCGTTAGACAGGAGATTCGGTACTTAGTTCAATCCATTTTATTAGCCTACACAAATTATAGTGCAGGAAAGTATTAGACAAGAACCTTTAGGTAACAAACCTTAAGAATTTACGGACACTTATATCACACTCTATATCATCTATAGTAGTACAGAATTAACTACATATGATCATCACATATTAAACTTGTACTAATTCATCAAACTTTTGTCTGTCCCTGTAACAACCCTGAGTTGATGCATACCTGGAATGGAATTAAATACAATGCATTCTTTTTCTCTATCTCCAGAAACTAGAAATAATTACTGCCCTCTTATTCCTCTTAAAACCCTAGAACAAGATCCTCCAGTTTCACCAAAAATTAGTAAATTAATAGTTGTACTTAATAAGGAAATTAATTTAGGTATGTAACCTTAACTCCATGCTCAATTCATTTCAATTTTTGTAAAGTTATTTCTATGTTTAAGCTTGTTTTGCCAAAGTTCACTTTGCATGTGACTTTAAAGCTGAAATGAAGAAAGAACATGCTCCAATTTGTCTCAAATCTGCCGTAAAACATTTTATTCGGGTGATAACTTCACACATCTTGTACTAGCTTTAGTTTTCAGGTGTTTGATGATTACTAATATCAGGTTTTAAGCTTGAATTTGCAAAGAATGAGAAACTGCAGCTTAATTCACTAGAAATGCTTACTATCCATAAGTGAAATCATCTTCATTTGCTTTCAAATTGCTTCTACATGATGTTATTAGTTGTGTATTCAAGTTATGCTTTTATATGGTCATATAAGGTTGCCAAAGTCATAGTTTGGTCGCTTGGAATTCACCAGGGCTTGGTTGGATATGCAACCTGAAGCTGTACAGCTCTAGGAAATGCATTCAGCCGACTGACTGAAGCACCTGGAGCGTATGCTCCACGATGCATTCAGTCGACCGAGCCATTTGGTTCAGTCGGCTGACTAAAGGCCTGGAGCACTGCTTCAGATATCCTTTTGGTCTCTTTTTCCACGACTAACTGCACTTTTGGGTTTTCGTTTGTTCCGTTATTTTGATGGACTAGATACTTCTAAATGCTCTCCAGTTTTGATTCTTCGATGCTCTTGTTTTGAGATTTACTTCGGGTGTTTTTTGATTTCTCTATCCTTGTTTTATATGCCTTCATATATTTACAACAAGCTTTTACAAAATAGTTTTCAAAAATTCCTGTTTTAAATTACATTTCTAAACTGAATTGGTTTCAAACACAATTCCAAACAAGGGTTTTAAAACCAATACTTATAATATATGTACATATGGTGAGGTGCTTTCAAAATAACAATTTCTCATATCCAACAGATATTTAAAATAATTTCTTAAATTTAGTTTTAATAACAAAACTTTTATTTCATTCAGATGGGAAAACTAATTAAACAATAAGCGATATGGAACACTTGCATTTACTTTTCTGGTTAATTACCAGAATCACCCGAGTGAATATTTTTAACTGCTACTTATTTATTTATTACATTCCATTTGTTTTAGTTGAGTTTTCTATCTATTAGTAAATATTCGAGTTTTTCCGAGTGGTATGGGACACCTAGGCGGAATTTGTTTAACTACTAATTGAGAGTGTGCGGCACTTTTGGGGATGCGGTCCTTTGTGGTTGTCAGGCGTAGCCTTTGTGCTCGTCTTTGGGGAGGCGGTTCTTCGAGGTCGTCAAACATAGCTTTAAGGCTCGTCTTTGGAAAGGCGACCTTTCATGGTTATCGGAATTAGTCTTTGCATGCGCCTTTCGAAAGGCGATCCTTTCTGGTCGTCAGTTGTAGCTTTGTAGCTTGCCTTTGGGGAGGCAATCTTTATTGTCGTCAAACACAGCCTCGTTCTCTTCTTTAGGGATACGATCGACCGTTAGGTATAGCCTTGTGCTTACCTTTTTTGATGGCGCTAATTTGTTACTTAATTTTGACTTTGAGCATTGATTTGCAAAATTGAGATTTTACTATACTATAGTTTTCACCTATGATTGGCCACATTCGGATTTGGATTTGGGAATTTCGATTTGAGGATGTTATTCTCCCACTTATGGGAACTTGAGGATTTGGGTTGATGATTTCAATTTGGGATGCTATTCTCTTGATTTTGGGACTTTCATGAATTACGGTATTATCACTTAAGTTACCATGATATGACACATCGACCTTACGCTTATATGCCATCATATCCATGTTACACTCTATATCTTTCTTTACATCATTTAACCGTTCGATTTAGTACAAGATTGATCCATTTATTATTTTATAATAATAATCTGGTTAGATTGAGTACTTTCAGATTCCCGTTGATCATTAGCTGCTCAGCCTAAAGCTCATCTCTTGTTTTCACTTGCAGTTGTATCATTTTGCTAGTAGTTATCTATGTATCTGCGTATGTTTATGTGGGGATAAAGACCTAGTTTATGTATATTCTTTCATGTTGTATCTATATCTCCCTTTATTGTAGACGTCTCATTGTATGTATATAGGCAGTCGATCTTTTTGTTGTATGATCTGTATATTATGTTGTGTACTTTGTAGTTCTGTATACTGGTATTATATATTGTTTCGATCAAATTATATAAGCCACTGCAGATTTTTTTTTAAGCTTGGATTGGATACATCGATTCCACTTTAGAAAGAGAAACTACTCATATTCCGACGTATCAATACTCACTTAAAGAAAAGTCTGCAGATAGTTGCCCCTAACCAGTCTTATTCTCTGCACTAGTAGACAATATTACGTAGTAATATCCTTTGTTAGTGTAGGTCTCGAGGTGGGGTGTTACAGCTTGGCATCAAAGCTGTGGTTGGAATAAAATAAAATATTAAAGTTAAGAATCCAGGTCTAAGAAAGTCTTAGAAATTGTTTCTTAGATTCCTTTAGAGCATTAGGATTCCTCTTACTTAGAAATTGGAATATCTGGGAATGTATGGGGAACTTATTCGTTTGGTTGCTTGCTTTGTACAAACTTCTATCTTTGTATAAAATAATTTTTAATCCAATTTATCTATTTTAGAAGTGAGATGGCTGGCGGAAGAGCAACCCATTCCAATGCTGAGCAATCCAGCGAACCAAGTCAGGAGGGAGTATTTATGTCCATTCAGCAAATCATGGTAATTGTCAACAATGCTCAATCTTTTGGTCCTTCTTTTGATTCTCCTTCCCATAAATCGGGATTTGCGTGTATGTGCAACGATTTTATCCATTTGGGAGGCAAGCCTTTCAAGAGCTCAGAAGGTGTTATTGAGTTCCAAGCATGGCTTAGGATATGCGAGCGCATCTTTTCTCGCATGGGCCTTTCTGATCATTATCGGGCTCAGGTGGTATCTAGTTAGCTAGGAGTGGGCATTAGACTTTATGAGTTGTTTATTACCGAGGTTGAAAAAACGAAGCTTACCTAGGAGAAATATAGGGAACGTTTTGAGGCAAAATTTGTGCCCGAGTCTGAGAAGGGTTCTCCGACTTAAGAATTTTTTGATCTTAAGCAAGGCAAGTCATCTGTTTCTAAGTATGTTGCGACTTTTGAAGCCTTATCTAATTATGCGGTTAAGCACACTAACACCCCATTAAAGAAGAATCAAATGTTCATTGATGAACTTAAGAAGTATCTCAAGAAAACTTTGCTCCTAAAGTTGGAGTTTCATTTGAGAAGTTAGTTGACACTTCCATTAGATTAGAGAAGGCAGAGAAGGTGAAAGATAGTAGTAATGAGTCGTTCAATGAGAAAAGGTAATTCCTAAGAAGAAGTAGTTTGATGGAAAATCTAAGTCCTTTCCTAATAAGAAGGCAAAAAAGCAAGGAGGAGCTTCTCAGAGTTCTCAGCCTAGTTCAGGGGATGTTTCCATTATGGTGTGAAAGATCATTTTGCGAGGGATTGTCCTAATCCGAAAATCTGTCATTATTATAAAAAGCCCAGACATTCCTGTGACTCATGTCCATCTTTCGTGCAGAAGCGGGGAGCAGGGAAGCTGAATGTGGTTGGATCTTCGAGTGGTGCTAGGTGGGGAAAAGGTATACCTCCATCTTTTCTTAAGAGCATTATTTATTTTTGGAATCTTTCTATTTGAGTTATTTTTGATACGGGTGTTTCTCCGCCATTCGTGTCAAAAGTGCTTGTTGATACCATACCTTTGGATGTTATATGTTTGGTTACTTTGCTAAGGATTGCGAACCCTATTGGAGGGTCTGCAACCCTTAGTATGCAATGTAAGGATGTTGAGCTTGTCTTTTGTTGTTATTCTCTCTTTGCTGATTTGCATGTTATGCAATATCTGGATTTTGGGATGATTTTGGGAATCGATTGGCTTAATAAATATGAAGCTCATATCCTTTGTTTTAGAAGGGCTATCTATCTTAAGTATCCAAATTCTAAAGAGCCTACTTCTATCACACTTCGAATTAGTAATTCTAGCTTTGAAGTTTCATTATTCTCTCCTTAGTCTCAAAAAGAAGATGAGGTAAGTCACATTCTAGTTGTTTGTGAGTTTCTTGACATTTTCAAACCCATTTCGGGTTTACCACCCATGTGGGCAATAGAATTTTGCATTAATCTAGTCCTTGTTGCTCAATCAATGAGCCGTCCTCCCACGAGGATGTAGGCTAAGGAGAATGAAGAATTAAAGAGGTTGTTATCCGAGCTTGAGGCTAAGCGATTTATTCAGTCCAGTTACTCTCCTTAGGGAGAAGCTGTTGTATTTGTGAGAAAGGCAGACGGAACCCTTTGACTTTGCATTGAATATTGAGCTTACCATATAGAATAAGTATTCATTGCCTCGTATCGATGATATATTTAACCAGCTTTCTGGCACTAAGGTCTTTTCGCAGCTAGACCTTGCGATCAGTTTTCATCAACTTCGAGTGGCAGAGGATAATATTCCTCTGACTACTTTTTTACTCGTTATGGTTCTTATGAGTGGCTTATGATGCCTTATGGGTTAACGAATGCTCCAGCCTATTTGTCGATCTTATGAATTGAGTATTCCGGGAATTCCTTGATAAATTCATTCTCGTTTTCATTGATGATATCTTAGTTTATTACAAATCCAAAAAGGAGCGTGTTGTGCATCTTAGAACCGTCTTGGAGACACTTCAAAGAAATCAGTTAACGGCAAAACTCTCCAAATTCCATTTCTAGCAAAAGCATGTTAAAATTTTAGGGTATGCGATTTCAGAAGTTGGTATTTTGATCCATCCATCTAAGAATGAAGCCATCCAAGATTGGCCGAGGCCGGAGAATCTATCGGAGATTCGAAGCTTTCTTAGATTGGTTGGTTATTACCATCAATTCATAAAGTACTTCTCCAAAAGTGTTCTTCCTCTTACTAACTTGACTTGGAAAGGAGTTAAATATGTATGGTCGGATAAACGCGAAGCAACATTTTATAATTTGAAGGAGTTCCTTATCCATGCTCCCGTTCTTGTGGTTCTAGAAAGGAACCAAGACCTTGTAGTCCATAATGACGCTAGCAGATTGGGACTTGTCGCTGTATTGATGCAGAGAGACCACGTGGTTGCTTATGCATCGAGACAATTAAGACCAATGAGGTCCGATATGCCACAAATTACCTCAAACTTGCAGCCATCGTCTTTGCCCTTAAGATATGGCGCCATTATCCTCTTAGGGAGAAATTTTTTCTTTATACCGACCATAAATTTATGAAGTATTTGTTTACCTAGAAGGAGCTTAATATGCATCAGCAAAGGTGGATAGGATTCCTTGCTTCCTATAACTTTGATATCAGTATACTCCTAGAATGGGAAATCGAGGTTATTGATGCATTGATTCGGAAGCATCAGGCGGTTGTTTTTTTATGTTGGCAGAGTGGAAAGATTTAGAGTTATTGTCTTCTTGTGAGATTTGCAATCGAACTTCAGACCCTCCTTCTTCTATGTTTTTGGCAAGCTTTGAAGCGCTTCCCTTTTTATTGGACTAAATAGATAAAGCTCAGAAGCGTGACCAGGACCTTGTTTATATTAAGTGGAATTGTAGTGATGAATCCAGAAGGTATGAATTAAAGAATTTTGAGATGCTCATTGTTGTGTCTGGAGACGTGGGAGACTTATGGTACCAAATGTTAGAAATATCCAAAAGGATATCTTGGAAGATTGTCATCGCTCTAGGTATACTATCCACCCTGGTAGTAGTATGATGTATGCTAATATGAAATGTCTCTACTATTGGGAAGGGATAAAGCGTGATATTGCAAGCTACGTAAAAAATGTATGACATATTAGCTTGTAAAGATGAAGCATCAAAGACCCAGTGGGCTTTTACAGCTATTGGAAGTTCCTGTTTGGAAGTGGGATCAAGTAATGTAAACTTATAATCTCAAATTTAAATTCTTTTGAATCGATTTAGAAATGATTATATTTATTTATTTTCAAGTTTCTATGGATTTTATTAATGGTCTTTCCCGTTCTAGATTCGGCATGACAGTGTATGGGTAATTGTCGATAGACTGATAAAATCAGCCCAATTCATTACTGTTAAATCCAACCGGACAGCTCCTCAGCTTGCTAAGCTATATATTAAGTAGATTGTAAGATTACATGGCGTTACTAGTGCCATAGTTAGCGATTGGGATCCGTTATTCACAAGTAGATTCTGGAAAAGTCACTAGAAGACATTGGGTATGAAGCTGAATCTTAGTACTACCTATCATCCCCAATCTGACGGACAGACGGAGCGAGTGAACAAAGTTTTAGAAGATCGGCTTCATGCTTGTGTTCTTGACTTTGCTGATAATTGGGAAGATCACATTCCTCTTGTAGAGTTTTCCTATAATAATAGCTTTCAGTCCTGTATCAAAATGGCTCCTTTTGAAGCCTTTTATGGAAGGCCATGCCGATTACCTTCTTGTTGGCTTGAGTCGGGAGAGAAGTTGGTTTTAAGTCCTAATACTGTTTGTGAGGCTTTCGACAAGATTGATATTATCAGACAAAGAATGAAGGAGGCCCAAAGAAGATAGAGATCTTATGCTGATAATAGGAGATGAGATTTGGAATTCTATATTGAAGACTTAGTCTTCAGTCATGTATCACCTTTGAAGGGTATTATGTGTATCAGTCGATCTGGGAAATTGGATCCATGATATATTGGACCACACCCGGTCATTGAACTTATTGGCAGTGTTGCTTTTCGAGTATCTCTTCTAGATTAGTTTTCTAGCATTCATGATGTATTTCATATATCTCAACTCTAGAAATGCCTTAGAGAATCCGATTCTATCCTTGAGCCTCGACTCTTAGAAGAGCTTGACATTTTGCCTGATTTGACTTATACATAGAACCCTGTCCATATCGTTGCTTTTGAGATCAAACGTCTTCGTAATAAAGACATTCCACTCGTGAAAGTACAGTGATCCGATAATCTCAAAAATTGCTCTTGGGAAATCAGAGAACTGATCGAGCGAATGTATCTTGAGTTGCTTTCTTTAACCCAAAATTTAGTAAATTTCTTAATTAATCATGCCTCATTTTGAATTTTTATTTTGTTTTTATACTCTCCTTTAAAGGAAATTGCAGGGATGAAATTTTCATAATGAGAAAAGTCTATATCAACCCTGAGTTGAGACATATCTGAGATGGAATTAAATATAATTTCATTTATAATTAATAATTTAAAAATAGAGAAATGGGATTTTCATCAACTTCCTTTGGAAATTCGAGAGATTTCAGAATTTAATTGCTAAGAGGATTGATATAGGAGTTTTCAAGAAACTAACATTTGGGAATTCATAAGTGAAATATTAAAATGCAATAGTTTAAATCCTGTATTAGATAATAAAAGGAAAGGAAGGAATTTTGGGATAAAAAATAAATAAATAAGTTAAAGGGGTAAAATTAGAAAGCAAAATAGAATAAGTATATAAAATATGTTAATTCTTTTGTGTTTCCTAGTTTGAAATTTTATGACTTTGTTCATGTCAGAAACCTAACAAATTGGATAATTGTTTAATTGGATCTTATAAAAAGGAGAATTTAATTATTAATAGAAACTAATTATTTTCATTACTTATAAATATAAAGAATAAAACCTTTTTAAATAATAGGATTAGATTTTAAAAAATAAATAAATAAGATCCTATTCATGGAAATTGATAAGATAAATTTATTATTTTTGAGTATTTTAAGGAATGATTGATACCGTTTCACCTGTATTCATGAGTATAAAAGTTAATTAGAAATGCAAACAGAAATTTATATTAAAACCAATTAGGTTAAGTTAATTTGGGCTTAGCCCATTTGAAAGAAAGGATTAAGGTGCGGGAAAAGAACAGTACGTTCTTTTTCCTCATCTCCTGAAACCAGAAAACATTTACTGCTCTCTTATTCCTCTTGAAACCCAAGAACAAGATCCTCTAATTTCCTCAAAATTTACTGAATCAATTACTGTACTTACTAAGGAAATTATTTTAGGTATGTAATCTCAGTTCCATGCTTAATTCATTACCGTCTTTGTAAAGTTATTTTGGTGTTTAAGTTTGTTTTTGCCAAATTCCACTTTGCATGTGACTTTAGAGTTGAAATCAAGAAAGAACAAGGTCCAATTCATCTCAAATCACCTGTAAATCATTTTATTCAGGGAGAACATCTCACATCTTGTACTATCGTCAGCTTTCAGTTGTTTGATGCTTACTAATCTCAGGTTTTGATGACTTAGGCTTGAATTTGCAAAGACTGAGAAACTGCTACTTAATTCAATAGAATTGTTTGTTATCCATAAGTGAAATCATTTTTTTTACTTCTAAATTGCTTCTATATGGTATTATTAGTTTTGTACGTAAGTTTTACTTCTATTTGGTCATACAAGGTTGTCGAAATCGTAGTTTGGTCACTTGGAACTCACCAGGGCTTAGCTGAATACGCGACTTGGAGCTATACAGCTCCAAGAAAACGCGTTCGGTTGATTGAACCTTATGGTTCAGTTGACTGACTGAAGCACCCGAAGCGTATGCTCCAGATTTTGTTCAGTCGACTAAGCTATTTGGTTCAGTCGATTGACTGTAGGCCTGGAGCACTGCTCGAAGTACCTTTTTGGTCTCTTTTGCCGCTACTCATTGCACTTTTGGATTTTTATTTGTTCCGTTATTTTGATGGATTTAGATACTTCTAAATGCTATCTGGTTTTGATACTTCGATGCACTTGTTTTGGGATTTACTTTGGGATGTTTTATGATTTTTCTATCCTTGTTTTATATGCTTTCCTATATTTACAACAAGCTTTTACAAAATGGTTTCTGAAAATTCCCGTTTTAAATTACAGTTCTAAACTGAACTTTTTCAAACATAATTTCAAACAAGGGTTTTAAAATCCATATTTGTAGTATATGTACATATGGTGGGGTCCTTTCAAAATAACTATTTCTCATATCTAACAAATATTTGAAAAGAATTTATTAAATTTAGTTTCGATTAATTTTTTTATTTCGTTCGAACGTGAAATCTAATTAAACAGATTTGTAAAACAAGCGGTATAGAATGCTTGCATTTACTTTTCTAGTTGATTATCGGACTCATCCGAATGAATATTTTTAACAGCAATTTGTTTATTACATTTCATTTGCTTTAGTGGATTTTACTACCTATTAGTAAATACTCGAGTTTCGCTGGGTGGTATGGGACACTTAGGTAAAATTTATTTAATTACTAATTGGGAGTAAGCGACATATTTGGGGAGGCGGTCCTTTGTGGTCGTAAGGCGCTGCCTTTGTGCTTGTCTTGGGGGGAGGGGTGTGATCCTCCAGGATCATCAGACGTAGCTTTCAAGATCATCTTTGGGAATGCGACCTTTCATTTCATCAGAGGTAGTCTCTATACTTATCTGTGGGAAGGCGATCCTTTGTGGCCCTTAGGTGTAGTTTTCTAGCTCGCCTTTGGGGATGCGATCTTTATGGTCATTAGACGTAGCCTCGTGCTTGTCCTAGGGATACAATCGATCGTTAGGTATAGCCTTGTGCTTACCTTTTGGGTGGTGCCAATTTGTTACTTGATTTTGAATTTGAGCTTTGATTTGCAATTTTGGATTTTACCATATTATGGTTTTCGCCTATGATAGGCCCTATTTGGATTTGGATTTGGGAATTTCGAGTTGAGGATGTCATTCTCTAACTTATGGAAACCTAAAGATTTGGGTTAATGATTTCAATTTGGGATTCTATTCTTTCTACTTTAGGAATTTCTTGAATTGCGGCACTAGTACTTAAGTTACCATGATATGACACATTGACCTTATGCTTATACGCCATCATATCCTTGGTACACTCTATATCTTTCTTTGCATCATTTAACCGTACAATCTTGTACAAGAATAACCCATGTATTATTTTATAACAATACTTGGGTTAGACCGAGTAGTTTCATGTTCCCGTTGATCATTTAGCTGCTCGGCCTGAAGCTTATCTCTTATTTTTACTTGTCTTCCAGTTGTGTCATTTTGCTAGCACTTGTCTATGTGTCTTGTATGTTTATGTAAGGATAGAGACCTAGTTTATGTATATTCTTTTTATATCTCCCTTTATTGTAGACATCTCATTGTATATAAGTAGTCAACGATCTTTCCACTGTTTGGTCTGTATATTACGCTTTGTACTCTATGGTTCCGTCTACTGTTTATATATTATTCTGATCAAATTATATAAGCTACAACATATTTTGTTTTAAGTCTAGATTGGATACGTCAATTCTACTTCAAAAATAAACTATCTTATGTTTCAACATATCGATACTCGCTTAAAGCAAGTCTGTAGATGGTCACTCCTAACCATTCTTATTCTCTGCACTAGCAAATGATATTAGTAATATCCTTTGTTAGTATAGGTCTCGAGGTAGGGCGTTACAGACCCACTTCCTCTTTTCCATTTTCCCCACCGTAGGATGACAAGTTAGCAGTTGATTGGGCATAGTACATGGAGGAAGGAGCTTCACATCAGAGTTATCATATTCCTTGTTGTTCTTTATGTAGTTAATTACTATATTAAAAGTCTGTAAAACATATATTGTACTTTGAAATAGTCTAAATGACAAGTATCTTGGAGACTGTTTTCTTAAACGTGTATTTCTCCATACTTATATTTTAATTTCTTCCACTGTGAGATCTGAAAGTGTAGAATGTATTAGAACTTTCTCTTAATATTCATGCTCCATAATGTTTAAAAAACCCAATAACTCGTATTTCTTGCCATGATGAGAGTCCGAAACACAAATTAGACCTTGGATCGGTATGGTGGGAAGTGCGGGTTATTATATTTGGTATCAAAGCTTAGGTTTAAGATTCCCCAGGACTTAGGCACGTATTGGGAGAACAAGCTTGAAAGTTTTGAAAAAAATGATTTTTTTAAGTTTTCCAATAGGTTTTTCAAAAGGGACTTTTGAAAAGTATACATGTATGTATGGATAAAAGGTTTCAAAGGTTTTATGTTTGCATAAAAGTATAACAAGAAAGAATGATATCAAGTATTCTTGCCGAGTACTATCTTTGGGAAAGTTGAAACTAATTCCAAATCACAAGATAGTGGGAATGTGTACAAGTTTTAAAGGAATGAATGTAGAAAGATAGTTAAGATTCCAAGCATAAACATCCCTATATAGTTCTTAAGCGAGGAGGTAAAAAGATCCTAACTCGACTAAGGGGGTCAAATTGTAACGACCTGGCGTTTTGAACCGTTCAATCGACAATCATCCACTCATGTCAGACTTGAATTGCTTAAAACAACAGATTGTTAATTTATATTTGGCAAAACTCAGCATATATAGTAATTAAAATCAATCACATAATCATAGACATAGAGTAATGAAACAATAATCAGCTGAATAGATAAATAGTAGTTCGTGAAGCTACTATATGAACATCAGAGTCTAAAAAAATACAATAGATATCTCAATTACAATGGAATCTAATACAGAAACAATGACAAGTATGAATAAATCAACTGGAAACAACTAAGAAGCTGAATAGATAAAGACAGATCTTCAAGCAAAGCTCCAAGCTCCAAAGGTGAGTCTCAAATGCTGCGACACTCAGTCTGACTAGAGCATCAAGCAAAATACAAAACACTCGAGTCATGATTAACATTCTTATAATAGTAAATTCAACTCAAATGAAATGTCAACTGAAATACAAGTAACTTAAAGGATATTTGAGATTTCCATCCTCTAAGGATCCGTGGAACTATCTACTATGTAGTAATATACGCTATTATAATATGTATATCAGAAAAGTATTAAAATAGCGTTAAGGCGTTACCCATATCCCTCTAACACATTTTCTGTATTCTCATAGTCTATGCAGTACCGTAATTCCTCCGTAAACTGGAGGGCTATCAAAGGGCACTCCATAGCTATGGTACAAACCAAACTCGTAGAAGGCGTGATAGGGCATGTGAACATGGCATACGAGGCAATGCCAGGGTAGGATTCTTCCATTTGCACTCCCGGACTGGTGGTAATGCATATCAGCTACTACCGCCCACCTCGAGACACACTCCCAAATCAAAGGTGCACCCAATCAAATCATAAAGTAATAGAATGGCATCAAAGAAATGTGCCCGGTCGGAGGTGCGACCTCACTTGGCCCGGTATAGCTCCTTTTTCAGCCATATCAACCTGACTCACGGGAGTCGAGGCTGCGTTAATACCTCATATAGAATCGTCACCAGACCATCCTACTTCGTTCTGGAATCTCCACCATGTACACAGTTATTAAAGTGGTTTCGGTATTGGCAAAGAGTATGACAATATCCGATATCGGTCTCTTTAACAACCAAATGCTTATATCACACCGTGGTCATTTATAATTTCAAATAGTTCATACTTCATAAAAAAAAATCATACTTTTTTCAAAATCATATCATTTTCGAAATCATATTCACTTCTAAAATCATATTATAGTATTCGCATTTAAATCCATTTAATACTAAATCGTAATAGTTCCAACTTACATAATTTAAATATTAAAAATAGTTTATATATATATTTTGAAATAGTTATAAATTAAAAATAGTTTATATTTAAAAAATAGGTTAGAGATTAAAATAGTTCATATACTAAAATAGTTTATATATATTAAAATACTTTATATAATAAATTTTGTTTCCTCTAATTTCACAAATTGATTCAGAACAGCTTAAATTCCAAAATTCAATTTAAATCAATTCCAGTTTAGCAATTTAAATTTAAAAGATCAAAGATTCAATTCAAATTCTCAATAAACCATTTCAATTTATATCGATTTCAAATCCAGGTTTGAACTATCCCTTCAATTCCAATAAGGTTCAAAGTTTAAATATTCAAACATTTACACTGTAAGTTTCATTTATATTTCAACATTTAACTTTAATTTTATTCAGATTGGAAAATATTCACTTAATCATTTTAATAACAATTAAATAAATTCTCAATTTATAAATTTAAATTAATATTAAATATTTAGTCTTAAATTTATTTAAAATTGAGAGTATTCATTTAGTCACTTTTTATCAAATCAAGTTATAAATCATATCTTTCAAAAACTCAAAAATCAACAAGTTTAAATCAATTCTTATTTAAATTCAATTATTAACCAATGTAAATTCCAAGTCAACATTAAATTATCTTCCCAACCTCTATTATTAAATTTATTCAAAATCTATTTTTAAAATATTAGTATAAATTTAAATAAACACTTAAACAAATTATAAACCAACTAAACTAAATTTTATTAAATTAAATCTTATTATTAAATGTATTTTGTATTAAATCTTATTTTATATATTTTTAAATAACAAAATTGTAAGTAAAATCTTAAATTTATATTTTTCAAACTAACTTATAACTTAAAATTTCCAAAACATATTATTTTAAAAATCTAAATTTTATACATGTATAAAATAGCATACATACATACATATATATATATATATATTATTTTAAAAATCAATATTCATTAAAAAGCCATATATTTCCTTTCAAACTTTGGGAATCATTTTCAAAATATAGACCAACGGTGTTCGTATATAATTTTCTATCCTATGGTCAAGTGATACGGATATTTATCATTTCAATCCACAGTAATTTAATATTTACGGGTATATATCATTTCAACCCGCAATCCCAAAATTTCAAAATCAATGAAAATCGCTTGGGTTTATCATTTCAACCCACAACGATTGTCTCTTAATCCACAAGAACGTTCGGGTATGTATCATTTCAACCCATAGGGAATTCTAAAATAACAGAGAACTTGCAGAGTGAGAACAAATATGATAACAATATAACATATCAACAATAGACATATATCATCAGCAACAAATTTAAATATAATATAATATATAACAGGTTATGGTGTCATATGTCATAGGTAACAATTATAAATAATGGCATATCATATTTAATAATTAAATAACTAACAACTCAAATTTAACAGTATATTTCAGTTGTCATTTCATGTGAATTAAAGTTACTAAATATAAGAATGTTAATCGTGAGTGATTTCTCACCTTTTGAGGCTAGAGAAATAATAGGAACAAGATCGGACAATCCAAGTACAAATTCCAAAGCACGACACGATGAACACGAATTCGACGAGCAAAGTTGATAGCTTGGAAATGATGAAAACAAATCAAATTAGCTTGATATAAACTGAAACAAGAAATATATATTATATTATTTTCCTAGAATCAATATTCAATTTAAAAACACATATTTAAAATAAAATTGTCATATGTATTTTCAAATCAATATTTAATTTATATAAAATAATATATATAAATATATATATTTCAAATCGTTACTTCTTAAAACACGTATTAAAATTTAAAATAAAATTTTTGTAAATCAAAACACATATAATAAACCCTTATAATCATAAATTCCGATAACAAATTTATTTCCATTTCCTATCAAAATATATAAGCAACTAATATATAAACTCGAATATACTTGTATATATTTATATATCTTGTCAAATCAAAAATTATAAGACCCATATGTCCTTTCCAAAATTTCCAAAGGAATATTTATACAATATATATAATAATGCAATTACAAAAACTATTTTAAAATATAATCATAGATTTACATATATACTTCAAACATATTTTATCTCCAAACAGATAATATATACCTTAATATATAAACGAGGGATGGCTACTGGTTGCTGGGTGCAAGAAAGGAGGGCGGCCGAGTTGAACTGCATGGCTGGAGGAGGCGGTGCTGCTTTGGGACGTGGGCATGTCGGGGTTGAACAATGAGCTTGGTGCTTTGGGTTCTCTGATGAAACATTACGAGCATGATATATATATATATATATATAACTTATACGCATTTAAACTTTCAATATATATATATATATATATATATATATATATATATATCGAAGGGAAGTGACAGCGGTTGCTGACTAGGTAGCTACTAGAAGGGTGCAAGGTTGCAGTGCTTGGGTGAAGTCAGGGTTGTGGAAGTTGATGAAGAAGGTGGCGAGGTCTACGAAGTAGAGGAGGCAAGAGGAATAAGACGGACCGGTTGTTGTTCATGGTGCTCTTGGTGGAGCGGACCATGAGGAAGGCTCGGGGAGGCGGGTCGATGGAGGCATTGAGAAGGCTCGTATCTTGGTCAAAGAGGAAGCGGGCAGTTAGTGGTCACTGGAGATAGTGCGGAGATGGTTGAGAGCTGTAGGGCGGAGGAGGCTATGCTCGGATGAGGGGAGATGATGTGGACGGTGTCGATTGCCATGCGACAAGGTGGAGGGCTAAAGGAGTGGGGGGCGGATGTGGATAAAGGTGGAAAAGTGGCAGGATACGGTTGCAAAAGAATGTGTACAAGCAGCTCCTTCATACAACAAATTGCAAATGCAAAGCAAAATAAAAATGCAGCAATATATTCTCATATATAATAGAAACTTTGATTATATTTTTCTCTTTCTATGAGTGGAATGGAGGAGATCAAAGGGTTTGAGTATGGAGGGATGAGTAGATATGTTAGCGTTCGGGAAGATATAAACGAGCATGTACAAAATGAATGCAACATTTATAATATAAACTTACATATATTTTATTTGCAAGAACCAGAATGAACAGAAGGCAGAGAACCAAAATGAATGAGCGAGGCACCTTATATTGATGCCATAGGGTATAACAAAGGACAGAACTTGGACTAGAAAATATTAACAGCAAGCGGCTATTTGGTTTGCACATTGGGTAATGGAAAGACACCAGGAAATCAAAAAGGTTCAAAAACGGGAACCGATACGCTTAACTGTTTCAAAGATTTCGCCACGTACCAAACTTTAATATGCACGAATGAATATACTGTGGAGATCAGCATGACGATGCGAACAGAACGGTACACAGATATCAGCGATACGATCATCTAATCAAAAGTCGATATTCCACTGCCAAACTGCTGCAAATTCACCGAAAATGAGATAAACGGGGCTATAGCATTCCAAATTTGGTGAAATGAAATACGACGTCTCACTCAGAAAATAATAAACATTTTTATTATATAAAAATATTTAGATTCTGAAAACATATTATTCCCATCTAATTTCAACTGATTTAAATCTTAATTTGAAATTTCACAACAAAGCTGACTTCTATATTTTATGATGAAAATCCGACATTTTCTATGTCTAAATAGACACATTCCAAATATCAATTTTTCATTGCTAAATTTAATTGTTTATTTTCAAGCAAAATTTTAGTTAATTACGTTATTAAAAATCATTAAAATCACTGGGTCGTTACACAAATTTTAATTTTCTGATGTGTATTAATACACAACAACCTATATATGTTGACTCATAAGGTAATCGTTGGCTTATCCCGTATAGAAGCAGAGAATTGTGAGTCAAGATAAGTGTTAAGGTTATAACAGTTGAGGTGAAAAACAAACTTTTCATGTTTATTGGAGTTTACCCCATAAAGAAAGGCTAATAGAGGATTTTTATACCAACCAGCAATAGCAAGCAAATTATGGACTTAAGGAGAAGTAAAGAAGATTAGCCCCATATGACCCTCATAATAGGAATTTGATATTAACAACATAAGGAGGACTTTATAAATTAAAGGTAGATTTCCCAATTAGAGTAGAAACCATATTCTCATATCGATAGTAGTCATAACGACTTCTATTTATTAAAAGATATGGCTAAGGTATTTCCATATTGAAGTTGGACACTATATTGGATAAAAAATTGAGTTCACCATCTTTTAAAAGAAGAATGGAAACCTTATGCACTTGAAGCATTGTTAGGTATAAGTGGGCTTAGGTAATTAATGCTATTTTCTACCCCAATCTAAGTGATGAACTAATGAAATTTTTCTAAAGTTAGAAATAGTAGATGTCTGATATTTAAAAAAAAAGTTGATTTATGATTTTTTATAAAAAACGGACAAATTTTGTGGAATTTGTGTAAAAAGGTAAAATTTAACAATTTGGCAAAAAGTGATTTATCAATAACTATTTTTAAAGCTTTTGTTTTGTCTTTTAGGAACATTGTTATGCTTACCCTCAATATGCACTTTGCTTTTAACGATAGAACTTTTGAAAAATAACTTTTTCACGAAGTACGTAACATCTGACCTTTGAACTCCGTTTATAAGTAAGAAATTGTTACCATTTGGAAATGTCTTTTATCAATGTTTTTTTCAAACACTAAAATAATAATAATAAGTTAAAAATTCCACATTATGTTTGAAAATATGCTTTTGTGAAAATTTCTTATTTATGAAGGAAAATGTTAAATGGTGTGTTTTAAGTGCATTTTGTTAAATTAAGCTTAAACCATTTTAGTAATTTAATTAAAAAATGTCATGATTTTGGTATGAAGGAAACAGTTGTTAAAAATTAAAAAGGGAGGATTTTATTGTTTTAAAACTTACTAGTTTTGAGAAAATAAAGTTAAAATCAAAGGTTTGATTTGAAAAGGGTAAAATGAAAATATTTTGAAAGAAAAGAAATAGATTGGAGTTAGACAAATAGGATTAAATAATGCACTAGGACAGAATTGACTATGGAATTTAGAAGCCTTAAAATGGTTGGGTTAGAGATAAATAGGGAAACATGAGAATTTAATGATCTTTTCAATCAACGGTTAAAAATTAGAAAGATATAGTGCTAAGTCAAACTTCTCTATATAGTGAAGAGTAAACACCACCATGTATCTTTTACCCATGTATGATTTGGATAAGACATATTCCTGAATAAGGAAAGAGTAAGCTGAGATGTGTTAGTCTGCCAAGGGATGCTATATGGGCAATGAGTTTTATTCGGATTGAGGTGTAAAAAGAGCCAAAATAGCGTCTACTTCAATTCTTATGTAGTGATTACATGACAATACGGAGAGGTTCGAGTATTGGTTAACACTACATAGATAAAGATAGGTTACATGTAGGCTACGGTCGATCCAAGTATTATGTTGCTTCATTGGAGGCTCTAGGGAGAGCAGGTTGGCATGAGTAGAAAGTCATATTAGTGGAAGAGAAGTCCTCACAGTAGAAACATGTAGTAGTTTTAATGGAAATTGATCTCCATAGTAGCATGCAGACGGTATTACTTTATTGGATTTTATCATTGTAGATGTGTTCCAAGTATGCCTAAGTAAAAATTAGAATTGTATGGTAAGAAATTTGCACATATTTGAATCTGGAAAATGTCGGAAGTTGTAGTCCTTGAATTTATAGATCATGTGATGGTTTCAGATTTGTAGATTTAAAGGATGTGTGCAAGTAAAATGTAAATTAATTTATCATAGCAAATTGTTAGGATTTAGGTGATCCTGTGTTTTGTAGGATAATGGATATGAGATAGTTGACATAACTGAAAGTAGTGTTAAATTGGAAATGAGATTTGAGAAGTATTTTAATTCATTGGTGTACAGAGGGCCGCAAGGTCAATTCCCATGGATTATAAAGTTTTGAATTATAAATAAGAATATATCATTTGAAATGACAAGGAATATACCCTAATAGAAGAGATGTACAAAATAGGGATGGTTACCGTATTTTATACTGTCTACTTCAATAACTAAGAAATGGTTACCGTATATTGTACTGTCTACTCAATAACTAAGAAAAAGATAATTTCTTTTAATTCCAAAGGTGATACTAATTCTCCCTTTGGATAATATATAAAAATTCACTTTGTCAGCTTTCCTTTGGGAAAGACGTAGTTCTAGTGCATTAAGATACTTAAATTTCTAAGTATAAACCAAAGTATTGGTCATTGAGTACATTGGATTAAAATGACAAGACATCATTCCATATTGAGTTATCTCAACCGTTAAATAATTGGAAAAAGTGATAAGAGATTATATTTGGTAAAAAGATATTATCTATAATACCCCGTAAAATCAACCATAAATAAATTGGATAAATTAAATTAAATAAGATAGGGCTAAAAATGAAAATTTTGCAAAATTTGGGATTTGACCTCGAAAGTTTTGCCGTTACGTTCGTGGTGAAATTATAACCATTTTCTGTAACTACCAGCCTTTTCAACCATCGAAAATTGGCAACATATACATCCACGGTATTTTAGTGTCTAACTTCTAATCGCCTGAAAGGCAGATTGTTAGGGTAAAAAGAAAAAGAAAAGAATAGGAGAAACAGAACCTCACAGCGGAACGACAACATGTAATATGACAAAGATAGTAAAAACTATCACTCTTGAATACATGGTATATTAATTTAAAAAAAATCTCATCAACTTGGACAATTATAACTTCCTGACCTTACAATTGCCGATAGGAATATATAACAATACAATAGAAAGAAAATACTACAGTAGATGATCATCTACCTCTACTCTATGAGCTTCATGTCCCACCAACAACAACCTCGAAAAATAATCGGTCTGACCCGAATATTATTATAAAATAACATCTGGATCAGTCTGGAAAACCAGCATAAGTAAACTCAAGTAATACGGTGAAATTATAATGATTTTGTGAGACCATGCTGCTAAACACATAATGGGTTTTACCTCATAAGAACAACATCCATACATGAAAGAATGGAAAGCAAATTAGAACAAGACCCAAACTTGAAAGAACGGGAATAAGCAAGATCAAAATCCAAACTTAAAGAATGTACATAAATAATTAAACACCAAGAAGGGCTTTAGACAGTTCTTGATGCAATTAAGAAAACAATTCAAAGATTTAAATCAACAGCAAGGAAAAGGAAGTTTTCAATATGAATAGGAGGGTGAACCCTCCTCACTGAAAGTATACCTCTAGAAATATACTTGAGAACTACGATGGCTGTCAAACACGTCCATGTTGGACCCTACCAAACTTTACCGAGAATTCAGGTATTTCACACCTTCGTGCGCATACAAATGAATCCAATCTAGAATAGATGTGAAGATACCCTAATAGGAGCAACCCCACATAACTTGGCTTCCACTCGCTCTTTGGTTTCAGTCATTTTCGATAAAGGATATCAATGGTCAAAATAGCAACAAATCATCTTAAATTGACGATACATAAAGAAGAAAGCAGAATCGATGGTCAATAAATCAACTGTCGAGAATAATCAAAATGATCGTATATGGAAATTATATCTCACGCCCTTACCACTACTTGTCGATTTCAAAATTGTACTTTCCCTCGGTTATAAAATAAAGCCGAGCAAGTTAAGGTAGCGTTACTCTAGGCACTGCCTTGACAACAACCTTAACCTTCGAGATAGAAATGAGTTTACATACCCCGACGTTTAGTGCTAAGAATATAACTAAATCCTTTCCATATAAATGATATCGTTTATGGAAATTAAATTTTCTTATCCACTCCATAATCGAATCAAAATTTTAAAATTTTAAACCCGAACTTGTGCTTGGTTTTCGCATCATAAATATTTATAAAACACTTTGAAAATACTCTTTAAAATATTCTTTTTAAAGAGCAAGTTATATTTCTAGGTGTATTAAAATTGAGAATAAAAAACAAATGTCATTGAAACATTGTTTACTATAAACCCAAAACAATTTACACTTAGGTTTATTTTTACAAACAATTCCTTTCAAAAGATTTTTCTTATTTATAAACTATCATTTATAAATTTCAAACAACATATGTTATCCCGAAAGATAATAAACCGATTAAAATGCTTTTATAAATTTAGAACAATGTTAATCATCCAGAAGAATGATTGATATAATTCTGTTATAAATTTAAAACCATATTAATAACTCCTTTAGTAAATCCTTTGATGAACTTTAAACAGCTTTATTAAATTAATTATTAACTTTAATCACTTTTATTGAATCAGTTAATTAACCTTTAAAAGCACTTTTACTAAATCCGTTAATTAATTTTAAACCCCTTTGTTTGAACCAATTAATTAACTTTAAACATCTTTTATTAAAATGATTAATTAATCTTAAACGTCATTATTAAAAATGATTAATTAATTTTAAACATTATTATTAAAAATGATCGATTAATGTTATTATAGTTAAATGATAATTAAGAATAAATTTAAAACTTTAATTCTTTTCAAATACTTATACAATCCTTACTAACCTATTTGAAAAGAATATACAAAATATTTAAGGTAAATAACCTTTATAAATTAACATTAATTATCTCGGAAGATAAATAATCCAATTTATAATCTCTTATACATCTAAATCGACATTAATTATCTCGAAAGATAATTAATCAAATTTATAATCTCTTTTAAGTTTACACATCATTGAATATCTCGAAAGATAATTAATTGGATTTTTAACTCCTTTTGTAAATTTTAAATTAACATTTATCCTTTATTTTCAAAATTCTCAAAACATTTGAGAATATAGTTTAAACACTTTCAATGTGCAAAAACACGACCAAACATTTGTTTTATAATAATAAAAGCTCAAGTTCAACATACAATAAGGGTTTGAGGGGATGATATTTCATAAGTGATGGTACATCGATAATCACTGTAACAACAATTACACAATCAAACAGTATGTCATAAATATTTTCAGCCCAATAACAATAGAAATGACATAAGAATAGACGTAAATTAATATAGGAAAGAAACCATTTAGGGTCTCTCTACAGAAGTCCCATGTAATCACACACATAAATATGTATTTCAAAGTGTTTCGTAGCGACCTATTCGCTACGTACACTTTGACTTTCCTTTTTTTGTTTTCTACAACATAATGGTTATTTATGCCATCCGCTTTTCAGGCTAGAATTCAAAATCCAAACAAAAAACAACATAAACTATCATCCAAGTATTCTATAATAATTTTTTGCAACACAAATATCATATAGTTTGTTTAAAGGTGGGCAACCTCACAGAAATTCTAGTTGACGCTTCCGCGTTCTATTTTGGTCTAAATTCGAACAACGTTCAATTTTAGACCAAAATTCAACTAGCTCCAAATTCAATGAAATCGGTTCCAACTTGTAGATAACATCGATACAAGTCCAATGCAACTATACACGTCCAAATTCGACCTCGTACGAGAGAGATATTGATTAGTGAACATTCAATGATTATTAATTAATTGCTAGTTACATCATTTGCCCCCTAATCATGCTTAATAAACCCAAGTAGCATTCGATACTCCCATTCATCCCCATTTCGCCACCGTCACAGGCCAACTCTGATCTCCGCCTCCTCACCACCAGCTCCCCACTCTATGGTTAACCCAAAGACACCAATCAGACCACCACTCGATGACTAAGGCTAAAAAAATGAGCTCCTAGAAAATGCCTCCATTCATATCCTCCATGGCGCTGCCACAAGCCACCGTTCGCCGCCACTCCACCTCCAAACGACCACCCTCTCCAACACCAACCTAACGCCATCAGCCTTGACCTTTAACTTATCCCCGTTGCCATTAATGCGTCAAACACTAGAACCCAAACTGCTGCCATCCATCCCAGATCTACACTGCCTCTCCACGATCCACAGCAATCTAACCAGTCAAAATACTCATCTCGCCAAACGCACATTCTTCATGTTGGGACCGTCACCTAATTCGGCTGCTAGTTGCACTAATCAACGATGGAAGTTAGATGAGTCTATCCTAGGTTTCTAAGTTTAGAGAATGAAGAGAGGGCAAGGGCCCTTCTTATAGATTTCTCTCTTCCACTATATCCCTCAAAATCACGGACTCTGATTAAGACGTGCTCACTAACGTTCCTAGCCAAATACCACTATTTTGAAATTAGTGGATCTAATTTCATGACCTAATTCCATTGTATACAAAAGTTATCTTTTATTACCAAATTATATTATTATTTTAATTCTCTAAAATTAACCGTTATGCGTTTCGAGCTCGCATGAACACACGGTCGTCCGATCGCCACGAAACTTGTCGACATACATCGCCTCATTATTCTAGTCCCGATCGCACTGGTTTCGCTAAAATCCGAGATAGTGTCACGGAATGATAATTTCATGCGTTTCGATACCGTTTTATATTTTTTGATCACATTGTCGATATTTATCTGAACTATTTATTATTGTAAATAAATTTACAAAATGAGTTCATCATTATTATTTATTAATTAAAAGAGTTAAATATGGTTATTAAATCCATTTAATTAATATTTAATTACAATTGAAGTATTTAAAAATCAGTATATTCGAATTAAAGTTATTCAACTTTAAAAACCAATTATATTAATATTTAAAATTAATTAAATATAAAAATCAAGACGATAAAGTTAAACACTTTCAAAGTGCAAAAGCACGACCAGACATTTATTAGGTAAAATGCAAGCTCAAGCTCAACGCACAACAAGGGTTTAGGGAGGTGATATTTCATAAGTGACGGTACGACGATAATCGCCGTAACGACATTACATAATCAAACAGTATGTCATATATATTTTCAACCAAACAATAACTTGAGTGACATTAGAATATAAGTTAATTAATATGGCAAGAAGCCCTTTAAGGTCTCTCTACAAAAGTCCCTGTAAATCACACATATGAATGTGCACTTCGAAGTGTGCCGTAGCGACCTATTCACTATGTAAACTTTGACTTTTCTTTTGTTTTCGTTCCTTGTGACACAATTGTTATTTATGACATCTATGTTTCAGGCATGAATTTAAAATCCCACAAATAACCAAATAATAGTATAAACTATCATCCAAACATTCAACAATAATTCATAGCAACACAGATATCATATAGTTTATTTGAATGTGAGCAAACTCACAGAAATTCCAGTTGACGCTTTCGCATTTCGGTTTTGTCTAAAGTCGAATGACGTTTGATTTTAGCCCGAAATTCATCTCGCTCCAAATTCAACGAAATCAGTTCCAACATGTAGATAACGTCGATATGAGTCCAACACAACTATTCATATCCAAATCCAACTTCGTACGGGAGAGATATTGATTAGTGAACAATCAATGATTAATTAGCTAAATTAATTAATTCATTAATTGCTAATTACATCATTAGCCTTTTAATCACGCTTAACAACCCAGCCCGCCCTCAATACTCCTGTTCATCCTCGTTTCACCACAGCTGCAGGTCAACTCCGGCCTCCGCCTCCTCACCAGCAACAACCAAGACCACGAACAACCCAAATACACCAACCACGCTACCCCTCGATGAGCTCAAAAATGAGCTCCCAAATATACACCTTCGTTTTATATTTTTTGATCATATTATCGATATTTATCTGAACTATTTATTATTGTAAATGAATTTACGAAATAAGTTCACCATTATTATTTGTTTACTAAGAGGACTTTAAATATGGCTATTAAGTCTATTTAATTAATATTTAATTCATAATTAAAATGTTTAAATAATCACTATATTTGAGTTCATGTTATTTAACTTTAAAAACTAATTATTTAAATATTTAAAATATTTTAGCTACTTAAAATCAAGATGCTGAAATTTTGAGATGTTACAATTTTCGTATATAATATGTTGAAAGTAGAGCTCAAGTGGAAAAGTTGTGAATGTTTAAAGTTTTTAGGTTTAAAATAATTTAAATAGAATTCAAACAAATAATAAATAATGAATTTTAAAATTTGAAATTCAATAGTTAATAGCAAATAGACATGGGGGTTTAGTAAACGTTAAAATTAACGTTAACACTAAATATTAATTAAGGAATATAATAAAACAACGACACAAAATTAATGTTCTCGAAATAGGGAAGAGGTTGACCCCTGACATCGATCGGTCGACCATTAGAAGTCGATCGGTGGTAGAGGGGTGGTAGACCACTCCTTGTCAAGTGGCAGCTAGGTTTGTGAATTTGAACGTTCTGGATTTTTTAATTTTCAACCGACTTTTATCCAACGGTTTCGGTGCATTCCAACCATTATAAATAAGACCCTAGACCCCTTACATTTTTTCACAAAATATTTGCGAACAATGAGGAAGTTTGTCAATTCTTCTCTTTAAAAATTCAGAAACTCCATTAGTGTTTCAGGTAAGAAATCATATAGATTTATCTTTGTTTATTGTTTATTTTTTCAACTTATTCTCCACTAATCCTCTAATTTTCTGAATCTAATGTATATACAGATCTCTTACTGTATATATACATATCAAAAAGAAGAGTCCGAAAGAGATTGTCAAAGGCATGCCAAATCCAAAGGAGGCAAAGCTAAGGATATACTGTGAGTGGAAATCTTAACTTTTCTATTTTAGTAGTTGATTAATATAGTTTGGGTTGATATGCCTTCGGAAGTTTTGGTTTGCAAAAGCATCATATTGTAAACTCCCAAAACTCCTTCAATGCAAAACGCCAATTCTATGTTGGAATCTGAATTGTTTATGTCAAAATAATGGAAATAGTGTAGATTTGAATTTTTGATAATTTTACCTTCTATTCCAATCCTTATTCTTTTTCTTTGAATATGGTTAACGGATTTTGATTAAGGAATAGTGTGTAAAGTATGAGTTTTATTCGTAGTTTGCACTGTTTATTCCCATAAATTAAATAGAAATTTCTTTATTTATTTTTATGTGAAAAGGAGTTAAATCGTGTGTAAAAATTAGAATTGTAAGTTCTAGTATCAATACATTCCATTATTTTAATGTAATAATTTGATTTTAATTTTAATTATATACAAGTTTATTGATTGGAATTGTTTTTATGAATATTGAAATTTTGGCATTGTTGATATATGGAATGAGACTTGTATAATTTAAGGAGTTGACATTTAAACGCTAGTTTGGGGTGTATTTTCTGCATGCATAGAAATTACTAGGCATGTATATATACATATACATACATAAATACATACATACATACATATATATATAAATACATACATATATATATATATATATATATATTAACGTAATTAACATATAATTATAACGTAATAATTGTGCAGTTAAATAGGCTATTAGTTTTATTAAATCCCCCTTAGGAAGGTAATTAATGTTAAAGGAGAAATAAGAAAGATTTATTATAATGAATTGATTATTAAAACAGTGAGATTTGTGATAATATATGTACAATGGAATATAGATTATGAATAAGTTATAAGGACACGAGGTCAGCTAAAAGCACACAAAAGTCTGGCCAGCCAATCTGGCTACCAGCAGTGTGACTTTGGGGCTAATGTGAGACATCGTCTATAATAAGAAACCACAATGACACAAGGTTAGCCCCAAATTTTAAAGGTTAAATCTCCCCAGCTAATCTGGCTATTAGTGCTATGAATAGTCAGTCTAATGTGGGACATCACCATGGACACAGATCATAATACGAAGGACCTTCTTCAGATATAAAAGGTATTAAGTGGTTATGTAAGGGCCCTCTTCTTCTCTATATAGGAAGTAGTAAATGGACGAGGTTATGGGTTAGGAACAGTAGAGGATATCTCGGGAAAGAGCCCGCTTCAATAGGAAGTATTAAGTGGTTGAAGAGATTTCATGCATTGTTAGCTAAATACTTACTAGTGAGGGGTCTACCTTGGGATTATAGGTAGTAAATAATATGGACCTAGCTTAAAGAAGGTATTAAATGGTCAAATCTGTCTAATTCCCACAAAAGGTATTAAGTGGTTCGAATACTATCTCTTACATTGATAGGACATTATGGACGATATACATGGGTTACTGGATTAGTAGCAAGTTTGCTATGGGCTTTTATTTCGAAAGCCTTTTATTTGTGAGAAAAGCCTTTGGGTATATATTTGAAGAAGCTTATGATCTAGGTAGAATCCGTAAGACATATTCCTATTCAAATTATACTGCCCAAGCACTGTTGTAGTAACCTTGAGATTTCTATTCACCTGACATACGTTGTTCTGACTCCCTCCTCATTACGACACATGTTAGGATGGGCGATGCTGAAGGTAGAGACATTGACGAGGTTTATGACAGTAGACTATTTATTTAATTTTTATTTTCTACAGTTTTCGATGTATCCATGAAATGAAAACAATATTGTAATTTTGGAATATTCCGGATATGTTCCAGTTATTGTTGGGATTTGGTAATATGGATATTTTATTATGGTTTTGAATGCATTTTTAAGTTTGAATGAACTGGGTACTATCGTTATTATTATATTTTATCTTTCCACTGTGAGATCTTGAATGTGTGGATAAATAGCTCTGTGTTGTACTTTTTACCGATCAACGGCCAGTTTTGAGATGGTTCGAAGTTTCGATGAGCCTTTTTTGGATCGAAATTTAGGTCCATTTCAAGGCGGGTTGTTACATTTGGTATCAAAGCCTAGTTTACCTGATCAATGGAGAAAAGTATATGTATGAGAGACGTACTTATTTTTGAAAAGAATTTTCCAAAAACCCCTGTTATATATTATTATGAACATACGCATATACATTAGGAAAATCTTTCTTTCCGCATATAATATTATCCTGAAAATTATAACTAAAATTTTAACCTACATATAGTAGACTATGGCTGAAAATTCTTCTTTTAAGACTGGGAACCCAGCCAGAGGAATGCCCACCATTCGAGGAATGCTCGAATGGTTTAAACAATACCTCAAGCACGTAGGACAAGTCCCTGTTCCCCAACAAACTACATTAGAAGCACCCATTGTTCCACCAGCCGAGGTAGCACCTTATCCTATCAATTTTCCTAAAATTTGGAAGGATTTCATGAACATGGAAGGAAGAGTAAATTCTAGAAAGGAAAGCTTCATAGAGACTAAGGCATGGATAAATGGTTACGAAACGATATTTCAGAAGCTTGGTTGGGAGGATCGAGTGAAGCAAAGAATGACAGCCTGGCACCTTAAAGGAGAAGCCTTAGACTAGTGGAATATGGTGGCAGGGGAGGCCATTGGTAGGATTATCACTAGGGATGAGTTCAAGAGTCGATTTGAAATAAGGTTTATGTCAAGAGCAGATGTAAGCTTACAATTAGAGAAATTTATACAGCTTTGGTCGGGAGACTCCACTCTAAAGGAGTACATTAGTAAGTTTATAGAATTAGCTAATTTCAAAATGAGTTTGATTAATACACCATTGAGTAAGGCCATGAAGTTTTTCGCAGGCCTAAACTCCCACTTAGGGAATGATTGTTGACTCTGATACCCACTTGAGCTACCTACGTGATGCTTATTGAGATGGCTTTATTGCAGATGACTAATGCTGAGGAGAAAGAGATAAATAAGGAGAAGGTAGGACCTACACAGAGTCAGGAAGGGGCCAAGAAAGGAAACTTGTGAGCAAATAATAAGTCAAAATGTAAATTTAAGAAAGAAGGTAAAGTGTGTAATAGATGCCACAAGAAAGGACACCTTGCAATTGTAGAGTTAATTTGTTAATGGAAGCTTTTAGGGGAAAGAGCTACTACTGCCATAAGGAAGGGAATTTCAAAAATTAGTGTCCAATGATGGTGAAGGAAGGGTAGAGTAGGCAAGCTTACACCATTGAAGCTGCCCCTATTTTGAGTAGACCACCCTCTAGAGACTAAGGAAATACAGCTACAGAAGATAGAGCTCTTATTTTAGAAAATAAAATTCATACTCTATTTGACTCCGGAGCATCGCATTCATTCATAGTTAGGAATGTGATTAACTCCTTAAATCTTCAAACCTAAACTGTCACCCACCCAATAATAGTTTCAAATCCTATAAGGGGAACGACACATCTTTTCCCAATTTGCAAAGACTTAGTGTTAGAGATATAAGACTTTGATTCATATGCGATGCGTACGTTCTAAATTTTAAGGGATATAGACTTATTTTGGCTATGGATTGGTTGTCGCACTATGGGGCAGTCCTAAACTATGATAAGTGCGTAATATAGTTAAAGAGTTCTAAAGGGTGAAACCTAGACGTTCGTTGTAAACCCTAAAATTCAGTCAAGTTAAGTTATCTATACTTGGTGAATCTATCACAAAATGAACTTTCATCTATACCCGTATTTCGAGAATTCTTTAATGTCTTTAAATAAAAAAATTTGGGGCTTCTACTCCAAAGGGAGATTGAGTTTAGGATTGATCTAGAGAAAGATGCTAAACCAGTCGTTCTGCCATTAAGACACATGGCCTCCAAGGAAATGCGAGCATTGGATAACATATCTTAGAGCTACTGCAGAAAGGATTCGTTCGAAAAAGTACCTTGGAATGGGGAGCCCATGTTGTCTTTGTCACTAAGGAAAATGGTTCGTTAAGACTTTGTGTTGACTATAGGGAACTCAACAAGTTGATAAAGGGGAATAGTTATCCTTTACCTAAGATAAATGATTTGTCTGATTAACTTGTGGGAGCCAAAGTCTTCTCCTAATTTTACTTAGCAATTTGATTTCATCAACTAAGAATTTCAGAGGATAACAAATCAAAGATTGCATTTCACACACTAGATGGACTTTATGGATGGGAAGTGATGTCGTATGGATTGACAAATGCCCTACATACTCTGTAGATTTAATAAGTAAAGTATTTAAGGGTCGGTTGAACAAATTTGTTGTAGTTTTTGTAGATGAGATCTTAATATTTTCCAAAAGTGAAAAGGAGCATGTAAGTCACTTAAAGGAGATATTAGGAACCTTTAGAAGGTACCAACTTAAGGCAAAATTCTCAAATTCCACATTTAGAAGAGGGAAGTGAAATTTTCGGGGCAAGTTATTTCAGAACATGGATTAGCTATGGACCCCACAAAATTGGAAGCTATTCAAAATTGGAAGACACCGAAAAATGCCTTGGAGGTTAGAAGATTTCTAGGATTAGCAGGTTATTAGAGGAAATTCGTAAAGGATTTTACAAAGATAGCAGCTCCTCTAACCCGTTTGACCAAAAATAATTTAGTCTTCCCTAGGGATGAAAAATGCACGAAAGTGTTTGGGAAGCTAAAGGGACTATTAGGAAGTGCATCGTTACTCGTCATCCCTGATGAAATGAAGCCTTTTATGGTTTATACAGATGCATGTGGCGTAGGATTTGGAGCGGTTCTTATGCAAGAAGGAAGAGTGATAGCTTATGTTAATAGACAACTAAAGGACTATGAGAAGAGATACCCAGTGCATGACTTAGAGCTTGCAACCATTGTTTTTGCCTTGAAGATGTGGAGGCACTATCTTTTAGGGGAATGATTTGAGTTGTTTACTGATCATAAATTACTCAAATATCTATTTTCCCAAAAAGACTTAAATCTTAGGCAGTAGAGATTGATGAAGTTTATAGCATATTATGACTTTGGGATATAGTACACTCTCGGAAAAGGAAATGTCGCCGATGACGCCCTTAGCAGGAGGCATCCTACCTTGGGTGCTATATATGAGCAGAGTCGTTTGGATTTCCTCTCTAATTTCAACTTCCAACCACCAATATAACCCACTCAACACTATTTAGCAGCGATGGAGGTTAGACCAGTGCCGATGGACCATATCGGATTTAAAAAAATAAAGAGGAAGGGATAGTTGATATCCTGGATAAGCTAAGGAGAGGAGAACAATTTCCCCACATTAGTAGATATGAAATTGATGAGAAGGGATGTTTAAGGAGAGATGTATGCCTCCACATCCCAAGGATCGATAGTATATACAGAATGTTACGATTCATGAATGACGATTTACCCCGAAGGAGATAAGATATATGGGGATATGAAATGGATTTTCTATTGGCCAAAAATGAATGAGAAAGTAGTTGAATTTTTTTTAGGTGTTTGACGTATCAAAGGATTAAAGCTGAGCAAGGGAAGCTTGGATGATTGTTATTGCTATTAGAAATCTCGACCTGGAAATAAGAACACATATCATTGGACTTCATAGATGGGTTGTCTAGGAGTTAAAGGGAAGTAATTTGCATCACAGTGGATAGACTCATAAAAAGTGCCCATTTTATTCCCATCGAGAGCAATAGGACCACAATATCTTTGTCATAGATTTATCTTAGGGAAGTGATTCGACTTCATGTAATTTCGGTTAGCATCGTTAGTGATAGGGACCCCTTTATTTACTAGTGAGTTTTAGAGGAGTTTGCAGGCAGCTTTAGGAACATCGTTGAATCTTAGTACCACATACCATCTACAGACAGATGGATAAATGGTAAGAGTAAATAGGACCTTGAAGAACTTGTTGAGAGCGTGCGTCATGGACATCGAAGGACATTGGGAGCAACACCCACCTTTAGTGGAATTCACTTATAATAATAGTTATCAACTGATAATTGGTATAGCACCCTTTGAAGCGCTTTACAGAAGGTATGCAAATTGTTGGTGGGAGACCACCGACAAACTCTTACTCATACTAGATTTGATTCATGAAACTTTGATGAAGGTAAGGTTGATTAGGCAGCGAATGAAGGCAGCGCAAGATCGCTCGAATTCCTACGCAGATTAGAGAAAGAAGAATTGGAATTCGAGGTTGGAGACATAGTGTTTGTCAAAGTATCCCCTCTTAATAAGGTCATGAGATTTGAAAAATCATGAAAATTGATGCCTATATTCGTTGGACCTTTTCGAGTTATGGAAAGAATAAAAAGTCTGGCTTACTGCATGGAACAACCTGATAGATTAGCAGGGGTCCTTTAACACCTCATAAAATTTAATAAGAAATTAAATAATTAAGATAAGGTTAAAAATGAAAATTTTTTGTTAGTACCAAAATTGGGCACAACACTCCTCGGAAGTGTTTGAAGAGATAAAAATGAAGAAAATAAATGTAAAAGAGGATTATCTAACAAACGCTCCAAATTATAATCAGATAACAATAGAGAAACACAAAGTTTTAGACTGGTTCGACCTGTTGCCTACGTCCACTATGAAATGATTGATCTTTATTAACTTTTGCTTGCTAGTTACAATGGATTACAACAATGAATTTCGAGTACACAGTAGTTTTCGAGCACAACAATGGTTTCAGCAGAGTCTGGACGTAGGAGAGCCAAAAAGTCCCTTTCCTGTAGGTTTTAGGCTGATATTTATAGGCATAGGCTGCAAATATCTCGCTCAGATCTCGGGAGACCTCTTCTTGCACGTGGGTGGGCCCACGAGATCGATCCCTTGCGGTTTGCACTCGATCTGTGATCGATATGAATGAGCTTTGTATCGACCAATATTTCACCCAATTGAGTCAATATTGAGGATGAACTTTCTTTAGGTTGTACGCAAGATCCTGTGAAAATTTGGTGGCATTTGGACTTGTAGATTGTGAGTTATGATCGATGCAAGTTTGTACTTTTCGAAGGCTGTCTCCTTCGTATCGATGGCACTCATGCCGATCGTTTTGCATCGATAAGCCTGCACATGATGGCTGATGACGTGCCGCTTGCTTTTAGGGTCGATCCACATTTTATGCCGAACGGTCGAGTCTTTCCTATTGAAGCGCCTTGTTCGTATCAACCTGGGTTTAGCTTTGTTCGCATCCATCCACTGCTCTATTCGTATCAATCACCACTGTTCTGTTCGTATCGATGATTGCATGCCACTTCGTATCGACGACTAAAGGCCGCCTCATATCCATTCTTGTGTAAACCTTTCGTATCGACCCTCTACATACAACTTTGTATCAATGGCATTTGTGTATTTCCATCGATCACTGTGGACCACTACGTATCGATGGAAAGCTTTGAGTTCGCATAGTTCCATTAGCTGACCGATACGAAATGGGTGGAAAGTGATCGATATGAAGATGGCAGCAGTTGTCTAGGTGGATTAGGAATGATGTACTGGTTGATGGATACAAAGAGAATGGTTGCCTGATGGATAGGAATTGGTGCACTCGATGGATACAAAGCAACATTTGTTGATGGATACGAACAGTTGAGGCTTGATGGATACAAACAACATATAACTTACAAATAATAGATAACTGATGGATATGAAGTGATGCTCATTGATGGGTACAAACCATTGAGGCTTGATGGATGCGAAGTGCATGGATACGAAATTAGCATGCTTTTTATGAAACTTGGTCGATCCATAACTCGAGCATACGAATTCCAATTGACTTGAAATTTGGAATATTGGCTTTCATTGCTTTTCTTGTCTAGTCATATCTATTGTGGCTTGATCCGAACTTGATCAAAAGTTATCGACATCCATAGTTGACTTGTAAATAACTGGCAATCGAGGAGAACTACCCTTAGTTTCCAGTCGATTCCTTGGTGTCACGGCCTTGCCAAAAGGCGAGATAACATTTGCCCCCCAAAGTACGTCTTGTATGAAAATAACGTGCTTTGAAAAGCTACAATCTTCATTCTGAATAATTTTATCTGACTTGCTGAATAGTTGTTGTCTTTTCATTGAAAGATATAACCTTTCACTGCCTTCAGTAATATGAATTGTTGACTGCCAATTGTTGTGTCGTGTACTGTTGTAGATGAGTGTTGTATGATAGTAATATGTCATTCGTCTTTGTAATTGTCACCAGGTGAGCATTCAATTCTTGTAAATGTTAAGAACTAAATGTTGGGTTACGGTATATTTAGGATATACATAAACTTGGCTCTCGTCAATGTTCGTTCGTTCACGAGTCGTTGTCGCGGTCTTTAGTTCTTGTTTAGATCGAATTTTGTATCGATCCTCTCTTGAATCGATGTGAAATTCGAGTTGTAGCAACAATGATGATTGCTTTGATCCATCTCTTCGTATTGATTCTCTCTTGAATCGATCCGGGATAAATGAATGTAGATTTCGTATCGATGGCTATCGATTTGAAATTAGCTAGTCTCACATAGTTTCTTTGTATCGATTGATTTGAATCCCCATGGTCTTCAAAGTGATGGACATGAACTAGGTATTTCTTATCGATGGAGTTGGGCAGTCCAAACATGATTTGGTAGTGGCGTTCGTATCAATGAGAACCAATGGATATGAACATCTGTTGCACTAGATGGATGATGGAAGGATTTGAAGAAGGATTCTTCGCATCAATGGATCACTGACGGATACGAATACCCGTGGCTTCAGGTTGATAGTAAATGGATACGAACGCGAGGTTTCGTATCGGTGATGTGCAAACTGCTTCTATCGGTCACTGGCACCAGAGAGATGAATCGTTTCTTCCTTGGATACGAGTCCGTATAAATATGTTTGGGACTTTAAAAAATCCAATTTATATCATTTTTTTCTGCTTTTGCATCGATATAGTACTCGAGAAACAAGAACAACCTTCGTCCAAAGCATTCAGTGCTTAATGTTTAACTCAATCCATTCGAACTAGGTAATTAACTAACTAAATCTGTCTAATAATGATGAGGCTCAAAACTTGATGCCACCCCATCCACGATGGTGGTCGATTCCGGCATCGTCGATGACAGAATTGAATTAGAGTGAGGTTAATAGAATGGTAATGTCGTTTAGGACATTTGGGGAGGAAGAAGCGAGAAAGGAAACATGGCTCCAACTTCGTATCGATGGGAGAAAAGAAAGGGCTTGGCCTCGTATCGATCCTGAACATGAGATTTGTGTTGGTGAATAATCGGTCGATGAAATTAACGAACTTCGTGCCGATCTGGAGTGATAGTCGTTCGTATCGATCGGAGTCGATCGATACGAAATTGAATAGCCTCCGATGGATACGAAACCCGCAATAGGTGATCAATACGAATTTCATGGCTTGCGATCGATACGAAACCGATAACTTCTAACCAATACGAAATTCGTTGCAACTCGATCGATGTGAGGCCAATATGACTTGATCGATACGAAACCAACAGATTTTTTATCGATAAGGAATGAAAGCTTCGAGCCGATACGAAATAAAGGGATCATAACTAAGTATTATGCGACCGATACGAAGTTAAGGCCATTACAATGAATGATCGAATTTTTGGCTTTGATGGATACGAACTCATGCAAATTCGAACACTTGACTCCGACGAGCTTCTGCCTTGCATAATTGGACTTAACCGCTAAACTGCATATTTGACTGTCCTTCGAAGCTTGTCGACGAAACTGTAACTTGATAAAATTTTGAATTTTTTTAACTCAAATCGATCTAAAGTTTGGATTGCATGGTTGTGATGGTTAGCAATGGCAGTTAATCTAATCAAATTCTGGAGTCATGTCATTTGGCCGTTTCCTTAAATTCTGTAGAACTTTTTAAGTATTATGTAGCGCTACACAGCACAACATATTCATGCACTTCACACTGGGGGAACACACGGGCTTATTATCATTTAGCGATGGTTTTTGATAAGTTAATTAGTTATGGAATCCAAAAGTTCGCCGCAGCAGGAGGCACAAAGTTCATCTCCTTTCGTAATAGAAATACCAGTTATCGCGTTTGAAGTTACAAGCCCAGCTCCGTATGAGCTTCTTGGAGTAAATGTAATTCTGAACCCATAAGATTCAGTTTCATCGAATGTTTTCAAATTTATGCAAGGAAGAATTTTCCTACGTCATGGGCTGTCACTAAACGACATTCTAGTTCCGGGGCCAAATAACAAGCCACATGCTCCCCCGGAGAGGTATACTGCCTTTAACCAACATTCTTGTACAGCTAGGACACTTCCTCCATTTAACCAGTTCATTCGAGAAGTGTTAGCTTTTTTAGGGATTTCTCCATCACAGTTGCATCCGAACGGGTATGCTTTGTTAAACAGCACATTCATTGTCTTCATGGAGCATCTCTTGCGGCCCCCAACTCCAAAAGAAATCAGATTTATATTTAATGTCAAAAGTAGGGGAGACAACCCTTCTTTCATATTCTTAGAGACGGTTAGGAACTGCCAAATTATGACTGGCTCCTGGACCAGATTGATTTATTTTAAAACTGAATGGTTATATGCCCGATGCCCGTAGGGTTTCGCCAGGCGATGGATAGTTAGGCGTAACTGCTTCATCTTTACAACGTTTGCATAAGTGATCTTACTTGATATCCATTTTAACATTTTATTCCTTTCGCAGCCTCGATTCTGCGGCCAAAGGGCGCCCACTTTAAAGAGATAATTTGAATTCTTCAATAGGTGCTGAGTGAAATGAGAGAAATCGATTCAATACTTTCGAATGAGAACTTGAGGATTGTTCGGCTAATCGATCAAAATCAGAGCATTAGACTCAAAGGATCGATCAGACCAGCTCCGTCAAAACGGGCCAAACGTAGAGCGCCTGGGATTGTAATAGTTGAGGAAGGCGATAGAGAGGAAACACCTATTGATAATGTGCCCGTAGTCGGATCTTCAGGTAGTTTTCAGTATTTGGAGGGAAGGAGAAAAGGCAAGGCAGCCGCTTGTAAGCGTCGTAAGCCTCTGAGGTGGAAATCTGTAGTTGTGCCTCCGCAAATCTCTGGTGTTAGAATCTCGGAGACTCCTCCCCCTCAAGTAGAGAATCCTTTCGAAGAGCTTGCCAATATCTCAATCCCGAACTATGTGTCGCTTCAACATGACACCGGATTGGAGGAGTTTCAAAGTGCTCTAGACTTAAGCGAGTCTCTTTCCATAAGCATGGCCGACATTGCCGGTTGGTCAGGGGGTTGCACATACATATACACTTTACGGCACTACATGGTTTCCTAATCTTGAGTTGTCTGCTTCGGGGGATTACTAACTTTAATTTTCCTTTACTTTTCAAATACAATGACCAGGCGAAATTCTTTGGGAGTCTCCATTCAGCGCGCCAATCATCGAGTTCATATTATGAGTCCCACCGGAGGAAAATGATAGGAACCGTGATCGCAGTTATTCCAGTCAAGAGCGTTATGAGAGGGATAAAGATAAAGATAGAGAACACATATATCGATCCCGATCGCGTTATCCACCTCCCTGAGTCAGTACACAACCTTCTACTCACACCACACATCTCCTGGAGCCTATGGGGGAAAGGGTGATCAAAATCACCCAACTGAAGAAAGACTTTCCTAATAGCTTCGACGGCTTTTTTCCCCACACTTGAAGAAAATTTCCTTTGAGGCTGAACAGTCCTTGCACAACTACATTCATGATGTACATAGCCAATATAAGGAGTGGATGAAGACTACTGAAAAGGACTCTACGGTGGCTTTCGGACGAGCGAAGATGATTGAGAAGTTAGAAACTGATCTTGCTCAGAAAGACCATATCATTCAAGTGCTCGATGATGAAGTTGAATCCTCTTGGAAATCTGAAATAGTAGCCACCCAAAAACCTGATGAGGCAAATCTGGCTATGGAGAGGATGTGGCAAACACATTTTGCTTTATTGGAGGAGATGGGCCACCGAAACACCACCATCACAGCCGAAAGGGACGCTGCCCTGAAAGAACTTAATGAGTTTAATGCCCAGTTTTTCGAAATCATCAAAGAGAAGGATGATGCAGATAAAGTAGCCCAGGAGGCGTGTGAACAGGCGGTGATGCTTCGGGGTGAACGAGATGTAGCAGTACTCAAAATTCAGGAGATGGAGGCCAATGTTAAGGAGGAAGTCAAAATGGTGGAGTCCAGGCTAGAAACTGAAATTGAAAATCTACTCATTACTTACAATTATAACGTCTTGAAGCATAAAAGATAGTTTGGCTAGATTGGCTCGATAATTACTTAACACATCTGTACAACGCCTGGGGCCGATTAGTTGAAGATGAAAGGGCTGCGTATCAGGGTGAATCAGTTGATGAGTTCGAGCTTGAGAACCGAGTGTTGAATGAAGACGAACGAAAAATTCTCCATGTTACAATGATTTCGTACAAAAAGGAGAAACTTTTCATCCAGCACATGGAGGTTAGAGAGGGTTCAGGCATTGAGCACCATGATATAAGTCTTGAAATTTCTGCGTCCTGCTTATAACCCTGATCAACTATTGATATCTCCAGCTTGCGAATAGGTCTTTGAAGCTGCTTCGCCAATGTGTCAAACTGAGAAAGGTACTTCGAACATTGCTCATACTTATGCAAAATCGGGAGCTTTATTTGTAGTAATTACTAACATTTTTTGCTATGCTTCCATCCAGTGATTGAAGCTACATCAGTCGTGCCTCCTGTAACTCAAAAACAACACCAAGAGCAGGAGGCAGTCATAACCAAAGCAACCATGACGACGACTACCGCACCTATGGATGGGTTATAGGGGAGCACGCTGACTTTTGATGGAGGAACTCCTCGGTCATCACAGCGACCCCTTTGTTGATTTCCATTTGTTATAGGTGGAGTAGGGCCAACGACCAGCTCCTTAGTCCCAACCACTAATGTTCTCGGCGAGGCTCAAACAACTCATGAAGAAGAGATAATAGCCGAGATTAACGCAAAAATGGAGGCAGCCACTCGAGCTAGTAGTTTTGGAGGTGGGATGGCGGGACCTGGCCCAGCTCTGTTACGAATGATATCTCCTGGTGGTACGGTTTTCGACACCAGCATACCTGTACTGCCTCCTACCATTGATCCGGTCCCTCCGACTCTGCCTTCAGGAAGCATACCTATCCATGTGAATTCGGATGAGGAGGAGGTAGACATGATGCCCCTGGCGGGGAGTCAGCCCTCGAAAGGCAAGGACTCTAAGAGGAAACCAAGTGGTGAATCCAGTGGGTCAACACCAAAGAGGAAGCCGAAGAAAAAGAAAGAATAGATATGCTCCTTTGGTGCATTTTTGGGCAGATAGGAACTTCTTTTGTTCTTTTTGTTGTCCGTGTATACATGCGGGTTCGGCCTCTGCTAGATGGATTTTTGGCATAAACTTGTACTTAATTTTCTTCCACAAATAGTTGAAATAAAATTTCATTTTTTCTTCGACTCAATTTTCGTTTATCTTCTTAAATGTTTTAGCATTTGAACTCCAGTTCAGTACAACTATATAGTTTCGACTATCGGATTGGATCTGAGCTTATTTGTTGAGTCTTGAAATCATGGCTATGGGCCATGACCGAACATTAAGCTGGATTCTGATGCTGCACTATCTCAGTCAGTGATTGGCACTTAAGTTCTGACTCCAGTTTCAGGGACAAATTATAACAATCATTTAGCAATTGCATTTCGCCTTCAACACATTGAGCTTAATGTCGTTGAATTGATGCTGAAACAAGAAAAATTCGAGGGGTCAAACCACACTCGCTCATCTGTCGAGGATTGCATCCACACTCCGAGGATTTGCATTTGTATGTCGGTTATTGGTCATGCCTGCTTAAGTTTCAAGGATCTGTCCATGCTCCGGGGACTTAAGCTATTGTATGGGCAGTTAGTCACACTCGCTTGATACTTAGAATTTCATCCGCACTATGGGGACTTAAATTGGTTTGCGGGCGGTCATTCACACCCAAGTTATGTTTATACTCTGACCGCACACTGGGGACTCAGAGTTGTGTTATGGATGATCGATTCGTATCCGGTTTGTATTTAAACTCCAACCCACTCTCTGGAGATTTTAGAGTTAATTGGTGTTTGTACTCCAGTTCACACTCTGAGAATCTGGAGTTGATGTTTGCACTCCAGTTCGCACTTTTGGAATCTGGAGTTGATGTTTGCACTCCAATTCGCACTCCAGGAATCTACAACTGATGTTTGTACTCCAATTCACACTCTGGGAATTCGAAGTTGATGTTTATATTCCAATTTGCACTATGGGAACTTAGAGTTGATGTTCATACTCCAATTTGCACTCTGGGAAATTGGAGTTGATGTTTGTACTCCAATTCGCACTCTAGGAACTCGGAGTTGGCCGACAGATGGTCAGTCACATCTGTCTACACTTTAGGATTTTGTTCGCACTCCAGGAACGATGAATCTATCAGGATGATGGATGGTCGGTTCACATTCACCCTGAGTTAACAATCGAGGTCGTTAAATGGACGGATCCATCCTCCTCTAACTTGGTCAAGATATGTGCGAAGTCGTTAGGTGGATGGATCCACCCTCTTCGAGACCGTATTTATAAGTTACACTCCAGCTCGCACTCTGGGAATCTAGAGTTAGTTAAACGATTGTCGTCTATCAATCCTTTTTTGTCTTCAGTGTGATAACTTGCTCCCGAGCTCGGGTTTCACTTAGCGAGTAACCAGTCGTATCACAGTTACTCCTTATTTGAATAAACCCCATCGTCAGGTGGAATTTAGCACTCTATGCATAGTGATAGTTGTATGACACATTCAATAAATCATAGCTCTGGCTCGAAGAGATTGCATTTTATTGCTGAAATAAGAAAATACGGCAAAGTCAGTTGCCTTATTACAAATTCAAATTTCGAAATGCAGAAAAAAATTACAAATGAAAAGTAAACTGAATAATTAAAGCCTATCATGTATAGTAGCGGGAAGGCTTTCACTGTTCCAGGCTCTCAGTAGAGTAAGACCATCAACAGTCGATAATTTGAATGTGCCGTCTCCGAGATTTTGTTCGATTACATACGTCCCTTCTCATGTTGATTTTATGTACGAAGGCACCGGGTAGATTCTTTTGAGAACGAGATCGCCGAGTTTGAATGTTTGGGGTCAAACCTTGGCATTGTAAAATCGGGCGACTCGACTTCTGTATACGGCTGCCCTCAAATCAGCTTCTTCACACTTCTCATCCAATAAATCCAAGGATTCGGCAAGTAATATAGCATTTGTCTTTGGACCATAATAAATCACATGATGAGAAGGTACTTCCATCTCCACTGGAATAACGACCTTTGAACCATAAGAAAGAGAGAATGGAGTATGGCCTGTTGCGGGCTTATGGGTTATTCGGTAAGCCCATAGAGCCATAAGAAGTTCATAGACCCACTTTCCCTCGGCCTTTTACAGTTGTTTCTTTAGAATAGACTTTATACTTTATTAACATCTTCAACCTAACCATTCGCTTGAGGGTGTGCGACCGCGAATAATTTCTTTTGAATGTGGAATCGTTGACAGAAATTCCTAAATTCAACACTATCTAATTGGGTTCCGTTATCAGTGATGATGGTGTGTGGGAGACCAAATCGGTAGATAATGTTGCGGACTGCAAAGTTGATCACCTTCTTTGTCGTGATTATAGCAAGGGGCTCATCTTCTGCCCACTTGGTAAAGTAATCAACTGTGACGATGGCGTACTTCGCACCACCTTTAGCTAGAGGTAGTGAGCCAATAATATCAATGCCCCATACTGCAAATGGCCATAGACTGATCATTTGAGTTATCTCAGTAGGTGGGGCTCAAGGAATTCGAGCATACTTCTGACATCTATCACATTTTCTGGCATAATCCGAGGCATCGCTATTTATAGTCGGCCAATAGTATCCATACCGGAGCACCTTCTTGGCAAGTGCTTGCCCCCCAGTATGATCACCACATTCCCTTTCGTGCACATCATGCAGCACGCGTTTGATTTCATCGTGAGTGATACACCGGAGTAAAGGAATAGAGTATCCTCTTCTATACATGACTCCATTCTGAATAGTGAATTGCGAAGCTTTTTGAAGAATTTGTCTCTTTTCACTCCTGCGTTCTGGTAGGATCCCATGCTCTACATAATTTCTAAGCGGAGTTATCCATGACTCCTTGTCGGGAACAACCTCAAATTCCTAATCTGTGTCCATTTGATCGATGCTTGGGGAAGATAACGTTTCCACGGAAACGAGTCCCATTTGTTGTGCTTCACCTGTACTAGCTAACTTTGCTAATGAATCGGCTTTCTGATTGCGCTCTTGGGGTATGCAGTAAATGGCATAATAATCGAACCGACTTAGTATCTCCTTAACCCAAGAAAGGTAAGCAGCCAGTCTTCGATCTTTGGCCTGGTACTCCCCTCGAACTTGACACATGACCAATTGCGAATCGCAATAAATCTCCACAGCAATGAATTTTAAATCTCGGGCGAGTCTCAATCCGTCAAGCAGGGCTTCATAACCAGCTTCATTGTTGGTCGCACAAAAATCAAACTTTAAAGCATAGTACATAGATCGACCTTAAGGAGTTTCAAGTACAACCCCGATACCCAAGAAATGGTCATTTGATGCACCATTAGTATGCAGCTTCTAGATATATTTGGGAGATTCACTGGCCAGGCAAGTTCTCTAAGATGGTAAATTCAGCTATGAAATCTGCTTAACTTGTCCTTGAATGGATCACCTTGGAGTGTAGGTAATATCAAACTGACTTAGCTTGATATTCCACTTGAGTAACCTACTAGACGTCTCAGGCCACGTAAGGACCTGTCGTAACGGCTGGTCGGTGTAAACGATGATAGGATGAGCCTGGAAATACGGATGGAGCATCCTTGAGGAAAGAACAAGACAATAAGTCAACTTCTCTAGCTTCAGATAATTTCTCTCAGCTCCGATTAGTCGTTTACTAATATAGTAGACCGGCTTTTGCACTCGGTCTACCTCCCGAACCCGGGTAGCATCGATCGCGTTTTCTGATACCGTCAAGTAAAGGTACAATTTATCATGATCGATAGGCTTTGAAAAAATAGGCGGTGTGGAGAGGTGCTGAATTATTGCTCGGAATGCGCCCTCACATTCCGCTGTCCATTCAAAGTTCTGTTTCCCTTTTTGAATCATATCGAAGAAAGGAATACATTTGTCAGTGGATTTTGAAATGAACCTGCTCAGTGCTGCTACTTTCCCGTTTAGGCTCTGGGCTTGCTTTATATTTCTTGGAGTCTCAAAATTTCTAGTCGCCTAGATCTTTTCGGGATTGGCTTCGATTCCTCGGGCATTAATGGTAAACCTAAGGAATTTTCCGGATGCGACCCTAAAGTGACATTTCAATGGATTGAGCTTCATTCTGTATTCTCGAAGGTTATTATTAAACATGGATTCCAGGTCTTTGATATGATCAGTGGAGAATCATGATTTCACTGGCATATCATCTACATACACTTCCATGGTTTTTTCGATATGGTTAGCGAACATTAGGTTAACTAACCGTTGGTAAGTGGCCTCGGTGTTCTTGAGTCTGAGAGGCATAACCTTGTAGCAATAAAGTCCTAGATCAGTCACAAAGATGGTATGTTCCTAGTCGGGCAATTGCATAGGTATCTGGTTATAGCTTGAATATGCGTCCATGAAGGATATGAGTTCATGTCCAGCACATGAATCTGCGAGCTGATCGATTCGAGGAAGTGGAAAACTGTCTTTAGGGCAAGCTTTGTTCAAGTCTGAGTAGTCAACAAACATTCACCATTTCCCATTTGGCGTGTCGACAAGTACAGGGTTGGATACCTACTCTGGGTATAATGTATCTCGAATAATCCATTCGATTTAAGCTTATCTACCTCTTCCTTAAGGGCGGCAGATCTCTTTAGATCCATACCATGCCTTTTTCATTTGACTGGGGCGTACCGTGCGTCAATGTTCAACACGTGGCTTGTGATACCGTGGAGATTCCACACATGTCAGAATGTGTTCACGCAAACATTTCATGGTTTGTCCGGAGAAATTCAACCAATTCCTCTTGCATCCGTTGGCTTAACTGAGATCTAATCTTTATCATTCTAGAATAATCACCATCGTCGATCGGGACATCGATCGTCAGTTCGGCCGGAGAAGCTTGACTGTCTTTACTTTCATCTTCACTTTCGTTATCTTTCGGGTCAAGATCTCTTTGTAATTGGTTGGGGTGCTTGGGCCTGGGCCTAGGCACCAATTGTCAATTTTCATGAAAGTTGATGCAGAGAGATTCTTCTATGCCCTTTCCTTTTCATGTTCCTCATGTAGCTCAGCAACATAACAGGCTCGTCTAGCAGCCTGATCGCCTTGAACCACTCCAACTCCATAATCGGTGGGGAAATTTAGATTCAAACACCATGGGGCAATGGAAGCCCTGAACTGAGCTAGGGCCGGTCGGCCCAAGAAAGCATTATACGGTGAGTCTATATCCAGCATAAAAAATTGCAATATCCGGACTCTCCGGCATGCTCCGATTTCTAACTCCACTGGGACTTCTACCACTCCAGGGGGTATAGTTGCACTCCCGTTGAAGCCATGAATGCGAGACTAGCAGGGCTTCAAATCTTTAGTTTCCCTTTTCATCTGGTCATAGGCTCGCTTAAACAATATATTCACACAACTTCCACTGTCTACCAAGATCCTCTTCATCCAAACAGGACCTACTTGAGCTAATATGATAATTGGATCGATGGTTGGGGCTTCGACCCTGTCGACATCTCATTCTTGAAAGACAATGTCGTCAGTCATCGTCTTCTGTTGCATGGCCGGGGCTCCATCTTCCAAACTACTACAACACTTGAAGCTTGCATGCCTAATAGAACTGGCATACGGCTCCATTTCCTTCCTGCTTCGGTCTGCTGGATGAAGACCACCCCTAATAGTATTTATCACTAACCTCTTGTCAATACGATCAGGTTCCTCCTGTCTTGCTTGATTCGATACATGATTTTGATTCTACGGGCTCGTACCTTCAGACTGCGGCGCCCGTACGAACTGCTCTAACTTCCTTTCACGTATCAACTTTTCAATGAGATCTTACAAATGACGGCACTCGTTCATGTTATGGCCGTTGCTTTCGTGGAATCTACAAAACTTCCCTATCTGAATATGTCTCTCCGATGACTGTTTCGGAGTAGGTTTCTTGTACCGGATAGTATTGCAGGTCTGTAAATATACATTTTCCAATTACATATTCCAAGGAGTATAATTATCAAACATTGGAGCTCTACGTCATGGACCATGATTCTGATCCCGCTTCCTATTTTGATTACCATCACCTTTCTGCTGATTTTGTTTATTCTGAATATTCAATTGCACTTTTTCGGAGCTCTACTCGGACTGTTTAACAACCACATTGCTCTGAATTCCTTCCATACTAGGCTCTATGTTATCCTTTTTCCTAGACTATTTCGCATCTTCCCTTCTCAAGACTTGGGCTACTTTGGAATAGAAACAGTCCAATGACGCATGAGGCTTTTTGGCCAACCAGTTGCCGAATTCAGAATCGGGATCAATCCCCTTAGTCAGTGCCATCAGAATAGAGTTATCATTAGGATTGCTAATCTCAATGCATGCAACATGAAATTTCTCCAAATAATGTCTGAGTGTCTCTCTAGGAGCTTGTGTAATACTAGACAAAGTGCTAACATCCTTTGGCCTCGTTACATGCATCCGGAACTGCTCAACAAACTTCGTTTCCAACTAATCAAAACAAGAGATAGATCGAGGTGGTAGATGGGTGAATCACATAGTCACTTTGCCTCCAGAGGAATCGGGAAACTTTGGCATTTAACTACATCATCAGCTAATGCGGCATTCATTAACCATTCATATTTAAGGATGTATTTATTAGGATTGGATCTTCCTTCATAAACTGGTAAAGTCGGCATCCTGAAATGCCGAGGTGGTTAAGTATGGAGTATATCATCAGTAAAAGGAGTATGACTCTGGGAGATTCCCCAGTCGTCATTGGTGAGGCCTTAACTTTCTTGGGTCATCCAACGAATCATCGCCGGGATGTCCAACATCTGGACATTCTGGACTCGTTGAGCAAAGGTGTAGTCGGGTTCCATAATGCGAGGTTGGGCTGGTCGCAGTCGACGGTCCGTATCTCGCTTCCTAGTTTCTAAGTCCTTTGGAACATTAGGTTCGACAATATGTTGGCGACGATTAGGATCTGTCCGATTTCGGGCACCAACTCCCAATTTAGTAGCGAAGGTGGCAGTGCGGTTGCCTGTAACATGATGAGGAACATTACCTCATCGGAAGGAAGGTCAAGTCTGATAGCTGGTTGACGGGCCAAATTTCGGTTGCCCAATAGTCAGTGTATGCTGATATCCAGTAGCTTGAGTTTTACTCCCATTCAACCGTGGTCGCGTGGATCTATGAAGGAAATCTGAAGAGGCTGAACTCTCAATAGATGAATAGGAAGCCAGATCCCTCCTGGACATTCTTCATCATTGACGATTCAGTTGGTTGGTCAACTCCGCATTAGCGCGGAGTTGTTGAGTGAGCAGCTGGCGGCTTTGAGTTAGCTCTTGCATTAGCATTTGAAAATTTTCCCTGGTGACAGGGCCTTGCAGATTTTGATGGTCCGACAGTGCTCCGCTCGGTAGCAGGTAGTTGTATGAGATTCTGTCTGTCCCGTCCTTCCGGATCTATGACAGCCGAAGTAGTCCTTGTGTTAACCATGATGGATAGCGAAGCTCTTTCCTAGACTTGATGAAAATATGAATAGGATGGAAGAACTTTTAACTCTGAAATCTAGATCTTCTTCTTAGATTTGTGCTATCCGATAACGATAGTAGATCCAACGAGCAGGAGAAAAACTGTGTTTTCTCAATGAAAGCACCAAAGTGTTAGTACCAAAATTGGGCATAATACTCTTTGGAAGTGTTTTAAGAGATAAAAGTGAAGAAAATAAATGTAAAAGAGGATTATCTAACAAACACTCCAAATTATAATCAGAATACAAAAGAGGAACACAAAGTTTTAGAGTGTTTTGGCGTGTTGCCAACGTCCACTATGAAATGGTTGATCTTTATTAACTTTTGCTTGCTGGTTACAATGGATTACAATAGTGAATTTCGAGTACAGTAGTATTTTTCGAGCACAATAATGGTTTCGGTAGAGTCTAAACGTAGGAGAGCCAAAAAGTCCTTTTTCTGTAGGTTTTAGGCTACAATTTATAGCCATAGGTTGCAAATATCTCGCTCAGATCTCGGGAGACCTCTTCTTGCACGTGGGTGGGCCCACGTGATTGATCCCATGTGGTTTGCACTCAATCTGTGATCGATACGAACGAGCTTTATATCGATAAATACTTCACCTAATTGAGACGAGATTGAGCATGAACATTCTTTAGGTTGTATGCAAGCTCCTGTGAAAATATGGTGGCATTTGGACTTGTAGATTTTGAGTTATGATTGATGATAGTTTGTACTTTTTGAAGGCTGTCTCCTTCATATTGATGGCATTCATACTGATCGTTTCGCATCGATAACCCTGCACGTGATGTCCGATAACTTGCCGCTTGCGTTTAGGGTCGATCCACATTTTGTGCCAAACGATCGAGTCTTTCCTATTGATGCGCCTTGTTCGTATCGACCCGGGTTTATCTTTGTTCGCATCAATCCACTACTTTGTTCATATTGATCACCACTGCTTTGTTTATATCGATGATTGCAGGCCACTTCATATCGACGACTGAAGGCCGCCTCGTATCCATTCTTGTGTAAGCTTTTCGTATCGACCCTCTGGATACAACTTCGTATCGATGGCATTTGTGTATTTCCATCAATCATTGTGGACCATTTCGTATCGATGGAAAGCTTTTAGTTCGTATCGTTCCATTAGCTGACCTATACGAAATCGGTAGAAAGGGATCGATAAGCAAATGGTAGCAGTTGTCCAGGTGGATTAGGAATGATGCTACTGGTTGATGGATATGAAGAGAATGGTTGCCCGATGGATACAAAGTGGTTCACTTAATGGATATGAAGCAACATTTGTTGATGGATACAAACAGTTGAGGCTTGATGTATACGAACAACAGATAACTAAAGGATACGAACAACAGATAACTGGTCGATACGAAGTGATGCTCAGTGATGGGTACAAATCGTTGAGGCTTGATGGATGCGAAGTTCATGGATACGAAATTAGCATGCTTTTCACGAAACTTGATCGATCCATAACTCAAGCATACTAACTCCAATTGACTTTAAATTTGGAATATTGGCTTTCATTGCTTTGCTTGTCTAGTCACATCAATTGTGGCTTGATCCAGACTTGATCAAAAGTTATCGACATCCATAGCTGACCTGTAAATAATTAGAAATCGAGGAGAACTTCCCTTAGCTTTCAGTCGATTCCTTAGTGCCATGGCCTTGTCAAAAGGCGGGATAACATTTTGTAAATGTTAGAATTTGGTTATGGAAGTTGCACCATTGTGTCCCTGTCGATTTTGTAATTATGAATTTGTTTAAAAATTGGAGTTGAAATTAAAGAGTTATGGAATTTGAAGGTTTTGGGTGTAAAATAGTTCAAACGAGTTTAAATTTGAAAACGTAAATATTTGAATTTTCAAAGTTCTAAAATTTAAAAATTAATAATTGACTTAAGGGGTACTTAACTTTTAAGTAAACATTAGAAAAAACGGTAATGTATAAGGTAAAATGAGTAATAAATAAAATAAAACGGAAACAAAATAAATTGGACGTTTCTGACCTCAAGAGGCTGACCGTCCCTAGCCAAGGGGTCAACCATTAGAGGTCGACCACTTGGTATTAGGGGGTCGACTACTTGAGGGTAAAAAGTGATTGTTCTTAAGCTGGCGGCTAGGATTTTATTTAATTTAACGATCCAGAGTCTATTATTTTTTATCCGACGGTTCTAGTTCCTTATCGGCTCTATAAATAGACCCCTAGACCCACACTTTTCTTTATAAATTTTATGGGAACACCAGAAAAGCTCTGTCAAATTCTTTCCCCTTATGGTTTTAGAAGTAGTAAACTTTCTGGTAAGTAATTTAATTTTCTAGTCTCTAATTTAAATTAATTTCTCAATACTTCTTCTCTCTATCCTCTTTTTAAAAAAATCTAATATATGCACACACAATTTATTTGTTGTATATTCAAAAGGGGAATAGCTAACAAAGAATTAAGAGCGGTACAAATCAGATCTCTTCTTCTTCTTTAGATTCCAGAATCAGTAAGAATTTTCAGAGGAAGATCCGAAAGGTAATTAGGCATGGTGGAATCAAATCTAGTTAGGAAGGATAAAATTCTCAGTGAGTGGAAATATCAAGTTTTTCACATTTTTTTAATAGAATAGTATTTATTTGAATGTGATGTATGCCTTGTGAAATATTGGTAAACTAAAATATAACATCTAAATCCCTAGAATTTCCCTTTGTATATGTAGGAATTATAATTGTTTTTGGTATTAATATTTTAGAATTTAATTATTTGTTTAGAATTAGATAATCTATGGTCCATTCAACCTATTTCCCCTATTTTAAATTAGAGTGTTAAAGGGTTAAAAAATAAAATAAATTAGAAATGGCATGTAAACTATAAATTAAATTGTTCATGGTTTGCACCGCCTATTTCTATCACTTAAATAAAAAAAGGACACATTTCTCATCCCATAATGATGTATATAAAGGTTGAATTGAACATATGCAATCTAATTTGTGAAGATCTGTTCTTTAAAATAGAGAAGGGATTCTAATTTATTAATATGGAATAAGCTATCAGTATTCCATGTTTGTATGAATCCATTTTATTTTGCTATGGTGGTAGTAATTCTAGTTGGAGTCATAGTTTTTTATGAGATTGATATTTCAAAATACCTTGTAAACGAATTATTATCAAATTATTATAACGTAATGATTGTAGCTTAAATTCTGTGCATAAAAATATGCTTATATAATATAATCGTATTGATTATTAAAACCAATAGCATAATGATTATAGCGTATTGTGTGTAATAATTAGTATTATTAGAATAGTTAGGTAATATTAATTTGTAGGAAGGAAGTTAGTGTAAATTAGGGAGTTAATCCCCAATTAGAAGCGCAATAAGGGGATACCTTATATGGCCTCAATTATTTACCATATAGGATGAAATATGTATATAGTTGGTAAACATATAAGGTATAAATAAGTTATAGAGATGCAAGGTTAGTCCAAAGCTACAGGTAAGTTTGCCCAGTTAAATCTGGCTACCAGCGGTGTGGCTTTGCGGACTAATACGAGACATCGCCTATAATAAATAACCATAGTAAATGCAAAATTAACCCCAATTTTACAGGATAAACCTGCCCGGTCAATCTGGCTACCAGTATCTACGAATAGCAAGAATATCGTGAGACGTCATGAGTAGGTTATGGGTCATAAGCTGCGCCTTTTGAATGTGGTAAGTGAAATCTTAGGAAGGTTCTACTTCGGGTTAGAGGTATCAAGTGGCCTAACTGAATTTCTTATGATGTCATTAAGGAAGAACTATGTAGGGACCCGCCTTGAAGTTAGGTCTTAAATGATAGGCATTTGCCTATTTTGTTGGTCTTAAAGGAACAGAGTCTACTTAAATCCCATTAAAGAGGTATTAAGTGGTTCAGGTGCTTCCTCTTGCATCGAAAATTCCAGTTGCGTTAGGGTTTATAGCCAGGCTGGAAGAGCCTTCAAGCTTATAGTTGACTTTCGTATAGTCAGATTGGAAGAGCATACCATCTTACAGTTGACTTTGTATAGTTGGACTGGAAGAGCCTTCAGGCTAACGGTTGATTTTATACGTATGTTATATAGTTGGACTGGAAGAGACTCCAATTTATAATTGACCATACATATATTATGATTTTAATACATAAGACTTATTTCTTATTTAAATAATACTGCCCAATTACAATTATGGTAAATCTTTAGATTTCCATTTCACCAAATATTTGTTGTTCTGACCCACTCCTTATTACAATATAAGTTAGAGAGAATAATGCAGATTTAAAAGATGGAGGTGGAGGTGAAGACTTGTGGCAGTTATCTATCTATTTATGCATTTTAATTATTTTTATTGTACCCAGTTCTGATAGTTATGTTATTTTAGAATATTGTACTATGGTGGCTTTATGTAGACATGTTGTAATATTTAACATTTATGTTTTTGAAATGGTTTTCTTTATGAGATGGGTACTTGTTTCTGATATTATATTTAACCATTCTGCTATGAGATTCTAAAAGTATAGATAGATAACTCTGTGTGCCGTGTATTGTTTTCATTTTTATTAACCTAAAAACTCATCTTATGATAGGCCTGAGGTTCGACGGGCTTTTATTGGGTCGAAATTAGGTTCATTTCGGGATGGGTTGTTATAACTGGTATCAGAGTTTATGTTATCCGATCAATGGGGATAGGTATATGTATGAGTGGCATACTTGTTATTTTGAGAGTATTTTTCAAAAATCTACGGTATATAAATATACACACACACACTTAATTTGTATTTACTCTATAATTTATTACCATAGAAGTAGTTGCAACCATATTCTGGAAGGTTGGGTCAGACGACTATGGGATGGAAATATGAATGGAGTAGGAATGTCGTATTGTAACAAATGTAAGTGGAAAAAATTGTAACTCTAAATTAATAGGACAATAAATGTGTAATAAATAGGAAGTTACAAAAATTTAATAAGGATATAAATGGATTGGTTAAAGATATTGTTAGCAAAATTATGGAAAGATTGGGATGAATAAATGAATGTCCGTAAAAATTATCTGGTTAGAATAATATCTTTTATTATGGACAATCAACATTTACAGGAATAGTTAATAAGCATGTTAGGTAAGAGTTAAATACTATAAAGTAGTATAGTTGTAAATATTCAAAAGTGACAGATGAAAGAAGAAGAAATACAATAGAGAAGCCAACTAAAAAGAAGTTGTCGCTTTGAAAAAGACTTTCTAAAATCTAACCCCTTGTGAAAGAATTTGTTAAAGAGATTTTTTTTGGAAACTTCTTTGAAATGTTTTGAATGGGTTTTTCAAAAGACTTATTAAGAAGTTATCATTTTGAAAAGGTAAGAAAATTTGAAAAATCATAATTTAGAAAGAAGTTGTAGAGTCAAAAGCTTTGATTAAAGGGTTCCTGGTAAAAAAAATTCATTTTTGAAATTCTTAGTTTAGAAAATTAGTCGAGTTAAAAAGTTACCAGTTTGAAGATTTTATTGTAAAGAATTTTTGTTTTTGAAATAAATGTAAAATAAAGTATAGGTTGGACTTGATTGTTTTTCCTTTTTTCATAAGTTTGAAAGTTCTTTAAAATTCTTCTTTTTAAAATGGAAACGGGACTTGATTAAAATGACGTTGAAGTAAATTAAGTAGGAAAAATATAAACCGAGGCAATATTGGAAGATTTGGATAGGAATAGCATTAGGAACTTATAAAATAGGGTTAGTAATCTAGCTAGAGATATCGTAGGAGAGAAGAGATGAGAATGGGATAGAAAAAATGGAATAGGAGTTTACCTTGTACACTTTTCATTGTTTAAGGTTATAAAAAGATGTTTTAATGTTTCAATTTAAAGACCAATTTTAAGGGAATAAATCTTTGATGAAAAAAGGTTTTGAAAAAAGGAAATTACTTTGCTTCTTTCTAGGATTATGCAATCCTTTTTGAATTTTTAATGGTTTAATTAAGCAATTGAGTTTATGAATGTTTTGGGTTAAAGACCCTACTTTTAAAGAAGTAAGTCTTTGAAGTAAAAGTACTAGAGAAGGAAAATTATTTTACTAAATAATTTTATAACCTTTAAATTTAGGGTTAAGAATAAAGCGATAAATGTTTTAAAAATTGTGAAAAGTTGGGTTTAAATATTTTTGGAAGGTTTTGTCCAAATATTTAATAAAAATGGAATAGATATATATGGAATAAAATAAAACATGGTGTTTATATGTTTTTAAGAATTTAATTCCACAAACTATTTTGAAAGTTGGAAATTCTCTCAAAAGGTATGCTTAAAAAGTTTTCTTTTGAGATGTAGAAATTCTTCTGCGGGTTTCAATTTCAAATGTAGCTTAATGTGGATTTCTAAGTTTATATCTTGAGGAGTAGATAGGGATCATTATCTAGGAAAGAAAGATTAAAGGTTTCAAGATATGAATAAAACAAGAATAGTATGTACAAACTGATTTGGAAATTTGAAATCAGTCACAAACATTTATTTGTAGAGTGTTGGTAAGGTGTAAAGATATTACATATCTTTAATTGAGTTATAAGTTAGGTTGTCCTTGGAATATGAATATTCATATTATTGGAAGCAGCTTCCGTGTAATTTCCATAAGTTACCCAATTTCCTAAATGTGCAACTTTTGAATTTATAGAGATATTCCAAAAAGGAAAGAGACAGTAAGATATGGATATTCTTTTCAATGGTTTACACTGTTTACTTTAATAAAAGAAAATGAAATAATCCCTTGTAATTTTAAATAAGGCAAAAAATATCACTTACGGTTAATTTATGGAAATTGTTAATGGTAATCCTGTTAGGAAGGATGGCCTGATAAAATAAAATATAAAAATGAATGTTACAGTTTAGAAATTAATAACTAGAAATGAGAAACAATATATAGCGTAATTTACAATGGTATTCGTATTAATTATAAACAGTGTAGTAATTATAGGACTATGATTTATGGACATTAATTACAGATTTAATAGGCAATAAGTTTGGAATTAATAAAGGATAAATAGAATTTAAACAAGGGACTGATTAAGGAATCTAATATGGTATTTATAGAGGAATTTAATACCTACAATAATTTTTTTTGAAACCAGTAATAGATTGAAATAGATTAAATAAGAGATGATTGGAGAATGTCAATTTTGACATTAGTGACCATTTATTATGGGTAATTGATATTTATTAGAACTAAGAAGGAAAATTAAGGAAGGTGGATATGGTGAAATGACATTCTAGGAATGTACATCTAAAATTGGTAAGAAGCACTAGGAGCCCCCAACATCATTAACACCAGTCGATGATTAATGGAAACTTTCAGTAAAAAATTTTTGTAGAGTCTTTCGGTTGAAAATGCTAATTGTATACTTGAGGAATTTTTTTTGATATTTCATATGACATGTTCCTGTTTTATCACTGTATTAGTTTAAGGGATGATATTAGACCTTTAAATAAATATGTACGTATTAAGGAACACTGTAAATAAGGAAATTTATAAGAACACTTAACCAGCGATAAACTGAATAAAAGTCTAGAAGTTGGTAAGGAAATTAGGTTAGAATGCTTCAGACCCAAAACTTATAGATTGCCATTATTCACCTCGAATGAGTTAAGATGTATAGGGATATGAAGAGAATTTTCTAATTGGTCAAGGATAAAGAGAGTATCATCGAATCTATTTCTAGAAATTTGACATGCCAAAGGAGTAAAGCTAAGAAAGGCATGCTCGAAGCATTGTCATTACCATTGGAGATTTCGACTTGATTATGGGAACATATGTCGATGGACTTTACAGATGGGTTGCCTAGAGGCAATAATGCTACTTAGGTTATAGCACATTGGTTCATTTTACTTTCGTTGGAAGTAATGGGATTTTAGTATCTCTTGCACAAATTTAAGTCAGGGAAGTGGTGCGACTACATGAGTTCCAGTTAGCGTTGTTAATGATAGAGACCTTTGTTTAATACAAGACTTTGGAGGAGTTTACAATCTACTTTGGGAACGACTTTGGATCTTAGCACCACTTAACATCTGTAGACCAGCGATTAGACGGAAAAGGTGCATAAGAATTTCTTGAAGATAGGTGGGAGCATGCATCGTGGATTTTGGAGGACCTTGGAAATGGTGCAAGTATTTAAGCAATGAACGAAGACTACATCGGACTGTTAGGGGTCCTATGCTAATAGGCGAATAAAGGGATTGGAGTTTTTGGTTAAGGATATAGTATTCGTTAAGATTTCCTCTCTTTGAAAGGTTATGAGGTTTGGTACATCTAGGAAGTTGGCGCCAAGGTTCATCGGGCCTTTTCCAATTTTAGAGAGGGTAAGGGAAAAAATTGCTTATTGGGTAGAGCTTCCGTGCTAGTTAGAGGGAGCCCATGACGTCTTTCGTGTTCCATACCCGAGGGAATGTCTGCATGACATTGCCTCTATAGTAGAGCCTGATCAGTTAATTGATGTCAAAACAAAGCCCATCACCCTCATGTGCCACCGCACACATTATGAAGAATAGTATTAAGAGGTTTCATAATGAAGATAATTGGGTTGGTTCGTGTAAATGGGGAGATAATCCAGCTGAAAGCACATGGAAAACCAAAGAAAAGGTGAGTGTTTCCCATCCCTAGTTTTTCTCTGGTAAATTTTCTCTCCAAAAATGTAAGTATTTGGTTGCATCGTGGTTGCTAGATTAGATGGTCTGGGATAGTAGTCACACTTTAAACTATTATTTCTGCACTTATATAAAATTTTATGTATATTCAGGATGTTTGCATACGTTCTTATATGTCATGATCTTGCATTCACGCTAGGAATGAGCTTAGCTATAGTATGTTTGCTTACATAATCACATTGCATTTTTGGTTGGGTATATGGTTGTGTAGATTATTGTAAACAAATTGATTATCTAACATGGTTGTTGAGTGCACGGTGATTTAGATGGCGAAATCCTTTTTAATAAGGAGAGAATGTAACATCCCATAAGATTTAATAAGAATTAAATAATTAAGATGAGGTTAAAAATGAAAATTTTGTGAATATCGAAATTTGGTCATGGAAGTTGCACCATTGCGTCCATGGTAATTTTCCGATCAATTTCTACATATAATATGTTGAAATCAGAGTTAAAATGATAGAGTTATAGATGTTTGATGTTTTCGGTTATAAAATAACCAAACGAGTATAAATTTGAAATTATAAATATTTGAATTTTAAAAAGTCTAAAATTTGAAAATTAATAATTGACGTTAAGGGGTACTTAATGTTTAAGTAAATGTAAGAACAAACGATAAATTATAAGTTAAAACGAGTAATAAATAAAATAAAACGGAAACAAAATGAATTAGGCGTTTCTAGCCTTATGAGGTCGACCGCCTCTAGCCAAGGGGTCGACTGTTAGAGGTCGACTGCTTCGTATTAGGAAGTCGACCACTTGAGGGTAAAATGTGGTTGTTCTGAAGGTGGTAGCTAGGGTTTTGTTTAATTTAACGATCCAGATTCTATTATTTTTAATCCAATGGTTCTGGTTCCTTCTTACCTCTATAAGTAGACCCCTGTGACCCCACCTTTTCTTTATAGAAATTTTGGGAATGTTAGCAAAGCTTTATCAAAATCTTTAGGATTACAGAAACATTAAACTTTTGGTAAGTAATTCTAATTTTTAATCTCTAGTTAAATTAATTTCTCAATCCTTCTTCTCTCTATCTTCTGATTTCTAAAATTTAATCTATATATACAATATATTTTTTGTATATTCAAAAAAGGAAAGACCTAACCGAGATTAAAGCGGTGTAAATTAGATCACTTCTTCTCCTTCTTTAGATTCCAGAAATAGTTAGGATTTAACGCAGGAGATCTAAATGGGAATTAGGCGTGATGGAATCAATCCAGTTAAGATCCAAATAATTCACTTTAAGTGGAAATATCAAGTTTTCCACATTTTTCTAATTAAATAATATTTATTTGGATTTGATGTATACCTTGGTAAAATTTGATAAACGAAATATAACATCTAAAACCCCCAAAATTTCCCTAAGTAAATATCAATCTTTGTATATTGGGACTATAATTATTTTTGGTATTAATATATTAGAATCTAATTATTTATTTAGAATTAGATAATCTATGGTCCTTTCAACCTATTCCTCTGTTTTAAATTGGAATGTTAAAGCATTCAAAAAGAAAATAAATTAGAAATGGTGTGTAAAATATGAATTATTTATAGTTTGCACCACCTATTTCTATCACTTAAATAAGGAACTCCATTCTCGCTCTAAAATGATATAAAAGTTGAATTGAACATAGGCGATCTAATTTGTGAATGTCTATCCTTTAAAACAGAGAAGGGATTCTAATTTATTAATATGGAACAAGTTGTAGGTATTCCATGTTTGAATGAATCTATATTATTTTTCTATGGTAGTAGTTCCTATTGGAATTGTAGATTTGTATGAGTTTTATATTTCAAAATACCTTGCAAACGAATTATTGTAACGTAATGATTAGACCTTAAATTCCATAAATAAAAATATACGTTTATAATATTAAAGCGTTGACTATTAAAACCAATAACGTATTAATTATAGCATATTGTGCTTGATAACTAGTATTAGTAGAATAGTTTGGTAATATTAATTTGTAGGAAGAAAGTTAGTGTAAATTTAGGAAGTTAATCCCTAATTAGAGGCGTAATAAGGAGGATACCATATATGATCTCAATTATTCATCGTATAGGGTGATATATGTATACATTTAGTTAGTACACATTTAAGGTATGACTAAGTTATAGGGATGTGGGGTTAGTCCAAAGCTACATGGATGTCCACCATGTTAAATTTTGCTACTAGCGGTGTGGCTTTACGAACTAATGCAGGACATCACCTATAATAAATGACCACGGTGGACGCGAGGTTAATCCCAATTATGTAGAGTAAACCAGTCCGATCAAATTGGCAACAGGTACCTACGAATAGTCGGACTAATGTGAGGTGTCATGAGTGGGTTATGGGTCATAATTTGTGCTTTTTGATGCAGTAGATGAAATCCTTAGGAAGTGTCCGCTTCGAGTTAGAGGTATCAAGTGGTTATGGTAGCATCCTCCCCTTTCTTAGGTGAAGTATTAAGTGGCCTAATTGGATTTCTCTAGATGTCATTAACGAAGAATCATGTAGGGACCTGTCTTGGGTTTAGGCTTAAATGATGGGGATCTACCTATTTTATAGGTTTTAAATGATCGAAGTCTGCCTAAATCCCATTAAAGAGGTAGTAAGTGGTTCTGGTGCTTCCTCTTACATCGAAAATGCTAGTTACTTTAGAGTTATATAGTCATGCTGGAAGAGCCTTTAGGCTTATAGTTTACTTTTGTATAGTCAGACTGGAAGAGCCTACGGGCTTATAGTTGACTTTTGTATAGTTGGACTGGAAGATCCTTCAGGCTTATAGTTGATTTTATACGTATGTTATATAGTTGAACTGGAAAAGCCTTTAGCTTACAATTGACTTTATACGTATGTTATGATTCTAATATGTAAGACATATTTCTTATTTAAATAATATTGCCCAAGTACAATTATGGTAAAGCTTGAGATATGCATTTCATCGGACATTTTTTGTTTTGATCCACTCCTCATTAAAACATAGGTTAGAGAGAGTAGTTCTAATTTAAGAGATGAAGATGGAGGTGAAGACTTGAAGCAGTTGTCTATCTATTTATGCTTTTTAATTATACTTATTGTACCCTTTTTAGAACATTATGTTATTTGGAATGTTGTACTATGGAGGCTTTATGTAGACATGTTGTAATATTTAACATGTTATGTTTTTGAAAATGGTTTTCTTTATGAGATGGGTACTTGTTTTTAAAATTACCTTTTATCCATTTCGCTGTGAGATTCTGAAAGTATATATAGATAGCTATATGTATTGTTTTAATTTTTATCAACCTAACAACTCACCTTGAGACAGGCCTAAGGTTTCGATTAGCTTTTGTTGGGTCAAAATTTGGTCCGTTTTAGGGTAGGCTATTAAAAGCCCATAAATTTTTTCATATTTCGCACTTGAGGAAATGCCTTGATGACACAGTTATTGTGGTAGATCGTAACCAATATGGGTATATTGAATTAGAGACAATAGCATTTCATGCCACCTTACGAATTGTAGAGCAAGGAAATATAAATATCCGCATTAAAGAAATTAGGTCGGTTCGGGTACAATAGGGAGAAAACCCGATGGAATGCACACGAGAGACCGAAAAAAATGAGAAACTCTCATCCTGAGCTTTTCACTGGCAACTTTTTCTCTCCAAAATTAGGTTTTGGTTGCATCGTGCTAGATTTGATGGTAGGATATGGTTATTACACTTTTCACCATCAATTTTCACTCTTGTAGAAATTTTCGTACATATCTAGGGTGTTTTACATACATGCTTATATATCACAATCAAAAACTTACGTTAGGATTGAGATCACTTATAGTATGTCTGCAATACGTTATCACATTGCACTTTTGGGTAAGTAGATGGATGTGTAGATAACTTGGTTATATAACATGGATGTTTAATGCGCGTTACACTATTCGTTCTTTGGAGAAAATTTCAAGGAAAAAATTATTTTTAAGGAGGGAGGAATGTAACACCATGTAAATAAAGCGTAAATAAATTGGGTAAACTAAATTAAATAAGATAGCATAAATATATAAATTTTTAAAGAGTTGTAATTTGACCATGACAGTTATGTCGTTGCGTTTGTGGTGAAATTCTGATAAATATCCATATATAATATTTTGAAAACGGAGTTCAAGCGGAAAAATTATGGATGTTTGAAGTTTTTGGGTTTAAAATAGTTTAGATATAATTCTATTTCAAATGAATAATAAATTTTCAAATTTGTAATTCAACAGTTGCAAGTAAATATACTTGGGGCTTAAGTAAACAATAGAATTATCGTTAACATTAAATATCAATGAAGCAATATGTTAAATAAAACAACGACACTAAATTAACGTTCAAATAATAAGGAGGGACGTCGACCCGTGATCTTGACCTGTCGACCACTTGCGATCGACCGATGGTAGAGGGGTGGTCAACCGCTGCCTGTCAAGTGGTGTCTATGGTTTGTGAATTTGAACGTTCTAGATTTTATAATTTCCAACCAACCTTCATCCACTGGCTCCGGTGTGTTCCAACCAGTATAAATAAGAGCCTAGACCACTCACTTTTATTAACAAAATAATTTGGGAACATTAGCGAAGCTCTGTCGGTACGTCTCTTTGAAGATTCAGAAAAATCCATTAGGGTTTCGAAGTAAGATATCTTATAGATCTGTCTTTGTTTATTGTTTACTTTATCAACTTATTCCCCTCCAAACCTCTAATTTTCCGATTCAAACATATATACAAATCCCGCGCTGTGTATATACATTCATACATACACACACAAACACACACACACACACATATAAAAAAGAAAAGATCTAATAGGGATTGTCAAAGGTATGCCAAATCCAAAGGAGGCAAAGCTAAGGATATATTATGAGTGGAAATCTTAGCTTTTCTATTTAGTAATTGATTAGTATAGGTTGGATTTGATAGTGCCATAGGGAGTTTTGATTTGCAAAAACATCATATTATAAGCCACCAGAACTCCTTCAATGCGAAATGTTAATTTAATATTGGAATTTCAGTTGTTTATGTCAAAATAATGGAAATAGTGTAGATTTGCACTTTTGATAATTTTACCTTCTATTCCACTCCTTATTCTTTTTCTTTGAATTTGGTTAAAGGATTTTGATTAAGGAATAGTATGTGAGGTACAAATTTTATTTGTAGTTTGTCCTGCTTATTCCTATAAATTAAATAGAATTTCCTTTGTTTATTTTTATGTGAAAAAGAAGTTAAATAGAGCGGAAAAATTGGAACTGTATGTTCTATTATCAATATATTCCATCACTTTGATATAATAAGTTGAGTTTAAAATTTAATTGTATACATGTCTACTGACTGGAATTTTCGGATATAAATATTGGAGTTTTGTTATTGTCGATAATATGGAATGAGACTTGTATAACTATTTAAGGAGTTGACATTTAAATGCTAGTTTAGGGTGTATATTCCGCATACATAGAAATTACTAGGCATGTATCTATATGTATTAGCGTAATTAACATATAATTATAACATATAATTGCATAGTTAAATATGTTATTAATTTTATTAAATCACCTTTTGAATGGTAATCAATGTTAAAGGCGAAATAAGAAAGATTTCATATAAGGCCTTGATTATGGAAACAGTGAGATATGTGATAATATATATAGAGTGTGATATGGATTATGACTGAGTTATAGGGATGTAAGGTCAGTTAAAAGCACATGGAAGTCTGCCAACACTGTGAACCAGTAGTGTAACTTTGGTGCTGATGTGAGACTTCATCTATAATAAGAAACCACAATGACGCGAGGTTAGTCCTAAATTCTATAGGGTAAATATGCCTAGCTAATCTGGCTACTTGTATCTACGAATAGTCAGGCTAATATGAGACGTCATCATGGATACGGGTCATAATATAAAGGACCTGCTTTTGAGATTGAAGGTATTAAGTGGTTGTGTGAGGGCCCACCTCTTCTCTATGTCGGAAGTAGTAAATGGTCGGGGTTATGGGTTGGGCATGGTAGAGGATATCTCAAGAAAGGGCCCGCTTCAATAGGAAGTATTAAGTGGTTGAAGAGATTTCGTCCAATGTCAACTAGATAGCTACTAATGAGGAGTCCGCCTTGGGACTATAGGAAGTAAATGTCATGGACCTGCCTTAAATAAGGTATTAAATGGTCGGAGACTATTTAATTCCTAAAAAAGGTATTAAGTGAATTGAGTACTATTTTTCACATTGATAGGACATTGTGGATGATAGATATGGGTTATTGGGTTTATAGTAAGTTAGCTATGGTCTTATATTTGGAAAGCCTTTTATTTAAGAGAAAATCCTTTAGGCTTGTATTTGAAGAAGCCTATGATGTAGGTAGAATGCGTAAAACATATTTCTATTTAAATTATATTGCCTAAGTACTGTTGTAGTAAAGCTCGAGATTTCTATTCACTAACATATGTTGTTCTAACTCCCTCCTCATTACTACATAGGCTAGGAAAGGTGATGTTGAAGGCAAAGACGTTGATGAGGCTTGTGGCTGTAGGCTATTTATTTACTTTTTATTTTCTACAATTTTCGATGTACCCATGAAATAAAAACATTGTTGCAATTTTGGAATATTGCGGATATGTTACGGTTATTGTTGGGATTTGATATTATGGATATTTTATTATGGTTTTGATGATATTTTGAAGTTTGAATGAAATGGATACCGTTGTTATCATTTTATTTTATTCTTCCACTGTGAGATTCTGAATGTGTAGATAAATAGCTCTGTATTGTTCTTTTTACCAACCAACAGCCAACTATGAGATGGTTCGAAGATTCGATGGGCCTTTTCTAGGTCAGAATTTATGCCATTTCTGGGAAGATTGTGTCATAGCCCATTTTTCTGTACCCTTTGAATCGATAATAAACCACACATGTCGAACTCAAATTGCACGAAAAGACAGAACATGAAGGGTAATAAAGAAAATAAGATAGAACAGAATCTCACACGAATGGAATAACAAATAATATTGAATAATATCTTTACAGCGAAAAACTTTTAAATACATATATCAGAGTCTAACCTAAATTCATCTTAGACAGTTATAAACATCTGTCCTTACAATTGCTAACAAACATCAAACTAAAACTAACGAAGCACAGCGGACAATAGAATATGTCATACGTAGATGAATATCTCCAGCTCTCCTCTGCAAACTCCAACCGTCTTCGACTAAACCTAAAACTACTCGGATCTGACCCGAGTATTGAAAATACCTGGATCATGCTTGATTAACCAGCGTGAGAAACTCAAACATAAATGACAGTGTCATATATCAGTCTTTGAATAAAATTCTTTGAAAATAAAGAGTGTCTCATAAGACCACGTCCACACATAAACACGGACGGGTTTTTACCTTATGATAACTAAAACACTTTAATATCAAAACATTAGATATTATTTTTAATGATGTCCCTTTGAAGACATTTGCAAATAAACTTTTTAATCTTATCCGAAATGGCTATCCATATAGCATTTCGAGGCTATTGATTACGCCAATACAAACAAAACCATAGGTTCTTATTGGAAATGGATTGCCATACAAATGAACAGGTGAAGGAACTACCTTTCGAAATGGGTACACCTTTAGATGGATGTCCCGAGGCATAGAACATTTGCCCTTTACCAACACAAGACTGGCCTACCTCTATAACTATATAGTACCGGATATGTCATTCCTCGGTCATTATCGACCTTTAACCGAGCGCTCGTTTCCATACACCACATTAATTTACATCCCAAATGTTATAGCTGGAAGAAATATATCTAGAAGAGGATGATCATACCCTACTTGAGAATCACCCACATTGCCTTGCTGCATCTAATCCTGCTTCGGTCATTTTCAGTTTGATGAGGCTTGAGGCAACGATTACCTTTTCACATAGCACATATCATATCTTTGAATGCCACATTGCCATATCCGTTAACTACTGATTTTCTTTCACAAAAATACAACCCTTAAGCTCTATGTCTCAAGGAGGGTGTTAAGTTAAGAGAAGTTGCCTTCTCCGCCGCCACTGATGTACGTTTGTAAAAACCAACGCACGTAATCTTTAGAAATGTAATGTCAGACAAACATCCATACAACTTGTCCAGGAACAGGACAAACCGAAGGCAATCTCCTACTACCACTAGTAGCGAGTAGTCCTTGCGATCCAAAAAATCTCAACAATGAGGAGACCATTGCAATATATAACTCTATATTGGAAACTACCCAAAGCAAGTCAACAAGCAGTCCTTACGCTATGAAGATCCACAGGCTTCAATAATCATAATCTTCAACATGTCTTCACATTCGAACGAATTCATTGGTTTGAAGTGGTTTTCAGATAGGAATTACTCAAATTCGATCCCGGTTCCTTCGAAGCTAATTATCGATTCAAAAGATGTTAAGTTCATATGTGGATATCAATCATCAATCAATTACTTCATCTTTTATTAAATATCATTCTTAGATATGTTCTTTTCAATTTATTCCATTTTCTTTTCAAATGTATATGGAATCATTAAGCCCCATTTATCAAATCATTTGGTTTATTTAAACCTTTCTTAAATCCTAGAATAATTCCAAATCAATTTCTCTTTTACTTAGGAAAACCTTTCCAAACCATTCATTAAATCTTAATCAAAAATTTCTTATATTCAAGTTATAACTTTGAACTTATGGAAAATATTCCCAAATCATTTAATAAATCTTAACTAAGATTTCTTTCCTAACTTTTAACTTAGGGAAAATATTCCCTTTTTACAATATCATTTTCCAAAACATCTATTTAATTTAAAGGATTATTCACTATCCAAAATCGCGAATATAATTCTTTCAATAAACTTTTAAATTTAACTTATCAATTTAAAATGATTTCAGACTTACAAAGTAGTGTTTATAAATTCGATTTATATTTTATAAACTTCCATATACAAAATTTCTTTACTACAAATTCCATTTATGTCTCATTATAAGTAAAAATCCAATTATAATTTAATTACTTATAAAACTCTTATTTACAAATTCATTCCTATCAAATCTTATTATTTATAAATCCATTATAAATTCTTTTCTAAATTTCAATTGTAAACCCATATATTGATTAAAATCCCATTTCTAATATTTATAAAACACTTTTATAATTCCATTACTTTTATTTATAAAATATCAATTTTATAAATCTTATATATAGACCATTTATAACAAATTCAAAAAAATTTATTTCTTTTCTTTTATCCTAGAAAAACTTAATTATGATCTTTTAGAGCATCCGGGCTTTCCTTTCGATATGTTCCACCCCTCGCCTAAGAAAAGAAAACATAGAACGGGTAAGTTCAGGGCACTGGTTTCTCCATCGCTAACCTTAGTTAAACACCATTTTTATCTTCCCTGATCTCACAAACGGGACAGATATAATAGTCATTTCCGCATTACTCAGTTTGTTATTGTATTCAATCTTCTTCACTTATTATTTAAGTGGTATAAACAATTCCTCTTACCTATTAATTCAAACTCTCATTAAAACTTCCAAATCATATTTAAATGAATCAATTATTCTTTTAAAATCATTCACAAAATATATAGGAAATAATTTTTAAGTTTAAAACTGCATTTCAAAAGTTATTTCAAACTGCTGCGAAAAATGTTGCGTAAAGTGTTGCAAATAGCGTTTTTAAAAGCTATATTCTTCAAAACGATTTTTATATCATTTAGATGTCCACATTTTCAATGTAAATATATTTTAAAAAAAAATTAAAGGATTATTACAATTTATTTCATATTTTTAAAACATTTAAAATATCAGTTTTAAACTTTGGTCACTTTATTGCAAAAGCGTGATTTTTCTAGAAAATTGATTTGGACATATTTTAAAATATACAAGATGAAATCTTGATTTTATTTCTTTATTTATTTTAAAATATTTAAATGTTTATAAAATATTTCTAACTCATTTTAAAACTATTTCCAAAAGGTTTAAGCATTCCATATACACCATTTCGTTTTCAATAGGAAAGTGATTTCCTTTATACTTATTGATGTGTATCAACGTGACTTGGTAAAACTATTTTAACAAACATTCATGATGATCAAAGCATATATAAGCATCCATAGCAATCATAACACATCATTAAACATGTATATATATAAGTAGAAATGCTAAATAGATTTCTCACCACAAACCAAAGCGATTAACTTCCTACCAACATTCTAATCAACCAACGCTTTACTTATTCATTCCTACACCATTAAACACTAGCAAACAACACTCTCTTTCTTCCAATAGCTTGGGTGAGGCTTGAGATGGAGGTTGGCTGAAAATATAGAGAAGAAGCGGTAGAGCTTTGAACTTGAATTCTCAAAATTAGACCCGAAAAATAGGTCATCTTCTCTCTTGTTTTTGACCCTCTTACTCTCAAAATTTGAAAAACTTATCAACTGAAAAGTTGTTTCAAATTCTTTTCTCTTGAATTTTAAAAAAAAAATCACTTTATTTTGATTAGTTTAGAGGAAGATATGATTAAAATAAAAATTGCTATTCTCGGATTCACAAATATAAAGCCAAAAAATGCACTTCAAAGAATTGAGTTTCAGGTATAACAAAACTCAAAACTGGAAAAAGTGATCAACATAAACTTGTAGCCATTATAATTTATTATGGTTTGAAAAAAATAATTTCTTAATTTGCATCTGTTATGATCTAGTTATGATCAAAACAAAATGGCATATTCTCTGGCTTAAAAACTGGGCCAGAAAACACATTGGAAAGAAGTGGATTTTTGACATGGTTAACTTTAGAATTAGACAAAGTGGACAACATGAAAGTTGTAGCGACTGGAAAACTACATGATTTATGAAAATAGAATTTTGTATTTTGGTTCTGGGTTGGAGAAGTTATGCCCGAGAGAAAAGAGGTAAAATATGGAGAAAAAATGAGTTGATTTGAAGAGAATGAACATTGATTTCTTTTGAATATTTTGTAAATCCATCACTTTTAAAAATTTAATTCCAATTCCTTAATTAATGGTAAAATTCATTAATAAAACTTTTTCCTGGTTAATATTTTAAGGAGTCATGATTTTACTTAAGTGTATAAATAGTTCGTGACTTAAATTTAGCTTTGTATAATACCTTTTTACATCCTAATAGTACATATATATATCCCAAATTCCTGACTGGTTTTATATCCAGGTGAATTACAGTTTGTGGTAGGTTGCTATCATTTCAAATTCATAATTACAAAATTTATTTATGATTTAACTCTATTATAAATTTCACCACTTTTAAATTCTTTTTTTATAATCACATTTATAAATTATACTTATCCATTTTCATTTACTTAAAACATTTCGCAATGGTTTATCTTTTACCAGAATATTCCATAAATTCCTTAACTTTGAGTTTGATGTGATTCAGAAATTTTCAACTATCTAAAATCGTCGAGAATCCAGCATTATCTTATCAATTAGTGATTCCAAATTTATCTTTGGTTCCAATCTTATAGGAACCTATCTAAAATTTTCTTTTGCTAGGCGCATAGCTAAAAAGCATACATTCCAACGATTACGGGGTTTATTCGAGTATGAAATCCAATCCTGAAAATACAACATCCCACATTTTTTTACTACCCAAGGCTTAGAGACATTTTGCAACACCCATTAGTGATTCACATTATCTCTTTAACTTAAGAAAATTATATAGATTGAGTAACTCCTAAATAATACCCTTTTCAAAATACTTTAGAGCTTACTTGTGTTTATAAAACCTATTTTGTAAATTCTTTTTATAAATTCATCTTAATTAAATTAACTTCATTTAAATTTCCACAATTCTTTTAAATTACTCGAATTTTAAACCTTCATTCCTTTTCTATTTTCCTTTTACACAATCATTTTATATTATATCATTTGTATCTTTTATGCCTATTTCTTAAACCAATCTTATTATCAAACACCTTATAATCAAATCGTGAAACTTAATTCATAAGATATTTATACTTTAACTTTTAAATTAAACAATTGATAAATTTATGATAGTAACTTAACATTTTCATTTCTTAATTTATTATTTTAAAATAAATATTAAAGATCTTAATTACCTTATCAGATTTCTTACTTATCGATTATCTTTATGAAACATCTTATAGTCAAACTGTGAAATTCTAATCACAAGATGTTCATATTTAAATTTCACTAATCTTTATTTCTAACTATATAACTTTTCAAAATATATACTTTGTAATCAAAATATAATCCTAAGTAGAATTATTTCATTTACCAATTTTTCAAAACAAAACCTTTTTATATAACATTATCAAATACGCACTCATATATAATACTCTCAACTCATTCTAGGGTGTTATTAAACCTATCTATATTGAGTTACTCATCCTAGGGTATTATTAACCCTATCTCTGACGAGTCTTTACCCCAACAAAGCCAAGATTCTCGCATAACCTTCAGCTCTGATACCAAATGTCATAGCCCTTTTTTTCATAACCTTTGAATCGATATTAAACCACACATTTCTAACTCAAATTGCACGAAAAGACGGAACATGAAGGGTAATAAAGAAAATAAGATAGAACAGAATCTCACATGAATAGAATAACATATAATATTGAATAATATCTTTACAGTGGAAAACTTTTAAATACATATAACCAAAATTCAGCTTGGATAGTTATAAACATCTATCCTTACAATTGCTGACAAACATCAAACTAAAACTAACAAAGCATAGTGGATAATAGAATATTTCATACGTAGATGAATATCTCCAGCTCTCCTATAGAAACTCCAACCGTCTTTAACTAAACATGAAATTACTGGGATCTGACCCGAGTATTGAAAATATCGGATCAGGCTTGATAAACCAGCGTGAGAAACTCAAATATAAATGAAAGTGTCGTATATCAGCCTTTGAATAAAATCCTTTGAAAAAAAAGATTATCTCATAATACCACGTTCACACATAAACACGGACGGGTTTTTACATTATGATAACTAAAACACTTTTATATCAAAACATTTGATATTATTTTTAATGACATCTCTTCGAAAACATTTGCAAATGAACTTATTAATCTTTCCGAAATGGTTATCCATATAGCATTTCGAGGCCATTCATTACGCCAATACAAACAAAACCATAGGTTCTTATTAGAGAATGGATTTCTATAAAAATGACCAGGTGAAGGATCTACCTTCCGAAATAGGTACACCTTTAGATGGATGTCCCGAGGCACAGAACATCAGCTCTCTTCCAACACAGGACCGACCTACCTTTGTAACTAGATAGTGCTGAATATGTCATCCTTTGGTCGTTACCGACCTTTAACCTAGTGCTCGTTTCCATATACCACATTAATTTACATCCTGAACGTTATAGCGGAAGAAATATATCTAGAAGGGGATGATCATACCCTACTTGGGAATGACCCACTTCGCCTTGCTGCATCTAATCTTGTTTCAGTCATTTCCGGCTTGATGAGGCTTGAGGCAACGATTACCTTTTCACATAGCACATATCATATCTTTGAATGCCACATTGCCATTTCCATTAACTACTAATTGCCTTCCACAAAAATACAACCCTTGAGCTTATATGTCTCAAGATGGGTGTTAAGCTAAGAGAAGTTGCCTTCTCCACCACCACTGATGTACATTTGTAAAAACCAATGTACGTAATCTTTATAAATGCAATGTCAGACAAACATCCACACAAGTTGTCTAGGAACTGGACAAATGAAGGCAATCTCCTACTACCACTAGTAGAGAGTAGTCCTTGCAATCCAAAAAATCTCAACAACGAAGAGACCAGTGCTATATATAACTCTATAATGGAAGCTACCCAGAGCAAGTCAACAAGCAGTCCTCACGCTATGAAGATCCATGGTCTTCAATAATCATCATCTTCAACTTGTCTTCACATTCGAACGTATTCATTGGTTCGAAGTGGTTTTCGGATAGGAATTACTCAAATCCGACCCCGGTTCCTTCGAAGTCAAATATCGATTTAAAAGATGTTAAGTTCATATGTGGATACCAATCGTCAATCAATTACTTCATCTTTTATAAAATATCTTTCATAGATATATCCTTTTCAATTTATTCCATTTTCATTTCAAACATATATTGAATCATTAAGCCTCATTTATCAAATCATTTGGTTTATTTAAACCTTTCTTAAGTCCTGGAATAATTCCAAATCTTTTTCTCTTTTACTTAGGAAAACCTTTCCAAATCATTCATTAAATCTTAACCAAAGATTTCTTATATTCAAGTTATAACTTTGAACTTAGGGAAAATATTCCCAAATCATTTATTAAATCTTAATAAAAGATTTCTTTCTTAACTTTTAACTTAGGGAAAATATTGCCTTTTTATAATATAACTTTCCAAAACATCCATTTAATTTAAAGGATTATTCACTGTCCAAAATCGTGAATATAATTCTTTTAATAAACTTTCACATTTAACTTATCAATTTAAAATTATTTCAGATTTATAAAACAGTGTTTATAAATTTCATTTATATTTTATAAACTTCCATATACAAAATGAAAGAGGCTATGCGGTAGGATCGTGTAATATGGAATAACAGAATAGTCTAGGTAGATAAAGTAAGTAAAAGCAAGAAGACACCAGGATTTTATACTGGTTCAGATCTCTAGTCCTACGTCCAGTCCCTAAGCTTCACTTAGGAATTTCACTAACTAACACCCTCACTTAACCCGGAGGAATAGGTTTACAATTATCCGAACAACCGAACGGTATTTCTTGCCTCAAGCACCGAAGAGGACTTCAACTCAATTACTAAAAAACAATATTCGACTTGTTGTAATCTTATCAACACTAATGAGTCTAATGTAGCACAATATTCCTATAATCTTATCCTCGAGAGTATGCAATGTGTTTGTGAAGATTTAGGAAACGTGAATTGTTATGAATCAAAAGAATGTTAAAAACAAAGCAGTGATTCAAGCAATAGATTTGTGAGTGCTTTGAGAATTTCTAGATAATATGTTCAAGAAGATAGTAAGATTAAAGCAAGAGAATTCGGTGAATTGAAGATGTCAAAATTATGTATTTACACTTGTAGAGGAGATGCATCTGTTGGCTAAGGATGCAGACAAGAGATGCTTCCATTTCCATTGGTGAATGGTTGCTACTCTTGGGAGGAAGAAGGTGTCCATTCATAGAAAATTCGCAGGTTCAAATTCAGTCGACTGAACAGAGAATTCAGTCAACTGAAAATATGAAGTAAAATTTTCAGGAACAAATTCAGTCGACTGAACAGGGTTTTCAGTCGACTGAGACTGTACATGTTGTATATGTGTAACAAGTTCAGTCGACTGGTCATCCCTATTCAGTCGACTGAACTACTAAACTATGCACAGTGAATGTTTATTAATAAATGAAATTTATAAAATGTGTCCTAGTGTTTGTGCAAGCCTCTTGAGGATAGATTTTAACAATAAATCTAAACTAAGACCTATTTAAAAATCATACTTATGTTTATCCTTGGTCTTCATCGTTCTTTCTTTAGCTTTGCACATATCTCTTCCTTTTTGTTAAAGCTCATTGTCATTGATCAAAATCTTAACGTATCAACATTCTCCCCCTCTTTGATTGATGACAATACTCATGTGTGTAGAGATTATTTCCTCCCCCTTGAATATATGCATTCCCTTTTCTACAAAAACAAGGTTAGTAACATAGATTTCTCCCCCTTTGTCATCGACAAAAAGAAAGTAATAATCACAGAAGTATATTGTCAAAGCAATCACTGATATGCATGTCTATCGTTTAAGAATGTAGCATAGAATATAGCATAAAAATGTAGCATGAGAAATAATGTGACGACCCGGAATTTTCAAGCATTTAAAATTGGAATATTTAATTGATTTTAAATATTCAATAGAGTAATTTTAACTTGAATTACGAATATCACTATTTATTTGATAATTAAATTATTGAATTAAATAAGTGAAGTTGGGTAAAACATTGAATCTGAAACTTTGAAGCTTGTTTAAATGATTTGAAGGCTTATAAAATTTATATTGATAACACTAAGGATAATAGAAGTTTTAAAATTGAATTTAACAGTGAATTGTTCAGTTTTGAAAATTTTATCGTTTTAAATTGAATTTAAAAATAGCCTTCCGAGGCACAGTCTCGGAATTCGACGAAACCAGTTCTATTGGACCCGTAATATTGAATTATTATCGGATTTCAATTTTCGTAGTGTTTTGAGTTGTTGTGTGAGCATAGGACATATAAACGCGCTGAAATTTTTATATTGAAAATTCAAATCGATTTCGTTTTTTTACAGAAAATATATATATATAATAATAATAATAGCGTTGCCTGTTTTATTTCCTTTCCTTTTTAAATCATGAAATTTCTTTTATTCCAGGCTCCCTAATTGAATCAAATAAAACCATATCTTCGTTCCTTCTCTTGCAAGCTGAAATAAATAAATAAATAAACCCGCTAACCCTCGTTCGCCCTTAATAAATCTTTACAATTAAGCCTCGTTCAGTTTCTAGAATACAAATTTTCTCCTTTATCTTCCTTCGAAAGACAGCAGGCTATATAAAAATCCCTTTCTTCCTTCTATTCGAAAAAAAACCTTCGATCGAATTTATGAAATCAACAATGGCTGCTATATCTCTGTCATGCTTTGTCGCTCGAAAACAAATCGAAAACAGAGGGAGAAAAAAAAGCCGAAAACCCTATTTCCTTTTCTAAATCAAATCGATCGGCGAGTGGAAGAAGAGATGGGTTTGGAATCGAATACGATTTCGAATCAAAGATTCGATGTTGAGGGGATTCGAGCACGACCGGCTCGTCAAGTGAGATCCTTGCTGTGTCGTCTCATTATCGCTTGTACACAGTAGTTTGGGGATGAGTCCGCGTTATCGTGGCGATCTGGTTCATGGTGGCATGGTCGATCGAGCGTGATGTTGAAGGTGCAGGAGTTGGGCATGAGCAGCAGATGTTGATGGTGTGTTGATGTGGAGAGGTTGGCGATAGTGTTGAATGGCTACGTGCTAGCTGAAGGTGGAGTTCTTTGTCGCGATGTCAATCTCGTTCGGTAAGGCAGGAATTTTCGATTCTTTTTCAATTTAAATTAGTTCATTATATACAGAGGGAAATTTTATTCTCATTTGAATTTAATAAATAGGTATATTTAGTATATTTATTTAAGTTTAATTGGAATGTATGAATATATATAAGTTAGGGAAATTATAAACGGTAAAGTAGAAATTTATTTTGCTATTTACTGAAATGAAAAAGAAAAATATGTATTAAGATAATTAATTTGTTTTATTGACATATTTAATTTATTTTAGTTTCTGAAACTAATTTCTTAAACAAAAATTTGATTTAAATAAAATTATTGTTAATTAAGTTTAAATTATCAAATGGGAATTAATTAGTTCCATTGAACAAATATTAATAAAACGTCTAATGATTTTACAAGGTCTGAAAATCGAGGAAAACAAGTTGAGATGGGATGGTTTGCGAAACAAAAAGCAAAGGTGAGTTAATCTCACTCAGTTTAAATTTAAATTTAGATGATTAAATTTAAATAATTGATTGTATGGTTGAATTGAGTGATGTGATATAGTATAGTATAATTTGAAATTGGCATATTATGTGATGCTAACGTCTGTGGATGCAGGGAAAACAGGTTGGAGGGATCCAACTGGACCCCTCAACTTTTATTTAAGTTATTTAATATTCTCTGTTCTGATTATTTGATATTCTATAATGAATTATGTGGAAGTATTGAATGCTATGGCTTGGTTGATATAATTGGGTATAATGAATTACCAAAAATATAAATTTGATTTTGGAACTGAAAATAAAAGAAGTGAAATTGCAAGTAAAATAATTATAGAATAAATTTAAGAATGGCTTGGAAAAGAAATAAAGTGACTTTAAAATTCTAATAAATGAACCCTGAGAATGGAAAGGAAAATTTAATAAACAGAAAGTTAATGAATTTTAAAATGCAGTATTATTAATTAAAAAGAACAAACATTTATTTAGAATTTAAGATTTGGATTATTGAAAGAGTAAAGAAGAAAAAAAATAGTAATTTGAAAATGAACTGATCAGTAAAAGAATTCATTTCAAATAAAATAAATTGGAAATCAATTTAGGGAAATTGAATTAAGTGATTGAAGTTGGAATTTTCTCTGGATAACCAAGTACGTTTTTAAAGTAAATTTTTAAATATAAATTAAATGTTTTAAAGTTGTTTTTAAAGAAAGCAAGTTTCGTAAAATTTATTATTTCTATTATTTAAAGTCTAAAGTAAGTATTTTCTTTAATCTATTCTAGCAGTAATTATTAAGAAGTAACTTAGTATTTTGTATTTAAAAGTAGAAATCTATTTTTATATTTTATTAAGTATCCTTATTTTCAAATATTCATATAGTATGTTTTTTTAACAAAATATTAAAGTAATTTTAACTTGAATGTTGTAAAATATATTTTTAAAAGTAAAGTGTTTTAAATTAATTTAGAAAAATCTAGTTTTGTGCTTGGTGATTCCAGAAGAAATAAAAATGCTTGAAATTTATTCTGAGAAGGCAGATAGCTTTGGAAACTGTTTTCAAGGAGTTTGAAAAGTGAAAATATATCTTGTGAAGATATTTTTGAAGTTAATAAATAATTTGGGAAATTATTTATTGTGTAATGGATGTTGTGAATATTAATTGATAGTTAAATAACCGACTATCAATATTGGACAATGCGTTGATCGTTTCGAAGAGACCGGGATCGAGATTTATTTCTCGAAAACCACTTCGATTCGGTTTGTACGTTTTGTGGGAAACGAGTTTGGATGCGAAGATGGAGCAGTGAAGTGCAAGGGCTAGTCGCTACTAATCCTGAGGATATTTCCAAAATGGATGTAGTAGGAATAGTTTCTTCGGTTTCGTTCGAACCCAGGACGGACTTGTATGGATGAATGCTTGCGAAACATCGTCAGGTGGACGATGGGCATTCTAAGGGATATGTTCTAAAAAGGTAACGCTTAGCCTCAAGCCTCATCAAATGGGAATGACTGAAAATCAGGGGTTATGCAGCAAGTCTAGGTGGGTAGCACCCAAGCAGGGTGAGGTCATTCAAGTCTAGATGTCCCTTTTTATTTCGACTTAGTGGGCGGTTGGTGATCCCAACCGCGGAGTGATCTCACTCGAGATTATCCAGTAAGGGGTAGTCCCGGCCTTGTGTTGCAGGGGAGCGGGCGTACTCCTCGGTACGGTGATCTAGGCCCCGTACTGTGACAGGTGGTACACCAGTGCCTAGTCATTAGTTGGAAATCCATTCTCCCTACGAGCCTTGTACGAGTTTTGTTTGTATTACCCACTTTGTGGCTAGTAGCTGGAATTTAATAATGTAACAATTTCGGCTATTTTATATGTATTTGTATATAGACCCTACTATAATATCAGAGGATTTCTATAAAAATTGTTTTAGCTATCGTAAGGTAAAAACCCGACATGTTTATTTGTGGTGTGGTCTTACGAGATGCTTTTGTTTTTGAAGGATTTTTGAAACTTTAATAATCATTGGGTGTGATTTTCTCACGCTGGTTTTCCAGACTGACTCGGGTGTTATTTAACTGAAATGCTCGGGTCAGACCGAGTATTATAAAATACAGGATGTGATACTGTAGAGCTCAGGAGACGAACAAGATGTCGATACGTACTCCCGTACTTGTTCATATATATGTTCCACTGTGTTGAGTTGTTGTATATCCATTTGTATGATATTGATGTTGAGCTGTGATTGATGTACTCTGATGATGTAATATATAAACAGAGATATTTGATTTTTGAGTGAAGATCATTTATTTTCTATTATATTTTATTCCGCTGCGATGGTTAGGTTCTGTTGTTGTTTTCTATTTTCTTCTTCTACCTCTTCTTCTTTAACCCAAATGGTTCATATTTCTATATAACTTGAGTTGATTGTGGTGGAATAGTGTTGACTCAAGGGGTACGGATTTCCGGGTCGTTTCACTTGGTATTAGAGCTTAGGTTGGTGATAACCTTGGCTCTGGTGGGAATTGCTCATTTAAAATAGAGTCCGTAGTACTCTATAATGAGTTTGAGTGTATTAATAAATATGAGTGCGTATTTGTTAGTGAATATAAATTGTTTTAATATTGTGCTGATTGATTTATTGAGTGGCATATGAACCTTCGTCGACACAGTCTGCGCAACTGTATTGAAGGGGTTTCTAAACACTTGAATAGAACAATCGACACGGTATTGTTTTAAATATGGGTAAATGAAATAATTTTACCCAAAACATATTTTGATATAAAGAATAGTTTTTGAAAACTTTTTAGCTAATATATGGTTGCTTGGATGTTAGAAATGGTAATAATAAAGTATTATCATTGTTAGGTGAAAATCTTACTAGAAATTGAAATATAACTAAAATTTAGGGGAATAAATTCATTATAAAATGAAATTTATAAATTTGAATTATAAGTGTAATTTATGAATTGAAATACAATCAAATGAGAATCTGTATAAGCATAAACTGTACAAATGAAATATAGTTAAAACTTATTTAAGCAGGATTTGGAAATCTAAAATTTCGAAGACTTTGGAAGTGTTTGTCGAAGTGTTTTAATGATAAATGATAGCATTATTGTTTTGGAGATATTTCTGAAAGGAAATCTGTTTTAAATGGATTTTGAAAGTGATATAGCATTGAAATCACTTGGATTATTGGAAAATAATTCTGATGATGACGGCCACATCATCAGTATTCATTTTTGAATTCCTAAGTGACGGATTGCTGCCGAAAAACTGATTTGTTCAGAAAACTAGTTGTTTTTGAAATTTTCAAAAGGGAATTTGTTGAAAATAAAAGCCATGATTGGTTTAAATTTTTGAGAAATGAGATTTGAGATGTTGAATATTTCAAAATGATTTGAAACCAAAGCTGGGAGTTTAAAATCCTGATAAGATAGGTTGTAAGCTTATAAATTGAGATCAGTTTTAAATCTGGAAGGAAATATAAGCTTTGAATGTTGGAACTTAAATTAAAAGAGAAAAGTAAAAAAAATAATTGAAATTAACTTGGATGGGAAATGAAAATTTAACTGGATTAAAATAAATTGAATAAACTGAAAATAATATCCAGTTATATTCGAATTAAGTTGAAGTCGAATTGAATTAAATAAATCCGAGTTAAAATAAAATTGAATTGGAATTGAATTCTTGCCTGGATAACTAGAAAATAAGTTGGATAAGAAATAAATTGGATAATAATTAGATTGAAATAAATAAACTAGAATAACTTATAAAAGAATTAAAAATGCATAGAATAAAATATGCTGGGGTTATAAATAAGCATAAGGCTTGAGTTAAAAACAAAAGATGAATGTATTCAAGCCTAGAATGAATGGAATTGTGTAAATAATAAGTTGTGACTTATAAAATTGAAAATGGAATACAAAATCCAAAATAAATATTGTTGGATGAATTGAAAAATGGAATAAAAATCCAAACTTGAATTATAATATAAATTTGAACTTAAGAAAATTTAAATGAAGAGATGTTGAGATTAAAATCAAGTTTTGGATTATAAGTTGGGGAAAGACTATATAGATAATAATTAGATAATGAAATATGTAATGAGAACCCAATGCAGTTAAATAAAAGCTGAATTGTGAGATAATAATGAAGTTTGGAAAATAAAACTCAAGTTATAAATTGAATTCGACTTGAATTGTCAGTAAAGTAAATGTAACTGAATTGTGAGTTCACGAAATTGGGAGGTAAATTGAAAATGGATAGTGGATTCAGAACTCGAGTTTTAAATTAAAATTTAACTTGAAGTGTTAACAAATTAAATATAATTGAAATGTGTCGAATAAAAATGTAAATGGATTAAAATAGTAATGGTAGGAGTTGCAAATAAAATCCAAATAAGTGGAAATAAATTGGAAATGGCATTGTAATTAATTGAATGAGTTGAATCTAAAAAGTTAAAATGTATAATAACTAATCAAATAAATTTGTAGTTTGAAATGAGATTGGATTGAAAAAGAATCAAGTTAAATTGAAAAAGGGAAATTTATTTGCAAAATGAAAATGAGCTTAAGTATAAATTTGAATAAATAAACGGATGGGATGAATAAGAATCAAGTGAAGTATTGTTTAAATAAGTTGAGAAATGATTGTTGAATGAAATAGCTTGGATTGTCTTCGCGCTAAATAAAATAGTTCAGAAAAAAAAAATTTGGAATGAATTGTAAGTGAATGGATTCAAATCTGAAATGCAATGAAAATGAGAATATATGGATTGTGAATAAATTTAAAAATGAAATAGAATTAAGTATAAATTGAGTTGAAATCCATTTAAATTGGTTATAAAACATAAATACTTATTTATTCACATAGATCGCGTCAAATTGCATAGAATAATTTGACATTGGATGTAAATGGAAGTAATTAAATTCTATGAATTGATAGAAGTAAAATAAATTGATTTTGAGAGCAATTGAACTAAATATGAGTTCAGTTTGCTTAAAAATAAATTAATGTAAGTGTTTGAGTTTTAAACCATTCAAATTGATGAAGTTGTATACGAGTGGATTGAAAACCATTCAAATTGAATGATAATGGATATGAATAAGTTGAAACAGTTGAATTAGCATGGAAACTATATAAATTGCTTACGGAAAAATGTTTGGTGTGAATTTCTTTTAGAATTCATGTGTTTAACCGTTGCAACTAAGTGAAATATTGTTAAATTGCATATATTTGGCACTTATATGTTTAAACTGAGTAAGTACAGGTACCAGAAAGCCGTGTGGCTGGATTTTGGGCACGCTAACTGCTAGATTAATAAGCTGTTTGCTTAAAATGCTAAATAAGGTACGCCTATGCAATAACAATAGGAAATATGAACTGTTTTTTATTTTTCCGACCGGGTGGGTCGATGTATATATATTTATCTCTTTTGTCAAATTGCAAAAGCTCCTCCGTACAAAGGAGACTCTGCCAAAAAATTTCAGAAATTTTGGGAGTTAGAAAATTTTTTGAAATTTTTTGTTAACGACAAACGAATTCAAATTGGAAACTAAAATAAGTTAGTAAATGAAACCAATTTAAAATAATGACATAAATTAGTTTTAAATGACAAATAAAATTTAAATATTCAGAGTTAAATATAATTGAATTCATATGGTAATGAAAGAATCAATTTGAATAGAAATAGATATAAACTGAAGTGGTAAGGCAGAAATAAATAAAGAAACATATGAAATGATTATGTTAACTTAAGTAAGGAATGGTCAATTCTTAATTGGAAATTGAATATTGCAAATATATTCTAAGTTGATATTTGGATGAATATTGGCATTTGGTAAGGGAGTCGATAAAATGTTTTTGAAATGTTGTGATTGGATATTAGTGCTAAGCAGGATATGCAGGTATTATAAAGGGAAAAGAGAATTGGTTTTTGATTTCAAGAAGATAAATTTGAAATGCTCGACAAAAAGGTATGTATTTAAATTTGGTGTGAAATTTGGTTGGGATTTGGATCGAGCCACTTGGCTTTTTGTTTTCTTTTTGGATTTGGGAGGCCGTAGAGCTGTTTTGTAGTTGTACTGAGCTAGCCGCGCAAAGGAGACGCTGGCAAAAAATTTCGTAAATTTAGGGATTTAGAAAAATTTTGAGAAATTTTGATAATTCAAAATTTAGTTTTGAATTATAATTTGAATAGTTGAACAAGTAAGTTATTTGAAAACTATAGAAGGTTTTGGAAAAGTTTGGAAAGTTAATAAGAATAATAATGGGTCTTTTATAAAAAGATAGTTGGTAAGATGTTGTATTGTTAGAAACTGTTTGGTTTTGGGAAAAGTAAACGGGTTTTGGACCATTCTTCCTAATTAGTAATTTCGGGGACGAAATTCTTTTAAGGGGGGAGGAATGTGACGACCCGGAATTTTCAAGCATTTAAAATTGGAATATTTAATTGATTTTAAATATTCAATAGAGTAATTTTAACTTGAATTACGAATATCACTATTTATTTGATAATTAAATTATTGAATTAAATAAGTGAAGTTGGGTAAAACATTGAATCTAAAATTTTGAAGCTTGTTTAAATGATTTGAAGGCTTATAAAATTTATATTGATAACACTAAGGATAATAGAAGTTCTAAAATTGAATTTAACAGTGAATTGTTCAGTTTTGAAAATTTTATCATTTTAAATTGAATTTAAAAATAGCCTTCCGAGGCACAGTCTCGGAATTCGACGAAACCAGTTCCATTGGACCCGTAATATTGAATTATTATCGGATTTCAATTTTCGTAGTGTTTAGAGTTGTTGTGTGAGCATACGGCATATAAACGCGCTGAAATTTTTATATCGAAAATTCAAATCGATTTCGTTTTTTTACGGAAAAAATATATATAATAATAATAGCGTTGCCTGTTTTATTTCCTTTCCTTTTTAAATCACAAAATTTCTTTTATTCCAGGCTCCCTAATTGAATCAAATAAAACCATATCTTCGTTCCTTCTCTTGCAAGCTGAAATAAATAAATAAATAAACCCGCTAACCCTCGTTCACCCTTAACAAATCTTTACAATTAAGCCTCGTTCAGTTTCTAGAATACAAATTTTCTCATTTATCTTCCTTCGGAAGACAGCAGGCTATATAAAAAAATCCCTTTCTTCCTTCTATCCGAAAAAAAACCTTCGATCGAATTTATGAAATCAACAATGGCCGCTATATCTCTGCTATGCTTTGTCGCTCGAAAACAAATCGAAATCAGAGGAAAAAAAAAGCCGAAAACCCTATTTCCTTTACTAAATCATATCGATCAGCGAGTGGAAGAAGAGATGGGTTTGGAATCGAATACGATTTCGAATCAAAGATTCGATGTTGAGGGGATTCGAGTGCAACCGGCTCGTCAAGTGAGATCCTTGCTGTGTCGTCTCGTTATCGCTTGTACACAGTAGTTTGGGGACGAGGCCGCGTTATCGTGGCGATCTGGTTCATGGTGGCATGGTCGATCGAGCGTGATGTTGAAGGTGGAGGAGCTAGGCATGAGCAGCATATGTCGATGGTGGGTTGATGTGGAGAGGTTGGCGACCGTGTTGAATGGCTACGTGCTAGCGGAAGGTGGAGTTCTTTGTCGCGATGTCAATCTCGTTCGATAAGGCAGGAATTTTCGATTCTTTTTCAATTTAAATTAGTTCATATACGGAGGGAAATTTTATTCTCATTTGAATTTAATAAATAGGTATATACAGTATATTTATTTAAGTTTAATTTTGAATGTATGAATATATATAAGTTAGGAAATTATAAACAGTTAAGTAGAAATTTATTTTGCTATTTACTGAAATGAAAAAGAAAAATATGTATTAAGATAATTAATTTGTTTTATTGACATATTTAATTTATTTTAGTTTCCGAAACTAATTTCTTAAACAAAAATTTGATTTAAATAAAATTATTGTTAATTAAGTTTAAATTATCAAATGGGAATTAATTATTTCCATTGAACAAATATTAATAAAACATCTAATGATTTTACAAGGTCTGAAAATCAAGGAAAACAAGTTGAGATGGGATGGTTTGCGAAACAAAAAGCAAAGGTGAGTTAATCTCACTCAGTTTAAATTTAAATTTAGATGATTAAATTTAAATAATTGATTGTATGGTTGAATTGAGTGATGTGATATAGTATAGTATAATTTGAAATTGGCATATTATGTGATGCTAACGTCTGTGGATGCAGGGAAAACAGGTTGGAGGGATCCAACTGGACCCCTCAACTTTTATTTAAGTTATTTAATATTCTCTGTTCTGATTATTTGATATTCTATAATGAATTATGTGGAAGTATTGAATGCTATGGCTTGGTTGATATAATTGGGTATAATGAATTACCAAAAATATAAATTTGATTTTGGAACTGAAAATAAAAGAAGTGAAATTGCAAGTAAAATAATTATAGAATAAATTTAAGAATGGCTTGGAAAAGAAATAAAGTGACTTTAAAATTCTAATAAATGAACCCTGAGAATGGAAAGGAAAATTTAATAAACAGAAAATTAATGAATTTTAAAATGCAGTATTATTAATTAAAAAGAACAAATATTTATTTAGAATTTAAGATTTGGATTATTGAAAGAGTAAAGAAGAAAAAAAATAGTAATTTGAAAATGAACTGATAAGTAAAAGAATTCATTTCAAATAAAATAAATTGGAAATCAATTTAGGGAAATTGAATTAAGTGATTGAAGTTGGAATTTTCTCTGGATAACCAAGTACGTTTTTAAAGTAAATTTTTAAATATAAATTAAATGTTTTAAAGTTGTTTTTAAAGAAAGCAAGTTTCGTAAAATTTATTATTTCTATTATTTAAAGTCTAAAGTAAGTATTTTCTTTAATCTATTCTAGCAGTAATTATTAAAAAGTAACTTAGTATTTTGTATTTAAAAGTAGAAATCTATTTTTATATTTTATTAAGTAACCTTATTTTCAAATATTCATATAGTATGTGTTTTTAACAAAATATTAAAGTAATTTTAACTTGAATGTTTTAAAATATATTTTTAAAAGTAAAGTGTTTAAATTAATTTAGAAAAATCTAGTTTTGTGCTTGGTGATTCCAGAAGAAATAAAAATGCTTGAAATTTATTCTGAGAAGGCAGATAGTTTTGGAAACTGTTTTCAAGGAGTTTGAAAAGTGAAAATATATCTTGTGAAGATATTTTTGAAGTTAATAAATAATTTGGGAAATTATTTATTGTGTGATGGATGTTGTGAATATTAATTGATAGTTAAATAACCGACTATCAATATTGGACAATGCGTTGATCGTTTCGAAGAGACCGGGATCGTGATTTATTTCTCGAAAACCACTTCGATCCGGTTTGTACGTTTCGTGGGAAACGAGTTTGGATGCGAAGATGGAGCAGTGAAGTGCAAGGGCTAGTCGCTACTAATCCTGAGGATATTTCCAAAATGGATGTAGTAGGAATAGTGTCTTCGGTTTCGTTCGAACCCTGGACGGACTTGTATGGATGAATGCTTGCGAAACATCGTTAGGTGGACGATGGGCATTCTAAGGGATATGTTCTAGAAAGGTAACGCTTAGCCTCAAGCCTCATCAAATGGGAATGACTGAAAATCAGGGGTTATGCAGCAAGTCTAGGTGGGTAGCACCCAAGCAGGGTGAGGTCATTCCAGTCTAGATGTCCCTTTTTATTTCGGCTTAGTGGGCGATTGCTGATCCCAACCGCGGGGTGATCTCACTCGAGATTATCCAGTAAGGGGTAGTCCCGGCCTTGTGTTGCAGGGGAGCGGGCGTACTCCTCGGTACGGTGATCTAGGCCCCGTACTGTGACAGGTGGTGCCCCAGTGCTTAGTCATTAGTTGGAAATCCATTCTCCCTACGAGCCTTGTACGAGTTTTGTTTGTATTACCCACTTTGTGGCTAGTAGCTGGAATTTAATAATGTAACAATTTCGGCTATTTTATAAGTATTTGTGTATAGACCCTATTATAATATCAAAGGATTTCTATAAAAATTGTTTTAGCTATCGTAAGGTAAAAATCCGACATGTTTATTTGTGGCGTGGTCTTACGAGATGCTTTTGTTTTTGAAGGATTTTTGAAACTTTAATAAATAATTGGGTGTGATTTTCTCACGCTGGTTTTCCAGACTGACTCGAGTGTTATTTAACTGAAATGCTCAGGTAAAACCGAGTATTATAAAATACAGGATGTGATGCTGTAGAGCTCAGGAGACGAACAAGATGTCGATACGTACTCCCGTACTTGTTCATATATATGTTCCGCTGTGTTGAGTTGTTATATATCCATTTGTATGATATTGATGTTGAGCTGTGATTGATGTACTCTGATGATGTAATATATAAACAGAGATATTTGATTTTTGAGTAAAGATCATTTATTTTCTATTATATTTTATTCCGCTGCGATGGTTAGGTTCTGTTGTTGTTTTCTATTTTCTTCTTCTACCTCTTCTTCTTTAACCCAAATGGTTCATATTTCTATACAACTTGAGTTGATTGTGGTGGAATAGTGTTGACTTAAGGGGTACGGATCTCCGCGTCATTTCAAATAAAATATAGAATGTTGCATGAATGAATAAAACATAAAATGTAGCATTAATGAAACATAAAAGGCTTATTAAGCCTTGTGATACTTTAAAAGAATAAAAAGCCACAAAAGAGTTTATTCATCTTTGTCCCAATCATATGAGGCTTCTTTCCCTCCCCTTGGTTCGCGGATAACGGGTCCACCTGTGGGAGGTCTATAACTTCCTCCTTGACCACCACAAGTGCCACTCGTGCTGCTGCTTGTATGTTCTTCGGAAGATGTCCATGTGAAAGTAGGTGCAGGACGCTTACCGCGTGATGTTGAAGCAGTAGTGGAACTTGAGCATGAGATGGCATCCCATAATCCTTTAATTTTATCAAGTTTGTGATCTACCTTCTTGAGGCGATTATCAAGAATTTGTTGATTTCTTGATAAAATTCCTAACGATTGATTGGTAGTAAAACTTGGCTCAATGATATGGATTTCATCTTCTTGGTCGAAGGGTTCTTCATGTGGAGCTTGTGGAGGTTGTTGCACTTGTGGAGGTTGTTGTTGTTCTTGATGCCTAGCTTCCCATTCGGCAAGAGATATGATCCGAGGAGGCCTATCCGGGAGTTGCATAAGGCTTATCGTCCGTTGGTTAATTTGATGGACCATTGTATTTTCGGACTCGGGTAATGGCGTATCAACATTGATGAGAAGTCTCATGATATATTCTCCAAAATATATAGTTCGCATTTTGCCATTATTAAATGTGAGAAACTCATCAAGGATTAGTTGGAGCCAATTGACTTGAATATTGCCCCAAATAGCGTATAGAGCTCGATAATTGATTGGGTAGACAAGTTCATATGAGCCCGTTCATGGAGTAATTGTTCTCATAAGAGCTTTGTGAAGGATTCTAGCTCTAGGTGGTAGGGAAGTGGACTTAATATCTCGAATGTTAACATTATCATCTAGAAATTGACGATTTATGTTATCTCGAATTTGTGGATTGAATTCTACCTCATCAAGCTTTCTCTCTACGTAGGTGATCCTAAAATGTGTGCCATTCGATCTAAGGAGAACCAGACTTTCTTCCCACACACCATACTCCAAACACTATCATTTGGATTTCTTGGAGTTTGGTGTCCAAGATTAAGATTTGCATAAAATAATTTGACCATGATACGGTTTATTGCATGGTCATTTCTTTTCAAATCCAAAAGTGAAGTTAAACCTGCCCGATCCGTTAATGCTTGAATGTTGTATGTCTGAAGGCTTTGAAAATCAATGAAGGAGTGCTCGAAAATGCGAGAATTCTTCATTTTATTCCACCTTGTTACAGCTACGCCATCATAGAGCCATTGTGCAATTTGAGCATCAATTGGCTTGGAGGATGAAGAAGAAGCAGCTCTTGATCTTTTTGGGGCCATTTGTCGTGAGATTTGAGTGTAATTTGTGAATTGGGGGCTAGGGTTTTGGAAAACAATGGGGAAGAGAGAACTTTTGGAAGGTAAAAAGTGAAGGTAAAAGGGTAAAAACTGGTTGATAAAAGGGGAAAAGTTGCCTGGGAATTGGCGTTCAGTCGACTGAATAGTCTGTTCGGTCGACTGAAATTTTGGCTGAAATCTTCTGTGTAAAATTCAGTCGACTGAACAAAAGTTTTAGTCGACTGAACTATTGTTTAGTTGTTTTCTGCCTAGTGTTCAGTCGACTGAGCAGGAAGGTTCAGTCGACTGAACCTTGAGTTTTTGGAATTCTAAAATTTATAAAAAAAATTCTATAAATGATTACAACAAAATACAATATAATAACATGATTTGGCCACCGAAATAATCATTTCTTTGGAGATGGACTATTTTTCTTTTTGCGTCCTTCATTCTCCATATAGTTTATATCCCATGAATTTGGACTATACTGAGGAGTTTTTGGAGACATCCAAGGATTTACGGGATCAGCTGGTGTACGATAGGACGAAGATGGATCATACGAACTAATCGGTCGAGGTAGAGGCTCGGTCACTTTGTTTTTCTTTGAGCCACAAAAACGTAAACCGATTTGCTCAAGGAAGCTTAATCGTCCAGCCGTTACTTTTTTTTGAAATATAATTCTCGTTGAAGATCAATTTGTTGTTGTTGAAAGTGATGAATCTCATCAATCTTTCTTTTCGTATCTGGTGAGATAAAAAGACCACGTTTAGCCTTCTTCGATTCCGGCGTGTAGCCAGTTCGATAGTTGTTCCATTTATAGACTGACTCATGCTTTGGTGTTGGAGTAAGAAGTTTTGGTGATGTTGGTGAGTTATCGATCGAAGAGGTGATGTTGATTGGGGAGTATGAGTTGTTTCAGGACATTTTTATATCAACTTTTCAATCTTTTGCAAGTGAAAATGAGTTATGAAAATGAAAATAAGTCAAACGTGTATTTATAGGATGAATATTCTAAAAATATTGTGGTGATAATTTATCAAAGTTTTTTAACCAAACAAAGATTTAATGGTTAAAATAATTCAGTTAGAAATGTATGGATTAGAGATAACCCTTATATTATTTTTTACAATGTATCATTATTTTGAAAATATAAATTGAAAGTCATAGTTTTCTTTATTCAGTCGACTGAGCATATAGATTTAGTCGACTGAATTGTGAAAAAAAAATTGATAACTTTATAAAATATCTTTAAAAGAGATTATTCCTAATTCTCGTCGTAACTTTATAAAGGAGTTTTCTAATAAAGGTTTAGTAAATATATCGGCAATTTGATTTTCGGTAGAAATATGTTCTAAATTTATGATCCTTTTTCGATATTGTCTCGTAGAAAATGGTGACGAATGTCTATATGTTTTGTACGAGAGTGATTAACCAGATTTTTAGATAAATTTATTGTACTTGTATTATCACAATATATTGTAGAGTTTGTTAAATTTGTATTAAAATCCTTAAGTGTTTATTGCATGTAGATAACTTGAGTACATGCTAAGGCGGCTGATATATATTCCGCTTCACACGTGGAAAGAGAAACACAATTTTGTTTCTTACTAAACCAAGATACAAGTGATTTTCCGATGAAATGGCACGTACCACTTGTACTTTTTCTATCTGTTCGAGATCTACGAAAATCAGCATCACTGAATGATACTAACTCAAATGGACACTCTTTTGGATAAAAAAGACCAAATCTTTAGTATTATTAAGATATCGCATAATTCGTTTTACCGCTCTTAAATGTGATTCTTTAGGATTAGATTGAAAACGTGCACATACACTCATCATTATGTCTGGTCTACTAGCGGTTAAGTAAAGTAAGGAACCTATCATGCTTCTAAATAATTTTTGATCTATACTTTTTCCATTTTCATCTCGATCGAGATGAGTAGTGGTACTCATAGGAGTAAATTTAGCAGAAGTGTTCTCCATTCCGAAACGTTTAATTAGATCAGCACAATATTTTTCTTGGTTTATAAAAATTCCATTTGTTAATTGTTTAATTTGAAGTCCGAGAAAATATGATAGTTCTCCCATATGAGACATTTCGAACTCCTTAGTCATTATATTTGAAAATTCTTTACATAAATTTTCATTTGTCGAACCAAATATAATATCATCTACGTATACTTGAATTATTAAAATATATTTAGTAGTATTTTTAATGAAAAGCGTTTGATCAACTTTTCCAATTTGAAATCCCGAATTTAGTAAGTAACTTTTTAGTCTTTCATACCAAGCACGAGGTGCTTGTTTAAGACCATATAGTGCTTTCTTTAATTTATATACATGATCTGGATATTTTTCATATATAAATAAAGGAGGTTGTTCTATGTATACATTTTCTTTTATAAAACCATTTAAAAATGCACTTTTAACATTCATTTGATAAAGTTTAAAATTATGAAAACATGCAAAAGCTAATAGAATACGTATTGCTTCAAGTCTTGCAACTGGAGCAAAAGTTTCTTCAAAATCGATACCTTCTTCTTGATTATATCCTTGTGCTACTAGTCTAGCTTTATTCCTAGTTATATTACCTTGTTCATTTATTTTATTTTTGTAAACCCATTTTGTTCCTATAACAGATTGATTATTCGGACGGGGAACTAATTCCCAAACATCGTTACGTTCAAATTGATTTAATTCTTCTTGCATTGCAATAATCCAGTAATCGTCTGTTGATGCTTCTTTAGGATTTTTAGGTTCGATTGTAGAAATGAAAGCTACATGTCCCATTTGATTTAGTTGATTTCTTGTCTTAACTTGAGAATTGATTTCACCTATTATGTTTTGAGTAGGGTGATCTCGTAATATTCTTGGTGATAATCTTAGTTCATTATTACAATTTTCAAGATTTGTATTTTCTATATTTATAAATTCTTCATCATCTTTTATACTTAATTCTTTGTTGAAATTCTCATCAAAAGATACATGTAAGGTTTCTTCGATCACGTTTGTTCGTTTATTAAATACTCGATATGCCTTACTTCGTTCTGAATATCCTACAAAAATTCCTTCGTCGGCTTTTGGATCAAATTTACTTAGTTGATCTTTTGTATTTAAAATAAAACATTTTGATCCAAATATTTTGAAATAAGATATATTTGTCTTTTTGTTGTTGAATAGTTCATATGAAGTATTTTTAGTTAACGGTCTAATTGATATTCTATTCAATACATAGCATGCAGTAGCTACGGCATCTGCCCAAAAATGTTTTGGTAGAAAACTTCCATTTAATAATGTCCTAGCGCATTCTTGTAATCCTATATTCTTTCTTTCTACAACTCCATTTTGTTGAGGAGTTCTAGGAAATGAAAAATTATGATTTATTCCTTTCTTTTTACAGAACGTTTCAAAAGCTTCATTTTCGAATTCGCCTCCATGATCACTTCGTATATTTTTAATCTTCAAATCTTTAGTGTTTTGAATTCTTTTGACAAATGTTTTAAAATGCTCAAAAGTATCACTTTTATTTTTCATAAAAATAGTCCATGTATATCTTGAGAAATCATCAACTATTACAAACACGTATCGATTATGATTAATGGATTGAACTTGTGTTGGTCCAAATAAATCCATATGTAGTAATTCTAATGGTTGTAAAGTCGAAATATTTTTCTTAGATTTGAAAGATGATTTTGTTAATTTTCCTTCTTGACAATCATCACCAAGATTTTTTATTTTAAAGTTTATTTTGGGTAAACCTCTTACTAATTCATTTTTGGAAAGTTTTCTAATAGTTTTAAAATTTATATGACAAAATCTTTTATGCCATAACCAAGGATCATTATCTTTGGCTAGTAAACACATACTTGTATTATGATTAATATTCATATTTAGAACGTAAATATTCCTATCTCTTTTTCCTTCAAAAACAAGATTTTGGTTTTGACCAAAAATACTACATTTATTATCCGAAAAAGTTATTTTAAAGCCTTTGTCACAAAGTTGACTTATGCTAAGTAGATTATGTTTTAGATTTTCAACTAATGAAACATTTGTTATAAAAGGTAAATTTGATGTACTGTAATTGCTCACATCTCCTTTGCCAATGATATAGCCTTTTGAATTGTCTCCGAAGGTAACCGAGCCACCATCAAAGTATGTGATGTTTGTAAGCATATCTTTGTCTCCGGTCATGTGTTTTGAGCAACCACTGTCTAATATCCATTTCTTCTTTTTAAGTGGGACCTGAAAATAAATAAAAAATTATTGGTACCCACCTTTTAATAGGGTCCTAAAAAGTTAGAGCTTAGGAAGCCAAACCCAATTTGGTTTAGTATCCTTTTTATAAATATAGTTTTTATTATTATGAACATTATCCATAAATGTTTTAATATATTTATTCCTAATTAAAATATTGTTAGTCTTTGGGACCCAAATTTTGACTATCTTGGTTTCTTACTTTGTTTTAATAGGTTCTCTTAATAACATTTGTTGTTTTGAAACAATATTCCTATTAAAATTTGTATTTTTCTTTTTAGGAATTTTTGACTCCTTTTTATATCCTAATCCATGTTTATTTGAAGAGGATTGAGAATTTTCTAAAATCTTAGATAAATTTTCTCTTCCTTTGTTAAAGTAAGAAACATTTTTAGTGATGTTATCTAATCTAGCTTGAAGACTATTATTTTCTAACTCAACTTTCTAATCTTAGATTTTAACTCATGATTTTTCAGAAATTTGTATATCATTCTTTGTCTTTTGAGTTTCAATTTCTTGACTTAAAAGTGATAATTGAGTTTCCGAATGTGAATGAGATTCTTGAACTTTTTCAAGTTCTTCTTCTAAAATTTTCTTTTCATCTTTTAACATATCCCTTTCAAATTCAGCTTTGTTTTGATTTTCACGAGTTTCTTTGAGTTTCTTTTTAAGAGTTTTTATTGTGTTCAAAAGTTCAGTGTTTACTTCAATTAAATCATCGAAACTTAAATTACTTACTTCAGATTCTTCAGCCATGAAGCATACATTTGCCTGTTCATTGTCGCTATCATTTTCACTTTCGGATGAAGATGAATCGGAATCATCCCATGTTACAGAGAATGCCTTCTTTTTGAATTTCTCTCTCTTGTTTTTGTTGTTGAGAGCTTTTTGATTCTCCTTCTTTTGCTCTGGGCAATCCTTGTGCATGTGACCTTTCTTGTGACAGTTGAAACATTCTATATTCGAGAATGTGGGTTTGTTCAAGAAATTCTTATTGAATTCGTTTTTATTTCCTTTTCTATATCTTAAGAATTTCTTGAAATTTTTGGCTATAAATGCTAAGTCCTCATCTTCAGATTCTGATTCTTCCTTTTCTGCATGAAAAGCTACATTCTTTCTTTCTTGAGCTTGATCTTTCTTAGCTTGCATATTTACTTCATACGACATAAGATTTCCAACCAATTCCTCTGGTTTCATTGTAGATAGATCATTTGCTTCCTCGATTGCTAGTACTTTTCTTTCCCATTCATCAGTGAGTGAATTAAGAACTTTAGACACAATGTCAAAATCCGTGTATTTTTCTCCTAGTCCGATTAAAGCATGAAGAATGTCTTGAAATCTTGAGTACATGTTATTGATGGATTCATTTTGTCGCATTCTAAAGTTTTGGAATTGATTCTTCATCATGGATATCTTTGTTTGTTTAACCTTGTTTGTACCTTCATGTATGACTTTAAGTGTTTCCCAAATTTGATATGCAGTAGTACATATGCAAACACGGTTGAATTCGTTTCTATCCAGGGCGCAAAATAGCATATTCATAGCTTTGGCATTTGCACTAGCTTCATTCTTTTGAATTTGTGTCCATGTAGGATAATCGGTTGTGGGTACAACGAACTCTGCTTGAGTAGCATTCCAGGCTTCGAAACTTGTTGCTTGCATATAATTCCTCATCCTTGTAGCCCAATAGTTATAGTTTAGTCTATTGAATAGAGGAGGTCTTTGGGTAGATTGTCCTTCCGCAAATGTAGAACTATAGGCAGATGTTGTGCTTGTACTTGCGTTATTTTCCATATTATCAATATGTCTAATAACGGTGTTATTGTTATAGGACGGAGTTGCTCTGATACCAATTGAAAGAGGCTATGCGGTAGGATCGTGTAATATGGAATAACAGAATAGTCTAGGTAGATAAAGTAAGTAAAAGCAAGGAGAAACCAAGATTTTATACTGGTTCGGACCTCTAGTCCTACGTCCAGTCCCTAATCTTCACTTAGGAATTTCACTAACTAACACCCTCACTTAACCCGGAGGAATAGGTTTACAACTTATCCGAATAACCAAACGGGATTTCTTGCCTCAAACACCGAAGAGAACTTCAGCTCAATTACTAAAAAACAATATTCGACTTGTTGTGTTCTTATCAACACTAATGAGTCTAATGTAGTACAATATTCCTATAATCTTATCCTCGAGAGTATGCAATGTGTTTGTGAAGATTTAGGAAATGTGAATTGCTATGAATCAAAAGAATGTTAAAAACAAAGCAGTGATTCAAGCAATAGATTTGTGAGTGCTTTGAGAATTTCTAGATAATATGTTCAAGAAGATAGTAAGATTAAAGCAAGAGAATTCGGTGAATTGAAGATGTTAAAATTATGTATTTATACTTGTAGAGGAGATGCATCTGTTGACTAAGGATGCAGACAAGAGATGCTTCCATTTCCATTGGTGAATGGTTGCTACTCTTGGGAGGAAGAAGGTGTCCATTCGTAGAAAATTCGCAGGTTCAAATTCAGCTGACTGAACAGAGAATTCAGTCAACTGAAAATATGAAGTAAAATTTTCACGAACAAATTCAGTCGACTGAACAGGGTTTTCAGTCGATTGAAACTGTACATGTTGTATATGTGTAACAGGTTCAGTCGACTGGTCATCCCTGTTCAGTCGACTGAACTACTAAACTGTGCATAGTGAATGTTTATTAATAAATCAAATTTATAAAATGTGTTCTAGTGTTTGTGCAAGCCTCTTGAGGATAGATTTTAACAATAATTCTAAACTAAGACCTATATAAAAATCATACTTATGTTTATCCTTGGTCTTCATCGTTCTTTCTTTAGCTTTGCACATATCTCTTCCTTTTTGTTGAAGCCCATTGTCATTGATCCAAATCTTAGCGTATCAACACAAAATTTCTTTACTAACCAGTTCCATTTATGTCTCATTTATAAGTCAAAATCCAATTATAATTTAATTATTTATTAAACTCTTAGTTACAATTTCATTCCTTCCAAATCTTATTATTTATAAAATCCATTATAAATTCTTTTCTAAATTTCAATTGCAAACCCATATATCGATTAAAATCTCATTTCTAATATTTCTAAAACACTTTTATAATACTATTACTTTTATTTATAAAATATCAATCTTATAAATCTTATATATAAACCATTTATAATAAATTCTAAGAATTTATTTTTTCTTTTCTTTTGTCTTAGAAAGACTTAATTACGATCTTTTAGAGCATCTGGGCTTTTCTTTCAATATGTTCCACTCCTCGCCTAAGAAAAGAAAACATAGGCCAGGTAAGTTCAAGGCACTGCTTTCTCCATCCCTAACCTTAGTTAAACACCTTATTTTATCTTCCTAGATCTCACAGGTGGAACAAATATACTAGTCGTTTCCGCATTACCCAGTTTGTTATTGTGTTCAATCTTCTTCACTTATTATTTAAGTGGTATAAACAACTCGTCTTACCCATTTATTCAAACTCTCATTAAAATTTCCAAATCATCTTTAAATGACTTAATTATTCTTTTAAAATCATTCACAAAATATAAGGAAAGAATTGTTAAGTTTAAAACTGCATTTCAAAAGTTATTTTAAACTGCTGCGAAAAGCGTTGCGAAAAGTGTTGCAAATAGTGTTTTTAAAAGCTATATTCTTCAAAACAACTTTTATATCATTTAGATATCCATAATTTCAACTTAAATATCTTTATAAACATTTTAAAAAGATTCTTACAATTTATTTCATATTTTTAAAACATTTAAAATATCAGTTTTAAACTTTGGCCACTTATTGCAAAAGCGCGATTTTTCTAGAAAATTGATTTGGACATATTTTAAAACATGCAACATGAAACCTTGATTTTCTTTCTTTATTTATTTAAACATATTTCAATGTTTATTAAACATTTCTAACTCATTTCAAAACCATTTTCGAAAGGTTTAAGCATTTCATATACACCATTTCATTTTTAAAAATAAAGTGATTTACTTTGTGCTTATTGACGTGTATCAACGTGACTTGGTAAAACAATTTTAACAAACATTCTTGATGATCAAAGCATATATAAGCATCCATAGAAATCAAACACATCACTAAACATGTGTATATATATAAATATAGATGCTAAATAGAGTTTCTCACCATAAACCAAAGCGACTAACTTCTTACCGACATTCTAATCAACCAACACTGCACTAATTAATTCCTACTCCATTAAACACTAGCAAACAACACTCTCTTTCTTCCAATAGCTTAGCCGAGGCTTGATATGGTGGTTGGCCGAAAATATAGAGAAGAAGCGGTAGAGCTTAGAACTTGAATTCTCAAAATTAGACCCGAAAAATAGGCCATCTTCTCTCTTTTTCTTTGACTCTCTTACTCTCAAAATTTGAAAAACTTATTAACTAAAAAGTTGTTGAAAATTCTTTTCTATTGAATATAGAAAAAAGAATCACTTTATTTTGATTATTTTTAGGATAATATGATCAAAAGAAAAATAGCTATTCTCGAATTCACAAATATAAAGCCCGAAAATGCACTTCAAAGAATTGAGTGTCTGGTATAGAAAAACGCAAAACCGTAAAAAGTAATAAACATAAAAGTTGTAGCCATTAGAATTTAATATGATTTGAAAAAATAATTTCTTAATTTTCTTTTGTTACTATCTAGTTATGATCAAAACAAAACGGCATATTCTCTGGCTTAAAAATTGGGCCAGAAAATACACTAGAAAGAAGTGGATTTTTGACATGGTTAACTTCAGAATGAGACAAAGTTGACAACAAGAAAGTTATAGCCACTGGAAAAATACTTGACTTAAAAAAATAATTTTGTATTTTGTTTCTGTTTTGAAGAAGCTATGGCCGAGAGAAGAAGCTGTAAAATATGAAGAAAAAACGAGTTGATTTGAAGAGAATGAACATTGATCTCTTTTGAATATTTTGTAAATGTTTTGACATTATTTCTTTCTAGTTTTTTTCCTATGTCTTGGAAGCCATTTAAGAGAAGAGGAAGAAGATGAAGAAGCTTGAGAAAATAAGAAGAAGAAATGTGAATGAAAGTGAAGAAGGAGGTGGGTTTTTATAGAAAAAGACAGAAGTGGTAATTTACTAAAATAACCTCTTACCAAATTTCCAAACTGACCTTACTTCAACCAAGCAAACTCCATTATTTCAAAACTTAACATCTTTCTTACTTTATGTCTTAGTCCCTTAAGAACTAAGCTAAGTAAAATAATAATTATGTTAGTTTTGATGTGATATTGATTTGACGTTTACTTTTTCTTACTTTTGTTAATTCTTACTTACTTTTACTAATGACTTTTGGAAGTTTTCTAATCTCATTTAGTAAAAGTAAACATGCTTAGTTATTAAAATGTGTAATGTATATGTTAAAACATGTTAACAAAGGTGCGACAACGTTGCGACAACTTTTAATGGACAAATGGTTGATTTTCAACAAAACGTTTTACGGTCACATTTTGACGTTTTTGTTAAACTATTTATCTATGTAAACCAAACTTAAAAATAAATTTTTTGTTATCCTTAAATAATTAAAACAAGCATATTTAAATTATAAAATAATATCCAAATCTATTTGTAAAAATACGACATCGATTTATCGTCGTGCGACGAAATTTGTCAATTTTTATAAAATTAGTTTTATATATTTATCAGACCTTTATAAATTAAATTACAATTATTATCAAATGAGTTTAATATCGATTATATATATATATATATATATTTAAAAGGATTCATTTATCCTTTAAATAATTTTCATGAATATTTATCTTCTTTATTGGAATTCGACTTTTGTCAAGTTTACAATGGAAAACTAAAATCTTTATTCAATATCAAAAATAAGTTTACCATTATTATTTATCATATAAAACTTGATTGTTTAAGTTTTAAAAAAATTCATTTGAATATTTAATTTTAAATATTCCATTTTTAAAGTGGTAAGTTTACGGGTCGTTACAGCTTGTTACATTATCTATGGAAGGACATTAAAAAATGGTAAAATTTTTAGAAATTCAAACCATAAAAAGTATCCTAGATAGATTTTAGTCAAGATTGTGCGAGGGATGGTTAATTCAATAATTTGGGTCTCCGTCAAGAAAGGGATACGGTTATTTGCATGCATTGAGAATGGGGAGACGATTTTCATAGAAAAAAGGAAATCGATAAATTTTTGGTAAGATTTGAAGAATGGAATATAAAGATTTTTCATAAAACATCAGCTGGATTTGAGGAAGAATATTTTCTTAAAGAAATTTTTAGAAGACTGACTTAGATTACATATTCATGTGCATAACAACCGCACGCGAATGAAGTATCCCTAAGTGGTTGTTGTTTTGGTTAGAGTGGTTTTAGATCATAACTCCAATTAATTCGAGACTTTTATTAGTAAAGTTAAATGGGAAGATAGACTGAACATTCACTTATAGAACTTGAGATATATCCATATAGACCATAAACATGATATATATGTACCATGATTTTTGGAAGATTAGGAAACAGTTCAAAAGTAAAGAGAAATGACTTAAGTTGGGCCAAATAGGAAAAGAAGTTATGTTATTTTTGATATTTAGGAAATCACCAGTTTGGATAGCCGTAAGGAAAACCGAAATATAGAAAAGAGCTAAGTAGAAAGAGACACCATCTAGATTTGAGTTATCCCACTTGATCTCTTGGAGTTGGGGTGATTAGGCATACCATTGGAAGAGTTAAGATGGTATGTTATGCATTGGAAATTTTATGGAGCTACAATTAGCGAGAGCATGCTTACACTCAAATTATTTATCGTGGTGTAAGACAACACCATTTGGGTTAGTAGCAAGGATTGTTGAAGGTTACCGATCCACATATAATTGAATTTGAAATTTTTGTCCAGTGGTGAAAGATGGTTAGGGAAGTTAAAAAGGATAGGCGAATCTCTTGTTCGCCATGCATCGAATTGTATTTTTGGGGCATTGGAAAAATTGACTCTATAAGGAAATAATTAACCGATTAGAGTCCAACAGGGAGATGGCCTAGTTGAGAGCACATGGGAGCTTGAGGAGAAGGTCCGAGCTACCCATTCCAAACTCTTTTTTGGCACATTTCCATTTTAGTTAGAAGGGACTATTGTTGTAAATAGGTTCTAGCTTTGGTAGAAACCATTGAATGGTAGGAACAGTTATAAACATGTCAATAGGATGTTTTATAGGTAATGGATGCTAATGGATGAATTTGGATGAATTATTTGGATTGCAAGATGAAGTGCTAAGAGAGTGTCATCATTCCAGATTAACTATTCATCTCGGTGGTAATAAGATATACCAAGATATGAAGCGAACCTATTAGTAAGAAGGCATGAAGAGCGATGTTAGGGCATTCATCTTGAAGTGTATGAATTGCCAGTTGGTAAGGGCGGAGCAGAAGAAACCTAGTGGACTGCTGCAACCGCAAGAAATTCCTAAGTGGAAATGGGAGCAAGTATCGATGGATTATGTAGATGGACTACCGAGAACTCAAGCAGGGTACAATGGCATTTGGGTCATAGTACATCGATTGACCTAGGAGTGCGAGGTTTGTACCTATCAAGTCAAGTAGAATGGCATCCAAGCCGGTGGAGTTCTATTTGAAGTGGATAGAATGATTTCGCGGTGTGCCTAAAAGCATTGTGAGCGACCAAGATACGTTGTTCACTATTGGGTTTTGGAAGAGCTTACAAGAGGTTTTAAGGATGGAGATGCATCTTAGTACAACTTATCACCCCTAAAAAAAGGGGCAAACTGAGAGAGTAAATCTCATATTGGAAGATCTTTTACGAGCATGCATTATAGACTTTGGTGGATCATGGGACAATCATTTGCCTTTGGTGCAGTTTGCATACAAGAAAAGTTATCAGTCGAGTATTGGAATGGCTCCATATGAAGCACTGTATGGAAGACCATGTAATGCTCCTTTATGTCAGTGGTAAACTGGCGAGAAATCAATACTTGGACTAGATATGATTAAAGAGACATCGGAGAAGATTGAGATCATTAGACAACGAATGAAAACTACTTAGAATATACATAAAGCTATGCAGATAAGAGACGAAGGGATTTAGAGTTTTCTATTAGAGATATGGTGTTTAGGAAGGTTTCTCCTCTAAAGAATGCAGTTCGATTCGGTGGAAAAGTGAAGTTGGTGCCGAAGTTTATAGGTCCTTTGTCAACGATTCATAAGATTGGGAAGCTAGCATATAGGGTCGACTTACCTCAAAATATGGCGGGCATGCACAATGTTTTTCATGTATCTTATCTTTGAAAGTTTGTGCACTGCACAAGCATGATGATTACATCAAATCAGCTAGAAGATGTTGGGGTAGATCCAGAACTTTCTATATCTCATAAGCCAGTTCGTATTGTTGGGTACAATATGAATCAACTTAGGAGAAAGACGGTGAAACTAGTTAAGGTACAATGAGCGAAGTGATGACGATTGTATTTGGGAGATGATGGAGAGCATGAGGACTAGGTATCCAAAGCTCTTCAAATGGTAAGACCCAAATTTTATCATGTCTACTTCCACCGCTGTATATTATATTAGATAGGCTAGTATTCTGCATGCTTGGATATATCATTGATACTATTGATTGCATGGTTGCTTGTTTGATATGTGTGATGGCTTTTTATGATTGGTAGGCATGTAGGATAACTATGGCTGCTTATACTATGGCTTATTTGGGGATTTCTTGGGAAAAAATCCTAAGGGGGGAGAATGTAACAACCCGTATTTTACGTATTGAATGATCGTAAAATATTTCTATTTATTCGTATGAGGTCATATGATTCTATAATTATCGAATACGACTCTTAAGGACATTTTACACACTTGTGATTTCTACCGAATTTTCATGCGACATTTTAAACCTTAAAACTTGGTTTGGCTATAATTTTTGATAGGAGTCAAATTATTGTCTCAAACTAGTTCCATTGCTTCAGGTTGATGGTTTCCCTTTTTGTAGAGTGGTTATACTAGAAAAACACACTTACAATTCAGAAGTTGTGCCTATTTTAATTTTTAAAACCAGCTAGCAAGAATTAGTATGTAAATAATTAAGCTCATTAGTAAGCCCGTTAGTCTAATTAGAGAATCAACTCAAAATAGGGGTTGTATGAGTCAAACAAAAACTTTCCCACTTATTCCAAATCAGGTTTAAACCTTAATTTGCCGTAAATCCATCCTGATTCATCCAAATTTCTCTCTAAATCAAACTAGATTATGGATTATAGATTAGATCTTCGATTAGAAGTTAGAGATAATCAAAATGGTTGATTAAAAGTGCTTTTCATTTCTGTTTAGATTGGATCTATATTCAAATTGCTTGTATTTGATAATTGGTGAGTGGTTTATACCTTCTCGATATGCTATGCATATTTATATGGTAGAATTATAAGACTTACTTGATTTAAATTAATTTGTGGCCACAAAATATTTTCTAACTCTAATTACATGTTAATCCAAGCATATGATATAGATTGATTAGAAATCACCTTTTTTATATTCATATATTCATACTATATGTGGATCCATGTTAGAAATTGATTTGTTTATCTTATTTCTATGGATTGTATGTTTGAATGGATGAAACTACTTGTTGTTCTATGTTTGTATGATGTAATTTGATGTTGTTTGTCAATGTTCTAGTTGTTTAGAAAGACAGGCATGAGAATTGAGCATATCGGAGGCAAAGATGGTCAGAATTGGATGAAACTTGGAAGGGAGGCTCTAGAGTATGGAGAGATTCGGTGGTTCAAGTCACATCTTCGAATTCTTTAAGTAAACATGTCGGCATCGACATGTTCATGTCGACACCGACATGTTCATGTCGACACCGACATGTTCATGTCGACACCGACATGTTCATGTCGACACCGACATGTTCATGTCAACACCGACATGTTTAGATCGGTCTTATGGGTTGGAAACTTTGGTGGGGCCAAGAGCAAGGCTACTGGAGATTGGCAAAGTAATGGATTAGTGATTGGCCAAGTGTTAGAGGCTATGACGACTTATTTCTAGAACATGGAGTTAAGTGCTTTGAAGAGAAGACTTGTTCCTATGATGACTTGTGCTGGGTTAATAGGTCGGGGTCAAAGCATTTAGACATGGTGTATTAGAAGCAAGGAAGGAGTAAAAGAAAACTCAACCATTAGTTGGCTAACTTGAGAGATCGGCACCGACATGAAGAGGTCTGTGCTGACTTCCCATAGTTAGTCCAATGAGAGTGGAGCTTCTAGGGAATGGTGTGGAGGTCCTGCAGATCGTGTTGGAGGTATTGGCTCGTTCGCATCAGGGTTGGATGGCGATGTAATATCATGATGAAAAACTAGAATCTTGATATGTTGGCACCTATTGGGAGTAGGTTTCGAAGATGGCAACTCGATAATGAAAGGAGTTATACGATCGGAGAACATGGACAGGTTCCTCATGAATAACGGAACCTAGATTGAGCAATAAGGGCTTGTTATCCAAAAGGAGCAAAGGAAGGATCAGATAAGTATGTGCTAAGGAATCGTTGCTGCTCGGAGCGTTTTCCTATGTACTCGAAATAGGGGTATTATAAGTGGGGACACCTATGGATTGGTAGCGAGGATCTGAATATCCTGGACCAGTGGCTTTGGGTCTAGTGTCTAACTTTGGGGCTACGAGGCACATATCGATCTTTGGGATGCATGATACGAGTGTACACAGAGAACTGGGATTTCCGTTAGTCCCTGGCAGTAAGGAGGCCATACCAGTTATCATATGTTCAAAGCACAAGGATTTGTGATAGTGAGTCTTGTTTGATGGATGCTATGGTTGCTTTGGTTTCTTTCCTTTAGTGGGTTATCACTTGGAGATATCAGTGGGAGTAGGCACTGAAGATATGGATATATGGACGTGCTTTATGGTATTCTATATTGTACCTTTATGATATTGTAAAGTAGCATATTATAATGTTGCATGCTTACTGTTTGGTTGCAGGGACATGTCAGATATTGTTCGTGTACTCTTGTTCCTTATCATATTTACTTGTATAGTACCTTGAGATTTATTTACCTTTCATACGGTCTGTTGTTTAACCTAAGGTTTTACGCTTTGCTTCTTATTATCTCGAGTACTCTTAAATGAATAGACTAGATAACAGGTTTAGGTGACTCGGTAGTTTTTCTAAGGATGGGCTAGATGGAGCTATCTCATAATATATACACATATGGAATCTACGCTTATTTTGTTATGCAGCATTTGGAAGCCTTAGTAGTGACTGTTTACTATTTGTATTCGAGACAGTTGTTGAGTTTGTTTCCAATGTATAAACTCTAATGTTGATGTATAACTCTGTGGATATTATACTTTGGTGATGATTTGTTCATATTATAGTTATTGTCTTTGAAAGTGACTAAGGGTCGTGCAATATGGAATATTAAATTAACTATCTACTTATGCAGAGTGTAAGTGTAAAAGTAAAGTAATAAAGTAAATGACACCAGAGATTTTTATACTGGTTCGAACTTTCCTTTCCATTTCCAGTTTCGGACTTCTTCTACAATTTAACTATCAACCCTTAGTTAACCCGGAGGAATATGCATTACACTACCTGAGCAACCGAACAGGACTTCAACGCCTATGCAATAGAATAGGACTTCAACCGCTTAAGCAATCGAACAGGACTTCTTTAATATAGAGAATTTTCTTGACTGAATGTGTTTTTTTAATAGCAGGGATAAGTCTTTTGAGTACACCCTTCCTATAATCTTATCCTTTGTGGTATATCATGTAATTCATGAAGATAGAAAGTTTATTAATCATTAATGAAGTATGTTTGAATGAAAAAGTGATCAGAATGAAGTATTGAATGCTTAGAGTTCAAATAGCAATATGGTGTAGAAAATAAGAATGAGAATTAGAATTAGTATTAGTGATTAATAAAATGGAATTCATGGCTATTTGTAGAGATTAAAGAGTTGTAATCATTCATGAAAGATAGCCATGAAGAGATATGGAAGCAACTCTTGAATCAAGAGTTGTTTCTGTTCATTGCTTTTCAAAATATAGCCGTTATGAAGATTCAGCCGTCTGAATGGAGCAATTCAGCTAGCTGAATGGATTTAAAAATGAACCAGCAAGAAAACGGTGCAAAAGTGACATTATTTAGCCGGCTAAATTTGCAAGGTCAGCCGTCTGAATATTCAAATAAATTTGTGCAAATGCATAACATTCAGCCGTCTGAATCAAGCAATTCAGCCGACTGAATTTCTTGTTTTCTGGCATATTAAAATGTTTTGAAAAACTTTACTAATCAAGTTAATGTGTGTGCATGCATATACCACTTCGGATAGATTTTAACATGAATTTACTACTAAACTCAGACCTTAAACTTAACACTTTGTTGAAGCTTCAATCCGAAATCTGATCTATAAATTGTTAGACTATTTCTCGAGTAAAAACAATATCTTCTCCTACAAGTTTGGTTGGTTCATATAATATTTACTTATATAGTTGTCACAATCAAAATATCAAAATTATAGGTTCTAACATTCTCCTCCTTTTTGACTATGAAAACTATGTAAGTTTTCAAATATATAAAGTAATTTTCTCCCCCCGGCTGAATACTCCTATCAATCGTATTCTCCACCTTTGTCATCGACAAAAAGGAAAAAATAGTTGATAAGAGAAATAAAACATTTCACATAGACATATAAGCATATAGACATGATAAACAAAATAACCATTTTACATAGTAACTTCACATAGAAGATCGTTGACTGAAGATACTACATAAATATCACAAAAATATGTCTTAAACAAAATACTACAACTTGAATGAATTAACTATCATAGCAACACAACAAAAAGAGTTTAGAATTCTTCACTACCTTCTTCTTCATCTCCCTCTTCTTTCGAGGTCGTCCAATAGAATGGTGCTGGATTTTCAATAATACCTGTTGAGGTGGATCTAGAACAAGAATCTTTTTCTCAAATTTTATTTAAAAAACCTTTTATCAAGTTTAGCTTTTTGTTTGCTTTAGACACGTTCTTCTCAACATTAGCTAAATGATGATTAAGTTTGCTCTGATACCAAATGAAAGTGACTAAGATTTTCGTAGCTCGTTTGCGGTTTGGTGTATATGCGGTATGGTGATTTGGAAATGGAGTGATCTTCATTGGAATATACACAAGGGTAGATTTATTTGACAAATCTGAAGTTGGAGTGCTAAAAACAATTGATGAGATATCAGAACTTTCCTAAGACGACATGTTTTAAGAAGATGTATGTATATATAACTAATATTAGTTTTTTTAAAAAAATTCTCTTCATGTAAATATATTAGATTCATTTTCCATTTCTAAAGTTTTATAGTTACTGGTTAACATTGATTACTAAATTTCAGCCATTCTTTTTATCATTTATAACTTATAAATAGATATAAGATAATAAGGTTAAAAAAATATAAAAAGATTATAGATTCTAATAGTCTCTTCTGTTGTATGTGTGGTATTATATTTGATCCATGCATTGTGAGATATACGACAAGCTATATGCTGCATTTCTTCATTCTAAACCATGTTGATCGTCCTACATCGACTGGGCACGACAGCAGTGTAATATTTATACTCCACTAGTGCCGATGGTGTAGGGCGGTCGTCACATGGTATCAGGGCCTTGGTTACGCGATTAACCTAATTAGATACCATGATTCAGTAGAGATAAGGAAGGAGTCATCGCCTTAGACTTGATCTAGAGTGTGTATATATGAAAGAGTGTGTACTGGTTATAAGTTTGGTTTTCAAAACTGTATAGTAGTATAGTATAAGTTGCATGCACATAAGTACTACAGGTGCAGTTTTCTTTATGAGAGACTGATTATTCTTGTTACAGATAAGGATGAGCCAACATACGAGAATTACTGTGATATCGGCTAGGAGTGAAGGAAGGAGCATGATCAAGAGCTACTATGCCTGATTTTTAAGATATATACAATGCTATGATGGCTAATATGATGAGAAATACTCCTAGTGTTGTGATGGGAGGAGGTGCTCCAGTGCAAGCACCTAGGGCTGATTTCATCAAGTTAAACAAGGATTGCACCATTTTTGGAAGGAAGGCGTTCAATGTAAAGGAATCAGCCATAGAAGTACAAGATCGATTGGATACATGTGACTGCATCATTTGTGATATGGAGGTGGAGGATTCTATGAAAAGAGAGTTGGCTTTGAGGCAACTTCAGGGCCGAGCTATGAATTGGTGGAATCCCATCATTATCGCTACTTTGGAAGACCAGTTTTCTTTGGATCGGTTCAGGATGAGGTTTGAAGAGAAGTTCATTCTAACTGCTCAGAAGTCAGTATTGTTCAGGAAATTCACTGATCTAAAACAGGGAGATATGATGGTTTCTGAATGTAGGAAGAATTCGATGCTTTTTCTACGCATGATATGTCATACATCGATACTCCCATAAGGAAGAATGAAAAGTTCATCATAGGATTGGATGACTATCTTAGGGAGAAGCCATTTGACCATACGGATGAGCCATTTGAAAAGCTGGTAGAGAAGGCGCTTTGCTGTGAGAACCTACAAGCCAAAGCAAGGATTGTTATTGTTATTTCTGTCGAGAAGGAAGAGCCAAAGCCGCAACAAGGCGGCGAAAGAAAGAAGAAGTTGAATAAAAAAATATGCATCCCTAGGGCAAGGGTGTAAAGAAGAAGGGTAAATGGGAACCCATTTGTTATAAATGTAAAGGGCCATTTAATTGAAGATTTCAAAGTGAGTGATGGGAAAAGTGCTATAACTGTGATAAACCAGGGCAATTGAAGAAAGATTGTTTAGAAGCGATGAAGGATAAGCAGATAGTGAAGGCATATGCTTTGGACACAGTCCCGATTTCTTCGAGTGCTCCCTCAGCGAAGAAGAAGGGGAAAGGGGTCATCATTCAAGATATGATTTCTATTAGTAATGTTTCTAGTCGAGTTTTTTTTATACTGGTGCTTCATATTCATTCATATATAATAACCTAGTAGATAGATTGGAATTGAGAACCGAGACAGTAAACCGGCCTTTGATTGTGACAAACCCTATTGGAGGCTCAACTAGCTTATGCATGATTTGTATTTGTTTAGTTTTATCAAGTCATCGATGCTCTTTTGTTTGGAATTGCTTTGTTTTGAATTTCTTTAGGTTTGGGATTATTTTAGGAATGGATTAGCTAAAGGAGCATGCAGCTATAGTGGATTGTAAGAAGCTGTTGGTGACAATCAGAGATGTGGATAGGAAAACATCAATGATTAGCTACCTACCAGAGGATGGCGTAATGGTTAGCTTTAATATTCACAAGAGGTTCCACACGAGGGGTTGTCATCTATGACGCTCGCTAGAGAGTATCTATAAGTCTTTGAGGAAGTGATTGGATTGTCGTCACATAGAGAGATTGAGTTTCAAATAGACTTGGTAAAGGAAGCTAGACCAATAGTTATGCCTTTGAGGTGTAAGGCACCCAAATAGAAAAAGGACTTGGAGGTACAAAAGTGAATGACCTATTAAGGAAAGAGTTCATTTGAAGAAGCATATCTAAGTGTGGTGCACCAATTGTATTCTCAACTAGGGTGGATGACACTTTGATGTTATGTGTGAACTATTGTGAGCTGAATAAAATGAATGTAAAGAGCAGGTATCCACTTTCACGCATCGATGACTTGTTTGATCAGTTGCAGTATGCAAAGTGTTCCCTTAAATTGATTTGGCAACGGGATTTCACCAGATTAGAGGAGCGAAGAAGAGTGTGCCTTTTACTGCATTGCGTACGCCGTCAGGTTTTTATAAGTGGTTGGTGCTGCCATGTGGGTTGACCAATGCTCCATCATACTTTATGGATCTCATTAATCGAGTTTTCGAAGACCAGTTGAATAAGTTCATGCTTATGTTCGTGGATCATATTATGGTCTACTCCAGAACAGAAAAGGAGCACAAGACGCACTTGAGGATTGTGCTAGAGATATTAAGGAAGCACAAATTGAGAGCGAAGTTCTCTAAGTGTCACTTATGGAGAAAAGAAGCGAGATACTTAGACTATGTCATGTCGGAACAAGGCATAGCAGTGGTCCAAGATTGGAGTCGACCTAAGAATGCTACGGATGTGAGGAGTTTTCTTAGATTGGAGGAATACTATAGATGTTTCATCAAGGACTTCTTGAAGATAGCAACACCTTGACCCATTTAATGAAGAAGAATCAACCATTTATTTAGGATGCAAAGTGGGAGCATGCATTTGTGATTTCGAAGGAGAGGTTAACGAGTGCTCCAGTGTTGACCATTTCGAATAGGAATGAAGAGTTGACAGTATACACATATGCTTATGGTACTGGATTGGGGGTGGTTTTGATGCAACAAGGAAAAGTTGTTGCCTATGTTAGTCAATAGCTAAAGCCATATGAAAGGAATTGTCCAACTCATGGTTTGGTGTTGGCGGCGATTTCTTTTACTTTTAAGATGTGGAGACACTATCTACTGGAAGAGAGGTTTGAGATATTTATGGACCGTAAATCCCTGAAGTACATTTTCTCTCAGAAGGATCTCAACCTTCATCAACAACGGTGGTTAATGTTTCTAGCCTCTTACCATTTTGATATTTCCTATGCATCGGGTAAAGGGAATATAGTCACAATGCATTAATAGAAGACATGCTAATTTCGAAACAATGTTCTTGGAATGGAAGCAGATAGAGTATATTTCCGAGTTTGATTTCAGGCCTCGCTACGAGCTAGAACCTGAAATGTTAGCAAGGTTGTCAACCGGACCTACTCTTATAGAAAGGATCGGTACTAGTCAGAAGAAAGATGCTAAGCTAATGGAAATCATAACGAAGATAGATGAAGGAGTAAAATTTGAAGATATGAAGCAATACGAACTCGACCAAGAAGGTTGGCTTCGTAAAAATGAATGGTTGTTTGTTTCCAATGTTGATGGATTGTGAGATGAAGTGCTAAGAGGGAGTCTTCATTGTAGATTGACTATTCATCCATGTGGTAACAAGATGTACCGAGATATGAAGCGAACCTATTATTGGAAAGGCATGAAGAGGGGTGTTGGGGCATTCATCTCAATGTGTATGAAATGCCAATTGGAAAAAGCAGAGCAGAAGAAATCCAGTCGATTGTTACAACCGTTAGAAATTCCTGAGTGGAAATAGGAGTAAGTAACGATGGATTTTGTAGATGGATTATAGAGGACTCGAGAAGGGTACGATGGAGTTTAAGCCATAATAGATTGGTTGACCAAGAGTGCGAGGTTTATACCCGTCATGTTAAGTAGAATGGTGAAACACCCCACATCCCTTAGTATCCCCAAAAAGGACATACTAAAGAATATGGTGCATTATAGGTATAACTAAAGCATCTCAAAGACTAAGATTCACAAGACAAATAAGTAAAAATGGCGGAAACATTTGAATGGTAACTTTGTATTCAAAATAAAACTTCATAAATAATCTGAAAAACATCACATGTCTCAAATACCAAATAGACAAGTCTTATGAAAAATAGATCTCGGTCTCATAAAATCAGAGTACAATAAAAATAATAATCATCCCTCTCATAAGTACCAATACATCAAAAGGCCAAATGAAAAGAAAAACTAAAAAGAAGAAGAACACATGAAGAACTCAAGTAATGTATCTCTAAGAAATCTGAATTTACTATCCTCGCCTCAACTGGCCTATGGGGGGAAAGGGGAAATAGAGGAGTGAATCAGACTGTAAGTCTGGTGAGTGAAAGTAATTGCTAGCATGTCTAAGCAAGATAAAGATAATAGACTAAGAAATAGTTCTAGTTTAAAAGGAAATAAAGAAAAATTAAAATTAGGATAAAATACTTTTTCTGATCCTATTTGCTTTGATTGTGATTGTTTGCACTTTAGATTGCTGTGATTAGGTTGAAACCCTAATTAGGCTGAAATCCTAATTTTACCTGTTGATCGGCCTTCTATCTCTATTGTGCCACTGTGAGTGGATCCAATCTTGTTGGTCCCACAACAAAAGACACATGTTTATGCAGTATCGAATTATTTACCCTAATCAATGTCGCACGCTCGGTCATCGCTGATACACACTAATTGTCGCCCCTTCTTTTAACCTCTTATTTACCTTAATCAGCATAAGCGTGCCCAACCTCACCTAATCTATTGTGAGACCATCCATCCTACACTACAACAAAATAGTCTTTTTACAACGGGCAATGCTCGTTGTAATATGGTTCTCGGAACGGGCATGTGCCCGTTGTAATAGGCCTCGTTGTAATAGATCTACCACATTTTACAACGGGCAAAGCACGTTGTAAAAACCGTTGCAGTATACCTTTTTACAACGGCCATAACCCGTTGCAATAGACTAACCATACTAATTGCATAGCCTATTTCACAACATGTATTTCCCGTTGTAAAATACATATTTAACAACGTGTGTTGATTATTGTAAAATCTTATAGAACAACTTGCAGTGACCGTTGTAAGACGCTCATATAACAACGCACATTACCCGTTGCAGAATAAATGCAAATTTTTTAAAAAAATTACAGCAGCAGTCATGCAGTACATCCATACTAGTACTAAATATTGCCGTAAAATAATTAAAATCACATACGAAAAGACTAAAAGCTAGAGTCATAGAATTCTAACATCCAAAAAGTTAGATAAGTTTACATGCCAAATACATAAAGCATTAACACATAACAGTCCGCTACAAATATCATGTTCTAAGTACAATCATACTATACCATAGAGATGAAGTCTTTTTATATTCTAAAATTCTCAAGTACCACACCCTGCTACTTCATTAGCCACTACAACTCCCAAATCAACTACCACAACAATATCACCTAGCTGTTGTTCGAACCCCATACACTTCTTGTCTCAACCACTAAACAACTTCAACATATCACTTCAACATCCCCTTACATAACTACTCTATGAATACTACCTTCCCTCTTCATCAAACAAAACACCATCACACTTGTAACCACTGCTTCTTACCTGAGACCATCTTCAAGCTACAGCAAAAACTTCACAACTTCACCCCTCACCACTTCATTGATTCACTAACTGCCTCACACTCACGGACTCAACAACTGCTCATTTCATCACACTACAACAACACTTCAATACCACAATTCAATACAGTCACCCCATTGCCATACCACATTCCTTTCTCCCCTGCCATACAGTTGTAAGCTGCTAGCATTATCATACCATTCCAACTTCAGTGCACAACAACCCTTCAACCACATCAGATCACCATCCACATTCATCGGGAAAAAAACACACAAACATAACCATCCTCTACATCATCAATCAATCTCCATCCTCACTGTCCTCTTTCACCCCAAAACCACTTCTTTTTCATTTATCACCACTCCGCTGCCATTCCATTCCCACCTAACTATCTACTGCCACCAAATTTCACCTAGCAACAATCAAATCACAGTACTCAACCCAACTATTGCCACTTTCTCTTTCATTCTACTGTTAATTCACACTCATCCCTGCTGCCACTTCGTACACCCAAAAATCACTTCCTCGAGCATACTGTTGTTGCCATCGTCATTGCATATTCTTGCAAACAACCGCATACCACACTGCTCCTTCTTCTTTCTATACCCTTACAAAAACATTTCTTCTTCTTCAACCTTCAATTCAACTACAGTCAACACATCACAACCTTCTCCTTTGTGCACTTCACCGTGCACATACATCCACTCCCCACTACAACTTGCTGTCATCTCCTCTCTGCACCAACCGAGCACAACCGCCATCAAATCCAACTCCACTGACCTTGCCGCAAACAAACCATCGAGACTTCAGAAGAAAAAAAACAGAAAGTTTTAGACTACTACGAAAATACTTACAACTTCAACCACTTCTTTTACCTCTGCCGCTCTGCAACTAGATCATCCTCGATCATCATCCTTGAGCCACCAAGCGCACTCAAACAACCACCCAACTCGAACACCCAAAACCGTACTTCCCAAACTCGTAACCATCGTCAAATTCCTCCGTGACCTCCACCGCAATTCGAACCTGACTTCGAACAAGTTTTTGGATAGCAACTACACTGACTTGGCTCGAATACCCCCAATCGAACTCGACTGCAAGCAAACACTACCACAATTACAACATGCAACTTGAGAACCTTATTGCCTTCACAACCACTGCATCTCTTCAGACCATGGAAATACTTCATCTCGCCGAATTCGAAGACGTTACCCCACAATCACCTACAAAATCAACAGGAGTGAAGCTTTTGATTTGCAGGAATCTATTTAATTTGGATACGAAAATGCGGCCAGACTATGAAATAATACAATTTTTTGGTAGGGTTGAACAATATAATTATATTTTCATATTAGATACATAGTTGGTAAAGAAAATGGATGACAAATTACATACTCTAGGTTCCCTCTAAAATAAGCAGCTCTCTTTCTGATTGCTTTCTTTACAACATCACCACTAATTTATTTATTACGACCGGGGCTTTCATGACTCATTTCAGATTCTTCTGAGTTTTTGTTAATATCGGAACTGCTATTTATTAGATCTCCATTTTTATTTTCACGTTCCTCCTCTATTGAATGAATAGGTTCTTCAACCTTCGCCACTAATTCAGATGCATTTTCATTCCCATCACCATTGAAATGTTGATATCAAAACGAGGTCAAGTTGCAAGAAATCAGTCCAGGGCAATGCGGCGACAGAGAAAGAAGTGAATTAAAGATATAATTCATGTAACTAAACTATAGAAAAAGGGTGATAAAAAAATTAATGTCCTTATATTGATCCACTAAAAAAATATCCCTTAGTGGTAGTCGCTTGTGAGGGAGTAGAAAATTAGTTATTACAATATTATCATAAGATAATTTCATTATGCATTTTTAAAGCATAAAGCATTTGTTGACAACCACACTTTCTTAAAAGCTGTATAAGAAATTTTAATTAACATTCATTGGCATTTGTTACTGCATAAATGTACATGACCAAAGTTGACATTGCAATGTACAAACTACGAAGCAAAATGCTCGAAGGATTTATTAATTGACTTTCAAGTTATATAATATGTTATGTTCGTCAATTTCGCCAACGACTACACAATGGATAACATTTGTGCAGCTATAGCATGGTTGCATATGCATATACCTTCAAACAATTAAAATATACAACAATTTATGTATATTTTTGGACAAACTTTGGTATTAGATTTCAACAAAAAAAAATTCTAGCTTTATGCCTTATTTCAAATTTATTATAAAAATAAGTTTGATTTTCACCAAACTAGCAATATGTGTTTGCCCAACTTGAAAGTGCACAAGCACAATATGTCTTAAAAATAGCGGTTTGTGCTTGTACACTTTGAAAGTACGCAAGTACAAAACCTGACCCGGTGAAAATCAAACCTGTTTTTGTAAGAAGTTTGAAACAGGGCTTTAAGTTAGAATAGATTTTTTCTTTTCTTTTTTTTCTTTTTTTCCCTTTCGTTTAGTACTAAAATTTGTGCTTAATTTTAATCATATGGAACCCGAAAATTAAAAAAAGCAATAGTATGAAAATAATAATGGTGGTAATTGTACATGCTCGTAGGACCAAGTTTAATCATAACACTTAAACAATATTTAAACAAACAGCAGAAAAGATTTGAGACAAACTTGACATTAGTTAAGATCTGCAAGTTCAATTTTATACCACATAACCATATTATGCAATCGCATAGCCAGATTGTGCACTGGCATAATGACGTATTGGGGGAAATGACTGCAATAAGCATGGTATAACCACACATTGGGGAAATTGACTGACAATCACATAGTGGTCAGCTTAAAAATACTATCAGATATATATTACCTAAATAATTACATAAACTGTTGAAACCAAGACTGAACGACCATGTAGTTTGTTAAATGGAATAACAGCCACAAACTTATTCATGCACATAAGTTACTGGCCAATATATCATATAAACCAGAATATGACCTTGACAAGTGTGTGTGTATGAAACTATGATTCAAAATGAGGAAAAAAAATTAATACTGCAAAATATAAACTATTATTCAAAATGATGAAAAAAATTAATACTGAAAATATACCTTCTCCACACACTGCTTTATGAACTTCTTATATGTGACCAATGATAATTTCTCCATCCCCAATTCCTTTTCTAATGCCCTTCTAACACCTACCATAGTCAAATTGCTGCAAAATAAATAACGACATAAGATTGCACTTCGGAGCTACCTCAAAAAGAAAACTAGCATTTTCTGAAAACCACGTGCAAATGTTTTGCTTTTTAATTTCAAACGTTAGGAGTAAAAACTGAGAATTATTGGTATATGCTTATTGCAATTATAGGTTTGCTGGAATCCACAAGCTTTGATAATTGATCTTAAGCGCTCCACTTTTCCCCATATGCCGGCGTTGGCTTCTCATTTTCGTTCTGTTTTCAAAAATATCAACTCAATGAAATTGTATCTATTAGCATATGTGACAAAACTACAAAAAGGCATATAGTCGACCTTGGCTACTACTTTTGTTTTTTCGTGGTCACTTTCATCACTTCCGTCTGAGTCTTCATGTGCTAGTTGTTTCTTTAAAGGCGTATTCTTCTTTTCAATTGATACACCCAAATAACTTGACCTAGGAATCAACTGCTTGACTAGGTACATGACCAACAATGAAGAAAACCACCAATTAAATTAAACAACACAAATTTCATATTTACAACGAAATCAAAATTTCCAGAACTCGGATTCAGGAGGCCTGGGCCTTCCAATAAATGCTATATCCAAAGTTTGCTAATGAATTCCCACTCAATAAGACATAACATAAATTCCTAACATATAAAATTAATAAGAGTATAGTGACTACCATATGAGCAAAGTCGCATTAAGGGTTCAAACTTCGTAAATTTTGAAAGCAAAGCGAACACCTTGAAGAAGTAGGTGGTTGCGGTAGTCCATGTAGCTCTGGTTGAGAATCTAGGCAGCGATTTGATGAGGCATTTAGGGGTCAGTTTCAGATTTGGAGGGCGAGGCCAGGTGGTCGGTTTCAAATTCGGGGGCTAGGGTTAGTGTAAATTTGGATGTGGAGATTTCGGAGAAAGGGGATCCAACAAGGGTAAAGCATTTTGGTGGTGAAGTGGAGAATTCAGGGATAGTATATGAAATTTAAGGTTCAGTGGTATGCAGGAAATTAAATTTTAAAGGGAAAGAGGGCAAAAAATATGTTTAGAGCCAAAAAAATTTATTTGACGCCAAAGTTTTGGATTTGAAGTCTAAAGAAAACTTGTAATATTTCCTGTCATACAAAGTTGCAAACTTGTAATTTTGTTTAGAGATTACTCTTCATCAAAAAAATATTAAATATTATTATTAATCATTGATTGTTAAATATTAAATATCGCTCTTAATCAAAATTATTTAACAATAATTATTTTTTATTAATTATTAAATTAAGTACTAAATGTTAAAATTAATTAATTATTTTTAAATACTAATAGTAATTATTATAAAATTTAATTGATAAAAATTTAATATTAATTATTAAATGTAATTAATAGATATTAACTATAATTTACTAATTATTAACGATTAATTATGATAAATTATCAAATATGAATTTTTTTATTGATTATAAATTATTAGTTACTATTATTCAATACTAATGATTATTTATAAATTATTAATTATCAACCACATATTTATTATTTATTACTTATTTATTAATTATTGATTATTGATTATTAATTAACTATTAATTATTAATTACTAATTATTAATAGGAATTATTTCACATTTTAATTACTATTATTTAATAGTAGTTATTAATTATTATATAATAATATTATTTTCTATGTATTATTTATTCAATTACTAATTACTAATTATTTTTATATTAATTATTATTATGAAATTTAAATTATTATTGTTATTTAATGTTAATTTTTAAATTTAAATTATTTAATATTATTTAATTATTATTATTTATTATTGAAAATTCTTATTAATATTCTGTACTATTACTGAAGAGTATTTATAGCATATTAATTATTAATTAAACATTTATTAATTATGATTTATTATTAATTTATTAATTATTGCTTAATTATTAATTACTGATTAATTACTAATTGTTAGTACGAATTATATCATATTTTACATTAACCAATAATTAATTATTAAATATGGCCTTTTATTTTTTCGCTAATTAATGTACTTATAATTAAATAATAAACATTAAACATTAATTATTAAACGTTAAACATTAATTATTAAACATTAAATATTAATTACTAAACTTTAAACATTAATTATTAAACATTAAAAATTAAATATTAAATAATAACTGGAAATAATGTTAAGTCTGTTGGAATACCGTTCAAATCCTATTACAAGTCTAAAATAATCAAAGGTAACAACAATCGGTAGGTAAGAGTTGTTGAAAATTGGTATCTATTACAACGGGCATTTTTAGCCCGTTGTAAAATTGACACCTATTACAACGGGCATTTTTAGCCCGTTGTAAAATTGGCACCTCTTACAACGGACATTTGTGACCGTTGTAAAATTGACATCTATTACAACGGGCATTTTATGAAGTTGTAAAATTAGCATCTATTCCAACGGGCATGAAAGGACCATTGTAATAGCATTCTATTACAACAGGCAGTCATTGCCCATTGTAAAAAAGGCGTTGTATAGGACATCTATTACAACAGGCCTGAATGGACCGTTGTAATAGCCTACTATTACAACGGACAGCCAATGCCCGCTGTAAAAAGGGTATTGTAATAGAGTATTTTTGTTGTAGTGCTAGTCTAAAAGGGATGCTGTCCAGCCTCACCTAAGTGTTGTGAGACCGTCAGTCCTAGTCTGAAGGGGAATGCTGTCGGTACTGGTCCTAACAAACAAATTCTAGTTTGTGCCCCTTATCCAAATCCCTATATTTGAGCCTCTATCTATTGGCCACTTATTTACCATAGTTAGCATAAGCATGTCCTAGCCTCATGTAACTATTATGAGACCGTCCGTTCCCGACTGAAAGGGAACGTTGTTGGTACGGGCTCTACTTCTTATTTTGGCTTATTAACATAGTGTAAGTTTAAAAATAAGCCTTTTTTGTTATTTCTGCTACATTTGCTTATTAACTTAATCTAAGTTTTAAAACAAGCCTCTTCTGTTCTTTTTGCTTAATTATAACTTACGTTGTAATTGTTACTCTTCTAATATCTCTTTTTAGTTATAACCACTTGTTATAAACATGCTTGCAAATGTCTCAAATTTTCCTATTTCAATCTATCTTCTTTTTATGACAGTCTTTCTTATTTTGCATCTAATTTTTGTAAATTTAGCGTTTTTCTAAATTAATCCGTATTTGCGAATTCTTCTCTTTTTAATATTCTATTCGCGTAAAAAAGAATAAAAAGAAACTAACATTTACAGGCTAAATTCTATAGTAAAACAGATGCAAATAAATGTAAATAACTGAATAAAGTAGCTAAATAAAATAGCTGAATAAAATAGACTGAAAAGAACTTTAAAAACTAACAGTAAATAATCTTACATAAAAATTATCTCAAAATTGTAGAAAAACTACAACTATTGGGAACCATATTATTTTAAATTACTTAAAAATCTAAAATAATTACAAAACACTCACGTATGGTCCTTAGCTCTATTCCTTGACCTTCCTGGATCCACTTCTAGGGCATAGAATATTTTTATTAAAAAGATCTGCACCCAAGAAAAAATTTCTTTTTAGGGTCTAGCCTTATGCAATGAACCCAACTGGGAGAAAATCTGAATGAGAAAAATAGATAGGCCTAGAGTTCTATTTATAGTGTGACTTAAGGATCTTATACCACTGGATTTCAAGATTAAATCCGGTGCAATCATGCCATCGGCTTGCTAGGAACCGTCGGATGGAAGCACGAACGCACAAGATCTGAAGAAAATTGCAAAATACGTTTATTGGTATGCACCTGGACGATTCTACGTCCAAAGCTAAAAGGCGGGTCGACCTAAATACAATCGGCGTTGACCCTAAGGTCGACCTAACATATGTATGGGTCGACCTATAGGTCGACCTAGCCTATATATGGGTCGACCTAGGTCTTGTAATATTTTTTTTTTGTTTTGTTCTGATTCATATTTCTCTCGTATCTTCTCCATACCGACTCAGATCTCAAAAAGTTATATATGGAGATTGATCAGAAAAATGCCACGGACACAATGGCGCAACTCCCATAGATCGATTTTGAAAATTTCATAAACTTATTTTATTTTTTAATTAGTTTTTTAATTAATTATTATAGCTCAAATTTTCGGGTTGTTACAAATGGCATCCAAACTGGCGGAGTTGTATGTAAAGTAGATAGTATGATGTCACGCTGTGCCAAAGAGCACTTTGAGAGATCGAGACTCGTTGTTCACTAGTGGATTTAGAAAGATCTTACAAAAGGCGTTAGGGACGGAGTTGCATCTTAATACAGCTTATCGCACATAAATAGATGGACAAACCAAAAGAGTAAATTATATATTGGAAGATCGAGCATGCATTATAGACTTTGGTGAATCATGGGATGATCATTTTCATTTGGTGAAGTTTGCATACAACAACATTTATCAGTCGAGTATTGGAATGGTATCGTATGAATCATTGTATGGAAGACCGAGTAACGCTCCTTCATATTGGTGGGAAGCGGGCAAGAACCGATGCTTTGACCAAATATGATTAGAAAGACATCAGAGAAGATTGTGGTAATTCGATAACGAATGAAAGTTGTACATGAGCGGTAGAAAAGCGATGCGGATAAGAGACAATGGGATTTAGAGTTTTCTATTAAAGTCAAGGTGTTCGTAAAGGTTTCCTCTAAAGAATGTAGTTTGATTAGGTAGAAAGAGGAAGTTGGCGTCAAAGTTCATAGGTCCTTTTCCGATAATTGAGAGGATTGAGAAATAACATATAGGATTGACTTACCTTAAAAGATGGTGGGGTGTACAATGTTTTTCATGCCTCTTATCTTTGAAAGTTAATGCATGATCCAGGCATGATGATTACATCAGATCAGCTAGAGGATGTAGTGGTAGAATCAGAAGTTTCTATATCTCGTAAGTTGGTTCGTATTATTGGATACGATATGAAACAACTTAGGAGAAAGACGGTGAAACTAGTTAAGCTACAATGGAGCGGAAGTGATGACGATTGTACATGGGAGATGGAGAAGAGCATGAGGACTAGGTGTCCAGAGCTCTTTAAATGTTAAGACCCAATATTTATCGTACCCACTTTCACCATTGTATAATATATTAGATAGGCTAGTTTTTCACATGCTAGGATAGATCACCGATACTATTGCTTACATAATTGCTTATTTGATATGTGTGATGATTGTTTATGATTGGTAGGTATGCAGGATAACTATGGTCACTTGTACTTTGGCTTGTTTAGGGATTTCGAGGGAAAAAATCCTAAAGGGGAGGAAAATGTAATGATATGTAGTTTACATATCAAAGGATCATAAAATATTCCTATTTTATTCGTATGTGGTCATATGATTCTATAATTATGGGATATAACTCTTAGAGACATTTTACATACTTATGATTTTTTTTCTATGCGACCATTTTGACTTTGAAATTTTTTTTTAGGCTATAACTTTTGGAAGGAGTCCAATTAAGGTCTTAAAGTAGTCCCATTGCTTCAGGATGATGGTTTCCTTTTCCGTAGACTGGTCATAATGGAAAAACAGACTTATGGTTAGGAAGTTATATCTGATTTTTTTTTTAATGCTGGCTAGAACTAATGTTCAATTAATTATGCCCTTTAGTAAGCCAGTTAGTCTATTAAGAGAATCACTGTAAATAAGAGCTGTAGGAGTCAAGCTGAAACTTTCTCTCTCATTCCAAATCAGGTCTAAACCCTCATTAGCCCTAAATCCATCCTAACTCATCAAAATTTCTCTGTAAAACAAAATAGATTTTGGACTATAGATTAGATCTTCGATTAGAAGCTAGAGATAATTAAATTGGCTGGTTAAAAGTGCTTTTCATTACTGTCTGGATTGGATCTATATTCAAATTGGTTAATTTTGGTAATTAGTATGTGGTTAATACCTTCTCACTATACAGTGCATGTTTATATGGTAGAATTATAGGATTTAGCATGATCTAAATTATTTTTTGGCCATAAAAACTTTTCTAACTCTAATTACATGTTAATCCATGCATTTGACATAGACTGATTAGAAATCACCTTTGTTTATGTTCATATATTCATGCTGTATGTAGATCTATGTTAGATATTGACTTGTTCATCTAACTTCTATGGATTGCATGTTTAAATGGATGAAATTGCTTGTTGTTCTATATTTGTGTGATGTGATTTGTTGATTTTTGTTAGTTTTTTGGATGTTTAGAAAGATAGGTAGGAGAATTGAGCATATCGGAGGCAAAGATGATTGGAATTGAACGAAACTTGGAGTAGGGCTTTGATATGGAGAGAGTCGCTGGTTCAAGCCACGTCTTCACATTCTTTAGGTAAACATGTCAGCACCGGCATGTTCATGTGGGCACCGACATGTTCATGTGGGCACCGGCATGTTCATGTGGGCACCGAAATGTTTAGATCGGTCCTATGGGATGGCAACTTTGGTGGGGCTAAGAGCAAGGCTAGTGGTGGTTGGCCAAGGTGATGAATTGGGATTGGTTAACTCTTGGAGGTTATGACGACTTATTTTTAGAAAATGAAGTTGTGTGCTTTGAAGAGAAGACTAGTTCCTATGATTACTTTTTTTGATTGATAGGTTGGGTCAAAGCATCAAGGCATGGACTATTGGAAGCAAGGAAAGAGTGGAGGAAAACTCAGCCACTAGTTGGCTAATTAGAGAGATCGGCACTAATATGATGAGGTCGGTACCGACTTCCCATGGTGAATCTAATGGGAATGGAACTTCTGGAGAATAGTGTGGAGGTTTTGTAGATCATGTTGGAGGTGTTGGCTTGTTTGTGTCAAGGTTGGATGGTGATATAACAGCATGACGAAAAGCTAGAATCTTCGGATTTTGGCTCGTATCGGGAGTAGGTTTCAAAAATGGCGACTCGATAATGGAGGAAGCCATAGGATCTAGGAACGTGGACATGTTCCTTGTAAATAATGGAAACTGGATCGAGCAATAAGGGCGTGGTATCCAAAAACAAGAAAAAGAGGGATAAGATAAGTATGTGCTAAGGAATCGTTGATGCTCGAAATTTTTTCTTTTATACTCGAAACCGGGGTATTGTAAGTAGGGACACTCATGGATTGGTAGCGAGGATCCGAGTGGCTTTGGGTCCAGTGTCCAACTTTGGGGCTATGAGACACAGATCGAGCTTTGGGCTGCGTGATACGAGAGTACACAGAGAGCCGAGATTTCCATTATTCCTTGGCCATAAGGAGGCCATACGAGTTATCATATATTCGAAGCACAGGGATGAGTGATAGTGAGTCTTGTTTGATGGACGCAATAGTTGCTTTGGTTGCTTTCCTTTAGTGGGCTATTACTCGAGGATATCATTGAGATTAGGTACTAGAGGTAGGGATATTTGGACATCCACCATGGTATTATGTATTGTATCTATATGATATTGTCGAGTAGCATATTATACTGCTATGTGCGCATGTCAGGTATGGTTCATGTACTCTTGTTCCTTAACATATATACCTATATAGTACCTTGATATTTATTTATCGCTCACACCAAAATATTGTTTGACCCATGGTTTTATGCTTTGTTTCTTATTATCTTAGGTACTCTTAAATGAGTAGACTATATAACAGGTCTATGTGGCACAGTAGCTTTTTGAAGGAAGAGTTGGATGGAGCTATCTCATACTATATACATATATGGAGTCTACGCTTATTTTGCTATGCAACACTAGGGAGCCATAGCAGTGATTGCTTCTATTTGTATTTGAGACAGTTGTTGAGATTGTTACCGTTGTACAAACCTACTCTTGATGTATAACTCTATGGATATTATACTCTTGATTTATTCACATTATTATCAATGTCCCTACTTTTGTATATGTGATATTATATTTTTTCTATGTGATCTAAGATATACGACAAGTTATATGCTGCACTTTTTCATTCTAAACCATGAGATAGTCTTATATCGACCAAGCACGACTACAACACATTATTTATACTCTAACGATGTCGATGGTATAGAACGGTCGTCATATTTGATATCAGAGCTTTGGTTACATGATTAATCTGAGTAAATATCATGATCCAGTAGAGGTAAGAAAGGAGCCTTAGACTTGATCTAGAGTGTATATATACAAAAGAGAGCATACTTGTTATAAGTTTGGTTTTCAAAACTATATAGTAGTATAGTATATGTCGCATGCACATAAGCAACAAAGACACGGTTTTCTTTATGGGAGACTGACCATTCTTGTTATAGATAAGGATGAGCATACATACGAGAAATACTATAAGATTCGCTTTAGGAGTGGAGTAAAGAGCGGGATCAGGAGCTGTTGAACCTGATTTCCAAGCCATGTTTAATTCTATGATGGCTAACATGATGAGAAATACTCCTGGAGTTGTGATAGGAGGAGGTGCTCCAGTGCAAGTGCCTAGGCCTGATTTTTCCAAGTTAAGGAAGGATTACTCCATTTTGGGAGGGATTCAATGGAACGGAATCAGCTAAAGAAGTACAAGACTGTTTGGATACTTTCGAGCGCATCTTGAGTGATATGGAGGTTGAAGATGCTATGAAAAGAAAGTTGGCTTCGAAGTAGCTTCAAGGCCGAGCTATGAATTGGTGGAATCCTATCACTATTAATACTCCAAAAGACCAGTTTTCTTGGGACCAGTTTAGGATGAAGTTTGAAAAGAAGTTCATTTCGGTTGCTTGGTAGTCGGTATTGTTCAGGAAATTCACTTATCTCAACCAGGGAGAGATGACAGTTTATGATTATTTGGTAATTTGAGGCTTTGTTTAAGTATAGGATGTCATTCGTTAATACTTCCTTAAAGAAGAATGAAAAGTTCATCATAGGATTGGATGACTGTCTTGGGGAGAAGCAAGTGGGCCATATTGAGGAGCCATTTGAAAAGCCGGTAGGGAACGCACTTTGCCATGAGAACCTATACCCCAAAGGTAGGAATGCTATTGTTGTTTCAATTGAGAAGGAGGAGCCAAAGCGTCAACAAGACGGTGAAGGAAAGTAGAATTGGAATGGAAAGAGGAAGCGGCTTCGGGGCAAGCGTGGCAAGAAGAAAGGTAAATAGGAACCCATTTGTTATGGATGTAAAGAGAAGGGTCCTTTAATTAAGGTTTGAAAAGTTAGTGATAAGCAGAAGTGCTACGACTATGATAAACCAAAGAATTTGAAGAAAGACCATCCAGAACCGGTGAAGGATAAGCAGATAATGAAGGTATATGTTTAGATGCAGTCCCGACTTCGTCGAGTGTTCCCTCTGCGAAGGGGAAAGGGAAAGGGGTCATCATTCAAGGTATGCTTTCTATTTTTGATTTTCCTATTCGTTTTTTTCTAATATCGACGCTTCACAATTATTCATGTGTGGTAACCTAGTAGACAAATCGGGATTGAGACCCAAGGTAGTAGACTGACCGTTGATCGTGACAAAACCTGTTGGAGGCTCGACTAACCTATGCATGGTTTGTAGCGGTTTAGTTTTATCAAGTAATGGATGCTCTTTTGTTCGGGATTTCTTAGTTTTGAATTTCATAAGGTTCTGGATTATCTTTGGAATATATTAGCTAAAGAATTACGTAGCTAGAACAGATTGTGAGAAGCTATTGGTGACTATCGGAGATGTGGATGGGTGAACGGTAGTGATTAGTTTCCTACCATAGATTGGGTGATGGTTAGCTTTCTATATTCACTTGAGGTTCTATAAGAGGGGCTGTCATATATGCCGATCGCTAGAGTGTATCCAGATGTCTTTGTGGAAATGACTGGATTGCTGCCGCATAGAGAGATCGAGTTTTGGATAGACATGGTAAAGGAATCCAGACTGATAGTTATGCCTTTGAGGTGTATGACACCCAGAGAGAAGAAGGAATTAGAGGTGCATGTGAATGACCTAAAGGAAAAGGTTCATTCAAAGAAGCATATCTGAGTGGGGCACACCTTTGTATTCGTAACTAAGGCAAATGACTCTTTGAGGTTATGTGCAGATTATCGTGAGCTGAATAAAGTATGAAGAAGAACAAGTATCCACATCCATACATTGGTGACTTGTTCGATCAGTTGCATGGTGTGAAAGTGTTCTCCTTAAATGGATTTGGCAACAGGATTTCGCTAGCTTAAAGTAGCGAAGGAGAGTGTGCTTATTACTGCGTTTCGTATGCCGTCAAGTTTTATTAGTGGTTAGTGATGCCATTTGGGTGGATCGACGCTCTAACATACTTTGTGGATCTCATGAATCGAGTATTTAGAGACCAGCCAAGTAAGTTCGTACTTGTGTTCGTGGATGATATTCTATTCTATTTTCAGAACTGAAGTGGAGCACAAGACGCACTTGAGGATTGTGCTAGAGATATTAAGGAAGCAAAAGTTTAGAGTGAACTTCTCTAAGTGTCACTTATGGAAAAAAGAAGTGAGATTCTAGTGTCATGTCGTGTCGGGACAGGGCATAGCAGTAGATCCTACTAAGGTGGCATCAGTCTAAGATTGGAATCGACCCAAGAATTCTACGAATGTGAGGAATTACCTAGGATTGGCGGGATATTATAGATGCTGCATAAAATACTTCTTGAAGATAGTAGCATTGTTGACCCATTTAACAAAGAAGAATCAACCTTTTATTTAGGATGCGAAGTGTGAGCATGCATTTGGGATTCTAAAGGAGAGGTTGACGAGTGCACAAGTGCTGACCATTCCAAGTGGTAACAAAGAGTTGACATTATACATAGATGTCTGTGGTACTGTATTGGGGCGTTTTGATGCAAAAAGGAAAAATTGTTGCCTGTGCTAGTTGACAGGTAAAGCCACATGAAAGGAATTATCCAACTCATGATTTGGAGTTGGCGACGATTTGTTTTGCTTTGGAGATGTGGTGGTAATATCTATTGAGAGAGAGGTTTAAGCTACTTACGAACCATAAATTATTGAAGTACTTTTCTCTTAAAAGGATCTCAACCTTCGTCAGCAATGGTGGTTAGAGTTCTTAGCCTCTTATGATTTCGATATTTCCTATACACCGGGTAAAGGGAATGCGGTCGCCAATGCATTAAGTGGAAGACATGCTAATTTTGGAGCAATGTTCTTAGAATGGAAGCAGCTATAATATACTGTTGGGTTTGATTTCAAGCTTCACTACGAGCTAGAACCTGAAATGTTAGCAAGTTAGGCGACCAGACCTACTCTTATTGAAAGGATCAGTACTAGTCAGAAGCGAGATGCTAGAATTGTGGAGATCATAAAGAAGATAGATGAAGGAGTGGAATTTTAAGATATGAAGTAATACGAACTCAACCGAGAAGGTTGGCTTCGTAAAGACGGGAGGTTGTTTATTTTTACGAGATGAAGTGCTAAGAGAGAGTCATCCTTCCAGATTAACTAGTCATCTCAATGGTAACAAGATGTACCGAGATATGAAGCGAACATATTATTAGGAAGAAATGAAGAGGGATGTTGGGGTATTCATCTCGAAGTGTATGAACTGCTAGTTGGTAAAGGTAGAGCAGAAGAAACCTAGTGGCCTGTTGCAACCGCTAAAAATTTCTGAGTGGAAATGGGATCAAGTATCGATGGATTTTTAGATGGACTGTCGAGGACTCGAGAAGGGTACGATGGCATTTGGGTCATAGTAGATCGGTTGACCAACAGTGGGAGGTTTATGCCTGTCAAGTCAAGTAGGATAGCATCCGAGATGGCGGAGTTGTATGTAAAGTGGATAGTCGATTTCATGATATGCTGAAGAGCGTTGTCAGTGACTGAGATTCGTTGCTCACTAGTTGGCTTTTGAAGAGCTTAAAAGAGGCATAGGGACGGAGCTGCAACTTAGTAAAGTTTATCACCTACAAATGAATGGGAAAACTAGGAGAGTAAATTGTATATTGCAAGATCTCTTGCAAGCATGCATTATAGACTTTTGTAGATCATGGGATGATCATTTGCATTTGCAGGAGTTTTCATACAACAACAGTTATCAGTCAAGTATTTGAATGGCTCATTATGAAGCATTGTATAAAAGACTGTGTAACGCTCCTTCATGTTGGTGTGAAGCAGCTAAGAAATCGATACTTTGACCAGATATGATTAGAGTGATATCGAGGAAGATTGAGATCATTTGACAATGAATGAAAGCTACTCAAGATTGACAAAAAAGCTACGTGGATAAGAGATGAAGGGATTTAGAGTTTTCTATGAGAGACATGGTGTTCGTGAAGGTTTCTCCTCTAATGAATGTAATTTGATTCGATAGAAAGGGAAAGTTGGCATCAAAGTTCGTATGCCCTTTTCCGATAATTGAGAGGATTGGGAAGCTAGCATATAACGTCGGCTTACCTCAGAAGATGGCGGGCTTACACAATATTTTTAATGTCTCTTATCTTTGGAAGTTTGTGCATGACCTAGGCATGGTGATTACACTTGATCAATTAGAAGATATTGAGGTAGAATCAGAAGATTCTATATCTCGTAAGCCGGTTCATATTGTTGGGTATGAAATAATTTGGGAGAAAGATGGTGTAGCTAAGGTACAATAGAGCAGAATGGATGACGATTGTATATGGGAGACGGAGGAGAGCATAAGGACTAGGCATTATGAGCTCTTTAAATGGTAAGACCTAACATTTATCGTATCGACTTTCACCATTGTATATTCTATTTGATAGGTTAGTATTACGCATGCTAGGATAGGTCACCGATACTATTGATTGCACGGTTGCTTGTTTGACATGTGTGATGGCTATTTATGATTGGTAGGATTGCAGGATATCTATGGTTACTTATACTTTGGTTTGTTTGGGGATTTCGAGGGTAAATTCCTAAGGGGGGAGAATGTAACGACCTATATTTTACGTATCCTAGGAACATATAATGTTTCTATTTTATTCATATGAGGTTGTATGATTCTATAATTATGGAATATGACTCTTAGAGACATTTTACTCACTTTTAATTTTTCCTGAATTTCCATATAACCATTTTGACCTTGAAAACTTTGTTCAAGCTATAACTTTTGATATGAGTCAAATTAGGGTCTCAAATCGGTTCTATTGCTACTGGATGATAGTTTCCCTTTCCGTGGAGTGATCATTATAAAACGGGATTATTATTACGAAGTTATGCCTATTTTAAGTTTTAAAACTACTAGCCAGAATTAGTACGCAATTAATTAAACTCATTTCTAATTAGAGAATCACTATAAATTGGGGTTGTATGAGTCAAACTAAAACTTTCCCTCTCATGCCAAATCACGTTTTAACCTAAATTAGCCCTAAATCCATCTTAATTCATCCAAATTTCTCTCTAAGTAAAATTAGACTGTGGATTATAGATTAGAACTTCAATCTGAAGCTAGAGATAATACAATTTGTTGATTAGAAGTGCTTTTCGTTATTGTCTGGATTGGATCTATATTCAAATTGGTTGAATTTGATAATTGGTGAGTGGTTCATACCTTCTCTCTATACTGTGCATGTTTATATGGTAGAATTATAGGAGTTAACATGATCTAAATTAATTTTTGGCCTTGAAACCTTTTCTAACTTTAGCTATATGTTAATCCATGCCTATGATATAGATTGATTAGAAATCACCTTTGTTTATGTTCGTATATTCATGCTATATGTAGATCTATGTTAGAGATTGGCTTGTTTATTTTATTTCTATGGATTGCATGTTTGAATGGATGAAATTGCTTGTTGTTCTATGTTTATATATGTGATTTGATATTGTTTGTTAGTGTTTTGGATGTTAAGAAAGAAAGGTAGGAGAATTGAGCATATCAGAGGCAAAGATGATTAGAATTGGATGAAACTTGGAAAGAAGGCTTTGGAGTACGGAGAGAGTTGGTGGTTCAATTTCGTCTTTTAATTATTTAAGTAAGCATGTCAGCACCGACTGTGAGAAATACGGATTACGGATCTTAAGGCTGGAATAACACTAGAGGGGGGTGAATAGTGTTTTGTGGATTTTCTAAATCTTTTTGAAACTTATGTAATTTAATCACCAACAAATGCAATTCACAGATACAGATATAATCACAGAATCAGTCACAGATGCATATACTAGATAAAAGCAGTAAAGAAAAGAACACACCAGGATTTTATACTAGTTTGGAGTTACCCTACATCCAGTCTTTCACAATTGTACGAATTTCTTTTCAAAATAATCTCCCAGATTACACCCATGATTTCAAGGCCACGCGGTACACCCTCCTATATTCGAGTCCGAGGCAAACTCTCTTGATTTACCAGGCCACAAGATCGCCTAATCGATTTTCGAGGCAACAATCACCCCGTATTGATTTCAAGGCTCAACCGCACCTTTTACTCAATAGTTTGATTTATAAATAATCCTATAACTCCAAATAGCACTTGAGATCTTATGGAGAGAGTGGCAGAGAATCAAACAAGAGATAATCAAGTTTGATTCACTTGGTATTTCGATAGAGTATAGTTTGGGATTCTTTAGAATAAATGTGGAAGATGAAGAGGAGAGAAAACAAGTGAAATGTGGATAAAATTCGTTTAGAACTTACTGGTATTTATAGAGATCAACAGCCACATCTATTCGTGAAAGGATACGACGAATAGACACTTCTTTTGAAAATCGAAATTTGAAAATAACAGACACCATGTCGACATGGGTGGTAGGGGTATGTCGACATGCTCATGGAAAAAATTGATGTTTTGATTTTCTTATTAAAACGTTTCTATAATTTGTCAAAACAATTTCTAAACTTTGTAAATATATTTGAATATAGTTTAAAAATATAAAAGAGTTTAAAAAGTAATTTTTAATATATATATAATCTTAATCTATAAAGTAATTTAAAAATCTAAGTATATAAATATTTTAAAGCTAAGTATTAAAAATAAGAGATAGTTTAAATTCAAGGACAATTTTGAAATCAAAATATTTAAAATGATAAAAATTGTTTTGAGGCTAAAATATTTAAAGCCAAGAGAGATGTCTTTTTGAAAAGAATGTTTTGAAAACATTTTAAAAAACAAGAGATATATTTTTGAAAAACATTTTTATAAAATTAGTGGATATCAAAATAGTACCACTATATGTTCCACTAGATATTATCGCGGGTTACATCCCACTAGGGTTCCATCTCTTTAACAGGCTCGAAGTGGATTCCATTCCATGAATGTATTTCGAATAAAGATGTCAGTGCTTTTAAGAAGTTTTAACATAATTCTAGACTCAATACTTATCTTGTATTATTGAAATCTTGAACTCTTGATACCTTGATACTCATGAGTCCTTAATCTTGATATCTTCGATCTTTAAATTCATCAGTCTTGTATCTCTATACTGTACAATTTTCATTCTTGGCACCTGCATGTTTATATCCTGCATATATATACATATATATATATATATATATGTATATGTATGTATGTATGTATGTATATCTAAACTATAATGTTAGTATTTATATTTTATAACAAGTCCTAAGGTTGTTGTCATCAAAACCATCCTTCTCAAGGACTAACACCGACATGTTTAGATCGGTCCTATAAGTTGGTGACTTTGATAAGGCCAAGAGCAAGATTAGTGGAGGTTGACCAAGGTTATGGATTGGTGATTAGCTAAGTGTTGGAGGCTATGGCGACTTCTTTCTAGAACATGGAGTTGAGTGCTTTGAAGAGAAGACTTGTTCCTATGACGAATTGTTTTGGGTTCATAGGTTGGGGTTGAAGCATCTAGCCATGGAGTATTAGAAGCAAGGAAGTAGTGGAAGAAAACTCAGCGATTAGTTGGCTAAGTAGAGAGATCAGCATTGACGTAAAGTGCTCGGTACCGACTACTCTTATTGAGTCCAATAGGAGTGGAACTTCAGGGGAATGGTGTAGAGGATCTATAGATCGTATTAGAGGTGCTCATTCACATCAGGGTTGGATGGAGATGTAACAACATGTTGAAAAGCAAGAAGTTCGGATGTTGGCTCATATTGGGAATAAGTTGTGAAGATGGCGGCTCGGTAACGGACGAAGCCATAGGATTGGGGATTATGGAAGGGTTTCTCGTGAATAATGGAATCTGGATTGAGCAAGATGGGCTTGGTATCCAAAAGGAGAAAAGAAGGGCTTAGATAAGTATGTGCTAAAGAATCATTGATGCTCGGAGTGTTTTCTTATATACTCGAAGTAGGGGTATTATAAGTGCGGACATCCATGGATTGGTAGTGACTATCCAAATACCTTGGACCAGTGGCTTTGGGTCTAGTGTCTAGCTCTGGGTCTAATATCGACCTTTGGGGTGCGTGATATGAGAGTACACAAAGAATCGGGATTTCCATTAGTCCTTAGTAGTAAGGAGGCCATACGAGTTATCATATATTCAGAGCATAGGGATGCGTGATAGTGAGTCTTGTTTGACGGATTTTATGTTTGCTTTGGTTGCTTTTTTTAGTGGGCTATCACTCGGGGATATCATTAAGAGTAGGTACTGGAGATAAAAATATTTGGACATCTGCTATGGTATTTTGTATTGTACCTTTATGATATTGTAGAGTTTCATATTATACTGTTATGTGCTTACTCTTTGGTTGCAGCGACAGGTCGGGTATTTACCATATTTTACCTGTATAGCACCTTGAGATTTATTCTCCACTCACACGAGTTAGTTTTCTGATCTAAGGTTTTGTGCTTTTCTTCCTGTTATCTTGGGTACTCTTAAATGAGTAGACTAGATAAAATGTCTAGGTGGCGCAATAGCTGTTCGTAGGATGAGCTGGATGGAGCTAGCTCGTATTATGTACGTAGATGGAGTCTACACTTATTCCACTATGCAGTACTGGGGAGCCTTAGCAGTGACTGCTTCCTATTTGTATTTGAGACAGTTTTTGAGTTTTTTCCCGTTGTATAAACTCTACTACTGATGTATAACTCTGTTGATATTATACTCTGGTGATGATTTGTTCACATTGTTATTACTGTCTCTTATGTTGTATATGTGATATTATATTTGATCCATGCACTGTGAGATATACGACAGGTCATATGATGCATTTGTTCATTCGAAACTATGATGATCGTCCTATATCAGTCGGAAACGACTAAAGTGCACTATTTATACTCTACTGGTGCCGTTGGTATAGGGCGGTCGTCATATGGAATGTCTTAGAACTTACCCTTAATATTTATGCTCTATAATATCTTAAAAACCCAATGGCTCATATTTCTTTATATGGTGTGAGTCTAAATGTCACACTAGGCCTTAGATCAGTATGTCGAGAAGTGCGGGTTGATACATTTGGTATCAGATCTTAGGTTTAAGATTTCCTAAGATTTAGGCACGTACTTGAAAAGTTTTGAAAAAATGGTTTTTCAAAAAGTTTTTCAAAAGGTTTTTCAGAATGGACTTTTGAATGGTATATATATGTATTGATAAAATGTTTCAAAGGTTTTGTATATGTATAAAAGTATAACAAGAAAGAATGATATCAAGTATTCTTGCCAAGTACTAGTTTTGGGGAAGTTAAAATTAATTCCTAATCACAAGACAGTGAGAATGAGTACAAATTTTAGATAAAGGAATGGCTCTAGAAAGACAGCTAAGGTTCCAAGCGTGAACATCCCTATATGGTTCCAAGGGTATCTTAAGCAAGGAGATAAGAAGAGCCTAACCCGACTAAAGGAGTGAAATTATAAGTTTATGATATGTGTATTAATGCACAACAACCTATATATATTTTGACTCATAAGTAATCGTTGGCTTATCCCTTATAGAAGCAAGCAATTATGTGTCAAGATAAGTGTTTAGCTTATAACAGTTGAGGGGAAAAATAAACTTTTCATGTTTATTGGAGTTTAACCAATAAAGAAAGGCTAGTAGTATATCAACTAGCAGTAGCAAGCAAATTATGGACTTAAGGATGAGTAAAGAAGATTAGTCCTATGAGACCCATACAATAGGTATTTGATATTGATAGCATAAGGAGGACTTTATAAATTAAAGGCGTATTTTCGAATTTGAGTAGAAACTCTATTCTCATACTGGTAGTAGTCATTAGGACTTCAATTTATTTAAAGGTATGGATAGGGTATTTCCATATTGAAGTTCGACTCTGCATTAGAAAAGAAAATTGAGTTAACCATCTTTTGAAAATAGAACAAAAACCATATGCACCTGAAGCATTATTAAATATAAGTAGGCTTAGGTAGTTAGGTTACTATTGTCTACTCCAAATCAAGTGATAAACCAACGAAAATGATTTCTAAAAGTTAGAAATAATAGATGTATGGTATTTTAAATAGAAAAGAAGTCGATTATGATTTTGTATAAAATAATCAAATAAATTTTTTGGAATTTGTGTAAAAAAGTAAAATTTGAGAATTTGGTAAAAAGTGATTTATTAATAACTATTTTTCAAGCTTTTGGTTTGTCTTTTAGGTACATTATTACACTTACACTCAATGTGCACTTTGCTTTTAGTGATAGAATTCTGGAAAATATTTTTTTTGAGAAGTACATAAGATCTGACCTTTGAACTACATTATAAATAAGAAATTGTTTGTATTTGAAAATGTCCTTTATCAATGTTTTTGTCATTCTCTAAAAAGTAATAACAAATTAAAAATACTGCATTACCTTTGGAAATACGGTTTTGTGAAAATTTATTATTTATGAAGGAAAATGTTAAATGGAGTGTTTTAAGTACATTTTGTTACATTAAGCTTAAACCGTTTAAATAATTTAATTAAATAAAATTTCATGATCTTGGTAAGAAGGAAACGGTTGTTAAAAATAAAAAGGAAGGATTTTACAGTTTTCAAACTTTCTAGTTTTGGGAAAATAAAATTAAAATCAAAGGTTTGATTTGAAAAGAGTAAAGTTAAAATATTTTGAAAGAAATGAAATAGATTAGAGTTTGACAAATAGGAATAAACAACCCACTAGCACATGATTAACTCTAGAATTTAGAAGCCTTAAAATGGTAGGGTTAGAAATAAAACGGGAAACATGGGAATTTAATGATCTTTTCAATCAACGGTTAAAAATTGGAAACTTCTCGAAATAGTAAAGAGTAAGCACCACCATATATCTTTTACCCAACTATGATTTAGATAAGACATATTCCCAAATAAGGAAAGAGTAGGCTGAGATTTGTTATTCTTCCAAGGGACGTTATATAGGTAAAGAGTTTTATTTGGGTTGAAGTGTAAAAGGGCCAAGTAAAGTCTACTTCAATTCTTATGTAGTGGTTAAGTGACAAAGAGACGGTCCGAGTATTGGTCAGTACCACATAGATAAAGATAGGATACATGTAGGCTATGGGCAGTCCACGTATTATGTTGTTTCACTAGAGGCTATAGGCATACCAGGTTGACATGAGTGGAAAGTCATATTAGTGGGAGAGTAGTTCCCACAGTGGTATTATGCGGTGGTATTAATGGAAATTGATATCCACTATAGCCTATGGGTGGTGTTACCTTATTAGATTCTATCGTTGTAGTCATGTTCCAAGTATGCCTAAGTAAAAAAACATTCGAATTGTATGGTCAGAAATTTGCACATATTTGAATCAAGAAAATGTTGGGTAGTAGTAGTCCTTGAAATTATAGATCATGTGATAGTTTCAGATTTTCAGATTTGAAGGACGTGTGCAAGTAAAATTTAAATTAAGTTATCATAATAATTATTGAGATTTAGGTGATCCATTTTTTTTTATTATGGATACGGGTCAGTTGACATAATTGAAAGCAGTGATAAATTGGAAATGGGATTTGAGTAAGTATTTTAAGTTATTGGAATACTGAGGGTCACAATATAAATTCCTATGGATTATCAAGTTTAGATTTACAAGTAAAAATGTATCGTTTGAAATGATACCCTAATGAAAGAGATATACAAAATAGGGATGGTTACCATATTTTGTACTGTCTATTTCAATAACTAAGAAAAATAATAATTCCTTATAATTCCAAACGTGATACTAATTCTTCTTTTTGATACGACCTAGAAATTTAAACTGTCAACATTTCCTTTGGAAGAGATGTGGTTCTAATGCATTAAAATGTAGAAATCCCTAATTATAAACTAATGTATTGGTCATCGTGTCTATTGGATCAAAATGACAAGGCATCATTCCACATTGAGTTATCTCAAATACAAAATAAATGGAATAAAGTGATAAGAGATTATGTCTGGTAAAAAGGTCTTATCTACGGAAGGACATTGAGAAATGGTAAAATTTCTAGAAGTTCAAACCACAAAAGGTATCCTAGATAAGATTTTAGTCAAGATTGTGCAAGGAGTGGTTAATTCAAGAATTTGGGTCTCCGTTAAGAAAGTGATATTGTTATTTGTATGCATTAAGAATAGGGAGGCAATTTTCATAGAAGACGGAAATCGAGAAATTTTTGGTAAGATTTGAAGAAGGGAATTAAAAAAAATTTCTCAAACATCACTCGAATTTGAGGTTTTCTGAAGGAAATTCATAGAAGACTAACTTAAATACATAGTTGTATGCAAGCAACTGCACGCGAATGTTAAGTGGTTATTATTTGATTAGAATGGTTTTAGATTATAGTTTCAATTAATTTGAGGACTTTTATTATTAAAGTTAAATGGGAAGGTAGATTAAACTTTCGCTTGTAGAACTTGCGATAGATCCATGTAGACCATAAACATGATATGTAAGTAAAGATAAACGACTTAAGTTGGGCCACATAGGAAAAGAAGTTATGTTATTTTTTAAATTTGGAAAATCACAAGTTTGGATAGCCATAAGGAAAACCAAAATATAGCAAATAGCTAAGCAGGAAGAGACACAATCCGGATTTGAGTTATCCCACTTGATCTCTAGGAATTGGGTGATTAGGCATACCTGAGGAGAAAGTTCAAGCTACCCATCCTAAACCATTTTCTGGTATGTTTCCATTTTAGTTAGAAGATACTATTTTTGTAAAGAGGTTCTAGCTTAGGTAGAGACCAGTGAATGGTAGGAATGGTTGTATACATGTCAATAGGATGTATTATGGATGATGGATGCTAATGGATGTATTTGGATGTATTATTTTGGACTGCTTGTTATACACGTTTAGGACAATATATTATCTAGGTAGTACGCACATTCACATTATCCCTTATTATCGTCTAGGATGTTTTATGTGATATATATATATATATATATATATATATATGGATACTTGACTGGTTGTTTATGGTGCATATGGATGCTACATATGAATGAAGTGGTTGTGCATACATATAGAATTGCAAGTATACTTATTTAGGATGTTGCATATATTTGGATGCATGTGTTTAACAGCTAACTTTCTATAGGTTTAGAAAATAGCCGGAAAATTCTTAACTAAAAATAACCACGAGTGCACGGCGTACAATTCTAGTATGTAGTGAGTATGGGTCGATCAACAGGGAATTGAAAATGATTTTAAAATTTCTATTCAATCAAATTAAACCAATATTTTAAGTTGTCTTAAGCTAAAAATGTAAATAAACTAGCAATAGAAAGTGGATAAAAATATGAGAGTTTGAAGGCAATTTAGAGGTAATTTCCTTCTCATGATCACATAAATCAACAAAATGAAATTATGATCTCTATTTTAGTCATTAGTGAATTTAGTTAATATGTTTATCATAAGTACGACCTATTTGTGCTATATATTAGCCCAACATAAACCATAAAACTTTAAGATATGCACTAAACCACTTGTTAACTCTCATGAAAATGTTAATGAACTTGAAAATAAAATCTATTCTAAGCATGAGTCACTGTTGATTAGTAATATGGACCATCAATTTTTTTTAAATTCACTTTATTACCATAATCATATGTCGATGAGGAGGTAATTTGTGTTTATTTTTTTTAAACATGACCTATTTGGTGTCAACAATATAGGCTATCAAATTAAAAGCTAAAACTACAACGTTTAACCACATCAAACATTTTCATTAAACACAAAACGAGATCAAAAATTAGCAAAATGTTGAATTTACATAATTAAGAGAGCTTCATTACCCCTAAATTGAAGAGGTTTAGCTTCTCATATTTGTTTCCATTTCAACAATTGTAGATTGCAACATAAACATGAATAAGAGGAAAAAGCAAACAAAGTAAGAAGAAAGCTAATTAAAATAAAATAAAAACTAATCTACTTACATAAATAAAAGGATCTACACTATTAGCATGAAAGAAAATTAACAAGAAAAGAACTAGAACTAAAATTGCATTAGGTAAATTACATGAAAGAAGAAAATGACTAAGAAGCCATGAAAGAGAGATAGAGAGTGTATATTTATTTTTGAGCCTAAAACTAAACTAACTAAAGAGGAGACTAAGAGCTCATTACATGAAACATAAGGGGTATTTATACATGTTTGTAAACCCTAATGCATATTTTCGGAGACTACCCAATACCCCTTAGGAAGTATGGTCACCAAGTTATCATTAGTCTCTAGTTAATCCATCATCAATTATGCATGCAACTTTAACCTTCACTAACTTGTGCGTTAACTCCTAATTATAGATTAAGGTAAGTGGGTAGGTGAGGTTCTTCTTCATGAGTTGAATTATTTCCATCTTCATTCCTTTATTTCCATCCTTATGCATGCATGAATACATGAAGTCTCTTGTAATTTTCATCTAATTTTCCTACAAATAAAAATAAAATGTGCAAATAAATATTCTCAAATTAATACATGCACAAAAATGACCATTTTCTGCCTAAATGAAGATGAATATATGATGATTTGAAAATAATTGAAATTTGGGTTTAAACATGTTAAAGTACCCTATATGTTCATTTATTTAATTAAATTGGATTAAATATGGAAGCAAAAATATGCTCATTTATGTGCACATCAAATACCCCCACACTTATCTTTTTAGTCGTCCTCGAATAAACAAAAACTAAGATAAATTCAATTTTGTAGGAAACACGATTTCATTGAGTATATGCAATAAACCGTTAAACCTCCAAGTGTCCCTAGTAGGACGAATGTTGTCTCATGAGGGTTTTCAGCAGATACTACCCACAAAATCCAAATGCAAAATGAAAAATTTCTAAATCCAAGATTTATTTACAAAGATATGGATGCAAAATTTAAAAATATTTACAAATGAAGAATTTACTTTTAAATTGCCACGAATAAGTTAAATATACATCTTGGTCATTATCAAGAAATTTAAGTCATTTTACTCGTCAAAACATCCAACAAAAATTAAGTTATCATCACAATTAGACTCTAATTTGGCTAGTTGTTTTGGTTAATAACGTAGTGCAATTATGAAATGGATCCTTAGTTGATGTTCAAAGTTTTTTTTAAAGTGGTATTTCTATTTCTTTTGAATAACAAGTCGGATCAAATAAGTCAAAAAAGTGCTTGGATTTCAATTGCTTACTCCCTCTTATTTTAATTTTTTTTATTAGTATTGACAATATTTACATATGCCTAACTTAGAAAACTAAGGCCAGATATATCACTCATCCACTGCCTTTTAGGCTTACATGAGAGAATACAGAGCGTGGCGAGTGGAAACACAAGTGTAAACACTTATCGACTGTAGGCATTATTAATGAAAGAATTTTTATATACATACACCTAACTCAGATAAATTGAGGCCATATATACCGATCGTGCACTACGTTTCGGGCTTACGTGAGAAAGTTATAGAGCATTGTGAGTGCACACATTTGCATGCGTACACATGACTCTATGTGTTTCTTGTTTTTATAAAAACCATTTTTTGTTTTATAAATATATACATATTATATATAATTTTCTTTTTGTTTTTTAACTTTTATTTTTAGAAGAGTTTTGCAACATTATCTTAGCGCCACTTAACTTAGACGATTTAAAATGTTATATCATTTACTTTTAATCCACCACTTTTTTTAACTAAGATTTTCTATTAAGATATACTTCATAATTATCACCCATGAATCTTCTTATATACTAGTTAAACCATCGTTATTTATAATCAAACTTTATTTTTGTTTTTACTAAGGCAAATAAATTTTCAAAAATTTTAGTTTAATAACCAAAATTCATACTTATCCTATAGTGTTTTTTTAAAAATAAATCAAAATGCTTTAAAGGATTTTTTTCTTTTGGAATTTTTTCTAATTTTTGAGTTTTGGAATGGAAATTCAAAAAAATTAAAAATTAAAATGAGACACCCCCCAAACTTGATTTTGACCGTGTCCCCACAGTCAACCCAAGTGAAAGGAGAAAAAGTAAAATAAAATTAAGACCTATATTTACATGAAAATAAAAAGATTATTATTTACACGACATCAGAAAGTATATCGTCAAAGAGTGAATGAAACGGTCTTCCAAAGACCAATTCATTTGTCCCGTGAAGCATGAGAAATATAGCTTACGCAAAGAAAACCAAACCATAATTTTTTTTAAATTTGAATGTTGATTTGGAAAAACGAATGTCGTTTTATTGAAAATCGTATAAGTTGTTTTATTTTCGATGATTATAGGGGCAGATAGAACAATTGGTTGAAGTTCAAGTTTACTTTCACCAAACTGAAATTCAAGCTTATCATTGAAAACTTCTTCAGAATTATCGAATTCAAAATCAAAATGGTGATTTAAATCTTTCTCTTCAAAATTCAACAACTCATCTTCGAAAAGTCCAAAAAATTTATGTTCACTAAATTCGTCTTCCTTTGTTGAATTATTCACAACTTCATTGCATGTATCGTGTTTAAAATCCAAAGTTTTTGTATTCAAATTTACAAAATCGAAAAAAGGAAGATCGAAATTTAAATTTGGTTCCACATTCTCATAAGAACTGTAATCCAACTGATTACCATATTTTCAACAACTTCATTAAAATTGTCGTTCTCGATTTCAAAAGCTGTTATTTGAAAATCGTTAATTTTGGTAAAATAAATGAATTATTATTTGATTTGTCACATGTTGGGATTTGATTTTCTTTCACGTTGTTTCATATTTGTTTCAAACAACAAATTCGTATGATCGTTGTAAATCTCTTCCATTTGCTAAAAAAAATCTAATTTATAATTATTAAGTTGAGAATTTTCGATTTGAACTTGTTGAGAACAAAAATTTTCACCATCATTGAAATAACTCCCATTTCCAAAATCATTTAAACAATTGTTTCCATGTTCGTTTTGATTTTGAAATTCATTTTGGAGCTCGAAATTGTGTTAGCATGAGTTATAATCGAAATCATTTGAATTTTGAAGATAACTCAAATCTTGATTATCTTGAAAACTTTGACTTGAGTTATTACGCAAATATGAATTATACAAATCATTTATCCTTTGATCATTTTGTGTAGAGAGTTCAAGTAAGGACGAAATTGTTTCAATGCTATTGTTCAAGATTTGAGGGTTGGTCCTCATTTTGAAAATTTTGTTGTGCAAAATTTAAATTGTTTACACAATAGTTGTTATTAAAATATCTATAAGAATTTTGTGCAAAATTATATGGATCATATTGATTTTCATAACTATCGTAAAATTCTTGCGAAAAGGGAAATTTAGACATTTTCAAAATCTTTTTGTTAATAATGGAAAAATAGTTACCAAAAAGAATTTATTTTTCAAAAGGGAAATTTGATGTTTGTTTTTTTGGATTTTCATTTTTTTTGAAAAGATTTTTTTTTTGGTTTTTGTTTTTTATTAAAAAGTTAACTCAATTTTTTTTTTTTAGATTTTGATTGAAAATTTTCAAAGGATTTAAAAACTAAGTTAAGAAATATTTACAATATTTTTAGTTTAGGCTTTTGAAATTTTTTTTCTATTTTTTAAATATGCATGAACTAATGCAACTAAATGAATGCATGGACTTGAAAGTAGCTCCTAATCCAAAATTGTATAATCACACTTTGTCTTAATTCAACAAAATAGCTCTCGGTCAACTAACGGGTAGGAGTACACGGTGCACCACAAATCGCCGTAGCAATGCAACCAAAGATTTAAGTACCTTCAGAAAAACGATCACTATAATATTTATGAATCATCGTAATTTTTATAACTAATTATCGCTCTACCGTAGCCTAGACACCAAGATATTAAATTGTTGAAAGATGACAACTTGTCAATATACAATTAATCCCTAGGTGAACTTATGACACCCTAAAGTTTGATGTCTAACCGTTATTATTATTCAAAATTTTATGATGAAATGCAATTTGTGGGCCAAAGAAGGGATGATGAAATCCCCCACCTTATGTGTATTTGAGTGTTGCCCTTAGAAAAAAAAATAAGATGAGATGAATGCAAGATTGAAATTAAACGTGAATTAACAATGCAGTTGCAATGAAATTTGTTTTTGTTTTGAGTTTTATATATATATATATATATATATATATATATATATATAAATGCAAATGCAAGCGACCAATAATGCAATTAAAATAAAACTGCAGATGAAAGCACGATACCAGAGCATGTAGATTATTAGCAAATTTTTTTAGCGGTGATTTTTCATAAACAAGCAAAGCAAGGCGGTTTTTAACAAGCAATTCCTTTGTGATTTTCTGCTTTGACAACCAGAAAATTTGAACAAAAAAAGAAAATTGAATATAACACGTGAAAATTGGAAATAAAGAAAATTCTTTTTTTTAATTGGGATGGAACTAAAAACAAATTAAACAAAATAAAAAAGTAAAAAAATATTTTTGGAAAAAAGGATAAAGCAAAACAAAACTAGAAGAAAACAAACTCCTTTTTTTAGAAAAAGCAAGGACGAACTTAAAAAAAATTAAAACAAAAACAAATCAAAACACTTAACTTAAGGTTACCCGGCCTACAAAATCAAAAGAAAGCAAATTAAAAAAATTGTACAGGCTACAACTTAATACTACCCGGCCCAAACCAAATTCTCGTTTCACAGTCAAAACAATTTTTCACTTCTAAAAAACAAATTCCAAAACCGTGAAGTAAAATTCCTAACTCACAAATTCACATTCTTTCACAATTCTGTAAAAATTCAAGCTTCTCTCACGAATAAAAACAATTCACGCTTCTCTTGCGAATTCTCTAAAGCCAATTTGCGAATTCCTAGTCAAAATCAATTGCGGCGTGGTGGGTCACAATCGAGGTTGGGGCACGAATTGTTTGCGAGGTGGTTAGAAGTTTGGTTTGTAAAGTTGTAGACGTGGCAGAAGGTAGTGGCAATTGACTGCTGTGTAGGGCAGTGTTGAGGGTTGCTCGGTGCTAGTTTGTATGGGGAGGTTGAAGGGCTGCCGTCTGATTCGGGTTGTTGTGGTGGTAGCAGCAGCAAATGTATGCAGTGGTAGTTTTGGAGTCCGATGGTTGTGGAGTGGTAAGTGTGTGCAGTAAGGGAAGATATGCACAGTGGTATTGTTGAGGCAGTGAGTTGATGATAGGTTTACTGGAAGTGAAGTTGTAATGGTGAAGGAAGAGGATGCACTGTTATGTGGGGTATAAGGGAAATGACTTTTTTTTGGTACTGTGTGTATGGCTGGGTAATGAAGTGATATAAGGCTAGGGTGGTAGACAGAAGGCAATGTAATGAGTGATGTTGCTGCTATAGTGGTGGTGCACTGGTGTGCAGGAGATGTGTGGTGACAGTGAAGTATGGTAGAGAGGTTGTTATTTGTTGTGGCTGAAGCTTTGATGAATGTTCAGTATGTTGGTCACACCACTGGTCAGGGATTTAGTGGTCTTGTGAATGTGATAGACTGTAGTGATATAAGGTGACAGTGTGGTTTGAAGTAGGCAGAAATGGTAGAGGAAGGACTGGGAAGTGATGGTTCGGAATGTAGTATGGTGAAGTGTGTTTTGGGGTAGTTTGACCATGGTGAGATTGTAGTGCGCACTGTGATGTTGAAGTGGTATTGATGAAATATGCAGGTAGCACAGCACAGATTGCAAGTTGAAGTGGTATTGATGAGTTTGAAAGTACTGAAGTGTATGGTAAGTGTGTAGAGAGATTAAGAGGTATTGCTGCACTGATTAACTGATGTGGGTATGTGGTGGTTAGTCAGGGGTATTGCAACGAAACCAGGGGGAGTTGATGTGCACAGATTTGAAGTATTGCTGCTGGGAGGATTGTAGATAGTTTATGTGATGAAGTGTTATAGTGGTATATGACTGTGGTGGTTTTAGGCAAGCGTGAAGTATGGTTTCATGGTTGATATGCATTGTCTGTTTGATAGGAGGTTGTATTGTTACAGGAGGAGGTGGAAGTTGAAGTATGATCAAGTGACAGAAGTTTGAGTAAGTGAATGTTGTTTTGGTGAGCAGGGCGGGATGTACAGGTGCACAGTGAGGAGATTTTGTTTGTAGGTGATGGTATGTCTGTAGATGGCAGTAATGTTGGCAAGCAGCAGGCAATGTTGGTGATGGAATTGGATGCATGAAAGAATGATGAGGGTGCAGTGCAGTGATGATTTGTGAAGTATTGGTGGTGTGGTTTTATAGCAGTAAGGCAAGTTATGATGTTATGGAGTGTTGTGTTTGGACTTGCATGTGCACAGAAGGGTGATTTGGGTTGTTTGTGTTGATAGGGAAATGGTATAGAGTTGCAGCTGATTGGGTTGGAGGGTGGCAGTGTAGATGCTAGATGTTAGAGACTAGCAAAAAGTTGCGATGACTGGCTTGTTGACAGCAGTGTTGTGGTTGCTTTGAATGAAATTGTTGATGATGATATGCGATGGTTTGGGTTGAGGGAAGTGATATGGGCAGTTGTTTATGGCCAATTTGTGACGGTGGAGTTGTTGAGATGTTTGTGAAGTGAGGAAGTAAAATGAAGTTGCACTAATGTGCAGGTAGGAAGAGAGCAGAAAGAAGTTGCACTAATGTGCAGGTAGGAAGAGAGCAGAAAGAAGTTGCACAGAGCAACAAATGCACAAAATTTTTATAAATAGAGAAGTGAAAAAAGTGAAGAAAATGCGAACAGAGAAGCAACAGTAATGTAACAGTCTTGTTTTTTTTAAAAAAAAAATTGTAAACTGTAAACGCAATGTAAATTGTAAACTTGTAAAAAAAAATGAAATGCAAATTGAAAAGGAAATAATATATTTTTATTTTTGTTTTGAAATTATGCATGTTTTTTTTTTGTTTATATATAGAAAGAGTGCAAATGAAAATGAAACTAGAAAACACACAAATCAAATCACACAACAAATATACACAAAAAAAAAATTGTTTTGTTTTTAAAATGCAAATAAACACACAAATAAATTCAAACAATAAATAATTCGAAGAATAAAAATTAAATTCAAATTAATTTTTCGATAGCGGCGCCAAAAACTTGTTTAACGGCTAACTTTCTACCGATTTAGAAAATAGCCGAAATTTTTTAAATTGAAAATAACCGTAAGCGCACGACATACAATTCTACTACGTGGCGAGTACGGGTCGATCCATAGAGAATTGAAAATGATTTTAAAATTCTATATTTGAAGTTGTGTTAAACTAAAAATGTAAATAAACTAGCAATAGAAAGTAGATAAAAATATGATAATTTGAAAACAATTTAGATTTAATTTCCTTTTTATGATCACATAAATCAACAAATTGAAATTATGATCTCTCTTTTGGTTATTAGTAAATTTAGTTGATATGTTTATCATAAGTATGGTTTATTTGTGCTATTAATTAGCCTAACATAAACCATCAAACTTTAATATACCCACTAAACCACTTGTTAACTCTTATGAAAATGTTAATGAACTTGAAAATAAAATCTATTCTATGCATGATCTATTCATTATTGATCGGTAATATAGACCATCAAATTTTTTAAAATTCACTTCATTACCATAATCATATGTAAATGAAAAAGTAATTTGTGTTTATGTTTGTTTAAGCATAGCTTATTTGGTGTCAACAACATAGGCTATCAAATTCAAAGCTAAAACAACAAACGTCAACCACATCAAACATTTTCATTAAGCACAGAAAGAGATCAAAAATTAGCAAAATGTTGAATCTATATGTTTAAGAGAGCTTCATTACCCCTAAATTGAATACGTTCAGCTTCTCATATTTGTTATCGTTTCAACAATTGTAGATTGCAACATAAACATAAACAAGAGAAAAATGCAAGCAAAATAAGAAGAGGGCTAATTAAAATAAAATAAAAACTAATCTACTTGCATAAATAAAATGATATATACTATTAGCATAAAAGGAAATAAGCAAGAAAAGAAATTGAATTAAAATTGCATTAGGTAAATTACATGAAAGAAGAAAATAGCTAAGAAGCCATGAAAGAGGGATAGAGAGTGTATATTTATTTTTGAACCTAAAACTAAACTAACTAAAAAGGAGGCTAAGAGCCCATTACATGAAACATAAGAGGTATTTATACATGTTTGAAACCCTAACGCATATTTTGGGGGACTACCCAAAATACCCTTTAAAGAAGTGTAGCCACCAAGTTATCATTAGTCTCTAATTAATCCATCATCAAGTATGCATGTAATTTTAACCTCCACTAACTTGTGCATTAGCTCCTATTTGTAGATTTAGGTAAGTGGGTAGGTAGGTTCCTCCATGATGCATGAGTTGAATTATTTCCATCTTCATTCCTTTGTTTATATTCTTGTGCATGCATGAATACATGAAGCTTCTTGTAATTTCCAGCCAATTTTCCTACAAACAAAAATAAATTGTGCAAATAAATGTTCTAAAAATAATATATACATAAAAACGACCATTTTGTCTCTAAATGAAGATGAATATACGATGATTTGAAAATAATTGAAATTCGGGTTTAAACATGTTAAAATACTTTGTATGTTCATTTATTTAATCGAATTAGATTAAATATGGAAGTAAAAATATGCACATTTACGTGCATATTGGCATGGTATGAACATTTGCATGATAGGAGGCCGATTGGATCTATAGATCGCATACTCTTTTTCATTAGTATAGGTTCACATGCATTTCATATTGCATATCATTAGAAAGTTTCTAAGAACACAGACTGCTCGTTGATGATGGATGAGTAGATGGTTTTTGGTATTGGTCGTTGCGTGTATGAGTTATATTTTTTTGTCCTTAAAGATTTTGAAAATGAAATCCTTTGAAGGGGTTGGAGTTAATGTAACACCTCAAATATTTAAGGAAAATTTAACAAGAATTTAATAGAAATTTAAACGGAAATTTAATAAGAAAGATAAACTTAATTAAACAAGGGCTAAAAATAAAATTTTCACAGACATTCGCATTTGGCAACGAAACTTGCACGATTGCATTTGAAGTGAATTTCCAAAAAATTCATATATAACACTTTGTAATTCAAGTTCGTATGGAGAAGTTATAGGCACATAAAGATTTGAAATAAAATAAGAAGGAAAAAAAATTGTTTAAGGGTCGACCCCCACACTTGAATAGTCAACCTATAGCGATCGACTATAGGCTTTCTTGGGTCGACCATGACACTAGAAAACCTAGAACCTGGAGCATTGTGAGCGATGTTTAGATGACTTCGATCATGGCTTCATTTCCAGGTCATTGAAGAGTGTGCTTGATCGATTGGAATATTCTCCAACCTGAATCCAATGGACCAAACACTTTTCCAACCCCTATGTAAGCAAGCCTAACCTAACCCTAAACTCTCATATTAGTTTACAGTAGCAAAACTCTACCGAAATTATCTCTCAACCCTAAACCCTAAAAATTCCATAAAATCAAATAAAATGTAATGACCTGTAAATTTACCACTTGGAAATGTAATATTTAATTTATTTTAAATATTCAAATGTAGAGTTTTCAAACTTGAATAATCAATTTTTATATGATAAATAAGAATGGTAAACTTATTTTTGATATTGAATAAAGGTATTGGATTTCTATTGGAAAATTGACAAATTAAGGTCGGATTCCAATAAAGTAGGATAAGTATTCGTGAAATTAGTTTAAAGGATAAATAATTCCTTATATATATATAATCAATATCAAACTCATTTGATAATAATAATAATTTAATTTATAATGGTTCGATAAACATATAAAACTTGTTTTATAAAATTGACAAATTTCGTCGCATATCGATAAATCGATGTCGTAATTTTATAAGAAGATTTGGATATTATTTTACATTATTTTATAAGTCAAATATGTTTGTTTTTTTTGCAAGGCAAGCCGGTTTTATAGTGGACCGTCCACTTTTTATTACGAACGTCATAAAACTTTAGATACAGGAGCAAGGTAAAAACACCTTAACTACTATGAAATGGAAAATAAAGCACTGTAGTGTGACAATCATGCCACAGCTACAATAAAAACATCTAGACTACTACTCCTCTGGAGAGGCAGAAACGCGAACATCCACAACATTCCCAAAGATACCAGCAAACGGACAGAAAAGGATTGCAAGACAAGGATCATAAACCACAGCATCAGATGTATAAATGAATGAACGATCCCATGAAGGATCAGCAAGCAAGTCGGAATTCAATTCAACGTACGGTCCATCCAAATCGAGAGCTAAGGAGTCTCCAGAAGGCTTGTAATAAAGGCATCTAAGGTCCAAATGATCATCCGAAACAAAACAAAAATAGGAGTCGTCTAAGGGGTTCGATCTCATATCAGAAATGTGATCAACCCAAAATCTCTCGGACTCGTCCCAAACTACAGGCAAACGAGTCGGAACAGTAACCAGAACAACAATAGGAACCGCAGAAGCATCAGAAGGAGCCATAGAAGATGAGGGGGAAGCAGGCCGAGCAACAGAACATGGGTGCAGATCCGGGACAGATAAAGGAGCCTCGGGAGGAGGAGCAGCCTAAGAAGAAACCTTAGGAACCCATTTCCTGAGCGGGGGGCGAGGAAGAGGGATCTTAGGAGCAGCCGCGGGAACAACAGATAACGTACAGGAGTTAGCCAGGTGTCCAGAGGAGTGATAGGAGGAATAAATATCTAGAACCCAACCGTAGCGAACATGGACTTCCACTACGTGTCCAACAGCTAGCTGAACAGGAATAGAGGAAGGAAGGGCTTAGATAAAGAAATCTCAATCAGAGCCTTAGCGAACATAAATTTTTCTCGCGCAACCGTATTAGAGTCAAAACATTTCAATTTACCTACATTACAAGCTAGCTAATTCAAACCAAGCAAGGGTTGAAGAGCAGATGGAATATGGGAAAAGTAAACCCAAACGGGGATAGAGAGGACTTGCTCACGGGCACAAGCAACTGTCGGACAAGGAGTAATAATATGCCCACCAAAAAAAGATGGCTCGGCCTCAAGAACACGATAGCGATCGTCGGCGGAGGAGAAAAAAAAGAAATACATAGAATCAACTAGCCTAAGACGAAGTCGCCAAGCCTTACGACAAACCGAAACCGCATCATGAAGGCGATGAGATGGGTCCAGAAAGAATCCAACCAAGTATTTTGACCAATAGTTCAAACCAGCTTGCATAACAACAGGAGGGGAGATCATCACTCCATTTTCTTCCACAATTACAAAATCAATCGGATTGTAATCGCCCACATTACGAGGCAATGTAGTAAAAAGCGAAGTCCAAGCTTTCGCACAGGCCGGAGAAGGAGCAGCAGGCCCGGGTGGCTCCATATCCAAGGGAATACTAGCAGCTGCAGTTTGAAAAGTTTCAACAGAACCCATAGCATTGTGAAAGGGAGAACACTTCTCACTGGAATTATGTCGAACACAAGGGGTGCCTCGAGCACAGCTCGAACAATCAGAAGCAGAACCCAGCAAGTCACGGCCAGTCTTACTAAACTCCGCACCAACTATACACAAATCATCATTAACAGTCACGCGCGGCGACATTACACCAAATTCATTTTGACAAAATTCACTAGTCAAGGGGACAAGACCACCAAACATGGGTCAAAGCTAACATCAGCATCATGGGAAGGAGATAATGTGGGCAGTGTAGGAAATTCAACATCAGATAGAAAAGGCGGCACAGGGCGAGCCGAAGCCGGAGGCAATTCTTTATAAATTTTTCCAGATCTGGTTGATGAAGTCAAAGGGGACGGAGGAAGGGGATGGTGAGGCGATGCAGGCATGAAGCAGACGGAAGGGAAGAAAAGGGGGAGGAGGTGGCGGGAGACGAAGCTAAAACCAAGCCGATCTGGAGGAAGAGATGGGACTAGACGCCATTAAAGCAATTTCATGAAGACCAGACGCCATTAAAGCAATGATGAGTTTATATATGCTTTTTTTAATTATTTAAAGATAATAAAATATTTATTTTTAAGTCTTTTACATGAATAAATAGTTGAACAAAAACGTCAAAATGTGACCAGAAAACGTTTTGTCGAAAATCCACGTTTTGTTCAAAATAAGTTGCTGCAATGTTATCGCACCTTTGTTAACATGTTTTAACATATATATTACACATTCTAATAACTAAACATATTTATTTTTACTAATTATGATTATAAAACTTTTAGAACATTATTAAGAAAAGTAAGTAAGTTTAAGAAAAGTCAAAAGTAAACATCAAATCCAAATCACATCAAAGTCCAATAAAACAATTACTTTTCTTCACTTGATCTTTAAATGACTAAGACATAAAGTAAGAAGTGAAAGGATGAGGTTAAGTGTTGAAACAAGTGGAGTTCGCTTTATGTTGAAGTAAGGTTAGTTTGGTAATTTGGTAAGAGGTTATTTTAGTAAATTTACCACTTCTTTCTTTTTCTATAAATACATACCTCCTTCTTCACTTTCATTCGCATTTATTCTTCCTATTTTCTCAAGCTTCTTCACCTTCTTCCTCTCCTCTTTAATGCCTTCCAAACCTTAGAAAAAAATAATGTCAATATATCTACAATATATTCAAAAGAAATCAATGTTCATTCTCTTCAAATCAAACTCATTTTGTCTCTACATTCTACCTCTTCTACTCTTGGCAATAACTTCTTCAAAAATGTACCAAAATGCAAGATTATTTTTTTCAAATAATGTATTTTTCCAATGGATACAACTTTAATTTTTATCTCTTTGTCTCATTCTAAAATTAACCATGTCAAAAATCAACTTTTTTCCAGTGCATATCTCGGGCCCAGTTTTTAAGCCAGAGAATATGCCCTTTTTTTAATCATAACTTGATCATAGAAGATCCTAATTAAGAAATAATTTTCTAAAACTATATGAATTTCAGTGGCTAAATTTTTTATGTTGATCGCTTTTTCTAGTTTTGAGGTTTGCTATAAATGAAACTCAATCCTTTGAAGTGCATTTTCGGGCTTCATTTTTATAAACCCGAGAATACCTCTTTTTCTTTCTATCATATCTTCCTCAAAACAAATCAAATCAAGTAATTGTTTTATTTCAATTCAAAAGGAAAGAATTTGCGACAACTTTTCAATTAACAAGTTTTTCAAATTTTAAGAGTAAGACAATTAAAAACAAAAGAGAAGATAACCTATTTTTCGGATCTAATTTTGAGAATTCAAGGTCAAATCTCTACCACTTCTTCTTTATACTTTCGACCCACCTCCATATCAAGCCTTGGCCAAGTTCTTTGAAGGAAGGGAAAGTTGTTTGCTAGTGTTTAAATGGACTATGGATTAATTAGTGAAGTGTTGGTTGATTAGAATGTTGGTAGGAAGTTAATCACTTTGGTTTATGGTGAGAAACACTGTTTAGCATCTCTATTAACACACACACACACGCACATGTTTGATAATATGTTATGATTGCTATGGATGCTTATATATGCTTTGATCATCAAGTATTAATTGTTTGATATGATTGTTAAATTGTTTTACCAAGTCACGTTAATACACGTCGATAAACACAAAAGGAATCACTTTACTTCTGAAAATAAAATGGTGTATATAGAATACTTAAACCTTTTGGAAGTAGTTTTAAAATGAGTTAGAAATTTTTATAAACACTTGATATGCTTAAAGAAATAAAGAAATAAAATCAAGATTTCATCTTGTATATTTTAAAATATGTCCAAATCAATTTGTCAGAAAAATCACGCTTTTTGTAATTAAGTGGCCAAAGTTTAAAATTGATATTTTAAATATTTTAAAAATACGAAATAAATTCTAAAAATATATTAAAATGTTTTAATATTTATTTAAGTTGAAAATATGGATATCTAAATGATATAAAAGTCGTTTTGAATAATATAGCTTTGAAAACACTATTTGCAACACTTTTCGCAATAGTTTTTAATAAATTTTGAAACGTAGTTTTAAACTTAACGATTCTTTTATGAATATTTTGTGAATGATTTTGAAAGAATAATCATGTCATTTAAAGATGATTTGGAAGTTTTAACAAGGGTTTGAATAAATGGTTAAAATGAATTGTTTATACCACTTAAGCAAAAAATGAAGAAGATTGATTATAATAACAAACTGAGTATGTGGAAACGACTGGTACATTTGTCCTGCTTGTGAGATCTGAGAAAATAAAACAAGGTGTTTAACTAAGGTTAGAGATGAAGCAACCAGTGCCCTAAACTTACCTAGCCTATATTTCTTTTCTTAGACGAGGGGTGGAACAGATCGAAAGGAAAGCTCGGATGCTCTAAAATAAAAAGAATCAATTAATTTTCCAAAATAAAAGAAGATTAGTATTATCCAAAATTTAAGCAATCTTCAAAATGAATAAATTATGGCTTTAAGTGCATAGAGATAGTCTTCTTATACTTGGTATTAAAATCCAAAGATGGAACTTGTCCTATTCGTGGAATTTAAAAGGTGATTTCACCGTTATTCCACCCATAGCACTTGTTGAATATGGAAATTGATGTTGAGTAAAATTAGAATGATTTTTATGATCCTATTTACTCAAAAATGTTTTGTAAAAAATTGATTTATGGTTTATCGTAAATGATGTCTTAAATAATATTGTTTTTAATCCGCTTAAGAGTTAAGGAATTTGGATCGAGTGTTAAGTGAGGAAAATTGAAATATTATCGAAAGAAAAAAGAATGAATTGCTTAGAATTACTCTAAGACAAAATCAAGAGATGTTGAATCGTCCGAAAACCCCTTCAAACTAATTTTCGAAATAAAACATGTTGAAGACAAAGATCGTTGAAGACAAAGATATTCATGATGTACTTGCCATTAGTCCATGAATGTGAAATTTACCATATTTTAAGTGGCAGTTGTAATCTTTTACGAAAATCTTCGATTTGCAAGAATATGATTTGAAGTTAAGAAAGAAATCTTTTGTTAAGATTTAAAAAATGATTTGGAAATATTTTCCCTAAGTTAAAAGTTATAGCTTGAATATAAGAAACCTTTGATTAAGATTTAATGAATGATTTGAAAAAGTTTTCCTAAGTAAAGGAGAAAATGATTTGAAATTATTGCAGGATTTAAGAAAGGTTTAAATAAACCAAATGATTTGATAAATGATGTTAATGATTTCATATACTCTTGAAAAGAAAATGGAATAAATTGAAAAGAATATACATCCAAGAAAGATATTTTTTATAAAAGATGAAGTAATTGATTGATGATTGATATCCGCATATGAACTTAACATCTTTTAAACCGATAATTGGATTTCGAATTTGGGCGATTCCTATTTGAAAACCACTTCGAACCAATGTATAAGTTCGAATGTGAAGACATGTTAAAGATGATGATTATTGAAGGCCATGGATCTTCATAGCATGAGGACTGCTTGCTGATATGCTCTGGGTAGCTCCCATTATAGAGTTATTCATAGCAGTGGGCTCCTCGTTGTGGAGATTTTTCGGTATGCAAGGACTACTTGCTACTAGTGGTAGTAGGAGAATGTCTTCGGTTTGTCCTGTTCCTGGACAACTTGTATGGATGTTTGTCTGACATTGCATTTCTAAAGATTACGTACGTTGGTTTTTACAAATGTACATCAGTGGTGGAGGAGAAGGCAACTTCTCTTAGCTTAATACCCTCCTTAAGACGTACAAGTTTTAGGGTTGTATTTTTATGGAAGGCAATTAATAGTCAACGGAAATGGTCGTACGGCATTCAAAGTGACGTGATATGTGCTATGTGAAAAGGTAATCATTGCCTCAAGCCTCATCAACTGGAAATGACCGAAATAGAGTTAGATGCGGCAAGGCTAAGTGGGTCATTCTCAATTAGGGTATAATCATCCCCTTCTAGATATATTTCTTCCCATTATGAGGAGATGTAAATTAATGTGGTTTGTACACTCGGGCGCCCGGTTTGAAGGTTGGTAACGAAAAGGGGATGATATATTCGGTATTATCTAGTTATAGAGATAGGCTGGTCTTGTGTTAGAAGAGGCCAGATGTTCTGTGCCTCAAGACATCCATCTAGAGGTGTACTCATCGGAAGTCAGTCCCTTCTCATTTGTATGGAAATCCATTCTCCAATAAGAACCTACAGTTTTGTTTGTAGAGCCTAGTATGCTGGAATTTATTAATGGTAATAACTTTGGCTAAGATTAATAAGTTTATCTGCAAATCTTTTCAAATCAATGTCAAAAATAATATCAAATGTCTTGATATATAAAAGTGTTTTAGTTATCATACGGTAAAAACCTGTCTGTGTTTACATGTGGCGTGGTCTTATGAGATACTCCTTTTCAAAGGATTTTATTCAAAGGCTGGTATATTACACTATCATTTATTATTGAGTTTTTCTCACACTGGTTTATCAAGCTTGATCCGGGTATTTTCAATACTCGGGTCAGATCTGAGTAGTTTCAGGTTTAGTCGAGGATGGTTGAAGTTTCCAGTGAAGAGCTAGAGATATTCGTCTACATATAGACATATTCTTTCATCCGCTGTGCTTGGCTAGTTTTAGTTTGATATTTGTCAGCAATTATAGGGACATATGTTTATAACTGTCCAAGCTGAATTTAGGTTAGACTCCGATATATGCAATTAAAATCCGCTGTAAAGATATTTGTTCAATATTATATATTATTCTATTCAAGTGAGATTCTGTTCTGTCTATTTTTCTTTATTACCCTTGATCATCTATACTACCGTGCAACTTGGGTCGGACATGAGTGGTTTATTATCGGCTCAAAGTGTACAGAATTGGGTCATCACATTTAGTATCAGAGCTGAAGGTTAAGCGAGAACCTTGGCTTTGTTATGGCTAAAGTCTCATCAGAGATAGGATTAGTAATATCCTAGAATGAGTAACTCATCAGAGATAGGGTTATTAACACCCGAGAATGAGTTATGAGATTATTATATGTATATATATATATATATATTGAGTGCGTATTTGTTAATTTTATAAAAATGGTTTTGTTTTAAAAAGTTGGTAAATGAAATAATTTTACCTTGGGTTTATATTTTAAATATTAAAGGGGGTATTATTATTTTTGGGTTATAAATTAAGGATTGTTTGTAATTTAGCTTAGTGAAACCAAAATACGAATATCTTATGATAGAGTTGCACGATTTAACTATAAACATAAGAATCAATTAGTTGAAAGCCATAATTTAGAACTTTAATCATATACCCCTAGACATTTGATTATTAAGAAATAATGGTTTAATGATCATCAAAATTGATGGATTTAAAAGTTAAGTATAAGTATCTTGTGAAGTAACATTCATGATTTGACTATTAGATATTTGATGTTAATATTGAAGCTAGAAGTTGTAACTAGAGAAAGTAAAGAGAAAATGCATGCTTAAAAAAATTCTTATCAATAAGATAGAAAAAAAATAAGCCTAAATTGAGACTTTGGGTAAATATAATATAAAAGGGTAAGTTCTATAACTTATAAAGGAGATAAGATAATTTGAAATTTAGACTCTTTGTTTAGGTTATAATCAAAGTGAAATTTAAGAATAAAAAAAAGAAATATTATCCTAATATAAAACTTTGTATTAGTGATACATTTAGGGTAACATTTGTAATTCAGAATGAAGTAAGATTAGACGTGGAAGTTCTAAATTAAATGGTTAGTAGATTAGATTGTTGGATGAAAATGTTTAAATAACACACATCATGTGAATTAAGTTTCACAATTTGACTATAAGGTGTTTGATAATAAGATTGGTTTAAGGAATGAACATATAAGATAAAAACGATATAAAATGATTATGTAAAAGGAATGAAAGTTTAAAATTTGAGTAATTTAAAAAAAATTATGGTAATTTAAATAAAGTTAATTAATATAAGATAAAAAGAATTTATAAAATAGGTTTTATAAACAAAAGTAATTTCTAAAGGATTTTGAAAAGGGTATTATTTCAAATAAAAAGAGATATGTTATGATAACTAGTTCGAATGGCTCGAAAATAAACTAAAAATGGGCATCAAATGTGTTCGGATGGTAAACACTTCTCTTAAGTATTACTCTTCCTGTTATGAGGATATATAATATTATTGGTAGTACCCAGTTCCTTGGTATTATTTATGAGTTACTCGATCTATATAATTTTCTTAAGTTAAAGAGATAATGTGAATCATTAATTGAATAAAACTGTTTAAACCAAAGATAAATTTGGAATCACTAATTGATAAGATAAAGCAGGATTCTCGATGATTTTGGACAGTCAAAAATTTCTAAATCACACTAAACTCAAAGCTAAGGAATTTATGGATTATTCTATTAAAAGACAAATTGCAAAATGTTTTAAGTAAATGAAATTGGATAGGTATAATTTATAATGTGATTATAAATAAAAAGGTTTAAAAGTAGAGAAATTTATAATAGCATTAAATCAAAAATAAATTTTGTAATTATGAATTTGAAATGATAAAAACCAACAAATTCACCCGGATATAAACCGATCGAGAATTTGTGATGTGTATATATATACACTATTAGGATGTAAAAAGGTATTATACAAAAATAGATTTAAGTCATGAACTATTTATACACTTAAGTAAAATCATGACTCTTTAAAATGTAATTGTAACCTGGAAAAAGTTGTATTAATGGATTCTACCATTAATTAAGGATTTGGACTTAAGTTTTTAAAAGTGATAGATTTACATAGTTGTGTTCATAAGATATAATAAATTTAAGTAATAATTCTACGAAATTATTCATAAACAATAGTAGTATTAAAGGAAATATGCTAAAAAATAAATGAAAAATAAATGATGTGAATAAAGAGAATTTGATTTAACTGAGAAAAATCAATAGGAATAAATTCGTAATTTATACGTAAATCATTTCGTCACACAAATTTTGATCTAATATCTAAGTATGGAACTTTGAGGTGTTTACACTAATCCAAAAAATAATTTATCGCTTGATTTCTTGACGGTGAGCATTGATGATGTTTTATGGTTGGTTACTCGAATTTTCTATTATAGTTGAGAAGCTATGCAAGGAAAGCAAGTATATCTGATCTAGAAGCTTGATCAGATTCCACATTAGAGGATCGGGAGATTGATACTAGTTCGAAAATAAAGTTGTGGATTCGAAAAGAAGATCAAATCAGATATTATGTACAGATGATTTGGGTACATCTTATGGGTTTAAATTTGTGAAATAATGATTTGGGTAAAATATTATGGGTTTAGGTTTAAGGTAATTTTGAGGACGAAATTCTTTTAAGTAGGAGAGAATGTAACGACCCGTATATTTACCACTTGGAAATGGAATATTTAATTTATTTAAATATTCAAATATAGAGTTTTCAAACTTAAACAATCAAGTTTTATATGATAAATAAGAATGTTAAACTTATTTTTGATATTGAATAAAGGTTTTGAATTTCCATTGTAAAATTGACCAAAGTCGGATTCCAATAAAGTAGGATAAACATTCATGAAATTTGTTTAAAGGATAAATAATTCCTTTTAAATATATATATATATATATAATCGATATCAAACTCATTTCATAATAATAATAATTTAATTTATAATGGTTCGATATATATATATATATATATATATATATATATATATAACTTTTTTTATAAAATTGACAAATTTCGTTGCATATCGATAAATCGATGTCGTAATTTTATAAAAAAGATTAGAATATTGTTTTACATTATTTTATAAGTCAAATATGCTTGTTTTAATTATTTGAAGATAATAAGAAATTTATTTTTAAGTTTGGTTTACATGAAGAAATAGTTTAACAAAAACGTTAAAATGTGACCGGAAAACGTTTTGTCAAAAATCAACGTTTTGTTCAAAATAAGTTGCCGCAACATTATCGCACCTTTGTTTACATGTTTTAACATATATATTACACATTATAATAATTAAAAATGTTTACTTTTACTAATTATGATTAGGAAACTTCTAAAACATCATTAAGAAAAATAAGGAAGTTTAAGAAAAGTCAAAAGTAAATATCAAATCCAAATCACATCAAAATCCAACAAAATAATTACTTTTTTTACTTAATCTTTAAGTGACTAAGACATAAAGTAAGAAGTGAAAGGATGATATTAAGTGTTGAAAAAGTGGAGTTTTCTTTAGGTTGAAGTAAAGTTAGTTTGGTAATTTAGTAAAAGGTTATTTTGGTAAATTTACCGCTTCTTTCTTTTTCTAAAAATACACACCTCCTTCTTCACTTTAATTCATATTTATTCTTCTTCTTTTCTCAAGCTTCTTCACCTTCTTCCTCTCCTATTTAATGGCTTCCAAGCCATAGAAAAAAAGTTAGAAAGAAATAATGTTAAAATATTCAAAAGTAATCAATGTTCATTCTCTTCATATCAAACTCATTTTTCTCCACATTTTACCTCTTCTTCTCTCGGCCATAACTTCTTCAAAAATGAACCAAAGTGCAAAAATATTTTTTAAAATCGTGTATTTTTCCAGTGGCTACAACTTTTTTCTGACCACTTTGTCTTATTCTAAAACTAATCATGTAAAAAATTCACTTTTTTCCAATGCATTCTTTGGCCCAGTTGTTAAGCCAGAGAATAGGCCGTTTTGTTTTGATAATAACTTGATCATAACTGATCCAAATTAAGAAATACTTTTTTAGTCTATATGAAATTCCAGTGGCTATTACTTTATGCTGATCACTTTTTCTACTTTTGAGGTTTTCTATACCTAAAACTCAATTCTTTAAAGTCCATTTTCGGGCTTTATTTTTGTGAACCCGAGAATACCACTTTTTTCTTTCTATCATATCCTCCTCAGAACTAATCAAAATCAAGTGATTATATTTTTTTAAATTCAAGAGAAAATAATTTGCAACAACTTTTCAGTTTAAAATTTTTTAAATTTTGAGAGTAAGAGAGTTAAAAATAAGAGAGAAGATGACCTATTTTTCGAGTCTAATTTTGAGAATTCAAGGTCAAATCTCTACCACTTCTTCTCTATACTTTCGGCCCACCTCCATCTCAAGCCTTGGCCAAGCACTTCGAAGGAAGGAAAAGTTGTTTTCTAGTGTTTAAATGGAATATGGATTAATTAGTGAAGTGTTTGTTGATTAGAATGTTGGTAGGAAGTTAATCGCTTTGGTTTATGGTGAGAAACTCTATTTAGCATCTCCATTTATATATATACACATATTTGTTAGTGTGTTATGATTGCTATGGATGCTTATATTGTTTTGATCATTAAGTATTGATTGTTTGATATGATTGTTAAATTTTTTACCAAGTCACGTTAATACACGTCAATAAGCACAAAGGAAATCACTTTCCTTTTGAAAATGAAATGGTGTATATGGAATGCTTATAAAAATGTTTTGTAAACATTTAATATGTTTAAATAAATAAAGAAAGAAAATCAAGATTTCATCTTGTACGTTTTAAACTATGTCTAAATCAATTTTTCTGAAAAATCGCGCTTTTTGTAGTAAAATGGTCAAAGTTTAAAATCGATATTTTAAATGATTTAAAAATATGAAATAAATTCTTGAAATCTTTTAAAATGTTTTAAAAGTGATTTAATTTGAAAATATGGATATCTAAATGATATAAAAGTCGCTTTGAAGAATATGGCAATTAAAACACTATTTGCAACACTTTTCGTAACAGTTTTTAATAACTTTTAAAACGTAGTTTTAAACTTAACAGTTCTTTCCTAAATATTTTGTAAATGATTTTAAAAGAATAATTAAGTCATTTAAAGATGATTTTGATGTTTTAATAAGAGTTTGAATAAATGGTTAAGAGGAATTGTTTATACCACTTAAACAAAAAAGTGAAGAAGATTGAATATAATAACAAACTGAGTATGCGGAAACAACTAGTACATTTGTCCCACTTGTGAGATCCGAAAAGATAAAATAAGGTCTTTAACTAAGGTTAGAGACGGAGCAATCAGTGCCCTGAACTTACCTGGCCTATGTTTTCTTTCTTAGGCGAAGGGTAGAACAGATCGAAAGGAAAGCCCATATGCTCTAAAATAAAAAGATTTTATTAAGTTTTCCAAAATAAAAGAAGATTAGTATTATCCAAAATTTATGCACTCTCCAAAATGAATAAATTACGACTTAGATTGCATAGAGATAATCTTCTTATACTTAGTATTAAAATCCGAAGAGGGAACTCGTTCTATTCGTGGAATTTAAAAGGTGATTTCACCGTTATTCCGCCTATAGCACTTGTTGAATACGGAAATTGAAGTTGAGTAAAGATAGAATGATTTCTATGATCCTATTTACTCAAAAAAATTTTGTAAAAAATTAATTTCGGGTTTATCGTAAACGATGTCTTAAATAACATTGTTTTTAACCCGCCTAAAAGTTAAGGAATTTGGATCAAGGTTTAAGTGAGGGAAATGAAATATTATCCAAAGAAAAGGGAATTAATTGCTTAGAATTACTCTAAGACAAAATAAAAAGATTTTGAAATCATCCGAACACCCCTTCAAACTAATTTTCAAAATAAAAATGTTAAAGACAAAGATCGTTGAAGACAAAGATATTCATGATGTAGGATTACTTGCCATTACTCCCTAGAGGTGAAATTTACCATATTTTAAGTGGCAGTAGTACTCTGTTATGAAAATCTTCGATTTGCAAGAATATGATTTGAAGTTAAGAAAGAAATCTTTTATTAAGATTTAATAAATGATTTCGGAATATTTTTCCTAAGTTAAAAGTTATAGCTTGAATATAAGAAATCTTTGATTAAGATTTAATGAATGATTTGGAAAAAAATTCTACGTGAAAGAGAAAATGATTTCGAATTATTCCAAGATTTAAGAAAGGTTTAAATAAACCAAATGATTTGATAAATGAGGCTTATTGATTCCATATACTCTTGAAAAGAAAATGGAATAAATTGAAAAGAATATATATCTAAGAAAGATATTTTATAAAAGATGAAGTAATTGATTGATGATTGATATCCATATATGAACTTAACATCTTTTAAACCTATAATTGGATTTCGAAGGAAACGGGGTCGGATTTGAGTGATTTCTATCCGAAAACTACTTCGAACCAATGTATAAGTTCGAATGTGAAGACATGTTAAAGATGATGATTATTGAAGACCATGGATCTTCACAGCATGAGGGCTGCTTGTTACATGCTCTGGATAGCTCCCATTATAGAGTTATTTATAGCAGTGGTCTCCTCATCGTGGAGATTTTTCGGATTGCAAGGACTACTCACTACTAGTGATAGTAGGAGAGTGCCTTCGGTTTGTCCTATTCCCGGACAACTTGTATGGATGTTTGTTTGACATTGCATTTCTAAAGATTACGTACATTGGTTTTTACAAACGTACATCGGTGGTGGCTAAGAAGGCAACTTCTCTTAGCTTAACACCCTCTTTAAGACATGAGTTTAGGGTTGTATTTTTGTGGAAGGTAATTAGTAGTCAACGGAAATGGCCATGTGGTATTCAAAATGATGTGATGTATGCTATGTGAAAAGGTAATCGTTTCCTTAAGTCTCATCAACCAAAAATGACCAAAACAAGGTTAGATGCGGCAAGGCTAAGAGGGTCATTCCCAATTAGGTATAATCATCCGCTTCTAGACATTTTTCTTCCCACTATGAGGTTTGGGATGTAAATTAATGTGGTTTGTACGTTTGAGCATCCGGTTTAAAGGTCATTAATGGACGGGGGATGACATATTCGGTACTATCTAGTTATAGAGGTATGCCGGTCTTGTGTTGGTAGAAGGCAGATGTTCTGTGCCTTGGGACATCCATCTAGAGGTGTACCCATCGAAAGGTAGTCCCTTCACTTGGTCCTTTGTGTGGAAATCCATTCTCCAATAAGAACTTATGGTTTTGTTTGTAGAGCCTAGTATGTTGGAATTTAATGATGGTAACAATTTCGGCTAAGATTAATAAGTTTAATTACAAATGTTTTTAAAGAGATGTCAATAAAAATAGTATCAAATGTCTTGATATATAAAAGTGTTTTAGTTATCATAAGGTATAAACCTATACATGTTTATGTGTGGGCGTGATCTTATGATATACTCCTTCTCTTCAAAGGGTTTTATTCAAAGGCTGATATATGACACTGTCATTCATCATTGAGTTTTTCTCACACTGGTTTATCAAGCCTTATCTGGGTACTTTCAATACTTGGGTCCAAGTAGTTTCAGGTTTAGTCGAAAACGGTTGAAGTTTCCAGAGGAGAGCTGGAGATGTTCATCTATGTATGGACATATTCTATTATCCGCTATGATTGGTCAGTTTTATTTTGATATTTATCAGCAATTGTAAGGACATATGTTTATAACTGTCTAAGTTGAATTTAGGTTAGACTCTGATATATGTATTTAGAAGTTTTCCGCTGTAAAGATGTTTGTTCAATATTTTATATTATTCCATTCGAGTGAGATTCTGTCCTGTCTATTTTCCTTTATTATCCTTGATCATCCATACTTTCATGCAACTTGGGTCGGACATGAGTGGTTTATTGTCGGTTCAAAGGGTATGAAATTGGATCGTCGTATAAATTCAGCCTAGAAGAATAAAAGAGGTTAGATCAAGTTGGATCAAAGTGGAGCTATCAATTTAGGAAATGATTCTCAAGCAAAACAGATAGGAAGAACTTAGGCTTGAAGTGAGTAGGCACAAATCTGATAAGTTGATTGTTGTAGTTAGTTTAAAGAATTGTAATTGATTAGGGTGTTAGAAAACTCTAAATTGAGTGTGCTAAATTTTAAATTGAATACGCTAAAACCCTTGATTTGAATCTAAAACCCTAAGTTTAAATTATCAATAAATTGTTAATTTGAGATTTATGCATATACCCCTTTTCTCTCTTGAAATTGAAAACCATAAATCAACAAACCACATATTTAATTGCAAACTGTATCTTAGACTAGGATTAGCATAAATTGAATACCGTTAACAAACTGAATCAGAAAGATAAACAATCAACAATCAAAATAGGAAGAAACCCAAATTTTTGTTCATGAACGATCGACACTAGACCTTCAATGGTCAACCAATAGTGGTCGACCGTAGAGGAACAGCGGTCGACCATTTCTACTAAAAATTAGGAACTTGAACCTCTGTCAAAGGCCAAAAGTTTACAAATAAAAACTTATATGAAACTTGAATTGTTGTAGGCTTATTTAAGGGCAATTAGATGCATGTTAGAACTTGCAAGGGTGTTAGTTCCCTATAAGCGGATGCTAGGTCTTGGCAATGTTGGGTAAATTTTGTTTGCCCAATTAAAGATAGAAATCAATTTGAGGCAATGTATTACTAGCACTCACAAGGGGTTCCAACAATGGGCGTGCAGCTGGCGTGGATGCTTGATGGTGTGGGTCCAACATAATGGAAGGTCCTAGTATTCACAAATTCCTGACACATGTGATACAATTAGGGAGTAGGATCCTAAGCGTGTGATAAGAGTCCAACACTACGAAGCGAATGCAGATGATGAGACCGGTAAGACTTTCCGTTGAGTTGGCATTTTTTGTTCTTTCTTTCCAGAAATAGTAAAGGTGAATGGTTCCCAGTAGCCTAGTGTCGATAATAGTTATGGAAGCTTAGCCCGCAGTAGCCTAGTGGTGGTGATAGTAGTGGGAATTTAGCCCACAATAGCTTAAAGGTGGTGTTTTCATGGTTAGTAGCCAAGGGGGCGATGTTTCCATGTTTAGTAGCGTTGTGACGGCATTTATACTGAGTAGCTCTAGAAGTAGTGGCCGATCGTTAGACATGAGATTTGATCTTTTGTTCAATCCATTTTATTAGCCTACACAATTGTAGTGTAAGAATGTATTAGACAAGAACCTTTAGGTAACAGGTCTAAAGAATTCATGGACACTTGTATCACACCCAATATCATCTAGAATAGTATTGAAGTAACTGCATATGATCATCACATATTAAACTTGTACTATTCAACCAAGTTTTGTGTGACCCACTTCCTTCTTTCCATTTTTCCCTACCACGGGATGATGGCTTAGGAGTTGACTGAGCATAGTACGTGGAAGAAGGAACTATCAATTTAGGAAATGATTCTCAAGCAAAGCAAATAGGAATACCTTAGGCTTGAGATGAGTAGGCACAAATTTGGTAAGTTAATTATTGTAGTTAGTTTAAACTATTGTAATTGATTAAGGTGTCAGAAAACTCCAAATTGAATATTTGAATATGCCAAAACCCCAGATTTGAATCTAAAACCCTAGCCTTTTATTGTCAGTAAACAATTAGTTAGAGATTTATGCATATATCCTTTTCTCTCTCAAAATTGGAAATCCTAAATAATAAACTACAAACTTATTTGCAAACTATTAGTCGGGCCTGGATTAGGGTAAATTAATATTGTTAATGAGCTGAATAAGGAAGATAAACAATGGACAATCGAAACAGGAAGAAACCCTAATTTTTGTTCATGAGCAATCAACCTTAGACTCCCAGCAGTCGTCTGATAGTAGTCGACTATAGAGGAACAATGATTGACCATTCACATTAAAAATTGGCAATCTGAACCTTGTCTTAAGGCCTAAAATTTATAAATAAAAATTTATATGAAATGTGAATTGTTATGGGCCAATTTAAGGATTATTAGATGCATATTAGGACTTGCATGGGAGTTAGTTCCCTATGAGTGGACGCTAGGTTGTGGCGATGTTGGGTAAATGTTGTTTATCCAATTTAGAATAGAAATCGATTTGAGATGATGTATTTTCACAATTGGTACTCATAGGAGATTTTGATGGTGGACGTGCAACTAGCATGGATGCTTGATAAAGTGGGTCTGGCACAACGGGAGGTCCTAGCATTCACAAATTCCTAACGCATCTGATACAATTAGAGGGAAGGACCCAGAGCATGCAATAAGAGGTTAACACTACGACTAAGAGGTGGAAGCAAATGCGGGCAAGGAGACTGATGAGACTTTTCCACAAGTTAGCATTTCAGGTTCTTCCTCTCTAGGCATACTGAAAGTGAATCGTTCTTAGAAGCCCATTAGCGGTGATGGTAGTGGGAGCTTAACCCACAGTAGCCTCATGGTGGTGATAGTAGTGAGAATTTAGCCCTAGGAGACTAGATGCGGTTTTTTCATGGTTAGTAGCCAAGGGAGCGGTGTTTCCATGTTTAATAGTGTGAGACAATGTTTACATGTTTACTAGCCTAGTGACATTGTTTACATTGAGTAGTTATAGGAGTGGTAGTTGATTGTTAGACATGAGATTTGATCCTTAGTTCAATCCATTTTATTAGCCCAAATAAATTGTAGTATATAAATGAAGTAGACAACAACCTTTAGGTAACAGATCTTAAGAATTCACAAATACTTGTATCACACCCTATATCATCTAGAGTAGTATTGGAGTAACTTCATATGATCATCATATATTAAATTTGTATTCATTCTTCATTCATTATACTTTTTCCTAATCCACTCCCTCATTTCCATTTTTCACACATAATAATGACAGATTATAAGTTAATTGGGCATAGTATGTGGAGAAAGGAGCTTCACGTTAGAGTTCTCATATTCCTTATTATTCTTTATGAAGTTACTCACTATAGTAAAAGTCTATAAAACATATATTGTACCTTGAAACAATGAAATGGCAAATAAAGTATCTTCAAGACTATTTTCTGAAATGTTCATTTCTTAATACTTATATTTTAATTCATTTCGTTGTGAGATCTGAAAGTGTAGAATGTCTTAGAACTTACCCTTAATATTTGTGCTCTATAATATTTTAAAAAACCAACAGCTCGTATTTCTTGGTATGATTCGAGTCCGAAAGACACACTAGGTCTTGGATTGGTGTGTCGGGAAGTGTGGATTGTTACAACTAACTAGAAGTGTAATCGATATATTGTGAACATAAAGTAAACAAAGTAATCATGCTAGCACTTTTATTTGGGTTTGGATCTCTCGTTTTATGTTCAATTCTGAAACTCCACTTTGGAATTTTCTCTAATAATACACTCACTTACTCTGAGATTTGCCAATTGATGTATTTTATACTAAAAGACTATAAACTAATTACATAGAGGCTGAAAAAAGAGAATGGTGGACTCACCTGTAGATGATTTTGCAAACTTCAAATTGATCACGATCAATCTACCTTTCCTACAAATGATCAAAGAGACACAATAACATTTGTTATTATCAACACAACAACAATGATTTAAATAATGACATTGCGAAAGTGACTCCATTTTTAAATAAGCGGGAGATGAATTATTTTTTCATTTTTTTGGAAAATTTCTTCGGGATATAAAAAAAGGTTGACCTATAAATAAAACAAAAAAACAAAACCATGAATGCCCTCGGTATTTCGGTGACCCTCTACCAGTTTTTAACTTTATTTTCGATCGTATCCCATCAAAAATGGTTTTGACGAACTATCATTTTTTTTCATTTTTTGATGAGGTGGTGCCGACTTTTGCTTCACATGAGGGGTAAAACAGTAAATTAGTTTATTCGGTGGAATTCTCATAATTATTTTTTGAGTGGAGTCTCCCTATAATTTGCTCCCGCTAATCCAAAAATGGAGTTCCATTAACAATCCCCTTAAATAATCGTGCAAGCTTATCTTCTTGAAAAATTAAGTTTGTAGAAAATTTAGGTTGTAAAAGATTTTATAACATCTACCATCACTTCTCTGTTCAAACCTATAGTTTAAAAGAGTCTGCTGGTAAAAAGGGCACCTTGAACACTTTGATTTGAAAAAAACTTGCTTTGACTTATGCCATGTGTGTTTAATGCCAAAGATTTATAATTTATATTTTTTTGGTGTATGTGATGATAGAGTCGGGGATGTGCCCAAGAGGAAATTCTATAATTTATTGTAAATTATTAACTCTATAATAAAATCTCATTTCAAATAAAAATTTATTTTCTTTATATTATATACTTGTCATATTTAATTGGTTTTTAACTTAAGTATATATAATAGAAAATCCTCAAATGATATGTTATATGATGCTAGTTGTGCGGTTAAAGACCTGTTAAATCCTTGCAAAAACTTCGCTATAGTGCATAGCACTCTTCGACTGCTATGCTATTTCAATTTAACGCTATTAAATAGTAGATCTGTTTTAATTCTCGCTATATTTTGCTACACGCGTTAAATCAAGGCTATTTAGCACCTTCTTTTATAACATTAATATACAAAATTTGATTTGACTAATTCTCTTTTAAACCAAATCAAAATTGTCAGGATAAAGAACTAATTCTAAAGTATAAGTGCTCTATATAAGTTGAAAAATCTTTTGTACTCACTAAATCTAGTCTGCATATATCATGAGACTCTTCGGTTTTATTATATAAAGTTAAACTACATTTCCTTTTCCTACACAAATGATGTGAAAGTGAGAATAAATTAACTTTAAATATTTCGTTTTATGTCTAATGAAGTTTTGTGCACCTCTGCTATTTTCCATTATATTCCTACTATAATTTTTTGCACTTCTAGGGCTATAGAACCACTAAGAGCTTTAACTGCACAGTGTGATAATAATTACAACGTGTTGTAATCATGAAAAATTTATCATATCAAAATAACATATTATTTTAAATATTCATAGTCAAGATGTGTTGGGATAGGATATCGATGCATCCTACGTAACACTCTCAATATATATTGGGTAGCATATTACTCATGGATGCTCAGGCCACAAAGAAGTAATGTGCTAATGGTTGTTGGATAACTATGAAATGACTCAAAAAAATTTTGCCGGTTAATTTAACTATGGTCAAACAGTGAATCTCAAAATGATGATATTACGTTTCTCTCTCGACTTAAGAATACTATTAAACTTCAATGAGGGAATTGAATTTTGTTTATAGTTAAATCATAGCATGATAACCATCAAGCGATTACAATTAGGTCTGAGTTGAAGCATCAGAACTATTCTACAGAGGATTCATCTCCTTAGCTATACGAGTTAATATCACAGTCAATTGTTGTTAACTCAAAGTCAAAGTCTTTGGCCAGACTGGTTGGCTAATAATAATTATTATTATTGAAACAAAGACATTGTGTTTGGACTAACTGATTTAAATATGGATGATATTCAATTTTTGAACAAAACTAAATTGCATAAGTCCTAAACTGATATAGTTTTGAAGAAGAGTAGATAATTGCTACAACTGGGAACCGCCTAAAATACTAAAATTGGATTTTACCAAAAGATTGTGTAAGCGATAAATTCGGCCAAACTCTTATACCACTAGCTAAGGTGACGTATGAACATTAGTATTCTATATTATTCGTTGACTAAACTTACACATATGATTCGCATAATTGCAATGATGAATACTTCAAACACCACACGATTTAATTAACTTATAGTTGTTGTAAATCAATTAAATTGATTAATATTTATCAAATATTAATTATTAAATTTTACTTGATTTCTACACGTCATTAGTATTTAATTGTATACATATGTAAAAGTTATATGTGTGTATCGATATACGATATTGACGAATATTTAAATTTGATTTAAATCGATTATCTACTAAACAAGATTGAATTTTTGAAGGCATATCTTGGCCTTATGCATGGTCGGCCATGGTGTGTAGAGGGGAGTGGTTTAAAAGAGTTCAATTTGATTTAAAGTTGCTATATAGTTATTGAATAACTATGGAATGACTTACTCGAGAATTTTCTGTTGGTTAATTAATTAAGGTAAAATAGAGAATCTTGAAGTGACGATATTACGTTGCTCTCTCGAATTAAGAATGTTGTTATACTTCAATAAGAAAACTCCACTTTGATTATAGTTATATCATGGCATGGAAACCATGAAGCAACTACAAATTGGTCTGAGTTAAAGAATTGGGAGTGAAATACTATTTGATAGAGGATTCGTCTCCTCGGTTATATGAGGTTAATATTACATTCAACTGTAGCCAGCTTAAAGTTGAAGTATCTGACCAAAACAACATAGCTAAAAATAATGATAATTATTTAACCAAGAACTTTGTGTTTGGACCAACCGAGTTAAATGTGGGTGATATTAGAATTTTGAACAAAAGAATTCCATAAGTCCTAAAGTGATATTCTTTAGATGAAGAGAATTGTTGTAAATAATCATTAATATTGGGCACCGCTTAAAATAATAAAATTAGATTTTTACCAAAAAAATGTGTAAGCAATAAATTCAGCCAAACTGTTGCACCACTATCAAAGGTAAAGTGTGAACATTAATATTCGAATTGTTCGATGTTAATCACTGATTAAACTTACACATATGAGCCATATAACTGTAATGATGAATGTTCTTAAATACCACATGATTTAATTAATTTATATTTGTTGCAAATTAATTAAATTGATTAATATTTATAAAATATTAATTATTAAATTTTATTTGATTTTTGGATGCCGTTAACTTTTAATTAATTGTATTTATAAAAGTTATGTATGTGCATATCGATATACAATATTTGTGAATATTTAAATTTGATTTAAATCGATTATTTATTGATTGGATTTGGATTTTTCGAAGGCACGTCTAGGCCCTATGCACATTTTGATCTCGTTATGGAAGAAAATAAAATATAAGTACTGAAAATAACCCAAATCAGCATTGTCTAAACATGAAAGTAGTCAATACAATAACTAAAAAATTAGTGTCTCCCTATGACAATACAACAAGAGTCTTGCCAATAGATAATATGAGGTATATAGAAGAAATGCTATAAATAAATATATCTTTGGAGCGCCAAGTCACCTTCTTTATGAACCTTATCCAAATCACTCCACCTACTACCTTGTCTTTCTATATAGGTAGAAAAAGGTGAAATGGAGGATATCATGCAAGGTCTGGTGTGAATATATCACTACTGGTATGATGTTGGGAAGTAATTAAATTGTAGTTATAACCTACACAACCTAAGGGTGCTCATTTGTGTTCGTGTATCATGTATGAGAAGTTGTCAATTTATACGCTATAGGGTAACCATCCCTAATACAACTAAACCCAAATACAATCTACGGGAATTTCCACCTAAAGGTTGGACACCTAAAAACTAAGTAAACCTAGGAGTATCCCTAGTATGCAGTCTTGATAATAAACTGCCTAAATGTACATTCAGTTAACGTTTTCATTGGTAAACCTCTTAAACATCACATACACACCGAGTAAACATAGCAATACCTAAGCACACGTCGAGTATACAACCCCAATGATTTATGGCCTACCAAAGCATTCGGGTAATGTTATCAGTGGAAACATGTCTTATGCGTTATATCATTCTACCCGAAGCTAAAGAAGTCGTTTAACAATACGACTTGCCTGGTCATATAACCCTACTGTTATAGACATCTCCATCACCCTTCCCCACAGTACATCATGTTAGAACATGCGATCGAGTGTGATTGAGTAATGACGAGATCATCTAGTTGCAATAAAATCACATGTCTCGTTGAGTGCCACGTTATTCATGCCATGAATTGTGAACCTAGATAGGTCAGCAAGTGTGAAATCGATCCCGCTTGTTGCCTAACTCCATGCAGCTACGTTAACTCTCAAAATTCGAGAAAATGGGAATAAGTTTCCCTGATCCATCCCACTATCCCTGTACCAGGTCAAAGTTCAATATAGGCTTGCATCAACAATTCAAATGTTTGAATAGAATATTCAAATGTCTGGCCCTAGTTCAGACATCCGGATTTTAGTCCAGACATCCGATATCTGTACCGAATCGGCTATAGGTATTCAAACATGTTACCTTACATTCAGACATCTTACTTTGATTCCAAATGTTAGAACATAGGTTCAGATGTCAAAATCCTATCAAATTTGAACTTTTGTCTCTCTGTTTCGTACAGTTAAAAATTTAGACATCTGGTTTTTAACCTAGACGTATGACATAGATATATTTCATTATTTGTTATGTTTTACTTTTATTTCTTTTTTCCAGGCTTTATTATAAAATTTGATTTCATTTTTTTTATTGAATTTTTCGTGTATAACTACATACAAATTCTTGTACTTCTTTTTCAGCTTAATATAATTTATCCATTTTGTTATGTATAGATACTCTCTAATTTATCTACATATAATTCAAAATTAGTAGAGTTGGATCTGGGAATATTTCCAAGGTATACACGTAGATCTATTTTTACTAAATTTAAGCCAATTATATAAATCTAATCTATATGTTTAGAGGTGAATTCCAACTAGTTTACTCTCCTCTTAAGCTTCAATGGTTATATTGTTGAATTATCATCTAGGGTTTTTCCACTATTTCTATTTGTATTTTCAATTGAAATTACCAATTAAACTCCAAAAATTATATTTTTAGTTTAATAAATTTATAAAAAAAATTAAATACTTGTTTTACATCATAAATACATTGTAATAGATCCACTCATCATTTTAAATTTCCCTTCTTGAAATTCCCTTTGAGATCCTCCTTTTCTAGATCTCAATCCCTTAATTTGTTTGCTCCTCTCTCTCTAACTTGATTTGTTTTGTTTTTGATTTAGAAATTTGAGAAGAGATTTAGAAAAATGGTGTTTAGATTGAGAAGTTTGGAGGAGGAAGAAGAAGTTTAGAGTTTCTTAGTGGAGGCTAGGGTTTCGAGTAAAGAGAGGTGAGGATTGGGTCTATATTTATAGTTGAAATTAGGGTTGTTAGGGATTAATTCCAAAATTACTATTTATGAAAATGCCAGTGGATCCAATTTCCTCCTATTTTTGATCCATTTCATCAAATTCAACAAGCTATATATATTTTTTGACTATAAACTGCATTTCAGATGCGATGAAATAGGCTTCGAAGTCTAATTATAAAGATTGTGAAAATTTACTATGTTTTCCTTTTATATAAATTTATATCTTTACATTTATTAATATTTTAATTAAATAGTAAAATTTCTAGGGTGTTATAAGGAAGTTCATGAATGGAGGATGGTCGATGTTGGAAAGACTGGGAATATGAGTGATGTTCATGATAGGAATCAAAGTCGTGCCCGAAGCTATAGCATGATTCATTTGTTCATCATGTCAGCATTGCCTTTCCTCGACATTGTGCCATTCTTGATCCCTTCTCCTCAACCTTTCCTTATTTGGTTCATAGTAGGAAGGCCCAGAGTCTGGGATTAGTATCATCTACTACATTCTTTAACCCTTTCAATACGGCTGTGTCTAAAAGGAAAACAGATCGTAGCAGAATTGAATCAATGGGTTAAGAACAACTACAGAGCGTTTGTGCCTGTGATACTAGAATTTTATGAAGTATTGGCATGTCCTTAGTAGCCTGTGGACCATGTTTGAGGGTATCTACAGATGGAGTATCGTCATCTTCAATGGTTTGTAGAATATCACCTGAAGGGAAGCTTTATTCATGGGGGATGGTATTTAAGTTGTGTTTGAAATTTAGCCTACTGGAAAGAAGGTCGGAGTGGTTCACTAGATCACTCGGGGAATCCAAGATGTTTTCAAATGCATCCAGTGGAGAAGCTGACTCTCAGACGGGACCATGGCACGATTCGAGTGCAAGCTAGGAAGACTTGATTACCAATCGTTTTTTCCTCGGAGGTGAAGTGTAACAATCCATGTTTTACATATCAAAGGATCGTAAAATATTTTTACTTTATTCATATGAGGTCATATGACTCTAAGATATTGGAATGTGGTTCTTAGGGGTAATTTCCACATTTAAGATTTTTTTCGAACTTCCATATGACCATTTTGACATTGGAAATCTTATTTGGACTATAACTTTTGATAGAAGCTGAATTAAGGCTCATACCACTTTCATTGCTCCAGGATGATGGTTTCCCACTTTGCAAAGTGGTCATAATAGAAAAACAGACTTGCCATTTGAAAGTTATTGTAGTTTTAAGTTTCAGTTGCTACTGGCTAGTTTTAGTGGGTTATTAACTAAGCCCGTGCTTAGGCCCACTAACCCATTTCGATATTTGTGATAATAAGAGGCTGTAGGAACTGACTTAAGTCCTTTCTTTCTTCCCCAAAACAGATCCAAATCTCTTTAGTCCTAATTTCATCAAAAATCACATCTTTTCCTTAGTAATCTTAGCTAAATCATTGATTAGAGGGGGCATTAACATATAAAAGCTAGAGATTATCATTTTTATTGATTTGGGTCCTTCTTCCTTACTGTCCACTTCCGATCTAAGGAAGAAATTGAGTCTTTTAGGTATTTGGTGAGTGGCTCATTATCTCTTACTCATCTATACTTGTTTATATAGTTAAAAGACTTGTTTTTAACATGACTTTGATCTAAAAGGGGTTTTCTAACTTTAACCACTCCTCCATATATGCTTATGCCCAGAAATTAAATATTTTGAAATTATTTTTAAAATGGGTTTTGTAATCCATTAACCCATGTCTAGATGCTAATGTAATTTCCATCATTCATATGCATATGCTAATGTAAAACTTAGATTTAGAGTAAAACTAGTTTAATTGTCACATTCTGATGTATTGGTTGTATGAATGGATGTATATGCATGTTATTCTATGATTGTATGTTGTGATATTGATATTGTTTGCTAATATTTTGGATGTAGGTGGATAGGTTGGAAAATCGAGCAAATAGGATGGCGAAACTGGTCGGAATTGGACGAAACTTGGGAGACAGATTCTGGAGCATGGGAAGAGCTCGTGGCCCAAACTGAAACTCCAAATTCTTTAAGAACCGAGGTCGGTACTGACTTGAAAGGTCGTACCAAGCTCTTTATATTGGTCTATGTCGGCAGTGACTTGAGGGAGAGGGAGATGTTGGCTATTAAAGGTTGCCTAATGTGATGGATTGAAGATTGGCTAAGTGCTTGAGGCTATGACAACTTGTTTCTAGGATTTGAAGTAGGGTGCTTTGAAGATATGACGACTTGACCTGTAGCAGAGAGGTGAGGTCAAAGCATATGGGCAAGAAGCACTAAAAGCAAGGAATGGGATAGGAAGAGATTTGGCCACTAATTGGCCAAGTATAGAGGTCGGTACCGAGCTCTCCTGTTAGGTCGTACGGGGATGGAACTTCTAGAGGTTGGTACAGTGGTTCGAGAGGTCGTGCTGCAGATGTTGGCTTGTTTACATGATGATTGATGGTGATGTAACAGCAAGATGAAAGTTAGAGTCTTCAGATGGTAACTCGACGTTAAATGGAGTTAGGTTCCGAATAAGACGGATCGATGTAGAAAGGAGTAGTAGAATGGAGAATGTAGAATGGTTCCTCGAAGGTGACGGCTCGATGTTGAAAGGAGTCATTGTGTGGGGGAATGTATAATGGTTCCTCCAGGATAATGGATGCCAGTTGGAGCAAAGGAAAGCACTTGAATATGCGTACTAAGGGAATGTTGATACTTGGAGTGTTTTCTATTGTACTCAAAGTAGGGATATCGTGAGGACACTTATCGGTATGTTGAAAGTTACCTTAGATCGGCTGAATGGATTTGTGTACCTGGACTGGTTGATTGGGTCTAGTATCAGCTTTAGGCTAAAGAGAGTACATTAAAACTGGGATTTCCATTAGCAACTAGAAGTAGAATGGTCATACGAGTTATCACATATCAAGAGTACATAGAGTGATAGTGAGGATTATTTGATGGATGTTATGGTTGCTTTGATTTCTGTCCCCACAGTCTATCGCTCTAGGGTAGTCATTGAAAATAGGTATTAGACATAGGGATACCTGGACACCCGTTATCATAATTAGTTGTATTGCACCTTTATGACACTTAGAGTAGCATATTATGTTATTATGTGCTAATTGTTTTGCTGCGGGGATAGGTCAGGTATGATTTGTATACTTTTGTTCCTTACCATATCAAATTGTATGGTATCTTGAGATTCATTTACCGCTCACACTAGACTATTGTCCGACTTGAGGTTCTATGATTTGCTTCTTATTATCTTAGATACCCTTAAATGAGTAGACTAGATATCAGGTCTAGGTAAGATGCAATTGCTGTGCAGAACATGAGTTGGAGAGAGCTATCTTGTATTATATATGGATTTCTATGCTTGTTCCGCTATGCCACACTGTGGATCCTTGGTAGTGCTTTCTTATTATTTTTTATATGAGAAAGTTAAATGAGTTTACTTCTGTTCTATAAACTATATTCATGATGTATAACTTTATGTATATGTACTCTAATATTTGGATCACTTAGTTATTACTGTCGCTTTTGTTTTCTATCTGTGATATTATATTTTATATACTACAGATTCTATGGTTTTTTGTTTCATTTTAAACCTGATGATTGCTCTATAGGGATCGACATGACAACAGTGCATTATCTTATGTATATTGGGTCCCGGTGGTGCAGGGTGGTTGTCGCATGAAGTGACCATAGCGCCTTCGGGGGATGTCTCCATGAACGATTCGTCTCCACCAACGTTGTTTCCTCTTCATCTTTCTCATTCCCTTCCTCTTCCCCTCCTTCATTTATTCCTTCATCCCCACCTTTCTCAACATTATCCCCTTATGACGATCGCCCTACACCTGTGGTATCCAATGTACCTATGCGGTGCGCTGTGGAGGTACCTGATTGATGTAGGATGGTAGCCAAGAATATAAAGAAGATAAAAATTCAAACACGAAACCTTTATAATATTTCACGGCACACAGATAAAATATAATATAACAATATAGATGTAAAATAGGCGAGACAGTGATAATATCAAATGAACCACAAATAAGAACATCAGAGTGCATCAGGTTCACATAGTATATAAAAATTGAAATAAAGAGTTTGTACATCCCAAATCTCCATAATAAACTCTATAACTGTCTCTGATAATACAAGCACTGACACAACTCCACAGTACCGCATAACAGAATATAAACGATGGTAAACTCTAAGTATAGATGTATAAAGGAGTAGCCACCTGCTCGTACTTCGTACAACTCCATGCGCTATCCAGACTTGCTACCCCTAATCTACTCACTCAAGATTACCCAAGATGATAAGAAGCAAAGCGTAAATCCTTGGGTCAGACAACAGTCTGGTGTGAGCGATATATCATCTCAAAATACTATAAAACTTGTACATAGCTAATATGGTATATGGTATGAACAACCATACCTGACATGTTTCTGCATCCAAAGAGTTAGCACATGAACACAGTATATGCCAAAATACTATCCCAAGGGGAAAATATATGGTATAGGGGTATCACACAACATGCTAAGTACACAGTAAACATAACATCCATACCAAAGCCTCATATCTCTCACTTAAGTGCTTTAGATGTATGATAATTCATTTGGATGCTCAACACATTGCCCACGCAGATGACAAAGGACTAGATGCACACAGATGTCCAAACACATGGGTACATGCAGACTACCTTAGGTACATACTAAATACCCTATCCCAAAAATGAGCATCGCAACCACAGAGTTATCCATCTATCCCTTAGCACATGTACCGATAGTAGAACTATTCCATAGATGCTCAACTCTTGCCTACGCAAATAGCTAAGGAATAGACACACACAGATGATCGAACACGCGGGTACACACTGACCACCGTGGATACACGAAGACTACTCTGTCCTACTCATGAGCATTAAAATCTCATGTTCTACTCTATAAGCTGTCACGTTGAACTCATCCTTTTGGTCCACCACTAGATGCCATAGTCACTCATCACGTTGAGTCGTCGTACTTTGTAGATTGTCGTCCTAAAGCCATCTAGAGCCATTCCGGGATCATCCACCCTAACTCCAAGCCAACTCCCCAGAGTACCTAGTAACCCAAGTCTTGCTTCGAAGTCCATAGCTATACCTTGTGCTCCACCTTTATCAGTTTAACTCCTGACCAAGCTAAGCTAGGCTAAAACAAAATCTCCTCCGATGAACCAACTTTTGTGCTCGGTCCCCTTAAAAGCTCCATCACCGAATGTGCTTCACCTCTTGGCCACTGACCATGTCCCCCTTCCCGGTCACCGACCACGTTTCACTACCCGGTCACAGACTAGGTTATTCAACTCAGTCACTGAGCCGTCCACCTATGCCTGGCCACCGACCACATTTCACCACTTGGCCATCGACCATCACCAACAGATCAACCTTCCCCGACTGCCCATGGAGCCGCCACCAGCCGATCCAAAACCCCATAACTCTTTGGCCCTTCAAGTCATGTCGATTGCATCACTATACTGAACACTTCCATCCTCATGTCGTCTATGTAGTAATATGACTTCAAACGCTCTAGAGCTAATCTGTCAAAGTTTGTCTCTATAATTCCTACCTCTAGTTTGTTTCGATGAACATTTTCAACCATACAAGCATTTAAACAAACACAACACATGCACCGAATAACATTCAAACATGTAAATTACACAATCAATCATAGTAATCATCGCGCAAGGTGTATAGAATATAACTTAACATCTATCAAGGCAATCCCATATCCAAATAACATATCAAAAACACCAAAAATCATTTATTCATGTTTTTACTATAGGTTGGATTTTTAAACAGCATTAAAACTTAATTTGGACTTTAAAAATGGGACCAAAACATTCTAAAACATATAGATACATATATAGTGAGGCGAGAGAAGATAAATCACTAACCAAAACCCCTAAAACTAAATTTTGTACACAACTCACGGTAGATCAAAAAATGAACAGCAAAGGTGAAAATTTTCTTCTCCACAAATGTAAATTTGAAGATTTTTAATGAATCTCCTTGCTAATCTATTACTAATATACTATTTAGACTTGATTTGGAGGAGCAAAAATAAGGTTTTGAATGGAGAATGGGTTATTGAAGGCTTAGATCCATGGAAGAATGTGTCAAAGTGATTTGGGATGATAAGCCATAAAAGGTCTTTAAACCCGAAATGAGTTAGTGGGCCTCCCCCGAAACTGACTAATTATCTACAAAGCTGCTCCAAATACTACCAATCTTCAAATAACCATATCTTCTAGCCAGATAGTCCAAATTGCTATTAAGACCACTCCATGGAAAAGAAAACTATTGCATCTTTCTAATGGAAGTCGTCTCGGATGCTAGTTCGTCTCCTATCAAAATTTATGGCCAATGCAAGTTTTTAGGGTTAAAATCATTCGAAAAAATTCTAAAGATAGCAAGTGTCACTAATAGGCATTTCCTAAAGTTATAGAGTCATATATCCTGTAACGAATTTACAAATAATATTTTATTATCATCCGATACGTAAAATACGGGTCATTACACTCTCCCCCTTATAGGAATTTCTCCCTCGAAATCCCCATGACAAACAAGGTAAAGTCAAACATAGCTATATCGCGTGCCTATCATCCACGATCAAACATATCAAACATCAAACAAGCACACAGAAGAAATAAATGGTATCTACACCTGCCCTAGCATGCCGGATACTAAACTACCCTATGTGATATTAAAACTGAAAGTAAATGCGATAAATAGAAGTCTCACTAAGTAAAGAACTTTGGATAAGCGGTCCTCATGGTCTCCTCGGTCTCCCAAGTACAATCACCTCCACTCTTACTCCATTGAACCTTCATTAGTCGTACCGTCTTCCTCCCAAGCTGCTTCGTATCATGTACGACAATATGAATAGGCCTACGAGGTCTCGATGCTTTTGATTCAATCTGGATATTATCAAGCTGATCTGCTTAGACTATCATGCTTAAGTCGTGTACAAAAATCTGCAAGTGAGATATATGAAACACATTGTGTACACCAGCCATCTCCTGAGGTAAGTCGATTCTATATGCTAGATTCCCAATATTCTCAAGCATCGGAAAAGGACCAACGAATCTCGGCGCCAACTTCCCTTAATATCGAATCGAACAACATTCTGCAATGGAGAGATCTTGACTAATACCATATCAATGACGGAGAACTCTAAATCATGTCTTCTTTTATCAGCGTAGATCTTCTATCTATCCTGAGCAGCTTTCATTTGTTGTCGAATGATCTCAATCTTTTCCAAAGTCTCCCAAATCATGTCTGGCCCAAGTATCAGTTTCTCGCCTACTTCCGACTAACATGAAGGAGTGTTGCATGATTGACTATATAATGCCTCAAATGGTGCCATACCAAAGCTGGAATGATAACTGTTTTTGTATGTGAACTTTACTAAATGCAAATGGTCATCTAATGAGCCGTCGAAATCGAGAATGCAAGCCCATAAGAGATCCCTTAAGATACGATTCACCCTCTCAGTCTGTCCATCAGTTTGTGGGTGATAAGCTATACTGAGATGCATCTCAATCCCCAACGCCTCTTGTAAGCTCTTCCAAACCGTTAGCAAACAGAGGGTCTCGGTCACTCACAATGCATATTGGCACACCATGGAATCGCACAACCCATTTCACATAAACTCGGAATTGGATGTCGTTTAGTTGACTTAATGGGTATGAATCATCCACTCTTTGTCAATCTATCAACTATGACCCAAATTCTATCATACCCTCCTTTGATCCTCAGAAATCCATCGATGAAGTCCATCAAAACTTTTTATTATTTCCACTTAGGAACCTCGAGCGGTTGAAGCAAACCACTCGGCTTCTTCTACTTTGCCTTTACCAACAAATTTGGTTCATGCATTTCGAGATGAACGTCCCAACATCCTTCCCAATAAACGTCCATCTCGTATCATGATACACCTTATTACCATCGGGATTTATAGTCAATCTCGAATGATGGCATTCATGTAACACCTCTTCCCTCAATCCATTGACATTAGGAATAAATAATCTGTAGTCCTTATGGAGCCAACCATAATGGTCAAACCCGTACCGCTTCATTCCTCAAACTCTACTCCTTCCTCTATCCTTGATATAATCTCCGCTAGTCTAGCGTCTCGCCTTTGACTAGCACAGATCCGTTTCATTAAGGTAGGTCTGGCCGTCAAGCTAGCCAACACTTCCAGCTTTAGCTCAAATCGAAGTCTAGAATCATAACTAGCGATAAACTCCAACTGCTTCCACTTTAGGAATATCGCACCCAAGCTAAAATGTCTCCTACTCAAATCATAAAAGACCGCATTTCCCTTACCAGAGGTGTAGGCAATGCCAAAGTCATAGGAGTCCAGGAACTTTAACAATCGCTGTTGTCGAAGGTTAAGATCCTTCTGGAAGAATAGATACTTCTACGACTTATGGTCCATATACAACTCGAACCTCTCCCTAAGAAAATAATACCTCCATATCTTCAAAGCAAATAATATCACTACCAACTTCAAATCATGAGTTGGATACTTCATCTCGTGCAGTTTCAGCTGTTGACTAACATAGGCGACAAAATTTCCCCTCTGCATGAACGCCGCACCAAGTCGAGTACCATAGGCGTCTACGTATACTACCTGCTCCTCATTCCAAACTAGAATAACTAACACTAATGCGCTTGTCAACCACTCCTTTAGACTCATAAATGCATGCTCGCACCTTATGTCCTAAATAAAAATCCGATTCTTCTTTGTCAAGTTAGTTAACGGTGCTGCTTCCTTAGATAAGTCCTAGATAAAACATCTATAGTATCACACCAGTCCAAGAAAGCTTCTCGCATGTGTAGCGGTCTTAGGCCAATCCCAGTTCTGTACTGTCGCCACCTTCGTAGGATCTATAACAATACCCTACTCAGAAACATCGTGACCTAAGAATCGCACTTCCCACCTCTATAAGTGACACTTCGAAAACTTCATCTTCAATCGGTGCTTCCTCAGTACCTTGAGCACAATATTCAAATGATTCTTGTTCTCTTCTGTCCTCGAAAAAACTAATTTAGATGATCCCGGAAAACATGATTTATAAGATCAACAAAGAATGTCAACACATTGGTTAGCCCAAATGGCAAAACCCACCACTCATAGAATCCAAATGGCATACGGAACGCTGTAATCAGCACACTCTTCTTTGCCACTCTCAATTTATGAAACTGCAAGGTCCAATTGAGAGAATGCCCTCGCACCATAGAACTGATCGAACAAGTCATTAATGCACGGAATTAGATACTTATTCTTCTTCTTCACCTTATTCAGCTCATGGTAATTTACACACAACCTAAGAGAGCTATTCGCGTTAGTGGCGAATATTATAGGTGCATTCCACTTGGATATGCTCCTACGAATGAATCCTCGCCTCAATAGGTCATTCACTTGCACCTCCAACTCCTTCCACTCTCTGGGTGCCATACGCCTCAAAGACATAACTGTCAATATGACATTTCTCTCTAAGTCTATGTGGAATTCAATCTCTCAGTGTGGCGGTAATCCAAGCACCTCCTTGAATATATCTGGATACTCTCTTGCTATAGGCACAGATGACATTTCATCCAGTGGAGTCTCAAGAGAATATAGAAAGCTAACCATAATTCCATCCTCTGGCACATAGGTAATCACTACCTCCGCCCTTCCATAGCCCCAATTCTCACCAATGACCTCTCATAATCTACCACTACCACATACTTCCTCAGCTAGTTCATCCCCAGTATAATACCAAACTCCACAAAACCTAAAACAAAGCAATCATAAGAAAACAAACATCCGTGTGAATATAGAAAGCTAACCACAACTCTATCCTCTGATAGGTGGCCAATCACTACCGTCCTCCCCTCCATAGCCCCAATCATCACCGACAACCTCCCACAATCCACCACTACCGCATACTTCCTCATCCAGTTCATTCCCAATATAATACCTAAAGCCAAAATAATGCAATCACAAGAAAACAAACATCCAGGACTCGATAATGCTAAGTCTCGACAAACCATGTGCATGCTAGTCGATCCTCCAACGGGATTTGTGACAATCAAAAGTCGGTCAACTATCATAGGTTTCAATCCCAACCTACCTACTAGATTACTAGATAAGAAGGAATATGAAGCCCCAATATCGAATAAAATACATACAGGTGTATGGGAAATAGAAAGCATACCCTGTATGACGACGCTCTTCCCTTTCCCCTTCACCGTTAGAGCATTCGATTAAGCCGGAACAACATTCAAAGCATAAGCAGACACAACCTGCTCTTTATTGGCGGTTCTAGGCAATCCTTCTTGATATGCTTTGGCTTGTTGCAGTTGAAACATCATTTCTTCTTGTTCCTTCGATCTTTGCAAAGATGGCCCCTTTGTCCATAATCATAGCATGTAGGCCTCTGATTACCCTTCTTTTGGCCATCCTTCTGAAACTGCTTCTTCTTCTTCTTGGTGTCCCACTTTCTTTTGCCTCCTCCGCTAGCTTGCAACTTTGGCTCATCCTTAGGAGCAACAACCAGCTTATGTTTAGGTTATAGACTCTCATGTCGAAGAACCTTCTCCACCATCCTCTTAAATAGCTCATCAATATGCTCTACAAGCTTTTCTCCAAGGTAATCATCCAATATCATGATGAACTTCTCATTCTTCTTAAGTAGAATATCGATAAAAGACAGGTTGTACTTTAACAATGTATCGAACTCAGTCACATACTCTGACATAGACATATCCCCTTGCCTCAAGTTAGCAAACTTTCAGAAGAGCATTGAATTTTGAGTGGCTGGTACATACTGCTCTTCTAATCTCACCTTGAACTACTCCCAAGTAATCTGGTCCTTGGGAGTAGTAATCTTGATAGAGTTCCACCACCCCATGACCTTTCTTTGAAGTTGTCTAGAGGCTAACTTCCTCTTAATCGCATTTCTAATTCCATATCCACAAAAATGCACTCATAGGTATCCAACCAATTTTGCACTTCAATGGTTGATTTCGTTTTAAGAAATAGTTTGCCACCCAGAGTAGAGAAGTCCTTGCTTAATTTGGCCAAGTCATCCCTCAACGCTTGCATTGGAGCACCACCGCCAACAGCTGCAGTAGGAGCAACTTGGTCATTTTAAACCATGTTTCGCGCCTTCTCATCATATATATTATGCAAGTCAGGGTTAACAACCCTCGCTTCCCCCCCCAACCATGGAGATGAAGTTACTGGTAGTATTCACTATAATAAAGTATGTTATTAATAACGCCATTCGATAACGCATTATTCTAAAGCGTTATTGTTTAGCGCGGCTAGTTGCTTTTTTTCTTTATTTATTCTCTTCTGTACACTTACCACATAACGCTTTGGACCAAAAAGAAAATTATCCCTCCCAAAATTTTCGTCTCCCTCTCAAAATAATTATTTAGTTCATCTTCCTTCCAAAACCAAAATTACACTTATTCAGTTCATCTCCCTCCTAATCGCTCATCCCTTGCCTTCTTCGATCTTCAATCTCTGATCCAGCTCGCTTCGCTTACCACGCTATGGCCGTTCTAAAGTATACGCGTCCTACCCTAAATCATCTGCGTAGAGTTCTATTTACATTTCCCTCCTAGTCGCTCATTGCTTGTCATTTCCGAACTCTGATTCAGCTCGCCATCTTCGATCTCTGCTCATCACTCTTCAGCGGTTTCAAAGTCGACACATCCAAAACCCTAAATAATCTGCTCAGATTTCTAGGTTAGAAATTTATAGATTATGTTTATTAATTTTTTTATTTTGATTTTATTGTTTGGTTATGATTTTAGAATTTTTTTATCGTTAGGTTATGATTTTATCATTTGGTAATGTTTATTAACTATTTTATTTACTGTTTCTAGGTTATGTTTTACTAGAAAACAATTTGTTTGTTTTATTTTATAGGTTTATTAGCTGTTTTTCATGAGTAGGATATGGCACAGCAAAGTCATTCTTGTAATAGTAGAAGATACTATACTCAAAGTAGTAATGCTTTTTAATTCTTCAGTTAATAATAACTATGTTGCCTTCAATATTTATTAAACTATGTTAATAAATGTTACTTAGATGAAGTTTGATTATAAACTTCACAAAGCTTTAGTGTTAACCAAATAGCGAATGATCCTGGATAATTCGTTAACTCAAATCTAATGATTAATGAGGAATTTAATTAAAAAATTGACTACTTATCCTCTATAGTAAATTTTGGTTCTTCGTATCTTAGCTTCATAATTTATGTAAATATGGTAAAGAAATTAACGAAGTTTTGGAATAATTTAAGACATAGTTTCAAAGTTTTTAGAGTAACAACTAACTTAATTGGAAATTTTTACGAATGAAGTTGAAACTCAGTTTAATTTTTTCTGTTGGGTTGTGGATGCGTTAGTTGGATTAAATACTATTTTGAACAAAATACATGTGTATTTGAAATTATCAAACCTTACATGATGCATTGGTTATTTCTGACTTGATAATAGTTACATAATTAGCGATGATTTCAAAATATTGTATTCTAGCTTTGAAAATAATAATATGTAAAACGATACATAGATATAAACTTGATTTTCAGTTGTAATATTTTCTCAAATATCCTTTAAGTATAAGAAAATAATTTGGTTGTCATACAAAATTTTAGAAAAATTGGTTATATTATGGCTACATAAAATTATCATTTATTTTCACATATATTAAATAGTTTTTTTGGCCACAAAATTAGCTAAAACTATAAAAGGATCATGATAAAATAGGACTTCTACTTAAATCTAAAATCAATGTAGAATGGTAATGATTATTGGTAGTATTTGGTACTGAGAATGAAAAAAAAGGGAAAGAAATGTCAAACATTCTCATTGCCAAGATTCTAACACATGACCTTAAAATATTATGATCTTTCCAAATAAAAATAAAGATTAATTTTTGCTGTCACTTGGATTTGAACTCGCAAGCTTACACACACATATGGCACGTGCATATAAAACTCTCTTATAAAATTATTAAATTTAAAATTTCTATGTAATTTTGATAAAAACAAATTGAAAAATATTAAAAAATTGTAATTTTTTTGTCGAAATAGGATTTCGAAGTTGTGGTCTTATTTACCTTCAAATATTTCAAATTAAAAATAGATGTTAGTTTTTGTTCTTTGTGAAATTCGAACTCCTAACATCTTATTTGCATATATGGGTATTTAACCAAAAGATTGTGCTTCTATTTCAGTTGTGAATATATATGTGTAGCAAGTCCGCAGTCGCACCAAAAAACTGTGTTTATATTCTAACTATTAATAAAGATGTTATGAGATCCTCGAAACTGTTGCATAATTGTCTATCACATCTACCTAAATATTCATATTTAACTTTCCAGCTCAATTTTTTGTTACCCGTCAAATATCTGAGGACAAACAAAATTTTCCTGGAGATCTATAATCAAACCACTAATATTATATCAGTAAATGAGCCAAAGATAATCATTTTTTAAATTGTATAAATATTTAAATAGCATTGTCTTGTTTCCAACTGTAATGGTACAACTGAATCTCCTGTGTTTGTAAATAAAGCTCATGTCTCTGCGGAGTCATTGCTAGACAAAGTCAAATCGATAAACAACTATTGCAAAATTATGTTATATTCTCCAGAAATCATATTGGATTGCTATTGTCAATGACCTTACTTGTTACTTAGTTATCACATAAGCTTATTTATTGACATACATTTAGAATATATGATTGGATATTATGAGATATTAAGATATATTTAGAATATATGATTAGGTATTATGAGATATTGAGATATAATTAGAATATATGATTAGATATTATTACCATAAGATAAATATATAAATAGATATTATTACCATAAGTAGAGTTTGATGGGGATTGGAATATTTTGGGGTATAGTGTATTATAAATATTGACACTGGTGATTAATAAAGGAGAAATGTGAGTTTTGCCAATTCTTCTTGGTATCAGAGCAAAGAACGATTTTTCTTCTTCAACAATAATTTGCCATGGCTGATGGGAAAGTACGCGCTAATGCGGCCGCTGGCAGCAACTCCTCTGTCGCATCCAATTCATCGACGGTGTCAGCCTTAGGTCAATTGTTCACGAGTGAGTAGTGGAAAGCTATTTCGGACGTGATTGGTAATAGTAAAATTCTCGAAAATCGATTAAATGGTAAGTTTAATGTTACTTCATGGATTATCGATACCGGAGCAACCCATCATGTTACAGGGCAACGTTCATGGTGAAAAGTCGTTACTGTGGCTAGCTATTACTTAGGATCGTGTAATATGGAATACAATAAAATATAAATGCGGAAACAGATGATAATAGCAAAGTAAATGAAAATAATTAAACTTAAAACAAGCACACCAGGAATTTTTATACTGGTTCGAACTTCCAGTTCTACGTCCAGTCCCATACTCCTTATGGAATTTCAACTAACACAACAACCCTCACTTAACCCGAAGGAACAGGTGTATACAACCCTTAAACAGCCGAACAAGAGACCTGAGCAGCAGAACAGGATTTTGCCTCAACAACCGAAGAGGACTTCACACGCCCGAGCAGCAGAACATGACTTATACAAATAAAGTTTTCTTGACACTATGTGTTCTTTAATAACACGAATTTGTCAATTATAGTACGCCCTTGCTATAATCTTCTCCTTTATGATATATATATACACACACACATATGAATATGTGAAGAACAAGGAAGCAATATAATGAAATTGTATGAAAATGAATGCACAAGAGTGTTAGAATCAAGAATATCAAGAATATGAGAATAGAGTAAGAATAGATTGAATTAAGTTGTTAAAAACCATGATCCTAATGTGTTTATATAGATTATAAATAGGTGCATTTGTTCGTGAAGAGTTATCATGAAGAGATATTGACATATCTATTAAAATGAAGAATGCATCTCTTCACGAATGGTAGTGTCTATTTGAAAAATATAGTCGTTATAGATATTCAAACTTTTGAATCGAAAAATTCAGACTTCTGAATTTGCACGGGCTCAAACCGGAAAGAAAATAGGCTAAAAATGGCCTTATTCAGACGTCTGAAAATTTTCATTCAGACGTCTGAATATTGTGAAACAATCTTCAGGTTTCAGCATTCAGACATCTGAATGAAGTATTTTAGACGTCTAAATTTAGCCTGTAACAAAAATTACAATAGCTCAAATGGTTAGAGTACTTGCCTTCTGAACCAGCGACGCGGGTTCGAGTCTTGCTCCATGCAATTTTTGAAAACTTGATTTTTCATTTAAAATATGAATGTATATGTGTGTATACCATTTGGAGAAGATTTTAACATTTTTAAATTCTAGACACGACACTGTATGACTAATAATACTTTGTTTGTCACCTTCACCTTGTCTCTATCGTGTATATCTCTTCTTGTATCTCCATATACATTCTTTCATCTTTTTGCACTGTATATCTTCATTTTGAACGTATTTGATTATCTCTTTTTGATGCTCATGTACCTGCAAATTAGCTTAGAGATTCTTTGACATAATTGTATAGTTATTATCATTAAAATCCAATAATTGAGGTTCTAACACATGGTTACTTGACACACAAAACATTGAGTATCCTGTTGGTTTTCCAAATGGTGAAAAAGTGATTGCCACTTTGGTGGGATCCGTATGTGTGTCGGATGAAATTACTTTCACCTGAGTACTTTATGTTCCAAATTTGAGTTGCAATTTAATTTCTGTTTCTCAACTTAATGATGATTTATGAACTATTGTCCAATTGGATTCTCATATTTGTGCTATACAGGACCACATGAAGGAGCTGATTGGAATGGGAGTTAGGAGAGATGGACTATACTACTTTAGCAAACCGGAATTTGTGTCAACAGTTGAAGCAACATCAAATTTGGAATTGTAACATCGTCGGCTTGGGCATCCTTTCGAAAAAGTAGTTAAGTTAATTTCTCATGTCAAAAATAGTAAAGATAGTTTAGATAAAGGGTGTGAAGTATGTATGCGTGACAAACATCCTAGAGACAAGTTTCCTTTAAGTGACAATAAAGCTTTTAGAATTTTTGAGAAAATACATTGTGATTTGTGGGGTCCATATCGACATGTTTCGTCATGTGGGGCCCGTTATTTTTTGACAGTAGTTGATGATTTTTCGAGAGAAGTTTGGATTTATTTGTTGGTTGACAAATTAGAGGTGTTTCAAATGTTTATGTCCTTTGTTGCTATGGTCGATAGGCAATTTTTTCAAACAATTAAAGTCATTCAAAGTGATAATGGAACTGAGTTTAATTGTTTGATTGATTATTTCAATGCAACTGGAATTTTGTTTCAAACTTCATGTGTGGGTACTCCACAACAAAATGGGAGAGTTGAGAGGAAACATAAACATATTTTGAATGTGGGTAGGGCATTACGTTTTCAAGCAAAATTGTCTATTTATTTTTGGGGCGAATGTGTTCTTGCTGCCACTCATTTAATTAATCGTACACCCTCTTCCAAGTTACAAAATAAAACACCTTTTGAGATACTTTTTGGTAAACCACCCTCTGTTGGTGCTATTCGAACCTTTGGGTGCTTTGCTCATAATCAGAAGGCTAAGGGAGATAAATTTGCAAGTCGGAGTCGAAAGTGTATTTTTTTAGGTTACCCGTTTGGTAAGAAGGGGTGGAAATTATTTGATCTTGATACAAAGGAATTTTTCGTGTCTAGAGATGTAAAATTTGTATAGGAGGTGTTTCCGTTTAGGTGCCCGGAAGATGTCAATATAATATCTAGTGAGAATAATGATCATGATATTCATCAAGATTTTGCTGAAATAGTTTATGAAGATGAGGATGTTGATTTTTTGATTAATGATAATGGGTATAATGCTCAAAGTCATATGGACAAAGTTTAAATTCATGCACATGCCATTGTTCCAGAACCAGCAATCACTAGGCCAGCCCATCATCAGCATGAGCAAGCTACTACTCTGCCCGTTGAAGATCCAGCAACCGCTGGGCCGAAGCAGCGGTACACTATGCATATTGATGATCAGTCTTTAGATGGGTCTGCTGGTGGTTCTACTTCGGATCAGCCTACTAGCCCAAAGAAAATGGGTCGTGGTCTGCGAAAAAAGTTCCCAAATGTTCTATATCGAGATTTTGTGACACATACTGTTTTTGCTAATGGTCCGTCTTCTGGCTCTCCTCCATTCAATCACTCCTCAGGTACTCCTTATCCTCTAGCACATTATATAAATTGTGACAATTTTTCTGTAAATTATCGGAGATTTCTAGCAGCTATAATTAAGGGTAATGACCTTAAATCATTTAAAGAAGCCATGAAATCCGATGAGTGGTGCCATTCCATGAAGGATGAGATATGGGCTCTAGAAGACAACGGCACATGGACCTTAGAGCTTCTTCCTCTGGGGAAACGTGCTCTTGGTAGTCAATGGGTGTACAAGACCAAATATTTGTCAAATGAAGATGTTGAACGCCTCAAATCCAGATTAGTAGTGTTGGGTAATCACCAACAAGAAGGAATTGACTATAATGAAACTTTTTCTCCAGTTGCCAAGATGGCTACAGGTCATGCTTTTCTAGCCATAGTGGCATCCAAGAATTGAGAACTACATCAAATAGATGTTCAGAATGCGTTCCTACATGGTGACCTTGATGAGGAGGTATACATGAAATTACCTCCCGGGTTTGAGAGCTCGGATCCAACTTTGGTGTGTCGGTTGTGTAAGTCATTGTATGGCTTAAAGTAAGCTCCAAGATGTTGGTTTGCAAAATGGGTGTCGGCTTTGAAAGGGTATGGCTTTCTTCAGTCTTATTCAGATTATTCTCTTTTTACATTTAATAAAGGCAGTGTTCAGATTAATGTCTTAGTTTATGTTGATGATCTTATTATTTCTGCGAATGATTCCGCTGCGCTTACCATATTCAAAGCTTATCTTAGTGCCTGTTTTAAAATGAAAGATCTTGGAAATATCAAATATTTTTTGGGGATTGAGGTCGCTCGTAGTTCATCAGGCTTGCTTTTATGTCAATGCAAATATACTTTGGATATTATTTCTGAAGCAGGTTTGTTGGGGGCAAAACCGGTTGGATTCCCTATAGAACAAAATCACAAGCTAGGTCTTGCAACTGGAGAGCTTCTAGCGGATCCTGAATCATACCGACGACTTGTGGGTCGTTTGATTTATCTTACGGTTACTCGACTGGGCCTAGCTTATTCAATTCATATTTTGTCTCAATTTATACAAGCACCTCGAATTGAACATTGGAAAGCGGCTCTTCCAGTTGTGCGTTATTTGAAAGGGGCTCCAGGTCGGGGTATTTTGCTCCGTGATGACAGTGATTTGACCTTGGAAGGATGGTGTGATTCAGATTGGACGGCTTGTCCTCTTACTCGTCGCACGTTGACAGGTTTGTTTGTGTTTCTTGGTCAATCTCCTATTTCTTAGAAGACAAAGAAACAATATACGGTATCTCGGTCTTCCGTGGAAGCCTGTTTTTCATGAGAGGACGACGCACATCGAGGTTGATTGTCACTTTGTTCGTGATGCGATCAATGAAGGTTTGATATCTCCTACTCATGTCTCGACATCGTCACAGTTGGCAGACATATTTACAAAGGCTCTCGACAAGGCTCAATTTGATTTTCTTCTCTCCAAGTTGGGCATTTTTGAATCCCATGCTCCAACTTAAAGGGGGGTATTGAGATATTTTTAGAATATATGATTAGATACTATGAGATATTGAGATATATTTAGAATATATGATTAGATATTATGAGATATTGAGATATATCTAGAATATATGATAAGATATTATTGCCATAAGATAAATATATGATTAGATATTATTACCATAAGATAGAATTTGATGGGGATTGGAATATTTTGGGGTATAATGTATTATAAATATTGACACTGGTGATTAATAAAGGAGCAATATGAGTTTTGTCAATTCTTCATTATTTTCAGCATTGCTAAAATGCCTCCGATTCTTTAAAGTTTACCATGGAACATCGATGATCTTAAATCATTTATACAAAAGGCAAATTATTTTCCATCATCAAGAAAATGTTTACGATTTTCATTTGGGTTGACTAGGTATATAATAAAGACTGATTTTCAATGAAAATGACTGCATATTGAATTAATTATGCCAATTTGTAACTTAATCGTATCATATAATGAGATGTAAAAGTTTATGCACACTTTAACGAGTTTATAGCATTGGAATGCTTTTCTTAAATTCTGCTTCATATAGTGTTAGAAAATTGAATTAGAAAATGCCATTTATATTGCTATCCCACTTGTATATATTATAATAAGTGAAATCAAAATGATTTAAAGGGTTTCCTTCCCTAACTTAATGCATATTGACTTAACTGTTTTAGGGACATCTATAGTAACAATTATTAATCCTCAATGTAAATATGTACAGGTTGAAGAATTGGAGTAGATAGCACCAGAGTTGCAGCAGAATCTCAAGGACAAAACAAGAACAAGAGTTGTTAGGTATGGCTCGCATTATATTAGAGTGGGGTGCGTAGATTGGATTATGATTAGTCCCACATCGCAAGATATTCTAAAAGAGATTAGCATATATATGGGATTGGTAGCTTATAACTAGCACCAAAATAGCTTCGTTCAGTGGTCTTGCTTCTTCTACACTAAATGAAGTGCGCGCATGGCGGAAGATGCGAGGGGTGCCGAAAATTACAAGAAGAGCATGCCATGATTTTAAGGTTTTTTTTGTTGTTGAATTTTTTTTCCTATTACGTCTTGATAATGTGATGAATACATATTTTTATCTTGTAGATTTTGATGATGTTGGAACAAGAACAAAAGCTGACTGAAGTTGCTCGTGTACTTGCTGAACAAGAGGCTTGTAAACAGAAACTTATTACTCATGAGCTTCAAGCGCATTCTTATCTTTAAATTTTTTTGTACTTGCTATTTCTATGTTGCATCAGTAATGTTTAGATTGGATGCAAAGTGGTTGACTCGATGCAGTTCAATCCTATATCCATAATGTTCTGAAGGAACAATTTTCCCCCGCTGTTTTATATAATCTATTTAATGCACAAACTGCTATGGTAAAACTAGATGAACCTCAAAACTTGAACTGTTAGTTTATAAGTGGGATGGTTTTTCACCTAATTTCTAAGCATAGGTTCTCCATGCTGGTGCTCGAAAGAGTGCTAAGGATCTACTAATATGAATAATACAACTTAAACTAGTTATATAAACAAGCTAAAAAAAGCAGTAAATAAAAGATCGCACCATCGATTTATATACTGGTGTGTACTTCCCGTCCTATATCCAGTTCCAGAATCCTCTATAATCTGACTTAGACTTCACTAAAATAGAGTAAATTTGACTTGTATTCTTTGATAACACCGATGAGTCACCTTAAGTAAACCCTTCATATAATCTCCTTTAATGATTATGATTTGAATGTGGAGATTTTAGAAAGTAAAAGGATTGTTTTGAATGTTACTGAAATCTTAGAAAATATAGAGCATAGAAAGTAGAGAGAGTAAGAGTAGTAAGGTAAGGTCAAAAGTTCAAAATTAATGTTTATTAGTAGTGTATGAGAGATTCTGTTTGAAAAGTAATAACCATTAGAAAAGATGCAACTCTTGGAGAAGAAGATAATCTTTCAAAATGAATTTTTTGTTCAAAATTAAAAGTGGCCGTTGTAGAAATTCAGACATCAAACGTCTGAAATCTTACATTTTGAAAACAGAAAGAAAGCAATCCAATTTTAGCCTTGTTCAGACATTTGTAACAGTCAATCTGACGTCTGAATTAGTAGTCAGACGTCTTTAAAAGAATAAAATACTTTAGATTTTTAGACTTCTAGAACCAACATTCTGACGTTCAAATTTTTATTCAGTCGTCTGGAAATTAGTTTCTAACAGAGCATAAAACAGTAAGTTAATGGTTAAAAAAAATCTTTATTTAGACGTCTGAATATTTCAGCCAGACATCTGAATATTTTAGCCAGACGTCTGAAACCCTGTAAAAATCTAGGATACGCTTTTGAAAAGATTTTCATAGTATTTGTATTTAAAATATTCAAAGTAATTTTATATTAAACAAATTTGTGTGTCATCATTAAGGAGATTGCACAAGTAATAACATTTGTAAGACTCACAATACATGACGACTTTTCTTTAATTTTGATCTTCAATCTTCGGGTGCTTTTCCTTAGTCATCAAGTAGTTCGCCTTAGTCTTCAAAGATAGTACTTCCTGAAAATCAAATTGTAGAAAATATATGGAAATGTATAGTTGTCTCTTCAAAACTCGAGAAGGTAGGATCTAACCATGTGGAGTAATGTATCAAACCAAACACTGGAAAGAAAAGCATTGAAATAATGCATGGAAAGCACATGACACTGGATTTATCATGTATGGCTATTTCTTTATGTTGATTGTAAGCTATATGACCTGGGTAGATGCCCCCATTTATTCCCATCTAGCTTGCCTTTTTTAGTTGAATTATATGGATTTATCCCCATTTCCAGATTTCCGCAGGAAAAGTATGTAGAAGCAATGTCTCTGCTTGCAGAAATGGAGAAGAAGGCTATTACAGCGGAGAGTATGTTGGAAGCCACATTGCAGAGCCAACGGTGGTACAGGCTCCTAGGTAGATTACTACCTTGATTCTTGGCATGATTTGATCACAATTACAGTTATACCTTGGTTTTAGACAATCTAATATATTGAATGTAGCATTTATCATGATTTATGAAGCCCACCAACTGTCGCCTAGTTAGTAATTTTTGATTCCTAACATTAAGGAAGCATTGGCATCTTCCTTCCATTGAAACTAATTTTCTAGGTGAAATGATATTTTACACAGCGTTAAGCATGTAACGACCCAGAATTTCTATTAATTAAAATTCGTATATTTAATTGATTTTAAATATTAATAAGTGAAATTTATCAGTCGAATAAATTTTATTTCGAATAATTGGATTTAATTGGATAATTAAATCGATAATTTAATATGTGAAAATACAGAAATAATTGAAAATTGGGTTAAATATGATTAAAATTGATTTGTAAAATTTTATTTAATCATGTTGGAGTTAGAAAGATGTTTGAGAACTTTAAAAATTGAATTTAAAGTTAATTTGTGAAAATTGAATATTTTAATATTTAATTGACGAGTTAAAATAGCCATTTTTCAAACAGTCTCGGATTCCGACGAAAACAGTTTCGTCGGATCCATAATGTTAAATTATTGCATGGTTTTAAATTTCGTGTCAATCGGATTTACCGTTTGTCCGGGGCAAGCCAAAACGCATAGAAATTAGTTTAAATCGATTTAATTTAAAATCGAACGTTTATTGCCGTAACTCGCATAGATGATCGAATTGGCTCCCGAAACACGTTCCATTGTGTTCGGAACACGGGGTAAACCTTAGTAACGCCAACCGGAACGCTTTGTTTGGAGTTTGGAAATTCCGGGATGAATAGTGTTCGTTATATTTTCTATAAAAGCACCTACCTAATACACATTTGCAAAAAACAAAAGGAAACTAGGGTTTTAAGCAACCGGCCGCCACTTCTATATTTAATGGCAGAAAAACTCTCTCCTTCTCCTCCAATTTCTTCCAATCCGTGAAGTATTTCAACAAACCTCCAACTGCAAAAAGGTAGGGCTCGACGAGATCTTGAAGATCAAAGGTGGTGATCGGAAATGGCGAAGCCGTTCAACGGCAATTGGAGCTGGAAGGCGACGACTTCAAGCACGTTTTTCTGTGTAGAATGACGACCGAGTGGGGTCGGGTTCTGGCCATGGGTGGTGTTCGTGGCGCACTTCGAAGTGATGAAGTCCGATCGACTTCAGGTTGCTCTGGATTGTCGCGTTAATTGATGGATGAAAGGCGGCCGAGTTGGGTTGTTCGATCGTGAACACCTGATGATGGGGAAGATGAGGATAGCGGCCAGGATCTGATGGAAACGAAATGGACGGCCAGATTTTTGATGTGGGTTTGGAAATATAAAAGATTTGTAAATTAAATTATATTAAAATGCGTATAACTTTAAAATGATGTAACTTTTTCATACGAGGTTGAAAAAGTATGAAACCAGTTGCGTTGGAACCGTATTGACGAATACTACGCTATGGAGCTAATTTGGGGTCGTTTGGAGATAGTGAGAATTTCGGGTAAAATTAAACGCTCGTTTAATTTTATTCGAAATAAAACGCGGAAACTAAATTGGAATCGAGGTGAGAACTTCTCACTCAATCGAATTATTTCAATTTAAATTTTAAATAGTTAGATTTAAAATTGTTGATTGTTTGATTGGATGATAAACTATTATCTATTGATTGTTAAAATAGACATTATACGCCGTTAGTAAGCGGAGGTTATTTATTAAAAACATATACCGCGATAATTCCATCTTGATTGGAGTTGGTATTATATATGTAATTGGAGTTGATTTTCCCGCATTATATAGCGGATGAGACCCTATTGCGTCGTCTATTAAGCGGATAATATTTTATAAATCTCATATACCGCGATATTCCGCTTTGAACGGAATTGGTATTGTGCTAATGGTTGTGGATGCAGGGAAACAGGTTGGAGGGATCCAACTGGATTCCTCACCAGTATTTATTTAATTACAGATATTGTGATATTTGTTGATTATCATATCGATATATGATATTTGGATGTCATGATTGACTATTGGGTGTTGTTGCATCATCGGATCCATTTTTTAAGTTTAAAAATAACGATTTTGATTTTAAAAGGATTTTTTTAAAAAGTGATTTCGAAAGTATACGTTTTATTAAAATTTGAATTGTTAAAATAAATAAACTTTATAATTTTATTTTCATAAAAGTTATGATTTTTGGGAAAATAATACTTAAGTATGATTTTGAAGTATATAAGCTTTAAATAACGTTTTGTAAATTATTAAAAGGATTGGTTTATTTAAATTTAGATGTTTGAATTATTATAAATGGGTTATATAAAAGATTTCTAAGATTAATATTTATAAATTATAAATATAGGAATTGTAAAACGAGTTTTTACAAGTGTTAAAATGAAGTACAAATGGATTTCACAAGTGAATAAAATTTATAGATTTATAAACTGTGAAGTTATGAAATGAATAGATTTTTGTAAAATAAAAGATTTATAAGAAATTAACTTATAAATGGGATTTTGGGTATAAAATTGAGTTATAAATAGAATTGGTGAATAAAGGATATTTATAAATCGAAGCCTTTATAAATAGAAATGAAATTTATAAACATTTTTTATAGATTAGAAATCAATTGAATTTGATAAATTAAACGTAGAAGTTTATTAAAGGTGATATATTCACGATTTTGGATAGCGAATTATCATTTATATAATATGGGTAAAAATAAAGAGTTGGTTGGGAAGTATATCCACGATTTTGGACAGTGGATAATCCTTTGAATAAGATGTGTAGAAACGTTAAATTTGGTTAACGTAGCATATCCACGATTTTGGACAGTGGATAATCCTTTGAATAAGATGTGTAGAAACGTTAAATTTGGTTAACGTAGCATATCCACTATTTTGGACAGTGGATAATCCTTTGAATAAGATGTGTAGAAACGTTAAATTTGGTTAACGTAGCATGTCCACGATTTTGGACAGTGGATAATCCTTTGAATAAGATGTGTAGAAACGTTAAATTTGGTTAACGTAGCATATCCACGATTTTGGACAGTGGATAATCATTTGAATAAGATGTGTAGAAACGTTAAATTTGGTTAACGTAGTATATTCATGATTTTGGACAGTGGATAATATATTAAAGAAATGTTTTGGGGAAGTGATGTTTTAAATAGAATTTAAAAGGATTAAAGATGTCTTAAAATGTATTATGAATCGAAACCATAGATTTCAACATTCATTGTTGAAATAAACGTTTTCGAGAAATAGAAGGAAATAGTGGACTATAACACTGTTGTTATAGTAAATGATTTCCGTAGGGAAATGGTTTATATAGTATTGGGATTTATATATCTATCCAAATTTCGAATCCCTATACTAGTGATTTTGGGTTGTCGTAACGATGTTTTACGCAACATTCGTTTTGACCCAAATAAATGTGTTTAAGAGAATGATTTCTTAAAGAATGAAATATATACTTAATTTTGATTTAAGTATATCAATTATTTTCCAAGTATTTAAAATAAATATATCAGTTACTTTCCAAGTATTTAAAATAAATGGATTTGTGAATTTCTTATTATTAAATAAGTATGGAAATGTTTTCCAATATGAAGTGAATATTTTAAGATTTTATCTTTTAAAGATAAATTAAAAATGAATATTAGAAATCGATTTGCGAATCATATATTCATAGATATTTTGGAAATGTAAATTCACTATGGAATTTATAAAAGGGAAGGGAAATTTGTTTAAAAATAAACGTTGATTTATTTTTGAAGTGTGGGAATTAATTTATGGATTTGGAACGTAAATATAAAGTAAATCGTTAAGAATTTATTTAATTGGTTTAAATGAACCATGTTGAAATGAAAGTATTTCCGCGTAAGGAAATTGTTTGAAATTTGTTTTCAAAAGTAGTAAACGTGAAAAGTGATTTGAAAATTGTTTTCAAATGGTTGAAGTGTGGAAAATTTATATCTAGTAAAGATATTTTTGGAAAATAAATAATTTGGGAAATTATTTGGAATTTGGTGATGTTGAACACGCCTATTGATAGTTAAATAACCGACTATCAATATTTACCTTTAAATAGGTATTTGTTGTGATTTTCTTGAATTTGAATGCCACACTTATTTTTGAATAAGCGCTCACTATTCGGGTTAGCCGGGAAAGGACCTTGGGGTCATATAACCCATTCCGAATATGTGATACGTCGTTATGAATTGCATTTGATGACCGGTGTTGAAGATCGGATATTTATAAAAACAGAAGGATTACCGTCGAATGTTTCTGCATCGGCTGATCTCCGATATAGAAATTTGTTACCCTTTATGATGGGAAGTCCGGTCGTGATTAGTGAATATCCGGATTGCAAGGACTTCTTTGTAAGTGCCTTCGGTTCCGTTCGATCCCGGAACGGACTTGTATGGATGTGTGTCTGACGTTACAATTTGAGATGTAAAGCTGGTTTCAATCAAATATGTTTCTGTTGGTGGCGGAGAATTTATTTTCTTAGCTTAACACCCTTAGAGGTTATGTAGTTGATGGTTACTAGTGATACATTCCCAAATTGGTAATGTGGCATACGAAGTGCTGTTGAGCATTTGTTGATCAAAGCACAGCTTTTGTATAAAGCGTGGCTTTGTGGATGAGACTTCGTCGGACCTCACACCCCGGAAATGGTCAAAACAGGAAGGATGCGGTAAGGTTATTAGGGGGTAGCGCCCCTTTAGTGTATGTCATTCCTTCTGGATAGAGGTGGTATTATGGTATGGAGCCCAGATACTTAACCTATGTTGTTGCTGCAAATTTATTGCTTTGTGGTTGTTGGAAAACGAGGATCCTCGGATATAGATCGGTTACGATCGGGGAATGACATATTCGTGTCAGTAGTTACCCAGTTAGGGGTAATCCGGCCTTGTGTTGGTAGAGATCCGGTTAGGTTCTCGGGTCGTCTTTCCAGAGGCGTACCCATGTGGCAATGGGAAGTTCCTTGGCCTGACCTTTGTTGGAAATCCAAAGAAACAATATAAACCCTGTACGGTTTTAGTTGTATAACCTGCCATGGAATGTGGCGGTAACCTGCTATTGAACATGGTAGCTATAGTAGGCATAAGTGCGAAATGCCTATGCTGGCTAAGATTTATATCTTTACTTTCGAAATAATTTTTCCTACACTATGCACAAGTAATAATATCAAATGTTTCTTTTTAATGCGTATCAAGCATCTTTGGCTATCATAAGGAGAAATCTCCTTTGATTCTGCGTTTGCATTGTGTGTGTGTGCGGGAGGCCTTATGGTAGTCTCATTTTCTAAAAAGCATTGCGAATCTATTTTAAAATTATCCTGTACTTTGTTCTAAAAATTAACTGTTTTAGTTCTCACACCAGTCACATGACTGACTCGGAGTTTATTGTTTTCCTTCCTAAACTCTGGCTGCCCACCAATTTCCACACGGGCAGTCTAGAGTTAGGTTATCGGGATATTCTGGAATTCAGGAGTTGCTGGAGGCAAGCTGGATGGCATGGCGTATTTACTAGCATATAGTATTTCTTTTCCGCTGTTTGTTGTTGTTTGTTGTTGTACACTCTGATGATGTAATGTAATGTAATGAAATGTTATGTAATAACTGATATAGTTCTTTGTTTAAAGATTATTCATTAATCTATTATATGTCGTTCCGCTGCGATTGTGAGATTCTGATATTGTTCAGTAGTTTCTTTCTGTTCTGTTCTATCTTTTTCTCTCTTCTTCTACTTTTTCTTCTTCTTTAACCATAACGGTACGGTTTTCCGACATTCGATTGCTCGGCAGTTGATACAGTGGACGTATTGATGTTGGTTTTCGAGCGTCGAAAAATCGCAGTCGTCACATTTGGTATCAGAGCATATGGTTAAGCGACAACCATGGCTCTGTTGGGAATTACTCATTAGAGATGGAGTCATTAGTACTCTAGAATGAGTGTGAGTGTAATAATAGATACGAGCGCGTATTTATTAGTGAATATAAAAATGTTTTATATTGTGTTTGCTTATCCGTTGAGCTGTTTGTGAATTTTGGTCGTTATGTGGGACGCCATATATCGATAGGGATTTCTAAACACTTAAACGAGGCAAACCGACATAGTATCATTTTGAATTGGGTAAATGAAATAATTTTACCTTGATTATATTTTATATATAAAGGAATAATTTTTTAGAATTATTAAAGTGTATATCAATTGATTGTTTGGTTGTTGAATAAGTTAAATGAAACATATTGTAAAAGAATGAATTGTATAAGCAAAAGAATTATAAGTATGAAATTATAATTAAAATGATTTACAATTGTGAAATAATCTTATATATAAGAAGTGAAATTATATAAGTAAAAGATTTATAAATGTGATTTATAATCTGAAAAAAAAATTCCAGAGAAGTATTTTGAAAGGATTTGTTGTTTTGGAAAATTGTTTTGGAGAAATTAAAGCTCTAAACTCTTTTCGGTCGCTGGAAAATAATTCTGATGATGATCGCGACATCATTAGTGTTCATTTTCGGGTTTCCAAAAGAGGGATTGCTGCCAAATTATTTTAAATAAAAGTTGTTTGGAAAATTTTGAGTTTGGGTTTTGAAATTCAAAGGATAATTTGAACTGATTTCAAAAATGGTTTTGAAAGGATGGAAAGACTATGGAATCCTATTTAAAATATTTATAGGAATGATAAATGAGTTGATAACTTATACAATTTGAATTTTGATAGAATAAATTCGACTTAAAGGATGGAGTTAAATTAAAGGAAGTATAAGTGAATCTATAAAAATCCAAGTCGCAATTGTTGAATATAAGTGAAATGAATTTTGAACTTATAATATGAATAATAAATTTAGCTTTGGATAAGTTAATAGATTTGGAAGTTAAATAAATAAGTCGTATAACTTATAGAATGGGAAGGATAAATAAAACCAAACGATAAAATGATTAAGCAATTTTGTTAAGCAAAATGAAATAGAATTTGAATAAGTAAAGAAATTAGCTTTGGTAAAAGTTAAATAGAATTTACTTTAGAATTGAAATCTGAATTGGATTTATAAGTGGAATTTTAAGTTAAGTTAAATAAATGATGTTTGAAAGAGAATATAACTTAAATGAAGTTGAATGAAGTTGATTTTGGTGTCGAAGTAAATTAATAAGTGAATTAATGAAATGAAGTCATTAAGAATTTGAACTTGAGTCATATAAATGAAATTCAACTGTATATTTTAAAGGAATTAGCAATTGAATTAATAAATGGATTGAATATTAATCAATCAAATGTAAAAGAATTGATATGGGATAATGAATGTAAGTGTTAATTCATTAAAAGCTAATAAAGTTGAGAAATTGAAAATTGAATAATTGAATGAAAATCAATTGGATGTTGAACCAATTGGAATTAAAAATGTTGAACCAAATTGAAAGTAAATTAAATAATTTGGTTGTGTTGAATATACATTGGTTGTTAGATTATTTGTTAGTTGATCGTGTATAAATTCATTAAGTGTTAATGAAGTTGAATTGATAAGAATTGAAAGCTATGAAATTAAATTAAAATTGGAAGTAAATAAATTTGAATAGAGTTGAATTTGATTTGGAAGTAAACTAAATTGAAAATGTGAACTAATTAGTGAATGTAAACTAATTGAATTTAAAATAAATGCATGTTAATAAAATCCAACGTAAATAAATCAATTGTGATTTAAATGGAAAACCAATTCAATGAATATTGATAAGAAATGAAAGAATATTGATTTGGTTATTGATTTGTTGGATGTTATTGGATGATAGTTGTTTGATGGTTGCATTTGTTGTTTTGTTGCATTCGCTATATTGGCATATATAGTTGTTGTAGTGATATATGATGTATATTGATATTATTTTCATATATGCATGTTTCTCATGTTGTTGTTGAGTGTTTAGTAGGTGCGGATTGCGCTTGCTTCGCATTTGGAGCTCGCTTTCGCGCTATATTAGCCGTATATGCTCGCTAATAATAAATAAGGTACATATCTCGGATTACATACCGTACTTTTACACTTTTTTTTCCTGCGGGATGCCTCATCACTTGATGAGATGTATATTTGTGATATATATATATACTGTCATTTTTTTCGGATCGAGCCGCGCAAAGGAGGTTGTGGCGAAATTTTTCGAAAATTTCAGGCGTTAGAATATTTTTGAGAAATTTAAATTTTTTTGAAACTAAGTTTGGATTTGGAAACTTAGTAAAGATTTTGTAAGAAGTTTAACTATCAATTTTGGGAAAGTTAAACGCTTAAGAGATCTGAAAAATCTAAATCGAATGGTTTGTTTTGGGAAAGTTAATGGATTCTGTAACTTTTTCCTACTTGGTAATTTCGAGGACGAAATTCTTTTAAGGGGGGAAGTTTGTAACGACCCAGAATTTCTATTAATTAAAATACGTATATTTAATTGATTTTAAATATTAATAAATGAAATTTATAAGTCGAATAAATTTTATTTCGAATAATTGGATTTAATTGGATAATTAAATCGATAATTTAATATGTGAAAATACAGAAATAATTGAAAATTGGGTTAAATATGATTAAAATTGATTTGCAAAATTTTATTTAATCATGTTGGAGTTAGAAATATGTTTGAGAACTTTTAAAATTGAATTTAAATTTAATTTGAGAAAATTGAATATTTTAATATTTAATTGACGAGTTAAAATAGCCATTTTTCAAACAGTCTCGGATTTCGACGAAACTAATTTCATCGGATCCGTAATGTTAAATTATTGTATGGTTTTAAATTTCGTGTCAATCGGATTTACCGTTTGTCCGGGGCAAGCCAAAACGCATAGAAATTAGTTTAAATCGATTTAATTTAAAATCGAACGTTTATTACCGTAACTCGCATAGATGATCGAATTGGCTCCTGAAACACGTTCTATTGTGTTCGAAACGCGGGGTAAACCTTAGAAACGCCAACCAACATGCTTCGTTTGGAGTTTGGAAATTCCGGGATGAATAGTGTTCGTTATATTTTCTATAAAAGCACCTACCTAATTCACATTTGCAAAAAACAAAAGGGAACTAGGGTTTTATGCAACCGGCCGCCACTTCTATATTTAATGGCCGAAAAACTCTCTCCTTCTCCTCCAATTTTCTTCCAATCCGTGAAGTATTTCAACAAACCTCCAACTGCAAAAAGGTAGGGCTCGACGAGATCTTGAAGATCAACGGTGGTGATCGGAAATGGCGAAGCCGTTCAACGGCAATTGGAGCTGGAAGACGGCGGCTTCAAGCACGTTTTTCTATGTATAAGGACGACGGAGTGGGGCCGGGTTCTGGCCATGGGTGGTGTTCGTGGCGCACTTCGAAGTGATGAAGTCCGATCGACTTCAGGTTGCTCTGGGTTGTCGCGTTAATTGATGGATGAAGGGCGACCGAGTTGGGTTGTTCGATCGTGAACACCTGATGATGGGGAAGATGAGGATAGCAGCCAGGATCTGATGGAAACGAAATGGACGGCCAGATTTTTGATGTGGGTTTGGAAATATAAAAGATTTGTAAATTAAATTATATTAAAATGCGTATAACTTTAAAATGACGTAACTTTTTCATACGAGGTTGAAAAAGTACGAAACCAGTTGCGTTGGAACCGTATTGACGAATACTATGCTATGGACCTGGTTTGGAGTCGTTTGGAGATAGTGAGAATTTTGGGTAAAATTAAACGCTCGTTTAATTTTATTCGAAATAAAACGCGGAAACTAAATTGGAATCGAGGTGAGAACTTCTCACTCAATCGAATTGTTTCGATTTAAATTTTAAATAGTTAGATTTAAAATTGTTGATTGTGTGATTGGATGATAAACTATTATCTGTTGATTGTTAAAATAGACATTATACGCCGTTAGTAAGCGGAGGTTATTTATTAAAAACATATACCGCGATAATTCCATCTTGATTGGATTTGGTATTATATATGTACTTGGAGTTGATTTTCCCGCATTATGTAGCGGATGAGACCCTATTGCGCCGTCTATTGAGCGGATAATATTTTATAAATCCCATATACCGTGATATTCCGCTTTGAACGGAATTGGTATTGTCCTAATGGTTGTGGATGCAGGGAAACAGGTTAAAGGGATCCAACTGGATTCCTCACCAGTATTTATTTAATTACAGATATTGTGATATTTGTTGATTATCATATCGATATATGATATTTGGATGTCGTGATTGACTATTGGTTGCTGTTGCATCATCGGATCCATTTTTGAAGTTTAAAAATAACGATTTTGATTTTAAAAGGATTTTTTTAAAAGTGATTTCGAAAGTATACGTTTTATTAATCTTTGAATTGTTAAAATAAATAAACGTTATAATTTTATTTTAATAAAAGTTATGATTTTGGGAAAATAATACTTAAGTATGATTTTGAAGTATATAAGCTTTAAATAACGTTTTGTAAATTATTAAAAGGATTGGTTTATTTAAATTGAGATTTTTGAATTATTATAAACGGGTTATATAAAAAATTTCTAAGGTTAATATTTATAAATTATAAATATAGGAATTGTAAAACGAGTTTCTACAAGTGTTAAAATGAAGTACAAATGGATTTCACAAGTGAATAAAATTTATAGATTTATAAATTGTGAAGTTATGAAATGAATAGATTTTTGTAAAATAAAAGATTTATAAGAAATTAACTTATAAATGAGATTTTGGGTATAAAATTGAGTTATAAATAGAATTGGTGAATAAAGGAGATTTATAAATCGAAGCCTTTATGAATAGAAATGAAATTTTTAAACATTGTTTATAAATCAGAAATCAAGTGAATTTGATAAATTAAACGTAGAAGTTTATTAAAGGTGATATATTCACGATTTTGGATAGCGAATTATCCTTTATATAATATGGGTAAAAATAAAGAGGTTGGTTGGGAAGTATATCCACGATTTTGGACAGTGGATAATCCTTTGAATAAGATGTGTAGAAACGTTAAATTTGGTTAAGTAGCATATCCACGATTTTGGACAGTGGATAATCCTTTGAATAAGATGTGTAGAAACGTTAAATTTGGTTAACGTAGCATATCCACGATTTTGGACAGTGGATAATCCTTTGAATAAGATGTGTAGAAACGTTAAATTTGGTTAACGTAGCATATCCACGATTTTGGACAGTGGATAATCCTTTGAATAAGATGTGTCGAAACGTTAAATTTGGTCAACGTAGCATATCCACGATTTTGGACAGTGGATAATCCTTTGAATAAGATGTGTAGAAACGTCAAATTTGGTTAACGTAGTATATTCACGATTTTGGACAGTGGATAGTATATTAAAGAAATGTTTTGGGGAAGTGATGTTTTAAATAGAATTTAAAAGGATTTAAAGATGTTTTAAAATGTATTATGAATCGAAACCATAGATTTCAACATTCATTGTTGAAATAAACATTTTCGAGAAATAGAAGGAAATAGTGGATTATAACACTGTTGTTATAGTAAATGATTTCCGAAGGGAAATGTTTTGTATAGTATTGGTGTAACGACCCAGAATTTTAATTAATTAAAATTTGAATATTTAATTAATTTTAAATATTAATAAGTGAAATTTATAAGTCAAATAAATTTTTATTCGAATAATTAGATTTAATTGAATAATTAAATCGATAATTTAACATGTGAAATTATAGAAATAATTGAAAATTGGGTTAAATATGATTGACAATGATTTGTAAAATTTTATTTTGTCATATTGAAGTTAGAATGATGTTATAGAACTTTTAAAATCGAATTTAAAGTTTATTTGTGAAAATTGAATATTTTAATATTTAATAATCGACTAGTGAAAATAGCCAATTTTCGAACAGTCTCAGAATTGGACGAAACTAGTTCCATTGGATCCATAATAGTTTGTTATTACCGGATTTCAATTTTCGTAGCAATCGGAGTTATCGTTTGATCGTAGCAGCTCGAAACGCATAGAAATTGTTTTAATATTAATTTGGCGAGTTAAAATAGCCATTTTTCAAATAGTCTCGGATTTCGACGAAACCAGTTTCATCGGATCCGTAATGTGATATTATTGTAAGGTTTCAAATTTCGTGTCAATTGGATTTACCGTTTGTCCGGTGCAAGCTAAAACGCCTAGAAAATCGTTTAAATCGGTTTAATTTAAATTGAACGTTTATTGCCATAACTCGCACAGATGACCGAATTAGCTTCCGAAACCTGTTCCATTGTGTCCAGAACGTGGGATAAACCCTAGAAACGTCGGTCACCGTGCGTAAATCAGAGTTTGGAAAATCCAAAATGAATAGTGTTCAATAATTTTCTATAAATAGACCATCCTCTTCACAAATAAAAAAATAAATAAAACCTAGGTCAAGCTTCAGTAGCCGCCACCCCTTATTATCTATGGCCAAAAAACTCCATCCTTCTCCCTCCATTTTCTCAAAATCCATGCATCGAATCGAATAACTTCTAACTGGAAGATTGTAGAGCATGACAAGATCTTGAAGATCAACGGTTATGATCGAGAATAGTGGAGTAGATTGTCGGCAAATCTCGACCAAAGGAGTTGCGTTCGGCCTCGTTTTTCATGCAAGAGGTTTGACCGAGCTCTATGGTACTGGAGCCGAAGGTGGAGCTCGCGAAGGGGGTCAAGATGGTGGTGCCTGATCGTGGTGGAAGTTGATGTGGTGGCCGAATTTTCAAAACCCTAATAGGAGCTATGGGTTCGGCAATCTACAGGGAAATGAACGCAAAAAAAAACGTGACATGAGGGAGAAGGGGTGTGCGGCCTGATGGGGGGGAGAGCAGATCAAACGGCCAGTAGAGATTTAGGTTAAGAAAATTGAATTTAAGTTGTAAATTTTATATTTAAAATTCGTGTAATCTTTAAAACTGTGTATCTTTTTCATACGAGGTCGAAAACGCGCGAAACCAGTTGCGTTGGAATCGTATGGACGAGTACTACGCTATGGAATTGGATTGGAGTCATTTGGAGTTAGTGAGAATTTCGGATAAAATTAAACGTCCGTTTAATTTTATTCGAAATAAATCGCTAAAACGAAATTGAAATCAAGGTGAGAACTTCTCACTCAATCGAATTGGTTTCGATTCTAATTTTAAATAGTTATATTTAAAATATTTGAATGCATGTTTGAATGATGATTGATATCTATTGATTGTTAAAATAGACATTATGCGCCATTAGTAAGCGGGTGTTATTTATTAAAAACATATACCGCGAATATTTCATAAACAGTGAAATTGGTATTATATATAATAGCAATATATATATTGGCATATGTATATATTGCAGTTGTTGATTTCCCGCATTGTATAGCGGATGAGACCCTATTGCGCCGTCTATTAAGCGGATAATATTTTAAATCTCATATACCGCGATAATTTCGTACTGGAGCGGAATTGGTATTTTGCTAATGTTTGTGGATGCAGGAAAACAGGTTGGAGGGATCCAACTGGATTTCTCAACAATATTTATTTGATTTCAGATATTTTGATATTTGATGGACTATCATATCGATATATGATGTCGTTGTAGTCGCGATTGACTATTTGGTGTGTAGCATCATTGGACCAAGTTTTGGATTTTTAAAGTGATTTTTGAAAATATACTATATTTTTGGAATTGATTCATTTTAAATAAATTAACATTATAATTTTTATGTTATAAAAATTATGATTTTTGAGAAATATAGTTAAAAGTCTATTTTTGAAAATATGAGGCTAATGATTTTATAAAATAGTTTAATCGGGATTTTGAATTTATTATAAAAAGTTGAAAATATAGGATTTATAAAATTTAATTATTTTATAAATCAAAATGATGAAATTATAAAGGACTTTAAAGATGTTTTAAAAGAATAATATAAATTGATTTATATAAAAGATTTATAAATTGATATTTATAAATTAAAAATATTTGAATTATAAAACGAGTTTTTATAAGTGTTAGAATGAATTGTGAATAAATTTCGTAAATGAATGAAATTTATAGAATTATAAACGGTGAAGTTATAAATGGAATTTTATAAGCAGTAGGTTTATAAAATTTGTAAAGTTATTAAAAGAAGATTTTTGGGTAAATAAATGAATCTTATAAGTTATAAGATTTATAATTTGGGAAGTTAAAGGAACGATCTTGTAAACAAGTATATTATAAGTGTTTAACTTATAATGTGAACTTTTGGTTTATAATTGAGTTATAAATCGAATAGGTTAATAAAGGATATTTATAAAGGAAGTAGTTATAAAACAAATAGAAATAGAATTTATAAACGTTGTTTTATAAATTCGCAAACGACTTATTTTGATAAGTTAATTTTTATAACTTATTTATGGAGTTATATTCACTTTTTAGACAGTGAATAATCCTTTGAAATAAAATGTATAGAAAGGATGAAATTTGTTAACGAAGTATATTCACGTTTTTGAATAGTGAATAATATGTTAAAGAAATCGTTTTGAATGTGATGTTTTTGAAATAGAATTAAAACGATCTAACGATGTTTTCAAAACGTGTTGAGATTCGAAACCATAGATTTCAACATTCATTGTTGAAATAGACGTTTTCGAGAAATAGAAGGAAATGGTGGACTATAACACTGTTGTTATAGTAAATGATTTTCGAAAGGAAATGTTTGATTTAGTATTGGGATTTATATATCTATTTTAATTTCGAATCCCCATACTAGTGATTTTGGGTTGTCGTAACGATGTTTTACGCAACATTCGTTTTGGCCCAAATAAATATGTTTAAGAGAATGATTTCCTTAAAGAATGAAATATATACTTAATCTCGATTTAAGTATATTGAATATTTTCCAAGTGTTGAAAATAAATGGATTTGAGAATTACTTAATACATAAGTATGGAAATGTTTTTCCAATATAAAGTGAATATTTTGAGAATTTTATCTTTTTGAAGATAAATTGAAAATGAATATTAGAAATTGAATATTGAAATCGTATATTCATAGATATTGTGAAACATAAATTCACTATGGAATTTATAAAATAAAGGGGAATCTGTTTAAAAATAAATATTGATTTATTTTTGAAGTATGAAAATTATTTATCTTGTAAAGATATTTTTGGGAAATAAATAATTTGGAAAATTATTTGGAATCTGGTGTTGTTGTGCATATCCATTGATAGTTCAATAACTGACTATCAATATTTACCTTTGAAAGGTATTTGTTGTGATTTGCTGAATTTGAATGCTACACTTATTTTTAAATTATTGCGCTCGTTATTCGGATTACCCATTCCGAATAGTGATACGACGTAATGGACAGCATTTGATGACCGGTGTTGAAGACCGGGTATTTGCGAGAGCGATAGGATGACCTGTCGATTGACTCTGCACCGAGTTGCTCCGGTATAGAGTTCTCCATATGTGATGGGGAATCTGATCAGGATTGTGGATATCCGGATTGCAAGGACTTCTTTGTAAGTGCCTTCGGTTCTGTTCGAGCCCGGAACAGACTTGTATGGATAGTATGTCTGACATTACAAATTGAGATATAAAGCCGATTTCTTTCAAATATATTTCTGTTGGTGGCGGAGAATTTATTCTCTTAGCTTAACACCCTTCTCTGAGACGTACGAGCTCAGAGGTTATGTAGTTGAAGGTAATCAGCGATATATTCCCAATTTGGTAATGTGATATGCTGAGTGTTGCTGTGAAATGATCATTGTGTTGATCATTTGTGATAGGATCATTTGTTTGATCGTTTATCTTTGTGATCATTTCTATGATCATTTGTTGACCCAAAGCACAGCTTTTGTATAAAGCGCGTTTTTGTGGACGAGACTTCGTCGAGCCTCACACCCCGGAATGGTCAAAACAGGAAAGATGCAGCAAGGTTATGAGGGGTAGCTCCCTTTAGGGTATGTGCATTTCCTTCTGGAAAAGGGTGGTATCATGGTATGGAGCCCAGATACTTACTCATGTTGAAACACTTATTATTATGGTGTGATGTTGATTACGAGCGCTCGGTTAAAGGTCCCAAAGGACCGAGGGATGGCATACTCGTGTCAGTTGTTACCTAGTTTGAAAGGTAACTCGGCCTTGTGTTGGCAGAGATCCGGTTAGGTTCTCGGGGACGTCCTTCCATAGGCGTTCTCATGTGGCAATGGGAAGTTCCTTGGCCTGACCATTCGTTGGGAATCCAAAGAAACAATACGAGACTTGTACGGTTTTAGTTGTAGAACCTGCCATTTAATATGGTAGCTATAGTAAGCATACTATAATGGTACCTATGCTGGCTAAGATTTATATTCTACTTTCGAAATTGTTTTCTACACTATGCACTAATAATAATATCAAATGTTTCTTTTTAATGCGTATCAAGCATCTTTTACTATCATAAGGAGAAATCTCCTCCAAGTTTGCGTTTGCATTGTGTGTGTGGTGGGAGGTCTTATGGTAGTCTCATTTTTAAAAGCATTGCGAATTAACTTTAAAAATATTCCTCTATTTTGATTTTAAAGATAAATAAACTGTTTTGAGTTCTCACACCAGTCACATGACTGACTCGGAGCTTATTGTTTTCCTTCCTAAACTCTTGGTGCCCACCAATTTCCACACGGGCAGTCAAGAGTTAGGTTTATCAGGATATTCAGGATTTGCTGGAGGCAAGCTGGATGGCATGGCGTATTACTAGTATATAGTATTTCTTTTCCGCTGTTTGTTGTTGTCTGATGTTGTACACTCTGATGATGATGTAATTTAATGTAATGAGTAAAATGTAATAACTGATATAATTCTTTGTTTAAAGATTATTCATTTATCTATTATATGTTGTTCCGCTGCGATTGTGAGATTCTGATATTGTTCTGTTGTTTTTCTGTTCCGTTCTATTTTCTTTTCTCTCTATTTTCTATCTTTTTCTACCTTCTTCTTCCTTTTTCTTTTTCTTAAACATTGATAATTTGTATTTCTGTTCATCTTGAGTTAATCTATGAAGATTAGTGTATATTCAAGGAGTACGGATTTGCGGGTCATCACAGGTGGTATCAGAGCATATGGTTAAGCGACAACCATGGTTCTGTTGGGTATTACTCATTAGAGATAGAGTCAGTAGTACTCTAGAATGAGTTGAGTGTAATAATAGCTATGAGAGCGTATTTGTTAGTGAATATGAAATTGTTTTATATTGTGATGATTGGTTTATTAAGTGGCATATGAACCTTCGTCAGCACGGTCTGGACAACTATGCCGAAGGGGTTTATAAACACTTGAATAGAACAATTCGACACGATATTGTTTTAAATTGGGTAAATGAAATAATTTTACCTTGATTATATTTTGTATATGAAGAAATAATTTTTCAGAATTATTAAAGTGTATATAAGTTGATTGTTTTGTTGTTTGAATAATCTAAATTGAAGAATAATTGTATAAGTGAAATGAATTATAAGAATTGAATTATAATTAAAGTGATATACAATTGTGAAATAAACTTATATATATAAGAAGTGAAACTATATGAATATATTTATGAATATGAGTTGTAATAAAAATGAATTTAAAGTTAAATAAAAATTTACCTTAGAATTGGAATCTGAATTGATTTATAAGTGGGAATTTGAGTTAAGTAAAGCCAAATAATGTTTGAAATGGAAGTATAACTTAAGAGATGTTGAATGAAGTTGATATTGGTATCAAAGTAAATTAATAAAGTTAAGTGATAAATGTGAACTTAAGTTATGTAAATGAAATTCAACTTTAGAAATTGAATTGAATGAATGGATTGAATGTTAAATAATTGATATGAAATAATGAATATAAGTGTTAATTCATTAAAATCTAATGTTATTGGAAGTTGAATAATTGAATGAAAATCAATTTAATTGAACCAATTGAAAGTGAAAGTGTTAAACCAAATTGAATGAATATAAGCAAAGGAATTTGGTTGTAATTAATATACTTTGGTTGTTATATGATTGTTGGTTGATTGTATATAATTCATGAAGTGTTAATGAAATTGAAAGCTATGTAATTGAATTCAAATTGAAAGTAAATAAATTTGAATAGAATTGAACGTGAATTGGATTTAAATTAGTGAATATAAACTAATTGAAAATGAATGTTAGTAAAAACATCCACTGTTAATAAATCAAAGGTGATTAAATTGGAAAACCATTTCATTGAATATTAATGAGAATATGAATGAATATTTATTGGTTATGAATTTGTTGGATGATAGTTGGTTGATGGTTGAATATATTGCTTTTACTGCATTTGCTAGGTTGACATATATAGTTATTATGTTGCTATATGTTGTATATTGATACTATTTTCATATATGCATGGTTCTCATGTTTGTTGAGTGTTTAGTAGGTGCGGATCGCGTTTGCTTCGCATTTGGAGCTCGCTTTCGCGCTATATTAGCCGTATATGCTCGCTAATAAAATATAAGGTACATATCTCGGATTAAATATCGTACTTTTACACTTTTTCCCTGCGGGATGCCTCATTACTTGATGAGATGTATATTTGTGATATATATACTGTCATTTTTTTTTGGATCGAGCCGCGCAAAGGAGACTATGGCGAATTTTTCCGAAAATTTAAGGCGTTAGATTTTTTTTTGAGAAATTTGGAAAATTGGTGAAAACTTTAACTTTGATTTTGGAATTGAAAGTTAAACAATAGTAGTTGTTTTTGAAAAAGATAACTAAGTATGATTTGGAAACTTAGTAAAGTATTGTAAGAAGTTTAACTATGGATTTATGGAAAGTTGTTAGATTCTGTAACTTTTCTTACTGGTAATTTCGAGGACGAAATTCTTTTAAGGGGAGAAGTATGTAACGACCCAGAATTTTAATTAATTAAAATTTGAATATTTAATTAATTTTAAATATTAATAAGTGAAATTTATAAGTCAAATAAATTTTTATTCGAATAATTAGATTTAATTGAATAATTAAATCGATAATTTAACATGTGAAATTATAGAAATAATTGAAAATTGGGTTAAATATGATTGACAATGATTTGTAAAATTTTATTTTGTCATATTGAAGTTAGAATGATGTTATAGAACTTTTAAAATCGAATTTAAAGTTTATTTGTGAAAATTGAATATTTTAATATTTAATAATCGACTAGTGAAAATAGCCAATTTTCGAACAGTCTCAGAATTGGACGAAACTAGTTCCATTGGATCCATAATAGTTTGTTATTACCGGATTTCAATTTTCGTAGCAATCGGAGTTATCGTTTGATCGTAGCAGCTCGAAACGCATAGAAATTGTTTTAATATTAATTTGGCGAGTTAAAATAGCCATTTTTCAAACAGTCTCAGATTTCGACGAAACCAGTTTCATCGGATCCGTAATGTGATATTATTGTAAGGTTTCAAATTTCGTGTCAATTGGATTTACCGTTTGTCCGGTGCAAGCTAAAACGCCTAGAAAATCGTTTAAATCGGTTTAATTTAAATTGAACGTTTATTGCCATAACTCGCACAGATGACCGAATTAGCTTCCGAAACCTGTTCCATTGTGTCCAGAACGCGGGATAAACCCTAGAAACGTCGGTCACCGCGCGTAAATCAGAGTTTGGAAAATCCAAAATGAATAGTGTTCAATAATTTTCTATAAATAGACCATCCTCTTCACAAATAAAAAAATAAATAAAACCTAGGTCAAGCTTCAGTAGCCCCCACCCCTTATTATCTATGGCCAAAAAACTCCATCCTTCTCCCTCCATTTTCTCAAAATCCGTGCATCGAATCGAATAACTTCTAACTGGAAGATTGTAGAGCATGACAAGATCTTGAAGATCAACGGTTATGATCGAGAATAGTGGAGTAGATTGTCGGCAAATCTCGACCAAAGGAGTTGCGTTCGGCCTCGTTTTTCGTGCAAGAGGTTTGACCGAGCTTTATGGTACTGGAGCCGAAGGTGGAGCTCGCGAAGGGGGTCAAGATGGTGGTGCCTGATCGTGGTGGAAGTTGATGTGGTGGCCGAATTTTCAAAACCCTAATAGGAGCTATGGGTTCGGCAATCTACAGGGAAATGAACGCAAAAAAAAACGTGACATGAGGGAGAAGGGGTGTGCGGCCTGATGGGGGGGAGAGCAGATCGAACGGCCAGTAGAGATTTAGGTTAAGAAAATTGAATTTAAGTTGTAAATTTTATATTTAAAATTCGTGTAATCTTTAAAACTGTGTATCTTTTTCATACGAGGTCGAAAACGCGCGAAACCAGTTGCGTTGGAATCGTATGGACGAGTACTACGCTATGGAATTGGATTGGAGTCATTTGGAGTTAGTGAGAATTTCGGGTAAAATTAAACGTCCGTTTAATTTTATTCGAAATAAATCGCTAAAACGAAATTGAAATCAAGGTGAGAACTTCTCACTCAATCGAATCGGTTTCGATTCTAATTTTAAATAGTTATATTTAAAATATTTGAATGCATGTTTGAATGATGATTGATATCTATTGATTGTTAAAATAGACATTATGCGCCATTAGTAAGCGGATGTTATTTATTAAAAACATATACCGCGAATATTTCATAAACAGTGAAATTGGTATTATATATAATAGCAATATATACATATTGGCATATGTATATATTGCAGTTGTTGATTTCCCGCATTGTATAGCGGATGAGACCCTATTGCGCCGTCTATTAAGCGGATAATATTTTAAATCCCATATACCGCGATAATTTCGTACTGTAGCGGAATTGGTATTTTGCTAATGTTTGTGGATGCAGGAAAACAGGTTGGAGGGATCCAACTGGATTCCTCAACAATATTTATTTGATTTCAGATATTTTGATATTTGATGGACTATCATATCGATATATGATGTCGTTGTAGTCGCGATTGACTATTTGGTGTGTAGCATCATTGGACCAAGTTTTGGAATTTTAAAATGATTTTTAAAGTGATTTTTGAAAATATACTATATTTTTGGAATTGATTCATTTTAAATAAATTAACGTTATAATTTTTATGTTATAAAAATTATGATTTTTGAGAAATATAGTTAAAAGTCTATTTTTGAAAATATGAGGCTAATGATTTTATAAAATAGTTTAATCGGGATTTTGAATTTATTATAAAAAGTTGAAAATATAGGATTTATAAAATTTAATTATTTTATAAATCAAAATGATGAAATTATAAAGGACTTTAAAGATGTTTTAAAAGAATAATATAAATTGATTTATATAAAAGATTTATAAATTGATATTTATAAATTAAAAATATTTGAATTATAAAACGAGTTTTTATAAGTGTTAGAATGAATTGTGAATAAATTTCGTAAATGAATGAAATTTATAGAATTATAAATGGTGAAGTTATAAATGGAATTTTATAAGTAGTAGGTTTATAAAATTTGTAAAGTTATTAAAAGAAGATTTTTGGGTAAATAAATGAATCTTATAAGTTATAAGATTTATAATTTGGGAAGTTAAAGGAACGATCTTGTAAACAAGTATATTATAAGTGTTTAACTTATAATGTGAACTTTTGGTTTATAATTGAGTTATAAATCGAATAGGTTAATAAAGGAGATTTATAAAGGAAGTAGTTATAAAACAAATAGAAATAGAATTTATAAACGTTGTTTTATAAATTCGCAAACGACTTATTTTGATAAGTTAATTTTTATAACTTATTTATGGAGTTTTATTTTGATAAGTTAATTTTTATAACTTATTTATGGAGTTATATTCACTTTTTAGACAGTGAATAATCCTTTGAAATAAAATGTATAGAAAGGATGAAATTTGTTAACGAAGTATATTCACGTTTTTGAATAGTGAATAATATGTTAAAGAAATCGTTTTGAATGTGATGTTTTTGAAATAGAATTAAAACGATCTAACGATGTTTTCAAAACGTGTTGAGATTCGAAACCATAGATTTCAACATTCATTGTTGAAATAGACGTTTTCGAGAAATAGAAGGAAATGGTGGACTATAACACTGTTGTTATAGTAAATGATTTTCGAAAGGAAATGTTTGATTTAGTATTGGGATTTATATATCTATTTTAATTTCGAATCCCCATACTAGTGATTTTGGGTTGTCGTAACGATGTTTTACGCAACATTCGTTTTGGCCCAAATAAATATGTTTAAGAGAATGATTTCCTTAAAGAATGAAATATATACTTAATCTCGATTTAAGTATATTGAATATTTTCCAAGTGTTGAAAATAAATGGATTTGAGAATTACTTAATAAATAAGTATGGAAATGTTTTTCCAACATAAAGTGAATATTTTGAGAATTTTATCTTTTTGAAGATAAATTGAAAATGAATATTAGAAATTGAATATTGAAATCGTATATTCATAGATATTGTGAAATATAAATTCACTATGGAATTTATAAAAGAAAGGGGAATCTGTTTAAAAATAAATATTGATTTATTTTTGAAGTACGAAAATTATTTATCTTGTAAAGATATTTTTGGGAAATAAATTATTTGGAAAATTATTTGGAATCTGGTGATGTTGTGCATGTCCATTGATAGTTCAATAACCGACTATCAATATTTACCTTTGAAAGGTATTTGTTGTGATTTGCTGAATTTGAATGCTACATTTATTTTTAAATTATTGCGCTCGTTATTCGGATTATCCATTCCAAATAGTGATACGACGTAATGGACAGCATTTGATGACCGGTGTTGAAGACCGGGTATTTGCGAAAGCGATAGGATGACCTGTCGATTGACTCTGCACCGAGTTGCTCCGGTATAGAGTTCTCCATATGTGATGGGGAATCCGATCAGGATTGTGGATATCCGGATTGCAAGGACTTCTTTGTAAGTGCCTTCGGTTCTGTTCGAGCCCGGAACAGACTTGTATGGATAGTATGTCTGACATTACAAATTGAGATATAAAGCCGATTTCTTTCAAATATATTTCTGTTGGTGGTGGAGAATTTATTCTCTTAGCTTAACACCCTTCTCTGAGACGTACGAGCTCAGAGGTTATGTAGTTGAAGGTTATCAGCGATATATTCCCAATTTGGTAATGTGATATGCTGAGTGTTGCTGTGAAATGATCATTGTGTTGATCATTTGTGATAGGATCATTTGTTTGATCGTTTATCTTTGTGATCATTTCTATGATCATTTATTGACCCAAAGCACAGCTTTTGTATAAAGCGTGTTTTTGTGGACGAGACTTCGTCGAGCCTCACACCCCGGAATGGTCAAAACAGGAAAGATGCAGCAAGGTTATGAGGGGTAGCTCCCTTTAGGGTATGTGCATTTCCTTCTGGAAAAGGGTGGTATCATGGTATGGAGCCCAGATACTTACTCATGTTGAAACACTTATTATTATGGTGTGATGTTGATTACGAGCATTCGGTTAAAGGTCCCAAAGGACCGGACGATGGCATACTCGTGTCAGTTGTTACATAGTTTGAAAGGTAACCCGGCCTTGTGTTGGCAGAGATCCGGTTAGGTTCTCGGGGACGTCCTTCCAGAGGCGTTCTCATGTGGCAATGGGAAGTTCCTTGGCCTGACCATTCGTTGGAAATCCAAAGAAACAATACGAGACTTGTACGGTTTTAGTTGTAGAACCTGCCATTTAATATGGTAGCTATAGTAAGCATACTATAATGGTACCTATGCTGGCTAAGATTTATATTCTACTTTCGAAATTGTTTTCTACACTATGCACTAATAATAATATCAAATGTTTCTTTTTAATGCGTATCAAGCATCTTTTACTATCACAAGGAGAAATCTCCTCCAAGTCTGCGTTTGCATTGTGTGTGTGGTGGGAGGTCTTATGGTAGTCTCATTTTTAAAAGCATTGCGAATTAACTTTAAAAATATTCCTCTATTTTGATTTTAAAGATAAATAAACTGTTTCGAGTTCTCACACCAGTCACATGACTGACTCGGAGTTTATTGTTTTCCTTCCTAACCTCTGGGTGCCCACCAATTTCCACACGGGCAGTCAAGAGTTAGGTTTATCAGGATATTCAGGAGTTGCTGGAGGCAAGCTGGATGGCATGGCGTATTACTAGTATATAGTATTTCTTTTCCGCTGTTTGTTGTTGTCTGATGTTGTACACTCTGATGATGATGTAATGTAATGTAATGAGTAAAATGTAATAACTGATATAATTCTTTGTTTAAAGATTATTCATTTATCTATTATATGTTGTTCCGCTGCGATTGTGAGATTCTGATATTGTTCTGTTGTTTTTCTGTTCCGTTCTATTTTCTTTTCTCTCTATTTTCTATCTTTTTCTACCTTCTTCTTCCTTTTTCTTTTTCTTAAACATTGATAATTCGTATTTCTGTTCATCTTGAGTTAATCTATGGAGATTAGTGTATATTCAAGGAGTACGGATTTGCAGGCCATCACAATTGGGATTTATATATCTATCTAAATTTCGAATCCCTATACTAGTGATTTTGGGTTGTCGTAACGACGTTTTACGCAACATTCGTTTTGACCCAAATAAATGTGTTTAAGAGAATGATTTATTAAAGAATGAAATATATACTTAATTTTGATTTAAGTATATCAATTATTTTCCAAGTGTTGAAAATAAATGGATTTGTGAATTTCTTATTATTAAATAAGTATGGAAATGTTTTCCAATATGAAGTGAATATTTTAAGATTTTATCTTTTAAAGATAAATTGAAAATGAATATTAGAAATCGATTTGCGAATCATATATTCATAGATATTTTGGAAATGTAAATTCACTATGGAATTTATAAAAGGGAAGGGAAATTTGTATAAAAATAAACGTTGATTTATTTTTGAAGTGTGGGAATTAATTTACGGATTAGGAACGTAAATATAAAGTAAATCGTTAAGGATTTATTTAATTGGTTTAAATGAACCATGTTGAAATGAAAGTATTTCCGCGTAAGGAAAATGTTTGAAATTTGTTTTCAAAAGTAGTAAAGATGAAAAGTGATTTGAAAATTGTTTTCAAATGGTTGAAGTGTGGAAAATTTATATCTAGTAAAGATATTTTTTGAAAATAAATAATTTGAGAAATTATTTGGAATTTGGTGATGTTGAACACGCCTATTGATAGTTAAATAATCGACTATCAATATTTACCTTTAAATAGGTATTTGTTGTGATTTGCTTGAATTTGAATGCCACACTTATTTTTGAATAAGCGCTCACTATTCGGGTTAGCCAGGAAAGGACCTTGGGGTCGTATAACCCATTCCGAATATGTGATACGTCGTTATGAATTGCATTTGATGACCGATGTTGAAGACCGGATATTTATGAAAACAGAAGGATTATCGTCGAATGTTTCTGCATCGGCTGATCTCCGATATAGAAATTTATTACCCTTTGTGATGGGAAGTCCGGTCGTGATTAGTGAATATCCGAATTGCAAGGACTTCTTTGTAAGTGCCTTCGGTTCCGTTCGATCCCGGAACGGACTTGTATGGATGTGTGTCTGACGCTACAATTTGAGATGTAAAGCTGGTTTCTATCAAATATGTTTCCGTTGGTGGCGGAGAATTTATTCTCTTAGCTTAACACCCTTAGAGGTTATGTAGTTGATGGTTACTAGTGATACATTCCCAAATTGGTAATGTGGCATACGAAGTGTTGTTGAGCATTTGTTGATCAAAGCACAGCTTTTGTATAAAGCGTGGCTTTGTGGACGAGACTTCGTCGGACCTCACACCCCGGAAATGGTCAAAACAGGAAGGATGCGGTAAGGTTATTAGGGGGTAACGCCCCTTTAGTGTATGTCATTCCTTCTGGATAGAGGTGGTATCATGGTATGGAGCCCAGATACTTAACCTATGTTGTTGCTGCAAATTTATTGCTTTGAAGTTGTTGGAAATCGAGGATCCTCGGATATAGATCGGTTACGATCGGGGAATGACATATTCGTGTCAGTAGTTACCCAGTTAGGGGTAACCCGGCCTTGTGTTGGCAGAGATCCGGTTAGTTTCTCGGGTCGTCTTTCCAGAGGCGTACCCATGTGGCAATGGGAATTTCCTTGGCCTGACCTTTGTTGAAAATCCAAAGATACAATACGAACCCTGTACGGTTTTAGTTGTATAACCTGCCATGGAATGTGGCGGTAACCTGCTATTGAACATGGTAGCTATAGTAGGCATAAGTGCGAAATGCCTTTGCTGGCTAAGATTTATATCTTTACTTTCGAAATGATTTTTCCTACACTATGCACAAGTAATAATATCAAATGTTTCTTTTTAATGCGTATCAAGCATCTTTGGCTATCATAAGGAGAAATCTCCTCCGATTCTGCGTTTGCATTGTGTGTGTGTGCAGGAGGCCTTATGGTAGTCTCATTTTCTAAAAAGCATTGCGAATCTATTTTAAAATTATGCTGTACTTTGTTTTCAAAATAAACTGTTTTAGTTCTCACACCAGTCACATGACTGACTCGGAGTTTATTGTTTTCCTTCCTAAACTCTGGGTGCCCACCAATTTCCACACGGGCAGTCTAGAGTTAGGTTATCAGGATATTCTGGAATTCAGGAGTTGCTGGAGGCAAGCTGGATGGCATGGCGTATTTACTAGCATATAGTATTTCTTTTTCGCTGTTTGTTGTTGTTTGTTGTTGTACACTCTGATGATGTAAAAGCCGCACCTGTATAAGGAGCAAGGTATTGTAATGTAGCAGTTGAGTCCGCGGTTTCGGCTACCACAATAGTATTTTCCATTGCCCCTCGTTCCTGGAAATTAGTCACTACCTGAGCCACAGAAGATGCTTTTTAACCAATAGCTACATAAACACAGATTACATTTTTCCCTTTTTGATTGAGAATCGTATCTGTGGCTACTGCTGTTTTGCCGGTCTGTCTGTCCCCAATAATTAATAATGTAATGAAATGTAATGTAATAACTGATATAGTTCTTTGTTTAAAGATTATTCATTAATCTATTATATGTTGTTCCGCTGCGATTGTGAGATTCTGATATTGTTCTGTAGTTTATTTCTGTTCTGTTCTATCTTTTTCTCTCTTCTTCTACTTTTTCTTCTTCTTTAACCATAATGGTAAGGTTTTTCGGCATTCGATTGCTCGGCAGTTGATACAGTGGACGTATTGATGTCGGTTTTCGGCGTCGAAAAATCGCAGTCGTCGCAGAGCATTTTTATATCAACAAAAACTGGCTCATCTTTTAGCCCTTCGATGGTAGTGCTATAAATTTTCTACCAGTTTTTCTTTCTCATAAGTTGTACTATATTTTCAAATACTCGTTGCAAACATGTTGGTACCCAATTATAATATAAAAGATTATGTCAGTTTCTTGCCAATCTCATGTTAGCTCGTTCAACTTTTGTAGAACTCCATCAGATAATCCAACCCAAGTATTCTTTGCCAAAAAAGTAGGACTGCTTTCTAGACCATGGCTATATTATTAATTTCAAGCTAAATTACTCTGTCTTCCTTCTTTGATATGTGCTATAAACATGGCTATATTATTAATTTTAAGTTTCTTATATCCTGATTGTTTAATATTTCATTTTGTTGCATCTTTTGTAATGATAACAATAATGTTAAAGGTAAGGTAAGCTTTTGTCTACTAGGCACCTGTTACAAGTTTAGTAATGCAACAATTAATGCTTGCTTTCAAAAATACCAATGTAAAAAGTTTGTAATGGTTACATTGATGTTGTAAAAGATAAGATATAACAACATATGTATTTTAACAACAAATTCGCAATATACTGTTGGGGTAACTCTACCAGGACCCTAAATCTTAAAATCGTTCGTTGTATAAGTTGATTTGTATATTCTAGCAATTCAGACTCAAGCCTGAAAATGAAAATACTTTTACATTGTCTCGGGCCATATATTTTCAGTGATTTCCTGCAATTTCCAGTGATTCCGTTCTGGTTCCGACGTGGACCGGAACGGAAAAAGCTAAAAAACCCCATTTTTTCGAACTAGGGCGAAAAAGAAAATTTCACTGAAAATCCAGTAAAAAGAAAATGTGAATTCATTAGATTCAAACAAGAATAATACACTTTATGCTACTCCAATCAATGATAGTAACAACGATTGAGGAATTTCTCTTGTTAATTTAGAGAAGCATCCATCGACGACGACGGTTGAGGAGGATCTCGACCTAACATCTATCAACGCCGACGGTTGATAAGGATCTCGACATAGCATCCACCAGCGACGATAATGGTTGAAGGAATATGACTTAAGATTCATGAAGATCATTCGCGAAGGACGATTGCAATTTTTTTCTTCTATTGGTGAATGTAACGACCCGGTGTTTTCAACCATTCGCATCCGCACATGTTGGACTTGAATTGTTCAAAATACCGCGTTGTAAAAATAAATTTGGCAGAACTCAAAATATACAGTAAATAATTAATCACAGAATCACAGACACAGAATCAGAATACTCGCAGCGGAATAAAAAAATACTTAGTGGTTCATGAAGCCACTATAAATAGTCTCAACAAATACAAATTACAAAGTCTTCCATTCTAAATATAGTTTAAATCATCAAATAAAAATCCCAAAGTCTTGATTTCATAAATAAGATAGCGGACAGAAAGAAGCCAACAACTTGAAAGGATCTACAGAAGTCCTAGCTCCGGGATGATGACTGAACTGCAACTCAGGCTGACCCGAGCGTAACATAAAACATAAACACTCGAGTCAGGACATACATACTTATATAGTGTAAGCTAATTCAAGTGTACTGTAATATAGAGCAAGTAACTTAAAGGATGCTTGGGACCGCCCATCCTCTAAGGATCCGTTAAACTATTTACTATGTAGTATATTGCGCTATTATAATAGTGTCTAATTGTAAAATAAACTTACTTTTTAATAGCGTTAAGGGGTTACCCATATAGCCCTTAACACAAATAATGCCAATAGTCTATACAGTACCGTAATACCTCCTGATCGGGAAGCTACCAGAGGATACTCCATAGGTACGACACAAATAGAAACTCGTAGGAGGCTCGCTATGGTAGGTGACACGGCACAACTAGGCAATGCCAGGGTAGATATACCAATTGCTATCCGGACCGGTGGAAACGCGTAGCCGCAGTTACCGCCCACCTCGAACAACACTCCCAAATCAAAGGTGCGCACCAAAACAATCACAAGAGTAATAGAATGGCATACGAAGAAGTGCGTTCGATCAGAGGTGCTACCTCATTAATCCGAGAATCGCTCCTGTTTTAGCCACCTTATGCCAACTCACGGGAGTCGGGTCCACGTATTTACCTTAAAGAATCCGTCACCACCATCCTACTTCATTCTGGAATCTCCACCGCGTACACGGTTAGTCAAAGTGGTTTTCGGTATCGACAGAGAGTATGTCCATATCCGATCCCGGTCTCTTTGCCAACCAAACGTTATTATACCCCGTGGTTATAGTTTAAAAATGGTATTTTTACAAATCAAATATATTTCAAATACCTTCAATATCAAATTCTTGATTAAAACATTTCATTTGATAATATACCATTTCAACTTATTCAATTTAATTTGGAATTTATTGCTTTTAACAAACTTTAAAATCAATTTCTTCCTTTAAAACTATCCAAAGTCCATTTCTTAATTTTTATTAATTACATATTTAAATTCCAAAAATTTAATTTATTCCCAAAATAAATTTCTATAAATTTAAATAAATCAAATTTCAATTTCTGCAGCACCTATGAAATGCTACCTAAAGTTTATGGGTTAAACAGTCCAATTTTAAAAGACAGCATTTAAATGCTGTAATAGGTTATTAACTTATCAATTTAGTTTAAATTCCAAATACAACTTATTATCAATTATTTCTTAACTGAAATCTCATCTTAACAAAAATCCAGAATTTTTCCAAATAAGTTATATTTATTTATTTAAAATCTTAACTCATTCAAAAATCATTTTTAAATCTTTATAAAAATCCTTTAAATACATTAAACCACAATATTATAAACTTCCATTTAAAAATAATTTTAAAATATTTCAGAAAAATATTATAGGAACCACGGGTCTGTATAAAATTTTCTAGCCTAGGTCAAGTGATACGGATTTATATCATTTCAATCCGCAATTTTACAAACCCCGGGTTCTATCATTTCAAACCCGCAATCCCAAGTTAAAATTAAACAGTTAACTGAATAAATGCATAATAATCATCGTTTTAGGCCTATCATTTCAGCCTTAACGATTTAAATTTATAGGGAACTTGCAGTGATGATTTAAATCAGTAAATAAACATTTAACAATATAACTGCAGAAATATTACAACAGATAAATAACTGATGAGGTGTCAATTTAAATGGAGTTTAACATCCTACGTTATATTACAGACAGATAACAGTTAAATAATAATTTACACATACACTTGCGATAATTCACAGAAATATAGGCATGTTTGTCTGGTGAGAAAAACTCACCTGAAAGCTGTAGAAAATTTGATTCAAGCGAAAATGAAAATCCAGCGAAAAAGAAACGCACAGAGGGTAGCGATCAAATTTCCCCGGATGTCACGCCTAGATTCAAATCTATAACAAGATCCAAATACCGAATACGTGACTTTTAAAATTTATGGTCAAAGCAAATATTTGAAACAATTGGAACGAATATAGTCAAAGAAATTTGGCACGATACGCTCGACCACTACACCACCCTACTTGACGAACAACTCGGCCCAAAAATAAATTTTTTTTTCTCTACCATTTATATATATACTCTATTATTTAATTAAACAAAACGCACAACCACCACATTACTAAACTTCAACTGGAAGTATGCATAAGGTCACGGCCCAAGCCTATATCAACTAAGAATGCACGCTCACTGTAACCCAAAAGAAATGCAAATACTTCACTCCCTTATTTTTTTCCCTTCACGCAAAAACACACTGCCTATTTCCTACTAGATTTGCGTGTACACATGCAAAAGTTTTCACCCAGCCTATACTACGAACTAATGCATGGATAGTTCATTATTTGATCTGCACGTTACTTCCTTCCTCTTTTTTTTATTTTTTTTTATTTTTTTTTATTTTATTTTTTTTTATTTTTTATTTGCCTTCATGCCTTTGCAAAACACGTTCATGCACTCAGTTCCTCTTCCTCCTTGAAATATGTATTCAGGCCTACGCATGCTCTCTCCTTGAAATAAAGACATGGTTGTTCATAACCAAGATTCAAAGGCTACTTAGATTAAAGAATGAATTGCCCTTGTAACAGCGATGAAGGTGTAAAATGTTATACTGGATAAAATGTCTTCAGCGAGTGCAATATGAAAAAAAAAAAAAAATCGGTGCTACATATATGTAGCAGAAGACATGTGAAAATGGTCGCTTGAAAAAAAGTGAAAAATAAATAGTACTATTTTTTTTCAATGAACATTGTTGACTTTCTATTTTGTTTAACCCAAAACTAAGTATGATATATACAATGAATAACCCATTTTTTCGTAGTGATAGTACGTGTAAACTTTAAGCTAGCATTAAATTAAATCTGGGTCAACTACACCATCTCTTTGCACACACATATTAGATTTCTACAGATGCGATGACTCATAAATTTCCAAAGTTTGTCAACTAGATCGGGTGAAGTAGATGGGTTGGAGTGGCCGAGCATATCAAATGAGAATCACAGAATAGAAAAGAAACAAAAGAAAAGGAAACAGAGAGAAGTTATGATGCCATACCTGGAGCAAGCAACAAGCGAAGAAGGCTATGGCAAAACTGAGATTTGTGGAGAAAAAAATATGCGTACAAGGCTTTATATAATCAGTGAGATTATGCAAAGATGGTAAGTGTAAATCACAAGGCAGGAAATAAATGAGATCAAGGACTAAATGGATACGAAGGTGTGATTGAAAATAAACAGAGAGGCATGCGAAATTAAAGGTGAAGAGGCAAGCGAAAAATGGGTGATTACTTTCAAGTTCTCCATGTTTGAACGTTATCTTTTCTTTTGTACACACGGTTAAGGCTTGTGAAATCTAGCAAGATTTTTTTTCTTGAACGTTGCGCGTGATTTATTTCCAGTTATACAAAAATTTGATTAAATGCATGCGTTGATTAAAGTGGATAATCAATAAGCAATTAAAATTTGCTTTGCACTGAATAGGCAACGAAATAATGTTTTACACAATTATGTTTGATCAGTTACTATATTTGTTGCAAGATTTCTTTTTGTTGAATGGATAAGACTGCGTGATTTTGTAGAGAAGAAATGGCAAGAGAGAAAAATTGATGTTGGGCAAAGGAGCAAATCAGATACGAAAAAAACGAGGCAAAAATAACAGAGGATATGCACGTTATTAAAAATGCCAGTTATACAAAATCCAGATTAAATGCATGCATTGATCTTTCTTTCTTTTAGATGAAAGGCCGAGAGAGATAAGATGGAAGATTATGTACGTGATTAATATTTCCAATATCTTATATGCAATAAATATAGCCTGCGTGATTAAAGGAAGAAACGGCAAGATATACATTTGTCCAATTCTAAATTTAAAAGCTGCGTGATTTAAAACTGCCAATTAATGAAAAGATTTGATTTTATATGCGTGATATTCATTGCCAGTTTATAAATTTTGATTTCAACATTTTTTTTCATTTAATAGTTGCGTGATTGTAGATTGAAGAAACGGCATTTGGAAGAACTGATATTAGGCAAGAGATTGATTTTAGGCAAAAGATATTTGGATGAAAAGGTATATACAAAAGTTTAAAACAAATTTTGACAGTTAAAACAAAAGTAACGTTTGTTATAAAAATCACTAACTGATATTTTAATCCATAAAGATATTTAAATATGATTTTTACTTTATATGCGTGATTATAGGAACGAAAAATTTTATCTTGCAAAATAAAGGCAGTGGAAACAGATGGATATAAATAGGAATGTGAGAATTTGACAAGATAGGCAATGTTAAATTTGAATGCATGAGTTGATTTTAGGCAATAAATATATTAGTCCATTTAGGTTGCGTGAATAAATGAATACAGTGACATGCTCAAGAAACAAAAAGGTAAGAGGCAAATGCCAAAAATGTTAAAAGAATAAAATTTTGTGTCACGCGCAAAGGAAGGCAAAATTGATTTTCTTTCAAATGATATATGCGTGATTTAAGAAGAAATATATGGTATGTTTAAATCAAAAAATGGAAGAGTTGATTATTATCATTATATTTTAAAGAACAGTTACAAACAGATTTGAACGTTTCTTTTTTTTTAAATTCAGATTTGCGTGCTTTTTTTTTTCTTTGATGCCTGGATATGCACGTTATTCCTCTGGATTTGAGATAAGGCTTGCGAAAATATTAATTGCCAGTTATACAAAGCTTTGGATTCTATACTTTATATGCGTGATTAAAGCAAGCGTTGATTTTGTATACAGACCATTGATACGATATTTTAAATACATATGGATGTTGAAATATGATTTTTAAAATACGCCAAACTGACGTAATATAAAACACCCAAGATTTATATAAAAATAACGTTTTAAATTTTATACGTTTATTACGTTACTTGTACCATAAATTTTACGCGTCCTAAAAACGCGAAATCCAACAGTTCATTAATACACTAAATTCTTCAAAATTATTACTTAACAAACTTAATTGGTTTTCACATATTATATATATATACAAAATTCCTTTTATTAAAATTCAAATGGAGTTGTCTTTTAACAAATTTAACCGTTTCACACTTTAAATTTCCATATTTAGTATTTTAAGGAAATGATTTAAATCAAATTATATATGTATATAAATTGGGAAGTAAATTTTACTGGAAAGAGAAAAATAACGGATTAAAGTTCTATACGTTTTCTTATATATAATCTAATATATACGGTATTTATTCCCTAAATTTAGGCGCCCTTTTTAGGCGTAATTACCCAGTTCATTTATATACTAAAAAAAATTAGAAATTCTGACCATGCCGAGACTCGAACTCGTGACCTGTCGTGAATAACCCAGATGTCTTAACCACCTAAGCTATTAATGTTTTCTTAATTAAAACTTGATTTGGCTAGAAATTAAGTTATTTACCATCTTCGACAAAACCCCAAATTTCCAAATTAAAGTTAATTCTTAACCATGTCAAAATTTCAGAGATCTTATTATTAAAAATTTGGTCAATTGTTTTTTTTTTATATTTTTAATCACTTTAAATAAACCCCAAAGTTTTTTTTTAAAAAAAAAATACAAGTGAAAAATACTTGTAAAAAAAATTGGGCCGTTACACTCTCCCCCACTCAGAACTTTTCGTCCTCGAAAAGGAAGAAGGTAGGGGAATAGAAACAACCTGAAATAAAACTAAATTGAAACTTAAATTAGAATCATTAATCTAAAAAATAAAAATTCAATTTTAAATTAATCATTGATTTCATCTATTTATACTTAAAATTTTAACATTTATTTATTTACATATTTACTTGTATAATATCCCTACACTAAAAAAAGAAAAATCATTCAATTTTTTTTTCCAAATTTTACCCAAGGTATTATAACATTCTAATTTAAAATGTTTAATTTTAATCCAAATTTGAAATGGTAATTTAACTTAATTGTTAAAGTAAATTTACCATTTTCCAAAATAAACTAAATTCCCCATTTAGTTTCTTCTTTATTCCAAACTATAATTAAATTTATTTTTCTCAATATTTTTCTCATCTATGTCAAATATTTTTCTCAATATCTAAACCATATAAATTTAATTAAAATTAATATTCAATAATTGATTTAATTCATTTGATTTTTACAGAAGTTAAATCAATCTTAACTATTTCCAAATTAATTATCTTATTATCCAATTATTTTCTAAAATCTGAAATTTGTATAGTCATTTATCATAATCATCTTTATTCAACAAATTTAATTCTTCTTTATTCCAGATTATTATTAAATATATTCTACTTAATATATCTTATCGCACATATTAAGTAGATTATATTTAATATAACTATTCCAATATATTTCTAAATTTCCTTTAACACCATTTGATATTGTATATTATTCAATTATTATTTTATTTCTATTTACCTCTATTTGTCTTGTTGTAACTGAAACTTTAAGTGTATAACATTTATTATAACCACTCAAATTTTTATTTATAAAATCCTTTTACATTATACATTATCCAATTAAGTAGTTAATTTCTGAATGATTTAGGTAAGTTATATTGGCATGCAATTTATACAAGTAAAATTTTCCAACTATATTATTCAAGTTTAAATATTCATTCCAAATTTGACTTTATTTTATCATTAGAATCACCTTTTAACATAAATTTATGAATTAAATTTCCTATTAACTTCAAACCCTTTAGAGATAAATAAATACATACATATAGCATATGTCAAATCAATTTAAATCATATATCTATATATATTATAAATTAAGTCATATTTTAGAAATTCAAATTAATTAAATTTTTGAAGCAGAACTACATCGTGGTCTCTTTACTTCGATACTCGAAAATGAATGTCGATGATGTTGTACTCATCCCCGAAATTATTTTCTAGCGACAAAGAGAAGAGCACTGATTTTTAAAACTTTAAAATTCTTTGGAAACAAATTTATATTCGAAAATAATTTAAATAATAATATATCCTTTTAAGACTTTAAACACAAGGTTTGAAACTATCGAAATTGAATTCTTAAATTCTTATTTTAAATTCATTTCTGTTTCCAAATAAATTTATAACCATGTTTATATTCAATTATTTATATAAGACAAAACCAATGGTTTACAAAACAATAAATAAAACCAAACACTATTATCTCTAAACAACTAGTTAAATTTTGAAAATTATACTTATATATATAATATTAGATTTTTCCCAAATAGGAATAAATTTTCAAACAAGGATAGAGATTCAAATTTTGAAGGACTCAAATTAAATAGAATTTTGATTTAAAGATAAGTTGGAATCAGAAGATCCGATGGTTAAATAACAGAATAAGAAACCAGATAAGTTTATATAAATCGCGGGCAACCTTAAACTGGTCAACCGTGACTTAAAGAGTCAGATCGATGTGAATTTTCTGGGGTAAATCAACATTCGATCTGAAGAGATAGAGTTCAGAATAACCTAAGATACTAGTATCTAAACCGAGGATAAATATAAATCTCCGGTGAATCAATGCTAGTTGTAAAGGAGTTTCACCGCTATATTAGAATATTGGCGAAACCGCCAATTCACTATAAAGATCATCCTAAGTGGAGTTATGGGATACTCCCGAATCGAAAGAAAAATAAATAGTGAGGGACACGAATGAACTTCGGAACCGCAAGGAACGTTCCAAAATTCAAAAAGGAAGAGATTCAAGCTAGAATGAAAGTGATTCTGTAAATCAAATTTACCATACATTCTAAGTTTTGCCTAGAGCCAAAGCTCTGATACCAGATGTAACGACCCGGTGTTTTCAACCATTCGCATCCGCACATGTCGGACTTGAATTGTTCAAAATACCGCGTTGTAAAAATAAATTTGGCAGAACTCAAAATATACAGTAAATAATTAATCACAGAATCACAGACACAGAATCAGAATACTCGCAGCGGAATAAAAAAATACTTAGTGGTTCATGAAGCCACTATAAATAGTCTCAACAAATACAAATTACAAAGTCTTCCATCCTAAATATAGTTTAAATCATCAAATAAAAATCCCAAAGTCTTGATTTCATAAATAAGATAGCGGACAGAAAGAAGCCAACAACTTGAAAGGATCTACAGAAGTCCTAGCTCCGGGATGATGACTGAACTGCAACTCAGGCTGACCCGAGCGTAACATAAAACATAAACACTCGAGTCAGGACATACATACTTATATAGTGTAAGCTAATTCAAGTGTACTGTAATATAGAGCAAGTAACTTAAAGGATGCTTGGGACCGCCCATCCTCTAAGGATCCGTTAAACTATTTACTATGTAGTATATTGCGCTATTATAATAGTGTCTAATTGTAAAATAAACTTACTTTTTAATAGCGTTAAGGGGTTACCCATATAGCCCTTAACACAAATAATGCCAATAGTCTATACAGTACCGTAATACCTCCTGATCGGGAAGCTACCAGAGGATACTCCATAGGTACGACACAAATAGAAACTCGTAGGAGGCTCGCTATGGTAGGTGACACGGCACAACTAGGCAATGCCAGGGTAGATATACCAATTGCTATCCGGACCGGTGGAAACGCGTAGCCGCAGTTACCGCCCACCTCGAACAACACTCCCAAATCAAAGGTGCGCACCAAAACAATCACAAGAGTAATAGAATGGAATACGAAGAAGTGCGTTCGATCAGAGGTGCTACCTCATTAATCCGAGAATCGCTCCTGTTTTAGCCACCTTATGCCAACTCACGGGAGTCGGGTCCACGTATTTACCTTAAAGAATCCGTCACCACCATCCTACTTCATTCTGGAATCTCCACCGCGTACACGGTTAGTCAAAGTGGTTTTCGGTATCGACAGAGAGTATGTCCATATCCGATCCCGGTCTCTTTGCCAACCAAACGTTATTATACCCCGTGGTTATAGTTTAAAAATGGTATTTTTACAAATCAAATATATTTCAAATACCTTCAATATCAAATTCTTGATTAAAACATTTCATTTGATAATATACCATTTCAACTTATTCAATTTAATTTGGAATTTATTGCTTTTAACAAACTTTAAAATCAATTTCTTCCTTTAAAACTATCCAAAGTCCATTTCTTAATTTTTATTAATTACATATTTAAATTCCAAAAATTTAATTTATTCCCAAAATAAATTTCTATAAATTTAAATAAATCAAATTTCAATTTCTGCAGCACCTATGAAATGCTACCTAAAGTTTATGGGTTAAACAGTCCAATTTTAAAAGACAGCATTTAAATGCTGTAATAGGTTATTAACTTATCAATTTAGTTTAAATTCCAAATACAACTTATTATCAATTATTTCTTAACTGAAATCTCATCTTAACAAAAATCCAGAATTTTTCCAAATAAGTTATATTTATTTATTTAAAATCTTAACTCATTCAAAAATCATTTTTAAATCTTTATAAAAATCCTTTAAATACATTAAACCACAATATTATAAACTTCCATTTAAAAATAATTTTAAAATATTTCAGAAAAATATTATAGGAACCACGGGTCTGTATAAAATTTTCTAGCCTAGGTCAAGTGATACGGATTTATATCATTTCAATCCGCAATTTTACAAACCCCGGGTTCTATCATTTCAAACCCGCAATCCCAAGTTAAAATTAAACAGTTAACTGAATAAATGCATAATAATCATCGTTTTAGGCCTATCATTTCAGCCTTAACGATTTAAATTTATAGGGAACTTGCAGTGATGATTTAAATCAGTAAATAAACATTTAACAATATAACTGCAGAAATATTACAACAGATAAATAACTGATGAGGTGTCAATTTAAATGGAGTTTAACATCCTACGTTATATTACAGACAGATAACAGTTAAATAATAATTTACACATACACTTGCGATAATTCACAGAAATATAGGCATGTTTGTCTGGTGAGAAAAACTCACCTGAAAGCTGTAGAAAATTTGATTCAAGCGAAAATGAAAATCCAGCGAAAAAGAAACGCACAGAGGGTAGCGATCAAATTTCCCCGGATGTCACGCCTAGATTCAAATCTATAACAAGATCCAAATACCGAATACGTGACTTTTAAAATTTATGGTCAAAGCAAATATTTGAAACAATTGGAACGAATATAGTCAAAGAAATTTGGCACGATACGCTCGACCACTACACCACCCTACTTGACGAACAACTCGGCCCAAAAATAAATTTTTTTTTCTCTACCATTTATATATATACTCTATTATTTAATTAAACAAAACGCACAACCACCACATTACTAAACTTCAACTGGAAGTATGCATAAGGTCACGGCCCAAGCCTATATCAACTAAGAATGCACGCTCACTGTAACCCAAAAGAAATGCAAATACTTCACTCCTTTATTTTTTTCCCTTCACGCAAAAACACACTGCCTATTTCCTACTAGATTTGCGTGTACACATGCAAAAGTTTTCACCCAGCCTATACTACGAACTAATGCATGGATAGTTCATTATTTGATCTGCACGTTACTTCCTTCCTCTATTTTTTTTTTTTTTTTTATTTATTTATTTATTTATTTATTTTTTTATTTTTTATTTGCCTTCATGCCTTTGCAAAACACGTTCATGCACTCAGTTCCTCTTCCTCCTTGAAATATGTATTCAGGCCTACGCATGCTCTCTCCTTGAAATAAAGACATGGTTGTTCATAACCAAGATTCAAAGGCTACTTAGATTAAAGAATGAATTGCCCTTGTAACAGCGATGAAGGTGTAAAATGTTATACTGGATAAAATGTCTTCAGCGAGTGCAATATGAAAAAAAAAAAATCGGTGCTACATATATGTAGCAGAAGACATGTGAAAATGGTCGCTTGAAAAAAAGTGAAAAATAAATAGTACTATTTTTTTTCAATGAACATTGTTGACTTTCTATTTTGTTTAACCCAAAACTAAGTATGATATATACAATGAATAACCCATTTTTCCGTAGTGATAGTACGTGTAAACTTTAAGCTAGCATTAAATTAAATCTGGGTCAACTACACCATCTCTTTGCACACACATATTAGATTTCTACAGATGCGATGACTCATAAATTTCCAAAGTTTGTCAACTAGATCGGGTGAAGTAGATGGGTTGGAGTGGCCGAGCATATCAAATGAGAATCACAGAATAGAAGAGAAACAAAAGAAAAGGAAACAGAGAGAAGTTATGATGCCATACCTGGAGCAAGCAACAAGCGAAGAAGGCTATGGCAAAACTGAGATTTGTGGAGAAAAAAATATGCGTACAAGGCTTTATATAATCAGTGAGATTATGCAAAGATGGTAAGTGTAAATCACAAGGCAGGAAATAAATGAGATCAAGGACTAAATGGATACGAAGGTGTGATTGAAAATAAACAGAGAGGCATGCGAAATTAAAGGTGAAGAGGCAAGCGAAAAATGGGTGATTACTTTCAAGTTCTCCATGTTTGAACGTTATCTTTTCTTTTGTACACACGGTTAAGGCTTGTGAAATCTAGCAAGATTTTTTTTTCTTGAACGTTGCGCGTGATTTAATTCCAGTTATACAAAAATTTGATTAAATGCATGCGTTGATTAAAGTGGATAATCAATAAGCAATTAAAATTTGCTTTGCACTGAATAGGCAACGAAATAATGTTTTACACAATTATGTTTGATCAGTTACTATATTTGTTGCAAGATTTCTTTTTGTTGAATGGATAAGACTGCGTGATTTTGTAGAGAAGAAATGGCAAGAGAGAAAAATTGATGTTGGGCAAAGGAGCAAATCAGATACGAAAAAAACGAGGCAAAAATAACAGAGGATATGCACGTTATTAAAAATGCCAGTTATACAAAATCCAGATTAAATGCATGCATTGATCTTTCTTTCTTTTAGATGAAAGGCCGAGAGAGATAAGATGGAAGATTATGTACGTGATTAATATTTCCAATATCTTATATGCAATAAATATAGCCTGCGTGATTAAAGGAAGAAACGGCAAGATATACATTTGTCCAATTCTAAATTTAAAAGCTGCGTGATTTAAAACTGCCAATTAATGAAAAGATTTGATTTTATATGCGTGATATTCATTGCCAGTTTATAAATTTTGATTTCAACATTTTTTTTCATTTAATAGTTGCGTGATTGTAGATTGAAGAAACGGCATTTGGAAGAACTGATATTAGGCAAGAGATTGATTTTAGGCAAAAGATATTTGGATGAAAAGGTATATACAAAAGTTTAAAACAAATTTTGACAGTTAAAACAAAAGTAACGTTTGTTATAAAAATCACTAACTGATATTTTAATCCATAAAGATATTTAAATATGATTTTTACTTTATATGCGTGATTATAGGAACGAAAAATTTTATCTTGCAAAATAAAGGCAGTGGAAACAGAGAGATATAAATAGGAATGTGAGAATTTGACAAGATAGGCAATGTTAAATTTGAATGCATGAGTTGATTTTAGGCAATAAATATATTAGTCCATTTAGGTTGCGTGAATAAATGAATACAGTGACATGCTCAAGAAACAAAAAGGTAAGAGGCAAATGCCAAAAATGTTAAAAGAATAAAATTTTGTGTCACGCGCAAAGGAAGGCAAAATTGATTTTCTTTCAAATGATATATGCGTGATTTAAGAAGAAATATATGGTATGTTTAAATCAAAAAATGGAAGAGTTGATTATTATCATTATATTTTAAAGAACAGTTACAAACAGATTTGAACGTTTCTTTTTTTTTAAATTCAGATTTGCGTGCTTTTTTTTTTCTTTGATGCCTGGATATGCACGTTATTCCTCTGGATTTGAGATAAGGCTTGCGAAAATATTAATTGCCAGTTATACAAAGCTTTGGATTCTATACTTTATATGCGTGATTAAAGCAAGCGTTGATTTTGTATACAGACCATTGATACAATATTTTAAATACATATGGATGTTGAAATATGATTTTTAAAATACGCCAAACTGACGTAATATAAAACACCCAAGATTTATATAAAAATAACGTTTTAAATTTTATACGTTTATTACGTTACTTGTACCATAAATTTTACGCGTCCTAAAAACGCGAAATCCAACAGTTCATTAATACACTAAATTCTTCAAAATTATTACTTAACAAACTTAATTGGTTTTCACATATTATATATATATACAAAATTCCTTTTATTAAAATTCAAATGGAGTTGTCTTTTAACAAATTTAACCGTTTCACACTTTAAATTTCCATATTTAGTATTTTAAGGAAATGATTTAAATCAAATTATATATGTATATAAATTGGGAAGTAAATTTTACTGGAAAGAGAAAAATAACGGATTAAAGTTCTATACGTTTTCTTATATATAATCTTATATATATATATATATATATATATATATATATATATATATATATATACGGTATTTATTCCCTAAATTTAGGTGCCCTTTTTAGGCGTAATTACCCAGTTCATTTATATACTAAAAAAATTAGAAATTCTGACCATGCCGAGACTCGAACTCGTGACCTGTCGTGAATAACCCAGATGTCTTAACCACCTAAGCTATTAATGTTTTCTTAATTAAAACTTGATTTGGCTAGAAATTAAGTTATTTACCATCTTCGACAAAACCCCAAATTTCCAAATTAAAGTTAATTCTTAACCATGTCAAAATTTCAGAGATCTTATTATTAAAAATTTGGTCAATTGTTTTTTTTTTATATTTTTAATCACTTTAAATAAACCCCAAAGTTTTTTTTTAAAAAAAAAAATACAAGTGAAAAATACTTGTAAAAAAAATTGGGCCGTTACAGTGAATTAGTTAGGCGTGAAAGAAAAGGGTAGATAAACCTAGGTAATAGTGGGCCGGGTGATAAATTAGCATGTGGATTTCATAATTTATTACAAATAACGTGTTCATTAGAATTATGTGAACCAGTGAATCTAGACTATGATAAACAAATTTCATGAGCTGGATTATGAAAATTCAAGTAATAGGTTCATTGGCATTATGAAATATAAATAACAATTTATTTAATATGTGAAGAGAACATCATCAAATATGTTTATTTCGTTAAATATATTTTACATAATTTGTATAAATTTTTTTATTATTTATTTATAATTTTAGATTCTTTAATACGACTATAATTTAATATGAGCATTGCATAAGTATTTTAAAAAAAGCAACCCGAATTCGCAAACCGGAATTAAAACGGAATTTCCGAAATAACTGAAACGGGACCCAAATTTTGAAAATTTTCAATGACTGGAACGAAAACGGAAAATGGAATTTTGATCCTTGGTAACAACTATGTTTATGTTATTCATGTTTCCTGTACATTTTGTGATTTGCAATAATTTTGATTACTTATGGTTTGCAAATTCTACTCTGATTATTTATAATTTGATTAATTAGTTCGAAGAGTGAAACAATTTTGAAATAATACAAAATATATATGGTTTAGGTCATATATAAAAAGGTAAAAAATAGAAGGTAAGAAATAAACTTTTTTTAGACTTTTTATAAAATTAGGGTAGGTAATATGACCGAAGGTTTATATAGAATTGTGTTTTAAAAAGAACTTGTGTACAATGTAAGTTGATATTATTATAATTTACTTTAATTTTTTGTTCAAAAAAAAAAACCTTTATAGACAGTTGGAATAGGATACCCCTTTTTTTAGTTCGACCATGAAGTTCCAAGAATAGGCTTGCTAATGAGATCGCAAGTAGGAATCCTGCTAATGCGAAAGATTAAACATTTATTTCCATTTGAAAATTCTGATTTATAAACGAGCTCACAAGTTCGAATCTCAATACCAATGAAGCCATTTATATTATTTTTTAGATATACTTTTCGGTTTATATTTATTAAAAAATATACAAAATTAAAATTTAGCGATTTATGATCATATTTTATTTTTATTCATATATATTTCTATATGCACGAGCAACACAGTTACTGCAAATCTTGTAATATAATAAAAGTAAATTGTAAAAACATTAAATTACATCTGAAACGTACGATTTTCTATATATACTTTTTAAAAATTGATTTGAGTTTTCGTAATGTTAGAGGTGGTGTTTGTACATTGTGTATTGTACATGCTAGTAGCCTTTCAATGAGAATGGTTTCAGGAAATACACTTCCATTTCAGTATAACATATATAATCCTTATAATCCTGCTCGATTTATCCCAATTTAATTTACGTCCCAATTCCGTAAATTCTTTCAACACTTTAAAAATAAAACCACAAGTATATATAAATACACATACATATTTTTAATTTAAAACAGTAAATGTATGTGGATAGGATTTTGGAAAAGGGAACAGGGGTTTTGAAATGTTTGAAAAATTTATAAAAAGTCGGATTTTTTGAAATCTATAATTTATTTTTATAAGTGTATATGAGTTTCAATAAGGGAAAATTTATTAAGTTTAAAATGGAACATAACCAAAATTTGATTTAAACCAGAATTCAAATCCCAAAAATTTTGGAAAATGCTTTTAAATAAATTTGAACAAAAAAGTTTGAGAATTTTATATCTTAGAAATTTTTGAAGTGTTTTCCAAAGCGTTTGAAGGAAATAATGGAGTATTATTTTGGAAAATAAAGAAGCACTGAACTCACTCCAGTCGCTTATAGTGAAGCATGCATATTAATATTGCTTCTTTCAGTTTATAATCTAGCTGAAACTTATAGTTAATTGTGCGTATTAATTTTGCTTCCTTTTAGTTTATAATCTAACTAAATAATTTACAGAGCAAGTCGAGCAATGTGCAGGAACCTGTAGAAGAAAAGAATACTAATGACAATTCCCATGAAGCTGTTAACTTCGTATCGAGTGATTGGTTTTCCACTTGGTTCAGCGAAAGCTATGCACTTGCCAAAAATTGTCGCTACTTCCTCATAAACAACTCCTCTTTAAAGAAGCAACAAATTTCATCAGAAAATGTCAAAATTTGATCCAAATGAGCATGCACCTTTAATTTAAGAATTGATGACTCCAAAAATATATCAAAGTTTCATTCATCTAGCTAATGTGGTTTCAACACCATAGTCGATGTTTGCTCGACAAGTCAGGAACATAAATTTGGTCTGTTATTTATCTCATGTTGCAAGCAAGTTAGGGAGCAACCAATATGCCTTCACCTTGGTATTAAAAGCCGCCTTATATTCTATTTTCTCACATTTTTCGTAAACATAAATGTACCTCATGCACAATTCTTGTTATTATTTCAGATTATAATACAATGAGTTACAGATGTGGTTCTGCTATATCATCTACTTGGGGATTAACATCTTAGAAATGTAGGCGGCTTCACGTGAATTTGCAAAAGAAGATATTATAGTAGATGAGGTTAAAAAGAAAGCACATGAATTCGGCAATGATAGGTATTATCCTTATTGTGATATCAAATTTGAAGCAGCTTCTGAGTTCGAAGAACATGCTCAGAGTCATGCACATCTACTTATAATTGAATTATCTTCATCTTCAAGAGTATCCGAAAGTCATCTAGCCTGTGTAAATGTTGCCTCGGTTTTAATGAGGCAATCACCCTCAGTTTTAACTAAGGATGTCATCCTTATTTAACACTAAGCCTCGGTTAATACCGAGGTAAATGTTTTTTCTACAAAAGCAGGTAATATAATTGCTAATTGAACTTCGATTTGTAACTTGAAAAGTATACTAGATTTTGTCATTCTATTGTAAAATCACATAGGCATTGCAAGTGTTTTGGGTAGATATAAAGAAATTGGCAAGTTGAAACACCTACAAGAAGCTGAAAAAAACCATATATGCCTTGGCTATTTGGGGAATTTCTCTAGCCAGGTAAATGCAATGGGTACTTGTATTTTCCTTAGTAGAAATTTACTCTTATCATACTAAATATGTACTTAAATAATTGCACACAAAATATACAAGCTTATATTTAATATGGGAAAGCATTCAGGTGACACTCTCTCTTTTACTTTAGGATCAAAATTTATTTTGATTGCTTACCTCAAACACTCTTTACGTTGAATTTTGATTGTTTTAGGAAAGGTCTAAATTGGATTTAGATTGGCACAAAATTTTATTTTTTCAACAAATGAGTGGTATTTGGCGGGCATCAAAATATAGATTAGTTCGGCAACTGGTACAAGCAAAGTCTATGGAGGAAAGGCTTCAGTTGGAACCACCTAACATCAAATGTATGAACGAGTGGAAGAAATTTATAAAGTTGAAAACAAGTTCAGAATTTAAGCTATTTTTTATAAACAACGCTCATTTATGTATCATACCGAAGGGTTAATATTACATTAAATATATGGATAATATTTTAAAATCTCTTATTTTAGGCTTTGAGCGAAAAGAACAAAGCTATTAGACAGAAGCAGTTGTCACACACATGCAATCGTAAAGGAATGGCTCGACTGGCTAAAGATTTGGGAAGAAAAGATTTGATGTAATATCTATGTACTTTTTAACTAATTAACAAACAAAACATTTTTTATCCTCCTTGAACACAAAACAAACAGAAAGAATTTGAACTTGCTTAGTGAGTGACACAGTTGGGGAGTTATTTCACAGTTTGAGCAGTATTGCAGATTTTCAAGGTCATTTATGGCGATGTTTTCGCATCAAATCATAATAACCAGAGTTGAAGAAAATGGTATGTCGCTTTGGGAAATATTGGTGCATCGAATTAGTGGAATTCTTTTACATGATCAGGTATAGATTATGCAATCAACATATACGATTATTTATATATTAATTTGTGTACATTTCGAATTCAAACCTTGAATGATTTTTTTCTCTAACTTGAAAAATCCAACTAAACCATTAAGTTGAAAACTCCTAGTTCTATTTACAAGTAGCTTATCTAGTTGGAATTTATGATACTGTATATCAGAATGTACAAAACTATGGAAGTTTAATTGATTGCTCAATTAATTTAATTAATTAATTAAGGAAGCTATATTAATAGATTTGTAACATCCCGTATCTGAAGGCTAAAAGCTCAGCGCTATGGATGTTGCAGTTATCCACAGTATTAACTTCTGGTGACGAAATACGGCAGTGTTAAGGGTATCCATAATATCAGAAGCACTTGAATATAGACAAAATCATGAATTTCAAAATCAATAATTTTAGTGATTATATTTCAAATAAATCATATCCAAGTTAAAAAAATCTCTAACGTAATCTCAAGCATTGATCAAATATAATTTACCACAATACGCCAAGAGCGACATATGAAGATGCCCCCTTAGATGATCAAAGCAATATAGACATAACTATCTTAATACACAGCGGAAACAATTTTAAAACAGAATCCCTAATTTGCTATCCGTCAGCCACCTACTCGTTTTCGGATGCTTTATTCTTCAAAATCTGTTAAAACCTGAAAACTTAAAACTTCAGCCTACTCAAATCAAATTTTGAGCACCCGAGAGTTTAAGGGGAAATAAAAACTTCGAGTCGGACTTAAAGCCTGGTATGAATAATTTCTGTTACATCTCAGTTTATTGATAACTAGTGAGACCACACCGCTTAGTTGGACGGGTTTCCCCTCACTAATATCTCTTTTTAAAACATATATTTTGCAATTCCTTTCCTGCAACCAAACGGGTTAACCAATTGATTATAATAACAATATAGCAATACATTATGCTAAACAGGAAATAAAACAGACCATCGGTCTAAAATTTGAATTAACTGTTCTAAATTCGAAGATATCTACTCTTTTATGGACTATGTTCTAAACTGATTATACCAAAATAGCAATTTCTTTTATGCTAGATAACGAGCTATCTGCCCAAAACAGGTAAAAAGGGTGGACTAACGATCCTTAAAAATTTAGCAAGGTCCGTTATGCTAATAAATGAACCATTTGTTCATGTCAGAGCTGATTGCTCTTTCTGGACTAATTGTCCTTTGGGCTGACTGCCCTCAAAATGGACTGACTGTCCGAACTTAAAATGAGCTGACTTCCCGAATTTTTCTTTTGGGTTACAACCCTTCAAAATATTTGAGCTAACTGCTCTACACAATATCTGATCTAACAGCTCTTCAAAATTTTTCTTGAAAACCTTTTCAAAATGATTTAGTCCGTCAAACCATATATATACAGGGAAAATATCTTTAGCTTTACTCGAAACTATTTTTTCCATGTTGTATATACTTTACTCAAAATAATGTTGATGATGTTCAATAAGGTTGTCTATCCTTTAAAATAAGTTAAAGTCCTTTATAACTTAAAACAACTTAGGCTATCTGCCTAATTCTTATATTCGAAATCTTTGTTTAAAACCTTCAAACAACCTTTCGAAAACATAGATAGTAACTCCTTCAAAATCATTCATAGAACCCTTCGAAAGTATTGAAGATAACTTCTTCATATCCTTTAATAAACCTTTCGAAATCATTAAAGGTAACTCCTTCTAAACCTTTTAAAAGCTCTTTTCATAATCTTTAAAACATGTTGCACCTGCCTTTAAATCCTTTAAACCTTAGCCTTTCGAAAACATAGATAAACTACACCCTTTAGAATCATTGTACCTCAAAACCTTTCGAAGATATTTAGTTCAATTTAAAACAGGTGGAAAACCTTTCAAAACCAATTAAAGTTAACTACTTTGAAACCTTTAAAATGTTTCGACCTAAAACATTTAGATTATGCAAAGGAATCAGAAAAACATTGGAGTCAAAAGCAACTGCTTCGAAACCTTCATAAAAGCTTTCAAAATCAAACCTTTTGAAATCAAAATATTTCAAAATCGATCCTTTAGAAATCTATTGAGAGAGGGGAAAGTTTTTAGAAAACAAAAGATAACATTTGACTCAATCTATGTCGAAAGCTTTGGAAGCGGCAAATATGCTTCTGACCTGGCAAAGAGCTATACCTTTTGATTTTGCCGAAAGGTTTCAATTAAAACAAGAAAGCAAACTAATCAAAACCTTTTCCTTTTAAACCTTTTGACAATTTTGAAAGCTCTTTGTCATAAGCCAGCAGGTGTATTTTTTCTTTAAAACCAAAACAAAACTTCATCTCTTCCTAAAGATACAGCCCTTCGTCCCCAACCATTTGACTTCTTTCAATTCACTACGTACTAGTTTTCTGATACCATGTGCACTGATATTTAATCTAACGGGAAGGTTTGATTCCCTCCTACCTTATTGGAAGGTCTGGAATGACGGTGGAAGCTCTTGCCGAAAGAGTTGAAACAATGAAAATACTGTTTGAAATAGTTCTTTTGTACTCCACCTACCCTGTTCCTCTAAATTTGATTGGTTGCCAGAATTTTATATTCAAAAGTACTTCCAACATACTTATTTGGAAATTTGAATAATTTTAAAAAATCCCATTTCTCCTTTATAATTATATAAGACATTTAAGTCTCATACCTTAAATAATTTAATATAATCATCAAAACACTTTGAAAAATTCTAAAAAAATTCCAAAGGGTAAATTAATATGTTCTCTTCAACATATAAAAATTTCAGATCCAAATAATAATTATTTTACCCATAAATAATTTTATAATCCAAATTAACCTTTTCTTTTTTAGAAAATTATAACAAATCCACGAAAATTCTGAAAATTGAAACTCATCTCTAAAATAAATTTTTAGATCATCATAAAAATTCACAAGAATAATGGATGTCATTAAATAGGGTTTTCATCTTAAAACATGTCATAAAATCTATATGAACATAAAAAAATCATCAACATGTATATATAACCATTTATCATTCGAAAACATGGCAAACATTTGAGAAATCATTCGAAATTAATCTTAAAACAGAAACCATAAAATTTTAGAAATGTAAACATTATTCATCTTTTCTTTAATGATTAAGGAGCTTGAGATTTGAACGAGTTTGATTTGAATTCGCTTTCCTTAATATTTTCTTTTGTTTCCTCTTCTTCTTCCTTCGTTAATGGTGGCCGGCCAAGCTTTTAATTTTTGAAAATGAAAATGAACATGTGTTTGGAATACACTGAAAGTGTGTTATGGATCGTATAATATGGATAAATGCTAATACAGAGTGTAGTGATGATAGCTATAAAATATTGTGGAATATAAAAGCAGTAAAGTAAAATGACACCAGGAATTTTTATACTGGTTTGAAGCACCATCCTGCGTCCAGTCCCAGACTCCTTCTGGAATTTCACTAAAACAACAACCCTCACTTAACCCGGAGAAATAGGTACAAAAACACCTGAGCAGCCGAACAGGATTTTCGCCTCAGCAGCCGAAGATGACTTTCTGCCCGAGCAACTGAACATGACTTCTACTTGATACAGAAAAACTTTATTGACAAGTATGTTCTTGATAACAAAGACATGTCTTGAAGTACACCCTTCCTATAATCAAATCCACAAGTATTTTAAATGTATGTGAGAATAAGAAAGGAAGATATTGCCTAGAATCAAGGAATATGTAAGTAATTCAGAGATTCAAAGCAATTAGATATAGAATGTTATTAGAATGCAAGAATATGAGAGCACAAGATTAATAGAGAGTAGTTAGAATGATTTCGGTGATTGTAGAATGTTTGGAAACAAGTATATATAGAAAACAGAGAGTTTCTGCCATTGATGAAGAGTTCTGACGGAGAGAAGCAACTATTCATGTTCAGAAATCGATCGCAACCCTTCGCAGAAAAGACGTGTCTTTTGAAAATATGACAGTTAGATTCAGGTCAGTCGACTGGTCGAAAATGATCAGTCGACTGAAAAGTAAAATCATTTAAAAAATTCGTGCACATATGTGCATGTATGTGCAGCATATACAGAACCAGTTGCCTGGGCAAAAAGGCCAGTCGACTGGCTGTATGTTTGCAGCGCATACAAGCCATGTTTCAAAGAACCGAAATGTGTTTTGTGTTGTGTCTTCTTGAGGATAGATTTTAAAGAATTTTTAAGACTCAAAAAACAAATAAACATACATAGAAACGAGGAGTTCAATATCACTATTATTCTTGTCTCTCTTTTTGTCGCATGATGCCATATTTGAGTATTGTCTTGCATACGTGAGCATCGCCTTGTCATGAATCAAAACTATGTGATTTAACATACACGGCCTAAGGAAGACAATATAGGAATGGAATCTTTTCCATAATGCCCCTCCTCTAATTCATTTGACCCTTTATTAAGTTTATTAGTTTAGAAAGGCACGACTACCTTAATTAAATCAAATCTCAATGCCTTTATCAACACATTATTTTATTTAGTTTATCTAACTAAATCTTCTAAATAATATTATAAAAAATGTGGGGTGTTACAAAATTGGTACCCAATTCATGCTTCAAACTTTCTTGTGAATCTTTTAAGTCACAGAGAAGGAAATATCTATTTTATAAAAGTTTTACATGACATTTTTTTTAGTTAAGGAATAGAAAATAAATGTAAAATCAGATATGCTTATTTTATTTTCATAGACTTTTAAAGATACACTAAAAAATATTTCTCTAATATTAGATTTTTATTTAAGGTTTTGAAATTAAGACTAATTCTCAATTTAAGGCTTGTCTGTAATCTTTTGATCGCTTTGACTTAAATAAATTTAAGTTCGAACAAATTTAATTGTTCTGAATTTTCAGAAAGTACTACCAATGACCGAAGACATGTATAAAGAAAGGCTTTGAGCAGTTCAAGTTCTTAATGATGCATTTGGTACTTCTAGACATTAACTTTGAACTATATTGTCTTTTGTTATCATGAATATATATTGAATTTGGTAACTCATGTATTGAACTTATTTTTCGTTAGTTGATACTTTATTTTGTTATCATGAATATGCGTTACATTTGCTGATTATTATATTTTTTCGTTCATACATTGTTCAAATTGTTATCTATTTAAAGAAGATTCATTTTGATTGTTATTATTAAAATGTAATAGTTGGATGCATCAAATATATAGTAAAATAAAGCATAGCTCACAAAAAGCATTATAACTATATGACATAAGTGCTATAAAAAGATAATGCAACGTATGAGGTTATTGTAAAAGGATAGCAGCAATTAGACGTTGTTGTATCTACACATTTTATAGCGGTATATATATGTTGTAAGTGAATGTAGAATATACTATAAACATGTTCATATATGGCACGAAATAGGCGCTATAGAATAACTATTTTATACCGGCCATACTTTTTTATAAAGATTCTGTTATTTTCGTTAAGATTGAGATGTTTTATAGCGGTAATAGTGAGCTACCGTCTTTATGTAACATAGCGGCTACTTTATGCTATAAAATCATGCTCTTTTATAGCGGTTCCTTTTGTGTTATAAATGTGCAATTCTTTTTTATAACATGTAGATAAACAATGTTTATCAAACCGCTATAGTTGCGTTTAATAGCGGCTATATGCCGCTATGAAAGACTGTTTTTCTTGTAGTGGTTCCTTGTTAGCCAGCTAATTCTTACAAGCGATGATAAGAATGATCAATCTTTCTAAAAGGAATAAGTGGTGTCCATGAATGCAATGCGAATTATATACTATATATTATACTATATAGTTTTAAAAACCAAAATATAACAAGTACGCTCTCCTATGTATCGCTCGATCCATTCTAAGGCAATAGCCCTTTCCCTATCTCCAATGGATCCGAGTACCAACTTAGGTCGTCCTCATAATCTAAGCTCTGATATCAAATGTGACGACCATCCTACACCTTTGGTACCCTATATACCTATGTGATGCTCTATGGAGGAACCGACCGATGCAGGATGGTAGCCAAGAATATAAAGAAGAGAAAAATCCAAACACAGAACCTATAAAACATCTCATGCACATAGATAAAATATAATATAACAATATAGATGTAAAATAGGCGAGATGGTGATACAATAAAATGAACCGCAAATAAGAACATCAAAGTGCATTAGGTTTGTAGACTATACAAAACTGGAATAAAGAGTATATACATCATAAATCTCCATAATAAACTTTATAACCGTCTCTAATAATACAAGTACTGGCATAGCTCCACAATACTGCACATTGGAATATAAGCGATAGCAAACTCTAAGTATAGATATATGAAAGCCTAGCCTCCTGCTCATATTCCGTATAGCTCTATGCACTATCTAGACCTGCTATCCCTAATCAACTCATTCAAGATACCTATGATAATAAGAAGCAAAACATAAGACCTGGATCAGACAACAGTCTGGTGTGAGTGATATATCATCTCAAAATACTATAAAACTCGTATATAGTAAATAAGTTATATTGTATGAACAACCATACCTGACCTGTCCCTGCATCCAAAGAGATAGCACATGAACACAGCATATGCTAAAACTCTATCGCAATAGGAAAATATAGGGTATAGGGTATCACACAACACATCAAGTACACAGTAAACATATCATCCATCACATAGACTCGCATCTCTCGCTCAAGTGCTTCAAATGTACAATAACTCTTTTAGATGATCAACTCATTGCCCATGCAGATGGCAAAGGACTAGACAAACGTAGACATCCAAACACATGGGTACATGTAGACTACCCTGGGTAAACGTAGACTACATTGTCCCAACAATGAGAATCACAACCATAGAGTTATCCATCTATCCCTTAGCACACATACCGACAGTAAAATTATCCCATAGATGCTCAACTTTTGCCTATGCAGATGGCTAAGGACTGGACACATGCAGACATCCAATCACCCTGGGTACACGTAGACTACCATATCCTACTCATAAGGATCATAATCTCATGTTCTACTCTACGAGCTACCACCAGAACTCATCCTTTTGGTCCACTACCAGATGCCATAGTCATTCGTCATGTCGATTCGTCGAAGTCATCGTACTTCGTTGATTGCCATCCCAAATTCATCTTGAGCCATCGCGGGGTCATCCACCCTTACCTCGAGCCAACTCCCTTTACTACCAAGCAACCCGAGTCTTGCTCTGAAGTCCATAGCTATACTTTATGATCTACCCTTGTTGGTCCAATTCCTGACCGAGCCAAGCTAGGCTCGAGCCAAATCTCCCCTATCGAACCGACTTTTGTGCTCAATCCCCCGAACGCCACCATCATCGAACGTGCTTCACCTCCTGGCCACCAACCATGTCCCTTTGCCCGGCCACCGCCACTTAGTCGCCAATGAAGTTCCACGACTCGGCCACTGACCAGGTTTTGCCACTTGGTTACTGAGCCGTACATCCATGTTCGATTGCCGACCACGTTTCACCACTCAGCCACCGACCATCACCAACCGACCAACCTCACCCGACCGGCTACCAAGCCACCACAACCGACCCAAAACCCCATTACTCACTTAGCCCTTCAAGTCGCACCAATTCCATCATTACAGTTAATACTGCGACCCTCATGCATCATCTATGCAACGATATGATCCCAAACGCTCTTGCGCCAATCCGTCAAAGTCCATCTCTACAGATCCTACCTCTAGTTTGCTCCGATGAGCATTTTCAACTATACAAGCATATAAACGAACACCATACATGCACCAAATAATATTCAAACATGTAAATCATGTAATCAATTATGACAACAAGTGCACACGGTATACAGAATATAGCTTAACATCAATCAAGGCAATTGCATATCCAAATAACATGTCTAAAATGCCAAAAAAAACATTTATTCACGTAATACTGTAGGTTGGGTTCTAAAATAGCATTAAAACTTAATTTTGAGTTTAAAAATGGATCCAAAACATGTTAAAACTTGTAGATACAAATATAGTAAGTCGAGAGATGATAAATCACTCACCAAAACCCCCCAAAAATCTATGTTTTGCACCCAAACCAAGGTAGATCTGAAAATGAATGGCAAAGCTGTAATTTATCTTCTCAAAAATGTAGATTTAAAGATCTCTAATGACTCTACTTGCTAATCTATAATTTAGACTTGATTTTGAGGAAAAGATAGAAAGTTTTGGATGAAAAATGGGTTAATAGAGGCATAGATCTATGTGAGAAGGTATAAAAGTGTTTTGGGGATGATGGTTCAGCCATATAAGGTCTCCAAACACAAAATGGGTTACTGGGCTTGCCCCCACACTCACTAGTGACCCACTAAGCTACTCCAATAACTGTCAATCTTCAAACAGTCATATCTCCTAGTAAGAAAGTTCAAATCGCTATTATAGCCACTCTATGGAAATGGAAACCATCAGATCGTTCTTATAGAAGTCGTCTCGGACGCTAATTTGGCTCCTATCAAAAATTATACCCAATATAAGTTTTCAGGAGTAAAATCGTCAGGAAAAATTATAAAGATAGAAAATGCCACTAAAAGGCATTTCCCAAAGTTAAAGGGTTCCGACCTCATACAAAATTAAAAATAATATTTTACGGTTCTCCGATACGTAAAATATGGGTCATTACACCCCTACTCTTCTCTATTCCTTGCCTAAGTTTTCTATACCTCTATTTTCTTCTTTTCCTCAAAGATTTTCCTCAACTCGTTAGATTTTTTCACTCCTTTGTTTATCATCGTTGGAGTTGCTTACCATAGCAGAAAGACTAGTAGTGGCTTGAGTCAATCTCCTATGTACTGAGTTTTGGATGTATCTCCTTATGTTGCAGAGAAGGTGAAATTTTCATAGTCGAGCATTTGTGAGGAGGTAAGAAGTTTTTCTCAGATCCAGATTGATCCCCTTTGTGAATGCTAATGAGTTTGCAAGATCTTCGGTTAGGGCTCATTCTGGGAGATCTGATAAAGAAATAAAAAGAATGTCAGACACTTGGGTAAAGAAAGCTCAAGTGCAAGGAAGGCATTGAATGAAGAAACTTACGTCCAGATAATTAGAGATGGTTAAAGCCCTTAGGGTATCGAACAAAGAAATATTCACTCTTGAAGTAGCTTCACTTATTGTAGAGCCATTAAACAACCTTGCAACAGTTGAAAATCTCAACTATCAATAGTAAATGGGTTCCTCTTCTCATTTTGAAGTTGAAAAGATAAGTAAGCATTTCGAAGGATGGTAGAAAACTAGGTGCACCATGAATATATAACATAGAGAGAACCTAGTAAGGTATAGCTATTTAGATGAACTTGTGTTGAAGCTAGCCAGAGCTTTTAAATACAGAATTTGAGAAATTCATTAAAAGGGGCACTTCTTCCGAGAGGCACATATATTTGTTGCATGATGTGTAGGCTACTGATGGGAGATGAGCCCTTTGATGAGGTTCAGGTAGAAGGACCTCATCTTCGAGGATCTCGTGTTTGATGCAGATAGCATTGAGTTCTTTGGTGATCAGTTTGGAAGGTGTTTAATCTAGAAGGTTACCTAAGACCATAAGGACAGGCTGATCCTACCTCGAAGGGGTAGGACCCCAAGGCTGAACTGCAGGGACAACTTGAAGTTCTTACATAATTTAACGCCTTACTCCTGGTAGATTTGACGTAGAAACCTAGGTAGTGAAAAAACATGCCTTTGGAGGTGTAGAAGGGCTCATTCCAGTTCGAAGATGGGAAGATTGTCTCGAGTTGGTCATTTAAAAATGAAAATCTTGATGATGAACATGGCCAGGTATGTTTTATTTTGATGTTCTACTTTGATTAAAGCTCTTGTAACCAATATACAGAGTCCAAAGGATGTCGATGTGTACTAAGAAATCAGATGTTGGGCATTGACCGGGGCAGTGCAAAATGTCAATCTGTGCGATGTGTGTCCTGTGTCCATGGCATGGTGTAGCGAACACTCTTTGTGGATAGCCTTTTTGTGTTGGAAAATGAGCTCCCTTGCACTATAGAACCATATATTGGATGTTATCCATTATCGTAGAAGATATGATAATGAAATCATTGTCCATAGTGACATAGAGCTTTGTCGTAGGATCACAAGAATGTGATGCTTGACTTAGAGTGTCAGTTAATAATTATGTGAAATGCCAGGGTATGCTCGATGTTACTGTTTCTCAAAACATTCCTATTGGGATTGAGTTTCTACCTTATTTTCAATCGAAGCCCAACGAAAACTGATCACTTCCTCTCCCACATGCAAAAACATGTCAAAGCCAATATCAACTTCAAAGAAATCTGAAGCTAACCTTAGGGAACTTGGGGTTAAAACAAAGGAAACTCGGAGTCAAAACTAAGGGTACTTGGAGCAGGTTCCAAAGAGTGTGAAATTTTTCTTAGGGTTTAATAAGTAAATCAACAGTGGCGAAGGGAAGATGTGATGTTGGAATTGCGCATGAGTAACGGCGATGTCAACGACAATGGAAACAACATCGGCACCAAAGCGGTAGTGACAACGGTGGCACTAATGATGAATTCGAACCCTACCTTAGCCGAAGAAGATATTTTGTGGCTTTCGAGTTAAAAAGGTCGATGCCGAGTTGTTAAGGTGGCCTAGGTTACAACAACATCGAAAATGAGACGATGATGGTAGAGTTGATGACGACGTTGAAGGTTGTAAGGAGGCAGCGGTTGGAAATTGCAATAGCAATGAAACTAGGAAGCTGGAATATGGGGATGTGGGCTTAAAAAATTCTAAGTACCAATTTTATACCCAATCATAAATAACATCGACGCCGACTTATTTTAAATGACATGTTGTATAAAAAAAGAGAAAAAGAAGAAAGGAGGTCTACCTGATCGAGGTGCGACACAGCTTCCAAAGAATCGAAGGCTCCAAACTTATTGCAGAAAAGACATGGTTCAGCTACTATTTGAAGCAATGAATGTGCACTCTTGGAATAAACATGATCCTTCAATATGACTATTAGTCGATTGATGACACTTTAGTTAGTGTCTAATCGTCTGTCTCGATCCAAAGCATGCTTTGTTTTTCAAGGAAGCATAATTTAGGGAGTAAGCGTTATCCATTATTTGAACCAAGCGACTTCTTAATGAATCTGGGCTTCAAGCTGATGAAAAAATGGATCAAGAAGCTCAATAGACTATAGGAATGATGAAAAGAAAAAGCGCATGAAGTTTGCTTAGATTTTGCATATGCCAAGTCATATCGGTACCGACATGATCAGTCACATCGGTACTGAGATGATTTTTGATATGGGGCCCACTTTTGAGTAATAGGTAAAGATGTAGTGTATTTGGCATAAAAAGACTAAACGAGTGTATAAAAAATAATGTCGGTACTGACATGATTTGTAGAAGCAGTTTTCACAACGAAGCTTGAAAACTTGAAGATTTGGGCAAATATAAGGAGAACTCGAAGATATGAATTGCAAAATCATGTCGGCGCTGACATATGATCATGAAGATACTGACAGGATTTAAATTATGGGTTTTACTCATTCTTCCTACCAATAGGGTGGATACTAATCTCTTACTTGGTCTTTCACGAGCTAATGACCATGGTGGATGAATTCACCTGTAAATACCCATCCTAGACTAAATAAAGAAGGTTCTTTTCTCTCCTTTAACTTTATTTTGCTACAAAGTAATGTTTAATTCTAGTTTACATAGATTTCTAGATCTAATACATTGTAATCCGATTGTGATCATGCAAAATCTTCTGAAATAAAATTAAAGTGGATACAGAGAGCGATTTAAGGCCAAATCGTTGTAAAATTCAGTGTTTTCAAGCTTTATTTTTCATTTTTAGATTTATTATTCTTATTGGCGATTGATGTAGGGTCTTGCATCATTTTTTGACCCAACAAACCCATATTTTTATTTTTGACGATTTTTTTCTTTTTTATGGAATATTAAATCCGACATGTTTCTATTGCCAATACTATTTTTCTAATTCTTTTGAAAAATTAGTGATATTTGCAGATTTTTCTGTTTTGCAAATATTTGTAGTCAAGGAACTCTTATGAAAATATATATTAAAACTTAAAATAGATTTTTTTCAGAACTTGTTAAGGAGGAACAGTTGTGTATTTTGAAATTTAAAGAGGAAATTTACAAAATTTCCTAAAATTACTACACATCAATACTATCCTTAATGCCACTTAATTGAGTATTAAAATTTATTGTGTGGAAACACTTCAGAAACGCAGTTTGGTTGATTATGCATAACTGAGTGAAGAAATAGGAAGATGGTTTTGCATAATCGAATGATGTCTATACATTTCTCTAAACCCTAATTACCTGTAACAACCCAGAATTTTGAACAATTTAATTTGTGAATATTTAATTTATTTTAAATATTTAAATGATGATTTGACTTGAATTTCAAATTATCAGAATAAATTGGCGATTAAATATTTGAATTTAATCTATTTAAAGTTGAATAGAATTTGAATTTAACTTTGGAGTTTGAAATTGAATATTGAATTGGTATTTAAAATTTGAACGAATGAGTAGGAATAATAATTTGGATTTTTGAGAATTATTATTTATGTAAATTTATAAATCGATGTTTAGTTATAAGTAACAATTTTCTTTAGCTTAAATTAAAAAAGGAATAAAATTTTAATCAATATAAAATAAATTGAGAAACACGTTAATATAAATTTATGTTTGATAAATGAACTGCAAAACGTTTATATGTTTATTTAAGAAAATAATTTACAAAACAAATTGAATTTAAAAGGGAAAAAAATATAAAAATAAACATAAAATAAATAAAAAAATAAAAAAATAAATAAAATAATAAGACATGTTTCCTCCCCTAAATCAACGCCATTATTTATGCCCAAATTCGTGCCTTCAAACACGCCTTTTTCCATGCAAATTCACGTTCTCCTCTGCATAATACACGAACCCCTTTCCTCCATCACTTCAGAAATCAAACGAAAAAAAAAAGAAACGAAAGAAATAAAAATGGCGGCCTCCTCTTCGTCGTTTATCAATTAGGGCTCGTTCAAATCAAAGGCGCCGGCTTCAAATAGTTCGATCGATCGACACCTTCTTCGCCTCGCTCGCGACCGCGCCAGGCAAAGGTGAGTGATCCCCTCACTCACATCTAATTTCATCCTTCAGTCATTCGAGTATCTTTTTAGATGTTGATGATTTTTATCTATCCTGGTTCGTCTTCTTGTTTTACAAGGCTGTGATGATTTTTTGCTGTGATAATTTTGTTTATATAGGGTTTGAATCCCTGTTTTCTCGTTTGTATAAAAATTGGGCTTCGGCCATTTGATTTTGTTTTAATTTAACATTGCTTCGATTTTGGCTTTGCTGGCCACCACGATGTCGACTTATGACTCGTTCAACTTCGACTTCGATTTTGAAATAGTATTTTGACTTCGCCAATTTTTATTTTTCGTGAATTGCTGGCCTTGACTTGGAACTTCATTGACTAGTACAAGTGTTGTTGCTTGATCGTGTGCCATTGAGCCTTGCTCGAATTTGCCACTACCGTTTTGATTCTCTAAACTGCTGCTTTAAATTCTTTGGCATTCGATTTAATTCTAAATGGCCTTCGGCCATTTTGACTATTGAAACCCGCTGCTTGTTTATTTGGAAACTGCAGTTTGAAATCTCTGTTGGTCTTTACCGCTACTACATTGTGACTGTATGTTGTGTTGCTTCGAGTTTGAAATATCCTCTATCTGTACATTTGTATTATTGAACACTTGAGTTGTTCCACTGTGCACTGTTGTATGTTGTGCTATTGCTGCGTTTGTTTTTTTTAACTATGGCATTTGTTTTGATACAACTACTGTTAGTTGCATACATGTTGATGCCAATTGCCTCTGTTGTGTAGCTAGTCACTGTGTTGCACTATGCTATGCTGTGTCACTACTTCACTATCATTTTGTTGACATTAGTTGAACCAGCCGCATGTTTGGTTCTTATGAACCTAGTATGACACGAGCTTTGCCTCTATTTTCACTGTGCAGTTGTGTTCCCTTATCTTTGAGCTTTTGACAGTCATGTCTAATTTGAGAACAATTGTATTGTTTTGAAAGTGCTGTTGTTTTATATTTGGACTTCATTGATTTTCCATTTCGTATAAATTAATACTGGAATTGGTCATTTGTGTTTACTGCCATTGGTAACTTGAAATTTTTTTTTTTACAATAATTTGTTATCATCACACGAGACAGTCTGCATACCTGTCTCATATAGCAATTGGATTTGGTCGAGTTGCTTGGTTCACTGCAACCATATTATTATAGTATATTGCTTGAGTCTGGGTTCATTTTGAGCTTGAGATGCTTAGTTGAACTCTTGTCCACTGATTCACTGCATACATATATAAATACATATATGCTGAGTACTTCATGCTTTTGTTCTCGAGTCATCATGTAAGTTTGTTATTGCCCTGTGTCCTGTTATTTGCTAGGCCTGGCTGTGTTACCTTGCCTTTAGTGCACTGTCCAGTTCATTAAGTCGTTCACTTTTGCCTTCGTGAACATTGTAGTTGATTATGAATTTAAGTTTCATATCTACATCTATATATGCATTCATTCTTGCACTGTCCAGATTTATAGTTGCATATATTATCTTTTGTGCACTTGTCACTATAGTCTGGGTTCATTGATGACTTTCTTGCTTTGTTGCACTTGCTTTGCTCCTCTCTGATTATGGCTGGTCTGGTAATACGTTTGGCATCGTCACTGACTGTGTACAATGAGTTCAGACCCTTGCTTGTCTGCATTGCCTCATTTGAAATTTTGGGTTTATGATGGCACTGTGTTGTAGTTACTTTGTCACCTGTTATTAAAATATGCATATATGTACATGCATACATGTGTATGTTTGTGTACATATATGGCTGGACTTGTACCAAACTTGAATTATTTTTGTTGTGCATTTGTAGTTGAGTTTGGTTCAGTTGTAAGTGTTCAAACTTCATGTTGGGCTGCAGTGGCTCTTGTATAATTATCCTCATGCATTTAAGTGCACTTCGGTTTTATTATATATTCTAGTTAGTGGAGCCATCTGTACGTATAAGTGCAGCATATATATATATATATATATATATATATATATATATATATATATACGTGTGGATAAAAAAATGTAGGGATATATACCCCTGTATGTGTGTATGCATGCATAGTTGGATCTATACTGGTGTTCCATCTGCTGCATTGACTTGATATTATATATTCAATGTTGCAGATGTCCTTGATCACTTTGAAATTCATTTGTTGACTTGTAGTTTACATACTTGTTGACATCTCTGATTTTATTTTGGGGTTTGAATCACGACTTGATGGAGTTGCCGTCAGTACTGTTGGCACTGACTTCATCTTGTCTGCACTTTGATGGTCTGGTTGCCCTGTGCACATTTGTGTGTATACTTGAATCTGGGTTTGTTGCCTTGATCATTTTGACTTCAGATGTATAGTTGCATTCCACTTGAATTCGGTTGTGTTTAAATTTATGCTCGACAGTTTTAAGTGGTTTCATGTGGATCTTGTGGTGGCTGCGTTTTGATTGCAGATTCGCCCTTGTGTCCAAGTAATGACTGCAGTTTCATTTTTATGGAAATTTTGCACTTGTTGAAATGTGCAGTAATGAGTTGTATGGAAACTTGTTTTATTTCACAAGTTGTTGTGGCGAGGCAGCGCGCGAGTGCGTGCCCTACAGCCACGTAGTATCGACATTTTGAATCGATATTTGAACCTTCATTGATTTTGGTTCGTAGACTTTTTTGAGTACGTCATCACGATAGTGGCGAGGCAGTGCACGCAAGCGTGAACTGCAGCCACGGAGTTGACATTTTAAATGTGGCGAGGCCGTACGCGCGTGTGTGTACTGCAGCCCTACCAAATTTAACGTTTAAATTGATGTTTTCTTTGATGAAAATTGTTTTATGTTGCCAATTCAATATATTTTGAATCGATTTTGATGATTTTGTTGTTAATTGCCGTTTAGGAAAATTTTGATTGTTTTCTAAATGATCTTCATCAATAATCCCTTCATCTATCTCATTGATAATCTGAATCTGTTGAATTGTTGTTTAACACTGTTAAGTGTTATATTTACCGTTATCCGATTACTTGTTAAAGGATCGGATATGTAAATTTATATTGACTATCGTCTAATTGTTGTTTGATTATTATTGCTTCTATGCACTAATAACTGAGTTTGAATTAGACTGACCTGTGTATTATTTTCTTTTGAATATAATACTCGGGTCAGACCGAGTATTTTTACAGCTTGAAGATTTTCAGGCCGTGAAGTTAGAGAGAGGGGGGAAAGCACTCCACTAAAGTTTTTCTAGAAAAATTTTCTTGTACTTAATAGTAAATAAATTGTTCCGCTGTATAAAATATAATGTATTGTACAAACTCTGACATATGTATGTAAGAAAAATTCATTTATGAATAATATTATGATTATTCTGTGATTCTGTGGCTGTTTCTGTTTAAACTCTATAAACTGACTAACAATCCGTCATTTTGAACGTTTCGAGTTGGTTTAATTACCGACTAGAGGCGGTCAGAGCGGCGGGCCGTTACATTACCATTCGCAGTAGCATCTTCTAAGGTAGACAATTAATGGCAAACCATACTGGGAATAACAAGGTGAGTGAGACCTAATTTCATTTCATTGACCGAATTAGTGCATGTATTTAGGCTTTTGGTGACTATATTTCGTATGATTCATGATTTTGTTTTATGTCGTCATTAATTATAATGATTATTTATTGTAGGAGTCATTAATTGATTACTGTAAGATATTATGTAATTGTGATTTTAATGTTCAGTGGAGATAAAATCGTTTATTATCATGAATAGAGACGATAATTTTATATAGGACATAAATGGTTTCACATAACCAAGATAAGCTGTGGTCGAGAGAGTTTGTAAAACCGTCAGTTATACATTTAAATAATTTTTTATGTTTTCAGATCTCTGATGACAAAGTTTTGTAGGAAAAAAATCTATGAGAATTACTTGATATTATTTTATTTTATGTTGTTATTATAACAGGGATGAAAATTTTGATCGTAAAATTTTACGGGGAAAAAATAAACGGGAAAATATAATTTATTGTCATGAATAGGGATGAAAATTTTATATAGGACATTAACGGTTTTGCATAACCAGGATATGATGTGGTCGAGATGGTTTTCAAAACAGTACGTTATACACATTTGTATAATTTTTCTATTCTTAAATCTTTGATTGCAAATTTTTGTGGGAAAAAATCTATGAGAATTACATGATATCATTTTATTTATTGTTGCTATAATTTGTAATTTGTAGAGGATGTTGGACGTTCAAATTCAGTAATTTGTAGTAATGATTGCGGAGAGGAGTGGAATGAACGCGAAGAAGAGTTTCAAGGTAATAAGATAGAAGATGTCGCTGTTGAGAGAAATGTGTTTAACATATCTAGTAGAAATGATCAGGAAGTAGATAACAACGTGAAAATCAAAGTAGATCTAATGGATTATTTTACTATCGAGGAAGTAAGTTATTGTACAACATTATATTGACATAAATAAGAGAGCAAGTGATAATGTATTAAAATCATAGTGTAATTTGTATGTAGATTTTCTCTTCACGTGAAGATATGATTCATTGGTGCCAGTTGATGGGAAAGAAGTTGAAAACTATAATTATGACTACTTGATCTGATAAGCAGCTGTGCAAGAAGCGAAGAGTTCGGCTTGGATGCAAAAGATGTGGAAAATATCAAGAACTGAAAGCTACAAAAATCAATGAGAGACATATTAAAACATGTAACTTACTTCAAGTAGGAAATGTGATCGTCCATTTTATATTAAAGGTATACATAAAGGAGATACAGACAAAGAAGGTGATTTCTAGGGTATCGAATTGGTTAATGGTATTCATAATCATGAGTTACCAAACATTTTACTTGGTCATCCATATGCCAATCGATTAACTGTAGTGGAAAAAAATAGTGTTGGATATGTATATTTCAGGCATGAAACATAGAGATATTTTGATTAATGTGAAAAGGAATTTTCTTAAAAACACCTTAACAACTAGAACGGTCTACAATTTAAAGCAGAAGATAGGGGTTGTTGAGATGCAAGGCATATCCGCTGTGCAACATTTGTTCAAGTTGGTTGTCGAGTCTCATTACGTTTATTGGTTTAGAAGGGATATAATTGATGATTCTATTTTGGACCTTATATGGGCTCATCCAAAATCTACTATATTCTGCAAAAATTTCCCTTTGGTCTTAATTCTTGATTACACGTATAAGACAAATAAGTTTGGTTTACTGTTACTGCAGATGATATCGAGCACATCCACAAACAAAACATATATAGTTGCGCGGTGTTTCTTGTCACTTGAGAGGGAAAGCAATTACCATTGAGCGCTTACAAATTTGACGTACATATATACTCCAGATAAGTTGCCTAATGTTGTTATAATAGACAAAGGATGGGCTTTAATTAATGGAATGAATATAATATTTCCAGAAGCAACGATTGGACTTGCGAATGACATATGTCAAATAATGTCCTTACGAAGTAAATGAAATTTTTTGAGTTTGTAGAAATTGCTGAACTTTTTGTAGAGGATTGGACGTTTGTTGTGTGAATTGAATCTATTGAGGAGTTTAAAGAATGCCGAAAAACTTTTAATAACACGTGGAACGAATTACCCGGTGGTTTGAAATATATAACAGAACAATGGATCCTTACAAGGAATAATTCGTCCATGCATGGACTGATAAATCAAGACATCTTGTAATTAGAACTTCCAATAGAGCTGAATTGGCTCGTCCTATACTTAAACGATATCTTAATACTTATACGGTTTATTTTTTATGATTTAAAAAAAAGAATGATTTTTTGCTTCTACAGCATACTGAATTTAGTGGTAGCTTTGAAAAAAGTTTGGGCGAGGTTCGGAGCAACATCAGGATACCATTTTCAAATATTCAAATATAGAGTTTCATTGTTCGCTTTGGACATGAGATATGATGAGTTTATGAAAACAAGAAAGGAAGAATTTATTGTTTCTGCTTGTGATCATAAACTTCGAACAATTTATGGTTTACCTTGTGCATATGAGCTAATTAAAATTTATAGTGATTTTTTTTTCAATTCCACTTGATGTAATTCATGAACAGTGGAGAATACTTGATTATGTTACTCAAATTCAAGAGTCCATATAACTGGATCACCACCGAAACACAATGAATATGGGAAAAGATTAGAAAATGCAAACACAAGTGGGTTATGCTGTTACGGTTGAAGGAGATTGGGGTACCTTCAACTACCTCACTACTAGAGCCCAGGGCCGGCCCCAAGGCAAGACGAGCAAGACAGCCGCCTAGGACAACCGACCCGACGGAGGCAACGACGTGGTGGTGGTGATGGGTTCAGTCAATTATTTAGATAAAAATGTGTTATATAATAACAAAAATAACTGATAATGTGGTAAGGTGGTTAGGTTATTGTCATTTAAATCAAGCAACCAAAGTTCAAGTATGGAAAGCTATAGATTTTTGAGGCTATTTTTTAAGTTCGGATTAGGGAACCATGACCGGTTGGGCCGGGCCTGCTAGAGCCTAAACAAAAAATTCGTAAAGATTGACCCCCAAGGAGCGAAGGAAAAACAAATCCAGATACCAAAAATTTATGGCCCATAAAACGTGATCCCATCTCATAAGAGTTGAAGCACACATCGGTACAACAGTCGCAATCTAGCGTTGCAAAAAATTACTCTAAAAAGGAACAGAAAAGGAAATACCATTGAAAATGATCATGATTCTAATAAATTGGTGAAAAAAGCTATATGTCATCTACAAATGATTGGTATTATTCACACTAGCAAATTTCTTCAACATATCCCTGAGTTCTTCATCTATTTGTTGTCAAAGTTGAAGACGTGGATACTGATGGAGATTATGGTTTTCATTGCATTGCACAACATGTAAACAAAATGAAAGGAGACTTTGTAGAAACAAATAAATCAATGTTAACAGATCTAGATACACACTAGGATATGTATTGTAAACACTTCAATGTTGTTCAATACGAGAAAATAAAGGTGATATTTAGTACACATGACAAAAATGTTCTTTGGAAGTATTGGATAGAAATGTCTAAAATAGGTTAATCACAATGTTTTTAACAGGGTGGTTATTTTCATATCCAACATTCAATGTTTAACTTTTTATCCACATCAGCAAGGTCCGATGGATGATAATCTCGATAAGTTCATTACTTTTATAAACTTTAACAATTACCATTACATGAAGTTGGTCTTGAAAGAAAATGCACTGATTCCACCAGTTGTAGATTATTGGATTATATTTGCAAACAACGAAGCTAAATTGTAGGAAGATCGATATATTGATAGACATGATGAATTCGACTGCCTGAAGCCTGCTGATGTATCTAGGATGTACCTTTAGATTTTGAAAATTCTACTTCTTAATTGTTAAAATATGAGATTGAATAGCTGTTGTCTGTAGATGAATAAAATAAAGCCAATCTAATAGTGATATATTGAATTTCTTGAAAACTTTTCGAACAAAATATTTGCTTTCATAGTTATATCTGTTGAATGATACCTGTGTATTAATGTATCAGCATATAAACGGTTATGATTTTTTACCTCGCTCTACTCTACTTATTTCCAACAAAATAATGAAACAATGAGTGTATCTGTATGTAGGTAGTATATCATAATATTGATTCACTGACAAACGGTTAAGTAATAAACGTATGTACGAAACACCCGATTTAATAAAATTGGCAGAAATAGAACACCCTCTGTATTCACATGCTTGTAGTGAAAGATTATATAAAACCGAAACATTAATTAGCCACGATAACTTATAAAATCAAATACCTGATAATAAACCATAATGTAGATTCACAGTACATACGGTTATGAAAACCGAAAACCAGGTAATAAACCATAATGCACAGTACATACGGTTATGAAAACCTGTATAATTAAACAACTTTCTAGTTTTCAAAACGACCTAAATAAGTTGCTCCCTATTTAGAAATGCTCAAACCAAACAGTTGAGCAATCCGAAATAATAATCAGCCACATTATCATCTAAAAAGCAATATCTGATTATAAACCATAATGTAGATTCACAGTACATATGGTTAAGTAAAACCATATAATTAAACAATTTTCAAGTTTCAAAAACAGGCCAATACGTTTCTCTATGTACACATGCTCAAACCAAATGGTTAAGGAAAACCGTATGAATTATAAAACTTGTTTCTTAATTACTTGATCGTACACATGGATAAGTTAAGCACAATTTTCATTTTTTAACCGACTAAAATTCACAACGTACCATATATAGTGTGACGACCCGTCTTTCATTTCATAGAAAGACGTATCATCATTAAGAAAGAAATGGGTAGAAAAGAGAATAGATAGAAAGAAAGAAACAACAATATCAAAATCTCACAGCGGAAACGGAAAAATATATTATATCACATAGATATTATATAGTCATTACACGTTAGAGTCAATACAGTTACAACGTCACAGTAGACAGTCGGGAAGACCTGTCTATCCATTACATTCCAAAATACAACAGACAAATGATACCAACACGGCAAAAATAGATACACACACACCAAGTCTCCTGCTCCAAGTCCTTTTCAAAATTCGTCAGGCCAACCTGATCACTTGGGTACTCATAAAAATATAAGTACCCAAGAGTTTAAGAAAAAAACAGAATAAACTCCGGGTCAGACATGCGTTTGCTGTGAGTAAACGGTTAAGTTGTTTAAGTTGAAAAACCATTGAAATAAAAGGTATCTCGTAAGACTCTCCGCAAATAAACACGGACAAGTTTTTCCCTTACGGTTACCAAAACATTTGATAGGAAATTCAGTTATATTATAGTAGTGTCTAGGGTTTTCAATATAAAGTAAGAAATATCTAAAATGCTTACATCTCACGTTCCAACATAGTTGGGCACAATCAAAACCGTACAGACACTTATTGGAGATTGGATCTCATACAATGGCAGGACTACTGGGATACCGCCCGTCACAGTACGTGGTCTAGACCACAGTAACGAGGATCCACCCTGATCCACTATAACACAAAACTGGAGCTACCCCGTACTGGATAGTTCGAATAAGACAACTCCGCAGTTTTGGCCAACAACCGTCCACACAGCAGAATAAAGGGACCTATAAACAGGGGGAAATCTTATCCTACTTGGGTGCTACCCATTTAGCTTTGCGTGCACCTCCCCTGTTTTAGTCATTTCCCGGTTGATGAGGCTTGAGGCTACGATTACCTTTTAGAACATTTATCTTGGAATGCTCATCGTCCTCCATTGACGATGGTCTGATAGCATTCATCCATACAAGTTCGTCCCGGATTCGAACGAAACCGAAGGCACTATCTCCGTTACACTAGTTTTGGAATCACTCTCAAAGTTAACGACAAATAGCCCTTGCACTCTGAAACTTCATCTCGATCTTCACTTGAGGTTTCACGATCTATCGTTTAACTTGGATCGATGTGGTTTTCGGATAGAAAATTTGATATCCGATCCCGGTCTCATCGAAATCCAAACGTTTCTTAAAGGCCAAGTTGTTTAGGTAAACAATTTAATTTAATCCAGAACATTGTATTTACGCAGCATTCAACCCAGATAAATAACTCACATTTATCACAGCTATATCCAAAGTATTGCATATCACAGAACATCACAGATTAACATAATATAAATATTAATCAATCCAGACATTCTATACAATCAATCATCCATAAGTAAGACTTATTGATCCATAACTATAATTAGTTTAGTTAACTCAAAATAAATTAATTACTTATGAATTAACTACCTGACCTGCTTAATTAATCATTAATTAATTACAAGCCATTTTAATTAATTATTGAATTAAATAATCATTCTTTAACTACTTTTATTAATTAAACTTTAATTATCGATTAATCATCATTTAATTATTAATTAATTAATCCTTTAATTATTAATTAATAAATCTTAATTATTAATTAATAAATCCTTAATTTCTAATTAATTAACCCTTAATTACTAATTAATTAATCCTTAATTACTAATTAATTAATTAATCTTTAATTACTTCCATTAATTAATTAATTAATCTTTAATTACCCAATACCTTAATTAATTTTAAAATAAATCATTTATCCTAATCAATTACTAAATTATCATTTAAATCTTATTTAATAAATCTTGGAATTAATTTTCATTAACATATAAATTAAAAACATTTTACCCTTATAATTAACTAATTAATTACACATTTAATTTAAGTTTAAAATAAACTTAAGAATTAACTTAATTAATTTAAGTTAATTCAATTACACAAACTTCTTAAACCAAATGTGTTAAAAACATCTATTATTTAAAGAAATTGATTTAAGAAATAGTTTAAAACTTGATTTATTTTAATTTTAAAAACTTTCTTTTTATTTAAATTTAAAACTATTATAAATACATACCCGAGTTCAACCCGGTACCCAACCCGAGTCCAACCCGAGAAACTTCTCTTTTTTTAACTTTGTTATGTTTAAACTTTTAAACTGTTAACATGCAAAACCACTCACGAATGACTCGAAGCCAAACTCGAGCCACTCCATCATTTCCTCGAGCTTTCCCCCGAGTCACAGCCTTCTTCCCAAACCACTGACACACAGAACCTCGTGCGCGTGCATCGATGAACGAACCGACTCCGACCACCGATGCTACCTCCAACACATCGACGACCATCTCCACCTTCGATTCCGACCACCTGATCTTCAACATATACACTAAATCAAAATCGAGCAAACGTACTTCACTGGAACAAAACTGATCGTCCAAGAACCACCTCGATCCGACGCCTCCGACCACCAAACCCTTTGAAACTCCGTCCATAGCTTCGCCAACCAACCTTGCACCTTTTCCCCCATCTCCGATGAACTCCGGTGACGATGCAACATCCCAATTTCCAACCTCGACCAAACCCAAGCTTAAACCCTACTTCGTCGATGAGCCGCCGCCACAGTGGTTTAAAAATCGAGCGACTATTTTTTCCGAGTTCCTCAACCTCCCCACTGCCTCCAGCAGTGATCCCGACCACCCAGAACCCTCCGATCACCAGAAAAGGCCCAAAACACAAACTCTGATCAACCCGAGATTCCTTGCTCAAATCAAGTACATTAAAAATTTGGGTTTAACCTTTAAAATTCATGATTTTCGAAGATGATTTAGATTACATAGGTGAATCAAAGAATCATGATGTTCGAATTTAACATGTTTTCAGAGTTTCCACTTTATTTTTCCATTTTCTAGAAAATACTCAAATTAGTTATACTTACAATATTTTTAAAAGTTAAATCTTGTTAATTCAAACAAGTTTCCTTTATACATGTTAACTTAAAAGTGAATGAAGGAAGAGATTTTAGTTTTGAACTTATATTTAGTCCGTAAATTCAAAACAAAGACTCATATATATACACAAAGACATGCACACTCAACAAATTCATATTACATACATGCAAGCATAATTTTCATTTATGTAAACAACTATCACAATATTATTTCATATATCCATCATATGCAACAAGTTAAAACAGGTTAAAATTTTGTTTACTCACCAGATATGATGTTTGAACAGAGGCTTTAAACTTGAAAAACTGGAAAATGCTTGATCTTTTTAAAACTTGTAAACTGGAACTTAGTTGAGATGAAATCTTGCTTTAAACTGAGATGAATTTGCTTTGATCTAGTTGAATCTGTTACATGTTTGAGACTTGAAAGAGTTATTTGATTTTAAATTTCTGGTTTTTAAGTTTTTTTACAGGCTTCGATTTCTTTGGTTTGAAAATGAAAATAGAAAAAAAAAATAAAAGAGTAGAAGAGATGATATATATATATATATATATATATATATATATATATAACATGATTTTAATTTTTCTTTAAAATGGAAAGAAAATAATAAGGTGACACTTGTTATATATGCTACTAGTCTTACATTTTTTATTTTGCACGTGTTAATTATTTTATACATGCTTTTATAAAATTTTATATTTTATTTTCTATTTAGTTTAATATATTTCCTTTATTTATATTTATAAAATCTTTTAAAGAAAATGGTATAAAACTAATTATACTAATAAAAATCATATATATATATATATATATTATTTTTAAATCCAATTTATTTTTAAGATATTTATCTTTTGAATTTCAAATTCAAATTCAATTTCTATTTAAAATCTACTTATATATACATGCATAAACAACACATATTTTATTTGTTTGAAGAAGAATAATTTTGCATATTTTATAAAATTTATAAAAGAAGATTATCACATTATTATTCGCCTAAAATTCAAGGATATCACATATAGGTTACCGGATAAACATGCATGGTTTATAAAATCATATATAATTCAAATACAATTTCAGCTTACTACAATACAGTTAAGATATTATCCATTGAACAAACCATACAGTCAATATTACATAGATTAGCAGATAAAGATACCATACAGTCAACATACCATACCATTATATAATACATAAGTTACCATGCAGTCAACCAAAATACCACAATACTTTCATCTAAAATATCACCATACATATATAGGTTAACATCAAAACACATAAACCATTTACCTTTTGGTTCTCCCCTTGGTAGCAACTACTTTACGACGTGGTCCAGGTGGAGTTTCATTTGCAGCAAGTAAAGCATTATCTAATATCTCTTTAGCTTCTTTAATGCGAATCCCCTTTATCTTATCGGAACCACCAACTATACTTGCATTTAACAGTAGTAGAGCTTGTTTTGTAGCTTCGACTTAATAAAACATCCAATATCATTGGTATTAATAACTAAAACATTGACAGTGTTGCATCCGCTGATTCAAACAAAATATTGCTCAAGTAATTATAAGATCAAGGTAATGTCACCTCTAGTTAAGCTTTTAGCAGCGTAGATAATTAACTTACAACTAATTTACAGATATTTAGCGAAGGAAGGTGTAAGCAAATTCACTTAAATGTTTGTGTAATATGTATAATTTATCTTAAAGTGCTTTACAACATAGTAATACATCACCGATGGCTAAATATATTATGTAACTACAGGAAATGAACTTACGAGTTTGGGTGCCTTAAAATCCATTGCATTACTGACAGTTGACCGTAAATTTGCATAAGGATTTTGCACGGTAGGATAAGAAACACGTTTGTACCGTGGCAAGTAGTTCCTTTCACGGTCCCGTAAGTTAGTCATACGAGTAGACCTTGAATTTGTAGACAAAACGTGATCTTGCTAACTTTTCCCCAACCAATAAGCAATATCATATCGGACTTTGTATTGATTGTACTTTTCCCCTATATGACATGCCAAAGGAGCCATTGGAGGTTTGAGGATTAGTTCTTTAATACCAAACTGTCTAAGCACACGATTTGGGTAGTACGGCTCCGCAACATCAAAACAAAGTAACATGCCACTATAAAAAGAATATTCCCTCAATGGGTATCTATCACGAGTACCCAAGTACGGTTTCCACACTACCTATAAACCAAATTAGAATTAAAATATTGGTTCATTTGCAAATGCACTTAGTGGTATATGAAAGTAAAATACACTTACATCGCACTCCGACATCATGTCTAGTTGCACTTTGAGCTTTATCAGCGCATATGCTTGGTCTACCTAGTCATGTATTTTTCCACTTATAAATAGATGGTTGAGACTCATCGTACGAAGGATTGGGGTGGCATTTGGAACCACCGGGAAGTAATCATTTATCCAAGCCTAATACAATGAGGAATAAGGATAACTTTTAGACATATTGTCATTCAACTGTTCATTTGAATGATTATAAATTAGAGTAGTTTGAAAATTTTGTTACTATTAGCAGAGACAAACGTTCACTAATCTGCTTCACACCTCTCCGAGAAGAAAGTCCAAGCTGCCTATACAACCATGCTAATATTGCTGCACCCCAAGCTTTTCGTTTCACCTATTTCAATGGGCTTTTAGTGCATTCAAATAGGAAGCTGACATCTTTGAACCGGATTTGTCAAGAAACATACAACATCTAATAGCATGTAACAAATAACCACGAGCAACCATATCAAATTCCACCTCTCTATTTACTATAGCTTTAACCATTATCTATTGCTTCAGCCAATCCAATCTAACGACGTTGGTTCCCATCATCTCTGCCTCAACAACTTCATCATCTATGCCAAGCTGTTCTTCCATAAGCTCTAGAAGATCTTTATTGTCTACATCCCGACCTCTTCCTTTATGTGACATCATCGTACGCAACACATGAATTTGTAATATTTGCGACATGTCATCGAGTTGATGGTCATCTCCCAAATGGCACGTGAAACGAGTTTGTCTATGGTTGTTATCTCTTCACAAATGCTGATATAAATGTCATATCCATCCACCATATGAATGTCGAATAATATTCATCAAACCAGAGCTTTTATTCTTTTTACCGCTTCCTCTTGCTCTTCCTCTAGCTTCTACCTACGTAATTTTCTTGAATGTGAATACACCTAAGTGGCCCATGCTCCTGTAAAAGTATACGAAAAAACTTTTACGTATCACCCGACTACGATATGTCCAATTTAAAATTCCAATGTCTTGTTATTATATTCTATAAAACAACTACTATGTTCAACTAATCTTAATTGTTTTAAATCCCAAATACTTCACACAAGTAGGCATAGGTGCTACTTCCACTTCAAAATCTTCATCGTCATCTATATTCAAGGACTTTTCGTCATGTGCATCCACCTCTTCACTACTATCCACACTCGCAATACGTCCTAACATATCTTTACTAATTTTCAATTTGTCTTCATTTTTTCCACATTTTCCGCGCTTTGCCAGAAAATAACATCTTTACTACTAATAATGAGAATTCCATAAAATAATTTCAACCGTGTCTTTTTGAATTGCCCAAAATACCCTTTGGTCCAAAATATGGTTAGTTCTTATGAAATCCCTAAATCAGAAGCTATTCGACTTTTAGATTCAAACTTCTTCATCATCGCTCTATCCTCTGTCCACCTCGCATTGTTTCTAAAACCCTAGATCGAATCCACGGCTCCGTTACCATCGAAATCAATCAAAAATCTCATCGCCATCGTCCTCCTTCTAGATCGCAGCCCACGGTACACCAGCGCATTACATTCACTGGAAAAACTCCCCTGTAATAATCTCAAAACTACGGCGGATGCGGTCTACCCAGTCCAAACTACAATCCCCTTCTTCCATATGATCTTAATTCTGTTCAGAACTACTAGAAATCGGTTAGATTCTTTTTCGACTTCTGTTATCTCCACCGCAACAATCTCACTATCCCAACATCTTAGGACTGGAAAATACATCTAAAGATTTTAAAGAGCTATTAATAGATGAGCTGTCACAACCGAGGTTGGTAATTAATATATTTAGTTTCCGTACACATATACATATGTGATCAACTATTGGTTTTTGTGTTTCCAGTTCAAATATTGTTTTTTTGTAAACTACCTATTTTGTTTAGGACCTCATTTTCACTGTTTCATATTTAATTTTAATTATACAGTAATTCGTAAATTTAGAAAGAATTTTGTGTCATAAATGTACAAGGGCAATATGGCTTAGTGGGTACAAATTCAAATCGTTTCAAGGAAATGAATAGAATTTTGTTCCATATTTAATGTTGAAGCACAATGTACAAATTCAGGGAACCTTTTTTTACTGCCTGTAATGGGTTGCAATGTGTTAGTTTTTTCCAATATTGAGTTCATTTCAAAGGAACTTTTCATAGCCTTTAATGACTTACAATGTGTTAATTTGCAGCACTAATATAAACACAGATCTATTAATTTTTCTGTCTACTATTTATCGACTCTTTTCAAATTACAGTTCCTTTGCAAATTCCAATCAAACAATACAGTGGAGTTCTGGCTACACAATATATATTATAACCTGCTAATTCTTTAAAACTTCAAATTAAAATTTTGAATAAGTAAAGTCAAAAAATTTTCAATTTTAACATTTAAAAATGTTTGAATTATCAATCAGTAATTTGCTGATATCGGAAAAATGTTTTTAAAAATAAAACCGGAAATTTGTACATAATATATAACATAAGCTAACTTGTACAAACCATAGTGTATAGTCCTATTTATATAAGTTGTAATAAACAATATTTCAAAAAATACATTTCACCATGTACATATTTCCTATCTACGATTACTTTTTGGAAGATTGAATATCCAATTATTATTTATAAAAATCGACAAGGCTATATTAATTTATGTGAATTTCATAAAACTTTAGAGACTAAGATAATGATTGTTTATAAAGATAAATTTCCATGCTTAAATTGAATTTCTATGGATCCTTTAGGTTTTATAGCAACAACTGCTATCATAATGAATCATCTATCATGTGAACATATGTTCGTTAGGCAACTTACATAAATGAATTTCTTATTTGATTGACACTGATATTCAACGTAACACAATTTATATGTCTATGCATCTTTTATGTATAAAATAAATATATGAATTTCCATCTTTTTTTATTTAAATCATCTTTATAGTCCATTTTCAATCAAACATGCTAGCTTTGTTTTGGTGGATGTTCCCATTCTTCTAACTTGCTAGCCAATGTTCCGTTTTTGAAGTACCTCTTTGATTTACTTTGGAGTGCATTTGTGCAAATTTTCCCACCGTCTTAACTTCATTCTCAGTTTTTATTTGATTCTCAAGTAAGGCTGTCAGTAGATAATCGAAAAATCCTAAATCCGTTCGTATCCGTAACCAAGAAGTGGATAAATATTTGATATCTGCAAAAAAGAATGTGGATACGGATACAAGGACATTCGAATCTGAAAAATTATCCATCCTATTTTTTGTAAGATTATAGTTTAAATTATGTGTATTTTAGTATAATGAAAGATATTATTATTTTATTATTAAGTTAAAAGTTTATATTATACACATTAAATCCATATTAACTGCTCAAAACTATATATTATCATTATATTTGTTTATTTTTAACACTTTAATAATCAATGGGAATGAGAGAAAAAACTTATGTTAAACTAAAATTTTCTATTTATGTTTCTTAGTTTATCGATCGTTAGTGGATAGTATAATAATTCAATATCCGTCTGTATCCATGGATGCAGATATTCGATAACCAAAAATAATTTCGAATGGAGATGCGGATGCGGATACGACACTATCCATTTCCAAAAGTGTCCGTTGATAGGCCTATTCTCAAGTTTATAGAGTCTGAAATGTGATTGAAATTGAAGTTGGATGGCACAGATCAAATTAAATTATGTTTGGACTCTCACACACCTCAAGTGAACTAAGAGAATGTTGACAAAGTTCAAAGGAGTAAATTATGTTCGTAGTGAAATTATATGACCTTGGACTGATAAAATTATGCAAATTTGGGTTTCCATAACATTACTTACACTCATGCTTCCATATGATGTTGATAAGTGGTGCTGAAATAAACTGGCAATTACATCCATTAGATATTTATGCCATTTTGACCTTGCTTTTTTATTTCCAAGGGATTTTGACATTATTTCAATGTATTATTACTCAAACAACCCATCATACTACTTTATTTTTAACTTGATTACTATATACATTTGAAAGGCTCTAGCTCAAGTAGAGTTTGATGTGAATTTTTCTAATTGTTCGTGGAATGCTTTATTTTGAAGTTGTGCTTAGTATTTAGTAATTAATATTTAGGTCTTTGTCTCCATTTTTATCACAGCTCGCATTAACTAAAAGAGCATATGTATGTAAAAACACAAATATTATTTCCATTTCCTGTAGTATAAAATAAACCAAAACAAAAGAAATCAATGATAACTATGAATGCTTTCAAGTTATTAGTTCTGTGGATATTCTTCAATTGTCTCGATCATTGCTTCAGGTTCAATTTATGCTAGCAACGGTACTATCATATCCACTTCCACTAGTGCAACTATAAATACATGCATCTTGTAATTAAATGCAGGTCCATCTGGACGTGCATGTATACTCGTAATACATAAGTACATAACAAACATATACATGATTTTTATAACTTTATATTACTTTTCCAAAATGCAATATATAGTTGCGAATAATGTAGTAGTATATCAAGTTCACAACAGTTGCTCCATATTCAAAGAGACATGAACTGACAGTAATACAAACAATTTATACTTCTTTCGTCAATTCTCCTGAGAAACTCCAGTTATTTCTACTTCACTCGATAATGAAAAACCAATCAAACCTATTTTACATAACCATATTGTTTGGTTACAGTAATTTTTTTTTAATCAAATCCCAATCTTCAACACTTGATTCAATTTACAAACTCCGACAACTATAAATACAAAGGCGAAATTGTTGAATATTTTTGGAGAAAGAGGGAGAAAATATAAGAAAGAGGAGTTTTTTTTTAATCTTATTTTATTGTAGAAAACTTTTCTTTGTTGATGATTTATTTCTTACTTGATTGATTAATTAGAAAATGAGGGGAGAGCTCCTCTATTTATATGACTCAATAGAACATTCTAGATATAGAATATTCTAGAAACATGACTCATTTGACAACTCTAAAACTTTCTCTTTAGACAACTCTAAAAACATAACTATTATATAAATCTTATTTCAAGCACATAAAATAAAATTTTAGAGCTCTCTCCAAATTCTATTAAATACAAGAAGATTCTAGAAACTTTAATAATAAGAAACTTCTAGAAATTAACAAATCAAGTTTAATATTTCAACACCCCCTTTTAAACTTGATTTGTGACTCTAAGTAGTACTTGTAATTTTTGTATTTCACGTGCTTCGGTAGAAATAGAGATATCATCCATACTTTCTTCATTGCATTGACCTTCTTATCAAACATCGAGATTTTCAATACAAGTTCGCAGATTCTTGCTTTATCTCTTTCATGTCGTCCTTCTTCGTTACAATAGGATAGAAATTGGATTGGTCAAAAACTGCAAAAGCAAAGTTATGAAAGAATGCAAAGGTAGAATATATGACTCATGCAAAATTTACGGGTTGAAACAAGCTCCAAGAGCTTGGAATGCTCGAATTGATAAGTACCTCCAAGAGAGAAACTTCATCAAGCGTCCATATGAGCATGCACTCTATATTAAAATCCATAATGGTGATACATTGATTATATGTCTGTATGTAGATGCCTTGATCTTCACAGGTAGCAATCCAAGCATGATTCAAGAGTTTAAGAAAAAGGAGTTTTTTTTATTTTATCTTATTTTATTGTAGAAAACTTTTCTTTGTTGATGATTTATTTCTTGCTTGATTGATTGATTACAAAATGAGGGGAGAGCTCCTCTGTTTATATGACTCAATAGAACATTCTAGATATAGAACATTCTAGAAACATGACTCATTTGAAAACTCTAGAACTTTCTCTTTAGACAGCTCTAGAAACATAACTATTATATAAATCTTATTACTAGCACCTAATATAAAATTCTAGAGCTCTCTCCAAATTCCATTAAATACAAGAAGATTCTAGAAACTTTAACAATAAGAAACTTCTAGAAATTAACAAATCAAGTTTAATATTTCAACACCCCCTTTTAAACTTGATTTGTGACGCAGTACTTGTAATCTTTGTATTTCACGTGCTTCGGTAGGAATAGAGATATCATCCAAACTTTCTTCATTGCATTGACCTTCTTACCAAACGTCGAGATCTTCAATACAAGTTCGCAGATTCTTGCTTTATCTCTTTCATGTCGTCCTTCTTCGTTACAATAGGATTTTCCATAAACTAAGCGTTCCAACATCCACTTTGTTTCAGTACCATAAATTTTGCATGAGTCATATATTCTACCTTTGCATTCTTTCATAACTTCGCTCTTGCAGTTTTTGACCAATCCAATTTCTATTTTTTTAACATTCTCCGTTTCCACCTCTTTAGATTTTTGCTCATATTTCAAATCTCTTCCAAACTCTTGAATTTCATTTCCTTGATTTATGTCTTCTTCGTTTTCATCTCGTTTACTTTCGTACTCTTCGTCATTGACGTCATCTTCGCTTACTTTATTTTGTTTATGTTCTTCTTTTTCATCATCTATACGTTTTCCTTCTTCTTCCAATTTATCCTTCTCCAACTCCTCAAATTTCAGCAATTTTTCTGCATCTTTCTCCTTCTCATTATTCTTCGTTTTCTCTTTCTCATCAATCAAATTGTCTTCTTCTATTATTTTTGCATTATTCTTTCCATATGATTCTTTCATCAAATTCCACGACTCTTCTGTGCAACCTTCTCCAGATATGTGATCATAAGTTACTTCATCAACGTTCTTACTTATCACAACATGAACACGATGATCATTCCATCGTAATTTCGCAAACGCTTTCTTGTCAATTTGCGACATATTCTCCCAATCGTATGGACATTCATAACCATTTTCGACGGTCTCACATAATCCTTTGGAGATTAACTCCTCTTTCTTTTCCTCATAAGCCAGCAGCAAAGTACCATCTTTTTGGTTTTTTTCCTTAACGTAATTGGTCTTCTCTTCAACTATATTATGCTTTGAAGCTCTACATTCAGGAACATAGTGTCAAAAATTTTCACAATTGTAGCATTTAACACGTGACTTGTCATATCTTGAATTTTCTCTCCCACGACCTCTTGTTGAGCTTTCTCCTCTTTTATTGTTGTTGCTGTTGTTGTTTTCATAGTTGGCCCTCCAACCTCGTCCATGTCCATATGCACGACCTCTTTCTCTTTCTTGGCCACCACCCATCTTTATTGGATTCGATTACTTTCTTCCTTTTTTGAATCAATCCGTGTCTTAAGGACTTGCTCCACAATCTCTTCCTTCTTCCTTCTTCCTTTTCTTTTCTTCATAAGCTTGCAATGAGCCTAGAAGTTCCTCTATTGACATTGTCTCCAATTTTTTTGTTTCTTCAATGATGACGACAATATGTTCGAACTTTGGATCTAATGATCTAAGAATCTTCTCCATAATTCTTACATATTCTAACTTCTAACCATTTCTTTTAAAATTATTACTAACCACTAGAACTCTTGAGAAGTAATTAGAAACAAGCTCACCTTCTTTCATACGCAAAGTTTACAAACTCTCTTTTTAAAGTTTGAAGACGTACCTTTTTGACTTGATCAGCTCTCTTGTAAGACGTTCGAAGCTTCTCCCATGCTTCTTTGGCGGACTTTGATTCAGAATTTTTTTCAAAGGTGTCATCATTCAATGCTTGATAAATTAGACAAAGAGCCTTCTTGTCCCTTGTCCTTGATTTTCTCAAACCATCTCTTTGAATTTGAGATAAACCATCTTCATTCTCATGTTCATTATAGCCATTTTCAACCATCTCCCACACGTCGTGTGCTTCAAGGAGAGCCATCATCCTTAAACTCCAATTATCATAATTGTTCTTGGTAAGCATTGGAACTTGTAGGGGAACGACCATTATTCATCATCTCTATCTTTTAAAAAATCCTCGCTCTGATACCACTTTGTTAAATATTTTTGGAGAAAGATGGAGAGAAGATAAGAAAGAAGAGTTTTTTATTTTATCTTATTTTATTGTAGAAAACTTTTCTTTGTTGATGATTCATTTCTTGCTTGGTTGATTGATTACAAAATGAGGGAAGAGCTCCTCTATTTATATGACTCAATAGAACATTCTAGATATAGAATATTTTAGAAACATGACTCATTTGACAACTCTAAAACTTTCTCTTTAGACAACTCTAGAAACATAACTATTATATAAATCTTATTTCTAGCACCTAATATAAAATTTTAGAGTTCTCTCCAAGTATTATTAAATACACGAAGATTTTAGAAACTTTAATAATAAGAAACTTCTAAAAATTAACAAATCAAGTTTAATATTTCAACAGAAATCAATTGAAATAACAACCTTACTTTGAGTAGCTTCTTTACCAGCGATGTTCTTCACCTTCGTCCTCACCATGGCAGCAGCGCCGATTACTCTCCTTCACTTCGATTTGGAAACAACACGATTGTATGTGGGTTGAGAAGCGGTTGAATTGGGGATTAGAAGAGAAGTGGTCGAATTGGGGTTGAGAAGCGAGAACAATTTAGGATTTACTGTTTTGTTGAGAAGCAGGAAAGACACGGAAACAGAAACTAAAAAAGAAGAAATGGTGGATATGAATGGACGTGCAGGGTGCTTGATAGGGTGGTTGAATAAATTGATCAGTTATGTTAATCTGGTGTGTGCAAATAGCAGTGGTGATTGAAACGTATCCACTTGGCAGCGTTTGATTCGTTGATCATCAGTATCTAGTTTAATCTTCAACATAAATGCGGCAGTACAACTTTGCTTTTGGTTTTGTACTGAGACCATCATGCATTTGTGTATTTGTTAATACTATTTCAACCGGATGATAAAGCTTAATTTTTAGTGAGACAGTAATCCAGCCGTTGATACCATAATGGTCCTCTGATATCAGCCCGTACACCTGTCTGCGTATGTCCCGTTCATTCCTCAATGGAAGCAGCAAAGCGCTTTAATCAGAAACCCTGTTATATATGCTTTGCTTCGACCTTTTGCCTTCCTGGGTCCCCAACCAATTCACAGCCAAAAGTAGAGGAAAAAACGTACAGTTAATTTGATTTCGAAATCAAAATTCACCCAAAATTATTAAGCAATTCCCAAATTCAAGCCAAACCCTAAGCCGTAATCCGCTGATGGCGACGCCGTCCACGTCATATTCAACGACGGCTGTCTTACTCTTCCTGGCAGCGTCGTTCGCGATCGCCAAAGACACGAACCATGTGTTCCAACCGTGTGAGGATACTACGGTTCAGAGGTTCGATGGTTTCACATTTGGAATCGCGTTTGCGTCGAAAGATTCCTTCTTCTTTAATCAGACTCAATTGTCGCCTTGCGATCGCAGATTGAGTTTGTCCTCTGCTCAGCTCGCTGTTTTTAGACCTAAAGTTGATGAGATTTCTTTGCTCACCATTAATACAACTACATCGCCATCTGTGAGTGTTTTTTTTCCCTCTTTACTCTAAATATTCATGGTTATTACCCTGATAGTTGAATATTTTTGTTCCATTTGATCGTAAAATCCTAATATTGTTAGGTTAAAACTGAGACCGTGTGCTCGCAGACACACATGCACATGCACATACACGTTGCATAAAACTGATACAACTTAATCAAAGTTAGGTCAGACGATTTTCAAACTCTTATGCAAATATAAATTCTAAGCAAAATTTAATATGAGGCTTCGATATTCATTGAATTTTAAATCATTTTCCCCCCTTCTGTCAATTATACATACCTTAAATTGTAATATCAATCCGAAGCTAATATGAGTTAGGTCTAGATATTTTGGACTCCTTATTTTTCTATTATTTATTAAAATAACAGCTTATCTACGTGTTTTACCAAGTGTTGTTGAGACAAAAAATAAACTGGTGCATCTGCATTAATCCTAAACCAAGGTTTGCATGAAGGCAGTCATATCTGAAATTGCAATTCAACGTTCATAATAATAATTTGATTCACAAAACTTTTATTCATTAGAAATTCAGATTGCTAGGAATTTGTGTTTTTTAGGTACGTAACTATCATTAAAAAGTAAATCCATTGGTGGTTCTTTATAGTACAAAATGAAAACTTATTAGCATTGATTTGGGTATATCTACTCAGGTTAGTTAATGGGATTGTGTCAGACCAGGCCCAACCCAACCCAGACTTGTAAAATCTAACAAGTTTTGACAGTATTTGAAACTCATTTATCTAGATCGTGGACAAACCTTTTTAACATTAATGTGAGTGGCATCTTTGGTGACTGAACAAATTTACCCTATATCCATATAATTTTTTTTTTTTTTTGAAAAGACTGAATATATTAACCAACACCAAAAGCTGTCAACAAGGCTGACAGGTAACCAGAGAACCAAAAAGAGAAATACCAAACCGAAGAAGCAAATAAATAAGACAACGCAATAACAAAAGACCAAAATAAACAACAGAAGCTGGCGAGCAGTAGAGGTATACGACCGCTGGAAACAGACACAGATCAATCTGGATGAGCTCCGGAAAAACCACCGCCATCAAACATCGTCATCGAGCTCCGGCAAGGCCACCGTCCGATGACGATGTCGAATGACAACCGTGCAAAACAAGAGCAAGCAGAGTAGACGAACCACCATAGATTGAAAGTGCCAATCAATACGGCCGACATCCAAAGAACAATAGAAAGCCGATAAAGAGAATCGAAAATCCTCCAGCCAAGCTCCAAACTAAAGGAGGAATGATTAGCCCTTTCCAAACCAGAAAAACCAGATCCTGAAACCAATAGCCACAAAATTATGGATAAAAAGAGGGGTGACGGGTGAACAGGAGACGAGATAGCCAGAGCCACCAGTCTCGGGATCGGGATTCATCCTATTCCCGCTCTATAGGAAGACTGAGAACATGTAATAGATAACAGGTCCACAAGGCGACCAGAACGAGCATTGACCGCTCCTTTGAAAGGTCTGCCACGAAACGCCAAGAAAACATCATTTCTAACCCACCGAATAATGGAGAAGGGATCCATAGGAGTCTCCTCAAAAATTGCCTTATTCCGCGCACACAAGATGTGCCAGCATATCAGACAGGGAATCAAGCGAGAGATGATAGATCGAAGAGATTTACCAGAGCAACCAATCCACCAAGTTCTCAGTAAATCATTCGGCGAGGTGGTGGTACCACGGACACCCAATAAATTACCGAAGTAATTCCAGCAGGATCTGGCAGAGAAACCAGAAAAAAGCAAATGATCCACCGATTCTGTTTCCCCATCGCCGCAGCATCTACAACGGGATACAAAAGTAATGCCAATCTGTTGAAGGTTCTCATCAACCGGCAACCCTTTATGAAGGGTTCGCCACATGAAAAGAGTCACTTTAGGGGGGATTCTAACGTCCCAAATGAAAGAGAAAATGGGAAGAGCTGGAGCGGGATTACGAGCAGAGTTACAGGCCTTAAGAATAGAAAACGGACCGCCATCCCATCCGGATTGACCTCCATGAGAATCAGAGAACAATTTGACCGATTGCATATGCTTCCAAGTCTCACTGGCGAATGATGGAGATTCGGAATAGCCAACAGACGTCAGTCTCCGGTATTTGGCATGAAGGAACGTCGCCCATAAGGAGTCGTTTGTCCCAAACCTGTACCACAACTTGCAAGCGAAAGCCGAACAAATGTCTTTAGGGTTTCGCAAACCAAGCCCACCCTCGATCTTTGGACGGCAGATTACGTCCCAAGACACCCAGTGATGGCAGTGGTTGTCAACCTTTGATCCACAGAAGAAAGCAGAAGCCAAAGATTGAAACGACCGAAAGAAGGAAGAAGTAGGGGCCATAGCGGCGAAGATATGAGTACCCATAGAACCTAATACCGATTTGATGAGAACCAATCTTCCTGCTTGAGACAGAAGAGACGCATTCCAACGGATAATCTTTCCCCTAACTTTGTCTGTCAGAGGATCGAAAAGGGCGTTAAGTTTCCTTCCTCTGTAGAGAACAATACCTAAATAAGGGAGAGGAAGGGAAGCTTCCTTGAAACCATTAAAAGATTCGACCCAAAAAACCCTCGAAGGGTCCATGTCCTTCGCGTGGACGAAACAACTCTTCGAAGAGTTGACCGGTTGGCCCGAACACCTCTCGTACAGATGAATGAACCGAATTAGCCGGCGAACAGAAGTCCGATTTCCGTTGGAGAAAATACAATGTCGTCCGCGAAGGATAGAGATGAGACGAGCGGACACCCTCTCGGGAGTCCAAAACGGTGGATTTGGCCAAACATCGTTAAGGTGTGAATTCCTCGAATGAAAGCCTCGGCCGCAATCACGAAAAGAGAAGGAGATAGAGGATCACCTTGACGAAGACCTCTACCCGCCTTGAAAAAACCATTGGCCGATCCATTAATGAGAACAGAGAACCAACAGTTGGATATGAGCCTCCACACCAAATCGATAAGGGTTTCAGAAAACCCGAAGGCACGAAGAACCTTGATGATGAAAAACCACGACATACGATCGTATGCCTTTTCCATATCAAGTTTGAAAACAATATTAGAACCCCTGACCTTCCTGTCAATCTGGGAAACTAGTTCCTGGGCTAAAAGGACGTTATCAGTGATCAAACGACCTTTTACAGAACCCGCCTGAGAGGAGGAGATAATTCGATCAAGGTACGGAGCCAAACGATTGGCCAGTATCTTAGAAATCACTTTGTTAGAGAAATTATACGGGCTGATCGGACGAAATTCCGCGCAAGCCCGAGGATTATCACACTTGGGAATGAGGACCAAGTTAGTGGAAGACCAACTAACGGGAAGAATACACCCGGAAAAGAATTGTTGAATTGCCAGACAGAAATCTGTTTGGATGATATGCCAAACACTCCGAAAGAAGGATCCATTGAAGCCATCCGGCCCACTGGCACTATCCTTGCTAAGAGCAAAGACACAGACACGAATCTCATCCGAAGAAGGCGGATAAGCAAAAGCGTCACTTCCCTCCAAAGGAATCAGCCGAGGAATGAATGACAGGAGGTCCAAATCCGGAACAGACACAGAGGGAGAACCCAGGTAGGTTTGGAAATGAGACACAATAACCTCTCTGACTTCAGAAGGAGTCGAAGCCACAGAGTGATCCGATCTCAAAATCTCACGAATAGAAAGCAAGTTGGCTTTCTTACGAATAGATGAATGAAAAAATTTGGAATTCGTATCACCTTCGACCACCCATTTGATCCTCGCCTTTTGGCGAAGATAGGAGTTTTCAATACGAAGTTCCGAAGAGAAAGCCAATTGAGCAGACGCCCATTTCTCCTTGTTTTCGGCAGAGGGATTCTCGTCGAACAAAGATTCGGCAAGGATCAGGGACTCTTCTGCCGCTCGAACACGGTCGAAAATGTTCTTGAAAACAAGGGAATTCCACGTCTTAAGGCAGGCCTTCAGACGTTTCAGTTTTTGAGAGAAAGCCTCCATAGGAGCAGCAGCGATAGGAGAGGTCCACGATTCCTCCACCACCTGGAGAAAAGTATGGTGAGAACTCCACATACTTAGGAAGCGGAAAGAAGGACCCGACAAAGAACGCGAAGCGCACCGCAAAACCAGAGGCGCCTGATCAGAACAAGAACGATGAAGATGAGAAGTAGAGAAGGAAAATGGGAGGTCAAACCATTCAGCAGACCCAAAAATCCTATCTAACCGGGATAAGATCCGATTCGGACCCTCCTGATTGTTAGACCAAGTATAAGCAGAGCCCACGAAAGGGATTTCTGATAACCCGGAGCTCACAATGAAAGAATTGAAGTCAGAAACCGAGTGCCGATTGACGGCCACCCCCCTAATTTTTTAGCCTGACTAGCGACAACATTGAAATCACCACCCACCATAGAGTACGAGAACTCCATATCAGCAAGTGACAGAATGTCATCCCAAAGAGATAATCTCTCTAACCGATCACACTTGGCGTACACCGTCGAGAAAAGGAACGGTTGAGGGAAGATAGGAGTACACATAACAGAGATAAGCTGGGACGAGTCGAAAACAGGGCGAACAACGCAGTCTTTGGACCAAAGAATCCAGATCTTACCCGAAACATTTGTCAAGGCACCGCCAAAACCTAGCGACAGCACCGCCTTGGTAACCTCTCCAGGATCCAAAAATGGTTCTAATAGAGCCACCAAGCTAATGGAATGCTTACGGACAATTCGCTTTAGCCTAGCTGAAGAAGCATCATTGCCAATACCACGAATGTTCCAGAAGAGAAATTTCGACATGAATGCAGATTCAACGGAGAGGAAGAGAACAAGCCAAGAAAATCAGAACAGACGCAACTCAGATACGATACAATGAACAAAGAGCAGACCTATCGATCTGCTCAGTCGCCGCTATAGAGCGAGTGCGGATAGTGCGAGGAATGGCGGATAAGCCTCTCGATCTGCGTCGAGAGGGCCGATGCAGATGCGCAACCGCGATCCGAGGCTCGGACTCCGCATATGCTCCTAACCGCTCCAGCGTACCTGACTGCCTAGAAGAAGACCTGGAGGGAGCTGAGTTCTTAGTTAGATGAGATAGACGATCATTAATTATCGCAATCTCCTCTACACTAAGCATCGGAATGGTGATCGATAAGGCACAAGAGGAAGAAGAAAAAGATGAAAGGGAAGAGCAACAATCAGGCGAAGGAACAGGAGAAACCGGATCAATCAGAGGAGAGCGAAGGTATGTAGGGGTGCTGATAATACGCATCTCACGGTGCTGTAGGAACCTAACTCATGCCGGACTGTCACTAGTGAGACAGCCCCGCGAGACAGGTGAGGTTCGCAAGGTGGCCCTAGAAGAGAGATCGCCCGATCGGATCGCAAATGACTGGCAATATTTCCGGCTGTCCGCATAGTGGATCGAATCAGTGGTCACTATGCGATCAGGGCTGGAATATCGCTCGAGCCAATCGATCCAGGCATGATAGAATCTCCGAAGAGACCATAGGAGGCCAACCAGAAGAGTAAGATGAATAAAAGCCATAAACGACACAGATCAGGCCTCGCAATGACTCAGAACTAAAAACCAACAGAAGGACCCACACTGTCCGCTTCAAACGGAGCACTCACTGCCTATAGGACCTGACACGCCACCAAACAACAACTGGGTAGCATTGTCAGGGAGCATACACCATGGCGTGTCATGGCTCAAAAACACAATGAACAATCCATCAGCCTCAAACCAACAAGCCACCGCAAACCCAATAACATCGATCAAAAATGAAGGAAAAAGCGAGAAACTCACCTGACAGGACAGGCCACCACTTACCTGCTGCTCCGATGCAAGGGAATCATCTTGCAAATCATCCAGATACTGCTCGTTCACCAAATCATCCAACAGACAGGGGGACATAGACCCACCTGATGGCTCGGGTCGAACAGAACGACGCAATGGAAAGTCCCAAGCACTAGCATTGCTTCTCATTGCCAAATCGATCAATCCAACCCGAGAATCACATATCACCGAAGTTGGATCAGATGAGTAAAACACTGCAACATGACTGGGAGGGGCGGTGAATTCCCCTTCAGCCAATACATCAAGACCAAAACCAGAATCACAAATCACCGATCCCACCAACAGAGACTTCTCACCACGAGGCAATATCTCACAAGATGCAGACAATGTTAACATCGGTTCGAATTGGGTGATGAACTCCCTCTTCGAAGCAACATCAAACTCACATGGAGAGGTCGGCGCCACCCGAACTGCATCAACCTGAGATAGGCGCCTGCTGGGGGGAGGTCGGCACATTAATCCATCACCAGAGACCGGCAAAATCTCCACAAAACAGTTTTCGACCATCAGAAAACGAGAGTTGGAAAGATCCCCAAAAGTTTCCAAAGAATAAACCCTAATTTCAACCGTGCAATCACCAGTAAACACCATCGATAAGGGACCAGTAGCCTCCGCCAAGATGGCGGTGCCAATAGCGGCGAATGATGGACAATTACGCACGAAAGAACCAGAGAGTATGAACTCTCCATCGTCCGATTTCGACATCAAAACCAACAACCAGACAACAATAGAGCGCTAGAGTCGCAGAGACAGATCACAGGAATAAAAGAGAGTTAAAGACGAGAGGAAGCTGCAGAAACAAGAAAATTCGCAGACGCTAATTAGATTCGGCCATTAGAGCCGTTGAGAAGGTTTTTATTTTTTGTGATTTTGCCTTTTAGTTTGAATTGGTTGTAGAGCAGTTGATATGTTGTTGTAGGGATGTGATCCATATAATTATATTAGTCTAATATGTATTATATATAAATAAAGTTTGTTTTACCTTTTCTTTTTAACTTGTTTGATATGATCTTAAATAACCAATGTTTTTTCTTTCTACATGTTTTTAAATATTAGTTCAAAATTTTATTTTCTTTAAATTTTTTATTTTATTTTTTAATAATAATTGCATGGTGATAACTAGATGGCTTTTTTTTCTGGAAAACCAGCGACGAGACCTATAACTACACAATCAAAGGCTTTATTATGAGTACAAGTAATTGCTGGTAAATGACTACTAGCTCAAGTGACAAATTATAAAACACTTTAGTTTTAGTTTGGGGTTTTAGAGGACTTGGCTCGAATCTCTACGACATTAAAATGAATGTTCTTCTTGCATAAAGTACCTCTTGTTCTATAAAAAAAACAAGCGATTATTGGCTGAAGCCAAGCTTTACTTGTAATTTCGAATGGATTTTATATTTCTTTTATATTAACACTATACATGCGTTAATCCCAAATGATTTGGATTTGTAACGTGGATTCTTCTTTTCCACATATTTATCTTTAAGTTATATTCTGTGTGCGTATAACTTGTAAAGCCAAAGGGGTATGTGTGTCTGATTGTGTATCTCAGAGTATGCATAAATTAATGGGTCTGAAGATTCTATACCCATAAAATATCAATGGGTCCAGTATGGATCATGCTTGACATGACCCAATCAAATATCTTGATATTCTATGTGCACCATCTTTGAGAACTAATGGGAAATGGGTGTAATCCAAGATTTTAAATCTCGGATTTCGGTCGTGTCTTGGGAATGCAACGTATAATATCTCATATCGGACGAGATCTCGGATGAAATTAGTGTATCTCGGGTGTACTTCTTGGATTTTAAAATCCATATCGGACTATCTCGGAATAAGTCAAGAGTCCAAAATTGACATTTCAAAGATTATTATGATAATTGATATCTGATATAGACTTATTAACATGAATAATTCGTAAAAAACAGTAACATCAGTTTTTCTTTTTAGAGGAGAGTGACTATATTTTTTAGAGGAGAGTGACTATATGATTGATTTGGTATTGATTAAATGGATTCTACTCATTTGAATATGAACGATAAAAAATGAACAAAAAGTCATCCAGTTTTTCCCACTCATTAAAAAATAAAAATAGAAAGCTAGTAAAAAAAAAATCATTAGAGTGCGATTTCCTTTAGATCCACATAAGAAGTTAAAAAAATAATATGTAAATGAAAAACATCTTCGAATGAGTTCTATTGAGAATTATCTCAAATTCTGCTTAAGATCTTTATATCTTGGATGTGATGAGTATCGAAAAAGATATAAACAAAATTTAATGCTTTCAAATGAGACCATTTATTGAGATTTATTACGAATTCCACTTGAGATCTCAATATCTTGGACAAGATGAATGTCAAATAAGATATGAACAAAATTTAACGTCTCGTTTTGCTAAATCCTGTCTCGCTCAAGTTTGAAAATGAGATTTCCAGCGAAGTCTTGGGTGAGATAAACAAGATTTGAAACAATGGTGTGATCCCAGCTATACTTTTATAATATTAATCTATATTGACTCACATTACTACATAACCCTATTTAGAGTTATATGATTGTGCACAATGTGCTAACTTTCTTTTTTCATCTCTCCATGCATCACAACAGCTGTTTTATGTATGTACGGTCATATCCTGTTAATGTTTAATATACCTAAAGCCATTTGTCGATCAAGGGGTCAGCCGAACCATCTCAATTTTTGTGTCAGTAGAACCAACTTGTTTCATTAATTGTATTTTTTGATAAATATTATTCAATTGTTTTGAGTACTGAAATCTGTCTCTCCTCAAACTCAGAGCCCCTCACCCATGCAGTGCCTCTGCATATGCCTAACATTTAGATACACAGGGGAATCTGTGGATGCTTTCCTTTCTTGTTACATAACATTTATGTTTTTCTGCTATTTTTACTAATATGTGGGATTTTATCAGTTGAATACTGGTGGTTTCATGGTAGCATTTGCTGGCAGAAAATATGCAGCAAGGTCTCTACCTGCCTTTGTGGGCAACAGCTCTTTCTCTGTAACCAGTTTCACCCTGGTAAGTTCCTTTGATCTTTTTTTATGGGGAAACTAGATTTCGCACAGATTTCAACTGCATCAAATTTCACATAGTTGCATTAAGTATTTACATACTGATCATTTGGACTATGGCACTGTTCCTTCTAATCTAGATGTTATATAGCCGTTGAAATGTTTTAACACATTCAAATACTGCATGTTACCTTTCATTGTTCCTTCATATTTATCAGAGTTATTTTGTGCCCTTCAACAATGTACTTCCAGCATATGGAGATGAAGATAAACTGTGTAATATTCAAACCCAGTGATTTTCTTACTGCTTCAACTATGTGAGAACTTGTGTAATTAATCGATCTGTATTACTTTTATCCTAAAATTTGTGTTACCAAACAAGTTCAATAGCATCCAACATAGATATTAATTTCTCCACTGTGTACTCTCTGAATCCAGGTGCTTGAATTCCAAAAAGGTACCCTACAAAACTTGTACTGGAAAAGAGATGGATGTGCATCATGCTCTAAAAGTTCAAACTTTGTATGCCTAAATAATCAAAACTGTGCTATTAAAACTGCAAGTTGCAAAAACCAAAATCAAGGTGGCTCTATTGACTGTAGTATCGGTATCCAGACTGCTTTCTCGGGAACCGATAAACATCAAGTAGCTCTCAATTCTTGGTATGAAGTTTCAAAGATCGGGCAATACTCGCTCTATGGACTCTACTCTAACCTTAGAGCATCTTTGAGTGACCAGTTTAATAAGTTTTTCTAATCTGCGGACCTTTTCCCTTTAACCATGTTGTGACTTGTTATACTATAGATATAAGTTCTCTTAATATTCTTGCTGTGCTCTTTGCCCTTTGTAACAAAAGGCAATTATTTTTAATATAATAGACATTGTTAGTATTCTTTGGGTGCCTTTGTTTGACACACGAAAATGACAAGGGAAATGGGCACAAAAGGTATCACTGTTATGCTAATGGTTGTCGTTACTAGTTTACAAATACCGTTATCGCGTTGTTTTTGCTAATAATGTAATATTGTTTGTTGTTAATGTTACTGGTTTGTTGGTATACCGAAGGTTGATATACCTAAAAAGTGATAGCTGTTGCTCTGGTAATGGTAAATTATCGTTTACCTAAAAAAAGTCCAAAGCTTTATATATTTTTACACTGTAATGATGTTTCATTATACATTTAATCGTATCACTTAATAAAAAATATCTATGAGAATTAAAATAAGTGTATTTAGCATCATTTGAACTGTGTTCATAAACTAAATCTTACTATACGCTAGTTTCAAAATACTTACAATATAACATACTATATATATATATATTATAAGTGAGCTGGTAAAATATCATTACCGCTTATTTGGAGAATATGTTGCCGATGTTTTAGCATAGAAATCGGTAAAATTACCGTTATACCGATTATATCGATATATTGACTTTATTCAAAAATTGATAACCGATTGACCGTTAATGGTATCGTAACGAGAAATTTACCGTTATCATAATAGCCTTAACGAAAGGAGAATGCGTTTTTGTATTGTTAAATGGGTATGATAAGCGTGTTATTACAACTATATTGTTTTAAAGAAGATCTATGTTGACAATGCAATTAAATTCGAAAATTTGATAATTCATCTACAATAATGGTCAACACTAGTACCGCAAGGATCAGTACCGCACCCAATCTGGTACTGCAAGCATCAGTGTATACCGTCATCTTCTCATTCCGTTCGGAATTGTTAACACTGGTACATTCGTCAACCTCTCCTTCACATTCATGAACGCATGCTCACACTTCGTGTTTCAAACAAGTCTGATTCTTCTTCGTCAAATTGGTCTGTGACGCTGCTACATTCCAAAAGTCCTTGATAAAACGTTATAATATCACGCCAATCCTAGGAAACTTCTCACATCAGTAGCGTTCTTGGTTGGTTCCAATCCCGAACCACTGCCACCTTTGCGGGATCTATTGTGATGCTCTACTAAGATACGACATGACCTAAGGATCTCACTTGACTCCTCCAGAAGTGATACTTCGAAAACTTTGCTGTCAACCTGTGCTTCCTCAACATTTCAAGTACAATCCTCAAGTGCGTCTTGTGTTTCTCCTCCTACCTAGAATAGAGCAGAATATTATCCACGAACTTATTTAGCCGGTCTCCGAAGACACGTTGAGATCAACAAAGTATGTGGAGCATTGATTAGCCTGAATGGCATAACCAACTACTCATACAAACCAGACGACGTACGAAACACGGTGATCAGCACACTCTTCTTCGCCACTCTCCGCTGGTGAAATACTGTCCCAAGATCCAACTAACAGAACACCTTCATACCATGAAGTTGATCGAACAAGTCATCAATACACAGGAATAGATACTTGTTCTTCCTCGCCACCGTATTAAACTCATGGTAATTTACACACAACCTCAATGAGTTATCCGCCTTAGTGGCGAATGCTACAGGTGCGCCATACTCAGATATACTCCTATGAACGAACCCTCGCCTCAATAGATAATTCACTTGCACCTCTAACTCCTTCTACACTCTGGGTTTCGTACGCCTCAAAGGCCTAACTATCGGTCTGACATCCTTTACTAAGTCTATGCGGAGCTCAAATCTCTCAATGTAGTGGTAATTCGATCATCTTCTCGAATATATTCGGATACTTTCTAACGATAGACACATATGACAGCTCATCCTATGGGACCTCGAGCGAATACAGAAAGCCAACCATAACCCATCCTCTTGTAGGTAGCCAATCATTACCTTCCATCCCTCCTCAGCCTTAATCGTCACCAACAGCCTCTCGCAATCCATTACTACCGCTTACTTCCTTCGTTAGTCCATTCCCAAAGTAACCTCGAACCCAACCAAACTCAAAACAATGCGATCGCTAACAAAAGAGTACCATAAGACCAAACCACAATAAATCATACAAAGACTAGTGGGTCCTCCAATAAGGATTGTCACCACTAAAGGTCGGTCAACTATCTCGGGTCTCAATCCCAATCTATCAGGTCACTAGATATAAAGAAATGTGAAGCCCCGGTATCGAAAAAAAACATATATGGAAACACCATAAATAGAAAGCATGCATTGAATAGTGATACTTTTCCCTTTCTCCTTCGTTATGGGAACATTCGACGAAGGCAGGACAACATCTAAAGCATATGCCTTCTCCACCTGCTTCTACTGCATTGATTCTTAGTAACTCTTGTGCATATGTCCGAAATTGCCATAGTTATAACACTTCTCCTTCCCTTCAGACTTACAATTCTAATCCAATGGCCTATATCACCACAACCATAGAAGACGGGATCCGATTTTGCCTTCTTCTGAGCATTTTTCTCTTGAAAATGCCTCTTCTAACCCGTTCCACTTCTTGCCTCTACCACATTGCTGCGATTTTGGGTTTTCCTTAAATACAACAGACTTGGGTTTATCATACAAATTCTCAAGTTGAAGGGATTTTTCAACTACCTTCTTAAATGGCTCATCAATATGCCCCACGAGCTTCTCCTCGAAGTAGTCATCTAATCCCATAATCAGCTTCTTGTTCTTCTTTAGTGGAGTGTCGATGAAAGATATCCCATATTTTGACAGAGCATCAAATTCAGCCACGTACTTGAGGACAAACATGTCCCATTACTTTAGGTCTACAAACTTCCTAAATAGCATCGCCTTTTGAGCAGCCTGAATAAACTTCTCATCGAATCTAGTTTTGAACTAGTCCTAAGTAAAGCGGTCCTTAGGTAGGCCAATCTTATTAGCATTCCACCAGTTCATAGCTCTATCTTGAAGCTGTCGAGAAGCCAACTTCCTCCACATTATATCATCCAACTCTGAGTCATCTAAAATCCTCTCACTGATGTCTAACCAATCCTGCACTTCTACGACTGATTCCGTCCTTGGAATGGTTAGCCGCCAAGATTGAAAAAATCCTTATTCAGATTCATGAAATCAATTTTGGATGCCTGTACTTGAGCACAACCACCTACGGTAACATTAGAAGCAATTGCTTGGGCATTTTATAACATGTTCACTATCATCGCGTTGAATATAGCTTGCAAATTAGGCTTAGCAGCCCCTAAGCCAACTCCTTTCTTAACTCCATAAATGGAGTTTCTTGCAGCGTTTCTTATATGTCGACTCATTCTTGACCTGTAACAAAAACGATTAGTCTCTCATTAAGAAAACTACATCCATGGTACTCATGTGTACATGCGACTTATATACTATATATACTATTATATAGTTTTTAAAACCAAAATATATAACAATTACATTCTCTCTCATGTCTAAGTACACACACACACAAACACAGACACTCTCTCGATCTAGTCTAGGTGATAACTCTTTCCCTTTCTCTACTAGACCATGGTATCAACTTCGATTAATCACATAATGTAAGCTCCGATACAAAATGTGACGTCCGCCCTATACTCCGACACCCTATTTACCTAAAGAGTGCATTGCTGCAGTGTCCGACCGATGTAGGACAATAACCAATGGTGAAAAGAAGAGAAACAATCATAGAACCTATTGTATATCTCGCAATGCATCGAATCAAATGTAATAATAACATCACATATATAAACGGGCGAGACAACAATAACTAAAATGAACCACAATATTGTACATAGGTTCACAAAATTATACAAGATAGTAATATAGTTTATACAACCAATAATAAAATCAAACTGTTTCTAAATGTAATACTGAAAACCATCTAGGTTCCATAGTGTCGCATATCGAAATAAGCATAAGTAAGTCCATATATAATACGAGAAATCTCCATCATGCTCATCTTCTGCACTGCACCACATACTATCTGAACCTACTATCTAGCCTACTCTTTTAAGAGCACTCGAGATAATAATAAGAAAAAGATAAAAACATCAAGTCAGATAATAGTCTGGTGTGAGCGATAAGAAATCTCAAATTGCTATACAAGTTGATATAGTAAGGAACAAGGGTATACGAACCATACCAGGCATGTCCCTGCAACCAAAGAGTTAGCATATGACATCGTCAACATTCTACTCTACAAATATCCTAAAGGTCTACATCCTTAGTACGATGTAGGGTGTCTAGGTATCCACATCCACAATACCTACATTATATGACATCCCTAGAGTGACAGACTACTAGAAAAGCAACCATAACAAACATGACATCCATTAAACAATCCTCATTGTCACGCAAGGTACCATGGATATATGATAACTCATATGACTACTCCTCCACTAGGGATTAATGGAATAATACTGATTTTCAGTGTACTCACCCACCAGTCCAAAGCTGACACAAGATCCGTTCCACTGATCCATGGTATATGGATCCATTCCACCAATCCGAGATAGCCATTCCAAGTACCCAATGAACATCCTTACAATACCTCTACTTAGGATTACATCACAAAACACTTCTAGTATCAACGATCACTTAGCATGCATATCTGGACCCTTTCCTTGCTCCATCTAGTTTCCATTCATCCTTTAGGAACCATTCCACATTCTTTTCTTTCCATGATAGAACCATTCAACATTCTATCCATAGGTCACACCTTCATAGAACCTGCTCTTGTGGATAATCATCCTCACGACTCCATTCACCATCGAGCCAACACCATCGAGTTACAATCATTAAAGTTCTAAAATCTTCATCCTTCATTGTTCCACCTTACCACAATCGAATGTCAAGTGATCAAACAAACACCTTCATCATGACCTAAATGACATAATCTCTCCCTTTTGGAAGTTTGACCCAAAATTGGCCTCATCAATTCATGTCGATACCAACTAGTAGATATGAACTACCTAGTCACTGCTTAGCCAAAATTTGGCCAAGTACTTCTCTCCTCAATCACTTCTTCTTTTTACTTGCCTAGAGCCTCCTTTCCCCATGCTTCAACCTCCTAAGTACCTAGGCTTAATCCCTTGCCTTGAAAAGTGGTTGGTACCGATCAAAAGTGATCGGTACCGAGTTGTGTACTTAACCAAATTTGAAGTCTTAAACTCCTGAAGCCCTCGCTCCTACCTTGATTTGAAGCTTGCTTAAAGTCTCTGGCCTCCGGCCCGAAGTAGCTCCCTACTGAACTGAATTGAGACTTCCACCGACTAGAGCTTTTGCTCGGCACCGACATGTAATTAAGCATTTGGATAACATCTAACCGTCTTACGACTTGAAGTATAGGCTCCTTCCCTTCTCTAGAGGCCCTCCGCTAAGTTTCATCCCATTTTAAGCAATTTTGACTTTGTTTCGCTAAAATCAATGACCACCTCCTAACAATTGTACAAGCAGTAGCAAACCATATCAAAGCAAAACGTGCAATATAGCCATCATCCGCATACATTCATTGAAATAAGCAATCAATCCAAACATGGTAAACCTACAAGAACCTCCTGGATCTAATTTTTCATTAAAGCGATAGTATGATCCAAAGGGGCTACAAAACCATATAAATTCCATTTTCTATCTTTTTAAATTCAACCATAATCAAGTTTAAAGGATTAATTAAAGCTTAAAATCATTTTAATATGGAAATTATATCAAAGACGTCATTTTTAATTATATGGAGCACAGAATAGCGAGACATCAATAATCACTCACATAATACCAAAAATACAAATTTAAATGCTCAAATCTAAAGTGGACAGTAAAGAACACAAATTCCAAGGCACTCAATATTATAGATCTATAACCTCCTTCACTATTTACACTTCTAATGATGAATTAGGCTAAGATTAGTACGAAAATAAGAGGCTTTTAATGAAAATACAGTTAATAGTGATTTGGAATTGTTTTTGGATAGAGATAAATGATCCAGATCTATCTCATCACCCAAATTTAGGCACTATTCTTGAAATTGGTTAGTGGGCTAAGTATGGGCTTAGTTTAATTGCCCACTAATCTTGTCCAATAGCAAAGAAAACTTAAAACAGACATATCTCCTAATTCAACATCAATCAAAATTTATTGGCCTAACAAGAATTTCTGGGTCCAATTAAGTTTAGAAAATGTCTATATGGTAATCATTTCTAAAAGTTTTAGAGTTATACGTTCTCATATGAATTAAATAATAATATTTTACGATCATTCGATACGTAAAATATGGGTCATTACAAGTATGATCTGAAGAATCAATAGGACATACCAACACTTTGGATTATGAGCACGTTCACCCCACATGCACTTTCTCCCGGTTCCAAGTTTTAATCCATTCCCTTCTATTTTTAGGTACAATGGGAAGATTTAGGTTTGAGATCCTAGACAAGAAGTCCAATAGCAGCCATCTTTCCTTCTACTAAATATATTCTCATCTTCGATAGGACCCTCATCAGGAATCTAAGTACGAAGGAACAAAGAGAAAGCAAAGGAAGAGAGAAGAGAGAGAGAAGAGGAGAAAGAAGGAAGTGCCGCTCTGAGCTCGATAGGCCCAGATACCGCTTTGGGTCTAACAGCTGTTCTGATTCACTACACCAGGTATGATCTCCACTTCCAAGGGATCAAGACACATACTTTGACAGGCATAGCTCCCCAAAAGGACAAACCCTGGTCTCACCTCCTCTATCCCATGCTTTAGCTCTAACCTAACCTAAATCCAAAATAGCAACATCTTCACTCCCGGAATGACATTCAGAGAAAGAGCACATAACCACTACCACTAGTGTTCTGCTTCGAACTTCAAGTACCCTACCCTCCAAAATACTAATACAGCACTAGGTCATAAATCTCTGGATGGACTTAATATCGATCCAATTCATGTATATTGTGAAGAACTTCCCTTTAAAGGACTTGGAGATGGGCTTGGAACTTCACAAAGACGTAGTGGAGTAGGTTACATAGTGAGGGAAGCAATATGTAGGCTCAGCTGACTTAAATATTAAAAATTTCTTGATCATTGCGTCATAGGAGAGGGAGAATGAGAAGGATGAAAAAAATTAAAGAAAATCTCTTTGACCAAATAGGATAGTTAGACACGGAGCTAGTTGCTAAAGATATGGCAACAAAAGAGGCCGAAGACAAGCATAAAGATAAGATCTAGAATATGGAGTCTAAGATGAAAGTTTAAGGATGAACAAGTCTAGGCATTAACATTTGGATCAAAAATGAACCAAAAAGAAAGATGTGCTCCAAATCAAGATGGCCCCCAAGATCAAGAAACTAATATTTAACCTCAAGAAAGAAAAGGATAAAAAGATTGAGCCTCTCGAGATCGTCCAGTTTTACTTTGTAGAAATCTATGACCTACCACGATTGAACAAGACACTCGAGGAAAAGGTTGCTGATCTAGAAGCCCGCCTCACCCGAGTGGAACAAAAAATTCCATGTTTGTGGGTAAGATCGACTTTCCTATTCCATGTTTTTGGGTAAGATCTTTGACTTCTCTTGTCTTCGAGAAACTTCAAATGTCTTCTGAAGACGTCTGTAATCTTTTCTCATCTCTCTGGCAACCTTTAGGTTAACTATCTAAATTCCTCTACCAGGCGTGAACTACGCTTCAAACAATGAAGTCTCGGATACTACTTTATCATCATCATGACACATCTTCGTATTTCCACCTCTTATATCGGATCTTCCTCTGGTCTTGATGTTGCAAAAATTGAGGCTCCAATGGCGGAGGCACTAGATAAGACCGAAGCAACAAACGATGAGGATGAGATGGTCTTTATCACTTACCATCTATAACTGGGAGGAAGGCCATCAACCTTACCAAGTTGAAGAATACCAAGAATGAGATAGGGTGGAAGAATATGCCTCCTCGTTTATTGATAGCTTTACCCATTTTTCTAGCTCCTATGAAACCCAATCCACTCCTATCGTCGACGATCCTCAGATGCCTATAGGCCTTCATGCAGATCCCAATGACCTCCTTTATTTGACCACCGAAGAAGAGATGTTACACTCTGGGAAAAGCGCTCTAGAGAAGGAGCAAGTCAAGGCAAAAAAGCACTGTGCTAAACAACAAATTAAAGGAGGGAAGAGGTGCAGAAACAAATGAATGGTTCTTTAAGGCCTTTTACTTTTTGATCTTTTGGTCTTTCAATGTATATAGGTCATTGTGCGTGAGAGGACCCCAAAAATTTTGTGTCCAGAAGATTTGTAAACAAAATGTTGTTTTCTATTCAAGCTTTTCTCATTTACATTATTTCACTTCAACTTTCTTTACGTATATGTTAATGGGGATTTTAACAAGGCAGATTTCAACTAGAAGTTGGAACGTCAAAACGAAGAAGAAATGACTTAAGGACATCGAAACATACTTAGAGGAGCTAGAAGGGGAACTCCAAAATTTACAAGTCCAATGGAGAAAAGGAAACCTCTCGACATCAATAGATCCTCTCGTTACCGAGAGGTTTCTGTTACACCTTGGACCCCATCATCCTCTTTCACGTATTATATCAAGCAATTATAGTCAAGTGCTTTTCATAGGAAGTAGATGAGAAAGTCTAAGGATTGATGGAAGGAAAATAAAGAAAGTAGGATAAGACGAACGTTAGTCAAGGAAATCGTTGGGGACAGCTCAAACTCTACGGAAAAGGGTTTGGAAAACAACAAGAAAGAGATAGGAAAACATCATAATGGGAAAAAGTTGGGTTTACACCCAACAAAATCTCTCGGTACCGAGAGGTCTATCTTAGGAATTGGGTCGACATTTCCCCTTCACCACTTGTGGACTAGTATCTGGACCTTGTACAACTCGAGCCTGTAGACCTGCAGAGCGGTTTATTTATAAATACCAGCCCTATAACAACTAAAGGAAGGCTTCAGACTTTGGATCTTCTTCATCTCCTATCTCTCCCTCATAATAGTCATCTAGGAAGATACTTTTGGCTATTCTTGGCTCAAGAGCCTATCGATCCATAGTACTAGTGACTCTAATCTCTCTCAAATCCATAATTAATAAGAACATAATGTGGACATAGGCTAGAGATTGTCGAACCACTATAAAAATCTTACGCCTCTCTAAATTTTTATGCTTTTTTGTACTTTCTAGCTATTTTTACTCGATCCAATCCTATGACTGGTTATATTTGAGTGTTGTTCCACTTTTGACGTCAACTTTTTGGTGCTTTCACTAAGAAATCCAACTCAGGATTAGATCTAACTTGATATTTTGGATTCGAAGAGGTCCAGTGTTTAGATCCAGAATGTTTGCTTTGAAGAATTTAAAAGCCTGCTTATAGAATTCAATGGCGCCCAGAAGAGGAAGGTCATTTAGAATGGTGGTTATTGGAGATGAATATAATTCTCACCAAGTTGAAATTAGTAACCAATAGATAGTACCAGGATCATCTGCTCAATTTGAAGTGGTTATTTGGGGTGGGCTTAATAAGATGCTGCAGGAGTTGAACCAGAAGATGATGGATATTCAAAAAGCTTTGATGGACATGATGGAGGCTTTGCTAACCTAGAAACCGTAGAGGACAAGAAGGCATAGGAGGGAAGATTCTCCCCTCTATTCGAAGAAGACAGTTCATCCATTTTTCGTTAGAACAGGTAAAGGGAAAGGGAAAACAGAAGGAGGTAGTTGCTGGGGTTGCAGAAGGAGCTATAGGAGGAAGCATATATGCTCCCCTGGAAAGAAAACAACCTGTTACAGAGAGGAATGTTAGAGAGGTGGAGGATAGGAAGGTGATGCTCTGGACTTATCTGATTTAGAAGAGGAACTGCAATTGGACGATGATGTTATGAGCTGGACGTTGGAGTTCCAAACAACCGTAGCTGAACCGATTGCCAACCATGGAATATGGGAGGAGTGGTTCTCCAAGAGATTGGATAATATAGATTCGAATAGGTAAGCTGAGATCGTTTGTGGAGCTAAAGATTTAGCGAGCCTTAGTAGTCGTCCTACGGAATACCGTGCTAGAGAGGAATAGTAGCTGACATGGTTAGTTTAGGAAAGCAAAGATATGAAGAATGAGTGTTAATGTAGAATTTCATCGGCACCGGCACCCTGAAGTCCGAAGATAAAGCTCTAGAAGTTAAGTGGGAATATTGAGTTCGAAGGGAGGATTATTGAGATGTAGTATGGTTATGCATGGAAGGCGAAGAGTTAAATCGTGAGGTAATAATAGTAAATGTCAAAAAGGTTAGAATGCAGAAAGTAAATGACATCGAGACTTTTATAGTGGTTTAGGCTGAAAGTCCCTATATCACTGTTCTTTCCTTATTCCCTATATCACTGTTCTTTCCTTATTCAATTACTCTTATATAGTCAAGAAGCTTATTACATTGAATCAAAGCATTTTTTTTCTATTAACGAGTTTTTGATTAGAGCTCTAATGTGGGAAAGTACTATCTAGTTCTTGTTTTTATGTGCCACAAGATCCTCTGTGCCTTGTAATTGTTGCCTATTTATAGACCGCATGCCATGACGCTATTGGTTGAGCACCTTCTCTTTGCATTGATGATCTGGCTTACCATAAGCAGTTTAGATCGAACATGTGCCATCATTTGGTTAAGTATGACTTAACGCGGATTGTTGAAGTGATGGTTTATATATAGCTTTTGGATATATTTCATTCATCTTGACTGTTGGTCTCAGCCTGGGCTATCCAAGCCGTTGATTAAAGTTGGCTATTGAATTGTTTTAGGCCTCAGCAATTGATGCTCTATGTCAGGCTTCTTACCTTAGCTGAATTATGATCTCAGCCTTGGTGGATACATTGGTTCATGCTCTAGGATTGTGTATTTTGTTAGAAACTGAAGAATAAGTCTCATAATTACTAGCCAAGGAGCTTTCCTTTCGAATATTAGCAATTTATACTTTGCAAAATTATAGTGTAACATAGGCCTCTCTAGAGTTCACCTCATATGATCGATATGGGATGGACTTTGGAAAGAGTAGTGTCGTATAAGGTCTATTTCTTGGCTTGTTTATTCTATTCCCATTATGAAGTTGATTCCGAGCTTTCGAGAACATGATGATGCTTGTCACTTGAAGTCATCTAGGCTAAGTGGTAAGAGAAACTGTTACGGTGCTAAAAAACAAAATCGAACTTGAGACTAAGAGGTCAAAACTTTTGAAAATGATGTTTGTCACATGAAGCCATTTAGGCTAAGTGTTAAGAGAAACTGTTATAGTGCTAAAAGGCAAAATCTAACTTAATAACAAGAGGTCAAAACTTTGTAGTATGAATTCATAATCGATCATTTGGGACTAGACCTTTGAAGGGATGTATTCTGGTTTTGCATTTAATGTTGGCCTAGATGTTGGTAGTTGATTGGTCACCTTCAAAAAGTTTTTCTCTTTTCCTATGTAAGGGTAACTAGGCATCTAACGGGGTAGCCTTTTGGTATTCTTTTTCAAACTAAATCCATGGTGGAAAACTTTTCTTTCTTCAATTTGACCTCCTTTCACTCCATCCTCTTTTCTCTTTTTACCTCCTCAAATTAAAAAACCGCCGTTAACATTCTCAAGCTTTCTTTGATTCTTCTTTCAATACTTGTTCACAAGAAAGTAAGTCATTTTCAACTTTTTTTTCTTACCGTGATCACTGATATAGACGTTGATACTTTTCCTTTCATTGCGTATCTAAGAACTTAAATCGAGATCATTTCACTTAATCTTTATCCTGGAAATAATGTCGATTCTTCCTTTTGCAATTGAGCACTTGTCTTACCTTTTCTTAAGTTGGAAATGGATGCTTCTATGGCAGAACAAAAGGTTCTTAATTGAATTTTGTCTTCCTACAGAATTACTAGAGTCGAGAAGCTTGCTCCCTGGGCCGGGTTGCAATTTAGTGATCCTTCCAAAGGTTAAAGATGTGAGAAATGCGGATTACGGATCTTAAGGCTAGAATAACATTAGAGAGGGTGAATAGTGTTTTACGGATTTTTTTAAATATTTTTGGAACTTATATAATTTAATCACCAACAAATGCAATTCACAGACACAGATATAATCACAGAATCACACACTGATGCAAATACTAAATAAAAGCGGTAAAGGAAAGAACACACTATGATTTTATACCGGTTCAGAGTCACCCTACATCCAGTCCCGTACGGTCGTACGGATTTCTTATCAAAATAATCTCCCAGATTACACCCTCGGTTTCAAGGCTATGAGGTACACCCTCTTGTATTCGAGTCCAGGGCAAACTCTCTTGATTTAACCAGGCTACAAGATCACCTAATTGATTTCTAGGTCTACAATCACACCCAGTTGATTTCAAGGCTCAACCGCACCTTTTACTTAACAATTTGATTTGCAAAAGATTCTGTAACCCTGAATAGCACTGAGATCTTATGGAGAGAGTGACAGAGAATCAAACAAGAGATAATCAGGGTCCCTTGGTATTTCGACAGAGTATAGTTTAGGATTCTTTAGAATAAATGTGGAAGATGAAGATGGGAGAAAATAAATGAAATCTAGTAAAAAAATCGTTTAGAACTTACTAGTATGTATAGTAGAGCAATAGTCATATCTATTCGTGAAAGGATACGACGAATAGACACTTCTTTTGAAAATTGAAATTTCAAAATAACGGACACCATGTCGACATTGGGGGTTGAGGGTCATGCTATTGGCAGTTTGTTATGCATTCTAGGTTGCTATGGTCTTCCTCCGCACCTAGTCTCGGCTCAAAGACAGTGGAAGGATCCATCCATTAGCTTTTCTATCTCCACAGCCCAATATATTAATTGGGGCCTGCACATTGAACCCATTTCATATGATGGGAGTTGCCGGAGTATTAGGCGTTGCTTTGCTATGCGCTATTCATGGTGCTTGTTTCACGCTCAACACTTTCTATTGTTTTGGAGATGTAGACATGCTCAAGGAATGATTGATGTTTTGATTTTCTTATTAAAATTAGTTTCTATAATTTGTCAACAATTTTTAAACTTTGTAAATATATTTGAATATAGTTTAAACATATAAAAGAGTTTAGAAAGTAATTTTTAAAATATATAATCTTATTCTATAAAGTGATTTAAAATCTGAGTATATAATATTTTAAAGCTAAATATTTAAAACAAGAGATGGTTTAAAAGCAAGGACAATTTTGAAATCAAAATATTAAAAATGATAAAAATAGTTTTGAGGCTAAAATATTTAAAACCATTTGTCTTTATGAAACGAAAGTTTTGAAAACATTTTATAAAAACAAGAGATATATTTTTGAAAAGCATTTTTATAAAATTAGTGGATCTCAAAATAGGACCACTGTATGTTCCACTAGATATTCTCGTGGGTTCCATCCCTTTAACAGGCTCGAAGTGGATTCCATTCCACGAATAAATTTTGAATAAAGATGTAAGTGCTTTCAATAAGTTTTAACATAATACTAGGCACAATACTTAGCTTGTACTATTGAAATCTTGAACTCTTGATATCTTGATACTCATGAGTCTTCAATATTGATATCTTCAGTCTTGAATCTTTATACTGTACAGTCTTCATTCTTAGTACCTTCATGTTTATATCCTTCATATACATATATATCTAAACTATAATGTTAGTATTTATATTTTATAACAAGTCCTAAGGTTGTTGTCATCAAAACAATCATCTCAAGGACTAACAATCTCCCCCTTTTTGATGATGACAACCCATGTTTATAAAATATACTTCTCCTTCATAATAACTCCCCCTAAAACTAATAAATCCCTCTTAATCTAAGCCTAACTACTCTAACTACTCTTTTTTATATTTCTCCCCCTTTGTCATCAACAAAAAAACCTAAACTAATATAACCCCCCTTTAGTCTTATACTAGAGTAACTGTGACAAATTATGATGGAGTGTGTGTATATATGTATAAAATAACATGAGTTAATAATAAAGACATGACAAATATGAAAGTTTAAACCCAATAAATATATGCATGTTTCATATAATATTATATAATCCATTCAAACCAAATCAATTCTAATCAAATCAAAGCAAATCAAATCAAATCACACAATTCAAAAACAAGCAATTCAAACCATAAGGAGATCAAATATTTCTAGAAACTTCAACCCATCCTTCTTCTCCAAAGATAAGATCCTTTCTAATAACTTCCCGATCTTCATTATCTTGAATTAAAGTTTCTACAGGATTTGCATCTAGATCATCGTTGTTGAGGGTAGAAATCATCCAACGGAGGGCATCGAAATACTTCTCTTGTTTTTTTTATCATCTGCATTTGACTAGTTCTAAGTGTCTTTGATTGCGGAGAATAAATGTAAGTATATTCTTGAATGAATTGAGAGTTTCTTCAAGATTATCACTTAGAGTTTGAGAAGAGGAAGCCATTTTAGATAAGTAGTGAAAAGATGCAAATAGAGATAAGTAGAAATAAAAAGACTACAAATTTCTGGAAGAAACAGGTGTTTAAATAGGCAGAAATTCGTTTAAAATGAATAGACATGAGTTAGTTATTTGAATTTCAAAATTTTAAAAATAACCAAATCTGATAGTTATATGTCGACATAGGGGGTAGAAGCATGTCGACATAGGTCTGTTAATTTATGTGTATTATTTATTTTGTGAATAAGTATGTATATATAAACTTATATACTATACTAACATTTATTCCAGAGATACGATAAGGTAGAAAAACATAAGATAGATGATTTTTATAAATAGATGGGATGATACATAAGATACAACATAATATGATAAAAAGAACAATACAAGCTCAAAAAAAATAAACTAATACATCACAACCTAGTTCTTAGAATGTGCTAGAGGATGAGGAGGATGATGATAAGCCAAGTTTTCGACCACTTTAGCAAAGAATTTGTTCATATTAGTGGACATTTTATCCAATTTCTTACTAAGAATCTTTTGAGAATCCGTTGATTTTTCACTATAATCTTTTGATTTTCGAGGAGAGTTTTGTTGGAAGGATTGTTAGTATTGGTGGGATATTCAATACTTTCCAAGGAGGTTTCTTCATTATCTTCTTCAATTTTCATTTCCTTCCCTTCTTCTTCTTCATCTTCTTCCTCAATATCTTCATGTGCCAATCTTTCATCCTTTTCGGCAAGAGATTCATATTGTGGAAATATGAAAGGAATTTTCACGAGAGAAATGTTGGCATGATTAAACACTTTTCTTGAAACAAATGCTTCCCTTTTGTAATCAACGCCAAAATAATTAAAAATTTGAGTGAGATAGATTCCATGATACAAGGTATTCTCACCCATTTCCAAATTCTTAGGACGAAGTTCATCCATAATCACATGCTCCCAATTAATGTCATAATGACCAAAGATAGCAAAAAGAGATTTATAAACTTTTAAAGTCAGGTTATTGAAATTCCAGATCTAGGAGTGATAGTATGTTGAAAAAGAAGATTGACGATACGTGCATTCGGACGAAAGTTACGATTTTTAAATTCAAAGTTGTCATCTCCTTCAAAAATGTGATGAAATATCTCATGGTCATGTTCATCAATATTAAAAGTAGAAAGATCTATTCCCGAATTCTTGCAATTGAGAATGTTGCCCAAAATTTCACAGTTTAAAATAATTTTAGTGTCTTTAACACTACTCCAAATTTCATCTTCATTTCCTTCATAAAAACCACGATTCAAATTCGCATAAAACATTTTAACAAGATTTGGGTAACAAACAAAATCATTTTGAGAATTGTCAACAAGACTAAGGATAAGATTCTCTTCAAGAAGAGTATTTATTTCATATGTAGAGAAATCGCTAAAGATAGCAAACTTTCCCGTATGAACTTTTTCGAAGTTAGCATAGTTTATATAAGCCTTGATTGCTTCCGGATCATTATAGAGATACTCTTTAATGGTTTTAGACAGCCTCATTATGGATGGTGTGCTTAAAGAAGCCATTTTTGAAGAGAGTAGAAAGTTTGAAAGAGAGTTTGAATTTTAAAATGAAAGTGAAAAGGTATGATAAGTTAAGGGAAATAAATAGATATTCAATAGACATGTTCTTTGGTCAAGAGGTACCTTTCCAGAACATTGTGTTTGGTGAAAAGGTGAAGGGAAATTCAAAGATTTGAATCTAAATTTGAATTTCAAATTTCTGACAAGGATGTCGACATCATGGGTAGGGCCATGTCGACATGGGTCAGAGAATTCATGCAACTTATATTTTCCTATATACTTTAATATCTATATATTTTATGGAGTAACATTAAATATAATAATACTCTTTTAATAAAAAAAATTATAATATTAAAAATAAAAATAAACATAATAATAATAAAAAAAAAGATTCAAACAACAATAATTTCAAAAACAATCAAACAATTTTAAGCAAATAATTTCAACCAATATATTGTAAATGTGTACCTTTTTCTAGATTCGTATCTCCGAGATCGTCGGAATCATGAATAGCCGTAAAGCACATATTTGAATTTTCCGTCTTTTGATCATTATCGCTTGAAGTTGAGTCTAAGTCTGAATCATCTAATGTAGCGGTATATGCTCTTTTCCTTTTCTTTGTATAATCATTGCTTGTAGGAAACTTTTGCTTATTAGGATGCGGACAGTCTCTTTTGAGATGACCTGATTCGTCACAATTGAAACATTTGACGTGGTTTGGTACTTCATTATGATTTCTGAAATTCCTGTGATCATTCTTTTTGAATTTGTTCATCTTTCTGTATTTCAAAAACTTTCGTAAATTCTTTGTCATTAAAGCTATTTCTTCATCATCATTACTTCCCGAGTCTGATCCATCTGTTAATGCATTGAATGCAATTGACTTCTTTTCGAATGCCTTCCTATCTCTTCTCCCTTGCATTTGTACTTCGAACGACATTAGATTTCCAATCAATTCTTCAATCTTTACATTACTGATATCATTTGCTTCTTCGATTGCAAGAGTTTTCTGATCCCATTCCGAAGTAAGAAAATTTAGAATTTTTCTGACTTAATCTTCATTGAAGAAACTTTTTTCCAATGATATTAGAGAATGCATAAAATTCTAAAATCGACTATACATATTTGAAATGGACTCATTAGAATTCATTTTGAATAATTGAAACTGATTTGTGAGTATGGATATTTTGGTCTGTTTGACTTTGCTTATTCCTTCATGAGTAACTTGCAAAGTTTTCCAGATATCATATGCAGACTTACAAACAGATACTCTATTGAATTCATTCCTATCAAGTAAACAAAATAAAATATTCATGGCTTTGGAATTATTTCGTTTAATAGTCTTTGATTTAGCAGTCCATTGTGCAAAACTTGTTGTGGGTTCAGAATATTCAGTTTGTGTGATATTCCAAGTATCTAATCCTATTGACTGTAAATATATTTTCATTAAACATGCCCAATATGCATAGTTACTGCCATTAAAAAGTGATGGTCTAGCAGTAGACTGACCCTCTACAAATGAACTAGTGATAGTATTAACAAAATAGTGTCGGTAGCCATTTTTAAAACTTTTCAAAATTCATATTATGAAAACTTTGAAAACCAATGCTCTGATACCAAACATGAGAAATGTGGATTACAGATCTTAAGGCTGGAATAACACGAGGGGGGTGAATAGTGTTTTATGGATTTTCTAAATCTTTTTGAAACATGTAATTTAATCACCAACAAATGCAATTCATAGACACAGATATAATCACAGAATCAGACACAGATGCAAATATTAAATAGAAGTAGTAAAGTAAAGAACACATCAGGATTTTATACTGGTTCGAAGTTACCCTACACCCAGTCCCATACAATCGTACGGATTTCTTATCAAAATAATCTCCTAGATTACACCCTCGGTTTCAAGGCTACGAAGTACATCCTCCTGTATTCGAGTCCAGGGAAAACTCTCTTGATTTAACCAGGCTACAAGATCACCCAATTGATTTCCGTGGCTACAATCACACCCAATTGATTTCAAGGCTCAACCGCACCTTTTACTTAACAGTTTGATTTACAAAAGATTCCGTAACTCTGGATAGCACTGAGATCTCATGGAGAGAGTGGTAAAGAATCAAACAAGAGATAATCAAGTTTTATTCACTTGGCATTTCGGACGAGTATAGTTAGGATTCTTTAAAATAAATGTGAAAGATGAAGATGAGAGAAAATAAATGAAATCTGGTAAAGAATTCGTTTAGAACTTACTGGTATTTATAATAGAGCAACTACCATATCTATTCGTGAAAGGATACAATGAATAGACACTTCTTTTGAAAATTAAAATTGAAAATAGCGGACACCATGTCGCCATGGGGGGTTAAGGGATGTCGACATGCTCAAGGAAAATTGATGTTTTGTTTTTCTTATTAAAATCGGTTTCTATAATTTGTCAAAACAATTTCTAAACTTTGTAAATATATTTGAGTATAGCTTAAACATATAAAAGAGTTTAGAAAGTAATTTTTAATATATATATATAATCTTAATCTATAAAGTGATTTAAAATCTGAGTATATAAATATTTTAAAGCTAAATATTTAAACAAGAGATGGTTTAAAAACAAGAACAATTTCAAAATATTAAAAATGATAAAAATATTAAGGCTAAAATATTTAAAACCAAGAGAGATGTTTTTGAAAAGAAAGTTTTGAAAACATTTTATAAAAACAAGAGATATATTTTGAAAAGCATCTTTATAAAATTAGTGGATATCAAAATAGGACCACTATATGCTCCGCTAGATATTGTCATGGGTTTCATCCCACTAGGGTTCCATCCCTTTAACAGACTCAAAGTGGATTCCATTCCATGAATAAATTTCGAATAAAGATGTAAGTGCTTTCAAGAAGTTTTAACAAAATTCTAAACTCAATACTTATCTTGTACTATTTAAATCTTGAACTCTTGATATCTTGATACTCATGAATCTTCAATCTTGATATCTTCAGTCTTGAATATCTATACTATACTGTCTTCATTCTTGGTACCTGCATGTTTATATCCTGCATATACATATATATCTAAACTATAATGTTAGTATTTATATTTTATAACAAGTCCTAAGGTTGTTGTCATCAAAACCATCATCTTAGGGACTAACAAAAGACCGATCATTGGAACTTGTTCGTGAGAAAAGCATATTTCAACTGAACTTATGTGATCAAAGCTAAGATGAAATGACCTAAAAATTGGCAACTGCACTTAGATGGGGTAAGGAAATAACTCAAAGTAGTTTTGACCTAAGATAATCAAAGAAAACAGGTCGACACCAACTTGTTCCTGTCGGTGACAAGTTGTTTTTCTCACCCACTCCCCTATTTCAACTTCATATGAGTAATTACTAAACCTCTTTCATAAGTGTCCAAGTAATTTCCAAGAGTTTTAGACGACCAATTTCAAGAGTTTAAGAGAACAAAACTAGAATAGCAGAATAAATCAAATAATAAAGGAAGAATCACTAAAATCAAATATTAATCGATGGAAACAACATGGGCTGCCACAAACTAAAGTGAGAAGAAGGATGCAAGAAATTTCAAAGTGATTCGAACTAAGAAGACATGTCGGCACCAACATGGTCAAGTCGATACCGATAAGTTTGGTGAACTCGGGAAGTACTGCAATTTTTCACGCGACTTCGAGCAGATCTCTGGACTTTGCTCCAACTGAATTTTTGATCCAACATGACTACTTCTATATATATTATCAGCCTACCTACAACCAAAACGAGATCTCTGTTACCTGATCTTTAGCTCTTCACTCTTGATCTGATCTCTCTACCATTGGAGACTTATTCCTCTTCTTTACTCCTATCCTCTACCTCTCAACCACTCTAGGAACTTTAATGTAAATTGCCGATCCACAAGGTTGTGGTCAGATATGATATAATTCATTATAATCTGGTGAGAAGACAATGAATAAAAAATTATGAAGTGGACATAGACAAGAGATTATCGAACCACTATAATAATTATTGTGTGTTCTTTACTTTTCCGCTGTCTTTTACTTGATTTGGGATTTCTACCGCTTTTACATTTACTTTAAAAGAACTGATGCTTTTAACTTATTATCGGGTGTTGATACATTTTATGGTTCACAAATAGTGAACTTCGATCGATGATATTCTCTGAGAGCTTCGTTTCTTGGATTATCCACATTCAAAATACGCAACCATCCCTTCTTTCTCAACCTGCCTCTTTGGTCAAGTATAAAATCTTTTAAATCATCAATCTTACTTCTTGCTTATATTCTCTTTATTTTGTTGGCTAATTTTAGATCATATTGTTGTCTTGCTATAATTCTTTTGATCAATACCAATCGAACTTCTAGATAAGAAATCATCATGGTACTGACTAGAACAGGTCGTGTCATTCTAACTCCAAATGAAGCCAACGCCTCCAAATTGTTCCATTCAGACAACATCGCTAATACAACATTTTGATTTTTTGTACTAAGTGCATCCACTACTTTATTCCCTTTCCTCAATGTAAACTAAATCCTAAAGTCATATGCTGCTATGAAGTCCAACCATCTTTGTTGCCTTATATTCAACTCTTTCTAAGATATTAAATACTTTAAGGATTTATGATCCATAAACAACTTGAATCGTTCTCCTAAAGAGAGTGCCTCCATACTTTCAGTGCAAAGATTACCGCTTCCAACTCCAAATCATGCGTAGGATATCTAATTTCATATGGTCGAAGCTATCGAGAAGCCAAGGCAATAACTTTACCTCTCTACATCAATATAGCTCCTAACCCAAATCCACATGCATCGGTATACACCACCAAATTTTGATACCCATCGTGAACAACTAAAATAGATGCATTGGTCCATAAATGTTTTAGCTTTTGAAATGCTTCTTCACATTTATTAGTCCCAATAAACTTTATGCCCTTCGCTGTTAGTTTTGTCTTTGGTGCTGCTACATGAGAGAAATCTATAATAAATCTCCAATAGTGGCTAGCCAACCCCAACTAACCTCAGTCACGGTCTCAGATATTTTCTCGTTATTAATAGCTTCGATCTTTGATAGGTCTATGGAAAATTCATTCTCCGAAACTATATGCCTAAGAAACTTCACTTTTCTTTCCCGAAAATGATGTTTTGAAAACTTTTCCTTTGGCTAATGTTCCCACAACATATCTAACACTATTCTGAGATGAAATTCATGCTCTTATTCATTCTTAGAATGTGTCAAAATGTCATCAATAAACACCAACATGAATCTATCCAAACACTCTCAAAGGATCCTGTTCATCAAGTCTACAAAGAAAGTAGGTACATTGATCAGTCCGAAGGGTATGAATAACCCTTCATACGAACCATACCTTATTTGAAACGCCATTAATGGTATATTATCCTCCAACACTCTCAATTGGTGGAAGCCCGTTGCTAAGTCCAACTATGAAAATACTTGGCTCCACTTAATTGGTCAAATAAATCGTCAATCCTAGGAAAAGGACATCAATTCTTTATCGTCTTCTCATTCAACTTTCCATGATTAATACATATCCTTAATGATCCATCTGGTTTCTTAGGAATACTGCTGCAGTTCACCAAGGTGAACTGTATTATCTAATAAAATTTTTGCTTTCTGGATCCACTAGCTACGCCTTTAACTCCTACATCTTGGTAAGTGTCATTCTACTAGGTGGTCTACTTATAGATTCAGCCCCATATACGAAATATATTCGAAACTCTATGGCATGTTTCGGTGGTAATCCCGTAACATGCTCAAAAACATCAGCATACTCGCTTACCATGGAAACCGGATTGATTTCATCCTCTACGCCTTCCATGTCATACAACATTACATAGATATCAAAACTCGGCTCTTCAAATGAGTATATAATTCGGTCACAACAACCAGGGTGTTTCTAAGATATTACTTTATCCTAACAAAATATCCTAACATCATATTGGCTTAACCAGTCCATACACATAATTATCCCAAAACCCATAAAATCAAACACATGCAAATTGCAGTAAAAAAATGACCTAATAAATCGAACTCTACATGGTCGCATCTCATTCCAAGAGTTGCGTAGTCACACATCGTATTTGAAACCCTTAAAGAGGTAATCAAGTATGTCAATTTACGGTCTAACTTAACTACCAAACATCTAAATATAAAAGAATGTGATGCTCCAGTACCAATAACACACTAGCAGAAGTGCTATGAATAAGAAGTGTACGTCCTAACACAGCATTTGCCTTCTCCTCTGCGGTTGGACCAGAGGCCGTAGGTTCAAAGAGAAAACATTTCCTTTTTGAGCTTTGACTAGTTCAGGAAACTAGTTCTTGAAATGCCCCTTCTTTTTGTTGTCATAACACCTCACACCTTTCTTATCAACAGCTTTCTTGCCCTTATCAGAATGACACTCATTAGCAAAGTGGCCTTCTGAGAACATTTATAGCAAGCATTTTTAGCTCTTTCCTTTTTCATAACCCCTTTCTTAAGAGCTCACCTCTTGTAAAAGAACTTTCTTTTTTTTCCTTAGAAACTTATAGCCTCCCCAGATTTATTCTTCCCCAAAGATGCAAGTAAATCTTCATCCCTTAGAGCTATATATACAACACCATCAAATGGATTTCTAAGGTATGGCATTGTTCTCCTAGCGATCTCCGGCTCCTGTAGTAATACTATTCCGCTAGTACAAAGCAAATCCTTGCAAATGTCACAAAGCCAAACTTTTTTTTTATCGTCATTCAATCCTAGATAACCAAATATTCTCTCACACGGAAGAAGCCAATTTTCTACTCTAATGGTATTCTCCATTTCAAAGGATGGTTTTCCTCCCAAGCTAGTATAATCTTGGCTTAACGTGGCTTGGTTATTATAAGCAACCACTTTTGGTGTAGCGGCTCTCGTATTACCAGCGTTACCTCAAGTCAAACTAGTTGCCTCTTCATCTTGCATCATATGGAAAAAGAATTAATACATAGTCTCCATATCAATTGGCATGGTTCAAGCACCTACATTAGCATTAACATTTGCATTTGCATTTGCATTCTTATTCGCCTTGGTGGTTCGGTTAGCATTCCTAGCATTGGCCCGAACATTTCCATTGGTTGCGGTGCTTTCGCCTCCCAAGTTTAATCTTCCACTTCTGTATCTATTTCTCATAATTTGCATACGAGTCCTCATAAAATACAAGATAATTGTCTAAGAAAAAAGGGAGAGAGAGAGAGAAAGTGTGTGTGTGTGTATAACGAAAAACAATATGTTATAATATCGCTATTCCATATCCCAAAATTTTCTATCTGTGTTCGTTTGGGTCATGTTTTTTCAAAATCTTATTAAGTTTTATGTAATCTTATGCTCTAAGTTGTAACGTCCTCCATTCTGAGGCTCGAAAATAGATACTATTGATCCTGTAGTCATCCTTAGCATTATTTCTTAGTGATAAAATGAGATCCATTATTGAAACGTTAACATTGAGAGCACTCAAAATTTATAAATTTTTAACAAAATATTTTCATTCACTAATTTGCAAATTCATTGCATTTCATTTCCATAACCCCAACAATACATTATTCAGATAGAATAAACCAATTATGTTAGTTCCAAGAGCAGTGATGCCTCTTTGGATTATTAGATTTTTACGACTTAGACGGTTACAATACTCGTAATTACATACATTCAACGAATCAAAAGCAGTTCAACCACTATACAGGGTAAATATAATCTTTTATATAGTAGCTTAACTTAAAAAATTCCTTTTCTCGACATACCAATGTCAAATTGAGTACCCAAGAGTTTAAAGGGAATTCAAAAACTTTAGGTCAGACAAAAAGTCCAGTGTAAATAATATTATTCCATCTCAAACCAAAATATGGGTACTTAGTGAGATCATGCCACTGAGTAGAATGGATTCCCCTCAATGATACCCTATTAATCAATATCTAATCCATAACATATCCTGCATCAAATGCAACACCCTAAAATTTAAGCGCAAATTTAATAAAAGAATTAAATTTAAATATAATAAGGGTAAAAACAGAATTTTCACAAACATCCGAATTTGACTACAAAAATTGCTTTATTGTGTTCATAGAAATTTTATGGATACTTTTCATATACGACGTTTTGAAATTAAAGCTAGTATGAAGAAGTACTAAGTGTTTTAAATTTTTGAAAAAATAATCAAATAAACAATTAAGGAAACAAATATTCTAAAAATTAGAAAGCTCCACCAGTCGACAGCATTGCCCTGACTAATCGACCCCTAGCAGTCGATCGCCCCAAGTTAAGCGAGCGACTGATCAATGACAAACATATAAGGTTTACTTAGGGCAATGGATCAAATTCGATCATATATTTTTATTAGTCGTACATCGCACATTTTGAATGGTCCATGATAGCTTGAACCTCTATAAATAGACAGCTAATGTAAACCCTAATTGACAAATTTTAACTAGTACATCCAAACTTTGCTATTTTTTTTCTTTTTAAATAAAATTTCTTCAAAACAAAAATAAAATTTAGATCCATAGAAGAAGAGAAATTAAATCAAGTGAATATCTATACTCAAACGAGGATGATTTCAGGTGCTAAAAGAAAAGAGATAGCTTTGATTTGAGGTGAGTGGGTATAGTGTTAATTATATGATTTATATGCAGTTAATTTTAGTATACCCTAAATTTTTGCTGCCAATAATATACTTGTAAGACCACCACACCCAAATATTGTCTTTATGATTCAGAAGCTTGTCAATATTATGAACTATGGCAGCACGATTCCAAAGAAGCATATTTTTAATTCCTAGGCCACCTCTGGATTTTGGCAATTCAAGTTTGGAGAAGGCACAATGAGATATCTTATTTGAGATAACAGATCCATGCCAGAAAAAATCAGACATAGCACTCCTAATCATCTTGATCAGCTTGATAGGAAGGATAAAGGATCTTGACCAATACACAGTCATGGAGAAGATAATGGAATTAATAAGAGTAAGCCTACCAGCCCGACTAAGCATTCTATTAGTCCACATAGCAAGCCTAGCAGTGATCCTCTCATACAATGGAATGCATTGGGAATAAAAAATTCTAAAAGTAGCCAAGGGAATTCCTAAGTACATGGAAGTGTCAGCTCTTTGCGTGATTGAAGTAAGGTTAGATATTTGATTGATTATATCATTTACCACTCCAGCTATAATCAAATAGACTTAGCTAAATTAATGGATAGGCCAGTAATTCTGAAGAAATTATCAAGGCCATCCATAATTGAGTTAACTGAGGACATAATGGGCTTGAAGAAAATTACTAAGTCATCAGCAAACATTAAAGATGTAATGAGGGAATTTTTGCATTTTGGATGGACAGAGAAACTACCATTATTAACATGCTGAATAAGAATTTGAGTTAAAACTTCCATCACAAGAATGAATAAATAAGCATATATAGGGTCACCCTACCTAATACCTTGTTTACTCTGAAAATACCCCACATTACTGCTGTTAACCATTATGGAATACCTAGCAGTCGAGATGCATGCCTCAATCCAAGCCACAAAATGTTTGGGAAAATTCATCAGCCCCATGATTCTAACAACAGAGTCCCATTGCAACGAGTCAAAAGCTTTAGAGATGTCAAGCTTGAACATGGCTCTGGGTGAAACTTGAGAGGAGTTGTACCTCTTCAATAATTCATGAGACATCAGAACATTATCAAGAATACTTCTGCCACTTAGAAAAGCTGCTTGATTGGAAGATATAATGTAAGGCAGAACCATCTTGATTCTATTAGCAATGATCTTAGATATACACTTGTATATGGTGTTACAGCATGAGATAGGCCTAAATTCAGAGACAAGACATGCATTCTTCACTTTAGGAATAAGGGCTATGTTAGTAGCATTAAGAGATCCAATCATTTTGCATTTGTTAAAGAAATTATGGATGGCCTTCGAGAAAATAGGCCCAACAATTCCCCAGCATGCCATAAAAAAACAGGCATTGAACCCATCAAGTCCTCCAGTAGAGTTAGTATTGAGAGAGAAGAGGGAGTTTTAATCTCAACGTCAGAAATAGCAGAAGAGAGGAAGGCATTATCTTCATGAGAAATTCTAGGAATGGTAATCGAATCAAGAAGCTCTAGCGATGGAGAGAAGTCATTACTGTTTCCGAGAAACTTGCTGAAATAGTCAAGGAACATATTAGCAATAAGGGGAGGGTCAGAAATATACTCACCATTCTCATCTTTAAGAACATAATTATCTCCCTAGTCTATTTATCCTTAAGGGAGGAATGGTAGAAAGACGAGTTTCTGTCACCATCCTTGAACCACTCCATTTTGGTTTTTTTAACCATAAGGCTCGCATGCTGTAATGCCTCAAGAAGTTGGGAAGACAAGGAGGCTTCAAGAGCAGCCCACTCACAATTAGATGGGTTAGACAGCATGGACTCTTGAATTTGTTGAAGTTTGTGGGAGAGGCAGGAAGAAGCCAAGTTGCCGTTGCCAAATTTACTCAATGACCACACTTTTAATTCATATTTGACAGCTCTAAGCTTACATTGCAAAATAAACATAGGATTACCATAATAATGAGTGAACCATGCTTTGTTAACAATAGGGAAAAAATCAGGGTGAAGAACCCAAGCATTAAAAAATATAAAAGAAGATTTTCTACTCTCATAGCAGCACCAAAGGATAATATTTGAGGAGAATGATCAGATAAGCCAGGCATAGGAAGAAGATTAAACATATTCGGCCATTTGTTTAGAGCATAAAGATTAGAAAGGGAGAAATCAATTTTGGTGAAAGTTCGGGGAGTGGATCTTCTAGAGTTGTTCCAAGAGTAGGGAGCACCCACAGTGGGAATTTCAATGAGATTAGAGTGAAAGATGGATGTGTTAAGAGGTCTTATTTCTCTAAGAAACATAGGATTACCACCAAGCCTGTGAGATAAAAGGAAGGAGCAATTGAAGTCTCCTATAACAATCCAGGGATGAGTTTCTTGTCTAAACGATGGGAGGAGATCAAGATACGATTGTCTGGCATTCATGGAGTTTTGATGATAAATAATAGTTAAATAAAAAGAGGTGGAGGTAGGGACATGGATACAGTGCAGTTGGATAAGCTGAGAAGTAGAAATAATCAGAGATAATAAAAAGATTGAGGGGTTATATAAAACAAGAATTCTGCCGTAGGGAGTATCAGAAAGATTATTATGCATCAACCAAGACGGGTTAATGAAATTAGCAGCTCTGGAGGAAATAGATGCATTTAACTTAGTTTCTAAATAGCAAGAAGACTGAGAGAGTGAGTTTCAATGATTCTTTTACATTGGTTTAATTTAATATCTGAGTGGGCACCTATTATATTCCACGCTTCGATGTTGTTCCACATTGATCAACAATTTGATTATCAAGGAGTTTCTTTTTGTTACTCCTTGTTAGAGGAGTGGTTTGAGCATTAATTCCTGGACATGAAGACGAGGATGTGGTTCCCTCACTTGGGTTGAAGTCCAAATCAGTTTGGTGTTTAGGTTTTTTGGATGACTTGAAGTTACAAGATGGAGAATGACCATTTACTTTTTGCATCACAAACTAACTAGCAATTTCAGAGGGGCGATTAGCAGTAGGGAGGGATAGAGAAAGGGGAGGGGGTTTTCAAGCAATGGGAGCATTAATATGACCATAACGATGGTCAGATTGCTAGGAGATGGCAGAAGCATCTGATTGAGAGGATATTAGTGTTTCAGAGGTGGAAATGCTATTATTTTGGTTGGGCTGAGAATCAGAGTTTGAAATGCTACTATTTTGGTTGTGCATGTGCATAGAGGATACGTGCACAGCCTTTTCTTGATCAGTTAATGGGTTCTCAACAAAGGATATTTTCTTGTTATTGTTTGCCGGAGATGAAGATAATGTGCAAGGATGTTCACTTATAGCAGGAAGATAGAGAGAATTGGAGGTTGATGGGTTATAGGGGGGAGGAACAGCAGAAAACTGCTAATGCATGGTGGGTCAGAAATATCATTATTTCCACTGATGATGCATGCATCAGAGAGGGTTTCATAAATAAGATTATTTTCCAAAATTTTCTTATCTGAGACACACTTTTCCTTGACATTAGAAAGACCTAGGTTAGCACTAATGATCACCGCATCATTCCCAACGGTATTAAGAATGTTGGCATTCTCTTCAGAAACCATCTCACCAATATCAGCAAGAACATGAAAACCATTTTCTATCAAAATGTATGAATTTTCAATAACATAATTCATTTCTTCATCATCCACTGACTTATCAGGTACAACAATTTCAACTTCCCCTTCCTCCAGTTCCTCACTTCGCATCTTCTTTACTTTATCAAAAATGATAACATCATGAATATCCACCGTATTGTCTTTCTTCAGAGATGATCTTGTCCTCTATCTTCTCACTTTATTCACAACTTGCCATTTTTTATTCCTCTGACTCAAAAATTTACTTGCTTATTTCGTGTTAACCTTAGAATTATTAACAATGGCTTTAGAAGATGAAATTTCCTTTGCATTCTTATTAATTACCAAACTCGATTTTACCCCCATCTTTTCGCAGTTCGAAACAGTATGACCAAATACACTACAATGAGAGCAAATATCAGGCTTCCACTAGTATTCAACATGAATAATTTGCGTTCCTCCATCAAGAACCTGAATCGGAAACGATTCAATAAGTTCTCGATCAGGTTTAATTTCCACCAAACACTTAGCAAATGCTAGCCTCTCCAACCTCTCCGTTGATTCATCTAAACAAACAAGTTTACCTAATCTACTAGCTAACTAGTTAATTCCGGTGTTGGTCCACGAAAACATAGGAATGTTTGAGAATTTCACCCATACTGGCACCGATGAAATACTCCCACAAGCATTACCCACGTAAGGATCCCATTGTTTAACAATGAAGAGTTTGTTTCGCATAACGATGGGATTACCTTGCAGAATTTTATTCCTATCTTCATCACAGGATAAGAGGAATAAAAAAAGGAACCAATTTGATCTAACTTTGATCGATCCCTTAAGCTTCCAGAATTTCTTCAGGAAGTTAATGACAGTTAAGTAGGACATCGGCTTACCAAGGAAGAAACCGACCAGGTAATTGCTCCATTCAAGAGCGCCTGCTTCAATAACAGTGGTGGGGGGAATCATAATCTCATTCTTAAAATCGGGGGACATCTCAACCGGTATGTACTTCCCTGCGTTACTCGGTTTACGCTTGAAAAGGGAAGTCCATATCAGTTGAGAAGGCAGGGGAAGAAGAGGAGGCTGAGAATTAGCGGGAGTAAAAGGAATGGTCGAGGAGGATGGGTTGCAGAGAGATGACACCGAAGGAAGAGGCGGAGGGGGGGACAGGAGCAGGACGATGATGACATGAAGGAGAAGACGTGATGGGTGAGGAGATAGAAGCATTAAATACGGAATAGGATGATAGAGGTACGGGAGGGATGGGAGATGCTGCCATGAAAAAAAAATTCAAAAGATACCATGAATATTCCTCATTCTTGTAGTTGGACATGGAGATGTATTCTAAAACTTAGGTCTGATATTCTTCCTTGTGCTAGGAGTAAGATTGGATTTAATGGTCGTATCTCTTTTTGGCATGACCGTGGGTGAAGGAAGGCACTATACTCCATAACTTACTTTCTTTCAACCAGCAAGTGCAAACTGGAATTAGCAGGAATGCCTTGGCGAAAAAATTTATTCATCATGGTCGTGTTGCTCTCCCATTCTCCAGTAATCAGCATGTCAGACAACACTGGAATCAGCTGCGTAGTTATAATGTTTCCCATTCTCAATTTGATGGTATTTCTTGGTCCATCTGTTAGGACAAGTACAAGATTAGTGGCCTGTACAACCACATCATTAGACAGAGGAATAGTGTGTCTTTCAGCTGGCATAAACGAATATGGCTTAATCATAACTCGGAGAGGCAGAACCTATTCCTGTGGAAGATAATCAGTAATGCATTGAAAACAAAAGCTATGTTGAGACAGAGAGGAGTCAATATCGATACTACTTGCAGTTTTTGCCAATCAGGTGAGGATAATACTCTTTACTTATTCTTTAACTGTCCTTATGTTTACATGTTATGGTGCTTTACGAATAACCTTACCTCTGGCAGGAGAGTTGCATTGGTTAGTGAAGTTGAATGGGACTTAATTCACAAGGCTACGAGAAGGAAATGCGAGGCTACTTATATTCTTCTATTCACATTGAAAGTTTTTACCATGATAATCTGGGATGAAAGAAATGCTATCATCTTTAGTGCTAAAAGGAAATCTGCTATGCAAATGAAGCAATCCATTGTTGAGGGACTGAGTATGGAATTGTTTCCTCCAGGCATGTTTTCGACCCTGAGTTACTATCTTCTCTCTCCTGAATCACGTGTCTATTTACTTGGTGATCTTATTTTGTTGTTCTTTTTTGTTTTTTCTTTGGTATGCCTGTTTTCCTTTGTTTCTTATTTCTTTGTTTTTCTGCTTGCCTAATTGTTAGGTGGCTAGTATCTTCTATCTTTGTACTTCTTCCTCGGTATATCAATAAATGGTAGGGGTCCATTTTTTGACCCCGCTGGTCTTGCCAAATTTTTTTAGTATACCCTATTTGATTTAGATGGTTAAAAAAATAAATTGAAAACCTTATTTGGTTAGATATGAGATTTAACAGTAAATATAAGTTGATGTAAACCTGTTAAATGAGAATTGATTCGAGTTATACCTTTTTATTTAATTAAATATGAATTCATATAATCTACTGATATTGATGTTAAACCCAGGTTAAACTATTTATTGTAAATTGAATATGAGTTTGGATAAATACAACTTATATTCCATAAGTTTGGGGTTCATAGAAATTGGTATAATATGAAAACCATAGGCACATTGTTCAGATTTGGGAACAAACAAGATTAACCAAAAATTAAGGAAAATTGAAGAAGAAATAAAAAAAATTCACTCCGTCTGGTTGACCGCCCACCAGTGCCAGTCGACCACTCTAGTATCATTGGTCGACTGGTTAGCAATTTTTGAGTGTAGTATGAATCTAGGCCTGAGGCACAAGTTAGAAATAAAAATATAAGTGTATATTATGTATGTAAATGTTTGTATAGGTAGGGAAGCTAATTCCCTATGTGGAATACTAGGACGCTGCGGGACCAGATAAATGACATTTATCCAATAGGGATCGATATCGACTGGGGTGATTCTTTTGTAGCTTGCACTTACAGAAGGTTCTACTTGGGATGCACAATACTAATGATGATGCCTAATAGAGTGTGCGACCCCATGCTAATGGGAGTTCTTTAGTTTTCATGGTGAAGTGATATGATGTTGTGTTGTTGATGGATCTCGATGTGGTGTAATGAAAGGCATTATGCTACCACTAAGAAGTAGACATGGATGCAGTGACGGTGAGACACTTCAAGGAGTCGGCATTGCGGGCTCCCCCTTAATGCATTACTAGGATATGTGTAGTCGTGGTTGTGGTAATATAGTTCTATGGTGGAAATTGTAGGGGAACCTAAGTTGGATTAGTTAAGTGTAGTCGAAGTTATGGGAAACATAGTCCAGTGGTTGGAAATTGTAGGAAAATCTATATGGAATAGTTTTAGTAGCTATTAGCTGATCATTATCTATCTTGAGGTTTGATTAGTAGTTAATCCCTAAGTATTAGCCTACAAAATTCGTCAATGTTGGTGTGTATTGAGTTAAACCCCTTAAATTATGAAACAAGAATTTTAATGACACTTGTAGGATATTCTAGGTTGCATAGAGTATTACTAAAGTTAACTGTATGTTATCACCATATATTAATGATGTTCTCATTCACCAAACTTTTATCTGACCGCTCCTTCTCCTTTCTGTTCCCCACTACAGGATGACATGGTAGCATGTGATAGGCCCGACGATAGTACTTAGAAAGTAGCAAGCTTAACATGAGAGTTTCTTATTATTTCCAATTACTCTCCATGTACTGTTTATCATATTTTGTCAGACCATTTGATGTATTTCTATATAATGTAGGTTTGACTATGTACTATTTTAAGACCATGTTTTGGAAATTTTCTGAAATGACTATATTTGGTGTGTATATTTTTCTACTTTTCGCTTTGAGATCTGAAAGTGTAGTATATCTTAGATTTTATCCTTGTATCTTTAGTGCCTGAAATGTTTTAAACACCCTAACACCTTATGCTTCTTCGCACCGATGTTGTTTCAAAAGTCACCCTAGACTTTAGATCGATATGTCGGGAGATGTGGGTTGTCATAGTTGGCATCAGAGTCTAGGCTTGAAATTCCTTTGGGATTACGGGCGTATTGAGAGTGCGTACTTTAAAAGTTTTGAAAAAAAGATTTTCCAAAACGGATTTTAAAACGGCTTTCAAAATGGGTTTCTAAAGTGTGTGTGTATTATATATATATATCTGGTGTGTAAATAAAATATTTTCCATATATATATATATAAGTGTAATGTGAATAATGCTTTCCCTTATTCTTGCCAATAATATCTGTGGAAAAGTTGCTAATGAATTCCTAAAATCAACAATAGAAAGGTTGAGCAATCCGGCTGACTCTGGCAATGCAGTTGAGATTTAGGGTGTGAACGTCTCGATTTGGTTCCGTTGGTATCTGCAAGCAAGAAGACAAGCTGAGTTTAACCTTAATAGAGGACCCATAGAGCGATTACCAGGTGCAGTTCCTACCCACCCAGCTGCCGCCAATTGTGCCAAGCTTTGTTAGGACTTTGCAAGCCTAGGAGAGAAGCCATATGCAGGGACCGAGTCATTTGTAGATTCGAGGACATGGATTCATGCTTGTGAGAGGATTTTTGGATCTATGGGTCTTAGAGATGTTGTTAGGAGATAGTTTGCCAAATGACATTTACACGGAGAGTCTCTGAACTGGTGGGATGCGGTAGTTTCTAAGACCAATGAGGGAGAGATTACTTGGGGGAGTCTAGAAGACGTTTTGAGATGAAATTTCCATCCAAAGATGAGGAGGGAGTATAGTTGGAGAAGTTTATTCATCTACAGAAATGAGAGATGATGGTTAAAGAGTATGTTAATCAGTTCAATAAGTTAGCAAGAGTTGGGATGGAATTGATCAATTTCCCCTCATAAGAAGGCTTTTGCAAGTGACTGAATCAACCTCTTTAGGATTTGGCCCTTAGTCATACTCTTATGGGTGAGACTTTCAAGGGATTGGTGGAAATGACTTTAATGAATGTTGTTTCCAAGGAGGAAGTGAAGGGTGAGTCTAAGAAGGTAGAAGGGAAGACACCCCAATAGAATCAACGTAAGGATGGGGTAGGACCTAAGGGAAAGATAAAAGAGAAAGAGATGCACTGCAAGAAGTGTTGTAAGAAAGGGCATTTTATGACAGTGTGCGAGACAGATAGCTCAAAGATTAGGCATTTTAACAGCAATTAATTTGGGCATGTGAGGCGGGAGTGTCTAGCGCCTCATAAGACCTCTACCCAAGTGGTTTCATCTTATGCACTGGATGTCGTTCCTAGCTCGAGTGTACCTCTAGTTGCAGATAAGGGGAAGAAGGTCGTAATCGAAGGTGTGTTAACTTTATTTTACACAGGGATATCACACTCGTTAATCTCGAGTAGACTTATAAATGAGTTACACTTAGACACTAAGATAGTTAGAGACCCTGTAGCTATAGCAAACACTGTGGGAGGATCAACTTATTTGTCTATGATATGTAGGGGTTTGAAATTGTTCATTTGGGGGTCGAGTTTAATTGTGATGCTTTTTTCTTAGGATTTTTTGGGTTTGGGACGATTTTGCACATGGATTGGATGATGATGTATGAAGCGATCTTAGATTGTGTTAGAAAGGTTTTTTGGTTAAGAACTTGTAGTAGACGCAATCTAGAGATTTATTGCGATCCTAGAGGTTCAGTTATATTGAGTTACGTATATTCATTAGACCTATCACATGACGAGTTAGATTCAGTGCATATAGTTAGAGACTACCTAGATGCGTTTTTCAAGGTTACCAATCCTCCACCCTAGAGAGAGATTAAGTTAAAATTTATCTTATGGAGAAAGTTAGACCTATTGCCTTACTTTTGAGGCATGTAACTACAAAGGAGAGACATGAGTTAAATAAGAAAGTGAATGAGCTGTTAGAGAAGGGTTTCATTAGGAGGAGTATTTTAGAGTAGGAAACACCAAGTGTCCTTGCCACCAAGGAAGATGGTTCTCTGAAGCTTTGCATCAATTATTAAGAGTTGAATAATCCAACGAAGAAGAATCGTTATCCATTGCCCCACATAAACGATCACTTTGATTAGTTGTTTGGAGCAAAGGTGTTCTCACAACTTGACTTGGCCAGTAGATTCCACCAGTTGCGTGTAGTTGAGGATAGTATTCAAAAGACTGCTTTTCATACACCTGACAGACTATATGAGTAGTTAGTCATGTCCTTCAGACCGACCAATGCAGCCGCCTACTATGTTGATTTGATGTGTCGACTTTTTAGGGCGTTGCTTAATAAGTTCATGGTGGTATTTGTGAACGACACATTAATCTATTCGAAAAGCGATGAGGAGCACAAGTTACATTTGGAAGAAGTGCTTAATGTACTCCATGAGCATAAGTTGAAGGAAAAGTTTTCTAAGTATCACTTTTGGCGCAACTACGATGCTTTTTATGATACATTGTCTTTGAAAGTAGGCCGACAGCCAATCATAGTAAAGTAGCTGCAACACAAGATTGGTATATGTTGAAGAATGCCATGGAAGTTAGAAGTTTACTTGGTTTGGCAGGTTACTATATGAAGTTCATTAAGGACTTTGCTGAAATTTCTATCCCTCTAACCTGCCTTACCAAGAAGAATTTGTTTTTATCATGGGACGCGAAGTGTGAGGATGCTTTTACTAAAATAAAGGAGGCATTGACTAGTGCACCTGTTCTAGTTTACTCGATGGAACAAAGGCATTCACAATATATATCGATGCTTGTGATATAGGGTTGGGCACGGTGTTGATGTAGGAAGGGAGAATGGTGTGCTATGCTAGTTGACAGTTAAAGATCCACAAGAGAAACTAACCTTTCCATGATGTTGTGCTGGCAGCTATTGTCTTTACACTTAAGTCATGGAGACATTATCTATTTGGAGAGCGGTTTGAGCCATACACAAATCACAAGTCTTTGAAGTATTTGTTCTCCAAGAAGAATTTGAACATAAGGCAACATAGGTGGATGGAGTTTTTGGCATCGTATGATTTTGATATCTTATATACTCTGGGAAAAGGCAATGTTGTAGCGAAAGCCTTGAGTAGGCAACATAGGCAACATGTAGTGTTGAATCCTTTGTTCTTAGAGTGGAAGCATTTGGAGTTCATTTCTACGTTCGATTTTCAGCCGTCATAAAATATCACTCTAGGATTATTAGCTGCTTTGGTTGTGTAGCCTACACTTGTGGACAACATTAGGTCAAGCCAGAAGAAAGATAAGGAGCTCTTGGATATTTTCGAGAGGGTTAGTAGAGGAGAGAAGCCAAGTCATTTGAGGTATTATGCCATTGACTTGAAGGGATAGCTATGGAGAGATGGTAGGTTATGCATTCCATTCATTATGGATTGGATTAACATGGTACTTACCGAGTCAAATAATTTTAGGATGACCATTCATCCCGGTGGAGATGAAATATACGTTGACACGAAGAGAGTCTTGTATTGTTCGGATATATAGAAGCATATAGCGGAATATATGGCCCAATTTATGACTTTCTAGAGGGTAAAGGTGGAGCAGAAGAGACCAAAAGGATTGTTAAAGTCGTTGGTTATTTTTTCTAGTGGAAGTGGGAGAGTATTTCTATGGACTACATCAATAGACTACCTAGGAGTAGGAGAGGGAATCAGAGTATTTGGATCATAGTCGACCGACAGACCAAATGTGCTCATTTTATTCCGGTTAGGAGTACAAGGACTGCTGCATCTTTGGCGACACTATACACGAGAGAGATCGTTAGGTTACGCAGAGTTCATTCTAGCATCATTCGCGACAGCGATCTACTTTTCACCAGTGAATTTTTAAGGAGTCTACAGAAGGCTTTGGGCATCGAGTTTAGCTTCAGCACCATTTATCATCTACAGATGGATGGATAGATGGAGATGGTAAATCGGGTATTGGAGGACTTATTTCAGATGTGCTTATTGGATTTTAGAGTTTCTTGGGAGGACCACTTGCCATTAGTGGAGTTCACCTATAATGATAGTTATCATATGAGTATTAGGATGGCACCGTTTGAAGCGTTATATGGTAGACCCTGTAGGTACGATGCTACCAATAGGGTTATTCTTGGACCGGGTATGGTGAGGCAGATGATAGAGAAGGTAGACTTGATCCGTAGGAGGATGAAAACAGCACAGAATAGGAAAAAGTTCTACACTAATAGAAGACGCATGGAGTTAGAGTTTGAAGTGGGCGACATGGTTTTGTGAAGGTCTCATCGCTTAGGCATGCTTTGAGATTTAGTATTTGGGAAAGCTAGCACCACAATTTATAAGGCCTTTTGCGATTACTGGTAGAGTTGGAAAGTTGACTTATAGGGTGAAGCTTCCTGAAAAATTAGCGGGAGTAGATGACATTTTCCATATGCCACACTTGCGAAGGTGCGGACATGATACTACCGTTGTAGTCGAGTCGAGATTACATAAGAGCCTAAGAAGAAGATTCGAGCTGCCCGCCTATAACTGTTTTCTAGTATGTTTCCATTTTAATCGAATAAGTTAGACTACTTAGATGTTAGGTTCTAGCTTAGTGTATCCCATTGGTAGGTACCATTGGATGTTAGGAATGGTAGTGAACTTGCGAATAGAACATGTTTCGGATGATGGATGCTAATGAGTGTAATTGTTTATTATTTGCATATATAGGCAAATGTATTCTTGAGTTAGCATACCCACTCACCATCACTTGTATTATTACATTGAGTTATAAGCATATGGTTATTGCATATGGATTGAATGGTTGTGCATACGTGTAGAATTGTTAGTATATATTTACATAAGATGTTGCAGACATTTGGATACATGGCATAAACGCTTGCATTTCAGGACATTGAAGATCAGTACATTGCCTAATTTCTGCATTAGTACAAGTTCATATGCATTCCACGCCTGCATGTAAGTATTGCAGTAGAAATTTGACTAAGGAAAATGGTTGCCAAGGTTGATGGATGTGTAGATGGTCATAGTTTTTGATTTTGTATGCATGAGTTAAATCTTTCTGTCCTTAGAGATTTCAGCGACAAAATCTTTTTTAAGGGGGAGAATGTAATACTGCAAAAATTTAAGCAGAAATTTAATAGAAGAATCAAATTTTAATATAATAAAGGCAAAAATGGAATTTCCATAAATGTTTAAATTTGGCTACGAAACTTGCACCTCTGTGTTCATGGCAATTTTCTGCACAATTTTCATTTATAACGTTTTGAAATCGAAGCTAGTATTAAGAAGTTATAAACATTTTATATTTTGGAATAAAAATAATTAAATAAACAATTAAAGAAACAAATATTCTAAAAATTAGAAAGCTCTATAGGTTGATAGCATCACCCTGACCGGTCGACCCTTAGTGGTCGACCGCCCCATAGTGAGCTTTTGACTGATCAATGGTAAATGGATAGGTTTTTCTTAGGCCAACGGCTCGGATTCAATCGTATATTTTTATCAGTGGTTAAATTTACATCGTATATTTTGAACGGTTCAGGATAGCTTGAACACCTATAAATAGACAGCTAATGTAAACCCTAATTGACAAATTTTAATGGGTAGGTCCAGAGTCTTCTGAATTTGTTTCTCTTTAAACCATATTTCTTCAAAACAAAAATTAAATTTAGATCTAAAGGAGAAGAAGAGAAATAAAATCAAGGGAAGATCTATACAGAAATGGGGTGATTAGTGTGCTAAAAGGTAACAGATAGCTTTTGATTTGAGGTGAGTATAGTGTTAATTAGATGATTTATATGCAGTTAATTTTAGTATACCCTAACTGATTTAGATTGTTGAAAATTAATTTGGGAATCCAATTTGTTTAGATTTGAGATTTAACAGTAAATATAAATTGATGTAAACCGATTAAATAAGAATTGATCCGAGTTATACCTTTTTTAGTCAAATATGAAATCTTAAAATCTATTTATGTTAAACCTTGGTTAAACTGGTTATCATAAATGGAATATGAGTTTGAACAAATATAACTTAAATTTCCCAAATTTGAGGTTCATAGAAATTGCTATAAAATGAAAATGTAGGCTTACTATTCAGATTTAGGAATGAACATGATTAACCAATATTTGAAAAAAAACAAAGAGGATGATTAAAATTATGTAAAAATTTCAATCTAACCGATCGATCGCTCACTGGAGCCAGTTGACCGCTCTAGTACCAACAGTCGTCTGGTTAGCTTTTTCTGAGCCCAGCCTAAGGCCCAAGTTATAAATAAAAATAGTAGTGTATATATTACTCTGTGTGTGTATGTAAGTATATATAGGGAAACTAGTTCCCTATGCGACGACATTAGGACATTGCGGGACTAGATAAATTTTATTTTATCCATCAGGGGCCGATATTCGACTGGGTGATTTTATTGAAAATTGCACTCACATGAGGCTCTACATAGATGCATAACACTTATGATAATGGCTGATAGAGCGTGCGATCTTGCACTAAAGGAGTATCTTAATATTCACGATGACACAACATAGTTTTTGTTGTCAATGGATCCTGATGCGATGCAATAAGAGGCGTTACGTTACCATTGGGAGGGGACACGGATGCAGCGACGATGAGACACTTCAACGAGTTGGCATTACAGGCTTTCTTGTAATGCATAACTAGGATACATGTACTCATACTTGTGGGAATGTAGTACCATGGTGGAAATTGTAGGGAAATCTATGTTGCATTAGTTACATGTACTCATAGTTGTGGAAAACATAGTCCTATGGTTGGAAATTGTAGGGAAACCTATGTAGAATAATTCTAGTAGCTATTAGCTGGTCATTAACTGTTTGAGATTCGGTTATTTTTTCGACCCTAAGTTTTAGCCTACACAAGTAGTCAGTGTAGTTATATATTGATCTAAACCCCATAAATTAAGAAACAAGAATTCAACGGACACTTGTAGGACATTCTAGGTTACATAGAGTATAACTAAAGTCAATTGAATATGATCACCATATATTAATGATGTACTCATCCACCACACTTTTATTTGACCTACCACTTTTACTTTCTTTTTCCCTACCATAGGAGGATAGGGCAGTAGATGATAGGCCAGCGGTAGTACTTAGAGAGGCGAGCTTAGCATTAGAATTGATTATTATTTTTTATTACTCTACATGCATTGTTTATCATATTTTGTTAGACCATTTGATGTATTTCTGCATACTGCAGATTTGACTATGTAATGTTTTGAGACTGTGTTTTGGATATTCTCAACATTTATATTTTTCTACCTTCTACCATGAGATCTAAAAGTTTAGTATATCTTAGATTTTATCCTTGTATCTTTAGTCTTTAAAAGGTTTTAAAAACCCTAACAGCTCGTTCTTCTTAGTACCGACACAAGTTTGAAAGTCATCCTAAACTTTGGATTGGTGTGTTGAGAAGTGCAGATTGCCACATCAAAAATGATTAGAACATAATCATAACATTGAGAAGTGCAAATTGTCACATCAAAAATGATTAGAACATAATCATAACATAAATAATATATCATGGATGCATGAACTAAGTTGAATAGTCCGCATTCTCAAGGTTAAGGGTCACACATTCCCATAACTACCCAATCCCATACATGGTTCGTTCAACATTGTAGCTTTTGCAAGGCTACAATGAACCTATATAAGTTTTCTCAAGCAAAATATAAACCTATCAGTTGACTCGGACCAAGATTTACCAAATAATCCAATGGTCTTCTAATCCAGTTAGAAGAAATATCAATGGTCTCCTAAGATCGGTAGGAGAAGTAACAACGATCTCCTAAATGTTAGGAGAAAAGAATAACAGTCTCCTAAAATGGTAGGAGAAAACATAGGTGAGCTAACTGCTATGAGTTCCTTCAGATTTGTAACTCTAAAATTTAGCCTTAACTGGTAATGCCCTACGTATTAGAATTGCGGATCTGACCAATGGGTGCTAACAACCGAAGGATATAGCAAGAACCTACCCTATCCTCCACCTAAAATTTGGTTTCCAAAAAATATTCAAAGAGTTGAGTCAAGTGATTAGTCCAAGGCATCCTAACATAATTTCATCTTTCCAATCTTCTAGATGCAATTCTGCTCACTTAGGAGTTTACCTCTGACTATACCCACTAATGGAACAACCCTAACTAGTTATCAGTTCCTAAATTCCCAAGGTCAAAATGTTGGGTGGTAACATTCATCAAATATATGAGTATGTTAGAAACTCATCATATGTAATAATAATTTATCAATAAACTAAATGCAGATGTAACATATCAATAACCAGTAAAATATATTTTTAATATGATAGCCAATTTATAAACAAAATACTTTTCCAAAGTAATAGCTTCGTCCACACATAACTCTTTAAATATTGGAAAAATGTCCTTTCTTTCCTTTGAAAACTTTATAAATACTTGACAAAATCATCCTTTTTATTTAATTATAGATTTGTCCAAAATAGAGTTAAAATCCTTCCTATGTTATAAATATAGCTATCCTTTCTTTCAAAACAATTTCCATTATGCCATGTTAAATCTTAAGATTTTACGAGTTAAAATTAAATTCCATTGTTCCTATTCAAGCCTTCACGAGTTGATAGAATGGAGCCATCACTGTTAGTCCTTGAGATGATTATTTTGATGATGATAACCTATGTTAATAAAATATACTTCTCCTTCACAATAACTCCCTCTAAAACTAATAACTCCCTTTTAATCTAAGCCTAACTACTCTATTTTATATTTCTCCCCCTTTGTCATCAACTAAAAACTAAACCTGAACTAATATAACTCCCCCTTAATCTAATACTATCCAAACTAAATACTAATAAGGAGTATAATAAGTGACAACAATTATTATATTATATATGATGTTATATTTACATGTATATATAAAATATAAACTCTCAAATATACATAAATTATAGAATAACACTACTAACGAGAGTTTTTGGCAATTGAAGATTTGTGAGTCGATCAATTTGGATAATGAAAACAGAAGTTTCCATGTTGTTCAACCAAATTCCCATCTTTGTCAAAACAGACTTCACCTATGCAGTCCACGTTGTTTTCTTCTTCCATAGGCGCTTCTTCCTCTTCTTCTTCTTCTTCTTCTTCTTCCTCTTTGCTGTGCTCTAAAGGGTTATGCACTTGAATGTTGGGAGAATCTTCTTCAATCACAATAGGATTTTCTTGATTATCCATAGGGAATTTTTGCAAATTCCGAAGAATTTTGCCTTGCTTTTCTTGTTCTTTTGTTATCCTTGTTTGCACAACTTGAAGTTCAGTCAACATTTGCATGACATCCTTCATAGACTCTTCAATCTTTATCACACATGCCAGTATTGCAAGTTGGAATGGACCAGAGTGAGTAGAGGAGAAAGAAATGGTGTTATTTTGGGTTGATTTAGTGGAGGTGGTCATTAGTTTCAATTTTCAGAAGTGTAGCAGAGAGAAAGAAAAGTGAGAAGATAGAAAAATTCGAAACACATAGGTTTATATAACTTCCAAACTAATTTTAGAGGGAAAATCAAAATTTTAAATTTTGCGGTTGTATGTCGATATGGGTAGCAGGGATATGTCAACATGCCTATGAAAATTTTGGTTTTCTTGTATATTTCTGTTATCAAAAAATATATGTTACTATATCTATATTCTATATTTCAGTTATTGAACAAATGCCTAGTTCTCTTCTTAACTAATTAAATATGGGTTGATTTAAGGGTTTGGTTAAAATATCAGCAATTTGATTCTCGGAGTTGATAAATTCAAGAGAAATAATATCCTTACTTATATTATCTCAGAGAAAGTGATGTCTGATATCAATATGTTTAGTCCTAGCATGATGAGTAGGAACTTTAGATAAATTTATTGCACTAGTACTATCACAATCAATTGGTGATTTTGAAATTGTTAATCCAAAATCTTTTAGGGTTGTTGCATATAAATAACTTGAGAGCAAGCCAAAGCAGCAGAGATATGTTCTGCTTCAGTTGTTGATAAAGAAACAGTGTTTTTCTTTTTACTAAACCATGAAACCAGAGAATGCCTCAAAAAGTGACAAGTTCCACTTGTACTTTTTCGGTCAGATTTGCAACCAGCGTAGTCAGCATCACAATAAGAGATTAAATCAAATGAATCATTTTTTGGGTAAAATAAACCATAGTCAAAAGTATGTTTAACATATCTTATGATACATTTCACAGCTTTTAAGCGAGTCCTTTTGGGTGGAGATTGGTATCTTGCACGGAGACAAACACAATGCATGATATCGGGTCTACTCGCATTTTTATAGAATAGTGATCCAATCATTCTCCTATGCAGTTTTTGATTTACATCTTTTGAAAGATCTTCCTTGTTTAAATCTTCATTGGTTGTCATGGGAGTGAGTTTTCCACTTGAAGTAGACATACAAAATTTACTAACTAGATCCCTAGCATAATTTTCTTGACTAATAAAAATACCACTATCTAATTGTTTTATTTGTAAACCTAAGAAGAAAGTAAGTTCACCCATATTCATCTCAAAATCCTTTTTCATTATTTCAGAAAATTCCTTACTCATTTCATGATTAGTTGAACCAAAAATAATATCATATACATAAACTTGTACTTGTTGGATATCATTTTTATTTTCTTTAATAAAAAGAGTATTATCTACTTTACCAATTTTAAAATTTGATTGTAATAAAAAGACCTTAATCTGTCATACCATTCTCTAGGAGCTTGTTTCAGACCATATAGACATTTCTTAAGTTTGAAAACATGGTTTGGAAATTTTTCATCTTTAAAGAGTGGAGGTTTTTCAACATAAACTTCCTCTTTAACAAATTCATTTAGAAAAGCACTTTTAACATCCATTTGAAATTATTATAGTTTGCGAAAGTAAGTAGAATTCTATTGGCTTCTAATTTTGCTACAAGTGCAAAGGTTTCATCAAAATTTATTCCTTCTTCTTGACAATAACCTAGTGCGACTAATCGAGCTTTATTTCTAACGACCTCACCTAGTTCACTCATTTTATTTTTATAAACCCATTTAGTTCCTATTATAGTTTTATCTTCGGATCTAGGAACAAATTTCCAAACATCATTTCTTGTGAATTGATTCAGTTCTTCTTGCATAGCCAGAATCCATGAATCATCGGACAATGTTCCTTTGGATTTTTAGGTTCAACAGATGATATAAAAGCCACGTTACTCATGTTATTTAGTTGATTTATAGTTTTAACAATAGATTGAGTTGGTAGCTGGACTTGATTCACTTGTGTGTTTTGCATATCAGATTGTACTTGCTATATGGTTTCAATGCACTTGAATATTGTATGCTTGAATCTATACTTGTTTGAGTACATTTGTGTTGAACTGATTTGGTAGTTGCTTCAATTTTGTCTATTTAACTTTGAACTTCATGTTGATCTTTGATATCGCATCTGAGTTGAAGGGTTTGACCTTGTGCTCGTCTTGTGACATTATTTGTATTGCGCTTGAGTTGAACCGGCTTTTGATTGGGTCTAACCTTGTGCTTACATGCCCATGTAATTTTATCAAGTGTATATAGGTGTGCACATCCTTGTGGCATGTACAGTGATACACTATGCATGTAACAAGTTGTTCGTGTTTGAAGAATTCAAAATTAAATGATGACGAACAACCCAAATAACTGAGACAAATAATTTTTTTCAAAATCACTTTTTATTTTATACTGCAAAATATTTTCTTTTTCAATATTACTGCGTTAGTGTTTATTTTGCAGATTGCTCAGATGCTGGAATCAATCTGCAATAGAGTTGAAGATAAATACGAGTGTGAGTGATATGTAGTGAGGAAATTTGTAAATGAAAAATTGTGATGTAATCAAAATTGTATTGTTTGAAAATTGTGCATATAGTGAAAACTCAAATTCGTACTATTCAAAATTGTAATAAATATTTGTTTGAATAAAATATCCATTTGAATTAAAATTCTGTGTTATTCATTTTATTCAGTATGTGAAAATAAAATAGTACATTAACAAATATATTTAAATGAATATATATACATATATATATGTTTATTATCATCAAACAAAAATCATGTACTTGCATATTCAACATGTTGGATGAAGTAATATTCCAAAATCATGGACTTCATGGAATCTTCATTATTACTTCTCCCAAGTTATAGTTATGTTGTCTTTTATTTTAATGTTTTCATGTATCATACTGGTTCATGTGATAAAGATAGTTTTGCTATAATAATTAATAAATGTCTTCTTAGAATAGAACTGCACTATGTTCTGACTTTGTGCACCAATTATAGTTAATGCATTACTCCAACTTATAGGTACCAAGACCTTCATGACTTTACCATATATTAGGAATTGATTGTGTAGAGTAACAATCTATGTTTATTGTAACAACCCGAATTCCAGTGGTCCGAATTTTTTGCAAAAATACTAAAAACCAAGCCTACTGAAGCCCGAGTTGGGTATTTGGTATCCTGCAAATATGCAAAAATAAATATATCAGAGATCAATTAATTATCTCACAGCGGAATTGACTAAAATATAATAATAAGTAAATACTCACCCAAATAATAACACTTTCTACGCAAGTGTCATAAAGCTGAGAAGTCTCTGCCCTCTACCTAACCTGTAGGATATTATGAGGAGGGGGTCCGAGCAAAAGTTTTGGTGAATGAATAAATTACATATTTCTAGGCTTAATTCTATATATATTGTTTTATTTCCATTTTCTCTTATATCAGGTTCATTGGATTACAATACTCTCGCCTCTGTTCGTGAACCGTGCACATCTACTCCATAACAGATTTAAACCTAATAACTGATATATATATATATATATATATATAGTTACATGCATAATGACCATATTGGTCCTGGGTACCATCCATGGTACCTTTCGTATCATCCTTGAAAAGGGCTCCATCATCTTGCTTCGAGAGCATTCCGTAATTATATCTGTAAAGGACCACTTCGTAAGGCCTATAATACAGATGCTCCATTGCCTTGCTCTGTAGCTATATCTATAAAGGATTGCTTCGTAAGGCTTACAATACAGATGCTCCACTTCTTAGCATGAAAACGTAAATCGCGTCCGCACTAGTCTATGCCAATGCTCGGACATCCACAATGTAGCAACCAGTGCGTACATTGAGGACTACGTAATCGTTATGTCTACTATCTAAATCCCGCCAATAAGGCTATCTTGTACGGAATTCGGTCGGGGATTTTATATATCTATAAAGGACTGCTTCGTTATGCCTACAATACAGATATTCTAGTTGGTCTGTCTCTTTTTCATCGTGGCTATGGACCCATGTAGCTACCCCTCAATAAACCGAAAGACTTCTAAAGATTTGAGTGGCCGTGACCTAATGCAAACATCTAACATCCAATTGGCGGTGCTTCTCACCCAATGCCCCGATAGTGAAAGAATGATTGGTCTGTTGGTTTAACTCTAGTCTTTCCTGAACTCTTCTTAGTTCTGATGTTGGTGTGATATCCGCATGCGACTATCCTTTTGGGTCATGACCACTAAACCTACTTGCAAGTACAAGGACATACGAATATCCTACTCCTAACACCAAACCCTTCTGACTGCCTACAAAGGTCTGCTTCGTTAGGCCTATAATGCAAATGTAGTCAAGGCATACTCTCTTGATGGAACACTTACGGACCTGCCTCCAGGAATGCAGCTTCATTAGGCCTTCCTAGAGGGCCACCCTAGAGTATCCTTACGTCCCGTTGAAGTCTCGTACTTCCTTCTAGTCAAAAATAACTAAGTTGGACATGCTTCTCCTATACTGAAATCTATGATGAACTGCTTCGTTAGGATCTTTATCCTTTGGGCTACTCCAAATGCTTCTCACTCTTTTATTACACTCTAAGTCTAAATTTTTAAATTATGTTTGTTTACTTTTCTTATTCTGATGGCTACTTATTTACCCTAATTAGCATATTCTTGCTCTTGTCTCACTTCTGGCTATTATGAGACCACTATTGATCTAATAGGGAATGCTGTTGGTACTGCCACTTCTATTACCTTGCTTATTTAACTCAATTTAAGTCTTAAGTTTATTAAATAAGCATCTTCTACTGTCTCTGTTCTATTTTCTTATTAACTTAATTTAAATCTTAAATAAGCCTTTCCGTTCTTTCTACTTTAATTATAACCTATGTTATAATTTTACTTGTAATTGTCACTTTTATCTTCATTATAATCTGTATATGATTACAAGTGTCTCTCTTCAATTCTAAGATGTCTTCTTTTATTATGGTATATAATTCTCTTTAGTTCTGTTATATTATATAATTCACTTATCATAGTAACTGTCTCATTTTATAGTCTATGCAGTAAATGCATATCTAGGTTCATTATCGTTTACAGCTTCAAATTCTTTTCTAATAATTTACTTGATTCCTTTCATACTTTACTTTATTTTGTTCTATTCTAGGAGTTAATTCTATTTTATTTGCTTGGGTATGAAAAATATACTAAAAATCCATTTCTATATTTTAATACTAAATAATACTAGAAACAATAATTCGTAACTGCAAGGTATTTCTTTTATTATTTTGGAATAGTGTAAAATACAGTGGTTTCTCTATTTTACGTTAGTTCCTATTTTCTTTCTTTTATTCTTGCAGTTACGTTTATCTTTGTCTTTTAAATATCAAACTATAGAAATTTATCCTATTTTCTAAATCAACCAATTAACCTTTTAGTTACTCCCAAATCCAGTTATTAGATCAATTAACTTTTCTCATTTGATGTAAATTATTACAGTAATTCCACTTCTCAAACTTTTATTACTTTACATCTTATGTCCTTCATTTCAGTATTCTTAATTATTTAATCCTTATTCACATTAAATCTATTCTAATCCACATGCGAAGAAAGAGGAGAAAATAGAAGAAGAATGACACTTGCATAGAAATCCAAAACGTAGAAACAAATGTAAGTAAATATTAATACTCTAAATATACTGTAAATTCCTTATAGTTAACTTAATTAATAGGATTAATTATTGAATAAAATTATTTAAATGGGAATTTAATGATAATGTATCTTAAAATTAAAAAAATATAAATAAATCCACTCACCTGACGTCCTTAGCTTTGCCTGTGCTCAACTTGGCTCTACTGTCCTTCTGAATCCCCCTCCAAGATGCATAATATTTAAATTTAGAAGATCTTCTCCTTAGAAATATTTTCTTTTTTTAGGGCCCAGCCTTTTGGCCAAGGACCCAAAGAAATATTTTCTATTTAGGGTTCAGCCTTAGGCCAAGAACCCATTGGGAGAAAATCAAATTGTGAGAAAAGAACTAGGCCTAGGGTTCTATTTATAGGGGAGCTTGGGGATCTCAAACCGCTGGATTCTTAGATTGAATCTAGAGCCACCACATCGTACGCTAATCTGGATCCATCAGATTGAAGAATGTACGACTCAGATAGCTTAAAAACCAAAATTTATGTCACTGGTGCGTACTTGGACGAAACTTCGTCCAGGTCGCTATGTGGGTCAACCAGGCGGTCGACCGCCCAAATCCACCAGTCGACAATGCGATCGACAATTGGGCTAATTGGGTCGGCCTCCTGGTCGACCCATACACATATTATTATTATTATTATTATTATTCATTTTATTACTCGTTCTTATTTCGTTCATAACTTCTTCATATTGGCTCGGATTTTGACAAGTTATATATGTAAACTGATCAGAAAATTGCCCCGGATGCAAAGGTACAAGTTCTGAAACCATATTCCGATAAATCTAAAAATATTTATTTTCATTGTTTATTGTTTATTCGTTGAATTTCTAACTATATAAAAATGCTGGGTGTTACATTCTCCCACCCTTAGAAAATTTCGTCCCCGTAATTTGGCATGGGTAAAATTTATGTGACCCTCGCATTAATTACAACCATTTCATATACATCCAATTTCGCAATCATCGGTGCTTTTGTGCAAAAGCGTTTTTCAAGACCAAATATATGCATGTACATAAATTTCTTAGCAATACCTCATATATGAATTCTTTTTACTTTTAAAATTTATTTTAAAATATGATGCACACATCCTAAATATACTTACACTTTCTATATCAATGCAATATTTTTTGAAAACCCAAAAAAAATTCACACAATTTTTCCCGCACACCTACTGAATAAGGGTGTAATTCAACCAATTTTTCATCCAAATCCTACGCACAACTTTTAATATTCGAATTTAAAAAAAAAAATATATTCCGAACTCGATTTCGTATCTCAAAAAGAAGATAAAAAACAGAAAAACTTCAAATTTCTCCTTTTTCTTTTGCATACGTCTGTCTCCGTATTTGGAACTTATGCCCCTATCCCATAAAATCTCTATTTTCTTTCCCATGTACGATTTACATAAGAATTTTTTTTCCAAGCTTAATTTATGGGAAAGATGTGTCTTTTCTTTGCAGTTCTCATTTATTTCTATTGATGTTTCTATTACTTCTCTTTACTTTGCTATTTTCCTTTTTGGTTATTCTTATTTCTGCTTTTGCTTTTTATAATAACATCTTACGTCTTTATTCTCTATTTGTGAACATCAAAAAAATAAAGAGAAAAAGCATCAATGCTGAACTATTACGGCAGAGTTTTCAAATGCTTACATAAGAGTACAATTTTATATCTAAAATAAAACAAACCCTACTACATTACGGTGTAGACAGGTGACACAAGTAGGCTAACACAGCTATCATCTTAGGCTAGGAAGCCTAGGACCCGGTCCACCCTAACACATGAAGGCCTTAATAGAAGAATCTAAATAGCTAAGGCACTCCTCCTACCGCCTAACGCTCGTCACAATCTCCTGCTGCATCCTAGCTAACTCCTGCTGTGTCCTAACCAACTCCTGCGGTCCACACAGAAGCTCCACTTGCTCCCTTGCGAGCCTCTCATGCCCCTCGACAATGCTCCTAAACTGGTTATCGTAGCTCGATGGTGGAGGGGGCTGAGAGGGTCCTGCTCCCTCCCTTCCAGGTCCATATCCCCATGCACTCTACATCGCAGGCTCTGATGGTCAAGCGGGCCATGGTGACTCTACATACCCAACGCCCCCTCTAAATGGTGGCAAAGGAAAGTGCTCCTGCTCCTTTTGTGGAGCCTGTATCTGATCTAAACTTATATTTATTCTCCTCAGAGTGGATGAATCAAACATGGGGTGGGCCTGCTTACTGTAAGTCTCTCTCTCTCTCCCCATCTCAACTCCGACCCATCTAAAGACCTATGTCCAAAGGTGACAATATATCATAGTAGATCAACGAAGTCCCGCTGCGGTCATGTACTGGTTCATAATCGTCCTAGATTAGTTCACCTGCAAAACACTAAATATGGAGTATGGGGCCTGCCTCACTATGAGGTAGATCTGGTCATAGCTCCCCGTCTTGGGGGAAAGGTTATGCTGCAAAATGCGTACAACCAACCTAGCTAATGGGCTCAACTATCCTATGTGCCAGTTGGGGTGCTGTGGATCTACTAAAATCCGATGCAAGACGGCCATGTCCGTCATCTCAATATGTCCTACCTCTAATCCATGTCCTATAATATTTAAAATACTAGCGAGCCGAGTCTCGGTAATGCTATCCTTACTCCCTTGACATCCGACTGGAAGGCCAACTCCTCATCCTCATCACTAGTATGTAAGTTAGCATAAAAATGACGTACTAACCTAGGATATTAGAGAATTTCAAATTTTTCTAACTTAATCTTCTTTAGAAAATTCCTTTCCCAAAGATATTAGAGAATGCACAATATCCTGAAATCAACTATACATATCTGAAATAGACTCATTAGCATTCATTTTAAATAATCGAAACTGATTTGTGAGCATGGAAATTTTGGTCTGTTTAACTTTGCTTGTTCCTTCGTGAGTAACTTGCAAAGTTTTCCAGATTTCATATGCAGACTTACAAACTGACACTCAATTGAATTCATTTCTATCTAGTGAACAAAATAGAATATTCGTTGCCTTAGAATTATTTTGTGCAACATTCTTTTGCTCAGCAGTCCACCGTGTAAAATCAATTGTGGGTTCAGAATATTCAGTTTGTGTGATATTCCAAGTGTCTAATCCTATAGATTGTAAATATATTTTCATCCTACATGCCCAATATGCATAGTTACTGCCATTAAAAGTGATGGTCTGACAGTAGACTGACCCTCTACAAATGAACTAGTGACAGGGATACTAGTGTTAATAATAGTACCAGTGTTGGTAGCCATTTTGAAAACTTTTCAAAAATCAGATTATGAAACTTTGAAAACCTTGCTCTGATACCAATTGTGAGAAATGCGGATTACGGATCTTAAGGCTAAGGTTAACACTAGAGGGGGGTTGAATAGTGTTAACAAAGAATTACTAAATCTTTTTAACTTATGTTAATTTAGACACAAAAGTATGTAATATACAGACACAGATATGATCACAGAAACAATCACATATGCAGAAATAAAATAAAAGCAGTAAAGGAAAGAACACACCGGATTTTATACTGGTTCGGAGTTACCCTACATCCAGTCCCGCAACACAGGTACAGATTTCCTTTCAAAAGCAATTGTATAATTACACCCTCGGTTTCAAAGCTACGAGGTACACCTTCCAGAATTTCGATCCTCTGGGTAGAGATACTTGATTTTCGGGCCACAAGTTTACCTAATTGATTTACCAAGGCTACAATCACACCTTTTCCCTTTTGATTGATTTCCAAGGCTACAATCACACCTTTTCTCGCTTAATAGATTACAAAGAAGTCTATAACTCTGAATAGCACTGAGAATCTTGTAGAGATAGTGATAGAGAATCAAACTAGAAGTAATCGAGTATGATTCAATGTTGATTTCGGCAGAGTAATGATAAGATTATGTATTAAGAAATGAGGAAGAAGAAGAGGAGTGAAAACCAGAAAATTATGATTAAAAATTCGTTGAAACTGACCCCTATTTATAGAAGAACAACAGCCATGACCATTCATGAAGAGTTATGGCGAATAGACACTTCGTTTGAAATTTGAATTTTTGAATCAAACTGTCACCATGTCGACATGGTCATGCTAGGCATGTCGACATCCCAAAGATTTTTTTTGCTATTTTTGATTTTCTTAGAAAATAACCTTTATCTTATATAAAAACTATTTTAAACTTTATAAATATACTTGACTATAGTTAAAATTCATAAGTAAATATAAAGAATAATATATATAGATTTTAACTATAATTTTATATTTAAATCTAAGTATAAATATTTAAAAGTTAAATATATTATTTAAAAAGATAGTTTAAAATCAGGAGTAATTTGACTTTGAAAATAAAGATGTTTTTTAGGCTAAAATTATTTAAAATTAGGATCGAGGGTTTTGAATCTTTTAAAAGGAAAGTTTTGAAAACATTTTGAAAACATGATATAATTTTGAAAAATCATTTTGAATAAAAGTTAGCAGATACAAAACAATGTTCCACTAGATTTTTCGTAGGTTCCATCCTACTTAGGGTTCCATCCCTTTAACGGGCTCGAAGTGGATTCCATTCCACGAATAAATTGGATTTTAAGATGCCAGTGCTTTTCTACGAGTTCTAACAAAAATTCCTAATAATAATAAAAATACTTATCCTTGAAATCTTGAACTCTTAATAGTCTCGATACTCATAAGTCTTCTATCTTGATATTTTATCTTGATATCTTGAATCTCTATACTGTACAGTCTTCATTCTTAGTGCCTGCATGATTAAATCCTGCATATACATATATATCTAAACTTATAATGTTAGTATTTATATTTTATAATTTATTCTAAGGTTGTTGTCATCAAAACCATCATCTCACGAACTAACACCTCCACCCTCCACTCTCCAAGTGGAGTCTTAACATCTTCTATATTCCAACTAAACCCCTATTATCATTTTGCTCCAACTACTTTAATTGTCTAAACCCCAATTTTTCTTTTTCAAGACAGTTTTAATACCTTTGCTGCTAGGGTATTTTTTTTGTACTAAAATAAGAGTTTCAAAATATGTTTCTACTTGGGTCAAGTCGGATGTTGTGTAAAACACCGTCACTATAGCCCAAAATACTGGTCTTTAAAGTAAATAATATCTATATATTATTTTATATTTTTCTAAACTATATAATCTTATGTGTTTTCTCTTCCACATAAAACCATAACCCTTTTTCTTTTCAAACCTAAAAATGCTTTAAAGTTGTTTTCTCCCCAACTTTCCATATTTAAACTAATACAAATATAGAGTTGTAAACTTTTAAGCTTAAAACTTGAAATTGTTTCAAAATGTTTTCAAACTCTTAAAAGTTTAATTATTGGGTAAATTCAAAGTGGCTTTTTGGCTCCCTTGCGCTTACCCAAATACCCCTCAAGAAGTTACTTTACTCAATCCAATATGCTTAATCCATTTCCTTTTTATGCTTATCTTTTAGTTCTAGGGTTATAATGCCAAACCTACTTGTTTGAAATAATTACCAATAGGCACTTGTTTTCGCAAGACTATTCCTTACAGAATCTAAAAGTCTTTTCCATGTGAAAACTTTAGCTTTTGGGATTTCTTTATTCCAAGCTATGATATACTCAAAAGAATGGACTTTTCTTTGGATTTAAGAGCATATATATATTTATTAAAAATACAAATACGTTTACTCGCTATCTACCTAGGGATTCTAAACCTAGGCTCTAATACCAAATGTAACAATACGAATTCCAGCAGTTTGGATTTTTCACAAAAATGCTAAAAACCAAGCCCAATAAAGCTCGAGTTGGGTATCTGGTGTCCTGCAAATAGGCAAAGATAAATATATCAGAGCTCAATTAATTATCTCACAGCGGAATTGACTAAAATATAATAGTAAGTAAATACTCACCCAAATAATATCACTTTCTACCCAAGTGTCATAAATCTGAGAAGTATCTGCTATCTACCTAACTAGTAGGATGTTATGAGGAGGGGTCTAATGAACAAAAGTCTCGGTGAATGAATAAACTTTATACTTCCAGGCTTAATTCGACGTATATCATTTTATTTCCATTTACTCTCATATTAGGTTCATTAGGTTACAATACTCTCACCTCTGTTCGTGAACCGTGCCCATCTGCTCCATAGTAGATTAAAACCTAATAACTAATATATATATATATATATATATATATGTATGTATGTATGTATGTATGTATGTAGCTGTATACCCAATGACCATATTGGTCCTAGGTACCACCCATGGTACCTTCCGTATCCTCCTCGAAAAGGACTCCATCGTCTTGCTTTAAGAGCATTTTGTAACTACATCTGTAAATGACTGCTTCGTAAGGCCTATAATACAAATGCTCCATCACCTTGCTCCGTAGCTATATCTATAAAGGACTTCTTCGTAACCTACAATATAGATGCTCCACTTCTTACTATGAAAACCTAAATCGCATCCGCATTGGTCTATGCCAGTGCTTGGACATTCACAATATACCACACAGTGCGTACATTGAGGACTACGTAGTCCTTCTGTCTACTATCTAAATCCTGCCAACAAGGCTACCTTGTACGAAATTCAATTTGGGATTTTCTATATCTATAAAGGACTGCTTCGTTAGGCCTACAATATAGATATTCTAGTTGGTCTGTCTCTTTTTCATCGTGGCTATGGCCCCATGCATCCACCCCTCAACTAACAGATCTAAAGTGTTAAGTGGCCATGCCCTATTGCAAACAATCTAACATCCAATTAGCGGTGCTTCTCACCCAATGTCTCAATAGTGAAAGAATCATTGGGTCTATTGGTTTAACTCTAGTCTTTCCCAAACTCGTTCTTGGTTTTGATGCTGGCGTGATATCCGCATGCGACTATACTTTTGGGTCCTGCCTACTAAACTTACTTGTAAGTGTTGGGACATACGAATATCCTACTCCAAACACCAAACCCTTCTGACTGCCTACGAAGGTCTGCTTCATTAGGCCTATAATGAAAATGCAGTCAAGGCATGCTCTCTTGATGGAACATCTACAGACCTGCCTCCGGAAATGCAGCTACATTAGGCCTACCCAGAGGGCCACCCTAGAGTACCCTCATGTCCCATTGAAGTCTCGTGTTTCCTTATAGCCCAAAATAAATAAGTTGGACGCACTACTCCTATACTAAAATCTGTGATGAACTGCTTCATTAGGCTCTTCATCCTTTGGGCTACTCCAAACGCATCTCACTCGTTTATTAGATCCTAAGTCTAACTTTCTAAATTGTATTTAGTTTACTTTTCTTAATCTTTTGGCTACTTATTTATCCTAATTAGCATATTCTTGCCATCATCTCACTTCTGGCTATTGTGAGACCACCATTGATCTAATAGGGAATGTTGTTGGTACTGCAACTTCTATTACCTTACTTATTTAACTCAATTTAAGTCTTAAGTTTATTAAATAAGCATCTTCTATTATCTCTGTTCTATTTTCTTATTAACTTAATCTAAATCTTAAATAATCCTTTCCGTTCTTTCTACTTTAATTATAACCTATGTTATATTTTACTTTCAAATGTCACTTTTTCTTCTTTTGTAATCTATATATGATTATAGGGGTCTCTCTTCTGTTCTAGACTGTCTTCTTTTATTAGGATATTGAATTCACTTTAATTTTGTTAAATTATATAATTCACTTATCATAATAACTGTCTTATTATATAGTCTGCACAGTAAATGCAGATCTATGTTCATTATCCTTTATAGCTTCAAATTCTTTTCTAATAATTTACTTGATTCCTTTCATACTTTACTTTATTTTCTTCTATTCTAGGAAGCAATTCTATTTTATTTGGTTGGGTATGAAAACTATATTAAAAATCCATTTTCATATTTTAATACTAAATAATACTATAAACAATAATTCATAACTGCAAGATTTTCTTTTATTATTTTGGAATAGTGTCAAATACAATGGTTTTTCTATTTTACACTAGTTCCCTTTTTCTTTCTTTTATTCTTGCTGTTATGCTTATCATTGTCTTAAATATTAAATTATAGAAATGTATCATATTTTCTAAATCAACCAATTAACCTTTTAGTTACTACCAAATCCATTTATTAGATTAATTAGCTTTTCCCATTTTAATGTAATTTATTATAGTAATTCCATTCCTCAAACTTTTATTACTTTTCATCTTATTTCCTTCATTTCAGTATTCTTATTATTTAATCCATATTCATGTTTAATCTATTCTAATCCATACGCAAAGAAAGAGAAGAAAATAGAAGAAGAATGGCGCTTGCATAGAAATCAGAAACATAGAAACAAATGTAAGTAAATAGTAATACTGTAAATAAATTGTAAATTCCTTATAGTTCAGCATAACTTAATTAATAAGATTAATAATTGAATAAAACTATTTAAATTGGAATTTAACAATAATACACCTTAAACTTAAAAGATATATAAATAAATTCACTCACCTAACGTCCTTAGCTTTGCCTGTGCTCAGCTTGTCTCCATGGTCCTTTTGGATCCCCCTCCAAGATGTATAATATTTAAATTTAGAAGATCTTCTCCCTTGAAATATTTTCTTTTTTTAGGGTCCAGTCTTTTGGCCAAGGAGCAGAAGAAATATTTTCTATTTAGGGTTCAGCCTTAGGCCAATAACCCATTGGGAGAAAATCTAATTGTGAGAATAGAGCCAGGCCTATGGTTCTATTTATAGGGGAGCTTAGGGATCTCAGACCATTGGATTCTTGGATTGAATTTGGATCCACCACGTCACAGGGCGATCTGGGGCCATCATATTTAAGAATGTACGGCTCAGATCGCTTAAAAACTAAAATTTACATCACTAGCGCGTACCTGGATGAAACTTCATCCAGGTCGCTATGGGGGTCGAATGGGCGGCCGACCGCCCAAAGCCGCTGGTCGACCGTTGGGCTAATTGGGTCGGCCTCCTGGTCGGCCCATACACGTATTTTTTTTAATTATTATTCTTTTTGTTATTCGTTCTCATTTCATTCCAATCTTCTACATATTGGCTCGGATTTTGACAAGTTATATATGAAAACTGGTTAGAAAATTGCCCCAGATACAATGGTACAGGTTCCAATGCCACGTTTCGATAATTCCAAAAATATTTATTTTCATTGATTATGGTTTATTCTTTAAATTTTTAACTATATAAAAATGCAAGCTGTTACATTTATTATCATCTTAATAAACTAATACCAAAACTCAGGTCTATCCCAACCGTTTAAAGTCCCCAACAACTCTGAACTATATTGGTGCGGCATACATGGAGGCTAGGGACATCCGACTTTGGTACACCTTATATAGTTAAATCAATTGGTGGTTCTATAACAATGGAGGTGCAAAAGGTTATAACAGGAATAAAGTGGGGATGTAGCGAAAAATAGCGAAGGTGCAAAAAACTTTATTAAATATAAACCAAATATTTAAAGATAATTTATTCCCACTCTCATATCATTTGTGTAGGAAAATGAAATATTTCTTAATCTTATATAACAAAACCAAAGAATATCATAATTTATATTTGGCGACTACAATAGATTTCTAACTTATATTGAGTTCTTATGCCTTCAAATTAGGTCTTTATCCTAACTTTTTGATTTTTTTTAAAAGAGAACTAGTCAAATTATCCTTTGTATATTAAGTTTGCTAAAGCACATGCAAATAGGACTTGATTTAGTGGGTGTAGTGGAATATAGCAGGGCTTAAAGCAGATCTACTATTTAATAGCACTAAATTGAAATAACATAGTTGTCAAAGAGTGTTATGTGCTATAGTAGAGATTTTGTAGGGCTTTAGCGGGGTTATAACTGCATAGGGTACACCCTGGATTCCTTAAAAAAAATCTATGATCTGATAAGACCCATCTCTGACGGTGGTCTAATTTGTCAATGATTCAGAGACAATTACTAAAATAGGTAATCCACACCGGAAATCACTTTAAAAAATACTTTGGCCAGATGTAGTAAGTGTTCCTACATCAATAGTGCAAACAAACTTACCTGAATCTAGGACGAGAAAAGCCCTCATGATGGAATTAAATTAACATCAGACACGAGATGTTTTATCTAAGACCAACATCATCATTTTATGAAACAAATTACCCTAACCATATTAAAAGGAATATTTCCATGATAATCAACCGAATCATCCTAGACATATTAAAGAGGATGTGTTCCTCAAACTAGTGAATGGAATCTCCTAGATATATTTAATGGGGAAGTTTTTCCAAAACTAGTGGAACAAAATCTCCGTAGATTGCCTTAAAGGAGATGTATCTATGCAAATAGTGAAATTTTTTATAACTTATGGAACGAACTCTCCAAACCATATTAAACGGAATATTTCTATGATAATGAACTGAATCTTCCTAGACTTATTAAAGGGATGTGTTCCTATGACCATGAATGAAATCTCTCTCTCTCTCTCTCTCTATATATATACACTAAAGGGGATGTTTTCCCAAATCTAACGAAAAAATCTCCCTAGAGTGCCTATGAGGAGATGTATTTGCAAAAAATAATGAAACAATTTTACCTGGAGAAACTTAGGGAAGGTTCTTGCATGGAATGAAAGATGAATTTCCTTGCCTCTCTACAATATGGAAGTATCTTAGCATGAATTGTGAAGACATACTTCCATAAAGTCTACTCATGCTAAGAACAAAGGACATGGTGATGAGTTAAAGGTATGCCCTAAAGGCAATTATGTAATTTTTACGTATATCTAACTCAATAAACAATCTTGTTCAAAACAAAACGTGTTTTCTTTCTATTATATACTTGTTATATTGTGATATAATTTATAAAGTATTTAATTTAAAGCATATTAAATAGATAATCCTTAAATGATATGTTATATTATAGTAATTCCAATGTGTTGTATTCATGAGAAATTTATAGCATTAAAATAATATATTATTTCACATATTCCTAGTCAATATGTTTCGAGACAGGATATCGATACATCCATTGAGATTAGAGTATGTAATGCTCTTCAAATATTGGACATTGTATTACGCATAGCTATTGGGGCCGCTAAGAGGTGACATACTGATAGTTATTGGATAACTATAGAATGACTCGCTCGAGAGTTTTATTTTGGTAAAAATAATAAAGGTCAAATAAAGAATCTCGATGCAACAATTTTACACAGTTCCCTCAACTTGAGAATACCGTGGAATTTCAATGTGAACACTCCATATTAATTATAGTAAAATTATGGTATGACATCCACTAAACAACTATATTTGGGTATGAGTTGAAGTATTGGAAGTAAAAAACTATTCAATAAAGCTCCTCGGACATATAAGGTTAATAACACGGTCAACTTTAGTCAACTCAAAGTCAAAGTCTCTGGCTAGAGCTGTATGATTAATAAACATAGTTTTCATTAAACAAAGGACTTTGGACAAGTAGAGTTGAATGTGGCGATGTTGGAAATTTGACCAAAACCAAAAACCATTAGTCCTAATGTGATATAGTATTGACAAAGAGAATTAGTGTAAATAATCGACACTAACCGATACCACTTATCATAGTAAAATTGGATTTTACCCAAAAGATGTTTAGGTGATAAATTCAGCAATAATGTCATACCACTAGCTAAGGTGACATATGAACGTTAACAATCAAATTATTCAATATTAATCACTGACTGAATTTACACCTTTAAGTCGCATAACTATAATGATGAATGCTCCAAAAACCAAACGATTTAATTAATTTATAATCATTACAAATTAATAACATTGATTAATATTTATGGAATATTAATTATTAAATTTTATTTGATTTATTTGAGTACCATTAGTATTAATAAAGTATGTATATAAACATATATATAAGCGTATCAATATCTGATACCGATAAATATTTAAATTTGATTTAAATCAAAATTTACCAAGTGTTTTTGGAATTATTACATGCTCGAATTGGCTCCATCTATGGTCGAACATACATGTTAAATTGGAGGTTATCATTATATTTTATTGAAATTTAGTGAAGAATTAAAGAGTGATTGTTTTAAGGAGTGAATTGGAAAGATTTCAATTCTTTCTCAGACAAAAATTCCCTCTATTTGTTCTTTTATTCTGATAATTCAGTTTGTTTCTTTATCCTTCTCCCCTCATGGCTGAAAATTAATGGCTTCCTAGCTATAAAATTCAAAAACACTATTAAAAAAATCAAAATAAAATAAACAAAAGGTGATGCTTCAGATCGTTATAATTTCTAGAGGTGATTTACAATTTAGGGGTCTTTATTCATTCAAGGTGTGATCAATTTGGTTATATCCTAAGGGAATCAACCATTCTCCTTTTAATACATGTTATATCTTATTAGAATAGTTTTGGTCCCAGTGTATACATCTCCTCATGATAATATATTATATCTTGATAATATAGTTTAGATTTTATTTCTTATACAATGAATTTATATATGCATATCTTGTTAAATCTATTAATTATTATTGTTTAGAATAAAGTATGATGAAAGAAAAGGAAGAAAAAGTTTTTTTTGGTTTGAAACTAATTATATATATTTATATTTAATGTATTGTTTAGACCTAAGCCTTAATTGAAATTATTTGGGAAGGCAAGTCGGTTTTTTAAATGGTCCTTCCACTTATATATATATATATATATATATATATATATATAGTTAATACAGATGTGAGATAAAGAACCTCGACAACTTTGACATGTACTCCATATGGGCACTAACACATATGTAGTTGCACTATGCAATCAACATGAAATCATTCAACAAATTATCAAGAACACTAACACACCAATAATAACAAGAATTAGACATGGTCATAAAGCTAAAATAAGACATAAGCATAAGGCAGATCTATTAATGGTGATACCTAATTCCATCGTCGACAAAGAAGAAAGAAGTCACGGTGGAGAAGCTGACAGGGAAGAGCTTTGCCGAAACCCTAGGAGTGATGGAGGAAGAAGAAGCAACAGTTCATTCGGTAGAGGAGCTAGTTCGAAGAAGAAGCAATGCCAAGCGAAAGGTTGACAAGGAAGAAGCCGTAGTGCTAGGGCTTGGAAGGATTTGGAGCGGTGATTTGCCGAACGAGATATTTCGTTCGGTGGTTTACCGAACGAAATAATTCGTTCGGTGATTTGCTTACCGGTCCAAATTTTTTGCTCCACATTTCGCCAAACCAAATGGCGTCGAACCAGATGCATGTTGAACCAAACCCCAGGGCTTCTATATAGCAGCCTACCCTCCTCGTTTCTTCACTCTATAAACAGAGGAGCTTCCAGACAACAATGGTAGCCGAAATTGAGAGCTAATTTCAAAGCCATCCTAAAGAGCTGAAACTCTGCAGAATTTTGTCTGTATCGTCAATTCTTCTTATGTATAGCCTTCAAAAATGAGTCAATCTTGTAACTATAATCTTTTAGTGATTAATAAAATCTCCTCTCCCCAAGTGGACGTACACTGGATAGCGGTAGTGGAACCACTATAAATACCGGTGTTATATTTTTTGCATTGCATAGATTTGTGACTATTTGTTATGGTGTTCATCTTTTTTTTGTTCCATCTCACTACAATCATAATCCAGTTGTTTTCTGCTACGTTGGGTTTTTTATTTTCTTAGACTGATCATCTGAAGGGATTTTCCCCAACAGTCTGGTATCAGAGCTACAAGGTTGATTGAGGAGTGTTAGACACTATGGCAAGAGATGATACAACTCTAGTTGTTACAAGACCCTACACTAGAGGGATGTATATCGCGTCTGGATCACAGTTGGCAATTGAGAAATGGAATGGGAATAAATTCTTTGAGAAGTGGCAATGGAGGATGAAGGCCATTCTAATGAGGAATGAAGTCCATCCAGTAGTGTTTTCCCTTGAGGAATTGACGGCTGACATCTCAATCGCGGAAAAGAAGGAGATGGAAAAATGAGTGTTTGTTACTTTATAAGTAGCTATGGGAGAGAATGTTATCTCATAGATTAGGAGTGAGACCACTGCTAGGGGTATTTGGACCAAGCTAGAAAATCTCTACGTGAACAAAACTCTAACTAACCGTCTGATATTACTAAAGACATTTTTCAGCATGCGGATGAGAGAGGGTACTTCAGTGAAGGAACATCTTAATTTCTTTGATGATCTCATTATGAAGATGAAGACTGTTGACTTGAAAATGGATGAGGAGCAAATGTCAATGATTCTTTTGTGTTCTCTCTCCGAACGATACACAGGTTTCGCTAACAGCCTTATCTTTACTAGAGACACATTAACAGTGGAAGATGTGAAGTCAGGCATTCGATATGAGGGCTTAAGAGATAGATGAAGGAGATAAGTGAAGGAAGTAGAGGTGGAAGTAGTAGTCACGGCCTATTTGTAGAAAGTGGTAGAGAAGATAAGAAGAATTGGCACTCTAGAGGGCATTTCAACTCTAGAAAGCCCGGTAATGGCATGAGAGGAAAGTATAAGGATGGGAAGTGCTTTATCTGCAAGAAACCTGGTCATTGGAAAAAGGATCATCCATATTTGAAGAAGGAAGAAGATGGATCTTCATCATTTGCGGTGGAGAAGTCTGTAGTTGATGATGTGTTGCTTGCATTGGTATCGGATGTCTCAGACCATTAGGTGCTAGACTTGGGGGCATCTTTCCATATGACGCCTAATAAAGATTACTCCAGTTCTTTTTTTGTACAAGAGGGAATCTCTATTCTTATAGGAAATGATGATAGCTGTAGAGCAATGGGTGAAGGTACAGTGAGGATCAGGATGTTTGAGGGAGTGATACGGACTCTGACAAGTGTCCAGTACGTTCCAAGTATTCGAAAGTCATTAGTTTCTTTAGGACAATTGGCATCTTTGGGATGCAAGGCAACTATCGAGAAGGATAGTCTCAAGGTTTTGAGAGATGCACTAGTTCTTATGAAAGGAGATGTATTTTGAAATCTGTATTTGCTGAAAGGAACCACAGATCATGGAGAGTCGTGTGTTCGAGTAGATAGTTCTCGTGCTTTGGTTGCCACAAAGCTTTGGCATCTCAGGGTGGGTCATATTTCAGAGAAGGGCTTAAAGTTGCTTCGGAGATGGAAGATGATCAAAGGAGAAAGCTTCGACAAGATGGAATTTTGCCAGAAGTGTGTGTTAGGCAAGCTAACTAAAGTATCTTTTGGAGTTGGACTCCATAGATCGAGGCAAGTACTTGAGTACGTGCATCCAGATGTCTTGGGATCAGTTGCTACTCCTTCTCTTGGAGGAGCAAAGTATTTTATCTCTTTCATTGATGACTTTTCTCGAAAAGTATGGGTGTATGTGATGAATGCTGAATCAGAGAGTTTTGAGAAGTTTAAAGACTGAAAAGCGCTTGTTGAGAACCAATCTGATTCTAGGTTGAAGGTGCTAAAATCTGATAATGGCGGTGAATTTGTCTCTAGGGAGTTCCTCGACTTTTGTAGACATCATGGCATTCAGAGACATTTCACTACACTCGGTGATCTGCATTCCAATGGGGTTGCAGAGAGGATGAACATGACTCTACTGGAAAAGGCTCGTTGCTTGAGATTGCCGGCGGGCTTGTCTAGAGGCTTTTAGGCTGAGGCATTATAAACTACGATGCATATAATAATTGAATTCCATGCTCAGCCATAGATGGGAAGAATCCAGAGGAGAAGGGAGAGGTAAAGCAGTGTATCTTGGTTACTTTCGAATTTTTGATTGTCCTATGTACGTTCACCATACAGGTGATGACAAGTTGGAGGCTAAAGCATACAAGGGCATACTAATGGGATACACAGATGGTATCAAAGGGTATCAAATTTGGAACCATGTTTATCAGAAGATTGTTTATTCCAGACATGTTACTTTTGATGAGTCTGCTATGTTGAATCCAAAGCAGAAGCTACCTACCACATCAGAAGATTCTGGTCGGCCTAAGGAGATGGAAGAAGTTCCCGTGTTCCAGCCAAATAGTAGAGTTGCTATTGATGGTGTCGAGGAAAATGTAGTTGATGAAATATCACAGTATAGTCCACAGGTACCTTCTAGTAGTGCGGGTGATGTGCATAAATCTAGAGGAAGTTCAGTTCAAGGTGGAGCTAAAAGGAGTTTTGGCGAAGCAGTACCTACCTGGGTCAGTCGTAAGACTATTAGGCTGCCCGAAAGGTATGGTGATTGACAGTTTGTGAACCTTAGCCTTGGTGACCAATTTGACTATGCCCTGCATATGGTTCTAGAGGAGCAACTTGACCTTTATGAAGCTTTGAAGTCATGAGATTGTTCGAAGTGGATGTGCGCTACGGAAGAGGAGTTAGAGTCGTTGAAGAAGAACAAGACTAGGGATTTGGTACCATCTCCTCAAGGAAGCTGAGCAATAGGTTGAAAATGGTTATTCAAGGTGAAGGATGATGGGAGATACATGGATAGACTAGTTGCTAAAAGATTTTCACAAAGAAAGGGATTGGAGTATGATGAGATATTCTATCCAGTAGTAAGGCATACGTCCATCCGCATTTTGCGCTATCGTCGCAGCTCATGACTTGGAGCTGGAGCAAATGAACGTGAAAAATGCTTTCATGCATGGAGACTTAGATGAGACCATCTACACAGCCAGAAGGATTTGTTGTAGATGGAAAGAAAATTGGGTTTGCAAATTGAAGAAGTCTTTGTATGGATATAAGCAGTCTTCTAGGCAATGGTACAAGAGGTTTGACTTTTTTATGCTTTCACTTGGTTTTGATCATAGCATCAAAGACGCTTGTGTGTACTTCAAGCATTTAAAGAATGGTAAATGGGTTTTCCTACTGTTGTATGAAAACGATATGTTGATTGCTTCTAAGAATAAGGCTGAAATCGATAGTTTAAAGTGAAAGCTAAAAGCGGAAGAGCTTTGGAGAAGCAAAGAAAATACTGGGTATGGAAATCCAAAGGGATAGGAAGCTAGGACTTTTGAGCCTCACTCAAAAGGAGTACAATCGAAAGATGCTTGCTCGTTTTAGCATGGAAGGGGCAGAGGAAATCAGCACACCCATGCCTTTGCACATACAACATTCTAGTAAAGGCTCTTCGATCTCAGAAAAGGACAAGGCTTATATGATAAAGGTCATACATGTGAGTGCAGTTGGCAGCTTAATGAATGCCATGGTCTGCACTAGGCCTGACATTGCACAGGCTATTGGATTGGTAAGTAGATTCATGGAGAATTCGAGAAAAACACATGGGGAAGCAGTGAAGTGTAAGATACCTTAGAGGAACTCCAAACCATGGTCTTGCTTTGGCGGCAGAGGAAGAGATTTCAGTTTGGTTAGATTTTGCGATTCCGACTATGCCGGTGATAGAGATCGAAGGAAGTCAACCTCCGAATATATGTTCACCATTGGTGGACAACAATTAGTTGGAGAGCGAGGTTGTAGACGATTGTGGCTTTGTCTACTACAGAGGCAGAGCTCATAGCTGCGGTTAAACCAGCTAAGGAGGCACTTTATTTGAGGCGATTGTTGTGTGATTTGGGCTTCGTATATGAAAGCGTGAATGTGTACGGTGATAGTCAAAGTGCAATTCACTTAGTTGAAAATATGGCATTCATCTCGAGGATTGAGCATACCAAGGTAAGAGAGTCATTTCTTGTCTCGATGAGTAAAGAGAAGTTAGTTTGTCTTTAGAAGGTTCACACAAAAGAGAATGCAGCAAACATGTTTACCAAATCGTTGCCTGTTGCTAAGTTCGAGCATTGCTCGGGCTTGATTCATTAATGAAATGCTAGGTGCCACGGGTGGCATGGGGAGAGAGTTGAGATGGTTTATGGAGATGTTTGTTTTCAAGATGGAGATTGATAGGTTCTACACGGATTGGATATTTCAAACACTTTGTTGATGGGCGGTGGCCTTGCCGGAGTTCGTTGACAGAGTGTAATGGGTGATGGCATTGCCGAAGCTCATTGGGTAAGAATTCATTGCTTGGAGTATTAAGGTGTAGATTGTCTTGGATGACTTGATGGAATACGGTATCAAGGTGGAGATTGTTGAAGGTGATACCTGATTCCATCATCGACGAAGAAGAAGGGAGTCACCGTGGAGAAGCTGACAGGGAAGAGCTTGGTCGAACCCTAGAAGTGTTAGAGGAAGAAGAAGCAATGTGATTTGGAGAAAGGGAGTTCATTTGGTAGAGGAGCTCGTTCGAAGAAGAAGCAATGCCGAACGAAATGTTGATGAGGTAGAAGTCGCAATGCTTGGGCTTGGAAGGATTTGCAGCGATGATTTTCTGAATGAGATATTTCGTTCGGTGATTTGCCGAACGAAATATTTCGTTCGGTGATTTTCCTACCGTTCTAATTTTTCGCTCGACATTTTGCCGAACCAAATGGGCCGACCAGATGCATGCTGAACCAAACCCCAAGACTGCTATATAGCAGCTACCCCTCCTCATTTCTTCACTCTATAAATAGAGGAGCTTTTGGACAACAATGGTAGCCGAAATTGAAAGATAATTTTAGCCAATTTCAGAGCCATCCTAGAGAGCTGAAACTCTACAGAATTTTGTCTGTATTGTTAATTCTTTTTATGTATAGCCTCCAAAAGTGAGTCAATATTTTAACTCTAATCTTTTAGTGATTAATAAAATCTCCTCTCTCCAAGTGGATGTACACTGTCTAGCGGTAGTGGAACCACTATAAATACTGCTGTTATTTTTTTCTTTTGCATTGCATAAATCTATGACTGGTTGTTTCGGTGTTCATCTTTTGTTTGTTCTGTCTCACTACAATCATGATCCAATTGTTTTCTGCTTCGTTGGGTTTTGTATTCTCTTAGATTAGTCATCTAAAGGGATTTTCCCCAACAAGAACCAAGGTAACAATAAGAACAGTTTCAAGCCAAGGAAAGAAATGGGAAATTCGTCCACAACAATAGCATAAAGCGAGCGAAACAAGCCTCAGACGTTAAGATCGAAACAAAAACACCAACCAAACAATCTCCCAAAACCGTTACAAAGGAAATCGCTGTCAAGGGAAGTCAAAGTAAATGAAAGATGGGAAGTTGGCTCTCAACATTGCAGCATACCGTGGGAATAAAATCAATAACGAAAACACCTGAACTAGTACCATTTCTATAACTGGCAGAAGCACCACAAAAACGACCCAACCAAAAGCACAGACCTGCACCACCTGCAAGTTTAACAACAACCACAACCTAAAAGTGAATCCAAGCTAAGCCAAAACTGAGTAGCATCAAAGCAAAGGAAAGATTTGATAATTTCATGCTGGGAAAGACATGGCTCCAAAGACAACTAGAAAATTTCCAGTAGCAACCGAAAATCGAGCACATATGTCTCAATATAGAGGAGACCTAGACCGATGAAGAAATAAGGCCAGCACAGCTGGTATTTGGGCATATTGTAGAGGAGATCTAAGGAATGGAAGAGCGAACAGGAGGTAGGAAGATCAAGGAAGGGATGAGACGGGGCTCTAGTTCAGTAGTAGATAAAAATAAAAGAAAGAGGATGGGAGACTAACGCAGGAAGGGAGACGAGATAGAGAGGTGAGAGATAGACAGTTAAGAGACAAATTTGAACCAAAGTGGGAAGAGATGCAGGAAGAAGAGAGGTGGTGGAAAATCTAGATCTCTATTAACTTACATTTTCCTTTATTGATGTATTGTTGTTGTGATCATACTTGAAGCTATTTCATGAAATAGTACAAATGCTTCATATATAATTTAATTATTTTGATAATCAATTATTTTGGTTATTAATTATATGTTTTAGTTCAAAATTACAAAGGACCTTAGTGTAGAATCATAAATTTAATCTTGAATTCCATTCTAAGTTAAAACTAGATTTTAAGTTAGTTGATTTTAAAATGTAAACATATGAAATTGTAAACTTTCCATATGTATGTTATTTTGAATTCTAATATAATTTATTATTATGTATATACATATATAGTTTCAATTCAAATTTTATAATATAAACTTTATGTAAAATTACAAAACTAATATTGAACCCCTTCCCCAGTTAAAATTTGATTTCAAATTGTTAGTTTTAAATTTCAAATCATGTAAAATAGTCAAAAATAATTTTAGTGCATATATATAAATTCAAATTTTATTTTATATAATTTAAAATAAAACAATATATACATATATTTGCATATAAGATTTTATTTAAAACATAGTAGCTTAGATCTAATAAATTTTAGACTTCATCTAACTAATAGATCCAAAATATGAAGGAAAAAAATTAAGGTCTGCCTATTGCACTCAGTTTCGACTGGCTAGGTCTCATCAATGGCATCATAGCGAGGTTGGTTGAGGCATTCACCCGATACATTGGATTTTAAAGGTCTGATCCCTGCAACTAACATGATATAGGGTTCTAACATTGTGATATATGACGAAGCATTGCCTCTTACCACTACATGTCTTGTGATAGTTGTGCTTATCGAAAGGCTGCATTAAAGCTCGCTCATGAGATACCTTATTGGGTCATCTCAAAGTAGTTTGGGCAAGAGTATTAATGGTACCAAAGCCCAAAGGTCTATGTGGTTTAAATTAGCAATATTAGGACTAACTAATTGTAGCCTAACCATTAGCAGGGTGTCTAGAAAGATGATGTTTAAGAATTGCGTTGGGTAACAATTACTCTGCCATATCTAGCTACTGACCTAGTTTAAATGGATGAAGTAAGTCCGAATATTACCCTAATGTAAAGCTCCAAATTATTTCGGATTTTAGGCTACTTTTTAATTATTTTTTTGGAAATTTAAAATTATATTCAAATTTAAAAGTTAAGAAAGAAATATAAAAGAAAATTTTGTAAAAGTTACAAAATGCAATCAAAATTTTCAAGATTGTTTTAAAAAGTTAAATAATTGATTTTCAAAATTTGAAATTAAAATTTTAATTAATTAAATTAATTAAATTAAACAATTAATTAAAAGTCAATTAATTAAAACATATATATTGATATGTGCATATGACTATACGCATTGTGGCATACCTATTTAGTGTTAGTCGTAGGAACTATAAGCGTTAGGGCATATCTTAAGCAGTAGGGATCGTGGCTTTAGGATCATGTTTTGATCATAGTGTATTTGTGTTATATTATTAGTAGTTTTTGGGCTCTTGTAGTGCAATGAGGTATTGTGCTGACTTGTAGTTACATGAGAAGAGCAAGTTTTGGTATGATCCCCTACATTTGAGATGGATTTACGACACTTATTTATAGGCAGTCTGAATTTCTCTTGAGCCATTTTATGTAGAGGGCAGATTGTGGTTGTGTTATTCTTGTCTATCTATATATAATTTGTATACATAGAATTTTAAAGTAGTTCCCATCGCACCAGACTTTATGTTTTTTCTAGGTTTTGTCTTTGTCTGCTTATGTCATGACAACTCTCGTGTACTCGATTGAGTAGTTCGAGTGTCAGGTGCTTTTGGGGATAAGCTAGAAGAGTGTGCAGCTGGAGCATTTTGGAGGCATGACATCAATTTTCGAGGTATATATGTATACTTGTGATTTTAGTGTGCATGACAGACTAGTTATTTATATATGAGACTTTTATATTAGATATTTATTTAGGACTCCATGTTTATTTTTAAGTTAATGTATTATGACTATCCAGTACTGATAATTATTTATCATTTCTTTCGCTAGTGCAGTCTCTTATATATCATTATTCTATTCTGTTCTTGTACATTCAGTATATTATATGCTATCATCTCATTGTAAGATCTTATCGATGTCTTGGTTTAGTATTTTGTTCTTATTTTACCCCGACGATTTGTCTTTTGCGGTGTCCGAAGGTTATGCTATGTTATAAGGCGCTTACTTTTGAGTATTACGAAGGGTAGTTCATTACATTTGGTATCGAAGCCTGGGTTCAACACTCAGGACCGAGTAGACAAGTTTGAGCCAGATAAACTGGTAGAAGGAGATACGTTGAGAGAGCGTACTTGTATTTTCCTACTATATGGTATATTTGACACCACTTATCCTCCAAACTTCGATTAATTTCTATCGCTAATGCTAAGGCATCATTGTTTAGCTGTTGGGATGAGCGGACGAGATATACAAGCAGTGGTTGAAGGAGTTGAGGGTAGTGTAAAGACCGAGCGGGCGATGTTTAGCTGTTTATGTGAAGTCATTCGTATTTGAATTATTTTCGTTGTGTTTATAAACCTTAGGAAATAGGGGTAATCCCATCTGCTAAAAGGGTATTTTCTAAGAATTGGCCCATTCACGTATTAGTTTCCAATTCCCAGTTCATGTGCAAGGTTTCTAGGTGATCTGCGCTAGTTAGGTAAAAGTTTCTCACTTGATTCTTGAAGGTGAGCACTCAAGCCGAATTCTTGGAATAACTAGGAGGTTTCCGAAGCATGACTCTAGTCCCGTGAAAAAATTTCAATGGTCGAACCAAGGAACGGAATTGGAGTTCGCACGAGAAGAGTCAGGTGGTCGATCCTAGTTTAACAAAGGAATCTTGCGAGTAAACAAATGATTGGAAAAAATAATGCGTCATTTTGGGGGTGATCCTCAGCCATCGTAGAATTTAATTATAATATAATCTTTTAGGAAGGGTTGGGATAGTTTGGCTAAGGAGTTCTCGACTAGTTTTATGGAGATATGATAATCTTCTAAGTGGCGATATGATACTTAGTTAGGCGAGTGTCATAGTACATTTAGCGCATTATCCATATTAACATAGTGTGGTTGAGGCGAGTCCGGAACCAAGCGAGCCCAAGCGAAGATAAATTGTTGTTTGATGATAATTTAATTAGTAAAGCCTTCTCCTTTGGGAAAAAGAGTTCTGTTAAGAAGGGAGGGAAAACAGAGACTTAGGTTGCTGGATTTGTCCATGGGTTTTCAGACTCGATAATGTAGCATATCGAAGATGTTTTTCCTTTCCATAGCAAGGGTGTACTAGTCTCTCATGTATTATATTCACGAAATTTGTTACAGCACTAAGCCTTTTTGTGCATTTTAGAAGTAGAACAAGCTCGTGAGAGTTTATAGTTTGGCATGCATGCTTTAACCATTGGTGGTAACCATATGTGTCGGTATAGACTCCTTCTGTATAATTAAAAATTTCTTGTTGATTGTTGGCTACCGTTATTTCTTGTTGTGGTTTGTTATTGCTTTTGTCTTCCTGTTGTCGTTTATTAGCTAATCTTAATCGTTGTTGATTTTGTTCCTTACTTTGCATGTCTGATAATTTGTATGCTAGCCATGGTTTTCTATTAGTTGGTCTTTGCTTGTTTCTTGCCATTGCTTGCCTTGAATGATAATTAATTGTTTCACTGTTTGGTACGCTTGTTGTTTTTCTATTGATTACAATCAGGCATGGAGTCGGCATGGTGATCGATCACTCCATTACGTCCGACGAGCATGTACGATCGAATGGGGAGATCTGCATCCTTCGACTTAGGCCATGGTTAGGTATGGTTTAATGAAGAGTACCAATCTTATATTAGTGACCATACACGTTGTTGATTGGTTGATCTTTTTTTCAATCATTTGTTATTGATTGGTTTTGGTTCTTGTTGATTTATTACTAATGATAGTGTGTCGAGTTTAACATCTAGAACTCTTGAGTTCTATGCGTGTGGAGTAGGCTGTTTGGGCTAATTGATGAAGTCTCACACTTATGTACTTGGTTTTGAGTTCAAATTGGTTCTAGGTTAGTTGGACTCACTATTACTTCATGTTATATGCATTTATATATAAACACACACATACAATCATAGAGAGATATATATAGGTTTGATCAGAATTTATATATATTGAATTTAAGATTTTTGGGTTAGTTAGGCCTGTGTTTATGTTGCAAACACAGTTAGCATTAACCCATTAGTTGTTTAAGAACCTAATAACTTTGTTTTGAAAATAATTAGAAACCCTAGAGTTGATTTGGGCTAATTGGGTGATCATTTGTAATGCTAGTTTGATTAAGGATTAATGATGTAGTGTAATGACGTACAATCCATTAGAAAATATTAACTAATCCATCATAATTGATTTGTAAAAGGATAATAAATTAATTAAGGGTTTGGGGAGCTCTATACTCCTTGTTGAAGTGGTTAGAGGCCCAATGAGCCATAATTAGTGTTTTAAAATGGTCTGAAGGTTTTATAAATGCAGAATATATTTTAAATATAGATATGTGATTTTATAAATAAATATGAGATTTTATGAAATAGTAAATGGATGAATACTTGATTTGAAAGAAGCATATGAAGTATTTTAAAGAGTTGAATCAATTTATAAGGTGGAATTATTTTTTTATAAAATGGTTTAAGATTATAAAAATAGTATAAAGAAATTAGCTTATTTTAATTTAAAATATAAAGATTCATACTTAGTATATTGTGTACTTAGAAAAGTATGAAAAGCTATTTATGAATTTTAAAATATGATGTCAGTAACTTATGGACTTTCATATAAAGAGAATTATTATCGAGCTTAGTGCATGAGCAGGAGTCACTTGTGTTTATAGTGGTCTGGTATTAGATTACCGAATCATAGAAATTTAGGATAAAAACCAAATAGCAGTATGCATATGTATTAGGTATTCACCTATTAGTACGTCAGTTTTGAATCAAGATTTTTTTTGGGACACAGAGTTTCCAAGTGACTTACACTGATCTGACTTAGGCTTTAGCACTCAATTCTCGACAACGAGTGTTCGAGATGGATTCTTGAGATGGTCCCTAGGATCTTCCATGCATGGACTACAACCATGCAAGGGAGGCAAAGTGATCTAATCAAGGAACCAGATCGAAGCCCGCACTGGAGATGTCGGTGGTCGATCCTAGCTTGGGAAGGAAATCTTCATAGCCAAAGGAGGGACCAAAATGGATGCTACGTAATAGATGAACCATGAAAATCATATAAGCTTGTAGGCTTAGGGCAGTTTGGGGAAAGAAGCTACTTGATTGTTTGTATCGACTTGAATAATTTTCTATGTGATAACCGATGCCTACGGGTATTGGGTTGCACTCAGTAAATTATCTTGTTATATTTTGCGATCAAGGAGAGTTTGAACCCAATTAGGCCATGAATATTAATTTTAATTACTTGTTGCATTAAAATTGTTGCCATGACAACTGGTTGTTTATTTCCATGATGCATTGTTATTGTTGTTTGGATTCATTGATTTGTTATTGCTATTTTTATTTGTTGATTTCATGATAGAATAGGAAGTTGGCATAAGTTTAAAGTTGCACGAAAAAATTTAAAATCTCATGCGACCTAGAAAGTTTACTTGTGTGGAGATTTCATGGAGTGTGCACATGCTAGTGCATGCATCTAAGTTCATAATAGAATTTGCATGTAAATTGATATATTGTTATCATTTGCATTCATGTTAGAGTTGCCAATGTTTCCATTCATTTTGGAATTGCAAATTATATTTAGAATAGAATTGCAAGTTATGGACATGTTTGAATTGATGAATGGTTGTCGTGTTGTTCTAGTGTACATGTTGTTGTGGATGCGTGTGCTTATGATTGTTATATGCGATTTTGTTTGCTATAATTGCTTGGTAGGACTATGGATGTCTTGAGGACGGGTGGGTTATATCACTCTCGAAGATTCCGAGGGTGAAATCTTTTAGGGGGAGAGAATGTAACACCACGTGTTTTAGATAAAAATATTAAATGACAATTTAAACATATAAAACATCAATTTTAAATTGAAGATTCTATAGACAATTGAATTAGATTCCGGGACATATTTCATTACGTTTATAGTATGCCTAAACTTATATTTTGATATAAGGCATCGATATGCTTTGACAAAATGGTTAAATACTTAACCTGTTTTGGCATGCTAATTCATTTCCGCTCATTTCACATTCATGTTCATTTTCACTCCTCGTCTCAAAATCCACTCCTCCATAGATTAAACAGTAAAAGTTCCACCTTGACCTTAAACATAATTCTATAAATCCGAGAAAAATCACCTAAATTATAGTTAGGGAATGTAGTACCTTCACCAAGAGTTTGGATGCCAACAATAATGAATTGTGGAAACGCCAAAATTCAAGGGAGCTAGGCTTTGGATTTCGATTGGAATTGATTGTAGTAGTTTTGTTTGGTAAGTAGGAACTTACTTTCACATACTAGTTTATGTGAAGCTAGAATATTAGTAATCTAATTTATAGTTTGTTAGAGTTATGAAATCATATAAGAGGCATTTATGGGCTTGTACAATGAACGAAAATATGACATTGCAAGTGAGTTGGTTTATTTCAATATTGTATGAAATAATGTAAAATGTACATTGTATGCAAACAAAACTTTAAAGTTATTTCAAAGGGTTCAACATTAGTTTTGGTTAAATACAAGCTTATATAAGAATGTGAATATGGAGACATTGATTTCTTAAATTGAGGTGTTTTGAAGTAATAGAGGTGGTTTTGACCAAAGTGGTTTATATAGGTCACTTGTATTTAATAGTTAATGCTTATTAACATACTTATAGTGCAAATGACGATATAAAACGACAAAGATGAATAAGTGTATATTTTACATTATAGATGTTTGGAAAATATTATATGCTATTTTATAAGAAATAATATGATTCTTATTAAAATAGGAAAATTTTCTAAAAGGAGACAATATAGTAAGAGGAAATTATAGAGAGGGACAAACTTTTGTAAAAAAAATAGACTGAAGGACACCAAGTTTCATTTTCAGGCTGAAGGACGAACTTTGAAAAAAAATTAGGCCGAAGGACAGTGCTAATTACAACTAGCAATATATTCAGTTTTCATAGTATTCAAAATTCTAGTTATATCTAACATTATATTCAGTTTTACACTGTACAAATACTAGCTATAATTAGGATTGTCCTTCAACCTATTTTTTTTTAATGTTTGTCCTTCAGCCCGAAGATTAAATTTGTTGTTCTTCAGCCTGAATTTTTTCAAAGTTTGTCCTTGTGCCTATTTTCCACATGTAGTAATTTATTTCAAAGTTAGTAATTTTGAAATGAAAGCAAGAAGTTGAAAATGAGTTTATGGTAGTAATGTATATTCAAAGATGTTACAGGACTTAACTTAGAGGGATATGCGACTATGTGGACTTTAGATTCAAAAAAATGGTTTTGTAGTTATATAAATTACTTAATGAATGATCGATTGCTTGTTTTCTTTGGGCGATAGTTGAATTGATTGTTTTGGTTGCTTGGGTTAATAAATTGGTTGTTTATAAAGATTGAATGCCAATACTATTGTTTTAAAATAATAAACGATATTAAGGAAACGTATCTCAATTATACGGAGTCGTATATCGAAGGCATTTATAGAAGCACACATTTCAAAAGTTGTAAAATTCATGATTTGAGATTTCTATATTAAAGAGAAATTTTTCATGGTCGAAATGGAAGAAAAGCCGAGCCATTTGGAGCTACGGATCGAAAGTTATGGAAGTTTGAATTTCGGTGAAGTGCAAAACAACCTAGGTGTAGGTTCGGTCGACTTGTGGGACCAATCAGCCGACTGAGTAAGCCTGTTTTCAAAATAGAAAGTCGGGTGTGGTTTAGTCGACTGGCAGACTTTTTCAGTCGGCTGGTATTCCTTTTCAGTTGATTGACCTACTGTTGATCGCCAGGTTCGACTGAATCATCAAAACGCGATAACTTTCGCATACGAAGTCGGATTGTGGTAAGCTTTTGACCATTGTTCGCCATTTTCCATAGGCTACAACTTATAAAATTTGGTATGTTTTGGAGTAATCTAATTTTGGGGCCAACATAAGACATACCCCAGCCATAGTCCAAAAACCTTATATTTTGAGGTAGATCAAAAGGATATACCGGGAGGGTATTGTGACACTGGGTTCATTCATTTGATTTGGAATGCGATTTGGGTTGGTGTGATGTTTTATTAGAGTTTTTTCGATGGGTTTTAGGCATTGGCGACTAGAGCCTTGCGTAGTGATCCTCTACGATTTGTGATGATAGCGGGCTGGGACATTGAGTTCCCTAGTAATGAGTCATCCATGATTTCGATGATAGAGGGCTAGGACATAATGTTCCCTAGTAGCTAATCATCTAGGTTTCTATATAATCGCAGGCTGAGACTTAGAGTTCCTCAGTAGCGAATCATATACGATTTATGATGATAGCAGGCTGAGGTATGGTGTTCTTTAGTAGTGAGTCATCTACGATTTTGATGATAGCGAGCTGAGACATGGAGTTCCTCAATAGCAAGTCCTCTATGATTTCGATGATAACCGGCTGAGACATGGAGAACCCAAGTAGAGAGTCGTCTACGATTTCGACGATAGCGGGATGGGACATAGAGTTCCCTAGTAGCTAGTCATATACGATTTGGTCTTAGCAATAGTAACCATATGCATTGTAGCATACCTATTTGGTTTTAGCCATAAGGACTATACGTGTTAGGGTGTATCTTATCGATCTTAGCAGTAGGGATCGTAGCTTTGGGATCATGGTTTGATCATGGTGTATTGATGTTATATTATTAGTAGTTTTGGGCTAGTATAGTGCAATGAGATATTATGCTAACTCATTATTACAGGAGAAGAGCAAGTTATGATACGATCCCTTGATTTTGAGATGGATTTACAGCACTTGTTTATAGGCAGTCTAGATTTCCCCTGAGCCGTGTTTGTGGAGAGGGCCGGCTGTGATTTTCTTATTCCTCTCTATTTGTATATAGTTTTAATATATAGTATTTTGAGGTAGTTGCCCTCATACCAGGCTTTATGTCTGACCCGCATTTTTTCTTTGCCTGCTTATGTCATGACAACTCTTCGGTACTTGATTGAGTAGTTCGGGAGTCAAATGGGGATATGCTAGCAGAGTGCACAACTAGAGCATTTCGAAGGCATGGCATTGATTTTTGATATATATACATATACACACACTTGGAATTTTATTACACATGACAAACCAGTTATTTATATATGAGACAGTTATGTCAGATATTTATTCCGAACTCCAATGTTTATTTTGGAGTTAATGTATTCTGACTATTCTATACTGATATTTATTTGTCAGTAGCTTCCACTAGTGCATTCCTTTATATATCGTTATTCTATTCAATTCATGTACGTTCAATATATTATATGTTGTCATTTCATTATGAGATCTTATCGATGTCTTAATTTAGAGTTTTGTTCTACTTTTAGCCCGATGATTTGTTTTTTGTGGTATCCGAAGGTCATGCGTTGTTGTAAGGCACTAACTTTGGGTATTATGAAGGACAGGACAATTCAAGGCAGCTTCCTTGGGATCCATGAATGCTTTCGGTTCTTTATACCCATCATGAATTATACCACCCAATGTCTACAGGTCAATCAGAGCATTCATGGATTTATTGAGTGCGAATGAGCTTTCCTTTTGTTGTCCCTTTAGGAACAACCTAATTTCCTCGGCCTTCTCAATCTTTTCACTTCAATAATGGCCAAGGGGTAAGCTTTAGCCTAGCCCTTAAGGGACTATTTAATCTTCAGCGTCATCTAATTTTACATACCCATGAGCCTTCATCACTATCTCCACTAATGGGTCTCAATCTGCCCGAAGGATTCATGAATTGGCATAGAACTTTTAGGACAAGGGAAGAGAAGCCGAGCTAAGGAACAACATTTACTCTGGTGGGATCCACTAGCCTAATCTTATATATAGGAAATCGAGTAAGAAAATTAGGATCGTACTTGGTTAAAGGTGAGCGAATATGATGGATGGAATATCAGAATAGAGTCATGTACATACCATCTTTGGCATCAACTGATGTAGTAGAAACTGTTGCTATGGAACTTCCTTCTCCTTGTGGAATGGACCCCTGGTGTTTAAGAGAAAGTGGAATGGATAGAGATACTTAGGTAACAGGCTTCGAAAAAGTTTGATTGAAAGAGGGCATAAGGGAACATTTGCAACGGCCGATGCCTTCTTTTCTTTCTTTCGCCTTTCCTCTTCAACGTTATTGGTCATGATAACGTATTCGCATGTTACCTCTATCTCTTCCTCTGTAAAGAAAGCGTTAAGTCCCTCGAGTTTAAAGGGCTTCCCTTCCTTTTAGCAACCTCCTTGGCTTCCTCACCAGGCACCTGTGGATCGAAGCAGTAACCACATTATAGTCTTGCAAATAATCGGAGGCAACTTTTAGTGTGCATATCATAGTACGCTTCGTCGGTTCGCCCATAGAATCTGACCCTTTCCTAGTTCGTCATTGTCTTTGGCCAGAATAGGAATACACTTCAGCCTAAGCCATCTAATTCTTCATCCAACTGAGCCCATCCAAGCTATTTGTCAAGAGATGCCTTCTTGGAAGTGAAAAAGGCTAGTTTTGCCTTTAGACAGGCTTTGTCCTTCATCAACTCAGCCACCACCTACTCAAGCTTTCTTTGTTCTTAACCAAAACATCCAATCCGTGGACTAAGCCGTCACCTCTCTCCTCAAGTTGAGGGGATGCTTCACCATCAACTTCTTAATTTTTCTTGCTTCACTTAAAAAATACTTTCTGGACTTTATGAGGCAGGCCTGGTTCTCATTCCTCGTTCTCTCCAATTCGACGACATGAAATTTCTTAGCTCCTCCTCTTGATCATGCTTTTATATATGTACATCTTGGTTATGTGTCAACTTACAAAGGTCAAAGACGAGGAAATTGCTCTCGGCTCGCCAATGAAAAATGTCTTAACAGACCTTGACTGCCTTAGCATAATATTCAGATAGAACCTGCAAATTAGTGACCATTTTTGGGATGACAGTCAAGAGATCAAAATAATGTCGGGCACAGGGATCGGCAATTAACCTTGTGTTTCTTAGGAGAGTAAGGCTGTGAAAACTCGTTGAATCATGGATCATTCGGATTAATTACAATAGGAGTCGAAGAGGCAACAACGTTGGAACTTAAAGCGATCATTGTAGAAGACTATAATATGGAGACAAAGATCAAGACAAACTATCTTCTAATGCCTCGCTATCTCTGAATCTAAAATGAGAGCAAGTGGAGAGTATCATTGCCTTATAGGAGAGATCTGGAGTTCATGACCTTGTGCCTCTAGACGGAGATCTTGGATGGATAGGAAGCTTACCAGTAGTAAGAGGGGGTCCCCCGGAAGGACGAATGAAATAGCTTCCATGCTCTTAAGGATGGTAGAATAATGCGCAATATTGAGACTGGGCTTAGGTAAAGAAATGCTTTCAAGGCTTCGTTTCCATCTGCCTTTGGGTTTGTCTAGGATTGAATGACCAACATGTATTTTATATCCAATAGAGTCTACAAGGGAAAAAGTGAACATATGAACAACTTAAAGTGCAAGGATGCCTAAAATGTAATGCATCGATGTATATGTAGAGTAATGTTATGTATATGCATAAAAGAAGCAACAAACCACCAAACTCTTCCACATTACCCTATATGGGTGCCGAAGCCCTTTTTGTTCGTCGGGAGTGGGGAAAGTATCGATGCTTTCTTCAGCCCTAATTGACACATCAATGGTGCGAATATAGTTTGATAATCAATCGTGCAATGGAGAGTACTGATAGCTTCCAAATGATAAATGTCCTAAAATGCGCCAATGATAACAAACTCTAAATTGTTGTCTTCCTCCGACTCCTTTATGAGCACTTTCTTAGAAGGTGGAGCTTGGATCTGGTCGAAGATGATCATAGTGGCGGCGGCTAGCAGATGAAGACAGCGGCTGTAGTGCGTACATGGGTTCGATCTCGAGATGGACCGTTAGGGTTTGGTTTAGAGGTAATAGGATTTACTACTTTGCCCCTATATTATTTTTAAATTAAAATTTTAAAATTCAAACTTCTAACTATCATAACTTTTGCATACAAACTCGGATTTGGACGCGGTTTCGTCCGTTGGGATCGTAACGAAATTTTAGACAATATGAAACTTGTTTGTTTGGATTTGGAGACTATTGAAATTTAGGCTTTATTTGGATTTTAATCGACTATAAATCAAAGGTGAGTGATTTAACCTGCTCAAGCAACACTAAACATTCTTATGTTAACTGAATTAAATTTATGATGTGACAAGAATTTTATTGGTTGCTGCTTGGTAGTTTAATTTTACATTTTAATTGCAATTAATTTTATTGAATTAAATTAATATTGAAATTGAATGGCTAGTTAAATATCTGATATTGATAGCTAGTTAATTATTGCGATTGATTGGCTGATTTGGATGTTGACTGTGATGGATGTCTATTTGTTGACATTTTGGAAAATTGGATGCTTATTTATTTATATATATCCCTGCTATTACTCTACATATAAATTAAAAGCATATAAAATATTATTTGAATTATTTCAAATAAATTAAGAAATAGGTTGAAATGATGTATACCTATGACACTTGGACTTGGATTGAAATGATACATATCCATCCCTATAATTAAATTGGAAATAGCAGATCACTTAGCCATAGCATTGAAAATTACATATGGACACCATATGGGTTACATTTAACGGTTTTAAAATCTTGAATTTGGATTTTGACTAAATGCTATTGTTTTAAAGGAAATAAATTATGGCTTTATATAAATTTAATTATTTTGCAATTCAATCTTTGAAAGTTGAAATTGAAATTGGTTAAAAGAAATCGTTTAAAAGAATTAGGTTGGAAATGTAAAGTTATAATCGATGTATGACTTTAATTCAGAAAATTGAATTATTTTAAATATTTGGATCTAACGGTTGAACAATGAAGTTTAATTTGATTTAAGTGGTTTAAATCAGTAAATTAAATTTGGCTTGAAATTGGTATAAATTGAGATGGTTTAAAATAAGAATCGAATTGAAATTTAAATCATTGAATTGGATTGTTGGATCGAATTTGAAGTTAAAAATAAATGTTTTAAAAATTGAAGTTGTTTTGAATTAAAATTGAAATCAAGTTGAATTGAAGCTAAACTGAAATTGAGTCAACTAAATTGAAAGAGTTTGCTGATTTGAAATTGGACATAGGTCCAAATTTGAAAAATGGAAAGAAATAGTTTGAATTGATATTATTTCCAAAGTAAATTAATTTTAATATAAACTGGTTAAGATATATTTTCACCAATATTCAAATTATTTTTATTTCTCCAAACTATTTTACTATATAAACCATTTTCAATACTCAAATCATTTTATATTAAAATATATAAACTATTTATAACTATACAAAGTATTTTCTAAAATTTCAAACTATGCAAAGTTTGAATGTTTATATTTAAATCCTTGATTTAAATGCAAGTGTGGTTAAATGAGGTTATAACCTAAGTTGCAATTTGAAATGATACTTTAAAGTGAAAATGATATATTTTGAGTAAATATGATGATTTTGAAGGACATTTTGAATGGAATATGATATTTTGATATCAAATATGAATTGGTTTTGAAACGTAAAAGAACCAAACGGTGTGAAAATTGACGTTTGGTTATTAAAAAGACCAGTGCCACATATTGGCATACTCTCTTCAATATTGGAATCACTTTAACAACTGTGTACGCGGTGGATTATATCCAGAATGTAGAGGTTGAATTTGTGGCGTTTACTGGATTTGAAGAAAGAGAACGTTGCTGGATGGCCTTGACACTTGTGTCAATTTGAAATGACTAAAACATGAGCTATACCTGACCAACGAGGCTAGCTACCTCTAGCGAATACACCTCTTCGCATTACTATATTGATGTTGGCATGACCAGTGCACCTTGATTTGATTTTTTTGGAGGCGTGGACGTGGTGGACTGTTAGGGGTTACCACTAGTCAGGAAACGTAAAACGGTAGTTTCCTACCTTAGGCATCGCCTCACATGCCTTGTCATACTCTTTATCCTTATTGGCGATCACTACAAATTTTTTTTAGTGGTCTTATGACAGCACTTCCCCTGGCTCCCGACATTAATAGTGATGCTACTAAGGTGAACTATAGGACAATGCTTAAAAATGTGTTAAGGGGGATCGATGTAAAGGCTTAACGCTATTTTAGTACTTTACTTTACTGATAGACACTACATATATAGCGTATTCTACTATATAGATAGTTTAATGGATCCTTAGGACACGGCAATCCCGTGACATCTCTTAAGTTATTGCACTCACGTTGTACACTGGATAGAAGATGTAAAATCCCGTAAACATTTTTGAAGCTATTACACTCATATTTACTTGTTGTTGGTTTGACTTACATATACAAATTTAGTTCGGACTCGAGTGTTTTTGTCTTTTCATTAAGCTCAAGTCAGCCTGAGCATTTCAATGCTTGAAGATATTATTTCAAGTGGATGAAGTTCGAGTTTGGTATATTATATTATTAGCATTATCCTACTGTATCATTATTAATATGTTGTTGTTGTATTCTGGTTATGTTGTAAAATTCGTGTAATCAAATGTATATTGTAAACAGCTTTATGAACTGTTAATTTGATTACTATATTTTGTCATTCCGCTGCGAGATTCTATATTTTGTTTTCCTTCTTTTCTCCTATTTTCTTTTGAAATCTTATTGATAATCTACCCTTTCAAAAGGTTTGAGTAAGGCGTGTATGGTTTATCGTCGATTTAAACCATCCAAAAAGGTGGATCGTCACAAGTTGTGATGCCTAGAATCCTACTACCAAAGAGCGAGTGGAGCCAGATTGACTAGCTAAAAGTGTCGTGTAACGAACCAGGTTTTTTAACCCTCGAAAATCGGCACTAATACGTCCATTGTATTGCATGTCGAACATTCAAGTGCCGAAAAGACCGATCGTTAGGGGAAAGAAAGAAGATAGAAGATAAGAACCAACTAAACAATTGTAGAATCTCACAATGCAATAGAATAATGTATATTAATTAACATAGTTCCTAACAAAGTCATTTCCAAACGATACATTAGAATCATACTAACCCAAATTCTACCCTATGACAGTTATAACAGCCTATCCCTACCTAATTGATACAAAAAAATATAACACAGTGGAAACATGATAATAACTAACTATAAGTGAATCCTCCATCTCTAATCTCCTTCAAAATGCATCCATGGAAACCTTAAACTACTTGGCTGCTCATAAAAATTTGAGCACCCAAGAGTTTTAGGGAAAGAAAATAAAACTCTAGGTTGGACATTGATCTGGTATGAGTAAACTCAAATAACTGAATATTATGTTTAAAACCCTTTAAAATTAAAGATATCTCGTAATACCACATCGCACATAAACACGGATGAGTTTTTACCTTACGATAGCTAAAACACTTTATATAACATCCAATGATATTATGATAATATCTAAAGGTTCAAAGTAAATATATAAAATACTTACATCTCATATTACAGCATATATGGACACAATTAGAAATGAACGTACGACAGTTACTCGAGGATGGATTCCATACTATGACAAGGCACCGGGGTACCACTTATTATGGTACACGTCTAGAACATGTACCGAGGACCTCGCCAGGATCCCCTACCAACACAAGACCGACCCATCCCTTACTGGACAGTACGGAATATGTCATCACCATGGTTGCTTTGCAACCCTTTTTATTGAAATCTCATGCACAACCAATCCATAAATATGTAGATATATCTAGAAAGGTGATAACACACCCCAATAGGAGCAACCCACTTAGCCCTGCTGTATCTCCCCTATTTTAGTCATTCTCGATTGATGAGGCTTGAGGTTACGCTTACCTTTTTAATGGTAATCCCACTTGAAATGCTAACACTCCCCTCCAAGCAGTATTGTAGTGCCAACATTCATCCATACAAGTTTTTCGAGATAAGGACAAGCCGAAGGCATTACTTCTACTACATCCATTTTGGAATCACCCTCAGGATTAGTAGCAAGAAGCCCTTGCACTTCAAAGGCTCCATCTTCAGTTCCATACTCTTCAAGATATCTTTATTTCAAAAAGCTTGAGTTGGATCGAAGTGGTTTTCAGATGACATATCCGATTCCGGTCTCTTCGAAGCAACTTTTGATAATTTTCGGTATACACAACCCTGATTTTTCAGAAAATAAACAGATAAAAGATAAGAGCAGAGTTCACCTCCTAACCATTTGTGGATGTATTTCCTTATCATTTACCCAAGAAGAACGAAACAAACATATATTACAGCATCATTGGGGATGATTGTGCTATATAACTCACGTGTTTTGCCAGATATTTACAAAGTTACATTTTGGTCCAAATTTTTGATAGTCGGTTATTTAACTATCAAAAAAATAAACATTCAAACATTGATTAAATCCCATATGGAATCCACTAAGCCTTTATTAATGAATGTTTAATTAATAAATCACTTTATAAAACTTGATCAAAAGATCTTTACATAAGACTATTTCCCAAAAACCTTACTTCCCCTTCAACTTAGTAAAATATTTATACTTATCTAAGCGGTATAAGTATATTATCAAAACATTTGGAAATTCTCTCTTTTCAAATTCCTTTGAAAAACTTACTATAAACCAATTCACTTATCCTTTATAAAAAGCTCCCTTTTAAAAGCTCACTTCATATTTAAATACCTTTATAAATTTCCAAAATCAATTTATAAAACAATTTATAAGTCTACAAGTCAATTTACAAAACCTCTTTACAAACCGTTTAGATCATTTATAAAACATTTCCCCATTTAAAACTCCATCGATTAACCTTCTTTAAGGAAAATCCTCTACAAAATATCATTTGCAACTATGCATTTAGATCACTTTAAATAAACATTTTACTTAGTAAAACCCATTTTTATGAACAAGTTGTAATTAATAAACACCTTTATAAAATAATAATATAACTTGCGAAATCATTTATAAACCTTAAACCCTAAATTGATTAAATAATTAAAGTTAATTCAAAACCGTACTTTATAATTTCAAAAGGAGGCTTAGCAATCCTAATGGTAGTAATTTAAATTACCATTTAACATCAATTTCACTTTTAAGTCACTTAGCCATTCATATCCTAGTCAAGGAATAACATGTCAATACAACTCAATTAGCATATACATGTCCAAATAACATAATAGTAGAATGATGATTTGTCCTGCTAAATAGATGTCCAAAACAATTCGATCAGTTTTTAGCAGGATGGGAATTTATTCTGCGAAGCGCGTGTCAATACAAGCAACAATTACATAATAGCAGAACGGGGATTCATTATGCTAACACATGTCTACACAAATAAGAATAACATTATAGCAGAATGGGGATTTATTCGGTTATCACATGCCCACATAATCAAACTATTTACATTACAACTCACCCATAGTTATATGGTTCCTTAATGGTATCGACACATGAATCCCTAATGCTCAAAATCATCTTTGAAGAAGAAATTCCTTTAAAACAATTTGATTCTTGGAAAACAAGGATTAAAAACTTAAAACTCCATTTTAAAATGATTGATTACAAGTTAAACCCTTTATTAATTCATGATTAATCTTAATTAAATTTAAAATTATTTTAATTATAAATTAATTAATAATTTAAACTTTAATAAATAATTTATTTACAAATTAAACCCTTAATTAATCCTTTATTAATTATTAATAATAATTAAAACCTTTATTAATAATTAACTATTAATTAATATCAATTAATTAAATAAATAATCTTTACATTAAAACTTAAATAATTAATTAAACCTTTAATAAATAATTATTTTAAATTAAATCCTTAATTATTATAATCAAAAAAATTAACTCTTGATTAATTAAATAAATAAATAATTGACCTTACATTTGATTAATAATTAATGAAAAATAAATCATATACTTAACTCATAATTAATTAAAATTAATTTTGATTAATTAATAATTAATTAAAAACTAATCTTACCTTTAAAATCATACTACTTTCGAAATCATATTCACTTTCCAAGTCATATTCACTTCAAAATCATATCACCTTCTAAATCGTATTCACCTTCGAAATCATTTTCACTTCAGAATCATATCACTTTCGAAATCATATTCACTTTCGAAATCATTTTTCACTTTGAATCATATTCATTTTCAAAATCATAACCACAAAATTAGTTAAACCATAGTATCAAAATATTTGCTTTTAAATCAATTAAATCTCAATCATAATAGTTCCAACGTTAAACAGTTTCAATATTGGAAGTGGTTTATATATTGGAATAGTTATACAAGAAAATATTTTATATTTTAAAAATAGGTTATTGCTTAGAGTAGTTTCTGTATTAGGAATAGTTTATATATTAAGATAGGTTATATATTAAAATACATGTATTAAAAGTTCTTTATAAATTTAAAAATAATATATAATAAAATAGTTTATATTTTAGAAATAGGCGATAGATTAAAATGGTTTATATATTAGAAATAGTTTATATATATTAAAATAGGTTATATATCAATATATATATATATTAAAATTATTAATATATTAAATGATTTTTATGAGAAAAATAGTTTATATGTTAAAAGAGTTTGTATACTAAAAGAGTTTATATCGAAAATAGTTTCAAATTAAAATTGTTCCTTCTAATTTCACAAATAATTCAAATAAACTTTAGTTCCAAAATTCAATTTAAATCAATCTCGGTTCAATGATTCCAATTCAAAAGGCTAAATTTTCAATTCAAATTCTTATTAAAACCATTTCAATTTATGTCGATTTCAAATCCATGTTTGAACTACAAATTTAAACCACTTCAAATTCAATAGGCTTCAAGGTTCAAATATTCAAACATTTAGAATAACTCAATTTTTTTTATAGATTTCACTTATATTTCAAAATTCAACATTAAGATTTATATTTAAATTCTTTAAACAATTCATCTAACCTAATTTCAATGTCAACATTTTAAAGCTTGGATTTTGAAAATAATTCAGTTCAAATAAATCTAATTTTATTTCGTAATATCATTTAACTGGATTCAAAACTTAAGAATTAAAAATCATTCAATTTAACCAATCTAGTGCCCGTATATAATTTTCTATCCTATAGTCAAGTGATACGGATATATATCATTTCAACTCGCAATAAATTTAAATTTACGGGTATATATCATTTCAACCCGCAATCTCAAGTAAAATTCAAAATCCATAAAATCGCTCGGGTTTATCATTTCAACCCATAACAATTTTTCCTTAATCTACAGGACCATTCAGGTATACATCATTTCAACCCATAGCGAATTTCCTAACAATAACTAAGGGAAATTGCAGTGTGATAATGATATATAAAATAAACATAACATCAAATCATCTAAAATGTCAACAATTAAGCATCTATCACAATCATCATTAAAATCAATCAATAAACCACAACAATTAACTGGTTATCATTATCGGGCATTTAACTAGCAATTCAGTTCTAATATTAATTCAAATGGAAATTAAATTCAAATCAAACTTGAATGATATTTTAAATATACCAAACAGTAATCAATAAATTTCTAATCACATCATAAATCAAATTTAACCAACATAAGACGGTTTAGCATTTGCGAGTGGGTCAAAACACTCATCTTTAATTACTATCCATTAAAAATCCAATTAAATCCCAAAAATCTAACAGTCTTAGAATCAAACTAAACTAGTTCCTTAATGTTTGGAATTTCGATACAATTGCAAGGGAGAAAACCGCTCCCAAATCTGAGTTTGTTTGCAAAAGTTATGGATATTAGAATGATTGAAATTTATAAATTAAATTAAATAAACAAAGGGTAATTTAGTAATTTATATCACTTAAAACCCTAGCCATATTTCACGCACGCAGTCAACATCTCGACCAACCCACTTATCCACCAACATTAACTGTGATTTTGCCGCCACTACACTCGACTATGACACGATCAGACTTCACCACGCAACTGCCCTCAATGAGCCGCCTTATCTGACCCACGTGTGATCGCCTTCGCCGCCCTATTTCAACTGCACCACCACATGCAAAAACGACCAAAAATCATCGATTTCTGGAGAAATCGATTGCCTTCGACAAGATGTAGCCAGGATGAACTCCCCTAAGCCTCCTCTAAGACGGAGCACCTTCCGATCGATCCATCATCGAAGATCCACCATCCAATTGGAAACCCTAGCAATGAATGACGAAGATAAATCGAAGCTTTCTAACCAAACGATGCACCAAATCGAAAAATGAATTGCTGCAATAGATTGCGCTCGTCGAGAGCTTTGCAATGATATACCATATGACATAGTTTGAGGAGTTTGAATTTTGATTTTGATTTGAAATTTGAATTTGGGAATTAGTGTTTTGCCATTGGAAAGGAAGGAGCAGATGGAAATGTGCATGCAGAAATAAGAAATGAGAAATAGTTAGGGTTTATAACAGCCTATATATCGACAAAGTCAAATAAGAAAGAATGGACATGTCAAATTGGTTCGAAACGATAACACAATCCGAAAAGCCCGTTCCATTTCCGAAACAAAAGTAGGTCATCTAATATATCGAAATAGATGTTTTGATATTTTTAAACTTAATGGAACTAGTTTCAAACCCAAATTCCATTTTATACAATAGTTAGCTTTCATAATCAAATTATTTTAATTGAGTTCATTAAATTTATTTCTACGTGTTTCGAGCTCGCATGATCAAACGATAAGTCCGATTGCTACGAAAATTGAAATCCTACAATAGTTCACTACTACGGATCTGATGAAACTGGTTTCATCAAAATTCGAGACAGTGGCCAAAATGGCTAATTTTCACGTTAATTAAATAATTTATTATTAAAATTGGTTTAATCACTTTAAATTCAAATTTAATAGTTAACAATTTCATCGTTCGAGATTACATAGAATTTAATAGTCTATCAAAATAAATTTTCTATGTTAAATTCATTATTAATATATTTCATTAAATTCAACGTTCAAATATACTGTAATAAAATCCTAGTTGATTATATTTTAAATCCAAAAAAATTCTTTTATTTTGACTTCCACTCTTATTATTCATTCAACTATCACCTTATGGATATAATTAGCATTGGTTTACATTTTATTACATTCATATTTTACAGTTATCATTTTTACCATATTAATTAAAATACTTCAATTTCCTTAATTCCATTAACTACCAATTTTTAATTCCTTATTTATAATTATAACTGAACTAACTTTACAATAATTTCATTTGATTGATATTACATTAAAATACTTATCAATTACATTAAATTAACCTTATTAAATTACATTCTAGTTATATTCTCATTAATAAATCATAAATTTTCTCACAATATTAAATTTTAAAATCTTATGTAATTTAATATTTTTAATTATTGAAAAATACGGGTCGTTACACACTCCCCCAGTCAAAACTTTTCATCCTCGAAAAGGAACAAGACGGAATCAAGGAGCTTATACATACTTTTATTCAAAATAATTAATTTATAATACTTTAAACTTACAAAATTAAGTATTTTAAATAAAACATATCAATTTACAAACAATAAATCTTTCATATTCAAATTTTAATATAAGTTTGAAAATATTCTTTCGCAAAAATTTTCTAAGCCTTAAATTCTTGAATTTTTATGGCAAAGTCTCCTTTGTACGGATAGGTCCGGAAAATAATAATATCAATAATTGCAATATATATATATATATATATATATATATATCATATTTCAATAATAAAACATCCCAAACCATGGGAAAAATAATAAAATATCGCTACAAAACCGTAATCCGAAACGTAGCTATTTGTCGGGCAAACAACTTTATTTATGAAACCAAAATCATTAGTTATTGTTTCCATAAACCTGTATTTCACTTATAATCCAAAATAGCGAGAATTATGCACAAGAGAAATATTTAATTGTTTTAAATTAGTAACAAAACAGATCTACACAGAACATATGAAAACAAAATAACAACGACCATCATATGCAACAAAGGAAACTATCGAACAATCAATAGTAACCAAACTCACGGTTTGTTCAGGTTTAAAAACTTTTTATTGTACCGCGATGATAAATAAACTACCAAGTGTACTATACACTCAACGGCCTTAGATAATACTTAATAGATTATTCATACAACCTTAAAACAATTTGAAGCACCATTTCCTAAATTTCCCATTAGCAAAACAACAAAGAATTTTATGTTTTATTTAAGTTTATTCTATTGGTTTCTTCTCACATTATTCACTTTTCATTTATTTTAAATTCTCTTTCACTCATACATAATCATCCTTTATTTATTTTCATTCATTTCTTACATAATTTATTTTCCATTCAATATTTAAAATAATCAATGAATTCATTATTTGAGTATTGCATACATTTCATTTATTTCCAATTTATTCATATAAGGTTATTTCTTATTAATTTGCATTCATTTCATTGCAGTTTAATTCCCATTTGTTATTATATATAACTTGATTTCAATTTAATATTGGTATTGATTAAGGAATCATTCAACTTAAGTCTCTTAACTTCTTAATTGACATTCATCCTTTCTTAGATAGTGTCATTGAATATTAAATCTATTTCTGAATCATCTCAACATTTTATGAAGTTATAATTATTTACTTAATATAGTGTTCACTTTTACTATTAAATCCAATTATTAGCATTTCAAAACATTAACTTATTACAACATTTCTTGTACATCAAAAATTCTTATTTACAGAAATAATTCCATTTAAACACTTTCATTACTTAAGTTTTACTAGTATAATATCCTATTACATATTCCTATTTAAGATTACAAATTTTTAAACATTTCCAATAAGTTATACATATGTTTTAAGAATGTAATTGAATGTTACACAGGTTTATCTTATTCATTTTAGTTAACAAAATGTTTAATAATTACATCTTCTTATTTTTCATATCTTTTGATTTACATATTACAAATTTCAAATTTCCTATATATTTCATTAATCACATAGCATCTAATTTCTTATTTCTTATTTTAGAAGTTTTTAATTATTAAAATAGTTAAGATTTCATTTTATTACAATAATTGAAATCCCTAATTTATAGAAACTCAAGAACTAAATGCCCGTATCATTTCAAATCCTTTCGAAATAATACACACACACACACACACTCTCTCATATCTTTAATATATCCAAATCTTATTTAGAAATTTAAAATTAAGATTTATTTATCAAAAAATGCATAGTAAAGCTACTACAGTGGCCGTCCAACTAAGAAACTCGAAAATTAATGTCGATGATGTCGCGGTCATCACCGAAATTATTTTCCAGCGATAGAAGAGGGGAGTACAAAATTATTTCATTTAAAAATTCTTTTAAAACATTTCTTTCAAATCGCATTGAAAATATTTATATCCGAAAATGCTTTCAAATAATACTAATATTATATTCCAAAATCTTTGAAACCAAATTTCAAAACTCCAGAACTTAAGTTCTCGAATTTCCAACTGAATTCGTTTTATTTATAAATTATATTTTGCAATCAATATTTATAAATTTCACTTATTAACAAATAAACATAATACATATAACTATATTCATTTATAAAAATTATTATTTTATATACAAAAATAGTACTAGGTAAAATTATTTCATTTACCTATATTTCAAAACAATGTTGTGTCGGTCTGCCCTATTAAGTGTTTAGAAATCCTTGTCGATGCCATAGCATCCTATGTATCGACTAAAATTTATAAATACTAAATTGAAAAAATTAACACAATATAAAACCTTTTATGACATTGACTTGTATGCTATCATGTATACACACACACATACACACACATACACGCTCAGACAAACTCATTCCAGGGTATTACTACCCCATCTCTAATGAGTCACACCTCACAAAGCTAAGGTTATCGCTAAACCAAAGCCCTAATACTACTTCTAATGACCCACTTTTTTGGACAGTTTAAATCAACAATAAATCACACATGTTAATTCAAACCATTCAAAATGGAGGGTTGTTAATGAGGTAAATAAGGAAACAAGAGAAAAGAAGAGAAAAACAAAACACAGAATATCATAACGGAATGACAAAATATAACAATCAAATAAACAGTTCATGAAGCTGTTTTACAAATAACATTTGATTGCACTTTTACAATACAAATCATAGTTACAAATAAGGTAGGAATAAATAAATAATGCAGTGGAACAACATGACGTAGTGGAATATATATATATATATATATATATATATATATATATAGTATACAAATCTCCATCTTCATCCTCCAGAAATAGGGTCTTTAATGCTGAGATGCTCAGGCTGATCAGAGCGTAATGAAAAGAAAAAACACTTGAGTCAGAACTAAAAGATCGTATGCAGGTTAAATCAACAATAAATAAATACGAGTGTAACGGCTTTAGAGATTTTTACGAGGTTTGACATCTCCTATCCAGTGTCTAACGTGTGTGCAATAACTTAAAAGATGTGCAGGATTTCATCTCCTAAGGATCCATTAAACTATCTACATCTATAGTACAATACACTATTATAATATCTATAGTAAAGTAAATTATTAAAATAGTGTTAAGGTGTTACTCATATCCCCCTTAACACATTTTTATATAAATGTTGTAGTCTATACGACACAAACCAAACTCGTAGTAGGCGCGATCAGGATAAAAATGACAAGGCACGAGAAGCAATGCCAGGGTAGGATACTACCGCTTGGCACTCCCGGACTGGTGGTAATGCATAGCAGCTACTACCGCCCACCTTGGAATACACTCTCATAATCAAATCGAGGGGTGGCCATCAAATAAATAACAAAGTAATAATATGATTTCGAAGAAATGTGTCCGATAGGGAGAGCGAACCCACTTGGCCTGGTATAGCTCCTGTTTAATCATTTTAATTATGACTAGAAAGCCAAGGCTATCCATCATCGTTCTCTTACTTCATTCCAGTAGCATTCTCCAACCATCCTACTTCATTCTAGATTCTCCACCACATGCACAGTTGTAAAAGTGGTTTTCAGTATTGGCAGAGAGTATAACAGTATCTGATCCCCGACTCTTTAACACTTATTTAACACTGGTTCCTTTATATTTCCAAAACCAATTCATAATCGATATCAAATACCATATTCACTTCAAAATCATATCACTTTTGAAATCATATTCGCTTTTGAAATCATATTCACTTCAAAATCATATCACTTTCTAAATCATATTAACTTTAGAAATCATTTTCACTTCAAATTCATATCACTTTCAAAATCATATTCACTTTCGAAATCATTTTCACTTTAAATCATATTCATTTTCAAAATCATAACCACAAAATAGGTTAAAACATCATATCAAAATATCCGCTTTTAGATCAATCAAATCTAAATTGCAACAGTTCCAACTTTAAACAGTTTGAATATTGAAAGTGGTTTATATTGGAATAGTTTACAAGAAAATAGTTTATAGTTTAAAAATAGGTTATAGGTCAGAATAGTTTATGCATTAGAAATAGTTTATATATTAAGATAGGTTATATATTAAAATACATGTATTAAAAGTTGTTTATAAATTTAAAATAATATATAATAAAATAGTTTATATTTTAAAAATAGGGGATAGATTAAAATAGTTTATATATTAGAAATAGTTTATATATTTATATATTAAAATAGGTTATATATTAAAATATATGTATTAAAATTATTAATATATTAAAATGGTTTATATGAGAAAAATAGTTTATACGTTAAAAGAGTTTGTATACTAAAAAAGTTTATATCGAAAATAGTTTCAAATTAGAATTGTTTCTTCCAACTTCACAAATCAATTAACTTTAGTTCCAAAATTCAATTTAAGTCAATCTCAGTTCAACGATTCCAATTCAAAAGGCTTAAGTTTCAATTCAAATTCTTATTAAAACCATTTCAATTTATATCGATTTCGAATCCATATTTGAACTACAAATTTAAACCACTTCAAATTCAATGGGCTTCAAAGTTTAAATATTCAAACGTTTAGAATAACTCAATTTTTATAGATTTTATTTATATTTCAAAATTCAACTTTAAGATTTAATTTAAATTCTTTAAACAATTCATCTAAACAAATTTCAGCATTTTAAAGCTTGGATTTTGAAAATAATTCAGTCCAAATAAATCTAATTTTATTTCGTAATATTATTTAACTGGATTCAAAATTTAAGAATTTAAAATCATTTAATTTAACCAATCCGGTGTCCGTATATAATTTTCTACCCTATGGTCAAGTGATATAGATATATATCATTTCAACCCGCAATAAATTTAAATTAATGGGCATATATCATTTCAACCAGCAATCCCTGGTAAAATGCAAAATCCATAAAATCGATAGGGTTTATCATTTCAACCCATAACGATTTATCTCTAATCTACAAGTCCATTCGGGTATGTATCATTTCAACTCATAGTGATTTTCCCAACAATAACTAAGGGACCATGCACTGTGATAACAATATATAAAATAAACATAACATCGAATCATCCAAAATGTCAATATTTAAGCATCCATCATAATCATCATTCAAATTAACCAATAAATCAAGACAATTAACTGGACCGAGTATTTAACTAGCAATTCAATTCAATATTAATTCTAATGGCAATTAAATTCAATATAAATTCAAATTAAACTGGAATGACATTTTAAATATACCAAACAGTAATCAATAAAATTTTAATCATGTTGTAAATTTAATTTAACCAACATAAGATGGTTTAGCATTTGTGAGTGGGTCAAAACACTCACTTTTGATTTATTGTCAATTAAAAATTCAATTAAATCCCAAAAATCTAATAGTCTCAAAAACCAACCAAACCAACTCTATATTGTCTAGAATTTTGATACGATCGCAATGGAGAAAACCGCATTCAAATATGAGTTTGTGTGCAAAAGTTATGGATATTAGAACAATTGGAATTTATAAATTAAATTAAATAAACAAATGGTAATTTAGTAATTTATATCACCTGAAACCCTAGCCTTATCTCACGCACGTGATTAACATCTTGACCAAGACACTTAGCCACCGCTTTTATCGTGATTTTGCCGCCACTACACTCGACTATGACACCATCAGACTTTACCACATTATTGCCCTCAACGAGCCGCCTCATCTGACCCATAGGCGATCGCATCCACTGCTCTATTTCAGCCACAAAACCACATGCAAGAATGGCCAAAAATCATCGATTTCTGGTGAAATCGACCGCCTTCAACAAGATGTAGCCATATGATGAACTCCCTTAAGCCTTCTCTACGACTCAGTACCTTCCGATCGATCTATCGTTGAAGATCCACCGTCCAATTGGAAACCCTAGCAATGGACGGCCGTAGATAAATCGATTGTTTCTGGCCAAAAGATGCACCAAATCAAAAAACGAATTGCTGTAGTAGACTATGCTCGCAGTGATATTTCCAATGATGTATAATATGAAATAGTTTGAGTAGTTCGAATTTCGGAATTGATTTTGATTTGAAATTTGAATTTAGGAATTAGGGTTTCTTCCATTGGGAAGGAAGGAAGGAGCAGATGGAAATGTACATACAGGAATAAGAAATGAGAAACAGCTAGGGTTTATAACAACCTATATATAGGAAAAGGCAAATAAGAAAGAACAGACAAATCGAATTGGTCTGAAACGATAACACGACCCGAAAAGCTCGTTCTATTTACGTAACGAAAGTAGGTCATTCGATATATCGAAATAGATGTTTCGATATTTTTAAACTCAATGGAACTAGTTTCAAACCTAAATTTTATGGTATACAGAAGTTATTTTTCAAAATCAAATTATTTTAATTGAATTCATTAAATATATTTCTACGCGTTTCGAGCTCGCACGATCAAACGATAAGTTTGATCACTACGATACTTAAAATCCTAAAATAATTCACTGTTACGGATCTGATGAAACTGGTTTTTTTGAAATCCGAGATAGTGGCCAAAATGGCTAATTTTCACGTTAATTAAATAACTTATTATTAAAATTGGTTTAATCACTTTTAAATTCAAATTTAATAGTTAACAATTCCATCATTCTAGATTATACAGATATTAATAATCTATCAATATAAATATTCTATGTAAAATTCATTATTAAAATATTTAATTGAATTCAACGTTCAATTACACTGTAATAAAATCCTTGTTAATTATATTTTAAATCCAAATAAATTCTTTTATTTTGATTCCACTCTTATTATTCAATCAACTATCACCTTATGGATATAGTTACATTGGTTTACATTTTATTACATTCATATTTTACAGTTATTATTTTTACCACATTAATTAAAATATTTCAATTTCCTTGATTCCATTAACTACCAATTTTTAATTCCTTATTTATAATTATAATCGAATTAACTTTACAATAATTTCAATTGATTTATATTACATTAAAATAATTATCAATTACATTAAATTAACCTTATTAAATTACATTCTAGTTATATTCTCATTAATAAATCATAAATTTTAAATTTCTCACAATATTAAATTTAAAAATCTTATTTAATTAATATTTTCAATTATCGAAAAATATGGGTCGTTACATAGCCCGAGCATATTTTCCAGATTTATCAGGATTCTTTGGAGCTTTCAGAAGGCGAGCTGGATTCTCCAAGACGTTTTCACGTATTTTATATTGTTCTGCTATTGTCATTTTGTTATCTGCTTGTATTTATCAGAAATTATAACTACGGGCAGTTACAGCTGTGGTAGTGCATTTATACGTGTATATTGTTAGGATGTGATGGTTGTTAGGAATTGGTAATATTTAATTATTATCACATAACATGTAGATTCATTTGTGATCCCTCCTTTTAAATCATAGGTTGGGTAGATAGAAAATTTAGGAAAACATTAAAGTAGAAACCTTGTGAATTAAGTTTCACAATTTGACTATAAGGCGTTCGATGGTATGTTGGGTTAAAATTGGATATTAATAAAAGGTGTTTATTAAAAATAAATATTTCAAATGTTTTTAAAAAAAATTGATTTTATAAATTAGGATAATAAAATACATTTTGAAAGGGAATTTAAGAGTAAGATTTTCCTTTGGATAGTTCGAGAAATGGGACTCGTTTTGTTTTGTGATGATCATGATGATCTTCTAAGTGACAATCGGATGTTTGCTTAGGCGAATGTGGTAGTGCATTTAGTAAATTATTCTTTTTGTCATTGTACAATTGGAACAAGTTCGATCTGAATGAATCCAAAGCAAGTGGATGATAAATATTTTATAAAAAAATTATTTAGTTGGAAAATATATATAGTATTGTTTCAAAAAGGTGATTTGAAAAGGAGAAGTATTTTTAGAATTAACTAGTTTGACTGACTCAAAAGTGACTTAAAATGGATGGGAGATGTGTTCGGATGATTAACACTTCCCTTCAGTATTACCCTTCTTGGTAAAGAGATATATGATACTACTTAGTAGTAACCAGCTCCTTGATATCATTTTGGGGTTACTCGAGCTACATGTATGTTTTTAAGGGTTGAAAATATAATATCATTTCAAAAGATTTTTATAATAAAAACTGGGTACTTAGCCCTTACGTTTCAAATAATAAAGTATTTTGATTAAAGAGTAGATTAATAAATGAAGTTTAAAACTTAAAAGGAGGATTAATAAACTTTATTTTATTAAAACGTGTCTTTTGATTTTAATACCTAGAAGGTTAAAAATTATTTGGTGTTACTGGGCCGGCTATTAAACATTTTTACCTCGGAGTGTCTAAAGAAAAAGTAGACTCTAGGATGGAGTTTGGATACTAAAATCCCAATCTTCTTAGCTACTTACCAGACCGAACGGGTAAAGAAGTCGTATTGGTTGACTCAGTTTTGAGACCCAAATAATTTGGGCTTACATTTAAATAGTAAAAAGTAAGAAAAAGTAAAAATCAAATGTTTTGTATATACTCTTAGGATGCAGAAGAGTATTATACAAGTTAATAAAGTAAAATGATTATATAAAAGGTTTCATAAATAAAGTTGTGTCATTTTAAAATGCTTGAACCTAAGTAGAAATTATTATGAAATGTTTTAATAAATATTTTTAGGAGAGTAGAAAGTAGTTGCGTAGTAAGAACCGATAAGATATGTTCTTAAGTTATACATAGATCCATCCTCTTTTTCATACAATTCTAGATCCAAGATTCGAGTACATGACTTAAGGCGTTCCACATCGTTTCGAATAAGGATATATCACTCGAATTTTGAGGGCGAACATTTGGTGAGGGTTCTTAATATGGAACCAAAAGTTTTCTATCATAGTATATGGCTATGTGAGGAGAACGAAGGTTTCTAATTAAGAAGCCTGATCAGAGTCCACACTAAGTAGTCGGGTGAGCGATACTAGTTCGGAAGTAAAGTTATGTATTCGTGTAAGTAATCGAATCAGATTTTTCATAGGAATGATTTATGTACATCATACAGACCCTTTGCTTTCTTACTTGTTTACTTATGGATTTTCCAAGAAAAGTTTTTAAAACTTTAAACTTTAGTTTATGTCTTCAAAAATCTATATTTAAGTTTATAAAAGTATGTCAAAGCATAAAACAAGAATTTTGAATTTGATTTGGAGTATTAATCGAGTTTTGAAATTATGGATCATATAGCGATAGTCGCTAGAAATGCAGTTTGTAAAACGAACTCTTTTTGCAAAATTAAAAATGTTTTCACTTAAGTATCTTTTGAAAAGTGTTTTCAAAACTTATGTGAAATATGGATAAGTAATGATTATTTTTTAATTAATTAATTAATTAATTATTGGTTAATTAATTAAGGTAATTGGTACTTAAGTGTTAATTAAATAAGCTAATTATAATTAGTTAATTAACTAAAGCTTAATTATTAATTAATCATTAATTAAGGGTAAATTGTTATTTAGTTATTAAAGATTAATAACCGATTAGTTATTTATTTATAAAAGGGTTTAATCACTAATTAATTACTAATTAAGTCAAGTAAGATTTAATTAAGACTCAATTAAGATTTAATTATTATTAAATGAATGACTAATTAATTAATTAATAATTAAAAACTAATTATTTATTTAATTATTATTTAAGGATTAACTATTATTTAAATATTTATTTAAAGGATAATTATTATATATTTAATATTTCATTATTGTTTAATTATTAATTAAATAATTAATTATTAACTTTATTTTTTAAGGTCTATTTTGTCTTGAATCAACCTTCTTTAAAAAACATTTTCAAATCCAAGGGATTTCTTTGTCGATCACCTTTAAGTAACTTCATTGAATATGAAACCCAATGATAATTGTTTAACAGAATAAATCACTGTTCCACTAGTTAAGTTACATTATACTAACTTGAACATGTGTTTAGCAGAATGAATCCCTTTCTGCTATACAATAACTTGGACGTTTACCAATATGTTGATTGATTAATACTTGTTGATCCCTTTTACATATATGCTTGATATGTAAATACCTAAATTATAACTTTGATGAGTTGTACCGAATTAAATGAACCATCATGGTCATTAAGCCTTTTTTTGATTTTGGGAAACCAATCATTCGAATTATATTTTTAATAGATATTTTAAAGTAAATTTATTACTTATTTATAATGTTTAAAGTTTATTATTTTATTAATGATTGATTAAAGTTATTATTCACTAATGTTGTTAAAGGTGAACTAATTGTTTTATTTAAAATGTTTTAAACAATAATTTTTTTGTAAAAGGTGTTCAAAAATAATAAACTATTTATTTAAAAAGGAATCAATATAAAAGAAAAGATTTATATAAAGGTTTATTTCATAAATAGGATTTATGTAAAGAGTTACAAATTGGAAAGCGGTCTTAGAATTAGAAAGAAATTTGGTTTTATAAAGGGTTTTAGAGATTTATAAAAGGAGTTTTATAAATGGTTTTGGAGTTTTATAAAAGAGTTTTGCAAATAAACTTGGAGATTTACAAAGTGTTATAAATTAATTCGGAATTTAAGTAAAAGAGATTTCATGTATAAAAGAGATTTATTAAAATGATTTTAGAAGTAAAATATAAAAGAATTGAGATTTGATTTCGTTTAACTGACCTTCTTAATTCTGATGGTATGGACATTTGTCCACACTTAACACCGAAGGAATATTGTTTGAGGTTATCTTTATCTCCAATTTAAATAACATTTTGTTTTTATCCTTTGATATGATTTGTAAATAAGGAACCTTTCACAAATGTTTTATACTTATTCCAGTGGGATAAGTATATGAAAATTTCAATAAATATTTTGAAAAGAGATTTAAAATAAATGAAAGATTTATTTGAAGGCTTAGTGGTTGCTATGGGAATTATTGCTTTTTGATTATTTTATACCTAAGTAATCGACTATCAAATCCTGACCGGTTTTAAATTATATTGTATATTCGAGTTCCCCGGTGAGGATAAGACGTATCCGCGTATCTTATATTCTTTCGCTATTGTCATTTTGTTATCTATCCATATTTATCAGAAATTGTAAGGACGGACTATTATAACTGTCCAATCTGATAATAGGTTAGTGTATTTTAAGGTTGTGTATATAATAAAGTTCTTCTCTTTTTGTAAAGACCTTGTGCATATTATATATTTCTCATTACGTTGTGAAATTTTGTTCTGTCTTTCTCTTTCTTTACCCCCAATGGCATGTCTTTCGGACACTTAAATGATCGGCATATGAATACCGAGGATGTATAAGTGTCATCTTTAGGTATAAAAAAGACAGATCGTTACAGCTAAACACAACTTCTTTATTGGAAGCACAAGGTAGCACAAAAAATAAAGTATACCACTACTGACTGGTAATAGCACATAACCATAATCCATGTCATAATTATACCATGTTATAACCTTGCTATTTAACCGAAAATGATATATCCAAAGCCATAAACTCAAGCAAAGTAATATAGCGTGATAGGTAAGTCCATACAGTAAACCAAAATCAACCAATTCAAAGTAATAACTACCAGTAAACTTAATAGAAATACCCTAAGTAAATAGTTTGGTAATTCACTATCCCAATAAACCAACTAGGGTTAATTAAAATAATTGATTCTCGTTAGGCGAAACCCAGTGCCAACTATACTTTATCTTATACATACATTAAGATTAAACAATTGGGTAAAAACCTAGAAGGCCATAAACTTTTCAATGTTAAACCCTAGAGTTTAGTTAAGTACGGAATTCTGTCTGGTACTAATCAACACAAACGATGTAGTATCGAACAGCAAAAATGGTTTGGTAGTTGATATCTATTGAGCGTCGGAAAAGGTTCGGTGCTATCAAAGTACAAAATAAGCAACGTAGTTCAATGGTGTCTTTATCTATCCAATTTTCTACCGAAGCACTTTCATACCGAACAAATTGAGTCAAATATGGAAAGTTCCATTCTATAGGAAATATTGAACCAATTTCCTTGCAATTTCATACATATAAATACCTCATGGATGAAGTAATCTCAAACAAGTTTGAGAGCTTTATAACAAACAAATAGAAAAATCCAAATAGAATATGTAAAAAAAATGAATTTCATACATATAAATTTTTACATTGTACTCGAGATCTGTAAAAAAAAGAATGATAATTCATAGAAGATGCAGGCAACCTTTAACCGAACAAATATAAGTTATCTTTGTTCTTTATTTTATGCACTGCTTATTTTACATTTTTATTCCTAGAAAGCTCAACTTTTTCATATATCATTAAAAAAATGTAGAATACATCCATTACCTATAGTTCTACTAACTTTGTAGAGGTGTTTTCCCTTTTCATGCAAATAGTTGGCAAGGCTCTAACTTATGTAAATTTAGAAAAACATCGAATCTTGGAAAATCTGATCGTTTCAAATTTCTACTTGTTTTAATTCATAAGTGTGCATATTTATTAATACTCCTAGGTTTGGATTTATTTGATTTTGTGTGATACAGTGTGAATTATAAAAATTATTATTAAGATCGGTATTAAATTAAGATTTGATTTCATTGTATTACACTATGAATTAAATAAATAAAATTTGCATTATCCTATTTACTTCTTGCTTTTAGTATTTAGCATATAAAAATTTATAATTGTATATATTAATAGATGCCATGATTATATCTTATTCGGTATGTCTCTTATATTGCCTCTTTATGTATCACATTTAATGTTTTTTATGCTTTAACTAATTTAGTCCAAATCACAATTATATAGTTAAAACCCATTTTAAATTAGCATATTATTGATTATTGATTTGGACTCTATAGTTTATAGGTATTTTATTTAGGAGGAGTTTTACACCCATTTTAGTTGATGACAAAGAGGGAGAAAAATATAAAGGAATATGCATATATTTAGGGGGAGTTATGTAACTTGGGAGAGGTTATATCATATTTTATATATAAGAATATTTAATGGTTTTCATCATAAAAAAGGGAAGATCGTTAATACTTCGGTTATTGATTTTGATGACAACAACCATATTAACCATATAAAATATAAATGCTAATGTTTTGCTAAGCTATATAGTATATAGTGAATAATATTGCACAGGTGCTGAATCGAACACTATATAGTACAAAGACTCAAGATAAAGATAATGAAGACTCATGATTTCAAAGACACGGAAGAGAAGATCTCAAGGTTATAATTTAGTGTATGGGGTCACTAGTATATATTGTTAAAATCCTTAATTGGAATTTCTGATCTCTATCTCAAATTTTGATCTTTGATATTTTAAATAAAAATAAATTATTTATATTTCAAAATATATTATAAAAGTTTTCTAAAAGTTTAAAATATTTATAAACTATGTTCAAATTATTTTATGAAGTATAGGATTTTAAAAACAATTTAAAAGAAAAATATTTTCAAAATTTACTAAGGTATGCTAACGTGCATGGTCTCTATATGTCGAATATGCACCATTGGTTTGTTTTTCAATTTTAAATAGAAGTGTCTATTTGACACAACTCTTCACAATGTACACCTCTGTTAATTTACTATATAAAGAGGAGTGCAAATGAATTTTTAATTAAATAATTACTTATATTCTTCTCACTCTTACTCACTTGAAAATTCTCTTGAAAAATATACTCTATTCTCTTAAAAATCGTATAAAATCGATTCATAATTTATTGTATTGATTTAATACTACTTTCTTACTGTTTTAGAAACATCTTTCTCTCAATTCAAAGATCAAAGTGTTATCCAAGTGGCTATAGGATCCACTATATCTAAAGTACAATAATTTGTCTTTGGGAGAACTATCAAATCTATTTGTGTTTGCTTGGGGGTGCTTGTAGCCCGTTCAAATCAATTGGGTGTTCTTAATAGTCCATTCAAATCTAGTAGGTGTGCCTGTTGCCTGATCAAATCAAGTGAGTTTACCCCGGCATCGAAATACAAGAGGGTATGTCTTGTAGGCTCGAAATCGAGATTGTATTTAGGTTTGCCTTCTATCTAGTTAAAGATTGGCATTTGAAAAGAAATCTATACAAGAAATTGTACTGGACTGGATGTAGGAGAAATCCAACACAGTATAAAATTCTGTGCTATCTCTCTAACTCTTGCTTTACTTTACTACTTTTATTTGTATCCCCGATTGCATCTGTGACTGGTAATTCTATGCTGTTGATTTGTCATTTAATATTAATCTTGAAAGAAAATTAAAAAGATTTACACAATTTAGTAAACATTATTGACCCACCCTCTAGTTTAAATTAAACTTAAGATTCATAATTCCGTTGCCCATAAGTTACCAGGAAGCGAGGTCAATTAAAAGTACACAGAAGCCTGCCCAGCTTATCTGACTACCAATATTGTGACTTTAGGGCTGATATGAGACATCACATATAATAAGTAACTACGGATGACGCAAGGTTAGTCCTAAATTCTGTAGGAGATATGTGCTCAGTTAATTTGGCTATCAGTCGCTGCAAATAGTCGGACAAATGTAAGCCGTCACCGTGTGGTATGGGTCATAATACGACGGACCTGCTTTAGGGATTAAAGGTATCAAGTGGTTGAGTGAGGCTCAACCACTTCCTTATATAGGCAGTAGTAAATTGTCGGGGTTAAGATTAAAGGTTAGGCATAGTGGTGGATATCTTAAAAAAGGTTTGCTTCAATATGAAGTATTAAGTGACCAAAAAGATTTTGTGCAATGTCAGCTAGATAAGTACCTACAAGGAGTCCGTCTTAGAAAAAGTAGTAAATGATGGGAGACCTGCCTTAAATAAGATATCAAATGGTCAGGGTCCATTTAATTCCCATTAAAAATGTAACGACCCGATTTTTCGACGCCTGAAAAATTGAACCATTAGGGTTAAAGAAGAAGGTGGTAGAAGAAGAAGTAGGAATAACATTAGAATCTTACCAACGCAGCGGAATAATATATAATAGATAATAACCGATCTTTACACAAAAGAAAACTATATCAGTTTTATACATACATCACCAGAACACATCATCAGGGTTCAACAACATCAATAACATACAACTGGAAAGCCATATAAACTTAACCTTAAAACTGAATACACGACGGAATAATAATCAAGTACGGAAGTACGACTCGCCATCCAGCTCGTCTCCTGAGCTCCATAGCACCCTATCCTGTATTCTATAATACTCGGTCTGACCCGAGCATTATAGTTAAATAACACCCAAGTCAGTCTGGAATACCAGCGTGAGAAAACACACTCAAATGGATTATTAAAGTTTTCAAAATCCTTCGAAAATCAAAAGCATCTCGTAAGACCACGCAACAAATAAACATGTCGGGTTTTTACATTACGATAGCCAAAACATTTCTTATCAAAATCCTCTAATATTATAATAGCGTCTATTTGCAAATACTTATTCAAATGGCTGAAATTGTTACATGATTAAATTCCAGCATACTAGCCACAAAGTGGGTTATGCAAACAAAAATCGTAAAGGCACATAGGGAGAATGAATTTCCAACTAATGACTAGAAACTGGGGTACCACCTGTCACGGTACCTGGTCTAGATCAGCATACCGAGGATCCCCCTGCAACACAAGACCGAGACTACCCCTTACTGGATAATCCCGAGTAAGATCACCCCACGGTTGGGATCAACAACCGCACCACACAGCCGAAATAAAAAGGGACATCTAGACAGGGATGACCTTACCCTAATGGGCGCGACCCACTTAGCCTTGCTGCATATCCCTTGATTTTCAGTCATTCCCGGTTGATGAGGCTCGAGGCTAAGCATTATCTTTTTAGAACATTTCACTTAGAATGCTCATCGTCCTCCTAACGATGTTCTGAAAGCATTCATCCATACAAGTCCATTCCGGGTTCGAATGGAACCGAAGGCACTACTCCTACTACATCCATTTTGGAATCGCCCTCAGGATTAGTAGCGATTAGCCCTTACACTTCACTGCTCCATCTTCGTCTCCTAGCTCTTGTCTTCCTCACGAAAATGTTCGAACCGTATCGAAGTGGTTTTCGGGAAATTAATCCCGATCTCGGTCTCTTCGAAACGATCAGCGCATTGGCCAATATTGATAGTCGGTTATTTAACTATCAAATAACATTCACAAGCAATCATCAAGCCATAATAATTTCTCCAAAATTATTTATAATCCTCAAAATGTCTTCGCAAGACATATACCCACTATTCAATCTTTTGAAAAAAGTTTCAAACCATCTTCCTCTCACGGAATAAATTCCCCAAATATTTTCTATTTCCACTGAAATCACCAAGTACGAGTACTTTAGATTTTAAAATAATTTAGAACACTTTGTTTTAAATTATACTTTAAAACATTTAGATTAAAAACTAATTAAACACTTTACTTTTAAATATATACTTTAAAAATATTTAAAATAAAACTACTTATAAAAATAAAAAACTAATTTTTAAAATAAAAATTAAGCCAACTAAATTTAAAATAAGAGTTTACGAAATTCTATAAAAAAAATTAAATTAAAACTTTAACCAAACTATCTTTAAAATAAAATTACTTTATAAAATATAAATATTAATAATTACCCTTTAAATAATTAATAAAAATATCTTTTGAAAATATTTAACTTAAAATTTAAAATAAAAATCATAAATATTCTAAAACAATTCTTTAAAACAAACTTTTAAAGCCTTTAACTTATAAAAGTCTCCTTTAAAATATACTTGGCTTTGCAGGGAAATACATTTCCTATTTCCTCACCTTTTAAAAATAAACCACTATTTATTTTTAAAACAAAATATCCATTCCTTTATAAATTCCCACCGTGAATTTATACTTTTAAATATCCACCGATATCTTATTTCACTTTATAAACCTAGTTTATAAATTCCATAGTCTCAACGTTCTTCTAAAACACAGTTTTCAAATACTAAATCAATTTCCAAATTGATTTTCAAAATTAACTCCATTTACAATAAATTTCTTTACTTATCCAAATTTATTTCAAAAGACATAAATTTCAAATTTAATTTCTTTATTATAATCTAAAATCCTTTTAAACTGAATATCAATTTCATACTTTTCCAGATTTATTCTTTATTCTTCCATACAAAATTTAAACCCTGAATTTTTTAAAATAAATTCTTTATTCCCTTAAATAATACCATTTAAGTTTAAGAATTCATTTATTCCCATTTATCCATAAATCTTCTTTCGCACACCCGGAATTATTTATTTGAAATTAAAATCAACTTTTATCTTTTTACTAGTTCATTCTTTAATTATCCCAATTCTCCAAAATTATTTTACCTAAAAAAATTCTCTCCTTTATTTCCTTTCAAAATCCAATATTTATTTATATTATTATTATTATTTTGATAACTCAATACTCAAATATATACAATCCAACCATAGCATCCAATATTATTCCAATTCCCGATATAATCAATAACCTATTACAGATTATCACATACCACATAGACTATAAAAATAAATTACACAATTTTGAGGAATCCAGTTGGATCCGTCCAACCTGTTTTCCTGCATCCACAGATGTTAGCACAATATAAAATACCAATTCCACTTCGAGGTGGAATATCGTGGTATATGGGATTATATTTATATCATCCCCTATTATGCGGCGCATAGGGTCTCATCCGCTATATAATGCTGGAAATCAATCACTCCAATATATATATACTACTACATATAATATACCACATCCAATCAATTCAATCATTCAACCAAAATTTAAATTTAACTATTTAAATAAACCCAGAAGAGTGAGATTAACTCACCTCTGTTTTGTTATGAAAGAAGGTATGCTTTCTTTTTTTCCTAACGTATTTCTCCTCTATTTCCAATTTATTGAATTCCTTGTTGACATTTTATCATGCACCTTATATGCAGTAATCCCAATTGTAAACAACGAATCTGCTCGCAGAAAGGTAACATGCAAATCTCCTCTTCTCAGCATTTTACAGTAATTCATCCAACATCCAAATCAAAATAATATCATAAAATGTGTGAATACGGAATCTCTCTACAGGCACAACAACAGTCAACACTGAGAAGTAACAACAATCAACTCCTTTTGGCAAACCAGTTCATAATGTGAAAGACGCATCACTAGTAGCGAATAAATCAATGGCAGAAAAATGTTTACATTCTCAGCTATGACACTTATGTACAGGAGGCACGGTTCAAATGCCCTCCTCGGTTCGAAGGTATATTACTTTCCTCAGGGACATGCGGAGCACTCTCGGTCTCTTATTGATTTAGGAGCTCCAAGAATTCCCTCCATGCTTTGTCGTGTCGTCTCAGTCAAATTTTAGCAAGTTCCTCCTCGTACCAGACTGTGCTAGCGAAAGATGTGTATCGATTCGTTTGAAAAGGGAAGGTATCGATTTGAAAAGAAGATTTCTCTCGGCCATTTTATTTTATTCCTCTTTTTTTGAATTTGTCGATTCAATTTTGAAAGAAGACATCGACTTGTTTTCGAGCAGAAAAAGAGAAACTGATTTATAAAGAAGAGAGAAGAAGACTATATGCATGCGACCATTTTTTTTAAAGAACGAGATGATTTCAATTCGATGTTGGGAAGGGACGAATCGAATAAAGGGAGAGGGAGGAGGAAAACACTCGGCCAAACTCTTTTTCTTCGTTTGAACGAGATTTTTTTTCCTTTTTTTAAGTAGACACGTGCTTTTCATTTTCTGTGCGCTTAACAAATGGAGGAGATGCTGGTCTTGAGTGTACAGGTTTTGAAATGAGATAGACAGTAAATTGAGGGAATATATATATATATATATTATATTTTAAATTTAAATTCAAATTTAAATCGTCTCGATAACACAACTCAAAATCTAGAACTCCTATCGAGGTGTGCCGCTAGGCGTTTATAATATTAAACCCCTATTTCGAACACAATGGGAAAGGTTTCGAGCCCTAATTTGATCGTGTGGAGAAGATAGATTTTTGGACTCGATTATTATACTGAATTTTCGATATAAATTTCAACGCGTTTACCTATCGTACGGCCAAACAGTCACTCCAAACACTATGAAAATTGAAATCCAATAATAATAGTGTATTACGGATCCAATGGAACTGGTTTCGTCGAATTTCGAGACTCTGCCTCGGAATACTATTTTTAAATATTGATTCAAACTATATATTTTTAAAACTAAACAAATCACCTTTAAATTTAATTTTATCACTTCCATTGTCTTCAATATTATCAATATAAATTTTGTAAGGCCTTATAATATTTTTAACAAGCCTGGAACTTCCAGATTCAACAATTTTACCCAATTTCCATTTATAAAATTCAATAACTTAATGATTTAAATAAACAGTGATATTTGAAATTCAAATTGAACTAACCTTTCAAATATTTAAAATTAAATATTTCAATTCCAAATATCCAAAAAAATTCGGGTCATCACATTCCTTCCCACTTAAAAGAATTTCGTCCTCGAAATTACTAGTTAAGAAGAATGATCCTTAACCCTTTAACTAATTTTCCAATCCTAAACGTTTTTATTAACTTCTCGAAACCAAACAGTTTTTAACAATACTTAAAACCATCCTTTTAATAAAGACATCATTAACCTTACTAACTTCCTAAAATTCTTGCATTGGTTATAACCAATATTTCTCACCCAACCATTCAAATTTAAATTTAAAACCAATTTTAAATTATCAAAATTTCTTCGAAATTTTTTCCAACTCTCTAAATTTTCGAAATTTTTTACCAGCGTCTCCTTCGCTCGGCTAGCTCGGTACAACTACAAAATGCCTCTACGGGCGCCCAAATTTGCAAAGAAACAAAAATGCCAAGTGGTCAGACAAGAAAATCATCAAATTTTATACAGAAATTCAAATATATACCTTTACGGAGCGGATTTCAACTTATCTTCAAAAATCAAAAACCCCAATTTATCCCTTTTGCTTTTTAACACCCGTATCCTACTAGGCCATAATATTCAATTACAACATTCCAAATTGCTTTACACATTTCTTTACAAAAGTTTTCATATCTATTTCAATTACATTCATATGATATATATATATATATATATATATATATATATATATATATATATATAATATCATCCGTACGCAATATCCAATTTGATCGCTCACTCGATCATACAATTTCACTTCCGAACTAGTATCGTCCACCCGACTTCCTAGTGCGGATTCAGATCTGGTTTTTTGATAAGAAATCGTTATTCTCCTTGCATAGCCACAACTATGATAAAGAATTTCCAAAATCAATCAAAAATCCATATCTAGAGTTCGCCGTCGAAAATCGAGTGAAAACTTCTAACTTGGATCGGTACAACTACCTCCAAATTCTGTGCTCGAATCTGGATCAAATCGTTATGCGAATAAAATAATATATGTGCATCCTAGCATTTATCCCCAATTGATTTTTATCTATATCAAATCTCTTTTATTCACGTTAATTTTGGTTTCCATTCTCTTATCCATAACTAACCCATTTCACAATCTTACTTAATCTCCATTCCAAAATTACTTAGTATATTCTCAATACCAAACTTACATAAGAATTTCACCATTCATTTCTTAAGTTTAATATAAGCATTTTATATACTCTTATACCACTTTAGCCTTTATATCCACTTATTTTAAAACTAGATCTCCAAATCCATATGAATTCAATTTACCTTCATTTTAGATATTGAATTCTATTTACCTTTATCTCAAACCATATTCAATTAATTATTTCTTTAATTAGTCTCACTACTAATTATTTAAATCTCAATGGATTTATTTCCAAACTTTAAATTATTTTTAGTCTACTAGGAATTTGTCTTTCAACTTCACTTTATTACTTGTTTTTATCTATATTTAACCAATTTGGGTTCTAATTTCAAATAGATTCAATTTACTCCAATTTACGAATTAATTTCAAATATTCTTCCCAATTTTCAATTCTACTTGATTTTAATTTATCTTCAACTCTGAATATTGAATTTTTGTCAACTATGTTCCATTCACAACTGGTCCATATCATTATTAGTTCCACTGCTAACTTATTTTAAATCTCAAACAGTTTCTTATTTCCAAATTTTTATAATTTTAGTTTACTTTGAATTAATTTTATAACTTCACTTTATTTTACATATTTTAAATTAAATATCATTCCAGCCTACAATTCCAATTCATTTGCTTACTCACTTGAAACAATTAGCTTACTCACAAATTAATTCCCAATATTAAGTTTAAATCCTATTTACTTACAAATGCAAATTCATTCGTCTATCCACAATTTTATTTCCAAATTAACTTTTATTTGGGTAACCCTTCCACTTTGTCCACCTAGACTTATCTTTACCTTCATCTTTACTTATCCAGATTTAATTACACTCTGATTATTCAAATTTTAAACTTCTATAAGTTTTCCCAAACTTAATTACATTTATTAACTAATCTTCCTAATTTATTTCATCTAATTGGTTTCCTTCACCAACTTAATTCATTTTCAATCAAATTTAACTTACTAATTATATTTATCACTTCATTCTCAAATTTAATTTCAAATCTTCATAAAAAGTTTATTTCTAAACTTTTACTCCTTTAGTTCTTTGGAACAAAATTCTACAGTTTCATTTTAAATTTTTAAACTTCCTTACATTTCCAACTTATTTAAATTCCATAAACATTTCAAAATAAATTCCTGAATCTCTTTTAATCAATTACTCAACATTTCGAAATCATTTTTAAATCAATTATATCCAAACCAAAATATTCCTTTGCATTACAAAATTTAACTCAATTTTGCAACAAATACCAATTCAAAATATTCTATATTCCTTTGTATTTAAAATCAGAACGGTTTTACCAAACCAAAACTTCAATGTTCCAAAACTAATTTTTGAAATCCATAATTCAATTGCATATCCAATTATTCCTTGAATTTTTAAAATCAACCCAGTTTTGCAAACAACTCCACATTTAATTATTCGAGTAGCAATTCCTCTCTTGGAAACTCGAAAATGAATATCGATGATGCTGCAGTCATCACCGAAGTTATTTTCCAATGTCCGAAAAGAGTTTAATGCTTTTATCTTAAAACCCCTTCAAAAAATTTAAATTCTAAATCTCACTAGATTTCAAATCCAATTCAAAATATTTCTCAATAATTTCACTATTATTTCTCCAAAACCTTTAAAAGTCATTTTCAAACTCAAAGGAATTTAAACTTTTCCCAAAATTTCAAATTCCAAATTCTTTCAATTCATATTCAAATATTACTCTGGAATTTTACTTCATTTTACCAATAACATTTATAATTTTCATTTACAAATCCCATTTGTATATAAATTCATTTCTTAGCTTTTAGTTATAATTTCAATTTCTTATTCAATTTTTTTCAGAACAATGGTAATAATTTAATATTATCACTTCCTAACAATCAAGCAACCATATATAACTATAATAATTTATGGAAAATTATTTCTTTTATATACAAAAATAATTTGGGTAAAATTATTTCATTTACCCTATTTTAAAACAATACTGTGTCGGTTTATCTTGTTTAAGAGTTTAGAAATCCCTATCGATGCCATGGCGTACTGCACATCGTCCAAAATTCATAAACACTTAACCGATAAATCAACACAATATAAAACAATTTTATATTCACTGACAAAAACGTGCTCAATTCTATTAATACTCTCAAACTCATTCTAGAGTACTACGGACTCTGTTTCTAATGAGTAATCCCCACCAGAGCCATGGTTCTCGATTAACATTCAGCTCTGATACCAAATATAACGACCCGATTTTTCGACGTCCGAAAAATTGAACCATTAGGGTTAAATAAGAAGGAGGTAGAAGAAGAAGTAGGAATAACATCAGAGTCTTACCAACGCAGCGGAATAATATATAATAGATAATAACTGATCTTTACAAAAAAGAAAACTATATCAGTTTTATACCTACATCACTAGAACCCGTCATCAAGGTTCAACAACATCAATAACATACAACTGGACAGCCATATAAACTTGTCCTTAAAACTAAATACATAACGGAATAATAATCAAGTATGGAAGTACATCTCGCCATCCAGCTCGTCTCCTGAGCTCCACAACACCCTATACTTTATTCTATAGTACTCGGTCTGACCCGAGCATTATAGTTAAATAACACCCAAGTCGATCTGGAATACCAGCGTGAGAAAACACACTCAATTGGATCATTAAAGTTTTCAAAATCTTTTGAAAATCAAAAGCATCTCGTAAGACCACGCCACAAATAAACATGTCGGGTTTTTACCTTACGATAGCCAAAACATTTCTTATCAAAATCCTCTGATATTATAATAATGTCTATGTACAAATACTTAGTCAAATAGCTAAAATTGTTACATGATTAAATTCCAGCATACCAGCCACAAAGTGGGTTATACAAACAAAAATCGTAAAGGCACGTAGGGAGAATGAATTTTCAACTAATGACTAGGCACTGGGGTACCACCTGTCACGGTACCTGGTCTAGATCAGCATACCGAGGATCCACTCTAAATCCTCTGCAACACAAGACTGGGACTACCCCTTACTGGATAATCCCGAGTAAGATCACCCCACGGTTGGGATCAGCAACCGCACCACACAGCCGAAATAAAAAGGGACATCTAGACAGGGATGAACTTACCCTAATGGGCACGACCTACTTAGCCTTGCTGCATAACCCCTGATTTTCAGTCGTTCCCGGTTGATGAGGCTCGAGGCTAAGCGTTTCCTTTTTAGAACATTTCACTTAAAATGCTCATCGTCCTCTTGACGATGTTCTGAAAGCATTCATCCATACAAGTCCGTTTCGGGTTCGAACGGAACCGAAGGCACTACTCCTACTGCATCCATTTTGGAATCGCCCTCAGCATTAGTAGCCATTAGCCCTTGCACTTCACTGCTCCATCTTCGACTCCCAGCTCTTGTCTTCCTCACGAAAACGTTTAACCGGTTCAAAGTGGTTTTCGGGAAATTAATCTCGATCCCGGTCTCTTCGAAACGATCAGCGCTTTGGCCAATATTGATAGTCGGTTATTTAACAATCAAATAACATTCACAAACAATCATCAAACCATAATAATTTCTTCAAAATTATTTATAATCCTCACAATGTCTTCGCAAGACATATATCCACTATTCAATCTTTTGAAAACAGTTTCAAACCATCTTCCTCTCACGGAATAAATTCCCTAAGTATTTTCTATTTCCACTGAAATCACCAAGTACAAGTACTTTAGATTTTAAAATAATTTTAAGACACTTTGCTTTAAATTATACTTTAAAACATTTAAATTAAAAACTACTTAAACACTTTATTTTGAAAATATATCTTTAAAAATATTTAAAATAAAACTACTTATAAAAATATAAAACTAATTTTTAAAATAAAAATTAAGCCAACTAAATTTAAAATAAGAGTTTACGAAATTCTATACAAGTTTTTAAATTAAAACTTTAATCAAACTATCTTTAAAATAAAATTACTTTATAAAATATAAATATTAATAATTACCCTTTAAATAATTACTGCTAAAATAAATTTTGAAAATATTTACCTTAAAATTTAAAATATTTAAAAATAATAAATATTCTAAAACATTTCTTTAAAACAAACTTTTAAAGCCTTTAACTTATAAAAGTCTCCTTTAAAATATACTTGGCTTTTCATGGAAATAACTTCCCATTTCCTCGCCTTTTAAAAATAAAACACTATTTATTTTTAAAACAATATACCCATTCCTTTATAAATCCCCACCGTGAATTTATACTTCCAAATATCCATCGATATCTTATTTCGCTTTATAAACCCAGTTTATAAATTCCATAGTCTCAGCCTTCTTCCAAAACACAGTTTTCAAATACTAAATCAATTTCCAAATTGATTTTCAAAATTAACTCCATTTAAAATAAATTTCTTTACTTATCCAAATTTATTTCAAAACCCATAAATTTCAGATTTAATTTCTTTATTATAATCTAAAATCTTTTTAAACTGAATATCAATTTCATACTTTTCCAGATCTATTCTTTATTCTTCCAAACAAAATTTAGACCCTGAATTTCTTTTAAATAAATTCTTTATTCCCTTAAATAATACCATTTAAGTTTAAGAATTCATTTATTCCCATTTATCCATAAATCTCCTTTCCCATACCCGAAATTACTTATTTGAATTTAAAATCAACTTTTATCTTTTTCCCAATTCATTCTTTAATTATCCCAATTCTCATAAATTATTTTACTTAAAAAAAATTCTCTCCTTTATTTCCCTTCAAAATCCAATCTATATTTATATTATTTTTTTCGATAACTCAGTACTCAAATATATACAATCCAACCATAGCATCCAATATTCCAATTTTCGATATAATCAATAACCTATCAAAGATTATCACATAAAACATCGACTATAAAAATAAATTACACTATTTTGAGAAATCCAGTTGGATCCCTCCAACCTGTTTCCCTACATCCACAGATGTTAGCACAATATAAAATACCAATTCCACTTCGAGGTGGAATATCGCGGTATATAGGATTATATTTATATCATCCGCTATTATGCCGCGCATAGGGTCTCATCCGCTATATAATGCGGGAAATCAATCACTCCAATAAATATATACTACTACATATAATATACCACATCCAATCAATTCAATCATTTAACCAAAATTTAAATTTAACTATTTAAATTTAAATAAACCCAGAAGAGTGAGATTAACTCACCTCTGTTTTGTTATGAAAGAAGGTACGCTTTCTTTTTTTCCTAACGTATTTCTCCTCTGTTTCCAATTTATTGAATTCCATGTTGACATTTTATCATGCACCTTATATGCAGTAATCCCATTTGTAAACAATGAATCTTCTCGCAGAAAGGTAACATGCAAACAACTCTTCTCAGCATTTTACAGTAATTCATCCAACATCCAAATCAAAATAATATCGTAAGATGTGTGAATATAGAATCCCTCTACAGGCACAACAATAGTCAACACTGAGAAGTAACAGCAATCAACTCCTTTTAGCAAACCAGTTCATAATGTGAAAGATGCATCACTAGTAGCGAATAAATCAATGGCAGAAAAATGTTTACGTTCTCAGCTATGACACGTATGTACGGGTGGCATGTGTAACAACCCGGTATTTTGCATCAATTATAATCGACAATTTAAACGATTAATATTGACACAAATTTCCATTTGAAGTTTTTAAATTTGAATTTAAAATTCTTTTACAAATTTTTAGTAAAATTAAAGGGCTTTAAAAAAATTAAAATTTTGTGGCCCATGTTTTTATCGTGGCCGTGAGAATTAACTTGGGCTAATACCCGTTCCTTTACCATTTTCCTTTTATTTGTTCGTAACCCTAAAAACAAAAATTAAAATTAATAATGGCGGCTGCCGTTCGTTTCTCCTTCGATCCAAAATAGGGCTTCGTGCAATTCGCGACTTCAACCGCTCAGTCCTTGCTCTATCGGTTGCTCGTCGCTGGGATGCTTCGGCACGGGGTTCGAGTTCCTCTACGCATCGTCTAAGGTGAGTAATTAATACTCACATCTAATTCAAATTCATAGTTAGGTGATTTTGTGCTTTGGCCTTGAATTCTTGGTACCTGACTTCGGCCATTCTACTTTGTTGATGTTGCTGATTTTTGGGTTGTTCGAATTTACGTCTTTTGCTGCTTGACTTTTGGGGTTGATTTGTTCGACCCTTTATTTGTCTTGGATTCGACTTTGAGCATTGTTCTGTTGCCTTTGGTAAATGAAGATTTCTTTGATTTGTTTCCGCTTTGTCACTGACTTTGACATCTCTTGGTCCCTGCGAGCTTCGGCTCTGACCATCTCTGTGCTCACCTTTTACCTGTCGCATTTGCAGTAGGTTGATATTTGGCAGTTGTGTCACTTGTGTTGTTTGCTGTACATATGAATTTGGTGCATTGTTTCGAGTTGCATCAATGAACACTTGAGCTTCACTGTGCATTGTGCATATCACTTTTACCATATAAGTTATTCAGCTTGTATTCATGTGTTCACTCGAGACTTTGGTGCTGCAGTTGTATGTATTTGCCACTGTATGTCTGTTCTTGAGTCTCTTGACTTTACTTCCTTGTTGTTGCATTTGTACAGGCATTCATTCTGTTTATTTCAGTTGTTGTAGTTCCTGTTGTATTTGAACTATGTATTCATGTTGAAACTGGACCATTTGTAGTTGCTTTGTGTATACTTCTGTTGTAGTTAAGTTGAACTATGCTTGATGATGCTTATGTTCTCTTGATCACTTCCAGTTGTACTGCTATTTGGGTTGCAGTGTTTCATGTTGTAGCTTCACTTGTTCACTGCTGGTCTCCGTTAGTACCCGAAGCAGTTTGATTTGTTGTACTTGGAACCACTTGATGTTGTAGTCTGCAACTTGTACCATTTGAAGCATTTGACATTTTGTGCTGTCTTGTTCTCACATCTGGTCTGTCTTCACTGTGCACTAGACCTGAATTTGAAGTTACTTGACTTCGACATCTTTGGACACTTGATTTACTAGCTTCTTGACTGGACGTCGTTCATCTTGCATTTTCCACTTCGACCATTGTCCAGTTTTACAAGTGCATCTCATATAGTTGCATTTGTGATGTCTTTGAGTTTCAGACCATATATTTGTGTTCATGAATGTGTGCATCGTTGTACATTCTTTTGCCCCTGTAGTTGTTGATGTTCTACATATATGTACTGCCCTTGTACATGCTTCACTGCATCTTCTTCTAATTGTTACCTTGCATACTTGTGGTGGCTGTAATTTTGTTGCAGTTTGCCCTTGATTGTTGCCGTTGCGTTGAGTCACTGACTTGACCTTAGCATTTAGTTGTTTTCAAATTCACTTGAGTTGAATCCGGTACTTCGGGTTTGACCTTGTGCTCGTTTGTGAATTTTCATTGTGCACATATTACCACAGTGGCAAGGCAGTGCACGCAAGCGTGAACTGCAGCCACACGGTATTCATTGGGTACATCATCACTGTAGTGGCAAGGCAGTGCACGCAAGCGTGAACTGCAGCCACACGATACTGCTTTTATTGTTATTTCTTTTGCTTTTGATTTATGGAACTATTTCGTATTCTATATGTTGTAGTGGCGTGGCAGTACACGCTTGCGTATACTGTAGCCCTACTCGAGTTGACGTCTTAATTGATATTTCCAATTACTAGATTGTTTCCTTTGTCCAATTCATCCTTATTAGTGATTGGATAGACGAGATTTATTGTGACTGTCATCTATTTGTTATTTGATTATTATTGCTTCTGTGCATTAATAACTGAGTTTGAATTAGACTGACCCGGGTATTATTTTCTTTTGAATGTAATACTCAGGTCAGACCGAGTATTTTCAGGTTGTAGATACTCTGCTTTGGGATGCTGCTTGAGCTATGAAGACTTTTCATATCTTTTGGAGTTGTCGTGTCATAGTATAGGTTGATATGTATTCATGTATATTAATCGATAATGTACTTGTATATATAACTTCCTGAGTCGATTGTAGTAGTTGTATCATAAGTACCATGTCAAATGTATTGTAACTGACATCAGTTATTATATATATATATATATGAGACTTTCTGTTTCATCTGTGTTTCGCATTTATATTATCTGTGTTATTAGTTTATATTTTGTCCTAGACTATTATAGCCACTGTGTAGTAGCTTTGAGTTTGCATCGACATGTCGGATTCCCTCCTGAAATAGAATGCACGTTTATACTATCTGGCATATCGGTGCTCGCACAAAGCAATTACACGGATGGTCGCTCCTCAACAGCCTCATTCTCCGTGCTAGTCGATAGCACCACACCGTAGTGTTCTTGGCTAGCGTGGGCATAGAGGTGGGGCGTCACAGCATGGTCCAAATGCCCTCCTCAATTCGAAGGTATACTACTTTCCTCAGGGACATGCAGAGCACTCTCAGTCTCTTATTGATTTCAGAGCTCCAAGAATTCCCTCCATCCTTTGCCGTGTCGTCTCAGTCAAATTTTAGCAGATCCAGTAGACGAAGTCTTTGCCAAGTTCCTCCTCGTACTAGACTATCCTAGCGAAAGATGTGTATCGATTCGTTTGAAAAAGGAAGGTCTCGATTTGAAAAGAAGATTTATCTCGGCCATTTTATTTTATTCCTTTTTTTTGAATTTTTCGATTCAATTTTGAATGAAGACATCGACTTGTTTTCGAGCAAAAAAAGAGAAGCTGATTTATAAAGAAGAGGGAAGACGAGTATATGCATGCGGCCATTTTTTTTAAGAACGAGATGATTTCAATTCAATGTTGGGAAGGGACGAATCGAATAAAGGGAGAGGGAGGAGGAAACAATCGGCCAAACTCTTTTTCTTCGTTTGAATGAGATTTTTTCCTTTTTTTGAAGTAGACACGTGCTTTTCATTTTCTGTGCGCTTAACAAATGGAGGAGACGCTGGTCTTGAGTGTACAGTGTTGAAATGAGATAGACAGTAAATTGAGGGAAAATGTGTGTGTATATATATATTATTTTAAATTTAAATTCAAATTTAGATCTTCTCGGTAACACAACTCAAAATCTAGAACTCCTATCTAGGCATGCCGCTAGACATTTATAATGTTAAACCCCTATTTCGAACACAATGGAAAAGGTTTCGAGTCCTAATTCGGTCGTGTGGAGAAGATAGCATTTTGGACTCGGTTATTATACTGAATTTTCGATATAAATTTCAATGCATTTACCTATCGTACAGCCAAATGATCACTCCGAGCAATATAATAATACCAATTATGGATCCAATGGAACTGGTTTCGTCGAATTCCGAGACTGTGCCTCGGATGGCTATTTTTAAATATCGATTCAAAATATATATTTTGAAAACTGAACAAATCACTATTAAATTTAATTTTATCACTTCCATTGTCTTCAATATTATCAATATAAATTTTATAAGACCTTACAATATTTTTAACAAGCCTAGAACTTCCAGATTCAACAATTTTACCCAATTTCCATTTATAAAATTCAATAATTTAATTATTTAAATAAACAGTGATATTTGAAATTCAAATTAAACTGACCTTTCAAATATTTAAAATTAATTATTTCAATTCCAAATATCCGAAAATTTTCGAGTCTCACAAAAAAGTATTAAGTGGCTTGGGTACTATCTCTTATGTTGATAAAACATTATGGATGATAAATATAGGTTACTGGGTTATGAGAGTAACAGTTATGGAATTGGAATTGAGAAAGCCTTGAAGCTTAAAGTAGACAAGACGTAAAATAAAGCCACCATGCAAAGGACATATTCCTATTGAATTATACTACCCAAGTACTATTGTAGTAAGGCTCGAGAGTTTTATTCATAAGACATATGTTGTTTTGACTCCCTCCTTATTACAATATAGGTTAGGAAAGGCGATGCTGAAGGCGTAGGCGAGGAGAAAACTTGTGATAGTTTATCTATTTATCTACTTATGTTATTTTTTGATGTACCTATTAAAAAATGATGACGTATTTTGAAATGGTGTATTACAGATATGTGACGGTTGTTATTATGTTATGGATTTTATCACATTTGGATTTTGAATGAAATAGGTGCTGTTACTATTATTATATTTTATCCTTCTACTGTGAGTTCTGAATATGTAAATAAATAGCTCTGTATTGTTCTTTATACCAACCAACACCCAGGTTTGGAATGGTTCTTAGTTTTGATGGGCCTTTCCTGGTTGAAATTTAGGTTCGTTTAAGAGTACGTTTTTACAATTAGTATCAGAGCTAATTAAAGCATGATATGGGTTCTCGCATTATAAACTGTGGCAAAGTTTTGTCTCTTACCTCTATATGTCCTAAGGTGGGTTAATCAAGCAGCCAAAGGACTGGCCTAGGATCGAGAGGATGGCCGTAAAACCACTTGCTGAGGTAAACATTTGTTGCCACCACCATTTATGGTGACTGTTATATTTGGTACCAAAGCTTAGGTTACCCGATCAATAGGGATATGTATACGTATGAGTGGTGTACACATTATTTTTTAAAGTACTTTTCAAAACTCTACTACATATAAATATATATACTTATTTTGAATGTATGTCTAACTCTATAAATTCGACTATAGAAGTGGTTGCAACCATATTCCGAAAGGATAGGAGAAGCGACTATGAGTTGGAAAAACAGATAGAGTTAAATTTGTACTCCTACCCAATTATCCATGGGGCGAAGGTCGTATCGTAAGGTGTGGACTAGGAAGGGCATGGGTACGATGTATAGATGCGTCCCAAAGGCTGAATGGTACTTGAATTTTTTGTTAGACCTAGACTTCCTTATATTTATGGATTCTATAAGCGTAATACACGTCGATGTTCACAGTAAATGTAATTATAACATTGACACAAATCATGTAATAAATAATAGGAATAGGAAATGTGGATGGAAAGATTGTAACTCCAAAAATTAATAGGACAATAAATAGGCGGTAAATAAGGAGTTACAAGAATTTAATAAGGATATAAGTGGATTGATCAAAGATATTATTAGGGTAATTAAGGAGAGATAAAGAAGCCATAATAAGAAGAATTAGAAAGAATAAATATCTATAAATTGTACAGTTAGAATAATAATCATTTACTTTGGACAATCGACATTTATAGAAATAGCCGATAAACATGTCAGGTAGCAATTAAAAAGCACTACGTTTAAACATCCGGAAGTAAGATGTGAAAAAGGAGTGGAGCAAGTTCCCTTAAGAAGGTGTACATTAATCACCATAAGAAGATAACCGGATTTTTATAAAGATTGAGTAGTAAAGAAAAAAGTCAAAAGAAAGGACAATGAAAGTCCATTTCAAAGTCCAACCCTATGAAAAAGAATTGATACGTGGTTTTTGGAAAATTCTTTGGAATGTATTTGTACGGGTTTTTCCAAAGGATTTATTTGGACGTTATTGTTTCGAAAAATCAAGTAAATTCATAATTTAAAATTTTGTTGAATCAAAAGTTTCCGATTAATGGGTTTTTGGTAAAAACAATTTTTCATTTTTGAAATTCTTAGTTTAGAATTAGTTTAAGTTAAATGGTTTTCAATTTTGGATTCTTTGCTTTTGAATAAATTTAAAATAGAGCGTAGGTTGGACTCAATGATTTTTCCTATTTAAATTTAGAACTTCTTTCTTTAAGGGGGTGGATAAATGAAAATACTTGATTTAAATAGGATATAAAGAATAGGAGGGTAAGAATGTCCAATAAAGTAAGTAGCAAGAACATTCTCGTATAAGGAGATGCGAAGAATAATAGATGGAATATATTTACAACTATTAATAAAGAAAAGCCCAGATGGCTAATGTCAATAATAGAAATAATATAGGAGAAAAGCAATAGAAATAGATGTAACATCCCCCTACTTAAAGGCCCAAAACTAACTGCTACTGATGTTGTATTCATCCATAGTAACTAATCTTTGGCGACCAAATATGGTGGTGCTAGATACACTGATACACAAATCACATAAATATGGAACAAAAAATTAACAATTGGAAAACATATTTCCAAATTTCATTCAAAACCTTTGATGTTGATTACATAACCCCAAAACATTAACCACGTTCAGCAAAATATAATTATTACAAATACGCCAAGAGCGACATATGAAGATGCCCCCTTGGTAGATCAGAGTATATGATAAGGCTAATAAGGTTAAAAGAAAACAATTTTTCAACCTCTTCGAAAGTATCCCCTTCGAAAGCTTTGCTTTTGATACTTTCAAAAGCATAAACCATAAATTTTAAAACAATAGGTTCCAGCCTTTATAATACTTTAAAACCCTTCCTTTGAAACCTTTCGACTTAGTTGAAGTATCATTAAGTAAGAGTGGAAGCATAACTTCCAAACCATTTGTAAGTAAACTTTCGAAACCATTGGAAATCAAACCTTTCGAAACCACTGGACTTAAACCTTTTGAAACTATTCAACCTTTTAAAACATAAACCTTTCGAATGATTACTGGGTTCAATTTAAAACATGTGGAAAATCTTCTTTTAAAAACCTTTTGACTTCATTGGAAGCTACCTTTCGACTTAGTCGAAAGCTCTGCTTCGAAAGCTTTGGGTTTTACTTCAGTTCAAAAAGCAAGGTAAAACATCTAAATCGAAAGCTTAGATATCTTTCGAAAGCATAGAGAAGCAGCTGGTTTTAAAACAAGTAAATCTTTCGACTTTGCCAAAAGCAACGACTTCGAAAGGTTGGAAAAAGGTGGCAATAAGGTTTTAACTGTGTCGAAAGGTTCAAAATAAAACAACGATAAAGCAGCAGTAACCTTTCGGCTGCGTTGAAAGGTTTAAAACCTTAATTTTAGATAATTGACTTGGTCGAAAGCATCCAAGTCGGAAGCTCTTATTCGAAAGTAAAGCAGGCGACTCTTTTGGTTTATAAAACAAACATATTCCAACCTCTTTAGCAACCAACCTTTCGACTAAGTACCTTTCGACCTTGTTCAATTCGTTACATACCAAGTAACTTGATACCATATGCATTGGTTTGACCGTGTCGAAAGCTATAACCTTTCGACTGTGTTGAAAGGTCTGGGTCGGAAGCTTTGAAGCCTAAAATGGCTGAAATGCTACAAGCATGACTTTCTTGTTTTTAACTTAAAGAAGATAACTTTTCAACTAACCTTCATTTGTTTATTAAATTCTCATTGGTTAACAATTACTTTTTTAAAAAATACTTCCACTATTTTCAGAATTAAATAATAATTTTATTGTATGAAATGCCGCTTCTCCTTAATTTATATAAAACATTTATGTCTCTACCTCAAACAATTTTATATATTCATCAAACCACTGAGGAAAAATCCAAAAAAATCTATTTTAATATATTTTCCAACATATAAAAATTTCGAATCCAAACAATTATTATTTTAGCCATAGATAATTTATAACCCAATAAATTATTTTCTTTACTAGAAAATTAATATAAAGTCCACATAATTCAGAAAATTGTGGAAATTGAAACACATCTCCAAAATCATGTTTTCTACAATTCTCATGGCACTTAAAAATCATTTCATCTCGGTTTTACCCTAAAACTTTGTATATCTCATTTTTGGCAAACTTGTTTAATCCATATAAATCATGGTTCCAGCATATCATCATTCAATATATCATAAAAATAGATTTACACTAAAATCTGAAACCATATAATCATAAAACTAAAATAGAGATGTAGAAATTATTATTCACCTTAGATTAGGTAAGGAAATTGAAGTTTGATTGAGATTGATTTCTTTTAGCTTGATCCTTAGTTGTTACTTTGATTTTTCTCTTCTCTTCTTCCTAATGGCCGGCCTTGCTTGCTTCTAATGGTTATAAATTTTTTTAAGTAAATTGAACGTATATGACTAAGAAAGATAGTATAAGGGTGAGAATTATGGGTGGCTATTTACCCTAATGCCCTTATGTTCAATTACTTAACCATTTATGTAAGTTCATTAGATTTTCAATAAGCACGTCCATCTAATTAATTAATCAACCTCAATCTCCTTATATATATTATTCTATTTAATTTATTCTAATTAAATCTCCTGAATAATATTAATAAAATTAGGGGTGTTACAGGCACCCTTCCTTAAAGAACTTCATCCTCAAAATTCAGTAAGGACTAAAAAGCAAACACAACAATCATCTGTAACATTTCCTGGCAGCCATATTAGCCTACCAATCTAGCAACAATCTAAAAAATCTAATACAGACATACCATCAAAGTAGATCAGGATAAGCCTCTCGAATCCTGTCTTCTATCTCCCAAGTACAGCCTTTCTCCTTATCGCTCCACTGGACTTTCACTAACTTAACTGTCTTGGTCCTCAATCTCTTCTCATCCCTCGCTATAATTTGAATTTAATGTCTAACAAAATTCAAATCAGGCTCTACTACCAAATCCTCCAACTCAGTCTGAGGAATGGTAGACTCTGGATCATGTACATACTTACGAAGATGATACACATGGAATACTTTATGAACACCTACCAAACTGCCCAGCAACTCTACTCTGTATGCAAGCTTTCCAATCTTCTCTATAATTTGGAATGGTCCAACATATCATGGGGCCAGCTTTCTCGACTTCACAAATCATACCACACCCTTCATTGATGATACTTCAATAAAAACCATGTCTCTCGCTGAGAACACTAGGTCTTTACACCTCTTATCTGCATTACTCTTCTTCTTGGATTGAGTTTCCTTTATCCGTCCTCGTATTAACTCAATCTTTTATGATGCATCCCTAACCAAATCCGGACCTAAGACCAATTTGTCTCCAGTCTCTAACCAACATGCTGGTGATTTGCATAGCTTCCATACAAAGCTTTAAAAGGCATCATTCCTGTACTAGTCTGATAACTGTTATTATAGGAAAACTTCATCAAATATAGGTGATCCTCCAAAGATCCACCAAAGCCCAATACACAAGCTCTTAATAACTCATCGAGTACTTTATTGACTCTCTTTGTTTGCCCATCTGTTTTTTAGGTGATATGTTGTATTCATCTTAAGCTTGGTATCTAATACCTTTTGTAGGCTCCTCCAAAATTCGCTAGTGAATAATGCATCTTTTGAAAGTTTAAAGGATGGATCGTTTAATGTATATGCAAGTATATGCTACTAACTATATGATGTAACTAATATAAAGTTAATCTAGTAAAATATAGACTAAGCACACCATGATTTTATACTGGTTCGGACCTCCCGTCCTACATCCAGTCTCGAAGCTCTCATTCGGAATTCGACTATCAAACTCCCTCACTTCGCCCGGAGGAATAGGCTTGGTTACAACAACTTGTTCTTGCCAGGTATGTGTTCTATAACACGGATATTGACTATTAATTACAAATGCTTCCAATATATATATATATATATATATATATATATAATATTGATTGAGGAATTCTGAATATATGGAAGAGTGAAATACAAGTATATGATTGCTAGAGATCAATAATATATTAGAGTGTAAACGTAAAGAGCGCAAATAAGAAAGGTGAGATCTTCTCTTTGATTCTTGATGTCGTTTATAGTGGTAGAGAGATTCCTTGAGTAGTTGCATCCATTAACAAGTTTTCAATGGTCTCCTCTGATGGTGATGAAGAGTTGCAGCGAAGAGAAGCGAAGATGTCTTTTCAAGTGCGGTAGTTGTTATTTGAATTTCAAAATCCGAGTTCAGTACCATAAGCCTGGTATATGTTTCAGACGTCTGGTTCTATATATTTTTTGTATACTGCAGCCTTTTAGACGTCTGAGTACAGCAACCAGACGTTTGATCCTGTCTGTTTTGAATTCCAGAGGATTTCTTCAGATGTCTGGCTAGTGTCTTTAGACATCTGAAACTAGTGCATGTTGTGCACCTGTGTTATTGTTCCATTGATCCTATCGATTTGTCGTCTCTTGTAATGTTTTTTGAGCCTTGTTCTTGTCTCTTTAGTGATGTTGCTTTAGCAACTACCTGTGAATATATGTGTGTGTGTGTGTGTGTGTGTGTGCATATTCAATTTCCATTGTATAGTTGTTGTTATCGAGGCTGTAGATTTGATTCCTAATAATCTCCCCCTTTTTGATGATGACAATTATACAATGTACTTATATATAATTTGTAAATCTCCCCCTGAATATGTGCTTATTTCTAATGTTTTATAAATATACTTATATTTCTCCCCCTTTGGCATTATCAAAAAGAATTATAAAATTTTCGCCAATCGTCAAAGATAACACACAAAAGGAAAATTTCATTAATAATTCGAAATTGATTACATTCATAGATTTTGTCAATTGTACAAGAGTTGAAATCCTAAAATCCTAAAATCTATGATTCCTTTGGAGAAGTTTTTCTTGATCATCCCCTGTTTCTTCTTTTTGGGAAGAGCTAGGCTTTGTGGGAGATGTCGAAGCTTGTTTTAGAGGTTCGTCCTCAGAAAGTTTGGAATGTTTCGCGGGAGGAGAAGGTACTGGGGTCGTCCAATTTTCAGAAGGAGGTGTCGGAACGCGAACCCGTTGAAGTACTTCTTTGAGAACCGATAGGATAGTTGAAACTGATTTTTCAACTGCTGCTAGGTGTGTAGCAAAATATATTTCAAAGTTGTCAATACGCCTAGCCAAAAGCTTTTGATTTTGAGATAATATATGTTGATTTTTAAGGGTGAGATCTCGAACGCTTTCATTTGGATTTGTTTTTGTTCGAGTCTCCACAATCTCATCCTCGCCTGGATAATCAAATATTGCAGGAGGAGGTGGAATTGCTTCATGATGTTGTTCCTCCTCTTGAGATGGTTCATTATGTGGTTGAGGTGGAGGATCAACTTGTCTGGTTTGACGATTGTGCGTCCAATCTTCAAAAGATATTAATTCTGGGGGAATCTCGGGTAAGTGCACTAGTGAGAAAAACTTTGTGGAAGCATATTTAGAGAGATTTCTTCAAAACTTGATAAGTATGAGGTGATGATTTGAGCACGTAGAAGTCTCATAATATATGTGGAGTAGATAATTGATGGCTATGATCGAGTCCAAAAATGTTTGAGCTCGTCAAAGATAAATTTGGCCCAATTCACCCTTTTTCCGCTAAATAGAACATATAAGGCTTTATGTTCTAACTCGATTATTTGCTCATGACTTCCCATATGTGGAACGATGGTATTTATTATCATTCGAGTAAGAAGTCATGCTTTTGGACGTAGATATTTAGAGGCAAATTTTGGAATTTCAACCTCCTAAATTTTATGTATTATGCTATTTCTTGGTTTGAAGCGCATATCGGGAATATTTTATAAATCTTCGCCCATGTCAGAACATCCTAGAGTTCTACCTATTATGCCAGGAGTAAGTCTAATCGTGTTGCCATACACGCTAGACCATAGTCAATTATCTTCATCTTCAGTGTTCCATAATGAAGTGCCCTCCAAATTTTCATTAAAAAGAAATATTGCCAATTGATCGATTTGGATGTCATTGGGAGTGAAGGATATCAATGTTTCTAGTCCGGCATTCTCATACATTTCATCCAAATCATACATTGGAAATTTAAGTAGGTTATAAAATGGACTTGTGTGAAGCTTCTTCTTTGGTATATCCTCATATCTCTTGATCGAGTGTGATGCCCGATTCATCCATCTTTTGATTTGATCATCTGAGCAAACTTGAGGATTTGAGGATGATGTTGGTTGGTCTTGTTTTCTTTTGGATATCTTAGGGTTTTAGTTCTAGGAGGCATTGTAATCGAGCGATTGGAAAAAGATGGTTTTTCGAAAAAAAAATCATCAATCGTATATAATCGATTGAAAATAAAAGTGAGATGAGAAATAAATAGATGTTATCTGGGTGTTTTAAAGTATCGATTGAATATCAGACGTCTGGAAGTAATTTCAGACGTCTGGTTTACCCTAATTCCAACATAGTAGATAACTTAAGACGTCTGGTTTGGTCGAGTTTTAAAAATTTGATAGGTAGAGGGATTTTCCAAATGTCTGGGTAAAATATCAGACGTCTGAAATAGGTCAAGTTTTTAAAGCTTGGTGGCAGAGACGTAACTCAAACGTCTGGACCGAAATTCGAACGTTTGAAATAGTCTGATTTCAATTTCTAGGAGGCAGAGCAAATTTTCAGACATCTAGGGGGTATAAAAGACGTCTGACATATGCACATTACTAAAAAATTCTTGGTACATCAGAGTGTCATAAGTCTGAGGTCCATAACCAGACGTCTGAAATAGGCAATTTTTCTAATAATAGCCTAAAATTTAATGGTTTTGCTTATTTTTCAATTTTCTATTTCTATAAAATGAAATGTAGTATTAGTTATGTGAATCAAAATAACAAATAAACATAGACACACATACAATAAAAATATAATCTATTTAGCTGGCGATGGAGTTTTACAATCTTCTGACTTTTTATCCCTCCATGGATTAAGTGGAGACCATATATTTCCACGTTCGTAGGTTCTCGAGGAGCCAGAGAATCATCTTGGCGAAGGATCCGAAGGTGTACGATACGAGGAAGAGGGATCCAAGGAACTGTAAGGGATCGGAAGTGGTTCATGGACATCTTTCTTCCATGAAGTACAAAACTTCATTGCTACCTATTCCAAAAAGCTTAGTCGACGTGCCGTGACTTTTTGTTCAATATATAGTTCTCGTTAAAGATCTATTTGTTGCTTTTAATAGCGATGTATTTCCTCAATTTTCTCCTTTGTGTTAGGAGAAACAAATAAAGATATTTTGGACTTCTTGCTATTGGGAGTGAATCCCTTGTGATATGAGGACCGCTTATACGTCGGTTCCTGATTTGGTGTGGATGTAGGAAGCTGTTGTGGCGTATTCGCCAAGCTATCCGTTGTAGGTGTCGAGATGGATATATAAGAATTTTCAAAAGTCATGACTATATTTTGTTTCTTGAAAAAAAATGAATTGTTTATATCTTTTTCTTGTTGTATAACTGTTATATATAAGTTTAAAAATTATTTATAGAAAATTTGTAAAAAGTGACTAACTAAAAAACCAAAGGTGCATAATTTATTAATTACTATTTTTGGATAGAAAACTAATGGCTAATCATAGTTTAATGAAAGAGTGATAATTAAGTGAGCAGATCGTGAAGAGAGCAAATCCCTAAATCTCGTCTGAGTTTGATAAAAGTTTGTTCATTTAGTGGTTTTGTAAAGATGTCTGTTATTTGATTCTCGATATTTACGTATTCTAATGAAATAATTTCTTTTTCAACATTGTCTCGTAAAAAATGATGTCGTATATCTATATGCTTAGTTCACGAGTGATTGGCAGAGTCTTTTGATAAATTTATTGCACTCATGTTATCACAATATATTGGAGATTTATAGATAATTTTGCCGAAATCCGTAAGTGTTTGTTGCATGTATATTACTTGTGCACATGCTAGAGCTGCTGAGATATATTCGGCTTCGCAAGTAGATAAACAAACACAATTTTGCTTTTTACTAAATCAAGAAATAAATGATTATCCGATAAAGTGACTTGTTCCACTAGTACTCTTACAATTTGTTCTACATCTATCGAAATCCGCATCGCTATAGGAAACTAGTTCAAACGATGATCCTTTAGGGTAAAATAAACCGTAAGCTTTTGTACTAGATAGATATCGTAATATACATTTAACGGCTCTTAGATGAGATTCTTTTGGTTTTGTTTGAAATCAAGCACATAGACATACACTCATCATAATATTGGGTCTACTAGCCATCATATAGATTAAAAATCCAATCATGCTACGATATAATTTTTCATCAAAATCTTTTCTGTTATCATCATTTTCTAAGTGAACAGTAGTACTCATTGGTGTTGGTTTGCTCGAAGTTTTATCCGTTTCAAAACGACGTAATAGATCGTTACAATATTTTTCTTAATGAATAAAAATACCATTTTCAAGTTGTTTTATTTGTAAACCTAAGAAGAAATTTAATTCTCCCATATGTGACATTTCAAATTCATTTTTCATAATATTTGAAAATTGATCACATAGATTTTCGTTGGTTGAACCAAATATAATATCGTCAACGTAAATTTGTACTACTAAAATATCGTTATTTTCTCATTTAATAAATAATTTGTATCAATTTTGTGTATTTGAAAACCATATGTAATTAAGTGATTTTTTAGACATTCGTACCATGCACGTGGGGCTTATTTTAATCCATATAATGCTTTGTGTAACTTAAAAACATGGTCGGGATATTTTTTGTGAACAAATAATGGGGGGTTGTTCTACATATACGTTTTCCTTAATAAAACCATTTAAAAAAGCACTTGTGACATCCATTTGCATTAGTTTAAAATTGTGATGATTTGCAAAAGCAAGTGACGTACGAATGACCTCTAATCTAGCTACTGGAGCAAAGGTTTCGTCATAATCGATACCTTCTTCTTGATTATAGCCTTGAGCAACTAAACGTGCTTTATTTCTAACAATATGTCCATTCTCGTCTGCTTTGTTTTTAAATACCCATTTTGTTCCTATAACCGATTGATCTTCTGTTCTTGGTACTAATTCCCAAACGTTATTACGTTCAAATTTATTTAATTCTTCTTTCATAGCTATTATCCAAAAATTATCATTTAAAGCTCCTTTATAAATTTTTGGTTCAAAATTCGACACAAATGCTATATGGCTTATTTGATTAAGTTGATTTCTAGTTACTCTAGAATTGAGATATCCAATGATATTATCTTTTGGATGATCCTTAAGAATTCTAGGGGATGATATCAAAGTGTTATTTTGCACATTTGTCTCATTATTAATAGAATTTGTTAATTTTGTTATTGGAATAATTACTTCATCATCATTAGTGTGATGGTTAAGAAGATTTTCGTCGAACGAAACTTGTAAACTTTCTTCAATAGTATTATTTCGTTTATTAAAAATTCTATATGCTTTGCTACAATCCGAATATCCAACAAAGATACCTTCATCGGTCTTCGAGTCAAATTTTCCTAAGTTATCTTTTATATTTAATATAAAATATTTTGATCCGAAAGTTTTAAAGTATGATACTTTAGGTTTTCTTCCAAAATATATTTCAAAACAAGTTTCTTTAGTCATAGGACGTATGGTTACTCGATTCAACACATAACAAGCTGTGGCAATAGATTCAGCCCAAAAATGTTTTGGTAGACCACTACTATTTAGTAGTGTTCGTGCACATTCTTGTAACGTACGATTTTTTCCCTCTACTACACCATTTTTTTGAGGTGTACAGGGAAAAGAAAATTTATGACTTATTCCTTTTTTATTAAAGAAATTAGTAAAAAGATCATTTTCGAATTCTCCACCTTGATTACTTCGAATATTTTTAATTTTTATATCCATTTGCGTTTTAATTCTTTTAGCGAATATTTTAAACATTCCAAAGGTATCACTTTTATGTTTGAAAAATAAAGTCCATGTATATATTGAAAAATCATCAACTATTACGAAAACATATTTGTTGTGATTTATAGATCGTACTTATGTTGGACCAAATAAATCTAAGTGTAATAATTCTAATGGTTGTTTTGTAGAAATATTATTTTTAGATTTAAAAGAGCTTTTCCTTAGTTTTCCAATTTGAGAATCATCAAATAAAATTTCTACTTTGTAATTTATTTTAGGTAAACCTTTAACTAGCTCATATTTTGCCAATTTATTAATATATTTAAAATTGATATGACAAAATCGTTTATGCCATAACCATGAATTATTATGTTTGGCGGTTAAACATAAACTTGAATTTTTTATTTATTTTCATGTTTAATACATAAATATTTTTGTTTCTAAAACCTTCAAATATAAGTTGTTTGTTATTATCGAAAATATTACATCTATCTTTTTCGAAATTTATTTGAAAACCTTTGTCGCATAATTGACTAATACTTAGTAAGTTGTGTTTTAGATTTTCTACTAATAAAACATTTGTAATAATAGGAGAGTTAGAAATACCAGAGTTGATGACTTCTCCAATGCCCACGACATATCCTTTTGAATTATCTCCAAAGGTTACCGTTCCACCATCGACGTATGTTATATTTGATAACATTTTTGAATTTTCAGTCATATGCTTGGAGCATCCGCTATCTATTATCCATTTCTCCTTATTTTTTGTTTTGGGTACCTGCAAAATAAAAGATGTTTTAATTGGTACCCATATACTTTGTTAGGGTCCTAGATGTTAGAAGAAGTAGTCATACACAAGTTGGTTTGGTACCTTTATAAATATAATTTTTATTATAGACTACATTCTCTAAGAAATTATAAATATGTTTTTGTCTAATCAATTTATTATTTGTATTAGGAATCCAAATTTTCATATTTTTGGTATTCATATTAGACTTAGGTAAACTTTTAGTCTTTTTATAAATATAATTCTAAACATCATTTTCTTTTTGTTTAGGAGTATTTTTAAATCCTATTTCATTTCTATTACCTGATGATTTTGAAAATTTCATAATATTTTCTAAATCTTGTTTTCCTTTATTAAATTTCAAAAAATTATTTGTAATTTTATCTAATTTTTATTTTAATTCTAAATTTTGAGTTTTCAATATTTCAATATTGCTCTTTAAGTTGATATTTTCTTTTAACAAATTATCCTTTACTATTTTAGTTTTATCAAAATCAATAGCAATAGCCTTACTTTCTACCAAATTATTTTTAATTTTTTCTTGAGATAATTCTAGTTCTTCTTCTAAGAAATTTTTTTCATCTTTTAACATTCCTACTTCAAGTTCTAATCTATTTATTTTGGTTATATGTTCTTTGTTAAATTTGTTAATTTAAATTTATCATCTAATTCCATGCTAAGTTCTAATAATTCGTCATAGCTAAGTTCGGGACATACCTCATCAGTTTGTGCCATAAAACATACATTAGCTTGTTCTCTATCACTATCGCTATCACTTTCAGATGATGAAGAATTTGAGTCATCCCATGTTACTTTGAAATCCTTCTTCTTTTTAAGTTTTTCAAATTTATTCTTATTTTTATCATTATTGAGCTTGGGGCAGTCTTTCTTCATATGTCCAAATTGATCACATTCATAGCATTTGATTGATGTTTGATTCGTCGAGCTTGATTTTTCTCCTTTCTGAAATTTAATCCTTTTCCTAAACTTCTTGAATTTGTTGTAATTTTTGGTAATAAATACAATTTCTTCTTCGTCTAAGTCGGAGTCTTCATTTGTTGCTGGGAATGCTATGTTCTTCTTTTTCGAATTTAGTTCTTTTCGTGCCCGCAAATTAGCTTCATAGGACATTAAATTTCCTATCAATTCTTCAACTAAGTGTGCTGAGAGATCATTAGCTTATTCGATAGCTAATACTTTTCTTTCCCACTCTGGAGTTAAATTATTGAGTATTCTAGATACTAAATAAAATTTGTGAATTTGACTCCAAATTCCATTAAATCATGTTGAGTGGTTTGAAATCTAGAGTACACATCTACTATAGATTCATTTTGTTTCATTTTAAATGATGAGAATTGATTTTGTAAAATTGAAATCGCGGTTTGTTTAACTTTTTTTGTGCCTTCGTGTGTGACTTATAAAGTACGCCAAATATCAAATGCAGTGTTACATAACATGACACGTGAGAATTCATTTTTATCTAATGAGAAAAATAAAACATTCATAGCTTTGGCATTATTCGAAGCTGCTGTTTTTTGTGCATCGGTCCATGTGTTCATAGCAGTAGTAGGTGCTTCATATTTATCTTAAGTGGCTGACCAAATTTCTAGACCGTTAGCTTCCAAAAAAATTCTTATACGTGTTGACCAATATGCATAGTTAGATCCATTAAAAAGTGGGGGTCGTGTTGTGGATTATCCTTCTTGAAAAATACTTGCCATATTAAAATGATTCAAAAACAAGTTACCGTAATTTGATCAAACCTTGCTCTGATACCAATCGAAAGTTTATAGGATGGATCGTGTAACAACCCGGTATTTTTGTGATTATTTTAATTGTATGTTTTAATTATTTTAAACTGAATTTCCTGATTTAAAAACTTTATTTTATTTACTAAAATGGATAATTTTGTTATCTTTAAATATAAATTTTGATTTGTATGTCAAATATAATTCCATACATGAATAAATAGAATATTTTTCAAAAATGTGAATTTGGTCAATGTGGTCAACTTTGACTTTTAAATTTGAATTTTAAATAATTGAATTTTTGAATTTTATCTTTTATTATGAAAATAAATAAAATTTCAAGAATACCACTTTTTGTTTCGTTTAAATCCGATTAATATTGTGATAGTTATGCTTTTTACACTATTGTGTGTAAATTGTTTTATTTAATAAAAATTATTTATTTTAATTTATGTACATAATATTTTATTTGTCAAATCATGTTCTATTTTGTGTATATATGTGTAACATGACATGTTATGTATATTTATTTTATTTTTAAAACATTTTATAAGTGTAGTTGAAATTTTCCAATGTTAGTTGTATTTTGTTTACAAATTTTAATTCTAGTTCCAATAAAATAGAGTATTTTCTTTATTTATTTTCTATTTTTCCTAAAACTATTTACTTATTTTTTATAATATCTATCTCTACCTTATCTTTCTACTTTATTTATTTAGACATTCATTTAAGAATTGAATGGTTATGTGTTTGGATCCCTTATTTATTTCTTGGAAAGAAATTTCCAATAGATATACGTTATTGACTTAAATACATATCTTTTAAAATTTATTTATTAAATGTTATTGTATTTATTTGTTTTGTGAAGGCTTCTTTTGTATACATCTTTCTTTAATTTATAGGAAATGAATCAATTAAGATACGCTACTTGTTTTAATTATAGGCATACGTTTCATTTGATTTCTTGCCTTTATATTTTCCACCCTTTTGATTTCCTACCATAACTTCTCCAAAATTTTAGCCGTGCATCCCTAACCCTAACCACCTCCAACCCATTTTCACGTGAAAATTTACTTCTCATCTTTCATTTCTCACGGCCACAAAAAAATCTATAAGTAATGGCTTCTTCCTTTCTACTTTTATTCTTCTTCTTTCCATTTGTCTTGCCTTGCTTCCTCTTGTTTAGCTCGGCCTCAACCACCACCATCTTCTCTGACCACCACCATCATCTCCTCTTTTATATATGGGTATGTTATATTATTTATATTATACTATGCCATATATACTATACAGTTTACAAAGTTGCAAAAGTGTGTGTGTGTGTATATATATATATATATGTCAGTAATTTTGAAAGCTAAGTAATTTTGAAAAAGTATAAAGTATTTGATAAAGTATATCAGTTTAGTTTGTATGTTTTAATATGATTTAAATAAGTTTGAAACTATTTTGTTAAGTTAATGAATAAAACAATTTTGAATTATACTAATATGAAATTTAGTTTTGAAATGTTTTGAAGAAAAATTTAGTTCGCAAAATATTTTGAATAAAATTTAGTTTAAATGTTTTAACTTAGTAACATCTTTTGTATACTATATATAATAATAATAATAATTTTCAAAGGTATAGAATTGTAGTCATTTTGAGGATAAGTGATTCTTGAGGAAAAGATTTGGTTTCGGAAATAGATTGAAATTTAAAACCCAGTATATTTATGATGATTTTTGGGAAATGGATTTGTTTGACATAAATTATGTTGATTTGGATTATTTTCCAAACTTATTATTTTGGAAACTTGAAACTGAAGATAATTGATTTGGAAGAAATGATTTGGTGAAATTGATATGTTTTTCCTTTTGAAAACCGTACTGATATTGAAAGGAATTAAAATTGAGAACCTTGTTTTATTAAATACTTGATTTGGAAGTTATCGAACTTATATTAAGGTGATTTGTATAAGTATGAAGTGATTTGATATACTATTGATTTTGGAAAGTACTCGATTTGAAAATGAAATCTTATATATAATAGACTTTGTATAAGTACGGTATTTGAAATTGATTTGAAAGGTCCTATATGATATATATTTTCGAAGTAAAGATATGGGAAGTGCCTTCTGCTTGATATCTGCTCTGTAGCTACATTGTGGATTCATTCTATCGATATAATTCTCTCTGATTTTGGTTTTTCGGATGTGATACTCAAGTGTCCTACCATGGCGTAACCCACGGTCTTACGAGCGCGACTGCATAGCGTAATTTGCCTGGCTGAGATGGCCTACGGGTACAGATGTTTTTTAGGGGATCCAGAAGTAACCATTGTGTATCTGCGATCTATGTAGGTCGTTTTAGTAGCGAAATCCGCAGGGTTGAGAATACGGATACAGATGTTCCCTAGGGGATCCAGGCGTAACCATTGTGTATCTGCAGTCTACTAGTCGTCATGGCATAATCCGCAGGGCTAAGAAAGCTTACGGATACGGATGTTTCCTGGGAGATCCAGGCGTAACCATTGTGTATCTGCGATCTATGGTTAGACAATGATTTGGTTGATTTGTTTGGATTGTACTTTCCATATCTGTTTTTAAATTTTTTTCCAGTATTCTCACTGGGTGTTGAAATAATTCTATGAAATACCTAGAGAATTCTAGCTTTGCGCCTGATCAACGCATAGCCAAAGCCTACAGGAACAAGGATAAACTTGTTAAGATATCGAGTCATAAAAGTATTTTTATAAAGTATTATATTGGCTACTTCAAACTAAAAAATTTGAAAATGACTATTCATCATATTATAAAGTGTTTAAAATGTTACAAATATTAAAATTCTAATTGAAATCTATATAGTTTTAAATAATGGTTCATCCTTGTCTCTCAACCTATTTTCTTTTCTTGATATTCCTATTCTCCTATTTTCCCTTCTAGCTATTCCTATTCTCCCACCTTCTCTTTTTTTCGGGGATGTTTTTCAACCTATTGTTCTTTCTAGTTGTTTCTCCGATTTTTTTCTCCTTTTCGAGGACGAAAAGTTTTGAGTGGGGGAGAGTGTAACAACCTGGTATTTTTGTGATTGTTTTAATTGTATATTTTAATTATTTTAAACTGAATTTCCTGATTTAAAAACTTAATTTTATTTATTAAAATGGATATTTTTGTTATCTTTAAATATAAATTTTGATTTGTATGTGAACTATAATTCCAAACATGAATAAATAGAATACTTTCCAAAAATGTGAATTTTGGTCAATGTGGTCAAACATTGACTTTTAAATTTAAAATTCAAATAATTGAATTTTTTAATTTTATCTTTTATTATGAAAATAAATAAAATTTCAAGAATACTGCTTTTCGTTTCTTTGAAATCCGATTAATATTGTGAAAGTTATGCTTTTTACACTATTGTGTGTAAATTGTTTTATTTAACAAAAATTGTTTATTTTAATTTATGTACATAATATTTTGTTGTCAAATCATGTTCAAATTTGTGTATATATGCGTAACATGACATGTTATGTATATTTATTTTATTTTTAAAACATTTTATAAGTGTAGTTGAAATTTTCCAATCTGCCACATGACATGTTTGTCAAATCTGCCCCTTATCGCCTTCTCCTATGCCCTTTTCTCCTCCTCATTCCCCTTTTTCTCTCCCTCTTTCACCCTCGTTGACCAGATCTGGTCGCTTGTTTTAGGTCATGTCGTCTGCGGTTGAGTATACAATTCCAATCCATTATTTTAATTCTGATTTTCCTCCACTGCTTGCTAACAACCATTCCAACCTAGCTCATGTAGCTCGCCCTAGCTCGAGTTCTGAGGTTTCGTTACATGTCGCGGATGCTGTCTGTGAGCCTTTTAGTGGTAGTTCGCCTTCGTTAACGTCTGGTAAGAAACCTATTCCTTTTGCTTCCGGAGTTAATGTGAGTGTACATGAGATTTCTAATTGTGTTCTGAGGAAGCATGATTGGAATTCTGTGTTCGATGAGCGTGGTAATGTTAGTCTGCCTGGTAGTGAAGTAGGAATGGTTTCGGCTGTTGATTCCAGTCGATGCCCTTCTGATGCTTGTGTTAATGCCTCTGCGAATATTGTTCCTATAATCAGTGATAAATATTTGGTTGCTTCCAAGTCTTTTGCTTCATCTGGTTTACCCAATGTTGAGGAACTTCCTAGACCTTCTGCTCCATCGCTGGCTTGCCCCAAATCTTGGTCATCTCTTTTTAATTCTCTGCCACATAATGCGGGTGACTACAAACCGATTGAATTTGAAATTGTCAAAGAAAATGGAGTGATGATCCCTTCTCCAATTGTTATGCAAGCCGGATTGGAATTTTGGTCTGATTACTTGGTCGGTTTCTTTTTGGAACCAAATCACCGACTTCGTGATGCGTCTTCAGTTTGTCGAAAGGCTTGGAAGCTGCATGGTACTTTGCATGTTAAGCTGATTGACTCCATGTATTATTTCAAGTTTTCATCTTCCGAGGATCGTCGGCTAGTTCTTGAGGCTGAGCCATCTTTTTTTGATGGAAGGCCTTTTATTATTACTCCTTGGTCTCCAACTGTGGCGAGTGCTCGTGAACAAGTTCTTTCCATCCCCGTTTGGGTCTATTTTTCGCAAATCCCCTCTGCGCTTCAGCCTCTGCTTGGGTTGAATTGGTTAGCTTACAACGTCGGAAAATTGAAATGCTTTGACACTAATACGGTTGCACGAGATAAATTGATGTATGCTAAGACTCTTATTGAGATATCCCCTACTAAGCCTCTCCCTACTTCTATTCCTATTCAGCTTGTTGTCGGGCATGTAGCGGTAGTCCGTGTTCGCTATGGTTGGGTACCAGATATTTGTTCCTCCTGTCACCCTTTTGGCCACTTGGCTATCTCCTGCCTGCATTTCAAAGCATCCGCGGCTGCTTCGAAGATCCCTCTGCCTCGTCCCCCGCTCAGGAAATGTATTCCTAAGGTTACTTCCTCTGCCTCTCTGATCGGCCCCCTCCTGTTGTTCCATTGTCTGATCAGGGTCCGCCTCCTGTCTCTGTTGCTAGGCCTGCCTCTCCTTCTGTTGTTGTGGACCCTTGTGTTGCCTCAGCAAATCCTTTAGCTGCTCTAGATTCTGCCCTGCCGCTTTTGCCTGTTGTTTGGGATGAGTCTGAGAGGTGTTGGGTTGATCTCAAATCTGATGTGAGATTTAACCCCATGGATGATTCCTTTTTCAGAGTTGTTTCTGTTGATCATATGGACCTTAGATGCCTTTATTACAAACTGTATAGTGATTCCTTAGTACTTGATTTGGACGGTGTGTATGCGAGTAAGAATTCTGTCATGCTAGCCGATTCTACTTGGGATCGTTCTTTCATATACTCTTCTGATGTTATGGGTTACGACACTTGTCTTGCTATCCGTTTGTGATATCCCGGAAATTTTTGGCAATATAAATTTAATAATCTGTGTCAAAATTAAATTAATTTGATAATAATTGTTAATAAGATTTGAACTGATTTAATAATCTTCTTTTAAAATAAATATTTAACTGATGATTTATCTTTAAAAAGCTAGTAAATTGTTTTCTAATAATAAATATACATTTGTGTATAATCTAAAGATCAGTTTTAAAATTTAATAAATAAGAATTTGTTTTTTTTAATTCTAATGTTTTGGTGATTTGCAATCTGATTTAAAATATAGCTATTAAATAAATAATAATTTGGTTTTAAAGTATACTAAAGATAAAGTTAAAATTTGTTTAAATAAATAAGATTTGTACGTATGTATTTTTTTTACTGTGCATATGGATGTTGTCTGAGTACATATTGAAGCCTTTGTAAACAAACCTATTCATTTTGTTTCCAGGCTTGAGTTTGATTCAAACTATTTTTACCACTTGATCTAATAACTTTTAGGATTTATAATACAAACAGAAATTGTTTGTTTCAACATAATTTAGAGTTTAAGTTTTATTTTAGTTGAACTAAATTTGAATATGGTTCTGGAAATCGAAATAACAGAGCAAAATTTGATTAAGAGAAAAACTAAACACTTTAAATTATAAATCCAGGAACATATATTGAATCTCTGTAACAAAATATGAATTTTAAAACTTAAGTCAAAATTTTTAGTACAAGAAATTAAGTGCAGTTATGATATGAACAAAATATGCAAATTTGGGATTTTTGGGGTGATCACTGTTGTCTGGGTGATCGAGGCTCTGCTTGATGATGGAGGAGCTTACCGAGGTGATGGGAAAAATGGTCGGAGGCACTCTCGATCACTGTGGCGATGGTGGCTTTCGATTTCAGTGGGGAAACCTAGTTTTAGCTGAATGGAGTTTTTGGGTCGAGTCGAACGCCTCGAAGCGTCGAGTTCAACAGGGGTTTGGGAATGCGTAGAGGGATGGTAGGCGAAGTCGTGGCCGGTGGTGGTGGTTTTCTGGTGGTCGGAGCTTGAAGCGTGGTGAAGTATCCAGGTTTGGGTAGGGGAAATGTTATGTTTTCCAGGTTTGAAGTGGAGAACTCGAATTTGATTCGAGACGTGGTGATGGATTCTGGTGATCGTGAGATCATCTGGAGATAGTCGCTGATAGGTAGCAGCTCTAGTGGGTGGCCGGAGGTGGCTGGGCCACGGTGCACGTGCACCGTGCCATTGAAGTGTTGTGGTGTTTTTCTTTGTGTGCAGGGAGTTTTTGACAGGGGGAATACTCGAGTCACTCGAGTATGTGACTCGAAGTAAGGAAGGAAAAGTCTCGGTGCAGTTTTAGTTTGCGTCGAGTCAATGTTTATTCAGGCTTTTGCAAAAAACTGGAAGCAGTTTTTGTTTTTTTAAAAACAAATTCAAATGAAACCTTAAAATAAATAATGGATTTAAACAAGTTTAAATCCAGTTGGAAGTTTGAATTCAAGTTTATTTTTGGATTCAAATTTGAAATGAATCAAAGTTCAAAATGTTTTAAAAGGTGGGTTTCAGGTTTACAACCTGACAGTTTCAGATTTTAAATTTAATTTGATATCTGAAACAAAAATTTAAACTATGTTTGCAAATTAAAAGTTCAAAGTATAGATTCAAGTGAACTTTTGAATCTAAGTTTTTAAAAATGAATTTGAATTTTAAATCAAGAATTTAAAACCAAGTTTTTCAAAAGCAAGTCAAAACCAAAGTTTAAATTCAAAGTTAAACTAATGAATTCAAGTTTTTCTTGAATTCAGATCTGAAAAATAAATCAGTTTTAAAATCTAAAGTATAAAAAAAGTTTAAATCAAATAGTTTGTTTTAAAAAAGTAATTAGTTTTCAAATAAATATTTGAATTGATCTTCATAAAGTTCTTTTGAATAAAAGTTAAATAAATTGTTCTAACTTGAATTTGCAAGTTAAAATATTAATGTATTTTGGAAATTTAAATTTAAATAAAAGTTAAGTAGTTTAATTTAAAGGCTTATCTTATGCAAGTAATAAATGTTATTTACATTTATTTAATGATTATAAATTGAATTTACATTTGGTAAATGTTTAAACAATAATCTTTTTGAATCTTAAATTCGAAATGGAATTTGAATTTAAATTTAAAATGTAATGTTCTAATATACATTAATATTAATGAAGTCATTAATAAAGAAATAAATTATCTTAGGAATAATTAAGATATTTAAATGATTAAATGAATAAGTTAATTAAGGAATGATTTATTTATTAAATTTATAAATTAATAATTTAGATTAATTTATAATTAGAGATTAATTAAGGAAGTAAATTAAGAAATGTTATTAGTTAATGAAGATAATTAACTAAAGGTTATTAATAATTAAAAATGTGATAAATTAGTTTAATTAATTAAGATAATCATTTGTAAAGTGGTTAAGTGTAATTACTTGATAAAAGTAATTAAGAGATTAAATACTTTTTTTATTATTAAATTAGATGATATGATTAATTTAAGTTAATTAATTTTGTTTTAATTAATTTAAGAGAATCATTTGATGAATTGATAAGTGTAATTACTTAGTGTATTCAATGGAGCATAATTACTTAAGAAAGTAATTAATGTTAATTACTGAGTGTAATTAGTGAAAGATGATGTGTTAATGGAGTAATTTGGATAATTACTTTTGTAACTAATCAAAGATTAATTAATGGAGATAATTAATTATGTGATAATTAATGTATTAATATAAGTAATTAATGATAGTTAATTACTGGAATGTTATTAATCAAGGGTGATTATAATTGAGTTGAATTAAAGATTAATCATTTAATGTAATTAATTTAACCAAAGTAATTTAATTTAAATATAATTAGAGATCATTAATTAATATAATTAATGATGTAATTAAGAATTGGTTAACTAAGGAATAATTAATAATGTGATGATTTATTCATGTAATTAAATAAGGATAATGTAATTAATTTTATTTAATTAATAAATGAAGTAATTAAATGTTAATTACTATGAATAATTTAAGATAATTAATTTGTAAAATTAATTAAAGACTAATTACTTATTGTAATTAGAGAATCATTAATCAAGGATGTTTAATCAAGATAAATATTTAGAGGATGATTAATTAATTTGATTTATAATTAGTTAATGGTTGTATAAGCAGGATTTATGGAATAAGTAATTAATTTAATTTACTTTAAATCAATTAGAGATAGAAGTAGTTAATTTAATTCATTTTAAATTAATTATAGATTGTGATTATAAATCATTGCTTATGATTGATATTGATATATCATTTGATGATTGTGAATTCAGATATGACATGAATAATATCTATGTGATATGGATGCTTGGTTTAAGTATGATAATATTTAATTATCTGCTTGGATGATAATATTAATTATCTGTTTATGATGATAATGTGATTATCTATTATGATATTGTGAATTATCTATCTATGTGTATATGGATAATATTGAATTGAACTGTTAAGACTAAATAGACAACTTAGCCTTAAAAGACACGTTTTGGATTTCGATGAGACCGGGATCGGGTTTTCGTATTTGGACATCCGAAAACCACATCGATCCAAATTTACGATAGGTCGTGAATCTGAATTGAAGGTGAAGATTCAGAATGCAAGGGTTATTGTCGTTAACTCTGAGGGTGATTCCAAAATGAGTGTAACGAGATAATGCCTTCGGTTTCGTTCGAACCCGGAACGAACTTGTATGGATTGAATGCTTTCAGAACATCGTCAGGTGGGCGATGAGCATTCTAAGAAATGTATTCTCTAAAGGTAATCGCAGCCTCAAGCCTTATCAACCGGGAATGGCTAAAACAGGGGAGATGTAGCAAGGTTAGGTGGGTCATGCCCAAGCAGGACAAGATATTCCCCTGTCTAGATGTCCCTTATTTTTCGGCTGTATGGGCGGTTGATTGCGACAACTGCCGGGGTTATCTTGTTCGAGACTATTTAGTAAGGAATGGTTCCGGCCTTGTGTTGTAGGGGGTCGGGAGTGATCCTCGGTACGTTGATCTAGGCCACGTACTGTGACGGGTGGTACCCTAGTAGCCCTGCCATTGTATGGAATCCACAATCCAATAAGTGCCAACGGTTTTGATTGTATTACCCACTTTTGTGGCTAGTAGCTGGAATTTAATGAATGTAACAATTTCGGCTATTTTCTACTTACTTGAAAACCATAGACCTATTATAATATCACTGAATTTTCTATCAAATGTTTTGGTTAGCGTAAGGTAAAAACTTACCCATGTTTATTTGTGGGAAGTCTTACGTGATACCTTTTTTTTTCAAAAGGTTTTCAAAATTAAGCAACTTTAACCTGTTATTCACACCAGACCCATGTCTGACTCGGAGTTTATTTCTGTTTTTCCTAAACTCTCGGGTACTCAAATTTTTACGAGTAGCCAAGGGATTCAGGTTAGCTTTGACGAATTCTGGAGGAGCAATGGAGCAGGAGGCTTAGCGTTGTAGATATATATAGTTCTGTTGTGTTGGTATCTCTATGTTGTTTGTGTATTGAGTTGTATTAACTAGACAGGTGTTTATAACTGTCTAGTATGTGATGTATGATCTGTATAACTCTGATTGATGTTATATATTATGTAAATACTTATGTGATTAATATAATCTATTCGTTCCACTATGAGATTCTGATGTTGTTGTTCACTCTTCTCTATCTTTTCTATTTTCTCACCCCTTTCTTTCTTCAAGATGATACGTCTTCTTGGGCGCAGGAGGCCGGGTCGTCACAGTTGGTATCGGAGCGCTAGGTTGAGTGAATACCTAGGCTCTTGAGTGATTTCTTTCCTGAGAGAGCGTATTTGTAATTTTGATATATATATATATATATATATATATATATATATATATTTCTACCTATTGTTGGGTTACCTGTTCAGGTTTTCCAATGAGTTATAAAGGTAGATAGGGTAGTGATGTGCGTAACATGACTACCGATTGTTGGAGTTTAAATGATTGAGGTTGGAAGTGTATTTGTCGAGACTGTAGACCTAATACCTTCTCGAGTGAGCTTTGGGTGGTGTAAGGATTTCATCGATCTCTGAAGGAAATCTGTTAAGGTTCAGAGTTCATCTTTGAGGTGTAGTTTGGATGAGCTGGAGTTTTGGATCTATCGGTTGGACAGAAGCAAGTCATGATATCTTGATACATCAAGGAGTAGTAGCTGTGTGATGAGACACGGTGACTATGGATGTCCCCGAAGATGTTTCTTTAGAACAAGTTAATGAAGAGTGTTTGCTCGGTGTTGTGGCTGTGTTCAGCTAGGTGGTTTTATTTGGTTTGAAGTCCGAGTTTCTCGAAGATCTTTGGATTAGGGAGTTTTTCGACTTAGCAATTTTTCTTCGGTAACTTCAGAAGCAGCAGAGTAGATCCATTACTTCGTTGGATGGGCCATATAAGCGTAAGCTGTTCTGATTTGTAAAGAGAGAGCAGTATCTTTGGAAGTAGGCTGGGTTGATCGCAAAAGTGACTTGCGATAGTTTGAGTGTTCTCTTGCATTTCAAAGATTTTTCAGGATGTCTTCAAGAAGTTAGAGTTTTGCTAACATTTGGAGATTGAGTTTGGTATCGATGGGATTCCAGGAGTGGTACCGATGGTTCAGCTTAAGGATAGGATTATTTTTGGAGTTTGGGGAAGTAGCTCGGGTTTTGGAGGAACTTCTGAGTTTTATTTTTGGATAAACGACCCGTATTATACGTATCGAGAAATCGTAGAACTGTTGTCATTAGGTCGTTAGTGTTGTTAAGTCGTCCAAAGCTTAAGTCGTCTGGAGGCTAGGTCGTAGAAGCGGCTTAGAGAGGACCTAAGGATAAGGTTGAGCGACTTAAGAGATTTGGAACGACCTAGGAGTTAGGGCGTGTAGTAGCTTAGGTCGGTGGAGCGACTTAGGGGGGGTTGGAGCGACTTAAGGAAGTTAACGACCTAGTAGTTAGCGGCTTAAGGGGTTTAGCGACCCAGGAGTTAGCGGCTTAGGGGAGTAAGCGACCTAAGAGAATTAGCGGCACAGGAAGTTAGCGGCATAAGAAGCTAACGACTTAAGGGAGGTAGGTTGCTAACGACTTAAGGGAGGTAGGTCGATTGAGCGACTTAAGGAGGAGAGCGACCTATGTTAGATGCCATGTTGAAGTTAGGTCGTAAACGACCTAAGTTAGATTCTTTGTGTGGTTAGGTCGTGGACGAGATAAGGCTTAGGTCGTAGGTCGCGTAAAGGCGAGGGTGTTAGGTCGCGTAAAGGGTTAAGACATTAGGTCGTGTGTGTAGTTAGGCCGTGTAAGGGCTTAAGCAGTTAAGTCATTAGGTCGGCAATGCTGTTAAGTCGTAGGTCGGCCATAGTTAGGTCGTGAGCGACTTAATAGCGAGCGAGCGACCTAAGGTTCGGCCTATAAATATAAGGGGTTTGCCTCACTTTTTGGGATCCGGATTTTGAAGAGACGAAGTCCTGCCATTTTGAGAGCTCGAGTGCTACACTTCTTCACTTCTTTTCACCTCTTTAATCTTGTGTTTCTTTCCATCCAAATTGAAGATCCAAGAGCTTAGATTGAAGATCTCCATCCATCGAAGAGGGATTTCATCGTTTGAAGCGGAATTTTGGCAGATCAAGCTAGATCCTTCGCTGTCCAGATCTGAAGTGTGTTGCTTTTGAGGTGTTTAGGTGATTCGGTGAGTGGTGGTTATCTCTCACACGGACCCAAAGGAGTATATTGGATGGGTGGTTTGAAAGTTCATCCATCAAGTTGTAGAGATAATACTTATGATTCATGCTTGTTAGATTTGGACTCTTTATTTACCATTTTAGTTATAATTGCTTTTAGATCATGTTTGAATGCTTAATTACTTGGATTAATGATTGATTTGATTGATTGTTATAAATTAGTTGATTAGTGGTTGGATTTGGACAAGTTAGTCGAAGATGATTCAAAAGCTAAGGGAAAGGCTCTTAAATAGGAAAAAGCCGCTCATGGCATATGTGGCGGATGATAAAGCTCATATGGACAGATTTGATGATGATGTTGAGATGGGACTTTGCTATGATGAAATAAAGCAAGGCATGATGTGAAGTAGTCTTGGTACAATCCAGACGGGATCATTCCAAGCATGTTGATAACTCGAGGGATGGTTCGAGTTTGTGGATAATGGTTGGCTCGAGAGGCGCTTGAGCTAGTATGAGAATAGTCGTCGAGGAGGATGACTAGAAGGCTGAGATTTCATCGTTATTGAAGGTTCTAGCAGACTCAAAGCAAGAATATGCTGGGCAGATTTGATAGTCCCAAAAGACTACAGTTGGTGGTCGAGTACTCTGGGCAGATTCGATAGTCCTAGGCACGGGCTGCGACGACGTGCGGAGTTCTGTCTAGAACCGGGGTTACCATTAGCCCTTGACAGACGGCTGAAAGAATGTGTCGGTCATTCAATTAACGGTGGTATCGAAGCAATGATAACAGTGATAGCCAGAGTCATGGATGTTTGGATGTTTTGGTTGTATCGTCATTCGGTCTCAAGAGCGATGTTTTCTGGGTGCTTATCTGATCTTGGTTTAGGCCTTGGGGGTTTGTACTTGGAAAACATCGACCTTGACTCGAGTGATAATTGTTTTACTTTAAATGTCTGATTTGCTATGTTTACTTCTGCTTAGTGTGTCTGGGTGCTATCACTGTAGAAAGAGGTGGAGTGGGAGTGTTGGGTTCCTATTCCTTTTACCTTTATGCTCTTTTGGTATGTTGTTAGTTAATTTACCGCTCACTAAGCCTGTTGTCTGACTCAAGGTTTTATGTTCAACTCTTATTACCTTGGGCTGTTCATCCATTTTGGGATGGGCAGACTAGGTAGCAGGTGACAGGTGCTGTTCTTAGTGACCAACGATGCTGATGACGAAGACGAGCTGGAGTCTTGCATATTATTTTTCTTACTATATGTACTGGGTGTTCCGCTGCTTGTATATTCTCTGAGTGATATGTAGTGAGGCTTGATGTATTGACTATTCAGATTTTTGTATCAAACTACTATGAGCTTATTTGATGAGATTCTGTTTATGGAGCTTCACTATATATATATATATATATATATATATATATATAGTATTTTACCCATGCGCTGTGAGTAATACGATAGACACCGCTGTTTTTACCTTACCCTGACGATCATCCATGGCTGCCTGGCACACCTTTTAGCGCACCATTTCCTTGTTTAGTGCAGGAGTCATGGGCGGTCGTCACATTTGGTATCAGAGCTTTAGTTAATCGATTTTAGCCAACGCTTGCTGACGTAACTACGTATGAGAGACGTAATTGTATTTTATGAATGATTACTATATATAATATAGTGGCTTAGAGGGATTAGAACTCCTTATGCAGTTGTTTCTCAAGGTGCATTAATCATTTTCTTTATAGATATTAAGAATGAGTCGAAGGGGGAGACCAGCTGCTAGGGAAGGCCGTGCTGTGGAGGGGGCTGCTGAGTATACTGCTATGTTCGAGGCTATGATGACTTCGATAATGAGAAGAATGCCAACTCCGGGGCCATCAGTAGATGTTGGGGTTCAAGTTCAAGCTCCAAGACCGATGGATTTTGCTAAGTTGTGTAAAGACTATACTGCTTTTGGAGGAAAGCTTTTCTTGGGAACAGAGTCAACCATTGAAGTCCAGAGGTGGATAGATGCTTGTAGAAGAATCTTTGGTGACTTGGGAATTGAGGATGTAACCAAAAGGTAGCTTGCATCAAGACAACTTCAGGGAAGAGCTACTGATTGGTGGAACTCTATCACCATTGATACTCCGGAGGAAGAAATTACTTGGGAGCAATTCCAAGCCAGATTTGAAGCTAAGTTCATTTCTACAGCCCAGAAATATGTTCTGTTCAAGAAGTTTGTGGAGCTCAAGCAAGGAGGAAGACCATTTCTTGAGTATGTTTCTGAGTATGAAGCCTTGTCCAAGTATGCTCGGTCGTATATTGAATCTCCATATCAGAAGAACAAGAAGTTTGTGATAGGCTTGGACATTTATCTAGGGAGGCAGTTGGTGGATCATCTGGATGACCCATTTGAGAAGCTTGTGGAGAAGGCTCTCAGGCACGAGAATCTGTTTCCTAAAGAAGGATCTGTTGTTGTTGTGATCAAGGAGGAGTCTAAACCACAGCAAGGTGGAAACAAGAAGAGGAAGCAACAGCAGCAGAAGGGTAAGGATGGCCAGAAGAAGTCGAAGGGCGAAGTGACCTGCTACAACTGTCAGCAGAAGGGCCATTTCTCCAAAGATTGTAAGAATCTAAAGGTGCCGGTGAAGTGCCACAACTGTGACAAGCTGGGGCATATTAAGAAGAATTGTCCAGAACCGAGGAAGGACGGGCAGGTTGTACAAGCTTATGCTTTGTGGGCTGTGCCATCATCATCAAAAGCCCCTACTACGGAAGAGAAAGGAAAGAGTGTGGTGGTACAAGGTACTCTTTCCATTTGTGGTGTTCCAGTTAGAGTGTTGTTCGATACTGGGGCGTCGCATTCTTTTGTTTGTAATGAACTTGTAGGCCGGTTGGTTTTGGAACCGGATATTGTTGATAGACCATTGGTTGTGACTAATCCAGTTGGGGGTTCATCTTGTTTGTGTATGATATGCCGTGGTCTGGTTGTATCGAGTCATGATTGCTCTTTTGTTTGTGATTGTTTTGTTCTGAACTTTGAGGGGTTTGGAATTATTTTGGGTATGGACTGGCTTAGGAAGTATGCGGCAAAGGTTGATTGTAAAAGGTTAGAGGTGACAGTCAAGAATGTGGAAGGCGAAAAGTTGTGATACGATGTAAGCATGAGGAAGGCGTCTTCATGAGCTTCATGTATTCGCTAATTGTTCCACAGGATGGACTGTCATCGGTGCCAATCGCAAATGGATTTGAGGATGTCTTTGATGAGGTCAAAGGGTTACCGCCGCATAGAGAGATCGAGTTTCGTATCGATCTAGTTGAAGGAGCCAGACCTATTGTGATGCCTCTTAGGCGGATGGCGCCTAGGGAACAGCAATAGTTGAAGGTGCAAGTTGATGGTCTTTTAAAGAAAGGATTCATTCGGCGTAGTGCGTCCGAATGGGGTGCACCAGTTGTGTTTGCAACCAAAGCAGATGGATCGTTAAGGTTGTGTGTGGATTATCGTGAGCTGAATAAAGTGACTAAGAAGAACAAGTATCCATTGCCGAGAATAGATACTTGTTTGATCAGCTTCATGAAGCCAAGGTGTTTTCTCAGATGGATTTGGCAACGGGATTTCACCAATTAAGAGTGGCAAAGGATAGTGTGCCGAAGACTGCTTTTAGGACACCATCTGGTTTCTTTGAGTGGTTGGTAATGCCATTTGGATTGACCAATGCACCAGCGTATTTTTTGGATCTTATGAATAGAGTGTTCAGGGATCAGTTGAACAAGTTCGTACTAGTGTTCGTGGATGACATTTTGATTTATTCCAGAACTGAAGAAGAGCACAAGACGCACTTGCGTATTGTTTTGGAAACCCTGCGAAAACATCAGCTGAAGGCTAAGTTTTCGAAGTGTCACTTCTGAAAGAGTGAAGTGAGGTTCTTAGGCCATATTATCTCTGGAAATGGAATAGCGGTTGATCCCGCCAAGGTGGCAGCAATCTAGGATTGGGTTAGACCTAAGAATGCATCTGATGTGAGAAGTTTTCTTGGATTAGCAGGATACTATCATCGATTTATCAAAGACTTTTCCAAGGTAGCCGCACCATTAACAGGATTGACGAAAAAGAACCAAGTATTCAGATGGGATGCTAAGTGTGAGCAAGCTTTCGGAATCCTGACAGAGCGACTAACAAGTGTTCCTGTTTTGACTATTCTAAGTGGAAATGATGAGATGGTGGTTTACACTGATGCATGTGGTAATGGACTTGGAGCAGTACTGATGTAGAAGGGTAAAGTTGTTGCGTATGCAAGTCGACAACTGAAGCCGCATGAAATGAATTATCCGGCTCATGATTTGGAGTTGGCGGCGATTGTATTTGCTCTGAAGATATGGAGACATTACCTATTGGGAGTTCGATTCGAGTTGTTTACAGATCATAAGTCATTGAAGTATCTTTTCTCCCAAAAGGATTTGAATCTTCGGCAGCAACGATGGCTAGAGTTTTTAAGCATCATATGATTTTGGTATAACCTTTACTCCGGGAAAAGGTAACGCAGTGGCAGATGCGTTAAGTCGAAGACATGCAGGATTGGGAGCCATGTTTTCAGAATGGAAGAGTCTCGAGTATTTGGCTGGATTTGACTTCAAGCCCAGATGTGAATTGGAACCTGAGATGTTGGCAAACTTACCGATAAGACTTACTCTTGTGGAAAGGATTGGGCGAGAACCAAAAGCGAGACGATAAGCTTGTCAAGATTATCCGTGATTTGGAATTTGGGTTGGACCCAGAGAAGGATAAAGGATTCGAGGTCGATCGAGAGGGTTGGATTCGAAAACAAGGACGACTAGTTGTTCCCGATATAGATGAATTGAGAGATGAAGTTCTGAAGGAAAGTCATCACTCGAAGCTGACAATTCATCTAGGTGGAAATAAGATGTATCGAGATATGAAAAGAACCTATTACTGGGAAGGTATGAAGAAGGATGTTGGAAATTTTATTTTCAAGTGTATGAACTGCCAGTTGGTAAAAGCGGAGCAGAAGAAGCCCAGTGGATTGCTTCAGCCATTAAAAGTTCCTACATGGAAGTGGGAGCAAATATCAATGGATTTTATCGATGGGTTATCTAGAACAAGAGCGGGAAATGAAGGGATTTGGGTCATCATAGATTGTTTAACTAAGAGTGCAAGATTTATTCCTGTTCGATCAACTAGGACTGCATCGAAGTTGGCTGAGCTGTATGTTAAGTGGATAGTTCGATTCCATGGTATTCCGAAAAGTATAGTGAGCAATCGAGACCCATTGTTCACTAGTGGATTTTGGAAGAGCTTCCAGGAAGTTTTGGGAACCGAGTTGTGTTTGAGTACAGCTTATCACCCCTAAACAGATGGTCAGACCGAGAGAGTCAACCGAGTTTTGGAAGATCTCCTCAGAGCATGTGTTTTGGACTTCGAAGGATCATGGGCAGATCATCTTCATTTGGTGGAATTTTCGTATAACAACAGTTACCAGTCAAGCATTGGTATGGCGCCGTATGATGCATTGTACGGAAGACCGTGTAACTCCCCGACATGTTGGTTGGAAACGGGAGAAAAGTTGATACTTGGTCCAGAAATGATCCAACAGACTTCGGATTGCATAGAGATCATTCGGCAACGAATGAAAGCAGCTCAAGACCGTCAGAAAAGTTATGCTGATAAGCGTCGTAAGGATTTGGAGTTCGACGTAGGTGATATGGTTTTTGTGAAGATTTCTCCACTGAAGAATGTTATTCGATTCGGGAGGAAAGGGAAATTGACTCCAAGATTTGTTGGACCATTCCCGATCATCGAGCAAATTGGAAAGCTCGCCTATAAATTAGAGTTACCAGAAAATATGTCAGGTGTGCACAATGTTTTTCATGTATCGTATCTACGGAAGTATGTGCACGACTCGAATACAGTGGTTTCTGCTGATAGCTGTGAAGATTTTAAGGTTGATCCAGTTGTTAAGAGACCTCGTAAGCCGCTTCGTGTTGTGGGAACTGAAACGAAACAGCTTAGGAGGAAGGTAATTAGGTTGCTCAAGATACAATGGAGTGATGATGTTAACGACTGTATATGGGAGGTGGAAGAGTGGATAAAGGCAGCTTATCCTGAACTCTTCGAGGTATGACCATAAGGTGCCGTGTCATCTCATGCCATTGTAACTTGTTCTAGTCTTAGAATTCTGCATGGTAGGCTAGTAATTGGATGCATGGTTTGTTGGTTGCTATGGATGGTAGGCATGCAGAATAGTTTTTGGTTCTTGTTTTTTTGGAATTTTGGGGGCGAAATTCCTAAGGGGGAGAGAATGTAACGACCCGTATTTTACGTATCGAGAAATCGTAGAACTGTTGTCATTAGGTCGTTAGTGTTGTTAAGTCGTCCAAAGCTTAAGTCGTCTGGAGGCTAGGTCGTAGAAGCGGCTTAGAGAGGACCTAGGGTGTCGAGCGACCTAAGGATAAGGTTGAGCGACTTAAGAGATTTGGAACGACCTAGGAGTTAGGTCGTATAGTAGCTTAGGTCGGTGGAGCGACTTAGGGGGGGTTGGAGCGACTTAAGGAAGTTAACGACCTAGTAGTTAGCGGCTTAAGGGGTTTAGCAACCCAGGAGTTAGCGGCTTAGGGGAGTAAGCGACCTAAGAGAATTAGCGGCACAGGAATTTAGCGGCATAAGAAGCTAACGACTTAAGGGAGGTAGGTCGCTAACGACTTAAGGGAGGTAGGTCGATTGAGCGACTTAAGGAGGAGAGCGACCTATGTTAGATGTCGTGTTGAAGTTAGGTCGTAAACGAACTAAGTTAGATTCTGTGTGTAGTTAGGTCGTGGACGAGATAAGGCTTAGGTCGTAGGTCGCGTAAAGGCGAGGGTGTTAGGTCGCGTAAAGGGTTAACACGTTAGGTCGTGTGTGTAGTTAGGCCGTGTAAGGGCTTAAGCAGTTAAGTCATTAGGTCGGCAATGCTGTTAAGTCGTAGGTCGGCCATAGTTAGGTCGTGAGCGACCTAATAGCGAGCGAGCGACCTAAGGTTCGGTCTATAAATACAAGGGGTTTGCCTCACTTTTTGGGATTCGGATTTTGAAGCGACGAAGTCCTGCCATTTTGAGAGCGCGAGTGCTACACTTCTTCACTTCTTTTCTCCTCTTTAATCTTGTGTTTCTTTCCATCCAAATCGAAGATCCAAGAGCTTAGATTGAAGATCTTCATCCATCGAAGAGGGATTTCATCGTTTGAAGCGGAATTTTGGCGGATCAAGCTAGATCCTTCACTGTCCAGATCTGAAGTGTGTTGCTTTTGAGGTGTTTAGGTGATTCGGTGAGTGGTGGTTATCTCTCACACGGACCCAAAGGAGTATATTGGATCGGTGGTTTGATTTTGTGTTAAAATAGTGATTTCCATGCATTTTTCTTAAACGTAAGTGTAGATCCATTGGTCATAAAGATTTGGCATCCATTGTTATACATGTTAACCTATGCAAGTTCATCCATCAAGTTGTAGAGATAATACTTATGATTCTGCTTGTTAGATTTGGACTCTTTATTTACAAGATTGCCATTTTAGTTATAATTGCTTTTAGATCATGTTTGAATGCTTAATTACTTGGATTAATGATTGATTTGATTGATTGTTATAAATTAGTTGATTAGTGGTTGGATTTGGACAAATTAGTCGAAGATGATTCAAAAGCTAAGGGAAAGGCTCTTGAATAGGAAAAAGCTGCTCATGGCATATGTGGCGGATGATAAAGCTCATATGGACAGATTTGATGATGATATTGAGATGGGACTTTGCTATGATGATATAAAGCAAGGCATGATGTGAAGTAGTCATAGTACAATACAGACGGGATCATCCCAAGCATGTTGATAACTCGAGGGATGGTTCGAGTTTGTGGATAATGGTTGGCTCGAGAGGCGCTTGAGCTAGTATGAGAATAGTCGTCGAGGAGGATGACTAGAAGGCTGAGATTTCATCGTTATTGAAGGTTCTAGCAGACTCAAAGCAAGAGTACGCTGGGCAGATTCGATAGTCCCAAAAGACTACAGTTGGTGGTCGAGTACTCTGGGCAGATTCGATAGTCCTAGGCACGGGCTGCGACGACGTGCAGATTTCTGTCTAGAACCGGGGTTACCATTAGCCCTTGACGGACGACTGAAAGAATGTGCAGGTCATTCAATTAAAGGTGGTATCGAAGCAATGATAACAGTGATAGCCAGAGTCATGGATGTTTGGATGTTTGGATGTTTTGGTTGTATCGTCATTCGGTCTCAAGAGTGATGTTTTCTGGGTGCTTATCTGATCTTGGTTTAGGCCTTGGGGGTTTGTACTTGGAAAACATTGACCTTGACACGAGTGATAACTGTTTTACTTTAAATGTCTGATTTGCTATGTTTACTTCTACTTAGTGTGTCTGGGTGCTATCACTGTAGAAAGAGGTGGAGTGGGGGAGTTGGGTTCCTATTCCTTTTACCTTTATGCTCTTTTGCTATGTCGTTAGTTAATTTACCGCTCACTAAGACTGTTGTCTGACTCAAGGTTTTATGTTCAACTCTTATTACCTTGGGCTGTTCATCCATTTTGGGATGGGCAGACTAGGTAGCAGGTGACAGGTGCTGTTCTTAGTGACCAACGATGCTGATGACGAAGACGAGCTGGGGGCTTGCATATTATTTTTCTTACTATATGTACTGGGTGTTCCGCTGCTTGTATATTCTCTGAGTGATATGTAGTGAGGCTTGATGTATTGACTATTCAGATTTTTGTATCAAACTACTGTGAGGCTTATTTGATGAGATTTTGTTTGTGGAGCTTCACTATATATATATATATATTGTATTTTACCCATGCGCTGTGAGTAATACGATAGACTCCGCTGATTTTACCTTACCCTGACGATCATCCATGGCTGCCTGGAACACCTTTCAACGCACCATTTCCTTGTTTAGTGCAGTAGTCATGGGCGGTCGTCACATGAACCTTATTTTTGGAATGCATTGTCCAGTCTGTGCTTGAGTTCATAATCAGCATTTTCGTCTGCTCAATCAGAATTGCGCAGTGGAAGCATGGTGGCAGCTGTTTTAGTTTAAAAGCAATTGGATGTTGCAGTGTTTTGGATTAGAGAGTTTCTCCAGGAAATTTTTCGGGATCTTAAGGCCAGATTGGAGTGCACCTGTTTTATCTTTTCCGGATGAGAGAAGTGAGTTCTGTTTTCTGATTTTGGAATAGAGTTTGTGTTCTGAGTTTTGGTCGATCTTGCAAAGATCATTTTGTTGGGTTGTCTTTGGTTCAGTTTGTTTCTAAGGACATCAGCAAGAGTTGAGCTGATCAAGAAAGATGTAGGCAGCACAGGATCGTCCGGAGAGTTTTGTGGATAAGAGATGAAGGAATTTGGATTCCAAAATCGGAGATTTGATTTTGGATAAGTGTTTGGCCTTCAGGATTGAATTGTCAGTTTGGATAACTGGAATTCATTGTGTTTCACGTATCTCTGAAGGAGTACGTGTAAGATCAATCTCTGGTTATAGAACCTGTAGTTCGGGGAGTTTTGGTTGTTGATTCAGACTTGTCTGAAGTCTGATATTCTGTCTTGTTTGTAGATCTAGATGAGTGGGCTCTGTAGCTCAGTAGTATTGGTTGTTTGGATTCTGTAGAGCGAGTATCCCGGTATTTTTATTTGGGAAACTCGAGAAAATTCTATCCTGATTTTGTCTAATTAGTTAGATTTGTTTGATTGGATAAATTGGTTGTTATGATTGTTAGCATCTGGAAGATATATGCTTGGGTTTTAAAATTAAATCTTTAATTAGATTATTAAATTACCTTTGTTTTAAATTTTGGGGACGAAATTCTTTTAAGGGGGGAGGAATGTGATATCCTGGAAATTTTTGGCAATATAAATTTAATAATCTGTGTAAAAATTAAATTAATTTGATAATAATTGTTGATAAGATTTGAACTGATTTAATAATCTTCTTTTAAAATAAATATTTAACTGATGATTTGTCTTTAAAAAGCTAGTAAATTGTTTTCTAATAATAAATATATATTTGTGTATAACCTAAAGATCAGTTTTAAAATTTAATAAATAAGAATTTGTTTTTTTTTAAATTCTAATGTTTTGGTAATTTGCAATTTGATTTAAAATATAGCTATTAAATAAATAATAATTTGGTTTTAAAGTATACTAAAGATAAAGTTAAAATTTGTTTAAATGATTTTGGCTTAAATCTAAATTTAACCAAGGCTATTTTGTTTTTGTTTAAATATGATTGATAAAATAAGTAATTTATTTATGTAGTGATTTCATTTATGAATTATTTTAAATTAATAATGAGTTATTTTTAAACAATAACAATAATGAAATATCTTTACAATGGATTTTAAATAAATAGGAATTGTTATTTTAAACTTATGATTATATATACACATACTTTGGGAAGCTATGATTTATAAATTTAAAATTAAAATCTTTCAACAATGTTAAAAAATAAAACAAACTTTATAAATACGAAACATAAGTGTAAACCAAATATATGGTTATAAAAAAATAGGTCTGAATACATAAACTTAAGAAATTGTAATATTAACATAAGAATAAGAAATAATAAGTACATAAAGTAATAAAGCAAAACAAATGACTACAACAAATTTTATAATATTTATGCAAAATACAAAAGCAAGTAATCATGACTGTAAAATAGATATGCAAGCTAAAGAGTAAACAAAATAAACATATGCAGGAAGCTTGTAAATAAAGATTCAGACAAGTATGAACATGAAGTAATAAGAAGTCAAACCAGGCATTGTATAAATATGAGGGTAGCCTGTAAATAAGACTCAGGCAAGAAAATAAAAGAAAATAAGCAAAGTTAAGAAAACAAAGCAAAAATATCTTTGTACACATAAGATAAGATTAGTAGGAAACATATAGTACATTCGCATGTAATGCTTTCAAAGTCTAGCACATAACCAAGTCAATTCGAATTGTTTAACATCATTTCAGCCTCCCTAACAAATATAATCTTGCCTGATAAAACAAAACATAATCTCTGAAAAATATAATAAGATTTTTACCTGCAAACTTGCTAACCCAGTTATCACTTACCTGCAAACTTGCTAACCCAGTTATCACCTACCTGTAAACTCCTTTATATACATGCCTTTCTTATTTTAGTTCGTTCAAGTCATAGTAAACCCAAAAATATACAAGTAATAAAACATTTCCATTTTATAAAACTGAAGCAGTGCAACAACAGAAGCATGACTAAGTTTTCATGTTTTCTGGAATCAAACTAATAGCATGCAAATACTCTTTCCAGTTTCAAAGTGTTCTCTGTTTATTTTCAGGTGAGTAACAGCTTTAAAATTTCTTAAGTTTTTAATGTGTTGCATGCTAATATTTGAATGCTTAATATATTTGTGTGAATCTTTATATATTCCTTTCTCTAGCCATTTGTAAAATGAAATTACTGCATATTGTATTCTCTGTGAGTAACTTTAATTTTTAAAACTTAAGCATTTACACTAGTTGCAAGGTTAAAATCTGGAATAAGTAAGATTTGTACGTATGTATTTTTTTTATTGTGCATATGGATGTTGTCTGAGTACATATTGAAGCCTCTGTAAACAAACCTATTCATTTTGTTTCCAGGCTTGAGTTTGATTCAAACTATTTTTACCACTTGATCTAATAACTTTTAGGATTTATAATACAAACAGAAATTGTTTGTTTCAACAAAATTTAGAGTTTAAGTTTTATTTTAGTTGAACTAAATTTGAATATGGTTCTGGAAATCGAAATAACAGAGCAAAATTTGATTAAGAGAAAAACCAAACACTTTAAATTATAAATCCAGGAACATATATTGAATCTCTATAACAAAATATGAATTTTAAAACTTAAGTCAAAAAATTTAGTACAAGAAGTTAAGTGCAGTTCTGATATGAACTAAATATGCAAATTTGGGATTTTTGGGGTGATCACTGTTGTCTAGGTGATCGGGGCTCTGCTTGATGATGGAGGAGCTTACCGAGGTGATGGGAAAAATGGTCGGAGGCACTCTCGATCACTGTGGCGATGGTGGCTTTCGATTTCAGTGGGGAAACCTAGTTTTAGCTGAATGGAGTTTTTGGGTCGAGTCGAACGCCTCGAAGCGTCGAGTTCAACAGGGGTTTGGGAATGCGTAGAGGGATGGTAGGCGAAGTCGTGGCCGGTGGTGGTGGTTTTTTGGTGGTCGGAGCTTGAAGCGCGGTGAAGTTTCCAGGTTTGGGTAGGGGAAATGTTATGTTTTCCAGGTTTGAAGTAGAGAACTCGAATTTGATTCGAGACGTGGTGATGGATTCTAGTGATCGTGAGATCATCTGGAGATAGTCGCTGATAGGTAGCAGCTCTAGTGGGTGGCCGGAGGTGGCTGGGCCACGGTGCACGTGCACCGTGCCATTGAAGTGTTGTGGTGTTTTTCTTTGTGTGCAGGGAGTTTTTGACTAGGGGAATACTCGAGTCACTCGAGTATGTGACTCGAAGTAAGGAAGGAAAAGTCTCGGTGCAGTTTTAGTTCGCGTCGAGTCAATGTTTATTCAAGCTTTTGCAAAAACCTGGAAGCAGTATTTGTTTTTTTAAAAACAAATTCAAATGAAACCTTAAAATAAATAATGTATTTAGACAAGTTTAAATCCAGTTGGAAGTTTGAATTCAAGTTTATTTTTGGATTCAAATTTGAAACGGAATCAAAGTTCAAAATGTTTTAAAAGGTGGGTTTCAGGTTTACAACCTGACAGTTTCAGATTTTAAATTTAATTCAAAATCTGAAACAAAAATTTAAACTATGTTTGAAAATTAAAAGTTCAAAATATAGATTCAAGTGAACTTTTGAATCTAAGTTTTTAAAAATGAATTTGAATTTTAAATCAAGAATTTAAAACCAAGTTTTTCAAAAGCAAGTCAAAACCAAAGTTTAAATTCGAAGTTAAACTAATGAATTCAAGTTTTTCTTGAATTCAGATCTGAAAAATAAATCATTTTTAAAATCTAAAGTATAAAACAAGTTTAAATCAAATAGTTTGTTTTAAAAAAGTAATTAGTTTTCAAATAAATATTTGAATTGGTCTTCATAAAGTTCTTTTGAATAAAAGTTAAATAAATTGTTCTAACTTGAATTTGCAAGTTAAAATATTAATGTATTTTGGAAATTTAAATTTAAATAAAAGTTAAGTAGTTTAATTTAAAGGATTATCTTATGCAAGTAATAAATAACACATTTACATTTATTTAAAGATTATAAATTGAATTTACATTTGGTAAATTTTTAAACAATAATCTTTTTGAATCTTAAATTCGAAATGGGATTTGAATTTAAATTTAAAATGTAATGTTCTAATATACATTAATATTAATGAAGTCATTAATAAAGAAATAAATTATCTTAGGAATAATTAAGATATTTAAATGATTAAATGAATAAGTTAATTAAGGAATGATTTATTTATTAAATTTATAAATTAATAACTTAGATTAATTTATAATTAGAGATTAATTAAGAAAGTAAATTAAGAAATGTTATAAGTTAATGAAGATAATTAACTAAAGGTTATTAATAATTAATTAATTTGATAAATTAGTTTAATTAATTAAGATAATCATTTGTAAAGTGGTTAAGTGTAATTACTTGATAAAAGTAATTAAGAGATTAAATACTTTTTTTGTAATTAAATTAGATGATATGATTAATTTAAGTTAATTAATTTAGTTTTAATTAATTTAAGAGAATCATTTGATGAATTGATAAGTGTAATTACTTAGTGTATTCAATGGAGCATAATTACTTAAGGAAGTAATTAATGTTAATTACTGAGTGTAATTAGTGAAAGATGATGTGTTAATGGAGTAATTTGGATAATTACTTTTGTAACTAATCAAAGATTAATTAATGGAGATAATTAATTATGGGATAATTAATGTATTAATATAAGTAATTAATGATAGTTAATTACTGGAATGTTATTAATCAAGGGTGATTAATAATTGAGTGAATTAAAGAATAATCATTTAATGTAATTAATTTAACCAAAGTAATTTAATTTAAATATAATTAGAGATCATTAATTAATATAATTAATGATGTAATTAAGAATTGGTTAACTAAGGAATAATTAATAATGTGATGATTTATTTATGTAATTAAATAAGGGTAATGTAATTAATTATATTTAATTAATAAATAAAGTAATTAAATGTTAATTACTATGAATAATTTAGGATAATTAATTTGTAAAATTAATTGAAGACTAATTACTTATTGTAATTAGAGAATCATTAATCAAGGATGTTTAATCAAGATAAATATTTAGAGGATGATTAATTAATTTGATTTATAATTAATTAATGGTTGTATAAGCAGGATTTATGGAATGATTAATTAATTTAATTTACTTTAAATTAATTAGAGATAGAAGTAGTTAATTTAATTCATTTTAAATCAATTATAGATTGTGATTATAAATCATTGCTTATGAATGATATTGATATATCATTTGATGATTGTGAATTCAGATATGACATGAATAATATCTATGTGATATGAATGCTTGGTTTAAGTATGATAATATTTAATTATCTGCTTGGATGATAATATTAATTATCCGTTTATGATGATAATGTGATTATCTATTATGATATTGTGAATTATCATCTATGTGTATATGGGTAATATTGAATTGAACTGTTAAGACTAAATAGACAACTTGGTCTTAAAAGACACGTTTTGGATTTCGATGAGACCGGGATTGGGTTTCCGTATTTGGACATCCGAAAACCACATGGATCCAAATTTACGATAGGTCGTGAATCTGAATTGAAGGTGAAGATTCAGAATGTAAGGGTTATTGTCGTTAACTCTGAGGGTGATTCCAAAATGAGTGTGACGAGATAATGCCTTCGGTTTCGTTCGAACCCGGAACGAACTTGTATGGATTGAATGCTTTCAGAACATCGTCAGGTGGGCGATGAGCATTCTAAGAAATGTATTCTCTAAAGGTAATCGCAGCCTCAAGCCTCATCAACCGGGAATGGCTAAAACAGGGGAGATGTAGCAAGGTTAGGTGGGTCATGCCCAAGTAAGACAAGATATTCCCCTGTCTAGATGTCCCTTATTTTTCTGCTGTTTGGGCGGTTGATTGCAACAACTGCCGGGGTTATCTTGTTCGGGACGGTTCAGTAAGGAATGGTTCCGGCCTTGTGTTGCAGGGGGTCGGGAGTGATCCTCGGTACGTTGATCTAGACTACGTACCGTGACGGACGGTACCCTAGTAGCCCTGCCATTGTATGGAATCCACAATCCAATAAGTGCCAACGGTTTTGATTGTATTACCCACTTTTGTGGCTAGTAGCTGGAATTTAATGAATGTAACAATTTCGGCTATTTTCTATTTACTTGAAAACCCTAGACCTATTATAATATCACCGAATTTCCTATCAAATGTTTTGGTTAGCGTAAGGTAAAAACTTACCCATGTTTATTTGTGGGAAGTCTTACGTGATACCTTTTGTTTTCAAAAGGTTTTCAAAATTAAGCAACTTTAACCTGTTACTCACACCAGACCCATGTCTGACCCGGAGTTTATTTCTGTTTTTCCTAAACTCTCGGGTACTCAAATTTTTACGAGTAGCCAAGGGATTCAGGTTAGCTTTGACGAATTCTGGAGGAGCAATGGAGCAGGAGTTTTCAGCGTTGCAGATATATATAGTTCCGCTGTGTTTGTATCTCTATGTCGTTTGTGTATTGAGTTGTATTAACTAGACATGTGTTTATAACTGTCTAGTATGTGATGTATGATCTGTATAACTCTGAATGATGTTATATATTATGTAAATACTTATGTGATTAATATAATTTATTCGTTCCGCTGTGAGATTCTGATGTTGTTGTTCTCTCTTCTCTATCTTTTCTATTTTCTCACCCCTTTCTTTCTTCAAGACGATACGTCTTCTTGGGCCCAGGAGGCCGGGTCGTCACACCGTTTCAGCCCCTTTGCTGGTCTTTGTGGGAATGTCCCTTTGGATTCCGCGGAAGATGGTGATTCTACCTCTTCGGAGGAGTCCTAGTCTTGGTGATTTTTATAGTTACTGTGGTATGTCTGTCACATACATGTGCTGTATTTTCCTTTTTCTTAGTAGTTAAGGTGGTTTTACCTTACTCCTATACTTCAACTTTATTACTTTTGTAATAAAAGTGGACGGTCCACTTTAAAACCGGCTGGCCTCGCCAAAAAAAATTCCAATGTTAGTTGTATTTTGTTTACAAATTTTAATTCTAGTTTCAATTAAATAGAGTATTTTCTTTATTTATTTTCTATTTTTCCTAAAATTATTTACTTATTTTTCATAATATCTATCTCTACCTTATCTTTCTATTTTATTTATTTCGACATTCATTTATTAATTGAATGGTTGTGTATTTAGATCCTTTATTTATTTCTTGGAAAGAAATTTCTAATATTTATAAGTTATTGACTTAAATGCATATCTTTTAAAATTTATTTATTAAATGTCCTTGTATTTATTTGTTTTTTGAAGGCTTCTTTTGTATACATCTTTCTTTAATTTACTGGAAACGAATCAATTAAGATACGTTACGTGTTTTGATTATAGGCATACGTTTCATTTGATTTCTTGCCTTTATATTTTCCACCCTTTTGATTTCCTACCACAACTTCTCCAAAATTTTAGCCGTGCATCCTTAACCCTAGCCGCCTCCAACTCATTTTCACGTGAAAGTTTACTTCTCATCTTTCATTTCTCATGGCCACAAAAAAAATCTGTAAGTAATGGCTTCTTCCTTTCTACTTTTCTTCTTTTTTTCCCATTTATTTTGCCTTACTTCCTCTTGTTTGGCTCGGCCTCAACCACCACCATCTTCTCCGACCACCACCATCATCTCCTCTTTCATATATGTGTATATTATATTATTTTTATTATATTATTATGTGGTATATACTATATAGTTTACAAAGTTGCAAAAGTGTGTGTATATATATATATATGTATATATGTATGTATGTATGTCAGTAAGTATGTGTATTAGTTTATTTACGTGTATATAAAATTTACAGTCGTATATAACTTTATGAAATTGTACACACACATACATATATATATATTATTTTTTTTGTTTATATATAGTATGTTAGTTTATAATATAAACTGTTATATATAAGTTAAATAAATATATATAAGTATGTATTTTGTTTATATTATACAGTTATATATATGTGTGTGTGTGTGTGTTTATATTTTGAAGAGTTTACATAACCTGTAAGTTACAATGTTTGTTATAAATATCTTCTTTACAATAGTATAATGTGATATAAGCATTGGTGTTAAAAGAAATAAAAGTATAAAGGTTTGCATATGTCTGTAGTTGGAACATTAATCATATATATGTATATATAAGTATTCATAGTTTTGTAGTTGTATTATTTCATAGAAAATGTTGATTTATAATATATATTCTGGAAGAAAGTATATATTAATTTATAGAAGAAGTATTATACCAATATATCATACTTTAAGACGTGGGCTATGTCCTATTAGCTGTTATATATACAGTTTTTTGTTTTGGAAAGAGAAAAGTCTGTTGTTATATGTATAAAGTTTGGACAAGTTATATTAAAGTGTTGTTTATACCGCTGTATATAATGATTGATAAGTATATATATTAGATTTTGAAATGATGTAAGTTTTTTATATATGCTTGCATGCTTTAAAGTAAAACTTTTACCGTACTTTATATATATGTTTAGACCTCAGCATATTGGTTAATATATATATATATATATATATATATATATATATATATATCATTAATAAGTTAATAGTATAAGCATATGGTTGATTTCAAAGTATATATGTATAGAGGTTTATAATAATATTTATTTTAGAATTTGTATGTGTTTTATCATATATTATATAATGATTTTGTTAACATGTTAGTTTTGAATATATGTATATAGAAATTCTATTTATATATATATTGAAATTGATTTTGAAACAAATATATATTTTTTGTATATATCAAGTTGATTCTGATTTGATCTCGTCAATTTCTATTTATCAGTTGTCCGTCGAATTCGTGCCGAATTTGTTGTTTTGGATTCGTGCCTGGATTTCATAACTCAACTTCATTGTCTATCTCTCTAGCCTCGAAAGGTGAACAATCACTCACGATTAACGTTCTTTTATTTATTAAATTTGATTTCAATTGAAACGACAATTGAAATATGTTGCTGTAGTTATTTAAATTGTTACATATGCTATTATCTGTAACCATTCACATGCGGTATATGACACCATATCCTGTTGTTTATATTATATTGTTATTGATGATATATGCCTTTTGTTATATTTATATTATCTGTTATCATTATGCAAGTTCCTTGTTAGTGTAGAATTCACTATGGGTTGAAATGATACATCCCGAACGGACTTTAGAATAGGGGAAAATCGTTATGGGTTGAAATGATAAACCAAGCGATTTTCATTGAATTGAATTTGGGATTGCGGGTCGAAATGATATCTTCCCGTATATATTACGGATTGAAATGATAAATATCCATATCACTTGATCATAGGATAGAAAAATATATACAGACACCATTGGTCCATATATAAATGTTTGAAAATAATTTCTATGGTTTTGAAAAGAAATATATGGTTTTTGATAAATAGTGGATCTTAAAATATTATTTATATATATATATATGCTAATTTTATATAAAGAGTTAATAATAATATTATTGAGATTGATTTAATACATATAATATTATTAAGTATTTATCAAAATGTATATATCAAAATAGATTGTTGTAATAATTTGAATAAGATAAGGTTGAGAAGATAAAGCTGAATTAATTGAGACTGTAGTTAATTAAGAATTCTACTAAATTTAATCGATTTGAACTATTGAAGTTGAAGTTTAAGATTGATTTTATAATTTGATTTTCGATTTAAAGTGACTAAATGGATATTTCAAGTTTAAACAAATCGAAAGGAACATTTGTTTAAGGGTAAATCAAGGTTATTTAAATAATACTGAATTTATTAAGTGAATATTTCTAGACTAAATAATAATGAATTAAATCGAAATCTACATGAAACCGTTAAATTGAACATTGAATTAAAATGTTGAATACTAAAGCTTTAAAATGATGGAATTTAAATGGTTTATTTGTGATCCAGATCTGTATTTGAAATCAATAAACTTTTGAATTTGTTATTTATAAACTGAATTGAATTAAAATGGATAAATCTAAATTGAATTAAATGTGAATTTGGAACTCGAATTGATTGGAATCTGTTTGTGAATTTGAGGAAATATATATATATATATATATATATATATATATATATATTTAATGGAAATGACAATTTGGTTTTGAAGTATAAGTTTATTGAAATGACCACGGTGTTATGGTGTATATTTTCTGCATTGTAGATAGTTCCACGGATCCTTAGAGGACGGTTATCCCAAACATCCTTTAAGTTAATTGTATTTCAGTTGATATTTCACTTGAGTTGGATTTATTGATATAAGAATGTTAATCCTGACTCGAATGTTTTGTGTTTTGTTTTACGCTCGGGTCAGACTGAGTGATACACCATTTGAGACTCACCTTTGGAGTTTGGATCTCATTTGGAGATCCAACTATCGATTCAGCTTTCAATTTTTCCAGTTGATTGGTTCAAAGATGTCATCTGTTTGTATTCGAGACTTCAGTGTAGTTGAGTTATCCTGCTATATTTTATTTCTAACTCTGATGTTTATATAGTAGCTTCATGAACTACTATTTATCTATTCCGCTGCATTATATTACTCTGTGTCTGTGATTCTGTGATTGATATATTTACTATATATGCTGAGCTTTGCCAAGTTTTAAATTAACCATCTGATATTTTGAGCAATTCAAGTCTGACATGTGTGGATTATTGTCGATTTGAATAGTCCAAAATATCAGTTCGTTACAATTGGTATCAGAGCTTTGGTTTTAGGCATACCTTAGCTTGTGGAGCAAAAACTCATTAGAGATAGGGTAGAAATACCATGGAATGAGTGAAATCAATCTCAGAATCATTTCTTTGTGAGAGAACAAATTTTCGAAGTATAAAATGATTTCCAAATGATTTTAAAGGATTTTCAAACATTATATTGGCATAATTTTTTTTCCTCTTGTTTTGAAATCAAGATTTTCTAAACTTCATCCCTTTTGTATCCATCTTGATAGTAATCTCTTGGTTAGGATTCTTATCGATTAGGATTCCTTGAAATTTGGAATGCTCCCACTTGTTTTGAAATACAGTCTTGTCTTCCCTATTTTTATCCTATTGATTTTGGGGCATTCCATAACTCCACTTTGAATGACCTCTATAAAGATCGGTGATTTCGCAAATCTTTAAATGATTTGTAAAGGGGTGAAACTCCTTTACAATTGGCATTGATTCACCAAAGATTTCTGTATCCTTGGTTTACGACGCTATCTACCTTCTGCTATACCTGGATTCTATTTCTGACGTTGGAATGTCGATTTGCCTTAGATTTCCGCATTGATTATATTCCTGAAGTCACGGTTGATCGGTTAAGGTCGCCCACGATTTATATAGGCTTATCCATCTTCTATATGGTAATTAAATGGTCTCATCTTCGTTCTAGCTTATCTTTGAACCAGAATTCTATTTGATTAAAGTTCCTCTAAATTTGAATCTCTGTTTGTTTTGAAATGCATCCTTGAATCATCCCTTGGAAAATTTATGTTCGGTTGTATTTTGAAATTGTGCATACATCGAAGTTATTATTTTCATAAGGATGACCATATTTTTATATAATGGTGAAATGTTTTCGATAAGGATTATATACCATTTTAAAACAAAATTTTGAAGTTTCGAAAGGATTTTAAATTTGGAAAATTATATAAGAAATATATAATAATACGATTTGAAAGTATTTTTCTGAATAAGAAATGATTCAAAAGATTTCAATAAGTTCCAATGATTTTGAAGAAATTTCAAAAGAAGTCTTCGAGAAAATAGAAGTCCAGAACCCACTTACATCGCTGGAAAATAAACTCGGTGATGAATGCATGAATAATCGACATTGACTTTCGAGTTTCTGAGTGGGGGAGAGGCCACTTCGGTAGCTTGGCTATGCGATTGATTTGTGAAACCAATTTTGATTTCAAATACCGAAGTATAATTTGACTTTTGGAAAGATATGCATATATATATATATATATATATATATATATATATATATATATATGACACAGTTTTGAAATGAGATGGTGTTCAGTTCATGAGTTTCGAATTTGATTGATATGACCCTATCTTTTGGAATTGATTTATCGATTTGTTTGTGATTTCCAACTCTTGGATTGAAAATATGATTTCTTCGACTATTTTGAAGGTTCGAGCACTTCCAAATCAAGGCTAACTTTTCAAAGCTATTTAATTTTGAAAAGTATAAAATATTTGATAAAGTATATTAGTTTAGTTTTATATGTTTTAATATAATTTAAATAAGTTTGAAACTATTTTGTTAAGTTAATGAATAAAACTATTTTGAATTATACTAATATGAAATTTAGTTTTGAAACGTTTTGAAGAAAAAAATTAGTTTGCAAAATATTTTGAATTAAATTTAATTTAATCGTTTTAACTTAGTAACATCTTTTATAAACTATATATAATAATATAATAATAATAATTTTCAAAGGTATAGAATTGTAATCGTTTTGAGGATAAGTGATTCTTGAGGAAAAGATTTGGTTTCAGAAATAGATTGAAATTTAAAACCCAGTATACTTATGATGATTTTTGGGAAATGGATTTGTTAGACATAAATTATGTTTATTTGGATTATTTTCTAAACTTATTATTTTGGAAACTTGAAACTGAAGATAATTGATTTGGAAGAAATGATTTGGTGAAATCGTATATGTTTTCCTTTTGAAAACTGTACTAATATTTAAAGGAATTGAAATTGAGAACCTTGTTTTATTAAATATTTGATTTGGAAGTTATCGAACTTATATTAAGGTGATTTGTATAAGTATGAAGTGATTTGATATACTATTGATTTTGGAAAGTACTCGATTTGAAAATGAAATCTTATATATAATGGACTTTATATAAGTATGGTATTTGAAATTGATTTGAAAGGTACTATATGATATATATTTTCGAAGTAAAGATATGGGAAGTGCCTACTCCTTGATATCCACTCTGTGGCCACATTGTGGATTCATTCTATCGATATTATTCTCTCTAATTTTGGTTTTTCGAATGTGATACTCGAGTGTCCTACCATGGTGTAACCCGTGGTCTTACGAGCGCGACTGCATAGCGTAATTCGCCTGGCTAAGATGGCCTACGTGTACGGATGTTTCCTGGAGGATCCAGACGTAACCATTGTGTATCTGCGATCTATGTAGGTCATTTTAGTAGCGAAATCCGCAGGGCCGAGAAAGTTTACGGATACAGATGTTTCCTGGGGGATCTAGGCATAACCAGTGTGTATCTGCAGTCTACTAGTCATCACGACGTCGCAGGGATAAGAAAGCTCATGGATACGGATGTTTCCTGGGGGATCCACGCGTAACCATTACTTATCTGTGATCCATGGTTAGACAATGATTTGGTTGATTTGTTTGGATTGTACTTTCCATATCTGTTTTTAAAAGTTTTTCCGGTATTTTCACTGGGTTTTGAAATAATTCTACTAAGTACCTGGAGAATTCTAGCTTTGCACCTGATCAACGCATAGCCGAAGCCTACAGGAACTAGAATAACTTGTTAAGACATCAAGTCATAAAAGTATTTTTATAAAGTATTATATTGGCTACTTCAAACTAAAAAATTTGAAAATGACTATTCATCATATTATAAAGTGTTTAAAATGTTATGAATATTAAAATTCTAATTGAAATCTATTTAGTTTTAAATAATGGTTCATCCTTGTCTCTCAACCTATTTTCTTTCCTAGATATTCCTATTCTCCTATTTTCCCTTCTAGCTATTCCTATTCTTCTACCTTCTTGTTTTTTTTGGGGATGTTTTTCAACCTATTGTTCTTTCTAGTTGTTTCTCCGATTTTTTTCTCCTTTTCAAGGACGAAAATTTCTCCTATTTATCTTTTATTATGAAAATAAATAAAATTTCAAGAATACTGCTTTTCGTTTCGTTGAAATCCGATTAATATTGTGAAAGTTATGCTTTTTACACTATTATGTGTAAATTGTTTTATTTAACAGAAATTGTTTCTTTTAATTTATGTACATAATATTTTGTTGTCAAATCATGTTCAAATTTGTGTACATATGTGTAACATGACATGTTATGTATATTTGTTTTATTTTAAAAACATTTTATAAGTGTAGTTGAAATTTTCCAATCTGCCACATGACATGTTTGTCAAAACTGCCCCTTCTCCCCTTATCGCCTTCTCCTATGCCATTTTCTCCTCCTCATTCCCCTTTTTCGCTCCCTCTTTCTCCCTCATCGACCAGATCTGGTCGCATGTTTAAGGTCATGTCGTCTGCGGTTGAGTATACAATTCCAATCCTTTATTCGAATTCTGATTTTCCTCCTCTGCTTGCTAACAACCATTCCAACCTAGCTTCTGTAGCTCGCCCTAGCTCGAGTTCTGAGGTTTCCTTACATGTCCCGAATGCTGTCTGTGAGCCTTCTAGTGGTAGTTTGCCTTCGTTAACGTCTGGTAAGCAGCCCATTCCTTTTTCTTCCGGAGTTAATGTGAGTGTACATGAGATTTATAATTGTGTTCTGGGGAAGCATGATTGGAATGCTGTGTTCGATGAGCGTGGTAATGTTAGTCTGCCTGGTTGTGAAGTGGGAATGGTTTCGGCTGTTGATTCCAGTCGATGCACTTCTGATGCTTGTGTTAATGCCTCTGCGAATATTGTTCCTATAACCGGTGATAATGTTTGGTTGCTTCCAAGTCTTTTGCTTCATCTGGTTTACCCAATGTTGAGGAACTTCCTGGACCTTCTGCTTCATCGCTGGCTTGCCCCAAATCTTGGTGATCACTTTTCAATTCTCTACCACGTAATACGGGTGACTACAAACCGATTGAATTTGAATATGTCAAAGAAAATAGAGTGATGATCCCTCCTCCAATTGTTATGCAAGCCGGATTGGAATTTTGGTCTGATTACTTGGTCAGTTTCTTTTTGGAACCAAATCACCGACTTCGTGATACGTCTTCAGTTTGTCGAAAGGCTTGGAAGCTGCGTGGTAATTTGCATGTTAAGCTGATTGACTCCATGTATTATTTCAAGTTTTCATCTTCCGAGGATCGTCGGATGGTTCTTGAGGCCGAGCCATCTTTTTTTGATGAAAGGACATTTATTATCACTCCATGGTCTCCTACTGTGGCGAGTGCTTGTGAACAAGTTCTTTCCATCCCCGTTTGGCCCTATTTTTCGCAAATCCCCTCTGCGCTTCAGCCTTTGCTTAGGTTGAATTAGCTAGCCTGCAACGTCGGAAAATTGAAATGCTTTGACACTAATACGGTTGCGTGAGATAAGTTGATGTATGCTAAGGCTCTTATTAAGATATCCCCCACTAAGCCTCTCCCTACTTTTATTCCTGTTCAGCTTGTTGTCGGGCATGTAGCGGTAGTCCGTGTTCGCTATGGTTGGGTACTAGATATTTGCTCCTCATGTCACTCTTTTGGCTACCTGACTATCTTCTGCCTGCATTGCAAAGAATCCGCGACTGCTTCGAAGATCCCTCTGCCTCGTCCCCCACTCAGGATATGGGTTCTTAAGGTTACTTCCTCTTCCTCTCAGATCTCCCCCCTCCTGTTGTTCCATTGTCTAATCAGGGTCCGCCTCCAGTCTCTGTTGCTAGGTCTGCCTCTCCTTCTGTTGCTGTGGTCTCTTGTGTTGCCTCAGCAAATTCTTTAGCTGCTCCAGATTCTGCCCTGCCACTTTTGCCTGTTGTTTGGGATGAGTCTGATAGGAGTTGGGTTGATCTCAAATCTGATGTGAGATTTAATCCCGTGGATGATTCCTTTTTCAGATTTGTTTCCAATGATCATATGGACCTAAGATGTCTTTATTACAAACCGTATAGTGATTCCTTAGTTCTTGATTTGGACGGTGTGTATGCGAGTAAGAATTATGTCATGCTAGCTGATTCTACTTGGGATCGTTCTTTCATATACTCTTCTGATGCTATGGGTTACGACCCTTGTCTTGCTATCCGTTTCAGCCCCTTTGCTGGTCTTTGCAGGAATGTCCCTTTGGTTTCTGCGGAAGATGGTGATTCTACCTCTTCGAAGGAGTCCTAGTCTTTGTGATTTTTATAGTTACTGTGGTACGTCTGTCACATACCTGTGCTGTATTTTCCTTTTTCTTAGTAGTTAAGGTGGTTTTACCTTACTCCTGTACTTCAACTTTATTACTTTCGTAATAAAAGTGGACGGTCCACTTTAAAACCGGCTGGCCTTGCCAAAAAAAATTTCCAATGTTAGTTGTATTTTGTTTACAAATTTTAATTCTAGTTTCAATTAAATAGAGTATCTTCTTTATTTATTTTCAATTTTTCCTAAAATTATTTACTTATTTTTCATAATATCTATCTCTGCCTTATCTTTCTATTTTATTTATTTAGACATTCATTTATTAATTGAATGGTTATGTGTTTAGATACTTTATTTATTTCTTGGAAAGAAATTTCTAATAGATATACATTATTGACTTAAATGCATATCTTTTAAAATTTATTTATTAAATGTTCTTGTATTTATTTATTTTCTGAAGGCTTCTTTTATATACATCTTTCTTTAATTTATAGGAAACGAATCAATTAAGATACGTTACTTGTTTTAATTATAAGAATACGTTTCATTTGATTTCTTTCCTTTATATTTTCCACCCTTTTGATTTCCTACCACAACTTCTCCAAAATTTTAGCCGTGCATCCTTAACCCTAGCCGCCTCTAACTCATTTTCACGTCAAAATTTACTTCTCATCTTTCATTTCTCATGGCCACAAAAAAATATGTAAGTAATGGCTTCTTCCTTTCTACTTTTCTTCTTTTTTTCCCATTTATTTTGGCTTGCTTCCTCTTGTTTGGCACGGCCTCAACCATCACCATCTTCTCCGACCACCACCATCATCTCCTCTTTTATATATAGGTATGTTATATTATTTATATTATATTATGTGGTATATTCTATTAGTTTACAAAGTTGCAAAAGTAAGTGTATATATATATATATATGTCAGTAAGTATGTGTATTAGTTTATTTACGTGTATATAAAATTTACAGTCGTATATAACTTTATGAAATTGTACACACACATACATACATATATATATATTGTTTTTTTTGTTTATATATATATAGTATGTTAGTTTATAATATAAACTGTTATATATAAGTTAAATAAATATATATAAGTATGTATTCTGTTTATATTATACAGTTATATATATATGTGTGTGTGTGTGTTTATATTTCGAAGAGTTTACATAACCTGTAAGTTACAATGTTTGTGACGATTCGGAATATTTAAGCATTTGAAATTGGAATATTTAATTGACTTTAAATATGTAAAAGTTCATTTTTAACTTGAATTCAAATATCACTATTTATTTGATAATTAAATTATTGAATTAAATAAGTTGAAGTTGGGTAAAATGTTGAATCTGGAATTTTAAGCCTATTGAAAATAATTTGAAGGCATATAAATTTTCTATTGATAATACTGAGGATAATAGAAGTGTTAAAATTGAATTTAACAGTGATTTGTTCAGTTTTGAAATTTTATCGTTTTAAATCGATATTTAAAAATAGCCCTCTGAGGCACAGTCTCAGAATTCGATGAAACTAGTTCCATTGGGTCCATAATATTGTATCATTATCGGATTTCAAGTTTCGTACCGTTTGAAGTTACTATTTGGTTGTACGATCTGAGAACGCCTATAAATAATTAAATTAAATTTTATTTAAACAGTCGATTTAAAAAGCTAACTTCTCTATACGATCGAATTAGGACTCGAAACATTTTCCATTGCGTTTGGAATAGGGGTATAACATTACAAATGCCTAGCGGCACGACTCGATAGGAGTTTGGAATTTTAGGTTGGTTTTGAATTTGAATCTGAATTTAATTTAAAGTATTTAAATCCTGGCCATCCTCAGTTGAATTATTTCATATCGTAACTTTTTCTTGTCATTTCAAAATTACTGTTGTTTGTTGATCAGAGCACGCTTCCTTTGGCTTCCCAAACACGATTCTTCATCCTTCTATCTTTTTGATACGAGACCATTCCCTTTTCAGTAACAAGAAAATTAAGATGCTCAAACTTAAAAAAAGGAAAACGAAAAGGGGATAAAATAGAAATCAAACTCGAAGAAAAAAATGGAGCTTCCCTTCTTTCCCAAATCGAATATATACGAATTCGTTCGTATAAAAAAAGAGGAAATCCCAGACGAATCGACCACGAAGACGAGAACCGAATCGATCGAGAGGCGTATGGGGTCAGCATCGAATCCGCGTCAGCCAGGCGATGCGAATCTCGATTTCGCGCGCACGGTCAGGAGTGGTATCGAATTAGGGTTTGGACGAGATGGAAGCTGTAGTCGTGCGTGGACCGCGTGAAAGTTGTTCGTGGTCGCTAGCTCAAGGCCGGGCTCGATGGTGGTGGAAGCGGTAGTGGCGGAGGGGAAGCGCGAGCTGGGTGGTAGGTGACGGCATGGCCAATGTTGGGTAGGTCGAAATTTTGGGGAGGAGCAGTTCGTCGTCGCCGTGAGGTATCTGCGATTTTGTTTCAATTTTTTTAACATATTCTTGTTCAAAGAAAAATTTATATAAATGTAAATCTATAATACATTTACACATATTTTGATCTAAGCATATAAAAAAAGAGAACAGAGAAGCTTGTATATATAGATAAGCTTTGGGGTAAATAATAATGATAGGAATTTTAAATGTTTGAGAGTTTATGTGAAAAATAGATTTTTGAAAATCTATGATTTATTTTTATTAGTGTGTATGTAGTTTCAAAGGGAAATTAATAGTTTAAATAAAATCATTAGTCAATCAAAATTATTACATGGAAATTAATTTTTAAAAATAATTCAGAATATTAATAAATTGTATAATGTTGATACATGGTTTTAAATCATGGAAACAAGCCAGTTTGAAGTGGACTGCAAACAAATGCAAAGGTGAGTTAATCTCACTCGGCTGAATTTAAATTTAAATTTAAATAGATAAATTTAAACAATTGATTGATTTATTTGATTTGGTGTGTTATATTACATATAGTAGTATATAGTATATCTTGGAATGTTTGATTTCCCGCATTAAATAGCAGATGATTTTATATTTAAAACCCATATACCGTGATATTCTACCTCTTCTTATTTAACCATAATGATTCTTATTTCTGTTCAACTTGAGTTGATTAATGTAGAATAGTGTTGACTCAAGGGGCACGGATTTGCGGGCTGTTACACATGGTATCAGAGCTTAGGTTGGTGATAACCTTGGCTCTGGTGGGAATTGCTCATTTAAATTAGAGTCTGTAGTACTCTAGAATGATTTTGAGCGTATAAATAGATATGAGTGCGTATTTTTTAGCGAACATAAATTATTTTAATATTGTGTTGATTGGTCTATTGAGTGGCATATGAACTTTGGTCGACGCAGTCTGGACAACTGTATCGAAGGGGTTTCTAAACACTTGAATAGGACAATTGACATGGTATTGTTTTAAATGTGGGTGAATGAAATAATTTTACCCAAAATATATTTTGATATAAAGAAAAATTTTGTAAACTATTTTAGCTAATATATTGTTGCTTGGATGTTAGGAATGATAATATTTAATTATTATCATTGTTGAGTGGAAATTTAACTAGAAATTTAAAATATAACCAAAGGTTAAGGAAATAAATTCAATTATAAAATGAAATTTTTAAATATGAATTATAAATGTGATTTATAAATTGAAATATGATCAAATGGGAATTTATACAAATGAATTATAGTTAAAATTGATTTAAGCAGGATTAGGAAATTTAACATCCTGGAGATTTTGGAAGTATTTGTCGAAGTGTTTTGAAGATAAAAAATAGCATTATTGTTATAGAGGTATTTCTGAAAGGAAATTTGTTTTAAAGGGATTTTGAAAGTGATATAGCACTGAAATCACTTGGATTATTGGGAAATAATTCTGATGATGACGGTCGCATCATCAGTATTTATTTTCGAATTTCTAAGTGACGGATTGCTGCCAAACTAATTTGTTCAGAAAAGCTAGTTGTTTTTGAAAATTTCAAAGGAAATTTGTTAGATATAAAAACCACGATTGGTTTAAGTTTTTGAGAGGTGTGATTTGAGATGTTGGAGATTTCAAAATGATTTAAAACCAAAAGCCGGGTGTTTTAAAAATCCTGATGAGATAGGTTGTAAGCTTATAAATTGAGATGATTTTTAAATCAGGAAGGAAATATAAGCTTTAAATGTTGGAATTTAAATTTAAAGTGAAAAGTTAAAAATAAGATTAACTTGGATTGATGAAGAAAATTGAATCGAATTGGAATAAAATTCAGTTGAATTATGGGTGATATTGAATGGAATTAGATTCTTACCTGAATAAATGGAAGTAAGTTGGATAAGAATTGGATTGGAATAAATAAATTAGAATAACTTGTAAAAGAATTAAAAATCCATGGAATAAAAATATGCTTGGGTTATAAATAAGCGTAAGGCTTGAGTTAAAAATAAAGGAAGAATATATTCAAGCCTAGGATGAATGGAAATGTGTGGAATAATAAATTGTGACTTATAAAATTGAAAAAAAAATGGAATACAAAATCCCAAAATAAATATTGTTTGATGTTTTGGATAATGAAACTGAAATCCAAACTAGAATTATAAAATAAATTGAACTTAATAAAATTAAATGAAGTGATTTTTGATATTAAAAATCAAGTATTGAACTATAAATAGGGAAGAACTAATTAGATAATAAATTAGTAATAAAATGTGTAATTGGAGTCTAATGTAGTTAAGTAGAAGCTGAATTGTAAGCTAATAATGCAGTTTGGAAATAAAACTCAAGTTATAAATCAAATCCGACTTGAATCGTTAGTGAAGTAAATATAATTGAAAATGTTGCCAAATAAAAAAAATTGGATTAAAGTGATAATGGTTTGTATTGCAAATAAAATCCAAATAAGTAGAAATGAATTGAAAATAGCCTTGTAATCAATTGAATGAGTTGAATCTGAAAATTTAAATTTTATAATAACTAATCAAATGAAATTGTAGGTTGAAAATGAGATTTGATTGAGATAGAATTAAGTTGAATAGAAAAGAAAATTTTACTTGTAAAATGAAAATGAGCTTAAGTATAAAATTTGAATAAATGGAAGTAGATTAACTTAAGCTAAATAAATGGAGGAGTGTTGAATTGAAGTCAACTTAAACTAAGTTTAATGATATTGGGTTGGATTTAAATCAAGTGAAATCAAATTTTAATCAAAATAAAATTCGGTGAGTTATAGAAAATATTTAATGGAATGAAATTATCCAAGATCACTAAACTTTAGATTAATAGTAAGGAATGTCTTATAAAATATACATATAAGAACAACTTTCACAATTGATAAACAAACTTTAATTTAATATAAATTTACTGGAAGGATATATAAAGTCCTTGAGTGCATGTATTCACTATTTTTATTAGCTATTACATCTTAAATTTCATCTAAATAGCAGTAAGAAATTATTTATTTTCATCTAAAAGTGGGTCAGACATTGAAAAGCATTGAAGCAATATTATATGTATGAAATTGTTGAAAGTTTGTATATAAATTAATTGGACCTTGGCTTACTATGATGTTAATATCTACTTAGTAAGGTGGTTCCAATAAGGAAGTGATAGATAAATTTGGTATCAAATAGTTGAAAGTTGAATTAGATAAATTATAATCCGACCACAATTATTCTTATTAGCTATTACAATTCAACAATTCTGATGTTAAATTTTATATGTAAGTAATTACTTATGTTAATGTAAGTAATTTGTGGGTTGTAAACCATGCAAGTTGAATGAAAATGGTATATGATTTAATTGAAAAACAATTGAATTAGCATTAAAACTATATAAATTGCTTACGGAAAGTGTTTAATGTGCATTGCTATTAGAATTCATATGCTTAACTATTGCAAATAAGTAAAATATTGTTAAACTTTATATATATTGCACTTACATGTTTGAATTAAGTAAGTCCAGGTACCGGAAAACCGTTTGGCTGGATTTTGGACACGCTAACCGCTAAATAAATAAGTTGCTTGCTTAAAAATGCTAAATAAAGGTACACCTACGCAACAAAAATAGGAAATATGAACTGTTTTTGTTTTTCCGACCGTGTGGGTCAATGTATATATATTTATATCTTTTGTCAAATTGCAAAAGCACCCCCGTACAAAGGAGACTCTGCCAAAATTTTCCGGAAATTTTGGGAGTTAGAATTTTTTTTGAAAATTTTGGTAATGACAAAATGATTTCAAAATAGAAATTGAAACAAATTAGTGAATGAAACTAATTTAAAATAATGATATGAATCAATTATAAATGGAAGATGAAATTTTATATTCAGAGATAAGAATAAATTGAATTCATATGGAAATATGAAAACTAAATTGAATAGAAGCAGATATAAACTAAAGTGGTGAAGTGAAAATAAATAAAGGAGCATATAAAATGCTTATACTAAACTTAAGTAAGGAATGGTGAATTCTCAATTGGAAATTGATATTACAAATATATTCTAAGTTAATATTTGAATGAATAAATATTGACATTTTGTAAGGAAGTCGATAAAATGTTTTGGAATGTTGTGATTGGATATTATTGCTAAGTAAGATATGTAGGTATTATAAAGGGAAAGAAGAATTGGTTTTGATTTCAAAAGATAAATTTGAATTGCTCGACAAAAAGGTATGTGTTTAAATTTCTGTATGAAATTTGATTGGGTTTTTGGATCTAGCCACTTGGCTTTTTGTTTTCTTTTGGAATTTGGAAGCCCGTAGAGGCCTTTTGTAGTTGTACCGAGCTAGCCGCGCAAAGGAGACGCTGGCAAAAAATTTCGAAAATTTAGAAAGTTAGAAAAATTTTCAGAAAATTTTAATAATCTAAAATTTGAGTTTAAATTATAATTCGAATTGTTGAGTATGTAATATTGTTTGGGATTTATGGATAAGTTTGGAAAGCTACAAGAAGGTTAGTGTTTCTTTAATAAAAAGGATTGTTTTGAGAATTTTTTTGGAATTGTTTGGTTTTGGGAATAAGTAAACGGGTATTGGACCATTCTTTCTAACTAGTAATTTCGGGGACGAAATTCTTTTAAGGGGGGAGGAATGTGATGACCCGGAATTTTTAAGCATTTGAAATTGGAATATTTAATTGACTTTAAATATTTAAAAGTTAATTTTTAACTTGAATTCAAATATCACTATTTTTTTAATAATTAAATTATTGAACTAAATAAGTTGAAGTAAGGTAAAATGTTGAATCTGGAATTTTAAGCCTGTTGAAAATAATTTGAAGGCTTATAAATTTTTTATTAATAATACTGAGGATAATAGAAGTGTTAAAATTGAATTTAACATTGATTTGTTCAGTTTTGAAATTTTATCCTTTTAAATCGATATTTAAAAATAGCCTTCCGAGGCACAGTCTCGGAATTCGATGAAACTAGTTCCATTGGGTCCGTAATATTGTATTATTATCGGATTTCAAGTTTTGTAGCGTTTGAAGTTACTATTTGGTTGTACGATCTGAAAAGACCTAGAAATAATTTAATTAAATTTTATTTAAACAATCAATTTAAAAAGCTAACTTCTGCATACGATCGAATTAGAACCCGAAACCTTTTCCATTGCGTTCGGAACAGGGGTATAACATTATAAACATCTGGCGGTACGCCTCGGTAGGAGTTTGGAATTTTAGGTTGCTTTTGAATTTGAATCTGAATTTAATTTAAAATATTTAAATCCTGGCCATCCTCAGTTGAATTATTTCATATCGTAACTTTTTCTTGTCATTTTGAAATTACTGTTGTTTGTTGATCAGAGCACGCTTCCTTTGGCTTCCCAAACACGATTCTTCATCTTTCTTTCTTTTTGATGCGAGACCATTCCCTTTTCAGTAACAAGAAAATTAAGATGCTCGAACTTAAAAAAAGGGCAAACGAAAAGGGGATAAAATCGAAATCAAACTCGAAGAAAAAAATGGCGCTTCCCTTCTTTCCCAAATCGAATATATATGAATTCGTTTGTATAAAAAAAAGAGGAAACCCAGACGAATCGAGCACGAAGACGAGAACCGAATCGGTCGGGAGGCGTATGGGGTCGGCGTCGAATCTACGTCAACCAGGCGATGCGAATCTCGATTTCGCGCGCACGGTCAGGAGTGGTATCGAGTTAGGGTTTGGGCGAGATGGAAGCTGCAGTCATGCGTGTATGGCGTGAAAGTTGTTCGTGGTCGCTAGCTCAAGGCCGGGCTCGATGGTGGTGGAAGCGGCAGTGGCAGAGGGGAAGCGCGAGCTGGGTGGTAGGTGACGGCATGGCCGATGTTGGGTAGGTCGAAGTTTTGGGGAGGAGCAGTTCGTCGTCGCTGTGAGGTATCTGCGATTTTGTTTCAATTTTTTTTTAACATATTCTTGTTCAGAGAAAAATTTATATAAATGTAAATCTATAATACATTTACACATATTTTAATCTAAGCGTATAAAAAAAGATCAGAGAAGCTTGTATGTATAGATAAGCTTTGGGGAAAATAATAATGATAGGGATTTTAAATGTTTGAGAGTTTATGTGAAAATAGATTTTTGAAAATCTATAATTTATTTTTATTAGTGTGTATGTAGTTTCAAAGGGAAATTAATAGTTTAAATAAAATCATTAGTCAATCAAAATTATTACATGGAAATTAATTTTTAAAAACAATTCAGAATATTAATAAATTGCATAATGTTGATACATGGTTTTAAATCATGAAAACAAGCCAGTTTGAAGTGGACTGCAAACAAATGCAAAGGTGAGTTAATCTCACTCAGCTAAATTTTCATTTAAATTTAAATAGTTAAATTTAAACAATTAATTGATTTGGTGTGTTATATTATATATAGTAGTATATAGTATATCTTGGAATGTTTGATTTCCCGCATTAAATAGCGGATGAGTTTATATTTAAAACCCACATACCGTGATATTCCACCTCGAAGTGGAATTGGTATTTTATGTTGTGCTAAAGTCTGTGGATGCAGGGAAAACAGGTTGGAGGGATCCAGCTGGATTCCTCAACATATATTTTAATTGTTTATTATTCTTTGTTATGATTATTTGGATATTCTGTGATGAATTATATTGAAATATTGAATGTTATAGTTGCTTGAATATATTTTGGTACTCTGAGTCATCAAATTATATAGAATTGGATTTTTGAAAAGAGAATAAAGAGTGCATTTTTAAGTAAAATAATTATAGAAAGTTTGAATAAATTAAAAAATGAATTGGAAAAGAAATAATGTGATTTTAAAATTCTAATAAATAAATTTCGAGTATGGAAAGGAAATTTTGAATAAACAGGAAGATAATGAATTTTAAACTTCAGTGTTATTATTTAAAAGAACAAAGCATTTATTTTAAATTTAAGATTTAAATTTTGAAAAGAATAAAGAAGAAATTAGGAAAAATCTGAAATTTGTATATTTCAGTTAAAAGATTTGAAATCAAATGGAAAATAATAATAATAATAATAAAGTCCATAATTAACGAATTTTGAAATGAATTAAGTAAGTAAAGAAATTTATTTCAAATGGAGTAAATTAGAAATCAAATTGGAAAATTGATTTAAGTGATTTAAATTGGAAATTCTCTCTGGATAACCAAGTACGTTTTCAAAGTAAATTTTTAAATATAAGTTAAAAGTTCAAAGTTGTTTTAAAAAATGCAAGTTTTGAAAATTTTATTATTTCTAAATATTTAAATTCTAAAGTAAGTATTTTCTTTTCATCTATTATGGAAGTTATTATTTTAAAATGACTTGGTATTTGTTTTAAAAGAGAAAATCTAGGTTTATATTTTATAAAAGTAACCTCATTTTTAAATATTCCTAAAGTGTATATTTTTAATAAAATATCGAACTAGTTTTTAATTTAAATATTTTAAAATATATTTTCTAATAAAGTTTTTTTAAAACTATTCTAAAACCTAAGTGTTTGTCCTTGGTGATTTCAGTGGAGATAGAAAATATTTGAGAAAGCTTATTCTGAAAATGGAAGATGGTTTGAAACTGTTTTCAAAGGTTTGAAAATGGAAATATATCTTGTGAAGATATTTTGAGATAAATAAATAATTTGAAAAATTATTTATTGTTCGATGGTTGTTTGTGAAGGTTAATTGATAGTTAAATAACCAACTATCAATATTGGCCAAATGCGCTGATCGTTTCGAAGAGACCGGGATCGAGATTTATTTCTCGAAAACCACTTCGATCCGGTTTGTACGTTTTTATGGAAAAATGGGTTTGGATTCGAAGATGGAGCAGTGAAGTGCAAGGTCTAGTCGCTACTAATCCTGAGGATATTTCCAAAATGGATGTAGTAGGAATAGTGCCTTAGGTTCCATTCGAACCCGGGATGGACTTGTATGGATGAATGCTTTCAGAACATCATCAGGTGGACGATGAGCATTCTAAGTGAAACGATCTAAAAGGTAACGCTTAGCCTTAAGCCTCATCAACCGGGAATGACTGAAAATCAAGGGTTATGCAGCAAGGCTAGGCAGGTAGCACCCATTTAGGGTAAGGTCATCCTTGTCTAGATGTCCCTGTTTATTTCGGCTTGGTGGTGCGGTTGTTGATCCCAACCGTGGGTGATCTTACTCTCGGGATTATCCAGTAAGGGGTAGTCCCGGTCTTGTGTTGCAGGAGGTCGGGAGTGATCCTCGGTACTGTGATTTAGGCCACGTACTATGACAGGTGGTACCTCAGTGCCTAGTTATTAGTTGGAAATCCATTCTCCCTACGAGCCCTTTACGAGTTTTGTTTGTATTACCCACTCTATGGCTAGTAGCTGGAATTTAATCATGTAACAATTTCGGCTATTTTATAAGTATTTGTATATAGACCCTACTATAATATCAGAGGATTTTAATAAAAAGTGTTTTAGCTATCGTAAGGTAAAAACCCGACATTTTTATTTGTGGTGTGGTCTTACGAGATGCTTTTGTTTTTAAAAGGATTTTTGAAACTTTAATAATCAATTTGAGTGTGATTTCTCACACTGGTATTCCAGACAGACTCGGGTGTTATGTAACTGTAATGCTCAGGTCAGACCGAGTATTATATGATACAGGACATGATGTTGTGGAGCTCAGGAGACGAGCTGGATGACGATGCGTACTTTCGTACTTGTTTTATATATATTCCACTGTATTGAGTAGCTGTGTATCCAGTTGTATGTTATAGATGTTGAACTGTGATTGATGTACTCCGATGTATGTATAAACAGATATAGTATTTGTTTTGATGTAAAGATCTATTATTATCTATTATATTTTATTCCGCTGCGATGGTTAGATTCTGATGTTGTTTTCTGTTTTCTCTTCTTCTACCTCTTCCTCTTTAACCATAATGGTTCATATTTCTGTTCAACTTGAGTTGATTGATGTAGAATAGTGTTGACTCAAGGGGTACATATTTGCGGGCTGTTACAATGTTTGTTATAAATATCTTCTTTACAGTAGTATAATGTGATATAAGCATTGGTGTTAAAAGAAATAAAAGTATAAACGTTTGCATATGTTTGTAGTTGGTACATTAATCATATATATATGTATATATAAGTATTCATAGTTTTGCAGTTGTATTATTTCATAGCAAACGTTGATTTATAATATATATTCTGGAAGAAAGTATATATTGATTTATAAAACAAGTATTATACCAATATATATGTCATACTTTAAGACGTAGGCTGTGTTCTATTAGCTGTTATACATACAGTTTGTTGTTTTGGAAAGAGAAAAGTTTGTTGGTATATGTATAAAGTTTGGAAAAGTTATATTAAAGTGTTGTTCATACAGCTATATATAATGATTGATAAGTATATATATTAGATTTTGAAATGATGTAAGTTTTATATATATGCTTGCGTGCTTTAAAGCATAAACTTTTACTGTACTTTATATGTATGTTTAGACCTCTGCATATTGGTTTACATATATATAATAAGTTTATAGTATAAGCATATAGTTGATTTTAAAGTACATATGTATAGAGGTTTGTAATAATATTTATTTTATAATCTGTATGTGTTTTATTATATATTATATAATGATTTTGTTAACATGTTGGTTTTGAATATATGTATATAGAAATTCTATTTATATAGGTATTGAAATTGATTTTGAAACAAATATATATTTTCTGTATATATCAAGTTGATTTTGATTTGTTCTCTTCAATTTCTATTTATCAGTTGTCCGTCAAATTCGTGTCGAATTTGTTGTTTTGGATTCGTGCCTGGATTTCATAACTCAACTTCATTGTCTATCCCTCCAGCCTCGAAGGTGAGCAATCACTCACGATTAACGTTCTTTTATTTATAAAATTTGATTTCAATTGAAACGACAATTGAAATATGCTGTTGTAGTTATTTAAATTGTTGTATATGCTATTATCTGTAACCGTTCACATGTGGGATATGACACAATATCCTGTTGTTTATATTATATTGTTACTGATGATATATGTCTATTGTTATATTTATATTATCTGTTATCACTCTGCAAGTTCCCTATCAGTATAGAATTCTCTATGGGTTGAAATGTTACATACCCGAACGGACTTTAGAATAGGAGAAAATCATTATAGGTTGAAATGATAAACCCAAGTGATTTTCATTGAATTGAATTTTGGATTGCGGGTCGAAATGATATCTACCCGTATACAGACACTGTTGGTCCATCTATAAATGTTTGAAAATAATTTCTATGGTTTTGAAAAGAAATATATGGTTTTTAACAAAAATTGGTTCTTAAAATATTATATATATATATATATATAAATGGTAATTTTATATTAAGAGTTAATAATAATATTATTGAGATTGATTTAATACATACGATATGATTAAGTATTTATCTAAATCTATATATCAAAATAGATTGTTGTAATAATTTGAATAAGTTAAGGATGAGAAGATAAAGCTAAATTAATTGAGATTGTAGTTAATTAAGAATTCAACTAAATTTAATCGATTTGAACTATTGAAGTTTAAGTTTAAGATTAATTTTATTATTTGATTTTTGATTTAAAGTGACTAAATCGATATTTCAAGTTTAAACAAATCGAATGGAACATTTAGTTTAAGGGTAAATTAAGGTTATTTAAATAACACTGATTTATTAAGTGAATATTTCTAGACTAAATAATAATGAGTAAAATCGAGATCTATATGAAACCATTAAATTGAACTTTGAAAATGTTGACGATTAAAGCTTTGAAATGCTGTAATTTAAATGGTTTATTTGTGATCCAGATCTGTATTTGAAATCAAAAAAATTTGAGTTTGTTATTTAGAAACTGAATTGAATTAAAATGGATAAATCTAAACTGAATTAAATGTGAATTTGGAACTCGAATTGATTGGAATCTATTTGTGAAATTGAGGAAATATATATATTTAATGGAAATGACAATATGGTTTTGAAGTATAAATTTGTTGAAATGACCATGGTGCTATAGTGTATATTTACTGCATTGTAGATAGTTCCACGGATCCTTAGAGGATGGTTATCCCAAACATCCTTTAAGTTAATTGTATTTCAATTGGTATTTCACTTGAGTTGGATCTATTGATATAAAAATGTTATTCCTGACTCGGGTGTTTTGCGTTTTGTTTTACGCTCGGGTCAGACTAAGTGATACACCATTTGAGACTCACCTTTGGAGTTTGGAGCTCATTTGGAGATCCAACTATCGATTCACCTTTTAGTTTTTCCAGTTGATTGTGTAACGACCCAGAATTTTTATTAATTAAAATTTGAATATTTAATTAATTTTAAATATTAATAAGTGAATTTATAAGTCGAATAAATTTTTATTTGGATTATTGGATTTAATTGAATAATTAAATCGATAATTTAATACGTTAAATTATGGAAATAATTGAAAATTGGGTTAAATATGATTGAAAATGATTTGTAAAATTTTATTTTATCATATGAGAGTTAGAACGATATTTTAGAACTTTTAAAATCGAATTAAAAGTTAATTTGTGAAAATTGAATATTTTAATATTTAATTATCGAATGTAAAATAGCCAATTTTTGAACAGTCTCAGAATTGAACGAAACCAGTTCCATTGGATCCGTAATAGTTAGTTATTACCGGATTTCAATTTTCGTGTCAATCGGAGCTATCGTTTGAGCGTGGCAGCTCGAAACGCATCGAATTGTTTTTAATTTAAATTTGGCGAGTCAAAATAGCCATTTTTCAAAAGGTCTCGGATTTCGACGAAACCAGTTTCATTGGATCCGTAATGTGATATTATTGTAAGATTTCAAATTTCGTGTCAATTGGATTTACCGTTTGTCCGGTATGAATTAAAACGCCTAGAAATCGATTTAAATCGGTTTAATTCAAATTGAGCATTTGCAGCCATAACTCGCACAGATGTCCGAATTAGCTTCCGAAACCTGTTCCATTGTGTCCGGAACGCGGGATAAACCTTAGGAACGTCAGTTTCGGCGCGTAAATCGGAGTTGAAAAATTGTGAATGAATAGTGTTATATTCAAAAATCTATAAAAGGAACCATGGCCTCACTATCTTCAACATCATAACCCAAACCCTAATTATAATAGCCAGCCGCCACTAACAAAATGAATGGCCGAAATTGTCTTGATTTCATCTTCAATTATCTTTCAATCCACAAACCCATTCATGAAACTTCCAACTAAGAAATTGTAGAGTGTAGTGAGAGCTTCAAGTTGAACGGCTATGATCTAAAACGATGCACCGAGGAGGGAGATAATGGCCTGCGTTCGGCCACGCTTGCGCACGGTTTTCGAGGCAAATGGGGGGGGCCGAGTTCAAATTGCTTCTGGCCGTGGGTAGCTTAGGTTGGGGGCTTCGCGATGGTGGTTGTATGATGAAGTATTGTCGAGTATTGATGTTGCAATGTTTAACCCTAATTCGTAGCTTTGGGTTTCATTGTTCGGCCTATTCCTGTGCGTGCGCGTGAGGGATGGAAGAAGGGGGAGATGTTAGCGTGCGGCTGTGATGGAATGGAGTTGAGATCTACGGTGGATGCTAGCTTAGGGTATTAAAATATAAATATTTATGTTGAAATTAATTATTAAAATCGTGTACAAACTTTAAACTGTCATAACTTTTTCATACGAGGTCAAAAAAATGCAAACTCAGTTGCGTTGGAATCGTATGGACGAGCACTACACGATGGAGTTGGATTGGAGTCGTTTGGAGTTAGTGAGAATTTTGGGTAAAATTAAACGCGCGTTTAATTTTATTCGAAATAAATCGCTAAAACGGAAATAAAATCAAGGTGAGAACTTCTCACTCAATCGAATCGGTTTCGATTTTATTTTAAATAGTTAGATTTAAAATATTCGAATGCATGATTGAATGATGATTGTATCTATTGATTGTTAAAATAGACATTATGCGCCGTTAGTAAGCGGATGTTATTTATTAAAAACATATACCGCGAATATTTCATAAACAGTGAAATTGGTATTATATATAATATCAATATATATATATTGGCATATGTATATATTGGAGTTGATTGATTTCCCGTATTTTTTAGCGGATGAGACCCTATTACGCCGTTATTAAGCGGATAATATTTATTAAAAACATATACCGCGATAATTTCGTACTGGAGCGAAATTGGTATTGTGCTAATGTTTTTGGATGCAGGAAACAGGTTGGAGGGATCCAACTGGATTCCTCAACAGTTTTTATTTGATTTCAGATATTTTGATATTTGATGGATTATCATATCGATATATGATATCATTGTAGTCGTGATTGACTATTTGATGTGTAGCATCATTGGACCCAGATTTTGGAATTTTAAAAGTGATTTTTGAAAATATACTATATTTTTGGAATTGACCCATTTTAAATAATTAAACGCTATAATTTTTAAAGTTATAAAATTATGGTTTTTGTGAAATATAGTTAAAAGATTGATTTTTGAAAATACGGGTTAATGATGTATAAAATAGTTTAAACTGGGATTTTTGAATTTATTGTGAAAAGTTTAAATATAGGATTTATAAAATTTAATTATTTTATAAATCAAGAGAATGGTGAAATTATAAAGGAGATTAAAGATGTTTTAAAAGAATAATATAAATTGATTTATATTAAGTGATTTATAAATGGATATTTATAAATTGAAATATAGACATTATAAAACGAGTTTTTATAAGTGTTTGAATGAAGTGAAAATGAATTTCATAAATGAATGAAATTTATAGAATTATAAACTGTGAAGTTATAAATAAAATTTATAAATAGTAAGATTTATAAATTGGTGAAGTTAATTGAGGAATAGATTTGGGTGAATAATTGAATCTTATAGGTTATAAGATTTATAATTATGAAGTTCAAAGGAACGATTTTTGCAAACAAATAGATTATAAGCACTTAACTTATAATATGAACTTTGAGTTATAATTGAGTTATAAACTGGAATAGGTTAATAAAAGAATTTATAAAAAGGAAGTTTTTATAAATAAATAGAAATGGAATTTATAAACGATGTTTTATAAATTCGCAAATGACTTATTTTGATAAGAAAATTGTTGGAACCTATTAAAGGAGTTATATTCACATTTTTGAATAGTGAATAATCCTTTGAATTAAAACGAATAAAAGGATGAGATTTCTTAATGAAGTTTATTCACATTTTTGAATAGTGAATAACACGTTAAAGAAAATGGTTTGAATGTGAATGTTTTAAATAGAATTAAAACGATCTAACGATGTTTTAAAAAGGTGTTGAGATTCGAAACCATAGATTTCAACATTCATTGTTGAAATAGACGTTTTCGAGAAATAAAAGAAAATAGTGGACTATAACACTGTTGTTATAGTAAATGATTTCCGAAAGGAAATGTTTTGAATAGTATTGGGATTTATATATCTATTTTAAATTCGAATCCCTATACTAGTGATTTTGGGTTGTCGTAACGATGTTTTACGCAACATTCGTTTTGGCCCAAATAAATATGTTAAAGAGAATGATTTCCTTAAAGAATGAAATATATACTTAATTCGATTTAAGTATATTGAATATTTTCCAAGGTTGAAAATAAATAAAATTTGTGAATTACTTATGAATAAATAAGTATGGAAATGTTTTCCGATATAAAGTGAATATTTTAAGAGTTTATCTTTTTGAAGATAAATTGGAATGGATAATTGAAATCGTATATGCATGGATATTTTGAAATATAAATTCATTATGGAATTTATATGTGGAAGTGGAATTGGTTTAAAAATAAATATTGATTTATTTTTGAAGTATGAAATTATATATCTAGTGAAGATATTTTGGAAAATAAATAATTTGGAAAATTATTTGGAAACTGGTGATGTGTGCATATCCATTGATAGTTCAATAACCGACTATCAATATTTCCTTTTGAATGGGTATTTGATATGATCTGTTTGAATGTGAATGCTACACTTATTTTTGAATAAGCGCTCACTATTCGGGTTAACCGGGAAAGGACCATGGGGTCGTATAACCCATTCCGAATATGTGATACGTCTTTGTGAATTGCATTGAAGATCGGTGTTGAAGACCCGGTATTTGCGAGAACGATAGGATGACCTGTCGATTGACTCTGCACCGAGTAGCTACGGTATTGAGTTCTCCATATGTGATGGTGAATCCGATCAGGATTGTGAATATCCGGATTGCAAGGACTTCTTTGTAAGTGCCTTCGGTTTTGTTCGATCCCGAAACAGACTTGTATGGATTGTATGTCTGACATTACAAGTTGAGATGTAAAGCCGATTTCTTTCAAATATATTTCTGTTGGTGGCGGAGAATTTATTCTTTTAGCTTAACACCCTTCTCTGAGACGTACGAGCTCAGAGGTTATATAGTTGAAGTTATCAGCGATATATTCCCAATTTGGTAATGTGACATGCTGAGTGATGCTGAAATGATCATTGTGTTGATTATTTGTGATAGGATCATTTATTTGATCGTCTATCCTTGTGATCATTGTGTTGATCATTTGTTTGACCCAAAGCATGGCTTTTGTATAAAGTATGTTTTTGTGGACGTGAATTCGTCGAGCCTCACACCCCGTGAATGGTCAAAACAGGAAAGAAGCAGCAAGGTTATGAGGGGTAGCACCCTTTAGGATGTGTCCATTTCCTTCTGGAAAAGGGTGGTATCATGGTATGGAGCCCAGATGCTTACTCATGTTGAAAACACTTTGTTATGATTGTGTGAATTGATTACGAGCGCTCGGTGAAAAGGTCCCAAAGGACCGGGGGATGGCATATTCGGTCAGTTGTTACTCAGTTAGGGGTAACCCGGCCTTGTGTTGGTAGAGATCCGGTTTGGTTCTCGGGGATGTCCATCCAGAGGCATTCTCATGTGGCAATGGGAAGTTCCTTGGCCTGATCATTCGTTGAAAATCCAAAGAAACAATACGTGACTTGTACGGTTTTAGTTGTATAACCTGCTATGGAATGTGGCGGTAACCTGCTATTGAACATAGTTAGCTATAGTAGGCATAGTTCGAAATGTCTATGCTGGCTAAGATTTATATTCTACTTTCGAAATGAATTTTTCTCTACACTATGCACTAGCAATGATATAAAATGTTCTTTTAAATGCGTATCAAACATCTTTGGCTATCATAAGGAGAAATCTCCTCCGATTCTGCGTTTGCATGTGTGTGTGTGCGGGAGGCCTTATGGTAGTCTCATTTTTAAAAGCATTGCGAATTGAATTTAAAAAATATTCCTCTATTTTGATTTTAAAGATAAGTAAACTGTTTTGAGTTCTCACACCAGTCTTGTTAAGCTTTGGGCTATGTGATGGGGGGTTCTCGCTTCGCGGTTTGGTGGCGAACGGGAGACTCTTACCCCTACACGTCCTCTTTTAGGGGGTTGGTTAGGTGTAACCTGAGACAGTCGAGAGGCTGGCCGTAAAAGCAAGTTTGGGATATCAGTGTAAGCCACGGTGGGGCTGGGATGGTTGAAAAGCCTACCGGTTGTGACCGCTGACGGTTCGTTTGTTACATTTGGTATCGGAGCTTATGGTTAAGCGACAACCATGGTTCTGTTGGGTATTACTCATTAGAGATAGAGTCAGCAGTACTCTAGAATGAGTTGAGTGTAATAATAGCTATGAGAGCGTATTTGTTAGTGAATATGAAATTGTTTTATATTGTGATGATTGGTTTGTTGAGTGGCATATGAACCTTCGTCAGCACGGTCTGCAAAACTATGCCGAAGGGGTTTCTAAACACTTGAATAGAACAATTCGACACAATATTGATTTGAAATTGGGTAAATGAAATAATTTTACCTTGATTATATTTTATATATAAAAGAATAATTTTTCAGAATTATTAAAGTGTATATAAGTTGATTGTTTAGTTGTTTGAATAATCTAAATAAAAGAATAATTGTATAAGCAAAAGAATTATAAGAATTGAATTATAATTAAAGTGATTTACAATTGTGAAATAAACTTATATATATATATATATATAAGAAATGAAACTATATGAATATAAGTTGTAAACAAAAATGAATTTAAGTTATGTAAAACTAAGTAATGTTTAAATGGAAGTATAACTTAAGTGTTGTTGAATGGAATTGATTTTGGTATCGAAGTAAATAATCAAGTGAGTTAAATGAATATGAACTTGAGTTATATAAATGAAATTCAACTTTGGAAATTGAATTGAATGAATGGATTGAATGTTAATCAATTAAATGTAAATGAAGTTGATATGAGATAATGGATGAAGTGTTAATTCATTAAAATCTAATGTTATTGGAAGTTGAATAAATTGAATGAGAATGAATATAAGCAAAAGAATTTGGTTATGTTGAATATACATTGGTTGTAATATGAATGTTGATTGATTGTATATAATTCATTAAGTATTAATGAAATTGAAAGCTATGAAATTGAATTCAAATAGAAAGTAAATAAATTTGAATAGAATTGAATGTGAATTGGATTTAATTAGTGAATGCAAACTAATTAAAATTGAGAATGAATGTTGATAAAATCCAATGTAAATAAATCAAATATGATTTAGAGTGAAAACCCATTTCATTAAATATTAATGAGAATATGAATGAATATTTGTTGGTTATGGATTATAGTTGGTTGATGGTTGAATATATTGCTTTTGTTTCAATTGCTATGTTGACATATATAGTTATTATGTTGCTATATGTTGTATATTGATACTATTATCTATATGCATGGTTCTCATGTTGTTTGTTGAGTGATTAGTAGGTGCGGATCGCGTTTGCTTCGCATTTGGAGCTCGCTTTCGCGCTATATTAGCCGTATATGCTTGCTAATAAAATATAAGGTACATATCTCGGATTACATACCGTACTTTTACAAATTTTTCCCTTCGGGATGCCTCATTACTTGATGAGATGTATATTTGTGATATATATACTGTCATTTTTTTTTCGGATCGAGCCGCGCAAAGGAGACTATGGCGAATTTTTCCGGAAATTTAAGGCGTTAGAAAAAATTTGAGAAAATTGGAAAATTTTGAAAACTTAAACTTTGATTTTGAATTGAAAGTTAAATGATATAGTTGTTTTTGAAAAAGATAACTAAGTATGATTTTGAAAACTTAGTAAGTTATTGTAAGAAGTTTGACTATGGATTTTGGAAAATTAATAAATTCTATAACTTTTCTTACTAGTTAATTTCGAGGACGAAATTCTTTTAAGTGGGGAAGATTGTAACGACCCAGAATTTTTATTAATTAAAATTTGAATATTTAATTAATTTTAAATATTAATAAGTGAATTTATAAGTCGAATAAATTTTTATTTGGATTATTGGATTTAATTGAATAATTAAATCGATAATTTAATACGTTAAATTATGGAAATAATTGAAAATTGGGTTAAATATGATTGAAAATGATTTGTAAAATTTTATTTTATCATATGAGAGTTAGAACGATATTTTAGAACTTTTAAAATCGAATTAAAAGTTAATTTGTGAAAATTGAATATTTTAATATTTAATTATCGACTGTAAAATAGCCAATTTTTGAACAGTCTCAGAATTGAACGAAACCAGTTCCATTGGATCCGTAATAGTTAGTTATTACCGGATTTCAATTTTCGTGTCAATCGGAGCTATCGTTTGAGCGTGGCAGCTCGAAACGCATCGAATCGTTTTTAATTTAAATTTGGCGAGTCAAAATAGCCATTTTTCAAAAGGTCTCGGATTTCGACGAAACCAGTTTTATCGGATCCGTAATGTGATATTATTGTAAGATTTCAAATTTCGTATCAATTGGATTTACCGTTTGTCCGGTATGAATTAAAACGCCTAGAAATCGATTTAAATCGGTTTAATTCAAATTGAGCGTTTGCAGCCATAACTCGCACAGATGTCCGAATTAGGTTCCGAAACCTATTCCATTGTGTCCGGAACGCGGGATAAACCCTAGGAACGTCAGTTTCGGCGCGTAAATCGGAGTTGAAAAATTGTGAATGAATAGTGTTATATTCAAAAATCTATAAAAGGAACCATGGCCTCACTATCTTCAACATCATAACCCAAACCCTAATTATAATAGCCAGCCGCCACTAACAAAATGAATGGCCGAAATTGTCTTGATTTCATCTTCAATTATCTTTAAATCCACAAACCCATTCATGAAACTTCCAACTAAGAAATTGTAGAGTGTAGTGAGAGCTTCAAGTTGAACGGCTATGATCTAAAACGATGCACCGAGGAGGGAGATAATGGCCTGCGTTCGGCCACGCTTGCGCACGGTTTTCGAGGCAAATGGGGGGGGGGCGAGTTCAACTTGCTTCTGGCCGTGGGTAGCTTAGGTTGGGGGCTTCGCGATGGTGGTTGTATGATGAAGTATTGTCGAGTATTGATGTTGCAATGTTTAACCCTAATTCGTAGCTTTGGGTTTCATTGTTCGGCCTATTCCTGTGCGTGCGCGTGAGGGATGGAAGAAGGGGGAGATGTTAGCGTGCGGCTGTGATGGAATGGAGTTGAGATCTACGGTGGATGCTAGCTTAGGGTATTAAAATATAAAGATTTATGTTGAAATTAATTATTAAAATCGTGTACAAACTTTAAACTGTCATAACTTTTTCATACGAGGTCGAAAAAATGCAAACTCAGTTGCGTTGGAATCGTATGGACGAGCACTACGCGATGGAGTTGGATTGGAGTCGTTTGGAGTTAGTGAGAATTTTGGGTAAAATTAAACGCGCGTTTAATTTTATTCGAAATAAATCGCTAAAACGGAAATAAAATCAAGGTGAGAACTTCTCACTCAATCGAATCGGTTTCGATTTTATTTTAAATAGTTAGATTTAAAATATTTGAATGCATGATTGAATGATGATTGTATCTATTGATTGTTAAAATAGACATTATGCGCCGTTAGTAAGCGGATGTTATTTATTAAAAACATATACCGCGAATATTTCATAAACAGTGAAATTGGTATTATATATAATATCAATATATATATATTGGCATATGTATATATTGGAGTTGATTGATTTCCCGTATTTTTTAGCGGATGAGACCCTATTACGCCGTTATTAAGCGGATAATATTTATTAAAAACATATACCGCGATAATTTCGTACTAGAGCGAAATTGGTATTGTGCTAATGTTTTTGGATGCAGGAAACAGGTTGGAGGGATCCAACTGGATTCCTCAACAGTTTTTATTTGATTTCAGATATTTTGATATTTGATGGATTATCATATCGATATATGATATCATTGTAGTCGTGATTGACTATTTGATGTGTAGCATCATTGGACCCAGATTTTGGAATTTTAAAAGTGATTTTTGAAAATATACTATATTTTTGGAATTGACCCATTTTAAATAATTAAACGCTATAATTTTTAAAGTTATAAAATTATGGTTTTTGTGAAATATAGTTAAAAGATTGATTTTTGAAAATACGGGTTAATGATGTATAAAATAGTTTAAACTGGGATTTTTGAATTTATTGTGAAAAGTTTAAATATAGGATTTATAAAATTTAATTATTTTATAAATCAAGAGAATGGTGAAATTATAAAGGAGATTAAAGATGTTTTAAAAGAATAATATAAATTGATTTATATTAAGTGATTTATAAATGGATATTTATAAATTGAAATATAGACATTATAAAACGAGTTTTTATAAGTGTTTGAATGAAGTGAAAATGAATTTCATAAATGAATGAAATTTATAGAATTATAAACTGTGAAGTTATAAATAAAATTTATAAATAGTAAGATTTATAAATTGGTGAAGTTAATTGAGGAATAGATTTGGGTGAATAATTGAATCTTATAGGTTATAAGATTTATAATTATGAAGTTCAAAGGAACGATTTTTGCAAACAAATAGATTATAAGCACTTAACTTATAATATGAACTTTGAGTTATAATTGAGTTATAAACTGGAATAGGTTAATAAAAGAATTTATAAAAAGGAAGTTTTTATAAATAAATAGAAATGGAATTTATAAACGATGTTTTATAAATTCGCAAATGACTTATTTTGATAAGAAAATTGTTGGAACCTATTAAAGGAGTTATATTCACATTTTTGAATAGTGAATAATCCTTTGAATTAAAACGAATAAAAGGATGAGATTTCTTAATGAAGTTTATTCACATTTTTGAATAGTGAATAACACGTTAAAGAAAATGGTTTGAATGTGAATGTTTTAAATAGAATTAAAACGATCTAACGATGTTTTAAAAAGGTGTTGAGATTCGAAACCATAGATTTCAACATTCATTGTTGAAATAGACGTTTTTGAGAAATAAAAGGAAATAGTGGACTATAACATTGTTGTTATAGTAAATGATTTCCGAAAGGAAATGTTTTGAATAGTATTGGGATTTATATATCTATTTTAAATTCGAATCCCTATACTAGTGATTTTGGGTTGTCGTAACGATGTTTTACGTAACATTCGTTTTGGCCCAAATAAATATGTTAAAGAGAATGATTTCCTTAAAGAATGAAATATATACTTAATTCGATTTAAGTATATTGAATATTTTCCAAGGTTGAAAATAAATAAAATTTGTGAATTACTTATGAATAAATAAGTATGGAAATGTTTTCCGATATAAAGTGAATATTTTAAGGGTTTATCTTTTTGAAGATAAATTGGAATGGATAATTGAAATCGTATATGCATGGATATTTTGAAATATAAATTCATTATGGAATTTATATGTGGAAGTGGAATTGGTTTAAAAATAAATATTGATTTATTTTTGAAGTATGAAATTATATATCTAGTGAAGATATTTTGGAAAATAAATAATTTGGAAAATTATTTGGAAACTGGTGATGTGTGCATATCCATTGATAGTTCAATAACCGACTATCAATATTTCCCTTTGAATGGGTATTTGATATGATTTGTTTGAATGTGAATGCTACACTTATTTTTGAATAAGCGCTCACTATTCGGGTTAACCGGGAAAGGACCATGGGGTCGTATAACCCATTCCGAATATGTGATACGTCGTTGTGAATTGCATTGAAGATCGGTGTTGAAGACCCGGTATTTGCGAGAACGATAGGATGACCTGTCGATTGACTCTGCACCGAGTAGCTACGGTATTGAGTTCTCCATATGTGATGGTGAATCCGATCAGGATTGTGAATATCCGGATTGCAAGGACTTCTTTGTAAGTGCCTTCGGTTTTGTTCGAGCCCGGAACAGACTTGTATGGATTGTATGTCTGACATTACAAGTTGAGATGTAAAGCCGATTTCTTTCAAATATATTTCTGTTGGTGGCGGAGAATTTATTCTTTTAGATTAACACCCTTCTCTGAGACGTATGAGCTCAGAGGTTATATAGTTGAAGTTATCAGCGATATATTCCCAATTTGGTAATGTGACATGCTGAGTGATGCTGAAATGATCATTGTGTTGATTATTTGTGATAGGATCGTTTATTTGATCGTCTATCCTTGTGATCATTGTGTTGATCATTTGTTTGACCCAAAGCATGGCTTTTGTATAAAGTATGTTTTTGTGGACGTGAATTCGTCGAGCCTCACACCCCGTGAATGGTCAAAACAGGAAAGTAGCAGCAAGGTTATGAGGGGTAGCACCCTTTAGGATGTGTCCATTTCCTTCTGGAAAAGGGTGGTATCATGGTATGGAGCCCAGATGCTTACTCATGTTGAAAACACTTTGTTATGATTGTGTGAATTGATTACGAGCGCTCGGTGAAAAGGTCCCAAAGGACCGGGGGATGGCATATTCGGTCAGTTGTTACTCAGTTAGGGGTAACCCGGCCTTGTGTTGGTAGAGATCCGGTTTGGTTCTCGGGGATGTCCATCCAGAGGCATTCTCATGTGGCAATGGGAAGTTCCTTGGCCTGATCATTCGTTGGAAATCCAAAGAAACAATACGTGACTTGTACGGTTTTAGTTGTATAACCTGCTATGGAATGTGGCGGTAACCTGCTATTGAACATAGTTAGCTATAGTAGGCATAGTTCGAAATGTCTATGCTGGCTAAGATTTATATTCTACTTTCGAAATGAATTTTTCTCTACACTATGCACTAGTAATGATATAAAATGTTCTTTTAAATGCGTATCAAGCATCTTTGGCTATCATAAGGAGAAATCTCCTCCGATTCTGCGTTTGCATGTGTGTGTGTGCGGGAGGCCTTATGGTAGTCTCATTTTTAAAAGCATTGCGAATTGAATTTAAAAAATATTCCTCTATTTTGATTTTAAAGATAAATAAACTGTTTTGAGTTCTCACACCAGTCACATGACTGACTCGGAGTTTATTGTTTTCCTTCCTAAACTCTGGGTGCCCACCAATTTTCCACACGGGCAGTTAAGAGTTAGGTTTATCAAGATATTCTGGATATTCAGGAGTTGCTGGAGGCAAGCTGGATGGCATGGCGTATTATTAGTATATAGTATCTCTTTTTCCGCTGCATTGTTGTTGTTGTAAGATGTTGTACACTCTGATGATATGATGTAATGAAATGAAATGTAAAGTAATAACTGATATAGTTCTTTGTTTAAAGATTATTCATTTATTATTATATGTTGTTCCGCTGCGATTGTGAGATTCTGATGTTGTTCTGTTGTTTCCTTTCTTTCCCGTTCTATTTTAAAATTCTCTATTTTCTTTTGTCTTTTCTCTATTTTAAAATTTTCTCTATTTTCTATCTTCTTATTTCTTCTTCTGTCTTTCTTTTTCTTAAAAACCATAACATTCCGTGTTTCCGGCCTTCGATTTCTCGGCAGTCGATATAGTGAGTGTCGATGTTGAATTTTCGAAAGTCGAAAATTTTCGGGGCGTTACAGATTGGTTCAAAGATGTCATCTGTTTGTATTCGAGACTTCAGTGTATTTGAGTTATCATGCTGTATTTTATTTCTAACTCTGATGTTTATATAGTAGCTTCATGAACTACTATTTATCTATTCCGCTGCATTATATTACTCTGTGTCTGTGATTCTGTGATTGATTTATTTAATGTATATGCTGAGCTTTGCCAAATTTTAAATTAACTATCTAATATTTTGAGCAATTCAAGTCTGACATGTGTGGAATATTGTCGATTTGAATGGTCCAAAATATCAGATCGTTACAAATTGTGTAATGTATATGCAAGTATATGCTACTAACTATATGATGTAACTAATATAAAGTTAATCTAGTAAAATATAGACTAAGCACACCAGGATTTTTTGCTGGTTCGGATCTCCCATCCTAAGTCCAGTCCCAAAGCTCCCTTTCGGAATTCAACTACCAAACACCCTCACTTCGCCTGGAGGAATAGGCTACAATAGCTTGTTCTTGTCAGGTATGTGTTCTATAACATGGATATTGACTATTAGGTACAAATGCTTCCAATATATATCTGAAGAATATTGATTGAGGAGTTCCGAATATATGAAAGAGTGAAATACAAGTATATTATTGCTAGAGATCAAGAATATATCAGAGTATAAAAGTAAAGAGTGCAAGTAAGTAAGGTGAGATCTTCTCTTTGGTTCTTGATGTTATTTATAGTGGTAGAGAGATTCCTTAAGTAGTTGCATCCAGTAATAAGTGTTCTATGGTCTCTTCTAATGGTGATGAAGAGTTCAGCGATGAGAAGCGAAGATGTCTTTTCAAGTGCGGCAGTTGTTATTTGAATTTCAAAATCCAAGTTCAGTACCAAACGTCTGATATATGTTTCAAACGTCTGGTTCTATAATTTTTTTTATACAGTAGCCTTTTAGACGTCTAAGTACAGTAACTAGACGTCTGATCTTGTCTGTTTTGAATTCCAAAGGATTTCTTCAGACGTTTGTCTAGTGTCTTCAGATGTCTGAAACTTGTGCATGTTGCATATGTGCACCTGTGTAATCGCTTGAGCCTTGTTGTTGTCCCTTTAATGATGTTACTTTAACAATTATCTGTGAATAGAGATATATATGAATATTCGATTTCCATTGTATAGTTGTTGTCATCAAAATCGTAGATTTGATTTCCTAACATCTTTGTCGCTGACTATGCTACTAGTAATCCCATGATGTCTAACTATGTTCTACATGAACAACTTAGCCAAGACTGATGCCATTCTGGTTGACTTTGCCAGAATGAAATGGTCACTCTTGGTCAGCCTGTCCACAATAATCCATATGCTTTTATTTCCTCCCCTTGATCTTGGCAACCCGTTTATAAAATCCATTGATATTGAATCCCATTTCAAGACTAGAATATCTAGAGGCTGAAGTAACCCACTCAGCTTTTGATGTTCAACTTTCACTTGTTGACAGTTTACACATTGCCTAACTCACAAGCCGACATCCTCTTCATGCCTTCCCAATAGAAGCTCCTCTTCTTGTCTTGATACATCTTGGTTCCTCGAGGGTGAATCGTAAACTTTGAACAATGACATTCCTCTAGAACTTCTCTCCTTAAGCTCTCTATATCTGGAACACATAATCGTCCCTTCTTTCTCAGCCATCCTCTTTGGTCAAGGCTAAAATCCTTTAGGCCATTAATCTCTGATCCGACCTCAAGCCTTCTAATTATTTCAGCTAAAACTGGATCTTCTCTTTTCTTAGAAGCTATCCTCAATATCAACACTGGTTGAACTTCTACACAAGACAACACGGTAGTACCTCCACTAGAATTAGAAGTCGATTTTAACTGCACATCACAACTGGTTAAAGCTTCTAGATCCTACCATTCTGCCAACATCGCTAACACCACATTCTGATATTTTCTGTTGAGAGTATCTGCTACCTTATTTCCTTTCTAAGGAGTATACTCTATACCGAAATCATAAGCAATCAAAATCTCCTGCCATATCTGCTGCCTCATATTCAAATTTTTTTGAGAGAATAAATACCTTAATGACTTATGATCGGTATACAACTCAAATCTCTCTCCAAAAAGATAATGCCTTCAAATCTTCAAGGTAAAAATCACCACCGCCAGCTCTAAGTTATGAGTAGGATATCTAACTTTGTGTGGTCTAAACTGCCTAGATGCGTAAGCAATAACCTTGCCCCTCTGTATCAATACTGCTCCCAATCCAGTACCACATGCATCAGTTATACTAACAATCCATACCATCCAGAACTACTAACACTGGCGCATTGGTTAACAAATGCTTTAACTTAAGAAATGCTTCCTCACATTTGTCAGACCAAATAAACTTCACGTCATTCTTGGTCAACTTAGTCAAAGGCACTGCTATCCACGAGAAATCTTTGATGAACCGGTAATATCCAGCAAGTTCAAGAAAACTTCTGATCTTGGCCACCGTTTCTAGTCTCTTCCACTTGTTCACAGCTTCGATCTTGTCTGGATCGACTAACAATCCCTTCTCTAAAACCTCGTGACAAAGAAAGTTAACTTCTTTCTTGTGAAAATGACACTTGGAAAATTTCGCCTTCAGTTGATTCTGCCTCGGTGTCTCCAACACCACTCTAGGATGAATCTCATGCTCCCTTTCATCTTTAGAGAAACTAAAATTTCATCTATAAATACTAAAACGAACCTATCCAAGCACTCTCGGGAAACCCGATTCATCAAATCAACAAAGAAACCAGGCACATTTGTCAATCCAAATGGCATCACCAACCACTTGTACGAACCATACCTAGTCTGAAATTTCATCAAAGGAATGTTATCCTCTGCCACTCGCAACTGATGGAACTCCGTCGCCAAGTCCAATCGGGAAAACACTCTGGCTCTAATCAAACTGATCAAATAAGTCATCGATTCTCGACAAAGGATACTTATTCTTGATCATCCTCTCGTTTAACTTAGGATAGTCGATGCACATCCTTAATAACCCATCTGGTTTCTTTAGAAACACCATAGCTACTCCCTAAGGCAAACTGCATGATCAAATAAACTTCCTTTCCTTAAGATCCACTAACTGCACCTTCAATTCCTTCATTTTTGTCGGTGTCATTCTACTAGGTGATCTACTAAAAGGTCCAGCTCTCGGCACAAGGTCTATCTGAAACTCAACAGCTTGTTTCGAGGGTAATCCAGTGATCGGCTCAAATACATCTGTAGATTCTCTCGCTACACGAACCTGACTAACATTATCTCCAACCCCCATGGCACTTAACAGAGGACAAACATTCTTACTAGAATTATCCACTGAAAAGATGATTCGGTTATGACTATATGGGTGCCTCAATGATATTTTTCGATCCTGCAAAAATATCCTAGCCTCATACTTACCCAACCAATCCATACCCGAAATGATCCTGAAGTCTATGAAATCATAAACATACAAACTACATGCAAACATATGACCTAGCAAATAAAGTTCTAACTGGTCACATCTCATCCCAAGAGTTGCATACCGTCCTATTGGATTCGCAATCCTTAAGGAAGTAACAAGGTGTGTGGGTTCTATACATAACCTACCAACTAAATACTAAGATATAAATTAATGTGGTGCATTGGTATCAAAAAGTACCATAATTGGTACATTCTGAATCAAAAACATACCTTCCATCATGGTTTTCTGTTTCTCTACTGCAGTGGTCTAGAAGATGATGGTTCCGAAGCAAAGACCTTTCCTTTTCCTGCCTTGGCAGCTTCGGCGCACTTGTTCTTATAATGTTCTATCTGGTTGCAACTATAGCATTGCATATTCTGCTTCCCCACAACCAACCTTCCATCTACCGAATGACACTAATTTACATAATGATACTTCTTATCATTATCTGTAGCAAACTATATCTGCTTTCCCTATCTTAGCTGCTCCTTTCTAAGAACCCTTCTTCCTAAAAAACCTCCTCTTCTTCCCTTGAGGACCCTACGATTCAATTGGCTTCTCTCTAGCTGAAATAGAAAGCATTTCCTCATGGAGAATGGCCATCTCCGCCACCACATTAGAAGGATCTCGGATATAGGCCACAGTCATTCTGCCTAGCTCCGGTCTTAATCCTCTAATGAATCTTTCATTATCATCTATGTCAACCAAAGCATAACCATATCGAGATATCTCAGCAAACTTAGCATCATACTCAATCACTGACATATCTCCTTGGACAATATCCATAAACTACCTCATTGATGCCAATTTGGCAAACTCAAACAAGAACCTCTGCTTAAACCTACTCCTGAGATTAACCTATGTAAGCTCCTCTTCCGGAACTCCAGCTGTCACACTATTCCACCAATGAAGCGCTAACCCTTGCAACTGTCTAAAGGCTAGCCTTCTCTTCTCTTCATCCCCCAAGTCTAAATCAGTAAAGATCCTTTCACAGTTCAAAAGCCAGTTCTCAACTTCAACTGCATCTTCTGTTCTAACAAATGACTTCCTACCAAGACTAATGTGATCACGGCTTAGCTTAGCATAGTTATATCCAACTGAACTATTGGATTAGCTCCTCCAACATTACCAGCAGCTCTCACTTGCAAAAGATTAGCCAACAACTGATACACCATCCCTGCATCTACTGGAGGATTTCCAACACCTACATTGGCCTCGGCATTTTGGTTAGCATTAGCCTGTCGACCTTGGTTCCTCTGAGTATTGGGTCGAACATTTCCATTAGTAGTGATGCTTCCCCCACCAAGATTTCCTCTTCCATTTCCTGCCTCCATATTCTTTTTCTTATATATCTGCATAGGAGCCTTAGAAAGATACAGAAGAATGGTCTAAGAGAGAGGGGAATATGTACTAACATATATTATATCAAATACAAGTACATTAATATAATGTTAACGAAAACTATGATCATATTTTAAATTAATTGGATTATATTTGAAAAATCTTTTTGGTTTTACTTTTCTTTTAAAGTTTCATAAACCTATGCTCTGATACCAACTTGTAACATCCCTCTACCTGGTGGCCCAAAACTAACCGCTATGGATGTTGTAGTCATCCATAGTTATTAATTTTTGATGACCAAATACAACGGTACTAGATACATTGATACACAGATCCAAATATATAGAAAAATTTACAATTCAAAAACATATTTTCAAATTTCATTCAAAACCTTTTATGTTCATTACATAACCCCAAAACGTTAATCACGTTCAGCAAAATATAATTATTACAAATACGCCAAGGGCAACATATGAAAATGCCCCCTTAGTAGATCAGAGTATATAATAAGGCTAATAAATCTGCCTTTATAATAAATCACATAGCGGAAAGGAAAAACTCTAATAACTATCTGCCTCCTACATGCCTCTGGAAGCCTTATTCGTTTAAGAAGAAAACCAATAAACCTTAAATCTCAAACTACTTAAAATCAATGAATACCCGAGAGTGTAAGGGGAAAACAAAAACTTCGAGTCAGACGTAAAGCTTGGTATGAATAATAATCTAACGTCTCAATAATTTTTAGATATCTAGTGAGATCATGTCGCTTAGCAGAATAGGTTTTCCCCTCACTGGTATCCTAAAACTTTTATAAAACCATATTATGTACTCCTGCATCTACAATGGATAAAACATACATTTTCAAAATATTACGATGATATGCATACTTATGAACATTTAGGATTTCCCCATCCCCTATCAGATGTTAATTTTCCTCAAAGAGGGACTATCCATCCCATTTTCATTTTTCTTAAGTGGATATGGGCTATCCATCTCACATCTCATAGTTTTCCTAGGATGATTATAAACCCTTCATCAAACACATGGGGACTATCCATCCCCAACATGATGTTGACTATCCATCAACCATCCTATAATTTTTCCAGGATAACTATTAACACTTCTTCAATCATATGGAGACTATCCATCTCCAACTTGATGTTTACTATCCATCATACATCATATAGTTTTTCTAGGATAACTATGAACCCATCACTTGACCTTTTAATTCATGCTATCCACATGAATCTAATTATCTCATGTTATCCACATGATTAAACTGCTGCCATTATTATCCCAAATTTAGGTTATGTCCATTTATAATTTACATTAGTATCCCCAATAATTGTCAAAACATATAAGTGTTAATATCCCCAACTATTGTGTTGAACTCATTAAACCCACCCTGGTATCCCTAAGGTTAAACAACTTTTATTTTATATGGTAAAAAGAAAATAATTTTTCAACCCCTTCGAAAGTATCCCATTAGAAAGCTTTGCTTTTGACCCTTTCGAAAGCATAAACCATAAACTTTTAAACAATAGGTTCTAGCCTTTATAATACTTTAAACCCCCTTTCGAAACTTTTCGACTTAGTTGAAGTATTATTAAGTAAGAGTGGAAGCATAACTTCCAAACCATTTGTAAGTAAACCTTCCGAAAGCATTGGAAAGCAAACCTTTCGAAACCATTGGAACTCAAACCTTTCATAACCATTGGACTCAAACCTTTCAAAACTATTCAACTTTTTAAAACACAAACCTTTCAAAAGCTCACTAGGTTCAATTTAAAACATGTGGAAAATCTTCTTTTAAAAACCTTTTGACTTCATTGGAAGCTACCTTTCGACTTAGTCGAAAGCTCTGCTTCGAAAGCTTTGGGTTATACTTCAATTAGAAAAGAAAGGTAAAACATATAAGTCAAAGCTTAGATACCTTTCGAAAGCATAGAGAAGCGGCTAGTTTAAAAACAAGTAAATCTTTCGATTTTGGCGAAAGCAACGACTTCGAAAGGTTGAAAAAAGGCGGCAGTAACCTTTTGACTGTGTTGGAAGGTTCAAAACAAAACAATGATAAAGTAGCAGTAACCTTTCAACTGTGTCGAAAGGTTTAAATCCTTTATTTTAGATAATTGACCTGGTCGAAAGCAACCAAGTCGAAAGCTCTTATTCAAAAGCAATACAGTCGACTCTTTTGGTTTATAAAACAAACATACTCCAACAATTTTGGCAACCAACCTTTCGACTAAGTACCCTACGACCTTGTTCAATTCATTACGTACTAAGTAACTTAATACCATATGCATTAGTTCGACCATGTCGAAAGCTATAACCTTTCGACTGTGTCGAAAGGTCTAGGTCGGAAGGTTTGATGCCTAAAATAGCTGAAACATGTTAAAAGCATGATTTTCTTGTTTTTAACTTAAAGAATATAACTTTTTAAATAACCTGCTTTTATTTATCAAATTTTCTTTGGTTAACAATTATTTTTTAGAAAAATATTACCACTAAATTCAGAATTAAATAATAGTTTTATTTTATAAATGCCCATTCTCCTTAATTAAATATATAAAACATTTAAGTCTCATACCTTAAATAATTTTATATATTCATCAAATCACTCAAGAAAAATCTGGAAAAATCCCAGAAAATCTAATTTAATATTTTTGCCAACATATAAATTTTCAAACCTACCCAATAAATCATTTTCTTCACTAGAAAATTAATATAAAATTCATATTAATTCAGAAAATTGTAGAAATTGAAACCCCTTCAAAATCATGTTTTCTACGACATAAAAGTTTCGCATGGCATTTAAAAATCATTTCATCTCAGTTTTACCGTAAAACCATGTATATCTCCTTTTTAACAAAGTTGTTTAATCCATATAAATCATGTTTCCAGCATGTCATCATTCGATATATCATAAAAATAGTTTTACACTAAAATCCGAAACCATATGATCATAAAACTAAAATAGGGATGTAGAAATTATTATTCACCTTAGATTAGATAAGGAAATTAAAGTTTGATTGAGACTGATTTCTTCCAACTTGATCCTAAGATTTTACTTTGATTTTTCTCTTCTGTTCTTCCTAATGGTCGGCCTTGCTTTAATTTCATAGTTGTAAATTTTGGTTTAAGTAAAATGAACGTGTATGACTAAGATAGATAGTATAAGGGTGAGAAATATGGGAGGCTATTTACCCTAATACCCTTGTGTTCAATTACTTAACCATTTATATAAGTTCATTAGATTTTTAATAAACACGGACGTCTAATTCATTAATCAACCTCGGTCTTCTTATCTACATTATTCTATTTAATTTATTCTAATTAAATCTCCTGAATAATGTTAATAAAATTAGGGGTTTTACAATAGGATAGAAAAATAATAAGATGGAAGTTATCATTTTCTACTCCACTTTTCATTGTTTAAGGTTATAAAAGATGTTTTTGAAGCAAAAAAAGAATGATTACTTGGTATGATAATTAAGTATTTGAATATTTTGGATTAAAAATCCTATTTTTAAAAGAAGTAAGTCTTTAACATATGAAATCATTGATAAGGGAAATTTTTGAAAACCAAGCAATTTTTGAATATTATGAATTAAAATTCCAACATTTAAAGGAATAAGTTAATGTAAAACATTTGAGAAAAGAAATTATTTAGCTCCTTTTTGGAACTAAGCAATTTTGAATTCTTGATAAAGGTTTCTATGTTTATATTTTCAAAGATAAAGATTTAGGATTAGATACTTTATGATTATGAAATTTTAGCTTTATAAAAAATGGTGAGAACTAAACTAAATAAATTTTTATATGGAGTGGATAGGGACCACTACCTTGGTAAGAGAGGTTAAAGGTTTTAGGATATAAATAAAATAGGAATATTATATACAACCTGATCTGGAAATTTGGAATTGATCCAATATTTAATGGTAGAAAGTTGGTAAAGTTGCAAAGATATTCTAAATTTATATTTGGGATGTAAATTAGATTTTCCTAATTGACTTGGAATGTAAATTTTTATGATTTGATTTATCCAGAACATTTTAACAAATCATCTAGTTTTAAAATATGTGCAAAAGCGTGATGTTTGAATTAACAAAGGATGTACCAAAAAAGAAAATAGATGTGTAAGATATGGATATTTTTTTGGTAGCTTACGCTATCTATTTCAACAAAGGAAAAGAAATATTTATTTTGTAATTTTCAACAAAGCAAAAAAAGTTCACTTGTGGTTAATTTATGGAAAATTAGAACAATATCCTTTTTAGAAGGATAGCTCTGATAAATTGAAATGTAAATAAATTCCTTGTTTAAAAATTAATAGCTACACACACACACAAGCATGCTTAACAACTAAAAATAATATATATAAATAGCGTAATTTACGACTATATACATATTAGTTAGTAATTAACGGATTAGGATTTATGGACATTAATACTAATAGGTAATAAATTTATAGTTAGTGAGAGATAAAAATAATTAATGGGGACTGATTTGGAAATTCATTATGAAATTTAAGTTGGAATTGAACTAGCATAATAGATGGATTTTGAAATTAGTAAAAAAAAATTAAAAAAGATTAAATGAGGACTGATTAGAGATGCTCCAATTTGACGTTAATGACCAATTATTACGAGTATCTTAACTAAAGCAATGGATGACCGACATTTATTAGAAACCAAGAAGGAGAACTAAGGAAGGTGGGTGATAATGAAATGATATACTATAAATGTCCATCTTAATTTAGTAACGATTGTTAGGATCACAACATTATTTGCACCAGTCAGTGATAAACAACCGCTTTCAACAAATGTTTTTTAGAGTTTTTAGGTTGTAATCGCTAGTTGTCTCCTGAAGATTATTGGAAAAGCATATGATATGGTATGCGATATGTTCCTATTTTATCAATGTGTTGATTTTATGGAGGGGGTTAGATCGTTAGATAAATATATACATATTGGGAAACAATATAAAAAGAAAATCTCAGAGGGACACTTAACTAGCGATAAACTATAGATAAGGCTAGAAATTAATAAGGAAATGACGTTAGCAACAAGAAATAAAGAGTGATTCATTCCCAAAAAATTGAGGATTTTGGAAAAAAATAAACTTTTAGCTTGCGGAGTGTTACCATTCACCTAAAAGAAATAAGATATATATGGATATAAAGAGAATTTTCTATTGGTCAAGGATAAAGATAGAGTGGCTGAATTTGTTTCCAGATGTTTGACGTGTCAAAAAGAAAAAGATAGAACAAGGGAAACCTGGAGGATTGTTATTGCATTGGTGGTACGGACTAAGGAATGATAACATATATCGGTGGATTTTACAAATGTGTTTCCTAGGAGCCAAAGAGGAAATGAAGCAATTTGGATCATAGTTTAGAAATATTAAACAAAATAACTTTTTTTTCCCGTTAAGGGAAAATGGTTCGCAGTGTCTCTAGCACGGATTTATATCAAGAAGGTAGTTTGACTTCATAGGATTCGAGTTAGCATAGTTAGTGATAGGACCCTTATTTACTAGTGAATTTTGGAGGAGTTTATAGCAGCTTTAGGAAGTTTGTTGAATCTTAGCACTGCCTACATTCCGCAGACCGACCGACAAACCAAAAGAGCGAATAGGATCTTGAAGGATTTACTGAAAGCTTGCATCATGGACTTTGGAGGACACAGGTAGCAGCATGTACCATTAGTCGAGTTCGTGGATAGTAATAGTTACCGATCGACGACTGGTATGGCACTCTATGAAGCGCTTTATGGGAGGCCAAGAAAATCGCCTTATTGTTGGTGGGAAACCGTTGCTAATATTCTACTCATACTAGATTCAATTCGCAAAACATCATAAAGGTAGAGTTGATTAGGCAACATATGAAGGCAGTGTAAGACCGCTAGAAATCCTTCGTGGATAAGAGAGAGAAAAAAGTTGGTTTCGAGATTGGAGACATGATGCTTGTCAAAGTCTCCCCTCTTATGAAGTCATGAGATTTGAAAATCGGGAAAGTTGGCACCATGGTTTGTTTGGCCTTTTAAAGTTTTGGAAAAGAATATAAGGACTTGCTTATCATGTGGTGCTACCTGATAAGTTGGCAGAAGTGCATGATGTTTTTCACATTTCGCACTTAAGGAAATGCTTTCATAGCACAACTACTGTTGTAGAGCTTGATCAATTAGGAGATATTAAGATGGAGCCGCTAGCATCCCATGCCATTGCATGAATTATGGAGCACAGAACTAGGAAGATCTGCAACAAAGAAATTAGGCTGGTTCGAGTACAATGGGGGGAAAACTCGACGGAAAGCATGAGGACTTCTCACCTAAGCTTTTCACTAGATAACTTTTCTCTCCAAAATTAGGTTTTGGTTACATCGTAGTTGCTAGATTATATGGCATAATATGGTTTCTACACTTTTACTATTATCTTGCACTTATATAAACATTTTTGCATGTTTATGATGTTTGCATACATGCCTATTGTCATGACACTTGCATTCGTGCTAGGGTTGATATGTCGGTACAAATTATCACATTATATTTTCGGTTGAGTAGATGGTTGTTTAGATAACTTCGGAACATGGATGTTTAATGCACGTTACGCTATTTGCCTCTTGAAAAGATTTCAGAGATCCTTTTGAGGGGGGAGAATGTAACACCCCTAAAAAATTAATAAGAAATAAATAAAACAGGTAAATTAATTATATAAGATAAGCCTAAAAATGGAAATTTTTAAAAGTCAGAATTTGAGCATGGAGTTATGTCGTTGCGTTCGTGGTGAAATTATGATCAATTTCCATATATAATGTTATGAAAATAGAGCCTAAACGAATAAGTAATGGATGTTTGAAGTTCTTGGATTTAAAATAATTGAAATAGAATTCATATTCAAACAAGTAAATGATTCTCAAATCTGAAGTTTGAAAAGTAACAACAGATAGAATGGGGTTTAAGTAAATGTTCATGTTAATTGGCCAATTAAGGAATTAAATTAAATGGAAAACAAAATATTAAAAACATTCCCAAATAGCTTCACCGGTCGACCGCCTACGTTGTGTCGGTCAATCGGTAAATGTTGTTGGCGGCTAGGGTATCAACATTTGAACATATCAAATTTTATTATTTTAAACCGACTTAAATTCGATGGTTCTGGTGCCTTCTAACCACTATAATAAGAGCCTAGCCACCTTACTTATATTCACAAATTATTTTAGGAACCAAGCAAAGCTCTGTCGGCCTCTCTCTTTAAAAATTCAGAAAAATCCTTTAGGGTTTCAGGTAACAAATTCTAGATGTTTATTATTTTATTTCTAATTCTATTCTTCTCCAATCCCTAAATTTCTAAATCTTATTTATATACAAATCCCTTGTTGTATATATCTAAAAGTAGAGAACTGAAAGAGACTATAGTAGGTGTGACAAATCCAAAAAGTGGAAGAGCTAAGGATGTGTTCTGAGTGGAAATCTTAGTTTTTCTGTTTTAGTAATTGAATAATGTAGTTTGGATTTAATGTATGCCTTAGGGAATTTTGGTTTATGAAAACATCACATTAAAACCCCCAAAATTCATCCAAAGTGAAATATCAATTTTTAGGTTGGAATCTCAATTATGTTGTATTAAAATAATGAAATTTGTGTATATTTTGCAATTTCAATGTTTTACCTTCTATTTCACTTCTTATCTTTCTTTTGGATCTAATTAAGTGTTTTGATTAGGAAACGTTGTGTAAGTTATGAATCCTTATTCGTAATTTGCAATGCTTATTTCCACCATTTGACTAGAAGTTCTCTTTGTCTAATTTCATGTAAAAGAAGTTGAATAAAGCGTAAAACTATTTAAATTGTAAGTTTCCAATATTGATTTATTCTATTGTTTAAGTATAAAATAAATTGTGTTTGGATTCTATTTTATACAAATATGTTGATTGAATTATGGATATTGGATTTATGATGTATTTGTTAATATGGAAATAGAAATTGTATAACTTTCGAAGATTTGACATTTAAACGCTAGTTTATGGGTAATCTCCACGCGCTTAGAAATTTACTAGGAGCATATTTATATATATTAGCATAAATAACGTATAATTATAACATATAATAACATAGTTAATGGGTTATTAATTATATTTAAACCTCCCTTAGGGGAGTAATAAATTGTTGAGGCGAAATAAGAAGTTTTCTTGTAAGGCCTTAATAATGGATACGGTGAGATGTGTGATAACATGTTTAGAGAATGTTGTAAATTATGACCAATTTATAAGGATACGAGGTTAGTCAAAAGCACACAGAAGTCTGGCTGGCTGATCTGGCTACCAATAGTGTGATTTTGGGGCTGATATGAGACATTATATAATAAGTAACTATGGATGACGCGAGGCTAGTCCCAAATTCTGTAGGGTATATTTGTCCAGCTAATTTAGCTACAAGTACCTATGAATAATCGAACTAATGTGCGATGTCATCGTGGGGTATTCGCCATAATATGAAGAACCTGCTTCGGGGATTAAAGGTATTAAGTGGCTATGTGAGGGCCTGCCTCTTCCCTATGTAGGAAGTAGTAAATGGTCGGGGTTAAGGTTAAGGATTAGGCACGGTAGTGGATATCTTGAAAAAGGTCGGCTTCAATATGAAGTATTATGTGACCAAAATGATTGCGTACAATGTCAGCTGGATAAGTATCATAGAGGAGCCTGCCTTGGGATAGGTATTAAATGACGGGGACTTGCCTTAAATAAGGTATTGAACGGCCATAGTCTACCAAATTCTCATTAAAAAAGGTATTAAATGGCTTGGGTACTATCTCTTACATTGATAGGACATTATTGACGATCGATATGAGTTATTGGGTTATAAGAGTAACAGTTAGGGAGTTAGAATTGGGAAAGCCTTGGAGCTTAAAGTTGAAAAGACTTAAAATAAAGCTAATATATGAAAGACATACTCATATTTGAATTATACTGATGATGTACAATTATAGATTTATAATAAGGCTTAATATTTTTATTCACCTGATATATGTTATTATATTGCATCCTTCCGATATGAGTTCTGAATGTGTAGATAAATAGCTCTATATTGTTTTTTTATACCAACCAACAGCCATTTTTGGAATGGTTTTAATTTTCGATGGTCCGTGGAACGAAATTCAGGTCCGTTTCTAAGCGGGTTGTTATAGCTTTCGAGATTATTCCGTCTTGTGTTCCTTCTTGCCTCATGTACCTGTTACTTTGGCGATTTAATCCACTAAGTTCTGAGTTCCATCCTTAGCCTTATTATGCATAGGAGAAGGTTGAACCATTGTTGTCGAAGTTATAGTTTTTGAATAAGTCAAAATTTGATGGAACTTAAACCAAAAGCTTTGTATTGTCGAGCAGAACACTCTAGTGCCTTAGGAAGTTTGATTTGGGTGTAGCTCTCTAAGGTGGGGCCCAAGTTAGTTAGACGAATGACAGATTTTCTCACCCTCTGCAGCTTGGATCGAGATGCAATTTCGACCTAGGTTTCTGTCTTAGCCTCGGGCATGTATTCCAACTAATTTGGGTATATTCCGATGTTGTCCCAAATTTTCTCCTAACACTTTACAACTGTAAAGTATGCTTTATGGATATAAAGCGTGCGTTGTTCAAGATCCCAACATAGCGGAGGAATGATACAATTGTGACAAAGTTCTATAGTGCTTTGGTGCAACAATTCAGCAAACCTATAAATCAAGAGGTCTGTCCAACTCATAGGTGTCAAAAACATCCATCCTTACCTAGTCATTAGTCATTTCTCCCATAAATGTGGGTTTCACATACTCGAGTGGTAAGATATTATCATTCCCGAGGTATTCCTATCAAATATTATCCATAATTTGTACGTAAAAGTAATTAAAGACTTTGCTTCATAGCCCTCATGATCCGTGAGAGTACTCAGTCTCTAGAATATCACACATCATATCAAGATGAAGCTGACCCTGCCTCCAAGGCTTCTTTGGAAGATGTAACGACCCACTATTTTGTACCATTCAAATTCGACAATAAATTAAAACTTGTCAAACTTGAATAGTCCAAAACAATAGATTGTAAATAAATTTGGAGCAAATGAAATCAAAACACAGAATCACAGACACAGAAAATCAGAATACTCACAGCGGAATTTAAAAATAACTTAGTGGTTCATGAAGCCACTATCAATAGTCTCAAAATAAGTATAAAGTACATAGTCTTAAACCAAATATAGTTTGAAATCTCCACAGAAAATCTCAATATTAAATTGTGTTGATACAAGTGCTAAAATAAGAACTGAACAGAAACTTGGCAGCAGCTTGAAAAGGGATAATCTTCAGAAGTCCTAGCTCCGGAGAAAGTGGTTCGAACTGAAACTCAGGATGACCCGAGCGTAAAATAAAACATAAACACTCGAGTCAGGACATGCATACTTATACAGTGTAAGTTAATTCAAGTGAATTGTAATATAAAGGCAAGTAACTTAAAGGATGCTTGGGATCGCCCATCCTCTAAGGATCCATTAAACTATTTACTATATAGTAATACTTCGCTATTATAATAGTGTCTATTAGTAAAATAAACTTACTTTAAAATAGTGTTAAGGAGTGACCCAATATTCCCCTTAGCACATAATATATTCCCATAGTCTATACAGTACCGTAATCTCCCACGTACTAGGCGTCGTCAGAGGGCACTCCATAGGTATGGTACAAAACCAAAATCGTATAAGGCTTGCTAGGGTAGGTGACACGACACAACTAGCAATGCCAGGGTAGATATACCTATTACGCTTCTGGACCGGTGGTAGCGCGTAGCTGCTACTACCGCCCACCTCGAACAACACTCCCAATTAAAGGTGCGCACCAAACAATCACAAAAGTAATAGAATGGCATACGAAGAAGTGCGTCCGATAAGAGGTGCTACCTCCTTAGCCCGTCAATCGCTCATGTTTTAGCCACCTTATGCCAACTCACGAGAGTCGGGTCCACGTACATACCTCAAAGAATCGTCACCGCCATCCTACTTCATTCTGGAATCTCCACCGCGTATACAGTTGTCAAAGTGGTTTTCGGTATCGATAGAGAGTATGCCCACATCCGATCCCGGTCTCTTTAACAACCAACGTTATTATTTCCCGTGGTTATAAAATCCAAAATAGTTTTATATTTCAATCAAAATACTACATTTAAAACTATTAAAAGGTGAAGTTATAATTCTTACAAAACCCCATATAAATCCCAAAGGTTTAGCCTTAGTTAATTTGTATTAACTACAGCACTTGCGCAGTGCGGTAATATCCTTTACAACAGATTTGATTAAAATTAAATTTTTAGACTCCAATATAATTTCAACAATAATTAACCTTATAAGCCAATTTAGCTTATATAATCATAATTTCCACCTTTGAATAGTTATTTAAATTACTCAATAATTTATGATTATTATAAAGTAATTTTTTTAAAATATATATCTAACTTCTCTATACTTTATTTATTGAAATCAAGTGTAAAATTATCTATAAATTTTACTTAATAATTAAGTTCAATTACCACTTCAAAAATAAAACTTAATTTCTAATCAATTCCTTAATTTACCTTTTCTAAACCCCTTTACATTTCTAAATTTGGTTATATTTCAACTTCCATTTTTAAAGTATTCACTTTATTTAACTATTTAATTCATAGACAACTTTACCCTTTATTTATTTACTTATATTCAAATTTATGCCAAAACATCATAACTTATTTCTTAACTTGAATTCCATTTTATTTTACAAATCAAAATTTACAAAATAATTTATACTTAAAATTCTAAACATTTATTTATTTACATTTTAACTTGTATAATATCACTATACTTATAAGAATCATTTTTAATCCCATTTTTAAACAAAATATTATAACATTCTAATTTAAAAATATTTAATATTTCCAGAAAATATATATATATATAACCATGGGTCTGTATAATATTTTCTAACCTAGGTCAAGTGGTACGGATAATATATCATTTCAATCCGTAATTTACAAAAAAACCCGGGTTCTATCATTTCAAACCCGCAATCCCAAGTTAAATAATAAATAAATAATAAATAAATAAATGTCGTTCAGGCCTATCATTTCAGCCCGTAACGATTCTATTCTACAGGGAACTGGCAGTGTGATAAACAGTAAATAAATAAATAGTGTAACAACATAAATAAACAGTATATAATATAACTAATGATATGTAGGTTTAATAACAGGATTTTTAACATCATTAATTTTTATCACGGTCAAATGAAATAAAATCATTCTACAATTACACTTGTTATTAATTTACAGTTATATTAGTATGTTTGTCAGGTGAGAATACTCACATTTACGAAGCTGAAGATTTTGATTCAAAACTACGGTAACCTCACCGGAAACAGCGTACAGCAGGCACGATCAAATATTGGAAGATGAGGCAAACTGATTTCGATCTTGAAACAAGAAAACTAACTAAACTAAGTACGCGAATTTAATTATGGACAAAGCAAAATTTTTAAATAAAACAAAATTGGAACGGGTTTTGAAAAAAAAGGTTAATCGACCAAATTTGCTCGACTACTTCACCACCTAACTTGACTCATCATAATCAAGGCTTTGCTTATGCGTTTCTCTGAAACATGTAATCACTAAAACAGTGATATATTTTCATATAGGCTGTACAAAACAAAGGTGGTGAACTTTGGTTTCCAGAGTTTAGACAACTCACCACTGGGTTCGGCAACTCATCACTAGGCTCGGCCCAGACATTGTTTTATTTACTAATTTCTCTCCTCCTTTTTTTCTCTCTTTTTTTTCCAACGTATTTTAAAACTCATGTATGCACGCACGGTAGGAAAAAATTTTAGGCAAAACTGGGACCAAAAGTGGTGCAATATATATACCCAAACTTTAATCATACAGGTGGCATGGTCTGAACATTTTCATGCATGCGTTTCTTCTGCCCTTTTTCTTTCGTATTTTTTTTAAATGCAGAGGTGGAGGATGTAAATTTTTTCAAGGGTTTGGCACGGTGGCCATCCTATCGGGGTGCGGTAGTGGTGGTAGAGGCTGCGCTTGATGGTGGAGGAGGGTATGGTCCGGTCATGAAGGAGGAGGAGTAGATGAGTCGTGCAAAGGAGGTGGAGAGTCGAGCATATGGATTTTCATAGCGAACATATAAAGAAGACAAAGAAAAAAATGAAGAAAGGAAGATAAAATATAGGGCGGCCATACCTAAATGAAGCTCACGCAAGAAGATGAACAATGAACAGATGCAGTGAAATTTTTTTGAACGCGAATTGGAATATATAGGAGTTGAAATGTATAAAATGCAGTTGACGTGGAAGGTGATATTTCGCGTGGGTTTGAAATTGAAACCGAAATAATTGCGTGATTGGAATATATACATAGGGTAGCTTGCGTGAATCAAGGAGGTAAAAGCGTTAAGAAATGTTAAGCCAAAAATTATTGCAATGGTAACTGTGACCACGTATTCAAAAGAACGTGCATTGATTAATAAAGGAATGGCAAGAAAGATTGGAGCAATATTTGCAGTGGGCATTAATTTTAAATCAGTGGAGATTGCGTGAATTAAGGGGAAAGAAACAGCAAGCAAAATATGTTTACATGGTAAGGAGCATGAAATTTCGAACGTTTAAGGAAAAGATATTTTGTTTGAACGGGTTTTATTATTAAAAGTGAGGTGGCATTGATAACGGCAAGAAAGATGGAAACCAATATTTGCTTGAAACGTCTACGGATTTAATTCTTATTTATAGCTAAGATAATAATTTAAAGAATGCACACTATAGACGCATTTATCAAATCAAACATACACCCAAAATATAACGAAAATAACGTATTTAAATTTATACGTTTTCTTGTTTACGTTACTTATATACGTTTAAAGATATTTTATTAAATACGTACTATTTATACCACCAATTTCATCAAAACGGGTTTAAACGTACACATTAGAACGTTCATTTTATAAACCTTATCTACACTATAAATTTTAAAATTTTGTTACTAAATTAAAACATGATTTGCTTACATCCTTTTGATTCATTTACGATTTACTAAGAACTGATGTTTGTAAGTAAAATATTAATTACTTAGTTTTAAAAGGTAAAATTCCATTTTAAAAGAACAAAATGTGAAGAAAAAATGTTGTTCCGAATATATTTAGCTAAAGAATTGAAAATTTGAATTCAAAGATTTAAAATTTCAATAAACGTTAAACTTAACCAAATAAGAATCATAGAATTTTCTTATATTAATAAAATCTTGGGTGATTATTGATAGTTAAATTTTAAAATTCAACTTTTTGTAAAATAAAGTCTCAAAATTTATAAGTAAAAGAATAAAATATTCGTTAAAATCTTTGGGCTGTTACACTCTCCCCCATTCAGAACTTTTCGTCCTTGAAAAGAAACAAAGGAAGATAAGATAATAGAGCAAAGTACCTGAAACAAATAATTCCGGATTCGAAGCACGAATGTTCTCCTCCGTCTCCCAGGTGCAATCCCGTTCATCAGTGCTCCACTGCACTTTAACCAGGCGGACAAATTTTCTTCTTAGCAGTTTCGTATCTCGATCGACGATACGAAGTGGCTTCCTCTCAATAGTCAGATTAGGCTCGATATCCAAACTATCAAGAGCAGAAGGCTGGATAATAAGAGATGGATCATGTAAACAGCGTCGAAGGTGCGATACCTGGAATACATTGTGTACTCCAGCGAATTTCTCGGGCAAATCTAGTCGATAAGCAAGAGACCCAATCCTTTCCAAGATGCAGAATGGACCGATGGACCTAGGAGCCAGTTTCCTTCTACGCCCAAACCGAACCACATTTCTTAAAGGAGAAACCTTAAAAAAACCTAAATCACCGACTGCAAACTCCAAACTCCTTCTACGACGATCAGCGTACTTCTTCTGCCTATCCTGAGCAATCCTTAACCTTCTCTTAATCTCCTCGACTTTTTCTGAAGCTTCCAAAATCATCTCAGGACCGAGAACTAAGCGATTACCGGATTCAATCCAGAAGGATGGAGATCTACAGGGTCGCCCATACAGAGCAGCAAATGGAGACATCTTAAGACTAGCCTAAAAAAGATAGAATGAGATAGATAGGGAATTTAGATAAGATAAGATAGAGGATTGGAATTTATACCTGATAACTATTGTTATAGGTGAATTCCACAAGATGGAGATGATCTTCCCAAGATCCTCCATAATCCAAAATACAAGCACGGAGAAGATCCTCTAGAATCTGATTCACCCTTTTCGTTTGACCGTCAGTCTGTGGGTGGTAAGCAGTGCTCAGATTCAGACGAGTACCCAAGGATTCTTGGAAAGCTTTCCAAAATTGACTAGTGAAGATAGGGTCTCGATCACAAATAATGCTAAGGGAAACGCCATGGAGGCGAATGATCTCCCTCATATAAATCTCAGATAATCTCGAAGCCGTACGGGTATACTTGACCGGAATAAAATGAGCGGACTTAGTCAATCTATCCACAATAACCCAGATGCTCTCATTTCCCTTTCTAGATCTCGGTTAACCATCGATGAAATCCATAAAAACTTGCTCCCACTTCCAATTGGGAATCTCCAGAGGCTGCAACAAACCCGGTGTCTTTTGATTATCCGCCTTGACTTGCTGACAAGTCACACACCTACTAACAAAGATAGAGACATCGCGCTTCATACCCCTCCACCAATAGAACTTCTTCAAATCCTGTTACATCTTTGCTACCCTAGGATGAATGGAAAGTCTGGATTGATGATGTTCCCGAAGTAACTCCTGCCTCAAGCCATCAACATTCGGGACACAAATCCTATTATTAATCCTCAAAATCCCTTCATCATCAATCTGAGCTCCACTACCATCAGAATTTCTACCGCCTCTGCTACGAACATTCTCCTTAATACTTCTAAGCATCACATCCTCATCCTGCTTAGCCTTGATACGATCCAAAAGAGGAGAAGAAACAATAAGCTGACACAACAAGGACTTCTTTCTACTCAATGCGTCCGCCACAACATTAGCTTTCCCAGGGGTATAGTTTATGTCAAGATCGTAGGAAGCAAGAAACTCGAGCCACCGAACTTGTCTCTGATTCAAATCCCTCTGGGTGAAGATATATTTCAAAGACTAATGATCGGTGAAAAGGTCAAACTTTTCCCCCAAGAGATGATGTCTCCAAAGCTTCAACGCAAAGACAACAGCCATCAATTCTAAACCGTGAGCAGCGTAATTTTCCTCATGGTTCTTCAACTTACGACTAGCATAGGAAATCACCTTCCCATCTTGCATCAATACCGCTCCCAAACCCTCGCGACAAGCATCGGTGTATACCGTCAACCTCTCATTTCCATTCGAAACGGTAAGCACTGGTGCGGAAGTAAGCTTATTCTTTAACTCTTGGAATGCCGCTTTACAATTATCGCTCCAAACAAACTTAGCATTCTTCCGAGTTAGAGCAGTGACGGGTGCAGAGATCCGAGCGAAGTTCTCAATGAATCTCCGGTAGAAACCGGCAAGGCCCATAAAACTGCGAATATCGATCGGAGTCTTACGTTCTTCCCAATCTCTGATCGCAACGATCTTGACTGGATCAACAGAAACTCCTTCACTAGAGACAATATGTCCGAGAAATCAGACTTCCTCCTCCCAGAAATGACATTTAGAGAATTTAGCTTTTAACTGGTGACTCCTAAGGGTTCCCAACACAAAGCTCAAGTAAGATTTATGCTCTTCCTCGGTCTTAGAGAACACCGGGATATCATCAATAAAGACTAGAACAAATTTATTGAGCACATCGTGAAAGACATGATTCATCAAGTCGACAAAGAAGGCAGGAGCGTTAGTCAACCCAAAAGGCATAACTAGCCATTCAAAGAAACCGTTCTCAGTATGGAAAGCAGTTTTAGGAATGCTCTCCTCAACAACTCTGAGTTGGTGAAAACCAGTCGCCAGATCAAGCTGAGAGAAAACAGTAGCTCCATAGAGCTGATCAAACATATCATTTATGCGAGGCATTGGATATCTGTTCTTCATAGTAAGCTTGTTCAGCTCCCTATAATCAACACACCTCCGGAGTGAACCATCCGACTTGGTAACGAAAACTAAGGCTGCTCCCCATTCTGAGAAGCTAGGTCAGATCAAACCTTTAGAGGACAAGTCTCCAATTTGTTTACTTAATTCGATCTTCTCCCAGGGTGCCATTCTTTTGGGTGGAAGAACTACGGGTCGTGCTCCAGGAATAAGGTTGATCCGGAAATCAATTTCTCTCTTCGGAGGTAGGGAAATGACTTCTCCAAATACGTCGGAAAATAGTCTAACCACAGGAGTGGACTCAATATCACCAGGGAAAGTATCCAGAGAGTAAATGAAGCTACCAGCGAAATCCTGGGGCAAACTACACTGGATCTTTAAGGAATTTCCAAAATCATCCTTAAGGGAAACAATTCGAGCACTACACGAGATATGAGCATCATGACTATCTAACCAATCACCCCCAAGCAGTAGATCGAAAGCGTCAAACCCCAAAACATAGAAGTCACCGGTGAACCAATAGCTATCATGGAAGATTTCCACATTCCTACAAACCTTACTAAGGTTCGCAGGACCACCGATAGGGTTTGAAACACATAGAGGCACAGAGGAAAACTCGGGAGAAAGAAGATTATCAAATTTATTAGAGAGGTCTACTGAGATAAAACTATGGGAAGCTCCGGTATCAAAGAGAACCCGTATAGGAAAATAATACAAGGTAAAAGAACCCTGGAGTGTACCTTGAGAATCGCTAGGAGCGAGAGCAGGCGCAGGTGCAGGCTGTGGAGCTGGAGAGGATGCAGAAGTGACAGCGAAAATCCCTAATGCCTTGCCCTTCTTTTGTGTAGGACAGTCTCTCTTGAAATGTCCCGACTGAAGGCAAATGTGGCAAAGGTCTCGCCTAGTCGACTGAGTGAGAGGTGGAATCGCAACACCCAAGGTAGGACAACCATTAGCATAGTGTCCTTTCTGATCGCATCGGTAGCAAGTAATGGTAGATAGATCCACAGGTTGCCTCTGGGATGACGAAGACGATCCCAACCCTGGAGTCCTATTCTTATTCTTCGGTCGATGCTGAAAATGGGGCTTCCTCTTCTTGGAACTTCCAGTATACTGAGATGGGGCAGGCTGGGTAGTTGGAGGAGCCCTGGAGGTAGGATTCTCATACTGGATAGCCATGTCCATCAGAGCTGTCAACGTACCATGAACGTGGGTAATGAGGCGATCGTAATACTCGGGGCGTGCACCGGCGATAAATTTCTCGTTCTTCTTCAACGGGATGTTTATCAAATTAAGGCCATATTGCGATAGATCATTAAACTTTCTCTCATACTCAGTAAAGGACATATCGCCCTGCTTCAAATCCATAAAGTCTCGATATAGCTGAGACTTACCCGCTTCAGGCATCCATTTCGCGAGGAAAGCATCGCTAAAGCACGATAAGAGATATAAGATAGATTTCAAAAGGGAGGAAACTGAACCACACTTGGTAAACCGAAAAAAAAAGATACCTAAATTGTTCCCAACTAATGTCAGTCTCAGCAGTGTGAGTTGTAATGGACAGCCACCAATCCAAAGCTGCTCCCTTTAATTGCCAAGCTGCTAATTGTCGTTGCTGGGCATTAGTGATTTCGAGACCGGAGAAGATTCTCTCCAAGTCTCTCAGCCACTGTTGAGCTTCTATGATACTTTCAGACCCTGTGAACTTGGTGCCACCAAGCTCGTTATATTCTTTGCAAAGCTTAGAGAACCTAATTGGGGCAGCGGGTGTAGGAGCCGGGTGAGCACCTCGTCCCCTTCCTCTGGTATTTCCTCGATTCATCCTGAGAAATCAAGAATGAATTTAAGGACAGAGGAAAAATAGAGTCAAATATATATTAGATAGGATAAGTTTAACTAAAACAGGCATTTCACAAAAGACCCAACTATAAGATGGAGAAAGGGAAAGAAGTAGTTGGAAAATTTTATTTCAAAACAAGAAAGTTTTTATATCAAAATACATCTTCGAAATTCTTTTTGAAAATCATTTTATATTTTAAAAGTACGTTCTCTCAAAAGGAAAGGATTCTAGATTTGACTTCACTCATTCTAGTGTATTTCTACCATATCTCTAATGAGTTTTGCTCCTCAGGCTATGGTTAAACCAAAGCTCTGATACCAACTGTAACGACCCACTATTTTGTACCATTCAAATTCGACAATAAATTAAAACTTGTCAAACTTGAATAGTCCAAAACAATAGATTGTAAATAAATTTGGAGCAAATGAAATCAAAACACAGAATCACAGACACAAAAAATCAGAACACTCGCAGCGGAATTTAAAAATAACTTAGTGGTTCATGAAGCCACTATCAATAGTCTCAAAATAAGTATAAAGTACATAGTCTTAAACCAAATATAGTTTGAAATCTCCAAAGAAAATCTCAATATTAAATTGTCTTGATACAAGGGCTAAAATAAGAACTGAACAGAAACTTGGCAGCAGCTTGAAAAGGGATAATCTTCAGAAGTCCTAGCTCCGGAGAAAGAGGTCCGAACTGAAACTCAGACTGACCCGAGCGTAAAATAAAACATAAGCACTCGAGTCAGGACATACATACTTATACAGTGTAAGTTAATTCAAGTGAATTGTAATATAAAGGCAAGTAACTTAAAGGATGCTTGGGACCGCCCATCCTCTAAGGATCTGCTAAACTATTTACTATATAGTAATACTTCGCTATTATAATAGTGTCTATTAGTAAAATAAACTTACTTTAAAATAGCGTTAAGGTGTGACCCAATATTCTCCTTAACACATAATATATTCCCATAGTCTATACAGTACCGTAATCTCCCACGTACTAGGCGTCGTCAGAGGGCACTCCATATGTATGATACAAAACCAAAATCGTATAAGGCTCGTTAGGGTAGGTGACACGGCACAACTAGGCAATGCCAGGGTAGATATACCTATTACGCTTCCGGACCGGTGGTAGCGCGTAGCTGCTATTACCGCCTACCTCGAACAACACTCCCGATCAAAGGTGCGCACCAAACAATCACAAAAGTAATATAATGGCATATGAAGAAGTGCGTCCGATAAGAGGTGCTACCTCCTTAGCCCGTCAATCGCTCCTTAACTTACCTTTTCTAAACCCATTTACATTTCTAAATTTGGTTATATTTCAACTTTCATTTTTAAAGTATTCGCTTTATTTAACTATTTAATTCATAGACAACTTTACCCTTTATTTATTTACTTATATTCAAATTTATGCCAAAACATCATAATTTATTTCTTAACTTGAATTCCATTTTATTTTACAAATCAAAATTTACAAAATAATTTATACTTGAAATTCTGAACATTTATTCATTTACATTTTAACTTGTATAATATCACTATACTTATGAGAATCATTTTTAATCCCGTTTTTAAACAAAATATTATAACATTCTAATTTAAAAATATTTAATATTTCCAGAAAATATATATATATAAAACCACGGGTCTGTATAATATTTTCTAACCTAGGTCAAGTGATACGGATAATATATCATTTCAATCCGTAATTTACAAAAAAATCCGGGTTCTATCATTTCAAACCCGCAATCCCAAGTTAAATAATAAATAAATAAATAAATGTCGTTCAGGCCTATCATTTCAGCCCGTAACGATTCTATTCTACAGGGAACTGGCAGTGTGATAAACAGTAAATAAATAAATAATGTAACATCATAAATAAAAAGTATATAATATAACAGATGATGTGTAGGTTTAATAACAGATTTTTAACATCATCAATTTTTATCACAGTCAAATGAAATAAAATCATTCTACAATTACACTTGTTATTAATTTACAGTTATATAAGTACATTTGTCATGTGAGAATACTCACATTTACGAAGCTGAAGATTTTGATTCAAAACTACGGTAACCTCACCGGAAACAGCGTACAGCAGGCACGATCAAATATTGGAAGATGAGGCAAACTGACTTCGATCTTGAAAAAAGAAAAATAACTAAACTAAGTACGCGAATTTAATTATGGACAAAGCAAAAATTTTAAATAAAATAAAATTGGAACTAGTTTTAAAATAAAAGGTTAATCGACCAAATTTGCTCGAGTACTTCACCACCAACCTTGACTCATCATAACCAAGGCTCTGCCTACGCGTTTCTTTGAAACATGTAATCACTAAAACGGTGATATATTTTCATATAGGCTGTGCAAAACAAAGGTGGTGAACTTTGGTTTCCAGAGTTTAGACAACTCATCACCGGGCTCGGCAACTCATCACTGGGCTCGGCCCAGACATTGTTTTATTTACTAATTTCTCTCCTCCTTTTTTTCTCTTTTTTTCCAACGTATTTTTAAACTCATGTATGCACGCACGGTAGGAATTTTTTTTAGGCAAAACTGGGCCCAAAAGTGGTGCAATATATATACCCAAACTTTAATCATACATGTGGCATGGTCTGAACATTTTTATGCATGCGTTTCTTCTCCCTTTTTTCTTTCGTATTTTTTTTTAAATGCAGAGGTGGAGGATGTAAAAATTTTCAAGGGTTTGGCACGGTGGCCATCCTATAGGGATGCGGCAGTGGTGGTAGAGGCTGCGCTTGATGGTGGAGGAGGGTAGGGTCCGGTCATGAAGAAGGAGGAGTAGATGAGTCGTGCAAAGGAGGTGGAGAGTCGAGTATATGGATTTTCACAGCGTACATATAAAGAAGACAAAGAAAAAAAATAAACGAAGAAAGGAAGAGAAAATATGGGGCGGCCATACCTGAATGAAGCTCACGCAAGAAGATGAACAATGAACAGATGCAGTGAAATTTTTTTGAACGCGAATTGGAATATATAAGAGTTGAAATGTATAAAATGCAGGTGACGTGGAAGGTGATATTTCGTGTGGGTTTGAAATTGAAACCGAAATAATTGCGTGATTGGAATATATACATAGGGTAGCTTGCGTGAATCAAGGAGGTAAAAGCGTTAAGAAATGTTAAGCCAAAAATTATTGCAATGGTAACTGTGACCACGTATTCAAAAGAATGTGCATTGATTGATAAAGGAATGGCAAGAAAGATTGGAGCAATATTTGCAGTGGGCATTAATTTTAAATCAGTGGAGATTGCGTGAATTAAGGGGAAAGAAACGGCAAGCAAAATATGTTTACATGGTAAGGAGCATTAAATTTCGAACATTTAAGGAAAAGAGATTTTGTTTGAACGGGTTTTATTATTAAAAGTGAGGTGGCATTGATAACGGCAAGAAAGATGGAAACCAATACTTGCTTGAAACGTCTACGGATTTAATTCTTATTTATAGCTAAGATAATAATTTAAAGAATGCGCACTATAGACGCATTTATCAAATCAAACATACACCCAAAATATAACGAAAATAACGTATTTAAATTTATATGTTTTCTTGTTTATGTTACTTATATACATTCAAAGAGTATTTTATTAAATATGTACTATTTATACCACCAATTTCATCAAAACAGGTATAAACGTACACACTAAAACGTTCATTCTATAAATCTTATCTACACTATAAATTTTAAAATTTTATTACTAAATTAAAACATGATTTTCTTACATCCTTTTGATTCATTTACCATTTACTAAGAACTGATGTAAGTAAGTAAAATATTAATTACTTAGTTTTAAAAGGTAAAAATCCATTTTAAAAGAACAAAATGTGAAAAAAATTGTTGTTCCGAATATATTTAGCTAAAGAATTGAAAATTTGAATTCAAAGATTTAAAATTTCAATAAACGTTAAACTTAACCAAATAAGAATCATAGAATTTTCTTATATTAATAAAATCTTGGGTGATTATTGATAATTAAATTTTAAAATTCAACTTTCTGAAAAATAAAGTCTCAAAGCTTATAAATAAAAGAATAAAATATTCGTTAAGCTGTTACAAAAGATTACACTCTATTGTCTTTAGTAGAACCGGTCCTGCCTTTGTGTGATAGACCTGATTTTATGAACAAGTTTTATAATTTAATCTAGTTATGCTTGTCTAAAAATTTTGTTGCCTAGAAAAAATAATAATAAATATAATAAACTGACCACAAATGCATTGTGTAAGTATTGATATGTATGCAAGATGGAACACACACATGCACATATTTCTCTGGAAAAAAAAAGCAAAAATTAATTTGTAAGCTAGAGTAAACTACAAATACATGGATATGATATGATTATTACAGATAGGAATGTGTCATTGAAACAAGTCTAGAATAAGGAAAATAAAGGCTTAGGCAAGGATAGAAATATAGGTATTATACAGGCATTTTAAACAAATGCTGGCTGAAGGAAAAATTAGAAATTGCATGGAAATGGTATGAGTTGTTGAATAAATACTTTATCTACTTTTAGTAATTTCCTTAGCTTTAAAAAAAAACAGAGATCATGCAAATAAGATGACTGGGGTAATAAGGTGTAATTTCTGTTAATAGAAATAGGGACCACTTACCCATTTTCTCTTGAAATAGAATGAGAGGATGATCATAAGTGACAGGGTAAAATTGACATTGGGTAAATTTTTAAAAACCCTAGAGGCAGCCAAGGTATTTTACAAGAAGGCTTAAGGTTAGGAGGATCTGTCACCATTTCTTAAAAACAGAAAGAAAAAAAATATACAGTAAGCAAAAGAAAGAGAAGCATTGGCCATTAGAGATAAGTAGAAAATAGCAGATCAAAAGAAAAGGATTAAGGTGAGTAACCTCACTGAAAATTGGCATTAAGTCCTGAATATTGAGGCAGCCCAAATGATTTTATATTTTTATTTAATTTGTGTTTGTTTTATGATTTTGGTGTGTTAATGATCTGTTAAATGTTTAACTCTTCTTATGTTAATATACCCAGAAAATATGTTTATGGTTTTCATGTTTAAATGTTTACTGTGTCATGAATTATCTTTGAGATGAGATGCTTTCTTTTATGTGATTTTTACATACAGATCAATTCATGGAAATTTCAAGGATATATGTTATAGATCTATGGTCAAAGGAAAAAAAATGAATGAGAAAAAAATGGGACTGCAGTATAAAGTGGTTGCTGCTTATGTCTCATGATTAAAAAATGGTAACATAGAAGTGCAATGTCATACATGTGCTGAACTTCTATGTTTACAAATAAATCCAGATGAGAATAAAGACTTGTGGTTTAGTCAGATCTTATGAATTCGTGAGTACCTGATTAAATCAGAGGTAAATGGATGCATCAGAGCAAACTATATATATATATGACCATATATTTATAAGCATGACTCCTGAAAAGCCCATGATGTAAATAACATGTATACTGAGAAACCAGACTAGCTTGTATGAATAAATTTATGTTATGGAAACATGATATGTTATTCTATGAATACATGCATGATGGTTGAGTTGTTTATTTTTCTCTGATTAATTATGAGATGCAGAAGGGATTAGCACAATGGGGGGAGAAGGGAAAATAAACACTTAGTAATTTAACTAAGGATTTTGGATCTTAGGGCTGCAAAGTATGGCTTGGCAAGGTGAATATTGCAAGCTCACACATGGTATGATTATACCCAGGGGCCTGAGTGTGCTGGGTTAACAGTGAATATTCCCCAGACAATGTGTGATTTAATAAAAGGAAAGTAGCTAAAGTCCATTATAAAGCACTTGATATTGAATTCTGAAAATAAGTTCACATGTAGGTTTGGGTAAAATCCCTGATAGCCAGAAAGTTATAGATAAGGAAAATAATTAAATGATGAATATATTGGTTGGTTAGAGTATTCTATTGGGGAAAATTATATGTTTGTACTCCCTGATATAATCCATGGAATTATTTATTATTCTGTTATGCATAAATGAACATGCACAGGTGATACATGAGAGTATCCAAGAGAAATGTTGTTTCACCTTACCTGTTTTAAAAGTTACTTGAAAATAAGAAAAGTTATTTAAATTTAGATTTTCAGTAAGATTACTCATACCAGACAATGTAGTCTGACCCTTTGTGTGTTTGAACACCATTGGGTGTCTCATATTTTTATGAGGTAGCTCATGGTGATTGTGCAGGTAATTAGGCATTTCCCTGATCAAGAATTGGATGAATTAGCTGCTAAGGAATTGGATATAATAGTACAGACTCACTAATATTATGATAGAAGTTAATTTGAATTTATGTTATGAAATGTTGGTTAAGTTGTTTTGGGAGGAAACTGGTGTGGTGCTATTTTCTGTTTGCAAGTATTGAACTAACTATGATATTTCTGTTGAAAGCTGTGAGATGCTTTTGAGAATGTTTCATTAAGTAATACAGTTTTTGGCATTAAACTTCTGGAATGCTTAACAAAATGTGCAGTACTAAAATAAATCTGAAATGATTTGTAGATTGGAAAAAAAAAAGATAACCTGGTATCTATTGTAAGAACTGTGAGACACATAAAGAAACCTAGATTAATTGGTATGTTGCTTGAGTAAAATAGCAAAAGAATTCAGGCTGACTTGACCAATTTTTCCAAGCCTGGGTTCGACCAGTCTAAATGACCTAAGCTTTTTGGTTAGGAAAGATAATAAATAAATAAAACTAGTAAATCAGGTTAGTTGTATTGGAAAAGAGTGGTTACCTGAAATCATCCAGATACACACATGTACACAGAATACATATACACACTTGCACATGTGATAATTATAGTTTCAGTAAATCTGAGGTCATAGAAGTGCAAACAAACTTTAAAACTAGAAAAAAATAACATATAGAACTTGCCAAAAATTAAATAAGACAGAAAAGCTACTATGGAAATTATTTTGCTATGAGGAAATCATATGGTGAATTCCAAAAATGAATTTTCTGCTTCCAAAACTCTTATACTCTGATTGAAAGAAAAAGAGAAAAAGAAAAACTCAAAAAAATCATATATATGTGTTTTCATATAAGTAAGTCAAGATGATTTGTTTATAACAATATTTTTATATTGGTTGAAAGATCCTGGATAGGAGTGGAAAGAGAAAGGATGTTCTCTTGAGTAGATGTCCACTGGAAAAGGAAAAAAAAATTTGGAGTAAGAAAGTGGGTCATCTCATTTGGTATCAGAGCTATGTTGATAAATAACATAGCAAAATCTTGGATGAACTTGTTTGTTTTGAATGGATGAAAGTATTGACTGTCTTGGATACTTTATTTTATACTGGTATAATATCTGTTATGATTAAATGGTAATAAGTTAGAATAGGTTAACTTATAAAAGAATAGATAATGGACTAATTCAAGTATTATATCCATAGAACTATGGTGAGATCTAGACAACCAGATGTAGGACCAAGTGAACCACCTATGATGAATATGCAAGAATTTATGAAAGCACTAAGGGATGGAGTAGGTAGCAGGCAAGAAAACCCACATGAGGAGCTTTCCAAACTTCTCAAGACCTTTACCAATCTTGGAGGCAAGACTTTTGATGGAACAGAAGGGATTATGGGAGTTCAAAATTGGCTCAGAATTTTGGATAGAATATTTGCTGATATGCAAGTTGAAGACCAAAAGAAGAGGTTAATAGCATCTAGACAACTGAGGGGAGCAGCTTTGGATTGGTGGGAAGTTATTATAGCTGGAAGACCTGAAGGGGAGGTGACATGGAACCAGTTTAAAGAGATGTTGGAAGGGAGATTTGTACCTGCATCAGCTAAAGAATATTTGCTAGAAGAATTTATTAAACTAAGACAGGGAACTATGAGTGTAACTGAATATACACAAAAGTTTGAATCCTTAGCCAAGTACGGTGCAGTGCTTATCACAACTAAAGAGGCTAAAAATGGCAGATATATCCAAGGACTGAATGCCCACATTCGTAGAGCTATGATACCATATAAGGACAGGACCTTTGATCAAGTTTTGGATCTGGCTTTGAGCTTTGAACAACATGATAAAGCCAGAGAAAATTTCAGAGCATTTAAAAATAACCAAAATAAGAAGGGAAAGGGAAAGTTTCACCCTTATGACAAAAAGAAAGCAGAGGTAGCTTCCACCAAGAAATCAGAAGAAATCAAAACTGCTGAAGTTAAGAAGAAAATTACTTGCTATAATTGTGGACAAGAGGGACACATGAAAAATAGGTGTACAAATCCTAAACCAGCATCCTTTAAATGTCACCAGTGTGGAAAGGAAGGTCACATAAGGAGGAACTGCCCAGAGTTTAAGCAAGGAAAAATGAGTACTTTGGAAGTGAAAAGCAAAGCAACTGAGGGACCAAATGTTGAGAAGCATGGCCAAGTTGAAGGTACTTTGCTTATTCACTCCATACCTTTTGTAGTAGTATATGATACTAGGGCTACACACTCCTTAATTTCTCATGATATTGTACAACAATTAAAATTGAATTGTATGATTGTTGATAAGCCATTACTTATTAAAAGTCCTTTAGGAAATTCCTGTGTTTTGGGTATGATGTGTATGCAACTAGGATTGAATATAGGGGGATATGTGTTTAGTGCAGACCTATATGTGTTGAAATACCCAGGAATAGGAGTAATTTTAGGGGTTGATTGGTTAAGAAAATATAGGGCTGTTATAAACATGGAAATCTCTACCATATCTTTGAGAACTTCTGATGGGAAAAGAGCAGTTGTTCTTTGTGAAGTAAATAAGAACAGGAACATAGCCACCCTTATTACTTTGTCTAGTGAAAAGAACATGCCTGCAATAGAAGAAATCCCTATAGTAAATCAATATGCTGATGTGTTTGGTGAAGTAAAGGGGGTTGTCAACCATAGACCAGTGGAGTTTTCTATTAAACTTATTCCAGGAGCAAACCCAATAGTTAAAAGACCCACTAGAATGGGGCCCAAAGAATTAATAGAATTGAAAAAGCAACTTGTTGAACTTGAAGAAAAAGGCTTTATCAGACCTTGTAGCTCATCATGGGGAGCACCAGTAGTTTTTGTTAAGAAGCAAGATGGATCTCTTAGATTATGTATTGATTATAGAGAGTTAAATAAAATCACAGTTAAAAACAAATACCCCTTACCAAGAATTGATGATCTCTTTGATCAATTGAGTGGTGCAAAAATATTCTCTAGACTTGATTTGGCCTCAGGATTTCATCAAATGAAAGTAGAAGAGGAAAGCATTAAATATACAGCCTTTAATACTAGATATGGACTTTATGAATTTTTAGTAATGCCATTTGGCTTGACAAATACTCCCTCTTATTTTGTTGATTTGATGAATAGAATTTTTAGAAAATACTTAGATAAATTTGTATTGATATTTATTGATGATATCTTAATTTATTCTAAGTCAGTTGAAGAGCATGAGAATCATTTGCATATAGTACTACAGAAATTAAGGCAAGAAAATTTGAAAGCAAAATTTTCAAAGTGTACTTTTTGGCAAAATGAAGTAAACTTTTTAGGTCATGTGATATCAGAAAAAGGCATATCTGTAGACCCCAATAAGGTGATGGCAGTGCAAGCATGGAAAAGGCCTACTAGTGGCACAGAGGTCAAGTCATTTATGGGAATGGCTGGTTATTATAGAAGGTTTATAAAGGATTTTGCAAAAATTTCAATTCCATTGACTAGATTAACTAGAAAGAATCGGGCTTTTGTTTGGACTGAGGAGTGTGAGAAAGCCTTTGAGAGGTTAAAAGAAGCACTAGTACAAGCCCCAATATTAAAGGTGCCTGAAGGAAATGAGAATTTGGTGATATATACTGATGCAAGTGGTCAAGGACTTGGGGCAGTATTGATGCAACAACATCAAGTGATAGCTTATGCCTCTAGACAGTTGAAGCCCAGTGAGGTAAAGTATGCTACACATGATCTTGAATTGGCTGCCATAGTGTATGCTCTTAAATTATGGAGACATTATTTGTTAGGGGCTAAATTTGAAGTATACACAGATCATAAGTCACTCAAATATTTGTTTTCACAAAAAGAATTGAACATGAGGCAGCAAAGATGGATTGAACTCTTAGCCTCATATGATTTTGAAATATTGTATACACCTGGCAAAGCTAATAAAGTGGCAGATGCTTTAAGTAGACAACATGCCAAGATAGCTAGATTGATGATAGAAGAATTTAACACTTTATCATTACTGATTGATTCAGAGGTGGAAAGGGACAGTGTGGAGAATATGAACATATGCAGTGAGAAGGAAGAAATAGGAAAGTTGAGTTTTGTTACTTTGGGATTAGAATTGAAAAATAAAATTGTAAAGCTACAAGATCAAGATCCATTTTTACTTGAGAAGAAGACTCAGATATTAAATGGTGAAGCAGTGGAAGGATTTCAATTGAATAAGCAAGGCTATTTGAAGAAAGGAAAAAGAATATGTGTTCCTAGCATTGAAGAATTGAAGCAAGAAATTTTAGATGCTTATCACAAAAGCAAGTATACCATACACCCAGGAAACACAAGAATGTATCACAACCTCAAGAGAGATTATTGGTGGAGTGGTATGAAGAGTGCAGTGGCATTATATGTGTCTAAATGCATGGTTTGTCAACAGGTAAAAGCTGAATACCAAAGACCCTTAGGAATGCTTCAACCTTTACAAATACCACAGTGGAAATGGGAAGATATATCAATGGATTTCATTGATGGTTTGCCCAAAACTAGGAGGAAATGATAGTATTTGGGTTGTAGTAGATAGGTTAACTAAATCAGCTTATTTTATACCTATAAATCAGATAGGAATGCAAGCACATTAGCTCAGTTATTTATTAAAGAAATAGTTAGATTGCATGGAATACCAAAAACTATAGTAAGTGATAGAGATACCATCTTCACTTCAAAATTTTGGCAAAGTTTTCACAAAGCAATGGGGACTGATCTATGCTTGAGTACAGCATATCACCCTCAATCTGATGGTCAAACAGAAATTGTGAATAAATTACTTGAAGACATGTTGAGGGCATGTATATTGGATTGGGGAGGAAGCTGGGAAGATCACATATTTCTGGCAGAATTTGCATACAACAACAGCCATCACAGTAGCATAGGCATGGCACCCTTTGAAGCACTCTATGGTAGACCATGTTTATCACCTTCAAGTTGGGTTGAATCTGGGGAGAAGGTGGTCTTAGGACCAGAAAATGTAAAAGAAACTTCTGAAAAGATAGCTTTGATTAGAAAAAGAATTGCTTCTGCCCAAGACAGGAAAAAGAAGTATGCTGATCAGAAGAGAAAGGCAGTGCAATATGATGTTGGAGACTATGTATTTATTAAAGTATTACCCATGAAAAAGATTTTGAGATTTGGAAAACAAGGAAAGTTGATTTCAAGGTATATAGGACCATATAAAATTCTAGAAAGAATTGGAAGTGTAGCATATAAGTTAGAATTGCCCGAGGAAATTAAAGCAATACATGATGTTTTTCATGTATCTCAGTTAAGGAGATGGGTTCATGATAAGGAAACAATTTTAAAATCCTCTGAGAAAGTACAGATTGACCCCAGAATGGTGTGTGAGAAGAAGCCTGTAGGCATAGTTGCAAAGGAAATCAAGAAATTGAGAAACAAGGAAATAAAACTAGTAAAAGTGCAATGGAGTCTTGACCCAAATGATTGCACATGGGAGGTGGAAGATAAAATCAGAAATGATTATCCACAACTAATTGATTGAATAAAAGGTAAAAAATATATTTATATGTATATAAGTATACTAATGGATGACTTGATTAAATACTTTGATATGCATAGGGTTTGATTAAATGATTGGTCTGAGAATGATTGGTTTATTGAATTGAGGATGTCTGAATTAAGTATGAAAGAATTGTGGGACACAATTCCTAAAAGGAAGGGTATATGTGATAGCCCTGATTTTATGAACAAGTTTTATAATTTAATCTAGTTATGCTTGTCTAAAAATTTTGTTGCCTAGAAAAAATAATAATAAATATAATAAACTGACCACAAATGCATTGTGTAAGTATTGATATGTATGCAAGATGGAACACACACATGCACATATTTCTCTGGAAAAAAAAAGCAAAAATTAATTTGTAAGCTAGAGTAAACTACAAATACATGGATATGATATGATTATTACAGATAGGAATGTGTCATTGAAACAAGTCTAGAATAAGGAAAATAAAGGCTTAGGCAAGGATAGAAATATAGGTATTATACAGGCATTTTAAACAAATGCTGGCTGAAGGAAAAATTAGAAATTGCATGGAAATGGTATGAGTTGTTGAATAAATACTTTATCTACTTTTAGCAATTTCCTTTGCTTTGAAAAAAAAAAGAAACAGAGATCATGCAAATAAGATGACTGGGGTAATAAGGTGTAATTTCTGTTAATAGAAATAGGGACCACTTACCCATTTTCTCTTGAAATAGAATGAGAGGATGATCATAAGTGACAGGGTAAAATTGACACTGGGTAAAGTTTTAAAAACCCTAGAGGTAGCCAAGGTCTTTTATAAGAAGGCTTAAGGGTAGGAGGATCTGTCACCATTTTCTTAAAAACAGAAAGAAAAAAAAATAGACAGTAAGCAAAAGAAAGAGAAGCATTGGCCATTAGAGATAAGTAGAAAATAGCAGATCAAAAGAAAAGGATTAAGGTGAGTAACCTAACTGAAAATTGGCATTAAGTCCTGAATATTGAGGCAGCCCAAATGATTTTATATTTTTATTTAATTTGTGTTTGTTTTATGATTTTGGTGTGTTAATGATCTGTTAAATGTTTAACTCTTCTTATGTTAATATACCCAGAAAATATGTTTATGGTTTTCATGTTTAAATGTTTACAGTGTCATGAATTATCTTTGAGATGAGATGCTTTCTTTTATGTGACTTTTACATACAGATCAATTCATGGAAATTTCAAGGATATATGTTATAGATCTATGGTCAAAGGAAAAAAAAATGAATGAGAAAAAAATGGGACTGCAGTATAAAGTGGTTGCTGCTTATGTCTCATGATTAAATAAATGGTAACATAGAAGTGCAATGTCATACATGTGCTGAACTTCTATGTTTACAAATAAATCCAGATGAGAATAAAGACTTGTGGTTTAGTCGGATCTTATGAATTCGTGAGTACCTGATTAAATCAGAGGTAAATGGATGCATCAGAGCAAACTATATATATATATATATATATATATATATATATATATATATATGACCATATATTTATAAGCATGACTCCTGAAAAGCCCATGATGTAAATAACATGTATACTGAGAAACCAGACTAGCTTGTATGAATAAATTTATGTTATGGAAACATGATATGTTATTCTATGAATACATGCATGATGGTTGAGTTGTTTATTTTTCTCTGATTAATTATGAGATGCAGAAGGGATTAGCACAATGGGGGGAAAAGGGAAAATAAACACTTAGTAATTTAACTAAGGATTTTGGATCTTAGGGCTGCAAAGTATGGCTTGGCAAGGTGAATATTGCAAGCTCACACATGGTATGATTATACCCAGGGGCCTGAGTGTGCTGGGTTAACAGTGAATATGCCCCAGACAATGTGTGATTTAATAAAAGGAAAGTAGCTAAAGTCCATTATAAAGCACTTGATATTGAATTCTGAAAATAAGTTCACAGGTAGGTTTGGGTAAAATCCCTGATAGCCAGAAAGTTATAGATAAGGAAAATAATTAAATGATGAATATATTGGTTGGTTAGAGTATTCTATTGGGGAAAATTATATGTTTGTACTCCCTGATATAATCCATGGAATTATTTATTATTCTGTTATGCATAAATGAACATGCACAGGTGATACATGAGAGTATCCAAGAGAAATGTTGTTTCACCTTACCTGTTTTAAAAGTTACTTGAAAATAAGAAAAGTTATTTAAATTTAGATTTTCAGTAAGATTACTCATACCAGACAATGTAGTCTGACCCTTTGTGTGTTTGAACACCATTGGGTGTCTCATATTTTTATGAGGCAGCTCATGGTGATTGTGCAGGTAATTAGGCATTTCCCTGATCAAGAATTGGATGAATTAGCTGCTAAGGAATTGGATATAATAGTACAGACTCACTAATATTATGATAGAAGTTAATTTGAATTTATGTTATGAAATGTTGGTTAAGTTGTTTTGGGAGGAAACTGGTGTAGTGCTATTTTCTGTTTGCAAGTATTGAACTAACTATGATATTTCTGTTGAAAGCTGTGAGATGCTTTTGAGAATGTTTCATTAAGTAATACAGTTTTTGGCATTAAACTTCTGGAATGCTTAACAAAATATGCAGTACTAAAATAAATCTGAAATGATTTGTAGATTGGAAAAAATAAGATAACCTGGTATCTATTGTAAGAACTGTGAGACACATAAAGAAACCCAGATTAATTGGTATGTTGCTTGAGTAAAATAGCAAAAGAATTCAGGCTAACTTGACCAATTTTGCCAAGCCTGGGTTCAACCAGTCTAAATGACCTAAGCTTTTTGGTTAGGAAAGATAATAAATAAATAAAACTAGTAAATCAGGTTAGTTGTATTGGAAAAGAGTGGTTACCTGAAATCATCGAGATACACACATGTACACAGAATACATATACACACTTGCACATGTGATAATTATAGTTTCAGTAAATCTGAGGTCATAGAAGTGCAAACAAACTTTAAAACTAGAAAAAAATAACATATAGAACTTGCCAAAAATTAAATAAGACAGAAAAACTACTATGGAAATTATTTTACTATGAGGAAATCATATGCTGAATTCCAAAAATGAATTTTATGCTTCCAAAACTCTTATACTCTGATTGAAAGAAAAAGAGAAAAAGAAAAACTCAAAAAAATCTTCTATATGTGTTTTCATATAAGTAAGTCAAGATGATTTGTTTATAACAATATTTTTATATTGGTTGAAAGATCCTGGAGTGGAAAGAGAAAGGATGTTCTCTTGAGTAGATGTCCACTGGAAAAGGAAAAAAAAATTATTTTGGAGTAAGAAAGTGGGTCATCTCACTTTGAGGCCGACCAGCATCATACTTCATTGAATCTTATGGACTTGAGTCTTTTCTCTTAAGCTAAACACTGTCTTTAGTGATGTTACACAGTGTCTTTAAGGTTAAGCAACATTATACTTCATTGTCTCTGATGGAGTTGAACCATATCTTTAGAGGGCTAGAAAGTTTATACCTCATTACCTTTGACTGAGTTAAGTTAGTTTTCTCCACTATCTCTGGTAGAGTTGTTTGGATTTATATTTCACTATCTCTAGTAGACTTGAATGAGTTTATACTTTGTAGTCTCTAGCCGGTAGAGATGAATGAGTTTATACTTGACTAGCTCTACCAGAGTTGAAAAGCAACCTATAGGTTCTTTCAACCATTTGATTATAAAATAGACCCATGACTTATAGGTTAGAAAACGTCCAATAAGTCCATGTCATTCACTCATCAACAAAAGGGAAATGCGTCTTTAAGACCGAGAGATTCGTTGAACCCATCCAATCACTCATCAAATGGAAAGGACTTATGACAATTCTATGGTTCACAATTCACTTGCTCATCTGCCTCTAGATGCCTGCCAGGAGGTGGACATAATATGACATCAGTGAGAGATCGAACAACATGCCCGTAGTGCTATTTATACTCTTCCTCCGCAAGGACTCAGTTCTATAGAGGGCATACGGACTAGAGTTCGTGGCACTCTCACTACATTTAACTGCAAAGGGCTAAGTCAAGCCCGACTTCACACAATAATTCCGTAATGTTATACTATAAGTAGAACATTATTAGCTTATATTATGTAGAGCATGGTTCAACTAGTTCAAAAATCAATCACAAGACATATTTCTATCAAAAAAATAAAGTTCATAACTAAGTAGTTATAACAAAGTTCATAAAGATCCTACCAAACATCAAAATAAGATGAGGGTTCGGATCGAAATGCGCTTTGGGTTATAACCCAGAGCATGACTACGAGATCTACCTTTGGATCTCGTACATGTGCAGAGATACTAAGGTACATTCCCAAACTTCAAATACAAAAAGAATAAACAAAGAATAGATATCATCCCTTTGTGCCTTCAAGGGATAACAAACCCCCAAGCATGCCACATATGATGCTACCAGTAAATATGCATGGTTCATTGGTTGTTATGAATGGCGTCTAGTTAGAACTTGACCTCTATGTGATGGGCTTTTAATGTACTACGGCAACATTTTCTCTAGGACGTGTTTCTCAATGATCCCTTTGAGGTGTCAGGACAAAACTTATGAAAGATGAAGTATTTGCATATAATCATCTCAGTTGCAGTCGGCTCTCTAGTCATCGGTTCACCCTAATCCATGATTTCCCTAGTCGCAAGATAGGTTTTTGATGGTTCTATAATCTATGAATGAGGATACTTGCTATGTTTACCTCTGAAGTGTTTCATTCCTCCAACTTTATCATCCATCTTTTGCATGCCCTTATGCCTAAGCTTTTCATCTCCGGCTTAGTTAAATCGATCAGTCCTTCCTCGATATTAGAATCCAAGTGCATGTACTTATCAGCTTCATAGTAATCCTCCAATTTAAAGGTTGACTTTCTCTTACTCCACTTTAAAGCTCCATTTTTCTATTGATTCCTAAAACAATAACTGCTTGGAAAATTCGTTCCTCTTAATGTCGTATAGAAAATGTTATAACATTGAATCGTGCAAGATAACTCCATAAGGTTTCACAATCTTTTTGTTTGATATTCGCTAAGCGCATTTTGATCTTTAAGCTAAATAATGTAGACTCTAAAAAGGCTCATGAAATTTTCCTTATGTATGGCCTATGTGCTAAGGTATACGTTATGGGAAACGGCGTAGTACTATTGTGAATGGTTTTAAGGCGACTTTAACACTAAAGGGGGCTAAATAGTGTTTATAACTTATATGGAATTTTTCTAACTTATTTCAAGATTTGAACTCAAACATAGATGATCAATCACAAAAATATATTAACAGACAGTCACAAATATATAAATGGTAAAAATAAAATAAAAGTAAGAGAGATGACACCCACTTGTAGCATACAGTCATGGATATATAAATGGCAAAAGTAAAATAGGATTAAAAGAGATAATGTTTAGATTAACCAATCCTACATCTAGTCATGTATAGTATATGTGAAGATTTATTTTCCAACGCCAACTTAAATAGGTAGAAAACAAACCATAATATAGTCTCAATTTCAAGGCAACGAGATACACCCTCCTGATTAACAAATTCAAGGTAAACTTTCTTGATTTAATCGGGTAATAAGATCGCCTACTTGATTTGATCGAGTTACAAGCACACCTGCTTCAATTGAACGAACAACAAGCACACCCACTTGATTTGAATAGGCAATAAGCACACCCAGGCAAACAATAGTAGAAAGTTGTTGATTCCAAATACAAATGGTTGTACTATGGATATAAAATATCTTATAGCCCTTTTAATTCCACTTTGATATTTGAATTGATGAGAGAATACTTACAAATCAGTATATATATTGTAAAGAACGAATGTAGTAAAGTAGAGATTGTATTTGAATGAATTCAAAGAGTATAGAGGGTGGATTATGTAAAATATATAATGAGAATTTGAAGTAAGAATAAAGTAGTGAAAGTAGTTAATAAAATTCGTTTTCCAGTCCCCTTTATATAGTGTATGAAGGGATGTGTCTATTCACGAAGAGATGTAACTAAAAATCACAACTATTCAAAATTCAAAAGGCATCTCTCCAATGTCTATGCGTCAACATACATAAGTAGCCTACATTAACATATCCATGTATTTTTTGAAAAACGGAAACACTTTAAATGCGTTGCAAAATTCTGAACTCTTGCAAATTTATTTAAACATAGATTTTAAATGCTTCAATATATAATTATGTTTTAAGACTGATCTGTAAAAAGACTACAGATCAAGATTCAAAAATGATCAAAATATTTGAAGACTTATAAGTTTAAAGACAAAGACACGAAGAGTTCAGGACTATAATTTATAGTTGGTATACATTAGAATAATCCTGTGTAATATTCCGCAAAATATTCTATACAACTTGGTAAATCATCGATGTCTATTTTTATGTGGTTGTTGTCATTAAAATAAATATATGTGGTAAACAATCTTCCTTTTTTATATAATGACTACCATGTAAATATATTTATTGTAAAATATAATGTGACTCCCTTAAATTTGGTTAACCCCCATATTTTGTATAAATCCCCCTTAGTATATGCATATAATATATTTTATTTTTTTCTCCCCCTTCGTTAACAAAAATGGGTGAAAGAAAATAAACTCTCCATGAATATGGTATACGTATGTGATAATGTTATAGATAGAATCAAAATCAATAATAACTGGACAATAATATTTTAGAGAAATAACTATGTATATACACAATCTATAATTACAACTGTTTTAACCTTATATGTTCAAGACATATCATTCAAACCAAACTATATTATCAATCCAAGTCAAACACAACTTACATAAGTTTTAAGTACAATCAAACGATGCAATCAATATTCAAACAATCCTAAATAAATAACCAAACCTAAAATGAAGACAAACCAGAACCAATTATTATTATTATTTTAATGCTTTGATTAAACTATTGGAGATTTGTGGATAGAGGTACTAAATTTTGCTTCTTACTGAACCAAGATACAAGTGAGTGTCCTAGAAAGTGATTGCCTCAAACTTGTACTTTTTCGATAAAATTTGCATCCAGCATAATCAGCATCACTATATGATATTAAGTCAAATGAATATTCTTTTGAATTGAAGAGTCTAGTCTAATGTGTTGTTAACATATCTCAAGATGCATTTTACAGCTTTAAGGTGTGTCTCCTTAGGTTGTGACTGATATTTTTCATAAAGATATACACTAAGCATGATATTGGATCTACTAGCTGTGATATAGATTAAGAATCTTATCATACCTCTATATAGTTTTAGATCTACATCTTTTGAATTGACTTCCTTATTAAGTTTCTCATTAGATGCCATCGGCGTTGGTTTACTGCTTGTGTTAGACATTCCAAACTAATTCTTTAGCGTATTTTTCTTGACTTATAAATATTTCATTGTTAATTATCAAATTTGTAAACCTAGAAAAAATATAAATTCTCCCATGTGACTAATTTCATATTTTTTAGTTATTATATTAGAAAATTCTTTATTTAGTTGTTCATTTGTTGACCCAAAAATAATATTGTCTACATATATTTATATAAGTTGAATATCATTGTTGACTCTTTTTATAAATAATATAGTATCTATTTTACCTATTTCAAAATTAAATTGAATTAAGTGTGATTTAAGTCTCTCATACCAAGCTTTAAGCACTTGTTTTAAACCATATAATGCCTTTTTTAATATGTAAACATCATCGGAGAGTTTTTCATCTTCAAATAGTGGGAATTGTTCAACATAAAAATCTTCTTCAATAATTTTTTTTTTTAAATGCACTTTTGACATCCGTTAGAAACAATTTAAAATTATTATGGTTTGCAAAAGCTAATAAAATTCTTATGACTTCTAATCTTGGATATAAGAGAAAAAGTTTCATCAGAGTCTATTCCTTCTTCTTAGCTATATCCTTATGCAACAAAACGTGCTTTATTTCTTACTTATCCTTGTTTATTTCTATAAACTAATTTAGTTCTGATTATAGATTGATTTTCTTGTCGTGGAGCTAATTCCCAAACATCGTTTTAAGTAAACTGATTTGGTTCTTCTTGCATGGAAAAAATTAATGAGTCATCTGATGGTGCTTCTTTTGGATTTTTAGGTTTGCTGATTGAGATAAATGCTACATTACTCATTTCATTTAGTTGATTTCTAGTTCTTACAACTGATTCTACACTGCCTAAAATATTTTTCTTATGATGGACTTTCGAAATTTTTATTCTTTTATTTGGATTTGAATTATCCTTATTGTTTACATTGATAGTACTTCCATTATTCGTAGTTTCATTATTCTCACTTGGATTGAGGTTTTCTTCCCCATCGTTGCTTTTATTAGTTATTTCAAAATTTTCATCAACAGAAACATGTAAAATTTCTTCAATAGTGTTATTTCTAGCATTAAAAACTCTATATGCCTTACTTCTATTTGAATAACCAATAAATATACCTTTATCTGATTTAGTGTCAAATTTATCTAGATTATCTTTTGTATATAATATAAAACATTTACTACCAAAAACATTAAAATAGGATACTTTAGGTTTTTTATCAAAACAATAATTTATAAGGTGTTTTCTTAGTCAAAGGTCTTATTAAAATTCTATTCAAAATATAACATGTTGTATCAACTACTTCAACCAAAAAAAACTAGGTAAATTACTATCATTTAGCATGTCCTAGCATATTCTTCTATTACTCTGTTTTACTTTCTACAACTCCAATTTGTTGAGGATTTCTAGGAAAGGAAAAGTTGTGTATCCTTTCTTATTACATTTTAAAATTTTGCATTTTTGAGTTCTCCTCCATGATCACTTCGTATTGTTTTAATTTTAATTGACTTTTGGTTTTGAATTCTCTTAGTCAAAATTTTAAACAATTCAATACATCATTTTATGTTTAAGGAATATCGTCCATATATATATTGAAAAATCATCTACTTTTACTACTATGCAGATTATGTTTTAAATTCCTAACTAGTAAAACATTAGAAATAATAGGAGTTTTAAAGCTACCGACGTTGTCGATGCCGATGATGTATCCTTTCGAGTTATCTCCGAAGTTAACTATTCCACCGTCTTTGTAAATGATATCCTTTAAGATCTTTGGATTTTCAGTCATGAGTGTTGAGCATCCACTGTCTAGTTTTCATTTGTCCTTCTTGATTTGTGATGTATGGTTATCAGATGTCTCTTCAATATCTAACATATAACATACCTCTTCCTGCAAATTTACTTTACACGCTTCCAAATGATCAAGTGATTATTCAATATTTTTAGTTCCTAATTTATTTGAGGGAATAATAAGGATATTACAACTTTGTTTTTCATTAAAAATGTTACTAAATGTACTACCAGTGTTGCTAGCCATTTATACTTAAAATCAAGTAACTAGTTTTTGAAAACTTAATGCTCTGATACCAAATGTGGAAGACGGTATAGTACTATTATGAATGGATCTTAAAGCGACTTTAACACTAAAGGGGGTGAATAGTGTTTTATAACTTATATGGAATTTTTATAACTTTCAAGTTCTAAACTCAAACGGAGATAATCAATCACAAATATATATTAACAAACCATCATAGATATATAAATATAGTAAAAGTAAAGTAAAAGTAGGAGAGATGACACCAAGAGTTTTTATGCTGGTTGGGATTAACCAATCCTACATCCAGTCATGTACAATGTATGTACAGATTTCTTTTCCAATGCCTTCTTTAAATAGGTAGCAAGCAAACTAGAATACGATTTCGATTTCAAGGCAACGAGATACACCCTTCTGATTTATGAGTTCAAGGTGGACTCGCTTGATTTAATCGGGTAACAGGATCACCCACTTTATTTGACTGGGCTACAAGCACACTAGTTTGATTTGAATGGACAACAAGCACACCTACTTGATTTGAACGGGCAACAAGCACATCCGGACAAATAATAATAAAGAGTTGTTGATTCCAAATGCAAACGGTTGTACTTTGGATACAAAATCTCCTATAACCCTTTTTATAGCACTTTGATCTTTGAATTGATGAGAGAATACTTTCGATTCAGTAAATAGATTGTAGAGAATGAATGCAGTAAAGTATAGATTGAATTTGAAGAGTATAGAGAGTGGACTTTGTGAAAAATATTATGAGAATTCGAAATAAGAAGAAAGTAGAAAATTTCGTTTTCCAGCCCCCTTTATATAGTGTATGAAGGGATGTTTCACTTCGCGAAGAGATATAATCAAAAATCACAACTATTAGAAATTCAAAAGGCATCTCTTCAATGGTCTATATGTCGACCGACATAGGTAGCATATATCGACATATCCATTGTATTTTCTGAAAAACGAAAACACTTTAAATGTGTTGCAAAATTACGAACTCCTGTAAATTTATTTAAATTTAGTTTCTAAGAACTTTAATATACCAAACTCTTACAAAATATTTGTAGAAATATTTTTGAAAATAAAATAAGTATAAAGTAAATAATTTGATAAGAGAATATTCAAAGAATAGATGTTTGCTATCCAAGGACTTTGACAATTTATTCTAATGTATACTAACTATAAATTTTAGTCTTGAACTTTTCGTGTCTTTGTCTTTAAACACATGAGTCTTCAAATATTTTGATCATCTCTGAATCTTGATCTTTAATCATTTTATTGACCAGTCTTCAAACATGATTATCTTTTTCTTGTAGAAATCTGTGTAATATTTTGCAAAATATTATATACAACTTGGAAAATATTAGTATATATATTTATATGGTTGTAACGACCCGTTAAATTCAATGATATTAAATGAATCAATTTGATATGTTTTCTAATCTAATTTAAATTGAAATAGAAGTCTTAGGATTTTTAATGGAGTAAATGTAGGAGTTAGCTAGTAACTGTAATTAAAAGTAAATAATTTAAAATGTTTATATGACATAGATTGAAATAACGAAAATTTGTGTTTGTGGTTATAAGTCATAATTAGTTGATTAAAATAGTATTAATGAAATAATAACTGAATTTAATTGCAATATATAAACATCAGAAAGATTTAATTGCTGGATTAAATTTGTTAAAGTTCATAAGTTTTGTAATTTAGTTTAGTAGAACTTTAAATTATAAATGAAGATTGAAATAAATGATAAATTTAATTATGTCAATGGTGACTCAAGACCTAGGTTATAGGAATTGGAACATATCCAATTTGAATTAATAGAAGAAGGACTTGGTTAATATGTAAGTTATTGTTCAAGGTATTGAATAAAAACTTGGAATCCAATCATAATTTAATGATAATAACGTTAGTATTAGAGAATAAATATATTTCAATGCAGTACCCGAATGAACGGAATAAAATGAATATATATTGAATAGAAATGAAATGTAAATGGGCACATTTGGTTGAAAGTTAATTTTAAGAAACATATAAATGTTGAATTTGTGAATATTAATATAAATATTAACTTGAATGGGATTCATTAATACAAAGATGTAATAAGTGTAGATAGTAAAAATTTAATGGCTGTAGTGGATAAAAAAAATCTAGTAGTAACATAAAATTTATTTATATGGAAAAAGAGTATAGATTTGAACAAATTTATGAAAATTTGATAAGAACAGTGGTTGTAATCAGTTTGGTTATTTAATATTTGGAAGATAGAGATTTGTAAATCCGTTAATAAATTTATAATGGGAAGGAATGGTAAGAATGTAAAAATTATAAGCATTTGATTCAATTAAGGGAATTAAATTATAATAAATGGCCATTTAATAAATTCAACGTTCTGTGAGAAATCATAATAGTTGTGTAAAATGTGTACAAACTACAACTTGGAAATTATTGGATTTATAACGGTTTTGGTATTACATTTATGAGTTTAAAAGTTATTCCATTTTGTAAAGTAATAAAAGCTTATTTAGGTTACTAGAATTTAGCGTAACGACTATTGTGTGTTACCTATTCTTGTTGCTTGTTAATTTAAATTTTGGGAATCAAATTCAATTTATCCGCCAATTTACCGCAGTTAAAGTGAAATGAATTGGTGAATGAGTAATGTTAAATGCAAATAAGATGTAACCAAGAAAATCCCATTTATAATAATTTACGTAGAATGAAGTAAAGAAACCAGGAAATGAAAATGTGAAAATGTGGATACAATGAGATCTTAAGTAATAATAACTTTGTTAGGTAAGTGATAACGGATTTTTTTTGTATAACCAAATAAAGATCCAAATTTATTTGGAAATTAATTGCAATCAATTGAATTTATTGCAATTAAATGGATTTTATATTTAATAGTTATGTAATTATTATTTGGAAGAAATTGGAGTTATTTGTAATAAGTATGCACCTAATGTTAATTTTTCTTATAGGATTGACAATTGATATGGAATGAAAAGAAGAAAATTTGGGTCAGTAAAATTTGGAATTTATGCATAATAAAATGGATTCTAACGTTAAATACTACGTTATTGAGATTTAAATTAGACTTAAAGAATAATGATGTGAATCAGGAACTAATGTTTATGGCATCTTTATTTTAGGTGAAAGTTGAGAATATAAAGATTTAAAAATCTAAAGTATGGGTTTTGAGAATATAATTTATAAAATTCTTAAATATAAGAAGGTGTAGAAATTAACGTTGCAATTAATATACTGTCAACTTTTAATTCACAGCTAAGCCTGTTAAATCTTTTCAATTGATTACGAATCATATAAGAAATAAAATTTGGCCAATTTTAGAATTTAATATAAAATTTGGATTTTTATAATTTATTTAATGAATATTAAAAATAGCCATTTTGGCCACGGACTCAGATTTCGACGAAACCAGTTTCATCGGATCCGTATCGGTGAATTATTATAGGGTTTCAAGTTTCCTATCGATCGGACTTGTCGTTTGATCGTACGGGCGTGAAACGCCTTGAAATCAATTTTAATAAAATCAATTTGAAATCAATTTGAAAATTTTGTTTTCAGCATAACTTCTTCATACGATCAAATTTGGACGTGAAACTTTTTCCATCACGTTCAGAATATTTTAAATTACCTATTTGGATATATAGATTTACGAAATTTCGTTCCGGAGACATAGCGGGCTTTTTGGGCCATAGTTTGTTCCGCACGTTCATTCTACGGTCTATCTACGCTACCTCTAACCCTCTATATAAACCCAGCTATTCAGCCCTAGCCTCCGCCTAATTTCATTTATCTGCGCGTATTTTCTTCAAGCTTCTCTTCTTCTTCAATGGGGGTTAACCCTAGATCCAGTCGGTTCAAAAACAAAATGAAAATTCAAAATCTCCAGAAAAATTCCACAAAAATATATGTCGATCTTCTCGAAACACGTAATCCCATGGTGAAATTCGTTTTTCAGTTGGAGTTACCGTTTACCCAGAAAAAAATTCAAAACAGTCCCAACCGTTCATCATCGCCATAACAAAAGTTGTCGGATCGGGAAAACATTTCTGGGTATTGGAGAGGGGACTGAGGGGAGTCGATCCATGTAGTTTGTTTCGAGAATCAACGGTTGGATGTGGAGCAAAATTCGATTTGGGTTTCGGCCATGGGTGCAAACGGTGGCGGCGGCGCTACAGGAGGGGGACGCGGCGACCTGGTTTGGTGCGGCTACCAAGGGGGAGTGCCAGGGGTTGGTCGGCGGTCATATAGGGGCCGGTGGTGGAAGTATTCGATGGTCAAACAGGCGGTCAACGATTGATATATGGGTTCGGTCCTGATGTTTGCGCGTTGGGGGGGAAGAGGATGGAGTGCTGTAGCACGTGCGTGAGGGAGTGACGTGGCTTAGTGTAAGATGTTAATATGTGTCATTTTGTTTAGTTTTAATTTTGAATTCAATCACCATTTTTCGCCATAACTTTCTCATACGACCTCGGATTCAAATGAATTTTTTTTTTGTTAGGATCGTAATTTAATTCCGGACTTGATGATGCTGGTTTGGACGAATTCCGAGATGGGTGAATTTTTGGGTTTAAATCGAATTTAAATTCGATTTAAATTCAAAAGGTGAGTGTTTTAACCCACTCACAACTACTAGAAGCTTTTATGTTTGTTAAATTAATTTTAGAAATGAATAGAAATTTATTTATGGGTATTTGGCATGTTTAATTTATTCATATCTGTTGAATTGCATTTATTTAGTTTAACTGTTAATTTAATTAATTTATTGCGTATAAATTTATAGTTAGAATTTATTTGTTTGCCTATAAACTGATAGTTAACAGTTATATAGATTTTTACTGAATATAAACTGTTAGATTAATAGTTGTTAAATTTAATCTGAATAAAATTGCCAGTTATTACCTGTTATATATTATCAAATATAAATTGTTATTGATTGATATTGCTCGATGATTGTGATTGGATGATGTTGATGGATGTTTTATTGTATTTCATAAAATTGCAAATTGTCATGCATATTTCCTTTCATTCGGGATTGTGGTTTGAAATGATATACAACCGCAAAATTTTATATCTTTTAAATTGCGGATTGAAATGATAAATATCCGTATCACTTGACCATAGGATAGAAAATTATATACAGGCACCGCGGTCTATATATAACTATTTTAATGTGATTTCTATGGTTTGGATGGAATACGGTTTCTAATAATCTTAAATTTTATATTGTATAAATATTATTCTTCCATATATATACATATGAAGTTGAAAATTTTGAAATTAGAAGGTGTATAAAAATCTTTATTTAAAAATGGAAGAAAATTAAGAAAATGGAGTTTAATAATTTATATCATATGTTTAAGTGTTAAGTTTGGAAATTTTAAGATATGATATTTATAATTGGATTTTTCCCAAAATAAATTGAAATGAATATTCTAGTATAATTTGAATTGGGAAAATATATATATTTTATTACTAGAAATTGAAGTCTTATTATTTATGGATTTTATGTGAATATTCCAGACTAATTAATAGAACAATTGATCTGTTGAAAGAATAAAATCCAATTTTAGTTTGAAATATTGTTACTCAAAATGGATATACGTATATATAAATAAATTGAAGTGGTTTTGGAACTTGAGAGAGATAATATAAATTTTGGTTTAGACTTTAATAAAGAAATGTATTTGTAAATCCATGAGAACTATTTTCTTTACAAAGTAACATTTAAGTTAAACCATTTAATTCATATACCGTTGAATGTCCAAACCATTCAAGTTTTTTTATAGAAGTTATGGTTTTAAATTATGATTTTCAAAATATTATGATTTGAAAATATTTGATTTTCAGACGTTATGAAGTTAAAGCATCATGATTTTGGAAAAGAATTATATTTGGGATAAGTGATAAAATATGGTTTTGGGTTTTGAAATGATATCGTATTCATGGTTATGAAATGGAATGTTTATTCTGATTTTTAAAGTATAACCTATATTTAAATGACCGCGGTGTTATAATAACGATGGGTTGGCAAAGAGACCGGGATCGGATATCTGACATACTCTCTGTCGATACCGAAAACCACTTTGACTAACCGTGTACGCGGTGGAGATTCCAGAATGAAGTAGGTGGTGGCGACGTTTCCTGTAAGGTAAATACGTGGACCCGACTCTCGTGAGTTGGCATAAGGTGGCTAAAACAGGAGCGATTCTCAGGCCAATGAGGTCATTCCTCTGATCGGACCCTCCTCTTCGATATTATACTTTGATTTTGGATTGATTCAGTGGCCACTTCTATATTTTGATTTTGGGGGAGTTAGTCCGAGGTGGGCGGTAACTGCGGCTACGCGTTTCCACCAGCCTGGATAGCAATTGGTATATCTACCCTGGCATTGCCTAGTTGTGCCATGTCACCTACCATACCGAGCCTTTACTACGAGTTTCTATTTGTGTCGTACCTATGGAGTATCCTCTGGTAGCTTCCCGATCAGGAGGTATTACGGTACTGTATAGACTATTGGCATTATTTGTGTTAAGGGCTATATGGGTAACCCCTTAACGCTATTAAAAAGTAAGTTTATTTTATAAATAGACACTATTATAATAGCGCAATATACTACATAGTAAATAGTTTAATGGATCCTTAGGAGATGTAAATCCCGAGCATCTCTTGAGTTACTGTACTCATATTTATTTCTGTTAATTTAACTCACATAAGATCTTTTAGTTCTGACTCGAGTGTTTTTGTCTTTTCAAATTCGCTCGGGTCAGTCCGAGCGTTTCAGGATAGAAGACTTTAGCTTTGAAGGACGAAGACGAAGGAGTCGTATTATTATTATCTATAGTATTGCACCACACTCATACTGTTCTGCTGCATTGATTGTATTGGTATGTGTAACTCTGATATTTATTGTATAAAGCAAATCAAGTATTTGTAAACTGTTTTGAACTGTATATTTATTATTATATTTTATCCTTCCGCTGTGAGATTCTGTGTTGTTTCTATTTCTTCTCTGTTTTTTCTTATTTACCCCATAACAATCCGCCCTTCCGTATGGTTTGAATTGGCACGTGTGTCGGTTTAAAGTGTGCGAAAAGGAGGGATGTTACAGTTGGTATCAGAGCTTTGGTTTAGCGATAAACCTTGGCTTTGTGGGGTTTGACTCTTTGTTAATAGGGTAGTAATACCCTATGGGAGTCACTGAGCATATATATATATGAGAGAGCGTACTTGTTAGTGTTATAAAAAGATTTTGATATTGTGTTAATCTGTTCCGCTTTGTATTTATAAATTCTGGTTGATGCATGGGACGCTATGACATCAATAGGAATTTCTAAACACTTAATAGGACAGACCGACATAATATTTGTTTTTAATATAGGTGAATGAAATAATTTTGCCTATTATATTTTCTATATATAAAAATATTTTTATAAAGATATATATATATATATATTTGGTTGCTATAGATTGGGTGTTAGGAAATAAAAATTATAACAATTGAAGCTAAGTTGAAATTATAATAAATCAAATTGGAGATTTTAGAACTTAAGTCTGGGATTTTGAAAATCTGCTTTCAAAAGATTTATGAAATATAATGATTTGGTTTATAAATATTTTCTTATATAAATATTTAGTATAATTCGAAAGAATTGGTTTAAGAGGATTTTGAAGAAAATAAGTTTGTACTTTCCTCTCTGTCGCTGGAAAATAATTTCGGTGATGGCGGCCGCATCATCGACTTTCATTTTCGAGTTTCGAAGGGGAAAGGCCACTATAGTAAATTCTACTGCAGATTTGTTTTGAAATTATTTAGAATTTTAATTGTTTTAAAGGATAATTAGAGATATAAAAGTTGTAAGAAATTAATTATCTATTATTTTAAAGTAATTTTGAGGTTTGACCCGGTATTTAATTCTTAAATTTCCATTAATTAATTGTTTTAAATTATTTTAGTGAAATAAAAGGTAAGTAATTAATTGAAACCTCTAATGTAGGTAAGAGAATTAATGAAAAGTTATAAAGAGAAATTTGAAATTTGTTACAAAGAGTAATATTGATTAACATTAAATTTAATTAAAAGATGAGATAAAGCTTGTATAAGTTTAATTGCATTTTTCTTTGACATAAATAACTTACCAAATATTAAAGTTGAAATGTTAATTAAGAAATTGGATTAGAATATTATACAAGTAGAAATTTTGGAAATAGTGAAGTATTCAATAAATCGTTGTTATAAATGAGAAATTATTGGTATAAACTTAAGTTATAATTGAAATCTCAAGTTAAAGATAAGTAATATAAATAGGTGATATGAACTTAAGTAGATAAAATGAAATTCTTTATTAAATAAGGATTGATGTGGAGGGTTATAAACTTCAGTACGGTATGAAAGCTTCTAGTTTAAAATTAATAAAATGGAATTGAGAAGAAACTTGTAAATTTTCACTTACATTCTTAAAACATACATAACTTACCATATAATAAAAGTTGCAATGTTATGAAAGGAGAAATCTTACAAGTGAAGCTTGAGGTAAAAGGTATTCTATTAATTTGCTATTGTTAATGAGGATTAATTGTATAAGCTTAAGATAAATTGAAAATTTTACTATATAAGTAAAGGTAAGTAGTATAAATAGATGATATATACTTTAGTCAATAAATTGGAATACAAATATAATGAATTTTGTAATAAATGGAAAATAAAATTGTAAGAAACAAAGAAATCTCTCCATGAATGAAAGAAAGAAAATCAACCCACTGAAGCATGAAATAAATGTATAATAAGTTAATTTGGTTGTTGGTTTGAATTGTTATTATTGATTTATGTTTGTTGGGTAAGAAATTTGAAGTTGTTGGATGAATAAATAATCTATCCTTGTTCCATCTAAGACTGTTGAGTAAAAGATGCACTTGATAGTTAATTTCATTTCATACAAATTTCAAGTTTGAACCCAAACAACAAATTGGTTGATGGATTAATGGTTGCTTGTTTGTGGTGTGTGCTGTTTGTTAAAAAATCTATGGTTGTTGCATTTGATTGGTTGAATAATGGTCGAAACCACCTAAACATTTCACTTTCATATAAATATTTAACCTTTTAGATTATATAAGTGAATACAGGTGATGGAAGCAACTGCTACTGCTTTTGGTTCCATAATAATAAGCATATATTGCCCGACAAATAGGTACGTTTTCGGATTACGTTTAAAGCGCTATTTTCCCGTGTTGGGATATAATATTTTGATAATATATGTAATATATTTGTATATTTTGATATTATATTTTCTCCCGAGCCTCACCGTACAAAGGAGACTCTGCCAAAATTTTCCGTAAATTTTGGACTTAGAATTTTATGAAAATGTTTTCCAGCTTTAATAATCTAAGTATAAAAGAATATAATGATTATAAACAGGTATATTTTATTTAAGAAAATAGATTTAGTGAATTATTGTTTATAAATAATATTTGAAATAAGATGTACTGTTTATTCTTCCTTCTCCCTTCTTTTTCCTTTTCGGGGACGAAAAGTTTTGAGTGGGGGAGAGTGTAACGACCCGTTAAATTCAATGATATTAAATGAATCAATTTGATATGTTTTCTAATCTAATTTAAATTGAAATAGAAGTCTTAGGATTTTTAATGGAGTAAATGTAGGGGTTAGCTAGTAACTGTAATTAAAAGTAAATAATTTAAAATGTTTATATGACATAGATTGAAATAACGAAAATTTGTGTTTGTGGTTGTAAGTCATAATTAGTTGATTAAAATAGTATTAATGAAATAATAACTGAATTTAATTGCAATATATAAACATCAGAAAGATTTAATTGGTGGATTAAATTTGTTAAAGTTCATAAGTTTTGTAATTTAGTTTAGTAGAACTTTAAATTATAAATGAAGATTGAAATAAACGATAAATTTAATTATGTCAATGGTGACTCAAGACCTAGGTTATAGGAATTGGAACATAATCCAATTTGAATTAAGTAGAAGAAGGACTTGGTTAATATGTAAGTTATTGTTCAAGGTATTGAATAAAAACTTGGAATCCAATCATAATTTAATGATAATAACGTTAGTATTAGAGAATAAATATATTTCAATGCAGTACCCGAATGAACGGAATAAAATGAATATATATTGAATAGAAATGAAATGTAAATGGGCACATTTGGTTGAAAGTTAATTTTAAGAAACATATAAATGTTGAATTTGTGAATATTAATATAAATATTAACTTGAATGAGATTCATTAATACAAAGATGTAACAAGTGTAGATAGTAAAAATTTAATGGCTGTAGTGGATAAAAAAAATCTAGTAGTAACATAAAATTTATTTATATGGAAAAAGAGTATAGATTTGAACAAATTTATGAAAATTTGATAAGAACAGTGGTTGTAATCAGTTTGGTTATTTAATATTTGGAAGATAGAGATTTGTAAATCCGTTAATAAATTTATAATGGGAAGGAATGGTAAGAATGTAAAAATTATAAGCATTTGATTCAATTAAGGGAATTAAATTATAATAAATGGCCATTTAATAAATTCAACGTTCTGTGAGAAATCATAATAGTTGTGTAAAATGTGTACAAACTACAACTTGGAAATTATTGGATTTATAACGGTTTTGGTATTACATTTATGAGTTTAAAAGTTATTCCATTTTGTAAAGTAATAAAAGCTTATTTAGGTGACTAGAATTTAGCGTAACGACTATTGTGTGTTACCTATTCTTGTTGCTTGTTAATTTAAATTTTGGGAATCAAATTCAATTTATCCGCCAATTTACCGCAGTTAAAGTGAAATGAATTGGTGAATGAGTAATGTTAAATGCAAATAAGATGTAACCAAGAAAATCCCATTTATAATAATTTACGTAGAATGAAGTAAAGAAACCAGGAAATGAAAATGTGAAAATGTGGATGCAATGAGATCTTAAGTAATAATAACTTTGTTAGGTAAGTGATAACGGATTTTTTTTGTATAACCAAATAAAGATCCAAATTTGTTTGGAAATTAATTGCAATCAATTGAATTTATTGCAATTAAATGGATTTTATATTTAATAGTTATGTAATTATTATTTGGAAGAAATTGGAGTTATATGTAATAAGTATGAACCTAATGTTAATTTTTCTTATAGGATTGACAATTGATATGGAATGAAAAGAAGAAAATTTGGGTCAGTAAAATTTGGAATTTATGCATAATAAAATGGATTCTGACGTTAAATACTACGTTATTGAGATTTAAATTAGACTTAAAGAATAATGATGTGAATCAGGAACTAATGTTTATGGCATCTTTATTTTAGGTGAAAGTTGAGAATATAAAGATTTAAAAATCTAAAGTATGGGTTTTGAGAATATAATTTATAAAATTCTTAAATATAAGAAGGTGTAGAAATTAACATTGCAATTAATATACTGTCAACTTTTAATTCACAGCTAAGCCTGTTAAATCTTTTCAATTGATTACGAATCATATAAGAAATAAAATTTGGCCAATTTTAGAATTTAATATAAAATTTGGATTTTTATAATTTATTTAATTTATTTAATGAATATTAAAAATAGCCATTTTGGCCACGGACTCGGATTTCGACGAAACCAGTTTCATCGGATCCGTATCGGTGAATTATTATAGGGTTTCAAGTTTCCTATCGATCGGACTTGTCGTTTGATCGTACGGGCGTGAAACGCCTTGAAATCAATTTTAATAAAATCAATTTGAAATCAATTTGGAAATTTTGTTTTCAGCATAACTTCTTCATACGATCAAATTTGGACGTGAAACTTTTTCCATCGCGTTCAGAATATTTTAAATTACCTATTTGGATATATAGATTTACGAAATTTCGTTCCGGAGACATAGCGGGCTTTTTGGGCCATAGTTTGTTCCGCACGTTCATTCTACGGTCTATCTACGCAACCTCTAACCCTCTATATAAACCCAGCTATTCAGCCCTAGCCTCCGCCTAATTTCATTTATCTGCGCGTATTTTCTTCAAGCTTCTCTTCTTCTTCAATGGGGGTTAACCCTAGATCCAGTCGGTTCAAAAACAAAATGAAAATTCAAAATCTCCAGAAAAATTCCACAAAAATATATGTCGATCTTCTCGAAACACGTAATCCCATGGTGAAATTCGTTTTTCAGTTGGAGTTACCGTTTACCCAGAAAAAAATTCAAAACAGTCCCAACCGTTCATCATCGCCGTAACAAAAGTTGTCGGATCGGGAAAACATTTCTGGGTATTGGAGAGGGGACTGAGGGGAGTCGATCCATGTAGTTTGTTTCGAGAATCAACGGTTGGATGTGGAGCAAAATTCGATTTGGGTTTCGGCCATGGGTGCAAACGGTGGCGGCGGCGCTACAGGAGGGGGACGCGGCGACCTGGTTTGGTGCGGCTACCAAGGGGGAGTGCCAGGGGTTGGTCGGCGGTCATATAGGGGACGGTGGTGGAAGTATTCGATGGTCAAACAGGCGATCAACGATTGATATATGGGTTCGGTCCTGATGTTTGCGCGTTGGGGGGGAAGAGGATGGAGTGCTGTAGCACGTGCGTGAGGGAGTGACGTGGCTTAGTGTAAGATGTTAATATGTGTCATTTTGTTTAGTTTTAATTTTGAATTCAATCACCATTTTTCGCCATAACTTTCTCATACGACCTCGGATTCAAATGAATTTTTTTTTTGTTAGGATCGTAATTTAATTCCGGACTTGATGATGCTGGTTTGGACGAATTCCGAGATGGGTGAATTTTTGGGTTTAAATCGAATTTAAATTCGATTTAAATTCAAAAGGTGAGTGTTTTAACCCACTCACAACTACTAGAAGCTTTTATGTTTGTTAAATTAATTTTAGAAATGAATAGAAATTTATTTATGGGTATTTGGCATGTTTAATTTATTCATATCTGTTGAATTGCATTTATTTAGTTTAACTGTTAATTTAATTAATTTATTGCGTATAAATTTATAGTTAGAATTTATTTGTTTGCCTATAAACTGATAGTTAACAGTTATATAGATTTTTACTGAATATAAACTGTTAGATTAATAGTTGTTAAATTTAATCTGAATAAAATTGCCAGTTATTACCTGTTATATATTATCAAATATAAATTGTTATTGATTGATATTGCTCGATGATTGTGATTGGATGATGTTGATGGATGTTTTATTGTATTTCATAAAATTGCAAATTGTCATGCATATTTCCTTTCATTCGGGATTGTGGTTTGAAATGATATACAACCGCAAAATTTTATATCTTTTAAATTGCGGATTGAAATGATAAATATCCGTATCACTTGACCATAGGATAGAAAATTATATACAGGCACCGCGGTCTATATATAACTATTTTAATGTGATTTCTATGGTTTGGATGGAATACGGTTTCTAATAATCTTAAATTTTATATTGTATAAATATTATTCTTCCATATATATACATATGAAGTTGAAAATTTTGAAATTAAAAGGTGTATAAAAATATTTATTTAAAAATGGAAGAAAATTAAGAAAATGGAGTTTAATAATTTATATCATATGTTTAAGTGTTAAGTTTGGAAATTTTAAGATATGATATTTATAATTGGATTTTTCCCAAAATAAATTGAAATGAATATTCTAGTATAATTTGAATTGGGATAATATATATATTTTATTACTAGAAATTGAAGTCTTATTATTTATGGATTTTATGTGAATATTCAAGACTAATTAATAGAACAATTGATCTGTTGAAAGAATAAAATCCAATTTTAGTTTGAAATATTGTTACTCAAAATGGATATACGTATATATAAATAAATTGAAGTGGTTTTGGAACTTGAGAGAGATAATATAAATTTTGGTTTAGACTTTAATAAAGAAATGTATTTGTAAATCCATGAGAACTATTTTCTTTACAAAGTAACATTTAAGTTAAACCATTTAATTCATATACCGTTGAATGTCCAAACCATTCAAGTTTTTTTATAGAAGTTATGGTTTTAAATTATGATTTTCAAAATATTATGATTTGAAAATATTTGATTTTCAGACGTTATGAAGTTAAAGCATCATGATTTTGGAAAAGAATTATATTTGGGATAAGTGATAAAATATGGTTTTGGGTTTTGAAATGATATCGTATTCATGGTTATGAAATGGAATGTTTATTCTGATTTTTAAAGTAAAACCTATTTTTAAATGACCGCGGTGTTATAATAACGATGGGTTGGCAAAGAGACCGGGATCGGATATCTGACATACTCTCTGTCGATACCGAAAACCACTTTGACTAACCGTGTACGCGGTGGAGATTCCAGAATGAAGTAGGTGGTGGCGACGTTTCCTGTAAGGTAAATACGTGGACCCGACTCCCGTGAGTTGGCATAAGGTGGCTAAAACAGGAGCGATTCTCAGGCCAATGAGGTCATTCCTCTGATCGGACCCTCCTCTTCGATATTATACTTTGATTTTGGATTGATTCAGTGGCCACTTCTATATTTTGATTTTGGGGGAGTTAGTCCGAGGTGGGCGGTAACTGCAGCTACGCGTTTCCACCAGCCTGGATAGCAATTGGTATATCTACCCTGGCATTGCCTAGTTGTGCCGTGTCACCTACCATACCGAGCCTTTACTACGAGTTTCTATTTGTGTCGTACCTATGGAGTATCCTCTGGTAGCTTCCCGATCAGGAGGTATTACGGTACTGTATAGACTATTGGCATTATTTGTGTTAAGGGCTATATGGGTAACCCCTTAACGCTATTAAAAAGTAAGTTTATTTTATAAATAGACACTATTATAATAGCACAATATACTACATAGTAAATAGTTTAACGGATCCTTAGGAGATGTAAATCCCGAGCATCTCTTGAGTTACTGTTCTCATATTTATTTCTGTTAATTTAACTCACATAAGATCTTTTAGTTCTGACTCGAGTGTTTTTGTCTTTTCAAATTCGCTCGGGTCAGTCCGAGCGTTTCAGGATAGAAGACTTTAACTTTGAAGGACGAAGACGAAGGAGTCGTATTATTATTATCTATAGTATTGCACCACACTCATACTGTTCCGCTGCATTGATTGTATTGGTATGTGTAACTCTGATATTTATTGTATAAAGCAAATCAAGTATTTGTAAACTGTTTTGAACTGTATATTTATTATTATATTTTATCCTTCCGCTGTGAGATTCTGTGTTGTTTCTATTTCTTCTCTGTTTTTTCTTATTTACCCCATAACAATCCGCCCTTCCGTATGGTTTGAACTGGCACGTGTGTCGGTTTAAAGTGTGCGAAAAGGCGAGATGTTACAATGGTTGTCATCAAAATCAATATATGTGGCATTAACATATGTGTCCCAAACGACTGAACCACATAGTCTCTAAACTATACAAGAATTAAGGAAAGCAACGACATATTACTTTTGTCATAGCTCCATCTACCTCCATACGTTGAATGTAGCGCCTAAAGTGCTTGTATGGTTACTTTTTTCAACGTATGTTTCCATAAGTAGCACTTTAAACTCTAGGGGGTTAATTGCATATTGAATGTTTGGACTGGACAGGCTCCGGTTCATCCCATCAACAATTGATCTCTTGTATTGATCGCCTAACACTTGGTGTATTGTCTTATTGACTCGCTGCTCTACATTGAAGTGATTCCTTGGGGTGCTTGGTGGACTACATCGCACCCCCTGTGCAATGGATCAACCACCCGCAAACCAGTCGTTCTTATTCATGTAGTCTTATTTAAGTATCCAAACGTGTAGCTCCAACATCAACTTCTTATGGGAACGCCTTGTAACACCCCGTAAAATTAATGGTAATTAATAAATAATTATTAATGCTCAAATCGGAATTTGAGAAAACTTTGAAATTTGACCACGAAACTTATACCATTGTGTTTGTGGTGATTTTCTGAGCAACTTTCATATTGAAGTTTTGCGATCGAAGCTCAAACGAAAAAATTATTAACATTTGAAGTTTTCGGAATGAAAAATATTTAAAACAGAAAATATGAAATAAATAATAATAAATACGGGACTCCACCAGCCAACCCTATTACTTTGGTTGGTCGACCCCTTATAGGGGATGGTGGACTAGTTGAAAGCATGATGGCTAGGGTTGAACCTTAGCCAAACAGCTCGGATATAATTATTTTAGTCTAACAGACACAGCCGATTCGAATGCCTATAAATACATGCCTAATCTCTCACTTCTCTTCTCATATTTTTTGATTTAAGCAGCGAAGCTCTGCCCTTTTTCTCTCCACTATTTCCATTGATTATAAAATATTATATTATATTTGTATAAATTGGAGAAGGACATAAAATAAAGGAGAAGAAGAGAAGGAGCGAATCGATAATGCAGAAAAGGTGAATATCATTATTATAAATCTATATTCCACTTAACTCAAATCTCTTCTCGGATCTGTAATTCTAATTGTGTCTATACCTTGTTATACATGTTCTTTTGGATTGGAAAGAAAAGGAGTCAAGTAAGAAGATGAATTTGGATTTGGGAGATATGAAAATTTTGAATGGTGAGTGGAAAGTTAGATTTATTTATAACATTGAAGCTTATATCGTTGGGTTTTATTAAAACGTTATGACTATGCAAAACCTATGGAGTTGTAGGCTTAGGAAGATGAAATATCACCTACATATTTTGTATTGGATTAAGTATGGTATTTACACCCTTATCTAAAAATTTGAAAATCGGTCCCTAAATTTGTTAAAGTTGAATATTGATAAAGTTGTAAAGTTTATTTCAGATTTATAGTTGGATTATAAAATGTTAGTATTAATTTAGATTGCCCTACTTTGACTTGGAATGTGAATTTCTATGTTTTAATTTATTGCGAGAGGGGTATAATTTAATTGTATCTATTTTCAAGTAAATTCCATAAATTATCCAATTCCAAAAATATTTATAAAAGGTGCGTCGTTTGAATTAACAAGGAATACGCCAAAAAGGAAATAGATGTGTAGAGTATGGATATTTTTATTCATAGTTTGCACTGTCTATTTCAACAAAAGAAAAGAGATAATTTCCTGTAATTTCAAACAGAGCAAAAGTTTTAGGTGATTTATGAAAGTTATCATGGTAATCCTTTTTGGAAGGATAGCTCTGTTAAATTAAAACGTGGAAAGGAATGTTCTGGTTTAGGAATTAATAGTTAGAAATAGAAAAGCACATACATACGTATAACCACGCTTACCGATTAAAACATTGATGTATATATTTTCTATTATATTTTTCAATTCCGATGCGAGTTCTTGCAGATAGCTGTGATATCCTGGAATTTTTGTTAATATAAATTTAATAATCTGTGTTAAAAATTAAATTGATTTGATAATTTTTGTTAATAGAATTTGAATTGATTTAATAATCTTCTTTTAATAAATATTTAAATTGGTAGATTTTATCTTTTTAAAGCTAATAAATTGTTTTCTATTTATAATATATATAATTGTGTATGTTGTAAATAGGTAAGCTTTGGTTTGGAATTTAGTAAGTAAAGCAATTTTCTAATTCTAATTTATTTTTGGTAAATTGGAAATTTTGATTTAAATTTAATATTTAGCTTTTCAAAGCTATTTAATAAATAACTATATGGTTTGTAAATACTTAAGGTAAATGTTATTTGTTTAAAATTATATTTAATTAGCTTAAATATGAATTTAAATTAGATTAACATAAAAGCTTTGTTTTATTTTCTTTTTAAATATTGCTTGAAATTATATATAAGAGTTTAAAATACAATTTACATATAATCTTAATTTATTGAGTAATAGAAGTAATTTATAATCTCTTTTATAAATTATTTAAAATTGTTAAATTTGTTATTTTCAAATAATAATTATAATACTTAGATTTTATAAACATAAATAGATTTTACAAAAATAGAATTGTTATTTTTAAATTGAATTTGAATTAATTTTGAAATTCAAAAGATAGATACTTAAAAATATTTGGATAAGCTTTTATTTATAAATTATTTTTATTACATTTTCTTTACATAAGAAATTCAAATATATATTTACATAAGAATAAATAAATTAAGTAAAACCTTTATTAACATTTAAAATAAAAAAAAAGTAATACCAAGACAAGTGTTATTATATTAAAACTAATATAACATGTGTTAATTAATGAACAAAGGTTTATGACAAGTGTTATACTTTAAAACAAGTGGCCTTTTTAGATTACTTTTATTTTATTTTTACTTAATGATTTTCAGCCTAAACACATATACTTCTCTCTATCTATTTTGTTTTCAAAAGCTAAGATAAAAACCTGAACTCAAAACAATCTCTCAAAAACAAATCTACAACCAGTATTTCCTCTAACTAAATCAAAATTCAACTATCTGAAATCATCTTCAAAAGCAAACCAGAAAAAAACAATTCACTTCAACAACTTGCAATTCATTTTCAAAAGACCAAATTTACAAATCAAAAGCAAGTTCAAAACAAAAGCCTGAACTCATTTCTTAAAATCTGGAAATAAAATCTGATCATCATTCTGCAACTCAAACCTGAAGTTCAAACTCAAAGTCTGTACATTTCCAAAGATCAAAATCTAACCTGACCATCTGCATTCTTCAATCTGGAATCAAGCAGCATTCCTTCAATTCTGTTTTGAAAGCAACATCTAGGCCTACATTTATCTTCAACTTGAGGTTTTCAGAAACAAACATGCAACTGCAGTTTTAAAATCATAAGCAAACTATAACAACTCAAGTTCAAAGCTATTTCAAAATCAAAGGATGTTTCAAATATAAAGTGCTCTGCTCATCAAATTTTAAGTGAGTAACATTTTTATTAAAAATAACTTAAGTAAATATGGTTGCATGATTGATTCCTGTGATAATTATGATTTGTGTGGATGTATATGATGGAATTCTCTGTGTATATACATGGATGTATGAATGCATGCTTGCTATTGTGATTTGTTCTTGCCTGTTCTTAGTTTCCAGGCTTAAGTTCTGATCAAAAATCATGATCTCATAATCTAATCCATGATAAGGTTTAAATTTTCAAACAAAACGTGTTAGTTGTATCATAGATTAAAGTCTTAAATTTTATTTAAGTTAAATAATTTGGTATTGACTCTGGGAATCAAGAATAACAGAGCAAACTTTATATAAGTAAAAATTCAAATATCTTGATTCCTTGATTCAGGAAGATAAGTTGAATACCTAAACTAAAACATGATTTTTAAAACTAAAATCATAATTTTTAGTTTAAAAATGAATGAGCATTTCTGGTTTGACCAGAAATGATGTTTTGGAAAGTTCTGATGATCCAAGTGATCGGAAATGATGGGATTTCCACTGATGGTAGTGTAGTGATTGGGGACCTTGGCAAAAATGTCAGATGGTGGAGCTAGGCGTTGTAGCGGCAGTGGTTGATCATTTTAGTTTTTAACCCTAGTTTTATGATGATCGGAAATTTTGTTTCTCTCAACTTCTCTGGTGGATCGAGTTCCACCAAATCGAGGGAATTGATTGTGGGATGTTTTGTCGAAGGTGATGCTGGAAGATCAGAAGCACCGGTGGTCAGAGGCACGAGAACGAGGGGATTTCCAGGTTTGAGTCTGGTTCCAGTTTTGAGCTTTAAAGCTCGATTTTGATTTCGAGCTACTGCTAATGATTTGAGGGTCGGAATCGAGTTCGAAGGTGATCGGCGACATGCGTAAGTCATCGCAAGTGGTCGAAAAGGGTTGCAGTGCTGGTGCATGTGCACGGAGGACATGGTGTATCTGTAGTTTGAATTGGGAAGAAGTCTCGAGTTTACTCGTGTCAGTTGCGAGAGTTACTCGAAGCTATGAGGGTTTTGACTCGAAGTTTTTGAATGATGGCTCGAATCATTTACCTGTTACAGGTTTTATACCTATCAGGTTTCCAGATTTTAAAATTAAAGTGAAATTTTGAGAGTAAGATTTAAAACAGAGTTTTAAATCAAGTTTAAAATATGGATTCGAATTAAATTATATCCAAATTTTGAAATAAATAAATTTTATAAAAATCAAAATGTTTTAACAACTTTAAATATTTAAAAATATGTTGTAAATAAATTGTCTTCCAAGAAAATGTTAAAACCTTATTTGTATTCTTTTATAAAAGAATACTTTAATATCTGAATAGAAGGTTATATAAATTAGTTTGACTTAAATTTATAATAAGTAATTAATTAATTGGTGATTAGTTTGAGGATACTGGAGTTTATTCTGTTTTCTTAAACTCTTGGGTACTCAATTTTTACAAGTAGGCAAGGGATTCATGTTAGCCTTGATGAATACTGGAGAAGCAATGGAGCAGGAGGCTTCGGCGTTTGTAGATATGTGTAGTGTTCCGCTATGTGTTCTCTGAGTTATCTGTTGAGTTGCATCTTGTGTTGTAATAACTAGACAGGTGTTTATAACTGTCTAGTATGTGTTGTATAAGCTGTGTAACTCTGATTGATGTTGTATACTATGTAATACATATGTGATTAATATAATTTATTCGTTCCGCTGTTGAGATTCTGATGTTGTTTCTTTTCTTTCTTCTCTATCTTTCTCTTTTCTATCCCTTTCTTTCTTCAAGATGATGCGACTTTCAGTGGGGTAAAAGTCGGGTCGTCACAATAGCTCTCTGATATACTTATGTTTATTAAAGGTGACCGGAACCAAAGATCTATATCCTAATGGACTTGAGTTTCGATTTAATCGAAATTCGAGCTCATTAAGATGCAGATTGTTGCACACCTCCTTGGGTCTCGTGTGGGCTACAACGTTCGCTTTGATATCAATCTTATCGAAATCGATTCGGACTTTAGCCGATTTGGATGTGTGGAAGTTCGTATATCTACGACTACTTCCTTCCTTGCTCGTTTGATGGTATGAACTGCTTATAGGTTGCCAACAAAACTCCCAATTTGGTCTCCCTGGACTTGTGTTGGTGTCACTTCCTCCATGCATCTAAGGTTGCGTCCATCATTTCTTACTGCATGGCCAAGAAAGCGCTTCCATATTCATCTTCATCGTCTACACCTCTTCCTTGGTCATGTAGTTGGCCGATGAACTCTAACATGACGTTCCTCCTTGATTGCTCCCATGTGTAGAGTGCTCTTCTTCCAATAACATCTTCGATCTTTGCTTTCTGGCCGGTGGTTTCATGATCTGAATTGAGTTCTCAGTGAAATCAATACTTTTTTTTAAATGACCAAACATCTCAAAATGGAGATCTAGTAGATCCTATGATCGTGAGTGTGATCTTAGTGAAATTTCTAGGAGATGAGTTCTCTATTTGTCAAATATATTAAGTTCTAGTCTAATTAAGATCACAAGTCACAGGAAAATATACTAGAAAGTTGGAATTAAAGTGCACAAAAAGTAAACGAACTTAGAATTTTTTATAGTGGTTCGACAATCTCCAGTCTATATTCACTTTACATCATTTATTATGATTTGGCGCTTTACCATCGCTACACCGTTTGCTAGATCTCTCGACATCAGTTGCAACAATTGTAAATAATCAATTCGGTAGGTTGATAAGGCTATGGCTTCCCTAGATTTTGAAAGAGATCAATGCATCCTCTAATGGTTGTTACCGGACAAGAGATATTATTGGTAGTAGTGTTTTTCGATGTTTCTTACTTTCCAAAAGAACAGTAATAAAAGCCTTTCCCATTGGTTCTATAAAGTCTAGTTGGTTTCCTTCTCCTAATGGTGATGCAAGGAGGGGTATTTATATGGGTATTCTTAAGGAAAGGTTATTCTGAACTACTTATTGGAGATGATAAGTCATACAGGTTCGGACCTTGAAGTGTGGAAGCAAGGTCGGGTCCATCTGCACCTGGTTATAAGCAGAATTTTGGTTTGCACCATTTCGATCAGTGCCAACCAGATGCCTACTAGATGGATTTGACGATTCGGTAGGTTGTTATGTGTTCGGCTACCGAACCAATTTTTGGGTTCGGTACCGAGCACATCTATACCGACCAGATTTATCTGGTAAGTTCTAGTGCCTTCGACTCCACTTCCAAATTTTGCATGTATTCCATATTGCCTCTTGTGCGCATTGCTTCGACCCTTTGATTCGCTCAGTTTTGAGTTTCATATTTAGTCATTTGCTATATAGGAGAAGGTTGAATGATTATTGTTAGAGTCGTAATTTCTTCATTTTAGATCGGAATTGACTGGTGGAACTTGGTCCAACGGCTTCTTATCATCAAGTAGAACGCTCTAGTACCTTCGAACATTTCATTTGAGTAACGTAACTAGTTGCCCTCCAAGATAGTAGGCAGAAGATGGATTTACACTCTCCTATCCACCAACATATATCGTGGATCAAGGTGCGGTTTTGACTTAGATGCACGTCTCGACCTCAAGCATGTTTTCCAACTGGTTTGGATTTATCTAAACTGTGTCAAATTTGCCTCTAACACGTAGATACTACAATTTACTAAACAAGCTTTAGTGTTTTAATAGCATTAAGTTGCATCACTGCAAATTGTATAACAAAATTTGCATATCTTTTCGAAGTTAATCAAACTTTATTGTTGTACACTAATGATTGTTCATATTTAATATATTTTTTAATTGATATGTTTTTACACATACAAACATAAATATATATATCAATTAGGAGATAACTTTTAGAAGAATATACCAAGCTTTGTACAGTTAAAAAGTTTAGCAATTGTACAACCATGCATGTGCAAAAAAATATAGCGAGGATATGACGAAAAATAGCAAATTTCCGAAAAGCTTCATTAATTATTAAGCCAAATATTTAAAATTGATAAATTCTCATTTTCACATTATTGAGATAGGAAAAGGGAATATTATTTAATCTTATACAACAAAACTGAAGAATATCATGATTTAGGCAGATTAAATTTAATGACTACTGTACATTTCTAACTTATATTGAGCATCGATGCCTTGAAGTTAGGTCTTTATCTTGACTTTGTTGATTTGATTTAAAAGAAAACTAATCAAATCAATATTTATATATTAATAATGATAAAACAATAATAAAAATCCTTAATTTAACGGACGTGATGGAAAATAACGGGGACTAAAGCAAATTTACTGTTTAATGGTGTTAAATTGAAATAGCCCAGCGGTTGAAATAGCGCTATAGTGGGGATATTACAAGGATTTAACGAGACATTAACTGTACAAACCAAGCTGCATGGAATCTTGGGATAGATTGAGACTTACCCTAACTAGTACAAAATTTTGGATTGGAGCAAAAACTCAAACCCCCGCAGGATGTACGGGACGGATCTGAACCTGAAGTAAGTTTTAGCAAAACCAGGCAGGTCTGAACACGGAAAACTCACCCATTGCCATCAGCAACGGTACGTTAAACAAAAGAAGAACAAACCACACAAATTTATTTAATGTACATGGACCAACCTAAAAGGGCTCAAAGGCCGAAGCTAGCACGCTTGATTTCAAACAATCAAACTTCTCCTATGAAAGGAGACAAAAACACGAGAAGACATTTTAACAAAATAAACGTCCCCTTTAATCCCATCGTACTCTCCTCCAGGTTTTCGGTTTCTGCTGTCAAATCTGGTGTTGTTATGCAAGACTATCTTTAAATTCACTCTTCATTTAGTTTTTTTACTGTCAGCTTTTTTTAAAGGGAAGTCTTGTAGAAGTTAAATTTCCAAACCAAAAAATTGAAAAACTGAAAGAATTATCTAAAAAGCAAACACTCACTTAATAATGATAATGAATGGAATGTTAGAAATGAATAAGTGGCTAGAGTCCCACATCGGGGAATAAACATATCAATTCCACCTTATATACTAAGGCTCGGTAATTGATATCAAAAGAAAATGAGGAGAAAGAATGGATCATGCATGAAGGCTTGAAGGCATGAAGGCTTTCATATATACATATATATATAAATATTATATGGTCAAAGATTGGGCCTTGGGCCTTGGGTCTCTTGGGGTCTGATGATTAAATGGGCCTTCGTTTGCTACCTGGGCTGCGCTAAAACGGCTAATTTTTGATCCGTTTTTTGCTGCCAAAAACGGTTGCATCCGTTGGTTAAAGGATCGCAACCTTTCCAGCGGTCGCAGCCATTCGAACAGCCGCGCCTCTTCCCGAACAGGCAGCCCCCAACCCTATTTAAATGCATGCAGAACCGAAATCAAAGTATTCAATTTTTCTTCTTCTCTCTGCATGCTCTGATCTGAAATAAGCAACTCTCTTGAGTTCGTCCCTGCCTGCATCGTCAGCGCAACCTTGCAGGCTCTGGTTCCGTTTCACCTTGGGAAACAGTTGCTCGCCAACCCGCTGCGCCGTAGGGGGAGCAAATCTGTTTTAAGGGAACAGCGACCGTGCTGGACTCGGATACAAAAATACGACTTGCAACCAGAATACTGAACGGTACGAATTGCATTTCGGCTCTTCTTTTTCCTGTTAACCCAATTGCAAAATTAGGGTTAGGGTTTTTTGCCCAAATTGATTTCGCCCCAATTTATACATTAGGGTTTCTGTGTGAATAACATTCTTAAAACAGATTTGTGCTTTGTTTGATTCTGTTCTGTATACTAATTGAAGTCGTATCGTTTCGGACGATGGCTCAAGACAGTAGCACTTCGACAACAAAGCAGCCATTACCCTCCGCTCCGACAGCACCACTTGTCACACAGCCTGTATCGTTCTCACATGGAGAGAGGCCGGAAAAATTCAATGGCCACGATTTTAAGCGCTGGCAACAGAAGATGCTCTTCTACTTGACTACGTTAGGTCTGGTCAAATACCTAACAGAGGACCCTCCACAAGTAGATGAACTTGAGCCCGACGCCACCAAGGTCGAGGCCCTCACAGCCTGGAAGGGGTCTGACTTCATTTGCAAGAATTATATTCTCAACGGTTTGGACAATAGTCTGTACAATGTGTACTGCACTGTCCAAACTGCAAAGACTCTTTGGTTGTCCATCGAGAAAAAGTACAAAACGGAAGACGCCGGGATGAAGAAGTTCATAGTCGGCCAATTCCTAGACTTCAAAATGGTCGACACCAAAACAGTAGTCAGCCAGATTCAGGAACTTCAGGTTATCATCCATGAGATGCATGATGAGAAGGTGGAGTTAAGCGAATCATTTCAAGTTGCTGCTGCTATCGAGAAGTTGCCTCCATCATGGAAGGACTTCAAGAACTATCTGAAGCACAAACGGAAAGAAATGACTATGGAAGATCTTGTTGTTCGACTCAGAATTGAAGAGGATAACAGAAAATCTGAAAAGAAGTCAACCAACACCATGGTGGCAAAAGCAAATGTTGTTGAGACCGACAAGAACAACAAAAGAAAGAGAGAAAATAATCCGAATGCAAAGAAGGCTAAGAAGTTCAAAGGGAACTGCCATAATTGCGGGAAGAAAGGCCATAAGGCAAGTGAGTGCCGAGGACCAAAGAAGCAGAAAGACCAAGCCATTGTTACGGAGCATGATAGGCTTTCGGATGGAGTTTCAGAAATGAACTTGTCAGCCGTGATCTCAGAATGCAACTTAGTTGGCAACACGAAGGAATGGATTGTGGACACTGGTGCCACAAAACACATTTGCCCCAACAAGTGGATGTTTTCCAACTACAAGCCTGCGACACAAGAAGAGCAACTCTTCATGGGAAACTCCTCCACGTCGAAGGTTGAAGGAAAAGGAAAAGTGGTTCTCAAAATGACTTCTGGAAAAGAACTCACTTTGAATGATGTTCTGCATGTACCAGACATTCGTAAGAACTTAGTTTCGGGATCATTGCTGAGCAAGAATGGTTTCAAGTTGGTCTTTGTTTCTGATAATTTTGTATTGACTAAAAATGGAGTGTATGTGGGTAAAGGGTATGTAAGTGATGGTCTATTCAAGATGAATGTAATGACTGTTGTACCCAAAGATATGAATAAAATGGATTCTTCTGTTTATATCGCTGAGTCATTTAATATATGGCATGCTAGACTAGGCCATGTGAATTTTGATACTCTGCGGAAAATGGTTAACTTAGATTCTATACCTAAGTTTACTATAGATCACAACTATAAATGTGAAACATGTGCTGAAGCAAAGTTAACTAGAACTTCCTTTCATCATGTTGAAAGGAATATCGAGCCATTAGATTTAATACATACCGATGTATGCGATCTAAAGATGTGTCAAACCAGAGGAGGTAAAAGGTATTTTATTACCTTTATCGATGATTGCACTAGGTACTGTTATGTGTACCTACTAAGAAGCAAGGATGAGGCCTTTGAAACATTTAAACAATATAAGGCAGAAGTTGAAAATCAACTAAACAAAAAGATAAAAGTCTTGCGAAGTGATAGAGGTGGAGAATACGAATTTCCATTTGAGGAATTTTGCGCTCAAAATGGTATAATACATCAAACAACAGCACCGTATTCTCCTCAATCCAGTGGAATAGCAGAACGTAAGAATCGTACCCTAAAGGAAATGATGAACGCTCTGCTTATTAGTTCTGGATTAGCATACAATTTCTTGGGTGAAGCGATACTTTCAGCTAATCATATACTGAAAAAAAGTACCTCACAAAAAGACCTTTAAGTCACCACATGAACTGTGGAAAAACAGACCTCCATCTTACAAATACTTGAAAGTGTGGGGGTGCTTGGCAAAGGTAGAAATACCTAAGCCTAAAAAGGTCAAAATTGGACCCAAAACTATAGATTGCATATTTATTGGATATGCTCACAATAGTAGTGCATACCGATTCTTGGTGCATAAATCTGAAATTGATGACATTCATGAAAACACCATAATCGAATCTCGAAATGCAAGATTCTTTGAAAACATATTTCCACTAAAAGAATCCAATGGTACTAGTATCCAAAAGAGATCAAGAGAAGAAGAAACTCTTGAACATCGTGTTGATCATGAAAATGATCAAGTGTTAGAGGAACCAAGAAGGAGCAAACGACAAAGGACGTCAAAAACCTTTGGGCCTGAGTTCTATGCATACATGGCAGAAAATGAACCTCTAACATATAAACAAGCAATGTCATCACCTGATGCTCCTTATTGGAAGGAAGCCGTCAATAGCGAAATTGAATCCATTTTACAAAACCACACATGGGAACTAGTAGATCTTCCTAAAGGATCGAAACCATTAGGGTATAAATGGATCTTTAAGAAAAAACTTAAAGCTGATGGCTCAATAGATAAATATAAAGCCCAACTGGTATTCAAAGGATTTAGACAAAAGGAAGATCTAGATTACTTTGATACTTACTCACCAGTAACAAGAATAACATCCATTAGGATGCTTATTGCTATTGCTTCTATACTGAATTTAGAAATACATCAAATGGATGTAAAAACTGCATTTTTGAATGGTGAGTTAGAGGAAGAAATATACATGCAGCAACCTGAAGGGTTCCTAAGCCCAGGAAATGAGAATAAAGTGTGTAAGTTAGTAAAATCACTTTATGGTCTTAAACAAGCGCCAAAACAATGGCATGAAAAATTTGATGAAACTATGATGACAAATGGATTCAGAATAAATGAATCAGATAAATGTGTCTATATGAAGAATGTGGATGTGGGATATGTCATAGTTTGCCTATATGTTGATGACTTATTGATACTAGGCAATAATAATGCCATAATCAAATCAACAAAGGATATGTTGTCATCTAGATTTGATATGAAAGATCTAGGATTGGCTGATGTGATTTTGGGCGTTAAAATTTTAAAGACGTCAGAAGGTTATGTACTATCTCAATCACACTATGTGGCCAAAATACTTGAAAAGTTCAAACAACATAATATAACTGTTGCTAAATCGCCAGTTGATATGAACCAAAATTGGGTTAAAAATACTGGTGATGGAATCTACCAACTTGAATACTCTTGAATACTGGGAAGTATAATGTATGTAATGAATTGTACTAGACCAGATATTGCATATGCTGTAAGTAAGCTAAGTAGGTATACAAGCAATCCTGGTAAAAATCAATGGAAAGCAATAATAAGGGTTCTGGGATATTTAAAATATACTCAGAACTACAGCTTGTATTACACTAAATATCCTTCCGTAGTAGAAGGATATAGTGATGCAAATTGGATAACTGGTTCAAATGACACCAAATCCACAAGTGGATATGTATTTACTTTAGGAAATGGAGCTATATCATGGAAGTCTTCTAAACAAACGTGTATAGCAAGGTCAACAATGGAGTCAGAATTCATTGCCTTAGACAAAGCCGCTGAAGAAGCAGATTGGCTTAGAAGTTTTCTAGAAGATATTCCGAATTGGAATAAACCTGTTCCACCAATCTGTATACATTGTGACAGTCAGTCAGCTATTGGAAGAGCTAACAGTACACTATACAATGGTAAGTCTAGACATATTCGTCGTAGACATAAAACCGTGAGACAACTACTCTCTAATGGAGTTATCACTATAGACTATGTAAGGTCGAAAGATCACATTGCGGATCCACTAACGAAAGGCTTGCCTAAAGAGAGAGTTCAAACCTTATCGATAGGAATGGGCTTAAGGCCTATTGACTAAAAAGTTTTCCTCAACGGAAACCCAACCTAATTGACTGGAGATCCCAAGATTTAAGTTCAAAGGGACAACTAAGTTAAGGTTAAAACTTAGAAGCACTGTAAAAATCAAACATTTAGACATTCCTAAGATAAGTCAGTGCACATGCCGTCGGAGAAAAGGATAAGCTCAGCTTTTAATGATGTCTATACTTGGAGCTATAAAGAACCAAGTGGAGTATTGCGGAATACTCTTTATAGGATCACCTACGTGAGTGCGAAGCGCCGCTTCAAGGAGAATTAACGAGGCCTGATTCTCTTAAGTACTCATGAGACCAAGCAGGTGTTCATGGCTAAAACGAACACAAACAGAGAACCAAGGAGTTAAAAAAATTTATCATGTGTTATCTTTATAAAGCTTACACAAAAGGCTTACAGTTCAAAGACAATCTAGTCCACTGATTCGCCAGTAAGTTGTAATGATAAAACACTAGGAAAAGTTCAAAGATTCTATGCTACTTTTACCGATATGATAAATGTTTCGAAATATTTCAGAACAGATTAAATAACCACTCATTCATGTGGGGGATTGTTAGAAATGAATAAGTGGCTAGAGTCCCACATCGGGGAATAAACATATCAATTCCACCTTATATACTAAGGCTCGGTAATTGATATCAAAAGAAAATAAGGAGAAAGAATGGATCATGCATGAAGGCTCGAAGGCATGAAGGCTTTCATATATACATATATATATAAATATTATATGGTCAAAGATTGGGCCTTGGGCCTTGGGGCTCTTGGGGTCTGATGATTAAATGGGCCTTCGTTTGCTACCTGGGCTGCGCTAAAACGACTAATTTTTGATCCGTTTTTTGCTGCCAAAAACGGTTGCATCCGTTGGTTAAAGGATCGCAACCTTTCCAGCGGTCGCAGCCATTCGAACAGCCGCGCCTCTTCCCGAACAGGCAGCCCCCAACCCTATTTAAATGCATGTAGAACCGAAATCAAAGTATTCAATTTTTCTTCTTCTCTCTGCATGCTCTGATCTGAAATAAGCAACTCTCTTGAGTTCGTCCCTGCCTGCATCGTCAGCGCAACCTTGCAGGCTCTGGTTCCGTTTCACCTTGGGAAACAGTTGCTCGCCAACCCGCTGCGCCGTAGGGGGAGAAAATCTGTTTTAAGGGAACAGCGACCGTGCTGGACTCGGATACAAAAATACGACTTGCAACCAGAATACTGAACGGTACGAATTGCATTTCGGCTCTTCTTTTTCCTGTTAACCCAATTACAAAAATAGGGTTAGGGTTTTTTGCCCAAATTGATTTCGCCCCAATTTATACATTAGGGTTTCGGTGTGAATAACATTCTTAAAACAGATTTGTGCTTTGTTTGATTCTGTTCTGTGTGCTAATTGAAGTCGTATCGTTTCGGACGATGGCTCAAGACAGTAGCACTTCGACAACAAAGCAGCCATTACCCTCCGCTCCGACAGCACCACTTGTCGCACTGCCTGTACCGTTCTCACATGGAGAGAGGCCAAAAAAATTCAATGGCCAGGATTTTAAGCGCTGGCAACAGAAGATGCTCTTCTACTTGACTACGTTAGGTCTGGCCAAATACCTAACAGAGGACCCTCCACAAGTAGATGAACTTGAGCCCGACGCCACCAAGGTCGAGGCCCTCACAGCCTGGAAGGGGTCTGACTTCATTTGCAAGAATTATATTCTCAACGGTTTGGACAATAGTCTGTACAATGTGTACTGCACTGTCCAAACTGCAAAGACTCTTTGGTTGTCCCTCGAGAAAAAGTACAAAACGGAAGACGCCGGAATGAAGAAGTTCATAGTCGGCAAATTCCTAGACTTCAAAATGGTCGACACCAAAACAGTAGTCAGCCAGATTCAAGAACTTCAGGTTATCATCCATGAGATGCATGATGAGAAGATGGAGATAAGCGAATCATTTCAAGTTGCTGCTGCTATCGAGAAGTTGCCTCCATCATGGAAGGACTTCAAGAACTAACTGAAGCACAAACGGAAAGAAATGACTATGGAAGATCTTGTTGTTCGACTCAGAATTGAAGAGGATAACAGAAAATCTGAAAAGAAGTCAACCAACACCATGGTGGCAAAAGCAAATGTTGTTGAGATCGACAAGAACAACAAAAGAAAGAGAGAAAATAATCTGAATGCAAAGAAGGCTAAGAAGTTCAAAGGGAACTGCCATAATTTCTTTAAGAAAGGCCATAATTCAAGTGAGTGCCGAGGACCAAAGAAGCAGAAAGACCAAGCCATTGTTACGGAGCATGATAGGCTTTCGGATGGAGTTTCAGAAATGAACTTGTCAGCCGTGATCTCAGAATGCAACTTAGTTGGCAACACGAAGGAATGGTTTGTGGACACTGGTGCCACAAAACACATTTGCGCCAACAAGTGGATGTTTTCCAACTACAAGCCTACGACACAAGAAGAGAAACTCTTCATGGGAAACTCCTCCACATCGAAGGTTGAAGGAAAAGGAAAAGTGGTTCTCAAAATGACTTCAGGAAAAGAACTCACTTTGAATGATGTTCTGCATGTACCAGACATTCGTAAGAACTTAGTTTCGGGATCATTGCTGAGCAAGAATGGTTTCAAGTTGGTCTTTGTTTCTGATAATTTTGTATTGTCTAAAAATGGAGTGTATGTAGGTAAAGGGTATGTAAGTGATGGTCTATTCAAGATGAATGTAATGACCGTTGTACCAAAAGATATGAATAAAATGGATTCTTCTGTTTATATCGCTGAGTCATTTAATATATGGCATGCTAAACTAGGCCATGTGAATTTTGATACTCTGCGGAAAATGGTTAACTTAGATTCTATACCTAAGTTTACTATAGATCACACCTATAAATATGAAACATGTGCAGAAGCAAAGTTAACTAGAACTTCCTTTCATCATGTTGAAAGGAATACCGAGCCGTTAGATTTAATACATACTGATGTATGCGATCTAAAGATGTGTCAAACCAGAGGAGGTAAAAGGAATTTTATTACCTTTATCGATGATTGCACTAGGTACTGTTATGTGTACCTACTAAGAAGCAAGGATGAGGCCTTTGAAACATTTAAACAATATAAGGCAGAAGTTGAAAATCAACTAAACAAAAAGATAAAAGCCTTGCGAAGTGATAGAGGTGGAGAATACGAATTTCCATTTGAGGAATTTTGCGCTCAAAATGGTATAATACATCAAACAATAGCACCGTATTCTCCTCAATCCAATGGAATAGCAGAACGTAAGAATCGTACCCTAAAGGAAATGATGAATGCTCTGCTTCTTAGTTCTGGATTACCAGACAATTTCTGGGGTGAAGCGATACTTTCAGCTAATCATATACTGAACAAAGTACCTCGCAAAAAGACCTTTAAGTCACCACATGAACTGTGGAAACACAGACCTCCATCTTACAAATACTTGAAAGTGTGGGGGTGCTTGGCAAAGGTAGAAATACCTAAGCCTAAAAGGGTCAAAATTGGACCCAAAACTATAGATTGCATATTTATTGGATATGCTCACAATAGTAGTGCATACCGATTCTTGGTGCATAAATCTGAAATTGATGACATTCATGAAAACACCATAATCGAATCTCGAAATGCAAGATTCTTTGAAAACATATTTCCACTAAAAGAATCCAATGGTACTAGTATCCAAAAGAGATCAAGAGAAGAAGAAACTCTTGAACATCGTGTTAATCATGAAAACGATCAAGTGTTAGAGGAACCAAGAAGGAGCAAACGACAAAGGACGTCAAAAACCTTTGGGCCTGAGTTCTATGCATACATGGCAGAAAATGAACCTCTAACATATAAACAAGCAATGTCATCACCTGATGCTCCTTATTGGAAGGAAGCTGTCAATAGCGAAATTGAATCCATTTTACAAAACCACACATGGGAACTAGTAGATCTTCCTAAAGGATCGAAACCATTAGGGTATAAATGGATCTTTAAGAAAAAACTTAAAGCTGATGGCTCAATAGATAAATATAAAGCCCGACTGGTAGTCAAAGGATTTAGACAAAAGGAAGATCTATATTACTTTGATACTTACTCACCAGTAACTAGAATAACATCCATTAGGATGCTTATTGCTATTGCTTCTATACTGAATTTAGAAATACATCAAATGGATGTAAAAACTGCATTTCTGAATGGTGAGTTAGAGGAAGAAATATACATGCAGCAACCTGAAGGGTTCCTAAGCCCAGGAAATGAGAATAAAGTGTGTAAGTTAGTAAAATCACTTTATGGTCTTAAACAAGCGCCAAAACAATGGCATGAAAAATTTGATGAAACTATGATGACAAATGGATTCAGAATAAATGAATCAGATAAATGTGTCTATATGAAGAATGTAGATATGGGATATGTCATAGTTTGCTTATATGTTGATGACTTATTGATACTAGGCAATAATAATGCCATAATCAAATCAACAAAGGATATGTTGTCATCTAGATTTGATATGAAAGATCTAGGATTGGCTGATGTGATTTTGGGCATTAAAATTTTAAAGACGTCAGAAGGTTATGTACTATCTCAATCACACTATGTGGCCAAAATACTTGAAAAGTTCAAACAACATAATATAACTGTTGCTAAATCGCCAGTTGATATGAACCAAAATTGGGTTAAAAATACTGGTGATGGAATCTACCAACTTGAATACTCTCGAATACTGGGAAGTATAATGTATGTAATGAATTGTACTAGACCAGATATTGCATATGCTGTAAGTAAGCTAAGTAGGTATACAAGCAATCCTGGTAAAAATCATTGGAAAGCAATAATAAGGGTTCTGGAATATTTAAAATATACTCAGAACTACAGCTTGTATTACACTAAATATCCTTCCGTAGTAGAAGGATGTAGTGATGCAAATTGGATAACTGGTTCAAATGACACCAAATCCACAAGTGGATATGTATTTACTTTAGGAAATGGAGCTATATCATGGAAGTCTTCTAAACAAACGTGTATAGCAAGGTCAACAATGGAGTCGGAATTCATTGCCTTAGACAAAGCCGCTGATGAAGCAAATTGGCTTAGAAGTTTTCTAGAAGATATACCGAATTGAAATAAACCTGTTCCACCAATCTGTATACATTGTGATAGTCAGTCAGCTATTGGAAGAGCTAACAGTACACTATACAATGGTAAGTCTAGACATATTCGTCGTAGACATAAAACCGTGAGACAACTACTCTCTAATGGAGTTATCACTATAGACTATGTAAGGTCGAAAGATAACATTGCGGATCCACTAACGAAAGGCTTGCCTAAAGAGAGAGTTCAAACCTTATCGATAGGAATGGGCTTAAGGCCTATTGACTAAAAAGTTTGCCTCAACGGAAACCCAACCTAATTGACTGGAGATCCCAAGATTTAGGTTCAAAGGGACAACTAAGTTAAGGTTAAAACTTAGAAGCACTGTAAAAATCAAACATTTAGACATTCCTAAGATAAGTCAGTGCACATGCCGCCGGAGAAAAGGATAATCTCAGCTTTTAATGATGTCTATACTTGGAGCTATAAAGAACCAAGTGGAGTATTGCGGAATACTCTTTATGGGATCACCTACGTGAGTGCGAAGGCGCCGCTTCAAGGAGAATTAACGAGGCCTGATTCTCTTAAGTACTCATGAGACCAAGCAGGTGTTCATGGCTAAAACGAACACAAACAGAGAACCGAGGAGTTAAAAACATTTATCATGTGTTATCTTTATAAAGCTTACACAAAAGGCTTACAGTTCAAAGACAATCTAGTCCACTGATTCGCCAGTAAGTTATAATGATAAAACACTAGGAAAAGTTCAAAGCTTCTATGCTACTTTTACCGATATGATAAATGTTTCAAAATATTTCAGAACAGATTAAATAACCACTCATTCATGTGGGGGATTGTTAGAAATGAATAAGTGGCTAGAGTCCCACATCGGAGAATAAACATATCAATTCCACCTTATATACTAAGGCTCGGTAATTGATATCAAAAGAAAATGAGGAGAAAGAATGGATCATGCATGAAGGCTTGAAGGCATGCAGGCTTTCATATATACATATATAAATATAAATATTATATGGTCAAAGATAGGGCCTTGGGCCTTGGGGCTCTTGGGGTCTGATGATTAAATGGGCCTTCGTTTGCTACCTGGGCTGCGCTAAAAGGCTAATTTTTGATCCGTTTTTTGCTGCCAAAAACGGTTGCAACCGTTGGTTAAAGGATTGCAACCTTTCCAACGGTCGCAGCCATTCGAACAGCCGCGCCTCTTCCCGAACAGGCAGCCCCCAACCCTATTTAAATGCATGCAGAACCGAAATCAAAGTATTCAATTTTTCTTCTTCTCTCTGCATACTCTGATCTGAAATAAGCAACTCCCTTGAGTTCGTCCCTGCCTGCATCGTCAGCGCAACCTTGCAGGCTCTGGTTCCGTTTCACCTTGGGAAACAGTTGCTCGCCAACCCGCTGCGCCGTAGGGGGAGCAAATCTGTTTTAAGGGAACAGCGACCGTGCTGAACTCGGATACAGAAATACGACTTTCAACCAGAATACTGAACGGTACGAATTGCATTTCGGCTCTTCTCTTTCCTGTTAACCCAATTGTAAAATTAGGGTTAGGGTTTTTTGCCCAAATTGATTTCGCCCCAATTTATACATTAGGGTTTCTGTGTGAATAACATTCTTAAAACAGATTTGTGCTTTGTTTGATTCTGTTCTGTGTACTACTTGAAGTCGTATCATTTCAGACGATGGCTCAAGACAGTAGCACTTCGACAACAAAGCAGCCATTACCCTCCGCTCCGACAGCACCACTTGTCACACAGCCTGTACCGTTCTCACATGGAGAGAGGCCGGAAAAATTCAATGGCCAGGATTTTAAGCGCTGGCAACAGAAGATGCTCTTCTACTTGACTACGTTAGGTCTGGCCAAATACCTAACAGAGGACCCTTCACAAGTAGATGAACTTGATCCCGACGCCACCAAGGTCGAGGCCCTCACAGCCTGGAAGGGGTCTGACTTCATTTGCAAGAATTATATTCTCAACGGTTTGGACAATAGTCTGTACAATGTGTACTGCACTGTCCAAACTGCAAAGACTCTTTGGTTGTCCCACGAGAAAAGGTACAAAACGGAAGACGCCGGGATGAAGAAGTTCATAGTCGGCAAATTCCTAGACTTCAAAATGGTCGACACCAAAACAGTAGTCAGCCAGATTCAGAAACTTCAGGTTATCATCCATGAGATGCATGATGAGAAGATGGAGTTAAGCGAATCATTTCAAGTTGCTGCTGCTATCGAGAAGTTGCCTCCATCATGGAAGGACTTCAAGAACTATCTGAAGCACAAACGGAAAGAAATGACAATGGAAGATCTTATTGTTCGACTCGGAATTGAAGAGGATAACAGAAAATCTGAAAAGAAGTCAACCAACACCATGGTGGCAAAAGCAAATGTTGTTGAGACCGACAAGAACAACAAAAGAAAGAGGGAAAATAATCCGAATGCAAAGAAGGCTAAGAAGTTCAAAGGGAACTGCCATAATTGCGGGAAGAAAGGCCATAAGGCAAGTGAGTGCCGAGGACCAAAGAAGCAGAAAGACCAAGCCATTGTTACGGAGCATGATAGGCTTTCGGATGGAGTTTCAAAAATGAACTTGTCAGCCGTAATCTCAGAATGCAACTTAATTGGCAACACGAAGGAATGGTTTGTGGTCACTGGTGCCACAAAACACATTTGCGCCAACAAGTGGATGTTTTCCAACTACAAGCCTGCGACACAAGAAGAGCAACTCTTCATGGGAAACTCCTCCACGTCGAAGGTTGAAGGAAAAGGAAAAGTGGTTCTCAAAATGACTTCTGGAAAAGAACTCACTTTGAATGATGTTCTGCATGTACCAGACATTCGTAAGAACTTAGTTTCGGGATCATTGCTGAGCAAGAATGGTTTCAAGTTGGTCTTTGTTTCTGATAATTTTGTATTGTCTAAAAATGGAGTGTATGTGGGTAAAGGGTATGTAAGTGATGGTCTATTCAAGATGAATGTAATGACTGTTGTACCAAAAGATATGAATAAAATGGATTCTTCTGTTTATATCGCTGAGTCATTTAATATATGGCTTGTTAGACTAGGCCATGTGAATTTTGATACTCTGCGGAAAATGGTTAACTTAGATTCTATACCTAAGTTTACTATAGATCACAACTATAAATGTGAAACATGTGCTGAAGCAAAGTTAACTAGAACTTCCTTTCATCATGTTGAAAGGAATACCGAGCCGTTAGATTTAATACATACTGATGTATGCGATCTAAAGATGTGTCAAACCAGAGGAGGTAAAAGGTATTTTATTACCTTTATCGATGATTGCACTAGGTACTGTTATGTGTACCTACTAAGAAGCAAGGATGAGGCCTTTGAAACATTTAAACAATATAAGGCAGAAGTTGAAAATCAACTAAACAAAAAGATAAAAGCCTTGCGAAGTGATAGAGGTGGAGAATACGAATTTCCATTTGAGGAATTTTGCGCTCAAAATGGTATAATACATCAAACAATAGCACCGTATTCTCCTCAATCCAATGGAATAGCAGAACGTAAGAATCGTACCCTAAAGGAAATGATGAACGCTCTGCTTATTAGTTCTGGATTACCAGACAATTTCTGGGGTGAAGCGATACTTTCAGCTAATCATATACTGAACAAAGTACCTCGCAAAAAGACATTTAAGTCACCACATGAACTGTGGAAAAACAGACCTCCATCTTACAAATACTTGAAAGTGTGGGGGTGCTTGGCAAAGGTAGAAATACCTAAGCCTAAAAAGGTCAAAATTGGACCCAAAACTATAGATTGCATATTTATTGGATATGCTCACAATAGTAGTGCATACCGATTCTTGGTGCATAAAACTAAAATTGATGACATTCATGAAAACACCATAACCGAATCTCGAAATGCAAGATTCTTTGAAAACATATTTCCACTAAAAGAATCCAATGGTACTAGTATCCAAAAGAGATCAAGAGGAGAAGAAACTCTTGAACATCGTGTTGATCATGAAAATGATCAAGTGTTAGAGGAACCAAGAAAGAGTAAACGACAAAGGACGTCAAAAACCTTTGAGCCTGAGTTCTATGCATACATGGCAGAAAATGAACCTTTAACATATAAACAAGCAATGTCAGCACCTGATGCTCCTTATTGGAAGGAAGCTGTCAATAGCGAAATTGAATCCATTTTACAAAACCACACATGGGAACTAGTAGATCTTCCTAAAGGATCGAAACCATTAGGGTATAAATGGATCTTTAAGAAAAAACTTAAAGCTGATGGCTCAATAGATAAATATAAAGCCCGACTGGTAGTCAAAGGATTTAGACAAAAGGAAGATCTAGATTACTTTGATACTTACTCACCAGTAACTAGAATAACATCCATTAGGATGCTTATTCCTATTGCTTCTATACTGAATTTAGAAATACATCAAATGGATGTAAAAACTGCATTTCTGAATGGTGAGTTAGAGGAAGAAATATACATGCAGCAACCTGAAGGGTTCCTAAGCCCAGGAAATGAGAATAAAGTGTGTAAGTTAGTAAAATCACTTTATGGTCTTAAACAAGCGCCAAAACCATGGCATGAAAAATTTGATGAAACTATGATGACAAATGGATTCAGAATAAATGAATCAGATAAATGTGTCTATATGAAGAATGTAGATACGGGATATGTCATAGTTTGCCTATATGTTGATGACTTATTGATACTAGGCAATAATAATGCCATAATCAAATCAACAAAGGATATGTTGTCATCTAGATTTGATATGAAAGATCTAGGATTGGCTGATGTGATTTTGGGCGTTAAAATTTTAAAGACGTCAGAAGGTTATGTACTATCTCAATCACACTATGTGGCCAAAATACTTGAAAAGTTCAAACAACATAATATAACTGTTGCTAAATCGCCAGTTGATATGAACCAAAATTGGGTTAAAAATACTGGTGATGGAATCTACCAACTTGAATACTCTCGAATACTGGGAAGTATAATGTATGTAATGAATTGTACTAGACCAGATATTGCATATGCTGTAAGTAAGCTAAGTAGGTATACAAGCAATCCTGGTAAAAATCGTTGGAAAGCAATAATTAGGGTTCTGGGATATTTAAAATATACTCAAAACTACAGCTTGTATTACACTAAATATCCTTCCGTAGTAGAAGGATATAGTGATGCAAATTGGATAACTTGTTCAAATGACACCAAATCCACAAGTGGATATGTATTTACTTTAGGAAATGGAGCTATATCATGGAAGTCTTCTAAACAAACGTGTATAGCAAGGTCAACAATGGAGTCGGAATTCATTGCCTTAGACAAAGCCGCTGAAGAAGCACATTGGCTTAGAAGTTTTCTAGAAGATATTCCGAATTGGAATAAACCTGTTCCACCAATCTGTATACATTGTGATAGTCAGTCAGCTATTGGAAGAGCTAACAGTACACTATACAATGGTAAGTCTAGACATATTCGTTGTAGACATAAAACCGTGAGACAACTACTCTCTAATGGAGTTATCACTATAGACTATGTAAGGTCGAAAGATAACATTGCGGATCCACTAACGAAAGGCTTGCCTAAAGAGAGAGTTCAAACCTTATCGATAGGAATGGGCTTAAGGCCTATTGACTAAAAAGTTTTCCTCAACGGAAACCCAACCTAATTGACTGGAGATCCCAAGATTTAGGTTCAAAGGGACAACTAAGTTAAGGTTAAAACTTAGAAGCACTGTAAAAATCAAACATTTAGACATTCCTAAGATAAGTCAGTGCATATGCCGCCGGAGAAAAGGATAAGCTCAGCTTTTAATGATGTCTATACTTGGAGCTATAAAGAACCAAGTAGAGTATTGCGGAATACTCTTTATAGGATCATCTACGTGAGTGCGAAGGCGCCGCTTCAAGGAGAATTAACGAGGCCTGATTCTCTTAAGTACTCATGAGACCAAGCAGGTGTTCATGGCTAAAACGAACACAAACAAAGAACCAAGGAGTTAAAAACATTTATCATGTGTTATCTTTATAAAGCTTACACAAAAGGCTTACAGTTCAAAGACAATCTAGTCCACTGATTCGCCAGTAAGTTATAATGATAAAACACTAGGAAAAGTTCAAAGCTTCTATGCTACTTTTACCGATATGATAAATGTTTCGAAATATTTCAGAACAGATTAAATAACCACTCATTCATGTGGGGGATTGTTAGAAATGAATAAGTGGCTAGAGTCCCACATCGGGGAATAAACATATCAATTCCACCTTATATACTAAGGCTCGGTAATTGATATCAAAAGAAAATGAGGAGAAAGAATGGATCACGCATGAAGGCTTGAAGGCATGAAGGCTTTCATATATACATATATATATAAATATTATATGGTCAAAGATTGGGCCTTGGGCCTTGGGGCTTTTGGGGTCTGATGATTAAATGGGCCTTCGTTTGCTACCTGGGCTGCGCTAAAACGGCTAATTTTTGATCCGTTTTTTGCTGCCAAAAACGGTTGCATCCGTTGGTTAAAGGATCGCAACCTTTCCAACGGTCGCAGCCATTCGAACAGCCGCGCCTCTTCCCGAACAGGCAGCCCCCAACCCTATTTAAATGCATGCAGAACCGAAATCAAAGTATTCAATTTTTCTTCTTCTCTCTGCATACTCTGATCTGAAATAAGCAACTCTCTTGAGTTCGTCCCTGCCTGCATCGTCAGCGCAACCTTGCAGGCTCTGGTTCCGTTTCACCTTGGGAAACAGTTGCTCGCCAACCCGCTGCGCCGTAGGGGAAGCAAATCTGTTTTAAGGGAACAGCGACCGTGCTGGACTCGGATACAAAAATACGACTTGCAACCAGAATACTGAACGGTACGAATTGCATTTCGGCTCTTCTTTTTCCTGTTAACCCAATTGCAAAATTAGGGTTAGGGTTTTTTGCCCAAATTGATTTCGCCCCAATTTATACATTAGGGTTTCTGTGTGAATAACATTCTTAAAACAGATTTGTGCTTTGTTTGATTCTGTTCTGTGTACTAATTGAAGTCCTATCGTTTCAGACGATGGCTCAAGACAGTAGCACTTCGACAACAAAGCAGCCATTACCCTCCGCTCCGACAGCACCACTTGTCACACAGCCTGTACCGTTCTCACATGGAGAGAGGCCGGAAAAATTCAATGGCTAGGATTTTAAGCGCTGGCAACAGAAGATGCTCTTCTACTTGACTACGTTAGGTCTGGCCAAATACCTAACAGAGGACCCTCCACAAGTAGATGAACTTGAGCACGACGCCACCAAGGTCGAGGCCCTCACAGCCTGGAAGGGGTCTGACTTCATTTGCAAGAATTATATTCTCAACGGTTTGGACAATAGTCTGTACAATGTGTACTGCACTGTCCAAACTGCAAAGACTCTTTGGTTGTCCCACGAGAAAAAGTACAAAACGGAAGACGCCGGGATGAAGAAGTTCATAGTCGGCAAATTCCTAGACTTCAAAATGGTCGACACCAAAACAGTAGTCAGCCCGATTCAGGAACTTCAGGTTATCATCCATGAGATGCATGATGAGAAGATGGAGTTAAGCGAATCATTTCAAGTTGCTGCTGCTATCGAGAAGTTGCCTCCATCATGGAAGGACTTCAAGAACTATCTGAAGCACAAACGAAAAGAAATGACTATGGAAGATCTTGTTGTTCGACTCAGAATTGAAGAGGATAACAGAAAATCTGAAAAGAAGTCAACCAACACCATGGTGGCAAAAGCAAATGTTGTTGAGACCTACAAGAACAACAAAAGAAAGAGAGAAAATAATCCGAATGCAAAGAAGGCTAAGAAGTTCAAAGGGAACTGCCATAATTGCGGGAAGAAAGGCCATAAGGCAAGTGAGTGCCGAGGACCAAAGAAGCAGAAAGACCAAGCCATTGTTACGGAGCATGATAGGCTTTCGGATGGAGTTTCAGAAATGAACTTGTCAGCCGTGATCTCAGAATGCAACTTAGTTGGCAACACGAAGGAATGGTTTGTGGACACTGGTGCCACAAAACACATTTGCGCCAACAAGTGGATGTTTTCCAACTACAAGCCTGCGACACAAGAAGAGCAACTCTTCATGGGAAACTCCTCCACGTCGAAGGTTGAAGGAAAAGGAAAAGTGGTTCTCAAAATGACTTCTGGAAAAGAACTCACTTTGAATGATGTTCTGCATGTACCAGACATTCGTAAGAACTTAGTTTCGGGATCATTGCTGAGCAAGAATGGTTTCAAGTTGGTCTTTGTTTCTGATAATTTTGTATTGACTAAAAATGGAGTGTATGTGGGTAAAGGGTATGTAAGTGATGGTCTATTGAAGATGAATGTAATGACTGTTGTACCAAAAGATATGAATAAAATGGATTCTTCTGTTTATATCGCTGAGTCATTTAATATATGGCATGCTAGACTAGGCCATGTGAATTTTGATACTCTGCGGAAAATGGTTAACTTAGATTCTATACCTAAGTTTACTATAGATCACAACTATAAATGTGAAACATGTGCTGAAGCAAAGTTAACTAGAACTTCCTTTCATCATGTTGAAAGGAATACCGAGCCGTTAGATTTAATACATACTGATATATGCGATCAAAAGATATGTCAAACCAGAGGAGGTAAAAGGTATTTTATTACCTTTATCGATGATTGCACTTGGTACTGTTATGTGTACCTACTAAGAAGCAAGGATGAGGCCTTTGAAACATTTAAACAATATAAGGCAGAAGTTGAAAATCAACTAAACAAAAAGATAAAAGCCTTGCGAAGTGATAGAGGTGGAGAATACGAATTTCCATTTGAGGAATTTTGCGCTCAAAATGGTATAATACATCAAACAACAGCACCGTATTCTCCTCAATCCAATGGAATAGCAGAACGTAAGAATCGTACCCTAAAGGAAATGATGAACGCTCTGCTTATTAGTTCTGGACTACCAGACAATTTATTGGGTGAAGCGATACTTTCAGCTAATCATATACTGAACAAAGTACCTCGCAAAAAGACCTTTAAGTCACCACATGAACTGTGGAAAAACAGACCTCCATCTTACAAATACTTGAAAGTGTGGGGGTGCTTGGCAAAGGTAGAAATACCTAAGCCTAAAAAGGTCAAAATTGGACCCAAAACTATAGATTGCATATTTATTGGATATGCTCACAACAGTAGTGCATACCGATTCTTGGTGCATAAAACTAAAATTGATGACATTCATGAAAACACCATAGCCGAATCTCGAAATGCAAGATTCTTTGAAAACATATTTCCACTAAAAGAATCCAATGGTACTAGTATCCAAAAGAGATCAAGAGGAGAAGAAACTCTTGAACATCGTGTTGATCATGAAAATGATCAAGTGTTAGAGGAACCAAGAAGGAGCAAACGACAAAGGACGTCAAAAACCTTTGGGCCTGAGTTCTATGCATACATGGCAGAAAATGAACCTCTAACATATAAACAAGCAATGTCATCACCTGATGCTCCTTATTGGAAGGAAGCTGTCAATAGCGAAATTGAATCCATTTTACAAAACCACACATGGGAACTAGTAGATCTTCCTAAAGGATCGAAACCATTAGGGTATAAATGGATCTTTAAGAAAAAACTTAAAGCTGATGGCTCAATAGATAAATATAAAGCCCGACTGGTAGTCAAAGGATTTAGACAAAAGGAAGATCTAGATTACTTTGATACTTACTCACCAGTAACTAGAATAACATCCATTAGGATGCTTATTCCTATTGCTTCTATACCGAATTTAGAAATACATCAAATGGATGTAAAAACTGCATTTTTGAATGGTGAGTTAGAGGAAGAAATATACATGCAGCAACCTGAAGGGTTCCTAAGCCCAGGAAATGAGAATAAAGTGTGTAATTTAGTAAAATCACTTTATGGTCTTAAACAAGCGCCAAAACAATGGTATGAAAAATTTGATGAAACTATGATGACAAATGGATTCAGAATAAATGAATCAGATGAATGTGTTTATATGAAGAATGTAGATATGGGATATGTCATAGTTTGCCTATATGTTGATGACTTATTGATACTAGGCAATAATAATGCCATAATCAAATCAACAAAGGATATGTTGTCATCTAGATTTGATATGAAAGATCTAGGATTGGCTGATGTGATTTTGGGCGTTAAAATTTTAAAGACGTCAGAAGGTTATGTACTATCTCAATCATACTATGTGGCCAAAATACTTGAAAAGTTCAAACAACATAATATAACTGTTGCTAAATCGCCAGTTGATATGAACCAAAATTGGGTTAAAAATACTGGTGATGGAATCTACCAACTTGAATACTCTCGAATACTGGGAAGTATAATGTATGTAATGAATTGTACTAGACCAGATATTGCATATGCTGTAAGTAAGCTAAGTAGGTATACAAGCAATCCTGGTAAAAATCATTGGAAAGCAATAATAAGGGTTCTGGGATATTTAAAATATACTCAGAACTACATCTTGTATTACACTAAATATCCTTCCGTAGTAGAAGGATATAGTTATGCAAATTGGATAACTGGTTCAAATGACACCAAATCCACAAGTGGATATGTATTTACTTTAGGAAATGGAGCTATATCATGGAAGTCTTCTAAACAAACGTGTATAGCAAGGTCAACAATGGAGTCGGAATTCATTGCCTTAGACAAAGCCGCTGAAGAAGCAAATTGGCTTAGAAGTTTTCTAGAAGATATTCCGAATTGGAATAAACCTGTTCCACCAATCTGTATACATTGTGATAGTCAGTCAGCTATTGGAAGAGCTAACAGTACACTATACAATGGTAAGTCTAGACATATTCGTCGCAGACATAAAACCGTGAGACAACTACTCTCTAATGGAGTTATCACTATAGACTATGTAAGGTCGAAAGATAACATTGCGGATCCACTAACGAAAGGCTTGCCTAAAGAGAGAGTTCAAACCTTATCGATAGGAATGGGCTTAAGGCCTATTGACTAAAAAGTTTTCCTCAACGGAAACCCAACCTAATTGACTGGAGATCCCAAGATTTAGGTTCAAAGGGACAACTAAGTTAAGGTTAAAACTTAGAAGCACTGTAAAAATCAAACATTTAGACATTCCTAAGATAAGTCAGTGCACATGCCGCCGGAGAAAAGGATAAGCTCAGCTTTTAATGATGTCTATACTTGGAGCTATAAAGAACCAAGTGGAGTATTGCGGAATACTCTTTATAGGATCACCTACGTGAGTGCGAAGGTGCCGCTTCAAGGAGAATTAACGAGGCCTGATTCTCTTAAGTACTCATGAGACCAAGCAGGTGTTCATGGCTAAAACGAACACAAACAGAGAACCAAGGAGTTAAAAACATTTATCATGTGTTATCTTTATAAAGCTTACACAAAAGGCTTACAGTTCAAAGACAATCTAGTCCACCGATTCGCTAGTAAGTTATAATGATAAAACACTAGGAAAAGTTCAAAGCTTCTATGCTACTTTTACCGATATGATAAATGTTTCGAAATATTTCAGAACAGATTAAATAACCACTCATTCATGTGGGGGATTGTTAGAAATGAATAAGTGGCTAGAGTCCCACATCGGGGAATAAACATATCAATTCCACCTTATATACTAAGGCTCGGTAATTGATATCAAAAGAAAATGAGGAGAAAGAATGGATCATGCATGAAGGCTTGAAGGCATGAAGGCTTTCATATATACATATATATATAAATATTATATGGTCAAAGATTGAGCCTTGGGCCTTGGGGCTCTTGGGGTCTGATGATTAAATGGGCCTTCGTTTGCTACCTGGGCTGCGCTAAAACGGCTAATTTTCGATCCGCTTTTTGCTGCCAAAAACGGTTGCATCCGTTGGTTAAAGGATCGCAACCTTTCCAGCGGTCGCAGCCATTCGAACAGCCGCGCCTCTTCCCGAACAGGCAGCCCCCAACCCTATTTAAATGCATGCAGAACCGAAATCAATGTATTCAATTTTTCTTCTTCTCTCTGCATACTCTGATCTGAAATAAGCAACTCTCTTGAGTTCGTCCCTGCCTGCATCGTCAACGCAACCTTGTAGGCTCTGGTTCCGTTTCACCTTGGGAAACAGTTGCTCGCCAACCCGCTGCGCCGTAGGGGGAGCAAATCTGTTTTAAGGGAACAGCGACCGTGCTGGACTCGGATACAAAAATACGACTTGCAACCAGAATACTGAACGGTACGAATTGCATTTCGGCTCTTCTTTTTCCTGTTAACCCAATTGCAAAATTAGGGTTAGGGTTTTTTGCCCAAATTGATTTCGCCCCAATTTATACATTAGGGTTTCTGTGTGAATAACATTCTTAAAACAGATTTGTGCTTTGTTTGATTCTGTTCTGTGTACTAATTGAAGTCGTATCGTTTCAGACGATGGCTCAAGACAGCAGCACTTCGACAACAAAGCATCCATTACCCTCCGCTCCAACAGCACCACTTGTCACACAGCCTGTACCGTTCTCACATGGAGAGAGGCCGGAAAATTTCAATGGCTAGGATTTTAAGCGCTGTCAACAGAAGATGCTCTTCTACTTGACTACTTTAGGTCTGGCCAAATACCTAACAGAGGACCCTCCACAAGTAGATGAACTTGAGCCCGACGCCACCAAGGTCGAGGCCCTCACCGCCTGGAAGGGGTCTGACTTCATTTGCAAGAATTATATTCTCAACGGTTTGGACAATAGTCTGTACAATGTGTACTGCACTGTCCAAACTGCAAAGACTCTTTGGTTGTCCCTCGAGAAAAAGAAGAAAACGGAAGACGCCGGGATGAAGAAGTTCATAGTCGGCAAATTCCTAGACTTCAAAATGGTCGACACCAAAACAGTAGTCAGCCAGATTCAGGAACTTCAGGTTATCATCCATGAGATGCATGATGAGAAGATGGAGTTAAGCGAATCATTTCAAGTTGCTGCTGCTATCGAGAAGTTGCCTCCATCATGGAAGGACTTCAAGAACTATCTGCAGCACAAACGGAAAGAAATGACTATGGAAGATCTTGTTGTTCGACTCAGAATTGAAGAGGATAACAGAAAATCTGAAAAGAAGTCAACCAACACCATGGTGGCAAAAGCAAATGTTGTTGAGACCGACAAGAACAACAAAAGAAAGAGAGAAAATAATCCGAATGCAAAGAAGGCTAAGAAGTTCAAAGGGAACTGCCATAATTGCGGGAAGAAAAGCCATAAGGCAAGTGAGTGCCGAGGACCAAAGAAGCAGAAAGACCAAGCCATTGTTACGGAGCATGATAGGCTTTCGGATGGAGTTTCAGAAATGAACTTGTCAGCCGTGATCTCAGAATGCAACTTAGTTGGCAACACGAAGGAATGGTTTGTGGACACTGGTGCCACAAAACACATTTGCGCCAACAAAGTGGATGTTTTCCAACTACAAGCCTACGACACAAGAAGAGCAACTCTTCATGGGTAACTCCTCCACGTCGAAGGTTGAAGGAAAAGGAAAAGTGGTTCTCAAAATGACTTCTGGAAAAGAACTCACTTTGAATGATGTTCTGCATGTACCAGACATTCCTAAGAACTTAGTTTCGAGATCATTGCTGAGCAAGAATGGTTTCAAGTTGGTCTTTATTTCTGATAATTTTGTATTGTCTAAAAATGGAGTGTATGTGGGTAAAGGGTATGTAAGTGATGGTCTATTCAAGATGAATGTAATGACTGTTGTACCAAAAGATATGAATAAAATGGATTCTTCTGTTTATATCGCTGAGTCATTTAATATATGGCATGCTAGACTAGGCCATGTGAATTTTGATACTCTGCGGAAAATGGTTAACTTAGATTCTATACCTAAGTTTACTATAGATCACAACTATAAATGTGAAACATGTGCTGAAGCAAAGTTAACTAGAACTTCCTTTCATCATGTTGAAAGGAATACCGAGCCGTTAGATTTAATACATACTGATGTATGCGATCTAAAGATGTGTCAAACCAGAGGAGGTAAAAGGTATTTTATTACCTTTATCGATGATTGCACTAGGTACTGTTATGTGTACCTACTAAGAAGCAAGGATGAGGCCTTTGAAACATTTAAACAATATAAGGCAGAAGTTGAAAATCAACTAAACAAAAAGATAAAAGTCTTGCGAAGTGATAGAGGTGGAGAATACGAATTTCCATTTGAGGAATTTTGCGCTCAAAATGGTATAATACATCAAACAACAGCACCGTATTCTCCTCAATCCAGTGGAATAGCAGAACGTAAGAATCGTACCCTAAAGGAAATGATGAACGCTCTGCTTATTAGTTCTGGATTAGCATACAATTTCTTGGGTGAAGCGATACTTTCAGCTAATCATATACTGAAAAAAAGTACCTCGCAAAAAGACCTTTAAGTCACCACATGAACTGTGGAAAAACAGACCTCCATCTTACAAATACTTGAAAGTGTGGGGGTGCTTGGCAAAGGTAGAAATACCTAAGCCTAAAAAGGTCAAAATTGGACCCAAAACTATAGATTGCATATTTATTGGATATGCTCACAATAGTAGTGCATACCGATTCTTGGTGCATAAATCTGAAATTGATGACATTCATGAAAACACCATAATCGAATCTCGAAATGCAAGATTCTTTGAAAACATATTTCCACTAAAAGAATCCAATGGTACTAGTGTCCAAAAGAGATCAAGAGAAGAAGAAACTCTTGAACATCGTGTTGATCATGAAAATGATCAAGTGTTAGAGGAACCAAGAAGAAGCAAACGACAAAGGACGTCAAAAACCTTTGGGCCTGAGTTCTATGCATACATGGCAGAAAATGAACCTCTAACATATAAACAAGCAATGTCATCACCTGATGCTCCTTATTGGAAGGAAGCTGTCAATAGCGAAATTGAATCCATTTTACAAAACCACACATGGGAACTAGTAGATCTTCCTAAAGGATCGAAACCATTAGGGTATAAATGGATCTTTAAGAAAAAACTTAAAGCTGATGGCTCAATAGATAAATATAAAGCCCGATGGGTAGTCAAAGGATTTAGACAAAGGGAAGATCTAGATTACTTTGATACTTACTCACCAGTAACTAGAATAACATCCATTAGGATGCTTATTGCTATTGCTTCTATACTGAATTTAGAAATACATCAAATGGATGTAAAAACTGCATTTCTGAATGGTGAGTTAGAGGAAGAAATATACATGCAGCAGCCTGAAGGGTTCCTAAGCCAGGAAATGAGAATAAAGTGTGTAAGTTAGTAAAATCACTTTATGGTCTTAAACAAGCGCCAAAACAATGGCATGAAAAATTTGATGAAACTATGATGACAAATGGATTCAGAATAAATGAATCAGATAAATGTGTCTATATGAAGAATGTAGATATGGGATATGTCATAGTTTGCCTATATGTTGATGACTTATTGATACTAGGCAATAATAATGCCATAATCAAATCAACAAAGGATATGTTGTCATCTAGATTTGATATGAAAGATCTAGGATTGGCTGATGTGATTTTGGGCGTTAAAATTTTAAAGACGTCAGAAGGTTATGTACTATCTCAATCACACTATGTGGCCAAAATACTTGAAAAGTTCAAACAACATAATATAACTGTTGCTAAATCGCCAGTTGATATGAACCAAAATTGGGTTAAAAATACTGGTGATGGAATCTACCAACTTGAATACTCTCGAATACTGGGAAGTATAATGTATGTAATGAATTGTACTAGACCAGATATTGCATATGCTGTAAGTAAGTTAAGTAGGTATACAAGCAATCCTGGTCAAAATCATTGGAAAGCAATAATAAGGGTTCTGGGATATTTAAAATATACTCAGAACTACAGCTTGTATTACACTAAATATCCTTCCGTAGTAGAAGGATATAGTGATGCAAATTGGATAACTGGTTCAAATGACACCAAATCCACAAGTGGATATGTATTTACTTTAGGAAATGGAGCTATATCATGGAAGTCTTCTAAACAAACGTGTATAGCAAGGTCAACAATGGAGTCAGAATTCATTGCCTTAGACAAAGCCGCTGAAGAAGCAGATTGGCTTAGAAGTTTTCTAGAAGATATTCCGAATTGGAATAAACCTGTTCCACCAATCTGTATACATTGTGATAGTCAGTCAGCTATTGGAAGAGCTAACAGTACACTATACAATGGTAAGTCTAGACATATTCGTCGTAGACATAAAACCGTGAGACAACTACTCTCTAATGGAGTTATCACTATAGACAATGTGAGGTCGAAAGATAACATTGCGGATCCACTAACGAAAGGCTTGCCTAAAGAGAGAGTTCAAACCTTATCGATAGGAATGGGCTTAAGGCCTGTTGACTAAAAAGTTTTCCTCAACGGAAACCCAACCTAATTGACTGGAGATCCCAAGATTTAGGTTCAAAGGGACAACTAAGTTATGGTTAAAACTTAGAAGCACTGTAAAAATCAAACATTTAGACATTCCTAAGATAAGTCAGTGCACATGCCGCCGGAGAAAAGGATAAGCTCAGCTTTTAATGATGTCTATACTTGGAGCTATAAAGAACCAAGTGGAGTATTGCGGAATACTCTTTATAGGATCACCTACGTGAGTGCGAAGGCGCCGCTTCAAGGAGAATTAACGAGGCCTGATTCTCTTAAGTACTCATGAGACCAAGCAGGTGTTCATGGCTAAAATGAACACAAACAGAGAACCAAGGAGTTAAAAACATTTATCATGTGTTATCTTTATAAAGCTTACACAAAAGGCTTACAGTTAAAAGACAATCTAGTTCACTGATTCGCCAGTAAGTTATAATGATAAAACACTAGGAAAAGTTCAAAGCTTCTATGCTACTTTTACCGATATGATAAATGTTTCGAAATATATCAGAACAGATTAAATAACCACTCATTCATGTGTGGGATTGTTAGAAATGAATAAGTGGCTAGAGTCCCACATCGGGGAATAAACATATCAATTCTACCTTATATACTAAGGCTCGGTAATTGATATCAAAAAAAAATGAGGAGAAAGAATGGATCATGCATGAAGGCTTGAAGGCATGAAGGCTTTCATATATACATATATATATATATATATATATTATATGGTCAAAGATTGGGCCTTGGGCCTTGGGGCTCTTGGGGTCTGATGATTAAATGGGCCTTCGTTTGCTACCTGAGCTGCGGTAAAACGGCTAATTTTTGATCCATTTTTTGCTGCCAAAAACGGTTGCATCCGTTGGTTAAAGGATCGCAACCTTTCCAGCGGTCGCAGCCATTCGAACAGCCGCGCCTCTTCCCGAACAGGCAGCCCCCAACCCTATTTAAATGCATGCAGAACCGAAATCAAAGTATTCAATTTTTCTTCTTCTCTCTGCATACTCTGATCTGAAATAAGCAACTCTCTTGAGTTCGTCCCTGCCTGCATCGTCAGCGCAACCTTGCAGGCTCTGGTTCCGTTTCACCTTGGGAAACAGTTGCTCGCCAACCCGCTGCGCCGTAGGGGGAGCAAATCTATTTTAAGGGAACAGCGACCGTGCTGGACTCGGATACAAAAATACGACTTGCAACCAGAATACTGAACGGTACGAATTGCATTTCGGCTCTTCTTTTTCCTGTTAACCCAATTGCAAAATTAGGGTTAGGGTTTTTTGCCCAAATTGATTTCGCCCCAATTTATACATTAGGGTTTCTGTGTGAATAACATTCTTAAAACAGATTTGTGCTTTGTTTGATTCTGTTCTGTGTACTAATTGAAGTCGTATCGTTTCAGACGATGGCTCAAGACAGTAGCACTTCGACAACAAAGCAGCCATTACCCTCCGCTCCGACAGCACCACTTGTCACACAGCCTGTACCGTTCTCACATGGAGAGAGGCCGGAAAAATTCAATGGCTAGGATTTTAAGCGCTGGCAACAGAAGATGCTCTTCTACTTGACTACGTTAGGTCTGGCCAAATACCTAACAGAGGACCCTCCACAAGTAGATGAACTTGAGCCCGACGCCACCAAGGTCGAGGCCCTCACCGCCTGGAAGGGGTCTGACTTCATTTGCAAGAATAATATTCTCAACGGTTTGGACAATAGTCTGTACAATGTGTACTGCACTGTCCAAACTGCAAAGACTCTTTGGTTGTCCCTCGAGAAAAAGTACAAAACGAAAGACGCCGGGATGAAGAAGTTCATAGTCGGCAAATTCCTAGACTTCAAAATGGTCGACACCAAAACAGTAGTCAGCCAGATTCAGGAACTTCAGGTTATCATCCATGAGATGCATGATGAGAAGATGGAGTTAAGCGAATCATTTCAAGTTGCTGCTGCTATCGAGAAGTTGCCTCCATCATGGAAGGACTTCAAGAACAATCTGAAGCACAAACGGAAAGAAATGACTATGGAAGATCTTGTTGTTCGACTCAGAATTGAAGAGGATAACAGAAAATCTGAAAAGAAGTCAACCAACACCATGGTGGCAAAAGCAAATGTTGTTGAGACCGACAAGAACAACAAAAGAAAGAGAGAAAATAATCCGAATGCAAAGAAGGCTAAGAAGTTCAAAGGGAACTGCCATAATTGCGGGAAGAAAGGCCATAAGGCAAGTGAGTGCCGAGGACCAAAGAAGCAGAAAGACCAAGCCATTGTTACGGAGCATGATAGGCTTTCGGATGGAGTTTCAGAAATGAACTTGTCAGCCGTGATCTCAGAATGCAACTTAGTTGGCAACATGAAGGAATGGTTTGTGGACACTGGTGCCACAAAACACATTTGCGCCAACAAAGTGGATGTTTTCCAACTACAAGCCTGCGACACAAGAAGAGCAACTCTTCATGGGTAACTCCTCCACGTCGAAGGTTGAAGGAAAAGGAAAAGTGGTTCTCAAAATGACTTCTGGAAAAGAACTCACTTTGAATGATGTTCTGCATGTACCAGACATTCGTAAGAACTTAGTTTCGAGATCATTGCTGAGCAAGAATGGTTTCAAGTTGGTCTTTGTTTCTGATAATTTTGTATTGTCTAAAAATGGAGTGTATGTGGGTAAAGGGTATGTAAGTGATGGTCTATTCAAGATGAATGTAATGACTGTTGTACCAAAAGATATGAATAAAATGGATTCTTCTGTTTATATCGCTGAGTCATTTAATATATGGCATGCTAGACTAGGCCATGTGAATTTTGATACTCTGCGGAAAATGGTTAACTTAGATTCTATACCTAAGTTTACTATAGATCACAACTATAAATGTGAAACATGTGCTGAAGCAAAGTTAACTAGAACTTCCTTTCATCATGTTGAAAGGAATACCGAGCCGTTAGATTTAATACATACTGATGTATGCGATCTAAAGATGTGTCAAACCAGAGGAGGTAAAAGGTATTTTATTACCTTTGTCGATGATTGCACTAGGTACTGTTATGTGTACCTACTAAGAAGCAAGGATGAGGCCTTTGAAACATTTAAACAATATAAGGCAGAAGTTGAAAATCAACTAAACAAAAAGATAAAAGCCTTGCGAAGTGATAGAGGTGGAGAATACGAATTTCCATTTGAGGAATTTTGCGCTCAAAATGGTATAATACATCAAACAACAGCACCGTATTCTCCTCAATCCAATGGAATAGCAGAACGTAAGAATCGTACCTTAAAGGAAATGATGAATGCTCAGCTTATTAGTTCTGGATTACCAGACAATTTCTGGGGTGAAGCGATACTTTCAGCTAATCATATACTGAACAAAGTACCTCGCAAAAAGACCTTTAAGTCACCACATGAACTGTGGAAAAACAGACCTCCATCTTACAAATAATTGAAAGTGTGGGGGTGCTTGGCAAAGGTAGAAATACCTAAGCCTAAAAATGTCAAAATTGGACCCAAAACTATAGATTACATATTTATTGGATATGCTCACAATAGTAGTGCATACCGATTCTTGGTGCATAAATCTGAAATTGATGACATTCATGAAAACACCATAATCGAATCTCGAAATGCAAGATTCTTTGAAAACATATTTCCACTCAAAGAATCCAATGGTACTAGTATCCAAAAGAGATCAAGAGAAGAAGAAACTCTTGAACATCGTGTTGATCATGAAAATGATCAAGTGTTAGAGGAACCAAGAAGGAGCAAACGACAAAGGACATCAAAAACCTTTGGGCCTGAGTTCTATGCATACATGGCAGAAAATGAACCTCTAACATATAAACAAGCAATGTCATCACCTGATGCTCCTTATTGGAAGGAAGCTGTCAATAGCGAAATTGAATCCATTTTACAAAACCACACATGGGAACTAGTGATCTTCCTAAAGGATCGAAACCATTAAGGTATAAATGGATCTTTAAGAAAAAACTTAAAGCTGATGGCTCAATAGATAAATATAAAGCCCGACTGGTAGTCAAAGGATTTAGACAAAAGGAAGATCTAGATTACTTTGATACTTACTCACCAGTAACTAGAATAACATCCATTAGGATGCTTATTGCTATTGCTTCTATACTGAATTTAGAAATACATCAAATGGATGTAAAAACTGCATTTCTGAATGGTGAGTTAGAGGAAGAAATATACATGCAGCAACCTGAAGGGTTCCTAAGCTCAGGAAATGAGAATAAAGTGTGTAAGTTAGTAAAATCACTTTATGGTCTTAAACAAGCGCCAAAACAATGGCATGAAAAATTTGATGAAACTATGATGACAAATGGATTCAGAATAAATGAATCAGATAAATGTGTCTATATGAAGAATGTAGATATGGGATATGTCATAGTTTGCCTATATGTTGATGACTTATTGATACTAGGCAATAATAATGCCACAATCAAATCAAAAAAGGATATGTTGTCATCTAGATTTGATATGAAAGATCTAGGATTGGCTGATTTGATTTTGGGCGTTAAAATTTTAAAGACGTCAGAAGGTTATGTACTATCTCAATCACACTATGTGGCCAAAATACTTGAAAAGTTTAAACAACATAATATAACTGTTGCTAAATCGCCAGTTGATATGAACCAAAATTGGGTTAAAAATACTGGTGATGGAATCTACCAACTTGAATACTCTCGAATACTGGAAAGTATAATGTATGTAATGAATTGTACTAGACCAGATATTGCATATGCTGTAAGTAAGCTAAGTAGGTATACAAGCAATCCTGGTAAAAATCATTGGAAAGCAATAATAAGGGTTCTGGGATATTTAAAATATACTCAGAACTACAGCTTGTATTACACTAAATATCCTTCCGTAGTAGAAGGATATAGTGATGCAAATTGGATAACTGGTTTAAATGACACCAAATCCACAAGTGGATATGTATTTACTTTAGAAAATGGAGCTATATCATGGAAGTCTTCTAAACAAACGTGTATAGCAAGGTCAACAATGGAGTCAGAATTCATTGCCTTAGACAAAGCCGCTGAAGAAGCAGATTGGCTTAGAAGTTTTCTAGAAGATATTCCGAATTTGAATAAACCTGTTCCACCAATCTATATACATTGTGATAGTCAGTCAGCTATTGGAAGAGCTAACAGTACACAATACAATGGTAAGTCTAGACATATTCGTCGTAGACATAAAACCGTGAGACAACTACTCTCTAATGGAGTTATCACTATAGACTATGTAAGGTCGAAAGATAACATTGCGGATCCACTAACGAAAGGCTTGCCTAAAGAGAGAGTTCAAACCTTATCGATAGGAATGGGCTTAAGGCCTATTGACTAAAAAGTTTTCCTCAACGGAAACCCAACCTAATTGACTGGAGATCCCAAGATTTAGGTTCAAAGGGACAACTAAGTTAGGGTTAAAACTTAGAAGCACTGTAAAAATCAAACATTTAGACATTCCTAAGATAAGTCAGTGCACATGCCGCCGGAGAAAAGGATAAGCTCAGCTTTTAATGAGTCTATACTTGGAGCTATAAAGAACCAAGTGGAGTATTGCGGAATACTCTTTATAGGATCACCTACGTGAGTGCGAAGGCGCTGCTTCAAAGAGAATTAACGAGGCCTGATTCTCTTAAGTACTCATGAGACCAAGCAGGTGTTCATGGCTAAAACGAACACAAACAGAGAACCAAGGAGTTAAAAACATTTATCATGTGTTATCTTTATAAAGCTTACACAAAAGGCTTACAGTTCAAAGACAATCTAGTCCACTGATTCGCCAGTAAGTTATAATGATAAAACACTAGGAAAAGTTCAAAGCTTCTATGCTACTTTTACCGATATGATAAATGTTTCTAAATATTTCAGAACAGATTAAATAACCACTCATTCATGTGGGGGATTGTTAGAAATGAATAAGTGGCTAGAGTCCCACATCGAGGAATAAACATATCAATTCCACCTTATATACTAAGGCTCGGTAATTGATATCAAAAGAAAAAGAGGAGAAAGAATGGATCATGCATGAAGGCTTGAAGGCATGAAGGCTTTCATATATACATATATATATATAAATATTATATGGTCAAAGATTGGGCCTTGGGCCTTGAGGCTCTTGGGGTCTGATGATTAAATGGGCCTTCGTTTGCTACCTGAACTGCGCTAAAACGGCTAATTTTTGATCCGTTTTTTGCTGCCAAAAACGGTTGCATCCGTTGGTTAAAGGAACGCAACCTTTCCAGCGGTCGCAGCCATTCGAACAGCCGCGCCTCTTCCCGAACAGGCAGCCCCCAACCCTATTTAAATGCATGCAGAACCGAAATCAAAGTATTCAATTTTTCTTCTTCTCTCTGCATACTCTGATCTGAAATAAGCAACTCTCTTGAGTTCGTCCTTGCCTGCATCGTCAGCGCAACCTTGCAGGCTCTGGTTCCGTTTCACCTTGGGAAACAGTTGCCCGCCAACCCGCTGCGCCGTAGGGGGAGCAAATCTGTTTTAAGGGAACAGCGACCGTGTTAGACTCGGATACAAAAATACGACTTGCAACCAGAATACTGAACGGTACGAATTGCATTTCGGCTCTTCTTTTTCCTGTTAACCCAATTGCAAAATTAGGGTTAGGGTTTTTTGCCCAAATTGATTTCGCCCCAATTTATACATTAGGGTTTCTGTGTGAATAACATTCTTAAAACAGATTTGTGCTTTGTTTGATTCTGTTCTGTGTACTAATTGAAGTCGTATCGTTTCATACGATGGCTCAAGACAGTAGCACTTCGACAACAAAGCAGCCATTACCCTCCACTCCGACAGCACCACTTGTCACACAGCCTGTACCGTTCTCACATGGAGAGAGGCCGGAAAAATTCAATGGCCAGGATTTTAAGCGCTGGCAACAGAAGATGCTCTTCTACTTGACTACGTTAGGTCTGGCCAAATACCTAACAGAGGACCCTCCACAAGTAGATGAACTTGAGCCCGACGCCACCAAGGTCGAGGCCCTCACAGCCTGGAAGGGGTCTGACTTCATTTGCAAGAATTATATTCTCAACGGTTTGGACAATAGTCTGTATAATGTGTACTGCACTGTCCAAACTGCAAAGACTCTTTGGTTGTCCCTCGAGAAAAAGTACAACACGGAAGACGCCGGGATGAAGAAGTTCATAGTCGGCAAATTCCTAGACTTCAAAATGGTCGACACCAAAACAGTAGTCAGCCAGATTCAGGAACTTCAGGTTATCATCCATGAGATGCATGATGAGAAGATGGACTTAAGCGAATCATTTCAAGTTGCTGCTGCTATCGAGAAGTTGCCTCCATCATGGAAGGACTTCAAGAACTATCTGAAGCACAAACGGAAAGAAATGACTATGGAAGATCTTGTTGTTCGACTCAGAATTGAAGAGGATAACAGAAAATCTGAAAAGAAGTCAACCAACACCATGGTGGCAAAAGCAAATGTTGTTGAGACCGACAAGAACAACAAAAGAAAGAGAGAAAATAATCCGAATGCAAAGAAGGCTAAGAAGTTCAAAGGGAACTGCCATAATTGCGGGAAGAAAGGCCATAAGGCAAGTGAGTGCCGAGGACAAATGAAGCAGAAAGACCAAGCCATTGTTACGGAGCATGATAGGCTTTCGGATGGAGTTTCAGAAATGAACTTGTCAGCCGTGATCTCAGAATGCAACTTAGTTGGCAACACGAAGGAATGGTTTGTGGACACTGGTGCCACAAAACACATTTGCACCAACAAGTGGATGTTTTCCAACTACAAGCCTGCGACACAAGAAGAGCAACTCTTCATGGGAAACTCCTCCACGTCGAAGGTTGAAGGAAAAGGAAAAGTGGTTCTCAAAATGACTTCTGGAAAAGAACTCACTTTGAATGATGTTCTGCATGTACCAGACATTCGTAAGAACTTAGTTTCGGGATCATTGCTGAGCAAGAATGGTTTCAAGTTGGTCTTTGTTTCTGATAATTTTGTATTGTCTAAAAATGGAGTGTATGTAGGTAAAGGGTATGTAAGTGATGGTCTATTCAAGATAAATGTAATGACTGTTGTACCAAAAGATATGAATAAAATGGATTCTTCTGTTTATATCGCTGAGTCATTTAATATATGGCATGCTAGACTAGGCCATGTGAATTTTGATACTCTGCGGAAAATGTTTAACTTAGATTCTATACCTAAGTTTACTATAGATCACAACTATAAATGTGAAACATGTGCTGAAGCAAAGTTAACTAGAACTTCCTTTCATCATGTTGAAAGAAATACCGAGCCGTTAGATTTAATACATACTGATGTATGCGATCTAAAGATGTGTCAAACCAGAGGAGGTAAAAGGTATTTATTACCTTTGTCGATGATTGCACTAGGTACTGTTATGTGTACCTACTAAGAAGCAAGGATGAGGCCTTTGAAACATTTAAACAATATAAGGCAGAAGTTGAAAATCAACTAAACAAAAAGATAAAAGCCTTGCGAAGTGATAGAGGTGGAGAATACGAATTTCCATTTGAGGAATTTTGCGCTCAAAATGGTATAATACATCAAACAACAGCACCGTATTCTCCTCAATCCAATGGAATAGCAGAACGTAAGAATCGTACCGTAAAGGAAATGATGAATGCTCTGCTTATTAGTTCTGGATTACCGGACAATTTCTGGGGTGAAGCGATACTTTCAGCTAATCATATACTGAACAAAGTACCTCGCAAAAAGACCTTTAAGTCACCACATGAACTGTGGAAAAACAGACCTCCATCTTACAAATACTTGAAAGTGTGGGGGGTGCTTGGCAAAGGTAGAAATACCTAAGCCTAAAAAGGTCAAAATTGGACCCAAAACTATAGATTGCATATTTATTGGATATGCTCACAATAGTAGTGCATACCGATTCTTGGTGCATAAATCTGAAATTGATGACATTCATGAAAACACCATAATCGAATCTCGAAATGCAAGATTCTTTGAAAACATATTTCCACTAAAAGAATCCAATGGTACTAGTGTCCAAAAGAGATCAAGAGAAGAAGAAACTCTTGAACATCGTGTTGATCATGAAAATGATCAAGTGTTAGAGGAACCAAGAAGGAGCAAACGACAAAGGACGTCAAAAACCTTTGGGCCTGAGTTCTATGCATACATGGCAGAAAATGAACCTCTAACATATAAACAAGCAATGTCATCACCTGATGCTCCTTATTGGAAGGAAGCTGTCAATAGCGAAATTGAATCCATTTTACAAAACCACACATGGGAACTAGTAGATCCTCCTAAAGGATCGAAACCATTAGGGTATAAATGGATCTTTAAGAAAAAACTTAAAGATGATGGCTCAATAGATAAATATAAAGCCCGACTGGTAGTCAAAGGATTTAGACAAAAGGAAGATCTAGATTACTTTGATACTTACTCACCAGTAACTAGAATAACATCCATTAGGATGCTTATTGCTATTGCTTCTATACTGAATTTAGAAATACATCAAATAGATGTAAAAACTGCATTTCTGAATGGTGAGTTAGAGGAAGAAATATACATGCAGCAACCTGAAGGGTTCCTAAGCCCAGGAAATGAGAATAAAGTGTGTAAGTTAGTAAAATCACTTTATGGTCTTAAACAAGCGCCAAAACAATGGCATGAAAAATTTGATGAAACTATGATGACAAATGGATTCAGAATAAATGAATCAGATAAATGTGTCTATATGAAGAATGTAGATATGGGATATGTCATAGTTTGCCTATATGTTGATGACTTATTGATACTAGGCAATAATAATGCCATAATCAAATCAACAAAGGATATGTTGTCATCTAGATTTGATATGAAAGATCTAGGATTGGCTGATGTGATTTTGGGCGTTAAAATTTTAAAGACGTCAGAAGGTTATGTACTATCTCAATCACACTATGTGGCCAAAATACTTGAAAAGTTCAAACAACATAATATAACTGTTGCTAAATCGCCAGTTGATATGAACCAAAATTGGGTTAAAAATACTGGTGATGGAATCTACCAACTTGAATACTCTCGAATACTGAGAAGTATAATGTATGTAATGAATTGTACTAGACCAGATATTGCATATGCTGTAAGTAAGCTAAGTAGGTATACAAGCAATCCTGGTAAAAACCATTGGAAAGCAATAATAAGGGTTCTGGGATATTTAAAATATACTCAGAACTACAGCTTGTATTACACTAAATATCCTTCCGTAGTAGAAGGATATAGTGATGCAAATTGGATAACTGGTTCAAATGACACCAAATCCACAAGTGGATATGTATTTACTTTAGGAAATGGAGCTATATCATGGAAGTCTTCTAAACAAACGTGTATAGCAAGGTCAACAATGGAGTCAGAATTCATTGCCTTAGACAAAGCCGCTGAAGAAGCAAATTCGCTTAGAAGTTTTCTAGAAGATATTCCGAATTGGAATAAACCTGTTCCACCAATCTGTATACATTGTGATTGTCAGTCAGCTATTGGAAGAGCTAACAGTACACTATACAATGGTAAGTCTAGACATATTCGTCGTAGACATAAAACCGTGAGACAACTACTCTCTAATGGAGTTATCACTATAGACTATTTAAGGTCGAAAGATAACATTGCGGATCCACTAACAAAAGGCTTGCCTAAAGAGAGAGTTCAAACCTTATCGATAGGAATGGGCTTAAGGCCTATTGACTAAAAAGTTTTCCTCAACGGAAACCCAACCTAATTCACCAGAGATCCCAAGATTTAGGTTCAAAGGGACAACTAAGTTAAGGTTAAAACTTAGAAGCACTGTAAAAATCAAACATTTATACATTCCTAAGATAAGTCAGTGCACATGCCGCCGGAGAAAATGATAAGCTCAGCTTTTAATGATGTCTATACTTTGAGCTATAAAGAACCAAGTGGAGTATTGCGGAATACTCTTTATAGGATCACCTACGTGAGTGCGAAGGCGCCGCTTCAAGGAGAATTAACGAGGCCTGATTCTCTTAAATACTCATGAGACCAAGCAGGTGTTCATGGCTAAAACGAACACAAACAGAGAACCGAGGAGTTAAAAACATTTATCATGTGTTATCTTTATAAAGCTTACACAAAAGGCTTACAGTTCAAAGACAATCTAGTCCACTGATTCGCCAGTAAGTTATAATGATAAAACACTAGGAAAAGTTCAAAGCTTCTATGCTACTTTTACCGATATGATAAATGTTTCGAAATATTTCAGAACAGATTAAATAACCACTCATTCATGTGGGGGATTGTTAGAAATGAATAAGTGGCTAGAGTCCCACATCGGGGAATAAACATATCAATTCCACCTTATATACTAAGGCTCGGTAATTGATATCAAAAGAAAATGAGGAGAAAGAATGGATCATGCATGAAGGCTTGAAGGCATGAAGGCTTTCATATATACATATATATATATATATATATATATATATATATATATTATATGGTCAAAGATTGAGCCTTGGGCCTAGAGGCTCTTGGGTTCTGATGATTAAATGGGTCTTCGTTTGCTACCTGGGCTGCGCTAAAACGGCAAATTTTTGATCCGTTTTTTGCTGCCCAAAAACGGTTGCATCCGTTGGTTAAAGGATCGCAACCTTTCCAGCGGTCGCAGCCATTCGAACAGCCGCGCCTCTTCCCGAACAGGCAGCCCCCAACCCTATTTAAATGCATGCAGAACCGAAATCAAAGTATTCAATTTTTCTTCTTCTCTCTGCGTACTCTGATCTGAAATAAGCAACTTTCTTGAGTTCGTCCCTGCCTGCATCGTCAACGCAACCTTGCAGGCTCTGGTTCCGTTTCACCTTGGGAAACAGTTGCTCGCCAACCCGCTGCGCCGTAGGGGGAGCAAATCTGTTTTAAGGGAACAGCGACCGTGCTGGACTCGGATACAAAAATACGACTTGCAACCAGAATACTGAGCGGTACGAATTGCATTTCGGCTCTTCTTTTTCCTGTTAACCCAATTGCAAAATTAGGGTTAGGGTTTTTTGCCCAAATTGATTTCGCCCCAATTTATACATTAGGGTTTTTGTGTGAATAACATGGAATGGGTTTTGCACATCAGGTTTGTTGTTATAAGAAAAGTTCATCCAGCCATGAATACGTTTCCATGTAAATTAGGTCATTATTTTCTGAAATCAAAAGGTGAAAACTAACTTGCACTTCATAGGAGTGCAAGTCAACTTGCATTTTTGGAAAGTTTTTCTAAAATTGAAAAATCAATTTTTTTGGGTAAATAGTAATAACTGTTGTTTAAGAATATTTTAGCTCATCATTATTGAATTTTATACATATATTTTTGTTCGAAAATTGCAACTTAACTAGCATTTTCTGTTTTAAAAAAATAGACATCTAATTTTCATATTCATTTCTACGAGAACTCCTTGTTAACAAGGTCAAAGCAGGGATCAGTAACTTTTTTACTAATAAATAGAATTAGATGTTACGTAAAAGTGATAAGGACATGAACTGAGGAACAAAATATTCGAGAGTTTCAAATTAAAAAAAAAGTAAAAATAATATATCACAGTTAAAAAATATTAATCAACAGAATTCAACTCTTGAGGTAACATGCTAACTTTAAATGAAATGGTTTTACCCTTACATTTGAACAATGAAAAATAATAATCTTCACGATAGGCTGATTAGACAGATCAATGAAACCTCCAAATCGATCTGCAAACTATCTTAAAAATTATGAGTAGGACAAGTGAAATATAAGTTCCAGCATTGGCAATCTCTCGATGTTCTATCAAACTCATCAACAATTTTTTGTCAGAATTCTTACATGAGTAAAGTATAAATTTTCACTACTACGACTTGAAAGAATATTAGAAATCTTCTCCAAGGATTCAATTCTTGGAAAATAACAAAAAAGATTGCAGGTTGAATTTTGCAAGAATAGTCTTAGTTACGATACAAATCTCCTTGCTTTCCATTTCCTACCACTTCTTGTAATGTGCTTAGAAAGTATTTTGTATAATGCATCAACTGATTCTATATAGCTGTTACATTAGCTATTTGCAAAACAGAAACAGGGTAGTGAAAATTCTGAAATAAGTAGCCTTCTTGAAACATTTGAAGATTCTATCCTAGCCACAGGGCCATATGATTGGTTGAACTAGAATACAGACTAATCCATTTAGTGAACAAGGATAGTTGAAATCTAAATAACAAACTCTCAATGACTTCAAATTTATGGACTGTGGCCTAAATTGCATAACTTCTAGTTTGATTCACAAAATAAAACAAAATAAGCAAGTTATGAGGTGTCTGCTTTACTAGTTTTACCATTTTTTTAAATAACATAAATATTGACATAGGCCACATATCAATTGCTAATGAGATTTCTATATGCTGTTGGTAATACTCTAAAGCAAAGAAACTGAGGACTGTTCAGATCACCATATTAAAAATACCAAATAATTTCCAAAATGAAACAAATTTACCTCGCAGTGGGAATATGCTTTGACAATCCAGAATCCACTTATCATGATCACAACTAATCAACCGTAACACAACTAATCAACCGTAACACAACTAATTATCAATAAGTTGACGTTGGTAAACATCACATAGAATTTCAAACAATATTTCACCTTATATTGTAAACAGTGGTTATTCTTATTCTTACAAAAATCAGTAATATGACCAAGTGTACATTGCAAAATCCCTAAATTATGCTCTACCATCCCAAGCACATAAACATTACAAGTAATAATACCCGATCTCTCAAAGAATTGCTATACTTTCCCATTAAGAATATAACAATTAGAAGTAAATTACCATAAAAGCTAAGCTTCTGCTTTCTCCTCTTCTACCAAAACAACCTCAACAGTAGCAACGTTATCTTCCTTGGACTCCCCCTTTTCCTTCTCCGCTTTCTCCAACTCTTCTTCTTCAGTGACCGCATCAGACATCGCCTTTTCCGCTCTCAAAATTGGCTCGTAGTAATCAGAATGAGCGTCCATGCACTTTTTCAATTTCGAAGTGATCTCGAAACATTTCTCGGCAATATCCTCTTTGTTCTTTTCCGCTTCCTCCACGCAATTCTCCCATGCTACGAATTGGTCCTTGCAGCCGCCGCCTTTCATGAATAGACAGAACCCGCATTCTGCTTCTTCTTCTTCTTGTTCCTGTTTCTCTTCTTCATTCTGTTTTTGATCCGGATCTTGGTTGTTTAGGTTTTGATCGGTTGGATCTTGATTTGATTCTAGGGTTTGGGGATTATTAGGGTTTTGGTCCATGGTAGCGAATTGAGAATGGAGAACCAGGGAAAAAGTTTGACTGCTTTAACCAGAGCTAAAGGCCTGAATATGGTTCTTTGTGTTTTGTGACCGTAATGTGAACAGGCCTTTTTTTCAATATATATATGGACCAACATCCTTGCGTGCCTGCAGTGTCTTTTTTCACTTGTTATTACCCGTTCTTTTTTCGTTTATTATACCCAATTAACACTTCAAAATTCCCTTTCTTTTTTCTTTTGTTATACCCAATTTACACTTCAAAATTCCCTTGCTTTTTTTTATTATACCCAATTACCACTTCAAATTCCCACACATGGCAATTAGTCGGTTACAAAATAATTACTGCTTTTATTCTTCGGTCTATAAATACAAATGGATGGTAATGAACTATAACACTGATCTGAAGGCAAAATTTTCAACTGGAAGCATTGAAGTTTAAAACTTTCAAACGGCTGATCAAATTTTTGTTTTTGTGTTTTCAATTTGAAGTTCGAAGTAGAATTGGCACGGCCGGTTGGCTGAACCCATTGGTTAAAATGAAATGGTAAAAAGTTTCAGCATAAGTCAAATATAACGTGTAGATACATTATTTTCAAGTGGTTACATGGGCCGGCTTACAAGCCCAACAACTCAAACCAATATTTCATTATAAGTACAAAGCAATATACAGATTTGTATTATTGCTAAGAGCAATAACATTGTATCATAGAATCGCAAAATTATGCTATTGAATAAAATTCATTTTCTGCTTAAATTCTTTCATGGTATCGGAGCTAAGATTGCTTAATAGTAAAATGTCTTATCAATAATATCTCAGAATTAAGCTCATCACCGAGATTAGGCTGAAAGTGTGTAGGACCGTATAATATGGATAAACAGTAATGCAGAGTATAGATAGTAAATAGTGTGGAATATAAATGCAGTAAGTAAAATGACACCAGATATTTTATACTGGTTCGGAGCACCGTCCTACGTCCAGTCTCAGACTCCTTCTGCAATTTCACTACAACAACCCTCACTTAACCCGGAGGAACAGGTCTATACAACCCTGAGCAGCAGAACAGGATTTCGCCTCAGCAGCCGAAGAGGACTTCACGCCTGAGCAGCAGAACAGGACTTCAACAAATACAAAAGTATATTTGACACTATGTGTTCTTGATAACACTGATTTGTCTCTGATAGTACAAACTTCATATAATCAAATCCTCAAGTGTATGAAGTGTATGTGAAGATATGAAAGGAAGGTAATGCTAAGAATCGAAGATTATGAAAGTTAATTTGGAGATTCCAAGCAATAAAAATGTATGCTCACTGTTTGAATGTAAATATTAAAGCACAAGAAGAGTATTAGAGAGTTAGAATGAAAATCGATGAATATGAAGTGTTTGGGAGTATCTATATATAGTAGTTGAAGAGTTACTGCCATTGGTGAAGGGTTCTGACGAAGAGGAGCGTCCATTTCCGTTCAGAGAAGAGTTGCTTCCCTTCGCAGAAGAAGATGTCCTTTCAGAAATATGACAGTCAGGTTCAGGTCAGTCGACTGGTCGTTTTTGGTCAGTTGACTGATTACAGAGTGTAAAAAACTCTCGGGATCAGTTTCAGTCGACTGACTTAGATCATCCAGTCGACTGAATTTAAAAACATGCACATTTATGTTAAAATGCACAGATTCAGTCGACTGGTTGATTGTATTCAGTCGACTGAATTCTGTTATTAAGTAAAAACTGCAGTAGCTCATTTGGTTAGAGTACTTGCCTTCCAATGTAGTGAATTGGGTTCGAGCCCCGCTCCATGCATTTTTTGAAAACTTGATTTTGATTAAAATATGCATGCAAGTTTATGTGAATGATGATTCTTGAGGAAAGATTTTAACAAAGCACTAACTAGACTCTATATACATATTTCATGACTCTTGTTAAAATATATAACTATATGAACCATGCTTTGAGTCGTTGAGTCAGGATGATGTCGTAGTCGTAGATTCGTGAATTTTTGTCAGCAACCAAAACCTATGATCCAACATAGGCTACGCCTTGGAGATCATCAGAGAATCACGGTTCTAATCGCCTGATTTGTGCTAGTGCAGTCGTACCTGTGTCTGTATCAAGATCCGTATCATTCTTATTAGTTTAAAGCTGATCATCTTCTTGTGCCTCGTCAACAAGCCACTGTCGAATTCATATTCATCACTCATGCATCTTCTTGTTGCACATCATGATATCAAGATCTATATGCATCTTTTAACTGCAACAAAGTTCATCAAAGTCCCTGCTTCTTCATTCAAGATTCATCATCTTCTTGATTCTATCAGTCCCCAGAAATGGTGGATGGTGAGATTGATAACTCTGTCTCATCCATAGCAAGAAATACTGATTCAACATCTCAAAAAATAGCATCCCAAGATTTCACCAAAGCCTTAATCAAACATCAGAGTCAACTGATTAATGTACAGTAAGATGAAGGCAATTTCCTTCTTTGGAAATTCCAATCATAGACTGCAATCAAAGGTTATGACCTAGAGCAGTATGTTCTTGGAACAGTAATCACACCGTCTAAAAATATTATAAATAATGATGGAAAGCTTGTAAGCAATAAAAAATACATAACTCATCAAAGACAAGATAGTTTAATTAGTTCTTAGATGCTATCTACTGTAAGTGTAAACTTACTTCCACAATTGATAAGGGCAAAATTGCATATGAAATATGGTCAACCATTGAGCAGATATTCAATACTCAATGTACAGCAAAAGTTATGTACTATAAAAGGCAATTACAAAATCTAAACAAGGAGAACTTATCAATGACGGGGTATCTGTCCGAGATCAAAGTACTGTGTGATCAACTCGCATCAACATGTTATAAAGTTTCTGATACTGAATAGATCTTATCCATATTGAGTGGATTACATGAGAATATGAGGTTGCGGTAGTAATGATCTCCTTAAAGGAAACTACACCCACTATTCAATATGTATACTCCATACTTCTTGCTCATGAAGATAGAATAGAGCAAAAGAAGCCTATTGTATCAGATTTCTCTGTCAACTTTGTTGGTAACAACAGACACAAAATCAAGAAAGAAACTATAATGGCAGAAATCAATCAAGCAATCAAAGAGGTAGTCAATCCTACAGATCTATAAGAAGAGGTGAAAGGTATAGTAGCAACAACAAAATCAGATGTCAAAATATGTGAGAGATATGGTCATGCTATAAGCAAATGCTGTTTCAGATTTGATGCAAATTATGTACCATAACAGTAGAGCAACAATAATACAAAAAATTATCAACCCGGTGCCAATATGATTAATGTTCAACAAGATAACAAAAGTCAATCATAAAATACAAGCAGTGATGCAACCAAGCTCAAAGACATACATAATGAAAGTCGGTACCCAAATTCAGGAGTCACTAACCATGTGGCAAGTAACTTAAATAATCTAAACTTAGGTAGCAAGGAATACAAAGGTAAACAATGTATGCACATGGATGATGGTAAGTCTATTAGAATTACACATACTGAAAATGCAAGTTTTATGGGCAAAAGATAACTTTATCTCAATAATTCGTTGAGAGTCCCTTTAGTAAGAAATTTTTTATTTAGTGTATCCCGATTTGCAAGAGATAATAATTCATATTTTGAATTTTATCGAAAATATTGCTTAGTCAAAGATCTCTAACTGAAGAAATTATATTGCAGGGTAAAGAATTTAGAGGATTGTACAAATTCAATATTTTTAATCCAAGAAATTCAGGATTTAGGAAAATGGTATAATATTTCTAAAATCAAACAAGGAAAGGACTGAAGATGTAATGACCCGATATTTTCAACCATTCGCATCCACACGTGTCAGACTTGAATTGCTCAAAATACCGCGTTGTAAATAAAATTTGGCAAATCTCAGAATATACAGTAAATAAATAATCACAGATCACAGACACAGAGTATTTAATAATGCAGCAGAAGTAAAAGTGATAGTAGTTCATGAAGCTACTATATAAATAAGATACATCAGAGTTAAACAAGATACAACAGAAGAGTAACAAGATACATCAGGTACAAATCAGAATACATCATTGGAATCACTGGATACTGAAAGCAAAATAGATGGCTGGATCTTCAAGCAAAGCTCCAACTCCGAAGGTGAGTCTTGAATGTTGAGTCACTCAGTCTGACCCGAGCGTAAAGCAAAACACAAAACACTCGAGTCAAGACATATATACATATGAATTGTAAATCAACTCAAGTGAGCAGTAATAAAATGCATCAGTAACTTAAAGGATGCTTGGGATCGCCCATCCTTTAAGGATCCTTTAAACTATTTACTATGTAGTAATATTCGCTATTATAATAATGTCTAATAGTAAAACAAACATACTTTAAAATAGCGTCAAGGGGTTACCCATATAGCCCTTAACACGTAATAGTGCTAGTAGACTACACAGTACCTGCGTACCTCCAGATCGGGAGGCTACGAGAAGATACTACATAGGTACGACACAAATAGAAACTCCTAGTAAAGCTCGGTATGGTATGTGACACGGCACACAAGGCAATGCCAGAGTAGATATACCAATTACGCACATGGGCTGGTGGTAACGTAGCAGCCACTATGCCCACCTCGAAACACACTCCCAAATCAAAAACGAAGATGACCATCAAATCAAACGCAAGTAAGAGTATATATCGAAGAAGTGTGTCCGACCAGAGGTGCTACCCCTTTTGGCCCGAGATCGCTCATGTTTTAGCCACCTTAAGCCAACTCACGGGAGTCGAGTCCACGTAATATACCTCAAGAACGTCTCCACCATCCTACTTCATTTTGGAGTTGGCAAAGAGTATGACAACTTTCGATCCCGGTCTCTTTAACAATCAATCGTTATTATAACACCGTAGCCATTTCAAAATAGTTTATACTTCAAAAAAATCAAATCATTTCATTTCAAAACTATATTCCTTTCAAAATAATTTATACTTCGAAACAAAACCATTTTATTTCAAAACTTCATTTCAGTAGGATATCATTTCCATTTCAAACATATATCCACCTTTCAAAAAATCATAGTACTTTCAAAGTTATAACTCTTTCGAAAATAAAATACTTGAAATCATTACACTTTGGAAATCATAACATTTCAAAACCATACATTTGAAATCATAGCACCTTCCTTTAATTCTTTACATTTCACAAATTTATTCGAATCAACTCAAATTTTCAAATTTTCAATTTAATTCCATTCAATCCATCAGTTTCAATTCAATTCAGTTTCCCAACAAACCATTTCAAATCTTATCAGTTTCAAATAAAGATTTGATCCACAAAATAAACTATTCAATTTTTCAATATAATTCAAAGCTTTAAATATACCATATTTCAAAACTAAATTTGAAAATCTCACATGTACATACATACATACATACATACATACATATAATATATATATATATATATATATATTTCAAATTCACTTTCATATTATTTAGCTTTGAAATAATCACTAAATAAAATACAATATCATTAAAATAAACTTGAATTACAAGTAAACCAAATATCCTTTCATACGAATATAAACTTCAAATATTCATTTATCGAATAATTGAATAAATAAATCAAATATCATTCCAATTTCACATTCTTTATCAAAATAAAGATTGTGTCATTAAAAACCATTTCAATCATTAAAATATCATATCCTTTCAAAACCTCATTATCAAATCATTATTTGAATTCAAAATCAAATATTCAAATTTAAATACCTTTTTACAAATCAATTATGTCATTCATTTATTATTTCAAATATCATTACAAAACATATTTCAAAATTCCATTCAAAAATTCATTTATCACATTACTGTAGGATCTAGATTAACCCTAGAGGGGGGGTGAATAGGGTTATAGCAAAAAATTTTGATTTTAAACACAGAAATAAACTGTAAAAATAAATATGCTGAAAAGTAAATCACACACAAAATTTACCCAGCTTCGGCAACCCCTGCCTATTGCTGCATTCACAGATTTCTATTAGAATTAAACAGTATCACGCTTACAAACACTATACTAGACTCGCAGACCCTTTTGCTCCCGCTCACAAACACTCTACTAGACTCGCAAACATTTGCTCCCGCTCACAAACATTCTACTAGACTCGCAAACATTTGCTCCCGCTCACAAACACTCTACTAGACTCGCACACCCTGCTCCCGCCTATAGAGTTTCGTTTACTCGCAAACTCTGCTCCTGCCTACAATAGAACTTTGATTACTCGCAAACTCTGCTCCCGCCTATAGAGCTTTGATTACTCGCAAACACTGCTCCCGCCTATAGAGCTCTGCAAACTCGCACACCCTGCTCACTGAACTAATTCTAACTAGACAATCTGACACGACCTAATCCCTAGGTGGTGATTTACAAATTCTTTGACTTGAAAAAAAATAAAAACAGCAATTAAAAAACAAATAAACAAATAACCCTAAACCCTAATTAAAAATAACCCTAATTAAAAATAACCCTAATTAAAAATAACCCTAATTAAACTAAATCCTTTTATAATAAGGCCGACCCCTTTTTTAATTCTATGACCCGTTCCCTTCTTCTTTTGCTTGGCCCGTTCCTTTGCTTGTGAGAATGGCGGCTTCGTCCTGTTTCTGAAATTAGGGCTTCGGCTCTTCTACTTCAAATTAGGGCTTCGGCTCTTGATTCGAATTTAGGGTATTGAAGCTGCGCCTTTTTCGTGTGCTTTGTTCTCGTTGGTTCGCTCTTGGCTGCTTCGTTGTTCGATCGAGTTCGACTCCTTGCTTCGGTATGTAATTTAATCTCTTTTTCTTTACTGGTTGATGCTTGAACTCGATCGTGATTCAAGTTGGATGATTTGTTCTTTGTTATGCTCGAACTCGAATGGATTTGCCGATGATGATCCTAGGGTTTATATAGGATTCAAAACCCTAATTTTGCGTTCGTATAAAATCATTTGAATTTGTCATTGGTCGTTCGATCTTGTATTGATGCTTGGGATTGATCTGACTTTGTCAATTTCGTATTTTTGGTAGCTTGATTTACACGGTATTGATTTGATTTCGTGGTCAATTTGCTTGGCTATCACGGTGAACTCTTGATTGACTTGTTCAACTTTGGTTTATACGGCAGAGATCTTTCTTCTTTTATTTGTTTTGACTTCGTCAAAAATTTGCACATATTTGATTATTCGACTTGGTCATCTCTGCACTGTTACAATTTGTTCATCTCTGTAGTATTGATTTTCACGGCATTGTCTTTGGGTACTCTGTTTCGTATGTATGCTGTGCATTTGTAGTTGGTTTGAAAACTTTTGTGTTGTAGCTGTCTTGATTTGTGCCTTGTCCATTCTCGTGTGTTCATCCCTGTAGTATATGCTAGTGATACATTTTGGAGTTGGTTCATGTTGCATTGAGCTTTGACCCTTTATTGTTCATCTACATGGTCTCTGTTGCATGCTTGCTGTTGCATGCTTGTTTGTATGTTGCACTTGTTACCTCCACTGTGTTGCACATGCTATATTGTATACTTATGTTGTCTCTCTGACTTTGCTGTATACATGCTCTTATGTTTGTGACATTCCTCTGCCTGGTCGACTTGTGGTTTCATGCTTCATGCATCTTTTCTGTTCATATGCTCTTGGTGGCATTTCTTGCATCACTGGATTGTGTAACTTGTGGTTTCATGCTTGTTGCAGTCCATGTAGCTGTTGGTCTTGATCATGGCCTCTTCTGTTGAGATCACTGTAGTTTTCATTGTGTTAAACTGAGCTGTTGTCTTTGCATCCATTCATTAGTTTATTTGATCATTGGACTGGCTGTTGTAGTCGAGTTGTATTCATATACACTACTGCCTTGAACTTGATTTACTTCATGTTGTTGTTTGGACATTTGCATTTGTACACTCCATACTTGGTCGTCTTGTAGTCTTCAAGCATGTTGCTGTTGCATTTGTTAGTGGCTTTAGTCTTGAACTGTTTGTAGTCAATTGCTTTGTCTATTCATTTGCCTTGAGTTGAACCTATCTTGGGTTTGACCTTGTTTTTGATTTTTGTGCTTTTGTTTGATTTTTGCACACGAGTTGGCGAGGCAGTGTACACGTATACGAATGTACACGTGTGTACTGCAGCCACTTATAATTGCCTGTCCCTGATAAAAATACTGATATGCACAGATATTGCACAGTCAAAAATGATGACGAACAACCCAAATAACTGAGGCAAACAATGTTTTCAAAATCATCGTTTCTTTCAAATTTCAAAAATATTTCTCTTTCAATTTTACTGCGTTTGAGAATATTTTTGCAGATTACTCGGATGTTGGAATCTGACTGGAATGCAGTTGAAGACAAAATACGAGTGTGAGTGATATGTAGTGAGGTTATAAAAGTAAATTGAATTGTAATGTATTCAAAACTGTATATGTATAGTGAGAGCATGAAATTGTACTATTCAAGATTGTAATAAATATTTGTTTGAATAATATATTCGTTTGAATTCAAATTCTGTGTTATTTAATTTATTCAACAAATATTTATTTAATCTGTTAAAATAAATAGTACATTAACAAATACATTTAAACGAATGTATATATGTTTATTATCATCAAACAAAAATCATATAAGCGCAAAGCGCATATTCAACAATCTCCCCCTTTTGATGATAACAAACGTATATTTAAGATTTTGAATGTATTAAATGTATTTGGTCGTTCAATTTGCTCCCCCTATTTGAATGCTTCCTCTCTACATGATACTCCCCCTACATATATGCATACACATAAAAATATGTAAATGAGCCTATATGCAAATGGAAAAATTATTTGACCTTTGCTAGATTCTATTTGACAAAATCTTAACTTTTCTCTCCCCCTTTTGTTATCAGCAAAAGAATAACAGTGTTATAAAAATAGGGATAAAGTGACAGACATGAATCAAACATTTAACTCAATTGAATATAAATATCAAATTTCAATAAAACTCAAACAAAAATCATAATTACCCTTGTCAGGCGCATATTCCACTTTCAGAAGTGATGGAGATAAAATCGTCAAAAATTCATATAGTTCTGTCTATTTGTGGTATATTTATTTCAGAAAATTTGAATATCTACTAACCATGCATAACCGTTAGGACTTTTAAATGAGATTAGTAGTATTCCAATTTAATTTTTAAAAATAATTCAAGTATCTTTTAACCACGCATAACCGTGAGGACTTTTAAATGGGATTAGAATCAACTTGTCTATTAAATCAATTAATTTTGATATGCGTTCCATACATGCATAACCGTGAGGACTTTTAAATGAGCATGGAAGCACACAATCAAAAATCCAAGTAATTCACCCATGCATAACCGTGAGGACTTTTAAATGAGAGTGAATACTTTGGATATTTATTTTTATTGCTAACTAAATTGAAGCACAAATAATTTCCTTCACAAATTTAAAGATATTGAAGAACGAATAATTTCCTTTGTAAACTACCACAAATTTACATACTATATATGATTTTGATGAGTAATGGTCGATAGAAAGATGATAGAAATAGAAATGGTCATGGAATTTTTACCCAACAAAAAGTTTTTATAACTTTTGTTATGAAATTCTAAAGAAATTTTCTAATTATACTTTCTCGAGTTATAATATATGATAAATATCAACACTCATCACTTTTTCAATCACTATTCATCTTTTCGATAATCAAAGGGAGTCAGATTAGTCAAAATTTGTCATTTAAAATCAAATTCAAAAATTATAAAATCAATTTTTCAAAAATGACTAATCTGTAAATATGGTCAAACATGATTTTCTCGAGGGGGTTTTTTAAAAAAAAATCTGCTATTTGAAAAATTATTTCAAGTGAAAAATATGCAGATATTTTTTTTTTTGAAAAACGATGCAGCAAATGAATGTTTAAAAAAAAATAATCACGTTCTACTAGTAATTTTTCTATCAACTATATTACCAGTGTAATCTGCATCTGAATTTAAATTTCACTCAATATTCACTCGTTGGATGTCAAAGACCAAATTGTGAAGTTTTAACAAGCTATCTCAGAATGAAATTTGAAATGAAGCCATGTTAACACTCAAACAAATATCATAGTGTTAAACATAGAAACCATAGGATGAACAACTATCAACAGTCGTTAAAACTTCATTATTATTTCAAAACAATTTCTTGAAATTTCAACAATTTCATAAAGTTTCAACAATTTCTAAAATTTCTTTAAATCCTTTTTATAGCATGAGTAAACAGTAATCAATCAACATCATAAATTGACCAAACAGATTAAGTTCAATGATGAAAGGATGGTTGGTCTACTTTTAAGCACACATCAAAGTTGAACAAGTCAAAAGAAATCATATCAATTAAGAATAAGTCAGAATTAAAAATCATCTCTTTTCAACATCACAATCTTTGGCTGATTTCATTCAGAATATGGTGCAGATTATCACATTTAATATATCGTTCAAAACAATTTTACCTGTTTTACCTTTACGATAATTTTCGTTATTGCCCATTGTGATTCTGTCACCTTTGTACTAGGCTAAGGAACTTTGCTTTGTCGCCCGTTGTGTTTCTGGAACAGCCAAAATCCAGAGAACACTGTTGTTGTTCCTTAGCCTGCCACCACACCTACATGATGAAAGATTTTTGTGACCTATTTGTTTTTATAGGTCCATGGTTGTTAGTGGCAAAATATGAAAAATATGTTTTTGGAGACCCAAAACTATTTATATATGTTCCTTTTGGCACCCAAATTTGTTTGACTTTCAAAGATTTTATATTTGTGCCTTTTGGAACCCAAATTGGTATAGTTTTCACATGTTTGGGTCTATACCAACAATTATTGTGATTGTGTCCATATTTTCTGCAAATCGTGCACATTGAATTTTCTTGATTAATCTCATTTCTAACATATTCAGAATGAGTATATCCAAGTCCTTATCTATCAATATTGACAGTTTGTTTTCCTATTAACATATTCAACGATTTTTCACTTTTGGAAAATTTTTCTAAAGTCGTTGACAATTGTTGGACTTTTGTTTTTAAAGATTCATTTTCTTTTAACAATTGTGTGCACTTTTTAATAAAATTCTCTCTTCTAGTATTTTCAATTTTTAAAATCAGAATTTCGTTTTCAAGTGATTTCATTTTAATTTTTGATTTTTTAATTTCTTCTTCAAATGTTGGACACTTATCACACTTAGGGATCCTACTTTGATAGGTTTTAACTAATTGGTCAAGTTGTTCATTTAATTCTATCAAAGTGTCTTTTTGTGATTCAAGTTTAGCATATTTCTCCCTAAGTCGTTCAAAACAGCCATTTACTTCGTGGAAATAAATAAGTAGTTCAGAGTGAGTAAGTTTTGATACCTCGCTTGGCTCGTCGTCGTCGCTATCGGTTATATTCCCATGAAGGCACATATCTGCTCTCTCACTTTCACTGCTATCGCTTTTATTCCACGTGGCTGCAAATTCCCTTTTTGAATTCTTCATTAATAATGCCAGCTTAGCTGCTCCATCATCGTCATCCTCATCGCAACTGCTATTTACCAATCCTGATAAGCATATTTCTTTAACTGAGTCGGTTGTGGAGGACTTCTCTTTGTTGTTGACTTTTGCACCATATATTGCATCGAGAGTTTTCCAAATTTTCTGTGCATTTTCACAATGAGAGACGAAATAAAAATTATCACGATTAATATGAGAATATAATATATGCATAGCAAGAGCATTAATCGAGATAATTTCCTTATTTGCTATATCACACCCATTTTCAATAATATCCCAACACTTAATATTAACAGATTTTAAATATAATTCCATTTTTAATTTCCAATTCAAAATATCTGTTCCATCGAAAATAGAAGGAATAATATTGAAACGACCCTCAACAAAAATATTATTTGGTGGATTCATGACTCTAGAGTTAAAAAAAATACCGGGCTCTGATACCACTTGTAGGATCTAGATTAACCCTAGAGGGGGGGTGAATAGGGTTATAGCAAATTTTCTTGATTTTAAACACAGAAATAAACTGCAAAAATAAATATGCTGAAAAGTAAATCACACACAAAATTTACCCAGCTTCGGCAACCCCTGCCTACTGCTACATTCACGGATTTCTATTAGAATTAAACGGTATCACGCTTACAAACACTCTAAAAGACTCGCAAACCCTTTTGCTCCCGCTCACAAACACTCTACTAGACTCGCAAACATTTGCTCCCGCTCACAAACATTCTACTAGACTCGCAAACATTTGCTCCCGCTCACAAACACTCTACTAGACTCGCACACCCTGCTCCCGCCTATAGAGTTTCGTTTACTCGCAAACTCTGCTCCCGCCTACAATAGAACTTTGATTACTCGCAAACTCTGCTCCCGCCTATAGAGCTTTGATTACTCGCAAACACTGCTCCCGCCTATAGAGCTCTGCAAACTCGCACACCCTGCTCACTGAACTAATTCTAACTAGACAATCTGACACGACCTAATCCCTAGGTGGTGATTTACAAATTCTTTGACTTGAAAAAAAATAAAAACAGCAATTAAAAAACAAATAAACAAATAACCCTAAACCCTAATTAAAAATAACCCTAATTAAAAATAACCCTAATTAAACTAAAGCCTTTTATAATAAGGTCGGCCCCATTTTTAATTCTATGACCCGTTCCCTTCTTCTTTTTCTTGGCCCGTTCCTTTGCTTGTGAGAATGGCGGCTTCGTCCTGTTTCTGAAATTAGGGCTTCAGCTCTTCTACTTCAAATTAGGGCTTCGGCTCTTGATTCGAATTTAGGGTATTGAAGCTGCGCCTTTTTCGTGTGCTTTGTTCTCGTTCGTTCGCTCTTGGCTGCTTCGTTGTTCGATCGAGTTCGACTCCTTGCTTCGGTATGTAATTTAATCTCTTTTTCTTTACTGGTTGATGCTTGAACTCGATCGTGATTCGAGTTGGATGATTTGTTCTTTGTTATGCTCGAACTCGAATGGATTTGCCGATGATGATCCTAGGGTTTATATAGGATTCAAAACCCTAATTTTGCGTTCGTATAAAATCATTTGAATTTGTCATTGGTCGTTCGATCTTGTATTGATGCTTGGGATTGATCTGACTTTGTCAATTTCGTATTTTTGGTAGCTTGATTTACACGGTATTGATTTGATTTCGTGGTCAATTTGCTTGGCTATCACGGTGAACTCTTGATTGACTTGTTCAACTTTGGTCTATACGGCAGAGATCTTTCTTCTTTTATTTGTTTTGACTTCGTCAAAAATTTGCACATATTTGATTATTCGACTTGGTCATCTCTGCACTGTTACAATTTGTTCATCTCTGTAGTATTGATTTTCACGGCATTGTCTTTGGGTACTCTGTTTCGTATGTATGCTGTGCATTTGTAGTTGGTTTGAAAACTTTTATGTTGTAGCTGTCTTGATTTGTGCCTTGTCCATTCTCGTGTGTTCATCCCTGTAGTATATGCTAGTGATACATTTTGGAGTTGGTTCATGTTGCATTGAGCTTTGACCCTTTGTTGTTCATCTGCATGGTCTCTGTTGCATGCTTGCTGTTGCATGCTTGTTTGTATGTTGCACTTGTTACCTCCACTGTGTTGCACATGCTATATTGTATACTTATGCTGTCTCTCTGACTTTGCTGTATACATGCTCTTATGCTTGTGACATTCCTCTGCCTGGTCGACTTGTGGTTTCATGCTTCATGCATCTTTTCTGTTCATATGCTCTTGGTGGCATTTCTTGCATCACTGGATTGTGTAACTTGTGGTTTCATGCTTGTTGCAGTCCATGTAGCTGTTGGTCTTGATCATGGCCTCTTCTGTTGAGATCACTGTAGTTTTCATTGTGTTAAACTGAGCTGTTGTCTTTGCATCCATTCATTAGTTTATTTGATCATTGGACTGGATGTTGTAGTCGAGTTGTATTCATATACACTACTGCCTTGAACTTGATTTACTTCATGTTGTTGTTTGGACATTTGCATTTGTACACTCCATACTTGGCCGTGCTGTAGTCTTCAAGCATGTTGCTGTTGCATTTGTTAGTGGCTTTAGTCTTGAACTGTTTGTAGTCAATTGCTTTGTCTATTCATTTGCCTTGAGTTGAACCTATCTTGGGTTTGACCTTGTTTTTGATTTTTGTGCTTTTGTTTGATTTTTGCACAAGAGTTGGCGAGGCAGTGTACACGTATACGAATGTACACGTGTGTACTGCAGCCACTTATAATTGCCTGTCCCTGATAAAAATACTGATATGCACAGTCAAAAATGATGACGAACAACCCAAATAACTGAGGCAAACAATGTTTTCAAAATCATCGTTTCTTTCAAATTTCAAAAATATTTCTCTTTCAATTTTACTGCGTTTGAGAATATTTTTGCAGATTACTCGGATGCTGGAATCTGACTGGAATGCAGTTGAAGGCAAAATACGAGTGTGAGTGATATGTAGTGAGGTTATAAAAGTAAATTGAATTGTGATGTATTCAAAACTGTATATGTATAGTGAGAGCATGAAATTGTACTATTCAAGATTGTAATAAATATTTGTTTGAATAATATATTCGTTTGAATTCAAATTCTGTGTTATTTAATTTATTCAACAAATATTTATTTAATCTGTTAAAATAAATAGTACATTAACAAATACATTTAAACGAATGTATATATGTTTATTATCATCAAACAAAAATCATATAAGCGCAAAGCGCATATTCAACAATTACATTTCATTCCATTTAACATATAACCAAGTAAACCTTATTTAAATTCATATTCAATTTAAATTCCTTAAAAATTCAAATTTAAATATTAAAATATATTCAAAACTCCTTAAATTTCACAAATAATCAATTCCAAAAGTTAAATCATTTAACACTTTAAAATATAACTCAAATAGTGTTAAAATCTATAATATGTCAAAATATTACGACAGCATTTACAAAGTGTTACGGTAGACATTTAATTTCCAAAATAGTTCAGTTCAGAAACAACAGCATTTATAAATGCCATAATAGATATTTAGTTATTTCAAAACATAGTTAAATTTCAGAAATGTTAGCACTTAACAAATGCCACCGTAAAACCGCAGTATTTTTGAAAATGCTATCAATAAAATTCCAGATTTTATTATAACTTTTCGAAAATAATAAAACATCAATTTTAGCAAATTTTAAACTTATATATCATATTTTTAAGCTTCAAAACTTCACATTTAAATCAGTTTAACATATGATTTATCACAATAAAATTTTATAACTAAATATCCAATTTAAAACTCAATTCATTTGTTAAGTCAAAATTTCACTGTTTTCTTAACTTATTAATTTAACAAAACTTTAACAATTTACTTCAAATATCTTTTCAAAACTTTAAATTTAATTTCCATTATTTACTTACATTTTTAAAACAAAAATTTAAAGTCAAAAATCACATTTACTTCAAATTTACATACTTAAATTCACAATTCAAATCTTAATATTTAGCTTTCTTAAAACCATAAAATATATATTTTAAATCAAAATTTCATACTTTTAAAAATACATATCTCCAGAAAAATCATTTAAAAATATACCATGGGATCTGTATATAATTTTCTAAACTATATCAAGTGATACATATATGTATCATTTCTATCCGTAGTTTAAAAAGAAAACTCGGGTCCTATCATTTCAAACCCGCACAAATAAAATGCAATAAAAATCACTTGAGCCTATCATTTCAGCTCATGATGATTTTTCCCTATTATACTGTCCATTTGGGTATGTATCATTTCAACCCGTAGTGATTCTATTCTAACGGGGAACTTGCAGTGTGAACAAATGCATAAACAATACAAACAATTATACTAACATGTCATTATCACTATATACTGTCATATATCATATGTCAGGTGATAATTAACAAAGTTAACATGGTAATAACATGAAATAACATATCATATAATCATCATTAACTTTCATAAACATTTTAATTACTAATCACTTGTCATCCTATGACGACCCGGAATTTTGGGATGTTTAAAGTCAGAATATTTAATTGATTTTTAAATATTTAAAAGTTGATTTTTAACTTGAATTCACATATCACTATTTATTTTATAATTAAATTATTGAATTAAATAATTTGAAATTGGGTAAAATGTTAAATCTGGAGTTTTAAGTCTGTTAAAAATAATTTGAAGGCTTGTAAAATTTATATTGATAGTTTTGAAGATAATAAAAGCTTTTAAATTAAAATTGGAATTGTTTCGTTAAGTTTGGAATTTTATCATTTAAATTGAATTTAAAAATAGCCTTCCGAGGCACAGTCTCGAAATTTGACGAAACCAGTTTCATTGGATCTGTAATATTGTATTATTATCAGATTTCAATCTTCATAGTGTTTGGAGAGATCGTTTGGTCGTACGATAAGTAAACGTGCTGATAATTAAATCGAAATTTAATATAATGACGGGGTCCAAACGCTATCTTCTCCATACGATCGAATTAGGACTCGAAACATTTCCATTATGTTCGTAATACGGGTATAACATTATAAACGCCTAGCGGCATGCATCGATAGGAGTTTGAAATTTTAAGTTGCATTTGAATTTAAATTTGAAATTATAAAATATATTGTTGGACTGGCCACTTTTTTTTTCAACAGTAGCCTACATTCTATCAACATCAAAACTTTTTGGTCTCCTCTGCAAATCGCTATAGCTTACCCTATACGACACCATTCCCAGTTATAAATCACATACCCCTTCCCCTTCATGGAGTATTAGGAGTTATTTTTCTCCTCTGCTCATTTCTTTAAATCGAAATATGCCGAATGGAAATTAAATCAAATTGGATCGATCCTCCTCGTTCGAAAATCAATTTCAAATCATTCAAAGCAATCTCGAAAAAAAGGGGGCTTCCTTCTCTTCTTCAGAAATCAAATCAGCGCTCACAACAAAAATAAAGTAAAATAAGAGGATCGACGATGGTAGCTGTATCACCGTAGCTTGTTCGAATAACTCAAATGCGAGCTTGACTGTGGGAATTTTTGAGGGGACGCGAGATGTCTGGGATGGGGAGGGTCGTCGCGCTCATTTGACGTAAGGTGTCGCAAGGGCGGCGGCACGACGTGGTGAGGCTGGAGGAGTTGTTCGGGATGGTAAAGGCAGGCGCGATCGATGGTTCGTCAATTGATTAAAGGGGGACTCGCGATGAAGTCGTGAGAGAAATTGGTACTTGCGACGGTGTCAGTAGGGTTTGGGTACGTGGTTAAAGGCCTGGAAGCTCGCAATCGATTTTGTGGGGGCTCGCAATATGGTCGTGACGGTGACAAGGGGATCTTGGTGAGCAGCTAGGTATAGATGCTTCTTATTTATTAATTTATTAAGATTAATAAATATGTTTATTCCTATAGGGAGTGATATTTCGATTTATAAACTGTTTAAAAAATTTATTTTTATTTTTACAGTAAGCCAGATATTTTTCTAAAAATTAATATATATATATATATATATATATATATATAAATGCAATTGTTTTTCAAAATTTATTTATGATCTTGTTCGAAAAAAATAGAATATTTTACAGTAGAACAAATTCTGTTTAACATGTGTATAGGTTTGGAAGGAATTTTATTAGAAATTAATGTGTATAATTCGATAAATAAATATACATATGCATTTTAAAATCTACTGGTTTAATTTTAAAATATGGAGATTAATTTGTTTAATTTACTTATTTAATTATTTTAGAAATTGTTAAAGAAAAAAAATTTAAATTAAAGTGTTAAATGCTAATAGGTTGTTCGATTTTTCAAATATTAATAAGCCGTATAATATTTATACAAGGTCCAGAGAAGGAAATAGCCGGATTGGAAACGGATTGCAAAACAAAAATCAAAGATGAGTTAATCTCACTCATCTGGGTTAAATTTAAATTTAAATGATTAAATTTAAGTAATTGATTGAATTGATTGATGTTCTATATCATATATAGTAATATATAGTATACATTGGAGTGATTTATTTCCCGCATTATATAGCGGACGAGACCCTATGCGCCGCATAATAGCGGATGATATTATGTAAAATTCCATATACCGCGATATTCCACTTCGAAGTGGAATTGGTATTTTATTGTGCCAACATCTGTGGATGCAGGGAAACATATTGGAGGGATCCAACTGGATTCCTCAAAATTACTTAGATTGTTTAATATTCTATGTTATGAATATTTGATATTCTGTGATGACTATTATTGATAATTGGAATATTGAATGCTGTGGTTTGCTTGAATATATTTCGGTAAACTGAGTTATCAAAATATATAGAATTAGATTTTTGAAAAGAAAATAAAAGAGTGAATTTTTAAGTAAATAATTATAGAGAATTTGAATAAAAATAAGAATGAATTGGAAAGAAATAAAAGTGATTTTTAAAATCCCAATAAATAAGTTCCGAGTATGAAAAAGGGATTTTGAATAAACAGAAAAATAATGAATTTTAAACTTAAGTGGTATTATTTAAAGGAATAAAGAATTTATTTTAAAAATTCAAGTTTTAAATTTATTGAAATAGTAAAGAAGGAATTTATTTCAAAATGGAGTAAATTGGAAATCAATTTGAAAATTGATTCAAGTGTTTGAAATTGAAAATTTAAAGGAGAATGTGACTATGGAATTTATAAATTGGGTTCATAAAAGTGAAGTAATATATCAGTAGATATTTGAAAGAATAAATTCACGATGGGAATTTATTAAAGGAATAAGAAAATTGTTTAAACATAAATAGTGATTTATTTTTAAAGGATGCGAAGAGAATTATTTTTCCCTGGATAGCCAAGTACGTTTCAAAGTAAATTTTTGAATATAAGTTAAAAGTTTTAGTGTTGTTTTGAAAAGCATGTTTTAGAAAAATTATTATTTCTAAATGTTTAAATTCTAAAGTAAATATTTTTTTCAAATCTATTATTGTAGTAATTATTTAAAGGTGACTTGGTATTTTGTTTTAAAGGAGAAAATCTAATTTTATAAAGTAACCTCATTTTCAAATATTCCTATAGTATATATTTTTAATAAAGTATTGAAGTAGTGCTCAATTTAAATGTTAAAGTATATTTTAAAATAAAGTGTTTTAAACTTATTTTAAAATCTAAAGCTTTGTACTTGGTGTTTTTAGTAGAGATAAATATTTGGAAATTCATTCCATGAGAAGAGTATGGTTTGAAAACTGTTTTCAAAAGGGGTTGAAAATGGAAATATAGCTTGCGAAGATATTTTGAGGTTAATAAATAATTTGGTGAAATCATTTATGTTTGATGCTTGTTGTAAATGATAATTGATAGTTAAATAACCGACTATCAATATTGGCCAATGCGCTGATCGTTTCGAAGAGACCGGGATCGGGATTTATTTCCTGAAAACCACTTCGATCCGGTTTGTACATTTTCATGAGGAAGATGAGTTTGGATTCGAAGGTGGAGCAGTGAAGTGCAAGGGCTAGTCGCTACTAATCCTGAGGATGATTCCAAAATGGATGTGTAGGAGTAGTGCCTTCGGTTCCGTTCGAACCCGGGACGGACTTGTATGGATTGAATGCTTTCAGAACATCGTCAAGTGGACGATGAGCATTCTAAGAGATGATTTCTCTAAAGGTAACGTTTAGCCTCAAGCCTCATCTGTAGGATCGATTTCACCCTAGAGGGGGGGGGGTGAATAGGGTGATGGTATTAATTATAAAAATTAATTGCGGAAGCTTATAAAATGGTTTCAACACAGAACACTGAATAATAGCAGCACAGAAAAATAGCAGAATAATAAAATGCAGAAATAGAACGACACAGAATTTACCCAGCTTCGGCAAAACCCTGCTTACGTGCTGCCCCCAAGGTTTCTACTAGAAATTAGATAGTCAGACGCTTACACACGTAAACTCGCGACACCCGCTATCGACTAAACTTAACTCTACGCTCAAAGCCCTGCCACAACTCAGCCACTGAGTTGCGAATTCTCAAACTACGCCACGTAGTTTGTCCCCTAGTCACACGACTAGAATTTACAACGGTTTAAAAACTAAATTACAAATAAAAAACACTTTAAATTAAAAAACAACCCTAATTTAAAAAATAAAGCCCTTTATAATATTAAAAGTAAAGCTCTTAGAAAGGCCGACCCCTTTTATATTTTGACCCGATCCTCTTTGCTTCGTTCCTTTGTGAAAATGGCCGTCGTTCCTCTTTTTACAGAAATTAGGTTTATTTGAAATTCGAAGCTTGCGACTGTAAATGCTCGATTGAATTATTGATTCGGCGTTCCTTTTCTGTCAATCGATGGTTTCCTTTTTTTGCTTCGACTGCTTCGAATTCGAAAAGCTTCGGTATGTAATTTCTGCTCTTTTCGCTTTTCTGTTTGTATGCTTGAATTCGATGGATCTATGCCGATGATGATTATTGCAATTTATAGGAGTCGAACTCCTAAATTTTCGTTCGTCTGATTTTTTTTCAATATTATGCTTTCGGCCGTTCAATCATTGCTAGGATGATTGAGATTTCACTGACTTATTCAAATGCGTATATATTCGTGTTACTTGGTTGACATGGTTTTGAATTGATATCGTGGTCATCACGGTGTTGATTTTCTTTGACTTCGGCCATGTTTTGATTTCGTGTTTGCTCTGGTTGACTTGTTCATTGACATGATTGTGGTGATTTCACTGTGACTTCAGTTTTGCTTTGCATTGACCTTGGCCTTGATAAAATCGATTTGCTATTGCCTGTAAGAATTTGTTCGATATTGATTTCTTTGACTTTGTTAATGGTTCATCTGTGTTCATCCCTGAACATTACTGTTTTGGTTTAACCTGTATATCATTATCTTCAAACTTGTTATATTCTTAGTGGAATTTTTTTGCAGTGGTTGATGCTTGTCTGGTTAGTTCGTACTTTCACCTGTAGCAGCTTTGTGCATTTTGTTGCGGCTTGTACTTATATACTGCTGTTATTGTTGTAATTATGTGCACTGTGCATATCACTTCCATGAGGTAGCTTGATTCATGTATACACAGTTGGTAGCCGGACTTGGTCTTGTTGCATTAAGTTTGATCATGTTTTTGTGCCTTGCTGTTTGGTCATTTTTGTATGTCGTCACTGTATATCCCATTTGGTTTGTTTGCATTGAAGTTGTATTTTGCTGTGTATGACATGGTTGTCGTTTCTGTCCATTTGCCTCTGGTTTGAACCATGCTTTGATTCATTGTATATTGATTGTGTTGCCATATTTCTGGTGCATTCATTGTTTGCCATATTGGCTTCACTGCATCTTCATCTACCTGTTCATTTGAGTCCAGTTCACTGGTGGTCTTGCCTTGTATCACATCAAACTGCATGTAACCTGAACTTGGTTTCAATTTTAGTTGCAGGCTTGTGGTCTTTTCTTGTTAAGGCTGCTGCTCGTATGCTCTAACCTGATGCATATTGCATCGTGTCATTTGTTTCTATGACTTGAATGCGACTATGCACTGTATATACATGTGCCATTTCATTTTCTTCTCTGGTCTGTTGGCACTGTTGTATTATGATTTGTACATTGAGTTGAATCTAGCTTAAACGCTCGGGTTTGACCTTGTGCGCGTGTTGTGACTTTATTTGTGTTGCATTTGAGTTGAACCCGGCTTTTCATTTGGGTTTGACCTGTGCTCACCTGTCCCTGTAAATTTATCAAGTGTATATTTCGATGTACACGGCCTTGTGGCATATACAGTGATACACTGTGTATGTCACAAGCTGTTCGTGTATGATGAATTCAAATTTCAATGATGACGAACAACCCAAATAACTGAGGCAAATATTATTTTCAAGATTCACATTTTATTTTATATTGCAAAAATATTCCTTTTTCAATTTTACTGCGTTAGTGAATATTTTTGCAGATTGCTCAAATGCTGGATTCTAACTAGAATGAAGTTGAAGATAAATACGAGTGTGAGTGATATGTAGTGAGGTCAACTATAAATGTAAAATTGTGATGTAATTGAATTTGTATCAAAGTTGTATAGTGAATAGTGAGAGCTTGAATTTGTACTATTCAAAATTATAATAACTTTTTGTTTGAATTCAAATTCTGTGTTATTTATTTTTATTCAGCAAATATTTATTTAGTCTATGAAAAATAAAATAGTACATTAACAAATACATTTAAACGAATATATATGTTTATTATCATCAAACAAAAATCATATAAGCACATATTCAACATCATCAACCGGGAATGACTGAAAATCAGGGGTTATGCAGCAAGGCTAGGTGGGTAGCGCCCATTAGGTGAGGTCATCTCTGTCTGGATGTCCCTTTTTATTCGGCTTAGTAGTGCGGTTACTGATCCCAACCGTGGGGTGATCTTACTCGGGATTATCCAGTAAGGGGTATTCCCGGTCTTGTGTTGCAGGGGATTGGGAGTAATCCTCGGTACGATGATCTAGGCCACGTACTATGACAGGTGGTACCCCACTGCTTAGTCATTAGTTGGAAATCCATTTTCCCTACGCACCTATACGGTTTTGATTGTGCCCAACTATTGCTGAAACATAAGATGCAAGAATTTCAGCTAGATTCTATTTTCTTTCTATAGACACTATTATAATATCGGAGAATTTTAATAAAAAGTGTTTTAGCTATCGTAAAGTAAAAGCCTGACATGTTTATTTATGGCGTGGTCTTACGAGATGCTTTTGTTTTCAAAAAAAATTTTAAACATTAATAATCAATTTGAGTGTGGTTTTCTCAGGCTGGTATTCCAGACTGACTCGTGTGTTATTTCACTATAATGCTCAGGTCAGACCGAGTATTATAGAATACAGGAAAGGATGCTGTGGAGCTCAGGAGACGAACTGGATAGCGATACGTACTTCCATACTTGATTATTATCCCGCTATGTATTCAGTTTTGAGGACAAGTTTATATTACTATCCAGATTGTATATTATTGATGTTGTTGAACTCTGGTGATGTAATCTGATGATGTATGTATAAACAGATATAGTTTTCTTTGTGTAAAGATCGGTTATTATATATTATATTTTATTCTGCTGCGATGGTTAGATTCTGTTGTTGTTTCTATTTTCTTCTTCTACCTCTTTCTTCTTTAACCCAAATGGTTCATATTTCCATGCATCTTGAGTTGATTGATAGAGAATAGTGTCGACTCAAGGGGTACAGATTTGCGGGTCGTTACACTTGGTATCAGTGCTGAAGGTTAAGCGAGAACCTTTGGCTCTGGTGGAGATTACTCATTAAATAGAGACCGTAGTACTCTAAAATGAGTTTGAGTGTATTAATAGATATGAGCATGTATTTGTTGGTGAATATAAAATTGTTTTTATATTATGTTGATTTATCGATTTGGTGTTTATGGATTCTGGTCCATCTATGGGACGCCATGTCATCGATAGGGGTTTCTAAACTCTTAAACAAGATAAACCGACTCAGTATTGTTTTAGTTTGGGTAAATGAAATAATTTTACCCAAATTATTTTTGTATACAAAAGAAAAGTTTACGTAAATTATTATAGTTATATATGGATGCTTGGTTGTTAGGAATGATAATATTAAATTATTATCGTTGTTGTGTAAAATTAAATAAGATATTGAAATCATAATTAAAAACTAAGAAATAAATTCATATACAAATGAGATTTGTAAATGTGAACTATAAATGTGAATTATAGTGTGATTAATAATTAAAATAAGATAAAATTCCATGGTAATATTTGAATATAAATTTAAAGGATTTGGAATTTGAAAATTTGGAAATTTAAATTCCTTTGAATTTGAAAATGGTTCTCAAAAAATTGGAAAAAATAATATATATTTGAGAAATATTTTTGAATCAGATTTGAAATCTAGAGAGATTTGGAATTTAAAAATACTTGAAGGGTTTTCAAAAGAGATAAAAGCACTGAACTCTTTTCGGTCGCTGGAAAATAATTTCGATGATGATCGCGACATCAACGTTGTTCATTTTCGAGTTTCCAAGAGGGGGATTGCTACCTGGATGTTTTGGATTAATGTTTGTTTGTGAAATTTGGATTGATTTTGAAAATGCAAAGGAATAGTTTGATTTAGATATATATGTTTTCAAAATTGAATTTTGAACGTTTTAGTAATGAGTTTAAACGTGTAAGCAAAAGGGAATTGAAACTGAATGTTGAACTTAAGTTTGAATTGAAAAATTAGTCAAGTTAGACTAAATAAAACAAAGTTTTGAGATTAAAAGTAGTAAGTAACCGATTGATTTATATGGTATGCAAATGAAATGAAATTGAATATTGGATGATGTTTGATTTAAAATTGTGTAAAATAAAGTGCAGAATTAGTTCAAATGGACTAAAAATAATTAATGTTTGGAAATAAAATTTATTGGTTGAAAATGAATTTGTGAATGAGTAAATGAATTTATAATTGTAAGTAAATGGACTGAAATTGGATATTGGAATGATATTAAATGGAATTAAGTCCGTGCTTAACAAAATTCAAAAGAATGTTATGTAGCTAGATTTAACTGCAGTTAAGTTAAATAAAATTGAATTGAAATGAATTCAGTTGAGTTATAGATAATATTGAATGGAATTAAATTCTTACTTAAATAAATAAATGTAAACTAAGTAAGTATTGAATTGGTATAAATAAGCTTCGGAAGCTTATAAAAGAATTGAAAAGCATTGAAATAAAAAAAATCCCAAGTAAAATTTGAATATGATTGACTGTAAACAGATGGAGAAGTATGAATATTAATAAGTGAGTAGCTTATAAAAAATTAAAAAGGGAATAAATAAGCCAGAATAAAAGTATTGGTATTCTGGAAATGAAATTAAAAAAATCCAAACTAGGGACATAAAGTAAGATTGAACTCAAGAAAATTAAATAAAATGGTTTTGAAGATAAATGAAAAAAAAATTAAGTATGGGATTATAAATTGAAAGTATGGTCGAATGAAATTGAATTGGATTAAAATAGATTTGGTGTGAGTTGTAAACAAATCCAATTCAAGCATAATTTGAATGGCCTTATTATTAATAAATTCAATAATGAATTGTTAATGTGAATTAAAATTTAAAAATGGATAAAAGAGTAAACTAATCGAATAAATTAGTAAAATGGTTGGGATTTGATCAAAGGAAAATCAAACCAAAGATTTAAATGGAAGTTGGTTGAACAAAATAAACTTAAGTTATTGGGTGGAATAGTTTGAAGAAAATAAATAACTTAAGTAAATTGTGAGATGGTTATTTAATATATTGGTTGTCGAGTTTAATAAAATGGTTTGGAATCAAACTTTTTAGATATGAAAGAAAATGCAATGAAAATATTGTGAATAAATTAAAATGGGATGGAATCCAGTGTAAATTGAGTTGGAATTAATTTAAATGGTTATAAAGATTAAGTAATTATTTATTCAAATTAATATTGTCCAATTGCATAAGAAAATGGGTCGTTCGATGTAAACGAGATTAGATAAAATTCTATGGGTTATTAGAAGTGAAATAGGATGATTTTGAAATCAATTGGAATGAATATGAGTTTATTTTGCTTAGAATGAATTAAATATAAACAAGTAAGTTGTAAATCACTTAAACTGAATGGAATGGTTTGAATTGGTTGTAAGCAATTGTAATAAGTGTCGGAACCTTATATGTGCTTATGGAAATTATATAATGTGCATTATATGTGAAATTTATGTGTTAGCTATTGAAAGTAAGTGAAATGTTAATAGATTGCATATATTTAGTACTTATAAGTTTGAATTGAGTAAGTATAGGTACCGGGAAGCCGTTGGCTAGATTTGATCACGCAAAATGCTAAAATAATAAGCCGCTTGATTAAAAATGCTAAATAGAGGTACGCCTACGCAATATAAATAGGATGAACTGTTGTTTGTTTTTTTTGTTTTTCCGACCGTGTGGGCCGATGTATATATATTTATATCTCTTGTCAAATTGCAAAAGCTCCTCCGTACAAAGGAGACTCTGTCAAAAAAATTCGAAAATTTTTGGAGCTAGAAATTTTTTAAAACTTTTTGGGAAAATCTTTATTAGGACAAAACGATTTCAAGTTGGAAATTGAAATAAATTAGTGGATGAAACTAATTTAAAATAATGATATGAATCGGTTATAAATGGAAGATAAAATTCAATATTCAGCGTTGAAGATAAATTGAATTCATATGGAAATGGGAGAACCAATTTGAATAGAAATAGATATAAACTAAAGTGGTGAAGTGAAAATAAATAAAGAAGCATGTAAAATGCTTATATTAAACTTAAGAAAAGAAGGGTGAATTCTTAAGTAAAATTGGGTATTAGAAATATATTCTAAGTCAATATTTGAATGAAGATTTAATAAAAGTGATAATTGGGGATAAATGAATAGAAATCAAAATGAATGTGAATAAAAGAGAATGGATATAAATACGTAGGATGTACGTATATTATTTTATTCGCATAGCAATTTAATCCATATTCGAGCACAGAATTTCGAGATAGTTATATCGATCCGAGTTAGTATTTTTCACTCGATTTTCGACGGCGAACCCTGGATATGGATTTTATTGATTCTGGAAATTCTCTATCGTATTTATAACTATGCAAGGAGAATGATGATTTCTGATCAAGAAACTAGGTCTGAGTCCGCACTAGGAAGTCGGATGGACGACACTAGCTCGGAAATGAAATTGTGTGATCGAGCGAGTGATCGAATTTGATATTGCGTACAGATGATATATGTACATCGTACGGGCTTGGATGTATAAATATTGAAATTTTGTAAGGGAGTTAATAAATTGATTTTGAATGTTGTGATTGGATATTATTGCTATGTAGGATATACAAGTATTATAAAGGAAAAGGAAAATTGGTTTTGATTTTAGAAGATAAATTTGAATTGCTCGATAAAAAGGTATGTGTTTAAATATCTGTATGAAATTTGATTCGGTTTTTGATCTAGCCACTTAGCCTTTTGTTTTCTTTTGGAATTTGGGAGCCCGTAGAGGCATTTTGTAGTTGTACCGGGCTAACCGCGCAAAGGAGACGCTGGCGAAATTTTTCGGAAGTTTAAGGAGTTAGAAAAATTTTGAGAAAATTTTGATAATTTAAAATTTGAGTTTAAATTATAATTCAAATTATTGAGTAAGTAATATTGTTTGGGACTTATGGATAAGTTTGGAAAGCTAGAAACAGGGTTAGTGTGTCTTTAATAAAAAGGATTGTTTTGAGAATTGTTTGAAATTGTTTTGTTTTGGGGAAAGTAAATGGGTATTGGACTATTCTTCTTAACTAGTAATTTCGAGGACGAAATTCTTTTAGGGGGGGAGGAATATGATGACCCAAAATTTTGGGATGTTTGAAATCGGAATATTTAATTGATTTTTAAATATTTAAAAGTTAATTTTTAACTTGAATTCAAATATCACTATTTATTTTATAATTAAATTATTGAATTAAATAATTTTAAATTGGGTAAAATGTTAAATCTGGAGTTTTAAGTCTGTTAAAAATAATTTGAAGGCTTGTAAAATTTATATTGATAGTTATAAAGATAATAAAAGCTTTTAAATTAAAATTGGAAGTGTTTCATTAAGTTTGGAATTTTATCGTTTAAATTAAATTTAAAAATAGTCTTCCGAGACACAGTCTCAAAATTTGACGAAATCAATTTCATTGGATCCATAATATTGTATTATTATCGGATTTTAATTTTCGTAGTGTTTGGAGTGATCGTTTGGCTGTACGATAAGTAAACGCGTTGATAATTAAATCGATTTTTAATATAATGACTGAGTCCAAACGTTATCTTCTCCATACGATCGAATTAGGACTCGAAATCTTTTCCATTGTGTTCGTAATAGGAGTATAACATTATAAACGCTTAGCGGCACACCTCGATAGGAGTTTGAAATTTTAAGTTGCATTTGAATTTAAATTTGAAATTATAAAATATATTGTTGGACTGGCCAATTTTTTTTCCAACAGCAGCCTACTTTCTATCAACATAAAAACTTTTTGATCTCCTCTGCGAATCGCTATAGCTTACCCTCGACACCATTCCCAGTTATAACTCACATACCCCTTCCCCTTCATAGAGTATCAGGAGTTCATTTTCTCCTCTGCTCATTTCTTTAAATTGAATTATGCCGAATGGAAATTAAATCAAAGTGGATCGATCCCCCTCGTTCGAAAATCAATTTCAAATCGTTCGAAGCAATCTCAAAAAAAAGGGGCATCCTTCTCTTCTTCAAAAATCGAATCAGCGCTCACAACAAAAATAAAGTAAAATAAGAGGATCGACGATGGTAGCTGTATCACTGTAGCTCGTTCGAATAACTCGAACGCGAGCTCGACTGTGGGAATTTTTGAGGGGACGCGAGATGTCAGGGATGGGGAGGGTCGTCACGCTCATTTGACGTTAGGTGTCGCGAGGGCGGTGACACGACGTGGTGAGGCTGGAGGAGTTGTTCGGGATGGTGAAGGAAGGCGTGATCGATGGTTCGTCAATCGATTAAAGGGGGACTTGCGATGAAGCCGTGAGCGAAATTGGTACTTGCGACGATGCCAGTAGGGTTCGGGTACGTGGTTGAAGGCCTGGAAGCTCGCGATCGATTTTATGGAGGCTCGCAATATGGTCGTGACGGCGATAAGGGGATCTTGGTGAGCAGCTAGGTATAGGTGCTTCTTATTTATTTATTAAGATTAATAAATATGTTTATTCTTATAGGGAGCGATATTTTGATTTATAAACTGTTTAAAAAATTTATTTTCATTTTTACAGTAAGCCAGATATTTTTCTAAAAGTTAATATATATATATATACAAATACAATTGTTTTTCAAAATTTATTTATGATCTTGTTCAAAAAAAGAATATTTTACAGTAAAACAAATTCTGTTTAATATGTATATAGGTTCAAAAGTAATTTTATTAGAAATTAATGTGTATAATTAGATAATAATTATAAATATGCATTTTAAAATCTACAGGTTTAATTTTAAAATATGGAGATTAATTTATTTAATTTACTTATTTAATTATTTTAGAAATTGTTAAAGAAAAAAATTAGTTTAAATTAAAGTGTTAAATGCTAATAGATTGTTCGATTTTTCAAATATTAATAAGCCGTATAATATTTATACAAGGTCCAAAATCGAGAAGGAAATAGCCGGATTGGAAATGGATTGCAAAGCAAAAATCAAAGGTGAGTTAATCTCACTCAACTGGGTTAAATTTAAATGATTAAATTTAAATAATTGATTGAATTGATTGATCTTCTATATTATATATAGTAATATATAGTATATATTGGAGTGATTGATTTCCCACATTATATAGCGGATGAGACCATATGCGCCACATAATAGCTGATGATATTATATAAAATCCCATATACCGCGATATTCCACTTCGAAGTGGAATTGGTATTTTATTATGCTAACATCTGTGGATGCAAGGAAACAGGTTGGAGGGATCCAACTGGATTCCTCAAAGTAACTTAGATTGTTTAATATTCTGTGTTATGAATATTTGATATACTGCGATGACTATTATTGATAATTGGAATATTGAAAGCTGTGGTTTGCTTGAATATATTTCGGTAAATTGAGTTATCAAAATATATAAAATTGGATTTTAGAAAAGAAAATAAAAGAGTGAATTTTAAGTAAATAATTACAGAGAATTTGAATAAAAATAAGAATGAATTGGAAAGAAATAAAGGTGATTTTTAAAATCCTAATAAATAAGTTCCGAGTATGAAAAAAGGATTTTGAATAAACAGAAAAATAATGAATTTTAAACTTAAGTGATATTATTTAAAGGAATAAAGAAATTATTTTAAAAATTCAAGTTTTAAATTTATTGAAATAGATAAAGAAGGAATTTATTTCAAAATGGAGTAAATTGGAAATAAATTTGGAAATTGATTCAAGTGTTTGAAATTGTAAATTTAAAAGGGAATGTGACTATGGAATTTATAAACTGGGTTTATAAAAGTGAAGTATCATATCAGTAGATATTTGAAAGAATAAATTCATGATGGGAATTTTTTAAAGGAAAGAGAAAATTGTTTAAAAATAAATAGTGATTTATTTTTAAAGGATGTGAAGAGAAGTATTTTTCCCTGGATAGTCAAGTACGTTTCAAAGTAAATTTTTGAATATAAGTTAAATGTTTTAATGTTTTTTTAAAAAACATGTTTTAGAAAATTTATTATTTCTAAATGTTTAAATTCTAAAGTAAATATTTTTTTCAAATCTATTATTGTAGTAATTATTTAAAGGTGACTTGGTATTTTGTTTTAAAGGAGAAAATCTAATTTTATAAAGTAACCTCATTTTCAAATATTCCTATAGTATATATTTTTAATAAAGTATTGAAGTAGTGTTCAATTTAATGTTAAAGTATATTTTAAAATAAAGCGTTTTAAACTTATTTTAAAATCTAAAGCTTTGTACTTGGTGTTTTCAGTGGAAATAAATATTTGGAAATTCATTCCATGAGAAGAGTGTGGTTTGAAAACTGTTTTCAAAAGGGGTTGAAAATGGAAATATATCTTGCGAAGATATTTTGAGGTTAATAAATAATTTGGTGAAATTATTTATGTTTAATGCTTGTTGTAAATGATAACTGATAGTTAAATAACCGACTATCAATATTGGCCAATGCGCTGATCGTTTCGAAGATACCGGGATCGGGATTTATTTCCTGAAAACCACTTCGATCCGTTTTGTACATTTTTGTGAGGAAGATGAGTTTGGATTCGAAGGTGGAGCAGTGAAGTGCAAGGGCTAGTCGCTACTAATCCTGAGGATGATTCCAAAATGGATGTAGTAGGAGTAGTGCCTTCGGTTCCGTTCGAACCCGGGATGGACTTGTATGGATTGAATGCTTTCAGAACATCGTCAGGTGGACGACGAGCATTCTAAGAGATGAGTCCTCTTAAGGTAACGCTTAGCCTCAAGCCTCATCAACCGGGAATGGCTGAAAATCAGGGATTATACAGCAAGGCTAGGTGGGTTGCGCCCATTAGGGTGAGGTCATCTCTGTCTAGATGTCCCTTTTTGTTCGTCTTAGTGGTGCGGTTGCTGATCCCAACCGTGGGGTGATCTTACTCGAGATTATCCAGTAAGGGGTAGTCCCAGTCTTGTGTTGCAGAGAATTGGGAGTAATCCTCGGTACGGTGATCTAGGCTACGTACTGTGACAGATGGTACCCCAATGCCTAGTCATTAGTTGGAAATCCATTTTCCCTACGCGCCCGTACGGTTTTGATTATGCCCAACTATTGCTGAAACGTGAGATGCAAGCATTTCAGCTAGATTCTATTTTACTTTCTATGAACACTATTATAATATCCGAGTATTTTAATAAAAAGTGTTTTAGCTATGGTAAAGTAAAAACCCGACATGTTTATTTGTGGCGTGGTCTTACAAGATGCTTTTATTTTCAAAATAATTTTGAAACTTGAACAATCAATTTGAGTATGTTTTTCTCACGCTGGTATTCCAGACTGACTCGGGTGTTATTTAACTATAATGGTCGGGTCTGATCGAGTATTATAGAATACAGGAAAGGATGATGTGGAGCTCAGGAGACGAGCAGGATGGCGATACGTACTTCCGTACTTGATTATTATTCCGCTGTGTATTCAGTTTTGAGGACAAGTTTATATGACTGTCCAGATTGTATATTATTGATGTTGTCGAATTCTGATGATGTATGTATAAACAGATATAGTTTTCTTTGTGTAAAGATCTGTTATTATCTATTATATTTTATTCCGCTGCGATGGTTAGATTTTGTTGTTGTTTCTATTTTCTTCTTCTACCTCTTTCTTCTTTAACCCAAATGGTTCGTATTTTCGTGCATCATGAGTTGATTGATGGACAATGGTGTCAACTCAAGGGGTACAGATTTGCGGGTCATTACACATCCATTTACCATTTCATAAGTAATAATGTCAGAGTGAGAAGGACTCACGTTTATCAAAGCTAGAGACCCAAAACAACACTTAATAACGATTTCAAAAGCACGACAAGCACGATTAGATTTGAATGGATGGAGAGCCTTGTAAACAACATAAAATATAACATACGTAAGCACAAATATAAATATTGACATACAAATAAAGTAAACAACTTTTGTTTGCAAAACAATTGCAAAACCAGGGAGATAACCAAACTTTAGGAGCAAAAGACTTGTACAAGACAACATAAGCTTGGCCAAAGTGCAAATGGGCTTGATTTTACCACACCTAGGCTCGGCCTAGGTCATGTATGCTCGGCCATGAGTCATGAGACATGGCTATGGACGTGAAAATGGAAGGCATGGAGAGGCAAAGGTATGCAAGGGGTCAAGGGATGGAAGGTTTTGGTGCAACATAGGCTCGGCCTATGCCAATATTTGGCTCAGCCATGGTCACTACAGGTTAGGTTAGAGGTTGATGCGATGTCCAGAGGTTATGCTGGTTGTGGAGCTAGCGGTGGTGGTCGAGGCTAGACATGAAGGTGATGGTGGAACATGGCTTGGCTAGGCGCTGTTTGGAGTTTTTGCAAAGTTTTTGTGGTGCTTGATCACCTAGATGGTCATGGCCAGATCTGGACAGCAGGGTAGGTGGTTGGCCATGGATGATGAGGGGTAGGAGATGGTGGTGGTGGTCGGTGAAGGTTATGGTGTGTGTGGCGGAGCAAACTAGAGAAGGGCAAGGCAAAAATCAAAGCAAAAATGAGAAAGAAAAGTAGAAAAATGGAAGTCATAACTTACAATTTTTCTTTTCAAAAATGAAATGCTGTGAGAATAAAGAGAGTGAGAAGGTTTTTTCACGTGAAAGGCAATGGGAATACAGGGCTATACCAAGAGAAAATAAAAGGCAAGGCAATGAAGAGACAAGGATAAAGAAAAGTCACAAGATAAAAAGATTTTGTCTCTTCGAATTTCCAATTCTATTAATCGATATAAACAAATAAAAATTAAGTACATAAAATAAAAAGTGAAAACAAAATAAATTAGAAATGCAAATAAATAAATAGTTTTAGGAAAAATAGAAAATAAATAAAGAAAATACTTTATTTAATTGAAACTAGAATTAAAATTGTAAACAAAATACAACTAACATTGGAAAATTTCAACTACACTTTTAAAATGTTTTAAAATAAATATATATCCATAACACGTCATGTTACACATGTAAACATAAATTAGAGCATGACATGACAAACAAAAATATTATTTATATAAATTAAAATAAACAATTTTGTTAAATAAAATAATTTACATACAATAGTTTAAAAAACATAACTTTCACAATATTAATCAGATTTCAACGAAACGAAAAGCAGTATACTTAATATTTTATTTACTTTCATAAAATAAAGATAAATTTAAAAAGTTCAAATTTTAAAATTTTAAAATTAAAAGTCAAAGTTTGACTACATTGACAAAAATTCACATTTCTGGAAAATATTCTATTTATTCATGTTTGAAATTATAATTCACATAGAAATCGAAATTTATTTTAAAATAACAAAAATATATTCATTTTAATAAATAAAATAAAGTTTTTAGATCGGAAATTCAATTAAAGTAATTAAAATATACAATTAAAATAATCACAAAATACAGGGTTGTTACAGAAAGAATTTTGATGTATGAGATTATAAACTAGTTCACCAAAATGTAAACATTGTAAAGCATGTATTGAATAATAATGATATTTCTTCCAAGAAAAATTTCAGTGCTTTGTGTTTGTACTTATTGTCAAATAGGAAAAAGACATAAACTTCCATTTCCAGACTCACAAACTGAACATAACAGACCTTTAGAATTAATTGTTATTGATTTATGGAGACCAACTCCAATTAACACTGATTATGGGTACAAATATTATATCTCATCCGTTGATGCATACTCTAAATATGTATGGATTTATTTTTTGAAATCCAAATTTGAAACTTATAATGCAGTGTTGTAACCTATAGCTCAGGTTGAAAAGCAAACAAATTTTCAAGTAAAAATTCATGCAAACTAATGGTGGAATAAGAGTTCCAACCACTCAAAGGATTTTTTCTAAAAAAGGGAATAGGTCATAGAACAGTCTATCCACACACATCAGAACAAACTGGACTGGTTGAGAGAAGACATAGATAAATAGTTGAAACTGGGCTTACTCTACACTCTTAAGCATCCTTACCACATAAGTTTTGGCTACATGCTTTTTCTACAACAATGTATTTGCTTACTAGGTTATTAACAAAAGTTTTAGAGTTCAAAAGCCTAATGGAAGTGTTATATAAAGCTAGACCTGATTATTAGAGTCTAAGAGTATTTGAATGTTTATGTTTCCCTTATCTAAGACTTTATAATGCACATGGATTAAATGTTAGATCATCTCCATGTACATTCTAAGGTTATGCTGAAAACAAGAAGACATATAAATGTATAGATAGAAATGGAAGAATTTTCATATCTAAGCATGTGGTATTTAATGAAAAAATGTTTCCATTCAGCAAGACAGGTATCAAAACAACAAAGAAGGTATACGTCCAAGAATCTCTATACCTGAAGTACCTGAATAGTCTGAGATAATAATGCAACCTCGGACAGAAGCAATTCGAAATGCTCAATGTGGAACTTCAACCAAGGAAGGTTCCAGATTACAACTTATAGTGCCCAGAGATAAGCCAGGTCACGAGGAACCTAAATTACTTGAAACTCCCAACCAAGCATCATAGCATGACACCAGCATGCAGTCAAACTCTCATAATCATTAGATGATTCACAATTATATAATGATGATGAAGAGACAATGATCAGCAACAGGAATCAAAAGTCCACCGCTTGCAACAAATGGACACCATATGTTAACAGGAGTAAAGAGTGGAATATTTAAGCTAAAAGCTTACCATATAAAATTAGAAACTAATAAGTCACGCACTTATTATGAAGCCATACAAAATGAAAAATGGGGAATTCGAATGAAAGAAGAATATGATGCTCTAATAAAAAATAAAACATGGACTCTAGTTCCTCTGCCAAGTGATAAAAATATTGTTGGTTGTACATGAACATATATAGAATTAAAAAAATCATGATGGTTCAATCTCTAAGTACAATGCAAGACTGGTAGAAAAATATTGTTCATAACAAAATGGATTTGATTTTAATAAGACATTTTCACCTACTGTGAAACATTCTACTATTAGAATAATTCTTACTACTGCCTTTGCATAGAGGTTAAAGTATTAAACTATTAGATATAAATAATGTATTTTTAAATGGTGTTTTGTAGGAAGAAGTCTGTATGAGCAGCCTCAAGGGTTCAAGCAAAAGAGCAATGAAAAAATCATGTGCAAATTGAACAAAGCAGTTTACGGGCTCAAGCAAGCACCTAGAGTTTAGTTTGACAAATAAAGTCAACATTAATCAGCATTGGCTACACTCCAACAAAATTTGACAATTCTTTATTTACAAAATTTAGTAAGTTTGCAATCACCTATGTACTAATATATGTTGATGATTTTATTATTATCGGCAGCAATGATATAGAAACTAACAAGCTTATAGTACATTTAAATAAAGAATTGTCAATCAAAGATCTATATGCTTGAGTTATTTCCTGGGAATTGAGGTTAGAAGAATATCAAGCACCAAGATTCACTTAAGCCAAGAAAAATGCATCTCGAAAATTCTAGTCAAAGTTAAAATGGATAAAGCAAATGCATTGTCTACTCGTATCGCAAGTAATTTACATCTATTCAAAGATAAAAGTCAAGCAATACCAAATGGAAGCATTACAGAAGTAGAGTGGAAGCATTACAATAATCTATAATCACCGAATCAGAAATTTCATTCATGTGAACAAAGTAAGTCAAATTCTCTAGATGAGCATTGGAAAGTTGTCAAAAGAATCTTAAGATATCTAAAAGGTATAATGAAACATGAATAAACTATAGAATCATGCAAGAATATCAACATTAATGGGTATGCAGATGCAGATTGGGCTACTAATCCTGATGATAGAAGATCTACCATAGGATATGGTATATTTATTGAAAAAAAAATCCAATTTCATAGTGCTCAAAGAAATAACCAACTATATCCAGATCTAGTGCAGAAGTTGAATATAGAAGTGTGGAAAATTCTATTACTGAAATAATGTGGATTAAATCATTGTTGAGTGAACTTCAAGTCTAAACGGATAACAAAGCTATCGTTTGGTGTTAATCTTAGTATTGTTCTACTTAGTGCTAATCTAGTCTTACATTCCAGAACTAAGCATATGGAGTTAGATCTTTACTCCGCCAGAGAGCAAGTTGCAAGTAATAAGTTGAATGTAAATCATATACCCACAACTTAGCAAATCGTTGATATACTAACCAAACCACTATCAAAGAAGAACTTTCTATTATTTAAGCAGAAGCTCAAAGTCAGTGATGTCGACAATCACCATCAAATTGAAAATGGTCTAGCTCGAGCCAAGTTGGAAAGCAACTAAGCCAGAAAGCTAAAGTATATAAGTAATAATCTTCAGATCTTACCAAATCAGAGGATAGTATCTCCAAATCTAAGAAAATTGAAGCATCAAAGTTCGGCCATCTCAATTATGGAGAAATTTCATCTCATCTTTGAAGGAATGAAAAGATAGAATGACCTATAGCTTATTTAAAGAAGGAATCAAAGTAAAAAATTGAACTGATTGGAAGAAAATTTAAGATTATTGGAACCAATGGAAATTTAGGATTCTTAAGAAAACCTTAACCCTTGAGTCGGGTTTGAGGCGGCGAATGAAACGAAGAAAATTTCAGCATAACTCAAATATAACGTGCGGATACATTATTCTCAAGTGGTTAATGGGCTGGTTTACAAGCCAAACAAATATTTCATTACAAATACAAATCAAAATGTATAGATTTGTATTATTACCGAGAGAAGTAAGACTGTATCATAGAATCACAAAATTTTGCTATTCAATAAAATTCATTTTCTGCGTAATTCTTTTAGTTAACTAATTGATTTGGCTGGCCAAAATAAGCGGTTCGGCTACCGAACCAAAAATTAAAGCAGGTAATTTGCACCGAATGAACCTAACATTTTAAACTGCGGTTAATTGCTTATATATATCATTTAACTGATTCAGCTCTCATGGTAATACCAATATTCGGTTAACTGTGATTGAAACACCTCACACCTCTTAGCATACCCAAAAGGGCATATCAAAGGATCTGGTGCGTTATAGGTATATCTAAAGCATCACAGAGACTAATATTCACAAGAAAAATAAGTGAAAACAGCGGAAATATTTAATAATAACTTTCCATTCAAGACGAGACTTCATTCCCAAATGAGTCATAGAAAAACATAACATTCTCAAAATATCTCGTGTCTCATGAAAATACATCTCAGTCTCACAAAAATCAGAGTACAAAGATAACAATAACAATCCCTCTCTCCAGTGCCAAATCCATTATAAGACAAATGAAAATGATAAAAAACAGAAGAATACATTTGAAATGAGAAAACTCCAGGAATGAATCTTCAAGCGACCTCAATCAACTCTGCTGGCCTATTGGGGGGAAAGAGGAAATAGAGGAGTGGGTCAGACAATAAGTCTGGTGAGTGAAAGTAATTACTAGCATTTCTAAGCAAGATAAAGATAATAGACTAAACAATGGTTCTAGCTTGAAAGGAAAATACAGAAAAGATAAAACTGGGGTGAAATATTGTTTCTGATTCTGTTTGGTTGTTTGCTTAGATTGTTTGACTTGATTGTTTGCGCTTGTTTTAAACTGCTGTGATTAGGCTGAAACCTTAATCATATCTCAATTGCTAACTTGATTAGGCTTAAATTCTAATTCTACCATTTGATCGGCTTATCTATCTTTGTTGTTCCACAGTGAACCAATCTTATTGGTCACAGCAAAAGACACATCTTTAGCGCTTAGGACGCAGTAGCGAATTATTTACCCTAATCGATGCTGCATGCTCGGTCATCGCCAGTACACACTAATTGTTGCCCCCTATTTGACCCTTTATTTACCATAATCAGCATAAGCATGCCCAGTCTCACCTAACTGTTGTGAAACCATCAGTCCTAGACCTGAAACGGAATGCTGTCCAGTTTCACCTAACTGTTTTGAGACCATCAATCCTAGACCTGAAAGGGAATGCTGCCGGTACTAGTCCTAACAAATAATCTTATAGTTTTGTGCCCCTTGACCAAATCTTCAAATTTGAGTCTCTATCTATTGGCCACTTATTTACCCTAATCAGCATAAGCGTGTCTCAGCCTCACCTACTATTGTGAGACCATCAGTCCTAGATCTGAAAGGTAATGCTGCTGGTACGGGTCTTACTTCTATATTTTCTTATTAACTTAATTTAAGTTCGAAAATAAGCCTCTTCTATTATTTCTGCTATATTTTCTTATTAACTTAATCCAAGATCTTAGTTTTAAAATAAGCTTCTTCTGTTATTTCTTTCTTTCTAATAATAACCTATGTAATAATTGTTACTCTTCTAATTTCTCTTTTTTAGTTATAACCACTTGTTATCATCATGCTTGCAAATATCTCAAATTTTCCTATTTTAGTCCATCTCTATTTTTTTCTTCAGGTTTTCTTATTTTACATCTAATTTATGTAAGTTTAGTGTTATTCTATTTTAATCCATATTTGTGAATTCTTCTCTTTTTAATATTCAGTTTGTGTAAAAAGGGATTAAATATTTATAAAAATAAACTAACATTTGCATGCTGAATTCCAACTTAAAACAGATGTAAATAATTTTAAAATAACTACGAATAACTATAAATAATTGCAAAAGAACTGAATAAAATAATCGAATAAAATAGACTAGAAAGAACTTCTGAAATTTACTTAAAAATAGACTGTAAATAAACTTACATAAAAAATTTCTTAAAATTATACAAAAACTGCAACTATTGAGAACCCTATTATTTTAAATTACTTAAAAATCTAAAATAAATACAAAACACCCACCTTGTGGTCCTTATTTCTAATCCTGGTCCTTCCTGGATCCACTACTAGGGTGTAGAATATTTTTATTAAAAAGAACTTCTCCCTAGAAAAAATTTCTATTTAAGGTTCAGCCTCAGGCAATGAACCCAATTGGGAGAAAATCTAAATGAGAAAAATAGCTAGTTGTAGGGTTCTATTTATAATGTGGCTTAGAGATCTCAGGCCCTTGGATTTGAAGATTGAATCTAGTGCAACCATGTCATAGGCTTACTAGGGACCTTCGGATGCAAGCGTGAATGCACAGAATTTCATGAAAATCGAATAATATGGTCTTCGGTCGTACGAGGATGTTTTCACGTTCAGAAGTTTAGCGGGTCGACCTATAGGTCGACCTGATAACGATAAGGGTCGACCCCATGGGGTCTTTTTTTCGTTTACCTTTATTTAATTCTGGTCTCTTAACTCTTTAGTAACTACTTCATACTAGCTCGGATTTCGACAAGTTATATATGAAAATTGATCGAAAAATCGCCACGGATAATATGGTACAACTCCCGCAGCTCAATTCTGACAATTCCAGAAACTTATTTTATTATTTAACTAATTCGTTAATTAATTATTATAGCTCAAATTTTGGGTTGTTACAACGATTAACTGAGTAATTAACCACAGTTAGCGGTCAGAATTAGCCGAAATTGATATATGTTAGCAGTAACCAGTAAGGCGGTAACATAGCCATATTACAACTCACCATAACAATATTAACATATTACATATTACTCAATCTACATAATATGGCACAATTATAAATCAAACTAGTAAGGCATAAGCCAATAACCAATAAGCAAAGAAAAGCTCGGCAAAAACTAACAGCACAGCATTTTAGCTACGTACTGGCATAATAGTCATTCATATAGTACTCACCGACTCAACATGCTAGCACATTACAAATATTACATGATACTATCACAGTAGTACATAGTACATAAACCAAGACCAAAGGCAACTCCTCAACAGCAATTACATAGACAAAGACTACATACATAGCAATTACATGAACCACTACAAGCAACTTAATAAGGAAACTGATAATGATACTTGATAAGAAAGCCAATAACACAACGACTCTTCAAGCTCCAAACCGATGATAAAACTAGTATCTACGATGGCCAAGTAGTAGGATTTAACACTAATGAATGGGCTTAAAATTTAACTGATTAGATTGTGATATATATGAAATTAAATTATAAGCTAGCTTAAACAAGCTTAAACAAGTATATATGATGAATAAGTAACAACTTTATAATTATGTGATGAAAGGGTTTATTTACGAAATTACACTATAAAATTTAACTAAATTTTATATGATGAACAGGTTTATATATGACATTATCAGATTAGAGATAGTTATATCAGTTATAATAGTTTAGTTATATACAACAGTTTAGTTGCAACCAGGGTTGGCGTAGTTGGTTGATGGTTCGGACTATAATATCAAAGATCACGAGATCGAATCCCAAAATCGACAACCATGTGATAATATGTGATATATATGTTTGGCAGGCAGATACTTCTCTAGATTTTAAAAATGATGCTTGGTTCTTAGGCAATTCGAATAACTATAGTTATATATAACTAAACTAATTATAACTATTGAGCTATATATAACAACTTAAAAAAGTTATATCGAACTAAACAAATTATAACAGTGTAATTGGATATAACTATGCTTAGTTCAATAGTTTAATTTGATATAAACTATTATAACTCTTAACAGATTATAACTATGCTTTGTTTCATAGTTTATTTTGTAGTCCAGTTTGATATAAGTTGTTATAATCCTTAATAGCAAGTTATATCACAGTTTGATAGATTAGTTATATATAATTGTGCTTATGTGCTTTGTTTAATAATTTATATGCATAATTATATCTATGTTATATCAAACTAAACTAAACTATTAAAGTAGCTATATATTATAACCTGGGGCTTATTGTAATAGTTACATAATATATGCTTCGTTTAATATTCTATATGCACAGTTATTTATAAGTAAACCATTTATAACTATGTAAACTGAGATAAACTAACCATCTCAAAATAAAGATGATGTGTTCTCCATAGTAAAAGTGAAATGTGATGACGGCTTATTTCCACGTAGAAATTCTACAACTTGCCAAAAAAGTCAATTAAAGTAGTGTATGTAAAATTAAACATACGAAGAACTAGATAATATTACGAATGTTAATATCATCTGAGAATGCTACATCATAATAATTTAAGTCTTCAAGTGGAACCTCACCCAAGTGATCTACATAAATTGGTTTAGACTTTAACCAATTTTGAGTATAAACTAATGTCTCAACCTTTCATGAACCCCAAAAGTACTACGAAAAGGGTATGTAACCCTTCCTTTAGTGCTAAAAGCAATTCTAAAGCAACCATGGATTATGGAATGGTAAGAAGATCTCAAGTGAATAAAGATAAAATACCATATTTGGAATTATTACCTTCCACCATAGTAATACATCAAAGTTATTTGGTCTAACTTGTATCGGTGCACTTAAATTGTTTTCTAGTTCATTACCTTCATTATCTTATAGTTGAACATGTCTTAGAAAAGTTACTCATTCTTCTAGAAAGTACATCACCAACATTCTCAATACTTCCACTAACAACGGATGTATTAATTTTGATTAATCACATGTTTATGTTCCAAATGTAGAATCGGTAACATAGAAGCCAAACAATCTTATCAAAATATCTTTCACAATTTTCAATATGTCTTCTTGAACTACTTTTTCATATATGTCATCAACATATAACTATAAAAATAGAAATTTATACCTAGGATCAAGCACACACGTAACAAGTAAAATTTTATTCAATTACCTACATTTTTCCAGTATTTGTTAAACTTCATTTTCATACCTATTATCAATTTTGAAAGATAAGGATTCATTTTTCCAATCAATATATAAAGTTAATTATTGAATTCCACTTAGCTTGGAAAAACAAACATTTGCAGTAATAGAAAAAGAACGGCTAAGTATTAAGGTAACATCATAAAAATACTTTAAGAATTTAACGAATAATTCAGTATTTTTCCAATTCAAAGAACCTGAATGAAGAATTTCATCATCAAAGTAGGCATTATAAATACCATCATTTTCTTTCATATATCAAAACATCTTTTGTACTTTAAAGTCGCATCGATATCGAATACGTTGAATTCCACCTAGTTGATACATCTAAAGCAAGCGTAGATCTATTATCAATTCCCATGCTTAAACAAATCTCTCTAATTTTTTCCATCATGTCGCAAACGATCTCGTAGATCGAATTCCAGTATGAATTTTAGCTGTGGTATTACTAATTTCTTTTAGTCCACCATTAACAATTAAATTGGTTATATGAGCATAACAATGTATATGAATGAATTAACCATTCAAAACACAACTATATGATCATTTAATGTGTTTTTCACATAATTAATTGTCACTTCATTTGCACTAATATTATCGACCGTGATAGTTGTTATTTTGAGTTCCCATTATTTGATATAATGCATAATAAGTTTTTCGATATTTTCTCATTTTTGACTAGTAATCACATAAAAATAATATTTTTATGTAATTTCCAATATCCATCAATAAAGTTATAATATTTTTAGGTAATGCAGATTTCGCAATCTTCTTATATCATATTATATTCATCGTACCGAATTTGATACAAAATTTGAATATTCATTTATAGCTTTATTCCACGGCAACATACAATGCAAAATAGTATTAAACCATTGAATAGTCGTATTTCTTGTCCAATGTATCCCACACCCTCTAAATTATACCATATGAGACAAAGGTACGTTTTTTTAATGCTAATTGATTATTGCATTTTGAAACTTTATTAAATATTTCATATTAGAGATTTCCAACATATGATATTGCTACAGGTCAAACATTCAACCAACATCTAACTTAGGAGTTCCAAATGTAGCTGATGGCAATATGGATATAGATGTGAATGTAGATGTACGTGAGGATCTTGCTCTTGATAGCATGAATGTTGCAACATGATCGAAGAATGATAGGACATGGATTAATAACATGCAAGTCAACAATGGACCACTTAATTATGATTTTGGAATTGAAGGCGACATTCATGGAGATAGTAATGAATTAGAGATGGAGGAACCTTTGGATGATGATCTTTGTAATGCACAAATGATGGATGGATCTGTTTTTGCAAACCTTCAATTCAAATGTGAATTATTCTCATCCTCTAGTGTTCAAAATGGGTTTAAGATTAGCATGGTATTTGAGTGTAAAGTAAAATTCCTATAACAGATAAATGAATTATCTCTTCAATATGCACTTTCTTTTAAGCCAATTAAATCAAGCAGAACAAAGTACATCACCATTTGCTACGTTGATTCAAATTTTCGATGGAGAATATATGCTATAGTTTCCAAAAAATCTCTATTAGGATGGTCGATATTAAAAAGTATCCAAGGAATCCTAGTTGTGTTAACCCAACAGTTAACTCTAATCACAAGCAAGCAATATCAATTTTTTTCGGACATCATACCTTTTGTAAAGGCGGATTTGAACAAAATAGCTATAACGGTGTAGATGTTGATGGAAGAACAACTGTTTATAAAAATTGAATTATATGAAAGCATGGAGAGCTTTGAGTGTGGCAATAAGATGGATTTATATTCACTAGATAGAATCGTATACAAATTTATGACAATATTTTGCTAAAACTGCTAGAATGAACCCAAGTTTGTTGGGCATGTAACAACCGATGATTATGGAGTGTTTAATCGAACCCATTGGGCTTTTGGGCCTCATATTGATGGTTTTATAAATTGCCTGCCTTTGATTTGCATTGATAGCACATATTTGTATGGAAAATACAATGGTACCTTACTTTTTGAGACTGAAGTAGATGCAAATGACCGACTTTACCCTTTGGCATATACAATTGTTGATTCAGCGTCATTTTACAGGGATTATCTTATAAGCATAGATTTTGTGCTAGACATTTGAAAGAAAATTTTCAAGCTATTTACTTTAGAGACAAATGATTGAGGGTTTGTTTTACGGTACAACATATGCTTCTGAGGAAGCCGAGTATATTAAAATTCGAGAAGAAATTAAAACTACCATGGGTGGAAAAAGGAAAAACTTGTATCATATAAGGATGATAGTGGTCGATTTCATGTTATGACTACTAATGCTTTAGAAAGTTTTAATGGTGTGCTTAAAGATGCACATTCATTACATGTTATAGATTTGGTTTCCTGTACCTTCTTTCATCGGTGGACTATTCTGTCAAAGAAGAGAGGCTGCTAAAAATTTAAAAACTTGTTCAACTCCATAATGGGAAGTAGAGATAGTCGAGAGAGCAAGTGAAGCAAGACGTTCAAGTCTGGTTCTATTCAGTCAAATACAATGGCAGGTAGTTCTCTATTTTGATGATAAATTTAAAGTAACAATTGATGGTAACAATTGTTCTTATCCATGCAACATTCCATTATTACAACAATTGGCTTGTGTGCATGTTATAGCTATTTGTTCGATAATTGTAAATGATGCAAATAGAGCTCATCATGACTTCGCATCACCTTAGTACTCGATGTACACACCAAAGTTTCATCCCATTTGTAATAAACGTTATTGGAGTGCACATGATGGTTAGTTGATTCTTCCACCAACCACTTGCAGACAACTAGGATAGCTTCAATCTATAAGAGTTACAGGTACCATGGACAAGATGCATGCTCCGAAGGGAAATAGGTGGAGCAGATTGGAGTGCACAATCACAAGAAGAATCATTGCACTTCTGCAACTTAGCATTTAATTTTTTCAAGTTGTTAATAACTATCTCCCATTAAGTTATTAGCAAATGTATTTGTTTGAGGTGGTAGTAAATATCTTTGTTTGATTTAGTAGTAAATATATTTGTTTGAAAACTTCTTATATGAAGTATTATTCGAACAATCCAATGTTGTTATGTTAGATGACATGTATGCTATATATTTTAATTAAAAACCTCTTCTACACGTTTGAATTTTTTTATGTATGTTTAATGATATATATTTGTTTAACATGCACCATTTCAAATAACGCCAACATGCGCTATTTCAAATAGTGCCAATGGGCGGTATTTGAAATTGTGCCCTGCTAAAACCTATTCCAAACATCAACCTATAATGCATACCACATTCTATTTACATATACCACGACACCAAACTCCATTTACATTGGCATAGTCCATTACACAACTACATGGCATACCATAGAATACCACAATTTGTTAATTTCAAGACCTATTAATCCATTAAATATATAAATCCACAATACATACAACAAAAATACATACAAGATCCACTTCCATGCAAACTTCAACAACTTACCACTTAATCTCTAAGGTAGTGAACTTCACATGGAGTTTTTCTTTTGGGCCTTGTTAGGTGTAAACTGGGCTTCGATGAATCCTCATCATCGTCACCTTCTTCGTTTCCTTGCAACAATGATATTGTCGGAGGAAGTTGCGAAGGATCATTCTTGTATTCCTATGGAGAAGATGAACCTTCTTTTCTTCCCTAACATTTGTGGTATGTGACAAACTAACTAAAATAAAATCGAGGAGCCATATATTTTGGTGGCAGTGGCTCTATATTTGCAGGAGGAAGTGGCACTGCAAGACGAGGCGATGTGGGTTTTGATGGCTCGTTTTTTCCTAGAATTGATTGAAATATCTTCTTCACACTGTATCACTTACCCTTGGACACCTCGATACATCTTCAGAAAGCTTGTCAACTAACTCTATATGGGAAACGATATAGTATAAATTAAACTTGTGTGAATGGGTCATAAGGCTACTTTAACGCTGGGGGCGACTGTAACGACCCAAAGTTTCAGTCATTTGAAATTCGTAATATTTAATTGATTTTGAATATTAACAAGTAAAATTTGTAAGTCGAATAAATTAGATTTTGAATATCTGGATTTAATTGGATAATTAAATCGATAATTAATATGTGAAATTTCAGGAATAATTGGAAATCGGGTTTAATTTGATTAAAAATGATTTATAAAGTTATGTTAAATCATATTGGAGTTAGAACGATATTTTAGAACTTTTAAAATTGAACTAAAAGTTAATTTGTGAAAATTGAATATTTTAATATTTAATTGACGAGTTAAAATAGCCATTTTTAAAATAGTCTCGGATTTCGACGAAACTAGTTTTATCGGATCCGTAATGTTAAATTATTGTATGGTTTCAAATTTCGTGTCAATCGGATTTACAGTTTGTCCGGGGCAAGCTAAAACGCGTAGAAATCGTTTCGAGTGAATTTTGAATTTAAATAATTCGATTTGAAAACTTATCTTTCAAATATGATCGAATTGGCTCCCATATATATTCCATTGCATTCGGAATGGGGGTAAAACATTATAAATGCCAAGGGCACGCTTCGTTTGGAGTTTGGAAAATTTTGGGGTGAATAGTGTTTGCAAATTTTCTATAAAAGGCCCTCAATTTTCACAAATTGCAACACAACTCAAAAAACCCTAACCCTAGCCGCCAGTTATCGTCAATGGCCAATATCTTCATTTCCTTTCCTCTTTGATTTCTTCGAATTCGTCAATCAATTCAAAAACTTATCAACTACAAAATTTTAGAGAGCATCGAGCTCTATAAATCTAACGGTGGAAATTGGCCATCGTTGAACGGAGGAGTAGCTTTGTGGCCGCATTCGTGCTCGTTTTAGGCATGTTTTTAGAGAAGATGACAGGGCCGAGCTCTGGGAGGTTGCAGGCGTGGGTAGCTCGTGTGAGGAGCTTCGTTGTGGCGTAGTTCGATCGACTTGAAGTTGAGCGGGGGTGGAGCATAATTCACTAGAAAAGCGGCCGCCGTGGGTTCTTTGAAACCTGGGTATCACGTTTTAGGGAAGATGGAGGGGACGACCTAGATTTGAGGGTTCTGAAGTGGACGGCCCAGATTCATTAGGTTTATAAAAAATAAAGAAAATTTGTAAATTAATTTATTTAAATTCATGTAAACTTTAAAATGCGATATCTTTTTCATACGAGGTCCGTTTTGGACGAAACGAATTGCGTTGGGTTCGTATTCGCGAATACTACGTGACGGAGCTTGATTGGAATCGATTGGAGCTAGTGAAAATTTTGGGTAAAATTAAACGCGCATTAAATTTTATTCGAAATAAACACTGAAACTGCTATTGGAATCTGGTGAGAACTTCTCACTCAATCGAATTGTTTCGATTTGAATTTTGAATAGTTAAATTTAAAATTGCTTGATTATATGATTGAATGATAAATTATTATCTACTGTTTTAAAATAGACCCTATACGCCGTATATTAAGCGGATGTTATTTATCAAAAACATATACCGCGATAATTCCATCTTGATTGGAATTGGTATTATATATGTACTTGGAGTTGATTTTCCCGCATTATATAGCGGGTGAGACCCTTTTGCGTCGCATAACAGAGGATAATATTTTATAAATCCCATATACCGCGATATTCCGTATTGACACGGAATTGGTATTGTGCTAACATCTGTGGATGCAGGGAAACATGTTGGAGGGACCCAATTGGATTCCTCAACCGTATTGATTTATTTACAGATATTGTGATATATTCTGTTATTATATGATATATGATGTTTTGGATGCCGTGATTGTTATATTCAGTGCTGTTGTAGCATTGTGCCTATTTTGGAAAATTAAAAATATTTAAGTGATGATTTCCAAATTCAAAAGGATTTTCAAGTGATTTTCGAAAGTATACGTTTTATTAAATTTTAGAAGTTGATTCATTTTAAATAAATAAACGTTATAATTTTAATGTCATAAAATTTATGATTTTTGAGAAAATATAGTTAAAATGTGATTTTTTGAAATATGGAATTAATAAATTTTATAAAATAGTTTAAATTGAGATTTTTGAATTTATTATAGAAGATTTATATAAAAGATTTTAAAAAAAATGATATCTATAAACTAAAATATTGAAATTTTAAAACGAGTTTTTATAAGCGTTAAAAAGAAGTATAAATGGATTTCATAAGTGAATGAAATTTATAGATTTATAAATTGTGAAGTTGTAAAATGAATAGATTTTGTAAAATAGAAAATTTTAAATAATTAACTTGAAAATTGGATTTTTGGCATTTAAATGAGATTTAAATAGAATGTGTTAATAGAGAGATTTTTATAACTTGAAATTTTTATAATATATAAATGTGAATGAAATATATACTAAATTGTGATTTAAGTATATTGAATATTTTCTAAGTATTGAAAATAAATAGATTTGTGAATTACTGATGGTTAAATAAGTATTTGGAAATGTTTTCCAACATGAAGTGAAATGTTTTGAGATTATCTTCTTTTAAGATAAATTGAAGTGAATATCTGACAAGTTATTTATTTATAGAAGATTAATCAAAAGGGCCTAGTGAATATTATGGTGTTCGATATTTGGTTGTTGGCATTGATAGTTAAATAACCGACTATCAATATTTACCTTTAAATGGGTATTTGTTATGATTGCTTGAATATGAATGCTACACTTATTTTGAAAATAAGCGCTCGTTATTCGGTTTAGCCGGGAGAGGACCTTTGTGTCATAAATCCCATTCCGAATAAGTGATATGTCGTAATGGATAGCATTTGAAGACCGGGTATTTTTGAAAATGGAAGGATTACCGTCGAATGTTTCTGCATCGGTTGATCTTAGATATAGAAATTTTATCACCCTTTGTGATGGGAAGTCCGGTCGTGATTACTGAATATCCGGATTGCAAGGGTTTCTTTGGAAGTGCCTTCGGTTCTGTTCAAACCCAGAATGGACTTGTATGGATGTGTGTCTGACATTACAATTTGAGATGTAAAGCTGGTTTCTATCAAATATATTTCTGTTGGTGGCGGAGAATTTATTTCTTAGCTTAACACCCTTCTCTGAGACATACGAGCTCAGAGGTTATGTAGTTGATTGTTACTAGTGATATATTCCCAAGTTGGTAATGTGGCATACGAAGTGGTGTTGAGCATATGTTGATCAAAGCGTGGCTTTTGTAAAAAGCGTAGCTTTGTGGGCGAGACTTCGTCGGACCTCACACCCCGAAAATGGTCAAAACAGGAAAGATGCGGCAAGATTATTAGGGGCTCGCGTCCCCTTAGTGGATGTCATTTCCTTCTGAATAGAGGTGGTATTATGGTATGGAGCCCTGATACTTAACCTATGTTGTTGCTGCAAACTTATTACTTTGTGTTTGTTGGTGAATCCCGGGATTTAGGTTGGTTGCGATTGGGGGATGGCATATTCATGTCATTAGTTACCCAGCTAGGGGTAACCCGGCCTTGTGTTGGCAGAGATCTAACCGTAATGTTAGTTTAGGTTCCCGGGGCGTCTTTCCAGAGGCGTACCTATGTGGCAATGTGAAGTTCCTTGGCCTGACCATTAGTTGGAAATCCAAACTCCAATACGCACCCTGTACGGTTTTAGTTGTATAACCTTCCATGGAATGTGGCGGTAACCTGCTATTGAACATGGTAGCTATAGTAGGCATAAGTGCGGAATGCCTATGTTGGCTAAGATTTATATCTTTACTTTCAAAATGTTTTCCTACACTTTGCACTTATAGTAATAATATCAAAGAAAATTTCTACGTATCAAGCATATTTGACTATCATAAGGAGAAATCTCCTCCAATTCTGCGTTTGCATTGTGTGTGTGTGCGTAAGGCCTTATGGTAGTTTCATCTTCTAAAAAGCATTGCGAGTCTAATTTAAAATATTTCTTTGTTGATTTTTAAAGATAAAATGTTTACGTTCTCACACCAGTCCCATGACTGACCTGGAGTTTATTGTTCTCTTCCTAAACTCTGGGTGCCCACAATTTTTAACACGGGCAGTCTAGAGTTAGGTTATCAGGATATTCTGGATTTCAGGAGTTGCTGTAGAGATCTGGAAGCAAGCTGGATGGCTTAGCATATCAACTAGTATATAGTATTTCTTTTCCACGGTTTGTTGTTGTAAACTCTAATAATGCAATGTAATGTGATGTAATGAAATAACTGATATAGTTCTTTGTTTAAAAATATTCATTTATGTATTTATGTTGTTCCGCTGCGATTGTGAGATTCTGATGTTGTTTCTGTTGTTTTCTTTTTCTTTCTTTTTTCTTATATCTTCTACCTCTTCTTTAACCCTAAGGGCACGGTTTTTCGGCCTTCGATTGCTCGGCAGTTGATACAGTGGACGTATTGATGTCGGCCTTCGTGAGTCGAAGAATCGCGCTCCTTACAACGTGGTATCAGAGCATATGGTTAAGTGACAACCTTGGCTCTGTTGGGAATTACTCATTAGAGATAGAGTTAGTAGTACTCTAGAATGAGTGTGAGTGTAATAATAGCTATGAGTGCGGATTTGTTAGTAAATATAAAATTGTTTTATATTGTGATGATTGGTTTGTTGAGTGGTATATGGATTCTGGTCGGTATGGTGCGTACAACTCTATCGATAGGGATCTCTAAACACTGGTACAAAACGATTTGACACGATATTGTTTTAAAAATAGGGTAAATGAAATAATTATACCTCGGTTATATTTTATATATAAAGGAAATAATTTTTTAGACATTACTAAAGTGTATATAAATTGATTGTTTGGTTGTTGAAGTGTAAGAATATATAGAAGTTAATTTAAAAGATGTTTGAATAATCTAATTAAAAGAATAAATTGTATAAGCGAAGAATTATAAGTATGGAATTATAATTAATATGATTTACAATTGTGAAATAATCTTATATATAAGTAGTAAAACTATATGAATATATTTATAAATATAAATTGTAAACTGTGACTCATGATTTGAAGTTGTTTGGAAAATTTGGGTTTGGGTTTGGAATCCAAAAGATAATTTGAATCGATTTCAAAGATGATTTTTGAAATGTTGAAAGACTCTGGAATGTTATATAAAATGATTGAAATACAATTATTAAATTGGAAAATAAATTGTGAATGAATAACTAAAATTTGCAAGTGCAAGAAAATGAAATTGAAATCCATTTCGAATTTATAAGAAAATAGACTTTTTACTATGGAATTGGAACTGGAATTGGATTTATAACTGGAAATTTAAGTTAAGTTAAACAAATGGTGTTTAAATGGAATATAACTTAAGTAATGTTGAATGAAGTTGATTTTGGTATCGAAGTAAATTAATAAAGTGAAGTGATGAATGTGAACTGGAGTTATGTAATGAAATTCAACTTTTGTGGTTAAATGAATTAGCACTTGAATTGAACTAATGAATTGAATATTAATCAATTGAGTGTAAATAAATTGATATGAAATAATGGATGTACGTGTTAATTCATTAAAGCTAATTAAAATGAACCAAATTGAATGTGAATTTAATAATTTGGTTATGATTTGGTTATTATTTGATTGTTAGTTGATAGTATATAATTCATTAAGTGTTAATGAAATTAAAATTGATGAATGGAAAGCTATGAAATTTGATTTGAATATGGAAGTGAACCAACTTGAATATAAATTAGTGAATATAAACTAATTGAATATGAATAAATGAACGTTAGTAAAAACATCCAATGTTAATGAATCAAATGTGATTTAAATTGGAAAACCAATTCATTGAATATAATGAGAAATGAATTTATATTGATTTGGTTATTGATTGATTGGATAGATATTGGATGTAGTTGGATGATAGTTGGTTGATGGTTGAATTTGTTGCCTTTTGTTGCATTTGCTATATTGGCACATATAATTGTTGGTATATGTTGTATATTGATATTACTTTCATATATACATGTTTCTCATTATTGTTGAGTGTTTAGTAGGTGCGGATTGCGCTTGCTTCGCTTTTGGAGCTCGCTTTCACGCCATATTAGCCGTATATGCTCGCTAATAATATATAAGGTACATATCTCGGATTACATATCGTACTTTTACACTTTTTTCCCTGCGGGATGCCTCATTACTTGATGAGATGTATATTTGTGATATATATACTATCATATTTTTTTCGGATCGAGCCGCGCAAAGGAGACTATGGCGAATTTTTCTGAAAATTTAAAGCGTTAGAATATTTTTGAGGAAAATTGGAAAATTTTGAAAAGATAACTAAGTATGATTTGAAAACTTAGTAAAGTGATTTTAAGAAGTTTAATTATTGGATTTTGGGGAAGTTAAACACTTAAGTGAATTTGAAATTTAAATTTGAATGGATTTGAAAAGTTAATGGATTCTGTAACTTTTTCTTACTTGGTAATTTCGAGGACGAAATTCTTTTAAGGGGGGAAGTTTGTAACGACCCAGAATTTCAGTCATTTGAAATTCGTAATATTTAATTGATTTTGAATATTAACAAGTAAAATTTGTAAGTCGAATAAATTAGATTTTGAACATCTGGATTTAATTGGATAATTAAATTGATAATTAATATGTGAAATTTCAGGAATAATTGGAAATTGGGTTTAATTTGATTAAAAATAATTTATAAAGTTATGTTAAATCATATTGGAGTTAGAACGATATTTTAGAACTTTTAAAATTGAATTAAAAGTTAATTTGTGAAAATTGAATATTGTAATATTTAATCGACGAGTTAAAAAAGCCATTTTTCAAACAGTCTCGGATTTTGACGAAACTAGTTTCATCGGATCCGTAATGTTAAATTATTGTATGGTTTCAAATTTCGTGTCAATCGGATTTACGGTTTGTCCGGGGCAAGCTAAAACGCGTAGAAATCGTTTCGAGTGAATTTTGAATTTAAATAATTCGATTTGAAAACTTATCTTTCAAATATGATCGAATTGGCTCCCGATATATATTCCATTGCGTTTGGAATGGGGGCAAAACATTATAAACGCCAAGCGGCACGCTTCGTTTGGAGTTCGGAAAATTTTGGGGTGAATAGTGTTTGCAAATTTTCTATAAAAGGCCCTCTATTTTCGCAAATTGCAACACAACTCTAAAAACCCTAACCTAGCCGCCAGTTATCATCAATGGCTGATATCTTCATTTCCTTTCCTCTTTGATTTCTTCGAATTCGTCAACCAATTCAAAAACTTATCGACTACAAAATTTTAGAGCGCATCGAGCTCTATAAATCGAACGGTGGAAATTGGCTATCGTCGATCGGAGGAGTAGCTTTGTAGCCGCGTTTGTGCTCGTTTTAGGCACGTTTTTCAAGATGATGATACGGCCGATCTCTGGGAGGTTGCAGGCGTGGGTAGCTTTTGTGAGGAGCTTCGTTGTGGCGTAGTTCGATCGACTTGAAGTTGAGGAGGGTGGAGCATAATTCACTAGAAAAGCGGGGGCCGTGGGTTCTTTGAAACCTGGGTATCACATTTTAGGGAAGATGGAGGGGACGGCCTGGATTTGAGGGTTCTGAAGTGGACGGCCCAGATTCATTAGGTTTATAAAAAATAAAGAAAATTTGTAAATTAATTTATTTAAATTCGTGTAAAATTTAAAATGCGATATCATTTTCATACGAGGTCCGTTTTGGACGAAACGAATTGCGTTGGGTTCATATTCGCGAACACTACGCGATGGAGCTTGTGAAAATTTTGGATAAAATTAAACGCGCGTTTTATTTTATTCGAAATAAACACTGAAACTGCTATTGGAATCTTTGAGAACTTCTCACTCAATCGAATTGTTTCGATTTAAATTTTGAATAGTTAAATTTAAAATTGTTTGATTGTATGATTGAATGATGATTATTATCTATTGTTTTGAAATAGACCTTATACGCCGTATATTAAGCGGATGTTATTTATTAGAAACATATACCGCGATAATTCCATCTTGATTGGAATTGGTATTATATATGTACTTGGAGTTGATTTTCGCGTATTATATAGCGGATGAAACCCTATTGCGCCACATAGTAGCGGATAATATTTTATAAATCCCATACACCGCGATATTCCGTATTGACACGGAATTGATATTGTGCTAACATCTGTGGATGCAGGGAAACAGGTTGGAGGGATCCAACTGGATTCCTCAACCGTATTGATTTATTTACAGATATTGTGATATATTCTGTTATCATATGATATATGATGTTTTGGATGCCGTGATTGTTATATTCAGTGCTATTGCAGCATTGGGCCTATTTTGGAAAATTAGAAATGTTTAAGTGATGGTTTCCAATTCAAAAGGATTTTCAAGTGATTTTTGAAAGTATACGTTTTATTAAATTTTCGAAGTTGATTTAATTTGAATAAATAAACTTTATAATTTTAATGTTATAAAATTTATGATTTTGAGAAAATATAGTTAAAATGTGATTTTTCGAAATATGGAATTAATAAATTTTATAAAATAGTTTAAATTGAAATTTTTGAATTTATTATAAAAGCTTTATATAAAAGATTTAAAAAAAATTGATATCTATAAACCAAAATATTGAAATTTTAAAATGAGTTTTTATAAGCGTTAAAAAGAAGTATAAATGGATTTCATAAGTGAATGAAATTTATAGATTTATAAATTGTGAAGTTATAAAATGAATAGATTTTGTAAAATAGAAAATTTTAAATAATTAACTTGAAAATTGGATTATTAGCATTTAAATGAGATTTAAACAGAACTGGTTAATAAAGAGATTTTTATAACTTGAAATTTTTGTAATATATAAATGTGAATTTATAAACATTGATTTATAAATTCAAGGTTGATTGAATTTGATAAGTTAATTTTTATAGCTTATTAAAGGAGTGTGTTCACGATTTTGGGACAGTGGATAATTTTTAAATTGAATATGTAAAAGTGTTGAATTTGGTTAATGATTTATATTCACGATTTTGAACAGTGAATAATATATTGAAGGAATGTTTAGGGAATTATCTTTTAAATGGAATTAAAACGATTTGAAGTTGTTTTAAAACGTGTTAAGGATCGAAATCCTAGATTTCAACATTCATTGTTGAAATAGACGTTTTCGAGAAACAAGGAAAAGATGGACTATAACACTGTGGTTATAGTAAATGATTTTCGAAAGGAAATGCTTTTGTATAGTATTGGGATTTATATATCTATCCAAATTTCGAATCCCTATACTAGTGATTTTGGGTTGTCGTAGCGATGTTTTATGCAACATTCGTTTGGACCCAAATAAATGTGTTTAAGAGAATGTTTTCCTTAAAGAATGAAATATATACTAAATTGTGATTTAAGTATATTGAATATTTTCTAAGTATTGAAAATAAATAGATTTGTGAATTACTGATGGTTAAATAAGTATTTGGAAATGTTTTCCAATATGAAGTGAAATGTTTTGAGATTATCTTCTTTTAAGATAAATTGAAGTGAATATCTGACAAGTTATTTATTTATAGAAGATTAATCAAAAGGGCCTAGTGATTGTTATGGTGTTCGATATTTGGTTGTTGGCCTTGATAGTTAAATAACCGACTATCAATATTTACCTTTAAATGGGTATTTGTTATGATTGCTTGAATATGAATGCTACACTTATTTTGAAAATAAGCGCTCGTTATTCGGTTTAGCCGGGAGAGGACCTTTGTGTCATAAATCCCATTCCGAATAAGTGATATGTCGTAATGGATAGCATTTGAAGACCGGGTATTTTTGAAAATGGAAGGATTACCGTCGAATGTTTCTGCATCGGTTGATCTCAGATATAGAAATTTTATCACCCTTTGTGATGGGAAGTCCGGTCGTGATTACTGAATATCCGGATTGCAAGGGCTTCTTTGGAAGTGCCTTCGGTTCTGTTCGAACCCAGAATGGACTTGTATGGATGTGTGTCTGACATTACAATTTGAGATGTAAAGCTGGTTTCTATCAAATATATTTCTGTTGGTGGCGGAGAATTTATTTCCTTAGCTTAACACCCTTCTCTGAGACATACGAGCTCAGAGGTTATGTAGTTGATTGTTACTAGTGATATATTCCCAAGTTGGTAATGTGGCATACGAAGTGGTGTTGAGCATATGTTGATCAAAGCGTGGCTTTTGTAAAAAGCGTAGCTTTGTGGGCGAGACTTCGTCGGACCTCACACCCCGAAAATGGTCAAAACAGGAAAGATGCGGCAAGATTATTAGGGGATCGCGTCCCCTTAGTGGATGTCATTTCCTTCTGAATAGAGGTGGTATTACGGTATGGAGCCCTGATACTTAACCTATGTTGTTGCTGCAAACTTATTACTTTGTGGTTGTTGGTGAATCCCGGGATTTAGGTTGGTTGCGACTGGGGGATGGCATATTCATATCAGTAGTTACCCAGCTAGGGGTAACCCGGCCTTGTGTTGGCAGAGATCTAACCGTAATGTTAGGTTAGGTTCCCGGGGCGTCTTTCCAGAGGCGTACCTATGTGGCAATGTGAAGTTCCTTGGCCTGACCATTAGTTGGAAATCCAAACTCCAATACGCACCCTGTACGGTTTTAGTTGTATAACCTTCCATGGAATGTGGCGGTAACCTGCTATTGAACATGGTAGCTATAGTAGGCATAAGTGCGGAATGCCTATGTTGGCTAAGATTTATATCTTTACTTTCGAAATGTTTTCCTACACTTTGCACTTATAATAATAATATCAAAGAAAATTTCTACGTATCAAGCATATTTGACTATCATAAGGAGAAATCTCCTCCAATTCTGCGTTTGCATTGTGTGTGCGTGCGTAAGGCCTTATGGTAGTCTCATCTTCTAAAAAGCATTGCGAGTCTAATTTAAAATATTTCTTTGTTGATTTTTAAAGATAAACTGTTTACGTTCTCTCACCAGTCCCATGACTGACCTGGAGTTTATTGTTCTCTTCCTAAACTCTGGGTGCCCACAATTTTTAACACGGGCAGTCTAGAGTTAGGTTATCAGGATATTCTGGAATTCAGGAGTTGCTATAGAGATCTGGAAGCAAGCTAGATGGCTTAGCGTATCAACTTGTATATAGTATTTCTTTTCCGCTGTTTGTTGTTGTAAACTCTGATAATGCAATGTAATGTGATGTAATGAAATAACTGATATAGTTCTTTGTTTAAAGATATTCATTTATCTATTATATGTTGTTCCGCTGCGACTGTGAGATTCTGATGTTGTTTCTGTTGTTTTCTTTTTCTTTCTTTTTTCTTATATCTTCTACCTCTTCTTTAACCTTTAGGGCACGGTTTTCCGGCCTTCGATTGCTCGGCATTTGATACAGTGGACGTATTGATGTCGGCCTTCGTGAGTCGAAGAATCGCGCTCCTTATAGCGACAGTGTTCTATAACTTATATATAAATTTTCTAAATAGTTTCAAGATTTAAATTAAAATGCATATACATATTAATAGGCGGTCGTAGATATATATAAATGTAGCAAAAATAAAGTAAAAGCAAGAGCGATAACACCAGAAGTTTTGTAGTGGTTCAGATTGACCAATCTTATATTCCGTACGATATAGTAACTGTACACATTTCCTTTCAAACGTCTACTTTGATCAGGTAGCAAGGGAACTAGAATAAAATCTTGGTTTCAAGGAACCCTCCTGATTTTTCGATCTTAGGGTAGACTCTCTTGATTTAACCGGGTAATAAGATCACCTCCTTGATTTAAACGAGCAATAAGCATACTTATTTGATTTGAATGAGCAACAAGCACACCCACTTGATTTGAATGAGCAACCCCTACTTAATTTGAACGAGGAACAAGCACTCCCTCACAAAATAGTAGTAGAGAGTTTGATTTCAAATAAAAATAGTTGTAACTTGGATACAAAATATCCTATAGCCTTTTTTTATCAGTTTGATCTTTAAATTGGTGAATGTATTTTTACAAAACAATGAGCAGATCATAGAGAATTAATGTAATGAAGTAGAGAATGAATTTGAGTGGATTTGAAAAGTATAGAAGGTAGATTTTTTGAAATATATAATGAGAATTTGGAGCAAGTAGAATAGAGAGAATATGATTATTGAAAAAAAATTCCAGTCCCCTTTATATAGTGTTTGAAAGGAAATGTCTATTCGTAATGAGATGGAGCTAAAAATCACCGCACTTTAAAATTTTAAAAAACTTTTCAACGGTACATATGTCGACATACTTAGGAAGGGTATGTCCACATATCCTTGTGTTTTAAGGAAAACAACAACGCTTTTAAAGTGTTACAAAATTCTGACATTTTGTAAAATCATTTTACAAAATGGTTTTTTTAAATATTTAAATATATAAAACTTTAATAATCTATTTGTAGAAGTATATTTTTAAACTAAATAAATTTTTGGTGAGAGAGAATTCAAAGAAAAGAAAGTTTCTATTCAAGGACTTTAACAAATTTATCTAATGTCTATTTGCTATTATCTATAGTCTTGAATTCTTTATGTCTTTATCTTTAAACTCATGAGTCTTTAATTGTCATGATCATCTCTAAATCTTGATCTCTAGTCATTTTACCAGTTAGTCTTCTAACTCGATTATGATGTACTTGTATAAACAAGTGTAATTTCCTACAAAACATTCTATACAACTTAGAAAAATATTAGTGCCAATATTTATACAGTTGTTATCATCATAATCAATATTGGTGGTATTAACAATCTTGCCCTTTTTTATGATGACAATCATGTAAATATTTTATTATAAAATATAACGTAACTCTCCTTAAATTGGTTAAATCCCCCCATTATGAATAACTCCCCCTTAGTATATGCATATATTATATTTTATATTTTTCTCACCATTTGTCATCAACAAAAATAGGTAAAGAACAATAAATTCCCCCTAAAGGCGACATATTAAACCATACATCATCATTTTTACAATTATACGCACTTATAAACAATTAATTACATGAAAATTAGTTTCTAATTATGTATACTAAAATGTAAAAATAATACATATTTTAAACACGTACTAAAACTAGATTTTCATGGGAACTTTGACCCATCCTTAGGATCCAAAGAATGGATTGGTGTTGGTAACCTTTCAGTCTTTACGTTCCACTTTCACTATAGAGTCCGAGCATTGTGGGGGAGTTGCTTTTAACTTCTTTAGCAAAACAAAAAATCAAAAGTCATAGAGAATCAAGATTTTCTTCTTGTTCTTGATCTCTTGCATTTGACTCAACACCAAGTGTCGTTGATTATGAAAGAGGAAGCAAAGAGCATTCTCGAATAATTGAAAAGTTTCTACTAGATTGTCACTTAGTTTTTTATGAAAAGTTGATATTTGAATTCATTTTTATGATTAGAGACGTATAGAGAAGAAAAAAATAAGAGGATGAATTGACTGTAGATTTTGGAGAAGAAATATGGTTTTGTAGGTGAAGAGTCAGACTAAAACTAATCCCTCCAATTAAAATAACTAATCCTTTTGAAATTAAAAATCTGAAAATACTAGAGTATGTTGACATATATATAGGGTATGTCGACATACAAGCAGTAAATTGCAAGTTTTTTGTTTTTGCTTTATATTATGTTTATATTTTATACTAATTTAGTTTATGATTACAGAGACCAGTAGAACATGATGGGAAAGAAAATGAAGTGTTTATGCAAATTTCATTAATAAAATAGAGAGATACATAAACATAATGAAAAATGCAAGAAAATGACATAAATAGAACTAGAAAATATAATGACAGCTAAGTATATTTAGAATGATGATGATGAAGAAGAAGAACTTCCACTAAGCTTTCTCATTATCTTCCCAAAGTATTTGTTAACTTTGTTTGAGAGATTAGTGAATTGCTTACTAAAAGAACGCTTAAGTTTCTTTTGATTACTAAGAAGCTTCTCTAGATTCCAAAAGATCTCTTTGTTTGAATAGTGGGATGGTTCGTCATAGCTTTCAATAGATGTATCTATTTCCTCCTCCTCTTCTTCTTTTTCTTCCTCCTATTCTTCCATATCATCACTTTCTTGTTCTTGAAGAATCTCCTAGTCTTCTTCTCTTTCGAATCTTTACTCCTATTTGGAAAGAGAGTCACTAGGTTTCAAATTTAAGAGAAATATGTATGATAGAGAGATTTACTTTTGTCAAAAACTTTATGAGGCCAAAAAATTTCACCTTTTAGGTCAATACTAAAGTAGTTAAAAAATTTAATAGATACACACCATGGTAAAATGTTTTCATGTCTAGAAATTTTCTTTGAACAAAGTCATTCAAATCACTTCAGCCCAATTATATCATATTATCTAAAAACAACAGAAGGAGCTTTGGAAACTTTGTAAGTCAGGTTATTATAATTCTCCTCCTAGATGTAATACTTTATTGTAAAATAAGAATCATTAATCTTACTTTTGGCCTAAGATATTTACTCTAAAACCATATTATTCATCATTTGAGAATAATTCATGCATAACTTCTCTATTTTCATAATCTATTTCAAAAGTGGAGAGATCATTTCCATTACTTTTTCAATCAAGAACTTGATCAAGAATTTCACAATCTAAAACAATAATTGTACATTTGATCTACTCCAAATTTGACCTTCTTTTTCTTTATAAAACTTTTGATTTAAATTAGCATAAAACATTTTAACCATATCAGAATAGCAGTCAAAACCATTTTGTGACAAATCGATTAAACCAAAAATACCATTTTCCACAACAAGATCTTGTAAATTATAAGAATAAATGTAACGGCCTGGCATTTCGAACCATTCAAATCGACAATCATCCACACATGTCAGACTTGAATTGCTCAAAACAACAGATTGTTAATTTATATTTGGCAAAACTTAGCATATACAGTAAATAAATAAATCACAGAATCACAGATATAGATTAATATAACAATAAGTAGCGGAATAAATAAATAGTAGTTCATGAAGCTACTATAACATCAGAGTCTGAAACAAAATAAAGCAGAAAATCTAGTACGTGGAAGTCTCAGATATAAATGCAAATGACAAATCTGAACATAGACAACTAGAAATAACCGCGAAGCTGAATAGATAGAGATGGAACTCTAAGCAAAGCTCCAAGCTCCAAAGGTGAGTCTTAAATACTGCAACATTTAGTCTGACACGAGCATGGAGCAAAACAAAAAACACTCGAGTCAGGATTAACATTCTTATGCAAGTAAATTAACTCAAGTGAAATGCCAAGTGAAATACAATACAACTTAAAGGATGTTTGGGATTCCCATCCTCTAAGGATCTGTTAAACTATCTACATACATAGTACAATACGCTACATAGATAATGCCTATAGTAAAGTAAACTATTAAAATAAGGTTAAGGTTTTACCTATATCCCCCTTAACACGTTTTTATATATTCTTGTAGTCTATACAAATATTGTAAGCTCCACCAAACTGGTAGTTTACTCAAGAAGCATTCCATAGGTACGGTACAAACAAAACTCATAATGGGAACGATAAGGCATGTGACAAGGCACATGAGGCAATGCCCAAGGTAGAATACTACCATTTTGTGGATCCGGATTAGTGGTAACACATAACAGCTACTGCCGCTCGCCTCGAGACACACTCCCATAATCAGAGATGCACCCAATCAAATCATAGAGTAATAGAATGGTATAGAAGAAGCTTGCTCCATCGGAGGTGCGATCTCACTTGACCCGGCGTGGCTCCTGTTTTAGTCACATCAATCTAACTCGTAGGAGTCAGTGTTGTGTTCATAACACATATAGACACCGCTAAACCATCCCACTTCATTCTGGAATCTCCACCACATGCACGGTTGTTAAAGTGGTTTTCGGTATTGGCATATAGTATGACAATATCTGATCCCAGTCTCTTTAACAACCAAATTCTTATTTCACACCGTGGTCATTTTATAACATAATCTTTATAATCATTTCACATAGTTCATACTTTATATTAGAATATCATATCCATTTCAAAATCATATCACTTTCGAAATCATATCCACTTTCGATCATTTCAAACAGTTCATGTTTTATATCAAAATATCATATCCATTTCGAAATCATATCACTTTCGAAATCATACACACTTTCGAAAACATATCATTTTAAATCATAACAGTTCCAACTTAAACAGTTTGAATTTTGAAAGTAGTTTATAAATTGGAATAGTTATACATCAAAAATAGTTTATATATTAAAAATAGTTTATATTATAAAAAGAGTTTATAGATTAAAATAGTTTATATATTAAAAATATTTTATATAGTAAAAGAGTTATATCGAAAATAGTTTCAAATTAAAATTGTTTCTTCAAATTTCACGAATCAATTCAACTCAACCTTAGTTCCAGAATTCAATTTAAATAAATCTTAGTTCAACCATTTCAATTAAAAATGCTAAAGGTTCGATTCAAATTTTCATTAAAACCATTTAATTTATATCAATTTCAAATCCAGATTTGAACTACAAATTCAAACCGTTCCAAATTCAATAGATTTCAAAGTTTAAATATTCAAACAGTTTCAATAACCCAATTCGATAAATTTAATTTATATTTCAAAATTCAACTTTAATTTTATTTGAAATATTCACTTAATCATTTTGATATCATTTAAATAAAATACCAAATTACAAATTTAAATCAAAATTAAATATTCATTTCAATTTTATTTAAATTTAAAACGTTCATTTAATCCTTTTTAATCAAAATCAAGTTATCAAGTTATAAGCCATATCTTTAAAATCTCAAGATCAATAAGTTTCCAATCAATTCTAATTTAAATTCAATTCTTAACAAATTAAATTACAATTCAAATTTTTTCTTTAAACCCTACTCCGGAGAGTAGAGCTAGGAAATACAACTGTCGGCCACACTGACCCCCCTTATAAGCTAGCCCAGCACAGAGATTTGATGCCTCCAACCGTTTTGTAGGATTAACGGGGACCCACCTCCACGCCTCAAAATACTAATAAATTAAAAATAAATATTTAAAAACATATTATATATATATATTAGTTAAATTAAATTCTTATTAAATTTTATTATATTAAATCTAATTATATCTTATTTTATATATCTTAAAATAGTAAAGTTATAAGTAAAATTTTATAATTTACATTTTAAACTTAACTTATAACTTTAAAATTTCCAAAACATATAATTTTAAAAATCTAAATTTTATACATATATACTAAAATTAACACATCCATATATTATATTTTAAAGATCAATATTTAAAAATCTAGTATATATTAAAACACATATATTTTCTTTTCAAAATTCTAAAAATCACTTAAAATAAACCAATGGTATCTGTATATAATTTTCTATCCTGTGGTTAATTTATCATTTCAGTTCGCAATAATCTAAATATACAGGTATATATCATTTCAACCCGTAATCTGAAAATTTCATAATAAAATCGCTTGGGTTTATTATTTCAACCCATAACGAATTTCCCTAATCTATAATATCGCTCTGGTGTGTATCATTTCAACCATGGAGAATTCCTAACTATTAAAGAACTTGTAGAGTGAGAACAATAAAATAATAATATAAAATGACATACATATCAGTGACAAGCATATATCATAATTAACAAATTTAAAAATAATATATATACATATGTCAATTAATATAGGTAAACAATTGCAGATAATAACATATCATACTATAACAATTAAATTTCTAACAAATTCAAAATTTAACAACATATCTAAATCATCATTTCATTTGAAATCAATTTACTAACATATTAATGTTAATCGTGAATGATCGCTCACCTTTCGAGGCTAGAGAAAATAGACAACACAGTAGGCTACAAATAGGAATCTTGAGCTTCTACAAGTGCTGCCAATCCAAACGATGATTCCGAAGCAAATCAGGGTGATTGGACTTAAGTTCGATGAAAAAACTATGGACTCAAGTTCGATGAAAACAAAATATAATTTTTTTAGACCTAAAATTTACTCACATATTTAAAATAAATCTTTATATGTTATATTTTTAAAATCAATATTCAATTTAAAACACATATCAAAATAAAATCTTTATATATATATATATATATATATATATATATTAAAATCAATATTTCTCAAAAATATATATTTAAAATCAATATATATATTTATATATATATTTTTAAATCAATATTAAAAAATCCATACTCTTTTTATATATATATATATACATAAGAAGAGGTTGCTGCTCGAAACAGGCTATGACTTCGGCTGATAGTGTAGAGAGGAGGAAGGCAAAGCGTGTTGTAGGTGCTTGGAGCAGTGGCGTAAAATGGTACAGGCGATGGGAGGTTTTGGGTGAACGATAGGGTTTGGGTGATGTGAAAACAAGGCTAGCAGGCGGTTGCGGGTGCTGCTTTGGGTTTGTGGCAGTGGTGGTTAAGGAGGTGGCCGTCACGGATGGGCTATAGGGTTACGGCTGTGGGTTTGCAAAACGAAGGGTGCAGGTTAGGAAGGAGTCTAGGCTGAGGAGGTGATGTGGGTTTTTTTGGTGTGCAGCTTGGTGGTGGAGATGGAAAATAAATGGTGGAGAATGACTGTCAATGGGTTGGTTGTGCTTCGATGAGGGTGGAGCAGCATATGATGAGGGCGGCGGATGTTGGTTCGAGGCTTGGCTGGCTGTGAGTCTGGGTGGTTGCTTGGCTCGGAGTGGAGGCTGGCGGATGGTGGAAGAAATGGATAGAGGGATGGGATGTTGGCTGTCGGAGAAGTGAGGGAGTGGTGCAAGTTGGATCGGCTCTAACGTGGGAAGAGGAGGCGGAGGTCATGGAGGTCGAGGTTTGGTTAGGGAAAGGGAGCGATCGATGGTCGAGATGGAGACATGCCACGTGAAGGGAAATTTTGAGGGGAAGGGACGAGCACAGCAGGTAGGTTTTCAATAATATAATATAAGCAAGTTTGGATTATATATGAATTTTTTTTCTCAAAAGCAAATATATGAAGCAAACTAATAATATGAAAGCTTTAGATTATATAAAAAACTTTGTAAAATATTTTTTTGTTATAAAGCAGGAAAAATGGGAAGAGAATAAAGAAGGAAGGGAACTAGAAAATCTATTGAACATAATGCAGTGAAAAAGGGGAAGAGAGAAAGAAATGAACCGGCGTAATAAATTGGATAGGTTGGAAAAATAGAAGTTACGGGAATAAAAAAAGTTAAATGCATGAATTGCTGGGAATATTAAAATAAGTGGTCATTTATTTTCACGATGATCAAGTGAATGGTCACAGACACCAAAAGCACAAAATGGGTAACGAAACAGCTAATCGTTTCGTAGATTTTGCCGCGTACCGGACACCGAAATACAGAAATGAATATACTATGAAGATCAGCAGGAGGAGACGAACATAATATTACATAGATACGAGAGATACGACCGTCCTATCAAAATTCGATATTCACTGCCATAATTTTACTAATTCGTCGAAAATAAGATAAATGAGACTATAGTAGTCCAAATTTGGCGAAACAAAATATGATGTCTCACTCAGAAAATGATTTACATTTTACTTTTGTAAAAATGGTTTCAAAAATATTAGATTTACATCTAATTTCAACTGATTTTAATTTTTAAATTGAAATTTCACAACAGAACTAATTTTCATATTTTTTGATAAAAATCTGCCAATTGCTATGTTAAAATAGACATATTCCAAATATCAATTTTCATTGCTAAATTTTATAGTTTATTTTCATGAAAAATTTAATTATTTAAATTTCCAAGAAAAATTTAATTAATTACGTTATTTAAATCGTTAAAAAATTTTGGGTCGTTACAATAAAATTCATTAAAATTGAAAAATCTTCCCAAAAAGACTTTATGATATGTTGCATACTTAATAATGTTTCAATGGACCCTTGATCATTAAAAAGTCAACTTTTGATACTTTTGGTAAGCTTAATGACTTTGGATGAAGAGAGTTGGTTTGAAGAAGACATTAAGAGTTTGTTTTGGAAGAAAAAGACTGAAGAATTTGTTTGATTTTTGAAATAAAGTGTGTGCTAAATATGTGGTTAGGAATATATAGAGTTTGAATGAACCTATGACAGTCAAAAAGGTGTCTATTCAAATTTTGACTTGAAAAGATTCTTCAAATTCTGCATCATATGTCAACATACCAAGGTGACATATGTCGACATGTATGCTAGAATTTCAATATTCAAAAAATAAGGAATTATATTCATATAATTATATATATATGTATATGCTTGTATATTTATTCATATATTAGATATTTTTAAAAAATGTCAAAAAATTTGAAATATTCAAAAAGAGTAAAACATGAGATGTAAAAGTACTAATTTCGTTGTTTCCTTCATTTGACTCGTTTAATCTTCAATCATCTTAAACACATGTTGATATATTCAGTGTTCGGTTCATTGTCACTGGTTGTTGAACCAGAATCATCTAAGGTTACATCGAAAGCCCTTTTTCACTTCCTAATTGAATCGATGTTTGGTGAATTTTTTGCTTTCTTCCGATGTAGACAGTCTCTTCGTAGATGACCTGATTCACTTTGGTTGTAACACTTAAAACTTTCCGTTTTTTGTTTTTAGAAAGTTATTCATCTTTCGATATTTTAGTTTTTTTTTTATTTTGAGTTATAAGAGTAGTCTCCTCATCATTATCATCGTCATATGAATCTTGATTGTCAGTTGTTGGGTTGAATGCCATTATTTCTTTTTTAGTCGCTTTACTTCATTTCAATCCTGCAATTACGCTTGATATGACATTAGATTTCCAACTAATTCTTCAATTTTTATTATACAAATATCATTGGCTTCCTTTATTGCTAATGTCTTTTAATCCCATTCTGAAGAGAGTGAATAAAGATTTTTCTAACTTGATTCTCTTTTGATAATTTTTCCCTAATGATACTAATGGATAAACTATATCTTGAAATCTAGAATACATGTTTGAAATAGACCCATTTGGTTTTATTTTAAAATGTTGAAACTGGTTGGTTAGCATGGAAATCTTAGTTTTTTTTTACGTTACTAGTGCCCTTATGTGTGACTTGTAATGTTCTCCAAATTTCATAAGCGGTCTTACAAACAGAAACTCGATTAAATTCATATTTTATCTATGGAGCAAAATAATATATTCATGGCCTTTGAGTTATTGAGTGCCTGTGTCTTTCGGTTTACGGTCCACTTTGAATATTTAGTATGTGATTCAGTGTATTCACTTTGTGTAATGTTCTAAATATCTAAGCCATATGATTATGAATAAATTTTCATCCTACATGACCAATAAGCATAATTACTACCATTAAATAGTCGAGGTCTAACAGTTGATTGTCCTTCTACAAATATGTTATAAGTGTAATACCTGTGTTACAAGCTATTTATAATTTTCAAAAATCGAATAATGAGTTTTCAAATACTTAAGGCTCTGATACCAAATATGGGAAACGGTATAGTATAAATTATACTAGTGTGAACGGATCTTAAGGTTAACACTTGAAAGAGATGAATAGTGTTTTATAACTTATATAGAACATTTCTAAATAGTTTCATGGTTTAAATCAAGATATAAATAATCAATATAGATAAATACTAACAAACAATCATAGATATGTATAAATGCAATAAAAATAAAGTAAAAGTAAGAGAGATGACATCAGGAGTTTTATACTGGTTTGGATTGACCAATCCTACATTCAGTCCTGTACAGTATCTGTACATATTTCCTTTCAAATGCATACTTTGATCAGGTAGCAAGTAAACCAGAATACAATCTTGGTTTTCAGGCAATAAGATATACCCTCCTGACTTTTTGAGCCAAGGGTAGACTTTCTTGATTTCATCGACAATAAGATCACTCGCTTGATTTAAACGTGAAACTAGCACACCCACTTGATTTGAACTGGCAACAAGCACACCCACAAATAACAGTACTAGAGAATTTTTTATCCTAAATACAAATAGTTGTTGGTACCTTTGGTACTGGTTTTGACGACGACAACCATATGAGATAATATAAAACATAGATACTAATGTTTTATCAAGTTAAATAGTATATTTATTAGAATGCTAGACATGTATTAATTGAGAAGATAGCATAGTATCAAGTGCAAAATCAAAAGGTTGATATAGAGATTCAAGAGTTACAGACTGAAGGCACATGAGTTTGAAGAATCAAGATAAGTTATAGAGTAATATATTATTTTCTTAAAGCCCTAATAACACTTCTTTGATCTCTCTTCATTTTATTCAAAGAGGTTTTTGAATTCTATTCTCGAATTTTAATGATTTTCAAATATCTCATTTTCTAAGAAAAATGATCTTCAAGAATTCCTGTTTTCAAAATGATTTTTCAAACATATTATTAAAATTTCTTTCAAATGATTCCTAACCTTTTAATTATTTATTTACAAAATTATTACATTTAGGTTTTTAAGTATTTTATATTTTAATATATTCTTTTAATTTGTTGTATTTAGGCATAGATTTTTGTTTTATGTTTTCTAAATGTTTATGGTATTTAAAAGTATATTTTGACATTCATTAATACTTTGATATATATACACACATATATTCACTAATACTTTATATATTATTTTGTTTTTAAGAGAATTTATATTTAAATCCTTTATATATTAAAATATTTCAAAATAATTTATTAAGTTTTCTTAAGTTTTATTACGATTAAAATGTGTATAAACTATTATTAAATGATTTTACACAGTATCAAAATATTTTACAAAGCTTAATATTTTCAAAACAACTTTTATAAAGTAATTTCTCAAAATTAAAAAGGATATTTCAACATATCCTTCTTATGTATGTTGACATGTAGGCTAAGATTTTCAAAATTCATACTTTAAATGGAAGTGTCTTTTTATTGTATTTCTTCGTAGATGGACATGACCATTGTTCCTATGTAATTAGAGGTTCTCTCAATGAATTTTCAATAACTGCTTTCTTATATTTTCTGTAACAACCAGATATTTTCAACCATTCGCATCCATTATAAGTGTATAGGTAGACACTCATGCCGGAATTGAATTGCTCAAAATACCGCGTTGTAAATAAAAATTTGGCAAATCTCAGGATATACAGTAAATAAAAATCACAGATCACAGACACAGAGTATATAAAAAATGCAGCGGAAGAAAAAGAGATAGTAGTTCATGAAGCTACTATATAAATATGAGATACATCAGATTTAAATAAGATACAACAGAAGAGTAACAGGATACATCAGGTACAAATCAGATACATCACTGAACCACTGGATACTGAAACAAAATAGATGGCTAGATCTTCAAGGAAAGCTCCAACGCCGAAGGTGAATCTGGAATGCTAACTCACTCAATCTGACTCGAGCGTAAAGCAAAACACAAAACACTCGAGTCAGGACATAAATACTTATAAAATGTAAATCAACTCAAGTGAACAGTAAACAAAATGCATCAGTAACTTAAAGGATGCTTGGGACCGCCCATCCTCTAAGGATCCGTTAAACTATTTACTATGTAGTAATATACGCTATATACGGTAGTGTCTAATCAGTAAAGTATAATCATATAGAAAATAGCGTTAAGGGGATGGTGAACCTTAACGCGGTCGGATCTTTAAAACCAAAATCGCAGTGGGCTCGATATAAGGATATGACACGGCACGCAAGGGAATGCCAGGGTGGATACACCATTTGCACTCCCGGACCGGTGGTGACGGCAAGCCAGCAGCTTCCGCCCACCTCGAACAATACCCCCGAATCAAAGTGGCGCCACCGAATCGAATCACAACAATAATAGAATAGTTTCCGATGGAGCATGCTCGATGAAAGGGTGCGACCCTTTGTGTAGCCCGGTATAGCTCCTGTTTTAGTCATATATGCCAACTCACGGGAGTTGGGTCCACGTAACATACCTCGAGAACGTCGCCACCATCCTACTTCATTCTGGAATCTCCACCGCGTACACAGTTGTTAAAGTGGTTTTTGGTATTGTCCGGCTATAAGACAATATCCGATCCCGGTCTCTTTAACAACCAATCGTCATTATAACCCATGGATATTTATTTCAAATAATTTATACTTTCAAGACCAAAATATCATACTCATTTCAAAACAATATCACAATTGTATCATTTCCATTTCAAAAATAATTCAATATTATATCATTCAAATAAAACCCAAATTTTCAAATCATTGAATATTTCTTTAAATTTATTAAACTTGAAATATTCCTTTAAATTATCATAGCATTTTGGAAATGTTACCTTAAGGAATCATAGCATTTTTGGAATGTACTACTTTCCACTTTACATTGTATATAATTCAAAGTATTGATAAGCTTAAAATTTTAACATGTCAATTTATCATAGCCTTATAGTTAAATAAACTTTCTTACTGTAATATACAATTTAAACCGAAATTCTTATGTTAAGTTAAAAGCACCTTATTAACTTACATTATTATTACAATAAAGAAACTTTATTATTTTAATCATTTAAAGTATGCCATTCACATAAATTAAAACTTGCTTATCAAATGTACGTTATCAACTTACATTTTATTATTACAGTAAGTAACATTTATCATTTTAATCAATTTAAAATACACCATTACATTGATTAAAATCTACGTGTCAAATGTACGTTTTAAATTTTATATTCCTATTACAATAATGAACATTTATTAATTAAATCAATACCACACTACTTAAAACTTTAGATGTTTCTTTCTTAATTAAAACTTTACATGTTCTTTCATTAATTAAAACTTTCATGTTCTCTCATTAATTAGGACTTTACACGTTTCTTTCATTGATTAAAAACTTATACGTTTCTTTCATTAATTAAAACTGATACCTTTCTTTCATTAATTAAAAACCTATACGTTTCTTTCATGAATTAAAACCTATACGTTTCTTTCATGAATTAAAACCTATACGTTTCTTTCATGAATTAAAACCTATACGTTTCAACCTATACGTTTCTTTCATTAATTAAAACTTAGCATTTTAGATTTATATTACCATTTCACAAATTTAACTAAACTTCAAGTTTATTTAAATAATTTAACATCTTTAGTTAAAACTCAAATTTCACATTTTCAAGTCAAATTATATTTTAAAATTTCATTTTCAACAGTCATTTATTCAACCACTTAAATTTATAGAAAATCAATAATTCTTTAATAAATCACTTAAATTCAAATATAAATCAGTTTATCATATTTACCATTTTCCAAATAAAATTAAAGTCCATTTTATTCATGTAACTTAAATATCATTTTTAGTCAAAATTCCAAATTTCAAACATAAGTTATATTTCAAAATCCAGTTAATCCATTCATAAATTACATTTTTAACACATAGAAAAATCATAATTTATTTATTTTAAAACCTTTCAAAATCTATTTAAATCAAATTTCATAATTTTATATTTTTAAAATACTTAAAATATTCAAAGCACTTTATAGAATAACCACAGGTTTGTATATAGTTTTCTAACCTAGGTCAAGTGATACAGATATGTATCATTTCAATCCGCAGTTTAAAAGGTAAAAATCCAGGTTCTATCATTTCAAACCCGCAATCCCAAGTTTAAATAAATAAATAAAATAACTCAGGCCTATCATTTCAGCCCATAATGATTTTTATCCTAACAGGGAACTTGCAGTGTGATCATATACAGAAATAATATAAACAATGTCAATATCACAATTTACAGTCATGTATCAGATGTTAGGTGAAAATTAACAGTTTTAACATGGTAATAACACGGCATAGCATATCATATGATCATCATTAACTTGCATAAACATTTTACATTACTAAACACTTGTCATCAATCCACTTTTCATAAGTATATATGTCAGAGTGAGAAAGACTCACCTTTTTCAAAGCTAGAGACCAAAACAACATACAAGCACGACTCCAAAGGCACGACAAGCACAATTTCACGAATTTTGATTTGAGTTGAAAGATAGCCAAGATATGATTTTGTATCAACAACCCAAAACAAAACAAACCAAACACTATATAAACATTCAACATAAAATAACATTGAAACAATTTTGAAATACAAAGCGAAATGAACAAGATAGATTGGACCTTGCTTCAACCACTTCAATGCTTGGCCTAAGGGACACTTATGCTTGGCTATGATGATGTTTTGGCTCAGGTATGACATCATATAGGTCAGGTTTAACATCATATAAGCAAGGCAACAAGTGGAGATGAAGGGAATGAGGCAACAATGGTCAAAAACATTATTTTTAGGCATGTAGGTCGCAATTTGAAGGGTTTGGCCACCATAGATGGCTCGTCCATGGTCATGGTTGGTGGAGTAGATGGTGTTGGAGGCATGGAAGAGATGTAGGAGTTTGTGGCTACGGCTATGGAGAAGAGGCCGATCCAAACTTAGAAGAGAAACAAGGCAAAATTGCATAGAAAAGTAAGAAAAGTAGAAAGAAGAGAGGGATTTACCTAATTTTTTTCTTTCAAGATGGAGGCCATGATTTCTAGGGTTTAGGAGCTTTGGAAATTCGTGAATGAGAGGAAAAAAAAAGTGGCGGCTGAAGAAAAGAGGGGAAAGGAATGGCTAAGATGAATTGATGTATTAATGACAGAAGAAACTGCAAAAGAAACGGATAAAACGTTTTTCTGTTTCTTAGCTCTTAACCCTTTCAAATTTCTCATATATTTATATACATCCAAATAACTGAAAATAATTAAAATCTCAGTTAAAATTCGAAAATATAACAGATAAACAAAATATTAAAAATTAAATATTAATTAGATATGATTAAATAAGAAAAATAGCACAGAAAAATGAAAACTAGACTTAAGAATTAGAAATAACTTCAATACACTTTGGAAAATTTTACTTTAATTTAAATACATGTAAAATGAATAAAATAAAGTAAAACACGGCAAATAAAAGTGAGTGCATAAAATAAATAAATAAATTTTAATTATATATAATTAAAATAAGAAAATGGCTTAAAATTGTAGAATAGGCTTTAAAATTAGAAATAAATCCAAATGAACTTTAGAAAATCTTCATGGACTTGTAAAATATTTATAACAAATAAAATAACAAAAAAATAAAAGTGCATTCACAAAAAAAAAAATTATTAAATATAATTTATATGAAGAAAATGGCAGAAAATTAGAAAACAGCCTTTAAAAATAGGAAATAAATACAGTAAATTTTGAAAAAATTCTATTATCATTTAAAAATATTTAAAAGTCAAAATATACATAATAAAACATATTATCACATATTAAAAAAATATAACCAAGAAGAAGTAATTTATACAATTTAAAATAGTCATTGTTAAATAACCCTATATACGCACAATATTGTAAAGGGTATAACTTTCACAATTTACATCCAATTTCAACGAAACGAAAAGTGGTGTTCTTAAAATTTTATGTACTTTCATAATAAAAGAAAAAAAATTAAATTTTTAAAATTTTAAGTTGAAAGTCACAGTTTGACTATTTTGACCAAAATCAGCATTTCAGGCAAATATTTCAACTTACACAAGTTTGGGATTATAACTCATAAAAATCAAGATTATATTTAAATAATAAATTCTATCATTTCAAATAAGTAAAATAAGTTTTTCAATCAAAATCTTACATTAAAAATAATTAAAATATACAATCAAATAATTACAAAATATAGGGTTGTTACATTTTCTCTCCTCTTTTACTCTCTTGATTTCTAAAAGAAATTCTATTCAAAATTTCTCATATTTAATTAAAATAAAATTCAAACTCTATTGATTTGATTCTCTATTGAATACTCTCTTATCTCTCTCATCTCTCTAAGACACCCCACACCCCTTAGTATTCCAAAAAAGGGCACACCAAAGGATATGGTACGTTATAGGTATAGTTAAAGCATCATAGAGACTAAGATTCACAAGACGAATAAGTAAAAACAGCAGAAACATTTAAATAATAAATTATCATTCAAAATTAAACTTCATGTCAAAATAAGTCATAAAATATAACATATCTCAAAAACTCAAAATGTCTCATGTCTCATGAAAATACATCTCAGTCTCATAAAATCAGAGTATAAGGATAACAATAATAATAATCCCTCTCATAAGTGCCAATCCATCATAAGCCAAATGAAAAAGATGAAAATCAAAAGAATACATATGAAATGAGAAATATTCGAAAATGAATCTCTAAGAAACCTGAATCAACTATCCTCAATTCTGCTGGCCTATGGGGGAAAAAGGAGAAATAGAGGTGTGGGTCAGAGAATAAGTCAAGTGAGTGAAAGCAATTGCTAGCGTTTCTAAGCAAGATAAAGATAATAAACTAAGAAGTAGTTCTAGCTTGAAAGGAAAATACAAAAAAGATAAACTCAAATAAAATACTGTGATTAGGCTGAAATCCTAATCTACCCATTGATCGGCCATTCCTATCTCAGTTGTGCCACTGCGAACCAATCATGTTGGTCACAGTAAAAGACACCTCTTTAGCGCTTAGGATGCAATAGCGAATTATTTACCCTAATCGATGTCACATGCTCGGTGTAACGACCTGTAAATTTTAATAATTTATTAACGTAATTAACTAGAAATTTTATGAATTTTTAAAATTTTAAATTTGAAAATATAAATTTTATATTTGGAATACGTCTGCTCAAATATAGCAGATGGTAAATTTTCATCAGATAATATGGAAGTTTATTTTATTGAATTTAAATCAGTTAATATTTGATATAATAAACTGTTCCCCAAACTTGAATATTTTTATATAATAAATATGTAAATCATCTTCTGGGTGAGACGTCATGTTTCGTTTTGTTAAATTTGAACTACTGTTGCTCCATTTATCTTATTTTCGACATTTTAGCAGCATTTTCGGTACCGAATATCGACTTTTGATAGAATGATCATATCATCGATATCTATGTACCATCATGTTCGTCTCGTCGTGCTGATCTCCACGGTATATTCGTTTGTTTTTTTCGACGTTATGGGGATGGGGAAATCTACGGAACGATTTCTGTATCGATTCCACAATTTGGATTTTGGATTTCCTTGACTATCCATTGCTCACTCTATTCAAACCAATAGTCAAAAGCCATTAATATTCCGAACAATTCAACTTTGGACTTTTTTACTTCCAATATTTCAGTATTTTTCCGGTTCATTATTATTTGGTGGTTCCTCTGCCTTTCTTCTTTTGTTCTGTGATTTGATAAAAGAAGAAACGTAAATATTTAAGTTTATCACCTTCCTCCTTATCTTCCTCCCTCTCAACTAAAACTTATATTCTTCAATTTAAGTTATAAACTTGAGCTCACCATTGGAAACCCTCAGCAACCCCTACTGCCAACCTCAGCCCATCAAAACTCGTCCCCTCTGACCTACGAAGGCCTCACCTTGCAACACCAGGCGACGCAGCTCATATCTCCCCATGTCGACCTCCCATGCCTATTTCCGAAACCACCCAGCAACTCGACAACCTTACATTCCTCTTTCTCTACCCGCCTCTCTTCCACTTCTTCCCTCCTCTCTCCCATCTTCTGCTCAGCCTTCTTCTCCTTCTCTCTGGGGTTTAATTTAAGAAGGTACTATAGTTGTATATTAGGATTAGTTTGCATTATATATATATATATATATATATATTAGTTTGTGTTAGATGTATGAAAGGTTAGCTTATATATTAGTATAGGTGAGTTATAAAATTTATGTTTTTAAATTTTTTTTCTTGCATAACATATTGCTATCACTTTTAGTTTATAAACTGTGTACTTTATGCGTGCCACATTCCTTAACTTATCACCAAGGGTTATGCGATTAAGACGTCTTTTTTGACAAGAATTATTCTGACTATATATACACGTGTTATATAATATAAGATTTAAATTTTATTAGTTCTGTTATATTTATGTGTATAGTTTATGGAAATGGGATTTATATGAACTGTGTTTTATGTAGGGCGTCTAGTTTATATATATATATATATATATATATATATATAATTTTTAAGTATTTATATTAGTATATATATACTAGTTTATACACACACACACATACACACCAGAGTTTGGTTTTGTATTGATATATATATATATATAGGTTATATGTAGAGTTATATGTAGTCTATGGTTATAGTATGTTTAACCATGAATATATAGTTGTAGTATATATATTTCTTTTGTTTATTTGTATGTTAATCTTTTGATTCTTATAATGTTTATATGTTTTATGTATGTGTTTATATATTTGTATGTATGTTGTTTATGACAATAGTTATATTTTTCAGTGTTCAGTTATGTTAGCTCTTATTTTTCATATTGGGTTTGCAGTATTGGTTTTAAGATATAGTATGTAAATATATATATATATTTTGATTTTAAGAATATATATGCTAGTTATATATATTTTACAGACAGTTTGTATATATGTTCCTATACGTTCGTTTATATATTGGTGTATATATATTGTTGATTCCAAAATATTTTACGTATGCAAGTTTATATATATATATATATAGATTTATATATATTAGTTTTATATATAAGTAATGATATGGCTGAGTATACATATAATTAATTATTTCAACATATATTATGTGTGTGTGTGTATATATATTTGACTTTAATATATGAGTTTAATTTAAACAATGATTTTATATTATTTTAATATTTTTCTTAAGTTAAAATATTGAATAAAAAAGAATATGTATATATTATAATAACAATGTATTTATATATTTTCAGTTTATATCAAAACTGATTGGATTGTTTCCATTAATTCTGATTTATTAGCTTGTTTGTCGAACTCGAGTCTATCGTGCTTTACTTCGAAATTCGTGCTTGGATCCGTGACTCATTCTATTGTATATTCTCTCTAGCCTTGAAAGGTGAGAAATCACTCATGATTAACGTCTTATATTTATTAAATCTGATTTCAATTGAAACGACAATTGAAATATGTTATTGTTAGTTATTTAAATTGCTATATATATATATGCTATTATCTGTATTTATTCACCTGTGAGATCTGACACCCTGATCTGTTATTTATATTCTATCTGTAATTGATGATATATACCTGTTATTGATACGTTATATTATCACCATCACTATTCTCACTCTGCAAGCTCCCTGTTAGTATAGAATTCCCTATGGGTTGAAATGATACATACCCGAATGATCTTGTAGAATAGGAGAAAACCGTTATGGGTTGAAAGATAAACCCAAGAGATTTTTCATCGACATTGAATTTAGGATTGCGGGTTGAAAAGATATATACCCGTAGATATTTAAACCACGGATTGAATGATAAATATCCGTATCACTTGACCATAGGATAGAAAATTATATACAGACACCGTTGGTCTATATATATTTATATATTTTGGAAATGATTTCCATGGTTTTGAAAAGAAAAATATAGTTTTAATAAATATTAATTTTAATTTTACTTATAATTTTACTATTTCAAAAATATATATATGAAATAAGCTTTAATATGAAATAAATTTAAATAATTAAGATTTGATTTAATAAAGTTTAATTTAAATAGTATATAATGTGTTTTAAGTATTATTTAAAATTATATTAAAAGTAGGTTTCATATAATTTTCATAAATTAAGGTTGGGAAGACAAATTTAAATTGATTTGAAACTTATTGGAATTGAGGTTTCAAAGATATGATTTTATAACTTGATTTTTATTTAAAATGATTATAAGAATAGTTCAAGTTAAATAAATTGAAGGGAATATTTAGTTTATTTAAATTGTAATGTAAGGTTTATTCAAATGATATTGGATTTAATTAAGTGATTATTTCAAAACTAAATAATAATGAAGTTGAATTTGAGATTTACGTGAATTTATCAAATTTAGTTTTCAAATTGTTTGAATATTTAAACTTTGAAATCTATTGAAATCGAAATTGTATTTTGCAGTTCAAATCTATTTTTGAAATCGATATAAAATGGGTTATTGAGATTTGAATTGAATTGAAATGGAAGAATTAAGATTTGATTCAAATGGTATTTTGGAATTTGAGTTGATTTGAATCAATTCGTGAACTTGAGGAAACTATTTTTTACCATCTTAAGTATTTAAATATATATTTAAATATTTTACTTTATAAATTATTTTAATATAAAAATATTTTAATATGAACTATTTTAATAAAACTATTTTAATATAAAACTATTTTTAATATACTAATTACTTTAATATAAGCTATTTAATTTAACTATTTTATATAAAAATTATTTTATTTTATTAACTATATTATTTATAACTTTTTTAATATATATATTATTAATATCTAAACTGTTTAAGAGGAAAGTGTTATGGATTTCAAAGTATTATCATTTCAAAAGTCATATTTTCAAAGTTGTAATTTCAAAGTGTTATAATTTCGAAAGAGTTATAATTTTGTAAAGTGTTATGATTTGGAAATGAATATTGTTTTAAGTGATAAATAATATCGTATTAATATGGTTTTGAAATGGATATGATATTTTAAAATGACCACGGTGTTATAATAACGATTGGTTGTTAAAGTGACCGAGATCGATTATTTTCATACTCTCTGCCAATACCGAAAACCACTTTAACAACTGTGTACGTGGTGGAGATTCCAGAATGAAGCAGGATGGTGGCGACGATCCTATATGAGGCATGACGTGACCCTGACTTCCGTGAGTCAGCTTAGATGTGACTAAAACAGGAGAATTTGGCGGGCCAAGTGAGGCCATTCCTTCGATCGGGCACATTCTATAGATACTATATTCTAACTTTGTGATTTATTTGGTGGCCACCCTTGATTTTGATTTGGAAGTGAATTCCAAGTTGAGCGGTAGTTGCGGCTATGCGTTACCACCATCCCGGAAGTGCAGTTGGTATATCTACCTTGGCATTGCCTAGTTGTGCTATGTTCATATGCCCTAGCGCACCTTCTACGAGTTTTTTTGTACCATACTTATGGAGTGCCCTCTGACGACGCCCATTATGGGGGAGATTACGGTAGTGTATAGACTATGGGAATATATATAAAAGGTGTTAAGGGAGATATGGGTAATGCCTTAATGCTATTTTAATAGTTTACTTTACTATAGACATATTATAATAGCATATTGTAATACATAGTGGATAGTTCCATGGATCCTTAGAGGATGGGTATCCCAAATGCCTTAACGCTATTTCAGTTGATATTTCACTTGAGTTGGATTTATTGATATAAGAATGTTAATCCTGACTCGAGTGTTTTGTGTTTTACTTTACGCTCGGGACAGACCGAGTGTCACAGCATTAGAGACTCGCCTTTAGAGTTGGAGCTACGCTTAGAGATCCATCTATCTATTCAGCATGCAGTTATTCAGTTGACTCCAGCGTTATATTCAGATCTTGTTATTTGATTACTGTGTTGAGACTTCTATGTATTCGAGACTTCTGTTGTATCTTGTTTAATTCTGTTATATATATATATATATATATATATATATATATATGTATGTATGTATGTATATGTATGTATGTATGTATATGTATGTATGTATGTATATGTATGTATGTATGTATGTATGTATGTATGTATGTATGTATGTATGTATGTATGTATGTATGTATGTATGTATGTATGTATGTATGTATGTATGTATGTATGTATGTATGTAGTAGCTTTACAAACTACAATTCATTTGTTTCTGCTGCTTATTATTATATTACTTTATGTCTGTAATTCTGTGATTATTTTATTTACTGTATATGCTGAATTTTGCCAAATATAAATTAACAACCGCACATTTTAAGCAATTCAAGTCCGACATGTATGGATGTAAATGGTTGAAAATATCGGGTCGTCACACTCGGTCATCGCCGGTACATACTAACTATCGCCCTCATTTAACCCTTTATTTAACCTAATCAGCATAAGTGTGCCCAGTCTCACCTACGCATGATATCATCACTCCTCGGCCTGAAATGGAATGCCACGGGTACAGGTCCTAAGAAACAAATCTTCTAGCTCTGTGCCCCTTGCCCAAATCCCCAGATTTGAGCCTCTATCTATCGGCCACTTATTTACCCTAATCAGCATAAGCGTGTCCCAGCCTCACCTACATGTGAAACCATCAGTCCTAGATCTGAAAAGGAAAGTTGCCGGTACGGGCCCTACTTCTAAATTTGCTCATTGACCTAATCCAAGATCTAAGTTTTAAAATAAGCCTCTTCTTTTATCTCTTCTTTTAGATTATAACATACGTGTTATAATGTTCTTGCAACTGTTACTCTTTTATTTTCTCTTTTAGTTATAACCGCTTGTTATAATTATTCTTGCAATATCTTGAATTTGCCTATTTCATTGCATCTCTATTTTTATTTCATTTTTTCTCATTTTACATCTGATTTCTGTAAATTTAGTGTTATTCTGTTTTAATCCATATTTGCAAATTCTTTTTTTTAATATTTTATTTGCATAAAAAAGGATTAAATCTCTAAAAAAAGAAATTAATGTTTATAGGCTAAATTCCAACTTAAAATGGATGTTAAGAACTGTAAATAACTGCAATTAACTATAAATAACTGAATAAAATAACTAAATAAAAATAGACTGAAAAGAACTTCTGAAATTTACTTAAAAACTAACTCTAAATAAACTTACATAAAACTGTCTCAAAATTGTAAAAAAAAAACTATAATTATTGAGAACCCTATTATTTTAAATTGCTTACAAATCTAAAATAAGTACAAAATACCAACCTATGATTCTTAGCATTATTCCTGGGCCTTCCTGGAATCGCTTCTAGGGCATAGAATATTTTTATTAAAAGATTCCCTTTCTAGAAAAAATTTCTATTTAGGGTTCAGCCTCAGGCAATGAACCAAATTTGAAGAAAATCTGAATGAGAAAAATAGCTAGGTCCGAGGTTCTATTTATAGTGTGGCTTAGGGATCTCAAGCTGTCGGATTTGAAGATTTAATCCGATGCAACCACATTATAAGCTAACTAGGAAATGTCAGATGCAGCTACGAACGCACAGGATTAACAAAAAAAATCAAATTTTAAGGTGTTCGGCTCGTACCTGGGCGTTTTTACATCCAGGAAGTTTTGCGAGTCCAACTATGATCTTTGGGGGTCAACCTTCCCATAGCATGGGTTGTTACATTTTAAGGTGTTCGGCTCGTACCTAAGGCTCTTATATTTTTTGGTTTCCGTTTTGTTTATTTAATTTTGATTTCTTGTTTCTCTCATAGCTTCTCCATACAGACTCAGATTTTGACAAGTTATATATGGAAATTTCGCAAAAAATTACCACGGACATAATGGTGCAACTTCCATGGCACGATCTTACATTTTGACAAACTTATTTTATTGTTTAATTAATTATTATTGTAAAAAATTTGGGTTGTTACATTCTCTCCTCCTTTAAGGATTTCGTCCCCGAAATCTCCAAAGATAGAAAAATGAAATAAATATTTTCATCCAAATTCCACAACCGCATATTCAACCATCTTCCATTGCATCCATTTCCCTTAAGCTTTCTAATGCAATTTATGATATATGCAATAGTGTAGTATCAATGTCCCTAACTAATGCAAACGATTAGGCGGTCTACTAATTCAGTCGATCTTCTTTTTATGCACTAATGTCCATGCCATGTATCCAAATGAATGCAAATTCCCTAACGACAACTGATAGTTCTATTTCCGTGTTACAATCATCATCCAAATGAAACAATCATATGATAATCACTCATTCATAGTAACCATGAAATAAAAATGCAAGTGCACACACATCCATATGCATATGCTTTAGTGACCTAGTTAGGCCGATCTTTAAAAGATAATAGTGAATAATTTGTGTATATGCATCCACTAGCAAACACTTGCAACCACTAGGGTCCATCATACATAACATATTCTAGTAACAGGTTTACATTCAGTCCTACCATCTATAGGTCAAATCTTAAGATCTACACTCCCAAAGGATACTAAAGGAAAAAACCTATTCAAAGTTATAGATGGAAATAGGAAAATCAAGATGTACCATCAAAAAGATGCGGATAAGAGGTACGTATTTTCTCCTCAGCCTCCCACGTAGCGTCCACAACACTATCTCCCCACTGCACCTTAACCAAAGGGAATTCCTTATTCCTAAGCTTCTTGATATCATGCCCAACGATCTTGGTAGGAATGCGACGAACCAATGCTTCCTTCTCCACTTCAACTTCCTTAAGTGGGATAGGTTCCACTACCTCTGCTGAATCATGTACGCACTTTTTCAAGTGTGAAACATGAAAAACATCATGAACCTCCACTAGCCTCTTCGGTATTTTTATTCGATATGTCATCTTCTCTACCCTTTCACAATAGGGAACGGTCCTACGAATCTGGAAGCAAGTTTCCCACTTGATCCAAACCTCACTACCTTTCTTAGCGGAGACACCTTAATGAAAACCAAATCTCCTACCTCAAACTCAATATCCCTTATCCACTTATCTACATAGGATTTTTGTCTTTCTTGAACCGTCTTCATTCTTCTTCTAATCAAATCAATCTTTTCTGAAGTCTCTCTAACCATGTTGGGACCAAGAAGAAATCTTTCTTTAGACTCCAACCAACACGAAGGCGACTTGCAAGGTCTTCGATAAAGGGATTCAAAAGGATACATCCTAATGCTAGCCTAAAAACTACTGTTATAAACGAATTCCACTAAAGGAAGGTGCTCCTCCTAAGTTCCTCCAAAATCAAGAATGCACATCCTCAACAAATCCTTAAGAACTCTATTGACCCTCTCCATTTGTCCATTCGTTTGAGGGTGATAGGCTATGCTCGATCTAAGTTGTGTCCCTAAATCCACTTGCAAGCTCCTTCAAAACTCACTAGTAAAGTTAGGGTCTTTGTCGCTCACTATGTTAGAGGGCTCCATGAAGTCGGACTATCTCACAAACGTATATGGTGACAAATAAGGTGTTGTTCTCTTACTCTTGACCGGAATGAAGTGGGCGCTCTTAGTCAAACGATCCACAATCACCTAAATACTGGTATTCCCCTTCTTAGATCGGGGTAAACCATCTATGAAGTCCGTCGAAAAACTATCCTACTCACATTCGGGTACATCCAATGGTTAAAGCAATCTGCCAGGCCTCTACTGCTCTGCCTTAACTCTTTGGCATACAGGACACTTAGCCACAAACTCTGTTACATCCTTCTTCATGCCACTCCAATAAAACACTCTCTTTATGTCCCTTTAGATCTTATCACTGCCCGGATGAATAGTCATCCGAGAATGACATGCCTCTGCTAGAACTGCTCTCATCAAATCACCAGTATGGAGGACACAAAGCCTTCCATCTCTCCTTAGCTACCCTTTTCTATCGATGGAATAATATTGGAGTTGTGTAGAGACCTCTCCTCTGTTAATCCTGTCCAGAATATCCACAAGCTCTAAATCCTCTTGCTGCCTTGAGCCAGTTTGATCTATGAGGTTAGGCTCAACCTCAAGCGCTGCCAATAATCCAGGAGTGATGTCCATAGAGGGTTTAAAATCAAAGGTGTAAATAAATTTTAGGCTTTTCCACTCCACGAACATTGGACTAAGAGTTTCTCTCTTCCTACTTAACTCATTCACAACCACATTCCCCTGGTCGGGGGTGTAAGCTATCTCAAAGTCATATAATGCCATAAACTCCATCCAGCGTTGCTGCTTCAAGTTTAAATCATTTTGTGAGATCATGTACTTCAATGATTTATGGTCAGTGAAAAGCTCGAACCTCTCTCCTAGCAGGTAATGTCTCCAAGACTTGAGCGCGAAAGCAATAGCAAGCAACTCCAAATCATGGGTAGGGTAGTTCTTCTCATGAGTTCTCAACTGTCTACTCCTATAGCATACTACCCTTCCTTCCTGCATCAATACTGCCCCAAGGCCAGTCCCACATACATCAGTGTATACTATAAAAGGCTTAGCTCCATCAGGTAAAAGTAACACTAGTGCACTAGTAAGTGCTCTCTTTAGCATCATGAAGGAATCCCCACAATCCACGTCCCACATGAGTACCACATTCTTCCTAGTGAGGCGAGTAAGCGGCGCTGAAATCTTAGCAAAACCTATGATAAGCTTCTTATAATAACTAGATAAACTTAGGAAGCTTCAAACTTCGGTAACGTTCTTGGGGGCTTTCCATTCCTATACAACTACTATCTTAGTGGGATCCATGGTTAAACCCTCTCTTGAGACTACATGCCCCAAGAAACGCACCTCCTCACGCCAAAGGTGACACTTCGAGAATTTTTCTTTCAACTAATGAACACGAAGTGTGCGAAGAACCTCCTCAAGTTGAATAGCATGTTCTTCCATACTCTTGGAAAACACCTAAATGTCGTCCACAAACACTACAACAAACTTATTTAGGATGTTTCGGAAAAAACGGCTCATAAATCTACAAAATAGGATAGGGCATTGGTCAGCCCAAATGGCATAACCAACCACTCAAAGAATCCATCAGGTGTCCCAAATGTTGTCTTATCGATGCTATCGTCAGTGACGCTAAGCTGATGAAATCCTTCTGCTAAGTAAACCTGAGAAAATACTGACGAGCCAACCAACTGATCTAAAAGATCGTCTATCCTAGAAAGTGGGTGACAGTTCTTCTTTGTGAGCATATTAAACTCTCTATAGTCTATGTAAAGTCGAAGGGAACCATCCGTCTTTGTAGCGAAGAGGACTGGTGCCCCCCCCACTCAGATTTGTTACGTCCGATGAAGCCTTTCTCTAGTAGCTCACCGATCTGCTTACTTAACTCCTCCTCTCCCTAGGAGTCATATGTCTCACGGGAAATGCCACTAGCCTAGCGTTGTCATTCAGATGGATCCTAAAGTCGATCTCTCTCTTAGGGGGTAGCCCTCTAACCTCCTCAAAAACGTCTAGGAAATCTCTAACAACTGGAACTAAATCTAACTCTCCAAGTAATGAATCAAGGGAATAAAGGAAGCTCAACATGACTGACCCCTGTAGGTCGCAAGAAACCTCGAGAGTCCTTCCGTTACATGCTAGCATAACGACTCTCCTCTCGCAGTCCAATATCGCACCATAAGTAGATAACCCATCCATCCCCAAAATCATCCCATATCCTAAAAATCCCAGTACATAGGCGTCACAATCAAACTCTATGCCTAGTATAAAAAAATTCAAACCCCTACAAATCAAGGATAAATGTGTCGATCCTCCTATGGGGTTTGAAACAACTATAACGTCTACGACTAGAGAAATATCTAAGCACAAAAAATCAACGAAGAAATAGAAATGAAAGAATACGATGCTTCGGAGTCAAAGAGTTTGAATAGGAAAATCTAAAATAGAAATCAAACCTTCTACATATACTTTCCTACCTCGATCTGGTCCACTACTAGAAAATGTTGCATCCAAAGCCTATACTTGCACCGTAGGTGTGCCTACTCTCTGCCCCGTCTTCTGAGGATAAGCTCTACTAAGGCGTCTAGGCTGCCCAATGCTGTAACATCTCCCCTTCATCATGTCCTTCTTACAGTCCTTTGCGTAATGTCCTTCTTACTGATTTATATACTCTTTCACTGAAAGACTCCCCTATTTTAAACTAATGAACTTCTCCAATTGCATGCTTTCCTCAGCTTGCGACAAGAACAATCTCTCAAACCTTTCCCAAAATCCAAACCAAACAATGTCTCTACCCTCCATTTCTACAATCTCTCACTAGTAAGAAGCCTCTCCCTTCAGCTGCCAAGATTCAAGCTGAACTCTCTGCTGGTTCTCAAATCCTAACAGCCCAAATATCCGCTCTGTATTCCTCAACCAAGCTCGTGCCTCTACGAAAGCCTCCGTGCCAGAAAACATCTTGCCTCCTAAACTAGCGAAGTCCTTGCATAGCTTAGAAAAATTGGCTGCTGCAAGTAGATTACCAGGTCCTCCGCCCACCAGTGCTACGTCGGGCGCTTACCTTGCACCTCTGGTGCCGTAGTTTGGAGGTATCTATGGAACCAGCCAGGGACTTGGACACCCTCTGGAAGATTTGAGGTGTCTGCCATATAATGCAAAGAAAAGAAAATTTAGGCTCGAAAAAATGAAAAGAAGGTTGAATTGGACTTTGAGGGGATTTTTATAAAAACTCTTTTATACTTGAAAACTGTTTCTATATAAGAGTTTCTTTCTGAAAAATAATTTTAGTTTGAAGATATGTTACCTCTTAAAAATACTTTTAAAACAAGTTTTTAGGAATCCTATAACCTTAGGCTCTGATACCAAATGAAACATCTCGCACCCCTTAGTATTCTCAAAAGAGCGCACCAAAAAAATGTGGTGTGTTATAGGTATAGCTAAAGCATCATAGAGGCTAAGAGTCGCAAGACAAATAAGTAAAAAAAAAAAAGAGGAAACATTTAAATAATAACTTATCCTTCAAAATTAAACTTCATCTCAAAATAAGTCACAAAAACATAACATATCTCAAAAACTCAAAATGCCTCATGTCTCATGAAAATACATCTCAGTCTCATAAAATCAGTATAAGGATAACAATAATAATAATCTCTCTCACGGATGCCAATCCATCATAAGCCAAATGAAAATGATGAAAAGCAGTGGAATAAATCTGAAATGAGAAACATAAAAATGAATCTCCAAGTAACCTGAATCAACTATCCTCAACTCTTTTGGCCTATAGGGGAAAAAAGGGAAAATAGAGGAGTGGGTCAAACAATATGTATGGTGAGTGAATGTAATTACTAGCATTCTAAGCAAGATAAAGATAATATACTAAGCAATAGTTATAGCTTGAAAAAAATACAGAAAAGATAACACTCGGATAAAATACTGTTTTTGATTCTGTTAGACTATTTCCTTTGATTGTTTGATTGCACTTGTCTTAAACTACTGTGATTTGGCTGAAATCCTAATCCTATCCATTGATTGGCCTTTTCTATCTCTGTTGTGCCACTGTGAACCAATCATGTTAGTCACAGCAAAAGACACCTCTCTAGTGCTTAGGACGCGGTGAATTATTTACCCTAATCGATGTCGTGCGCTCGTTCATCGCCGGTACTTACTAACTGTCGCCCCCTATTTAACCCTTTATTTACCCTAATCAGCATAAACGTGCCTAGCCTCAAATACTTTGTGGGACCATCAGTCCTCGATCTGAAAGGGAATGCTATCGTTACTGGCCCTAACAAATAAATCTTCTAGCTATGCGCCCTTTGCCCAAATCCCTAGATTTGAGCCTCTATCTATTGGCCTCTTATTTACCCTAATCGACATAAGTGTATCCTTTGTACTCAAGATCAAGAAATTTATTATGTAAACTCTATCAAATCATACTCAAATACTCTTGGGTGTGCTTGGTGTCCTTGAAATCCAAGTAGGTGTGCTTGTGTCCCCTTTTAATCAAGTGGGTGCGCTTGGTGTCCCGTTTGAATCCAAGTGGGTATGCTGGTGTCCCGTCCGAATCCAGCGAGTGTACCTAAAGCATGGAAAATTCGAGGGTGTGCCCCGGAGCCTTGAAATTGTGATTGTATAAACATTGACATTTGAAAATGAGTTTGCATAAGAAATTGTATGAGACTAGATGTAGGCTAAGCTCGAACTAGTAAAAGAATTCATTATATGATCTCTCCAGTTATTTACTTTTTAACTTTTATTGCATTTATATCTATCTATGTTTGTATCTGTGATTGTCAATTTCATTGTTTAAATTATAATCTTAAAAGAATTCAAAAGGATTCATAAAAGTTAGTAAATACTATTCATCCCCCCTCTAGTGTTAAATTAGCCTTAAAATCATTTCTTTTGCAAACTAACATTTGGTATCAGAGCATTGGTTTTCAAAGTATTTATAATTTTGATATTGAAAAGTTTAAATAGCTAACAACACTATTAGTCTACTAGCTAGTAACATCTTTGTCGAAGGACAATACACTACTAGATCCCTACTTTTTAATGGCAATAACCACACCTGTTGGTCATGTAATGATAGAGTTAGGGGAATGCCCTAGGGGCAACTATGTAATTGTTACACATATCTAACTCGTTGACCAATCTTGTTCGAAATAAAAGGTGTTTTCTTTCCATTATATACTTAATATAATGTGTTATATTAATTAATTAATTCAATTAAAAGTATATTCAATAGAAAATCCATAAATTGTATATTTTTTGATAGTAGTTACAAAGTGTTGTAACTGTGAGTAATTTATCACAATGAAAACAAATATACCATTTCAAATGTTCCTAGTCAAGATGCATCAAAATTAGATATCTATGTATTCGTTGAGACTAGAGTACGCAACGCTCTCCAAATGTTGAATAGTGTATTACTAATGATTGTTGGGGGCACCTAAAGATTACGTGCTAATAGTTATCAGATAACTATGGAATGACTCTTTCGATGGTTTTTCGTTGGTTAGTATAACTAAGGTCAAACAAAAAATATCGATGTAAATAATTTACACCGTTCTTTTGAATTGAAAATACTGTAAATCTTCAATATGAAAACTCTACTTTGATTACAGTCAAATCATGGCAAAGCATCCATTGAGTGAGTGTAGTCGGGTTGAGTGGAAGTCTTGGAAGTGAAGCACTATTCAAGAAAGGATTCGTCTTCTCTATTATATGGGGTTAATATCACAGTCAACTCAAGTCAACCCAAAGTCAAAATCTCTTGCTAAAGTAGTTCGATTGATAATAATTGTTACCATTAAACCAAGGGCATTTTTGTTCGGACTATAGAGTTGAATGTGGATGATGTGGGAATTTTGACCATTACCAAATTTAATAAGTCCAAAGTGATATAGTTTTGACGTAGAGAATCGACATAAATAATTGTCACAACTTGGTAATGCTTATTAAATTAAAATGATATTTTTCCAAAGATGAGTAAGCGATAAATTATCCATGTTATTATACCACCTGCTAAGTGAAGTGTGAATGTTAATGTTCGAATAGTTCGACATTAATCACTGACCGAGTTCACACCCAAGAGTCACACATCTCTTTAAACCAAACGATTTGATTAGTTTATAATTGTTATAAATTAATTAAATAAATTAATATTTATGAAATAGTAACAATGAATTCGAATGTAATTTGAGAAATAAAATTGTTGCATATATTTATTAAAGTAATGAATATATTAATCGATATGAGATATCGATAACAAAACATGTTAACTGCGATTGAACATATTTAATCTGGGTTAAATGGGCTCACAAACCATGAGATTTGGAGAGGATAGGAATTGGTTTGAGAGAGATTGGAGGTGGCAACGACATAAGATTAGGGTTTAGAGATGTGTGGCTAAGATCTAGTAAGAAATTTAAATAGTTTACTCTCTTATCCTACGCATATAAATACTAATCTCAAAACCCTAACCTAAGGCTAATTTCATTTTCGAGCCGCCGCTTATTCTTCTTCCTCATTTTCATGGTAGCAACTATCCTCTAAATCAATCCTAAAAAATTCTTCAATCCAATTCAAATTAAAAATACTATTTTGTAGTAGAAGGTCTTCAACCCTGATTTAGCAACCTGATGGATTGAGAATTTTTCTAAGAGAAATAGTTGTTCAACGTGGACTCAAAGAGTTCATTAGGAGGCGAATTTCTTTTTGATAAGGTTTATAATATAAAATTTGATTTGCATCCAAATCATCTATTTGTATTTAGATCTGTTTACTATTTAAATTAGGTGAGGTTTTTATGGGTATATGTATTTGTTACAATTGGATTGGTATGTGCTTTTTGTAATATTTTATTATTGATTTATTGTTAAACTAAATTTCTGGAAAAAAAAGAAATTTTTAATTTGGATTTATATTAATATGTATATAGATTTAAACTAAATGTATAGAGATATGCAAATTTCCAATGAGTATAAGTGTATATATAAATATATATCATATATATTTGATCTTAAATTTTCTTATGATTACCTATTATGAGCCATAAAATATAAAAATATTTTATCGAAAATGCATATACATATTTTATTATTAATTAATGATTTTGTGTGTTGTTTATTACGTATAAATTAATTGATGGTTCAAAATTTTTGTATGTATTTTTTTAAAATTTGCTCGCCATACTAGAAGCTTATTACAAAATGTTCATATTTTTAAAACTTAATTTAATATTTTATAAAATTAATTTACTTTTGGCCTACAACCAATTATTTAATTAAAAATATAATTTCAATTGAAAAAATTCTTGAAATTTTTCTTAAGCCTAAAATTTATCTCGAGTGCCTTTAGAAAAGTTTCAGATTTTTATAACTTAATTTATTAATTTTATTATTAATTTATTTTTCGACCTGCAATTAATTATTTAATCAAAAATATCATTTTAATTGTGAATTCCAAAAAAATTCCTAAGCCTAAAATATGTCTTAAGTGCCTTTAGAAAAAGTTTTAGAATATTTCAATTTAATTTCGACGTGTTATCAATTATTTAATGATAAATATTATTTAATTGAGAAAATTCCATAAATTATTTTTGAGCCCAAAATGTGTTTCAAGATTTTTTAAAATTATAAAACTTGTAATTTTATATATAATTATTTTACGTTAATTTATTATGGCAATAACTGTTTTATTCAATAATATGTGTGTGTGTGTATTCTGTGTACATATACATACATACATACATATATATATATATATATTCATTTACATACGCTAATAAAAAAAATTAGCATACAGTACACACAGAATGAGCTAATGTGTCTGTTGCAATGCAAATCCTAGCATCTATATACGTGCATATTATACCATTCTCGTATTATCATGTTACACATGCGCACGCGCATACAAACGTACACACACGAAGATACATATAGATATATATACATACATACATATATATACATATATGGACATACACATACATATATGTATATATGTATGTGTTTGATACATACATATATATATATATATAAATTAAATCTAATCAATCAATTCAAATCAAAGAGAGAAATGAAAAGATCTTCTCTCCATTTAATGCAATTAATGCTCTTAGTTAATTACTTGTTTTAGAAAAATAAATGAAAGATTTCCTTCTCTATATATACATTAAATCTTATTAATGCTCTCAATTAATTACTTGTTTTAGGGAAAAAAATGAAAGGTTTCCTTCTCTATATATATTGTTAATAAATGTTAGATGTATTTGATACACTATACATTTAAAATTAAATTAAATTAAACTTCCCTTTAACTAATTGAAATAAAATAAATGATTTTATTTAAAAACAAATTTAGAAATGTTCTAATTAAATTAGGCTTCATAGGCTCAACTATGACCCAGTAGGGTAATTTTTTGAAATTCATCAATTTCTCCCGTTGCGGGCTGACCTAGTCCCTTCAATGGTATCGGTGCCCAATAGCCTATGCGGTCTAAATCAGTCATGATAGGGCTAACTAATTAAACTTGTCCACTAAGTACGGTGTCTAGAAATGTAATGTTTAGGATTAGAATTAGGTAATCAAGTACCATGTCCTACCTGGTTACCAACCTGACCTAAAAGGTGAAGTGAGCCCAAAGGTTACCCCTAATAGAAAAGCTCCAATTTAAATTGGGCCTTGGGCTAATTTTCAACATAATTTTAAAAATTAAGATAAGATTTTAAATTCAAAAGTTAAATTTAAAGTAAAAACATGTTTATTATGGAAGGTTATAATAACATAAATTTTCAAACTGTTTGAAATTATTTAAATATTAATTTCAAAATTTGAAATTTATTAATAAAATTAATTAATTAATTAAATAAGTTAATTATTTTATACTTATATGCATTCATTATAGATGTTGATATATGTCATGTTATTTTAAAAATGTTTGAGATAACGTAAGTATACATGTATGTATGTAAGATAAATTTTGAAATTGATATAATTTAATTATAATTGTTTACTTGAAAAAATTAGGTAAAGGTTAATTAATTAAATAGTATGCAGATGTATATGATATATGTGTTATACTACAAATGTTATAGTATAGAATAAATATTAAATATAAATGTTATATTGATATAAAATTAGTCAAAATGTTAATTAATTAATATTAATTAAATAAGATCTAATTAATATAATATTATACATAAGACTATTATATAAGTAATACAAAATATAAATTTTATATAATAATAAGACTTATGTAATATGAATGTATAAACTAAATGTGGAACATTAAAGAAACCTTAAATAGAATTAAGGAACAAATACATACGTATTGTACATATACTATGATTTCAGATTTGCTTGACATTTGATTCACGAGGGTATTTCATAAGTAATATTTTATTCCATGAGTCGATATCACTCAATATAATATATTGAATATTATGAATCTTTAATATTATGTTGTCCTCTACCGTATAAATAATAATAAGTTACTTATATACTCCTTAGTTGTTGAGCAAACTCAAGTTAGGCATATTTATGTGTAGTATTATTGATATATTGAATAAACAAGGCAAGATAACTATATGTATTTGTTGACCAAACTCAAAGTACATATACTATATTTAGGCCTTCACGATATGGCAAACACAAGAGGATAATCTCTTCCAGTTTATTGAGCAAACTCAAGGTCAAAATGAGATTAGGACAATGAATCATGGGTTAGGGATTGTATGTGATGCAACCGATAAGGAGTTATCTATTGTTTATGGAGCTATGACTTGTTAAGCAAACTCAAGGTCAGAATTCCAAGATGGACGTGTCCTAACACTCACCAGTGAAGTCGAAAGACCTCAATTTTACACTTAGGATTTGATGAAACATAAAAGACTAGTGGGAGCCTTATTAGAAAAATGAAATGATAACATTTAACCTTTCTAATGTTGTAAGAACATATGTTATATAATGTTATAATAATCTACATTGATAAATTTGTGCATTTAATAAGATAGATAAAATGTTTATAATTTAATAATACAAATGAATTAAAGATTAATAAATAGAAATATAACATAAACCCACCAATAAAAGGTTATTGCATGTTAACGTTTTAACACTCATGCAAGTGCCAGATATTACAACTACTAAATACATTTGTATTTTGGTCACTTATGCATTTATTTGGTCCAGACCATGTATTGCATTCTAAGAGTTTCGAACCCTAAATCAATACAAGACTATGGATATTTGATCCATGTACATTCACATTTAAATGTCATATGGTGAATGGTCAAAGTTTGTAATGTACAATATTTTGATGAAATTAGTTCATCTGAAAAACCAAATAAACCTTACTGCAAGATAAAGTATTTAGTTTTATTGGTTACAAAAAGAACCTAATATGTTAACCGTAACACTAGACCAAAACTACACGATAAATCTAAGAACTTGATCATTGAAATGTTAGTTCGCTCAATTTAAGCAAAGGGCAACGAATTTGACGTCCTTAAATGTTAAGGATGATTGAGTGTGCCTTTGTAAAGTGTTCGTTATGATATTATGCTAAGAGAATTATTTTGAATGATTCGACCATTTAGAAAGAATAATGAAGTACAAGAGTAATATGATTTAAAGTACAGTTGGAATGAAGAGAGTAAATAGTCACTTCTGCTTCATAAAGAAACATCAGAAACGAGAATTGTAATAATAGTGATTGATACTTAACATTGGAATAAGAACCATGATTTCTATTCTGAAGTGTATTTTAGTATAGAAAAATGTTTTCTATAAGATTTGTTTCTATGGGTTCGAGTTAGTTGATCAAAGAACTCCTCACTGTAAACTAGTTGCGGTATGTGAAATAAATCTATATTAAGTGAATGACGGACCTCCAAATTTAGTATGCTATTATAGTAATGGCGAAAATAGGGAGTATACCATATAACACTTATTAATTGCATCATATTATGAAAATTGTTTTCTGTAAAACGTACCGAACATTATTTGTGAAATAATGACTATTTTTGTATCGACTGAAAAATAGACATCGCTATATTCGAATATGATATTATGAATATTTGTTATGAAACAAAGCAATAATATGGTAGTTTCTTCATGATAAAAGTGATGCAATGAAAAATACAGAAGTATCTAATATTATTTTCAGTTATTTTGGAATTATAGACTAAGCCATAGTTTTGCGAGATAATTTTATTATATGATTATGAATCATATGATACTGGTTAATTATATCTCAAACAATTAAGAGCTATGCACCCATTCAGTGGGAGCATCATAAGAGTTGATGAACTCTTCGGATTGGCACATATAGATGTATGCAATTTATAGGTTTATTGATACCAAAACAGTTCCATTTACTTTTTTATATTCACCAATGAATTATTACCAAAAAAGATATGTTTATTTGCTACACATGTAGTATGTCTACGGTAAACTCATAGAGTATAAAATGGAAGTAAATAAAATAACAAACGATATAAATGGTTCGATTTGATCGAACGAGTAAGTATATTGCAAAAGATTCTGAACGTACCTAAAAATGAATAAAGATTCGATCTTAAAAGTCACTCCTCCATGTTATACATAGTGATGCACCAATAAGGAGTAATCAAACTTTGTTGGACAAAGTACAACTAATTATGAGTGAAGTTGAGTTAATTTCTTTCTATAAAGTTATGTACTTAAGAGTAGTATACAAGGTTAATATTATTTCATCTAAATAATAGTTTACAAAACATACAAGATAAGGGTTTATAAGAAACCCCAACATATCCTAGGTCAAGGAGTTGGCAGGTTGTGCGAGTCAAAAATCTGCACATAATAATTGTTTGTGAGGGATCTTTTATGAATCTTCCCAAAAAGAGTTGGGAAAAGTCTGTCATTAAATGACATATTTATGTTTTGAACATGAGTTTTGTAAATTAAAAATGAAATCAGTTTTATATAAAAGGAAATTCATAAAGTTTTTATGAATACTTGTTCTATTACAATGTGAAACAATTATTGTTTTAAGAAATACCAACTTCATTGTGAAGGAATTTCTTTGAGAAATTATTGGTAGTGAAGTGGAATTGGATATGATCCAAAGATAAAAATCTCAAGTAAACACCAAAAGGAAAATCTCATATAACGCTAGTGTAGGCAATCCAAAATATCAAAAATAGAACTCCCAAGAGTTCAAATTCCCGAAAGGACCAATTCCGAGAAAGGGCGATACACTAGGGAATCACAAACATTAATGAAATCATCACAAAGATATAGCACATGCTTGTGTCCGTAGCTCGTCAAGTACTACTCTCTTGAAATAAGGCGCAACGTCTCTTAGATAAGCATCCTGAAGGACAATAAATACGTCTCTTAGACAAACATCTTGAAGGACAACATCCCGAAGGACAAATACGTCGCAATGGACAAATACGTCTCTTAGACAAATATCCCAAAGGACAAATGACTCTAAGGTCCAGTACTGGAAAATACGCCTCTTAGACAAATGTGTCACAAACTTTTGGATAGGAACTCGAACAATGTTAACCTGTGTCCTATGCCACACGTTCGCACTAAACGGTTTACTAACCACTAGTAAATTTCACACTCACAGCAGTAAAAAGTTTACCTCATCACATCGGTATACTTGGCCCGCATGTCAAAACGATCAAACGAACAAGTCGGGAAATAACTGATAAGATAAAACGCACGAGTTCCATACAACTTGTTTTACTAAACCCTTTAATTATCCTTCTCATTCGCAAAATGTGAAAAAATGTGTAATTCATATATAAAATAATTTACTTTGGAAAACAAGCTTTGAAAATCAATTCTCGAAATCATTTTGAAAACCCTATTAGAAAATCACCTTTATTATAGAGAATTAATAGATTTAAACTTGAAAATATTTTAAAATATTATATAGTAATTATTTTTAAATGCCCATAAATTTTAAAAATTATTTCAAAATCGTTTGGAAAAATCCGTGCTCGAAATCAAAGAAATTATTCAAAACCATCATTCAAATTCAATTCAAATTTGAATTTCAAATTCATCAAAACTGGGCTAGACTATTGATAGACACATAGCCCTCAAAACAATTTAAAAATATCACAAAAACATGAAGTAAAAGTCAAAAGTTGGACCAAAAAAACATAAAAGTGCATAGACAAAATAATACCCAGGTCTAAAATCATCTCTTGGTTCAAATTTCAGACATGAAACAGGTAGTTAAACGACCTCTGATTGAATTAAAAATTGGTATGCTAATAGTAGAAAACTTCTACTTTCAAACAAAAAAGAATCGACGAATTCCGACTGGAAAAGAGAAAGTTACGCTATCTCAAACATGGACTCAAGCCATGTTTGCAAATGTTCAAAAACAAAAATATGCCCAGGCCTGAAAACCATCTTGGGTGCAACTTACATGCTTGAAACAGAGGAACAAACAACCTCATATTAAGCTAAAAATTGATGTGCACATATTAGACAACTTCATCTTTCAAAAAAAAGAATCGTTGAATTCCGATTGAAAATGAAAATGTTACACTGTCTCAAACATGGAATCATGTCATGTTTGCAATAGTTCAAAAAACCATAAATGTACAGGCCTGAAAAGCATCTCGGGTTCAACTTTCAGGTATGAAACGGAGGATCAAATCACCTCGAATTGAGTTGAAAATTTGTATGCATATAGTAGAAATCTTCATGTTTCAAACAAAAAAGAGCCAATGAACTCCGACTAGAGATGAAAAAGTTACACTGTCTCAAACATGGACTCAGGCCATGTTTACAACTGTTCAGAAAACCAAAAATGCACAGGCCTGAAAACTATCTCGGGTTCAACTTCAAGGCATTAAACAGAGGAACAAATGACCTTGGATTGAGATGAAAACTGGTACGCATATAGTAGAAAACTTTATCTTTCAAAAAAAAGAGTCGATGAATTTTAGTTAGAAATGAAAGAGTTATGCTATCTCAAATATGGACACGGGACATGTTTGCAACAACTCAGAAAACAATTTCTACAGGCAAAAATCTGTGTTTGAGTTGATTTTCTACCACTGTTTTAAACATCCAAATGACAGTATTTTTCATCCAAAATTTTCAAAAATGAAGTTCAACATGCAAGCTACTAAATGTAAAAAATCCAGCAGCATTTCATTGCTAGAATCAAAAGATATAAGCTTGCAAAGAAGCAACCCAAACTAGATTAACAGAAAAGAAAACTATCAACCAAAAAACGATTACAAAATCTGAGATTTTGATTTTTGAAGCTTTGCTTCAGCTAGAAATTGTGAGTTTATCACTCATCTTGCAATTTTGAAGCGAAATCTGAAATAACTTAAAGGAAGTTGCTTGCTTTTGGCAAGGGAAAGCTTCAATAACCTGTAAAATCTCAAAATAGAAATATGCAAGAAGAAAGAACATTACAGACAATCTAATTCACAAAATTGAATTTTGATGAAATGATTTTGTTTTGGAATAGATTACCTATAGAAATAAACTTTATATTGATAGAAAACAGTATAAAAAATGATTTAATTTGGAGATTGAAGCTTGGATTTTTCAAAGAGGAATGGTTTCTTCTTTTGGTTTTCTGGTTTTTACTGTAGAAGAACGTGCAGCGGAGGAGAATAGAAACACTTTCTCATTCCTGGGTTGTTTCGTTAAGTGGGCTTGGACCCAAAACCAAATAATTAGCCTAAGTAAAATAAATTAGCTCTAAAACACATATACACTATGTTAATAAATTAAAACATCATGTTTTTAGAAAGGTTCGATACAACACATTAACACAAATATATTTACATGTTTAATAAAACATTTTACAACTAATAAAAAGATAATGTTGTTATAGCTTTTTATGTAGTCATTTTTGGTTGCTACTCGGATATGTATATTCTTTTGACTCGCTTGTATATTATGGTTGCTATACCACTTGACATGTATCATTTTGTGTACTCTATGATGTATCTGTATATGTATATGTATATGTATATGTATATGTATATATATAATCTTCTGTTCTGTGTTGTGTTTTGCATTCAAGTTATTGTATTTTATTCCGATAGATCTTATAGCCACCTATGCCTTTGTATCAAGTATTTATTGGATATATCGATCCACTTGAAAAAAATGGCATTTGTCGAAGTATTCAATAGATATTTAAGATAAGGTTATAGATGGTCGCTCCTATCCATCTCTATTCTTTGCCTTAGCAGACAATATTACCCAGTAACACTTTTTGTTAATGTGGGTATCAGGGTGAGGCGTCACAGCTTGGTCTAATAGGAGTGCTTCTCATTTGGCAAAGTTATATACCAAGGAAATCGTGAGACTTCACGGTGTTCCTAGTTCGATTGTTTGTGACCATGACATGCTATTCACGAGTCATTTTTGGCAGAGTCTTCAGCAAGCTTTGGGAACAAAGCTTAATTTCAACACAGCATATCATCCGCAGTTTGATGGACAGACTGAATGGGTAAATCGTAGTCTCGATGATCTTCTTCGTGCTTGCATTCTAGATTTCGATGCTTGTTGGGAGAATCACCTACCTCTTGTGGAATTCTCCTATAATAATAGTTTTCAATCCAGTATCGGCATGGCCTTCTGTAAAAGGCTTCGAAAGGAGCCATACATGGGATGAAATGAAATTAAAATAAATTAATGAATAAACTGATTACGTGGGATGAAATGAAATTAACCTAACTTAATGTATACATCGCATTAGAATGTCTAATAAGTATTCTCTCATAATGGGGAGAAACTATGAGTTTCTTATCGATGTTAAGAATAGTTAATCACCAGTTGTCAATTAAGCCATTAGGACTATTGACTCCATAATATGGTATGATGTGAAAATTCAAAGGGATTCCAAGTACTTTACTAGTATATATTTTGGTTGTCATTTTCAAAGGGATGTGATCCATCAGCCATGATTGTGTCTTTAAGAGACTAATGCAGTTGGAATTTGATGAGCAGTGTTGATAAAAATAACCTCGTAAATTTCAATTGTTGAAATTAACGTAATAGATTCATTATTCAACGTACTCAAGATCATTCGGATTTACTCACAAAATTATCACCAAGTATGACTTTAGGTTTTGATATATGTGTGTTGAAATAGAAAGTTCAAAATATAGATTTAAACCAGACTGTTTTCACATAACAACCAAAGTGTCTTGAAGTCAGTGGGAGCAATATTGAGTTTGTCGGATTTTGGATATGGTTGAAGGAATGATAGAAAGTATCATTTTATAAGCGTCAAAATTGTACAAACATTTTGATGAAAATATTAAATGGTTTGATTGTCAATCAAAATTTAAAGGAAGCGTGTGCTCAAAAGTAAGAAAGTCAAAAGGTACGTTGATATTTCTAAACTATAAGTAAGCAATACATTGTTAATTTTTGATGCACTTGTATTAAAATCAACCATAGTTGTTTTAATACTCAAATTTGGATTGTAAATGATGTCTTTTATAGTGAATATAAAAGATATTGGGAATGCCCCAAATCGATAAGCAAAGACAGCTTATTAAATTGTATAATACGGAATATGTGAGATGAGTTCCTCATGCATTAGCAATAGAAATTATCATACATGTTATGTTGTCTACGATATCGTTATTTGGTTATATACTTGATGCATAAAGCAAAAAAAATCTAAATTGATATCACTAAATGGTTATTTGAAGTTTTCGCGTGTATTTATGAAATACTAGAGAATCGTTTACAGAAACAATGAATTCTTTATGAAAGAGTATTCAGACTCAAACTTCATAAATGATATTGAGTATAATATGTTAACAATTTCAAGTTAATAACCTTTAAGTTGGAAATGTTCCAAATATAAGAGATTAATTCATTGACTTGAATAGTGCCACTATAAAAATATGTGTGTCTATATATATATATATATATATATATATATAATAAATGCACAAATTTGTAATTGAGCCAAGGGTGATTCCAAGTTAAAAATCCCACAACATTTTCATATGATGACAATGTCACTATATGGTTTATGTCAAAACTAATTGCTTACTGGAAGTCGAAAGACATACTCCAAGTTGTTCCATATAATGTAGTTTATCAAGGTTGGAGAGAGTTAATCGACAAAGTAAACGATTAAAACGTAATAGTAGACATATTCGCTAAGGGACTGACCCAATTTTTTTAAGAAAACCGATTGGATAAATTGGAATGAGATCCATAATTGACTCCTAGTGCAAGTGGAAGATTGATAGAGTCAGGGGTACGCCCTAGGGGCAATCGTGTAATTTGTTACATATATCTAACTCGTTGACCAATCTTGTTCAAAATAAATGGTATTTTCTTTCTATTATATACTTGACATAGTGTGTTCGATTAATTAATTAATTCAACTAAAAGTATGTCTAATAGAAATCTATAAATTGTATATTTTGTGACAGTAGTTACAAAGTGTTGTAGCCATGAGTAATTTATCATAACGAACACAAATGTGCCATTATAAATGTTTCTAGTCAAGATGCATCGAGAATGAACATCGATGCATCTGTTAAGACTAGACTATGTAATGCTCTCTAAAAATTGAGCACTATATTTCATGACTATTGGGGGAACCTAGGGATTACGTGCTAGTAGCTATTAGATAACTATGGAATGAATCATTCAATAGTTTTCTATTGGTTAATATAACTAAGGTCAAACAGAAAATATCGATGTGCATAATTTACACATTTCTTCTCGACTTGAGAATACTGTGAATCTTCAATATGAAATTTACACTTTGATTACAGTCAATTCATGGCAAAGCGTCATCGAGTAACTATAGTTGGATTCAATGGAAGTATTGAAAGTGAATCACTATTCAAGAGAGGATTCGCCTCCTAAGTTATATGGGGTTAGTATCACGGTCAACTCAAGTCAACCCAAAGTTAAAATCTCTGGCCAAAGTAGTTCGGTTGATAATAATTGTTATTGTTGAATCAAGGACTTTTTGTTTGGACTATAAAGTTAAATGTGGATGATGTTGGAATTTCAACGATTACCAAATTCTGGTCCATAGTGATATAGTTTTGATGAAGAGAATCGGTGTAAACGATTATCACAACTTGGTAACTCTTATTAAATTAAAATGATATTTTTCTAAAAACGAGTAAGCAATAAATTTGGCAATATTATCACACCACTAGCTAAGTGAAGTGTGAACATTAATGTTTAAATAACTTGACGTTAATCGCTGACCGAATTTACACCCAAGAGTCACAGAACCTAAATGATGAATTACCTTTAGACCACACGATTTAATAAGTATATAATTGTTATAAATTAATTAATATTTGTGAAATATTAGTTATGACATTTGAGTTTTTTTTGAGAAATAAAATTGTTGCATGTATTTATAAAAGTTATGAATATATTAACTGATATGAGATCTCGATAACAAAATAGGTTAAATTTGATTGTACATATTTAATTTGGGTTAAATGGGCTCAAGACCCCTGAGATTTGGGAGGATAGGCGTTGGTTTGAGAGAGGTTGGAGGCGGATACAACATAGGATTAGGGTTTGGAGATGCATGGTTAAGTTCTAGTGAGAAGCTTACATAGTTTGCTCGCATATACTACGCATGTAAATACTAATCTCAAAATCCTAATCTAAGGCTAGTTTCATTTTTGAGCCCCCACTTTCTTCTTCTTCTTCCTCATTTTAATGGCAGCAACTATCCTCTAAAATATCCCAAAAAAATTCTCAAATCCAATTCAAATTAAAAATACTAATTTGTAATAGAATGTTTCCTATCCCAGATTAGCAACTTGATAGATTGAGAATTGTTCTAAGAAGAGAAATCGTTATTCAACGTGGACACAAAGATTTCATAAAGAGGTGAACTTTCATTTATTATTATTTTTTGTTGTCAAGTTTATTATATAAAAGTTGATTTATGTCCAGTTTCAGATCTATTTATTATTTAGATTTTATGAGATTTTTGTGAGTACATGTGTTTTTTACAATTAGATTGGTTATGTGCTTTTTGTAATATTTAGTTTAATGATTTATGTTAAATTAAATTTCTATCAAAAAAAAAATTTAATTTCGATTTATATTAATATATATAGATTAGACTAAATATATAGAGATCTACAAATTATCAATATATATAATTGTATATATGATTATATACCGTATACATTTGACCTTAAAATTTTCTCATGACGATTTATACTTATTATGAATCATAAAATACAAAAACATTTTATTAAATATGTATATACTTATTTTTTGTTATTTAATGATTTTGTGTGTTTTTATTGTGTGTTAAATAATTAATGGTTCAAAATTTTATTTTTAAAATTTTATGCATCGTACAGGAAGCTTACAGTAAAATGTTCGTATTTTTGAAACTTAATTTCATATTTTTTAAAATTAATTTACTTTCGACCTGCAATAAATTATTTAATTAAAAATATAATTACAAATGAGAAAAATTCTTGAAATTTTTCTCAAGCCTATAATGTTTCTTAGTTACCTTTAGAAAAAATTTCATATTTTTATAACTTACGTAGAAATTTTTGTAATTAATTTATTTTCGACCTACAATCAATTTTTTAATTAAAAATATAATTTCAGTTGAGAAAATTTCAGAAATTTTTCCTAAGCCTAAAATAAATCTCTGGTACCTTTAGAATTGTTTAACTTGATTCTTATTTTTAAGAATTAGTTTGATTTTGAGTTGTAATCAATTATTTGATGATAAATATTATTTCAATTGAGAAAATTCCAAAAATTATTTTTAAGCCTAAAATCTGTTTCTAGATTTTCTTAAATTATAAAAGTTTTAATTTTTTATAATTATTTTACATTAATTTGTTAGGGTGAAAACTGTTTTATTCAACAATATATATATACATACTTATATAATGTATACATATAAATGTATATTCATTTACATATATTAATATCCTTTTTTTCCATTTTGTACAAGCACATATTTGGACAAATTCCATTACACACAAAATGAGCTAATGTGTCTTGTACAATGTAAATCCCAGCATCTATATACAGACATATTATTCCTTTTATGGATTATCATGTTACACATGCGCACACACGCACACATATAGATACACACACACGATACATACATACATATATATATATATACACATATGTAAATTAAATTTAATCAATCTATCAAAATTAAAGAGAGAAATGAAAGGTTCATTTTTCCATTAAATGCAATTAGTGCCCACAATTAATTACTTATTTTAGGGACAGAAATGAAAGGTTTCTTTTCCTATACATACATACATACATACATACATACATACATACATACATATATATATATATTAAATTTTATTAATGCTCTTAATTATTTATTTTCTAGGAAAGAAATGAAAGGTTTCATTTCCTATATATATATATATATATATATATATATATATATATATATTAATTCTTATTAATAAATGTTTGTATATTTGATACACTATACATTTAAAATTAAATTTATTTAAACTTCAATTGAATAAAATAAATGATTTTATTTTAAAAAAAAATTAGAAATGTTCTAATTAAATTAGGCTTTATAGGCTCAACTACGACTCAATGAGGCAAATTTTTTTAAATTCACCCATTTCTTCCGCTACGGGCTGGCTTAGTTCCTTCACGTCGAATGAAAATCTATTTACAGTCAAATTGTCTAGGTAGTTGGATTGTCACACCAAATGAGTACACCAAGCCCCTGACTAACTTTTCATAATGGACTACTGACCAAAAGGCACTTGCACAAAGTAACTCTAAAGCCATGAATATTTTGTTTTGTTCATTAGATAAGAATTAATTCAATAAAGTGTATATTTCTAAGTCTGCATATGAAATATCGAGAACACTGCAAGTAATGCATGAGGGCACTACTAAAGTCAAACATACCGAAATTTCTATATTAGCTAATCAGTTTTAATTAATTAAAATGATTCCAAATAAGTCCATTTTCGATATGTGTAGTAGATTTCAAGATATAGTACATTCACTAATTGCGTTAGCTAAAAGTTTGTCTGAAGAGGATCAAGTTATAAAATCCATAATTCACTTACTCTTGAATCGAACAAAAAGACTTTTGCAATTGAAGAGGTCAATAGCATTAGCACTTTGAAAACTGAAGAGTTAATTGGCAATTTAATGTCATATGAAGCACAAATGCAGGGCAAGAGAGAAAGCAAGACAATAGAAAAAAATCCATCGCTTTCATTGCAACAACAAATGATTTGGATTCATACAATGACGATGATTAGGAAATTTCTTTCATGACCAGAAATTTTTGAAATACAGAAAAATGAATAATATTAGGAGAAATGATAGCAAAAATCCAGGAAGTGGAAATGATGTTAGATGTTATAACTGTAATGTACTTAGCCATATTTTGAGAAACTGTCCACAAACGGAGAAACCAAAAATATCACCAAAAACCGATTCGTCCAGAAAACGTAAAAAGGCTTATACTACAACATTAGACAATTCAGATACTTCCTCAAGTGATAATGAACCAGATATGGAAGATGTCAATGTGTGCTTCACGGCAATAATAAATTAAATTCAGAAAAGTTTGAAGAAGTGAACCAAAAATAGGTACATGTTTAAAATTTAAATTTTTTGATTGGATTTTTGGTTGCTTTGATAGGATTAGGTCAATAACAATACTGGATGAATATTACATATATATATAAAGAAACTTTTATAAAATTATTTTAATAAGAATATAACATTGAATAAAAATAACAAAAAATATATGTATAATTTTAAATTATTTACTAATTATATAGATTAGTAATAATTATAGGATAAATTAGACATATACGTATACAAGTAATAGAAATAATTTACTCAACTTATCCTTTTGAAATTCATGGGTTATATGTTGACATACTCTCTACCCATATGTAGACATATGCATATGAATCCAGAAATTTGATTTTTCATATAAAATTTGAATCTCCCTTGCCTTTTCATCAACCCCTATGTTCTGGAAAACTCTTTATTGACTAGAGAACATGTCCATTTACTTTCTTTTAATTACACTATCTCCATCCATTCATTTCACTCTCATTTTCAAAATTCAAAAATCCATTATCTCTCTTATCTCTTCAAACAATTCAGCAATGGCTTCCTCAGGTAACACTCTAAAAGCCATAAGGCTTTCTGAGAAAACCAAATGCTATATTTTCCATGAAATAAAGGCCACTGAAGAATATACGGTATATGTTTCTTTTAGAAAAGTCTTTCCTGGAAGATTTTCCAAATTCGATGATTTTCCTTCTTATGATCTTTATGATCTTTGTGATCAAAATGAAATTTTTGGTTTAGTTGATGCTTCTCAAAATGATTTTGCGTGTTTTCCAAACTTAGTGAAAATGTTTTATGCTAAATTGAAAGGAAATATTATGAAGGAAATGAAGGTGAAGTATGGAGTAGTGTCAAAGGCACTCATATTGTTTTGAATTGTGAACTTTTAGGTCACGTTCTCAGATGCAAATTTACTGGAATGGACCTTTCATCCTTTAAAATTAAAATTAAAATCATGAAGTTACTCATGATATTTTTGGAAGTGATTATGATTTTGAGTTTAAAAATAAGAATTTATGTCCTAAAGCGATTTATTTTGCAATAAACATCACCCCGAGGATGGGACATCATAATAACCTGATTCAGGGTTTTCAAAGCACCTTTTGCAATGTATGGTCATTACAACATAAATTAGGCACAAGTCATTTTGGATGATTCTTTCCTAATAATATCTCAAGGTATGAGAACACACTCTTTCATGGCGTGTATCTCACTAGAAATATTTACATATTTTGGTGTTGACCTAAGAGGCAAGAAAACCATTCCTCGAAAAATCTTAGACAAGGTGAACATCCCTTCATGTACATTCCACCCATCTTTGAGTCTTATGAAACTCTTATAGAGAAGGAAGTAAGATTGGGTTGGGAGGAGGAGCGTGAAATTAGAGAATAGGAAGAAGAAGGAGGAGGAGAATTGGAGGTGGAGGTGGAGGAGGAGGAAGAATAAGAAGAGGAGGAAGACACTTCTTTGGAGAGTTTCAAAAGGCCAACTCATCTATCCACCAAAAAAATTCTCAAGAATCAAGAGAAGCTTCTTAATAACCAAAGAAGCTTAAGAAATCATTCGCTTCTCTTTCCAATAAAGTAGACAAGTACTTTGGGAAGATTATTCACAAGATTAGTGGAAAATCCTCATTTTCATCAACTTCTTCCTATCATTTTCATCAAATTCTTTATATAGTAAAGTATTTCAAAATACTTTTATAAAGTTTTCTTAAGTTTTATTATGATTAAAATGTGTATAAACTATGCTTAAATGATTTTAAAAAGTATCAAAATATTTTACAAAGCTTAATATCTTCAAAATAATTTTTATAAAGTACTTTTCTAAAATACAAAAGGATATGTCCATATATCCTCTTTATGTATGTAGACATATAAGCCAAAATTTTCAAAATTCAGATTTTGAATGGAAGTGCCTTTTCATCATGTCTCTTCACGAATGGACATGACTGTCGTTCCCTTATAAATTGGGGTTCTCTCAACGAATTTTCAATAACTACTTTCTTATATTTTCTCTCCTCTTTCACTCTCTCGATTCTTGAAAGAAATTCTACTCAAGATCTTTCTAAATTCAATCAGAATCAAATTCAAACTCTATTGACATGATTCCCTATTGAATACTCTATAATCTTTCTCATCTCACTCACTCAAATCACAATCAAAGTGCTATTCAAAAGGCTATAGGATTATTTGTATTCAAGATCAAGAAATTGATTTTGTAAACTCTATCAAATCATACCCAGACACTCTTGGGTGTGCTAGGAGCCCCTGAAATCCAGGTGGGTGTTCTTGTGTCCCATTTAAATTAAGTAGGTGTGCTTAATGTATCGTTTGAATCCAAGCGGCTATGCTAGTGTCCTGTTTGAATCTAATGAGTGTACCAAGAGCTCGAAAAATTTAGAGGGTGTATCTTGTAGCCTTAAAATCAAGATTGTATAAACTTTGATATTTGAAAATAAATATGTACAAGAAATTGTATGGTACTGGATGTAAGGTAACTCCAAACTAGTACAAAAATTATGATGTGATCTCTCCCACTCTTTACTTTTTACTTTTACCGCATTTATATCTATCTATGTTTTCATATGTGTCAATTTGCATTGTTTAAACTATAATCTTAAAAGATTCAAAAAGATTCATAAAAGTTAGTAAACAGTATTAAGCTCCCTTCCAGTGTTAAATTAGCCTTATGATCCTTACTTCCGCAAACTAACAATTGTTGTAACTTGGACATGGAATATCATATAGCCCTTTTATAGCACTTTGATATTTGAATTGATGAAAGAATTTTTGCAAAACGGTGAGTAGATTATAGAGAATGAATGCAGTAAAGTAGAGATTGATTTGAGTGGATTTGAAGAATGTAGAAAGTAGATTTTATGATATATATAATGAGAATTTGGAGTAAGAAGAATGAAGAGAATATTATTATTGAAATTCATTTTCTAGTGCTCTTTATATAGTGTTTGAAGGGACATGTCTATTCCTAAAGAGATGGAGCCAAAAATCATAACTCTTCAAATTTTTAAAAAAACATTTTAATGGTATATATGTCAACATATTTAGAAAGAGTATGTCGACATACCCTTATATTTTCAGAAAAACAACACTTTTAAAGTGTTACAAAATTCTGATATTTTATAAAATGATTTTAGAAAATTAATTTTTTTAAACACTTTAATATATCTATATGTATATGTATATAACTTTTATAAAATATTTGTAGAAATATATTTTGAAAATAAAATAAATATTTTAGTAAGAGAGTAATCAAGGAAAAGAAAGTTGATATTCAAGGACTTTAACAAATATATTTAATGTTTATTAACTGTTTTCTACGGTCCTGAACTCCTCGCATCTTTGTCTTTAAACTCATGAGTCCTTAATTGTCTTGATCATCTCTGAATCTTGATCTTTGGTCATTTTACTGATCATTCTTCAAACTCAAGCATCCTGTACTTATCTGGTACTTGTATAAACCTGTGTAATATCCTATAAAATATTGTGTATAACTTGGGAAGACATCACTATCTATATTTATATGGTTGTCGTCATCAAAATCAATATATGTGGTATTAACACTCTAGTGCATGGTAAATGCCATCCGCTCGCACATAATAATGGTAATTAATATACATATTAATTTATTCTTCTTTTTAATCAATGTATATACGTATCACATTCCTCTCAAGAGGAGCTCTAGGTATGTATGGATCAGTCACAATGAGAATTTCTTTGCCACATAGAACGTAGTGGCATGTGATGTTCTAATACCAACTGTTGTATTTTTCAATGGGTAAAGTCAGGTCTCTCTCCTCTTGCATGAACCAATGTCGGTGATTATAGGGCTCAATTGCCATATCATACTCTCCTGCTTTCGATACCAATCTTGTAGAATGGAACATTTTCTGGTAAGTGTTGTCGCACACCAAATTGTCGCATCACTATGTCTGGCAGATGATATGCTACATCACTAAGATATATAAATGGACCCCGTGAAGTCCATAAATGATTGGAAACCTTTCATAAGTAAGGTAGCTCTCCAAGTACTTGTGCGTTGTATGACATCCATGTTACAAAATCAACATCTAGAACATCAACCTTGTTTTGGCAGAACATAACATTCCATCTAGAAGACTTCATGGTACTTTTGGGTTCAATCACATACAAAAAAGACTTACTATGATTTATAGGATCAATACATGTATATATGTGATCAAACGACAAAATAAATATATCTAGAACCATACGGTAGAGATCCATCCACAATCGCCATGTTCATTGTTATTCTCTTGACAAGAAGGTATGTCCAACATCATAACTGCAAACATAATTGCCCATAAGATTGCAATGCATAGTAAAACATAAAAGAAATGCAGAATGAAGGTAATAATAAAAATGCCTGCACTAATGTCAAACAATCGCCAATAGACTAGTTCTCCAACAAAGCAACCTCGACGGCTCCGTGTATGTATAAGCAAGAATTACACTACCATACTAATAAAGTAGGCAAGCATCTAAGTCCTTAAGGAAAGAAAGCCATTTGAGCCAAACATGCATCATTAAATGATCGCACACTAAACGGAAGAGATGATGTGCGGAATAATGACTCGAGCTCGCTGCACAATTAGTATTGCACAGCCATCTGCCAGGATATCAATAAGCTACTGCCTATACTAAGTCGTCACTATCATCTCGTTGCCCCACCTCTTATCATTAGGAGGTGAAAGCCCCAAGAGCAAAGCGCATAAGTCCATGTAATCCGTCAGCTCAAGGTTGATCAATGAAGCACGGTCTATGGGTAGGCAGAGCAAAATAGCCACGTCAGCCATTGTAATAGTCATCTCACTTATCTGAAGGTGGAATGAAAATTTCTCCGTCTTCATCTGTCTATAAGAGCAATAATAAGATGATGACCCAACTAAGTGTAATGTACCCTAGATTCAAGATAACTAAAAATCTAGTATGAGCTTTAACAGACAGGGATTAAAGAATGACTTTGTTCAATGAGGAGGAGTGACCAATGGTCGCATCTGGAGTGGTGTGCTCTAAAAAATAACAGCACAATATAAGCACTACTATAAGCAACATAGCTTTATATTTCCACTCGATATGGAATTGTATTACCTCCATCCACTCAGGGCTATTCATATAGTGGCTTTCTTGCAAGTACAACACAATACCGTCTATTGGTCAGGGAGCATCTTAGAGTAATCTATAAAAAATTCAACAACTAGTTGATCACAAAATCTATTTTGAATTTCAGTTTATTGTCTTACATCTAGTTAAACAAGTTAAAAAACAACAAATTTCTCGATTTAAATGTCATACATCTAGTTAACCAAGTTAAAAACAATAAATTTGACAAATTTTATAGAATTCCTAGTTTGAAAATAATGGAGATGAAGAATAGAAATGAAATCGGTACGAGCTTCATGTGATGAAGAGCAAGCCATCCTTAAAAAAGATGACAAAATCAACAAAATTGCAATGGAAAATTGGATTTTGGTAAATGTTTTTTTTCATTTTGGGTTGTGTTGTTGGAATGGGTAAAGTAAAGAAGGAGGGATTGTTGTGCATTTTTACAACAGTAAAAGTCGATGGAACGTATTTGAAATAGTGTCAGTATGCAGCTTTTCAAATTGTGCATGTTGATGACTTCTGTGAATGCACCTGTGTATTTACAAAATACAACATCATAAAAACATATCGTTCAAATTCACGTTGTAACAAAATATGAGAACATACTCAACAACATTCAAATTCACATTCACACTCCTAATCCATTATATCAAAGAATTACAACATAACTTTAGCAGTATACATACAACAAAGCCAACAATCAACAGTGCGATCGAAGCTAGTTCGTACAACAATAAAGCTCAACATGAAACAACATCACTAAATAAGCATTAAATTTAAAAAGAAGCAATATCAATTACTCATCTGAATACCTATCAGCATGATCAAAAGGTGTTTCTTCACTGACTTTCGACTACAAGTAAGAATTGTTCTTTAGTATCGAACAATAATATTCTAATTATAACACTCCAGTCTGCAACTCAAGAGCATATTCAAGTCCCCATGACACATTAGAGGATTTACGTACTATACGAAATTACAGCAGTCGTAAATTTTGGGCACTGCTTTATTCCATACAACGCTGACATCCATAGAACCGAAGACTTGCATTTTTGCCCATGGTCACATCACAGGTAATTCCACAATGACATTATTTTAGAGGAGGGTGCTCACCAATAGCTAATTTTTTCTTATGCTTTATCAACCTATCGACACAAGGCTCTTCTTGATTAACGTGTCATATATCACCACAACCTTCTTCATCGAGTATATGAATAACTATTTCTATATCATCAGAAACTTTTTCCCCCAGTCTACACTTAATTATCTCAATATTCAATTCAGTTTCCATTATAACATCATAATTATCGGATTGTCGAGATTATTGTGTTTTAGGTACAAATTCAACATTACCGACATTGACATTACAACCAACCTCTAAATTACAATAAAATATAACCAATGTGCCATCATCAATTTGTCAATTATGCATAAAAACTATAAAAAGGTACAAATTTTTACAATAAATGCACAAAACGTGAAAATAAAATGCAATTATTGATAATTACCTTAGGTAGTGAAGAAAATGTACCAAAATTGATGTAGGTGAAAAAAGAAATGGAATTGTGGAAAAGAAGAGCGGTGAGGGTTTTGGGTTTTTTAATTTGAAGTTAGATAAAGTAGAGAAGGAAAGGAGAGAGAGAGAAGAATAGTGTTGTTTGTACAACATGGGTGGCTTTCCAAAAGTCACATTCATGATATAATATGGAAAATTTAACAAGCGTAATCTCAAATGGTGCCTGTAATAATGAAAGAAGTGCTATTTGAGATTGTGCCAGTAAATATATATATAGACACACACACATACTTACATATATATTTGTATGTGTGTTTATATATATGTATGTTCGTATGCATATGTGTATGTGTATGTATGTATATGTATGTGTGTGTGTATACAAACGATAACTGAAATGTCGCCTGTGTTGTTTTTTCAATAGGGCATTGAGCTTGGCAAAAGTGTCATATTTCTGAAATTAATTTCAAAAGTTGCCAAGTTGCATGATAAACTCGCAAAATTGGGCCAAATTGAAAAAAGTTTCCTTCTAGAAGTGCAGATATCATTAGTAATTTAATGTTACCTAAATAATAATAATCAAATAGACAATAGTAAATGAAGAGAGCATGTGAAAAACAAAAAAATATAAAAATATGGCTATAGTAGATAAATACAATGCACAAATTTACTTGAATTGCCCATTTCTCAAACTGCCTTATTATGGACCATGGAAAAAACTTAAAAATGTTGAATAAGAACATGAGCTTCATTCACTATTTGGTACGGGCATATGATTATATCGATATCTTATACTATATATTTTATTAGTGGATCTCTCTCAATATTTTTTTGAATTTTCTCATAGTTTTAAAACTAAAATACTCCACTCTCCTTAATTTGCTCAATTCTTAAGCATCATTCATTTGATGTGCACTCCATCATGTTCATAGCCCACCAACCACATTTTCTCAGACATTTTTCAAAAACCATACTTTCACTAGTTCCTTCTTAAAGAAGACTAAATTTGGAATCCCACTATTTAATTTATCTAATGCATTTCAGAATTGTTATAACCAAATTTTCCACAATCTTCAAATGGACTTAAACAAGTGGATTAGACAAATAAATGATGAAGAAATCACCCAAGGAGTATGGAAACATCAAAATAATGATGATATGAAGTTACTTAAAAGAGTGTAAAGGGATTGGAGTAAAGTGGACCACTCAGTACTAAGAGGAACCACTCGGTACTGATTTTTTTTTACTCCACTATGGACCTTCAAAACAACTTGTACTTGAAGCACTATGATTTCCATGGAATACTTTTCTCAAAGAATATACAAGAAGCTCTAAGAATTTTGTGGAAGAAAGCAAAGAAAGCAGAGACGAATAAAGAAATATCAGCAACTATCATAAATGACTTAATCTTTGAGGAAAAGTGTCTAGAACACAACATATTAGAGATAGGAAGTAAAATAAATAAATAAGGGAAAAATCCAACTTACAAACACCTACCGATAATGAGAGGAACCTTTCGATACCAACTAGTTTTATTGGAGTATGGGCCTCTAAGCTCACTTCTGGATACTTGGACTTAGATCTGAACTTCATATCTCATAGGCCTTCAGTTCCGCTAAACAATTCCCTATAAGCTATATGCAACGTTGGAGCGCACTTCTTCTTTTGGACTTTTCACCACTTGATTTCTCTTTTATCTTCTTCTTCTCCAAATATTATAAACACTCCCAAATCCGAGATCTGCTAAATTATGGTTAGATTTGAGTTATAATTATTGTATTCCAACAAGGATTAAAGTGGACATAGGATGGAGTATTTGTCGAACCACTATAAAAATTTTGTCTTTTCTATAGCTTTTATATATATTTTATTAGATCTTTTGCTTTCAACGATTCTGGGGTGTTTGTACCATTTTTGATGAAATTTTTTGGTCCTTTCATTAAGAGAGAGCTAGAATTGACAACCTAAAGTTTGGATTTAAAGTTTGGAAGAGATGAAGAGGTCTAACACTAGATCTATGATTGTAAGGAGTCAACCATGGCATGAAGGCAACCAATAGGTGTCCTCAAGTTCCAATAAATTCATATATGTGACCAAAGAGGAGATGAAGAGAATGATGAAAGGGATGTAAGAGGAATAATGGCTCAACAACAGGAGATGCTAGATGGATTCTTTAGAAGGATGGATCAAAGAACCACCAGAGTAGATGGAGCGAGTGCAGGAGCACCTAGAGTTGGAGCATAGCAAGTTGGAATAACGCCCCCATAAGCCAAATCAGTCGGTACTGACCGAAATCAAGCTGATACCGAGAGGAATTTACTCGAGGGCAATGTTGATATGAACTAAGGATGAGCTGGACCGCTGGGAGCGAACGATGCTGGAGCCATAAACGTAAGTCGGACATTGAACGTGCAACAAACAGAGGATTATGTGATAGAGCTTCACCGTAGGAATAGAGGGTAGAATGAAGCTAAAGTTGTGGATCAAAATGTGACCTTGCAACCAGAGGAATATGTAATGGAGTTTCCCGTAGGAGCAGGGGAAAAACATAGCTATGGAGAGAAGATTACCATTAGATGACAATGATCGGATCATTGAGATGATCAGAAGGATAGTGAGAGGTGGACCTCCAGACCAAAGATTGGAGGATGTGAACAGGAATCCATTCACTCCTAACATCTAATACGCAATGAATACTCCCAAATTTAAGCTACCAACGTTGGAACTATATAACAGAAGGAAAGATCTGATCGTTCATCTAATGAGATACATCCAACATATAGAGGTTTTGGGTGCATCAGAAGAGCTAATAGGGCGGTGCTTCCCGTTATGCTTGATGGAGCTAGCTTCCGTGTGGTTCAGGCAGTTAGTAAATGGGTACATAACCACATAGGCCGGATTGGTGGACAATTCTTGAGATAATATAGAGTTCATATCTCTCAACCAAAGAATACGATGATGCTTTCAAGTGTAAAGAAAAGGTTGGAGAAACCTTGAGAAGTTATCTAATGAGATTCAATACGGCAGATGCCACAATCGATAAGTTGGATCCATTGATAGTCCTGATGGTGGCAGTGTCTAGAGTCATAAGTAAGACCGACTTCAAAATTTCATTGGAAAGGGATACGCTGATGGATCTCATGGATTTTTATTTTTTATCATGAAGTTGAGCGATATCTACATCAAGAGGATGCTGAGGTTGATAATGCGGATGTTAATGCTATGGATAACGGAGGACCGTTTGGACTAAGATATGGTAAAGAAAAAGAGAAGCGAAAAGATGATGAAGACTTCAGAGGACCAAAATGGAAAAGGAGGGAATCGAAATTCTCTTCCTACACCGATAAAACCAAAACCCGAAGAGGATATACCTAGAAATTGAAAGGCAAATCCCTTATCGGAGGCCAACTAAAAGGGAACCCATGGATCGGGAGAGAAGGTCTGTAATGTTTTTCCTTTTCCATGAGCTAGAGGACATGAAACGAACAAGTGTCGACACCTTCGTGATATGAAAGAAGAGTTGGTGTGGAGTAACTAGCTAAAATAGAACATAAGGAACCAAATTGTAATGGTGTAGCTTGAGCAGCCACCGTTTGTGGTAAATGCATTTAGACATGACCAAGGATCTAGGTCGAGACTGATAATCTCAAATCGGCATGGACGGGAGTCGGGTTCTTTTCCCACGTTTTACTTTCCATTTTGAATTGATAAGACAATAATAACCTCAAGCCGCTTACACGTGTATAGGACCTCGATTGGTGTCTAGGAACGCTCTGAGTTGAATATTTAGGATGAATTCTTAGGATGTTTGCTTGATTGCTTTGATTTGAATGTTCGATTTTGAAAACCACTGGAATGTGTGACTGATATTGATCGTGGTAGTCTCGTATTGAGAGATAGGGTGATGACCATAAGATACAACTTCCCTTGTCGGAGAGCGAGTGGTTGGACTTGTTAGGAAAGTAAATCACCTTACTAAAGAGTAAGCGAATGGGCTTGCTTGGGCATTGGGTCACCTTGTCGGAGAGCAAGCGAATTGAACTCGGTAATGATCCACAGAGATCAAACCTTATATTGGATGAAAAATGATCCAAAGAGATCGAATCCTAGATTAGATGAAAAATGACCTAGAGAGATCGAATCCTAGATTGGATGTCAAACGATCCGGAGAGATCGAACATTAAATTAGGTGATAAACGATCCGGAGAGATCAAATCCTAAATTAGATGTTAAACAATCCAAACACATTAGAACAGGGTTGACTTAACCCTAGGATTTGAGCGCCTTGTAATCAGATTAAAATAGATAAATCTCAACTGGACACAAAATAATTTTGATATACAATATGATAGCTGCAGATGAAAATGGACCGATAATGATTTATGATTAACACTTAAGCAAGGACTAGAGTCCTTAGATATGACGATCAAGAATGACCATGGATTTATAGGAGAAACCGAAGGATCCAGATGATTCACCATAAGTCGAATCGATGGATATTTGGAAAGCCTGACCGTTAGGAGTCGACTACTGTAGAAACTTATTCTTAAGCAAATCACACCATGCATTCATAAGATATACTTTGGGAGGCAAGTTTTGTAATCAAATTTTCCACAGTCTTTGGAAAAATTTAAACGAGCGAATTGGATGAAAAAGCAATGAAGAAATGACCCAAGGACTTTGAAAACATTAAAAGAGTGATGATATGAAGTAACTCAGAAGATTGGAAAGGGATTGGAGCAAAGTGGATCACTCGTACTGAGAGGTTTTTACTCCACTATGGACCACCAAAATCACTTGTACATGAAGCATTACCTCAGGTGATTGCCATGATATGCATTTTTCAAAGAATAGACGAGCAACTCTAAGGATTTTGTGGAAGAAAGCAAAGAAAGCAGAGTTGAACAAAGCAATATCCACGACTATAAAAAAACGACTCAATATTTGCCGAACAGTGTACGAAACATAACGGATCAGAGATAGAAAGCAAAATAAAGGAAGTAGAAAACTTCCACTTATAAAAACCTAACGGTACCGAGAGGAACCTCTCAGTACCGATTGGTTTTTATTAGAGTATGGGCCCCGAAGCTCACTTTTGAGTACTTAGACTTGGATCTGGACTTCATTTCTTGCACACCTTTGGTTCTGCTAGATGATTTCCCTATAAATAGCAAGCTACCTGCAACATTGGAGGGGACTTCTTTTTGGACTTTTCACCACTTGATTTCTCTTCTATCGTCTTCTTCCCGAAATATTCTAAACACTTCCAAATCTAAGATCTACTAGATTATAGTCGGATTTGAGTTATAATCATCGTATTCCAAAGAGAATCAATCAATAACAAAGATTAAATTAGATATAGGCCAGAGTATTTGTCGAAGCACTATAGAAGTTATGTCTTTTCTACTGCTTTTATGTTTATTTCATTAGATCTGGTGCTTTCAATCAATTTTGGGGGCGTTTGTGACATTTTTGGTGCAAACAAGAATCATAAATTTCAATATTCAATATTATAGTTTTACTTTTTTTCCTTTAGGTCTCTTCTTTGTTATAACTTTATCAAAACCTGAGATTGAATCATACAATCATTTTGTGGCTATTTTAAATAAGTAAGCATGATCCATTTTCGTATTTTATTTACTCTAATTTTCAAAATTGAAATTTCATTGGTAAAATATAAATAACATTAAATACATATAGTAAAATTGTCAAGCGTCAAAAGGAACTAAGAAATCATTTATAAAATAATCTTATACTATTTATCTGGTTGTTATTATATGTTTGGGTTCATTTGAGTTCTGAGATGCGATACAGTCCGAAGTTTGATTGTTATTATATGTTTGTAGGTGGAAATGGAGAGATGAGGAGGTTATTTTATCATGTTGTTGGTAATTGCCTTATTCTTACATGTCATGGAGAGGATGGTGATGACAATAAGCTTACTTTAAAGGAAGACGCTTAGGATCGTAATTATATTTACTCCTTCGATTCTTTAGGGTTTGATCTAGATATTGCGGCTCATTTCTCAAGTTTTCTATGTGTTATGTGGCCTAGTCCTATTACAAATGACAGTAGTCCCCCCACTCAGGAAGCCGTTTAGTTTTTGCTTGTACAGTGGAATAGCCACTATAAAACCATGATAGTTGTTCTATGCATGTGCAGAACGTCTGTTTTTTCATTTATATACAGTGGAACGGCCCACTATAGAGCCGGCGCCTTGCTAAAAATTATACTATTTATCTTACTAATGGATCTCTCTCAACATTTTTCAAATTGTTCCATAATTCTATAGCTAAAATACTTCATTTTGCTTGATTCGCTCAATTCTTAAGCATTATTCATTTTATGTGCATTCCACCCAAGTTCGAATCCCACCAACCACATTTTCCATAATATATTTCAACAAATCAACTTTCACTTATTCCCTCCATCTAAAACAAGATGAAATTTGGAATCCCACTTGTTACACTATATACTATTAGTAGATCACTCTCAACATTTTCCCAAATTTCACATGATTTCAAAAAAAAAATACTCACTCATCTTAGTATGCTCAATTCTAAAGCATCATTTATTTGATGCTTTTAACCCAAGTTTGAATCTCACTAACAACATTTTCTCAAATATATTTCAAAAACTCGACTTCCATTAATTCCCTTAATCTAAAAAGGTGAAATTTGAAATCCAGCCGTTCTTATTTATATGATAATTTTAGAATCATAAAGTTTAATGGTATAGTTTTACCGTTGTCCTTTAGGTTTGTTTTTATGTTATAATTTCTACAAAAACCCAAGATCAAATCATTTAACCTTTTGTGGTTATTTTAAATAAGTAAGCATGATCTATTTTCCTATTTTATTTACACTATTTTTCAAAATTGAAATGTCATTGGTAAAAAATAAGGGTATTGTTATTGACGCTTCGATTTTGAATATGAGGGGGCCATTTTTTTAAAATGTTCTTTTACTATGAGGGTATAAATCAAACTAGTCTCCTCATAAAATTACAATCAAATTGACCTGGTTTTTCTTTCTTTTATTTATCCCAATTTTCCCTTATTTATCATTTACCTTAATCCAAAATCATTAATCAGATAATGGAGAATATAAACTCATCTTCGGATGAAATTGCAAATGAGAATGAGACGATAGATTCTTACTTAAGAAAACATTCAACACGGTCATCTTAAACCCTAACTTTTTACCACAGTTAAGGAAACACATGATAAATTAGGTTAAGAAATTATTTTTTCCATCACTTTCTCAACAAAGTTTTGATCTGATTGTGAAGATCGAAATGAACTCATAGTTATTTTCTTTTTCAAAAAGGTAGGAGAAAGGGAGAGAATAAAAGGAAGCGTTTAGGATTTTAATGTTTTAATCAAGGACAAAAGAGGTAAAAAAAATGTTTTATTAATAGGATGTGTACCCCTCATAGCAATTTAATTTTGGGTGTAGCGCTCATAAAATTTAACCCGCCTCTTATTCAAAACTGAAGTGTCAGTAACAATACCCAAAAATAAATAGCTTTAAATACATATAGTAAAATTATTAAGAGTAAACAATAGGATATTGATTCATTTATAACGTAAATAATAATTATAATGATGAGTTACTAAGTTACTAAGTGGAAATTAGGTTCATATAATTAAGTTACTAAGTATTTGCATATAGTTATGCAGTTATCCACTGAATAATTGCAGACATTTATGCAATTATATCCAAAAATTGCATAAATTTATGCAATTTTTTCGTTGAATAATTACGGAAATTTCCGCAATTTTTTTGGTGAAAAGCTGTGGAATTTTCCGCAACTTTTTAAAAAAATTGCAGAAATTTCCGCAATTATTTTGGTGAATAATTACGAAAATTTTCACAATTTTTTGGTGAATATTTGTGAAAATGTCTACAATTTTTTGATATAATTACATAAATGTATGCAATTATTCACTGAATAATTGCATAAGTGTGTGTCATTATTCGGTAACTTTATTTTGAGGGACCTAATTTACAAAAAAAAAAATTACTAGGTTTTTCGTGTATTTTGAAACTTATTATGAACCTGTGCCAAACTGTCCCATATTAAAAACTATAGCTATCAAAGTTCATAGCTGAAGGCAACAACAAGGATGTTCAACGTTGTAAATGTTTGGCATTATTAGGTTTTAATTTTTTAGTGCATGTGTAATAAGTTCTGTGTGATTCCTTACAATACATATTATGATGCAATGTTTTTTTTCAATTTTTAAAATGAACGAGGGATAAACTTTAGGATTTCTCGTTATGACTATAGACTATAAAGGAAAATAATGTCATACATGAAATCCCAAAGTATTAATATTAAGTGCCCATTTCATGCTACATTTTTCTTTTGACAACCTTTAGAATTTTCATGGGAAATTCCATTGCAATAATAATAATGAAATCATGATCATTTTTTCTGCAATTTACCATATCTTCCGGATAGCACGGGTTCACACTAGGTAGGGCACTTCACTTACAGCATCTGTTATTCGTTAAAATAGAAATAATACACACAACACGCTGATCATCATACCCTCATACTCTACATCATCATTAACGCGTTTAATTACTATTTTCTAGCACGACTCTTCAGAAATCTGGAAGGACTGAAAGGCGTTAAATCAACGGTAGTAGATTCCCCATCCAAAATGAGTTCAGCTAAAGAAGCCCCAGTTGCAGGAGCATTGAGTATACCCCAACAACTATGTCCAGTGGCTACATAGCAGCCCTTTACTCCTGGTAATTCCCCAATAACAGGCAAACCATCAGCGCTGCAAGGCAGAAAGCATGCTTGCTCTGCTATTACTTCAGCTCCTTTATCCTTTTGCAAATGACTCGACACTTTTCCTGCTATCTTGTGTAGCATTTCTATTGAAGTTGGGTCCCCTATAATCTCCTCAGGGTTTTCCGGTACTCGTACCTCCTGTGACATCCCACATATGTACACTTCCCCTGTGTGTATGATACACGTTAATTAATTGAACATATCACTTTATCAGCAGACAGTAAAAATCTAATTAATTGAACATATCACGGGTCATTGCTCATTGGATTCTTATTACAAAGTTCCGAAAAAAATATCTTCGGTAAAGAAACTAAGACTGGGTACATCTTACAGACTACAAAACCCAGATGGCAACGATGACGATATATTTTCATTATTTGTCGCTACCAGTTATTCGGATTACAAATTAGCCTATAGAATTTTGATTCCTATGTTTTCAGTTGCTATAAATTATGTTATACAAATCCAGATAGCCAGTACCACACCACAATAAGAATTATCATTATACGTTACGATAAGGTCGCTGAAATTTATAGTGCAAGTTAGAAGTACCTGTAGGCCGAGGATAAACTTCGGGATCAAGCATTTCGCCACCAGGAGAATCTTGATAAGAGAGAAATAGAGCATGTGGTGTGATTGCCTCCATCGTTTTTGGTCGCACCACAATGCTGTGTGCTTTAGTCCCACTAATTCTGAAAATCTCATTTAGAATCCTCATGCTACTTGACCATGGTCCCACTGCAAACACCACAATATCACATTTCAAAACCTTGTTATCTTCATGTCCTTTCTCCATCACCACTACTCCAGTGATCTTACCACCCTCTATCACCACTTCTTTGACTTCCCCAATAATAACATTGAGTTTATTAGTTTTTGTACAAGCGTCGATAAGTGTTTGAGTGAAGAGCTTTGGATGAACCTGATATACATACAAAATTACATACGATAGATTGTTCAAGGACAACTAGACTTGATGAACAGTTTTATCACATAAACCGACTACATGTATGTAAGTATAACATCAAAATGGGCTTAAGAAAATATATAACGAAGCCGCAATTGCGACATGACATTCATGCACCTACTGCTGATAGAAAAAAGAACCTATATCAACCACTCTAATATGTCAGTTTATATGCAATTCAATTACAACACACGAAAATACCTGGAAAATTTTTAACACAAAAAAACACGACAGCATTAATCATTAACCTAAACCAGCACATACTTTAAACAGCTGTCTCAAGACAATTTAAGGCCCTAAGCACTCCATTATATAGGCATTTAGTGAATAGATGTTATCTATAGTATTTTCACATGTATATTTTTTTTATTATTCAATTACTACATCCAACATTGGAAATGCTAAGTTCGTACACTTTTGTTATCAATCTAAGTTATCACCCCCTAGCCCCTAGCCAACAAAGAAGAAGATTAAGTAGGGTTTTCTAATAACGCGTGCAACCTATTATTTATGTTTTTTTTTTTTAACTTGTGTGATATCTCACATTACTTTATACGTTTGAATGAATAATGGCTTATAAATATTTTTTAACTGTGGAATCTTTTGTTCTTTCGAAATTTGGCTTTAATAACTTCTTTTATAAATCTATAATCTTATGCTTACATAAGTTGCGTGTGCGATTCAGTATATATTTTTGTTACATAAAAGATATATACTAGAACATCAGTAAAATAAAATAAAATGATACGATGATTGGTAATCGAAAAAAGAGGTTTTACAGTAAACAAAAAGAGGTTTTTTCTTTCTATATGGGAGACACTTTACTAATAATGCCTTAAACCTAGTCTTTTGGTTCTAGCCCACATCATGAATCGGTAGAAACATTGATAGGGTGGCAATTTAATACAAAGCTTATAAAATATCAACTACCACTTGGAATTTCTCAAGTTTCATGTTTGTGGATCCCCAAAAAATTTAGGCACCAGGCAGCTGCCTGGTTTGCTTATCTATTTGGCCGGTCCTGTCTCTATAGCACATGCAAGGAAACATATAAGCACTAACGAATTTTTCGAATGCATAAGCAAAGAACAAGGTGCGTCTGGCATATGGAAAACATGTTCAGAAGGCCATATAACACAAAGAGATAATAGGGCTGATGGAGAGCCAGACTGCTACCCATTCAAAAGTCAAAGCTACAATAATGTTTAGGTAACTCTGAAGGTCTACAGGTGATAACAGAATCTATAACTTTTGACCTGACTGTTACAACTTTGGAGTGTGTGCCAGTTTACTTAACCCATAACACCTTCTTTTACTCATTTACATCCCTTGACCAAGTTCCTGAACAATATTTTCCAGTTCTCTTTCTCACTGGCATTGATATCGGTTCAAACCCTCCAAAACTTGGTAACTCTAACTCAAAGTAATTTAAAGTATTTTCAAAAACCACTCAAAATTGACTCTGATTTTTAGGATAAGTAATGAAATGCAAGCTTGTGGTCGTGATCTTTAAGATTGTATTCTCTAAGTCAGGCTCTCTCGAACGCCATTAACACTGCTCTACAAATGATTTCATACTCAATTTTTCTTATTCTCAAAATAATATTCTTTAGTCTAAAGCTCAACTATTTTCTACGTCTACATAATGGGGTTATGGCTAATAAGCTATGGATGAGTTAATTATGTTGGAATATTTCAACATGTAGGTCACACATGTAAAATAAAATGTGTTATGCTATTTCGATGTAAAACCTAATTAAAGTGGTCAAATTATGAATCAGAATTAAAAGGCTTAAGGATTTATTTGTCATGGTATTAATGTGTAAATACCAAATGCAATTATAATTTGTTGAAGGACCAAACTAGAAAATGCAAACAATATAAATAAATGGTCATGGTCTTCCAATTTACACAAGTCTTACTTTCTAACCCTCTTCCGCAATTTTATATATGTTTCTCTAGTTTTTCTCAATATGAGTTATCTATTTGGATCTACGATTTCATAATTGATCGTAGCTAAAGTATATTGAAATTTCTAACAAGTGGTATCAAAGTCATCTATTATTGATTTCTATTTCAATTTGAGAAAAGTGCATTAAAAGAGTTGTTTTTTGACTTGAGAAACTATTAAACATTCGCTATGAATTCAGATTTGAGGAAGATGAAATCAAGGATTTTATCATGGGTAGATGGCGAGGTAGAGCCATGTCGCAATGGTTATGTCACCCACATGATGATTTGGCGCTCAAGTTCGAGTTCGAAAACAGTCTCTTCGCAATGCGAGGGAAATATTGCGAACATTATCGATCTTCTCAGAGCCCGCTATCGTACGGAAGTCTCGTGCACTGGGTTCCACCTTAAGATATGACAACAGTATTATTAAATCACACTTTGAATAACATGGACATAGTAGTGAAATTTGTATATAGCTTTGGTTCATGATTTTGGTATCTTGGACATATGTGGTTTATGGCTTTGATTTATAACAATGGACATAATTGACCGTTGAGTTTGGTTTACAAACAACAAACGTTCCAACAAAGTTAATTTATTTTATTAATTAAATTTTGCATTGATAACCATGGTTCACCACTGCTTAACAATTGGGCTCAGCAACAAGTTGTCTAAAGATGTTGGGCTTCACATAACTAAAGATATTATTTCTTTCATTACTATAAAAGAAATTTATAAGACTAATTTGTTTTATTTTACTTCGGTAATTTTAATTATGATTTGTCTATTTAATTATTTTGGTTTTCAAGAGTCTAGTTGGTATTTCATGTTACAAGACAGGAAAGTGATATTAGGATATCCGCACACATTGACAGTTTATGATTGGATCAAATATTTTAAGCTCTTTGAAAATTAATTTTGGCATCTCTTTGAAAATAAATTTTGGCGTCTCTTTGGAAATTAATAATGGATTTTTACATTCTAAATGAGCTAAGTGAAGCAACATGTTACCAAAATGATCTCTCTTATTCCGATTGTTCGTTAAGGATGTTTGATATTTGTTTGTATGTATTCATACACACATTAACCGGCCTAAAGAAAGATTAATATTTGACAAAATTACTTACATACGTGTGATGATAAATATGTGATAATTATAAAGTTTTACACGAGTAATTAATCGGTCTGTAGGAAGATTGTTATTTGACTTGAATTCATTGTCGATATTTGATCATTACAATAAAAATACCACTTACGGTTAATATCATTAACAAAAGGCTTGATATTAACGTTATGTTGGGTATTTTAAGAACGAGACTTACCAATTATCTGAATTTACTATGAGGTTTCTTATATATAAACATATATGATTTTTTTTTGGTTTCATTTTTAACTAATTTGCCTATAATATCTATCAATTTTAATAATATTTTCATCTAGTCTAGGACTACCTTAAAAGGCTAGTAAGAGAACATGTTTATTCTTGACTGCGTGGATCCAGATTTTGCATTTAAGAAAATCACACTCACCCCTATTGCAATTGAATGTCCTTATAATATTATGAAGTACATTATGAGGTGAGGTGAGTTAACTCAAACTGCAAGAGTCAAAAAATCATAAAGTTACAATATTTCGTAGAATTTAAAGGATGCGGCATCCGTAGGGATAATCAATTTTATGGAGTTCTATACTAAGATTGAAAAGCGTCTAGCCAAAAACGATAAAGGAAAACAAATACATTTTGCCGTGCTTATTTCTATAAAGTTAAAGTAAAGGAAACAAAATGAGTACAACACGAAAACGTCAAATGTTGCTTCAAAAGCTAAGGACGCTCAAGTTTATTTTGTTCTATTTTTTTGATACACTCTTTATTCACTGTCTACCAGTTTAAGATATTATTTTATTATTTTTAAGAATAAAATGACCTTTTCACTGAGCTCACTTCGTATTGTGTTTAAGAAAAAAAAGATTAAAGCATGATAAGATAGAAAACACATATTTAACGTACATTGTAAATAAATATATATATATATAAGGATAAAAGAACCGCTAAGGGTCTATAAGAAAAGAAATAACATAAGAATGTTGATAGTTGTTTCTTTTATGAAATATATATGAACATATAAAGAGAATTGTACAACATATCATACAGCTCGTATCAAAAAAGATACATATCTTACTTTTGTGTTTTCAGAGGTAAATTTGACTTTAGTACCTAGAAACACTTGATGGTTAGATATTGGTGGAACTACTCACGCACGTGTTTCTATAAAAAAGGTTGAACCCAGTACACGAGGCTAACGCACGACAGCGGGCTCTGGGGAAGTCACTAATGTACGCAGTCTTTTTCACGCATTGCAAAGAGGCTGTTTTCGGACTCAAACCTGGACGCTCAGATCACCATGCGGGTGACCTAACTGTTGCGCCAAGGCTCCATTTCACGCAAGTGTTTCTGTACAGACTTAAGTTCTCAAGCTATCAAAATCTAACAAATGTTGAAAGACGCATCTATATAGGTAATGGAAAACTGATAAATGTGAAGTATAAAAGACCTTTTTAAAGATATTATTAAGATTTCATTTATTTTTTGGGATTTGTTTGATATTTTTTGTCATGCTTTCATTTAGAAATTTTTTTTAATTAATATGAACAAATTAGGTTATTATTGTTTCTTTAAAAATAATAAGATTAATTTTTCAATAAATTCAAACATTGCTGGAATTGAATTTCTTGATATTTATGATAACATATATGCTCGATGTTAGTGCCTTTAATAATGAAACCTTTGATTTGAATATGGTGAGGAATATGATTTATTAATTACTCTATCTTACTAAATATTTCTAACGTGAAGAACTAAAGATATCAATTTAAAGACTATAAGCTTTATGAACCCATCTTACAAAAAATTAAGACGGAAACTACAACAATTTTTTGAGGTTTTTAGAAGAAATAAAGCATGAATCATTATCTTTAAAAGGAATCATTATTGTTGATTTTAACTAAAGTTACTTCTTCTGGCAATATTTAAGTTTTCTTTCCTTTCACTGAATAAGAAGCAAATAGGAAGCATAATAAGACCGTCACTAACAATGTTAAACTAGATTCTCTTCAAATTGAGGTTAATATTTTAGGAAAACAAACTCAATAAGCTCAAGGTACAAAGTCACTAAAGAGATCCATTTTGAAAAGAAAAAATATTACATATGACTATATAGTATTTCTCCATAAAGATAAATAAGGGATTGATGAAGATGATTCTGTGGACTTACAGCAATATATACAAGACACTAATTAGAAATGTGAATTTAAGATATGAACATATACTATATAGTGCAAATTTGTAAAAGACACTAAAGTTCGATGTTTTTCCCTTTACCCTAAGTTTTGAACACCATGGTTATGACTGAATATTTGGAACCAAGAAGGATTTGGTAGGTAGCATGGAAAATTTTAAGGCTCGTCTTGCAAAAAAGACCACTTTCAAAAGAAAACTAATGATTTAAAGGAGATTTTCTCTTCGGTTTATTGAAAGACTCTTTAAAATTATTTTGGGGCTTATTGCAGATTTTAGTTTTAAGCAATTTCAAATGAATATTAAAGTTGTGTTTCTCACTGTAGACATTGATAAAACAACTTAAGAATCTACTAATAGACTAAAATAAACTTCTCGTCAATGGTACCATAATTTTCATGACGTTATCATCTCATTCGGCTTCGAGAGAAAACATTAAGGATAATATGTGTACAAGAAGTTTTGGGAGGGTAATTTTTATTCTTGATTTTGCAAGTATATGATATGCTGCTTGTCAACATTATTCAGTTATATTGCACGAAACTAAGAAACTGCCTTTAATTTACATTTATAATAAATAAAATAAATCTTTGTGATGACTTTTTGTATTAAGCATCCAAACACACTACTTTATTGTTGCCTATGGGGTGATATTTGAATTACCACAAAAAAGCTATGCAGATAATTGCTTAAAAAAAGATTTGGTACGCAGAAGGTGAACTGGCTGATCCTCTCTTTTAAGAAAAGACAGACCTTTACTTATACAGTAACATAAGAATATCCTTGAAGCTAAATAAATGCAAGATTTATAATGCATTTGTGGTGGGGAGTCTGATATATGCTAAGGCATGTACGCATCTGGATATTGCGTGCATTGTTGTTTTGTTTGACGGATATCTAAGTGACACTAAAATTGGATCATTGTAACCGAAATGATTACAAGATATCTTTAAAGAACAAAAAATGTTATATGCTCATAAATAAAACATCAGATCGGTTGGAGATTATATTGCATTACAATCCAAATTTGTTAGATGTCAAAAGAGCAAAAGATCCACCTTAGGCTATAGTATTTATTATTATTATTATCGATGGAGCTATATTAGAAAAGGTGGCTTTCAGACGCTTATAGTCTCGTTTATTATGTAACTAATGCTTGTTTTCTGTCATGTACATCTAATGATGGAAAATAAATGCGAAATTTTATCATAATGTTGCGAATTATCTTTAATAATAGTTGTAATATCTTTGGTGTCACTTTTTTTGGTATCAACGAGAACTACCAAAAATGTCCATTTATAAATATTATTAAATATTAATATCACTTGAAAATAGAATCTAACAGATAAGTTTTCTTTACCAATTCAAAACGTTCATCTACAAATATTATTGAAATCTCAATATCACTTAAAAATAGAATTTAACAAATACTTTTTTCAAAGTCGTTCTTTATTAACTAATAATACAAATAAAAATTCAAACTAATAAACATTAAATTCATTCTTTGTTAATTAACAATAAAATGAAAATTCAAACTAATAAAAAATTAGATGTTGCAATTTAGAAAGAACAATTAAAACTTAGTGCATATCATTTCTACGCAAAAAATGCTAAATATTTATGCAAATTATATTTTTACAAACGAGTTAAACATATACAATTTGTAAAAAAACAATTCATGTACGAAAGGCGTGCCATCATCACGTGTGGAACACCTGCCATAGTGCTCGTATATATAAAAGGAATGAAGGACCAATAAAACTTGCACAATGACATTAAATAACAGTATTACTTTCCAATGAGAGAAGAGTGCAAAATAAATTGTAATTCATAGAGCATATTGGTCAAACTCCATGACAGCTGATCTGCCTACAAAAGGATTATCATGCATGGTCTTTCATGAGCATGTTGCTCAAATGAATGTACCTTTCATGTAAATATATTTTGATTCGGAGAAAATTTGTATTTGGCCTAATCATATGATATTACTCTATACTTTGGTTATGGAAATATTTAGTATTTTATTTTCTTTTTCTTTTGATAAGAAATAAATTAGAGTTTTTTTGCACTTGTGTTGTTCGAATATCGAACGTTTTGATCTCACTGAAGTAGGACCAGCTGAAAATAAACATGTATAAATCGCATTTTTTGTAATTTTCATCCGCGCGTCCATGATTAAAGTATGTCATTTGATTGTACCGATATATGTGACTATTGATGGCTTTAGTTACAACAAAGGTAACATAGGCCGCTTTGATCCTTTATTAACACAGTTGATGGACAAGATTATTTCGGATACACTTTATCTTATGACTAACAAATGTTGGAGCTCTTAAAGAAAACATACTTGTAAAATTATTGCATATGTGGCACGAAAGGAGATTGTTGGAATATTTCAACATGTAGGCCACACATATAAAATAAAATGTGTTATGTTATTTAGGTGTAAAGTCCAATTAAAGTGGTCAAATTATGAATCAAAATTAAAAAGCTTAAGGAACTAATTATCATGGTATTGATGTGTAGATATCGAATGCAATTATAATTTGTAGATGCAATTTTAACTTGCTGAAGAACCAAATTATGGCAACATCATAAATAAGAGGTTATGGTCTCCAAATTACACAAGCCTATATTACTCTCTAACCCTCTTCTTTGAAGAGCGAATATCAGATCTAGAGTTTATATCAAGTTGAAATATCAAACCAATTCTTATTCTCTTTTAATCGGCAAATATGGATTCAGGTATGGCTCGTGTAATTTTATATATTTTCCTTTACTTTATTCTCAATTAAATTAATAGGAGTTATCTATTTGGATGTAGGATTTCATAATTGATCACCGCTAAAGTATATTGAAATTCCTAATAAATTAAAGGTGGAATCATGTGCTTGAATTTCATCTATAACAAGAAGAGTAGAATTAATGTATACAATGTGCCATGTACCCTTGTGCATAAGATGGTTATTATCACAAGCTTTACAATCTTTAAGACAAGATTTTATTTCATGCCTAAAAGGTGTTTGAATAACTCATCAACAAAAAGTATTAGTCACTGCTGTTTTGCTTTGAAAATACATGAGTTAGTTTCTCAAAGATGATTCTTTGATTAAATATGTTATTTGCATTATTAACATTTACTTTTATACTTAATCAATTATGCATGTGGATTTACTTAAGTGGAATGTTAAAGAACCAATTAACTATCATATTTTAGTAAAACAACTGCCTCATGACTTATTTAGTACAGACATTTTCAATATTTTTTAAATAGAAAATTAAGTCTCGTAACATGACTAAAAATGGGAAAAAATAGCAAATATGATCAACTTCAAATGATTCTGGCAAAAACAATGTCAAAACTACTTGGATTAACTTTTTGTATAATTAGTAGAGATACATATTAGCACTTAGCATTTTATTTGAAATGGTGTTACGAGCACACTTTATTCACGCTTATTCAATTCCAAGGGTTCACACCCAATAGAGATAAACATTCTTTGTTTGAACCAAATTGACAGGCCGAGCCAAATTGGTTTGGTTAATGTGATTCGGTGTACTTAGCTAGTTGGTCATGATTAGTATTTCGTTCTACTTGGTTTATTGGCCGGTTTTGGTGTAAACTATGAAGATTCGGTTCCACGCATGTAACCAAATATTGTAATACACGCAATAATTTTAGTTCCTGTTTATCATTATTTTATTTTAACTTTCTCATATTTCAATGTTGTTTGAAGGAAACAAAGCATCCTCATCATGGATTTAAAACAACATTCCGTCCACATCTTCCCATTCACAATTTCATTCAATATTTATTGTAGACCCACAAGCAAATCATTTGGCAATGTATTGCGGATCATTTATGAAGACCAACTAGTGTAAAAGTTCAATAATTAGTCATTTGTTGTAACAGGCTATTTTGGAGATCAGCGTCCTTAGCACCACTCTTCGTTTATCTGGTACAGTAGTCATATTATTGAAAATGGTTAAACTAGATTAGTAAGTGCCGGGTGCAGGATACAGTTTACATCAATGAAGCTCAACTGTTTCGACCATACAAAATTAGACCAATTATCCTAGAAAATAACATATATACTTCGAAGGGAAGGACAAATAATACATAAATATTTACCTGAGCTGTAGTTTCAGTCGTCCCAATCGTTTTCAAATTCCCCACACTAGATTCATCAATCCAACCAGGAACACTAGCTTTCGGTCTGCCACTACTGTTACTCTTACTACCCATCAGGCTAAGGGACAGAGCAGTGAGAGGACGATATCCGTAATTTCGCTCACCGTCCAATGCCTGCGACAGTTCACGATGGAGATTAAAGCTGGCACGCGCGAGAGATGAGAGCAAAGAAGAGTCGCACCAGTCGAGTGCCAGAAAGCCTCCGGATTTTCCGGAAGCAGCGGCAGCAATCGATGACTTTTCTATTAGTGTGATTTTTGTAGGGGCTGCAGAAGAGGCAAGCTTTCTGGATAGAAAGTAGGCGGTGGAGGCGCCGATGACACCGCCGCCGACGATTATTATATGGTTTGGTGATGGCTTTGCATTAGCGGACATGATTAATAACGAGTTGTTTGGGTTTTTTGGTGTTTTTCTTGTTTACCGAGTCTCAGAGGGGTTTGGGAGGATTGAAGAAAACGAAAGTACTGCCGCGGCACCCTCCAAAACTGGAGGCATGTTCTTTCAGTCCTTTTTTGCCCTTTATAGAATAGAGCCATACTTAATGCACCCCACTAGGGGTGGGCATTTAACCGACTTAACCGATTTAACCGACTTAACCGACATCAACCGAACCGACTTAACCGATTTAACCGACTTAACCGACATCAACCGAATCGACTTAACCGATAATTTCAGTTAACCGACATTATCGGTTAACCGACCGACCATAACCGAACATTTTCGGTTCGGTTAACGGGTAACAAACCCTAGTCCATCGGTTAACCATTAATCGACCAAAAAAATTATGTTTTTTTATCGCAGCCCAAAACCACTATTAGTTTATTTATAAACAACCCATGCCCGAACCAATACTTGCCGTGACCAAATATTTTCATTTCTAGATCCAATTCTCATTTCTCAATCTGTACAAAATTAAAAAAAAGGGAAACACGAAATCTAGATCTACTCGGTGCTTATCTCATCTGTCAATCGTCGATGTTAGTCGCAAACCTACATGCTTGTGATGGCTGCCATCTGAGATCGTTCAAAAATTAATGGATTCGTGAAGGAATAGAAAGCAAGTGAGTATACATTTATGTTCGATTTTATTTTCAATTAGTGTAATTACAAATTACTATATTCGATTCTTCCGATCTACTATACATATTTAATTAAATTCTATTATTCTAATTCTAGTCTAGTTACTTACCAAATTCAATTCAATTTGTATATGTAATTAAGTTGTAAATTGGTGTAAATAGTGGCTTAACAGTTGAATTCTTTGATTTACTAATTTTTGTTTCAGATTTATTCATGTATTCCTATTTCTTCCGATAACTGTTTGAGCATTATCTGTAAAACAATGGATTTGTTCACACTAGCTAATGGGTTAAAGTTTAGTATAAATAATGATAACTTAACATGTAGTATTGATGATTCTTTTGTAGAGACATTTGTTGGAGCATAGAATTTCAATTGAGAAAAAATCCTTTTCTAAACTACTACTTGGATTAAAATACTTGATAGCTAGAGAACTAACGGTCAGTACTTCAACATAATGATATATAATAAGGGCTGTTGTATTGGGAGCATAGAAACAAGTTGATATATTTTGAATAAATAAAGAGCAATATTTTGCATATAAGTTGTGCAACATCATCTGATATATGATCTCATTCATGATGATTGTATCGCCAATGTGCATACTCTTTACTTCTACAAACTAGTGGATTAAATATAGAACCGATGTATAACTTAAATCCAACATGTAAATGTAAATACACCGATATCACAAAGTAACGAGAATTACTCTATACATACATACATGAGAATAGAGTTATGGTTAAGGTATTAAGAGTAATGGTATGACAAGCATAGAAAACCTTGTTATGCATGACATTGCAATTTTTGTTTTGTTAAAAATGCTCATGTAGACAAAGTGAAATGTAAAGAAATTGGTTCACTGAGAACATAACTCAAAAGTGAAGTATATTACTGAGAATTAATTAGTTAATTTTTAGTAATATTTCCTTTTTTACAAAAGCACTTTAAAGTGATGGTCAAATTGATCAAACGCATGTTAAATGTACTTTAAAGTTCTAATTTATAGAACATTATGAAAATGAAATGGTGAAACAGTTTATAGATTGTAATTTCGTATATTAACTAGTGCATCATGTATAAACCCATTATTTTTTCTTCATATATAATTGTTTAAACTTATTTAAGCTTGTTTAATTTCATATATAATATAATCTTATCAATGTTTTATCATTAGCATTCATCAATACTTTAGCCTGTTATCTGTCGATCATATATACTTGTTTGTCATCAGTTTCATTATCAGTTTGGAGCTTGGACAGTTGTTGTGGTGGTGGCTTCGTTGCTCGGTTGCATTGCATCACAATTTCCTTACTAAGTTGCTAGAAGTGGTTCATGTAATTTTTAATATATATAATTTGGCGCTTAGAGAGTTGCTGTGTTTGTGTTAGTATTATATGTAATGCATGTAATATGCTATTATGCTGAATCAGTGAGTCCTGTACGTATATTATGTGATGTGTTTGCTAAGCTTTTGCTTTGGTCTAGACTTTGGTTAATATGTACTGTTGTGCAGTTTGTTGTGCCAATTTTTGCATAGCTTTTGCTCTGGTTATTGGGTTTGCTGCAAGTCTTGCTAGTTTGATGTATAATTATGTGTCCTATATTATGCAGAGTGAGTAATATGTAATATGTTTATGTTATTATATGCTGAGTCGTAATATACTTATGTTACTGCGTTATTGGTTACTGTCGTTCCTTACTAGGTGTCCCTTCGTATGTTAGTTTTGGTTAATTTTAACAATTAATTGCTATTAACCTACTCAGTTAACCGACTGTTGGTTAACCGATCAAGCTCAATCGGTTAACCGGTTTAAGTAGACGGTTAACCGCGGTTAATAATTTTCAGTTCGGTCGAAATAAGCCACCTAGTTTGATTTTCGGTTCGGTTAATCGAACCGTTTAATATGGTCGGTTAAATCGGTTAATTAACCGATCGGTTCGGTTAACCGACCGTGCCCACCCCTACACCCCACGCTCCATTTCACCGATCAGTTTCATTCGTTAATATACTGCTGGATGAATTTGAAAATTTTAACGGTATACCGTTGTTAACTGCGTTTTTATTCAAACAGAAATCAACAAAATTAAAACATCGGGACGAAGACGAAACGACTTGAAATCTTGAAAGCACGTTTAGGTAGGCTAGTGAAACAATTCAGAGAAGTTTCGACATATATGGAGCAAGCATGGGATGTTGGCACCGACTTCAAGAGGTTGATGATGAATCCTCGTATCATCATATTTCTCACTCAAACTTAGCATGAGCCCTTCTTTGCCTATTTCATGTATGCCTAAAATATATCAAACGATTCTGAGTAACAAATTAGCAGTGTTGAATAGCTAGCAGTCAGAACAGTAAAACGATTAAATGATGAAGAAACTATCACCAATAGCAACCTCTACCCCACAACAACATCATGGGACACTTTGAAATCATGTAGGATGAAGCATGCAAGAAGAATCAACTCACTTGGGTTTAACCACAGATGTTGGCACCGACTTCAGAGGTCGGTACTGACATGTGATGTTAACCCAGATGGGTTCACGACTTCAAGCACTATCTCGAGCCTCTATCTGGACTATACTCCAACTCTTATCTTGGCCCAATACATCTGTTAACTCTATAAATATAAATCATAAAGCAACCAAGAAAAGGATTTGATTTTTGTCATCGCTATGCGGAAGCTCTGTTTCTTCTTTAACTATTTTCTCTGCACCATAGTCACCAACGCAGCTACTCTAGACAATTCTAGGACGTAGAATCAGTTTAACCACTGTACTTGTGACTTATTCTCTCTCGAATTCTTTGTAATCTCAATCAAATCTATAAGCAACAAAGTTATAAAGTGGGCGTAGGCCTTAGATCACCGAACCACTATAAAATCTTTTGTCTCTCTTTTTATTTCTTTTACTTTATTGCAATTTTCTATTATCTTTGCTTTATTCTAACAGGGATGGTGCTATCACATATCACAGTATGGTATTGATCCATTTTTTGGGTTAGCATTTTGGTGCTTTCACTGAAAACATCTGAACCCAAGCATAGATCTAGCTTGCTATTTTGGGTTAGAAGAGGTCCAGCGGTTAGGTCCAGAAAATTTGTTTTGAGGATTTGTAGACTTGCTACTGGGGACCAATGACACCTAAGAAGAGAACTGCTTCTAAGAGATCCGCAGGAGCAACAGTTGTTGGAGAGAAAGCAAACCCCCAATAAATTGAAGGATATAATGTTAACAATCATCGAACAGAGGTTAATGCTGGAAAACTAGCACTGGGTGCTTCTGATCAACATGAGGTTGTAACTAATGGAGAGCGTAACCGGATGGTTAATCAACTTAACCAGAAGATGGCTGATAGTCAAAAGGCTCTTATGGACAAGGTTGATGCTCTGCCAGCGCTACAACCACCAACTCCCCCAAGGACTAGGCCAGAAACTTCAAAGGCTATGGAACAGGAGAATTCCTCCGTCTCAGACTTGAATAGAGGGATGACAAGATAAAGAAAAAGGAGATAGTTGGTGGAGCGACTGGAATTGTTATTAAAGGTAATGGAAGTATGTCTCCTGTCGGAGGACAACCTGCGGCAAACCTTAACCTTGGAGTGAAGGCTCCACAAGGGAATATTACAATGCTTCTCTCCGATTTTGAAGATGACATGCAACTTAATGCTAAATGACTGGAATTGAATGCTGACATAGACAGGAAAAATATCGAAAAAGAAGTTCAAACTACCGCTATAAGGCCAACCGTGCGTCAACGGAACTCTATAGGAATGGTTCTCCTGGAGAATAGAGAACCTAGACTTCAGTTGGCAAACCAAGGCCGTTTACAGAGTCAAACACTCGGCGTAGCCCTTGACCGTCGACCTGTGGACTACCAACTAGCGAGGCCTTCATTACGGACATGGTCAAACGCTTGATATAAGAAAGTAAAGGCAGAAAGGACGACGATTAGGGTTTTGCATAAAACGAACTCCGTGTACTGAAAACATTCGAAGGGAAGAGTACCCCCAGAAATTTACTATGCCCATCATGTCATCTTACAATGAGATGACAGACCCCAAACAACACTTGTACAAGTACAATTAGCATATAGACGGAGCTAGGGCAACGGATGCTGTCTGTTGCAGATGTTTCTCTATCTTCTTGTGAGGTGTTGCTTCTATGTGGTTTATCAGACTCGCACTAAGATCCATTTCTACCTTTGACGAGTTGGCAAGGAAATTATCGGAACAGTTCAGACTTCACACGGCACAACCAAAGTGATGTCTCCATCTAGCCTTTTCCAAGGGCCAAATGAGTCACTAAAAATCTTTATGAATCGGTTTAATATTACGGTTACTAAAGTGAGCAATTCTAACGAAGATATGGTATTCATAGATTATCCATCCGGACACAAACTTTGGAAGATGGATTAAGATGAAACAACCAACCACCATAAAGGAGTTTAAATGAAAGGCGAGTCAGTATCTGAGATTGGAAGAGGCGGACGCTTTGGACGGCAAGACCGCCACTGTGCAACCATAGGGGATAGTTCATAGCAATGTTGCGGTCAACTAGGATGGAAAATAATTCTAGAGCAATGATAGGAAATGCAGGGAAAGATGGAAATCATAAAAGAAAGAACCAGAATACTAACATATGTGGTGGGAATGAAATTCATATCAGAAACCTGAGTCCTGATGTAACAACTCGCATATTTATCGATTATTATATTTAAATATTTTATAGATACTCTGAATTTAGTCCGAAAAGCTACTTTTTGCATACGGTAGAATTAAGACTCGGGACCACTTCCATTGAGTTCAAAACGCCGTTTGTGATCTTTTTAAGTATAAACTTTGAGATGTTTGGAGATAGTAGAATTTTGCTACTTTTTCACTTAGCGCTTTGGTTTGGGTTTCAGCCCATTAACCTAACATATGAACCCAACTCCACTCCAACTCTTCATTACTTCATTTCTAATTCCTAATACTCAAGCTTTAGCAACAATGGTGGGAGGAAAGGGAAATTAAAACTCCAAGCCCTAATCTTTATTGCAAATTCAAGCTTCTACCTCCAAATTCAAGAAGAAGCTTTGGTAAGCCTTCTCTTCATCTTCTCCAACTCTTTCTCCATTCAATTTTAGAAATTTCCTAAACCTAATTTAGGAAATGTTTCTCCTTTAAGCTTAGATTCAAGCTTGTTGGGTTGGAATTGAGGAGTGATTGTTCTTGCCATTGCTCTATAGCTTCTTCTTCATTGATTTTGTGAAAAGGTGAGATTTTTATCTCACATCTTCGTCTATAATTATCTTCAATTGTTAGGTATGAATTCCTAACACTTATGCTTGTGCAATTGATTTTGGTTTGGATTGATTTGGTGTATATTCCAATTTTTGGTGTTTTGAAATCAATATCTATGAAAATCCTTCTATGGATATTTGGACATTGATATTTGAAGCGTATCGAAGAGTCGTTAAGGCTGGGTTGTCGCTTGGCGTAAATCCTTAGTCGTCGTCGCTCGATCGATCGCTTCCGATATCTATTTGGCCATTTTTAGCCTAGGTTCAGGGAATGCCCCGAACCCTAGTTTCAGACGTCTGAAACGTAGTATTCAGACATCTGAATATTATACTGGGAAGATTTGTATTCCCAGATTCAGACGTCTGAATCTATATTTCAGACATCTGAATTGGTTCGTTTGGAACCAGAAAGGAAATAGGCTAAAAAGTGCCTATTTCAGACGTCTGAATTCAAGGATTCAGACGTCTGAATTCTGTTCTAGAAAATATTTTTATTTTTCAGATTCAGACGTCTGAATCCTTGATTTCAGACGTCTAAATCTGCACTCTTTTGCCTATTTGCCTATTTGCCTGAGAATTCCAACCTTAATCGATTCGTGTCGATTCTCTTTTGTTATTATCACTTATTATCGACTTTGATGACATTTTCTTCGTGATTTTTGGGAATATCCATTTCGATGGATTCGGTATCGATTTCTTTGGATTTTATTCACTTCTTCGAATGTGAATTTTTATGATTGATTGTTTCTACAATCGCTTCTATGATTTGTCACTTTAAAAATATAAAGGTTTCAATACTAGTAGTAAATATTAAAACTCTTTCATCAAAACGATTTCAACTCTATTTTCAATAACAAAGCTCTTTTCTTAAACCGTTTTCCAATCTACTAGTATATAAAAACCTTTACTTCACCCGTATGAGAAATCTAATTAAACGGCTTAGTAAAACAAGTGGTATGAAACGCTTGCGTTTACTCCGTCGGTTGATTCTTGGACTTGTTCGATTGAAACTCTTGTGACAATTTTCTAGTGGAGATCTACAATTTGTTCGTAAATATTTAAGTTAAGCTAGTGGTTATGGGACATGAAGCTAAGCTCATATATTTACTAGCTTACTGTAATTGACACTTCTCTTTGATCATGACGATCATTTTGTGATTTAGACTAGCAATTGTGCGATGTCTCTTTGACTGCAAGGTTAGACTAGGCCTCATCTGTGTGATTTCGACTCACACCCATTTATCTGCGAGGTTAGTCTAGACACCATTTGTGTGATTTCGACTCACACATATCTTTTCTGTCTGCGAGGTTAGACTAGACACCATTTGTGTGATTTCGACTCACACATATCTCTTTGTCTGCAAGGTTAGTCTAGACCTCATCTGTGTGATTTCGACTCACACATATGGGGTAGCTCCCCATGGTCTTCGGACCGTCATGTGATAGGCCTCTTTCCCCCTTTTATGATTTCTGGATTCGTGTGTTGATTTCTGGAAATTTTATGCTTCATCTATTTTCGTGATTTCTATTGATAAGCTTTATAAGTTTTTGTGCATTGGTGAATTCGTGTGTCATTGACTTGTTGTGAATACAAGTTTTGGGTATGAAACCCTTTTTGAATCTTTGTGAAGATTCTTGTGGTATTGAACGATCTTTTGTTGATCATCATTTGCATGCTTATAGTAGTATGCCATTATGGATATTATATGTTTATGCCATATCTTTTACTTTATATCATGTCATCTGATATTTATAGATAGACTGATCCGTTTATTATTTTCTTATAAATAATACTCGGGTCAGACCGAGATGTTACAGGTGCTTCTGTTTGACTTCTCTTCTGGGATTTGCTACTCTGACTTTTGGCTAACTATTTCGATTAGCAGTTTTTTTGTTGTTTACACTTGAGATATAGACTCATAGTTGTATTCTTTTGTATAGCACGTGTTGCTATTCTTCTGTATTATTGTGGATCTTTCTGACCACTACTCTGATGTACACTTTTATGTGTGGAATATTCATATCTGTTTCCGCCTTTGTGATATGAATTATCTATGACTGATTTATGTTATGTCTATTTCTATATTTGTTTTCGAAGATTTATTTATAGCCACCGTGTGATAGCTTTGAGTTTGTATCGGTATGTCGGACTTCCTCCTTAAATGAAATGCATGTTATACTATCTGACATATCGGTGCTCACACAAAGAAGTTACACGGATGGTCGCTCCTCAACGGCCTTATTCCCCGTGCTAGTTGACAGCATTACTCCATAGTGTCCTTGGCTAGCGTGGGTATAGAGGTGGGGAGTCACAGATTGGTATCAGAACCAAACTTCGGAACAATGTAGAATAACTTAACAAGGATCATCGTCCTAAGTCCACCTTAGGAGTTATGTCTTAGGATTAATTCGAGTTGTCGTACCGATTCATCCTATATCCTTTATGATTCCTTGTTTATCTAGCAAGATTGCTTGATATTCATTAGTGAATAATCTTCTTCTTTCTCTTAAGGAAGAGAAATGGTTAGACCTGGTCGTCCCAGAGCTGGACCATCTAGTGCTCCACCCCAAGATGGAGTTTTTATGACTACCCATCAACTTCTTGACCTTGTCACGAATGCTCAAGCAGCTGGATCTAATCCGAAACCTACCTACCCTAAATCTGGGTTTGCACGTTTGTGCAATGATTACACCAACCTGGGTGGGAAGCCATTTAAAGGTTTTGAAACTATCATCGAGGTCCAGGCTTGGTTGAGGACCTGCGATCGAATCTTCATTCGCATGAATCTCGTCGATCTTCACTGTGTTCAGGTGGCTTCCAGTATGCTCCAAGAAAGAGCATTGGACTGGTACGAACTTCTTATTTCTGAGATTAATGAAGCGGATCTCACCTGGGAGCAATTCCGGGAACGCTTCGAATTAAAACTCGTGCCAGAAGCAGAGAAAGTGACATTGGCTCGACGTTTCATAGACCTTATTCAAGGTGAGTCCTCTGTGACTGATTATGTTGCATCCTTCGAGTCACTTTCCAAATATGGGGTTGAATACATCAACTCCCCATTGAAGAAGAACCAAAGATTTGTCTATGGCTTAAACAAAAATCTCAAGAAGCCATTACTTCTAAAACTAGAATTTCCCTTCGACCAACTCATTGATATCGCTCTTCGTCTTGAAGAGGCGGATAAGGAAAGTGATGTTGAAGTGGTGGGCTCCAAACCAAACTTCAACAACAAGAAGAGGCCAAACAAATTCAAAGGTCCTTATCCCAACAAAAAGGGTAAGCAAACAACCCCTGCTGCAAAGGCTCCTTCTCCTAGTAGTGGGAAATGCTTCAACTGTGGGTCTAGGGACCATTTTACGAATAAGTGTTCAAAACCCCGTTGTTGTCGCTATTGTAAGAGCCCGGATCATTATATACATCAATGCCTCAAACTTGAAGGTAGGAAGGAGGGAAAGTTAAATGTTGCCCAAGCCCCTGGCAACACATCTCGTGGTCAGGGTATATCTCATTCTATCCTTGATGGTATTGTTATATTTCGTGATCAACCTATTCGAGTTCTCTTTGATACGGGTGCATCCCACTCTTTTGTATCAAAGGAACTTGTCGATACATTTTCTTTAAGTGTTGTTGCTTTAATGACTTCTTTAAGAATTGTGAATCCGGTTGGTGGATCCGCAACTCTTAGTTTGCTTTGTAAAGATGTGGAGATTATTTTATGCGATTTTTCCTTCCTAGCCGATTTGCATGTCATGCGTTATTTATGCTTTGGAATGATTTTGGAAATGGATTGGCTTAACCGTTATGAAGCTCACATCCTATGTCCCGAGCGGACTATTTATCTCCGACACCCGCAATCTGTAAAGCAGATTTCTATTATTCTTAAAGATTCGGATTCTTCTTTGACTGCATCTTTATATTCTTTAAATCCTCGTGATGACGATAATGATGATGAGGAAGATGTCATTTCTCTTATTCACGTTGTTCGTGAATTTTCCGACATATTTGAGCCCGTTTTAGGATTGCCACCTAAGCGAGCAATTGAGTTCAAAATTAATATTATCCCTGGAGCTAAACCTATTACTCGTCCTCCTTATCGCATGTCTAATAAGGAGAATGAGGAGATGCGCAAACAATTATCCGAATTGGTGACGAAGCAATTTATTCGCTCTAGTTCCTCGCCTTGGGGAGCTTCGGCTATTTTCGTGAAGAAATCCGATGGTACACTTAGATTTTGCGTTGACTACCGCAAGCTTAATGATCTTACTATCAAAACTAAATATCCTTTACCTCGGATTGATGATCTATTTGACCAACTTAGCGGTGCTAGAGTCTTTTCACAATTGGACTTGGCTACCGTTTTTCATCAGCTTCGTATTGCTGAGGATAGCATTTCTTTGACGTCATTCCGTACTCGATATGGATCTTATGAATGGCTTGTTATGCCATTTGGGTTAACGAATGCTCCAGCTTATTTCGTTGACCTCGTGAATCGAGTTTTCAAAGATTTCCTCGATCGGTTTGTACTCATATTCATTGATGATATTCTTGTGTATTCAAAAACCGAGGAGGAACATGAGAAACATCTTCGAATTGTATTGGAAACTCTTAGGAGTAATCAATTAAAGGCGAAATTTTCTAAATGCCACTTTTGGCGATCTCGTGTGAAGTTTCTTGGTCATATTATTTCCGAATCCGGAATTTCCGTGGATCCTTCAAAGATTGAAGCGATTCAAGATTGGAAGAGACCGGAGAGTGTGACAGATATTTGTAGTTTTCTCGGATTGGCGAGCTATTACCGTCATTTTATTAAAGACTTTTCTAAGGTTGTCGTGCCTCCCACTGGCTTGACTAAGAAGGGAGTTAAATACATTTGGTCGGACAAATGTGAAACCTCTTTTCATAAATTGAAAGAACTCCTTTCCGATGCTCCTATTCTTGTGATTCCCGATGGAAACCAAGATTTTATTGTTTATACCGATGCTAGTCGCATTGGTTTGGGTGCCGTTCTTATGCAAAAAGAACGTGTTATTGCTTATGCTTCTAGGCAATTGAAGCCGGCCGAGACTAGATATGCCGCACATGATTTAGAACTTGCTGCTATTGTTTTCGCTCTTCGGATTTGGCGTCATTATCTTTTAGGAGAGAAATTTGTTCCTTATACCGATCATAAGTCTTTGAGGTATTTATTTTCTCAAAAGGAACTTAATTTGCGTCAACAACGTTGGCTCGAGTTCCTTGCTCCTTATGATCTTGATATTCTTTATACCCCCGGTAAGGGTAATCGTGTCGCCGATGCTCTTAGCTGTAAGCAACAAGCAGTTGTTTCTATGATGATATCCGAATGGAACGATCTCGAGATCTTATCCACTTGTGAGATTCGAGACTGCGTATCCGATTTATGCTCATCATTTGTTTTATGTAGCCTTGAGGCTCATCCTTCTCTTTTAGACCGCACTCTTGAAGCTCAAAGGCTTGATCCCGACTTGGCTCTTCTTGGCCAAAATTTTAAGGATAGAATTGATATTGAAAGTTTGAAAGACTTTGATATTGATTCTCGTGGCGGCATTCGGAAATTTGGTAGACTTATCGTGCCAAATATTAGTGATCTTGAAAAGACATTTTAGAAGATTCCCATCGTTCTAAATTTACCATTCATCCCGGTAGTAGTAAAATGTACGTGGATATGAAGCGACTTTATTATTGGGAGGGAATGAAACTTGACATCACTAACTTTGTTAAGTGTTGCATGACTTGCCAACTCGTTAAGGCCGAACATCAAATGCCCGGTGGGTTATTGCAACCTTTAGAAATTCCAATTTGGAAGTGGGACCAAATTTCCATGGATTTTATTGATGCCCTTCCCCGTTCTCGTTCGGGTCATGATAGCTTATGGGTGATTGTTGATAGACTTACTAAATCTGCCCATTTTATTCCCGTTCTGTCTAACCGAACCGTTCCTCTTTTGGCCAAAATCTTTGTTAAAGAGATTGTTAAATTACATGGAGTTCCTACTTCTATTTTTAGTGATCGTGATCCATTGTTTACTAGTGGATTCTGGAAGAGTCTTCAAAAAGCTTTAGGAACGAAGCTTAATTTTAGCACCGCTTATCACCCCCAGTCCGATGGACAAACCGAGCGTGTGAATCAAACTCTTGAAGATCTTCTTCGTGCTTGTGTGCTTGATTTCGGTGGAAGCTGGGAAGATCATGTTCCTCTTGTTGAATTTTCCTATAATCATAGCTTCCAATCTAGTATTGGTATGGCACCTTTCGAGGCACTCTACGGAAGGCCGTGCCGATCTCCTTCTTGTTGGCTTGAGGCCGGTGAGAAGCTGGTTTTAGGTCCAGACTTTATTCGTGATTCCACAGAGAAGATTGAACTTATTCGACGTAGGATGAAAGAAGCCCAGAGTAGACAAAAATCCTATGCCGATAATCAAAGAAGGAGATTAGAATTTTCTGTTGGAGATCTTGTTTTTATTCGTGTTTCACCTATGAAAGGTGTTGTACGTTTCAGTCGATCTTGAAAATTAGCGCCTCGATATATTGGGTCATTTCCTATCACCGAACGTATTGGTTCCGTGGCTTATCTCCTTTTATTACCGGCTCAATTTTCTGCTATTCATGACGTGTTTCACGTTTCTCAACTAAGGAAATGTCTTCGAGATTCCGATTCTATTCTTGAGCCCGGTGTTGTGGAAGAGATTGAAGTTTCGCCTAATTTAACTTATGATCAGCATCCTATTCGAATTATTGCTTCGGAGGTCAAACGCCTTCGAAATAAAGATGTCCCGCTTGTGAAAGTTCAATGGTCTTCAAATCCTAAGGACTGTTCTTGGGAATCTAGGGAGTTCATCGAGCGAACACATCCATACTTACTTTCCCGCGCTCTTTAAGGTGAACCTTTTATTTCAGATTTCTTTTGTGTTGAATACGCTCTTATGGTTGTTACTATATATCTTCTTCTTAAATATTGCGAGGACGCAATTTTTTTAAGAAGGGGAGTCTGTAACAACCCGCATATTTATCGATTTTTATATTTAAATATTTTATCGATACTCTTAATTTAGTCTGAAAAGCTACTTTTTGCATACGGTCGAATTAGGACTCGTGACCACTTCCATTGAGTTCAAAACTCCGTTCGCGATCTTTTTAAGTATAAACTTTGATATGTTTGGAGATAGTAGAATTTTGCTACTTTTTCACTTAGGGCTTTGGTTTGGGTTTCAGCCCATTAACCTAACATATGAACCCAACTCCACTCCAACTCTTCATTACTTCATTTCTAATTCCTAATACTCAAGCTTTAGCAACAATGGTGGGAGGAAAGAGAAACTAAAACTCCAAGCCCTAATCTTTAAGCTTCTACCTCCAAATTCAAGAAGAAACTTTGGTAAGCCTTCTCTTCATCTTCTCCAACTCTTTCTCCATTCAATTTCAGAAATTTCCTAAACCTAATTTAGGAAATGTTTCTCCTTTAAGCTTGATTCAAGCTTGTTGGGTTGGAATTGAGGAGTGATTGTTCTTGCCATTGCTCTATAGCTTCTTCTTCATTGATTTTGTGAAAAGGTGAGATTTTTATCTCACATCTTCGTCTATAATTATCTTCAATTGTTAGGTATGAATTCCTAACACTTATTCTTGTTCAATTGATTTTGGTTTGGATTGATTTGGTGTATATTCCAATTTTGGTGTTTTGAAATCAATATCTATGAAAATCCTTTTATGGATCTTTGGACATTGATATTTGAGGCGTATCGAAGAGCCGTTAAGGCTGGGTTGTCGCTTGGCGTAAATCCTTAGTCGCCGTCGCTCGATCGATCGCTTCCGGTATCTATTTGGCCATTTTTGGCCTAGGTTCAGGGAATGCCCTGAACCCCAGTTTCAGACGTCTGAAACGTAGTATTCAGACGTTTGAATATTATACTGGAAAGATTTGTATTCCCAGATTCAGATGTCTGAATCTATATTTCAGACGTCTGAATTGGTTCGTTTGGAACCAGAAAGGAAATAGGCTAAACAGTGCCTATTTCAGACGTCTGAATTCAAGAATTCAGATGTCTGAATTCTGTTTTGGAAAATATTTTTATTTTCTAGATTCAGAAGTCTGAATCCTTGATTTCAGACGTCTGAATCTGCACTCTTTTGCCTATTTGCTTGAGAATTCCAACCTTAATCGATTCGTGTTGATTCCCTTTTGTTATTATCACTTATTATCGACTTTGATGACATTTTCTTCGTGATTTTTGGGAATATCCATTTCGATATATTCGGTATCGATTTCTTTGGATTTTATTCACGTCTTCGAATGTGAATTTTTATGATTGACTGTTTCTACAATCGCTTCTATGATTTGTCACTTTAAAAATATAAAGGTTTCAATACTAGTAGTAAATATCAAAACTCTTTCATCAAAACGATTTCAACTCTATTTTCAATAACAAAGCTCTTTTCTTAAACCGTTTTCTAATCTACTAGTATATACAAACCTTTACTTCACTCGTCTGAGAAATCTAATTAAATGGCTTAGTAAAACAAGTGGTATGAAACGCTTGCGTTTACTTCGTCGGTTGATTCTTGGACTTGTTCGATTGAAACTCTTGTGACAATTTTCTAGTGAAGATCAACAATTTGTTCGTAAATATTTAAGTTAAGCTAGTGGTTATGGGACATGAAGCTAAGCTCATATATTTACTAGCTTACTGTAATTGACACTTCTCTTTGATCATGACGATCATTTTATGATTTAGACTAGCAATTGTGCGATGTCTCTTTAACTGCAAGGTTAGACTAGGCCTCATCTGTGTGATTTCGAATCACACCCATTTATCTGCGAGGTTAGTCTAGACACCATTTGTGTGATTTCGACTCACACATATCTTTTCTGTCTGCGAGGTTAGACTAGACACCATTTGTGTGATTTCGACTCACACATATCTCTTTGTCTGCAAGGTTAGTCTAGACCTCATCTGTGTGATTTCGACTCACGCATATGGGGTAGCTCCCCATGGTCTTCGGACCGTCATGTGATAGGCCTCTTTCCCCCTTTTATGATTTCTGGATTTCGTGTGTTGATTTCTGAAAATTTTATGCTTCATCTATTTTCGTGATTTCTATTGATAAGCTTTATTAATTTTTGTGCATTGGTGAATTCGTGTGTTATTGACTTGTTGTGAATACAAGTTTTGGGTATGAAACCCTTTCTGGATCTTTATGAAGATTCTTGTGGTATTGAACGATCTTTTGTTGATCATTATTTGCATGCTTATAGCAGTACGCTATTATGGATATTATATGTTTATGCCAAATCTTTTACTTTATATCATGTCATCTGATATTTATAGATAGATTGATCCGTTTATTATTTTCTTATAAATAATACTCGGGTCAGACCGAGATGTTACAGGTGCTTCTGGTTGACTTCTCTTCTGGGATTTGCTACTCTGACTTTTGGCTAACTATTTCGATTAGCAGTTTTGTTGTTGTTTACACTTGAGATATAGACCCATAGTTGTATTCTTTTGTATAGCACGTGTTGCTATTCTTCTATATTATTGTGTATCTTTCTGACCACTACTCTGATGTACACTTTTATGTGTGGAATATTCATATCTGTTTCCGCCTTTGTGATATGAATTATCTGTGACTGATTTATGTTATGTCTATTTCTATATTTGTTTTCGAAGATTTATTTATAGCCACCGTGTGATAGCTTTGATTTTGTATCGGTATGTCGGACTTCCTCCTTAAATGAAATGCATGCTATACTATCTGACATATCGGTGCTCGCACAAAGAAGTTACACGGATGGTCGCTCCTCAACGGCCTTATTCTCCGTGCTAGTTGATAGCATTACTCCGTAGTATCCTTGGCTAGCGTGGGTATAGAGGTGGAGCGTCACAGATTGGTATCAGAACCAAACTTCGGAACAATGTAGAATAACTTAACAAGGATCATCGTCCTAAGTCCACCTTAGGAGTTATGTCTTAGGATTAATTCGAGTTGTCGTATCGATTCATCCTATATCCTTTATGATTCCTTGTTTTATCTAGCAAGATTTCTTGATATTCATTAGTGAATAATCTTCTTCTTTCTCTTCTTTCTTTCTTAAGGAAGAGAAATGGTTAGACATGGTCGTCCCAGAGCTGGACCATCTAGTGCTCCACCCCAAGATGGAGTTTTTATGACTACCCAGCAACTTCTTGACCTTGTCACGAATGCTCAAGCAGCTGGATCTAATCCGGAACCTACCCACCCTAAATTTGGGTTTGCACGTTTGTGCAATGGTTACACCAACCTGGGTGGGAAGCCATTTAAAGGTTCTGAAACTATCATCGAGGTCCAGGCTTGGTTGAGGACCTGCGATCGAATCTTCATTCGCATGAATCTCGTCGATCTTCACTGTGTTCAGGTGGCTTCCAGTATGCTCCAAGAAAGAGCATTGGACTGGTACGAACTTCTTATTTCTGAGATTAATGAAGCGGATCTCACCTGGGAGCAATTCCGGGAACGCTTCGAATTAAAATTCGTGCCAGAAGCAGAGAAAGTGACATTGGCTCGACGTTTCATAGACCTTATTCAAGGTGAGTCCTCTGTGACTGATTATGTTGCATCCTTCGAGTCACTTTTCAAATATGGGGTTGAATACATCAACACCCCATCGAAGAAGAACCAAAGATTTGTCTATGGCTTAAACAAAAATCTCAAGAAGCCATTACTTCTAAAACTAGAAGTTCCCTTCGACCAACTCATTGATATCGCTCTTCGTATTGAAGAGGCGGATAGGGAAAGTGATGTTGACGTGGTGGGCTCCAAACCAAACTTCAACAACAAGAAGAGGCCAAACAAATTCAAAGGTCCTTATCCCAACAAAAAGGGTAAGCAAGCAACCCCTGCTGCAAAGGCTCCTTCTCCTAGTAGTGGGAAATGCTTCAACTGTGGGTCTAGGGACCATTTTACAAATAAGTGTTCAAAACCCCGTTGTTGTCGCTATTGTAAGAGCCCGGATCATTATATACATCAATGCCTCAAACTTGAAGGTAGGAAGGAGGGAAAGTTAAATGGTGCCCAAGCCCCTGGCAACACATCTCGTGGTCAGGGTATATCTCATTCTATCCTTGATGGTATTGTTATATTTCGTGATCAACCTATTCAAGTTATCTTTGATACGGGTGCATCCCACTCTTTTGTATCAAAGGAACTTGTCGATACCTTTTCTTTAAGTGTTGTTGCTTTAATGACTTCTTTAAGAATTGTGAATCCGGTTGGTGGATCCGCAACTCTTAGTTTGCTTTGTAAAGATGTGGAGATTATTTTATGCAATTTTTCCTTCCTAGACGATTTGCATGTCATGCGTTATTTATGCTTTGGAATGATTTTGGAAATGGATTGGCTTAACCGTTATGAAGCTCACATCCTATGTCCCGAGCAGACTATTTATCTCCGACACCCGCAATTTGTAAAGCAGATTTCTATTATTCTTAAAGATTCGGATTCTTCTTTGACTGCATCTTTATATTCTTTAAATCCTCGTGATGACGATAATGATGATGAGGAAGATGTCATTTCTCTTATTCACGTTGTTCGTGAATTTTCCGACATATTTGAGCCCGTTTTAGGATTGCCACCTAAGCGAGCAATTGAGTTCAAAATTAATCTTATCCCTGGAGCTAAACCTATTACTCGTCCTCCTTATCGCATGGCTAATAAGGAGAATGAGGAGATGCGCAAACAATTATCCGAATTGGTGACGAAGCAATTTATTCGCTCTAGTTCCTCGCCTTGGGGAGCTTCGGCTATTTTCGTGAAGAATCCGATGGTACACTTAGACTTTGCATTGACTACCGCAAGCTTAATGATCTTACTATCAAAAATAAATATCCTTTACCTCGGATTGATGATCTATTTGACCAACTTAGCGGTGCTAGAGTCTTTTCACAATTGGACTTGGCTACCGGTTTTCATCAGCTTCGTATTGCTGAGGATAGCATTCCTTTGACGTCATTCCGTACTCGATATGGATCTTATGAATGGCTTGTTATGCCATTTGGGTTAACGAATGCTCCAGCTTATTTCGTTGACCTCATGAATCGAGTTTTCAAAGATTTCCTTGATCGGTTTGTACTCATATTCATTGATGATATTCTTGTATATTCAAAAACCGAGGAGGAACATGAGAAACATCTTCGAATTGTATTGGAAACTCTTAGGAGTAATCAATTAAAGGCAAAATTTTCTAAATGCCACTTTTGGCGATCTCGTGTGAAGTTTCTCGGTCATATTATTTTCGAATCCGGAATTTCCGTGGATCCTTCAAAGATTGAAGCGATTCAAGATTGGAAGAGACCGGAGAGTGTGACAGAGATTCGTAGTTTTCTCGGATTGGCGGGCTATTACCGTCGTTTTATTAAAGACTTTTCTAAGATTGTCGTGCCTCTCACTGGCTTTACTAAGAAGGGAGTTAAATACATTTGGTCGGACAAATGTGAAGCCCCTTTTCAGAAATTGAAAGAACTCCTTTCCGATGCTCCTATTCTTGTGATTCCCGATGGAAACCAAGATTTTATTGTTTATACCGATGCTAGTCGCATTGGTTTGGGTGTCGTTCTTATGCAAAAAGAACGTGTTATTGCTTATGCTTCTAGGCAATTGAAGCCGGCCGAGACTAGATATGCCACACATGATTTAGAACTTGCTGCTATTGTTTTCGCTCTTCGGATTTGGCGTCATTATCTTTTAGGAGAGAAATTTGTTCCTTATACCGATCATAAGTCTTTGAGGTATTTATTTTCTCAAAAGGAACTTAATTTGCGTCAACAACGTTGGCTCGAGTTCCTTGCTCCTTATGATCTTGATATTTTTTTATACCCCCGGTAAGGGTAATCGTGTCGCCGATGCTCTTAGCTGTAAGCAACAAGCAGTTGTTTCTATGATGATATCTGAATGGAACGATCTCGAGATCTTATCCACTTGTGAGATTCGAGACTGCGTATCCGATTTATGCTCATCATTTGTTTTATGTAGCCTTGAGGCTCATCCTTCTCTTTTAGACCGCATTCTTGAAGCTCAAAGGCTTGATCCCGACTTGGCTCTTCTTGGCCAAAATTTTAAGGATAGAATTGATATTGAAAGTTTGAAAGACTTTGATATTGATTCTCGTGACGGCACTCGGAAATTTGGTAGACTTATCGTGCCAAATATTAGTGATCTTCGAAAAGACATTTTAGAAGATTCCCATTGTTCTAAATTTACCATTCATCCCGGTAGTAGTAAAATGTACGCGGATATGAAGCGACTTTATTATTGGGAGGGAATGAAACTTGACATCACTAACTTTGTTAAGTGTTGCATGACTTGCCAACTCGCTAAGGCCGAACATCAAAGGCCCGGTGGGTTATTGCAACCTTTAGAAATTCCAATTTGGAAGTGGGACCAAATTTCCATGGATTTCATTGATTCCCTTCCCCGTTCTCGTTCGGGTCATGATAGCTTATGGGTGATTGTTGATAGACTTACTAAATCTGCCCATTTTATTCCCGTTCGGTCTAACCGAACCGTTCCTCTTTTGGCCAAAATCTTTGTTAAAGAGATTGTTAAATTACATAGAGTTCCTACTTCTATTGTTAGTGATCGTGATCCATTGTTTACTAGTGGATTCTGGAAGAGTCTTCAAAAAGCTTTAGGAACGAAGCTTAATTTTAGCACCGCTTATCACCCCCAATCCGATGGACAAACCGAGCGTGTGAATCAAACTCTTGAAGATCTTATTCGTGCTTGTGTGCTTGATTTCGATGGAAGCTGGGAAGATCATATTCCTCTTGTTGAATTTTCCTATAATAATAGCTTCCAATCTAGTATTGGTATGGCACCTTTCGAGGCACTCTACGGAAGGCCGTGCCGATCTCCTTCTTGTTGGCTTGAGGCCGGTGAGAAGCTGGTTTTAGGTCCAGACTTTATTCGTGATTCCACAGAGAAGATTGAACTTATTCGACGTAGGATGAAAGAAGCCCAGAGTAGACAAAAATCCTATGCCGATAACCAAAGAAGGAGATTAGAATTTTCTGTTGGAGATCTTGTTTTTATTCGTGTTTCACCTATGAAAGGTGTTGTACGTTTCAGTCGATCTTGAAAATTAGCGCCTCGATATATTGGGCCATTTCCTATCACCGAACGTATGGGTTCCGTGGTTTATCGTCTTTTTTTACCGGCTCAATTTTCTGCTATTCATGACGTGTTTCACGTTTCTCAACTAAGGAAATGTCTTCGAGATTCCGATTCTATACTTGAGCCCGGTGTTGTTGAAGAGATTGAAGTTTCGCCTAATTTAACTTATGATCAGCATCCTATTCGAATTATTGCTTTGGAGGTCAAACGCCTTCGAAATAAAGACGTCCCGCTTGTGAAAGTTCAATGGTCTTCAAATCCTAAGGACTGTTCTTGGGAATCTAGGGAGTTCATCGAGCGAACACATCCAGACTTACTTTCCCGCGCTCTTTAAGGTGAACCTTTTATTTTAGATTTCTTTTGTGTTGAATACGCTCTCGTGGTTGTTACTATATATCTTCTTCTTAAATATTGCGAGGACGCAATTTCTTTAAGGAGGGGAATCTGTAACAACCCGCATATTTATCGATTTTTATATTTAAATATTTTATCGATACTCTTAATTTAGTCCGAAAAGCTACTTTTTGCATACGGTCGAATTAGGACTCGGGACCACTTCCATTGAGTTCAAAACGCCGTTTGCGATCATTTTAAGTATAAACTTTGATATGTTTGGAGATAGTAGAATTTTGCTACTTTTTCACTTAGGGCTTTGGTTTGGGTTTCAGCCCATTAACCTAACATATGAACCCAACTCCACTCCAACTCTTCATTACTTTATTTCTAATTCCTAATACTCAAGCTTTAGCAACAATGGTGGGAGGAAAGGGAAATTAAAACTCCAAGCCCTAATCTTTATTGCAAATTCAAGCTTCTACCTCCAAATTCAAGAAGAAGCTTTGGTAAGCCTTCTCTTCATCTTCTCCAACTCTTTCTCCATTCAATTTCAGAAATTTCCTTAACCTAATTTAGGAAATGTTTCTCCTTTAAGCTTAGATTCAAGCTTGTTGGGTTGGAATTGAGGAGTGATTGTTCTTGCCATTGCTCTATAGCTTCTTCTTCATTGATTTTGTGAAAAGGTGAGATTTTTATCTCACATCTTCGTCTATAATTATCTTCAATTGTTAGGTATGAATTCCTAACACTTATTCTTGTTCAATTGATTTTGGTTTGGATTGATTTGGTGTATATTCCAATTTTTGGTGTTTTGAAATCAATATCTATGAAAATCCTTTTATGGATATTTGGACATTGATATTTGAGGCGTATCGAAGAGCCGTTAAGGCTGGGTTGTCGCTTGGCGTAAATCCTTAGTCGTCGTCGCTCGATCGATCGCTTCCGGTATCTATTTGGCCATTTTTGGCCTAGGTTCAGGGAATGCCCTGAACCCCAATTTCAGACGTCTGAAACGTAGTATTCAGACGTCTGAATAATATACTGGGAAGATTTGTATTCCCAGATTCAGATGTCTGAATCTATATTTCAGACGTCTGAATTGGTTCGTTTGGAACCAAAAAGGAAATAGGCTAAAAAGTGCCTATTTCAGACGTCTGAATTCAAGGAATCAGATGTCTGAATTCTGTTCTGGAAAATATTTTTATTTTCTAGATTCAGACGTCTGAATCCTTGATTTCAGACGTCTGAATCTGCACTCTTTTGTCTATTTGCTTGAGAATTCCAACCTTAATCGATTCGTGTTGATTCCCTTTTGTAATTATCACTTACTATCGACTTTGATGACATTTTCTTCGTGATTTTTGGGAATATCCATTTCGATGGATTCAGTATCGATTTTTTTGGATTTTATTCACGTCTTCGAATGTGAATTTTTATGATTGATTGTTTCTACAATCGCTTCTATGATTTGTCACTTTAAAAATATAAAGGTTTCAATACTAGTAGTAAATATCAAAACTCTTTCATCAAAACGATTTCAACTCTATTTTCAATAACAAAGCTCTTTTCTTAAACCGTTTTCCAATCTACTAGTATATACAAACCTTTACTTCACTCGTATGAGAAATCTAATTAAACGGCTTAGTAAAACAAGTGGTATGAAACGCTTGCGTTTACTTCGTCGGTTGATTCTTGGACTTGTTCGATTGAAACTCTTGTGACAATTTTCTAGTGAAGATCTACAATTTGTTCGTAAATATTTAAGTTAAGCTAGTGGTTATGGGACATGAAGCTAAGCTCATATATTTACTAGCTTACTATAATTGACACTTCTCTTTGATCATGACGATCATTTTATGATTTAGACTAGCAATTGTGCGATGTCTCTTTGACTGCAAGGTTAGACTAGGCCTCATCTGTGTGATTTCGACTCACACCCATTTATCTGCAAGGTTAGTCTAGACACCATTTGTGTGATTTTGACTCACACATATCTTTTCTGTCTGCGAGGTTAGACTAGACACCACTTGTGTGATTTCGACTCACACATATCTCTTTGTCTGCAAGGTTAGTCTAGACCTCATCTGCGTGGTTTCGACTCACGCATATGGGGTAGCTCCCCATTGTCTTCGGACAGTCATGTGATAGGCCTCTTTCCCCCTTTTATGATTTCTGGATTTCTTGTGTTGATTTCTGAAAATTTTATGCTTCATCTATTTTCGTGATTTCTATTGATAAGCTTTATCAATTTTTGTGCATTGGTGAATTCGTGTGTCATTGACTTGTTGTGAATACAAGTTTTGGGTATGAAACCCTTTCTGGATCTTTGTGAAGATTCTTGTGGTATTGAACGATCTTTTGTTGATCATCATTTGCATGCTTATAATAGTATGCCATTATGGATATTATATGTTTATGCCATATCTTTTACTTTATATCATGTCATCTGATATTTATAGATAGACTGATCCGTTTATTATTTTCTTATAAATAATACTCGAGCCAGACCGAGATGTTACAGGTGCTTCTGTTTGACTTCTCTTCTGGGATTTGCTACTCTGACTTTTGGCTAACTATTTCGATTAGCAGTTTTTTTGTTGTTTACACTTGAGATATAGACTCATAGTTGTATTCTTTTTTATAGCACGTGTTGCTATTCTTCTGTATTATTGTGCATCTTTCTGACCACTACTCTGATGTACACTTTTATGTGTGGAATATTCATATATGTTTCCGCCTTTGTGATATGAATTATCTGTGACTGATTTATGTTATGTCTATTTCTATATTTGTTTCCGAAGATTTATTTATAGCCACCGTGTGATAGCTTTGAGTTTGTATCGGTATGTCGGACTTCCTCCTTAAATGAAATGCATGCTACACTATCTAACATATCGGTGCTTGCACAAAGAAGTTACACGGATGGTCGCTCCTCAACAGCCTTATTCTCCGTGCTAGTTGACAACATTACTCCGTAGTGTCCTTGGCTAGCGTGGGTATAGAGGTGGGGCGTCACACCCGAGGAGTACACGCCGGTTAATACCTACTTGGAGAATATCTACCTTACAACTTAGGGAGTTGAGCGATACAACAAGCCTTCCAAGAAGGAAGAATCTGAACGACAAAAGCAATCAGGGAAGTTCTGCTGCTTCCACGAGACTCATGGGCATAACACAAATGAATGTTGGCATCTGAAGGACATAATCGAGGAACTAGTAAGGAATAATAAGCTCTAACAATACATGGAGAGACCAAAAATTATGACCAACCAACTAGACCTCAAGTTTCGAGCAATCAAGGAAATCAGGCCGGGCCTAGTGGAGAAGGAAGTCATTGGACTGATCAGAGACTCGTCTCAAGTACCATTTTGGAGGACCTCACCCAGCACAGAAGAGTTAGGACGAGATGGAGTGATATGCTAGTTCACTAAAGCATGCTCCTAAGGAAACATGTTATACAATTGAGGATGGAACTCCGTTTAAACAGCAGAAAACAATCATAGATGATATTATATTTTGGAGTCAGGATACTAACGAAATGGAGGCACTAACTCTCGATCCGATGGTGGTAACCCTCAAAATCGGACTGGCAGTTGTGCATTGAGTATTGGTTGATAGTGGGAGCTTGGTCAACATCTTTATTTTGACATATGTTTGATCAAATGAAGTAAGTATCAAAGATGTGACTGTATGCCAAACTAAGATCCAAGGCTTTATAGGAGAACCAAGACAACCAATTGGGACGACTGACTTACCTATGGAGCTCAGAGAAGGAGAACAAAGGGTGGTCCTTATCCAAACCTTCATAATAGTCGATGAAATGTCAGCTTACAATGCTTTCTTGGGTCGATCGACCCTTGATAATTTTAGAACAGCTTTGGCTCCCTACCGCCTTACCATGAAGTTCCCGACGGAGAATGAGGTTGGAGTAGTGAGGGGAGACCAAAGTGCTGTAAGAGAATGCTACATCATTGAACTATGTGAATTTAAGCATCATGAGAAAGGTAAGAATATGGGGAAGTCTCTCCATATTCATGAACCACAAGCATATATATTATAGAACCACCCCTTGGTTGGGGACATAACCATTTTGACAAGGCTTTGAACCCTAGGAAGAATAGTTCAGGAGAGGAGTGGGCAGCGTCGATGAAGTTTACTGTTTTTGTCCCTATCGATATGGATAACCCAACTCGGGTTTTGAAGATAGATTCACAGCTTGGAGTCAAGATGCAATATGAACTGATAAAATTTCTTCCTGGCAGTTTGCATGTGTTCGTTTGGACACATTCCGATATGTATGGGATATTGTCAGAGATAGCGTGCCATGCACTTAATAATCCTAAATTCACACTAGTAAGGCAGAAAAGATGCAATCTGAATCCAAAGCGATCCACTACATTGAAGGAAGAAATGGATATGTTTTTGGCCAATGGCTTTATCCATGCTGCAACATATCCGAATGGGTATCAAACCCTTTACTAGCAAAGAAATTGAATGGGAAGTGGCGGACTTATGTTGACTACTCGAACTTGAACAAAGCTTGCCCGAAGGATAGCTTTTTACCACCTAGAATCGACCAATTAGTTGACGGAACTATGGGACACAAGCAGCTCTTACTCATGGATGCCTACTTAGGATACAATTAGGTTATGTTGCATGAGCCCGATCAGGAGAACACCAGCTTCATTACAACTTGGGGTTGTACTGTTATCGCCTGATGTCATTCGGCATAAACAATTCTAGTGCTACTTACTAATGATTAGTGAACGCAATGCTCAAGAATTAGATCGGACGGACGATGGAGGTATATGTGGATGACATGCTTGTGAAGTCATGGATGTTTGGAAATCATTTAGACAAGCTCTCAGAGATGTTAGAAATCCTTCAAAAATACGGGATAAAACTAAATCCACCGAAGTGTTCTTTCGGCGTAGCTCCAAGAAAATTCCTTCGATTTATTGTAAATGCTAAGGGCGTCAAAGCTAATCTAGAATAGATAGCCGCCCTACGAAATGTTACAGCCCCCTCAACAAAGAAGGAATTGCAGACTTGAATACGAAAATCGATGCATTAATTCGATTCATTCCTAAAGCGATAGATTAGTGTATACCATTCTTTGATGCACTGAAGAAAGGTAAGAAGAACTTCGAGTGGAATCAGGTTTGTCAGATAGCTTTTAAGAAATTACCATGACACATGGACACTCCACCAGTCCTATCCAAGCTGGTGGAGGGAGAAGACTTGTTCATCTACTTGGCAGTATCCCCCATGCTCTAAGTGTAGTGCTTGTACGAGAGGAAGCTAGAATTCAACGACCCATCCACTACATTAATAAACACTTAATAGAGTTGAACGGAACTATCTGAAGTTGGAAAAATTGGCATATTGCTTACTAAGAGCGTCGAGGAAGTTGCGACCATACCTTCAAGCTCATCAAATTAAAACGTTGATGGATCAACCTTTGAAATAGATACCTTATCGACCTGTGACTTCAAGACGACTTCTGAAGTGGAATATTGAATTGAGCCAATATGATGTGACTTATCATTCTTGGAAGGCAATTAATGGACGGACGTTGGCTGATTTCATCGTGGAATTCACCATTCAAAATGGAGAAGAGTAGGAGACAACGGAAGTGGTATCACGATGGAAGTTTTTGTCAATGACACATCAAATAAATTCTACTCGGGAGCAGGAATTATGCTTGGGACTCCTGAAGGATGATCGATCTTTTATGCCTTAAAATTGGAGCTCCCTGCTACTAACAATGAGCGGAGTATGAGGCATTGATAGTAGGATTGAAAATTGTGAAGGAACATGGAATAAAAACTGTGCATATCTATAGCTACTCTCACCAAGTTGTTTCTCAGGTAAAGAGGGAATATCAATCTAAAGGGGCAAATCTTGCTCCCTACTTGTCAAAAGCATGGGAACTGCTCAACAACATTGAACACTACATAATAACCCATATTCCTAGGGAATAGAATATAAAGGTCGATTACTTAGCTAAGCTGGCCAATTGTGGAGATGCACAATCAATAAGATTGGTTCTAGTTGAAGTATTAACAACTCCAAGCATAGATCAAATGGATGTAGATTGGGTTTTGGAGACCGCGGAAGAGGAAGAATCGTGGATGATACCAATCAAGAATTATTTGCTCAAAGGAATACTACTCAGAAACCGAAACGAAAGAAACTCCTTCGAAAGACACCGTGGTTCGTGCCACAAGATGAAGTGCTATATGTTATCCCATTTTTTGGACAAAGCTGGAATATCAACGTTGAGCGCGTCTCGACCACAGCTAAGAAGAAGCAACCAGCAAGCGTACATAAATCCGGAATTCCACTAAGATCTTAAGCTCATTCGGTGGTGCAAGTTGATCACATTCGGTGGTGCAAGTTATGTTCATTCGGCAATACAAGTTAATGTTCATTCGGCATTGAAGGGTAAATGTTCATTCGGCATTGAAGTACTACGTTCATTCGGCATAAAGGCTCGTTCGGCCACCGAACCACCTCAGCAACCCAATGCCGGACCAGCCTATAACCGGACCACCTACCCACCGAACTAAACTTCTTCAAGCCCGTTCGGCCTCCCCCATGCATGCCGAACCAAGGTCAACACTCCACATATCCACCGATCCAACTCCACTACCGAACCACCACATCAACACCGAACCATCACACAACCCATCTCCATACCGGTCCAACCTATGACCAGACCAACACCACTCCAAGCTCCATGCCGAATGAAGGCTCGCCGAACCAAAGTTGCCAGTCCAGATGGCTTCAGCCCAGGCCCACCAGCAGCTATATACTTCCAAGACCCCTGCCCCCAGCCTCACTCTATAAATAGAGGGGCAGGGGTACAACAATGGGGGACAAGTTTGAGAGCTCAAACCTGGAAGGAACTTTCAAACAACTTTCATACACTTGTACTACAAGCTTTGTACTTGTAATCGGATTGGAAAAGGAGAATAACATATAAAGTGGACGTAGGCACACTTTGGCCGAACCACTATAAATCTGTGTGTCTTTTACAGTTTAGCCCCTACTTTTTACGTATTTGCATAAACCACCTAAATCACTACGAACAACATAAAATCAACTAATTCATACGACTTGGAGTTTTTTGCCCATCTTTTGTGCAAACGTATTTGAGTTATTTGCTGAGATCTGTGATTTGTGTTTGAATATCGCTGACTTATATTCATACACTGGTGCTTTCACGGTATTGGGTGTTTGTGGCCATTTTTTACGCAAACATTTTGGTGCTTTCACTGAGAGGAACCAGCTCCCGCTACATCGGATAGAGGTTTAGATTTGGAAGACGATGACTAGGCAAAACAGTAGAAGGCTAAGGGCTGAGAGAAGCCAACAAGGAGGAAGTCAACAAGCATCCTCCGGAGGTGAGGAAGGACCGGCTTCGATCTACATAACCCGGGATGAAATGGAAGCCATAACAAATTCACTGCAAGAGAGGTTGCTGACAAGTCAACAGGAAATGATGCAAACTTTCTTGGAGCAAATGAGAGCTGCAGGGATGCAGAATTTAGGAACAGCTACAACGGCTATGGATGCAGGACAAGAAGCTAGGGTTATGGAACCCAACGAAGGACAAGATACGGAGCCAGGTAACAATCAACAAGGGCTTGGGGGCAGGCCCACGGGATTCAACACAGGAGAACCTTTGGAAGGAGTTCAACAGGCTAGAACCAACGTTGCTGCTAACGAGCCACACGAAGAGTATGTACCGGAGTTCCCTCGGGGGCAACCCCCGACAGACAACGGTGGATTGGTAGATATAATCAGGAAGACTGTGCGAGGTGGTTTGACCAACGGAGACTTGGAAGGAGTAAACAGGAGTCCGTTCACTCGGGAAATAAGGATGGCTCAGAACCCACCTAAGTTCAAGCTACCTAGCGTGGAGGTATACAATGGCAAGGAAGACCCTACGGATCACTTGATGAGATACACCAGACACATGGAGGTGCTGGGGGCATCGGAGGAGGTGATGGCCCGATGCTTCCCTTTGTACTTGACGGACTTAGCTGCAATGTGGTTCAGGCAGCTGGAAGAAGGATCTATCAGGACTTGGAGGGAATTGGTGGAAAGGTTTTTGGGACAGTTTCGGGTTCATGTCAGGAGACCGAAGAATGTGATGACATTGACGTCGGTAAGGCAAAGGATGGATGAATCGCTTAGAGCTTTTCTAACTCGGTTCAGTGCCGCAGTTGCTTCGGTGGATCGGCCCGATCCATCGATGGTTTTAATGGCAGCAGTATCAGGAGTCAGGGAGAACTCGGATTTCAAGGTATCTCTGATACGAGATCCCCCACGGAATCTCGACGAATTTTTTCATGAGGCAGAAAGGTTCCTTCGACAAGAAGATGCGAGTACGGATTTAAAGCTGAAAAAGGTTAACGCGGTTGAGGGGGGAGGACCATCCAGCAATGGTTCGGATAAAAACAAAGGAAAAAGGAAGTTGGACAGTGATTCTGAAAATGCTAGGAAGCAATGGAAGGATCCAAAGTTTTCCACACACACAGGATTGAACGAGACACTGGAGCGGATATACCTGGATACTCGAAATCGCCTTCACTACCGGAGGCCGGCTAGGAGAGAACCAACAGAACGGGAAAGGACATCAGGAAGGCACTGTCTCTTCCATGATTTGGATGGACACGACACCAACAGCTGCAGGCACTTAAAGGACATAATTGAGGAACATGTAAGGAATGGACAACTGCCACAATATGTTGGACCGCGGAGTGCAACGGCGAGGCAGGAGCAACCACCGCCTACCTCAAGCTACGATGGTGGGAGGCCCAGGAATGATGGTCGGTTGATCGTCCCTTAACCAGGTTAATATGAAATAAGTAGCAAACTATTGGCAAGCAACCAAGTCATTTACACATGTACGGGGACGGAGATAGCCCCTAGGCATGCTCTGAATGATGATAAACTGCGACGCTATGGTTTGTGAAATTTATCTTTTTCTTTTGGATTGGACAATGCTTTTCTTTTTGGTTTTCGGTTTTGGAGCTCGGATTGAGCTCCTGGTTTTTTCTTGCTTTTTGATTTGGATTTTCCTTTGGACAATTGTTTTCGGTTTTGGATTCTGGATTTGGATTTTGGATTTGGATTCTGGATTTGGATTTTGGATTTGGATTCTCGATTTGGATTTTGGACTTGGATTTTGAGTTGGATTTTAATTGGATTTTTATCTGATTTTTGATAAACGGTCGTCGGGTATGGATTATGCCTGGCAAGGGGTGAGTCGCTTTGCCCGAACGTGGTAAATTGACTCATTCAGGTCGTCGAGTATGGACTATGCTTGGCAAGGGTCCGGAGTGACCAGGATTCGGCCTAGGACTTAGGCCCTATATTATCAATTGTTATTTTCAGGTCGTCGAGTGTGGACTATACTCGGCAAGGGTCCGGAGAGACCAGGATTCGGCTTAGGACTTAAGCCATGGCATTGTACAGCGCCCAGGGACACTGGGCCAAGGTCGTCAAGTGTGGATTGCGCTTGGCAAGAACCCGGAGAGGTTAGCTCAACGTCCAGGGACACTGGACCAAGATCGTCAAGTATGGATTACGCTTGGCAAGAACCCGGAGAGGTTAGCTCAACGTCCAGGGACACTGGACCAAGATCGTCAAGTATGGGTTACGCTTGGCAAGAACCCGGAGAGGTTAGCTCAACGTCCAGGGACACTGGACCAAGATCGTCAAGTATGGGTTACGCTTGGCAAGAACCCGGAGAGGTTAGCTCAACGTCCAGGGACACTGGACCAAGATCGTCAAGTATGGGTTACGCTTGGCAAGAACCCGGAGAGGTTAGCTCAACGTCCAGGGACACTGGACCAAGATCGTCAAGTATGGATTACGCATGGCTCAACGTCCAGGGACGCTGGATCACGACCGTCAGGTGTGGATTGCGCTTGGCAAGAGCCCGGAGAGGTTATAAATTTGGACATGGACCCAAAGAGGTCCTGGATTCGGTTGTTGGCCATTGGATAAGGATGGTTTGGGACTCGGTTGTCGAGTTCGGATGGACAAGGAATAGGCTCAAGCTTTGGTTATTGGATTTGGAACTGGATATCGACTCGGAGCAGTCAAGGATGATCTACTCTGGCAATATGGCTATTGACTTTGGATATTGGATTCAGGACTATTCAAAGCACGCCTTGTTATCACAAGGCATGTTTTGGGGGGCAAAGTGTTATCCCATTTTTTGGACAAAGCTGGAATATCAACGTTGAGCGCGTCTCGACCACAGCTAAGAAGAAGCAACCAGCAAGCGTACATAAATCCGGAATTCCACTAAGATCTTAAGCTCATTCGGTGGTGCAAGTTGATCACATTCGGTGGTGCAAGTTATGTTCATTCGGCAATACAAGTTAATGTTCATTCGGCATTGAAGGGTAAATGTTCATTCGGCATTGAAGTACTACGTTCATTCGGCATAAAGGCTCGTTCGGCCACCGAACCACCTCAGCAACCCAATGCCGGACCAGCCTATAACCGGACCACCTACCCACCGAACTAAACTTCTTCAAGCCCGTTCGGCCTCCCCCATGCATGCCGAACCAAGGTCAACACTCCACATATCCACCGATCCAACTCCACTACCGAACCACCACATCAACACCGAACCATCACACAACCCATCTCCATACCGGTCCAACCTATGACCAGACCAACACCACTCCAAGCTCCATGCCGAATGAAGGCTCGCCGAACCAAAGTTGCCAGTCCAGATGGCTTCAGCCCAGGCCCACCAGCAGCTATATACTTCCAAGACCCCTGCCCCCAGCCTCACTCTATAAATAGAGGGGCAGGGGTACAACAATGGGGGACAAGTTTGAGAGCTCAAACCTGGAAGGAACTTTCAAACAACTTTCATACACTTGTACTACAAGCTTTGTACTTGTAATCGGATTGGAAAAGGAGAATAACATATAAAGTGGACGTAGGCACACTTTGGCCGAACCACTATAAATCTGTGTGTCTTTTACAGTTTAGCCCCTACTTTTTACGTATTTGCATAAACCACCTAAATCACTACGAACAACATAAAATCAACTAATTCATACGACTTGGAGTTTTTTGCCCATCTTTTGTGCAAACGTATTTGAGTTATTTGCTGAGATCTGTGATTTGTGTTTGAATATCGCTGACTTATATTCATACACTGGTGCTTTCACGGTATTGGGTGTTTGTGGCCATTTTTTACGCAAACACTATACATGAGAGACTTATCCACCCCTACTAAGGTGTGCAACCAAAGACGAAGCCAAGAAGATTCTAATGGAAGTCCATAAAGGCAGCTGTAGCAACCACACTAGGGCAGACACTAGCGAAGATTGTTCTACGTTATGGATATTTCTGGCCCACAATCAAACGGGATGCAGCAGACTACACCCAACATTGTGATCGGTGCTAGAGATTTTCAAAGATCCCAAAAACCCTATCCTCGGAACTTACATAAATGGTCAGACCTTGGCCGTTTGCGATCCGAGGAATTGATTTAATCGAAGTACTACTAATAGCAAAAGGAGGAGTCAAATATGCTATCGTTGCAGTTGATTACTTTAGCAAATGCGCTGAAGCGGAATCACTCACCACCATTACCACTAAAAGGTGATTAACTTCGTAAAATGAAAAACATTATTTGCAGGTTTGGAGTACCATAGAAAATCATCACGGATAATGAAACTCGGTTCATGAGTGCTGAATTCAAGGACCTCTACAAGCATTATCGGACCAAAAAGAGTTTTTCCGCTGTAGCACACCTACAGGAAAATGAGAAGGTGGAAGCGGTGAAAAAAAATCATCAAATCCACCATCAAGAAGTGACTAACAAAAGTTAAAGGAAACTAGGTAGATGAACTTCCACTTGCGCTATGGGCTTATAGAACAACACATAAATCTGCGACTGGGCACTCACCGTTTGCCTTGGTATATAGTTTAGAAACAATGATCCTAGTAGAACTGGAAATCCCTTCTCATCAGAGGTGACACTTCAATCGAAGAGAAAACGAGCAGTTCCTGCTCAAGTCGCTTGACCAGATCGATGAGAAACAGGAGGAAGCTGAGCTAAGGACTACGTCTCAATAGAAAGGAGTAGCGCGACATTTCAACAACAAGGTTCGCAATCGCACCTTCAAAGTGTGAGATCTCGACCTGAAATGAATCTTCCCGGTACGGGATAACTTGGTCCAAACTGAGAAGGACCCCACATAATCGGCTAGAAACCTGGAGATGGAATGTTCTACTGACGACGGTTGATGGAATTCCCATTCCTCATGCTTGGAAGAACGACTTACTATGGAACTATTTCATTTAATACTTATTTATATATTTCCTATTTTCGCAAATAAGCCACCTAGGGACACTAGGGGCATTGTAAATAGGCAGACTTACTTCTCTCTTTATTTTATAAGTAAAGTTTCGCTACTTGAAGCAATGGAACCGCGTTCTTATAAACAAACTGCCGAGTTGACAAGGAAAATTGTCTCAAACTGTTGGATCGATGGGGAAAATTGATCCCTGCCTTCCGAGAAGCATTGTTGCTCCGATAGCATCGGGAAGGCCCATATTTCCTCAAGAAGACTTGTTGTCACTCAAGTGGCATCGGGGAACTCATCATTTTCCTTGTGCGCATCCCATAAGTTGTATCTCACTGCTTGAAATGGTAGAACTGCGTTCAAGTACGCTATATCTCCTTATGCGCATCCCATAAGCCGCACATCACTGCTTGAACCGGTGGAACCGCGTTCAAATACGCCTTATTACCTTGTGAACATCCCATAAGTCGCACGTCACTGCTTGAACAGTGGAATTGTGTTCAAGTATGCTATATTTCCTTGCACGCATCCCATAAGCCGCGCATCACTTCTTGAAACAATGGAATCATGTTCAAATATGCAATAACTCCTTGCGTGCATCCTATAAGCCATGTGTCGCTTCTTGGACCAATGGAACTACCTCCAAGTAAGCATCCTCCCTTGCGCCACACTATAAGCCGCACAAAGCTGCTTAAACTAATGGAACTACATTCAAGTATGCAATACACCCATACTCCATTCAATAGGCTACATATCACTCCTTGAACCGGTGGAACTATGTTCTCGAAAGCAATATGCATACATAACTAGAAAAGTGCTTCGTACTCTCCGGATAAGAGAAATTGACTCCAGATCCATCAGATCGACGGAAAAATCGATTCCAACTCTCTAAGTACCAGAACTGCCCCAACAATGCTAGAAAACTGTTTTGTATCCAGGTTATCAACGTTACTCCGGTAACATCGGTAGTATGTCAGAATCTCCTAAGTACCGGCGTCACTCCAGTAACGTCAGGAAATTTATATATTGATGGATTGGTAGAAATCAGTCCCTGCTTTCCAAGAGACCGGCGCTGCCCCGGCAGTGCCATGAAGATTCCTAACCACAAGATCGATGGTAAAATCTAGTCTCTGTCCTTCAAGTATTGGTGTCACTTCGGCCATGCTAGTAAATCTCAAATCACCAAGCTGGTTGGGAAACCAACATATATCACCCAAAACTCGACATCGCTCGGAGATAGGAAACATTATAGGAAAACCAAAGGGATTTGAGTTATTTGTGGTTTCTGGAGATAGAAACTGACATGTAGATGGGACCTTAATACCAAAATTGGGGAAACTCAACCATGAAGTGCAAAATGCTCGAAATCGAGCATCGAAACCACAAGTTCTTGAAGATAGGATCTACTATACAACTCAGACTAGGGGCAATTAGAGAGTCGCCCAAAGTACTTGATCACTTATCAAGTGTTGAGGACGAGCATTCGAAGTAACCAGCCCTATGGAGTAGGGACGCACACACTATACTTGGTCAAATAAAACAAATCACACCATAGTTCCATTACACTGAACATAGAATTTTGGCAATCACAATATAACTAGGCAAAGTAGTATACAAAAATCACTGTAAATTTTAAAATTTACATGCACAAAGTTGCGGCAAATAAAAATTTAGACTACTCACACTATTTACATGCACGAAGTTGTGGTAAATACACTCACACAATACAGCAGTATATAATATGGAAATTGCAACACAGACAATCATATCATGTACACATAGTGGTATATAAATAGGCACAATACATAAAGTATAGGGAAAGTACACTGGAAAGATTATAATAGAAACACTAATCTTTTCAGTACCAATATCATTCTTTGTATAATTCAAATAGCGGGGCCATACCTGCACAACATCGGCTTGTTTGGACGTAATAAAAGCAAAAATATAGACTCTACTGGTGTAATGATAAACGAAAGAAATACTAAGTACAGTCTTTGTACTTGTACGGACTCAAACAACATGAAATACACATACTAAAAAGAACACAAGTACCCCACTCCACCAACACTCAAGTTCACCATCACTTCTTCCCGCCTTTGTTGCCTTTGCTTGGGTGAATTGGGATCTTTTTCCTGCTATCCTTATCAGTCCCTTCCTCTATTGCGGGGCAGACCCCTTAGATCCTCTGATAGTCGTGCTTCCCTCCTTTGGCATCTATAGCTTGACAGTGGTCAAAGTCTTGCACTTCGCCTCCTCCTTTTCCTTCTTTAATTGAAGCCCTTTCTTTTCCTCTTCCAGCCTCTCCTCTATCATCATCTTAACCATTGGAACCAACTCACCAGTTACTACTACCTCTTCATCCATAGACACAGAGACATCCTCTATATTCTACATTGCTTTTATTTGCTCGAAATCGGCTCCAAGCTCAGACCTGGAGACAGGAATCATGCTGGAAGAAACTGTAGAGACGGTAGTGGAAGTAGTGAAAAGAGCAATGACTCCTAAGCTCTGAGTTGCTGGAGGCATTAAAGGAAGAGTTGGCTAATTTACAATTTGGGAAACACAATTGTATAGTTTAGTAAAAGATTCTGGAGTGAATCGAAGCTCCTAGAACATTGGAAAGAGACGAGGGAAATACCTGATCCTGGAGTTTGAGTTTGGTTACTAACTACAACATCGAAGTTTCCTCCGCCAGTCCCCATCTCGGAGGGTCATACGATAGTTGGAGAAAGGTGTGGCTCACCTATGGCTTTAGAAGATAGATGAACATGAGAAGCTTCAAGAATAATAGTTATGGATACCAGAATGGTTAGCATTTGCTTTTGGGAAGTAGGAATAAGTGTTTCACCCTGACCTGAAGAGCTTGATCTAGTAAGAGCCTTGGTAGCGGCATCCTTCTCTTTCTCTTCTTGAAGTATCTGTCCATCAGCGGCCCAAAAGTCCATGTCTTCAGAGTTTAGGTAGATAGCCATTAATTCCTCCTCGGAGCACATATCCCTAGCTTTCTCCGATCTTACCAGCACTTCCTTCCAGACCATGGAGAGAGTCCAAGGATAATCATCGCCAAGCCATTTCAGATTTCTCCAGTACATCACATTGCAAGTGTAGAGGTGAAGCATGTTGGCATCCATCTGGCCCATCGACTCATCATATGTTGTTCAAAGCTTCGAAAGCTCCGAACGTGTGACCAGATGGTCGATCTCTTCAGCTAGTTTTCCACCATAGCTTCTTCTTTCTCCTTGACCAACCGTGCATTCTCCTCATAGAGTCGGGTAAGTTCGACGACCTATTCGGTGAAGGCGGCGGCTTAACCAGAAATGGTTTGATCCTGGGATTTGATAGATTTCTCTACAACAATGATCTACACTATTAGTTTTTTGGATTCTCTATGAGTGTCCTTAACCTAATCTTTAATCGTGATAAGCACTCGTGATCACCGTTCGCCTCAATCGATAACTTGTCCCCGACATCCTTTCCCTTTAAGGGTGCAACCCTCTCTACTTTCAGCTTGGCTATTTCAATATCGTGATCCTTGATCGTTTCACCGTGGTCTACCCTTTTAGCCTCGAATGAGAGATTTTTTTGATAATTGATGCGATTCATGTCCGAAAGGGCATTCACGAGATGCTGCCAATCAAAACCAACTTCTACGTCCTCGTAGATTATCTCACAATTGCACAAGGAAGTGGTTCTATTGGTGGGCTTGATGTTCTTGTTGAACGTAATAGCCTTTAAGAATAAATGCGGGTAGGCAGACTAGAGCATGGGTGGACTAGGCGAGAGTACGAACTTCTCCTTTTGGCAAGAAGAACCTAGGGCTTAGGGATGGAAGTGGGTCGAGTCTAGGGGACAAACCCGGTTGAGTCGCCCCAGTTTTGGCCCACCCAGATCCACCCCATTGGGTCATCGGAGTGGGTAGACCCGTGATCCGTTCTTGAGAGCTTCCAGTCTACGGTCGGGTCAGGGCTTCGTTGACCCTCCCCAACCCGACCTACACTTCTATGATATCATGAAATCGCTTTAATATTGTAATGATGATTTGTTAATATTTGTGTGTGTGTGTATATATGTGTGTGTGTGTGTGATTATGACATGGATATTATATGTTCCAATCAATAAGCTATAAAAAGTTTATAGTATTAAGTTGCATCATTGGTAATTATACAATAACATATGAATATTTTTTTGATATCACATTTTTATTATCTTCCTTTATTATTGTAAACACATTGTTATTTGTATTTAATGTATCATTTAGTGACAACAAATATAGATATATGTATATTACCACACAATTTTAATCAATACAAAAAACCTCACTGGGTCTCAGGGTGGGGCGAGTCTACCTTGACCTATACGGGTTTTAGGTTTGGGGCGAAATTTCGGACCCGCACCGGGTCTATGGGACAGGTCCGAAGTGGGGTTTAAAAATCCTGCGGCGGGCTTGAGGCACAAGAAACCCGCCCCAACCCGCCCCAACCCGCCCCATTGTCATTCCTACTAGGGCAGTTGTAGTAGTTATGACTCGGGATGAAGGGACTTCTTGTAGTGCAGCTGTGTGAGCTTCAGTGTGAGGGGGAGCATTGGGTAATGAAGCCTCGTAGCGTTCATGAGAGTCTCTATAGCACTTGTGAACATCACTGGGGGCATTACGCTCATCGTCCCCTTTTCTTTTTGTCTTCCCTCTCGTGCTCTCCCTCTCTCCAAATGGTGAGCCTCCTCCTTTCTTTTCCTTCTCTCCTCGTCTGTTTTATGATAAGAGTGATGGGAAGGATCCGATGTTTGATCCTTCTATAAGCTAGATTTTTGATGAAGTTGGTGGTACAATCCATGACCCTTGGAACTTGAAACAAAAAGGAAAGTGAAGTAACCTTTTGGATAAGAAAGTTTACTCGATGCAAAAATGTGTGTCCGTGTCCCAAAGTGAATTGTGTAGTGCAAATGACCCCTATGCACTCTACCAACCATATCGGCATGGTTTAAGGATTAGAGTCTTTCCACCTTCACTCATAAAAGCACTAGAAGTGATGTCGATTTGCATGCTGATCTCGTCCAACATCTCGCTAATCGAGATATCCTTGAATTCTTACACATGAATGGAAACATCTCTTAGAAAGTCAGAAGTCGACGTATCTTCAATAGGAGTTATAGCAGCTTGACCTCTGATAGAATATGGAGTTTCAAAAGCAGTTTTCCCTGGAGGAGGGTAGATCGGGAGCTCGGGGATTAGTGCCTTTGTGGTCAACAGATTTAGAGAAGGAATATTAGGAAGGCTTGGGCTCATCCCCGATGATTCATCGAATGATTCATATTCTTCTTCCTCGGTGACGTGAAAGTCACATAAACGGCTTTCAACCCCTTTATCATTAATTGATCATTTATTAATTAAAACCCTTTTTATCGGTGGAACATATTTTTATCTACTAAACTTATTTTATAAATCAAGACTTCCTTTATTAATTAATACTCTTTTATTAATTAAAACTTCCTTTATATACTTGTATAAATGTATTGGATTTCTCTTTATAAAAGATATATACTTATCTTTATAAATTCAATATTCATTTATTATTGTAATACTTAAAAATTATTTGTACACATATTCCAATGGTATAAGTGTATTAACAAATCGTTTAAAAAGTTTTACTACTTGAAATATAATCAAAGAGATTAAAACAATTAGTACCAAAACTTTATTATAATAAACTCCTTGTCTTTTTTAAATTAAACATATAACATTTTCTATCTATTTACAAAAGATTTCAATACTTGTTATTATCTTTAAAGTTCCATTGTTAAAGATTTATAATATTTCTTCCCGAAATATAATTCAAGGGTTTAAAAACAAATGTTGCTAAAACATTGTTTACTACAAATGAAAAACCATTTCATATAATCATTAACTTTGAAACTCTCTTTTTAAAGGTTTAATAACATTTAAGGGTTAAAGAAAAGCGTTGCTCAAAACATTTGTCACAAAAACCCAAAACCATTTACTTTTATTTTTCTACTAAATATCCATTAGTAAATATCTAATTATATTCCTAAGTATAATTAATAATAAGGGTTAAAAACAAGTGTTGCTAAAAACACCGTTTACAACAACGCAAAACTATTTACTTATCTATTAATAACTTTAAACATTTATTTAAAGATCAAAGTATATCCACACTTTATTAATTAAGGCAATACACTTTTAGTTGATTCCATAAAACAATTTATTTTAACTTAAGTGTTAAAATCCAAGCTCCCTTTATATATTTATAAAATACTTAATTTAATATTTAAAACTTATATATATATAAATATCTTTAAAATAATTCTTAATATGTTGAAATAATTTTAAACTAAAACTACCTAAAATATATGATAATTATTTATATAGGATATTATGTAAAAATAAAGAGTTTTGAAAAAACAAGTTCTAATTTTAAAAGCTACTTAGTTTAGAAATTCATAATTAATTATTAAAAATATACTTAAACTTGAAACCAATTTTAAAAATCTCTTCTAAATTAGAAAACAATCCTAAAAATATTATAGAAAAATACTAAATTTAAATATCATTTTTAAAAAATTTACATCTTCAATTTACAATGGTAGCACTTCTAGAAGTGCAGTCTAAAGTTCTGTTACTAGTTTTATCAAATTTTTGCTACAAATTTGTGTCTAGTTTTAAATAACTTAACAATTGATTTTAGATCCATTCTTTTTCAATAGTTAGTATACTTTTGCAACTTGAAAATCATGAAGAAAAATCCCAAAGAATACCTTTTAGTTATTTAAGAGAATTTTCTAAAAACAGGGTATTTTACCAAAGTACACTTAGAGCAACTATTTTTCTATAACCTTTTGCACTTCGTTCAACTAGCTATCAAATTAATTAGGTTTCAAAAAATTTCCAATAATATTAATATATTATTCACTTGATTAATTGCTAAAACGACCGCTAAGAAAGTTTTCACGAACATGTGCGTTATTTTCCAAGACGAACTATTTTTAAAAGTGTCACTATAATGACCTTTTTACTTCGATCTTTTCTTACTTTGATTTACTTCTTTTATAAATTTTTGAAACATATTCTTTTCTTTTCAAAATACTTATAGAAGTGTAGATAATAACCAAAGAAGTTATTACTAGGGTATGTTAGTAAATCACATTTTTCACAAGTTATAGTTTAAGGGATACAAAGCGTGTTTATAGCGGTTGTCGCTATATGGACAATTCCATATTCAATCCAATATTTAGTGTCATACACTTTTAAACACGTATATCATTCCAAGTTCAAACCATATAATTTATAGTAATATCAACATATAAATGTTCAAATGTACTTATCATAATTTAATGTTTTAGTAAACAACCACTTTAACAGTTTATATACCTTTTAAAGTATATAATTAAGGGTTTAACTTTAAGTAGTTAATGTCTATTTTTATTAATATAGAGAAAGCATATTAACATGTGACTTAACAATAATTATCAAGAGATTATGCAAGCAAATATTAAGCAATATTTCTAGTTAACTTGCAATCAATTTATAATGTAATCAAAGTGAGGTTAACTCACATTTGTTCAACCAATATTTCTTCCTACCATCACTATTTTCAAAAATTATTCTTTTCTCATTTTCAACTTCATCTAAACCTTACTAAAAACCTTCATTTCCCTTCCTAATGCACATGCACCACCACCTTAATCTTCCTCATGCTCACGGTTTTCCCTCTTCTTCCATCACTTCATCATGCAGATCACTCACTTTCACATGGCTCGTGGCCTAAGCTTTTACCTGAAAGGATGACTGTGCTATAGGATCATGTAATATGGATAAACTAATTATGCGGATTAATAATTAAGTAAGAAAATAATTAAAACAGTAAAGTAAATGACATCAGAGATTTTTATACCGGTTTGAACTCTCGCTCTACGTCCAGTCCTAGACTCCTTCTAGAATTAAAAAGCAACCTCACTTAACCTGGAGGAATATGTTTATATCGCCTGAGCAACCGAACCGACTTCTACCGCCTAAGCAACCGAATAGGATTTCTACCGCCTGAGCAATCAAATAGGACTTCTTTACAAATAACAAAAGTATCTGACCGTAATATGCTCTTTAAATAGCACTGATAAGTCAATTAAGTACAATCTTCCTATAATCTTCTCCTTTATGATATATAGCGAATGTGCTTGAGAAATGTGGAAGATGATGTGATCAACGATCGAAGTTTTCATGCAGTTAGATTGCAAATTGAAAATAGATTGAGAGATAAGAACTCAAGAATATTAAAATCAGTTAAGTTAATTGTCTGTTGAATTCTGAAATCTATTTATAAAGATTAAGAAGTTGCAACCATTGATGAAAGACAACGTTGAAAAGAAAAAGGTGCAACTGTTGGTTTGAAGATGTTTCTCTTCGATGAAGAGAAGTGTCTTTTCATAAAATAGCTGCTGAAAATATTCAACCGGCTGAAATTATTTATTCGGCCTTCTAAATTTGATAAAATCGTAAACAACAAAGAAATATGCAATTTTATGGCCAAAAACAGCTGGCTGAATAAACTCATTCAACTGGCGGAATATTATGAAACATTAAAATTGTTTCAGCAATCATATGGCTGAATGAATCATTCAGCTGGCTGTTTTCAGCCTATTGTGCATGGTAGTGCATGTGCGTATATGTTTTTTTATTTATATATATATGTATGTATATATATCATTCAAGAGAGATTTTAACATATTCCTAAAAAGTATAAAGACTCTTGACAAAGGACTATCAACTTCAAAATATTATAAATACGAAATTGCCATAAATCTCCTGCATAAGTGATTAGTGCACACAAATATTTATTTATATAGTTTGTCACAATCAAAATGATGTAAAAACGAGATTCCAATATTTTCCACTTTTTTGATGATGACAACTATATAAGTGTAATTGTAACGCCCCACAAAAATACTTTTCTTGCTTAGAAAAATATAACTAACCATTCTAAACTCAAATTTATAATTAAAACTCATTTTTAAACCAATTTCCACCTTTTTATTAGATTAAACAACCTTTAAACATCAAATATTTCTTTTAAAAATTATTAGAAGAAGAAATTGGCAATAATTAATACAATTATTGCATTCTCTCTAAATAAAAAACTATTTTTCATTTATTATCAACCCAATAAAATAAAATAAACCTTGGAATTTCATTTTCTCATTTTAATTTCCAAAATTCATTGTTTATTCCAAATAAACAATTTAATTTCTCCAATTTTATTTTGATTGTAAATATTAAATCATAACTAATATATTTACGTAAATACTTACATTAACATTGCTACTCCTTATGTCAATATGCATAATAATTTAAGCTAACTTCCTCCCCTTTTATCATCGACAAAAAGAAAGATAAAACTAAATGCACAGAAACATTGAAAAGCAAAGATTGAAACCCATACACGAGATGTCACTACTAAAAGATAATAACAATATTCATACAACATTTTATAGATAACTAGATAGAGAACCATAGAAGTTTGAAAAAAAAATTACAAACCGAAGCAAAAACAAAGAAAAATAAAACTAGATAGAGACAGAAGGCTCATCATCATCAAATCTGAATTCAAAGACGACTATTGAAAGGGAGATGGGTTGTAAGCTTCGGTCGATGTAGAACCGGAACAAGAAATTTTTCCCATATCCTATTAAGAAAACCTTTTATGGAGTTGAATTTTTTCTCCATCTTCTTTTCAAGAGTTTTAATTTCCCGATGATCTTTTGCTTGATTTCAGCAGAAGGTGATGATAGCTTGTCTGAAGGAAGTTTCCGGGCCAACAACTTGAATAGAGTCATCACCCTCTTCTTCTTCTTCATGTTGGGTATGTGAAGAGGAGGCAATACTAGTGTCACGAGGTTATGAACACCTTTTTGAACATTGTGAGACCATTCTTGAAAAGAAATGATTTGTTATGGAGGAGGCCGAGGAGGAAGACTCATCAATCCTAAGGTTTTTGCGCCTAGCTCTTTAACGCTTGAAAACTTAGAGTCAGGAATTGGAATGCCGAAGTTGAGAAGGATACGCATAATATAAGCGCCATAATGGATGGTCTTATATTTTCTTCGGATTGTGATGTCTTGAAATTCATCTAAAATGATTTTTCCCCAATTTACTTGTTGATTGGAGTCGACTGAATAAAAAGCTTGAAAATATCTTTTATAAACTGTTTCATAACTTTCCATTCGAGCTTGTAGAGAGCGAATGAAAGCATGGTGAATAAGGCGTGCTTGTGGCCTTAAGGTGCTAGATTTTAATGCACTTAAATTTGTAAGGTGATTGGACAAGAAAAGATGTGAGACATCATCTCTATGATCCATTTCAACTTCAATATCATTTATATCAACAGCTTGATAGGGACAGTCTAAAATACTGCCTAATCTTTGCAGAGGAAAAAAGATTTTAGTACCATAAACAATTGACCAAACACAATCTTCTCGATGTTGAGGGTCATGGTGGTCTAGATTCCGATTTGCTACAAATTTTTTAATAAAAAGATGATTAATTCTAACATTATTGGGAGCCCACTCAATTCAAAGTGGAATTACTCGGCCATTTCTCCAGTTCGATAAGCTGCATAATCCAAAACTTCATGAAAGGCCCTTCAAAGATATTGGAATATTTCATAGAATTGAAGCGAGAGACTCCAACATCATTCCAAAGACATCGAAGAATCTGATCTTCGAAAGGACCGGAGGCGGATTCCCTTGTGCATTTTGATCTAGGGGCCATTGGAGGTTAAAAAAGAAGAGTAAAAGATGAAAAATTGAAACAGATGTGCTAGGGTTCTGATGTGAATTGGTAAATGGTAAAAAGATGAATATATAGGTAGGTGAAAAGTAAGGGTAAAGTTCGAAGAGAAAATGTAGGGCCTAGTTAAAAAATATGCTTCAAGAAGGGTTCGGCCGGCTGTTTTACTATACATAGCCATCTGAATTCCTTCCTGCGAGAAAACGGTTCATTTTTGAACTAATTCAGATGGCTGTTTGAAGTGATTCAACCATTCCGTCTGTAGGGAAAAAGAACTTCCACGATAATATTCAGCCGTCTGTTTGGGTACAGGCAGCCGATCGAATTTTGTGAAGACATATGGTTGCCTATTAATTTTGAAACAAATATTATTATTAAAGGAATAATCTGAATATTTTTGAATAAACAAATAAGATTACACATTAAAAAACTTTTAAACAGATTTGAAAGAGGAGCTTGGAGCGTGATATCCGTCCGGCTCTATTTTTGTCTTCTCTTGATATGGCTTGAGTGGTGACCATCTATTGCCGCATTCCAATGAATTCGGAAATATTGGTGGACATTGCAGTTATAGTTCCCAAGGATTGCATCGGGATGGAGAAAAAACAGGAGAAGGTTGATGAATCGTGCTATTGGATGAGGAACCATAGAATTTCAAGGCAACTTATTCCAAAAATCTTAAACGCTTGGCGTTAACTTTTTGTTCATAATAAAGTTCGCGTTGTAATTCCAGTGTTTCCCTTTGGTAGTGATGAATGCCATTTATCTTTTCTTTGGTAGATGGTGAACCAAAAATTAGAGACCATCTTGTTCTTTTACTGGGTTGAGTGTAACCCATGCGAGTAGAAGGAGGAACAATTGGAACTGGTTCATAAATTGGTGTTGGAGTAGGTAGATTTACCGATTCCGAACTAGGAGAAGAATATGACAGTGCAAAGGATTCAAAGTTGTGGTGGGAAGACATTTTGATAGTTGAAACTAGTTTTTTTTATTTGATTGCAAAAGAAATAAAAGGAGTGGAGGTATTTATATGTAAGAGGATCATGTAAACAGAAACAAGATTGGTGGTTAGGTTGTTAAGAACCAGAGAAAATATTGGTTGTAAAGAAGTTAAAAATGTAAGGTAAAAAAATAAACAAAGAAAATAGAATGTAAACCAAGTTAAGTTGTAAAGAAAAGCGCAGTGTAGTGGTAAAACACCAGATTTCCAAGTAAGAGATCCCGAGTTCGAGTCTAAAAATTATTATTTTTTTGTTTAAATTTTTATTTATTTAAAATTATAAATCTTTTATGGATACAATTCCTATTTCTCTTCTTAATTTTATGAAGATACTTTCATTTAAAGGTTTTTTAAATATATCAGCTAGTTAATTTTCAAAGGATACAAAATCCAGTCTGACTAAATCTTTTTCGAAGAAAATGATGACGCATGTCAATATGTTTAGTTCGTGAGTGATTGACAGGATTTTTGGTTAAGTTTATAGCATTAGTATTATCATAAAAAATTGCTGATTTAGATAAATTAACACCAAAATTTTGAAGTGTTTGTTGCATATAAATGACTTGAGCACAAGCTAAGGCAGCAAAAATATATTCTGCCTCACAAGTTGAAAGCGAAACACAACTTTGTTTCTTGCTAAACCAACAAGCTAAGGATTGTCCTATGAAGTGACAAGTCCCACAAGTACTTTTTCGATCTGTCCGACATCCTCCAAAGTCAGTGTCACTATATGAAAATAACTCGAAAGGACATTGTTTCGGATAGAAAAGTCCAAAATATTTGATTTTGCTTAGATAATGCAATATGTATTTTACTGCTCGCATATGTGATTCTTTAGGAATTGCTTGGAATCAAGCATATAAACAAACACTCATCATTATGTCAAATCTACTAGCAGTTAGATAAAGTAATGATCCAATTATACTTCGATAAAAATTTTGGTCAACACTTTTTCCATCTTTATCTCTATCGAGATGAACTGTTATACTCATTGGAGTTGGTTTAACAGAAGTATGTTCAATACTAAAACGTTTAATTAGATTATTACAATATTTTTCTTGATTAATAAAAGTTCCATTTTCTATTTGTTTAATCTGTAATCCAAGAAAATAGGATAATTCTCTCATATGCGACATTTCAAATTCTTTGGTCATTATTTTTGAGAATTCCTGACATAATTTCTCATTTGTAGAGCCAAAAATAATATCATCTATATAAATTTGAATAATTAAAATATATTTTTTAGTTCTTTTAATAAAAAGAGTTTGATCAACCTTTCCAATTTCAAAACCAGAATCAATTAGATAGCTCTTAAGACGTACATACCAAGCACGGGGTGCTTGTTTTAGACCGTATAAGGCTCTCTTAAGTTTATGGACATGGTTTGGAAAATTTTCATGTGTGAATAATGGAGGTTGTTCGATAAAAACATTTTAATAAATTTATATAACCATTTAAGAAAGCACTTTTAACATCCATTTGATAAACATGCAAAGGCTAGTAAGATACGTATTGCTTCAAGTCATGCAATTGGAGCAAATGTTTCTTCCTAGTCAATTACTTCTTTTTGATTATATCCTTACGAAACTAATCTAGCTTTATTCCTAGTTACATTACCTTGTTCATCTGCTTTATTTTTGAAGACCCATTTAGTACCAAAGACTTTTTGATCACTTGGTCTAGGAACTAGTTCCCAAACTTCATTTCGTTCGAATTGGTTTAGCTCTTCTCGCATAGCTATAATTGAATAGTCATCAATAGATGCTTCTTTTGCATTTCTAGGTTCAACTTTAGAAAGAAAAGCTACATGACCCATTTGATTAAGTTGATTTCTAGTTCTTACACGTGAATCAATTTCTCTTATGACATTTTCTACTGGGTGATCTCGTAAGATCCTAGGAGAATATCTTAATTCATTTTCATTATGAACAATGTTTTCATTTTTTTTCAAAATTATAAACAACGTTTTCATCTTCTTCAAAATTATTTTATGTAATTGGATTTGTGACCGTCTTAGGTTTATTTTCATCATCCTCAAAAATTTCATTAAATTTGAAATTTTGGTCGAATGAAACATGAAGTGTTTCTTCGATTGTTTTTGTTCTTTTATTGAAAATTCAACAAACTTATCTTCGTTCTGAATATCCTACGAAAATTCCTTCATCGGATTTTGGATTGAATTTTCCAAGCCGATCTTTTATGTTTAGGATAAAACATTTTGAACCAAAAGTTTTAAAATTTGAAAATTTTGGTTTTCTTTGATGAAAAAGTCCATATGTAGTGTGTTTTGTTAAAGGTCGGATGGAAACATGATTTAGAACATAGGAAGCAGTTGCTACAGCTTCTGCGCAAAAATATTTTGGTAATGTGCTTCCATTTAATAAAGTTCTTGCACATTCTTGTAATGTTATATTTTTCCTTTCTACAACTCCATTTTGTTGTGGTGTTCTAGGAAAAGAAAAATTATGATAAATTCCCTTTTTATTAAAAAAATGTTCAAAAGCTTCATTTTCAAATTCACCTCCATGATCACATTGAATATTTTTTATTTTTAAAGTTTCGAGATTTTGAATTCTCTTTGCTAGATTCTTAAAATTTTCAAAAGTATCACTTTTATTCTTTATAAAAATAGTCCAAGTATATCTTGAGAAATCATCAACTATAACAAACATATATTTACTATGATTTATAGATTGAATTTGATTTGGATCAAAGAGATCAAAATGTAATAGTTCTAGTGGTTGTACAGTACAAATATTTTTCTTTGGTTTGAAGGATGATTTCGATAATTTTCCTAATTGACAAGCATCAAAAATATTGTTCACTATAAAATTCATTTTTGGTAAACCTTTTACTAAACTATTTTTAGATAATTTATTTATAGCTTTGAAATTAATATGACAAAATTTTTGTGCCATAACCAAGAATCATTTTCTTTGGCTATTAAACACATATTAATATTATAATTTACATTCATATTTAAAACATAAATCTCTAAAACCTTCAAAAAAAAGATCTTTATTTTGATTAAAAATGCTACATTTGTTTTCAAAAAAGGAAATATTGAATCCTTTGTCACACAATTGGTTAATACTAAGTAAATTATGCTTCAAATTTTAACTAATAAGGCATCTATAATAAGAAGTAATTAGATATACCATTATTGCTCACATCGCCTTTGCCGATGACATATCCTTTGGAATTATCTCTAAACGTGGCAGAACCTCCATCCGAGTAATTAATTTTGTTAGCATCCCTTTGTTTGCTATCATGCGTTTTGAGAAATCACGGTCTAGTATCCATTTTCCTCTCTTTTTGGATGGTACATGCAAAATATAAAGAAAACATCAGTACCCACCCTTTTATTTTGGGTCTTAATAGTTAGGTCTTAGGAAGCCAAACCCAAGAGGATTCAGAATTCATTTTAAAAACAAAATCTTTGTTTTTATGAACAGTTTTTATAAAAGATTTTATATACTTATTTCTAATTGAAGAATTATTTGTTTTAGGAACCCAAATTTTAATTGATTTAGTAAAATTTGAAACTTTAGAACTAGGTTTTTCAACCTTATTATGTCTTTTATATGAAGAATTCTTTTTCCTGGAATAATTCTAGAGGTTTCTTTGTATCCTAGTCCTCTTTTATTTGAAGTAGTTTGAGAATTTTCTATAATTTTGGAAAGATTTTCTCTACCTTTGTTAAAATTAGAAACATTTTTAATAATGTCTTCTAACTTTGTTTTAAGGATAGAATGATCTAACTCTAAAATCTTGATATTTGCTTTAAGGTCATGATTCTCTATTAATATAGTCTCATTCCTTTCTTTCTGAGTTTCTATTTCTTGACTTAGCGGAGAAAGTTGAGGTGTCATATTAGAACAAGATTCTTGAGTAACTTGAAGTTCTTCTTCTAAAATTTTCTTTTCGTCTCTTAGCATTTCTACTTCATTTTCAGTTCTATTCCATTTTTCAAGGGTTTCTTTGTATTTTCTATTTCTGCCTTTTAGTTTGTCAAGCAATTTTGAATTGATTTCCAAAAGATCATTAAAAGTTAGATCACTTACCTTGTCTTTTGTGGCCATAAAGCAAAGGTTAGCTTGTTTTGAATCACTGTCCGAGTCACTTTCTGATGATGAAGACAATTTCGTATCGTCCCATGTTACATAGAAAAATTTCTTCTTGAATATGTCTTTTCTGTGCTTGTACTTGTCTTTCTTTTTCTCAGGACAGTTTTTCTTGATGTGACATTTCTTGTGACATTCATGGTTTGTTGGTGTTGTTATTGTTGCTGGAGCTGTTCTTGTTATTTCTAAATTTGTTGCTCTTTCTAAATTTCCAAATTTTTGAAATTTTTAGTAATGAATGTCATATTTTCTTTATCTGAATATGATTCATCCTTTTCTGCCTGGAATGCTACATTCTCCTTATCTTAAGCCTGTACCGGTTTTTCCTGAAGATTAACTTCATAAGACATTAGATTTCCTATCAACTCTTCTGGTTTTATGCTCAAAATGTCGTTAGCTTCTTCGATTTCTAATACTTTTTGTTCCCACTCATCAATTAGTGAGTTGATGGTTTTTGAAACAATATCAAAATCTGTATAAGTTTCTCCTAATGCCATCAAAAAATAATATATATTTTGAAATCTAGAGTACATTTCATTTATAGCCTCATCTTGCTTCATTTCAAAATTCTTGAACTGATTTTTAAGCATAGAAATTTTACTTTGTTTGACATTTTGGTACCTTCATGTGTAACTTTAAGTGTACGCCAAATTTTATGAGCAGTTTCACACATGCTTATTCTATTAAACTCATTTTTGTCTAATGCACAATATAACATATTCATAGCTTTAGCATTTGCAGTAGCATCTAATTTTTGCATGTTAGACCATGTTGAATATTCAGTAGTAGGAATAATATATTAAGATTGCATAATGTTCCAGGTTTCTAACTACTTTCTTGTATATAAATTCTCATTCTAGTAGCCCAATAGTTATAGTTTATTCCATTAAATAGAGGTGGTCGTGCAGTAGATTGACCTTCAAGAAAAGTATTGTGGTTATAATACTTGTTGTTTTCCATATTAGAAAATATCAGACAACTATGTTACGACTATATGATGGCCTTGCTCTGATACCAAATGAAAGGATGACTGGGCTATAGGATCGTGTAATATGGATAAACTACTTGTGTGGAATAATAATTAAGTAAGAAAATAATTAAAGCAGTAAAGTAAATGACACCAGAGATTTTTATACTGGTTCGAACTTTCGTTCTACGTTCAGTCCCAAACTCCTAATGGAATTAAACTAGCAACCCTCACTTAAACCGGAGGAATTGGTTTACACCGCCTGAGCAACCGAACATGACTTCTACCGTCTAACCAACCGAGTAGGACTTCTACCTCTTGAGCAGCGAACATGACTTCTTTACAAATAACAAAAGTATCTGACTGTAGTATGCTACTTAAGTAGCACTGATAAGTCAATGAAGTAAAATCTTTCTATATTCTTCTCCTTTATGATATACAGCTAATGTGCTTGAGAAACATGGAAGATGAAGTGATCAACGATCAAAGTTTGTATGCAGTTAGAGTGAAAATTGAAAATAGATTGAGAGATACGAATTCAAGATTATTAAAACCAGTTAAGTTAATTGTTTGTCGAATTCTGAAATCTCTTTATAGAGATTAAAAAGTTGCAACCATTGATGAAAGACAACGTTGAAAAGAAATAGGTGCAACTATTGGTTTGAAGATGTTTCTCTTCGATGAAGAGAAGTGTCTTTCCATAAAATAGCTGTTGAAAATATTCAGCCGGCTAAAATTATATATTCAGCCTTCCGAATTGGATAAAATCGTAAACATCAAAGAAATATGCAATTTTTTGGCCTAAAACAGCCGGGTGAATATTGTGAAACATTAAAATTGTTTCACCAATCAGACAGCTGAATGAATCCATTCAGCCGGTTGTTTTCAGCCCGTTGTGCATGGTAGTGCATGTGTGTGTGTGTGTGTGTGTGTCATTCAGGAGAGATTTTGACATATTTCTAAAAAGTATAAAGACTCTTAACAAAGGATTATCAGCTTCAAAATATTATGAATACGAATCGACAACAAATCTCTTACATAAGTGATTAGTACACACAAATATTCATTTATATAGTTTGCCACAATCAAAACGATGTAAAAACGAGATTCCCACACTACCATCATCATTCTAACACTCACGGCCCTAAGGCCAATACACTTTTTCCATTACTCAAAAGTACACACGGCCAAGGCCAAAATATCCCAAGACTCATGCATACAGGAAGAAGATAAGAAGAAAAAGAAGTGAAGATAAAAAGTGTTTTGATTGTGAAGAATGAAATCAATACGAGAGGGTATTTATAAGCTTAGGAAATGGATGAAAAATATTCAAAAACTCCCTCCTTACCGATGAAGTTAAGCATGTAAGGCCATGTTCTTACACAAGCATGTTTTCCTTAAATCAAGGAGTGATTTAAGGGTTTCAGAATCCTTAATGTTCCTTTAATCTTACATGCTTACTTTAATTAATTTGATTATGAAATGAGATGTTTTAACTCCTAGTTAATGCGATCATATGATAACTATTCAAGTTGCAAAATGTTTACACAACTTATTTTGTATAAAAAGTTGATTTTTAACAAAACGTTTTCTGGTCACATTTTCAGTGTCTATCCAAAGTGTACAATTTTGTAAACACATTTCAGAAATAATTTTTCTATCATTAGTTATTAATAAAAAAGTATTTAAGAAGGTTATAAAATCATATTCAATCACATTAAATCTTAGATTCAAATATTTAAATAATTCAAATATTTAAATACGAAGTGTTTGTAATTTTGGGTCGTTACAAAAAATATATTGTAAAGATCTAACTAAAAGATTTGGTGTCGATAATATGAGCAGTAAGTCAATGGCAATGAGCACAACTATTCGCTTGGATAAAGATGAAAAGGGTAAGGATATTGGTCAAAACTTTATTGGAGTATGATTGGATCATTACTTTATCTGATAGCGAGTCGCCCCAATACAATGATGAATGCATGTCTTTGCGTCCAATTTCAAGTTAATTCAAAAGAGTCGCACCAATAAGTTGTTAAAAGAATTTTATGATATCTAATTGGAATTAGATATTACGGTCTTTTCTATCCAAAATTAAGGACGTCCATTCGAATTAGTATCATATAGCGATGCTGATTTTGGTGGATGTCATGCCGATAGAAAAAGTACTAGTGGTACATGCCTCTTTATAGGTCAATCCTTAGTTTCATGATTTAGTAAGAAACAAAACTGCATATGCTTATCAACGTACGAAGTAGAATATATCAGCTGTTTTAGCTTGCATTCGGATAATTTTTATGCAGCAAAGAATAAAATATTTTGGTGTAAATTCATCTAACTCACTTTTTACCGCGATAACATCAATGCAATTAATTTGACAAAAAATCCTATAAATCACCCCATAACTAAGCACATTGATATAAGACACCATCTTTTTACGAGATCATTTTGATAAAGATAAAATCACTCTAGTATTTATAACACTGAAAATCAAATTTCAGATATATTTACAAACCCATTAAACAAAAACATGTATATTAGGTTATGTTGAGAATTAGTTATTAGTTCAATAAATAATGTAATTTAAAACTCTATTTATATAATCAAAATTTTCAAAATTATATATATATATATATATATATATTTAAGACATTTACTTAACAATTTTTCAAAAATTAGCATTTAATACATAAATACAAGTTAATGTTTAATAAACTTTGATTTAAGTTAAAATTATATATAGTAATAAAATTTGGTTTTAACAAATAATTTTTAAATTTTTATTAAAATTACGAAAACCATAAATCAACAATAAAACATAAAATATTCAAAATGGTTATCCCTAAAAATTATCTAATAAAAATAATTAATCATTTATGGAATTATTAAATTATTTTAAAAGATTTAAACTACGAAAACATTACTATTATATATATATATATTACTTTTTTTAAGTAATATGGAAATCTGAAAAAATTATGCCACCAGTCCACCGGTGACGCGGTTTGATTTCTAACCCGACCCTATTTTAACTTCTCACTCACCCCTTTCTTCATTATTTTTAAGCTCAATTTCGGATTCAAAACCATACCCCTCCTTTTTCCAACCTCCATTCTTCCAAAATCTGTCAAATTTTCAACTAAAATTCAAAACTTTAGACATGGCAAGAGGAAAAAAAATATCTCCTCAACTTCTTTTGGCTCAGTCGACGAATTGCTAATTGATGAAGTTAGAAATTAGTTGATGAATAAAAGGGAAAATATTAAGAAATTCAAGGCTCTAATGATGAATGAGCATCTTGATGGACGACTGGTAAATTTGAATCTCCAAACTTATATGACACTCATAATTTATTCATCACGCTGAATTGGTTAACATAATAAACTTGAATGGTTTTAAAATTGATATATATCTGAGATGTATAGTAGTCTTTTATGCTAATCTTGAAGTAGGAAATTTCTTTTAGTGAAAATGAGTTAGGCGAGATATTGGGAATTTCATCCGATGAAACGCTATTAGATGAGATAATTTTGAATGAAGAAACTGGTTTACGCCAAATACTTCGAAAAACTAGTCCTAGTTTAACAGCTGCTAACCTGACTTGCCAAGCTCGTATTATTATTTGAATTCTTCAACACAACTTTATTCTGAAAACGAGCAGTTTTGATGAGATTTATCCTTTGGTCCATAAAGCCATATATGTTATTTTAGGGAACGTTCAGATAATTGGGCTAATGTTATAATGAACAATATGTTAGGAAATCAATCGGGAGAAAAATGAAGATATAACCCATATGGGAATTTGATTACAATAATTCTTCATATATTTGGTGTTGCGTTTGATGATAAGAATCCAATTAGGCAACCATATTCTTGTGTTTTGATCACAAAGTTCTTAAGGCAACGAAGATACCTGATAACCCCTAGATGAGATTACAACTGAGACTCCAGTATATCAATCGACAAAGGAAGACATACATGGTCCATCTTCTCTGCATCATAATTCCTCTATCCATACCTCCCCAACATCCGAAGAGCGTATAATTGCTACTCTTAAATAGGCAAGAAAAATTGATTTGAACTATTCAAAAGAAGCAGTTGGAGCAAAAGAGAGAGTTGGGACTTATTCGATCACTTCTCACACGACTATGAGGATCTCTTTGTGTTGGAACTAGACCCGCCCGCAGGGCAGAAATATGTGAAGTTTAATTTTTTTTACCATTTGGATTTTTAATGGGCCTATGAAGTCTAATTCATTTAGAACCTTTCTAATTTTTTTTACATAAAATCATTATTTTATTTAAATTCATAAAATAATTTAATTTTATTTATTAATATTATATATATACATATGTGTGTATGTGTGTGTATCATATACATACACATACATTTAATCTCTGTGTGTGTCCATGTGTAAAATTGCAAACCGTGCAAGGCATAACATGTCTCTGCATAAGTTTTAGGATTTACACTACAACACACATGTTAGCTCATCTAGTATACAAATATATCATCCAAATATATGTTTATATACTTTAATTCATGTATATATTACAAATATGTGTGTGTAGATAAATTTATACTTTATTTTGAATGATTATAAATATACATACATACATACATACACACACGTGTGTGTGTGTTTATGGAATTTATAAAATATATGTATATGCATATGTATACATATAATTATGCATATAAAACATTTACTTTGATTATTTATTTTACTGTAAACCCAAAAATGAATTTTTTTGTGTAACATACATATATATATATATATATATATTCTTATAAATAGTTCAATAATAAAGAAATGTATGTATGTATAAGAATATATAAATGAAATATATATATATATATATATATAATACATATATAAATATATATGTATACTTATCTAATAATGCTCACGATAAAATTAAATTATTTTTATATTTATTTTTAAAATTTAATTTTTAAAATTTTGATTTGAAATAAAATAATAAAATTATACATAAAATTATGTTTTGAAATTGTAATTATGTTTTTAATATTTCATAAAAAATCTGGATGATATATTTTAGCATTTGAATATTTTAAAATATATTCTAAAATTTAAAAGCAAATTTAAATTGAATTTTAACTTTCAACATTTATATTAATATTTAATTAATATATATATATATATATATCATTTAAGAGTTTATTAGGTACAAAAGTAATTTTATAAAATTTAAGTTCTATTTTATATGATATAATTATTTATTTAAATATTTATTTAGGTGACTTGAATTAAACAGTATTTAAATAATATATATATATATATATATATATATATATCATAAAATTTATTTTTTTAGGCCAAAAATTGTATCAAGTATAAAACTATTTGTATGTAATTTTAAAACATATTTGTACAAAATAAACTTTAGTATTTAAATTATAGAGTTTATGTTATTTAAATAATTATATTATATTCATTTAAATAATAATAAATTAATTTTTTTATATTTTTATCTCTTGAGCATCGTGGTATATATATGTCAAGAAACTTTTTTAAAATATATATAAGCATTTAAACAAACAACCATCTTGAATGTGATCATACACTAGAATCGTCACCTAACTAATAAAGCAATATATGATATATAAATTATCTAAATACTAAAATACAATATAGATCTGATAATTACCTTTCACCATTGCCACAATACCATAACTTGAAGCATTGAAACAAACTCCCAAATAAAATTTCAATTTTGAAGGTGCCATTTCCCAAATTGCAGGCCATGAACAATCAAATAGTAGTGTTTTTAGTGTGTTTTTGGCTTGGATTTTTGAAGATGGGGAGAAGGTGATCTGTAGTTGAAAATTGCAGAGGAAATGGTGAAAAAAATCAAGTGATAAGCGAGGGTGCACTAGATAAAAGAGGAAAGATGGAGTGAAATGTGGATCGTATCCTTGTATTTCTCTTTACCGCTTCTTTCTTTTTACCTAATCAAAAGCCCTCCACTTAACCCAATAATTGGCTAGTCATATCTGCTTCCTCTATCCAAAATTTTCGTGTTGCATATGGGCCTCAAACCCAGTCCAAGCCCGAACAAAATTGCTGCATTTAAATCCAGTTTAAACTCATACCGATATCGTATATCAATCGGTACATTTATAACTGTTATAAATACACCATTTAAATTTGTTCAACATATCAAATAAAATTTTATAATTAATATAATTAATTTAATTTAATTTATAATAATTATAAATTAATTAAATCATGTGGTCAAGGAGTATTCAACGATTCGGTTGTGCAACAATTTAGGTGTAAATTTGGTAAGCGATTAATATCGAACTATTCGAATATTAACTTTCACACGTCACTCAATAGGTTATGTGACATTTTAGCCAATTTTATCGCTTACTTGGTTTAGGTAAAATCCAATTTTACATTGTTAAGCATTACCCGATTGTGACAATTAATAATACTGATTCTCTTCGTCAAAACTATATCACTTTGGGCTTATAGAATTTGGTAATGGTCAACATTCCAATATCATCCATATTCAACTCTACAGTCCAAACACAAAGTCCTTCGTTTAATAATAATAATAATTAATCAAATTTCTCTAGCCAAAGGCTTTGACTTTGAGTTGATTTCAGTTGACCGTGATACAAAACTCATATAACCGAGTGGATGGATTCTCTCTTGAATAGTGTTTCACTTCTAACGCTTCAACTGGACCCAACAATAGTCGTTCGATGGATGCCATGCCATTATTTAACTCCGATCAAAGCAGATCTTCCATATTGAAGATCAACAATATTCTCAAGTCAAGAGAACTGTGTAATTTTGTCACGTCGATATTTTCTGTATGACTTTAGTTATATTAACCAACATAAAACTATCGAATGAGTCATTCCATAGTTATCCAAAAACTATTAGTACGTAACCACTTGGTGCCCCCAACAGTCATGATTAATACACTCCCCAATTTTTGAAGAGCGTTACTTTCTCCAGTCTCAAAGGATGCATCGATATCCAGTCTCGATACATCTTGCTAGGAATATTTAAAACTGTATGTTCATATTATTGTGATAAATCACTCATGATTACAACGCATTATAACTACTGTCACAAAACATACGATTTATGGATTTTCTATTGAATATACTTGTAATTAAATTGATTAATTAATATAACACATTATATCAAGTATATAATAGAAAGAAAATACCTTTTATTTCAAACAAGATTGGTTATCGAGTTAGATATATATAAAAAATTACAAAATTGCTCCTAGGGCATACCCTAACTCTATTAGGTCGGACTAGAGAGAGTGTAACTGGTACTAGAAGTGGGGTTAGTGCACTTTAGCCTCCACTAGTCATCTTTCTATTCACAACTTTCATGTAGGATGGCTCTAGAGCCGCAGGACCTTCATTTCAGACACCTAGACTTACCAGGATGGGACCTTGAAGGAGAGGACATAGACCTTATGCCACTGTAACTCATGCTTCAGAATCACCACTACATTCTATAGCACCGGCCAAAGAGCACACATGATTTACAAAGTTAGATCCTACTACTCCTTCAAGATACTATGACTAGTCCTGATATGCAACCTCTTAGCTTTGGTATCACTTTATGTTTTTACTTCATTATCAGCTGATTACGCATTAGTTTGTGTTATTGCATGTTGTTTTTAGTTACTATGAGACATTGACATTTGTATTTAGACTTGCATGTTGTTTTTATTTAAAACATCTATGTTATTCTGTGTTTATCATATGTTTTATGTTATGTGTTTGTTGATATTCATTCAGCTATATCCGGTATATTGTACTGATGTACACGTAAATGTCTATATTTTTACCACCATATTTAATCTATTCAAATTAAATAAATGATCATATTGTATATTTTAACTTGTTTAAACCAAAATACAAATTATATTCAAAACGTCACATATTCATCTTCATATAGGGGCAAAATGGTCATTTTTGTGCATATCATAATTTTCTAAAATTTAATTGAAAATTTCTATGTAGTTTTGTAGGAATTTAAATTCAAATACAAGTGGCTTCATGAAGATATGCATACACAAGAGTGAAGAGAACAAATCAAGATGGAAATAATTCAAAACTAAGATCATGGAGGACCCCACCTACCCACCTTCCTTCATGTACAAATTAGAAGCTAATCCAAATGCTAATGGCCGTTACACTTTCATGCACACTTAATGGATGATTATTGAAGCTAATGATAACTTGGCCACCACTATACCTCAAGGGCAATTTAAGCATTCCCCAAAAATATGAATTAGGGTTTCATACATGTATAAATACCCTTATGCTAATCCCTTCTTTAGTCTCTCTTAGTTTAGTTTAGGCTCAAAATAAAAAGATAAGCTCTCTTTCTCTTTTCATGGCTACTTAGCCATTTTTTATTTCATGTATTTTTCCTTTTTTATGCAATGTTAATTAGTGTTTTATTTTACTTGCATGCTCTCTTTCTTTCATGCTAATAGTGTAGATTTTATTTTATGCAATTAGATTAGTTCTCTTTTCCATTAGCTTTCATTTTCCTCTTCTTTTTATTTTTATTTATTTCATGTTGCTTTCTACTTATGTTGATATGATAACACAAATGAGAGGCTAATCCCTTTAATTTAAGGGTTATGAAGCTCTCTTGAATCATGTAAATGCAACATAATTTCTCATTTACGTCTCTTTTGTGCTTAATGGAAAGTTAGATGTTTGTGTGATTTTGTGTTTAATATTGAGTTTGATGGCTTATGTTGTTCAAAACAAATAGGCTATGCTTAGTCATATGAATCACTAATTACCTCTGTATCGACATATGATTATGATAACGAAAGTGGATTTAGAATCAACATTTGATGGTTTATGTTTCTAATTCAATAGTTAATAAGTCATGCTTAAAATAGATTCTATTTTTTATTTCATGTCATTTTCATTAAAGCTAGTAAGTGGGTTAGAGGGTGCATTAAAGTTTGATGGTTCAAGTGTGTTAATTAATAACACAATTAGGCCATGCTTATGATAAATGCATCAACTAAACTCACAAATGACCAAAAAGAGATCATAATTCCATTATGTTGATTTATGTAATCATGAGAGAGGATTTGCCTCTAAATTGCTCTTTAATCTCATATTTTTATTCTTCTTAGTTTTAGCTTGTTTTTTTTACTTTCTTTTGGTTAGTTAACAGTCCATCGACTTTGATTTAATTTGATTGAATAGAATTTTGAAATCTTAAAAATTCCCTGTGGATCGACTTGTATTCGCACACTTGCTACAGTCGTACATCATGCGTTTGTGGTAATATTTTTATTTCAAAAATTTTCGACTATTTTCTAAACCGATAGAAAATTAGTCGTCAAATAAGTTTTTGGCGCCGTTGCCGGGGAATTTGCGTTGATTTTTATTTTCTATTCTTCGAATTATTTTCATTTGATTTTTGCGTGTTTTTATTTTGTGTGTTTGCATTTAAAATAAAAATAAAAATATTATGTGTTTGTGTGATTTTTGTTTGCATTTGCTTGTGTACATGTTGTTCTAGTTTTCTAGTTGCATTTGCATAATTTAAAAAAAACACAATTTTTCTTGAAAGAAAAAAAAATTCATTTCTTTTCCAATTCATACATTTTCATTTTCTTCTTTTACATAAAAAAAACAATTTTTTTTCTGTGAACATCTTTGTGAACACAGCCCGCATCCTCACTGCACTTCTCTTCCCTGCCACTCCTACGAAAACAATTCACATTGCATTCGATCCCCTACTGTCTCTGATCCACTAACCATCTCCAACCGACAAACCACCACTGATAAACTGCACACCAATCATGACAGACCCGAACAACACTGCAACATCTACACCCCCCATCTGCTGCCATACAAAAGTCTTCCTCTGTCCATCATTGTTTCCTGCCTTTTACACTTCTGAACCTCCCCCTCCATTCTTGCCACTGTTGTTCAGTTTACCTAACCTGCCTACTACTTCGGTGGTACAACAATCCATCACTTACTTCACACTTGCTACCACCAAACACTACTTTGCTACTGCCATAAATTCTTTACTGTAAACATATCATTTTCATTCATCATTGACCATTTTCCATCCACCAACAACTTCATGCATCAACACTTTCCAGTACACCCATACTGCTCTGATCACCTACTTCACCAGAAAGCACCATCAATGATCATTCAATTTCAACATTTATGTGCACTGCAGCCCCTCTATTCCACTTCACCACAAGCATTCATCCTACCACTAAACCATCATCAGCCATCTAACAACACACATACTTCAATACTACAATACAACTCACCACATCAACCGTCTATCCACTGTGATTCCATTCAACCCCTTCTCCTCTAACGAATAAAAACATTGCTTGCTTTCCATTACTCTACCATAATCGTACTACTCTACCATCCAATCACACTACTGCTACACATAAATTGTCATCACAGTTTGCTACATCATCACACTGCTACATCATCCCCTTTTCCTCCTCGTCTTCCTCTACAAACAGCCTCTCCAAACATTTACCCAGTCATCACATTAAGCTAACATTTCACATCACCTTCCCACTTGAGCAAAAAACTTCTACTGCTTGGCAACCAAAAACAACACCCCACTCCACTTCGACCTCTTCATCTTTTTCTGCCCACGACCTCTTCGACCAAACATCTCCAGCCTCCAACAGCGTCACCCATCCCTCTTCTCCATACATTAGAACAACAACTTACACTTCAGCTTCAAAATCACCACAACCCCACTGCTCCTCCCTGCATTTCAAACTTCACCCTGGAACCATCATTCTCTTGTCAACTGCAACGACCTATAATACAAACTGCAGAAGCCTCTTAACGAAAAAAAAATCCATTCTTCACCACTGACCAATATCACTTCACTGCTCCAAAGCATCGCTACTGCAGTTCGACGACCGCCACTCCCCACACTAGAACAGCAGCAGACAGTCACCTCAAACTCGACAATACCCAAACTTTCGAACATCGATCATTGCTGCTGCATCTATACATCACCTGACCATTAAACCAACACCCTATAGAACGACCTTCGAAATCATCAACCACCTCTGCTGCAATTCAGCCACCCTACTCTACCATCCCAGTCACAACTCACTTGCATTATGACTTCCCTGTTGCATTCCTGCCAACTTACATGGTCAAACCATTGCATCCCCACTACATTCACCAAATCGACATCATTCGACAATCGCAGCCCAAACCACTTTGCCTCCATCTTCAATCACGAACATCCACCACGACATCGAATACTCAACCGTGACCTACCAGCAAAAACACAAACCAGTGATACTACATTCTCACTTCACCCACTTCCTCTATCGAGATCGCCTCCAGTCAAAATCGCCTCGCCTAAACACTGCAACCCAAATTCCATCTTCTACGTCCAATCGACCACCCACCTTCAATCAACAATCGTGAAACCACTAGAACTCACCCAACTATCGTCGCGACCATCTGCCTCCCTTTACTGTTGGAAATCGATTTAGGATTGGAGTTGAAATCCAGTACGGAGTATGGATCGATGGGGTTTTAATTTTTCTGGTATATCATGATTTGATTGTGAAGTTGAATTCGAGCAAGGAGTATGATCGATGCCGTTTAATTGTGAAGTTTAATTGAGAAATGGCAAATTCTACTGCAACACGATGTTTTACTTAGTAGCCCCCTGAAATTTACTAAAGCCAGTATACCCACAAAATGACTTAGGAGCCCCCCACACTTTCCAAAACTACCCTTTCTTTCTGTTATCACGTAAAACATTTCTCCAAACCCGTATCTTCTTCCTCTTGGCTCCGCATCTTCCACTTCAGATCGAGCGGCATCCTCTTCCAGCGATCCACCGCTTCCAGCATCTTCAGATCGAGCGGCGCGCTTACTATAAACCACGTATATCGATGTAAGTATTTCAGCCTGTTTAATCGATTTACTTGTGATTAAACAAACCATGTATATCGAGCATTGAATCAGTAAGTATAATGTGTATTTGTTGCATAAACCATGTATACACATTTATGAATCGAATGTACTGTTTAAGTCCAAAACCAAGCCTGTATGGATAGAATCGAGTTGATACTGAGTTGATTACTGATTAGAGCATTGAATCGATTGATTTCAAAATCGAGCATTTAATTGGTTTCAGCAAAAACAATATTTTTTTGGGAAAAATTACAAACCACGCAGGGAAACTGTGTGGAAAAAATTGTTTCCACGCATGATCTTTACGTGGAAATAAAGCCTACCACGCTCGCTTATGCGAGTGAACTGAATTAGAAGTGATGAGCTCAGGTTACCACGCAGCAGAACAGCGTGGAAAAATTAGTAACCACGTATGGGTTATGCGTGGTTATTATTTTTTCCACGTATAGTCCCTGTGTGGTTATTACTTTTCCACACAAATTTTTTACGTGGTTATTCTTTTTTCACGTATTGACAGTGCGTGGTAGCCTGGAGCTTTAAAAAAAAATGAGAATTACCATTTACCATTCCATTTACCATTCGCTTCTTGGCCTTTTAATTCATAACGAGTAATTTTTTTTGTCGTGCTTATTTACAGATGGGTCGAGTACCGATGATGATGACGGCTTCCGAAAGAAAACGAAGGACTGAGAAAGGAGCCGAAGGTACAAGTGCAGACAAGAACGATAATAGGGATGAGGGTGACACAACCGAGTATGAGATTGATACAAGGCAAGGTGAAGAGCAGCAAGAAGAAGAAGATGTTGGAGATGAGGAACATGGAGATGGTTCGGATTCATCGGGAGAAGATGAAGATGACACAGGGGCCGAGACAGAGACAGGTCAAGATGATGAGGTAGAAGCTGAAGATGAAGAAGCCGTAAACGGAAAGGTGGTCTTAAAAGCACTGATGTGATTAGAGAGTTTGATACTCATGTTGCTTATATGATATGGACTGGGCAAGTATGTGGCTATTATTTTAAACGATCAATTTATTACTTCATTTATTAAATATAAATTTTATTTGTGTAGGAACGACCACTGCTCACCTGTGTCAACCATGCACAAAAGGTATCGGAGTGGAGGATTCCGGATAATGCTACTAGATTCAAAGCCATCATTGACTTGTCTGGCTTATCTTCTATTGTTAGCACTTGCGATAAGAGTGTTAACCGGAATCTGATATCAGCTTTCGTAGAACGATGGTATCCTGAGACTAATACCTTCCATTTACCATTCGGTGAGATGACTATTACTTTTGACGACGTAGCTTCTTTATTACATATACCAGTCGAAGGTAAACCTATACAGAGTAATTCATATGAAATGGAACAAGCGGTTAGTATTGTTTGTAAGTACCTTGGTCTTTCTAAAGCACAAGCTAGGTTGGAAATGAATGAGAGGGTTGGATATAAACTAAGTTTGTCTACGTTATATGGTATATTTGAAGATGTGAGCGATGAGTGGACTGATCGAGCAATTAGACGTGCTGCTCGTGCTTATCTTTTATTTTTGGTTGGCAACACACTGTTTGTTGACAAAAGCAAGTCTCATGTGCACATATCGCTACTGGATCCACTAAAAAATTTGGACATTGTCAACACTTACTCTTGGGGTTCAGCAACACTTGCTTTTCTCTACAGGCAGCTTGGATTAGCGACTCGTATGGGTGTGAAACAGATTGCAGGATTTCTTTGTTTACTTGAGTCATGGATATTTGAGCACTTTCCATGCTTTCATCCTTCCACCAATCTGTACTACGAGAGTTTACCCCGTGCTGCTCGATGGAATCCATCTACAGATTGTGGTGCATCAGTAATCGATCTTCGTATATTCCTTGATACTATTCAAATTGAACAGGTTATTATCTTCATTCAGTACTTTTATAATAACTGTAGTTATGATTAGATGCATGTCATGAGTAACAGTTTATTTGCTAAAACTAATTTTGATTTGTTACATATTTGAATAGGTTATTTTTGATCCTTACATCTGTGCACGACACTATCATCCATTTCACGCTATATCTTGGTATAGTGGTTGCATTCTCTGCCTAAATGTTGTGGAGCCATATCATCCTGATAGAGTACTTAGACAGTTTGGTAGAGTTCAGAACATTCCTACGGCTCCTATTCCTCTCGTAGCAACAATTGCACGTCGAGGTTCAACTTCGACTACATACACTCGGGTGCGTTATCAATTTTTGGAAAGTATATGGGAGAATTGGTATAACCATGTGATTGCAGAAGGTCGTAGATCAATACCACTCAATCAGTCTATGTTGAGTTGCACTGATGATTATACGGAGTGGTATAGGGATCATAGTGTCTTACGGGTTCACAATCCTGTATACTTACCTGCTGATGTAATGGTTGGAGCTTCACATTTTCAACCTACCTATAACCAACTGTACTCGGTATGTTTCAGTTTGCTTCACTATATCATTTCAGTTTATATTATGCTTCATTTAACTTTATTTTTTTTCAGACTCTTCATGATGTGCATGGTCTTTTGAATGAAGCTAACCCTCAACTTGATAGTGTCCGAGCTGCTGTTGCACGCTACATCCGACATCAAGTTTAGTGCCCAAGTTTAGATTGTTTTGTATTTTGGTTGTTGTACGTAGTGAAATGAATATGTTATCTTATTTTGTAGTTGAACGGTTATGATATGTATGGATTATTCGAATGCTAATGGTATATTTTGCTGGTTTTTGGACTTAATTTACGCTGTGTATTTGACTGTTAACGGTTATGGTATATTCATGATGTGTATTTGTTGTTTAAATTATTTTGAAGTAATTTTTTTGACTTAAACCACTCAGACTTAAACCACTCAGAGTTAATTTGAAGTAATTTTTTTGAGTTTCTGTTTTTCTTGTCGCACTGACAAGACGTGGTTTGTTAAAAACAACACAAGGGTATTACGTGGACTTTTCATTAACCACGTGAACTTCATACGTGGAAACAACTCAAACCTCGTTTAACTTTTACGTAGTTTTTCTTCAAACCACGTACTGTTCCTGCGTTATTGTAACAGAAAGTCAAAAAAAAATTACCAACCAAACATTCGCTAACTTTCTAAACAAACTACATTCAATAACTTTCCAAACAAAGTATATGCACTAAATTTTCAGACAACGTTTTGCAAACAAACTACAAACAACAGTCACTAACTTTTCAAACAAAGTACATTCACTTCATTTCCAATTTGCAAATGCATTTCTTTCATCCCAATCTTGTATTCTATCGTTGTAAATATACTCCCATTTACTGGCATCCGTATCACGAGCTGTGTACCATTTTGAATAAATTGGAGGAACCGGGTGTTTGGGCTCTAGTTTTACCTACAAGACATGAGTCATGAGCCATGAGGTATGAAAAGAAATGAAATTATTTTGAATTTTATTAATCTATAAGTTGTTTGCCTGAACAAAATGATCTTGGTTAACGAAAGCTATTGCAATTTCCATACGCTGTATAGGTTGTGGGACTTTTCCTTTCAATGGAGGTATTGTCAATACAAGTCTTTCGCTAATGGTGAATACTACAACGTTATACCTAGTTGCAATAATATAACCAACATCGGGCATAGACATCCACTTTTCCACCGGCGCAAACCCTTCATCTTCATGCTTAAGGCTTTTGAGAAGATTTGTACTTCTACCATTCTCTATGAAAACACGATCGTATAAACTTTGATTTTCATATAATTCTTCATATAAATCTCTCCTTATTTGGCTCCAACTTGATTCCCCCAACCCAAGCAAAGCAGCCACACATCGATACCCACGGTTACCGTCCGATCTAACGTCGATAATATCAGTGACAAAAGCCTTCAACTCCAATGGTATTTGATGCACATAAGTTCTCATGCCTTTACTTAGTTCTTCCAACTGAAAAAAATGTTATCGTAACTAAGTACATAACTTATATTCAAATGCGTGTTCAAATAAAATGTATTATACATACCTTTTTCGGATTACGAATAGGAAGTTTATCGATACGAGCCTTTTTTGAAGTACACGAACTTTGAGAGTAAACACTTTCGACAAGCTCAAATGCTGAAGGCGTCCTTTTAGTTGAAGTATTAGCACGTTTTTTGCTCTCTCTTCCACGTGTCTTTATTTTTCTTTTTGGAGATACGAGAGAGGACGTACGTGGTTCAACAACTTCCAACATCTTCTTATAAATTTGCATTTGGTAAGGAGTTTCCATCTTTTTCACATCGTTTAATAGCATTTCCATTTTTTCTACTATCCCCACATCTTTCTTTCCACTTATTTCTACTAGATAAAGTCTTGTCCAATGAACATCAATCATGTCAAGCGATACTGCGGTACCAGACCCAAGACGTGCCAACTCGTGAGCACAAGGCAATCCATGTGTTCTACGAACGACACATCCGCATAACAATTCTTCCTCGCCAACATCTTGTATTCTCTGTATTTCTGAATGTATCAAATCAAGTGCCTTCATAGAAACGAAGCCTCGTAAATTTCTGAACTCCCGTATATGAAATATGTGTTTTACTTTTGTTAAACTTTTCTCAAATGATGCTTTAAGTTCAGTAAATGAGAGTTCCAAGAGTGAATGCATCTTCTTCCAAGCTTGCTCGAAATTACATTGACAACTGGCTAAATGTTTTTTTAACTTTGAATGCGCGGACTTGGCCCTGCATATGACACATGCATACGAGTTATATAACAGTAATTACTTTGTTTAATAAATATTAACATGATTATTAAACAAAATTACCGATTAGAAGTATAATTTCCAAAATGCTTGTAGTCGTCTGTCCACGCTTGAACAAATCGGTCTTTGTATGTATCCAACCATGTCTCGTGAATATACTTCAACAGTGAAGTATGATTCTCATACATTTCATGCAACACTTGTAGATTCTCATTGTAAGCGCTTAAATATTTTGAACACACAAGTTCATTCCAATCAAATAAAAATGACTTCTTCTCCTCAAGCTCCATTCCTTTCACTCTTTTTTGCATAAAAGTTAGAACGTTGTTTTTAATGTGCCATGTGCATAACATGTGTAGAATTTGGGAAAACAACACCGATAGCATTAACTAGTGTTGTTTCCCTATCAGAAATGAAGACTGATGGAAATTCCACTTCACAATCAATCAAAACAGATTTCAACCGTTCTAAGGCCCATGTATAATTTTCCTCGGTTTCAGAAACTAAATACGCAATCGCAATACAAAATGTAAGATCTGTACAAGTAACACCAACAATCTCAAGAAAAGGCATTCTATACCTATTGGTTTTATACGTGCAGTCTAGTATGATAACTCGAGAAAATGTACGTAAAAAATCCAAACTGGTAGGATGCGCCCAAAATATATCTTGAATAATATCTGTTCCATCTAATGTCTTATGGTGCCATTCAAAGTAATGAAACTCTTTCAATTTACTAAGCAAATATTGAACTTGTGAACGCCCTGCCCGCTCAACAGAATTTTGTGCTTGTATAACATTATAAATTGTTTTGATGGTGGTTCGATTTGTAGGATCATTTCTTTTAATGGCGTGTAAAATTTCTTTTGCTTTTACCATGTTTCTGTGCATCTCAACAACTAATTTGGTCTCATCTTTATTTAGTCGACCAATATACGAATGGCCTTCCTCATTTTTTAACTCTGAATGATTGTGAACACCATTCACAACATGCAATCTCCAATCATCTAAAGTATGGAGTTTCTCACCTTTAAGTCTAAACGGACAATTGCATTTTTTTGTACCAGTCATTCGGAGGTTCTTCGGGCTTATCTCTTTACGCTTCTTATACACACCGCTCCGTTCACAGGCAAACATAATTCTTGGTTTTTTGCTTGAAGCGCCAGTATCCGATTTCAATATTATGATAACGAAACCAAGTCGTTTTCCAGTATCACGAACCCAATCAATCAACTTTTGTCGAGAAGGAAATATCTGCATTAACAATGTTAAATAAAATGTAGGTAATATAGATTTATTCGAAAGAAATGCAAATTAAACTTACGTCATAAGTCGTAAACTCGTTAGAATAATCAACCACCATATCTTCGTTTATTTGTTCATCACTGGAATATGGTATAATCTGCATAAACCAAGTGTCGAACGATGAAAAAGGTAAAACATAAAGAAAAAAAAACAAACAAACTACCACGCAACATTAACACGTGGTAAACCACGTATATATGTTACGTGGATTACAGATAAACCACGTATGACTTCTTCGTGGATACAGAATAAATCACGTAAACATTTACGTGGATTTCAGATAAACCACGTAAGACTTGTTCGTGGATATATGTGGATCCTAGTGTGGTCTCAACGTGAATTTGTTACATTCCACAAAATCAAGTGTTTACGATTTGCTTTCAAAAAACTTTGCTAACTTTTCAAAAAAACCCCAAAACCCCAATTACCTGCTGTGGTTGCGATAATGATTGAATATCTTCTTCATTCTCCATTCGCTGGTACAGAAATATGAGTAATTTTTTTATATTGATTTGTTAATTAGGGTTTTTGAATTAACTGGTTTGCACTGACGAAAATGACTGATAGAAAGAAGAGAAGAATGTACGTAGTTGATGAAGGGTATTTTTGTCTTCTTAATTTTATTAAAATTAAGGGGGGCTACTAATCAATTTAGTGGGTTGCAATAGAATTTGCCTTGAGAAATAAGCTGATGGGGTTTTAATGGTGAAGTTTTATTAGTTGACTCTAATAATTCGTGTTTAGTGGGCTGGGCTTAAAAACTCTAAGATAATTTTTTTACCGTGGAAATTAGGTTTTAATTTGTTTACTTTATTTTTGTTTACTTTGTTTTTGTTTTGTTTGTTTTTGTTTTGTTGCCATGTTTTATCCTTAAAAACAAAAAAAACAAAAAAACAAAAAACAAAATTTAAGTTTAAAATTTGCTTTGTTTTGGTTTTAACCGGTTTTGTTTTAATTTGTTATTAAGTTCCAACCATATACCAAAAAAAATTATTGTATATATCTTGTTTTTATTTTAGGTTGCCAAAGCAGAATTGCAGAAGGAGCAGAAGTGCTTGCTAAGATAAATTGCTTAATTTGCTGATCTTGCCAAAAAAATAAATAAATAACTGCATGCTTATTTATAATTTTCTTGTTATTGCCTTGCATTGTATATATCTATTGCTTTTGTCTGTCTTGCATTGTTGTTTACTTGCATTTGAAAAAAAAATCAGAAAACCAAAAACAAAAACAAAAGACATTCGTAGTTGCATTATTAATACACGTTTAATTTCTGCTTTGCATTTCATTCTAGAATTTTGTTTAGTAATAAAAGTTAGACATCGATAACACTTAATTGTATATTGACAAATTGTCTTCTTTGAACAATTTACTTTCTTGGTGTCTAGGCTACGACAGAATAATAACTATATATAAATATTACGGTGATTCATAAATATTATTGTGGTTGTTCCACTGAAGGTACTTAAGCCTTCGGCTGCATTGCTACGGTGATTCGTGATGCACCGATAAATCCTCTCTGTTACCAGGCTAAGAACTATCTTCTTGATTTAAGATAAAGAGTGATTATACAATTTTGATTAACTTAGGATAAGTCATTTGTAATTAACCCTTGCATTCATTTAGTTTTATTAGTTCACACATATATAAAAAATTTCAAAATCCAAAATTTTAAAAAAAAATTGTAAATATTCCTTTTCCTTTTCCTTTGAATTTTTTTAAAATCCTTTTTTTTTGAAATTTCAAAAATCCAAAAAAATTTATAAAAACCAAAATCCAAAAAAAATTATAAAACCTTTTATTTAAAAAAATTGAAAAACCAAAAAACAAAACAAAATTCAATTTCCCTTTTAAAAAATAAATTCTATCTGTAAATATTTTTCCTTTGTAAAAAAAATCGAAAAAATTCTTAAAAATGTCTGAATTTCCATATTCCCTCGAATTTTACAATAGTTGTGAAAATCAATATAATCCATACGATTTCACTCCAAGTTCGTATGGATATTTTAACGATAACTATTCTATAAATGATTCGTATTTTGAACAACAAATTTTTCAAAACAATGATTGACCCTCGACTCTTGAAAATAGCATTTCATCTTTACTCAACCTCTCCACACAACAAAATCAAAGTATAAATGATTTGTGTAATTCATATTGTGTAATAACTCAAGTCAAGGATTTCAAAATTTGAAGTCAATTCAAAATTCAAACGAATTCGATTATAACCCATGCTAATCCAATTTCAAACTCCAAAATGAATTTCAAAATCAAAATGAAAATAGAAGCAACTTTTCAAACGAATTCGGCAATTTGAATAATCTTAACCACGTTACGATTGAAAATCTTTGTTCTCAACAATTTCAAAGTGAATATCCTCATGTTAATAACTATAAATTGGATTTTGTTGAGCAAATGGATGGAATTTACGATGAACATACGGATTTGTTATTTGAAACATATATGAAACAAGGTGTTAAACAAAATCAAATCTCAATATGTGATGAGTCAAGTGATAATCCACCTTTTACCTAAATCGACGATTTTCAAACAACAACTTTTGAAAATAAAAATGATGATGACTATCTTAATGAAGTTGTTGAAAAATTGGTAATCAAATTGGATTTCAATTCTTTTGAGGGTAAGAAACTCGATTTAAAATTCGATCTTCCTTTTTTCGATTTTGAAAATTTCAACACAACAACTTTGAATTTTGAACTTAGCACATGCAGTGAAGTTGTTGATAATTCAATAAAAGAAGACGAATTCAATGAACACAATTTCTTTGGACTTTTCGAAAATGAGTTGTTAAATTATGAAGGGGAAGATTTGAATCACCATTTCAATTTTGAAATCCATAATTTGAAGAATTTGTTGATGATGAGCTTAACTTTCAATTGGGTGAAAATAAACTTGAATTTCAATCGATTGTTCTATCTACCCCATAGAGCATTTGAAAATAAAACAACTCATACGATTTTCAATAAAACGACATTCATTTTTCCAGATCAACGTTTGATTTTGAAATCCTTTACGATTTGGTTTTCCAAGCTTAAACGTGTCTCGTATACTTGACGAGACAAATGAACCGGTCCTTGGAAGACCGTTTCATTTACTTTTTGACGATATACTTTCTGAACTCTTATAAATAATAAATTGTTTTCGTTTTCATGTAAATATATATCATCTTTTTATTTATTTTTATTTTTCTCCATCCACTTGGGTTGACTGGGTTGACTGTGGGGACACAGTCAAAATCAAGTGTGGAGGAAGACTCGTCTTCTTTTTGATTTTTCATGATTAATTTTTCATTTTTCCTCCAAAGATCAAAAACAAAAAATTTAAAGAAAAAATTCAAAAATAATTTTTTTCAAGCAATTTGATTTATTTTTAAAGAAACATTATAAGTTAAAGATATGGTTTTGGTTTATTAAATTGATTTTTTTTAAAATTTACTTATTTTGACAAATATAAAAATGAAGTTTTATTACAAATAACAATGGTTTAACTAGTAGGAAGATTCATACGTGTTAATTATGAAATACATCCTAATTGAAAACCTTTATTTTAAAAAGTGGTTGATTTAAAGTAAATGATATGACATTTTGTTTGTCTTCTAAGTTAAATGGTGCTATGATGATTTTGGAAAACTCTCTCTTTCACAAAAAAATATTGAAAAAGACAAAAAAAAGAAAATAAAATTCTTGTTGTATATATGTATATATTTTTTAATAAACACCTAGAGTCATGTGTTCATACTCGTGTATTCACTCATCATGCTCTGTACCCTTCTCACGTAAGCCCGAAAGGCAGTGCACTATCGGTATACCTAGCCTCAGTTTATCTAAGTTACGTGTGTGTATATAAAAAATTCTTTTATTAATAACGCCTACAGTCGATAAGTGTTCACACTTGTGTGTTCACTCGCCGCGCTCTGTATTCCCCTCACATAAGTCCGCAAGGCAGTGCATGGGTAATATATCTAGTCTCGGTTTATTTGAGTTAGGCATATGTAAATATTGTAAATATCAATAAAAATTTTAAAAAAATAGAGAGAGTAAGAAAATGAAATTCAAACACTATTTTAACTTGTTCGATTTGACTTGTTATTGAAAAAAAATGAAAATACCACTATGATAAACTTTGACAATCAACTAAGGATCCATTTCATAGTTACACTATGTTATCAACCGAAACAACGAGTTAAATTACAGTATATCTACTTTGATAACTTCATTTTTGTTGGAAATTTTAATAAGCAAAAGGTCTTAAATTTCTTAATAATAACCAAAACTTATATCTAACTTATTTATGTTGATTTAAAAGTGAATCCTTCATTGTAAATATTTTCAAAAACTCGCATTCATCTCTTTGTAAATAAATCTTGCATTTTGTAAAAAAAATTCATCCTGCATTTGGATTTTTTGGGTAGTATCCGCTGAAAACCCTCACGAGACAAGACTCGACCTACCAGGGACACCTAGAGCTTTGACGGCTTGTTGCACACACTCAATGCAATCGTGCTCCCTATGTAACAGATTTATTTTAGTTTTTCTTTATTCGAGGAGGAATAAAAAGATAAGCATGTGGGTATTTGATATGCACGTAAATGTGCATATTTTCACCATCATATTTAATCTATTTAAATTAAATAAATGATCATATTATATATTTTAACTTGTTTAAACCAAAATTCAAATTATTTTCATAACGTCACATATTCATCTTCATATAGGGGCAAAATGGTCATTTTTGTGTATATATTAATTTTCTGAAATTTAGTTGAAAATTTCTATGTTTTTGTAGGAATTTAATTTCAAATACTAGTGGCTTCATGAAGATATGCATGCACAAGAGTGAAAAGAAAAAATGAAAATTGAAATAATTCAAAACCAAGATCATGGATGACTCCACCTTCCTTCATGTACAAATTAGAAGCTAATCCACATGCTAATGGCCATTACACTTTCATGCACACTTAATAGGCGATTATTGAAGCTAATGATAACTTGGCCACTACACTACCTTAAGGGCAATTTAGGCATTCCCCAAAAATATGAATTAGGGCTTCATACATGTATAAATACCCTTATGTTTTATGTAATCCATTCCTTAGTCTCTCTTAGTTTAGTTTAGGCTCAAAATAAAAGGACAAGCTCACTTTCTCTTTTCATGGCTACTTAGTCATTTTTATTTCATGTACTTTTTCTTTTTTTATGCAATGTTAATTAATGTTTTATTTTACTTACATGCACTCTTTCTTTCATGCTAATTGTGTAGATTTTATTTTATGCAATTAGATTAGTTCCCTTTTCCATTAGCTTTCATTTTCCTCTTCTTTTTGTTGTTGTTTATTTCATATTGCTTTCTACTTAAGTTAATATGATAACACAAACGCGAGGCTAATCCCTTCAATTTAGGAGTAATGAAGCTCTCTTGAATTATGTAGATGCAACATAATTTCTCATTTATGTCTCTTTTATGCTTAATGGAAAGTTAGACGTTTGTGTGATTTTGTGTTTAATATTGAGTTTGATAGCTTATGTTGTTCAAAACAAATAGGCTATGTTTAGTCATATGAATCACTAATTACCTCTTCATCGACATATGATCATGCTAATGGAAGTTGATTTAGGATCAAAATTTGATAGTTTATGTTTCTAATTACATAGTTAATAAGCCATGCTTAAAATAGATTCTACTTTTAGTTTCATGTCATTTTCATTAAAGTTAGTAAGTGGGTTAGATGGTGCATTAAAGTTTGATGGTTTAAGCGCGTTAATTAATAACATAATTAGGCATACTTATGATAGATTCATCAACTGAACTAAATGACCAAAAAGAGGTCATAATTTCATTATTTGATTTATACGATCATGAGAGAGGATTTGCCTCTGAATTGCTCTTTAATCTCATATTTTTATTCTCCTTAATTTTAGCTTTTTTTTTTACTTTCTTTTGTTAGTTAACAATATCTCGACTTTGATATAATTTGATTGAATAAAATTTTAAAATCTTAAAAATTCCCTACGGATCGACCCGTACTCGCATACGTGATACAATCGTACATCGTGCGCTTGCTGTTTATTTTTATTTCAAAAAATTTCGACTATTTTCTAAACCAATAGAAAACTAGTTGTCAAACATGTACGTTGTTGTATTATTCTCCTTTTTGATATGGAAAAGGGGGAGAAATGACCGACCATATGCTTACATTCAGAGAAGTACCAAAATAAAATTATAACACATTTTTGTGCATATATTTAAGGGGATTATTGCATTTTGTAACATTCGTAGTAAACATCCCTTTATGAATGCATATATGAGTTGTCATCATCAAAAGAAGGGAGAATGTTCGAGCAAGAATTTCTAGTTTTAATGACAACAACTTCGCAATATAGTTCAAAATGCACAAGTCAAGGAAATACCATCAAAGCTTTAAAAGATATAGGTGGAACCGCGCTAAATCTTTGAAAGATCTTCTATTGGAAGAACATTTGAAGATTGTGTATTTATTAGTCGGTTTTTCTAGAATATTGTTAAAGCTCACAAGAACCACACAATCATTCCAAAGTCTCAAAGACCATAAAAATAAATTTATATAATCTTTTTAAAAGCTTTTACAAAACTTTAGATTTTTGAAAAAATATGTCTGCCAGTGGGTATGTGGTAAGCCACCGGTGCGTGAGTTTTCTTTAAAAAATTGAAATGAATTTTTTTTTCTTTTTATATAAATAGACGTATCTCTTACTTCTTCTTTAGAAGTAACATTTTCCAATGGTGAATGATCATATCCCTTCATCAAACCATTTCAATTTTATAAATATCTTCGTTTTTAACAAGTTTAAACAACTAATTTTCTTTTAAATTCTCTGATCAGTTATTTGAAACCCTTGTCTATTTCATATTCTCAAATCACGTAACGACCCACAAATTTATCAATTTGATAAATTATATTTGTTTTTAAAATATTCATATATAAGATTTAAAAAACATAGATTATGATGCTTTGAACAATAAATAATAATGGTAACTTTATTTTGAATAGGTATTTATGAAAATATAAACTTGGAAGGAATATCGATAAAATGACTGAAAATAATTTTATCGATAAACAGCTCTATAATCGTAAAACGTCGCACATGTAACTGTATAGATACACTTTTTTATTATTGAACAAGAATTTGAAATAAAATTACTTATTTTATTTTTCGAAAATTATTGTATTTATGACGTCATTGGTAATACCATTATATTTAATAATTGATTTATGATTTTAAATTGAGATTTAATGATTTAATAATAATTATAATTATTCAAATAATTGTTTTTAAATGATAATAATTCATTTTAAATAATTATAAGGTGATAATAAATAATTTATAATAGTTTTATAAAGATATATAATCGGTTTGAAAATATAAGGGAAATCGATATCGGTTTATCAATATAATAACACTTTTTGTAAATCATCATTTAATATTGATTTATATGGTTTTATAATTCAAATTTATCATTTTAATTAATCAATAATGTTTAGAAATTTATTTTCAAATTTTGTTTACAAATATATGTATATAAATTAATAAGTGAAAATGTGACCGTGAATCAGTTTCTCGATTTTCAACAGTTTGACGAATGAAAGTTATTCGAAGTTGTTGCAATGTTATAAATGACACTAAAACATAATTATATGCATGTATACATATCACATACTCACATATACATACATATAACATACACACACACAAATGTTAAAAATATCTAAGATATTTTATGAAACATCACTCTCAAGCTTGCATTAGTCAACAATTAGGACATGATTGATATGAGAAGATGGTGACACATGAGGGTGGTTTCAATGTGTAAAGAGGTACAAATAGGCGACATAAGGGTGGGTGATGCATGCATGATGATGTGTGGAGATATTTCCCACTTTACTTAAGAGTTAAGGCTTGAAGAAGGCTATAAATACACATCCCATTCTCTCATAAATTCACTCATCCATATCCTTCTTCCTCTCCTTCTTATGGAGCTTCTTCAATGGCTTCCCTCTAAATGAAATAATGAAGGAAAAATATAGAAAAAGAAATAAGTATATAAGTAAATACACACACACACACACACATACACACACACACACATACATACATACATATACAGACACACCTTATTCATTCCACTATTTCTCCTTCTTCTTAAACTTCTTCTTCTCTTCTTATTTAAAGGCCTTAGGCCGTGAGCTTGGTAGTGCTAGGGAGGACAGGCCGTGAGTTTGGATAATGGAAAGGAAGTGGCCATGGGTCTTGGAGGTGATATGAGGCTAGGGTTAAGAGCAAAAGCATGGAGAGGGTTGCGGCCAATAGCAAGAAGATGTATAAATGGTGGTCGAGCACTTGGAAAGGGAAGTAGAGTTGTTTAAGTGGTGGTTTAGTGAAGAAAAAGATGTTCTGCTGAAGTGTTGTGGTGATTTGAATGTTAATAGGAAGATTGTTTTAATGGTGCGTACTCATTGTTTATTAAATGATAAATAATCTGTATAACTATTATTAAGCATGATAATATGACCATTTAATCTCTTAATGATTTATATGAATGTTTGATAACTTTGCTGATTATATGAATGTTGATATGGTCGATAGCTTGGTTTTGATAGATTATGAGAAATCATAATAAAAGTGGTTAATTAATAGAAAATGAATTCATAATAATATGTGTATGTAGTTGTTTAGCCTCTTCATAGTTTTAAAATACAAAAAGGTTTGGAAATGAATATTATAATAGTATAATATATGAAATGGTTTAAAAATGAATATGAGATTTAATATGAAAAATATTTTTTAAATGATTTAAAATGGTTTATAAACAATAAAATTCAATTTGGAGAAGTTTTGGCAAGCTATGAAAATAAGTCAAAATATGGCGCGTCGAGTAACGATAATTCATGATTTCGCGCCGCAGAATTCAAACAGGTGTAGAGAAAGAAATAAAGCACAGAATTCTTTGAGAAAAGAATTTTCCAGACTATTATATCCATATCATTTAAATGAAGAAAGAAAATCAAGATTTCATCTTGGATATTTTTAAATAAGTACAAAACAAGTTTTCAAAATAATTGCGGTTTTGTAGTTCGGAATCCATAAAGTGAATTCCTTTGAAATGATATTTTTTAATTCTTTAAAAATATGGAATGAATTTTATAATTCTTTTAAAATTTACTAAAAGAGATTGAGTTATATACATAAATTTGCAAAAGATAGAAAAGTCATTTTTATCAATATAGCTTTTAAAACACTCTTTGCAGCACTTTTTTTGGAGCAATTTTTAATAACTTTTGCAAATAATGGTTTTAACTCAATTATTCTTTCTCGAATCTTTTGTGAACCTTTTTAAATAAATAATTAAGTAATTTAAAGATGATTAAGAGGTTAAAAAATGACTAGGCGGAAACGACTAGTACGTTTGTTTCATTTGTGAGGGTCCTAGAAAATCCGACCTAGGAATGAAACAAATCGAAGGGAAAGCTAGGATGCTTGTAACGACCTGTAATTTTAACACTTTGAAAATGAGATATTTAATTATTTTAAATATTAAAATGCAGAATTTTCAAACTTAAACAAACATATTTTATATAATAAATAAGAATGATAAACATATTTTTGGTATTGAATAAAGATTTTGGATTTCCATTGTAAAACTTACAAAAGTCGGATTCCGATAAAGTAGGATAAATATTCAAGAAATTTGTTTAAAGGATAAATAATTCCTTTTAAATATATATGCAATCAATTTCAAACTCAATTTATAATAATAGTAATTTAATTTATAATGGTTCTATAAATATATAAAACTTGTTTTATAAAATTGTCAAATTTCATCGCATATCGATAATTCGATGTCGTATTTTTACAAGAAGATTTGGATATTTTTTATATTATTTTATAAGTCAAATATGCTTTTTTAATTATTTAAAGATAATAAGAAATTTATTTTGATGTTTGGTTTACATGAATAAATAGTTTAACAAAAATGTCAAAATGTGACGAAGAACATTTTATCGAAAATCCATGTTTTGTCAATTAAAGGTTGTCGCAACGTTGCCGCACCTTTATTTTCTTATATAGGAACGTATATTCAAATAGTATAAATATTAATTAATTCACTAATCAAGTTTAGTTTTACTAAACATGCTTAGAAAATTCTAAAATATAATTAAGAAAAGGTAACACAAAAAGACAAATTTGTCATTTCAAAGAAAAAGTAAACATCAAATCAAACCAAAATTAATTATTATATTCTTTACTTAATATTTAAGTGAAAATGACACAAAGTAATGATTTAAAATGTAATGTTAAATATTGAAAAATAAAGATTTCTTTAGGTTGGAGCAATGTTAGTTTGATAATTTGGTAAGAGGTTATTTGGGTAAATTTACCACTTCTTTCTTTTTTTCTAAATACACACCTCCTTCTTCACTTTCATTCATATTCTTCTTCTTCTTCTTTTCTGAAGCTTCTTTACCTTCTTCCTCTTCTCATTAATGACTTCCAAGCCATAGGAAAAAATTAGAAAGAAATTATGTCAAAATTTTTATAAAATACTCAAAAGAAATTAATGTTCATCCACTTTAGATCAAACTCCTTTTTCTCCATATTTTACCTTTTTTTCTCTCAGCCATAACTTCTTCAAAAATGAACAAAAATGCAAAATTATTTGTGCAGATCATGTATTTTTTCAGTGGCTATAACTTTCGTGTTGACCACTTTGTCCCATTCTAAGTCTAACCATGTCAAAAATCCACTTCTTTCCAGTGCATTATCCGGCCCATTTATAAGCTAGAGAATAATCCATTTTGTTTTGAACATAACTTGATCATAGCAGATCCAAATTAAGAAATTCTTTTTTTTAAACCATATGAAATTCAAGTGGCCAGAACTTTTATGTTGATCACTTTTTTCATTTTTGAGGTTTACTATACCTGAAACTCAATTCTTTGAAGTACATTTTCGAGCTTTATATTTGTAAATCCAAGAATAGCTCCTTTCCTTTTGAAAAATAATGATTTTTTTTAAGTTTAAGAGAAAAGAATTTTCAATAACTTTTCTGTTTACAATTTTTTCAAATTTTGAGGGTAAGAGAATCAAAAACAAAAGAGAAGATAACCTATTTTTCAGGTCTAATTTTGAGAATTCAAGGTCAAAGCTCTACCACTTCTTCTCTATATTTTCGACCCACCACCATCTCAAGCCTTGGCCGAGAACTTCAAAGGAAGGGAAGGTTTTTTTACTAATGTTTAAGTGAAGTAGGAAGTAGTTCGTGAAGCGTGATTAGTTTGAACGTTGGTTGGAAGTTAATCGCTTTGGTTTATGGCGAGAAACTCTATTTAATAATATCTATATTTATATATGTACATGTCTGATGATGTGTGATGATTGTTATGGATGCTTATATATGCTTTGATCGTCCAGTGTTGATTGTTTGATATGATCATTAAATTGTTTTACCAAGCCACGTTAATACATGTGACGACCCGGAAATTTTTAACATTTGAAATGGAATGTTTAATTGATTTTAAATATTTGGAGGTTAGTTTAACTTGAATTTCAAATATGAATATGAATTTGGCAATTAAATTATTGAATTGAATTTACTGAAGTTGGGTAAAAATTTGAATCTTGATTTTTAAGTTGATTAAAAATAATTTAAAGGCTTAGAAAATTATATTGATAATACCGAGGTTAATGGAAGTTTCAGAATTTGATTTTGAAATACCTTATTCAGTTTTGAAATTATATTGTTTAAATTGATATTTAGAAGTAGCCTTCTGAGGCACAGTTTCGGTTGTCGACGAAACCAGATCCATTGGATCCGTATTATTGTTTTATTGTCGAATTTCAATTTCATAGTAATTGGAGTTGTTGTGTGAGCATACGACATATAAACGCGCTGAAATTTATATCAAAAATTCGATTTTTTAACTGGGTTCAAAATCTATCTTTTCCATACGATCGAATTTGGACTCGAAACTTTTTCCATTGCATTTGGAGTAAGGGTTTAACATTATAAACGCCTTGCGGCATGCCTCGATTTGAGGTCGAGATTTTAAGTTGCGTAGTTCGAGACGATTTAAATTCAAACTTAAATATAAAGAATGTTTTAACTGATCAAAACTATATTTATTTCTTTTTATCCACTTGGCTTCCAGGTTACACCACTTATCTTGCACTCAGAACATTTTAATCACGCGTCTCTCAAAAGAAAAGTAAGGAATTGCCGATAAAATAAAAAGTAAACGGAATAAAATCTTCGTCCTCCCTTCTTCAATCAAAATGTCGAATTATCTTTACAAACGAAATCGAATTCAAATAAATAGCCGCTCCTCAAAATCATAAACCGAAATCAAAATTAAATCTCCCCTTTCCTCTTCTATTCAATTCACGATTAAAGAAGAAAAAAATTAAAATCGATTCGAACACGAATTTGTTGCGAGCAAGCGAGGCTCGGGGAGGCACGTGCGTGGAAGTCGACTAGGGTTTGGGTGACTTCGGCGAGGTTCGACTATTGTCTCGTGTATCGCGATGACGGGTCAGCACAACAACAATGGAGGGCTGAGCTTCATGATCGCGTTCGTTGGTGGAACCACGCGTGCGTGGATTGGGTCACGACAGCGATGAAAGGGCTTTGGTCGAGATCGAATCGCTGTCAAGTTCAGGTGGGGTTTGTTAGCAGTAGGTCAAGATGCAGTGGTCGGGTTGAAGGCTGCGATGGTGATTAGGTATAGCATTTTATTTTATTGGAAAAGTTGCTGTGATGATTGTTATAAAAAGAAGACAAAGAAAGAAAATAATTACAGTCGAGAATATATTTATTTGGTTGTTTACTGAAAAATGTATATATACATACATTTTAAAATATATTTATATATAATAATAATAATTAGACAATTAAATTTGAAATAGTTTGTTTTTAATTTAATATTAGTAGATATGATTTTGAAAAGAGAAAAAAAGGGGAAAGGAAAAATATAGGAATTTTAAAACGTTGTAGAATTTATAAACAATTAGATTTTTGAATACATATGAATACATTTTTATAAGTGAATTGGTTTCAAAGAATATATATATATATATATATATATATATATATATATATATGATAAAGGTAGTTTTATTTAATATAACTTATTTAATTATTTTGACCAAAAGTTATTAAAAATGTGTTTTTGAAATTTCTTTTTAGTTAAATAAGTTTATTAAAAGGAATTGGTTTAAAAATTTAAAAGAAGTAGTTTAAAATAAAATCACTAGTTGATTAAATTATCAAATGGAATTTAATTATTCGATTTATTCGAATATTAATAAACTGTATAAATGTTTATACAATGTCAAAAATGGGGAAAACAAGTCCAGATTGGAAAATGGTTGCATGCGTAAGTAAAATGTGAGATCTTCTCACTCAAATTTTAATAATTGAAATTTTCAGTTATTGATTGAGTGTTTAATTGTGATAGTTAAATTTAAATTGTTGATTGTGTGCTTGAATGATAATTTATTATCAGTTGTATTGAAATAGACCCCATACGCCATATAACAGCGGATGATATTATATTTAAACCCATATACTACAATATTCCACCTCGAAGTGGAATTGGTATTATATATGTATTTGGAGTTGATTTCCCGTATTATATAGCAGATGAGACCCTATGCGCCGCATAATAGCGGACGATATTTTATAAATCCCATATACCGCGATATTCCACCTCGAAGTGGAATTGGTATTTAATTGTTGTGCTAACGTCTGTGGATGCAGGGAAAACAGGTTGGAGGGATCCAACTGGATTGCTCAAATATTTGAATTTATTTCAATATTGTATGTTGATTTATTCATAATCTTTGTGTGATTATATTGTGATTGAGATCGTTGAAGGCTAAAATTTAGCCGAATATATTTTTGGTATCGTAGGATACCAGAAATAAATAAAATTGGATTTTTTTAAATTTAAGAAAAAATCTATAGTGAAATCCTATTGAATAAAATTCCAAAATATGGTGAAAATGTTTAATAAATGGATTCCAAGTAATACTATTCAAAAGGTGAAGAATTTATTTAAAAAAAAATACGGTTTTAAAAAATTTGGAAGAGATAAAGGAATTAATTTTAAATATAAATTCGGAAATTGATTTGGTGATTAAAAGAAAAAATCTTTGGGAAATCAATATTAAAATTGATTTGGTGTTTAAGATAGAATTTGAAATAAATTTGAAACTTGATTTAGTGTTTGGAAATGATTTTTAAAATCAATTTGGAAAATGTATATCAGTAGATATTTGAAATTTTAAAATTCAGAATGGGAAATTTATAAATGAAAGGGAATTTTGTTTTAAAAACAAATGTTGGTTTATTTTTAAAGGTGTAAAAAGAAATTTACAGATTTGTAATGTAAATTTAAATGAATCAAGAAGATTTATTAATTGATATAAATGGAAGGATAATTCTTCCCTGGAAAGCCAAGTGTATTTTTAAAGTAGCTTGTGAAGTATAAATTAAAAGTTCTAGGAATTGATTTGGAAGAATGTTGTTGAAGAATTTTTTTTTTGGATTGTTTAAATCTTTAAAGTAAAGATTTAGTTAATTAACTATAGAAGAGATTATTTTAAAGATTAAAATTGATATTTGTTTAGGAAACGATTATTTAAATAGTTATACCTTATCTACTAATTTTTATTTTTAAAATTAGTTGGGACTTAAAATCTTATATGTGATAATTAATATAACGTTTTCATAACCAATATTTTAAGTAAGTATTTAAGATGGTTTTATTTTAAATGTTCCAAGAATATTTTGGATAAGTGATTTGAATTATTTTAACTCGGCAGATTTCCAGTGGAAATGAATAAATATTTGGAAATATATTCCGCGTAAGGAAAAGTGATTTGAAATTTGTTTTCAAAGTATTGAAATGTGGAAAGTAATTTGAAATCTGTTTTCAAATGGTTAAAGTGTGAAATACATCTTGCGGAAATATTTTGAAAATAAATAATTTGGAAAATTTATTTAAATCCAATAATTGTTGTGAATGTTGATTGATAGTTAAATAACCAATTATCAATATTTGCCTTTAAACGACATTTGAATTTCGATGCGACCGGGGCTCGGATTCCAAGTGGATATTCAAAACCCACGTGAACCTTTGTGAGTGTGATGGATCTTTTATTTAAAAGATCAAAGTGGAAATTTGTTGTGATTTGTTTGAAATCTGAATTAAGCGCTCGTTATTCGGATTAGCCGAAAGATGACCTTGTGTCATAAAACCCATTTCGAATAACGATACGACGAAATGGGATTTGTATTTGAAGACGGTGTTGAAGACCGGGTATTTTTGAAAGCGAAAGGATTACCTGTCGAATGTTTCTGCACCGGGTTGCTTCGGTATAGAGATTTTATCGCCTTTGTGATGTGGATTCCGGACGTGATTTGTGAATACAGGATTTGCAAAGGCTTCTTCTGAAGTGCCTTCGGCTCCGTTCGATCCCGGAACGGACTTGTATGGATGTGTGTCTGACGTTACACTTTGAGATATAAAGCTGGTTTCTATCAAATACATTTCTGTTGGTGGCGGAGAATTTATTCTCTTAGCTTAACACCCTTCTTTGAGACGTATGAGCTCAGAGGTTATGTAATTAATGATTATTAGTGATATACTCTCAATCTGGTAATGTGGCATATGAAGTGCTGCTGATCATTTGTTGATCAAAGCATGACTTTGTGAAAGTGTAGCTTTGCGGACGAGACTTCGTTGGACTTCACACCCTGGAAATGGTCAAAACAGGAAAGATGCGGCAAGGTTATGAGGGTCGCGCCCTTTAGGGTATGTCATTTCCTTCTGGAAATTGGTGGTATCATGGTATGAAGCCCAGATACTTAACCTACGTTGTTGCCGCAAATTTTATTATACTTTGTGGTTGTTGTTTTGTGGTTGAGGATCCTCGGATAAAGGTCCCAAAGGACCGGGGATGGCATACTCGAGTAGTAGTTACCTAGTTACACAGGTAACCCGGCCTTGTGTTAGCAGAGATCCGGGTAGGTTCTTGGGATGTCCCTCCAGAGGCGTACCCATGTGGTAGTAGGAAGTTCCTTAGCCTGACCATTTGTTGGAAATCCAAAGAAACAATACGCGTCCTGTACGGTTTTAGTTGAATAACTTGCCATGGAATGTGGCGGTAACCTACTATTGAACATGGTAGCTATAGTAGGCATACAATAATGGTTGTATGCTGGCTAAGATTAATATTATACTTTCGAAATATTTTCTGCACTATGCACTAATAATAATATCGAAAGGATTTTGCGTTTTAAGTATGTTTGACTATCATAAGTAGAATTCCCCTCCAATTCTGCGTTTGCATTGTGTGTGTGTGGAAGGAGGCCTTATGGTAGTTTCATCTTCCGAAAGCATAGCGGATTTCTTTTTATTTTCTTTGTGAAAATAACTGTTTTTATGATCTCACACTAGTCCCACGACTGACCTGGAGTTTATTGTTCCCTTTCTAAACTCTGTGTGCCCATAATTTTTCCACACGGGCAGCCTAGAGTCAGGATGTCATTATTCCGAAGCGAAGTCGAAAAAGAGATGCTGTGGGGATCAGGGGCAAGCTGGATGGCGAAGCATATCACTTGTATATGTTATATGCTTTTCCGCTGTTTTGTTGTTGTAACACTCTGATAATGTAAGGTGATGTAACGTAATAACTGATATAGTGATTCTGTTTAAAGATATTTATTTATCTGTTATATTTGTTCTGCTGCGAATTGTGAGATTCTGTTTATTGTTTCCTCTTCTTCTTCTACCTCTTCATTCTTAACCCTAAAGACTCGTAAGTTTGTTCCACTTTGGCTGAATTGTTGTGGAATTTTTCCAGCTCAAAGGAGTACGGATTTTCGGGCCTTCACATTTGGTATCAGAGCATTTGGTTAAGCGAGAACCTTGGCTCTATTGAGTGTTACTCATTAGAGATATAGTCAGTAGTACTCTAGAATGAGTTGAGTGTAATAATAGATATGAGCGCGTATTTGTTAGTGAATATAAAATTGTTTTATATTGTGTTGACTTATCAGTTGATTGTTTATAGATTCTGGTCGGTGCAGTCTAGCTAACTATGTCGATAGGAATTTCTAAACTCTTAAACAAGATAAACCGACACAATATTGTTTTAAAATAGGGTAAATGAAATAAGTTTACCCAAATTATTTTTGTATATATAAAAGGAAATCATTTTTCGTAAATTATTATATATAGTTGCTTGGATGTTAGGAAGCGATAATATTAGATTATTATCATTTAATTGTGAAACTGAATAAGAAATTGAAATCCTAACTCCAAAGTTAATAAATAAGTCCATATATAAATGAAATTTGTAAATGTAAATTGTAAATGTGATTTATAATTTGAAATGGAATTCCAGAGAAATGTTTTGAAAAGAATTTAAAAAGATTGGAGATTTGGATAAATTTAGGTTCCCTTTAGTTTGAAAATTGTTTTCAAAGGTTTGGAAAAAAATGTTTTGAAGGGATCAAAGCACTAAACTCTTTTCGGTCGTTGCAAAATAATTCCGATGATGATCGCGACATCATTGGTGTTCATTTTCGGGTTTCCAAAAGAGGAATTGCTGCCAAATTGTTTTAAATGGAAGTTTTTTGAAAAATTTGGGTTTGGTTTGAAATTCAAAGGATAATTTGAATTGTTTTCAATAATGTTTTTGGAAAAGGTGGAAAGACTCTGGAATCTAATAAAAATAGTTATGGAATAATAAATTTGAAAACTTGGAAAATTCATATTAAACTAAAATTAACTTGAGTTAATTTGAATAAAGGTAAATTAGTCTAATAGGCTAAATGATCGGAATAAAATTTTATAAGGTGGAAAATAAAATTGTGAATGAATGAATAAATTTACAATTGCAAGTAAATGAAAGTGAATTGAAGGTTGAAATTCATTTTGAATTTGTAAGCACATAGAAATGGAATTGGAATTGAATTTGGTTTGTATTAAACAAAGTGAAATATTGAAATAAAATTAGTAAATAAAACTAATTAAAGGAATGACGAAGTTGAATATGATTTGAAATGAATCGAATTCAGTAATTATAAATGAGAGGTGAATTAAATTCATATGGAATTGGAAATCCAGTTTAATATAGGTAAATATAAACCAAAGTAATGAATTAAAATAAATATAAGAAGTATATAGAATATTTGCATTGAACTTAAGAAATGAAGTGTGAAATTCTTAAGTAAATTTTGTGTTGGGAATATACTAGGTTAATCATTAAGTGAAAGTTAAATTGGAAATCGTGAAATGGTAATAGTGAATCGAAAACAAATTTTTGAATGAATAAAAGAATAAAACTGGAATTGAAACTAAATATTGAAACTAATTTGAACTGTGTGAAATCAAATGAAGTTGTAAAATTAGTTCGAAGTGAACTAAAGATAATAAAGGTGAAATAGAGAAATGGATTGAGATAAAATGAGTTGGAATTCGTAATGAATTAGTAAATGAAACTGATTTAAAATAGTGATATGAATCAGTTGGGAATGAAAGATGATTGATAAAATTCAATATTCAGAAGTTAAACTGAATCCAAATAAATTGAAATTGTAAATCGAATTCAAATGAAATTGAAAATGCAAGATTGAATGAAAATGAATATATAACTTAAATAGTGAAGTAAAAATGATACGAGAAGTATATATTGAAGATTTTGTAAAGGAATGTGCAAAATAAATTTGAATATTATAATTGGATATTATGGCTAGCAGCATATACAGGTGTGTTACAGGGAAATGGAATTGGGATTTGATTTTCGAAGATAAATTTGAAATTGCCCGACAAAAGGTATGCATTTAAATTTCAGTATGAAATTGGATGATTTTCTTGTCTAGCCACTTGGCCTTTTGTTTTCTTTTTGAATCTGAGGGCCTGTGGTGCCATTTTGTAGTCGTACCGAGCTAGCCGCGCAAAAGAGACGCTGGCGAAATTTTCCGAAAATTTAGGGAGTTTGAAAAATTTTGAGAAAATTTTGAAAGTTTCAAATTTGAATTTGAATTTAAATTTGAATTGGTCAAGTAAACAATGTTGTTTGGAAACTTATGATTGAATTTGGAAAACTAGTTGAAATGATAATGAGTCTTTAATAAAAGATTTGTTTTGGAAAGTTGATAAAATTGTTTGGTTTGGAAAATATTAAACGGGTTGAGGATCATTCTTCTTAACTAGTAATTTCTGGATGAAATTCTTTTAAGGGGGAAGGATGTGACGACCCAGAATTTTTAACATTTGAAATGGAATATTTAATTAATTTTAAATATTTGGAGGTTAGTTTAACTTGAATTTCAAATATGAATATGAATATGAATTTGGCAATTAAATTATTGAATTTAATTTACTGAAGTTGGGTAAAAATTTGAATCTTGATTTTTAAGCCGATTAAAAATAATTTAAAGGCTTAGAAAATTATATTGATAATACTGAGGTTAATGGAAGCTTCAGAATTTGATTTGGAAATACCTAATTCAGTTTTGAAATTATATTGTTTAAATCGATATTTAGAAATAGCCTTCCAAGGCACTGTCTCGGATTTCGACGAAATCAGTTCCATTGGATCCGTAATATTGTTTTATTATCGAATTTCAATTTTCATAGTAATTGGAGTTGTTGTGTGAGCGTACGACATATAAACGCGCTGAAATTTATATCGAAAATTCGATTTTTTAACTAGGTTCAAAAGCTATCTTTTCCATACCATCGAATTTGGACTTGAAATCTTTTCCATTGCGTTTGGAATAGGGGTTTAACATTATAAACGCCTAGCGGCATGCCTCGATTTGAGGTTGAGATTTTAAGTTGCGTAGTTCGGGACGATTTAAATTCAAATTTAAATATAAAGAATATTTTAACTGATCAAAACTTTATTTATTTCTTTTTAGCCACTTGGCTTCTAGGTTATAACACTTATCTTGCACTCAGAACATTTTAATCACGTGTCTCTCAAAAGGAAAGTAAAGAATTGTCGATAAAATAAAATAAAAAGTAAACGGGATAAAATCTTCGTCCTCCCTTCTTCAATCAAAATGCCGAGTTCTCTTTACAAACGAAATCGAATTCAAATAAATGGCCGCTCCTCAAAATCATAAACCGAAATCAAAATCAAATCGCCCATTTCCTCTTCTATTCAGTTCACGATTGAAAAAGAAAAAAAATTCAAGTCAATTCGAACACGAATCTGTTGCGAGCAAGCGAGGCTCAGGGAGGCACGCGCGTGGAAGTCGACTAGGGTTTGGGTGACTTCGGCAAGGTTTGACTGTTGTCGCGATGACGGGTCAGCACAACAATGATGGAGGGCTGAGATTCGTGATGGCGTTCGCTGGTGGAACCACGCATGCGTGGATTGGGTCGCGATAGCGATGAAGGGGCTCTGGTCAAGATCGAATCGCTGTCATGTTCAGGTGGGGTTTGTTGGCAGTAGGTCAAGATGCAGCAGTCGGGGTGAAGGCTGTAATGGTGATTAGGTATAACATTTTATTTTATTGGAAAAGTAGTTGTGATGATTGTTATAAACAGAAGGCAAGAAAAGAAAATAATTACAGTCGAGAACATATTTATTTGGTTGTTTACTAAAAAATGTATATATACGTATAGTTTAATATATATATAATAATAATAATAACTAGACATTTAAATTTGAAATAGTTTGTTTTTAATTTAATATCAGTAGATATGATTCTGAAAAGAGAAAAAAAGGGGAAAGGAAATATATAGGAATTTTAAAACGTTGTAGAATTTATTAAAAAAAATAGATTTTTGAATACATATGAATAAATTTTTATAAGTGAATGGGTTTCAAAGAATATATATATATATATGATAAAGATAGTTTTATTTAATATAACTTATTTAATTATTTTGACCAAAGGTTATTTAAAATGTATTTTTGAAATTTCTTTTTAGTTAAATAAGTTTATTAGAAGTAATTGGTTTAAAATTTTAAAAGTAGTAGTTTAAAATAAAATCACTAGTTGATTAAATTATCAAATGGAATTTAATTATTCGATTTATTCGAATATTAATAAATTGTATAAATGTTTATACAAGGTGTAAAATGGATAAAAACAAGTCCGGATTGGAAAATGGTTGCATGCGTAAGCAAAAGGTGAGATCTTCTCACTCAAATTTTAATAATTGCAAATTTCAGTTATTGATTGATTGTTGAATTGGGATAGTTAAATTTAAATTGTTGATTGTGTGCTTGAACCATAATTTATTATCAGTTGTATTGAAATAGACCATATACGTTGCATAATAGCGGATGATATTATATTTAAACCCATATACCGCGATATTCCACCTCGAAGTGGAATTGGTATTATATATGTATTTGGAGTTGATTTCCCGCATTATATAGCGGATGAGACCTTATGCGCCGCATAACAGCGGATGATATTTTATAAATCCCATATACCGCGATATTCCACCTCGAAGTGGAATTGGTATTTAATTGTTGTTCTGTCGTCGGTGGATGCAGGGAAAACAGGTTGGAGGGGTCCAACTGGATTCCTCAAATATTTGAATTTGTTTCAATATTGTGTGTTGATTTATTCATAATCTGTGTGTGTTTATATTGTAATTGAGATCGTTGAAGGCTAAAATTTAGCCGAATATATTTTTGGTATCGTAGGATACCAGAAATAAATAAAATTGGATTTTTTTAAATTTAAGAAAAAATCTATAGTGAAATCCTATTGAATAAAATTTCAAATTATGGTGAAAATGTTTAATAAATGGATTCCAAGTAATAATATTCAAAAGGTGAAGAATTTATTTTAAAAAAAATACTATTTTAAAAAATTTGGAAGAGATAAAGGAATTTATTTTAAATATAAATTCGGAAATTGATTTGGTGATTAAAAGAATAAATCTTTGAGAAATCAATATTAAAATTGATTTGGTGTTTAAGACAGAATTTGAAATTAATTTGAAACTTAATTTGGTGTTTGGAAATGATTTTTAAAATCAATTTGGAAATCAAATATCAGTAGATATTTGAAAATTTTAAATTTCAGAATGGAAATTTTATAAAGGAAAGGGAATTTTGTTTTAAAAACAAATGTTGGTTTATTTTTAAAGGTGTAAAAAGAAATTTACAGATGTAAATTTAAATAAATCAAGATAATTTATTAATTGATATAAATGGAAGGAGAATTCTTCCCTGGAAAGCCAAGTGTATTTTTAAAGTAGCTTGTGAAGTATAAATTAAAAGTTCTAGGAATTGATTTGGAAGAATATTGTTGAAGAAATTATTATTTTTTGGATTGTTTAAATCTTTAAAGTAAAGATTTAGTTAGTTAATTATAGAAGAGATTATTTTAAAGATTAAAATTGATATTTGTTTAGGAAACGATTATTTAAATAGTTATACCTTATCAACTAATTTTTATTTTTAAAATTAGTTGGGAATTAAAATCTTATATGTGATAATTAGTTTAATGTTTTCATAACCAATATTTTAATTAAGTATTTAAGATGGTTTTATTTTAAATGTTCCAAGAATATTTTGGATAAGTGATTTGAATTATTTTAACTCTGCAGATTTCCAGTGAAAATGAATAAATATTTGGAAATGTATTCCGCATATGGAAAGGTGATTTGAAATTTGTTTTCAAAGTATTGAAATGTGGAAAGTAATTTGAAATATGTCTTCAAATGGTTGAAGTATGAAATATATCTTGTGGAAATATTTTGAAAGTAAATAATTTTGGAAACTTATTTAAATCCAATAATTGTTGTGAATTTTGATTGATAGTTAAATAACATTTGAAAACGACATTTGAATTTAAACGACATTTGAATTTCGATACGATCGGGGGTCGGATTCCAAGTGGATATTCGAAACCCACATCGAACCTTTGTGAGTGTGATGGATCTTTTATTTAAAAGATCAAAGTGGAAATTTGTTGTGATTTGTTTGAAATATGAATGAACACTTATTTTTAAAAATAAGCACTCATTATTCGGATTAGCCGAGAGAGGGCCTTGTATCATAAAACCCATTCTGAATAACGATACGAAGAAATGAGGTGTATTTGAAGATGGTGTTGAAGACCGGGTATTTTCGAAAGCGAAAGGATTACCTGTCGAATGTCTCTGAACCGGGTTGCTCTGGTATAGAGATTTTATCACCTTTGTGATGGGGATTCCAGACATGATTTGTGAATATCCGGATTTGCAAGGGCTTCTTCTAAAGTGCCTTCGGTTCCGTTCGATCCTGGAACGGACTTGTATGGATGTATGTTTGACGTTACACTTTGAGATATAAAGTTGGTTTCTATCAAATACATTTCTGTTGGTGGCAGAGAATTTAATCTCTTAGCTTAACACCCTTCTCTGAGACGTATGAGCTCAGAGGTTATGTAGTTGATGATTATTAGTGATATACTCCCAATCTGGTAATGTGGCATACGAAGTGCCGTTGATCATTTGTTGATCAAAGCATGACTTTGTGAAAAGTGTAGCTTTGTGGACCAAATTTTCTCCGACTTCACACCCCGGAAATGGTCAAAACAGGAAAGATGCGGCAAGGTTATGAGGGTCGCGCCTTGTAGGGTATGTCATTTCCTTCTGGAAAAGGGTGGTATCATGGTATGGAGCCCAGATAATTAACCTATGTTGTTGCCGCAAATTTTATTATACTTTGTGATTGTTGCTTTATGGTTGAGGATCCTCGAATAAAGGTCCCAAAGGACCGCGGGATGGCATACTCGAGTAGTAGTTACCTAGTTACAAAGGTAACCCTGCCTTGTGTTGGTAGAGATCCGGGTAGGTTCTCGTAACGTCCCTCCAGAGGAATACCCATGTGATAGTAGGAAGTTCCTTAGCCTGACCATTTGTTGGAAATCCGAAGAAACAATACACGCCCTGTACGATTTTTTTGTATAACCTGCCATGGAATATGACGGTAACCTGCTATTGAACATGGTAGCTATAGTGGGCATACAATAATGGTTGTATGCTGGCTAAGATTAATATTATATTTTTGAAATATTTTCTGCACTATGCACTAATAATAATATCGAAAGAATTTTGCGTATTAAGCATGTTTGACTATCATAAGGAGAAATCTCCTCCAATTCCGCGTTTGCATTGTGTGTGTGGCGGGAGACCTTATGGTAGTTTCATCTTCCAAAAGCATAGCGGATTTCTTTTTATTTTCTTTGTGAAAAAAACTGTTTTTAAGATCTCATATCAGTCCCACGACTTACCTGGAGTTTATTGTTCCCTTTCTAAACTCTGTGTGCCGATAATTTTTCCACACGGACAGCCTAGAGTCAGGTTATCATTATTCCGGAGCGAAGTCGAAAAAGAGATGTTATGGGGATCAGGAGCAAGCTGGACGGCGAAGCATATCACTAGTATATGTTATATTCTTTTCCGCTGTTTTGTTGTTGTAACACTGATAATGTAATGTGATGTAATGTAATAACTGATATAGTGATTCTGTTTAAAGATATTCATTTGTCTATTATATTTGTTCCGCTGCGAAATGTGAGATTCTGTTTTTTGTTTCCCCTTCCTCTACCTCTTCATTCTTTAACCCTAAAGACTCGTAAGTTTGTTCCTCTTTGGCTGAATTGTTGTGGAATTTTTCCAGTTCAAAGGGGTACGAATTTTCGGGCCTTCACAATACACGTCGATAAGCACAAAGAAAGCACTTTCCTTTTGAAAATGAAGTGGTGTATATGGAATGCTTAAACGTTTTGGAAATTATTTTAAAATGAGTTAGCTATGTTTTATAAACATTTAAGTATGTTTAAGAAATAGAGGAAGAAAATTAGGATTTCATATTGTATATTTGAAATATGTCCAAAACAATTTTCTAAAAACATCGCGGTTTTGCAGTTTGGAATCCAAAAATGGATTTCTTTATAAATGATATTTTTAAATGATTAAAAATATGAAATAAATTTGATAAATCTATAAAAATAATTTAAAAGAGATTTGGAATGGAAATTGTGAATTTTCAAATATTAAAAATTTGTTTAAATCAAATAAGCTTGTATAGCACTTTCCGTAGCACTTTTATGCTGCGAATTCTATAATCTTTTGAATATAGTTTTAAACTTAACAATTCTTTCCTATATATTTTGTGAATAATTTTAAATGAATAACTAAGTAATTTAAAGATGTTTTGGAAGTTTTATAAAAGTTTGAATAAATGGTTAAGAGGAATTATTTATACCACTTAAACAAAATGTAAATAATATTAAATGTATTAACAAACCGAGTATGCGAAAACGATTAGTACATTTTTTTCGGCCTATGTGATATGAGAAGTAAAAACAATGTGTTTAATTAAGGTTAGGAATGGAGCAACCAGTGCCCTGAACTTACTTGATCTATGTTTTCTCTTTTTAGGTGAGGGTTGCAATAGATCGAAATGAAAGCCATGATGCTTTAAAAGATCATATTTAAGTTTTTCCAAGATAAAAGAAAAGAAACAAATTCTTTGAATGTTATTTAACCACTTGACATCTTTTATTCGATGATTGTACGAAGGAACCAGGATCAGATTTAGGTGATTCCTATCTAAAGAACCGGGATCGGATTTGAATGATTCTTATCCGGAAACCCCTTCAAACTAATTTCTAAAATAAAACATATTGAAGACAATGATCAGTGATGACAAAAATCTTCATGATGTAGGATTACTTTCCATTAATCCCTGAAGGTAAAATTTACCATATCTAAGGTGGTAGTAGTGCTTTGTTATGAAAATCTTCGATTTGCAAGAATATGATTTGAAGTTAAGAAGAAAATCTTTGATTGAGATTTAATAAATGATTTGGAAATATTTTCCCTACGTTAAAAGTTATAACTTGAATGAAAGAAATCTTTTATTAAGATTTAATGAATGATTTGGAAAGGTTTTCCTAAGTAAAAGAGAAAATGATTTGGAATTATTCGAGGATATGTGAAAGGTTTAAATACATCAAATAAATTAATAAATGAGGCTTAATGATTCCATATACTCTTAAAAAGAAAATGGAATAAATTGAAGAGAATATATCTAAGAAAGATATTTGATTTAAATAAAATATGAAGTAATTGATTTATGATTGATATCCATATATGAACTAACATCTTTTAAAGCGATGATTGGCTTCGAAGGAACCAGGGTCGGATTTGGGTGATTCGTATCCAAAAACCATTTCGAACCAATTTACGTATTCGAAAAATGAAGATGTTTGAAGACAGAGATATTGAGACGAATAATAATGAAGGACTACTTGTTGATTAATTGGGGATAAACTCCCGATTCACAATATTGTAGCAGTGGTCACTTTTTCATGAGAAACCTCAAAACCACAAGGACTTCTCGCCTAGTAATGGCCGAGGGAAGTTCCTTCGGTTTCATTCAGTCCCAGAATGAACTTGTATGGATGACTGTCTGACCTTACATTCTAAATCACAACGAGTGGTCTCTATAAATGTATATCAGTCGGTTGACAGAGAAGACACCTTCTCTTACCTTAACACCCTTTCCCGAGACTAACAAGATCAGGAAGTTATATGTTTGTGGAAATCAGTTGTGTGAATGTGGAATGACAAGGTGGTATTCAAAGTGAAAGAAGATGTGCTATGTGAAAAGGTAATTGTTGCCTCGAGCCTCATAAACGGAAAATGACCAAAACAGGGTTAGATGCAACAAGGCTAAGTGGGTCATTCCCAATTAGGGTATGATCATCTCCTTCTAATATATTTCTTCGAGCTATGACGTTCGGGATGTAAATTAATGTGGTTTGTATGCTAGAGCGTGCTAGGTTAAAGGTCGGTAATGACCACGGGATGACATATTCGATACTATCTAGTTACAGAGGTAGGCCAGTCTTGTGTTGATAGGGGGCAGATGTTTTGTGCCTCAGGACATCCATATAGAGGTGTAACTATTGGAAGGTAGTCCCTTCACCTGGTCATTTGTATGGAACTCCATTCTCCAATAAGAACTTGCGGTTTTGTGTGTATTGGCGTAATGAATAGCCTCGAAATGCTATATGGGTAACCATTTCGGCTAAGATTAATAAGTTTATTTGCAAATGTTTTTTAAAGAGATGTCATTAAAAATAATATCAAATGTTTTGATATAAAAGTGTTTTAGTTATCATAAGGTAAAAACCCGACCATGTTTATGTGTGGGCATGGTCTTATGAGATACTCTTTCTTTTCAAAGGATTTTATTTAAAGGTTGATATATGACACTTTCATCTGTTATTGAGTTTTTATCATGTTGGTTTATCAAGTTTGATCCAGGTATTTTCAGTAATCAGGTCAGATTCGAGTTGTTTCAGGTTTATTCGAAGACGGTTGACGTTTCCTGAGGAGAGCTGGAGATATACATCTACGTATGACATATTCTATTATCTGCTGTTGTCTGTTTGTTTTTTATTGATGTTTGTTAACAATTGTAAGAACAGATGTTTATAACTGTTCAAGCTGAATTTAGGTTTGACTCTGATATATGTATTTAAAAAATTTCCGCTTTAAAGATATTTGTTCAATATTATATATCTTCCATTCGTGTGAGACTCTGTTCCGTCTATTTTCTTTATTACCCTTCATATTCCATCTCTTTTGTACAATTTGAGTTGGACATGTGTGGTTTATTGTCAATTCAAAGGGTATGGAAAAATAAGCCATGACATTTGGTATCAGAACTGAAGTTTTGGCGAGAACCTTGGCTTTGGTTGGGTAAAAACTCTTTAGAGAAAGGATCAGTAATATCCTAAAATGAGTTGAGAGTATTATATATGAGCGCGTATTTGTTAATGTTAATATAAAGGTTTTGTTTTGGGAAATTCTTAAATGAAATAATTTTACCTAGGATTACATTTTGGTTACAAAGTATTTATTTTGAAAAGTTATATAGTTAAAAATCAAGATGAGTGATATTTAAATATAAACATCTTGTGATTTGAATTCCAAAGTTTGAGTATAAGGTGTTTGATAATAAGATTGATTTAAGAAATTAAAATATAAGATAAAAATGTATTTAACAAACAAAAAATGATCATGTAAAAGGTAAATGTAAAAAGGAATGAGACTTTAAATTTGAGTAATTTAAAAGAATTATGGTAATTTAAGTGAAGTTAATTAATATAAGATAATTTATAAAAAGAACTTATAAGATAGGTTTTATAAACAAAAGTAATCTCTAAAGGATTTTGAAAATGGTACTATTTCAAAGAAAAAGAGATATTTTATGATAACTAGTTCGAATGGCTCGAAAAAAACTAAATATGGAAAGGAGATGTGTTCAGATGGTAAGCACTTCTCTTAAGTATTACTATTCTTGTTAAGAGGATATATGATACCATACCCAGTTCCTTGGTATTATTTTAGAGTTTCTCGATATATAATTTTCTTAAGTTAAAGAGATAATGTGAATCATTAAGTGATAAATTGATTAGTAATATTCATAAAAGTTTTTAAACCAAAGATAAATTTGGAATCACTAATTGATAAGATAAAGCAGGATTCTCTACAATTTTGGATAGTTGAAAATTTCTGAATCACACCAAACTCAAAGCTAAGGAATTTATGGAATATTCTGTTAAAAGATAAACCATTCCGAAATGTTTAAGTAAATGAAATTGGATAAATATAATTTATAAATGTGATTATAAATAAAAAGGATTTAAAAGTGGAGAAATTTATAATAGCATTGAATCGGAAATAAATTTTGTAATTATGAATTTGAAAGGATAGCACCCTACAACAAACTGTAATTCACCAGGATATAAAACCGATCGGGAATTTAGGATGTGTGTATATATATTGTTGTGATGTAAAAAGATATTATATAAAACTAGATTTAAGACATGAACTATTTATACAATTAAGTAAAATTATGACTCTTTAAATGTAATTATAACATGGAAAAAGTATTATTAATGAATTCTACAATTAATTAAGGATTTGGACTTAAATTCTTTAAAAGTGAAGGATTTACACAGTTATATTCATAAGATATAATAAAATTAAGTAATAGTTTTACGAAATGATTCTTAAACAATATTATTGAAGAAAATGTGCTAAAAATAAAAAGAATGTGAAAAAATAAAGGATGTGAATAAAGAGAATTTGGTATAACTGAGAAAAACCAATAGGTGTAAATACGTAATTTATACATAAATCATTTCGTCACACAAATTTTGATCTAATATCCTAGTACGGAACTTTGAGGTGTTTACACTGATCTAGAAAAGAATTTATCACTCGATTTCTTGATGGTAAGCATTAATGATGTTTTGTGGTTAGATACTCGAGTTTTCTACGATAGTTGAAAGCTATGTGAGGAAAGCAAATGTACCTAATCTATAAGCTTGATCATAGTCCGCACTAAAGGATCGGGGGATCGATACTAGTTTGGAAATAAAGTTGTGGATTCAAAAAGAAGATCAAATCGGATATTTTATACAGATGATTTGGGTACGTCTTATGGGTTTAGGTTTGTGAAATAATGATTTAGGTAAAAGATTGTGGGTTTTTGTTCAGGGTAATTTCGGAGATGAAATTCTTTTAAGTAGGGGAGAATGTAACGACCCGTAATTTTAACACTTTCAAAATGGGATATTTAATTATTTTAAATATTCAAATGTATAATTTTCAAACTTAAACAACCATGTTTTATATAATAAATAAGAATGATAAACTTATTTTTGATATTGAATAAAGATTTTGGATTCCCATTGTCAAATTGACAAAAGTCGATTCCGACAAAGTAGTATAAATATTCAAGAAATTTGTTTAAAGGATAAATAATTCCTTTTAAATATATATGATCGATATCAAACTCATTTGATAATAAAAGTAATTTAATTTATAACGGTTCGATAAATATATAAAACTCGTTTTTAAAATTAACAAATTTTGTCGCATATCGATAATTCGATGTCGTATTTTTACAAGAAGATTTGGATATTGTTTTATATTATTTTATAAGTCAAATATGCTTGTTTTAATTATTTAAAGATAATAAGAAATTTATTTTGAAGTTCGGTTTACATGAATAAATAGTTTAACAAAAATGTCAAAATGCGATGGTAAAACATTTTGTCGAAAATCAATGTTTTGTCGATTAAAAGTTGTCGTAACGTTGTCGCACCTTTATTTTCTTATATAGGAACATATATTCAAATAGTATATGTATTAATTAATTCAGTAATCAAGTTTACTTTTACTAAAAGTGCTTAGAAAATTATAGAATATAATTAAGAAAAAGTAAGCACAAAAGACAAACATGTCATTTCAAAACAAAAATTAACCATCATATCAAACCAAACATAATTTTATATTCTTTACTTAATACTTAAGTAAAAATGACATAAAGTAGTGATTTAAAATGTGATGTTAAGTATTAAAAAAGTGAATATTTCTTTAAGTTGAAGTAATGTCAGTTTGGTAATTTGGTAAGAGGCTATTTTGATAAATTTACCACTTCTTTCTTTTTCTATAAATACACACCTCCTTTTTCACTTTCATTCACATTTTTCTTATTTTTCTTTTCTCATGCTTCTTCACCATCTTCCTCTTTTCTTTAATGGCTTCCAAGTCACAGAAAAAAATTAGAAAGAAATAATGTCAAAATATTTACAAATTATTCAAAAGAAATAAATGTTCATCCTCTTCAAATCAAACTCTTTTTTTTTCATATTTTACCTCTTCTTCTCTCGGCCATAAATTCTTCAAAAATGAACAAAAATATAAAATTCTTTTTTTAAAATCATGTAGTTTTCCAGTGGCTATAACTTTCATGCTGACTACATTGTCTCATTCTAAAACAAACATGTCAAAAATCTACTTTTTTCCAGTGCATTCTCTGGCCCAGTTTTTAAGCTAGAGAATAGTCCATTTTTTTTGATCCTAACTTGATCATAGAAGATCAAAATTAATAAATTCATTTTTTACACCATACAAAATTCCAGTGGCCACAACTTTTATGTTGATCATTTCCCATTTTTGAGGTTTGATATACCTGAAACTCAATTCTTTGAAGTATATTTTCGGATTTTATATTTGTGAATCCAAGAATAGCTCCTTTTATTTTGACCATATCTTCCTCAAACCTAATCAAAATCAAGTGATACATTTTTTAAATTTAAGCAAAAAGAACTTTCAACAACTTTTCAGTTACAAGTTTTTCAAATTTTGAAAGTAAGAGAGTCAAAAACTAGAGAGAACATGACCTATTTTTGGGCTCTAATTTTGAGAATTCAAGGTCAAAGCTCTACCACTTCTTCTCTATACTTTCGGCCTACCTCCATCTCAAGCCTTGGCTGAGCACTTCGAAGGAAGGGAAAGTGGTTTACTAATGTTTAAGTGGAGTAGGAAGTAGTTAGTGAAGCGTGGATTAGTTTGAATATTGGTACTTCGCTTGGTTTATGGTGAGAAACTCTATTTAATACCTATATTTATATAAATACATGTCTAATGATGCGTTATGATTTCTATGGATGATTATATATTCTTTGACAATCCATTATTGATTGTTTGAATGATTGTTAAATTATTTTACCAAGTCACGTTAATACACAACGATAAGCACAAAGAAAATCGCTTTCCATTTGAAAATGAAATGGTGTATATGGAATGCTTAAAAATTTTGGAAATAATTTTAAAACGAGTTAGAAATCTTATATAAAAATTTAAATATGTTTAAATAAATAAAGGAAGAAAATTAGGATTTCATCTTGTATATTTGAAATATGTCCAAAATAATTTTCTAAAAACATCGTGGTTTTGTAGTTAATCCAAAATGGGATTTCTTCATAAATGATATTTTTAAATGATTAAAAATATGAAATAAATATGATAAATCTATTAAAATAATTTAAAAGATATTTGGAAGGGAAAATATGAATTTTCAAATATTAAAAAGTTATTTAAATCAAATAAGCTTATATAGCACTTTCCGCAGCACTTTTATGCTGCGAATTCTATAACCTTTTGAATATAGTTTTAAACTTAACAATTCTTTCATATATATTTTGTGAATAATTTTAAAAGAATAATTAAGTAATTTAAATATGATTTTGAAGTTTTAATAGGAGTTTGAATAAATGGTTAAGAAGAATTGTTTATACCACTTAAATAAAATGTAAAGAATATTGAATGTGTGAATAAACTGAGTATGTGGAAATGACTAGTACATTTGTCCCACCTGTGAGATCTGAGATGATAAAATAAGGTGTTTAACTAATGTTAGAAATGGAGCGACTAGTTCCCTGAACTTACCTGATCTATGTTTTCTCTTTTTAGGTGAGTGTGGAATAGATCGAAAGGAAAGCTCAAATGCACTAAAAGGTCATATTTAATTTTTTCCAAAAGAAAAGAAAAGAATTTTTTTGAATGTTATTTAACCACTTAACATCTTTTATTCGATGATTGGTACGAAGGATCTGTGATCGGATTTGGGTGATTCCTATCCAGAAACCCCTTCAAAATAATTTTCAAAATAAAACATATTGAAGACAATGATCATTGATGACAAAAATCTTCATGATGTTGTATTACTGCCAATAGTAATTGGAGGTGAAATTTACCACAGCTAAGGTGGAAGTAGTGTTCTATTACGAAAATTTTCGTTTTACAAGAATATGATTTGAAGTTAAGAAGAAAATCTTCGGTTAAGATTTAATAAATGATTTAGGAATATTTTTCCTAAGTTAAAAGTTATAACTTGAATGAAAGAAATCTTTGATTTAGATTTAATGAATGATTTGAAAAGGTTGTCCTAATTAAAAGAGAAAATGATTTGGAATTATTCGAGTATATAAGAAAGGTTTAAATTAATCAAAATTTTTAATAAATGAGGCTTAATGATTCCATATACTCTTAAAAACAAATGAAATAAATTGAAGAGAATATATCCAAGAAAGATATTTAATTCAAATAAAAGATGAAGTAATTGATTTATGATTAATATCCATATATGAACTTAACATCTTTTAAAGCGATGATTGGCTTCGAAGGAAACAGGGTCGGATTTGCATGATTCCTATCCGAAAACTACTTCGAACCAATTTACATGTTCAAAAAATGAAGATGTTTGAAGACGGAGATATTGAGACGAATAATAATGAAGGACTACTTGTTGATTAATTGGGGATAAACTCCCGATTCACAATATTGTAGCAGTGGTCACTTTTTCATGAGAAACCTCAAAACCACAAGGACTTCTCGCCTAGTAATGGCCGAGGGAAGTTCCTTCGGTTTCATTCAGTCCTAAAATGAACTTGTATGGATGACTGTCTGATCTTAGATTCTAAATCACAATGAGTGGTCTCTATAAATGTATATCAGTCGGTGGCAGAGAAGACACCTTCCGTAGCTTAACACCCTTTCCCGAAACTTACAAGCTCAGGAAGATATACGCTTATAGAAACCAGTCGTGTGAATGTGGAATGACAATATGGCATTCAAAGTGAAAGAAGATGTGCTATGTGAAAAGGTAATCGTTGCCTTGAGCCTCATCAACCAGAAATGACCGAAACAGGGTTAGATGCAGTAAGGCTAAGTGGGTCATTCCCAATTTAGGTATGATCATCCTCTTCTAGATATATTTCTTCCCTCTATGACATTTAGGATGTAAATTAATCTAGTTTGTATGCTAGAGAATGCTTGGTTAAAGGTCGGTAATGACCAGGGTATGACATATTCGGTACTATCTATTTGTAGAGGTAGGCCGGTCTTGTGTTGGTAGAAGGAAGATGTTCTGTACCTCAAGACATCCATCTAGAGGTGTACCCATCGGAAAGTAGTCCCTTCACCTGATCATTTGTATGGAAATCCATTCTCCAATAAGAACTTGTGGTTTTATTTGTATTGGTGTAATGAATAGCCTCGAAATGCTATATGGGTAACCATTTTGGTTAAGAGTAATAAGTTTATTTCCAAATGTTTTTAAAGAGATGTCATTAAAAATAATATCAAATGTTTTGATATAAAAGTGTTTTAGTTATCATAAGGTAAAAACTCGTCCGTGTTTATGTGTAAGCACGGTCTTATGAGATATGTTTTTCTTCTCAAAGGATTTTATTTAAAGGCTGATATATGACACTATCATCTATTACTGAGTTTTTCTCACGCTGAATTATCAAGCCGGATCTAGATGTTTTCAATACTTGGGTCAGATTCGAATAGTTTCACGTTTGTTCGAAGATGGTTGAAGTTTCCAGAGGAGAGTTGGAGATATTCATCTATGTATGACATATTCTATTATCCGCTACTATCTGTTTGTTTTTGTTTGATGTTTGTCAGCAATGGTAAGGACATATGTTTATAACTGTCCGAGCTGAATTTAGGTTAGACTCTAATATATGTATTTAAAAGTTTTAGGCTGTAAAGATATTTGTTCAATATTATATATTATTCCATTTGCATGAGATTCTGTTTGGTCTATTTTCTTTACTACCCTTCATATTCCGTCTTTTCGTGTAATTTGAGTTGGACATGTGTGGTTTATTGTCGATTCAAAGGGTACGAAAAAACGGGCCATGATAATGGTATGAAATAATTAAAAGCTAAATAGGCATGTTAAAAGATTTAGAGTTGACTAAATAACTTGACCACCTTATGGGTGGCAGAGAGGTATTCTCTAGGCTTGGGTTTGGAAATCTAGTTGTTTGCCCTCCTTAGCTACCCGAACTAGCCCGATGGAGGGGACAATAAATTTGATTTACTCGGATCAAAATTTCCCAAAGTATAAAATATATAATTTTTCAATTTTAAACAACTTTGATTGCATAAAGATGATCTTCTTATATGTTGTATTAAATTCCGAGGAGGGAATTCGTACTATCCGTGCGAAGTGATTTCACCGTTATTTGATGGATAGTGAGGTTGAATATGGAAATTGATATTGAGTAGAATTAGTATAATTTCCATGATCCTTTTTACTTAGTAATGTTTTCCAATATGAGATTTAAATAAATAATTTGGAAATATTTTCCTAAATAAAAGGTGGAATAATTCGGAACTATTCAAAGATTCAAAAAAATTTAATTAACTAAAAGGATTCAATAAATGATTTCATATACTATTAAGAAGATAAATGGAATAATTTAAAATGATACGTCTCTCCATGATATTTATGAATGAATAAAAATTTGAATTAAATTGAATGATGATTGATGATCACATATGAACATAACATCTTTTTAACCGATGATTGGTTCGGAGGAACCTTGGTCGGATTTGGTTAACTTCTATCTAAAAACCACTTCGAACCAATGTATACATTCAGAAGTGAAGATATGTTAAAGATGATGATTACTGAAGACCGAAGATCTTCGGAATATAGGGATTGCAATCATGAGTCCCAAGGATTTACCTATATTATATTTATATGGCAGTGGTGTCTGCATGCTGAAATCTTTGTTGTATTAAAGACCGAAGATCTTCATAGCGACAGGACTGCTTATTGACATTCTTTGGGTCGCTCCCAATATAGTGACATTTATTATAGCAATGATCCTATCATTTTTTGAAATCTTCTGATTGCAAGGAATACTCGCTACTAATGGTAGTAGGAGTGCCTTCGGCTTCATTCAATCCCAGAACGAAATTGTATGGATGAATGTCTGACAGTGCATTTTTGATCATATTAATTGATCTCTGTCAATGTATTATCTGTTTGGTGGCGGAGAAGGAAACTTCTCTTGCTTAACACCCTTTCTTGAGAATTACGAGATCATGAGTTATACGTTTGTAGAAATCAGTGGCGTGATTATGGAATGGTAATGTGGCATTCAAAGTGGAACCTGTTATGAGAAAGGAAAAGCATGGCTCTGTGAAAAGCAAAGCATGGATTTAGGGAAAGTATGAGCGTAGCCTTTTAAGTCTCACATCCCTAGAATGATATGGGTAATTATTTGGTCTACATGACATATATTTCAGGCTATCGGTTGTATGCGTATGGTGCAGTTCAGTGAAATCTGGATCCTCAAGGCATTTATTCCTTCATTTATTTTAATATAATAGCTAGCTTGTGAAAAGTGATAAGGATACGGGATATTGGTAGTGTAGCAAGTGCAGTTTCAAGTAGCAAGCTTGAGAAAAGTGATAAGGCTACTGGGAATTATGGTCACTATGCATGGATTAAAGGAAAATGCCACTAGTTTCCTATCATGTTGGAAATCCAATTCCAATACGAGCTTTGCGGTTTTGATTGTATTCCCAAAATAGTTGTAATGTCTTACAAACATTTCAGCTACTCTTTTGGTATCATGTTATCGTTTGACTTTGTTCGAGTATTGATACCTACTTTGAATATTTAATTGAAAAGTGTTTTCAAACCAAGGTCATTAATGATAATATCAAATTTTTTAAAAGTATAAAATATTTTGTTTATTGTAAGGTAAAAACCCGTCTGTATTTATGTGTGGACGTGGTCTTACGGGATGCTATTATTTTCAAAGGTTTTGTTTAGTACCCATCTATAATCTGTCATATGTTTATGGTTCGAGTTTCTCATGCTGGTTTATCAAGCCTGATCCGGGTATTTTTAATACCCAGGTCGGATTCGAGTAGTTTTAGGTTTAGTTGAAGCTGCTTGTAGTTTTCAGAGGAGAGCAAGAGACCTTCATCTAGGTATGGACATATTCTATTATCCGCTGCATCTATTGCATTTTCTTATTTTTTGGCATTTGTAAGGGCAGAAGGTTTATAACTGTCCAGTTTGAATCTTGGTTAGACTCAGATATTGTATTCAATTTTTTTCTGCTATGAAGATTTTATATTGAAATAATATATGTTATTCCTTTCGTGTGAGATTCTGTTCTATCTTTATTTTTTCCCCTAACAATCGGGCTTTCTAGCACTTGGATTTGCGACACGTAAATACCGAGGATGTATTAATGTCAATTTTTGAAAGTTAAAAATCGAGAATGTTACCAATCAACAATCATTCCCTTACAATAATCAATATTCTAATTTATGAACTCATAAACTCTTGTACATTCATCTACAAACCAGTTCTTTTATAATGTATTGGGCATATTTGCGTATTAAAGACACGACTTTTGCCAAAGTTTATATTTTTATCAAGTTAGTATAAAAGACATGTTTAGTGGCTTAGGAAAGTGTATAGACCAATTCCTCTAGGCGAAGCGAGGATGTTAGTGAGTTAAAGCTAGAATAAGAGATTCTAGGACTGGAGGTAAGACGGTGTCCGAACCAGTATAAAATGTCCGGCATGCAAGTTCTTTACGTTTCTTTATCTTATTTGCAATTAGCTTGTAATATTATTTATATACTTTAATATATGTAGTATAGAACAAAATATATGATCTAACAAACTTTCATTTGTATCAGAGCAAGATATTTCATAAACTGTAACATAGTTTATTGAATATAATAATATGGAACATGCAAGCACTTTCGTAAAAGGTCAGCCTATTACACGACCCTCGCTATTTACTGGTAGTGATTATAATTTCTAGTTAAATAAAATGAGAATCTATATGGAAGCAAATGGTCTTAAAATTTGGATGCCACACAAACTAAATATGAAGTTCCAACTACACCATTAAACACAGGGACTCCCGAACAAAAGATAGCTACAACCAATAAGTCAAAGCTATGAACATTCTCTTTTGTGCTTTAGATAAAAATGAATTGACTATAGTTATGATATGCAAAAATGCTTATGACATATAGCACAGTTTACAAGTCACTCATCAAGGAAAAAAATAAATTTAAGCAATCTAGAGTGCCTGTGTTAAAGAATCAATTTTAGAATTTTAGAATGAAGGATAATGAAAATATTTTTGATATGTACTCCTGTTTATAAGACATTACACATATGCTAGTAGAATTGGGTGAATCTTTATATGACTTTTGACACTGTTACAAAAATATTAAACTCTTTAACCAATGATTTGAAAAGAAATGTACTAGTAATTGAAGAAGCTAAATGATCTCTCTCAACTTAGGGTTGAGGACTTAATCAGTAATTTAATGACCTATGAAGTGAATTTGCCGGCTAGAAAGATACAAAACCAGGAGAAAATGACCACATCATTCCAGGTTGAGGAGGACTTTGAAATGGATGAAGACCAGATGGACTTCATTGAGAAAACTACAGAATATTCAAAAGGCAAGTAAAGAGAGGAAGTAACAATGATGACAATACCTTAGGACTTAAATGTTTTGGCTTCAGTAAATTTGGATATATCATAAAAGATTGTCTATTATAAAATAATGTTAAGAAGGAGTTCAAGAATAAGAATAGGTTTGAAGAATTCAACAAAAAGGAAAAAAATCCGTATATCAAGCCAACTGGGATGATTCAGACTCCTCATCATCTTCAAATAGCAATAGCGATAACGAACATGCTAAAGTATGTTTCATAGAAACAAAAGATGAGGTACAATTTTATTTAACTTATAATGAATTATTTGAATTTTGTATGGAACGAGATGGAAAAAGATAAAAATTTAAGAAAAACACATAAAGAAACCAAGGTTGACCTAAATAGGGCAGAAGTAGAAATAACCATTTTAAAAGACGAGAAAACTATTTGGAAGGAGTAACCAAAACTCAAAAGCAATATATAAAGAAATCTATTTTTGAAATTGAAATAGAAATTTTGTTTCAAGAAAAAATGTAATGGTCTAAGGAATGTGAATTTAGAGGATTAATATAAAGATTTAAAACTTTTAAATGACAATTTGAATTTTATTATTTGGCTTTTTGGCCAAGTAAATTTTCACTGGAATTAGAACGTCAGGATGAAGATGAAATAATTCACAAACTTGGAAGCATGCTTAGAAGGATAATAGGAACATACTCAAGAAGTTTCAAAGGAATAGGACAAAAGCAGACCACGTGGCACAGACCCTTTTTTGTTGCCCATGGAACCATCAAAACCTCTTGTACGTAAGCTCTGAGCCAAGTGATCGTTATTATAACATCCCTCATCTTAAGGCCCCAAAGCTAAGCGCTATAGATATTGCAATCATTTATATTTTGAACTTCCGGCGATAAATTATGGTAATGTTAATAGTATCTATAATATCAAAAGCACATGGATATGAAATAAAATCACATATTATAAAAAAAACTTTTCATATTACATTTTACAAAATCATGTTTCATATCCAATTACATAATCCCAACCGTTTCTCAGGGTGAGATCAAATATAATTATTACATAAATACGCCAAGAGTGACATATTAAGATGCCCCCTTGGATGACCAGAGTGCTATATAGACAAAAACTGTCTTAATACATCACAGTGGAATAAATCAAAACAACTCCCAAATTTAGCTAACATCGTCCTCCTTATCTCCTTCAAAATCTTTATTCATCCGTCTAATAAAACCTGCAAATCCTCAACCCTCAGGCTACTCAAATCAATTTTGAGCACTGAAGAGTTTAAAGCGAAAACCATAAACTTCGAATAAGACATAAAGTCTGGTGTGAATAATACTATACATCTCGATTATCTGATATTAAGTGAGACCACGCCGCTTAGCGGAACAAGTTTCCACTCACTAATATCATTTCAAAAACATATCCTTTGCAAATCAAAATTGTAACATCCTCTATCTAGAGGCCCAAAGCTAAGCGCTACAGATGCTGCAGTCATCTATAGTATTAACTTCCGGCGACTAAATACGGCTATGTTAATGGTATCTATAATATTAGAAGCATTTGAATACGAGACAAATCACAGATTTCAAAAACAACATTTTTCCATTACATTTCAAAACAGATGTTCCATATTTAGGTATATATAATCCCAAATGATTCCCAGGCAATGATAAAATATACCTATTACAAATTATGCCAAGAGAGACATATATAGATGCCTCCTTGGATGATCATAGTCATATAGTATAATTGACTTAGCATAGATATAGCGGAAATAAAGAACAAAACAAAGAACTGCAACTCCTAATAACTATCCATTAGCCTACTGCTCGCCTCCAATGGCTTTATTCGTCATCCTACTAAAACCTATAAGAACCTCAACCCTCAGCTTACTTAAATCAATTTTGAGCACCTGAGAGTTTAAGAGGAAAACATAAACTTCGAGTTAGACATAAAGCCTGGTGTGAATAATACTATGCATCTCGGTTGCTAATGTTACGTGAGACAACACCGCTTAGCGGAACGACTTTCCCCTCACTAACATCCTTTTAAAACATATCTTTTACAAGCCTTTATCCTGCAACCAAAACTAGTTAAAAATGCAAAGCATAATTAAGTATATATATATATATGTATATATATATATATATATATATATATATATATGCACGCGTGTGTGTGTATCAGGTAACAAATGGACTATCTGTCTACACACTATAGTTTTGTGTAGCTTACTATTAACCTTTGGTTGACTTGGGCCTACCAGAAAAAATAACAAAATAATCTAATAACTAGTAGACACATCCTCTGGATGGTCTGCCCTCAACTATCTGTTAAATACTTCTCTTTGGGACGGTCTGTCCTTAACTTAACGTCTCTAGGGTCTCCTAATCTTGGTTTTGCGAGCTCACCAATAACCTATCTGTATACAACATAAATTCATTTCTCTATGTAATCATAATTTTAGTCTTACCTATGACAAAATCCTTACATACTGAAATTTTGGACTAAAATTAGCTGGGGCCAATAGCTAATGTATAGGGAGCGACCCTATACCAGTCCCTTCTGGTGTTCTAATATCTAAGTCATTTCACTTAGGGATACGTTCCCATAATTTTTCTTGATAACATTTTCATCTGAAATTGATTTAAAACCCTTTTTAAACTAAACTTAAATAAGGAAAACATTATACTCTATGCTTTACTCAAAATTACCTTTCCATGTTATATATACTTTACTCAAATCTTTTATTGATGAAAACCTTCAAACATTTTAAAGATACCCTTTCGATCCTATTGAAAATACCCCTTTCGAGACCATGTAAAACCCTTTTTTAATCTAGGTCGAAATGCCAAATCTTCTTTTTGAAACCATTCATATAACCTTTCAAAACCATTGAAATTCCTTTTCATTTGAAAGTTAAAACCTTCGATATCTCTCTTTAAAACCATTAAATATTGCCTTTCGAAACCATAGGAAAAATCTTTGCTTTAGACCTTTCGAAACCATTGGAATAGTAACCTTCGACTCCTTCGAAACCCTCTGGGGAACTGTTGCTTCAAAATCATTTTCAAAACCTTTCGAAAACACTTGGGTTCAATTTAAAACATGTGGAAAAACATATTTCAAAACCATTCTCTTTCGAAACCATTGGGTTATTCTTTGAAAATCACTAAGGGTCACAAGCAACAGGGTCGAAAGCTATCTCTTTCGAAAGCTATAACTTATGTAAGAAAATGATGGTGACGAAACCATCCCCTTCCAAAACCAATGGGCTTTTATAAAGCAAAACAATCCTCTTCAAAAGCTCTGTTTCGAAAGGTAGGAAGCGACAGTATTGGCTTTGGCATAGTCGAAAGCTATCATTTAAAACAAAGGTACAACTATTTCAAAACCATTAACTTACTCGAGGGAACTAAGTCGAAAGCAATTATTTAGAACACAGGCTTAACCTTAAAACCTTTTCTTAAAATCAATCGACATAGTCGGAAGCCGACTAAGTCGAAATCATCTTAGTCGATAGCGAAGTGGGTGTTTTTCTTATTTAAAACAAAAGGCGCTTCAACCCCTTCGGAACCCTTGGTTTCGACTATTACCTTCCGCCTATGTCCAATTCACTGTGTACCAAGAGTTGATACTATGTGCATTGGTTTGAGGAAGTCGGCAAAGGGTCTTAATCGAAAGCTACCTGGGCGGAACCAAAAGTGGCGAAACATGCTTTAAGATGTATTTTTGATTTGAAACCTTTTTATGTAAACTTTTTTACTAACTTGCCTTGTTTGTCAAATTTTTATTGGTTGCTAATCTTCTTTTTGAAAAGTACTGCCATAATTCCAGAATTTATTTATTTAAATCATTTGCAAAATACCCCTTCTCCTTAATTAAATATATAAAACATTTAAGTCCTATACTTTAAACAATTTTATATATTCATCAACACTCTTTGGAAAATTCTATGAAAATTCCAGAAAATCCTTTTCAATATGTTTTCTAATATATTTAAATTGCAGACCTAAATAATTATTTATTTTTCCTTAAATAATTTATAAACCAATAAATCATTTTCTTCATTAGAAAATTAATATAAAAGCCACATTAATTCAGAAAATTATGAAAATTGAAACCCATCTCTAAAATAATATTTTTGGTCTATATGTAAAATTACAAGGCATTTGGATGTCATTAAATAAGGTTTTTGCATCAAAACATATCATAAATCCATATGAACAAGCATTAATCATCAACATGTATATATAAACATTTTTCTCTTCAAAATCATGGCTAAATCATGCAAGATAAATTCGTATTTCATCTTAAAAACAAAAACATATAAAAAGTGAGATGTAGTCATTATTCACCTTAGCTTGTGATTAGGATGTGAGATTTGATCTTGATTAATTGGTTTGATTCTTCCTCTTGAAAAACCTACCTTTATCTTCTCTTGAGATTGAAAATGGTGGCTGGCCTTCAAGTATTTTCTTTGAGAAAAATGAAATGAAAGTGTGTTTTTAATTCCTAAGGGTTTAGGGTATAAGTTTAATCATTTTCCTACTTTTACCTTCCTTATTTCCTAACATTTAACCGCATATTAGTTCATTTGTTTATTCATTAGCATGGCTCGGTTACCCCTTAATCTTTAGTCACATATCAATCCATAATCAACACATTATTTTATTTTATTTAACTAATTAAATATCCTAAATAGTGTCACTAAAAATATGGGATGTTACAATCTCCTCTCCTTAAATAATTTTGTCCTCGAAATTACGTTAAGGAACACAACAAACAATCAAAGCTAAAGCATACCATCAAACAAATCAGGATAAGCGTCTCTAATCCTGCTCTCAGTCTTCTAAGTACAATCTCTAGCATTGTCACTCGACTTGACTTTTACTAATCCGACTATCTTGTTCCTCAACTTCTTCTCATCTCTCTCGACTATCTAGATAGGCTTCCTTATTATAGTCATGTCTGGTTCCATTATTAAATCCTCTAACACAGTCCGTGCTATAGTAATGTATGGATCCCTAACACACTTCCTCAAATGAGATACATGGAATACATCGTGGACACCTGCCAAACTGCTCGGTAACTCAACTCTATATGTGAGTTTCCTAATGCTTTCTAAAATAGGAAATGGTCCGACGAACCTCGGTGCTAAGTTTCCTGTCTTCCCGAACCTGATAACACCTTTCATCGGCGATACTTTGTCGAAAACATGATCTCCAATAGAGAACTCTAAATCTTTCTGTCTTCTATCCACATAGCTCTTCTGATTAGACTAAGCTTTCTTCATTCTTTCCCTTATCAACTCAATTTTTTCGTGGCATCTCTAACCAAATCTGGACTAAGTACTAATCTGTCTAGGTCTCTAATCAACAAATTGGAGATCTACGTGGTCTTTCATATAAAGCCTCAAACGGTGCCATCCTAGTACTAGTCTAATAACTGTTGTTATATGAAAACTCGACTAAATGAAGAAGGTCTTCCCATGATCCTCTGAAATCCAATACACATCTCTTAACAAGTCCTCCAAGGACTTGTTAACCCTTTCCGTTTGCCCATCAGTCAATGGATGGTAAGCGGTACTCATCTTGAGATTGGTTCCTAAACTTTCTTGAGACTCTTCCAAAACTCAGTAGTGAATAAGGAATATCTATCATTTACTATACTACTAGAAATTCTGCGCAGTCTAACTACATTCTTCATAAATAACTTCACCAACATAGGTGCCATCTTATCTGACTTAACTGGCATGAAATGGACATTCTTGGTCAATTTGTCCACTATAACCCATATACTTTCATTCCCTCTATTAGATCTTAGCAACCCGTCTATGAAATCCATTGAAATAGAATCCCACTTCCATACTGGAATATCCAATTGCTGAAGTAATCCACTCGGTTTCTGATGTTCAGCTTTTACCTGCTGACAGTTCAAATACTGTTTCACCCATAAGCCAATATCCCTTTTCATGCCTTCCTAGAAGAAACTTCTCTTCATATCCTGATACATCTTCGTTCCTTCTGGATGAATAGTGAACTTCGAATGATGGAATTCCTCTAGAACTTCTTTCCTTTTGTCTCCCATATTTGAAACACATAACCTACCCTTCTTCTCAACCATCCGTGTTGGTCAAGACTGAAATCCTTCAAATCATCACTCTCCATCCCATTCTTTAATTTCCTGATCCTTTCAGCTAAAACTGGATCCTCTCCCTAGTTAGAAGCAATCTTCTCAATCAATACCAATCAGACTTCTAAACAAGATAGCACATCAGATCCGACCTTGGATCTCCATTGCACTCTGCAATCTGCTAATGCTTTCAAATCTTTCCACTCAGCAATCATCGCAAACACTGCATTCTGATGTTTTCTGCTAAGTGCATCTACGACCTTACTACCTTTCCCTGGTGTGTACTCTATTCCGAAATCATAAGCAGCTAAAAAGTCTAAACACCTTTGCTGTCTCATATTCAGCTCCTTCTGAGAGAACAAGTACTCAACGACTTATGATCCGTATAAAGCTGAAACTTCTCTCCCAAAAGATAATGTCTCCACACCTTTAAAGCAAAAATAACCACATCTAACACCAAATCATGTGTCGGCTACCTAACCTCATGTGTCTAAGCTATCTAAAAGTGTAGGCAATGACTTTACCCCTCTGCATTAGCATAGCTTCCAATCCTGTTCCACACGCATCAGTATAAACAACCAAATCCCGATTCCTCTTCGGAACCACCAACACCGATGCATGGGTCAATAAGTGTTTCAAGCTCTGGAATGCTTCCTTACCTTATAGGTCCACACAAACTTCACATCCTTTCGTGTTAGCTTGATCATCGGTGCTGCTATCCACGAAAAATCCTTTATGAACCTCCTACAATATCCAACCAATCCAAGGAAACTTCCTATCTCAGTCACTATTTCTGGCCTCTTCCAGCTATTCACTGCTTTGATATTAGTTGGATCTATGGCCAATCCTCTTTTTGAAACTACATGACGAAGAAACTTCACTTCCCTCTTCTAGAAATGACATTTCGAAAATTTCGCCTTCAGCTGAAGTTCTCTCAAAGTTTGAAGAACCACTCTAAGATGAACTTCATGCTCTTTCTCATCCTTAGAGTATGTCAAACTATTATCTATGAACCAACACAAACTATCCAAGTGTTCTCTGAAAATTCAGTTCATCAAGTCTATAAAGAATGTCGGTGCATTAGTTAGTCCGAACGGCATAACTAACCCTTCATACGATCCATATCTGGTCCTAAACGAGTCAAAGGTATACTATCTTCTGCCACCCTAAGCTGATGGAAATCTATAGCCAAATTCAATTGATAAAATACCTTGGCTACACTCAACAGATCGTACAAATCATCAATTCTAGGCAATGCGTATCGGTTCTTTATTGTCTTCTCATTCAGCTTACGATAATCGATGCATAACCTTAACGATCCGTCCGCCTTCTTAGCAAATATTACAGCTGCTCCCCATGGTGAGTTACTTGGTCTAATAAAACACTTGCCTTCCAAATCCACCAACTACACCTTTAATTCTCTCATTTCTATAAGTGCCATCCTGCTTGGCGGCCTATTCACCGGTTCTACACCAGGCACCAAGTCAATCCGAACTCAATAGCCCGTTTCGACGGTAATCCAACTACAGGCTGAAAAACATCTATGAATGCTTCAACCGCAAAAACGCAATTCAACTCATCCTATAACTCCATAACACCCAACAACGCATTCACCTCACAACTAGGGTTTTGTACGGTATAAACTATCCGATCACAACAATCAAGGTGTCTAAGCGATATTTTCCTATCATGGAAAAATATCATAGCATCATACTCACTTAACCAATCCATACCCAATATAATATCGAACCCTACAAAGTCAAATGCATGCAAACTGCAAATAAAGGTGTAACCTAGAAAATCAAACTCTACGAGGCCACACTTCATCCCAAGCATCGCATACCCTCCTATCGGATTTGCAACTCTTAAGGACGCAGCTAAATATATGGGTTTTAGGTTAAGCTTATCTACCAAACATCGAGATATAAAAGAGTGTGATGCATCAGTATCAAACAAAATGCTAACAGACATATCATGGATCCGAAGCGTACCTCCCAATACTGCTTTTCCTTTTTCCTGCACTGTCGGCCTTGTAGTAGCAAGCTCCAATGCAAATACGTGGCCTTTTCCCCCTTTAGATGGCTCTTTGCACTGGTTCTTCTAGTGGCCGATCTGATTACAATTAAAACATTTAACCCTTTTCTTCTCAACAGCCTTCTTTCCTTTGCATGTTCGGCCCTCATGAGCATAATAGCCTTTCTTATCACACTTGAAGCATATCAAATTAGCCTTTGCCTTCTTGGCAGCGTCACTTTTTTTAGCATTTTTCTTATGGAAAAACTTTCTCTTTTAGCCCTGCCCAACCTGGACATCCTTCTCTTTCTTTTTCTTCAAACAAGCAAGCATCTCTTCATGTCTCAACGCCATTTCCACAACTACATCACATAGATCTCTGCTATGCGGCAAATGGCCCTCGCCAATTCTGGCTTCAAACCTCTAATAAACTTTTCATTCCTTTTCATCACTATGTCAATAGTGGCAAACCCATACCTAATCTTGTTTATCGACGAATTTTCTATCGAGTTAGAAAACCATCGACAAATTATAATAAAATTTATACTGCAAGCGCACGGCGTACACCTGTAGCACATGGCGAATACGTGTCGATCCACAGGGAACTGATGATTTTAAATTTCTATTCAATTAAATTAAACCAAAATCAATGGAAGTTAAGCTAGAGAATTAGAGAATTAACTAACTAACTAAAAGAAAAGAGAAGCAAATATAAGAGTTAGGTGACAATTTAGAGAATAAATCCACTCTCTAGATCATGTAGTTCAACACATATGAAATTATGATCTTTTTTTATGGTCATTGGTGCTTTAATTGATGTGTTTATCGTAAGTATGACATATTTGTGCTGTTGATTACCCAACATAAGCCATCAAACTATAACACCCCTTAAACCACTTACTAACTTTCATGAAACTTCACAATGAAAATGAAATCTATTTTAAGTATAGCCTATTAACTATTTATTAGAAATATAGACCATCAAATTTGAATTTCAAATCAATTTCTTATGTCATAATCATATTTTGACGAAGAGACATTTGTGTTAGTGATTGTTTAAGCATAGCTTTTTTGGTGTCAACAATATAGGCTATCAAATTCAAAGCAAGAACAATAAATAAAAACTTCATTGATCATCATTAAGCAAAAAAAGAGAGCATGAATTAACGAATAGTTAAAGCTACATAATTAGAGATCTTCATTACTCCTAAATTGAAGGGGTTTAGCCTCTTATATTTGTCATTTGTTTAACAAATGTAGCTAGCGACATGAAAGCAAAAGGAAAAGAAAATGAAAGCTAATGGAAAAAACAAGCCAATTAACAAGAATTAAAACTAATCTACTTTGCATGAATGTAAATCTACACTACCAACATTAAAGTAAATGAACAAGGAAAGTAAAATGAACAAGTAATTAAATTGCATAAGAAAAAGAAAGTAACACGAAAATAAAAACAAATGGCTAAGCAGCCATGGAAAGAAAGAAGAGAGATTGATTTATTTTTGAGCCTAAACTAAAATTAAGAGAGACTAAGTAAGAAGAGGGTTACATGAAACAAAAGGGGTATATATACATGTGTTAAACCCTAACTCATATTTTTGGAGAATGCCCAAAATGCCCTTGTAAAAAGTGTGGTGGCCAAGTTATCTTTAGCTTCAATAATTCCCCACTTAAATGTACATGTAGCTTTAATGGCCTTTTAGCATGTGCATTAACTCTTAATTGAAAATCAAGGTAAGTCGGTGTGGTCCTCCATGTTATTCACTTTGAATTATTTCCATCTTCATTCTTTTGTATTTTTTTTATGCGTGCATATTCCTTCATGAAACCATTTGTAATTGAGTTTAAATTCCTACAAAATAATATAGAGCGTGCAGAATTATTTGAATTTTTTTTTCAAGCGGCCAATTTTTTCGCAAGCAAGCAGAATAATGCAATTTCTCTTATTTTCTGCTATGGCAACCTGAAAATAGAATCAAGATATATGTATTTTTTTTTTTTTTAATATATCAAAGAAGAAACCAAATCAAAGCAAAATAAAAACAAACAAGTGAAAATAAAACAAACAGAACAAATCGAAAACCAAATAAGTTGAAACTTGTTTTTTTTTCTTTGTTTTTAAAAATTCACAAAACTAACAGATTTCCAAAATATACAACGTTTTGTTATTTTTTTAAAATTCCGGCACAACTGGCCTGGCCCAGTAAAATAGACGGAATAAACTCAATCTCCTCTTCTCAATCAAAACATCCAACAGACTCCCATAAAAATCTCAAATCAATTCTATTTCACGAATCAAAAACTCTTTTTTTCAGTGAAAATCAGTTTACTTCAAAATCGATGGTATGGGGATTCGAGGTGTTCGACTCTGGAATTCGATGGAAGGTAGTTCGATGAGTGAGCATGGCAGTTTCGGGTGAGGTTGTTCGGTTTTAGGAATTCTAGTTTGGAGAGGTGATGCGGAGTTCGATTGGAAGTGTGGTTGTCGTGGCTGAGAGTCTGCGATGGATGCTGACTGGTTGATGTTGTTTGCGTTAGGGAATTGGGCAGGCGGCGGTCTCGCGATTGTGAATGTGGTTGATGAACTGTCAAGCGACATTTGTGGGCGGAGGAAGTTGATGCACACGTTCTTGGGTTCGTGCACTTGTTTAAAACTGTGCACAGTTCGAGTAGGGTTCGTGATGTTGTTGTTCTTCAATTTGGGGTGGTAGTCGATTTAGTGAATTGAGTCGCAGAGGGGAGGTTGGACGGTGGTAGGAGATAGGATTGCGGGAAGTTGTCCGAGTTGCGTTGCAGCAGTTCAGTGGAAGTGAGGTCATCGTTTGTAGGAAATGCACTGAACAATGGGAGATTCAGGTTAGTGATGTCTGTAACAACTGGTGACTGTATGATAGTGAGGTAATTTGAAGCAGCAGTTTTGGGACAATGGTGATGTATGTTGTTTGAGAAAGAATAACAATTTTTTTGTGAAGTATGCTGTAGAGGTTGGGTGGTTTGGTTGAATATCAGTTGGTCTGAATACTTGAATTTTGACAGTGAACTTGTAGTTGCTGTGGGGATGTAATGGGGCAGTGTCGTAGAAGCAATAGGTTGTGGAAGTTTTGATGTGAAGTATGTTGTATGATGGATGTAAAAGCAAGCAATGGTTGAAGAGCAACAGCAGGCAAGTTGAAAAGGATTCAGCAGGCAATAGTAGGCAAGCAATTACTGAAAGAAGTGCACAGTTGTTTGTGCAGGTGATGGACGGTTTGCTTATGGAGGAGGATCAAGTGTAGTGGATGTGTGAAGTTAGGTGGTGTTGAAGGCAATAGGATGGGGGCAATGTGACAGTGCATAGTAGTTAGGGGAGAGAGATGATGATGCAACAGGTAGAGGGCAACTTGGTTGCAGGTTGAATGATAAAGAAGTATGGTTGATTTCTTTGGAGTGAAATGTGAGTAAGAGGTGAGTGATGGGTTTGTGGTGGCTATGGCAGAGTTTGATGAGTGTGTAGTTTGGGGATAGGCTACAGGGGAGTGGGTTATGTGGTGAAGGCTGCAAAGTGTGGTTATTATTGATGACTGGAGTTGTGTGATGGTATGGTATGATGGGGAAGTTTGGAGTGAGCTGTATGTGAGTGTTGACAGTAGTATGATGTGTTGTAGGAGAGAGGATGAGGTTGTTTGGTGATGTATCGCTATGTTTGAACAGAGGAATGGGCTGTGGAGTGGTGCTTGGAAGAAGAAGGTGATTGTAGTGAAGTGATATCTTGTGCACAGTGGATATTGAAGGCAGTATTGATGTGCAGAGTTGTAAAGACCCGGTATTTTCAATCATTCGCATCCGCATATGTCGGATTTGAATTGTTCAAAATACCGCGTTATAAATAAAATTTGGCAAATATCAGAATATACAGTAAATAAATAATCACCGGTCACAGACACAGAGTAAAAAATGCAGCGGAAGTAGAGAAAATAGTAGTTCATGAAGGCACTATCACATGGTCTTAAAATAAGTACGAATTACATAGTCTTAAAACCAATACAGTTTGAAATAACCATATAAAATCTCAAATTCATTTGTCTCAATTACATAGGCAAAGATAAAAGACTGAATAGACAGCAGCTTGATAAAGATGATCTCCAGCAGTCCTAGCTCCAGGAAATGAAGTCCGAACTGATATTCAGGCTGACCCGAGCGTAAGAAATAAACACGAACACTCGAGTCAGGACATACATACTTATACAGTGTAAGCTAATTCAAGTGAACTGTAATATAAAGGCAAGCAACTTAAAGGATGCTTGGGATCGTCCATCCTTTAAGGATCCGTTAAACTATTTACTATGTAGTAATATTTCGCTATTATAATAGTGTCTATATTAAAATAAACTTATTTTTAAATAGCGTTAAGGAGTTACTCAATCTCCCCCCTAACACAGTAATAGTCCCAGTACTCCATCCAGTATCATAGTCCCTTCTGATTGGGAAGCCGCCAGAGGATACCACACAGGCTACGAAAGAAAACCAACTCGTACAAGGCTCGGTAGGGTAGGTGACACGGCACAACTAGGCAATGTCAGGGTAGATATACCAATTGCTATCCGGACTGGTGGTAGCGCGCAGCAGCTACTACCGTCCATCTTGAACAACACTTCCAAAATCAAAGGTGCGCACCAAACAATCACAAAGTAATAGAATGACATACGAAGAAGTGCGTCCGATAAGAGGTGCTACCTCCTTGGCCCGAGAATCGCTCCTGTTTTAGCCACCTTATGCCAACTCACGAGGGTCGGGTCCACGTACATACCTCAATAGAACGTCACCACCATCCTACCTCATTCTGAAATCTCCACCGCGTACACGGTTGTCAAAGTGATTTTCGGTATCGACAGAGAGTATGCCCATATCCGATCCCGGTCTCTTTAACAACCAACGTTATTATTACCCGTGGTTATAAATTCCAAAAATAGTTTATATTTCAATCAAAATACTTCATTTTAAACTATTTAAATGTGAAGTTATTATTCTTACAAAATCCAACATAAATCCCAAAGGTTTAGCCTTAATTCACTTGCATCAACTACATCACTTGCAAAGTGCGGTAATATCCTTTACAATAGATTTAAGTAAATTAAATTTCAGATTTCAATATAATTTCAGCAATAATTAAACCTTAATTTAAAACAATGTAACTTATAAAATCATATTTTCCACTTTGAAATAGTCATTTAAATTACTCAATAATTGATGATTTTTATAAAGTAAATTTCTCAAATAAATATCAAACTTCTCTAGGCTTTACTAAATAAAATCAAGTGCACTGTTTTCTGTAAAATTTTACTTAACAATTAAGTTTAATTACTATTTCAAAAAAAAAAAACTTAATTTCCAATTTATTTCTTAACTTACCTTTTATTCTAAAACCAACTTCACATTTCTAAATTAAGTTATATTTCAACTTCCATTTTTAAGTATTCACTTATTTAACCATTTAATTCATAGAAAACTTAACCCTTTATTAATTCACTTTATATTCAAATTTATGCCAAATTATCATATTTATTTCTTAACTTGAATTCCATTTTATTTTACTAAATCAAAATTTACAAAATAAATTTATGCTTCGAATTCTAACTTAACCATTCATTTATTTACACAATTAACTTGTACAAAATCACTATACTTTATAAAAATAATTTTTAATACAATTTTAAACAAAATATTATAATATGCTAATTTAATGATATTTAATATTTCCAGAAAATATATATATAATAACCACGGTCTGTATAATATTTTCTAACCTAGGTCAAGTGATACGGATAGTATATCATTTCAATCCGTAATTTACAAAGAGAATCCAGGTTCTATCATTTCAAACCTGCAATCCCAAGTTAAATAAATAAATAAATATCTTTCAGGCCTATCATTTCAGCCCAAAATGATTCTACTATACAGGGGACTTGCAGTGATAACAGTAATAATTAAACAATATAACATCATAAAATATAACTGCATATAACGGATGATGTGTAAATTTTATAACAGGGTTTTAACATCATATATTTATATCACAAGCAAGTAAAATATACTGTAATTATTCTACAATTTCACTTGTTATTAATTTACGATTCTATAAGTATGTTTGTAAAACGTGAATACTCACCTCTACGACGTTGAAGGTTAGATTCAAAACGATGTCCACACCGGAACAAACGTACAGAAGGCACGATCAAATTTTAGCGGAGGCGACGATCAGATTCAAATCTTGAAACAAAACGAATAAAACTAATTATGTGAATTCAATTGCGACCATATCAAATTTAATAAAGCAAAACTGAAAAGCTAGATTGAATAAAATGATATGATTAACCAAGAACTCGGTACCTTCACCACACGATTTAACCCACACCTCAAGTCTCGGCTATTTACCATATTCAAGGCTAGAAAAGCACGCACGCAGAGGGATGCTGAGGTATATAGGCTGAGATTTAATTATACACAGGCGGCGCATGCATTAATATATAATTTTTTTATTATTTATAGCCTGAAACACGCAAGCAGCGGGAGATTGAAAAATTTAGGCTGGGGTTAAAACTCAAAGGTGGTGGAGGGCCGAGTACTTGGTGTAGCAAAACAATGGACAAAAGAAACACAAGAAAAAGAAAGAAAATAAATGAAAGAAGGAAGAAAATTTTTGCAGCATTTACTTCACAGAGAGCTCACACAAGGGAAGGACGAAAACAATTTGATGTGGTGATGGAATTTTGTACGTGACTAGTATTTAAGAGGGAGGTATTTGTGTTGATTAGCTTAAAAAAAGGCAATAAAATACAATTTGATTTTTGAAACGGCTATGGGAGTTTATTACTATCAATTACAAAGAAGAAAAAGGGAAAGAGGATATCCACGCACGCGAATGACAAGGCAAGTAATATTTATTTGAAACAACAAGGTGAAATACGACATTTATTCCTATTAAATATAAGAAAGCAACGGAAAGAGAATATTTTTCACGCGAATGGTAAGGCACGGTTTGATAATGAGCGCGTATTATAGATGCAATAATTAATCGAAACATACACTCAAATTTATAACAAAAGTAACGTATTTAAATTTTATTCGTTTCTTATTTATTCGATTCTAATATATTTAGTAAAATGTACGCTAAAGAATATTTTATCAAATAACGCCCCATTTAACGCCAACTAAATAAAACGAGAATGGATATAAACGTACCAATTTAAAACGTGTAATTAAATAGTTTATTTATACACTATTTATTACTAAATTTAAAATTTGATTTGTTTACATTCATTTGATTTATTTATCATTTAACTAAGAAACTGATGTATATACGTATAAAAGAATGTAAAATTTTATTTCTTTTTACACAATATTTATTACTTAATTTAAAAAGTTTATAACCAATTTAAAAAAAACAAAAGCGGAACAGATGTTGTACATACAGTTTAAATAAAAGCTTGAAAGAAGAAAAAAGAAGAAAAAAAAAGAGGAGGCCATTACAATATTCCTAGCCGTGAGAAATAAAAATGAGAGGAGATGTTTTTACGTGAGAAATAAAGTGAAAGACGACAAGCACCATTGTCCAAGTGGTTAATTGATTTGACTTGGTGCAGGATGTCACAAGTTCGAAACTTGCTTTTGAACGTTTATTTGACATGGAATATGTTGTCCTATTGATTTGTTGTATATAAAATACCAGTCCCATTGAATTGATAGGCTACATGTAAGGAACGACTATAGATTTTGAGGAATAATTTAAGGTAGGAAATAAATAAATGATTTCAAGAAAAATGGAAAAGAATTAAAGAAATAGTTTATTAAATTGAAATAAGGCTTAAAAATTTACACACAATACCACCAGCTTTGGAAAATTTTCTGCCGCACTTTAAAACAAATAAAAATAAGTGAATAAAATAAAACAAACTCAAATAAAGTGAAAAAGAAAAATAATAATTATATTTTAGGAAAATAGAAAGATAAATAAAGAAAGTAGCTTAATTTATTGAAACTAGCTTAAGAAAATTACAAACATAATCCACTTAACTTTGGGAAATTACAACTCTTCTTAAAAATGGTTTAAAATAAATCTAGGAGAAATAAAATAAAGTGAGAATGAGAATAAAATAAGTTCTTAAGAAAAATATAAAAATAAATAAAGAATTTCTTAAATTAATTGAAGTTGGAAATTAGAAATTGCAAACAAAATACAACTGACACTAGAAAATGTCAATTACACTTTTAAAAATGTTTTAAAACCAAAATATATACAAAACAAGTTATTTTACCCCTGAAAACATAAATTAGAACATTACATGACCAAATAAAATTTATTTATATAATTTAAAGTAAGCAATTTTGTTAAATACAGCAAATTACACACAATAGTTAAAAACGCATAACTTTCACATTATAAACCAGATTTCAACGGAACAAAAAGCAGTATTCTTAAAATTTTATTTACTTTCAAAATAAAAGATAAAATTCAAAATTTTAAACTTTTAAATTTTTAAATTTAAAAGTCAAAGTTTGACCATATTGACAAAATTCACATTTCCGGAAAATATTCTATTAATTCATGTGTGGAATTCTAATCCACACCAAAATTTATATTTTAAATAACAAAATTATCTAGATTAAATAAATAAAACATTTATTAAAATTTTTGGGTTGATACATAGATCGTTTGGATGGCAAGCAAAGTGAGAGTAAATGCTAAGAAACAGAAAAGGTATAAGTTAAGGAGAAAGAAACATATATATGTTTTATTCTTAAATGCAAATGAAAATGAAGAGTTTTGAAATGAGAAATAAATATTCTTGTACATGATTTGAAAATGAGAAATACACGGCTAGGAAAAGAGTATGTATGGCTAAAGCAAGAAATAAAGAGGCCTTGTAGAAAAAGGCAAAAAATTAAGCAATGACCTGTTGGATTTAATTAATTTCTTTCCTTTGTATTAATAGTTGTTCTTAATTATATTGAATTTGTTAAATGTGTACATTTATTATGATTGAATCCTCAAATAAATTCATTCAGATAAGTTTCATTCTTTTATATTAACCTATGAATATGCATTTCCACTTTAACATTCTTTCCTTATTTTATTACAAAGTTTATTTTTCTTCATATTAAATTATCAAAATTTTATCAATTTAACAATTTTAATTATTAAAAATTTATGGGTCGTTACACTCTCCCCTACTCAAAACTTTTCGTCCTCGAAAAGGAAGAAGGTAGGGGAATAGAAACAACCTGAAAGAAAACTAAATTGAAACTCAAAATAGAATCTTTAATCTAAACCATACAAATTCAATTTTAAATTAATAATTGATTTCATCTATTTAATTTCACTTAAGTTAAATTTAACTATTTCAAATTTCATTACTTTATCTTCCAATTATCTTAAAATAAAAATTTCGAAAATCATAAGTTTGAAAATCATTTGTTATACTCAAAAATGTGTTCAATAAATTAATTTCTTCTTTATTCCTAATTATAATTAAATTTATTTCTCTCACTATATTTTTATCATCTATGTTAAATATGTTTACACTTATTACAACTGCTTAAATTTATTCTTAGTTCCTTTAACATCATTTTATATTGTAAATTATTCCATTACCCTTTTATTCTATTTACCTCTGTTAATCTTTTTATAACTAGAATTTAAGTGTATAACATTTATTATAACCACTCAAATTTTATTTAAAATCTTTTTATATTGTATATTATCCAATTACATTGTTAACTTCTGAAAATCAAGGTAAGTTATATTGAAATGCAATTGAGTATTATACAAATAAAACTTCAAATTCAATTATCTCAAGTTCGAATCATTTATTCAAAATTTTGATTTTATTTTTATAATTGAAATTATTCTTCAAGATAAAATTTAAGAATTAAATTTCTAATTCCCTTCAAACCATTTAGAGATAAATAAATATATGTACATAATATGTCAAATCAAATTTAAATCATATATTTATATATTATAAATCAAGTCATATTTTAGAGATTCAAATCAATTAAATTCTCAAGGTAACACTGTAGCCAGACTACAGAATGGTCTCTTCACTTCGAAACTCGAAAATGAATGTTGATGATGCTGCAGTCATCACCAAATTATTTCCCAGCGATAAAGAGAAGAGCACTGATTTTTAAACCTTTAAAATTCTTTGGAAACAAATTTCTATTCGAAAATAATTTAAATAATATATTCTTTTAAAACTTTAAACACAAGGTTTGAAACCATCGGAAATTGAATTCTCAAGTTCTTGTTTTAAATTCATTTCTGTTTCCAAATTAATTTATAACCATTGTTTATAGTTCACTTATTTATATGAGACAAAATCCATGGTTTACAAGACCATAAATAAAATCAAAGATATTATCTCTTGACAACTAGTTAAATTAATTATAAAAATTCTGAAAATTATACATATATATACATATAATATTTTCGAATATAGGAATAAAATTTTCAAAACAAGGATAGAGATTCAAATTTGATAGACTCAAATCAAAGAGAATTTTGATCTAAAGATAAGTTGGAATCAGAAGATCTGATGATTAAATAACAGAATAAGGAACTGGATAAGTTTATATAAATCGTGGGCAACCTTAACCGAGTCGACCGTGACTTAAAGAATAAGATCAATGTGGATTTTCTGGTAAATCTACATTCGATCTGAAGAGATAGAGTTCAGAATAACCAAAGATACTAGCATCTAAACCGAGGATAAATATAAATCTCTGGTGAATCAATGCTAATTGTAAAGGAGTTTCACCCCTTTATTAGAATATTGGCGAGATCGCCAATTCACTATAAAGATCATCCGAAGTGGAGTTATGGGATACTCCAGAATCGAAAGAAGATGAATAGTGAGAGACACGAATGAACGTTGGAACCACATGGAACGTTCCAAAATTCAAAGGAAATCGAATCAAAAGGAAGAGATTCAAGCTCGAATGAAAGTGGTTCTGTAAATCAAATTTACTATACATGCTAAGTTTTGCCTAGAGCCAAAGCTCTGATACCAAATGTAATGATCCAGTATTTTCAACCATTCGCATCCGCACATGTCGGACTTGAATTGTCCAAAATACCGCGTTATAAATAAAATTTGGCAAATCTCAGAATATACAGTAAATAAATAATCACAGGTCGCAGACACAGAGTAAGAAATGCAGCGGAAGTAGAGAAAATAGTAGTTCATGAAGCCACTATCCAATAGTCTCAAAATAAGTACGAATTACATAGTCTTAAAACCAATACAGTTTGAAATAACCACAGAAAATCTCAAATTCATTTGTCTCAATTACATAGGCTAAGATAAAAGACTGAATAGAAAAATAGACAGCAGCTTGACAAAGATGATCTCCAGCAGTCCCAGCTCCAGGAAATGAAGTCCGAATTGATATTCAGGCTGACCCGAGCGTAAGAAATAAACACGAACACTCGAGTCAGGACATACATACTTATACAGTGTAAGCTAATTCAAGTGAACTGTAATATAAAGGCAAGTAACTTAAAGGATGCTTGGGACCGCCCGTCCTCTAAGGATCCGTTAAACTATTTACTATGTAGTAATATTTCGCTATCATAATAGTGTCTATATTAAAATAAACTTACTTTTAAATAGCTTTAAGGAGTTACCCAATCTCCCCCTTAACACATTAATAGTTCCAGTAGTCCATCCAGTATCATAGTCCCTCCTGATCGGGAAGCCATCAGAGGATACCACACTGGCTACGGGAGAAAACCAAACTCGTACAAGGCTCGCTAGGGTAGGTGACACGGCACAACTTGGCAATGTCAGGGTAGATATACCAATTGCTATCCGGACTGGTGGTAGCGCGTAGCAGTTACTACCGCCCACCTCGAACAACACTCCCAAAATCAAAGGTGCGCATCAAACAATCACAAAGTAATAGAATGTCATACGAAGAAGTGCGTCCGATAAGAGGTGCTACCTCTTTAGCCCGAGAATCGCTCCTGTTTTAGCCACCTTATGCCAACTCACGGGAGTCGGGTCCACGTACATACCTCAATAAAACGTCACCACCATCCTACTTCATTCTGGAATCTCCACCGCGTACACGGTGGTCAAAGTGGTTTTCGATATCGACAGAGAGTATGCCCATATCCGATCCCAGTCTCTTTAACAACCAACGTTATTATTACCCGTGGTTATAAATTCCAAAAATAGTTTATATTTAAATCAAAATACTTCATTTTAAACTATTTAAATGTGAAGTTATTATTCTTACAAAATCCAACATAAATCCCAAAGGTTTAGCCTTAATTCACTTGCATCAACTACAACACTTGCAAAGTGCGGTAATATCCTTTACAACAGATTTAAGTAAATTAAATTTCAGACTTCAATATAATTTCAACAATAATTAAACCTTAATTTAAACCAATTTAACTTATAAAATCATATTTTCCACTTTGAAATAGTCATTTAAATTACTCAATAGTTTATGATTTTTATAAAGTTAATTTCACAAATAAATATCAAACTTCTCTAGGCTTTACTTAATAAAATCAAGTGCACAGTTTTTACTTAACAATTAAGTTTAATTACTATTTCAAAAAAATAAATTTAATTTCCAATTTATTTCTTAACTTACCTTTTATTCTAAAACCAACTTCGCATTTCTAAATTAAGTTATATTTCAACTTCCATTTTTAAGTATTCACTTATTTAACCATTTAATTCATAGAAAACTTAACCCTTTATTAATTCACTTTATATTCAAATTTATGCCAAATTATCATATTTATTTCTTAACTTGAATTCCATTTTATTTTACCAAATCAAAATTTACAAAATAAATTTATGCTTCAAATTCTAACTTAACCATTCATTTATTTACATAATTAACTTGTACAAAATCACTATACTTTATAAAAATCATTTTTAATCTAATTTTAAACAAAATATTATAATATGCTAATTTAATGATATTTAATATTTCCAGAAAATATATATATATAATAACCACGGTCTATATAATATTTTCTAACCTAGGTCAAGTGATACGGATAATATATCATTTCAATCCGTAATTTACAAAAAAAATCCGGGTTCTATCATTTCATACCCGCAATCCCAAGTTAAATAAATAAATAAATAAAAAATAAATATCGTTCAGGCCTATCATTTCAGCAGAAAATGATTCTACTATACAGGGGACTTGCAGTGATAACAGTAATAATTAAGCAGTATAACATCATAAAATATAACAGCATATAACGGATGATGTGTAAATTTTATAACAGGGTTTTAACATCATAAATTTATATCATAGGCAAGTAAAATATACTGTAATTATTCTACAATTTCACTTGTTATTTATTTACGATTCTATAAGTATGTTTGTCAAACGTGAATACTCACCTCTACGATGCTGAAGGTTAGATCCAAAACGATATCCATACCGGAACAAACGTACAGAAGGCACGATCAAATTTTAGCTGAGGCGACGATCAGATTCAAATCTTGAAACAAAACGAATAAAACTAATTATGTGAATTCAATTGCGACCATATCAAATTTAATAAAGCAAAACTGAAAAGCTAGATTGAATAAAATGATATGATTAACCAAGAACTCGGTCCCTTCACCACACGATTTAACCCACACCTCAAGTCTTGGCTATTTACCATATTCAAGGCTAGAGAAGCACGTACGTAGAGGGATGCTGAGGTATATAGGCTGAGATTTAATTATGCACAGGTGGCGCATGCATTAATATATAATTTTTTTTATATTTATAGTCTGAAACACACAAGCAGTGGGAGATTGGAAAACTTAGGCTGGGGTTAAAACTCAAAGGCGGTGGAGGGCCGAGTACTTGGTGTAGCAAAACAATGGACAAAAGAAAAAGAAAAAGAAAAAGAAAAAGAAAGAAAATAAATAAAAGAAGGAAGAATTTTTTTGCAGCCATTACCTGAAGCAGAGAGTTCACGCAAGAGAAGGATGAAAACAATTTGATGTGGTGATGGAATTTTGTACGTGACTAGTATTTAAGAGGGGGGTATTTGCGTTGATTATGTGAAAAAAAAGACAAGAAAATGCAATTTGGTTTTTGAAACGGCTATGGGAATTTATTAATATCAATTATAAAGAAGAAAAAGGGAAAGAGGATATCCGCGCACGCGAATGACAAGGCAAGTAATCTTTGTTTGAAACGACAAGATGAAATAAGGCATTTATTCCTATTAAATGTAAGGAAGCAACGGAAATGGAATATTTTTACACGCGAATGGTAAGGCACGGTTTGATAATGAGTGCGTATTATAGATGCAATAATTAATCGAAACATACGTCCAAATTTATAACAAAAGTAACGTATTTAAATTTTATTCATTTCTTATTTATTCGATTCTTATATATTTAGTAAAATATACGCTAAAGAATTTTTCATCAAATAACGCCCCATTTAACGCCAACTAAATAAAACGAGAACGGATATAAACGTAACAATTTAAAACGTGTAATTAAATAGCTTATTTATACACTATTTATTACTAAATTTAAAATTACAGTCATTTGATTTATTTATCATTTAACTAAGAAACTGATGTATATACGTATAAAAGAACGTAAAATTTTATTTCATTTTACACAATATTTATTATTTAATTTAAAAAGTTTATAACCAATTTTAAAAAAACAAAAGCGGAACAGATGTTGTACATACAGTTTAAATAAAAGTTTGAAAGAAGAAAAAAGTAGAAAAAAAAGGAGGCCATTACAATATTCCTAGCCATGAGAAATAAAAATGAGAGGAATTGTTTTTGCGTGAGAAATAAAATGAGAAAACTCACGGCAATGAAGTGGAAGAAACAGTCAAGCAATCAATGTTTAAAACGACAAGAGAAAATGAAGGGATTTGATTCCTATTTTATAAAAAGAATAAGTGAAAAATGAGAACTCTTCCTATCTTCACGTGAATTGGTAGGATACATGTAAGGAACGGATATGGATTTTAAGGAATAAGTTAAGGTAGGAAATAAATAAATAATTTCAAGAAAAAATAGAAAAGAATTAAAGAAATGGTTTATTAAATTGAAACAAGGCTCAAATATTTACACACAATACCACTAGCTTTGGAAAAATTTCTACCACACTTTAAAACAAATAAAAATCAGTGAATAAAATAAAATAAACTGAAATAAAGTGAAAAAGAAAAAAAATAATTATATTTTAGGAAAATAGAAAGATAAATAAAGAAAACAGCTTAATTTATTGAAACTAGCTTAAGAAAATTACAAACATAATCCACTTAACTTTGGGAAATTACAACTCTTCTTAAAAATGGTTTAAAATAAATCTTTGAGAAACAAAGTAAAGTGATAATGAGAATAAAATAAGTTCTTAAGAAAAATATAAAAATAAATAAGCAATTTCTTAAATTAATTGAAGTTGGAATTAGAAATTGTAAACAAAATACAACTGACACTGGAAAATGTCAGTTACACTTTTAAAAATGTTTTAAAACCAAAATATATACAAAACAAGTTATTTTACCCCTAAAAACTTAAATTAGAACATTACATAATCAAATAAAATATATTTATATAATTTAAAGTAAACAATTTGGTTAAATATAGCAAATTACACACAATAGTTAAAAAGGCATAACTTTCACATTATAAATCAGATTTCAACGAGACGAAAAGCAGTATTCTTAAAATTTTATTTACTTGCAAAATAAAAGATAAAATTCATATTTTTAAATTTAAAAGTCAAAGTTTGACCATATTGACAAAATTCACATTTCCGGAAAATATTCTATTAATTCATGTGTGGAATTCTAATCCACACCAAAATTTATATTTTAAATAACAAAATTATCTAAATTATATAAATAAAACATTTATTAAAATTTTTGGGTTGAAACATAGATGGTTTGGATGGCAAGCAAAGTGAGAGTAAATGCTAAGAACAGAAAAGGTATAAGTTAAGGAGAAAGCAACGTATATATGTTTTATTCTTAAATGCAAATGAAAACGAGGAGTTTTGAAATAAGAAAGAAATCTTCTTGTACATGATTTGCAAATGAGAAATACACGGCTAGGAAAAGAGTATGTATGGCTAAAGTAAGAAATAAAGAGGCCATGTAGAAAAAGCAAGAAATCAAGCAATGATCTGATGGATTTAACTAATTTCTTTCCTTTGTATTAACAGTTGTTCTTAATTATATTAAATTTGTTAAATATGTACATTTATTATGATTGAATCCTCAAATAAATTCATTCTGATAAGTTTCATTCTTTTATATTAACCTATGAATATGCATTTCCACTTTAACATTCCTTCTTTATTTTATTACAAAGTTTATTTTTCTTCATAGTAAATTACCAAAATTTTATCAAAAGTTTCAATAAAAACAAAGTTATAATAACAAATAGACCATGGTTTAACTCGTTGTTTCGGTGATAACACAGTGTAATTATGAAATAGATCCTTAGTTGATTATCAAAATTTATCAAAGTGGTATTTTCATTTCTATTCAATAATAAGTCAAATCACATAAGTTAAAATGGCGCTCGGATTTCATTTGCTTACTCTCTCTAATTTTTTTATTTGAAAATTTTATCTATATTAACAATATTTACATATGCCTAACTCAGATAAACTGATGCCAGATATATTACTCATGCACTGCCTTTAAGGCTTATGTGAGGGGAATACAGAGCGTGGCGAGTGAACACATGAGTGTGAACACCTATTAACTGTAGGCGTTATTAAAAAGAATTTTTAAATATACACCTAGCTCAGATAAACTGAGGCCCGATATACCGTTGTAGTGAAAAAGGTACAGAGCATGGCGAGTGTACAGATAAGTGTGTACACCTGTCGACCATAGGTGTTAATAGAAAATATTTACATATATACAAATGTTTTGTTTTTTTATGTTTTTTTTTTTTTTTTTTTTTGGAAAGAGAGAGTTTTGCAAAATCACCTTAGCCCCACTTAACTTAGAAGACAAAAAAACATTATATCCTTTACTTTAAATCATCCATTTTTTAAAACAAAGATTTTCAATTAGGATATATGTCATAATTAACATATATGAATCTTCTTATATACCAGTTAAATCATAATTATTTGTAATCAAACATCATTTTTATTTTTGTTAAGATAAATAAATTTTCAAAAATTTCAATTCAATCAACCAAAACCATATATTTATCTTATAGTGTTTCTTTAAAAAAATAAATCAAAATGCTTTAAAAAAAATTCTTCTTTTGTTTTTGAAATATTTGATTTTTTTTGAGTTTTTGGAAGAAAAATGAAAAATTAATACTAAAAAAATCAAAAAGAAGACGAGTCTTCTCCCACACTTGATTTGAACTATGTCCCCACAGTCAACCCAAGTGGGAGGTGAATTATCCTTTTTTGAAAAACAACTGATGGATTTTTAAATTGACTGAATTTTTATTTCCATATAAAAAATAACCAAAATTTATTTGAACCAACTTTTCGTATATGAGTTCAATTTATAACCTTACAACATGAAACTTAATTAATTAATAAATTTCCTTTCAGTAAAAAATTTGTACAAACAGTAGTTTCTGATACAAAATGAATCAGACGACTTAGAAACATACAAATTCATGATAATTAGAATCAGATCTAAATCAAACACACAATATGAACAAACAAATAAATGTAGTGATGAATCTAAAATTTTAGCATAGATTACATACAAACAATAGATAAGAAGGACAAGACGCTATTATAAACACATTAACAAGAAGAGCATACAACTGATTCAAGGAATAATATAGAAATCTAAATCATATTTCAAATTTATACAAATGAAAGCGATTGTAACGAACTAGATTTTCGACCCTAGAAAATCGACAGTAATACGTCCATTGTATCACATGCCGAACATTCAAGTGTCGGGAATACCAATTTGTTAGGGTGAAAGAAGAAGGTAGAAGATAGAAGAAAACTAAACAACATAGAATCTCACAACGCAGCGAATAATATATAATATAACAATGATATTTACAAAATGGAAACATCTTTATTCATATAATATCAAAGTACACTAGGCTTATCCTAAATTTGGACAGTTATAGAAACCTCTCCTTACATTGACAAACAAACAGACTCTATAATACAGTGGAAGAAAAATATACGTGAACATGTCTTGACCATCCAGTTCCTCTTCAACTCCAATGCATCCAGCTAAACCTGGGAAAACATGCTCGGTTTAACCCGAGCATTACATGGAATAACGTCCGAGTCAGTCTGGTAAATAGTGTGAGTAAAACTCGATATAAAGTAACGGCCAAACTGATTTCTACATTTAAAAACCTTTCAAATAAAGGGAATTTCGCAAGACCACACCGCATATAAAAACAGATGGATTTTTACCTTATGATGACCAAACATTTTATATCAAAATCCAACGATATTATCATAGTGTCTAGGTTTAAAGTAAATAGATAAAATAGCTGAATTGCTTGCATCTCACTTTCAACATACTAGGCTTTACAATCGAAAATATAAGGCACGTATTGGAGAATGGATTCCAACTAATGACTAGGCTACTAGGGTACCTCCTACCACAATATACCTCTAGAAAAATGTACTGGGGTTGTACCTAACGACGTCTACTAACATAGAACCGGCCTACCCCTTGCTGGATAGTATCGAATATGTCATCACCTTGGTTGCTTTGCAACCTTTAACCGAGCGCTCCCACGTAAACGAATTCATTAATGATTGTGTATATATCTAGAAGGTTGATGACATACCCTAATGGGTGTGACCCATATAACCCTGCTGCATATCCCCTATTTTAGTTATTCCTGATTGATGAGGCTTGAGGCTATGTTTTACCTTTCTGAATAGCAGTCCCTCTTGGAATGCTAACACTGCCCTTCCGGCCGTAATACAGTGCCAACATTCATCCATACAAGTTGTCCAGGATAAGTATAAACCGAACGCACTACTTCTACTACATCCATTTTGAAATCACCCTCAAGATTAGTAGCATGCAAGTCTTGTACTTTAATGGCTCCAGCTTCGATCCCATACTTCAAGATATCTTCATTTCGAAAAGCTTGAGTTGGATCGAAGTGGTTTCCGGATAACATACCTGATCTCGGTCTCTTCGAAACAACTATCCATATTTTTCGGTAAACTCAACCCTGGTTCATTAGGAAATAAACAAACAAATGATAAGAGCGGAGTTCACCTTCTAACCATTTGTTAATGGATTTCCTTATCATTTGTCCTAGAAGAATGAGCGAGTTTATACATACACAATAGCACCTTCGATGGTAACTGTACCGTATAATTCTCATGTTTCTCTTAGATATTTCCAAAGTTACATTTGGGTCCAGCTTTGATAGTCGAAACTATCAAATAAACAAACATCCAATCATGGTTTAATTTCCATATATGATCCATGATGCCTTTATTGATTCTCTTTAATTAATAAAACCGCTTTATAAATCTGATCGCAAGATCTTTTCAAAACACTATTCCCAAAACCCTTACAATTCCTTTATACTTAGAAACAGTTATATATTTATCTCAACGGTATAAGTATATTACCAAAACATTTTACTTTTCATGCCTTGAAACAAAATCATGTACTTGTCTTATTGGTAAAATCACATTTACAAACTTTTCAAAGTTTTCTTCTTTCCAAATACCATACTAAATAACCAAACATTCTTTCAAATAAAACATTAAACTTATCCTTTATAAAAAATTCCCTTTTAAAAGTTCATCTCATATTTCAATTAACTTATAACTTCAAAATAAAGTTATAACTCGCTTTTATAAACCCTTAAGTTAATTTATAAACCTCTTTCCAAAACTACGAAATGATTTATAAACTTTTTCTCATTTTTTAAAAACTCTTTGTATAAACCTGTATATACTCCTTTATAAAATATCCTTTATAAATATCATTTACAAACATCATTTGTAAAACACCTTAATAACCCTTTTCGTTAAAAAACCACTTTCTATAAACAAGTTATCCTTTATAAATACCTTTATAAGAATTATATAACTTGAAAAGCCATTTATAAAACCTTAGCCTCAAATTGATTAAAGAATTAAAGTAAATTCAAACTATACTTTAAAATTTCCATATGAGGCTTTGCAGTCCCAATGATACTAATTTAAGTTACCGTTTAATTTCAATTCGATTTCCAAGTCACATAACAATTATTTACACAAGCTACCATATATGTAAATATAGTTCATATCCAATCAGGGAATAAAACGTCAATAACTATTTAGCATATACAAGTCCAAATAACATAACAACAGGATGGTGATTTATCCTGCTAAATAATGTCCAATAATTCAATCAATTTATGGTAGAATGGAGACTTATTCTGCTTAACACATGTCCACACAATCAAATCACTTATACTATAGTAGAATGGTTTTTTATTCTGCTAACGGATGTCATTTAATTCTTCTAATAATATGGATTACTTAAGGGTACAAACAAGAGATCCTTCGATATGGAATCAATTTACTTTAAAAAAGAAAATTGATTAAAACACATTCTATTTAGTTTAAAATCACCTTTGAAAAGTTAAAAGTATATTTAATTAGCTTAAACCCTAACTAAATCTTAACTAATCCAATTTAAATCAAGATTAAATCATAATTAAACTATAATTGGACTTAATGAACTTGATTATGTACTAATTAACTTCCTAATGCAACTTGGTTAAGGTTAAACCAAATTGTTTAAGAGTTAAACCTTAATTAATTAAATATTAATTAAATAATCAGTTAATTACTTAATAATTAATTAACCATTAATCTTAATCAAATAATTATTAATCACTTAATTACTTCTTAACCATATAAAACACTAATTAAAATTTATTAATTAATTAACAGTCATTAACTTAGCTTATGTGATGATTAACCTTTAATCACCTTCTTAATTACCAATTTAATATTATTTACCTTTTAATTAATAAATTAATTAATTATATTGCAAATTAATTACTTTTTAACATTACTAATTAAGTTTAAAAAACTTTGTAAACTAATTTCAAAATAAAACAATTTCAAATAGAAATTCAAACCTTCACCGAACTACATCCATAGCGACTGTCGCTATGAGTAGTTTGCTCTAACTCCCATTTAAGCAAAACCACTTTACTAAAACCATACTATTTTATGATTGAAACATACCTTAGTATATTTTCACACTTTAAAACCAATTACGCAAACTTTAACCACAATCTAAACTTTAAAATCTTGAAACGAGTTTGATTTCAAATCCGACCTCAAATCCGTCGCGACTACATACAAAGTTTCAACTTTGTTTTCAACCCATCATGACTGTAGTCAAGTTCATCATCAACCCATAATATTCACACAACACATTCATACAACAAATTGTATACATATACCAATATATATACAATTACTAACTTTGTAATTACACATCCATTCGAGTCTAATACTAACTCATACATTTGGACTTATCATTACATTCAAACATTCCAAGATCCAACATATATATAACATACATATAACTAAGGATCAACACAACATATAAAGGAAAGTTCTTTCCAAAAGATTAAGAATTTACTCACCGAAGGCTATCTAAACTTTTGCTGACTTGAGTACGACCTAGCACTTTCATTCCTAAGAAAAAGACAGTGTCTTGAATCCTAAATGTACTCGGTAGGCTAGGCCATGGATGATCAAGGAAGTGAGACATGTTTTAGTAATGTAGAGCGACTTCGGATAAACATCGATTTCTCAATAATAAACCCTAAAATTGTTCATTTTGCAACTGATTTTGGGCTATCTACTCGTGGAATTTTAAAAACCACTCAGAGTGAAAGCTAATTGAATTTATTTTCTCTATCATTTCAAAAAAAGAATCACTCATTTTCGGTTATTTTTTAAGAAGTTATGATCAAAAGAGAAAGGGCAGTTTTCGGACTAGAAATTCAAGGTAAAAAATTGCTTTGCAAATATTGGGTATTTTGACATAGCTATGGTAGAAAATTTAAAAATTGGTCAACTAGAATGTTGTAGCCATTAAAATTTCATGTTGTTTCAAAAAAGAAAACCTCCATTTGAGTTACAAATGAGGAAGAAAGGTTGGTGGAAAGAGGATGAAAAATTGGAGAAACATATGGCTATTTATAGGAGAATTTCCAGTGTCATCATTATATCTAGTCACATCACAAATCTTTTATAATATATATATATATAATTATGTTTAATCACATCACTCTTTTACATATATATATAATTATTATGTTTAGTCACATCACTTTCTTTTATATATATAATTAATATGTTTAGTAAAATCACTTTATATATATAATTTTAATTATTAATTAACTAAGATGTGACAAGAGATAATTGTGGTTAATGATTACAAATTTAAGATGTGACGATACTTAATATATAAATTTATATGAAATGTTTATTATTTTTAGAACTATGTCTTTTCACATCACTTACTAATCCAAATTAACATAAGATAACTTATTTCTAAGTGTATTATTATCTAGTTAATTAACTCATATATATGTACATATAGTGCACAAAGATGAACAATGTTCCCGATAACTTTCCGTATCGAAAGGTTAAAATTTTGGAAAAAGTTTTTCGATCAAATTTTCGTTTTTCTACGAACTATTTAATTTGGTAAACAAATTTTGAAAAATGATTTTACCATCATCATTAATTAATTAAAAAAAGTTTTGTTTCGTTTAAAACCTATATATTGAATATTCAAAATTAATTAAATATTCACTAATCAAAGCATTGAAATTCCGAGTCGATACAGTGGTACAAAAGTTGGATAATTCAAGAATATAAACATGGTGAATATGTATATAAATAAAATAGAAGGCTACCTTAAAAAGTATCCGAGATAAACGCCTTGAATGATGAAATGATTCCTTGATTCATTAAATCAATCTCTAGATCTTGCAACAATCGAGAGATAACCACACTTTTATTTTGTTTTTGTAACGGCCCGGTATTTCAAACCATTCGCAAGCGCATATGTCAGACTTGAATTGCTCAAAATATCAGATTGTTAATTTATATTTGGCTAACTCAGCATATACAGTAAATAAATCAATCACAGAATCACAGACACAGAATAATATAACAATAAGCAGTGGAATAGATAAATAGTAGTTCATGAAGCTACTGTATAAACATCAGTGTTTAAACAGAATACAACAGAAATCTCAAATATTGAGTGGTCTAAATACAAAAGTAACTGACAAGACTGAATCGAATAACTAGAAACAACTGAAAGCTGACTAGATATCAGATAGATCTTCAAGAAAAGATCGAAACCCTAAAGGCGAGTCTCAAATGCTGTGACACTCAGTCTGACCCAAACATAAAGAAAAGCACAAATCACTCGAGTCAGGATTAACATTCTTATATAGTAAATTTAACTCAAGTGAAAGGTCAACTGAAATACAACTAACTTAAAGGATGTTTGGGATTTCCATCCTCTAAGGATCCATGGAACTATCTACTATGTAGTATAATACGCTATTATACTATGTCTATAGTAAAGTAAACTATTAAAATAGCATTAAGGCGTTACCCATATCCTCCTTAAGCATTTTATACATTCTCGTAGTCTATACAATGTCATACGCTCCACCAAACCGGTGGTTTACACAGAGGACACCACATAGGTACGGTACAAAACAAACTCGTAGAAGGCACGATAAGGCATGCGACAAGGCACTCGAGGCATTGCCAGGGTAGACATACCATTTGCACTCCCAAACTGGTGATAACGCATAGCAACTACTACCGCACACCTCATGACACACTCTCAAATCAAAGATGCACCGAATCAAATCAAAAAAGCAATAGAATGGTATCGAAGAAATGTGTCTGATAGAGGGAATGACCCAACTTGGCCCAATATAGCTCCTGTTTTAGCCACATTAAGCTGACTCACGGGAGTCAGGGCTACGTAAATACCATATAGAATCGTCACCAACCATCATACTTCATTCTGGAATCTCCAACACGTACACGGTTGTTAAAGTAGTTTTCGGTATTGGCAGAGAGTATGACAATATCCGGTCCCGGTCTTTTTAATAACCAAACGCTTATTTCACACCATGGTCATTTCTTTTCAAATAGTTCATACTTCATATCAAAATATCATATTCATTTCAAAAACCATATCAATTTGATATCATTGTTCACTTCAAATAATATTCATTTCTAGAATCATAACACTTTCAAAATTATAACACTTTCGAAATTATAACACTTTCGAAATCATAACACTTTTGAAATCATAACACTTTGAAATCATAACACTTTTGAAATCATAACACTTTAGAAATCATAACCCTTTCGACTTAAACAGTTTAGATGTTGCAAATAGTATATATATTTAGCTATAAATTAACATAGTTTATATATTAAAACAATTTATATATTAAAAAAGTTTATATATATTAAAAATACTTTATATAATAAAGATTGTTTCTTCAAATTTCACAAATCGATTCAAATCACCTCAAATTCCAAAAATTCAATTTAATTCAATCCCAGTTCATCAATTTCAATTCAATTCAACTTCTCACTAAATCATTTAATTTATATCGATTTCAAATATAGATTTGAACTACAAATTAAACCATTTCAATTTCAATAGATTTCAAAGTTTAAATATTCAAACGTTTGCAATATAAGTTTCATTTATATTTCAACATTCAATTTTAATTTTATTCAAATTGAAAAATATTTACTTAATAATTTTAATAACAATTAAATAAAATCCCAATATATAAATTTTAATCAATATTAAATATTCAGTCTCCGTTTATTTAAGGTTATAAATCATACCTTTCAAATCTCAAATTCAATGAGTTTAAATAAGTTCTTATTTAAATTCAATTATTACCCAATTTAATTTCAAGTCAATTTTTCTTTCTTTTCCAACCTCTATTTTTTAATGTTATTAAAAAATATATTTTTAAAATATAATTTAAATAAGTACATAAACATATTATATACTACTTAAATTAAATTTTATTAAATTAAATCTTATTATTAAATTTATTTTATATTAAATTTATTTTTATATATTTTGAAATAGTAAAAATTATATATTGTCATACCAAAACATATGAATTTAAAAATCTAGAATTTAGACATATATAAAAATAGCATTTATACATATTATATTTTAAAATTCAATATTTATTAAAACCCATATATTTCCTTTTCAAAACTTTGGAAATAATTTTCAAAATATAGACCAACGGTGTCCGTATATAATTTTCTATCCTATGGTCAAGTGATACGGATATTTATCATTTCAATTCGCAATTTAAATATCTACGGTATATACCATTTCATCCCGCAATCTGAAAATTTAGACTATATGAAAATTGCTTGGGTTTATCATTTCAACCCATAACGGTTTTCTCCTATTCTACAAGATCGTTCGGGTATGTATCATTTCAACCCATAGGGAATTCCCTATTAACAGGAAACTTATAGAGTGAGAACAATTATGATAATAATATAACATATCAATAGTAGGCATATATCATCAGTAAAAAATTAATTATAATATAAATAACATATTATGGTATCAGCTGTCACAGGTGAATAATTACTGATAATGGCATATCATATATAGTAGTTAAATAATTAATAGTTCAAATTATACAGCATATTTCAATTTCCATTTCAAGTGAAATCAAATTTACTAAGTATAAGAATGTAATAGTGAGTGATTAATCACCTTTCAAGACTAGAGAAATACATAGATGAGATGCACGGATACACACAGCGATATGAACACGAGCAAATCCAAAGCTGCTGCGACGGATTTGGATATTGGCGAAACAAAAGCAAGGCATGATGAAACTGGATTTTGATGAAGATCAATTATATAAGTGGACTTGTATATGTAAACTATGTATATATATACATTAAAATCATATTTTAAATTTAAACACATATTAGCCTTTAACATAAACCCCTAAGTTATACTTTAAAATCGCTCATGTATATGCTTATATATATACACTAGATATGGAGTTATATACATATTATATTTAAAATCAATATCATAAAACCAATATAAACTTACATTATTGTAATACATATATATATAACCAACCGAATGTATGAAGAAATTACTTTGTTATAAAATCAGTACTTTATTGTAATCAATATATATACTCAACAGGTCATATATAAACTTATAGAAACTTATATTTACATCTCTTATAAACTTATATATATAAACTACAGAATACACACAATAGTTGCTATATTATAAAAGTACAGAGAAAATAAACGCATATATCATCTCATACATTCAAACTAGGCTACCAGATCATATATATGTACCTTTAACATATAATATCATATTCCAAACATATTGTATATACTACTGTAACAAATATACTGTTGTAATTGTATGTATGTATATATAATACCTTTAACATATATCTAGTAAACTTAAATAAACTTGTGTATACACACTAGGTTATACAACTAATATATATAAATAATAAGTTATTTGTTGTGCAAACGTATACATACAAACAAATCGTATATAAGCAACCTATAAAAACACACACACACACACACACGCACACATATATATAAACTAGCATAAGTATATAGTTTCTTTTATAATATAATATGTAGTAAACACTTAAATACAACAACATATAATAATATGCATATATATACCAACCAATCAATAGACAGGCCGAGCTAGGGTGGCTGATGCATGCGGTCAGGGAAGGAGGGGAAAGGTGCTGATTGGTGGAGTCGAGCTAGTGGTGGAGAGAGCAGAGAGGCTGAAAAGGAGGATGGGCAGTGGGTTATTTCGGTTGTGGTCATGCTTGCATGGAGGAAGGATGGGTGGTCGGATCTGAGGAGATAGGTGGCGGTCGACGAGGACATGGGCTGTAGGTCAAAGATAGCGGCGATTGCTATGGTGGAGGGGCGCGGCTTGCTGCTATTCAGCAATGGAAGAGGGAGGTGGTAGGTGAAGGGTTACGGAGCAGGGAGTTTGGAAACGAACAGTTTAAAAGAAGGATGAGGTGGCTTCAGCAGAAAAGGAAAGCACGAAGCCTCGAGCAAAATGTATGAGTGAGCAGGAAGAAAGATAAAGCAGCGAACAGTTTTTCACAGATCTGAAATATATAATTTATATTACTATTTTATTTATGAAACTGTAACATCCCGTTTATGAGCCAAATATTAATTTGGAAATTAATATAAATTTCCAGAAATAATTTTGAAATTAATATGAATTTTCCAAAACAAATAAGATGAGAAATGATTTATATAAATATAAATGAATAGGTTGTAATTTAAATTTGAAATTGAAATTCAAATATAAAAATCTTAAAAATATTTGGATCTAAAAATAATATGTGTGTGATTTTTTTTAGTATATAATTTATCTTTAAATCATTTTCTTTAAAGTTTCATATATATTTATAAATAAAGAAAATGTATTTATAAAATGGAAAATATAATTTAAAATAATATATAAATATTTTTCTCATGCAAAAATACAAATGTAACATTATAATGTGAAATTTGACAAGTGTTAAATTTTTAACACATGAATTTACAAGTGCAATGATTTTATCTATAAAATTAACAAGTGTTATTCTATTTTTATTTTTGAGATTATTAATAAAAGTAGAAACAATATTATATAAGCACTATATCTCCTTCTTTCTCATTTTTTTATCTTCACTTTCAAAAATCTGAGCAAATCAAAACTTAAACTAGAAAACAACCTCTTCAACATTTAAATTAAAACAAATAAAAAAAATCAAAGAAGAAGAATTACCTTAAATACCAAGCGTTTCTAGTAAATCAACATCAGATTCAAAACCTATATCAAGTTTTCATTTAAGTCGAGGGCAAAGATTCAACCTAAATCAAATCAAGTAAAGAGTAATTCAACCCAACAAGATCAAACTACCATCAGTTTCAAGTTAAAAGCAAGTTCAATCCCAGTTTTCAAACTCAGGAGCAAATTTTTTTTCCAGGCTTTCTATTTCAAAACTATAGGCGAATAAACCTTTGTGAAATCTGGATTTTAACCTGTTGTTTGTAATCATGCCTGAAGTAAAGTTGAAATTTGTTTTGCATGTGTACAAATATGTGTGTATATATATGTGAATATGACTGTGCATGTCTAAGAAAAGGCATTTGCCTCTGTTCCAGGTTTACAAGCTTCAACCCAGTTTAAAAAAATCAAATTCTCCTCCTCTGATTCTTGTTAGAATTTAGGATCTAAACAAAATATATTTTTGAAATCATGTTTTACCTTCTAAAAATAATTTCATGCATAATTAATCAAAGTATTTTTTGGAAAATCAATGAATACGAGAAAACTCAAAATGTGTTAGAATTTCAAACATCATGATTTCTGGTTTCAGGAATATCATCTGAAACGTTTTCAAAAATGAAGATTTTTAAAAGTGAAATCATAATTTTTAAGTGCGAATCCATGGAGAACTTGCGGCTTGAACGATTTTGGGTTTATTAGCTAATTCTGGTCATCTGATGGGTCTCGTGATCGAGGTTGGAGCTTGCTTGGTGGTCGGGGATCACTAGAAAAATGCTCGGTGAATTTATAATTCACCGAGGTGGTGGTACAACAAAGTTTTAGGGTTTAAGCCTAAGTTTTTGATAGAGTCGGAATTCGACCAACTACAGCGTCGACGTTGTATCGGACCGGACTTGCTTAAGTTAACATGATAAGGATTGCAAATTAGTCGTCATTTTGGGTTTCTGGGTGTTCGTGAGGCTCGTGAGGCTCGTGTGGATTGTCTCCGACGTGTTGAGTGTCGCAGCATCGACCGGAGGTGGATGGAGCGATGTGCAACGTGCACATGATTCCGGTTCGTGTCAGTAACCTGGATTGGGGAAGAAAGGTGGTTGTCTCAAAGTTGTCCTTGGGGAATTTGGTTACCGGCTCGAGTCTTGGATCGGGTGTTTGCGTATATGTATCGCGTTTTAAAAGCTTAAACAAAAATCAAAGTTTTAAAAAGGAAAATATGGTTGGCTCGGGGAAGACTCGAAGTAAATGGTGTTTGGCTCGAGGTGACACTCACGGAGGTCTCGGGTTTGATATAAAAACAGTTTTCAATTTTAAAATCAAATTCAAATTTTAAATATTTTAACCCATTCTTTTAAATAATTGTTTTGGTTTAAGTTGGGATTAATAAAGGTTTTAAGTAAGTTATTTTTAAAAGTAATTAAGTTAATTTATCCTGTGACATTATTTATAAATCAATTCTTAAGGTTAATTAAAACAAATTTAATAGTGTAATTAAAAGTTAATTAAGAAAAAAATTATTTTCAACTATCTCTTAAGTTAATCTATGGGTTAATGTTGATTAATTACAAGGTTTATTAATTAAAGATTTTAATGATTATAAGATAAATGATTTATAATTACTTAATAATTAAAGAATAATTAATTAAAGGTTAATTAATTATTAATAAAAGGTTAATTAACTTAATTAATTAATGGAGTTAATTAAAGAATAATTAATTTATTAATTGATGATTAAGGATTAGTCAAATAATAATAATTAAAGGTTAATTAAATAATAATTAAGTTTAGTTAATAAATAATCAAGATTAATCAATCAATAATTAAGGATTAATTAGTTTATAATTAAGGATAATTAATCATTAATTAAGGATAATTAATGAAAGTAACTGTGTGATTAATTAATTATAATCACACGATTAATTAATCTTGCTTTTAAATGATTGGATTATTATTGAATGCTTTGGATTGGTTGATATCTCTGATATGTGATGGTGATACTTTGTGATGTGAATTGTTGTGAATTAAACTATGATATCTGTGATATATTTTTGTGTGAATGTGAAAACTGTTGGCCTTTAAACGGCATTTAAATTTCGATGCGATAGGGAGTCAGATTCCAAATAGTTATCCGAAACCCACATCGAATCTTAATAGTGAATCTTTATGACTTGCGTATCCACATGTTTTTAAAATAAGCGCTCATTATACGGATTAGCCGAGAGAGGACTTTATGTCATAAAACCCATTCCGAATTAATGATACGTCGAATTGGAGTGCATTTGAAGACGGTGGTGAAGACCGGATGTTTCGAGAACGAAAGGATTACGTGTCGATTGTCTCTGCACTGAGTTGCTCCGGTATGGAGATCTCCATATGTGATGGGGAGTCTGGTTGGGATTGTCGATACCTAGATTGCAAGGCCTTCTTCCTTTATTGGACAAAGTGCCTTCGGTCCCATTCAGACCCAAGATGGACTTGTATGGTTTTATGTCTGACATTACACTTTGAGATATAAAGCTGATTTCTATCAAATACATTTCTGTTTGGTGGCAGAGAATTTATTCTCTTAGCTTAACACTCTTCTCTAAGATGTACAAGCTTAGAGGTTATGTAGTTGATGGTTATTAGTGATATATTCCCAATTTGGTAGTGTGGCATGCTGAGTGCTGATAATTTGTTGATCAAAGCATGGCTTTTGTAAAAAGCATAGCTTTGTGGGACGAGACTTCATTGAACTTCACACCCTTTAGGGTATGCAGCAAGGTTATGAGGGTCGCACCCTTTTGGGTATGTGCATTTCATTTTGGATAATAAGTGGTATTATGGTATGAGTCCGACGTTTGAATCTCCGGCGTTCGAATACAAGTGTAGTATTTGATGTCGATTTTTGAACGTTGGATTTCGAGCCGTGACAAGTGGTATCAGAGCTAAAGGTTGAGCAAGAACTTTAGATATGGAGTATAACACATTAGATGACTCATTAGAGATAGGGTCAGAAATAACCTAGAATGAGTATATCCCTAAGATATCTCATCCGTATGCCTAATCAAGTTTTCTTACTACTTACAGATAGTGAGAACGAGCTCTAGAAGAGGACGAGGTAGGGGATGGGGAAATACCACTACAACTGGTCAAGGCCCTGAAACAACTGGAGCAGCTATTCTCACTCAACCTCAAACGAATCTGGCTGATTTATATCGAAGTTTTTCCAGACTTAGTGGAAATCCATTCATAGGCGAGGAGTTTATTATCGAAGCACAAGCCTAGATTCAATTGTGTGAAAGAATTTTCAGAGGATTAAAGTTGGAGGACGATCAGCTGAGATTGATAGTTTCTTGGCAACTCCAGGAAGATGCTCTAGCCTGGTGGGAGACCCTTACATTGAATGAGCTGGAGGATGAATTCACATGGGATCGATTTAAAGAGGTGTTTGATCAGCGTTATATGTCATCTGCTGATATCTCCAGAATGTACCAAGAGTTTACAGACTTGAAGCAAGGAAGTTTGTCGTTTGAAGAGTACTTGAACAAGTTTAACGAGTTATGTCAATTTGGTCTGGAGTTGGTGAACACCCCCATGAAGAAGAATGAAAGATTTATTCGACGGATGAATAAGAAGTTCCATGAAAGAATGATAGCCCACGTGAAGGAATCTTTTTTTGACTTGATCGATATGGGTTATAGATATGCTACCCTGGATAAGCAGGAAGTTTCAGAGGAAAAGAAAGGAAGTGCAAGCAATCCGAATTCAAAGAAAAGGTAGTTCGGAGGGAAGAAACCGTGGCAAGGCAAGGAGAATAAGAATAATCAGGAGAACTAGGCGGAGGATATTACTTGTTTCAATTTTTTTAGAGAAAGGCCATTATTCGAATAGTTGCAAGAAGCCAAAGAAAAAAAGGAAAGAAAGATCAACCTATGAAGACAAGTCATGGAGTCAGGCAATGCTATTATTGTCATAAGCCAGGACACGAAGTTAAAGATTGCCCAGCAATGAAGCAAGCTCAAGTAGCGAAGGTGTATGCGATCAAAGATAAACCTTCAACTTGTGGAGCAGATAAAGGAAAATGAGTTTTAGATGGTAACCTTCTTATTTATGATAGAGTTGTTAGAGTTTTGTTCGATACTGGAGCCAAACATAGCTTTATCTCCCAACAAACCGTAAACGAATTAAAACTTGAACCTGAATTTGTCGACGAGCCCATTTGCGTGAAGAATCAGGTTGGTGGCCTTGCGAATCTTTGTCTACAATGTAGAGAGGTTCCTATCTCGTATGTTGCGGCATTGATATCATATAACAATGTCATGAGATTCTCAACATTTGAAATCACCCTCAGCATAGTAATAAATTATGCATTTATTTGTACTTCTTACATTACAGTAGCCTTTGGTTGAATCGGCCACTACTTATTGTTTGGAACAATTCCTACTTAAAGTTCTTAACTTAAGTTTTAAAATGAATTTAGGATTTCTATACTATACTCAATATAACTAATGAAGTTTGAGTCTGCGCACTCCGTCATACGGAGTTTGCTATTTCTATAAACAATTCTTCGGTGTTTCATAAATATCTGAAAGCATTCAAAATATATAGTAATCTTAATTCAGATTTAACACTTTTATGTAACAAATGCATAAGCAAAGTGTAATATTGTGGACAATGTGACATATACGATAATTCCTATTGCCAATGCACAAGGAATCTAACCTGCTTGCTCAATATTAAAAATATAATATGGTGCATATTTATATCGTTTTAGGACATTCCCAACATCCTTTTATACAGATTATAAAAGATGTCTTCTTCAAATTCAATGTCAGCTATTAAACAACCAAACTAAAATGATTTTAACATAAATATATCGTTAACAATCATAATTTTTTTGTTTACATGTAGTTTTAGAAATATATTCTAGTGCACGTTAATATTATTTCTTATAGACACACGCTTTCTCTATAATTTGATTAAAATTCAAATTATTTGATTTATTTTTCAAAATACTTACTTAACACTTATGCTTATCAAATAACACTTTCTGTTATTTCTTGGATCATATCCAATACTCATAAACTCAGTTATCGCTCCCATTGATTTCAAAATATTTTGATTATTATTTGCAAATTGTCTATTCTAAATCATTGCTTAGAAATTTTGTTTTAACACACACACACACACACACGTGTATCAAAACTCAAAGTTATACCAAGTGATAATTTAGTGAGTATAATCTGAATTAACTAAAACATGTTGAATGCCGAATCTGTTATGTTAGTTTCAACAATTGAAATTTGCGATGTTATTCTTATCAACGTGGCTTATATTCTAACCACATTGATTGTTTAATGGTGCACATCGTGCCACAAAGTAAAGTAAATAACCTTAATGGTTTACTTAAGACCGAGGAAGTTCTTTTCTCGACATTAATTAAATTCATAGTTTCTCCTTAATGTGTGAGATTTATCATTAAACATTCTAATATGTTGTGTCAATTTAGTTTGGTTAATTTCTTTCAATCCTTCTGTTTGAACCAAAAATGTCAAAAAAACCCAAGAGATCCTTAGAGAATAAAAGGTAAAGAAAAATAAATGACAAAGAGCAAGAAAAGAACACACGACGCTTTATAGTGGTCTAGCTAATCTTGAACTATGTCCACTTAATGATTTTATTACATTGATTACTAATTTGCAAGTACAAGTTCTTACATATCGGTATAAATCTATGGATGATTACAAGAGATTAGAGTAAGCGAGCAAGAGAACCAAAAAGATCTTTAAAATGAGCTAAGCCTTCCTATTTATCATTATAGAAAGCCTAAAATCTTGCACCTATGATCTCTGCATAGTTTTCCATACCATAGACCACTTCTCTATGAAATTAGATAGACACCTCATCAATACTCATGGATCGGTACCAGGCTTCCACTGAGAAAAATATTCTCAGACTACTTGGATCGATCATCTAAGCGTAATCCAGCTTTTTGACTAGGAAATATATGAATAGATTGGAAGAGTCAAACTTAAAAGCTATCAAGGCAGGAAGCCTGGAGAGATAGCCCAAGCGTCTAAAAACCAAGTACAATCAAAATGGTAGGAAGAGCATATAAACCATCCCAAGAATCCATAGTTCAAAATCCAAAAAGTGTTAAATCGGTACCGATCCAACCACTTGGATCGATACCGTTCCACAACACTTCACCCATTTTGCCTCAAACTTCCCATGCTAACAAGCCATGATGCAAGTAATCCTTTTCCAGTTTCAAAATATCGATCCAAGATGAATGCAAAGCCACTCAATAAATAAGGAACCAAATCCACCAAAGTGGTCGATCGTACCGATCCACGCCCAACTTCCTCCTACTTGCAAGTAATGATGCCAGACGCATATTTCAAGTGTTATTTCATTGATTCCATGCAAGTCTTTATAGATCTCTACAAGCACTTGAAGTCGGCAACTCCATTCTTCCATCGATCCATCATTTAGACTTAGAAACAAGCTAATAATGATGCAAACAAGTTTAGAATCATAAATTTAACCATGAATTGAGCCAAGACAAGAAGTTCAAAGTCATCCTTATAATGAACATATGGATAAATACAGAACCAAGCCCATGGATCGGTACCGATCCATGGGTATTGATGAGGTGTCTACCTAATTTTCTGGAGAAGTGGTCTATGGCATGGAAAACTATGTGGAGATTACGGAGGCAAGATTTCAGGCTTTCTATAGCTATAAATGGGAGGGCAGAGTTCATTTTAAGGATCTTTTAGCTCTCTTATCCTAATCTCTTATAATCATCCATGGATTTGTACCGATCCGCAAGAACTTATACTTGAAGTTAGCAATCAAAGCAATAAAATTACTAAGTGGACGTAGGCCAAGATTAGCCAAACTACTATAAAATGATATGTGTTCTTTTCTTGCTCGTTTTCATTTACTCTTCTTTGCTTTTTATTCTCTACACAACCTCTTGGGTGTTTGTGCCATTTTTAGTTCAAACATTTTGGTGTTTTTACTAAGAAAGATATTCTTAGACTACTTGGATCCCGCATCTATTATCGGATTTCGTAGATCCGAGAGATAGATCCAATCTTCCAACCTTACTACTCTACTATTTAGATTTTCAACAATTTACAAGAAGCTACTTACCACGGCCCCAAGGATTGACCGTTCTACAAACAGCAGAGCTGCAAATAACGTTGAGAACCAAAATACTCAGCATGTGGATGAAGTAGCCTAGCCAAATCAGCCAGAGATCCAAAATCCAACTGATGTCATGACCAGGATGGAGATGGATCTTATGATGAAACAAATGGAGGATAGGTTTTAGTAGAATCAAAATTAGATGAACAAGCAGATGCAAGAGAGCTTGAGACTACTGAATTAGCTAACTTAGAATCGCCATAGGAGCAGCAGGAGGGACCTAACATCTTCTGATTCAGAGTCTGATAGTTCCTCATCTTTCAAGCAGAGACAAAGGAATAGGAAGCAAAAAAGGCTCAAAACATTGTCGGGACTTCATATCGGGAACCGAAGCAAACCCATGGGATAGGTTTGTGGATCGGTAGTGTCCCAACAATACGATTTAACACGATCCAAAAAAAGTTGGATCCGGATTTTGCCCTCTGATTGGTGGCGTAAACTTAACCTCTGATCGAGCGTAAACGATCAGAATCTAGAATATCAAACAACTGTTAATGATAGTGCAAAGAATCAAAAACGTAGGACTGCTAGACGAAAGGATCTCCTAGAGTCTGGAGAATCCAGATATCGAGGGTCTGCTCGAAAGCGTTCACTAGCCTGACCACTCAAAACAGATTTCAATTACCGCCATTCAGCCAAACCTATAGAATCAGAGTACTTGGCCGAGATGGCCAGAATGTTTGTGAATGAAAAATAGTTTAGAAGTAATTATAAGTAGGATACTTCTCCAAATCGGAACCTGTTTACTGAAAACATTCTATATGCGAAGTATCCATGGAGGTTTATAATTCCGATGATGTCATTGTATGGTAGAAAAATGGATCTATGGCAGCACTTTATGAAATATGGGTGGCATATGGACTCCGCTAGAGCATATAATGATATGAGATGTTGTTGCTTTCCAATCTTCTTGGACGAAGTAGTGATGATGTAGTTCATCAGGTTCCCGTTGAGACCCATATTGTCTTTTGCTGAGTTGACGCAAAGGTTTCTAGAGCAATTTCATCTACACACTTCAAGGACAAAGGATATAATGTCGTTATCAAACATCTTCCAAGATGCGGGAGAGTCATTAAAGGATTTCTTGAATATGTTCTATACAGTGTGAAGGAAGTTACGAATGCTAATAATGACATAGTATTGATGGCACTGATCAGAGGGATTCATCCCAAAACCAACTTCAGGAGATGGTTGGAAATGAAACCCTTGTCGATGATGGATATTTTTATAGGAAGGCTAATCATTTATTGCGCTTGGAAGAGGCACGTACACATTCTTAAAGAGATGATGTTAGGCCTTCAGCTGAAGTGATATGGAGTAATATTGCCTTACAACAGTTTGGAGGAAGTTCTAGAAATGTGGATGTAAATGTCGTTAACAAGAATGATGGTTAGAAACGAAGTGATAATGGGTCCAAGAAGTGAAAGTCGGATAATAGGAATCAACCCAAGATTCCTAGGTATGATAGGTATACTGATTGAATAACTCAATAAAGAATATCAACCTGGCTACTCAAGGTACGAAGATGTACAGGAAGCTGGCTCCGACAGAGTCGACTAAGAAGGAGAAAAAATCTAGCAAGTTTTGTAGGTTCCATGGGACACGCAGTCCTAACACCAATGAATGCAGACATTTGTATGATATGATTGTAGAGTTGATCCGCAAAAGGAAGTTATAGCAGTTCGTGAAAGCCCTACAGGATGGTATGCAAGGGAATTCCACCCCCCTTGGGTCAACATCCCAACAGGGGCAAGTCGGGTCAAGTGGTGAGGACCCTAGGCGGCTTGAAAAATGTTTGGTGATCTATATAATCATTTGTGGGCCACATCCAACCGATAAGAATTTGAACGAGATGGATAAGTATGTTGATGCATTGAAACATACCAAGAATGAGAGCTGCTTTGCTATGGAAGATGCAGCTTCGGCAAAATAATTCGAAACTATGACAGATGACATTGTTTTTCGAAACAGAGATGATGATGCGGTAGAAGCCCCAATGATTGACCGGTTCGTGATAATGTCCATGATTGGCCCTACGGTTGTATGAAGAGTGTTGGTTGACTATGGGATTTCGGTCAAATTTTTACATAAGAAAACCTATGCCCAGATGCTTCTAGAGGGTAAGGATTTGAAACCGTGTAAATCTCGAATCTAAGGATTTAATAGAATGGCTATGGAGCTAGTCGGATATGCGGAATTACCGATGGTGCTTGGAGGGAGATCGCAAGCAAGTGTGGGTCTTTCCTTTTGTGATGTTGGATATTTACTTTACTTACAATGCATTTTTTGGCCTACCGGCCATGGCTAAATTCAGAGCGGTTATAGCTCCTCGGTGTTTGACAATAAAATTTCCTATAGAGAACGGTATGGGTAAAGTACAAGGAGATTAGTGGCTTGGCCGCGAGTGTTATGTCGTTGAGCTAAAGGAGGCAAGGCAAAAAGAAAAAGGAAAGGGCATACATGGGGTTCCCGGCATCAAGGTTTTGGATGCATAGTAACCATTAACCGAGCCCTGGCTCGGTCAGCATTGCCGATTCCGTAAGGATATAGAGTCATAAAAAGAGTCGTTGGATGGAAGGGTAGCTCCAGCCGAGTTGACGATCAACATTTCGATCAACCAAGATGATCCTACACAAATCCTAAAGGTCGGATCATGGCTCGATGCAAAGGTTGATGAAGGAGTTGGTTGGATTCCTCCTTTCAAACCTGGATGTGTTCGCCTGGACACACTCTGACATGTGTGGGATCTCGTCGGAGATAGCGAGCCATGCATTAAATATAAATCCTAAATGCATTCCTTTGAAACAGAAACACCGCAGCTTGGTTCCGGAGAGATTCACCGCACTCAAAGAAGAGGTGGATAAGGGGCGCCTAAAAGACACCTTCCCACTACCAAGGATTTATCAGTTGGTGGATTTAACAACAGAACATGAACCGCTTTCATTCATGGATTCATGCTTTGGGTACAATTAAATTCCATTGCATGTCCCGGATTAGGAACATACTAGCTTTATAACCGATCTAGGACTATATTGCCATCTAATCATGTAATTTGGACTAAATAATGTTGGAGAGACCTACCAAAGGCTGGTAAATAAGATGTTCAAAGATCAGATCGAGCATTCAATGGACGTCTATGTGGATGACATGCTCGTGAAGTCATGACATTCGAGAAACCAAATTGACGATTTGGCAAAGATGTTTGGTGTTCTCTGAAAATAGGGATGAAGCTCAACCTTTTGAAATGCTTGTTTGGTGTTGCGTGGAGGAAATTCTTAGGCTACAATGTGGACTCTCATTAGATTAAAGCCAATCCAGAAAAGATCGAGGCATTGAGAAACTTCGAGGCCTTGAAAACGATTAAGGAGTTTTAGTGTCTGAATGGGAAGGTTGCTGCCTTGAGTCGATTTATCTCCAACGCAACAGACAAATGAATCAATTTCTTTGACATAATTAAGAAGGGAACAAGGAATTTTGCTTGCACACAGTAGTGTAAATATGCATTTCAGGCTCTAGTGTATCGCTTGTAGTGACCCCTGTTCTTTCAAAGCAGGTGGATAATGATGACTTATTTATATATCTGGCAGTGTCAGTGCATGCCTTGAGCAGCGCACTCGTGACTGAGAAATCCCACATCCAACAACCGGTTTACTGCACCGGTAAGCAATTTACAGGGGTAGAAGGAAATTACCCAAGTCTGGAAAATCTTGTATATTGTTTGTTGATTGCTTCAAGGAAGCTCTGCCCCTACTTTCAGGCTTATCCGATCAAAGTTCTCACCAACCAGCCTTTTTGACAAGCCTAGCAACAACTTGAGACTTTTGGAAGGCTGTCGAAATAGAACATTGAATTGAGCCGATACGATATAACTTATCACCCTCAAATAGCTATCTAGGGTCAAGCTTTGGCGGACTTCATAGTTGAATACACTGCATGAGACGATATAACAAAGAGCAATGGTGAGAAGAATGCTAGGTGGAAGATGTACATAGATGATGCATCAGATGAATGTTGTTTCGGTGCTAGAGTTGTATTTGTCACTCTCGAGGAACGTTCAATCTGTTATGCCTTAAGATTTGATTTTCCTGTAATAAACAAAGAAGTATAGTACGAAGCATTGATTGCAGGACCTAGAATTTCAAAGTAACTGGGAGTTAAAACTTTACATATTTTCTATGATTCCCAGCTGGTGGTGTATCAAGTAAGGAAAGATTTTTAGGCAATGGGAGTAGGGCTAGCTCCTTTTCTAAACCATGCCCTTAAGCTACTTAGGATATTGAATATTAAACAATAATGCATATTTCCAGAAAGGAAAATACGAAGGCTGACTCGCTGGCTAAGTTGGCTAATTTCAAAGACGCGCGGCTCATGGGATTGATACAGTGGTTGGATTATCGGCTTCGGGCATCGACCATACGGACATCGATTGGATCTTGGAGGCCGAGCATGAGAAGGAGTCATGGATGACTCCAATAAAGGACTATTTGCAAAGGGGAATCCTTCCGGTTAGATGGAATGTGCGACAAAAGCTAATTTGCCAAGCTTCGAGATATATCTTTTAGCAAGGAGAACTTTACAGGAAAATATTCGTAGTCTCAATGTTACAGTGTTTCACCAACGACGAGGCCAAGCAAGTCCTGAGAGAAGTTCATGAAGGGGCTTGTGGCAGCCACACTAGGGAGAAAACCTTAGTGAAGAAAATTCTTCGCTATAGGTATTTCTAGCCGATCGTCAACCAAGACGCAGTTGATTACACCAAAAAGTGTGACAAGTGCCCTAAGATTCCAGAAGCCCCACCATCAGAAATTACCCAAATGATCAGTCCATGGTTGTTTATTGTTTGGGGGATCAATATTTTCGGTGGTTTTCGATATCTAAGGGTGGCGCGAAGTACGCTATCGTAGCCGTTGTTTACTTCATAAAATGGGCCGAAGCAGAGCCATTAACCACGATTACAATAAAGAAAATAATCAGCTTTGTGGTTTAGAATATCACTTGTCATTTTGGAGTTCCACAAGCAATTGTTACCGATAACGAGACCCAATTTGACAACATCGAATTTAAAGATTTCTGCCGCCAACATTGCATAGAGAAAAGATTTGATGCGGTAGCACACCTCCAGGCTAATAGATAGGTTGAAGATGCAAACAAGATTATCAAGTCCATTCTTAAAAGGAAATTGGAAAAGGCTAAGGGAAAGTAGGGCGATGAAATTCCATTGGAACTTTGGGATTATCGAATGACCCACAAGTCAGCAAACGGCCACTCACAATTTGCCTTAGCCTACGAATCAAAGGCTATGATTCCGGTTGAACTAGAAGTAACTTCTCATAGAGCGACTCACTACAATCCATGGATAAATGAGCAACTCCTGTTGTTGTCTCTTGATATGATCGATGAGAAGTGTGATGTAGTTGACTTGAGAGCAGCTGTACCCCAAAGCCGAGTAACCTGATATTAAAACACCAAGGTCGAATCAAACCTTTGAATTTGGTGGCCTAGTTCTCAAACGAATCTTCCCATGCCTCTTGAACTTGGGCTTGAGTTGGGAAGGTCCGTATGCAGTTTAACAAAAGCTTAAAGATGATACTTTCAAGCTAGAAATTGTTGGCGGGATCTCACTTTCGAGGGCGTGGGATAATGAACACTTATGACGCTATTTCACTTGAAAATAAATTTGTGCATAGTTGATTAAAGTCATGTAATAATGCCGAAACTATCATTTCCCATCTTTATAAAAGTGAAATCGCTTACCAAATCTGTGACTTTGTCTTTACATAGCTTAAGAGTTGTGAAATTTGACCGACTCGAATGAATCTACATGTGTATAATGCAAGTGAGCAGGTACTCTGAGTTAGATGCCAACAAAATTTCTATGGTCCATGACCAGACCCTTGGAGTTCGACCACTCTTGGCGTCAAGAGATGAATGCCATCCAACTCTTGCCCAAGACATGGGGGACAGAGTAAGTGACTTGAAAGTTCATCTACTAACTCTTGCCCTGGACGTGGGGGCAGGAGTATAAACAAAAAGGGACGTGACTTGACCATCCATTTGCGAATTCTTTCCATGGATGTGGGGGTGGGATTATAAACCAAAAATGGACGTGCCTTGACCATCCATCCACTAGTTCTTATCCATGATCTAGAGGCAGGAGTATAACCAAAATGGACATGACTTGACCATCCATCCGTTAGCTTTGGCCCAAAGTTTGGCAAAGCGCCAATGTCTTGCCCAAAGGATGGCGAGGCTGGGGATCATTGCCTGAAATTAGGCAAAATCTCATCTGAACCTCGATTGACACCTAGAGATAGGCGCGATCGCATTTAAAGTTCCTCGAAAAGGAATGCTTAAATCACCTTTCTAGGTGATCAAAATTTGATCGGATTCTAAAATCCTATGTAATTACATATAATTTCCCAAGGAATGGCACTTCAATGAACACTTTACGTTTACAAGGATGACGAAAGGCCGACAAATCACAGAATGGGCTAATGACTTATCCAATAATAGTCATGAAAAGAAATGGGTCGCAAGTACATTGAGTGAAAAGCGCGTTTCTCAATGTTTAGACAAGTTCATACAAAGATTGAACGAAACAAAAGTCTTTGTTGTTCACATTCAAAATAGAACTTGGAAAGAAAAGTACAAGTTTTATTTACATCTCAACTAAAAACAAAAGCAAGGGTCGAACCCGCACAAAGCTGGTCCAATACTTAAACTTCTAGGCAAAAAATTTGGAGGCTATTCTTAGGTCGTGGATTGGTACCAATCCAAGAATTTGGATCGGATCAAGTCTTGGCATTTTTCAAAAAAAATGATGATGATAATGATGATCTATGTAAGAATTCAAATCTATGAACATATTACAATGGAACTCCTCAAGAACGTGCATGTATATGCGTATGCGTGTACATATTCAACATCCAATGAGTGGAGTCAAAGGAAATCAAATTCAAACCTAGAAAATCCAAAAAGGAAACCAGTTCAAGATTATTAAGCTCAGAATGATAGATCATGAGAGCGCATACAAATTTTATAATGTCAGGCACTGGTAAAGCATTGAAATGAATAACTAGAGACACGGCTCTTCATAAAAATGATTCAGAAAAGGAGAATGACCATTCGAAGCACAGGGGTGGAGTCCTTACGAAAATCTCAACTTGTCTCAGTTCGAAGCACATCATATTAGAAACAAGACGTATTTTGGGGAATAAGTGTTATACAACCTTTTGACCGAGCAATATTTGGATAGACTGGAAGAATTGAACTTAAAAGCTATCGAGGCAGGAAGCCTGGAGAGATCGCCTAAGAGTCCAAAAACCAAGTACAATCAAAATGGTAGGAAAAGAGCACAAACCATCCCAAGAATCTATAGTTCAAAATCCAGCAAGTGTTGGATCGGTACCGATCCATTACACCTCACTCGTTTTTCTTCAAACTTCCCATGCTCACAAGCCATGATTCCAATAATCATTTTCCAGTTTTAAAATATCAATCACAAGATGAATGGAAAATCACTTCAAGAAATAAGGAACCAAATCCACCAAAGTGGTGGATCGGTACCGATCCAACCACTTGGATTAGTATTGATCCATGAAACTTCCTCCATATTGGCCCAACTTGCTTCTACTTGCAAGTAATGATGCTAGGAGCCTATTTCAAGTGTTATTCCATTGATACCATGCAAGTCTTTATTGATCTTTACAAGCACTCGAAGTCAGCAGTCCATTCTTCTACCAATCCATCATTTGAACTTAGAAACAAGCTAATAATGATGCAAACAAGTCTAGAATCATGAAGCTAACCATGAATCGAGCTAGGACAAGAAGTTTAAAGTCATCCATATGTAGAACATATAGATAAGTACCGATACAAGCCCATGGATCGATATCGGTCCGTGAGTATTGATGAGGTATCTACCTAATTTCCTGAAAAAGTGGTCTATGGCATGGAAAACTATATGGAGATCATAGGGGAAAGATTTTAGGCTTCCTATAGCTACAAATAGGAGGGCATGGCTCATTTTTTATGATCTTTTTGGCTCTCTTACTCTCTCTAACCTCTTATAATCATCCACGGATTTATACCGATCCGTAAGAACTTATACTTGCAAGTCAGCAATAAAATCACTAAGTATGCATAGGCCAAGATTAGCGGGACCACTATAAAATGATGTGTATTCTTTTCGTTCTCTTTTTCATTCATTTTTCTTCACTTTTTATTCTCTACATGATCTCTTGGGTGTTTGTGCCATTTTTGGTCCAAAGCCTTCGTTACTAGTTTTATCTTTGGATCGTATCCAAATCCATTTTACTACCAATAACTTTAAAAAGAAATTTCTTCGTTGTTGGCATTTCTTGAAGCAACGATAATTTTTCAGTGCAATGGAATAGTTATTTGTAAATATTTTATAAACTGCCTACATATATGTATGAAACTATTTTTTTTACGATACTTATATTCATAACATAAATTGATCAAGCAGTATTGATCAGTCTCATACTCCTTTGGGGTGGTCCACATAGGATCCCATACAAGCAAGTGTTATGTGAAACCTCTCGATTCACACAACCTATCAACTCCTTGACCTGAGATACGTAAGGGTTACTTATAAACGTTCATCTTCTATAATCTCGTAAACTATTCGTTATATGAAATTAAAATTTAACTTTATGTACTTACTCGTAACTTGTAGAAAGTAGTTAACTCAACTTCCCTCATTATAAGTCGCACTTTGTCCAACAAAGTTAAATTGCTCCTTATCGATACATCATTATTTATCACAGGGAGAAGTGACATTTGAGATTGAATCTTATTTACTTTTAGGTACTTTTGTCTATTCGATTAAATTGAATCTTCTTATTTCTTTTATACATTATGTTTTCAACTTTAGTTTTATATTCAATGAACTTAATACAGATTGAGTACACATGTATCAAATACATATGTTTAATTTTATGATAATTAATTTGTGAATTAGATGACGTATGTGAAACCTTGTTGGCATCATTTGACTTTCGACTACATACATCTATGTACCAATTTGAAGAGTTCACCAACTCTTATGTTGCTCCCACTAAACAAGTGTTTGTCGTTAGTTTATACTTCTATATTATGTAGCTTTTGGAACAAATACATTACTCTAATATTCTTATTTCATAGTGAATATTCAAAACATTCACAATAAAATAAAACTATATTCGCTTTCAGTCGATATTGAAATCAATTATTATTTTATATATAATATTTTGTACATTTATGAAAACAGCTTTTTTTAGCTTAATGCATCCATTAATAAGTATTAGATGGCATGCTCCTACTATTTCCGTTATTACTATAATAGCATGTGAAATACGAAGCTCCATTCAACTATTTACTATGAGCTATTTATTTATTTTAATGTAACTAGTTTTCGGTCAAGAATTTTCAATCAAATATCTTGAACTTGTAGAAATGACTTTTAAAGAAACTAATTTTATATATTGTAAAAAAATTTGGAATAAAATAACATTTCTCGTTCCATGCTAAGTATCTTTTAGTATTTCATACAATTCTCATTTTCGATGTTCCATATGAAAGAGAGGTGATCATTCACTCTTTTATCCCAACTGTACCTAAATTGCATTCACTCTTGAACATTTACTTCCCTTTCCAAAATGGTCAAACCACTCAAAGGAAATCCTATTGCAATCAATTGAATTGCTTGTTTCAAATAAACTAATTTCAATGAAGTTTTGTACATTACGAACTATGATTACTCACCATATAACATTTATATGTGATTGAATTTCGATCAAATACCCATATTCTTGTATTTCTTAAGAGATCAAACTCATAACAGACAATGCACAATCTCGAACAATAAATTCTTAAGCGATTGAGGCATGGTTGTTTTAATGGTTTTGTAAATCGTATTTGCATGGGTTTTGAAGTGAAAACATGCTAAAGGACTTAAAGGTGAGAACATTTTATATTTCTTGTCAATCTTAATCGGTTCAATTGTATATTTCAACTGATAAACAATTTATCAATCATATTAGTTGCACAAATTTATCAATGTAAGTTATTTTAACTTATCAAATGTTCTTATAATATTGAAAAAGTTAAATGTTACCATTTCGTTTTCTAATAAGGCTCCCACTTGATTTTTATGTTTCTCAAATTCCTATGAAAAACATAAGAATATTTTGATTTCTCTAGTGGGTGTTAGGACTTGCTTACCTTAGGATTATGACCTCGTGGAAAGCTGAACAAATCATAGGCCCATAAGTAATGGATAACACCTTATCAATTGTATCATATATAACACTTAACCTATGATCTTGCCATAATTTCATCTTGACCATGAGGAAAGCTCAACTAACCAAGAGACACTATTCACTCGTACCCACCATTTCGCGATGGTCAAAGTATAATGCATATACCTCGAGGAAAGCTCAACGGGTATGTGTGGTTACCTTACCTCATTTATTTTATATACTAATAATTCTACACATAACATCCCTAGATTGAGGAAAGTTCAACTACAAAGAGTGTGCAAGTAATCTATTACTGTATAAATGTCAGAGGAAGGCTTTTATATTAAAATTCATAATCTTTAATATATTCATTTAAGTGATATCGCAATATGGAATAATGTATATCTTTTGAAGTACCATTGCGATTCAAGTGTCAAATACATCTGAAATCTTAGTAAACCGACTATATGAAAGTACTTATTCCTTAAATCTCATTCGGATTTCTTTTTGGTTCCACTTGATTTTATACATTCATATATTATATAAGTTTAATTTATATATAACCTTTTATAATTTAATTAACTTACATAACAGTCTTACATATATTATTAATTAGATCTTATTTAACTAATTTTAATTTGTTGATTCAGTTAACTAATTAATTAAATTATTCTTAAAATTAAAAAGTTTAATTTATTCATCCTAAATAATTTACGATGAATAACACTTATAGTTTTACATGCATATATCAGTATATATGTACATCTTAGTGTATCAACTAACGTTTAATCAATTCATTATAAATAAATATTTTATTCAATTTAAATACTTTTAATTAAAAAATTAATAAAGTGAAATTCTCTTATTTACCGCAAACAATTTAAGATGTATATACATTTGTTACACTATAACATTTATAGTTATACACATACAAATATCAAAGTATATATGTTTTAATTTAATTAATTAACTTTTAATTTATTGTATATTTAATTAATCCAATTAATTAAATTTCAAATAATATTCGAACCGATTTATTTTAAAAAAATTGAAAATGCACTTATATAAATTTTATAAATTTTATTTCATATTCTAAATTTAACTTTGGACTTCAAATATCTTGAAAAAATTTCAAACCAATTATGAAAATTTGCACAAAGGCCCAAAATTAAATTGGGCCTTTTCTGTTAGAAACAAATTTTTGGGTTCTCTTCACCTTTTGGGCCAGGCCGGTAGCCAGGTAAGGCATGTTACTTGATACCAAACCGGACGTAAACATGTAACACCCCGTAAAATCAACCATAAGATAAATTGGATAAATTAAAGTTAATTAAATAAAATAAGGGTAAAATGGAAACTTGGCGGAATTTGGAATTTGACTATGAAAAGTTATGTTGTTGCGTTTGTGGTGAAATTTTGATCATTTTCCATATATAATATGTTGAAAACAGAGCTCAAACAGAAAAGTTATAGACGTTTGAAGTTTCAGGTTTGAAATAATTTAAATAGTATACAAATTCAAATGGATAATTAATTTTACAATTTGAAATTCAGAAATTGACAGTAGAAAAACTAGAAAATTAAGGAAACATTTAAATTAACGTTAATTTTAAAAATCAATTAAGGAATATAATAAATCAAACAACGACATATGTAACACCCCGCCTTTTCGCACGCTTTAAATCGACGATAAACCACACACGTCAGACTTATTATATACAAAAGGGCGGATTGTTATGGGGTAAATAAGAAAAGCAGAGAAGAAAAACAAAACGGAATCTTGCATCAGAACGATAAAATATAATAATCAATATACAGTTCATAAATCTGTTTTACAAAACATTTGATTTTCTTTATACAATAAATATCAGAGTTCACATGCCAAAGGATAATAACAATGCAGCGGCAATAAATGGTGTAGTGGAATAATATAGTAGATAATAGCAATAAAATCTTCGTCTTCGTCCTCCAGAAATAAAGTCCTCGATTCCTGAAATGCTCGGACTGACCCGAACAAATTGAAAAGACAAAACACTCGAGTCAGAACTAAAAGATCTTATGTAAGTTAAATCAACAATAAATATGTAGTAATATTTCGCTATTATAATAGTATCTATTAGTAAAATAAACTTACTTTAAAATAGCGTTAAAGGGTGACCCAATACTCCCCTTAACACATAATATATTCCTATAGTCTATGCAGTACCGTAATCTCCCCCGTACTAGGCGTCGTCAGAGGGAACTCCATAGGTATGGTACAAAACAAAATCGTATAAGGTGTGCTAGGGTGGGTGACACGGCACAACTAGGCAATGCCAGGGTAGATATACCAATTACGCTTCCGGGTCGGTGGTAACGCATAGCCATAGCTACCGCCCACCTCGAGGCACACCCCCAAATAAAAAAAATCAAAAGTGGCCACCGAATCAATCCAAAAGTCAAAGTATAATATCGAAGGGATGTGTCCGATCAAAGGTGCTACCTCATTAACCCGTCAATCTCTCATGTTTTAGCCACCTTATGCCAACTCATGGGAGTTGGGTCCATGTATTTATCTCAAAGGAAACGCCGCCACCATCCTACTTCATTCTGAAATCTCCACCGCGTACACGGTTGTTAAAGTGGTTTTCGGAGTTGGCAGAGAGTATGACAACTTCCGATCCCGGTCTCTTCAACAACCAATCGTTATTATAACACCGCGGTCCTTTTAAAATAGTTTATACTCGAAAGCCCAGAGTAAAATACCCATTTCAAAACCATATAATTACGATATCACTTCCTCTTTTAAACCAAATCAATATGACATCATTTTCAAATATATCTCTTTCTAAAACCATAACATTTTCAAAGTTATAATATTTCGAAACCAAAACTTGAAATATAGCCTTTCAAAACATAAAACTTTGAATTTAATAACTTTGAAACATACTACACCACTTAAATGGTTTAGATATTAAATTACTTTATTATATAATAAAATAGCTTCTTTACCTTCACAAATCAATTTCATATATAGATTTAAATCCCCAAATAAACCAATATAATTTTCATATATTTCAAAGTTTTAATTATTCCACCATTTCAAAACTTATTCTTTAATAATTTCATATATATATCAAATTCAATTGCTATTATTTAGATTTGAAACGTTTACTTAATAAATCCAATATAATTTAAGTGAAACTTTTAACTTCAAACAACTGGATATTCTTTCAATTTATTTAACTTGATAAATTCAATTATCTTAACTTTGCATTCATTTAAATTACTTTAAACCAAATCAAGTTATAAGAATCACACCCTTTACAGTCTCCATTTTTATTTAACTTCAAATCAAATTTATTCAAGTACAATTCTTAAATAAATCAATTTAAACCAATTCCATATTTATCTTTCAACTTAATTTCATTTAAGTCAGTTAAAACTCTATATATACAATATCTTAAATAGGTACTTAACCATATAATATAAAACAATCAAACTTCATTATTAAACTCATTTTAATTAATCAATTTTATACATAGCTTAAATTCAAGAATTCAACTATATATATAAATAAAATAGTATTTATATAACATTAAAAATTAATATTTATTAAATTGTATTTTCTTTCCAAAACCATAGAAAATCATTTCAAAATATTTTATATATAGACAACGGTGTCTGTATAAAATTTTCTACCTTATGGTCAAGTGATACGGATATTTATCATTTCAATCCGTAATTTAAAATAAAAATTACGGTTATATATCATTTCAAACCGCAATCCCGAATGAAATGAAAATGCATAATGACTTGCAGTTTATAACAAATATAAAATACAACATCCATTCATCCAATATCAATCATCAACCAATTATTACAATCATCATCCAATTCAAACAATACATCAATATATAACAGGTAATAAATAATAGGTAATAAATAACAGGTATCAACTATCAGTTTATATTCAAAAATAAATTTATAACTGTTTAACTCGCAGTTTATATGCAATAAATAAATAAATAACAATTTAATTGGCAGTTAATATGCAAATAATTAAATAACAATTTAATTAAATAATTTAATTTAACTGGGATAATGATTAAAATATGACAAACAACCATAAATAAATTTCAAATCATACCATAAATTAATTTAACAAACATAAGAAATTTTAGAAGTTGTGAGTGAATTAAAACACTCACATTTTGAATTTAAATTCAATTTAAACCCAAAAATTTAACTATCTCAGAATTCATCCAACTAGCGCTAAAATGTTCGGAATTCCAATACAATCCTAGCAAAATAAACCGCGCGTGAAACGGATATGGTATGCAAAAGTTATGACGATAATTGCGATTGAAATCAATTATAAAAATAAAAGAAAAAGAGAACACATTTTAACCTTGGGCACGTCACCCTCCTTCACTCCAGGCGCTACAGGAAAGAGCACGACCAAGCCTAAATTCGCGCACGCACATGACTTCGAACAAGCCGTCCATCGCGCCCCCAGGCCACGACGTCCCCACTGACACGGCCGCTGACCTCGCCGACGTCACCTGCAGCTCCCCCTACGCCCTCATGCGTCGCTCACGACGATCGGCGCTGTGCAATTTGCAGCCACCGCCATGATTTTGCAAACCCTAATCTAATTTTTCTGCTCGATCCGACCGTTAACTCGCCACGAAACCCACATGGATCGACTCCCCTCAGTCCCCTCTGCAATACCCAGAAAGGATTCGATGATCCGTCGCAGTTGATCGGAGCGCGATGGACGGCCGAAACTATTTGATAAATTTTCGGTCAAATGAAAACCCAGATCGAAAAACGGACTGCAGATCCGACTTACACTCTTCTAGAGCTTCAACATATATTTTTTTCAAATTTATCTGAGGAGTTTGAAATTTTGACTTTGATTTTGAATTGTAGTTTGAATTGGAAAAATTCGGGTTTATAGCCATTGAGGAAGAGGTGCACAGAAGTTTTTGTATGTATAGGAATGAGGAATAGAGGGCTGCTAGGGTTTATAATAGGATATTTATAGACAACATGGAATAGACTAGATGGATCGGGTTGAATATACGCGCTAACGACAAAGTGGTCCAAAAAGCCCGTTTCGACTCCGAAATGAAATTGGGTCAACCCATATATCAAAATAGATGTTTTAAAATATTTTAAAAGCGATGGAAAAAGTTTCACGTCCAAATTCCATCATATGAAGAAGTTATTCTAAAATCAATATTTTTCAAATTGATTTCAATTTATCGATTTCAAGGCGTTTCGAGTCCGTACGATCGAACGACAAGTCCGATCGCTACGAAACTTGAAACCCTACAATAATTCACCGTTACAGATCTGATGAAACTGGTTTCGTTGAAATCCGAGTCAGTAGCCAAAATGGCTATTTTTTACATTAATTAAATAATTTAATATTAAATTATTTAAATCAAGCTTCGGTTACATTTTAAATAAATCACAATTTCACTCAGTTCAAATTGCTTAGACATTTTCCATAAATTAAAGCAAATTCTTGACATTCGTTCAAAGTTATATCAAGTTACCAATTCAGTGTTAGCTTCAATTTCCATAGATTCAGTAATTATAATTTAATTTCAAATAATCCATATTCTTAACCCATCTAGTTGTGCAACTGCTTTCATTTTACGATAAAATTATCATGGTTTATACCATAATGCATTAATATCCTTATTTTATCTTAATTTCAAATAGTGTAGTAATTAATTTCATTCACAATAAATTCAATTAATTATAATTTATTTCAATAAATAAACTTGATTTAACTCCAAATCCTTTTTATCTAATCAATAATTATTCAATAAACAAAGGTAACCTTTGTTTACCCTATTATACATTAGTAAGTTCAAATTTTCATCTTTCCTTCATACTAACTACCCTATTTTCATTTTATTACATTTCTACCAATATACCAGCTAATTGCGTTTTACATTCTAAATAAATTCATTTACTTGGATTCATACTTTCCATTATATCAATTACTACGCTATGCATAAATTTACAATTTCAATTATTCCATTATTACATTTACACCTTCCGTTATTATATTAATAATCACTAAAGTAACGTTTATTATCAACTATAAATATTATAATTACTTAACAGACATTGATTTTATAAATTTACAATTTATTACGTATTCTTCATCAGTTAACATAATTTTGAATTCATTTCCCAATTTACTAATTTCAATCAATCCTAACTTTACAGTCTGTTTCAATTAATAGGGTGTGCACTAATTTAGTTATTGCATTAATTCTTATTAATATAATATTAAGGTTCCTTTACTCTAATTTATTTCCAATTAACGTACTACTTAATTTCCTTTAATTGAAATCTGATTTCTAAATTTTATTTAACATACTAAATAAATAACATATAAAGATTATTACCTATTTTCCTTTACTTGCATTTATAAGTTTATTACTCAACAACACAGGTTAAAATTCCATATATACACAAATTTTAATTAATTGTCATTAACACTGTATTATTTCATTAATTAATCAAATACTTACATTAACACTATTTCACTTATTTTGGTCGTTATTCCAAGCATAGGTCGCAAGTTTTCATTTCTTTATATTGTCCTATGGATACAATATACATTTCAATACTTTATTACATTTATTGAGATTTATTTTCAAAATTTACTAGATACCACAAATTATGACCTTACAGTTATTCCAATTAATTAGGGTTGCGCTAAATTTATTTATTTATTTATTGGCAATTTAATTCTCAAGTGCAACAAATTTACACTATTTCATTTTTATATTAATTTGAATTCCATTCTAGTTAATATTTTTATGAATGATTCACAAATTCAACATTTCCATTTGTTTTCGTATATTAAACCTATAACCAAGTATGCCAATTTACATTACTTCAAATAATTGCAATTTTATTTTAAATTGTTAATTTTAATTACAATCGCTACATCTAACTTCTAACATTTGCTCCAATTTAAATTATAAGATTTTTATTTCTTTCTAAATTTAATTAAAAATCTTATTAATTTGACTCATTTTAATCATCGAATTTTACGGGTCGTTACAACATAAATAAAAGAGGCCGACCCTTAACCTCGACCAGTTAACCGCCATCGATCGATCGGTGGTAGGGGACAGTCGACCGCTTTCCATATAATGGCGGCTAAGGTTTTGCAATTTTGAACATTTCAGATTTAATTACTTAAATCTCACAGTTCTGGTGCTTTCTCACCATTATAAATAAGACCCTAGATCTATCACTTTTATTCACATAATATTTGGGAACATTAGCGAAGCTCTGTTAGTTCTTCTTTTCCAAGATTCAGAAAACTTCATTATGGTTTCAGGTATGAAATCCTAAAGATTTATCTTTATTTTTTATTTATTTTTTTCCAACTTCTTTACCTCTGATCCTCTAATTTTCTGAATCTAGCTTATATACATATACCTGGCTGTATATATATCAAAAAGAAAAGATCAGATACGAGATGTCAAATCTAAAGGAGGTAAAGCTAAGGCTATACTATAAGTGAAAACCCTAGCTTTTCTACTTTAGTAATTAATTAGTATAATTTGAGTTTAAATATACCTATGGGAGTATTGGTTTACGAAAAATATCATATTATAAGCCCCTAAAACTCTTTTAATGCGAAATATCAATTCTGGATTGAAACCTCAATTGTTTATATTAAAATAATGGAAACTGTGTAGATTTGCGGTTTTATAATTTTACCTTCTATTCCACTCCTTATTCTTTTTCTTCGAATTTGATTAAAGGATTTTGGATTAAGGAATAGTGTGTAAGGCATGAATTTTATTCATAGTTTGCACTGCTTATTCCTATGAATTAAATAAAAATTCTTTTATTTATTTTTATGTGAAAAAGGAGTTGAATAGAGCGTAAAATTTGAAATTGTACATTTCTATTATCAAAATATTTCATTATTTTGATGTAATAGATTGAGTTTAGATTTTTCTTTTATACAAGTGTGTTTATTGAAAAATTTGGATATGGATACCAGAAGTTTGATATTGTTGATAATATGAAATAAGACTTGTATAATTGTTTAAAGAGTCGACATTTAACGCTAATTTAGGGCATATATTCTGCACGTTTAGTCATTACTAGGTGCATATGTACATGTGTGTGTATAGATATATACATATACATATGTATATGTGTGTATACATATACATATACACACATACATATACATATGCTAGCATAATTAACGTATAATTATATCTTATAAATGTGTAGTTTAATAGGTAATTAATCTTATTAAATCCCTCTTAGGTAGGTAATTATTGTTAAAAGGCATAATAAGAAAAATTTCTTATAAGGCCTTGCCTATGAAAAGTTTGGGATGAATGATAATATATGTGGAGTGTATAATGATGATAATTAAGTTATAGGAATGTGAGGTCAGCCAAAAGCACACGAAACTGTGCCTAGCTAATCTGGCTACCAGTACCGTGACTTTGGGGAAGATGTGAGACATTGCTTATAATAAATAACTAGGAGGATGCGAGGTTAGCCTTAAATTCTATAGGGTAAATCTGCCCAGCTAATCTGGCTACCAATATCTATGAATAGTCAGACTAATGTAAGACGTCACCATAGTTATGGGTCATAATAAAAGGGACTTGCTTTAGAGATTGAAGGTATTAAGTGGTTGTGTGAGGGCCCACCTCTTCTCTATGTAGGAAGCAGTAAATGGTTGAGGTTGTGTGCTAGGCATAATGGAGGATATCCTAGTAGAAGGCCCGCTTCAATAGGAACTGTAACGACCTGGATTTTTGCCATTAGATATCGGGGAAATTAATTGATTTAATTATTGAAAATACTGATTGGTATAAGTCGAATAGACGGGTTTTCTGATATTTGAAATATCTGAGTATATGTATTAATTAAAAATATATTTGATTTCAACCTTTTGAATATGATGGATATGATAAATATTATAGTTATATGTATATATCAAACTCCATCATTTAAAATTAAGATAAAATATCCATATATATATATATACACACACAAGCTTTGTGATGTTGATAATATATATAAGTATACAAATACATACATACATACATACATACATATATATATATATATATGCATGTATGACCATAGGAAGTAATATACATGTAAATAGGAAATAATGTGAAAATACATATGTAAATATATAATGATAAAATGTGCATAAGTATATGTATACATGTATGTACATATTTATACGGAATAGTAAGGTGATAAATGTAAATTTATATGGGATGACAAAACATATATAAGTGAATGTATGTGTATATATGTTATAAAAATATTGTATATGCAAATAAATATACATGAATGCATGACTTTAAATGACATGAGTATGTACATATGTTATAAAAACAATGCATATGGAAACATAAATATCTATATGAAAAGAGAATATATATATATATATAGGAGGACACATGTGTATGAGAGTGTGACAAAATATGTTTATGATATGAAAGTATATCTATATATGATAACAAATACAAATGCATTTACATTTGGTAAATTTTTTTTTTTACCTACATATATACATATGAAATATATGTAAATACATACATGTACACAAGGAGAGAACATCATGAATGCATATCAATTCAAGCCTATAAAATGGAAAATCCACATAATAGATCAAATCAAGCCTTAAGTATAAATTAACTCAACAATTTATCAAGATCAAATCAGGTCTACATTATTCAAACTAAAGAAAAGAAAAGAATGAAAATAAAAATAAATTGTGGGAAAAAAGTGGCTGTACAAGTTTACATCTCTTTTCCTTGGCTTGCACTGTACACCTCCTTACACACACACACATACACACACACACACACACACACACACACACACACATATATATATATAGGGAAGCTTGTATTCACTTATTCACAGGTTCACATAAAAAAATAAAGAAAAACAAAGTGCTTCTATGGAAACAGAACAGAGCAGGAGCTAAGAAAAAGAATTAAAGCAGTGTTCATCATTCCTGTAAACAGTGAGTATAACACCTCACTTTCCTTACTGTTATCACGTATTTGTATTTAACTATGATTTTACGGACGAACTTTTGATCTGTGATAGGTGTTCAAGCTTCTGGTATATATGTACTTTGTTTATGTATAACTGACATAGTGGTTTAGCCTTGACAATGTTTTTCTTCTATGTTCTTGTTTGTAAAATAAAACAATTTAATAACCTTGACTTCAAAAATCATTTCCTCACCCTCCATTTAGTTTCAAGTCTTGATTTCAAAACAAAACATGCTTGTTTTCGAGTATAGATTATTTTAAAATTTGTCTCGTTGAATATCATGAAGCATTGAAAGAGAGAAGCACATGTTTCAGTAAACGACTCAGGGATAGTCGAATTTCGAGTGGCATAATTAATGACTGGCTTATTCGTACTAGGAAAACTTGAATTTTAGGCTTGATTTGGAGCTTTTTAATTAAGTGTGGAGGAAGAAATCGAGAGTTGAGTGGAATTTTGTTTTTGCGAAATTCTAGCGACACGACGATGTTTGGGGTATGGCGTTGGACGAGTGGGAGGAGCAGACGATGTAGCACCAAGGAAAAATGGTGTGGATTTTTTCTATGGCGTGATGAGGTACGTCGTGGTGGTTATAAGGTTTAGGAGATGTCATTTGGTTGGTTCAGTGACGAGGTAATGACGACATCAAGGAGAGAATATGGATATGCGGTCTAAGGGAAAAGGAAGTGGTGGTGATGGCGAGTTTCCGGGTGATTTCTGATGACGGATGGAGATCGGTGATGCCTAGGTGAGGCGTTTAAGTGGTGGTTAGTGTTTCCAGGATTTTCTATTGAGGGTCAAAATTTTGAATAAGGTCTTTAGCCGGGATTCCAGGTGGCGGAACGTGGTTGGGTGGTCGGGTGGAACTGGCGTTGATGATGGACGACAGTGGATTTGGTCATAGGAAAGTGTGAACATTCACATCGTAGTGCACAGGTTGGTCCTCAGGTATGTGAATGAAGAAGAAGAAGGGAGGAAACTAGAAGGAGTGTAACGATCCTGAATTTTTAACAATTTAAAAATGAAGATATTTAATTAATTTTAAATATTTGAGATAATTTTAAATTGAATTCCAATAAAACTATGAAGTTGACGATTAAATTTTTGAATTTAATCTATTTAAAGTTGAATAGAAATTTGAATTTAACCTTGAAGTTGAAATTGAATATTGAAGTTGTATCTAAAATTCGAGCTAATGACTTAGAAAAAGAATTTAGGTATAAGAATTATTATTTATGAAAATTAATAAATTTGTAGTTAGTTTCAATAACATTTTTCATTTATTTAAATAAAATAGAATAAGATTTTAAATCAATATAAAATCAATAAATAAATATACATAGTAAAAATTCAAACAACATATTTATAAAACTTTGAAAAATAAAATGTAATTACATTTGAGAAAAATTTAACAAGATAATTTTAAAACAAAACTAATTGAATTTAAATTGAAAGAAAAAAAAAGAGAAAAAGATAAAAAGTAAATAAAATAAAATAAATAATAATAATAATAATAATAATAGGTATACACTACCTTACCACAGACCAGATCCATTTTTCACGCCGTGTTCCATGCCGTGAACCATACCCAAATCACGATCTCCTTCCCCATAAAACACGTACCCCTTTCCTCCCTTACACAAAATCAAACACACGAAGAAAGAAAAAAAATGGCAGCCTCGTGACTTTTCTTTCGCTCCTCTTTGCAATTTTAGGGCTCCGTTCGTTTTCGTTCGCCTTCAGAAATTAGGGCTTCGGCTTCAAAATTCGCTCGCGGCTTCAATATCGATCGCGTGCTCGATCCTCCACTTCTCTCGCGACTGCCCAATTCATTTGCAAAGGTGAGTGATTTAATTTTCACTCACATCTAATTCTAGCTAGTTTATTCTTGCGATTTAGTGATTTTTTTTTGTTTGATTTACTGCCTTTCGCGGCTTTGAAAGTTGTTGAATTCTTGTTGGCTTGGTTTACTTTGATTTTGTCAAATCTCTTGCTGTGATGACGATTTCCTGGTTCACTAGTTCGAATTTCTGGAAATTGATTTTTGGGTAACTTCGGCCATGACTTGAATCAATGAAGTCTCGGCTGTAGTGGCACAGAGTATTTGTCGAACTTGTATCACTCGAGTCGGCTGCATAATTGTTTGATTTGCCTCTGAGTTAAATTTTGATGCTTTCTTCATACACTTTGTTTCTCTGTAGTCTCTGGTATTATTACTCGAGACGATTTGCATTTCGATTCATGGCTTTGACATGGATTTGTTTCTAATGGACATGCCAAGCATCTCATTTTTGTTTTGTGTATATAGTTGTATTACCATTAACTGCACTCTGTAATCTTGAGTTGCATTTCATCCTTCACTCAAGCATTGCAATTGTGTGTTTGTATGATTTGTCTGCACCTTTTTCATACTGCTGTGATGCAGTTTCCTTCGTTGTTGTATCTTTGAAGTTTGATACTGTTGTATTTGATATCTGTTTTTTTTTACTAATAAGAACAGATACTACCAAGATATAATATTTGTTTTAAATTAAAAAGAACAAATGCTATTTGGTTTTGTTTTAAAATTGATAAGAACAGACACTATTTGGAGTTTAATTTGAACTGTTAAGAACAGATGCTATTTAGTTTTGTTTTTAAAACTAATTAGAACAAATGCTACTGGATACTTGTTTTTTTTAAAACTGATAAGAATAGATGCTAGTTGATAATTTGTTTTAAATTTAAATTGATAAGAACAGATGCTATCAATTTTTTTTTTATTTAAACTAATAAGAACAGATACTATCAAGTTGTGATTTGTTTTAACTGATGAGAGCAGATGCTACCCAATATTTGTTTTGTTTTGCTGCATGCTTTGTGATTTGAAACTGCTACCATCATTTGCAATTGTGACTGCACTTCATATATATATGCATTTATGTATGTATATATGAGATTGTTGTCATCGTGACACGATCTTCTGTCTACTGGACAATTTTGTTTTGCTTACTGTTCCATGGATTGGGCATTTATTTCATAGCTCCACTTGAAATTGCACGTGATACTCACGGCCTTGTACCTCCTTGCTCACCATGTTGCATACATGTTTTCCATTCACTTGAGTCTGCACTAAAGCTCCTGACCATTGTATTGAACATGAGCATTTTCTATTTTGGTTCTGACTGGAACTCCTGTTGTAGCTTCATGCTCCATTGTTGTTGGGTCCTTTGTATTCAGGTTAACTTATTTGTGAAGTATAGTTTGGTTCCATTTTAATGAAGTCGGGTTGGATTGGAATCTGGTTCTATTTGTGCTTTGCACTTGTAGTCTTGTCTCATGTCTTTGCTTTGGTGGAACTAGAGTATGTCTGATATGTTGGTTGAGTTGAAATGTTGCATTCACCAATTTGTACATGTGAGTATGTTAAACTTGTTACTGTGCTATAGTATAGTTTCATTTCCTTGTATGTTGGTTAAGTCTCATTGAATCTGTATGTATGTTTAGTTGAGCTGCTGTCATTTCAAGTACTTGCTTTCGGATGAACTTATATCCTCGGTCATCAATTATGTCCTTATACACTTGTTTTCATGTGTCCATCCCTACATGTCTAAAATGATATATGTTTGTTCACACATAACCAGTGTGCCCACCTATATACGGTCTAGTATCAATTGAAGGCTTTTGGTTTTGTATACATATACACTTGTATCATGTTGAAGTTCCAGATGTACTTTTTGACTTGATGCATGAGTTTCGAGTCTGCTATTTTGAAGTTTCCATTTGTTAGCTTGTAGTTCACGTATTCATATTGATTGTGTGCTTTGTACATTTGCAAACCACATAATCTTTTGTACTTGTTGCACCTCTATTTCATTTGGTATAGACATGACTGTCTATACTTGAATTTATATTGCTGTTGCATGACTTCATGAGGTCTGGTTTATGTATACTTGATGTATGCACATTACATATATACTGGGTTGCGGCAGCATATATGAGTATATTCGTCTGATCTGAGCATTTTGGTTTCAGTAGCATTTATGCTTCATTTTTATCTGGTCTTGCACCTGACATTTCTTTTCTTGATCTGTTGCCACTGTGTTCATTCCTATTGATTTGGTGCCTTCATTGTTGTTGTACATGTGCACTTGGTGTAGCAGTTTCAATGTTGCACTCATGTGTACATCATTTATCACTGGCTTGCAAAATTTTGGGTATTGAACTGTTTTCATGCTTTATTCGAGCCTTCGTGCTTTGTGTACTTGTGGCGACCGCATTCTTGTGGCAGTTCGCCCTTGTATTCATTAGTGATTGCAGTTTCATTTTTATGAAAATTTTGCACTTGTTGAAATGTGCAGTAATGAGTTGTTTGGAAACTTGTTTTATTTCACAAGTTGTAGTGGCGAGGCAGTGCACGCAAGCGTGAACTGCAGCCACGGAGTTGACATTTTAAATGTGGCGAGGCCGTACGCGCGTGTGTGTACTGCAGCCCTACCAAATTTAATGTTTAAATTGATGTTTTCTTTGATGAAAATTATTTTATGTTGCAAATTCAATATAATTTGAATCGATTTGATGATTTTGTTGTTAATTGCCGTTTAGGCAAATTTTGATTGTTTTCTAAATTATCTTCATCAATAATCTCTTCATCTATCTCATTGATAATCTGAATCTACTGAATTGTTGTTAACACTGTTAAGTGTTATATGTTACCGTTATCCGATTTCTTGTTAAAGGATCGGATAGGTAAAATATATTTGACTGTCATCTAATTGTTGATTATTATTGCTTCCATGCACTAATAACTGAGTTTGAATTAGACTGACCTGTGTATTATTTTCTTTTGAATATAATACTCGGGTCCGACCGAGTATTTTTACAGCTTGAAGATTTTCAGGCCGCGAAGTTAGAGAGAGGGGGATTAAAAGCTTTACTTCAGTTTTCATAAAATTTTCTTGTACTTAATGAAAATAAATTGTTCCGCTGTATAAAAATTTAATGCATTGTACAAACTCTGATATATGTATGTAAGAAAAATTCATTTATGAATAATATTATGATTATTCTGTGATTCTGTGGCTGATTCTGTTTAAACTTTATAAACTGAACAACAATCCGTCATTTTGAACGTTTCGAGTTGGTTTAATTACCGACTAGAGGCGGTCAGAGCGGCGGGTCGTTACAAGGAGGAAAAAGAAGGAGGGGAAAGAGCCTTGAGCCAGCATGGGGGAAAGTAAAGAAGATAATGAAAGGAAAAGGAAAAAGAGAAGAAAAAAAGAAAAAAAGAAAAGGGAAAGAGTAAAAGAAAAGAAAGAAAAAGGAAAAGAAAGAAGAGGGGAGTAGAGGAAGGGTAGTAAGAGATGAGTAAAAGAAAAAAGAGAAATGCAACATATATATATTAATATGATAATTTAAATATTTAAAAACTCAAAAACCAATTTCCATTTTAAATTCAAACCACTGAGAAGATCTTTACACCTAAATCCTTGTAAACAAAAATTATAAATTGGTATTATATATTTTTCGTAAAATTAGAGTTAATGATATTTTATAATTAAAATGTGTAATTAATTACATTATTATTTGACTCAAGATTTGTATAAATTAACAATGTCAGAAATCAAATGGAGTATTTAATTTTAATTAACTAGTGATAAATTATTGTATAATTTCTTTAATTTGTAATTAATTTGGATTAAAAACATAAATGGACTTGGTTAATTAAAGTTATTAAAATTCGGACGTGAATTGTTTGATATTGTTATAGATCGTTAATTTGGTTAACAATCTATATCTTGGCTTAATTCTATTGATTATTTATTTTCAAATTATTCTTGTTTATGACAACAAATGGTCAGACAAATTAAAATAATGGGATTAAGGTGATGATACATTTTATTTAAAATAAATCTGTAATAAATTCCCATATTTGGATGTTGTCACCCTAAATAATAAATTTTTTATTTTAAACAATTTACTTCCTTAAATTTTTTACTTGGATTCGAAGAAACCAGGATCGGATATCAGTGTTATCCGAAACCACTTTGATCTGAAAATCACTCCGAAGCTTAGCATGTTTGATTACAGAGTATATTAGACTAGGATTGGATAATGTCACAAATTTAATTATTTTAAATAAGTACTGTTCTTATGCATTCATAAAATCGATGGATTTTCGCAAAACTGTTTTTGTCATAATCAGATAAAACTCGTCAGCCTGCATAAGTTACCTTGGTTTCAAAAGATTTTATAACTTGAGTATTTCAAATTAAGTTGGTTTTACTCACGCTGGTTTCCAGCTGACTCGGGTGTTACTTTATGGTAATGTTCGGGTCAGACTGAGTATTATAGATTTTCAGGTTAGGATGCTTTTTGGAGCTCAGGAGACGAGCTGGATGGCAGAGACATATTGCATGTATGTGACTATACTCCGCTGTGTATTGTAGGCTGTATAGACAACAGTTGAGGGCAAGTTATTATAACTGTCTAGATTTTTTGTACTCTGATACCTTGTACGTGTATTAACAATTACAGCTTTCTTTTTATAAAATGTTGCTATTGTATATTATATTTTGTTCTGCTGCGATTGTGAGATTTTGTGCTGTTGTTTTCTGTTTCTTCTTCTATCTCTTTCTTCTTAAGCCCTAACAACCTAGTGTTTTCGGCACTCGATTGCTAGGCACTCTATACAGCGAACATATTAGTGTCGATTTCGGGGGTCGAAAATCGCCCGGTCATTACAGGAACTATTAAGTGGCTTAAAGGATTCTTTGTAATTTCAGTTGGATATTTACAAGTGAGGAGTCCACCTTGGGATAATGGCCGTTAATGACGTGGACCTGACTTATATAAGGTGGTAAATGATCAGAGTCGACCTAATTCCCATTAAAAGGTATTACGTGACTTGGGTACTATCTATTGCATTGATATGACATTATTGACGATAAATATGGGTTATTGGTATGATAGTAAGCTAGCTATGGACTTATATTTAGAAAGCCCTTTTATGTTAGCCTTTAGGCTTGTATTTGGAAAGACTTATGTGGTAGGTAGAAAACGTAAGACATATTCCTACTGAAATTATACTACCCATCTACTAATGTAGTAAAGCTCGATATTGTTATTCACCGAACATATGTTGTTCTAACTCCCTCCTTAACAACACAGGTTAGGAAGGGCGATGCTGAAGGTAGAGACGTTGATGATGCTTGCGGAAGTAGACTATTTATTTACTTGTTATTTTATGCAGTTTTGATGTACCCATGAAATTAAAACAATGTTACAATTTTAAATATTGCGGGTATCTATGGTTATCGTTGGGTTTTGACATTATGGATATCTTAGTTTGATTTTGAATGATATTCTGAAATTTGAATGAAATGGGTACTCTTGTTATTATTATATTTATCCTTCCACTGTGAGAATTTGAACGTGTAGATAAATAGTTGTGTTGTTCCTTTTACCAACCAATGGCCAACTTTAAGATAGTTCTAAGATACGATGGGCCTTTTCTGGGTCGGAATTTAGGCTCATTTCGTGGTAGGTTGTTACATTTAGTATAAGAGCCTAAGTTACCTGATCAATGTTGAAAAGTATATGTATGAGAGATGTACTTGTTATTTTCGAAAAGATTTTTCCGAAAATCCCTATTATATATACTTTATTATGAACATACGCATATACACTAGGCGAATCTATCTTTTAACTTATAATACTATCTTAGGAAATTATAACTAAAAGCTTAACCTATAGATGTAGACTATGGTTGAAAGTCCTTCTTATGAGGCTGGAAACTTCGCCATAGGAATTCCCACTATTTGAGGGATTCCTGAATGGTTTAAATAATACCTCAGACACGCAGCACAAGTCCCTATTCTAAACATTTGGGAATTCCTATATCCCCCAACCCTTGGCCATGTATTATAATAAACGTTCACTTCATTTTTAAAAAAATTTAAAAGAAGAGGCCAGTCACTATTACCAAGGAAAAGGGGAAGAAGAGTAAGAAAAGCTAAAGGTAAAGCTAACTCAAATCAAATTCATCCAAATCTCAAGCTTCTTAATCTATAAAACTAAGGTGAATATGTTTTACATCTCATTTTTTATTGTTTTTTTGGTTTCAATATGAATTCCAAATATTTTGCAGTGATTTTCCATGTTTTTGAATGATGGAATGAATATATATATACTTATTGATGAATTATGGTTATTCATATTGAATTTATGATATGTTTTAAGGTAAAAACCCTATTACATGACATTCAAATGCCTTGCATATTTTTATGAAGGTCATAAATATTATTTTGGAGATGGGTTTCAATTTTCGGAATTTTTTGAAATTATGTGGAATTTATATGAATTTTCTAGTAAAGAAAATGTTAATTTGGGTTAATAATTATTATGGTTAAATAAAAAAAGATACGGGTCTAAAATTTTTATATGTTGGAAAACATATTAAAATAGATTTTTTGGAATTTTTTTAGAATTTTCCTACGTGTTTTAAAGGTTATGTAAAATTATTTAAAGTATGAGACTTAAATGTTTTATATAATTTAAAGAGGAGCAGGGGCTTTTTGCAAAATAATTTAAATTGTTAAGTCTGGAAAGTCGGCAGCTTTTTTGACAAATTGTAGTACTTTTCTTGGTAAAGAAAGAGGCAACCATCATATTTAGGCACGTAAAGCAGGTTAGGTGAAAAAAAACTATTTGCTACATACTTTTACTATTTCGTCTCTTTCGGCACCAGGTTCCGCCTCCATACTATCGCCTCCGACATAGTCAAAACCAATGCACAAGGTATCGGTTTACTGGTACGTAGTGAATTGGATGTATGCGGAAGGTATAGAGTCGAAACCATGGGGTTTCGAAAAGGTTGAAGCTTTGTTTTCATTTTAAAAAATTGTTCCTGCTTGCTTTGAACTAAGATGCTTTCGGATAAATAGCTTTCGACTAGATCAAATGATTCAAAGGAAATGGTTTCAATTGGGTGGTGCCTTTGTTTTTAAATAATTGCTTTCGGCTAAGTTGAAGCCTTTAGCTGCCACTTCCTACCTTTCAACCCAGATGGTTTCGAAAGGATTGTTTTGTTTTCTAAAAACCTGGCCACCTCTCCAATGCTTTCAAAGGGATGGTTTTGACACCATCACTTCTTTACTTAGGAAATGGTTTCGAAATAGGTGCTTTCGACTTAAATGTTTTAAAGGACCCTTTTTCTAAAGTGAAGTAAAACCCAAATGGTTTTGAAACAGATGGTTTCAAAGGGTTTCGAAGCTTTCGACTTCAATGGTTTGACTGAAACAGTTTTCAAAGGTTTCGAAGGGGTAAATTTTTGAATGGTTTCGAAAGGTTTCCACATGTTTTAAATTAAACCTGAAGTGCTTTCGAAAGGATTGAGTTTTGACTATTTTGAAAGGTTTTAATGAATGGTTTCGAAAGGGGTGGATCTGCAGGGTTTTGAAAGGGTTGAAGGAAAAGGTTTTTCCTATGTTTTCGAAAGGCAATATTTAAAGGTTTTAAAAAGGGATGTCTAATTGTTTTAAAGCTTTCAAAGGAAAGAATTTTATTAGTTTTGAATGATTAACTTTCAGTGGTTTCGAAAGGTAAGATTTAGCCTTTCGACCTAGATTAAATATAGGATTTTACTTGGTTTCGAAGGGGTTACCTTCAAGGGTTTCAAATGGGCTGTTTAAAGGTTTAAACAAAGATTTCGAATATATTGAACAGGCAGAATAGCCTAATTGTTTTCATGTTAAAAAGGATTTTAACTTATTTTAAAAGGATAGATAATCCTTATTAAAATTCATCAATATTATTTTGAGTAAAGTGTATATATCATGGAAAATTTAGCTTAGAGTAAAGCTAAGAATATGTTTTCCTTGTATATATATGATTTGAAGGACTAAATAATTTTTAAAAGGTTTTCAAGAAAAATTAAAAGGGCAGTTAACCATAAGAAAACAATTTGGACAGTTAATCGATTTTAATTCGGACAGTTAGTCTAGTTTGCAAGCAGCCGGCCTAGATTTCAGATAGCTAGTCCAGTTTGCAGGCAATCTTTCTAGTTTTGTGGACAGATAGTTCATTTGTAGCATAACGGACCTTTCTATTATGTGTGGGCAGATAGTTCTCACATCACTTGTTTTTACGGGTAGATAGTCCATTTATTTAGCAAAACGAATATTGCTATTTTGATATATCAGTTTGATTAACCAGTTTGGTTGCAGGAAAGGATTGCAAAATATATGTTTTGAAAGGGATATTAGTGAGGGGAAACACGTTCCGCTAAGCGGCATGGTTTCACTTAATATCGGTAAACCGAGATGTAGTAGAATTATTCACACCAGACTTTATGTCTAACTCGAATTTTTGTTTCCTCTTAAACTCTTGGGTACTCAAAATTGATTCGAATAGGCTAAGGGTTGAGGTTTTTAGGTTTTATTCTTTTGGCAAATAAAGCTTCCGAAGACGAGCAGGTGGCTGACAGATAGCTATTTAGGAGTTTCACTTTGTTTTGATTCTGCTGTGTATATTTAGTCAGTTATGACTATGTTGCTTTGATCAACCAAGGGTACATCATCATATGTCGCTCTTGGCGTATTTTGTAAATGATATATTTAATCATTGCCTGGGAAACGTTATGGATTATGCAATATGGATACGAATCATTGCTTTGAAATGTAATCAGCAAAATTTTGTCCATATTCATGTGCTTTTGATATTATGGATATCATTATTATTACCGTATTTCGTCGCCAGAAGTTAATACTATGGATGACTGCAGCATCAGTAGCACTTAGCTTTTGGCCTCCAGATACAGGATGTTACATGTCAATTGGGTGAGTTCAAGAACCAATTTAAGCCAAGTTTTATGTCAAGAGCAGAAGTAAGCTTGCTACTAGAGAAATTCATTCATCTTAGGTAGGGAGACTCCACTCTAAAGGAGTATGTTGGTAAGTTTATAGAATTAGCTAAATTCAGAATGAGCTTGATTAATACTCCTATGAGGAAGGCCATAACTTACGTAAGGGTCATAATTCCCCGCTTAGGGAATGGTTATTAAGTCAATATCCAATGGAGCAACTACGAGATGCTTGTTGAGCTGGCTTTACTGCGAATGATGAATGCTGAGGAGAAAGAGATGGAGAAGGAGAAGGGGAAGGCAGTATCCACTTTGATCGGTGAAAGGCCAAGAAAGGAAATTTTTCGGCGAATAAGAAGTCAATGGGAAAGTTTAAGAAGGAAGGTAAAGTGTAATAGATGCCAAAAGAAAGGACGCCTTGCAAAGAATTGTAGAGTGAATCTGTTGAAGGGAGCTTTTAATAGAAACTATTACCACTGCCACGAGGAAGGGCATTTCAAAAATTAGTGTCCAAAAATAATGGACGAAGGCCAGAGTAGGCGAACCTACGCTATTGAGGCTGCTCCTATTTCGAATAGACCAACCCCAAAACACCAAGGGAAGAAAGCGATGGAAGGTATAACTCCCGTTGTAGGGATTAAAATTCATACTTTATTTAACTTTGGAGCATCACATTCATTCATAGCTAAAAATGTGATTAATTCCTTAAACCTATAAACCCAAATTGTCACCCACCCAATAGTGGTTTCAAACCCTATTGGGGGAACAACACACCTTTTCTCAATTTGCAAAGACCTAGTGTTAGAAATATATGACATTGATTTCATATGCAATGCGTATGTCCTAAATTTCGAGGGGTATAGACTTAGTTTGGGGATGGTAGACTTAGTTTGGGCATGGTAGACTTTGTTTGGGCATGGATTGGTTATCACACTATAGAGTAGTCCTAGACTACGATAAGAGGGTAACATGGTTAAAGAGTTGTAAAGGGTGAATCCTAGACATACGTTGTACACCCATGAATTCAGCCAAGTTAAGTTATCTATACTCTTTAAGCCTATCACAAGATGAATTTTCATCCATACCCATAATTCAAGAATTCTTTGATGTCTTTGAAATAGTTTCGGGGCTTCCAGCCCGAAGGGAGATTGAATATAGGATTGATCAGGAGAAAGACATTAGACCAGTCGCTCTACCATTGAGACACATAGCCCCCAAGGAGAGGCGAGAGTTGAATAAACAGATTTGGTAGTTACTATAGAACGGTTTCATTCGACGAAGTATTTGAAATGAGGATCCCATGTTGTCTTTGCCACTAAGGCATATGGCTCATTGAAGCTCTATATTGATTATGGGAACTCAACAAGTTGACGAAGAAGAATAGATATCCCTTACCTAGGATAGAAGCTTTGTTTGATCAACTTGTGGAAGCTAAAGTCTTCTTCTAATTGGACTTGCAACTGGATTTCATTAACTTAGGATTATAAAGGAAAGTAAACCAAAGACTGCATTTCTCACACCAAAAGGACTCTATGGATGGAAAGTGATGCCTTATGGACTGACAAATTACCCCACATACTTTGTAGATTTGATGAGTAGAGTATTTAGGGAACAAATAAACATTTTTTTTTTACAGTTTTTGTACATAACATCTTGATATTTTCCAAAAGTGAAAAGGAGCATGAAAGTCGCTTAAGGGAGATATTAGGAACCTTAAGAAGGCACCAACTTAATGTAACGATCCCGATTTTTAATTAAAATTCAAATTGATAAATAGAATAGATTTTTGAATAAAATTGAAAATTTATTTGAATTTTTCACATTAAATAGGATATTTATTTATTTAGACATTAATTTTAAAATTTAACTATGGATTTGAGATTGGATATTTAAAATCTTATAAATAAAAGGTAACATCCTAAAATTTGTCAATATAAATTAATAATATATTTTAGACTTTTGAAATTTAATTTGAGAATATAATTGGAAAAAAATCTCAAACAAATAAAATGAGTAATAAACTACACATAAATAAATCCCAGTTTGTTTTGACTTTAAAATTTTTTTTGAAAAAATAAATATTTTAAAGAGAAAGAAAAAAACTCATTTGAGTTCAAATTATATATATATATATATATATATATATATATATAATACATACTTTCTTTTGAAAAGAAAAAAAATTCACTTATTATTAAAATTAGTTTTTAAAATCATTTCTTTCTTTAAATTGGTATAAGTAGAAGTAGCAGACATAAATGAATTTTTACTCAAGTGAATTGGAATTTGAAACTAAATTTAAAATAAATGTTTTCAAAAATAAGTAGCATTTAAAATTTTTAAGGAATATTTTATATAATGTAAATATTGGTTAAAAACAACTTTTCTTTTAACATTGTATATGTACGTACAAGTAAATGAATAGGTGTATTTATTTACAAAGCAAATATGACATAAAATTTATTTAAAAATTTCTTTTGTCTTTGAAAATTTCAAATGTAAACATACACATAAAAGAGATGGAGTAAAGGAGTTAACAAAATTTAGGCCTCATGATGATTTTTTAACAATTGGCATCTAACATATTTAATTGAATAAAATAATTAAATAAAAAATTACAAAGAACTCTTCACTTCCCTATATGTAATTATAATAACTCTCAGTAAATCTGAAAAAGTCAATAATCAAAGATTTAGCTTTTCAAAACTTCAACACCCCAGAAAGCAAATAAAGGTAGAAAGAAAGAAACGATAAAACCTGAAAACAGAAATTCAAAACCAAGAAGAAAATCAAACAAAGCTTTCAACCTGATTCAATGAGCAAAGCAATATAAAGATCAAAGCATCTAAATTCAGTGGTAATCAGGAATCAAAATTCAGATCAGAGAGTAACTTCAACCTGGAATTGCAGATCATAATCAAAGCTGCAGTTCTTTTGGCCAGAGCAATGCAAGAATCTCTGGAATGAATTAAGTTAAGTAAAATTCTTTTAAAATAATTGAATTTTATGTTGTAAATCAGTAGTAAAATAAGAACCTAATCAATTGAATCAATCAAATTGCAGGAAAACAAATCAAGTGCAAGGAAAATTTGTTTTCTGGTTTCAAATGCAGGAAGTTCCTCTGTTATGAATCATAATAGAGTAAATCAATGGCGTCTCATCGTTCAGCCCCCTCCCCCTCCTCCTCCTCCTCACAACCCTCTCCATCATTCGCTCCTTCTCTTTCGTTCACTAGCATCGCTTTCGTCCCTTCGAAATACTTGTCTCGGTCATCTGAAACAGCTCCGCCTTCATCGACTTTAAAACCCTTCCAGACAGACAACCCACCCAAAGGTAAAACCTACGGCCAGGTAGCCGCAACCCCCCGCCCCGCTCCGTCATCTAACCTCCAGCCACTTCTGCCAACCCCTCCCAAACTTAATCGTCGGCGCCCGTTCCCGCTTTTTGATTCTTACCGCCAAACTTTTGAATTTTTAAAATCAAAAAAAGGCGTTTCAAATGCGCTAGTCTGGGCCACGTGGCTACCAACTGTAGGGACCCCAGAATCTGCTACTACTGTGGATTTTTTGGTCATTATTGCGCCCGTTGTCCTTCCAGATCTTCTGCCTTGGGACTTCTAAAAAACCCATCGGTTACTGTGAGTAATCATCCCTCTGCACCCTTTTCCCAAATACCAAAACATAGTTCTGGCGCTTCCAATCCCATTCCCCCACGCGCGCAGACATCAAATCGCCCCACAGCTGGACCCACATTCAACCCCACTATCTCCAATCCATACAATCACCATAACTTCCCCTCTCCTCTCCAAAACAAATCCCCTGCACCTTCCCTTTATCCTTTTCTGCCTTCTCCTCACTTCCCAATGGCAGACTTCTCACATTATATCACCGCAACCATCATCAATGGCATCTGGAGTGTGGAGAGCCTCAATGTTGTCCTGTCCTCCACCTTCGGCCGAGAAGAATGGGCGATCTGGTTACTAGACAGCAATCGGTTCCTAATCTGCTGCCCCTCCATTCACTTGAAAACAGCCGCGCTCAACTGCAAGATACTCTCCAAAGGGAGTGGTTTGATTTATCTTGAAGCTTGGCCTGACTACGAACCGCCGCCATCCATCGAACTGGAATCGCCCAGCTGGGCATCCATCAAAGGTTTTCCAGAACCCCTGTGAAATAATCGAGATGCCGTCCGGTCCGCACTTAATCCTGTAGGGCGTCTCATTGATTTCGACAGATGCGAGTGGTCTGAGTTCGACCGCCGCCAACTTTATGTTAAGATGCAATTTCTGATGGGAGTCCCAGCCTCCACTTCATACCGGATTCGCCTCAACAACTCTGATTACCTCATATCGGTCTCTCGATGGGATCATTCACACCCCCACTTCAGACTGGAGACCTACCCGCTAGGCATTGACGTAGAAAGAGAGTTTAAATGCTTCGAAGATCCCCTTGGCATCCCCTCTGATGAACTCGACCCTGATGATCGTTTCGACGCCATGAATTTCGAGCCAGCCTCTCCCACCCCACCTTTGAACTTTGATGACTGTATTTTACCCCATAACCCCGATCCAGTCCTTGACCTAGACCTCTCTACTCCCCTCTACCTCCAGATCCCACCTTCCGACCCAACCCCAGCACCGGTTTTTCGCCCAGCTATCCCGCCTGCTTCAGCTCCTGCCCAGCCTGGTACACATGGTCTTTCCCCAGCGGTTACACGGCGAAGCTCGAGGACCACTAGAGCCTTGTCTCTACCTGGAGCTACTGGTAGTTTCTACGAACCTGTAGTTTTTTCTTCTGCTAATTCTAGATTAGACAAGAAATTAGCCCGTTGCATGGGAGTGACTATACTGGAAGAGCATTATTCTGCCATGCAAACCCTAGAACAAGAGCATATTTCCTCTCCCCAATGAAAATTGTCTCCTGGAATATTCGTGGGCTAGGGGACCCATCAAAAAGGCACTCAGTCTGCTCATCCCTGTCCCCCCTACATACCGACATCCTCCTGCTCCAAGAATCTAAACTCTCTGACCCATCTCCAGCCCTTTTTCGACAAATTGGTGGCCCACGACTCTCGGGGTGGGCCCACACAAATGCTATTGGCTCCAGGGGGTCTTATTACCATGTGGAATGAATCTGTATGGTCCCTTAGCCAAACCATTCACCAGCCGTTTGTCCTCCACGTTGCCCTTATCCACCTTCAGACCAACACCATTGTCTTCTTCTCAAACATTTACGGTCCCCAATCCTCCCATGAACGGGCAGAACTTTGGAATTTATGCTTGGAATTTGCATCTCATATTAATGGACCTTGGGTACTCGGGGGTGACTTCAACACAACCAAACACCCCGATGAAAGAAACTCAAGAAATTTCTCGTCTGACTCAGATGTCTTCAATGCTTTCATCAGCTCATGCTCTCTAATCGAACCCCCTATCTATAACCGTCTCTTCACATGGTCCAATAGACGTCAAGCTCCCGCTTTAGCCAAACTAGATCGCTTTCTCTTCAACCCTGCATGGGAGGATATTCACCCCCTGTCAACTTGCCGTGGCCTAGCATCTGTCCTCTCAGACCATTGTCCCCTGGTGCTATATACGGGCTCCCACACAGACCATAATCGACCATTCAGGTTTGAAAGACTCTGGCTCCTTGAACCTTCCTTTGACGAATTTATCAAAACAGCTTGGGCCCAACCCATTAACTCCACCTCAGCCTCTGCACGGATAGTTGGCAAACTCAGATCGCTTAAAAGACTCCTCAAACCTTGGGCCAGATCCATGTGGGGTTCACTCAGGAACCGTATTGCCTCCACCCAAGATGAAATCCTCAAGCTGAATATCCTGGAGAATCTCGCCCACTCGATGAGTCTGAGTCACACAAACTTATAAGTTTTGAAGCAGAACTTGGAAGACTATTGAAGCAGGAGGAAATTGGTTGGAAACAACGTTCAAAAGATAGGTGGTTAGCGGACGGCGACAAAAACACGGCCTATTTCCACAGACTGGCTAACGACCGTCGCCGATCACTGTTCATCCCCAAAATAATTCATAATGATATGTCAATCACCGATCAGCCAGAAATTCTAAACCTTTTCACCGACTTTCACCGTTCCATCCTTGGCCAACCCTCCTCCCTCCTCCCCTCAATCGACTGGAACCTCCTCTACCCCAATCCACCCCTAATCCAAATTGACTCTCCCTTCACCGAAGAAGAAATCTTAGCGGCCCTAAAAGATATGGATGATAACAAATCGCCAGGCCCTGATGGCTTTGGCCCTTCCTTCTTCAAGCATTTCTGGGACGTCATCAAGTTTGATCTTCTAGATCTGTGTTCCGAATTCCACTCCAACCCAATGACCATTTCCCTTCTCAACTACGCCATTATTGTTCTCATCCCGAAATCCATAGGTGCCAATTCCCTGACTGCCTTCTGTCCCATCAGTCTTCTCAACACCTCCTTCAAGCTGATCACTAAAGTCCTAGCTAATCGTCTCCAGCCATATATGAACCAGTTGATTGGCAAGGAACAATCTGCATTTATTCAGGGCCGCAATATATTATACTGTGTGGCGACAACACAAGAGGCCATCTCCTTTTGCCACACAAACAGCCTGCCAGGAGTCCTCCTCAAACTAGACTTCTCAAAGGCGTTCGACTCAGTTAATTGGAACTTCATTCTTCAACTCTTGTCCCACAGAGGCTTCTCCGTGAAATGGTGTGATTGGATAAAATGCATCCTAACCTCAAGTCTTTCCTCGATCTGGATTAATGGTTCTTCAGGGAGTCTTATCAAATCCGCTCGCGGCCTCAGGCAGGGTGACCCCCTCTCGCTGCTGCTCTTTGTCCTGGTGGCAGATGTTTTCAACCGTATGTCTAAACTAGCAACCGCTAACAACTACCTCACCGGTATTGGCCCCCCAAACTCCAACTTATCCATCTCTAACCTCCAATTCGCTGACGACACTATTATCTTTGTCTCACCCACGCCCAATCATACCCACAGCATGAAGGTTCTCCTAAACGTCTTCGAGCTTGTCTCCGGACTTGCCATCAATTTCCAGAAAAGCTCCATCATCATGCTTGGTAGCTCCGACCACCTTGGCCCCTCTGTCGCTTCTGTCCTCAACTGTAATATCGCTCAATTCCCAATCTCCTACCTCGGTATCCCCTTACGACCAACCAAACCTCATCGTGCCGATTGGGCTCCCCTCATTTCCAAAATTGAATCCAGACTTTTGGGATGGAAAGCAGATGCTCTCTCGGCTGTTGGTCGTCTAGTGCTGATCAAATCTGTCCTTTCCTCCATCCCCCTGTATTGGCTTTCGTTCCATAAACTTTCGATCTGGGTTTCAAACAAATTAGACTCCATTAGAAGGTCCTTTCTATGGAATGAGGGGAAGGCTAAATGCCTTGTCAGCTGGAAAATAGCTTGCTTAAGAAAAGATCATGGTGGCCTAGGTATTGTCAACCTTAGAACTTTTAACCTTTCCCTCTTGGGGAAATGGCTTTGGCGTACCTTGACACCTGGATTCTTCATATGGAAAGACTGGATCCTTTCTGTTCACTACCTTAACAATCCATCCCACGTCCTCCACCTAGCTCCCATTAATAAACCCTCCCCCTTTTGGTCCGGCGTCCTATCCTCCATCAATCGTATTAAATCCCTCTTTCACCAACTCCTAGGTAACGGCTCCAACTGCCTTTTCTGCCTTGATCACTGGTCTGGGCACTCCCCATTAAACCTCAGATTCCCCAACCTTTTTGCCTCCACAGCACACAAGCTTCTCACAGTGTCCGACGCTGTTTCTATTAACACTCAATCTCTCTGCCCCTCTTCCTTCCTCAACAATAATCTGCTTCGTAAATACCTTGCTGTCATCAATATACTCCAAACCGTCAACCTAACACCATCTTCTCCGGACCTTTACCCCTGGTCCTTATCTCCCTCCAATCACTACTCCGTGTCTCAGTGCTACCTCTTCCTTAGCCACCCGGGAAGACTTTTCTCCTTCGCTCGCCTGTGGAAATGTCACCTTCCCCCCCGAATCTTATTTTTCCAATGGTGTCTGATCCATGGCCGTATCAACACCAAAGACCTCCTCGCCCGCCTCAACATCCCTTCGGACCCGACCTGTCCCCTCTTCAATCTGGAACACGAATCAATAGACCACCTTTTCTTCGATTTTGACTTTTCTTACTACATTTGGGCCTCTTCCTGTGCTCATATTCTCGGTCTCATTCTAGTAGTCTCCAACTTCTATGATTTCTGGCAGTATAATGCTCCAGATCCTAATACCGACTCGCTTCTAGCCATTTTTTGTTAGGTGATATGGAAAGAGCGAAATGCCCGTGTATTTAACAAACCCAATATTTCGACGGTCCAAATTTGCAATAGAATAATCACTGTTTTAATATTTGGTCAGGTTCCAGCTTCTCCACCCTAGCCAGACTCCGTCTCCGCATCCCCAGATCCCCCCAGCCAGAATCGGTGGGTAGCTCCTCCTCGGCCGCGCCACCGTGCCAGAACCCTCACTCCTAACGCTGCTGCTACAACTTCTTCTGGAATGTTTTTTGTGTTACTTGATTGCTGCACTAACAGAATCATCCTTATGTTCATAATGGTCTAGAATGCAAGTTGTGTTTTTTTTGGTTTGTTTGTCTAATGTAGTCGCTTCACAAACTTCCTTCAGCCAGTGATCAGGCCTGTTGATCACAATATATTATGTTAATATTATGCTTAATCGGCTGTGTAGTTCCACGCTACACACCCGTTCTTCTCAAAAAAAAGTTCCTCTGTTATATAACAAGAAATTCAAATTGTAAGTAAAATCAAGATTATTTGTTATTGTTGAAGTAATAAGTAAATACAATAGGAGATAAGTAAAGTTCTTCTTACAAACTTTGCAGATAAAATCTTCAAAAGATTAAAGAAAAAAAACGTGTACAGTCAAAAAAATAAATCATCTTCTGTTCTCTGTCAAAATTTCCAGGTGAGCAACTGACCTACTAAGGTTTTGAATTCATAACTTATCTTGAAGTCTTGTGATGTGGTTGCTGTGAAAATGATGAATGAATGTCAATATTTAGGTGTAAAGTGTGGTATGTATGCTTGTGAATGTGTATGTTTACTCTGTTATAACAAAACCAAGTTCACCAGAGATAAAAAATTTCATACCTCCAGTTTTAGATCTTTTCAAACCATGATTTCTGAAAGAAATGTTCTTGTAACACTATAAAGTTATTTCTAAAAATAATATTGGGTAAAATTATTAAGTAAATATTTTGTAAATTAAGATTTACAGTAGAACAATATATACATCAGGAAAGCATTTCTGTTTTCTGGAAAAAAAAGAGTGAGCAAACCTTAAATTTGAAACCTAAATTTGTTTATTTACCTGATGCTTGTGATGGTCTTTGAGATATGGCGTGAAAATGTTTGCATGAATGATTTTTTTTTCTGGGATTAAGTTTGAATGGCCTTGTGTATAAATAGGCATGTCTGGGTAGATGAATAAAGCTCTGTTATGTTACAGGCACCTTATAATTCATCAAAATAATTCCCTTTCTCTTCATATGATCAATGACAGGCCTTGATCTCCAAACAAAAATTTATTGTTAAACTTTAACATCAAGGTAAAAAAAATGTTTTCAAGGGTTTATATTAAGAACTTATTACAAAATTATGAATTTACAGTAGGAAATCAACTCAAGGCATTAAATCAAGTATTTGGAAATCATGTTTTTATTTTACAATCTGATACGTATTTCAATTTTATGATTTTTGATAACCATATTATGATTTTTAAGATCGTATATGATGAGATATTATGAGTTAATCAAAAATTGAATTTCCATCAATTTCAGGCGATCTACTATCTCGTGATGGTCGGGGCTTTGGCTGGTGATGGAGAGACGAACGGAGGGTCAGGGAAAAATACTATGGTGGTGTGTAGTTGGTCGTGGCGGCGGCGGCGAGTTTTTGAAGTTGGTTAACCTAGTTTTGTCTAGTGTGAACGTGTTGATTTGTTCGTCGCCCACGGTTGATCGAGTGCTAAATGGTTTTGGGTGATGGTCGGAGGGGTGTCGATGAAGAGTTGACCGGAGTTTCAAGCTCTATGATGGTCGGGATTTCGAGTAGGACACGATTTCCAGGTTAGATAGGGTGATGCCATTCGAATTCCAGGTTTGAGATTTTAACTCAATTTCGATTTTGAGTTTGAACCCGAGGTTGGGTGGTCGGGGTTGATAGAGGTGGTCAATGGTGGTGTGTGGGTGGCCACGGCGGCAATCAAGGATGGCCAGAATCTCGATGCACATGCACGCATGATAGATTGTACCTGGGTTTGTGAAATGGGGAAGAAGAAGCAAATTTTGGGGTAGTTCGTGTGACTCTCGAGTTTGGCTCGGGGAGGTGACGGCGTAGCTCGAGTCTCAACTCGAAGTTGGAGGGTTGTGCGATAGTAAGAATACTTAGAAATTTCTTAGGTAAAAGAAAAAAAAATTGGGCGCACGGGTTAACTTTTGAGAAAACCCAAAGTAATGGAGCATTTAGCTCGGGTTCGACTCGAAGCAGCCAGGAATTTTCTCGAGTCAGCATGCAAAACAGTTTGAAGTTTTAGGGAAATTCAAGTTTTGAAAATAAAACTTGTTAAATTAAAATTCTTTTCAATATTTAAACGTTTCCTAAGTTTTAAAATAGTTAAGGAGGGTTTTAAATAATTGTTTTAATTGACCTAAATCTAAATGGTTTAAAATAAATTGATTTTAATTTGAAGGTTATCTTCTTAATAATCTGTAAAGAAATAATTTTTTAAAAAGGATGTTTTAAAATGGTTGAATTAATTTTCAAAGTTTGCTTTAACATATTGGTTAAGGGGAAATAATTATTATTTGAAGTGAATTACTTAATGTAAGTAATTAAAGTAAATTAACTAATAATTCAAGTTAATAAATCAAGTAATTAATGAATGATTAAATAAAAATAATAATTACTTAGTCAAAGTAATTAAGGGAAGATAATTAAAGATTAATGATTGATTTATCAATATTAAGAGTTAATTACTTTAAAGAATAATTAATTAATGTGGTTACTTAATTAAGGTAATCAAATTAAGAATAAGTAACTAAAGGTTAATTAACTTAAAGTGATTAAGAAATTATTATTAATTAAGGAGTAATTAATTATAATTAATTAAGGAATGATGAATCTATAAATTAATCAATTAAGGATAATTAATTATAATTAAGATTTAATTAATAATTAGGGATTCATTAATAAAGGATTTAATTAAAGGTCTATTAATAAAAGTAATTAAGATTTAATTAATTAGAATTAAGGGTTAATTAACTAAGATAATTAATTAAAGAAATGATTAATTAATGAAGGTGATTAAGACTTAATCAATTGTAGTTAATGATAATTAATCATTGATCAAAGATTACTAATGAGGGAAATTATGTGGGTAATAAATTTAAAACCACACGATTTATTCATCTTAATTAAAGACGTTGGTTTGTTATGAAATGCTTTATAATGGATTGATATATTCGATATGTGATGTGATGTTATGTAATGCTTTGTGCTGAGCTGTTATATCTATGATGAATATATTGTTATATGAATATGCAAACCCTTGACCTGTAAAATGACATTTTAATTTCGATGCGACAGGGAGTCGGATTCCGGTTGGTTATCTGAAACCCACATCGAATCGTAATGGTAGATTTTTATGATTGATAAATTTATTTTATCTATGAATATGTGAATAAAGATAAGTATTATGGATTATACCGCTTATCGATATGATTGAATCTGTAATGATGATGTTGTGCACTATTGTGTTGAACCCATGGACCACACTTATACACACACAAATATGGATTGCATGCGGAAATGGGTTAAGTCACAAATTTTTGAATTGTGTTAAAATTGAATCTTTGAATCCAAAATAGTTTTGAAATTAGAATTGAAAGTTGAAAATGTGTTTTAAAAAGAAAAGTTATTTTGAATAACTTGATTGAGTTTTGAAATTTAAAAAAAAAATTGATTTCAATTTGAATTCAATATTTGAAATTGAATTCTATGATTTGGAAACTATGGTTTAAAAAGCTTATTCAACTTGTAAATGGGTTTATATGGGTTTTTAAACCATTTTAAAAGTGATGTTTTGGAGTTTAAATTTAACCCAAGATTTTAACTTGTATAAATTGGATTTTTCTGAAAATGAAAACTATGTGTTTTCAAATGATAAAAGCTTTCACATAAGAAATGAACTTCTAGTTTGTGTAAGGAGGATTTCAAGTCTAAAATAAAAATGGTCTTCCAAGTTGTTAATAAATCTTTGGAAACGGGTTTGAAAGCTAAAAGTTAAATCTTTAATTTAAAGATTAGATGAGTTAATCCAATTGAAATGGAAATTGTTTTGAAATCTATGAATAGATCTTTGTGAAACTGGGAGAACTTTGTGAAATAAATCTTTTTGTTTAAAGATTTGAAAGAAAAGTTTTTGATTTTAAGTTGTGACTTAACTGAAATCCCATATCCATATGTTTTAAATTTTACGCTCATTATTCGGTTTAGCCGGGAGAGGACCTTGTGTCATATAACCCATTCCGAATAGTGATACGACGTTATGGATTGCATTTGAAGACCGGTGTTGAAGACCGGGTGTCTTCAAGAACGATAGGATAACCTGTCGATTGACTCTGCACTGAGTTGCTCCGGTATAGAGTTCTTCATATGTGATGGAAAGTCCGATCGGAATTGTAGATACCCGGATTGCAAGGGCTTCTTCGAAAGTGCCTTCGGTTCTGTTCGAACCAGGAACAGACTTGTATGGTTGTTTGTCCGACATTACACTTTGAAATATTAAACTGAACTCTATCAAATACATTTCTTCTTGGTGGCGGAGAATTTATTCTCTTAGCTTAACACCCTTCTCTGAGACGTACGAGCTAAGAGGTTATGTAGTTGATATTTATCAGTGATATATTCCCTATTTGGTAGTGTGGCATTCTAAGTGCTGCTGTGTGTTGATGATCATTTGTTGATCATTTATAATCAAAGCATGACTTTTGTATAACGCGTAGCTTTGTGGACGAGACTGGATCAGGACCTCACACCCCGGAAATGGTCGAAATAGGAAAGATGCGGCAAGGTTATGAGGGTCGTGCTCTTTTGGGTGTGTCATTCCCTTCTGGAAAAGGGTGGTATCATGGTATGGAGCCCAGATACTTACTCATGTGGATACTGCAGATCTATTACTTTGTGATTGCTTTGTGGTTTTGAGGCGCCTCAGATAAAGGTCCCAAAGGACCGGGGGATGGCATGCTCGAGTAGTAGTTACCTAGTTACAGAGATAAACCGGCATTGTGTTGGCAGAGATCCGGTTAGGTTCTCGGGACGTCCCGCTAGAGACGACCCCATGGACAGTAGGAAGTTCCTTAGCCTGACCATTTGTTGGAAATCCATTCATCCAATACGTGCTTTGTATGGTTTTAGTTGTAGAACCTGCCATTTACTTATGGTGGCGCCCCACTATTTAGATGGTAGCTATAGTAGGCATACAATACTGGTCGTATGTTGGCTAGGATTTATATTATAGTTTCGAAATGGTTTTTATGCACTATGCACTAGTAATAATATCAAAGAATTTTTCTCGTATTAAGCATATTTGACTATCATTAGGAGAAATCTCCTCCAATTTTGTGTTTGCGTTGTGTGTGTGGCGGGAGGCCTTATGGTAGTTTCATTTTCTAAAATGCATTGCAGATTTCAAATTTAAATTCTTTTGTTTGTTTTAAAGACCAAATGTTTTTGTTTGCTCATACCAGTCCCATGACTAACCTGGAGTTTATTGTTCCTTTCCTAAACTCTAGGTTCCCACAATTTTTTCCACATGGATAGTCTAGAGTTGAGTTTTTTAGATAACCGGGTTTAGTAGATTATCTGGCGCTAGTTCAGTCTTTGGATCAGGACTGCACTTGCTTATCTTTGTGCATCGTTATTGGGAGTTCGAGCTATTTCTGGTTTGGTACTTTGGAGATGGAGATCTACCGATACTGGAGTTCTCTTTTGAAGACTACTTTCTCTATTGAAGATATGGTTCCGCTGCTGGTGTTATCTTTTCTTTCCGCTGCTATTGTCTTGTATCTTATCTCTGATGTATATTAATGTTCATTGTATCATCTGTTGTATCATATTGTATTAGTTATTGTATCAATGCTGTATACCATAAATGTATATCTTTTCTTCCGCTGTGTTGTACTTAATGTGTTATAAGCTTCGGCGAACCAGATTCGACGTTTGGATCTGCGGCATTTGAATACGAGTGTCGTATTCGGTGCCGATTTTCGATGGCCGAGTCAGGATCATTACATTTGGTATCAGAGCTGAAGGTTAAAACTTTAGCTCAGGAGTATAACGCATTAAGTAACTCATTAGAGATGGGGTGAAGTATACCCTAGAATGAGTATATCCCTAAGATATCTGTTCGAATGCCTCAGTAAATTCTCTTACTATACACTGATAATAAGTATGAGTGCGAGAAGAGGACGAGATAGGGGACAGGGAAGTACCACTATAAATGGTCAATACCCTGCAATAGCGGAAATAACTTTCTCTGTCAATCTCCTTTGATCCGACTCGAATTCTTTTGATTGCTCCATATCAGCTTCAGAAAGAAGTTTCAGTGAAATGGTGGCCCTACGAATCGTTGTAGAAAATCCTTACTTCGTATCTTCATTGGTTTCTTATCAGCTTTTCGATTTAAACTTTAATTTGGAATTTGAAATTGAAGATTTTAAGTAAATTGGGAACTTTAAATTAAGTTAAATTGGTTAACAAATATAAGGATAAATTTGAATTGTATCAATAAAACGATATCGGTTAAAACCAAATTTGAAATTTTACTATAATTTCTTGTATATATTCAAATTCGAAGAGGGACAAGTTGGTATATACTTTGGAGTATTCCGACTTGAATTGAAATCCATATCTAGTGTTTGAGAAATTGTAAAAGATTAAATCCATCTATCTATCTATTCTTTGGGATCCGATATATTCTACGAACGATTAGTTATCCCTTCGAACTAATCAATGCCTTTGCATACTCGTAAACTGGTGGACCCGAGTATCTTGTGTAATAATTATATGAGTTTGTTGTCATATTGTTGATATTATGATTTGGTAAGCCAAATACAGAATTGATATCCAGTTGATCTGGAAAGATATTTCTCTATCTATCATCTATTCTTTCTTGTCTCCCTTGTAAGTTTCGAGGATGAAATTTTTTTAAGGGGGGAAATCTGTAACGATCCCATTTTTAATTAAAATTCAAATTGATAATTAAAATAGATTTTTGAATAAATTAAAATTTTATTTGAATTTTTCACATTAAATAGGATATTTATTTATTTAGACATTGATTTTAAAATTTAACCGTGGATTTGAGATTGGATATTTGAAATCTTATAAATAAAAGGAAACATCCTAAAATTTGTCAATATAAATTAATAATATATTTTAGACTTTTGAAATTTAATTTGAGAATATAATTGGAAAAAAAATCTCAAACAAATAAAATGAGTAATAAACTATACATAAATGAATCCCAATTTGTTTTGAGTTTAAAAAAAAATTGATAAAATAAATATTTTAAAGAGAAAGAAAAAAATAATTTAAGTTCAAATTATATACATATATAATACATACTTTCTTTTGAAAAGAAAAAAATTCACTTATTATTAAAATTAGTTTCTAAAATCATTTCTTTCTTTAAATTGGTATAACTAGAAGTAGTAGACATAAATGAATTTTTATTCAAGTAAACTGGAATTTGAAATTAAATTTAAAATAAATGTTATTAAAAATAAGTAGCATTTAAAATTTTTAAGGAATATTTTATATAATGTAAATATTGGTTAAAAATAACTTTTCTTTTAACATTGTATATGTACATACAAGTGAATGAAAAGGTGTATTCATTTACAAAGCAAATATGACACAAAATTTATATAAAAATTTCTTTTGTCTTTGAAAATTTCAAATGTAAACATACACATAAAAGAGATGGAGTAAAGGAGTTAACAAAATTTAGGCCTTACGATGATTTTTTAACAATTGGCATCTAACATATTTAATTAAATAAAATAATTAAATAAAAAATTACAAAGAACTCTTCACTTCCCCATATGTAATTATAATAACTCTCAGCAAATCTGAAAAAGTCAGTAATCAAAGATTTAGCTTTTCAAAACTTCAACACCCATGAAAGCAAACAAAGGTAGAAAGAAAGAAATGATAAAACCGGAAAACAGAAATTGAAAACCAAGAAGAAAATCAAACAAAGCTTTCAACCTGAATCAATGAGCAAAGCAATATAAAGAACAAAGCATCTAAATTCAGTGGTAATCAGGAATCAAAATTTAGATCAGAGAGTGACTTCAACCTGGAATTGCAGATCATAATCAAAGCTGCACTTCTTTTGGCCGGAGCAATGCAAGAATCTCTGGAAATGAATTAAGTTAAGTAAAATTATTTTAAAAAAATTGAATTTTATGTTGTAAATCAGTAGTAAAATAAGAACCTAATCAATTGAATCAATCAAATTGTAGGAAAACAAATCAAGTGCAAGGCAAATTTATTTTATGGTTTCAAATGCAGGAAGTTCCTCTGTTATATAACAATAAATTCAAATTGTAAGTAAAATTAAGATCGTTTGTTATTGTTGAAGTAATAAGCAAATACAATAGGAGATAAGCAAAGTTCTTCTTACAAACTTTGCAGATAAAAGCTTCAAAAGATTAAAGAAAAAAGTGTACAGTCAAAAAAAAATCATCTTCTGTTCTCTGTCAAAATTTCCAGGTGAGCAACCGACCTACTTAGGTTTTGAATTCATAACTTATCTTGAAGTCTTGTGATGTGGCTGCTGTGAAAATGATGATTGAATGTCAATATTTAGGTGTAAAGTGTGGTATGTATGCTTGTGAATGTTTATGTTTACTCTGTTATAACAAAACCCAAGTTCACCAGAGATAAAAAAATTCATACCTCCATTTTTAGATCTTTTCAAACCATGATTTCTGAAAGAAATGTTCTTATAACACTGTAAAGTTACTTCTAAAAATAAGATTAGGTAAAATTATTAAGTAAATATTTTGTAAATTAAGATTTACAGTAGAACAATATATACATCAGGAAAGCATTTCTGTTTTCTGGAAAAAAAAGAGTGAGCAAACCTCAAATTTGAAACCTGAATTTGTTTATTTACCTGATGCTTGTGATGGTCTTTGAGACATGGTGTGAAAATGTTTGCATGAATGATTTTTTTTTCTGGGATTAAGTTTGAATGGCCTTGTGTATAAATAGGCATGTCTGAGTAGATGAATACAAGCTCTGTTATGTTACAGGCACCATATAATTCATCAAAATAATTCCCTTTCTCTTCATATGATCAATGATAGGCCTTGATCTCCAAACAAAAATTTATTGTTAAATTGTAACATCAAGGTCAAAAATGTTTTCAAGGGTTTATATTAAGAACTTATTATAAAAATATGAATTTACAGTAGGAAATCAACTCAAGGCATTAAATCAAGTACTTGGAAATCATGTTTTTATTTTACAATCTGATTCGTATTTCAAGTTTATGATTTTTGATAACCATATTATGATTTTTAAGATCGTATATGATGAGATATTGCGAGTTAATCAAAAATCAAATTTCCACCAATTTCTGGCGATCTACTGTCTCGTGATGGTCGGGGCTTTGGCTGGTGATGGAGGGACGAAAGGCGGGCCATGGAAAAATACTGTGGTGGTGTGTAGTTGGTCGTGGCGGCGGCGACGAGTTTTTGAAGTTGGTTAACCTAGTTTTGTCTAGTGTGAACGTGTTGATTTGTTCGTCGCCCACGGTTGATCGAGTGCTAAATGGTTTTGGGTGATGGTCGGAGGGGTGTCGATGAAGAGTTGACCGGAGTTTCAAGCTCTCTGATGGTCAGGATTTCGAGTAGGACACGATTTCCAGGTTAGATAGGGTGATGCCATTCGAGTTCCAAGTTTGAGATTTTAACTCAATTTCGATTTTAAGCTCGAACGCAGAGTTGGGTGGTCGGGTTTGATGGAGGTGGTCAACGGTGGTGTGTGGGTGGCCGCGGCGAAAATCAAGGATGGCCAGAATCTCGATGCACGTGCACACGTGACAGCTTGTACCTGGGTTTGTGAAATGGGGAAGAAGAAGCAAATTTTGGGATAGTTCGTGTGATTCTCGGGTTTGGCTCGGGGAAGTGAAAGCGTAGCTCGAGTCTTAACTCGAAGTAGGAGGGTTGTGCGATAGTAAGAATACTTAGAAACTTCTTAGGTAAAAGAAAAAAAAAATTTGGCGCATAGGTTAACTTTTGAGAAAATACGAAGTAATGGAGTATTTAGCTCGGTTCGACTCGAAGCAGCCAGGAATTTTATCGAGTCAGCATGCAAAACAGTTTGAAGTTTTAAGGAAATTCAAGTTTTGAAGATAAAACTTGTTAAAATAAAATTCTTTTCAATATTTAAACGTTTCCTATGTTTTAAAATAGTTAAGGAGGGTTTTAAATAATTGTTTTAATTAACCTAAATCTAAATGGTTTAAAATAAATTGATTTTAATTTGAAGGTTATCTTCTTAATAATGTATAAAGAAATAATTATTAAAAAGGATGTTTTAAAATGGTTAAATTAATTTTCAAAGTTTGCGTTAACATATTGGTTAAGTGGAAATAATTATTATTTGAAGTGAATTACTTAACGTAAGTAATTAAAGTAAATTAACAAATAATTCGAGTTAATAAATCAAGTAATCAATGAATGATTAAATAAAAATAACAATTACTTAGTCAAAGTAATTAAGGGAAGATAATTAAAGATTAAAGATTGATTTATCAATATTAAGAGTTAATTACTTTAAAGAATAATTAATTAATGTGGTTAATTAATTAAGGTAATCAAATTAAGAATAAGTAATTAAAGGTTAATTAACTTAAGTGATTAAGAAATTATTATTGATAAGGAGTAATTAATTATAATTAATTAAGGAATGATGAATCTATAAATTAATCAATTAAGGATAATTAATTATAATTAAGATTTAATTAATAATTAAGGATTCATTAATTAAAGCAATTAATTAAAGGTCCATTAATAAAAGTAATTAAGATTTAATTAATTACAATTAAGGGTTAATTAATTAAGATAATTAATTAAAGAAATGATTAATTAATGAAGGTGATTAAGACTTAATCAATTGTAGTTAATGATAATTAATCATTGATCAAAGATTACTAATGAGGGTAATTATGTGGGTAATAAATTTAAAACCACACGATTTATTCATCTTAATTAAAGATGTTTGTTTGTTATGAAAAGCTTTGTGATGGATTGATATATTCGATATGTGATGTGATTTTATGTAATGCTTTTTGTTAAGCTGTTATATCTATGATGAATATATTGTTATATGAATATGCAAACCCTTGACCCGTAAAACGACATTTTAATTTCGATGCGATAGGGAGTCGGATTCCAGTTGGTTATCTGGAACCCACATCGAATCGTAATGGTAGATTTTTGTGATTGATAAATTTATTTTATCAATGAATATGTGAATAAAGATAAGCGTTATGGATTATACCGCTTATCGATATGATTGAATCTGTAATGATGATGTTGTGCACTATTGTGTTGAACCCATGGACCACACTTATACACGCACAAATATGGATTGCGTGCGGAAATGGGTTAAGTCACAGATTTTTGAAATTGTGTTAAAGTTGAATCTTTGAATCCAAAATAGTTTTGAAATTAGAATTGAAAGCTTTGGAAAATGAGTTTCAAAAATAAAAGTTATTTTGAATAACTTGATTGAGTTTTGAAATTAAAAAAATTGATTTAAATTTGAATTCAATACTTAAAATTGAATTCTATGATTTGGAAACTATGGTTTAAAAAGGTTATTCAACTTGTAAATGGGTTTATATAGGTTTTTAAACCATTTTAAAAGTGATGTTTTGGAATTTAAATTTAACCTAGGATTTTAACTTGTATAAATTGGATTTTTCTGAAAACGAAAACTATGCGTTTTCAAATAATAAAAGCTTTCACATAAGAAATGAACTTCTAATTTGTGTAAGGAGGATTTCAAGTCTAAAATAAAAATTGTCTTCCAAGTTGTGAATAAATCTTTGGAAATGGGTTTGAAAGCTAAAAGTTAAATCTTTAATTTAAAGATTAGATGAGTTAATCCAATTGAAATGGAAATTGTTTTGAAATCTACGAATAGATCTTTGTGAAACTGGGAGAACTTTGTGAAATAAATCTTTTTGTTTAAAGATTTGAAAGAAAAGTTTTGGGTTTTAAGTTAAGACTTAACTGAAATCCCATATCCATATGTTTTAAATTTTACGCTCATTATTCGGTTTAGCCGGGAGAGGACCTTGTGTCATATAACCCATTCCGAATAGTGATACGACGTTAGGATTGCATTTGAAAGATCGGGTGTCTTCAAGAACGATAGGATAACCTGTCGATTGACTCTGCACTGAGTTGCTCCGGTATAGAGTTCTTCATATGTGATGGGAAGTTTGATCAGAATTGTAGATACCCGGATTGCAAGGGCTTCTTCGAAAGTGCCATCGTTTCTGTTCGAACCCGGAACAGACTTGTATGGTTGTATGTCCGACATTACACTTTGAGATATTAAACTGAACTCTATAAAATATATTTCTGCTTGGTGGCGGAGAATTTATTCTCTTAGCTTAACACCCTTCTCTGAGACGTACGAGCTCAGAGGTTATGTAGTTGATATTTATCAGTGATATATTCCCAATTTGGTAGTGTGGCGTGCTAAGTGCTGTTGTGTGTTGATGATCATTTATTGATCATTTGTGATCAAAGCATGGCTTTTGTATAAAGCGTAGCTTTGTGGATGAGACTGCATCAGGACCTCACACCCCGAAAATAGTCGAAACATGAAAGATGAGGCAAGGTTATGAAGTGACCCGCTTCTTTTTACTCTAATTTATGTGAATTTTAGTGAGTTTTTTTTATATATAAGTGATCACTTCTTTAAATTCATTCTCCCAAGATCCAAAATTTAACTAATATAAAAATATCAGTATATAAACTAAATCATGTCATTTATATATATATTAAAAAAACTCACTAAAACTCACATAAATTAGAGTAAAAAGAAGTGGGTCACTTCAGTTGGTATCAGAGCTATGTTTTTAAAACATAGCATAAATATATTATCCAATCTTCTTGTATGGATAAAATTCTAAAAAAATATATAATATATACATACAATAATGATAGAAATAAATATCCACAGTAGAAATAAATTGCAGAAAATAATTAAATTAGAAATATGACTAACTAGCTATGCAATTGAATAGTGGATCATGGTAGGAAGACCACCAAGCACTGGAACAGGACCCTCAAATGCTGCACCATTGGTTAGCTTGCAAGATTTGGTGAGAGCATTTAGGGAAGGAGCAGTGCAGAGGGAAGAGAATCCTCATGAGGAATTAGCTAAGCTATTGAAGACATTTTCAAATTTAGGAGGCAAGGATTTTGAAGGCACTGAGGGAGTTATGGGAGTGCAGGCATGGTTGAGAACTTTGAAAAGAATATTTACAGACATGCAAATTAATGACCAAAGAAAGAGGCACATAGCTTCAAGAAGGCTCAAAGGAGCAACGTTAGATTGGTAGGAGGTGATCATCACAGGAAGGCCAGAAAATGAGATAACATGGGATCAATTCAAGGAGATGCTTGAGGCAAGGTTTGTTCCAGCAACAGCTAAGGCAACATTGCTTGACGAATTCATAAGGCTGAGGCAAGGATCAATGAGTGTGACTGAATACACTCAAAAATTTGAGAGTTTGTCTAAGTATGGAACAATGCTCATAGGAAATGAAGAATCAAAGAATTCAAGATTCATTCAAGGACTCAATGCTAGTTTGAGTAGATCAATGTTACCATACAACAAGTCATAGATCTTACTCTTTCCTTTGAACAACATGACAATGCCAGAGAAAAGTTTAGGAATATGAGGGCAAATAGCCAAAAGAAAGGGAAAAATAGGACACATCCTTATGATAAAAAGAATGCAGACAAGAAAGTTGAAGGAGCAATTAGTGGGGAAGCTAAGAAGAAGATTACTCGTTATAACTGTGGAAAAGAAGGGCACATGAGTAATAGGTGTCAAGCAGCCAAGAAGGCACCATTTAGCTGCTATAACTGTGGGAAATAAGGTCATATTAAAAGAAACTGCCCAGAGTTTAAGAAAGGAGAAAAGGTAGGAGCATTGGAAACAAAGGCAAAGGCAAATGCAGCAGGAAGCTCTGGACAATTAGAAGGTATACTTCTAATTAAAAGTTACCCAATCACAGTTATATACGACACTGGAGCCACACATTCTCTAATATCACAAGACATAGTGGATAAATTAGCTCTCACATGCAACAAAGTTGAAAAACCCTTGTTTATTCAAAGTCCCCTGGGTAGCTCTTGTTTGCTAGGATTAAAATGTTTGGGAGTAGAATTAAACATAGGAGGAAATGTATTTAAATCTGATTTGTTTGTATTGAAATACCCTGGAGTAGGAATTATTTTAGGGGTAGATTGGTTGAGTAAATTCAAAGCAATTTTGAATTTAGAAATTTTCACTATATCTTTGAAAATAGAAAACGGTAAAAATATTTTAGTCATGAGTGAAATAGCTAAAACAAATTGTCTTAATCAAATATGGGATATGACTGAGAAGGAATTAATTTTAGAAAACATAGAAGTAATAAGAGAGTATCCAGATGTTTTTGGAGAGGTAGTGGGGTACCAGACAATAGACCAGTTGAATTTCGAATAAGGTTAATTCCTGGATCAAGTCCTATCATCAAGAAGCCTACTAGAATGAGTCCAAAAGAATTAATAGAATTGAAGCAGCAGCTGGAAGAATTGGAACAGAAAGGCTTCATAAGGCCTGGCAGTTCAAACTGGGGTTCTCCAGTGGTGTTTGTGAAAAAGCATGATGATACACTAAGAATGTGTATTGATTATAGGGAACTAAATAAACTCACCATCAAGAAAAAATAACCACTCCCCAGAATTGATGATCTATTTGATCAATTAAATGGAGCAAAGATCTTTTCAAGGCTAGATTTAGCCTCTGGGTTTCATCAAATGAAGGTAGAGGAAGAAAGCATTAAGTATACTGCCTTCAATACAAGGTATGGATTGTATGAATTTTTGGTGATGCCTTTTGGATTGACAAATGCACCATCATATTTTGTAGATTTAATGAATAGAACATTTAGAAATTTTCTAGATAAATTTGTAGTTGTCTTTATTGATGATACATTAGTATACTCAAAATCAGAAGAGGAGCATGCAAGGCACTTGCATCTGATTTTGTCAAGGCAAAGAGCACACAATTTAAAAGCAAAATTCAACAAGTACACATTTTGGCAAAATGAAAAAAAGATTTTGGGGCATATTATATCTCAACAAGGCATTAGAGCAGATCCAAACAAGGTCATGGCAGTTCAATCTTGGAGCAGACCCAAATCAGTGACTGAGGTGAGATCATTTTTGGGAATGGCAGGCTATTATAGGAGATTTATAAAAGACTTTTCAAGAATAGCCATTCCATTGTCCAAGCTAACTAGAAAGGAGCAGCCATATGTGTGGACAGAGAAATGTGAACAGGCCTTTACATTATTAAAGAAAGTATTGATGGAAGCTCTAGTTTTACAAGTACCAGAGGGAAATGAAGGATTAGAAGTTTATACAGATGCTAGTGGATCTGGACTAGGGGCAGTGCTCATGCAACATGGTAGAGTCATAGCATATGCATCAAGGCAACTCAAGCCAAATGAAACTAGGTATGCTACACATGATTTAGAACTAGCTGTTGTAGTATATGCATTGAAGCTATGGAGACACTATTTATTAGGTGCTAAGTTTGAATTGTTTACAAACCATAAGTCACTTAAATACTTGTTTTCCCAAAAAGACTTAAACACGAGGAAATATAGGTGGGTAGAATTTCTAGCTGCCTATGATCTTGATATATTATACACCCCAGGAAAAGCTAATAAAGTGGCAGATGCATTGAGTAGACATCAAGCAAAATTGGCAAGCTTAATGATGGCTGAGTTTAGGGATTTGACAATCCTTTATGAGGTGGAAGTGAAAGAAGAAACTAGTGTATCAGATAAGACACACATTGAGATGATTGAATATGGTAAATTAAGCCTCATTTCTTTAAAGTCAACACTGGTTGATAAAATAGGACAAATGCTGGATCAAGATACAAATTTGAAGGAGAAAAAGAACATGATATCACAAGGCATGACAGTGGAAAACTATGAGGTAGATGATAAAGGATACTTAAGGAAAAAGGGGAAACTCTGCATACCAAATGTAGAGGAACTGAAGCAAGAAGTTATGGATGAGCATCATTAAACAAAATATACTATACATCCAGGTGGTGCAAAAATGTACCATGATCTTAAGAGGAACTACTGGTGGCCAGGGATGAAAGGAGAAGTGGCAAAATATGTGGCAAATTGCTTGACATGCCAACAAGTAAAGGCAGATTATCAAAGACCCTTAGGCCTATTGCAACCTTTGGAAGTGCCTACTTGGAAATGGGAAAGCATATCCATGGATTTTGTGGATGGTTTGCCAACAACAAGAAGAGGCAATGATAGTATTTGGGTAGTGGTTGATAGGCTTACAAAAAAAGCACACTTCATTCCTATAAATTCAAACAGAAATGCCCATAAACTAGCCCAGTTATTTGTGAAAGAGATAGTGAGATTGTATGGTATCCCCAAGACTATCATTAGTGATAGAGATACTTTGTTTACTTCAAGGTTTTGGAGTAGCTTTCAAGAAGCTATGGGGACAGAACTAAGCCTAAGCACAGCCTACCACCCACAAACAGATGGGCAATCTGAGATCGTTAATAAGGTTTTAGAAGATTTGCTTAGAGCATGCATACTTGATTTTGGAGGCAACTGGGAGGATCACATTTATTTGGCTGAATTTGCGTATAATAATAGCTACTAGTCCACCATAGGAATGGCTCCCTTTGAGGATTTGTATGGAAAGCCTTGTTTATCTCCTGCATGTTGGATGGAGGCAGGAGAAAGAGTGTTGCTTGGACCAGACAATGTGAAAGAAACTTCTGCAAGAATTGAATTAGTAAGGCAAAGAATGAGAGTAGCTCAAGATAGACAGAAAGCATATGTAGATAAAAGGAGAAGGCCAGTAGAATTTGAGGTGGGAGACTATGTGTTTCTCAAAGTTTCACCAATGAGGAAAATATTGAGATTTGGCAAAACAGGGAAACTATCACCAAGGTATATAGGACCATATGAAATTGTTCAGAGAATAGGGACTTTAGCTTATAAGCTGAAGTTGCCAGAGGAACTGAGCAACATACATGATGTATTTCATGTATCTCAATTGAGAAAATGGGTGCATGATAAGGAAACCATTCTTGAATTTCCTATACATGTTGAAATTCAAGAAAATCTGGTTTATAAAAAGGAACCAGTGGGCATTGTGGCTAGAGAAGAAAAGAAATTGAGAAATAAAATAATTAAACTAGTTAAAATTCAATGAAGTTTAGATGGAAATGACTGCACATGGGAGGCTGAAGATAGGATGAAGGATAAGTATCCTAATCTATTTTCTTCTTGAAGGTATGTCTAGAACTGTAATAACTTTAAATATTGCTTAAGTGTATTTGACTAATCTTAAATGAGTGGATTTCTGATATGTTTGAAATATACTAATAAACTAATATATAATTGTGGGACACAATTCCTTTTAGGAGGAGAGTATGTGAAGACCCAAAATTTTTAAGAATAAAAATTACTTTAAAAGAAAAACAGGAAATGAAAATAAATGCCAAGAATGAATGAAGTAAATAAATGAGAGAATGATAGTTAGAGAAAATAAAAATAGGGAGAAAAATAGCTGAGTAAAGAGGAGCATTATATTCACATATATTATGTGTAAATATACATACACACACACACACACACACACACACACACACATATATATATATATATATATATATGTATTGGATAAATAACCAAAGAATAAAAATAGCTTGAAAATGAATATCAGAAGTGAGTGAAGTAATTATGCAAGGAATAATTATTTTTATACAGTGATGAGAGGAAAATGATTAAGTATAAAATGAATTCTAAAATTCGCATGACTTGTATATATGTGAATATTGTATAGAAAATATATATATGATCAAAGAAGTATGGGATGATAAAATAAAAATCCTCTTGATAATTAAAATGCATAGAAATCAGTCAAGCAATATTTATGAGTGTGGATGCATTTTTGGAAATAAATCATGAAAGAAGCAAATGGTAAATTATGTTAGTTAAAAACAAAACTTATAGAAAGAAACATGAGAATTAACCCGAGTATGATAAGATACATTGTGAAATTAAGTCATATAAAAACAATGTGCAGATAAAAGCATGCAAAAAGCATGTGCACAGAAAAGCAGTGAGATAACTGCTTTTACCAGAAAAAGAAATTAAAAAGAAAATGGCCAAATTAGCCATAAACATGCATACAGGCTTCTTTTATTTTTGTGAGAATAAAATGGGTGTTTCCTCTATTAAAACCCTAGTTAAATGATTTATATCAAGGGGTAAGGCAGAGGTTTTCTCTGAGGAGGAAAAACAGAAGTTTAATTCAAAAAAAATAGAAAGGAGAAACTCACACAGTCTTCAAGCTAAAGCATTCTCGGGGAAGAGGAGAGGAAGGTGAGTTGTAATCATTTAAAAGACTTAAGGCATTAAGACCCAAGTAAGGGCAGCCAAATTATTTTATATAAAATCATATTATGTTTTTCTGTTTGATTTTATTCTCTGAATAAATACATGTTGATCATGGATGGTATTTTGGTTGAATTTCTGGTTAATGTTTTGATCTGTTTTGAGTTGTTATAATTGTTTCAATTTTTGCTTTGAAATATAAATAATCAAACATATATTCATATAATAGAAATGGAATTTATAATCCAGTTTTATATGAAGAATGGACTAAATGTTTTACTGAGAAATAGGATATCAAAGGGAAATGAAGTGGGCAGTGTGAATAATGAGATTCATGCTCATGCCTAGTTCATATTAATAATGATATGAACAATGCAATACTATAAACATGTGCTGATTTGTTCAGATCATGAGCCAACATGTTTTTATGGGTTTTTCTTAAAAAACCCTATCCTATGTCCACAGTAAAATAAATATAGTATTTCTTATGGTTTCATCAGATGTATGCAAGCAATGGGAAAATTTCTAGAAATAAATATACATGCAGTTTTATAAAATAAGATTAAGACAGAATGACTTTGGATGTGCAATTTTGCATGAATGCTTTGTATGATTGGATGTAAACCCTTGAGTGAGTTTAATAAATTTAGGGGTTTATGTAATGAAAGGAAGAACATGAGCACCTCTGGAATTAAAAAGAAAAAGTCCTCAGCAATTAAATGAGCATGGTCTCTAAATTACAAAGTAATTTAGGAGAGGTGCCTTGATCTACACATCATCGGGTGGATGATAGGTATGTGCATGACTTGTTCAAGTCCTGAAGGCCTCTGTGCAAAGGTTAACAGAATTGAGTCCTTTGCAATGCACACTTTGTGTTCAAAGGCAAGAGTTTAGACCATATAAAATATAAAATGGGATTGAAAGATTATGCTATGGATTTTAGGAAGCTAAATTCCATAGGAGTTTGTACATGTACAACTGAATGGATTGAATGGATGAATGCTTGGGTGTATGTATGTTAGATAAATTTAAATGTACATATGCTCAGGTTTAACATGAAATTGAATAGTGTCAAATATATATGTTCTCTGCACAGTTTTAAGAATTTATAAGTTGTTTTAATAATGATTTCACTCATACCAGAATTTTATTTCTGACCCTATTTGTTGCTTTGTGACATTTGGGGTGTCTCATTTTTATTGAGGCAGCTCTAGATGTTGCTGCAGGAAAGGAAGCATGAGAAAATTGCTTGCATGGATATTTGGAAGATTTACCTGATTTTTAAATACTTAAGGAATATGACAGAAATATTGTAGTGAATAAGCTAGGCAAAAAAAAAACTTCATTATGTTCTAAGTATATCTAGAGTTGATGTTGTTTGTTTCTCTGTGTAAAGACTATGTAAAGGTTAAAGTATTATATATGTGAATGGGAGTTTCTGTTATAAGCATCTGATCTGGGTATTTTGCTGGTGAAGTATGATGAAGGAAATTATGCCATATTATTTAATATGTGGTCATACTTTCTTTGGTAATGTCTGCTAAATAATTGATAGCAAAATTGATATGGTTTTAGAAAAAAAAACATGTAATATATCTATTAAGTGTTGAGTTGAAACTGGTCTGGGTTAACCAATAAGGCTTGATCATGACTTGTGATTAATATAAGTACATGTCAAGTTTAGAAAACAAGGCCTATAATCCTCAACCTGGGCAATAAGTTTATTGTAGGAATTTGTGTTGCTTGGTGTAGTAAGTTCATGTGCATTTCTGGAGTTTATAGACTTCACTGCTACAATACTCAACAAACCTTACTATCTAGATACATGGCCCAAGTCTGATTGCATTTGGTCATGATAAACCTGAGGCAGTTTAAGTAACATGTAGTCTTACCTAGATATTAAGCATGTCAGTAAATCCACTGTTTAATTGATCACAATCATTTTTTTCTTAATTTGAGGATTTGTCAGTAACCTTCACTATATGTCCATCTGAAAGTTTTGCAACAGTCTGATTTTGATACTGCTTTAATCATACTATTTTCAAGTATATGCTGGTCTTCATTGACATGATAAATTGAGTTAACATTTTTTTCATGTTCATTGTTTTCACTGCTTGGCCTTTAAACTGATTTACTGTCTTGATATGCATCAGAACATTGCATACTTTATAAAATATGACAAAAGCAATTTTCTTAACATAAAAATTGCTTTAGTATAAGAATAGAATCCCCGGGATAGACAAACATGTATGAGTTGAACTAACATACTGTATCAATCAAATTATCTAGTATCAAATCCCTAAATTCTATGGATCAAATAGCTAGCTTGTAAAACCCAGAAATTAATTAATCTGAGTTATAGAACATGCTAGGAAATTAGACAAGAAAATGATGTGATTATTTAGGATTAGCAATCAAGTCCGAGTTCAAAAAAAATAGATAAAATAGCTATGTGACACAAAAGTCCCTCAATTATGAGGAACAAAGTGTGAATGAGATTCTTTGCTATTTTAATTGCTCTGGTAAGCAAAGAACCATTTATATATCTTCACATATATACATGACATGATTTAGTTTATATACTGATATTTTTATATTAGTTAAATTCTGGATCTTGGGAGAATGAATTTAAAGAAGTGATCACTTATATATATATATATATAAAAACTCACTAAAAATCACATAAATTAGAGTAAAAAGAAGTGGGTCACTTTAGGTTATGATGGTCGCACGCTTTAGGGTGTGTCATTCCCTTCTGGAAAAGGGTGGTATCATGGTATGGATCCCAGATACTTACTCATGTGGATACTGCAGATCTATTACTTTGTGATTGCTTTGTGGTTTTGAGGCGCCTCGGATAAAGGTCCCAAAGGACCAGGGATGGCATGCTCGAGTAGTAGTTACCTAGTTATAGAGGTAACCCGGCCTTGTATTGGCAGAGATCAGGTTAGGTTCTCGGGATGTCCCGGCAGAGGCGATCCCATGGACAGTAGGAAGTTTCTTAGCCTAACCATTTGTTGGAAATCCATTCATCCAATACGTGTTTTGTACGGTTTTAGTTGTAGAACCCGCCATTTACTTATGGTGGCACCCAACTATTTAGATGGCAGCTACAGTAGGCATACAATACTGGTCGTATGTTGGCTAGGATTTATATTATACTTTCGAAATGGATTTTACGCACTATGCATTAGAAATAATATCAAAGAATTTTTCTCGTATTAAGCATATTTGACTATCATAAGGAGAAATCTCCTCCAATTCTACGTTTGCATTGTGTGTGTGGCGGGTGGCTTTATGGTAGTTTCATTTTCTAAAAAGCATTGCGGATTTCAAATTTAAATTCTTTTATTTTTTTAAAGACCAAATGTTTTTGTTTGCTCATACCAGTCCCACGACTGACCTGGAGTTCATTGTTCCTTTCCTAAACTCTGGGTGCCCACAATTTTTTCCACACGGGCAGTCTAGAGTTGGGTTTTTAAGATAATCAGGTTTAGTAGATTATCTGGTGCTAGTTCAGTCTTTGGATCAGGACTGCACTTGCTTATCTTTGTGCATCGTTATTGGGAGTTCGAGCTATTTCTGGTTTGGTGCTTTGGAGATGGAGATCTACCGATACTGGAGTTCACTTTTGAAGACTACTTTCTCTATTGAAGATATGGTTCCACTGCTGGTGTAATCTTTTCTTTCCACAGCTATTGTCTTCTATTTTATCTCTGATGTATATTAATATTCATTGTATCATCTGTTGTATCATATTGTATTAGTTATTGTATCAATGCTGTATATCATAAATGTATATTCTCTTTCTTCCGCTGTGTTGTACTTAATGTATTTCGACGTTTGGATCTGCGGCATTTGAATACGAGTGTCGTATTCGATGCCGATTTTCAAAGGCTGAGTCAGGATCGTTAGACTTAAAGCCAAATTTTCAAAATGCCACTTTTAGAAGAGGAATGTGAGATTTTTTGGGCATATTGTTTTGAAACATGGGTTAGCAGTAGACCCCGTAAAAGTGGTAGCTATTTAAAATTGGAAGACTCCAAAGAATGCCACGGAGTTTAGAAGTTTTTTAAGGTTAGCGGGTTATTAAAGAAAAATCATAAAAGATATTGCAAAGATAGTAGTTCCCGAACCCGTTTGACCAAAAAAAAATTAGTCTTCTCTTGGGATGAGAAATACGTGGAAGCATTCGAGACGTTAAAGGAGCTATTGATAAATGCACTAGTACTCGTCATTCTTGATGGAATGAAGTCTTTTGCAGTTTATACAGATGCATGTGGCATAGGATTGAGTGCAATTCTTATGTAAGAAGAAAGAATGATAGCTTATGCTAGCAGACAACTGAAGGACCATGTGAAGAGATACCAAATGTAACGACCCACTATTTTGAACTATTCAAATCGACAATAAACCATACATGTCAGACTTGAATTGTTCAAAACAACAGATTGTTATTTATATTTGGAAAAACTTAGCATATATAGTAAATAAATCAATCACAAAATCATAGACATAGAGTAATACAACAATACGCATCGGAATAGATAAATAGTTGTTCATGAAGCTAGTACAAAAACAACAGAGTCCAAGACAAATGACAACAGAAGTCCAAATACACATAAGTCTCTAATACATATGCAAATAACAAGTCTGAACTGAAATAACCAAATGACTGAAATAACCAAATAACTGGAATATGAATAAACAAGATAGATCTCCAAGCCAAGCTTCAAGCTACAAAAGGTGAGTCTCAAATGATGTAATACTCAAGCTGACCTGAGCTTAAAGTAAAACACAAAACACTCGAGTAAAGATTAACAATCTAATGCAAGTAAATCAACTCAAGTGAAATGTCCAAATGAAATAAAATAACTTAAAGAATATTTGGGATTTTCATCCTTTAAGGATCCGTGGAACTATCTACATACATAATACAATATGTTACATAAACAATATCTATAGTAAAGCAAACTATTGAAGTAGCATTAAGGCGTTACCCATATCCCCCTTCACACATTTTATTTATTCCCGTAGTCTATACAATACCGTAAGCTCCACCAAACAGGTAGTTTACCCAGAGGGCACTCCATATGTACGATACAAACAAACTCATAGAGGGCGCAATAAGGCATGTGACAAGGCACGCGAGCAATGCCAAGGTAGGGTTCTACCGTTTTCACTCCCAGACTGGTGGTAACGCATAGCGGCTATTACCGCCCACCTCGAGACACACTCCCAAATCAAAAGTGCACACAATCAAATCACAATTAATAGAATGGTATCGAAGAAGGATGCTCGATCGGAGGTGCGACCTCACTTGGCCCAGTATAGCTCATGTTTTAGCCACATCAAGCTGACTCGCGGGAGTTAGGCAGCATTAATACCTCATACAGAATCGTTCGCCAAACCATCCTACTTCATTCTGGAATCTCTACCATGTGCACAGTTGTTAAAGTGGTTTTTGCTATTGGCAGAGAGTATGACAATATCCGATCCTGATCTCTTTAACAACCAAACGCTTATTTCACACCAGTTGGTTCTTTTACATTTCCTAAACCGATTCATAATTTATATCAAAATATCATATTCACTTCAAAATCACATCACTTTCGAAATCATATTCACTTCAAAATCATATCACTTTCGAAACCATATTCACTTCCGAAATCATATTCATTTTTAAAATCATAACCACAGAATAGGTTAAACCATCATATCAAAATATTCGCATTTTGAATAGATTAAATCTAAATCATAACAGTTCCAACTTCAAACATTTTGAGTATTGAAAGTAGTTTATATATTAGAATAGTTATACATTAAAAATAGTTTATACTTCAAAATAGGTCATAGATTGAAATGGTTTATATATTAGGAATAGTTTATATAATAAAATAAGTTATAGATTGAAATAGTTTATATATTAGAAATAGTTTGTATATTAAAACATGTTATATATTAAAATAAATATATTAATATAAATATCATAAACATTATATATTTTATTTATATCAAATTTTATTAAATTAAATCTTATATTATGAAAGAAAAAAAGTAAATAAAGTTATAAGTAAAATCTTAAAATTTACATTTTAAAACTTATTTATAAATTTTGAATTCCCAAAACATATAATTTTAAAATCTAAATTTTACATATATGTTTTAAAATAAAATATTTATATTAAATTTAAAATCATTTTTCTTTTTTTTCAAACACATCTTTCCAAAATTTCAGGAATCAATTTAAAAACAGACTACCGTATATAGCTTTCTATCCTAGGGTCAAGTGATACGAATATTTATCATTTCAATCCGCAATAATTTAAAATTTACGGGTATGTATCATTTCAACCAGCAATCCCAAATTTCCAAAATCAATAAAACTGCTTGAGTTTATCGTTTCAACCTGTAACTATTTTTCCCTATTCTAAAGGTCACTCGGGTATGTATCATTTCATCCCATAGGGAATTCCTAAAACTAAGGGAACTTGCAGCATGATTTACATAAAATAAATAACATAACACAAAATCGTACATAACAATTTACATAAAATGGCATATAACTTACATAATGAATCATATAACATAACATATTACTTACATAACCAATTACACACAATAACACATGATTACATACAAACTACATAATATAGCACATATGCATATTTAACAAGGAAGGTGACATAAGATTCCTACCATAAAACAACCCAATATGCAACCATTTTTTAGATAGCAATTTAGGTGATTTCCTATATTACAACATAATACATATATGCATATAAAATTTATTTTCTTTTATTTCTTTTTTATCTTCTTTTTTTCCTTTTCTTTTTTTTCTTTTCTGTTCTCATTTCACACATAAATTTCACATTACATACTTATGACAATTTCCATCACAAAAGTGTCAACCTTTTGATCAATATAACATTTTTTTTCCTCTTTTTAACGTAGCAATTTAATATTAACATCATGAAGCATATTTAAAACCATACCATCACATCAATTTTTTTTTTATAAATAAACAACATAATATTAATAACAATTTCATATCAAAAATAACAAGTGAACATATGTGAACATATATCATATCAAATCATAACCAAACTATGCAAAATTCCTAAAATATTGCAACATTCCATTAACATATCAATTTATATTCATTCACTTAGCATAAGATTATAAATCGTGAGTGAATAGCTCACCTTTCGAGGCTAGAAAATATTTAACAAACAAAGCTGTGAATTTTGATCTCAATACCAAAGAAAAGCAAGCTAGAATCAATGGATCTCCAAAATCAAATATGTAACTTTGTTTTTTTTTTCGAAAAAAAGAGAAAAGAGACAAAGAGGGCTCGGTTATGGCTAGGAGAAGAGGGGTAGGGTTTTGGCTTTGGATGGTGATTGGCGGCCGAAATAAGGAGGAGGAGATGAGGCCTTGGATGGTGGAAGAGAGGACGGTACAAGGAGGAGGAAGGAAGGATTGAAGGAGAGGAGGAAAGAGTTTTGATTTATCAGGTTTCGGAGATTTGAGATCTAGAACATTCTGTAAATTTTAAAAGGAAGAAGGAATCGTGTTGAGAAAGTTTTCTGAAGGGAAAATTATATACGTACATGTTAGTCAGAAGGAAACAAATGGTCGTAGACATAGGAATAGAAAAAGTCTCTTGGTATGGTCAGAGTCTCTTGGTTAACCAAGGCCCATTAGGACTAAACCAAACCCATTAGGACTTAGCCAAATTTCACAACTGAACACCACAAACTTATGTCAGTTTTTCATAGAAACTCAAACATTTAGAGCAATAGAAATTTGATTTTGATGAAAAGAAAAGTGAAGAAAAGATCAGAATTCAGTCTAGTATCATATAAAAAGAATAAAATTTTAAAATTCAAATTTAAAATTTTCAACCAAAGGTCAAATTTTGACTAAGTTTGACCAAAATTTAAAATTATAGAAAATTTTATATTTCATTGAATTTGGAAAAATATATTACTCAATGTTCCAAAATTTGTTCTTTAATTTTAACCTTTAAATTTTATTTAAATTCAAATAATAATATATTTTAAGATTGACTGAATTGAACCTCCATTTCATTAATATTGGTTTGTCTTCATTCAAACGTTCATTTTATTCAATTTAACATATGTTGCTTATTCTCGACGAAATCAATTACCATCCGTTTCTCTTTACCTTAATTAAAATATTTAATTATAATAAATTCAATATTACATTTCCAATTGAATGTTGGTGACACACTAATCATTTTATTTTCATTAAATAATTCAAACAAAGTTTTATCCTTTTCTTTCGATTTACATATTCTTTATATTACCTCAAATTTCTCTTTCAATTAAAACATATGTTTCCTTTTTATTTCCTCGAATTCCTCTTTTGTTTTAATTCAAACATACGTTTCTATTATTACATCCGTTAATTACAATTAATGTTCTCTTTCCTTTTATTTGAAAGATTTCAATTACATTTAATTCCACTAATTACAAAATAAATTTCAAAGCGGATTAGTCAATAAGATGAGGAATAAATCAATTGTTACAACTTAGTAATTCATATCTATTAATTTATTGTTTGCACAAGGAGTATAAATCTACTTACCAAATAATTGATTTCTTATTATATGCTAACATACTTAGAATATCATTTATCCCATTCTTTAGTAACATTTATTGTTACAGTTGATTCAAATTGCACCAATATAGTTGTCAATTACATTCAATCAATATTATTAAATTATATTCTAAAATGCGTTACTACCTTCCATTTCATTAAAAAAATAGTGGTTTTAGAATTTTACCTAAGATCACGTTTTATATTCTAACAAATTTATTATTATTTTTACAGTAATAATTGAATTTTTTTATTTCTAACCATATTCTAGTCAACAATTATTATTAACATTTTTTAAATTTGTTTGAATTTACAAGTCGTTATATTCGCTCACACTCAAAACTTTTCATCCCCGAAAAGGAACAAGATAGTAGAATATTAGTAAACAGAAAGATAAAATAGATTCGAAAAGAATAGTGCTAGATACAAACAATTAATTCAAAACTATATAAATTTCATTTTGAATATTAACTTTATACATTTTTTATTACTTATTAACATCCATTTATTATTATCATTCTAATTAACTCACTGCCAGTTAACTTACGTTCATGTCTAATTTATTTGCATTCACCTTTTTACTTCTTAATTGATTAAAATTCACTTATTATTATTCGTCTCATTAATCATTCAATGGATGTATATTCAATTCGTTCGATTTTAATCGATTTACATCTAATCAATTCGGTTTCAATCCATTCTTATTCAATCAATCAATATTCATTGCATTCACATTTGATTGATCCCAATTTAATGTATTTACATTCAATTGATTTTCCAATTATTTACATTTGTTTCATCCACATTTGATTAATTTACATTCAATTGATTTACTTTTAATTTATTAACATTCGTTACATTTTTTTCCATGCTTACTTACTCATATTCAGTGAATTCTCATTCCATTAATTTTCGTTCTATTACGTCCAATTAACTTACATTCAATTATTAACATTCATTATGTTCACCCTATTTATTTACATTCGTTTACATTCACAATTTTTATTCTCTTTCACATTCAAATTTATTTATGATCACATATTTTATTTCATTCACATAGTATATTTATTTTAATGTCAATATCACTTAATTAACTATTCTACAAATTTACTTAAGTTTAATATCAACATTCCATATTTTCTTTTGCCTATCCAAAATGTTTATCCACATTCTTATTTTGGTTTTTACTTCCTATTTTCTTAAGTTTCAAGTTATATATCTTATATATATTCCAAATTTTTTACATCTCTACTTAATTAACTTTCATTCATAATTTATTTACATTCACCTTTTCTTTATAACTTAAGTTCATTTTTTATTATTATTATTCTTTTGAAACAAATCCTATTTTATTTAACTCATTTCATTTATTTAATCCATTTGACTTCAATTAAGTTAATTCCACTTCATAATTCTATTTCAACCATTCTTTGTTTGTATCATAAATAGTTTACAAAAATATGAATTTACTTATTACTTGTTTTGTTTCTTAAGTTCATGTTCATTTACTTAAATAGAATTTTTTTTTATTATTCAATTTATTTCATTTAACATTTCTTATAACAATAGATTAAGTGTATATACATTCATTACAATAACTCAATTTTTATTTATAACTTTCCTTAAGAAATTTCATTTTGGACATCTTATTACTTACATTTTATATTGTATACTGTTCAATTACATGTTCTTATTAACATTCAAACTTTTTCCTGGTAAGTTTTTATTAATGTTTCAGAATGTAATTGAGCACTACACAATTTACCTTTTATTTACAATATTTTTATTAAGCAAGAATTTAGTTTGGACATTTTTATTACTTAAGTTTCCTCTTGTATACCCTTCAATTACATATTCATGTTAACATTTTAACTTTTTAAATATTTCAGGTAAGTTATATATGTTTTAGAATGCAATTGACTATTTTACAGATTAATTTTATCATAGTACAACTATTTCAAGTTGTTTCAATTCCATTTCTCATTTTAGACACTCCAATTATTCAGAAATTTTACTTCATTTCAATGATTGAAAATCATTACTTAACATAAACTAAGAGTTTAATTTTCGGTTTCACTTCGAACCATTTTGAAATAAATATATGCCTATATATTTTTGTATATCAAATCATACTTAAGAAATTCAAATCAAAATCCAATTTCCAAAACAAAAGTGTAGAGAAGTTACTAAGTGGTCCCCCCACTTTAAGACTCGAAAATGAATGTCGATGATGCTGCAATCATCACCGAAATTATTTTCCAGCGACAAAAGAGAAGAGTACTGACTTGCTTCTTTTAAAATTCTTCTGGAAACAATTTCTACTTGAAAATACCTTCAAATAATATTAATATTAATATTATTTTATTTTTTTCAAAATTTGAAAACTAAATTTTTAAAAGCACCGAAAATTAAATTCTCAAATCCACAAGTTAATTTTATCTCATTTGCAAATAAGAATTATAACCATGTTTACATAATTTCATCTCCTTATAACATACAACAATAGTTATCGGTTTAGGAATGTTAACAAAACAATAATGATAATCTAGTATTATCATTTTCAAAAACCAATTCATTTAACTATCTAATTTCAGAAAATTATACTATTATATATAAAATATAATCATACTTAACAAACTAAACAATACGATATAAAACAAAATTTATAACACTTAAAAATACGCTCTCTCATAGGATGATTCAAGAATGGATTTTAGAATAAAGATAGAGATTCAAATTTAGAGGAACCCTAATCAAAGAGAATCTTAACTAGGAAGGTAGGCTCGAAAAGAAGGATGATTGCATAATTGCTTCCACTCATTCTAGGGTATTGCTACCCTATTTCTAATGAGTTTTTACTCCATAAGCTAAGTTTTGCATAAACTAGAGCTCTGATACCAACTATAACGACCCGCTATTTTAAACCATTAAAATCGACCATAAATCACACATGTCAGACTTGAATTGTTCAAAACAACAGATTATTATTTATATTTGGCAAAACTTAGCATATACAGTAAATATTCAACCACAAAATCACAGACACAGAGTAATAAAACAATATGCAGCGGAATAGATAAATAGTAGTTCATGAAGTTACTACAAAAACAATAGAGTCCAAGACAAAGGACAACAGAAGTCCAAATACACAGAAGTCTCTAATACATATGCAAATAAAAAGTCTGAAAAGAAATAATTAAATGACTGAAATAACAAAATAACTGGAAATCTGAATAGACAAGATAGATCTCCAAGCCAAGCTTCAAGCTTCAAAAGGCGAGTCTCAAATGATGTAATACTCAGGCTAACCCAAGCATAAAGCAAAACATAAAACACTCAAGTCAGGATTAACAATCTTATGTAAGTAAATCAACTCAAGTGAAATGTCCAAATGAAATGCAATAACTTAAAGAATGTTTGGGATTTCAATCCTTTAAGGATCCGTGGAACTATCTACATGCATAATACAATACGCTACATAAATAATGTCTACAGTAAAGTAAACTATTAAAGTACCGTTAAGGCGTTGCCCATATCCCCCTTAACACTTCTTATATATTCTTGTAGTCTATACAATACCGTAAGCTCCACCAAACCAGTGGTTTATCCAAAGGGCACTCCATAGGTACGGTATAAAACAGACTCGTAGAGGGCGCGATAAGGCATATGACAAGGCACGCGAGGCAATGACAGGGTAAGATTCTACCGTTTGCACTCCCGAACTAATGATAACGCATAACAGCTACTACCGCCCATCTCGAGACACACTCCCAAATCAAAGGTGCACCCAATCAAACCACAAGTAATAGAACGGTATCGATGAAGCATGCTCGATCAGAGGTGCGACCTCACTTGGCCCGGTGTAGCTCCTGTTTTAGCCACATCAAGCTGACTCACGAGAGTCAGGGCTGCGTTAATACCTCATAAATAATCGTTAGCCAAACCATCCTACTTCATTCTGGAATCTCCACCGCTTGAACCATTGTTAAAGTGGTTTCGATATCAGCAGGGAGTATGACAATATCTGATCCCGGTCTCTTTAACAACCAAACGTTTATTTCACACCAGTTGGTTCTTTTATATTTTCAAAACCGATTCATAATTTATATCAAAATATCATATTCACTTCAAAATCATATCACTTTCGACATCATATTCACTTCAAAATCATATCACTTTCGAAATCATATTCACTTTCAAAATCAGATTCATTTTCAAAATCATAACCACAAAATAGGTTAAACCATCATATCAAAATATTCGCATTTTAGATAAATTAAATCTAAATCATAACAGTTCCAACTTTAAACATTTTGAATATTAAAAGTAGTTAATATGTTGGAATATCTATACATTAAAAATAGATTGAATAGTTTATGTATTAATATAGGTTATAGATTGAAATAGTTTATATATTAGAAATATTTTATATATTAAAATAGGTTATATATTAAAATAAATATATTAGTTCAAATATTTTAAACATAATATATTTTATTTGTATTAAATTTTATTAAACTAAATCTTATATTATGAAAGAAAAAAAGAGTAAATAAAGTTATAAGTAAAACCTTAAAATTTACATTTTAAAACTTATAAATTTAGAATTCCTAAAAAATATAATTTTAAAATCTAAATTTTACATATACGTTTTAAAATAAAATCTTTATATCAAATTTATAATCTTTTTCCTTTTTTTTCAAACACATCTTTCCATAATTTTAGAAATCTATTTAAAAACAGACCAACGGTGTCTGTATATAGTTTTTAATCCTAAGGTCAAGTATACAGATATTTATCATTTCAATCCGCAATAATTTAAAATTTACGGGTATATATCATATCAACCCGCAATCCCAAATTTCCAAAATCAATAAAACCGCTTGGGTTTATCATTTAAACCTAAAACAATTTTTCTCTATTCTAAAGACCATTCGAGTATGTACCATTTCAACCCACAGGGAATTCCTAAAACTAAGGGAACTTGCGGCATGATTTACATAATATAAATAACATAACACAAAATCATACATAATAATTTACATAAGATGCCACATAACTTACGTAATGAATCATATAACATAACATATTACTTACATAACCAATTACATACAATAACACATAATTACATACAAACTACATAATATAGCATATATGCATATTTAGCATGGAAGGTGACATAAGATTCCTACCATAACACAACCCAATCTGCAACCATTTCAGATAGCAGTTTAGATGATTTCCTATATTACAACATAGCACATATATGCATATAAACTTTTTTTCTTTTTTTCTTTTCTTTTTTTTCTTTCTTTTCTCTTTTCTTTTCCCATTTCATACATAAATTTCACATAACATACTAATGACAATTTCCATCACAAAAGTATCAACCTTTAAATCAATGTAACGTTTTCCTTTTTTTTCTTTTTAATATAGCAATTTAATATTAACATCATGAAGCATATTAATAACCATATCATCACATCTATTTTTTTTATAAATAAACAACGTAATATCAAAAACAATTTCATGTCAAAAATAATAGGTGAACATATGTCATATCAAATCGTAACCAAACTACGCAAAATTCCTAAACTATTGCAACATTCTATTAACATATCAACTGATATTCATCCACTTAGCATAAGATTATAAGTCATGAGTGAATAGCTCACCTTTCAAGGATTGGAAATATTTGACAAACAAAGCTATGAATTTGAATCTTAATTCCAAAGCAAAGCAAGCTAGAATCAATGGATCTCCAAAATAAGATATGTAACTTTGTTTTTATGTGATAACCAGGATTTTGAACATCTGTTAATTGATAATTGACCAGATTGAGTTAGTAGAATACTAATTTATTGGTTGAACAAATAATATTCTGATGATTAAAAATATAGGGATGTTATAAATGGACTTGAAATATATAAATTTTATTGTGAATTAATAAATCCTATTAATAGATATGCAAACTTTATAGTGTTAAAACTTCAAGTGTATACATATATAAGTATATAAGTGTGTATATATTATATATATATTGTGATTTGGAAGTTATATTTGAATTAAAAATATAATATGAAAACAAGATTAAATAGAAAGCTTTAATATATACATTAATAAACATAGAAATAAAGTATATAAGTGGTTATTTGTGTATGTGTGCAACATGAGATAAACCTTTACCAATATCTATAACAAATTCCTAGTAAGAACATAAGGCATGAAGCAAAACCAAACAAGTAATGTATGTGTATGAAGTTATAGATATGCAAGGCAATTAAAAAAAATATAATATCAATGTACATACAAAATGAATGGATAAGTATGTAAACATAAGGGGAGACAAGTATTTAAAGCCTAGCACACAAAACTTTTAATCAAAGTCACACAAGAAAATCATATCAGGTCAAAGAAATTGCCGACCAAAGAAATATATATATATATATATATAATGAAGAAGTTTGCTGTGTACACCAGAGAAAAGCCTATATGCCTCTATTTTTTCCTTCTTCATTTCTGTCTAGATTCGATAATTTGATAAGTAAAACAAAGAAGAAGAAAAACAAATCAGAGTTCAGGCAAGTAAAATAGCAACTTCAGTTCAGTTTAAATCATCTCAGCAAATAAGTGTCAACATAACAGGTTCCAGGTCTTCTGCTTTCAAAGCAAAGTGAGTAAATAACTATTTAAGATTTAAGTATGATTTGTGTGTGTGATTTATGAAGAATATTGTGTTTTTCTTGAATACTCTCTTTCGGTTTAACTCTGTATATATATATATATATACACAAATTTATCTGTGTCGAGTATTTCATTCGTTCTCTATTTTCTGAGTTACAGGATGGAAACAAACAAGTAAATTCAATTTCTTTCCATTCAATCATTACCAGGCTTAGGATCTTAAAACAAATAAGTGTGTTTAAGTTAGGTTATGATCTAAATATTATTTCCAGCTCGATAGTGATGAATTGCCTCTGTAAACTTAGTTTTACAGAACAAATTTCAATTTTATGATGAATTTAAACGTCATGAAATACGAATTCAATTATATATCTTGAATTGTTATTCGAAAACAAGATTTTTAAAAAAAAATGGAAATTTTTCGTTGAGTATGCCAAGAGCAGTTTTTAGATGAACTGTAAATGGGTTTTGAGCAATTGCAGATGGTCGAAGGATCTTAGGATGTCAGGGGATTGACCGGGAATGGAGGAGCGTCTACTGATGTCGGGAAAAATAGTCGAGGTCACTCCAGTTCATCGTGGTGTCAGAAATTGGAGAGAGTAGGGTTTAACTCTCGAATTTGAACATGGTCAGATTTTCGATCACCGTGGCTACGTTAGGGCATCGAGCGGCACGTGGCTGGGAAAAATGATAGCGTGGAGGCTAGGGGTGTCGTGGCCGGAGTTTCGTGGCTTCTGAAGGTTGGCATCGCCTGAACGAGGCAATTGAGGGTCAGAGCTTTTAATGTCTGGAAGCTCGAATTGGTCTAATTTTCATTCTCGAGCTTGTTCAGGGATTTGGATGGTTCGATCGAAAGAGTGATCGATAGTCGACTAGTGGGTGGTCATCTCAGGCGTTGGAGGTACGTCGGCGGTGTATGCAAGTGCACGATGGGTCGCGTGCATGATTTGATGATCTGGGTTTTGGGTTCTCGAAGGGATGAGCGGGAAAGTGCTGGATTCACTCGAGTTTTCCTATGGGTTTACTCGGGTCTTCATCTGGTTTCGCATGAGAGACTCAAACAGTTTCTCAAAATATTTTTTTAACAGTTTGAATACAAGAAGAAAGAAAACTCGGGAAAAGAAAGGAAAAACCGGGTTTGAACTCGAGTAAATTAGGATTTTTCTCGGGTCTCAGATTTCAAGATATTAAGTCTGATAAATTTAGTTTGTAAATCATTTTTGGAACTCGGGAAAAATATGTTTTTTTAACAGTTTCAAAAGCAAGACGTTTTCAACAAGCTTTCAAAGTGTTTAAAGAATTTTAAATTGTTTAGCATTGATTTCCAAAATGTTTCAAATGGAAGTTTAATGATAATAATCAAAGGATAATTACTAGAGGTAAGTAATTTAAAGAACGATTACTTAATTAATGAAGGTAATTAAGAGATAAGTTAATTACTGAATGTGATTAATTGGAATTAATTAATGACATAATTAATTCAAAGGACAATTACTTAGAGTGATTTATTAATGGGTAGTTAATGTTGGATCATTGACTAGTGGTTAAGAAATGATTAGTTAATTTAGGTAATTAATTTAAGAGAATTAATTGGTTTAGTTAATTAAGGATAAACTTGGAATTGATTAAGGATTAATTACTTAATGAGACTAATCCAGTGAATTACTTAGTGTAAGAAGTTAATATGTAATTTCTAAATGTAATTAATTTAAGAGGGTAATTACTTTATGGAAGTAATTAAGGATTAATTACTTGGAGAATTAATTAAGGATTATCAATTAATTTATGTAATTTATTAAACTTTATTTAATTAATGAGATTAATTAATGGATAATAAATGAAAATGATCATGCATTTTTAAATTCAGAAACGAACGAATGGCGTCCAGGATTTGGCGATTCTCGTGATTTCTTCCCTGCTGTGACTTCTGCTCGTCCGTATCCTTCATGTCCTTTTCTACATCTCCTATTCCAACTCCCCAGAGACCCCCCTCTCTCTCGTCTACACGTTCTGGCCGCTGCTATAGATTTATGTCAACCTCTGACGACACTCTCCCTAACATCCTCTCGTCCAACGAATTTCCACCTCTTCGTGCATCCAAAACGACTCGCCCTGAAACAATTGCGAGGTCAATTTTGATTGACGTGCCTGTGATCAATTCCTGCAATTTGCCTTCTTCCAACACGACTGCGTCTCAATCTGGTATGTTGGGTGGTCCTGGGCTGAATGAAAGTCGGCATAAAAATCCCATTTGCTTTGAGGCCGAGCAAGTTTTGGGTACTGTGGTAATTGAGTGTGATAAAGGTGATCTGTTGGATGGTAACGTAAGTTTGGCTAAGACTGTGGCGTCAGTTTGTTGCACATCTTCTGTTTGTGTTAATGCTACTGAGGGTCTTGGTACCAGAACTCCTGACATTGTGGTTGCGCCCGTGCCCGACGCAACTCCTAATCTGCCATTTGTTCAAGTTGGACTTGGGCCTCCTTTTGCTGTGCCTACAGTGACAAACAATTTATATCCTGGCGATATCATGCATGCAGTTTCTTCTCCCCTTATTGCACAATGCCCCAATCCTGAGGCCTCTTCTGCTATTAATGTGTGTCGCCTTGCTGCACCTTGCCCGCCTGTACCCAAAACTTGGTCATCACTTTTTACATCCATGCCCCGTAATGCGGGTGTTTATAAACCAGTTGAGTTCGACATCATTGAGGAAAACGGAGTAATGATCCCTCCCCCCTGTGTTATGCAAGCCGGATTGGACTTTTGGTCAGGATACGTAGTTGGTTTCTTTTTGGACCCTAAACATCGTCTTCAGGATGCGGTTGCTGTTTGTCGTAGGGCCTGGAGACTTCAGGGTGGGCTTAAAGTTAAGATGGTTGATTCCTTGTACTACCTATTGTTCTCCTCCTCTGAGGAACGTAGTCGTGTTCTAGAGTCTGAGCCTTCCTTCTTTGATGGACAGCCTTTTATTATTACCCCCTGGTCTCCGACGGTAGCTAATGTTTGTGACCAAGTTTTTTCTATCCCTGTTTGGGTTTATTTCTCCCAAATTCCATCTGCTTTACAATCGTTGCTTGGATTGAATTGGCTTGCATGCAATATAGGTAAATTGAAATGTTTTGACTCTAATACAGTTGCGCATGATAAGCTTGTATACGCCAAGGCCCTGATTGAGATTTCTCCCCATAAGCCTTTTCCTACCTCTATTCCTGTCCAGCTAGCTGTTGGTCACGTGGTGGACGTTCGTGTTCGATATGGATGGGTCCCCGACATTTGTTCCTCCTGTCATTCTTTTGGCCATATTGCCTCAGCCTGCACGCGATCTATTGTTCCTGCTGCTGCTCCTAAGATCCCTCTGCCTCGGCCTCCGCTAAGAAAATGGGTTCCCAAAGCCTCTCTGGTTGCTTCTCACACTGGTCCATCCCTTTCCTTAGTGTGTCCTGCTTCCCCAGATCCTGGTGATGTTCCTTCAGTTCTCCCTGGTGAACCGGTTCTCTCTCCGCCGCGCGTTGTTTGGGCTGAGACTGAACATTGTTGGTGTAACGACCCACCTTTTTGGACAGTTTAAACCGACGATCAAATCCACATGTCGATTCCAAACCGTTCAAAAGGGCAGATGGTTATTGGGGTAAATAAGAAAAGAAAAGAAAAGAAATAAAGGAAATGGAACAACACAGAATCTCGCAGCGGAACGATAAAATATAATAGTCAAATAAACAGTTCATGAAGCCGTCTACTATACTTTGACAATTATTTATACAACATTTATCAGAGTTTATACATATACAACAGAACAATTAAATAATGCAGCAGATAGCATGATGCAAGGGTAATAATAGTAATAGTATACCAAATCTTCCCAGAATAGATCTTCAAAATCTGAAAACTCAGGACTGACCCGAGCGTAATGAAAAGACAAAACACTCGAGTCAGGACTAAATACCCTTATGAAAGTTAATCAATCGTAAATAAATATGAGTGCAATGGCGTCGGAGATGTTTACGGGGTTTGACATCTCCTATCCAGTGTCAACGTACGTGCAATAACTTAAGAGATGTTACGGGATTTTCCATCTCCTAAGGATCCGTTAAACTATCTGCTATATAGTAATATACGCTAAGTAGATAATGCCTATCAGTAATATAAAGTATCAAAATAGCGTTAAGGCGTTACCATAATCCCCCTTAACATATTTTATATTCCCAAAAGCATATACAAGACCGTAGTTTCCCCAAAACCGGAAGTCACCAGAGGGCAATCCATATACTCAAGGTACAAATCAAAACGTAGTGGTCGCGAATAGGATAATCAGTATGACAAGGTACATGAGGCGATACCAACTAGGATACTAGTAGTTGCGTGATCCGGACTGATTTTGGGCATAGCCAGCAGCTACCCCAACACCGCGAAACAACACTCCCAAATCAAGGGGTGCACCCAAATCGCATCACAAATGTAATAGATATGGTATCGAAGAAGCGTGTCCGCTAGAGGTGGTGAACCTCAATGGCCCGGCGCGGCTCCTGTTTTAGTCATGTCAGGGGTCATCCAATATCGTTCTCTTTCTTCAGTCAACGCGTTCACCAAACCATCCACTTCATTCTGGATCAACACTCCGCGTATAATAGTTATTAAAGTGGTTTTCGGTATCGACAGAGAGTATGTCCATATCCGATCCCGATCTCTTTAATAACTACGTATTATTACACCGTTGGCTCTTTTACATTTCAAATCGATTCATAATTCATATCAAAATATCATGTTCGCTTCAAATATCAAATCCATTTCAAAATATCATCGTATCTATTCAAACGTAAGATTCGTTTCAAACATAAATTTTCGCATCAGTATCTCATTTCGATTTCAAAATCATTTCGAATTTCAATTTAGGTTGCAACTTCATTTCTCTCAATTCGTATTTAAATTCAAGTTTTAAATATAAACATTTCACCTTATTGACCAGCTTAGGATTTTAGAAAAATAGCTTTAAGTAGTTAAAAATAATTAAAATAGTTAAAATACTTTAGAATCTTAAAACGGATTTGAAATAGATAAATTTAGTTTAAAATAATTTAAATTGTGTTAATTAGATTTAAAATAGATTAAAATAGTTTAAGTATCCAAAATAGTTTATATAACCGAGTAATTTGAAAAACAAAATAAAACAGCTTCAAAATCAATCTATTTCAATTTATAACTTCCCAATTCAAATCAATTTCAATTTCCATTCTACCGATTCAATTTCGATTTCAATTCAAAACAACGTCAACTTGAACTTCAAATCAATTCAATTCTACATTCACCTTCAATTTATTCAATTTCGATTTTTATCGATTTGGAGCTTGATTTCAAAATATCCATTTATAACACTTAACCCATTTCCATCAATATTCAAGTTTAAATCCAAATTTCAAATATGGTTCAATTCCAAGCTCGATTTCAAAATATCATTATTATGTCACTTTTACTTAGTAATATTCAAAGCTCAATTTTAATGTTCAATCTTAAAACAAATAAATTTTCGAAATTCAATCATATCCAAATTTTAAATCTCAAAGTCTCCACTTAAATTTGTTTAACAATTTCTTTTAACCAAAATTTATTTCAACATTCCAAACTCAATTTTTCGATAAATTCGATTTCTATAAATTGATTTCTATAAATTGATTTCTATTTATAACTCTTAAATCAAAACATTCAATTAAATTTCAAATCGACGATTTCAAAATTTATTAATTTAGCCAATTCGGTGTCCGTATATAATTTTCTATCCTATGGCCAAGTAGTTATTTATTTCAATTAAATGTCAGGGATGAATATATCACTTAAACCAATCACAGTGTCATATGTATGCATAACAGTATATATATAAGCAAATAAACATCCAAACATTTAACTATCAACCAATAACATCCATCGACATACATCATCCAATAAACAATACAATTCATGGCAATTTCATAGTTATCAATGTCAGGTAATTTAATCGCAATTCAATTTCAATTTCAATTTAACTGTCAAATTTAATTTTCCAACGATTAATTCGAATGACAATCTATATGACAATTAAATTTTATCAAACAACGACAAATGAAATCATAACACTTCATAATGTTAATTTTAACTAGCATAAAGATATTTAGTACGTTGTGAGCATTATAGAACACTCACCTTGATTTTTATGATTTTAAATCAAATCGAACGACGTTCGATTTAACCCGAAATTTTCTCTAGCTCCCAATGACTCCAATCCAATTCCATTGCATAGTGCTCGTCCATACGATTCCATCGCAACTGGTTTCGTCCGATTCCGACCGCGTATGAACAAGATATGATATTTTAAAGTTTACACGCATCATAATATAAATAAATTTACAAATTCAATTATTATATTACCCAAACTCAATCGTGGCCGTTCGTTTGCATCCCCCCCCCCCCCGATCACAGCCGCTCCCCTTCCTTCCATCTTTGTTTGTGAACCCAGTATACGCACGCATACACGAACCCAACATCATGCCCTAGGGCTTTAGGCCGCACCCTCCACGATAAGCTTTTGGATGATCAAAGAGCACCCACAGATGCGCCCACGCGATAGCCACCCACGGCTACAATGCAGTGGAGCTCGGTCGCACGATGGCCTCGAAAATCGCACCCAAACGCACGCACTTTGAATGAACATTGCTGTTGATCGGTTGCTCGAAACTCCATCATCACCGTTGGATACCTCGGCCTCGCTACTCTCTTCGATTCTCTAGTTGAGATCGTTGCCTAAAAACTCATGGATTTGAAGAAATCGAGGGAGGAAGGAGATTGATTACCGGCCATTGATTATAACGAGCGGCGGCTGTAACCCTAGGTCTCCCTTTTATTTTTTTTATTTGAGAATAAAGGGCTATTTATAGGAAACGACGAACTCTGTTCAATCCGGATTTTCCGAACTCCGATTTACGCACGGTGACCGGCGTTTCTAGGGTTTATCCCGCGTTCCGGACACAATGGAACAGGTTTCGGAAGCTAATTCGATCGTCTGCGTGAATTACGACAATAAACGATCAATTTTAAATTAAACCGATTAAACGATTTTCTAGGCGTTTTGCCTTGCCCCGGACAAACGGTAAATCCGATTGACACGAAATTTGAAATCTTACAATAATATCACGTTACGGATCCGATGAAACTAGTTTCATCGGAATCCGAGACCGTTTGAGAAATGACTATTTTAACTCGCCAAATTAATATTAAAACAATTTCAACGCGTTTCGAGCTGCCACGGTCAAACGACAACTCCAATTGCTACGAAAATTGAAATCCGATAATAATAAACTATTACGGATCCAGTGGAACTAGTTTCGTCCAATTCTGAGACTGTTCGAAAATTGGCTATTTTTCGGTCGCTAATTAAATATTAAAATATTCAATTTTCACAAATAAATTTTAAATTCAGTTTTAAAAGTTCTATAACATCACTATGACTCCAATATGATAAAATAAAAATTTTCAATCATTTTTAATCATATTAAACCCGTTATTCAATTTATCCAATAAATTCCAATTTTAAAATCTTATTAACTCTATTAAAATCCAAATATAACTTACATTCACTTTGGAAACCAATTTGAATCATATTAAATCAAATTTCAATTATTCACTCTATTTTCATATATTAAATTTCAATATCAATTTAATCATATCAAATTCGGAATTTAATTTATTCAAACATTCGTAAAATTAAATTTAACAAATTTGATTATTCTTAAATCACTATCTTTTGAAATATTCAAATGAACTTAAAATTTTAACTTTTGAAACGAATAAAATTATAGAACAACCATTTCCATTATACGGTTATTCAATCCCCATTATTAAATTATTCAATAAATTCTAAATATTAAATTTAAACAATTTCGCTTATCCAATAATTCATTATCTTTTGAAATATTAAAATCGAACTTATAAGATTCACTTTTAAAACAATTCACCATTTAGAACACTATTTCATTTTACAAATTCAATTATTCAATAAGTATTAAATATTTAATTTAAACAATTTACCTGTACAATATTCAATATTTGATTTTAAATAGATTTTACTCATCAATCAATACTCTATTATACCCAATGGATTCAACATTTATTATCCTATTCAACTATTGATTGCAAGGCATTCACTAAGTAGCTTTTATTTTTCATTACTGGGATAATTATTGTTGCAATTCATTCCAGTTATTATTATTCTAAACGAATTACAAATTTTTTTTCTAACCCTAAATCACGAAATCTTATTAAATTAGCTATTTTAATTATCGAAAATTTACGGGTCGTTACAGTTGGGTTGATCGTCGTTCTGATATGAGATTCAACCCTGTGGATGACACCTATTTTAGATATGTATCTGATGACTTATTGGATCTTCGATGCCTTTATTATAGTATTACTGGTGATTCCTTGGTTATTGACATGGATGGTTCGTATGCTGAGATTAATTCTGTTCTTCTTGCCGATTCTGCATGGGATCGATCTTTTATATACTCTTTTGACATTGACTGTTATGATCCTTCTCTTGTTGTTCATTTTCGCCCCTTTTTTGGTCTACATGGGGGTGGTTCTCTGGATTCTTCTAGGGTTTATGAGGACGTTGGAGATTCTTCCTCTACGGAGGAGAACTAGCTTTGTTATATATAACTAGTAGCCGTGACTTGTCTGTCATAATCCTGTGCTGTATTTTTTAATTTCTCATTCATAGTAGCTAAGGTGCCTCTACCTTACTCCTGTACTTCAACCTTATTACGTTCGTAATAAAAGTGGTCGGTCCACTATAAAACCGTCGGCCAAGCCAAATAAATGAAAATGATAAATAAGGAGGTAGTTACTTAATGAAGTAACTAGAGATAAATTAATAAAGGTAATTTAAGGGTAATTACTTAATAGAAGTGATTAAAGCAATTAATTTAAAATTTATTTAAATTAAAAAAAAATGGCGTAGCCAGTTAATCTTGCTTATGAATGATTGAATGATTTTGTATGCCTTAGATTAGTTGATATCTCAGGTATGTGATGTGTGATACTATGTGATATAATATGTTGTGTATAAAACAGTGACATCCTGTATTTAAGTTTGAATGGTATTTCATTGAATAACTTGGATGAAGATGATATAAAATTCGAAGAGACGGGAGTCGGGTATTAGTTAAACCACTTCGATTCTATATAGATTGATACGTGATTGGCTGAAATGGAATAATGTGGACCCTTGGATTAAGTTAGAATACTTAAAATTTGAGTTGTAAAATAAGCATTGAGCATAACAAGTAATAAACTCGTAGTGAAGTGCGAGTTACCTAGGTTTTCTTTAATGATTGGAATTTAGTATTTCAATTTGTATGGGTTTACTCACGCTGGTTTCCAGCCTGACCCGGGTGTTACTTTGATGTAATGCTCGGGTCAGACCGAGTATTAAAGATTTTCAAATAAGGACGTTCTGGAGCTTAGGCGGCGGGCTGGATGGCAAGAATGTGTGGAGTGTTTCCGTTGTATTATATTGTTGTATATCTGAGACATGTTGATTTGTATATGTCCAGTGTTTGAGTATGTGTGTAACTCTGATGTATTAAAATGAAGTTAACAGATATAAAATTCTTTTGTAAACTGTTATTATTTGATATTATATTTTGATCCGCTGCGAATGTGAGAATTTGTGTTGTGTTTTCTGTTTCTTCTTCTTCTACCTCTTTCTTCTTCTTCTAACTATCTGGAGTTTTCGGGATCGAAAATTCTGGGTCGTTACAGTTGGTATCAGAGCTAAAGGTTAAGTGAGAACCTTGGCTCTGGTAGGGGATACTCACTAAGGATAGGATCAATGGTACCTTAGAATGAGTTGAGTGTGTGTATATATATGGGAGCGTACTTGTTATTTTTATATACAGATTTTAAATGATTTTATACAAGATTATAATTTGATATATAAAGCAATATTTCCTTCTAATAAATATTAAGGTAATTGGTTGTTAAATCATTGGAATTAGATTAAGAAGTAATATAATACAACCAAACTAAAATTGAATAAGATAAGTTGAAATGGATTCAAACTAAAATTGAAATCTTGCATTGGGGAAGAGTTTCAGAATAAGGTGATAATGAATGGTTTCAGATATGATAATCTTGGTTATTACCATAAATGATTGTTGTGTTTAAAAAAAAAAGAGTAAGCAAAATGAAATGTTTTAAGGAAGTAAAACATTTAGGTGAGCATGACTTATAAATTGAATTTGGAGATGATGTAAATTGTAAAGTTTTAAATCTAGGTCCAGAAATTTGAGAATTGTTTCAAAGTAATGAAGAAATAATAAATAATATTATTTAATGTATTTGAACGAATGGGTCCTGTTTCAAACAAGAGTTGTTTGAAGATTCAAAGGAATTTGTTTTAAAACCAAAGGTGGTTTAAAATTTAAGAGTAACCTGGTGTGTAAAGGAAATAAATATGAAATAAACTCTAAGGTTGAGTTTTGAAATTTTCCTTGGAATATGATGTGAAACCCAAAGAAAGGTAAGTTTTAAACTTAAGTGGGAAGGTTATTAATCTGAAGTATAAAATTTGAAATGGAAATTCAGATAGGGTAAAGTTGGCTGGATTAAGTAAATTGAATTTAACTTTGGGAAAGTTAAATAAGTTAACAAGCAACCTGAATTGGAAATTTTAAGATGAAATTGGGATTTAATTTGGAAAGTTGAATGGTTAATTTGAATTGGAGTTTGTGTGATCTCAAAATGGGTTTGAGATCTGGAGATTGAAATGGATGGATGTTTTAAAATAAATTGGATGATATCATCCTATTGTTATTAAAAATCTTAAATTATGGATCAGATCTGTTTAAATGAATGAGAAATGAAGTGTGGTAATATATCCATTATTTAGATAAAAGGGAAATTAAACATTAATTTGAAATTAAGGATATGGAATTACTTTGAACTGAAAATTTGAATAATTGAATTTTTAAGATAAAATTATTTTGAACTAGTATTTGAACTTTGAAATAAGTTAAAAAAAGATAATTTAAAATGGAATTTTGCGAATTGGACTCAGAATTAAATTGTTTAAGATTTAGATTATTGATTTTTAAAAAAAATAGGGTTAGTTGATTTAAGGGGTTAAATCAACATTTGGGAATTTAACTCGCATTTATATAATTCGAGATGGGTTAAAGTTGAGATTTAGATTTCATTAGTTCAATTGAATTTAGTTTGAATTAATTAAAATTGAAGATGGATAAGTATAAAATTTAAATGGAAAATTTGAATTGGATTAATTTGAAATAAAATCGAAGATTGAATGAGTTCAAATTCAAACGGGAATTGGGACTAATTCATAGCAATTGAAATGAATTGAAATTGAAGTGGATTCAATTTGAAAATTGGTCTAGATTAATTTGGAATTGTAATTAATGTGAATATGTTTAAAATCAAATGGAATTTGATTCGAAATTGGAAAGAAATTGAGGTTAATTCAACTTGAATTGGGAATAAATCAAGTTCAAGGGAAATTGAAGTTATTCAAATTAGAATTGAGTCAATTTAAATGGAAGTGGAAATTTAAATTGAATTGATGGGAAATTGAACAGTTTGGCTCTGGACTATTTTTAAATAAATCATTTTGATATAAACTGTTTTAAATCTACTTTCCTAACCATTTACTATACAACTTTTCTTTTTAAACTCCAAAAACTATCTTATATTTACTTAACAACTACTTTCAGAACTATTTAACAATTTTTCAATTGTTTTATAAACTAATTAATATTTTTCAACTATTTTACAAATTAATTACTATTTTACAACTATTTGCAATTATTTAAAAAAATTAAAACTATTTGACTATTTTTCAACTATTTTATAAATATTTAACTATTTTATAGTTATGTTACAAACTAATAATTATTTTTCAACTACTTATCTATTTTAAACTTTTCAAGCCATTTTCTGAATTTAAGCTGGACAGAGTTCAAACTGTTTATGATTGAATATCCATTTGGGATAAGGATTAAAGTGGTAATCCAATGGGATTGAACAATTGTGATTATGTGGATAGAAATTAAAGCAAATGTGAATAATAAGAGAAACTAATTTAGTTGATAATCAATGAAGATAATTACGAAGGATGTACATATATTGTTCTATTTGCATAGTGATTTGATCCAGATTCGAGCACATAATTTCGAGATAGTTATATCGATCTGAGTTGGAATTATTCACTCGATTTTCGATGGCGAACCTGGATATGGATTGTTGATTGGTTCTAGATATTCTCTATCTTAGTTATGGCTATGCAAGGAGAATGACGATTTCTGATCATGAAACCAGATCTATGTCCGCACTAGGAAGTCGGGTGGACGATACTAGTTCGGAAGTGAATTTGTGTGACCGAGTGAGCGATCAGATTGATGTAGCGCACGGATGGTATGTGTACATCGTACTGGTTTGAATGAAATTGATACTAGGAATTTGTAGGTAAGAAACGTGAAATGATTTTTGAAATAAAAGGTATATTTTGTGAAATATATGATAAAGTAAAGTGGAAATTTGATATTTCTATGGTAATAACCTACTTTTTGGAAGTAAGTAATTTGGTAGGTGATCTATAGAGTAATCAAATTTGAATATTTGATTTGGAATAAAAAAGTCATATATCTTTGTTATATAAGATAAATCTCCCCTTAATGAATCTATTGTTAGAAGAAAAGGATTTTTGAGAAATATTTGAAGTACAAAAAGGGATTTATACAAGTTTGAAATGATACAGGGTTTTAAAAAAAATTATATATATAAAGGATCTTATGAGGATTTTGGGAAAAGGCTTTGGGAACCTTTGGATTTGGAAAGGCTTTTGATTTTTGGGTAAAATCAATATTGGAATTTGGAAAGCCTAGTTTGAGAATTATCGATTTTGGGATAATCGATTTTGGGTAAAGGAGATTTGTATGAGATCATACTAGGTGTATGATCTGAAAGATACTATATGTGTATAGTATAAAGTATTTTGATAATGGCTCTGGAGAAAAAGGCGCTCCCTTGAAACGAACTTCTCAGGAGTGCCACCGGGTGGTGCTGCCTTGAACCCTAGGGGGGTTCTAAAGTTGATCCTGTGAGGAGTCCGGACAAAACTAGTTCCTGAGGATTATGAGTAGTGTGTAGCGAAAGTCGAGGGCGCTGATGCTTACAGAGGCATTTGGGTTATGCTGTGACGACAGTGTAACTCAATGTCACTGCGATCTACTACAGACCATAGCGAAAGTCGTGTGTGCTGCTGAGAGCCAACGGTCTACGTTTGATTTTATATCGGTAGACTGCGACCTATAGTAACATAGGAAAAGTCGTGTGTGTCGCTGAGAGCCAACAGTCTGCGTTTGATTTTACATCGGTAGACTGCGACCTATGTAGAAGTGGAGAAGTTTCATTTTTGACAGCGAAAATCGAGGGCGCTGATGCCTACACTTACATGGACTTTTGCTGCGATGGCAACGTAACCCTGGAATGTAACTGCGATCTGTGTGGGTTCCATGGCGTAATCGAGGGGTGCGTAGTGCCTACAGTTACATGGACTTTTGCTGCGATGGCAACGTAACCCAGGATGTAACTGCGACCATGGATGGGGGTGATGATTTCCAGAGCATTCTCCCCAAAAGATATTTCCTCTATTTTCAAAATGTTTTCTATATTTTCAATAAAATTATTTCCCAAGTATTTTCACTGGGTGTTGAGAACGGGTCTGCCAAGCAATTATATATTTTCAGTCGTACGCCTGATTAACGTATGACCGAATTTCTGTGAGAACAAGGATGGACTTGCCGAAACATCGAGTTATAAGAATATTTTTTAAAAAACCATTTTAGTAATATTATCTAGATTTTTAAAGTAGTTTAAAAATAATCAAAGAAAATTTATCTGATTTTAAGCATTTTAATAATTCTGGCTTCGTTCCTTTTCGAGGACGAAAAGATTTAAAGGGGGAGGAATGTGATAACCCAGATTTTGAACATCTGTTAATTGATAATTGACCCGATTGAGTTAGTAGAATACTGATTTATAGGTTAAACAAATAATATTCTGATGATTAAAAATATCGGGATGTTATAAATGGACTTGAAATTTATAAATTTTATTGTGAATTAATAAATCCTATTAATAGATATGCAAACTTTATAGTGTTAAAACTTTAAGTGTATACATATACAAGTATATAAGTGTGTATATATTATATATATATATATATTGTTATTTGGAAGTTATATTTGAATCAAAAATATAATATGAAAACAAGATTAAATAGAAAGCTTTAATATATACATTAATAAACTAGAAATAAAGTATATAAGTGGTTATTTGTGTATGTGTGCAACATGAGATAAACCTTTAGCAATGTCTATAACAAATTCCTAGTAAGCACATAAGGCATAAAGCAAAACAGGACAAGTAATGTATGTGTATGAAATTGTAGATATGCAAGGCAATAAAAAATATATAAAATATCTATGTACATACAAAATGAATGGATAAGTATGTAAACATAAGGGAGACAAGCATTTAAAGCCCGGCACACAAAACTTTTAATCAAAGTCACACAAGAAAATCATATCAGGTCAAAGAAATTACTGACCAAAGAATATATATATATATATAACGAAGAAGTTTGCTGTGTACACTAGAGAAAAGCCTATATACCTCTATTTTGCCTTCTTCATTTCTGTCTGGATTCGAGAATTTGATAAGTAAAACAAAGAAGAAGAAAAACAAGTCAGAGTTCAGGCAAGTAAAATAGCAACTTCAGTTCAGTTTGAATCATCTCAGCAAATAAGTGTCAACATAACAGGTTCCAGGTCTTTTGCTTTCAAAGCAAAGTAAGTAATTAACTATTTAAGATTTAAGTATAATTTGTGTGTGTGATTTATGAAGAATATTGTGTTTTTCTTGAATACTCTCTTTCGGTTTAACTCTGTGTGTGTGTGTGTGTGTATATATAATTTGTGTGTGTGATTTATGAAGAATATTGTGTTTTTCTTGAATACTCTCTTTCGGTTTAACTCTCTGTGTGTGTGTGTGTGTGTGTATACACACACAAATTTGTTTGTGTCGAGTATTTCATTCGTTCTTTGTTTTTTGAGTTACAGGATGGAAACAAACAAGTAAATTCAATTTCTTTCCATTCAATCATTACCAGGCTTAGGATTTTAAAACAAATAAGTGTGTTTAAGTATAGGTTATGATGCCAACAGGGTTGGCGCAGTTGGTTGATGGTCCGGACTGTGTGATCGAAGGTCACGAGTTCGAACCCCGAAACTGACAACCCTGTAACAAGTACCCGAAGTATGTGTTTGGCAGGCACATACTTCCCTAGAGTTTACAAGCGAAGCTTGGTTCTCTAGGTAATTCAAAAAAAAAAAGTATAGGTTATGATCTAAAGATTGTTTCCAGCTCGATAGTGATGAATTGCCTCTGTAAACTTAGTTTTACAGAAAAATTTTCAACTTTATGATGAATTTGAATGTCATGAAATACGAATTCAATTATATATCTTGAATTGTTATTCGAAAATAAGATTTTTAAAACAAAAATGGAAAATTTTCGTTGAGTATGACAAGAGCAGTTTTTAGATGAACTGTAAACGGGCTTGCAGATGGTCGAAGGATCTTGGGATGTCAGGGGATTGACCGAGGATGGAGGAGCGTCTACTGATCGGGAAAAATAGTCGAGGTCACTCCAGTTCATCGTGATGTCAGAAATTGAAGAGAGTAGGTTTAACTCTCAAATTTGAACATGGTCAGATTTTCGATCACCGTGGCTACGTTAGGGCATCGAGCGGCACGTGGCTGGGAAATATGATAGCATGGAGGCTAGGGGTGTCGTGGTTGGAGTTTCGTGGCTTTTGGAGGTTGGCATCGCCTGAACGAGGCAATTGAGGGTCAGAGCTTTTAATGTCTGGAAGCTCGAATTGGTCTAATTTTCATTCTCGAGCTCGTTCAGGGATTTGGTTGGTTCGATCGAAAGAGTGATCGATGGTCGACTAGTGGATGGTCGTCTCAGGCGTTGGAGGTACATCGGCGGTGTGTGCAAGTGTACGGTGGGTCGCGTGCTCGATTTGATGATCTGGGTTTTGGGTTCTCGAGGGGATGAACGGGAAAGTGCTGGATTCCCTCGAGTTTTCCTATGGGTTTACTCGGGTCTTCATCTGGTTTCGCATGAGAGACTCGAACAGGTTTCTCAAAATATTTTTTTTCAACGGTTTGAATACAAAATAAAGAAAACTCGGGAAAAGAAAGGAAAACCCTGGTTTGAGCTCGAGTAAATTAGGATTTTTCTCGGGTCTCAGATTTCAAGATGTTAAGTCTGATTAATTTAGTTTGTAAATCATTTTTGGAACTCGGGAAAAATATGTTTTTTTAACAGTGTCAAAAGCAAGAAGTTTTCAAAAAGCTTTCAAAGTGTTTAAAGAATTTTAAGTTATTTGGCATTGATTTGCAAAATGTTTCAAATGGAAGTTTAATGATAATAATCAAAGGATAATTACTAGAGGTAAGTAATTTAATGAACAATTACTTAATGAAGGTAACTAAGAGATAAGTTAATTACTGAATGTGATTAATTGGAATTAATTAATGACGTAATTAATTCAAAGGATAATTATTTAGAGTAAGTTGTTAATGGGTAGTTAATGTTGTGATCATTAACTAGTGGTTAAGAAATGATTAGTTAATTTAGGTATTAATTTAAGAGAATTAATTGGTTTAATTAATTAAGGATAAACTTGGAATTGATTAAGGATTAATTACTTAATAAGATTAATCAAGTGAATTACTTAGTGTCAGAAGTTAATGTGTAATTTCTAAATGTAATTAATTTAAGAGGGTAATTACTTTATGGAAGTAATTAAGGATTAATTACTTAGAGAATTAATTAAGGATAATCAATTAATTTATGTAATTAATTAAACTTTATTTAATTAATGAGATTAATTAATGGATAATAAATGAAAATGATAAATATGGGGTAGTTACTTAATGAAATAACTAGAGGTAAATTAATAAAGGTAATTTAAGGGTAATTACTTAATAGAAGTGATTAAAGCAATTAATTTAAAATTTATTTAAATTAAAAAAAATGGTGTGGCCAATTAATCTTGCTTATGAATGATTGAATGATTTTGTATGCCTTAGATTAGTTGATATCTCAGGTATGTGATGTGTGATACTATGTGATATAATATGTTGTGTATAAAACAGTGACATCCTGTATTTAAGTTTAAATGGTATTTCATTGAATAAATTGGATGAAGATGATATAAAATTCGAAGAGACCGGAGTCGGGTATAAGTTAATAACTGAAACCACTTCGATTCTATATAGATTGGTAGGTGATTGGCTGAAATGGAATAATATGGACCCTTGGATTAAATTAGAATACTTAAAATTTGAGTTGTAAAATAAGCTTGAGCATAACAAGTAATAAACTCGTAGTGAAGTGCGAGTTACCCGGGTTTTCTTTAATGATTGGAATTTAGCATTTCAACTTATATGGGTATACTCACGCTGGTTTCTAGCCTGACCCGGGTGTTACTTTGATGTAATACTCGGGCCAGACCGAGTATTACAGATTTTTAGATAAGAACGTTCTGGAGCTCAGGAGGTGGGCTGGATGGCAAGAACGTATGGAGTGTTTCCGCTGTATTATATTGTTGTATATCTGAGACATGTTGATTTGTATATGTCCAGTGTTTGAGTATGTGTGTAACTCTGATGTACTAAAATGAAGTTGACAGATATAGAATACTTTTGTAAACTGTTATTATTTGATATTATATTTTAATCCGCTGCGAATGTGAGAATTTGTGTTGTGTTTTCTGTTTCTTCTTCTTCTACCTCTTTCTTCTTCTTCTAACTATCTAGAGTTTTCAGGATCGAAAATTCTGGGTCGTTACATTTTTTTTGAAATAGAAGAGAAAAGAGACAAAGAGGTCTCGGCTATGGCTAGGAGAAGAGGAGTAGGGTTTGGGCTTTAGGTGGTGATTAGCGGCCGGAGGAGGAGATGAGGACTTGTATGGTGGAAGAGAGGTGGTACAAAAAGGAGAAAGGAAGGGTTGAAGGAGAAGAGGAAAGAGTTTTGATCTGTGAGTTTTTGGAGATTTGAAATCTAGAATTTTTTGTAAATTTTGAGAGGAATAAGGAAGTGTGTTGAGAAAGTTTTCAGAAGAGAAAATTATGTACGTAAGAGTTAGTCAGAAGGAAACAAATTGTCGTAGGCACAGGAATAGACATAAGTCTCTTGGTATGGTTAGAGTCTCTTAGTTAACCAAGGCACATTAGGACTAAACCAAACCAATTAGGACTTTGCCAAATTTCACAGCTAAACACCACAAACTTATGTCAGTTTTTCACAGAAATTCAAATATTCAAAGCAATAGAAATTTGATTTTGTTGAAATGAAAAGTGGAGAAAAGATCAGAATTCGGTCTAGTATCATATAAAAAGAATAAAATTTTAAAATTCAAATATAAAATTTTCAACCAAAGGTCAAATTTTGACTAAGTTTGACCAAAATTTAAAATTTCAGAAAATTTTCTATTTCATTGAATTTGGAAAAATATATTACTCAATGTTCCAAAATTTATTCTTTAATTTTAACCTTTAATTTTATTTAAATTCAAATAATAATGTATTTTAAGATAGACTGAATTGAACCTCCATTTCATTAACATTGTTTGTCTTCATCCAAATGTTCATTTATTCAATTCAACCTATGCAGTTAATGCCCCACTATAACTCCGCTATAGCCCTACTATATCTCGTAATGGATTTTTACCACTACGATTTTTCCATATAGCCTTTTCGCTTTAAGCTCCGCTATTTCTACTATATCCCGTTATTCCGGTTATAATCCGCTATTTTTGTTATATCTTCTTTAAAAGAAATGAATTGAAAAATGATATTTATACATTATAAAAGCTATAGAATTAATTTATTTAATTGAATTTTTAGTATATTTTCAGAAATGAAATTACTCTAATATTCTACTAAATTCAATTTATTATATAACAGTTTTACGTTTATTTACAGTATATTCGCACATGTTTTTATTTAAATTTATTCATGTATTAATTATAATTCAATTGTATGTTAATTTTTCATTTAATTACCATTTATATATTTCTAAAAACATTAAGTGCGAGTTTTATATGCTATTTTAGAGTCATCCGCTATATCCCGCTATATCCTTGATGTATCTCCGCTATGATGTTTTGCACCTCCGCCGCATTGAATCTGCCGAGCGCTTTAACTGCACAGAATTCAACTTATGATGCTTATCCTTGACTGAATCAATTACCATCTTTTTCTCTTTACCTTAATTAAAATATTTAATTCCAACTAATTCAATATTACATTTCCAATTGAATGTTGATTACACACTAATTTATGTATTTTCATTAAATAATTCAAACAAAGTTTTGTCCTTTTATTTCGATTTACATGTTCTTTATATTACATCAAATTTCCCTTTCAATTAAAACATATGTTTCCTTTTTATTTCCTCAAATTCCTCTTTTATTTTAATTTAAACATACGTTTCCATTATTACAGCCATTAATTAAAATTAATGTTCCCTTTCCTTTTATTTGAAAGATTTCAATTACATTTAATTCCATTAATTACAAAATAAATTCCAAAGTGGATTAATCAATAGAATGAGGAATAAATCAATTGTTACAACTTAGTAATTTATATATATTAATTTATTGTTTACACAAGGAGTATAAATCTACTTACCAAATAATTGATTTCTAATTGTATGCTAACATACTTAGAATATTGTTTATCCCATTCTTCAGTGACATTTATTGTTACAGTTGATTGAAATTGCACCAATATAGTTGTCAATTACATTCAATTAATATTATTAAATTATATTCTAAAACATGTTACTACCTTCCATTTCATTAACGATTAGTTGTTTTAGAATTTTACCTAAGATCATGTTTTATATTCTAACAAATTTATTATTTTTTACAGTAATAATTGAAAATTATTTATTTCTAACCATATTCTAGTCAACAATTATAATTAATAATTTTTCATTTTTTTCGAATTTACAAATCGTTGCATACCTAGTGCATGACTTGGAGCTGGCAGCCATTGTTTTCGCATTGAATATGTGATGGCACTATCTTTTAGGAGAAAAGTTTGAGTTGTTTACTAACCATAAAGCACTTCGATATCTTTTTTCCCAATAGGACTTAAATCATAGACAGTAAAGGTGGGTGGAGTTTATAGCATCTTATGACTTTAGGAGACAGTATACCCTTAGAAAAGGGAATGTCATTGCCGATGCCCTTAACCGGAGGCATGCTACCTTGGGTGCTATATATGAGTACAGGCAGTTGGAATTCCTCTCAAATTTCAACTTCCAAACGTCAATAGAAACCACTTAGAACTATTTGGCAGTGATGGAGGTTCGACCTGTGTTGATGGACTATATTGGATTCGAGTAAAACAAGGATGAGGAGATAGAGGATATCTTAGATAAGCCAAGGAGAGGAGAACAATTTACCCACGTTAGTAGATATGCAGTTAATGAGAAGGGATGTTTAAGGAGAGATGGATGCCTTTGCATCCCAAAAATTGATAGTATATTGGAGGAAGTGCTTATAAAATATCACCATTCACAAATGACTGTTCACCCCAGAGGAGATAAGATATATATGGATATGAAACAGATTTTCTAGTGGCCACGGAAGAAGAAGAGTGTAACTGAATTTGTTTCTAAGTGCTTAACATGTCAAAGGATTAAAGCGGAGTAAGGGAAGCTCTTAGTAATGTTATTGCCATTAGAAATCCCGGCTTGGAAATAAGAACACATATCAATGGATTTCGTAGATGGGTTGCCAAGGAGTTAAAGAGGTAATGAAGCAACTTGGTTCATATTTGACTCACTAAAGGCACATATTTTATTCCTGTTAGAAGCAATAGGACTGCAACATCATTAGTATAGATATATCTTAAGGAAGTGGTGCGACTTCATCGAATTTCGGTCAGTATCTTTAGTGATAAAGACCCCTTATTTACTAGCTAGTTTTGGAAGAGTTTGCTAACAGCTTTAGGAACATCACTGAATCTTGGTACTGCTTACCACTAGTAGAGGATGGAAAAACGAAAAGAGTGAATATGATCTTGGAGGACTTGTTGAGAGCATGCATCATGGACTTCGGAAGACATTGGGAGCAGCACCTACCTTTAATGGAATTCGCTTATAATAATAGCTATCAATCGACGACTGTCATGCCACACTATGAAGCGGTTTATGGGAGGCTATGTAAATCGCCAAATTGTTGCTGGAAAACCATTAACCAAATTTTGCATGGACCAATCCTTGATACGAAACTTCATTGAAGATAGAGTTGATTAGGCGGCTAATGAAGGCAATGTAAGATCATCAGGAGTTCTATGTGGATATGAGAATGAAAGAATTAGAGTTCGAGGTTGGGGACATGGTATTTATCAAAGTCTCCCCTCTTAGGAAGGTCAAGTGATTTGGAAAATCAAAAAAGTTAACACTAAGGTTTTTTGGGCCTTTTCGAGTTGTGGAAAGAATAGAAAGAATGGCTTACCATATGGAGTTACCCGATAGACTAACAAGAGCTGATGACGTTTTTCACGTTTCGCACTTAAGGAAATGTCTTCATGATAGAACTATTATGGTAGAGCCTGATCAATTAAGGGATATTGAGACAGAGCCGCTAGAATCCCGTGCTACTGCATGTATTGTAGAGCATGGAAATAAGAAGCTTCACAATAAAGAAATTAGGTTAGTTCGAATATAATGAGGAGATAACCCGGTAGAAATCATATGGGAAACTGAAGAGAAGATGAGGATATCTCACCCTGAGCTGTTCACTAGTAAACTTTTCTTTCCAAATTTAGATTTTGGTTGCATTGTGGTTGCTATATTGGATGGTAGGAGATGGTTGCTACACTTTTCACTGTCACTTTGCACTCATGTAGAAGTTCTAATGCATGCTTAGGGTGTTTTGCATACATATTTATATGCTACAGGCACACACTCATGTTAGCATTGAGATCATATATAGTATGTCTGCAATACATAATCACATTGCACTAATGGTTGAATAGACAGATGTGTAAATAACTTGGTTGTATAACATGGATGTTTAGTGCGCATTACGTTGTTTGACTCTTGGAAAAGATTTCGGGGACGATATCCTTTTAAGAGGGGAAGAATGTAACACCCCGTAAAATCAACCATAAGATAAATTGAATAAATTATAGATAAGGGTAAAAATAAGAATTTGACAAAGTTTAAATTTGACCATGAAAGCTATGTCATTGCGTTCATAGAGAAATTCTGATCAATTTCCACATACAATATGTTGAAAACAAAAGCTATAGACATTTGAAGTTTTGGTTTTAAAAATATTTAAATAGAATTCAAATTCAAGTGGATAATTGATTTTAAAATTTGAAATTCATAAATTAACGGTAGAAAAACTGGGGAATAAGTAAACATTAAAGTTAACGTTAACGTTAAAAATCTTTTAAGGAAATTAATAAATCAAACAACGGCAAAAATCAAACGTTCCCAAAATGAGTGAAGAGATCGACCACCGACCTCGACCGATTGATCACCACCGGTAGATCGGTGGTAGGGCGGTCGATCGCTTCCCATGTAATGGCGGCTAGGGTTTTACAATTTTGAACGTTTCAGATTTAATTATTTAAATCTAACGGCTCTGGTGCTTTCTCACCACTACAAATAAGATCCTAGTGCCCTCATGTTTATTCACACAATATTCTGGGAACATCAGCGAAGCTCTGTCAGTTCTTCTCTTCCAAGATTCAAAAAACTTCATTAGGGTTTCAGATAAGAAATCATATAGATTTATCTTTGTTTATTTTTTATTTTATTTCCAACTTCTTCTCCTCTAATCCTCTAAGTTTTCAAATCTAATGTCTATACAAATCTCTTGTTGTATACATACATAGATATATATATATATATATATATATATATATACATAGATATATATATATATATACATACATAGATATATATATACACATACACACACACACACACACACACACATATATATATATATATATATATATATATATATATCAAAAGGAAGAGATCTGATAGAGGTTGTCGATGGCATGTCAAATCCAAAGGAGGTGAATCTAAGGCTATATTGTGGTGGAAATCATAGCTTTCCTATTTAGAAATCGATTGGTATAATTTGAGTTTGAATATGTCTTGGGAGTTCTGGTTTACAAAACATCATATTATAAACCTCTCAAAACTCCTTCAATGCAAAATGTCAATTCTAGGTTGAAATTTGTATTGTTTATTTTAAAATAATGGAAATTGTATAGATTTATAGTTTTTATAATTTTATCCACTCCTTATTCTTTTTCTTTGAATTTGATTAAAAAAATTTAATTAAAGAATAGTGTGTAAGTTACGAATTTTATTCGTAGTTTGTACCACTTATTCCCGTGAATTAAATAAAAATTCTTTTATTTATTTTTATGTGAAAATGGAGTTGAATAAAGCGTAAAAATTGAAATGTATGTTTCTATCATGAAAATATTCCATTATTTTGATGCAATAAATTGAGTTTAGATTTTTATTCTATACAAGTCCGTTTATTGGAAATTTCAGATATGCATATTGGAATTTTAGTGTTGTTGATAATATGAAATAAGACTTGTATAATTGGTTAATGAGTTGACATTTAAATGCTTGTTTATGGCGTACATTCGCATGCTAAGAAATTACTAGGTGCGTGTTTATACATATAGACACAGACACGCTACCGTAATTAGCGTATAATTATGGCGTATGGATGTATAGTTAAATAGGTAACTAATCTTACTAAATCCCCCTAGGAAGGTAACTAATGTTAAAGGGCATAATAAGAAAGATTTCTTATAAGGCCTTGATTATGGAAACGGTGAGATGTGTGATAATATATGTAGATTGTATAAAGATTATAACTAAGTTATATAGATACGAGGTCAGTCAAAAGCACACGAAGTCTTCTCAGCTAATTTGGCTACCAACAATGTGACTTTGGAGCTTATGTGAGACATCGCCTATAATAAATAACTACAAGGATGCCAGGCTAGTCCCAAATTCTATAGCCTAAATCTGTCCAGCTAATCTGACTACCGGTACCTATGAATAGTCGGACTAATGTGAGACGTCGATGTAATAATGAGTCATAATATGAAGGACCTACTTCATAGATTGAAGGTATTATGAGTTAGGCATCGTATTAAGTGGTTGTGTGAGGTCTCACCTCTTTTCTATGTAGGAAGCAGTAAATGATCAGGGTTACGGGTTAGGCACGGTAGAGATATCCTAGTAGAAGGCCCACTTCAATAGTAACTATTAAGTGGCTGAAATGATTGCATGCAATGTAAGCTAGATAGTTACTGGTGAGGATGGGATATAGGTCGTAAATGACATGGACTTGCCCTATATAAGGTAGTAAATGATCAAACTCTACCTAATTCCCATTAAAAGATATTAAGTGACTTGGGTACTATCTATTGTATTAATAGACATTATCGACGATATATATGGGTTATTGGTATGATAATAAGCTAGCTATGGGCTTATATTTGGAAAGCCTTTTTGTGTAAGCCGTTAGGCTTGTATTTGGAAAGACTTATGTTGTAGGCAGAAAACATAAGATATATTCCTATTCAAATTATACTGCCCATATACTAATGTAGTGAGGCTCGAGATTTTTATTCGCTAAACATATACTGTTCTAACTCCCTCCTCATTACAACACAGGTTAAGAAGGGTGATGTTGAAGGCAGAGATGCTAATGATGCTTATGGAAGTAGACTCTTTATTTACTTGTTATTTTATGCAGTTTTGATGTACTCATGAAATAAAAATAATGTTATAATTTTGAATATTGCGGATATGTACGGTTATTGTTGGGTTTTGACATTATGGATATTTTATACGGTTTTGCATGATATTTTGAAATTCGAATGAAATAAGTACTGTTGTTATTATTATATTTTATCCTTTTATTGTGAGATTCTGAGTGTGTGGGTAAATAGCTCTGTATTGTTCTTTTTACCAACCAATGGTCAGGTTTGAGGTGGTTCTAAACATTGATGGCTTTTTACGGATTGGAATTTAGGCCCATTTCGAGGCGGGTTATTACAAGAAACTACTTTTCTAGACATTCTACCACATGGGTATGCTTATTTTGTCAACTCTAACATGACTAATTTATGCCACATCGATTTTTTGGCTCTAATACTAGTGACGAAGCTGAATCAGTTGGAAGTGAGTTAAATGGGTTTCAAAAAAAATCCATTTTGATCTTAGTTAAGCCCATGAAGCATAAATTGATTTGAGACTTAATCTAAAATTTTGAATAAAATCTACATTTGTTTAAAATTAATTTTAAGTTGTATGTGTTGAATATGCGCTTTGCGCTATATGATTTTTGTTTGATGATAATAAACATATATACATTCATATAAATGTATTTGGTAATGTACTATTTTGTTTTTTCATAGTTTAAATAAATATTTGTTGAATAAAATTAAATTACACAGAATTCGAATTTGAATTCAAAATGAACAAGTTAAACAGATTTTGAATTCAAACAGAAATTTCTATTCAAACAAATATTTATTACAATTGTAAATAGTACAATTTCATGCTCTCACTATACATATACATTTTTGATTACAATCACATCACATTTACATCACAACCTCACTACATATCACTCACACTCGTATCTATCTTCAACTGCATTCCAGTTTGAATCCAGCATCTGAGCAATCTGCAAAAATATAAACTAACGCAGTAAAATTGAAAAAGAAATATTTTTGCAATTCAAAAATAGAAGATAATTTTTGAATATATGATTTGCCTCGGTTATTTGGGTTGTTCGTCATAATTTAAATTTGAATTCATCATACATGAACAACTTGTGACATACACAGTGTATCACTGTATATGCCACAAGGCCGTGCACACCGATATACACTTGATAATGCTACAGGGACAGGTGAGCACAGGTCAAACCCAAATGCAAAGCCGGGTTTCAACTCACGTGCAATATATTTAAAATCACGACACGAGCACAAGTTCAAACCCGAGCTGTAAAACTGGATTCAACACAAGGCGACATGACATGAATGCTATGTTCAAACATGACACAGCCTCAAACCAGCAGTATACAAGTACAAGACCACCAAGCAAAATCAGTTCAACATGCATGAAATGAAACAGCAACATGCAATACAATAATCAGATGGTCAGAGCCATAGCAAACAGAGGCATCAATATGGTAACACAAATGCAACTCGACAAACAGCAAGACCAAACTGCACAAGTGACCACAAAGACCATCAGCTACATCAAAAGCAAGTGCAACACAGTTGCAAACAACAGGAATGAATATCAAGTGATACAACTGCAAGTATCAAGACCAGAAACTCAAGCTTCAAAAAGCTACAGCAACAATGCACCAATAAAGTCGAGACAAAGCAACTGTTCTTAACCGCAAGTTCAAACCAAAGCACAAAAGTGCACAGCAACACAAACTGCTGTGGACAGCAAAGACCACATGCCACAATATCGAGTACATGAAGATGGCATCCCACAATATCCAAACAACAGCAAGAATATGAATGCAAGCAATACACTACAATATGCAGTGATACAATGAAACATTTTCGACATTGCAGCAGTGTGCAACTCGATATCAAATGAAGAATATGGACTGCAACATGAATGTCACAAGCCAATATTATAGCAATGACACAGCAACAAGGCAGACTCCAAGTTCAAGAGGACAGTGAAGGCAATACACAAGTGAAGTAAACAACAATGTCGAGCTCAATGCAATACAGTGACAACTACCTAATGATCAACTGGAACTATAATGAAGTCATAATCAAAACATGAATGAACACTTACACTTACAACATGCAAATGCATCAAAACAATGTCGAAGTTATTCCAGCAACATGACAGCAAATAGAAGTGCACCAGTACAAAACAAGTCAATGCAACATGAACCAACTCCAAATGTATCAGTAGCATATATTACAGGGGTGAACACATGAGAATGGACAAGGCACAGATCAAGATCAAGTTATACAAGACAGCTACAACACAAAAGTTTTCAAACCAACTACAAATGCACAGCATACATACGAAACAGAGAAACCAGAAGTCAAGTTATAAAATTCAAGTGTCAGAGAAGTCAAAATTCACGAATGAAAAAAGAAATCAAGTGCGTACGCGTATTCTTTGAAATAGTCAAAGAAAAGTAAAAGTAGAAAGTCTCTGCCGTATGAATCAAGGAATCGAACAAGTCATATGATCAAAGCCGTGACCATCAATATACGATTTGAAGTAGTCAGAATCAATCTCATTCATTCAAGCATCATCAAGTGGCCGAAATGATTCAATGAAAAATTCAAACACGAATATACGAACGCAAAAATAGGAAATCAAATCCTATTAAAACCCTAATCATCATCGGCATTTAAAATTCGATCGAGTTCAAGTATCAATTTAGAAAAGCAAAAGGAGACAGCACATACCGAATTCACAAGCATCAAAACTCGATCGAGCAACTGCAAGCAAGCTAGGGCAACCAATCACAGATCAATTGAAGAAACCGAAGCCCTAATTGCAACAAAGAGCCGAAGCCCTAACTGGATCAAAAGGGAACGAAGCCCTAATCAGAACGAAGCCGCCATTATTTCTCACGAACGAAGACAAAAAGAGGATCGGGTGAAATAAGGAAGTGGGCCGGTGTTAAAAAACAAAAGGGGGTTTTGTTTAATTATAAACTTATATTAATATTGTTAATTAGTTTAGGGCTATTTTATTTTGTTCTTAATTATTGTTTTTATTCTACGAATCAAAGAGTTTAGGTAAATCACCATCTAGGTTTTAGGTTGTGTCTGATTGTCTATTTAGAGTTAGTTCAGTAAGCAGGGGTTGCGAGTTTGCAAAACTCTATAGGCGGTAGCAGGGTTTGCAAGTCTGTTAGAGTGTTTGTAAGCGTGATACTGTTTAATTCTAATAGAAATCTGGGAATGCAGCAGTAGGCAGGGGTTGCCGAAGCTAGGTAAATCTTGTGTGTGATTTACTTTTCAGTATATTTATTTGTGCAGTTTATTTTTGTGTTTAAATCAAGAAAATTTGCTATAACCCTATTCACCCCCCCCCCCCTCTAGGGTTAATTTAGATCCTACAGTATGTATGTCGTAATGAGTCCGTCAAATGCAAGTGCAAGTGTAACATATAAGCGTACAGTCAATGTAAACATTATTTAGGTGCTGGGATTTTTTAACAACCCGCCTTTTCGACCTCAAAAGTCGACACTAACACATCCATGGTATTCACATGTCGAACAACCTAGTGCTTGAAAAGACAGATGGTTAGAAGAAAGAAGAAGAAAGAAGATAAGAAATAGAATCTCGCATCGCAACTTTATAATATAACAATGATATTTACAACAAAAAAATTATATACAACATTCCATCAGAGTACTAGCCTATCATCAACCTGGACAATTATAGTAGCCGTCCTTACGATTTCTGATAAATACAACAAAACCATGTAGCGGAAAATAAAGGAATATGTAGACACGTCTTGGCCTCCAGCTCACTTCTTGAGCTCCAATGCTTCCAAAGCTAATGTGAAAAATATGCTTGGTCTGACCTGAGCGTTATAAGACAACAACTCCCAGATCAGTCTGGTAAAACTAGCATGAGAAACACAATCATATGAATTATTAACATTATGGAATCCTTTCAAAACAAAGGTATCTCGTATAACCACACCACACATAAACACGTACGGGTTTTTACCTTACGATAACCAAAACATTTATATTAGAAAATACAGTGATATTATAATTATGTCTAAGGGAAAAAATACCAATAATCAAGTGGTCGTGATGCTCATGAGTGTACATCACAATAAACTAGGTATATAATCAAAAATCACCAAGGTGCGTTCGCTAATTGTGTAGGATTCCACGAAGGAACCCTTAATACTTTGAGAATAGTCCTCCAGCACAAGGATAAGAGTTTTCCTTCCAAAGCAAAAATACATCAGTAGTGATGTATAATAGGAAAAACATAGCTGGTCTTGCTAAGCATGGAGTGCATCACTCCATGCATGCATAACAACTATAGGTAACTCTAGGAGGAAGCGACTGTACCTTACTGGTTTGCCAACCCTACTATCTATGCCTCATGTCTCTGATTTTAGTCATTACCGATGGTGAGGCTACGTCCAGCATTCTAGCTTATTCACCGCCACTTGAATAGAACTCAGAGCCACACATAGATTCTCGTACCTCAATAGGTCTTAGAATCACACATGGATTCCAACATCCAAAACAGATCTCAAAATCACACATGGATCCCCACACCCCAATGGGTCTCGGAATCGCACATGGATTCCAACATCCAAAACAGATCTCGAATCTCCTCCAAGCATAAAACCCGTATATGGTTTTGGAGTGGTTTCGGTTTTGAGTTATCTCTTACGAGTACACTCTTCCTGCTTACTAGTCGCTCCAAAACCAATCAATCAATTTTTGGAATGCTCAATACCAGTTCTTTTAGAAATAATCAAACAATATATAAGGACGGGGAACATCCTCTAACTGTTTATGTGGACGAATCTTCTCATCATTTGTCCAAGAAGAACAAAATGAGTTTATGCGTATAATATAGTACCATTGACGGTAATTGTACCATATAGTTCCCTTGTTTCTTCTAGATATTTCCAGAGTAAAAGTCCTACGGTGTGAAATAGGGAAATATTTCCATACCACTAAAATTAAGAAGGATTACATATTTAGGCCAAGATTTGATAGTCGATTGTTTAACTATCAAATAAAAAACATTCAAAAAAGAGTTTACATTTCCTATGGAGAACACTAACCTCATCTAATTAATTTTTATTAATTAAATCTCATTAGTTATCTACCCAAAATAATTCATATACTTATCTCACTGGTATAAGTATGTTCACAAACCAATTGAGAAGTATTTCTTATTTCAAATTCATTTTAAATGGATCAAATCATAAGCCTTTAAAACCCGGTTAATTATGAATCCCCAAACGAACTAGTCCATCGGTGCAAAGTAGGGAATTGCTCCCTTACTACCAAAATTAAGAAGGAATAAACATTTATTTGATTCATAACTTGATTAAAATAATTGATCCATAACAAGGCTTTATAAACCAAATCTTCAATTTCAAAATCCAAGATATCTTTGCCAAATTATAACTCTTTTATCTAATTCTTTTGCTAAGAACGATCCAGTTTATACAGACAACTTATAAGCTTTTAAATCCCTTTTTAAAACTGTATTATTATTTAAAAGCAAATTCTTAAGTTAATTAAATTAACCTAATCACCTTTAATTGATAAATTAATTACCCCAAAACACCGTCATTAAATTAATTAATTAACTAAAACACCACTTAAATAAATGGTTAATTAAGTTTAAACCTTCTTATTAAATCATTAATCAACTTAAATTAACATTTAATAAAGTAATTAATTAAGGTAAAACTTGTTAACAAAATAATTATTAACTTTGAAAACCTTATTTAAAATAATTAATTGGCTTATAAACATCATTAATTATAATATTAATTTACTAAAGACAAATCATTAACTTAAAAGAATAATTAACTAAATCATTATTGATTAAAATAATAATTACTTAAACACTATTAATTAAAATAATAATTGACCTTAAAACATTTATAATTAAATAACTACCAACTTTAAAACCTGTACAATTAAATAAAACCATCTAATCAAATAAATAATTAACTTAAACCCTTCCTTTAGTTTAAATAAACTTTAATTTATTAAACTACATTAACTTCAATAGTACTAATGAAATAACTGTTTAATAATACCAATTAATATAATAGTTTATTTTTAAATTGTTATAAAACTAAAATTGATTTTAAATCATAACTTTTCTAATTTATAAATAGGCTTAGCAAATCCCGGTGGTACTTAAATAAGCTACCATCATATTCAAATTGACATTTAAGTGGCAACACGTATTTATATTTACAACAGATTTGTTAATAAAATCCATACTATCAATCGATGGATAACAAATCAATATAAATCAACTAGTATATAAATAATTGTCTAACTTAACATAATTGTAGAATGGTGATTTATTCTGCTAAATAGATGTCCAGATTAATATAGTAGCATAACGATGATTTATTTCGCTAAATAGATATCCAGATTAACAAAATATCAAAAAGATGATTTATTCTGCTAAATAGATGTCCAATAAAATCAATTCAGTTTACATATAGTAGAACGGTGTTTTATTCTACTAATAGGGCATCAACAATAGAATATAATTACTAAATGATGTAAATAAACACTACCTGTATTAATTTACCATTAAATTACACTATCACATATGGATCCAAAGATTACATAGGTGTGTTCTGTATGCCAATACGATTCTAACGCCAGAAACTACGAGTCAATTGGGAATCTAAAGGAATAAGTTATAGGTATTCAGTTTCAAGTGTAAAATTTCTTTTGTATATATATATATAACTATCAATAAACACACACAAAGCCCACTAGGCCCTGACCCTCAAACCCATCCCACCTATGCACTTCTTCTTTAACTAAACTAACCTCCAACTTCAAAGCTCCCAAGTTTGTAAAAAACAAAAGTAATTGCATATTCCAGTGCACAAGACGTGTACGTGTGCATGGTGCACACAAACTCCCTATCCTGTTAGCCACCGCGACTGTCGCCACACCACAGCCTCCACACCCACGACTCACCAACGCCCTCGGCAACCACCTCCACCACTGTAGCCGATTTTGACCCATGAGACCCGAAGTAAAATATCATTACCTCAAGCAGGTCGCAATACAAAACTCACTGTTGCCATCACCTCGGCCAACTCCAGACCGAGCCGCCACCATCCACGCGACCGCCACATGCAGCACTACCTCTGACCCGAAGCCAGTCGTACCCAACATAGCTCTTTACGTGCAAGAACCCATAAACGAAGCTAAGAAAACAACCACAAGAAAGGCTGCCGATAGCGGCAGCCTTTTGTATCCGTCGACGACGGCTAAAATAAGCGGCCAACGCTAGCCGACACATAATACGGGTATACAGATGAAAAACCCACGATCTAGAACCCCATTTCCCACAAAAAAACGACGCTTGCCATCGCTGCCTCCCTATATCAACCGCCGCCCCTTCCCTATTGATCATATACACCCTCTAAAACTCGGTGGTATCTCATTCCTCTCCAATTTCAGCTTAATCTAGGTATGATTAAAAATTTAATTTCGAAAATTGGTTGATTATGGGTTAGAAATTGATGACTATTCAGTATTAGTTTACAATAATAATGTATTAGTTAACTTGGGGATATAATTAAAACCCTAATTTTGAAAATTAGTTGATTATGGGTTGGAAATTGATGATTATCGTGTATTAGTTGATGATAATAGTGTACAGTTGATTTGACGATATTAATTAGTGTTTGATTGTTTAATTTGTAATTAAAACGTAAGATTGATTTAAAATCCAAAAATTAGTGTATACTTATTAATTAATATGCTTATTGATAAGTTTACGCGAATCTTTAGTATGGTTTAAATAATATTTGTTATAATTTACGCAAATATTATTGTATAATTATTGATTAATATACTATTAGATAGTTAAATGAATTATAATACATGTTTTAAAATTATTGTATAATTATTGATTAAATAAGTGCATAATTATTGTTTAAAATTAATGCAAACTTTAAATTTTAGTTTACAAATTTGGTTCAAAATTTAAATAGTTAAATGAATTGTAAAATATGTTTTAAAATTTCAAATTTAGTTAATAAAATATTTAGATAGTTGAATGAATTAAAAAATTAAGAAATGAAGTGAAATCATAAATTAAGAAAAATAAAATTTTAGTTTGAAATAATAAATTGTTTTGAAACAATATTGTTCTAAAATCAAATTTTTTAAAAACTAAGAAATGAAGCATTAAGTATTATTTTAACAAATACAACAACAACAACAAATTAAAGCATTTAGTCCCAAAAGGTTTTAATTTATTTTAGAAAATACAACAGCAACAATATATCCGTTGGATGCAAAGTTATGCGTAAAAGAGAAGTCAAGTGAAGTGCTGTCAAAATCAGACAGAAGAGTGGTGTATGAAGTATTTTGTCCCAAAAGGCTTTAATTTTGTTTTAGACAAAATTTAGGTGTCGTCAAAATTACTAACATATATTTTTAAATTAGGAACAATGTTCAATTATTTTCTCGACCGTACGTGGATGTATGAAGTCAGAACTGGTATGAAAGGTTCGGTGAAAGAACATTTCTACAATGGTATACACGAATTTATTCGATTCGCTACATCTAGTAGTTGAAATATTGAAGAACTCCGTTGCCCTTGTGGTAAGTGCAAACATTTGAAGCATTGAAAACCAGATACAGTTAAAGTGCATTTGTATAAATCTAGTTTTGTGCCAAATTATTATTTGCGGGATCGTCGCGGAGAACTTGCTGCACCTACACCTAATCTTGTAGTATCAGCGAATGATTACGTTATGGCGAATCCAATAGAAGATATACTGGAAGATGCAGCACGAACAATGTTCCCTATCATTCAAGTTGATGATAAAAACATAAATATCGAAGAAGAACCGAATGTGGAAGCGAAAAGAATTTATGATTTACTGGATGGTGCTAGGAGGCCGTTATGGGATGATTGTAAAAGCGGAACTGAATTATCGGTAACCGCTTAATACATTGCTATGAAATCAAAATTCAAGTTTTAGAAGCTGGATTTATAGCAGTTGTACAAGCTGCAAAACAAAATATGCCATCCAATAATCTAATGTGCGATAGCACTATAAAGTGAAAACACTTATGTCGGCTTTCGGTCTGTCATACCAAAAGATAGATACATGCATAAAAGGTTGCATGTTGTATTGGAAAGATGACATTAACCCTAGAAACTGCAAAACATGTAATGAGGAAAGATACAAACCAAGAAAAAAGAAAGGAAAGGAAGTTACATGCAAGAGAATGCATTATTTATTCATCACTCCCATACTTCAAAGGTTATATGTGTCTTCAGCTATGGCATGTCATATGCGATGGCATAGTATGACAACACATGAATAGGGTACTTTGATACATCCATCTGATGGCGAAGCATGGAAACATTTCGATAAGACGTATCACGTGTTTGCTGCAGAGAGCCATATTGTCAGACTTGGTTTATGTATGAACGGACTTTAACCATTCTCTTAGTTTGGTAGTAAATATTCATCTTGGCCTACTATCGTTACTCCTTATAATTTACCTCCATGGATGTGTACGAAAACTCCATATATGTTTCTTACTATTGTTGTCCCTTGCCTTGGTGATCCAGCACAAGGAATCAATGTTTATTTACAACCATTGGTTGAAGAGTTGAAAACACAATGGCGTAAAAGAGTTGAAACATAAGATATTTCTAAGAAAAAGAATTTTCGTATGTTCACTTCTTTGTTATGGACTATTAATTATTTTCCAGCGTATGCAATGCTTTCAGGTTGGAGTACTGCCGGCCGTCTATCTTGTCATTATTGCATGGAAGAAACACGAGCATTTTCTTTACAGTATGGGAAGAAAATTTCATGGTTTGATTGTCATCGGTGTGTTCTCCATCTCAATCATACTTTTAGAAGAGATAAAAAACTTTAGAGCTAACAGAGAAGAGAGAATGCTACCACCAAAGATTCGGTCAAACGAAGAAATATATGAAATTGTAAAGGACTATCCAAAGATACATGGAATTGTAATACAGACTGAAATTTCAAGTAAATCAGACATTCATAACTAGTGCAAACAAAGTATGTTTTGGAAGTTGCCTTATTGGAAAGTTCTCTTACTTCGACATAGTATTGACGTGATGCGCAACGAAAAAAACATGTTTGATAACGTATTTAATACAATATTGAATGTTAAAGGGAAACTAAGGTCGATCTGAATTCAAGACTTGATATAGCACACTTTTTAAACGTCCCGAATGTCAAATGAAGCCTAAAACATTAAAAAAACCTAAGCATGCTATGAGCTAGATAGTAAGCAAGTAAAACTCGTGCTAAAGCGGGCGGAAGGACTAAGATATCCTGATGGGATTTCTTCTAATTTTCGTAGATGTGTTGACTTTAAAAACAATAAATTGAGTGGGATGAAAAGTCATGATTGTCATATCATGATGGAATATTTATTACCCGTGGTTTCCAAAGAACTATTGCCTAAAATAGTATGGAGTGCTATAACAAAATTAAGTTTAATTTTTAAACAACTTTGTTCAACCACGTTAACAGTCGACCGTATACATAAACTTGAAATAGAAATCTCTATACTTCTCTGCAAACTGGAGAAAATATTCTCGTCAAGTTTCTTTAATTTAATGGAGTATTTACCTATTCATCTTCCATCTAAAGCACTTCTTCGAGGTCCTGTGCAATATGGATGAATGTATCCATTTAAGATGTAATATTGAATATCCTTAATATTAATTTTAATTCAAAATTCAGATAAAATTCATATTTACATATGTAAATTTAAATTGAATTAATTTTGTAAAAGGTACTTTAATCATCTAAAGAAAAAAAATTAGACAAAAAATATGAGTTGAAGGTTCGATTTGCAAATCATACGTTGAAGAAGAAGATTCATTTTTTTCCTTACTTCAGTGGCCATGTGAACTTATTATTTGTAAGTGTTCCTCATAATGATGAAGTTGTTGAACAAAATTCTTCTCAAACAATGTTATTTATTTTTAGACAACATGGCTGACCTGTTGGAAAATGTGTGGAAATATGGTTAGACGATAGAGATTACCATATAGCACACACATATGTTTTTCTCAACTGTGCGGAAGTTGCACCATTTGTGAGGTAATAATAAATTTATATTTATTTCAAGTATACTTACGTAGTACTTATAATGGAACATATAATATATATATTTGCAATATTTACGAATCACAACATCCATCTGGCCATCTCAGTAAAGAATTTGCTAAATGGTTTTCGAACTACGTTTATAATCCAAGAAATTGTGTCGTTGATGAAGGATTACATCAACTTGCACTCAGATCAAAAATAAATGTTAAGACTTAACCAATATTCTTTATCAATGGATGTAAATTCAACACCAACGATTACAAGTTTATTTTTCTCCATATCCATCCTTAGAAAAACATAAAGCAGAATAGTTGGTTATTTTTGAAAAAAAGGCAAGATTTATGTTTGGTGGAAATAATATTCCAAACGAAGCAACATATCAAGCGGATCTTGAGCCAAATAATAAAATAATAATAATTGATGATAGGTCATTGAATGATGAATCAAGTGTTTTAATAGAACCATTTGAGAGTACAGAAGAAAACGATATATCGTTCGAGACCGAGTCTGAATCAGAAAACAACGAAGACTGATAATTCTGAATATCTGTATTGCTTGTTGTAAAATGTACACTCTGAGTTTCCGCTGTTATTAATAATGATGACTATGTTGTGAGCTATTTATTATTCCGTTTTGTTAATTCTATATATGCGTTCGAGAGATCTTGTTTCATTTATGATGTTCTAATGGAAGTTTTATGCGATGGTTGATCAAACATGTTTTCTAAAAATACATTGATATGTTTTTTCATTATACGAAATGATATGTTTGTCACAGATATATGTCTTACAGGACATATTCCAGCGGATCTCGGCCTTCTCCTTCTCCTAGCGCGGGTGTTAGCGGCACGGCGCCGGATTTACGACCAGCAGCGGAGGTTGTTCCTTGGAGTGCCAGGTAAGTCTCAAATTTATTACATGTATATTATTTAAAATTTATTAAATGGCTACATGAAATTTTATATAGGGGTTTCGATGTGGAACCTTCGGACTACATTCTTCAAGTCTCCAAGAAGGCATTCAAAAGTCGAATGTTGGGATGTTGGGCTCATTGAGACGACATCCATGAGCATGTTATGAACACTATATAGGCCGTCTTGATGGTAATTATAAATTTATAATTCATTCGAAAGTTAATATAATGTATATAATTCAAGTTAATTTTATGTTGTTATTATAATTTGTTTAAATTTCATATATTAGTTGCATTACTTTAGTTAATAATATATTTTAATTTATAGAAAATATTATGGAGGAACCGTGCAAATAGGAATAAAAATCCTACTACACATGTGGTGACTCTAAATCCTTCCAACTACATTGAAAAGAATTGTTAAACTTATAGATTGCTATTGTAAATATATTATTGATAATTAATCATATCGGTAACATTGTTTATTCATATATGCAATTTCAGTACAACAAGTATAATCGTGAGCCTACAATGGCAAAGGTCTTCACTCACACGCATGTCATTGAGCAGACAGATGAGGATGGCAACGTTCATATGTGTGGACGGGTGATCGATAATCTCAATCCGTAGTGGTAAACTTATTTTTTTAATTCACATTTCATAAGTTTTAAATTTAACATTTATTATAGCCAACTTCTATTCGTCATTGTAGGAAAAATATGAAGCGGAGTAAGTGCGAGTGGCGCAGTCCATTGGCCATGGATAGACCTTGGAGGAGTCGAACCATATATAGGATGTTCCGATTGACCCTCCATCACAAAATAGGCATTATAGTTACAGAAATCAGGAGGTTCATTGACCAATATATAAATTTTATTTAATATTGAGCATAAATTATAACTGGTTATTAACTATTTTACAACCGATAATGACCCAGCTGATTTATAGGAGATCCCATGCAGAGGAGGAGATAGCTCAGCTGAAACAACAGATGGAAGAGTTCAATGATTGACGGAAGAGCAGAGGATTGGCGCAAGTTCTAGATGAGCGGATTGTGGCATATTTAGCTGAGCATGGGAGAATGTCTAGGGAGGATGGGCGGGAGATGACGGTCAGTGGGTATGACTGTGATATTTGATGGATTTTGTTTGTTTTGTTTTGTATATATTTGACATGAGTTGATGGATTTGATACTTGGTTGACTATTGTGTTGCTTGATGGTTTTAGGGATGTTTTGTTTGATGAACATGAGTACTTGTCGATATGGTTGTGTTTTTTGAAGGATTTTTGGATGTGATGTTTAATGGAATATAGATATTTGATGGAATGCTGATGTAGATATTGACTTTACATTATATACTGGCTTATTGGTGTGATATGTGATGGTTGTAGTTGCTAAACTGGATTTATATGTGTTGTAAATGAGATGTATAGAGATATGATGATATTTGCGCAGTTGTATTGCTCAAAAAGAAGCTGCAGGATAAAAAAATGTCCAGGTTTGCGACGGCTTGTGACGGCTAGCTACAGCCTATTTGTCCAGGTTTGCATCGGCTTGCAACGGCCTATTTATTCAGTTTTGCATCAGCGACACCTTGGCAACTCCCTCAATTTTCCCGTTTAATTTGGCCACGCTAGCTGTCCCTAAACTTACGACAAGGCCGTCGCAAAACCTATTGGTGTCGATAGTTTTTGCATCACCTTTTAGCGACGACTAGCGACGATCAGCGACGACGAGCATCGCTTTTTAGTCGTCGCTAATGGCAATGCCTTTTGTAGTGAACCTACCACTTAAACCCTACTTTTAAGTTCTCCTCACCAAACCGGAGCACTAGAGCTCTTGCCTCCAATATGAAAAGGATGCATCTCCATCCGACCTTCATACGGATTCCCTTTGTCGAACCACTCGACCATCGGTTCTCTAGAATTTCTTTTTTCACTCAAAAACGATCGACAAACAAATTCGACTAAACAACAACTCTAAAAATCATGAAACTGGCACTAAAAATCATAATTCTCCTAAACAATCATGAATATATAACTCGTTCGTCGATTCGTGATTGACTTTGCTGTATTTTATAAATTTATCAAATATACTCGACTAAAAATTCTACAACTACTTTTAGTGTAATCAATGAGTCAAAATACACAATTATCTGGTTGACGGCATATCAAAATTGTGCAGGACCGTTCTTGAAGTACTGAGGGCACATCCGTGGAATCCTACATAATTAGCGAACGCACCTTAACGATTTTTTATTATACATCTGGTATTGTTGTGATGTATACTCACAAGCATCACAACTACTTGATTATTGTTATTTTCGCTCTTACCAATTATTATAATATCACTGGATTTTCTAAATAAATGTTTTGGTTACCATAAGGTAAAAACTCGTCTGTGTTTATATGCGGAGTGTATAGTTTTTATTGATTGTTTGTTTCCTGTTATATTTTTCCGTCATTGGAATTTCGAGGACGAAATTCTTTTATGGAGGAGAAATGTAACGACCCGTAATTTTTGGACCTTCAAATTTGAATATTTAATTTATCTTAATATTAAATCATAATAAAATATATATTTCAAATTAATACCTAATTTTTAATGAGATATTTTTAATTTATTTTTATAGGATTTTTTCATAATTTTTAATTTGAAAAATTATTAAATTATCATTTGACGCTTTTTGCAGCAAACGTCGGTACACTCGAAACTTTACAAATAAGTTAACATGTATATTTTATTGTTGTTTTATGATCGTGTCACACTGTTGTGCACGATCGTATTTTTTACTTTTATCGTTCGAGACTCATACGTGAACAGAATATTGTGTAGCGTCGTGCTTCAAAACTTTTTAAACAAAACAAGTCAACTTAGATCTTCGCATTATCTTTTTGTTATACTTATACATGCTTGGGTTGTATTACGTTAAATATTTGTACTTTGTTTTGCTTAGCCAAGAAGTAAGTGGCCACATGTTTACACTTTGGGGGGAGCTGCATATTTTCCCTTTTTCTTCTCTGCATAATTTTATGTTCACATTTCTCCCACAACATAGCTTAAATCTTGTTTGTTATTTTTAAGCTTAGGCCCCATTTGACTTGTCGTTTTTAGTTTTATGTTTTCGTCTATACAAAAGCGCGTCCGTTGTACGTATCGTTGAAAAACAAACAATTTTGAAAAATGAAATTAACATGTAAAATTAAAAACAAGTTTATTTTGTTTTTCACGTTTCGAGGGATAACAAAAGGACGAAGAGCAATCAACTCCTTCGTTGTCCGTTGGTCGTCACAATGGCTAAGAATTATAAACTTTCTTCTCTTATTTCTTGCTATTTCTCAGTGCAAGTTGAAAATACAAAACTCAAAATACAAAATAAAACCAAACGGGTACTTACAATTTCATTCAGTAGAAGAAAAACGTCTTGTCTGTGGAATATGTCTTTCAGAGCATCACTCTTTTCTTCTTTGGGCAAAGTAAATCTCAACTTTGTGTTTAAGAAGAATATCAAAGTCTTCTGGTTTTCCGAAATTATCAAACAATGCATGTGGTAAATATGGTAGCATTTCCATAGAATCGGCAAGGGAAATGCATGCATGAGATGTGCAGTCGTTAGAAGGAGGAGAGATTCTTGCATTTGGAGTTGGGACGGGCCGTGTGTATTGTGTGTGTTTCTCGTGTGTGTGTATGTGTTGGGGTATGTGGGCATGAGTGTGTGTGACTGAATTCTTGTGTAGTGTGTATGCGTGTGTGCTTGCTGTGTGGGTGGAGGAGTTTGCATGCATTGAAAAATGAGGAAACACGAGGGAGGGGGATGCGTACAAGCATAACATGAATTGCGTGGTTGAGGGAAAAAAATGTATAGACATGGAGAGAAAGAAGAGGGAAGGTAGCTTGCGGGTTTATGGAGGAAGATTTTGGCCGTGAGTTACATGTATAGAGTTAGGAACTGAAGTGCGGGGATGAAGAGAAAAATGGAAGAGAGAGTGTGTGCATGTTTGGGATTTTTGAGAGGTGTTTTATTTTTATTTTGAGATAGTAATTTAGTTAAGTTCAAAATTTGAAAATTAATAACTTTCCCATACAAAATCCGTTTAAACCGTGGATTTCGACGATAGATTCATATAGATGGGTAGAACATACTGATATGGTTATTTGAAATATTTGGTGAAATATGAAATATTGATAACATATTAGTGATTAAATTCAATTGCATTTAACATAGTTATATAATTATATGTCATTGGAAACATATGTTTAGCAGAATAAATTCCAATTCTGCTATTATATTTGGACAATTATTTATATGCCAATTAATACTGATTTGAGTGTTATTGTCCATTTATGTTATTGATGATAATGTGATTGTCATTTATTTCGTTGTTTAAATTGTGCTTGACCGGTTTATGAGCATTTATAATTGTATACTAATTGTTGATTTTGCTCAAGCAGTTATAAGCAATTACCTTTTTTCATGCATGGGTTCACTACAAGAACGGGACCAGATAGCGACGGCTCTTAGCCGTCGCCGGCCGTCGCTAGCCGACGCTAAAAGCCGTCGCTATATTTGCCGTCGTCCAATAGTATAGCGACGGCTTTGACGACGGCTCCGTCACACAAATGGCGACGGCTCGCGAATGCAAATGTACCACGTGGAAATTTTCCAACGTCTAAATGTCATCGCTAGCCGTCGCCAATCTGAACCAAATGGTCGTCGCTAGCCGTCGCTAATCTGTACCAAATAGCCGTCGCTAATCTGTACCAAATAGCCGTCGCTAGCCGTCGTAAAATTCTCTGCACCTGCACAGCCCATATACACTTCAAACAATAACTATTAAACACCATCATCACAAGCGCTATACACTATATTCATCAACTATAACCATCATATATCCATCATATAACATCACTATACATTCAAACAATATAAATTCCAACCAAATCCATTAACCAGAATATGTACATAGTAAACCGAAATATCTACATAATATCTCGAAATATATATATATAATATCCAACCAAATCCATCAAATAGAAGTCATTAAAATATGTACATAATATCCTGAAATATATATGCACCAAACCAACCGAAATGTGTATATACCAAACTATAACTGTAACAACCCTAGTTTTAGCTATTTATTTTATTTTAATTTTTTTTATTTTGAAATATATTTTATATAAATTGTGTTTAACAATATAGTTTAATTATTTAATTTGAAGATATATTTTATAAAATTGTATATGTCAATAAAATTAAATAATAACTGTGAAAATTTAAGCTATGTTTGAACTGTTAAATTTCGCGTTTAAAAGACGCGTCAATTTTTAGGGTATAAGCAACGTAATAAAACGTGTGTTTTTAAAATGCTATTTTTATAAAAGTTTTGATGTTGTAGACTGCGTCTGTCTAGCGTAGTGTAAAAATTATGTTTTAAATATTTTTGGACATAAAATATCAGTCAGTGTTTTGACGAACGCTACGTATTTTATTTGTCAGCTGGTTTTATATTTTTGGCATACGTTCTATTTAAAACTGACTACATAAAAATCTTAACGTTAGCACTTAACAATATCAAGCTAAATCAAAGGAAAACTTTAACCAAAATTCACAACATTTATATATGAAACGTTCAAGCATTTTAGTGTTAATTCTCCCTGGCTGTTTCATTTGCAACTTGTACACATTCTCTTCTCAACTGGAACGTGCACAATCATCTGCCCCTATCTCATTCATGGCCAAACAAATCGTAACATACATATACAAAAGAATTAAAGAAATTCATGGAATTGATACTCGAAAATTTAATATACACTTGAAGAATAAAAAAACTGAAACATGTATCAAACCCCTCCTTGCTTCAGCCTTCAGTTATCAGAGCATATATCTCGCAAGCCATATCCATCAGTCAGTTCCTTCAATCAAGCGCCATTTATTCGAACACTTTTTTTTCGTTCATAATCTGGGAATATTTTTGCATGCATAAAGTAACGTCATAGTGAAACTGAAAGGAGTGAATCACGCACATAGGTATGAAATTAATAGCTTGCTTTAACCACGTATATACCAGCCTACATTCAAGAGAATGAATGTACTTTCCATCGCTGTTGCTCCATTAGAGGAGTAGTCTCTCGGCCTTCCTTGTGTTTCATGAGAATTTAATTTTTAAAAACTGGAAATTCATAAATCACGCAAGCGTTCAAGTGGAGGTTACTTGTTGCTCCCCTGGCCTTCCCAAAGCCTTGCCATTCTTCTTTTAATCGAGCATAAGTAACACTTAATCTGATTTTAACTGACCTTTGAAATATCAGAATAACAATCAACTCTTTCATCTGCTGATTCAAGTTATCCCATATTTTCTTCCTAAATCGTGCAACTAATTAAAAAGGTATTTAGTAGGTGTGATCCAAGCTTTATAGATAAAACTCTCGGCCTTCCTCTAAAAGCTCAAAAGATAATAACATCACATTCCTTTGCAAACTGAAAAGGAGGAAATCACGCAGAGATTTGTACGTTTTGACTGACCGTTTCTTATAATTTAATCTTGCAATCAAAATGTAAAAACTGGGAAACATCTCAGCCTTCTACATTATCGAATTCTTAATCACACTCGGCCTTCTGAAACTCTTCCCTATAAATACATTTGCTTATCAAATGGTCTCTGCATCATTTCCATCTCCTTTTGCAGAGCTCCAGATCAGGTAAATAGTTCACTTTGTTTCCTTTGCTTTCTCATCTTTTGCTCGGCCAGTCTACCTTGTGTACGCCATGCCTAGAGTTGCCTATACATTCATTCAATTTTGATCTATAGGCTAGTAGTGGGCATAACTAGACTCACTAGTGATAAGTTGCAGGGGTGGACATTTCATGTTGGACAGACATAAAAATTGTGGGATGATATAGGAAGTGGAATCAGAGTTAAAGATGTTAAATGTTATTAGTTGAAATTGGTACACTGGTGAGGAGTTTGCTTTGTACGCATAGCAGCTTTGATAATGGCTGGAACATTTGTCCCAAAAGAAATTTAATTTCTAAACAAAAAAAATGGGCATGACCAAGTAAGCATGAGTCTTCAGACTGGCACAAAATATACATTAGTTTTTCCAGATTTCTTATTTTACATAAGCAAACTTTAAAAAAAAAAAAAAAAAAAAAAAAACTGTTCTAAAGGATCCTCTTAGTATAAGCAGTACAGATATAGTACGTGCATACATAAGTAATAGGCATAAATAGGAAAGAGTAGTATTTTTCTTTACTTTTTATAATGGACTGGCCACGCTTTCTTTTGGGTAGCGAATGGTTATGGAACAAGAGGAGTGTGTGAAGTGCAGTTAGATGATATGCAGTGTGCACTATGGATGTTCACTGGAAGTTGAAGACAGATGTATGTGAAAGTGTTGTGAGATTGGAAGAAAGGCTGAAGGGAGAATGTTGTGAAGGCAGTGGTACAGAGAGTGGATTACTATTGTTGTAGGCAGGCTTCAGTAGAATTTTTGACAATGTTGAAACTAGCTTGGGTTGATTCTGATGCACAAGTACATATTGGTACCACTGTGTACATGTGTTAAAACTGACCGGAGTAGAGATACATGACTGAAGTGTTGATGCTAATAGAAGTAAGGGGGGTAGTCGTTGTGTTCAAGTCAGAGAATTGTCCATTGTTTTGTAGTCTGGGCAGGGTGTGTGTATGTCTAAGGTGTAGTCTGTGCACTGTGTGCACGTGTATCACCGAGCCTAGTATGTAAGAGTCATATAGCCATGAAGTTGAGATAACTGGAATTGCTGTCTTGTTGAGGTATCAGGGGTGCTGGGAAAAGTTGTATTCCGTTGGTAGAAGGAGAGAAAAGGTGGAGATGCATGGCTGGAGTGTGGATACTAGGAATAGTTGGTGTGGTAGATAAGTGTAAGTGCAATACCAGTTTGTTTTCTTTTGTCACTTGTCTGCATCTATAGGAAATGGCATGGTAGGAGAAGCCTGGGAAATTGAACTGAGAAATCTTGAAATGTGGAGTTCGAATATATTAGTAGGAGAATAGTGGTTGTTCAAAAGATTCAGTGCTTGGTGGAAGTAGTTGGAAATTTATATACAGAATGGGAGAGGTAGTTGTGTTTAAGATGATGGGTTAGGATCGCATGAATCTCCACAAGACAGTGCATGCGTGACTCGAAGCAATGGCATAATTCGCTCGAAGTTATGTAAGACTGGAAGTATAAACTGAAGAGGAGTGAAGTGTAGATGAGTTGTAATAATATAGGCAACAATTTAGGCTGAGTAAATGAAATGGTATGCGTGTGTCACTGTGTGCACGTGTACATGGGTATCACGGCATATAGTAGGAAGAAATTTCACCATAGTGCGTCAGTCGGCCTTTAGGAAATTTTGTCGTAAATTTTTGTGTTAACCCGGTTCACGTTTTGGGGTGCATTTTGGGTTATAACACGGTGGAGTGGTCGAGCAAGTCAAATCATTCTCGTTCTATTTTAATTTTTCTTTGACCGTAAATTCTAAAGTCGCGTTTCAAAATATTTGAATTTTATTCTAGATTTGAATCTAGGCGACATCCGAGAAATTTTGTTCGTTATTCTCTGTCACTCTTTTCCGGTGAATCGTCGTTTTGAAATTCAATTTTCTGCAACATCCAGGTGAGTATTTCTCACTAGACATATGTACATATATTTTGTAAATTATCGCAAGTGTATGTGTAAATTTTTAATGTCACTATTATCTGTCTGCAGTGTAATATAGAATGATGAACCCCATTTAAATTGACACCTTATCAGTTATTTATCTGTGTATTATTTCTACAGTTATATTTTTAATTGTTATTTACTGCTTAAATCACCACTGCAAGTTCCCTGTTAATTTAGATTGTTATGGGCTGAAATGATAGGCCTAATTGATTATTATTGTTCACTTGTCTGTTAACTGCTTAACTGATAACTTGGGATTGCGGGTTTGAAATGATAGAACCCGGGGTTTGTAAATTACGGATTGAAATGATATAAATCCGTATCACTTGACCTAGGCTAGAAAACTATATACAGGCCCGTGGTTCTTATAATATTTTCTGAAATATTTAAAATTATTTTTGGAAGTTAAATATTTGATTTAATATCTTTAAAGGATTATATTTTGATTTTGGATGAGTTATAAATGTTAATAAATAAATAAATACTTGTATAAAATTTTGGAATATAACTTATTTTGGAAATTCTGGATTTTAGAAGAACAAGATTTCAGTTAATAAATAAATAATAAATAAATAAGTTATATTTGGAAATATTTATTAAGTTAAACAATCTACTACAGCATTTAAATGCTGTCTTTTAAAATTGGACCATTTTAAACCCATAACTTTAAATAGCATTTCATAAGTGCTGTAGAAATTGAAATTTGATTTATTTAGAAAATTTATGAAAATTTATTTTGGGAATAAGTTAAGATTTTTGGAATTTAAATATGTAATAAATAAAAGAATTTAGAAATTGATTTTGGGTGGGTTTAAAGGGAGAAATTGATTTAAAATTCCAAATTTAATTAAATGATTTGAAATGGTATATTATCAAAAGAGATGTTTAATCAAGGATTGATATTGAAGGTATTTGAAATATATATTTGATTTGAAAAGATAAGTACCATTTTTCAAAACTATAACCACGGGTTATAATAACGATGGGTTGGCAAAGAGACCGGGATCGGATATGGACATACTCTCTGTCGATACCGAAAACCACTTTGACCAACCGTGTACGCGGTGGAGATTCCAGAATGAAGTAGGTTGGTGGTGACGGTTTCTTGAAAGGTAAATACGTGGACCCGACTCCCGTGAGTTGGCTTAAGGTGGCTAAAACAGGAGCGATTGACGGATTAATGAGGTAGCTCCTCTGATCGAACGCACTTCTTCGTATACCATTCTATTGCTTATGTGATTGTTTGGGTGCACCTTGATTTGGGAGTGTTGTTCGAGGTGGGCGGTTGCTGCGGCTTCGCGTTACCATCGGTCCGGAAGCGTAATTGGTATATCTACCCTGGCATTGCCTAGTTGTGCCGTGTCACCTACCATATCGAGCCTTGTACGAGTTTGGATTTCTCCCGTAGCCCGTGTTGTATCCTCTGGTTGCTTCCCGATCAGGAGGAGCTATGATATTGGATGGACTACTGGGACTATTACGTGTTAAGGGCTATATGGGTAACCCCTTAATGCTAAGAAAAAAGTATGTTTATTTTATAAATAGACACTATTATAATAGCGCAATATACTATATAGTAGATAGTTTAACGGATCCTTAGAGGATGGGCGATCCCAAGCATCCTTTAAGTTACTTGCTCTATATTTCAGTACACTTGAATTATCTTACATTATGTAAGTATGTATGTCCTGACTCGAGTGTTTTGTTTTATTTTACGCTCGGGTCAGTCTGAGTTGCAGCATCAGTTTCTTCTCCGTAGCTAGGACACTCAGTAGATCATTCGTGCTGCTGGAAGATTGTTTCAGCCTTTATCTTTTCTGGAGCTCCAGACTTTGAAGACTCTATCTCTCTTTATGTTATAAAATTGTATTGAGGATTATAGACAATGTAATTCCTGTTTTGTTAAAGATGTATCAGTGGCTTCATGAACCACTAAATTTTAATTTCCGCTGCGAGATTCTGATATCTGTGTCTGCCACTGCACTCGGTGCAACATGATAGGGGGTTCTCGCTTCCTGGTTTGGGTAGCGAACGGTTGACTCTTACTCCTACATGTCCTCGTGGAGGTTGGTGGTGTAGTCGAGAGGCTAGCCGTAAAGGCAGAACAGAGGTACCGTTGTATGCTACGGTGGGTGTTACCCCACTGGCGCGGCCCGTTACAGCTGGTATCAGAGCTTTGGCTCTAGGCAAAACTTAGAATGTTTGGTAAATTTGATTTATAGAATCACATTCATCCGAGCTTGAATCTCTTCCTTTTCGAATTTTGGAACATTCCCTGTGGTTCCAAAGTTCATTCGTGTCCCTCACTTTTCATCTTCTTTAGATTCTGGAGTATCCCATAACTCCACTTCGGATGATCTTTATAATGAATTGGCGGTCTCGCCATTATTCTAATAAGGGGTGAGACTCCTTTACCATTAGCATTGATCCACCAGAGATTCATATTTATCCTCGATTTATATGCTAGTATCTTTGGTTATTCCGAACTCTATCTCTTCAGATCAAATGTAGATTTACACCAATCACATCGATCTGACTCTTTAAGGCACGGTTGACCCAGTCAAGGTTGTCCGCGATTTATATAAACTTACCTAGTTCCTTATTTTGTTAGTTAATCATCAGATCTTCTGATCCCAACTTATCTTGGATTCTATTTGATTTAAGTTCATCAAAAATTTAAACCTCTATCCTTGTTTTGAAAAAAAATTATTATATATAAGTATAATTTTCAGAATTTTAATTAATTTGTCAAGTGATAATAGTTTTGTTTTATTTAGTTTGTAAACCATGTGTTTTGTCTAATCAATAATTGAATATAAACAATGGGTATAAATTAATTTAGGAACAGAAATGAATTTAAACAAGAACTTGAGAATTCAATTTCTGATGATTTCAAACCTTGTGTTTAAAATTTTTAAAGGAACATATTATTTAAAGTATTTTCGAATAGAAATTTGTTTCCAAAGAATTTTAAAATTTAGTGCTCTTTTCTTTGTCGCTGGAAAATAATTTCGGCGATGACTGCAGCATCATCGACATTCATTTTCGAGTTTCGAAGTGAAAAGACCATTCTGTAGTCTGGCTACAGTGTTACCTTGAGATTTTAATTGATTTGAATTTCTAAAGTATGACTTAATATATATAGATATATAATTTAAATTTGATTTGACATATTATATATTTATTTATCTCTAAATGGTTTGAAGGGAATCAGAAAAGTAATTCTTAAAGCTTACCTTGAAAAATAAAATAAAATTCTTGAATAAGAAAAATTTCAACTTGAAGATAATTGAATTTGAAAGTTTTAGTTGTATAGTACTCAATTTCATTTCAATATAACTTACCTTGATTTTCAAAAGTAAAAAAATGAATTTGGATAATATACAATATAAAAAGGATGTTATAAATAAAATTTGAGTGGTTATAATTAATGTTATACACTTAAATTTTAGTTATAAAAAGATTAATAAAAGGTAGTATAGAGATAAGAAAAATATATTTGGAAGGAATATTTTGTAATAAGGATTATTTATCTTAAAATCATAGTTAATTAATAAGGGAAATATTATGTAAAGAATTTGATTGTTATATTTGCTATAATAAATATTTTATTTATGAAATAGACATGTCTTGAAAATGGATAATTATGATTTCAAAGTTATTATCTTATTTTATTTTCAGACTATCTTAAATGTCCTTGGTTTCCTTATCTGCTACGGATTGGGAAGGCTATTGCTTATACCCGTCTATTTAGAAATCCTTCTATAATCTTTGAAATCTTTGTTACTCATCAGGACCTGAGCACCCATGGACTGACGGTCAAACTGAAAGAGTAAAACCGATTCTTGAGGATCTTCTTCGTGCTTCAAATCCAGAACTATCCGTTTAAGGTTCTTGTTTATCTAGCTTATCTTCTTTTGTTTCTCTTCTTTCGTTCCTTTTCGAGGACGAAAAGTTCTTAAGTGGGGTAGAGTGTAACAACCCTAGTTTTAGCTATTTATTTTATTTTAATTTTTTTTATTTTGAAATATATTTTATATAAATTGTGTTTAACAATATAGTTTAATTATTTAATTTGAAGATATATTTTATAAAATTGTATATGTCAATAAAATTAAATAATAACTGTGAAAATTTAAGCTATGTTTGAACTGTTAAATTTCGCGTTTAAAAGACGCGTCAATTTTTAGGGTATAAGCAACGTAATAAAACGTGTGTTTTTAAAATGCTATTTTTATAAAAGTTTTGATGTTGTAGACTGCGTCTGTCTAGCGTAGTGTAAAAATTATGTTTTAAATATTTTTGGACATAAAATATCAGTCAGTGTTTTGACGAACGCTACGTATTTTATTTGTCAGCTGGTTTTATATTTTTGGCATACGTTCTATTTAAAACTGACTACATAAAAATCTTAACGTTAGCACTTAACAATATCAAGCTAAATCAAAGGAAAACTTTAACCAAAATTCACAACATTTATATATGAAACGTTCAAGCATTTTAGTGTTAATTCTCCCTGGCTGTTTCATTTGCAACTTGTACACATTCTCTTCTCAACTGGAACGTGCACAATCATCTGCCCCTATCTCATTCATGGCCAAACAAATCGTAACATACATATACAAAAGAATTAAAGAAATTCATGGAATTGATACTCGAAAATTTAATATACACTTGAAGAATAAAAAAACTGAAACATGTATCAAACCCCTCCTTGCTTCAGCCTTCAGTTATCAGAGCATATATCTCGCAAGCCATATCCATCAGTCAGTTCCTTCAATCAAGCGCCATTTATTCGAACACTTTTTTTTCGTTCATAATCTGGGAATATTTTTGCATGCATAAAGTAACGTCATAGTGAAACTGAAAGGAGTGAATCACGCACATAGGTATGAAATTAATAGCTTGCTTTAACCACGTATATACCAGCCTACATTCAAGAGAATGAATGTACTTTCCATCGCTGTTGCTCCATTAGAGGAGTAGTCTCTCGGCCTTCCTTGTGTTTCATGAGAATTTAATTTTTAAAAACTGGAAATTCATAAATCACGCAAGCGTTCAAGTGGAGGTTACTTGTTGCTCCCCTGGCCTTCCCAAAGCCTTGCCATTCTTCTTTTAATCGAGCATAAGTAACACTTAATCTGATTTTAACTGACCTTTGAAATATCAGAATAACAATCAACTCTTTCATCTGCTGATTCAAGTTATCCCATATTTTCTTCCTAAATCGTGCAACTAATTAAAAAGGTATTTAGTAGGTGTGATCCAAGCTTTATAGATAAAACTCTCGGCCTTCCTCTAAAAGCTCAAAAGATAATAACATCACATTCCTTTGCAAACTGAAAAGGAGGAAATCACGCAGAGATTTGTACGTTTTGACTGACCGTTTCTTATAATTTAATCTTGCAATCAAAATGTAAAAACTGGGAAACATCTCAGCCTTCTACATTATCGAATTCTTAATCACACTCGGCCTTCTGAAACTCTTCCCTATAAATACATTTGCTTATCAAATGGTCTCTGCATCATTTCCATCTCCTTTTGCAGAGCTCCAGATCAGGTAAATAGTTCACTTTGTTTCCTTTGCTTTCTCATCTTTTGCTCGGCCAGTCTACCTTGTGTACGCCATGCCTAGAGTTGCCTATACATTCATTCAATTTTGATCTATAGGCTAGTAGTGGGCATAACTAGACTCACTAGTGATAAGTTGCAGGGGTGGACATTTCATGTTGGACAGACATAAAAATTGTGGGATGATATAGGAAGTGGAATCAGAGTTAAAGATGTTAAATGTTATTAGTTGAAATTGGTACACTGGTGAGGAGTTTGCTTTGTACGCATAGCAGCTTTGATAATGGCTGGAACATTTGTCCCAAAAGAAATTTAATTTCTAAACAAAAAAAATGGGCATGACCAAGTAAGCATGAGTCTTCAGACTGGCACAAAATATACATTAGTTTTTCCAGATTTCTTATTTTACATAAGCAAACTTTAAAAAAAAAAAAAAAAAAAAAAAACTGTTCTAAAGGATCCTCTTAGTATAAGCAGTACAGATATAGTACGTGCATACATAAGTAATAGGCATAAATAGGAAAGAGTAGTATTTTTCTTTACTTTTTATAATGGACTGGCCACGCTTTCTTTTGGGTAGCGAATGGTTATGGAACAAGAGGAGTGTGTGAAGTGCAGTTAGATGATATGCAGTGTGCACTATGGATGTTCACTGGAAGTTGAAGACAGATGTATGTGAAAGTGTTGTGAGATTGGAAGAAAGGCTGAAGGGAGAATGTTGTGAAGGCAGTGGTACAGAGAGTGGATTACTATTGTTGTAGGCAGGCTTCAGTAGAATTTTTGACAATGTTGAAACTAGCTTGGGTTGATTCTGATGCACAAGTACATATTGGTACCACTGTGTACATGTGTTAAAACTGACCGGAGTAGAGATACATGACTGAAGTGTTGATGCTAATAGAAGTAAGGGGGGTAGTCGTTGTGTTCAAGTCAGAGAATTGTCCATTGTTTTGTAGTCTGGGCAGGGTGTGTGTATGTCTAAGGTGTAGTCTGTGCACTGTGTGCACGTGTATCACCGAGCCTAGTATGTAAGAGTCATATAGCCATGAAGTTGAGATAACTGGAATTGCTGTCTTGTTGAGGTATCAGGGGTGCTGGGAAAAGTTGTATTCCGTTGGTAGAAGGAGAGAAAAGGTGGAGATGCATGGCTGGAGTGTGGATACTAGGAATAGTTGGTGTGGTAGATAAGTGTAAGTGCAATACCAGTTTGTTTTCTTTTGTCACTTGTCTGCATCTATAGGAAATGGCATGGTAGGAGAAGCCTGGGAAATTGAACTGAGAAATCTTGAAATGTGGAGTTCGAATATATTAGTAGGAGAATAGTGGTTGTTCAAAAGATTCAGTGCTTGGTGGAAGTAGTTGGAAATTTATATACAGAATGGGAGAGGTAGTTGTGTTTAAGATGATGGGTTAGGATCGCATGAATCTCCACAAGACAGTGCATGCGTGACTCGAAGCAATGGCATAATTCGCTCGAAGTTATGTAAGACTGGAAGTATAAACTGAAGAGGAGTGAAGTGTAGATGAGTTGTAATAATATAGGCAACAATTTAGGCTGAGTAAATGAAATGGTATGCGTGTGTCACTGTGTGCACGTGTACATGGGTATCACGGCATATAGTAGGAAGAAATTTCACCATAGTGCGTCAGTCGGCCTTTAGGAAATTTTGTCGTAAATTTTTGTGTTAACCCGGTTCACGTTTTGGGGTGCATTTTGGGTTATAACACGGTGGAGTGGTCGAGCAAGTCAAATCATTCTCGTTCTATTTTAATTTTTCTTTGACCGTAAATTCTAAAGTCGCGTTTCAAAATATTTGAATTTTATTCTAGATTTGAATCTAGGCGACATCCGAGAAATTTTGTTCGTTATTCTCTGTCACTCTTTTCCGGTGAATCGTCGTTTTGAAATTCAATTTTCTGCAACATCCAGGTGAGTATTTCTCACTAGACATATGTACATATATTTTGTAAATTATCGCAAGTGTATGTGTAAATTTTTAATGTCACTATTATCTGTCTGCAGTGTAATATAGAATGATGAACCCCATTTAAATTGACACCTTATCAGTTATTTATCTGTGTATTATTTCTACAGTTATATTTTTAATTGTTATTTACTGCTTAAATCACCACTGCAAGTTCCCTGTTAATTTAGATTGTTATGGGCTGAAATGATAGGCCTAATTGATTATTATTGTTCACTTGTCTGTTAACTGCTTAACTGATAACTTGGGATTGCGGGTTTGAAATGATAGAACCCGGGGTTTGTAAATTACGGATTGAAATGATATAAATCCGTATCACTTGACCTAGGCTAGAAAACTATATACAGGCCCGTGGTTCTTATAATATTTTCTGAAATATTTAAAATTATTTTTGGAAGTTAAATATTTGATTTAATATCTTTAAAGGATTATATTTTGATTTTGGATGAGTTATAAATGTTAATAAATAAATAAATACTTGTATAAAATTTTGGAATATAACTTATTTTGGAAATTCTGGATTTTAGAAGAACAAGATTTCAGTTAATAAATAAATAATAAATAAATAAGTTATATTTGGAAATATTTATTAAGTTAAACAATCTACTACAGCATTTAAATGCTGTCTTTTAAAATTGGACCATTTTAAACCCATAACTTTAAATAGCATTTCATAAGTGCTGTAGAAATTGAAATTTGATTTATTTAGAAAATTTATGAAAATTTATTTTGGGAATAAGTTAAGATTTTTGGAATTTAAATATGTAATAAATAAAAGAATTTAGAAATTGATTTTGGGTGGGTTTAAAGGGAGAAATTGATTTAAAATTCCAAATTTAATTAAATGATTTGAAATGGTATATTATCAAAAGAGATGTTTAATCAAGGATTGATATTGAAGGTATTTGAAATATATATTTGATTTGAAAAGATAAGTACCATTTTTCAAAACTATAACCACGGGTTATAATAACGATGGGTTGGCAAAGAGACCGGGATCGGATATGGACATACTCTCTGTCGATACCGAAAACCACTTTGACCAACCGTGTACGCGGTGGAGATTCCAGAATGAAGTAGGTTGGTGGTGACGGTTTCTTGAAAGGTAAATACGTGGACCCGACTCCCGTGAGTTGGCTTAAGGTGGCTAAAACAGGAGCGATTGACGGATTAATGAGGTAGCTCCTCTGATCGAACGCACTTCTTCGTATACCATTCTATTGCTTATGTGATTGTTTGGGTGCACCTTGATTTGGGAGTGTTGTTCGAGGTGGGCGGTTGCTGCGGCTTCGCGTTACCATCGGTCCGGAAGCGTAATTGGTATATCTACCCTGGCATTGCCTAGTTGTGCCGTGTCACCTACCATATCGAGCCTTGTACGAGTTTGGATTTCTCCCGTAGCCCGTGTTGTATCCTCTGGTTGCTTCCCGATCAGGAGGAGCTATGATATTGGATGGACTACTGGGACTATTACGTGTTAAGGGCTATATGGGTAACCCCTTAATGCTAAGAAAAAAGTATGTTTATTTTATAAATAGACACTATTATAATAGCGCAATATACTATATAGTAGATAGTTTAACGGATCCTTAGAGGATGGGCGATCCCAAGCATCCTTTAAGTTACTTGCTCTATATTTCAGTACACTTGAATTATCTTACATTATGTAAGTATGTATGTCCTGACTCGAGTGTTTTGTTTTATTTTACGCTCGGGTCAGTCTGAGTTGCAGCATCAGTTTCTTCTCCGTAGCTAGGACACTCAGTAGATCATTCGTGCTGCTGGAAGATTGTTTCAGCCTTTATCTTTTCTGGAGCTCCAGACTTTGAAGACTCTATCTCTCTTTATGTTATAAAATTGTATTGAGGATTATAGACAATGTAATTCCTGTTTTGTTAAAGATGTATCAGTGGCTTCATGAACCACTAAATTTTAATTTCCGCTGCGAGATTCTGATATCTGTGTATGTGATTCTGTGATTTATTTACTGTATATTCTGAGTTTTGCCAAATTTATTCTACAACGCAGTATTTTGAACAATTCAATTCCGACATGTGCGGATGCGAAGGGTTGAAAATACTGGGTCGTTACAATAACACGAGCAAACAAACATACCTACTCCTCACCATCGCTGCCGTCCTCTCCAGGCATCCTCCCATGCTGTTGCAAATAAGCTGCAATCCACTCATCCAGCTGTTGCTCGAAGAAACTCTTCCTCCAATCATTTCATCCACTGTCACCTTCAACTGAGCAATCTCCGCTTCTTGTTGCGACCTCCTGTATGCACTCTGCATTCTCATCGCCTGTAAAATAGTTCATAATTATTTATATATTAGTATATATATAATATTATTAAAATTATTTAACTATTCATATGCATGAGTAAATTTTTATACTAGTACATGTCAAAATTTACCTCCACATTTCCATAGCTATACCGTCGACTGGTCCGAGAAGGCCGGTCAATAATAGCATCCCAAATATGGTTCTCCTCCTCTACCGTAAGCTCTTCCCGACCAGTGGACTGTGCTACCCGAGCCCGCTCAGCTTCGTACCTCTCCTGCGATTACAAACAATTGTTTACACGAAAAAAGCCGAATTTTAAGTTTTTGAAAATAAAATAAGACAAAATATTGTTATTAACAATAAATTAATTTACCATTACGGATTGTGATTTGTCATCCGTCCACTCGTACGAAACGTTGCCCTCTTCGTCAGTCCTCTCCATGGCATGCGTCACCTTGAACAGCTCGGCCATAGTAGGCTCGCGGTTGTATCTCGCGGCCTGAAAATATATGAATATTATTGCTAATCTGATTATAAAATATTTTAATAAAATGTAAACACAGTTTATAAATTTAATTAGCTGCTCTCTCTTATGCTCCTGAAAGGATTTGGAGCCACCACGGTGCAATACAAGATTTTTATTCCTGTTTGGCCGGTTCCGCGCAGATAACTCCTACAAATTAAGATAAATTATCATGTATATATATTGCGAGATTTATATTATATTTAAATAACAAAGCAAACATATATTACTTACTTTTGCTGCCGGACTGTTCCAAAGCCGAAGAAAATCATTCCATACACCATCACTCATCCAGTTCGGCTTTTTCCCTGAATTCTTAGCCTTGGACAATGTATCTCGTCGCTAGCCGTCGCTCAATCAACAGGATAAATAGAAGAATTATCAATGAATATAATTAGAAAACAACAAATTCTAATTATCAAATATATAATTAGAAAACAATAAAAATCTAACTATTAAATAAAAATTTGTCAATTTAAATTCACTTAACAACTTAAATTTGTAATTTATCAATTTCAAAAACTATGAAATACTTTCATGTAAATTTATCAATAACCAAGTTAATCATTAATATACACTATTTTTTCACCTAACACAACTAACCATGTTAATCGCCAACACTAATTATCTACATCAACCATTTATTCAACTTCATGATAAACTAATTAATGTAATACCTAATTCAAGTTCATGATAATAAACTAATTAATCTACCAAATCAACATACAACACTACTAATACCTAATTTAACAACACTACTAATACCTAATTTAACAAAAATCCCAATTCAACAACAAATCCTAATTGAATTTGGGTTTAAACTAAACCTAAAAACATCAAATTTACATTCAAACGAGAGATTAGGAGCATACCTATACGAATTTGGATGATTTGGAGGCGTTGAAAGGTGGAGCGGCGGATGCGGTGACGTAGGGCGGCTGATTGGGGGAAGGAGATTGATTTTGGGGGAGGAAGGTTATGAATTTGCTGCTCTCGGCTTGGATCTGTATATTGTGTGTAGCGACGGCTAGCGACGGTCGTTTTTTTAGCCGTCGCCAGCCGTCGCTAGGCTCCGTCTCTATACGAAGCCTTTCTAGCAGTGGTTGGGCAGACCATAATTACATATGAACTGAGAAAGAACATCTTATGAATAGAGTCTCATAATTTGACTATAAGATGTTCGATTATAATATTGGGTAAGAATATAATTATAAATAAAAAAGTAGTTTATTATAATTTTAAAAGGAAAGATATTTAGCTTTTGAATATGAAATGTTTTCCAAAGAGATATACATATTTTTTGAAAATAAATATTTATAAAAGTGTTTTCCTATATTTAATATAAAAGATGTTTTGGGAATAAATGTTGGGTTTAAATATTTTGGATCAAAGATGATTTAAAAAGCTACTATTTTGAGAACTCTTCCTCAATGTCCCGGCTATTCACGAAATGTGAGAAGCTGATGATTATTCATCTGCTTCCGAAAGAAATCGAAGAATTTCTTGAAAATCCTACAAGATCAATTCGTTCTTTTTTCTCTGACAGATGGTCAGAACTTCATCTGGGGTCGAATCCTACTGAGAGGTTTAATCCTAGTGGTTTAAAAATTGGTTTTGAAAAGATTTTGGAAAAATAAATAATATTATGATTGAAAGTATTTATGATTATTAGTGCAATATAACTTCGGGGAACAAAATGATTTATTATACTACCAATGATTCGGCTAACCCATAACTAAAAAGTGGGCAAAGAGAGGTTATTTTAACCTACAATATAGTCCACTTTTAGATAGAGGGATATACTTATTGACTTTGTGAAGGCTAAGACCCCGTTGTCTTGTTATTGGGAGTAACATCTCGATCTGGTTGCATATCTTTTGATATGCTTTTATAGTAGTATTTTGGGATTTTCAAATAAATATTTCGAAAGTGATTTGTTTTAAGATCCTAAAGTAAAGTATAGTTTAATACAAAGGATATATATATTTCAAAAAGGATTTGAACTAAAACCGAGAATTTAGTTCAAAGAGATTATTTTCGAATAAGTATTTTCAAAGAGATTATATTTTGAAATAATAAAGTTAATTAGATTTAAGAAATCTAGTTGTCAAGATGAAGCCTAAGTGGGTAATTGGGAATTGTATATCTATTTGTTGCATCATAGGCTCTTTGAGTCTTATTTGCGGTAGGAGAACCACGTTGGCTCGATCATAATAAATCTAATTAGGTTACGTAGGCAGTCACAAGTGGTAGTGATACAGCCCCAATAATTATATAACTCTTCCCTTTTTATCTGTTTATTGGTTTCTATTTGTCTTATGTTGTTGAGTTTGCATTTTATTCCGCATTTGAAATGTTTATTGAGTTTGCAGGAATAGGTTATTACTCTCTTTCTTATAGTAGTTGTGCGGTGGTAGATTTACTATATATTAAGTCTTCTTGGTACTTAAGCACACTTGTAGAATAAATAATTACTCTGACACTTGTATAATTGAAAGTTGCATCCTATACATTTAGTAGTGTTGAATATATATTAAATAATGTTGTGTATTAAGTTGGTAGTTTTCGTTCGTAGTTTTACAACGGATGAGTTTTCGACGATTTTGACTTGTCCGAAAATCTGGATCGTTACAGATTTACACTGTGACACACATTTTCCCTTTATATATGCATTTGTCATCCAAAATAATTTTCTTTTAACAAAATATATAAGATTTACTTTGTATAATTTATGTATATACACATACAAAAATGTATACACACATACACACACATGTATGTAAACTTGTTTACATTAAAATAGACTTTGACTATCTAACATGTTTTAAAGTTAAAGGAAACAATTTAAAATTGGTTTTAATTAAGAGATACTTTAAAACAAAATTGCAATATTTACGTAAAAGCAATTTTGTAAACTTGAATTAAGAACAAACACACACACACACATACACACACACACACGATAATTAAACCAATTTTTTAAAACAAAACAACATACAACAAATGTGTTCAACTAGTTTGTAATTTAAAAGACATACCTTCAAATAATAAAATTAATCTAATTAGATGAATTTGTTAACTTAATAAAGAAATAAAAAGTTTTTAAGTTTTCATCCTTTTTGAAAAATAACTTGTGAATTTTTAAATTTACTAATTTTTATTTCTGTGTAAATAATAACCAAAATTGATTTAAACTTATTTGTCGTATATGAATTCAATTTTCAACCTTATCACATGAAACCTAATCAATTAATAAAATTGGTTTTAATAAAAAATTTGTACAAACAATAGCTTCTGAAATAAAATAAATTAGACGACTTGGACATATAAATTCGAGATAATTAAAATTAGATCTAAATCAAACACATAATATGAACAAATAAAAGCAGTAATAAATCTAAAATTGTTAGCATAGATAATATATGAACAATAGATAAGAAGGACAGTAAGATATTATAAACACATCAACAATATGAGCATACAACTGATTTAAGGGAAGAATACAGAAATCTAAATCATATTTCAAATTCAAACAAGTGAAATAGATCCAAAAGGTGGAGAATTCAAGAATATGAATATAATGAAATTTGTATATAAATAAAATAGAATGTTACCTTGAGATGTAGGTAAGCGAAACACCTTGAGATGTAGCCATATAAAGAGGGTTTGGCCTCAAACAATTCGAAAACTCAATTAGTATTAATCTCATTTAAATTCAATTTACATTTTCTACCAATATCATGTACCGATACGCAGATTTATAACTTTTATTCAAGCACATTGTTAAGTACTAATGATATTCAAACAAATCAAATAAAATGTTTTAATAATTAATATTTCATAAATATTTATTAATATAATTTATTTAAAGCCCGTTTTAGTATTTATTCCATTTTAATCAAATTTAAATATTCTACGACAGCATATATCGATACGCACGTTTATAAATTTTATGTACGCACCCTTTAAATGATAATGGAGTTCAAACAAATTAAATAGATTCCATAATTAACATTTTATAAACATTCATTAATTTTCAATGATTAAAAATTAATTGATTGCGTGGTGCATTCAAAATATTGATCATTTCGGCTGTTGTCCCAAAGGTGGTATTTCAGTTAGCAATTAATATTGAATAATTTAAATATTACCGTTCGTACGCCACCTTAGCTAGTGGTGTGATATTTTGATTGAATTTATCACTTACTCATCTTTTGGTAAAATCCAATTTTACTTATTATAGGTGATATCCAGTAATAAGGATTATTACACCAATTCTCTTTCTCATAACTATATCACAGTAGGACTAATGAAATTTCGTTTTTGGTTAAAATTCTAATATTGTCCACATTCAAATTTGTAAGTCACGTGGTTAGGTAATAAAATTCATTTTTAACTGTACTACTTTGGAATGAGTTTTGACTTTGAGTTGACTACAGTTAACCGTGATACTAACCCCACATAATTTAGTGGACGAATCATTTATTTATTTAATAGTGTTTCAATTTCAATGCTTCCACTCAGACCCAACTATAGTCATTAATGGACGTCATACCACGATTTAACGATAATCAAAGTGTATTGTCCACATTAAAGCTGAACAGTATTCTCAAGTCGAGAAAACTGTGTAACATTGTTACTTCAAGATTCTCTATTTGACATTTATTATATTAAGCAACAGAAAACTCTTGAGCAAGTCATTCCATAATTATCCAATAATTATCAATACGTAACATCTTGAAGCTCCATCAAACAGGAGAAATACATTGTCCAACATTTGGAGAGCATTATGTACTCCAGTCTTAATGGATGAATCAATATCCTTTTCCGAAACATCTTGACTAGGAATATTTAAAACAATATGTTATTTTCAATGTGATAAAATTCTCGTGATTACAACACTTTGTAATTCTATAATATAACATATCATATAAGGGTTTTCCATCTATATATTTTAAAGTAATTACTTAATTATTTATATCATTATATAACAAGTATATAATAGAAAGAAAAAACACCTTTTATTTTGAATAAGATTGGTCAAAAAGTCGGATACATGTAACAAATAAAATAATTGCTCGTAGGACATACCCTTAACTCTATCATCCAATCGATGGTAGTTATGATAGAAGATCCGAAGAAGGCAGTCGACATTTCGAAATTCAAAAATAAAAATAAGAAACTTACAAAATGTACGTTAGAATTGTGAAATAAATATAGTTGTAAAAGAAATTATCTCAATTTGAGCTCGAAAAGTGTTAAAATATGCTTAAAAGTGCTTGAAAAGTTAGGTTTTAGGGATGATGTAGAGAACAGAGGGTTTATATATGTTGAAATGTTTTCGTTTTGGTGTTGATCCGTTTGGACTTTATACATCGGACGCGATAGACATATTAAGTCCAAACGGTCCAATTCTCACCACTTCAGCTAAATAGTGCATTTAACCTGATTAGTCGGTTCCAATTTGAGATACGTTGGATGCATCAAATATTGAAACCGTTCAGGTCTGCGAATGCGCCCTATATGCTATATGTATAATCTTATCCATGATCTGAAAAGGTCCAAAGTACTTTGTAGATAATTTTGAGTATGGTGCACCTCCGTTGTTGCTTGTAAGATTGTCATCAAAGATAAACCCAGGAATTAGTCTAAGATTATCTGAACTTCTAGTTTTGTTAGCATAAACTTTTATTCTATAATCGTAGCTATTTTATCCATGATCCATGATTAACCACAATGCAACATCTCTGGAGAATAACTCTTCTTCTACTTTCTATACTCTAGCTATTATTGGGATATGGTGTAATTGAGTAGGTGGTTTTCTTCCATAGACAATTTCAATTCGGATTATTTTCAAATGAAACAATTTCAATTCGGATTATTTCAAATGAACTTTCCAGGAAGTGTGTAACAAAAATTCCGTCAATGTCATCCATTTCACCCACCCTTTTGCACTATAATAAGAAATAAATTTAGTAGCATCCAAAAAACGCTACCATAACTTATACCAGCGTTTAGATAACGCAGTTATACGACATACAACCAAAAGTTCGAGACTTCTTATTGTGTTTTCATAAACACTACCAAAAAACAACATATTTCAGCATTCATCAAATGCAACCAAATTTTTTTATTATAGTAGCGTTGATGTTAAAAAGTAATGTTGACGCTACTACAATTATAGTAGTGTTTTCGTAAACACTGGTATAGAAGATGCAGCTAAAAACCCAAACCTTATTGATGTGTTTTAATAAATGTCATCATATATTTTTTGAAGCGTTTTCTTCCGCCATCATTTATATTTTGTAGCGTTCTTTCTACAATCATTTATATTTGGTAGCGTTTTCTGTCAGCCAGCACATATATTTTGTTTTCACTTCATTTTGTTCACAACATATATTATATAGTAATAATTAACATATTTCAGTATGAAACTAACAATCACTCATGTAATTATCATATTCAAACAACCGCAAAACACATTATTCACATAATGAAATACAATATACAAACAATACAATACAAAACTATCAAAAAAATAACCACGTTCACGTAAAATCCGTAATTGTACATAGAAAAGTTTACACAGCTAGTGGTAACAAAATGTTATAATATAGATGACAATTAAAGGCAAGTACGAATTCATTGTTGTAGTTGATTTTCTTCGGAAAAGGTTATATATGTACATGTTATAATAAGAACATTTTTTTGGTCAATGTGCTTGAAGACTTGCCAGCAAGAGAAAAAGATACGAGGCACAATACTATCAAACCAGGTATTTATTTACTAAAAAGAATTTATAGCCAGAAGAGTTAAAATTGGTAATTAAATAATCTTGTCGATATTAAGAATTCAAATACAACACTAACAAATAAGTTGCCATGTGCGAAATAAGCAACCATGTATTATAAAAGTTTCTTACCATTGAAAGTAGATTACACGAACAGAGAAGAAATTCTTACTTGGCTCTCATATGAGCGTGTGAGTTCTAGCTTTGGGCTATCTGGCTGGGGCTCAACTACTTCCATATGAATTTTCACTGTTTGCAACATCCTCTAATAGGTGTTTGTTGACTCTTTCTTAACTAACACTCCATCTATTACCCAATCACCTGCTTTTTCTCACTTAGCCATCAAGTATATGGGACCTTATTACTAAATGTTAGGCTGAGATGAATAAAAATGAATGTAAGCAAGCAATACTAGAACTATTGGCCTTATTGAATAAAGGATAATTTTTCAAACATTGCACAAGTAGGCCTAAAAAAAACTAATTGCAGAACTAGATCTCGTTTTGCATGATACTTGCGCGATTATGTAATGCGCAAGTTTAAATTTTTTTATATTTATAGCATGCGCATTCCATAAGTGCGCAAGCTATAGGATAATGCTTGTGCACTTATGAAATGCGCAAGTGCAAATTCGGACACGAAATGGACAGAAAGTTGTTTCATTCCTCATTTCTTCGCCTCTTTCAAATTTTCACAAAAACCCTCCCCATTCCCAACCCAAACCCCTTCCAAATCCAAATCCAAATCTATCACCTCAAAAACATTGCTCTACCTCTATTTTTTCAATCAAGCACTAGATTAAGCGAAAAATGGAAGGAAGCACATCTTCTTTGATTAGAGGTTAAAAAAAAATATTGCAAAATGAATACTACTTGAAAAATGATTGTTGTTGTTAATGGAAGAGTAGTCATGTTGATTTTGGATGTCAATATGCTATAATTGAAGGTTTGTTTATGGAAAATGAAGAAGGATTTGAATTGTTCATATGGCCAAAACCCTAACTTTATACATAGTGTTTTAGTGATAAATGGTTGTTGTTGTTTGTACAATTGTCTTCCAAATAAGAAGATAGAAGTATTCTCTATCTTCAAGAACACCATACAAGCCAAAACAATACATTAATGGAGGTAAATGTTCGATATTGATAAACCGGAGGAACGCAAACATGAAGCACTAATTTTGATTTGTTTATACGTTTCAGGATGTTGAAACTGTAAAGATATGTGATCATTCGAGCAAGCTCACGGAGATCGATTATAAAGATCGAAGATTGGAGACGAATCTACGAATTTCCGAATTTTGGAAAGCCATGCAAATCGACTACATTCGGCTCGATCATCACCTTATTACCGCTTTATGCGATAGATGGAGGCCGATAACAAATCTGTTTCATATGAGAGTCGAGGAGATGACAGTGACTCTAGCGGATATGCATTTTCTTTTCGGTCTTAATGCAGACGGTCGTCCGGTATGTTAGCAAAATTTAGATATTGATTGCATCGAATTGGCTCATGAGTTGCTTGGTATTTTTCCGCCTCTCTAGGCAGTTAAGTATAAAAGTGAATTATCATTGACTTGGTTTAAATGTGAATTTTCCGAATCACTACCCAAAGGAGCGACCGATTTAGATATACTTCGCCGCACTCGTGCCGTGATATTGTATTTTTTGAGTTGCCGATTATTTTCCGATCTTTCGAAAGGGAGATTGAATTTGAAATTTTTACTTTTTTTGGATGATTTGGCTGACTGTCGTTATCATTTTTGGGCTAGTTTTGTTCTCTGCTATTTGTATACTGAGTTGTCACACGCTGCCTTGCAACGTGGAAAAGTTTTGGGAGGTTCTGCAACGTTATTGCAACTATAGCCACGGTCGCATATTGCTATTGAACGACCGTCTATTAGAATTCCTACGGACTTAGATCCGTATTTTCCATTCGGGGCTAGGTGGAATTGTGCTAGGAGTTGGCGTGAGACGCCAAGAAATATACAGTTTTACCGTAATGAGTTAGATTTGTTGGCGGATGATGTGGTCATGGGAGCTGTGACGCCCCACCTCTATACCCACGCTAGCCAAGGACACTACGGTGTAATGTCGTCAACTAGCACGGAGAATAAGGCTGTTGAGGAGCGACCATCTGTATAATTGCTTTGTGCAAGTACCGATATGCCAGATAAAATATAACTTGCATTCTTTTCAAGAGGAAATCTGACACACCAACACAAACTCAAAGCTACTACACAGTGGCTATAATGTCTTCGGAAACAAATATAGAAATAAACATAACACAAACCAGTCACAGATAATTCATATCACAAAGGCGGAAATAGACATAAATATTGTTGAATATGCGCTTATATGTTTTTGTTTGATGATAATAAACATATATATTCATTTAAATGTATTTGGTAATGTACTATTTTGTTTTTCATAGATTAAATAAATATTTATTGAATAAAATAAATTACACAGAATTTGAATTCAAACAGAACAAGTTACACAGATTTTGAATTCAAACAGAAATTTTATTCAAACAAATATTTATTACAATCTTGAATAGTACAAATTCAAGCTCTCACTATACATATACATTTTTGATTACATCACAATTACATCACAATTCAGTTTACATTAATAACCTCACTACATATCACTCACACTCGTATTTTGTCTTCAACTGCATTCCAGTTTGAATCCAGCATCTGAGCAATCTGCAAAAATATTCACTAACGCAGTAAAATTGAAAAAGAAATATTATTGCAATATAAAACAAAACATGATTTTTGAAAATATGATTTGCCTCAGTTATTTGGGTTGTTCGTCATAATTTACATTTGAATTCATCATACACGAACAGTGTGACATGCACAGTGTATCACTGTACATGCCACAAGGCCGTGCACGTCAATCTACCTTGATAATGCTACAGGGACAGGTGAGCACAGGTCAAACCCAAATGAAAAGCCAGGTTCAACACACATGCAACATATTCAAAATCACGACACGAGCACAAGGTCAAACCCGAGTTTTTAAAACCGGGTTCAACACAAGGCTACATGAAGAATGCAAAGCTTTGACAAATCAAAAGTGCATCAAAGCCAGTTCAATGTGGATAGCAATAGAAAAAGGGACTGCAACAAACATGTATGCATCAATAACCAACACAATGAAAAGACCCACAATGAAAATCAGGTTCAACAACATCAGATATGATCAAGACCAAATGCACAACTTCACAACATGTCCAGTTCCAACACAAAAAACTACTGAATCAAGTGACACAACAAACTACTGAATCAAGTGACCAACCAGAAGTACAACATGACCAAAAGTGTATGAAAACAGTCGAAGACATGAATGCAACAAAGTTCACAAGTGCAGACACAAGGGCAGTGGACAGTACAGGCAAACTGGCAACAACAAGCATGGCAGATCATAAATGAAACAGCTCAAGCAACAATGGAAAACATGCATGAAGTACCAGAGACTTAGTGCAACAGTGTACACAAGTGAAACCAGGAAAATCATGACATCAAGTAAACAAATGAAGTCAGCAACTTCAAACTGCTTATATACACAAACATGGTCAGACACACTTCAATAATGCAGTCAACAACATGAAGTGGACAATCAATCCAGGCAGCAAGTACAGGGATGAATACAACATGATGAAGAAGTGCAAATAGCCAGAGCCATCAGGTCAGAAACAATTACAACTACAGAAACCAGAGTAAATGCAATGGACAGTTCAGTTCAAGTAAGAGACAACATCAATATGCAATAAGAAGACCACAAAGACAACAGCCAGTGCCGATAAAGATCAAAGACAAAACTCAAATGAACAAAATGCACAATTCATGATTGCAACAACCAGTGGCATCGAAAGCAATAAAGAAGTTCATGTGGAAACAGTGAATAACATGTTCGAAGTCGAAATCATGTGGAAGCATACAAAAGTCAACAAGAAAATTCGTGAACGTATCTTTGAAAAAGTCAAAAATCAATTTAGGAAAGTTTGGCCGTATTATTCAAGATAAATCAAACGTTTAATAATCAAAGCCGTGAGTAACAAGTCGACAGTAAATCAGGAAAGCCGTGCGCATCAAGGAAAGAAGAATTTTGGAAAGTATCGAATTGAAACGAAGCAAATACAAGTGTCACGAATTCATATAAATACAAAACCCAAACTATCATCATCGACATCGAGTTGAAAAGGCAAACAATCAAACCAGCAATGAAAGAAAGTACATACCAATCTCTCAAACTCGATCAAAAGAAGCAGCTGCAAACAATTTGCAATCTCGAAGAATCAATTATCAGAGAACAAGCGATGCAAGCCATCGGTCATCGGAGAACGAACGTGAGAAAGATCAACACAAGTCAGAGAATCGATCATCAGAAAAAAGCCCAAATTTCACAGAAAAGGGAACGAAGCCCTAATTCAACAAAGAGGAACGACTAGCAAGTGGATCGGGTTAAAAATAAGAGGCCGACATTTTTTTTCACAAGAAAAAGAAAAAGGGACGGGGAAATTCAATTGGGCCGACATTATAAAAGGGCTTTTGGTTTTATTTAGGGTTTAATTTTTTTTTGAGGGTTTTTCTTAATTTTTAATTGAGCAAAAATTACGCATTCAAGTTCGTATTTTAATTTTTGCTCCTGGTTGTATTTTTGAATTTGTTTTTTCTTTTCGAGTCAAAAGAATTTGTAAATCACCACCTAGGTTGTAGGTAGTGTCAGATTGTCTAGTTAGAATTAGTTCAGTGAGCAGGGTGTGCGAGTTTGCAAAACTCTATAGGCGGGAGCAGTGTTTGCGAGTAAGCGAAACTCTATAGGCGGAGCAGGGTGTGCGAGTCTAGTAGAGTGTTTGTGAGCAGGAGCAAAAGGGTCTGCAAGTCTAGTAGAGTGTTTGTAAGCGGGATACTGTTTAATTCTTATAGAAATCTGGGAATGCAGCAGTAGGCGGGGGTTGCCGAAGCTGGGTAAATTTTGTGTGTGATTTACTTTTCAGCATATTTATTTCTGCAGTTTATTTCTGTGTTTAAATTGAGAAAATTTGCTATAACCTATTCACCCCCCCCCCCCCTCTAGGGTTAATCTAGATCCTACAAATATATATAACACATAAAAGTGTTCATCAGAGTAGTGGTCAAACAAGATCCACAATATCACAAAAGAATGGTTATAAGTGCTAGACAAAAGAATTTGTATACATCAAGGAGTCTATATCTCAAAGGTATACAACAAAAACTACTAATCTAAGTAGTTAACCAAAAGTCAGGATGATAATCGCAGAAGAGAAGTCAAGCAGAAGCACCTGTAACATCTCGGTCTGACCCGAGTATTATTTAATAATAAAATAATAAACGGATCAGTCTAGCTATAAATATCAGATGAAATGATATAGAATAAAAGATATGGCATAAGCGTATAATAACCATAATGGCATACTACTATAAGTATGTAATTGAAAATCAACATGAGATTAATCAGTATCACAAGAATCTTCTCAAAGATCCAAAAAGAATGTCATACTCAATATCTTCATTCACAAAAAGTTAATGACACACAAATTCACCAATGCACAAATATTGATAATACATATCAATGAAAATCATGAAAATTGGTGAAATACAAATTCTAGAAATCATCAATGGAAATCCAGAAATCACAAAAATGATCGTAGAGACGATCAATCACAAAAAGGGGGAAAGGCCTATCACAAACGGGAGCATAAAGCTCACCACCACGTGTATCACAAACGGAACGCTAATTCCATGGTTGCTAACCATCACAAATTGAGCCGAAGCTCCATAAACGGCCCGAAGACCATGGCTTGCTACCCTACCAATTTGAGTCGAAACTCCACAAAACGGGGTTTAGTCTCCCTCGCAGACAAAGAGACATCGCACATTGCTAGTCTAAATCACAAAAATGATCGTCGTTGATCATCAAGAAAGTGTCAATTACACTAAGCTAGTAAATATATGAATTTAGCTTCATGTCCCATAACCACTAGCTTAACTTAAATATTTACGAACAAACTGTAGATCTTCACTAGGAAATTATCACAAGAGATTCAATCGAACGAGTCCAAGAATTAACCAATGAAGAAAACGCAAGCGTTTTATACCACTTGTTTTACTAAGTCGTTTAATTGGATTTATCATACGAGTGAGGTAAAGGTTTGTATATACTAATAGATTGGAAAACGGTTTAAGAAACGAGCTTTGTAATAAAATAGTATTGAAGTCGTTTTGAAGAAAGGGTTTTGATATTTACTACAAGCATTGAAAACATTTATATTTTGAAGTGACAAATCACAAAAATGATTGTAGAAACAATCAATCACTAAAATTCACATTCGAAGACTTGAATCAAATCAAAAGAAATCGATATCAAATCCATCAAAATGGATATTTTGAAAATTCCAAAAGGAAATGTCATCAAAGACGATAATAAATGATAACAACAAAAGGGAAACAACACGAATCGATTAAAGTTGAAAATTCAACAAAATAGGCAATATAGGCAAAATTAGCAAATAGGAGCAGGTCGGTCAACCAGACTCCCTGAGTCGGTTGACCGAACCAAAGATGGAAGTGCTCGGGTAGCAGGTCGGTCGACCGGACCCTGAGCTCGGTCGACCGAAGCCTGTAACCTGCATTTCCAAACCAGAGGCAAGAAGTTCTCGGGTAGCAGGTCGGTCGACCGGACCCTGAGCTCGGTCGACCGGAGCCTGTTGCCAGCACTCCCATGCCCATCTAATAAATGCCATTCCCTTCCCAATTGCTATCGGTCGAGCCACGACACTAAGGGTTTACGCCAATCGACTACCCGGCCATAGAAGCTCTTCGGTTCATCACCAAAAACATAATCAAGACATCAAAGCAATGATTTTTAAAGAATTGAACCCAAAACACCAAAAATTGGAATATTCACCAAATCAATCCAAACCAAAAGCAATTGTACAAGAATAAGCGTTAGGAATTCATACCTAACAATCGAAGATAGTTATAGACTAAGATGTGAGATAAAAATCTCACCTTTTTACAAAAACAATGAAGAAGAAGCTATAGAGCAATGGCAAGAATAATCACTCTTCAATTCCAACCCAACAAGCTTGAATCTAAGCTTAAAGGAGAAACATTTCCTAAAGTTATGTTTAGGAATTTCTGAAATTGAATGGAGAAAGAGTTGGAGAAGATGAAGAGAAGGCTTACCAAAGTTTCTTCTATTAGTTTGGAGCTAGAGCTTGATTTGCAAAAGAAAACTAGGGCTTGAGTTTTAATTTCCCATTCCACTCTCCATTGTTATAAAAGCTTGAGTATTAGAAAAATAGAAAGGAAGTAAATGAAGAGGAGAGGGTTGGGACTGAGTTAATAGGTGGGGTTATAGGGCTCAGCCCAAACCAAAGCCCTAAGTGAAAAGTGGCAAAATTCCACTAACTCCAAACATATCAAAGTTTATACTCAAAAATATCGCAAACGGCGTTTTGAACTCAATGGAAGTGGTCCCGAGTCCTAATTCGACCGTATGCAAAAAGTAGCCATTTAGACTAAATTCCGAGTATCGATAAAATATTTAAATATAAAATCGATAAATATGCGGGTAGTTACAGACTCTCCTCCTTAAAGAAATTGCGTCCTCGCAATATTTAAGAAGAAGATATATAGTAACAACCATGAGAGCATATTCGTCACAAAAGAAATTTGAAATAAAAGGTTAACCTTAAAGAGCACGGGAAAGTAAGTCTGGATGTGTTCGCTCGATGAGCTCCTTAGATTCCCAAGAGCAATCTTTAGGATTCGAGGACCATTGAACTTTCACAAGCGGAACATCTTTATTTCGAAGGCGTTTGACTTCCGAAGCAATAATACGAATAGGATGTTGCTCAAAAGTTAGATTAGGCGAAACTTCAATATCTTCCACAACACCGGGCTCAAGAATAGAATCGGAATCTCGAAGACATTTCCGCAATTAAGAAACGTGAAACACGTCATGAATAGCAGAAAACTGAGCCGGTAATAAAAGGTGATAAGCCACGGAACCAATACGTTCGGTGATGGAAAATGGACCAATATATCGAGGTGCTAACTTTCCCGATCAACTGAAACGCACAATACCTTTCATAGGTGAAACACTAACAAACACCAAATCTCCCACAGAAAATTCTAACCTCCTTCTTCAATTATCGGCATAGGATTTTTACCTACTTTGAGTTTCTTTCATCCTATGACGAATAAGATCAATCTTTTCTGTGGAATCACGAACAAAATCTGGACCTAAAAACAACTTCTCACCGGCCTCAAGCCAACAAGAAGGAGATCGGCATGGCCTTCCGTAAAGTCCCTCGAAAGGTGCCATACCAATACTAGATTGGAAGCTATTATTATAAGAAAACTCAACAAGAGAAATATGATCTTCCCAACTTCCACTGAAATCAAGCACACAAGCACAAAGAAGATCTTCAAGAGTTTGATTCACACGCTCGGTTTGTCCATCGGACTGGGGATGATAAGTGGTGCTAAAATTAAGCTTCGTTCCCAAAGCTTTTTGAAGACTCTTCCAAAATCCACTAGTAAACAATGGATCACGATCACTGACAATAGAAGTAGGAACTCTATGCAATTTAACAATTTCTTTAATAAAGAGTTTGGCCAAAAGAGGTACGGTCCGATTGGATCGAACGGGAATAAAATGGATGGATTTAATAAGTCTATCAACTATCATCCATAGGCTATCATGACCCGAACGAGAACCGGGAAGGCCGTCAACAAAATCCATGGAAATTTGATCCCACTTCCAAATTGGAATTGCTAAAGGTTGCAATAACCCACCGGGCCTTTGATGTTCGGCCTTGACAAGTTGGCAAGTCATGCAACACTTGACAAAGTTAGCAATATCAGATTTCATTCCTTCCCAATAATAGAGTCGCTTCATATCCGCGTACATTTTACTACTACCAGGATGAATGGTAAATTTAGAACGATGTGAATCTTCTAAAATGTCTTTACGAAGATCAATATTATTTGACACGATAATTCTACCAAATTTTCGAATACTGCCACGAGAATCAATATCAAAGTCTTTCAAACCTTCAATATCAATTTTATCCTTAATATTTTGGCCAAGAAGAGCCAAATCGGGATCTAGCCTTTGAGCTTCAAGAATGCGGTCCAAAAGAGAAGGATGAGCCTCAAGGCTACATAAAACAAGAGATGAACATAAATCGAAAATACGATCTCGAATCTCACAAGTGGATAAAATTCCGAGATCATTCCATTCGGATATCGTCATAGAAACAACCGTTTGTTGCTTGCGACTAAGTGCATCGGCAACACGATTTCCCTTTCCGGGAGTATAAAGAATATCAAGATCATAAGATGCAAGGAATTCGAGCCAACATTGTTGACGCAAATTTAATTCCTTTTGAGAAAATAGATACTTCAAGGATTTATGGTCGGTATAAAGAATAAACTTTTCTCCCAAAAGATAATGACGCCAAATTCGAAGGGCGAAAACGATAGCCGCAAGTTATAAATCATGAGTGGCATATCTAGTCTCAGCTGGCTTCAATTGCCTAGAAGCATAAGCAATAACACGTTCTTTTTTCATAAGAACGGCACCCAAACCAACGCGACTAGCATCGGTATAAACAACAAAATCTTGATTTCCCTCGGGAATCACAAGAATAGGAGCATCAGAAAGGAGTTCTTTTAATTTCTGAAAAGAAGTTTCACATTTGTCCGACCAAATGTATTTAACATCTTTCTTAGTTAAGCTAGTGAGAGGCACGACAATTTTTGAAAAGTTCTTGATAAAACAACGGTAATAACCCGCCAATCCAAGGAAGCTACGGATTTTCGTCACATTCTTCGGACTCTTCCAATCTTGAATTGCTTCAATCTTTGAAGGATCAACGGAAATTCCGGATTCGGAAATAATATGACCAAGAAACTTCACACGAGATTGCCAAAAATGGCATTTAGAAAATTTTGCTTTTAATTGATTACTCCTAAGAGTTTCCAACACAATCCGAAAATGCATTTCATGCTCCTCCTCGGTTTTTGAATACACAAGAATATCATCAATGAAGATGAGAACAAATCGATCGAGGAAGTCTTTGAAAACTCTATTCATAAGGTCAATGAAATAAGCCGGAGCATTCGTTAAACCAAATGGAATAATAAGCCATTCATAAGATCCATATCGAGTACGGAACGAAGTCAAAGGAATGCTATCCTCTGCAATACGAAGCTGATGAAAACCGGTTGCCAAGCCCAATTATGAAAAGACTCTAGCACCACTAAGTTGATCGAATAGGTCATCAATCCAAGGTAAAGGATATTTATTTTTGATAGTAAGATCATTATGTTGATACGCGAAGATTTTAATCAATGACAATGTGCTTTAACAAACAAGGAAGAAATATATGCAAATGCTAAAGGAAGATAGATGAAGACCAAACAAACTTAAAGTATGTTTTTATATATGTCTTAGTCTAGATGTATTGTTAAAATCTATCCTCAAAAAGCTTGCACGAACACTAGAAAAACATTTTATAAACTTCATTTTCAATTAAGTTTTCACTATGCATGTTTTATAAGTTCAGTCGACTGAACAGGAACAGCCAGTCGACTGAAACTAGAACAAATTTATACACATGCACAGTTTCAGTCGACTGAATTTCCTGCACAGTCGACTGAATTTGCTCCCGAAAATTTTACTTCATATTTTCAGTTGACTGAATTCCCTGCTCAGTCGACTAAATTTGAACATGCGAATTTTCTATGAAAAGACACCTTCTTCCTCCCAAGGGTTGCAACCATTCATCAATGGAAATGGAAGCATCTCTTGTTTGCAACCTTTGACAACATATGCACCTCTTCTACAAGTATATATACATGATTCTAACATCATTTAATTCACCGAATTCTCTTGCTTTAATCTTACTATTCTCTTGTTCATATTTTCTAGATATTCTCAAAGCAATCACCAATCTATTGCTTGAATCACAGTTTTTGTTTATAACATTCTTTTGATTCATAGCAGTTCACAATTCCTAAATCTTCACAAACACATTGCATACTCTCGAGGATAAGATTATAGGAATATTGTACTACATTAGACTCATTAGTATTGACAAGAACACAACAAGTCGAATATTGTATTTTAGTAATTGAGTTAAAGTCCTCTTCGGTAGTTAAGGCAAGAAATCCCGTTCGGTTATTCGGGTAAGTTGTAAACCTATTCCTCCGGGTGAAGTGAGGGTGTTAGTTAGTGAAATTCCTAAGTGAAGCTTAGGGACTGGACGTAGGACGAGAGGTCCGAACCAGTATAAAATCCTGGTGTCTCCTTGCATTTACCTACTTTATCTACCTAGACTATTTCATTATTCCATATTACACGATCCTACCGCATAGCCTCTTTCACATTAAGCTTGCGGTAGTCAACGCAAAGCCTAAGTGTGCCATCGGATTTCTTCACAAAAATAGCCGAAGCTCCCCAAGGCGAGGAACTAGAGCGAATAAATTGCTTCGTTTCTAAATTGGATAATTGTATGCGCATCTCCTCATTTTCTTTATTGGACAAACGATAAGGAGGACGAGTAATAGGTTAAGCTCCAGGGGTAAGATTAATTCTGAACTCAATTGCTCGCTTAGGTGTAATCCTAAAACGAGCTCAAATATGTCGGAAAATTCACGAACAACGTGAATAAGAGAAATGACGTCTTCCTCATCATCATTATCATCATCATGGGGATTTAAAGAATATAAAGATGCATATAAAGTGGAACCCGAATCTTTGAGAATAATAAAAATCTTCTTAACAGATTGAGGATGTCGAAGATGAATAGTCCGCTCAGGGCATAGAAAGCCAATCCATTCCCAAAATCATTCCAAAGCCTAAGTAACGCATGACATGCAAATCGGCTAGGAAAGAAAAATCGCACAAAATAATCTCCACATCTTTACAAAGCAAACTAATCATTGCGGATCCACCAACCGGGTTCGCAATTCTCAAAGAAGTCATTAAAGCAACAACACTTAAAGAAAAAGTGTCAACAAGCTCTTTTGATATAAAAGAATGGGATGCACCCGTGTCAAAAAGAACTCGAATAGGTTGATCACGAAATGTAATAATGCCATCAAGGATAGATTGAGACATACCTTGATTACGAGATGTGTTGCCAGGGGCTTGAGCAACATTCAGCTTTCCCTCCCTCTTGCCCTGAAGCTTGGGGCATGAAGATATAACATGGCCAGGACCTTTGCAGTGCGACAAGAAAGGGACTTTGGACACTTGTTCGTGTAATGGTCTTTCGAACCACAATTATAGCATTCCCCACGACCAAAGGAAGAAGTCTTTGCCACAGGGGTTGCTTGCTTCCCTTTCTTATTGGGATAAGGACCTTTGAATTTGTTAGGCATTTTCTTGTTGTTATTGAAGTTTGGTTTGGCACCCACAATTTCAACATCGCTTTCCTTATCCGCCTCTTCAAGACGAAAAGCGATATCAATTAGTTGATCAAAAGAAACTTCTAATTTTAGAAGTAATGGCTTCTTGAGACTCTTGTTCAAGCCATAAACAAATCTCTGATTTTTCTTCAATGGGGTGTTAATGTATTCAACCCCGTATTTGGAAAGAGATTCGAAAGATGCGACATAGTCTGTCACAGAAGATTCATCTTGAGTAAGGTCAATAAAGCGGCGAGCCAATGTCACATTCTCTGCTTCTGGTATGAATTTTAACTCGAAGCGCTCTCGGAATTTCTTCCAAGTAAGATCCACTTCAATAATTTCAGAAATCAGAAGCTCGTACCAGTCTAATGCTCTTTCTTGGAGCATACTAGAGGCCACCTGAACAAGGTGAAGATCAATAAGATTCATGCGAGAAAAGATTCGATCGCATGATCTCAGCCAAGCCTGGACTTCGATGATAGTCTCAGAACCTTTGAACGGCTTCCCACCCAAATTGGTATAATCGCTGCACAAATGTGCAAATCCAGACTTAAGATGAGTTGGTTCCGGATTGGAACCAGCTGCTTGAGCATTCTTACTAGATCAAGAAGCTGCTGGGCAGACATAAAAACTCCATCTTGGGGAGTAGCACTAGATTAACCGGCGCTGGGACGGTCAGGTCTAACCATTTCTCTTCCTTTAGAAAGAAAGAAAGAAGAAGAAAAAGGTTATTCACCAAATGAATATCAAGCAATCTTGATAGATAAAACAAGGAATCATAAAGAAAATAGGATGAATCGGTACGAAGACTCGAATTAAATCCTAAGGCACGACTCCTAAGAAGGACTTAGGACGATGATCCTTGTTAAATTATTCTACATTGTTCCGAAGTTTGGCTCTGATACCAAGCTGTGACGCCCCACCTCTGTACCCACGCTAGCCAAGGACACTACGGTGTAATGCCGTCAACTAGCACGGAGAATAAGACTGTTGAGGAGCGACCATCTGTATAATTGCTTTGTGCGAGTACCAATATGCCAGATAAAATATAACTTGCATTCTTTTCAAAAGGAAATCCGACATACCGACACAAACTCAAAGCTACTACACAGTGACTATAATTTCTTCGGAAACAAATATAGAAATAAACATAACACAAATCAGTCACAGATAATTCATATCACAAAGGCCGAAATAGACATGAATATATATAACACATAAAAGTGTTCATCAGAGTAGTGGTCAAACAAGATCCACAATATCACAAAAGAATGGTTACAAGTGCTAGACAAAAGAATTTGTATACATCAAGGAGTCTATATCTCAAAGGTATACAACAAAAACTACTAATCTAAGTAGTTAACCAAAATTCAGGATGATAATCGCAGACGAGAAGTCAAGCAGAAGCACCTGTAACATCTCGGTCTGACCCCGAGTATTATTTAATAAGAAATAATAAACGGATCAGTCTAGCTATAAATATCAGATGAAATGATATAGAATAAAAGATATGGCATAAGCGTATAATAACCATAATGGCATGCTACTATAAGTATGTAATTGAAAATCAACATGAGATTAATCAATATCACAATAATCTTCTCAAAGATCCAAAAAGAATGTCATACTCAATATCTTCATTCACAAAAAGTTAATGACACACAAATTCACCAATGCACAAATATTGATAATACATATTAATAAAAATCACGAAAATTGGTGAAACACAAATTCTAGAAATCATCAGTGGAAATCCAGAAATCACAAAAATGATCGTAGAGACGATCAATCACAAAAAGGGGGAAAGGCCTATCACAAACGGGGGCATAAAGCTCACCAATACGTGTATCACAAACGGAACGCTAATTCCATGGTTGCTAACCATCACAAATTGAGCCGAAGCTCCACAAACGGCCCGAAGACCATGGGTTGCTACCCCACCAATTTGAGTCGAAACTCCACAAAATGGGGTTTAGTCTCCCTCGCAGACAAAGAGACATCGCACATTGCTAGTCTAAATCACAAAAATGATCGTCGTTGATCATCAAGAAAGTGTCAATTACAATAAGCTAGTAAATATATGAATTTAGCTTCATGTCTCATAACCACTAGCTTAACTTAAATATTTACGAACAAACTGTAGATCTTCACTAGGAAATTGTCTCAAGAGATTCAATCGAACGAGTCTAAGAATTAACCAATGAAGTAAACGCAAGCGTTTCATACCACTTGTTTTACTAAGTCGTTTAATTGGATTTCTCATACGAGTGAGGTAAAGGTTTGTATATACTAATAGATTGAAAAACGGTTTAAGAAACGAGCTTTGTAATAAAATAGTGTTAAAGTCGTTTTGAAGAAAGGGTTTTGATATTTACTACTAGCATTGAAAACCTTTATATTTTGAAGTGACAAATCACAAAAATGATTGTAGAAACAATCAATCACTAAAATTCACATTCAAAGACGTGAATAAAATCCAAAGAAATCGATATCAAATCCATCAAAATGGATATTTCGAAAATTCCCAAAGAAAATGTCATCAAAGACGACAATAAATGATAACAACAAAAGAGAAACAATACGAATCGATTAAAGTTGGAAATTCAACAAAATATGCAATATATGCAAAATAGCAAACAGGAGCAGGTCGGTCAACCGGACTCCCTGAGTCGGTTGACCGAACCAAAGATGGAAGTGCTCGGGTAGCAGGTCGGTCGACCGGACCCTGAGCTCGGTCAACCGGAGCCTGTAACCTGCATTTCCAAACTAGAGGCAGGAAGTTCTCGGGTAGCAGGTCGGTCGACCGGACCCTGAGCTCGGTCGACCGGAGCCTGTTGCCAGCACTCCCATGCCCATCTAATAAATGTCATTCACTTCCCAATTGCTATCGGTCGAGCAACGACACTAAGGGTTTACGCCAATCGACTACCCGGCCATAGAAGCTTTTCGGTTCATCACCAAAAACATGATCAAGACATCAAAGCTATGATTTTTAAAGAAGTGAACCCAAAACACCAAAAATTGGAATATTCACCAAATCAATCCAAACCAAAAGCAATTGTACAAGAATAAGCGCTAGGAATTCATACCTAACAATCGAAGATAGTTATAGACTAAGATGTGAGATAAAAATCTCACATTTTCACAAAAACAATGAAGAAGAAGCTATAGAGCAATGGCATGAACAATCACTCTTCAATTCCAACCCAACAAGCTTGAATCTAAGCTTAAAGGAGAAACATTTCCTAAAGTTAGGTTTAGGAATTTCTGAAATTGAATGGAGAAAGAGTTGGAGAAGATGAAGAGAAGGCTTATCAAAGTTTCTTCTATTAGTTTGGAGCTAGAGCTTGATTTGCAAAAGAAAACTAGGGCTTGAGTTTTAATTTCTCATTCCACTCTCCATTGTTATAAAAGCTTGAGTATCAGGAAAATAGAAAGGAAGTAAATGAAGAGGAGAGGGTTGGGACTGAGCTAATAAGTGGGATTATAGGGCTCAGCTCAAACCAAAGCCCTAAGTGAAAAGTGGCAAAATTCCACTAACTCCAAACATATCAAAGTTATACTCAAAAAGATCGCAAACGGCGTTTTGAACTCAATGGAAGTGGTTCCGAGTCCTAATTCGGCCGTATGCAAAAAGTAGCTTTTCGGACTAAATTCCGAGTATCGATAAAATATTTAAATATAAAATCGATAAATATGCGGGTTGTTACAGGAACCATATTCATTAGTGTATAAGTTTGGGCATCCAGACATTGAGTATTCGTTCGTTGGTTGGAATGCTAAGAGTCGACTGATTCTTTTTTTAGACTTTGAGTTGTATGCACCCGATCGAGTTATGAGACAGTTTTACTTTGATTATCAGCACATTCCCGATCCTATCGTCCCCCTTGACCGGGCATTTCCATATAAACAACTTCACGTAAACGAGCGTGTAAGGTTGATGATCTTGAATGAAATTTACGCGGTACTGATTCGAACTGTGTTTCCAGAACATGATCAACATCAAAGTCAATATGACTTGAACTTGTAACTTCGATTTTCCTTCAAGCTCATCAAAATGTTTCATCAATATTTCGTCATTTATCTCCCAATTAATGCCTACCGTCAAAATAAACAATAAACAATTAACGTGTAAATTACTATTACAGAATTTCCTAGCTCATTAAACACTAACAACTAATTCAACATCAACACCGTTGTCTAGCAATTAACACTGCTACCACTAATAACTCTTCATTTTCAGCAACATCAAAAATAGCAAAATTACATCTTAATTTTCAAAAACATCAATTATTATATTACTTTTGTTTTGTAACGATGAAAAAGATGATTCCATATATAGTTTAGCAACTATTTGGTTAATAAGGTGATTGTGGATTTGAATATGAAAGAAAAATGAGTTTGAATTGGAAAATGGGAAGAGTTTGGAAAAGAAGATAGAAATATGAATAAATGAACTCAGATCTGTGCTCTCTGTCTATTTGATGCTCAAAAATGAGCTTGCGTACTCCATAAATACGTAAGCATTAAATATAGCTTGCACAATTATGAAATACGCAAACTTTAGTTTAAAAAAAATTAACACTTGCGCACTCCATATTTGCGCTATTTCAAACCGAAATGAGGTCTATTTTGACAATTAGTTGTTGCTGGGGTCTAATTCTATTATTTCTTTTTTAAGCTGCCTTGATTGAAAAATTGTCCTTGAATAAACGGTTCGATGTCAGAATTATTAATAAGTCCTGGCCATAACTATTATTGGCAAGGCTTGGCAGATCACTTTTATTGCTAAATTGCTGATGTTAAAAACAATTATACATGCATCTCTCTGAAGAGAAGTAGGATGCTTATGCAAAGCGTCAATGCACATCTGGAACAAACAAACATCCCAACTTAATATTTGCATGTTCAATAGAATAGTTAGCCAATCAAAAAAAAGCGAAATACTCATTCATCCTTCTAAGGAGCAGTGTCACAGTAGCATTATTCGTAGACAAATAATTAACTTCCATGGATTGTCATTAATAACCAAAAATAAAATAATATTGCGTAATACAACAGGTGTAGTACTCCATGTTTTGTACTATGCACATGCATGCCTAAACCAATTATACCTGGAATGTACATGTAATCTGCTTCCAATTTGCAAGAATAAGCGAAGAAAGACGCGACAGTTGGCATATTGCTGGAGAAATTTGTCTAGTCATTAGCCCGGACATGCTTGCCATGTTGATACTATGGTCAACTCATTCACATTAAGCAACAGATCAGCAACACGGCCTGTGTTGGGTCACAAGTCACTCCAGTCCTGAAAACATTATTAACTATATAAGCCCATAGTTTTCTCAATATGTAATCTTTGTTTAAATAAAACCATATTCTTATGAAAATAATTTTTGTAGACAATATATTATTTATCTATAATATTAGTATACTCGAAACTAAACACTGTGAAGAAGTACCTGATGTTGGGTATTTGGAGAGGACCACTGATTCTGCTTTTCTTTTTCCAGCAAAATAGCCAAATGAGAGTAGAAACGATGGGAGATCATAATCATGCAGGGATATCAAGATGAACTTTGAAACTCCTAAGACCAATAGTTGCAAATAAATAAGAAAAATCTTACTTCAAATGAGATAATGAACTAAGATATTCAACAGCAATGCACAAATAGGAATGCAGCAATGTTTGTGTATATTGATTTTGTGTAAAGAGAAACTGCACAAGCAAAAGAAACTTTTGACTCATTACTGCTTATATGCAGACAGAAGCGGTTTTTGGTATCATACAATAGACAGAAGTTCTCATTTGTTTTGGGAATGGACACAACATCTGTAGGTAAAAAGTTCCAAATTAATCTCATCTCATATCGATAATATTCAGTAAAACAAAAATCGATTCTTTAACAACAACCCAACTTGCATATTAATATTTTTGAATATATCATTGGGTAGTTAAACAGAAAATTAGCTCCTTAAAATTCCTAAAAAAACATTGGAAAATGTACCTTTATTACATAATAACACTATTCATATTAGGAAATTGAAGCAAATACTGACTACTTAAGTAACCAGGTAAAATACAAAGTGTAGGATGTAATCTGCAATTATTAAACACATGAATTCAATGTCCAAGGGAGTCAAGAGCTGCACATACCATGAAACCAGCAAGATCAGCTTTGTTTATCCTGACCTTGTTGTCAACCATTGCGTGCCTTTCAATCAAAATGGCAATAACTTCACGATAAGTAAGGGCATACTTCAACTTGTTCCTAAAAATGAAGACCAGTGACAAGCACTCCCTTGATTTATATGGCTCAATTGATTATTTGTCTTATCTTTTACTAGTAGGACAAGTAGGATAGAACCTTATTCGACATTTGTGGTTTAGATTTAATAATACTGTATAGTAGATATTTACTTTTAACATTCGAGAAAAGATTGCATATTTTAAACAAGATATTGGTTAGTAGGCCAAAAAGGGAAGCTATGATGCTAGTTGTAACTGCATATTAAACAAGTCCAACTAATGATTCAACATACATCCCATCCCTTATTTATGCTACAACTGCAAGTACCTAAAAGAGATATTTACCAAACAAATATAATGGGTATACAAACTAGGACACCATTCATTAGCTATTTACACCAATTCTAAACTAAAAGCTGTCATCTATAAGTTCTGTTCGATATTACTACACTAGATATGCAAATTGCAAATCATATTAGTCTGAAGTGTATCAAAATTGCTGTTAGGTACTGATTAACTTTGATGAATGATTATCTTTTATTATGCTTATCACAAATAGGCAACATGGTATCATCAAACTTGAATGAAATATCCTATGCAAACAAAATACCATACGTGAAAAAAAAAAGGCAAAACAGGAAGAAGAAGAAACAAAAAACAAAACAGAAACATTAGTAATCTGTATTGCTGCCTTCAAAAAAAAATTACTGACATCCGATAGTGGATAGAAAATATAGTGAGTTTATGAAACAGATTGCAAAACTAAAATGAGTGTGCTTGGATTAAAACTAGAAGATAAAAATTAGACTGTAAGGTAGTCAGTGCTATAATAAAGTACATTGTACATGCACAGTTAATTTTAGAATTTCCTGGTAACTGAACCGCATTAGATAGACTACTTCCAATCGATGCCACTTCAATTTCTATATTTGTTCTTAACTTCTGAAATCTGAAACATTCAGACTAGATTGACCTTGAGAAAATCAGATCGGTGTATCAGCAATACCTTCTGTATGTGTTCTGTTATTACATCAAAAGCTCCAAGATGGTGAACATCCAATACTTCTAGAACTGAGGGCATTCGGGTTCTTGTATTCCTTTCTCAAAATCATGGGCACGTCATCTTGTATAGGCATGAAGCATTTGGCCCCTATAGTGAACTAATAAATACTTCAACAAAAGTTCTATAAAGTATCTGAGAGTTTCACGACATCTAAAGCTTAATAAACACAGCTCTGATTCATAGAGTTCCTTATACAAAAGGAACTATGATTTTAGTCTCCATATGTTTCTATAAGAAAACTAATGAAAGTTCATACACCATTACTAATGAAAGCATAAAGAGGCACTAATAATTGCACCAAGAATTGCACCTTTACTAATGAAAGTTCATAAACAGGAATTCAAGAATTTCAGAGTACACTAATATTCAAAAATTGCACCAATAAAATATACCTGCTATCACATATAAAATCAGTGGACACCAAATCCTGTTTCATGTACCCTAAGATGCCCTTCAAATTATTTTTTGACTCCTTCCTGTGAATTTGACAAGATAATCAAATGGAAAAGGTTCTTATTTTGATATATGAATGCAATTAACAGTTATTATTACTTACTTGACAACTGCCTTGATCTGATCGTAGGTAGCAGCCTTTTCCAATCTAACATTAAGATCAACAATAGAAACATCCACAGTTGGTACGCTGAATGACATACCAATTAGCTTTCCATTCAATGAAGGAGCACTTTGCCAACAGCTTGTTTTCATTGCATGTTGCATTATTCATTTTATATTATTTGAATTTTCCAAACTGTATAACTATTAAGACATATCATGAAATGAGGTTCTTAGGTTGTCAACAATCTTCCAAACTGTAGATTGTAAATGAACACAATATACACTCATTACAAATTGCAACGTTAGTACTTTAAATCCTAGCCGGCATTTTAGACCATTATAACAAAATACTGTATAGAAAACAAATAAATATTTAACATCACCGTGTAAACAAATAACCCATCATTTTCGTTATACTATATATAGAAAAAATTAGCAAATAAAATTAATATACCTCAGCCAAAATTAGAGTTTCGGGGTAGCCTCGATTTGGTGTTTCTAAATAAGACCTCATCGAAATTAGTAGATTGCACCCAAATAGCATTTCTGTTGAAGAACGATTAGCCTCCATTTCAGATTAACCTTGAATTGATGTTTCCAAGAACAAATTGGAGAAGTAGACCGACAACATGAAGATGAGTAAATTAGCGGAGATGAGTGGAGTGACAGGGAGGAGTAGAGCGGTAAAGGCAACTCCACTGCTATAATTAAATACTCTCACTCTCCGGTCTTAATCTTCAAGGCGAATATTAAGCTAAATGTTCAGAATTCGATTCAGAATCCGAACTTGGTTTGGGCGACCATTTTATGGGCGTCCAACGTCCATTTTATGGGCGTCCAAGCCCTGACAGCCTTCTGGCGCCCATAAAATGGACGCCAAACCCTTCATTTTTGGGGCCTCAGGCACCTAGCATCAGGCGCTCATTTAATGGGCGTCTAATGCCAGGCGTCCATAAAATGGGCGCCTGGCATCAGGCGCCCATTAAATGGACGCCTGACCACTGAACATCTCAGCCCACTTCAGGTTGAATATTCAGAGCTTTGAATATTCAGCCCTGAATGGACTGGAGATGCCCTAAGGGAACGTGAAAGAGAAAACGATTCAGGGTTTTGAGGACAAAGGAATTTTGTTCTAGAAGGGGAAAGGATTTTTAGAACAAGATTTTCGTGTAGCTACGTTAGGACAGAGAAATAAAAAATTGACGTGACTTGTATCTACTATTTTGTATTTATTCTCATGTCGTGGAATTACTTCTACCTCAAGCTTCTATACCTTTATATAAAGATGCTAATGTAATGAAAATGGATGACTAATCTCTGAACGAATAAAATTGTTCCATCTCTAATGGCTTCTGTTTTCTTTATTTTATAACACGTTATCAGCACGATCTCTAAATAAATGGAAAATTTCAGATCTGATTATAAATCTTCAAAGCGGTAAGCTATTTCTGATCTGATTAATCAAATCTTTTGGATTTCATTCTATTAATTTTATTTCTTTTAGATCTCATTGTATCATTGATCTAATTATTTAGATCTGATCCTATTTTTACATTTTATTTTTTGTCCCTGCATTTTAGATCTCGTTTTGTAACAGATCTTATTTATTTTTTCTAATTTTTCAGATCACTTGTAGATTTTAATATCATGTTCAAATGATATATTTTTTAGATCTGTAGATTTTAATAATCAGATCTCTTATTAATTTTTATTAATGTATATCAATTTTTTTGTGATAATTTTGAGTTTGATATGAAACTAAAATTGTTTCATAGACTAATTTGTAATTTCTGACCTTATTCTGTTAGTATTCTTTTTAGATCTTATTTATCATGTATCTAATTTTCCAGATTTCAATATATATATATATATATATATATATATATATATATATATATCTTATAGATCTTACTCTATTAATATTATCATTTTAGATCTCATTTTACTAGATCTAAACTTTTAGATATCATTCCATTGTTTGGTAAAAAAAATAAGGGTTTTCATTTTGAAACTTTTTTGTTTGGATTTCGGTTTGAATGAGGACTATAGAAATGATTTTGCTACATGATTTGTATTTCCAGAAGAAATATTTTATTATTTCTTAGAGAAACAAATATAAGGATAATACGTATCTAGAAGATCTATTAAGTTTATATGAAAGAATAGGAACCTGAAGTTCATTTGTGCGAAGGTGAAAGATTAAAGCTTTCATAAGCTGAAATAAAGCCATGAAGAAAATAAGCAATTTCAGAAGAAGATGTTGATATGTCTAGAATACATAACATAGAAACAATATGCTAGAATAACATTACAGATGTGGTAAATACTATTTCCTTGAAAAGAAATAGTATTATAATTCTTATGTTCGAATACAATTATGAAGAGTCCTCTTGTTTCATTGTGTTTATTTAATATTGGAGACCTGAAGTTCTCAAATAAAATTTATGCATATAAGTTTGTATTCCTTAAAAAGGAGATTATATATCAAAACTCTATAAATTTGAGATGTGAAGCGTTGAATTATTAGAAAAGCTAATTCAGATTATGGTAATTCTACCATGTTTGCAATCAAATCTGAAGTTTGATGATGAAAATCAGGTTGTACCATTTAGGATCTAAAGTACTAAACAAAGACTTTACTTTAAAGTAAAATTGGAACCTGAAGTTCTGAAAATATTTGTCAATAGTATTAACTACTAAACCAAATAAATGTATAGAAATTTGTTGACTCTAGAAGTGGTGATAATAATAATATAAAATAAAAAAAAATCTCTAGAAGAGATTTGTATATTTAGTAATGATAAAATATCTCTAGAAGAGATTTGTTGATATATTTGGTGCTTTTATTAAACCAAATAAATACATAGAAATATATCTACTCTCCCACTCTCTTTCTTTTTAATAGAAAAAAGATGTTCTAACAGGAAAAAATTTTCCTAATTTTTTTCCTTCTTCCATTCATCCAATCATGCCTTTCAAAAGGTAACATATGTAATAGATAAGTTTCTTTCCTTTAGCTCATCAAGTAAGTATTTTGTATTCTTCACAAAATGAATGTTAACATGTGATGTACAAATTTTCTCTCTGTACTTACAATATGTAAATAGCGCATATATTAATTCATATATTAATCGGTAGCAATTAATAAATCAATAAATAAAATTTATTGATTAATGAGAATGGTCCAACAAAGATGTGTTTGAATGCTTCATACATTTATTCTTCTTTTATATCTCTTACTGTAGACAAGGATCATAACGTATATACATGGTATATATTTCTGTCCCTCACTATATTGCAGTTGTTATGAATTAATAAATGGTATTTAATACTACCTATTCATATTCTTAAATCTGCCTTTATTATAAAAATAAACATGATAAAGTCAGCATAATTTTTTATTATAATTCATCATTTCTCTACCAATCAATCCATATAAAGGTCTTTCCATATTTTCAAGGGTAATTTTGCATTTTCAAGGAAATTAATGAATGAATAAATGAGATTCGATCTAGTGCTATAAAAAGGATGTAAATAAGAAATTATAGTCGCTTTTATAGATTATATTTGGTTGTCTTTTACTATTTTGCGGTAATGTTTTCTTTCTTTCACTATAACTACTATTAGATATGGGTTTTTATTTTACGAAATGCGTTGATTGTATACCCATGAACAATATTTTGATGCTTATGCATTTTTATTTCCACTTATAGTTGGAAATATGATAAACACAGCCAAGCTTGAATTTAAAGCTCTGGATATATTAGGAGATTACGTTTTGTCATAGATATTGGATGTTGACATTCAATTACAATCTCATTGCTTAGAAAATGCCGTTAAAAAGAATAATAATATGTCCCAGTAGGATAAAACAAAGGCTCTTATATCTTTAAAGTGTCATATCCATGGCAATCTTTAAATAAAAACATATAATTGAAAAGATCACCTTTACGTATGGTGCTCCCTGAAGAAGTGTTATGACCACTAGAATATGGTCACACTTCCAAGCACTAGACAAGAGTGGTTGAACCTGAAGTTTCAAGACTTTAAATCTGTTAGGAAATACAATTCCTTTATATTTAGAATTACTTCTAAACTGAAATTGTGTGAAAGGATTGTCTGGTAATACTAACATGAAGTTAGATCATTTCTTCAAAGGTATTGATGAAAACTTCATTAATGATGAAAATCTAAGTGTGATAATAAATGATATGGTCGAATTGATCAATAGTAGCAGCCTGAAGTCTGTTATGTAGATTTTATTTTATTTCAGTTCAATAAATCAGTTGGAAGTTAGTGCTTGTATGTTTTTCCTTTAATAACTAATTGAAATAATGTACCGATAATGTCTATTTTAAAATTTGGAAAGTACTAGCATTTATTTATGCTTATAAATTTAGTAGTTGACTAATTATATTATCTTTAGTTCTTAAGATATGGACCATCAATATTTGAGTGATAATATATGCCTACTAGATTGTGCAACTACTCACATTATTTTGAAAAACCATAAGTTTTTTCTTCGAACTATCTGAAAATATTTAGTTAAAAAAATTTCAACCATAGCTAATCTGCTAATATAATTGAAGGGTCCGAAAGAGCCCAAATAGTATTACCAAATGGTGTGTGTGTGTGTGTATATATATATACACCTTAATTCAAAATACATTATACTCAAGCAAATTTAAAAGAAATTTGTTGAGTTTTGCGGATATATAAATGAATAGCTACCATATTGAAACTATAATGAAAACGTCAAAGAATATCTTTGCATTATTTCTAAAATTGAAAACCAGAAGCTTATTTTAGAAAATTTAGTATAATTTCAACTGGATTATATTTCATGAAAATTGGGCATAATTGAATCTCATATTTAAACATGAGCCAGAAGCTCACAAATATCGCTTGAATGCATCTTATCAATTGATTAAAGAATTATCCTCTTATCATTAATATGTATGGTGTATTTGCTAGTAGCAATATGATAATGGATCAAAATGAGAATCCAAAGATGATTATTATTTAACGTGACAATGTTTGTCAACGTTGAGGGGAAGCAATACAAGTTCATTTTAATCTTCAGTGTTAAATATTTGTTAAAATATACAATGATGCAAAATATTAAGTAACTTGAATAAGTTATCAATAATATCCTTAGTAGACTTTCTCCAATATAGATTTGAATCCCTGAAGGATCAAAATGTGTAAACCACATCTGAAATATGGTTAAAAAGTCAGTTTGAAATACTTTTGGAGTAAGTAATAAAGATGTCAAATAAAAGAGATGAGTGTTCTTGAAGAAACACTTAAGGGTGCTCTTGAAGAGACTGATGACATGATTGTCAAATTACCCTAGAAGTGGTTTAGGTACCTAAAACATGATAATTAAAGAGATCTCAATAAATCATGTCTAGAACTGACAAAGAAATAATCATCGATGATAAATTTATAGATAATAAAGCGTTTATGTTTATAGAAAGATTAAATATCTTGAATTAGGGGAAACATGCTGGCCATCATGAATCCTTTACCAATAGAGAAATATGGACATGTAGTCCGCAAAGTAGCGAAAGTACTTGAAATGCTTAATATACCCCGAAGGTATAAATATGGTTTAAATCATATTAAATGATGAAAGTATACAAATTCCCGAAGAATATAAATAACTTTTATGGTTATAAAGAATGCAAAGAACAAGAAGCATAGATTACAACCTACTTTGAGTATTATTGTAATGAAAATCTTGATATAATTCATGATGAGTAGATTACTTCCTATTTTTAAGTATCGTTGTCATGAAACTTTTAATATACATTGAAATGTTAGTTGCGATACGCAAAAATTATTCCTGAAGAATATAAATAACTATTATGATTATAAAGAATACAATGAACATGGAATGTAGACTACAACCTTCTTCTAAGTATTGTTATAATAAAAATCTTGATGCACTTTAAGATGAGTAGATTACTTATTGCTTTTAAGTATTGTTGTAATAGAACTTTTAATATTCATCAAAGATGTAGTTGCAATATGCAAAACTGATTTGAAGCATAAAAATGGAAACACATGATGTGTTTTTCATAAGGGTAGGAAACAAAATGCATAAAATGCAAATCATATTTGGATTGGAAATTTTGATTGTATGGAATGAAACATTAATAAATTGTATTATTAATGAGATACATATTTATGGATCTAGAAGTATCTATAACCAATTTAAGTTATCGAAAGACGAATACGAATTCAGAGAAAACTTTAAATCAGGGGGAGCATCCATAAGTATTTTATAATGCACTCTTTTTCCTTAACTAAGATTTTTTCCACTGGGTTTTTATTAGTAAGGTTTTTAATGAGGCATTATCTTGATCCAAAAGTATCAACTCTCCAGTAACATTTGAAAATAAGTTACAATGTGCTCTTTTCCCTTATTTAAGATTTTTCCCACCGGTTTTTCTTACTAAGGTGTTAACGAGGCATTGTCTTGATCTAGAAGAATCAAACGTATTTTCAAGAAATAACATCTCAAATATGTTATTTAAGTTAAATTGTATTTTTATCCTTGACTAAGATTTTTCCCATCGGGTTTTCCTTTGTGAGGTTTTTAATGAGGCATTATATTGATCCTGAAGTATCAAACTCTTAGAAGGAATATCATTGTATGATATCTATGATCTCAAGTTGCACTCTTTTCCTCTTTTAAGGTTTTTCCATTAGGTTTTCCTAATAGAGGTATTTGTTAATGAGGCAACGGACAATATCTAGATCGACTGAACGAATAAGTGCAAGCAGGATAACAATGAGGGGAAGCAATCATCATACACGTTACAAAAGAGACAATTTCAAGTTATCAGAGGATTTAAGATTTTGAAGATGCAATTCAAAGGGGGAGTGTTATAATATAAATTGTGAATATGTTATATATTATTTTGTATTTAGTCCCACATCGTGGGATTAGTTCTATCCCAAGCTCTTAGGCATTTATATAAAGGTGCTAATGTAATGAAAATGGATGACTAATCTCTGAATGAATAAAATTGTTCTCTTTCTAATGACTTCTGCTTTCTTTATTTTATAACAGCGTGCAAAATAAAAAAATTTGGTAGCACTGAACCTTAATAAACTAGAAAAAAAAAATCAAATATGGTTGCGACTTAGCTTTGAATGCGGTAAGTGTTACTAAAAGCAGATTTTCTTGTAGTTAAGTAGCATTCAAAGGACTTGTTTATTATTTCAGTCTGACCTCACTTTGAGGGTGATATGTGATGCTTAATTTGAGCTAGAATCCTTAATGTTTGAACAATTCTTACCAAAACGAACTCGTGAGTATGGTATCTTCATCACTAATAATTGATTTGGGTAGGCTATGATGCTTGTTAAGGAAGGCCTTGGCTACTTGAGAGGAATATTTTGGTACCATATCAACTATTACAAAAGTAAAAGAATATTGATTGCATTTTGGAAATTGTAGTACGAAATCTACACTTGTATCTTCCCATGTTAGTTAAGGTATTGGTTACTGTTGCAATATTCATGGTGTGTGTGTGTGTGCATATTCAACTTCCATTCTTTGACATGTGTGAAAACTGATTAAAAAAGTTGAACATCTTCTTTAATGTCATTTCAATGGAAAACTAATCTTAATCTGTGATTTGTTCTTGAAACTCTAGAGTAGCCACCCTATGATGATGTATGTTATTCTTCTAGTTGGGTTTCTTTAATGGTTTTGACATTTGGGGTAGTAAGAATTCTGCCTTTATAATAGAAAATTCTTGAAATTCTACTATATTTAGACTACATACTTATGTTTTCTTCAAGCTTATTTCAACCTCTATATAGTAAGAATCGATAATAACTAAATGTCTTATGTCTTGTATCCAACAACTTTCTATTATATAAATTGCAATCAGGTTCAATCGTGGGTTTAGTAGTGCTTGTTTCATTCTTTTGGATAAGGAATCTGCAGTAATGTTCTCTTCCCTCGATTAAAATTCAACCATGTATTCAAAATCATGGAGTTTGATTAGTCGTTTATGCTTAATGTTATGGGTAAGTTTTTAATCAAGTAAATATTTTAAGCTTCTATGATTAGTTTTAATGAAATATTCAACACCTAGTAAAAATGCTGAGTCCGTTTCTTTATTGATAAAAGAAGTGACAATAACTCTTTTTTGTATGTAGAGAGTAATAAAATTTTCCCTTGTAATGCTTGGCATAGGCATGGGATTGGTTTATCCTTCCACAATAGAACTTCCCCATTTGCATGATTAGATGTATCACATTCCAAGTTCCAACACAAAGCTTTGAACAGAATCTGATATTTTTAGGGTTGATGAATTGGTTAAGCATTAAATAACTGTGTCAAATGCTAGTTGAACTTGAGGAGACAATTGAAATGCATAGTCCTTGAGAAAGTTCGTGGATGGTTGTGCAATTCATCATATCCTTGTAGGAACTTCCTATAATATACTGATAGTACTAGAAATCATCTTAATGCATTTAGGTTTTATGGTGTCGGCTAGTCATCGATTGCTTGTATCTTTGTCTCTCCATTGTATGAGATCGTATGATCTTGTGCAGTTAAAGCCCTTAGTTAATCTATAACAACAGAGGTGTAAAAAAATTATAGCAGGGATAAAATGGAGATATAGGGGAAAATAGCGGAGGTCCAAATAGCTCTATAGGAAATAAAATTAAACCTTCAAAGTTGATTTATTCTCCTTCTCACATCATTTGTATATGAAAAAGAAATATATTTTTAGTCTTATATAACAAAATGGAGAATATCAGGATTTATGCGGTCCTGACTTGGTTACTAAAATAGATTTCTAACTTATGTTGACAACTTAGGTCTTTACCATAACTTTGTTGATTTGCTTTAAAAGATAATTAGTCAAATTAACCATTTTGTATTCATATTGCTAAAGTGCATGCTAAAAACCATTGATTTAATGGATGTAGCAGAAAATAATGGAACTTCAAGCGGATCTACTATTTAATAGCGCTCAATTGAAAAGGTGTAGCTGTCGAAGAGCGCTACACGTCTTAATGGGGATTTACCGAGGCTTTACTAGGGATTTAACTGCATAGATGTGATGTGACCTGATGACTCTACTTATTGCTGAGAAAAAAAATGTATTTTGAATGTTTAATCACCAAGGAATTATCTGCAAGACCTGTAAAGTTAGGATCAAGCGAGTCTTATGCTCTTGTCAATTAGCACTATGGATTAAGATATCATCAAAAATACAAGGATAAACTTCCTAAGATTTTTTTGAGTGCTTTATATGTAAATGGTGCATTGGTCAAACCAAGTGGCATGACCATAGATTTGATAGAGTTAGGAGTATGCCCTACAGGCAATTGTGTAATTTGTTATATATATCTAACTCGTTGACCAATCTTGTTCGAAATAAAAGGTATTTTCTTCCTATTATATACTTGATATAATATGATTATATTAATTGATTAATTTAATTAAAAGTATATTTAATAGAAAAATCCATAAATTGTATATTTTGTGATAGTAAAGTGTTGTAACCGTGAGTAATTTATCACAACGAAACAAATATATCATTTTAAATGTTTCTAGTCAAGATGCATCGAGATTGGATATCGATGTATATGTTGACGCCGTAACGCTTTTCAAATGTTGAGCAGTGTACTACTCGACTGCTAGAGGCATCTAGGGGTTACGTGCTAATAGTTATTGGATAACTATGGAACGACTCACTCGATAGTTTTCTGTTGGTTAATATAAGCAAGGTGATGTGACTGATTTACACAGTTCTCTCGACTTGAGAATACTTGGATCTTCAATATGAAAGCTCGGCTTTGATTATAGCCAAATCATGGCATGGCGTCTATCGAGTGACTATAGTTGGGTCGAGTGGAAGTATTGGAAGTGAAGCACTATTCAAGAGGGGATTCGTCTTCTCGTTTGTATGCGGTTAGTATCACAATCAACTCAAAGTCAAAGTCTTTGCCCTAGAGAATTTGTGTAATAATAATTGTTATTATTGAACCTAGGACTTTGTATTTGGATTATAAAGTTGAATGTGGATGAGGTTGAAATTTTGACCATTACCAAATTCCATAAATCCAAAGTGATATAGTTTTGACGAAGAGAATTGGTGTAAACAAATGTCATAACCCGGTAAGGCTTATTGAACTAAAATTTGATTTTTACCAAAAATGAGTAAGCGATAAATTTGGCCATAATGTCACACCACCTGCTAAGTGACGTGTGAACGTCAACATTAGAATAGTTCGATGTTAATCGCTGACCAAATTTACACCCAAGAGTTAACAGCCGAAATGATAAATTCCCTTAAGACCGAACGATTTAATTAGTTTATAATTGTTATCAATTAATTAAATTAATTAACATTTTTAAAATATTAATTATACAATTTGAATATGATTTGAGAAATAAATAATGTTATATATATATATATATATATATATAATAGTTATAAATATATTGATCGATATACAATATCGACAAGCGATTAAATTAGATTTAATTGCATACCATTTTGGCTTGGGCTTAGATGAGTTTAAGGCCCATCATTAGGGCTGCAAAATTTTGGTTTTGGGAAGGTCTAGTGGCTAAAACATAGGGAATTGGCTTAGAGATAATGCGTTGAGATCAAGTGAGAATGGGTAAAAAGATTTTCCTCGTTCCTTTTTAATACAACCCTATATATATATATATATATATATATATATATATTTGTGAGTGTGTGTGTGTGTGTCTCTGTGTGTGTATATATATATGTATATATGTATCTCTAAAAATAATGATGCACCGTTACCTTCTACATTGCTGATTAAAACATAGCTCTCAATCCACTTCAAAATTCTCAAATATATTTCATATTAAAATAATACTATTCGATAGTTATTCCAAACTTGCAATCTGACGAATCAGAACAGTAAAAGGAAGGAAAGTCATTGCTTTAGGATTCAAAGGCATCATTAAATTAGTAGTTTTAATTCATATTACAATTATTAAATTACATTCTATGATCCTATAATGAGCAATTTCATATCTGTTTAAATATATTGCTACTATATGTTTAGTTAGGTGAGATTTTGTAAGTAGATATAGTTGTCAGAAATCAGTTTGGTTATGTGCCTAATTTGTTTAATATACTATTTGATTTATGTATAGATAAATGCTTTTTACTGTACAAAATCAATTTTGTCACTAATAATTGTTTTTATATATTTATTAACAAATCATATATATATATATATTAGTGTATACTTCACTCTCATAATAGCATATATGCATATATAAGATATATACGTGATTTGAAAATTTTAGTACACTTATTTATATATAAAATGAATTTATAAATTCGAAAATTAATTATCATACTTATATTCATATTTTTAAATTAACATTTACTAAAATTTTGAATTGTTTATTATATATAAAATAATTATTACGTTAAAATTTTGATGTTATATTTATAGAAAAAATTTGGGAATTTTTCAATAAATTTTATTATTTTTAATAATCAATATTTTTCGGAAAAACTGTTTATGATTTATTAAAAATAATAATTTAATTGAAAAATTCTTCAAAAATTTTTAACCTTTCATTCATGATTATAGAATTTATGAAATTCTGAAATTTGAATTTTCAATAATATATTATTTTATATCAAATAATTATTATCGAAATCAATGTATTTGTTTTTAAAAATAACATTTCAACTTTGAAAAATCTCCAGATTTTTCCTAAGCTCTATTTTATGATCCTAGATTTTCGAAAATTGTAAAATTTGAATTTTCAACGATAAATTATTTTATGCTAAATATATTTATGGATGAAAACATTATTTTATTTATAATATATACAAACTAAAATACTAAAATTATTATGTTTGCAAAACTAAGTTAATTTTGAATTATAAATAATTTTTAATAATTGTTCTCTCTCTTTCTATATATATATATATACATATATATATATAGTTATCTACATATAAATGTTTTATGTACGTATATTATATATAATATATCCATACATACATAAGTGTGTGTGTATTTTGTAACACATACACATGCACATATTTAGAAAATATACATGACATACAAAATGAGTTAATATGTCTGTTACGATGTAAATTCCAACATCTACTTATGAGCATGTTATACCTTTCACGGATTATTATGTTACACATGCACTCACACATATATGTATATGATACAATTATGTATAAACTAAATCAAATAAAATTGATTTCATATCTTAATATATTTGAATTTGAATAAAATAAATGATTTTATTTAAATAAAATGTAGAAATGTTTAATTTAGTTAGACTTCATAAGCCCAATAAAAGATCCAATAGGGTAAAAAAAAAATTACTCATAACTTCCGCTGTGGGCTAATCTAGTTCCAGCAATGGTATCGGAGCCCAATAGCCTATGCAGTCTAAATTAGTAATATTAGAGCAAACTAATTAAGTTTGCTCACTTAGTACCGTGTCTAGAAAGGTAATGTTTAGCATTAGAATTGGGTAATCAAGTACCTTGTCCTACCTGGTTACCAGCCTTGCTCGAAAGGTGAAGTGAGCCCAAAGGTTGCTCCAAATAGGAAAGGCCCAACTCAATTTGGGGCCTTGGGCAAATTTTCAAAATCGTTTTGAAAATTAATGTTAAAGATTTTAAATTTAATAGTTAAATTTAAAATAAAACATGTTTATTATAAAAATTATAATACCACTATCACGACTGAGATTTTTGACCTTCGAAAGTCGACATCAATACGCCCACTGAATTACATGCCGAGCAATCGAATGTTGGAAATACCAGATCGCTGGGGAAAAGATGAAAGAGGTAGAAGAAGAAAACAGACATGACAACACAGAATCTCACAATCGCAGTGGAACAATATATAATAGATTACAACTGACCTTTATACAAAAAGAACTATAACTATTTTTATACATTACATCATCATAGTACAACACCAATCACTAGCAAAATACTGGACAGTCTTAATAACTTGTCCTCATAAAAGCTGAATATACAGCCTACGACACACGTTAGAATATGAATCAGATACGGTAGTATGTCTTCGTCATCCAGCTCGTCTTCTGAGCTCCATAGCATCCCATCATGTCTCTGTAATACTCGGTCTGACCCGAACATTATAGTAAAATAACACCCGAGATAGTCTGGAAAACCAGCGTGAGAAAACACACTCAAATTTATTAAAGTTATCGAAGTCCTTTAAAAATCCAGCGTATCTCATAAGACCACGCCACATATAAATACGACGGGTTTTTACCTTACGATACCCAAAACATTTCATATCAAATCCTCTGATATTATAATAGTGTCCAAGTATTATTCAAATAGTTGAAATGCTTGCATCTCATGTTTCATCATAGCTGGGCACAATCAAAACCGTACAGTGCTTATTGGAGAATGGATTCCATACGAAATGACTAGGTACTGGGGTATCACCTGTCATAGTACATGTCTAGAAACAATGTACGGAGGACCACACCGGGATCCCCTACAACACAAGACCGGACTATCCCTGACCTGGATAGACCGTCGAATATGCTATCACCCCGGATGTTCCCACCCTTTTTCTGAGCTCCTTCCATGACTCGCAGCAATAATATCCAAGGGTACCTAGAAAGGTGATAAACATATTAATTGGGTGCTACCCACTTAGCCTTACTGCATGTAACGACCCGTTAAATTAATAATATTTAATAAATTAAATTAATATAATTTCTAATTTGTTTAAGAATAAATGTAGAAATTTGGTATAGTAGTTGTAACCTAGTGTAACAATAAAATTTTATGACAATAGATTTGGATAATGTAATTTGTCACTTTTTGTTAAAAGTAAATTTTAAGAAATCAATAAATGTTGAATTGAGAATATTAATAAAAAATATTAACTAAAATGAGATTCATTAATATAAAATCAGTAGTGAAGATGTCACCTTTGGTTGTAATAAAGGTGAATGCTATTAGTGGATGTCAACACTTAATAAAATTTATTTAGAATAAAAAGAATTTAAATGCATGTTTGAATAGAGTATTAAATTAATAGATTAAGCGTAAGTAATTAGAATTTAACCCTATAAGATATGGAACAGAATGTATGAATATAATTTTGTAGAAATAGTTAATTAACAACTTATTTGTGCATACCCAATTTAATATAAATAACAAAAGGGACCGTTATTAACTAGTAAATTAATAAATGGATTCTAACAATAGGTAGTAATTAATGCGTGTATATTGGGCATATGCGGATTACCAATTTTTCTACCTATTCATATAATTTATTTATGTAAATCTAAACCTATGGCAACATTTTGTTAATAAATGTTGGAAGTGAATTTGAATATATCAAAGGATAACAAGTGTTTAGGTTAACCATTTATTTTATTTAGTTAAGAAGGGAAATAGATTGAAATAAAGCTAATTTAATTTTTTGGGTTGTTAATGGGTATAGTTAAATAAGGAGAAGTTATAGGAAATAAAACGCGCACTAATGAGATGTAATATAATTCCAAAGTTATTTATACCCACAAATAGGTTAATTACTGTATAGAAAGAGTCTAAATCAATAAATGAATTTATTAAGATTATATTTATAATTTTATAACCTTTATGCTGATTTAAGTTCAATTAATTTATTTGATTAAATAGTGCAGTAGCGTAGTTTTGTGCGGTAGTTGAAATAGCTAATTCTTTTAGGTGAAGTTAAGGCTAATTCTATGTATATATTTGACCTATTGTTGATATAGATTCTAGGCAGGATCTATTAATTAAATGGAGTATTAGATTCAATAATTGCATTTATCGCATAAATAAAGAGAATATAACGGTTAAATTTGGCGTTATTGAAATTAAAAAGGAATGGGGAATAATAATTTGAAATCATTGCAATAGATATTAATTTAAGGTTACCTTAAATAAATTAAGGTAATAAATGGAGGATAGTGTAAATATCTTTATAATACGATGATTTGTGTAGTTAGGGTAGTTTTGATTTGTCACTTAAGATGGAGGATTTTTATAAAATGTAATAAATGCAGTTTAAATTAAGGCATTGACGTTTGGGTATTTAAGAAGTGATAAACTAAAATTTATTTATTTATTTGAAAATTTGAAATTCAATTTGTGGATTTATTGCAAATAAGTGAAATTTGTGTTTAACCATTACATCGATAGGAATAAATTAAATTTAAGGTTATATTAATAAAATTTGGACTAGAGAAATGATATGAATCGGTTTTAGAAGCCTTAAATATAAAATGGGAAGTAGACGAGATTTCACGTTACAACCATTTTTAAAAATCCTGATGTATGTAGAAATATTTATGAAATATAACGTAAACCAATGTTGAATCAAAAGAATAGAGTCAACACTTATTTATTCATTTAATGTGATATAACTACGAGTATGATTTATTGCAAATTACATGGAAATCTAATATAGGAATTACCTAAAAAGAAAGAGTAGATAAAATTTATGATAAACATATTTGTATATGAAGGTTATTGATTTAAGGAGAAATTGGGCAAGTTTTATGTATTTGGGTTAAGTGCAACCTTTAATAGATAAATTTAGTGCAATTAAAGAAATTGACATTTAATATTTCGATAACTTAAAATTTGATGGGATAAGAACATTTAGGTAATGAAGGGATGACAAATATTAGCTATGATTCTAGAAGGAATTAAATAGATAATGGGAAGATTAAAATCAGGTTCTAAGCAATAATTATTAAATAACAGAAGTTTAGGAGTAAAGTGAGATAATTGAAAATTTTAATCATTCATGTAAGTCATTTGTTTATTAATATGAGTTAGCTAATAAATTTAACTTGCAATACCTATATATTGGAAACACATTTGTAAAGTGTAATTAATTGAATTTGGTGAATTGGGAATGAATCCAAGGTTATAGGAATTGATGTAATACTACGCAAATAAAAGGTAACTGCATAAAATCAATGTTTCGTAATAAATTGTAATTGATAATTAAGTAGGATTGGGTTTGAATTTGACAAAAAGGAAAATTTATTATTTGCTTACCCATCTATTCAATCTATTAAATTTGATCAGATCCATTTGCAATTAAACGAATTTATTTACAAGTTAGTATGTATTTAGCTGATAACTATAAACCAATTAGGGCAATTGGGTATATATATTACCAGTTAAGTTATATAAGATAATGGTTGACTTAATTAAGGGAGTTTATGTAATAATTTCATTTATTTTGTAAGTGGAAATAAAACATTAATGATAACAAGTATTCAAAATTTACCATCTATTTAGTATATTAAGTATATTTGATAATCAACTGCAGCAAGTAATAAATAATAAATACGTAACGTTAAATGAAGTAATATTTGAAATTTAATATTTAGAAACTATGTAAATATAAGTGCAGATGAAATTGGGGATATTTACATATTGAAATATGAATCCAAGGATAAATCAATCTAATTGACAATAAATAATGGAAAGTAAATTTAATTAAATTTTGGAAATTTAATATATATATATATATATATATACAGTTATAAACCCTAGCTCCATCCTATTGTCATTTGCTGTATATTCATTTCTTCATCTCCTTCTCCTCCTCAAATGGTTGCAAAACCTAGATCTACTTCAATCCAAATCTCAATGAAAATGCAAACACTTCAGAAAAATTCCACAAAAAAATATATGTTAATGTTCTCGAGGCACGTAATCTACTGGTGCAATTCGTTTTCTGTTTTGAACATTCGTTTGACCAGAATTAATTCAAACAGTCCGTGACCATTCATCATCGTCGTCGCAAACTTCGTCGGATCGTCAAACCTTTTCTGGGTTTTGTAGAGTGGACGATGGGGATCGCATCTATATGGTTTTTGTGTCGATTCAACAGTTAGATCGTCGTAGATCTTCGATTAGGGTTTCTGGAAGGGGGCCGCGTGCGTTTCTGGGAATAGAAGGAGTGACGTGGCACATATATTTGATCGTAATTTAATTCCAGATTTGATGACGCTGGTTTGGACGAATTCCGAGAAGGGCGAATTTTTGGGTTTAAATCGAATTTAAATTCGATTTAAATTCAAAAGGTGAGTGTTTTAACCCACTCACAACTACTAGAAGCTTTTATGTTTGTATAAATTAATTTTAGAAATGAATAGAAATTTATTTATGAGTATTTGGCATGTTTATTTTATTCATATCTGTTGAATTGCATTTATTTAATTTAACTGTTAATTTAATTAATTTATTGCGTATAAATTTACAGTTAAAATTTATTTGTTTGTATATGAACTGCTAGTTAACAGTTATATAATTTATTATTGAATATAGACTGTAGATTAATAGCTGTTAAATTTAATTTGAATAAAATTGCCAGTATTACCTGTTATGTAGTACCAAAAATAATATTGTTATTGATTGATATTGATTGATGATTGCGATTTGGATGATGGATGATGTTGATGAATGGATGTTTATTGTATATCATTAAATTGCAAATTATCATGCATATTTCATTTCATTCGGGATTGTGGTTTGAAATGATATATAACCGCAAAATTTTATATCTTTTAAATTGCAGATTGAAATGATAAATATCCGTATCACTTGACCATAGGATAGAAAATTTTATACAGGCACCGCGGTATATATATAACTATTTAAATGTGATTTCTATGGTTTGGATGGAATACGGTTTATAATAATCTTAAATTTTATATTGTATAAATATTTTTCTTCCATATATATATACATATGAAGTTGAAATTTTTTAAATTAAAAGGTGTATAAAAATCTTTATTAAAAATGGAAGAAAATTAAGAAAATGGAGTTTAATAATTTATATCATATGTTTAAATGTTAAGTTTGGAAATTTTAAGATATGATATTTATAATTGGATTTTTCCCAAAATAAATTAAAATGAATATTCTAGTATAATTTGAATTGGGAAAAATATATATATTTTATTACTAGAAATTGAAGTCTTATTATATATGGATTTTATATGAATATTCAAGATTAATTAATAGAACAATTGATTTGTTGAAAGAATAAAATCCAACTTTAGTTTGAAATATTGATACTCAAAATGGATATACGTATATATAAATAAATTGAAGTGGTTTTGGAACTTGAGAGAGATAATATAAATTTTGGTTTAGACTTTAATAAAGAAATGTATTTGTAAAGCCATGAGAACTATTTTCTTTACAAAGTAACATTTAAGTTAAACCATTTAATTCATATACCGTTGAATGTCCAAACCATTCAAGTTTTAGAAGTTATGGTTTTAAATTATGATTTTCAAAATACTATGCTTTGAAAATATTTGATTTTCAGACGTTATGAAGTTAAAGCATTTTGATTTTGGAAAAGAATTATATTTGGGATAAGTGATAAAATATGGTTTTGGGTTTCGAAATGATATCGTATTCATGGTTATGAAATGGAATGTTTATTCTGATTTTTAAAGTATAACCTATTTTTAAATGACCGCGGTGTTATAATAACGATGGGTCGGCAAAGAGACCGAGATCGGATATCTGACATACTCTCTGTCGATACCGAAAACCACTTTGACTAACCCTGTACGCGGTGGAGATTCCAGAATGAAGTAGGTGGTGGCGACGTTTCCTGTAAGGTAAATACGTGGACCCGACTCCCGTGAGTTGGCATAAGGTGGCTAAAACAGGAGCTATTCCCAGGCCAATGAGGTCATACCTCTGATCGGACACTCCTCTTCGATATTATACTATGACTTTGGATTGATTCAGTGGCCACTTTTATTTTGATTTTGGGGATTTTGTTCGAGGTGGGCGGTAACTGCGGCTACGCGTTTCCACCAGCCTGGGTACGCAATTGGTATATCTACCCTGGCATTGCCTAGTTGTGCCGTGTCACCTACCCTATCGTGCCTTTACTACGAGTTTCTATTTGTGTCGTACCTATGGAGTATCCTCTGGTAGCCTCCCGATCAGGAGGTATTACGGTACTGTATAGACTATTGGCATTTTACGTGTTAAGGTGGAAAATGTAAAGCCTTAACGCTATTTAAAAGTAAGTTTATTTTATAAATAGACACTATTATAATAGCGCAATATACTACATAGTAAATAGTTTAACGGATCCTTAGAAGATGTAAATCCCGAACATCTCTTGAGTTACTGTACTCATATTTATTTCTGTTAATTTAACTCACATAAGATCTTTTAGTCTGACTCGAGTGTTTTTGTCTTTTCAAATTCGATCGGGTCAGTCCGAGCGTTTCAGGATCGAAGACTTTAGCTTTGAAGAACGAAGACGAAGGAGTCGTATTATTATTATCTATAGTATTGCACCACACTCATACTGTTCCGCTGCATTGATTGTATTGGTAGGTGTAACTCTGATATTTATTGTATAAAGCAAATCATGTGTTTGTAAACTATTTTGAACTGTATATTTATTATTATATTTTATCATTCCGCTGTGAGATTCTGTTTTGTTTTTATTTCTTCTCTGTTTTTCTTATTTACCCCATAACAATCCGCCCTTGCGTATGCTTTGAATTGGCACGTGTGTCGGTTTAAAGTGTGCAAAAAGGCGGGAGGTTACAGTTGGTATCAGAGCTTTGGTTTAGCGATAAACTTTGGCTCTGCGGGGTTTGACTCTTTGTAAATAGGGTAGTAATACCCTATGGGAGTCGCTGAGTGTATATATATATATGAGAGAGCGTATTTGTTAGTATTAATAAAGGATTTTGATATTGTGTTAATCCGTTCCGCTTTGTATTTATAAATTCTGGTTGATGCATGGGACGCTATGTCATCAATAGGGATTTCTAAACACTTAATATGACAGATCGACATAATATTTGTTTTTAATATAGGTGAATGAAATAATTTTGCCTATTATATTTTCTATATATAAAAATATTTTTATAAAGATATATTTTGGTTGCTATAGTTGGGTGTTAGGTAATAAAAATATTTGTAATGAATTAAAGCTAAGTTGAATTTTAATAAATCAAATTGGAGATTTATGAACTTAAGTCCGGGATTTTGAAATCTGCTTTCAAAGGATTTATGAAATATAATGATTTGGTTTATAAATATTTTCTTATATAAATATTTAGTATAATTCGAAGGAATTGGTTTAAAGAGGATTTTGAAGAAAATAAGTTTGTACTTTCCTCTCTGTCGCTGGAAAATAATTTCGGTGATGACGGCCGCATCATCGACTTTCATTTTCGAGTTTCGAAGGGAAAGGCCACTGTAGTAAATTCTACTGCAGATTTGTTTTGAAATTATTTAAAATTTTAATTGTTTAAAGGTAATTAGAGATATAAAAGTTGTAAGAAATTAATTATCTATTATTTTAAAGAAATTTTGGAATTTGACCCGGTATTAATTCTTGAATTTCCATTAATTAGTTGTAAAAATTTAGGTGAGTGAAATAAAAGAAGTAATCAATGAATTAAAAGAGTTGAGATTAAACTTGCATAAGTTCTTTTGCTTTTTCTTTAACATAAATAACTTACCAAGTATAAAAAGTTGAAATGTAAATTAAGAGTGGAATAGAATATTATGCAAGTAGAATTTTGGAAAAAAAAATGAAGTATTCAATAAATTACTGTTATAAATAAGAATTTAATGGTATTAACTTAAGTGATGATTGGAATTTTACTAAAATTAAAGGTTGTATTATTAATAGGTGATTTTAACCTTAAGAAAGTAAAAATGAAATTCCTTAATTTATAAAGTTTGATTGTAGGGTTATTAACTTAAGTATGCTTTAATTCCCCCTATTCTAATATAATGGAAAGTAGGAAAAATATAAATGACTGCAATCCATAGTTAATGAATGAGTAAAATCTTTCACTTATAGGAATGTAAGTTATAAGGTTAATAAATTTAGTGTAAGTAGAGGGTTACTGTAATTAAATATAATGGAAACTTCAACATTAAATAAATGAATGAGATTAAAGGTAAGTTGAAATTGTAATTTGTAAAACAAATATATATTAATTAAAGGAATGGAGAAGAAACTTGTAAATTTTCACTTACATTCTTAAAACATACATAACTTACCATATAATAAAAAGTTGCAAATGTTAGTAGGAAAATGTAAGGGGAAATCTTACTAGTGAAGAGTAAGGTAATAAAGGTATTCTATTAATTTGCTATTATTAATGAGAATTAATTGTGTAGACTTAAGTTAAATTGGAAATTTTACTATAAGTAAAGGTAAGTAGTATAAATAGATGATAGAAACTTTAGTAAATAAATTGGAATACAAATATAATGAATTTTGTGATAAATGGAAAATGAAAATTTGTAAGAAATAAAGAAATCACTCCATAAATGAAAGAAAGAAAATCAAACCATTGAAGCATGAGATAAATGTATAATAAATAAATTTGGGTGTTGGTTTGAATTGTGTTGTTTGATTTATGTTGTGGGTAAGAAATTTGAAGTGGTTAAATGAATAAGTATCTATCTTTGTTCCATCTAAGACTGTTGAGCAAAGGATGCACTTGATAGTTAATTTCATTTCATACAAATTTCAAGTTTGAACCCAAACAACTATTTGTTTGATGGATTAAATGGTTGCTTTGTTTGTGTATGTATGTTGTTTGTAAGGTTGATGGTTGTTGAATTGTTTGGTTGATTAATGATTGAATCCACTTGAATAGTTCACTTTAAAATAAATACTTAACCTTTTAGATTATATAAGTGAATACAGGTGATGGAAGCAACTGCTACTGCTTTTGGTTCCATAATAATAAGCGTATATTGCCCGACAAATAGGTACGTTTTCGGATTACGTTTAAAGCGCTATTTTTCCCGTGTTGGGATATAATATTTTGATAATATATGTAATATATTTGTATATTTTGATATTATATTTTCTCCAGAGTCTCTCCGTACAAAGGAGACTCTGCCAAAATTTTCCGTAAATTTTGGACTTAGAATTTTGTGAAAATATTTTCCCAACTTTAATAATTAAGTATAAAATAATATAATGATTATCAACAGTTATATTTTATTTAAGAAAATAAATTTAGTAAATTATTGTTATAAGTTAATATTTGGAATAAGATGTACTGTTCTATTCTTCCTTCTCCCTTCTTTTTCCTTTTCGGTGACGAAAAGTTTTGAGTGGGGGAGATTGTAACGACCCGTTAAATTAATAATATTTAATAAATTAAATTAATATAATTTCTAATTTGTTTAAGAATAAATGTAGAAATTTGGTATAGTAGTTGTAACCTAGTGTAACAATAAAATTTTATGACAATAGATTTGGATAATGTAATTTGTCACTTTTTGTTAAAAGTAAATTTTAAGAAATCAATAAATGTTGAATTGAGAATATTAATAAAAAATATTAACTAAAATGAGATTCATTAATATGAAATCAGTACTGAAGATGTCACCTTTGGTTGTAATAAAGGTGAATGCTATTAGTGGATGTCAACACTTAATAAAATTTATTTAGAATAAAAAGAATTTAAATGCATGTTTGAATAGAGTATTAAATTGATAGATTAAGCGTAAGTAATTAGAATTTAACCCTATAAGATATGGAACTGAATGTATGAATATAATTTTGTAGAAATAGTTAATTAACAACTTATTTGTGCATACCCAATTTAATATAAATAACAAAAGGGCTAGCACTTGATGTGCCTAAGTATTAATATATTGGAACTATAATAAAATAGAGAGTTTGGTAGTAAATAGAAATAAAAAGACCGTTATTAACTAGTAAATTAATAAATGGATTCTAACAATAGGTAGTAATTAATGCGTGTATATTGGGCATTTGCGGATTACCAATTTTTCTACCTATTCATATAATTTATTTATGTAAATCTAAACCTATGGCAACATTTTGTTAATAAATGTTGGAAGTGAATTTGAATATATCAAAGGATAACAAGTGTTTAGGTTAACCATTTATTTTATTTAGTTAAGAAGGGAAATAGATTGAAATAAAGCTAATTTAATTTTTTTGGTTGTTAATGGGTATAGTTAAATAAGGAGAAGTTATAGGAAATAAAACGCGCACTAATGAGATGTAATATAATTCCAAAGTTATTTATACCCACAAATAGGTTAATTACTGTATAGAAAGAGTCTAAATTAATAAATGAATTTATTAAGATTACATTTATAATTTTATAACCTTTATACTGATTTAAGTTCAATTAATTTATTTGATTAAATAGTGCAGTAGCGTAGTTTTGTGCGGTAGTTGAAATAGCTAATTCTTTTAGGTGAAGTTAAGGCTAATTCTATGTATATATTTGACCTATTGTTGATATAGATTCTAGGAAGCAGGATCTATTAATTAAATGGAGTATTAGATTCAATAATTGCATTTATCGCATAAATAAAGAGAATATAACGGTTAAATTTGGCGTTATTGAAATTAAAAAGGAATGGGGGAATAATAATTTGAAATCATTGCAATAGATATTAATTTAAGGTTACCTTAAATAAATTAAGGTAATAAATGGAGGATAGTGTAAATATCTTTATAATACGATGATTTGTGTAGTTAGGGTAGTTTTGATTTGTCACTTAAGATGGAGGATTTTTATAAAATGTAATAAATGCAGTTTAAATTAAGGCATTGACGTTTGGGTATTTAAGAAGTGATAAACTAAAATTTATTTATTTATTTGAAAATTTGAAATTCAATTTGTGGATTTATTGCAAATAAGTGAAATTTGTGTTTAACCATTACATCGATAGGAATAAATTAAATTTAAGGTTATATTAATAAAATTTGGACTAGAGAAATGATATGAATTGGTTTTAGAAGCCTTAAATATAAAATGGAAAGTAGACGAGATTTCACGTTACAACCATTTTTAAAAATCCTGATGTATGTAGAAATATTTATGAAATATAACGTAAACCAATGTTGAATCAAAAGAATAGAGTCAACACTTATTTATTCATTTAATGTGATATAACTACGAGTATGATTTATTGCAAATTACATGGAAATCTAATATAGGACATTACCTAAAAAGGAAGAGTAGATAAAATTTATGATAAACATATTTGTATATGAAGGTTATTGATTTAAGGAGAAATTGGGCAAGTTTTATGTATTTGGGTTAAGTGCAACCTTTAATAGATAAATTTAGTGCAATTAAAGAAATTGACATTTAATATTTTGATAACTTAAAATTTGATGGGATAAGAACATTTGGGTAATGAAGGGATGACAAATATTAGCTATGATTCTAGAAGGAATTAAATAGATAATGGGAAGATTAAAATCAGGTTCTAAGCAATAATTATTAAATAACAGAAGTTTAGGAGTAAAGTGAGATAATTGAAAATTTTAATCATTCATATAAGTCATTTGTTTATTAATATGAGTTAGCTAATAAATTTAACTTGGGCAATACCTATGTATTGGAAACACATTTGTAAAGTGTAATTAATTGAATTTGGTGAATTGAGAATGAATCCAAGGTTATAGGAATTGATGTAATACTACGCAAATAAAAGGTAACTGCATAAAATCAATGTTTCGTAATAAATTGTAATTGATAATTAAGTAGGAATGAGTTTGAATTTAACAAAAAGGAAAATTTATTATTTGCTTACCCATCTATTCAATCTATTAAATTTGATCAGATCCATTTGCAATTAAACGAATTTATTTACAAGTTAGTATGTATTTAGCTGATAACTATAAACCAATTAAGGCAATTGGGTATATATATTACCAGTTAAGTTATATAAGATAATGGTTGACTTAATTAAGGGAGTTTATGTAATAATTTCATTTATTTTGTAAGTGGAAATAAAACGTTAATGATAACAAGTATTCAAAATTTACCATCTATTTAGTATATTAAGTATAATTGATAATCAACTGCACCAAGTAATAAATAATAAATACGTAACGTTAAATGAAGTAATATTTGAAATTTAATATTTAGAAACTATGTAAATATAAGTGCAGATGAAATTGGGGATATTTACATATTGAAATATGAATCCAAGGATAAATCAATCTAATTGACAATAAATAATGGAAAGTAAATTTAATTAAATTTTGGAAATTTAATATATATATACAGTTATAAACCCTAGCTCCATCCTATTGTCATTTGCTGTATATTCATTTCTTCATCTCCTTCTCCTCCTCAAATGGTTGCAAAACCTAGATCTACTTCAATCCAAATTTCAATGAAAATGCAAACACTTCAGAAAAATTCCACAAAAAAAAAATATGTTAATGTTCTCGAGGCACGTAATCTACTGGTGCAATTCGTTTTCTGTTTTGAACATTCGTTTGACCAGAATTAATTCAAACAGTCCGTGACCATTCATCATCGTCGTCGCAAACTTCGTCGTATCGTCAAACCTTTTCTGGGTTTTGTAGAGTGGACGATGGGGATCGCATCTATATGGTTTTTGTGTCGATTCAACGGTTAGATCGTCGTAGATCTTCGATTAGGGTTTCTGGAAGGGGGCCGCGTGCGTTTCTGGGAATAGAAGGAGTGACGTGGCACATATATTTGATCGTAATTTAATTCCGGATTTGATGACGCTGGTTTGGACGAATTCCGAGAAGGGCGAATTTTTGGGTTTAAATCGAATTTAAATTCGATTTAAATTCAAAAGGTGAGTGTTTTAACCCACTCACAACTACTAGAAGCTTTTATGTTTGTTTAAATTAATTTTAGAAATGAATAGAAATTTATTTATGAGTATTTGGCATGTTTATTTTATTCATATCTGTTGAATTGCATTTATTTAATTTAACTGTTAATTTAATTAATTTATTGCGTATAAATTTACAGTTAAAATTTATTTGTTTGTATATGAACTGCTAGTTAACAGTTATATAATTTATTATTGAATATAGACTGTAGATTAATAGCTGTTAAATTTAATTTGAATAAAATTGCCAGTATAACCTGTTATGTAGTACCAAAAATAATATTGTTATTGATTGATATTGATTGATGATTGCGATTTGGATGATGGATGATGTTGATGAATGGATGTTTATTGTATATCATTAAATTGCAAATTATCATGCATATTTCATTTCATTCGGGATTGTGGTTTGAAATGATATATAACCGCAAAATTTTATATCTTTTAAATTGCGGATTGAAATGATAAATATCCGCATCACTTGACCATAGGATAGAAAATTTTATACAGGCACCGCGGTATATATATAACTATTTAAATGTGATTTCTATGGTTTGGATGGAATACGGTTTATAATAATCTTAAATTTTATATTGTATAAATATTTTTCTTCCATATATATATATACATATGAAGTTGAAAATTTTGAAATTAAAAGGTGTATAAAAATCTTTATTAAAAATGGAAGAAAATTAAGAAAATGGAGTTTAATAATTTATATCATATGTTTAAATGTTAAGTTTGGAAATTTTAAGATATGATATTTATAATTGGATTTTTCCCAAAATAAATTAAAATGAATATTCTAGTATAATTTGAATTGGGAAAAATATATATATTTTATTACTAGAAATTGAAGTCTTATTATTTATGGATTTTATATGAATATTCAAGATTAATTAATAGAACGATTGATTTGTTGAAAGAATAAAATCCAACTTTAGTTTGAAATATTGATACTCAAAATGGATATACGTATATATAAATAAATTGAAGTGGTTTTGGAACTTGAGAGAGATAATATAAATTTTGGTTTAGACTTTAATAAAGAAATGTGTTTGTAAAGCCATGAGAACTATTTTCTTTACAAAGTAACATTTAAGTTAAACCATTTAATTCATATACCGTTGAATGTCCAAACCATTCAAGTTTTAGAAGTTATGGTTTTAAATTATGATTTTCAAAATACTATGCTTTGAAAATATTTGATTTTCAGACGTTATGAAGTTAAAGCATTTTGATTTTGGAAAAGAATTATATTTGGGATAAGTGATAAAATATGGTTTTGGGTTTCGAAATGATATCGTATTCATGGTTATGAAATGGAATGTTTATTCTGATTTTTAAAGTATAACCTATTTTTAAATGACCGCGGTGTTATAATAACGATGGGTTGGCAAAGAGACCGGGATCGGATATCTGACATACTCTCTGTCGATACCGAAAACCACTTTGACTAACCGTGTACGCGGTGGAGATTTCAGAATGAAGTAGGTGGTGGCGACGTTTCCTGTAAGGTAAATACGTGGACCCGACTCCCGTGAGTTGGCATAAGGTGGCTAAAACAGGAGCTATTCCCAGGCCAATGAGGTCATACCTCTGATCGGACACTCCTCTTCGATATTATACTATGACTTTGGATTGATTCAGTGGCCACTTTTATTTTGATTTTGGGGAGTTTGTTCGAGGTGGGCGGTAACTGCGGCTACGCGTTTCCACCAGCCTGGGTACGCAATTGGTATATCTACCCTGGCATTGCCTAGTTGTGCCGTGTCACCTACCCTATCGTGCCTTTACTACGAGTTTCTATTTGTGTCGTACCTATGGAGTATCCTCTGGTAGCCTCCCGATCAGGAGGTATTACGGTACTGTATAGACTATTGGCATTTTACGTGTTAAGGTGGAAAATGTAAAGCCTTAACGCTATTTAAAAGTAAGTTTATTTTATAAATAGACACTATTATAATAGCGCAATATACTACATAGTAAATAGTTTAACGGATCCTTAGGAGATGTAAATCCCGAACATCTCTTGAGTTACTGTACTCATATTTATTTCTGTTAATTTAACTCACATAAGATCTTTTAGTCTGACTCGAGTGTTTTTGTCTTTTCAAATTCGCTCGGGTCAGTCCGAGCGTTTCAGGATCGAAGACTTTAGCTTTGAAGAACGAAGACGAAGGAGTCGTATTATTATTATCTATTGTATTGCACCACACTCATACTGTTCCGCTGCATTGATTGTATTGGTAGGTGTAACTCTGATATTTATTGTATAAAGCAAATCAAGTGTTTGTAAACTGTTTTGAACTGTATATTTATTATTATATTTTATCCTTCCGCTGTGAGATTCTGTTTTGTTTTTATTTCTTCTCTGTTTTTCTTATTTACCCCATAACAATCCGCCCTTGCGTATGCTTTGAATTGGCACGTGTGTCGGTTTAAAGTGTGCGAAAAGGCGGGAGGTTACACTGCATCTCCCCTGCTTTTCAGTCATTCCCGGTTGATGGGGCTAGAGGCTATAATTACCTTTTAAGGATTTTTCACTTGCAATGCTCATTGTCCTCTAGTGATAATGTACTGATAACATTCATCCATACAAGTCCGTTTCGAGTACGAACGGAACCGAATGCACTATTCCTACTACATCCAATTTGGAATAATCCTTAGGATTAGGAGCGATTAGCCCTTGCACTTCACTACTCCATCTTCGACTCCATGCTCTTGTTTTCACATCGAAAACGTACTCGTTGGATCAAAGTGGTTTTTGTATAGCAAATCTGGTCCCGATCTCTTTGAAACCAACGTTCGATATTTTTCGGTAAACTCAACCCCGATTTTTTAGGAAATAAACAGACGAATAAGATCAAAGATCACCTCCTAACCATTAGTGGATGGATTTCGTTATCAACGTCCTAGAAGAATGAAACGAGTTTATACGTACAGTATATCATCTCGAACGATAACTGTACCATATAAATCCCGTATTTCGCCTAGATATTTCCAAAGTTATAATTTTGGTCCAAATTTGATAGTCGGTTATTTAATTATCAAATAACAATCATTCAACCAAATACTTCACTTTCCACTGAAAACACCAAGTCTCGTTTTTATTTAATTTTAATAAATAAATCCTATTATCCAAAATATATACTTTATTATCAAATTTAGTATATTCACAAACTATTCTTTTCAAAGATATTTAGAAGCCCTTTTAAAATAATTTAGAAAGTACCACTGCGGGATCAAACCATGGATTCATAGCTCAATGGTTACGTCTCTATCCCAAAGAAATCCAAGACTTAACTGTAGGCACTCACTGCTTCTGATTTCGCTACGCGAGTATGCCATTACTTTTCGAAAACTTTGTTTAATGATTGTCGAAGTAATACTTATGAAATTTCTATAATAATTTTTCCAAGTTAATTTTAGGCCATTACTCTTTTAAAATAAAAGTTATTATATAATAATATTAATATAGAATAATTTATCTCTTGAAATAATAATACTGATTAACTCTTAAATAATAATTAACTTAATATCAGTCATTTCTAAAACTACTTAATTAATATTTAAATATGCTTTAAACAATTTTAAACAACTAAAAAACTAATTACCTGAAATATTCTTCAATACCTTTAAATTTTCTAGTTAATACTTAAAAACCCTTCCTTTTTAAATAAACTTAACCTCTCGGGAAAAATATATTTTCAACTCCAATATAGCTAGTCTAATTATTTATAAACCCCTCTCGATTTATTTCTATTTTGATTTACGTTCAAATTCCGTAAATTCCATTTTCACGGTTCTAAAATAAATCTACCATTTATATTTTAAACTGATTTACCCATCTCCTTATAAACCCCCCGTGGATCTATAGCACCAATTTATCCATTGATAACCACTTTACTTTATTTATAAACTTTGTTTTGTAAATTTCATAGTCTCATTTCCCGTTTATAACGGTTTTACAATAATTAATTGATTATAAATCGATTTCTAATTTAAATTCCATTTAAAAATTAATTTCCCAAATAACTTAACGATATTCCACTTTCCTTTTCATCATTGAAATCTAGTATAACAATTTCATATCTTCTTTCCAAATAGCTTTTATTTTCCGAAAACTATTTTAAATCTCAATCTAAAATCCTTTTTCACCTTGACAAAGATCGTTTATGTTTTATTATTTAAATCCCTTTTATTTACATGATTCAAAATCTCTATTTTTATTCTTTTCATATTACAAAATAACCAATGACAAATTTTAAACTCAAGATACTTATTTTTCCCAAATTCATTTCCTTTAATAAATCCAAGTTTCACTATAAATATTTTACTTCAAATTTTTCTTTTTATTTCCTTTTAAAAATTCAATATTATAATTTATGGTATTTTAAAATACCAAAATCTAACCAGCAATACCATAACATCCAATAAATTCAAATTCCACTGTGATCTATCACAGAATATTTAAACAAATCATATCACAAAATATAAAGATAATTTTAACACTTTTGAGAAATCTAGTAGGATCCCTCCAACCCGTTTTCCTGCATCCGGATGCTAATATAATATAAAAATACCAATCCCACTTCGAGGGGGATATCGCGGTACATATGGTCATCCACTATTATACGGGACGCATATGGTCTCATCCGCTATATATATAGGGGAATATCAATCACTGCAATATATATATATATATATATATATATATATATATATATATATATATACACGCGCACACACTACTATATATAATATCATATCCACTTATAATAATTTATCAATTTTATCAATCAACCAATAATTAATTTTAACAATTTAAAATTAATTGCAGCAATCCAAAATTGAGTGAGATTACCTCATTTTGATTTGTACATTGTTGCCGAAGCGTTCTAGTTGGTCCGTAGTCGAACGACGTTCGACTATTGCTCAAAATTTAACTAGCTCAAACCTTCACGAACTCAATTCTACACCGTACCTTCCCGAATTCAATTCCACACCGTGCATCTCGATGATACAAGCGCAATGCGATTTGTCACTTTTGATTTCGACCTAAGACGAACAAGAAATTAATTTTACAAACCTATTGAATTAAATAATAACTTAATCCTTTAATCCTATCATTAATACATAATTACCTTTTTTTATAAAAACAATCCCGCTTAATCCCCTCATGTTCGAACGCAAAGAACCAAACATGTCGTCCTTCCACCCACCGCTGCCACTTCCACACACCATCGGATGTCCTCCAACTCTGTCGGCCTAATGCATCGACCACCACGTCCCTGATGAACTCGACCTCACCCTTTATCTCGACCTGTAGCTCAAGAATGGGTTGAAACCCCTTTTCCGTTCATCCCAACACTGGCATCGCCTCAGCACCCTCTGCGCTGCCGCTCGCCCACCAGAATAAAGCCCACCCTCCGTCGATGCTTCCACCATTCTACCCTTCACTGTTACCCTTCCCGTTAGCGACCTAAACCACCAAACATCGCGTACTTTTGAACGCGAATTCCGATCGCTGTTGACCACCGGGTGCCACCGCCTTCATACCGAAGCTCGTCCTATCTTCCAGCTACCCCACGCCACAAGCCCCATCACTTTCGACGTCCTATAGCTCGAGATCGAGCAACCCTCACTGTCAATGTTCAAGCTTTAGGTTCCGTGCTTTCTTTTTTTTTTCGATTCGATTTTTTTTTTGTTCTTCTCTTTTTTTATCTGGGCATTCAAACGAATAAAAGAGAGGGAGAGGAATGCATTTCCAAATGAAGGAATGGAATACAGACTATATACTTGTTTGGGAGCTAATTTGTTTATATATATACACATAGGTGTGGATTTCTTTTTGATTCTTATGATCATTATTTTATTTTGCGAATCATTGTTTTAAATTAGAGAATGGAGTTAGGGTGGCCTGCACAGGTATAGTATAGGATGGCTGAGATGAAAGAATAGTGGCTGATGGAAAGGAGCGTGATAGCCTATTCTAGTCAAATACACATACATATATAATATTTTAAATTCAAAAATATCTAACTAAAATTTTCGAATCCTAAACGAAGCATGCCGTCAGGCATTCGTAATGTTATACACCTATTCCGAACGCAATAGAAATGGTTTCGAGTCATATTTGATCGTAGGGAGAAGATAACCTTTTGGACCCAATTATTATATTGGATTTTCGATTTAAATTTCAGCGTATTTCTCTCCCGTACGACCAAACGTTAACTCCAAATGCTACAAAATTTGAAATCCAATAATAATACACTATTACTGATCCAATGGAACTTGATTTGTCGAATTTCAAAACTGTGCCTTGGAAGACTATTTTTAAATGTAAATTCAAGCGATATATTTTTAAAATTAAACAAATCACTTTTAAATTCAATTTTAAAAGTTCTATTATCTTCATTATTATTAATATAAATTTTATGAGCCTTTAAATTATTTTTAACAAACTTAAAACTCCAGACACAACACCAGAATTGTCATTTTGTAATGGTTATAACCGTTGGTAATCAAATTCCCGACGGTTATAACCGTTGAAAGTAGTTACGTTATAATTCTTTTACATATTTTGTAATGGTTATAATCTTTTAGAATTTTGGTATTCCCAACAGTTATAACCGTTGGGAGTTTTTCTTTTCCAATGCTTAAAACCATTGGAAATTACGGTTATAACCTACGACAATTTTCATATTCCAAACAGTTATGACCGTTGGAAATTTTTTAATTTTCAATGGTTATAACCGTTGGAAATTCCTCACACACATAGATAAATAGCAAAATTAACAACACTTATAAGTGTTGCAAATTTGGTATAACTGAACCATATCTTATTCAGCATCCAAATAGTATTTTATTCAACTATATCTATACGAATTTATAACAATAGAAAATACGAAACTAAATTTTAAAACTAACATATCATCAAATTATAAAAATAACATCAAACGTACGAAGTAGTACATATCAAATTCTGCAAAGTTCATTGTGAAAACTTCAAATTTCACTATTACAACATATTTAGGAGCTTACAAATAACGAATATGACACTCGGGCCAAAGTACAAAACCACCATCAACCAACTCAAAACTTCTGATTTTTTTCTCCCTTCTGCAGCTTCTATTAAAGCCTGAATATTAAAATGAATTGATATAAAAATTCATGAGAATGGCATGGGTTCTAATAAGATACATGAAATGATTTTGAAAACGGTTGAATCATATTAAACAATCTCTAATAGGATACATGGTATGGGTTCTAATAAGACATCAAATCGGTTTAAATGATGATAAAAGCAAAATAATATGTACAGTATACTTTAACGCAAAACAGATGTGAGGAATGAAATAGTTATGATTGAATAATGATAGAGCTAAACATAAAAATAAACATCTTAAAAAAAGAAAACGAAAATCATGGATGATTGTAAAATACCTTGATTGGCCATCACAATATAATTTGTTGTTTGAAGAGTAGATTGTTTTTCTATAATGATGCAAACAATTATTTTGTACTTACGAATGGATGTCTCAGTTTGGAGAGATATATATGTAGGCACGCAGAACCATTCAACTTGATCAAAATATTGAAATGGGCATATGACAATCTAGTTATAGGTTAAACAAATAAAAAAGAAATATTATGAAATGAAATAGTAGTAACTTTGGATGAACAATAATCATTTACTTCCCAAAGAAACAAAAAGTATATCATAGTTTGTCAAGATTTCCATCATTTAACTCTTCACGATGTAAAAGGCCCTTTTTTCCCAAAAATCACAAAGAAGGAAGAAATAAAGTTTTTTAAAAAGACTGTATTAGGTAGGAATATTTTGAGGCTACTTCAACCAAAATAAGATTATTAAGGGGAGAACATGTGAAGAGCTTCAATCCAAACAATTTACGATTTTACCTTAAGCAAACCTGATAATAGACCATCGAAATACTGAATGAAAAAATGATACGGACCTGCCAGAAAATCTACAGTATCACATATACAATACAACGGTAGGGTCTTCCAAATTTACCTTAAAACACCATATGAGTTTACCATTAAAATTTTACCGAACGATAGAAAAGATGTAACCGCATTTTTCTTTTATAGCTATGACTTATAAATCTCACTAGTATCCATTAATGTGAAAAAAGGGTAAATGTGTTTTCCATTACCATATCAAAATTACAATAGGAACTATATGATACGCTAATATTAAATCTGATCTTTTATAGAACATAGATAATCAAAAATAAGAGATAAAGACAGTGAATACTTGTTGGCCTCGGTGTCTATTGATCCTTCGCCTGCTAGGGCTCTAAATATAGTAGTAATCTTAAGGGCCAAACCCCTTTTCAGAATATCGACTTTAAAATATGAAAACTAATTAATTTTCAAAATTGGAGCTTTGAACAAAGGTGGGATGGATGGTGGGGATATTAGTAGGTTGTTGTTGCATATAACAACGTTGTTTCAATTGGACATGATGCACAATATTAATTAAGCTATGTAGCCTATGGTTTATCCTTTGGCAGTGAAACATGAAACATTATCCATATTGTTTTTGTATTTGCGGTATGCTAAGTATACTATTGGATTTGCATTTTTTTCCTTTTCAATGACCCCCGCACTAGGAATATGTCAACATAACTTGCACACATGTGGCGATAATGAAAAGTGAGAACTATATAAAAAAATATGTGTTCTTTCTATATGAATATGAATAAGCATTGCATTCGACACAAATTTTTGAAGACTACGATAATCACAGATGATTTTAGATTTCAGATTTTAAATTTAATAATATTTCATTCAATGTGCTATGTTGGTTTTGATAACGAATGCGCTTGATCGTATTACCATAGATATCTAGTTTAGTGAAAGTTTATCTTCATGACAATAGAGAGCAACAAAAAATGCGTACACCAAGTACAAATATCTGGTTATGAATTCAATGCATGAAAATTTTTCTACTTACATATTTTTTTGCTGCGCGCGGTAGTATCTCTCCAATTTTTCTAATTGTGTTCGCTACTTTTCATGTCTTTGCTCGTGCAGGCTTGAATTCCAGATTCTCCGCTTCCTACATGAATGTATATGAATGCATTTGTAAATTATGCATTACCATTAAGATTACATGTACAATAATATTTATAAAATTTAATATTATAAATTTATTTATTTTTTATAAATTTCCTGTAACATTTTATGGCATTCTCTTTGAAAGCATATATTATTATTACTTAGAAACATATTAACTTGTATTGTCTTTTTTTCAAATGTAGTGCCCATATTTTGTTATTGTGTCATACCTTTCAAGAATAAGAGAAAATTTCAACAACATACCTCTACTAATAGTTTTCCTTCTCTTGTTGTTCCTCCGCAGTCAATAGACTTTTTGTATCCATTGTTTGACACGTTAGGATGAATTCTTGATGGTAACTTGCAAATTAAAAATCCAAACAGAATCGTGTTAAGACCTATAGTTTTGTAAAGTAAACATCAAAATGCAATCAATTTTGGTTGTCTAGGCTTCGTGTTATTTATCAGGTTTAATATTGCACATCTATTTTTCACCGAAAAGCTTAATTCCCTCTTACCAGGGTGGGCCTAGTCTAGCATTATTTTTAAACCAACATTAAAACAACTAATGGCAACCTATCAAGGTTAAAAAGAATCTTACGTTAGTTTGATTTACTGATATGAAAATCTTAGCACTTTTTTCCCATCGTCTTTCATTTACAAGTAGCAAGTTGTAAATATAACATAAGGGTTTGCCTTACTAAAACTATACTCGGAAGCATTTCCTAATTTTCACAACTAGTGGAAAATGTAATCTACAATTATGTGTGCTGAAGTTAAAAACACTAAATTTTATATCATATGCAAAATTGTATATCCTTACATGCCACATGATGGTCAAAAGTTCATGCTCTGAATATGAAACTAACTGTATTAACCCATTGAATGCTTTGAAAGCATATTTTTTCGGTTAACATACCTCTGCTAATATTGGCATAGTGTAATGAAAAGCCGTCATGCCCAAGTCTTTGGCAAGTGTTATTCTTCAGTGAGCAACAATGTAAGGCATAGTAGCTGAGTTGCCATTGCCTATACAATTGGTGCACCTCGCTGGAGCAAAGCTTCCTTCATCATATCCAAGAGCAGCCGCTACTCTTGGTTCATTAAATGTCATTCAGTTTTTTACTCTATCATCAAACATATTGAAACAGAAATCTGCATAGTCCTTCACCACTCTTTTGCATTTGTGCGGTACAAGTTGCATTTTTATTGAAAATCGCTGCAATGGTAAATAATGGATGAGAAAATGCACAGACTACTTTATTATTGAGACAAATTGCAGTTTCATTAAAACTTAACATCAAACCGACGCAGGTAAGATAAGGGAAAAGTTGTACATCATTTCTGATAATAATATTTCGGTTTTGATTAATTTAAAGATACTACTAACAGCTCAAAGTCTGAAGGTTTTAAAGGAAAAAATATTATTCCTAGAAGTCAGAAATACAAAATATCTAATATCTTTCACAGTATAAAAGATGAAATTTGATGCTAAAACTGCAATGCGTTAAATAGATGGGTAGTGAAATAACTTGACACAAGAACCCTTATCTTACCTCATATTCTTTACCCTGGTTCTTAGCTCGTTTAATAGCTGCAGCAATAATTTTTTTTCTCACCAAAGTCTCCCTCCTCATTATAGTTTAAACTGTTTGGATGAAAATTCGGCTTTATTTATTTATTTTTTATTTCTTTGGACCTCAAAGTAGTAAGCGATAGGAAACACTTTGTTTTTTAGGATTGTCTTGCTGCATTGTTGGTTTCCATATCTATAACTTATGTTCGAAAATAATTAAAGAATGTAATGCAGCAGCACACTATGAACTGCACAACTATTCGAAAATTTATCGATGAGTACGGAATAATAAAATTAATATGCTGAAAATTGATTAATTGCTTATTATCCAATAAGAATTGAATACAGAATGATGCAGTAGAGATATCTGTCAAAGAAATCAATTGGCTACGCATGTACGAGATAAGTTGTTTCTTTTGACTTAAAATTATCATTTCTGTCCTTGAAAAAAAGACTTTTAAAATCCAATCGTCTACGTAAAATTTAGAAAATGCAGAATACATATAACCCAAGTAATAAAAAATAACAAAAGAAAGAAAATAGTTGCTCACAAAAGAGTGGTTCAAAAGGGCAATGCCAACTAATATTTTTATTTGATTTTCATTTCAAAACACCTATCAAACACTGCACTGTTTTCACATATTAGAAGCTTTTATTTGTTTTCTATGTTTAAGCTGAATGCACACATATAGTTTGAGTAAAAAATGCACATATATAGTTTTCAATACACCTATCAAACATGTAAACTTTATATAAACACCAGTCATGCTATGAATGCAATGCAGGAACTCCTCCTGTCACTTTTCTACCAGAGGATCTAGGATGCATCATAATTCTACGTTGTTCTTTCAAGATATCTTTTTCAGTTCTCTATTTAACATAATATGCATCTCTTTAGGGTTTGTATATGCACCCCCAATAATGTTTAAACTGAAACATGATGACACGTTTGGTAATAATATACCTGGAAGGAGAAATCTTTATTTTCAAACTTCATTAATCCACTTTCGAAGAAAGGATACGATGAACAACTGATATTATTTTTGGAAAATTTCATTTTTTATTAAATTATTTTTCTCGAAAATTATAATTTCATGCAATTTTTTTTTATTGTAGCTGACAATATATACAATCACAAACAAGGTTAAAAATCGAAATGATAATATATTCTACAGATGACAATAATTATATAATCACAAACACAATGCAGAACTAGAACTTGTCCCCTACTAAAATACTCAACTAGGTCTAATTATCCATATTTAAACATCTTATAAGCAAATTTTTAAATGGACAAAATTCTTACTTTAGACCCAGCGTCTCCTAAGTAAGAATAGAAATTATTGGGTCGGTCATAACTATTATGCATCACAGAAATATAATTATAAAAAACATATCATTCAACCTGCATTATATAGACATAAAAGAGCCTGGTGTTTTTGGCTGCATCACTTTCACATTTATATTGACACCAATTTTTTAGAGCAGCACAATTCCAGGAGTATAATATAATTGAAATAATTATAAATTGTGTGTGTGATTTTTTTCCCATTTGTTTTAATGTAAATTTTATCTGATCCTGTGGTTACGTGAAATTAGCTTCTACATACACACAAAATAATTGTTAAATTGTTTCCTTTTATTTACTTTCCTATTATAAACTACTTTCCTATTATAAACTTTCCTGATTTAACTATTTGGGGTGATATATAAACACCTCTTCTTGTATATCAATTAGATGGGATAAATAAAATAAGTTGCTTTTGCTTTCTCCTCTGTATCTGTTCTTACAAATTATATTTGATAGCAAACCAATTAACATGGTATCAGAGCCAGGTTAGAACAGCATCTTAAATCAAAAAATTAATCAAAACCTTTACAATCCCTCACAGAAGCCATGAATATCTTTTCCCAAACGCTTCTCTCCATCTTCATCTCAACAATCCTCTACTCAATTATTTTCATCAATAAGAAAGGCAAACTACCACCAGGCCCTTTCGCTTTCCCAATCTTCTGTAATCTCTTATGGATCTGACACTCCCTCTCATCCATCGAACCGATTCTCAATAATCTCTTCGAAAACTACGGACCAATCGTAACCTTACCCATTGGCTCTCGTCCCGCCATTTTCATCCAGGATCGATCAATTGCGCACAAAGCCCTCATCAAGAATGGCACTACCTTTTCCGATAGGTCATCCCCTCCTCCTGCTTCCAGATTCTTAAGCAGCAATCAGCATAATATTTCATTCGCTGGTTACGGTCCTTTGTGACGGCTTTTTTGTCGGAAACTCATGTCTGAAATTCTTCATGCATCGCGAGTGAAGATTTATGGAGAAGGTCGCAATTGGGTGCTTGATGTTCTGATTAAGGACCTTACTGAAAAGTCTAAGAATTCAGAAGATGGCCGTATTGTCGTGAAAGATAGCATTCAATTTTCTATGTTTTGTTTGTTGGTACTCATGTGTTTTGGGGAGAAGCTCGACGAAAAAGGGATTAGGCAGATTGAGAAGGCGCAAAGAGATATTCTATTGTACTTAAGAAAGCTTAATGTTTCTGGCTTTTTTCCTCGGACAGCAAAGTTCTTATTTTACAATAGGCGGAAGACTGCTTGATTTGAGAAGGAAACACAAGGATGTAGGATTTCTCATTCGTTTCCCCATAGCCCTTTGAACGGGAATGCAACGTGAATTAGGATTTATTTAGGATATTAGTTTGAATCCTACCAACTTCAAAATTAAGAGAAAGTGGATTTAAATCTCGTGTTCAACTTGTCCCTTTCAGAAAATTCGATTCTCAAAAAATTTGATTCTCAGAAAATTCGTGTTCAACCAGTAACTTGCCCCTCTCGTGGATTTGGTTTCTCAGAAAATTCAGAAAATTTGGTTTCTCAGAAAATTTGATTCTCAGAAAATTTGTTGATTTGGTGTCTCAGAAAATTTAGGTTGTGGATTCTCAGAAAATTCGTTGATTTGGTTTCTCAGAAAATTTAGGCCTTGTGTAACAAGTTGGGCCTGATTAACATCTATGCTCCAACTTGAGGGTGAGTGTTAAATATAGGGTGTAATTGTTTCCTTTTATTTACTTTCCTGTTATAAACTTCTTTCCTATTATAAACTTTCCTGATCTAACTATTTGGTGTGATATAAACACCTCTTCTTGTATATCAATTAGATGGGATAAATAAAATAAGTTGCTTTTGCTTTCTCCTCTGTATCTGTTCTTACAAATTATATTTGATAGCAAACTAATTAACAATAATTAAATAATATTTTAGTTTATAATTTGTATTCTAAAATTTGGATATATATGTTTTATGTATAGTTTTGCTCCGTTCTTTGAAACCGTTGCATCCAATTCATTGAAGCTGTTGCATCTAAGTATAAGACATCAGGTAATGTTAACATTAGCACAATGGTGAGATTGTGTGATTATACTAATAGCCATTAATGTTATGGCACGTGCTTCGCATGTGAGTTATTTTTCTACAAGCTGTATATATTTCAATACATTCAAAAAATAGAGAATAAATATTTAATTATATTTAGCGTTGAAATTATGTGTAGTTCGATTGAATTTTTATTTTTAAGTTCCAAAATCTATTATTTTTAGTTGTTTAAATCCTTTTTTACTATTACTAACTAATAAAGAACGAATAGTAAGAAAATTCATTTGTTAGATCATATTTTAAAGTGATTAAGATTTAATAATATTTGTAGAGTAGCGTATTGAGTAAAAATAATAATTTATTAGATCCTGTTTTTAGGTGATATTAAGAGATTTGTTAATATTTTAGAGGGACATCTTGAATTTGTAAAGTATATTTGTTAGGTATTAATTTCAAGGGATTTGATGATATCTATAGAGAGACATTTTTGGTTGTTTACGCTGAAACAGAAAAGTGCGACACCAAATGTATTACAACTATTATTAAAGATAAAGATAACTAACATATTTTAGCGTTTTAGGATGAAACCAACAATTTATAATTCTCACATTCAAACAACCGAAAAACAAATTAATCACATAATGAAATACGATATACAAACAATTTGATGTGGAATATTTTAAACAAAATAACCACGTTCATATAAAACCTATAACCATATAGATACATAGTTTAAGAGAACAAAGCTAACAAAAAATCCATAATCGTACATAGAGAAGTTTACACAACTAGTGCTAATAAAACGTTATAATATAGATAAAGATTAAAGAGAAATGCCAATTCATTGATACAACTTATATTTTTTTGGAAAAGCTTATGTATCTATAGAGGAATATAATAATCAACAATGAGAATCTTGGTCATAAAATTCTACATGAACTATATAAACCTTTTAATAAACTAAAAATATAAGCAGGTGATAACATTTAATAGGCTCCATATGAAGAAGTGGGTGAAATTATTAAGTTGATATTCATGACACCTTTTGTGTTTCATCAATCTAGTCTAGTCATATTAGAATATTTATTCTTATGAAAATGGTAACAGAACATTGTAGACGTTGACTCAAGGTATTTGCAAATATAGAACTCTAGTTTGTGAAAATCAAAATAAATAAAGTTACAACTTTTTGATAACTATATAGAGCACACGTCTATATGCACTATGAAGTTGATAAAATCATTGATTAAAATTAATAATAAAAGTTCAAAAGTTATGTCTCTAACGATACATCTACCACACATCTTTTCCAATAATTATACAATTGCCCTGATTCCTTCTATGATATCAGGGTTGCTATGTACAGAGATGATCAAGTTTCAAGAGGAACTAGTCTCATAGAAAAAAAAAACTAAAATATTTTTCCTCACTATCAATTCAGGTATGAAGAAGTCAAAAGATAGCAGGTGTAAGGGGTAGGAAAAAGGCTGAAGTGTAATGTATTTAAGATGCAGAAGACTAAGTTAAACCAAAAGATTACAAACCGATGCAAAAATATTTTGAACCTACATATTATAAAGTTGAGAGCAGAGCTTGTAAGTTGCCTTCTTTGCTTGCAGTCCACTTTCTAATCTCAGCATACAATGTTCCATTAATTCTATAGCGGGGGATTAAAAAACTTAGAACAAGACTGTTAAATAGGTTTTGATCCAATGCAATGATCAAAATCAATTTAAGACAAAAAGTGTAACGACCCAATATTTTGGACCATTCAAATCGATAATAAGACCACACACGTCGGACTTGAATAGTCAAAATATCGAATTATTAATTTATATTTGGCAAAACTCAGAATATACAGTAAATAAATAAATCATAGATCACAGACACAGAGTAATATAATGTAGCGGAAGCAAAGAAATAGTAGTTCATGAAGCTACTATATAAATATCATCAGAGTTAAACAAGATACAACAGAAGTCTCAATATGATAATCAAATACAATCAGAATACATCACTGGAATCAACTGGATAACTGAAAGCGAAACAGATAGCTGGATCTTCAAGCAAAGCTCCAACTCCGAAGGCGAGTCTTTAATGCCGTAAACCTCAGTCTGACCCGAGCATAAAGCAAATCACAAAACACTCGAGTCAGGGCATACATACTTATACAATGTAAACCAACTGAAATGAAGTGTAATATAAAGTACAAGTAACTTAAAGGATGCTTGGGACCGCCCAAGCACTAAGGATTCGTTAAACTATTTACTATATAGTAATATTTCGCTATTAACATAGTGTCTATAGTAAAATAAACTTACTTTGAAATAGCGTTAACGAGTTACCCAATGTAACGGCTAGATTTTTCGACGCCCGAAAATCAGCATCAATACGTCCACTGTATCAAATATCGAACAATCGGATGTCGAAAAATTGAACCATTAGGGTAAAAGAAGAAGGAGGTAGAAGAAGAAACAGAAAATAATATCAAAATCTCACAAATGCAGTGGAATAAATATAATATATAACAATAGTTTCAAAACAAAGAAATCTATACTGATTTATACATACATCATCAGAGTACAACATTAGAGTTTAACAACATCTATAACACACAACTGGACAGTTATATTAACTTGTCCTCACCAAACTGACAATACGACTTACAACACAACGGAATAATAATCAAGTACGGGAGTACATCTCGCCATCCAGCTCGTCTCCTGAGCTCCTCAGTAGTCCATCCAACATCTGTACTCTATAATACTCAGTCTGACCGAGTATTATAGTTAAATAACACCCAAGTAAGTTTGGAAAACCAGCGTGAGAGAAAACACACTCAAATGGATTATTAAAGTTTCAAAATCATTTGAAATCAAAGATATCTCGTAAGGCCATGCCACAAATAAACATGCCGGACTTTTACCTTAAAATAACCAAAACATTTCTTATAAAATCCTCTGATATTATAATAGTGTCTATGTACAAATACTTATTCAAATAGTCGAAATTGTTACATTTATTAAATTCCAGCTAATAGGTATACAAACAAAACCGTAAAGACACGTAGGGAAAATGGATTTCCATCAATGGCGGAGCTATTGGGGTACCGTCCATCACAGTACGTGGTCTAGATCACCGTACCGAGGATCCACCCTAAATCCCCTATAACACAAGACCGGAGCTATCCCTTACTGGATAGTTCGAATAAGTTCACCTCGCGGTTGGGATCAGCAACCGCCACACAGCCGAATATATAAAGGGATATCTAGACCGGGGTGACCTTACCTTAATTGATTGCTAGCCACTTAGCCTTGTGTGCACCTCCCCTGTTTTAGCCATTCCCGGTTGATGAGGCTCGAGGTTATGCGTTACCTTTTTAGCACACAATCATGTAGAATGCTCATCGTCCTCCTGGCGATGCTCTGAAAGCATTCGTCCATACAAGTCCGTTAAGTGTTCGAACGGAACCGAAGGCACTATTCCTACTACATCCATTTCGGAATCACCTTCAGGATTAGTAGCAATTGGCCCTTGCGCTTCACTGCTTCATCTTCGACTCCCAGCTCTTGTCTTCTTCATGAAAACGTTCAAAACCGGATCGAAGTAGTTTTCAGGAAATAAATCCTGATCCCGGTCTCTTCAAAACAATAAGCGCATTAGCCAATATTGATAGTCGATTATTTAACTATCAGATAATATTCACAAACAATCATTAAGCTATAATAATTTCTCCCAAATTATTTATTTTTAAATATCTTCGCAAGATATTTTCCTACATTTCAGTCCTTTGAAAAATAGTTTTCAAATCACTTTTCTCTCTCTCTCGTGGAAATAAATTTCCACCCAATTATTTTATTTCCACTGAAAACCGCCAAGACCTAAATACTTAAGATTTTAAAAATAATTTAAATCACTTTATCTAAAATATACCTTAAAACATTTAAATAGAAACTACTTAAACACTTTATTCAAAAATATATGCTTTTAAAAATATTTAAAATAAAACTACTTTATAAAATATAAAAACTATTTTTTAACATAAAAGTAAAGCTAACTAAATTTAAAAATAAGAGTTACGAAATTCTATAAAATTTTAACCAAAATATTTAGAATAAAACTATTTTATAATATATAAATATTAATAATTTTCTTTTAAACATATTACTAATTAACCTTTAAATAATTACTACTAAAATAAATTTTAAAATATTTATTTTAAAATTTAAAACATTTAAAAATAATAAACATTCTAAAACATTTCTTAAAAACTAATTTTTTTTTTAAAAACCTTTAACTTATAAAAGCCTCCTTTAAAATATACTTGGCTTTCGAGGGAAATACACTTTCCATCTCCGTACCTTTAAAAATAAACCACTACTTATTTTTAAAAACAAATTACCCATTCCTTTATAAATTCCTACCTTTAATTTATACTCCCAAATATCCACCGATATCCATTTCACTTTATAAACCCGTTTATAAATTTCATAGTCTCGTCTCTATTTAAACATCCAATTTCAAACACTTAAATCAATTTCAAAATTTACTCTATTTAAAATAAATTTCTTTACTTACCTAATTTCATTTCAAAACTCATTAATTTCATATTAACTTCTTTATTATGATTCAAAATCTTATTTAAGTTGAAATACAAATTTCATACTTTTCCCAAATTTCTTCTTTATCCTTTCCAAATTTAAACCTTAAATTTGAAAATAATTTCTTTATTCCTTTAAATAATACCATTAAGTCTAAAAAATTATTTATTCCTCTTTATTCAAAATATACTTCCTATATTTAAGATTTATTTATTTAAAATTTAAAAATAAACTTTTATCCTTCCAAATCATTTAATTATTCAAATTCCTTACAATTATTTTATTTAAAATTTATATGTGTGTGTGTGTGTATGACCAAGCCAGAGTATTCAACAAATTCCAATTCCTAATATGTTTAATATAATTCATCACAGATCATCACATAATCATATCGCTGAATATATGAAATAAATTTAAGCGTTTTGAGGAATCCAGTTGGATCCCTTCAACCTGTTTTTTCCTTCATCCACAGATGTTATCACAGTATAATAATACCAATTCCACTTCAAGGTGGAATATCGTGGTGTATGGGATCATAATATCTCATCCGCTACTATGCAACACATAGGGTCTCGTCCACTATATAATGCAGAAAATAAATCATTCCAATATATATATATATATATATATATATATATATATATATGTACTACTATATATAATATACCACATCCAATCAAATCAATCATTCAACCAAAATTTAAATTTAACTATTTAAATTTAAATAAAACCCAGATGAGTGAGATTAACTCACCTTTGGTTTTAAATTGGCAATCCGATGCGCACCGGCTTGATTCTCCATGATTTTTGACCTTGTATAAACATTGGATGGTTTATTAATATTCAAACAAATCGAACAAAAATCTCATTTAATAAATTTAAATTAACCAATGATTTTATTTTAAACTAATAATTTGTTTTAAACTAATATATCCCTTTTAAATAATCCTTAGTAACTAAAATAATTTAGTAAGTTAATAAAACAAGTTAATTACTAAATACTTTGTTTCAAAATAGGCTGAAAGATTTAAATCCGAACTACATATAAAATAATCTATATAAGTCTAGAAATCTAATTTTCTAAATAAACCTTTATATTTTATTATTATAATTTTCTTCAAAGTCCTACATATATAATATCTTCTGTCTCAACCTTATATTTATATACATTACCAAATTAAAATCTGACCTTACTTATATATATTTTTTAATGATATGACCACAGTAATTTCTTTATTGTATATACATATTCAAATTTATTTTCAAATTTAAATTGAATTATATAAATCATAAGTACCCTACTGTAAGATATCCCTTATCTGCATTTTATCCTTGTTTATAAGTATATATATTATAGATTAAAAAGGAATAATACCTGTTGCCCAAACACACGTCGCGGCATCTTCCCTCAAGTGTTCGAGTCGAAGTCGCCACCGCCAAGTCGCCCCACGTTGCACGACCCCCTCCTCGACTTGCGATGCCGCCCCCCAGACGCAAAACCCTAAGCCTGATGCAAAACCCTATCTCTTCCTTCATGACATCGATCAGAACTCTCCCCTCCCCGAACCTTCGCGAGCCAGATAAACGCGCCTCTTCCATCTTCCACTTGCTTGCGTGCGAGACAAGCACCAGACCCAAATCGCGAGTCTTCCCTAAGCCTAGTCCGGTCCTCAAAATCCTCGGCTCAACGAGTTCGTCGAACTCTAATTCAATTCACCTCCCTTGATTCGACTAGAGGAGGCCATTATTTGATTTTGGAGTTTCGGTCTTGATTGGGTTATGAAGGAGAATCGACTGAAGAAGAAAAATAAAAAAGGGATTGGCCATTATCTTTGATGAATTTTTCTTCTAGTTTTTTTATTTGATTTTCTAAATCGAGATATTCATTCATCTTTTCCTTTTTTAGGACGCGTGTTGACCCTGTTCAACACGTGTTTTAAAATTCCATTATGTTTCCACAAAGATTTGCAACTGTATATTAATTATATTATTTATATTCAAAATTAAATTCAAATTTAAATCATCTAAAAAATTACAACTCAAAATTCCAAATTCCTATCAAGGCATGCCGCTAGACGTTTATAATGTTAAACCCCTATTTTGAATACAACGGAAAAGGTTTCGAGTCCTAATTCGATCATATGGAGAAGATAGCTTTTTGAACCCAGTTATTATATTAAAATTTTGATATAGATTTCAACGCGTATACCTACTGTATGGCCAAACGATCACTCCAAACACTACGAAAATTGAAATCCAATAATAATACACTATTACGGATCCGATGGAACTAGTTTCGTCGAAATCCGAGATTGTGTCTCGAAAGGCTATTTTTAAATTCAATTTAAACTATATAATTTCAAAACTTAACAAAGCACTTCTAAATCCAATTTTAAAAGTATTATTACCTTCAGCATTATCAATATGAATATTCTAGGGCTTTACAATATTTTTAACAAGCTTAGAACTTCCAGACTCAACAATTTTACCCAATTTCAAATTATCAAATTTAATAATTTAATTGCCAAATAAACAATGATATTTGAAATTCAAATTAAACTAACTTTCAAATATTTAAAATCAATTAAATATTTCAATTTCAAAGATCCAGAAATTCCGGGTCGTCACATTCTTCCCCCCTCAAAAGAATTTTGTCCCCGAAATTACTAGTTAAGAGGAATGGCCCATAACCCGTTAATTATTAATCCCATACCAAACAGTTTTTAATAGCTTCCCAAATTTTTTTATTTAAGACACACTATAATTCTTACTAGCTTTCCAAAACTCTTCCATAACTTCCAAACAACTTTTACTTATTCAACCATTCAAATTTAAATTTAAACCAAATTCAAATTATCAAAAAATTCTCAAAAATTTTCTATCTCTCTAAATTTTTGAATAATTTCGCCAATGTCTCCTTTGCACGACTAGCTCGGTACAACTACAAAATGCCTCTACGGGCCCCCGGATTCAAAAAGCAAACAAAAAGCCAAGTGGCTAGACCAGAAAATCATCAAATTTCATACAGAAATTTAAATACATACCTTTTGTTGCAATTTCATTTATCTTCTGAAATCAAAAATCCCAATTTTCTTTTGCTTTTTAAACACTTGTATAACCTACTTAGCCATAACATCCAATCACAGAATCCCAATATCATTTTAAACATTTTTTTCAAAAGTTTCATATCTATTTCATTCACATCCGTACGATGCACATATATCATTCGTACGCAATACCCAATTCGGTCGCTCACTCGATCACATAATTTCACTTCCGAACTAGTATCGTCCACCCGACTTCGTAGTATGGACTCAGATCTGGTTTCTTGATCAGAAACCGTCATTCTCTTTGCATAGCCGCAAACTATGATAAAGAATTTCCAAAATTAACCAAAAATCCATATCAAGAGTTCACCGTCGAAAATCGAGTGAAAAATTCCAACTCGGATCGGTACAACTATGTAACAACCCGCATATTTATCGAGTTTATATTTAAATATTTTATTTAAATATTAAATCGTTAATCGGATTTTGGTCTGAAAAGATACTTTTTGCAAACGGTCAAATTAGGACTCGAGACCACTTCCATTGAGTTCGAAATGCCGTTTACAACTTTTTTAAGTATAAACATCGATAGGTTTGAAGTTAGTGAAATTTTACTAACTTTTCCCGCTTTGGACTTTGGGTTAGTTTAGCCTATTAAGACCAAGTTCCAACCCCCTTCTCCTCACTCTTCATAAATTTCCTAACTAACTCAAGCTTTGGCATTAATGGTGAAGAGAATGGGAAATTAAAACTCCAAGCACAAATTCAATTGCAAATCCAACATTCAACTCCAAATTCAAGTAGAGGATATTGGATTCAAGCTTTGGATTGCTTCTCCTTGCTTTCAAGATTCATCTTCATAAATTTTAGTGCAAAGGTGAGATTTTTATCCCACAAATCTAGTCTATATCTATATTGGACTGTTGGGAATGATTCCCTATCACTTTAGTATGAACATTTGCATTTGGATTGGATTGGATTGGCGAAAAACTCCAAATTTTAGTGATTTTGGTGAAAAACTGCTACAAGGTCGTTCTGGCCATTTTTAGCTCGTTCGGAGTTAGGTCGCTCGTCCATAGGTCGTAGGTCTCTTACGAGTTAACCCTATGTCGTTCTGTCCATTTTTAGCTCGTTCGGAGTTAGGTCGCTCGTCCATAGGTCGTAGGTCGCTTCCGAGTTAACGTTAGGTCGTTCTGGAAGAATTGGCACTTCGGAATTAGGTCGCTCACGAGTTAACTCGTTAGGTCGCTCGCGAGTTAGTACCATAGGTCGTATGGACCTTAGGTCGTAGGTCGTATGGACCTAGGTCGTAGATCGTTAACTCGTTAACACGTACGGCTCTTTACCATTTTAGGTCGTGTGACCTTGTACTTGACTTAGGTCGTTAGGTCGTAAGACCCCTAGGTCGCAACCTTTAGGTCGCTCAACCCTACTATCATTACTAGGTCGTTTGGCCATAGCTCGTTAGGTCGTATGACCTTATAACCCTATAGGTCGTTGGACCTTTAACTCGTAGGTCGTTGGACCTTATCCCGATAGTTCGCTTGACCCCTTAGACCCTTAGGTCGTTAGACCTCATTTTGTCTTCACAAGGTCGTACCGTTTTGGACGGGGCGCTGCCCCCTGGACCCCCGCGACCTGACCGGGCAGGTCGAACCCCGTAGCGGTGGCGTTGCCCCCGCACCCCCACCTTGGGGGGTTACCACCCACCCCGGACCCCCTCCGTAGGGGATCTTAGTTGAAAGGTGCATTTTGAGCTGATTTCCTTGGATTTCATTCACGTCTTTGAACGTCAAGTTTTTGTGATTTGTCACTTTAATAAAATAAAGGTTTCAATACTAGTAATAAATATCAAAACTCTTTCATCAAAACAATTTTAACTCTATTATCAATACCAAAGCTCTTTTCTTAACCCGTTTTCCAATCTACTAGTATATACAAATCTTTACCTCACTCGTATGAGAAATTGAATTAAACGGCTTGGTAAAACAAGTGGTATGAAACGCTTGCGTTTGCTTCGTCTGTTAACTCTTGGACTTGTTCGATTGAACCTTTTTGTGAAAATTTTCTAGTGAAGGTCTACAGTTTGTTAGTAAATATTTGAGTTAAGCAAGTGGTTATGGGACATGAAGCTAAACTTTTATATTTACCAACTTAGTGTAATTGACACTTCTTTATGATCATGATGATCATTTTTGTGTTTTAGACTAGCAACTGTGCGATGTCTCTTTGTCTGCGAGGGAGACTAGACCCCGCTCTTGTGATGTTTCGCCATCGCATTTGTGTGATGTTTCGCCATCACATATGTGGGGTAGCGCCCCACGGCCTTCGGCCCATTCGTGTGTCAAAATTAATGGCTTGCAACCATGAGATAGCTTCTCGCTTTGTGTTACACGTGTAGGTGAGTTTTCATGCTCCTATATTGTCATTTCTGGATTTCTTGTGTAGTCTTCTGGAATTTGTGCTTCACCTATTTTCATGACTTTCATTGTTATGATTTTTCAACTTTTATGTTTAGGTGAATTTGGATCTTTTAGAAGATTCTTTTGATATTGTTTGATCTCTTGATGATCTTCATTTACGTGCTTATCATAGTACGTCTTTATGGTTACTATATGTTCTTGTCATATCTATTGTTTATATCATGTTATCTGATATTTATAGCTAGACTGATCCGTTTATTATTTTCTTATAAATAATACTCGGGTCAGACCGAGATGTTACAGGTGCTTCTGCTTGACTTCTCCCCCAGGGATTTACTACTCTGACTTTTGGCTGACCTTTTAGATTAGCAATTTTTGTCGTTTACACTTGAGATATAGACTCATAGATGTATTCTTTTGTATAGCACGTGTTGCTATTCTTTTGTATTATTGTGGATCTTTTTGACCACTACTCTGATGTACACATTCATGTGTTAGTTATATATTCATATCTTCTTCCGCCTTTGTGATATGGATGTCTGTGACTGATTTGTGTTATGCTTATTTCTATGTTTGTTTCCGAAGATTATTTATAGCCACCGTGTGATAAGCAATTACATGGATGGTCGCTCCTCAACAGCCTTATTCTCCGTGCTAGTTGACAGCACTACACCGTAGTGTTCTTGTCTAGCGTGGGTATAGAGGTGGGGCGTCACAAACTACCTCGAAATTTTGTGCTCGAATCTGGATCAAATCACTATGCGAATAAAGTAATATACGTACATCTTACTTATTTATATCCATTGATTATTAACTATATCAATTTCCTTTTATTCACAATATTCTGATTTCTATTCACTTATCCACAATTATCCCATTTCACAACTTTACTTAATCTCTATTCCAAAATTACTTAGTATATTTCGAATACCAAACTAACTTAAGAATTTCACCATTCATTTCTTAAGTTTAATATAAGCATTTTGTATACTCTTATATTATTACTCTACCACTTTAGCCTTTATATCCACCTATTTTTAAACTGGATCTCCAATTCCATATGAATTCAATTTACCTTCTTCTCAAACCATAATCAATTAATCATTTCTTTAATTAGTCTCACTACTAATTTATTTAAATCCCAATCGATTTATTTCCAAACTTTAAATTATATTTAGTCTACTATGAATTAATCTTTGGTTTTTATCTATATTTAATCAATTTGGGTTCTAATTCCAAATAGATTCAATTTGCTTTAATTTACGAATTAATTTCAAATATTCTTTCCCAATTTCATCCAGATTTTTATTTTCAATTCTACTTGAATTTTATTCATCTTCAAACTCTGAATATTGAATTTTATCAACAATCTTCCATTCACATTTGGTTCGTATCATTATTTAAATTAGTTCCACTTACTAATTTATTTTAAATCTCAAACAATTTCTTATTTCCAAACTTTTATAATTTTGATTTACTTTGAATTAATTCTATAACTTCACTTTATTTTACACATTTTAAATTAAGAATTATCCAACATACAATTCCAATACATTTGCTTACTCACTTGAGTCAATTAGTTTACTCACAAATTTTATTTCAGTCCTTTATTTTATTTAGTCAAACCTTGACTATCTTCCATTAACAACTTAAATTAATTCCCAATATTTAGTTTAAATCCTATTTACTAACAAATGCAAATTCATTTGTCTGTCCACAATTTTATTTCCAACTTAACCTTTATTTAAGTAACCCTTCCACTTAGTCCACCTAGACTTTTCTTTACATTCATCTTTACTTATCTAGATTTAATTACACTCTGATTATATTCAAATTTTAAACTTCTATAAGTTTTTCCAAATTTGATTACATTTATTAACTAATCTTTGTAATTTATTTCATCTAATTGGTTTTCTTTACAACTTAATTCATTTTCGCTCAAATTTAACTTACTAATTTTATTTATCATTTCATTCTCAAATTTAATTTCAAATCTTAATAAAAAGATTATTTATAAACTTTTACTCCTTTAGTTCCTTGGAATAAAAATTCTACCATTTCCATTTAAAATTTTAAACTTCCTAAAGTTTCCAACTTATATAAATTTCATAAACATTTTTAGTCAAGCTCCCAGAGTTCAAACCACTACTTAAACACTCAAAACATTTTATTCCAATTGCAGAGTCTTCAATAATCATTTAAGTATTTCAAAATCATTTTGAAATCAATTACATCCAAAATCCTTTGGTATCAAATTATCCTTTGAATTTTAAAACCGAACTTAGTTTTGCAAACACTCCATTTTAAATCATTCGGGTAGCAATTCCTCTCTTGGAAACTCGAAAATGAACATCGATGATGCTGCAGTCATCACCGAAGTTATTTTCCAGCGACTGAAGTGAGTTTAGTGCTTTTATTCTTTCCAAAAACCCTTTCCAAATATTTTAATTCCCAACCTCACCAGATTTCAAATCCAGTTCAAAAATATTTTCAAAATAATATCACTATTATTTCCCCAAAACTTTTGAAAACCTTTTTCAAACCCAAAGGAATTTAAACTTTTTCCAAAATTTCAAATTCCAAATTCTTTCAATTCATATTGAAATATTACTTTGAAATTTTATTTGAAATTATAAATTGCATTTAAAATTATCACTTACAAATATTATTCTGTTTTATAAATAATTTCTCAAACTTTGGTTGTAATATTATTTCCTTATTTCATTTTCCATATATTAATGATAATATTTTAATATTATCATTTCCTAACAACCAAGCAATCATATATGACTATAATAATTTACAGAAAATTATTTCCTTTGTATACAAAAATAATTTGGGTAAAATTATTTCATTTACCTTATTTTAAAACCATACTGTGTTGGTTTATCTTATTCAAGAGTTTAGAAACTCCTATCGATGACATGGCGTCCCACATATCGACCAGAATCCATAAACACTCAATCGATAAATCAACATAATGTAAAAACAATTTTTATATTCATTAACAAATACGTGCTCATACTGTTAGTACACTCAAACTCATTCTAGAGTACTACAGACTCTAGTAAATGAGTAATCCCCACCAGAGCGAAGGTTCTCGCTTAACCTTCAGCTCTGATACCAAACTTTAATGACCCGATTTTTCGACGTCCGAAAATCGACATCAATACGTCCACTATATCAAATGTCGAACAATCGGATGCCGAAAAACCAAACCATTAGGGTTAAAGAAGAAGGAGGTAGAAGAAGAGACAGAAAATAATATCAGAATCTCACGAACTCAGCGGAATAAATATAATATATAACAATAGTTTCAAACACAAAGAAATCTGTATTGATTATACATACATCATCAGAGTACAACATCAGAGTTCAACAATATCTATAACACACAACTGGACAGTTATATTAACTTGTCCTCACCAAACTGACAATACAACTTACAACACAGCGGAATAATAATCAAGTATGGGAGTAATCTCGCCATCCAGCTCATCTCCTGAGCTCCTCAGCAGTCCGTCCAAGATCTGTACTCTATAATACTCGGTCGGCCCCAAGCATTATAGTTAAATAACACACGAGTCAGTCTGGAAAACCATCGTGAGAAAACACAGTCAAATGGATTAGTAAAGTTTCAAAATGATTTGAAATCAAATGTATCTCGTAAGACCACGCCACAAATAAACATGCCGGGTTTTCACCTTACGATAACCAAAACATTTCTTATAAAATCATCTGATATTATAATAGTGGTCTACATACAAATACTTATTCAAATAGCCGAAATTGTTACATTTATTAAATTCCGACTAATAGGTATACAAACAAAACTGTAAAGGCATGTAGGGAAAATGGATTTCCATTAAAGGCAGGGCTACTGGGGTACCGCACGTCACAGTACGTGGTCTAGATCACCGTACGGAGGATCCACCCTAAATTCCCTGCAACACAAGACTGGAGCTATCCCTTACTGGATAGTCCGAATAAGTTCACCCCGCGGTTGGGATCAGCAACCGCCACACAGCCGAATATATAAAGGGACATCTAGACAGGGGTGATCTTATCCTAATTGGTTGCTAGCTACTTAGCCTTGTGTGCACCTCCCCTATTTTAGCCATTCCCGGTTGACGAGGCTCTATGAGTTACCATTTTAGCACACAATCACTTAGAATTCTTATCGTCCTCCTGACGATGCTCTAAAAGCATTCGTCCATACAAGTCTGTTCCGGGTTCGAACGGAACCGAAGGTATTATTCCTACTACATCCATTTTGGAATCACCCTCAGGATTAGTAGCGATTAGCGCTTGCACTTCACTGCTCCATCTTCGACTCCCAGCTCTTATCTTCCTCACGAAAAAGTTCAAACCGGATCGAAGTGGTTTTCGGGAAATAAATTCCAAACCCGGTCTCTTCGAAACGATTAGCGCATTGGCCAATTTTGATAGTTGGTTATTTAACTATCAAATAACATTCACAAACAATCATCAAGCCATAATAATTTCTCCCAAATTATTTATTTTTAAATATCTTTGCCAGATATTTTCCTACATTTCAGTCCTTTGAAAAATAGTTTTCAAATCACTTTTCTCTCTCTCGTGGAAATAAATTTCCACCCAATTATTTTATTTCCACTGGAAACCGCCAAGTCCTAAATTCTTAAGATTTTAAAAATAATTTAAATCGCTTTATTCTAAAACATACCTTGAAACATTTAAATAGAAATTACTTAAACACTTTTTTCAAAAATATATACTTTTAAAAATATTTAAAATAAAACTACTTTGTAAAATATAAAAACTAATTTTTAACATAAAAGTTAAGCCAACTAAATTTAAAAATAAGAGTTACAAAATTCTACAAAATTTTAACTAAAATATTTAGAATAAAACTATTTTATAAAATATAAATATTAATAATTTTCTTTTAAACATATTACCAATTAATAATAATTACTACTAAAATAAATTTGAAAATATTTATTTTAAAATTTAAAACATTTAAAAATAATAAACATTCTAATACATTTATTTAAAACTATTTTTTTTAAAAACCCTTTAACTTATAAAAGTCTCCTTTAAAATATACTTGGCTTTCCAGGGAAATACACTTTCCATCTCCATACCTTTAAAAATAAACCACTATTAATGTTTAAAAACAAATTACCCATTCCTTTATAAATTCCTACCGTGAATTTATACTCTCAAATATCCACCGATATCCATTTCACTTTATAAACCTAGTTTATAAATTTCATAGTCTCATCTCCCTTTAAACATCCAATTTCAAACACTTAAATCAATTTCCAAGTTGATTTCTAAAATTTACTCTATTTAAAATAAATTTCTTTACTTACCCATCATTTCAAAACTCATTAATTTCAGATTAACTTCTTTATTATGATTCAAAATCTTATTTAAGCTGAAATACAAATTTCATACTTTTCCCAAATTTTTTCTTTATCCTTTCTAAATTTTAAACCTTAAATTTGAAAATAATTTCTTTATTCCTTTAAATAATATCATTAAGTATAAAAATTTATTTATTCCTCTTTATTCAAAATATACTTCCCATACTCGGGATTTATTTATTTAAAATTTAAAAATCAACTTTATCCTTCCAAATCATTTAATTATCCAAATTCCTTATAATTATTTTATTTAAAATTTCCTTTTTATTTACTTTAAAAATCCAAACTTCATATATATATATATATATATATATATATATCAATTCTCAAAATTCCAATATATATGTATATATATGTATATATTTTTAACCAAGCTAGTATTCAATAAATTCCAATTCCCAATATGATCAATATAATTCATCATAGATCATCACAAAATCATATCGCTGAATATATAAAATAAATTTAAACATTTTGAGGAATCCAGTTGGATCCCTCCAACCTGTTTTTCCCTGCATCCACAGATGTTAGCACAATATAATAATACCAATTCCACTTCGAGGTGGAATATCGCGGTATATGGGATCATAATATCTCATCCGCTATTATGCGACACATAGTCTCATCCGCTCTATAATGTAGGAAATCAATCACTCCAATATATATATACTACTATATATAATATACCACATCCAATCAAATCAATCATTCAGCCAAAATTTAAATTTAACTATTTAAATTTAAATAAAACCCAGATGAGTGAGATTAACTCACCTTTGATTTTAAGTTCGCAATTTGATCCACACCAACTTGATTCTCCACGATTTTTGACTTTGTATAAACATTGCATGGTTTATTAATATTCGAACAAATCGAACTATTAATCTCATTTAATAAATTTAAATTAACTAATGATGTTATTTTAAACTAATAATTTGTTTTAAACTAATCTTTCCCCTTTAAATAATCCTTAGTAACTAAAATAATTTAGTAAATTAATAAAACAAACAAGTTAATTACTAAATACTTTGCTTCAAAACAGGCTGAAAGATTTAAAATGTGTGTATATCCTACTTTCATATTCGAATTACATATAAAATAATCTATACAAGTCTAGAAATCTAATTTTCTAAATAAACGTTTATTTTTTATTATTATATTTTTCTTCAAAGTCCTATATATATAATATCTTCTGTCTCAACCTTATATTTATATACATTACCAAATTAATTTTTTACCTTACTTATATATATATTTTTAATGATATGACCACGGTAATTTCTTTATTGTATATACACATTCAAATTTATTTTCAAATTTAAATTGAATTATATGAATAGTAAATACCCTACTGTAAAATATCCCTTATCTGCATTTTATCTCTGTTTATATATATATATATATATTATAGATTAAAACAGAATAATACCTTTTGCCTAAACACACGTCGCGACATCTTCCCTCAAGCGTTCGAATCGAAGTCGCCACCGCCAAGTCGCCCCACGTTGCATGACCCCCTCCTCGACTTGCGATGCCGCCCCACAAACACGAAACCTTAAGCCTGATGCGAAACCCTAGCTCTTCCCTCATGACATCGATCAAAACTCTCCCCACCTTGAACCTTAGCGAGCCAGATAAACGCGCCTCTGCCATCTTCCACTTGCTCACATGCGAAACAAGCACCAGACCCAAATCGCGAGTCTTCCCTAAGCGCAGTCCGGTTATCAAAATCCTCGGCTCAACGAGTTCGTCGAACTCTAATTTAATTCACCTCCCTTGATTTGACCAGAGGAGGCCATTATTTGATTTTGGAGTATCAGTCTTGATTGGGTTATGAAGGAGAATCGACTGAAGAAGAAAAATAAAAAAAGGGCTTAGCCATTATCTCTTATGAATTTTTCTTCCAGTTTTTTTATTTGATTTGTTGAATCGAGATATTCATTCATCTTTTCCTTTTTTAAGACGTGTGTTGACCCTGTTCAACACGTGTTTTAAAATTCCATTACGTGTCCACAAAGATTTGCATTAGTATATATATTCAAAATTAAATTCAAATTTAACGTCTAAAAAATTACAACTCAAAATTCCAAACTCCTATCAAGGCGTGCCGCTAGGCATTTATAACGTTAAACCCCTATTTCGAACACAACGGAAAAGGTTTCGAGTCCTAATTCGATCGTATGGAGAAGATAGCTTTTTGAACCCAGTTATTATATTAAAATTTCGATATAGATTTCAGCGCTTATATCTACCGTACGACCAAATGATCACTCCAAACACTATGAAAATTGAAATCCGATAATCATACACCATTACGGATCCTATAGAACTGGTTTCGAAGAAATCCAAGACTGTGCCTCGGAAGGCTATTTTTAAATTCAATTTAAACTATTAATTTCAAAACTTAATAAAATATTTATAGATCCAATTTTAAAAGTTCTATTACCTTCAGTATTATCAATCTGAATTTTCTAAGGCTTTACAATATTTTTAATAAGCCTGGAACTTCCAGATTCAAAAATTTTACCCAATTTCACCCAATTTCAAATTATCAAATTTAATAATTTAATTGCCAAATAAACAATGATATTTGAAATTCAAGTTAAACTAACTTTCAAATATTTAAAATCAATTAAATATTTCAATTTCAAATATCTAGAAATTCTGGGTCGTCACACCCAATATCCCCCTTAACGCATATATAGCGCCAATAGTCTATACAGTACCGTAATACCTCATGATCGGGAGGCTACCAGAGGATACTCCGTAGGTACGACACAAATCAAACTCGTACAAGGCGCACTAGGTAGGTGACACGGCACAACAAGGCAATGCTAGGGTAGATATACCATTTACGCATCTGAGCTGGTGGAATGCATAGCCGCAGCTATCGCCCACCTCGAGCCACACCCCTAAATCAAAATCAAAAGGGCCACCGAATCAATCTCAAAGTCAGAATATAATATCGAAGGAGTGTGTCCGGTCAGAGGAACTACCTCATTGGCCCAAGAATCGCTCTTATTTTAGCCACCTTATGCCAACTCACAGGAGTCGGGTCCACCAATATACCTTAACAGAACGTCACCACCATCCTACTTCATTCTTCAATCTCCACCACATACACGGTTGTTAAAGTGGTTTTCGATATCGACAGAGAGTATGCCCATATCCTATCCCGGGCTCTTTAATAACCAAAAGTTATTATAACCCTTGGATATTTATTCCAAAATAGTTTGTACTTTAAAACCATATATCATATCCATTTCAAAAACAAATCAATAATGTACCATTTCAATAAGACCCAAATCAGCAATATATCATTTCCATTTCAAAACCCAAATTTCAAATCACTGAATATTTCCTTCAATTTATTTAGACTTGAAATATTCCCTTTAAAATCACCTTAAACCAAAACCAGGTTATAAATTCATATTCTTAAATCATCAATTCCCAGAAGTTTCAAATCACTATATTTTAAGACAATTCTTAAATAAATTCAATTTCAAATAAATTCATTTCCAAGACCATAGTACTTCCAAAGCTATAACCCTTCTGAGGCCAAACACTTTGACACCATACTACTTTGAAATCATAACACTTGGAAATGTTATCATTTGCAAATCATAGTATTAAGAAAATCATAACACTTTGAAACATATTTATTTAAACCATTTAAATTCAATATTAATATCTTTCAAACAATTATTTAAATTCAATGTCTGATGACATTCATTTCAAAGTTGTAGCATTTCCAAGTTCATTCATTTAATTATAAAATTTCCAATACATTGTAAATTTCAGCTACAACAACATTTATAAAGTGTTACAGTAGATATATTAGTATTTCAAAACATTGTCAAATTCAGAAACAAGAGCATTTAAAAGTGCTACAGTAGGTATTTACTTATTATTTCAAAACAGTTTACTTTTGGCAACAATAGCACTTACAAAGTGCTGCAGCAGCTTTATTATTCTTTCAGAATATAGTTAAGTCTCAGAATTGATAGCACTTAGCAAATGCTATCTTAAACCACAGCATTCCTGAAGTGTTACCAATATTAATTCCAGATTTACAATAACATTTCAGCCACATTAAAATTTCAATTTTTTTGCCATTAACTTATAAAAATCATATTTCACGCTTCAGAAAATATTCATTTGGATATCATTTAACTTATGATTTAATAAAATAAAATTTTATCAACAAATATCCAAATTAAACTATAATTCATTTATTAAGTCAAAAGCACATTATTACTTAACTTTTATTTTTAACCAATGACTTAATACTTTATTTTAAAATACCCGTTTCATAAATAAAAGATTCCTATCACTAAATTAACTTAAACTTTCATTTGAAAATTAAATTTCCAATTATCAAGTTAAGTCATCTTTAAGTTACATTTTTCCATTTAAATCATAATCATTTATTTTTACAAAACATGACCATAAAAAAGTATTTCATCATAGTTAATATAACAATCCAATTCTCTTTATAAATCTATTCATTTAGACAACAATTAACTATTATTTCAAGTTAAATAAATTTTATACGAGATGCCGAACTAAAACTGTATTTCATTTTATCAATTCAAAATACATTATTTATTATACAAAACATGTCCATTTCAGAAAATAACCTTTATTAAAATTACTAGGTTAGATTTTAGATTCCAAATTAAATCATACTTAAATTTTAAAATATTGATCATAAATAAAATCTTTAAATTCAACTTAAAACCAATTATAGATTTATAAAATTCCAGCTTATAGAAAACCAAATCTCTTTATATTTTAAATCATTAAATCAAAATCTTTAAGCTAAAATATCATATATTAAAAATATTCAAAATACTTAATAACCTTTAGGAAAACATTACAAAAGAAAAAATATTAACCATGGGCATGTATAATATTTTCTAGCCTAGGTCAGTGATACGGATATGTATCATTTCAATCCGTAATTTAAAAAGAAAAATCTGGGTTCTATCATTTCAAACCCGCAATCCCAAGTCAAATAAATACAATACAAATCACTCGAGCCTATCATTTCAGCCCATAATGATTTTTCCTTATTCTAAAGTCCGTTCGGGCATGTATCATTTTAACCCATAGTGATAGGGAACTTGCAGTGTGATAAACATGAAATAAAATAACAATATAGCATATAATATCATATCAGATGATGTAACAGGTATATAAACAGCATTTAACATCATATGAATATATCACAGGCATGTATGAACATAGCATATTAATTTCTACAATTCACTTGTCATCATTTCACAATTATAAAAGTACGTATGTCGAGAGTGAAAAACTCACCTTTTTAAAGCTAGAAATCAAACTCAAGATACAAATCCATACTCCGAAAAGTACAACAAGGCACAATTAGACTTTTGAGTGGATAAAGAGTCGATATGCAAACTTCGTACACAAACAAACATATAACATATATAAGTATATAATTAAATAATAAGAATATAAATCAAAACAATGGGAAAGATATGAATCAAGTGGCATAACCTTTGTTATAATCACTCAAATGGGCTCAACCATGGTCTAATAGGCTCAGCCACATCATTATTAGGCTAGACCACATCATGTATGCTCGGCCAAGATGATTTCTAAGACATGTAGGCTCGGCTAAAGGAGCAAGAATGCACGGCTATGGCTTGGAAATTGAAGAGGTGGAAGTTTCAACACTAGGAAGGCAAAAGAGGCAAGGTGTTTGGGTCCACATAGGTTCGGCCATAGGCTTCATGGCTCGGCCATGTTTAGATCTTGGTTAAGGCACACGGGTAGATTGTGTTCATGGCATGTGGATGTGGGGTTATGTGTGTTGGTGGCCCAGGCTTATATAAGGGGAAGTGGTGAACAAGAAGGCTTGGCTATGGTTGAAACAAGGAGATGGTGATCTATTTCCTCTTGGTGGTCGCGGCCTATGGGTGGAGGAGGTGATGATGGTCGGCATGGTCGTGTGGTGGAGATAGTGAGGTCGGCTAGGAGGTGGAGGCCGAGCTAACATGATGACAAAACAAAGAAAACAAAAATGAAAAAGTGGAGAAAGAAGAAGGAAGCCATGTAAATAACTTGTAATATTTTTCTTTGGGAATGAAATGAGAAAGAGACGGCTTTGAGAAGTTTTAGAACGTGAATTAACAATTGTTTCTCATGGCTAGGAAGTTTGGAGTGTACGGCAAGGAAAGGTTTTGAACGACTAAGAGAGGAGTGAATGCTAGGAAACAGAAAAGGCATAAGTTAAGGAGAAAGAAACTTGTATATATTTTATTCTTAAATGCAAATGAAAATGAGGATATTGAAATGAGAATGAAATATTCTTAAACGTGATTGAGATATGAATACACGGCCAAGAAAGACAAGAGTGAACGACTATGGAGTGTAAATGCTAGGTAGACAGAAGGCAAGAATTTAAAACAATATTACCTATGTCTCCTTGATTTTCCAAGCCATTTATAAAAAGATATACATCATTAAAGTCCAGTAAATAATTAAAAAGTCTAACAGACATAAAATAAAAAATAAAATAGAGAAATGAACTTAGGAAAAATAGCAAATAAAATACAGAAAATAATTGCGTGTAAAACGCTGTAATTTATCCAATTTAAAAAGTATAAAGCAGAATTTGACGAAACGAAACACAGAACGAATATTAGAATTATATTCTGCTTCAAAGAAAAAGATTTAAAAATAAAAATTCAAATTTAAAATTTTCAACTGTGGTCAAACTTTGACTTTCAGTTGACCAAAATATAAGACTTTCAGAAAATGTTAAATTTTTGTATTTGGAAAATAAATTACAAATAAATTTCAAACTTGCATTGGAAAATTCTAAAAATTCAATTTAAAAATCAAAGTTTTCAAATAAAATTAGATTTAATACTTACAAAATTTTGGGTTGTTACACTCTCCCACACTCAAAACTTTTCGTCTCCGAAAAGGAACGAGACAGGAAAAACAAGGAAAACAGGATAGAATGAGATAGGGTTAAGATACAATGAAAAGAAGATTGAAATTATACCTGATAACTATCGTTATAGGTGAATCCATCCAGATGGATATGATCTTCCCAAGATCCTCCATAATCAAGAATACAAGCACGAAGAAGATCCTCTATAATCTGGTTCACTCTTTTTGTTCGACCATCGGTCTGTGGATGGTAAGCAGTGCTCAAATTCAAATAAGTACTAAAGATTCTTTGAAAAGTTTCCAAAACTGACAGGTGAAGATAAGTTCTTCTGGGCGGAAGAACTACAGGACAAACTTCAGGTATAAGGTCAATTCGGAATTCAATTTCTTGCTTGGGATGTGGGAGAATAGGAACATCCCGGAAGAAAAGAGATTGGAAAATAAGATAATAAATTTAAAACCTTGAAAATTTCAACTTAAATTAATTATTAATTTCATCTGTCTAAGTTAAATAAATTTTAACTATTACTAATTTCATTATCTTATCATCCAATCATCAATTTATAAAATCAAGAATTTGGAAAAATCATTTATTATACTTATAATTTATATTGTATTTTATTCAATTAACTTTTCATTCTATTTACCTCTATTAATATTTTTATAACTAAAATTTAAGTGTATAACATTTATTATAACCACCCAAATTTTATTTATAAAAATCCTTTTATATTGTATATTATCCAATTACATATTCAACTTCTGAATAATTTAGGTAAGTTATATTGGAATGTAATAAAATATTATACAAATAAATTTTTCTTAATTCAATTATTCAAGTTTACATATTTATTAAAAAAATTGGTTTCATTTTGTAATTGAAATCATCCTTTAAGATAAAATTTTAGGAATTAAATTTCTGATCAACTTTAAACTATTTTAGAGATAAATAATTATATATACATAATATATCAAATAGAGTTTGAAATCATATACCAATGTATATATATATTATAAATGATGTCATATTTTTAGAAATCCAAATCAATTTAATTTTCCAAAGCAAGACTGTAGCAAATCTACAGACTGGTCTCTTCACTTCGAAACTCGAAAATGAATGTCCTGCAGTCATCACCGAAATTATTTCCCAACGACAAAGAAGAGCACTGATTTAAACTTAAAAATTCTTTGAAACAATTTCTACTTGAAATACTTTAAATAATACACCCTTTAAAACTTTAAACACAAAGTCTGAAACCATCGGAAATTAAATTCTTAGTTTCTTGTTTTAAATTCATTTAAATTCCAAATAAATTTATAACCATGTTTAATTATTTATATATGAAACTAAAGCCAATGGTTATAAAATACATACAAAGTCAAATATTATTTCTTAACACCCAATTCAATTAACTATCAAAATTCAGGAAATTATACTTATATACATATACAATATAATTATACAAAACTTATTTCATTTACTAAATTTGAAAACTATATTGTGTCGGTTTACTCTGTTCAAGTGTTTTCTAGATCCTATCGATAGCGTTGATAAGACGAATCGATCGAAAACCCCAATCAACATCAACAACTCAAGCAACCCAATATATAAAACATTTTAAATATAGCTTTACAAATCAAGAATAGAGGTTCAAATTTATTTGACTCAAATCAAAGAGAATTCTGATTTGAAGATAAGTTGGAAACAAAAGATAAGATGATAAATAACAGAGTAGAGATATAGATAAGCTTATATAAATCGCGGGCAACCTTAACCGGGTCAACACGACTTCAGAATTAGATCGACGTGGAATTCTAAGGCAAATCTACAATCGATCTCAAGAGGTACAATTCGGGACAACAAGAGATACCAGCGTCTAACCGAGGATATATATAAATCTCCAGTGAATAAATGCCTATTGTAAAGGAGTATCACCCCTTTACAAGTCATTCAGTAGAGCTATGGGATGCTCCAGGATTCCGAAGAATATGAATAGTGACGGACAAGAATGAATTTCGAAACCGTGTGAACGTTCCAAAATTCGAAGGAAACCAAGTCAAAAGGAAGAGATTCAAGCTCGAATGAAAGTGATTCTGTAAATAAATTTACCATACATGCTAAGTTTTTCCTAGAGCCAAAGCTCTAACACCAAATGTAACTACCTGATATTTTGGACCATTCGAATCGACAATAAAACCACACATGTTGGACTTGAATAGCTAAAAATACTGAATTGTTAATTTATATTTGGCAAAACTCAGAATATACGGTAAATAAATAAATCACAGATCACAAACACAGAGTAATATAATGCAACGGAAGCAAAGAAATAGTAGTTTATGAAGCTACTATACAAATATACATCAGAGTTAAACAAGATACAACAGAAGTCTCAATATGATAATCAAGTACAATCAGAATACATCACTGGAATCAACTGATAACTAGAATCAACTTGATAACTGAAAGCGAAACAGATAGCTGGATCTTCAAGCAAAGCTCCAACTCCGAAGGTGAGTCTCTAATGCTGTACCCCTCAGTCTGACCCAAGCGTAAAGCAAAACACAAAACACTCAAGTCAGGATATACATACTTAAACAATGTAAACCAAGTCAAGTGAACTTTAATATAAAGTACAAGTAACTTAACGGATGCTTGAGACCGTCCATCCTCTAAGGATCCGTTAAACTATTTACTAAGTAGTAATATTTCGCTATTAATATAATGTCTATAGTAAAATAAACTCACCTTAAAATAGCGTTAAGGAGTTACCCAATATCCCTATTAACACATATATAGTGCAAATAGTTTATATAGTACCGTAATACCTCCTGATCGAAAGGCTACCAGAGGATACTCCATAGGCACGACACAAATCAAACTCGTACAAGACGCGCTAGGGTAAGTGACACGACACAGCAAGGCAATGCCAGGGTATATATACCAATTATGCATCTGGGCTGGTGGTAACGCATAGTCGCAGCTACCTCCCATCTCGAGCCACACCCCCAAATCAAAATTAAAAGTGGCCACCAAATCAATCAAAAATTCAGAATATAATATCGAAGGATGTGTCTGATCAGAGTAGCTACCTCATTGGCTCGAGAACCGCTCCTGTTTTAGCCACCTTATGCCAACTCACGGGAGTTGGGTCCACGTATACACCTTAACAGAACATCACCACCATCCTACTTCATTCTGGAATCTCCACCGCGTACACGGTTGTTAAAGTGGTTTTCGGTATCGACAGAGAGTATGCCATATTCGATCCCGGTCTCTTTAACAACCAAAGTTATTATAACCCATGGACATTTATTCCAAAATAGTTTGTACTTTAAAACCATATATCATATCCATTTCAAAGCCAAATCAATAATATATCGTTTCAATAAGACCCAAATCAATAATATATCATTTCCATTTCAAAGCCCAAATTTCAAATCACTGAATATTTCCTTCAATTTATTTAAACTTGAAGTATTCCCTTTAAAATCACCATAAACCAAAACTAGGTTATAATGTCATATTCTTGAATCGTCAATTTCCATATGTTTCAAATCACTATATTTTAAGACAATTCCTAGATAAATTCAATTTCAAATAAATTCATTTCCAAAACCATAGTACTTCCAAAGTTATAACCCTTTTGAGACTAAACACTTTGACACCATAATACTTTGAAATAAAACATTTGGAAATGTTATCATTTGTAAATCATAATATTTTGAAAATCATAACACTTTGAAACATATTTATTTAAACCATTTAAATTCAATGTTAATATCTTTCAAACAATATTCATTTAAATCATTTAAATTCAATGTCAAATGATATTCATTTCAAAGTTGTAGCATTTCCAAGTTCATTCATTTAATTATAAATTTTCTAATACATTGTAAATTTCACCTACAACAGCATTTATAAAGTGTTACAGTAGATATATTGGTATTTCAAAACATTGTCAAATTCAGAAACAGTAGCACTTACAAAGTGCTACAGTAGGTATTTAGTTATTATTTCAAAACAGTTTACATTCAGCAACAATAGCACTTACAAAGTGCTGAAGTAGCTTTATTATTATTTCAGAATATAGTTAAGTCAAAGAAATGATAGCACTTAGCAAATGCTACCTTAAACCACAACATTTATGAAGTGTTACCAATACTAATTCCAGATTTGTAGTAACATTCAGCCACATTAAAATTTCAATTTTTTTGCCATTTTAACTTATAAAATCATATTTCACGCTTCAAAAACTATTCATTTGGATATCATTTAACTTATGATTTAATAAAATAAAATTTTATCAATAAATATCCAAATTAAACTATAATTAATTTATTAAGTCAAAATCACATTATTACTTAACTTTTATTTTTAACCAATGACTTAATACTTTATTTCAAAATACCCGCTTCATAAATAAAATATTCCTATCACTAAATTAACTTAAACTTTCATTTGAAAATTAAATTTCCAATTATCAAGTTAAGTCATCTTTAAGTTACATTTTTCCATTTAAATCATAATCATTTATTTTTATAAAACATAACCATAAAAAAATATTTTATCATAGTTAATATAACAATCCAATTTTCTTTATAAATCTATTCATTTAGACAGTAATTAACTATGATTTCAAGTTAAATAAATTTATTATCAGATGCCCAACTAAAACTATCAAAACACGTTATTTATTATACAAAACATGTCTATTTCAGTAAATAACCTTTTTTAAAATTACTAGGTTAGATTTTAGATTCCAAATTAAATCAAACTTAATTTTTAAAATATTGATCATAAATAAAATCTTTAAATTCAACTTAAAACCAATAATAGATATATAAAATTCCAGCTTATAGAAAACCAAATTTTTTTATATTTTAAATCATTAAATCAAAATCTTTAAGCTAAAATTTCATATTCAAAATAATAAAAATACTTAATAACCTTTAGGAAAACATTATAAAAGAAAAAATATTAACCATGGGCCTGTATAATATTTTCTAACCTATGTCAAGTGATACGAATATGTATCATTTCAATCCATAATTTTAAAAAGAAAAATCCGGGTTCTATCATTTCAACCCGCAATCCCAAGATAAATAAATACAATAAAAATCACTCGAGCCTATCATTTTGGCCCATAATAATTTTTCCTTATTCTAAAGTCCGTTCGGGTATGTATCATTTCAACCCATAGTGATAGGAAACTTGCAGTGTGATAAACAGGAAATAAAATAATAGTATAGCATATAATATCATATCAGATGATGCAACAGGTATATAAACAGCATTTAACATCATATGAATATATCATAGGCATGTATGAACATAACAATTTAATTTCTACAATTCACTTGTCATCATTTCATAATTATAAAAGTACGTATGTCGAAAGTGATAAACTCACCTTTTTAAAGCTAGAAATCAAATTCAAGATACAAATCCAAACTCTGAAAAGCACGACAAGGCACGACTAGATTTTTGAGTGGATAAAGAGTCGAGATCCAAACTTTATACACGAATAAATATATAAGTATATAATTAAATACATAGGAATATAAATCAAAATAATGGGAAGGATATGAATCAAGTGGCATAACCTTTGCTATAATCACTCAAATGGGCTCGGCCATGGTCTAATAGGCTCGGCCACATCATTATTAGGCTAGACCATATCATGTATTCTCGACCAAGATGATTTCTAAGACATGTAGGCTCGGCTAAAGGAGCAAGAATGCACGTCCATGGCTCGGAAATTAAAGAGGTGGAAGTTACAACACTATGAAGGCAAAAAGGCAAGGGGTTTGGGTCCATATATGTAACGATCCCCATTTTTAGTTAAATTTAATTTGGTAATTAATGCTATATTATGAATTTAATATAGAATTAATTCAAATTTTTCCAAATTTATAAAGATATGTTTTGTTATTTATTTATATTTATAAATTTATTTTAAATTGAATCATTGAATTGAAATTCAAAATTAAAAAACTTATAAATATATTTGATTTGAAAACATTATTTTTTCAATTAATAAAGATTTGTTTTTCAAATTACATTAAATAGACATTTTGATTTGGAAGTTATATTTTGAAATTAATACAATAATTTTTGAATTGCTATTTGAAAGTTATAAAGGTATAAAATATAAATAATAGAAAATGCATAAATATAAAACATATGTTAATATAAAAAAGGAATGTTTTGTAAATACATAAAAGTATAAATGAGAAAAACATAAAACATAATTCATAAATTAATCTAAGTTAAGGGTTTAAAACAAATTCTATAAACTAATTAAAGATAAAGGATTTAAACATAAAATGTTTACATTTTAACATTTGTAAAATGATAATACAAGCAACTAACTAGTGTTAGCTTAACAAAGACAAGTGGCAAGATATGTTTTTATTTCAAAATTATAAAGTAAATATCAAACCAGGCTTAAAACTTCATATCTTTAAAAATGGAAACCTGGAAATCAAAATAGATCAAATACAAGCATTTGTAGAAAGAATCTCGTCCAAATTTCAAAAAAATGAAGCAAACTCAAACCTGTTCAAACAATAAATCAAAAGCAATTAAAAGCTTCAGATCAATATCAAAACTGAAGCAATTAAAATAAAACTGGAAGCCTAGAAGCAAGATTTAAATTCAAGAACAAATGCAAGAAAAACAAACAAGTAGCAGTTCAAATTCAAATGCATTCAACTTAGTTTTTGTTAAAGCTCCAGATCTAAGAGTTCCAGATCATTTCCAATTCCAGCTCAAATTTGTTTCTATGTTCTTCTCTGCCTTTAAACATTAAATCCAGGTGAGAAAACCCTATTTTTAAAACCTGATCTGCTTGTTTTTGTATGCTTGTGATGATGACTTGAAATTTGTCTATATGAATGTGTTGCATGTGATATATATATAGTTATATGAGCATATGCAGGTCTGTATATATGTGTATATATCATCTCTGTTATATATGACTGGTTCTTAAAACCTGTTTTAAAAATTTGTATCACCCAAACGAACTCATACTAGACTGTGATCTCTTAATGGAAAGTGATTATAAGAGTGTAATGTATATTCTAAAAATAATTTTAAGTAAAAACATTCAATAATTATTTCAAAAAGAATATTTATTACAGGGATGATTTTATCGAGTCAAAAATCAATGATTTCAATTTCATGTTTTGACTTCACGAACAGATTTGTAATATAAAATCATGAATTTAGGAAATCAATTCATGATTTTTAAGCCCATAATCATTTATATATCTTAAGTTGAACGAAAAAGTTAAATGTGTTGATTTTTGATAATCGCGTAATCGTAAAATCTTGGAATTGTTTCTGGAGGAAGATAGAGGTCTGGGTTTCCAGCAAAAAATGGTAGTTGAATTTTCTGGTGGTCGTGGTGGCGTATCGATGGTGAAATAGGGTTTAAGCCCAGTATTTTGTCAATCGTGTTCGTGAGGCAATGGCGTCGTCGACGTAGCATTTTGGTCGATCGGACCTGGGGATGGATTTATTGTCGTGTAGCGAAGCTTGGGTTATGGCGGCATGGTGGCAGTCGATCGGTGGTGATCATGCGTGATGTTTTTAGGTTGATCAGTAAGTTCCAGTATTCGTGAATAAGCTCGATTTTGATTCTATGACGATTTCGTTGGATCTGGGTAGTCGATGGGGTAGTGGTGGTCGGTGGCAACTTGTAGAAGATCGTGACATCGATCGAAACCGATTGGAGTTAGTGTACACATACACAAGTATCATAGGTGTCAGGTGATTGTCGAAAGCTTTGGGGATAAAGCAGTGGTCTCGAAATCAGACTCGAAGTGGTTGATAGTTTTCCTCGAAGCCAATGATGTTCGCAAATGTCTCGTGATTTCCTTCAAGAATTTTAGCTTTAGGCTTGGGTTTTTTTAAGTGGAATTAACCAGATTTTTTAAAGGCAATAAGGGAATGAAGTTTTAATGTAAATTAAAAAAGCAACGGTGAAACAAGTTTCAAATGAGTTTTTCAAAATTCTAAAATGTTTTTAAAAAAAACTGTTTGAAAGTAGTTATGAAATTTATTCCTAAATGTTTTTCAAATGTAGTTTAATTATGAAATTAAGGAAATGATTAAGATAAGGGTATTCTCAATGATTTGGTATAGGTTGATTTCAATTTTTTCATAATAAAACTAAAATTAATTAATAATTAAGATAAAAGGATTTATCTTTAATTAATTAAGGTTATGCTTAATTAAAGATAATAAATTAGTGAAATCAATTGAAGGTTTATCACTTAATGTAATCAGTAAGGATTGATCAATTAGTGTTAATTATGTGATTGATTTAAAAGCTAATTACTTTATGTAATTAAATTAAAGTTAATTTCTTTGTGTAATTAAATTAAAGCTAATTACTTTGTGTAATTAAATTAAAGATAATTGCTCTGTGTAATTAAATTAAAGATAATTATTTTGTGTAATTAAATTAAAGCTAATTACTTTATGTAATTAAATTAAAGCTAATTACTTTATGCAAATAAATTAAAGCTAATTACTTTCTGTAATAAATTTACGGCTAATTAATTCTTGTGATTAAATTATAGAATGATTAATTAAGTTAATTAATTACTTAAAGATAATTACTTACTTAAAAGTAATTAGTTAATGATTAAAATTAATTCATCAAGTGATTAAAATTAATTTGTGATTTATTTATATAAGTGATTAGGATAATCACTTATTGTAATTAATTAAGGATAATTAATTTAATGGTAATTAATTAAGTGTTAATTAATTTATTGATTAAGGTTAATTAATTAAAGGATAGCTAAATAATTAAAGGTTAATGATTTAAAAATTAAAGGTTGATTTATTCATTAATTAAGGTGGATTAATTAATAATTAAAGGTTGATTAATTTATTATTAAAGATTAATTAATAAATGATTAAAGAATAATTAATTAAAATGGTTTGTAATTAATTAATGTTAACTAACCATGATTAGTGTTTATTCATAAGTAATTAACCTGATTTAAATTAATCGGATAATTAATTTATCTTACTTATGGATGTTTGGATTCTATTGAATGTTGAATTGTTTGATATCCTTGATGTGTGATGCTCTGTTTTGATTTGAGTTGTGATGAAGGTAATTTATTTATCTGTGATGAATGTAATTTATTTATCTGCGACAAATTTATATTATTTATCTGTGAATCTTTGAATGAAGATAAGCGTTATAGGATGATACCACTTATCGATATTACTGTGTTTGGATTGTGATGATTGATGATGTTGCACTTTGATGATGTTGCACTATTGTGTAAAACCCCTGGACTACACCATACACACAAAATATGGATTTCACAAGGAAATAGGTTAAGTCACAGATATTTGAAATGGTTTTGAAAGTTGAATTTTGATTCCAAAAATGGTTTGGAAATGGAATTAGATATGGAAAACTTTTGAAAAGGGAAGTTTTGAAATTAAAATTTAGTTTGAAAATATTATTTGAAATTATTTTGGAAACTATAGTTTGAAAGGTTTATACAAGTTATATAATATATATATATATATATATATGGATATTAAAACCATCTTTAAAGTATTTTAAAAGTATTATTTTGGGAATTTAAATTTAACCCAAGTTTATACTTTAAAGGCTATAACTTATGCATAATTTATCAGATTTTTACAAAACAAAAACTCTTTGTTTTCAAATAATAATTGCTTTCCTATTAATGGAAGAATTTCTAATTTTGTTGAAAGGGTTTTCCAAGTTATGAATGAATCTTTGTAAATGGTTTTGAAAGCTATGAATTGAGTCTTTCATTTAAAGATTGGATGAGTTAATCCAATTTGAAATGGGAATTGTTTTGAAATTTAAAAATAAATCTTTGTTAAAGATTGGTGAACTTTGTTTCCAAAATAATGGGATCTTAAAGATGTATCTTTTGTATAAAAGATTTGAAATTGAATTGTTTTGAAAGCTATGAATTAATCTTTGTGAAAGATTGGTGAACTTTATGAAATGAATCTTTTTGTTTAAAGATTTGAAAATGGTAATTTGTTTAAACCATTTGAAAAAAGGTTTTGGACTTTAAGTTGTGACTTAACTGAGATCCCAATATCGATATGTTTTAAAATATTGCGCTCATTATTCGATTTAGTCGGCAGAGGACCTTGTGTCATATAACCCATTTCGAATAATGATATAGATAGCATTTGAAGACCGGTGATGAAGACCAGGTATTTTCGAGAACGAAAGGATAACCCGTTGAATGTCTCTGCGCTGAGTCGCGCCGGTATAGAGATCTCCATATGTGATGGGGAGTCCGATCGGGATTGTGAATGCCCGGATTGCAAGGGCTTCTTGTGAAGTGCCTTCAGTTCTGTTCGAACCTGGAATAGGCTTGTATGGATGTGTGTCTGACATTGCACTTTGAGATGTAAAGTTGGTTTCTATCAAATACATTTCTGTTTGGTGATGGAGAATTTATTCTCTTATCTTAACACCCTTCTTTGAGACGTACAAGCTCAGAGGTTATGTAGTTGATGGTTACTAGTGATACATTCCTAATTTGGTAATGTGGCATACGAAGTGATGCTGATCATGTGTTGATCGAAGCATGGCTTTTGTGAAAAGCGTAGCTTTGTGGACATGACCTCGTCGGACCTCACAACCCGGAATGATCGAAACAGGATAGATGTGGCAAGGTTATTAGGGGTCGCGTCCCTAGGGTATGTCCATTTCTTTTGAAAAGGGTGGTATCATGGTATGGAGCCCAGATATTTAACCTATGTGGTTGCTACAAATTTATTACTTTGTGGTTGAGGATCCTCGGGTAAAGGTCGGTAATGACCGAAGATGGCATACATGTAGGTGTTACTTCCGGGCAGGGGTAACCCGGCCTTGTGCTGGCAGAGAGTTGGTTAAGTTCTCAGGGCGTCCCTCCAGAGGAGTACCCATGTGGCAATAGGAAGTTCCTTAGCCTGACCATTTGTTGGAAATCCAATTTCCAATACGCGCCTTGTACGGTTTTAGTTGTATAACATGCCACTTACTTATGGTGGTCACCACTGTTTAGATGGTAGCTATAGTAGGCATAGTATGAAATGTCTATGCTGGCTAAGATTTATATTATACTTTTGAAATGTTTTCTGCACTATGCACTAATAATAATATCAAAAGATTTTTGTGTATCAAGCATGTTTGACTATCATAAGGAGAAATCTCCTCCAATTGTGCGCTTGCATTGTGTGTGCACGGGGAGGCCTTAGGTAGTTTCATTTTTCAAAAAGCATTGCAGATTTCTTTTAAAATATTTTGTTTGGCTTTTGATAAAGATTAACTGTTTTTGTTTGCTCGTACCAGTCTCATGACTGACCTGGAGTTTATTGTTCCCTTTCTAAACTCTGGGTGCCCATAATTTTCCACATGGGCAGTCTAGAGTTAGATTTTTCAGATAATCAAATAATAGATATAGAATCAATATCTTTGAAGCTTTGGATCTTGATGATCACATTTGCTTCATTTCGGAGTTACCTAGTTTTCTTAATTCCACGTGATGGGGGTTTCTCGTTTCGCATTTGGAAAACATGTTGGTGGTTTTAGCTTTTGGAGTCTTTCGAATTTTAGCAATGGAGTCGCTATATGCTGGAGTATCTATCTTGAGGACTTCTGAAGATATTATCTTTTGGAGTTATTTCTTTCCGTTGTATATTGCATCTCTGATAATATTGATCAATTTGTTGTATCATTGTTGTAATCAACTGTTGTGTATCAATAAAGTTATTCATTTTCTTCCACTGTGTTGTTGTACTTAATGTGTTATATTCTCTGGCACGAATCAGATTTTAATGGTTGAATCCGTGGCATTCAAGTATAAGTGAAATACGGGTGTCGATTTTCGAACGCTGAAATTCGGGTCGTGACAACATTGGCTCGGCCATAGGCTTTATGGCTCGGCCATGTTTAGATATTGGTCAAGGCACATGGCTAGGTTGTGTTTGTGGTCATGGCATGTGGATGTGGGGTTGTGTGTGTTGGTAGCCAATGCTTATATAAGATGAAGTGGTGAACAAGAAGGCTTGGCTATGGTTGAAACAAGGAGATGGTGATCTATTTCCTCTTGGTGGTCATGGCCTATTGGTGGAGGAGGTGATGATGGTCGACATGGTGGTTTTGTGAAGATGGTGAGGTTGGCTAGGAGGTGGAGGCCGAGCTAACATGATGACAAAACAAAGAAAACAGAAATGAAAAAGAGGAGAAAGAAGAAGGAAGCCATGGAAATAACTTGTAATATTTTTCTTTGGGAGTGAAATGAGAAAGAGACAGCTTTGAGAAGTTTTAGAACGTGAATTAACAATTGTTTTTCATGGCTAGGAAGTGTGGAGTGTACGACAAGGAAAGGTTTTGAATGGCTAAGAGAGGAGTGAATGCTAGGAAATGGAAAAGGCATAAGTTAAGGAGAAAGAAACTTGTATATACTTTATTCTTAAATGCAAATGAAAATGAGGATATTGAAATGAGAATGAAATATCCTTGTACGTGATTGAGATAAGAATACACGACCAAGAAAGACAAGAGTGAACGGCTATGGAGTGTAAATGCTAGGAAGACGAAAGGCAAGAATTTAAAACAATGTAACCTGTGTCTCCTTGACTTTCCAAGCCATTTATAAAAAGATATACACAAGTAAAGTCTAATAAAAAAAAAGTCTAGATAACATAAAATAGAAAATAAAATAGAGAAATAAACTAGGAAAAAATAGAAAATAAAATACAGAAAATAATTGCATGTAAAATGCTGTAATTTATCCAATTTAAAAGTATAAAACAGAATTTGACGAAACGAAAAGCAGAATGAATATTAGAATTATATTTTGCTTCAAAGAAAAAGATTTAAAAATGGAAATTCAAATTTAAAATTTTCAATTGTGGTCAAACTTTGACTTTCGGTTGACCAAAATATAAGATTTTCATAAATATTTAATTTATTGTATTTGGAAAATAAATTACAAATAAATTCCAAACTTACATTGGAAAATTCTAAAAATTCAATTTTAAAATAATTAAAAATCAAAGTTTTCAAATAAAATTAGATTAAAAATACTTACGAAATTATGGGCTGTTACAAAAAGTTAAAGTGAAACTTTGCTTGTACGACAAAAAATACCTTAACCTTGAGCTTTGCAGTGATACAAGTTAGAGTTTTTGCGCTTTCTCTTTCCATACCTTGCACCAAACCCAAACTCAGCAATTTCATAATTTCGTTGTTTTCATCAACAGATTAACAAAATTTTATGATTTTATCGACATGGAGTAAAAATTCAGTTTTGTTATCACAGCAACTACACAGAAATATTGGACATCCAAATTAGTTTTGGTACATATTAGAATTTTTATTGAGTATAGAAAACGCCTATTTTCAAAAACATATCAGAATTAAATAAAAGCAGAACACACATCATAAACCATTGTCATACTTGTGAAAAATGCTTTGAAGAAATATTATATAACCTTAGTAATGGTTAGTCTGATTCCTTCGAGAGGAGATGCCGACTGAACTGGGGCTAGAGCTACAAACACCACAAATTAGTAAAATAATCAACAAATGAGTATGTTTATTTCGTTGATTACAAAGTAAAATAGGAGATGCATGGTTATGAAGTTGATAACTTATGATGTTTTGGCGTTTGGTTAATTAAAAACTACAACGGAAAACAACAATGTGCTTTTAACTAGGCAAAAAGAAGCACACATTTTGATTTCATATCCTTTTGTTCTAAGCAAAATGGAGATCTTCTAAACAAATGGAAAATCAGATACAATATGAAAATCTTATAAGAAAATAAAATGCCACAGTGAAGCCTTAACAGTTATATGACATGTGTACATAAATATTGTAACATGTATATAACAAGTGCTGTTGAACATTTGATATGGTTTGGGAACCATAGTCCCATCCTGAAGCTTGTATAATTTGTGAAATAATTCATATTAAGATGGAACACTTACTATTGGCGTATTCTTAACTTAAATCTACCAAAGAGCCATTGTATTTAGAAAAATAACAACATTGACTTGTAGCATAAACACATACTATGATCCCGAGATCTTTGAAGTTTATCACATTGATTGGTTTAGCTTAGCCACAAACTCAGTACTTCCGAATGGCTACAGCTTCAGAGTAAACGGTTATTATAACAACTGAAAATGGAATTTTACTTGACCATCACTTTGTGGACTTGGGCACAGTTATCTTAAGTCAATGTGATTAAGTTTTAATATTAACTTGCACACGCTTTTTTCTTATTATATTAACACTATCAAATTATTGTTTGATAAATAAAATTTTATAAACTAACTCGGTAAGTCCTACGAAATTCCACCAATAAAATTTTGAAAAAAAAATAAACCCTTCCATTTTCGGCGCAAACCAATTAGCCTCATTGAGTTCTATGTCTAAAAAGGTTTATACAAACTATTGTTCCCCGACTAATTTACCTATTCATCAAAAAACCAAGAAGAACACTCTTTTAAGTTAATGCTTGTGCATCCCAACATATCCGAAAACCTAAATGAAGATATATGAATGCAAAACTAACATTCACTGCAGGCTAAATTATTAAAAACAAGAGTTATGGCATGCGTTTCACGCGTGAGTTGTTCTACAAATTGTATATGTTTCAAAACACTCAAAAAAAATTCCAAAAATATTTAGTCGTATTTTTCATTGAACTCGTAAATAGTTTATTTGAATTTTTATTTTTAAGTTTTAGCATCTAATTTTTTTGGTAGTTTGAATTTATATTTCTTTTATTACTATATAGTAAAGAAAGAAAATGTAAAGTAATTTCATTTATTATATCATATTTTAGAGTGACAATAAGATTGGATTATATTTAAGCATTCTGAATTTGTAAAAACATATTTATTATGTCATATTATTAAGTGATATTAATGTTTACTAATATTTATAAAGGCACGTGTTGAATTTGTAAAGTGAGTTTATTTGTTAGATCTAATTTTTAAGGGATATGGTAACATATATAGATGAGCCTTATATTATATATGAGTAAAGTGTATTTTCAGAAGTTTGCGGTCGGACCAAAAGTTTGGGCTTTCAAGCATTATAATTTTGTGTTAATACAAGTATTATGAGTTTAACACATGTTTCACTATTTTATTTAACAAATCTTCAAAACATAAAATATATAAAGGACTGATTTTCTGGTAGTGTATATCATAGTATTGTTTACTTCTAATTTCCACAAATATTTTTGCGTTCCCACCAGTTTATTACTGTAAAACTTGAATTTTCCTAAGTTTCATTTGTCCAAATCAATAGGCCCACTACTGATAACAAAAAAAAGCCTTTTCCCTTACAGTGTAGTTGAAGTTTCAAGATTACTCCGGGAAATCGGCGGGTGGATGTATGTTTGGAGAGTCATAATTTTCAGAATTCATTGGTTTGCAAAATTGAATTTTTTTTCTAAGAGACCGACCGTTAAGTAGTAGGTATTTTCCTTTTCATAACTTCAATAAAAATCAATCGAAACCTAACAAATGAAATAAAACTAACAAGGGATCGAGTTAAACGAGTAAATCACATGCACCAACACAAGTTTTTTCCTTAGTAAACTTATAAACAAGAACATAAATTCCAATTGTGTGACAAGCTTCAGCATCAACAAAGAGATTACCTTGATCATATTAATAGCAGCAACTTACATATTGTGCTTATTATACACTTTATACAATTTCGGTTTAAAATAATATTTGTACTCATTATACACTTTGGTGAAAAATATACGTTATTGTGCTGCATTTTTCATGCTTGTAAATCATGTTTTCCTTATTAAGAAATTGTAATTATGTTCCATTTACCTAAATTAAATTTCAAATCAAATTGAATCCAAATAGTTCCAACAGAATTCAATCTAGAAATTGGAAACGAATCTAAAGAAAAAACCCTAAATTGGATTCAAATAGGAAATGAGCAATTTTAATTTTACATACATAAACCACTCTCTAAAACAACATACGAATTCAACTATTATAAAACAATTTTATTTAAGAAATAACTACCTAAGATATTGATCGAGGCAGACATCAAAACCCAGCTATTGATTGAGGCAGAGAATGACCCCTTGATATTGATTGAGGCGAATACCAAAACCCTAATATTAATCGGGATGGAGAACGACACCCTGATATTGATTGACATGAATGAACCATTGCGAGCAGCGAAACCCTAGCTCCATGGATAAAGAGATGTGAAATGTAAGATGATGAAAGAACCATGATAGATGTTTTAAGTGCAAAAGTACGTAAATCACAAATTTATCCCAATCGATTTAAATTTATTACGAAATCACCAAATGTAGTCACGGTAATAATCGTTATAAATGTTTGTAATGGAAATAACCGTGATAAATTGGTAACAGTTATAACTGTTAGAAATTTAAAGCGAAAAAGTATTACAAAATAGACTATTCGGTGTAGTGAGATTCAATATTTTACCCAATTCCTAATTATTAAATTCAATAATTTAAATATCCCATAAATGGTTATATTTGAAATTCAAGTTAAAAATTAATTTTTAAATATTTAAAATCAATTAAATATTCCTATTTGAAATATCCTAAAATTTTGGGTCGTTACAACTACATAAGTTTTCAAAATGTTTGAAAGGATAATGATAAATTTTAAATTTATTAATAAAATAAATAAAATAAATTGATTAAATATGTTAATTAATTAAAGTATATATGCATGTATTACATATGCTGATATATGTTATTTTATTTTAAAATGTTTAAGATAACATAAGTATACATGTATGTATACAAGATAAATTTTGAAATTAATAAATTTTAATAAAATTATTTAATTGAATAAATTAATTAAAGGTTAATTAATTACAATAAAATACACATATATATTATATATGTGTGTTACGCTATAAAGGTAATAGTATATACTATAAATGTCATAGTAGATATGTCCAATATAAAAGTTATATTGTAATACTACTTTAAAATTAACTAAAGAGTTAATTGATTAAAATTAATTAGATATGATTTAATTAATGATATATTATACGTAAGACTATCATATAAGTAATATGAAATATAAAAGTTATATAACTATAAAGCTTATATGATATGTACATAAACTAAATATGGAACATTAAAGAAACCCATTTGGACTTGGGAAATAAATACATATGTAAATGTACATATACCGTGATTTCTGACGTGTCTGACACTTGAATCGCTGAGGTATTTCATAAGGAACATACTATTCTATAAGTTGATATCACTCAACATATATGTTGAAGATTATGAACCTCTAATATAATGTTGTCCTATACCATATATATTAATAAATTACCTACATACTCCTTAGTTGTTGAGCAAACTCAAGCTAGGGATGTCATGCGTAGTGTTATTAATATATTGAATAGATGAAGTAAGATAACTATATGTATTTTTTGAGCAAACTCAAGGTACATATACTATACTTAGGCCATCATGATATGATAGGTATGAGTGAATAATCTCTTTCAATTTTTTGAGCAAATTCAAGGTCGAAATGAGATTAGAACAAGGAAAATGGGTTAGGAGTTATATGTGATACAATGGATAAGGAGTTATCCATCGTTTGTGGAGATATGGTTTGTTAAGCAAACTCAGGGTCAGAATACCAAAACAAACGATTCCTAACACCCACTAGTGAAGTTGTAAGACTTCTATGTTTCATCTTAGGGTTTGGAGAAACATAAAAGACTAGTGGAAGCCTTATTAGAAAAATGAAATGGTAATATTTAACCTTTCTAATATTGTAAGAACATATGCTATAATGTTATAATTATCTACAATGATAAATTTGTGCATTTTATATGATTGATAAAATGTTTGCCAATTAACATATATAAACAAACTTAATTGAAAGTTGACAAATAGAAATATAACATATACTTACTAATAGTTCTAATTGCATGTTATATAATGTTTCTATACCCATGCAAGTACATAATTTCAACTACTTAATACATTCATTAGTTGGTCACTTATATGTTTATTTGGTTTAGACTATGTATTGCATTTTATGAGTTTTTGAATGTTAAATGCAATTCAATACTATGGATATCCATATACTTCCACATATAAATGTTATATGGAAAGAGTCATAGTTTGTGTGGTACAATATTTCGATGAAGTTAGTTCATTCGAAGTAAGCCAATAAAAAATATTTTAAGATCATGTATTCAGCTTGAATGATTTCAAGAGGATCATATTGTGTTAATATAACATAAGACCATAAACTACGAGATACATCTAAGAACTCGGTCATTGAAATGTCATTTTGATCGATTTACATAATGTGCAACATATTTAATCTTAAATATTAAGAATAATCGAATGCGCTTTTGTAAAAAATATATGATATTGCAGTAAGGTTTTCTTTTGAATAGTTTGACTTTTTGAAAGAAAAACGAACGTATAAGAATAGATGCAATTTAAGGTAAAGTTGGAATGAAGAGAATGAATAGTCACTTCTGCTTCATAGAGAAAACATTGAAGACAAGAATTTTAATAATAATTGGCACTTAACATAGAAATATGAAATATGATTTTTATTCCGAATGTATTTTCATATAGAAAATTGTTTTCTATAACATTTATTTCTTTGAGTTCAAAATATTTGATCAAAGAACTCTCCACTATGTACTAGTTGCAGCATATGAAATAAGTAAACAATATTAAGTGAATAGCGGACCTCTAAATTTTGTTCGCTATTATAGTATTGGAGGAAATAGTGGGAGCATGCCATATAGAACCTAATGATTGCATCAAATTACGAAAACTGTTTTTGTAAAATGTACCGAACATTATTTGTGAAATAATATTTATTTTTGGTATTGATTGAAAAATATATATAATTATATTTCAATATGAGTATTATGAATATTCATTAGGAAATAGAACCATATTATGGAATTTGTTTTCATAGTAAAAGTGATGCAACAAAAATACACATGTGTCTAATATTATTTACCTTTGTTTTGGAATTATAGATTAAGCCATAGTTTTGATGAATAATTTTGTTATATGATTATAAATCATATGATACAGGTTAATTATATCTCAAACAATTAATGGCTATGCACTCATTCAATGGGAGCATCATAAGAGTTGATGAACTCTTTGAATTAATACATATTGATGTATTCAATCATAAGTCTATTAATACCAAAAGGGTTCCACATACTTTGTTACATTCATCAATGATTTATTTCCAACATGAACATGTGTATTAGATACACATGTAGTAAGTTTATGATAAAATCATAGAATATAAAAGAAAAGTAAATAAAATAACATGCAATAGAATGAAATGATTTGATTTGGTCGAATAAGTGAGTATATTGGAAAGAGTTCCAAATGTACCTAAAAGTGAATATGGATTCAATCTCATAAGTCACTCCTCCATGCATGTGATACATAATGATGCATCAATAAGGAGTAATCAGACGTTGTTAGACAATTTACGATTAGTTGTGAGTGAAGAAGTTGAGTTAGTTTCTTTCTATAAGGTCATGTACTTAAGAGTAGCACACAAGGTTTATATTATTTCATCTAAACAACAGTTTACAAAATCTACAAGATAAGGGTTTGTAAGAAATCCCAATATATCCTAGGCTAAGGAGTTGGCAGGTTGTGCGAGTCTAAAGATTGCACGTAATAATTGTTCATGAGGTATCTTGCATGAATTTTCAAAAAGTTTTAGGAAAGGTCTGTCATCAAATGACATACTTATGTTTTAAACATAAGTTTTGTAAACTAATATCAGTTTTATAAATAAAAAGTTTATAAATCTTTTGTGAATCTCTATTCTATTTGCACTAAGAAACAATTGTTGATTCAAGATGTAGCGACCCGACTTCCTAACACCAAAAAGCCGCATCACTAATTAAGAAAGAAAGGGATAGAAGAAGAAAAGAAAGAGAAGAAAGAAACACAACAACATCAGATAACTCACAGCGGAACGAATGAAATATAATATATCACATAAAATATTACATAGTATCATATTACATCAGAGTACACAACTTATACAATCATATTAGACAGTTATAAATATCTGTCTAACTATACAACTCAAGATACAAGATACAGATACAATCTCAAACACAGCGGAATCATAATATATCTACACGTGGAAGCCTCCTGCTCCATATCTCCTCCAGAATTCGTCAAGCTAACATGAATCACTCGACTACTCATACATAGTATGAGTACCCAAGAGTTTAATAAAACATAAAATAAACACTCGGGTCAGACAGGGGTCTGGTGTGAGTAAACGGTTAAAAATTGCTTAACTTTAGAAAAACCTTTGAAAAGAAAAGGTATCATGTTAGACTTCCCACACATAAACATGGAAAAGTTTTTACCTTACGCTAACCAAAACATTTGATAGGAAATCCAGTGATATTATAATAGTGTCTAGGGTTTTCAAGTAAATAAGAAATAGCCTAAATTGTTACATTCATTAAATTCCAGCTACTAGCCACAAAAGTGGATAATACAAACAAAACCGTAGGGTCGCGTAGGAAGAATGAGTTTCCATCAATGGCAGGGCTACCGGGGTACCGCCCATCACAATACGTGGCCTAGATCAGAGTACCGAGGATTACGCCCAATCCCCTGCATCACAAAGCCGAAACCGTTCCTTACCGAACAGTCCCCAGTAAGATCACCACATGGTTGGCGCGACCAACCACCCACTAAGCCGAAATAAAGAGACATCTAGACAGGAATGACCTCACCCTGAAATGGTTGCTACCCACCTCGCCTTACTGTACCTCCCATGTTTTAGCCATTCCCGGGTTGATGAGGCTTGAGGCTGCGATTACCTTTATAGAACACATCTATCTTAGAATGCTCATTGTCCACCTGATGATGTTCTGAAAGCATTCCATCCATACAAGTTCGTTCCGAGTTCGAATGAAACCGAAGGCACTATCTCGTTGCACTCATTTTGGAATCACCCTCAGAGTCAACGACCATAGCCCTTGCACTCTAAATCACCATCTCGAACCTATAAGTGCTATCTCCGTCAAACTCATCACGGAATCACCCCTAGAGTTATACTGACGAATAGTTCTTACACCTCGAGTCTTCACTTGCACCACTTGGATTCACGACCTAACGTTTAATTTGGATCGATGTGGTTTTCGGATTATCCAAATATGGAAACCCGATCCCGGTCTCACCGAAATTCAAACGCCATTTTAATGTCCAAGTTGTTTTAAGGGTTTAAACAATTAACTTATATTCAGGATGATATAAACAGATAGATGAATCACATTATCACAATAGATAATTCACATCAACATTCATCTCACAAAGCAGCATATCACATATCATAGATATCCAAATCATCCATTATCAACCAACATCCAATATCAGTCATCCAATATAAATTGAAAATCCAATATCAATCACCAAATATCAATCAATCATTTATAAACAGAATTGATTAACTCTTAATCAATTGGATTAACCTCAAATCCTCCTTCATTTATTATATTCCTATAAATAATTTAATCATCTCTTAATGATCCTCCTTAATTAATCTTCCTTGATTAATTAAACATTAATTACATTCAAGTAATTATCCTTAACCATATTAATTAACCTTTAATTACTATCATTAATTACAATAATTAATGATCCTTCATTTGTTTTCATTAATTAATCAATTATAATTAATTACATTAAACGTTAATTAATTACAATCAATTAATCATACTTAAATTAATTACTTTTATTAATCAACCTTGATTAATTCATTAATTACATAACTAATAATCCTTATTAATTAATAATTAACTTGTAGTTAATCATCTTATTAATCATAAACAGTAATTAATAACTTGTAATTACTTATCTAAATTAATTAACTTCTTAATTAATCATATTAATCTTTGATTAATTAATTTAATTAACTGATCTTTAATTACTTCATCAAATGATTATTAATCAATTAAATTAATAAATAAATCCTTAATTAATTACTTTATTAATTAATTACATTTTTAATTAATTACACTTAGTAATTAATCTTAAATTAATCACATTCATTAATTAATTAATCACATTATTTAATTAACTAAAATAATTAAGTAATTACCCTAAATTACTTACATAAGTAATTATCTTCTAATTACTTCCATTAATAAATCTTGATTACTCTCTTAATTAATTACTTTAACAAGTATTAATTCCATTATTAAAAAATCCTTAATACTTTAATTAATTAATTACTCCATAATTAATTAACTTCAAAACAATTATATTAATCAATCCTTAATTAGTAACATCTAGTGATTAACCATTAATCACTTCAACTTCAATTACTCCCATGAGTAATTTTCCATTAATTACTTCCATAAGTAATTACCATTCTTAATTACATTCAATTATTAACCATTAATTACTACATTAAGTAATTACACTTAATTAATCATAATTAAGTGATTATTTAAAATTAAATAAACAATTAACTAATCATTTAAAATTAATTAAATAATTGATTAATTAACTTCTTATATTTCAAAATCCTTAATTAATTAAGAAAATCATTTATCTTAATTAATCTTTTACTTAATTACAAATCATATTTAATCAAGTATTCTTAAGTTCATATCCAAATAATTTAACCTTATTTATCTTCATAATTAAATTATTTGAAATAATCAAATTTTAATAACTTAAAAACAAATTATTCTATTTGGTTTTCAAAAAATCATAACAATAACCTTATTTGAAAATAAGGCATTTAGGAATCAAATTTAAAATTTAAAACACTTTAAATTATCTAATTTAGACTTATTTATTTACAATAAAATTTGAAAACTTGGTTTTAAAAACATTACTTTAAAATTCACTTAAAACTTTGATTCAATATTTAAATTCCAAAACATTCTTTTAAATTGAAATTCAAAATTTACTTAAGATAATTATTTCAAATACAAATATCTAAAAGCAATTTAAATTTAAAATAGAATAAATTCAATTAGTACTTTAAAGGTTTGATTTACATTTTCATCAAAGCACAAGTTTAACCTTTATAAATTTATTTCCTTCTATAAACTTGGTTTAAAATTTAATGCTTACCTTAATTATTCAAACTCAAGTTTATTTGCAACTTAGTATTATACAGAACTACTAAAAACAACAACCTAAAAACCCGAGGTAAACACGACAGCTTCACGCGTGCTAGCCGAGACAAACCAGCTACCCTTCGACTTCGAGTCGTCCTTCGAAAAACACGAGAGCTTCTTCGAGCGAATCCTTCTTCCCCACAATGAAAACTCCACCCGGTACTAACCCGTGCATGGTGCACGTGCACCAATGCCGCCGGCCACGTTAGGTTGTCCCGGCCATCGCCTACGATCACCCAAACGCACACGAACACAAATAAAAACCCAGATTCGAGAATTCATCATCGAATCGAATTTCGACCATCCAACGCCGTTGAACTTCGCTGTCCCCATCATCGAACACCACGAGCTTCAACACCCCCACGTCGCGATCACCTCCTGTATCCTATCCAAGTCGCGATGCTACGACATCCATGTCGAACAAAAAAACTAACTAAAACCCTAAATCGTTCGAATTCGAACAATTCAGCAATTGGAAAAATCTAATTGCATTTTTCCTATCATCCACATCTCAAAAACAAGCTTCGACCCTGAATTCATCTTCAAACATTGTTTGGATCATCGACAATTTACCCAAATGCTGAATCCCTTCAACGCCAAATTCCAAATTGAATATCAATTTAAAAATTATGAATTACATGTTAAAAATCCTAATTCCTAACATTTAATCCATTCATACTATCCAAAAAAAATTAAGATCATTGATTTTCTGACATGAATCAAAATTCAATGTATTTTCCAATTTAAAAATTATTTGTGAATTTAAATTTACAATAACTATTTTTAAAATTTCTATCTAACATTAATACACAACTTTCATTTGATCATCAATGTGAAATAATGATGTTTAGTAGAAGATTTTAATTTTTCTTTGAAAAGAGGATTCTGGACTTATAAAAAAACAGAAGACAGAGTACATAAATTTACAGAGGCACTGGAATTCACTGATAATTTCACATTTCTAACTTTGCATACACAACAGTATTCAAATAAACAAATATTCATAATCATAGCCAAATTCACCACATGCAAAAATAAATTTAACTAAAATATGATTAAAACTGTTTTTAAGAGAATTTACTCACCAATTTAAAATTTGCAGAGCAGAGCAGGTTTCAATTTATTCCGGGCTTTTGAATCTTAAACTGAAGAAAAAACTTTGATTGCTAAAGAAATCCCACTGCATGCTTCAATTTGATGATTAAAAGTTGAAACTGCAGTTGAACTGATGTTGAAAATCTTTATTTGAAATGCAGGTTGAAACAAATGTTGATTTGAAGTTGCCCTTGAAAACCCCTTGAATTTGCAGGTTGTAGATTTTAAATTTTGCTTCAGATTTTATCCTAGATTTGATTTTCTTTTTAAATTCAAGTTTCAGGTTTTGAAAAAGATTTCTGTTTTGCCATTAATGTTCAACTGAGAAATAATGGAAATAGATTGAAGAAAGAAGAAGAGATGAAAAGGTTTTTATTTTTATATGAATTATGTTATGGTTTAAATTCTAAAATGAAGACACTTGTTATTAATTTGAACAAATGTCATCCATTATGCTTAATTGCTTTACATATGTCACTAACTTGTTAATATGTTTACACATGTTTTTAAGCGTTTTTAATTAATTTTCATTTAATTTAAAAGTAAATAGAAAGCTTGCTTATTTAATTTACTTTATAAATAAATACTTACATATGTAAATATAAATTTCCATTTTAAAGAAAATATTATAAAACTAATTATAATACAAATATATTCTTATATATGTAATTTTAAAATCTAAAACATTTATTTTTATAACCATTTTAAATTTAAACACTTTAATGAAAACAAAACTTTATTTTAATCCTTTTTAAACTATCATATTTAAAATAATAATTATCTTATATTTGAAAACAATTGAATTAAACTTAAATTTACTTTTGAAAAATATTAATTTTTAAAACAAAGCTTTAATTTACAATTCATACATATATAAATTATCAATAGGTTAAATTAAATTTCAAAACAAATCCAAATTATAACATATACATACATATATATTACAATTTGAAAATTCATCTTTTATTTAAAACAAAAGATCTTCTATTCACAATATATATCAAATATATATATATATTTATAAATAGAATAAAATTTTATTAGCTTTGACAAATAATTCTTATCAATATTTAAATTGTTAAAAAGATATTGATCAAATTGCCAGATTAAATATTCATTAACATTTAAAAGATTAAATTTACCAATTTAAATTAAAATTATAAAGAAAAATTATCAAATCAAGTTAATTATTAATTCATATTATTAAATTGATATTGCCTAAAATTCCGGGTCATTACACATGATATACTAACATCATAGTGAAGGAATTTCTTTGAGAAATTTTTGGTAGTTAAACGAAATTGGATTCGATCCAAAGATAGAACTGATTATATGAGATGAAGTGAATAAACTAACCTAAGTGAAAACATAGCATTAGAATGTCTAATGAGTATTCTTGTACATTAAAGAGAAGAGTTTTTTTATTAATATCGAAAATATACATTACCCTCGGTTGTTCAATTAAGCCATTAAGATTGTTGACTCTATATGCTATGTGCACAAATCTGAAAGTTCCAAATATGCTATCAAAATATGATTTTGGTGGTCGTAACCAAAGAGATATGATCCATCGACGGAGACTGTGTCTTTATTGGAAAGACTAATGTGGTTGGAATTAAATGAGCAATGTTATTAAGAATAATATCGCAAATTTCAATTGTTGAAATTGGCATAACAGATTCAGTATTCAATATGCTCAAGTTAATTCAGATTTACTCATAAAATTATCACTCGATAAGACTTAGTGTTTGGTAATTATATATTGAAACAGAAAATTTTAAATAATGATTTAGATTAAGCCGTTTACACATACATATTAACCAAAAATGCCTCGAAGTCAGTGGGAGCGATATAGAGTTGTGATTCTTTGGATATAATCCAAGAAATGATACGAATGTATCATTTTATAAACATTAAGATTGAATAAGTATTTTGATGGAAATATCAAATAGTTTGATTTTCAATCAAAGTGCAGAGGAAGTATGAGTTCATAAGAAAGAACGTTAAAAGGTACATTAATATTTCTAAACTTAAGTAAACAACACATTGTTAATTTAACGACATGCTTGTATTAAAATCAACTTTAGTTGTTTTAATACTCAGTCTTGGATTTGTAAATTACGCCTTTTATGGTGAGTATAAAAGATATAGGGATTGTCCCAAAACGATATACAAGGGTACCCTATTAAAAAGGGAACATGTAAGTTGAATTCCGTATGCATTAACAACAGGAATTATCATACGGATAATGTTGTATATGATATTGTGTTTTGTTTATGTATTTGATACGTGGAGCAAATATAAAATCCAAATAGATATCACTAAATGGTTGTTTAAAGTGTTCTCACGTATTTATGAAATACTAGAGAATAGTTTATGGAAACAACGAACTCATTATGATGGAACGTTTGGACACAAAATTTTATAAGTAATATCGAGTATAACATGTCAACGATTAAATTCAAGGTAAAATCTTTAATTTAAAAATGTTTCAAAATAAAATTCATTATGGTTGATTCAACGAAATGTTGTGAAAATTAACTTGAATAGCGCTACCATAAATTAATGTATGTTGATGTAAATGCACAAATTTATAATTGAGCCAAAGGTGATTCCAAATATTAAGAATCCTATAATATTGTTATAAGATAACAATGTAAAATTGATCATGATAAAACTTAAAGCTCATTATACGCCGAAAGACATACTTTGAATCATTCCACATGACAAAGGCATTTTATCAGTGTCAGAGAGAGTTAATTGACAAAGTAGATAATTAAAACATAATAGCATACCCATTCACTTAGCGACTGACCTAATAGGTTTTGAGAAAAATGATTAGAGAAGTTGGAATTAAATTCCATAATTGACCCCAAGTGAAAGTGGAAGAATGATAGATTTAAGGGTATATCATAGGGGAAATTATGTAATTTGCTACATATATCTAACCCGTTAACCAATCTTGTTCGAAATAAAAGGTATTTGCTTCCTATTATATACTTGAGATAATGATTATATTGATTAATTAACTTAATTAAAAGTATATTTGATAGAAAAAACCATAAATGGTATATTTTGTGATAGTAATTACAAAATGTTGTAACCGTGAGTAATTTATCACAACGAAACAAATATACCATTTTAAATGTTCCTGGTCAAGATGCATCGAAACTGGATATCGATGTATCCGTTGAGACTGGAGAACGTAGCGCTCTTCAAATATTGGGCAGTGTATTACTCATGATCATTGGAGGCACCTAGGAGTTACGTACTAATAGTTATTGGATAACTATGGAATGACTCACTCGATAGTTTTCTGTTGGTTAATATAACTAAGGTCAAACAGAAAATATCGATGTGACTGATTTACAAAGTTCTCTCGACTTGATAATACTGTGGATCATCAATATGAAAGCTCTACTTTGATTATAGCTAAATCATGGCATGACATCCATCGAGTGACTATAGTTGGGTCGAGTGGAAGTATTGAAAGTGAAGCACTATTCAAGAGAGGATTCGTCTCCTCAATTATATGCGATTAGTATCACAGTCAACTCAAAGTCAAAGTCTTTGGCCAGAGCATTTCAGTTAATTATAATTGTTATTATTGAACCAAGGACTTTGTGTTTGGACTATAAAGTTGAATGTGGATGAGGTTGCAATTTTGACCATTACCAAATTCCATAAGTCCAAAGTGATATATTTTGACAAAAGGAATTGGTGTAAACAAATGTTACAACCAGGTAATGCTTATTAAACTAAAATTTGATTTTTATCGAAAATGAGTAAGCGATAAATTTGGCCATAATGTCACACCACGTGCTAAGTGACATGTGAACGTTAACACTAGAATAGTTCAATGTTAATCGCTGACCAAATTTACACTCAAGAGTTACACAGCCGAAAGATGAATTCCCTTAAGACCGAATGATTTAATCAGTTTATAATTGTTATCGATTAATTAAATTAATTAATATTTTTAAAATATTAATTTTAATATGATTTGAGAAATAAATAATGTTATATATATTCATAATAGTTATAAATATATTGATCGATATACAATATCGACAAGCGATTAAATTAGATTTAATTGCATAGTATTTTGGCTTGGACTTGGATGGGTTTAAGGCCCATCATTAGGGCTGCAAAATTTCGGTTTTAGGAAGGCCTAGCGGTGGCTAAAGCATAGAGAATTGGCTTGAAGATAATGGGTTGTGATTAACTGAGAATGGGTAAAAAGGCTTTCCTCGTTTCTCTCTAGTCCAACCCTATGTGTGTGTGTGTGCACGCGCGCGCGTGTGTGTATATATGTATCTCCATAAATATTGATGAACTTTTTTTGGCCGCCATTACCTTCTACATTGTTGATTAAAACATAGCTCTCAATCCGCTTCAAAATTCTCAAATATATTTCAGACTAAAATAATATTATTCTATAGTTAGAAGTCGGTGATTTCGGACTTGTAGTCCGAAAAATCAAGAACGGTAAAAGGAAGAGAAGTCATTGCTTCAACGTGGATTCAAAGGCATCATTAAATTGGTAATTTTAATTCATATTACAATAGTTAAATTATATTCTATGATCCTATAATGAGCAATTTCATATCTGTTTAAATATATTGCTACCATATGTTTAGTTATGTGAGATTTTGTAAGTAGACGTGGTTGTCACAAATAAGTTTGGTTATGTGCATAACTTTTTTATTATACTATTTTATTTATGTATAGAAAAATGTTGTTTACTGTACAAAATCAATTTTTTTCATTAATAATTGTTAAATATATATATATATATATATATATATATGTATATTTATTAATAAATTCATATATATATTAAGGTATATTTCTCTCTCGTAATAGCATGTATGCATATATAGGATATATATAGACATATATTTGATTTAAAAAATTTATTAATCCTTTTTATATATAACATGAATTTACAAATTCTAAAATTAGTTATCATACATATATTCATATTTTTAAACTAACATTTATTAAAATTTTGAATTGTTTATTATATATAAAATAATTATTGGACAAAAATTTAAATTTTATATTTATAGAAAATAATATATCATTACATAAAAATATATAAAAAATTAATGATTTTTTCAATAAAGTTTATTATTTTTAATAATTAATATTTTTTTCGAAAAGTTGTTTATGATTTATTAAAAATAATTATTTAATGAAAAATTCTTCAAAATTTTTTATAACCTTTCATTCATGATCATAAAATTTATGAAATTTTATAACTTGAATTTTTAATTATATATTATTTTATATTATATAATTATTGCCGAAATCATTGTATTTGTTTTTAAAAATAATATTTCAACTTTGAAAAATCTCCAAATTTTTCCTAAGCTCTATTTTATGATCCTAGATTTTATAAAATCGTAAAATTTGAATTTTCATCAATAGATTATTTTATGTTAATTATTTATGGATGAAAACATTATTTTATTCATAATATGTACAAATTAAAATGCTACAATTACTATGTTTGAAAAACTAAGTTAATTTTGGATTATAAATAATTTTTAATAATTGTTCTCTCTCTTTTTGTATATATATTTATCTATATATAAATTTTTTATGTTTATATATTATATATAATATATTTATACATACATGTTGTGTATTTTGTAACATATATACATGCACATATTTGGACAACATACATGACATATAAAATAAGCTAATATGTTTGTTGCAATGTAAATCCCAACATCTACATATGGGCATGTTATACCTTTCACGAATTATTATGTTACACATGCATTCACACATATATGTATATGACACGTTTATTTATAAATTAAATCAAATAAAATTAATTTCATATCTTAATATATTTGAATTTAAATAAAATAAATGATCTTATTTAAATAAAATTTACAAATGTTCTAATTCAGTTAGACTTCATAAACTCAATAAAAGATCCAATAGGGTACAATTTTTGAAATTCATCCATAACTTCCACCGCGGGCTAGTCCTGTTCCAACAAAATTAATAGCGGCCTTCATGTATGTTGAATGTACTCTTAAATATATCATCATCTTGCATTCTCATCTTGTGGTTGCTGAAAGAGATTTAACAATATGTTTTACGAACATAATCAATCCAGAATACGTGAACCCAAAATAAACAGTTCTGAAATGAAGACATGTTTAGGTGGAAGCGTTAATACTAATCTTCAATGGTTTTCCTCAGGTCTGAGGATTACCCTTTTGCGCTTTCTTTTCCTCTTTCCTTTTGTAAACTTATTGGACTAAAAAAACGTTTTAGAAATAATCTCTTAAATATAAAATGGACAGAAGAACATTTTAATTTTGGAATATCATCGGTCCAAATAGAGACGAAGTCTACATATGTTCAAAGACAACTTTTAGAACCAATATAATTTTTAATAGCAATCTGAATTTTTTCATCAAAAATTCAGATGCATTTTCACTAATTCTTTAAATAAAATTGGTGCACAATAATAACATAGGTCACATAATAAATAAAACTAAAGTTCTCCTACTTGGCCGTAATATTATAACATAATAAAGAACGCATTCAAAATTGGCTAATATAGTTTTCATTAATCCTAAAGCTATCCAGTTAAAAATACCAAACCAAACTAATGTAATCATAATAACAAATGTTGTTATTTGATCCCCATTAGTTAAAACATTGGTACTTTTTCCGACAATGGTCAATAATATTCATTCAGTCCTCATAAGTAACTTGCTTGGATTAACTAAATGTATGCGCATCATATTAAGCAAATTTATAAGTCAACACATAATTAAAGATTTAGTACATAGCAGTGTGTGTGTGTGTGTCTATATAGTTTGCAACACCAAAATCATAATACATTAACTAAACTCATGTTGTTAACATTCTCTTTGTAAAAAGTGGGTGGAAATGCTTTTGTTAGAGAATCGGCTAACATAGCTCATGTATTAACATATAGTATAATAATAGTACCATTTTTGATCCTGTCTCCAACAATAAGATATTTGATGTCAATCCACTTAGATGCACCACTTGATTTGTTATTCTTAGAGAAGAAAATAACAGCGTCGTTATCATAAAATAAGGTGAGTGGCCTCGCAATACAGTCAATTACTTAAAGTACAAATATAAAATTCTTTAACTAAATTGCTTGACCAATAGCATGATAACATGCCAAAAATTCTACTTGTGTAGTGGAGATGCCCTTATAGACTACTTAGCACTCTTCCATGAAATTATCCCCCCTACAAGCATAAATATGTAACCTAATGTGGATTTCTTACTGTTGACGCATTTAGAATAAATAATAACTTCAAGGTTATTTGACCTCTTTTAAGTAAGCATATAATCTTTTGTCCCTTGCAAATAACTTAAAACTTTCATGGCAACTTTCCAATGTTCCATTTCTGTATTAGTTTGATATCGGCCAAGCATACCAACTGCAAATGCAATATTAGAGCATGTATAAACTAGAGCGTACATGACTCCCTACTACCGAAGCATAAGGAATTTCCTTCATTTGAGCATGTTCTATTTCGTTTTTAGGACATTAAAACTTGTTGTGTTTGTCACCCTTGATAATAGGAGCAACACTAGGAGAGCAATTGTGCATGTTATGTCTTTTAAATATTTTATCAATATATGTTTTTTGAGATAAGCTTAAGATTCCACGAGATTGATCTCAGTAAATTTCAATTCCTATAACATAAAAGGCTTTACTAAGATCCTTTATTTCAAACTCAATTGATAGAAAACGTTTTGATTTTTATAACATGTATAATCACTTTTTGCTAATAAAATATTATCCACGTACAAAATGAGAAAAATAATTTTACTCCCATTAATCTTGAGGTATATGCATTGATTTATTGTATTTTTTTAAATCCAAATTCGATTATAACCTCATCAAACTTGAGATACCACTATCACGAAGCTTGTTTCAACCCATATATTGAACGATTTAACATAAATGTCAAATGCTCCTTACCTTCTACAACAAACCCTTCATGTTGTTTCATAAAAAATTCTTTATGCAAGTTAACATTTAGAAATGCAGTTTTCACATTCATTTGATGTAGTTTAAATCGTAATGAGCTATGAGGACTAGAACAATCCTTAACGAATCTTTTTTGAGAAAGAAGAAAATGTATTATCAAAATATATATCTTCTTGTTATGTGAACCCTTTAGCCACAAGTCTATCCTTAACTCTTTCAATATCACCTTTGGAATTAGTTTTAGTTTTATAGACCCATTTACAGCCTATAGGTTTAACCCCGACAGGTAACTCAACAAGATCCCAAACTTCATTATTTTTCATAGATTTCGTCTCGTCATTCATGGCTTTTAATCATTTAGATGATTTATCACTCATAATAGTTTGCTTGAATGGGATAGGATCATCTTCCTTACCTATATCACTTCCTTCCTCGGTAAGGTATACGGTATAATCATCGGGTATGTTGGATCTTCTCTCTCTTTATGATCTTCGTAAGGGTTCTTGTGGAAGCATAGAAGCTTCAACAACATTAGGAACATCATGAACATGAGTTTCTTCATTAGCCTCTTGAACAATAGGTATAAAATTTGTAACCTCTCCAATTATCAAAATTGGAACATAAATCTGATTTTTTTCGACGTTTACTGTTCTATTTACATTACTCCCACTTATGCTACCATCTCCAAAAATACAGCATGTTTAGTCTATACTATTTTGGTTATATGTGATGGGCAATAAAATTTAAAACCTTTGGATCTCTTTGGATAGCCAATACACTAACAACTAGTGGTTTTGGAGTCAAGTTTCTTTAGTTGCGGACTATAGACAGTTGCTTCAATAAGACAACCTCATACACATAAGTACCCTAATTGTGATTTTTTGCCAGTCCATGGTTCATAAGTTATTTTTAGAACAAATTTATTAGGAACCCGATTTAGAATATATGTGGCTATTTTTAAAGCTTCTGTCCACGATAAATTTGGCAATGTGGTATTGCATATCACACTTCGTACCATATCCATTAATATGATTATGTCTTTCAGCAACTCCATTCCGTCGAGGATCTCCCAATGTAGAGTACTGATAAACAATACCTTTTTCTTGAAGAAATAAGGTTCATAGGCCTAAAATTTGACCAAGGTTGTTGTGTCTACCAAAATATTCATCGCCTCTATCCAATCGCACTATTTTAATTTTAAGGTTATGTTGATTCTCAATTTCAGCCTTAAAATTTTTGAACTTACCCTTAGATTTTCGCTAAACAGATACACATGACCGTAGCGAAAATAATCGTCAATGAATAAATGATTTATGCCCGTTCATACTCGAAGTAGGGAAAGGACCACATATATCAGTATGACTAATTTCTAAAAGTCCCCCAGTTTAACTGGCTAAATGATTTATGCCCGTTCATACCTGAAGTAGGGAAAGGACCACATATATCAGTATGACTAATTTCTAAAAGTCCCCCAATTTAACTGGCTCCTCTCTTATTTCTCTTGACAAAATTTTGTTTAACACATTCTATACAGTTGTTGAAATCGAAAAAATATAATGCTGGGAGTATTTCATTTCTAGTCAGACATTGCATTCTATCTCTTGAAATATGACCCAATTCGCAATGTCATAATTTGGAAGAATTCCCAACATCATGGTTTCTCTTGACTTCACATTTATGATTACCGCTAGTAATATTCATAGATACTAGAGATCCACAAAAGAAGAATTCAAATATAACTTATATAGATTGTCAAATAATAATCTAGAACCAACAAACTTAGAGTTTTGCTATAGTTTCAACTCATTATTTCCAAACAGAAACGTAAAATCACATGCGTCAAGTCTAGAAAAAAAATTAAATTCCTAATCACACTAGGAATATAAAATATATCACATAAATCAAGAATAAAGCTACCCTTCAAAACTAAACGAAGAGTTCCAGCAACCTCGACTTCAGCCTCTAATCTGTTAGCAACTTTAAGTTTCCTTTCTCCTCTTTGAAGCATCCTCATGGAATGGAATCTTTCCAATGAGTTCATAATGTGCACAGAGACACCAGTGTTAACCCACCATGTATTTAAGGGAACATCAACTAAAACAAATCATGAAATTTAAGTCATAACGCTTTTTAGTGAGCCAGTCTTTAAAATTCCCACAGTCCTTCCTCATGTGTCCACGCTTCTTACAGTGATGACACTTAGGAGAATGCATAGGTTTTGTACCAGATATACTAGTCTTGTTAATACCGGTAGCCATATTCACTTTATTCTGATTTTTACCATTGTCCTTATTTTTTGATTTTGGACTTTGAATAGCGATGTGTGCATAGTATGGTTTCTCAATCTTAACATTGTCTTCTTCTTCAATACACATATCAATTAATTCGCTCATTTTCTACTTTTCTTTCTGTGTACTATAATCGAACTTAGAAGGACCAAATTGTGCATAAAAAGAAGTCATAATGAAATGAACTAAAAACCTTCAGAAACTGCCATATCCTTGCCATTTAATTTTGCGGTCATATCATTCATCATCATGATATGTTCACATACACCGCATGTCCCGTTTACTTGGTAGTGACCATTTTCATTATGAGAGTATTTGCATTAGCCTTAGAAGTACTTTTAGACTGCTCTTCAATAGATGTCAAATACTGTTTTGCAGTAAAAATATTAATTGCATCATCCTTTGTGGGAATACCTCCTCTTATAGTAGCTAATAGTAGTACTTACAATCATGAGAGACATGCAGTTTGACCGCTTTCATTTTGAAAAATTAGCTTTCTCATCATTAATACTTGTCGTTAGAACAGTAGGTTTGCCCATTCGTAATGCATGGTCAATATCCAGAACACCAAGACAAATCTCAATTTGCTCTTTTCAAGTGGAATAGTTAGTTCCATTCAATGATACTATATCAGAGATTTAAGCATGAACATTATTCAATGTTGTATTAGATTCAGAAAAAATGAAATGCTTACTATTATCAACTATAAATCCACACATAGCATAACAACATCAAATCAACTGCATATAGAGGGACTAACAATAATTATACTGAAATAAATAATAAAACGTCAAATTACATTTAGCCATATCATAACAGTTGTTTACATAAAATTCAATTCATATTACCGTTGGACAGAAACAAATTGAATTGTTAAAATAAATAAATTCACTAAATAAATAAATCATAATAGCAATTAAAGTTGATAAGATTGTCATTCATAATATATTAAATGTAAACATAATTTCATGAAAAATAATTCATATACGAAAACAAACTAAATCATTAAAACAAATAAATTCACTTAACAAATCATCATGACAATTAAAGTTGGTAAAATTACCATTCATAATTTATGTAAAAACGTAACCAAAGGTCCCTATTCTCAAAGCTCATGGACAAAAAGTCCCTACCCATAAACTCATGTAAATTAGGTCCCTATTTTGTTATTTTTTACCAAGTGGAAATTAGCCACAAAGGCTTCTTTAGTAAGTGTAAATAGTTTCTAGGACACACAACTGAAATAACTATTTTTAAGGACAAAATGCGAAATAATTAGTTTTTAAGGCATAAAAACCTATGAAATTATGTCCTTGAAAGTAATTGGACTGCTGACTTTGTCTTTAAAAGTAATTATTTTGCTGACTTTGGCATTGAAATTAATTTCTATGGATGTGTGTCCTAGAAACTAATTGGACTACAAAGTTTTGTCCTTCATGCCCCCTTTTACCAAACTGCCACATACTAGAAAATCGGTCAAGCATCGCAATCAGGTGCAAAAGTAGCATAAATTAGCCAAAAACTAAAAATATGGACCTAATTTTCATAACTATTGCGAGAGTGATTTTTCTTCCATCATCTTTCAATTCTGGGGACTTGATAGTCATTTCTTGAAATCAATTTGCATCACCCTTGGGCAGAAATAAATCAACCATTAAAATAAATAAATTCACTTAGCAAATCATAATGGCAAGTAAAGTTGGTAAATTACCGTTCTTAATTTATTAAATGTGAAAATGTAATTTCTTCAAATCCATTTGTATCACCGTTTGGTGGAAATAAACTAAACCATTAAAACGAATAAATTCACTTAATAAATCATAATGGAAATTAAAGCCGTTCATAATTTATTAAATGTAAAAAATAACTGTGACTTTAAATCACAAAATTCATGTTAATAAAGTGGCAGTTACAGTTAGAAGTTGATAGTAATTGGCAACAACCAATTGTTAAAAAATAATGTTATATGGTTTTAATCATTTGTAAAAAAATACAATAAATGATAGATTCAAAATGCAACATATATAAACATATCAAAACTCTTGGTCATGATCAAGTTTAGACCAAAATTTCACACAAACTTAGTTGTATTAGATCCAATATATCAAAAGGAGAGTGCATATGTAACGACCCATCCTTCACGACCCTGAAAATCAACACAAATACACCACTGTAATATGCCGATGATCTAGTGTCGGAAAAAGACAGATTGTCGAGGGAAAGAAAGAAGGAGGTAGAAGAAGAGAAAAATAACAACATCAGAATCTCACAATCGTATCGGAATAAAATATAATAGATAATAACTGATCTTTACACAAAGAAACCATATTTGTTTGGAAAATCTTAACAGACAGGCCATATAAAATTATACAATGGTATTTATTTTCAATTGGTATTTTAATTCTGCCTGAACAAGAGAGGATGGAGAATGAACGGCGGCTCCCTTATTACCTTTTTAACTCCGAGGATTTTGATTTCCCAGGCTTCGGCCATTTAAAATTTGAATTCGATATTGGGAAAAATGAAGCGAGGAGGAGACGAACAAAAATTTATTTTCTTTTGATTGCTCGGCCATTCTTATCTTTTTTTAGACGCGTGTTAAAATGAAGGACAAGTATTGAAAAGGCAACCACGTGTTGAATCACAATGTTTTGTTTTGACTGGTCACAATCATAAATTTTTAATTTAAAATTCAAATGTTTCGAAATCATGCTAAAAATCTCGATCTACCATCGAGGCGTACCGCTAGGCGTTTATAATGTTAAACTCCTATTCCGAATGCAATGGAAAAGGTTTCGAGTCCTAATTCGATCCTATGGAGAAGAGAGCATTTTGGACTCAGGTATTATTAAATTAATTATAGTAGTAATTATTTGGAAAAGTTAATTGGTATTATGATTTAAAAAGACAATTATAAATATTTATATGTTATAAAGTAGTTTTATTTTAAAGATAGTTTGGCTAAAGTTTTTATTTGAAAAACTTGTATAGAATTTAATAACTTTTATTCTAAGCTTTGTTTTGACTTGAGTTTTACATGAGAAATTATTATAAAATTTCATAACTAGTATTTGAAATAAAGTGTTTTAAATAGTTTTTATTTTAAGTGTTTTAAAGTATATATTTTGGATAAAGTAATTTAAATTATTTTAAAATCTGAAGTATTTAGACTTGGTGATTTTCAGTGGGAATAAACAATATTTGAAAATTTATTCAGCGAGAGAAAAGTGATTTGAAAACTGTTTTCAAAGGGTTGAAGTGTAGAAAAATATCTTGCGAAGATATTTTGAAATAAATAATTTGGAAATTATTAAGGCCTGATGGTTGTTTGTGGATGTCATGTGATAGTTAAACAACCGACTATTAATATTGGACAATGCGCTGATCCTTTCGAAGAGACCGGGATCGGGATTAGTTTTCCAGAAACCACTTCGATCCGGTTTGAACGTTTTCATGAGGAAGACAAGAGCTTCGAGTCGAAGATGGAGCAATGAAGTGTAAGGGCTAACTGCTACTAATTCTGAGGGTGATTCCAAAATGGATGTAGTAGCAGTAGTGCCTTTGGTTTTGTTCGGACTTGGAACGAACTTGTATGGATGAATGCTTCATAACATCGTCAGGAGGATGGTGAGCATTCTAAGTAAATGCGTGCTAAAAAGGTAACGCATAGCCTCGAGCCTCATCAATCGGGAATGGCTAAAACAGGGGATGCACACAAGGCTAAGTGGCTAGCAACCAATTACGGTAAGGTCATCCTCGTCTAGATGTCCCTTTATTTCGGCTGTGTGGGCGGTTGCTGATCCCAACCGCTGGGTGAACTTATTCGGACTATCCAGTAAGGGGTAGCTCTGGTCTTGTGATGCAGGGGATCAGGGTGGATCCTCGGTATGGTGATCTAGATCACGTACTGTGACGGGCGGTACCCTAGTAGCCCTGCTATTGATGGAAATCCATTTTCCCTACGTACCTTTACAGTTTTTATTTGTAGAACCTATTATGCTGGAATTTAATAGTGTAACAATTTCGGATATTTGAATAAGTATTTGTATATAGACACTACTATAATATCAGAGGATTTTATAAGAAATGTTTTGGTTATCGTAAGGTAAAAACCTGTCATGTTTATTTATGGCGTGATCTTACAAGATACCTTTGATTTTATAAATTATTTTGAAAATTTTAATAACCCAATTGAATGTGTTTTCTCACACTGATTTTTCAGACCGACTCGGGTGTTATTTTACTATAATGCTCGGGTCATATCGTGTATTATGGAATATAGGAAGGATGCTATAGAGCACAGGAGATAAACTGGATGGCGAGACGTATCACACGTATTTGATGTATATTCCGTTATGTCTGATTAACTGCATGGTCAGTTTCGTAAGGGCGGGTTAACATAACTGTTCTGTGGTGTGCTATAGATTTGGATGTACTCTGATGATGTAATTTATAAACAGAAATAGTTCTTTTGTTTAAAGATTGGTCATTTATCTATTATATATTGTTCCGCTGCGATGGTGGATCTGATATTGTTTCTATTTCTTCTTCTACCTCCTTTTTCTTTAACCCTAATGGTTCGGTTTTTCGGCATTCCGACATTTAATACAGTGGATGTATTGATGTCGATTCTCGAACATCGAAAAATCGGGTCATTACAGTTTGGTATGTTTTATATAAACTCTCAAACCATTTAAAAAAAATATATACAAATATATTTCTAATTGCTAGTCTATTTTAAATTAATATATTATGGAGATTAATTTGTTTAATTAACTTATTTAATTATCTTTTTCGAAAAGATTTTTAAAAGAAAATTAGTTTAAAACTAAATTATTAGTTTAAAACCAAAGTGTTAGTTAAGAAAATAAGTAATTAATTGTTCGATCAGTTCAGATATTAATAAGCCATATGCATAATGTTTATACAAGGTCGAAAAACCGTGAAACCAAGTCAAGATTGGATCGAATTTTGAACAAAATCAAAGGTGAGTTAATCTTATTCATTTGGAATACCCTTTGAATTTAAATAGTTAAATTTAAATTATTGGTTGATGGATTGAATTGACTGGATGTGATAGTATATATAGTATATATATTGGAGTGATTGATTTCCCGCATTATATAGTGGATGAGACCCTATGCGTCCCGCATAATAGTGGATGACCCCATATACCGCGATATCCCACCTTGAAGTAGGATTGATATTTTATATTGTTCTAACATATGTGGATGCAGGGAAACAGATTGGAGGGATCCAACTGGATTCCTTAAAATTATTTGGATTGTTTTAATATTCTGTAATATGGTTTATTTGATAATCCGTGATAAATTATATTAAGAATTGTAAATAGTTGATACTATGGTTTGATTGAATATAATTGGGTATGTTGAGTTCTCAAAAATATATAGATTAGATTTTTGAAAGGAAATAAAAAGGAGAATTATTAAGTAAATAATTATAGAGGTTGGGATAAATGAATTGGGAAAATATAAAAGTTGATTTTTAAAATTCTAATAAATAAATTCCAAGTATGGGAAAGGAGATTTTGAATAAATAGGAATAAATGAATTTTTAAACATAAGTGTTATTATTTAAAGGAATGAACAATTTATTTTAAAATTCAAGATTTAAATTTGTTTGGGAAAGATAAAAAAGAAATTTGGAAAAGTATGAAACTAGTATTTTCAGTTTAAATAAGATTTTAAATATATATTAAGGAAGTTAAATCTGAAATTAATGGATTTTGAAATTAATTGAGTAAGTAAAGTAATTTATTTTAAAATGGAGTAAATTTGAAAATCGATTTGAAATTGATTTAGTATTTGAAATTGTGTTTTAAAAGGGGAACGAGACTATGGAATTTATAAACTGGGTCTATAAAGTGAAAAAATGTCAATGGATATTTGGAAGTATAAATTCACAATGGAAATTTATAAAGGAATGGGTAATTGGTTTTAAAAATAAATAGTGGTTTATTTTTAAAGGGTGAAAAAGAAAAGTGTATTTCCCTGAAAAGCCAAGTACGTTTTCAAAGCAGATTTTTAAGTGTTTTGGCTTAGGTTTTACATGAGCAATTATCATAAAATTTCATAATTACTATTTTAAATAAAGTGTTATAAATAGTTTTATTTTAAATATCTAAAGTATTTTTGGCTAAAGTGATTTAATTTTTTTTCAAAATCTAAAGTATTTAGACTTGGTGATTTCAGTGGAATAAGCAATTGGGTGGAAATTTAATTCGCGAGAGGAATGTGATTTAGGAACTGTTCCCAAAGAATTGAAATGTAGAAAGATTTTTTGCGAAGATATTTCAAATAATAAATAATTTTGGAAAATTATTTAAATCTAATGGTTGTTTGTGAATGTTATTTGATAGTTAAATAACCAAGTATTATAGAGTGCAGATTCTGGATGGATACAGTGGAGCTTAGGAGACGAGCTGGATGACGAGGCATATTTTCATAGATTTATATTCTGTCGTGCAGTGAAAGTTGTGTAGTCAGCTTTTGTGAGGACAAGCTAATATAACTGTCTAGTAATTGTTTTGATCTTTGATGTACTCTGTTGATGTAATTTATAAAACAGATATAGTTTCTTTGTGTAAAGACCAGTTATCATCTATTATATGTTATTCCGCTGCGATGGTAGGATTCTGTTGTTGTTTGTTCTCCCTTCTTTTACCCTTCTTCTTTAACCCTAATGATTCGGTTTTTCGGCATTCGATTGTTCGACATTTGATACAATGGACATATTGATGCCGATTTTCGAGCGTCGAAAAATCGGGTTGTTACACTGTGACGATCCGTCCTTCTCGACCCTCAAAAATCGACACAAATTCACTACTGTATAATATGCCGATGATCGAGTGTTGGTAAAAGACAGATTCCTGTGGGTAAGGAAGAAGGAGGTAGAAGAAGAGAAAACCAAACAACACCAGAATCTCACAATCGCTGCGGAATAAAATATAATAGATAATAACTGGTCTTTACACCAAAAGAAACTATATCTATTTTATACAATACGTCATCAGAATACATCACAATCAAAACAATTACTGGACAGTTATCTTAACTTGTCCTCACTATACAGCTTATACAGCACAGCGGAATATACTTCAAATATGTGTGATAAGTCTCGTCATCCAGCTCGTCTCCTAAGTTCCACAGCATCCTACCATGTATTTATAATACCCGGTCTGACCCGAGCATTATGATAAAATAACACCCGAGTCAGTCTGGAAAACCAGCGTGAGAAAAATACACTCAATTTAATTTTTAAAGTTTTCAAAATCCTTTGAAAATCAAAGGTATCTCGTAAGACCACGCCACAAATAAACATATCGGATTTTTATCTTACCAACCAAAACATTTCTTATAAAGTCCTTTGATATTATAATAGTGTCTAAGTACAAATACTTATTCAAATAGAGAAATTGTTACATTATTAAATTCCAGCAATACTAGCCACAAAGTGGGTTTTACGATCAAAACCATAAAGGGCACATAGGGAGAATGGATTTCGAAGGAATGACTAGGCACAGGGGTACCACCTATCATGATATCTTGTCTAGATCAGCATATCGAGGACCCCTCCGTTCCCCTGCAACACAAGACCGGACTACCCCTTACTGGATAGCCCGAGTAAGATCAGCCCGCGGTTGGGATCAGCAACCGCCCACACAGCCGAATAAAAAGGGACCTCCAGACAGGGACGACCTTATCCTACTTGGGTGCTACCCACTTATCCTTACTGCATAACCCCTAATTTTCAGTCATTCCTGATTGATGAGGCTCAAGGCTAAGCGTTACCTTTTTAGAACATTTACACTTAGAATGCTCACCGTCCCCCTGACGATGTTCTGAAAGCATTCATCTATACAAGTCCATTCTGGGTTCGAACGGAACCGAAGGCACTATTTCAACTACATCCATTTGGAATCACCCTCAGGATTAGTAGAGATTAGCCCTTGCACTTCACTGCTCCATCTTCAACTCCAAGCTCTTGTCTTCATCACGAAAACGTACTCGTTGGATCGAAGTGGTTTTCGGATCTCAAATCCGATCCCGGTCTCTTCGAAACAACGTTCGCTATTTTCTGGTAAACTCAACCCTCATTTTTTTAGGAATACTCAGACGAGAATAAGATCGGAGTTCACCTCCTAACCGTTAGTGGACGGATTTCCTTATAAACGTCCTACAAGAACGAACGAGTTTATACATACTGTATAGCACCTCGAATGGTAACTGTACCATATAATTCTCATACCACTTTTAGATATTCCAAAGTTATATTTGGGTCCAGATTTGATAGTCAGTTATTTAACTATCAAATATACAATCAATTCAACCAAATTATTTTATTTCCACTAGAAAACTTCAGGCCTTACAAAAATTAGATTTAATGAATTTAAATCACTTTACCCAAAATTTTATATACTTAAAATATTTTAAATAACATATAAACTAAAGGAAAGATTTATAAATGGAAATAATAAGGGAAAGGTTAATATAAAAACTAATAGGAAATATAATATAAATAGTGAAAATTAGCCACAAGGGTCTCTTCAGCAAGTGCAATTAGTTTCTAGGACACACAACTGAAATAATTACTTTTAAGGACAAAATGAAAAATAATTAGTTTGTAAGGCCTAAAAGCCTATGAAATTATGTCCTTGAAAGTAATTGGACTGCTGACTTTGTCCTTAAAAATAATTATTCCGCTGATTTTGGCCTTGAAATTAATTTATGTGAATGCGTGTCCTAGAAACTAATTAGAATGCAAAGTTTGTCCTTCTAGTGAAATACCCCATATAAATATATATAAAAACATATTTCCATACAAATTAACAAGTGTAGAGTTAATAGCATGTAGTTTAACAATATAAAAACTAATAGAAAATATAACACACATATATATATATATATATATATATATATAAACATATTTTCATACAAATTAACAAGTGTAGAGTTAATAGCATGTAGTTTAACAAATGTAAGCAAATTTTATCATGCAAATTACAAGTGTCATGTAATTTATTTTCTTTTTATTTTTTTAAATAAAAGATAAAACAAGGCTATTTATGCATCGCTACTTCTACCTCTCATTTTCTATGACGACCTGGAATTTTTAGGCATTTGAAGTTGGAATATTTAATTGATTTTAAATATTTAAAAGTTAATTTTTAACTTGAATTCAAGTATCACTATTTATTTGATAATTAAATAATTGAATTAAATAATTTGAAGTTGGATAAAATGTTGAATCTGGAGTTTTAAGCCTGTTAAAAATAATTTTAGATATAAATTTATATTGATAATACTGAAGAGAATAGAAGTGTTGAAATCAAATTTAAAAATGTTTTGTTAAGTTTTGAAATTTATATCATTTAAATTGAATTTAAAATAGCTTTTCGAGGCACGGTCTCTGAATTTGACGAAACCAGTTCCATTGGATCCGTAATATTGTATTATTATCAGGTTTCAATTTTCGTAGCATTTGTGGTTGTTGTGTGAGAACACGGTAAGTAAAAGCGTTAAATTTATATCGAAATTTAAATTTAAAATATATATATATATTTATACCAGTCAGTTTCACTTGAAATTTATTTCACCTCATACCCTTTTTATTTTCATTTCCAAATTACTGTATCAGTACGGTCTCCTCATCCCTTCTTCGACATGCCTATTTTCCCGTCTCTTTAAGCCGAGATTCAGAAGAAAAAAACATATCCTCGAATCTAAAAAAAATGGAAACTCAGATCGATCAGAAAAAAAGGAGGGGGAAATGGCGGACAAAACAAAGGAATCCGCATCCTCTTTCCCTCCATCTTTTTTTCTTCTCAAAATTATTCCAAGATGGTCGCGAATTTTCCCTCTCATGCATTTTATCCACATTGTAAACCGCAATGCTCGATTCAAGAATCAAGTCCAATTTCGTTACAATGAGCGGCAGTGTTGTAGAGGCTCACCGTTGTCAAGGAATTTTCGAGGTCGTCTAGGAGCATTGAATCGCTTGTGCGAGATTGGGTCAGATGCGAGGATTTGAGCTCAATTTCGAGATTCTAGGCAAGTCATTCTATCCGAATTCATTTTTCGATTTGCCAATCGATCAGGATGTTAAAGTCGCAATCGAAAACCTAGGGCTTCAACGGCGACATGTGAGGCAAGATGGTGGAAGTCGCGATAGTCACGATGGTCGCGATGGAAGGTCAGAGTGTCGAGAGCTTAGGGTCACTAGTGTTGTCGAAGCAGTGAAGGTATTTGATTTGTTTCTTTCAATTAAAACCTAGCCATACATATGTATATATAGATTTTAAAATATATAATCTAATCTAAGCAGGAACTTGTAAAATATATATATATATATATAATAATAATAATAATAATAATATACACGTACACATTTTAACTGGCTAGTTTAGTTTTAAAATAATGGTTTTAGTAAGCTGTTAGTTTATTAAACCGTTTATCTATCTAGTTTCTGGAAATGATCTATTTAAAGGAAATTAAATTTTCGAAGGATGTTAATATATAGTATAATATTATACAAGGTCTTTCTATACTTTGTTAATTTAATTTGAAATTGTATCTTAAATTAAATAGGAAGTGAATTTATATAAAATAAGGTTGTTGGGTTAAAACTTATGTAAATCGGGAAAAAGTATATAGGAGTTTAGACATTGAAGTATCTATATAAAGTTAGTCTAAAATTTAATTTTTAGATAAATTAAATTTTAGTTTAATTTAGATAAATAAATGGAAATTTAATTGTTCGAATTGATTTGAATGTTGATAGAAAAAAATATGTAATGTTTATACAAGGTTATAAACTGGGAACCAAGTCAGAATTGAAGTGGACTACAAACAAATGCAAAGGTGAGTTAATCTCACTCAGTTGAATTTTAATTTTAATTTAAATAGTTAAATTTAAATAATTTAGTTGAATGGTTGAATTGATCTGATGTGCTATATTATAGTATATATTACATCTTGGAATGATTGATTTCTCGCATTTTATAGCGGATGAGACTCTATGCGCCGCATAATAACGGATGATATTTTATTTAAATCTCATATACCACGATATTCCACCTCGAAGTGGAATTGGTATTTTATTGTGCTAACATTTGTGATGCAGGAAAAACAGGTTGAAGGGATCCAATTGGATCCCTCAACATTTATTATTTAATATTCTCTGTTGTGATTATTTGATATACTATGATGAATTATAGTGGAATATTGAATGCTATGGTTGAATGAATATATTTGGGTATAATGAGTGACCAAAAACATATAAATTGAATTTTTGAAAGAAAATAAAAGAAGTGAATTCGTAAGTGAAATAATTATAGAAAATTTGAATAAATTAAGAATGTATTGGAAAGAAATGGAAGTGATATTAAAATACTAATAAATAACTTCAAGTATGAACAGAAACAAAGATTTTGAATAGACAGAAATTAATGAATTATAATTTTAAGTGATATTATTTTAAAGGAATAAAGAATTATTTTAAATTTTAAAGTTCAAATTTATTCAAAAGGATAAAGAAGTAATATGAGAAATCTAAAATTGATATTTTCAGTTAAAAGTAGTTTAAATCATAATTAGGGAATAAAATATGAAACTAATGGATTTTGGAATAAAAAGGAAGTAAATTGGAAATCAATTTGGAAATTGATTAAAGTGCTTGAATTGGAAATTTAAAGAAGAATGTGAAGAGAAGTATATTTCTCTGGATAGCCAAGTACGTTTTCAAAATAAATTTTTAAAAATAAGATAAAGGTTTTAATGTTGTTTCAAAAAGTATGTTTTAGGAAATTTATTATTTCTAAATATCAAAATTTAAAAGTAAATATTTTTCAAATCTATTATCATAGTAATTATTTAAAAGGTGACTTAGTATTTTGTTTTAAAAAATGAAAACCTAGTTTTATATTTTATAAAGTAACCATATTTTACATATATTCATATAGTATGTATTTTAAAAAATTATTGAAGTATTTTTAACTTAAATGTTTTAAAGTATATTTCAAAGTAAAGCGTTTTTAATTATTTTAATAAATCTAAAGTTTATGCTTGGTGATTTCAAGGGGAATAGAAATACTTGGAATTTATTCTGAGAAAGGAATATAGTTCGAAACTGTTTTCAAAAGGGTTTGAAAAGTGGTAATATATCTAATGAAGATATTTTTGGGATTAATAAATAATTTGGGGAATTATTTATTGGTTGATGGTTGTTTGTGAATATTAATTGATAGTTAAATAACCGACTATCAATATTGGCCAAATGCGCTGATCGTTTCGAAGAGACCGGGATCAAGATTTATTTCACGAAAACCACTTCGATCCGGTTTGTACGTTTTCGTGGAAAATGAGTTTGGATTCGAAGATGGAGCAGTGAAGTGCAAGGGCTAGTCGCTACTAATCCTGAGGATATTTCCAAAATGGATGAAGTAGGAATAGTGCCTTCGGTTCCATTCGAATCCGGGACAGACTTGTATGGATGAATGCTTTCGGAACATCGTCAGGTGGACGATGGGCATTCTAAGGGATATGTTCTAAAAAGGTAACGCTTAGCCTCAAGCCTCATCAACCGAGAATGACTGAAAATCGGGGTTATGCAGAAAGGCTTGGTGGGCAGCACCCATTTCCGGGTAAGGTCATCCCTGTCTAGATGTCCCATTTTATTTCGGCTTAGTGGTGCGGTTGCTAATCCCAATCGCAGGGTGATCTTACTCGGGACTATCCAGTAAGGGGTAGTCCGGGTCTTGTGTTGCAGAGGGTTGGGAGTTATCCTCGGTACGCTGATCTAGACCAGGTACTGTGATAGGTGGTACCCTAATGCCTAGTCATTAGTTGGAAATCCATTTTCCCTACGCGCCTTGTACGAGTTTTGTTTGTATTACCCATTCTGTGGCTAGTAGATGGAATTTAATAATGTAAGAATTTCGGCTATTTTAATAAATATTTGTATATAGACCCTATTATAATATCAGACGATTTTAATATAAAAATGTTTTAGCTATCGTAAGGTAAAAACCCGACATGTTTATTTGTGGCGTGGTCTTACGAGATGCTTTTGTTTTCAAAGGCTTTTTGAAACTTTAATAATCAATTTGAGCGTGATTTTCTCACGCTGGTATTCCAGACTGACTCGGGTGTTATTTAACTGTAATGCTCGGGTCAGACTGAGTATTATAGGATACAGGATATGATACTGTGGAGCTCAGGAGACGTGCTGGATGACGATACGTACTTCCGTACTTGTTTTATATATATTCCACTGTGTTGTTTAGCTATGTACTCAGTTGTATGAGGGCAAGTTGTGATTACTGCCAATTGTGTGTTATGTTGATTGATGGACTCTGATAATGTAATGTATAATAGATATATATTTGTTTTCGTGTAAAGATCATTTATTATCTATTACATTTTATTCTTCTGTGATGGTTAGATTTTGATATTGTTTTCTATTTTCTTCTTTTACCTCTTCTTCTTTAACTCTAATGGTTCGTATTTCTGTTCAACTTGAGTCGATTGATTTAGAATAGTGTTGACTCAAGGGGTACAGATTTATGGGTCGTTTCACTTGGTATCAGAGCATAGGTTGGCGATAACCTTGGCTCTGGTGGGAATTACTCATAGAATAGAGTACATAGTACTCTAGAATGAGTTTGAAAGTATTAATAGATATTAGTGCGTATTTGTTAGTGCATATAAAATTGTTTTGTATTGTGTTGATTTATCGATTGAGTGTTTATGGATTCTGGTTGATATATGGGACGCCATGTCATCGACAGGGGTTTCTAAACTCTTAAACTAGATAAACCGACACAGTATTGTTTTAAATAGGGTAAATGAAATAATTTTACCCAGATTATTTTTGTGTATAAAGGAAATGATTTTTCGTAAATTATACTAATTATATATGGTTGCTTGGTCGTTAGAAGGTGATAATATTAAATTATTATCATCGTATGAGAATTGGATAAGAAATTAAGATAATAACCAAAGATTAAGGAATAAATTAATAAAATAAATGGAATTTATAAATGTGATTCATAATTGAATAAGGAATTGAAATCATAATTAAAAACTAGAAAAAAATTCATATACAAATGAAATTTGAAAATGTAAACTATAAATGTAAATTATAGTGTGATTAATAATTTAAAATGAGATAAAAATTCCAAGGTAATGTTTGAATATAATTTTAAAGAATTTGGAATTTGAAAATTTGGAAGTTTAAATTACTTCGAATTTGAGAAAGATTCTCAAAAAGTTGGGAAAAATAAAATATATTTGAGAAATATTTTTGAATCAGATTTGAAATCTAGAGAGATTTGGAATTTAAAAATATTTGAAGGGTTTTAAAAGTGATAAAAGCATTGAACTCTTTACGGTCACTGGAAAATGATTCCGATGATGATTGCGACATCGTCATCGTTCATTTTCGGGTTTCCAAAACAGAGATTGCTACTGGGATGTTTTGGATTAATGTTGTTGGTGAAATTTGGTTTGATTTTAGAAATGCAAGGAATTTTGGATATAGGTGATTTCAAAGGGAATTTTGAAATGTTGAAAGATTGCTTAAATTTTGGAATTTTAACTAAGAATGTTTGTGGCATATAATAAGTTGATAACTTGTAAATTTGGAGTTTGTTGAAATAAAATTCAACTTGGTAAGTAAGTAAAATGAAAACCGAATACTGGAATTTAAAATTGAATTATGTTAAATTATGTGAAATGGAAAAATATTAGTCAAGTTGGACTAAATAAAAAAAAGTTTTGAGATTTAAAATTAGTAAGTAACTGAATGATTTATATGGCATGCAACTGAAATGAAACTGAATATTTGATGATGATTGATTTAAAATTTATATAAAAATAAGTGCAAAATTAGTTCAAGTGGACTAAAAATAATTAATGTTTAGAAATAAAATTTATTAGTTGGAAATGAATTAGAGAATGAATAAATGAATTTATGATTATAAGTGAATGAACTGGAAATTGGATATTGGAATGATATTAAATGGAATTAAGTCATTGCTTAACAAAATTCAAAGGAATGGTATGTAACAAGATTTAACTGGGAGTTATGGGGGTGTTGTTAAATGGAAATAGATGCTCACCTGAATAAATGGAAGTAAGTTGGATAAGAAATAAGTTGGAATAAATAAATTAGAATAACTTATAAGAGAATTAAAAATTCATAGAATAAAATATACTTGGGCTATAAATAAGCGTAAATCTTGAGTTAAAAAATAAAAGATGTATATATTCAAGCCTAGAATGAATGGAAATGTGTAAAATAATAAGTTGTGACTTATAAAATTGAAAAGTGTGATAGAATACCCAAAATAAATATTTTTGATGAATTGAAAAATATAACGAAAAATCCAAACTTGAATTATAAAATAAATTGCACTTTAGAAATTTAATGAAGAGATTCTAAGATTAAAAATCAAGTGTTGAATTTAAACCAGGGGAGAACTAATTAGATAATAAATTAGTTGATTAAATATGGAAATGGAACTCGAAATTATTAACTTAGGATTGAATTGTGAATAGATAATAGAGTTTGCAAATAAAGCTTGAGTTATAAATAGAAATTCAACTTAGAATTGTAAGTGAATCAAATATGAATTGAAGTTGTATGTAATTGGATTAAAATAAAAATGATTTGAGATGAAAATAAATCCAATTCGAGTATGAATAAATTAAAACGAGAGTGAACTTAGGTTATGAAATGGTAGTGAATTGAAGTAAATTAACTTAAGTTTAAAGTTAATAGAAGCATGGGATGATGTCGTGTATAATAAAATGGTTTGGAATCAAACTTTTTGGATATAAAGAAATGCAATGAAAGTTTGTGAATAAATTAAAATGTGATGAGATTAAGTGTAAATTGATTTGGAATCAATTTAAATGGTTATAAGCTGAAGTAATTATTTATTCACCTTAATATTGTCGAATTGCATAAGAAAATGGATCGTTTGATGTAAACGAGATTTAATAAAATCCTATGAGTTAGTAGAGGTGAAATAGGATAATTTTGAAATCAATTGGAGTGAATATGAGTTTATTTTGCTTAGAATGAATTAGATATAAGCGTGTAAGTTGTAAATCACTTAAACTGAATGGAATGGTTTGAGAATTGGTTGTAAACAATTGTAATAAGTGTTGCAACCTTATATGTGCTTATGAAATTATATAACATGCATTATATGAAATTTGTGTGTTTTCTTTTGAAAGCACGTGAAATGTTAATAAATTTCATATATTTAGTACTTATATGTTTGAATTGAGTAAGTACAGGTACCGAAAAGCCGTTTGGTTGGATTGGATCGCGCTAAATGTTAAAATAATAAGTCGCTTGCTTATAAAGGCTAAATAAGGTACGCCTACGCAATAAAAATAGAAAATATGAACTGTTTTTTGGTTTTTCCGACCGTGTGGCTCGATGTATATATATTTATATCTTTTGTCAAATTGCAAAAGTTCTTCTGTACAAATGAGACTCTGCCAAAATTTTCCGAAATTTTTTGGAGTTAGAATTATTTTTAAAATTTTCACTAACGGTAAAGGATTTAAAATTAGTAAGCAAATAGATCTAAAAACTGAATATTGAAATCTAATTTAAAATTTTGTATGTAAAGTAAAGTGAAATTGAAGAAATTGTTTGAAGAAACTAAAGGAAGAAAAAGTATGCAAATAAACTTTTATTTGAGATTTTTAAATAAATTAGTAAGCGGAACTAATAAAAGGAAATGGTTAATAAATTATGGGTTGAGAAAAGGCGAATACAATTCAATATTCAGAGTTTGATGACAAAATTAAATTCAAGTAGAATTGAAAGATGGAAATCTGAATGGAGATTTGGAATAAATATTTAGACTTGAAAGTAATTAGTAATTGAAGCTAATTGAATTCAAATGGGATTGTAAAGCCGTAGTGAATTAGAAATGGATATAAACTTCAATAGTGAAGTAAAAATAAATAAAGAAGCATATTAAATGCTTATACTAAACTTAAGAAAGGAATGGTAAATTCTTAATTGGAAATTGATACTACAAATATATTCTAGGTTAATATTTGAATGAATAAATATTGACATTTTGTAAGGAAGTCGATAAAATGTTTTTGAATGTTGTGATTGGATACTATTGCTAAATAAGATATGCAGTTGTTATAAAGGAAAAGGAAATTGATTTTGATTTCAGAAGATAAATTTGAATTACTCGACAAAAAGGTATGTGTTTAAATTTTTGTATGAAATTTGATTGGGTTTTTGATCGAGCCACTTGGCCTTTTGTTTTCTTTTGAAATCTGAGGGCCCATAGAGGCATTTTGTAGTTGTACCGAGCTAGCCGTGCAAAGGAGACGCTGATGAAATTTTTCGAAAATTTAGGGAGTTAGAAAATTTTTGAGAAAATTTTGGTAATTCAAAATTTGGTTTTTAAATTGAAAGTTGAATGATTGAACAAATAGTATTGTTTGCAAACTATAGGAGAATTGAGAAGTTAGTAAAAATGGTAATGGGTCTTTTATAAAAAATAAAAAAAGATAATTGGTAGGATGTTGGATTGTGAAATAGTTAGTTGAGAAGCTATAAGTTAGTAAGAATAGTTAAATAGTTTTGGGAAAAGTAAATGGGTATTGGAACATTCTTCCTAACTAGTAATTTCGGCGACGAAATTCTTTTAAGGGGGAGGAATGTGATGACCCAGAATTTTTAGGCATTTGAAGTTGGAATATTTAATTGATTTTAAATATTTAAAAGTTAATTTTTAGCTTGAATTCAAGTATCACTATTTATTTCATAATTAAATTACTGAATTAAATAATTTGAAGTTGGATAAAATATTGAATCTGGAGTTTTAAGCCTGTTAAAAAAAATTAGATATAAATTTATATTGATAATACTGAAGAGAATAGAAGTGTTGAAATCAAATTTAAAAATGGTTTGTTAAGTTTTGAAATTTATATCGTTTAAATTGAATTTAAAATAGCTTTCCTAGGCACGTTCTCAGAATTCGACGAAACCGGTTCCATTGGATCCGTAATATTGTATTATTATCGAGTTTCAATTTTCGTAGCATTTGTAGTTGTTGTGTGAGCACACGGTAAGTAAACGCGCTAAATTTATATCGAAATTTAAATTTAATATATATATATATATATATATATATTTATACCAGTCAGTTTCAGTTGAAATTTATTTCACCTCATACCCTTTTTATTTTCATTTCCAAATTACTGTATCAGTACGGTCTCCTCATCCCTTCTTCAACACGCCTATTTTCCTATCTCTTTAAGCCGAGATTTAGAAGAAAAAAAAAATCCTCGAATCTAAAAAAACGGAAACTCAGATCGATCAGAAAAAAAAGGGGAGGGGGAAATGGCGGACGAAACAAAGGAATCCGCATCCTCTTTCCCTCCGTCCTTTTTTCTTTTCAAAACTGTTCCAAGATGGTCGCGAATTTCCCCTCTCATGCATTTTATCCACATCGTAAACCACAGTGCTTGATTCAAGAATCGAGTCCACTTTCATTACAGTGAGCGGCAGTGTTGGAGAGGCTCGCCGTTGTCAAGGAATTTTCGAGATCGGCTAGGAGCATTAAATCGCTTGTGAGAGATTGGGTCAGATGCGAGGATTTGAGCTCAATTTCGAGATGCTAGGCGAGTCATTCTGTCCGAATTCATTTTTCGATTTGCAAATCGATCAGGATGTTAAAGTCGCAATCGAAGACCTAGGGCTTCAACGGCGACATGTGAGGCAAGATGGTTGAAGTCGCGATAGTCACGATGGTCGCGATGGAAGGTCATAGTGTCGAGAGCTTAGGGTCACGAGTGTTGTCGAAGCAGTGAAGGTATTTGATTTGTTTCTTTCAATTAAACCTAGCCATACATATGTATATATAGATTTCAAAATATGTAATCTAATCTAAGCAGGAACTTGTAAAATATAAATATATATATATATATATATATATATATATATAATATACATTTACACATTTTAACTGGCTAGTTTAGTTTTAAAATAATGGTTTTAGTAAGCTGTTAGTTTATTAAACCGTTTAGTCTATCTAGTTTCTGGAAATGAACTATTTAAAGGAAATTAAATTTTCGAAGGATGTTAATATATAATATAATATTATACAAGGTATTTCTATACTTTGTTAATTTAATTTGAAATTGTATCTTAAATTAAATAGGAAGTGAATTTATATAAAATAAGGTTGTCGGGTTCAAACTTATGTAAATCGGGAAAAAGTATATAGGAGTTTAGACATTGAAGTATCTATATAAAGTTAGTCTAAAATTTAATTTTTAGATAAATTAATTTTTAGTTTAATTTAGATAAATAAAAGGAAATTTAATTGTTCAAATTGATTCGAATGTTGATAAAAAAATATGTAATGTTTATACAAGGTTATAAACTGGGAACCAAGTCAGAATTGAAGATGACTACAAACAAATGCACAGGTGAGCTAATCTCACTCAGCTGAATTTTAATTTTAATTTAAAGGTTAAATTTAAATAATTTGGTTGAATGGTTGAATTGATCTGATGTTCTATATTATAGTATATATTACATCTTCGAATGATTGATTTCCTGCATTTTATAGCGGATGAGACCCTATGCGCCGTATAATAGCGGATGATATTTTATTTAAATTCCATATAACGTGATATTCCACCTCGAAGTGGAATTGGTATTTTATTGTGCTGACATTTGTGATGCGGGAAAAACAGGTTGGAGGGATCCAACTGGATCCCTCAACATTTATTATTTAATATTCTCTGTTGTGATTATTTGATATTCTATGATGAATTATAGTGGAATATTGAATGCTATGGTTGAATGAATATATTTGGGTATAATGAGTTACCAAAAACATATAAATTGGATTTTTAAAAGAAAATAAAAGAAGTGAATTCGTAAGCGAAATAATTATAGAAAATTTGAATTAAGAATGAATTGAAAAGAAATGGAAGTGATATTAAAATACTGATAAATAACTTCGAGTATGAACAGAAACAAAGATTTTGAATAAACAGAAATTAATGAATTATAAAATTAAGTGATATTATGTTAAAGGAATAAAGAATTATTTTAAAATTTAAAGTTCAAATTTATTCAAAAGGATAAAGAAGTAATATGAGAAATCTAAAATCTATTATCGTAGTAATTATTTAAAAGGTGACTTAGTATTTTGTTTTAAAAAGTGAAAACCTAGTTTTGTATTTTATAAAGTAACCTTATTTTCATATATTCATATAGTATGTATTTTAACAAATTATTGAAGTATTTTTAACTTAAATGTTTTAAAGTATATTTCAAAGTAAAGCGTTTTAAATTATTTTAAAAATCTAAAGTTTGTGCTTGGTGATTTCAAGGGGAATAGAAATACTTGGAATTTATTCTGAGAAAGGAAGAAAGTTTGAAACTGTTTTCAAAAGGGTTTGAAAAGCGGTAATATATCTAATGAAGATATTTTTAGGATCAATAAATAATTTGGGGAATTATTTATTGGTTGATGGTTGTTTGTGAGTATTAATTGATAGTTAAATAATCGACTATCAATATTGGCCAACTACGCTGATCGTTTCGAAGAGACCGGGATCGAGATTTATTTCTCGAAAACCACTTCGATCTGGTCTGTACGTTTTCATGGAAAATGAGTTTGGATTCGAATATGGAGCAGTGAAGTGCAAGGGCTAGTCGCTACTAATCATGAGGATATTTCCAAAATGGATGTAGTAGGAATAGTGCCTTCGGTTCCGTTCGAACCCGGGACAGACTTGTATGGATGAATGCTTTCGGAACATCGTCAGGTGGGCGATAGGCATTCTAAGGGATATGTTCTAAAATGGTAACGCTTAGCCTCAAGCCTCATCAACCGGGAATGGCTGAAAATCAGGGGTTATGTAGCAAGGCTTGGTGGGCAGCACCCATTTCCGGGTAAGGTCATCCCTGTCTAGATGTCCCTTCTTATTTCGGCTTAGTGGTGTGGTTGCTGATACCAACCGCGGGGTGATCTTACTTGGGACTATCCAGTAAGGGGTAGTCCGGGTCTTGTGTTGCCGGGGGTCGGGAGTGATCCTCGATACGCTGATCTAGACCAGGTACTATGACAGGTGGTACTCCAGTGCCTAGTCATTAGTTAGAAATCCATTTTCCCTACGCGCATTGTACGAGTTTTCTTTGTATTACCCACTCTGTGGCTAGTAGCTGGAATTTAATAATGTAACAATTTCGGCTATTTTAATAAGTATTTGTATATAGACCCTATAATAATATCAGAGGATTATAATATAAAAATGTTTTGGCTATCGTAAGGTAAAAACCTGACATGTTTATTGTGGCGTGGTCTTACGAGATGCTTTTGTTTTCAAAGGATTTTTGAAACTTTAATAATGAATTTGAGTGTGATTTTCTCAGGCTGGTATTCCAGACTAACTCGGGTGTTATTTAACTGTAATGCTCAGGTCAGACCGAGTATTATAGGATACTGGATATGATACTGTGGAGCTTAGGAGACGAGCTGGATGACGATACGTACTTCCGTACTTGTTTTATATATATTCCGCTGTGTTGTTTAGCTATGTACTCAGTTGTATGAGGGCAAGTTGTGATTACTGCCAATTGTGTGTTATGTTTATTGATGTGCTATGATAATGTAATGTATAACAGATATATATTTGATTTTGTGTAAAGATCATTTATTATCTATTATATTTTATTCCGCTGCGATGGTTAGATTCTGATATTGTTTTTTATTTTCTTCTTCTACCTCTTCTTCTTTAACGCTAATGGTTCGTATTTCTATTCAACTTGAGTCGGTTGATGTAGAATAGTGTTGACTCAAGGAGTACAGATTTGCGGGGTCATCTCATTTTCTTTTATTTTCAAGGCAAAACCTATAAACTAAAACCGGAAAACAAAAATCAAAGGAAACAGCAAACAACAATCATCTTTTACAAATTTCAAATCTGAAGCTATGGAAAAATTCAATCTAAAGATCAAGCAAATTCAAATCAAGGATTCAACTAAGTTTCAAAGCAAAATCAAGCAGCAGTTTCTAAATCAAGTTCAGATCATTTTCCAGACTTCAAGGTTTCTCTGTTTTCATTTTAACAGTAAGTAAACTAACTTCTTAAGAAGATTAACCCTGGTTTAAATTATGATGCATGAAGTAATTACTTGAAATAAAGTGTGATAAGTGTTTGCATGATTGTTCGAATATGATCGCATGTGTATATGTATGATGATATGGTGTGCATGTCTGTGTATAGGGAAGATTGCCCTGTTCCAGTTTACAGGTTTAAAACTTGAAGAAGAAAAAATCAATTTCTTTTCCCTGATCTTCTATAGGCTAAGATTTATAAAAAAATATGTGAGGAATAGCAGGATATTTGATTTAAAAATAATTTCAAGTAAGATTTGTAGGTAGTTTTTCACTGGAGGGGAAATTACAGTAAAAACACAAACATATCAAAAATTTGACTTCAATAATTGATTATCTCATTTATATAATTTGACTAGTCCTTAAAAATGGTGAATTTTGGTAATAAAATCCCGATTTTTAAGTTAGTGGTTGTGATGAAATTTCGAGATGATTAGTAAATGGGTTTCGCTCAATTTCTGGTGATCGGTAGGTCGAGATCATTTCTGGAGGTGGTTTGGAGGTCGGGGATCAGGGCAAAAATGGTCGACGAAATTTTCGATCACGTGGAGGCGACACGATGAGATAGTAGGGTGTAACCCAGTTTTTGGTCATCGTCGAACTTCAAGCTTCTGCGTCGTCGTCGATGCATCGAGTTGGGTCAGAGGTGGGGGAATCGGAGTAGGGAACTCTGGCAAGGGTATGGACGCAGTGGCGAAGCTTCAGATCATCAGAGGTAGCGAAGAGTGGATGTTTCAGGTGATCAGGTTATTCCAGGAGATAGTCGAGGTTGCTCGAATTCAATTTTTGTGATCGATTCAGGTCTGGATGGTCGAAATCGGAAGGGAAGGCCGAAGTCGACTCGTCAACGGTGGCATGGGTGACTAGATCATTGCCATTGATTTGTGCATGTGCACATATGCTTGTTTGTATCTGTGTTGTTGAGCTCGAGGAAGGAGAAGATGTCGACTCGGGTGGGAACTCGAGGTAGAGGAGTTTGGCTCGAGTGTCGCTTCCGGCATTCGTGTGGATTAGCTTGTTTTTAATAGTATTGATATTTTAAAAATAAAACAAACAAGTAAAAAAAGAGAAAAGGGTTGGCTCGGGAAAAATGTGGGTTTGCACTGGAGTCAACTCGGGTCAGTAACGTAGGGTATTACCAAGGTTTTAAATTTTAAATTAAATCAAGTTTTAACATTCCTTAATTTATTATTTAAAATTTAATAAATGTTTTATTTAAGTTTGGATTAGTTTAAAAGTTATAAAATAAATTATTTTAAATTAATTAAGTTTAAAATATCTTTGTTCAATTTATCCTTAAGTTTATATAAAACTTAATTAGTAATGTAATTAAGTAGTAATTAAGAAAATGAAATGTTTTTATCATCAATTAAATTTAAGGTCTTAAGTTAATTTATAGATTAATGATAATTAAAGGTTTATTAAATAAGATTTTAATGGTAATTAAGAAATTAATTAAGATAAACGGTTTATCTTTTAATTAATTAAGGTCTTAGGTAATTAAAGATTAATTAATTAATGAAAGTAATTAAAGAGTAAGTAATTAATTTATTGATTAATAATTAAAGATTAATTAATTAATGGAAGTAATTAAGGTCAATTAATTAAGGATAATTAATTAGGGTGAAGAATTAAAGGATGGTTAATTAAGGACTTAGATTAATTAAAGTTAATTAATTAATGTAATTAATTAAAGGAATGGTTTATAATTAATTAAGCTATTTAAGCAGGATTAAAGGTAATTAATTTAATTTATACTAGGTGATTAAATTAAATTAATTAGGAATTGTTTGACTATTAATCTTGCTTATGAATGATAAACTTGAATTGAATACTTTGATTTGTCTGAGTATCTCTGATATATGAATTGTGATGTTCTGTGATATGCAATGCCATGGATTGAGCTGTGATAAATGTGAGTTATTTATTTATGATGTAGTTGCTATGCGAATACAATGTTCTGAATTGAATTAAATTGTTTAAACTTAAAACAACTTGGCCTTTAAGAAACGTTTGGATTTCGATGAGACCGGGATCAGATATCAAATTTGTTATCCGAAAACCACAATGATCCAAGTAAAACAATAAGTCGTGAAATCTCAAGTGAAGACCAAGATGAAGATTCGGAGTGCAAGGGCTATTTGTCGTTAACTCTAAGGGTGATTCCAAAACGAGTGCAATGGAGATAGTGCCTTCGATTTCGTTCGAACTCGAAACGAACTTTTATGGATGAATGCCATCAGACCTTCGTCAATGGAGGACGATGAGCATTCCAAGCTATGTGTTCTAAAAGTTTAATCATAGTCTCAAGCCTCATCAACCAAGAATGGATAAAACAGAGGAGGTGCATGTAAGGCTAAGTGGGTAGCACCCAAGTAGAATAAGATTTTCCCCTGTCTAGAGGCCCCTTTATTCGGCTGTGTAGGCGGTTGTTGGCCACAACCGTGGGGTTGTCTTATTCGGACTATCCAGTAAGGGGTAGCTTCAGTTTTGTGTTGCAAGGATCAGTATGGATCCTCGGTACAGTGATCTAGACCACGTACTGTGACAGGCGGTACCCCAGTAGTCCTGCCATTTTATGGAATCCAATCTCCAATAAGTGATCTCGGACTTGATTGTTTACCTATGTATGCTGGAATTTAATAATGTAACAATTTCGGCTATGTGAATATTTATTTGAAAACCCAAGACACTATTACAATATGACCAGATTTTCTATCGAATGTTTTGGTTATCGTAAGGGAAAAACTTGTGCGCGTTTATTTGCAAAGAGTCGTACGAGATACCTTTTATTTCAAAGGTTTTTCAAGTTAAACAACTTAACTGGTTACTCACACCAGACCCATGTTTGACCCGGAGTTTATTATGTTTTTATTAAACTCTTAGGTACTCAAATTTTTATGAGTAGCCAAGTGATCAGATTGGCTTGACGAATTTTGGAAAAGCTTGGAGCAGGAGTCTTGGCATGTGTGTATGTGTGTGTGGTGTGTGTGTGTGTGTGTATTCCCGCTGTGTTTGTATCACTTGTCTGTTTGTATTTTGGAATGTAATGAATAGATAGGTCTTCACAACTGTCTACTGTGATGTTGTAAATGTATTGACTTTGATGTGTAATGACTATATAATAGCTATGTGATGTATTATGCTTTTCCATTTCTGCTGTGAGATTCTGATATTTTTGTTTCTTTCTTTCTATATATTCTCTTTCTACCTATTTCTTTCTTAATGATGATATGTCTTTCTATGGAATGAAAGGCTGGTCGTCACAGTTGCTTCTGATAATCCGCCTTTCATTCCACAGAAAGACGCATCATCAATAAGAAAGAAAGGGATAGAAAAGAGAATAGATAGGAAAGAAAGAACTAAAAATATTGGAATCTCACGGCGGAACGAATAAATTATATTACATCACATAGTTATTATATAATATACATCATCTATCAGAGTCATACAACTTAATACATCACATTAGACAGTCATGAGGACCTGTCTATCATACAACTCAAAATACAATACAGAGATACTAACACAGCGGAACCATAATATCCATATACGTTGAAGCCTCCTGCTCCAAGTCACCTCCAGAATTTGGCAAAGCTACCTGAATCCCTTGGCTACTCATAAAAATTTGAGTACCTAAGAGTTTAATAAAAATAGAAAATAAACTCTGGGTCAGACATGGATTTGGTGTGAGTAAACGATTAAAGTTGTTTAACTTTGGAAAATGATTTAAAAACAAAGGTATCTCGTAAGACCGCGCCACAAATAAACATGTCGGGGTTTTACCTTATGATAACCAAAACATTTGATAGGAAATCCAGTGATATTATAATAGTGTTTAGGGTTTTCAAGTAAAATAGAAAATAGATGAAATTGTTACATTCATTAAATTCCAGCATACATAAGTATACAATCAAGTCCGAGATCAATTACTGGAGATTGGATTCCATACAATGGCAGGGCTACAGGGGTACCCCCCGTCACAGTACCTGGTCCAGATCAGAGTACCGAGGATCCAACCTGATCCCCTACAACACAAGACCGAAACTATCCCTTACTGGATAATCTCGAATAAGATCACCCCGCAGTTGGCGCGACCAACCGCCCACACAGCCGAATAAAAGGGACCTCTAGACAGGGGAAAATCTTATCCTATTTAGGTGCTACCCACTTAGCCTTGCTTCACCTCCCCTGGTTTAGCCAGTCTTGGTTGATGAGGCTTGAGGCTACGCTTACCTTTTTAGAACACATATCTGGGAATACTCATCGTCCTACTATGACGATGGTCTGATAGCATTCATCCATACAAGTCCGTTCCAGGTTCGAACGAAACCGAAGGCACTATCTCGCTACACTCATTTTGGAATCACCCTCAGAGTTAACGACAATATCCCTTGCACTTTTATTCTTCACCTCGATCGAAGACACTATCTCTGTTAAACTCGTTTTGGAATCGCCCTCAGAGTTAACGATAATAGCCCTTGCACTATGAATCTTCACCTCGATCGAAGGCACTATCTCCGTTAAACTCATTTTGGAATCACCCTCAGAGTTAACGACAAATAGCCCTTCCTCTTTGAATCTTCATCTTGATCTTTACATGAGATTTCACGACCTATCGTTTAATTGGATCGATGTGGTTTTCAGATATCCAATTTGGAATCCGATCTCGGTCTCATCGAAATCCAAACGTTTCTTAAAGTCCAAGTTGTTTAAGTTTTAACAATTCAGTTTATTATTTAGAATAACATATTCACACAGATAGATAATCCACATTATCATAGATAGATAATCCATATTATCACAATTCAACCAAAGCATCTCATATCACAAAGCAGCACATATCACATATCAGAGATATCAAATAATCCAAGGCATTCAATATTATTCAATCATTCATAAGCAAGATTAATTAGATGTACAATTCCAAATTAATTTAACTTAATCTCCAAATAAATTAAATTAATCACTCTAATTACGTTTAAATCTTGCTTACTTAACATTAATTAATTACAGCCCAATTAATTAATCATCCTTTAATTATCCATCTTAATTAATCATCCTTAATTAATTATTCTTTAATTACATTAAGTAATTAGCCTTTAATTAATCACATAAATTAATTATCCTTTAACCATTCACATAAATTAACCTTTAATTACTCTCATTAATTAATTATACTATAATTAATTTCCTTAATTAATGATCCTTATTTAATTACATTAATTAATTATCCTTAAATTTATTACGTTAACTAATCCCATTAATCAATTACTTTAATTAATTAATCATTTAATTAATTTACCTTAAGTAATTAATCCTTCCATTAAGTGATTATCCTTTAATTATTTTCATTAAGTAATTTCCCTTTTATTAATTACATTCAGTAACTATCTATTAATCACTTACACTAAGTAATTATACTTTATTAATTACATTAAGTGATTATACTTAATTAAATTCATAGGTGATTATTCTTAATTAATTAAACCAATTAATTATCCTAAATTAATTACATTAATTAATTATCATTAAGTAATTATACTTTAATCACTTTTATTAATAAGACCTTAATTAACTTAAGATAAACCATTTACATTAATTAAACAATTACTTAACATTTATATTTAATTTAATTAGATGCTTGAAAACAAATTATACAAAACATATGATAACTCTTTGATTTATTAAGGTTAAATACTCTTACTTAAATCACAGCTTAATTCAAACATCATCTTATTACATTTGAAAACACTTATGAATTTAATTACATAATTAATCTAATATATAATTACTTTTAACAAAAACAAGTTTAAAACATTTAACTTAAAAATTAAACCTTGAAGCTTGTTTAAAAACTTGTTTAATAAATTTATTTTGGAACTTTGGTTTATATTCTTTGAAAACATATTCATTTTAACATACTTTAAACTTGAAAAATACTTACTTGAAAACTTGTTCATTATTATTTAGCTTTGAAAACTTTTTTAACATTTTCTTTACTTTTTAAGCTTTGATTTTCTTTAGCTTTTAAATTCTGGTTAAACAATTTTACTCTAAACTTGCATTAGCCCATTTTTTTTGAAACCTGTCATGCTTCCTTTAAAATTTAAAACCTGGTGCATTTTTTTTCATGGGTTTGTCTCGAAGGCATTGCAAATTTAAAAGCAAAGGTGAGATCATCTCACTCATTTGGATTTCCTAATTAATTTAAATAAATAATTTAATTATTGGATAAGGTTGGATGAATATAATAATTTATCCGTTGGATGATATTATATATATATAGTAGTAGTAGTATATATATGTTGGAGTGATTGATTTCCCGCATTATATAGCGGATGAGACCTTATGCGCCCCTGCATAATAGAGGATGACCCATATACCGCGATATCCCACCTCGAAGTGGGATTTGTAATTTTATATTGTGCTAACATCTGTGGATACAGGGAAATGGGTTGGAGGGATCCAACTGGATTCCTCAAAATTATTTAGATTGTTTAATATTCTGTGATATGGTTTATTTGATGATCTGTGATAAATTATATTGGTAATTGAAAATATTGGATGCTATGGTTTGATTGAATATATTTGGGTATACTGAGTTATCAAGAATATATAGATTGAATTTTTTTAGAAGGGAAATAAAAAGGAGGGTTCTTAAGTAAATAATTATAGAGGTTTGGATAAATGAATTGGAAAAGAATAAAAGTTGATTTTTAAGAATTGCAATAAATAAATTTCGAGAATGGAAAAGAGATTTTTGAATAAACAGGAATAAAAGAATTATTAAACTTAAGCGATATTATTTAAAGGAATAAAGAATTTATTTTCAAATTCGAGGTTTAAATTTGTTAGGGAAAGATAAAAAGAAATTTGGAAAAAAAATATGAAATTTGTATTTTCAGTTCAAATAAGATATTAAAACCGTAGTAAAGAAGTTAAATCTAAAATTAATGGGTTTTAAAATAAAATTGAGTAAGTAAATAAATTTGTTTTTAACATGGAGTAAATTTTGGAAATCAATTTTGGAATTGATTTAGTGTTTGAAACTGTGTTTTTAAAGGAAGGATGAGACTATGGAATTTACAAACTGGGTTTATAAAGTGAAATATTTATCAGGGAATAATTTAGAAATATGAATTCAGAATGAATTTGAATATTCAATTTAAGTTCCATTGACTTACAATTTAAATTAAATATCATCCCAAAATTTATTTTTAATTCATTTGCTTACCTATTTAAATCAATTAGTTTACTTACTAATTTTATTTTATAAAGTAATTATACTTTATTAATTACATTAAGTAATTATACTTAATTAAATTCATAGATGACTATCCATAATTAATTAAACCAATTAATTATCCTAAATTAATTACATTAATTAATTATCTTAATTAATTAAGTAATTATACTTTAATCACTTTTATTAATAAGACCTTAATTAACATAAGATAAACCATTTACCTTAATTAAACACTTACTTAACATTTATATTTAATTTAATTAGATGCTTGAAAACAATTTATACAAAACATATGAGAACTCTTTAATTTATTAAGGTTAAACACTCTTACTTATATCACATCTTAATTCAAACATCATCTTATTACATTTGAAAACACTTATGAATTTAATTACATAATTAATCTAATATATAATTACTTTTAACAAAAACAAGTTTAAAACATTTAACTTAAAAATTAAACCTTGAAGCTTGTTTAAAAACTTGTTTAATAAATTTATTTTGGAACTTTGGTTTATATTCTTTGAAAACATATTCATTTTAACATACTTTAAACTTGGAACATACTTACTTGAAAACTTGTTTATTATTATTTCGCTTTGAAAACTTGTTTAACATTTTCTTTACTTTTTAAGCTTTGATTTTCTTTAGCTTTTAAAATCTGGTTAAACAATTTTACTCTAAACTTGCATTAGCCCATTCCTTTTGAAACCTGTCATGCTTCCTTTAAAATTTAAAACCTGATATATATATTTTCACGGGTTTGTCTCGAAGGCGTTGCAAATTTAAAAGCAAAGGTGAGATCTTCTCACTCATTTGAATTTCCTAATTAATTTAAATAAATAATTTAATTATTGGATAAGCTTGGATGAATATAATAATTTATCCGTTGGATGATATTATATATATAGTAGTAGTATATATATATTGGAGTGATTTATTTCTCGCATTATATAGCAGAAGAGACCTTATGCACCCCGCATAATAGCGGATGACCCATATACCGCGATATCCCACCTCGAAGTGGGATTCATATTTTTATATTGTGCTAACATCTGTGGATGCAGGGAAACAGGTTGGAGGGATCCAACTGGATTCCTTAAAATTATTTAGATTGTTTAATATTCTGTGATATGGTTTATTTGATGATGTATGATAAATTATATTGGTAATTGAAAATATTGGATGTTATGGTTTGATTGAATATATTTGGGTATACTGAGTTATCAAGAATATATAGATTGAATTTTTTTAGAAGGGAAATAAAAAGGAGGGTTCTTAAGTAAATAATTATAGAGGTTTTATAAATGAATTGGAAAAGAATAAAAGTTGATTTTTAAGAATTGTAATAAATAAATTCCGAGTAAGGGAAAAGATATTTTTGAATAAATAGGAATAAAAGAATTATTAAACTTAAGCGATATTAATTAAAGGAATAAAGAATTTATTTTCAAATTCGAGGTTTAAATTCGTTAGGGAAAGATAAAACGAAATTTGGAAAATAATATGAAATTTGTATTTTCAGTTCAAATAAGATATTAAAACCGTAGTAAAGAAGTTAAATCTAAAATTAATGGGTTTTAAAATAAAATTGAGTAAGTAAATAAATTTGTTTTTAACATGGAGTAAATTTTGGAAATCAATTTTGGAATTGATTTAGTGTTTGAAACTGTGTTTTTAAAGGAAGGATGAGACTATGGAATTTACAAACAGGGTTTATAAAGTGAAATATTTATCAGGGAATAATTTAGAAATATGAATTCAGAATGATTTTGAATATTCAATTTAAGTTCCATTGACTTACAATTTAAATTAAATATCATCCCAAAATTTATTTCTAATTCATTTGCTTACCTATTTAAATCAATTAGTTTACTTACTAATTTTATTTTCAAACCTTTTTTTTGTTCAGTCCACTTGACTAATTTTCCATTTATTTACTGATTTTAAATTAACTTATTGCTTCACTAATTTATTTTTAACTTAATAAATTTATTTCAGCAACCATTCTATTTAGTTTACTTAGTATTTTCCTCAAATTCTTTTTTTATTTAACTAGATACAACTTACATTTTAATTAAATTGAATTTTAACTTTTATAAATTTTTCTCACTTATTTTCATTTCATTCACTAATCTCCTTTGATTTTGTTTTCTTAATTGGTTTTCCTTTCTGAATTATTCCATCCACACCTACTTATATTCAATTCTACTCTGATTAATTTTTTTTCTATTCCAACAAATTTCAAATTTTAATAAGTTATCAAACCACTTATAATTCCTTAAACATTTCCAATTTACTTCCAGAGTTTAAAAATTTCTTAACATTTCAAAATCACCTTTGCAATCAACCATATCCAAAATCCTTTGCATTTATAAATCAAACTCAACTTTTGCAAACAATTCCAATTTAAAACATTTTGATAGCAATTCCTCTCTTAGAAACTCGAAAATGTACATCGACGATGCTGCAGTCATCACCAAAGTTATTTTCCAGAGACCGGAAAGAGTTCAGTGCTTTTATCCCTTCAAAAACATTTCAAATATTTTTAAATTTCAATTCTCACTAGATTTCAAATCTAATTAAAAATATTTCTCAAATACTATCACCACTATTCCTTCCAAAACCTTTGAAAAATCGTTTTCAAACTCAAAGGAATTTAATTTTCAAAATTTCGAATTCCAAATCCTTCCAATTCATATTCAAATATTACTCTGGAATTTTTATTTCATTTTATAAATCCCATTTATAATTCACATCATTTTTTAAATGAACTTATCACCAAATCTTTGGTTATTCCATTATTTCCTTATTTCAATTACCATAACAATAATGATAATAATTTAGTATTATCATTTCCTAACAACCAAGCAATCATATACTACAATAATTAACAAATTTATTTCTTTTATATACAAAAATAATTTTGGGCAAAAATATTTCATTTACCATATTTTAAAACAATACTGTGTCGGTTTATCAGGTTTAAGAGTTTAGAAATCCCTATGGTTACAGTTGGCCGGACTGCACCGACCAGAATCTATAAACACTCAACCGATAAGTCAAACAATATAAAAACAATTTTTATATTCACTAACAAATACGCACTCATCTCTATTAATACACTCAAACTCATTCTAGATTACTACGAACTCTATTTCAATGAGTAATCCCCACCAGAGCCAAGCTTCTCGCTTAACCTCGCTCTGATACCAATCTGTAACGTCCCGATTTTTCGATGCCCGAAAATTGACATCAATACATCCACTGTATCAAATGTCGAACAGTTGAATGTCGTAAATCGAACCGTTAGGGTTAAAGAAGAAGGAGATAGAAGAAGAAATAGAAACAATATCAGAATCTCACAATCGCAAAGGAACAATATATAATAGATAATGACTAATCTTCAAACAAAAGAACTATATATGTTTATACATTACAACATCAGAGTACATCAAAGATCAAAACAATTACTAGAAAGTTTTATAAGCTTGTCCTCACAAAAGCTGACTTACACGGCTTTCACTGCACAACGGAATAAATCGTCACAATAACGCAACTCACTATGACGACCAGCCTTTCTAACCACAGAAAGACGTATCATCGATAAGAAAAGAAAGAGATAGAAATAGAAAAGATAGAAAGAAAGAATAACAACATCAGAATCTCACAGCGGAAACGGAACAAAATATAATACATCACATAACTATTACATAGTTTACGTATATCAGAGTTACACAACATCATTTAAACATGACAGTCATATATACATCTGCCATTACATACATCCCAAAATACAACATATATCAACTAACACAGCGGAACTAGATAGATAGATACGTCTGGACTCCTGCTCCAAGCTCCTCCAGAACTCAACAATCCAAAACCTATCACTTGGCTACTCATAAAAATTTAAGTACCAAAGAGTTTATGCAAAATAGAAATAAACTCCGGGTCAGACATGGGTCTGGTGGGAGTAAACGGTTTAAAGTTGTTTAACTTTGAAAACATTTGAAAATAAAGGTATCATGTAAGACTTCCCATACATAAACACGGGTAAGTTTTTACCTTACGCTAACGAAAACAATTTTATGGGAAATCCAGTGATATTATAATAGTGTCTAGGGTTTTTAAGTAAAATACAGAAATAGCTGAAATGCTTACATCTCACGTTCCAACATAGTTGGGCACAATCAAAACGTACGGCGTTTATTGAAGATTGGATTCCATACAATGGCAGGGCATTGGGGTACCGCCTGTCACAGTACGGGCCTAGATCACCGTACCGAGTATCACTCCCAACCCCTTACAACACAAGGCTGGAACCATTCCTTACTTAACAGTTCCGAACAAGATGACCCCGCGGTTGTAGCTAGAAACTGCCCACACGGCTCGTCCTGCTTGGGTATATCTCGTCCTACTTAGGTGCTACCCACCTAACCTTGCTGCACCTCCCATATTTTAGCCATTCCCGGTTGATGAGGCTTGAGGTTGCGATTACCTTTATAGAACACATCTCTTAGAATGCTCATCGTCCACCTGACGATGTTCTGAAAGCATTCAATTCATACAAGTTCATTCCGGGTTCGAACGAAACTGAAGGCATTATCTCGTTACACTCATTTTGGAATCACCCTCAGAGTTAATGACAATAACCCTTGCACTCTGAAACACCATCTCGATCTACACTTGAGATGCTAAGACGTAACATTTAATTTGGATCGATGTGGTTTTCGGATAATCATAACTGACACCCGATCCCGATCTCATCGAAATCCAAACGCCGTTTTAAAGGTCAAGTTTTTTAATAGTTTTAAACAATTTAACTCAACACTTTGAATTCACATAGCATTTATCACAGAGAAATCATACACAATCATCATAGATATATCAAGGCATATCACAGAGTGTCACTGAATATCACCAAATAGATATCACAAATCCAGATATTCTACTTATAATCATCCATAAGCAAGCATCTTTAATCCTGCTCGATAAATCATTAATTAATTCATTCCATACCATATAATTAATTAATCACTTCTTAATTAATTTATTAAACCTTAATTACTTAATTAATTACCCATTATTTATTAATTAATAACCTTAATTATTAATTAATAAAACTTAATTTCAAATTAATTAATCCTTAATTATTTATTTAATTAACTACTAAGTATAAATTAATTAACTTTAATTATCTAATTAACAATTCTTAATTACAAATTAATTAGACACTTAATTATTAATTAACCACTTTAATTTCAAATTGATAAATCCCTAATTACTAAGTTAATTATAATTATTAATTAATCATTCTTAATTACTTTCCAAAAAAATTGATTAATTAAATAATAATCATTTATCTAAATTACCTTCTTACTTATCATTTTACAATCTTCCTTAATAACTTTAGATAAATTAATTTCTAACTTAAATTTTTTAATGTTAATTAAATTTAACACTTATCTTAAATTATGTACTTAATTAAAATATTAATTAAGATTTAAAAACATTCTTACGTATTAACTCAATTAATTAAAACTTGAAATAAATTCTTAACTTAAAATAGTCAAACATTAATTACTTAATTAATACCAAAATTTGCTTAACATCATTAACTTTAAATTTATTAGGTTAACCTTATGAAACAAAACACGAGAAAAATCTCGGGTTACTCGAGTTACAACCCAAGTTTTTCACCCATTTTCCCGAGTTCTCTTCCTTCTACTTCATATACTTTTCTTCTTCTTTTTTTTTCAGTTAAGTTAAAGTTTAAGTTTAAACTATAATAACAGGTAAGCATGCTCACGTACTCAGGTTCCAACCTGAAGCAAGCTCTTCATTTACTCGAGTAACAACTCGAGTTGCCCATAGCCGAAACTTCCTGACACCATCTTAAGGTCGTGCACGTGCACACGCCTCGTCGGCGCTCTAGCAAACCATGAATCCTTCGATGAATCGCATACGATCACTACAATCAAGAACATGGATCAATTCAATGCCAAAATTTCCAGATCGCGATTAAGCCTTTCGTTCGAAATTCTGAAACCTGACTCCACCCTGCAATTCGCTTCGCCTCACTCAGAGGCGATACAACTTCGGCCTTACCACTTCAGTCCTCCATTCTACCATTCCCTAGAATTTCGTGCGACTCGATCAATCAGAGGTGACGTAATCACCTCGTTTCTGACCATGACAAAACTCGAGCATTAAACCCTAATCTTGCCTCGTTCTAACATCTCTTGCAATAGAAAACTCATTTAACAATTTTCTCAACTTCATCAATTGCCAAACTAGCTTCAAGCAAAATCTTAATACCCAATATTAGTTCGATCACCAGAAATTGATTAAAACGTGTTTTCTGTTCAACGATGAACTGCTCTTTGCATACTCAACTAAAAACCACCATATTGTTTAAAAAATCCTATCTTTGAATGTCATTTCAAGTTATATAATCGAATTAATGTTTTAAAATATTCGAATTTATCATATGATTGTCTTTTTAATGTAAAACTGAATTTACAGAGTCAATTCTTCATTATCAAGCTTAAAACAAATTCTTAGGCCATAATTTAAATTTAAACAAACTTGCTTTGTTGATACTTTAAGCCTAACAAAGGTTGGATGATAATATTTTGAATTTTGATTAAATATTCAACTCTGTAACAACAAACAGAGAAGACCAGTATGTTCAATTTTTCACAGAACAACCTATATATAAACACAGAACTATATTCAAAACAATACATATGCAAGCACACTATTGTTCATGAATCACATACACAAATTAAATTACACTTAAGTCTTTAAAATTTGTGTTTACTCACCTGAAAACAAGTTTGAACAAAGAACACTTCTGTTTTGAAAAGCTATTAGCCAGATCTTCTTTAATCTTCTTGTTTTGCTTAGTTGAGTTGTAAGTTTAGCTTCAGCTGATTTGTATCTGAATTTGAAAAAATAATGATGCTTATTTTTTTTCTTTCTGGTTTACTAAGCTTTCACTGAACGAACAGGAACAAGATGTATTGCATATATATAGAAATTTTTTTGTACAAGGGTAGGCTTTACTGGTTCAGTCTTCTTCTTTTGTTTTGATCAGATTTTCTTTCTTTCTTTGACTAAATAAGATTTTTTGTGGAAAATAAGATGATTCATATACATTTCGAAATGACCTGGTTTTGTGCTTGAGTTGATAGCATTTAATTCAATTGTTTCCTTCTATGTTTACATACTTATTCCATTTGATTTTTGTATGTACATATATGTTTATATTTTTGTCTCATTTCCTTGCATATCTACATGTATTTCAATAGTTTATATATTTCTAGAATTATCTGATGTGTTTTACTTTATGTTTTCATGTAACCATATAATTTAACTTATATATTTATTTCTAGTCCTAACATAAATGCTTATTTTTTTGTTTCTATTTAAGTTTAACTATCAAACACTTAATTCATATCCATATACTTTATTTTATACTTATATTTAATATTGATAATATTGATTTTATTTTAAACATTATTATCTATATTTCATTCATATGCATATATTTAGATTAAATATTAATAAAGTAGAGCATTTTAATTTAATTTAATGTGAATAAAAATAGATTTTACTTTGAATATTTTTGAAAGGATTTATTCTAAATTTTCCAATCATAGTTTCCTATTAAAATACATATGTATATAAATAAATGGCAAATATTCCAAAAGTCTTATTCATTTTTAAAATGATAAGTTTACATTTTATTAGATTAAATACTTATTAAAATATTATTGCCAAAATCTCGAGTCGTCACATTCCTCCCCCCTTAAAAGAATTTTGCCCCCAAAATTTAAAACAAAAGATAATCTAAAAGCTTTTATATCAACAACCTAAACATACGTATCATCCAAACATTAACAATCAACCAAACAATTTATCCTAACAAACATCACTAGTTATCCGGACACAAATTTGGATAGTCTTTCCTAAAACTATCCAGAGTTTCCCGGGTACAATCTCTAGGATCTTCGCTCCACTGCACTTTGACGAGCTTCACTACTTTGCTCCTGAGTTGCCTCTCATCTTGATCAACAATCTGAATAGGGTTCCAGACCACAGTCAAGTTTGGCTCGACTTCCAAATCTTCCTGGACTACTGGTTCTACAACCAGTGATGGGTCATGGACAAACGTCCTTAGATGGGATACATGAAATACATTATGAATTCCAGACATCCGTTCTGGCAATTTAATTCTGTAAGCTACAGCACCAATCCTTTCCAGCACCCAGAATGGTCCTATATATCTCGGGACAAGTTTTCCCATCTTTCCGAATCTAATAGCTCCTTTGAATGGGGAAACTTTGACAAAGACTAAATCTCTGATCTCAAATTCCAATTGTTTTCACCTCTTATCTACATACTTCTTTTGACGGTCCTGAGCATCTTCCATTCTCTTCTTGATAAGCTCAACTTTAGCAGAAGCTTCACGAATCAAATCTAGTCCAAGCACAAGACGATCTCTCGACTCTATCCAACAGGATGTGGATCTACACGGTCTTTCATATAAAGCTTCATAAAGTACCATCTTAATACTCGCCTAGTAACTGTTATTGTATGAGAATTCTACTAGATGAAGATGGTCTTCCCACGATCCACCAAAATCCAAAACACAAGCTCGCAGCATATCCTCTAGAATACGATTCAGCCTCTCCGTCTGCCCATCTGTCTGAGGATGATAGGCTATACTCAATCTCAAACTCGTTCCCATAGCTGATTGCAGAGCCTTCCAGAATTTGCTAGTGAAGATAGGATCACGATCACTTACTATGCTAATAGGAACACCATGCAATCTAACTATCTCTCTTAAGAAAATCTCTGCCAGAGAAGCTGCAGTATGAGTTGCCTTAACGGGAATAAAATGGACGCTCTTAGTTAGACGATCCATAATCACCCATATTCCTTCGTTGCCCTTCTTGGTTCTAGGCAAACCGTCGATGAAATCCATATAAATCATCTCCCACTTCTACATCGTAATTTCCAAAGGCTGCAACAAACCTGCCGACTTCTGCTGATCTCCTTTAACCTGCTGACAGATAGCACAACTATTGACAAAAGCAGCTACATCCCTCTTCATGCTCGGCCACCAGAAAACTCTTCTCATATCTTTATACACTTAAAGATTCCTGGGTGTATATTCAGTCTGGAGCGATGACACTCAGTTAAGACTTCTTATCTCAGTCCATCTATATTAGGTACACACAAACGACCATTAATTCTCAAAGCACCTTGATCGTCCACCTTGAAATCTAAATATTGATCATCCTTGGTTCTAAGAATCAGTTCTTCAAAAGATCTATCCTCCATTTTCTTTCTTATGATTCTTTCCTGGAGAGATGGAACCACTTCCAAAAGAGATAGAACTACATTCCTGCTAAGTGCATCAACCACAACATTTGCCTTCCCCGGGCTATACAGAATATCCAAATCATAGGATGCCAGAAATTCGACCCATCGCTGCTGCCTCAGATTAAGATCCTTTTGAGAGAAAAGATATTTCAACGGTTTGTGGTCCGTGAATAACTTGAACTTCTCTCCCAAAAGATAGTACCTCCATATCTTCAAAGCAAAAACAATGACTAACAACTCAACATCATGCGTAGTGTAGTTCCTTTCATGTGGCTTTAATTGCCGACTCGCATACGCAATTACTCTTCCATTCTGCATCAAAACTGCTCCCAGTCCAACTATATAGGCATCTGTATAAACCTCAAATTTTCTTTTTCCATCCGAAATAGCTAGCACAGGTGCACTGGTTAGCCTCGTCTTCAATTCCTGGAAAGCTTCCTCACACTGTGGTGTCCACTTAAACTTAGCCCCTTTCCTTGTCAACTTTGTCAGATGCGAAGAAATCTTGGAATAGTCCTTGATAAACTTCCTGTAGTAACCAGCTAATCTCAGAAAACTACAAACTTCAGTCGGTGTCTTCGGTTGCTTCCACTCCAGAATAGTCTCAACCTTTGCTGGATCTATAGAGATTCCTTCTCCAGAAACAATGTGCCCCAAAAATTTGACTTTCGATTTTCAAAAATGGAACTTAAAGAACTTCGCCTTCAAAACGTTCCTCCTCAGTGTCTCCAACACTATTCCCAAATGCTGCTTGTGCTCTTCTTCAGATTTAGAATAGACCAGAATATCATCGATGAATATCAAAACAAACTTATTCAATACATCCCGAAAGACTCGGTTCATCAAATCGACAAAGTAAGCAGGAGCGTTGGTTAACCCAAAAGGCATAACCAACCACTCATAGAAACAATTTGGTCCTCTAAATGCAGTTAAGGGGATACTGTCCTCAGCTACCCTTAACTGATGGAAACCTGAAGCTAAATCCAGTTGAAAAAAGACAGAAGCTCCATGCAGCTAGTCAAAGAGATCATCAATACAAGGAAGAGGATATTTATTTCGGATGGTCACTTTGTTCAGTTTTCTACAGTCAATACAGAACCTTAGCGATCCATCCGACTTGGTGATAAACACCGCAGCAGGACCCCAACAAGAAAAACTGGGCCTAATCAATCCCTTCTCCAAAAGATCCTGAGTCCGCTTAACTAACTCCTCCCTCTCCCTAGGAGTCATCCTCCTACTAGGCTGAATCTCCGGTACTGCTTCTGGAACCAAATCAATGCGAAACTCTGTCTCTCGATGCGGAGGTAAACATTTGACTTCCTCGAATACATCTAGGAAATCTTGGACCACATCGATATCTTCAACCTTCTCTTGAGAAGTCTCAACTCCATGTAAAAGACTACTCAAGTGAATTCCAGAATTATCACACACCACTCTAGCAATTCTACCCAGTTCGGTTTCCAACGAAACTGTTCTCTCATCAAAATTAAGAACAGCCTTATACTTATCAAGCCAATCCATCCCCAATATAAGGTCAAACCCATTAAAATATAACACATAAGGGTCACAAGAAAAACTATGGGACAGATAGGAAATCCTCAAATCTGTACAGATCATATCTAATTTGGTTACCCCTCTTATAGGATTAGATACAAAGATGAGACAGTTTACAGTACTAAGGGTAAGAAAGAACTTCTCTACAGATTTCAGAGAAATAATACTCAAAGAAGCACTCAAATCAAATAAAACTTTAATATATTTGCCATCTAAAAGTAATGTACCTTCCAATACTCCATTGCCTTTAGATGAAGTAGATGGTCCACCCTCCAAGCAAATACCTTATTCTGCTGAGCTTTATGAAGTAGCGGGCAATCCTTGATCATATGACCTGGTTGGTGGCAATTAAAGCATAGAGATCTCTGAACCAAAGCTGAACCCGGTCCACATTGATACGACTGTTGTTGCTGTTGCTGAAATCCTTTCCTGGGACACTTATTTGCCAAGTGACCTTCTTGTTGACATATATAACATTTGCGAGGTTCATTATTGCTTCCAGTCTTCTTCTTGTTCTGCTTCCTCCAATTGGGATTGGACTTCCTCTTATTTGGATTAGCAAAATTCCCTCCCGATGCTGCTACTGATGCCACTGATTTCTGGTTCATCAAATCCTTATATCTCTGAGCCAGATCAATTAACTCAATAAAAGATCCTTTCAAGTGCGCCGTCATCTTCTCATGAAATTCTGGCCTTAAGCCTTGCACAAACATTTCGTTCCTTTTGAGGGAAGTGTCTATAAGCCCTGGTCCATAGCAACAAAGTTCATTGAATTTGGTCTCATACTCCACTATAGTCATGCTTCCCTGCTTCAAATTCAACAAATCTCGGTACAGACGAGTTTTTCCTGCTGTTGGCATGAATTTCTCCTCAAACAACTCTTTAAATCTTTCCCAAGAAATGTCGTGCATAGAGATATTTGCTATCGCTGCATACCACCAGGCTGCAGCGCCTTCGTGGAATTGCCATGAAGCCATTTCCCTTTTCCACTCATCAGACAACTTATACTCTTAAAGATGCGCTCATATGAGCGTAGCCAAGCTTGAACCTCAATTATAGTCTCTGACCCTTTAAATGGTTTTCCTCCAATTATAGAAAAGATAGAAAGAAAGAATAACAACATCAGAATCTCACAGCAGAAACGGAACAAAATATAATACATCACATAACTATTACATAGTTTACATATATCAGAGTTACACAACATCATTTAAACACGACAGACATATATACATCTGCCATTACATACATCCCAAAATACAACATATATCAACTAACACAGCGGAACTAGATAGATAGATACGTCTGGACTCCTGCTCCAAGCTCCTCCAAAACTCAACAATCCAAAACCTATCACTTGGCTACTCATAAAAATTTGAGTACCTAAGAGTTTATGAAAAACATAAATAAACTCTGGGTCAGACATGGGTCTGGTGTGAGTAAACGGTTTAAAGTTGTTTAACTTTGAAAACATTTGAAAATAAAGGTATCATGTAAGAATTCCCACACATAAACACGGGTAAGTTTTTACCTTACGCTAACCATAACAATTTTATAGGAAATCCAGTGATATTATAATAGTGTCTAGGGTTTTCAAGTAAAATACAGAAATAGCTGAAATGCTTACATCTCACATTCCAACATAGTTGGGCACAATCAAAACGTACGGCGCTTATTGGAGATTGGATTCCATACAATGGCAGGGCTACTGGGGTACCGTCCGTCACAGTACGGGGCCTAGATCACCGTACTGAGGATCACTCCCGACCCCCTACAACACAAGGCTGGAACCATTCCTTACTGAATAGTTCCGCACAATATAACCCCGCGGTTGTAGCTAGCAACCGCCCACACAGCCGAATAAAAAGGGACATCTAGATAGTGGTATATCTCGTCCTACTTGGGTGCTACCCACCAAACCTTGCAGCACCTCCCCTGATTATCCATTCCCAGTTGATGAGGCTTGATGCTGCGATTACCTTTATAGAATACATCTCTTAGAATGCTCATCGTCCACCTGACGATGTTCTGAAAGCATTCAATCCATACAAGTTCGTTCCGGGTTCGAACGAAACCGAAGGCATTATCTCGTTACACTCATTTTGGAATCACCCTCAGAGTTAATGATAATAACCCTTGCACTCTGAAACACAATCTCGATCTTCACTTGAGATGTTACGACCTAACGTTTAATTTGGATCGATGTGGTTTTTGGATAATCATAACTGACACCCGATCCCGGTCTCATTGAAATCCAAACGCCATTTTAAAGGTCAAGTTGTTTAATAATTTTAAACAATTTAATTCAACACTTTGAATTCACATAGCATTTATCACAGATAAATCATACACAATCATCATAGATATATCAAGGCATATCATAGAGTATCACAGAATATCACCAAATAGGTATCACAAATCCAGATATTCTACTTATAATCATCCATAAGCAAGCATCTTTAATCCTGCTCGATAAATCATTAATTAATTAATTATTTCATTCCGTACCATTTAATTAATTAATCATTTCTTAATCAATTTATTAAACCTTAATTACTTAATTAATTACGCCTTTATTTATTAGTTAATAACCTTAATTATTAATTAATAAAACTTAATTTCAAATTAATTAATCCTTAATTATTTATTTAATTAACTACTAATTATAAATTAATTAACTTTAATTATCTAATTAACAATTCTTAATTACAAATTAATTAGACACTTAATTATTAATTAACCAATCTTTAATTTCAAATTGATAAATCCCTAATTACTTAGTTAATTACAATTATTAATTAATCATTCTTAATTACTTTTCAAAAAAATTGATTAATTAAATAATAATCATTTATCTAAATTACCTTCTTACTTATCATTTTACAATCTTCCTTAATAACTTTAAATAAATCAGTTGCTAACTTAAAAGTTTTAATGTTAATTAAATTTTAACACTTATCTTAAATTATCTACTTAATTAAAATATTAATTAAGATTTAAAAACATTATTACGTATTCGCTTAATTAATTAAAACTTGAAATAAATTCTTAACTTAAAATAGTCAAACATTAATTACTTCATTAATACCAAAATTTGTTTAACATCATTAACTTTAAATTTATTAGGTTAACCTTATGAAACAAAACCCGAGAAAAATCTCGGGTTACTCGAGTTACAACCTAAGTTTTTCACCCATTTTCCCGAGTTCTCTTCCTTCTACTTCATATACTTTTCTTCTTCTTTTTTTTTCAGTTAAGTTAAAGTTTAAGTTTAAACTATAATAACAGGTAAGCATGCTCACGTACTCGGGTTCCAACCCGAAGCAAGCTCTTCATTTACTCGAGTAACAACTCGAGTTGCCCACAGCCGAAACTTCCTGACACCGTCTCAAGGCCGTGCACGTGCATGACGCCTCGCCGGCGCTCTGGGAACCACAAATCCTTCGGAGAGTCGCGTACGATCACTACAATCGAGAACAAGGATCAATTCGATGCAAAAATTTCCAGATCGCGATTAAGCCTTTAGTTCGAAATTCTGAAACCTGACTCCACCCAGCAATTTGCTCCGCCTCACTCACACCGTCCACCGGAGGCGATACAACTCCGGCCTCACCACGTCAATCCTCCATTCTACCATTCCCTAGAATTTCATGCGACTCGATCAATCAGAAGTGACGAAATCACCTCGTTTCTGACCACGACAAAACTCAAGCATTAAACCCTAATCTTGCCTCGTTCTAACATCTCTTGCAATAGAAAAATCATTTAACAATTTTCTCAACTTCATCAATTGCCGAAGTAGCTTCGAGCAAAATCTCAATACCCAATATTTGTTCGATCACCAGAAATTGATTAAAACGTGTTTTCTGTTCAACTATGAACTTTTCTTTGCATACTCAACTAAAAACCACCATATTAGTTTTAAAAATCCTATCTTTGAATGTTGTTTCAAGTTATATAATGGAATTAATGTTTTAAAATATTCAAATTTATCATATGATTGTCTTTTTATTGGAAAACTGAATTTACAGAGTCAATTCTTCATTATCAAGCTTAAAACAAATTCTAAGGCCATAATTTAAGTTTAAAAAAACTGGCTTTGTTGATACTTTAAGCGTAAAAAAGGTTGGATGATAATATTTTGAATTTTGATTAAATATTCAACTCTATAACAACAAACAGAGAAGACCAGTATATTCAATTTTTCACAGAACAACCTATATATAAACACAGAACTATATTCAAAACAATACATATGCAAGCACAATATTGTTCATGTATCACATACACAAATTAAATTATACTTAAGTCTTTAAAAATTGTGTTTACTCACCTGAAAACAAGTTTGAACAGAGAACACTTCTGTTTTGAAAAGCTATTAGCCTGATCTTCTTTAATATTCTTGTTTTGCTTAGTTGAGTTGTAAGTTTAGCTTCAGCTGATTTGTATTCGAATTTGAAAAAATAGTGATGCTTATTTTTTTTCTTTCTAGTTTACTAAGTTTTCACTGAACGAACAGGAACTAGATGTATTGCATATATATAGAAAAGTTTTTGTACAGGGGTAGGCTTTACTGGTTCAGTCTTCTTCTTTTGTTTTGATCAGATTTTTTTTCTTTCTTTAACTAAACAAGATTTTTTTGTGGAAAATAAGATGATTCATATACATTTCGAAATGACCTGTTTTTGTGCTTGAGTTGATAGCATTTAATGCAATTGTTTCCTTCTATGTTTACATATTTATTCCATTTGATTTTTGTATATACATATACGCTTATATTTTTGTCTCATTTCCTTGCATATCTACATGTATTTCAATAGTTTATATATTTCTAGAATTATCTGATGTGTTTTACATTATGTTTTCATGTAACCATATAATTTAACTTATATACTTATTTCTATTCCTAACATAAATGCTTATTTTTTTGTTTCTATTTAAGTTTAACTATCAAACACTTAATTCATATCCATATACTTTATTTTATACTTATATTTAACATTGATAATATTGATTTTATTTTAAAAATTATTATCCATATTTCATTCATATGCATATATTTAGATTAAATGTTAATAAAGTAGAGCATTTTAATTTAATTTAATGTGAATAAAAATAGATTTTATTTTGAATATTTTTGAAAGGCTTTATTTTAAATTTTCCAATCATAGTTTCCTTTTAAAATACATATATGTACATAAATAAATGGCAAATATTCCAAAAGTCTTATTCATTTTTAAAATGATAAGTTTACATTTTATTAGATTAAATACTTATTAAAATATTATTGCCAAAATCTTGGGTCGTCACACTCACAATCTCAACCCCTTATTGAGGCATGCCGCTAGACGTTTATAATGTTAAACCCCTATTCCGAATGCAATGGAAAATGTTTCGAATCTTAATTCGATCGTATGGAGAAGATAGCTTTTTGGACCTAGTTATTATATTAAATTTCGATATAGATTTTAATGCGTTTACCTATCCTACTGCCAAACGATCACTCCAAACACCACGAAAACTGAAATCCAATAATAATAATACAATATTACGGATCCAATGGAACTGGTTTTGTCAAAATCCGAGACTGTGCCTCGGAAGGCTATTTTTAAATATCGTTTTAAACGATATAATTTCAAAACTTAACAAAACACTTGCAAATTCAAGTTTAACACTTTACTATCTACGGTACTATCAATATAAATATTATAAGCCTTATTTTTATTTTTAGCAAGCTTAAAATTTCAGATTCAACCATTTACCCAATTTCCAATTTTTTTATTAAATAATTAAACCACTCAATAAATAGTGGTATTTGAAATTAAGTTAGAATTTAACTTCTAAATATTTAAAATAAATTAAATATTCCAATTTCAAATGTTCAAAATCTCGGATCGTCACATTCCTCCCCCCTTAAAATAATTTCGTCCCCGAAATTACTAGTTAAGAGGAATCTCCCACAACCCATTAATTTTTCTTCCTAAAATCAACATTTTTAGCACACCAAACAATCTTTTATTAAAGACACTATCACACTTACTAACTTCCTAAACTCATCCATAACTTTCAAATAATATTCTTTACTCAACAATTCAAATTTAAATCCAAATTTTCTCAAAAGTATTCTAACTCTCTAAATTTTCGAAAATTTTTGCCGGCGTCTCCTTAGCGCGGTTAGCTCGGTACAACTACAAAATGTCTCTACGAGCTCCCAGATTTCAAAAGAAAACAAAAGGCCAAGTGGCTAGGCCAGAAAATCATCAAATTTCATATAAATTTAAATACATACCTTTTTGTCGGGCAATTTAATTTATCTTCTGAAATAAAAAATCCCAATTTATACTTTTGCTTTTTAAACGCCTGTATATCCTACTAAGCAATAATATCCTATCATGGCATTCGGAATCATTCTATAAATTTCTTTACAGCAGTTTCAATATCTATTTCATTCAAGCTTGTATGATGCACATATATAATCCATACGCAATACCAAATTCGATCACTCACTTGATCACACAATTTTAATTCCGAACTTGTATCATCCACCCGACTTCCTAGTGCGAACTCAGATCTGGTTTCTTGATCAGAAATCGTCATTCTCCTTGCATAGCTACAAATTATGATAGAGAATTTTCAAAATCAGTCAAAAATTCATATCTAGGGTTCGCCATCGAAAATCGAGTGAAAAATCCCAACTTGGATGGATTTAACTATCTCAAAATTTTGTGCTCGAATTCTGGATCGAATCGCTATGCGAATAAAATGATATATGTACATCCTACGTATTTATCCCAATTGGTTGTTAGCTATATATATTCTCTTTTATTCACATTCTTTTATCTAAAATTTTCCTGTTTACCCAAACTTTACTAAATCTTTATTCAAATATTATATAATACCAAATTTTTACTTAAGGATTTCACAATATCTCTTAAGCCCAAGAAAGATATTTCACACACTTAAATATTTATCCTCACCTTACCCCTTTGGTTTATATCTACTTTTTATTCAATTTAGATCTCCAATTTCCATATAAATTCAATTTCCCTTTCATTTTTAAATATTGAATCCAATTCATTTCAATCCATACTTAATCACTCATTCCTTTAATTAGTTCCACTTGCTAATTTATTTTTATCTCAATGTATTTTATTTCCAAACTTTAATTATTTTATCCCACTTCGAATCAATTTATCTCATCTGAAGGAGTACGTGTATGATCCATTACTTATTGTGGAACCAGAAGTTCAGGAAGATTTGGAAGATTGAGCCGGGCTTGACTGTGGTTAAACATCCAGTTTAGATTATAGATCGTATTGAGAAGGAACTCAGAATCAGAGTGGTGTAGCTAGTTAGGATTATATGGAGCGAGGATCCCAGAGATTGTACCTAGGAAACTCTAGATAGTGTTAGGAAGGCCTATCCTGAATTGTATCAGGATAGTTAGATTATTTGTTTGAATAAATTGGTTGCTATGGTTGTTAGTATATCGCTGATATGTATGCTTTGCTGTTTGAAAATTAAAACCTTTGTTGGATTATTAAATCATCTTTGCTTTTAAATTTCGGGGACGAAATTCTTTTAAGGGGGAAGGAATGTGATGACCCGGAATTTGGCAAAATTTATCTTTTTAAACTAATAAAGATATGTTTTCTAATTATAATATATATGTGTGTGTGTGTTATGATTTGGAATATATGTTTTAAATTCAATGTATTAATTTTCAAAAATCTATTTAAAGATAAACTCTATATTTTCAAATATTTAAGATAGTGTATATATATATTTACTTATTAAAAGTATTTTAGCTTAATAGGTTTGTTATAAAGATTTAGTACAATTTCTTTTAAAATTTAAAATGAAATTTAGTAAAAGATTTAAAATATTCTTTCTTTTTAAAATACACATGAATTTAGTATATATATAAAGAAAAGATAAAACATATTAATATAAAAGTATAGGAAATTTATAAAATAAAGATTTAAACATTTGTAAACATATAATACAAGCATTAGACATTTGTAAAATAATGAATTCATGCAAAATACATGTGTAAGCTATGTAACATGAATAAAAAAAAGTGGAAAATATTTTTCTCTAAAAATTTAATTATATAATAGGTGTTGTAGAGAAAACTGGCCATTTTATTTCCAGTTCAAAACTTCCTCAATTCTTTCTTCTTCATCTTTAAATCAAAAACCAAAAGAAAAATTAAAAAGAAATAAAATCAAACTGTTTCACACCTTCAACCTGAGCCTGAGATCAAGCTAGCAATAAATTCAACTCAGCAAAATCAGATTCAAATTCAACATGAAGAAGATCAAATCAACTTCAGTTTCAAAACAAGTTCCAGATAAAACTATTCCTCTGTTTCCAATTTTCTGGTGAGTAAACTTTCTTTTAAAAACAGTTTTAAATCTGTTCGTATGTTTGATACATATGATAAAATGTTGTAGCAATGTAGTGAATGATGTTTGTATGCATGAATTTATATGTGCACTTATAAGTATGAGAAGATTGTTTTGTGCATGTCTGTGCAAAGGAATGTACCTACCTCTGTTGTATCACAGGCTTCAATTTCATATATAAACATTTATATCTTCCCCTGTAATCGATTTTAGGCTAAGATTTATAAATGAAAAATGACTATAACAATGTATTATCAATTTTAAAAATAGTATCAAGTATTTAAATTTAGTAATTACTTCAAATTTAGGAAATTACAGCAAAAATTATATAAGTCAAAAATCAGTGATTACGATTTCATATTCGGATTTCATGAATTGATTCGTGTTAGAAAACAATGAATTTTGATAGTGGTTTCAAGATTTTTTAGGCTTGGAATTGTCGAGTTATCTAGAGTTGATCGATTTATGTATTATCATCAAATTCCGATAATCGACGAGGTGTTTATCATCGTGATCAAGGCTGGAGGTAGTGTGGAGGAAGACAATCGAAGGAAAAATGATTGTTGGATTTTAAGTTCGTCGTGGTGCCCGTATTTCGGTGATGTAGGGTTTTATGCCCTGTTTTAGTCGAAGGGGTTCTTGAAATGATTTCATCGTTGTGGATGAACTGGAAGCGATCGCATGTGGGGGATCAGAGCGTGGTGATGTGAAGCAGTGTTTGGTTGGTCGGCGTGGGTTTCGGTGGACGAGATCGTCGGAGCGAGTAGTTTTGGTCGATCGGGTTTGAGTTCCGCTGTGATCGAGATGCTCGACTTCATTTTCCCGTTGAATCGACGAAGCTGGGTGGTCGTGCTAGTTAGAAGGGGTCATCGACGACCTGTAAGCATTGGCAAAGATAATCAGAGGTGCGTCGAGCTTGCGTGCACGTGCGCGGGTATCGGTTGTGTATGATGATGTTGTAGGACCGGAGGAGAAGCATTTTTTTTCACGGGTTTGTCCCGAAGGCGTTGCGTGATTGTCTCGAATTCAAGTGTGAACGAGTGTTCTCGGGAATGTGTTCGGGTTTTTGTTCATTTGGCTCAGGTTATTTCTATTTTAAGGTTTTAGGTTTTAAAATTTTAAAAAAAAATGTACCAGGTTTTAAATTTTAAAGGAAGCATGACAGGTTTCAAAAGAAATGGGCTAATGCAAGTTTAAAGTAAAATTGTTTAAACAGAATTTAAAAGCTAAAGAAAATCAAAGTTTAAAAAGTAAAGAAAATATTAAACAAGTTTCCAAAGCTAAATAAAAATAAAGTTTTATAAAAAGCAAAATGTTTTAAACAAGTTTCTTTTTTTAAAAGTTATTAAAATGATTTAAGTTTCAAAAGAATGTTTAGCTAAGTTTTAATAATGTATTTAAAATGACTATGTTTTCAAAGCAATATAAACTAAGTTTCAAAGAAAATTTATTAGACAAGTTTTAAACAAGTTTTCAAAGATTTAAAATGTTAAAGTAAATGTTTTAAATTGTTGTTTAAAGGTAATTATATTAGTTTAATTATGTAATTAATTCCTAAATGTTTTTCAAATGGAGTTTAATGATGTAATTAAGAAGTGGTTAAGATAAAGTGAATCAATTTTAATTAATCAAAGAGTTTCAAATGATTTTTGTATAAATTAATTTCAAGTATTTAAATTAAATAAGATTTAAATGAGTAATTAACTAAGACAAAGAATTTATCCTTAATTAATTAAGGTTGTGGTTAATTAGGGATAATTAGTTAGTAAAATTAATTGAAGGTTAATCACTTATTATAATTAATAAGGGTTAATTAATTAACGTTAATAATCAAAGGATAATTACTTAATGTGAGTAATTAATGGATAGTTAACGAATGTAATTAATTTAAGGATCATTAATCGGTGGTTAAGAGATAATTAATTAATGTACTTAATTTAAGATAATTATTTGGTTTAATTAAGGTTAATTACTTAGTGGAATTAATTAAATTATAATTACTTAATGTAATCAAAGAATAATTAATAAATGAAGTAATTAAGGAAAATTACTTTAAGATTACTTAGTAAAAGTAATTAAAGGATAATTACTTAATGAAAGTAATTAAGAGTAATTACTTAACGGAAGTAATTAAGGATTAATTTGTAACAACCTGGGCTTTTCGATCCCGAAAATTCCAGATAGTTAGGGAAAAGAAGAGAGAGACAGAATAAATAGAAGAACAGAAACAACAACATCTCACATTTGCAGAGGATAAAATATAATATCAACAATATCAGTTTACAATGAAAACTGTACTTGTCAAAATTTCACTTTAGTACATCAGAGTTACAACATATATACAAACACTGGACATATACAATTAATATGTCTCAGATATACAACAATATAATGCAATGGAAACACTCCGTATGTTCCTGTCATCCAGCTCGCCTCTTGAGCTCCAAAACGTCCTTACCTGAAAATCTTTAATACTCGGTCTGATCCGAGCATTACATCAAAGTAACACCCGGGTCAGGCTGGATACCAGTGTGAGTAAACCTATATAATATGACATACCCAGCTATAACATGTGTGAATATCAGGGTAACTCGTATCCTTTATGAGTTCTCATAGTCAACATTTATCACATAATAGTTTTCAGGTTAAATATCCATATTACACAATTCATTCCGTTCCAGCCTATTTAATACCACATATCCAATTTATAAAAAATGTTGCAGATTTCAAATCGAAGTGGTTTCGAGTATTTACTGATACCCGACTCCAGTCTCTTCGAATCTTATGTCATCTTAACCCAAGTTATTCAATTAAATACAATTCAACTTTAATTACCTGATGGCGCTTTTACACAGCAATTCATAATTGATAGCATACCATATCACAAAACAATTCATATCAGAAATATCAACCAATCCAAGGCACTTATCATCATTCATAAGCAAGATTGATCACTTCAATAATTAATTTAGTTTATCTCTAATTAAATTAATTACTTATCTTTAATCACTTAGATCATCCTTACTTAATATAAATTAATTTCAAACAAATTAATTAATCATCTATTAATTATCCATTTTAATTAATCACCCTTGACTAATTATAATTTAATTGAATTAAGTAAATAACCTTAATTAATTTCACAAATCAATTATCCTTAACTATCACAGTAAATTATCCTTAATTAATTACTCAAATTATTTATCCTATAATCACTTACATTGATTAATTATCTTTTAATTAATCACACTTATTAATTAACTAACCCTTAATTAATTTCCTTAATTAACAAATCCTTAATTAATCACACTAAGTAATTAATCCTTAATTACTTCCATTAAGCAATTACCATTAAATAAATCACGTTTAGTAATTACTCATTAATTACCCTCCTTAATTAATGACATTAAGTAATTATCATTAATTAATCACATTAAGTAATTCAACCTTTAACAAATTAACCATTTTTCTTTACCTACATAATTTACCACATTAATAAATCAATCCTTTATTAAATAGTAATTATCCTTAACTGATTAGATACAATCAAACGTCCTTAATTAAATAATTTATTATTTATTTAATTACATCATTTAAATCATCTAAATAAATACAGGAATTAACCTACTATTTAATTAAACAAATAAAACTTAACAAAACTCCATTTTTTTCATGTCACCTATTTAAGATGAAAATTAAATACAATATTTTTAATCTCCAGATTTGATAATAAAAGCTCAACTAAAGGATGATAAAACAATTTATTTAAAAGACCTTATCTGATTAACCTTGAAGTAAAACAGATTTATTATTTCATATTCCTTATCTTAATTCAAACCTAAAATAAACTTTTAATATTAACGATAATTGAATTTAAAACATTTCCTTACCCACCTTGCTTGAAAGAATTAAATTAAACCCTTATTTTAAAATCTCACTAATTTATTTTAAACGGGCCGAAGCCCAGAATCTCAACTCAAACCCGTTCCGAGCTTCTTCCCCATCCCCCTTCTCTGAATTCAGAACCATTCCAGGAACTAAAACTCATTTCAAAACAAAAAAACGACGACACAAAGAAACGATCGACTCGATTATATCACGAGATCATCGTCGGCCCAAACCACATACATGCGCCACCCTCCTCCACATTGACTCACACGATCGCCTGGAAATCAAACGTGCACGGTGATATGCGTGCACGTGCACACCAGAGCCTCTGATCAACACGCCACTACGCCATTACCATCGAATCTTCCCTCGTTCCCAGACCACATTCGCCACGACGTCGAAGTACAACAAACTCCAAATTGGAAATCGACACTTAACTCGAACCGAAGGAAACACATACAGCTGATGATCATCGAACTGCCTTCGCCGATCGTCATTGAACACTACATCACCCCCACCGATCGAAAGCCCTATCGATATGCTGCCACCCTGCCAAACCCCAAAAGCTGCGGTCACGAATTCGCCGCAAACAGACATCCTAAAAGCTGAAGCCCAAAACCCAAATCTTCCTTCTATAGATCTTCCCGATGATCTGAAAAATCACTGCTGATTTTTCCCAAGTGCAACATTCCCCAAGCTAGCCTCAGCAGTGACCTCGACCTCCCAAGTCTCGTTGATCGTCAGAAATCACTAAAATTCCCTTTTCCGATCAACATGCAAATCCTCTAGAAATACCAGCTTAAAAATTACGAAACTATAACATAAAATCAATGATGATTTCAATTATGTAAACAAAAACATTAGATTTTAACAATTTATTTTCTGACCTGGATGGATTTTACTGTAAATTAACCCTTTTCTAATGGATGCTTAATAATTTTGACTTAAAATTATTTTTAAAAGTTGAATCTAGAATCTACAAACAAATTTCCCTTAATACTCATTGCCTAAAATTGTTTAGTTGCAGATATATGATTTTTCTTGAGCCTGTGAGCCAAACAGAATCAGGCATACCCAAACACATACTTGCTCCCAGCAACAACTTTTTTTCAAGTAAAAATTCATTTATATCTCCTTGCAAAATATATTCAATCAATAATATCATTATTCATCACGTAAAATTTTAACTAAAAGAATTCAGATTTACTCACCCGGTTGAAGAACAAAAACTGGAAATAAATTAAAAGCTGGAAATTTTGTTTTTGAATCCAAACTTGGATCTGACTTTGTTTGAAACTAAAGTTGACTCTTGATTTGATGATTCTGAAAACTGAAGTTGATACTTGCTTTACTTTGATCAGGTTGTGGCTTTTATTTTATTTTTTTTCTCTTTTGATCTTTGCTTTTTGACCAGATCTGAGTTTGAAAATAAAGAAAATTCTGTTTGCAATTCTATCTCCTATGGTTTGTATTTCTTTTCAGTTTACAGGTTTATGAGAAGAAATCTGGAAGTAAAGCCTGGTTTCTTAATTCATTCATTTTCATGAAATTAAATGTTGAAAGAGGACAATTATGCCACTTGTAACATCAGATTATACCATGTTAACATTTGTTACTTATGTTACAAATTTGCCTCCACTTGTAATTTATGTGTGTAATTAGCTTACATATATATTCATATGTTTCAAATGTTTAAATATAATTTTATAAAAAAAATTATACATATACAAACTGAATTTTCTTTTGTTAAAACTTTTTTAATTTAAAAGAAATGTATAAAAACCTTTGATAAAATTTAAAATCTACATAACTTTTTAAAAGAATGATTTAAATAAAATAAATAAAAAAATCATATATACATACACTCTTTTAAATATAATTTATAATTTAAGATATATATCTATCTTTTGAAATTCAATATTTAGGCAAAATTCAAATTCAAATTAAATTTCAATTTAAAACCCAATTTGAAATCAATTCAAATAGGTGTATATATTTAAACAACACAAAATCTATTTATATCTATATTTAAATAACTTATAAAGGAGATTATCACATTCCACCCCCCTTTGAATCTTTTCGTCCTCGAAAAGGAATGAATCCAGAATTATTAAAATGCTTAAAATCAGATAAATCATTCTTTGATCATTTTTAAAACACTTTAAAAGCTATATAGTATTACAATAATAGTTTTAAAAAATACTTTTATAACTCGATGTCTCAACAAGTCTATCCTCGTTCTTACATAAATTCGGTCATACGTTGATCAGGCGTAAGTCTGAAAATCTATAAGTACTTTAGCAAACCCATTTTCAACACCTAGTGAAAATACTTGAAACATCTTTGAAAATAGAGGAAATATCTTTGGTGAGAATGCTCTGAAAATCATCACCCACATCCATGGTCGCAGTTACATCCTGGGTTACGTTTCCATCGCAGCAAAAGTCCATGTAACTGTAGGCACTCCGCCCTCTCGATTACGCCATGGAACCCATAACAGATCGCAGTTACATTCCAGGGTTACGTTTCCATCGCAGCAAATATCCATGTAACTGTAGGCATCAGCGCCCTCGATTTTCGCAGTCAAAATGAAACTTCTCCACTCCCACATAGGTCGCAGTCTACCGATATAAAATCAAACGCGGACTGTTGGCTCTTAGCAACACACACGACTTTCGCTATGTTACCATAGGTCGCAGTCTACCGATATAAAATCAAACTGTTGTCTCTCAGCAGCACACACGACTTTCGCTATGGTCTGCAGTAGATCGCAATGACATCGAGTTACACCTCGTCACGGCATAAGCCAAATGCCTCTGTAGGCCTCAGCGCCCTCGATTTTCGCTACACATTACACAAAATCCTCAGGAACTAGTTTTGTCCGGACTCCTCACATGATCAACATTAGAACCCCCTTAGGGTTCAAGGCAGTACCACCCTGTGGCACTCCTGAGAAGTTCATTTCAAGGGAGCGCCTTTTTCTCCAGAGCCATTTCAAAATACTTTATACTATACACATATAGTATCTTTCAAATCATACACCTAGTATGAATCTCATATAAATCTCCTTTCTCAAAATCGATTATCCCAAAATCGATAATTCTCAAACTAGGCTTTCCAAACCCAATATTGATTTTACCCAAAATTCAAAAGCCTTTCCAAATCCAAAGGTTCCCAAAACCTTTTTCCAAAATCCTCATAAGATCCTTTATATATATATATATATATAGATATATATAATTCTTGATAAAATCTTTGGATCATTTAAAATTTGTATAAAACTTTTTTTTATACTTCAAATACTTTCAAAAATCTTTTCCTTCCAGCAAAAATTTAACAAGGGGAGGTTTATCTTATATAACAAAGATATATAACTTTTTTTATCCCAAATCAAATATTCAAATTTGATTACTCTATAAAGTCATTAACCATATTACTTACTTCCATAAAGTAAATTTCTACCATAGAAATATCCAATTTCTATTTTATCTCATCATATATTTCACAAAATATATTTTCATTTCAAAAACCATTTCACATTTCTTATCCACAAATTTCCAAATCAATTTCATTCAAAACTGTATGATGTACACATATCATTCGTACGCTATATATAAATCTGATCGCTCACTCGATCACACAATTTCACTTCCGAACTAGTATCGTCCACCTGACTTCCTAATGCGGACTCAGATCTGGTTTCTTGATCAGAAACCGTCATTCTCCTTGCATAGTCATAACTATGATAGAGAATATCCAGAACCAATCAACAATCCAAATCCAGGTTCACCGTCAAAAATCGAGTGAAAAATCCCAACTCGGATCGATAAACTATCTCGAAATTCTGTGCCCGAATCTGGATCAAATCACTATGTGAATAGAATAATATACATACATCCTACGTATTTATCTTTATTGATTATTAGCCAAATTAATTCTCCTTTCTAGTCACATTCACTTTGATTTCTATCCACTTACTCACATTTGTTTCAATCCCATTTGGATTATCACCTCTATTCTTATCTCAATTGGGTATTTAATCATAAACAGTTTGCACTCTGACTAGCTTAAATTTTGAAAATAGCTTGAAGAGTTTGAAAATAGATAAGTAGTTGAAAAATAATAATTAGTTTGCAAAATAGCTGTAAAATAGTTAAGTAATTGTAAAATAGTGGGAAAATAGTCAAATAGTTACGGAAATTTTTAAATAATTGCAAAATAGTTGTAAAATAGTAATTAGTTATAAAGTAGTTGAAAAACAGTAATTAGTTTATAAAACAGTTGAAAAATTGTTAAATAGTTCTGAAAATAATTGTAAAACAAGTATAAGATAGTTTTAGGTTTAAAAAGAAAAGTTGTATAGTAAATAGTTTGAAAAGAATTAATTTATATTAAAACAATTTATTTTGAAAATAGTCTAGAGTCAAACTATTCAGTTTCCAATCTCTAATTCCATCGGTTTAATTTAAACTTCCACTTCCATTTAAATTGACTCAATTCCAAATTAAATAACTTCAATTTCCATTGAAATTGATTTATCCCCAATTCAAGTTGAATTAATCCTCAATTTCTTTCCTAAATTCAAATCAAATTCTATTTGAATTTACTTATTCAACTTTAATCACAATTCCAAATTATTCAAATCAATTTGGACTAATTTCAAATTGAACCCATTTCAATTTCGAATCAATTCCAGTTTGAATTAATCCCAATTCCCATTTGAATTTGATCTCATTCAACTTCAATTTCATTTCAAATTAATCCAATTCAAATTTTACATTTTATTTTTTATACCTATCCATCTTCAATCATAATTCCATTTAATTCAAATCAAATTATCTTTGAACTAATTTAATTCAATTCAAATTTCAAATTTAAACCATCTCGAATTGTATAAACTCGAGTTAAATTTTTAAATGTTGATTTGATCCTTTAAATCAAATCAACTTATCTCTTTAAACCATTTAATTCTGAATCCAAATTCCATTTTATCTTAATAATGGATATATTACCATACCCTATTTCTTCATTTATTTAAGCAAATCCAGTTTCAGCTTAAAGATTATTAATAATAACAAGATGGTATCATTCGAATTATTTTAAAACATCCATCCATTTTCAATTTCCAGATCTCAAACCCATTTTGAGATCACACAAACTCCCAATTTAAATTAACCATTTAATTTTCCAAGTTAAATCCAAATTTCATCTTGAAATTTCCAAATCAAATTGTTTATTCAAACTTATTTAATTTCCATCGAGTTAAATTCCATTAACCCCGTTAATCTTACCCAAATTTGAATTTTCCATTTCAAAATTCAAAATTCTTTCCCACTTATAGGTTCAAAAACTTATTAGTTTGGATATCACATCTCATTCCAAATTTAAAACTCAACATTTAGAGTTTATTTCAAATTATCTTTGATACTATGTATATTCCTCATATATACATATTATTTTCTTTACACACCAAGTTATCCTTAAATTTTAGACCACCTTTGGTTTTAATTCAAAACAAATTCCTTTAAATTTTCAAACAACTCTTGTTTGACATATGACCCTTTCATTCAAATACATTAGATGATATTATTTATTACTTTGAAACAATTTTCGAATTCTGGACCTAGATTTAAAACTTCGCAATTCAGATCATCTTCAATTCCAATTTATAGGTCATGCTTGCCTAAATGTTCTACTTCCCTAAAACATTTCATTTTGTTAGCTCATTAACACACATTTCATTATTATCTTATTCTGAAACTCCTTCCCAAATTCAAGGTTTAAATTTCAGTTTGAATCCCTTTCAAACTTATCTTTATTTAATTTCAATTTGGTTGTATTTCTATTACCACTTAGTTTAATTCCAATAATTTAACAACCAATTACCTTAATATTTATTAAAAAGAAATATTGCTTTATATATCAAAATATATTCTTATATAAAATCATTTAAAACCTTTATATAGGAAAATAACAAGTACGCTCTCATATATACACACACACACGCACTCAACTCATCCTAGGGTAACACTAACCCTATTCTTGATGAGTAAACCCACCAGACCCAAGGTTCTCGCTTAACCTCGCTCTGGTACCAAATGTAACAACTTGGGCTTTTCGATCCCGAAAATTCCAGATAGTTAGGGAAAAGAAGAGAGAGATAAAAGAAAAAGAAGAACAGAAACACCAACATCTCACATTCGCAGCGGATAAAATATAATATCAATAATATCAGAATGAAAACTGTACTTGTCAAAATTTCGCTTTAATACATCAGAGTTACAACATATATACAAACACTGGACATATACGATCAATATGTCTCAGATATACAACAATATAATGCAATGGAAACACTCCATATGTTCCTGTCATCCAGCTCACCTCCTGAGCTCCAGAACGTCCGTACCTGAAAATCTGTAATACCCGGTCTGACCCGAGCATTACATCAAAGTAACACCCGGGTCAGGCTGGCAACCAGCGTGAGTAAACCTATATAATATGACATACCCACTATAACATATGTGAATATCAGGGTAAATCGTATCCTTTATGAGTTCTCATAGTCAACATTTATCACATAACAGTTTTCAGGTTAAATATCCATATTACACAATTCATTCCGTTCCATCCTGTTTAATACCACATATCCAATTTATTAAAAACTTTGTAGATTTCAAATTGAAGTGGTTACGGGTATTTACTGATACCCGACTCCAGTCTCTTCGAATCTTATGTCATCTTAACCCAAGTTATTCAATTAAATACAATTCAACTTTAATTACCGGATGGCGCTTTTACACAGCAATTCATAATTGATAACATACCATATCACAAAGCAATTCATATCAGAAATATCAACCAATCCAAGGCACTTATCATCATTCAATCATTCATAAGCAAGATTGATCGCTTCAATAATTAATTTAGTTTATCTCTAATTAAATTAATTACTTATCTTTAATCACTTAGATCATCCTTACTTAACATAAATTAATTTCAAACAAATTAATTAATCATCTATTAATTATCCATTTTAATTAATCACCCTTGACTAATTATAATTTAATTAAATTAAGTAAATAGCCTTAATTAATTTCACAAATCAATTATCCTTAACCATCACAGTAAATTATCCTTAATTAATTACTCAAATTAATTATCCTATAATCACTTACATTGATTAATTATCTTTTAATTAATCACACTTATTAATTAACTAACCCTTAATTAATTTCCTTAATTAATAAATCCTTAATTAATCACACTAAGTAATTAATCCTTAATTACTTCCATTAAGTAATTACCATTAAATAAATCACATTTAGTAATTACTCATTAATTACCCTCCTTAATTAATGACATTAAGTAATTATACTTTAATTATGAAGTAATTATCATTAATTAATCACATTAAGTAATTCAACCTTTAACAAATTAATCATTTTTCTTTACCTACATAATTTACCACATTAATAAATCAATCCTTTATTAAATTGTAATTATCCTTAACTGATTAGATAAATCAATTAACCATCCTTAATTAAATAATTTATTCTTTATTTAATTACATCATTTAAACCATCTAAAAATATAGGAATTAACCTACTATTTAATTAAACAAATAAAACTTAACAAAAATCCATTTTTTTCATGTCACCTATTTAAGATAAAACTTAATTACAATATTTTTAATCTCTAGATTTAATAATACAACTAAAGGATGATAAAATAAAATATTTAAAAGACCTTATCTGATTAACCTTGAAGTAAAACAGATTTATTATTTCATATTCCTTATCTAAATTCAAACTTAAAATAAACTTTTAATATTAACGATAATTGAATTTAAAACATTTCCTTACTAACCTTGCTTTAAAGAATTAAATTAAACCCTTATTTTAAAATCTCACTAATTTATTTTAAACAGACCGAAGCCCAGAATCTCAACTCAAAACCCTTTCCGACCTTCTTCCCCATCCCCCTTCTCTGAATTCAGAACCATTCCAGGAACTAAAACTCACTTCGAATAAAAAAAACGACGACACAAACAAACGATCGACTCGATTATATCACGAGATCATCGTCGACCCAAACCACCTACATGCGCCACCTTCCTCCACATTGACTCACACGATCGCTTGGAAATCAAACGTGCACGGTGACACGCCTTCGTCGATCACCGAAGGAAACGCATACAGCTGATGATCATCGAACTGCCTTCGCCGATCGTCATTGAACAATACATCACCCCCACCGATCGAAAGCCCTATCGATACGCTACCACCCTACCAAACCCCAAAAGCTCCGGTTACGAATTCGCCGCAAACAGACATCCCAAAAGTCGAAGCCCAAAACCCTAATCTTCCTTCTACAGATCTTCCCGATGATCTGAAAAATCACCGCTGATTTTTCCCACGTGCAACATTCCCCAAGCTAGCCTCAGCAGTGACCTCGACCTCCCAAGTCTCGTTGATCGTCAAAAATCACTAAAAATCCCTTTTTCGATCAACATGCAAATCCTCTAGAAATACCAGCCTAAAAATTACGAAACTATAACCTAAATCATTATTTCACATGATGATTTCAATTATGTAAACAAAAACATTAGATTTTAACAACTTATTTTATGACCTGGATGGATTTTACTGTAAATTAACCCTTTTCTAAAGGATGCTTAACAATTTTAACTTAAAATTATTTTTAAAAGTTGAATCTGGAATCTACAAACAAATTTCCCTTAATACTCATTGCCTAAAATTGTTTAGTTGCAGAGATATGATTTTTCTTGTGCCTGTAACCAAACAAAATCAGGCATACCCAATGTGACGACCCGACTTTCCACTTCCGGAAAATCGCATCATCTTTAAGAAAGAAAGGGATAGAAAAGAGAATAGAAAGAAGAGAAGAAAGAATACAACACAAGAATCTCAACAGCGGAACGAATAAATTATATTAATAACATAAGTATTACATAGTATACATCAAATATCAGAGTACACAGACATATACAACACATACTAGACAGTTATAAATGCCTGTCTAGTTATTACAACTCAATACACAATACAGAAACACTCAGAGATACCAACACAGTGGAAAACTATATAACTACACGCAGAAGCCTCCTGCTCCATATGCTCCTCCATAATTCGTCAAAGCTAATCCTGAATCCTAACCTGAATTCCCTTGGCTACTCGTAAAAATTTGAGTACCCAAGAGTTATAGAAAAACAAAAATAACTCTGGGCCAGACATGGGTCTGGTGTGAGTAACAGGTTAAAGTTGCTTAACTTTGAAAAACCTTTGAAAAGAAAGGTATCACGTAAGACTTCCCACACATAAACATGGAAAAGTTTTTACCTTACGCTAACCAAAACATTTGATAGGAAATCCGATGATATTATAATAGTGTCTAGGGTTTTCAAGTAAATAAGAAATAGCCGAAATTGTTACATGATTAAATTCCAGCTACTAGCCACAAAAGTGGGTAATACAATCAAAACCGTTGGCACTTATTGGATTTTGGATTCCATCAATGGCTGGGCTACTGGGGTACCGCCCGTCACAGTACGTGGCCCAGATCACCGTACCGAGGATTACTCCCTTCATCCCCTGCAACACAAAGCCGGACTCGTTCCTTACTGAACAGTTCCAAACAAGACAACCCCGCAGTTGTGACCAGCAACCGCACCACTAAGCCGAAAATAAAGGGACCTCTAGACAGGGATAAATCTTGCTCTCAAATGGGTGCTACCCACGAAGCTTTGCTGCACCTCCCATGTTTTAGCCATTCCCGGTTGATGAGGCTTGAGGCTACGATTACCTTTATAGAACATAACACTTAGAATGCTCATCGTCCGCCTGACGATGTTCTGAAAGCATTCAATCCATACAAGTTCGTTCCGGCTTCGAACGAAACCGAAGGCATTATCTCGTTACACTCATTTTGGAATCACCCTCAGAGTTAACGACAATAACCCTTGCACTCTGAATCTCCATCTCGAATCTATAAGTACTATTCCGTCAAACTCATTACGGAATCACCCACAGAGTTATACTGACGTATAGCCCTTACACCTCGAGTCTTCACTCGCTCCACTTGGATTAACGACCTAACGTTATTTGGATCGATGTGGTTTTCGAATTCCAAATATGGAAACCCGATCCCGGTCTCATCGAAATCCAAAGCGTGTCTTTTAAGGTCCAAGTTGTTTTAAGTTTAAAACAATTCAATTCATTATCTAAATATACACAAATAGATAATTCACAACACAATAGATAATTAACGTTATCATTATCAACAGATAATTCACCATAATCAGATAATCCATATTATCATCCAAAAGCAACAAATGCATCCATATCACAACATTATTCATCTCATAACTGAGATTTACAAACCATACCAATCAATACCCAACATCAAACATAAGCAACTATCTAATGATCACACTATTTATAATTAATTTAAAATGAATTAAATTAATTACTTACTCTCTAATTAATTTAAAATGAATTAAATTAATTACTTTATCATTAAAATCCTGCTTAACTAAATCATCAATTGATTACAAATCAATTTATAAATCACCATCTCAATATTTATTTCAATTAATCCTTATTGATTAACCATCTCTAATTACAATAAGTAATTAGCATTTAATATTAATTATACCTTAATTAATCAATTCCAAATTACATCATTAATTAATTAGTGATTTCTGATTACAATTAATCAATCTCTAAATATAGATTAATTACATAAGTAATTAATCTTCAATTTAAACAACATATATATTAATCACCTATGATTAATAACCATCTAGTAATTAACTATTTTATTTACTCATCCCATAAATTAATTATTCTTAATTAATTATTTCAATTAATCCCTGATTAATTTCAAAGTAATTTAAATTCAAATTACTTCTAAAATAAATATCTTTAATTACATCCTGTAATTATTAATTAATTACTTCCTTAAGTAATTACAAATTCATAAATTACATAAGGTAATTATCAACATTCCACAAATGTTTAAATTAATTTAACTTAAATAATCTAAACTAATCACCTTAATTAAATTAATTACACCAAGTAATTAATTTTTTTTATTAAGTAATTAAACTAATGATTATTATTAAATTAACTAATCTAATTAATTATTAAAAATTAATCACATTAATTAATTGTTAAATAATCTTAAGTTAATGACCTTCATTAACATTTCTTAAATTACTTAATCAAGAGTTAACTTAAATTAATCATTATTAATTATCAATTAATTAATATTTAATTAACATTTAATTAATCTCTAATTATTAATTAATTGAGTGTTAATTAAAATCTTAATTATCTTTAATCACTTGATAAAGTAAATCTTAATCATTAATTAAAATTTAATTAACCATTCTTAATTATAGATTAATTAACCTTAATTAATTAATCTCAAATCTAAATTAATTAACTTAAAAATAATATTAATTACTTAATTAAACATCCACATTATTAATTAATTAAATAATTAATATTCCATTTAAATTAACTTAATAATTTAAATGAAACCAATTTCTTAAGTTTAACATTAAGAAACATTCTCCTTTATACAAAATATTTCAAACACTTTGTTTCAAACAAAAATTCAAATTTAAAATTTCTTTTTAGATTTCAAACTGAAATACATTTTAAATTTTCATTCCAGATTCAACTTAAAAATTTAAAACTTTACTTACACTCTATCTTCATTTTCAAATTCAAATTATTTAAACTTCCTAAAGTAGTCAAAACAAAATTTAAATTTAAAAACTTATTTAATTTTTAAAACTGTTATTAAGGTCAAATCTCAGATTTCAAAACTGAATTTAAATTTATTTTAAATTCTTATTCCATAATTTAAAACTTACAGTTTTAAATACAAACCAATGTTTCTTTATTCTTTAAAAAGTTTAAAGTCCAAATTTAAGATCCAGTTTTTAAATTCAAACTCAGGTTCCATCTATTCAAAATTTCAGTTTCCAGATTTAAATTTTTAAATTTCAGTTGCCATTTAAAAATTTACTTTTAAATTTAAACAGAAAACAGTTTCTGTTTAATCTAACATCCTACATTTTTGAATTCAAAAAGGTTTCAAAAATCCAGGATTTAAATTATTGACTTCAAACTTAAATTTCAGGTTTAAAACTTCCAGTTGAACTCCATTTAACAATTTTGAAATTTACTTTTAAATCTAAACACAAAAAGACAGTTTCTGATTTTAGCTTAAAACCCAAACTTGAGTTTGAAAACATTTCAAATTATTTCAAGATCTAAAATTTAAACTTATTGAATTTAAATTAACTTTCAGGTTCAACCTAGCTCCAGATTTTTAGTTTGCAATTTATCTTTACTTCAAAACTTAATAAACCTGGAAAACAGGTTTTCTGGTTTTGCTTAAAACCAATTAAAACTTCAAAAATTTAAATTATTTCAAACCTAAAATCAAACTAATTGAATTTATTTTAAAATTTAGATTCAACTTAGTTTTCAGATTTCTTTTATTTATTTATTTATTTTATTTGCAATTTAATTTCACTTCAAATTTTAGAAACCTGGAAAAACAAGTTTCTTTTAAAACCTGAAACTTAGATTATACCCGAGTATCACATAATTTACTTCGAGTAAATCACTACCTAGCTTCGAGTTTCCCTTCCCATTTACCCGAGACCAACCCGAGTACAAAAACCCTGCAACTCAATAACACACCCCATCATCACCAACATGCACAACACCTCTGTGCATCCACTCCCCTACTCCGGCATCACTGGCGATCATCCATGACCATCCTCTATCGACCCAAAATCCCTATATCAACATTCAACCTTCAAATACCCATAATTCAAATTGAATTTGAATTCAAGTTTTTTAAACAGAAACCTGGAAACACTGTCCCCCTTTCATGCTCGACCTGTCAACGGCCATAACTTCCAACTCCGCCCACCGTCATCCTCCAAACTCCGGCGACAGCTCCAACAACACATCATCTATCAATACCCAAAAGAGCTTTGAACTCGATCAACCCAGGAGTCCATATTCAAACAAAATCAGAGACTCAAACAAACTAGGGTTCTAGAACTAAATTCCAAAATTCAACATCAATTTTGAATTGTAATCAAATTTAGAATTTTTCCTATAATTATTGATAGCTACTCTATCAACAGAAACAAATTCACTCAAAATAATAGCAAGCTTCAACTGTACTTGACCAATATGTAATATGCAGTATGTTTGAAACTGCACTATATACACAGCACTATAAATTGAAATTTTTGTTTTAAAATTCCTGAATTCACTTATTGTTTCTATTTGTAAACCTGAAACATTAAATTCTAACATTTGAATTTTTACTCTAAATTAATTGTTGCTCTGTATAACTTGATTTCTAGGTTACAGACAATTCTGTTCGCTTTATATAAAATTTTAAAACTTATTCTATTCTAAAATAAACAAACTTTGTTCAATTGTTTAGATCATAATAACAACAAGCTAAAGGAAAAGCTCAGGGATCAACATGAGTTTGAAAATTTGCAGAAACACATATGCATAATCATCAACTTGAACACAGGCAAATATTTATAGGTAAGATATTCATAGACTACTCATATGAGTATATTTGTAATTTATAAAACATGCACAGCCTTCCTATTTAATAAAACTTAAATGAGTTACTCACCTGTTGTGCAGACAGAACTTTGATTTTGAACATGCAGAGCACACTTTGAAGTCCTCTGTGCTACTTGCTTCCAGATTTAAAGAGTTAAATGCAGACCTTTGCTTGTACATAGTTGCAGATGCAAATCCCCAGGTCATTTTTGAAAAAATGCAGGCTGTAGTTTGTTTTGCTTTTTCATGGTTGCATGCAGGTTGCTAATTGAAATTGCAGGCCTTTGTTTTGGAGGATGCAGATTTGAGTTTTGAAGAATTTGTATGCAAGTGTTTACTTGATTTCCAGATGGGAATGTATTTGAAGATAGACATGTTATAGATTTGAAGAAATGCAGGTTTGTAGTTTTGTTGCTTGCAGTTTTAAAGAGGAGTTACAGGCTTTGATTTTTGATTTTGCAGGTTTTTGAATGTTTGAAAAAGAGGAATTGAATGCAAATGTTTACTTGTTTAAAAAATGCAGTTTGAAGAGATGAACAAAATTTCTCAGCTGAAAGAAAATTTGATTTAGAATGAAAGAAAATGAGAAAGAGGAGAAGAAATGAGTATGCAAGTTTATATAGCTAGTTTATGATTTAAAATTAAAGAAAAATAAAAATTTGAAACATGACACTTGTTGATATACTCACTTAAATATTCAACACATGTTTAACTTAGGCTTTAATAACTTACACATGTCATTATTAAATGATTTTGTTATCTTAGTTAAAGTTAATGAATGTTTAAATTAAATTAATTAGTCCTTATACTTAGTTATGTATATAATGTAATTCTAAAGAATAAATCAAAGTGTTATTTTAAATAAAACAATATACAAATTTATCATTTGAAAGAGAAACATTTAAACAATTAAAATAAATTTATAAAAGAGTTTGTAACTTATTTTAATATACATACTTAAGTAAAAATGAATTTTAAACCAATTAAAATATTTTTCTTATATATTTAAAATCATAGAGTATTTTATTAAATATTTTTGAAAAGCTTAAATTCAAAAATAAATCACAATTTCTATTTTCAAAACATTAAAATTATGCTATACTAATAAAAACAAATTATCTAATTAAAATATACATATACATTATTAAATAGAAAACAATTTTATTAATAAATTCACAAATTAAATATTTAAATAAAGAAGATTTTTAAATCCAATCAAATTTATTAACAGAAATCATCAATTCAATTTAAATTTAAACCCAGATTATTTAGTTTAAATTGTCCAAAATTCCGGGATATTACAATCCTTCCCCCTTAAAAGAATTTTGTCCCCAAAATTTTAAACAAAGGTAATTTAATAATCTATTTACAGATTTTATTTAAAACACAGCATATGTTAATCATATGCCAACAACCAAAGCAACCAATTCACACAATCAGAACAAATCTAATTATCCAAAAGAATTTTGGATAAAACCTTCACAAGTTTCCCCGGTATATATATATATATATATATATATATATATCGGGATACTCGCTCTATAAAATCCAAACAATCAATACTACTAAGCTATAGAGCTCCTAACAACAATTCTATACAGAATGTCAGACTAGAGTCTGACACAACAACCAATCCATCCTAAACTGCTGGTTTTACAACCAGAAATATCAAACACGTACTCCCTCAGAGATACGTGAAACATACTGAATCCCAGTTATCCAAACTGGCAATTCAACTCTAGAAAAACACTCATCCAACCAAACACAGAAGAAACCCAAAACAGTACGGAGCTAGCTTCCCCAAACTTATAGCTCTTTGAATCAGAGAAAAACTTATCCCAAACAAATCTCCGATTCCAGAATCCAAATTTCTCCGCCTCTTATCCATAAAAACTCTTCGGACGATCCTGGGCTACCAACATCCATTCTGATCAGCTTAACTCTTGTTGATTCCACTAAAAACAGACTGGATCAAAACAATCCAATGATCTCCTCAAGATCACTCAAAAACCAAGAACACACACCCTGCTTCTCAACAACAGAAGACAGAACAAACTTCTTCCCCGGAAAAGACAAAACAGAAACATCCCCAAACTGCTTCCGCTGCACAACTCTGATCCGAAACAGAAGAAAATGCTGAAGAAGAGCACAAGCACAGGCTAGACAACCCAGCACAGAAATATGGTTCCACATATCCATAAAGAAAACTCAGACGTTCCTCCGAGACCTGAGCTGCTTCACCAACTTCTATCTCAAGGAACCATCTATCTACTAACTGAACCACCAGTTCCACTCCTGGAAAGAAAACTCGATCTCCAGATGCAGACAAACTCTGACTTCCTGAAAGAAAACCCGGACAATCTCCAACAACTCAAAGAACACACTATCGCAAGTCACTTTTGCGATTAATTCAGCATGTATCCAAAGAAAACTGCTCTCTCTCAACCAAACAGAACAGCTTATGCTGGCTTAGCCAACTCACCAGAGAAATGACCCCACTCTGCTGCTTCTGAACTCCATTTCAGAAAAACTACTCAGCCAGAAGACTCCCAACCCACTCAGAACACTCCGCTCAACCAAGCCACATCACCGAGCAGACTCACTTCTTACTCCTGTTCCAAAGAAACATCTTTGGAACTATCCATTGTCACTGCATCTCATCACGCAGCTACTACTTCCTGAGATATCAAAATATCATCACTTGCTTACTTGCTTCTGCCCAACCGACAGATCAAAACTCAATTCTGCACTTCAAATATGAACTCCGAACCTTTACAGGTTTCCTTCAGAGATCGATGAAGTACTTACACCAAGCAAAACTCACTCGAGACGGTATTAGGTCTACAGTCTCGACAAATACACTTCCAACCTCATCCATCAAACTCCAACCAATGGTAGTCGTGTTACACACACTTCTACCTCATCTACCTTTATAACTTACATTGGAAAATCCTGAACGGGTGATCCAACAAATAGGTAGAAACAATTATATATATATAATAAAAATACAAATACGCTCTCTCTCAAGATAGACACCACTACATAGACACCACTACAGAGCCTAGGTATTCACTCAACCTAATGCTCTGACACCAAGTTTGACGACCCGACTTTCCACTCTCGGAAAATCGCATCATCTTTAAGAAAGAAAGGGATAGAAAAGAGAATAGAAAGAAGAGAAGAAAGAAAACAACACAAGAATCTCAACAGCGGAACGAATAAATTATATTAATAACAAAAGTAATACATAGTATACATCAAATATCAGAGTACACAGACATTTACAACACATACTAGACAGTTATAAATGCCTGTCTAGTTATTACAACTCAATACACAATACAGAAACACTCAGAGATACCAACACAGCGGAAAACTATATAACTACACGCAGAAGCCTCCTGCTCCATATGCTCCTCCATAATTCGTCAAAGCTAATCCTGAATCCTAACCTGAATTCCCTTGGCTACTCGTAAAAATTTGAGTACCCAAGAGTTATAGAAAAACAAAAATAACTCCGGGTCAGACATGGGTCTGGTGTGAGTAACAGGTTAAAGTTGCTTAACTTTGAAAAACCTTTGAAAAGAAAGGTATCACGTAAGACTTCCCACACATAAACATGGAAAAGTTTTTACCTTACGCTAACCAAAACATTTGATAGGAAATCCGATGATATTATAATAGTGTCTAGGGTTTTCAAGTAAATAAGAAATAGCCGAAATTGTTACATGATTAAATTCCAGCTACTAGCCACAAAAGTGGGTAATACAATCAAAACCGTTGGCACTTATTGGATTTTGGATTCCATCAATGGCTGGGCTACTGGGGTACCGCCCGTCACAGTACGTGGCCTAGATCACCGTACCGAGGATTACTCCCTTCATCCCCTGCAACACAAAGCCGGACCCGTTCCTTACTGAACAGTTCCAAACAAGACAACCCCGCAGTTGTGATCAGCAACCGCACCACTAAGCCGAAAATAAAGGGACCTCTAGACAGGGATAAATCTTGCTCTCAAATGGGTGCTACCCACGAAGCTTTGCTGCAGCTCCCCTGTTTTAGCCATTCCCGGTTGATGAGGCTTGAGGCTACGATTACCTTTGTAGAACATAACACTTAGAATGCTCATCGTCCGCCTGACGATGTTCTGAAAGCATTCAATCCATACAAGTTCGTTCCGGGTTCGAACGAAACCGAAGGCATTATCTCGTTACACTCATTTTGGAATCACCCTCAAAGTTAACGACAATAACCCTTGCACTCTGAATCTCCATCTCGAATCTATAAATACTATTCCGTCAAACTCATTACGGAATCACCCACAGAGTTATACTGACGTATAGCCCTTACACCTCGAGTCTTCACTCGCTCCACTTGGATTAACGACCTAACGTTATTTGGATCGATGTGGTTTTCGGATTCCAAATATGGAAACCCGATCCCGGTCTCATCGAAATCCAAAGCGTGTGTTTTAAGGTCCAAGTTGTTTTAAGTTTAAAACAATTCAATTCATTATCTAAATATGCACAAATAGATAATTCACAACACAATAGATAATTAACATTATCATTATCAACAGATAATTCACCATAATCAGATAATCCATATTATCATCCAAAAGCAACCAATGCATCCATATCACAACATTATTCATCTCATAACTGAGATTTACAAACCAGACCAATCAATACCCATCATCAAACATAAGCAACTATCTAATGATCACACTATTTATAATTAATTTAAAATGAATTAAATTAATTACTTACTCTCTAATTAATTTAAAATGAATTAAATTAATTACTTTATCATTAAAATCCTGCTTAACTAAATCATCAATTGATTACAAATCAATTTATAAATCACCATCTCAATATTTATTTCAATTAATCCTTATTGATTAACCATCTCTAATTACAATAAGTAATTAGCATTTAATATTAATTATACCTTAATTAATCAATTCCAAATTACATCATTAATTAATTAATGATTTCTGATTACAATTAATCAATCTCTAAATATAGATTAATTACATAAGTAAATAATCTTCAATTTAAACAACATATATATTAATCACCTATGATTAATAACCATCTAGTAATTAACTATTTTAATTACTCATCCCATAAATTAATTATTCTTAATTAATTATTTCAATTAATCCCTGATTAATTTCAAAGTAATTTAAATTCAAATTACTTCTAAAATAAATATCTTTAATTACATCCTGTAATTATTAATTAATAACTTCCTTAAGTAATTACAAATTCATAAATTACATAAGGTAATTATCAGCATTCCACAAATGTTTAAATTAATTTAACTTAAATAATCTAAACTAATCACCTTAATTAAATTAATTACACCAAGTAATTAATTTTTTTTTATTAAGTAATTAAACTAATGATTATTATTAAATTAATTAATCTAATTAATTATTAAAAATTAATCACAGTAATTAATTGTTAAATAATCTTAAGTTAATGACCTTCATTAACATTTCTTAAATTACTTAATCAAGAGTTAACTTAAATTAATCATTATTAATTATCAATTAATTAATATTTAATTACCATTTAATTAATCTCTAATTATTAATTAATTGAGTGTTAATTAAAATCTTAATTATCTTTAATCACTTGATTAAGTAAATCTTAATCATTAATTAAAATTTAATTAACCATTCTTAATTATAGATTAATTAACCTTAATTAATTAATCTCAAATCTTAATTAATTAACTTAAAAATAATATTAATTACTTAATTAAACATTCACATTATTAATTAATTAAATAATTAATATTCCATTTAAATTAACTTAATAATTTAAATGAAACCAATTTCTTAAGTTTAACATTAAGAAACATTCTTCTTTATACAAAATATTTCAAACACTTTGTTTCAAACAAAAATTCAAATTTAAAATTTCTTTTTAAATTTCAAACTGAAATACATTTTAAATTTTCATTCCAGATTCAACTTAAAAATTTAAAACTTTACTTACACTCTATCTTCATTTTCAAATTCAAATTATTTAAACTTCCTAAAGTAGTCAAAACAAAATTTAAATTTAAAAACTTATTTAATTTTTAAAACTGCTATTAAGGTCAAATCTCAGATTTCAAAACTGAATTTAAATTTATTTTAAATTCTTATTCCATAATTTAAAACTTACAGTTTTAAATACAAACCAATGTTTCTTTATTCTTTAAAAAGTTTAAAGTCTAAATTTAAATTCCAGTTTTTAAATTCAAACTCAGGTTCCATCTATTCAAAATTTCAGTTTCCAGATTTAAATTTTTAAATTTCAATTGCCATTTAAAAATTTACTTTTAAATTTAAACAGAAAACAGTTTCTGTTTAATCTAACATCCTACATTTTTGAATTCAAAAAGGTTTCAAAAATCCATGATTTAAATTATTGACTTCAAACTTAAATTTCAGGTTTAAAACTTCCAGTTGAACTCCATTTAACAATTTTGAAATTTACTTTTAAATCTAAACACAAAAGGACAGTTTCTGATTTTAGCTTAAAACCCAAACTTGAGTTTGAAAACATTTCAAATTATTTCAAGATCTAAAATTTAAACTTATTGAATTTAAATTAACTTTCAGGTTCAACCTAGCTCCAGATTTTTAGTTTGCAATTTATCTTTACTTCAAAACTTAATAAACCTGGAAAACAGGTTTTCTGGTTTTGCTTAAAACCAATTAAAACTTCAAAAATTTAAATTATTTCAAACCTAAAATCAAACTAATTGAATTTATTTTAAAATTCAGATTCAACTTAGTTTTCAGATTTCTTTTATTTATTTATTTATTTTATTTGCAATTTAATTTCACTTCAAATTTTAGAAACCTGGAAAAACAAATTTCTGTTAAAAACTGAAACTTAGATTATACCCGAGTATCACATAATTTACTTCGAGTAAATCACTACCTAGCTTCGAGTTTCCCTTCCCATTTACCCGAGACCAACCCGAGTACAAAAACCCTGCAACTCAATAACACACCCCATCATCACCAACATGCACAACACCTCTGTGCATCCACTCCCCTACTCCGGCATCACTGGCGATCATCCATGACCATCCTCTATCGACCCAAAATCCCTATATCAACATTCAACCTTCAAATACCCATAATTCAAATTGAATTTGAATTCAAGTTTTTTAAACAGAAACCTGGAAACACTGTCCCCCTTTCATGCTCGACCTGTCAACGGCCATAACTTCCAACTCCGCCCACCGTCATCCTCCAAACTCCGGCGACAGCTCCAACAACACATCATCTATCAATACCCAAAAGAGCTTTGAACTCGATCAACCCAGGAGTCCATATTCAAACAAAATCAGAGACTCAAACAAACTAGGGTTCTAGAACTAAATTCCAAAATTCAACATCAATTTTGAATTATAATCAAATTTAGAATTTTTCCTATAATTATTGATAGCTACTCTATCAACAGAAACAAATTCACTCAAAATAATAGCAAGCTTCAACTGTACTTGACCAATATGTAATATGCAGTATGTTTGAAACTGCACTATATACACAGCACTGTAAATTGAAATTTTAGTTTTAAAATTCCTGGATTCACTTATTGTTTCTATTTGTAAACCTGAAACATTAAATTCTAACATCTGAATTTTTACTCTAAATTAATTGTTGCTCTGTATAACTTGATTTCCAGGTTACAAACAATTCTGTTCGCTTTATATAAAATTTTAAAACTTATTCTATTCTAAAATAAACAAACTTTGTTCAATTGTTTAGATCATAATAACAACAAGCTAAAGGAAAAGCTCAGGGATCAACATGAGTTTGAAAATTTGCAGAAACACACATGCATAATCATCAACTTGAACACAGGCAAATATTTATAGGTAAGATATTCATAGACAACTCATATGAGTATATTTGCAATTTATAAAACATGCACAGCCTTCCTATTTAATAAAACTTAAATGAGTTACTCACCTGTTGTGCAGACAGAACTTTGATTTTGAACATGCAGAGAACACTTTGAAGTCCCCTGTGCTACTTGCTTCCAGATTTAAAGAGTTAAATGCAGACCTTTGCTTGTACATAGTTGCAGATGCAAATCCCCAGGTCATTTTTGAAAAAATGCAGGCTGTAGTTTGTTTTGCTTTTTCATGGTTGCATGCAGGTTGCTAATTGAAATTGCAGGCCTTTGTTTTGGAGGATGCAGATTTGAGTTTTGAAGAATTTGTATGCAAGTGTTTACTTGATTTCCAGATGGGAATGTATTTGAAGATAGACATGTTATAGATTTGAAGAATGCAGGTTTGTAGTTTTGTTGCTTGCAGTTTTAAAGAGGAGTTACAGGCTTTGATTTTTGATTTGCAGGTTTTTGAATGTTTGAAAAAGAGGAATTGAATGCAAATGTTTACTTATTTAAAAAATGCAGTTTGAAGAGATGAACAAAATTTCTCAGCTGAAAGAAAATTTGATTTAGAATGAAAGAAAATGAGAAAGAGGAGAAGAAATGAGTATGCAAGTTTATATAGCTAGTTTATGATTTAAAATTAAAGAAAAATAAAAATTTGAAACATGACACTTGTTGATATACTCACTTAAATATTCAACACATGTTTAACTTAGGCTTTAATAACTTACACATGTCATTATTAAATGATTTTGTTATCTTAATTAAAGTTAATGAATGTTTAAATTAAATTAATTAGTCCTTATACTTAGTTATGTATATAATGTAATTCTAAAGAATAAATCAAAGTGTTATTTTAAATAAAACAATATACAAATTTATCATTTGAAAGAGAAACTTTTAAACAATTAAAATAAATTTATAAAAGAGTTTGTAACTTATTTAATATACATACTTAAGTAAAAATGAATTTTAAACCAATTAAAACATTTTTCTTATATATTTAAAATCATAGAGTATTTTATTAAATATTTTTGAAAATCTTAAATTCAAAAATAAATCACAATTTCTATTTTCAAAACATTAAAATTATGCTATACTAATAAAAACAAATTATCTAATTAATATATACATATACATTATTAAATAGAAAACAATTTTATTAATAAGTTCACAAATTAAATATTTAAATAAAGAAGATTATTAAATCCAATCAAATTTATTAACGGAAATCATTAATTCAATTTATATTTAAACCCAGATTATTAAATTTAAATTGTCCAAAATTCCGGGATATTACAACCCAAACACATACTTGCTTCCAGCAACAACTTTTTTTTCAAGTAAAAATTCATTTACATCTCCATGCAAAATATTTTCAATTAGTAATATCATTATTCATCACGTAAAATTTTAACTAAAAGAATTCAGATTTACGCACCCGATTGAAGAACAGAGACTGGAAATAAATTGAAAGCTGGAAATTTTGTTTTTGAATCCAAACTTGGATCTGACTTTGTTCGAAACTAAAGTTGACTCTTGATTTGATGATTCTAAAAACTGAAGTTGATACTTGCTTTGCTTTGATCAGGTTGTGGCTTTTATTTTATATATTTTTCTCTTTTGATCTTTGCTTTTTGACCAGATCTGAGTTTGAAAATGAAGAAAATTCTGTTTGCAATTCTATCTCCTATAGTTTGTGTTTCTTTTTTATTAAATTTTCTTTTCAGTTTACAGGTTTATGAGAAGAAATATGGAAGTAAAGCCTGGTTTCTTAATTCATTCATTTTCATGAAATTAAATCCTGAAAGAGGACAATTATGCCACTTGTAACATCAGATTATACCATGTTAACGTTTGTTACTTATGTTACAAATTTGCCTCCACTTGTAATTTTTTTTTTTTTTTTTTTTTTTTTTTTTTTTTTTTTTTTGGCAAGGCCAGCCGGTTTTATAGTGGACCGTCCACTTTTTATTACGAACGTAATAAAAATTGAAGTACAGGAGCAAGGTAAAAGCACCTTAACTACTAAGTAAAAAACAGAAAATACAGCACAGGTACATGACAGCTATGTCACGATAACTAAAAGAACCACAAATAACTAGCTCTCCTCCAAGGAGGTAGAATGACCAACAACCCCAGACACCAAAGTAGTGCACAATGGAACAGATCCAGAAAGACCAGCAAAGGGGCGAAACCGTAGAGCAATACAAGGGTCATAAACCACATCATCAGCACAGTAGATAAAAGATCGATCCCAGGATGGATCTGCAAGCATCATAGAATTAGAACCCGCATCCACACCGTCCAAATCAAGAACTAGAGAGTCACCAGATAGTTTATAGCGTAGGCACCTAAGGTCAAGATGATCGTCAGAAACAAACCGGAAGAAAGATTCATTAACCGGGTTATACCTCATATCAGAAATGGGATCAATCCAACACCCTTCGGGCTCATCCCAAGCTACAGGAGGCAGCAGCACAGAAGGGACTGGAGCAGCTAAAGAGGTGACAGGTGCAACACTCGGTACCTCAGAACCAGGAGGCGAAACAGGCGTAACAAGAGGCAAAGGAGGAACACTCAGAACCGGCATCATAGCTTCAGGAGCAGGATTTGAGATAGTGGAAGGGGCAGAAGCCTTGGGGACCCAGATCCTACGTTGGGGGCGCGGCAAAGGAGACTTCGGAGCAGCCGCGGATGCTACAGAATGGTGGCAATCAATAGTCGAGTGTCCAAAAGAGAGACAAGCAGTACATATATCCGGGACCCAACCATAGCGAACTCTGACTTCCACCACATGGCCGACAGCTATCTGAACAGAAATAGAAGAAGGGAGAGGCTTTGTTGGGGAAATCTCAATGAGAGCCTTCGCAAACATCAACTTATCACGCGCCACAGTATTGGAGTCAAAACATTTCAGCTTACCCACATTACAAGCTAACCAATTCAATCCAATAAGAGGCTGTAATACAGAGGGGATCTGAGAAAAATATACCCAAACAGGGATAGAGAATACTTTCTCACGTGCACACGCCACGGTAGGAGACCATGGGGTAACAATAAAGGGCCTTCCTTCAATAAAAGATGGCTCCGCATCCAGAACAAGCCGACGTTCCTCAGAAGAGGAAAACTTTAAGTAGTACATCGTATCAATCAGCTTCACATGCAAATTTCCACGTAACTTCCAAACCCTTCGTAGCACCGTAGACGCAAACGAAAGGCGGTGATGCGGATTCAGGAAAAATCCAACCAAATAGTCTGACCAAAAATCCTCACCGGCTTGCATTACGCTCGGGGGAGGAATCATCACTCCATTTTCCTCAACCAAATCGAAATCAATTGGCATGTAATTACCAGCATTACGGGGCAAGGATGTGAAAAGAGAAGACCACAATTTAGTGGAGTTCGGCGTTCCATCAGATACACGTATATCAACAATACTGGGGGCAATAGGAGCAGTGTGTATAGTAGCATCAGAGCAATTTTCAGAGACATTAGGAACAGATTTCTTTGGGGAAATTACACAAACATCTGATGTGCTTTGATCACTACAAGGGTGACTGGCAGAAGCACGCCCCTGGACAAGGCCTTGCAAACCAACGTCCACACCAGGGACACATTCAACCAACACAGTGGACTTGCCTACATCACTATCCACTACAAGATGCATAACAGGCTGTTCAACACTCTCGGACTCTTTCAAACCAACATCAGTAATAATAGGACCAAATTCGCCTGTGTCATTTGAAAATGTAGGTGACGTGCTATGATCAGAGAAAGCAGCTTCACCCAGCCCCACGTTACTACCACTCAACCCACCAACACCACACCGATAATTATCAGGCAAAATCACTTTGGTTCCAGAGATTGGCGGCACAGCGCGTGAAGGATCAAGGCCAGATGCCACAATCCCAAAATTTGCAGACGACGTAGCTGGTGATTTGGAAGCACGAAGCGGAGGAAAGTCGGAGTGGGAAAGAATTGCTGGCATGGCAGCGGATTTGAAGGGCCGTCCAGACCTAGTCGAAGAGGGTGAGGTAAGGGGGGGAGGAGAGGGACGAGGCGGAGTGGGGGACATGGAAGAAAAGACGCGATTAGAATAGGGGAGTCACGGCGAGGAAGAGAGCAGAGGAAACAAAAAAACGCGAGTCGCCAGAAACCATTGTCGCCGAGCAATATGAATTAAACCAAAATGTTTAGGTATGACCACTTGTAATTTGTGTGTGTAATTAGCTAACATATATGTTTCAAATGTTTAAATATAATTTTATAAAAAAAATTATACATATACAAATTAAATTTTCTCTTGTTAAAACTTTTTTTATTTAAAAGAAATGTATAAAACCCTTTGATAAAATTTAAAATCTACATAACTTTTTAAAAGGAATGATTTAAATAAAAAAAATCATATATACATACACTCTTTTAAATTCAATTTATATTTTAAGATATATATCTATCTTTTGAAATTCAATATTTAGACAAAATTCAAATTCAAATTAAATTTAAATTTAAAACCCAATTTGAAATCAATTCAAATAGGTGTATATATTTAAACAACACAAATTAAATTTGTAGATAATAATTCTATTTTAAAATCTACTTATATCTATATTCAAATAACTTATAAAGGAGATTATCACATAATTAATGCAATTAATTAAAGGGTCAGTTAATTAAGATAAGTAATTTAAGGATGATTAATGAATGTGGTTAATTAAAGATGATTAATTGATATAAGTAATTTTAGGACAATTACTTAATGTAATTAATTAAGGATCATTGATCAATATAATTAATTATAGTATACTTGATTAATGTGAGTAATTAAGGGTTAACTAATTAATGTGAATAATTAAGGGATGATCAATTTATTTCATTAATTAATTAAGAGATATGGTTTATAATTAATTAAGATAGAAAATTAAGAGATGATTAATTAATTGGTTTGTAATTAATTAATTAATTAATTAATAAGCAGTACTTAAAAGTAAGTAAGAGTAATTAAAGTAGTTAATTTAATTTATTTGGAGATTAAATTAAATTAATAAGGAATTGCTCAACCGATTAATCTTGCTTAGGGATGATATATTATATCGGATGACTTGGATTGTTTGATATCTCTGATATGTGATATATGTTGCTCCGTGATATGAGATGTTATGGTTGAACTATGATAATATGGATTATCTATCTGTGATAATGTGGATAATGTATCTGTGTGAATATGTTGTCCTGGATATAAATTGAATTGTTTAAACATTAAAACAACTTGGACTTTAAGAAACACTTGGATTTCGATGAGACCGGGATCGGATTCTGAATTAGATATCCAAAAACAACATTGATACAAATTAAACGATAGGCCATGAAATCTCAAGTGAAGATCAAGAAGAAGATTCAGAATGCAAGGTATATTTGTCGTTAACTCTGAGGGTGATTCCAAAACGAGTTTAACGGAGATAGTGCCTTCGATCGAGATGAAGATTCAGAGTGCAAGGGCTGTTGTCGTTAACTCTGAGGGTGATTCCAAAATGAGCGTAGCAAGATAATGCATTTGGTTTCGTTCGAACTCGGAACAGACTTGTACGGATTGAATGTTATCAGACCCTCGTCATTGGAGGACGATGAGCATTCCAAGATATGTGTTCTAAAAAGGTAATCATAGCCTCAAGCCTCATCAACTGGGAGTGGCTAAAACAGGGGAGGTGCAGCAAGGCTAAGTAGGTAGCACCCAAGTAGGATAAGATTTTCCCCTGTCTAGAGGTCCCTTTTATTCAGCTGTGTGGGCAATTGGTCGTGCCAACTGCGGGGTGGTCTTATTCGGGATTATCCAGTAAGGGTTAGTTCCCGTCTTGTGTTGTAGAGGATCAGGGGGATCCTCGGTACTCTGATCTAGACCAGGTACTGTGACGGGCGATACCGCAGTAGCCCTGCCATTGTATGGAATCCAATCTCCAATAAGTGATCTCGGACTTGATTGTATACTTGTATATGCTGGGATTTAATGAATGTAACAATTTCGGCTATTTTCTATTTTACTTGAAAACCCTAGACACTATTATAATATCACTGGATTTCCTATCAAATGTTTTGGATATCGTAAGGTAAAAACCCGACATATTTATTTGTGGCGTGGTCTTACGAGATACCTTTGTTTTCAAATGATTTTCCAAAGTTAAACAACTTTAACCCATTTACTCACACCAGACCCATGTCTGACCCAGAGCTTATCTTCTGTTTTCTTAAACTCTTCGGTAATCAATTTTTTACGAGTAGCCAAGGGATTCAGGTTAGCTTTGATGAATTATGGAGGAGACTTGGAGCAGGAGGCTTCAGCATATATAGATATTGTGTTTCGTTGTGTCAGTAGCTCTATTGTATTTTCGTTGTAATGTATAGACAGGTCTTCATGACTACTTAATGTGGTGTATTAAGTTGTATGCTCTGATAGATGTTGTCTATTATGTAATAACTATGTGATGCAATATAATTAATTCGTTCCGCTATGAGATTTCGATATTTTTAGTTCTTTCTTTCCTATCTATTATCTTTTCTATCCCTTTCTTTTTTATTGATGATGCGTGTTTCTGTGGAATGAAAGGTGGGTCATCACAGCACCCGTCACATCGAATACGACAGCAAAGCAAAATCGAGCCAAACGATCTCTTCCAAGAACCCAACCCATCGACTAAACCAGCTCGCTCCGACGATCACGTCCATGAAACCCATGTCGTCTCGTCTGTTAGTCCGTGAGATGATAGTTTTGATGACAACAACCTTAGAATAGATTGTAAAATATAAATACTAACAGTATAAGTTTAGATATATATGTATATGCAGGATTTAACCATGTAGGTACCAAGAATGAAGACTGTACAGTATATAGATTCAAGATATCAAGATTGAAGACTCATGAGTATCAAGATTATCAAGAGTTCAAGAACTCAAGTAATTTATTCTTTAATTAGAAATTTTGTTAAAACTCCTAGAAAAGCACTGGCATCTTAAAATCCAATTTATTCGTGGAATGGAATCCACTTCGAGCCTGTTAAAGGGATGGAACCCTAAGTAGGATTGAACCTACGAAAAATCTAGTGGAACATTGTTTTGTATCCGCTAACCTTTTATTCAAAATGATTTTTTAAAATTATATCTTGTTTTCAAAATGATTTCAAAACCTTCCTTTTAAAAACATCAAAAACATCTATCCTGGTTACAAATACTTTTAGCCTCAAAATAATCTTTAATTTCAAAATCAAATTATCCTTGTTTTTTTCAAACTATCTTTTAAATATAATATATTTAACTTTTAAATATTTATACTTAGATTTTAAATATAAAATTACAGTAAAATTTTGTATATACTATTCTTTATACTTACTTATGTATTTTAAATATAGTCAAGTATATTTATAAAGTTTAAAATAGTTTTAATATAAAATAAAGGTTATTTTCAAAGAAAATCAAAACACCAAAAATCCCTTTGGGATGTCAACATACTCATGTACCCCATGTCGACATGGTATCGGTTGAGTTCAAAATTTAAAGTTCAAAAGAAGTGTCTATTCGTCATAACTCTTCACGAATGAACATTGATGTTGTTCCTCTATTAATAGGGGTTAGTTTCAACGAATTTTAAGACAGTTTTTCTGGTTTTTCACTCATCTTCTTCTTCCACATTTCTATATACAAATTCTTATCAATACTCTGCCGAAATCAACATTGAGTCTAACTAGATTATCTCTGGTTTGATTCTCTATCATTATCTCAACAAGATCCTCAATACTATTCAGAGTTATAGGCTTTTTGTAATCAACTTAGCGAGAAAAGGTGTGATTGTAGCCTTGAAAATCAATCAATTGTAAAAGGTGTGATTATAGCCTTGGAAATCAATTGGATGAACTTGTTGCCCGGGAAATCAAGTATCTCTACCCAGAGGAGTGTGATTCTGGAGGGCGTATCCCGTAGCCTTGAAATCAAGGGTGTAATTGTAAAGATTGTTTTTGAAAGGAAATCTGTACTTGTGTACGAGACTGGATGTAGGGTAACTCCGAACTAGTATAAAATCTGGTATGTTCTTTCCTTTACTGCTTTTACTTTATATTTTCATTTGTGTTTGATTCTGTGATTATATTTGTGTCTGAATATTTCATACATTTGTGTTTAAATTAACAAAAACTCAAAAAGATTTAACAATTCTCTAAAACACTATTCACCCCCCTCTAGTGTTTGTCCTTAGCGATAAGATCCTTAATCCGCATTTCTCACATTTGGTATCAAAGCAAGGTTTTCAAAGTTTCATAATCTGATTTTTGAAGAAAAAAAAATTCAAAATGGCTACCAACAATGATATGTTACTAACACTAGTATCCCTGTCAATAGTTCATTTGTAGAAGGTCAGTCTACTATCAGACCACCAATTTTTAATGGCAGTAACTATGCATATTGGGCATGTAGGATGAAAATATATTTACAATCTACAGGATTAGACACTTGGTATATCAGAAAAACTGAATATTCTAAACCCACAACTGATTTTGCACAGTGGACCGCTGAGCAAAAGACTGTTGCACAAAACAATTCTAAAGCAATAAATATTCTTTTTTGTTCACTTGATAGAAATGAATTTAATAGAGTGTCAGTTTATAAGTCTGCATATGAAATCTGAAAATTTTTGCAAGTAACTCACGAAGGAACAAGCAAAGTTAAACATACCAAAATTTCCATGCTCACAAATCATTTTCAATTATTTAAAATGAACCCTAATGAGTCTATTTCAGATATGTATAGCAGATTTCAGGATATTGTGCATTCTTTAATATCCTTAGGAAAGGAATTTTCTGAAGAAGATCAAGTCAGAAAATTTTTAAATTCTCTTACTCCAGAATGGGATCAAAAGACACTTGCGATCGAAGAAGCAAATGACATCAGTACCTTAAAGATAGAAGAATTAATTGGAAATCTAATGTCATTTGAAGTCCAAATGATCGGGAGAAGAGGAAGCAAAGCATCTGAAAAGAAATCAATGGCATTCAATGCATTGACCGATGGATCAGATTCAAACAGTGATGATGATGAAGAGATAGCCTTTATGACCAGAAATTTTAGGATATTCCTGAAATACAGAAAGATGAATAATATCAAGAGAAACAACTATAAGAACTCTGGAAATCAGAATGTAGTGCCAAATAATGTCCAATGTTTCAAATGTGAGAACCAGGCCACATCAAAAGAGACTGTCCGTATCCAGAAAGGCAGAATCCTCCTATGAACAATGATCCAGCAAAGAAACGAAAGCATGCATTTACTGCTACTCTAGATAATTCAGACTCGTCTTCAAGTGATGATGATCAGCAAACAGATAATTCTAATTTGTGTTTCACAGCAGTTCATGACTCCGATGAATTCAGAGAAACGGACTCAGAAAAAGGTACACATTTACAATATAATTGGTTGAAATTGCTTGCTTAGAATTAGATGCTTAATTGCTTGATTGATTGATTTTGAATTGGTGTGTTGTTTGAATTTTAAAATTTATTTTCTATTTTTTTTTTTTTTAATAGTTTAATAATGCTTTCTGAAATATACTATAAGTCCAATAATATTTCAGAAATATATGGACATTAAAAATAATAATAAAGTATATATATATATTTATTAGAGAACTTAAAAAAAATCATAAAAATTCACTGGCACATGTCGACATGGTCCCTACCATGATGTCAACATGGGTACCAGAATTTGAATTTCAAAATTTGAACTCAAATGTTTGAATTTCCCTCCAGCTTTTCACTTCATTCAATTCTCTGAAAAGCTACCTTTTGACCAGAGAATATGTCCTTTGAGAATCTATTTATTCACTATCTTTTATCATATCGTTTCACTCTCATTTTCAAACTCAAACTCTTTTTTCAAAACTTCAAGCTCTCTACTCTCTACTTTAATGGCTTCTTCAAAGCAACCCCTCCACCATGAGAATTTCCAGAAAGATAAAAGAGCAACTCTTCAATGATCCGGAGGCAATAAAAGCATACATCAATTATGCTAATTATGCCAAAGTCCATCCCGAAAAGTTTCCTATATTTCAAGATTTTTCTTCTTATGACTGCAAACAATCAAATTCTTAGTCTCGTTGATGCTTCTCAAAATGATTTTTTTTGCTATCCAAATCTTGTCAAAATTTTCTATGCAAATTTAAACCATAGATTTTATAATGGAAATGAGGATGAAATTTGGAGTAGTGTCAAAGGCACTAGAATTGTTTTGAATTATGATCTTTTGGGTACCATTCTCAATTGAAAATGTACGGGAATGGATCTTTCTAATTTTAAATTTGATGAAAATGATCGTGAGACATTTCATCACATTTTCGAAGGGAATGATAATTTTGAATTCAAAAATCGAAATTTTCGACCAAAAGCAAGAATTGTCAATCTTCTTTTGCAACATACTTTGACCCCAAGATCGGGGAATTTTAACAATCCTACTTCAAAAGTTTGCAAAGCACTTTTTGCTATTTTTGAAAATTATGATATAAATTGAGTGCAAGTTATTTTGGATGAACTTCGTCCCAAAAATCTTGAAATGGGTGAGAATACTCTGTATCATGGAATTTATCTCACTCGGATTTTTAACTATTTTGGAGTGGATTTCAAAGGAGAAGAATTTGTTTCTAGAAAAGTTTCCAATCATTCCAACATTCCGCTTATGAAAATTCCATTTGTTTTTCAACCTATGAGACTCTTGCCGAAAAGGAAGAGAGTTTGGCTCATGAGGAAATGGAAGAAGAGGAAGAGGAAGAAGAAGAAGAAGAAGGGGATGAAATGTAAATTGAAGAAGAAGAAGGTGAAACCTCTTTGGAAAGCATCGACTATCCTCTTAATCCATCCACCAAAACCCTTCTCAAAAACCAAAAGACGATTGTTGAGAATCAACGGATTCTTAAATGATCCGTTAGTAAGAAGTTGGACAAAATTTCATCCAAGATGAACAAGTTCATTCCAAAGTCATCAAGAAACTTAGACTTTCTTCATCATCGTCATCCTCTATTTAGTTCTACCTTTTCGTATCTCGTTGTATTTTTTTAGTTTATTTTGATTTGAATGTTCGTGTAGTTCTTTATGATTAATCGTTGTATCGTCTTAGTATGAAATGAAATGGAATTTCTTTCTGTTATCTAGCTTATCTTATCTCCGGAATAAATGCTAGTATATTATATAAATATATATATATACACAATTATTACAAAATCAAAATATATCATCAAATTTCACTATACCATGTCAACATACCCCCTATGACCATGTCAACATGTACTGGTCAGAAATGACAATTCAATTTGAATTTGAAATTTGAATATTTACCATATGTCTATTCATTTCAAATGAATTTCTACACCTATAAATACCTATTTCTTGCAGAATTCTTCACTGAAAACTATTTCTTATCTACTCTATCTCTCATTCTTCCACAAATCCAAATATGGCTAATCCAATTCATAACTTATCCGAAAATCTTAAAGAAACTCTTAATTCGTTCAAGAATATTCTCTTGTTCATTCTTCGTAACCAGCGACACTTAGAATTGAGTCAAATGCAGATGATCAAGGAGCAAGAAAGACATTTCGATGCAATACGATGGATGATTTCCTCCCTACACAAGGATGATAACGAAGTACATCCTCCAGTCTCCAATGAAAATTGTGATGCTATTAAGGCAAACCCTATCTTTGGAGAAGAAGGATGGGTGGAAGTTCCACGTAACGTTTAATTTTATTTGATTGCTTTGTTTGAATTGTTTGCCTTGGTTGATTTGATTTCATTTGCTTTGGCTTGGTTTGAATTTGATTGATATTTAGTATGGATTGATGTTTGTTGTGCAAAACATGTATAATTATACATTGACATGTATATAATCTTTGATTCATTATTGTGACTATTAATTCTATATTCCATTGTATAAGTTTATTAATGCAGGTATTTTCGCCCAAGAATGAGGGGGAGTTATATAGTTTAGTGTTATATAGTTTAGAGTTAGTTTTTTTGTTGATGACAAAGGGGGAGAAGTATAAAATAGGGTAGTTAGGCATAGATTAAGGGGGAGTTAGTAGGATAGAAGTAATATTTTATAAATAAAGGTTGTCATCATCAAAAAGGGAGAGATTGTTAGTCCGTGAGATGATGGTTTTGATAACAACAACCTTAGAATAGATTATAAAATATAAATACTAACAGTATAAGTTTAGATATATATGTATATGCAAGATTTAACCATGCAGGTACCAAGAATGAAGACTGTACAATATAGAGATTCAAGATATCAAGATTGAAGACTCATGAGTATCAAGATTATCAAGAGTTCAAGAACTCAAGTAATTTATTCTTTAATTAGAAATTTTGTTAAAACTCCTAGAAAAGCACTGGCATCTTAAAATCCAATTTATTCGTGGAATGGAATCCACTTCGAGCCTGTTAAAGGGATGGAACCCTAAGTAGGATGGAACCTACGAAAAATCTAGTGGAACATTGTTTTGTATCCGCTAACCTTTTATTCAAAATGATTTTTCAAAATTATATCTTGTTTTCAAAATGATTTCAAAACCTTTCTTTTAAAAGCATCAAAAACATCTATCCTGATTTCAAATACTTTTAGCCTCAAAATAATCTTTAATTTCAAAATCAAATTATCCTTGTTTTTAAACAATCTTTTAAATATAATATATTTAACTTTTAAATATTTATACTTAGATTTTAAATATAAAATTAAATTAATTTTTTATATATTATTCTTTATACTTACTTATGTATTTTAAATATACTCAAGTATATTTATAAAGTTTAAAATAGTTTTAATATAAAATAAAGGTTATTTTCAAAGAAAATAAAAACACCAAAAATCCCTTTGGGATGTCGACATACTCATGTACCCCATGTCGACATGGTGTCAGTTGAGTTCAAAATTTAAATTCCAAAAGAAGTGTGTATTCGTCATAACTCTTCACGAATGAACATAACTGTTGTTCCTCTATAAATAGGGGTTAGTTTCAACGAATTTTAAGACAGTTTTTCTAGTTTTTCACTCCTCTTCTTCTTCCACATTTCTATATACAAATTCTTATCATTACTCTGCCGAAATCAACATTGAATCTAACTAGATTATCTCTGTTTTGATTCTCTATCACTATCTCAACAAGATCCTCAGTGCTATTTTAGAGTTATAGGCCTTTTGTAATCAACTTAGCGAGAAAAGGTGTGATTGTAGCCTTGAAAATCAATCAAGTGTAAAAGGTGTGATTATAGCCTTGGAAATCAAGTGGGTGAACTTGTTGCCCGGGAAATCAAGTATCTCTACCCAGAGGATTGTGATTCTGGAGGGTGTACCTCGTAGCCTTGAAATCGAGGGTGTAATTGTAAAGATTGTTTTTTAAAGAAAATCTGTACTTGTGTGCGGGACTGGATGTAGGGTAACTCCGAATCAATATAAAATCCGGTGTGTTCTTTCCTTTACTTCTTTTAGTTTATATTTGCATTTGTGCTTGATTCTGTGATCATATCTGTGTCTAAATATTGCATACATTTGTATTTAAATTAACAAAAACTTAAAAAGATTTAACAATTCTCTAAAACACTATTTACCCCCCCCCCCTTCTAGTGTTTGTCCTTAGCCTTAAGATCCTTAATCCACATTTCTCACATCGTCCAGAGCAGCGTTACCACCCCATGCGTCAACCCCCCTGGTCCGAACAATTCCGGTTCACCATCGACGTTGTACGAAGCTCGACAACTACCTCGACCAAAACAGGACCACAAATCCTAAATCGACGATGCCTGGTCACCATGGCCAACTTAAAATTCTTCCACTATTTTTCCGATGATCTCCAACCTTCAAGCTACCTTCGGCAGCAAGCACGACCCACAACTCGACGTCGTTCATCGGAATTTGCCGGATAACCCAAAACTGATCATCCCGAGATAACTCGACATTCACACACTTAAAAATCGTGAAGTTACTATCTAAAATCATCATTTTCAAGCACGAATCAAGTTGTAAAATCAAAACTCAAATTTATGATTATTGATTTTTCTCATTTAAAAAGATTTCTCTATAATATCCTATTTCATAAATATTTTCTAAATACTTCTAGTTGGAACTATTTTTAAAAATGAAATTATAATGTTACAAACATTTTCTTTTTAGAGATCAAAACTTGGATTTGTTTGGATAGGAAGATATGAATTTGTATATATTGTTCTTGAGACTATGTAAACAACAGAGGCCAGTATACACAGAGAGAGAGAGAGAGCCATGCACACCAATATACAGTATAATTCAGACTAAAATCTAGTTAAAATCATCCATGCAAACCAAATTCACAACTTTACCACACAGATTCATCACATGCATCAAGTATAATCACAGATTAAAACTGTTTTTAAAACAAAAGTTTACTCACTGGAATAAAAATAGAGAGAGACAGGCTTCCTATTCTTTGATCACGAACCTTGTTTTTGATCTGGAATCTGATTTACTTATTGATTTGAAACTGAAGCTGAACTGATCTGATCTTTAAATTTGATTTATATTGAGTTGAATCTGAATTTGTTATTTGCTTTAACTCGGGTTGAATTTTTGAAACAGCTGAAGTTATTTTAGTTTTGATTTTTCTTTTGGTTTTGTTTTAAGAAGATGAGAGAAAGATGATTTAGAAATGAACATGAAAATGAAAATAACCAAGTTTCTTAAAGTCCAAGTTGTTTAAGGTTTAAACAATTCAATTTAATTTATTCAGGATATCATATTCACACATCACATCTATCACAAATAGGTAACTCAAATTATCACAGTTAAGTCAATTCACTTCATATGAACAACACATATCACATCTCATAGATATCAAATAATCCAAGTTATTCAATATAACTTAGTCATCCATAAGCAAAATTAATAAGTTGTTCAATTCCTAATTAATTTAATTTAATCTCCAAATAAATTAAATTAACTACTTTAATTACTCTTACTTACTTTTAAATTCTGTTTATTAATTAATTACAAACCAGTTAATTAATCATCTCTTAATTTTCTATCTTAATTAATTAATTAATCGCCGACGAGAGGTGGCGTGGCCTTGACTAAAGGGAGCGGGTGGACCTAGGGTAGGTGTTGACCATGGCCAATTTTATGGATTTGGGCTTGGTTTGGGTTAGTCGATGGATTTTAGGGTTTAGGAAGGGTGTCAGCTGTGGTCGAGACACGTGGGTTTTGGGAAAATCGGGGAGCAGCGGGGGGCGTGGCAATCGGTGGGAAGGTGGCATGCCACACGGAGGTCTTGTTGGTGATGGTGGTGAGTGGTGTAACGCAGTAGGATGGTAGCAGTTCGATGGTTTATGGGGATGGGTAGTTTCGATGGTCCTGTACGAGGTCTTGTTTAGGATTCGTGGAGTGTTGGACATCGGCGGGGTGGCGATTTGGATCTGGGATAATGTGTGACTGGATGGTGGTGTCACGGCGGTGAGATGGTCAGTGGAGTGGGTGTGCATGTGCATGTGCACGTGTGTCGCCGTGCACGAGTGATCCAGGCTGATTATTCTCGTGTTTGATGTTGCGTGCGTTGGGGTCGGCGTGGTCTCGGGTTTTATCGAGGTGATGCTCGAGTCGATCGAAGCTCGGTATTATTTCCTGACAGCACATGTGATTCATGGCATGATGCCTCTTAGTTAAAGGTCTTCAACATTATATCTCCATGGAAAATACATTGATTAACATCTATGCGCATACATAATAGAGAAAAAAAATTCTCCTTTTAAATCTTTCATCCAAAATTGAAAGAAAATATTTATACATAAATTAGTTGAATCTGTATTGCTTTTACACGAATCACTAAAAATATTTTTTGGAATTTTTTTTTGCATCTTATATAAATTTACGATTGCCCTGATACCACATGAAAGAGATTTAACAAGATCGTAATATGTTTTGCAGTTAGAACACAATCAATTCAGAATCCCCAAATCCAAAATAAAATAGCCAAGGAATTTAAATCTTACAGTTCTGAAGTGAAGACATCTTTAGGCGAAAGCATTAATACTAATTTTCAAATATTTTCCTTGGATCTGATGATGGAGACCCCTTTACGTTTTCTTTTCCTCTTTCCTTTTCTAAACTTATCGGACTTAAAAACATTTCAAAAATGATCCCTTATATACAAAATGGGTAGAAGAACGTTTTAATTTTATAATATCATCAGTCCAAATAGAGAACGGGTATATATATTCTGTTGTAACCTTTGAGACCGGTATAATTATTAATAACAATCTGAATTTTTTCATCAAAAATTAAGATGCATTTTCATTAATTCTTTAAATGAAATTAATGTATAATAATAACATATGCCACATAATAAATAAAATTAACAGTAGCTAGACATCAAATTTAGCTTCATAAAATACTTTGCACCATGCAGTTCATTAAATACATCATATACGAATGGAAACTTTTTTTTTTTCCAGATACATTATTCGGTCCTCTATCATTTTCATCATGTTTCTTTACCATAACTACTAGAGAGGAGTAAGGGATGTAACTTGGTCTAATCATTCCTCATTGTAACATTTCTTCTACTAATTTTCAATTTAATTCTTTTAAAGGTAAGAGTGTCCATAAGGACTTAAGCAAATAGGTCTAGAGGTAGAATTGAAGGGTATGTTATGGTCCATATGTCTTTTTGGTGGAAGGATTTGTGGGTTTGGTAAAGACTTCTGGGAAGATGTGGGTTATTTGGAAGATTTTTTATTAGCGTATTTGGTGATATGTTGGTTTGTAGTGAAATTATGGTCAATTGCTTGTGTGATGGTTTTGACTTGTAACTTAAAGCTTAAGCTATATGGTTAGGCCCTATATAGAAACCGAAACCAAGCGTTTTTACATATTTCAAAAGTCTTTTTACTTTTAAGAAGTCAAAATGTTTGTATAGTACACTTCTGATTTATAAGTTAAAAAAAGAAAAGTTCAAATTGAAATTTCAAATTTTGGATTGTGAATCTAAAAATTAAAATAATAAAAATCTTAATTTGATAATTCAATTTTGAAATTCAAAATTGTAGTAATACAAAACTTGAACGTTTAAATTTACGAAATTCAAATTTTTAAATCTCAGTTTTGGAATTTCAAATTTTTAGTTTAAAAATTTAAAGATGTAAGTTTTTAAAGTTCAATTTTGAATTTGAAATTTTGAATTTTCAAATCTTAGTCGTTTTTTAAATCTAGATATTCAAATTTTGAAAATTTTAAATTTTGATGCTTCAAACTTAGAAACTTTAATAATTCAAATTTGGAAAACTCCATTCTTTAACTATAAAATTCAAAATTTTAATTGAAAATATGGAAATAAAAATATGGTAAATTTGAAAATTCACTTTATGAATAAAAAATTCAAATTTCGAAATTTGAAAAGTTGAAATATGGAATCAAAAAAAATGAATTTTGAAATTTAAAATTTCAATTTATGAAATTCAATATTTGAAATTTGAATTTTTTTTTGAAAATTCAAATTTTGAATATTCACAATTTTAAATTAAAAAGATTAAATCTGAAAAGTTTAAATTTTGAAAATTTGATATTTGTATTTTGAAATTCCAATTTTAAAACCGAAATTTGAAAAAGTGAATTTTTATTTAAACTTTGAGTTGTAAAGTTTGAAGTTTGAAATTTCAGTTCGAATATTTAAAATTCAAATATGGAGTTAAAATTGGGAGTTCAAAAGTTTTTGTTTGAAAATTTATATTTCATATGTTTTTCGTTTTTCCACAAATTTATTGGGTATTTTCTACCATCTAATTTACTTTTGTAGGTTAAAAATAGGTTGTCAATGGATACTCGAAATATCTGAAATCCGTCTGCATCCGTATTTGAAAAGTGAGCAAATATTTGATATCCGAAAAAATAATGCAGATGCGGATCCGACCAATTTTTTTCAAGATTATAGTTAATATTTTGTGTGTTTTAGTACAACGATAGACATGTGTTTATTTTTTTTATCAAGCTAACAGTTCGTATTATATGAATTTAATGCACGTTAATATTCATAACTATTTATTATCATTTGCTTATTTTTCACACTTTTGATCAATGCGACTGTAAAAAATTTATGCTAAACCAAAATTTTCTGTTTATATTTCTCGTCTTATTGATCATCAACGGATATGATAATTAGTCGATATTCGTCTATATCCGCGGATGCGGATATTCAATATCCGAAAAATAATTTCGAATACGGATACGGATATGGCACTATCCGTATCCGAAAGTATTCGTTTACTGGCGTAGTTAAGAAGAAAAAAAGAATTGCTTTTCAATTAAGTTAAAAAGCGACTTTTAAAAGTTTCTAATTTTTTTTCCGACTTAACTTTTTGACTTTTGCTTCTAAAAAGCAAAATAACAGCTTAATTTATCCAAAGGGACCCTAAGGTTGTTTGAAGGGGTTGTTACTTTGCATGCCTTGCCGAGTAACTAAATTCCCATTGTACAGGAATTTTAATTGTAATTTCTTAAAGTTGAACCGAACGTTACATCTTCTAAACTGCAAAGTCACTGTACCCCCAACAAATTGTCAGCCTCCCAACCAATGATGGCAGCAGCAGTAGATCAACAGGCATTTGTATTTGTTGCCATTGAAATGGTTTGCACGAACACATGCCTACCTACTCCTTTCACATCTAATAAAGCTTTGAAGGAAATGGCTAGCTGTTTACTATCACAAATTGGTAACTTTTCGAGATTTAGCACGCCTTCGTGATCACCAACTCATTTTCATTGGTGATAAAACCTTCCATTATGAATTCTCTTTTATTTTTGCATTTATGGCCAATGTGTCCCTTCTTATTCCATAAATAATACAAGTCTTAATCTCTTTTTACGGTCATTTGGTGATAGTCTTGAAACGGCTGTGGGTGGGCGGTTGTTGTAGGTGTTTGAAGTGGTAAGAAATGAAGGGTCAATTTAAGGCTGTCAACGAATATCCGAAAAATCTGAAATCTGTCCACATCCACATTCGAAAAACGGATAAACATCCGATATCCGAAAAAACGGATACGAATGCGAACATGAAGATATCTGCATACGAAAATTATCGACCCACTTTTTGTCAAAATTATAGTTCAAATCATATGTATTTTAACACAGTGAAAGACATCCATTTATTGTTTTATTTTGGTAGTTTATATTATATACACTTAATACTTATTAACCGCTCGAAACTATTTATTATCATCATATCTAGTAACTTTTAGCACTTTTGCAATAAACGAGATTGAAAAATAATTATGTTAAAACCAAAAAGCATTGCAATTCTTGATTTATTGACGAATTATCCGACATCGCATATCTAAAAATGATTTTGAATGCAGATACGGATATGACACTATCCGCATCCAAATACATCCGTTGACAACCCTAGACCAATTGAACCAAGCTTGCTTTACTAGCAAGCGCTCACAAATAATATTAATGATCGGCTGAAGCAAAATAATATAACCAACCACCTCAAATACATGAAATCAGGGTTACAGAAATAACAAACGAAGTTAGACTCTATTAAAACCATATTGCTCCAAAAATAACAATACCTCTACGTTTATACCGCACTGCTACTTAGCTCCCTCTCATTTCATACAGTAAAAAAAAACATATGTTCGCACCTATTTTTGCCTTTAATGGCAAACATCCATTCTACTACACTCTCGGGGTTCACTAGATTAAAAATATACAACAGCAGAACAGAACTGACAATGGAAGTATGTGTCATAACAAATGGTAGAAGTACAAGGTCATAATTACAGTTTCAAGGATGTGCTATTCTCAACTGAAATACAAAAATAAAAATAAAGAGGCTTTAATTTTTTTGTATACATATATGTTAACAGAGAGTAGCCATAAGAGCATGGGACTAGGCCAAATAGTTGTAGATTTGTGAATTATTCTTGTCCCTCTCAAGATACTCGCGATCGATGAGGCTTTCTATTCTTTTCTTTAAATCTGCTGGCTTTACTGGAAACTTGAGCTGAAAGTGATATAATAAGACATTCATAAATATAAATGAATTAATGGGCAAAACAAATTAACAAATAAAATAAAAAAATGGAGCAAGTGGCATCACGAGAATCATATAACCTGTTGAAAAAGCTCAGTTATCAGAAGAGTATGGCTAAGAACTTTCCTTGTTTTCATGATTCTAACAATAGCCGCATCAACCTACAACAGAATCATATCAATCAGAATTTATTCCTCATGATCAATATACTCAGGCAATTTGAACAATGGCACAGTAAAACGATTACGGATCCTAACCAAACATTCAACAAACATCAATACCGACTGCCAGTGAATAACTTGGATTTTTCTGAATAAGAATGTTTAACTTATAAACACAAAAAGAAAAAGAAAAAAGGAGCTAAAACTTTCGATGGTTATTTGACTAGAAAATGCATTTTGTGTTTTGCATTTTTTATATGCACATCAAATGATGTGGGAGAGGCGGAAGAGTTGGAGAATCCTAGTTATTCCAACAAAGAGGGAGTGGTAAAAGGAAGATAGATGTCTTTATTCTCTGAAAGGCGGAAAACAAGAAAAAATCATTTTCAATCTTATATGCTGAAACCATTTCCCGAATCGAATGTTTTCCATTCTCTCCGCCTACTCCATGTATTTTAAAGTAGACGATTGAAAATATAAAATTCATTTTTTGACCAAACGCCACCAAAATTTCTACTCTCAAGCAAAGGAAGAGGAGCGTCTATATTTAAATCCAGTTCCTAAGTCTGTTTATTTTGCATCTAAGGCTATCCATGGATAGTGGAAAAATCCAAAATCCGTCAGCATCCGTATCCGAAAAATGGATAAATATCTGATATTCCAAAAATCGGATTCGGAAGTCATCCGCATTCGAAATTATCCGTCTGATTATTATCAGAATTCTAGCTTATTTTATGTACATTATGGTAAAATAAAAGATATGTGTTTGTTTATTTTTATGAAGTAAATAGTTTACATTATATACACTTAATGCATATTAACTACCCAAAACTATTTATTATCATCATATTTGTTAATTTTACATACTTTTATACTCGGTGTGATTGAAAAACAATGACATTTAATCAAAGTTTTCAATTTATGTTTCTCGAATCGTTAGCAGATAGGATAATTATCCAATATCTCTCTTTATCCTCGAATGCGGATATCCGATATCCAAAAATGATTTTGGATGCAGATGCGAACACGGTACTATCCGCATCCGAAAATATCCATCGACAGACCTATTTGCACCAACCAAAGAGAATAGAATCAGAAGTTATGTGTCGTATCATAACTTGCTTTTGTCATATTAAGCAGTATTGTTTGAACGGTAAAAGCACAACCATTTTCAATTTAGCCAATGTGTTAAACATCAACAGTTGCTAATATGTAATATAATAATGAGGCAAAGCTGTCAATTAATTTATACCTGATACTGACGGTCTTGGAATACCCTCTCTGTGGTATTAGTGTTTTCCTCTACGGTCTCCTTCATCTGAATCGCATTTACCTGAGAGAAAATGGATAAAACAGGATGATTGTATTCTCTCTTGGTTTTGCCAACTCCATACCGATGGTAAACAATATATCACACTTACCTTGATGCGGTAGAGAGGAGCATTAAACTCTTCATTGAACACAAATGTATCATTATCCTCTACATCTCGTCCTTTTGGGAACTACAAGAAAAGATGCCATTTTCATTTTACACACACAGAATAGAAGAAAAAAGGAATCATTACAGTTAACAAACCTTTTGGAGGACACGGACTTTTCCACAGGCTAATGACTGCAAAGTCCTTCTAAGTTCTTTATCTTCAATGCCTGTGGACTCTTTGATGTCTTGAAAACTAAGTTTTTGAGCATCATTAAACAGCATCAAAACAACAGTCTGAAACATCAGAAAGCCAGTGATATATTAGGATTCTGAAGTGCAAATACACTTAATTTAAGCACGGATTATCCCTCCCTCGCCCTACACACCCACCCACATCAGTGCACAAAAGAGCAAAAAAGTAAATTCCACTTTCTCCTGTTTCCTCTTATCCACCATTCCCGCAAATCATTTACTGACACAAACACTCTCATTTTAGAAGTTTAAAAGGCTTGAGTGCTAATGAATATATGTAAATCTGAAAGGGAGATATGATTTTCAATTTACAAACGGGTGGTCACACAACAAACTGACAAGTACTCACCTGAAATAAGGATACAGCTAATTCCTTTTTGCCCTTCGGAAAATCTGCTTTCAGGACACAATGTCCTAATGAATTTTGCCACATCAACCGTCTTCCACTGTACTTGCTTAAATAGAACTCCTTAAATATATCCTGTTGTGGACACAAAATGAGGTATGTCAAAACCTTTGCAACATGCTAGATAAGCCATGTAGTGAAGTTTATATGATCTACTAATAATCTAATGAATGATCTAACCTGGTAAACATTTAATTCATGAGGAAGTCGTACATTCATTGGCTGATATGTTGGCCAATATCTGAGGAAAAAGGTAAAACAACAACATTATTATGGTAATAATAATATGTAAGAAATAACAATAGGACTTGCATATCACTGTTGCATGTGTACTGAGGCCTACCCAGTTGTTAAAACATGCACACTCATCTCAATACCAGTAGGAAGCTTTGTCCTGGCTTGGGATGATTGCTTGAAGGAATCGTTGATTTCTTTTGATAATTCAATGTCCTGAGAAGGTTAATATATTTAGGAGATGGCACATAAAATTATCTCCTTTTATCTTGGCTCCTTCTAGTCAAATATGCATATACGTTTACACTAAAAAAATTGCATACACTAGCATGCAACAATGTCAAGAAATGTGTGGTATGTGAAAGCAGAAAATTAAATATTGTAAGCCATGTACACTGAAAATCATGATGGTTGGAGTTGAAGAATCAAATTAATTGTGAAGTTAAAGAATCTAATCATTTTTGGAGTTGATGTTTTAATATCTAAACTTGATATTTTCTTATATTCCACTGAAATGTCAATATGCCAAATGCAGGACTTGACTATAAAGGAGCATTAGATGTTGCGTTGCAATTGGTAAATAGTAAGGGTGGTTTTCCCAATAGGCTGAGATCAACATAAATGGCATGATAAATGTATGATACATCACCATTGGAAACCCAAAACATTTACCACAAGGGTCAAATTATAGGATATTTTTTCCACAGAATTTCAAACATAAATGCCTGTCGATGCACAGAGATTTACGAATCACAATATGCATGATTCATTCTTTGACAGTTTTGTTTAGCTGTCTTATTCAATACACACTAACGGAGAGTATGATTGAGTTTCCAAGAGACAAAAATTGCACTCACTACTGCAGATAAAATAAATCAGTACGAAAATAAGACCAGGTACCTTGAACATTCCTTCAAGTTTGGTAGTAAATTGGCTCCCGCACTCTGTTTTGAGCTGAAAATTGATATTAAACATTTGTATATTTTCACTGAGAGCTTTTGAAAGTTTAGATTTCTCTACATAAAATAAAAATTAAGAAACAAATTCAATCAAAAGATATATTATCTTTACTTTGCTTATCATCGACTTTTCAGCGTCTATTGAAGCACTTTTCCCCAGCAACAACCTTTTTGCAAGATCCTTCTTGTAGAAGGCCTCAAAAATATCCTTACCCTGTTCAATACTGCAGTCGGTTAAAATGAATCTATGCATAAGCACATGCTTTGTTCCAAGTACGAAGTTAACACCTGAATAAATCTGAACAACACCAGCACTTTGTCAAGTATACCCTCCAATTCTTCCTCAGAAGTACCCTTGTTGCCAGCACGAAGCTTTTCGTCAAGAAACTTTGCAATTAGTTCAGCTGGTCTATTCTGTTTCACAGAAACAAAAGATAATTTGTCAGCCTGTATATGAGCATTAAATTTTCATAAGCATGAATTCAAGTCGGAAAGGGGTAAAATTAGTCAGGAGAAGTGTTTTAGATTAAAAATCTGCTGTTCGGAAAAGTACGTGTTGTAAAACAAACTGATGGTCAATTGGGTTACTGGGTGCATAAGTTGCGATATGATTAAGCAGCAAAATACTACAATCAAACACTAATCTATTAACAAATTCGTAGTGGCATGAAGATTTGGTACATGGTAAGCTGTGAGGTTGAGCATGGATAATTTACAAGAGACGTAGATTACTTAGTTGGTAACCACGATAAAATCTACGTCCTCTGGAAAAGACAAAAAACCCAAGGTCTTATTTTTGTGATTGTGAACGAACTACAACAAAATTTCTTTTTTATGGGAAGCAAGTTTTTTCAAATAAAATTACAAAAACCAAGTATCAACCTGATATCACTGTTGATAAATAGAATGATATAATCATAATATTTGATTGTCTTGTATATATCATTTATAACATGAACCAAACCTCACATTTTCTTCAAACTGAAACCTCACCTTATTCTCAAATTGTCTTTCTTCTGCTCAGCATACGTTACTTTTTTCCTCTTATCATTCATCACATCCCTTTTACTATATGTGATTTTTATGAGAGTAAAAGTTCATTCCCATAGCTTCAATTTACCAAGGGTTTTACCGTTTTCTTAGTGTCCAAAAATCTACAGAAAAATAGAAATATCTGAATTCTGTTTGAACTGATCCATTTTCCAACTCCTGAAATTTCAAAGCTACCGAAACAAAAGATGGAATACAAACTCATGTTTCGATAATTTTTAAAAAGACATTTATGATGCTTGCTTGAGGTGGGTAGTGGTGCTTGCAATCTAAATAATTTTATCGTTAGGTATATAAGAAAGGCAGGAACAAAACATTTACAACCCACCATACCAATACACACTCCAAACCCATCTTACCTACATACACGGGGACCAAATTTATGGTCTAGAACTTCAGTTCAAAATTCTTACAGTTTGAAGAACCGCAATAAAATATTCCTTCGTTGTGCTCTGAATAAAATTTCTTCACTTCTTAATACTTAAACCTAATGGTTCGGACCAACCTGTCTACGTCAATACAAATGTTCCAAATAATTCCACATGGCTGTAATAAAAAATGAAAGGACTTCTTAAAAATTTCTTTTTCATTGGTAAATGCGATTACGGTTATTTTGTGCAATGTTTCTCCACATCTTTCAATCTTATAAAGCTTTCCAAGGCAATCGCTGCAATATTCCACCAGCTATTGATTTAATGACCTAAACAGATATGATAATGCTCATCATTTTCACATTCTTTCATAAATAGAATTTGCGCATTTTATACTTATAATTGCAAATAACTTATAAACCATTTTATCGTTTTAATTCATTCTTTTGTTGGAAAGTTGATCAAAATAAGATGAACGTAAACACAACTAAAATTGATATGTTAGATACTGCTTCCCATGTATGCTAAATTTACCTCATACCACATTGAAGAGTCGTTTCCTTTATTGAATAATTTGTATCTATTTCGCTACATATAAACATTTTAAGACTACGTAAAGAATAGTTTGTAAAATGAAACATTTTAAGACTTTCCACGTTTTGACATATAAACATTTCACTGCATAAATTTTTAATACAGTATGTTCTTGCCTTCTTGGATCATAACACGTAAATAGTTACCCTCTAAAGAGGAACCAAATAAGAGATCGAGAGCTGGAATCATGAGTCTAAATAACGATAGTGACATAATTCCCTTTGATGTATCCAATCATGAGAGATTTATGGCATAATTGCATACATCTCGCAAGGTTACGAGCAAACCTTGTATCTTAGCGCTTTAAAAGAATGTATGATGGCCAGTGGGAAGGTATTTCACCAAAAAAATGCATAATTACTACTTCTTGGTTAACTAGAATACTTAGCTGATTCTAATTCAATCCTGTAAATAACCTTACAAACCCCGTTTTCTACTAAATTTTTGTACATCCCATTACTATTTCCATACCCCCAATTTATTTCTATTTCAGCCTTGAATACTTATTCCTACTTTTTCCTAATATTATTCAAACGAACTCATTATCAAAAGTTTATAAATTCCATATTTACAACAAAACTTGATTCAAAGTTCATATACCTTGCATTTTGCAGGGACTTATTTGGATTTACTAGTATAACTTGATTATATTTCAAAATTGTCTGCAAATTTGATTTTTTTTTTTTAATATCTTAATTTTTTCGATTTTGTCCCATTTTAGTTTTAAGACAGAAAAGCAATATTTGTAAATTTAGCGCAAAAGTATTTATGAAAATGTGGGGTATCTAAGTTTTCAATATTGCCAAAAGAATACGAGCAATAGAAAGACTATAAATTTATATTTATAAATAGTTATGTTTGCTGGTTGAACTTCTAAAGATCAAACATTAATGTCCAACTACAAAATGCTATCCAGAACATTATTCTGCAGATTTATAAATAACGCTAAATTGCCACAAAGAAATATACTGATGGTTTGAAGAGGTGCGAAAGGTGGATCAGATAGAGAAGGAAATTAACTTTGCAGACGCAATTAGCTCTTAGTGTTGCAGCAGAAGTAACATGGGTAATACATAACGATAATCTCTCAAATTAGACATTTCTGCCAGTTGTCGGACGCATTGTTATAACAAGCAGTGCTGGCCATAACGCTAACAGCTCTGGCAGTCTAACAATGTTGGTTGGTTTCAAAATAACATGCCTCGGAAAGCATTCGGTACAACCTTCACAATATTGGAAATCATGAATATCACAGCACCCAGGCCTGGAAGGCCATCTGAATCTCACACAAGCATGAAGAACTGTAGTATTGGTCTCACAACATGAGTTTTGTCTACGTCTCAGCTTCGTAAATTTTGGTTGAAATTTTAAAGACAGATATCATGGAAGACATGTTACTGCCAACATCCCAAGTATCAAGCCACGATCAGTTAAAAAAAAAATGGAGTACGGACTGAATTCAAGGAAGAAAAAAACAGATAGTATATACATTGAAATTATTTACGAAGCAGAAATGCGCAATTATGGCCTAAACCTCGAATGCAGTCCAGAATATCTACTTTGTACTCCTAATCATTTCAAGTCTCTGAAATAGTCGTTTCGCTAAGAACTAGCTGAAAATCCTATATCGGAAGCAAAAATCCAAAGGCACATTAAAGAGGCCAAGGAAAGGCAAAAATATATCAAAACACTGTAACTTTTATGATGCCAACATAGTGGTAAAACAAAACAAAAAAGTTATGCAATAGAAATCAAACCTGGCGAACATTAATGAGATGCTCAAAAGAATCTTTAATGGTTTGTGAGAAAGTTTCATTTTTGAAGAAACTTTCTTCCCAAATCTTATCAAGTGATGCCTTCAACTCTAAAAGACATGAAACAAGATCCTTTTCTTTTTCTTCGTCCATTACAATTGCTTTTCCCGTACCACAGACATACGAGCCAAGGGCTTGCTTTAACAACTCAAGAGAGTTAATCCTATGAAAAAGATTATACATTCTCTGAAGATCTTCGATATGTTTAGCCTCCATTAGCCTTGTGAAACCCTTCAAAAGGTTAAAATAGTTAAGTGGAAGGTTATAGAATTTCATATATTGTGATGGCGTACAACCTTGTCAATAATTGCAGAGACATGGCGTTCTAAGAGTTGTTTCTCAGCAGTTGCTATAAGAGGCTTCCTTGTATTGGCATCCAAGTAGAGCATGCATCTTTCATTTTCTTCATGCAGCCTTTGCTGCAATATTGCACTTTCCATCATATTTCAGAACAAAATAAAATAACATGCAGTAGAAATCAATACACCTTCATTCAGATTGTTAAGAGTACGAGACAACAAAATGAACTTACAAACTTGACTTTTTGCTCTGCCTAGTGCCTAGAAAACCATTTCAACTGGAATTGTTTTAACATAAAATATAGTATGATTTATATTCATACAGGTTCATATAAATTTAAAGGTCAGGTCGGAAGAAAATACTACAAGTAGTCAAACCTCTACAAACACTATTATTTGAAGTTATCAAGGTGTTAAACTTCAAGCGCATTCTTTCAGTTTGTGACTGAATGTATTGGAGGGTGGGTTGTAGGGCGGCTGTTAAAAATAAATAGGACAGGCCATAAGAACCCAAAGGCAAAATGGCACTATGAAGTACCTCAACATGCTTCAAGTACTCAGGAACGTCAGACTGCTGCATGTAGTTCACAGCTTCAGAAGCATAAAATTCAGAAGTACATTCAAGAAATGGTTTCTCGAACTTTTCTGCATATATTCCTAGAGCAGTAAACATCTTCAGGAGATGACTAAGTAATGTCCTATTGATAGCCTCCCCTAACCTGGTCAGAGAAAGAGAGAGCAATGATCAGGGTCGAGCAATATGCTAAAACACAAGCACATGAATTAGCACCTTACATAGCTTTGATGATCCATATTATTTACAATGTATGTAAAAGATAACAATGTGTATATAAGGGGCCGGTGGTATCAGTATAAATATGCAGGTGATTCTGAATAGCATGCCAAGTATAAAATAAAACAAATAATGTGAACTAATCTAGAATTAAGTCCATGGTCCAGAATACTAAAATCAAAGCACAATGCATGCAAAGGCCTTCGGAATATTGTTTAGCTTACTGCTACCTTCGAGCACGTCAAACGAGAGGTGTAGGAATTAAATTATTAATACATAAACATGTTGTCATAGATAAAATCCAGCATATTCCTTCAATATTTTGTGAGTTTATGAAGTCTACGATTTTTAGATGGCTACACCATATTGTAAAACTCCCACATGGATAAATGAAGTCTTAATTTCGCTCATAGATATTTGAAATAATAATTATAACTATCAGAGCATAGGCTTTTTATTGATAGTAGACGACAGCAACATAAGTCCTACATTTTACATCCAGAGCAGGATATCTCAGTGGAAGCTACTGCTTTACCACTATACTTCCAGTTTGTTTATTTGACGCTCCATGATAAAATTTGTGTGCAGATGAACAGGTGATTAGTCTTGTTGTCATAGACTAGCATAAGAAAATATATATGTTCATCTGTCGGTAAAACCTTAGCGTAGTGTTGATGCACATAGTTCTGTGTAACGGTAAAAAAGAAGGCTGAGAAAGAAAAACATAAAAACATCTAAAACTACCATTCATATGGCCATGATATATAAATACTTGTTGGAGGGATCTTCGCAAGATATACATATTTAGAAGCAATCTTAGGGTAGTGTTGATGCGCACAGTTTTTTGTATCGATAAAACAGGAAGACTGAGAAAGAAGAACCTAAAATATTGATAACTTTCATTCATACAGCCATGATATATATGTACTTGTAAGAGGTATCTTCGCAAGATATACATGTTTAGACGCAACCATGGTTGAAAATTCCATCATTTAGGGATCCATTTTTTGCATTTATTTTACTTTTTTAATAATTCGAATGTACTTTTGCGATCGTGTTTCAGTTTTAATTTTTGGGTTTCATGATAGCTTTGCAATTTATTTGAAAACTACAAACTATTTCCTGCCCATTCAAATGATTTTCAAACAAACTTCCTTTCGTAAATAACGAACATAACTTGATTATGTTGTTTTGCATCATTTTGGTGACGTAGTCATGTTTAACAAACCAATCTGGCTGTTGAAGCCTAATTAGACACCCTTGGCCTAAAGATCAAAGCAATCATGAAAAGCAACAATGTAATCGGAATAAAGAATTTGCTATCTGTAGTAAAAACAAATGTGCAAATAGTCAACTATACTAAATAGCTACTCTTCAAAATCTCAACCAAGCCCCCAAAAAAAAAACTTGAAATGTTGTTTGGCACCTCGTCCCAATCATCATCGTGAAAGTTACAGCGGGATGGAAAAAAAGTGGAAATTTTATCTATATAGAAATAGGTCTATGACCCAATTTCACAGGGATGCAAGGTCAGAAGGGCGGAGAACGATCTATCCTCAGAGAGAACTCCACTGGGTTCAACCCAATCTACTGGATATTGACTATGGCTCAAAATGTTTTTAAAATATCCAGGATGAGCAATGATCTTGGTGACTTTGGAAAAATATGCTTTTAGAGAAGAATGATGCAAGAATTCCCTAGATAAGTAGGAAATATATATATTTCATGATTAGACGGAAGATAAACAAAGTTCATGGTGAGTGATCTTCTACATCGTATGAAAATTTTCACATGTATAAACATAAATGTTGTTTATATTTACATAGGAGCTGATGGTAAACCTTGTGTGTATCACCATAAAGATAAAGTCAACTAGATAAAATAGTTATGGAAGGGAATGGGAAGATGAGAACGTGATCAAATCAATTGATAAAATAAGAGATTAATCAGAAAAGATCAAAACATATGTGCATTACGCTCGTGCTGCAAAGCTGGCATGTAAGTACTTGTTACAGAAATTTTCGTGCTATTTACTTCATTTAAAGTGAATTTGAGTGAACATTCAATCATTTTATGATTTATTTTTATCATTTTATGGTTTATTGTGTCGAAATTTCACATGTATAAATGTTGTTTATATTTACGTTGGAACTGATGGTAAACCTTCACCGTATCAAATATAAAGATAAAGTCAGCTCAAGACAGAATAGTTATGAAAGGGAAGGGAACGATGAGAATGTGATCAAATCAATCAATAAAATAAGAGGTTAAAAAGAAAACATTAAAACATATGTGCATTATGCTTGCGCTGCAAATCTGACATGTAAGTAGTTGTTATAAAGTTTTTCATTATATTTACTTCAGTAAAAGTAAATTTGAGTGAACATCAATCATTTAATGATTTATTTTTATCATTTTATGATTTATTACATCATTTTTTTTTCCATATTTGTTTCGGTTCTACTTCTAGAATTATAACCTTTGGTATAAACAAGAATAAAACCATCAATTTAAACAATATAATAGGAATCGCTTCTGAAAAGATTCGCAATTTATTTTGCAAATTTTAGACTTATTTCTTGTCCGTTTGAGCAATCTTAGCAAATTCCATCCGTGGGAGATGAACATAACATTTGTACTTTTCGATCCAATTTATGCTTATGTTCAGCGTCGAGTGCAATGGTCATAATCCAAGGTTTTAAATCTTGGATTGTGGTCTCATTCCATTTCGAAAGTTTTAGGAATCTGATACCATATATTGCGAGATCTCAGACGAGATAATGCATTTTGGGCGTTCATCTCGAATTTACATCTCATTTCCTAGAATTCATCTCGGAACAATTTTGAAATATGTTATCGTTAATATTGATTTGCACCAAAAAAAAAAAAATTATAAATACAAGTTATCAAAAAGCAATTTAACTTCCTTGATTTATAGAATATCACTATTGTCATTAGTAGGCCTATCAACGGACCTGCTTCGGTCCGGGTATCTTAAAATGCAAACCTAAGCTCGATTACAATAATCAAAGCGTGAACCCGTCCCGAGCCCGTAGGGTATTTCAAAATCAATACCTGACCCCGGTCCGTCGGGCTTTTTAAGTCCACTATGTAATAGCCGTATACCAAACTTCATAATATTTATGTTAAAATCATACTTTAACTTGCAATTTTTGTAAAATTTACATACAAACAATGTTAACATACAAATCAGATGGTGATGCAGCTAAGTTTACAACAAAAGTAAGGAAAAACATCTACAAGCAAACAAACAAAATGGTAAACATATAACATAAGTACTTATGTTTTAATACTATGAAAAACAAATAATCGGATCAGACACAAACCATTGATAGGGCGGATTTAGGCCAAGCTCGGACCGTACCATTGACCGGCCCAGTCATTAGTAGCTCGAAAACGCATTCATGGTATGTTAGACGTTCTTAAATTACTAAATATATCTAATAGAACGTGTTAAACAAAAGAAAGAACACAAGTCCAACACCATTGTTTTAACGGTTATGCGCTCTGGTTTTATTTTATGAGGTCACATATTCGAATCATGTTTAGCATGATTCGAACCATTAGCATATAATGATTATGCAATAAGTGTGGCGGTTTAAGGTACACAAATAATGATCGAATCAGAAAATCAATATTAAAAAACAAGTCAAATTTAATTAGCGGATATATTGAAAAACAAACTAACTTCGAAGATTCGTTCCTCTGACCTGAACAAATTATAATTAGGGTTAAGTATAAAAATATGATTATGCAATAAAAAAATTCAGGTTCAGTAGAAAGAAATAAGGCTTTAAATACATAAATTTGAATTTTTATATGAAACAGGAAATTAGCAATAGTGAATTTGCTCAAAAATTTATTGAAATAGAAAAAATAAATAAAATAACTTAAAAAATTTATAATCTAAAAGATGAGAAGAAACAAAAGAACTGTAAACTTGGGTTCAAAAAAAATTACTGGAAAAAAAGAACAAAATAAAAAAATTATTAGGTTTTGAGAAAATGAAGAACAAGCTCTCGGCTTTTGTGGTCAAACGAGTGAAATAATATGTTATATTATAATAAGAAAAAAAATAAGGACATGAATTTCAAGCTGTGTAAGATTTGTTGCTTTTTGTGTATGTTCTAACCTAATATCAACTTGGAGGTGGTTCTCTTACTACAGTGGAAAAAAAGTGAATGTCAATTAGGTTCAAATCATAATGTTCGAATTTTGAATCAAAACGGGTTTTATGTCGTATGTATATTTACACAGATTTCAACTGCAATACATATCATGATGTTTTTCATATTCCAACCGTTTTTTTATGTCATGTTTGCTATATAAAGTAGTACTTTCATGAATGAATGATTCGATCATTTCAAGCTTCATTTTGTTTTTTGGTGACGTATAGTTTAATATTTTGATTTATGACATAAAATTAAAAAGATTGTTTTTTATCTTTTTTTTTTTTTTTGATTTGACTTTTGCTACGTCCAACTTCAACCCAGCAAAATAAGTGTCAATCATAAAAGCACAAAACCAAGGTCATGATACAACAAAACATCAACTGGTCGCTCACAAAAAAGATGTTTGGTCAAGTGTTGTATAACCTAAAGAATCTCATTCGAGTAACTTATATCACTGGAATCCTCACTATCATGGGAATCCAATGCGCAATCTATCGACATTCATCTGAACATCAAATTCTATCCATTCTCACCCGAGCGATTATATCATCCAAAGCAGATTTCATGAGTTCAAACGTGTACATCATAAAAATTTACATCAATCGAGATATGTATCGTTCACTTTAGAAATGATAGAAAATATTTTTCAAGCACTAAGCTAATAACTAACAGTATTAGAATATGGATTCCAGCCAATACGATTAATCATGATAAACAACTTCATATTAGCAATTATTATAAAAATATGATTTGTAATGAAAACTACATTTATAACGGTCTAACCTCATCCAAATGGGTATGGTTTCCTAAAACTTAGAAAATTATAAAAACATTGGGTATCGCATGCTTCAAATGTTAACTTTTTGATACCCTTGTTTATAAGTAGTTGTTGTTTTGATAAGGCTTTCACCCTATAATTAACCCATGGACTCTAACGTAGTAAGTGGATACAAAAACAATTATCATCTATTGCAGGTACACCACATATAAAAGGATATGCATTCCAAAATTTCCGACTTATGAAAATAAAACCACAAAATGTCATATTCAAATTTTCTTTGTGAGTATGATATGTGATATGATAGTTAAATTTTATGACCATGGTAAGTGGTATGTTCTTTAAAATCTTAACATAATTTTTTAATGTTTTGTATATTTATGAATTTATACTAAAGAGTACTACCCTTATAATTATTCATATTACAATGACAAAAGGGAAGAATAGTCATACTACCATATCGATAGAAGGAATATTGACATAAGGGGAGAACTCTCTGCATATCGAATAATTTTAAAATAAACTTATATAGTTATCTCATCAAAAATGAGGAGAATGTTCATACTTTGATGTTTTGATAGTGACAACTATACAAGTATATATCGGATACACCAACTACTTATGCAGGAATTAATATCATTTAAACGAAGAAAACTCAACAAAATGAAGACCAAAATGACGCTACATTATAATATCGGTCATAATGTTTTAGTTTAGAGTTCAAAATATTATTAATATCTCTTCTAAGTGGTATACACAAAAAGACATTCTTCAAAAATCAAGTTCAAAATATAAAAACAAGAATAACACCAGCCAGCCGACTGAACATATCTGACCAGTCGTCTGAATCTATGCACGTACACATATTTTGAAAAATAACAATATACGGTCGACCGAACGATAAATTTCAACAGACTGAATATAGTGACAATTGCACTATTTATTCTCTGTTTTGAAATGAACTATATCTGACAGAATTCAGTCTCCTGATTAATTTCATTCTGCCGACTGAATGACACAACGGCTATTACAATTTTATTGTTTTGAAAATTGCATTATTTATTCTCTGATTTACACGATGTCATATTTAACAACTTAGGCGTTTGTAACATAGACGTCTTGTTCGACAGCTCATGCGGTCTGTAATACCAATTCATCCGCGTTAAGTGAAGACGTCTGTTAATTAATTCCATTGGGACTGGACGTAGAATGGGAGTTCAAACCAGTATAAAAATCTTAATGCACTTTATCTTGTTATTTTTATTTCTATTGTAATTTTATACTGTCGGTTTGATATAAATCTAAAAAATTATTCATACTACTCGATCAATATACGCTTTCACATTTGAGATTATTTGTTCAATGGAACAATGATTAGAACTAGGCATGTCAAATGGGTTGGGTTGGGTCGAGTTCGACCCTACCCATTTATGACCCAACCCACTTAATAAACGGGTTACCCATTTAACCCATTTAAAAATTTAAATTTAATTTGACTAATAAAAAACAAATAAATATAAAATAATTTTAATTACAAGTTTTATGTTTTGAGATCCGACAAAAATTTAAAATTTTAATTCTAATTTTCATCAAAATTCAAATATGGGGATGGGTAGCTTATTATTTTCTAAGTACAACTGTCGGTCTCCTTGGAAAACTACAGTGTGCGTTCACACGATAAAGTGACCGAGTGTTCCATACTATACGTAATTTAGGTGGTAGTTAATCGGTCGAAGTCCCGCCTGATTCTGAGTTAGAACGAAGGAGTTATTGCAGTCTGAACAAAAAAAGAGCGGCTTCTGCACTAGACGGAGTTCAATATGTAGATGTGACAGCCTGTTATTTTCTAAGTACAACTGTCAGTCTCATTGGAGAACTACAGTGTATGTTCACACGATGAAGTATCTGAATGTTTCATACTGTCCGTAATTTAGGTGGGAGTTGATCGGTCGAAGTCTCGCCTGATTCCGAGTTAGAACGAAGGAGTTATGGCAGTCTGAACAAAAAAATAGCGGCTTCTGCACTAGGGAAAGTTCAATATGCGGGTGTGGTAGCCTGTTATTTTCTAAGTACAACTGTCAGTCCCCTTGGAGAACTACAGTGTGTGTTCACACGATCAAGTATCCGAGTGTTACATATTGTCCGTAATTTAGGTGGAAGTTGATCGGTCGAAGTCTCGCCTGATTCCGAGTTAGAACGAAGGAGTTATTGCGGTTCAAACAAAAAAATTAGCGACTTCTGCACTAGGCGGAGTTCAAATATAGGGATATAGTAGCATGTTATTTTCTAAGTACAACTGTTAGTCTCCTTGGAGAACTACATTGTGCGTTCAGATGATGAAGTATCCGAGTGTTCCATACTATCCGTAATTTAAGTTGGAGTTGATCGGTCGAAGTCTCGTTTGATTCCGAGTTAGAACGAAAAAGTTATTGCAGTCTGAACAAAAAAATAGCGGCTTCTGCACTAGGTGGATTCAAATATGGGGATGTGTTAGCATGTTATTTTCTAAGTACAACTGTCAGTCTTCATGAAAAATTATAATGTATGTTCAAAATTCTTATTTTTAAAATTTATATTAAAATTTAATATTTTTAATAAATGGGTAAATGGGTTACCCATTTATAACCCTTTTAAAAATGGGTCAACCCAACCCATAACCCATTTTATGATATTCATAAATGGGTTGACCCAACCCATTTATAAGTAGGGTAAATGGGTTGGGTTAATAGGTTGGGTCAAATTTTGACAGGTCTAATTAGAACAGATAGTTCAAAGTTCGATCGACGATAATCTGGAGAATGCGACCAATCAGATTATTTGTTCAGTGCAAGGGTGGCAATTAGACCCGTCGAGTCGAATCTGGACCCGACCTAACGGGTCTCGATTCTAGTCGAGTTGGTTTCAGTTGAGTGTAACTTGTATATTTTAAAACATTGACCCGACCCAAAGTTCGATTCAGTTTCGAGTCTGATTGGGTAATAACATTAAAAATGATTATATTTTCATATTTTTTGTCTAATCTTCTAGGTCAGATTGGTTTTTATGTTATTTTTCATAACTCATTGAGCTCAAGTCGGGTTCGGATCAGTTTGGTTTGGATTTGTGGATCTCGGTTCAAATTGCCCATTGTTGTTTGGTACGACAATGAAATAAACAAATAGTTCAAAGTTTGTTGGAGATTAGTTTAAAGTGTGATAGTATGATTGCATATAAAATATATATTACATTCAACCATTGTTGAAGAGTAGGTCGGATTGTAAAAAAAATAAAATTAAAAAGTTAAAAACAATATAATTATGAAAAGGTGCACTATATTTGCGCCGTAAGTTCATTTGCCACCTCTTTTCATGTGCGCCGCACCATACGGAAGAAAGGCACAAACGCCGCGCTGTGCCGCACCTTGGGGGCTATGACATGCATCGTAGCGCACCTTTCATAACTATGATTCTCACTATCAATTCATATTAGAAACTGTTTCAAATCTCATTTGTCATTCGAGATCTCGCTCGAAATCTCATTTTCGAACTTGAGCAAGAGGAGATTTAGCGAAACGAGACATTAAACTTTTTTTTACCTCTTATTTGACACTCATCCGTGATATTAAGATCTCAAGCAGAATTTGAGATAATATCAATAGAAGATCTCATAAAAGGATATTATTTTTTCATTTATGTATTTCTTTAACTTCTTACGCGGGTTTGAAAGAACTTGCACTCAAGTGACTTTTTACTAGCCCTCTTTTTTTATTTTTTTTATTTTTAACCAATGAAAAAAAGACGACTTTGGTTTTTTATTTTTAAGATCAAATAGGTAGAATTCATTTAATCAATATCAAATCAATCGTATAACCACTCACCTCTAAAAAGACATTTCAACATTATTTTTATGAATTATGTATGGTAATAAGTTTATATTTAGATACAACCATCATAAAAATCTTTAAAGTGTCAATTTTAGACGTTAAAGTTACTCCAAGATAGTCCCAAGACGGACACTAAAATCCGAGATGTCAATCCGAGATGTACACCTGAGATACACTCATCTCACCCAAGATCTCATCTGATACAAGATACAGCTTGTAGAATTCTCGAGCCGAGACGTGACCAAAATTCGAGATTTAAAACTTTGATTCTAAGCACTCGTCATGGTCTCATCTGATCAAGCTACATAACTCACGTTTAAAGCTCCTTTGCATATTCCAAACACTCTTTTGAGTATTATAGTTTGGTGTTGAGCACATCTGGAGCTTTTCAGCTCATTCAAAGTAGCGCTACATCCTGGGATCCTCGGCTCAATGATTGCTTGCTTTGAGCTCCTCAACGCATTTATTATAGTGTGCAGATTTGAAAACTCTCTCAAGTCATATAGCACTAGTTCTAAACTTTAAAGCTGCCTTGACTCTCTTTGGAAAACCCAAATCTCCTTGACTCTCCTTGGAGCTTCACTCTTGAACTCTTCTCTAAGCTTCTCAGCTCATCTCATAACACATTTCATATGCTCATTTCTAAGCTTCATTTATGCGCTAATAGAGTGCTCTGGTTTAGAACTTATGGATTAGCCACGGCCATGGCATTGTTTATAATTGACAAACTACAACGCCGCAACCAAGCAACACCATAAAATCAAGCAGGTACTCAAGTCGCTTAAGCACTACCACATCATAACATCAAAGTATCCTCAAGGTAAGCATGTGTGTCATCCACTTCAATATTTACATGTGAAATTTTGCTTGCCACGTTAATGATCCGCACTCGCAAGCTCTCCATATCTAGATTTGTATCAAATCATAACCATCTAGATTATCCATCTCATATTCGACACACCTCGTGATTTACATCACTTTAGAAAAGTGAACAATTTGCATCAATCTACATACAATCAATATCAACCATCCCTTGTGATACGTGACGATCATCGAAACAACGTCCGCTACCACATTTCTATCACGTATCAATCCTTGTGATGCAAGTACATCTTCAAATAAATAAAGACCCCACATGCAAAGGGATCTTTTTTAGAATTATTTTGGAATACTTCTTGTACGTGTAATCATTTATCATCATTGTACTTCTATCAAAGTGTGCCAACTTTCAAGTGATGACGTTAATGATGGTTGACTATGGAGAACCACTTGAAATATATACATTTTACCATGGTCGTAGGAGCTCTCACTTCGGTCCATGTTATGTATGGTGCTCATTACATTTCTGATTAGTTTACCCTTAAAAACAAAGACAATATATATTTATGTTTTATATGTGCTCATTTTATCCAAACTGCACTGATAAACGTTCAATTTTTCTTGTTCTCATATTTCTCTAGTTTATATTTTTTGCATCACCAAGATTTCAAATCTTAGATTTCAATTACATTTCATCTCTAGATTTCCACACAAAAGTTCTGTACTCGTACAAAAGATATCTCGAACGAGACAAAGGTATCTCGAGTGTACATCTCGGACCTTAAAGTACATCTCGGGATCATCTTAGAGTTGTTTACATGTCCAAAGTTGATGCTAAAATGATTTCTTAAACAATGATTAATTATAAAATGAAAATGAAAATTATAACATACTTGATTAGTTATAAATAAAAGCTCAAATGGATTTTTGGAAAAGAACGAAAGCTTGATTAGTTGGGTTGATTTGATGATGATTAAATAATATCATCTTATTTGAACATTGCATTGAAATGAAGTTGTTTGTTTTGACTCATCAAAACAAAAAAATTAAAAATATGCCCAAGGGATGGTGTATAGTACATTAGTATTGGACTAGGTAGTTTCTTCTGAACCTACATGGAAATCAAAAGATGTTACGTAAGAGAAGAAAATTATATAACCTCGGATGAGATCTCGAATTGAGATTTCGATCCATATATCAGATGAGATTTGAATATTTTAGACGGGATGGATGTCAAATGAGATATGAATGAGATTTCATCTCTCGTCTCGTTAAGTGTAACAAGGAGATTTCGAAGGCGATATATTGGAGATTTAAAACCATGTGCATCACACTCGGCAACATGAGCACTACGTAACTTCAATTTTGAGATGTTACACAAAAATTTGTCATGTAAATTTTCATTCCCAACTTTGATTTAGGATTTTTCTTTATGCATTATATGTTAAAAATCTAACAAAGATTTAAATCTTTAGGTTTTCGATTGGATTTTGAATCCCAATTTGAATTTTACTATTCAACTATTCTCACATCAAGTTCTGTGGTCAACGCTTGAATTCCAATAACAATAAAGTAATTTGAAGTACTTGAGTAGAGGTATGAAAAAAAATTACATAATGATAGATATACTCTTAGAATTGGTAAGCATTTAAAATACCTAAAATATTTGTGTTAGCGCTTTCTCGCTAGATATATAGAATGTATATCTTTATCAGAACAAGCCGGTATTAGATTAAAATAAGAGGCCTTGAATCGTGAGTTTTAGAAGCATAAGAAGAAGAAAAATGCACGTGTATTTTGTAGTAGTATAGGCTTGAAGGTAGTTTATTGTCGTTCTTGACAACCCTTGTGTGTCATGACACTTGAGTTCCATTTTTTAACATGGCAAGTCTTGTTTTCCTTGACATTCAAAGTTGTAAAAACCAATAGGTTGAAGCTTTGCAGTTGGTGTGGATGAGAGATTAATCGTCTAGTCAAAAATTAATCAAAGATTAATCAAGTCTAGATGTTTTTGATAAACTAATATATATTTAACAAAATTTAGATAATCTATACATAATTTATTGGATATTGTATGAAATATACGGATATCCATGTCTAATGGTTGAAATTCAATTTTCATTGTTGTATATAAACAAAGGCAATATTATATTTTCGGTTAAAATTTTATATTATTGAGCCAGTATTCATCCATAACCGTGAAATATAAATATATATTTGTAACTTTATAATTTGAAGACAACCACCCAGATGCATAGGTGAAGCAGTAAGCCTCGTCTAGCACTAACGTGGATGCTAGATGGGTATCCTCGTCTAACGACTTGACGAGTTCTAGACAGACGCCTAAAAGGAATTTTACAACATTACTTGTGTTCCATTACCAATTAGGCAATTTTTGTTTGTTGTGACATTTGTGTTTTTTTTACCAATATGAAAAACCATTATCGCACCATAGCAGCAAATTCAAAATCTAAATCATTACCACTATTAATAATTATCAATCTATGTTATATTAAGCATTAAACACAGCAATAATATTTGAGTGTTGCTTAGTTTAAAGCCGAAACTAATATTTTCTAATATTGAAAAGGATAAAAAGTTAGGACTAAAGTTTGCATACATGATGGTACAGTATAAACATTTTTATATTGTATTATTTGAGTTAATCCTCATATAAAATTCTGACACTTCGTCAAACTATTTTGCTAATCAATCCTTACTTTAATTTTCAAGTTGGATAGTTTAAATTTTGCTTAAAATGGAGTAAGACATTATTAGGCATTGCTTAAGTACGCAGATGGGAAAAAAATTAAGCAGCACAGAATCAATTTGCGCTTAAGCATTGCTTAAATGTTGGTTATATGTGTTTTTCATAACATAGTGATCAATAAACCGATCTTTGGTATTATTGATAAACCAGCAAATTGATGCTCAATAATTAACTGAATAATGATAGATTGCCACCGGTGAAAGCATTCAGTATTTTCATAGCCATTGCTAATATTATATCAACTAAAATTGTGGATTGTAACGCACATTTGATATCTAAATATGTCATTTGGTATATGTTAAGATTTGTCAAAAAATTGCTTACATTGTACATCTAAATTGGAGGAGAATTGGCTAACCACAAAATTAAAGTTGAAAAAACCAAAAAGGAAGTGTTGTCATAAATGAGATTTACAAATGTATAAAAAAAAATCTCAGTTATTTAGCTAAAGCGTTCACTTAAATATGAGAAGCATCATCTTCGTCGTAAAATTATAAATGATCGGTATATTTATCGTCAATTGTGGTTTTGACATTTCATCACCAATATATTTACATGGGCAATGAATAAATTAGGGCTATGATATCACTGGTACTAGTATACCTTCCATTACTCATGACCAATAACCCCAATAATGGTATATGGTAACAATAAGTTTCTCGATGCTATAATAATCTTAAATGTGTTCGTCGTTCATATGCTTTTTTTTACTCTTAGTTGGACTACCCCTAAGTGACCGATCACAAGTTCTGTAACTATAGCCTCATCATTACAAATAATAAAGCAGAATAAATTTCAAGAACCAGAACATGGATGACCAGATTATAATGATTTCTATGAACATTGGTACACAAATTTTTATTAAGAAAGCAGCCTCTGACCTGATTACGAATGCCCTTTAACATTTTACTTCAGCATAATACATAATTGACTCAACATGTCATTCAGAATAGATCGGTTTAAGAGGAAAAAAAGGGTAGACTGGAGACTGGTATTTGGTTATAATAGCAGTTAAAATTACAAATACTTGTCCTTGTAAGTACAGATAATAATTCAGATAATCAAACATATCAATCCAAAATCCACTAATTATGAGTGTTTTTACGACCAACAGTATATATTTGTGAGAGAAAAATAACGGAAATATTGGCTTACCTCTCCCGCTCGATTAATCTTAGAAGACCAGTGACAGTTTTGTGCATGACTTCTTTATTTACGGAAAGATGTTTCTCAAAGAGTTTTAATCCCATCTCCCATAACGAGTCAACACCATTAGTTTGTTTAACATAAGTTCTATCAAGATACAGTGCTATGCTACGAATAATCAACATTTGTTCTGAAAAGTCTTGCCAGCATTTCTCAACCAACGACAAAAACACCACCAAATCGGGGCTCTGGCCAACTAGTGATTGCAATGCTGCAGAAATGTGTACTTCACATTCTGCTTTTATTCGTTGGTAAAGATTTCCTCCCAATTTGTGAAGACACAGATTATTAACAGCCTGTGTTAAAAGACTTTCACATCCAATCTCAAAGGAAAAACATGAACAAAGCAGTTCTGTAATAGACACAAACCTGATAAAGCTTCTCTGACTCACAGTTTTCTGGCTTCTTCAAAAATATGGCTGTGATAGCAGACTTTAACGTCTCCCACGTATCCTCTTCAAAGTTTGGTGGTATTTTAGGCTTTTCTAAGACATACCAAGAAATTAAAGTAGGTTAAAACAGTACAAGAAAAACAAAATGAAGAAAATGTTTGGGATACATAAGTTTTCCATCTTAGAAAACATATGCATATACAATAGAAGAACGTTAGGATATAATATGTGTATGGTGTGCGTGCGAGCGTGCGCATGCCAAGAGCAACTAAAAGTATACAAAGTCAAAGTTTGAACAAAATAGTGTGCGAAAACAGGTAGCTAATGGTGATATGTAAATACTCAAAAGTAGTAAAGATATCCCCCACTCACAGTGTGTTTTATCTTGAAACTAGAATAGTATGCTGAAGCATTCACAACAAAAATTTCTTTAAAATGTGTTTATAATTTGTGCACGTCAATGGGTCCACTAAGAAGACATCGTAAGCTCAGTTAATCTAAACACCACAACACTCTCAAACCACCCACTTCTAGCTTTCCAGGTTACAATCATTCACCTTTAAAACAGTCTCATTACTACAATTCTAATCTTATAAACAATATATAAAAAATTGGATGCTGACATTTATTAATAGAACCGGTTGGATTTTTTTTACTTGGAAAGACAACAGAGACACGGCCTGGAATAGATGGAATTTTATTTAATGTAAATGATAACACAATTCACTTGCAGTTGAAACTTATTTGATTCTACAGATAACTGATTTCATTTATGCAGTTATTCTTTTACACAAATTTTGTCCATATAGAACACTTCAGTAAACTAACTACAAAAGCAAACATTTTTCAAACTAACAACAAAATTAGGTTACAGCCATATTGAATACAGTATACAGAAGTGAAACATACAGAAGTGATTTAAAATCACATCATCGAAAAATAAATTTAAAATACACTGGAGCGATATCAAATTGCACCAATGTACTTTTGCCATTATTTTAGAAAGTGATGTGGTTCTGCAAAATGGATTTATACAGTCAACAAAACAGCCTAAAGTTTTTTGAAAAAGAAAAAAGAAATACTCCGTTTACATAGATTTTAAATATTCTCGTAGCATGGAAAGTAGTATTAGAACAGCATGTATGAACCACGTTATGAATATTATTTAGTTTTAATATTAAAATGACAAGAAATGCTAGCAATGCGAATTCAAAAAGATACTGAAAGAAATTGAAATAAATATGAAACTATTTTTTTTCATTGGAATGAGTTCTCCTTTTGTTTTCAGTGTTGAAGTTTATATAAAAATAGCCATCTTCCCATTTGTGTCCTCGTTCTAAGCTTCTGATGCGATTCCCAAACATATATAACTTTATAACACACGATGTTGCAACAAAGATATTCCAATGCTTAAATCTCATTATTTTTGCTAATACATGTTCTCAATCCCAAGATTTCAAATACCTAACCATCTACAATCCACTTCAAAATGGTAAAACCCACAGATGTACAAAATTTGTACTCCAATACATCTAAAGAATAATCAGATATTTCTAACGTCTCTTATGGAAGTCCTCGGGCACGGAATATATATACATATAGAACATTAAAATTCAGTACAAAAAATTAACTAATCTGAACACCTCAAATGGTACCAAACCCAACCCTTTCTACATTCAAGAACTTCCGCTACAAAAGGAATTAAAATTTACCTTTGCTAAATTTAATTTTAAGCTGCTTTTTTGGAGCAGGCTGAGGAGAATAAGGAGCAGCAGCCTGAGGAGGATGAGGAGTTGCCTTCTTCCTCGACATATTCGAAGCAACTCCAACAAAGCTATTGCTACGATTCGCAGCTGCTGCGATTGCGGATTCGTCGTGATCGACAATCATTGAATCATCGGTGCTGGGATTAGATTTTTTCATTGACGACGAGCTGCTGCTGCTGCAGTTGTTGGGAGCGATTGTTTTGGCGTAAGGGCGCTTTCGAGGAGACATTAATTGATCGATAATCGCATGGCGAGCCAAGGAAGATGTAGATTAGGGTTTTATAAATTTGAGAATGATTTAATATCATTTAGAAGAGGAATCAAGAAGACAGCAAAATGCAATTGCTTGAGATTTGTTCACGCACTTCGGTTGGATCAGGGGTCCGGATTCCGATCCGTTGGCAGCAGCTTCGCACGGGCTTCATGCGTGACAATAGTACATCCTACACGAGTAAATTGATTTATTTACAAATTATATATGCTTAACATATTAAAAAACTGATTTTCATAAATATTTAGCTATGATTTTACGTTGAAACCGTGTTTAGCTAGTTTGAGTTTGAATTTTTATTTCTAAGTTGCATCATTTAAATTTTTTTGTTAGTTTGAATTCTTTTTTCCGTTATCAATTAATAAAAAGCAAAAATGTGTAGGAAGTTTAATTCTTAGGTCATATTTTTAACCGCTATTAAATTAGGTAATATATGTAAAAGAGCGTTATGAATTTGCAAAAATATATATATTTGCTAGATTCAATTTGAAGTGATATTAACATTTGTTAATATCTATAGAGAGACATTTTTGTAAGTTACATTAATACCAGACAAATATCATGCTTTCACTTAAACTAAGGAACAAAAAATTATAATAATAGTTTATCTACTCTCTATTTCAACCTGTTTTGATTCTAACATATGTTAAAATGTTGAGCTTCTAAACACTACTCGCCATGATGTGCAGTTGACAATAATATTACACGTAATAATAGTGCGGTGCTATATGCATGAGTTTAGAATCAGGTATGTAAATGTTATCTTTTAGGACAAATTAATAGATGAACTGAGTTTATGAACAAATATGCATATGCTATTTTTTAGGACCAATTAGTGGAGATTTTTTTTAAGAATTGTATATAAAGGGCAATTTTGGAATTTCACGGTCGGACCAAAAAATTGCGCTTCCAAGCCAACTATTAATTGTTTGATTATTGCATCAAAAAGTTTTATTTACCCTTCGCTTATCATTAAACAACTAGTGTGAACTCGTGCTTCGCACACGGAATTGCACGATAAAAGTAAAAAAATTCCACGGTGCATTTCATGCTTGCGGTGTCGGAAAAAGCATCGGATGTTGGCACGGGTTGTTACCCTACATTCAATCAATGATTTTCATATGTGGACATATTTGTATATTTTAAAGCTTGCAACTGCACAAAATAGTGTTTGAAGGTTGAGAATTTGAATATATATACCTAGTGAATTTCGTGCATAAATATTGTATTTAACATACAATGTGTAGAATATACTAGTATATAATTTTTTTTAATGATATTAAACACACACATACACACACACACATATATATATATATATATTCATTTAAATGTATTTGTTACTGTACTATTTTATTTTTTTCACATAATTAAATAAATATTTGTTGAAAAAAATAAATAACTCAGAATTCATGTTCAAGCAAATATTTTATTACAAATTCAATAGTATAAATTTGAGCTCTCACTACATTTACACATTTTCAGTTACAACACAACTTTCACTTTATAATTTCATCCCACTACATATTTACTCAACACTCGTATTTGATCTTCAACTTTGTTCCAACCTGCATCTAGCATCTGAACTATCTGCAAAATAAACACTGATGCGGTAAAATTGAAAAAAGAAATTATTTTTACAATGTTCAATAAAGTGTGTGTTTCGAAGATTTTATCTGCCTCAGTTATTTGGATTGTTCTTCGTCATTTTGGTTAATTCATTTTACACGAACAACTTGTGACATAGTATCACTGAACATGCCAAGAGGTCGTGCACACCGATATACGTTTGCTTATTAAAATTGCAGAGATAGGTGCGCACAATGTCAAACCTAAACTAGATTCAACACAAGTGCAAATACAAAAAACAAAACAAAGCAGCATTTCGGAAGCATGAACAACTTCAAAGTATAGACTTGGATCAGGTGAACATGGAAACTCAACACTCAAGTGAACAAGGACAGCAGCAAGCTCGAACGCACGTGAAAACATGTATCAAGTCAACCAGACTGCAAATGTACATGCATACAAACCAACATGAAACATGGAACCAGAACCAGACCAGTCAAAGCACTTAACCTTAACCATAACATGCAACAGAGAATACAAAATCAAAAAGCAAAGCAAAATGAAGGCATGAAGGCAACTCAGACAAGAATTTAACTCGAAGCAATTGGCAGTTTAACTTCAAGCATGAACACAATGACAAAGACAAGTTCAAGGCAGTCTCATAATTAAATCAGACTTCACAAACCAGACACAAATGCATGCATCCAGTTCAGCATGATCATATGACAAAGTAAGGTAACCAGACCAGACCACATGACAACATGATTACAAGAACAAGGCATGACCACCAGACCACTCTAAAATGAAACGAACTCATATGTAACCATACTACAATGCAACTCAGTTCAGAGGCAAGCAGGAGTTCAAATACAAGGAAGCACATATGGTCAGGAGCAACGAATCAAGCACATATGGTCAAGTGCAACACTACAATAGCATGAAACAAAATAGTTCAACTCGAAGCAATACTCAGAAACAAAATATAAACATGAAACAGAGAAAATAGATGAAGCTCGAAGCAAATGTAAGACTACACAAAGGAACCATACCAGATAGACCCAAGTGGAACAAACAACACACACATGAATACATAAAGATGAAAACAGTGACATTGATCAAGTGCAGGCACACATACAACAAATCAAAATATAAATACCAAATACTGCAATGATCGGTACACTTAGAAATACACATGTACACATATATGCATATATATGTATACATACATCTATCACTTCAGAGAATACAAACCCGGTCAGTGTATAAGCAGTTCAAACAAAGTCAAGTTATGGTTCGAAAAGAAATGGTCGGCAGTTTACATTAATCTATAGGTTATATCAATATAGGAGCAGTTCCAAAAAGAAATTGTCAAGCAAAACTGTGTTGAAGTGTTTTTTTAAGTCAAATCAAAAATCATAAGTAGTAGTTGGAACAAGTCAAGAAAGTTCGAGTCTCAGAAAATGGAACAGAGGTCAATAAGTCGAAATTTGTCAAGTCAATATTATCACAAATTCAAAATGCCGAAGTCATAGGAGCAAAAAGAAATAAACCGACTCAAGTAGATTCAAATTCGAATATATCAACTAAGAACAAGTCAGAATTATCACCATCGTTTAAGCAGTAATCTAATGGCCGAGCAAAATATTTGAAGAAATCAAATAAAAATATATGAATGTAAATATAGGGAATTTATCCCTATTTAACTCATTATCATCATCGGCATACAATTATTCGAGTTCAAGCAAAACCAGAGAGCAAGCACCAATCCAAAACTCGAATCAAGTTCGAGCATAATCAAAAATTCGAAAAGGGGAAAACACATACTAATTCAAAGCATCGATATTCGAGCTCTACATTTGGAGCAGTCGCAAGTTGATGAGCAAAGAGATCAATTGAAAAAATTCAACTCAGAATCATCACTTCAATCGATAAATTCAAGCGGCGGCTTCAATTAATCAAAACCCTGATTTCAGAAGAATGGGAAAAAGAACAGCCGAACATTTTACAAACAAAACGGGAAGACATTCTCTTCTTATTTAATTGGGCCAGTTCTTTGTTACTTTATATTAGGCTTAATTTATAATAGGGTTTTGTGTTTGTAATTTATAGTTTTATTTTGTAATTTTCTTTCTTTTAAAGTTTGAGTCAAACTCTAGATGTGTAACTAGGTACGAATTACGGTTTTGTAGTTCGAGAATTTGCAACTTAATGGCTGAGTTGTGGTAGGGTTTTGAGCTTAGAGTTAGGTTAGTCGAGTTAGCGGGTGTCGCAAGTTTACGTTTGTTTGTAAGCATCCGACTACTTAGTTTCTAGTAGAAACCTTGGGGCAGCATGTAGGCAGAGTTTTGCCAAACCTGGGTAAATTTATGTGCGATCTCTTCTACATTACTTTTTGTTATTATTATTTATTTCCGCGTTATTTTTTATTATTAGTATCACCCTATTCACCCCCCCCCTCTAGGATGAAAACGATCCTACATATGGTATCAAAGCAAGGTTAATAGCATAGATGTCAAACCTTAGTTGCAAATCCAGCGAGAGTCAATCTAGCATTATTCCCCCTTTTTGATGGAACAGATTTTTTAAATTGAAAATTAAAAACGGAATTTTATTTAAATTTGTTAATTATGTTGGAATATTATTGAAAATGGATGTGATATAGTAGACAAGAAAAATGCTTCAATTATTGCTCTTGCTATGCATATCTATATTCTCATATGAATCGATATAATTTTAACTATATCTCTCATTGTTAAAGTGCACGAGAAATCTGGAATACCTTCGATGTAATATGGTGCAAAAGTCAACAACGGTGAGAAATCGTCCACAATCGACTCAGTTAAAAAAACGTGCTTGACATGATTTGCAAAAGACAGTAGCGATGAAGATTCAATAGCCGATGAGATAGGTGATTTTTCATTCAATGGTTTAAGTTTTCTTGTGTCGAAAATTAATTGAAAATAATGAAGCTCTTGAGATAAAAAATAATAAGTTCATAAGGGAACAATCTAAACCGCGTCAGAAAAATAATGATTTGAAAAATGAGCTTAAAAATACTAAGAAAAATAAAAATTCCAATTGCAAAAGGTGTTTGGACTATGAAAAAGAATTTTCCTCTTTCCATGAAAACTTTCAAAATTTAGAAAACGAAATTTTAATTCGGGAGAAGAACAAAACTGAGTTGATTTGTAAAAATTATATTTTGCAAAAAGAGTTGGATAGTTTAAAGAGGTCGGAAAGTTGTAAATGCGTGATTTTTGAAAAGAAATTAAATGAGGTCAACGAAAATTTTAAAACCCTTAAAAACGAAAACATGATTTTGAGCAAATCTTAAATTATTTGATTGAATCACGAGTTTGAAAAGGAGATTGAAAAAATCAAGGATTTTGAAAAAATTGAATCTAAAAAACTCCAACTCTTTGAAACTGAGATGCTAGAAATTGAGACTAAACTTAGAGAGCTTGAAAATAAAAATATGGGCTTGAAAATTAATAATTTTGAAAAGAAAGATAGTACCATTAGTTGTTGTTCGAAGCTAATAAATGAAAATAAACTTTTAAAATTCAAAGTTAATAAACTTGGGTTGATTACTCGAAAAATTTTCACTAGAGAAAAATCATTTAATATGCTCTTAGAAAATCAACTCTTCGTGAATAAAAGGAAATGATTTGGATTTGCGGAAGTGTCAAAATATAAACAAACGACTAATAACACTATTAAGGGGAAAAGTGATACCCAAATGCGTAAAGTGTGGAAATATTGGACATAGTAAGAATAATTGTCGAAATATTGGACATGGCAAGAATAATTTTCGAAATATTTACAAACACAAAACCATCAAACAAATATGGATTCCAAAAAGTACGAATATAAATGTTTGAAATTAAACAAAACTAGATTCCCAATGGTGCAATTGTAGATGCTAATAGTTTGTTATATAAACAAATTTGGGTACCAAAGATTTCGACAGATAATAATAGTGGTTCTACATTCTTAGTTAGACCACTTGCCTTCTCTAAAATTTAGACACATAAGTGGGCTAATGAACAAATTTGATGAAGATAGATTTCGAGTTGTTCTAAGTGATTGATAAACTAAAATTTAAATATTCCTTAGCCTATAGAGTTAGATAGAGATCATTGAATTTTGGATATCACGGCATCGAAGGAAAGTGAGGTATGATCTCTTAACTCAATTTTGTTCACATATTGTCAATTTTGTTTTCATGGACATTGTTGAAGTATTTCTGCCATATCTTGTGCTTCTTAACTCCGATTTGTAAAATTCAAGACGTTCTGGAAAACATATTTATAATGCTACAACTTTTTAGTTTTTAGTTTTTATTGATTCACTTTAGAGTATTATGAAAAACTAGAATAAATTCAATATATAAGTCAAAAAGCGTATCCGTTTTACACGAACAAGTTGTGGTATTTCAAGTATAATTTTTGATTGATTCGACAAACTGATTTGAAACCAATTTTGGCAAGTGGCATTTTTGAACATCTAAAACTCTCGTGTTATGGGCCAAATCAAACTTCAAACTTTTATCAGCCAAATAAAGGTTTCAAATTGAGTGAGTCTTCGGAACAGATTGTTAACTGCTTTGAAACAACAATCATTATTAACTCTCTTCATGTCTATCAAATAAATTTTCAAAACTGCTTTAACGAATTTTTTGAATGTGTGTTTTTTCTTAATATAGATCACTTTACTTGTGCTTGATATAAATGGACGTGTTGAAAATAAAAAAAAAACAATTCAATTATTGAGGAGTACACGTTTTTCTTATATACCACTACATATCACCATGAATACCTCAAATATAAGTGGTATCTGATATCATCTCATGTTGAAATCATTTTTGCAATTATTTATATTGATTTTCAACTAGAAGTCATTTTCACTAAACTTCCTTGCAGAAAATTGATTTTCACTTATTTTAATTTTTGAAACTTGGGTTTTCATCACGTTAAAAATAATCTAGTTTAGGTAAGAGAATTACTCTAGAAAAGATAACCATTACCTAATTGAATCTTTTGGAACTTATCAAAATTATTATAGTGCTTGAAAAGTGATGGATAGTGATTAAATTATATTTCATAACAAGAGGAAGTATAATTTTACAATTTCATGAAAATTAAACAAATTTTATAATATTTTTAGATTAGTACTTATTCCATGACCATTTCTACCACTTTCACCTTTCTGTCAATCCATACATCATAATATAGTGCGCAGAATTTGGTATTTCAAAATAAGGAAATTATTTTTTGTAAAATAATTATATCCTAAAGTATTCACTCTCATTTAAAAGTCCTCGTGGTTATGCATAAGTGAATTACTTGAATTTCTATATATGGGATTCCATTCTCATTTAAAAGTCATCGCGGTTATGCATGGATATGACACATATAAGAAAGGGATAACTATCAAGTATATTCTAATCTCACTAAAGTCCTCACGGTTATGTATGGTTAGAAAATACTTGACATATTTTTTTTAAAAGGGTAACTATTAACCTCATTTAAAAGTCCTAACGGTTATACATGGTTAGTAAGTGCTTTACGTTTTGTTACATAATATTTGAAAAGGGGAAACACATAAATTATTTCTTTATTGAAAATATCAAACTCTTGTCACTATATAAAATTTTTCATAATCCTAACGTTTCTCTAAAGTGAAGTTTGTTTCTAATTAATGAAATATTATGATTTTTGTTTGGTTAATTGGAATTTGAAATTAATATTTCCCTCTTGATTTGATTTTATATTTTTAATCAAAATCATAGCTATTTCAGTTACTATTATTATATTTGATGATAACAAAAGGGGGAGAGAGGTTATGATTTTTATTTTTGAGTGATATCCTTACTAATATTCAAGAGTGTTTTTATTCAAAGTTATTTTTAACTAATTTTTCAGTTTAACTACACGCATTTGTGTAGGGGGAGTTTTTTTGTAGAGGGGGTATACAGGTAGGGGAAGCTAATGAAATTCATCAAGACCAAATACCTTTAATAGAGTCAAAATCTTAATATATGTTTGTTGTCATCAAAAGGGAGGGATTGTAGAATATACTAGTATGTGATTTTTGTTTGATGATAATAAACATATATATATTCATTTAAATATATTTGTTATTGTACTATTTTATTTTTCCACATAATTAAATAAATATTTGTTGAATAAAATAAATAACTCAGAATTCATATTTGAACAAATATTTTATTCAAACAAATATTTTATTACAAATTCAATAGTACAAATTTGAGCTCTCACAACATTTACACAATTTCAATTACGACACTATTTTCACTTTACAATTTTACCTTACTATATATTCACTCAACACTCGTATTTGATCTTCAACTTTGTTCCAGCTTATATCCAACATCTAAACTATTTGCAAAATAAACACTGATGGCGTAAAATTGAAAAAGAAAATATTTTTGCAGTGTTCAATAAAGCGTGTTTTTAAAATTTTATTTGTCTCAGTTATTTGGGTTGTTCTTCGTCTTTTTTGTTAATTCATCTAACATGAACAACTTGTGACATGCACAATGTATCACTAAATATGTCACAAGGCTGTGCAAACCAATATACGCTTGCTCGTTAAAATTGCAGAGACATGTGAGCACAAGGTCAAACCCAAACTGGATTCAACATAGGTGCGAATACAAAAACAAAACAAAACAGTAGTTCAAAGGCATGAACAACTTCAAAGTACAGACTTGGATCAGGTGAACATGGCAACTCAACACTCAAGTGCACAAGGACAGCAGCAAGCTCGAACATACATGAAAACATGTATCAAGACAACCAGACTGCAAATGTACATGCATACAAACCAATATGAAACATGGAACCAAAATCAGACCAGCCAAAGCACTCAACCTCAACCATTACATGCAACAGAGAATAACAAATCAGAAGGCAAGCAGAATGAAGGCATGAAGGCAACTCAGACATGAATTTAACTCGAAGCAACTGGCAATTTAACTTCAAGCACGAACACAATAACAAAGACAAGTTCAAGGACAGACTCATAATTGAATCAGACTTCACAAACCAGATACAAATGTATGCATTCAGTTCAACATGATCACATGATAAAGTAATGTAACCAGACCAGACCACACGACAACATGATTACAAGAACTAGACATGACCACTAGACCACTCTAAAATGAAACGGACTCATATGTAACCAGACTGCAATGCAACTCAGTTTAGAGGTAAGCAGGAGTTTAAATACAAGGAAGTACATATGGTCGGGATCAATGAATCAGGCACATATGGTTAAGTGCAACACTACAATAACATGAAACAAAATAGTTCAACTCGAAGCAATACTCAGGAACCAGATATAAACATAAAATGGATAAAATAGATGAAGCTCGAAGCAAATGTAAGACTACACAAAGGAACCACACCATACAGACTCAAGTGGAACAAACAACACACACACGAATACATGAAGATGGAAACAGTGACGTTGATCAAGTGCAGGCACACATGCAACAAATCAAAATAGAAATACCAAACACTACAATGATCGGTACACTCAGAAATACACATGTATACATATGTGCATATATATGTATACACATCTATCACTTCAGAGAATACAAGATACGGTCAGTGCATAAGCAGTTCAAACAAAGTCAAGTATGGTTCGAAAAGAAATGGTCAGCAGTTTACATTAAGCTAGGTTATATAAATAAGAACAGGAGTAGTTTCAAAAAGAAATTGTCAAGAAAAACTGTGTTAAAGTGTATTCTAAATCAAATCGAAAATCATAAGTAGTAGTTGGAACAATTCAAGAAAGCTCGAGTCTTAGGAAATGGAAGAGAGGTCAACAAGTCAAAATTTGTCAAGTCAACATTATCATAAATTCAAAATGCCAAAGTCATAGGAGAAAAAAGAATGAAACCGACTCAAGTAATTTGAGTAGATTCAAATTCGATTATATCAACTAAGAACAAGTCAGAATTATCACCATCATTTAAGCAATAATCTGATGGCCGAGTAAAACTTTTGAAGAATCAAATAAAAAAATATGAATGTAAATATAGGGAATTTATCCCTATTTAACCCATTATCATCATCGGCATACAATTACTCGAGTTCAAGCAAAATCAAAGAGCATGTACTAATCCAGAACTCGAATCAAGTTCAAGCATAATTAAAAATTCGAAAAGGGGAAAACACGTACCAATTCAAAGCATCGATATTCGAGCTCGACATTTGGAGCAGCTACAAGTTGATTAGCAAAGAGATCAATTGTCAAAGTAATTCAACTCAGAATCATTACTTCAATCGATAAATTCAAGTGGTGGCTTCAATTAATCAAAACCCTAATTTCAGAAGAAAAGGAAAAAGAACGGCCGAACATTTTACAAACAAAAGGGGAAGACAATATCTTCCTATTTAATTGGGGTGGTCCTTTGTTGCTTTGTATTGGGCTTAATTTATAATGGGGTTTTGTGTTTATAATTTTTAGTTTTATTTTGTAATTTTCTTTCTTTTAAAATTTGAGCCAAACTCTAGTTGTGTAACTAGGTTCGAACTACAGTTTTGTAGTTCGAGAATTCGTTACTCAGTGGCTGAATTGTGGTAGAGTTTTGATCTTAGAGTTAGGTTAGTCAAGTTAGCGGGTGTCACAAGTTTACATGTGTTTGTAAGCGTCCAACTACTTAATTTCTAATAGAAACCTTAGGGGCAACACGCAGGTAGGGTTTTGCCGAAGCTGGGTAAATTTGTGTGCGATCTCTTCTACATTACTTTCTGTTATTATTATTTTTTCTGCATTTTTTTTTATCACCCTATTCACCCCCTCTAGGCTGAAAATGATCATGTACAATGAAGCTGTTGTCACGTGGTCTTGGAAGAACATGGGAAGTAATATGTTTAATAAATAAATAAATGAACATACTCGGTGAAACAGTTGTAGTACAGTCGGTTTCTATCAGATGAGATAGTACGAAAGCAAAAAAATTTGTATGCTTAGAATGGCTACAATGTCTTTTTGCAATAAAATTCAATTCGCACATTAACAGAGTTACATAAATATTGTTTCATAACACATATAGTAGTTCAAATCTAGTTTGGAAAAAGCCAAGAAAAAAAGTAATTGATGAAGATCCTTAAAAATTGGTACAATACATTTTTTCCCTAGTGCTTAATGCGGTGGTAAACATCTGTACCGAACGCTGCAGCATTTTTTTGTTAGTGCTGAATCTGTTCCAGCAACTGTCCTTATCCTAACCGCTTTAAAAGATGCTCCTTGAGCTAGTCCTACACATAGTCGTATTGTTGTCAATATTGCAGTCAAGACTTAATAACTGTTCCATTACTGTATGAAGTAAGAAGAAGAGTACAGTAGTTGTTGTGTGGTCAAAAAAGCATCCCATCCAACTATCATATGCGTAGCAAGTTAGTAATCGAATGTAGTAAAGTAAACTGTACTGTTATTCGTGGCCTAAGTTGTTGTACAACAGCTAGTTATAGTAGTTGTATGTTGGTTGTAAACCTTAGTATGAAAAAATGAGTAATGAAAGCATAGAATATCTTTCGATTTTGTGTTCAAATTTGTTGTACAGCAGTCCGTTATAGCAATTGCATGTTGGCTGAAAGGTATGTCCATTGTATATCCTTTGAATTGTGTGCATAACAGCACGGTGGAATATGAAATCATAGAATAATTTTGTACTAAACGAAAGTTAGCAATGAGAGTCTGTTTTTATTAAAGATTACAAATAGAGTATGATCAAATGCGATCCATCGAAAAGTCATATAGAAGAATCAGTAAACCTTTGTAAACTTTACCAGTTATAGCTTTTTGTATTTTACAGTACAATAATGTAAATTGAGGAAGAATGTATTTTGTAAATTAATATATAGCAATATTATTTATAATATCAACTCGTTAAATTATAATTTGGAAGGTAGATTAAGAGGTGCACCCAAAAGTAATATTGATTGTAAATGTAAAATCATCTATGACGACTGTATATCAGGAATTGTTTGTGAATTATTAATACATACTCATAGAGATACATATATGTGTGTGTGTGTGTGTGTGTGTGTGTGTGTGTGTATAGTCACGTATAAATAACCATTTTTAAAAACAACCGTTAAAAAATTCATCAGGAGTATAAACTGTAAGGCTTCGTGTTTCATGTTATTTTCTATGTAGCGTATATCTATAGGATATGTATTTTTTTGAATTATCATCCTACGCATATGCAATGTGTGTGTGTGTGTTTATATATATGTGTGTGTGTGTTTATATATATATATATCTGTGTGTGTGTACTGAAATTTCCATGTACCTAATGTTGAGCTAGTCAACAGTGTATTGATTTTTTAGGATACGAAGTAAAATCAACTGAAAGGTTGTGACAGCGTAGTGAATATTCTGTATATATTGTCTGCTAAAATAATCATATCTCAATTAAAGAGGACAAAAAAATATAGCCATTAATTGTGATAGGATAGTAATATTATGTTTGTTAATCATATTGGTAATTCCAAATGTACCTATGATTGAAACTGGATGCATGTGTAATTTGGCTGGTGGTGTAAGGTTTGTTGTTGAAGGTATAAGCGTGCAAGACATTTAGCAAGTCTTCGCTAGCAATGTATACACCAGTAATTGAGTTGTTTTTCCGTACGGTTACCTATTTAGAGACATAGAAACGGTATGTAGTTAAAATACGGTGGCAGGCAGTTTCTTTCTAACTTGAATTACATTGTAGGCGCAGTTGGGTGTTAGAGTGGTGTGAAATGGAATATATTTCTCAAGCTTATTCATTTTATGTTCCAAATCTCTTTGGAAGCACATGTATTTTCGAACCTAATCAGATAATGCTGTAAGGGCAGTGTGTGCTGTAGGGAATGCATTGTTAGCGAACACACAGGTAGGGTGTTATTTGCATCGTACCTTTTGAGAGCAAGTTGTTTGCTTTAATTTATGAAGAAATCTTTTTTCAATCCTGCGTCGGTCAAGTGCAGCAGTTAGTTCCCACGATGTCTAGACTTTAACAGATGTCAGACTAAGTAAAAGAATGAAACGACATAATTTTTATTTCTATGTTGACGATATATGTAAGTTGGTGTGTAGAACCATCAGTGGGGAAATGTCCACATGAATTCATTTAGACCGCAGAATGGATTATAGTACTGTTATGTGTTCGTCAACCTATATGTGCCATTATTGCATTAAGCTTATGAGAGCTAATAAAATATTAATGGTTAGAGGAATTTCAATTATAAAGTAGGGGTTTGGAGATACCTATCCATGAATGTCAACCTGACCTGAAGGGGAATTAAATTTGCATAAAAAGGGAATTGAAGATATTTATAAGCGAGGAAAGAAAAAGTGTTATGGTTTGGTTAGCATAACAATGCAAGGTGTACCTTAATTCTTGGCTTGAAGTGCTTGTTGTCATCGTTATGACGATTAGTAGAAGTTGGTTGATGGAGTAAACCGTTGGTTACAAAAACATCGTAACCCCAATTCTTTGCATTTATGGCGTAATTGTTGCCTACATCAACATGGATTGTAGAAATGTTGACATATTGATGAATGAATAAGGGGAAAGGAAATTTAAGACAAAATGTGCGAGGAGTCGATTAATCGTTGGGTGAAATTGCTATGTGAATTGCATATACAAGTTGCAATGGGTTTAATGGAGCATGGTAGCACAAATGGCCTGTGTATCAGTGTATGATCGTGGGGATGTAGTGATTGGGTTACCGGGCAGTAATTTACAGGACCTAATTGTTTTATGTTGTAGGGATTATAGTTTTGCACCTAATGGCATAAATACAAAAGTATCTTTGTAAAACCAGTAGTAAAGTGAGACATCAATTTTGTCGTGAGTTTAGGAGAACATGAATTTTTTAATGGGAAAATAATTTTATTGTGGCACAAATTTAATGTTGAAATATTTGTGCAATAAGCGTGGAAAAGTGAATGTTCAACTATAAACGAAAACTGAACTTGTAGTAGATAGCTTTTAGGTAACAAACAGAAATATTGAATGTATAAACGTTTTTTGACTTGGTGATGCCAAAACCATAACTGTGGTGATGTTAAAACAAAAAATGTGGGGATTTACAATGACATCTGGTGATATATTATCTATAATAATGATGGATATGTATAATGTATAGAAAATAATTTGTATGTTATAAATTTTGTACAATTTACAAAAATAGTTCGCAGCAGTTAACCCATTTATGCAACTATGGTGAGAAATGTAGGATAATTAACTTTAAGTTAATTGTGTTACGATTTCTTACAAATGGTAAACATGTTGTACATTGTCTTTGCATCAGTAGTGAGTTTGTATAACCAATATTCAGGTAAGGTGAATAGTAATAGTTATGAAATAGTTAGTCATTTCTTAAGTCAGGAAAGTAAGTTTGTGATAGTCAGTGCTATTTGTCAGTTTTTGGGGATAGATATGGTGGACAGAATGTTGTAATGCTTTATTTGACAATGAAAAGAAGACATGCAACATACGACAGACAACATAATAGTGGCATGCATTACAACAGTTATTAGTCTAGATACTTCAAGACAGAAAAGAAAAGCTACACGATGTTCGTACGATTTTCTTCCTGGATTTCCTTTGATAGGAGTGACCTTGCTATCGGAGGAACTGGGAACCTGTAGTTTGGTGGCTTGTTCGTAAGTGTTTAGTAAGTCAGAAAATTTATGGGCTAGGAAGAGATAAAAAAACATGCATATATAACTGGAAAGCATAGGGGGTTTAACATCTAGCAGGTGGGTGGGCATATATACGAGGGGGACAGCAAATGTACCTTAGTATTGCTTGGTTCGGGTGGCCTAGCACCGTTGTCTGCAGGAACAGGAGTTATTTGTATTGCAGTCAATTTTTTCCTTCCGCCGGTGTTAATGAATGTGTCGAGTCTAGCCTGAAAATTTTCAATTCAACCGATAACTTGGTCGAGAATGCCTGTAACTCTCTTATCACCTGCAGGCTGTAAGTAAAGTATAGGGTTTGTAAATGTAAAATATTGAGTTAAAAACTGGAAGAAAGGAGATAAGAGGTTTTATGTAATGTGGTGTATAATAGCTGTATGAAGAACTTTATGAACCCAAGGAAGTACCTCATTTGTCTGAATTTGGTATAAATATTCGGTCTTCTGCTTGAAAAGAAACCCTGCTACCTTGTCAAAGAGGACTACAGCGTCACTACAACAAAAACACCCTTTCACAACCGCCAAAAACAGTTGTAATATGACTATTACAATGGACAGCTGTCCGTCGTTATATCCAGAGTTGTAATAGAGCTTTAATTTTTTACAACGGTTTTCGGCAATTGTAAAATAAATTTTTACAACTGCCTAAAGCAGTTGCAAAATATTATTTACAACTGCCTCTGGCACTTGTAAATGACTTTTTTACAACTGTGATTGGCAGTTGTGGTAGAAAAATAAAAAATAAAAAAAAATTCTAAACACATTCCGCATGTAAAGCAAGAAATGAACAAGCATAAATAATAGAATAAAAATAATGGTATGTTATAAGCAATTCAAACATTACATTATTATTATTATCTACAAAATAAATATGTCAAACTGAATAAATCAAAGCAAATCAAAACAATAAATTGCAGCATATCATAGACATAAAGCATGGAACATACCAACACATGTAAATACATTCACAGTTCAAACTCCTCCCCAAACCAGTACAGCATATCATAACTCCATCAAGTTCAACCCATTCGCCACTGCAAATATCACTTCAACAGCTATTGCCACTCGACTGCTACTACTGACTGCTGACTGCTGCCACAATTCAACATCCACATATTGCTGCATCACCAATTCACTTGCACATTTACCTCTGTCCCTCATCGGCCATCAACTTCATCATCTTCTTGCCCCCTCCTTCAAAAGGAAACTTCATCATTTCAGTGCATACCAACCCCCTACAAAACTGTGCAACTTCTAATTCATACAACTGTTACTGCGACCACATCACAACATCTGCAATCACCTAACTTCTACTTCATAGAACATTGTTACTTCTACTTCAATCTCCACAAACTCCTTCTGTCTACCACTGCCAGTACTCCCTTCCACTTGCACATAACCAACTGCTGCAAGTTCAAACCCAAACAAAACATCTTGCAACCCTGCCTTGTCACAAACCATGCGACTTCTAGTGCACATCATTGTTGTAGATCAGCATTCACTCCCCTCTGACTTGCCATATCCATAACCTACCTCCAATCTGCAAACATATCGCCATTTACACAACCTTGCAATTGCTACTGGCTTACTTGAACCACTGCGTTCGACCAGAGCACCTGCCACATCACTGACCTATAACACTTCACATAACACAACCGCCAATCCTGCCAATATCATACTCACCAAAACTTTTTGCATTTGCCACTGACTTCACCACCAAAGCACAGAACATGAATCATGAATCAGACAAGTGATTATTTTGACAAGTGAGTACAATGTATTTATTACAAATAGGTCACAGGTTTAATATTTTTTATGAAATAAAGCTGTAATGAGTCAAAACAAAAAAAGTTAGTGGAATGTAGGAATGTAAAATCTTGAGTTGTTCACTACCAGGAAAGTTTAATATAAAATTGTGGAACAAATATGAGAAACATCGCTGGTTAGCGGTGGGAAAATAGGAAAGAAACATCCGCCAATAGTGTCGAATCCAAACTCTCCATTCTGTTCGTTGCTGTCTTCTTGGTCCTGCAAATGAATTCAGCCAAAGATCACTACAACAAAAAAACTCTTTCACCATCTTGCTACATACCAGTACAAATTGACAGCACTTCTTCAACTATCATCATACAAAATTTCAAACTTCACAATCTTCTCCTTCCATTTCATTCTCCATAAGCAACTACACATTACAACCACATCAAACTACCATCAATAAACCACCCAACATCCTCCTCATTCACCCTAACCACACTGCCCACTACTTACATCACTTCTCTGCCAACAATCTCTACTACCACTTCTGATCAGTAGCAACTCAACAGCCATCACCACTCCACCAGCATCACACAACCATCTGGCTGATTAACCATCATCACACTGCTACACCGTCAACTTCTCTGACCACCAAACACCCCATCACTTCACCGAACTTCCCATTGCACCATCGTATACTTCTGCAACCTGACTACTGACCACCACCAAGTTCAACTGTCAAACTATGTCTCCTTTAACAACAGCAGTGCCACACTCCACCTCCTCTATAGCATCATCACTGCCCTACGCAGTTCACGTCAACCCAAGTCTTCACTTCACAGAACAATCCCCTGCACCTACCAATCGAACTAACCACATCGTCTTCATTTCGCCAAATCGACAAGAAATCCCCCCAATCGAACAGCCGCGAACCACCTCCAAGCAATTCTACAACCAACCGCTACCCCCAATCTTCCATCCCCACCACGATTGCCACTTAAATTCCATCCTCGACCATCACCGCGACCCCAAATCAAACACCTACCTTCGCGACCTACCACCGCCTCAAACCACCTCAATTCAAACCGCGACCACAACCTTCTTTTGATTTTGTTGAGTAACAACTTTGTTTGAGGGAGGAAGAATTTGGGATCCATTTTGATTTAGGGAGAAGAGTATGGGAGGAGGCCGACCTGTATAAGACAGTAGAAATATAAGACACGAAATATTTTGGAGCCAATTTTTCACTTTTCCCGCCCAAAATTTCATGCTTTTGTGCTAACATTTCGTGGCTTGTCGCCAATTTTTCATGGGTCTTTATCAAAATTTCACCCAAATTTATAAAAATGAATATTATAAGTTATACCAACAAGCGAAAATTTATATTAAATATAATATGAATATCTTGAAATTAATTTTTATTAAAATAGTAAACATTACTTCTTAATTATTATTAATTATAACTTGTTACTTCTTAGCTATAATTGAATATTAGTTATTACATGTTAGTTGTTAATTTGTAAGGTTATTATTAATCATTAATATTATCAATAATTAATTATTAAATATCAATTATAAAATATAAGTTATACTGATATTTAGTATGAATCTATTACAACTGGTGAAAAAAGAGCGGTTCAAAATAAGTCTCTAAAACTTCCTAAAAAACATTACAAATGTCAATAATTAATTATCAAAAATTAATTACTAAATATTAGATATTGCTTCTTAATTATTTAATTTGACTATTAATTGCTATTATTATTTAACATTGATTTTTAACTTTTATTATTACTATTTAACTTTTATTTAGTTAATTATTATTATTACAAAAAAATTATTACTAATAATTAGTTACTATTATTCGATAGTAATTATTATTTATAAATTATCAATTAAATCGTTAGTATATAATTATTAGTTTTAATTACTACATATTTCAAATTATTTATTATTATATAATTGTGTTTATTATTCATCATTAATTTTATTATTAATTACTAATTATTATTATTGATTATTATATTTTTAATACCAATTATTAAATATTAATCATTAATATTATTTTTTATTTCTTAATTATTAATTATTAGTGTTAATTCTTAATTATCAAAAATTAATTCTAGTTGATTAATTATTATTTATTATATTAATTATTAATTATATTGAGTAGTAATTATTAATAATAATTATTTTATATTTCAAATTAATTATTATTATTTAGTAGTAATCAATATTTATTATTAACTATTGATTATTACATTTTAAATATCAATTATTAAATATTAATAATTAACATTAATTTTTATTTCTTAATCATTAATTATTAAAAATAAATTCCAATTTATTATTTATTTAATAATTATTATTTATTATATTAATTATTAATTATATTGAATATTAATTATTAATATTAATTACTTCATATTTTAAATTAATTATTAATATATAATAGTAAGTATTATTTATTGTTAATTTTTTAATTAATTATTAAGTATTAATATTTAATTATAATTATTAACTAATTATTACAACTGGTAAACAAAAAGTTGTAATAAACACCTATTACGATTGAAAAAAAAAATTGTTAAAAATACGCATCTATTACAACTAGCAAAAAAGGTTGTAATAGGCATCTATTACAACTTACAAGAAAGAAGAGTTGTAAAAAATAAGCATCTATTATAACTAGCAAAAAAATGTTGTAACATGATCTATTACAACTGACAGAAAGGAAGAGTTGTTAAAAATAGATATCTATTACAATTGGCAAAAAAGAAAGGATGTAATAGGCATTTATTACAACTGGCAAAAAAGAAGAGTTGTTGAAAGTAAGTTTATTACAACTTTCTGAAAAAAAGAGTTGTAAAAAACTTCTATTACAACTAACAAATTGTGACAGTTATAAAAATACAGTTGTAATAGGGTCTTTTTGTTGTAGTGTGTCATCTTCAACAATTAATTCCAAACGGAACCTAGGAGGTGCGAACATAGAGAGGATGATGAGTGTTGAAGTGAGATATATAGATTGATGTAAAAGTGCCACTAGTTGCCTATGCATTGGGAACTCGATTTCTCTTTCGAATTTGTTGCAGTAGTTGTTAGAACCATAGTTGCCAATACAGGATTTGCAAACATTGCAGGATAAGTATTCTCATCCGTTGTCCAGATTAATGCCTATTATTTTAGCTTCGAAGGCGAAGATTTTTCCCTGAAAAATAGAGGTACAACTTGCGATGTTATAGAAGTATTACATTAACGAATTGGAATCTCTTACTTGATTAATAAGGTGAGTAGAGTATGAAAAGGAAAAATGAGAATATTGCAAAAGGGGGGTAAAATAAGAATTTTAATAAATATTTAAACATTGTATCAAGATCGGTGGTCATAAAATAAAAAATGCAAAGGTGGTATGAGCAGTGTGGCGGAGGAAGAAATTTTCAAACATTGCACGCATCACTTTGTTCGGTTGGGCTAAAAAGGTATTTTTGGTGTGTATGCCTGGTAAGGTTTTAGACGGTCTTGATCTAATGCTTTGCAACAGCAACTTTTGAGTTTGTAACTATTGAATTTCAAATGGTAATCAGTTTATGGGGAGAAGTTAAAATTGACGTATATGGCCTATTTATTTGTGGTATAATTACTCGAAGTGAACCCGGAGTAGTGGTGTTAAAAAGATGGGAAAATGATTTGTATGCGAGGACTATGTAAATGCATCTATACATGTACTAAAAGTAATTGTACATGTAAAAATAAGTGAGCGCAGATAGAGGTGAAATCAAATCAGCAGGCAGATAAATCCAGGTCAGTAAATGGAACCACCATAAGAGGTTACAATAGCAGCTGGCACGAGAAAGGAGATAAAATTCAGTGTATATGGAGCGTTAAAAACGAAAGGATAGTTTGAGTATAAAGATTACTTGAAAGAATGGTTGGACAGTGAAATGAAAGATATAAGGCAGCACAGTAAGTATGTAGGATTTTATGTAGGGATAAAGCGAATTGTAGGATTTGATTTAGTTTACAAATATGAACACATGCACGCAAGCATATATATATATATATATATATATATATATATATATGCACATACGAAGACATACAAATATATGCATGTGGAGTATAAGGCAGAGCTGAAATAAAAATAGTACGATTCAGTGGCTTTAGGAAACCAAAAGTCAGTAACTTGTTGAACGATAGTAATATACTAAAGAAAATAAAGTATATAAATATTAGAAAGAATGAAATAACAGTTTAAAAAGCTGGGAAGTTATAGCAAATATGAGTGGGGAGAAAGATCTTATTACTTTGTTTAGTGGAAGCTGGGAATGCATTATATCGTGGAGAAAAGTCTGGTTGCGGAAGAGCAATGGTCTAAATGTAGGGAGAAAATTAGGCAATGGTGGGGAAAATACAGAGGGACGAATATATGATAAAGCAAAAGGAAGGTAAACTGTAATTATTCCCTAATAATTAGTAGTGAGTTGAGCAGGAAAGTAATATGTCACCTACAAGGACTGTATAAGTATTTAATTTTAGTGCTGAGAATGAACTTCTGGTAGACAGTATTACTTTCCTTTTTGTAATTGGTTAGGTTGAAAATATGTAAATGGTAACCCTCGTTGAACAGGCATTAAGGGGAGAAACATAAGGGAAATGTGAATAGAAAACAATGATGTGGAAATTACATGGACAGGCAGGTACAGTTGTCAGCGTTGTTCTTCGTCTTACTGTGATAAGCTTTTTGTGCAGCGGAAATAACAGTGACAGCGTGTAGAAATGAACGAATTTTAAATGCACAGAGAAGTATAATTAGGAATAGTATAGTCCTTGCCTGATATGTAGACGAGAGGTATGAGCTTATGATGTTGGAGATGCATTTGTCACCGATCAGGTCAATATGGATTTTGCATGGGCTGTCTTCAGTGCAAACTGCAGGCATTTTTGCTTGTGGAAGCTAGGAAGAAAAAAAGTAAGCAGTGGAAAAAAGGTTTTAGCGCTCAATAATGTTTCAGACAGATAAAATAATTATTTGAAGTCATAAACACTCGCCTAAGTGGTAAGAGAAGGAAAACTGAAGAGAAGCCAACATTTTCCTTCCCTTGCGTATGAAAAAAGAAATTTGCACGGTTGCCCATGTAGTATAAAAAGTCCGACAAAAATATTTTTTGAGGCAACCATTGTGTGTTTATTACATAGTTTTCAAAAGTATTACCGTCAAATACATACGACGTAAAAAAGGTGGTTCTATCTGCGGAAATGCTCATATGATCGATAGATATGGAAAACATAGCAAGATAAATGGGAAAAAAAGAACAGAAATATGAGAATTTATTTTTTCAATCACCTATTCACTTGCGGAAATGAAAATGAATCGAAGATGTGAAGTTATGACCATTATGTGAATTTATGAGCCTATGAATGTATTAATGTAGTAAACTTACATCAATTAACATCGACTATAATAGTCAAGGAAGGGAACCTATTATCATTTTTCCAGTTAAATGCAAGCGTAATTTTTTTTGGCAATATCAAGTAATAGTTATAGAAGAAAAAAACTTATGTCCTTCATCTTTATTGTATGCGTTATAAACAATACCTACACCCAGGTCACGTAGAATCGATTTCACCCTATAAGGATGGGAGATCGAAAAGGGTGATACTAATGATAATAAAACTTTAATGTGGAAATATGTAAAATAATTGCAGCACAGATGATAGCAGAATAATAAAAGAAGAAATAGAAAAACGCATATTTACCTAGCTTTGGCAAAACTCTCATACGTGCTGCCTACAAGGTTTCTACTAGAAATTAATTAGTTAGACACTTACACACGTAAACTTGCGACACCCGCTATCGACTAACCTAACTCTACGTTCAAAACTCCGTCACAACTCAGCCACTGAATTGCGAATTCTCAAACTACACCACCGTAGCTTGTCTCTTAGTCACACGATTAGAATTTACATAATTTTAAAATTAAAATACAAAATAAAAACCAACTCAAAAACAAAAACCCTAAATTTTAAAACTAAAGCCCAATGGAAATTATAAAGTTGGCCCAAAGAAACAAAACCCTGTGATAAAAATAAAGTATGTTCCCTTTTTCTTTTTATTTCTGTTTTTGTCCGTCTTTTCCTCTTTCGTTCAATTCTTTCGTTCCTTCCCCTTCGAGAAATTAGGGCTTTTGGAGTTTGAGCCCGTCGATTCAAATTGTTGATTGAATGATGATCTTTCTTCAGTTTTCTTCGTCAATCAACTCGTCCTTTGATTTGCATACGGCTGCTCCTGGATCGAGTTCAAATAAAATGATATGGTGTGGGATTTCCTTTGTTTACTTTTGTTGATATGCTTGAACTCGATGCTTTGTATGCCGATAATGTTAGTGGTATTTATAGAGTTTAATTCCCTAAATTATCATTCGAATATATCTGTAACGACCCAGAATTTCTGTCATTTGAAATTCAGATATTTAATTGATTTTAAATATCAATAAGTAAAATTTGTGAGTCGAATGAAAAATATTTCGAATATTTAGATTTAATTGGATAATTTAATCGACAATTTAACATTTGAAATTACAGAAAAATTTGAAAATTGGGTTTAATATGATTAAAAATGATTTATAAAGTTATATTAAATCATATTGGAGTTAGAACAATGTTTGTGAACTTTTAAAATTGAATTAAAAGTTAATTTGCAGAAATTGAATATTTCAATATTTAATCGACTAATGAAAATAGTTATTTTACAAACAGTCTCGGATTTTGATGAAACTAGTTTCATCGAATCAGTAGTGTTATATTATTATATGGTTTCAAATTTCGTGTCAATCGGATTTACGGTTTATCCGGTGCAAGCCAAAACGCATAGAAATTTAGTTTAATCGATTTAATTTAAATTTGACGTTTATTTCCGTAACTCGCACAGAAGATCGAATTGGCTCTCGATACCTATTCCATTGTGTTCGGAACATGGGGTAAACCCTAGAAACGCCGGTCACCGCGCGAGATTTGGAGTTCGTTTGCAAATGTTCATTAAAATTGAATTTAATATTAAAATAATATGTTATATGTATATATACACGTATTTGGGACGAGAAACCCTAATTCTCTCCAAGCCGCCGGCAAGAAAATTAATGGCCGAAAACCTCTCGATCTTCTCCTCCTCTTTTCTTCGAATCCATTAAGTTTTTGCAAAAATTTCTAACTAGTAAATTATGGAGCTCTTCGAGCTCGTCAGATCCAACGGTAGATCTTGAGCGTCATCGTCGTTTGGAGGCAAAAAGCAGTCGCGTTCGTGTCAACTTTGAAGCGAAATCGCACTTCATAGGAGTGGCGGAGCTCCAAGTTATTCAGGCCGATGGTGGTACGCGCAGTGGGCTTTGACGAGAGAGTGTTCGATCGTCTTCAAACAACATGATGGAGCTCGAAAATTTGATTCATAATGGCGGCCGTGGGTTCTTTGGACCTGGAAATGAACATGGGGGGAAGAAAGGGATTTGCGGACACGATCTGATGTCACGTGATCCAATGGCTGAGATTTGCAGTAGGGTTTAAAATTTGTAAATTAATTATATAATAATTCGGTAAACTTTGAAATAACATAACTTTTTGATACGAGGTCGAAAACGTACAAAACAAGTTGCGTTGGGTTCGTTTCGTCGAACACTACGCAGTGGAGCTAGTTTGGAGTCGTTTGGAGCTGGTGATAATTTCGGGTAAAATTAAACGCACGTTTAATTTTATTCGAAACAAACGCTGCAACTGTTATCGAAAAATCAAGGTGAGAACCTCTCACTCAATCGAATTGTTTCGATTTAAATTTTAAATAGTTAGATTTAAAATTGCTTGATTGTGTTGATTATATGCTTGGATGATAAATTGTTATCTGTTGTATTGAAATAGACCCTATACGCCGTATATTAAGCGGGTGTTATTTATTAAAAACATATACCGCGATAATTCCATCTTGATATGGAATTGGTATTATATATATACTTGGAGTTGATTTCCCACATTATATAGTGGATGAGACCCTATTGCACTGCATAATAGCGGATAATATTTTATAAATCTCATATACCACGATATTCCATCTTGAAGTGGAATTGATATTGTGCTAACATCTTTAGATGTAGGAAAACAGGTTGGAGGGATCCAACTGGATTCCTCAAACATTTAAATTTGTTTCAATGTTGTGTGTTTATAATCTGCGTGATTATCTTTGTGATTGAAATCGTTAAAGGCTAAATTTTAGCCGAATATATTTTTGGTATCGTTAGATGCCGAAAATAAATAAAAATTTGATTTGTGAAAATTTAATTTGAGAATTCATAATAAAATTTAATTTTGGAATTGATTCATTTTAAATAAATAAACGTTGAAATTTTTATGTTATAAAAATTATGATTTTTTGTGAAATATAACTGAAATGTGATTTCTGAAATAAGTGGTTGATTAATTTATAAAATGGTTTAAATTGGGATTTTTGAATTATTATAAATGATTTATATAAAAGATTTATAAAATTGATATTTATAAATTAAAATATTAGAATTATAAAACGAGTTTTTATAAGTGTTAAAATGAAGTATAAATGGATTTCATAAGTGGATGAAATCTATAGATTTATAAATTGTGAAGTTATAAAATGAATAGATTTTTGTAAAATAAAAGATTTATAAGTAATTAACTTATAAATTGGATTTTGGCGTGTAAATGGGATATAGATAGAATTTGTTAATAAAGTGATTTTATAAGTGAAGTTGTTATAAAGTATAAATGGAATTTATAAACATTGTTTTTTTTATAAATCCAAAATCGACTTATCTTGACAAGTTCATTTTTATAGCTTATTAAAGGAGATATATCCACGATTTTGGGACAGCGGATAATCCTTTAAATAAAATATGTAGAAACTGAATTTGGTTAACGAAGTATATTCACGATTTTGGACAGTGAATAATATATTAAAGAAATATTTGGGAAAGTGATATTTTAAATAGAATTAAAATGATTTAAAGATGTTTTAAAACGTATTAAGTATCGAAACCGTAGATTTTAACATTCATTGTTGAAATAGACGTTTCGAGAAATAAAAGGAAATATTGGAATATAACACTGTTGATATGGTAATTGATTTCCGAAAGGAAAAGTTTTGTATAGTATTGGGGTTTATATATCTATCTTAATTTCGAGTCCCTATACTAGTGATTTTGGGTTGTTGTAACGATGTTTTACGCAACATTCATTTTGACTCAAATAAATGTGTTTAAGGGAAGTTTTCCTTAGAGAATGAAATATATATTTAATTGTGATTTAAGTATATTGAATATTTTCCAAATATTGAAAATAAATAGATTAGTGAATTACTTATTATTAAATAAGTATGGAAATGTTTTCCAATATGAAGTGAATGTTTTGAGATTATATCTTTTAAAGATAAATAGAAAGTGAATAATTGAAATTGGTTTGAAAATCGTATATCAGTGGCTATCTGAAAATTTAAATTCACCATGGAATATATAAAGGAAAGGGAGATTTGTTTAAAAATAAACATTGATTTATTTTTGAAGTGTGGAAATAAATTTACGAATTTGGGACGTAAATTTAAAGTAAATCGGTAAGGATTTATTTGATTGGTTTAAATGAACCATTTTGAAATGAAAGTTGTAAAGGTGAAAATTGATTTGAAATTTGTTTTCAAATGGTTGAAGTGGGAAATTATATCTTGTAAAGGTATTTTTGAAAATAAATAACTTGGGAAATTATTTGAAATCGGGTGATATTGTAAATATTGATTAAAAGTTAAATAACCGACTATCAATATTGATCCTTTAATGGCTATTTGTTGTGAATTGGTTGAAATCGAATGCTACACTTATTTTTTTTAAATTATTGCGCTCGTTATTCGAATTACCCATTCCGAATAGTGATACGACGTAATGAATAGCACTGAAGACCGGTGTTGAAGACTGGGTATTTGTGAAAACGATAGGATGACCTATCGATTGTCTCTGCACCGTTAGCTACGGTATGGAGATTTCCTTTGTGATGGGAAATTCGATCGGGATTATGAATACTCGGATTGCAAGGGCTACTTTTGAAGTGCCTTCGGTTCTGTTCGAACCCGAAACAGACTTGTATGGTTACATGTCTGACATTACATTTTGAGATATAAAGCAGATTTCTTTCAAATACATTTCTGTTGGGGGTGGAGAATTTATTCTCTTAGCTTAACACCCTTCTCTGAGAAGTACGAGCTCAGAGGTTATGTAGTTGAGGTTATCAGCGATATATTTCCAATTTGGTAATGTGGCATGCTGAGTGTTGCTGTGTGATGATTATTTGTTGATCAAAGCGTGACTTTATGAAAAAACATAGCTTTGTGGACGAGACTTCGTCAGACCTCACACCCCGGAGATGGTCAAAACAGGAATATGCGGCAAGGTTATGAGGGTCGCTCCCTTTAGGGTATGTCATTTCCTTTTGGAAAAGGGTGGTGTCAGGTATGGAGCCCTGATGCTTAACCTATGTGGTTGCTCCAATCTCATTTTCTGTGTGGTTGTTGCTTGGTGATAGAGGGCCCTTGGATAAAGGTCCCAAAGGACCGAGGAGTGGCATACTCGAGTAGTAGTTATCTGGTTACAGAGGTAACCCGGCCTTGTGTTGGCAGAGATCCGGTTAGGTTCTCGGGACGTCCCGCCAGAGGTGATCCCATGTGGCAGTAGGAAGTTCTTTAACCTGACCATTTGTTGGAAAATCCAAGGAAACAGTACGAGCCTTGTACGGTTTTAGTTGTATTACCTGCGATTCACTTATGGTGCCGCCCCACTTTTTTGGATGGTAGCTATAGTAGGCATAGTTCGGAATGTCTATGCTGGCTAAGATTTATATTCTATTTTCGAAATGCTTTCTACACTATGCACTAACAATAATATCAAAATTGATTTGTTTTGCGTAGTAAGCATCTTTGACTATCATAAGGAGAAATCTCCTCCAATTCTGCGTTTGCATTGTGTGTGTGCGGGGAGGCCTTATGGTAGTTTCATTTTCCAAAAGCACTGCGGATATTTTTCACTTCCCCTTATTGTTGTTTTAAAGATAAATAATTGTTTTGAGTTCTCACACTAGTCTTGCTTATCTAGTGAAACGTGATGGGGGATTCTCACTTTTTGTTTGGTGGCGAGTAGGAGACTCTTACCCTCACACGTCCTCTTTACGAGGTTGGTTAGGCGTAAGCTGTGACAGTCGAAAAGCTGGCCGTAAAAGCAAGTTTGGGATACCAATGTATGCCGCGGCGGTGCTGGTATGGTTGAAAAGCCTACCAGTCGAGAGAGTCCGTAATATGTTACATTTGGTATCAGAGCATATGGTTAAGTGACAACCTTGGCTCTGTTGGGTGTTACTCATTATAGATAGAGTCAGTAGTACTCTAGAATGAGTTTGAGTGTAATAATAGATATGAGCGCGTACTTGTTAGTGAAAATAAAATTGTTTTATGTTGTGATGATTGGTTTGTTGAGTGGTATATGGATTCTGGTCGGTATAGTCTATACAACTCTATCGATAGGGATCTCTAAACACTTGTTCAAAACAATTCGACACGATATTTTTTTAAATTGGGTAAATGAAATAATTTTACCTCGATTATATTTTATATATAAAGGAACAATTTTTCAAAATTATTAAAGTGTATGTAAAATTGAATTGTTTGATTGTTGAAAATGTAAGAAAATATATATAAGTGAATCAAAGTTGTTCGAATAATCTGAATAAAAACAACAATTGTGAAAGAATAAATTATATAAAAGCAAAAATTGTGTAAGTATAGAATTTTAATTGAAATGATTTATAATTGTGAAATAGTCTTGTATAAGTAAAGTTAAATAGTGAAATTATATAAGCAAGATTTACAAATGTGATTTATAAATAAAAGAAAATTTTGAAAGAATTTAAAGCATTAGATTCACTACTGTTGCTGGGGAATAATAAGGGTGATGACTGCAGCATCATCAGTATCATTTTCAAGTTTCTGTGCGATGGATTTGCTACCATAGTAAATTGAAATTGAATTTTGTTGTGATAAACAAATTTGAAATTAAAATCCAGGTTGTAATTTATAAATATAAGTAAAATGAGTTTTGAACTTATAATATGAGATAATAAAGATTTAACTTTGGTAAAGTTGAAATAAATTTGAATTAGTAGGATAAAATATATGATGTGAAATTTAACTAAAGGAAGTTAAATAAATTAAATCAGATTTGGAAGTTGAATAATAAGTCGTATAACTTATTAAATGTGAAGATGTGAGTAAAACCAATTATTAAAATGGTTAAACAACTTTGTTAAGCAAAACGAGGTATGAATCTGAATAAGTGATAAAATTGACTTTGGCAAAAGTTAAATAAAATTTACTTTGGAGTTGGAATTTAAATTGGATTTTAACTGGATTAGATATGTTGTTGAAATGGAATTTAAGTTAAGTTAAACAAATGACGTTTAAAAGGAATATAACTTAAGTGATGTTGAATGAAGTTGATTTTGATATCGAAGTAAAATAACGAAGTGAATTAAATGAATATGAACTTGAATGATATAAAGGAGATTCAACTTTATCTGTAAAGTAAATTAGTAATTGAACTAATGAATTGAATATTAATCGATCGAATGTAATGAATTGATATAGGATAATGGATATAAGTGTAAATTCATTTATGGCTAATTGAATGTTAAACCAAATTGAAGGTAAACAAGATGAATATGAATGTTGAATGTAAAGAAAATAAATTCGGTTGTATTGGATATACATTGGTTGTTAGATTATTGTTAATTGATTGAATAGAAATTCATATGCAATTGAATGAATAAAATTGAAAACTAAAGCAATTAAATTCAAATTGGAAGTTAAGTAAATTTAAATTGAATAGAAATTGATTTGAATTGAAAGTGAACAAATGTGAATGTAAATTAGTGAATATAAACTAATTGAAAATGAATAATTGAATGTCGTTGTATATAAATTGGTTGTAAACAATTACAAGTAATGTCGAAATCTTATAAGTTGCTTATAAACCTTGTTTAGTATGCATTTCTTTTAATACGCATATGTTGTAGTTGTTTAAAAAAAAGTAAAATGCTAATAACTTCTTATATATGTCACTTACGTGTTTATATTGAGTAAGTACAGGTACCCGGGCTACCGTTAGCGGGATTTGGTTGCGCAAAATGCTAAACAAATAACTGCTTTGCTTAAAAATGCTAAAAAGGTACGCCTACGCAATAAAAATAGAAAATATGAACTGTTTTTCCATTTTCCGATCGTGTGGGTCGATGTATATATATTTATATCTATTGTGATATTGTAAAAGCTCCTCCGTACAAAAGAGGTTATGGCAAAATTTTCTGAAAATTTAAGGCGTTAGAAATTTTTCGGGAAATTTTGGAATTTTTTTTGTGAAAACTAAGTTTTGATTTGAAGTTAAAGGCTAAACGATATAGTTGATTTTGAAAAGATAACTATATATGGATTTGAAAATATTAGTGAAGTTTTGTAAGAAGTTTAACTATTGAATTTTTGGAAAAGTTAAACGCTTAAGAGATTTGTAAATCAAATTTGAACGGTTTGTTTTGAAAAGTTAATGGATTTCAAAACCTTTTTTTACTTGGTAATTTCGAGGACGAAATTCTTTTAAGGGGGGAAGACTGTAACGACCCAGAATTTCAGTCATTTGAAATTTAGATATTTAATTGATTTTAAATATCAATAAGTAAAATTTGTAAGTCGAATGAATTATATTTCAAATATTTAGATTTAATTGGATAATTTAATCGACAATTTAGATTTAATTGGATAATTTAATCGACAATTTAATATTTGAAATTACAGAAAAAATTGAAAATTGGGTTTAATGTGATTAAAAATGATTTATAAAGTTATATTAAATCATATTTGTGACGACCCAGAATTTTGAGCAATATCAATTTAATAATCTTTGATAATAATTAAATTGATTTGATCATTTTACATTATAAATTGACAAGTTAAAATTATTTTAAAGTCTAATAATAATAATTTGATGATGCCCATCAACATTTTCTTAACAATATAAAATTTGAAAAGTTTAATTATTTTGAAAATTTATAGTATTTTAATTTGGAAATATTTATTTTGACAATTTAAAATTGATTAGATTTATTTTCCAGAAGCTAATCAAAAATATTTTCTATTTATAACATATATGTATTGATATATCTTGTAAATAGGAAGTTTTTAAGTAATAAAAGCTATCTACTCAAATTATAATATATATGAATATATATATATATATATTGTGATTTGAAATTTGTTTTAAGATTTACTACAGTAATTATCAAACATAGTGTTAAAATGTTTTTGTATTTAAAATATGCATATGTATTTGTACATATTTGAACTAGGAATTATATTGATTTTAATAAATATTTGCAAACTTTAATAAATATATAAATTGTAATTTGAAAATTTAATTTGATTTAATACTTTTGAAAATAATATTTGAAATTTTAAATTTCTATAACAAAGTTAATTTCTTATTTAGTATAGATACATATATATTTTGTACTTAAGTTTTAAATAAGATTTAAACTAAAAGTTCATTTGTTTTAATATTTCTTTCATATTAATTTTAACATAAGATAAAATTGTTTTAAAATTTTATATATAAAGAGTTAAACTAAGTTTCTCAATTTATAAACAAATGATAGAATTAAATTGATTAAAATATAAGTTATTTATAAATGTCTATATGAATTTGCTTTTGAAATATTTATTGAAGTCCAAAGTTTATTTTTATAAGATAAAAACATTTTATAATTATCTACACATTACATAAATATATGTATATAGCATAAACAAATTGTAAAAAAGAAAATAACATTAATAAAACATTTGAAAATAACACTTGTAAATACATAATAACACATAATAACACTTGTAAAACATTTAGTACACATATTAAGACACTTGTTAATCATATACATATGTGTAACATAATTAGGCATTTAAGTAGACAAGTGTCATCCTCTTGAAATTTAATTTAAAATTAAATTTGTAAAATAAGAAGAAAAGTTATTTTCAGCTAAAAAATATTTTTCTTCATCTTCAATCCAATAACAAAATAAATGCTAAACAAAGATCAAAGAGAAAAAAAAGAAATCTGTAGAAAATCTAAAACAAGATGAAGAAATCTGGAATATAGCTAAAGATAATGATCTGGAAAGCAAGTTTAATCAAGCATGCAAATTGTTTTCAACATCAATGCAATCTGGAATCAAACAACTCAGGGAATTCATCAACATGCATTACGGATTTATTTGCATGCAGAATTTAAATCAACTACAGGGGAGTTTACTTTCAAGATGCAGTAAAGTTAAACCTGGAAAACATTTTCTATTTTTTGCAAATAAGGTGAGTAGATAAATATTTTAAAAACAGTTTTAAACATTTGTTGCAATTTGATTTTATGATTGAATAACATGGTGATATCTGAATCTACTTGAAGTATACTGAATGCATGTTTGGATTGTATATATGAATTGCCTGTACAGTTTTTTTTATTAAAAAAAAGTCACCGTGTTTATAAAAAACACTCCAATCTCATGATAAATTCAATAACTTGATTTCGATTTCGAGTTGGACTTTGATTTGTAAAGAGAAGATGATTGTAATCAAATTATCTAACAACTAAAAATAGTTATAGGTTGTTAAATTTAATGATTAGCTCAAATTTTAAAAATTTACAGTAAAATTATAATTTGGGTTAAAAACTTTTGAATGCAAACTTGAGTTTCGATTCTAGAATCATACCGCGAATAAGAAAACATGATTTTTGGAACTTAAATCACGAATTCTAGGTTAGTAATTTGCAAGAATTTGGGGTTTGAGTGTTCTTGGCATTTCGGTCAAATTGTGGCGAACGATGGCGAGTTAGTCGACGTTGTTGGGCATGGAGGTTGAGGGAGTACGGTAGATCATCAGTAAAATACTCGTGTATTTTATAGATGATCGAGATGACCGATCATTGTCGAGATAGGGTTTATCATCCTGTAAGTGTCATCGATGTTCTTTGGGTCTTCTTGGCGTCAGTAGGCGATCAGTGATGATCGCGAGGGTTGCTGTGGGGTTGGGAGGTGGTGATGAAGCTTTTGTGGTGCCGGTGGGTCTTCTCGACGTTTGTGCTGCTGTGCATGTCGGTTTTACTGGTGAGGGTGTTTCGAACTAATGGGTTCGAAGGTCAATTTTCGAATCTCGAGCGTAATTGGTTTTCTGGGTTGAGCGTTGAGATGTAGGGGTCGATCGTGACTTGGTGGAGGCCAGCGTAAGGTTCGCCATCGACCAACGGCGATGTGCACGTTAACGTGCACAGATCCGTGCTTCAGTGATGGGTTGGGGGAGAAGATGGGTTGGAGCTCGAAGTAGGCATCGGGAGTTTGAGGTTCTAGCTCGAAGCAAAGTGGAGATCTAGGAGACTCGGGGTAAACACGGGGAAGTCAGTGGGTTGCTCGGGTTTGTCGCGTGAGTTTCTGCTGATGGCTCGAGTTAGTTGTGTTTAAGGTTTGAAACAAAGAAAATAGGTTTGGAATAAAAGATTTAAAACAAAGGTTGAATAAGTTTTACTTATAAAACTAATTGGTTTCAAAATCAAATTTTAAACAAGCTTTGTATATATTAAAATATGATTGTTTTTAAAATAAAAAGAAATGGATATTTTTGAAATAAAGCTTGTATTTAATTTTATTTAATATTCTTGGGAAGTTTTAAAGATTTAAAGGTATATTTAAAATGTGTTTTAATTATAATTGATTTCTAATATATTTTATTTTAAATAAGGATTAATGATATCAATTTAGTAATCAATTATAATTAAGAATTATATTGGGTAATTAAGAGTTTGGTTAAACAAATATATGAATATAATTAAGGTAATTAAATTGATTAAATCTTGAAAAGTTATTGATTAATATAAATATTTTAGTTAAGATAATGGTCTTCTTAATTAAGAATTTTTATAATATAAAAGTTAATAATCATTTAATTAAATTTAAATGATTAATTAGATAATTAATTAAGCAATAAATTTGTGGTTAATTAAGATAATCACTTATGGGTTAATTTAATATAATTACTTGGTGAAGTAATTAAGTAATTAAGTGGTTAATTACTAGAAGTTATTAAGTAAGAGTTAATTACTTTATTAAAAGTAATTTGGTGGATGTGATTAAGGATTAAACACTTGAGTTATTATTAAGGAATTAATTAATAAAATTTATTAAAGGTTTAAATTATTTAATTAATGGATAATTAATAAAGGATTAAGAGAATTTAAATTAAGTGATTAATTACTTGTTAAAGCAATTGATTAAGGAAGAAATTTAATTAATGAAGTAATCATTAATCAATGGAAATAATTAATTAACTGTTAACTAATAACTAAAGGATAATTAATTTATAATTAAGTTTTAATTACTAAATGTAATAAAAATAATAATTAATCAAATATGATTAAAAGTGATTAATTTAAATATGATTAAAAGTAATTAATCAAGAGTGTTTTAATTAAAAGTAATTAATCAAATATGATTAATTAAAGGTAATTAATTAAATATTATTAATTATAAATGATTAATCAAGTGTGATTAATTTTAAAGGGTAACTAAGAAGATAATTAATTAGATAATTAAGAAGTAATTAATCAAGATGATTAATTAATATTGTAATTAAGGAATAATTACTTAAAGTAATTAAGTAAAAATTAATTAAGGTAAATAATTAGGTGGTGTTCATTAATTAATTTGGAATTAATTAACGAATAGCAAGATGGATTGATGATAATCCAAGTGATTAAGTAAGAATCAATTTAATTAAGAATCAATCAAATTAATTAAGTTGGATCAACCTTGTGTATGGGTGATTATTGATTGGTTGATAAGTATCATTGGATGAGTTAATGATATTGGTTGACATTATATGTCATTGGTTGATATGTGATGATGCGAATGTGATATATATGAGATGTGATATATATGCTGCTTTGTGATATATATGTATGAATGTGATAATAGTGAATTATCTATCTGTGTAATGTGAATCATCCATTTATGTTAAGTGATATTTCTGAATATCTATTGTTAAATCCCTTAAGTACAACTTGGACATTAAAATGACATTTGGATTCGGTAAGACCGGGATCGGGTTTCCATATTTGGATATCCGGAAACCACACCGATCCAAAATAAACGTTAGGTCGTAAATCCAAGTGGAGCAAGTGAAGACTCGAGGTGTAAAAACTATACGTCAGTTTAACTCTGTGGGTGATTTCGTAACACTGTGGGTGATTTCGTAATGAGTTTGATGGAATAGTACTTATAGGTTCGAGATGATGATTAAGAGTGCAAGGGCTATGGGCGTTGACTCTAAGGGTGATCCCAAAATGAGTGCGACAAGATAGTGCCTTCGATTCCGTTCGAACCCGGAACGGACTTGTATGGATTGAATGCTTTCAGCACATCGTGAGGTGGACGATGAGCATTCTAAGATAAATGTGTCCTACAAAGGTAATCACGGCGTCAAGCATCATCAACCGGGAATGGCTAAAACAGGGGAGGTGCAGCAAGGGTTCGTGGGTAGCTCCCACTGGAGGGCGAGATTCATCCCTGTCTAGATGTCCCTTTTTATTTCGGCTTTGTGGGCAGTTGGATCTGCAGCCAACTGCGGGGTGGTCTTGTTCGGGACTGTTCAGTAAGGAATGGTCCCGGCCTTGTGTTGCAGGGGAGTTGGGGTGGCTCCTCGATACGGTGATCTAGGCCACGAACTGTGATGGGCGGTACCCCAGTAGTCCTGCCATTGTTGGAAACCCATTTTCCCTACGAGACCCTACGGTTTTGTTTGTATTACCCACTTTTGTGGCTAGTAGCTGCAATTTAATGAATGTAATAATTTCGGCTATTTCATATTTACTTAAAAACCCTAGAAACTATTATAATATCACTGGATTTCCTATCAAATATTTTGGTTAGCGTAAGGTAAAAACTTTTCCATGTTTATGTGTGGGAAGTCTTACGTGATACCTTTTCTTTCAAAGGATTTTCTAAAGTTAAGCAAACTTAAACCGTTTACTCACACCAGACCCCTGTCTGACTTGAGTGTTTATTTTCTGTTTTGTTAAACTCATGGGTACTCATATTATGTATGAGCAGTCAAGTGATTCAGGTTATCCTTGACGAATTCTAGAGGAGCTTTGGAGTAGGAGGCTTCAGCGTGTAGAAATAGATAGAGTTTCTGCTGTGTGTTATTCTGTATTGATGTTCTGGTAATGTATATTAGACAGAAATGTTATAACTGTCTACAGTGAGATGTTTAAGTGTGTACTCCGATGTATATGATACTAAGTATATGTTCTATATTATATTTCAATCGTTCCGCTGTGAGATTCTGATGTGTTGTTGTTCTTTCTTTTCTTTCTTTTCTTCTTCTATCCCTTTCTTTCTTAATTAGTGATGTGATTTTCTGGTGATAGAAAGTCGGGTCGCTACAGTTGGTATCAGAGCATTAGGTTGAGTGAATACCTAGGCTCTGGAGTGGTGTCTATCTTGAGAGAGCGTGCTTGTAATTTATATATATATATATATATATATGTATATTTATATATCTACCTAATCGATTGGGTTATCTGTTCGGATTTTCCAACATAGGTTGTAAAGGTAGATAAGGTAGGAGTGTGTGGAACACGACTACCACTAATGGAAGAGGCTCATATGTTGTGGTTGGAGGTGTGTCTGTCAAGATTGTAGATCTAATACCATCTCGAATAAGCTTTCTAGATTGGTGAAAGGATTTCTTTGAGTCCAGAGGAAGTATTTCTAAGGATTGGACTATATTCTTGGAGTGTAAGGCTGATTTTCTCTCGAGTGAGCGGGATTTCCAAGAGTGTATCTGTCAGCTGAGTAGAAGCGGGTGATGGTATCTTAGTAGCTTCAGGAAGGAATAACTGTGTGATGGGATGCAGTATCCATAGATAATTCTGAAGATGTTCTTTTGAAGTAAGATTTAGATGGTGTTGAAGGAACTGTGATGCCTACTGTAGTGAAGATTCGGATGTTTAGAAATTTTCTGGATCTCAAATAAGGTTGTCTTATCTATATTAAAGTATAAGACTAAGGTCGATGAGTTATCTCATTTCGGACATCGTCTCAATTGTTTCCTTAAGAAGATAAGTGGTTGGTGTTTGGTTTGGAGCCGAGTTTCTTGAGGAGATGTCTACTCGTCTCAAGGATTTTGGGTGGAATTGGGTGATAGTTTTGTGCTTAAGGATGATCTTTTGGCTAGGAAATAGCATTGAAGTGAAGATGGAAGTAGCAGCATGGATCCATTTCTTCGAGGATTCAGAAATCTTTGGGATTCTACTATCAGTAGGCCAGGCAGATAAGGCTTATCCATTTCTTCGAAAGGCTCAGCAGAACAGGATATTGGTTGGGAGTGATCTATCAGTTTTTCTGGTAGAGAAGCCATTCTTGAAGATTGATCTCGATTAGGGAAGCTGTTCTAGTTAGTGAAGATAGTTCTTTGGAATCTGAATTGAGAAAGATCAAAGGTGACTTGCGATTAGTTTGGAAATCTTTGAGTATTCTTTGGTTTGAGATTGAGGCATCTTATATGGAGGTAAAGGCTACTTAAGTAGTCGGATATTTTCCAAATGTTTTTGGATGAATTCAGAAGTTTACCAGAATCGGAGATTGAGTTTTCTTATCGACTTGGATTCCAGGAGTAGTACTGATGGTTCAACCATGTAATGGGATGACTCTTGGAGTGAGAAGAGTTTGGTGAGGCAGCTCAGGATTTTTTTTTGAGAGAGATTTACCATCTAGCTCTAGTTGATGTAATATCCCGGAATTTTGGACAATTTAAATTTAATAATCTGGGTTTAAATTTAAATTGAATTGATGATTTTTGTTAATAAATCTGATTGGATTTAATAATCTTCTTCATTTAAATATTTAATTTGTGAATTTAGTTTTAATAAACTAATAAATTGTTTTCTATTTAATAATGTATATGTATTTGTATATATTATAAATAGATAAGTTGTCAAATTAGTTTTAATGTTTTGAAAATAGGAATTGAGATTTATTTTTGATTTAAGCTTTTCAAAGATATTTAATAAAATAACTATATGTTTTTAAATATGAGAAAAATGTTTTAATTGGTTTAAAATTTATTTTTGACTTAAAGTTTGGATATTTAAAATACGTTATAAAATGTTTGTGTTTTTATTTTTAAACTATTAATTTATAAAATGAGATTTGCTAATTTAATTTGAAATTTAAAATACAATTTAAAATAGGAACATGCATTCATTAAGTTAATTTTCTTTAACCTTAATTAAATAACAAACCCATTCAAAAGACATATGTAAGCTTAATTTACATATGTAAGTAATTTAAGATATAGGTTGACAAGTGTTAACAACACAAGCCATGTGTCATTTGTTTAATTTTTGTTTTTCTTTAATTTTAATTTAAATCAAACATTGTTATTTAACTTGCATATATTCATTCTTTAGCTTTTTCTCATTTTTGATGCTAAAACAAAGAAACCTGAAAGGGAAAAAAATTTATCTCCTCTAACCTGTAAATGCATTTGCATTCAAACATGTAATCTGCATCCAAAATAAAATATGCATGCATTATAAATTTCAAACCTGTAACTCCTCCAAAACTAAATGCCTGCATTCATCTTTCTTTAAAAAAAAATCTGCAACCATGAAAATAAGAAAACCTGCATTCTTTCTAAAATATGCAAAATGCAAACATGCATATGAATCTGGAAAGGGGGATGTCTGCATGCATAAATTTTTGAATCTGGAAGCATCAGGTTGGAAGCAAATGTTAAAATGCATTCAAGCTTAAAGTTTTAAGGGATTTCAGCAAATTTTCAACAGGATTTCAATTAGCAATTTTTCATGACTGCATTCATCTATTTTTACAAATCCGGAGCCTGCAATTTGAAAGTTTGCTCTACATCTTGCAACTACAGGTGAGTAACACTTAACTTAAAATAAATAAGTAAGATTATATGCTTGTTTAAATCTGATGAATTAAATTTGTGCATATGCTTTTTATTCTTCCTGCCTGTGTATATAAGAAATGAAATGCAAGTCAGATTCCCAAGGTTTAGATTGTTATAGTTTAAGTTCAAAATTGAATAAAATCTGTTTGTTTAGGTTTAGAGTAAAATTCAAATTTATAGAAATCAAATTTGAATTTTCTGTAACCTGGAAATCAGGTTACACAGAAAAATAATTAATATAGAGGAAAATTCAAATGTTATAATCTATTGTTTCAAGTTTACAAATAGAAACTATAAGTGAATTTAAGAATTCTAAATCAAAAATTACAATTTAATATGCTGTAAACCAAGTGCAGAGATGAACATACTATATTTTACATTTTGACATAGTACACTTGATTCTTGCATTTGAATGGATTGATTTTTCTTCTGTTGATTGAATAGCTATTAATGATTATAGGAAAAATTCTAAATTGGATTTCAATTCAAAAATTGATGTTGAATTTTGGAATTTAGTTTTAGAACCCTAGTTTGTATGAGTCTCTGATTTTGTTTGAATATGGACTCCTGGGTTGATCGAGTTCAAAGCTCTTTTGGGTATTGATAGATGTTGTGATGATGGAGCCGTCGCCAGAGTTTGAAGGATGGTTGTGGCCGGAGTTAGGTGATCTCGTCGTTGACAGGTTAGACAGTGGGAAGGGGATGGTGCTTCAGGTTTTGGGTTTAAAACTTGAATTCAAATTCAAGTTGAATTATGGGAATTTGAGGATGGGAGTGAGATGAGAGGTCACTGGTGGATGGGGGATGGTCGTTGATAAGGGTCAGAGGTGGCCGGAGTTGGATTATGGATGCACAGGGGTGTGTGTACATGGTGGTGTTCTGTTTTGTTGCAGGGTTTTAAAACCCGAGATGGTCTCGAGTTATTTGAGAAATGACTCGAAGCAGGGAATCATTTTTCTCGAAGTAGATTAGGTGGTAGCTCGGGTTGTAATGTTTCAAGGTTAAACAGAACCTTATTTCCAGTTTTAAATTTTTTTAAAAAGTAAGTTTTTTTAAAAGGAAAGTTTAAAACCTGAACTAAGTATAAGTTGAAATTGAATTTAAATATGAATTCAAAGTTTGAATTCTGGGATTTTTGTAATGATTTGAGTTTTTAAAAAAGGGGTAAGTATTACAGGTTTTAGTTTTTGAAGAAAACATGTTTCCAGGTTTTTTTTTTAAAAAATAAAACTGAAGTGAAGTGTAGTAATGCAAACTAAAATTGGAAAACTAGTTTGGGAACCTGAAGTTTAAATAATTTAAATCTTGGTATTTGTAATTATTCAGATTTTAAATTTAGTTTTGGGTTTAACGTCTAAAAAAAAACAAACAGAAACTATGTTCTGTTTTCAAAATTTAAAAGTAAATTTTAAATTGTAAGTTGGAATTCAACAGGAATTTTCAAACCTGAAATGTAATTATGAATTCAATAATTTAAAACTGAGTTTTTGAATCATTTTTGTATTCAAAAATGTAATATGTTTTTAAACCAAACAGAAAACTGTTTTTGTTTTTGTTTTAAATTTGAAGTAAAATTTAATTAAACAACTGAAAATTTTAAACAAATTCAAAACTGGAAACTAAATTTTTGTATAAATAAATCTGAGTTGAATTTAAATCTGAGAAGTTTAAATTTAGATTTTTAAAACTTTAAAAGAACATTGATTTGAAATTTAAAACTATAAGTCTTAATGTATGAAATAAAGTTTAAACTAAGTTTAAATTTAGTTTTAAAAAACCTGAGATTTGATTTTAAAGTCGGTTTTTAAAATTTAAATAAATTTTTAAATTTAACTTTGGTTTAACTATTTAGAAAGTTCAAATAAATTTGAATTTGAAAATGAAATTGGAGATGTAAGTAAAGTTTTAAATCTTTTAGTTTGAATCTAAAATAAAAAATTATTTTGTAATTCAGTTTGAAATTTAAAAGAAATTTTAAATTTGAATTTTTATTTTGAAATAAAGTGTTTAAAATACTTTTGTATAAAGAAGAATGTTCCTTAATTTAGAATTCAAGAAATTGATTTCATTTAAATTATTTAATTAATTTAAATGGAATATTAATTATTTAATTAATTAATGATGTTGATGTTTAATTAAGTAATTAATGATTTTTAAGTTAATTAATTAAGATTTGAGGTTAATTAATTAAGGTTAATTAATCTAAAATTAAGAATGGTTAATTAAATTTTAATTAATGATTAAGACTTACTTAATCAAGTGATTAAAAGATAATTTAGATTTTAATTAACACTTAATTAATCAATAATTAAGAGATTTATTAAATGATAATTAAAGATTGATTAATTGATAATTAATAATGATCAATTGAAGTTAATTTCTTTATTTAGTAATTAAGAAATGTTAATGAAGGTCATTAACTTAAGATTATTTTAATAATTAATTAATGTGATTAATTTTTGATAATTAATTAGATTAATTAATTAATAATAATCAATTGTTTAATTACTTAATGAAAGTAATTAATGAATTAATTACTTAGTGTAATTAATTTAATTAATGTGATTAGTTTAGATTAATTAAGTTTAATTAATTTAAACATTTGTGGATTATTGATAATTACTTATGTAATTAATGAATTTGTAATTACTTAAGGAAGTAATTAAATAATAATTACTAAATGTAATTAAGATATTTATTATAGAAGTAATTTGGATTTAAATTACTTTAGAATTAATCAAGGATTAATTGAAGATAATTAATTAAGGGTAATTAATTATGGGATGAGTAATTAAAGTAATTAATTACAGATTATTAATCATGGGTGATTAATATATATGTTGTTTAAATTGAAGATTAATTACTTATGTAATTAATTTATTTTGTGGAATTGATTAATTAAGGTATAATTAATATTAAATGCTAATTACTTATTGTAATTAGAGATGGTTAATCAAAAATGATTAAGTGAAATAGATAATGGGATGATGAGTTATAAAATTGATTTGTAATCAATTGAAGATTAAGATAAGCAGGATTTTGATGATGAAGTAATTAATTTAATTCATTTTAAATTAATTAGAGTTTAGGTAATTAATTTAATTCATTTTAAATTAATTATAAATGGTGTGATCATTAGATCGTTGCTTATGATTGATGAATGGTATTAGTTGCCATGTATGGTTTGTAATCTCAGTTATGAGATGAGTAGTGTATGTGATATGGATGCATTGGTTGCTTTTGGATGATGGTATGAATATCGGATTCTGATATGAATTATCTGTTGATAGTGATAATGTTGAATTATCAATTATGTCGTGAATTATCTATCTATGTATATTTAGATAATGAATTGAATTGTTTTAAAACTTAAAACAACTTGGACCTTAAAAGACACGCTTTGGATTTCGATGAGACCGGGATCGGGTTTCCATATTTGGATATCCGAAAACCACGTCGATTCCAAATAACGTTAGGTTGTTAACCCAAGTGGAGCGAGTGAAGACTCGAGGTGTAAGGGCTATACGTCAGTATAACTCTATGGGTGATTTCGTAATGAGTTTGACGGAATAGTGCTTATAGATTCGAGATGGTGATTCAGAGTGCAAGGGTTATTGTCGTTAACTCTGAGGGTGATTCCAAAACGAGTGTAACGAGATAATGCCTTCGGTTTCGTTCGAACCCGGAACGAACTTGTATGGATTGAATGCTTTCAGAACATCGTTAGGCGGACGATAAGCATTCTAAGTGATATGTCCTATAAAGGTAACCGTAGCCTCAAGCCTCATCAACCGGGAATGGCTAAAACAGGGGAGGTACAGCAAAGCTTCGTGGGTAGCACCCACTTGAGAGCAAGATTTATCCCTGTCTAGAGGTCCCTTTATATTTTCGGCTTAGTGGTGCGGTTGCTGATCACATCTGCGGGGTTGTCTTGTTTGGAACTGTTCAGTAAGGAATGGGTCCGGCTTTGAGTTGCAGGGGATGAAGGGAGTAACCCTCGGTACGGTGATCTAGGCCACGTACTGTGACCGGCGGTACCCCAGTAGCCCAGCCATTGATGAAATCCAAAATCCAATAAGTACCAACGGTTTTTGATTGTATTACCCACTTTTGTGGCTAGTAGCTGGAATTTAATCATGTAACAATTTCGGCTATTTCTTATTTACTTGAAAACCCTAGACACTATTATAATATCATCGGATTTCCTATCAAATGTTTTGGTTAGCGTAAGGTAAAAACTTTTCCATGTTTATGTGTGGGAAGTCTTACGTGATACCCTTTTCTTTTCAAAGGTTTTTCAAAGTTAAGCAACTTTAACCTGTTACTCACACCAGACCCATGTCTGACCCGGAGTTATTTCTGTTTTTTCTATAACTCTTGGGTACTCAAATTTTTACGAGTAGCCAAGGGAATTCAGGTTAGGATTCAGGATAGCTTTGACGTATTGTGGAGGAGCAAATGGAGCAGGAGGCTTCTGCGTATAGTTATATAGTTTCCGCTGTGTTGGTTTCTCTGAGTGTTTGTGTATTGTGATTGAGTTGTAATAACTAGACAGGTGTTTATAACTGTCTAGTATGTGTTGTATATGTCTGTGTAACTCAGATATTTGATGTATACTATGTAATACTTATGTTATTAATATAATTTCTTCGTTCCGCTGTTGAGATTCGTGTGTGGTTTCTTCTATCTCTTCTTTCTTTTCTCTTTTCTACCCCTTTCTTTCTTAAAGATGATGCGATTTTCCGGGAGTGGAAAGTCGGGTCGTCACAGTTGGTATCAGAGCATTAGGTTTAGTGAATACCTAGGCTCTGTAGTGGTGTCTATCTTGAGAGAGCGTATTTGTATTTTTATTATATATATATATATATTTGGTTCTACCTATTTGTTGGATTATCCGTTCAGGATTTTCCAATGTAAGTTATAAAGGTAGATGAGGTAGAAGTGTGTGTAACACGACTACCATTGGTTGGAGTTTGATGGATAAGGCAGGAGGTGTATTTGTCGAGATTGTAGACCTAATACCGTCTCGAGTGAGTTATGTAGTGATGAAGGACTTCATCGATCTCTGAAGGTAACCTGTAAAGGTTTGGAGTTCATCTTTGAAGTGCAGAGTTGGGTTTGGATCTGTCGTTTAGGCAGAAGCCAGTGAGTGATGATATCTTGATATCTCAGGAAGTTGTAACTGCGTGATGAGATGCAGTGACTATGGATATTTCCGAAGATGTTTCTTTGGAGTAAGAGTAAGAAGTGAGTCTGCTAGGTGATGTGGCTGAGTTTAGCAGAGTGTTCTGAGTTGGTAGAGAGTCTTCTGGCTGAGTAGTTTTTCTGAAGTGGAATTCAGAAGCAGCAGAGTGGATCTTTTTCTCTAGTAAGTTGGCTAAGCCAGCATAAGCTATTCTGGTTGGTTGAGGAGAGAGAGAGCAGTTTCTTTGGATTTAGGCTGAGTTGATCACGAAAGTGACTTGCGATAGCATATTCTTTTGAGTTGTTGGAGATTGTCTGGATATCTTCTGGAAGTCAGAGTTTGTCTGCATCTGGAGATCGAGTTTTCGTTCCAGGATGTAACTAGTGGTTCAGTTAGTAGATGGATGGTTCTTTGAGATAGAAGTTGGTGAAGCAACTCATGTTTGGGAGGAACATCTGAGTTTTCTTATGGATATATGGAACCATATTTTTGTGCTAGGTTGTCTAGTCTGTGCTTGTGCTGTTCTTCAGTATTTTCTTCTGTTTTGGATCAGAGTTGCGCAGCGGAAGCAGTTTGGGAATGTTTCTGTTCCGGATAAGGAGAAGTTGTTCTGTCTTCTGGTGTTGAAAAGTTGAGCGTGTATTCTTGGTTTTGGATTGGTCTTGAGGAGATCATTGGATTGTTTTGATTCAGTCTGTTTCTAGTGGAATCAGCGTAGAGTTAAGCTGATCTGGAAGGATGTTGGTAGCCCATGATCGTCCGAAGAGTTTTTATGGATAAGAGACGGAGAATTTGGATTCTGGAATCGGAGATTTGATTTGAGATAAGTTTTTCTCTGATTCAAGGAGATATAAGTTTTGGGAAGCTAGCTCCGTAGTGTTTTGGTTTCTTCTGTTTTGGGTTAGATCAGTGTTTGGTTTTCTAGAGTTGAATTGCCAGTTTGGATAACTGGGATTCAGAATGTTTTGACGTATCTCTGAGGGAGAACGTGTTTGATATTTCTGGCTGTAGAACCAGTAGTTTAGGATTGGTTGTTGAGTCAGACTCGTCTGTAGTCTGATATTCTGTATAGAATTGTTGTTAGGAGCTCTATAAGTTAATAGCATTGGTTGATTGGATTCTATAGAGCGAGTATCCCGATATATATATACCGGGGAAACTCGTGAAAGTTTTATCCAAAATTCTTTTGGATAATTAGATTTGTTCTGATTATGTGAATTGGTTGTTATGGATTGTTGGCATATGATTAACATATGCTGTATTTTAAAATAAAATTTGTAAATAGATTATTAAATTACCTTTTTTTAAATTTCGGGGACGAAATTCTTTTAAGGGGGAAGGATTGTAATATCCCAGAATTTTGGACAATTTAAATTTAATAATCTGGGTTTAAATTTAAATTGAATTGATGATTTTTGTTAATAAATCTGATTGGATTTAATAATCTTCTTCATTTAAATATTTAATTTGTGAATTTATTTTTAATAAACTAATAAATTGTTTTCTATTTAATAATGTATATGTATTTGTATATATTATAAATAGATAAGTTGTCAAATTAGTTTTAATGTTTTGAAAATAGGAATTGAGATTTATTTTTGATTTAAGCTTTTCAAAGATATTTAATAAAATAACTATATGTTTTTAAATATGAGACAAATGTTTTAATTGGTTTAAAATTTATTTTTGACTTAAAGTTTGGATATTTAAAATAAGTTATAAAATATTTGTGTTTTTCTTTTTAAACTATTAATTTATAAAATGAGATTTGTTAATTTAATTTGAAATTTAAAATACAATTTAAAATAGGAACATGCATTCATTAAGTTAATTTTCTTTAACCTTAATTAAATAACAAACCCATTCAAAAGACATATGTAAGCTTAATTTACATATGTAAGTAATTTAAGATATAGGTTGACAAGTGTTAACAACACAAGCCATGTGTCATTTGTTTAATTTTTATTTTTCTTTGATTTTAATTTAAATAAAACTTTGTTATTTGACTTGCATATATTCATTCTTTAGCTTTTTCTCATTTTTGATGCTAAAACAAAGAAACCTGAAAGGAATTTTTTTTTATCTCCTCTAACCTGTAAATGCATTTGCATTCAAACATGCAATCTGCATCCAAAATAAAATCTGCATGCATTATAAATTTCAAACCTGTAACTCCTCCAAAACTAAATGCCTGCATTCATCTTTCTTTAAAAAAAAAATCTGCAACCATGAAAATAAGAAAACCAGCATTCTTTCTAAAATATGCAAAATGCAAACATGCATATGAATCTGGAAAGGGGGATGTCTGCATGCATAAATTTTTGAATCTGGAAGCATCAGGTTGGAAGCAAATGTTAAAATGCATTCAAGCTTAAAGTTTTAAGGGATTCAAGCAAATTTTCAACAGGATTTCAATTAGCAATTTTTCATGACTGCATTCATCTATTTTTACAAATCTGGAGCCTGCAATTTGAAAGTTTGCTCTGCATCTTGCAACTACAGGTGAGTAACACTTAACTTAAAATAAATAAGTAAGATTATATGCTTGTTTAAATCTGATGAATTAAATTTGTGCATATGCTTTTTATTCTTCCTGCCTGTGTATATAAGAAATGAAATGCAAGTCAGATTCCCAAGGTTTAGATTGTTATAGTTTAAGTTCAAAATTGAATAAAATCTGTTTGTTTAGGTTTAGAGCAAAATTCAAATTTATAGAAATCAAATTTGAATTTTCTGTAACCTGGAAATCAGGTTACACAGAAAAATAATTAATATAGAGGAAAATTCAAATGTTATAATCTATTGTTTCAAGTTTACAAATAGAAACTATAAGTGAATTTAAGAATTCTAAATCAAAAATTACAATTTAATATGCTGTAAACCAAGTGCAGAGATGAACATACTATATTTTACATTTTGATATAGTACACTTGATTCTTGCATTTGAATGGATTGATTTTGCTTCTGTTGATTGAATAGCTATTAATGATTGTAGGAAAAATTCTAAATTGGATTTCAATTCAAAAATTGATGTTGAATTTTGGAATTTAGTTTTAGAACCCTAGTTTGTATGAGTCTCTGATTTTGTTTGAATATGGACTCCTGGGTTGATCGAGTTCAAAGCTCTTTTGGGTATTGATAGATGTTGTGATGATGGAGCCGTCGTCGGAGTTTGAAGGATGGTTGTGGCCGGAGTTAGGTGATCTCGTCGTTGACAGGTTAGACAGTGGGAAGGGGATGGTGCTTCAGGTTTTGGGTTTAAAACTTGAATTCAAATTCAAGTTGAATTATGGGAATTTGAGGATGGGAGTGAGATGAGAGGTCACTGGTGGATGGGGGATGGTCGTTGATAAGGGTCAGAGGTGGCCGGAGTTGGATTATGGATGCACAGGGGTGTGTGTACATGGTGGTGTTCTGTTTTGTTGCAGGGTTTTAAAACCCGAGATGGTCTCGAGTTATTTGAGAAATGACTCGAAGCAGGGAATCATTTTTCTCGAAGTAGATTAGGTGGTAGCTCGGGTTGTAATGTTTCAGGGTTAAACAGAACCTTGTTTCCAGTTTTAAATTTTTTTAAAAAGTAAGTTTTTTTAAAAGGAAAGTTTAAAACCTGAACTAAGTATAAGTTGAAATTGAATTTAAATATGAATTCAAAGTTTGAATTCTGGGATTTTTGTAATGATTTGAGTTTTTAAAAAAGGGGTAAGTATTACAGGTTTTAGTTTTTGAAGAAAACTTGTTTCCATGTTTTCTTTTTAAAAATAAAACTGAAGTGAAGTGTAGTAGTGCAAACTAAAATTGGAAAACTAGTTTGGGAACCTGAAGTTTAAATAATTTAAATCTTGGTATTTGTAATTATTCAGATTTTAAATTTAGTTTTGGGTTTAAAGTCTAAAAAAAAAACAAACAAAAACTATGTTCTGTTTTCAAAATTTAAAAGTAAAATTTAAATTGTAAGTTGGAGTTCAACAGGAATTTTCAAACCTGAATGTAATTATGAATTCAATAATTTAAAACTGAGTTTTTGAATCATTTTTGTATTCAAAAATGTAATATGTTTTTAACCAAACAGAAAACTGTTTTTGTTTCTGTTTTAAATCTGAAGTAAAATTTAATTAAACAACTGAAAATTTTAAACAAGTTCAAAACTGGAAACTAAATTTTTGTATAAATAAATCTGAGTTGAATTTAAATCTGAGAAGTTTAAATTTAGATTTTTAAAACTTTTTAAAGTATAAAAGAACATTGATTTGAAATTTAAAACTATAAGTCTTAATGTATGAAATAAAGTTTAAACTAAGTTTAAATTTAGTTTTAAAAAAACCTGAGATTTGATTTTAAAGTCAGTTTTTAAAATTTAAATAAATTTTTAAATTTAACTTTGGTTTAACTATTTGGAAAGTTCAAATAAATTTGAATTTGAAAATGAAATTGGAGATGTAAGTAAAGTTTTAAATCTTTTAGTTTGAATCTAAAATAAAAATTTATTTTGTAATTCAGTTTGAAATTTAAAAGAAATTTTAAATTTGAATTTTTGTTTTGAAATAAAGTGTTTAAAATACTTTTGTATAAAGAAGAATGTTCCTTAATTTAGAATTCAAGAAATTGATTTCATTTAAATTATTTAATTAATTTAAATGGAATATTAATTATTTGATTAATTAATGATGTGGATGTTTAATTAAGTAATTAATGATTTTTAAGTTAATTAATTAAGATTTGAGGTTAATTTATTAAGGTTAATTAATCTAAAATTAAGAATGGTTAATTAAATTTTAATTAACGATTAAGACTTACTTAATCAAGTGATTAAAAGATAATTTAGATTTTAATTAACACTTAATTAATCAATAATTAAGAGATTAATTAAATGATAATTAAAGATTGATTAATTGATAATTAATAATGATCAATTGAAGTTAATTTCTTAATTTAGTAATTAAGAAATGTTAATGAAGCTCATTAACTTAAGATTATTTTAATAATTAATTAATGTGATTAATTTTTGATAATTAATTAGATTAATTAATTAATAATAATCAATTGTTTTGATTACTTAATGAAAGTAATTAATGAATTAATTACTCAATGTAATTAATTTAATTAATGTGATTAGTTTAGATTAATTAAGTTTAATTAATTTAAACATTTGTGGATTATTGATAATTACTTATGTAATTAATGAATTTGTAATTACTTAAGGAAGTAATTAAATAATAATTACTGAATGTAATTAAGATATTTATTATAGAAGTAATTTGGATTTAAATTACTTTAGAATTAATCAAGGATTAATTGAGGATAATTAATTAAAGGTAATTAATTATGGGATGAGTAATTAAAGTAATTAATTACAGATTATTAATCATGGGTGATTAATATATATGTTGTTTAAATTGAAGATTAATTACTTATGTAATTAATTTATTTTGTGGAATTGATTAATTAAGGTATAATTAATATTAAATGCTAATTACTTATTGTAATTAGAGATGGTTAATCAAAAATGATTAAGTGAAATGGATAATGAGATGATGAGTTATAAAATTGATTTGTAATCAATTGAAGATTAAGATAAGCAGGATTTTGATGATGAAGTTATTAATTTAATTCATTTTAAATTAATTAGAGTTTAGGTAATTAATTTAATTCATTTTAAATTAATTATAAATGGTGTGATCATTAGATTGTTGCTTATGATTGATGAATGGTGTTAGTTGCCATGTATGGTTTGTAATCTCAGTTATGAGATGAGTAGTGTATGTGATATGGATGCATTGGTTGCTTTTGGATGATGGTATGGATATCGGATTCTGATATGAATTATCTGTTGATAATGATAATGTTGAATTATCAATTGTGTTGTGAATTATCTATCTATGTATATTTAGATAATGAATTGAATTGTTTTAAAACTTAAAACAACTTGGACCTTAAAAGACACGCTTTGGATTTCGATGAGACCGGGTTCGGGTTTCCATATTTGGATATCCAAAAACCACATCGATTCCAAATAACGTTAGGTCGTTAACCCAAGTGGAGCGGGTGAAGACTCGAGGTGTAAGGGCTATACGTCAGTATAACTCTGTGGGTGATTCCGTAATGAGTTTGACGGAATAGTGCTTATAGATTCGAGATGGTGATTCAGAGTGCAAGGGTTATTGTCGTTAACTCTGAGGGTGATTCCAAAACGAGTGTAACAAGATAATGCCTTCGGTTTCGTTCGAACCCGGAACGAACTTGTATGGATTGAATGCTTTCAGAACATCGTTAGGCGGACGATGAGCATTCTAAATGATATGTCCTATAAAGGTAATCATAGCCTCAAGCCTCATCAACCGGGAATGGCTAAAACAGGGGAGGTGCAGCAAAGCTTCGTGGGTAGCACCCACTTGAGAGCAAGATTTATCCCTGTCTAGAGGTCCCTTTATATTTTCGGCTTAGTGGTGCGGTTGCTGATCACAACTGCGGGGTTGTCTTGTTTGGAACTGTTCGGTAAGGAATGGGTCCGGCTTTGAGTTGCAGGGGATGAAGGGAGTAATCCTCGGTACGGTGATCTAGGCCACGTACCGTGACGGGCGGTACCCCAGTATCCCAACCATTGATGAATCCAAAATCCAATAAGTGCCAATGGTTTTTGATTGTATTACCCACTTTTGTGGCTAGTAGCTGGAATTTAATCATGTAACAATTTCGGCTATTTCTTATTTACTTGAAAACCCTAGACACTATTATAATATCATCGGATTTCCTATCAAATGTTTTGGTTAGCGTAAGGTAAAAACTTTTCCATGTTTATGTGTGGGAAGTCTTACGTGATACCCTTTTCTTTTCAATGGTTTTTCAAAGTTAAGCAACTTTAACCTGTTACTCACACCAGACCCATGTCTGACCCGGAGTTATTTCTGTTTTTTCTATAACTCTTGGGTACTCAAATTTTTACGAGTAGCCAAGGGAATTCAGGTTAGGATTCAGGATAGCTTTGACGTATTGTGGAGGAGCAAATGGAGCAGGAGGCTTCTGCGTATAGTTATATAGTTTCCGCTGTGTTGGTTTCTCTGAGTGTTTGTGTATTGTGATTGAGTTGTAATAACTAGACAGGTGTTTATAACTGTCTAGTATGTGTTGTATATGTCTGTGTAACTCAGATATTTGATGTATACTATGTAATACTTATGTTATTAATATAATTTCTTCGTTCCGCTGTTGAGATTCGTGTGTGGTTTCTTCTTTCTCTTCTTTCTTTTCTCTTTTCTACCCCTTTCTTTCTTAAAGATGATGCGATTTTCCGGGAGTGGAAAGTCGGGTCGTCACAGTTGAGATTCTGCTGAGATGTTTTGACCAAGTGGAATGATCCCTAAGATTTTATGAGTCGGATGAACTGTGTATGGAGAAGGTTTGGGCTCGAGTTCTTCGATAGCATTCTTATCTATTCCAGATCAGAGTTGTGCAGCGAAAGCGAGATAGCAGTTATTCTAGAATGGGAGCAACCGGGAGTGCAGTTTTCTTGGATTAGAAAATTTCTAGTGGAAATTCAAGTATGAAGAAATTTTCTGGATTTGGTAGGTAAGGTTGTCAGGTGCAACTGTTTGGCTATTCCAGATATGAGATGTAGGTCTGAAGTCCACTGATGCTTGTGGAGTAGAGTTGTGTTTTGGATTTTGGCAAATTTTTGGGAGAGCCATTTTGTTGAGTAGGATCAGGTGATTGGTTTGATTTTGGTCCAGTTTGTTTCATGAAGCAATCAGCAAGAGTTAGGCTGATCAGGAAGATGAAGATGACTCAGGAGCATTAGAAGAGTTATGCAGTTAAGAATTGAGGAGATTTGGAATGTGAAGGGGAATTTGGATATTGTTTTAGTTTTATCCGATTAAAGGAGATATAAGACTGGGTAAAACTGGAGAGTTAGCTTCAGAGGAATTTTGAGTTTTTCTGTGTTCTCTGAAGATTAGATTTTTATCTACAGGATTGAATTGCCAGTTCGGATAACTGAAATTCATCATATTTCACATATCTCTGAGGAATATGTGTATGACTCGTCGGGTGATAGAATCAACAATTCGGAAGGTTTTGGCAGTTGAGATGATCTTGAGTTTAGTCTGATATCTTGTTCAGATTTGTAGGATCAGATGAGGGAGTTCTTGGTTATAGTAGTGTAGTTATTTAAGATTCTGTAGAGCAAGTATTCCAAAATAGGTACCTGGAAAACTTTAGATAATATTAGGGAGTTCTATTCAGTATTTTTTTAGATAGATAAAATTATTGGTTTGAATTAGTTGCTATGATTGATAGTGTATGATTGATTGTGTGATTGCTATTTGAAATTTAAATTCTTTTGCTGGGTTATTAAATTATCTTTGCTTTTAAATTTCGGATACGAAATTCTTTTAAAGGGGGAGGAATGTGACGACAAGGAATTTTGAGCAAATCAATTTAATAATCTTTGATAATAACTAAATTGATTTGATCATTTTACATTATAAATTGACAAGTTAAAATTATTTTAAATGCTAATAATAATAATTTGATGATGTCTATCAACATTTTCTTAACAATATAAAATTTGGAAAGTTTAGTTCTTCTGAAAATTTATAGTATTTTAATTTGAAAATATTTATTTTGACAATTTAAAATTGATAAGATTTATTTTCTAGAAGCTAATCAAAAATATTTTCTATTTATAACATATATGTATTGATATATCTTGTAAATAGGAAGTTTTTAAGTAATAAAAGCTATCTACTCAAATTATAATATATATGAATATATATATTGTGATTTGAAATTTGTTTTAAGATTTAATACAGTAATTATCAAACATAGTGTTAAAATGTTTTTGTATTTGAAATATGCATATGTATTTGTATGTATTTGAAATAGGAATTATATTAATTTTAATAAATATTTGCAAACTTTAATAAATATATAAATTGTAATTTGAAAATTTAATTTGATTTAATACCTTTGAAAAATAATATTTGAAAATTTAAATTTCTATAACAAAGTTAATTTCTTATTTAATATAGATACATATATATTTTGTACTTAAGTTTTAAATAAGATTTAAACTAAAAGTTCATTTGTTTTAATATTTCTTTCATATTAATTTCAATATAAGATAAAATTGTTTTAAATTTTTTTATATAAAGAGTTAAACTAAGTTTCTCAATTTGTAAACAAATGATAGAATTAAATTGATTAAAATATAAGTTATTCATAAATGTCTATATGAATTTGCTTTTGAAATATTTATTGAAGTCCAAAGTTTATTTTATAAGATAAAAAACATTTTATAATTATCTACACATTACATAAATATATGTATATAGCTTAAACAAATTATAAAAAAGAAAATAACATTTAAAAACATTAATAAAACATTTGAAAATAACACTTGTAAATACATAATAACACATAATAACACTTGTAAAACATTTAGTATACATATTAAGACACTTGTTAATCATATACATATGTGTAACATAATTAGGCATTTAAGTAGACAAGTGTCATCCTCTTGAAATTTAATTTAAAATTTAATTTGTAAAATAAGAAGAAAAGTTATTTTCAGCTAAAAAATATTTTCTTCATCTTCAATCCAATAACAAAATAAATGCTAAGCAAAGATCAAAGAGAAGAAAAAAAGAAATCTGTAGAAAATCTAAAACAAGATGAAGAAATTTGGAATATAGCTAAAGATGATGATCTGGAAAGCAAGTTTAATCAAGCATGCAAATTGTTTTCAACATCAATGCAATCTGGAATCAAACAACTTAGGGAATTCATCAATATGCAATTCAGATTCATTTGCATGCAGAATTTAAATCAACTACAAGGGAGTTTACTTTCAAGATGCAGTAAAATCAAACCTGGAAAACATTTTCTATTTTCTACAAATAAGGTGAGTAAATAAATCTTTTAAAAATAGTTTTGAACATTTGTTACAATTTGATTTTATGATTGAATAACATGGTGATATCAGAATCAACTTGAAGTATAGTGAATGCATGTTTGGATTGTATATATGAATTGCCTGCACAGTTTTTTTTTATTTTAAAAAAAGTCACCGTGTTTATTAAAAACAGTCCAATCTCATGATAAATTCAATAACTTGATTTTGATTTCGAGTTGGACTTTGATTTGTAAAGAGAAGATGATTGTTATCAAATAATCTAACATCTAAAAATAGTTATAGGTTGTTAAATTTAATGATTAGCTCAAATTTTAAAAATTTACAATAAAATTATAATTTGGGTTAAAAACTTTTGATTGCATTTGGATTCTAGAATCATATTGCGAATAAGAAAACATGATTTTTGGAACTTAAATCATGAATTCTAGGTTAGTAATTTGCGAGAATTTGGGTTTGAGTGTTCTTGCCATTTCGGTCAAATTGTGGCGAACGGTGGCGAGTTAGTCGACGTTGTTGGGCATGAAGGTTGAGGGAGTATGGTTGATCATCAGTAAAATACTCGTGTATTTTATAGATGATCGAGATGACCAATAATTGTCGAGATAGGGCTTATCATACTGTAAGTGTCATCGATGTTCTTTGGGTCTTCTTGGCGTCAGTAGGCGATCGGTGATGATCGCGAGGGTTGCTGTAGGGTTGGGAGGTGGTGATGAAGCTTTGGTGGTGCCGATGGGTTTTCTCGACGTTTGTGCTGCCGTGGATGTCGGTTTTACTAGTGAGGGTGTTTCGAACTAATGGGTTCGAAGGTTAATTTTCGAATCTTGAGCGTAATTGATTTTCTAGGTTGAGCGTTGAGATGTAGGGGTCGACCGTGACTTGGTGGAGGCCAGCGTAGGGTTCGCCATCGACCAACGGCGATATGCACGTTAACGTGCACAGATCCGTGCTTCAGTGATGGGTTGGGGGAGAAGATGGGTTGGAGCTCGAAGCAGGCACCGGGAGTTTGAGGTTCTGGCTCGAAGCAAAGTGGAGATCTGGGAGACTCGGGGTAAACACGAGGAAGTCAGTGGGTTGCTCGGGTTTGTCGCGTGAGTTTCCGCTGATGGCTCGAGTTAGTTGTGTTTAAGGTTTGAAACAAAGAAAATAGGTTTTGGAATAAAAGATTTAAAACAAAGGTTGAATAAGTTTTACTTAAATTGGTTTCAAAATAAAATTTTAAACAAGCTTTATATATATTAAAATATGATTGTTTTTAAAATAAAAAGAAATGGATATATTTGAAATAAAGCTTGTATTTAATTTTATTTAATATTCTTGGGAAGTTTTAAAGATTTAAAGGTATATTTAAAATGTGTTTTAATTATAATTGATTTCTAGTATATTTTATTTTAAATAAGGATTAATGATATCAATTATAATTAAGAATTATATTGGGTAATTAAGAGTTTGGTTAAACAAATATATGAAGATAATTAAGGTAATTAAATTGATTAACCCTTGAAAAGTTATTGGTTAATATAAATATTTCAGTTAAGATAATGGTCTTCTTAATTAAGAATTTTTATAATATAAAAAGTTAATAATCATTTAATTAAACTTAATGATTAATTAAATAATTAATTAAGTAATAAATTTGTGGTTAATTAAGATAATCACTTATGGGTTAATTTAATATAATTACTTGGTGAAGTAATTAAGTAATTAAGTGGTTAATTACTAGAAGTTATTAAGTAACAGTTAATTACTTTATTAAAAGTAATTTGGTGGATGTGATTAAGGATTAAACACTTGAGTTATTAATTAAGGAATTAATTAATAAAATTTATTAAAGGTTTAAATTACTTAATTAATGGATAATTAATAAAGGATTAAGAGAATTTAAATTAAGTGATTAATTACTTGTTAAAGTAATGGATTAAGGAAGAAATTTAATTAATGAAGTAATCATTAATTAACAGAATTAATTAATTAATTGTTAATTAATAACTAAGGGATAATTAATTTATAATTAAGTTTTAATTACTAAATGTAATAAAAAATAATAATTAATAAAATATGATCAAAAGTGATTAATTTAAATATGATTAAAAGTAATTAATCAAAAGTGTTTTAATTAAAAGTAATTAATCAAATATGATTAATTAAAGGTAATTAATTAAATATGATTAATTATAAATGATTGATCAAGTGTGATTAATTTTGAAGGGTAATTAAGAAGATAATTACTTGGATAATTAAGAAGCAATTAATCAAGATGATTAATTAATATTGTAACTAAGGAATAATTACTTAAAGTAATTAAGTAAAAATTAATCAAGGGAGATTAATTAAGGTAAATAATTAAGTGGTGTTTATTAATTTATTTAGAATTAATTAATGAATAGTAAGATGGATTGATGATAATCCAAGTGATTAACTAAGAATCAAGAATTAATTAAATTAATTAAGTTGGGTCAACCTTGTGTATGGGTGATTATTGATTGGTTGATAAGTATCATTGGATGAGTTAATGATATTGGTTGACATTATATGTCATTGGTTGATATGTGATGATGCGAATGTGATATATATGAGATGTGATATATATGCTGCTTTGTGATATATATGGATGCATGTGATAATAGCGAATTATCTATCTGTGTAATGTGAATCATCCATTTATGTTAAGTGATATTTCTGAATATCTATTGTTAAATCCCTTAAGTACAACTTGGACATTAAAATGGCGTTTGGATTCGGTGAGACCGGGATCGGGTTTCCATATTTGGATATCCGAAAACCACACCGATCCAAAATAAACGTTAGGTCGTAAATCTAAGTGGAGCAAGTGAAGACTCGAGGTGTAAGAACTATACGTCAGTTTAACTCTGTGGGTGATTCCGTAATGAGTTTGACGGAATAGTACTTATAGGTTCGAGATGATGATTCAGAGTGCAAGGGCTATGGGCGTTGACTCTAAGGGTGATTCCAAAATGAGTGCGACGAGATAGTGCCTTCGGTTCCGTTCGAAACCGGAACGGACTTGTATGGATTGAATGCTTTCAGCACATCGTGAGGTGGACGATGAGCATTTTAAGATAAATGTGTCCTACAAAGGTAATCGCAGCCTCAAGCCTCATCAACCGGGAATGGCTAAAACAGGGGAGGTGCAGCAAGGCTTCATGTGTAGCTCCCACTGGAGGGCTAGTGTGACGCCCCACCTCTATACCCACACTAGCCAAGAACACTATGGTGTAGTGCTGTCAACTAGCATGGAGAATAAGGCTGTTGAGGAGCGACCATCCATGTAATTGCTTATCACACGGTGGCTATAAATAATCTTCGAAAACAAACATAGAAATAATCATAACACAAATCAGTCACAGATATGCATATCACAAAGGCGGAAGAAGATATGAATATATAACTAACACATGAAAGTGTACATCAGAGTAGTGGTCAGTAAGATCCACGATAATACAAAAGAATAGCAACACGTGCTATACAAAGGAATACAACTATGAGTCTATATCTCAAGTGTATACAACAAAAACTGCTAATCTAAACAGTTAGCCAAAAGTCAGAGTGATGAATCCCTGGGAAGAAGTCAAGCAGAAGCACCTGTAACATCTCGATCTGACCCGAGTATTATTTAAGAAAATAATAAACGGGTCAGTCTTGCTATAAATATCAGATGACATGATATAACATAAAAGATATGGCATAAACATAAAATATCCATAATGACATACCACTATAAGTATGTAAATAATGATCAACAGAAGATCAATCAATAAGAGATAATCAATATCACAAGAATCTTCTCAAAGATTCGGAAAGGGCATCATACCCCAAACTTGTACTCATAACAAGTCAATGACATAAATTCTAGAAATCAATGCAAGAAGTCCAGAAATCATAGAAAAGAGAAAGAGGCCTATCACATGACGGTCCGAAGACCAAGGGGAGCTACCCCACATGTGTGAATGGAATCACACAGATTAAGGTCCAGACTAACCAAAAAGTAAAAAGGTATGTGTGAGTGGAATCACACAAGTGGTGTCTAGTTTAACCTTGCAACAAGAGACATCGCACAGTTGCTAGTTTAAATCATCAGAATGATCGTCATGATCAACGAGAAGTGTCAATTACACTAAGCTAGTAAATATAGAAGTTTAGCTTCATGTCCCATAACCACTTGCTTAACTTAAATATTTACGAACAAACTATAAATCTTCACTAATAAAATTGTCACAAGAGGTTCAATCGAACAAGTCCAAGAATTAACCGACGAAGTGAACGCAAGCGTTTCATACCACTTGTTTTACTAAGTCGTTTAATTAGATTTCTCATCCGAGTGAGGTAAAGGTTTGTATATACTAATAGATTGGAAAACAGTTTAAGAAAAGAGCTTTGTTATTAAAAATAGAGTTGAAATTGTTTGTTAAAAGAGTTTTGATATTTACTACTGGTATTGAAACCTTTATATTATAAAGTGACAAAAGACAGAAGCAATTGTAGAAACAATCAGTCACAAAAATCGCATACGGAGATGTGAATAAAATCCAAGGAAATCAGCTCAATGTTTTTCAGATAAGATCCCCTACGGAGGGGGGGTCCAGGGGGGGTGGCACCCCCCCAAGGTGGGGGTGCGGGGGCAACGCCACCGCTTACGGGGTTCGACCTGCCCGGTCAGGTCGCGGGGGTCCAGGGGGCAGCGCCCCGTCCAAAACGGTACGACCTATTGAAGACAAAATGAGGTCTAACGACCTAAGAGGAATAGGGTCGAGCGACCTAATGGTTGCGACCTAGGGGTCTAAGGGGTCAAACGACCTAGTGGTGTTCGCGACCTAACGATGACTCGCGACCCAACATGGCCGACCTAACAGAGGTTGCGACCTAACAGAGCAACATGACGAGCGACTTAACAAAGTGGCCGAGCGACTTAACTGGAGCAAGCGACCTATAGGTCATGCGACCTAAAGTAGTAAAGAGCCGTACGTGTTAACGAGTTAACGACCTACGACCTAGGTCCATACGACCTACGACCTAAGGTCCATACGACCTACGACCTAAAACGTCGCGACCTAGCGACCTAAGGGGATAAGGGCTGAGCGACCTAACATTCGAACGACCTACGACCTAAAACGTCGCGACCTAGCGACCTAAGGGGATAAGGGCCGAGCGACCTAACATTCGAACGACCTACGACCTAAAACGTCGCGACCTAGCAACCTAAGGGGATAAGGGCCAGGCGACCTAACATTCGAACGACCTACGACCTAAAATGTCGCGACCTAGCGACCTAAGGGGATAAGGGCCGAGCGACCTAACATTATAGGCCATTTTAGGTCGGAAACGAGCTATTTGAAGGCCGAGACTTTTCCACGCGAACGACCTAGCAAAGGCAGAGCGACCTAAGGGCGGATTTTCACCAAAAACACTTAAAGTTGGAATTTTTCGTCAATCCAATCCAAACCAAACGCAAATATACATGCTAAAGTGATAGGGAATCATTCCCAACAGTCCAATATAGATATAGACTAGATTTGTGGGATAAAAATCTCACCTTTGCACTAAAATTTATGAAGATGAAGCTTGAAAGCAAGGAGAAGCAATCCAAAGCTTGAATCCAATATCTTCTACTTGAATTTGGAGTTGAATGTTGGATTTGCAATTGAATTTGTGCTTGGAGTTTTAATTTCCCATTCTCTTCACCATTAATGCCAAAGCTTGAGTTAGTTAGGAAATTTATGAAGAGTGAGGAGAAGGGGGTTGGAACTTGGGCTTAATAGGCTAAACTAACCCAAAGTCCAAAGCGGGAAAAATTAGTGAAATTCCACTAACTCCAAACCTATCAATGTTTATACTTAAAAAGGTTGTAAACGGCATTTCGAACTCAATGGAAGTGGTCTCGAGTCCTAATTTGACCGTTTGCAAAAAGTAGCTTTTCGGACCAATATTCGATCAACGACAAAATATTTAAATATAAAATCGATAAATATGCGGGTTGTTACAGCGAGATTCATCCCTGTCTAGATGTCCGTTTTTATTTCGGCTTTGTGGGCAGTTAGATCTGTAGCCAACTGCGGGGTGGTCTTGTTCGGGACTGTTCAGTAAGGAATGGTCCCGGCCTTGTGTTGCAAGGGAGTTGGGGTGGCTCCTCAGTACGGTGATCTAGGCCACAAACTGTGATGGGCGGTACCCCAGTAGCCCTGCCATTGTTGGAAACCCATTTTTCCTATGAGGCCCTACGGTTTTGTTTGTATTACCCACTTTTGTGGCTAGTAGCTGGAATTTAATGAATGTAACAATTTCGACTATTTCATATTTATTTTAAAACCCTAGACACTATTATAATATCACTGGATTTCCTATCAAATGTTTTGGTTAGCGTAAGGTAAAAACTTTTCCATGTTTATGTGTGGGAAGTCTTACGTGATACCTTTTCTTTCAAAGGATTTTCTAAAGTTAAGCAATCTTAAACCGTTTACTCACACCAGACCCCTGTCTGACCCGAGTGTTTATTTTCTGTTTTATTAAACTCTTGGGTACTCATATTATGTATGAGTAGTCAAGTGATTCAGGTTATCCTTGACGAATTCTGAAGGAGCTTTGGAGCAGGAGGCTTCAGCGTGTAGATATATAGATAGAGTTTCTGCTGTGTGTTATTCTGTATTGATGTTCTGGTAGTGTATATTAGACAGAATTGTTACAACTGTCTAAAGTGAGATGTTTAAGTATGTACTCTGATGTATATGATACTATATATATGTTCTATATAATATTTCAATCGTTCCGCTGTGAGATTCTGATGTGTTGTTGTTCTTTCTTCTCTTTCTTTTCTTCTTCTATCCCTTTCTTTCTTAATTAGTGATGCGATTTTCTAGTGATAGAAAGTTGGGTCGTTACAATATTAGAGTTAGAACAATGTTTGTGAACTTTTAAAATTGAATTAAAAGTTTATTTGCAGAAATTGAGTATTTTAATATTTAATCGACTAGTGAAAATAGTCATTTTTCAAACAGTCTCGGATTTCGACGAAACCAGTTTCATCGGATTCGTAATGTTATATTATTGTATGGTTTCAGATTTCATGTCAATCGGATTTATGGTTTGTCCGGGGCAAGCCAAAACGCATAGAAATTTAGTTTAATCGATTTAATTCAAATTTGATCGTTTATTTCCGTAACTCGCATAGATGATCGAATTGGCTCTCAATACCAATTCCTTTGTGTTCGAAACATGGGGTAAACCCTAGAAACGTCGGTCACCGCGTGAGATTTGGAGTTCGTTTGCAAATGTTCATTAAAATTGAATTTAATATTAAAATAATATGTATATGTATATATACACGTATTTGGGCCGAGAAACCCTAATTCTCTCCAAGCCGCCGGCAAGAAAATTAATGGCCGAAAACCTTTCGATCTTCTCCTCCTCTTTTCTTCGAATCCATTAAGTTTTTGCAAAAATTTCCAACTAGTAAATTATGGATCTCTTCGAGCTCGTCAGATCCAACGGTGGATCTTGAGCCTCATCGTCGTTTGGAGGCAAAAAGCAGCCGCGTTCGTGTCGTCTTTGAAGCGAAATCGCACGTCATAGGAGTGACCGAGCTCCTAGTTATTCAGGCCGATGGTGGTGCGCGCAGTGGGCTTTGACGAGAGAGTGTTCGATCGTCTTCAAACAACATGACGGAGGCTCGAAAATTTGATTCATAATGGCGACCGTAGGTTCTTTGGACCTGGAAACGAACGTGGGAGAAAAAAGAGATTTGCGGCCACGATCTGATGTCACATGATCAACGGCTGAGATTTATAGTAGGGTTTAAAATTTGTAAATTAATTATATAATAATTCGGTAAACTTTAAAATAACATAACTTTTTGATACGAGGTCGAAAACGCACGAAACAAGTTGCGTTGGGTTCATTTTGTCGAACACGAGAACAGACGCAATGGAGCTGGTTTGGAGTCGTTTGGAGCTAGTGATAATTTCGGGTAAAATTAAACGCACATTTGATTTTATTCGAAACAAACGCTGCAACTGTTATCGAAAACTCTAGGTGAGAACCTCTCACTCAATCGAATTGTTTCGATTTAAATTTTAAATAGTTAGATTTGAAATTGCTTGATTGTGTTGATTATATGCTTGGATGATAAATTGTTATCCGTTGTATTGAAATAGACCCTATACGCCGTATATTAAGCGGATGTTATTTATTAAAAACATATACCGCGATTATTCCATCTTGATATGGAATGGGTATTATATATATACTTGGAGTCGATTTCCCACATTATATAGTGGATGCACCGCTTAATAGTGGATAATATTTTTTAAATCCAATATACCATGATATTCCACCTTGAAGTGAATTGGTATTGTGCTAGCATCTTTGGATGCAGGGAAACAGGTTGGAGGGATCCAGCTGGATTCTTCAAACATTTGAATTTGTTTCAATGTTGTGTGTTGATCTATTTATAATCTGCGTGATTATCTTTGTGATCGAAATCGTTAAAGGCTAAATTTTAGCTGAATATATTTTTGGTATCGTTAGATGCCGAAAATAAATAAAAATTTGATTTGTGAAAATTTAAGTTGAGAATTCATAAAAAAAAATTAATTTTGGAATTAATTCATTTTAAATAAATAAACGTTGAAAATTTTATGTTATAAAATTATGATTTTTTGTGAAATATAACCGAAATGTGATTTCTGAAATAAGTAGTTGATTATTTATAAAATGGTTTAAATTGGGATTTTTGAATTATTATAAATGATTTATATAAAAGGTTTATAAAATTGATATTTATAAATTAAAATATTGGAAATATAAAACGAGTTTTTATAAGTGTTAAAATGAAGTATAAATGGATTTCATAAGTGGATGAAATCTATAGATTTATAAATTGTGAAGTTATAAAATGAATAGATTTTTGTAAAATAAAAGATTTATAAGTAATTAACTTATAAATTAGATTTTGGCGTGTAAATGGGATATAGATAGAATTTGTTAATAAAGTGATTTTATAAGTGAAGTTGTTATAAAGTATAAATGGAATTTGTAAACATTGTTTTTTTTATAAATCCGAAATCGACTTATTTTGATAAGTTCATTTTTATTGCTTATTAAAGGAGATATATCCATGATTTTGGGACAGCGGATAATCCTTTAAATAAAATATGTAGAAACTGAATTTGGTCAACGAAGTATATTCACGATTTTGGACAGTGAATAATATATTAAAGAAATATTTTAGGAAAGTGATATTTTAAATAGAATTAAAACGATTTAAAGATGTTTTAAAATGTATTAAGTATCGAAACCATAGATTTTAACATTCATTGTTGAAATAGACGTTTCGAGAAATAAAAGGAAATAGTGGACTATAACACTGTTGATATGGTAAATGATTTCCGAAAGGAAAAGTTTTGTATAGTATTGGGGTTTATATATCTATCTTAATTTCGAGTCCCTATACTAGTGATTTTGGGTTGTTGTAACGATGTTTTACGCAACATTCGTTTTGACTCAAATAAATGTGTTTAAGGGAAGTTTTCCTTAGAGAATAAAATATATACTTAATTGTGATTTAAGTATATTGAATATTTTCCAAATATTGAAAATAAATAGATTGGTGAATTACTTATTATTAAATAAGTATGAAAATGTTTTCCAATATGAAGTGAATGTTTTGAGATTATATATTTTAAAGATAAATAGAAAGTGAATAATTGAAATCGATTTGAAAATCGTATATCAGTGGATATCTGAAAATTTAAATTCACCATGGAATATATAAAGGAAAGGGAGATTTGTTTAAAAATATACATTGATTTATTTTTGAAGTGTGGAAATAAATTTATGAATTTGGAACGTAAATTTAAAGTAAATCGGTATGGATTTATTTGATTGGTTTAAATGAACCATTTTGAAATGAAAGTTGTAAAGGTGAAAATTGATTTGAAATTTGTTTTCAAAAGGTTGATGTGGGGAAATTATATATTGTAAAGATATTTTTGAAAATAAATAATTTGGGAAATTATTTGAAATCGGGTGATGTTGTAAATATTGATTGATAGTTAAATAACCGACTATCAATATTGATCCTTAAATGGCTATTTGTTGTGAATTGGTTGAAATTGAATGCTACACTTATTTTTTTTTAAATTATTGTGCTCGTTATTCGGATTACCCATTCCGAATAGTGATACGACGTAATGGATAGCATTGAAGACCGGTGTTGAAGACCAGGTATTTGTGAGAACGATAGGATGACCTATCGATTCTCTCTGCATCGTTAGCTACGGTATGGAGATTTCCTTTGTGATGGGAAATTCGATCGGGATTGTGAATACCCGGATTGCAAGTGCTTCTTTTGAAGTGCCTTCGGTTCTGTTCGAACCCGAAACAGACTTGTATGGTTACATGTCTGACATTACATTTTGAGATATAAAGCAGATTTCTTTCAAATACATTTCTGTTGGGGGTGGAGAATTTATTCTCTTAGCTTAACACCCTTCTCTGAGACGTACGAGCTCAGAGGTTATGTAGTTGAAGGTTATCAGTGATATATTCCCAATTTGGTAATGTGGCATGCTGAGTGTTGCTGTGTGATGATTATTTATTGATCATTTGTTAATCAAAGCGTGGCTTTGTGAAAAAGCGTAGCTTTATGGACGAGACTTCGTCAGACCTCACACCCCGGAGATGGTCGAAATATGAATATGCAGCAAGGTTATGAGGGTCGCTCCCTTTAGGGTATGTCATTTCCTTTTGGAAAAGGGTGGTGTCAGGTATGGAGCCCTGATGCTTAACCTATGTGGTTGCTCCAATCTCATTTTCTGTGTGGTTGTTGCATGATGATAGAGGGCCCACGGATAAAAGTCCCAAAGGACCGGGGAGTGGCATACTCGAGTAGTAGTTACCTAGTTACAGAGGTAACCCGGCCTTGTGTTGGCAGAGATCCGGTTAGGTTCTCGGGACGTCCCGCCAGAGGCGATCCCATGTGGTAGTAGGAAGTTCCTTAAACTGACCATTTGTTGGAAAATCCAAAGAAACAATGCAAGCCTTGTATGGTTTTAGTTGTATTACCTGCCATTCATTTATGGTGGCGCCCCACTGTTTGGATGGTAGCTATAGTAGGCATAGTTCGGAATGTCTATGCTGGCTAAGATTTATATTCTATTTTCGAAATGCTTTCTCCACTATGCACTAACAATAATATCAAAATTGATTTGTTTTGCGTAGTAAGCATCTTTGACTATCATAAGGAGAAATCTCCTCCAATTCTGCGTTTGCATTGTGTGTGTGCGGGGAGGCCTTATGGTAGTTTCATTTTCCAAAAGCATTGCGGATTTTTTTCACTTCCCCTTGTTGTTGTTGTTTTAAAGATAAATAACTGTTTTGAGTTCTCATACCAGTCCCATGACTGACCTGGAGTTTATTGTTCTCTTTCTAAACTCTGGGTGCCCATAATTTTCCACACGGACAACCTAGAGTCAGGTTATCAGGTCATTCTGGATTTAGGAGTGCTATGGAGCTTAGGAGGCGAGCTGGACGGCGAGACGTACCACTTGTATATGATATTATATTTTCCGCTGTGAATTCGCTTATAAGGACAAGTTTGTATAGCTGTCCATTCTTGTATTGTGTTGCATATTGACTCTGATAATGTAATGTGATGTAATGTAATAATTTATATAGTTCTTGTTTTAAAGATATTCATTTATCTATTATACGTTGTTCCGCTGCGATTGTGAGATTCTGATATTGTTCTGTTCTATCTTTTTCTTTCTTCTTCTTAAACCCTAAGAATTCAGTTTTTCGGCATTCGATTGCTCGACAGTTGATACAGTGGACGTATTGATGTCGATGTTCGAAAGTCGAAGAATCGGGTCCTGACAATATCTTTTGAATTCGTCTGTTACTTTTTGCTCTGCCGTTCGATTTTGCTTGAATACATGTAATATGTTTAGATTGGTTCAATCCGAATATTTTATTGACGTGCTTGCTTGGTCACCACGACTTACGTTTGCATTAGATTTGGTTCCGTTCTTTTCTGGTTTAACTTCAGTTACTTTGAATTTGTGATAATATTTTAAGATGAGAACTTGCTTCGACTTGTTCAATTCGAACTTGTTATTATCTTAGTCATCACGGCTTTGATTCTGGCATGATCATTAACTTTGTTTGAAAAACCACTACCCTGATTTTTGTTAAAACAGCTTCATGTTATAACATTTGTGCATTTCCGTTCTCTGTTTGCTTGGAATGAAATCTGGTATCCATTGTCGTTCTCTGTTATAACATTTGTTGCTATTTGATGTTGAGGCTTTGTTACTTCGACTGCAAGCTTTTATATGATTTATTGGTGACACTGCTTGTAAATATATGTGTATACATGAGTGTGGCAGCTGTGATAGTTTGTTTTGTTGTCATTTTGAATGTTGGCTGTTTCATGACTCCACCACCGAGTCTGTTCTTATGTGTACACATTTGTGCACTTATTAGCATGATCTGGTTTTGGATTCTTATTGTATGAGAACTTGTACTCAGCAATTTTGTAATGTATTTGTATTACTCCTGAGTTGAATCCAGCTAATAGCTCGGGTTTGACCTTGTACTCACATGTCCTTGTAATTTTATCAAGTGTATGGTGTGCACGGCCTTGTGGCATGTACACTGATACACTATGCATGTCACAGGTTGTTCATGTTTGATGAATTCAAAAACGAAAACGATGACGAATAATCCAAGTAACCGAGGCAAATAATATTTTCAAAAACACACATTTTATTTTACACTGTAAAAATATTTCCTTTTCAATTTTACTACGTCAGTGTTTATTGTGCCAATAATTCAGATGTTGGATTCAATATGGAATAGAGTTGAGGATAAATACGAGTGAACGAGTGATCTGTAGTGAGGTGCTAATGTAAATGACAATTGTATAGCGAAAATTTGTGTTGTAATTTGAAATGCTGTATATATATAGTGAGAGCTCAAAATTTTTTACTATTCAAATATTGTAATAAAATATTTATTTGAATAAAATATCTATTTGAATTTAAATTCTGTGTTATTTATTTTATTCAGCAAATATTTATTTAATTATGTGAAAAATAAAATAGTACATTAAAAAATATATTTAAATGAATATATATATATATATGTTTATTATTATCAAACAAAAATCATATACTAGCATATTCAACAATCTCCCCCTTTTGGTGATAACAAACATATATTTAAGATTTTGAATTTATTAAATGTATTTAATCATTGATTGACTCTATTTTCTCCCATTATTTGAATGCTTCCCCTTAATATATGCATGAAAATAAATAAAAATATGAAAATGAACCTAAATGAGAGTATGCCAATAAAAAATAAAATATTTGACCTTTATTGCCAAAATCTTAACTTTTCTCTCCCCCTTTTGTTATCAGCAAAATAGTAATAATGTTAGAAAAATAGAGATAAAGTGATAGACATTAATACAACATTAATACCCAAACGAGTAAATTTCAATAAAAAATCAAACAAAAATCATAATTACTCTGTTAGACGAATATTCCACTTTAGAGCGATAGGGGTGATGTTGGCATATAAAACCATATAGTTGTGTCTATTTGTGGTATATTTATATTAGAAATTTGAATATCTACTAACCATGCATAACTGTTGGGACTTTTAAATGAGACTAGTAGTATACCCAATTTTTATAAAATTGAATTTCAAGCATCTTTCAACCGCGCATAACCATGAGGACTTTTAAATGGGATTAGAATCAACTTGTCTAATTAATAATCAATTTTGATATATGTTCCATATATGCATAACAGTAAGGACTTTTAAATGAGCATGAAAGCACATAATTAAAAATTCCAAGTAATTCACCCATGCATATCCATGAGGAATTTTAAACGAGAGTGAATACTTTGGATGTTTTTATTAAAAAATAAATAAGATAAAATGAAAAAAAATTCCGTTTAAATACCACATATTGACATACTATATTGGATTTTGATGAGTGATGGTCGTTAGAAACATGATAGGAATAGAGATGGTCATGGAATTTTACCAACAAAAGTTATCATTAATCTTGTTTAAATTTCTAAAGAAATTTACTGAATATACCGTCTCAAGTCATAATATATGATTAATATCAACACTCATCATTTATATTTTAGCCATTGTTTATCTTTTTATAATCACTAGGGAGTCAATTAGTTAACATTGTCATTCAGGATCAATTCTAAAAATAATTATAAAATCAAATTTTCTAAAATGACTAATCTTAAACAAGGTCAATAAAAAACATTTTCTGGAAAGGTTTTTATAAAAGAAAAATGTCTGCTAATTGAAAATCAGTCAAAAGGAAAAAATATGCAGATATTTTCTCTGGAAATGTGATGCAATTAATGAATGTCTCAAAAAAACGTTCCACCAGTAATTTTTCTATCAACTAGGTTACCAATGTAATATACATCTGAATTTCTCTTAGACTCAAGATTATCATTAGTTGGATATCACAGACCAGATCGTGAAGTTTCAACAAATACCTTAAAATCCTTTTTATAGCCTTTAAATGATTGAAACCGTGCAAATAAACAAATAATGAACATAGCATAAGATCCAGAAGTGGTAAGAAAACAAATATATCCACGTGTATCATGAGTAATCATCAATCAATAAAACAACATCATTAGTCCAAACAAATCTTTATGAACTAGTTCAAAGACTCTGGAGATACTTATAGTGTTCTTGGCATAAAAGGATAATTGGCCAACAACTTTGCATAAATCAATATCATATTCAACATTCATTATCACATAACTGGTCGATTTTAATCAGATTATGGTGCAAATTTTTACATTTAATAAATCGTTCATAAAAAATATACTGTTACTTATTTTACCTTCACGATAATTTTTTGTTGTTACTCATTGTGACTGCCACTATTATACTCGGCTAAGGAACTTTGATTTGACGCCTGTCATGCGCCTGGAACAGCCAGAATCCATGTAATACTGTTGTTGTTCCTTAGCCTGCCACCACACATACACGAGAAATGATTTTTGTGACCTATTTGTTTTTATAGGTCAAAATAAGTTTGTGTGTCCCAAGACTATTTATATTTTTTCCTTTTGGCACCCAAATTTGTTTGACTTTAAGAGATTTTATATTCATGCCTTTTAGAACCCAAATTGGAATGGTTTTCACATGTTTGGGTCTATACCAGCAAATATTGTGTTTGTGTCTAGTTTTTCTACAAATCGTGCACTTGAAATTGACTTGATTAATTTCGCTTCTAACATGTTCATATTGATTATACCCTAGTCCTTGTCTAATAGTATTAATAATTTGTTGCCTTAATAGCATATTTAGCGATCTTTCTCCTTTGGAAATTTTTTCTAAAGTTGTAGACAATTGTTGACTTTGTGTTTTGAGAGATTCATTTTCATTCATTAATTGTGTGCACTTTTTGATAGAATTTTCTCTCCTAGTATTTTTACTTTCTTTCAAAATCATAATTTCGTTTTCAAGTGATTTAATTTTAATTTCCGAATTTTAATTTCTTCTTCAAATGATGGACACTTACCATACTTAGGGGTCTTGTTTCGATAGTTTTTAACAAGTTGATCAAGTTGTTTATTTAATTCTATTAAACTATCTCTTTGTGATTCAATTTTAACGTACTTCTCCCTAAGTCGTTCAAAACAGCCATCTACTTCGTGAAAATATATAAGTAATTCTAAGTGAGTAAGTTTTGATACCTTGCTTGGCTCATCATCACCGCTATGAGTTATATCACCTCGAAAACATAGATCTGCTTTTTCACTCTCACTGCTAGTGCTTTTATTATCATCATCACTTTTATTCCACGTGGCTGCAAAATTTCTTCTTTTCGATTTCCTTTCTTGGCCGAGTCGATTCTGAGGACAATTGGGATTGATGCGACCAGGTTTATTGCATTTGTGACAAATGATCTCTTGTTCTTCTGGGTTGTCTATAATTTTGACTATTCTGCTTTTCAATTGTTTGTTTAGAGCTGGATTTCCGTATTTGTGGTTCCACCTTTTGAATTTCTTTATTATCAGCGCCAGTTCTGCTGCACCATCATCATCGTCATCATCACTTTCCGTTGTTCCTTTGAGAGCTATTGATTTCTTTCGCGTATCACTTTCTTCGCGTTCTTCCTTGAATTTCATTTCTAGCTCATAAGTGGTGAGATTTCTGATGAGTTCTTCAACTTTGATTTGTTTTAAATCTTTTGATCCTTGAATGGTAGTAACTTTCGCTTTAAAATTTCGTGGAAGGACTGAGGATTTTTTGGACTATTTCCAATTCAGTATATGGTTTTCCAAGAGCTTTTGATTTTCATACGAGATTAAAAAGTCGTCCATACATCTTTTTGACATTCTCATCCTTGGCCATTATGAAGTTCTCGTATTCGCTACTAAGCATGGCAAGGTGAGATTCCTTGACTTGAGATGTTCCTTCATGAGTCACTTCAAGTGTGTGCCAGATTTCCTACGCAGTTAGACAATATGAGACACGATTAAATTCAATTTGATCAAATGAACATATAATAGAATTCATAGCTTTAGCATTGGCATTCTACAGTTTATTTTCTTGATCTGTCCATTGATCCATCGGTTTATCAATTTCCTAATTATCTACCATTATAATTGGGTCCTATGTCCTATCTCAACAATATTCCAAGCATCAATGGTTTTCAGAAAAATATTCATCCTATTTTTCCAGTATGCATATTCACCATTAACATGGGTAGTTTAATTATAGACTGTCCCTCAACAAAAGCATTATTAAAAGATGCCATTTAAAAAAACAAAAATTTGTTTTTGAAAAATCAAAATTTTAAAACATAAATTGGTTTTTGTTTCTAGCTCTAACACCACTTGTAGGATTGATTTCACCCTAGAGTGGGGGCGAATATGGTGATACTAATAATAATAAAACTTTAATGCGGAAATATATAAAATAATTGCAGCTCATATAATAGCAGAATAATAAAAGCAGAAATAGAACAACATAGATTTACCCAGCTTCGGTAAAACCTTGCCTATGTGCTGCCCCAAGGTTTCTACTAGAAATTAAGTAGTTAGATGCTTACACACATAAACCTGTGACACCCGCTATTGACTAACCTAACTCTATGCTCAAAACCCTGCCACAACCCTGCCACTGAGTTGCGAATTCTCGAACTACACCAACGTAGTTCATCCCCTGGTCACATGTCTAGAATTTACAAAATTTTAAAAGTAAAATACAAAATAAAAACTAATTCAAAAACAAAAACCCTAAATTTTAAAACTAAAGCCCAATGGAAATTATAAAGTCCGCCCAAAGAAACGAAACACTTGACAAAAATAAAGTCAGTACCGTTTTTCTTTTTATTTCTGTTTCTGTCTGCCAATTCCTCTTTCGTTCAATTCCTTCGTTCGTTCTTGTTCGAGAAATTAGGGCTTCTGGAATTTGATGCCATCGATTCAAATTGTTGATTGAATGATGATCTTTCTTCTGTTTGCTTCGTCAATCAACTCATCGCTTTGATTTGCATAGGACTCCTCCTCAATCGAGTTCGAATTGAATGATACTGGTATGCGATTTTGTTTGTTTACTCTTATTGATGTGCTTGACTCGATGCTTTATAGGCCGATGATGCTAGTGGTGTTTATAGGGTTTAATTCCCTAAATTATCATTTGAATATATCTTTTGAATTCATTTGTTACTTTTTTGCTCCGTCGTTCGATTTTGCTTGAATACATGTGATATGTTTGGATTGGTTCCATTCGAATATTTTATTGATGTGCTTGCTTGGTCACCACGGCTTGCATTTGCTTTGTATTTGATTCCGTTCTTTTCTGGTTTGACATCGACGACTTTGAATTTGCGATAATATTTTGAGGTTAGAACTTGCTTCGACTTGTTCAACTCAAACTTGTTTTATCTCGGTCACCATGGCTTTGATTCTGGTATGATCATTAACATTGTTTGAAAATCTGCTATCCTGATTTTTGTAAAAACTACTCCATTTTATTACATTTGTATAATGCCATTCACTGTCTGTTTGGAATGAAATCTGGTATCCACAACATGTATATAAGTGTGTTCACGCATGTATATATGTATGTTGTGATGCCTTGACTTTGTTAAAACTATTAAATAATCTATTGCTTGATTACTAGTACATGTTCACTTGATCCAAGTTTTTACTGCGATCTCCTGTTCACTGTTGTGTTTTTTCCTCACTGTTCTTTGCAACAATACCGTTCCACTACTTCATTTCTGAAATGCTTGTTGTACTTCATGGTTGTTGTTCTCTGGTCTGTATATATGTATACTATTGTTCTGTCCATTTTATATAACATGTTACATGATTGTTGAGCTACTTTTGGTCTTCATGTATATTGATGTCACCTCTATAGCATCGTGTCTTTATGAACATTGCATCCTTTTGTACATGTTGATTCCACTGGCTTGTTGTCATGTGTGTTTGTTCCTCAGTGATGCATTGCTTTTGTTCCACTGGCTTGACATACTGTCTACATATTATATAGTTTTGAACATGTTCACTTTATCTATTTTGAAATCATGTTCATGCTTCTTTATTCAAGACTGTTTGCAGTTTTTTTGCTATTTGATATTGAGGCTTCGTTACTTCGACTGCAAGCTTTTGTAAGATTTGTTGGTGATACTGCATGTAAATATGTGTATATACATGAGTGTGGCTGCTGTGATAGTTTGTTTTGTTGTCATTTTGAATATTGGCTGTTTCATGACTTCATTGTCGAGTCTGTTCTTCTGTGTACATAGCATGGTCTGATTTTGGATTCTTGTTGCATGAGAACTTGTACTCGACAATTTTGTGATGTATTTGTATTGCACCTGAATTGAATCCAGCTTATAGCTCGGGTTTGACGTTGTGCTCACCTGTCTCTGCAATTTTATCAAGTGTATATCGGTATGCACGGCCTTGTGACATGTACAGTGATACGCTGTGCATGTCACAGGTTGTTCGTGTTTGATGAATTCAAAAACGAAAGTGATGACGAACAACCCAAATAATTGAGGCAAATAATATTTTCAAAAACACACATTTTATCTTACGTTGCAAAAATATTTCTTTTTCAATTTTACTGCGTCAGTGTTTATTTTGTAGATAATTCAGATGCTGGATTCAATATGGAATAGAGTTGAAGATAAATATGTGTAACAACCCTGTATTTTCTGATTATTGTAATTGTATATTTTAATTATTTTAATTTAAATTCCTAATTTAAATTCTTTATTTTATTTATTAAAATGAATATATTTTGTTAATTGAAATATAAATGTTGATTTTGATGTGGATTAGAATTTCAAACATGCATAAATTGAATATTTCCAGAAAATGTGAATTTTGGTCAATCTGGTCAAATTTTTACTTTTAAATTTAAATTTTAAAAGTTTGAAAATTTGAATTTTATCTTTTATTATGAAAGTAAATAAAATTTCAAGAACACTGCTTTTCGTTTCGTTGAAATCCGAATAATATTGTGGAAGTTATGTTTTTTACAATATTGTCTGTACATTGTTTTATTTAACAAAATTGTTTATTTTAGTTTATATAAATAATATTTTTGTTTGTTCTAATTTGAATATAAGTTTAATATGACATGTTATATATATAATTTCATTTTTAAAATATTTTTACAGTGATGTTATAATGTTCCAAAGCTTATTGTATTTTTTCTATAATTTTTCACCCTAGTTTCTATTATTGTGCTATTTTCATAATTATTTTATATTTTTCTAAAATATATTTATTTATTTTCTTTTTCAACTTTATTTTGTTCAGTTTTATATTTTTTTACTGAAATATATATGGTTTATTTTAATTTAAAGGAAATAGAAATATAAAGAGTCAAACCTTTTCATATTACCTGTGACTTTTCATTTACTTTGACCTTTCACTTGCTTTTGCCCTTTCATTTTTGAGTAGCCGTCCATTTTTTTTTGTATTGCCGTGAATTCTTCCTCATTTTCACGTGAGAAATCCTTCTCACATCTCAAAACTCATGGCTACTTCTCTTGAAGAGAAAAAAAGAAGAAATTCTAACGGCTTTCTTCTTTCTATTTTTCCTTCTTCTTTTCATTGTTTTGCCTAGATCTCTACCTAACTTTGCTTGGCCTCTACCACCCACCATCACCACCAAACTCTCCACCATCACCAGCAGCAGCAACCACCACCTATCCCCTCCTCTAGATCAGGCCGTAACCATTGGATGAAGCCATCACCACAAAACTCCACAAAACATTGCAACACTCCTTGAAAACATTGCCTAGCCAAGCCTATCTTCACTATCTCCTTCATATCTTGACTTGGCCACACCCCTAGCTCAACCATCACCTACCTACACCACCTCTAGACATCATTTCAGATCTGACCATACCTGAAGTATGTAGGGCCGAGCCCAAAACTTGGCATAACCGAGCCAAATGTTGCATAAACCACTCTATTTTGCACTTGAATCTATGTATGCTTCATATTATCACCACTACCTCTTCACATCACTTCATGTTGCCGTGCATGGGTGTGCTAAATCTGACCTATATGATACCATACCTGACCCAAACACACATAAATGACCAAGCAAAAGATCCTCTATGGTCGAGCAGTGGAGTGGTTAAGGCAATGTTAAGCCGTCTTGTCTTTGTTGCTTTGTATCTCAACTTGTTCAATATTGTTTTGTGTTGTATATTCATGTGTTGCGTTGTCTTGTTTGTGTTTATTAGATTGTTACAAGATGATCATCTAGGCTCTCTCCACTTATTTGAATCCATTGTCGTGCCCTTGGAATCATGTTTGTGTGTCGTAGTGGTCTTCAGCTTGAAAAGGTGAGTCTTTCTCACTCTGACATTTATACTTATGAAATAGTGAATTGATGTCAAGTGTTTAGTAATATAAAATGTTATGCAAGTTAATGTTGATCATATGATATGCTATACCATGTTATTACCATGTTAAAACTGTTAATTATCACCTGACATCTGATATATGACATTATATTGTGACATTGACATTGTTTATATTGTTTATGCATATATTCACACTGCAAGTTCCCTGTTAGAATAGAATCACTATGGGTTGAAATGATACATACCCGAACGGACTTTAGAATAGGGAAAAATTGTTATGGGCTGAAATGATAGGCCTGAGCGATTTTTATTGTATTTTATCTGACTTGGGATTGCGGGTTTGAAATGATAAAACCCGGTTTTCTTTGTAAATTACGGATTGAAATGATATATATCCGTATCACTTGACCTAGGTTAGAAAATTATATACAGACCCCGTGGTATATTTTTAAATGATTTTTTTTAAATATGTATTTTCAAAAGTATGAAATTTTGATTTAAAATATATATATATTATGGTTTTAAGAAAGTTAAATATTAAATCTTGAAATTTTGAATTTAAGTGAATTCAAGCATGTAAATTTGGAGTAAATGTGACGTTTGACTTTAAATTTTATTTTAAGATGTAAATAAATAATGGAAATTAAATTTAAAGTTTTGAAATGATATTTGAAGTAAAATTTTAAGTTTATTAAATTTATAAATTAATAAACAGTGAATTTTGACTTAATAAATGAATGGAGTTTGTAAAATTGAATATTTGATCTTAAAATTTTATTGTATTAAATCATATGTTAAAATGATTTTAAACGTGAAATTTTGAAGTCTAGAAATATGATTTTTAAGTTGTAATAATAAAAATTTGGAGTTTTATTATTATTTTTGAAAAGCTAAAATGAAACCTGGAATTTTATAGCATTTTCAAAATGCTTTAGTCTTTTGACAGCATTTTAATGCTATTGTTTTGAATCTAACAATGTTTGAAATAACTAAATATCTATTACGACATTTTATAAATGTCGCTATTCTTGAAATAAACCATTTTGGAAAATATAAGCTACGATAGCACTTTATAAATGCTGTCGTTGCTATAATTTGACAATGTTTTGAAATGTTATAGATTTTAACACTGTTTGGGCTATATTTTAAAGTGTTAAATAATTTAACTTTTGAAATGGATTATCTGTGAAATTTTAGAAGTTTTGAATATTTAAATTTGAATTTTTAAGGAATTTAAATTGAATTTGAATTTAAATAAAGTTTACTTGGTTATGTGTTAAACGGAATGAAATGTAATATAATAAATGAATTTTTGAATGGAATTTTGGAATGTATTTTTGGTAATGATGTTTGAAATAATAAATGAATGACACATTTGATTTTTAAAAGATATTTAACTTTGAATATTTGGATTTGAATTCAAATAATGATTTGATTATGAAGTTTTGAAAGGATGTAATATTTTAATGATTTTGAAATGGTTTGGAAATGATTTGATCTTTATTTTAATAAAGAATGTGAATGTTGAATGATATTTGATTTTTCTTTATTTGATAAAGGAATATTTGAAGTTTATATTTGTATGAAAAGATATTTGGTTTAATTGTAGTTTAAGTTTATTTTAATAATATTGGATTTATGAAATGAATATTTCAAAACTACATAATAATGAAATTAGATTTGAGATACGAATATATGGAATTATAAAGTTTAGTTTTGAAATGTGGGATATTAAAGTTTGGAAACATATTAAAATTGGATAGCTTATTTTGTAGATCAAATCTATATTTGAAATTTATAAGATTTGAAATGTTTTGCTAGAAAACTGAATTGAATCGAAATTGATGGTTTGATTTGAATTAAATTGGAAATTTGAAATTTTGAATTAAATTGGAAATAAATTTGTAAAATGTAAAGAATTAAATGAATGTTTCATGATTTCAAATGTATGATTTCAGAATGTTATGATTTTCAAAGTGTAATGATTTCAAGTATTTTGGTTTTGAAAGAGTTATAACTTTGAAAGTATTATGATTTTTGGAAGTGAATATAGGTTTGAGATGGAAATGATAAAGTATAAACTATTTTGATTTGAATATAGTTTTGAAATAAAAATGATTTTGGTTTCGAAGTATAAACTATTTTGATTGAATAAATAGTTTTGAAATAAAAATGGTTTTGGTTTCGAGGCGTAAACTATTTTGAAAGGAATATAGTTTTGAAATGAAATGATTTGATCCTTTTGAAATATAAACTATTTTGAAATGACCACGGCGTTATAATAACGTTTGGTTGTTAAAGAGACCGGGATCGAAAGTTGTCATACTTCTGCCAACTCCGAAAACCACTTTAACAACCGTGTACGCGGTGGAGATTTCAGAATGAAGTAGGATGGTGGCGACGTTCTTGAGGTATCTTACGTGGACCTAACTCCCGTGAGTTGGCATAAGGTGGCTAAAACAGGAGCGATCTCGGGCCAAAGGAGGTAGCACCTCTGGTCGGACACATTCCTTCGATACTATACTCTTACTGGTGATTGATTAGATGGCCATCCTCCAATTTTGATTGGGAGTGTGTTCTGAGGTGGGCGTATGTGGCTGCTGCGTTACCACCAGCCCGTGTGCGTAATTGGTATATCTACCCTGGCATTGCCTTGTGTGTCGTGTCACCTACCATACCGAACCTTTACTACGATTTTGTTTTTCTCCCGTAGCCCGTGTGGTATCCTCTGACAGTCACCCAGTGTGGAGATGGCATGATATTGGATGGACTACTGGGACTATTATGTGTGAAGGGTGATATGGGTAGCCCGGAACGCTATTTAAAAGTATGTTTATTTTACTGTAGACATTATTATAGTAGTGCAATATTACTACATAGTAAATAGTTTAACGAATCCTTAAAGGATGGGCGATCCCAAACATCCTTTAAGTTACTGATGCATTTTTGTTACTGTTCACTTGAGTTTATTTACAGTTCATAAGTATTTATGTCCTGACTCGAGTGTTTTGTATTTTGTTTTACGCTCGAGTCAGATTGAGTGAGTTAGCATTCAAGATTCACCTTCGAGTTGAAGCTTTCCTTGAAGATCCAGCCATCTATTTTGCTTTCTGTATCCAGTGATTTCAGTGATGTATTCTGATTTGTACCTGATGTATCATGTTTAACTCTGATGTATCTTATTCTTATATAGTAGTTTCATGAACTACTATTTCTTTTAAATTCCGCTGCATTATTAAATACTCTGTGTCTGTGATCTGTGATTATGTATTTACTGTATATTCTGAGATTTGCCAAATTTTATTTACAACGCGGTATTTTGAGCAATTCAAGTCCGACATGTGCGGATGCGAATGGTTGAAAATATCGGGTCGTTACAATATGAGTGAACGAGCGATATGTAGTGAGGTGCTAATGTAAATGACAATTGTATAGTGAAAAATTGTGTTGCAATTTGAAATGTTGTATATCTAGTGGGAGCTCAAATTTTTGTACTATTCAAAAATTATAATAAAACACTTGTTTGAATAAAATATTTGTTTAAATTCTGTGTTATTTATTTTATTCATCAAATATTTATTTAATTATATGAAAAATAAAACAGTGCATTAACAAATGCACTTAAATGAATATATATATATATATATATATGTTTATTATCATCAAATAAAAATCATATACTAGCATATTCAACATGTCAGTTATTGTAGTTCATAGAAATCTAAACCCCGTTTTCTCATTATAAATTAAAAACAGGAGAAGGGAAAATGAAAAGTCAAGAATCACATACTGCAGTAAAATACGCTAGGAGAAGAGAGAAAAAATGATTGAATAAGGAAATTTAAATCAGGGGCCAAATAAGTGAACAGAAGAAAAAGATGCCGACCTCTTTAGTAGATCGGTTGACTCTAGATCCGTGTAAACGAATGTTGCGGCAGTTGAGCGTAAGCTTGGCTTAACTGTCAGTAATGGCATGGTCAACAATAGTGCTAACATATATATAAAATAATGTGTAGTAGGATAGGGGAAACAGACCTTGGTAATTCTTCACGGTCACCGATGTAAGGATGACTGGTTTTGTATTGTCATTGATAGTTGAGTTATCTATTAAGTTTGCTTTGTTACCCTATTGTGTAGCCGCAATTCGAGTACCACTGCAAACAACATAAAGTGAGGATTACTGAAGAATTGGTTAGAAATTCAGTTAAAAGGCCATCGAAAAAACCATTGTTGCAAATGTAAAATTTGCCAGGCTCTTATCAGGTTTTACCTTACCGAACACATCTTGAAATTAAATTATATAACCACTTTAAATGTTGTCACCCAATTATGAGTAGACAGGTGGGTGGTATAGCAGTAAAATAACAAATAATAACTAACATAATGTTTTATGTATTTTTCAATGTATGTACATTGAATAAACCCTCTGTGTATGGAGCTTTCATCCTAGTTATCAATGCGTAAAAGTAAAAAAAATTGAGTAAACCCTCTGTTGTGCAAAAATTGCACAAATGCGGAAAAACAAAAAACAGGATCTAGATTTGCCAATTTGAACATCACTTAATCTAGCAGCAATTATTCTATTACTCCAAATAAATAGCAAGTAACTATAAAAAAAAGAGACGCACAATATTTATACTAGTTCCATTATCATCAAGATAGTGTACGTCCAGTCCAACGGAGAGAGATTTTATTACGCATGAGAGAGTGCAAGAGATTACAAGATAAGAGTTTATATACCAAAACCGTAAATTATGGTTAACAAGAAGAGACACTCTATTTGGAGGTCGCTGGCTGAATGACAGGATGGTTTACAATGAAGTCCACCCTCAATATAAAGCCAATGTAAATTCATGTGAGTTATCAATCAAATTATCAAGATAGGGTAAGAAGATAATGGAGGCAAAATTACAATGATAACAAATGATGTAAACATAGCAAGTAATTCACCCATTCCTTTAATTAGCAAAAATGAAAGAAAATAATCTCAAAAGCAATGCGATTACTGAGAAATAAATAATATGCACATCCTTTTGCATATATTTTATTGCATGACTTGCGCATGCATTTATTTTCTTGTCATCTCATGCAAATGCGATCCAATAATTTATTCATTTCCATAATGAACAAACGTAATTACTTTCCTTCTTACATATTTATTTTCTTCTATTTGTGATTTTGTATCACCAAAATTTAACACTCCACCTTAATGCAAAATTACATATCCCCAACACCCCACCTCGAACCAAGTCTCTTCTCAACATAAAACTCCTAAAAATAAACTCCACCTCCAACCAAAATCTCTTAACGAGATAGATACCAAAAATGAATACTTATTCAATGGGTTCCGGCAAGGCCACCCCCATCACACCTTGGTAACGAGCTCAGACGATGTCCCCATCCGTTAACAAAATGTTGCAAATATCCAAAATCAAACGAAGGTAGATACCAAAATAATCTCAAAGCCACCTAGGCCAAAAAAATTCTCTCAATCACCAATCCAATTACAGAGCCAAAAAACGAAAGCCAATGGACATAACAATGTTAATCCAAAACTCTATTTGAAAGATAAATCTCTCTCCTCTCACATACCTTATCTGCCATACAACAAATTTCCTATGGAAATTGAAACGACACGCAGTTCCGTACCCCTTGAGTCGACACTATTCTCCATCGATCAACTCAAGATGTACGGAAATACGAACCATTTGGGTTAAAGAAGAAGAGGTAAAAGAAGAAAATAGAAAACAACATAAGAATCTAACCATCGCAGCAGAATAAAGTATAATAGATAATGTAACGACCCAGAATTTTAATTTATTAAAATTTGAATATTTAATTAATTTCAAATATTAATAAGTGGATTTATAAGTCAAATAAATTTTATTTCGAATAATTGGATTTAATTGAATAATTAAATCGATAATTTAATATGTTAAATTATGGAAATAATTGAAAATTGAGTTAAATATGATTGAAAATGATTTGTAAAATTTTATTTTATCATATTGGAGTTAGAATGATATTGTAGAACTTTTAAAATCAAATTAAAAGTTTATTTGTGAAAATTGAATATTTTAATATTTAATCGACTAGTGAAAATAGTCAATTTTTGAACAGTCTCAGAATTGGACGAAACCAGTTTCATTGGATCCGTAATAGTTAGTTATTACCGGATTTCAATTTTCGTAGCAATCGGAGTTATCGTTTGATCGTAGCAGCTCGAAACGCATCGAATTATTTTTTAATATTAATTTGGCGAGTTAAAATAGTCATTTTTCAAAAAGTCTCGGATTTCGACGAAACCAGTTTCATCGGATCCGTAATGTGATATTATTGTATGGTTTCAAATTTCGTGTCAATTGGATTTACCGTTTGTCCGGTACAAATTAAAACGCCTAGAAAATTGTTTAAATCGGTTTAATTTAAATTGAACGTTTATTGCCATAACTCGCACAGATGTCCGAATTAGCTTTCGAAACCTGTTCCATTGTGTCCGGAACGCGGGGTAAACCCTAGAAACACTGGTTACGGCGCGTGAATCGGAGTTCGGAATTTCCGGAATGAATAGTGTCGATTGATTTTCCTATAAATAGCCCACTATCACATAAAAAAAAAAAAAAATCAAAGCCCTAATCTAAGCAGCCGCCGCCTCCTGAAATGAATGGCCGAAAGTTTCTATCGTTTCCCTCTCAATCTCTCCCAATCCACAAGCTTTCGTTAAAAACTTTCTGAAGAAAAATCGAAGAGCTTCGCAAGACCTTCACATCCATACGTTTAAGATGGTGTTTTGTCAACAATGGAAGATGATTTTTGGCCGCGTACAGGGGTATGTCGCACGCGTTTCTAGGCAGCTAGGGGCGACCGAGCTCCGCCTAGCTCCGGCCGTGGGGTGGCATGGTGATGGCGCTTCGATGGTGAGGAGATGATCGAGTTTAGTCGTCGTTTGAGGGGTGCGTTTCTTAACCCTAGCATGATGAATAGGTTCGGCTACAGGCGTTCACGCGCGTGAGGGAAGGAGAAAGCACGCACGGTCTTGATGGAGTTGCGTGAGATCCTACGGCTATGGATAGTTAGGTTATAAATTAAGTGAAATTTGGTTGTAAATTATTATAAAAATTTGTGTAAAACTTATAAAAATCATATCTTTTTCATACGAGGTCGAAAACGCGCGAAACAAGAAGCGTTGTAATCGTATGGACGAGCACTACGCTATGGAATTGGATTGGAGTCGTTTGGAGTTAGTGAGAATTTTGGGTAAAATTAAACGTCCGTTTAATTTTATTCGAAATAAATCGCTAAAACGAAATTAAAATCAAGGTGAGAACTTCTCACTCAATCGAATCAGTTTCGATTTTTATTTTAAATAGTTAGATTTAAAATATTTGAATGCATGTTTGAATGATGATTGTTATCTATTGATTGTTAAAATAGACATTATGTGCCGTTAGTAAGCGGATGTTATTTATTAAAAACATATACCGCGAATATTTCATAAACAGTGAAATTGGTATTATATATAATAGCAATATATATATATATTGGCATATGTATATATTGCAGTTAGTGATTTCCCGCATTTGTATAGCGGATGAGACCCTATTGCGCCGTCTATTAAGCGGATAATATTTTAAATCCCATATACCGCGATAATTTCATACTGGAGCGAAATTGGTATTGTGCTAATGTTTGTGGATGCAGGAAAACAGGTTGGAGGGATCCAACTGGATTCCTCAACAGTATTTATTTGATTATGGATATTTTGATATTCGTTGATTATCATATACGATATATGATATCGTTGTAGTCGTGATTGACTATTTGGTGTGTAACATCATTGGACCAAATTTTGGAATTTTAAAATGATTTTAAAGTGATTTTTGAAAGTATACGTTTATAAAATATTTTGGAACCGATCCATTTTAAATATATAAACGGTATAATTTTTAAAGTTATAAAAATTTTGATTTTGAGAAATACGGTTAAAGATTTATTTTTGAGAAATATGGGTTAATGTTTTTATAAAATAATTAAATTGGATTTTTGAATTTATTATAAAAAGTTTAAAAATAGGATTTATAAAATTTGATTATTTTATAAATCAAGAGAATGGTGAAATTATAAAGGAGATTAAAGATGTTTTAAAATAATAGTATAAATTGATTTTTATAAAGGATTTATAAATTGATATTTATAAATTAAAACATTTGAATTATAAAACGAGTTTTTATAAGTGTTTGAATGAAGTGAAAATGGATTGCATAAGTGAATGGAATTTATAAAATTTTAAATGGTGAAGTTATAAATGAAATTTATAAATAGTAAGATTTATAAATTTTGTGAAGTTATTAAAGAATATATTTGGATAAATAATTGAATCTTATAAGTTATAAGATTTATAATTATGAAGTTTAAAAGAACGATTTTGTAAAATAATCATTTTATAAGCATTTAACTTATAATGTGAACTTTTGGTTTATAATTGAGTTATAAATCGAATAGGTTAATAAAGGAGATGTAAAAAAAGGAAGTAGTTATAAAACAAATAGAAATAGAATTTATAAATGTTGTTTTATAAAATTCGCAAACGACTTATTTTGATAAGTAAATTGTTATAACTTATTTATGAAGTTATATTCACGTTTTTAACTGTGAATAATCCTTTGAAATAAAATGAATAGAAGTGATGAAATTTGTTAACGAAGTATATTCACGTTTTTGAATAGTGAATAATATGTTAAAGAAAATGTTTAGAATGTGATATTTTAAATTGAATTAAAACGATCTAACGATGTTTTAAATGTGTTGAGATTCGAAACCATAGATTTCAACATTTATTGTTGAAATAGATGTTTTCGAGAAATAGAAGGAAATGGTGGACTATAACACTGTTGTTATAGTAAATGATTTTCGAAAGGAAATGTTTTGTATAGTATTGGGATTTATATATCTATTTTAATTTCGAATCCCTATACTAGTGATTTTGGGTTGTCGTAACGATGTTTTACGCAACATTCGTTTTGGCCCAAATAAATATGTTTAAGAGAATGATTTCCTTAAAGAATGAAATATATACTTAATCTCGATTGAAGTATATTGAATATTTTCCAAGTGTTGAAAATAAATGGATTGAGAATTACTTAATAAGTAAGTATGGAAATGTTTTCCAATATAAAGTGAATATTTGAGAATTTATCTTTTTGAAGATAAATTGAAATGAATAATTAAAATCGGATATCAGTAGATATTGTGAAATACAAATTCACTATGGAATTTATGAATAGAAAGGGAATTTGTTTAAAAATAAATATTGATTTATTTTAGAAGTGTGAAAATTATATATATCTTGTAAAGATATTTTGGAAAATAAATAATTTGAAAAATTATTTGGAATCTGGTGATGTGTGCATATCCATTGATAGTTCAATAACCGACTATCAATATTTACCTTTGAAAGGTATTTGTTGAATTTGAATGCTACACTTATTTTTAAATTATTGTGCTCGTTATTCGGATTACCCATTCCGAATAGTGATACGACGTAATGGATAGCATTGATGACCGGTGTTGAAGACCGGATATTTGTGAGAGCGATAGGATGACCTATCGATTGTCTCTGCACTGAGTTGCAACGGTATAGAGACTCCCTAAGTGATGGGAAATCCGATCAGGATTGTGGATATCCGGATTGCAAGGACTTCTTTGTAAGTGCCTTCGGTTCTTTTCGAGCCTGGAACAGACTTGTATGGATTGTATGTATGACGTTACAGATTGAGATATAAAGCAGATTTCTTTCAAATATATTTCTGTTGGTGGCGAAGAATTTATTCTTTTAGCTTAACACCCTTCTCTGAGACGTACGAGCTCAGAGGTTATGTAGTTGAATGTTATCAGCGATATATTCCCAATTTGGTAATGTGACATGCTGAGTGTTGCTGTGAAATGATCATTGTGTTGATTATTTGTGATAGGATCGTTTGTTTGATCGTCTATCCTGGTGATCATTTCAATGATCATTTGTTGACCCAAAGCATGGCTTTTGTATAAAGTATGTTTTTGTGGACGTGACTTCGTCGAGCCTCACACTCCGGAATGGTCAAAACAGGAAAGATGCAGCAAGGTTATTAGGGGTAACGCCCTTTAGGGTATGTGCATTTCCTTCTGAAAAAGGGTGGTATCATGGTATGGAGCCCAGATACTTACTCATGTTGAAAACACTTTATGATTGTGTGAATTGATTACGAGCGCTCGGTGAAAGGTCCCAAAGGACCGGGGGATGGCATATTCGGTCAGTTGTTACTCAGTTAGGGGTAACCCGGCCTTGTGTTGGCAGAGATCCGGTTTGGTCCTCGGGGATGTACATCCAGAGGCATTCTCATGTGGCAATGGGAAGTTCCTTGGCCTGACCATTCGTTGGAAATCCAAAGAAACAATACGAGACTTGTACGGTTTTAGTTGTAGAACCTGCTTCCTCAGGAAGTAGCTATAGTAGGCATAATATAATGGTACCTATGCTGGCTAAGATTTATATTCTACTTTCGAAATCGTTTTATACACTATGCACTAGTAATAATATTAAATGTTCTTTTTAATGCGTATCAAGCATCTTTGACTATCATAAGAAGAAATCTCCTCCGATTCTGCATTTGCATTGTGTGTGTGTGTGTGCAGGAGGCCTTATGGTAGTCTCATTTTTAAAAAGCATTGCGAATTGACTTTAAAAATATTCATCCATTTTGTTTTTCAAAGATAAATAAACTGTTTTGAGTTCTCACACCAGTCACATGACTGACTCGGAGTTTATTGTTTTCCTTCCTAAACTCTGGGTGCCCACCAATTTCCACACGGACAGTCAAGAGTTAAGGTTTATCAGGATATTCTGGAGTTGCTGGATGCAAGATGGATGGCATGGCGTATTACTAGTATATAGTATTTCTTTTTCCGCTGCACTGTTTGTTGTTGTTGTTGTACACTCTGATGATATGATGTAATGAAATGTAATGTATAAAATGTAATAACTGATATAGTTCTTTGTTTAAAGATTATTCATTTATTATTATATGTTGTTCCGCTGCGAATTGTGAGATTCTGATATTGTTGTGTTGTGTTCTGTTCCGTCCTATTCTCTATTTTCCATCATCTCTATTTTCTATCTTCTTATCTCTTCTTCTCTCTCTTTCTTTTTCTTAAACATTGATAATTCGTATTTCTGTTCATCTTGAGTTAATCTATGGAGATTAGTGTATATTCAAGGAGTACGGATTTACGGGTCATCACAGATAATAAATGATCTTTACACAAAAACAAATATGTTTATACATTACATCATCACAATTTACATAACACACAACTTGACAGTAATCACAACCTGTCCTCACAATCTGAATAAACAGCGGAATATTTAACACAAATACGGAAGAACGTATTGCCATCCAGCTCGTCTCCTGAGCTCCACAGCTTCCTTTCATGTATCCTATAATACTCGGTCTGACCCGAACATTATAGTTAAATAACACCCGAGTCAGTCTGGAATACCAGCGTGAGAAAACCACACTCAAATTGATTATTAAAGTTTCAAAACTCTTTTGAAAACAAAAGTATCTCGTAAGACCACGCCTCAAATAAACATGTCGGGTTTTTACCTTACGATAGCCAAAACACTTTTTATCAAATCCGTCTTATATTATAATAGTGTCTATATGAAGTAAAATAGAATCTAGCTGAAATGCTTGTTTCTCACGTTTTAGCAATAGTTGGGCACAATCAAAACCGTACAGGCGCGCAGGGAGAATGGATTATCAACTAATGACTAGGCACTGGGGTACCACCTGTCACGGTACGTGGTCTAGATCAGCATACCAAGGATCCACCCTAAATCCCCTGCAACACAAGACCGGGACTACCCCTTACTGGATAATCCCGAGCAAGATCACCCCGCGGTTGGGATCAGCAACTGCCACACAGCCGAAATAAAAAGGGACATCTAGACAGGGATAACCTCACCCTAATGGGTGCTACCCACTTAGCCTTGCTGCATAACCCCTGATTTTCAATCATTCCCGGTTGATGAGGCTCGAGGCTAAGCGCTACCTTTTTAGAACATATCACTTAGAATGCTCACCGTCCACAGGACGATGTTCTGAAAGCATTAATCCATATAAGTCCGTCCCGGCTTCAAACGGAACCGAATGCACTACTCCTACTACATCCATTTTGGAATCATCCTCAGGATTAGTTGCGACTAACCCTTGCACTTCACTGCTCCACCTTCGAATCCAAACTCTTGTTTTCCACACGAAAACGTTAAAACCGGATCAAAGTGGTTTTCAAGAAATAAATCTCGATTCTAGTCTCTTCGAGACGATCAGAGCATTGGCCAATATTGATAGTATTTAACTATCAATTAACATTCAAAAACAACCATCAAACATAAATAATTTTCCAAATTATTTATTAACCTTAAAATATCTTCGCAAGATATATTTCCACTTTCAAACCTTTTTGAAAACAGTTTTCAAACCATCTTCCTCTCACGGAATACATTCCCCAAATATTTTCTACTTCCACTGAAATCACCAAGAACAAACACTTTAGATTTTAAAATAATCCAAAACACTATATTATAAAATATCCTTTAAGACATTTAAGTTAAAACTACTTTAATACTTATTCAACGATATATACTTTAAGAATATTTGAAATAAAACCACTTTAAAAATATAAAAATAAATTTTCTCTTTTTAAACATAATACCAAGTCACCTTTAATAATTACTGCTAAAATAAATCTGAAAAATATTTACTTTAAAATTTAAACATTTAAAAATATTAAATTTTCTAAAACATACCATTAAAACAACTTAAAAACTTTTAATTTAAACTTTAAAGATTTGCTTTGAAAACGTACTTGGCTATCCAGAGAAATACGCTTCTCTTTCACATCTTTTAAAAATAAATCACTATTTATTTTTAAACAAATTTACCCATTCCTTTAATAAATTCCCACCGTGATTTTATTCTTTCAAATATCCACTGATATATTGCTTCACTTTTATAAACCAAGTTTATAAATTCCATAGTCTCGCCTTTTAAAAAATATAATTTCAAATTCTAAATCAATTTCCAAATCGGTTTCAGATTTTATTCCAAATTGAAATGAATTCCTTTACTTTCTCAATTTAACTCCAAAACCCATCAACTTCATTTTTGCTGGTCAAATATGATTTAAAATCTTATTTAACTGAAATATTACTTTCATACTTTTCTAAATTCCTTTTTTATCCTTTTAAATAAATTTAATCCTTGAAATTTGAAATAAATCCTTTGTTCCTTTGGATAATATTATTTGAGTTTTCATAAAAATCACTTATTCCCATTTATCCAAAAATATCATTTCTCCGTATTTGGAATTTTATTTATTAGAATTTTAAAAACGCAACTTTTATCTTATCCCAATTCAGCCTTTAATTTATCCAAATTCTCTATAATTATCCTACTTAAAGATTTTCTCTTCATTTATCTTCCAAAATCCAATCTACATATTTTAATAATTCAGCATTCCCAATTATATTTAATTGAACATAGCGTTCAATATCTTCAATCACCAATATAATCTATCTCTGATTATCAAATAAATCTAGTCACAGAATATTAGAACAAATCTAAATGTTTTGAGGAATCCAGTTGGATCCCTCTAACCTGTTTCCTTGCATACACAGATGTTAGCATAATACAATAATACCAATTCCACTTCGAGTTGGAATATCGCGGTATATGGGATTAATATAATATCATCCGCTATTATGCGGCGTATAGGGTCTCATCCGCTATATAATGCGAGAAATAAATCACTCCAATATATACTATATACTACTATACAATATATATCACATCCAATCAATTCAATCATTTAACCAATTATTTAAATTTAATTATTTAAATTTAAATCAAAACCCAGATAGTGAGATTATCTCACCTTTGATATCATTTGCAATCTATACCAAACCAGTTTGTTTGTCTCTCCATGATTTTTGGACCTTGTACAAAAATTATATGGTTTACTAACATTTTAACTAATCGAATAATCAATTACCATTTAGTAATTTTATTTAAACTAATTTGTTCGAATTTAAATCAACTTTAAAATTTTAAAGTGTTTTAACCCATTAGATTCCTCTTTTGAAACCACCTACATTTTTAGGAATCATTTATATAAATTTCCAAAATCTCAATTTTAATCATTTTTCCCTAGTCGAGACATTTTCCAAAAACCCCAGCTTTAAAACCCTATCTTATTAACTAACTCTTCAATATCAAATTTTATTGCGTTAATAAAATTCCCAGATTTACTTTACCGTCCTATATATATATAGCTAATTCCATTTTTAAAACAAAACTCTTTAAACCTTGCTTTTAATTCCGATTAGTGAAAAAATAATCAAAAATTCATTTAGGAGTTTAAACTTAAGAAACATTTTAAATTTACTGTTTTGAAGTCAATAGTTTAAAACTTACTGTAGTTATATATTTTTTCTCTAGCATATATATATATATATACACATATTTTGAAATAAAAAGAAAATAAAAATGCCGATACCTCACTGCCTTCGACCATCCAATGTGACCCAGTCAACCACCGTGACTTCACCTGCGAACGTCACCCTCACCTCCGCTAGACTCTCATCCACGCTGCACTACCCAGACTCGCGAGCACGCACACTGACACACGATATTCCCAAAGATACTTCAAACCAACCCACCACCGCTCTTTACATCGCCAGCGCTTTGTATCCACCACCAAGGTTCACCACTCGAGCCTCCAATCTAATCGCGACCTAAGTGAACCGCATGCAACCTCTTGAATTTGCGCTACCCAATACTCACCACGAGCTATAGAAACTAGCGTAGGGGTTCAATTTGATTCCCAGGGTCTCACGAAACCACTCCATATCATCTCGTCGCTTGAATCGTCGAAGGAACTCAAACCTAGGTAACTGTCGTACGTTTTGATCATCTCATATCGAAGCCGCTGCCCAACTAGCAGTCGTTTCGACTCGATTTCAAGAACAATTGAATTCAGAGAGAAGAGAATGTAAGCTCGGCCTTTTAGACGAAAGGAGGGTTTCGATTAGAAGACTGGAGATGAAGAAAAAGGCACGCGGGGTTAAATGTTGAAGATTGAATTGCGGCTTCAAAAAAGAAGGGGGAGGGCTCGAGCACTTCGACCAGTAAAAAAAAGGAAGCATATAAGTTTAGTTTGGATATCATATTTTTATTTTTGTATCGACTGAACTGATTTGAAGGAGGAGAGAACGTGATATTTGAAAGGAAGGCTTGCGTGGAAAAAAACGAAGGGAACAAGATGTGATGTTTACGTACCACCATCAGTTTGCTATAGAGACAGCAAAAAGTTCCGATGTGAAGTTTATTTGACCAATCAAATAAAGTAAATTGAATTTAAATTTAAATTTAAATCGCCTTGAATTCATAGCTTAAAATCTTGTCATCCTACTGAGGCGTGCTGTAGGCGTTTATAATGTTATACCCCTATTTCGAATGCAATGGAAAAGTTTTCGAATCCTAATTCGATTGTATGATTTTTTTAAACTCAGTTATTATATTAAATTTCGATATAAATTTCAGCGCGTTTATCTCTCGTACGATCACTCGACAACTTCGAACACTACGAAATTTGAAATTCGATAATAATACAATATTACAGATCTAATGGAACTGGTTTCTTCAAAATCCAAGACCATGCCTTGGAAGGCTATTTTTAAACATCGATTTAAATAATATAATTTCAAAACTTAACAAAACACTTCCAAATTCAATTTTAACACTTCACTATTTTCAGTACTTTCAATATAAATTTTACAAGCCTTCAAATTATTTTTAACAGGCTGAAAACTCCAGATTCAACATTTAACTTCAAATTATTTAATTTAATAATTAAATTACCCAATAAATAGTGATAATTGAATTCAAGTTAAAAATTTATCATTTAAATATTTAAAATAAATTAAATATTCTGATTTCTAACATCCAAAAATTCTGGGTCGTCACATTACTCCCCCTTAAAGAATTTCGTTTTCGAAATTACTAAGGCAGAAGAATGTCCCAAACCCACTAACTTACTAAAACACACTTAGTGAAAATCCCATATTCACTTTTCTAATCCTTTAGTTTCAACTAAACAATTAGTTTCAATTTCCATTTCCAAAATCACTTATTTCAATTCCAATTTGAAATCGTTTCGTTGCTAACAAAAATTTCCCAAAAATTTTCTAACTCTCAAAATTTTCGAATTTTTTGGTAGAGTCTACTTTGTATGAAGGAGCTTTTGCAATTTGACAAGAGATATAAATATATATACATCGACCCACACGGTCGGAAAAACAAAAAAACAAACAATAGTTCATATTTTCTAACTTTTATTGCGTAGGCATACATCTATTTAGCATTTTTAAGCAAGCGGCTTATTTATTTATCATTTTGCACGTCCAAATCCAGCCGTACGGCTTCTCTGTACCTGTGCTTGCTTAGTTCAAACATGTAAGTACAAAATATATGCAACTCATTAACATTTATTTACTTCAATAGCTAGACACATGCACTTCATAAGTAATGTACACTAAACAATACCCATATGCAATTTATAAGATTCAGACACCGATTTCAATTGCTTACAACCAATTCTTAAATTATTATTTTCAATTTTAAGTGATTTACACTCACTTCGTCCAATTATTTCATTCTAAGCAAAACAACTCATATTTATTTCAATTGATTCAAAAATCTATTTTATTTACTTCCAATGATTTATAGGATTTTATTTTCTTTCGTTTCATCGAACGACCCATTTTCTTATGCACTTCGACGATATTCAAGTAAATAAGTAAGTACTTAAGCTTTAACCATTTTAAATTAATCTCAACTCAATTTATATAAATTTCATTCCATTTTAATTTTATTCACAATCCATGCATTCTCATTTTCACTTCATTTTTAATTTTATCTATTTACTTACATTCCATTTCATCATTCAAACAGGTTCTATTCAAAACCATTTCATAAAGCTCACTAACACCCATTTAACAATTTGCTTAAGCTAACAACTTAAGTTCATCTCCATTTCCAATTGAATTCCATTCTATTTAATTCAATTAGTATTTTCATTCAATCAATTTTAAACTTTATCTCACATTTTCATTTCACTTCCGAACTTATTTTATTAATAACAAGACCATTTCAATTTTATTTCCACTCCTTTGAATTTTATTTGCAATTCAAACAATTTCTGTTTTAATCCAACTTCACTTCATTTCACCATATTTCAATCATATTCAATTCACTTAGCACTTCTAAGTTGAATTTGATTTATAAATCAAGTTTAACTTCTCAAAAATCCATTTTTAACTCATAATTCAATTTTTATTCAACCAATCAGAATTAAATTTACATACTCACTTAACTAATTTATTCAAATTAGCCCATTCCCCACTTTTAATTCTATATTTGATTTTTACCTTCAAAAATCACTTCATTTGATTTTTTCTTGAGGTCATCCTATTTTATAATTCAAAATTTGGATTTTTATCCATTTACCAAAATACAAAACAATTTTATTTTGGTTTATTTATTCCACTTCTAAGTTTTATAAGTCGCAACTTATTTATATCCATACTTTCATCCACTTACAATCAATCCCGTTCACATTTTACCTTTTAACTCGGGATTATATATTTAATTTAGCCAAGTATATATAATTTTATTCAATGGGTTTTCAATTCTTTTATAAGCCATCGGAATCTGTTTATTCCCATTCAATCTTATTTAACTAAACTCCAGTTAAATCTAACCCCATACTATTCTTTGACTTCACACAATTCATTTACATTTTATTAAGTAAGAACTTAATTTCATTTAAGGTATCCACTACATGATAAAATTCCATCTCAATTATATTTCGACTTCGATTCAAATCTAATCACAATTTTATTAGACTTAGCTTGAGTTCATTTAATTCGACCTACTCTTCAAACTCATTAACTTTTTACAAGTTAATTTCATTCCAGGAAATTTTCAAACTTTATAAATTTCCAATTCTTTTTATAATCCATAAACATTTTTAGTTAAACCTCTAGAGCTTAAGCCATTAGTTAGACACTCAAAACATTTAAACCCATTTCCAGAGTCTTTAATAATCACTTAAGTATTTCAAAAATCATTTGAAATCAATTATATCCAAAATTATTTGGTAAATTCAATTATCGCTTTGAATTTAAAAATCAAACCCAGTTTTTGCAAACATCTCCCTTTTAAAACATTCAAGCAGCAATTCCTCCTTTGGAAACTCGAAAATGAACATCGATGATGCTGCAGTCATTACCGAAGTTATTTTCCAGCGACCGAAGAGAGTTAAATGCTTTTATCTCTTTAAAACATTTTCAAATATTCTTAATTTTCAAATCTCTCCATATTTCAAACCCAATTCAAAAACATTCTTCAAATGCTATCACCATTAATTACGAAACCTTTGAAAACTATTTCCGAACACAAAAGAATTTAAATCTTTCCCAAAATATCAAATTTAAATTCTTTCAATCTATATCCAACATTACTTTGGAATTTACCTCATTCAATTATAAATCACATTTATAATTCTCATTCATAAATTCCATTTTGTTATATAAATTTATTCCTTAACCTTGGTTAAAATTTTCAATTCCTTATTTAATTTCTACACAACAATAATGTTAATAATTTAATATTATCATTCTCTAACAACCAAGCATCCATATATAACTATAATAATTTACGAAAAATATTTCCTTTATATACAAAAATAAATTGGGTAAAATTATTTCATTTACCCTATTTTAAAACAATACTGTGTCGAATTATTCTGTTCAAGTGTTTAGAGATTCCTATCAATAACATTAATTACTCGTATTGACCAGAATCTATAACCCACTCAATAAACCAATTAACACAATATAAAACAATTTGATATTCACTAACAAATACATGCTCATATCTATTAATACACTCAAACTTATTCTAGAGTACTATGAACTTTATTTTAATGAGTAATCCCCACTAAAGCCAAGGTTCTCACTTAACCTTCGGCTCTGATACCAAATGAAATGACCCGTAGTTCCGTACCCCTTGAGTCGACACTATTCTCCATCAATCAACTCAAGATGTACGGAAACACGAACCGTTTGGGTTAAAGAAGAAGAGGTAGAAGAAGAAAATAGGAAACAACATCAGAATCTAACCATCGTACCGGAATAAAATATAATAGATAATAAATGATCTTTACACAAAAACAAATCTGTTTATACATTGCATCATAACAATTTACATAACACACAACTGGACAATGATCATAACCTGTCCTCACAATCTGAATACACAGCGGAATATTTAACACAAATACGAAAGTACGTATTACCATGCAGCTCGTCTCCTAAGCTCCATAGCATTCTTTCCTTTATCCTATAATACTTGGTCCGACCCAAGCATTATAGTTAAATAACACCCGAGTCAGTCTGGAATATCAGCGTGAGAAAACCACACTCAAATTGATTATTAATGTTTCAAAATTATTTTGAAAACAAAAGCATCTCGTAAGACCACGCCACAAATAAACATGTCGGGTGTTTACCTTATGACAGCCAAAGCACTTTTTATCAAATCCGTCTGATATTATAATAGTGTCTATAGAAAGTAAAATAGAGTCTAGCTGAAATGCTTGCATCTCATGTTTCAGAAATAGTTGGGCACAATCAAAACCGTAGAAGCGCGTAGGGAGAATGGATTTCTAACTAATGATTAGGCACTGGGGTACCACCTGTCACGGTACCTGGTCTAGATCAGCATACCGAGGATCCACCCTAAATCCCCTACAACACAAGATCGGGACTACCCCTTACTGGATAATCTTGAGTAAGATCACCCCACGGTTGGGATCAGCAACCGCCACACAGCCAAAATAATAAGGGACATCTAGACAGGGATGACCTCACCCTAATGGGTGCTACCCACTTATCCTTGCTGCATAACCCCGGATTTTCAGCCAATCCCGGTTGATGAGGCTTGAGGCTAAGCGTTACCTTTTTAGAACATATCACTTAGAATGCTGACCGTCCACCAGACGATGTTCTGAAAGCATTCATCCATACAAGTTCGTCCCGAGTTCAAACGGAACCAAAGGCACTACTCCTACTACATCCATTTTAGAATCATCCTCAGAATTAGTAGCGACTAGCCCTTGCACTTCACTGCTCCACCTTCGAATCAAACTCTTGTTTTCCACACGAAAACGTTCAAAACGGATCGAAGTGGTTTTCAAGAAATAAATCCCGATCCCGGTCTCTTCGAAACGATTAGAGCATTAGCCAATATTGATAGTCGGTTATTTAACTATCAATTAACATTCACAAACAACCATCAATCATAAATAATTTTCCAAATTATTTATTAACCTCAAAATATTTTCGCAAGATATATTTCCACTTTCAAACCTTTTTGAAAACAGTTTTCAAACCATCTTCCTCTCACGGAATACATTCCCCAAGTATTTTCTACTTCCACTGAAATTACCAAGTACAAACGCTTTAGATTTAAAAATAATCTAAAACACTATATAATAAAATATCCTTTAAGACATTTAAGCTAAAACTACTTTAATACTTATTCAAAGATATATACTTTAAGAATATTTAAAATAAAACTACTTTAAAAATATAAAACTAAAATATTTAAAAAATTACTACCAAAAATATTAAATAAAAAATTACTACCAAGTCACCTTTAATAATTACTACCAAAATAAATTTGAAAAATATTTACTTTAAAATTTAAATATTTAAAAATATTAAATTTTCTAAAACATACCTTTAATAAAAACTTTTAACTTTAACTTTAAAAATTTGCTTTGAAAATGTACTTGGCTATCCAGAGAAATATGCTTCCCTTTCACATCTTTTAAAAATAAATCACTTTTTATTTTTAAACAAATTTACCTATTCCTTTAATAAATTCCCAGCGTGAATTTATTCTTCCAAATATCCACTGATATATTACTTCACTTTTACAAACCCAGTTTATAAATTTCATAGTTTCGCCTTCTTTAGAAACATAATTTCAAATTCTAAATCAATTTCCAAATCGATTTCAGATTTTATTCCAAATTGAAATGAATTCCTTTACTTTCTCACTTTAACTCCAAAACCCATCAACTTCACTTTTGCTTCTCAGATATGATTTAAAATCTTATTTAACTGAAATATTACTTTCATACTTTTCTAAATTCCTTCTTTATCCTTTTAAATAAATTTAGTCCTTGAAATTTAAAATAAATCCTTCATTCCTTTGGATAATAATACTTGAGTTTTCATAAAAATCACTTATTTCCATTTATCCAAAAATATCATTTCTCCATATTTGGAATTTTATTTATTAGAATTTTAAAAGCACAACTTTTATCTTATCCCAATTCATCCTTCAATTTATCCAAATTCATTATAATTATCCTACTTAAAGATTTTCTCTTTATTTATCTTTTCAAAATCCAATCTACATATTTTAATAATTCAGCATTCCCAATTATATTAAATTGAACATAGCATTCAATATCTTCAATCACCAATATAATCTATCTCGGATTATCAAATAAACCAGTCACAGAATATTAGAACAAATCTAAATGTTTTGAGGAATCCAGTTGGATCCCTCCAACCTGTTTTCTTGCATCCACAGATGTTAGCACAATACAATAATACCAATTCCACTTCGAGGTGGAATATCGCGGTATATGAGATTAATATAATATCTGAGACGACCTGACTTCCTATCTCCAGGAAGAGGATCGCTAATTAAGAAAGAAAGGGATAGAAGAAGAAACGAAAGAGAAAGAAAGAAACAACAACATCAGAGAACTCACAGCGGAACGAATAAAATATAATATATCACATAAAATATTCCACAGTATCATATTACATCAGAGTACACAACTTAAAGCAACACGTATTAGACAGTTATAAACATCTGTCTAACTATATAACTCAAGTACAACAGATGCAGATACCAAATAACACAGCGGAACCATAATATCTACATGTGGAAGCCTCCTGCTCCATATCTCCTTCAGAATTCATCAAGCAAACCTGAATCACTTGACTACTCATACATAATATGAGTACCCAAGAGTTTAATAAAACAGAAAATAAACACTCGGGTCAGACAGGGGTCTGGTGTGAGTAAACGGTTAAAATTGCTTAACTTTAGAAAAACCTTTGAAAAGAAAAGGTATCACGTAAGACTTCCCAGACATAAACATGGAAAAGTTTTTACCTTACGCTAACCAAAACATTTGATAGGAATCCAGTGATATTATAATAGTGTCTAGGGTTTTCAAGTAAATAAGAAATAGCCAAAATTGTTACATGATTAAATTCCAGCTACTAGCCACAAAAGTGGGTAATACAAACAAAACCGTAGGGTCTCGTAGGAAGAATGGGTTTCCATCAATGGCAGGGCTACTGAGGTACCGCCCGTCACAGTACGTGGCCTAGATCAACGTACCGAGGAGCCACCCTAACTCTCCTGCAACACAAGGCCGGAACCATCCCTTACTGGATAGTTACAAACAAGACAACCCCGCAGTTGGCCGCGACACAACTGCCCACACAGTCGAATAAAAAGGGACTTCTAGACAGGGGAAAATCTTGCTCTCCAGTGGGAGCTACCTACGAAGCCTTGCTGCACCTCCCCTATTTTAGCCATTCTCGGTTGATGAGGCTTGAGGCTGCGATTACCTTTATAGAACACATCTATCTTAGAATGCTCATCGTCGACTTGACGATGTCCTGAAAGCATTCAATCCATACAAGTTCGTTCCGGGTTTGAACGAAACCGAAGGCACTATCTCGTTGCACTCATTTTGGAATCATCCTCAGAGTCAACGACCATAGCCCTTGCACTCTAAATCACCATCTCGAATCTATAAGTACTATTCCATCAAACTCATTACGGAATCACCCACAGAGTTATACTGACGTATAGTTCTTACACCTCGAGTCTTCACTTGCTCCACTTGGATTCACGACCCAATATTTAATTGGAATCGATGTGGTTTTCGTATCCTAAATATGGAAACCCAATCCCGGTCTCACCGAACCAAATGCCATTTTAATGTCCAAGTTGTACTTAAGGGTTTTAAACAGTTAAACTTATATTCAGGATGACTTAAACAAATAGATGAATCATATTATCACAATAGATAATTCATATCAACCATTCATCTCACACAGTAGCATATCACATAATAGAGATATCAAAATCATCCAGTGTCAACCAATATCAATCACCCAATATTGATTACTCAATATTGATCATCCAATATCAATCAATCAACCAATATTAATCAATCATCCAAAGCAGAATTGATTAACTCCTAACCAATTAGATCACCATAATCCTTCCTTATTTATTTATTTCAAATAAATAAATTAATCATCTCTTAATGATCTTCCTTAATTAATCTTCCTTGATCAAATATTTTTTGAACCATATTCAGTAATTAACCTTTAATTACTATCATTAATTACAATAATTAATGATCCTTCATTTACTTCCATTAATTAATCAATTATAATTAATTACATTTAACCTTAATTAATTACAATTAATTAATCACACTTAATTTAATTACTTTTATTAACAAACCTTGATTAATATCATTAATTATATCTCTAATTATCCTTATTAATTAATAATTTAATTAAATAATTAATTTGTAATTAATTATCTTCATTAATCATAAACAGTAATTAGCAACTTGTAATTACTTATCATAATTAACATCTTAATTAATTATATTAATCCTTGATTAATTAATCCAATTAATTAATCTTTAATTACTTCATTAAGTAATTAATTATTCAATTTAAAATAATCAATAAATCCTTAATTAATTACTTTATTAATTAATTACCTTTAGTAATTAATCATAAATTAATCACATTCATTAATTAATTAATCACATTAATTAACTAACTAAATTAATTAAGTAATTAGCTCTTAATTACTTACAAAAGTAATTATCTCTAATTACTTCATTAATAAATCTTGATTATTTTCTTAATTAATTATTTAACAAGTAATTATTTCCATTATTAACCAATCCTTAATTCTTTAATTAATTAATTAATTACTTCATAATTAATTAACTTCAAAACAATTATGTTAATCAATTTCTTAATTTATAACAACATGTGGTTAACCATTAATCACTTCCATTAATTACTCCCATGAGTAATTTTCATTAATTACTTCCATTAATAATTACTTCTTTCCTTAATTACATTTAATAATTAACCATTGATTACTTCATTAAGTAATCACACTTAATTAATCCATAATTAATTGATTTTTAAAATTAAACAACAATTAACTAATTATTTAAAATTAATTAATTAATTAATTAACTTCTTATATTTCAAACTCTTAATTAATTAAGAAAACATAAATCTTAATTAAACTCTTACTTATTAACAAATCATATTAAATTAAGTATTCTTAAGTTAATTATCCAAATAATTTAACCTTATTTATTCTCATAAATAAATTGTTTGAATTAATCAAATTTTAACAACTTAAACAAAATAATACTATTTGGATTTCAAAATCATAACTTAAACTTTAATTGAAATTAAAGCATTTAGAAATCAAATTTTGAAATTTAAAAAATACTTTAATTATCCAATTTATATCTTATTTATTTTCAAAATAATTTGAAAACTTTAGTCTTTAAAACATCACTTACAATTCACTTTAAAAACTTTGATTTAATATCTAAATTCAAACATTTCCCTTTTTAAATTAACATTCAAAATTAAATGAAGTTAATTACTTCGAAAGGAAATCATTTTAAACAAATTTAAAACTAAAAATAAATTCAATCAATACTTTAAAAGTTTGATTTACAATTTAATTCAAAACAACAAGTTTTACTTTTATAAATTTGTCTACCTTTTTATATAATCTTGTTTATAGCTTAATATTTGATTTTATTTCAACAAGTTGTAATTTTTGCAACATATTATTAATCAAAACCTAGCTAAAAATCACCACCCAACAAACTCGAGACCAAACGCAGAAATTCCCGTGTCTTCCCCAAAGTAAACCCAAACTCCATTATCTTCTGTAACGACCCTGAATTTTGAATAATTTAAATTGAGAATATTTAATTAATTTTAAATATTTGAATGATGGTTTGGATTGATTTTTCAATATAACTTTGAATTTGGCGATTAAACTATAGAATTTAATCTATCGAAGTTGAATAAAAATTTGAATCTTCAAATTTAAGCCAATTAAAAATATTTCAAAGGCTCGTAAAATTCATATTGATAATATTGAAGATAGTAAAAGCTTCAGAATTGAAATTGAAAGTGAATTGTTCAGTTTTAGAAATTTAATCGTTTGAATCAATATTTAAATAGCCGTCCGAGGCACAGTCTCGGAATACGACGAAACTAGTTCCATTGGGTCCGTAATATTGAATTATTGCCGGATTTCAAATTTCGTATTTTTAGGAGTTGATATGTGAGCACACGGCGATTAAACGCGTTGAAAATTAAATTCGATTTAAACTTGAATTTAAATTTAATTAATTAACAAACGCACGTTATCTTCCTAACCTTACGCCTAAAATCACGCGATTTCATCTGCAAGGGCACGATCTCTCGTCCTTAAAACAATGGCGTCTGCATTTATTATCAGAGAAAAAGATTTTCTCGTTCAATTTGAAAAAAATGGCCGATGTCGTTTCCTTCTTCCCCCTCTTCTATTTTCTTCCCCCAAATTCATTCGAACGACACTCAATAAAAAAAAAATGGCCGTAGCCTGGGGAGGGCGACGCGATGGAAGGAGGCGCGCAAGGGGTTCTAGTGAGGCGCGTAGGGGGGGGCCGCGCGCGATAAGGGGGTCGGCGTTGCTGAGCTCGAGCGCGCGACAGTGAAGCGCGCGCGATTTGAGGCGCGGCATCGCGATGAAGCGCGTGGTTCGAGCGCGAGGGCGCGACGGCGTCGAGGCAACGAGGCCGGTGGTGATGAGGTGGCGCGCGCGTGATTAAGGGTTTCGATTGTTGGGGGGGGGGGTTCGCCTTCAAGCGGCGATGGCGACTGCGACTCGAAATCAAAATTGATGTTCGTCAGTGAAGGTAATAATTTATTTAATAACTTTTTTTATACTTACAGTTAAAATGCAGTTTAATAATTTATTTAATAATTTTTCTTTTCTTTTTATATACTTACAGTGAAGGTATATTTTAGCAATCAATAAAAATGCAGTTTCATATTTTTTTAACTTACAGAAAAAAAAAATTAATTAAATTTTACAGTTAGTTATTAAAATAGAATTTAAAGGAAAAAAATTTATGATAGCTAATTGAATTTAATATATATATGGAGTTTAGAGTAAATAAAATGATAACAGTAAATTATAAAACAGAAATTTTATACATATAAATATTTTGGAAAGTTAATTAAATCTATTAAAGAAGAAAATTTAGTTTAAAACTAAATTATTAGTTGAATAGGAATTTTAGTTTCAAAGGGGAATTTATTTCTAAATCAAATAGTTACTATGAATGGAAATTCAATTTATTAAGTGAAATGATTTATAAAAGGAAATATATTTTTATTTAAGAAAAAAAAAATTAGTTGATTTAAAATTTATAAAAAAGGAAATTAAGTTCAATTGGAAATTTCTAGTTAGAATCATTTTAAAAGTAAAATATTAAGTTAAAATAAATTTATTTAAGAAGTGATTGGTTTAAATAAAACTATTGATTAATTTAAACAATCAAGAACGAAAATTGAATAGTTCGATTTAATTCGAATATTAATAAAATCATTGGCTAATTTAATTTACCTAATAGGAATTTAATTTATTAGATAAATAAATTAAAGGAATTCTAGTTTAAGATTTAATTCTTCGATTAGATAATTTTATTGAAAGTGAGTTTGGTCAATTAAATTAAATTTTTAGTTAAAATAATTTATTAACAAAGGAATTTTAAAAGATTGAAGAAATTTATATAAGCAAAATGTTAGAATTATTTTAAAAAGAAAATCACCGATGAATCAAAATTATCAAATGAAAATTCGTTATTCGATTTATTTCGAATATTAATTGAATTGTGTAAATATTTATACAAGGTATAAATGAAGAAAACAAGTTGAATTGGAAGTGGATGGCAAACGGGAATAAAGGTGAGAACTTCTCACTCAAAAGGAATTTCTGTTGTTTATTTAAATTTTAAAATAGTTAGATTTAAAATTGATTGACTATGTTGATTGAATGATTGAATGATGATTGTTATATATATATATTGGATGTGAATAGACCCTATACGCCGTTAGTAAGCGGAGGTTATTTATTACACACATATACTGCGATATTCCACCTCGAAGTGGAATTGGTATTATATTATATATATAGCAATATATATATATTGGCATATGTATATATTGCAGTTGATTGATTTCCCGATTTTTCTTTTAGCGGATGAGACCCTATACGCCGTTAGTAAGCGGATATATATTTATAAAATCCCATATACCGCGATATTCCGTCTTGAAACGGAATGGTATTGTGCTAATGTCTGTGGATGCAGGGAAACAGGTTGGAGGGATCCAACTGGATTCCTCACAAATATTTGTTTGATTTCATATATAGTGATATTTGATTGTTTATCATGGATGATATATGATATTGAAAATCGTGATTGACTATTGATGTGTTACATCATCGGATCCAATTTTTGAAGTTTAAAAATAACGATTTTTATTTTAAGAGATTTCTAAAGTAATTTTGAAGATACACGCTTTATAAATATTTTTAGAATTGATTCATTCTAAATAAATAAACGTTAAAATTTTAATGTTATAAAAATTATATTTTTGAGAAATATAGTTAAAAGTTGATTTTTGAAAATATGAGATTAACGATTTTATAAAAATTGGGATTTTTGAATAAATTATAAAAAGGTTTAAAAATAGGATTTATGAAATTGGATTATTTCTAAATCAAAAGATGGATTTATAAAAGAGTAAAAGACATTTTTAAAATAGTAAAATTAATTGATTTATATTAAAGGATTTACAAATGAATATTTGTAAATTAAAATTATTGGAATTGTAAAACGAAGTTTTATAAGAGTTAGAATGAATCGTGAATGAATTTCATAGATGAATGGAATTTATAGAATTATGAACGGTGAAGTTATAATTGGAATTTTATAAACATTAGGTTTATAAAATTTGGGAAGTTATTTAAAAGAATAAGATTTTGGATAAATAAATGAATCTTATAAGTTATAAGATTTATAAAATTTATGAAGATTAAAGGAATGATTTTATAAATAAATGAATTATAAATATTGGAATTATAATATGAATTTTTAGTATATCATTGTGATATGAATTGAGATAAGTTAATAAAGGAAATTTATAAAAGGAAGTTGTTATAAAAGAAATAGAAATAGAATTTATAAACATTGTTTTATAAATCAGCAACGACTTATTTTGATAAGTGAATTGTTGAAATTTTTAATGGAGTTATATTCATGTTTTAGACAATGAATAATTCCTTAAAATAAAATGAATAGAAGTGATGAAATTTATTAACAAGGTATATTCACGTTTTTAAATAGTGAATAATATGTTAAAGAAATTATTTAGAATGTGATGTTTTAAATAAGATTAAACCGATCCAACGATGTTTTAAAATATGTTGAGATTCGAAACCATAGATTTCAACGTTTATTGTTGAAATAGATGTTTTCGAGAAATAAAAGGAAATGGTAGACTATGACACTGTTGTTATAGTAAATAATTTCCGAAAGGAAATGTTTTGTATAGTATTGGGATTTATATATATCTATTTTAATTTCGAATCCCTATACTAGTGATTTTGGGTTGTCGTAACGATGTTTTACGTAACATTCGTTTTGGCCCAAATAAATATGATTAAGTGAATGATTTCCTTAAAGAATGAAATATATACTTAATTTCGATTAGAGGATATGGAATATTTTCCAAGGTTGAAAATAAATAAAATTTGTGGATTACTTATAAAATAAATAAGTATGGAAATTGTTTTTCCAATGAGAAATGGAAAGTTTAGAGAATTTATCTTTTTGAAGATAAATTGAAATGAATATTTGAAATCGTATATTCATAAATATTTTGGGAATATAAATTCAATATGGAATTTATAAAGGAAATTTGGAAAATAGGTTTAAAAAAATAAATATTGATTTATTTTTGAGATATGGAAAGTTATATCTTCTAAAGATATTTTTGGAATTAAATAATTTGGAAAATTATTTGGAATCTGGTGATGTTGGCATATCCATTGATAGTTCAATAACCGACTATCGATATATACCTTTGAATAGGTATTTGTTGTGAATTTGGTTGAAATTGAATGCCACACTTATTTTTTAAAATAAGCGCTCACTATTCGGGTTAACCGGGAAAGGACCATGGGGTCGTATAACCCATTCCGAATATGTGATACGTCGTATGAATTGCATTCGAAGACGGTGTTGAAGACCGGATATTTTCGAAAACGAGAGGGTTTCTTGTCGAATGTCTTTGCATCGACTGGTCCCCGGTATAGAGACTCCATATGTGATGGGAAGTCCGAACGTGATTAGTGAATATCCGGATTGCAAGGACTTCTTTGTAAGTGCCTTCGGTTCTGTTCGAGCCCGGAACAGACTTGTATGGATTGTGTGTCTGACATTACAAGTTGAGATATAAAGCCGATTTCTTTCAAATATATTTCTGTGGTGGCGGAGAATTTATTCTTTTAGCTTAACACCCTTCTCTGAGACGTACGAGCTCAGAGGTTATATAGTTGAAGTTATCAGCGATATATTCCCAGTTTGGTAATGTGACATGCTGAGTGATGCTGAAATGATCATTGTGTTGATTATTGTGATAGGATCATTTATTTGATCGTCTATCTTAGTGATCATTGTGTTGATCATTTGTTGACCCAAAGCATGGCTTTTGTATAAAGTATGTTTTTGTGGACGTGAATTCGTCGAGCCTCACACCCCGTGAATGGTCAAAACAGGAAAGAAGCAGCAAGGTTATGAGGGGTAGCACCCTTTAGGATGTGTCCATTTCCTTCTGGAAAAGGGTGGTATCATGGTATGGAGCCCAGATACTTACTCATGTTGAAAACACTTTATGATTGTGTGAATTGATTACGAGCGCTCGGTTGATAAAGGTCCCAAAGGACCGGGGGATGGCATATTCGGTCAGTTGTTACTCAGTTAGGAGTAACCCGGCCTTGTGTTGGTAGAGATCCGGTTTGGTTCTCGGGGATGTCCATCCAGAGGCATTCTCATGTGGCAATGGGAAGTTCCTTGGCCTGACCATTTGTTGGAAATCCATTTCCCAATACGAAACTCTTACGGTATTAGTTGTAGAACCTGCTATTCACTTATGGTGGTCACCACTGTTTGGATAGTAGCTATAGTAGGCATACGATAATGGTCGTATGTTGGCTAAGATTTATATCTTTATTTTCGAAATGATTTTCCTCTACACTATGCACTAATAATAATATCAAATATTATTTTAAATGCGTATCAAGCATATTTGACTATCATAAGGAGAAATCTCCTTCGATTCTGCGTTTGCATGTGTGTGTGTGCGAGAGGCCTTATGGTAGTCTCATTTTTAAAAGCATTGCGAATTAAATTTAAAAATATTCCTCTATTTTGATTTTAAAGTTAAATAAACTGTTTTGAGTTCTCACACCAGTCACATGACTGACTCGGAGTTTATTGTTTTCCTTCCTAAACTCTAGGTGCCCACCAATTTCCACACGGGCAGTTAAGAGTTAGGTTTATCAGGATATTCTGGATATTCTGGAGTTGCTGGAGGCAAGCTGGATGGCATGGCGTATTACTAGTTTATATAGTATTTCTTTTTCCGCTGCACTGTTTATTGTTGTATGATGTTGTACACTCTGATGATATGATGTGATGTAATGTGATGTAATGTAATAACTGATATAGTTCTTTGTTTAAAGATTATTCATTTATTATCTATTATATGTTCCGCTGCGAATTGTGAGATTCTGATGTGTTCTATTGTTTTCTTTCTGTTCTGTTTTTCTTTCTTTCTTCTTCTACCTCTTTCTCTTCTTTCTTAAAACCCCCTCAGCGTTCGGTTTTTCGGCAACGAAAAATCGTGTCCTGACAATGTGGTATCAGAGCTGTTGGTTAAGCGAAAACCATGGTTCTGTAGGGTATTACTCGTTGGAGATAGAGTCAGCAGTACTCTAGAATGAGTTTGAGTGTAATAATAGATATGAGCGCGTATTTGTTAGTGAATATAAAAATTGTTTTTGAATCGGGTAAATAAGATAAATTTTGCCCAAGACTATTTTGTATAAATAAAAGAAATGATTTTCTATGGATTATTATAGTATATGGTTGCATGATTGTTAAGAAGTGATAATATTGAATTATTATCATTAGTATATAGGAATAAAATAAAATGGATTGAATTCAAGTAAACTAACTTGATAAATTATTAATTCATGGACTAATGAATTGGAATTTGAATTGGTTAAATTAAAGTTTAGTCGTGAGCTAAATTTGAAGATAAATTTGAATTGTATACAAATTCAAGTAAGTGAAAGAAATAACTTGAAATTCTCTTTGTTGATAATTAAGTAAATTCGGAATGAATTGAAATAATTGAAATGAATTAGTGAATGAAACTAATTTAAGGTAGTAATGTGAATTACTGAATAAAAGTTAATCGATAGAATTCAATATTAAGTATTGAGAATTTAATTCAAGTAGATTTGAAGTTGAAAATTGAATTCGAATGAAATTTAAATTGTGAATTAAATTGAAGCGAAAAATTTAATAAAATTGGATATGTAACTTCAAGAATGAAGTAAAAACGTATAAGGAACATATATTGGAAATTTTGTAATAGAATTTGCAAAATGGTTTGAATATTGGATTTGGATACTACTACTAGCAGGTTATACAGGTATATAAAAGGATTGAGATTTTGATTTCAAAGATAAAATTTAATTGCTCGACAAAAAGGTACGTATTTCAATTTTAATATGAGATTTGATGACTTTCTTCTCTAGCCACTTGGCTTTTCTCTTTTCTTTTTGATTCTGAGGGGCCGTGGTGCCATTTTGCAGTCGTACCGATCGAGCCGCGCAAAGGAAACGCTGGCGAAATTTTTCGAAAATTTAGGGTGTTAGAAAATTTTTGAGAAAATTTTGAAAGTTTGAAATTTGAATTTGAATTTAAATTTGAATGGTTAGTAAAACAATATTGTTTGAAACTTATAAGTGAAGTTGGAAAGTTAGTTGAAATGAAAATGAATCTCTAGTAAAAAGATTGAGATTAGCAAGTTGATAAAACTATTTGGATGGTGAAAGATAATAATCAAGATAAGGGCATTCTTCTTAACTTGTAATTTCGGGACGAAATTCTTTTAAGGGGGAAAGATTGTAACGACCCTGAATTTTGAATAATTTAAATTGAGAATATTTAATTAATTTTAAATATTTGAATGATGGTTTGGATTGATTTTTCAATATAACTTTGAATTTGGCGATTAAACTATAGAATTTAATCTATCGAAGTTGAATAAAAATTTGAATCTTCAAATTTAAGCCAATTAAAAATATTTCAAAGGCTCGTAAAATTCATATTGATAATATTGAAGATAGTAAAAGCTTCAGAATTGAAATTGAAAGTGAATTGTTCAGTTTTAGAAATTTAATCGTTTGAATCAATATTTAAATAGCCGTCCGAGGCACAGTCTCGGAATACGACGAAACCAGTTCCATTGGGTCCGTAATATTGAATTATTGCCGGATTTCAAATTTCGTATTTTTAGGAGTTGATATGTGAGCACACGGCGATTAAACGCGTTGAAAATTAAATTCGATTTAAACTTGAATTTAAATTTAATTAATTAACAAACGCACGTTATCTTCCTAACCTTACGCCTAAAATCACGCGATTTCATCTGCAAGGGCACGATCTCTCGTCCTTAAAACAATGGCGTCTGCATTTATTATCAGAGAAAAAGATTTTCTCGTTCAATTTGAAAAAAATGGCCGATGTCGTTTCCTTCTTCCCCCTCTTCTATTTTCTTCCCCCAAATTCATTCGAACGACACTCAATAAAAAAAAAAAATGGCCGTAGCCTGGGGAGGGCGACGCGATGGAAGGAGGCGCGCAAGGGGTTCTAGTGAGGCGCGTAGGGGGGGGGGCGCGCGCGATAAGGGGGTCGGCGTTGCTGAGCTCGAGCGCGCGACAGTGAAGCGCGCGCGATTTGAGGCGCGGCATCGCGATGAAGCGCGTGGTTCGAGCGCGAGGGCGCGACGGCGTCGAGGCAACGAGGCCGGTGGTGATGAGGTGGCGCGCGCGTGATTGAGGGTTTCGATTGTTGGGGGGGGGTTCGCCTTCAAGCGGCGATGGCGACTGCGACTCGAAATCAAAATTGATGTTCGTCAGTGAAGGTAATAATTTATTTAATAACTTTTTTTATACTTACAGTTAAAATGCAGTTTAATAATTTATTTAATAAATTTTTTTTATATACTTACAGTGAAGGTATATTTTAGCAATCAATAAAAATGCAGTTTCATATTTTTTTAACTTACAGAAAAAAAAATTTAATTAAATTTTACAGTTAGTTATTAAAATAGAATTTAAAGGAAAAAAATTTATGATAGCTAATTGAATTTAATATATATATGAAGTTTAGACAAAAGAGTTTAGAGTAAATAAAATGATAACAGTAAATTATAAAACAGAAATTTTATACATATAAATATTTTGGAAAGTTAATTAAATCTATTAAAGAAGAAAATTTAGTTTAAAACTAAATTATTAGTTGAATAGGAATTTTAGTTTCAAAGGGGAATTTATTTCTAAATCAAATAGTTACTATGAATGGAAATTCAATTTATTAAGTGAAATGATTTATAAAAGGAAATATATTTTTATTTAAGAAAAAAAAAATTAGTTGATTTAAAATTTATAAAAAAGGAAATTAAGTTCAATTGGAAATTTCTAGTTAGAATCATTTTAAAAGTAAAATATTAAGTTAAAATAAATTTATTTAAGAAGTGATTGGTTTAAATAAAACTATTGATTAATTTAAACAATCAAGAACGAAAATTGAATAGTTCGATTTAATTCGAATATTAATAAAATCATTGGCTAATTTAATTTACCTAATAGGAATTTAATTTATTGGATAAATAAATTAAAGGAATTCTAGTTTAAGATTTAATTCTTCGATTAGATAATTTTATTGAAAGTGAGTTTGGTCAATTAAATTAAATTTTTAGTTAAAATAATTTATTAACAAAGGAATTTTAAAAGATTGAAGAAATTTATATAAGCAAAATGTTAGAATTATTTTAAAAAGAAAATCACCGATGAATCAAAATTATCAAATGAAAATTCGTTATTCGATTTATTTCGAATATTAATTGAATTGTGTAAATATTTATACAAGGTATAAATGAAGAAAACAAGTTGAATTGGAAGTGGATGGCAAACGGGAATAAAGGTGAGAACTTCTCACTCAAAAGGAATTTCTGTTGTTTATTTAAATTTTAAAATAGTTAGATTTAAAATTGATTGACTATGTTGATTGAATGATTGAATGATGATTGTTATATATATATATTGGATGTGAATAGACCCTATACGCCGTTAGTAAGCGGAGGTTATTTATTACACACATATACTGCGATATTCCACCTCGAAGTGGAATTGGTATTATATTATATATATAGCAATATATATATATTGGCATATGTATATATTGCAGTTGATTGATTTCCCGCATTTTCTTTTAGCGGATGAGACCCTATACGCCGTTAGTAAGCGGATATATATTTATAAAATCCCATATACCGCGATATTCCGTCTTGAAACGGAATGGTATTGTGCTAATGTCTGTGGATGCAGGGAAACAGGTTGGAGGGATCCAACTGGATTCCTCACAAATATTTGTTTGATTTCATATATAGTGATATTTGATTGTTTATCATGGATGATATATGATATTGAAAATCGTGATTGACTATTGATGTGTTACATCATCGGATCCAATTTTTGAAGTTTAAAAATAACGATTTTTATTTTAAGAGATTTCTAAAGTAATTTTGAAGATACACGCTTTATAAATATTTTTAGAATTGATTCATTCTAAATAAATAAACGTTAAAATTTTAATGTTATAAAAATTATATTTTTGAGAAATATAGTTAAAAGTTGATTTTTGAAAATATGAGATTAACGATTTTATAAAAATTGGGATTTTTGAATAAATTATAAAAAGGTTTAAAAATAGGATTTATGAAATTGGATTATTTCTAAATCAAAAGATGGATTTATAAAAGAGTAAAAGACATTTTTAAAATAGTAAAATTAATTGATTTATATTAAAGGATTTACAAATGAATATTTGTAAATTAAAATTATTGGAATTGTAAAACGAAGTTTTATAAGAGTTAGAATGAATCGTGAATGAATTTCATAGATGAATGGAATTTATAGAATTATGAACGGTGAAGTTATAATTGGAATTTTATAAACATTAGGTTTATAAAATTTGGGAAGTTATTTAAAAGAATAAGATTTTGGATAAATAAATGAATCTTATAAGTTATAAGATTTATAAAATTTATGAAGATTAAAGGAATGATTTTATAAATAAATGAATTATAAATATTGGAATTATAATATGAATTTTTAGTATATCATTGTGATATGAATTGAGATAAGTTAATAAAGGAAATTTATAAAAGGAAGTTGTTATAAAAGAAATAGAAATAGAATTTATAAACATTGTTTTATAAATCAGCAACGACTTATTTTGATAAGTGAATTGTTGAAATTTTTAATGGAGTTATATTCATGTTTTAGACAATGAATAATTCCTTAAAATAAAATGAATAGAAGTGATGAAATTTATTAACAAGGTATATTCACGTTTTTAAATAGTGAATAATATGTTAAAGAAATTATTTAGAATGTGATGTTTTAAATAAGATTAAACCGATCCAACGATGTTTTAAAATATGTTGAGATTCGAAACCATAGATTTCAACGTTTATTGTTGAAATAGATGTTTTCGAGAAATAAAAGGAAATGGTAGACTATGACACTGTTGTTATAGTAAATAATTTCCGAAAGGAAATGTTTTGTATAGTATTGGGATTTATATATATCTATTTTAATTTCGAATCCCTATACTAGTGATTTTGGGTTGTCGTAACGATGTTTTACGTAACATTCGTTTTGGCCCAAATAAATATGATTAAGTGAATGATTTCCTTAAAGAATGAAATATATACTTAATTTCGATTAGAGGATATGGAATATTTTCCAAGGTTGAAAATAAATAAAATTTGTGGATTACTTATAAAATAAATAAGTATGGAAATTGTTTTTCCAATGAGAAATGGAAAGTTTAGAGAATTTATCTTTTTGAAGATAAATTGAAATGAATATTTGAAATCGTATATTCATAAATATTTTGGGAATATAAATTCAATATGGAATTTATAAAGGAAATTTGGAAAATAGGTTTAAAAAAATAAATATTGATTTATTTTTGAGATATGGAAAGTTATATCTTCTAAAGATATTTTTGGAATTAAATAATTTGGAAAATTATTTGGAATCTGGTGATGTTGGCATATCCATTGATAGTTCAATAACCGACTATCGATATATACCTTTGAATAGGTATTTGTTGTGAATTTGGTTGAAATTGAATGCCACACTTATTTTTTAAAATAAGCGCTCACTATTCGGGTTAACCGGGAAAGGACCATGGGGTCGTATAACCCATTCCGAATATGTGATACGTCGTATGAATTGCATTCGAAGACGGTGTTGAAGACCGGATATTTTCGAAAACGAGAGGGTTTCTTGTCGAATGTCTTTGCATCGACTGGTCCCCGGTATAGAGACTCCATATGTGATGGGAAGTCCGAACGTGATTAGTGAATATCCGGATTGCAAGGACTTCTTTGTAAGTGCCTTCGGTTCTGTTCGAGCCCGGAACAGACTTGTATGGATTGTGTGTCTGACATTACAAGTTGAGATATAAAGCCGATTTCTTTCAAATATATTTCTGTGGTGGCGGAGAATTTATTCTTTTAGCTTAACACCCTTCTCTGAGACGTACGAGCTCAGAGGTTATATAGTTGAAGTTATCAGCGATATATTCCCAGTTTGGTAATGTGACATGCTGAGTGATGCTGAAATGATCATTGTGTTGATTATTGTGATAGGATCATTTATTTGATCGTCTATCTTAGTGATCATTGTGTTGATCATTTGTTGACCCAAAGCATGGCTTTTGTATGAAGTATGTTTTTGTGGACGTGAATTCGTCGAGCCTCACACCCCGTGAATGGTCAAAACAGGAAAGAAGCAGCAAGGTTATGAGGGGTAGCACCCTTTAGGATGTGTCCATTTCCTTCTGGAAAAGGGTGGTATCATGGTATGGAGCCCAGATACTTACTCATGTTGAAAACACTTTATGATTGTGTGAATTGATTACGAGCGCTCGGTTGATAAAGGTCCCAAAGGACCGGGGGATGGCATATTCGGTCAGTTGTTACTCAGTTAGGAGTAACCCGGCCTTGTGTTGGTAGAGATCCGGTTTGGTTCTCGGGGATGTCCATCCAGAGGCATTCTCATGTGGCAATGGGAAGTTCCTTGGCCTGACCATTTGTTGGAAATCCATTTCCCAATACGAAACTCTTACGGTATTAGTTGTAGAACCTGCTATTCACTTATGGTGGTCACCACTGTTTGGATAGTAGCTATAGTAGGCATACGATAATGGTCGTATGTTGGCTAAGATTTATATCTTTATTTTCGAAATGATTTTCCTCTACACTATGCACTAATAATAATATCAAATATTATTTTAAATGCGTATCAAGCATATTTGACTATCATAAGGAGAAATCTCCTCCGATTCTGCGTTTGCATGTGTGTGTGTGCGGGAGGCCTTATGGTAGTCTCATTTTTAAAAGCATTGCGAATTGAATTTAAAAATATTCCTCTATTTTGATTTTAAAGTTAAATAAACTGTTTTGAGTTCTCACACCAGTCACATGACTGACTCGGAGTTTATTGTTTTCCTTCCTAAACTCTGGGTGCCCACCAATTTCCACACGGGCAGTCAAGAGTTAGGTTTATCAGGATATTCTGGATATTCTGGAGTTGCTGGAGGCAAGCTGGATGGCATGGCGTATTACTAGTTTATATAGTATTTCTTTTTCCGCTGCACTGTTTATTGTTGTATGATGTTGTACACTCTGATGATATGATGTGATGTAATGTGATGTAATGTAATAACTGATATAGTTCTTTGTTTAAAGATTATTCATTTATTATCTATTATATGTTCCGCTGCGAATTGTGAGATTCTGATGTGTTCTATTGTTTTCTTTCTGTTCTGTTTTTCTTTCTTTCTTCTTCTACCTCTTTCTCTTCTTTCTTAAAACCCCCTCAGCGTTCGGTTTTTCGACAACGAAAAATCGTGTCCTGACATCTTCGAGTCGCCCCCGAAACACACGCGAGAACCCACCCGAGCAGATTCGTCTTCCCCAAATCCCATACTTCCCAGACCCAAAACTGTGCACACAACAAACACGGTGCACATGCACCTCCGCCGCCGGCCACCAACGTTCATCGCGACAACCAACTACGGTCACAAAATCACTTGCGAGTACCACCATAAACCCAGATCGAAGAATATGCACTCGAATCGAAATTCACTCTCGAGCACAAAAACTGCATAAACACGAACCACTCAATAAGCCCATTGCCGACGAACCACGACAACGTTGCCTCGCCGACTCCTCCATCAAGACGCCAAAACCAAGAACTTCAACACCCCCACGTCGCGATCACCTCCGGACCATCATTCAAGTCGCAAATGCCATTACAGTTCAACCGAAACAGAAATAAACTAAAACCCTAGTTTCTTCAATTCCCAACAATTCACTCAATTGAAAAATTATTTTGCATTTTTCCCATAACCAACAATCTATACACAAGCTTCGATCCAAGTTTCAAACCAAATTATAGCGTGGATAATCGGCAAATTATAAAAACCCAAATTCCAAACAAACCCCAAATTCAACTTAATTACACAATTAAAAATTATGATACAAGCTTTAAAAATCATAATTTTCCAATTCTAATTCAATTATAAAATCAAAACTAGAATTTGAAATCATAAATTATTGCCCAAATTTGATTTTTCACTGTAAATTGAAACATATGAGTTAATCATTCATTTAAAAACCCTATAACTATTTTTAGATGATAAATTAGGTGATTGCAAACAACTTTCATTTACAAATCGCAGTCCAGTTCGTGTTCAAAATCAAGTTATTGAAATTATTAAAGGATTTGAAACTATTTTCAATAAACACAGTAACCATCCTAAATTTTACAGGCAATTTAATATTTTTTTTAAGCATACATTCAGGTAAACAAATATTCATCATCAAAGCCAAATTCATTTGCATGCAACATTCAATCATAGATTATATCAAAACTGTTTTTAAAATAGAATTTACTCACCATTTTTCAATTTGCAGAAAACAGGTTTAAACTTCCCAGGCCTTTGAATATAATCTGAAAAAGCTTTGATCTGCTTGCTTAATGAAAATCCCCTTGCATGATCTAATTGATTGTTAAAAATGTTGAAACTAATCTGAACTTGCTGCAGCCCTTCATTTGAAATGCAGTTTGTAGCTTAAATAAATGCAGATTGATGTTGAACTGCAGATGACTCCCCCTTTTGAAATGCAGGTTTCATTTGAATTGCAGGATTTACAATTTGCTGTTGAACATCAGATTTGCTTTTAGTTAAATTCAGATTTGAGAAATATTTTGAGGTTTCCATTAATTTGCTTTTTAATTCATGAAGGAAGAAAATAATTTAAGAAGAAGAAAGAAGTATGGAAATTAAAAGAGGAAACAAGATTTCTTTATGTTAAAATTTTCAAATAAAAGAAAAAAAGAAAGGCCACTTGTTTTCAAAATCATACATTTGTCATTCAATTGGTTTGATTGTTTTACAAGTGTTATTAAGATATGTTTATATGGTTACACATGTTTTTAAGTCATTTTTTAATAAATTTGACTTAGTTTAAATGTAAATATAAACTCACATGTTAAATTTACTTTATAAATAAATACTTGTATATGTAAGTATAAATTTACCTTTAAAAGAAAATGTTCTAAAACTAATTAAAATATAAATAATTTTCTTTATACTTATATTTAAAAAATCTAAAACATTTATAGATACATTTATAACTATTTTAAATTTAAACATTTTTAAAGAAAACGAAAAAAAATGTTTAAATCTTTTTAAACTATCATATTTAAAATAAATAACAATCTCATATTTTAAAAACAAACAATTATCTTATAATTGAAACAATTGAATAAATCTTAAATTTATTTCGAAATATATTAATTAAAATAAAGCTTTAAATTACAATATCAAACATATATAAATTATTAATACATTAAATTAAATTTCAAAACAACTCAAATTATAACATATACATACATATATACATATATTACAATTTGAAAATTCAACCTTTATTTAAAAAAAAGATATCTCCTTTCACAATATATATCAAATATATATATATACATATATTATAAATAGAAATAAAATTTATTAGCTTTGAAAATAAATCTTATCAATAAATGCATTAAAAATTTATTAACCTTTTAAATAAAAGAATAAATTTACCAATTTAAATTAAAATTACAAAGAAAAATTATCAAATAAATTTTAATTATTAACACAGATTATTAAATTGATATTTCCCAAAATTCTGGGTCGTTACAATATCATCCGCTATTATACGGCCCATAGGGTCTCATCCGCTATATAATGCGGGAAATAAATCACTCCAATATATACTATATACTACTATACAATATATATCACATCCAATCAATTCAATTATTCAACCAATTATTTAAATTTAATTATTTAAATTTAAATCAAAACCCAGATGAGTGAGATTATCTCACCTTTGATATCATTTGCAATCCATTCCAAACCGGCTTGTTTGTCTCCCCATGATTTTTGGACCTCGTACAAAAATTATATGGTTTATTAACATTTTAACTAATCGAATAATCAATTACCATTTAGTACTTTTATTTAAACTAATCTGTTCGAATTTAAATCAACTTAAAAAATTTAAAGTGTTTTAACCCATTAGATTCCTCTTTTGAAACGACCTACATTTTCAGGAATCATTTATATAAATTTCCAAAATCTCAATTTTAATCATTTTTCCCTAGTCAAGACATTTTCCAAAAACCCTAGCTTTAAAATCCTATCTTATTAACTAACTCTTCAAACTTCAGAAATTATCAAATTTTATTGCGTTAATAAAATTCCCAGATTTACTTTACCGTCATATATATATATAGCTAATTCCATTTTTAAAACAAAACTCTTTAAACCTTGCTTTTAATTTCGATTAGTGAAATAATAATCAAAAATTCATTTAGGAGTTTAAACTTAAGAAACATTTTAAATTTACTGTTTTGAAGTCAACAGTTTAAAACTTACTGTAGTTATATATTTTTTCTCCAGCATATATATATAAATATGCACATATTTTGAATTAAAAAGAAAATAAAAATGCCGATACCTCACCGCCTTCGACCATCCAATGCGACCCAGTCAACTACCGTGACTTCACCTACGAACGTCACCCTCACTGCCGCTCGACTCTCATCCACGCCGCACTACCCAGACTCGCGAGTATGCACACCGACACACGATATTCCCGAAGATACTTCAAACCAACCCACCATCGCACTTTACATCGCCAGCGCTTTGCGTCCATCACCAAGGTTCACCACTCGAGCCTCCAATCTAATCGCGACCTAAGTGAACTGCATGCAACCTCTTGAATTTGCGCTACCCAATACTCTCCATGAGCTACAGGTACCAGCGTAGGGGTTCAATTTGATGCCCAGATTCTCACGAAACCACGCCATACCATCTCGTCGCTTGAATCGTCGAAGGAACTCAAACCTAGGTAACCGTCATACGTTTCGATCATCTCAGATCGAAGCAGCTGCCCAACTAGCAGTCGTTTCGACTCGATTTCAAGAACAATTGAATTCAGAGAGAAGAGAAAGTAAGCTCGGCCTTTTAGACGAAAGGATGGTTTCGATTAGAAGACTGGAGATGAAGAAAAAGGCACGCAGGGTTAAATGTTGAAGATTGAATTGCGGCTTCAAAAAAGAAGGGGGAGGGCTCGAGCACTTCAACCGGTAAAAAGAAGGAAGCATATAAGTTTAGTCCGGCCATCATATTTTAATTTTGTATCAACTGAACTGATTTGAAGGAGGAGAGAACGTGATATCTGAAAGGAAGGCTTACGTGAAAAAAAAAACGAAGGAAACAAGATGTGATGTTTACGTGCCACCATCAGTTTGCTACAGTGACAACAAAAACTCTAATGTGAAGTTTATTTGACCAGTCAAATAAAGTATATTAAATTTAAATTTAAATCGCCTTGAATTCATAGCTTAAAATCTTGTCATCCTATTGAGGTGTGCCGCTAGGCATTTATAATGTTATACCCTTATTTCGAACGCAATGGAAAAGGTTTCAAATCCTAATTTTATCGTATGGAGAAGGTAGCTTTTTTAGACTCGGTTATTATATTAAATTTCGATATAAATTTCAGCGTGTTTATCTCTCGTACGATCACTCGACAACTCCAAACACTACGAAATTTGAAATCCGATAATAATACAATATTACGGATCCAATGGAACTGGTTTCGTCCAAATCTGAGACTGTCCTCGGAAGGCTTTTTTTAAACATCGATTTAAATGATATAATATCAAAACTTAACAAAACACTTCCAAATTCAATTTTTACACTTTTACTATTTTCAATACTATCAATATAAATTTTAGAAGCCTTTAAATTATTTTTAACAGGCTGAAAACTCCAGATTCAACATTTTATCCAACTTTAAATTATTTAATTTAATAATTAAATTACCCAATAAATAGTGATATTTGAATTCAAGTTAAAAATATACCCTTTAAATATTTAAAATCAATTAAATATTACGATTTCAAACATCCAAAAATTCCAGGTCGTCACAGAAATCAACATAAGACTCTCACATCAACATTGACCCATGACGAAGTTACATGTTCCCAAATCCAACTGTCCCTTCAACACACTAAACTCCTTATCATCAAATTTCCAAGACTGGAACACTCTACTCTCTCGACGTAATCTCCTCTGTCATTATCTTCAATATTGCACAAAATATCTTTTTCCGTCTAAATATGTAATAGCATAGTTACGAGCAAATCTATCACTCTTTCTTGAAGCCATTGATGCACAAATTTAAACAAATCGCCTTGATTTGATACTAATCTGTTGTGCAAATATTGCAAAAATGCAGAAAAACAGTAAATAGGATCTAAATTTGCTAATTTAAACATCACTTAAACCAGCAGCAATTATTCTGTTACTCCAAACAAATAGTAAATAACTGTAAAGAAAGAAAAGAGACGCACAATATTTGTACAGGTTCCACTATCATCAAGATACTGTACTTCCAGTCCAATGGAGAGAGATTTTATTACACATGAGAGAGTTACAAGAGATTACAAGATAAGAGTTTACATACCAAAGCCCTAAATTAAGGTTAACAAGAAGAGACACTCTATTTGGAGATTGCTGAATGCCAGGATGGGTTTACAATGAAGTCTACCCTCAATATATAGCCAATGTAAATTGATAATTATAAATTAAAATATTGGGATTATAAAACGAGTTTTTATAAGTGTTAAAATGAAGTATAAATGGATTTCATAAATGGATGAAATCTTTAGATTTATAAATTGTGATGTTATAAAATGAATAGATTTTTGTAAAATAAAAGATTTATAAGTAATTAACTTATAAATTGGATTTTGGCATGTAAATGGGATATAGATAGAATTTGTTAATAAAGTGATTTTATAAGTGAAGTTGTTATAAAGTATAAATGGAATTTATAAACATTGTTTTTGTTATAAATCCGAAATTGACTTATCTTGATAAGTTCATTTTTATAGCTTATTAAAGGAGATATATCCACGATTTTGGGACAGCGGATAATTCTTTAAATAAAATATGTAGAAATTGAATTTGGTTAATGAAGTATATTCACGATTTTGGACGGTGAATAATATATTAAAGAAATATTTTGGGAAAGTGATATTTTAAATAGAATTAAAATGATATAAAGATGTTTTAAAATGTATTAAGTACCGAAACCGTAGATTTCGACATTCATTGTTGAAATAGACGTTTCGAGAAATAAAAGGAAGTAGTGGACTATAACACTGTGGATATGGTAATTGATTTCCGAAAGGAAAAGTTTTGTATAGTATTGGGGTTTATATATCTATCTTAATTTCGAATCCCTATACTAGTGATTTTGGGTTGTCGTAACAATGTTTTACGCAACATTCGTTTTGACTCAAATAAATGTGTTTAAGGGAAGTTTTCCTTAGAGAATAAAATAATACTTAATTATGATTTTAGTATATTGAATATTTTCCAAATATTGAAAATAAATAGATTGGTGAATTACTTATTATTAAATAAGTATGGAAATGTTTTCCAATATGAAGTGAATGTTTTGAGATTATATCTTTTAAAGATAAATAGAAAGTGAATAATTGAAATCGATTTGAAAATCATATATCAGTGGATATCTGAAAATTTAAATTCACCATGGAATATATAAAAAAAAGGGAGATTTGTTTAAAAATAAACATTGATTTATTTTTTAAGTGTGGAAATAAATTTACGAATTTGGGACATAAATTTAAAGTAAATCGGTAAGGATTTATTTGATTGGTTTAAATGAACCATTTTGAAATGAAAGTCGTAAAGGTGAAAATAAATTTGAATTTTTTTTTCAAATGGTTGAAGTCGGGAAATTATATCTTGTAAAGATATTTTTGAAAATAAATAATTTGGGAAATTATTTGAAATCGGGTGATGTTGTAAATATTGATTGATAGTTAAATAACTGACTATCAATATTGATCCTTAAATGGCTATTTGTTGTGAATTGGTTGAAATTGAATGCTACACTTATTTTTTTTTAAATTATTGCGCTCGTTATTCGGATTACCCATTCCGAATAGTGATACGACGTAATGGATAGCATTGAAGACCGGTGTTGAAGACCGGGTATTTGTGAAAATGATAGGATGACCTATCGATTGTCTCTGCACCGTTAGCTACGGTATGGAGATTTCCTTTGTGATGGAAAATTCGATCGGGATTGTGAATACCCGGATTGCAAGGGCTTCTTTTGAAGTGCCTTCGGTTCTGTTCGAACCCGGAACAGACTTGTATAGTTACATGTATGACATTACATTTTGAGATATAAAGCAGATTTCTTTCAAATACATTTCTCTTGAGGGCGGAGAATTTATTCTCTTAGCTTAACACCCTTCTCTGAGACGTACGAGCTCAGAGGTTATGTAGTTGAAGGTTATCAGTGATATATTCCCAATTTAGTAGTGTGGCATGCTGAGTGTTGCTGTGTGATGATTATTTATTTATCATTTGTTGATCAAAGAGTGGCTTTGTGAAAAAGCGTAGCTTTGTGGACGAGACTTCGTCAGACCTCACACCCCGGAGATGGTCGAAACATGAATATGCGGCAAGGTTTTGAGGGTCTCTCCCTTTAGGGTATGTCATTTCCTTCTGGAAAAGGGTGGTGTCAGGTATGGAGCCCTGATGCTTAACCTATGTGGTTGCTCTAATCTCATTTTCTGTGTGGTTGTTGCTTGGTGATAGAGGGCCCACGGATAAAAGTCCCAAAGGACCGGGGAGTGGCATACTCGAGTAGTAGTTACCTAGTTACAGAGGTAACCCGGCCTTATGTTGGCAGAGATCCGGTTAGGTTCTCAGGATGTCCCGTCAGAAGCGATCCCATGTGGCAGTAGGAAGTTCCTTAGCCTGACCATTTGTTGGAAAATCCAAAGAAACAATACGAGCCTTGTACGGTTTTAGTTGTATTACCTGCCATTCACTTATGGTGGCACCCCACTGTTTGGATGGTAGCTATAATAGGCATAGTTCAGAATGTCTATGCTGGCTAAGATTTATATTCTATTTTCGAAATGCTTTCTACACTATGCACTAACAATAATATCAAAATTGATTTGTTTTGCTTAGTAAGCATCTTTGACTATCATAAGGAGAAATCTCCTCCAATTCTGCGTTTGCATTGTGTGTGTGCGGGGAGGCCTTATGGTAGTTTCATTTTCCAAAAGCATTGCGGGTTTTTTTCACTTCCCCTTGTTGTTGTTGTTTTAAAGATAAATAACTGTTTTGAGTTCTCATATCAGTATCATGACTGACCTGGAGTTTATTGTTCTCTTTCTAAACTCTGGGTGCCCATAATTTTCCACACGGGCAGCCTAGAGTCAGGTTATCAGGTCATTCTGGATTTAGGAGTGCTATGGAGCTCAGGAGGCGAGCTGGACGGCGACACGTACCAATTGTATATGATATTATCTTTTCCGCTGTGAATTCGCTTGTAAGGACAAGTTTGTATAGCTGTCCATTCTTGTATTGTGTTGCATATTGACTCTGATAATGTAATGTGATGTAATGTAATAACTTATATAGTTCTTTGTTTTAAAGATATTCATTTATCTATTATACGTTGTTCCGCTGCGATTGTGAGATTCTGATATTGTTCTGTTCTTCATTTTCTTTCTTCTTCTTAAACCCTAAGAATTCGGTTTTCCGGCATTCGATTGCTCGGCAGTTGATACAGTGGACGTATTGATGTCGATGTTCGAAAGTCGAAGAATTGGGTCCTGACAATATCTTTTGAATTCGTCTGTTACTTTTTGCTCTGCCGTTCGATTTTGCTTGAATACATGTAATATGTTTAGATTGGTTCAATCCGAATATTTTATTGACGTGCTTGCTTGGTCACCACGGCTTACGTTTGCATTAGATTTGGTTCCGTTCTTTTCTGGTTTAACTTCAGTTACTTTGAATTTGTGATAATATTTTAAGATGAGAACTTGCTTCGACTTGTTCAATTCGAACTTGTTATTATCTTGGTCATCACGGCTTTGATTCTGGCATGATCATTAACTTTGTTTGAAAAACCACTCCCCTGATTTTTGTTAAAACAGCTTCATGTTATAACATTTGTGCATTTCCGTTCTCTGTTTGCTTGGAATGAAATCTGGTATCCATTGTCGTTCTCTGTTATAACATTTGTTGCTATTTGGTGTTGAGGCTTTGTTACTTCGACTGCAAGCTTTTATATGATTTATTGGTGACACTGCTTTTAAATATATGTGTATACATGAGTGTGGCTGCTATGATAGTTTGTTTTGTTGTCATTTTGAATGTTGGTTGTTTCATGACTCCACTGCCGAGTCTGTTCTTATGTGTACACATTTGTCCACTTGTTAGCATGATCTGGTTTTGGATTCTTGTTGTATGAGAACTTGTACTTGGCAATTTTGTGATGTATTTGTATTGCTCCTGAGTTGAATCCAGCTAATAGCTCGGGTTTGACCTTGTACTCACATGTCCCTGTAATTTTATCAAGTGTATGGTGTGCACGGCCTTGTGGCATGTACACTGATACACTATGCATGTCATAGGTTGTTCATGTTTGATGAATTCAAAAACGAAAACGATGTCGAACAATCCAAATAATCGAGGCAAATAATATTTTCAAAAACGCATATTTTATTTTACACTGCAAAAATATTTCCTTTTCAATTTTACTATGTCAGTGTTTATTGTGCCAATAATTCAGATGTTTGATTCAATATGGAATAGAGTTGAGGATAAATACGAGTGAACGAGTAATCTGTAGTGAGGTGCTAATGTAAATGACAATTGTATAGCGAAAATTTGTGTTGTAATTTGAAATGCTGTATATATAGTGAGAGCTCAATTTTTTTTACTATTCAAATATTGTAATAAAATATTTATTTGAATAAAATATTTATTTGAATTTAAATTCTGTGTTATTTATTTTATTCAGCAAATATTTATTTAATTATGTGAAAAATAAAATAGTACAATAAAAAATATATTTAAATGAATATATATATATATATATGTTTATTATTATCAAACAAAAATCATATACTAGCATATTCAACAATCTTCCCCTTTTGGTGATTACAAACATATAGTTAAGATTTTGAATTTATTAAATGTATTTAATCATTGATTGACTCTATTTTCTCCCATTATTTGAATGCTTCCCCTTAATATATGCATGAAAATAAATAAAAATACGCAAATGAACCTAAATGAGAGTATGCCAATAAAAAATAAAATATTTGACCTTTATTGCCAAAATCTTAACTTTTCTCTGCCCCTTTTGTTATCAGCAAAATAGTAATAATGTTAGAAAAATAGGGATAAAGTGATAGACATTAATAAAACATTAATACCCAAACGAGTATAAATATTAAATTTCAATAAAAAATCAAACAAAAATCATAATTACTCTGTTAGACGCATATTCCACTTTAGAGCGATTGGGGTGATGTTGGCATATAAAACCATATAGTTGTGTCTATTTGTGGTATATTTATATTAGGAATTTGAATATCTACTAACCATGCATAACCGTTGGGACTTTTAAATGAGACTAGTAGTATACCCAATTTTTATAAAATTGAATTTCAAGCATCTTTCAACCACGCATAACCGTGAGGACTTTTAAATGGGATTAAAATCAACTTGTCTATTTAAGAATCAATTTTGATATATGTTCCATATATGCATAACCGTGAGGACTTTTAAATGAGCATGAAAGCACATAATTAAAAATTCCAAGTAATTCACCCATGCATATCCGTGAGGAATTTTAAACGAGAGTGAATACTTTGGATGTTTTTATTAAAAAATAAATATGATAAAATGAAAAAAATTCCCATTTAAATACCACATATTGACATACTATATTGGATTTTGATGAGTGATGGTCGTTAGAAACATGATAGGAATAGAAATGGTCATGGAATTTTTACCAACAAAAGTTATCATGAATCTTGTTTAAATTTCTAAAGAAATTTACTAAATATACTGTCTCAAATCATAATATATGATTAATATCAACACTTATCATTTATATTTTAGCCATTGTCTATCTTTTTATAATCACCAGGGTGTCAATTAGTTAACATAGTCATTCAGGATCAATTCTAAAAATAATTATAAAATCAAATTTGTAGGATCGATTTCACCCTAGAGGGGGGGGGGGAATAGGGTGATAGTATTAATTATAAAAATGTATCGCGGAAGCTTATAAAATACTTTCAATACAGATCACTGAATAATAGCAGCACAGATAATAGCAGAATAATAAATGCAGAAATAGAAACTACACAGAATTTACCCAGCTTCGGCAAAACCCTGCCTACGTGTTGCCCCCAAGGTTTCTACTAGAAATTAGATAGTCAGATGCTTACACACGTAAACTCGCGACACCGCTATCGACTAAACCTAACTCTACGCTCAAAACCCTGCCACAACTCAGCCACTGAGTTGCGAATTCTCAAGCTACGCCACATGGCTTGTCCCCTAGTCACACGACTAGAAATTTAAACGGTTTAAAATTTAAAAAGCAAAATAAAAACCCTAACTAAAACACCCTTAAATAGGAAAAAAACAGACCGGCCCAATTATTCTTTCTCTATATTTTTTATCGGTCCATTCCTTTGTTTGTGATGGCGGCTCTTGTTTCTTCGTTCGTTCTTCTTCCTTTAAAAATTAGGGATTTTGGTATGATTGAGGTCGCCGACTCCAGTAGCTTCGATCGAGATAAATATATTCCAGTTCCTTGCGTTCGTCGATCGATTTGTCTCTTTGAGTTTCTATCGGCTACTTCAATTCGATCAAGTTCGAATTATAATTGGTATATTAATTTTTTGCCTTTTCTTTTACTGGTTTTGGCTTGCTTGAACTTGATGATGAGATTGCCGATGATGATTTCCTTATATAGGCTTTGTAAACCTTTGTTTGAATTCGTACAATTATATTTGAATTTGTCAAATTCTTTTCTTTGACCGCTTGATTTTGCTTGGTCGTTTGAGATTGATTCTGACTTGTTCGTAATCGTATATTCTTGTTGCTTGGTTGACACGGTTTCGAATTTGATTACTGCTTGAATTGTTCGACGCCTTGATTGCCACGACTTCGGCCCCGATCATTTTTCTGTTGAAGAAAATTTGACTTTGACTTTCGGCCATGTTTTGATTTCGTGAATTTCTTGGTTGACTTCGACTTTGATTCTTTGTGTCTGTATTTCTTTGCTACTGCATACTTGATAGCAAATTTGATGTGTGGTCAGACCTGAACTTCACTTGAGCATTGTTAAGTAGTTTGTAGTTGCTGTGTTGTCATTTGGGCTTGTAAGTCGTATCATGCTTGATGATCTTCATATTCACGTGTCTTGTTGAAGTGGTTGAGACTTGCAGTTCACTCGGCTTTGATTTTGTGGCTTCGACATCTTATATTCATGAGATGTTTGCACTGTGCATTGAGCATTGTCACTTGTACCTTGGTCTTGAGCATTGCTGTGTCATTGAGCATTGTTGTGTCCATATTGTATACGATACTGTTGCATTGCTACTGTGTTATGTAGTAATCTAGTTTCTGGCCACTGGTTCATTTCTTAGGTTGGGTCTGCACATTCACCTGTTGTCGTATTCATGTATATTGCTGTGTGGTCTTGTGGCAGTTGCTTTGTCTCCATGTATTTCATGTAGTACGGGCATTTGGTTCATCGTATCTGTTGCACTTGGTCCCTGACCTTTGTTGCCTCTGAGTTTGAGAATTTGCACATTTGTATCCTTGGTCTTTGTTGGTTTTTTTTGGTGGCATCTGGTTCTGTCATTTGCTTTCTTTTTATCTGGGTTGACTTTGATGCTGACTCCAGATCACTACGCTGTCATAGGAACTTTTGTTCTCTGATTGTTGTTGCTTCTGTACATTAAACTGTATTGATGTTGCATTGAGTCTGGACATGGGTATTTGCAGTTTTGAACAGTAGCATGATCGTGCTTTTGAGAATGCGACTTCATCACTGATTTGGTTAACATTGATCTACCCTTGTGCACTGTTCATATCTGTATCATGCTTGGCTTTGTGGTCGGGTTTCACTTGGGCTTGTAGTTGATGTTTGTAATTGTTTGTCCTGGCATTTGTTAGCTGTTATGTTGGTGGTATTGTACCTTAGCCTCTTGTGCATTGCCCCATACATATTGTCACCGTTTGATATAGTTTGGATTCGGGCTTTGACTTATGTCACTGATTTTTGGTCGAGACTTGTTTTAGTTGTCGAGACCGTTTCTCCATACTTGCACATTTTAAGTGCACCTGTGTTGAATCCAGTTTTAAAACTCGGGTTTGACCTTGTGTTGATGTCGAGACTTTATTTATATTGCACCTGAGTTGAACCCGTCCTTTTATTTTGGGTTTGACCTTGTGCTCACCTGTCCCTGTAACATTATCAAGTGTATATCGGTGTGCACGGCCTTGTGGCATGTATAGTGATGCACTGTGCATGTCACATTGTTCGTGTGTGATGAATTCAAATATAAATCATGACGAACAACCCAAATAACTGAGGCAAATATTATTTTCAAAAATTCATATTTTATTTTATATTGCAAAAATATTTCTTTTTCAATTTTACTGCGTTGGTGAATATTTTTGCAGATTGCTCAGATGCTGGATTCTAACTGGAATGAAGTTGAAGATAAAATACGAGTGTGAGTGATATGTAGTGAGGAATTTATGTAAATTAAATTGTGATATAATTAGATTCAAAATTGTATATGCATAGTGAGAGCTTGAATTTGTACTATTCAAATTGTAATAAATACTTTTTTGAATAAAATTTCTGTTTGAATTCAAATTCTGTGTTATTTAATTTTATTCAGCAAATATTTATTTAATCTATGAAAAATTGTACATTAACAAATACATTTAAACGAATGTATATATATGTTTATTATCATCAAACAAAAATCATATAAGCTCATATTCAACAAACTCCCCCTTTTGATTATAACAAACATATATTTAAGATTTTGAATATGTTAAATGTATTTGATCATTCATATGCTCTAATTGCTCCCCCTATTTAAATGCTTTCTCTCTACACAAAGCTCCCCCTACATATATGCATGCAAATAAAAATATGCAAATGAGCCTAGATGCAAATAGAAAATTATTTGACCTTTGCTTGATTTTATTTGACAAAATCTTAACTTTTCTCTCCCCCTTTTGTTATCAGCAAAAGAATAATAGTATTAGAGAAAATAGAGATAAAGTGATCGGTATTAATTCAACATTAAAACTCAATTGAATATAAATATTAATTTTCAATAAAAAATCAAACAAAAATCTATATTTTGTTAGGCGCATATTCCACTTTTAGAATGATGGGAATTATGTCATCATATAAAACCATACAGTTGTGTCTATTTGTGGTATATTTATATCAGGAATTTGAATATCTACTAACCATGCATAACCGTTAAGACTTTTAAATGAGATTAGTAGTATTCCAATTTTATTTTAAAAAATGAATTCAAGTATCTTCTAACCATGCATAACCGTGAGGACTTTTAAATGGGAATAGAATCAACTTGCTTATTTAAAAATCAACTTTTGATATGCGTTCCATACACGCATAACCGTGAGGACTTTTAAATGAGCATGGAAGCACATAACAAATTCCAAGTAATTCACCCATGCATAACCGTGAGGAATTTTAAATGAAAGTGAATACTTTGGTATTTATTTATTTATTATTATTATTATTATTATTTTTACTATATAATTTTTTTTATTTTTTTAAAAGAATGTGAAAATGTAAAACGAACGATTCTTGTTTAAAGTACCACATATTGACAAACTATATAGAATTTTGATGAGTGATGGTTGTTAGAAATATGATAGAAATAGAGATGATCATGGAATTTTTACCAACAAAAGTTTTATAATTCTTGTTTATATTTCTAAAGAAATTTACTAATTATACCGTCTCGAGTCATGATATATGATAAATATCAACACTCATCACTTTTTCAATCACTATTTTTCTTTTCAATAATCATTAGGGAGTCAGATTAGTCAAAATAGTCATTTAAAATCAAATTCAAAAATAATTATGAAATCAGTTTTTCAAAACGTCTAATCTGAACATATGGTCAAAAATGATTTTTTCGAGGGGGTTTTATAAGAAAATTTTCTGCTATTTAAAATTATTTGAAATGAAAAATATGCAATTTTTTTCTTTGAAAAACGATGCAGTTACTAAATATCTCAAAAATCACTTTCAACTTGGTAATTTTTCTATCAACTAGTTTACCAATGTAATCTGCATCTGAATTTCTTTTTCACTCAAAATTATCATTAATTGAATTCGATTGACCAAACCATGATGTGTGCACCAAAAAAATATTCAAACTCAATTTTAACAGCAATTCAAATGACTTTCTTTTGAAATTGAATTGAAGCCGTGTAAATAATCAATAACCGTGAATATAGAGTTAGCCGTTTTATAAGCAATTGTATAATCATCAAACAAAACACTATTTTTAATCCAAACTGATGTATAAGAAGTAATTCAAAGAATCTAGAGAATTTTATAGTGTTTTTGGCATAAGAATATAAAAGGCCAACTATTTTGAATAAGTCAGAGTCAAAATCATCATCTTTTCATCATCTTAATATTGGCTGATTTTAATTCAGAATATGGTGCAGATTATCACATTTAATATATCATTTAAATAAATATACTTTTACCTGTTTTTACCTTTACGATATTTTTCGTCGTTGTCCATTGTGATTCTGTCACCTTTATACTAGGCTAAGGAACTTTGCTTTGTCACCCATTGTGTTTCTGGCACAGCCAAAATCCAGAGAACACTGTTGTTGTTCCTTAGCCTGCCACCCCACCTACATGGGAAAAGATTTATGTGACCTATTTGTTTTTATAGGTCCATGGTTGTTAGTGGTAGAATATTTAGAAAAATAATTTTGTGAAGACCCAAAACTATTTATAATTGTTCCCTTCGGCACCCAAATTTGTTTAACTTTGAGAGTTTTTATATTTGTGCCTTTTGGAACCCAAATCAGTATAGTTTTCACATGTTTGGGTCTATACCAATAATTATTGTGATTGTGTCCATATTTTCTACAAATCATGCACATTGATTTGACTTGATTAATATCGCTTTCAACAATTTTCGTTTTATTATATCCAAGTCCTTGTCTAACTGTATTAACAGTTTGCTTTCCTAATAGCATATTCAACGATTTTTCACTTTTTGAAAATTTATCTAAAGTCGTTGACAATTGTTGGACTTGTGTTTTGAGAGACTCATTTTCGTTTAACAATTATGTGCACTTTTTAATAGAATTCTCTCTTCTAGTATTTTCATTCTCTTTTAAAATCAAAATTTCATTTTCAAGCGATTTCATTTTAATTTCTGATTTTTTAATTTCTTCATCAAATGTTGGACACTTATCACACTTAGGGATCCTACTTTGACACGTTTTAACTAATTGGTCAAGTTGTTCATTTAATTCTATCAAAGTAACTTTTTGTGATTCAAGTTTAGCATATTTCTCCCTAAGTCGTTCAAAACAGCCATTTACTTCGTGGAAATAAATAAGTAATTCAGAGTGAGTGAGTTTTGATACCTCGCTTGGCTCATCATCGTCGCTATCCGTTATATTTCCATGAAGGCACATATCTGCTTTCTCACTCTCACTGCTAGTACTTTGATTATCTTCATCTCTTGTATTCCACATGGCTGTAGCATTTCTCCGTTTTGATTTCTTTTTAAAATCGCGTTGAAATCGGGGATAATTGGGCTTGATATCACAGGATTTGTTGCAAATGATCCCGTGTTCTTTCGAGTTGTCTAGTGCTTTGATTATTCTGCTTTTTAATTCTTGATTTAGAGATGGATTTCCATATTTGTGGTTCCACGTTTTGAATTTCTTCATTATTAATGCCAGCTCGGCTGCTCCATCATCATCATCCTCATCACAACTGCTATTTACCAATCCTGTTAAGCACATTTCTTTAACTGAGTCGGTTGTGGAGGACTTCTCATTGCTGTTGACTTTTGCACCATATATAGCATCGAAAGTATTCCAGATTTCCTGTGCATTTTCACAATGGGAAATGAAATTAAAATTATCTTGATTAATATGAGAATATAATATATGCATAGCAAGAGCATTAATCGAGATATTTTCTTATCTGTTATGCCACACCCATTTTCAATAATATCCCAACATTTAATATTAACATATTTTAAATAAAATTCCATTTTCAATTTCCAATTCAAAAGATCTGTTCCATCGAAAATAGAAGGAATAATATTGGAACGACCCTCAAAATTATTATTAAAAGAAGCCATTTTAAAAATTCAAATTTTTAAAACAAAATACCGATTTTTTTAAAACACGAACAAAAATTGACTTCTATTCCTAGCTTTGATACCACTTGTAGGATCGATTTCACCCTAGAGGAGGGGGGGGTGAATAGGGTGATAGTATTAATTATAAAAATTTACTGCGGAAGCTTATAAAATACTTTCAACACAGATCATAGAATAATAACAGCACAGATAATAGCAGAATAATAAATGCAGAAATAGAAACGACACAGAATTTACCCAACTTCGGCAAAACCCTGCCTACGTGCTGCCCCTAAGGTTTCTACTAGAAATTAGATAGTCAGACGCTTACACACGTAAACTCGCGACACCCGCTATCGACTAAACCTAACTCTACGCTCAAAACCCTGCCACAACTCAGCCACTGAGTTGCGAATTCTCAAGCTATGCCACGTAGCTTGTCCCCTAGTCACACGACTAGAAATTTAAATGGTTTAAAATTTAAAAACAAATTTAAAAAGCAAAATAAAAACCCTAATTAAAACAACCTTAAATAAGAAAAAAAAACAGGCCGACCTAATTATTCTTTCTCTATATTTTTTATCGGTCCGTTCCTTTGTTTGTGATGGCGGCTCTTGTAAGTTCGTTCGTTCTTCTTCCTTTAAAAATTAGGGCTTTTGGAATGATTGAGGTCGCCGACTCCAGTAGCTTCGATCGAGATAAATATATTCCAGTTTCTTGCGTTCGTCGATCGATTTGTCTCTTTGAGTTTCTATCGGCTACTTCAATTCGATCAAGTTCGAATTATAATTGGTATGTTAATTTTTTTTCTTTTTCTTTTATTGGTTTTGGCTTGCTTGAACTTGATGATGAGATTGCCGATGATGATTTCCTTATATAGGGTTTGTAACCCTTGGTTTACGCTCGTACAATTATATTTGAATTTGTCAAATTCTTTTCTCTGACCGCTTGATTTTGCTTGGTCGTTTGAGATTGATTCTGACTTGTTCGTAATCGTATATTCTTGTTGAATTTGATTACTGCTTGAATTGTTCGATGCCTTGATTGCCACGGCTTCGGCCCCGATCATTTTTCTGTTGAAGAAAATTTGACTTTGACTTTCGGCCGTGTTTTGATTTCGTGAATTTCTTGGTTGACTTCGACTTTGATTCTTTGTGTCTGTTTTTCTTTGCTACTGCATACTTGATAGCAAATTTGATGTGTGGTCAGACCTGAACTTCACTTGAGCATTGTTAAGTAGTTTGTAGTTGTTGTGTTGTCATTTGGGCTTGTAAGTTGTATCATACTTGATGATCTTCATATTCACGTGTCTTGTTGAAGTGGTTGAGACTTGCAGTTCACTCGGTGGCTTCAACATCTTATATTCATGAGATGTTTGCACTATGCATTGAGCATTGTCACTTGTACCTTGGTCTTGAGCATTGCTGTGTCATTAAGCATTGTTGTGTCCATATTGTATTCGATACGGTTGCATTGCTACTGCGTTATGTAGTAATCTAGTTTCTGGCCACTGGTTCATTTCTTTGGTTGGGTCTGCACATTCACCTGTTGTCATATTCATGTATACTGATGTGTGGTCTTGTGGCAGTTGCTTTGTCTCCATTTATTTCATGTAGTACGAGCATTTGTTCATCGTATCTGTTGTACTTGGTCCCTGACCTTTGTTGCCTCTGAGTTTGAGCATTTGCACATTTGTAGCCTTGGTCTTTGTTGGTTTTTTTGGTGGCATCTGGTTCTGTCATTTGCTTTCTTTTTATCTGGGTTGACTATGATGCAGACTCCAGATCACTATGCTGTCATAGGAACTTTTGTTCTCTGATTGTTGTTGCTTCTGTACATTAAACTGTATTGAATGTTGCATTGAGTCTGGACATGGGTATTTGCAGTTTTGAACAGTAGCATGGTCGTGGTTTTGAGTATGCGACTTCATCACTGATTTGGTTAACATTGATCTGCCCTTGTGCACTGTTCATACCTGTATCATGCTTGGCTTTGTGGTCTGGTTTCACTTGGGCTTGTAGTTGATGTTTGTAATTGTTTGTCCTGGCATTTGTTAGCTGTTATGTTGGTGGTATTGTGCCTTAGCCTCTTGTGCATTGCCCCATACATATTGTCACTGTTTGATATAGTTTGGATTCGGGCTTTGACTTATGTCACTGATTTTTGGTCGAGACTTTTTTTAGTTGTCGAGACCGTTTTTCCATACTTGCACATTTTTAAGTGCACCTGTGTTGAATCCAGTTTTAAAACTCGGGTTTGACCTTGTGCTGATGTCGAGACTTTATTTATATTGCACCTGAGTTGAACTCGTCGTTTTATTTTGGGTTTGACCTTGTGCTCACCTGTCCCTGTAACATTATCAAGTGTATATCGGTGTGCACGGCCTTGTGGCATGTACAGTGATACACTGTGCATGTCACATTGTTCGTGTGTGATGAATTCAAATATAAATCATGACGAACAACCCAAATAACTGAGGCAGATATTATTTTCAAAAATTCATATTTTATTTTATATTGCAAAAATATTTCTTTTTCAATTTTACTGCGTTAGTGAATATTTTTGCAGATTGCTCAAATGCTGGATTGTAACTGGAATGAAGTTGAAGATAAAATACGAGTGTGAGTGATATATAGTGAGGAATTTATGTAAATTAAATTGTGATATAATTAGAATCAAAATTGTATATGTATAGTGAGAGCTTGAATTTTTACTATTCAAATTGTAATAAATATTTGTTTGAATAAAATTTCTATTTGAATTCAAATTCTGTGTTATTTAATTTTATTCAGCAAATACTTATTTAATCTATGAAAAATTGTACATTAACAAATACATTTAAACGAATGTATATATGTTTATTTTCATCAAACAAAAATCATATAAGCGCATATTCAACAAAATTTTCTAAAATGACTAATCTGAAACAAGGTCAAGAAAAAACTATTTTCTGGAAAGTTTTTATAAAAGAAAAATGTCTGCTAATTGAAAATCAGTCGAAACGAAAAATATGCAGATATTTTCTCTAGAAATGTGATGCAATTAATGAATGTCTCCAAAAAACGTTCCACTAGTAATTTTTCTATCAACTAGGTTACCAGTGTAATCTACATCTGAATTTCTCTTAGACTCAAGATTATCATTAGTTGGATATCACAGACCAGATCGTGAAGTTGAAACAAATACCTTAAAATCCTTTTTACAGCCTTTAAATGATTGAAATCGTGCAAATAAACAAATAATGAACATAGCATAAGATCCAAAAGTGGTAAGAAAACAAATATATCCACGTGTATCATGAGTAATCATTAATCAATAAAACAACATCATTAGTCCAAACAAATCTATATGAACTAGTTCAAAGACTCTGGAGATACTTATAGTGTTCTTGGCAAAAAAGGATAATTGTCCAAAAACTTTGCATAAATCAATATCATATTCAACATTCATTATCACATAACTGGCCGATTTAAATCAGATTATGGTGCAAATTTTCACATTTAATAAATCATTCATAAAAAATATACTGTTACTTATTTTACCTTCACGATAATTTTTTGTTGTTACTCATTGTGACTGCCACTATTATACTAAGCTAAGGAACTTTGATTTGACGTCTGTTGTGCGCCTGGAATAGCCAGAATCCATGTAATACTGTTGTTGTTCCTTAGCCTGCCACCACACCTACACGAGAAATGATTTTTGTGACCTATTTGTTTTTATAGGTCAAAATAAGTTTGCGTGTCCCAAGACTATTTATATTTGTTCCTTTTCGCACCCAAATTTGTTTGACTTTAAGGGATTTTATATTCATGCCTTTTAGAACCCAAATTGGAATGGTTTTCACATGTTTGGGTCATACCAGCAAATATTGTGTTTGTGTCCAGTTTTTCCACAAATCGTGCACTTGAAATTGACTTGAATAATTTCGCTTCTAACACGTCCATATTGATTATACCCTAGTCCTTGTCTAATAGTATTAATAATTTGTTGCCTTAATAGCATATTTAGCGATCTTTCTCCTTTGGAAATTTTTTCTAAAGTTGTAGACAATTGTTGACTTTGTGTTTTGAGAGATTCATTTTCATTCAATAATTGTGTGCACTTTTTGATAGAATTTTCTCTCCTAGTATTTTTACTTTCTTTCAAAATCATAATTTCGTTTTCAAGTGATTTAATTTTAATTTCTGATTTTTAATTTCTTCTTCAAATGATGGACACTTACCATACTTAGGGCTCTTGTTTCTATAGTTTTTAACAAGTTGATCAAGTTGTTTATTTAATTCTATTAAACTATCTCTTTGTGATTCAATTTTAATGTACTTCTCCATAAATCGTTCAAAACAGCCATCTACTTCGTTAAAATATATAAGTAACTCTGAGTGAGTAAGTTTTGATACCTCGCTTGGCTCATCATCATCGCTATGAGTTATATCACCTCGAAAACATAGATCTGCTTTTTCACTCTCACTGCTAGTGCTTTTATTATCATCATCACTTTTATTCCACATGGCTACAAAATTTCTTCTTTTCGATTTCCTTTCTTGGCCGAGTTGATTCTGAGGACAATTGGGCATGATGTGACCAGGTTTATTGCATTTGTGACAAATGATCTCTTGCTCTTCTGGGTTGTCTATAATTTTGAATATTCTGCTTTTCAATTGTTTGTTTAGAGCTGGATTTCCGTATTTGTGGTTCCACCTTTTGAATTTCTTTATTATCAGCGCCAGTTCTGCTGCACCATCATCATCGTCATCATCACTTTCCGTTGTTCCTTTGAGAGCTATTGATTTCTTTCGCGTATCACTTCCTTCGCGTTCTTCCTTGAATTTCATTTCTAGCTCATAAGTGGTGAGATTTCTGATGAGTTCTTCAACTTTGATTTGTTTCAAATCTTTGGATTATTGAATGGTAGAAACTTTCGCTTTAAAATTTCGTGAAAGGACTCTGAGGATTTTTTGGACTATTTTCAATTCTGTATATGGTTTTCCAAGAGCTTTTGATTTTCATACGAGATTAGAAAGTCGTCCATACATCTTTTTGACATTCTCATCCTTGGCCATTATGAAGTTCTCGTATTCGCTACTAAGCATGGCAAGGCGAGATTCCTTGACTTGAGATGTTCCTTCAAGAGTCATTTCAAGTGTGTGCCAGATTTCCTGCGTAGTTAGACAATATGAGACACAATTAAATTCAATTTGATCTAATGAACATATAATAAAATTCATAGCTTTAGCATTGGCATTCTACAGTTTATTTTCTTGATCTGTCCATTGGTCCATCGGTTTGTCAATTTCCTAATTATCTACCATTATAATTTGGGTCCTATATCCTATCTCAACAATATTCCAAGCATCAATGGTTTTCAGAAAAAATTTCATCCTATTTTTCCAGTATGCATATTCACCATTAACATGGGTAGTTTAATTATAGACTGTCCCTCAACAAAAGCATTATTAAAAGATGCCATTTAAAAAAACAAAAATTTGTTTTTGAAAAATCAAAATTTTAAAACATAAATTGGTTTTTGTTTCTAGCTCTAACACCACTTGTAGGATTGATTTCACCCTAGAGTGGGGGCGAATATGGTGATACTAATAATAATAAAACTTTAATGCGGAAATATATAAAATAATTGCAGCTCATATAATAGCAGAATAATAAAAGCAGGAATAGAACAACATAGATTTACCCAACTTCGGTAAAACCTTGCCTATGTGCTGCCCCCAAGGTTTCTACTAGAAATTAAGTAGTTATATGTTTACACACATAAACCTGTGACACCCGCTATTGGCTAACCTAACTCTATGCTCAAAACCCTGCCACTGAGTTGCGAATTCTCGAACTACACCAACGTAGTTCATCCCCTGGTCACATGTCTAGAATTTACAAAATTTAAAAGTAAAATACAAAATAAAAACTAACTCAAAAACAAAAATAATGTCAGTGCCATTTTTCTTTTTATTTCTGTTTCTGTCTGCCGATTCCTCTTTCGTTCAATTCCTTCGTTCGTTCCTGTTCGAGAAATTAGGGCTTCTTGAATTTAAGGCCATCGATTCAAATTGTTGATTAAATGATGATCTTTCTTCAGTTTTCTTCGTCAATCAACTCATCGCTTTGATTTGCATACGGCTCCTTCTCAATCGAGTTCGAATTGAATGATACTAGTATGCGATTTCGTTTGTTTACTCTTATTGATATGCTTGAATTCGATGCTTTGTATGCCGATTATGCTAGTGGTGTTTATAGGGTTTAATTCCCTAAATTATCATTTGAATATATCTTTTGAATTCATTTGTTACTTTTTTGCTCCGTCGTTCGATTTTGCTTGAATACATGCGATATGTTTGGACTGGTTCCATTCGCATATTTTATTGATGTGCTTGCTTGGTCACCACGGCTTGCATTTGCTTTGTATATGGTTCCGTTCTTTTCTGGTTTGACATCGACGACTTTGAATTTGTGATAATATTTTGAGATTAGAACTTGCTTCGATTTGTTCAATTCAAACTTGTTTTTATCTTGGTCACCATGGCTTTGATTCTGGCATGATCATTAACATTGTTTGAAAAACTGCTATCCTGATTTTTGTAAAAACTACTCCATTTTATTACATTTGTATAATGCCATTCACTACCTGTTTGGAATGAAATCTGGTATCCACAGCATGTATAAGTGTGTTCACGCATGTATATATGTATGTTGTGATGCCTTGACTTTGTTAAAACTATTAAATGCTCTATTGCTTGATTAGTAGTACATGTTCACTTGATCCAAGCTTGTACTGCGATCTCCTGTTCACTGTTGTGTTTTTTCCTCACTGTTCTTTGCAACAATACCGTTCCACTGCTTCATTTCTGAAATGCTTGTGTACTTCATGGTTGTTGTTCTCTATTCTGTATATATGTATATTATTGTTCTGTCCATTTTATTTAACATGTTACATGATTGTTGAGCTACTTTTGGTCTTCATGTATATTGATGTCACCTCTATAGCATTGTGTCTTTATGAACATTGCATCCTTTTGCACATGTTGATTCCACTGGCTTGTTGTCATGTGTGTTTGTTCCTCAGTGATGCATTGCTTTTGTTCCACTGGCTTGACATACTGTCTACATATTATATAGTTTTGAACATGTTCACTTTATCTATTTTGAAGTCATGTTCATGCCTCTTTATTCAAGACTGTTTCAAGTTTTGTTGCTATTTGATGTTGAGGCTTTGTTACTTCGACTGCAAGCTTTTGTAAGATTTGTTGGTGACACTGCATGTAAATATGTGTATATACATGAGTGTGGCTGCTGTGATAGTTTGTTTTGTTGTCATTTTGAATATTGGCTGTCTCATGACTTCATTGTCGAGTCTGTTCTTATGTGTACATAGCAAGGTCTGATTTTGGATTCTTGTTGCATGAGAACTTGTAATCGACAATTTTGTGATGTATTTGTGTTGCACCTGAATTGAATCCAGCTTATAGCTCGGGTTTGACGTTGTGCTCACCTGTCTCTGCAATTTTATCAAGTGTATATCGGTATGCACGGCCTTGTGGCATGTACAGTGATACACTGTGCATGTCGCAGGTTGTTCGTGTTTGATGAATTCAAAAAAGAAAGTGATGACGAACAACCCAAACAACTGAGGCAAATAATATTTTCAAAAACACACATTTTATCTTACGCTGCAAAAATATTTCTTTTTCAATTTTACTGCGTCAGTGTTTATTTTGTAGATAATTCAGATGCTGGATTCAATATGGAATAGAGTTGAAGATAAATATGAGTGAACGAGCGATATGTAGTGAGGTGCTAATGTAAATGACAATTGTACAGTGAAAAATTGTGTTGCAATTGAAATGTTGTATATCTAGTGGGAGCTCAAATTTTTGTACTATTCAAAAATTATAATAAAATACTTGTTTGAATAAAATATTTGTTTAAATTTAAATTTTGTGTTATTTATTTTATTCAGCAAATATTTATTTAATTATATGAAAAATAAAAAGTGCAATAACAAATCCATTTAAATGAATATATATATATATATATATATATATGTGTGTGTGTGTTTATTATCATCAAATAAAAATCATATACTAGCATATTCAACATGTCAGTCATTGTAGTTCATAAAAATCTAAACCCCGTTTTCTGATTATAAATTAAAAACCGGAGAAGGGAAAATGAAAAGTCAACAATCACATACTGCAGTAAGATACGCTAGGAGAAGAGAGAAAAATGAATGAATAAGGAAATTTAAACCAGGGGGCAAATAAGTGAACAGAAGAAAAAGATGCTGACCTCTTTAGTAGATCGGTTGACTCTAGATCCATGTAAACGAATGTTGCGACAGTTGAGCGTAAGCTTGGCTTACCTGTCAGTAATGGCATGCTCAACAGTAGTGCTAACATATTTATACAAAAATATGTAGTAGGATAGGGGAAACAGACCTTGGTAATTCTTCACGGTCACCGATGTAAGGATGACTGGTTTTGTCTTGTCATTGATAGTTGAGTTATCTATTAAGTTTGCTTTGTTACCCTATTGTGTAGCCGCAATTCGAGTACCACTGCAAACAACATAAAGTGAGGATTACTAAAGAATTGGTTAGAAATTCAGTTAAAAGGCCATCGAAAAAACCATTGTTGCAAAGGTAAAATATACTAGTGAAGATATAAGATAAGTTATTACCTAGGGGACACTGAACCATTCCCGGTGGATTGACTGACAACCTCTCCATCTTGATGCAAGACCCCAATGACATCTGAATGGAATGGGCGAAGTGTATTTGCATCGTTATTAAGGAATTGGTATATGAATAAGAAGACGTTGATAGTTGAAAGGATGAAGCATGCTAACCTATCAGATATTTAATCGTATAAGTTATATTAACTATCGATCGATAATCGGCAAAGGAAAATTTATGGTTAGGTATGCTGTCCTAATGGCTTTCAACCTCGGCGACTGTTGTCAGAGAAATGAAATCAATCTTAATTGACTTATGGACTGGAACATACCTGTCACCAGCGAGGGTGACGTTGAATTCATCTATGACGTAAACCGACCCTTCTCGTAGCTTACCAAGGAGCAGTGGGAGGAAACGTGGGACTTCATGTATTTCTCCACCCTATCGTAAGATCATGTAGTAGGACAAAACAATTATGATGTTAACATTTAGTATGAAAAGAAGTAGGGTGAGCCATTGGGAGTGTTAAAAACTTTATGTACAAATACATACATAATAAAGTAATTCATTCATATAGTAATATGTGCATAGTATCAGAAAGGAAAAATTGAATCCATAGCGTATGCTTAGAGGACAGCGTGGGTAGTTAGTAATTTTGAGTAGTATAGGTATATGTCCATTGATTAATTTAAGTAGTTTTAATATGGATATCCAAAAATGTGGTTGTTTTCAACCACTTTTTTCCTACTAACTGAGTCTGATTGCTATTTGTTCATATAATTCAACACGGTAGGTGATAATTATTTGTTGCACCTTAAATTTTTAGCTTAAGCCTAAAACTGGGTAACATATACACATGCATATGACACGGATGAAGTAAATGTATGTGTTATAATTTTAATTATAGCATGTAGCATAACTTTGGTTACAAATGTTTATTAAATCAGACTGAATGTCATTACAGCAAACGATATGTACCGAAACAGTTAATAAATAGTAGACCGGTAAGTGGATATGGTGAAGAATGGATCAAATTAGCAGAAAAATGAAATACTGAAATACAATATGCAAAAGGCGGAGTAGAAATGATTAAAGCCATGCTTTGATTTGTGTGTGTTGCGTCAATAATAAAATTGTACGATAATATCAATATTTAACCTCCTACGGTAATATAAAAAAATTTGCCAGGCTCTTATCAGGTTTTACCTTACCAAACACATCTAGAAATTAAATTATATAACCACTTTTAAATGTTGTCACCCAATTATGTGTAGACAGGTGGGTGGTATAGCAGTAAAATAACAAATAATAACTAACATAATGTTTTATGTATTTTTCAGTGTATGTACATTGAATAAACCCTCTGTGTATGGGGCTTTCATCGTAGTTAACAATGCGTAAAAGTAAACAAATTTGAGTAAATCCTCTGCTGTGCAAAAATTGCACAAATGCGGAAAAACAAAAAACAGGATCTAGATTTGCCAATTTGAACATCACTTAATCTAGCAGCAATTATTCTCTCACTTCAAATAAATAGTAAGTAGCTATAAAAAAAAGAGACGCACAATATTTATACTAGTTCCATTATCATCAAGATAGTGTACGTCCAGTCCAACTGAGAGAGATTTTATTACGCATGAGAGAGTTGCAAGAGATTACAAGATAAGAGTTTACATACCAAAACCGTAATTATGGTTAACAAGAAGAGACATTCTATTTGGAGGTCGCTGGCTGAATGGCAGGATGGTTTACAATGAAGTCCACCCTCAATATAAAGCCAATGTAAATTCATGTGGGTCATCAATCAAATTACCAAGATAGGATAAGAAGGTAATGGAGGCAAATTACAATGATAACAAATGATGCAAACATAGAAAGTAATTCACCCATTCCTTTAATTAGCAAAAATGGAAGAAAATAATCTCAAAGCAATGCGATTACTGAGAAATAAATAATATGCATATCCATTTGCATATATTTTATTGCATGACTTGCGCATGCAGTTATTTTCTTGTCATCTCATACAAATGCGATCCAATAATTTATTCATTTCCATAATGAACAAACGTAATTACTTTCCTTCTTACATATTTATTTTCTTCTATTTGTGATTTTGTATCACCAAAATTTAACATTCCACCTTAATGCAAAATCACATATCCCTAACACCCCACCTCGACTCAAGTTCTCTTCTCAACATAAAACTCTTAAAAATAAACTCCACCTCCAACCAAAATCTCCTAACGAGATAGATACCAAAAATGAATACTTATTCAATGGGTTCCGGCAAGGCCACCCCCATCATACCTTGGTAACGAGCTCAGACGATGTCCCCATCTGTTAACAAAATGTTGCAGATATCCAAGATCAAACGAAGGTAGATACCAAAATAATCTCAAAGCCACCTAGGCCAAAAAAATTCTCTCAATCACCAATACAATTACAGAGCCAAAAAACAAAAGCCAATGGACATAACAACATTAATCCCAAACTCTATTCGAAAGATAAATCTCTCTCCTCTCACATACCTTATCTGCCATACAACATATTTCCTATGGAAATTGAAACGACACGTAGTTCCGTGCCCCTTGAGTCGACACTATTCTCCATCAATCAACTCAAGATGTACGGAAATACGAACCATTTGGGTTAAAGAAGAAGAGGTGGAAGAAGAAAATAGAAAACAATATCAGAATCTAACCATCGCAGCAGAATAAAATATAATAGATAATAAATGATCTTTACACAAAAAAAAATCTGTTTACACATTACATCATCACAATTTACATAAAACACAACTGGACAGTAATCATAACCTGTCCTCACAATCTGAATACACAGCGGAATATTTAACACAAATACGGAAGTACGTATTGCCATCCAGCTCGTCTCCTGAGCTCCACATCATCCTTTCATGTATCCTATAATACTTGGCCTGACCCGAGCATTATAGTTAAATAACACCCGAGTCAGTCTGGAATACCAACGTGAGAAAACCACACTCAAATTGATTATTAAAGTTTCAAAATTCTTTTGAAAACAAAAGAATCTCGTAAGACCACGCCACAAATAAACATGTCGGGTTTTTACCTTACGATAGCCAAAACACTTTTTATCAAATCCGTCTGATATTATAATAGTGTCTATATGAAGTAAAATAGAATCTAGATGAAATGCTTGTAGCTCACGTTTCAGCAATAGTTGGGCTCAATCGAAACCGCACTGGCGCGTAGGGAGAATGGATTTCCAACTATTGACTAGGCACTGGGGTACCACCTGTCAGGGTACCTGGTCTAGATCAGCATACCAAGGATCCACCCTAAATCCCCTGCAACACAAGACCGGGACTACCCTTTACTGGATAATCCCGAGCAAGATCACCCAGCGGTTGGTATCAGCAATCGCCACACAGCTGAAATAAAAAGGGACATCTAGACAGGGATGACCTCACCCTAATGGGTGCTACCCACTTAGCCTTGCTGCATAACCCTTGATTTTCAGCCATTCCCGGTTGATGAGGCTCGAGGCTAAACGTTACCTTTTTAGAACATATCACTTAGAATGCTCACCATCCACAGGACGATGTTCTGAAAGCACTCATCCATACAAGTCCGTCCCGGGTTCGAACGGAACCGAATGCACTACTCCTCCTACATCCATTTTGGAATCATCCCCAGGATTAGTAGCGACTAGCCCTTACACTTCACTACTCCACCTTTGAATCCAAACTCTTGTTTTCCACACGAAAACGTTCAAACCGGATCGAAGTGGTTTTCAGGAAATAAATCCCGATTCTAGTCTCTTCGAAACGATCAGAGCATTTGCCAATATTGATAGTTGGTTATTTAACTATCAATTAACATTCAAAAACAGCCATCAAACATAAATAATTTTCCAAATTATTTATTAACCTCAAAATATCTTCGCAAGATATATTTCCACTTTCAAACCTTTTTAAAAATAGTTTTTAAACCATCTTCCTCTCACGGAATACATTCCCCAAATATTTTCTACTTCCACTGAAATCACTAAGAAGAAACACTTTAGATTTTAAAATAATCTAAAACACTATATTATAAAATATCCTTTAAGACATTTAAGTTAAAACTACTTTAATACTTATTCAGAGATATATATTTTAAGAATATTTAAAATAAAACTACTTTAAAAATATAAAAATAAATTTTCTCTTTTTAAACATAATACCAAGTCACCTTTAATAATTACTACTTAAATTAATTTGAAAAATATTTACTTTAAAATTTAAACATTTAAAAATATTAAATTTTCTAAAACATACCTTTAAAACAACTTAAAAACTTTTAATTTAAACTTTAAAAATTTGCTTTGAAAACGTACTTGGCTATCCAGAGAAATACGCTTCTCTTTCACATCTTTTAAAAATAAATCACTATTTATTTTTAAACAAATTTACCCATTCCTTTAATAAATTCCCATCTTGATTTTATTCTTCCAAATATCCACTGATATATTACTTCACTTTTAAACCAAGTTTATAAATTCCATAGTCTCGTCTTTTAAAAAAATATAATTTCAAATTCTAAATCAATTTCCAAATCGATTTCAGAGTTTATTCCAAATTGAAATGAATTCCTTTACTTTCTCAATTTAACTCCAAAACCCATCAACTTCATTTTTGCTGGTCAAATATGATTTAAAATCTTATTTAACTGAAATATTACTTTCATACTTTTCTAAATTCCTTTTTTATCCTTTTAAATAAATTTAATCCTTGAAATTTAAAATAAATCCTTCATTCCTATGGATAATATTACTCGAGTTTTCATTAAAATCACTTATTCCCATTTATCCAAAAATATTATTTCTCCGTATTTGGAATTTTATTTATTAGAATTTTTAAAACACAACTTTTATCTTATCCCAATTCATCCTTTAATTTATCCAAATTCTCTATAATTATCCTACTTAAAGATTTTCTCTTCATTTATCTTTTCAAAATCCATTCTACATATTTTAATAATTCAGCATTCCCAATTATTAAATTGAACATAGCATTCAATATCTTCAATCACCAATATAATCTATCTTTGATATCAAATAAATCCAGTCACAGAATTTTAGAACAAATCTAAATGTTTTGAGGAATCCAATTGGATCCCTCCAACCTGTTTCCCTGCATCCGCAGATGTTAGCACAATACAATAATACCAATTCCACTTCGAGTTGGAATATTGCGGTATATGGGATTAATATAATATCATCCGCTATTATGCGGCGCATAGGGTCTCATCCGCTATATAATGCGAGAAATAAATCACTCCAATATATACTATATACTACTATACAATATATATCACATCCAATCAATTCAATCATTTAACCAATTATTTAAATTTAATTATTTAAATTTAAATCAAAACCCAGATAGTGAGATTATCTCACATTTGATATCATTTGCAATCCATACCAAACCGGCTTGTTTGTCTCTCCATGATTTTTGGACCTTGTACAAAAATTAAATGGTTTATTAACATTTTAATTGATCGAATAATCAATTACCATTTAGTAATTTTATTTACACTAATTTATTCGAATTTAAATCAACTTTAAATTTTAAAGTGTTTTAACCCATTAGATTCCTCTTTTGAAACCACCTACATTTTCAGGAATCATTTATATAAATTTCCAAAATCTCAATTTTAATCATTTTTCCCTAGTCAAGACATTTTCCGAAAACCCCAGCTTTAAAACCCTATCTTATTAACTAACTCTTCAAACTTTAGAAATTATCAAATTTTATTGCATTCAAAAAATTCCCAGATTTACTTTACCGTCCTATATATATACATACATACATACATACATACATACATATATATAGCTAATTCCATTTTAAAACAAAATTCTTTAAACCTTGCTTTTAATTCCGATTTGTGAAATAATAATCAAAAATTCATTTAGGAGTTTAAACTTAAGAAACATTTTAAATTTACTGTTTTGAAGTCAACAATTTAAAACTTACTGTAGTTATATATTTTTTCTCTAGCATATATATATATATATATATATATATATATATATATACATATTTTGAAATAAAAAGAAAATAAAAATGCCGATACCTCACTGCCTTCGACCATCCAATGTGACCAAGTCAACCACCGTGACTTCACCTGCGAACGTCACCCTCACCTCCGCTAGACTCTCATCCACGCTGCACTACCCAGACTCGCGAGCACGCACACTGACACACGATATTCCCAAAGATACTTCAAACCAACCCACCACCGCTCTTTACATCGCCAGCGCTTTGTATCCATCACCAAGGTTCACCACTCGAGCCTCCAATCAAATCGCGACCTAAGTGAACCGCATACAGCCTCTTGAATTTGCGCTACCCAATACTTACTGCGAGCTATAGAAACTAGCGTTGGGGTTCAATTTGATTCCCAGGGTCTCACGATACCACTCCATATCATCTCGTCGCTTGAATCGTCGAAGGAACTCAAACCTAGGTAACTGTCGTACGTTTTGATCATCTCATATCGAAGCCGCTGCCCAACTAGCAGTTGATTCAACTCGATTTCAAGAATAATTGAATTTGGAGAGAAGAGAAAGTAAGCTCGGCCTTTTAGACGAAAGGAGGGTTTCGATTAGAAGACTGGAGATGAAGAAAAAGGCAGTGGGGTTAAATGTTGAAGATTGAATTGCGGCTTCAAAAAAGAAGGGGGAGGGCTCGAGCACTTCGACCAGTAAAAAGAAGGAAGCATATAAGTTTAGTTTGGCTATCATATTTTTATTTTTGTATCGACTGAACTGATTTGAAGGAGGAGAGAACGTGATATTTGAAAGGAAGGCTTGCGTGGAAAAAAAACGAAGGGAACAAGATGTGATGTTTACGTACCACCATCAGTTTGCTATAGAGACAGCAAAAAGCTCTGATGTGAAGTTTATTTGACCAATCAAATAAAGTAAATTAAATTTAAATTTAAATTTAATTCGCCTTGAATTCATAGCTTAAAATCTTGTCATACTATTGAGGCGTGCTGTTAGGCGTTATAATGTTATACCCCTATTTCGAATGCAATGGAAAAGTTTTCGAATGCTAATTCGATTGTATGATTTTTAAACTCAGTTATTATATTAAATTTCGATATAAATTTCAGCGCGTTTATCTCTCGTACGATCACTCGACAACTCCAAACACTAAGAGATTTGAAATTCGATAATAATACAATATTACGGATCTAACGGAACTGGTTTCATCAAAATCCAAGACCATGCCTTGGAAGCCTATTTTTAAACATCGATTTAAATGATATAATTTCAAAACTTAACAAAACACTTCCAAATCCAATTTTAACACTTCACTATTTTCAGTACTATCAATATAAATTTCACAAGCCTTCAAATTACTTTTAACAGGCTGAAAACTCCAGATTCAACATTTAACTTCAAATTATTTAATTTAATAATTAAATTACCCAATAAATAGTGATATTTGAATTCAAGTTAAAAATTTATCCTTTAAATATTTAAAATCAATTAAATATTCCGATTTCAAACATTCAAAAATTCTGGGTCGTCACATTCCTCCCCCTTAAAAGAATTTCGTCCCCGTAATTACTAAAGCAGAGGAATGTCCCAAACCCACTAACTTACTAAAACACACTTAGTGAAATCCCATATTCACTTTTCTAATCCTTTAGTTACTAAACAGTTAGTTTCAATTTCCATTTCCAGAATCACTTATTTCAATTCCAATTTGAAATCGTTTCATTGCTAACAAAAATTCCCAAAAATTTTCAAAAATTTTCTAACTCCCAAAATTTTCGAAATTTTTCGGTAGAGTCTCCTTTGTACGGAGGAGCTTTTGCAATTTGACAAGAGATATAAATATATATACATCGACCCACACGGTCGTAAAAACAAAAAAACAAACAATAGTTCATATTTCCTAACTTTTATTGCGTAGGCGTACATCTATTTAGCATTTTTAAGCAAGCGGCTTATTTATTTATCATTTTGCGCGTCCAAATCCAGCCGTACAGCTTCTCTATACCTGTTCTTACTTAATTCAAACATGTAAGTATAAAATTTATGCAACTCACTAACATTTATTTACTTTCAATAGCTGACACATGCACTTCATAAGCAATGTACACTAAACAATACCCATATGCAATTTATAAGATTCAGACATCGATTTCAATTGCTTACAACCAATTCTTAAATTATTATTTTCAATTTTAAATGATTTACACTCACCTTCGTCCAATCATTTCATTCTAAGCAAAACAGCTCATATTTATTTCAATTGATTCAAAAATCAATTTTATTTACTACCAATGATTTATAGAATTTTATTTTCTTCCGTTTCGTCGAATGACCCATTTTCTTATGCACTTCGACGATATTCAAGTAAATAAGTAAGTACTTAAGCTTTAACCATTTTAAATTAATCTCAACTCAACTTATATAAATTTCATTCCATTTTAAATTTATTCACAATCCATGTATTCTCATTTTCACTTCATTTTTAATTTTATCTATTTACTTACATTCCGTTTCATCATTCAAACAGCTTCTATTCAAAACCATTTCATAAAGCTCACTAACACCAATTTAACAATTTGCTTAAGTTAACAACTTAAGTTCATCTCCATTTCCAATTGAATTCCATTCTATTTAATTCAATTAGTATTTTCATTCAATCCATTTTAAACTTTATCTCACATTTTCATTTCACTTCCAAGCTTATTTTATTAATAACAAGACCATTTCAAGTTTATTTCCACTCCTTTGAATTTTATTTGCAATTCAAACCATTTCCGTTTTAATCCAACTTCCCTTCATTTCACCATATTTCAATCATATTCAATTCACTTAGCACTTCTAAGTTGAATTTGATTTATAACTCAAGTTTAACTTCTCAAAAATCCTTTTTTAACTTATAATTCAATTTTTATCCAACCAATCAGAATTCCATTAACATACTCACTTAACTAATTTATTCAAATTAGTCCATTCCTCACTTTTAATTCAATATTTGATTTTTAGCTTCAAAAATCACTTCACTTGATTTTTTTCTTGAGTTCATCCTATTTTATAATTCAAATTTTGGATTTTTATTCATTTCCCAAAATACAAAACAATTTTATTTTGGCTTATTTATTCCACTTCTAAGTTTTATAAGTCGCAACTTATTTGTATCCATACTTTCATCCGTTTAAAATCAATCCCGTTCACATTTTACCTTTTAACTCGGGATTATATATTTAATTTAGCCAAGTATATATATTTTTATTCAATGGGTTTTCAATTCTTTTATAAGCCATCGGAATCTGTTTATTCCCATTCAATCTTATTTAACTAAACTCCAGTTAAATCTAACCCCATACAATTCTTTGACTACACACAATTCATTTACATTTTATCAAGTAAGAACTTAATTTAATTTAAGGTATCCACTACATCATACAATTCCATCTCAATTATATTTAGACTTCGATTCAAATCTAATCACAATTTTATTAGACTTAGCTTGAGTTCATTTAATTCGACTTACTCTTCAAACTCATTAACTTTTTACAAGTTAATTTCATTCCAGGAAATTTTCAAACTTTATAAATTTCCAATTCTTTTTATAATCCATAAACATTTTTAGTTAAACCTCTAGAGCTTAAGCCATTAGTTAGACACTCAAAACATTTAAACCCATTTCCAGAGTCTTCAATAATCACTTAAGTATTTCAAAAATCATTTGAAATCAATTATATCCAAAATTATTTGGTAAACTCAATTATCTCTTTGAATTTCAAAATCAAACCCAGTTTTTGCAAACATATCCCATTTAGAACATTCAAGCAGCAATTCCTCCTTTGGAAACTCGAAAATGAACATCGATGATGCTGCAGTCATTACCGAAGTTATTTTCTAACGACCGAAGAGTTAAATGCTTTTATATCTTTAAAACATTTTCAAATATTCTTAATTTTCAAATCTCTCTAGATTTAAAACCCAATTCAAAAACATTCTTCAAATGCTATCACCATTAATTACGAAACCTTTGAAAACCATTTTCGAACCCAAAAGAATTTAAATCTTCCCCAAAATATCAATTTAAATTCTTTCAGTCTATATCCAACATTACTCTGGAATTTACCTTATTCAATTATAAATCACATTTATAGTTCTCATTCATAAATTCCATTTTGCTATATAAATTTATACCTTAACCTTGGTTAAAATTTTCAATTCCTTATTTAATTTCTACACAACAATAATGTTAATAATTTAATATTATCATTCTCTAAAAACCAAACATCCATATATAACAATAATAATTTACGAAAAATATTTCCTTTATATACAAAAATAAATTGGGTAAAATTATTTCATTTACCCTATTTTAAAACAATACTATGTCGAATTATTCTATTCAAGTGTTTAGAGATTCCTATCAATAACGTTAATTACTCGTATTGACCAAAATCTGTAACCCACTCAATAAACCAATTAACACAATATAAAACAATTTGATATTCACTAACAAATACGCGCTCATATCTATTAATACACTAAAACTCATTCTAGAGTACTATGGACTCTATTTCAATGAGTAATCCCCACCAAAGCCAAGGTTCTCACTTAACCTTCAGCTCTGATACCAAATGAAACGACCCGTAGTTCCGTACCCCTTGAGTCGACACTATTCTCCATCAATCAACTCAAGATGTACGGAAACACGAACCGTTTGGGTTAAAGAAGAAGTGGTAGAAGAAGAAAATAGGAAACAACATCAGAATCTAACCATCGTAGCGGAATAAAATATAATAGATAATAAATGACTTTACACAAAAACAAATCTGTTTATACATTGCATCATCACAATTTACATAACACACAACTGGACAGTGATCATAACCTGTCCTCACAATCTAAATACACAGCGGATATTTAACACAAATACGGAAGTACGTATTACCATCCAGCTCGTCTCCTGAGCTCCATGGCATTCTTTCCTTTATCCTATAATACTCGGTCCGACCCGAGCATTATAGTTAAATACAACCTGAGTCAGTCTGGAATACCAGCGTGAGAAAACCACACTCAAATTGATTATTAAAGTTTCAAAATTCTTTTGAAAACAAAAGCATCTCGTAAGACCACGCCACAAATAAACATGTCGGGTGTTTACCTTACGATAGCCAAAACACTTTTTATCAAATCCGTCTGATATTAGAATAGTGTCTATAGGAAGAAAAATAGAATCTAGCTGAAATGCTTGCATCTCATGTTTCAGAAATAGTTAAGCACAATCAAAACCGTACAAGCGCGTAGGGAGAATAGATTTCCAACTAATGACTAGGCATTGGGGTACCACCTGTCACGGTACCTGGCCTAGATCAGCATACCGAGGATCCACCCTAAATCCCCTACAACACAAGATCGAGACTACCCCTTACTGGATAATCTCGAGTAAGATCACCCCGCGGTTGGGATCAGCAACCGCCACACGGTCGAAATAAAAAGGGACATCTAGACAGGGATGACCTTACCCTAATGGGTGCTACCCACTTATCCTTGCTGCATAACCCTGCATTTTCAGTCATTCCCGGTTGATGAGGCTTGAGGCTAAGCGTTACCTTTTTCGAACATATCACTTAGAATGTTCACCGTCCACCGGACGATGTTCTGAAAGCATTCATCCACACAAGTTCGTCCCGGGTTCGAACGGAACCGAAGGCACTACTCCTACTACATCCATTTTGGAATCATCCTCAGGATTAGTAGCGACTAGCCCTTCCACTTCACTGCTCCACCTTCGAATCCAAACTCTTGTTTTCCACACAAAAATGTTCAAACCGGATCGAAGTGGTTTTCAGGAAATAAATCCCGATCTCGGTCTCTTCGAAACGATCAGAGCATTGGCCAATATTGATAGTCGGTTATTTAACTATCAATTAACATTCACAAACAACCATCAAACATAAATAATTTTCCAAATTATTTATTAACCTCAAAATATCTTCGCAAGATATATTTCCACTTTCAAACCTTTTTGAAAACAGTTTTCAAACCATCTTCCTCTCACGGAATACATTCCCCAGATATTTTCTACTTCCACTGAAATCACCAAGTACAAACGCTTTAGATTTAAAAATAATCTAAAACACTATATTATAAAATATCCTTTAAGACATTTAAGTTAAAACTACTTTAATACTTATTCAATGATATATACTTTAAGAACATTTAAAATAAAACTACTTTAAAAATATAAAACTAATTTTTTCTTTTTTTAAACATAATACCAAGTCACCTTTAATAATTACTACCAAAATAAATTTGAATAATATTTACTTTAAAATATAAATATTTAAAAATATTAAATTAAACATACCTTTAAAACAACTTAAAAACTTTTAATTTAAACTTTAAAAATTTGCTTTGAAAACGTACTTGGCTATCTAGGGAAATATGCTTCTCTTTCACATCTTTTAAAAATAAATCACTATTTATTTTTAAACAAATTTACCCATTCCTTTAATAAATTCCCACCGTGAATTTATTCTTCTAAATATCCACTGATATATTACTTCACTTTTATAAACCCAGTTTATAAATTCCACAGTCTCGTCTTCTTTAAAAACATAATTTCAAATTCTAAATCAATTTCCAAATCGATTTCAGATTTTATTCCAAATTGAAATGAATTCCTTTACTTTCTCAATTTAACTCCAAAACCCATCAACTTCACTTTTGCTTCTCAAATATGATTTAAAATCTTATTTAACTGAAATATTACTTTCATACTTTTCTAAATTCCTTCTTTATCCTTTTAAATAAATTTAACCCTTGAAATCTAAAATAAATCCTTCATTCCTTTGGATAATAATACTTGAGTTTTCATAAAAATCACTTATTCCCATTTATCCAAAAATATCATTTCTCCATATTTGGAATTTTATTTATTAGAATTTTAAAAACACAACTTTTATCTTATCCCAATTCATCCTTTAATTTATCCAAATTCATTATAATTATCCTACTTAAAGATTTTCTCTTTATTTATCTTTTCAAAATCCAATCTACATATTTTAATAATTCGGCATTCCCAATTATATTAAATTGAACATAGCGTTCAATATCTTCAATCACCAATATAATCTATCTCGGATTATCAAATAAATCCACTCATAGAATATTAGAACAAATCTAAATGTTTTGAGAAATCCAGTTGGATCCCTCCAACCTGTTTTTCCGCATCCACATGTGTTAGCACAATACAATAATACCAATTCCACTTCGAGGTGGAATATTACGGTATATGAGATTAATATAATATATGAGATGACCTGACTTCCTATCTCCAGGAAGACGCATCGCTAATTAAGAAAGAAATGGATAGAAGAAGAAAAGAAAGAGAAAGAAAGAAACAACAACATCAGAGAACTCACAGCGGAACGAATAAAATATAATATATCACATAAAATATTACACAGTATCATATTACATCAAAGTACACAACTTAAAACAACACGTATTAGACAGCTATAAACATCTGTCTAACTATACAACTCAAGTACAACCGATGCAGATACCAAATAACACAGCGGAACCATAATATCTACACGTGGAAGCCTCCTGCTTCATATCTCCTTCAGAATTCATCAAGCAAACCTGAATCACTTGACTACTCATTCATAATATGAGTACCCAAGAGTTTAATAAAACAGAAAATAAACACTCGGATCAGACAGGGGTATGGTGTGAGTAACGGTTAAAATTGCTTAACTTTAGAAAAACCTTTGAAAAGAAAAGGTATCACATAAGACTTCCCACACATAAACATGGAAAAGTTTTTACTTACGCTAACCAAAACATTTGATAGGAAATCCAGTGATATTATAATAGCGTCTAGGGTTTTCAAGTAAATAAGAAATAGCCGAAATTGTTACATGATTAAATTCTAGCTACTAGCCACAAAAGTGGGTAATACAAACAAAACCGCAGGGTCTCGTAGGAAGAATGAGTTTCCATCAATGGCAGGGCTACTGGGGTACCGCCCGTCGCAGTACGTGGCCTAGATCAACGTATCGAGGAGCCACCCTAACTCCCCTGCAACACAAGGCCGAAACCATCCCTTACTGGACAGTCCCGAACAAGACAACCCCGCAGTTGGTCGCGACCCAACTGCTTACACAGTCGAATAAAAAGAGACTTCTAGACAGGGGAAAATCTTGCTCTCCATTGGGAGCTACCCACGAAGCCTTGTTGCACCTCCCATGTTTTAGCCATTCTCGGTTGATGAGGCTTGAGGCTGCGATTACCTTTATAGAACACATCTATCTTAGAATGCTCATCGTCCACCTGACGATGTTCTGAAAGCATTCAATCCATACAAGTTCGTTCCGGGTTCAAACAAAACCGAAGTCACTATCTCGTTGCATTCATTTTGGAATCACCCTCTGTAACAACCCTATATTTTGTAATTATTTTATTGTATATTTTAATTATTTTAATGTAAAATTTTGGTTTAAAAACTTATTTTTACTTATTTTAATGATAAAATTTTATTATTTAAATATAAAATCTTGATTTTTTATGAGTTATAATTCCAAACCGTGTAAGTTAAATATTTGCTTGAAATGTTGATTCTGGTCAAAACAGTCAAACGGTGACTTTTAACTTAAAACTTTAAAAGTTTGAAATTTAAATTTTTTCTTTTATTATGAAAGTACATAAAATTCTAAGAACACCGCTTTTCGTTTCGTTGAAATTAGATGTATATTGTGAAAGTTATACCCTTTACAATATTGTGCATATATAGGGTTATTTAACAATGACTATTTTAAATTGAATAAATTACTTCTTCTTTGTTATATTTTATTTTAATATATAATAATATGTTTGATTATGTGTATTTTGACTTTTAAATATTTTTAAATGATAATAGAATTTTTCCAAAATTTACTGTATTTATTTCCTATTTTTAAAGGCTGTTTTATAATTTTCTGCTATTTTCTTCATATAAATTTTACTTAATTAATTTTTTTTTATTTTGTGAATGCATTTTATTTTATTTGTTATAAATATTTTTACAAGTCCATGAAGATTTTCTAAAGTTCATTTGAAATTATTTCTAATTTTTAAAGCCTAGACTGCAATTTTAAGCCATTTTCTTGATTTAATTATATATAATTAAAATTTATTGATTTATTTTATACATTCACTTTTATTGCTGTGTTTTACTTTATTTTATTCATTTTACATGTATTTAAATTTAAGAATTTTTTTTCCAAAGTGTATTGAAGTTATTTCTAATTCCTAAGTCTAGTTTTCATTTTCTGTGCCATTTTTCTTATTTTAATCATATCTAATTAATAATTAATTATTAATATTTTGTTTCTCTGTTATATTTTCGAATTCTAACTGAAATTTATAAGTGTTTTCAGTTATTTAAGATGTATATGAATATATATAGGAAGTTTAAAAGGTTTGAAAGCAAAGAAACGTAAAACCGTTTTAACGTTTCTTCTTCCGTTTCTTTTCCAATTAATAGATTTAATTTCCTTTGACCGTTCCTTTCTTTATTGTAGCTGTGCATTTCTTACCTCATTTTCATGTGAAAACATTCCTCTCCACTTCATTTTTCACGGCTAGAAAGGTTTGGTAATGGCTCCTCTTTTCCTCTTCTTTTTGCTCTTCTTTTTCCATTGTTTTCTTATATTTTGCCTTGTTTTCTCATGTGTATTGCTTGACCTCTCCTCCATAGCCACGGCCACCACCTCCTACACCTCTTCCCTGCCATCATCACCAGCTACCCCTCTGGTCTTGACCAAGGTCGAGCCCACCATGGTGCCAAAACTCCAAAAAAATGCAACAATGCCCTTGAACAATGCTAGTTTGACCACCTTTGCCTCATCTCCTTCAACCACCACCTTAACCACCACCATAGCCACCTCCACCACCTCTGACCTGACCTCCACCCTCTGCCACATCACCCACCACCCTCTGGAAATCAGACCATGACCAAGCCGTGCCCATCCATTGAAGCCAGCACCACAAAACTTCCACAAAACTCCTTAAAACATTGCCTAGACCACACATATCATCACCTACCCTCCATATCTTGCTTTGGCCACCCCTTAGACACCACCACCAGCCACTCCACCACTTTTGGCCGCTGCTCCAGCTACTGTCCAGACCTGTACAAGCATGGCCAAGCCACCACATGCCCATGGCCGAGCCAAGAATGTCACAAAAACTCAACTTATTTAACCTTGACCCTATATATGCTTTATGTTGCACCACTACACCTTCATCTCCACTTGTTGCCTTGCCTATATGATGTTAAACCTGACCTATATGATGTCATACCTGAGGCAAAGCATCATCATAGCCAAGCATAAGTGTCCCTTAGGCCAAGCATTGAAGTGGTTGAACCAAGGTCCAATCTATCTTGTTCATTTTGCTTTGTATTTCAAAATTGTCTCAATGTTATTTTATGTTGAATATTTATATATTGTCTTGTTTGTTTTATTTTGTGTTGTTGATACAAAATCATATCTTGGATATCTTTCAACTCAAATCAAAAGTCGTGCAATTGTGCTTGTCGTGCCTTTGAAGTCGTGCTTGTATGTTGTTTTGGTCTCTAGCTTTGAAAAAAGTGAGTCTTTCTCACTCTGACATTTATACTTATGAAAAGTGAATTCATGACAAGTGTTTAGTAATAAAAAATGTTTATGCAAGTTAATGATGATCATATGATATGCTATGCCATGTTATTACCATATTATTACCATGTTAAAACTGTTAATTTTCACCTGACGTCTGATATATGACTGTATATTGTGATATTGGCCTTGTTTATATTATTTCTGTATATGATCACACCGCAAGTTCCCTGTTAGAAAAAAATGTTATGGGCTGAAATAATAGGCCTGATTTATTTTATTTAATTTATTTTAACTTGGGATTGCGGGTTTGAAATGATAAAACCCGGATTTTCTTTGTAAATTACGGGTTGAAATGATATATTACCCGTATCACTTTACCTAGCGTAGAAAATTTTATACAGGCCCATAGTTAAAATATGCTTTTCTAAAATTTTTAAAATATTTTAGAAATTTAATTATTATAATATTTTGATTTGAAATTTAATAAAAATAAAATTTTTGTAAAATATTATTGATTTTCTGAATAATTGTAAGTGAAATGAATTAATGAAAAAGTTAGAAATTTTGAACGTAAGTTATTTTGGAAATTTTGATTTAATTTTAATTGGAAATTTAATTGAGTATGAAATTATGATAAATTTATGATAATTTGAATTTAAATGAATTTAAAATGATTTTTATCATATTTATGATTTTTTAATAAAGTTAAAATGTGAAATAAATAAATATTTTAAGTTGAAACTTTGAAATATAACTAGAATTGGAAATTATGAAATTAACGTAAAGTGAACTTTTAGTTAAGAAAATAAAAATAAAACTAAGTTATATTTGAGAATTTGAACTTAAGTGTTAAGTTGAAATTTAATGTAATGGATTTTAAAATTGAACATTGCATTTTAATAAGTGGATTATTATTAAATCTTGATTTTTGAATGGAAATTTAACCCTGTAAAATCATGAACTTGAGGAAAATTAAATGATGTTATAAATGTGAAAATGTATGATTTTATAAGTTAAAAATGTTTTTAAAAAAATATAATTGGTTGAGAAATTTTATTGAATATTTGAAGTTAATTGACTGCATTTTTGAAATGCTATTAATTACAATATAAATGATATTACAGCATTTGTCAACGCTGTAGTTGATGATAATGAACTAAAAAGCTAAGTTGAATTAAAAGCTATTATAACAATCTTTGTAAGTGCTATAATTTTTGAATTTAACTAAGTTATTCGAAATTTAAGCAAACCTATTATAACATTTTAAAATGTTGTCTTTTGTTAAATTGAACTGTTTTGAATGTATTTTTCCGTAGCGTTTTCTAAATGCCACGAAAAGTGAATTTTCACTGCTTTGATAAACTTAAGTGAATAAATGAACTTTGGAAGTCGAAAATTTTGGAAATTTAATAATTTAATTATTAAACATAATAACTTCATTTTAATGATAAAAAATGATTTTTGGAATATATACTGTTTTGAAATATGGATTGAAATGATATTTTAAATTTAATAAAATGAATAATGATTTGAAATGAATGTGGTTTCGAAAAGATATGATATTTTGATATATTAAATGATTGAAATGTGGTTTTGAAAGGTTATGATATTTTGATATATTAAAATGATTTGAAAGGAAGTGTTGAAAGGGTATGAAAATTTAATATATTGAAATGGTTAGAAATGACTTGATATTTATTTTGATAAATAAATGAATTGAAAGATATTTTACGATGATATATTGAAATGGTTTTGGAAATGATTTAATCTTTATTTTGATAAAGATTTGGATTGAAAAGGATATTTTATTTTGAAGTATAAAATATTGTTTTAAAGCTATAACTATGGGTTATAATAACGATTGGTTGTTAAAGAGACCGGGATCGGATATTGTCTTATAGCCGGCCAATACCGAAAACCACTTTAACAACTGTGTACGCGGTGAAGATTCCAGAATGAAGTAGGATGGTGGCGACGTTCTCGAGGTATATTACGTGGACCCAACTCCCGTGAGTTGGCATATATGACTAAAACAGGAGCTATACCGGGCTACACAAAGGGTCGCACCCTTTCATCGAGCATGCTCCATCGGAAACCATTCTATTACTGTTGTGATTCGATTCGGTGGCGCCACTTTGATTCGGGGGTATTGTTCGAGGTGGGTGGAAGCTGCTGGCTTGCCGTCACCACCGGTCCGGGAGTGCAAACGGTGTATCCACCCTGGCATTTCCTCGCGTGCCGTGTCATATCCTTATATCGAGCCCACTACGATTTTGGTTTTAAAGATCCGACCGCGTTAAGGTTCACCATCCTCTTAACGCTATTTTCTATATGATTATACTTTACTGATTAGACACTACCGTATATAGCGTATATTACTACATAGTAAATAGTTTAACGGATCCTTAGAGGATGGGCGGTCCCTGTAACAACCCGCATATTTATCCATTTTTATATTTAAATATTTTATTTAAATATTTTATCGTTAATCGGATTTTGGTCCGAAGCTACTTTTTGCAAACGGTCAAATTAGGACTCGAGACCACTTCCATTAAGTTCGAAACGTCGTTTGCAATCTTCTAAGTATAAACATTGATATGTTTGGGGTTAGTGGAATTTCACCACTTTTTCACTCGAGCCTTTGGTTTGGACTTTTAGCCCATTAGGCCCAAGTTCCACCCCCCTTCTTCTTCATTGCTTCATTTCATTTCCTAACACTAAAGCTTCAACAAAAATGGTGAATGGAATGAGAAATTAAAACTCCAAAGTCTTTGTTTTATTGCAACTCCAACATTCAACTCCAAATTCAAGAAGAAGACATCGGATTCAAGCTTGTGGTTGCTTCTCCATTTGCCTTCAAGCTTTGCTCTTCATTTTCATTGGGTTTTGGAGCAAAGGTGAGATTTTTATCTCACAATTCTAGTCTATAACTATATTGGACTGTTAGGAATGATTCCCCATCACTTTAGCATGTACATTTGCATTTGATTTGGATTGGATTGGCGAAAAACTCCATTTTTTAGTTGTTTGGTGAATTTCCTGAGCTTAGGTCGCTCTGCCTAGGTTAGGTCGCTCGGAATCATTAGCTCGCGTGCGTGGAAAAGTCACGGCCTGCATATTTTGTTCGCCTCGGATTTAGGTCGTAGGTCGTTGGACTTTAGGTCGTTCGCGTATAGGTCGCTCGCGTGTTATCGCGCTAGGTCGCACTGCCTTGAATCTTCACTTCGGAGTTAGGTCGTTTCACTTTAGGTCGTAGGTCGTTTCTGGCCTTAAACCCCCCTGCAGCGTTAGGTCGTTAGCCTCGGAATTAGGTCGTTTTCGACCTTATATCACAAGGCGGCTTTAGGTCGCTCGATCCTGCTAGGTCGTAGGTCGCGCATCACTTTAGGTCGCTCGGCCGATGCACGCGCTAGGTCACGAGTATTTAAGTCCTTAGGTCGCTTGGCATTGTGACCACTTAGGTCGCACGACCTTGTTAGGTCGCTCACCCTTAGCTCGCGTACCTTCTTAGGTCGCGCATCCCACTAGGTCGCTCGACCCTGTTGTATTTTTAGTTCGCAACCATTAAGTCGGTCGACCTTGATTAGGTCGTTAGGTCGGTCGGTCCTATCCCTTAAGTCGCGTGACCGTGATAGGTCGCTTACCTTTAGGTCGCATGACCTATGGCCACTTGCTCCAGTTAGGTCGCTCGGCCACTTTGTTAAGTCGCCCACCTTTTTAAACTTAGGTCGCATGACCCATTAGGTCGCATGGCCCCTTAGGTCGCTTGGCTTCACTAGGTTGCTTGTCTTCACTAGGTCGTACCGTTTTGGACGGGGCGCTGCCCCCTGGACCCCCGCGACTGACCGGGCAGGTCGAACCCCGTAGGCGGTGGCGTTGCCCCCGCACCCCCACCTTAGGGGGGTTGTCACCCCCCCGGACCCCCCCTCCGTAGGGGATCTTATCTGAAAAATATTGAGCTGATTTCCTTGGATTTTATTCGCATCTCCGTATGCGATCTTTGTGACTGATTGTTTCTACACTTGCTTATGTGTTTTGTCACTTTATAATATAAAGGTTTCAATACTAGTAGTAAATATCAAAAATCTTTTAACCAACAATTTCAACTCTATTTTTAATAACAAAGCTCTTTTCTTAAACCGTTTTCCAATCTATTAGTATATACAAGCCTTTACCTCACTCGGATGAGAAATCTAATTAAACGACTTAGTAAAACAAGTGGTATGAAACGCTTGCGTTCACTTCGTCGGTTAATTCTTGGACTTGTTCGATTGAACCTCTTGTGACAATTTTATTAGTGAAGATTTACAGTTTGTTCGTAAATATTTAAGTTAAGCAAGTGGTTATGAGACATGAAGCTAAACTTCTATATTTACTAGCTTAGTGTAATTGACACTTCTCGTTGATCTTGATGATCGCTTTATGAATTAGACTAGCAATTGCGCGATGTCTCTTTCATTGCAAGGTTAGACTAGACACCACTTGTGCGATTCCATTCACACATACCTTTCTGCTTTTTGGTTAGTCTTGACCTTAATCTGTGTGATTCCATTCACACATGCGGGGTAGCTCCCCATGGTCTTCGGACCGTCATGTGATAGGCCTCTTTCCCTTTTTATGATTTCTGGATTTCTTGTGTTGATTTCTGGAATTTATCTCTTTGACTTGTCATGAGTACAAGTTTAGGGTATGATGCCTTCTTTGGATCTTTGAGAAGATTCTTGTGATATTGATTTATCTCTTATCGGTTGATCTCCTGTTGATCATTAATTGCATACTTATAGTAGTATGTCAGTATGTATATTTTATGTTTATGCCATATCTTTTATTTTATATCATGTCATCTGATATTTATAGCTAGACTGATCCGTTTATTATTTTCTTATAAATAATACTCGGGTCAGGCCGAGATGTTACAGGTGCTACTGCTTGACTCCTCCCCCAGTGATTCACTACTCAGACTTTTGGCTACTTGTTTAGATTAGCAGCTTTTGTTGTTTACACTTGAGATATAGACTCATAGTTGTATTCTTTTGTATAGCACGCATTGCTATTCTTTTGTATTATCGTGGATCTTTTTAGACCACTACTCTGATGTACACTTTTATGTGATATATAATCATATCTCTTTCCGCCTTTGTGATATGGATATCTGTGATTGATTCGCATGTTATGCTTACTTCTATATTTGTTTCCGAAGATCATTTTATAGCCACCGTGTGATAAGAAATTACACGGATGGTCGCTCCTCAACAGCCTTATTCTCCGCGCTAGTTGACGGCACTACACCGTAGTGTTCTTGGCTAGCGTGGGTATAGAGGTGGGGCGTCACAGCTTGGTATCAAAGCCAAACTTCGGAACAATGTAGAATAATCTAGCAAGGATCATGTCCTAAGTCTTTCTTTGGAGTTGTGCCTTAGGATTTAATTCGAGTCTTCGTACCGATTCATCCTATTTTCTTTATGATTCCTTGTTTTACCTATCAAGATTGCTTGATATTCATTTTGTGAATAACCTTCTTCTTCTTCCTTCTTTCTTTCTAAAGGAGGAGAAATGGTTAGTTCTAGCAGTCCTAGCGCTGGTCAATCCAGTAGTCCTTCTCTGGATGGCGCATTCATGTCTGCCCAACAACTTTTGGATCTTGTAAAGAATCAAGAGTTTATCTGTGCTTTGAGTAAGAATACCACAAAGATCTTACCTTTGAAACTAGAAGTTCCTTTCGACCAGCTTGTAGATATCACTCTACAAGAGGAAGAGGCTGATAAAGGAATTGATAGTGTTATTGGGATTTCCAAGAAGAGGCGTATTAAATTCAAAAGCCCTCATCCCGATAAGAAGGTGAAGCAACCTATTTTTGGAGCAAAGACTCCAATCCTTAATTGTGGAAAATGCTACAACTGTGGTTCTAGGGACGACTATGCGAAGGAGTGTCCGGAACCACTCTTTTGTCGTTACTGCAAAGATTCCAGTCATCATATTTCTGTCTGCCCCATACTTCTAAGTAAGAAGAAGGTGGGACCAGAAACTTCGGTAGCCAAGCCATCTACCTCTAGTCGTAAACGATGCTACAATTGTGGTTCCTCAGACCATTATGTAACCAAGTGCCCGGAACCCCTCTATTGCCGCTATTGCAAGGGCTCGGGCCATTACTTGTCTACATGTCCCACACGACCTAGTAAGAGAGAAGGAAAGCTAAAAGCTTCTAACGAAACTTCTCTGGATCAAGGTATTCCTTATTTAATCCTTGATTTCATTTGTTTGCGATTATCCGATTCGAGTTCTTTTTGATATGGGTTTCCCTCATCATTTTTATTTATCAGAAGAACTTGTAGATTCTCTTTATTTTTATATTTTGGGCTTGATGACTTCTTTGAGGATTGTGAATCCGAATCAGAGGATTCGCAACACTCAATTTGCTTATTATTGATGTCGAAATTATTACATGTGATTTTTCTTTCCGAACCGATTTGCTTATTGTGCATTGCTTAGGTTTCGGAATTGATTTGCGTGAAAGGATTGGCTTAATCACTTTGAAGCCCATATCCAATTGTTCCGAATGGATAATTCCTTTTTCGACATTTTCAATCTGTTAAGCAGATTCATATTTTTCCTTTGTGATTTCGATTTCAAATCAATGGCATCATTTTATTCTTTAAGCTCACATGTTGAATAAAGAGATATCTCTCTCATTCATATCGGTTGAGAATTCTCCGATATTTTTGAGTTTGTCTTAGGATCGTTACCTAAGCAACCTTTTAAGTGGTGTTAAGGTCTTTCTAGTTTGACCTTGCCACCGAATTTCAATCACTACGAGTTGCGGAAGTTAGCCTTCCACATACCGCATTCCGCACTCATTATGATTTATATGAATGACATATTGTGTCATTCAGTTTATCCAGTTTATTTCATCCATTTTATAAATCAAGTATTTTATGGATATCTCAATAATTCCAATCTTGTATTTATTAATTTTGGATGAAAATAGAAATTTAAAATTTTACAAATCTTTTAAGAAGATATTTTAAATTCCTATAAAAAGGTAATTTTGTGTTGTATTGCCCATTTAGTGTTTTAAGATTTCTGGTCGATGCACTTGATCAACGCTATCGATAGGGATTTCCTAAACGATTTGATGAGACAATCAAACACAATAAATTGACTTGTAAAATATAAATTTTTCTATAAAGGTAATTGTGATTTTTAAAGTTTTAGCTTTTTGGGAAAGAGGACAAAATTCCTTCTTTTCAATATTCTTATTCTTGTGATTCCCGAAGAGAACGTGCAATCACTTTTGCTTCTAAATCTTTAAAGCCGATCGAGACTAGGAATGCCACTTATGATCTGGTACTCGCGACTATTGATTTTGCTTTCAATATTTGGCATTATCGTCTTTGGTGGAGAAATTTGTTCTCTACCTCAATTATAAATCATTGGAATATCTATTTCTCATAATTAAGTTGCGTCAACCATATTGGCTCGAATTTCTTGCATCTTATGATCTTGATATTCTATATACTCCCTGAAAGGGGAAATCTTGTTGCCAATGCACTAGTCGTAAGCAACAAGTAGTTGTTTTCTATGGTGATATCCGAATGGAACGATCTCGAGACTCTATTCACTTGAGAGATTCGAGATCGCGAAATCCGATTTATATGCATCCCTTGTTTTATGTAGTCTAGAGGTTCTTTATTCTTTTTAGACTGCATCCTTGTAGCTCAAAGGGCTAGATTCTGAATTGGCTTTTCTTAGCCAATGTTGTAGGGATAAAATTATTATTGAAAGTTAGAAAGACTTCGGTATTGATTTTCGTGGCGACCTTTAAAAGTTTGGTAGACTTATCGTACCAAATATTTGTGATCTTCGTCAATATATTTTAGAAGATTCACATCGTTCCAAAATCACCATTCATCCTAGAAGTAGTAAAGTGTACGTAGATATGAAGCGACTTTATTATTTGGAGTGAATGAAATCTGATATCGCTAACTTTGTTAAGTGTTGTATGACTCGCCATCTTGTCAAGGCCCTACACTAAAGGCCTGGTGGGTTAATGCAACCTTTAGAAATTCCAATTTGGAAGTAAGACCAAATCCCCATGGATTTTATAGATGTCTTTCCCCGTTCCCGTTCGGGTCATGATAACTTATGGGTTGTAGTAAATAGACTTACTAAATCCGTCCATTTTATTCCCCGTTCGGATTAACCGAACCGTTCCTCTTTTGGCCCAAACTCTTTGTTAAAGGAGATGTTAAATTACATGGAGTTCCTACTTCTATCGATAGCGATAGTGATCCATTGTTTTCTAGTGGATTTTTGGAAGTGTCTTCAAAAAGCTTTAGAAACGAAGCTTAATTTAAGCACCGCTTATTACCCCAGTCCGATGGACAAGTAGAGCGTGTGAACCAAACTCTGGAAGACCTTCTTCGTGTTGTGTGCTTGATTTTTGTGGAAGTTGGGAAAATCATATTTCTCTTATTGAATTTTCCTATAATCATAGCTTCCAATCTAGTATTGGTATGGCATTCTTCGAGGCGCTCTAGGGAATGCTATGCCAATCTCCTTCTTGTTGGCTTAAGGTCGGTGAGAAGCTGATTTTAGGTCCAGAATTTTACTCGTGTTTCACCTATGATAGGTGTTGTACGTTCCCGTTGATAGGGAAAGATTAGCGCCTCAATATATTGGGCCATTCCCTATCACCGTACGTATAGATTCCATGGCTTGTCGCCTTGCATTACCGGCTCAGTTTTCTGCTATGCACGACATGTTTCACGTTTCTCAAATTACGGAAATGCCTTCGGGATTCCGATTCCATTCTTGAGCCTGCTGTTGTGGAAGAAATTGAAGTTTCGCCGAATTTAACTTATGAGCAGCATCCTATTCGAATTATTGCTTCGGAGGGTAAACGGCTTCAAAGTAAAGATGTTCCGCTTGTGAGGGTTCAATGGTCCACAAATCCTAAGGATTGCTCTTGGGAATCCAGAGAATTCATCGAGCGAACACATCCGGACTTGCTTACTCCTGCTCTTTGAGGTGAACTTCTAATATCAAATTTCTTTAGTATTAATATGCTTTTATGGTTGTACTTCTTATTTCCACCTTATATATTGCGAGGACGCAATTTCTTTAAGGAGGGGAGTCTGTAACAACCCGCATATTTATCGATTTTTATATTTAAATATTTTATTTAAATATTTTATCGTTAATCGGATTTTGGTCCGAAGCTACTTTTTGCAAACGGTCAAATTAGGACTCGAGACCACTTCCATTGAGTTCGAAACGTCGTTTGCAATCTTCTAAGTATAAACATTGATATGTTTGGGGTTAGTGGAATTTCACCACTTTTTCACTCGAGCCTTTGGTTTGGACTTTTAGCCCATTAGGCCCAAGTTCCACCCCCCTTCTTCTTCATTGCTTCATTTCATTTCCTAACACTAAAGCTTCAACAAAAATGGTGAATGGAATGAGAAATTAAAACTCCAAAGTCTTTGTTTTATTGCAACTCCAACATTCAACTCCAAATTCAAGAAGAAGACATCGGATTCAAGCTTGTGGTTGCTTCTCCATTTGCCTTCAAGCTTTGCTCTTCATTTTCATTGGGTTTTGGAGCAAAGGTGAGATTTTTATCTCACAATTCTAGTCTATAACTATATTGGACTGTTAGGAATGATTCCCCATCACTTTAGCATGTACATTTGCATTTGATTTGGATTGGATTGGCGAAAAACTCCATTTTTTAGTTGTTTGGTGAATTTCCTGAGCTTAGGTCGCTCTGCCTAGGTTAGGTCGCTCGGAATCATTAGCTCGCGTGCGTGGAAAAGTCACGGCCTGCATATTTTGTTCGCCTCGGATTTAGGTCGTAGGTCGTTGGACTTTAGGTCGTTCGCGTATAGGTCGCTCGCGTGTTATCGCGCTAGGTCGCACTGCCTTGAATCTTCACTTCGGAGTTAGGTCGTTTCACTTTAGGTCGTAGGTCGTTTCTGGCCTTAAACCCCCCTGCAGCGTTAGGTCGTTAGCCTCGGAATTAGGTCGTTTTCGACCTTATATCACAAGGCGGCTTTAGGTCGCTCGATCCTGCTAGGTCGTAGGTCGCGCATCACTTTAGGTCGCTCGGCCGATGCACGCGCTAGGTCGCGAGTATTTAAGTCCTTAGGTCGCTTGGCATTGTGACCACTTAGGTCGCACGACCTTGTTAGGTCGCTCACCCTTAGCTCGCGTACCTTCTTAGGTCGCGCATCCCACTAGGTCGCTCGACCCTGTTGTATTTTTAGTTCGCAACCATTAAGTCGGTCGACCTTGATTAGGTCGTTAGGTCGGTCGGTCCTATCCCTTAAGTCGCGTGACCGTGATAGGTCGCTTACCTTTAGGTCGCATGACCTATGGCCACTTGCTCCAGTTAGGTCGCTCGGCCACTTTGTTAAGTCGCCCACCTTTTTAAACTTAGGTCGCATGACCCATTAGGTCGCATGGCCCCTTAGGTCGCTTGGCTTCACTAGGTTGCTTGTCTTCACTAGGTCGTACCGTTTTGGACGGGGCGCTGCCCCCTGGACCCCCGCGACCTGACCGGGCAGGTCGAACCCCGTAGGCGGTGGCGTTGCCCCCGCACCCCCACCTTGGGGGGGTTGTCACCCCCCTGGACCCCCCTCCGTAGGGGATCTTATCTGAAAAATATTGAGCTGATTTCCTTGGATTTTATTCGCATCTCCGTATGCGATCTTTGTGACTGATTGTTTCTACACTTGCTTATGTGTTTTGTCACTTTATAATATAAAGGTTTCAATACTAGTAGTAAATATCAAAACTCTTTTAACCAACAATTTCAACTCTATTTTTAATAACAAAGCTCTTTTCTTAAACCGTTTTCCAATCTATTAGTATATACAAGCCTTTACCTCACTCGGATGAGAAACCTAATTAAACGACTTAGTAAAACAAGTGGTATGAAACGCTTGCGTTCACTTCGTCGGTTAATTCTTGGACTTGTTCGATTGAACCTCTTGTGACAATTTTATTAGTGAAGATTTACAGTTTGTTCGTAAATATTTAAGTTAAGCAAGTGGTTATGGGACATGAAGCTAAACTTCTATATTTACTAGCTTAGTGTAATTGACACTTCTCGTTGATCTTGATGATCGCTTTATGAATTAGACTAGCAATTGCGCGATGTCTCTTTCATTGCAAGGTTAGACTAGACACCACTTGTGCGATTCCATTCACACATACCTTTCTGCTTTTTGGTTAGTCTTGACCTTAATCTGTGTGATTCCATTCACACATGCGGGGTAGCTCCCCATGGTCTTCGGACCGTCATGTGATAGGCCTCTTTCCCTTTTTATGATTTCTGGATTTCTTGTGTTGATTTCTGGAATTTATCTCTTTGACTTGTCATGAGTACAAGTTTAGGGTATGATGCCCTCTTTGGATCTTTGAGAAGATTCTTGTGATATTGATTTATCTCTTATCGGTTGATCTCCTGTTGATCATTAATTGCATACTTATAGTAGTATGTCAGTATGGATATTTTATGTTTATGCCATATCTTTTATTTTATATCATGTCATCTGATATTTATAGCTAGACTGATCCGTTTATTATTTTCTTATAAATAATACTCGGGTCAGGCCGAGATGTTACAGGTGCTACTGCTTGACTCCTCCCCCAGTGATTCACTACTCAGACTTTTGGCTACTTGTTTAGATTAGCAGCTTTTGTTGTTTACACTTGAGATATAGACTCATAGTTGTATTCTTTTGTATAGCACGCGTTGCTATTCTTTTGTATCATCGTGGATCTTTTTAGACCACTACTCTGATGTACACTTTTATGTGATATATATTCATATCTCTTTCCGCCTTTGTGATATGGATATCTGTGATTGATTCGCATGTTATGCTTACTTCTATATTTGTTTCCGAAGATCATTTTATAGCCACCGTGTGATAAGAAATTACACGGATGGTCGCTCCTCAACAGCCTTATTCTCCGCGCTAGTTGACGGCACTACACCGTAGTGTTCTTGGCTAGCGTGGGTATAGAGGTGGGGCGTCACAGTCCCAAGCATCCTTTAAGTTACTGATGCATTTTGTTACTGTTCACTTGAGTTGATTTACAGTTTATAAGTATTTATGTCCTGACTCGAGGGTTTTGTATTTTTCTTTACGCTCGAGTCAGATTGATTGAGTTAGCATTCAAGATTCACCTTCGGAGTTGGAGCTTTCCTTGAAGATCCAGCCTTCTATTTTGTTTCAGTATCCAGTGTTTCAGTGATGTATCTTGTTACTCTTCTGTTGTATCTCATTTAACTCTGATGTATCTTATATATTTTTTTAGTAGCTTCATGAACTACTATCTCTTTTACTTCCGCTGCATTATTATATACTCTGTGTCTGTGATCTGTGATTTTTATTTACTGTATATTCTGAGATTTGCCAAAATTTTATTAACAACGCGGTATTTTGAGCAATTCAATTCCGGCATGAGTGTCTACCTATACACTTATAATGGATGCGAATGGTTGAAAATACCGAGTCGTTACAGTTGGTATCAGAGCCAGGTTAGCTCTAGGCAAAACTCAGCATATGGAGTAGATGTATTTACAGAATCACTTTCATTCGAGTTGAATCTCTCTCTTTTGACTCGATTCCTTTGAATTTTGGAACATTCCCTACGGTTCCAAAATCCATTCGTATCCCTCACTATTCATCTTTTTTTGACTCTGGAGCATTCCATAACTCCACTTCGAATGATCTTTCTAGTGAGTTGGCGGTCACGCCAATTTCAAATTTAATTGAAAAAGGGGGAAAACTCCTTTGCAGTTAGCATCGATTCACCAGAGATTCTTATCTATCCTTGGTTTAGATGCTAATATCTTTTGTTATTTCAAACTCTATCTCTTGAGGTCGAATGTAGATTTATCCCAGAAAATCCACTTCGATCTTATACTTTAAGTCACGGTTGACCCGATTAAGGTTGCCCGTGATTTATTTTAGCTTATCCGCCTCCCTACTCTGTATTTAATCATCTTGTCTTTTGTTTCCAACATATTTTCAAACATTTTGAATTGTATTTGTCAATCTATATTATTTTTTATATTGTGTTGTTGGAGTTGTTGATGTTGATTTGGGTTTCCGATCGATTCGTCTGATCAACGCTATCGATAGGATTTCTAAAACACTTTGACAGAACAAACTGACACGATATTATTTTAAAATTTGGTTAATGAAATAAAATTTTGATATATATATTTATGGAACTTAATAAAATGATTCAAATTGATAATTTGAAATGATAATACTTGATTTATCATTTATTGTTTTATAAATGAATTTATAAATAATTGTTTATAAGTTTATATGGGAACTTAAATGAATTTAGAAAAAGAAATTTGAGAATTTAATTTTCGATGGTTCCAAACCTTTTGTTTAAAAGTTTAAAGAGATATAATATTTAAAATATTTTCAAATAGAAATTTGTTTCCAAAGAATTTTTAAGTTTAAAATTAGTACTCTTCTCTTTGTCGCTGGAAAATAATTCCGATGATGACTGCAGCATCATCGACGTTCATTTTCGAGTTTCGGAGTGAAGAGACTGTTCTGTAGTCTTGCTATAGTTTTGTTTTGGGAATTAAATTGATTTGAATTTCTAAAATATGACTTGGTTTATAACATATATATAAATATATGGTTGAAATTTGATTTGACATATTATATATGTATGTATATTATTACTTATCTCCAAATGGTTTGAAGAAATCGGAAATTTAATTCTTAAATTTTATTTTAAAGAATAATTCCAAAAAAAAAAATCAATCTATCAAAATTTTGGATGAATATCAAGCATGAAATGATTTAATTGGAAGGTTTATTTGTATAATACAATTGCATTCAAATATAACTTACCAAAATTTCAGAAGTTAAAAATGTAATTGGATAATATGCAATATAAAAAAAAGATATATAAATAAAATTTGAGTGGTTATAATAAATGCTATACACTTAAATTTTAAGTTATAAAACGATTAACAGAGTTAAAGAATAATAAAGGGTAATTGAATAACTTACAATAAAACAATGTTAGAAGAACTAAGAATAAAATAAAGCAGTTATAATAAATGTAAGTATATTTAACATCAGTGATGAATATATTGAGAGGAATAAATTTAAGTTTAATTAGGAATAAAGAAGAATTAAATTTATTAAGTACAATGTGAGTGTAATAAATGATTATTTTTCAAACCCATGGTTTTAAAAATTGTTAATCTAAGATGATTGGATAATAAGATAATGAAATTTGGGGTAGTTAAGATTTATTTAACTTGTGTAAAGATTTATTCTCTATTTAAGTTGAAATTTCCATGCTTTCAAATTTATTTCCTTATTTTGTTTTTCAAACTATCTTTCGGTTGTCCTTATTATCCTTATCTTGCTATAGACCGGTATAGGCATCTTTCTATAATCTTTCTGTTTAGAAATCTTTATATAATCTTGATAGACCTTTGGTAATCATTTTGAATCCACCTTTTTCGTGCTTGTGTTCTTGATTCTGGAGGATCTTGGAAAGATCACCTCCACCTTGTTAAACTTACCTATAACAACAGTTATCAGGTATAACTTCAATCTTCTTGTCATCTTATCTTAATCCTATTTCACTCTATCTTTTCTGTTCCCTTCCATACCTCATTCCTTTTCGGGGACGAAAAGTTTTGAGTGGGGGAGAGTGTAACAACCCTATATTTTGTAATTATTTTATTGTATATTCTAATTATTTTAATGTAAAATTTTTGTTTAAAAACTTATTTTTACTTATTTGAATGATAAAATTTTATTATTTAAATATAAAATCTTGATTTTTTATGAGTTATAATTCCAAACTGTGTAAGTTAAATATTTGCTTAAAATGTTGATTCTGGTCAAAACAGTCAAACTGTGACTTTTAACTTAAAATTTTAAAAGTTTGAAATTTAAATTTTTTCTTTTATTATGAAAGTACATAAAATTCTAAGAACACCACTTTTCGTTTCGTTGAAATTGGATGTAAAGTGTGAAAGTTATACCCTTTACAATATTGTGCATATATAGGGTTATTTAACAATGACTATTTAATTGAATAAATTACTTCTTCTTTGTTATATTTTATTTTAATATATAATAATATGTTTTATTATGTATATTTTGACTTTTAAATATTTTTAAATGATAATAGAATTTTTTTAAAATTTACTGTATTTATTTCCTATTTTTAAAGGCCGTTTTATAATTTTCTGCTATTTTCTTCATATAAATTTTACTTAATTAATTTTTTATTTTATTTTGTAAATGCAATTTATTTTATTTGTTATAAATATTTTTACAAGTCCATGAAGATTTTCTAAAGTTCATTTGAAATTATTTCTAATTTTTAAAACCTAGTCTGCAATTTTAAGCCATTTTCTTAATTTAATTATACATAATTAAAATTTATTGATTTATTTTATACATTCACTTTTATTGCTGTGTTTTACTTTATTTTATTCATTTTACATGTATTAAAATTTAAGAAATTTTTTTCCAAAGTGTATTGAAGTTATTTCTAATTCCTAAGTCTAGTTTTCATTTTCTGTGCCATTTTTCTTATTTTAATCATATCTAATTAATAATTAATTATTAATATTTTGTTTATCTGTTATATTTTCGAATTCTAACTGAAATTTATAGGTGTTTTCAGTTATTTAAGATGTATATGAATATATATAGGAAGTTTAAAAGGTTTGAAAGCAAAGAAACGTAAAACCGTTTTAACGTTTCTTCTTCCGTTTCTTTTCCAATTAATAGATTTAATTTCCTTTGACCGTTCCTTTCTTTATTGTAGCTGTGCATTTCTTACCTCATTTTCACGTGAAAACATTCCTCTCCACTTCATTTTTCACGGCTAGAAAGGTTTGGTAATGGCTCCTCTTTTCCTCTTCTTTTTGCTCTTCCTTTTCCATTGTTTTCTTATATTTTGCCTTGTTTTCTCATGTGTATTGCTTGGCTTCTCCTCCATAACCACGGCCACCACCTCCTACACCTCTTCCCTGCCATCATCACCAGCTACCCCTCTAGTCTTGACCAAGGCCGAGCACACCATGGTGCCAAAACTCCAAAAAAATGCAACAATGCCCTTGAACAATGCTAGTTTGACCACCTTTGCCTCATCTCCTTCAACCACCACCTTAACCACCACCATAGCCACCTCCACCACCTCTGACCTGACCTCCACCCTCTGCCACATCACCCACCACCATCTGGAAATCAGACCATGACCAAGCCGTGCCCATCCATTGAAGCCAGCACCACAAAACTTCCACAAAACTCCTTAAAACATTGCCTAGACCACACATATCATCACCTACCCTCCATATCTTGCTTTGGCCACCCCTTAGACACCACCACCAGCCACTCCACCACCTTTGGCCGCTGCTCCAGCTACTGTCCAGACCTGTACAAGCATGGCCAAGCCACCACATGCCCATGGCCGAGCCAAGAATGTCACAAAAACTCAACTTATTTAACCTTGACCCTATATATGCTTTATGTTGCACCACTACACCTTCATCTCCACTTGTTGCCTTGCCTATATGATGTTAAACCTGACCTATATGATGTCATACCTGAGCCAAAGCATCATCATAGCCAAGCATAAGTGTCCCTTAGGCCAAGCATTGAAGTGGTTGAAGCAAGGTCCAATCTATCTTGTTCGTTTTGCTTTGTATTTCAAAATTGTCTCAATGTTATTTTATGTTGAATAGTTATATATTGTCTTGTTTGTTTTGTTTTGGGTTGTTGATACAAAATCATATCTTGGCTATCTTTCAACTCAAATCAAAAGTCGTGCAATTGTGCTTGTCGTGCCTTTGGAGTCGTGCTTGTATGTTGTTTTGGTCTCTAGCTTTGAAAAAAGTGAGTCTTTCTCACTCTGACATTTATACTTATGAAAAGTGAATTGATGACAAGTGTTTAGTAATAAAAAATGTTTATGCAAGTTAATGATGATCATATGATATGCTATGCCATGTTATTACCATATTATTACCATGTTAAAACTATTAATTTTCACCTGACATCTGATATATGACTGTATATTGTGATATTGGCCTTGTTTATATTATTTTTGTATATGATCACACTGCAAGTTCCCTGTTAGAAAAAAATGTTATGGGCTGAAATGATAGGCCTGATTTATTTTATTTAATTTATTTTAACTTGGGATTGCGGGTTTGAAATGATAAAACCCGGATTTTCTTTGTAAATTACGGGTTGAAATGATATATTACCCGTATCACTTTACCTAGCGTAGAAAATTTTATACAGGCCCATAGTTAAAATATGCTTTTCTAAAAAATTTAAAATATTTCAGAAATTTAATTATTATAATATTTTGATTTGAAATTTAATAAAAATAAAATTTTTGTAAAATATTGTTGATTTTCTGAATAATTGTAAGTGAATGAATTAATGAAAAAGTTAGAAATTTTGAACGTAAGTTATTTTGGAAATTTTGATTTAATTTTAATTGGAAATTTAATTGAGTATGAAATTATGATAAATTTATGATAATTTGAATTTAAATGAATTTAAAATGATTTTATCATATTTATGATTTTTTGATAAAGTTGAAATGTGAAATGAATAAATATTTTAAGTTGAAACTTTGAAATATAACTAGAATTGGAAATTATGAAATTAACGTAAAGTGAACTTTTAGTTAAGCAAATAAAAATAAAACTATGTTATATTTGAGAATTTGAACTTAAGTGTTAAGTTGAAATTTAACGTAATGGATTTTAAAATTGAACATTGCATTTTAATAAGTGGATTATTATTAAATCTTGATTTTTGAATGGAAATTTAACCCTATAAAATCATGAACTTGAGGAAAATTAAATGATGTTATAAATGTGAAAATGTATGATTTTATAAGTTAAAAATGTTTTTAATAAAAATATAATTGGTTGAGAAATTTTATTGAATATTTGAAGTTAATTGACTGCATTTTTGAAATGCTATTAATTACAATGTAAATGATACTACAGAATTTGTAAATGCTGTAGTTGATGATAATGAACTAAAAAGCTAAGTTGAATTAAAAGCTATTATAGCAATCTTTGTAAGTGCTATAATTTTTGAATTTAACTAAGTTATTCGAAATTTAAGTAAACCTATTATAACATTTTAAAATGTTGTCTTTTGTTAAATTGAACTGTTTCGAATGTATTTTTCCGTAGCGTTTTCTAAATGCCACGAAAAGTGAATTTTCACTGCTTTGATAAACTTAAGTGAATAAATGAACTTTGGAAGTCGAAAATTTTGGAAATTTAATAATTTAATTATTAAACATAATAACTTCATTTTAATGATAAAAATTGATTTTTGGAATATATACTGTTTTGAAATATGGATTGAAATGATATTTTAAATTTAATAAAATGAATAATGATTTGAAATGAATGTGGTTTCGAAAAGATATGATATTTTGATATATTAAATGATTGAAATGTGGTTTTGAAAGGTTATGATATTTTGATATATTAAAATGATTTGAAAGGTAGTGTTGAAAGGGTATGAAAATTTAATATATTGAAATGGTTAGAAATTGTTGAATATACGCTTTGCGCTATATGATTTTTGTTTGATGATAATAAACATATATACATTCATATAAATGTATTTGGTAATGTACTATTTTGTTTTTCATAGTTTAAATAAATATTTGTTGAATAAAATTAAATTACACAGAATTTGAATTTGAATTCAAACAGAACAAGTTAAACAGATTTTGAATTCAAACAGAAATTTTATTCAAACAATATTTTGAATAGTATGTATTTGGTTAGATAAATATCTGTTGAATAAAAATAAATTACACAGAATTCGAATTTGGATTCAAACAGAACAAGTTAAACAGATTTTGAATTCAAACAGAAATTTTTATTCAAACAAATATTTACTACAACTTTGATAGTACAATTTCAAGCTCACACTATACATATACAATTTTGACTATTATACATGACATTTCACATTTACAGGTCACCTCACTGCATATCACTCACACTCGTATTTATCTTCAACTGCATTCCAGTTAGAATCCAGCATCTGAGCAATCTGCAAAAATATAAACTAACGCAGTAAAATTGAAAAAGAAATATTTTTGCAATTCAAAAATAAAATATGGTTTTTGAAAATAATATTTGCCTCAGTTATTTGGGTTGTTCGTCATCATTTAAATTTGAATTCATCATACACGAACAACTTGTGACATACACAGTGTATTACTGTATATGCCACAAGGCCGTGCACGCCGATATATACACTTGATCGATTTACAGGGACAGGTGAGCACAGGTCAAACCCAAATGAAAAGCCGGGTTCAACTCACGTGCAACTCGAAAATGTACACAAGTGAAACCAGGAAAATCATGACAACAAGTATGGTAAAGCACCACTGACCAGAATAAAATGCAACAACACAGTCAACAAGGAAAAAATGCAAATGAACATCACAATGAACCAACAGGTCAGAAGTGAAACTCAAGCATGTATGCAGCATCAAGTCAGAAAACAGTGTACAAAACTCAATGCAAGTTCAAGTCATCAAGTTCAAGTCAGAGCACTGTAATAAGGCAGTAGTGTACATAGATACAACTACAACAATGACCAAAAGTGTACAGCAATGCAAGTAAAGATGACACAAATTCAAGCAAATGCAACAAAGATGCAAGCTGCAGCATACCAGTGACATGAATGCAGTGAAGCAAGAATATAGCAGCAATGTACATGTACCAATGATACAAGAGAAGTGAACAACAATGCAACAGTGTGGAAGTTAAACAGTGATGAAGCTGGAAATACAAAGACCAGCTACTCAATGCATGCAACATGACTCGACTACAAGAACATCACAAGTAAATCAGCAGGGCAATGCACAAATGCAACAGGTCACAGTGACACCATTAAGCATATGCAAACAAAACAAACTACATCAAGTAGCAAATCAAACCAGAATGCATCAGTGTACAGTGAGCCCGACAACAAAGTGACTCAAGACTGCAACAAACATCAGCAGGTGAACAAAAGACAGTGGAAATTACTCAACTATGGATGCGAGTACAAAATGACCAAGCAAGTGCACCAATGAACCATCAAAGTATGCAACAGTTACAAGCTAGAATACACACTGCACTAATCCAGACCAAAGCAACCTTATCTATGCTCAATGTACAGTGCAAACACATCAAGTAAATGATACAACATGACACAAATGAAAACTACTCAATGATGCAACATTTTAAAATGCACAAATATGCTATGTAGTGAAGCCAAAGCAATCAGGACAATGTTGAACAATGTAAATGTCGAAGTCGTGGAAGCATAACAGTGTCAATATTAAATTCATGAAATCAAGATCAGCATTGAAACAAAGATGGCCAGAGCTAAATTACACAGGGGCCAGAAATTCAAGAAGCCGAAATTACAAAATTGGAACAAGTTAAAAACCAAGTCGATGTCAAACATTATCCAGCATCAAGTTCGTGTCAAAATTTCAATGTTGAACAAGTCAAAGTCGAAAGTCATCACGAAATTAATTCAAAGTCGTAATCATCAAGCAACCAGAATATTCACATATGAATTAGTCAGAGAAATCATCAAACATCAGAAATTAATCGAACGGCCGAGGTGAATAATATGACAAATTCAAATAAAGAATATACGACGCAAATCTAGGGTTACAAACCCTATATAAACCACGAAACATCATCGGCAAATTTTTGAGTTCGAGCATAACAAAGAACAAATCATCCAACTCGAATCACGATCGAGTTCAAGTATCAATTTAGAAAAGCAAAAAGAGACAGTACATACCGAATTCACAAGCATCGAACTCGATCGAGCAACTGCAAACAATCAAAGTCAACCATCAGAGAAGCAGCGAGCTAGGGCAACGTATAACAGATTAATTGAAGAATTCGAAGCCCTAATTGGAACAAAGAGCCGAAGCCCTAACTGGAACAAAAGGGAACGAAGCAAGCCGCCATTATTCTCACGAACGAAACAAAAGGGGATCGGGCTGGAGATAACAAAGAAAGGAAGTGGGCCGGTCTTAAAAATAAAAGGGGGTTTTGTTTATTTAAGACTTCTTTATATTGTTAATTAGTTTAGGGTTATTATCTATTGATTTTAAATTATTGTTTTTTATTTTACGAATCAAAAAGTTAGTAAATCACCACCTAGGTTTAGGTAGTGTCAGATTGTCTATTTTGAATTAGTTCAGTGAGCAGGGCGTGCGAGTTTGCAAAGCTCTATAGGCGGGAGCAGTGTTTGCGAGTGAGCGAAACTCTATAGGCGGGAGCAGGGTGTGCGAGTCTAGTAGAGTGTTTGTGAGCGGGAGCAAAAGGGTCTGCGAGTCTAGTAGAGTTGTTGTAAGCGTGATGCTGTTTAATTCTAACAGAAATCTGTGAATGCAGCAGTAGGCAGGGGTTGCCGAAGCTGGGTAAATTTTGTGTGTGATTTACTTTTCAGCATATTTATTTCTGCAGTTTATTTCTGTGTTTAAATCGAGAAAATTTGCTATAACCCTATTCACCCCCCCCCCCTCTAGGGTTAATCTAGATCCTACAAGTGGTATCAGAGCCCGGTAAATTTTTTTTTTATTTAACTCTAGAGTCATGAGTCTACAAAATAATGCTTTTTCTGAGGGGCAATCTATTGCTAGGCCACCCATGTTTAACGGGAACGATTATGCTTATTGGAAAGTTAGGATGAGTATTTATCTTAGTTCCGTTGATTATGATGTTTGGGATATTATTGAAACTGGCTATAAACCTCCCACTATAATCGTTGGTGGTACTGAGATTCCTAAACCTAAGGATAGGTGGGATGCTAACGATAAGAGATTGAAAACGACAAATGCTAAAGCCATGAATGCTTTGATATGTGCTCTTGATAAAAATGAATTTAATAGAATTTCTCATTGTACAACAGCACAGGAAATTTGACACACTTTGGAGGTGACACACGAAGGAACTTCTCAAGTCAAGGAGTCTCGTCTAGCCCTATTCAGCAATGAATACGAGAACTTTGTGATGGACAAAGGCGAGAGCATAAAGGACATGTTTGGACGCTTTTCAACTTTGGTATACAACGCTAGAGCACTTGGGAAGGTATTCACTGAGGTAGAGCTTGTGCGGAAGATACTACGAGTTTTACTAATGAACTTTGAGGCAAAAGTCACAGCAATCCAAGAATCGAAAGATTTGAGTAAACTAAGCATGGAGGAGTTGATTGGCAACTTGATAACATATGAGCTTGAGTTAAAAGCAAAGGAAGAACGCAACAACTCCGAACCAAAGAAGAAGACGATTGCCTTAAAAAGTAAAGAAGAAAGCGATGAAGAAGATCCAATTGAAGAGCTTGCAATGGCTGTCAATAATCTTAGAAGATGGTCTAGATTCAAGCCACGCAAGAAGAAAACAAAGGGCAATAGGTCAAAAGATTCCGAAAATTCCGATAATGAACTGACATGTTATAACTGCAACAAGCCTGGCCACATCAAACCAAAATGCCCACTTCTCAAAAACAACAAAGAAAAGAAAAAGGCGAAGAAGGTATTTGCAGCGACTTGGGATGATGAAGAAGGAGAGGAAGCTTCGGATAGCAGCCCAGAGGAGGCTAACTTGTGTTGCATGGCAAAATCAGAATCAGAAGCAACCTCCGACGAATCTAGTGAGGCAGGTGAGTTTTCTTATAAAGAACTTGTTTTTATGTGTTTTGATCTTACTAAGGTAGTGGATACTCTTGAATCTAAAATTGAAAAACTGAAATCTGATTGGAGAGAATTTGCTCGTGAAAATTTTAGGTTAAAAACTGAACTTGAAAATATTCAAAACCTAGAATGTAACCAATGTAAAATTTTAGATTCGGAACTATCAAAACTTAGGAATAACTCTGAGAATCTTGAAAAAGAAAACTTGAGTCTTAAAGAAAACATTGACACTAGAAAAAAGGACTTTATAAATCGATGCACCTCACTTGTCGCTGAAAATACAACATTAAAAACCAAAGTCCAAAATCTTGAGAAATCTTTGAATAACTTTTCAAGAGGCGAAAAATCTTTCAACATGCTATTGGGAAATCAAATTTTTGCTAACAATAGAAAAGGACTAGGTTTTGGAAAATCACAAGATGATGATAAAGGTAAAAGTGCTGCTCGATCTGAAATAATTGGAAATCATGTTGAAAATCATAGTCATAGGAACACAAAATTTAATCAAGTCAATTTAATGAGCACGTTTTGTAGAGAATTTGGACATAATCGAAATAATTGTTGGTATAGACCCAAACACGTGAAAACTATACCAATTTGGGTTCCAAAAGGCACAAATATAAAATCTTTGAAAGTCAAACAAATTTGGGTGCCAAAAGGAACATGTATAAATAGTTTTGAGTCTCCAAAAACATATTTTTCATATTCTGCCACTAACAACAATGGATCTATAAAAACAAATAGGTCACATAAATCTTTTATCGTGTAGGTGTGGTGGCAGGCTAAGGAACAACAACAGTGTTCTCTGGATTTTGGCTGTTCCAGAAACACAACGGGCGACAAAGCAAAGTTCCTTAGCCTAGTTCAAACGTGACAGAATCACAATGGACAACAACGAAAAATTATCGTAAAGGTAAAACAGGTAAAATTGTTGTTAACGATATATTAAATGTGATTATCTGCACCATACTCTAAATTAAAATCAGCCAATATTGAGATGAACAAAAGATGATGATTTTGATGCTATGATTTTTTTTTAAAATATTGACTAACCATCTTTAAAGAGAATTACTTGGAGTAATTATGATGGTTGACTGATTCGGACTTAATTGATATGATTTTTGACTTGTTCTTATTTATGGCATTAATTTGTGCTTAATTGATGACCAATCAGATTTTCAATTTTGAACTAATTTATATAAATTTGTTCGGTCAAATGCTGGTTACTCATGCTACACGTAGATATATTGGTTCTGACATTTTGATCACTGTTTGTAAATTTGCACGATTTCAAATTCATGAGAAAAAGGATTTTTAAGAAATTGTTTTTGAAATAATTATGATGTTGATTGACTGTTGATTACTCATGAAAATAATTGTTTATCTTCTGGTTTCTGAAATTAACATCATGATATTTGTTTGAGTGTTAACACGGCTTAAATTCAAAATTCAAAAGAATGATGTTTTGAAATTTTTGGTGCACATCTCATGGTTTGATTCAACAAGTGAATATTGAGTGAAATTTAAATTCAGATGCGGATTACACTGGTAATATAGTTGATAGAAAAATTATTAGTGGAACATGATTAATTTTTGAAACATTCATTTGCTGCATCGGTTTTTAGAAAATATCTGCATATTTTTTCATTTGAAATAATTTTCAATTAGCAGAAAATTTTCTTATAAAACCCCCTCGAGAAAATCATGTTTGACCATATTTACAGATTAATCATTTTTGAAAAATTGATTTTATAATTTCTAATTTGATTTTAAATGACAAATTGACTAATCTGACTCCCTTTGATTATCAAAAAGATAAATAGTGATTGAAAAAGAGATGAGTGTTGATATTTATCATATATTATAACTCGAGAAAGTATAATTAAAAAATTTCTTTATAATTTCATAACAAGAGTTATAAAAACTTTTTGTTGGATAATAATTCCATGACCATTTCTATTTCTATCATCTTTCTATCGAACATCACTCATCAAGATCATATTTAATATGTAAATTTGTGGTAGTTTACAAAGGAAATCATTTGTTCTTCAATATCTTTAAATCGGTGAAGGAAATTATTTGTGCTTCAATTTCTTATATTCAGCAATTAAAAATAAATATCCAAAGTATTCACTCTCATTTAAAAGTCCTCACGGTCATGCATGGGTGAATTACTTGGATTTTTGATTATGTGCTTCCATGCTCATTTAAAAGTCCTCACGGTTATGCATGTATGGAACGCATATTAAAAATAATTGATTTAATAGACAAGTTGATTCTAATCCCATTTAAAAGTCCTCACGGTCATGCGTGGTTAGAAGATACTTGATTTCATTTTTTTAATTAAATAGGAATACTACTAATCTCATTTAAAAGTCCTAACGGTTATGCATGGTTAGTAGATATTCAAATTTCCAGAAATAAATATACCACAAATAGACATATCTATATGAATTTTTGATGATTCTATCTCCATCACTTCTGAAAGTGGAATACGCGCTTGACAAGGGTAATTATGATTTTTGTTTGAGTTTTATTGAAATTTGATATTTATATTTAATTAAGTTAAATGTTTGATTCATGTCTATCACTTCATCCCTATTTTTATAACACTGTTATTCTTTTGCTGATAACAAAAGGGGGAGAGAAAAGTTAAGATTTTATCAAATAGAATCAAGCAAAGGTCAAATAACCTCCAATTTGCATATAGGCTCATTTACATATTTTTATTTGTATGCATATATGTAGGGGGAGCCATATATGTAGGGGGAGTATCACATAAAAAGGAAGCATTCAAATAGGGGGAGCAAATGAAATTATCAAATACATTTAATATATTCAAAATCTTAAATATATGTTTGTTATCATCAAAAGGGGGAGATTGTTGAATATACGCTTTGCGCTATATGATTTTTGTTTGATGATAATAAACATATATACATTCATATAAATGTATTTGGTAATGTACTATTTTGTTTTTCATAGTTTAAATAAATATTTGTTGAATAAAATTAAATTACACAGAATTTGAATTTGAATTCAAACAGAACAAGTTAAACAGATTTTGAATTCAAACAGAAATTTTATTCAAACAATATTTTGAATAGTATGTATTTGGTTAGATAAATATCTGTTGAATAAAAATAAATTACACAGAATTCGAATTTGAATTCAAACAGAACAAGTTAAACAGATTTTGAATTCAAACAGAAATTTTTATTCAAACAAATATTTACTACAACTTTGATAGTACAATTTCAAGCTCACACTATACATATACAATTTTGACTATTATACATGACATTTCACATTTACAGGTCACCTCACTACATATCACTCACACTCGTATTTATCTTCAACTGCATTCCAGTTAGAATCCAGCATCTGAGCAATCTGCAAAAATATAAACTAACGCAGTAAAATTGAAAAAGAAATATTTTTGCAATTCAAAAATAAAATATGGTTTTTGAAAATAATATTTGCCTCAGTTATTTGGGTTGTTCGTCATCATTTAAATTTGAATTCATCATACACGAACAACTTGTGACATACACAGTGTATTACTGTATATGCCACAAGGCCGTGCACACCGATATATACACTTGATCGATTTACAGGGACAGGTGAGCACAGGTCAAACCCAAATGAAAAGCCGGGTTCAACTCACGTGCAACTCGAAAATGTACACAAGTGAAACCAGGAAAATCATGACAACAAGTATGGTAAAGCACCACTGACCAGAATAAAATGCAACAACACAGTCAACAAGGAAAAAATGCAAATGAACATCACAATGAACCAACAGGTCAGAAGTGAAACTCAAGCATGTATGCAGCATCAAGTCAGAAAACAGTGTACAAAACTCAATGCAAGTTCAAGTCATCAAGTTCAAGTCAGAGCACTGTAATAAGGCAGTAGTGTACATAGATACAACTACAACAATGACCAAAAGTGTACAGCAATGCAAGTAAAGATGACACAAATTCAAGCAAATGCAACAAAGATGCAAGCTGCAGCATACCAGTGACATGAATGCAGTGAAGCAAGAATATAGCAGCAATGTACATGTACCAATGATACAAGAGAAGTGAACAACAATGCAACAGTGTGGAAGTTAAACAGTGATGAAGCTGGAAATACAAAGACCAGCTACTCAATGCATGCAACATGACTCGACTACAAGAACATCACAAGTAAATCAGCAGGGCAATGCACAAATGCAACAGGTCACAGTGACACCATTAAGCATATGCAAACAAAACAAACTACATCAAGTAGCAAATCAAACCAGAATGCATCAGTGTACAGTGAGCCCGACAACAAAGTGACTCAAGACTGCAACAAACATCAGCAGGTGAACAAAAGACAGTGGAAATTACTCAACTATGGATGCGAGTACAAAATGACCAAGCAAGTGCACCAATGAACCATCAAAGTATGCAACAGTTACAAGCTAGAATACACACTGCACTAATCCAGACCAAAGCAACCTTATCTATGCTCAATGTACAGTGCAAACACATCAAGTAAATGATACAACATGACACAAATGAAAACTACTCAATGATGCAACATTTTAAAATGCACAAATATGCTATGTAGTGAAGCCAAAGCAATCAGGACAATGTTGAACAATGTAAATGTCGAAGTCGTGGAAGCATAACAGTGTCAATATTAAATTCATGAAATCAAGATCAGCATTGAAACAAAGATGGCCAGAGCTAAATTACACAGGGGCCAGAAATTCAAGAAGCCGAAATTACAAAATTGGAACAAGTTAAAAACCAAGTCGATGTCAAACATTATCCAGCATCAAGTTCGTGTCAAAATTTCAATGTTGAACAAGTCAAAGTCGAAAGTCATCACGAAATTAATTCAAAGTCGTAATCATCAAGCAACCAGAATATTCACATATGAATTAGTCAGAGAAATCATCAAACATCAGAAATTAATCGAACGGCCGAGGTGAATAATATGACAAATTCAAATAAAGAATATACGACGCAAATCTAGGGTTACAAACCCTATATAAACCACGAAACATCATCGGCAAATTTTTGAGTTCGAGCATAACAAAGAACAAATCATCCAACTCGAATCACGATCGAGTTCAAGTATCAATTTAGAAAAGCAAAAAGAGACAGTACATACCGAATTCACAAGCATCGAACTCGATCGAGCAACTGCAAACAATCAAAGTCAACCATCAGAGAAGCAGCGAGCTAGGGCAACGTATAACAGATTAATTGAAGAATTCGAAGCCCTAATTGGAACAAAGAGCCGAAGCCCTAACTGGAACAAAAGGGAACGAAGCAAGCCGCCATTATTCTCACGAACGAAACAAAAGGGGATCGGGCTGGAGATAACAAAGAAAGGAAGTGGGCCGGTCTTAAAAATAAAAGGGGGTTTTGTTTATTTAAGACTTCTTTATATTGTTAATTAGTTTAGGGTTATTATCTATTGATTTTAAATTATTGTTTTTTATTTTACGAATCAAAAAGTTAGTAAATCACCACCTAGGTTTAGGTAGTGTCAGATTGTCTATTTTGAATTAGTTCAGTGAGCAGGGCGTGCGAGTTTGCAAAGCTCTATAGGCGGGAGCAGTGTTTGCGAGTGAGCGAAACTCTATAGGCGGGAGCAGGGTGTGCGAGTCTAGTAGAGTGTTTGTGAGCGGGAGCAAAAGGGTCTGCGAGTCTAGTAGAGTTGTTGTAAGCGTGATGCTGTTTAATTCTAACAGAAATCTGTGAATGCAGCAGTAGGCAGGGGTTGCCGAAGCTGGGTAAATTTTGTGTGTGATTTACTTTTCAGCATATTTATTTCTGCAGTTTATTTCTGTGTTTAAATCGAGAAAATTTGCTATAACCCTATTCACCCCCCCTCTAGGGTTAATCTAGATCTTACAGAAATGACTTGATATTTATTTTGATAAATATTTGAATTGAAAGATATTTTACGACGATATATTGAAATGGTTTTGGAAATGATTTAATCTTTATTTTGATAAAGATTTGGATTGAAAAGGATATTTTATTTTGAAGTATAAAATATTGTTTTAAAGTTATAACTACGGGTTATAATAACGATTGGTTGTTAAAGAGACCGGGATCGGATATTGTCTTATAGCCGGCCAATACCGAAAACCACTTTAACAACTGTGTACGCGGTGGAGATTCCAGAATGAAGTAGGATGGTGGCGACGTTCTCGAGGTATATTACGTGGACCCAACTCCCGTGAGTTGGCATATATGACTAAAACATGAGCTATACCGGGCTACACAAAGGGTCGCACCCTTCAATCGAGCATGCTCCATCGGAAACCATTCTAGTTGTGATTCGATTCGGTGGCGCCACTTTGATTCAGGGGTATTGTTCGAGGTGGGCGGAAGCTGCTGGCTTGCCGTCACCACCGGTCCGGGAGTGCAAACGGTGCATCCACCCTGGCATTTCCTTGCGTGCCGTGTCATATCCTTATATCGAGCCCACTACGATTTTGGTTTTAAAGATCCGACCGCGTCAAAGTTCACCATCCCCTTAACGCTATTTTCTATATGATTATACTTTACTGATTAGACACTACCGTATATAGCGTATATTACTACATAGTAAATAGTTTAACGGATCCTTAGAGGATGGGCGGTCCCAAGCATCCTTTAAGTTACTGATGCATTTTGTTACTGTTCACTTGAGTTGATTTACAGTTTATAAGTATTTATGTCCTGACTCGAGGGTTTTGTATTTTGCTTTACGCTCGAGTCAGATTGATTGAGTTAGCATTCAAGATTCACCTTCGGAGTTGGAGCTTTCCTTGAAGATCCAGCCTTCTATTTTGTTTCAGTATACAGTGTTTCAGTGATGTATCTTGTTACCCTTCTGTTGTATCTCATTTAACTCTGATGTATCTTATATATATTTTTTAGTAGCTTCATGAACTACTCGAAAGTAAAAGAGATAGTAGTTCATGAAGCTAATAAAAAAAAAAAAGATACATCAGAGTTAAATGAGATACAACAGAAGAGTAACAAGATATATCACCGAAACACTGGATACTGAAACAAAATAGAAGGCTGGATCTTCAAGGAAAGCTCCAACTCCGAAGGTGAATCTTGAATGCTAACTCAATCAATCTGACTCGAGCGCAAAGCAAAATACAAAACCCTCGAGTCAGGACATAAATACTTATAAACTGTAAATCAACTCAAGTGAACAGTAACAAAATGCATCAGTAACTTAAAGGATGCTTGGGACCGCCCATCCTCTAAGGATCCGTTAAATTATTTACTATGTAGTAATATACGCTATATACGGTAGTGTCTAATCAGTAAAGTATAATCATATAGAAAATAGCGTTAAGGGGATGGTGAACCTTAACGCGGTCGGATCTTTAAAACCAAAATCGTAGTGGGCTCGATATAAGGATATGACACGGCACGCGAGGAAATGCCAGGGTGGATGCACCGTTTGCACTCCCAGACCGGTGGTGACGGCAAGCCAGCAGCTTCCGCCCACCTCGAACAATACCCCCGAATCAAAGTGGCGCCACCAAATCGAATCACAACAGTAATAGAATGGTTTCCGATGGAGCATGCTCGATGAAAGGGTGCGACCATTTGTGTAGCCCGGTATAGCTCCTGTTTTAGTCATATATGCCAACTCACGGGAGTTGGGTCCACGTAATATAGACCTCGAGAACGTCGCCACCATCCTACTTCATTCTGGAATCTCCACCGCGTACACAGTTGTTAAAGTGGTTTTCGGTATTGGCCGGCTATAAGACAATATCCGATCCCGGTCTCTTTAACAACCAATCGTTATTATAACCCGTAGTTATAACTTTAAAACAATATTTTATACTTCAAAATAAAATATCCTTTTCAATCCAAATCTTTATCAAAATAAAGATTAAATCATTTCCAAAACCATTTCAATATAACATCGTAAAATATCTTTCAATTCAAATATTTATCAAAATAAATATCAAGTCATTTCTAACCATTTCAATATATAAAAATATCATATCTTTCAAAACTTCGTTTCAAATCATTTTAATATATCAAAATATTATATCCTTTCAAAACTTCGTTTCAAATCATTTTAATATATCAAAATTTCGTATCTTTTCAAACTTCATTCATTTCAAATCATTATTCATTTTATTCAATCTAAAACCATTTCAATTCATATTTCAAAACAGTTTATATTCCAAAATTCTTTTTATCATTTCAATGAAGTTATTATGTTTAATAACTAAATTATTAAATTTTCAAAAATTTCAACTTCCAAAGTTTATTTATTCACTTAAGTTTATCAAAACCGTGAAAATTCACTTTTCGCATTATTTAGAAAACTTATACGGAAAGTTACATTCAAAACAGTTCAATTTAACAAAAGACAGCATTTTAAAATGTTATACTAGGTTTACTTAAATTTCGAATAACTTAGTTAAATTCAAAAATTATAGCACTTACAAAGATTGCTATAATAGCTTTTAATTCAATTTAGCTTTTTAGTTCATTATCATCAACTACAGCGTTTACAAATGCTGTAATATCATTTACATTGTAATTAATAGCATTTCAAAAATGCATTCAATTAACTTCAAATATTCAATAAAATTTCTCAACCAATTATATTTTTATTAAAAACATTTTCAACTTATAAATCATACATTTTCACATTTATAAACATCATTTAATTTTCCTCAAGTTCATGATTTTATAAAGTTAAATTTCCATTCAAAAATCAAGATTTAAAAATAATTCACTTATTAAAATGCAATGTTGAATTTTTAAAATCCATTACATTAAATTTCAACTTAACACTTAAGTTCAAATTCTCAAATATAACTTTGTTTTATTTTTATTTACTTAACTAAAAGTTCACTTTTACGTCAATTTCATAAATTTCCAGTTTTAGTTATATTTCAAAATTTCAACTTACAATATTCATTCATTTCACATTTCAACTTTATTAAAATCATTAATATGGTATAAAAATCACTTTAAATTTATTTAAATTCAAATTATCATAAATTTATCATAATTTCATATTCACTTAAATTTTCAATTATAATTAAATCAAAATTTCCAACATGACTTACGTTCAAAATTTCTAACTTTTTCATTAATTCATTTCACTTACAATTATTCAGAAAATCAATAATAATTTACAAAAATCCCTTTTTTTCTAATTAAATTTAAAAATCAAAATATTATAATAATTAAATTTCTAAAATATTTAAAATTTTAGAAAAACATATTTTAACTACGGGCCTGTATATAATTTTCTACGCTAGGTAAAGTGATATGGGTAATATATCATTTCAACCCATAATTTACAAAGAAAATCCGGGTTTTATCATTTCAAACCTACAATCCCAAGTCAAAATGAAAAATTTAAAACCATTCAGGCCTATCATTTCAGCCCATAACACTTTTTTTCTAACAGGGAACTTGCAGTATGATCATATACAGAAATAATATAAACAAGGTCAATATCACAATATACAGTCATATATCAGATGTCAGGTGAAAATTAACAGTTTAAACATGGTAATAACATGGCACAGCATATCATATGATCATCATAAATTTGCATAAACATTTTATATTACTAAACACTTGTCATCAATTCACTTTTCATAAGTATAAAAATATCAGAGTGAGAAAGACTCATTTTTTTTTTCAAGTTGAAGACCAAAACAACTAACACAAGTGCGATTCCAAAAGCACGACAAGCACGACGACAAGACTACGGACATGAGTGGAGAACGAATCCAATCTACAACTCTTGTGTACAACCCAAAACAAACAATCAAAACAACAAAATTCAATACGACTTTAAAATGCAATAACATTGAAATAAAAGGAGATACGACTACGCAGTCTTTTGCTTTGCCTTCTCTATTGTTTGGTATGGTTTTGGGGTCTGATGTGGTTCAGATGTGGTCAAGTTTTGGGTCAGGTTTGGGCTAACATAGCTTGGGTTCAAGGCAAGACAAGGTGGAGTTTGTACATGAGGAGGTGATGTGGTTTTGAAGGCAATTAGGTGGTTTTTGGTCAAAACAAGGGCTCAGCCTTGGGGATTGGGCTCGGCCTGTGATGTGTCATGAATGGACAGAGGTGAGGAGGGGTGTGTTGTGGTCAGGTCTGGGGAGTGGTGGCGGCTATGGTGGTGGTTTGGGTGGTGGTTGAAGTGGATGAGCATGTAGAGGTCAAATAAGCATGGATCTAGGCATCTAGGTTGTAGTTTGAGGGGTTTTACCATCAAAAGGGGTTCGGCCATGGTCAGATCTGATGGGGTAGATGGTGGTGATGGTTGGGAAGAGATGTAGGAGGTGGTGGTCGTGGCTATGGAGGAGAGGCCAAGCAATACACATGAGAAAACAAGGCAAAATATGAGAAAACAATGGAAAAAGAAGAGCAAAAAGAAGAGAAAAAGAGGAGCCATTACCAAACCTTTCTAGCCGTGAAAAATGAAGTGGAGAGTAATGTTTTCACGTGAAAATGAGGTAAGAAATGCACAGCTACAATAAAGAAAGGAACGGTCAAAGGAAATTAAATCTATTAATTGGAAAAGAAACGGAAGAAGAAACGTTAAAACGGTTTTACGTTTCTTTGCTTTCAAACCTTTTAAACTTCCTATATATATTCATATACATCTTAAATAACTGAAAACACTTATAAATTTCAGTTAGAATTCGAAAATATAACAGATAAACAAAATATTAATAATTAATTATTAATTAGATATGATTAAAATAAGAAAAATGGCACAGAAAATGAAAACTAGACTTAGGAATTAGAAATAACTTCAATACACTTTGGAAAAAATTTCTTGAATTTAAAATGAATAAAACAAAGTAAAACACAGCAATAAAAGTGAATGTATAAAATAAATCAATAAATTTTAATTATATATAATTAAATTAAGAAAATGGCTTAAAATTGCAGACTAGGCTTTAAAAATTAGAAATAATTTCAAATGAACTTTAGAAAATCTTCATGGACTTGTAAAAATATTTATAACAAATAAAATAAAATGCATTCACAAAATAAAATAAAAAATTAATTAAGTAAAATTTATATGAAGAAAATAGCAGAAAATTATAAAACAGCCTTTAAAAATAGGAAATAAATAGAGTAAATTTTGGAAAAATTCTATTATCATTTAAAATATTTAAAAGTCAAAATATACATAATAAAACATATTATTACATATTAAAATAAAATATAACAAAGAAGAAGTAATTTATTCAATTTAAAATAGTCATTGTTAAATAACCCTATATGTGCACAATATTGTAAAGGATATAACTTTCACAATTTACATCCAATTTCAACGAAACGAAAAGTGGTGTTCTTAGAATTTTATGTACTTTCATAATAAAAGAAAAAAAATTTAAATTTCAAACTTTTAAAATTTTAAGTTAAAAGTCACAGTTTGACTGTTTTGACCAGAATCAACATTTCAAGCAAATATTTAACTTACACAGTTTGGACTTATAACTCATATAAAATCAAGATTTTATATTTAAATAACAAATTTAATCATTCCAAATAAGTAAAATAAGTTTTTAAATCAAAATCTTACATTAAAAATAATTAAAATATACAATAAAATAATTACAAGATACAGGGTTGTTACACTCTCCCCCACTCAAAACTTTTCGTCCCCGAAAAGGAATGAGGTATGGAAGGGCACAGAAAAGATAGAGTGAAATAGGATTAAGATAAGATGACAAGAAAATTGAAGTTATACCTGATAACTGTTGTTATAGGTAAGTTTAACAAGATGGAGGTGATCTTTCCAAGATCCTCCAGAATCAAGAACACAAGCACGAAAAAGGTGGATTCAAAATGATTAGTCTATCAAAGATTATAGAAAGATTTATAAACAGAAATATTATAGAAAGATACCTATACTGGTCTATAGCAAGATAAGAATGATAAGGACAACCAAAAGATAGTTTGAAAAACAAAATAAGGAAATGAATTTGAAAGCATGGAGATTTCAACTTAAACAGAGAATAAATCTTTACACAAGTTAACTAAATCTTAACTATCTCAAATTTCATTATATTATTATCCAATCATCTTAAATTAACATTTTTTTTAAACCATGGGTTAGAAAAATAATCATTTATTACACTCACAATGTATTTAATAAATTTAATTCTCCTTTATTTCTAATTAAAATTAAATTTATTCCTCTCACTATATTTATCACTTATGTTAAACATACTTACACTTATTATAACTGCTTTATTTTATTCTTAGTTCTTTTAACATTAATTTATTGTAAGTTATTCAATTGCCCTTTATTATATTTACCTCTGTTAATCATTTTATAATTAAAATTTAAGTGTATAACATTTATTATAACTACTCAAATTTTATTTATAAAATCATTTTATATCGTATATTATCCAATTACATTTTTAACTTCTGAAATTAAGGTAAGTTATATTTGAATGCAATTATATTATACAAATAAAATTTCCAATTCAATCATTTCAAGCTTAAATCATTTATTCAAAAAATTTTTATTTTCTTTTTATAATTGAAATTATTCTTTAAAAACAGAATTTAAGAATTAAATTTCCGATTTCTTCAGACCATTTAGAGATAAGAAATAATATATATACATATATAATATGTCAAATCAAATTTCAATCATATATCTATATATATATATATTATAAATCAAGTCATATTTTAGAAATTCAAATCAATTTAATTTCCCAAAACAAAGCTGTAGCAAGACTGCAGAACAGTCTCTTAACTTCGAAACTCGAAAATGAATGTCGATGATGTCGCGATCATCACCGAAGTTATTTTCCAGCGACAAAGAGAAGAGCACTAATTTTAAACCTTTAAAATTCTTTGAAAACAAATTCTATTCAAAATACTTTAAATAATATAACCTTTTAAAACTTTAAACCAAAGTTCGAAATAATCGGAATTTAAATCCTCAAATTCTTGTTTTAAATTCATTTCAGTTCCCAAATAAATTTATAAACAAATATTTATAGATCTATTTGTAGAACAATAAATGATAAATCAAGTATTATCATTTCAAATTATCAATTTAAATCATTTCATTAAGTTCCATAAATTTACTTATATATCAAAATTTATTTCATTAACCATTTTTTTTTAAATATATTGTGTCCGTTTATTCTATCAAAGTGTTTTGGAAATCTTATCGATAGCGCTGATCAGACGTATCGATCAGAAACCCAACTCAACATCAACAACTCAAACAACACAATATATAAAACATTTTAATTTTAAATATTAGTTTACAAAAACACTATACATGAATAGATTTTCAAAGAAGGATAGAGATTCAAATTTTTGATTAACACAAATCAAAGGAGATTATGATTTAAAAATAAGTTGGAAACAAGGATGACATGATTAAATAACAGAATAGGAAGATGGATAAGCTTATATAAATCACGGGCAACCTTAACCGGGTCAACCGTTACTTAAAGAATAAGATCAATGTTGATTTTTCTAGCGTAAATCTACATTCGATCTCAAGAGTTAGAGTTTGAAATAACAAAAGATATTAGCATCTAAACCAAGGATAGATAAGAATCTCTGGTGAATCGATGCTAACTGCAAAGGAGTTTTCCCCCTTCTTCAATTAAATTTGAAATTGGCGTGACCGCCGACTCACTAGAAAGATCATCCGAAGCGGAGTTATGAAATGCTCCAGAGTCAAAAGAAGATGAATAGTGAGGGATACGAATGGATTTTGGAACCGTAGGGAATGTTCCAAAATTCAAAGGAATCGAGTCAAAAGGGAGAGATTCAAACTCGAATGAAAGTGATTCTGTAAATACATTCACTCCATATGCTGAGTTTTGCCTAGAGCTACCAAAGCTCTGATACCAACTGTAACGACCCGGATATTTTCAACCATTTGCGTCCATTATAAGTGCATAGGCAGACACTCATGCCGGAATTGAATTGCTCAAAATACCGTGTTGTAAATAAAATTTTGGCAAACCTCAGAATATACAGTAAATAAAAATCACAGATCACAGACACAGAGTATATAAAAATGCAGCGGAAGAAAAAGAGATAGTAGTTCATGAAGCTACTATATAAATATGAGATACATCAGAGTTAAATAAGATACAACAGAAGAGTAACTGGATACATCAGGTACAAATCAGATACATCACTGAACCACTGGATACTGAAACAAAATAGATGGCTGGATCTTCAAGGAAAGCTCCAACACCGAAGGTGAATCTTGAATGCTAACTCAATCAATCTGACCCGAGCGTAAAGCAAAACACAAAACCCTCGAGTCAGGACATAAATACTTATAAACTGTAAATCAACTCAAGTGAACAGTAACAAAATGCATCAGTAACTTAAAGGATGCTTGGGACCGCCCATCCTCTAAGGATCCGTTAAACTATTTACTATGTAGTAATATACGCTATATACGGTAGTGTCTAATCAGTAAAGTATAATCATATAGAAAATAGCGTTAAGGGGATGGTGAACCTTAACGCGGTCGGATCTTTAAAACCAAAATCGTAGTGGGCTCGATATAAGGATATGACACGGCACGCGAGACAATGCCAGGGTGGATACACCGTTTGCACTCCCGAACCGGTGGTGACGGCAAGCCAGCAGCTTCCGCCCACCTCGAACAATACCCCCAAATCAAAGTGGCGCCACCGAATCGAATCACAACAGTAATAGAATGGTTTCCGATGGAGCATGCTCGATGAAAGGGTGCGACCCTTTGTGTAGCCCGGTATAGCTTCTGTTTTAGTCATATATGCCAACTCATGGGAGTTGGGTCCACGTAATATATACCTCGAGAACGTCGCCACCATCCTACTTCATTCTGGAATCTCCACTGCGTACACAGTTGTTAAAGTGGTTTTCGGTATTGGCCGGCTATAAGACAATATCCGATCCTGGCACTACACCATAAAAGACTTTTGGTAGCGTTGAAAAAACGCTACCATAACTTATGGTAGCGTTTTAGAGAACGCTGTTATACGACATGCAACTAAAAGTCTAAAACTTTTTGTTGCGTTGTAGTAAACGCTACCAAAAGTCACTTTTAAATGCAACTATAGGTATTTTCTGTAGGATTTAAAAAACGCTACCAAAAGTCACTTTTAAATGCAGCTATAGGTTTTTTCTGTAGGGTGGTTGCATTTTTTGTTTATATGTTTTTTTTTTCAATAGCGTTTTTAAAATGCAACTGTATAATTTTTATATTAGTTTACATTTGTTTCTGTAGCATTTCTGAAACGCTACTAAAATTTATTGGTTGTTTGGTAGCATATTTTAAATGCTACTATTTACGGTTGATGGTTTATACCATTTCCAGCAATCGCTTATATACTATTCATATTAAAACGAACGATCAATCGCATAATTTTCATATATTCAAACAAACAATTAAATCACATAATTAGCATATATAAACAATCAATCATATGATCATCATATTCAAATAATTGCAAAAACATGCTAATCTCACAATCAAATATAATATTCATAATCAATTCGATAGTAGTTTTTCAACAAAATAAGTCACATACTACAAGCATTCACAGACAAGTTTTCACAAATGGTACTAACAAAATACGACAACATATATAACAATTAAATTCATGTTCGTTGCTTGATTACCAATAGTTCTTTGTTGTCGACAGTCTTCGCTTCGATGTAGCTAATTACCTGCAAACGAGTTTAACAATCAACAACATATATATATATGTATGTATGTATGTATATATGTATGTATGTATACATGTATGTATATATGTATGTATACATGAAAATCATGTAATCTATAACTTGATATTCTATATTAACACATATTAACAAAAAATGTTCTATTTTTATATGCATCCTATATAGTTCCCCAACGAATACACAATTTTCAATTTACACAGATATTCAGATCAAAACTGAGTTAGAAGTCTGACTGGATTTCATTCTATGTGCAAATTATGTATTCAGTACTATGGGCAGATTGTGTATTCAGTACTATGGTCAGGTTGAATCTTATAAAATATGAAAAAGTATCTGGAACGTCCGTAATCCATCGATGATGCATCCATCCACTAATTGAAATGTACAATTTTCTTTACCCTTGTCGTTTTCTATCAATTGGGTTCTCTAAAACAAAAATATTCCCTAAATTCACATTGTCGTAACTGTATTAGGCAACAACTGTAGTGTCAGTTACTTCCATTTATTTGTGTTAGCCCTCTTGTATAACTACATTTGTGTAATACATGTGCAATGACATAACGATTAATCTGAGTAGACGGTTTTAGGAAAAATGGTTTATTTAAGTTTTAGTTTCAAGTGTATCAATTGTTGTGCCTCTGCAGATAAACACGTTTACCATAGAGGATATGTACTGAAATGTTGTGGCTTTGCAGATAAAAACTTAAATGTTGTGATACAGATTTTTTTTAATACCCGAATAAACAAAACTAAAACTTAATGTTGATATATGATGTACTGAAAAATAATACTTACTGGAACTTGATTCTCCAATGACATATGCTGCTGGCCAAGCTATCGTAATACCAAAAGCATCTTCCATACATACACTCAGATGTAGGTCGCCATAGCAATGCGTCATTAACTCTCACAAAGTTTACCCAAACTTTTACCGCATCTTTTTCCAGCGGAACACAATGAACCAACGTTGTTGGATCAGTTGAAGCGATAGTTCCTTCAGTCACTACTTGTCCCGTTTCACCCACATCAATCAGCTTACAGCTACTATTTGGTACCATATTTGCACCATGTTGGATAAGCAAATAAATAAATAATCATCAAATATGTCGTAATCATCAAATAAATAAGCAAAAGGATTAACCGTTTGAAAAAAGGATTAACATGTTATCATTGCAATCACAGCTAACTAGTGATCAAATAATCCACAAAAGTAAACTCTCCCCTTGACAGGGTTACTAACTAATTTAGTAGTGACATAAGAATTCTAGAATACTGACCAAAAGTAGTGACATTCGCAACTAATTTAGACCTTTTACATCCGCCATTGATTATAATACAGGTTAAAAACGCTAGCTTGGAAGACATTCTAATTTATTATTTATCATTTTCCAAACCTAAAAGGAATATTAATAATGAAAAATTACTATGTTTTTCCTGTAAAATTTGAAGCATGTTGATTTACCGAAGCAGTTAGTTACCCTGACAGTTTTATCGATAGATCCGCTTAAAAAGCTATCTTCTTGCTCAAAAAGTGCAAAGCAAGTAAAAGGCTACCGTACGGGAATTGGTCTTTGCCCCTTTATGTCCCATACCTGTTACGGTACATTTGAATTTTTATTCTATAAAAACTTTTTACCGTGTCCTTTATGACAAATTTGATCTAATATTATTACCTTAATCGAACCATCTGAGTTTTCAGCACTAAGTCAGCCCTTGTAAAAAATGTGGGCAGTTACTGCCCCATCACCAATTTGACCTATTTCTAAAATTTGTGTATGTATATATGACACACTGCATGTTACATTAACAGTTATGTTGTAATTTAACAAAACGTATACTTTATAGTTTATGTTTTTAAATACAATGCAACCACTTAGGTAATTTAATTGAACTAACCTGTTATGTAGTTAGAAAATACTCTGTTACTTTAAGTAACTCTTCAGCCATCCATGAACACCAGAAAGTCGCCTAAGTGAATCACGCGAACCTTTAGAAAACTTCTGCTTACCTAAAATTTATAAGAAGAGGAATAAGTAAACTATTCTATTGTAATGAATGAATATGCAAATATTGTTTGTTGAAGTGTAAAATAAACAGAATTTATGATGTTTATGAGCTGTATGTAATTATTTACCTTTCCCCAAAGTATATTATAAACACTCAAACATGCTAAAACTCTCTCCTCAAGATTTGAACCAGGGTGTAGAAAAGCTGTTGCGTCATTTAGTAAGATTTCACAAGCAGTAAATCTGAGGCTGCTTCTATCTATAGTCGGCATTTCACTTCCTAGCCATGCAATGGTTATAAGACATTCTTGTTGAGCATTTTATGTCTTGCTTTTAACCAACCTGCCATCAAGCATGCGTGAGTTTGTGAAACATTCAAAATCTTGGAATTCCAAAAATAAATCGTGCATGCCGATACTTAACTGTTCTGAAGGCGACACTTTTGATAGAAGGATGCTAGGGAACCTTGAGTTACAAGTTCAAGGAAAATAAATAGCTTAGAAAATTTAGGATAAACAGAAATCAACCAATTTATCATAGGTTACAAGTATATGTATATGTTCTAATATATTAATGCATGCTTGTAACTTACGACTTAATTCTCTCTGATAATAACAGACTATACTAACGTGGAAAACTACTATTTTGTAGTGCAAATTGTTGTAGGGCGACAAGTAATTTGCTCTAAGTGTAGTAGCAATATGTATTGTGAACAAAATGGTGTTTTATTTTGTGCCCATGCATAGCCGCCTTCTTAAGTATAGGGACAACAAATGAACTGCAAACTATATATAAATTACCCTTCAATAGTGCAATTAGATTAGCAAAAGTACTTCCCAATAAGGCTTTAGTTGTAAATAGTATAAAGGGGGTCTCATTTTGCATACTAATAGCTTCAAATGGTTGCTAGCTATATTATTTTTCTTCGATGTAATAATTCTAGAAAGAAAAAAATAGTGTATTGTTTTGAACCCCTTAGACATAGTTAGGAACCATAAGTTAAGCAAGGAAAAAAAAAACAGTGCTTATAACTAAATTTCAACTTCTGGGATCATAACTTGGTGCAACACAAAGTTAATCCATATTGATATTTTTAGTTTGAGATTAGACTTTATAATCATTTTGGTACCTTATTTAACTTGTTTTATGACTGCTGATCATATTTTTCTTGAATATTTCTCAGAAAATGCTGCAGTGCAATTCTGTTAATAGGATATCGGCAAAAGCTGCAATGGAACACCCCAACTTTTGGGTTGGTCCATTCATTGGTGTAGCGATTACAGCAGTTATCATTAATATGTACTAATGGCAGGTGCGGTGAAGGCTTTAGGATCGTTAAGGAGCAACGCATGATATTTATGATCGCACCATTGTATCGATATAATTAACTGTATGCTATTCTTGTGATTCTATGATTCTGGAGCTAAATGGCATTATTTGCATCACATGAAAGTGTAAGCATACATTGCACGTATACAGCGGTGAAACACCGCATGCGGCTCCACCTGATGTAACATAGCCACTAAACTATTGATTATTAATGTACATATCGTATAAATATCCGCATGATAACCACCGTATATATCACTACCATATTAACCATAAAATCATTATGAGCAGGCTATGATAGCCACTCAACTTATCATCTCGGACTTACATATTGGGTTTAAATTTTGACTTATGGCTATCTTGAAATGTTTAACATTAATTTGCAAATACAATTAAATTTAAATATATAAAGTTTAACATCGTATTTGTATTGCTCTAGCACGGCGACAAGATATATAAAATAAACTACAATTGTGTTTAAAGATAGATATAGAGTTTAACGTCGTATTTGATTAAAAGATGAAGCATGGTTGATTCTGTGTTGACTGCTGATGATTGGAAGATAATGAAGATCGGAACAGAACACATCATTCTACCATATGGACAAAAGAAATAATAAAAGTGCATAGTTACTTAAAGCAGAAAATTAATAGAAGAAAAATGGATATGTAATCAATTTTGTCCATTTAAAAGAGAGAAAAGGTAAAAAAGACATAAATTTGACCCTCAGCTATGATTTCCATATTTCGACCAAGATAAGGTTCAAACGAGATTTCATCAAATTACCTGTCCTACAACACATATTTCATGTTGCATTATTTTTTTATATGCTCTATCTTACTGGTAAATTTCATGTCCTAAAAGACATGCAACTTGTACCTTGTATCCCTAACTTATCCAACTTACGAAGTATGTGATTTAATATTGCTGAAAGCCTCTTGGTGCAGGACTATGAGCATCATTTAATTTAGTATCAAATCCCATATCCTAATATATAATCTTTTTAGTTGAACTGAAAAGATGGTGGGAATCATGCTGTTTAGGGTATAAATAGCACATTCAATGGTTTAATGGTTTCTATTGACACTTTAACTAAGATCTGTAGCCCTATGAAAAATGCATTTATTTAGAAATTTTGAACTAATTATGTGTGTTAATCCTTGTGGCCATCATATTATGATTGTAGCGTACTTATGATAACTTATAATATGTACAACTGGGATATTGCTTAACCTCAATATTGTTTCATGAGATCAAATACATTAATAATTTTTCCTTACTTGATTTCGTGGTTTAATTTCTGTACTCTCATTAATACTAAAGGCTAACAGAACTTATGCTTAATTTATGTAAGCTCATCAATAGTATTCATTATATCATTCAACAAAGCAAGTTGATTATTAAATAGGGGAAAAGGTGAGTGAATCATTACGGCTAGTGACACAGTGATAGGAACTAACTTATCATATGCTCAGTTAAATACGGCATCATAAATGATCGAAGCTTCAACAAGGAAAATCATCATCGATTTAGGGGTATATGGCAGGCTGAGTGCTAAAAAATTACATGGATGAGAATGCGCTACATTTTCTTAGACTGAGTCAGATTGATCAAAAATATAGTATATAAAAAAGAATACAAAAGTATTATCAAAGAAAGTAAAACAGAAGGCAAACCTCCTTGGCAATTTTCCCACTGGGTGCCATTCTGAATAAACGCTATGAGCATAGCAAGCTCTTGCGATGTTAATTTACTCTCATTTGTTGAAAGCTTTTCTTCATTAAGATGAACTACAATATCTCCCATAATCCAATTAGCAGCCAACTTCACATCAGATCCCACCTAAATTATAATCCCATAATGCAAACGCTATGAGCTTAATTAGCGTTGTCTCATGTTAAAATTTCAAAACTATATATCTTGCAATGAGTATTTTTCCATCTTTAAAAAGATATAAAACAAAAAGGAAATATTCCTGAGTTCTCAATCTTTTCTCTCAATTTATTTATTTCTTCAATCCAAATATACGTAATGTATTGTATCATCTAAATAGATTTACTTGCTTAACCAAACTTGAATGGATGCTAATTACAACATATACATGTATTTTGCTATATTATTCTACATAATTTACTATAACGCTTGTATACAAAAAAATGTAGCATAAATATTCACTAAAACTTCATTTAACGCTTATTATAATTCCAAGCAGATTCTCCTTCAAACCGATTGCCCTTAGCAAAGAAAAATAAAATTCAAACGTTTGTAAAAAAAAATTCTATGAATATCTCAAATTTATTCGTTGAATAAAAAAAAATTACTAAACAAAAAATCTGTAAACTGAAGAAGAGAGGGAAAAAATAGTAAAAACTCAACTTTATGAAGACGGCCTTCCAGCGGTTGGCCTTATATAAGAGTCATCAAACTTTCTCTGGTAGGCATGAATAGTGCGAACTGGTCTCTCCAGTAGCAATTTCAAACTGCACTTATTCTCTATTTATTTCTCTTGATTAAGAAAAGCTAGAGTTGGCTCTGCTTCTTCAGGGCACTCATAGTTATTGGCTTTGCAAGGCAGCAATGCTTTAGTTAATTCTCCTTCTGAATTATAAGTTTGTTGTCGACTCTTGTCTCTAAAAATAAATAAATATGCGTGGATGCACATTATTTCAGTTTATTAATATCTTGTTTCAATCATGAAACTGAATACAATTACAATTTTCTAAATATACGCATGTATAATTCTCCTTTCCTACCTACTTTTGATAGATGGAAAATAATAAACATAAAATATTGAAACAATTGTTTATATTTTTTCAAAATAACATCTTAAACATATAATATTTGTATTATATCCATTGAACTATCGACAATTAAAAACTAAAATGCTATAATAAGCAGGTGAATGAATAACAAAACCCATGCAGAGTTAACATTCTAGTTTATCTAATATTTTTCCAACTAAGCAGCATGCTATAGAGATAAATAAATTTGAACAACTCAAGATTAATCACTATATGCCAACTTGAGTTGGTCAGGCTCATAGACATTGTTGAAATCATAGAAGAAGATGTTATAACTAACATACAGACAAACACAAAATAATGAAATACATTGTAATGATCGTAGTAATTTAAAATATACTCATCAATCAAAATATGGATCTCAAGTAACTTTCCACTAAATAAATAAAACCAAAGACACAATGGTTGTTGGAAAACCATCTCACTGAATCAACCTCTTAGTGTTTTGTAGAAAAATATATCAACCCATATATTATATTACATTTTGTATACGTGTTCTTATGCGTGCAAAAGTGCATGCACTCACCAATGCACATGTACCCGAAAGCTACCTAAACCAACTATAAAGCAATAACATACTAATACATCAATGGTAAAAAATAAAGTGTAAAAAGAAGTTTCGGTTTTTTACATATTTTTTATGACTTTCAAGCAATGATAAACAAAGAAGCGCTTAAATCAATTAATAGTTTTTCCCATCTAAATGGGCAAATGGTAATGATCCAAATTAATCTTATAATGCACCATTATATTAATGGTCTGCTTCTCTATAAATAACTGGAAAGAAAAAGCCCAAGTTTAATCAGGGCCCTAGTTTTAATATTAAAAAAAAAGAGGTAGAAAAACATTCAAAAATCCTTAAGAAATCAAACAAATCCCTAGTTTATCAAAGAGGATGTTTGATAACATGTCTATAAAGAGAAATGAACCTCCTATCAAGACGGTAGCTTGATAACAACAAATACACACATATACTTACGTGCGTATGCAAAGCTATACCTTTTCAAGGGTTTTGATTATTTTTCCTTTCCTTCTACTTTATTTCTATTTTCTCACCCTCAAATAAATTGACACTGCCTCCCTCCACCACTTCTGGCATAATCGACCCTAGAAACACGACCGTTACATCCAACATCTAATGACGAGCCAGTCAATATCAAGTGAATGCAATCAATGTACAATATATTTGTACAAAGACTGATTGATCAAACTATACAAAATAATACTTGAATATCACATAAATTAACCTAATCCAAACACAAACTGAAAAATCATAATAATGAATCAAAACATTACCAATTGATTATAGTTGAGTATTAATATTTTATAAATACAAAATTGACCGAGAGAAGCAGTGATTTAGGGTTTGAAAAATTAACATAGACGACTGCAATCTGAGGGTTGTAAAATTGACATAGACAAGGGTAGATTTAAGATTTATGCAGAAGTCCATATAGCACCATATAAAATAAAAAATTCGTATATAAAATCATACCGATTTAGGGTTTGTAAAATAGACACAGGCGAGTAGCAGATAGAAGGAGGAGTCTATTGACTACGAAGAGAGTATAATGACAAAGGGGAGCAGTGTGATGATGATAATGGAGGAAAAGTTATTGGGCTTGGTGAGTTTTGCGTAAGTGAAGAGGAAAAAGGAAGACTTCCGAAGCGAAGTAAATGTTTTAGCATGGGCGGGAAAGCGGGAAATTTTGGCAGCGTTGAAAAGTAAAATGTAAAATAATAATAGTTGCACTTACCGTTAAATGCCGCTAATAAATGCAACTAAAAACAGATTTTCTTGTAGTGTGGTCTCTTTAACAACCAATCGTTATTATAACCCGTAGTTATAACTTTAAAACAATATTTTATACTTCAAAATAAAATATCCTTTTCAATCCAAATCTTTATCAAAATAAAGATTAAATCATTTCCAAAACCATTTCAATATATCATCGTAAAATATCTTTCAATTCAAATATTTATCAAAATAAATATCAAGTCATTTCTAACCATTTCAATATATAAAAATATCATATCTTTCAAAACTTCGTTTCAAATCATTTTAATATATCAAAATATCATATCCTTTCAAAACTTCGTTTCAAATCATTTTAATATATCAAAATATCGTATCTTTTCAAACTTCATTCATTTCAAATCATTATTCATTTTATTCAATCTAAAATACCATTTCAATTCATATTTCAAAACAATTTATATTCCAAAAATTCTTTTTATCATTTCAATGAAGTTATTATGTTTAATAATTATATTATTAAATTTCCAAAAATTTCAACTTTCAAAGTTTATTTATTCACTTAAGTTTATCAAAACCGTGAAAATTCACTTTTCGCATTATTTAGAAAACTTATACGGAAAGTTACATTCAAAACAGTTCAATTTAACAAAAGACAGCATTTTAAAATGTTATACTAGGTTTACTTAAATTTCGAATAACTTAGTTAAATTCAAAAATTATAGCACTTACAAAGATTGCTATAATAGCTTTTAATTCAATTTAGCTTTTTTAGTTCATTATCATCAACTACGGCGTTTACAAATGCTGTAATATCATTTACATTGTAATTAATAGCATTTCAAAAATGCATTCAATTAACTTCAAATATTCAATAAAATTTCTCAACCAATTATATTTTTATTAAAAACATTTTTAACTTATAAATCATACATTTTCACATTTATAAACATCATTTAATTTTCCTCAAGTTCATGATTTTATAAAGTTAAATTTCCATTCAAAAATAAAGATTTAATAATAATTCACTTATTAAAATGCAATGTTGAATTTTTAAAATCCATTACATTAAATTTCAACTTAACAATTAAGTTCAAATTCTCAAATATAACTTTGTTTTATTTTTATTTACTTAACTAAAAGTTCACTTTTATGTCAATTTCATAAATTTCCAGTTTTAGTTATATTTCAAAATTTCAACTTACAATATTCATTCATTTCACATTTCAACTTTATTAAAATCATTAATATGATATAAAAATCACTTTAAATTTATTTAAATTCAAATTATCATAAATTTATCATAATTTCATATTCACTTAAATTTTCAATTATAATTAAATCAAAATTTCCAACATAACTTACGTTCAAAATTTCTAACTTTTTCATTAATTCATTTCACTTACAATTATTCAAAAAATCAATAATAATTTACAAAAATCCCTTTTTTTATTAAATTTAAAAATCAAAATATTATAATAATTAAATTTCTAAAATATCTAAAATTTTAGAAAAACATATTTTAACTTCGGGCCTGTATATAATTTTCTACGCTAGGTAAAGTGATATGGGTAATATATCATTTCAACCCATAATTTACAAAGAAAATCCGGGTTTTATCATTTCAAACCCGCAATCCCAAGTCAAAATGAAAAATTTAAAACCATTCAGGCCTATCATTTCAGCCCATAACATTTTTTTTCTAACAGGGAACTTGCAGTATGATCATACACAGAAATAATATAAACAAGGTCAATATCACAATATACAGTCATATATCAGATGTCAGGTGAAAATTAACAGTTTAAACATGGTAATAACATGGCATAGAATATCATATGATCATCATAAATTTGCATAAAAATTTTATATTACTAAACACTTGTCATCAATTCACTTTTCATAAGTATAAATGTCAAAGTGAGAAAGACTCACTTTTTTTTTCAAGTTGAAGACCATAACACTAACACAAGTGCGATTCCAAAAGCACGACAAGCACGACGACAAGACTACAGACATGAGTGGAGAACGAATCCAATGTACAACTCTTATGTACAACCCAAAACAAACAATCAAAACAACAAAATTCAATACGACTTTAAAATGCAATAACATTGAAATAAAAGGAGATACGACTACGCAGTCTTTTGCTTTGCCTTCTCTATTGTTTGGTATGGCTTTGGGGTCTGATGTGGTTCAAATGTGGTCAAGTTTTGGGTCAGGTTTGGGCTAACATAGCTTGGGTTCAAGGCAAGACAAGGTGGAGTTTGTACATGAGGAGGTGATGTGGTTTTGAAGGCAATTAGGTGGTTTTTGGTCAAAACAAGGGCTCAGCCTTGGGGATTGGGCTCGGCCTGTGATGTGTCATGACTGGACAGAGGTGAGGAGGGGTGTGTTGTGGTCAGGTCTGGGGAGTGGCGGCGGCTATGGTGGTGGTTTGGGTGGTGGTTGAAGTGGATGAGCATGTAGATGTCAAAAAAGCATGGATCTAGGCATCTAGGTTGTAGTTTGAGGGATTTGACCATCAAAAGGGGTTCGGCCATGGTCAGATCTGATGGGGTAGATGGTGGTGATGGTTGGGAAGAGATGTAGGAGGTGGTGGCCGTGGCTATGGAGGAGAGGCCAAGCAATACACATGAGAAAACAAGGCAAAATATAAGAAAACAATGGAAAAAGAAGAGCAAAAAGAAGAGGAAAAGAGGAGTCATTACCAAATCTTTCTAGCCGTGAAAAATGAAGTGGAGAGGAATGTTTTCACGTTAAAATGAGATAAGAAATGCACAGCTACAATAAAGAAAGGAATGGTCAAAGGAAATTAAATCTATTAATTGGAAAAGAAACGGAAGAAGAAACGTTAAAACGGTTTTACGTTTCTTTGCTTTCAAACATTTTAAACTTCCTATATATATTCATATACATCTTAAATAACTGAAAACGCTTATAAATTTTAGTTAGAATTCGAAAATATAACAGAAACAAAATATTAATAATTAATTATTAATTAGATATGATTAAAATAAGAAAAATGACACAGAAAATGAAAACTAGACTTAGGAATTAGAAATAACTTCAATACACTTTGAAAAAAATTTCTTAAATTTAAATACATGTAAAATGAATAAAACAAAGTAAAACACAGCAATAAAAGTGAATGTATAAAATAAATCAATAAATTTTAATTATATATAATTAAATTAAGAAAATGGCTTAAAATTGCAGACTAGGCTTTAAAAATTAGAAATAATTTCAAATGAACTTTAGAAAATCTTCATGGACTTGTAAAAATATTTATAACAAATAAAATAAAATGCATTCACAAAATAAATAAATAAATAAATAAAATTAATTAAGTAAAATTTATATGAAGAAAATAGCATAAAATTATAAAACTGCCTTTAAAAATAGGAAATAAATACAGTAAATTTTGGAAAAATTCTATTATCATTTAAAATATTTAAAAGTAAAAATATACATAATAAAACATATTATTACATATTAAAATAAAATATAACAAAGAAGAAGTAATTTATTCAATTTAAAATAGTCATTGTTAAATAACCCTATATATGCACAATATTGTAAAGGGTACAACTTTCACAATTTACATCCAATTTCAACGAAACGAAAAGTGGTGTTCTTAGAATTTTATGTACTTTCGTAATAAAAGAAAAAAAAAATTAAATTTCAAACTTTTAAAATTTTAAGTTAAAAGTCACAGTTTGACTGTTTTGACCAGAATCAACATTTCAAGCAAATATTTAACTTACACAGTTTGGAATTATAACTCATATAAAATCAAGATTTTATATTTAAATGATAAATTTAATCATTCCAAATAAGTAAAATAAGTTTTTAAATCAAAATCTTACATTAAAAATAATTAAAATATACAATAAAATAATTACAAGATACAGGGTTGTTACAATTTCAACAAGTTGTAAATTTTGCAACATATTATTAATCAGAACCTAGCTAAAAATCACCACCCAACAAACTCAAGACCAAACGCAGAAATTCCCGTGTCTTCCCCGAAGTAAACCCAAACTCCATTATCTTCGAGTCGCCCCCCAAACACACGCGAGAACCCACCCGAGCAGATTCCTCTTCCCCAAATCCCATACTTCCCAGACCCAAAACTGTGCACACAACAAACACGGTGCACATGCACCTCCGCCGCCGGCCACCAACGTTCATCGCGACAACCAACTACGGTCACAAAATCACTTGCGAGTACCACCATAAACCCAGATCGAAGAATATGCACTCGAATCGAAATTCACTTTCGAGCACGAAAACTGCAGAAACACGAACCACTCAATAACCACATTGCCGACGAACCACGACGACGTTGCCTCGCCGACTCCTCCATTAAGACGCCAAAACCAATAACTTTAACACCCCCACGTCGCGATCACCTCTGGACCATCATTCAAGTCGCAAATGCCATTACAGTTCAACCGAAACAGAAACAAACTAAAACCCTGGTTTCTTCAATTCCCAACAATTCACTCAATTGAAAAATTATTTTGCATTTTTCCCATAACCAACAATCTATACACAAGCTTCGATCCAAGTTTCAAACCAAATTATAGCGTGGGTAATCGGCAAATTACAAAAACCCAAATTCCAAACAAACCCCAAATTCACCTTAATTACACAATTAAAAATTATGATACAAACTCTAAAAATCATAATTTTCCAATTGTAATTCAATTATAAAATCAAAACTAGAATTTGAAACCATAAATTTTTGACCAAATTTTATTTTTCACTGTAAATTGAAACATATGAGTTAATCATTCATTTAAAAACCCTATAACTATTTAGATGATAAATTACGTGATTGCAAACAACTTTCATTTAAAAATCACAGTCCAGTTCGTGTTCAAAATCAAGTTATTCGAATTATTAAAGGATTTGAAACTATTTTTAATAAACACAGTAACCATCCTAAATTCTACAGGGAATTTAATATTTTTTTAAGCATACATTCAGGTAAACAAATATTCATCATCAAAGCCAAATTCATTTGCATGCAACATTCAATCATAGATTATATCAAAACTGTTTTTAAAATAGAATTTACTCACCATTTTCAATTTGCAGAAAACAGGTTTAAACTTCCCAGGCCTTTGAATATAATCTGAAAAAGCTTTGATCTGCTTGCTTAATGAAAACCCCTTGCATGCTCTAATTGATTGTTAAAAATGTTGAAACTAATCTGAACTTGCTGTAGCCCTTCATTTGAAATGTAGTTTATAGCTTAAATAAATGCAGATTGAAGTTGAACTGCAGATGACTCCCCTTTTTGAAATGCAGGTTTCATTTGAATTGCAGGATTTAAAATTTGCAGTTGAACATTAGATTTGCTTTTAGTTAAATTCAGATTTGAGAAATATTTCAGATTGCCATTAATTTGCTTTTTAATTCATGAAGGAAGAAAATAATTTAAGAAGAAGAAAGAAGTTTGGAAATTAAAAAAGGAAACAAGTTTTCTTTATGTTAAAATTTTCAAAAAAAAGAAAAAAAAGAAAGGCCACTTATTTTCAAAATCATAGATTTGTCATTCAATTGGTTTGATTGTTTTACAAGTGTTATTAAGATATGTTTATATGGTTACACATGTTTTTAAGTCTTTTTTTAATAAATTTTACTTAGTTTAAATGTAAATATAAACTCACATGTTAAATTTACTTTATAAATAAATACTTGTATATGTAAGTATAAATTTATCTTTAAAAGAAAATGTTCTAAAACTAATTAAAATATAAATAATTTTCTTTATACTTATATTTTAAAAATCTAAAACATTTATAGATACATTTATAACTATTTTAAATTTGAACATTTTTAAAGAAAACAAAACAAAATGTTTAAATCTTTTTAAACTATCATATTTAAAATAAATAACAATCTCATATTTTAAAAACAAATAATTATCTTATAATTGAAAACAATTGAATAAATCTTAAATTTACTTTTGAAAAATATTAATTAAAATAAAGCTTTAAATTACAATATCAAACATATATAAATTATCAAAAGATTAAATTAAATTTCAAAACAACTCAAATTATAACATATACATACACACATACACACACACACATATATATATATATATTACAATTTGAAAATTCAACCTTTATTTAAAACAAAAGATATTTCCATTCGTAGTATATATCAAATATATATATATATATATATATGTGTGTGTGTGTGTGTGTGTGTGTGTGTGTGTATTATAAATAGAAATAAAATTTATTAGCTTTGAAAATAAATTTTATCAATAAATGCCAGATTAAAAATTTATTAACCTTTTAAAAAAAAGAATAAATTTACCAATTTAAATTAAAATTACAAAGAAAAATTATCAAATCAATTTAATTATTTACACAGATTATTAAATTGATATTGCCCAAAATTCTGGGTCGTTACAATATCATCCGTTATTATGCGGCGCATAAGGTCTCATCCGCTATATAATGCGGGAAATAAATCACTCCAGTATATACTATATACTACTATACAATATATATCACATCCAATCAATTCAATCATTCAACCAATTATTTAAATTTAATTATTTAAATTTAAATCAAAACCCAGATGAGTGAGATTATCTCACCTTTGATATCATTTGCAATCCATTCCAAACTGGCTTGTTTGTCTCCCCATGATTTTTGGACCTTGTACAAAAATTATATGGTCTATTAACATTTTAACTAATCGAATAATCAATTACCATTTAGTACTTTTATTTAAACTAATCTGTTCGAATTTAAATCAACTTTAAAATTTTAAAGTGTTTTAATCCATTAGATTCCTCATTTGGAACCACCTACATTTTCAAGAATCATTTATATAAATTTCCAAAATCTCAATTTTAATCATTTTTCCCTAGTCAAGACATCTTCCAAAAACCCCAGCTTTAAAATCCTATCTTATTAACTAACTCTTCAAACTTCAGAAATTATCAAATTTTATTGCGTTAATAAAATTCCCAGATTTACTTTACTGTCCTATATATATATATATATATATATATATATATGATTCCATTTTTAAAACAAAACTCTTTAAACCTTGCTTTTAATTCTGATAATCAAAAATTCATTTAGGAGTTTAAACTTAAGAAACATTTTAAATTTACTGTTTTGAATTCAACAGTTTAAAACTTACTGTAGTTATATATTTTTTATCTAATATATATATATATATATATATATATATATATATATATATATATATATATACATACATACATATTTTAAAAGAAAAAGAAAATAAAAATGTCGATACCTCACTACCTTCGACCATCCAATGCGACCTCAACTACCGTGACTTCACTTGCGAACGTCACCCTCACTGCCGCTCGACTCTCATCCACGCCGCACTACCCAGACTCGCGAGCATGCACACTGACAGACGATATTCCTAAAGATACTTCAAACCAACCCACCACCACTCTGTACATCGCCAGCGCTTTGCATCCATCACCAAGGTTCACCACTCGAGCCTCCAATCTAATCGTGACCTAAGTGAACCGCATGCAACCTCCTGAATTTGCGCTACCCAATACTCTCCGCGAGCTACAAGGACTAGCGTAGGGTTCAATTTGATGCCCAAAGTCTCACGAAACCACGCCATACCATCTCGTCGCTTGAATCGCCAAAGGAACTCAAACCTAGGTAACTGTCGTACGTTTCGATCATCTCAGATCGAAGCAGCTGCCCAACTAGTAGTCGTTTCGACTCAATTTCAAGAACAATTGAATTCGGAGAGAAGAGAAAGCAAGCTCGGCCTTTTAGACGAAAGGATGGTTTAGATTAGAAGACTGGAGATGAAGAAAAAGGAACGCAGGGTTAAATGTTGAAGATTGAATTGCGGCTTCAAAATAGAAAGGGGAGGGCTCGAGCACTTCGACCGGTAAAAAGAAGGAAGCATATAAGTTTAGTTCGGCCATCATATTTTTATTTTTGTATCGACTGAACTGATTTGAAGGAGGAGAGAACGTGATATCTGAAAGGAAGGCTTATGTGAAAAAAAAACGAAGGGAACAAGATGTGATGTTTACGTGCCACCATCAGTTTGCTACAGTGACAGCAAAAACTCTAATGTGAAGTTTATTTGACCAGTCAAATAAAGTATATTAAATTTAAATTTAAATTTAAATCGCCTTGAATTCATCTTAAAATCTTGTCATCCTATTGAGGCGTGCCGCTAGACATTTATAATGTTATACCCCTATTTCGAATGCAATGGAAAAAGTTTCGAATCCTAATTTGATCGTATGGAGATGGTAGCTTTTGTAGACTCAGTTATTATATTAAATTTCTATATAAATTTCAGCGCGTTTATCTCTCGTACGATCACTTGACAACTCCAAACACTACGAAATTTGAAATCCGATAATAATACAATATTACAGATCCAATGGAACTGGTTTCGTCAAAATCTGAGACTGTCCTCAGAAGGCTATTCTTAAACATCGATTTAAACGATATAATTTCAAAACTTAACAAAATACTTCCAAATTCAATTTTAACACTTTTAATATTTTCAATACTACCAATATAAATTTTACAAGCCTTTGAATTATTTTTAACAGGCTGAAAACTCCAGATTCAACATTTTATCCAACTTTAAATTATTTAATTTAATAATTAAATTACCCAATAAATAGTGATATTTGAATTCAAGTTAAAAATCACCCAAATATTTAAAATCAATAAAATATTACGATTTCAAACATCCAAAAATTCTTGGTCGTCACAGAAATCAACATAAGACTCTCACATCAACATTGACCCATGACGAAGTCACATGTTCCCAAATCCAGCTGTCCCTTTAACACACTAAACTCCTTATCATCAAATTTCCAAGACTGGAACACTCTACTCTCTCGACGTAATCTCCTCTGTCATTATCTTCAACATTGCACAAAATATCTTTTTCCGTCTAAATATGTAATAGCATAATTACCACCAAATCTATCACTCTTTCTTGAAGCCATTGATGCACAAATTTAAACAAATCGCCTTGCTTTGATACTAATCTGTTGTGCAAATATTGCACAAATGCAGAAAAACAGTAAATAGGATCTAGATTTGCTAATTTAAACATAACTTAATCTAGCAGCAATTATTCTGTTTCTCCAAATAAATAGTAAATAACTATAAAGAAAGAAAAGAGACGCATAATATTTGTACAGGTTACACTATCATCAAGATAGTGTACGTTCAGTCCAATGGAGAGAGATTTTATTACACATGAGAGAGTTATAAGAGATTACAAGATAAGAGTTTATATACCAAAGCCCTAAATTAGGGTTAACAAGAAGAGACACTCTATTTGGAGATCGTTGAATGCCAAGATGTGTTTACAATGAAGTCTACCCTCAATATATAGCCAGTGTAAATTCATGCGAGTCATCAATCAAATTACAAAGATATGGAAAGAAGATAATGGAGGCAAATTACAATGGTAATAAATGATGCAGACATAGCAAGTAATTCACTCATTCCTTTAATTAGCAAAGATGGAAGAAATCTCAAAGCAATGCGACTACTGAAAAACAAATAATGTGTATATCCTTTTGCATATATTTTATTCCATAACTTGTGCATGCATTTATTTTCTTTCCATCTCATGCAAATGTGATCCAATAATTTATTCATTTCCATGATGAACAAACGTGATTACTTTTCTTCTTGCATATTTGTTTTCTTCCATTTGTGATTTTATGTCACCAAAATTTAACACTCCACCTTAATGCAAAATCACATATCTCCAACACCCCACCTCGACTCAAGTTCTCTTCTCAATATAAAACTCTTAAAAATGAACTCCACCTTTAACCAAAATCTCTTAACGAGATAGATACCAAAAATAAGTACTTACTCAATGTGTTCCGGTAAGGCCACCCCCCATCACACCTTGCTAACGAGCTCAGACTATGTCCCCGTTCGCTAACAAAATATTGCAAATATCCAAAATCAAAGAAGGTAGATACCAAAGTAATCTCAAAGCCACCAAAGCCAAAAAATTCTCTCAATCACCAATCCAAATACAAAGCCGAAAAACAAAAGCCAATGGACATAACAAGGCTAATCCAAATCTCTATATGCAAGACAAATCTCTCTCCTCTCACATACCTTATCTACCAAACAACAAATTTTCCATGAAAATCAACATAAGGCTCTCACATCAACATTGAGCCATGAAGCAGATATAGGTTTCCAAATCCAGTTGTCCCTTCAACACCCTAAACTCCTTATCACCAAATTTCCATGATTGGAACACTCTACTATCTCAACATAATCTCTCCCATCTTTATCTTAAATATTGCGTAAAATCTCTTTTTCCGTCTACATGAGTAATAGCATAATTACCATCAGATCTACCGCTCTTTCCTGAAAAAATTGATGCACAATTTAAAAAAATCGCCTTACTTTGATACCAATCTGTTGTGCAAAAATTGCACAAATGCGGAAAAAAAAATCAGGATCTAGATTTACCAATTTGAACATCACTTAATCTAAAAGCAATTATTCTGTCACTCCAAATAAATAGTAATAACTATAAAAAAAGAAAAGAGACATAATATTTGTACTGGTTCCACTATCATCAAGATAGTGTACGTCCGGTCCAATGGAGGGATATTTTATTACACATGAGAGAGTTACAAGAGATTACAAGATAAGAGTTTACATACTAAAGGCCTAAATTAGGGTTGACAAGAAGACAGACTCTATTTGGAGATCACTGACTGAATGCCAGAATGGTTTTACAATGAAGTCTACCCTTAATATATAACCAATGTAAATTTATGCGAGCTATCAATCAAATTAACAAGATGTGGTAAGAAGTTAATGGAGGCAAATTACAACGGTAACAAATGATGCAAACATAACAATTAATTCACTCATTCCTTTAATTAGCAAAGGTGGAAGAAAATAGTCTCAATGCATTGCGATTACTGAGAAATAAATAATATGCATATCCTTTTGCATATATTTTATTCCACAACTTGCGCATGCATTTATTTTCTTGCCATCTCATGCAAATGCGATACAATAATTTATTCATTTCCATAATGAAAAAATGCGATCACTTACCTTCTTGCATGTTTGTTTCCTTCCATTTGTGATTTTGTATCACCAAAAGTTAACACCCTCTGTGTCGTAGTGAGCCAAGTCAGTCATAACACAATAATTTTTATACCTTATGTCATAAAATGTTATATTGTGCATGCTTCAACGATTCAATGTTATGATTCATGGTCCAGGAACTATTTGATGATGCAAAGGTATGTACTAAAAGAGGAAAATCATGTGCAATTGGAGCAACACAGGCTAGCTGCACTCAATGTAAAGTATTTTTAGTCATGTCTTCAATTATAACACAGATTCATAATAATGGACTGTGTTCAGTTGATGGACTAAATTATTTTATTGAAAATATGTTGTAAAACAAACCGATGTCTCAACTTCGCAGATAGTCGGGCAAGAATAAAAAGATTACGCAGGGAATAAAATAACTATTACGCATATTTCGCTATACAGAATATATACCATGTTTGAAAAAGCGACCAAATATTTGTGTGCGTTGTTTACATGGTGTAAAGGGAGAAGTTGATGGCAACAATAGGCGGACATGATGTAAAAAAATTGCTGAAATTAATTGGCAAACTGATGCACATTTAAATAATTTGTTGAATTGAAGGACAATATCAGTTTTAAATAGTAAGAAGCAAGAAACGATTTTGAGATGACAAATTTAATGAATTCAATAACACATTACGGCTTTATCTGACGTTGGATCAGTTGATGAATAGGAAAGCATTAAATACCTTGATTGTACATTTTTATGTCGAACTGAAACGCGAACAAAAAGTGCTTGACCAAAGACAGGTTAAATGAATATAACAATTACATACTTTGTTATCTAGCAGCTGCATATTGAATCCAAAAACATCGTCGCTTTTTAGGTTAATGGAGTCCTATAGTCTTGCAATGCGTACTCAGATTGTTGCTCCAACACTGTCAACAGTAAGTGATTTAAGTGGTAAATGTAAATTATCCTTGATTGGAAATTGGTGAAGAGAAGAGAGAAGTTAGCAAATGAATTGGATTACTAATTATTGGCTTGATGGTTATATAATAATGCAGCAGTAATAACTGGTGACTGCTGGTAATCCTCTGAAATAATTGAAATGCAGTCTACATTAAATGTAAACTGATCAGTTCATTTCCTACTGTTGTATGTATGTTGGTTGTCTTATATACAGTCGAAGAATATGAACATGCAACAATATGTAGTTTATTTGCACTAACCGTATTTGTTACAGAGAAGAAGTTAAAATGTCCTTACCTTTTATGAGAATTATTATCCCTTATGAATCATAGCAGCCGCTTTTGTGATAAAGCTGTAGAAATTCATATAAAAACGAACAAATAAATGTAATCACATCTTTAAGGTAATGAAAACTATATCTTGAGCAAGTAAGAATGAATTACAGTAAGTGATGGTGTGAATGATGAACGCGTTGGGCAAGCAAGATCAAGACAGGATAAAAATTTAGCAAATGTTCTTACAAATGTGGTTCACAAAGTCAAAAATAAGCAAGGCCACAAATTCATAAAGTAAGATTTGGTCTGTATATGTCATGGACGTAAATGTTACATTTCAGCGTTTTACAATATTATGACATGTATTTATGCTACTATATACTTAAATATGTTGAGCCTTTGTTCATGGAAATACATTTCATAAATGATCCAACAATGAAAAACTGTTATACCAATAAAATGTTTAGCCATAAGTTCTCCCTTTCATTAGATGAACTATCAAAAATAAAAAGCCTTATCATAAATTTTGAACAGAAAAACGATAGTCTCACACCAAATGCTCCGTAATTTAGATACATGTAAAAAATCTGAAATATTTTGCAAATTTGATAAGAAATATAGTATAATTAGTAATCATTATTCAAGGATCAAATAGTTAACGACAGTTGGTTATGAAGCAAACACGACAAATTAGTTTTGAAAAATGGGTTATGATTATGGATTCCAGATCATGTGATGAATGAAATAGTAATGACCGATGAAGCCATAATTAGGAAGCTAGATCGTGTGGCAAATGTTGTTGATATGGGTTATGAACTGTAGCAGATCGTGTGGTGGTGATTGTTATTTAGGAGTTTGGTTCATGGAAAATGAGAAATGATTTGTGAATTCCACGGTGAGTAATAATATACTAATGATTGTAGCTGTTTCCAACTATAAATTATCTAAACTTAAACTCATAAATTATAAACAATGGGTTTATCAAACTATCAATTAGGAATCAACCGTGAAACTGTAATCTAGTGAAATTCCAATTTTGGGGGTAAATTCAAGTTATATAAACTCTTTTTATTATTTAAAGTTTAAGGGAAAATGAACTCTTATATTGGGTGATATTAAAAATATAGATAAACATTCGGATATCATAGGAATGAATACCTTTATGCAAAGACAATTCCACAGGCATTTTTGCTTTCGATATTTGCACCGTGAGTAACATGATCTGCTCCACGTGATTACCACACCAACTACCTTCATTGTACTTCTTTTGATGATTCATCATGTTGTTTATAACTACATTTACTTCAACCAAGACCTCATGAACCTAATAGGTAGTATAATCTCTAAATGTGCTGTAGATAACTATTCGGTGAATTCACTACAAAATATATTTGAATGTAAGATCACTCTAATATCCAACTTGTCTTATCTAATGAATCCATTAAACATATCAGAGTATTCATAATAAACTTGACATGTAGCAATTAGTCAATTATTATTGTATGTTGTGAGACTGAATTTTAGTTGGCTTTAAAGAGAACTTCATTGTACTTAATTAAAAGGAATATATATATATATATATATATATATATATATATATATATATATCTTTCTTTACAAAAAAGAATCAATCCACGCCGATGACTTTAGTAGATTTTCAGTTGTAATTATTACATTCCACCACATATGACCATGGACAACATGTCTCACATCTCAATGAGTAATTTTTTTTACAATAGTTCATTCTTACCAAGCAAGTTACACTAATTGTCAGTAACCCCCTTTTATTGAATTTCTCCGTTCGTTGGACAAATTTTAATTAATGCCAGAAAATTATTGGCAGCGAAACCTCTAAGATGTTTCCCATTATAAAATTAAGCGTACACCTGTTTAAATTTGTTAAAAAGGGTTGGAATTTGCTAATACGCATGCTAATGATCAGCTAAAATAAAGGTGTAAATTGGAAACAAAATATTTGACACCAAAGGCTCAACAATTAATACAAAAAATCACGTTAATTCTAAAACACATATCAGGCAAAGATAAGGATCTTGCAAGTCACTATTAAAATTAAACAGAAAATCCAATTTGAATAAAAATAAATAACAAAATGATGGTCTTCTTATTAGAATATATCACATCGAAATCTACCATTGTTATTGCTTTTGAGGCCCCTCTGCTTACATTTGATATTGAATACATGATCTTTCGGTATAAGATCAATGAAACTGGATTTAAATGATGAATGGTCACATAACTTGACTATATCTATAGAGACGATCTGTTGAATATGGTTTTCTACCTATATTATACTAAAGTGCTGATTTTCACATCTATAAGATTTGCGTGTATGTGGACAATACATGCTTATGTGATTTCCTCTTCTTATAAGATATAGCCAAAAAAAATTCAATTACAAAAATCCATCAAATTAGTAGTAATATGTACACTTCTTGATTCTTCATTAAAATTTATTAGTTTACTTCTAATGTAGAATTCATTGTTTCCGATTAATAAATCTAATGGAAAATATTTTTATATGGAATTGCTATGATCAACTTGAAAACAAATTAATTTTACTTATCAGTTCAAAATCCTTTTCTATGCATGTACAACTAAAACCTAAGTGACGCTTATTTTTTAGCTTGTAGTTGTTTAGTTCAATAATCTTATTATTTTTCAGTTTTAAAGGTTCAGTTTTCCATGTTTAATCATTTGGTTTGGATTTATTCGTCAATGAGTATAATATAAGTCAATATTTTTGACGGCATGTGTATTGGAAATGTTCCAAAAAGCATGGTTAAACATAGACCGTTAACAAATTAAAATAAACAACTAATTTTCCCAATCATAATGAATGCTTATAATCAAAAGCTCATATATGTACATGTATTTTGGTCTTTGCTATCGTTTATTACATGTTATTTTCTAGCCGGTTAATTTAATGAAAACGTTAATTGGCAATAACTTTTACCAACTTCCAAAAAAAGAGAAGAAAAGAAAAGAATTGAATGCTTACATAAAGTGGAAAGCATTATATTACATCGTCCTATCAGTAGAGGCATCTTCGGACCGTTTGATGCACATTCTAAAGATATAATGTTCCTGATTAATAATGCATATAAGCTAATTTATTTTTGTAGGTTTTTTCTTCATCAATTTTGAACTATTTACATGGCTAGCTCCACTTAAATGTTGCAGGATCTAATTCAAACGGCGAAAAGATGTGGACCTTAATGCTAAACCGAATATTGTTATAATAAGCTTTTAATTGGGTAACTAAGAATTCATGTTATTGTTATTACTTTTCGAAATTATAGCTAATATTTCATTTACGATTTTATATTTTCCTTTAATATATAGCTCTCATGTTGTAACATTCCAAAAATTTAGCAACTAAAATTGATAATATATTTAAAACCCTTGGAATTTAATTTGAAAATAAATTGAGAAAAATCTTAAACAAATAAAATAAGTGAAAATTAGATATGAATAAAATTCCAATTTTATTTTGAGTTTAAAATATTGTAATAATGAATGTTTAAAAAGTCATTTGAATTTAAAATTTTATACATATATGTATGTTACATATATGAGTAGGATTAAATACATATTGGAAATTTATTTAAAATTTTCAAGGTATGTGGAATATATAAATGGACACAAATGTTTATATTTCAAGTTTGAAATTGAAATTTGAATTCAAATTTAAAATAAACGTTTTTAGAAATAAGTGGCATTTAAAAATAATTAAGATGAAATGTATATAATATAAATACTGGTTAAAAACAATTTCTTTAACAAATTGTATACATATATACACAAATGAATAGGCTATAAAAAATTTATAAAAATTTATTTTGTCTTGTAAAAATCACAAATGCAAACATACATTCACATGGGAGATGGAGTAAGGTGATTAACAAAATCTCGATCTCATGATTATCCTTTTACAAATGGCATGAAAACATTATTGCTTAAATAAAATAATCAAATTAAAAAATTTAGGAAACCTTTCGGCTTCCAAATTCGAATTTATTTAGCTCCAAATCTCTGAAAAGTTTAGTAATCAAAAGATTTAGTAATCTCCAACTCCAACACTCAAGAAAAAGTAAAAATCAGAAAAAAGAAAAGAAAACTGCCTACTTTCTTCAATTCAAAAGTTAAATATGAAGTTCTTTCTTAAGCATCAAACTGTAGTGTATGATTCCATCTCTCTGGTAAGTTTTAAAACTTTATAGTTAATGAAATTATGATTTTAAAACTAAGTTTTTAACACAAACAAAGTTTGAAACTGCAGACTAGCTTTAAACAAGTGCTTTAGGTTTTTGGCAGTGCAAGGGTTTCTAAAATAATTTAAGGCAAGTAACTCTCTTTTGAAGATTTAAAAGTTGAGTTTGCTAAACAATATTGAAGTAGTAAAGTAAGAATCTGAGAAACTGAATCAATTATTTGCAGGAAAATCAAGTTCAAGGCTAAATTAGGTTTCTGGTTCAACTGCAGATCTGTCTTTCTTAGTATAAAAGGAAATTCAAACTGTAAGTCAATCTAAGATTTGTTGTTATTAATGATTAAGCAAATAAATACAACAAGTAATAATCAAAGATCTGTAATTCTAACTTGTAGATCTAAAATTCCAAATTTTAAAGTAAGGAAAGAAGAAAAGGTTACAGGCTTCATCTTATCTTTTGAAACTGTCAGGAAACATTTCTGTCTACTGGAAAAAAGGTGAGTAAACCTTTGATCTCTTCAACCATTTGTTGATTTTGTGAATGCCTGAATGATGCTAAAAGCCTTGCTTATGAATGGATTGCTACGCTTGTGTTTTTCTTTGCCTGGAAATGTTGCTTGTTTTTTTCCTGTTCTTCTGTTCCCTTTAACCCTATGGTTTACAGTGTAAACCATGCCAAAACCAGAAACTCTTCCCCTTATTCCTTCTGAAAGACGGATTGTAAAACAAGTTGAAGTATGTTGTGACACTGCATTGTGTTCCAGTAACAAATTGAAGCAAGATCATATAGTTTTTCTTTTACTGGAAACTGAGTTATATTTAAGTATCAGGATTACATAGTAAACCATATCAAAATCCAAATCATTCTCTCCTTCATTTCTTCTGAAAATAAATTTAAAACAAGTTGAAGTTTTGTTTTTAAACCTGTACTATGTTCCAGTAACAACTCAAAGTAAAGTTATACATAGTTTTTTTTTCTTCTGGAAATTATGAAACACAGTTACCATTCAAACTTTTCAAATATTCGAACTTCACAGATTTTAATTTCAGTAATGTGATTTGAATCCCCATTAAAAATAATGATTTTAGAAAGCAAAATGCAAATTTTTCATTAAGTTTTGATCGAGATATTGGAGTTGATCAGAAAGTTGAATTTTTGCCAAATTCCAGTGATCAAAGTGATTGTGGCCCTCGAATTCGTCATCACAGATTGTTTGAACGTTCGACATCACTGGAAAAATACCAGTGAGATTTATAAATCATTGAATCTTTGATTCGAGATCAAACTAGGGTTTAAGAACCCTTTTCTGTTCACAATCGAAATGATGGTGCTGCGCCATCAAGGGGTGATCGGACTACGTGGCAATGCTGCCAATCGAGGTGTCGCGCGTTGATGTTGCTTCGGTTCAAATTTGGTGACCGCTGACGGTCAGAGGAGGTGGCGCAAGGCGCTTTTCTGATGATGGTTCTTATGGGTTGTTTGGGTCAAAATGTCTCGATTCTCGTTTTCAATTTTTTTCAAATTCTGGGTATTTGTGGGGTTTTGGGGAATAGTCGCCGACCGTGGATGGCTGCAGCTCCGACCAACGGTGGCGAATTTGGCCGTACACGTGCACATGGTGGTCGTGGTGTCAATTGCGATGGATTTGGGGAAGAAGGGAGGCAACTCGAAGCATTACTCGGGGAATTGGGGCGAAAACTCGAAGACGAGCTCGTGTCGTTTTAACGTTGGACCGGGTTGTTCTAAAAACTTAAACAAACTTTTGGAAAAATAGGTCACTCGGGTAGATTTTGGTTAAAACTCGAAGCAAGGGGATGTTTTCCTCGGGGACAACTCGAAGCAGCCTCAGGTTGGTCATGAAAACAGCAAGAAATCCATTTTTTTAACTAAATTTTTGAAACACAAGTTAAATAATTTCCTGAATGCACTCTTTAGAAATTAATGATAATTTTTTGGTGGAATGTGAAGTAAATGATATTGAATCAATTATTTAAAATTTATGAAGTTCAAAGATATTTCAAATTGTATATTTTCCTTTAAATAAAAAGTTGTTTTAAAATCTAACTTAATAAAAAGTTTAGAAGTAAACCAAATATTCAAGTGTTAATTTTAAACCAAATTTATTATAATGATGAAATAGTAATTAACAATTAATGTTTTGTAATGATTTTATAATTAATAATTAATTAGTTAAAGAATAGTCAATTGATAAAAGTAATTAAACTTAATTAGTTAATAATTAAGAATTAATAAATTAAAATAATCAATTAAAGGATAATTAGTTAATAAAGCCAATTAAGATTGAATTAATTCATAGTTAAGTAAAATTAAACCTTGATTTAAATAATTAATAAAGACAATTATATGGTGAATTCACTTTAATCACGATCACCTTGATGAATGACTATCATCAAATATTCTGTACTGGATTGATATTTCTGTTGTGATACTGTGATTGCTTTGTGATGAACTGTGATTTGTCTCCATATGTATGTGAAAACCCTTTTCCCCATTTTGCCCATTAAACGGCATTTAAACTTCGATGCGATAGGGAATCGGATTTCAGTTAGTTATCCGAAACCCACATCGAACCCTGAATGTGAATCCTTATAATTGATACACCCACATGTTTTTTTTAAAATTAAGCGTTCACTATTCGGATTAGCCGGGAGAGGACCTTTATATCATATAACCCATTCCGAATAGTGATTCAACGAAATGGATAGCATTTGAAGACGTTGGTGAAGACCGGGTGTCTTCGAAAACGATAGGATAACATATCGATTGTCTCTGCACTGAGTTTCTCTGGTATAGAGATTCCCTAAGTGATGGGAAGTCCGATCGGGATTGTGGATGCCCGGATTTGCAAGGGCTTCTTCCTTTATTGGACGAAGTGCCTCCAGTTCTGTTCTAACCCGAAATAGACTTGTATGGTCGTGTGTCTGACACTACACTTTGAGATATAAAGCCGATTTCTTTCAAAAAAATATATCTGTTGGTGGTGGAGAATTTATTCTCTTAGCTTAACACCCTTCTCTGAGACGTACGAGCTCAGAGGTTATTTAGTTGAAGGTTATCAACGATATACTCACAATTTGGTAGTGTGGCATGCTAAGTGCTGCTGTATATTGATGATCATTTGTTGATCATTTATGATCAAAGCATGGTTTTCGTGTAAGCCGTAGCTTTGTGGACGAGCATCGGACCTCATACCCCGGAAATGGTCGAAACAGGAAAGATGCGGCATGGTTATGAGGGTCGCGCCCTTTAGGGTATGTCATTTCCTTTTGGAAAAAGGTAGTATCATGGTATGAAGCCCAGATATTTACATATGTGGTTGCTTCAATCTCATTTATTGTGTGGTTTTTGCTTTGTGATGGAGGGCCCTCGGATAAAGGTTCCAAAGGACCGAAAAATGGCATAGTTGTGTAGTAGTTACCTAGTTACAGAGGTAACCCGACCTTGTATTGGCAGAGAGCTGGTTAAGTTCTCGGGACGTCCCGCCAGAGGTGTACCATGTGGCATAGGAAGTTCCTTATCCTGGCCTTTTATTGGAAATCCAATTCCCAATATAAACCCAGTACGGTTTTAGTTGTATAACCTGCCATTTACTTATGGTGATCACCACTGTTTAGATGGTAGCTATAGTAGGCATAGTTCGGAATGTGTATGCTGGCTAGGATTTATATTATACTTTCGAAATGTTTTCACGCTATGCATTAGTAATAATATCAAGGAAATTTTCTCGTATCAAGCATATTTGACTATCATAAGAAGAAATCTCCTCCAATTCTACGATTGCATTGTGTGTGGCGGGAGGTCTTATGGTAGTTTCATTTTCCAAAAGCATAAACGATTTTCTTGTGTAAATCCGTTTTATTTGAAGGCAACTGTTTTTGTTTACTCATACCAGTTTCATGACTGACCCGGAGTTTATTGTTTCCTTTCTAAACTCTGGGTGCCCATCATTTCCACACGGGCAGCCTAGTAGCAGATTTTTCGTATTTTGGCATTAGCTGTATTTTGGAGAATTTTGGTTTAGAGACTATTGGTTTTTGGAGGCTTTTACCTTAGAGATATTTTGAAAGCTTTTGGATCTCAAGGTGTTTAGTTCTTGGAAGTTCACTATCACTCTACTTCCTTTTGAAGACTTTTGGCATATGATCACTTATTGCTTTATTATGATGTTCTATTTGGAGTTGTGATTCATGTATTATGATACTCTGATGTTGTAACATATATTATTATGATGTTGTACCTGTGATGTAATGCATGATATTCATTTTGTTCCGCTGTTTTATATTCATCTAATGTTGTTTTAAGCTCCATTCGACTGGAGTTCGATGTTTGAATCATTGGCAGTCGAATACAAGTGAGGTATTTAATGTCAATTTTCGAACATTGGATTTCGGGTCGTGACACATGTTAAGAAATTAGATAGAATCATTGCCTTAATCATACACACACACAGAAAGATCTACATTCATCCACACTATCATCACAGGCATAGGATTCAAAAGAAATTGGTTTAAAAATTAAAGTTTGCTCACCTGTCTTCCAAAAGAAACAAAGAGGAGCAGAGAACAGAAAGCTTGAATACTGGAAATGATGATTTGGCTTAAGCTTTGAATTTGTACTTGATATTTGATTCTTGTTCCTAGGCTTACTGTTAAATTAAATTGACTTGCATGCTTGATCTTTGCTTTGCTTGATCATGGCTTAGTTGCTGTCTAGGTTTTGGTTTTTTTTCCTTTTTTCTGGTGATCTTCAGGCGTGGAGATGTGAACTCTGATGATCAGGATCGTGGGCACGAAGTGGTTGTTGTTGATTGAGTTGTTCCATGTGGGGTGTTCATGTGCTTGAATTTGATTTCGAGATCATACTTAAACTCTGGATGAACGGAAGTTTAGGGGAGGTCACCAGTGACTTACGGGTGATCTTGATGAAAGTCAGAGGCGATCGGGTCGATTGTGCATATGCACAAGTTTGCATGTGTGCCTGATGGTGTTTGGGAAATTGGGGAGGAAAGGTGTGGCTCGGGTAGAACGCGAGAAGAAGAAGATTTGGCTCGAAATCGAGTGAAATCGTGAGTAACCCGAAGTTTTGCTCGAGAAAATGTCATTTTGGCTCAGGAATTTAATAGCATGGCTCAGGTCTTATTTAAACTTGAAGATTTAATAAGTTACATTCATCACAGTTTGAATTAAAACAATTCATATCACAAAGCATCACACCGCAGAGATATCCAAACAATTCAAAGCATTCAACAAAATCCAAACATCCATAATTAAGTTCAATTAGTCACCTGATTAATTTAAACCATATTAATCACTAACCCTGGTTGATTAACATTAATTAATTACAGTTTATGTAAATTAATTATCCCTTAATTATTTATTAATTAACCTTAATTAATAAATTAATCGACCTTTAATTATTAATTAACCAATCTTAATTAATAAATTAATCAACCTTTATTCATTAAAGAATTAATCTTAATTATTTAATTACCCTTAATTAATTATCCTTAATTAATTAATCAATAAATTAATTAACCCTTAATTAATTAATAATTATTTATCCTTAATTAATAAGTGATTACCCTTAATCACTTGATTTATCAATCATAAATCATCAATTTATTACCCTCAATTACTTTTATTAAGTAATTAATTTTAAGTAATTAATTACCCTTAATTACTTTCCATTTATAAATTACTTTAATTAATTAACCTTTAATTATTACGTAATTAACCTTTAATTACTTAATTTATCTTTAATTAATAAATTATTTATTAAGCAATTAAAATTTAACCATTTAAATTTATAATTAATTATCTTTTAACTAGCAATTAATTAACCTTAATTACTTATATCATAAATAACTTAATTAATTAAAAAATAAACCATTTTATCTTTACTTTAATTACATCACTTAATTTAATTAAATTTAATGCTTAGCATTTATTTGAGAAATCCTAGGAAAATCATTTCTTGACTTCACCAATAAATTACACTTTGGAAACACTTGGAATTTATCTAATCATCTTGATAAAAGTATTACAAAAACATATTAATAAGTTTTAAAAACACTTAATCATATGGAAATAAATCTTGGAAATTTATTTAAAAAATCTTTGTAAATAAATTTACTTCGAAAAGTTGATCTATATTCTTTTAAAAACATATTTACTTAATAAACTTTCAATTTTAACTAACATTCATTTCAAAACTTACTAAATCTTCAAGTTTAAATAAGATCCGAGCCATGCTATTAAATTCCTGAGCCAAAACAACATTTTCTCGAGCAAAACTTCGGGTTACTCGCGACTTCACACGACTTCGAGCCAAATCTTCTTCTTCTCGCGTTCTACCCGAGCCACACCTTTCCTCCTCAATTTCCCAAACACCATTAGGCATACATGCAAACTTGTGCACATGTACAATCTACCCGATCGCTTTTGACCATCGTCAAGATCACCCGCATGTCACTGGTGACCTTCCCTAAACTTCCGATCATCTAGAGTTAAGGTATGATCTCGAAATCGAATTCGAGCACATGAACACTCCACCTGGAACACCTCAATCAACAACAACCACTTCGTGCTCATAATCATGATCATCAGAGTTCACACCTCCATGCCTGAAGACTCGCCTATCCATCCCCTTCCTAACCACCTTGGTCCGGCTTCGACCGATCAACCCACAGCGTCGAATTTCTATCTCAAACTTCGACAAGCAAAATCAGTTTTAAACCCAAACTCCCTCGCGCCACCGCCGTGGTCATCAGAAAAATTATTGAACATTTTTCCCTGAATCCCTATCACCTAGGCTACCTTCAGCTCAAATTGCAACGTGCCTCCTTTCGCCGATCAACAAAAATAGATAAAAAGGCCAAAATCAATCAACTCGCAATTTCACGCTATTTTCAAACTTAATTTTTTTTATTCTATTGTTAACATTCATGATATTTGAAGTCGAACCAAATAATGTAATTGAATTGGGAAATTATAAAATTCAAATTCTACATATTTTTAAGTTTCACTGTAATAATTTATTTTAGAAATAAAATTCTTGACAAATATATTTGGACTTTTTTTTAAAAATTAGTATTACATTGCTATGATAAATTTTCATATGAGGATCATCACCTAAATATGCTTATAATTTGAGATACGAGTTTTTTCTTTGGCTGTTCTTATGTCTAGAAGTACAACAGAGTATATACATACAGGCATGCATAGTTCCATCCTCACACAAATATATATATATATATATATATATACATACAAAAAGATCTACATTCATCCACACTATCATCACAAGCATAGGATTCAAAAGAAATTGGTTTAAAAATTAAAGTTTGCTCACCTGTCTTCCAAAAGAAATAGAGAGGAACAGAGAACAGAAAGCTTGAATACTGAAAATGATGATTTGGCTTAAGCTTTGAATTTGTACTTGATGTTTGATTCTTGTTCCCAGGCTTGTTGTTTAAATTAAATTGAATTGCATGCTTGATCTTCGCTTTGCTTGATCCTGGCTTAGTTGTTGTCCAGGTTTTGATTTCTTTTTTTTTTGGTGATCTTCAGGCCTGAAAGCTTGATTCTTCCAGGCTTTTATTTGTTGTTTCAGATTTAAAATGCACAAGGTTGTTGCCTTGATACTTTCAGATTTTGCTTTGATCTCATTTTTTCCAGGTTTGAAGATTTTGAAGTTTTGATTTTTCTTTGATCTGTATATATTTTTTCTTTTGGTTTCATTTTTTCTCTTCAGATATATGGTTTTGAAAATAAGGAACAAAGAATGGGAGAAAGAGAGAATGAAATGTTTATATAATTTTATTTTCAAATCTTTTATTCGTTTTCCCTAAATTAAAAACTAGAATGACACTTATTATCACATGAAAACCTTTACTTAACACTTGTTAATTTCTTTATAAAAATACTTGCACTTATTTAAAAACAAATAAATTTATGTTTACCATTTTGTTTTAATTATTTTATAATTTATGTTTAAGTCCTTTATTTTAATTTAATTTAAAAATTGTGTTTTAACCCTTTATGCTATTATAACTTATGTAATATATTTTAAACACTACAAATAATATTTTTGATATAACTTTTATCATTCCTATTTAAATAAATAGTTTTCTTTATTAATCATTTATAAAAAAATTTAAAGAAAAATGATTTTAAAATTTAATTACACATGAATAAATATATTAAAATTTTATTCTTAATTAGCCTTTGAAAAATTTATTATATTAAATTCAAAATATCATTTTCAAATAAAAATGCATATTTAATATAATTAGAAACAAATTCTTATTAATTTAAAAATAAATTTTTTAACTCCAATTTATTTCCAATATATTTACTTTTGAGTTTTCAAATTCAAATTTCAATTAAAAATCAATGTATATATAAACAACTAATATTTTATTTTATTTTGGAAAAAATCAATTTAATTCACAATTTAATTTCAAAAATTAAATTAATTATCAAATTAAACTTGGCTACAATACAGGAATGTTACAGATTCCTCTCTTAAAAAAAAATTGTCCTCGAAATTTGCCATGGAGACAACCATGAACAGATGAAAGTTAGAGAAATATCTTTTCAGATCAAACTGAATATTTATTTTGCAATTGTCTTACCAAATCAGAATATCAACAATAGATATGAGAATGAACTCATTCCATATCTCACAACATACTTGGGTTTTCCGGATCTACGAAATATGCAGGGCATTGATTAGTTCAAAGGGATAACTAATCATTCGTAAAATGTATCGAAACCTAATGAAATAGACAAAAATAGGTTCATTTACGATCTCAGATTCAAGATTTAACTCATTTATGATTTGTTGAGAAATAAAACTATGTGTAGCTCCCGTGTCGAACAAAATTCAAATTTTTTTATCGTAAACGAGAAGATTACCTTCTAAAATTCCTTTTCCTTTTTTAGCCTTTGAGGTTGAAGGATCATCTTTGATTACATACATCTTTGCTACTTGTGCTTGCTTCAGGGCAATCCTTGATCCTATGTCCCGGCTTGTAGCAGTAATAGCATTCTCTAGATTCATGTTCTGGCTTCATAAATTGCTCCCTCTTTCCTTGCTTCCTGGGATTCTTACAACTGTTCGAGTAATGGCCTTTCTCCAAGCGATTGAAACAAGTAACATCTTTTCTCTTGTTATCCTGTGTATTCTTCTTTCCTTTGCCTTGCCATGCTTTCTTTCCGCCGAATTTCCTTTTCCTCTAATTCGGATTTCTTGCATTTCCCTTTTCCTCTAAAACTTCTTGTTTATCTAGAGTGGCATATCGATAGCCCATATCTATCAGGTCAGAAAAAGATTCTTTTATGTGAGTAGTCATTCTTTCGTGGAATTTCTTATTCATTCCCCGAATAAACCTTTTATTCTTTTTCAAAGGTGTATTCACTAGCTCCGGACCAAACCGAGATAATTCGTTGAATTTGTTCAAGTATTCCTCAAACGATAAACTTCCCTGCTTCAAATCCATGAACTCCTGGTACATTCTAGAGATACCAACAGGCAGCATATATCGCTGCTCGAACACTTCCTTGAAACGACTCCAAGTAAACTCATCCGTCGGCTCATCCACGGTAACTATCTCCCACCAAATTAAAGCATCTTCCTGGAGTTGCCAGGAAGCTATCAATCGCATCTGATCATCTTCCAATTTTAGTCCTTTGAAAATCCTTTCGCACGATCGAATCCAGGCTTATGCTTCGATAATGGTTTCCTTGCCTATGGATGGCTTTCCACCAAGTCTAGAAAAACTTCGATATAAATCAGTCAGATTCGGCTGAGGTTGACTGGGAATAGCTATTGTTGCAGGGATTTGACCAGTTGAAATAGTACTTCCCCGTCCCCTACCTCGTCCTCCACTCATTCTTACTATTTGTAAATAGTAAGAAAACCGATTTAGGCATTCAGACGAGATATCTTAGGGAATAACAACAGTTAAAGAAAATAGACTGAGTAATTTGGGTTTCCAGTTTCACAGGTTGTACTCATTCTAGGGTATACTTCACCCTATCTCTAATGATCCATCTAATGTGTTATACCCCACAGCTAAAGTTCTTACTCAACCTTTAGCTATGATACCAAATGTGACGACCCGAACTTGATGCCCGACAATCGACATCGAAATCCGTATCGTCGGAGCTAATAATAACATTAGATGATAAATAACATAGCAGAAACAAAGGATGGTTACATTGATATACAATATAGATACAATGTCAGGTACATCATGATGCAACATATCCATAAATATCAGAGACCATAAACAACAGCGGAAAAGATAACAACTCCAATATGATCTTCGATAGAAAGTGAATCCATAATCTGCAACTCCAAACCAAAACTCCAAAGCCAAAGCTTTAAACTTCAAGCTCGACCACCATCAAGCTGAACTTGTAGCAAATGCGATCCCAAACGCGATTGCCAAACCAAAAACTTCAAAGACCAAAGACGGGAGAAGTTTTCCAAATGCTACCAAACCAAAGACTTCGAAGGCTATCGAATCTACACCTACTATTTGATTACCTGAAACCCAACTCTAGACTGCCCGTATGGAAAATTGTGAACATCCAGAGTTTAAAGGGAAAAATAAACTCCGGGTCAGTCATGGGACTGGTATGAGCAAAAAAAATATTTTTGAATAAAAACAAACAACAAAAGAATTTAAGATTGAAATCCGCAATGCTTTTTGAAAAATGAAACTACCATAAGGCCTTCCGGCACACACCATGCAATCGCACACTTGGGGAAATTTCTCCTTATGATAGTTAAACATGCTTACTACGCAAAAAATCCTTTTTGATATTATTATTATTATTAGTGCATAGTGGAAAATATTTCGAAAGTATAATACTAATCTTAGCCAGCATATGTACCATTATAGTATGCCTACTACAGCTACTATGTTAAATGGCAGGTTCTACAACTAAAACCATACAAGACGCGTATTGATGATTAGATTTCCAACAAATGGTCAGGCTGAGGAACTTCCTATTGCCACATGAGTACGCCTCTGGAGAGATGCATCTGAGAACTTACCTAGATCTCTCCCAACACAAGGCCAGTTTACCCCCGTCTGGGAGTAACACCTACAAGTATGACATCCCCAGTCGTTAGCAACTTTTATCCGAGGATCCTCAGCCACAAAGCAGCCACAAAGTAATAAATTTGCAGTGTCAACATGAGTTAAGTATCTGGGCTCCATGCTGTGATACCACCCTTTTCTAGAAGAAGTGGACATACTCTAGGGCGCGACCCTGATAACCTTGCCGCATCTTTCCTGTTTCGACCATTTCCGGGGTGTGAGGTCCTGATGCAGTTTCGTCCACAAAGCTACGTTTTACACAAAAACCATGCTTCGATCAACAAATGATCAGAAGCACTTCGTATGCCACATTACCAAATTGGGAATGTATCACTAGTAACCATCAAATACATAACCTCTGAGCTCGTACATTTCAGAGAAGGGTGTTAAGCTAAGAGAATAAATTCTCCGTCACCAAACATAAATGTATTTGATAGAAATCAACTTTACATCTCAAGGTGTAATGTCAGACACACATCCATACAAGTCTGTTTCAGGTCAAACAGAACCGAAGACACTTCACAAAGAAGCCCTTACAATCTGGGTATTCACAATCCTGATCGGACTCGCCATCACATATGGAGATCTTTATTCCATAGCTACTCAGTATGGAGTCATTCGACGGGTAATCCTTTTTGTTCTCGAAAATACCCGGTCTTCATCACCGGTCTTCAAATGCTCGTATCGTTATTCGAAATGGGATATATGACACGAGGTCCTCTCCCGGTTAAACCGAATAATGAGCGCAATATTTAAAAACATATGGATATATGGATCTTAGTTAAGTCACAACTTATTATCCAAACCCTTTCATTCAAATGGTTTAAACCAATTACCATTTTCAAATCTTTTAACAAAAAGATTCACTTCACAAAGTTCACCCATCTTTCACAAAGATTATTCACAATTCAAATCTTTTATACAGAAGATATACCTTTAATATCCTCTTTGATTTTCAAAACAAGGTTCAACAAACTTTCACAAAGATTCATTCATAGCTTTCAAAACAATTTCCTTTTCAAATCTTTTATAGAAAGGATACACTTTTAAGATCCCTTTTCAATTTGAAAACAAAATATACCAATCTTTAACAAAGATTCATTCATGTTCTTTCAAAACAATTTACCTTTCAAATTGGATTAACTCATCCAATCTTTAAATCAAAGATTTAATTCATAGCTTTCAAAATAATTTTCCTTTCAAATTAAATTAAAGACTCAATTCATAGCTTTCAAAACCATTTCCAAAGATTTATTCATAACTTGGAAAACCATTTTCATTTCAAACTTGAAATCCTTTCAACATAATTTGGAAATTCTTTCCTTATATGAAAGCTATTATTATTTGGAAACAAATAGTTTTAGTTTCGGAAAAATCCGATTATATTTGCACAAGTTATAGCCCTTAGGTTAGATTCCCAAATCAATACTTTTTAAAATGGTTTAAATCCATATAAACACATTATATAACTTGTTAAACCATAATTCAAATCTTGAATTCAAATTCAAATTGAATTATTTAAATTTCAAAACTTTATCAAGTTATTCGAAATAACTTTTATCTTTAAAACTCCTTTTCAAAAGGTTTTCATATTAAACCCAATTCCATTTCCAAACCATTGGAATTCAAAATTCAACTTTAAAATCATTTCACAAAAAAAAAATTCGTGACTTAACCATTTTCCTCATGCAATCCATATTTGTGTGCATATAGTGTAGTCCAAGGGTTTTACACAATAGTGCAACATCATCAATTATCACAGATTCAAGCACATCAATTATAGATAAGCGGTATAAACCTATAACGCTTATCTTCCATTCACAGATCCATAAATAAATAAATTTATCACAGATAAATAAATTATATTCATCATTGTTTGAATTAAAACAATTCATATCACAAAGCATCACACCGCAGAAATATCCAAACAATTCAAAGCATTCAACAAAATCCAAACATCCATAATTAAGTTCAATCAGTCACCTGATTAATTTAAACCAAATTAATCACCAATCCTGGTTGATTAACATCAATTAATTATAGTTTATGTAAATTAATTATCCTTAATTATTTATTAATTAACCTTAATTAATAAATTAATCAACCTTTAATTATTAACTAACCAATCTTAATTAATAAATCAATCAACCTTTATTCATTAAAGAATTAATCTTAATTATTTAATTACCCTTAATTTATTATCCTTAATTAATTAATCAATAAATTAATTAACCCTTAATTAATTACTATTTAATTAATTATCCTTAATTAATAAGTGATTATCCTCAATGACTTGATTTATCAATCATAAATCATCAATTTATTGCCCTTAATTACTTTTATTAAGTAATTAATTTTAAGTAATTAATTACCCTTAATTACTTTCCATTTATTAATTACTTTAATTAATTAACCTTTAATTAATACGTAATTAACCTTTAATTACTTAATTTATCTTTAATTAATAAATTATTTATTAAGTAATTAACCTTTAACCATTTAAATTTATAATTAATTATCTTTTAACTAGAAATTAATTAATCTTAATTACTTATATCATAAATAACTTAATTAATTAAAAAATAACCATTTTATCTTTATTTTAATTACATCACTTAATTTAATTTAATTCAATGCTTAGCATTTATTTGAGAAATCCTAGGAAAATCATTTCTTGACTTCACTAATAAATTACGCTTTGGAAACATTTGGAATTTATCTAATCATCTCGATAAAAGTATTACAAAAACATATTATTAACTTTTAAAAACACTTAATCTTATGGAAATAAATCTTGGAAATTTATTTAAAAAATCTTGTAAATAAATTTACTTTGAAAACTTGATCTATATTCCTTTAAAACTTATTTACTTAATAAACTTTTAAATTTTACTAATATTCATTTCAAAACTTATTAAATCTTCAAGTTTAAATAAGACCCGAGCCATGCTATTAAATTCTTGAGCCCAAACGATATTTTCTTAAGCAAAAGTTCGGGTTACTCGCGACTTCACTCGACTTTAAGCCAAATCTTCTTCTTCTCGCGTTCTACTCGAGCCACACCTTTCATCCCTGATTTCCCAAACACCATTAGGCACATGCAAACTTGTGCATATGCACAATCGACCCGATCGCCTCTGACCATCGTCAAGATCACCCGCAAGTCACTGGTGACCTCCCCTAAACTTCCGATCATCCAGAGTTTAATTATGATCTCGAAATCGAATTCGAGCACATGAACACTCCACCTGGGACAACTCAATCAACAACAACCACTTCGTGCCTACGATCCTGATCATTAAAGTTCACACCTCCACGCCTAAAGACTCGCTTATCCATCCCCTTCCTAACCCCCTTGATCCGGCTTCGATAGATCAACCCACAACATGGAATTTCTATCTCAAACTTCGACAGGCAAAACCGTTTTTAAACCCTAAAACTCCCTCGCGCCACCGCCATGATCAACAGAAAAATTATTGAACGTTTTCCCTGAATCCCTATCACCTAGGCTACCTTCAGCTCAAATTGCGACGCGCCTCCTTTTGTCGATCAACGACAATAGATAAAAAGGCCAAAACCAATCAACTCGCAATTTCATGCTATTTTCAAACTTAAATTTTTTATTCTATTATTAAAATTCATGATATTTGAAATCAAACCAAATAATGTAATTGAATTAAGAAATTATAAAATTCAAATTCTACATATTTTTAAGTTTCACTGTAATAATTTATTTTAGAAATAAAATTCTTAACAAATATATTTGGAATCCTTTTTAAAATTAGTATTACATTGCTATGATAAATTTTCATGTGAGGATCGTCACCTAAATATGCTTATAATTTGAGATATGAGTTTTTTCTTTGGTTTTTCATATGTCTCGAAGCACAACATAGTATATACATAAAGGAGTGCATAGTTCCATCCTCACACAAACATAAATGTATATGTATAAAGATATACATTCATCCACACTATCATCACAGTCATAGGATTCAAAAGAAATTGGTTTAAAAATTAAAGTTTGCTCACCTGTCTTCCAAAAGATACAGAGAGGAACCGAGAACAGAAAGACTGAATACTGAAAATGATGATTTGGCTTAAGCTTTGAATTTGTACTCGATGTTTAATTCTTGTTCCCAGGCTTGTTGTTTAAATTAAATTGAATTGCATGCTTGATCTTGGCTTAGTTGCTGTCCAGATTTTGATTTTTTTTTTCTGGTGATCTTCAGGCCTGAAAGATTGATTCATCCAGGCTTTTGTTTATTTTTTCAGATTTAAAATGCACAAGGTTGTTGCCTTAATACTTTCAGATTTTGCTTTGATATTTTTTTTTCCAGGTTTGAAGATTTTGAAGTTTTGATTTTTCTTTGATATGTATATATTTTTTCTTTTGGTTTCATTTTTTTCTTTAGATTTCTGGTTTTGAAAATAAGGAACAAAGAATGGGAGAAAGAGAGGACGAAATGTTTATATAACTTTATTTTCGAATCTTTTACTCATTTTCTCTAAATTAAAAACTAGAATGACACTTGTTATCACATGAAAACCTTTACTAACACTTGTTAATTTCTTTATAAAAATACTTACACTTGTTTAAAAACAAATAAATTTATGTTTACCCTTTTTTTAATTAATTTATAATTTATGTTTATGTCTTTTATTTTAATTTAATTTAAAATTTGTATTTTAATCCTTTATGCTATTATAATTTATGTAATATATTTTAAACACTACAAATAATATTTTTGATATAACTTTATATCATACTTCCTATTTAAATAAATATATTTTCTTTATTAATCATTTATAATTTTTTTAAACAAAAATGGTTTTAAAATTTAATTACACATGAATAATTATATTAAAATTTTATTCTTAATTAACCTTTGAAAAAATTATTATATTAAATTCAAAATATTATTTTCAAATCAAAATGCATATCTAATAATCAGAAACAAATTCTTATTAACTTAAAAATAAATTTTTTAAATCCAATTGATTTCCAATATATTTATTTTTTAGTTTTCAAACTCAAATTTTAATTAAAAATCAATGTATACATAAATAACTAATATTTTATTTTATTTTGGAAAAACTCAATTTAATTTCAAAAATTAAATTAATTATTAAATTAAACTTAGCTAAAATCCGAGGATGTTACAATCATAACATAGCATAGTTAAATTGACTGATTTGAAAAATTACATATCGTAACAATGTTTGTAAACGGTAGTTAAGTCTTATATAAAAATTTATCCAGTTGTTATTTTTTATATATAGACTATATTTGATTAAAAAGTAATAAATTTTATAAAAGATAACTAAGTTTCATATAACATTTTTTCACAATCGGATAATTTTTTAAAATGTAGGCTTATAACATTAATTAAGTAGCTAAGGTTATAAAATTTAATATATATTAAATAAGGCTTATAACATTAATTAAGTTAAATAGGTTTTGTATAATGTAAATTAGTTTTTTTTAATACAAATAAGTTATATAAAAATTAACTAATTCATACATGTAGTATAAAATAAATAAGATCAGGAAAAATAAATATGTAGCTAAGATTATAAAAATTAAAGGTATGTTCAAAACAAAGTTCACTGTGTTGTGGAAATAACCACCTTACAAAAAAATAACCTTATAAATTGTTCCATTCTTCACTATGTTGATTAAGAAATCGCTAAAGCAAATGACCGATCTTACTTAAATTTACCAATAATTCTAACCAAACATAAGGATGATGTTGAATCAATCAAAATTAAAGAATTAAACTATAAACAAATAGATTTCAATTTCAAAGGTGTATTGGTCTGTTTGTTATTATTTTTACTCCATTTTCTTAGATAACGGTGGAAATTTTGTTTTCTAAATATTTTTATAGTTTAGTCTAAAAAAAGATATGTTAAATTTTATCTTCATATTGCTTCATTTTCAGGTAATCAAATTTTTTACCTATTTTTAATCGTACTAACCCCTCATGAATAACTTTGAATATGATCATACTTCCTCATGTAGCGAAATGCATACTTCATGTAACGACCCGTAAATTTTAACGGTTTTAATAACGTAATTAACTGAATTTTTGTGAAATTTTAAATAATAAAATTTGAAAATAAAATTTTTATATTTGGAATACGTCTTTATAAACATAATAAATGATAAATTTTCAGCAGATAGTATGGAAGTTTATTTTGTTATGCAATTTTATTTAAATTTAAATCAGTTAATGCTTGATGATAATAAAATATTTTTCAAAGCTGAATATTTTTATATAATAAATTTGTAAATCATTTTCTGAGTGAGACGTCATATTTCATTTCGTCAAATCTGGACTGTTATTGCTCCGTTTATCTTATTTTTAACATTTTAACAGCATTTTCGGTGCCGATTATCGACTTTTGATAGGATGGTCGTATCGCTGTTATTATGTATCCTTTTGATCGTCTCGTCATGTTGATCTCTATGATATATTCAATTGTCAATTTCGACGACCGGTGCATGACGGAATCTACGAAATGATTTCCCATATCAGTTCTGTATTTGTATTTGAGGCTTTTGGGTTTCTCGACCCTTCGTTGATCTACTATGAGAAACAAATGGGCACTGGCTTTAATTATTTCCCAAAATTCAACGTGGGTTTTTCTATTCCACCATTCAATATATTATATTATGGTTCATTCTTTACGTATTTTACCTTTCCTCTGTTCTCCTTCATTTTTGTACATAGAAAGGTATATTATATAAATATATAACACAAGCTTGCATGCACGTCCTCTATTTCTCCATGCTGCCCATCTTCTTCTTCTTTCCCCACATTCCTAGATCCATCAACCCGTTCACCCTCTCCGTCCTCCACTCCTATGCGTGAACAACAACCACCCACCTCCCGAAGCCATCACCGAACCCATCAACGCCTGCTGCCTTGACCGCTTGCTCCGCCTCACTTCAACACCACTGAGCACGCATATATATAAAAGCCGAAGTCTGCTCTTCATCCCAAGAAACCACTTACTCCCTACGTGCTCACCCGTACACCCTTACTTCCTCTATCCCAACGACGAAGCCACCTCACTTTAACCATGCCCATCCTATACCAGCCCACCGTTTCACCTTTCTTCTCTCTCTCTCTCTCTCTCTCTTATTCCTTGCCATGAGCATCTCCACCATAACATCAGTTCATCCATCCCCATAGCCTCCGGCCGAAGCTCCTATGTAAGTTATATATTTATTCAATATGTAAGCATATAGATTAGTTTATATATATATGTGTGTATCTAATATATATATATATGTGTGTGTGTGTGTGTGTGTGTTATATCTATTCTGGTCTGCATATATTGTTTATTTTAAAGAAGTTTATAATAGTTTACTTATATAATATGTATATGTTTAGTTTACAGGATGATTATATAGATCTACCATATATAAGTACTGTATACATAAGCTATATTATTTTATATAAGTTCATATTTGATCTGGAAAGAAGATTACATGTGTTTACTAAATATATGTTGTTGTATGTTTTATAAAAGAAGTACTATGTAGATTATACTACTTGGTGCTCAGCTCTATAAAGAAGTATGTACAATATATTATGTTTGGATTTTAAAACATATATATATTACGAAGGCTTGTACATTGTTTGACTCCTGGTTTATATATATGTTTAATTTTTTTTGTATATATATAATTTATATTATATTAAATAAATCTACTATATATATATGTTTCATTATTATATATGTTACAGTATTGTGTTATATAGGTCATATATCTCATGTTATTTGTAGATGAGTTTATAAATGGCCGGTTTGAGTTTATAATGAAGTAATTTTATATAGATTCTTATAATACATATTGATTTTTTAAGTAAATCATGTATCTAAGTTTGTATATATGTTTATATACATTTGTTTATATTTAAGTATATGTGAATTTGATTTATCAAAATATATGGATATTTTTATGTGTTTAAGTTTAAATATTGATTTGAAAATAATATATATATTTTTATTTTTAATGTATGTTTTAAATTGAATTTTAGAAAATATATATATATGTAATATATCTTGTTTCATCGATCTCGTGCCATCTTGACTTACATTTCAATATCGAAATTGTCATAACAATTCCTAGCTTATCGATATTCCGTGTGCGTATCTGTGTTCATGTCATCTTCATGTTTTCTTTAGCCTTAAAAGGTGAGCAATCACTCACGATTAACAATCTTATATTTAGTAAACTTGATTTCATTTGAAACGACAATTGAAATATGCTGCTAAATTTAATTTTTAATTTGTTGATTGTTATATATGATATGCCATTATCTGTAATTGTTCACCTGTGACATTTGACACAATGATATGATATTTATTGTTATTGATGATATATGCATGTTGTTAATATGTTATATTATTATAACATATGTTTTCATTCTACAAGTTCTCTGTTAGTATAAAGTTCCATATGGGTTGAAACTGATACATATCCGAACGATCTTGTAGAATAGAAAAAAACATTATGGGGTGAAATGATAAACCCAAGTGATTTTCATTGACTTTGAATTTTGGATTGCGGGTTGAAATGATATATACACATAGATATTTAAATTGCGGATTGACATGATAAATATCTGTATCACCTGACAATAGGACATAAAATTATATACAGACACCGTTGGTCTACATATTTTGAAATGATTTCCAAGGTTTTCAAAAGAAATATATGGTTTCAATAAATATTGATTTTTAAAATATATAATATATAAATGTTATTTCTACCTATGTCTAAATTTTGGATTTTTATAAAATTATGCTTTTTGGGAATTTTAAAGTTATAAATTTGTTTTGAAATTATAAATTTTAAGAATTTACTTATAATTTTACGATTTTAAAAAATATATAAAATAAATTTAATATAAAATAAATTTAATAACAATATTTAATTTAATAATTTTTTTATTTAATTAGTATATATATAATATGTTTAAATATTTATTTAAAATTTTAAATTAATATTTTTAAATAGATTTTTTGTAATAATTTTAAATAAATAGAGGATGGAAATAAAGTAAAATTGACTTGAAATTTAAGTTGGTTAATAATTGAATTTAAATAAGAATTTATTTGAACTTATTAATTTTGAGATTTTGGAAAAAATATAATCTATAATGCGACTTGATAAAAAGTGATTAAACGAATGTTCTCAATTTTAAATAAAATTGAGATTGAATATTTAGTATTGGTTTAAATTTATAAATTGGGATTTTAAATAACTGTTATTAAAATGATTAAGTCAATACCTTCAAAATTTGAATAAAATTAAAATTAAATGTTGAAATATAAATGAAATTTATATTGTAAATGTTGAATATTGAAACTTGAATCTTATTGGAATTGAAGTGATAGTCAAAAACTGGATTTGAAATCGATAAAGATTGAAATGGTTTATTGAGAATTTGAATTGAATCTTTAACCTTTTAAAACCAAAAGTGTTGAACAAAGATCGATTTAAATTGAATTTTTGAATTTAAAATGATTTGAATCGATTTGTGAAATTAGATGAAACTAATTTCGTTATATAAAGTATTTTAATATATAAATTATTTTAATACATGTATAAACTATTTTAATTTATAACTATTTTAATATATATATATATATATATATTCTATTTTCAATATCTAAACTGGTTAAGTCAAAAGTGTTATGATTTCCAAAGTATTATGATTCAAAAGTGCTATGATTTCCAAAGTGTTATGATTTCAAAAGTGTTATGATTTTGAAAGGGTTATAATTTTAAAAGCGTTATGCTTTTGGAAATGAATATTATTTAAAGTGAATAGGGATATCGAATCGATACGGTTTTGAAATGAAATGATATTTAGATATGAAGTATGAACTATTTGAAATGAAATGACCATGGCGTGAAATAAACGTTTGGTTGTTAAAGAGACTGGGATCGAGTATTGTCATACTCTCTGCCAATATCAAAAACAACTTTAACAAATGTATACGTGGTGGAGATTCCAGAATGAAGTAGGATGGTTTGGTGATGGTTTTATATGGTATTTACGTAGCCAAGACTCCAATGAGTCAGCTTGATGTGGCTAAAATAGGAGTCATGCCAGGCCAAGTGAGCTCATTCCTCTTCGATACCATTCTATTGCTTTTATGATTTGATTAGGTGCACCTTTGATTGGGAGTGTGTCACGAGGTGGGTGGTAGTAGTTGTTATGCGTTACCACCAGTCTGAATATGCAAATGGCACTTCTACCATGGCATTGCCTCGCGTGCCTTGTCACATGCCCTATCGCGCCTTCTACGAGTTTGTTTTATGTCGTACTAACAGGGTGCTCCCTGATAGTCCACTTGCGAGTGGAGTTTACAGTATCTATATAGACTATGGCATTATATTAAATGTGTTAAAGGGGATATGGTAACGCCTTAACGCTATTTTAATAGTTTACTATAGATATATTATAATAGCATATATTACTACATAGTAGATAGTTCCACGGATCCTTAAAAGATGAAAATCCCAAACATCCTTTAAGTTACTTGATTTCAGTTGACATTTCGCTTTAGTTGAATTTATTAATATAAGAATGTTAATCCTGACTCGAATGTTTTGTATTTTGCTTTATGCTCGGGTCAGACTAAGTGATATAGCATTTAAGACTCACTTTTGAAGTTGGAGCTTTGCTTGAAGATTTGTCTTATCTATTCAGCTTTTTTAGATAATTTGTTCAGAGATGTCATCTGTTTGTATTCGAGACTTCATTGTATTTGAGATATTTTGTTGTATTTTATTTCAAACTCTATTGTTTATATAATAGCTTCATGAGTTCACTATTTATCTATTCCTCTGTTTATTGTTATACTCCTCTGTATCTGTGATTCTATGATTGATTTATTTACCGTATATGCTGAATTTTTTCAAATATAAATTAACAATCTGATATTTTGAGCAATTCAAGTCTGACATTTGTGCATGCGAATGGTTCAAAATAGCAGTTCGTTACACTTTACGTAAATATTTTAAATAAAACATGAGAGAGACACTTGGAATATCTATATCAATAAAAACTGATGAAGAAGTAAAAGAGCCTTGATACTTTCATGATTAGCAAATTATGTACTAACAACAGCTGACCTTTTATTCGTATGTTTTGTTTTATGATTTCTTAATTATGAAAATGACGCAATATACTTATGAGTAATAAGTGACATTAATTAAGAGTCCAAAAAAAATGAGACGGCCAATATAATTACTGAATTTGCATGGAAGAACTTATCCAAGTAATTTCCATTTACTGAATAAATCTGCACATAACAGTGAAAATACATTTACATAACGCTTTAATAGAATAAGCAAAATATGGCTATTTGATTCATGAAATCGTTCATTTGTTGCTGGTTTAAAGTAACCAACATACTTCCACCAACCATATGCTTTCAAATTTGGCTTTACGGTACTAAAATCATGTAAAAATAATAATCAGTTTATCGGTGCAAAATTTATTATGCTAATCATAACTACAAAAGAGATGAAAGGGAGAAGCAGATGGAACTTACTACAATGGCAGCATCATCAAGGGGAATGAATCATCGATAGCTGAACAGAAGGAGCATGACACCAACATAGGTCAGCTTGCGTCAGAGTAGTGACAATGTACGCAACCCAGAAGAGAAACATCGCAACCTGAAAGTTTATCAAGCACACCGTTATAATGAAGTATTTTAAAAAATTCCATGAACTAAATATTAGAGGGTTGTAGTTATAAATATTACGCAAATGAAGACTATTCAATGGCAATTTCAACGTGCCATAGAAGGATTAGACGCTAAATAACGGCAGAGCTGTTTTTATGAGATATATATAGGTGTGGAATTGCCTATATAATTGTTGCAAAATTGAGAAAGTGATTGTGAATATATGGAATAGTTGAGGCATAGTAATGCAGCTCAATTGTTGCATTTATATACAGCATAAAAAGTTATACTGGTAAACCATGAAGAAATAAAACTTTGATGATACTACATGTTCATGCAAAACTAATGGTATGCAGCAATTGGGAAACACAATGATTTGTAAATGTCAACTTCCAATCTCCAAAACATTTCCAAGTGGAAAAAACTACACATTACATTAAGAGATTCATAACCCTTTTAGTTTTCAAGCAAACTTCAAGATTCACAAAGAGGTGAAAATAAGGGGAAAAAGAGTTATATAGAGGAGAATAAAAATGAGTGATGGAAATAATGAACTGTGGTTAGTTTAAGAAATCTTTATATAATAAAGTGATACCCTACTGCAACTACCCATCGAACCATTAGCATTATGCCATATCAAATAACATCTATAAACCACTCATACTTATGTTGAACTGAACACCAAGCAAAGGAGTTTTTAGTGGTGAAGTTTATTCATGTGCATAAAAAATCGTTGAAGAAAATGAGTGACCTCATTAAAATTTACTAATAATTTGAAGATGAGATTGAAATAATCATATTCATAAGATTAACTTCAAACAAACAGATTTCAGTTTTGATTGTATGTTGGTCCGTTTGCTATCTTTCGTACACCTTTTTTATGTGAAAAAACCAAGGTTTTCATTGCTGAGCAAATTATAATGATGGAATGTATAAAAGAAATAAGTTACAGGAATAAATATGCACCTATCTATTGTGCAAATTATAATAATAGAATGTAGAAAACTCATATAAAGAAAGAAATATGCATCTATTTAATCACCATGCTTACAGTATATAAATAACAAATTGAGGACGCCGAGATGTGGACCTGTACCATATGAATAGATGAATACAGTAAATATTTTCATTACTATAATAAATTTTTTGGAAAATAAGGAATAAAATTTTATGGGATAACAACAGCAACATGAATCATGTATATATCTTACTAGGTAATATCTTTTATGGTTTCCAATGTATAAAATGCCATAGTACTCTATGTATAATGGAAAAATGGGCAATCGCGTACTGATAGAAATTGTATAAAATTATCTAATGTAATAAGGCTATGCCAACAGTTTTTCAGAAAAAAGAAAACGAAACAAATGGAGATAAAAAAGTGATTGAATAAGCTGTTTGAAAAGCTGTGTTCATAGTCAACAGATAACAGTAAATTAAGCAATAAGTGTCTTTATTTGTTTTGTTGCATAAAAATATAAAGCAAGTGGACAATGTAATAAGTAAGGCAAAACAGTTGAAACGGTCACATTGAGTAATTTACTTACTAAATTATGAAAGGAGTATAAGAAACTAATGTCTATATAATATATTAAAAGGTGGAAAAATAACTACCGGAGGCCTAAGTGATCATAGCAGAAAGGGAACAATATTTAAAGGGCACAGGGCAGCTGGATGCACCGATTGTTGCTCATCACCGTAGAGTGGAAATTTTTGGAAGTTCAACTATTGATGCTATGTAAAAGCATATAGTATACATTAAAATGTTTGTCAAGAATAAATCTCCCTAAACATTATCGGTATCAAGTTCTAAGGCAATATATTGAGAAGTATAGTTGAAATGAGCTCAACTACAGAATTGTACTAAAGTTGCAAATATTGTATGATGTAGATACTTTAATCAAGCATAAAAATTTAAAAAATTCCTACCACACGATGTGTTTGAATCAAATGCCTTTTCTATCTTCAATTGGTTGGGAAATATGCACATGCATATTTCCAAACAGACCTGTCCGTATCGGTGCAATGGTTATTCAACTCAATAATTATTTTTTAAATAAATAAGGTTTGTGGTTAACCACACACATGGATTGTCGCCAGCCAAACGACTTATGGGAAATGAGGGTCAAGGCAATGGAAAAAAGTGACCAAATTATTTGATGTATACAGAATATTGCCTAATGAATTTTGTATATCAATTGCAAGAAGATATGAAATTTATGTAATAATATATGTCCTTGAAGTGAAGATACACTTTACAGTAAATTTGAATTTGTAAAATATCATTCCCAATTTTATGTCTTTATGTAAAAAAATGCAGCATGTCTAAAGAAATACGTAGAACTCAATCTTTCATTTGTAGATCAATAGGCACTTCAAATTATTTTGTCACATTCAGTACTAATGTGCCAGGCTAATTTTTCCTATGTTAAAGTTACATGTGTAAGTGAAAAATAGTATGATTTCTATACGGTCATAGAAATGCACTTATCGGAGGAGGTCTTAAAACCTGGAAGATATAATTGAAATAGAGAAAAGGGAAATTTTTGAATATTTCATGGAAAACAATATTTTCAATACATCCAACTTCTCTGCATCTTGCTGGTTGATAAGCATTTTAAGACCTCGGTGTGATGTTGTTTTGGATATAGCTATGTAGAGTCGGCCATGGGAAAACACCGGTCGTGGCAAATACATACCAACATGATCCAAAGGTCTGTCCTTGGCTTTTATTATTTGTCATTGGAAAGCAAACTTTTATCGAGAATTGCAAACGTCGGAGGATAAACGACCATATCGTATTTGACGATGTATGGACAATTCTAGGAATTAAAATCGTATTTTCAACATTGGTACTGGTGATAATTTTAGCTTTAACTACTTTTGATGTTAGTTGGGTGACGATCAAGCGCGTTCCATTACAAAGACCTATACTTTGGTTTAATTACGAAGAAGCATTATCGGAATACCAACATTGAGGTTGAGTTTATGGTTAGGAATGCCTAAAGGGTGCAAAGTGTTTAAAAATTCGATTGGAAACAACATATGTTGATCCTCGATACCTTCAGAAGCAAGGCTTATTGCGCTTGCGCTAAGGTACATAGTTAAAGATCCAAATAGAGATGATGTTATATAACTATTAACTTCTTCAACACAGTCATTCGTTAGAGCCAAAATGCATTGAGTACGTAAATAATTTGGTTCATTCAAACGTTCTTACAAGTCGGGATAGGTACTATCTACGATCCCTGCAATTGGATGAGAAGTTTGCTCAATTAGCAAATCTGGTGGTATTTTTATCCATGTTGGCTCGGCGCTTTGTTGCAATGCAGTGGCAGGTACTTTTCCATCACCTACGTCCAACACCCACTTGGTGAAATTTTCTAGCTTCCTTATTTCAAAAGGTGTACCATCGGTCGATGCTAGATGCGTGTTAATGTTTAGTTTGAAAACACGACATTTGGGCCATAATTGAGATTTTTTATGGAAGATTGGATGGTTGCATTTCATGATCCTTTGGGTATGACAGGAAGCACTTGCCTAAATTCCCCACCTAACAAAACAGTTTTTCCATCGAATATACATTCAGCCAAACAGTTAACACATTATCCATTAAGTCCTGAAGTGTTCAATCGAAAGCTTCTAATGAATCTCGATGAACCACAGGAGCCTCATCCCAAATAATCAAATCTACATGTTGTATCTTTCCTACATCAATTGGTATTTTGAACTCAGAATGAGTTGTTCTATGACCTAGAAGTAGTAAAGATGCTATACAGGATGAAGCAACCGCCATAACAATTTTATCTTTTGACCATATTGTTGTTATTAACGTCTTCCAATGAAAAGTTTTTTCAATGCCCTCACTGCCGTAGACGAAGAAAAAACCACCTATGTTATCATTCACTGACGTAGAGACAACATCGAATATGCTCTTCTGCTTGATGTTTAGTTGGCACAATAGTGTACTGGCTTCCTGTTCCAAAGCAACACAATCGTAGCTTAGTTCCTCCTTTATTAGTCTGTCGTGGACCTGTGGTAAGGCTGTTGCAATGAGAAGTCTAGAGTTGGCATATGGGGAAAGTCGACAAAAGAACGATTACTTAAATTAAGTATATTTTCAAGCTCTGTTAGGCAGTAGTTCTTTATTTCCTCTTCCGTTAGCAACAAAGTTGTGTTGTTCTGAATGCATCATTGATGCCATTGTATGTCATCTGATGACGTTGCCCAATTATTATTCCAGAGCTCAAATGGATTAGAAATTTCATAAAATAGTAGCATCATCGCAAACATTTGACATAAGCTTTTTCTAGAGGACCAATTTCCTGCTTCAAAAAGAGCATCATTCCATTCATTGTCGTCTTCTAACAATCCTAAAGCAACACATACAGATTGAAAATTAGAATACAACGTACCATTCACTATTTTGATATCTTCATAGCATGTTGGCCCCATAACAACGTTCAAAAGCATTCGCAAATGGAACCGTTCGCTAGAAGTAGGATGCACATAATATATCCTACCTATTTTATCACCTTGTTGCCTTCTTTTCCATTGCTTCTCGGCTTTGTACCAAACCCATTTATTGGAAAATCTACATATGCCAAAGTCCTTGCATCTAGCATATTAGTTCTCATCCATTCTATGAACATAGTTCGTTCAATATTTTGTCTACCAACAATTTGAGATATGGTATCATTATCGTTGAAAGTTACTGTATGTTTTCCTAGGAGATGAAAAGGTAGTCTTGCTATGGAAAGTTTATGATACTGCACCTCAAACTCAAATATATGCCAGCATGCTTCAGAAGCGGAAAAATATCGACAATCGAGATTTTTTTTTTATCTCGTCGGCTTGATAGGGTGCTCTTTCTTTATAGTTGACATTTTCTTCAATGATCATTATTGCTCTATCATATCCCTTATTGATATGTTTAAACAAATATTTTACAGACTTAGTCTTATTGCATACCTCTACATTTATATGCGCATTGTAATTAACTAATAAATTAACATTATGAAGTACGATCAATCCACTGTCAACTGTAATTTCCGCTGATGTAAGAATAGAATGGCTATTTTGCGACGTTTATAAATCGAAAAACTATCTTTGTCAAAGCTTGTATCGTTGGTAAAAGGCCTTGGGTAATGTTTTCCACAAACATTACCTTCCATACACTGTGCACGTTTATAAGCCAAACCACAGGGGCCGTGAACTGTAAACTGTCAAACTGTGAACCGATTGGATCGACGGAATGGTTTGGCACCTCAGCACTTATAATCCTATCAACTTGCAATGGAGTCTTTGGTTTGTCGTCCGAATGAAGAAACGGTAAAATATGAGCATGTGGAAATCCTCTTTTTTGAAATTCTATGGTGTATTTAACTGTAAAGAAATACGAATTGTAAAGTTATAATTTGATAAGTAATAAAATCACTAAAATGGTGTTTTACAGGGCATATAGGTGTCTAAGCGGGAAAGCATGAAGATTGTACCTGCTTTAGCTCGCCCAAAGTGTCCATTTTCATACACATCTTTAATAAAACGTTTGAGCTTTATGTGGATGACACGGGCAATGATATCCGATCGACGGTCAGGTTTTTGACCTAGAATGAATTCAAGCATATATTTGATTTCATGCCACTTTGCATTACGGTAAAGGTTATAAACAAATCCAGACATCCACTCCATCGACAAATAGCCACCACTTATTGATAATTTTGAACATATATCTAGGACCTCCAGTGAAACTGGAAGGTAAGATTGTATGTTTACGAATCATTTTAGCAAATGTATCCCCCGCAAGCATAGCATCTTGCAATCCTTTATGAAGTTCTAACCGTATGTTCGATTGATTATCTCTAATCCACCTCAACCTATCTTCCTCAATGCTTGTGTATGCATCAACAATATATTGTTGTAGCAGGCACGCCTTCTTAACAAAGTTTGTCCTTCGTTTTCCCTATTCTGAAAGCGAAAAGCATAGTACTCACAGATTGTTACGTAAATTTTTTCACCATCAGAGGCAAACCGGGCATTATTGTATTCAATAGACGACATATATCTATCTTCAACATAAGGGAAAAGGATTGGATACTGCATTGCCATGAAGCTTGGACGTTTCTCATTTTATACGATGCATGATGCTTGTTTTCTCTTCTAAAATAATATCTCTATGCTCATTCAGTTGATTTTCACTACCAACTATTAAAGCGGAAATCTCGAAAGAAGTAGGTAAGTTGTACTACCTCCCATCATTGTTCCTTCCAGCAAGAATTCGAATGCTAACATCATGTAAATCAGCTACTTTGAATCGATCTCTTGCCATTCCAAAAATCTTTGCCAGTTCATTTGTTTCAACAAACATACATATTAGTTTATCTACCAATGTTGGACTCACATGTTTGTTCCCACTTGCACGCAACCTATTGTATCTTTCATTTTCATTGTCATAAATGTATAATTGTGCAAATTTGGGCATACCATCAACGGGAAGAAGAGATCCAATTTTATGATGATTTTGACCGTTTAATCTAAATACATAAAATCTTTTACCATCATTAACACTATTGTCTATATGTCCACCCATTGATGTGAATGCAAACATAGAGTTATAAATTTGAATTTATTCTCTGAAACGGGAAGCTGCTCCATTTTGTGCATAATCTAACAGATTTTTCAAAGGAGGCGGGGTTTCCTTTAATGAAGGCATGCAAACTTTTCCAGCCTGACAACAAATGGAGTACTTTGCAGAGCTAGGAATATCATCCTTCTGGTTTCTCTCTGCATACCAAACGATAGAACAACAATAACGGCAAGTGTTTATGGGAGGTTCGAAATCCCATGATTTAAAGATACGACCTAAAACAATTTAAGCAGGGGTATGGATTTTTTTTAACATGAGAAAGTAATATGATAATCAAAATAAAGGCATAGGAAAAGCAACGTTGATGTATATTATCTGTTTCTAGATTAGGATGGGCACGGAAAACACTAGTCAATGGACTCCAAAACCGAAGATCATAGCTAGATATTTCGTTATCTATTATATTTTCTACGCCTCGATCCCCTCTTTGAGATGGTATAGGAGAGCATAAAGGAAGATTACACACTACAGTTAAAAGCCTGAAACTCAGTTGTGGAGGGGAAGGAAAAAACAAATAGGAATGGGAGTACTAAAAAATAAATTTACCATTGCGTAAATTTGAAGATGTGTAGATATTCTTCGACCACAGCACATGAACTCGATTACGTATTTTCTTCCATTTGCCTACATGTACATTGCAAAGTGATGAAATTGTGTAACAAAACAAGTCCTAAAAAATATAACATTAATTAGTAGCTGGCACAACACCTGTATCCTGAAGAAGGCACATAGGGCACAAAGAAGGTGCAAGTGTTTTTGTTGATTGTTCATTCACACCATGACTGGTAGAAAGTATGTCTGTTTTTGCCACGGGACATGTACCTGCAAAGTGAGGTACTGAAATGGTTTCTTCTTGTGAAATAAAGAAACAAAAGACAGTGGATAGAGCGTAGTGTTCAGCTGCAGTAGAGGATATTGGGTTTACTACGACAACAGAGAGCCCTGAAAATTGTAAAATGGTTAGGATACAATAAAATGATTGTTAATATGGTTGGTCGTAATATGAACTGAAGGAATAACCTAACACTTAGACGCGTATTCAATGCAATTGTGTTTAAATTATATGCATTGAATCCTATGTTCGTGATGAAAGTGGAGTAACATGAGTGAAAATATAGTGCGGAGGTAATACGTAGCTAATACTTTGCCATAGTGTGGCATGCTTTTATGCAGATAGCATGTGTAACGGTTTATGTTTGCGTGAACCAAAGGTGTGTTGGGAATGTCAAAAACATATCAATTATACCATTAACCTCCTTCACGGATGACTGGTTTGTTCAGTCCAAGTTTAGTGCCGTGCGAACAGAGTCAAATGGGGAGATGTCAAAGTAGAAGGAGGAGGAGGGAATAATGAACGTAAACATGATGACGAAGAAAGATTTGCTGCACCATTCAAAGTATAAAGATGTTTCCTCCACTGAGATGCAAGGGGACAAAATTCAGGGTTAGCTGAAGTAAATTCCTTAAGGCTGGTTGCTAATGAGTTTGCAGTGGATTCCTGTATCTTCTTTTCACCGTTGGAGGAATAAGAACCGCGTTCGAGTTACCAATAACCTGTGCCCATAATACATCATATAGCAATTTGGGAGAGAGTACTTACATTAGGCGTAGATGAAGCTATTTGGCCACTTTCTCTGTTGGACGACAGTATGGGTGGAACAGTGCTGCTGTTATCTCCACCTTTAGCAAAACTGATACACCATGGTTGATTATCGAAGTTTAATTGTCAGAAGGGGAGGTTTCTTGTTTGACCAATTTTCTCTTTCTATTGTTATCACGCTGCTCCATACCTAAATAGGAGTCTAGCATAATGGCAGAAGATATGAATCCTTGATTACCAAATTTGTAATATGCACTCTTCCCCAAGAGGCATAATATCCCATAAATATAGCGATACAGATACAAAAATGTATGGTACTAACTTTGGCAGGAAAAACTTAATCGTTTTTCTCCAACCAATCAAACCGTGGATGTATGAATTTTAGTGGAAGTCGTTTACTTTTCGATGATGTGAAATGTATAATTTAAATGATTTAAAACTTAATTTAATAAAGTATGTAATATAGTTTTAAGAGATTTATTACAAATTTAATTTAATATAATAAGTATAGATTTTTGTAATTACTTTAATAAATAAAAATGTAAGAAATTAAGTGGAGATGAATTTGTAAGTTAATCTAGTGTACAGACATTAAATTTAAATGAGATTCTATTTAAGTTGTTGTTTATTTGATTTCCAAAGAATAAAATTTGGAAATGTAAAAAGGTAATTTAATATGTTTTGTTAAGAAATGCATCAAATCCAAATTATTTAACTTCAACTGAACTTAACATTTTGCACCTAGCCCATAAAATTCATATGTTATTGAAGATAGCAAAACTATTCTGACTTTACCCTAGATATCAAAAGATAACAAATGGGGTTATGAGAAAGTGCAGGCCATGTTAATATTTACATTAAATTATGGATTTATGAACTTGCAAAGTTTATCCATCACTCCAATTGCTTTGCATGTTTGGAAAATGATACAGCGAAATCATTGATATATGAATATGTTAAGTATGAACGCAGTGCATTTATTTCCAGCATATGTTAATGCATGGTATGCTGCCTCTTGAAAACGAAGGCATGTCTTAAAGAAAAACATAGTTAGAATTAGCGACGATTATAGTAAATATTTATTTACTTTATCATTGACAATATACATCTTGCCGTGGAAAATATCTCTAAAGTACATATTTAGCAGACGGTCTAAAGGAGTTCATCATCAACAAAAAGCAAACGCGCAACTCTGATTTAGGGACGGAGAATAAGTTAAAATTTTGAAACATAAAATTAGATGCCAAAATATGCTTTACGTTGTTCACCAGCATACAGATAACAATAATATGAATAATTTTGAATCAAAATGATTTTTTCAGCTATTAAAAGGTAATGCTCATGGGTTAAAAAAATCAGCATGAGTAGGTTTAAAATTCAATATACAAACTAATAGTAGTAATATATATTTAAATTCATTTTTACAGTTAAAGCATGAGAGATACGATGTAAAAGTGGAAAGATAAATCTTTATTAATCTTAAAGGGAAACAGGAGGACAAAATTAGTTCAAAAAAACAGAAACTTTCTATTCACAATTTCAAACCTTCAGTAAAAAAACATCAACAGAAATAGACGCACCTTCGTTGCATCTCTTTCAATCAAACTACCTTATGTATGCTTCATTTTCTTTATTTAGTTAAAAAATAGAGGAATAATATTTATCAAAAAATCAACCTGAATCACGGGTATAATATTAACTCATATTTCAATATGAAGGGGAACCGTTGATAGATACAGCTGGATTTAACGTTAAAAATAATGATTTATGGAAAGAGAAGAAATGAAATTTAGTAAATAAATAGATACTCACCTAACCATCTGAATTGCGAAGAAATGATTGATTCTCTAACTAATTCCTTTTCGATCTACATCGATGGCTTTGGTTATTGATTTTCATCATTAGAGGAACTCCTCTGAATATTTTTTTACTAAATTTTGAATGAACAACCCAATTCCTATGTTTACCTGCATCAAAAATCATAGATTTAGTGATGAAACTTATCCCCCGACAGTGCTCATATCACAAAACAAAGCAACAAGATAGTTACAATAAAAATGCGATGTTCACATGGTTAGGGTGCGTGTGTATTTGACTGGAAATATGGTTGGTATGAATATTTTATGTTTTCATGCAGTAACATATATATAAGCAAACAAATTTCAAAATCTGCAAATAATATTATACAATCTAGCATAACAATTATCAAAATATCTAAGAATAATTCTGAATGGAATTTGATGTGAATTTGGGTATGAAAGGCTATTTTTCAAGTTTATTCAGTTAGGAAAACAAAATTTATGTTTATCCGACTATTGCAATCCTTTATAGTATATAGATTTGAAAACGAATCTGTATAGAAATATTTTGTACTCCAAGGTTAAGGCATGTATATGATCCAATATATTAACAAACACATGAATTTCAATTAAACAATATTATAAACCATTTTCACAATCATGTACTTCAACACAACACATATCATAAAATCATATATATCCGAGCATACATGTCACTGCACCAACAACAACCTATGTCCTTTACCGAGGCAACGACCATAGAAATTATGCTCCATCAAGAAAAATAGATGTACTAATTAAAAATCTCAGCCTATCACTCCATTTCAGAACACACAATCTCAGCCTGCAGTTCATGTACAACACCCTCCTTAAGCTGCTTGACAATCGATGTCATCTCATTCAACCATATTCGTACCGGCCCGAATCGATATCCAGTCAGCCTATGGTTCTTCGCCATGCCTGCACTCACTCTTGGCCACGTGGAAGATGCAGCTGCTCAACTTCTTATAGCTAGCCTCTTGTGTGGTTTCAGCACCTGCACATTCTTTATTCAACGTCAATGCATGTTCTCACCGTGCACCGTCACATTTCCAACTTGCCTCATTGTTACGGCCTCCATGTCTTCATTCCTTCATGCACAACTCACTTTATGCCTATCAAATCTGAATTCTGGCCTATATTGAAAGCCAGTAGCGGAGGAACATCCCAGCATATAAACTGCCTCAGCTGGAATGGTTCTGGCTCATTCAATCCAGTAGCAGACTGCGCAGTTTTTTTCATTAACCATGTTAGGTGCATCACTTTATTTTATCTCCATGCTCCAACATATGCATTTTTGTAATAAGTGCGGTCCAACAGCACATCCGATAAGCAATATTGACTGAACAGTAATATATATGAATGTTTTGCAAAATCTGATGCACAGTCAACTATCCAAAAATTGCAGTCCAGTGTCACTACTACAGCGGCAATGCATCCATCATTTAGTTCCACAGGCAATCCATATTCATGCTTAATCCCTATCCATGTACATATAAAGTCTGTAGATTAAATCTCCGCATATAACACGAGTCTTCAGAACAATAGTCACATTCAAACCACCCAGATACCCAAGTATCTAAGATTAAAATTCCTAATTCAAATCATTCTACAACATATAAGGATCACACACAAATTTTGCAGGCATGTTATGCAGTTTTCTAGCTAGCCTGTGCAGAAAAGCTTAAAGAGGCGAAAAACAGACTAATCCAATAAAATAGAGTATTAAAACGCGCCTAAATCCCATCAATATCAGCAATGACGAAATAGACAAAACGCATCCAAAAAGCAGGGCCAAAAGTAAAACCGAAATTACCTTCCTTACGATGTTGATAATCGCGATGGAAGAAACCAGACAGAACAATCGCCTGGAAACCTGAGCCCTTCAATTTTTAGCCGATGGAACGCTGATGAAGCGGAAAGCAAGTAATGAAAACCCTACCTTTTAGTTTATATATAAGGGGAAAAGGATGAAGCGGAGAGCTGGTAGGGGAGAAATCGCATGGAGTTCAATTTTTAGAGGATGGAATAAATTTTGACGTGATGGAACAACGATGAATCAAAGAGTAGGCGTGAAAAACCCTACTTGTTTTGTTTGTAGCCGACGGACGAAGAAGGGATCGGAGAGCTGGTAGTAGAAGCGTGAAACATAAACGCGACTGTTTAGTTGAAAAAAACCGAAGGAGAGCCCGTTCGCACACGGATTCTGAAAAAAAACGCAGAAAATCTTTCATGATAAAAATTGAGATAATGTTATATAATATCAACTTTTATTTTCATCAAAATAAATACCGTCTTTTACCTATCAACATTTAACCTTATAGAGCAAATTAATATGACGTTAACATAAGTTATAACAATCTGTGTGCAAAGTAAAGATATACATTACACGCTTAGAAGTTGATAGATAATGCATTTTTATCATTTACTAATTTGAACTTAAAGATGGATACTTTTTATTCGTGAATTGTTAATTTCCACAATTTGAAATAGTTTTTTTTGTAAGTTATTGTCATGAAATATTTATCATTATGAACAATCCATTACATATTTGCTGTTAAATTTACTGTTTAGCTTCTTGTAACTTAATGTTGTTTTAGTAACCGTCGATCAAACTTCATGTGTAAAATGTTAATAAAAATTAAAATGGTAGAGTAATAGCAAGTATAAAAATTGCTTGTTAAATAGGAGATCCTGTAAATTTAAATATTTAAAGGATTGTCATATTTTTCCCGATGTAAAGTCAGAGTAGTCATCCACAATGGAAGGATTTTAACAAATAATTACTTCAAAGATTCAGGTCAGGATATGTTCAATCTGTGCCTAAATATTTGCGAACTTCATAACATACAATAAACTTGTACCTCAAACAAAAAAATGATTCCATATTTACCAACATTTTCACACTATATATTTGTTAGTATTTATCGTTATTAAGATCAAGACAGTTGTTAATGCATGAACCACATCGTTGAAGAATCCTCATATTCAGTGCACAAAAGAAATTTACAAATATACTAACACATCAAATGCATCATATGTAGTGACCTGAGAAAAATACCGAACACTGCAAAAAAGGCCTAACAGCTGAAATGTGCTCATGCCATATCTGGAAGACATCTATATGTATTTACAAATTATTATTGATTTTCATGTCAGCCATCTGCCTCATGTTTATTGACCTATAAGTCTTCTTGTCCCTTTTTAACTTTTACAAAACAAAGGATTAAATTGAGAAAATAAATTTGCAATTAAAGTAAATATATGAAAGAGCCAATTTATGACTATGTACGGGTTGATGTTGCATTCTTGTAGATACAGTTGCTGTAATTGATCCATTTACACCAACAATTGATATATTCAACTGAACACTTAAAACGTCGGTGGTTCAAAAAAAGAATTTGATACTTGCTTAAGTGCCCCTCGGCTATATACAGACCAACCTATAAGTGGAGTATAACAAAAATAATCTTCTACTGCAAGCACCAAGCCATGATACAATATTACCCACGTTGACCATATCAGATTAGCTATAACTTCACCTAAATATGGAAAGTAACAATACCCCCAGTTGTTTATGTGTGCATACCTTTTTTTAATATGCACATACATATTCAAAAATGAATGGTCTCAAATATTGATCATATACTTTCAATTATGCTTTTTTTTGTTGCTATTGTACTAAAGGATAAAACTGCAAAATAAATACTGAAGGATAAAACTGCAAAATAGATACTGAAGGATAAAACTGTAAAATCATTCAAGAAGTGATTGGACATGATGAGTAGTCATGGTAAAAATAAGAATCAAATGCCTTTACTAATAACAAAATGTGTCCAGACCCCGCAACATAACACCACCGAACAAAAACAAAAACAGCCAATCCAACCATATACAGCCCAAACATGTCCTAGCACAATAGAAGAACTCAAAGTTCGAACTAAGCTGACCAATATAATTTAACAAAACTCGGTTGACCTCATAAACAATCAAGATCACATTTAAACACACTTCCATAAAAAACTCTAGAGCACAAAAAGTCATTATTCTCCACCTACTCGTCAAAAAAAACTGCCAAGCCTAACACGTGATGCAATGGAGTGTAAAATAAATAGTAAGTATCTGAAAGAATGGCGTATTATCATAGTTATCACAGTCATATGATCCATGGTACATAATCACATAAAAATAGCTGTTTCTTATTGAAAGAATGAGTTGAAGACGCGATCAAACCAATTTAACAGCGTGGCGTCATAAATAGAAACATATTAGTAATTTCAAATTTCTAAATATTTGAAACCAACACAAGTGTAAGCAAAAGTTGATGAGTAGCTGAATTCATGAAAAAGAGAGAAAATCCAAACTAAAGTCTAGGTCGACCAAGTTAAAAAATAAAAATCAAGAAAAGAAAATTACTGTTTAGAAAATTGAGTCATGCAGCTCAATTTTGCTTATGTATCTTAGTTTTTATTAGCAAAAGATACTCAACTCTTAGTTCTAACAAAGAGAAAATCAGTTTGAAATATGTATAAAAAAAATTAATTACTAATCGAGGAAAATTTGAGTTTAATCAAATCCAGGATGTAAGGATGTTATTCACATATTCATTTAATTGAAAGTAGACGTCCATTCTTCTACCACTCATAGAGTAACGAATCACAACAGTAAAAAGCATTGTAGATAGTCAATAACAACGAAATAAATCTTATGTGTTTCTCAAACTCATCATTATTATTTAAACTAATCAAACATAAAAGAAGATTGTGGGTAGAAAATTATAAGATTAAGCAGAAAGTTGCAACCATAATTGTGTAGAAAGTAATATTAGCCGAGAGATTTACCTGGAAAACTCTGTCTAAAAAAATCACATCCTACTCTAGAAAGATTGAGTTATGATATGAATCACTTTCTTTAAGATTCTAATTCGTGTAACATTTTTCCTACATAGATCAGAATGGTTCCAAAATTGTAAGTTTGAATCTTATGTACTTCAGTATGCAGAGTGCATATAGAACTTAATACAAAAGGTTTGTAGCATTTTGTGCCATATTAACCTTGTATTTCTCACTTGGACACATACCTGTAAAAAAAATAAAAAGTTTAACAGTACCATCTCAGATAAAGAGACAATTGCACTTCAGATCCGTATATTGCAAGATAGGTAGAGATGATCAGCAAAAGATTTCAATCAAAATAAAAGTTGGGTCCTGTAATATCTAGTTGTCAACTAAAACATAATGAAATTAGCAGATAACTGAAATTTAATTTCAAGCAGGCAAAATCTAAAGAGATAAAAATAGATGTAAAATGCTGCTCGGTTTTTGTAAACTAAGCGCACATCTTTGTTTTGCCTGCAATGTGTGTTACATGATCGGTTTATGCTTAGTTAAAAATTTATAAAATATAATGGTTAACTAAAAATATTTTGTTATCTAATTGGCAGACAAACAATATTTTCAGGAGAAACATGCCAGTAATAATTGTTCATCGTCTGTAAGAATTATTATCCATCTTTAAAAAAAATTCAAAAAAAAAATTTCAATCATCAACCCAGAATTGTCTAATATGTCTATACCAATAAATAAATCAGGTTTCTAGTGTTTGAACCAAAACACAATTAAACTTGAAAGGTTAGCATTACTTATTCAACGCAGTTTTTAGGAAATCCAGATCTATTAAGTTCAGAAGATGGAGTCACACTTTATATGCAGTGAGTTCAACCCAGAATAGCCATGAGTTATATTAAGAGAACATGGTGCGTTCGTTCATTGTTGATTCTTTAGTTAAGCATCACCAAATTTATATTAACATTCTTAATCTACTACAAACATTTAAAAATTTTATGTGTAGATCTTCGTTTCGAAGCTTAATTAAGATTCATAGAGACAAAAACATTATTACAATATGAATCAAGTCGTAAAAGTTCAAATCAGCTGCCATCATTTTCTAAACCTTAATTGGTAAATTCTATTGGTTGATTCTTTTTTCCAAGCCATGAATAAAGAATTTAATATCATGTTAGTCTACACAAAGTCTATCATGTTAGTCTATACAAAGCCTTTTTGTGCTTAGCGGAATTTTCTGAATTATTATTGTAATTAGTACTGATACTATAAGTCCCTTATAACCAAGTCAACACGGATATAACAATAAGTAAATAAAACTTATATATGCCACAACATTGGGAAGAATGTCTTTTATAGATAGAAAATAAAACACCAAAATTATATATTTAACACATGTACTGCTTTCAAGTAACCTATAAACAACATAATTGAACCATATTTCATAGATTTGTTATGGATAAAAATTAACTTTATTAATTTCCAACGAATATAAATTAAGACGCATAGTTTGTTTTGCATCTGCACCATTCATAATTGTATCACTACTTGTGCTACAAATTACTACTTCGTAGGGTAAAGTACGACTCAATGTAACACATGCGATATTTGTTATGTGTTATATTGGAATGATAATAATATATGTTCTCACAATTAAAAGGAATTTTATTTCAACGTTGATTAAAATCAAAACAAAATAAGGATTTTCAATATCAAAACAGACCTAGGGATCAGTACAATTGAAGTAGCACACATACGTAAAGAAATAAATAAATATTTTAGAATTATCATTTTCTTGTTATGTTAACAACCAATATCACAATGGACATTTACAATCAGTTGTAAAAATAATTGTACAGTAATTTTCCAACATTGTTTATCATAATCAAAACTAATATTTTACGTCAGAGAATTTTCATTTATTTTATTTAAGTCCAACTTGTTCATACTTATTGGATACAATAGGAGAATAAAGGTGACAACAATTTATAATTTAAGTACGTATGCATATTTCTTTGATCCATATGTGCATGCTGCAACTTTGCCTTCATTTTCTTTACATGTTTTGCTAATAATACATGCATCATTAACTTTTTAAAATATTACTCAATTTCAAATAGACCTTTTTAAGTATTCTTCAATAATTTTTCCTGACAATAATGTATTTGTTGCGAGTCTATTTCCACCTAAGCCAAAACTAAAACATGTTTGTTTAAATAGGAAATAACTATCTCACCTGCTAGCCATACGGATTAAACGCATTGATTGAAGAATTAGTCATTTTTTGTTGTCTACATTATCAATTAGAGTATAGCTATTTGTCATTTTCCTAATTCGGTTTTTCATATGACACTACATAAAACCAAATGGGACGTAGTATTTGTACTGTTGTTTTTAAATTTTGAAACTGACACATCGTCCTACAGTTAAGCAAGAAAACTACAGCGGTAAAATTTAATGCAAAATGCATAATCAAGATTTGGATATAGGTACCATTTGATTTTATCATAAGAAATGCCAAATCATTTTACCCCTGTAAGCGCTCGTCGTGTTCAAAGTAAAACTGGAAATTTTTTCCCTTTTTTTGTCTGTTTCTTTTGGTGTAAGGCCATTTAAAACAAACCATATAGCATTTATCTATCTATATATAGTCACATGGGTAAATATAAATTATGAATGACCCAAAATTCCAGTGAGAACAAAGAGAATGGACTTAATATCAATCGTGACAAACACAATCAATCTATAATTTCTCTTGTTTTATCATGATGGTTTAATGGAGATGTGTTATTCTCTCCTTATATAGACATGTGTCTCCTATAGTATTTGATTTTGACTTTCATAATTCCCAGAATAAATGTACTTCATGTTCTCTTCATGTAGAAAACATTGTTTTTCATGTTGGAAGAAAATACCATTTTTGACTATCTTTTCATTTATAATCAAACATACCAAACCAAGGTTTTTTCTATGGAAAATATGTCTGACAAAGCCACAACACAATGCATGTGGTGTGAAATAAAATTACCTGATTGCACCCAAATTCCAATGCGTTGGAGAGATGTCAAATAAAGCTTCCAGAAGTTTTATCTTCAGTTGTTCTTGCAACCGCTTTGAAATTCCATCTACAACTTTATTACTCCTCTTATTTTTTCTTTCTACATAAAACGTGTAACTAAAATTGTTAGTATTGATATTGTCTCGGTGCTACTTAAAAAATTGTAGATATAAAGATGAAAGTGCAAAAAAAAGCAATGATGAGTCTAAATATACCGTAACGATAAAATAGGAATATAAATTTTTAAGATGACATTATAAACTAAAGAACTCCTAATTATAGATCAAAACATGGGTTCTAATTTTAATTTATTACAAATGCTCCATAATACAACTAAAAATTGAACACTAAACCAATATTGTTCTACGTAGAGGACGATATGATTACTTGTACTGGATTGCTCTAGAGAATAAAAATGTTTTAATGCATATACATGAACTTAATTTTTTAGCTTCAAATGGTAAAATTTAATAACAGTTCGATTTATGGATTTTTATTAACTTACCCTATAGTGTTTATTTCTTTACCCATGGACATATGCGCGAAAAAGTACTTAGGCGCTAACTTGAAGTTATTGATATATACTGAACAGAATAATAATATTTTGAATGTACAAAAATGCGAAAAAACATTATTTGTTATAGAATAAAGAAAAATAGAAGCCATTGGAGAGAGAGACAAAAGATATATTATTCACTTCTGAGAATAGATATCTATTTACATTACATGGCCTACTTTATATAAGAGCTTTAGAGGTAAGGACTGAACTTATCCCACGATGTGGGACTAAACCAAATAATGTACAAGCATATTCACTTCATAATATACATATATTATAACACTCCCCCTTGAATATGCGTCTTCAAAATCTTGAATGCTCGGATAATTTGAAAATTTCCGTTTTGAAACGTGTATGATGATTGCTCCTCCTCATTATTATCTTGCTTGCATTTATCGATTCAATCGATATAGATTTGCCTCATTAAAAACCTCTATTAGAAAAACCCAGTGGGAAAAAACCTTGAACGAGGAAAAGAGTGCAACTTGTGAAATCATAAATATCATACTAAAAATGATATTTCTTATAAGAGTTTGATACTTCAGGATCAAAATAATGCCTCATTAAAACCTTACTAAGAAAAACCCAATGGGAAAAATCTTAGTGAAGGAAAAAGAGTACAATGACATATTTTATTTTCTTATTTCTTTAAATAAAGCTTGATACTTCTGGATCAAACTAATGCCTCATTAAAACCTTACTAAGTAAAACCCTATGGGAAAAATCTTAGTGAAGGAAAAAGAGTACAATATAGTATGTCATATTTCAATAATTTACCGCATCAGATAGAGTTTGATACTTCTGGATCAATTTAATACTTCAGTAAAAACCTTACAAAGGAAAACCCGAGGGGAAAAACCTTAGTTAAGGATAAAAATATAATTTAACTTAAATAACATATTTGAGATGTTATTTCTTGAAAAGATGTTTGATTCTTCCAGATCAAAATAATGCCTCGTTAAAACCTTAATAAGAAAAATCCAGTGGGAAAAATCTTAAATATGGAAAAAGAGTACATTATAGCTTATTTCAAATGTTACTAAGGAGTTGATACTTCTGGATCAAGATAATGCATCATTAAAACCTTACTAATAAAAACCCAGTGGGAAAAATCTTAGTTAAGGAAAAAAAGTGCATTATAAAATACTTATGGATGCTCCCCCTGATTTAAAGTTTCCTTTGAATTCGTATTCGTCTTTCGATAACTTAAATTGGTTATAGATACTTCTGGATCCATAAATATGTATCTCTTTAATAATACAATTTATTAATAATTTCCTTCGATACAATCAAATTTTCTAAGATTGTTTCTTCAAATATGGTTTGCATTATATGCATTTGTATGCTACTTTTATGAAAAACACTTCATGTGCTTTCATTTTTGTGCCTCAAATTAGTTTTGCGCATTGCAACTATACATCTTTCATGAATATTAAAAATTTCATTACAACATTACTAGAAAGCAGGAAGTAATCTACTCATCTTGATGTATCAAGATTTTCACTACAACAATACTTAGAAGAAATTTGTAATCTAGACTTCATGTCTTTTTCATTCTTTATAACTACAAAAGTTATATATATTCTTCAGAAATTTGTATACTTTAATAAGTATTTGCATATCGCAACTATCACTTCAATGGATATAAAGAGTTTCATTACAACAATACTTAAAAATAGGAAGTAATCTACTCATCATGAATTATATCAAGATTTTCATTACAACAATACTTAAAAGTAGGTTGAAATTTACTCTCCTTGTTCTTTGCATTCTTTATAACAATGAAAGTTATTTATATTCTTCAAGAATTTGTATACTTTCATTATTTAATATGATTTTAAACCACATTTATACCTTCAGGGTATATTAAGCATTTCAAGTACTTTCGGTACTTTGCGGACTACATGTCCATATTACTCTACTATTAAAGGATTCATGATGGCCAGTCATGTTTTCCCCTAATTCAAGATTCTTAATCTATTTATAAATATAAGCGCTTTATTATTTATAAATTTATCATTGATGATTATTTCTTGTCAGTTCTAGACATGATTTATTGAGATCTCTTTAATTATCATGTTTTAGGTACCTAAACCACTTCTGGGTAATTTGACAATCATGTCATTGGTCTCTTCAAGTGCACCCTTAGTGTTTCTTCAAGAACACTCACCTCCATTATTTGGCATCTTTATTACTTACTCCAAAAATAATTTGAACTGACTTTTGAACCATATTTTAGATGTGGTTTACAAATTTTGATCCTTCAGGGATTCAAATCTATACTGGAGAAAGTCTACTAGGGATAATATTGATAATATTTCGCATCATTGTATATTTACATATTTAACACTGATGATCAAAATGAGCTTATATCCCTTTATCCTCCCCCTCAATGTTGACAAACATTGTCACATTAAATAATAATCATTTTTGGACTCTCATTTTGATCCATTATGATATTGCTACTAGCAAATACATCATACATATTAATAATAGGAGGATAATTCTTTTATTCGTTGATAAGATGCATTCAATTGGTATTGATTATTAGAGTTTGTTCTCATTCATTGATCTAAGCTATTGGAGGAATTTACTTATTGTGTAGATCATTTGAATACATACATGACTTCAGTTCATTCAACATTTATGTTGATTGAATTTTAGATCACTAAATAATAGCTTATAACAAACTTCAGGTTGTTAGCTAAATATTTACATATATGGATGTATACGTGCGTCCACGTATCACATATATATTATAAAATTTTCATATTCTTTCTCATTTGAATTAGTGATTTTTAGAACAAACTATTACAAGGATCCAAACTATTAATTTATATTTATAGATCAATGTCAATGCAAACCTATCAAAACCACATGATAATGTTCAAAACATTTGGTTTGAAACCAAATCGAACTTCTGGTTCGAACAAAACATACACACAACTTCAAGTTGTTAAGTTTTATTCCTCAATTATATCTCAAATATCAGTTTTGAACACTAATTATGATTACTTATCAAGGAATAATTTTTAATTGCATATAGACATTTCTACACATCTCTATTGAGAGTTCTGTAAAAAAATTACAGCAAAAATAATAATAGTATCTTCTGGATACTTGGAATGTTACAGATACAAATTTTCTCAGAACCGTATGTATAGCTCTCAAACTTGTAGGATCTAATCTAAACTAAATTAGGATCCTTTATAATCAAATTCTGTGCATTTATTTGGTTTAATAAAATTACCAAATATATAAGCAAATCTCTTCTAGAGATATGTTATCATTTCCTAATTTATTAGTCTCTTTTAGGGATATTTTGTTATCACTACTTCTGGAGTGAATTTATCTCTTCTATATATATGTACTATTGGAATGTCATATCAATGTACAATGTTTCTATTTTTAGAAATTACATAATTACTACCTTTACAATAACATAAAACATCCCTACTGGAGATTTTTGTTGTAACTATCTTTGAAATGACATATCAAACTTTAAACATAGTAAAAAAAATTAGATGCACCAAATGAAAGTAAGATGCGAAGAGATAAAACCACTACTTCTGGAGTGTAACGTTGGTATACAATATCATTTTTTTTGTGGATAAATTATTATCATTACTCAAAAAAAAATTATATCATTATTCCTTCAGGGAATATAGTATTTCCTTTTAAGGAATTGCAATGTAACAAAAATAAAATTCCTATAACATCTCTTCTGGGATGTTAGATTTTGCAATATAAATATATAAATCTCTAAATCATCTTTTCGAGAGATTAATATACACACATACGCATCCAATGATGTTTGAAATATCATGTAACATAATATCTTCAGGATATTTTGTTAATATAGTGTAAATGTTATGATATAAGGTAAGGTATAACTCATTTGGAGATATTTGTAATCTCTTGAATGCAGCATCATTTTCTCATATGATTATTTATTAATTTTCTTTAACTTCTTCAGGAAGTACAACCTTATCATTTTACATAATTTCAATAGAGTTTCGGGCTTCTAATTCATGAACTTCAAGTTCATTGATTTGTTATGAACTTTAGGTTCTTAAATTTTGTGTAAACTTCTCCCCTTTTTTGTACCATATTGTTACAAAATAAAAGTCTATTAGAATTTGAGCTTGTAAAGTTTATCAGAAATCTTTTCATAATTCAAGACTTCAGGTCTTGGACTTTGAGTTATACAACTTCTGGTTGGAAAAAAAAATCTTTGCACAACTTCAGGTTGTTGTTCAAACTTATTTCTTTCATTATATCGAGCATTGTTTGCCAAAATGAATATACCATATAATAAACCATATGTCTATTCTTATTCTAAACATAAAAATACAACATCATTTAATTTACCGTAGCCAGTGCATTTATGATGATATGATAATTTAATTTATTACCATGACGACAACATTTAATGCATTTATGATTAAAAAAGTGAATGCAATTTACCGTTATTGTGGCATAAAATATAAGATATTATCACAATGAATTGATTTCTTTACAAACAAATAAATCAATCTAACTAACTTTAGTTAGCAAAATTTAATCTCAAAGCAATGTTTAATATACTCAATAATAAAATTAAATGAATACCATAAGAGAAACTTTATTTCTTAATAGTCAAAATTTCTAAAATAACAAAAATAACTATTATATATATATGTATGTATATACATATATATATATATATCCCTTTTTTTTATAATTCAAGTTTCTGCTCTTTTATTGAAACTTCTGGTTCTTTATTATAAGAAAACTTGAAATTTAATAATTTATGGAAACTCAAGCTTTTAGCATTATAGGAACTGCAGGTTCTCAACTTTTATTTCAAATGCTAGAAATTAAGTTTACCGTATATGTTTTCATTAACGTTTCCATTCACTTCAGGTGTACTAAATCAATATTAATGTTGGATCTAAACTAATATGATCTTCTAAATATGCATATTCTTGTATATGTTTCTCTAACAAATAATAAAATATTTCTTCTGGAAATGTAAACAATATATATCAAAATAATTTCCAAAATCAAAGAGTTTTCAAAATGAAAACTTCATTTATCAAACATGTATATCTTACTCAGATCTATATCACAAACCAAAACGTAATCAAGATCAATAAATTTATTTGAATCAACAACAGAAATTGTCAAATTCAAAAAAAAATCACAACATTTTATTTTTAAACAATGTACAAATCTCAACGATATATTATTTGAGTGTGATTTTAAGATCTACAATATAATGAGATCAGAAAAATAAGAAAAAAAAATCGGATCTATTGTAGGATAAGATCTGAAATATAATGACAAAAATACATGTACAGTGGAATAAGATCTATAAATTTAGATCTATAACAAAATAAGATCTTGAAAAGATAAGATCTATTAAAACTTAAATTCAAATCTGAAAAATTAGGAAATAGACATAGAATTGTAAAACAAGAATATTTAAATCTAGATCTAAATTAATCGCAAAATAAATCTAGAAAAGCAGATCTAGAAAATTTCAAACCTGATTTCATTGGTTGAATAAGAGGAAGAGATAGATCTGATTTCAGTAACTGAATAAGAGAAATAGATGTTCATACATGAAAAAAAATGGATCTAATCTTCTGGATTAGAATATCCAATACATTCGAGAAAAAGATCAGATCGTGCTGATAACGTGTTATAGAATAAAGAAAAATAGAAGCCATTGGAGAGAGAGACAAAAGATATATTATTCACTTCTGAGAATAGATATCTATTTACATTACATGGCCTACTTTATATAAGAGCTTTAGAGGTAAGGACTGAACTTATCCCACGATGTGGGACTAAACAAAATAATGTATAAGCATATTCACTTCATAATATACATATATTATAACATTATTTCAATAATAAGAAGATAAATGGATTAAATTCCATTCAAAAAAAAAGACCAACTAAAGAACTATATATCACAAAAGTATTCCCCGAGCAAAAAATAATTCACAAAATATGGACTGGAATTTTGGCAAAGAACTCTATCACATAACAAAGATGTACACTACACATCAAGAAAAGTTTTTAAACCGGACATTTACTCGGTTGATAAAACCGAGCTACTCACTTTTTATAAACTAAGCGCACATCTTTGTTTTGCCTGCAATGTGTGTTACATGATCCGTTTATGTTTAGTTAAAAATTTACGAAATATAATGGTTAACTAAAAAAATTTGGTTATCTAATTGGCAAACAAACAATATTTTCAGGAGAAACATGCCTGTGATATTTGGCATATCTATAGATGCTAGTATGTTATAGAAGTGATCGATATATAAGTTGTTATGCAACTTATAACTTTTCTAACATACCCCTTGATATGATTATTCTTTTCCTTGAAAACTTAAGCATGTATTTTATTTCAGAAACCAACTATGGCTGCAAAAGTTAAAGCAATGTATCCAAGATTCAAATTAACATATGTGATACATTAGAACTTTAGGTATTAAGACTGTAGAGAAATTATTCAGATATAAATAATACCTAGAAGCCATTCAAATATAGAAAAAATAGAAGTAGTCAGATCACAATGTTTCAAAAATCATACCCATATCATAGTTCATACAATAAAAAAAATAGCAAAACTTCTAGCATTACAAATCCTACATAACCATAACACTACGTCAGTTTTTTTGCAAGTATAAAATTAGCAGTAAAAATCCTGTTTGTACTTATTACAAAATGATGAGAAATAGTTGATGATGCTATCATCAGATTTGTATTATTTGAAAACCCAATTCCAAATTTTACTGCCATCATACAGGACCACATTGCAGAGGGTACACAAACATAAACTAAAATTTTAATTTCTTCAAACAGTGTGAGCATAACCCACTATTTGAACTATACATGATCTATTGAAAAAATGATGAAACGCTATAATCATCAAAGAAATACTTGAGGTTTGAATATCTAAGATTTTAATTTCTTCAGATGTCATCTCATACTATCACACATATTAAATTTGTGCAATCCAGCATTCATAGTATATTAATAAGATACTACAAACCAAACCCTTTTATTATCCCAAGTAGAAGAAGTTTAAACATGTAATTCTCCTAAAGTCACGAACTGACGTTTTTTACTGTGGATGGTTTTAGAATACTAAGGATTCAAGCAATTGAGAAAATATTACTGAACTTGCCTAAACCAATCAGAATTCCACCGAAATGCGGTAATAAATATTGCCTCGACGAAAAATCGATAATTACCTGGGCCTATTTCAAAGACGATCGCTAGAATGAGCAAGATCAAAAGTTCCATTGATGTGGTGTTAGCTATCTACTGATCCTTCGACCCGAGCTTAAGCCGAAGAAAACTGCTAATCGGCAATGATGAGATGATGCAGATCTTAATCACATGTCGCGATGGTGTTGGCTATATTCTAGGTTGCTGATATCTGACATATTTTAAGACTCAACTCGAAGATCCCTCCACTCCTCCGTCTCGCGTCTTGAAAGAAGATGAAAATAATTGATTTTGGGCTTAAATCGGGGGAAATAAATATTTAGGTTTTGAGTAGAAGAAGAAATGAAGAAAGAAAGAAATAATTGTACACGCGATGCTTGATCTCAGAAAATGCCCCGGAGCCTTGTTCAAATATAGTTCTGGAGACTGTTCGGTTGCCAAAATTCAAGGGTGCTTGTGTGCTCTTAAAATTGAACTCACTAATAATATAATAGTATAGATGCCCTATCTGCAATTTTGTTGACATATTTTTTATTATTATGATACACTTGGAATCCATAAGGATTTAAAGAAATATTTGTTTGAAGGACAAACTTGAGTGTTTTTTAACCAATAATAGCAACTCACTTATTTCTTTATCTCAAGTACAAAGATTTCATCAAAATACAACAAAAATATACAAAATTTGGTCAAAAAACACGATAAAATCAGACACTCAGCAAAAAAATGCGGTAGATTGGTAAAACAATTAAGGTTTCAAATTTCAACCCATATCGTCGGTTAATGGGGAGAAAACCTTACAGTCAGACGACGACATTTTTGAGGTTGGAGTGCACTGATGGTGGTGATGGCAGGGTTGTCAACGAATGTAAACGATGTTGATACCATTTTATTCGCACCCATATTTGAAAATAAAATCAACATCTGAATCTGCTATCCATGGATATCTGAAAGGGCATATACATATCTACATCCGTGGATATTTACGATGATTCGGCTTTTCGACCCTCGAAAATCGACACTAATACATCCTCGATATTCACATGCCACGAATTCAAGTGCTGGAAAACTCGACCGATAAGGTAGAAAGAAAATAAAGATAGAACAAAATCTTGCACGAATGAAATAACATATATTATTTCAACATATCATCTTTACAGCGGAAAATTTTACATATATTTATCATAGTTTAACTTAACATTAACATGGACAATTATAAATATCTATCATTACAAATACGAAATACAATAGTACATGAGCGTGGTGGAAATGGATAACAATCTTTGGAAGAATCTTCTAAACCCATGGTTCAAACTCTTTCCAAATGCTCTAAACAAAACTTGACTACCAGGCTGCCCGGAAAAATAAGGCATCCAAAGTATAAGGGAAATAAAATAAACTTCGGATCAGTCATGAGAAACTCAAAATACGAGTATTTAGAAAACAAAGGGTATCACATAAGACCATATTGCACATAAACACGAAATAGATTTTTACCTTATGATAACCAAAATATTTCAAATAGCCGAAATTGTTACATTATTGAATTCCAACATAATAGATTTACAAGTAACTCCAAAAGAACTTATTGGAGATTTGGATTTTCAACTGAATAGTGAGGTAAGGGACTACCTCTTATACAATACATCTCTAAAGGGATGCATCGAGTATCGACATCTTTGAAATCCCTACGAATTAAGACCTACGCACAGACCCATCTAGTGGTGGATAGAACCGAATATGATATCACCCCGGTCGTTCCTGACCTATCCGAGAGCTCTCAACCACACACCACATATTATTTTTTACCTAATGTCATAATGGGCGCAAAATAAATCTTGAAAGGTGATATAATACCCTAATGATAGCGAACCACTTACCCTAAAGCAACCTCTGTTTCACAATTCCTCAGGTGTGAGGCTTGAGGTAGCGTTTTCCTTTCTTAGAACATTTTCACTTAAAATGCCACATTGCCATTTCCAACAACACATTATTTACTTCCACAAAAGTACAATCTCTTAATTCGTACATCTCAGATAAGGGTGTTAAGTATAAGAGGGGTTACCTCCTACACCACCAAACAAATGTACATTTATAGAGATCAATGCGCCATGGTCTTAGCAATTCAATATCAGACATTCATCCATACAAGTTGTCCATGGATAGGACAAGTCGAAGGCACTCTCCTACCACCTGTCGGAAATTACTCCCAAGATTAGTAACAAGCAGTCCATTCATACGAAGATCCTAGAACCAAGGGACCACTGCTATTTATTTATCTCAGGAGCTACTCCAAAATTATCAACAAACAATCTTTCCGTTATAAAGATCCCCGCCTTCAACTTCATTGTCTTCAACATATCTTCATCGTCGAACTCATAAATTAGTTCGAAGTGGTTTTTGGATGGGATCGCCCCAAATCTGACCCCAGTTTCTTTGGACCAATCATCGATAAAAAGATGTTTAAGTAAATAGATGCTTATCATTTGATTGATTACTTTTCTCTTTATCAAAAATATCTCCTAGAGATATATGTCTTTAAAAACCATTTCTTTTTAGCATATATGGAATCATTAAACCTCTTTTATCAAATCTTTATTTAATTAACACCCTTTTTAAATCTTGGAATAATTCTATATCATTTTGTCCTTTACTTAGAAAAATATCTCCAAATCATAAATCTTAACCAACATTTCTTATTTCCAAATCATAACTTTTAAACGAGACAAAAACAATGTTATTTAAGACATCATTTACTGTAAACCCAAAACAATTAATTTGAGTATAGGAATAAAATTATTTGCAAATCATTTGTTTAAATCTTAACAAAAAATTTCTTATTTCCAATACATATTTTTTTAATAGTTGAAACCATGTTATCTAAATGGTAAATCAAAATTAGCTAGTATTCAAGTAAAACGGATCCATAAAAATTATATTACTTTTATTCGACATCAATTTCAGCATTCAAGTTTACTACCCGTCGAACAACAGTGAAATCACCTTTTCAATTCACATGGATAGTACGAGTTCCCTCTTCAAAATTTAATGCCATGTACAATAAGGTTATCTCTATACAATCCAAGTCGTATTAAATTTAGACAGAATAAAATCTTTTATGCTTGCCTCATTTCCGACATTTTGACCTTACATATTCCTCACCCAGGAAAAATGCTAGGTGAACCAGGACGTTGGTTACTCGTGAACATCTCCCAGGTTTAAGCACTTCACATCTGGATCTCATGAATAGAAAAATCTAGTCTACTCATCGGCATTTTGACCAAGATTAAATCACTTAATTGTAATAGCTTTTATTTAAATCATTTATTTAAACCTTTTTAAAGTGAATTATAAAACCATAAAATCATATACTTAATTATTTATTTTAAAATATTTATAAAAGATTTGGGAAAGAATACTTAAGTTTAAAGCCATATTTCAGAAGTTAGTAGAAGTGTTGCACAAAGTGCTGCGAATAGTGCTTTTAAGCTTATTTGATCAAAACAACATTTCTGTTATTCAGAAATCCATTTTCATAACTTAAATCTATTTTAATTTTTTTTAAAGATTCATAGAATTTATCCCATATTTTTTAAAGAATTTAAATTATTACTTTTAAAGATTTTATCGCTTTGGTGTCCAAACTGTCAAAACGCGACTATTTTGAAACTTGTTTTACTCATATTTTAAAATCTGCTAAAAAATCTCAATCTTTTCCTTTTGTTTGAAAAATATGATTATAAGAGTTTGAAAAATTCTTTTTACAAAGAATTCTGAATCCGAATCCATCGTATAAATGGATTTAACTTTCTACGACGCGAACGAACTACCGCTATGCGACGCGACTATTTTTGACTCATTTTTCATTACTTATCCAACAATCACCAAATTAGTTTTTAGTGTTTATAAAATATTTATAAACAATTTTAAAATATTTTAACGAGGTTTAACAATCTCATATACATCATTTCATTTATTAAAGGAAAACGATTTCATTTGTGATCTTCGACGTGTATTTAACGTGACTCGTTGACATTAATAAACAACTATAGTAAACAACCAGACTTGATGATCAAAGCATAGTAAACATCCGTAGCAATCATATCACACCATCATCTTTATAAATATATATAAATATAGAATTTCCCATTTTCATTGGTTTCTTACTTCTCTAAAATTCACTATAGCTTCGCTATGATGTAGAATCTAGTCTTGGACCTTAAGAAGGGCACAATCTATGCTTGAAGAGGTGGAGTGCTCAGCCTTGGTTGTAGGAGGCAGTGGCCATGGGGTTTGCGTGGGTAAAGGAGGTGATTTGCCTTGGTTTTGAAGTGGATTTCTTATATATATATATATATATATATATATATATATAATTTCGTTTTGTAATATTTTTCTTCATTATTTCCTTAAGGTAGGAAACCATGGAAAAGCTTGAGAACGAGGAAGAAGATGAAGTAGAATAGTATGTAAAATTATGAAGAGAATGTTGGGTATTTATAGGAATTTTTTGAAATAAATATCTAAATGCATAATTACACTTTTTCCCCTTGCCCACACCCTCTCCATCCTCTCCAAATGCACGACAAGGCCACCCCTATTGTGCCTCTATGTATGTAATGATGATGATGATGTGTAAATGAGTTGATATTTGTTTTTTAGGGTAAAAAATATCTTAGATATTTGTGCTTTTTACTAAATGTAAATTCAAAAATGTACGGTAAGTATATTTGTATGCATGTATGTATTAATGTATGTGTTAGGGTGTGTATGTGTATGTTAGATATGTGTTCAAGTGAGATGAACAAGGTTGCAACAGCTTTGAACAACTTCCGTTCGTTAAACCGTTGAAAATAGGGAAGCTGATTCCCGGTCATATTTTCACTTATAAATAATTTACATATAAATGTAAACAAATTTGAAAACTAATTCCTTATCATTTTTAACCAATTAAAATGATCACATTTGATTTATAAAACCATATAAATTAATATTAAACAATCATTTATAAAAGGTGATGTGATATCGATAAAGCGATATGAATTTTCTTATATATTCAAACCATTGTATATCTCTTTATAAAACTATTGTAAATGATTTATTATCGCTTCATAAGTAATTAAAATAAATTATTATCATTTAAAACAATTATTTGAGTAATTATAACAATTATTAAATCATTCAATCACAATTTAAATTCATAAATCAATTATTAAATACGATGCCATTATTGATGATGTCATAAATACATTTTTTCCCAAAAATAAAACAAATAATTTTATTTCATGTTCATGTTTAAATGGATAAATAAGCGTATGTATCCAGCTTCGTGTGCATCTTTTGACAATTATAGAGCAATTTATTGATAAAATGGTTTTCGGTCATTTCATCGATATTTTTCCAAAGTATATATTTTTGTAAATATTTATTCAAAATAAGATTACAATCATTATTTATTATTCAAGACAACATAATATATGTTAAAAAGATTATATTTGAATATTTTAAAAATAAATATAATTTATCAAAGTGATAAATTTACGGGCCCTTACGGGCTCTCCTCCTTAAATGAATTTCGTCCTTGAAATTACAATGCAAAACCCAAATGTATTTGCCCAAAATATTTATTTTTAAACTTACTACCATATATTGTGTATGTATCATCCATACAAAATATTTGATTCAATTTACTATTCGAATATACAACTTTACTTTCGACTAGTATTGATTCTTTGCTTCTCTAGTGTGGACTACGATTAGGTTCAGAAACTTCTACTTTCCTTGCATAGCTCTCGACTATGATAGAAAATATAAGGATTTGAATACAAGTCATCATCAATTTTTCCCTAAAGCATCGAGTGATAAATCATTTTCAGATATCAAAATCGTATATTCAAATCTTTAGGCCAAATTTGTGTTACGGAATAATTCATGTAAAATGCATATACTTTTTATCTTTTTCAAAATATTTAGAAAATATTGGTTTATGTATTTAAAAATTTCATAAATATATAGTTTTATTCTTATGAAATTTTCTTTAGTGGTTTGTGTATATACATTTGAACAAAGTCATAAACAAAGGTCATAATTATATTATACATTCTTAATATTTTACATTCATCCTTATCTTACACTTATACTCCTCACATACTTTAGCTATTCTTAAGTCCTTCTAAATCTACTTGGGTTTTCAGAATATTGATACAAACATAACTAGCTGCAAGTCATACATATATATGCTACTACATACTAATACTAGATAGGTACTTCCAAATCTTCCAATATCTCATCATAATCGTTCCTTTGAGTCTGACGCTAACAGTCAACTTCTGTATCCAAAATCAAACAAGACTTCTCCATCTTCATCACTATCATCTTGTTCGTTATCGGCTTTGTTTCCGTCCTCAATCTGTGGTATCACATCCACTTCATATGGCAACCATGTGTGGTTCTATGGCACATGCCCCAGCATGGCTGTCATTTCTTGCATAACTTCTCCTTCTTCTAGTTCTTCTAAACCTTGCGCTTTTTCTTTCTCCAGATCCATAAATTCTTCCTCTTCATCTTCCATGTCGTCCCAATAAATAAGGGAATCTGACGATTCCTTGTGCTAAATAAAATGGTCACCATCCATCTCCCATATGACATTACTGTCTCTAATGTTGTTGTCTGATTCATAGAATATCATAGTGTTTGGGTCTTCTTCAGGTTCAGATTCTTCTTCCATTGTCTCCTCCTCAGGAATCTCTTCTTTCGGTTCAAATTTTGAACTTACCGGGTCGATGATCCACATTCTTTCTAAGGCCTGAGGGATATCTTCGTCACTAGACACTATAACAGGTTACGAATTCGGGGAAGGTATAAGCATTTCAACCATAGGGTAACTGTCTTTATCTATTCGGGTGTATGGATCTAATTCTCCTTAAATAAGGGGTTTAATATTGCTAAGTGGCCATTTTTTGGGTTCCTCCTCACCACCCGAAAGAATGGTTAGATTATTATTCTCATCCCAATTAGCTCTCAAGGTCTCCCCTTTTGAAACTTTCTCCCGTAGCTTGAGGGTTTCTACAATTATCAACAACAAACACTTAGATACTAAGTTTTTTTATTGTCTTAACTAAATCTAATATTAGGTTATAAATTTAAGTTTATCCCAACATAAATCCATTTTAACCACATAATTTTAAAGGTGATAGTTTGTTAAGCACATGATGTTATTTCTCCAAACCAATACTTATGATACTTCAAATAGAATCCTTTGAAAATTTTCTTCCTAAAAACCCTTTTTAGGAAAAGTTCTTGGTATCCAAAATCCTTTTCCCATAGTATTACTCTTAATCTTCTCAGTGTTATTATTAAACATCTTATAGTTAAACTGTGAAATTCTAATCACATGATGTTTATGCTTACGTTTTTACTAATCTTGATTTAAACTATCATTCAAGTTATACCATATCTAATTATTTATTTTTTCTTAAAAAATGTTCTTTACATTGAAAATATAATCCTAGGTAAAATTATTTCATTTACCATATTTTCCAAAAAAAAAAACCATTTTTATATCATTAACAAATATACGCTCTTATATAACATACTCTTATCTCATTCTAGGGTGTTACTAAACCTATCTTTAATGAGTTACTCATCCTAGGGTGTTACTAACCCCATCTCTGATGAGACTTTACACCTATCAGGCTCAAGTATTCCGTCAACCTATGCTTTGATATCAAATGTGACGACCCAGCTTTTCGACCCTCAAAAATTGACATTAATACATCCCCAGTATTCACATGCCGCAAATTCAAGTGCCAGAAAATTCGATCGTTAAGGGTGGAAAGAAAATAAAGGTAGAATAGAATCTTACACGGATGGAATAAAATATATTATATAATCTTTATGGTGGAAAATTATATATAGATTTATCGGAGTTTAACTTAACGTTAACATGGACAGTTATAAATATCTGTTTTTACAAATGCAGAGTACAATAGTACATAAGCGTGTTGGAAACGGATAACAACCTTCAGAAGAATCTTCGAACTCCATGCTTCGAGCTCTTCAAAAATGCTTTGAACAAAACCTGACTACTAGGCTGCTCGAAAAAATAGCGCACCTAGAGTTTAAAGGAAAGAAAATAAACTCCGGGTCATGAACTGGTATAAGAAACTCAAAATATGAGTATATGCAAAACAAAGGATATCTCATAAGACCACGCCACACATAAATACGGAATATGTTTTTACCTTATGATAACCAAAACATTTCTATGCAAAATCTAGTGGTATTATTTTTAATGAAATTCTTTTGAAAACCTTTCAAATAAACATATTCAAATAGCCAAAATTATTACATTATTAAATTCCAGCATAATAAGTTTACAACTAAGTCCGAAGGCATTTATTGGAGATTTGGATTACCAAAGTGAATATCGAGGTAAGGGGATACCTCCCATATAGTACATCTCTAGAGTGATGCACCGAGGATCGACATCTTCAAAACCTCTACGAATTAAGACCGACCTATCCACAGACCCATTTAGTGGCGGATAGAACCGAATATGATATCACCCCGACCTATCCGAGAGCTTTCATATCATACACCACATATATTTTTTACGACGTCATAGCGGGTGCAGAATAAATCTAGAAAGATGATATCATACTCTAATCGTAGCAAACCGCTTAGCCCTAAAGCAACATCTATTTCACAATTCCCTGATGTGAGGCTCGATCTAACACTTACCATTCTAAGAGCATTTTCACTAAAAATGCCAAATTTCCATTTTCAACAACACACTATTGATTTCTCCAAAAGTACAACCTATGAGCTCCTACATCTCAAAGAAGAGCGTTAAGTATAGGAGTGGTTACCTTCTACATCACCGAATAGATGTACATTTGTAGAGACCAATGCATTGTGAGCGTAGAAAAGCAATGTTAGACTTTCACTCATACAAGTTGTCCAGGAACAGGACAAACCGAAGCTCTCTCATACCACATCCTATCCGAAATTACTTCTAGGATTAGTAGCAAGTAGTCCTTATACATAAAGGTCCCAGAATGAAGGGACCACTGCTATTTATTTATCCCGGGAGCTATTCCAAAATTATCAACAAGGAATCCTTCGATTATGAAGATCTCTGCCTTCAACGTATCTTCACTTTCGAACTTATAAAGTAGTTTGAAGTGGTTTTTGGATAGGGGTCTCCCTAAATCCGACCTCGTTCCTTCGAACCAATCATCAATAAAAAGATGTTTAAGTAAATAGATACTTATCATTTGATTGGTTACTTTTCTCTTTATCAAAAATATCTCCTAGAGATATTTATTTTAAGAACCATTTCTTTTCAGTATATACGAGATCATTAAACCTCCTTTATTAAATTTTTGTTTAATTAAAACCCTTTTTAAATCTTGGAATAAATCTAGATCATTTCGTCCTTTACATAGGAAAATATCTCTTATAAATCTTAACCAAGATTTCTTATTTTCAAATTGTAACTTTTAAACGGGTCGAAAATAATGTTATTTAAGACATCATTTACTGTAAACCCAAAATAATTAATTTTAAGTATAAGTATTAAATTAATTCCAAATCACTTATTTAAATCTTGACAAAGGATTTCTTATTTCCCATACATATCTTTTTAATAGGTTGAAAACATGTTATTTAAAGATGGTAAATCAAAATTAGTTAGCATTCAGGTAAAGAGGATCCATAGAAATTATACTAATTTTACTCGACATCAATTTCCATATTCAACCTTTCTTATCCTTTCGAATAACGGTGAAATCACCTTTTAAATTCACATAAACAATATGTTTCCCTCCTCCAAATTTAATACCAAGTATAAGAAGATTATCTCTATATAATCCAAGTTGTATTAAATTTAGAAAGAATTAATTTTTTTATACTTGCCTCATTTCTGACATTTTGACCTAATCTATTTCTCGCATAAAAAAAAGATTAGGTAAGCCAGGGCACTGGTTGTTCCTAAACATTTCCTTAGTTTAAGCACCTCATATTCGAATCTCATGAATAGAAAAATCTAATCTAGGTTTTTAGAACCAAGATTAAATCACTTGATTATAACCGCTTTCATTTAAATAATTTATTTAAACCTTTTTAAAATAAATTATAGAACCTTTGAATCATCTTTAAAATACTTACTTATTTATTTTAGAACATTCATGAAAGATTTGGTAAAGAATACTTAAGTTTAAAGCTATATTTCAAAAGTTATTAAAAGTGCTGCAAAAAATTCTGTGAATAGTGCTTTTAAGCTTATTCGATAAAAACAACTTTTCTATTATTTAGAAATCCATTTTTACAAATCTCTTTTAAAACATGTTTGCACAAAAAATGGGCAAACACCTCCAAGTCGTATGATTTAGTCGATTTTAAGTTGTTCTTAGTGATTTGGGTGATTCATACAAATATGTAAAAAGCATGGACTAAACTGTAAAAGACACACAGATTTATAGTGGTTCGACCAGAATGTGCCTACGTCCACTTTATATGTTATTCTCCTTCACTCTTCAGATTACAAGTACAAAGCTTTGATTACAAGTATATGAAAGTTGTTTTAAAGTTCTGTCCGTGCTTGAGCTCTCAAACTTGTCTGTCATTGTTGTACCCCTGCCCCTCTATTTATAGAGTGAGGCTGGGGGCAGGGGTCTTGGATGTATATAGCTGCTGGTGGGCCTGGGCTGATGTAATCTGGCCTGGCAGTGTTGGTCCGGTACGCCTTGGTCCGGTTAGGTGGAGTTTGGTTCGGTGAGACTTGGCCCGGTGGTGAGTGGATGGAGTTTGGTTCGGTGGGACTTGGTCCGGTGGTGAGTGGTCCGATAGTGGTTGGAGCGGTAGTTGGTTCGGCTATGTAGGGGAAGTGAGTTGGCTCGGCTATGCAGGGAAGTGGAGTTTGACCGGTAGTAGGTGGAAATGGGATTGGTTCGGCTATGCATGGAAGCGGGGTTGGTTCGGGAGTGCTTAGGAAAGGGGTTGGTTCGGTGGTGGTAGAAACGCACCCAACATTTCCCCCCCCAAAGTGGGACATATGCCAGCATATGTCGTGCTTTGTTTTCTCGCAGTTTGGATAGCTTCATTCGGTCCTAGGCGCCGAACCGTTGGGTCCGGTCCTCCTGCGCTCGCCTATAAGTAGGGGCTTCACCCCATCGTTATTCCTTTACCGTTTGAGATAGCCGAATCACCCAAGTACCGAACCACAATTCCTTTATCGTTTGAAATAGCCGAATTACCCAAGTACCGGACCACTATTCCTTCATCGTTTGAAATAGCCGAATCGATCAGGGACCGAACCAGATTTGACTGTCGAACCAGGTGAGGCTTTCTCCTTATGTTGGGTATACCGAACGTGACCGGGGAGTTGAGCGCCGAATGAACCTCATGCCGGAAATGCCGAATGAGATTTCTGGCTGTATGTACTTATTTGTTTGTGTTTCCATACTCCTTGTTCTAACAGTACATTTTCTCCTGTTGCAGATAATGTCTTATAAAGTGGAAACTCGATCAGATAAAAAGAAATCCAAGGACAGAGAAGAGTCCTCCACAGTGCCCCTAGCTCAGTCAGGACCGGGATGACATGGGCCCACGCCGAGGTCACTAGTGGATAGATATGGCCCTCAGGAGCTCTTGAACTCTCCTCCTGACTGCTTTCTTAGCTCCCTCAAAGAGGAGCAGCTTGGTGTTATTTCTCGCTCTTTTGGGATTGACAGAGCGTGTATGCTGTTGCCAGGGGAAGGAGTGATGCCGTACAATCCCCCTGAAGGATATTTCGCTTATAGTAGGTACCATTGCATGTGCGGGGCCATTCCCCCGATCAATGCTTGGATAGTCAGCTTCATTACCTATTTGAAGGTGGCCCCTTTCCAGCTTCAGCCCAACTCTTATGCTATCTTGGTGAGTCTATTCATCATTTTTCAAAGGAAATACGGGCGTCCCCCTTCCAACCGGGAGATCCGGTATTTGTACAACTTGAGAGGCTATAAGAAGGGGTCTCCATACATCAGCTTGGAATCGGCCGTGTCCTTCAAGCCGGTCCTGGACTTATATTCGAAGTTCAGCATGTTCAAGAAAGAATGGTTTTTCGTCAAGGATGACTCTGTTTCTATCCGTCGCTTCACCTCTGGCTGTAAGTTGAATCTCACTTATAATTTCCGTTCTGACTGCAATGCTTCTTCTTATGTGTTTTTATTTCTTGCTAGCAACATGTGGCTTTGCGGTCGTGGAGAACGATCGCCTGATTCAGATTGCTGCGGAAATAGAAGCCATTACAGGAAGGGAGAGGTCAGCTTCTTACCTGATCAGGAATGCTGCTCTTCTGCAGGACAACTTGATTCTACCACATCAGTCGGTGGTCAAGCAGAGAGACACAGCTGAAGAGAGGGCCGCCAAAGCTAAAGGAGGGGCCACGACGAAGAGCAGCAAGTGGAAACCCTTCTCGATACCTCCAGTCGCCGGGGGGAAGAAGCTTAAGAAATCCGATGGACCCTCCCATAGCACATGTCTAGATGTTCCGGAGGAGGAAAATGTGAAGGAGGAAAGAGGCGAGGAGGAGTGCGGAGGTGATGGAGAAGGTGATGGTGATGATGGTGGCGAAGGACAGAGCGGTGATGGCGCCGGGGCTTTGTCCTCTGGGCAAGCAGGGAAGATCCAAGAGTGGACAGATGATGCTTTCCGCCAGGCTTTTGAGGGGTTGGAGGAAGGATCGGCCTTGGTGGAGAAGCCAAAGAAAACTGATAAGGACGGGGCTGGTGCCGATTCATCTTCCAAGATCATTTCAGCTAGGGCAACTCCGGCGATTCAAGGTGAATTTTTGACTCCTCTTTACTCTTTTTAACTTCACATGTTTCTTGGATTATGGTCCTATGCATGCTTGTAACACTTGGTTTTTATCCCAGGAACGGGTAAGGTGGCCAAGACATCAGACATTCAGCATCGTCTCGAACAATTCAAACTCCTCAAAGCTTCAGCTAAACCAAAGCCTCCGACCAACCGTTCCGGGGACGTAGTCGGCTACCGTCCTCTTCTCAGAGTTATTGAAGAGGATATTCAAAAGAAAAAGAGGAGTCGCTCCTTATTCGAACCTTCACCTGGTCCTCAGCCCCAACCTAGCCTCTTCATGATATCACGGAGGAGGATACTGAGTTCATACCCTCTCTGCATCCGTCTGAAAATCCTACCGTTACTCAGATTGATCGTCCCGGTTTGGCTAGTAATCCATTTGCGGGTCATCCAGATCTGGATTCGGGTTCTCATGATATTTTCTTTGACGTGGTTACTGGTGAGCACCTTCTCCCTCGCAATCCTATGGTTAGGGTGCTTGATGAGGCCAAGTCCCTAGACCTTGATTTTCTTACTACTCGGATTGTAACTATGGGGGATGAAGCTAAGGCAAACATCGACCGGGTTGTTGAGGAGACCAGGAAGTTGATGGGGCATCATGCCTGACTGGTCAAGGTCAGGGAGGAAATTGGGAGTGCTAACATAAGATTGCGGTTAGTGGCTTCCGACCAGGCCAAGCAACTCGCCGATCAGGCCATCCAGATCTCTCAGCATGAGGCTGCCTCCAAACGACTAAAGAAAACCATGGAAGAGGCTAGCAGAGCCGAGCTGCGGAAAATGGAGGCCACCTGCAAGGAACAGATCGATATGGCTATTGTAACGGTGGATGAGGTTTGGAAAGAGGATCTCGAGCGGGTAGAGGAGTTATTTGGGAAGCTTGAAGCTGCAGAGCTTGCTCAAGCCAAGCTGAAGGAGGAGATGGAGGCGATGAGGAAATCCCTTCAGGCTGACCGTTCGCGATACCGATTGGAGAGGGATGCTGCCGTTGCAAAGCTGTTGGCTTATGAGGTCCGAATGAGGGAGTTTGAGGAGAACGAGGGGATGATGGATGAGATGCTCCAGGACATGTATTTCCATACTTGGAAGCAGGGCAACTTATCCCGGGTGGATGATTATCCCCGGATCATGGCCAGGATTTATCTCCGGGCTCTGGAGGAGGCCAAGGCTGATGCAGATAAGGAGGGTGGCATGGACTTCAGAATGGATGTGGTTACGACACAATTCACCAAGGAGGAGAAAGTGGCGGTGAAGGAGGGTATGCGGCTGCTTGCTGCTGAGGAGGTAGGTGTGCAGTTGGGGGATGATGATCAAGGAACAGATGCTGGTAAGTCTTCCCTTTTAGCCTTTTCATAACTTGGTTGCTTATTGTTTATTTAATGGATTCTTCTCCTGAATTGGACAGGAGGGACCTCTGAAGCGCCAACTACCTCTGGTCAACATGCTGGGAGTTCTGATCCTGCGGTTAAGTAGATCTCGAAGTGCCAGTAGAATAGAGGCGAAGCCCCGATGCAGCCGACTTCTTGACTTGATCTGGACATTTTTTTGGTCTATTTGACATTCCTGTATATACTAGTCCCAAAACATTAATGTACTTTCAGGCTGTAATTATGTCATTTGTGACGAACGAGTTTATTCCTAGCATGTAATTTTATAATCATAAGCTGATTTTGTTATATTTGAATGCTGTCGTTATTTTAATGTGTTGCATAAAATATAGCTGTGCATGTGTTAGTGATTTAATTGTGTTTGATGCTAAGTTCTTGCTTAAAATATAATTTCGTGTCTTGCAATGTTAGTGTGATGTGCGAATAAATTATAGTTACATATTTATGTACAAGAGAAGAAAGTACCGCCCTTCAAGTTTTAGCTGTAGACGGTAGCTTTGAATGCCTTGTGTAATCGAATATGGAATGCAGCTGAGTGACCTGCCATCCAGCTGTGAGTTCTTATTCCCATTAGTGAGTGTCTTCTATTTTGTGTCATGTACTTTAGCGATCGTTATAGAGGATAAGAGGAAAGTTTTTATAAATAAAATGGAAATACAAGAAATAGTAAAACTTCCAATCACGGAAGGCCTTCGACGGGATTAAGTTCGTGGCAAACGGGTTTTGTAGTCACTTTCCCTAGCTGTGGGTCTTGGAGACATTTGTCACCCATCTTACGCCTCTGCGGGGAGTTTTCTTTTTTTTACCACAGCCGTACTTAAGACACATCGGAGCCGAGATCGCGCACGTTAACTACCCGGGCCATTATGGCCCGTAATCGTGGGTATTATTCGATTTACCATGGCCGGCTAGCGCGGGTGCCGATCGTCAACTGTGAACTGCCCCTGGCTGGCCACACCTTATGTTGGGGCTTATAATCCGTTCACAGTTGCCGGCGAGCCGTACGCCGTAATGAGCTGCCTAGGCTATGGTTGGCCTTCTCGGCGGCTTATAATCGGCTCATTACAGTTGGCTTTAAGGGCCGTCACGAGCAATGAGTTAACCTGTAGCAGAGGGATGCTGGAGCAAAAGTGTCTCATTGGCGAGGGCATAGATTCGTATAATACCTGTTAGGTTTTGTCCAGGTGAAGTTGTGCTGTGATGCCCTGAATGGAGATGCCATCTACACAGAATTTTGTTCAACAGAAAAGGATAAAGCTCAGCAAGTAGCGAAGATATAAAGGAACAAGTTAAAAAAGAGACAAGTTTTTAAAGTGGTTCGGCACGAAAATGTCTACGTTCACTGATTCTCTTTGTTAATTCACTTTATATGGGCAGTACAAGTTAAGAAAAGTATCGACGAATGTGTTGGATGTTCCATGCCCTCTGGAACACCTCTCCGTCCACTATTGACAAAATATAAGCTCAGTTGTGGAGATCTTTATGAATTACATATGGTGCGTCCCAGGTTGGATCTAGCGCTCCGGGGCACGGGAAGATTCGCTTGAGGACAAGATCTCCTTCTTGTAAGCTGTGATGCTTGACTATGGAGTTGAATTGTGCTGCCACTTTTTGCTTGTGAGCTGCTGCTTTGAGTGCTGCATCATTTCTTCTTTCATCGATTAGATCCTAAGACATGTGGAGGAGTTCTTCGTTCTCTTCTGGGTTGTAGTAGATCCTACGGTGGGATGGCACTACAGTTTCAACTGGGAGCATGGCCTCCGATCCGTATGCCAAAGAGAAAGGAGTATGCCCTGTTAATGTTCTGACAGACGTGCGGTAGGCCCAAAGTGTCGTAGAAAGTTCATCCACCCAAGCGCCTTTTGACTTTTCAAGCTTCTTCTTGATTAGAGTTTTAAGAATTTTGTTGACAGCTTCGACTTGTCCATTTTCCTGGGGATAAGCCACAGATGAGAAGCTTTTGTGAATTCCGTGCTCTTGGCACCAGTCGGCGAACTCCTCGCTGTCAAACTGAAGTCCATTGTCCGATATGATTTTGAGTGGAACCCCGTACCTGCATAGAACATTTTTGATCAAGAAGTTAATAATTTTTGCCGAAGATATTTTATTTAGAGGTTCCGCTTCCACCCATTTGGTGAAATAGTCGACTGCGACTATAGCGTATTTGGCTCCGCCTCGGCCCATTGGCAGTTCGCCAATCAAGTCAATTCCCCATACTGTTGAATACGCGCTTATATGATTTTTGTTTGATGATAATAAACATATATACATTCGTTTAAATGTATTTGTTAATGTACTATTTTATTTTTCACAGATTAAATAAATATTTGCTGAATAAAATTAAATACACAGATTTTGAATTCAAACAGAAAATTTATTCAAACAAATATTTATTACATCTTTGAATAGTACAATTTCAGGCTCTCACTATAACTATACAACTTTGATTACAATTACATCACATTTCATATTTACAGTTCACCTCACTACATATCACTCACACTCGTATTTATCTTCAACTTCCTTGCAGTTTGAATCCAGCATCTGGGCAATCTGCAAAAATATACACTAACACAGTAAAATTGAAAAAGAAATATTTTTGCAATATAAAATAAAAGACGAATTTTGAAAATGATATTTGCCTCAGTTATTTGGGTTGTTCGTCATCATTTAAATTTGAATTCATTATACACGAACAACTTGTGACATACACAGTGTATCACTGTATATGCCACAAGGCCGTGCACGCCGATATATACACTTGATTGATTTACAGGGACAGGTGAGCACAGGTCAAACCCAAATGAAAAACCGGATTCAACTCACGTGCAATAACATTGAAAATCACGACTCTCAGCACAAGGTCAAACCCGAGTTTTAAAACTGGATTCAACTCAGGTGCAAATCAAAAGTACACATGAATGCTATGTTCAAACATGACACAACCTCAAATCAATGGACATGCAGTCAACTCAAGTACATCAACTACAAAGAGCATCAATAATGCATGAAACAATGAAACAGTTCAAAGCTTCAACAAATCAGAACAGCCATACATGAAGTGAATCAAGTTCAGCAGTACAATGACCAAGCATTGACCAATGAACAAAGAACAGAGACCAAGCAAGGCATAGCAACTGCGTAGCAACAGCAACAAGATCACTCATGAAAACTAACAAGCCAATATGCAAACATGCATGCAACATGGTCTGCAGGCAAACAAAAGAATGATACAAAGCAATGAAAAGAGAACATGCATGAAGAACCAGAATGGAACAATGGAAAATACTGCAATGAAGACTACTGCAAGTTTCAGAAAACACCACTGCTACATCAAAAGCAAGTGCAACACAGTTGCAAACAATATGACAGGAAACAGATAAAAAATGAACTGATGAAGCAGTGCAAGTGTGCAAGTGCAAATCACCAAATGAAGACCACAAATATATCAACTCAACATGAACAGTACCATGGACAGAAGACCATGCCAATAACAAGTGCAGATGAACACATATGGCCGAAGTATAATCAACATCAAAGGCAAACTCAATATAGAAATGCACAGTGAATAATGCAACATGGTAAAGGAACAATGTCAATGTCAATGCCAGAGACAAAGCATCACAAGCATATCAACTTGGCAACAGCCAGTCCAATGAATAAAGAACACAAGTACAAGCTGCAGTATGCATCAGTGCATATATGAAGTGACTCTAAAACCAGTGATACAAGACCAGCATAACCAAGAGCAATGTCAAATCAAATAGGCCGATGATCCAGACCAGTGCAACTCAAAAACTACATGACATGAACAATGCATCTACAAATGCAATGACCAGACCTATACATGAATCTGCACTGAAACAAATAAAAGCCAATCCAAACAACAGCAAGCAGATGCAAGCTAACTGGCATATGAACAACTACAACGATGCACAAAGATACAAGGCAAACTGGCACTCAAGCAAATGTACAGACAACAAGTTTTGCAGTGATACAAAACAAGTTCGACAGGCAACAAGCAAAAGTTCACAGTGAAGTCGAAATCATGGAAAGTGGCACAACAATTTTTGAGAAGAACCAACAGAAATCGCCATGTCAATGTTGAACAAGTCAAAGTAAAAAATGGCAGAAAACAAAATACCGTGGTAGCCAAGAAATCAACATGAAATATACGAATATGAAAAAGTCAAATTAAAGCCGTGCTCATCACAATTTTTAAAGCCGTGTCAATCAAGCAATCGAGTATTTACACAAATGAATTAGTCAAGGAAAAATCACGAGCATCCAAGTATAATCGAATGGCCAGAGCAAATAATTTGACAAATTCAAATATATTCGTACGAACACAAATCTAGGGTTACAAACCCTATATAAAGAAATCATCATCGGCAATTTCATTCATGGAGTTCAATGAAGCATAACAGAACAGCATAAACAAAAATCACATACCGAATCGAAGTTAAAACTCCATCAACTCGAAGTAGCCAGAGAGAGAGCAACGAGAAATCGATCGAGCAAGGCAATACTCGAACAACCACAGATTCGATCGAAGCAATAACGGCTCTTCGAAAGCCCTAATTTGGATCAAGGACGCAAGCCCAAATTTTAATCAGGAGGAACAAAATCGAACACGGAGCTGCCATTATCTCACAAAAAATTGGGCCGAAGAAATAAAAAGAGACGGTCAAGATAAATTACAAAGAGGGCCGACCTTTTTTATTTTTAAGGGTTATAGTATTTTAAATTAGGGTTTTGTATTTTAAATTTGCTTTTAATTTGTATTTTCTTTTTTAAACCGTTTTAATTTCTAGTCGTGTGACTAGGGGACAAGCTACGTGGCGTAGCTTGAGAATTCGCAACTCAGTGGTTGAGTTGTGGCAAGGTTTTGAGCGTAGAGTTAGATTAGTCAATAGCGGGTATATCGAATTTACGTGTGTAAGCGAGGGACTATCTAATTTCTAGTAGAAACCTTGGGGGCAGCACGTAGGCAGGGTTTTGCCGAAGCTGGGTAAATTCTGTGTTGTTCTGTTATTTATTTTCTGCGATATCTGTGCTGCTATTCTGTGATCTGAATTGAATATTTTATAAGCTTCCGCGATTAATTTTTATAATTTATACCATCACCCTATTCACCCCCCTCTAGGGTGAAATCGATCCTACAAGTGGTATCAGAGCAAGGTCTAGAAGTCAACGTTTGTTTTAAAAATTCGATTTTTTTTGAAAAAATCAGTTTTGTTTTAAAAATTTGAATTTTTAAAATGGCTTCTTTTAATAATGCTTTTGCAGAGGGTCAGTCGATAGTTAGACCACCAATGTTCAATGGTGAATATGCTTTTTGAAAAAATAGGATGAAAATTTTTCTAAAAACCATTGACGCTTGGGATATTGTTGAGACAGGTTACAGAACTCCAACTATAACTGTAGATAATCAGGAAATAGAGAAACCAAAGGAACAATGGACAGAACTAGAAAATAAATTACAGAATACTAATGCCAAAGCTATGAATTCTATTATCTGCTCATTAGATCGATTTGAATTTAATCGTGTCTCACATTGTCTAACTGCGCAGGAAATATGGCACATACTAGAAGTGACTCACGAATGAACATCTCAAGTCAAAGAATCTCGCCTTGCCATGCTAAGCAGCGAATACGAGAACTTTACAATGGAGAAGGAAGAAAATGTCAAAGAGATGTATGGACGACTTTCCAATGTCGTATACAAATCAAAAGCTCTCGGAAAAACATACACCGAATTGGAAATAGTCCGAAAAATCCTCAGAGTCCTTGACGAAGCTTTGAAGCGAAAGTAACTGCCATTCAAGAATCAAAAGATTTAAAACAACTCAAAGTTGAAGAACTCATCGGAAATCTCACCACGTATGAGCTAGAAATGAAATTCAAGGAAGAGCGTGAAGGAGGTGACACTCGAAGAAAATCAGTAGCTCTTAAAGGAACAACTAAAAGTTGATGACGATGACGACGATGATGGTGCAGAAGAACTAGAGCTGTTAATAAGAAAATTCAAAAAATGGAATCAGAAACATGGTAATTCAGCTCGAATTCAAAAAGCAAAAAGCAGAATAGCCAAAGCACTAGACTACTCAGAAGAACAAAAGATTATTTGTTATAATTGCAACAAACCCGGCCATATCAAGCCCGATTGTCCACAAATTAAATCCAGCCATGGAAAGAAACAGAAAAAGAAAAGTTTTGCAGCCACTTGGGATGAAATAGACGAGAATGATCAAAGCACTGGCAGTGAAAGCGAAAAGGCAGAATTGTGTCTTCGAGGTGATACAACTGACAGTGACGATGACGAGCCAAGTGAGGTATCATAACTTACCCATTCTGAGTTGCTTATATATTTTCATGAAGTAAACGGCTGTTTTGAACGACTTAGGGAAAAATATGCTAAACTTGAATCTCAAAAGGATACTTTGATAGAATGCAATGAACAACTTGATCAATTAGTTAAGAACTATCAATGTAGGATCCCTAAGTGTGATAAGTGTCCAACATTCAAAGAGGAAATAAAAAAATCAGAAATCAATATAAAATCACTTGAAAATGAAATTCTGATTTTAAAGGAGAATGAAAATACTAGGAGAGAGAATTCTATTAAAAAGTGCACACAATTGTTAAACGAAAATGAATATCTCAAATCACAAGTCCAACAACTGTCTACTACTTTAGATAAATTTTCCAAAAGTGAAAAATCATTGAATATGTTATTAGGAAAGCAAACGGTTAATTCGGTTAGACAAGGACTTGGATATAATAGTTCGAAAATTGTTGAAAGCAATATTAATCAAGTTAATTCTATGTGCACAATTTGTAGAAAATTTGGACACGATCATAATAATTGTTGGTATAGACTCAAACATGTGAAAACTATACCGATTTGGGTTCCAAAAGGCACAAATATAAAATCTCTCAAAGTTAAACAAATTTGGGTGCCGAAGGGAACAATTATAAATAGTTTTGGGTCTCCACAAAATTATTTTTATAATTATTCTGCCACTAACAACCATGGACCTATAAAAACAAATAGGTCACATAAATCTTTCATCGTGTAGGTGTGGTGGCAGGCTAAGGAACAACAATAGTGTTCTCTGGATTTTTGGCTGTTCCAGAAACACAACGGACGACGAAGCAAAGTTCCTTAGCCTAGATCAAAGGTGACGGAATCACAATAGACAACATCGAAAAATATTGTAAAGGTAAAACAGGTAATGATATGTTTTAAACGATATATTAAATGTGATAATCTGCACCATATTCTGAATTAAAATCAGCCAATAATGAGATGATGAAAAGATGGTGATTTTGACTTTGACTTATTCAACATAGTTGACCAATTATATTTTATATGCCAAAAACACTACAAATTCTTGAAATACTTCATACAGATTAAATTGGAAAAATGATGGTGTTTTGGTATTAGGAAATTCATTGATTGTTGATAATCCATTTGGCTAACTCTTTATTCACGGTTTTCAATTATTTACACGGCTTCAATTCAGATTCAAAAGAATGTCATTTAAATTGTTGTTAAAATTGAATTTGAAATTTTTGGTGCACACTTCATGTTTTGGTCTATAAAATTCAATTGATGATAATTTTTGAGTGAAAGAGAAATTCAGATGCAGATTACACTGGTAATCTAGTTGATAGAAAAATTACTAGTGAAACGTGATTTTTGTTGAGACATTTAGTAACTGCATCGTTTTTCAAAGAAAATATCTGCATATTCTTTATTTCAAATAATTTTCATAGCAGAAAATTTTCTTTTAAAACCCCCTGGAGAAAATCATTTTTGACCATATTTTCAGATTAGTCATTTTGAAAAATTAATTTCATAATTATTTTTGAATTTGATTTTAAACGACTATTTTGACTAATCTAACTCCCTAATGTTTATCGAAAGGAAAAATAGTGATTAAAAAAGTGATGAGTGTTAATATTGATCATATATTATGACTCGAGACGGTATAATTAGTAAATTTCTTTAGAAATTTAAACAAGAGTTATAAAATTTTTTGTTGGTAAAAATTCCATGACCATCTCTATATCTATCATATTTCTAACGACCATCACTCATCAAAATTCTATATAGTTTGTCAATATGTGGTACTTTAAACAAGAATCGTTCGTTTTTCATTTTCACATTTTTTTAATAAAATAATAATAATAATTAATAATAATAATAATAAATAAATACCAAAGTATTCACTCTCATTTAAAAGTCCTTACGGTTATGCATGGGTGAATTACTTGGAATTTGTTATGTGCTTCCATGCTCATTTAAAAGTCCTCACGATTATGCATGTATGGAATGCATATCAAAAGTTGATTTTTTAAAATAAACAAGTTGATTCTAATCCCATTTCAAAGTCCTCACGGTTATGCGTGGTTAGAAGATACTTGAATTCATTTTTTTAAAAATAAAATTGGAATACTACTAATCTCATTTAAAAGTCCTAACGGTTATGCATGGTCAGTAGATATTCAAATTCCTGATATAAATATACTACAAATAGACATAACTATATGGTTTTATATGATGACATCATTTCCATCATTCTAAAAGTGGAATATGCGCCTAACAAAACATTTATGATTTTTTGTTTGACTTTTTATCGAAATTTAATATTTATATTCAATTGAGTTTTAATGTTGGATTGATATCGATTACTTTATCTCTATTTTCTCTAACACTATTATTTTTTTGCTAATAACAAAAGGGGGAGAGAAAAGTTAAGATTTTGTCAAATAAAATCAAACAAAGGTCAAATAATTTTCCGTTTGCATCTAGACTCATTTGCATATTTTTATTTGTATGCATATATGTAGGGGGGAGTATTGTGTAGAGAGGGAGCATTTAAATAGGGGGAGCAATTAGGATATATCTATGATCAAATACATTTAACATATTCAAAATCTTAAATATATGTTTGTTATCATCAAAAGGGGGAGATTGTTGAATATGCGCTTATATGATTTTTGTTTGATGATAATAAACATATATACATTCGTTTAAATGTATTTATTAATGTACTATTTTATTTTTCACAAATTAAATAAATATTTGCTGAATAAAATTAAATACACAGATTTTGAATTCAAACAGAAATTTTATTCAAACAAATATTTATTACATCTTTGAATAGTACAATTTCAGGCTCTCACTATAACTATACTACTTTAATTACAATTACATCACATTTCATATTTACAGTTCACCTCACTACATATCACTCACACTCGTATTTATCTTCAACTTCCTTTCAGTTTGAATCCAGCATCTAGGCAATCTGCAAAAATATACACTAACGCAGTAAAACTGAAAAAGAAATATTTTTGCAACATAAAATAAAAGATGAATTTTGAAAATGATATTTGCCTCAGTTATTTGGGTTGTTCGTCATCATTTAAATTTGAATTCATCATACACGAACAACTTGTGACATACATAGTGTATCACTGTATATGCCACAAGGCCATGCACGCCGATATATACACTTGATTGATTTACAGGGACAGGTGAGCACAGGTCAAACCCAAATGAAAAACCGGATTCAACTCACATGCAATAACATTGAAAATCACGACTCTCAGCACAAGGTCAAACCCGAGTTTTAAAACTGGATTCAACTCAGTTGCAAATCAAAAGTACACACGAATGCTATGTTCAAACATGACATAGCCTCAAATCAATGGACATGCAGTCAACTCAAGTACATCAACTACAAAGAGCATCAATAATGCATGAAACAATGAAACAGTTCAAAGCTTCAACAAATCAGAACAGCCATACATGAAGTGAATCAAGTTCAGCAGTGCAATGACCAAGCATTGACCAATGAACAAAGAACAGAGACCAAGCAAGGCATAGCAACTGCGTAGCAACAGCAACAAGATCACTCATGAAAACTAACAAGCCAATATGCAAACATGCATGCAACATGGTCTGCAGGCAAACAAAAGAATGATACAAAGCAATGAAAAGAGAACATGCATGAAGAACCAGAATGGAACAATGGCAAATACTGCAATGAAGACTACTGCAAGTTTCAGAAAACACCACTGCTACATCAAAAGCAAGTGCAACACAGTTGCAAACAATATGACAGGAAACAGATAAAAAATGAACTGATGAAGCAGTGCAAGTGTGCAAGTGCAAATCACCAAATGAAGACCACAAATATATCAACTCAACATGAACAGTACCATGGACAGAAGACCATGCCAATAACAAGTGCAGATGAACACATATGGCCGAAGTATAATCAAGGTCAAATGCAAACTCAATATAAAATGCACAGTGAATAATGCAACATGGTAAAGGAACAATGTCAATGTCAATGCCAGAGACAAAGCATCACAAGCATATCAACTTGGCAACAGCCAGTCCAATGAATAAAGAACACAAGTACAAGCTGCAGTATGCATCAGTGCATATATGAAGTGACTCTAAAACCAGTGATACAAGACCAGCATAACCAAGAGCAATGTCAAATCAAATAGGCCGATGATCCAGACCAGTGCAACTCAAAAACTACATGACATGAACAATGCATCTACAAATGCAATGACCAGACTTATACATGAATCTGCACTGAAACAAATAAAAGCCAATCCAAACAACAACAAGCAGATGCAAGCTAACCGGCATATGAACAACTACAACGATGCACAAAGATACAAGGCAAACTGGCACTCAGGCAAATGTACAGACAACAAGTTTTGCAGTGATACAAAACAAGTTCGACAGGCAACAAGCAAAAGTTCACAATGAAGTCGAAATCATGGAAAGTGGCACAACAATTTTTGAGAAGAACCAACAGAAATCGCCATGTCAATGTTGAACAAGTCAAAGTAAAAAATGCCAGAAAACAAAATACCGTGGTAGCCAAGAAATCAATATGAAATATACGAATATGACAAAGTCAAATTAAAGCCGTGCTCATCACAATTTTTAATGCCGTGTCAATCAAGCAATCGAGTATTTACACAAATGAATTAGTCAAGGAAAAATCACGAGCATCCAAGTATAATCGAATGGCCTAAGCAAATAATTTGACAAATTCAAATATATTCGTACGAACGCAAATCTAGGGTTACAAACCCTATATAAAGAAATCATCATCGGCAATTTCATTCATGGAGTTCAATGAAGCATAACAGAATAGCATAAACAAAAATCACATACCGAATCGAAGTTAAACTCCATCAACTCGAAGTAGCCAGAGAGAGAGCAACGAGAAATCGATCGAGCAAGGCAATACTCGAACAACCACAGATTCGATCGAAGCAATAACGGCTCTTCGAAAGCCCTAATTTGGATCAAGGACGCAAGCCCAAATTTTAATCAGGAGGAACAAAATCCAACACGGAGCCGCCATTATCTCACAAAAAATTGGGCCGAAGAAATAAAAAGAGACGGTCAAGATAAATTACAAAGAGGGCCGGCCTTTTTTTATTTTTAAGGGTTATAATATTTTAAATTAGGGTTTTGTATTTTAAATTTGCTTTTAATTTGTATTTTCTTTTTTAAACCGTTTTAATTTCTAGTCGTGTGACTAGGGGACAAGCTACGTGGCGTAGCTTGAGAATTCGCAACTCGGTGGTTGAGTTGTGGCAAGGTTTTGAGCATAGAGTTAGATTAGTCAATAGCGGGTACAACGAGTTTATGTGTGTAAGCGAGGGACTATCTAATTTCTAGTAGAAACCTTGGGGGCAGCACGTAGGCAGGGTTTTGCCGAAGCTGGGTAAATTCTGTGTTGTTCTGTTATTTATATTCTGCGATATCTGTGCTGCTATTCTGTGATCTGAATTGAATATTTTATAAGCTTCTGCGATTAATTTTTATAATTTATACCATCACCCTATTCACCCCCCCTCTAGGGTGAAATCGATCCTACACATACTGCATAGGGCCAAGGGCTGGTCATTTGAGTAATCTTATTTGTTGGTAGTCAAGGAATCTTAGCAAATTTCTGACATCTGTCACATCTTTTGACGAAGTCTAAGGCGTCTTTGTTTAAAGTGGGCCAGTAATATCCATATCGGAGTGTCTTCTTTACCAGAGTCTGCCCACCAGTGTGATCTCCGCAGCTCCCTTGATGGATGTTGGATAAGATTTTCTTGGCTTCCCTTTCAGCAACACACCTTAATAAGGGGTTAGAGAAGCCGCGTCGATAGAGGATGCCTTCTTGTATTGTGTATCGGGAAGCTCTCCTCAAGATTTTCCTGACTTCGTTACGCTCGTTGGGTATTGTGCCATCTTGTAAGTATTTCCGGATAGGAGTCATCCAAGTTTCTTCTTCGATTGCAGCTATCAGATCCTCTTGTTCGAAACTTGGGGCTAGTTTTTTTGAGATGGCTACTGTTCCGGAAATGGTGTCGTTCTTCATGCTAGCTTGCTTTGCCAGTTCGTCAGCCTCTCGGTTCTCCTCTCGAGGAATGTGTTTGATTAAATAGTGGTCCAACTGATCGAGTAGCAGCTTGGTTTTCTTTAGATATGCTATGAGTCGTTCTCCTCGAGCCTGAAACTCTCCTAGTACTTGGTTTACGATAAGTTGAGAATCACTATGAAGACATAAGGAACTGACTCCAATTTCTAAGGCAAGTTCTAATCCTGCTATTACTGCTTCATATTCTGCATCGTTGTTGGTGGCAGCGAATTCCAACCTTAGGGCATAGTGCAGCTTCCTTCCCCGGGAGGTGATTATCACAATACCTGCCCCTGAGCCTTGTTCGTTTGATGCTCCATCTACAAAGAGATTCCACTTGATATCTTCTGCTATTTCAGATTGCTCCTTACCTTCATTGGTAGTGAATTCGGCAATGAAATCGGCCATGGCTTGTCCCTTGATGGCGGTGCGAGGATGGTAGGTGATATCATATTGACTCAGTTCGATGCACCATTTAAGTAGTCACCCAGAAATGTCGAGACGACGGAGTACCTGCCTTAGCGATTGATCGGTTAAAACTCTGATGGAATGAGATTGGAAATAGTGTCGTAGTTTCCGTGACGTGATTAGCAAACAGTATGCTAGCTTCTCAAGTTTAGGGTATCTGGCTTCTGCCCCCGTAAATCTCTTGCTTACAAAGTATATGGGCTGCTGCGCGCGGTTGTCTTCTCTCACCAAAGCGGCGCTTAGAGCATGGGACGATACAGCAAGGTATATGTATAGTTCTTCGCCTTCATTTGGAGTTGAGAGCACTGGTGGTCTCTGGAGGTGTTCGATTAGGTTAAGGAAGGCTGTTGAGCATTCGTCAGTCCATTCGAACTTTCCTTTGTCTTTCTTTAGGGCTTCGAAGAAAGGGATGCATTTGTCGGTTGCCTTAGAGATGAATCTGCTTAGGGCGTCCACCTTCCCATTTAGGCTTTGCATCTCTCTTCGAGTGGATGGTATCTTGATATCTTGCAAAGCCCAGACTTGTTCGGGGTTTGCTTCAATCCCCCTGGCATGGACGATGAATCCCAAGAACTTTCCCGACGATACTCCGAAGGAGCACTTTAGAGGATTCAGCTTCATTCCATATTGGCGAAGTACTTGAAACATCTCATCCAGGTGGCTTACATGATCGTTGGCTTTCCTCGATTTTACCAGCATGTCATCCACATAAACTTCCATAGTTCGTCCTATTAGTTCCGCAAACATCTTGTTGATGAGGCGCTGATAAGTAGCTCCGGCGTTTTTAAGTCCAAAAGGCATTACTCTATAGCAGTACAATCCCCGGTCAGTGATGAAACTAGTGTGGTCTTGATCGGGGGCGTGCATAGGAATCTGGTTATATCCTGAGTATGCGTCCATAAAAGATAAGAGTTCGTGCCGGACTGTGCTATCCACGAGTTGATCGATTCAAGGGAGTGGGAAGCAATCCTTCGGGTAAGCGTCATTTAAGTTGGAGAAGTCAATGCATGTTCGCCACTTCCCATTAGCCTTCTTTACAAGTACCGGGTTGGCGATCCATTCTGGGTAGATGGCTTCTCGTATGAAGTTATTGGCAAGTAGGTTCTTTATTTCTTCCTCGAGGGCTGCTGATCGTTCTGCCTCCATACTTCACTTTTTCTGCTTTACTGGCACTTTGGTAGGATCGATGTTCAGTACGTAGCACGCTACGTCTGGGGAAATTCCAGTCATATCAGTATGCGTCCATGCAAATACATCCAAGTTGTGGCGGAGAAAATCAACGAGTTGATCCTTCGATTCTGCTTTTAGTCGAGATCCGATTTTTAGTAGTCTACTTGAGTCATATTTGTCTACAGATACAAACTCCATAGCCTCTGCAGGCTCGGCGGTGGCCTCCTCCTCTTTGTCCTTGGTGTCTAATTCATTGAAAGGATCACTGGTATATCGAAGAGGAGGGGCTCTCTTTAGTTGCTATGCTTCCAAGCTTTTCATGCAGAGAGTAGTCTCTGCATTCTTCCCTTTATCCCTTCTGCGGTTATTGCGAAGTTCAGTTACATAGCAGTCTCGAGCAGCGTCTTGATCTCCCTCTACTTCTCCTATTCCATTGTCTGTTGGGAATTTCATCTTCAGGCACACGGGGCCAGGACAATTTGGAAGTCGGACAAGGCTGGTCTTCCCAAAAAAGCGTTGTAGGCCGAGTGGTTTTCTATTAGCACAAATGTTTGTTTTCGCACAACAGAGCGGGGATGACTTCCTATTTCAACAAAGAGGTCCGGTTGCCCGAGGGGCATCTTCGCATCTCCAGTGAAACCATGTAGCGGTTTGTTGCAGAGAGACACATCCTTCATCGACAGCTTCATTTTGTCGAAAGCATGCTTAAATAGGATATTTACTGAGCTTCCAGTGTCTACTAGAATTCGGAAAACTTTGGCTAGACCGAACCAGGCAGAGATGACCATAGGATCCATGTGAGGGTACTGCCTTCCTTCTAGGTCGCGCCTACCTAATGTGATGTCATTATCCTCTTTCCGCTTTGGGTGGCATTCTTCCATGACGGAATTGATGCAGTCTTCATTGTTTCTAAGTGACTTTCCATATCTTTCCATTTCTGCCCAGTTTCTGTCGGCGATGTGTGGTCCTTCCGATATTGTATGGACCACTATCTTCTCTTGACTGGACCGCTGGTGTTGTGATTTCTTCTGCCTGTCTCTGGGTGATGTTGCCCTGGGTTCTCCTTGGCAGGAGCTGGAGTCCTGTCCTGACCCTTTACATAGTGTTCCAATCTCTTCCTTCTGATGTGTTCTTCAATCAGGTCCCGGAGATGATGGCATTCATTGGTATCATGCACATGGGATTCGTGGAAACGACAGAACTTTCCAGACTTGATTGCGTGATCTGATTCCTTCTTTTACGGGGGGGCGTTTGTATTTAAGCTCGTCTTGGGTGGACAGGAAGATGTTTTTGACTGTTTCATTCAAAGAAGTGTAAGCGTCAAATCTTGGTCCTGGCCGATATAGGCGTTTTTCTCCCTTCCTGCCCCAGCATTGTCTCGAGAGTCATTTCTTGCGACGTCCTTTGCTGCAGCGGGTGCGTTGCCATGAGCTGCCTTGGCTTGTTGCCCTGTCTGCCTTTCGGTGGCATCGTCTTCAAGTCTCATATACTTTCCAACTTCATGGAAGAAATCGGGTAAGATAACTGGTTTTTCTTTCGTAATCTTCTGGCAAATTTGGTATTCGGATGTACGCCACTACAAAGAGCCATTAGGATAAGTTTCTCATCGGCATCTTGGACTGCGGCCGCTGCGGCGTTGAATCGGGTTAGATATTGTTGCACTGTCTCTCCGGGCTTCTATTTGATATTAGATAGGGAATAAGCGTCCTTGGGTTGTTCCACATGAATGCGGAACTGGCTGACAAACTTTTCTTTCAACATTTCCCATAAGCTGATGGATCCTTGGGGTAGATGGCAGAACCAGGAGGTAGCTAGATCTGCCAAGAATAGTGGGAAGCATTTACACAACACTCCCTCTGTTGCTCCACTCATGAGCATATGTTGTGTGTATCTCTGCAAGTGTACAACGGGGTCAGAGGTTCCCTTGTAAGGTTCCATTGTTGGCATTTTCCATTCCCGGGGGTGATGGCTGTTTCGATATTGCGGGTGAAGGGGCTGGTTACCCTAGCGCCTATCCCCCGATCCCTTTGGTCCCGTTGGACGCACTCTCTGAACAATCGCGCCATCCTTTCATCCGAACTTGGAGCGGATAGAAATGAGTTTGGTTCTTCTCTGCGGGATTGATTCCGTCCAGATGACCTGTAGGGATGGTATCGACTATTACTCCTAACATTTTCCGGTGGCTGTCTTCGGTCTTCTGGGAGCATGCTGGGGTCATTCACAGTTGACCCTTGCCCCGATCTTCCCCTGCTGGGTACTGTTCTAACCATTCCCTTGGGTCCAACTTCGGGCTGGACTCCAGCTCGGCCCCGTCCATTGGTGTTCCCATGGTTAGGTAGCATGACAGGCTCAGCCATATCCGACACATCCTGGTACCTCCCCCGTTGGGTTCGGTTCCAAGTGTTTCCTCGGGTCGGAATTCGGGCTGAGTCTGGGCTCGGCTCCTACCATTGTTGTTTCTGTTGTTAGCCTCTTCGAAGAAGAAAGATCTTTGTCGCCTCGCAGATCCTCCAGACTGGGAGTCACCCCATGATTCGGTGTTGCAGTTGGATTCTTCAGCATCTCTTAAGCGTGACATGAGTTGGTCCACCAAGGCTTCTTGTTGAGATACGAAGCGGTTAGTTACTTCTGCCACAACCCTGTCCAGATCTGCCCTAGTAATTGGTTGTTCCGTAGTAGGGGCTGTCGGATTTGCCTGATTTCCATTTGCTGTTGGAACAGGACGATTCTCTTGATCTCTGATCTTGCGATGTTCTTTCCTTTATTAGCATCTTTCCTCTGCCTGGGAGGCATGTTTACCAAGTAATGAGCGATGCTGTTGGGAAGAAAGTTGAGTGGGAGAAGCTGAAGCTTCTAGCTCGATCTCTCAATGAAAGCACCAAAAATGTTTGCACAAAAAATGGGCAAACACCTCCAAGTCGTATGATTTATTCGATTTTAAGTTGTTCTTAGTGATTTGGGTGATTCATACAAATATATAAAAAGCAGGGACTAAACTATAAAAGACACAGATTTATGGTGGTTCGGCCAGAATGTGCCTACGTCCACTTTATATGTTATTCTCCTTCACTCTTCAGATTACAAGTACAAAGCTTTGATTACAAGTATATGAAAGTTGTTTTAAAGTTCTGTCCGTGCTTGAGCTCTCAAACTTGTCTGCCATTGTTGTACCCCTGCCCCTCTATTTATAGAGTGAGGCTGGGGGCAGGGGTATTGGATGTATATAGCTGCTGGTGGGCCTGGGCTGATGTAATCTGGCCTGGCAGTATTGGTCCGGTACGCCTTGGTCCGGTGGTGAGTAGGTGGAATTTGGTTCAGCGGGACTTGGCCCGGTGGTGAGTGGATGGAGTTTGGTTCGGTGGGACTTGGTCCGACGGTGAGTGGTCCGGTAGTGGTTGGAGCGGTAGTTGGTTCGGCTATGTAGGGGAAGTGAGTTGGCTCGGCTATGCAGGGAAGTGGAGTTGGATCGGTAGTAGGTGGAAATGGGATTGGTTCGGCTATGCATGGAAGCGGGGTTGGTTCGGGAGTGCTTAGGAACGGGGTTGGTTCGGTGGTGGTAGAAACGCACCCAACAAAACATTTCAAAATATTTATAGAATTTATCTCATATTTTCTAAAGAATTAAAATTATTACTTTTAAAGATTTTATCGCTTTGGTTTCCGAACTGCCAAAGCGTGACTATTTTGAAAACTTGTTTTGCTCATATTTCAAAATCTAGAAAACAAAATCTCGATCTTTTCCTTTATGTTGAAAACTATGATTATAAGAGTTTGGAAAATTCCTATTACAAAGAATTCTAAATTCGAATCTGTGACGACCCAGAAATTTTTAACATTTGAAATGGAATATTTAATTGATTTTAAATATTTGGAGGTTAGTTTAACTTGAATTTCGAATATAAATATGAATCTGGAAATTAAATTATTGAATTTGATTTATTAATGATGGGTAAAAATTTGAATTTTCAATTTTTAGCTTGTTAAAAATAATTTGATGGCTTAGAAAATTTATATTGATAATACTGAAAATAATGGAAGCTTCAGAATTTAATTTGGAAATGTTTTGTTTAGTTTTGAATTTATATGTTTAAATCGATATTTAAAAATAGCATTCCGAGGAACAATCTCGGATTTCAACGAAACTAGTTCCATGGGATCCGTAATATTATATTATTATCGGATTTCAATTTTCGTAATATTTGGAGTGATCGTTTGGTCGTACGATAAACAAACGCGCTAAAATTTCTATCGAAATTTAATTTAATAGCTGGGTTCAAAAAGCTATCTTCTCCATACGATCGAATTAGGACTCGAAACCTTTCCCATTGGGTTTGGAATAGAGATTTAACATTATAAATGCCTAGCGGCACACCTCGATAGGAGGTCAAGTTTTTAAGTTGCATTTATCGGAACGGCTCGAATTTGAATTTAAATTGAATATTTATATTAGTCAACTGCAGTTGAAATTATTTCACATTAGAGCTTTTTCGTTTCACCTCAAATCACAGTGGCCTTCTTTTGCACGCCACCTCCTTTCCAAACATCTTGTTTGTTCCTTACCGTTCAAAATGAAGTCGAATGAAATCAAGAAAAAATATATCTCAAGCCTATCTTCCTTTTATGGCCGAGCGTCTTTCCTCTAAAATTCATGTAACGACCCGTTAAATTCAATAATATTAAATGAGTCAATTTGATATGTTTTCTAATCTAATTTAAATTGAAATAGAAGTCTTAGGATTTTTAATGGAGTAAATGTAGGGGTTAGCTAGTAACTGTAATTAAAGGTAAATAATTTAAAATGTTTATATGACATAGATTGGAATAACGAAGATTTGTGTTGTGGTTATAAGTCATAATTAGTTGATTAAAATGGTATTAATGAAATAATAACTGAATTGAATTGCAATATATAAACATCAGAAAAATTTAATTGGTGGATTAAATTTGTTAAAGTTCATAAGTTTTGTAATTTAGTTTAGTAGAACTTTAAATTATAAACGAAGATTGAAATAAACGATAAATTTAATTATGTAAATGGTGACTCAAGACCTAGGTTATAGGAATTGGAACATAATCCAATTTGAATTAAGTAGAAGAAGGATTTGGTTAATATGTAAGTTATTGTTCAAGGTATTGAATAAAAACTTGGAATCCAATCATAATTTAATGATAATAACGTTAGTATTAGAGAATAAATATATTTCAATGCAGTACCCGAATGAACGGAATAAAATGAATATATATTGAATAGAAATGAAATGTAAATTGGCACATTTGGTTGAAAGTTAATTTTAAGAAACATATAAATGTTGAATTTGTGAATATTAATATAAATATTAACTTGAATGGGATTCATTAATACAAAGATGTAATAAGTGTAGATAGTAAAAATTTAATGGCTGTAGTGGATAAAAAAATCTAGTAGTAACATAAAATTTATTTATATGGAAAAAGAGTATAGATTTGAACAAATTTATGAAAATTTGATAAGAACAGTGGTTGTAATCAGTTTGGTTATTTAATATTTGGAAGATAGAGATTGTAAATCCGTTAATAAATTTATAATGGGAAGGAATGGTAAGAATGTAAAAATTATAAGCATTTGATTCAATTAAGGGAATTAAATTATAATAAATGGCCATTTAATAAATTCAACGTTCTGTGAGAAATCATAATAGTTGTGTAAAATGTGTACAAACTTCGATTTGGAAATTTATTGGATTTATAACGGTTTTGGTATTACATTTATGAGTTTAAAAGTTATTCCATTTTGTAAAGTAATAAAAGCTTATTTAGGTGACTAGAATTTAGCGTAACGACTATTGTGTGTTACCTATTCTTGTTGTTTGTTAATTTAAATTTTGGGAATCAAATTCAATTTATCCGCCAATTTACCGCAGTTAAAGTGAAATGAATTGGTGAATGAGTAATGTTAAATACAAATAAGATGTAACCAAGAAAAATCCCATTTATAATAATTTATGTAGAATAAAGTAAAGAAACCAGGAAATGAAAATGTGAAAATGTGGATGCAATGAGATCTTAAGTAATAATAACTTTGTTAGGTAAGTGATAACGGATTTTTTTTTTTGTATAACTAAATAAAGATCCAAATTTATTTGGAAATTAATTGCAATCAATTGAATTTATTGCAATTAAATGGATTTAATATTTAATAGTTATGTAATTATTATTTGAAAGAAATTGGAGTTATTTGTAATAAGTATGAACCTAATGTTAAAATTTTCTTATAGGATTGACAATTGATATGGAATGAAAAGAAGAAAATTTGGGTCAGTAAAATTTGGAATTTATGCATAATAAAATGGATTCTAACGTTAAATACTACGTTATTGAGATTTAAACTAGACTTAAAGAATAATGATGTGAATCAGGAACTAATGTTTATGGCATCTTTATTTTAGGTGAAAGTTGAGAATATAAAGATTAAAAATCTAAAGTATGGGTTTTGAGAATATAATTTATAAAATTCTTAAATATAAGAAAGTGTAGAAATTAACATTGCAATTAATATACTGTCAACTTTTAATTCACAGCTAAGCCTGCTAAATCTTTTCAATTGATTACGAATCATATAAGAAATAAAATTTGGCCAATTTTAGAATTTAATATAAAATTTGGATTTTTATAATTTATTTAATTTATTTAATGAATATTAAAAATAGCCATTTTGGCCACGGACTCGGATTTCGACGAAACCAGTTTCATCGGATCCGTATCGGTGAATTATTATAGGGTTTCAAGTTTCGTATCGATCAGACCTGTCGTTTGATCGTACGGACGCGAAACGCCTTGAAAATCAATTTTATTAAAATCAATTTGAAATCAATTTGGAAATCTTGTTTTCAACATAACTTCTTCATACGATCAAATTTGGACGTGAAACTTTTTCCATCGCGTTCAGAATATTTTAAAATACCTATCTGGATATATGGGTTTGACAAATTTCGTTCCGGGGTCAGAACGGACTTTTTGGGCCTTAGTTTGTTTCGTACGTTCATCTATCTAGTCTATCTACTCTAACCCAACCCTACCTATAAATATACAGTTATAAACCCTAGCTCCATTCTATTGTCTATTTGTTGTACGTTCATCTTTTTCAAGCTTCTCTTCTTCTTCAATGGGGGCTAACCCTAGATCCAGTCAGTTCAAAAAAAAAAAAATTTCAAATTAAAAAAAAAAAAAAAAAAAAAAAAAGAAATTTCGGATCTGCAGCAGCTTCTGGTCGCGCTCGGGTTTCAGGGGAGAAAACCCTAGAGCAACTTCGGGTCAGGAAGAAAATGACTCTGGTCGATCCGGGTCGTTTTGGCGAAAACTCCAAGCAAGCACCGGGGAATTGAGGCGGCGCACCGAAGTCGAACCCGAAGTCGACCCAGGACCAGAATTTTCCATTTTTCAAATTTTCATAACTTTTGCATACGAGCTCGGATTCACGCGCGGTTTGTTTTGCTGGGATCGTATCGGAATTTCTGACGTTTTGGCATGAGTTTGGATGAATTTGGAGACTGTCCAAATTTTGAGTTTAAATTGGATTTAATTTCGATTTAAATTCCAAAGGTGAGTGTTTTAACCCACTCACAACTACTAGAAGCTTTTATGTTTGTTAAATTAATTTTATAAATGAATAGAAATTTATTTATGAGTATTTGGCATGTTTATTTCACTCATATTTGTTGAAATGCATTTATTAAATTTAACTGTTAATTTAATTCATTTATTGCGTATAAATTTACAGTTAAAATTTATTTGTTTGTATATGAACTGCTAGTTAACAGTTATATAATTTATTTCTGAATATAGACTATAGATTAATAACTGTTAAATTTAAATTGAATAAAATTGCCAGTTATTACCTGTTATATATTATCAAATATAATATTGTTATTGATTGATATTGATTGATGATTGCGATTTGGATGATGGATGATGTTGGTGAATGGATGTTTATTGTATATCATTAAATTGCAAATTATCATCCATATTTCATTTCATTCGGGATTGTGGTTTGAAATGATATATAACCGCAAAATTTTATATCTTTTAAATTGCGGATTGAAATGATAAATATCCGTATCACTTGACCATAGGATAGAAAATTATATACAGGCACCGCGGTATATATATAACTATTTAAATGTGATTTCTATGGTTTAGATGGAATACGGTTTATAATAATCTTAAATTTTATATTGTATAAATATTTTTCTTCCATATATATATACATATGAAGTTGAAAATTTTGAAATTAAAAGGTGTATAAAAATCTTTATTTAAAAATGGAAGAAAATTAAGAAAATGGAGTTTAATAATTTATATCATATGTTTAAATGTTAAGTTTGGAAATTTTAAGATATGATATTTATAATTGGATTTTTTCCCAAAATAAATTGAAATGAATATTCTAGTATAATTTGAATTGGGAAAAAATATATATATTTTATTACTAGAAATTGAAGTCTTATTATTTATGGATTTTATATGAATATTCAAGACTAATTAATAGAACAATTGATTTGTTGAAAGCATAAAATCCGACTTTAGTTTGAAATATTGATACTCAAAATGGATATACGTATATATAAATAAATTGAAGTGGTTTTGGAACTTGAGAGAGATAATATAAATTTTGGTTTAGACTTTAATAAAGAAATGTATTTGTAAAGCCATGAGAACTATTTTCTTTACAAAGTAACATTTAAGTTAAACCATTAAATTCATATACCGTTGAATGTCCAAACCATTCAAGTTTTTTTTATAGAAGTTACGGTTTTAAATTATGATTTTCAAAATACTATGCTTTGAAAATATTTGATTTTCAGACGATATGAAGTTAAAGCATTTTGATTTTGGAAAAGAATTATATTTGGGATAAGTGATAAAATATGGTTTTGGGTTTTGAAATGATATCGTATTCATGGTTATGAAATGGAATGTTTATTCTGATTTTTAAAGTACAACCTATTTTTAAATGACCGCGGTGTTATAATAACGATGGGTTGGCAAAGAGACCGGGATCGGATATCTGACATACTCTCTGTCGATACCGAAAACCACTTTGACTAACCGTGTACGCGGTGGAGATTCCAGAATGAAGTAGGTGGTGGCGACGTTTCCTGTAAGGTAAATACGTGGACCCGACTCCCGTGAGTTGGCATAAGGTGGCTAAAACAGGAGCGATTCTCAGGCCAATGAGGTCATTCCTCTGATCGGACCCTCCTCTTCGATATTATACTTTGATTTTGGATTGATTCAATGGCCACTTCTATATTTTGATTTTGGGGAGTTAGTCCGAGGTGGGCGGTAACTGCGGCTACGCGTTTCCACCAGCCTGGATAGCAATTGGTATATCTACCCTGGCATTGCCTAGTTGTGCCGTGTCACCTACCATACCGAGCCTTTACTACGAGTTTCTATTTGTGTCGTACCTATGGAGTATCCTCTGGTAGCTTCCCGATCAGGAGGTATTACGGTACTGTATAGACTATTGGCATTATTTGTGTTAAGGGCTATATGGGTAACCCCTTAACGCTATTAAGAAGTAAGTTTATTTTATAAATAGACACTATTATAATAGCGCAATATACTACATAGTAAATAGTTTAACGGATCCTTAGGAGATGTAAATCCCAAACATCTCTTGAGTTACTGTACTCATATTTATTTCTGTTAATTTAACTCACATAAGATCTTTTAGTCTGACTCGAGTGTTCTTGTCTTTTCAAATTCGCTCGGGTCAGTCCGAGCGTTTCAGGATCGAAGACTTTAGCTTTGAAGGACGAAGACGAAGGAGTCATATTATTATTATCTATAGTATTGCACCACACTCTAAATTTCCGCTGCATTGATTGTATTGGTATGTGTAACTCTGATATTCATTGTATAAGTAAAATAAATATTTTGTAAACAGTTATCATGAACTGTATATTGATTATTATATTTTATCCTTCCGCTGTGAGATTCTATTTTGTTTTATTTCTTCTCTGTTTTTCTTATTTACCCCATAACAATCCGCCCTTGCGTATGCTTTGAATTGGCACGTGTGTCGGTTTAAAGTGTGCGAAAAGGCGGGATGTTACAGTTGGTATCAGAGCTTTGGTTTAGCGATAAACCTTGGTTTTGTGGGGTTTGACTCTTTGTTAATAGGATAGAAATATCCTATGGGAGTCGCTGAGAGTATATATATGAGAGAGCGTATTTGTTAGTTTTATAAAAAGATTTTGATATTGTGTTAATCTGTTCCACTTTGTATTTATAAATTCTGGTTGATGCATGGGACGCTATGTCATCAATAGGGATTTCTAAACACTTAATAGGACAGACCGACATAATTTTTGTTTTTAATATAGGTGAATGAAATAACTTTGCCTATTATATTTTCTATATATAAAAATATTTCTATAAAGATATATTTTGGTTGCTATAGTTGGGTGTTAGGTAATAAAAATATTTGTAATGAATTAAAGCTAAGTTGAATTTTAATAAATCAAATTGGAGATTTTAGAACTTAAGTCCGGGATTTTTGAAAATCTTCTTTCAAAGGATTTATGAAATATAATGATTTGGTTTATAAATATTTTCTTATATAAATATTTAGTATAATTCGAAAGAATTGGTTTAAAGAGGATTTTGAAGAAAATAAGTTTGTACTTTCCCCTCTGTCGCTGGAAAATAATTTCGGTGATGACGGCCGCATCATCGACTTTCATTTTCGAGTTTCGAAGGGAAAGGCCACTGTAGTAAATTCTACTGCAGATTTATGTTGGAAATATCTGAATTTGTTTGTTTTAAATATAATTGAGATATAAAGTTGTAGGAAACTAATTATCTATTATTTCAAAATAAATTGAAATCTGACCCGGAATTTAATTCTAAAATTTTCCATTAACTAATTGTTAAATTTTAGTGGAATAAAAAAAAGTAAGTAATAAATGGATTGAAACCCTCTAATAAGTAAGAGAATTAATGCTAAGTATAAAGGAAGTTAAAAATTTAAATTATAAATAATGGTAAAGATTTATTGGAAAATCAATGAATTAAAAGAATTGAGATTAAACTAGTATAAGTTCAATTGCATTTCTCTTTAAACATATATAACTTACCAAATATAAAAAGTTGAAATGTTAAATAAGGGATTGGAATAGAATATTATACAAGTAGAATTTTTGGAAATAATGAAGTATTCAATAAATTACTGTTATAAATAAGAATTTAATGGTATTAACTTAAGTGATGATTGGAATTTTACTAAAATTAAAGGTTGTATTATTAATAGGTGATTTTAACCTTAAGAAAGTAAAAATGAAATTCCTTAATTTATAAAGTTTGATTGTAGGGTTATTAACTTAAGCATGCTTTAATTCCCCCTATTCTAATATAATGGAAAGTAGGAAAAATATAAATGACTGCAATCCATAGTTAATGAATGAGTAAAATCTTTCACTTATAGGAATGCAGGTTATAAAGTTAATAAATTAAGCGGAATTAGAGGGTTATTGTAAATAAATATAATAGGAACGTAAACATTAAGTAAATGAATGAAATTAAGGGTAAGTTGAAATTGTAAGTTATAAAACAAATATATATTAATTAAAGGAATGGAGAAGAAACTTGTAAATTTTCACTTACATTCTTAAAACATACATAACTTACCATATAATAAAAAGTTGCAATGTTAGTAGGAAAATGTAAGGGGAAATCTTACAAGTGAAGAGTAAGGTAATAAAGGTATTCTATTAATTTGCTATTATTAATGAGAATTAATTGTATAGACTTAAGTTAAATTGGAAATTTTACTATAAGTAAAGGTAAGTAGTATAAATAGATGATAGAAACTTTAGTAAATAAATTGGAATACAAATATAATGAATTTTGTGATAAATGGAAAATGAAAATTTGTAAGAAATAAAGAAATCACTCCATAAATGAAAGAAAGAAAATCAAACCATTGAAGCATGAGATAAATGTATAATAAATAAATTTGGGTGTTGGTTTGAATTGTGTTGTTTGATTTATGTTGTTGGGTAAGAAATTTGAAGTGGTTAAATGAATAAGTATCTATCTTTGTTCCATCTAAGACTGTTGAGTAAAGGATGCACTTGATAGTTAATTTCATTTCATACAAATTTCAAGTTTGAACCCAAACAACTATTTGTTTGATGGATTAAATGGTTGCTTCGTTTGTGTATGTATGTTGTTTGTAAGGTTGATGGTAGTTGAATTGTTTGGTTGATTAATGATTGAATCCACTTGAATAGTTCACTTTAAAATAAATATTTAACCTTTTAGATTATATAAGTGAATACAGGTGATGGAAGCAACTGCTACTGCTTTTGGTTCCAAAATAATAAGCGTATATTGCTCGACAAATAGGTACGTTTTCGGATTACGTTTAAAGCGCTATTTTTCCGTGTTGTGATATAATATTTTGATAATATATGTAATATATTTGTATATTTTGATATTATACTTTCTCCCGAGCCTCACCGTACAAAGGAGACTCTGCCAAAATTTTTCGTAAATTTTGGACTTAGAATTTTGTTGAATGTTTTCCAACTTTAATAATTTAAGTATAAAGGCTATAATGACTATAATACGGGCATAGCTCATTTAAGGTAATTAATTTAGTAAATTATTGATTATAAGTTAATATTTGAAATAGATGTACTGTTTTAATTCTTCCTTCTCCCTTCTTTTTCCTTTTCGGGGACGAAAAGTTTTGAGTGAGGGAGAGTGTAACGACCCGTTAAATTCAATAATATTAAATGAGTCAACTTGATATGTTTTCTAATCTAATTTAAATTGAAATAGAAGTCTTAGGATTTTTAATGGAGTAAATGTAGGGGTTAGCTAGTAACTGTAATTAAAGGTAAATAATTTAAAATGTTTATATGACATAGATTGGAATAACGAAGATTTGTGTTGTGGTTATAAGTCATAATTAGTTGATTAAAATGGTATTAATGAAATAATAACTGAATTGAATTGCAATATATAAACATCATAAAAATTTAATTGGTGGATTAAATTTGTTAAAGTTCATAAGTTTTGTAATTTAGTTTAGTAGAACTTTAAATTATAAATGAAGATTGAAATAAACGATAAATTTAATTATGTAAATGGTGACTCAAGACCTAGGTTATAGGAATTGGAACATAATCCAATTTGAATTAAGTAGAAGAAGGATTTGGTTAATATGTAAGTTATTGTTCAAGGTATTGAATAAAAACTTGGAATCCAATCATAATTTAATGATAATAACGTTAGTATTAGAGAATAAATATATTTCAATGCAGTACCCGAATGAACGGAATAAAATGAATATATATTGAATAGAAATAAAATGTAAATTGGCACATTTGGTTGAAAGTTAATTTTAAGAAACATATAAATGTTGAATTTGTGAATATTAATGTAACGATATACGGATTTTCGTTGCCGAAAAACCGAATAGTTAGGGTTTTAAGAAGAATTTAAGGAAAGAAAAGAGAAGAAGATAGAAGATAGAAAATAGAAGAATTTTTAAAAATAGAAAAAGAGTATAGAAAATAGAGAATTTGAAAATAGACAGAAGATAGAGCATTTTAAAATAGAACGGGACAGAAAGGAACAACAGAACAACATCAGAATCTCACAATTCGCAGCGGAACAACATATAATAATAAATGAATAATCTTTAAACAAAGAACTATATCAGTTATTACATTACATTTCATTTCATTACATCATATCATCAGAGTGTACAACATCATACAACAACAAACAGTGCAGCGGAAAAAGAAATACTATATAAGTAATATGCCATGCCATCCAGCTTGCCTCCAGCAACTCCGGAATATCCAGAAATATCCTGATAACCTAACTCTTAACTGCCCGTGTGGAAATTGGTGGGCACCCAGAGTTTAGGAAGGAAAACAATAAACTCCGAGTCAGTCATGTGACTGGTGTGAGAACTCAAAACAGTTTATTTAACTTTAAAATCAAAATAGAAGAATATTTTTAAATTCAATTCGCAATGCTTTTTAAAAATGTAACTACCATAAGACCTCCCACCACACACACAATGCAAACGCAGACCTGGAGGAGATTTCTTCTTATGTGAGTCAAAGATGCTTCATACGCATTTAAAATAACATTTGATATTATTACTAGTGCATAGTGTAGAACAAATCCTTTCGAAAGTAAAGATATAAATCATAGCCAGCATAGGTACCATTATATTATGCCTACTATAGCTACCTCCTGAGGAAGCAGGTTCTACAACTAAAACCGTACAAGATCGTATTGTTTCTTTGGATTTCCAACGAATGATCAGGCCAAGGAACTTCCCATTGCCACATGAGAATGCCTCTGGATGGACATCCCCGAGAACCAAACCGGATCTCTACCAACACAAGGCCGGGTTACTCCTAACTGAGTAACAACTGACCGAATATGCCATCCCCCGGTCCTTTGGGACCTTTTCACCGAGCGCTCGTAATCAATTCACACAATCATAAAGTGTTTTCAACATGAGTAAGTATCTGGGCTCCATACCATGATACCACCCTTTTCCAGAAGGAAATGGACACATCCTAAAGGGTGCTACCCCTCATAACCTTGCTGCTTCTTTCCTGTTTTGACCATTCACGGGATGTGAGGCTCGACGAATTCACGTCCACAAAAACATACTTTATACAAAAGCCATGCTTTGGGTCAACAAATGATCAACACAATGATCACAAGGATAGACGATCAAATAAACGATCCTATCACAAATAATCAACACAATGATCATTTCAGCATCTCTCAGCATGTCACATTACCAAATTGGGAATATATCGCTGATAACATTCAACTACATAACCTCTGAGCTCGTACGTCTCAGAGAAGGGTGTTAAGCTAAAAGAATAAATTCTCCGTCACCAACAGAAATATATTTGAAAGAAATCGGCTTTATATCTCAACTTGTAATGTCAGACATACAATCCATACAAGTCTGTTCCGGGCTCGAACAGAACCGAAGGCACTTACAAAGAAGTCCTTGCAATCCGGATATCCACAATCCTGATCGGATTTCCCATCACTTAGGGAGTCTCTATACCGTTGCAACTCAGTGCAGAGACAATCGACAGGTCATCCTATCGCTTTCGCAAATACCGGTCTTCAACACCGATCTTCAATGCAATTCACAACGACGTATCACATATTCGGAATGGGTTATACGACCCCATGGTCCTTTCCCGGTTAACCCGAATAGTGAGCGCTTATTCAAAAATAAGTGTGGCATTCAAATTCAATCAAATCACATCAAATACCCATTCAAAGGGAAATACCGATAGTCGGTTATTGAACTATCACCGGATATGCACACATCACCAGATTCCAAATAATTTTCCAAATTATTTATTTTCCAAAATATCTTTACAAGATATATATAATTTCAACACTTCAAAAATAAATCAATATTTATTTTCAAACAAATTCCACTTTTCATTTATAAATTCCATAATGGATTTATATTTCAAAATATCCATGCATATACGATTTCACTTATCCATTTCAATTTATCTTCAAAAAGATAATTTCTAAATATTCACTTCATATTGGAAAACGTTTCCATACTTATTTATTCATAAGTAATTCACAAATCTCTTTTATTTTCAACACTTAGAAAATATTCAATATACTTAAATCAAATTAAGTATATCTTTCATTCTTTTAAGGAAATCATTCACTTAACATATTTATTTGGGCCAAAAACGAATGTTGCGTAAAACATCGTTACAACGTCCCAAAATCACTAGTATAGGGATTCGAAATTAAAATAGATATATAAATCCCAATACTATACAAAACATTTCCTTTCGGAAATCATTTACTATAACAACAGTGTTATAGTCCACATTTCCTTTTATTTCTCGAAAACGTCTATTTCAACAATAAATGTTGAAATCTATGGTTTCGAATCTCAACACATTTTAAACCATCGTTAGATCGTTTTAATTCTATTTAAAACATCATATCTAAAACAATTTCTTTAACGTATTATTCACTATTCAAAATCGTGAATATACTACCTTAACAAATTTCATCATTTCTATTCACTTTAACTTAAAGGATTATTCACTGTTCAAAATGTGAATATAACTCTATCTCTAAGTTATAACAATTAACTTATCAAAATAAGTCATTTGCGGATTTATAAAACAACGTTTATAAATTCCGTTTCTATTTATTTATAAAAACTTCCTTTTTATAAATTCCTTTATTAACCTATTCCTGTTTATAACTCAATTATAAACTACAAGTTCATATTATAAGTTAATTACTTATAAAACGATTATTTTACAAAATCGTTCATTTAACTTCCCAAATTATTAATCTTAACTTATAAGATTGTTTATTTATCCAAAATTCATTCTTTCGATAACTTTATAAATTTTATAAACCTATTGCTTATAAAATTTCATTTATAACTTCACAGTTTATAATTTCATAAATTTCATTCATTTATGAAATTCATTTTCACTTAATTCAAACACTTATAAAAACTCGTTTTATAATGTCTATATTTCAATTTATAAATATCCATTTATAAATTTCTTAATATAAATCAGTTTATATTATTATTCTGAAACGTCTTTAATTTCCTTTATAATTTCACCATTTTGATTTATAAAATAATCAAATTTTATAAATCTTATTTTTAACTTTTATAATATATTCAAAAATCCAATTTAACTATTTTATAAGGTCATTAATTCATATTTCTCAAAAATCAGCTTTTAACTATATTTCACAAAAACTATAATTTTTATAACTTTAAAAATTATAACGTTATTTATTTATAATGGATCAATTCCAAAAATATAGTATATTTTCAAAATCACTTTTAAAATCATTTTAAAATCCCAAAATCTGGGTCCAATGATGCTACACACCAAATAGTCAATCACGACTACAACGATATCATATATCAATATGAAAATCCATCAAATATCAAAATATCTGAAATCAAATAAAAACTGTTGAGGAATCCTGTTGGATCCCTCCAACCTGTTTCCTGCATCCAAAAACATTAGCACAATACCAATTTCGCTCCAGTACGAAATTATCGCGGTACATGTTTTTATTAAATATTATCCGCTTACTAACGGCGTAATAGGGTCTCATCCGCTAAAAAATACGGGAAATCAATCAACTGCAATATATACATATGCCAATATATATATATTGATATTATATATAATACCAATTTCACTGTTTATGAAATATTCGCGGTATATGTTTTTACTAAATAACATCCGCTTACTAACGGCGCATAATGTCTATTTTAACAATCAATAATTTACAGTCATCATTCAAACATGCATTCAAATATTTTAAATCTAACTATTTAAAATAAAATCGAAATCTATTCGATTGAGTGAGAAGTTCTCACCTTGGTTTTTAATTTCCGTTTTAGCTTTTATTTCGAATAAAATTAAACGCGCGTTTAATTTTACCCGAAATTCTCACTAACTCCAAACGACTCCAAACCAACTCCATCGCGTAGTGCTCGTCCATACGATTCCAACGCAACTGAGTTTGCATTTTTTCGACCTCGTATGAAAAAGTTATGTACTTTTGAAGTTTACACGTATTTAAACAAACTAATTACAACATATATTAATTAATTTTCCACCTTGATCAAACTAGAGCCATTAGATCCAACCTCTCCTCATCTCCACCGTCCCCCCCCTTCTTCCCTCTCTCGTTCATTCATCAGGTAATAGGCCGCACGCACAACCCACTCTTGATCAACTAGGGTTTCAAATTACTCCCCCGATACTCGACGAAACTCGATCACAACACCGCCACGTCGAAGCTCTCGACTCAAGCTAGGTTCGGCCTGAAGGATTGGAAGCTCGGCCATGTCTATAGCCTAGGGTTGCGTGCGTGACCTGATGAGAACGGCCCTCCCTTGCTCCTCCATCGTCGCTCCGTTTCCGATCATCACCGTATGGAATCGAAGCTCTCTTCATGCTCTTCGACTTCCGTGTTGAACACTTCGGCTAATTGTCGATGGATTGTGAGTGATTGAGGGAGGAAGTGGAGTAGTTTCTGGCCATCCATCATAAAGTGGCGGCTGGCTATTATAAATTAGGGTTTAGAATGATATTTTTATCAAATTATGAAGGCAAGGGGTCTATTTATAAGGAACGAGCGACACTATTCATCCCGGGAATTCCGAACTCCGATTTAGACGCCGTAACCAGCGTACCTAGGGTTTACCCCGCGTTCCGGACACAATGGAACAGGTTTCGGATGCTAATTCGGAAGTATGTGCGAGTTATGGCTGAAAACGTTCAATTTAAATTAAACCGATTTAAGTCGATTTCTAGGCGTTTTAATTTGTACCGGACAAACGGTAAATCCAATTGACTTGAAATTTGAAACCTTACAATAATATCACATTACGGATCCGATGAAACTGGTTTCGTCGAAATCCGAGACTTTTTGAAAAATGGCTATTTTGACTCGCCAAATTTAAATTAAAAATAATTCGATGCGTTTCGAGCTGCCACGATCAAACGATAACTCCGATTGACACGAAAATTGAAATCCGGTAATAACTAACTATTACGGATCCAATGAAACTGGTTTCGTTCAATTCTGAGACTGTTCAAAAATTGACTATTTTACAGTCGATTATTAAATATTAAAATATTCAATTTTCACAAATTAACTTTTAATTCGATTTTAAAAGTTCTAAAATATCGTTCAAACTTCAATATGATTAAATAAAATTTTACAAATCATTTTCAATCATATTTAACTCAATTTTCAATTATTTCCATAATTTAACATATTAAATTATCGATTTAATAATTCAATTAAATCCAATAAATCAAAATAAAATTTATTTGACTTATAAATTCACTAATTAAATTTAAAATTAATTAAATATTCAAATTTTAATTTAATAAAATTTCTGGGTCGTTACAATCTTTCCCCCTTAAAAGAATTTCGTCCTCGAAATTAACAAGTAAGAAAAGTTACAGAATTTATTAACTTTTCAAAATTCATAATTAAACTTTTTACTAAACTTTACTAAGTTTTCAAAATCATACTTAGTTATCTTTTCAAAAACAATTACTATTGTTTAACTTTCAACTTCAAAATCAAAGTTAAAGTTTTCAAAATTTTCCAAATTTCTCAATTTTTTTTTTCTAACGCCTTAGATTTTCGGAAAAATTCGCCATAGTCTCCTTTGCGCGGCTCGATCCGAAAAAAAAATGACAGTATATATATCACAAATATACATCTCATCAAGTAATGAGGCATCCCGAAGGGAAAAAAATGTAAAAGTGCGATATTTAATCCGAGATATGTACCTTATATTTTATTAGCAAGCATATACGGCTAATATAGCGCAAAAGCGAGCTCCAAATGCGAAGCAAACGCGATCCGCACCTACTAAACTCAACAAACAACATGAGAATCATGTATATAAAGCATAGTATCGATATACAACATATATCAACATAACTACTACATATGTCACATAGCAAATGCAACAAATGCAAACATCAACCAACTAACATCCATAACCAATACATATTCATTCATATTCTTATTAATATTCAATGAATTGGTTTTCAATTTATCACATTTGATTTATTAACATTGGATTTTATCAACATTCATTCTCAATTTTAATTAGTTTGCATTCACTAATTAAATCCAATTCACTTTCAATTCTATTCAAATTTATTTACTTTCCATTTGAATTCAATTTCATAGCTTCCAATTTCGCTAATTCATTTTCATTAACACTTAATGAATTTTATACTATCAACTAACAATCAATATCAACCAATGTATATTAATTACCACCAAATTCCTTTGCTTATATTCATTCAATTTGATTTAACACCATCACTTTCAATTGGTTTAATTAAACTGATTTTCATTCAATTATACAACTTCCAATAGCATTAGATTTCAATGAATTAACACTTTCATTAATTATTTCTTATCAACTTAAATTACATTTAATTGATTTACATTCAATCCACTTGATTATTTACTTCGATACCAAAATCAATTCCATTCAACAACACTTAAGTTATATTTCATTTAACCTTATATTCATTTTTATTTACAACTCATATTCATATAATTTTACTTCTTATATATATAAGTTTATTTCACAATTGTAAACACTTTAATTATAATTTAATTCTTATAATTCCTTTGGTTATACAATTATTCTTTTATTTAGATTATTCAAACAACCTAACAATCAACTTACATACAATTTAATAATTTTGAAAAATTATTTCTTTATATATAAAATATAATCAAGGAAAAAATTATTTCATTTACCCAATTAAAACAATACTGTGCCGAATTGTTCTATTCAAGTGTTTAGAAACCCCTTCGGCATAGTTTGACTGACCGTGCTGACGAAGGTTCATATACCACTCAATAAACCAATCATCACAATATAAAACAATTTCATATTCACTAACAAATACGCTCTCATAGCTATTATTACCCTCAAACTCATTCTAGAGTACTACTGACTCTATCTCTAATGAGTAATACCCTACAGAACCATGGTTGTCGCTTAACCATCAGCTCTGATACCAAATGTAACGATATACGGATTTTCGTTGCCGAAAAACCGAATAGTTAGGGTTTTAAGAAGAATTTAAGGAAAGAAAAGAGAAGAAGAGAGAAGATAGAAAATAGAAGAATTTTTAAAAATAGAAAAAGAGAATAGAAAATAGAGAATTTGAAAATAGACAGAAGATAGAGCATTTTAAAATAGAACGGGACAGAAAGGAACAACAGAACAACATCAGAATCTCACAATTCGCAGCGGAACAACATATAATAATAAATGAATAATCTTTAAACAAAGAACTATATCAGTTATTACATTACATTTCATTTCATTACATCATATCATCAGAGTGTACAACATCATACAACAACAAACAGTGCAGCGGAAAAAGAAATACTATATAAGTAATATGCCATGCCATCCAGCTTGCCTCCAGCAACTCCGGAATATCCAGAAATATCCTGATAAACCTAACTCTTAACTGCCCGTGTGGAAATTGGTGGGCACCCAGAGTTTAGGAAGGAAAACAATAAACTCCGAGTCAGTCATGTGACTGGTGTGAGAACTCAAAACAGTTTATTTAACTTTAAAATCAAAATAGAAGAATATTTTTAAATTCAATTCGCAATGCTTTTTAAAAATGTAACTACCATAAGACCTCCCACCACACACACAATGCAAACGCAGACCTGGAGGAGATTTCTTCTTATGTGAGTCAAAGATGCTTCATACGCATTTAAAATAACATTTGATATTATTACTAGTGCATAGTGTAGAACAAATCCTTTCGAAAGTAAAGATATAAATCATAGCCAGCATAGGTACCATTATATTATGCCTACTATAGCTACCTCCTGAGGAAGCAGGTTCTACAACTAAAACCGTACAAGATCGTATTGTTTCTTTGGATTTCCAACGAATGATCAGGCCAAGGAACTTCCCATTGCCACATGAGAATGCCTCTGGATGGACATCCCCGAGAACCAAACCGGATCTCTACCAACACAAGGCCGGGTTACTCCTAACTGAGTAACAACTGACCGAATATGCCATCCCCCGGTCCTTTGGGACCTTTTCACCGAGCGCTCGTAATCAATTCACACAATCATAAAGTGTTTTCAACATGAGTAAGTATCTGGGCTCCATACCATGATACCACCCTTTTCCAGAAGGAAATGGACACATCCTAAAGGGTGCTACCCCTCATAACCTTGCTGCTTCTTTCCTGTTTTGACCATTCACGGGATGTGAGGCTCGACGAATTCACGTCCACAAAAACATACTTTATACAAAAGCCATGCTTTGGGTCAACAAATGATCAACACAATGATCACAAGGATAGACGATCAAATAAACGATCCTATCACAAATAATCAACACAATGATCATTTCAGCATCTCTCAGCATGTCACATTACCAAATTGGGAATATATCGCTGATAACATTCAACTACATAACCTCTGAGCTCGTACGTCTCAGAGAAGGGTGTTAAGCTAAAAGAATAAATTCTCCGCCACCAACAGAAATATATTTGAAAGAAATCGGCTTTATATCTCAACTTGTAATGTCAGACATACAATCCATACAAGTCTGTTCCGGGCTCGAACAGAACCGAAGGCACTTACAAAGAAGTCCTTGCAATCCAGATATCCACAATCCTGATCGGATTTCCCATCACTTAGGGAGTCTCTATACCGTTGCAACTCAGTGCAGAGACAATCGACAGGTCATCCTATCGCTTTCGCAAATACCGGTCTTCAACACCGATCTTCAATGCAATTCACAACGACGTATCACATATTCGGAATGGGTTATACGACCCCATGGTCCTTTTCCGGTTAACCCGAATAGTGAGCGCTTATTCAAAAATAAGTGTGGCATTCAAATTCAATCAAATCACATCAAATACCCATTCAAAGGGAAATACTAATAGTCGGTTATTGAACTATCACTGGATATTCACACATCACCAGATTCCAAATAATTTTCCAAATTATTTATTTTCCAAAATATCTTTACAAGATATATATAATTTCAACACTTCAAAAATAAATCAATATTTATTTTCAAACAAATTCCACTTTTCATTTATAAATTCCATAATGGATTTATATTTCAAAATATCCATGCATATACGATTTCACTTATCCATTTTAATTTATCTTCAAAAAGATAATTTCTAAATATTCACTTCATATTGGAAAACGTTTCCATACTTATTTATTCATAAGTAATTCACAAATCTCTTTTATTTTCAACACTTAGAAAATATTCAATATACTTAAATCAAATTAAGTATATCTTTCATTCTTTTAAGGAAATCATTCACTTAACATATTTATTTGGGCCAAAAACGAATGTTGCGTAAAACATCGTTACAACGTCCCAAAATCACTAGTATAGGGATTCGAAATTAAAATAGATATATAAATCCCAATACTATACAAAACATTTCCTTTCGGAAATCATTTACTATAACAACAGTGTTATAGTCCACATTTCCTTTTATTTCTCGAAAACGTCTATTTCAACAATAAATGTTGAAATCTATGGTTTCGAATCTCAACACATTTTAAACCATCGTTAGATCGTTTTAATTCTATTTAAAACATCATATCTAAAACAATTTCTTTAACGTATTATTCACTATTCAAAATCGTGAATATACTACCTTAACAAATTTCATCATTTCTATTCACTTTAACTTAAAGGATTATTCACTGTTCAAAATGTGAATATAACTCTATCTCTAAGTTATAACAATTAACTTATCAAAATAAGTCATTTGCGGATTTATAAAACAACGTTTATAAATTCCGTTTCTATTTATTTATAAAAACTTCCTTTTTATAAATTCCTTTATTAACCTATTCCTGTTTATAACTCAATTATAAACTACAAGTTCATATTATAAGTTAATTACTTATAAAACGATTATTTTACAAAATCGTTCATTTAACTTCCCAAATTATTAATCTTAACTTATAAGATTGTTTATTTATCCAAAATTCATTCTTTCGATAACTTTATAAATTTTATAAACCTATTGCTTATAAAATTTCATTTATAACTTCACAGTTTATAATTTCATAAATTTCATTCATTTATGAAATTCATTTTCACTTAATTCAAACACTTATAAAAACTCGTTTTATAATGTCTATATTTCAATTTATAAATATCCATTTATAAATTTCTTAATATAAATCAGTTTATATTATTATTCTGAAACGTCTTTAATTTCCTTTATAATTTCACCATTTTGATTTATAAAATAATCAAATTTTATAAATCCTATTTTTAACTTTTATAATATATTCAAAAATCCAATTTAACTATTTTATAAGGTCATTAATTCATATTTCTCAAAAATCAGCTTTTAACTATATTTCACAAAAACTATAATTTTTATAACTTTAAAAATTATAACGTTATTTATTTATAATGGATCAATTCCAAAAATATAGTATATTTTCAAAATCACTTTTAAAATCATTTTAAAATCCCAAAATCTGGGTCCAATGATGCTACACACCAAATAGTCAATCACGACTACAACGATATCATATATCAATATGAAAATCCATCAAATATCAAAATATCTGAAATCAAATAAAAACTGTTGAGGAATCCTGTTGGATCCCTCCAACCTGTTTCCTGCATCCAAAAACATTAGCACAATACCAATTTCGCTCCAGTACGAAATTATCGCGGTACATGTTTTTATTAAATATTATCCGCTTACTAACGGCGTAATAGGGTCTCATCCGCTAAAAAATACGGGAAATCAATCAACTGCAATATATACATATGCCAATATATATATATTGATATTATATATAATACCAATTTCACTGTTTATGAAATATTCGCGGTATATGTTTTTACTAAATAACATCCGCTTACTAACGGCGCATAATGTCTATTTTAACAATCAATAATTTACAGTCATCATTCAAACATGCATTCAAATATTTTAAATCTAACTATTTAAAATAAAATCGAAATCTATTCGATTGAGTGAGAAGTTCTCACCTTGGTTTTTAATTTCCGTTTTAGCTTTTATTTCGAATAAAATTAAACGCGCGTTTAATTTTACCCGAAATTCTCACTAACTCCAAACGACTCCAAACCAACTCCATCGCGTAGTGCTCGTCCATACGATTCCAACGCAACTGAGTTTGCATTTTTTCGACCTCGTATGAAAAAGTTATGTACTTTTGAAGTTTACACGTATTTAAACAAACTAATTACAACATATATTAATTAATTTTCCACCTTGATCAAACTAGAGCCATTAGATCCAACCTCTCCTCATCTCCACCGTCCCCCCCTTCTTCCCTCTCTCGTTCATTCATCAGGTAATAGGCCGCACGCACAACCCACTCTTGATCAACTAGGGTTTCAAATTACTCCCCCGATACTCGACGAAACTCGATCACAACACCGCCACGTCGAAGCTCTCGACTCAAGCTAGGTTCGGCCTGAAGGATTGGAAGCTCGGCCATGTCTATAGCCTAGGGTTGCGTGCGTGACCTGATGAGAACGGCCCTCCCTTGCTCCTCCATCGTCGCTCCGTTTCCGATCATCACCGTATGGAATCGAAGCTCTCTTCATGCTCTTCGACTTCCGTGTTGAACACTTCGGCTAATTGTCGATGGATTGTGAGTGATTGAGGGAGGAAGTGGAGTAGTTTCTGGCCATCCATCATAAAGTGGCGGCTGGCTATTATAAATTAGGGTTTAGAATGATATTTTTATCAAATTATGAAGGCAAGGGGTCTATTTATAAGGAACGAGCGACACTATTCATCCCGGGAATTCCGAACTCCGATTTAGACGCCGTAACCAGCGTACCTAGGGTTTACCCCACGTTCCGGACACAATGGAACATGTTTCGGAAGCTAATTCGGAAGTATGTGCGAGTTATGGCTGAAAACGTTCAATTTAAATTAAACCGATTTAAGTCGATTTCTAGGCGTTTTAATTTGTACCGGACAAACGGTAAATCCAATTGACTTGAAATTTGAAACCTTACAATAATATCACATTACGGATCCGATGAAACTAGTTTCGTCGAAATCCGAGACTTTTTGAAAAATGGCTATTTTGACTCGCCAAATTTAAATTAAAAATAATTCGATGCGTTTCGAGCTGCCACGATCAAACGATAACTCCGATTGACACGAAAATTGAAATCCGGTAATAACTAACTATTACGGATCCAATGAAACTGGTTTCGTTCAATTCTGAGACTGTTCAAAAATTGACTATTTTACAGTCGATTATTAAATATTAAAATATTCAATTTTCACAAATTAACTTTTAATTCGATTTTAAAAGTTCTAAAATATCGTTCAAACTTCAATATGATTAAATAAAATTTTACAAATCATTTTCAATCATATTTAACTCAATTTTCAATTATTTCCATAATTTAACATATTAAATTATCGATTTAATAATTCAATTAAATCCAATAAATCAAAATAAAATTTATTTGACTTATAAATTCACTAATTAATATTTAAAATTAATTAAATATTCAAATTTTAATTTAATAAAATTTCTGGGTCGTTACAATTAATATAAATATTAACTTGAATGGGATTCATTAATACAAAGATGTAATAAGTGTAGATAGTAAAAATTTAATGGCTGTAGTGGATAAAAAAATCTAGTAGTAACATAAAATTTATTTATATGGAAAAAGAGTATAGATTTGAACAAATTTATGAAAATTTGATAAGAACAGTGGTTGTAATCAGTTTGGTTATTTAATATTTGGAAGATAGAGATTGTAAATCCGTTAATAAATTTATAATGGGAAGGAATGGTAAGAATGTAAAAATTATAAGCATTTGATTCAATTAAGGGAATTAAATTATAATAAATGGCCATTTAATAAATTCAACGTTCTGTGAGAAATCATAATAGTTGTGTAAAATGTGTACAAACTTCGATTTGGAAATTTATTGGATTTATAACGGTTTTGGTATTACATTTATGAGTTTAAAAGTTATTCCATTTTGTAAAGTAATAAAAGCTTATTCAGGTGACTAGAATTTAGCGTAACGACTATTGTGTGTTACCTATTCTTGTTGCTTGTTAATTTAAATTTTGGGAATCAAATTCAATTTATCCGCTAATTTACCGCAGTTAAAGTGAAATGAATTGGTGAATGAGTAATGTTAAATACAAATAAGATGTAACCAAGAAAAATCCCATTTATAATAATTTATGTAGAATAAAGTAAAGAAACCAGGAAATGAAAATGTGAAAATGTGGATGCAATGAGATCTTAAGTAATAATAACTTTGTTAGGTAAGTGATAACGGATTTTTTTTTTGTATAACCAAATAAAGATCCAAATTTATTTGGAAATTAATTGCAATCAATTGAATTTATTGCAATTAAATGGATTTAATATTTAATAGTTATGTAATTATTATTTGGAAGAAATTGGAGTTATTTGTAATAAGTATGAACCTAATGTTAAAATTTTCTTATAGGATTGACAATTGATATGGAATGAAAAGAAGAAAATTTGGGTCAGTAAAATTTGGAATTTATGCATAATAAAATGGATTCTAACGTTAAATACTACGTTATTGAGATTTAAACTAGACTTAAAGAATAATGATGTGAATCAGGAACTAATGTTTATGGCATCTTTATTTTAGGTGAAAGTTGAGAATATAAAGATTAAAAATCTAAAGTATGGGTTTTGAGAATATAATTTATAAAATTCTTAAATATAAGAAAGTGTAGAAATTAACATTGCAATTAATATACTGTCAACTTTTAATTCACAGCTAAGCCTGTTAAATCTTTTCAATTGATTACGAATCATATAAGAAATAAAATTTGGCCAATTTTAGAATTTAATATAAAATTTGGATTTTTATAATTTATTTAATTTATTTAATGAATATTAAAAATAGCCATTTTGGCCACGGACTCGGATTTCGACGAAACCAGTTTCATCGGATCCGTATCGGTGAATTATTATAGGGTTTCAAGTTTCGTATCAATCGGACCTGTCGTTTGATCGTACGGACGCGAAACGCCTTGAAAATCAATTTTATTAAAATCAATTTGAAATCAATTTGGAAATCTTGTTTTCAGCATAACTTCTTCATACGATCAAATTTGGACGTGAAACTTTTTCCATCGCGTTTAGAATATTTTAAAATACCTATCTGGATATATGGGTTTGACAAATTTCGTTCCGGGGTCAGAACGGGCATTTTGGGCCTTAGTTTGTTTCGTACGTTCATCTATCTAGTCTATCTACTCTAACCCAACCTTATCTATAAATATACAGTTATAAACCCTAGCTCCATTCTATTGTCTATTTGTTGTACGTTCATCTTCTTCAAGCTTCTCTTCTTCTTCAATGGGGGCTAACCCTAGATCCAGTCAGTTCAAAAAAAAAAAAATTTCAAATTTAAAAAAAAAAAAAAAAAAAGAAATTTCGGATCTGCAGCAGCTTCTGGTCGCGCTTCGGGTTTCAGGGGAGAAAACCTTAGAGCAACTTCGGGTTAGGAAGAAAATGACTCTGGTCGATCCGGGTCGTTTTGGCGAAAACTTCAAGCAAGCACCGGGGAATTGAGGCGGCGCACCGAAGTCGAACCCGAAGTCGACCCAGGACCAGAATTTTCCATTTTTCAAATTTTCATAACTTTTGCATACGAGCTCAGATTCACGCGCGGTTTGTTTTGCTGGGATCGTATCGAAATTTCTGACATTTTGGCACGAGTTTGGATGAATTTGGAGACTGTCCAAATTTTGAGTTTAAATTGGATTTAATTTCGATTTAAATTCCAAAGGTGAGTGTTTTAACCCACTCACAACTACTAGAAGCTTTTATGTTTGTTAAATTAATTTTATAAATGAATAGAAATTTATTTATGAGTATTTGACATGTTTATTTCACTCATATTTGTTGAAATGCATTTATTAAATTTAACTGTTAATTTAATTCATTTATTGCGTATAAATTTACAGTTAAAATTTATTTGTTTGTATATGAACTGCTAGTTAACAGTTATATAATTTATTTCTGAATATAGAATGTAGATTAATAACTGTTAAATTTAAATTGAATAAAATTGCCAGTTATTACCTGTTATATATTATCAAATATAATATTGTTATTGATTGATATTGATTGATGATTGCGATTTGGATGATGGATGATGTTGGTGAATGGATGTTTATTGTATATCATTAAATTGCAAATTATCATGCATATTTCATTTCATTCGGGATTGTGGTTTGAAATGATATATAACCGCAAAATTTTATATCTTTTAAATTGCGGATTGAAATGATAAATATCCGTATCACTTGACCATAGGATAGAAAATTATATACAGGCACTGCGGTATATATATAACTATTTAAATGTGATTTCTATGGTTTGGATGGAATACGGTTTATAATAATCTTAAATTTTATATTGTATAAATATTTTTCTTCCATATATATACACACATATGAAGTTGAAAATTTTGAAATTAAAAGGTGTATAAAAATCTTTATTTAAAAATGGAAGAAAATTAAGAAAATGGAGTTTAATAATTTATATCATATGTTTAAATGTTAAGTTTGGAAATTTTAAGATATGATATTTATAATTGGATTTTTTCCCAAAATAAATTGAAATGAATATTCTAGTATAATTTGAATTGGGAATATATATATATATTTTATTACTAGAAATTGAAGTCTTATTATTTATGGATTTTATATGAATATTCAAGACTAATTAATAGAACAATTGATTTGTTGAAAGCATAAAATCCGACTTTAGTTTGAAATATTGATACTCAAAATGGATATACGTATATATAAATAAATTGAAGTGGTTTTGGAACTTGAGCGAGATAATATAAATTTTGGTTTAGACTTTAATAAAGAAATGTATTTGTAAAGCCATGAGAACTATTTTCTTTACAAAGTAACATTTAAGTTAAACCATTAAATTCATATACCGTTGAATGTCCAAACCATTCAAGTTTTTTTTATAGAAGTTATGGTTTTAAATTATGATTTTCAAAATACTATGCTTTGAAAATATTTGATTTTCAGACGATATGAAGTTAAAGCATTTTGATTTTGGAAAAGAATTATATTTGGGATAAGTGATAAAATATGGTTTTGGGTTTTGAAATGATATCGTATTCATGGTTATGAAATGGAATGTTTATTCTGATTTTTAAAGTATAACCTATTTTTAAATGACCGCGGTGTTATAATAACGATGGGTTGGCAAAGAGACCGGGATCGGATATCTGACATACTCTCTGTCGATACCGAAAACCACTTTGACTAACCGTGTACGCGGTGGAGATTCCAGAATGAAGTAGGTGGTGGCGACGTTTCCTGTAAGGTAAATACGTGGACCCGACTCCCGTGAGTTGACATAAGGTGGCTAAAACAGGAGCAATTCTCAGGCCAATGAGGTCATTCCTCTGATCGGACCCTCCTCTTCGATATTATACTTTGATTTTGGATTGATTCAATGGCCACTTCTATATTTTGATTTTGGGGAGTTAGTCCGAGGTGGGCGGTAACTGCGGCTATGCGTTTCCACCAGCCTGGATAGCAATTGGTATATCTACCCTGGCATTGCCTAGTTGTGCCGTGTCACCTACCATACCGAGCCTTTACTACGAGTTTCTATTTGTGTCGTACCTATGGAGTATCCTCTGGTAGCTTCCCGATCAGGAGGTATTACGGTACTGTATAGACTATTGGCATTATTTGTGTTAAGGGCTATATGGGTAACCCCTTAACGCTATTAAAAAGTAAGTTTATTTTATAAATAGACACTATTATAATAGCGCAATATACTACATAGTAAATAGTTTAACGGATCCTTAGGAGATGTAAATCCCGAACATCTCTTGAGTTACTGTACTCATATTTATTTCTGTTAATTTAACTCACATAAGATCTTTTAGTCTGACTCGAGTGTTCTTGTCTTTTCAAATTCGCTCGGGTCAGTCCGAGCGTTTCAGGATCGAAGACTTTAGCTTTGAAGGACGAAGACGAAGGAGTCGTATTATTACTATCTATAGTATTGCACCACACTCTAAATTTCCGCTGCATTGATTGTATTGGTATGTGTAACTCTGATATTCATTGTATAAGTAAAATAAATATTTTGTAAACAGTTATCATGAACTGTATATTGATTATTATATTTTATCCTTCCGCTGTGAGATTCTATTTTGTTTTATTTCTTCTCTGTTTTTCTTATTTACCCCATAACAATCCGCCCTTGCGTATGCTTTGAATTGGCACGTGTGTCGGTTTAAAGTGTGCGAAAAGGCGGGATGTTACAATTCAAATCAACAGAAAACTACAGTTCAAAATTAAAAGGCCGATCGAATAAAAAATCTTCTTTCGTTCAAAATCAAAATAATGGCCGCGACATTCTAATCCAGCTAAATTCGTTCGATTTAAAATCTAATCCATGGCCGAGCACGAAAAATTATTCGCGATCAATCGTGCAATGTAATCGAGTGAGGTAGGTTCGGGATGCTCGTCGAAATCGACTGTGAGGTAGCAAAGTCGACGACATCGAAGAGGCGCTATAGTCGAGCGCGACATCGAAGGGGAAGAAGCGAGGCTGTGCTACATTGGGGTTAGGGTTTTTAGGCTCGCGTGGATCGTTGTGAGGGGATTTGAGCTCGAATCGATGGCAGTTTTCGTGAACACAGTTCTTGGGTTCACGATGATAGTCGCATGCGCAGTGGGATCTGGTTGCAGTTTTTGGCGAGGCAAGCGATGGTGGCAGGGGCGCGCGCTGGATTTGGGGACGCTCAAGTTTGAGGATTGCAAGACGTGAAGCAATGGCCTGGGTTTGCCTTTTACAGTAAGGTATAACAATCCCATTTTAATTTAATACAGTAATTTATCTATACACTCTCATACATATATTGATTCAAAGCAGTAAATTTTAAAATGTTGATTTCAAAACAGAAAATGTATGGAAAATAAAATGGGAGTTTTTAAGTATTTAATAAACTTATTAATTATTTTTGTTGCTAAAAAATATAAAGGGGATTTAGTTTAAAATATAAATCATTTGTTTAGAACTAAATCGATAGTTAATTATAAAATTCATTAAATTTATTAAACAAAACTTAATTATTCAATTATTTCGAATATTAATGAATTGTATAAATGTTTATACAAGGTCTAAAATGGAGAAAACAAGTCCGAATTGGAAAATGGTTGCATGCGTAAGCAAAAGGTGAGATCTTCTCATCAAATTATAATAATTAAAAATTTCAGTTATTGATTGATTGTTGAATTATGAGAGTTAAATTTAAAATTGTTGATAGTGTGTTTGGACGATAAATTATTATCAGTTGTATCAAAATAGACCCTATGCGCCGCATAATAGCGGATGATATTATATTTGAACCCATATACCGCGATATTCCACCTCGAAGTGGAATTGGTATTATATATGTATTTGGAGTTGTTGATTTCCCGCATTATATAGCGGATGAGACCCTATGTACTGCATAATAGCGGATGATATTTTATAAATCCTATGTACCGCGATATTCCACCTCAAAGTGCAATTGGTATTTAATTATTGTGCTAAAGTATGTGGACGCAGGAAAACAGGTTGGAGGTATCCAACTGGATTCCTCAAATATTTGAATTTGTTTCAATATTATGTGTTGATTATTTATAATCTGGTTGTGATTTTCCATTAATTGAAGTCGTCGAAGGCTATAGTTTAGCTGAATATATTTTTGGTATCGTTGGATACCGGAAATAAATAAATTGGATTTTTGAAATTCAAGTTGAAAATTTATAGTAAAAATTTATTTTTGGGAATCGGATAAATTTAAATGGAAGAATCTTAAAAGGATAAAGTTTTATTTTTGAATCCTATCGAATAAATTCCAAAATATGGTAAAAAGTTTAATAAACGGATTTCAAGTAATAATATTCAAAAGGTGAAGAATTTATTTTAAAAATATGATTTTTAAATAATTTGGAAAAGATAAAGGAATTTATTAAAAAAAAATTCGTAAATTGATTTGGTGTTAAAAGAATAAATCTTTAGGGAATCAATATGGAAATTGATTTGGTGTTTGTAAACGATTTTTAAAATCGATTTAAAAATCATATATCAGTGAATATTTGGGAATTTGAATTCACAATGGAAATTTAAAAAGAAAAAGAAAATTTGTTTAAAAAATAAATATCGGTTTATTTTTAAGTGTGGAATTTTTTTTACTGATTTGGAATGTAAATTTAAATTATATCGAGGAAGGTTTATTAATTGACGTAAATGAACCGTTTGGTAATGGAAAGAGAATTCTACCCTGGAAAGCCGAGTATATTTTTAAAATAGATTTTGAAGTATAAATTGATTTGGAAAAATATTGTTGGAGGAATTATTTTTGGGAATCATTTTAAACCTTTGAAGTAAAGATGTATTTAAATAATTATAGAAGGGATTATTTTAAAAATTAAATTGATATTTGATTTAGAAAATAGTTATTTAAATATTTATACTCTATCTACTAATGTTATTTTAAAATTAGTTTGGACTTGAATTTTTATATGAGATTTTAATATAATATCTTCATAACTAATGTTTTAAATAAAGTGTTTTAAAATAGTTTTTATTCTGAATGTTCCAAGTATATATGTTTGGATAAGTAACTTAAATTATTTTAAAGCATTTGAACTCGACAGATTTTTAGTGGAAATAAATATTTGGAAATGTATTCCGCGTAAGGAAAAGTGATTTGAAATTTGTTTTCAAATTATTGAAATGTGGAAAGTAATTTGAAATTTGTTTTCAAATGGTTGAAGTGTGAAATATATCTTGTGAAGATATTTTGAAAATAAATAATTAGGGAAAATTATTTAAATCTGATAATTGTTGTGAATGTTGATTGATAGTTAAATAACCGATTATCTATATTTGACTTTAAACAACACTTGAATTCCGATGCGACCGGGGGTCGGATTCCAAATGGATATTCGAAAACCACATCGAACCTTTGTGATAGTGATGGATCTTTTATTTAAAAGATCAAATTGGAAATTTATTGTGATTTTTTTGAAATCTGATTGAAAACTTATTTAAAAAAAATAAGCGCTCATTATTCGGATTGGCCGGGAGAGGACTTTGTGTCATAAAACCCATTTCGAATAATGATATGACGAAATGAGATTGCATTTGAAGATGGTGTTGAAGACCGGGCCTTTTCGAAAGTGAAAGGATTACCTTTCGAATGTCTCTGCACCGGGTTGCTCCGGTACAGAGATTTTATCACCCTTTTGTGACGGGGATTCCGGACGTGATTAGTGAATATTCGGATTGCAAGGGCTTCTTTGGAAGTGCCTTCGGTTATGTTCGATCCCGTAACGGACTTGTATGGATGTGTGTCTGACGTTACACTTTGAGATGTAAAGCTGGTTTCTATCAAATACATTTCTGTTGGTGGCGGAGAATTTATCCTCTTAGCTTAACACCCTTCTCTGAGACGTAGGAGCTCAGAGGTTGGTTACTATGATACATTCCCAATTTGGTAACGTGGTATACGAAGTGCTGCTGATCATTTGTTGATCGAAACATGACTTTATGAAAAGCGTAGCTTTGTAGACGAGACCTCATCGGATCTCACAACTCGAAAATGGTCAAAACAGGAAGGATGCGGCAAGGTTATTTAGAGGTAGCGCCCCCTGAGGGTATGTCATTTCCTTCTGAAAAAGGGTATTATCATGGTATGGAGCCCAGATATTTTACCTATGTTGATGCTGCAAATTTATTATACTTTGTGGTTGTTGCCTTGTGCTTGAGGATCCTCGGATAAAGGTCGCAAACGACCGAGGGATGGCATACTCGTGTAGTAGTTACCTAGTTACAGAGGTAACCCGGCCTTGTGTTGGCAGAGATCCGGTTAAGTTCTCGGGGCGTCCCTCCAGAGGCATACCCATGTGGCAATAGGAAGTTCCTTAGCCTGGCCATTTGTTGGAAATCCAGTCTCCAATACGCGCCTTGTACAGTTTTAGTTGTAGAACCTTCCATTTAACATGGTAGCTATAGTAGGCATACTATAATGGTATGTATGCCAGCTAAGATTAATATTATACTTTCGAAATGTTTTCCACACTATGCACTAATGATAATATTAAAAAGGATTTTGCGTATCAAGCATGTTTGACTATCATAAGGAGAAATCTCCCCCAAGTCTGCGATTGCATTATGTGCGTGCCGGGAGGCCTTACGGTAGTTTCATTTTCCAAAAAGCATAGCGGATTTGTTTTCCTTTCTATGTGGAAATAACTGTTTTTAAGATCTCACACCAGTCTCATGACTGACCTGGAGTTTATTGTTCCCTTTCTAAACTCTAGGTGCCCATAATTTTCCACACGGGCAGCCTAGAGTCAGGCTATTGTTATCCTGGAGCGAAGTCAGGAAAGATATGCTGTGGAGATCTGGAGTTCAAGCTGGATGGCGAAGCGTATCATTTATACTATGTAGTTTTCGTTGCGTCTGGGTTAGTGCAAGTCAAATTTTATTGTACACAAGTTACTATAACTGCTAGTGTTTGTATTGTGTCGTTGTAAACTCTGATAATGTGATGTATAAATTGATATAGTGTTTTTATTTTAAAGATATTCGTTTATCTATTATATTTTTTCCATCGCGATATGTGAGATTCTGTTATTGTTCTATTTTCTTCTTCTATCTTCTTCTTCTTAAACCCTAATGATTTGGTTTTTCGGCATTCGACCGTCCAGCATTGGACACAGTGGACGTATCGATGTCGACTTTCGGGCATCGAAAAATTTGGGTCGTTACAAATGTGGTATCAGAGTATTTGGTTAAGCGACAACCTTGGCTCTGTTGGGTGTTACTCATTAGTGATAGAGTCAGTAGTACTCTAGAATGAGTTTGAGTGTATTAATAGATATAAGTGCGTATTTGTTAGTGAATATAAAGATTGTTCTATATTGTGATGATTGGTTTGTTGAGTGGCATGTGGATTCTTGTCGGTATAGTCCGTACAACTCTATCAATAGGAATCTCTAAACACTTGTACAGAACAATTCACCACGATATTGGTTTAAAATAGGGTAAATAAAAAAAAATTTACCCAAACTATTTTCATATATAAAAGGAATGATTTTCCATAAATTATTATAGTATATGGTTGATTGTTTGATTAGAAAGTGATTAAGAAATTGAAATCATGACTTAAAGCTGAGAAATAAAATTTATATAAAAATGGGAATTGTAAATGTAAATGTGATTTATAATAAAATTCCAAAGGAATGTTTAAAAGAATTTGAAAGGATTTAAAATTTGAGATTTGGGAAAGATTAAATTCCTTTTAAGTTTGGAAATGATTTTCAAAGGTTTGGAAAATGTTTTGAAGGGATAAAAGCTCTAAACTCTTTTAGGTCGTTGGAAAATAACTTAGTGATGACTGCAGCCTTCTTTTGCACGCCACCTCCTTTTCAAACATCACGTCTATTCCTTACCATTCAGAATGAAGTCGAACGAAATAAAGAAAAAATATATCTCAAGCCTATCTTCCTTTAATGGCCGAGCATCTTTCCTCTAAAATTCAAATCAACTGGAAAACTACAGTTCAAAATTAAAGGGCCGATCGAATAAAAAAATCTTCTTTCGTTCAAAATCAAAATAATGGCCGCGACATTCAAATCCAGCTAAATTCGTTTGATCTAAAATCTAATCCATGGCTGAGCACGAAAAATTATTCGCGATCATTCACGCAATGTAATCAAGTGAGGTAGGTTCGGGATGCTCGTCGAAATCGACTTGAGGTAGCAAAGTCGACGATATTGAAGAGGCTCTGTACTCGAGCGTGGCATTGAAGGGGAAGAAGCGAGGCTGTGCTGCATTGGGGTTAGGGTTTTTAGGCTCGCATGGACGGTTGTGAGGGGATTTAAGCTCGAATCGATGGCAGTATTCGTGAACACAGTTCTTGGGTTCACGATGATGTCGCGCGCGTAGTGGGATTTGGTCGCAGTTTTTGGCGAGGCAAGCGATAGTGGCAAGGGCGCGCGCTCGATTTGGGGATGCTCAGGTTCGTGCATGGCAAGACGTGAAGCAATGGCCTGGGTTCGCCTTTTACAGTAAGGTATAATAATCCCATCTTAATTTAATACAGTAATTTATCTATACACTCTCATACAAATTTTGATTCAAAGCAGTAAATTTTAAAATGTTGATTTCAAAACAGAAAATATATGGAAAATAAAATGGGAATTTTTAAGTATTTAATAAACTTATTAATTATTTTTGTTGCTAAAAATATAAAGGGGATTTAGTTTAAAATATAAATCATTTGTTTAGAACTAAATCGATAGTTAATTATAAAATTAATTAAACGAAACTTGATTATTCGATTATTTCAAATATTAATGAATTAAATAAATGTTTATACAAGGTCTAAACTGGAGAAAACAAGTCCGGATTGGAAAATGGTTGCATGCGTAAGCAAAAGGTGAGATCTTCTCACTCAAATTATAATAATTGAAAATTTCAGTTATTGATTGATTGTTGAATTATGAGAGTCAAATTTAAAATTGTTGATTGTGTGTTTGGATGATAAATTATTATCAATTGTATCGAAATAGACCCTATGCACCGCATAGTAGAGGACGACATTACATTTAAACCCATATACCACGATATTCCACCTCGAAGTGGAATTGGTATTATACATGTATTTGGAGTTGCTGATTTCCCGCATTATATAGCGGATGAGGCCCTATGCGCCGCATAATAGCGGATGATATTTTATAAATCCCATATACCGCGATATTCCACCTGAAGTGGAATTGGTATTTAATTGTTGTGCTAATGTCTGTGGATGCAGGGAAACAGGTTGGAGGGATCCAACTGCTCAAATATTTGAATTTGTTTCAATATTGTGTGTTGATTATTTATAATCTGGGTGTGATTTTCATTATGGTTGAAATCGTTGAAGGCTATAGTTTAGCCGAATATATTTTTGGTATCGTTGGATACCGGAAATAAATAATTGGATTTTTGAAATTCAATTTGAAAATTTATAGTAAAAATTTATTTTTGGGAATTGGATAAATTTAAAAGGAAGAATCTTAAAAGGATAAAGTTTTATTTTTGAATCCTATTGAATAAATTCCAAAATATGGGAATTTTTTAAATAAATGGATTTCAAGTAATAATATTCAAAAGGTGAAGATTTTTTTTTGGAAATACGATTTTAAATAATTTGGAAAAGATAAAGGAATTTATTAAAAAAATCATAAATTGATTTGGTGTTAAAAGAATAAACTTTGGGGAATCAATATGGAAATTGATTTGGTGTTTGTAAATGATTTTTAAAATCGATTTAAAAATCATATATCCGTGAATATTTGGGAATTTGAATTCGCAATAGGAATTAAAAAAGGAAAGGGAAATCTGTTTAAAAAATAAATATAGGTATATTTTAAGTGTGGAAAGAAATTTACGGATTTGGAATGTAAATTTAAATTAAATCGAGAAGGGTTTATTAATTGACGTAAATGAACCATTTTGTAATGGATAGAGAATTCTTCCCTGGAAAGCCGAGTATATTTTTAAAATAGCTTTTGAAGTATAAATTGATTTGGAAAAATATTGTTGAAGGAATTATTTTTAGGAATCGTTTTAAACCTTTGAAGTAAAGATGTATTTAAATAATTATGGAAGGATTATTTTAAAGACTAAATTGATATTTGGTTTAGAAAATAAATATTTAAATATTTATACTCTATCTACTAATGTTATTTTAAAATTAGTTTGGACTTGAATTTTTATATGAGATTTTAATATAATATCTTCATAACTAATGTTTTAAATAAAGTGTTTTAAAATATTTTTATTTTGAATGTTCCAAGTATATATGTTTGGATAAGTAATTTAAATTATTTTAAAGCATTTGAACTCGGTGGATTTTTAATGGAAATAAATATTTGGAAAAGTATTCCGCGTAAGGAGAAGTGATTTGAAATTTGTTTTCAAAGTATTGAAATATGGAAAGTAATTTGAAATTTGTTTTCAAATGGCTGAAGTGTGAAATATATCTTGCGAAGATATTTCGAAAATAAATAATTGGGGAAAATTATTTAAATCTGGTAATTGTTGTGAATGTCGATTGATAGTGAAATAACCGACTATCAATATTTGCCTTTAAATGACATTTGAATTTCGATGCGACCGGGGGTCTGATTCCAAATGGATATTCGAAAACCACATCGAACCTTTGTGATAGTGATGGATCTTTTATTTAAAAGATCAAACTGGAAATTTGTTGTGATTTATTTGAAATCTGACTGAACAATTATTTAAAAAAAATAAGCGCTCATTATTCGGATTAGCCGGGAGAGGACTTTGTGTCATAAAACCCATTCCGAATAATGATACGACGAAATGAGATTGCATTTGAAGATGGTGTTGAAGACCAGGTGTTTTCAAAAGCGAAAGGATTACCTGTCGAATGTCTCTGCACCGGGTTGCTCTGGTATTGAGATTTTATCACCCTTTTGTGATGGGGAGTCCGGACGTGATTAGTGAATATCCGGATTGCAAGGGCTTCTTTAGAAGTGCCTCGGTTCCGTTCGATCCCGTAACGGACTTGTATGGATGTGTGTCTGACGTTACACTTTGAGATGTAAAGCTGGTTTCTATCAAATACATTTCTGTTGGTGGCGGAGAATTTATTCTTTTAGCTTAAGATTCTTCTCTGAGACGTACGAGCTCAGAGGTTATGTAGTTGATGGTTACTAGCGATACATTCTCAATTTGGTAATGTGGCATAAGAAGTGGTGCTGATCATTTGTTGATCGAAGCATGACTTTGTGAAAATGGTAGCTTTGTGGACGAGACCTCGTCGGACCTCACAACTCGGAAATGGTCAAAACAGGAAGGATGCGACAAGGTTATTTGGCGGTAGCGCCCCTTGAAGGTATGTCATTTCCTTTTGGAAAAGGGTAGTATCATGGTATGGAGCCCATATATTTTACCTATGTTGATGCTGCAAATATATTATACTTTGTGGTTGTTGCCTTATGGTTGAGGATCATCGGGTATAGGTCGCAAACAACCGGGGGATGGCATACTCGTGTAGTAGTTACCTAGTTACAGAGGTAACCCGGTCTTGTGTTGGCAGAGATCCGGTTAGGTTCTCGGGGCATCCCTTTAGAGGAGTACCCATGTGGCAATAGGAAGTTCCTTAGCTTGACCATTTGTTGGAGATCCAATCTCCAATACGCGTCTTGTACAGTTTTAGTTGTAGAACCTGCCATTTAAAATGGTAGCTATAGTAGGCATACTATAATGGTACGTATGATGGCTAAGATTAATATTATACATTCGAAATGTTTTCAACACTATGCACTAATAGTAATATTAAAAAGGATTTTGCGTATCAAGCATGTTTGACTATCATAAGGAGAAATCTCCCCCAAGTCTGCGGTTGCATTGTGTATGTGCCGGGAGGCCTTATGGTAGTTTCATTTTTCAAAAAGCATAGCGGATTTCTTTTCCTTTTTTTGTGGAAATAACTGTTTTTAAGATCTCACACCAGCCCCATGACTGACCTAGAGTTTATTGTTCCCTTTCTATACTCTGGGTGCATATAATTTTCCACACGGGCAGCCTAGAGTTAGGTTGTCGTTATTCTGGAGCGAAGTCAGGAAAGATATGCTGTGGGGATCTGGAGTTCAAGCTGGATGGCAAAGCGTATCATTTATACTATGTAATGTCCGTTGCGTCTGGGTTAGTGCAAGTCAAATTTTATTGTACACAAGTTACTATAACTGCTAGTGTTTTTATTGTGTCGTTGTAAACTTTGATAATGTGATGTATAAATTGATATAGTGTTTTTATTTTAAAGATATTCATTTATCTATTATATTTGTTCCGCTGCGATATGTGAGATTCTGTTATTGTTCTATTTTCTTCTTCTATCTTCTTCTTCTTAAATCCTAACGATTTGGTTTTTCGGCATTCGACTGTGCGGCATTGGATACAGTGGATGTATCGATGTCGACTTTCGGGCGTCGAAAAATTTGGGTCGTTACAGAATCCATCATATAAATGGAATTAACTTTTTAGGGCACGAAATCCAAATCCTGAAAGTGACTACTGTGTTGCTAGTTATCACTTAGGATCGTGTAATATGGAATGTATTATAATCTAAATGCAAAAACAGATAATAAAGTAAAGTAAATAAGAATAAACACACCAGGAATTTTTATACTGGTTCGAACTTCTCGTTTTACGTCCAGTCCCAGACTTTCCTCTAGAATTTCTCACAATAAACCCTCACTTAACCCGAAGGAATATGCATACAACATCTGAGTAACCGATCAGGATTTTTCCACCTCAGACAACCGAAATAGGACTTTTCCCTCCTGAACGACCGAACAGGACTTCAATTGTTTCAATATAATTTCTTTGACACTTTGTGTTCTTGATAACTCCGATTTGTCTTTGATAGTACAACCTTCCTATAATCTTTTCCTCAAGTATATTATATGTGTAAAGATTTAGAAAGAAAAATATTACTTTTAATCAAAGAACAAGTAAGTTGATTCAAAGATTCAAGCAATATATGTAAATTGTGATTGCTTTTTAAAATGCAGAGATAGTAGAAAGTATGATTAGAAAACAAAATAAAATTCGATGATTTGTGAAGTGAATCTTATGTGTTTATATAGTAGATAAACAGCTGCAACCATTCACGAAGAGTTTTGACCAAAAGATGCAGCCACAATTCTTCAAATTGGATTGTATTTCTTGGCAAATGGAAGTGTCTGTTCAGAAAAATGGCTGTTAGAAAAAGTTCAGTCGACTGACCAAAAACGATCAGTCAACTGAGTATTCAAAGTTGGTGCAAAATAATGTGTTTCTATGCAACTGAGCAGGTTCAGTCGACTGGCCATATTTGGTCAGTCGACTGACCTGGCTATCAGTGCACAATTCACATATAATTTGAAGAATTTGAAGTTTAAAAACAACTTTGATTTGTGTGGACTATTTGATGATAGATTTTAACAATTCTAAGACTAAAAAACTTTAACAAATAAACATACTATACTCACTTTTGAAGTCTTGTCTCCTTTGTAGTTTTAATAGCATATTACTTTCTCTTTTTGTTGCTTACCCATATGGTCTCATCAATTTGTTTAAGCTCTTTGTCATGAATCAAACCTTATGATTCAGCATTCTCCCCCTTTTTGATGATGAAAACCTGTTACAGATGATAATATATTTTAAGAAATATATAATGAAAGTTATATATATCTCCCTCTGAATATCTGGCGACATATCTAATCCTGCAAGAAATGGTTAGTCATACAAATTTCTCCCCCTTTGTCATCGACAAAAAGGAAATAACAACAATTTCATCATTGGACTAATAAAGATTACAATCATAGAAAAAATGTATCAAATTGTTTTGAGCTACTTATTCAAGCTCATGGAAATAGAATGTTTGGAATAAATAAAGATAACTTACTACCACCAAGAAACAACAATGTCAATCAGAGTCAGACCGTTTCTTCTTCCACTTGCATTAGAGCTTTGCCTTTGGAAGAACTTTCCATAAACTGTCAGCCACCACCATTTCCGCTTATGTTAGAACTTGTGTGTTCTTCGAATGCAGAGCAAGTAAAGCGAGGGGCTGGATGTGTGATGACCCGGAATTTGAAAGCAATATCAATTTAATAATCTGAAATAAAAATTAAATTGATTTGATAATTTTGTTAATAAGATTTGAATTAATTTAATAATCCAATTAAATAAATATTGAATTGGTAGATTTTTTTTAAAATCTAATAAATTGTTTACTATTTATAATATACATAGGATATGTATGTATTGTAAATAGATCTTGTTTTAATCTGATAAATAAATGAATCATGTTTCTATAAAAAAAATATCTTTAGTAAATTGGGAATTTTTATTTTTATTTAAAAGTTAAACTTTTAAAAGGTTAATTAATAAATAAAATAGGGTTTTTAAATAGTTAAGATAAAATAAAATTTGTTTAAATTAATTCATTTGATATTAAGTTTTTAAAGGTATATAATAAATAAATATGGTTTTAAATACATAAGATAAATATTGAAATGATTTAAAATATGTTTAACTCAAGTTTAAAATTTAAATAGATAGCAATAAGGTTATTTTAATTTTCTTTTAAATATAGTTGGATAAAATAAATAATTTATTAATAAGAAGATAATTTCTTTTATAAATTATTTATAGTTATTAAATGTTGTTATTTTTAAATATAATAACACATTGTTTTAACAAATAGATTTTCAATAAAAATAATTGTTTTTCAAAAATTTAAATTGTGTAGTTATATTTGTAAATAAACTTGATTTCAAAATTTAATTTGAACTTGAATTCAAATCTTGAAAACTAAAGTGTATATGTTTTTAATTTGTTTTGATTTTGAAATATTTGTATAAGCTTTATTTTATAAACTAAATTGGATTTATTCATTTTGAAATTATCCAATATAAATAAATTCTTGATTAACTAATTTATTAAACATAAGTTTACATCTATCTTATAATAACATACTAATTAACTTTTAATTAAATACAAATTACTTTTATAAAACAAGTGTAAATTTTTTAGAAACTTAAAGTAACATGTGTTAAGATAATAATCTAGGTGCATGACAAATGTAATATTTAGGGACATGTGGCCTTTTTGTTTTTTTAGTTTCTTTTTATTTTTATTTCAGTTTTTATAAGCATATTCTCTTTCATTTTATTTCTTTTCTAAATCTAAATACAAAGATGAACACACACATTCTCAAAAAAAACTACTATCTGAAACATCTTCAACAAAATTTTGAAAATCATCTCCAAAATCCACTTCACAAACCTGAAACAAGTCTGCATGCAAACCCTTTTTACAAATCAAAAAAATAAATAAAACCTGCACATCTTTTAACATTCAAGCAATCCTGTCACCATATTTGAAATCTGGAGCATGCATGCAACTGTATTATAAGAATCAGGAGCAAATTCAAATCAGTATTTAAAGTTTCATAATTAAGGAAGAAATGCAGGATTTAAGAAAAGGAGTTTCCAGTTTTTGAAGCACCAAGTCTTATTTAAAATTTCTGCTCTGCCAACAAGATTAAGGTGAGTAACATCATATTATAAATGGATTAAAATATAATTTGGTTGCAAGTTTTATCACTGAAAACAAATATGTTGTGAATGCATTATATGGATGTAATATTGTGAATTATGATTTTCTGCTCCATCTTTATATGGTTTCCCAGACTCAAGACTCTGTCTTACTACCTGATCTAGTTTGTTAGGATTTGATTTACAAACCAAGAGTGTTTTAATTAGTTAGATTAAGTTTTAAAAACTTAAATTTTGTTAAAACAAAATCTGGTATTACTGTAAAGCCAGGATATCAAGGTTATGTTGAAAAATATGAAAACTTCAGTTTGTGAAATAGATAGATTCAGTATTATGGATTAAAAACTAAAATCAAAACACGATTTTTAGAACAAAAATTTAGATTTTTAGTTGAGGGGGAATGGTGCAGTTCTGTGTTTAACTATAATGGGGAATTTGGAGATTGTTGATGATCTATCAATTTGGGAATATCGGGATTTTGTTTGTGGGTAGAGTAGTAACCAATGAAGCTTGGAAAAATATGTGATGGTGATGCAAATCACTATGGAAGCAGTGATGTTGATTTCTTGTCTGTAGCCCTAGTTTAGCTAGGTTAGGTTGATCAATCATTCTCGTCTTCTACTGTGGATCGAGTGCATTGGAATTTTGGAAGGTGGTAGTATGGTAATAGACGTGACTGTGACCGGTGTTTCAGGATTTCTGGTGATCGGGGATGCTTGGATGAGGCGATGATAGGTTTTGGTGGAGTTTTGATTGTCTGGTTCCAAGTTTTGAAAATTAAACTCGAATTCGATTTTAGGTTGTGCAGGGAAGAATTGATGGTCGTGTTGGGTCGTGGGGTTTTTCGCCGTCGTGGGGAGACCACCGGAGGTGGTTGGAGATCGCTAGAGGCACGGTGCACGTGCACCGTGCAAATTTATGGGTTTCTGGTGAACTGGGTATTGTGGTGTTTTTGAACTCGAAGTATTACTCGAGTGTTGCTGTGCTTTGCTCGAAGGGATGGTTCTGATGACTCGAAGCAGTTATTAGGCTGGCTCGGGTAATTTGTAATAATACAGTTTTTCTGTAAAAACCGTCTGAAGGTTTTAAATTTGAATCAAAATTTAAAATGAATAAGCTGTAATGATAAGATTTAAACAAATTTAAATCTGTAGAATGTATTATAGTTTCAAAGAGTTTGAAATCTTATAAGTTTTTAAAATTTGAAAGTGGTTTTCAGTTTTAAAATAATATATATATATATATATATATATATATATATATAAAACCTGACAGTTTTTCTGGAAATTTAATTTCATTTCGAATCTGAAAGTTAATTTAAAACTAGTAGTTTGAATTTAATTTTAAGTCCAGTTTTCTTAAGATCTTTGAATCTTCAAGTTTTAAAAATGGAATTTGGATTTTAAAATAAGAGTTTTTAAATTAAGGTTTAAAGCAAAAAGTTTAATGCAAGTTTAAATTCAAATGATTTAAATAAGGAATAGATTCAAGTGTATTGAATTTAAATCTGGATATTTAAATAAGTTTTAAAATTTGAATGTTTTCAAACAAGTTTAAATTTAAATTGTTTATTAGAAATAAATTTGTTTTCAAACAAATATTTTAATTTGATTTTGCTTTTGAATGAAGACATTATAAAAAGTTTATAAAAGAAAGTTAAGTGATTTGTTAACCTAAATTTGAAATTTAAATGGTAATGTACTTTAAACTTAATTTTAAATGAAATTAAGCAAATTGGTTAAAGGCTTATCTTATATAAGTTTTAAATGAAAGAAATAAATGTTATTTACATTTATTTTAAAGGATTTTAAATGGAATTTAAATTTGGTTTATATTTAAATAAATATCATTTTGAATTTTAGATTCAAAGTGGAATTTGAATTTAAATTTTAAAAATGCAATGTTCTAAGTACACTTTAATATTAATAAAATTATCAATAAGGAATGGGTTATCTTAGAATTATTAAGGTGTTAAAATAATTAAATAAATAAGATAATTAAGGAGTGACTTATTTATTTATTTAATTTATAATTAATAATGTGGATTAGTTTAAATTAGAGATTAATTAATAAGTAATTAAAGAAAAGTAATTAAAGAGTTAATGTTTAATGATGGTCATTAACTAAGGTTTATTTAGCAATTAATTAATGTGATTAATTTTTAATAATTAATTAGATTAGTTAATAAATGATAATAAATTGTGAAATTTATTTAAGTTTAATTACTTAAATAAAAGTGATTAAGACATTAATTACTTAATGTAATTAATAGGGTTTATTGAGATTGGTTTAAATTAATTAATTAAGTTTAATTAATTTTAAACATTGGATCTAATAATAATTACCTTATGTAATTAATGAAGTGGAATTACTCGGTGAAGTAATTAAAGATGATTACTGGATGTAATTAATAGATGATGTTGGGATTGTGAATTGGGTTAAATTATTTTGTATAATTAATCAAGGAATTAGTTAAAGAATTAATTAAGGGGTAATTAATTTGATAAGTAATTAAGGGTAGTTAATTACAGAATGAGATTAATCAAAGGTGATTAATACTTATGGTTTAAGTGAGATTAATTACTGAAAGTAATTAATTTAATTGAGTAATTAATTAAATATAATTAAGGATCATTAATTAATATAACTAATGAAGTAATTAAGATTGATTAATCAAGATTAATTAATCAAAATAAGTGATTAGGTGTAATTAATTAATTGTAATTAATTAAGGTTTAATGTAATTAATTATAGTTAATTAATTAATGAAGTAACTAAAGGTTAATTACTGTATTTGGTTTAGAATAATTAATGTTGTGAAATTAATTGAAGTATAATTAATCAAGGTTGATTAATTAAGATGATAAATTAGAGGTTAGTTAATTAATTAATTTGTGATTAATTAATGATGATGTAAGCAAGATTTATATCGTGTAAGTAATTAATTTAATTCACTTTAAATTAATTAATGATGATGTAGTTAATTTAATTCATTTTAAATTAATTATAGATAGTATGATTATAGATCATTGCTTATGAATAGTTGTTATGGTTGCCTTGAATGGTTTGGAAATCTCAACTATGAGATTAGTAATGTTGATTGATATGGATGCATTGGTTGCATTATGATATGGATTTTCTTTGATAATGATAGTGTGGATTATCTATGGTTATGATAATAATAATTATCTGTTGTAAATCTTTGAATTATCTATCTGTGTGTGTATAGATAATATAGTTGAATTATTTTAAACTCTAAAACAACTTGGACTTAAAAGACACGCTTTGGATTTCGATGAGACCGAGATCGGGTTTCCATATTTAGATATTCAAAAACCACATCGATCCAAATTAACAATAGGTCGTGAATCTTGTATAAAGAGTGAAGACTCGAGGTGTAAGGACTATTAGTCAGTATAGATCTGGGGGTGATTCCGTGATGAGTTTTGACGGAAATAGTACTTACAGGCTTGAGATGGAGATTCAGAGTGCAAGGGTTATCGTCGTTAACTCTGAGGGTAATTCCAAAATGAGTGTAACAAGATAATGCCTTCGGTTTCGTTCGAACCCAGAACGAACTTGTATGGATTGAATGCTTTCAGAACATCGTCAGATGGATGATGAGCATTCTAAGAGATGTGTCCTCTAAAGGTAATCGTAGCCTCAAGCCTCATCAATCGGGAATGGCTAAAACAGGGGAGGTGCAGGAAGGCTTCGTGGGTAGCCCCCACTGGAGAGCAAGATTTCCCCCTGTCTAGAGGTCCCTTTTTATTCGGCTTAGTGGGCAGTTGGATATGCGCACCAACTACGGAGTTGTCTTGTTTGGAACTATTCAGTAAGGAATGGTTCTGGCCTTGTGTTGCAGGGGAGCGGGCGTACTCCTCCGTACGTTGATCTAGGCCACGTACTGTGACGGGCGGTACCCAAGTAGCCCTGCCATTGATGGAATCCAAAATCCAATAAGTGCCGTACGTATTAGTTGTGCCCAACTATGTTGGAACGTGAGATGTAAGCATTCCAGCTATTTCTGTATTTTACTTGAAAACCCTAGACACTATTATAATATCACCGGATTTCCTATCAAATGTTTTGGTTAGCGTAAGGTAAAAACTTTTCCATGTTTATGTGTGGGAAGTCCTACGTGATACCTTTCTTTTCAAAAGGTTTTTGAAACTTAAGCAACTTTAACCTGTTACTCACACCAGACCCATGTCCGACCCAGAGTTTATTCTTTGTTTTCTTAAACTCTTGGGTACTCAAATTTTTACGAGTAGCCAAGGGATTCAGGTTAGTTTTGACGAACTGTGAAGAGCAATGGAGCAGGAGGCTTCTGCGTTAGATATATAGTATTCCGCTGTGTGTTCTGTGTTGTCTCTGAATTGTATTATGTTGTAAATACTAGACAGGTGTTTGTAACTGTCTAGTATGTGTTGTATTATCTGTGTACTGTGATAGTGGTTGTAAACTATGTAATATTTTATGTTATTAATATAATTTATTCGTTCCGCTGTTTAGATTCTGATGTGTTGTTCCTTCTTCTTCTCTTTCTTTCTCTTTTCTATCCCTTTCTTTCTTATTAGCGATGCGACTTCCTGGTGTTTGGAAGTTGGGTCGTTACAGGATGTTTACCCGGATCACGTTGTGAAATTTCTATATTATGGAAGAGGAACAAGAGATTGCATCGTATAAAATCCTGAAAAAGTATTTAATTTTGTCAAATTTCTTGTCGAAATTTTTGATGCGAGAATCCAAAATAACTTGATTTCGCAAAATTAGATTAATAGATTCTCGAGTGCTTTCGGATGGGGTTGGTATAGGAATGTCATCTCTTTGTTGCTATGGAGTAGTAGTTTGTTGACGAGGTCATGATTGCCAGTCTTGAAAAGACATGATAGAGAGAGGTCTAGGAGGCAATTTCATTAGACTTATTGTGCGGCTATTTAGAGGTATCAGATTCCGAAATGGGAATTTGTAAGTTCATGAGTAGCCGCATAATATACTCTCCATAATAGATAATGTTCATACGACCTTGGTTAAAAGACAAGAATTCATCAAAAATAAGCTCATGCCAATTTATTTGGACTTCTCCCCAAATAGCATACAACGTCCTAAAATTGTTTGGATATACAAGCTCATAAGAACCAGTACAAGGAAGAACCATGTGCATTAAAGCTCAATGCATGATTCGAGCAGTAGGATGTAAGGCGATAGATTTTAGTTCAGTTATGTCATCTTCCAAAAATCGATGACTTATTTCATCTCGTTCGCCTATAGGAACATTTAATTCTTCCAATGGAATACCATTAGTTGGTTATGGATAATGTGCCCAATTCTATCTAATGATAGGAATACATATTGACCGCAAACTAATCGCCATACGCAATTGTCACGATTACGAGGATTTTGATGACCCAAATTATAATTTTCATAAGAAAGTTTTACCAAGGTATGATTAATCTTGAGATTATTTTGATTGTGGTCAAGAAGCGACTCTAATTGGCTTCTCCTTGCAATCTCTTGAATTCTATATGGAGCAAAGTCTGGAAACACAACAAAAGATCCTTCGAAAAAGCATGCTTTTTTCATTTGGTTCCATCTTTGGAGAGCTGTAGCATCATAGAGCCATTGAGCAATTTGGGTGTCAATTGGCTCAGAGGAGGAGGTAGATGAATGTCTAGATCGTTTTGGTTGACGAGGAGCCATTGGAAATAATAATGGAGTAAAGGAATTTGAAATTTTTTGGGAGCTAGGGTTTTGAAAAACTGAAGTGAGAAGATAAAAGTGAAGAGTGAAAAAGGAGATAGTGGGTTAAAAGGTTAAAAAGGTGGGTGGAATAGTTAAAAAAGGCTCAAATTTGCCATTCAGTCGACTGGTCTTATATGGTCAGTCAACCGATCAATATCCCGAAACTCTCTGTTTCATGATTCAGTCGACTGGCCATATTCGTTCAGTTGACTGAATATAGGCTGAAAACTTTTTGTTTTTTCAGTCTACTAGCCATATTCGTTCAGTCGACTGAATATAATTTGAAAGCTTTCTGTTTTCAGATTCAGTCGACTGGTCGAATATGTTCAGTCGACTGAATTTTGTTTTTACAGTATTTTGCAGCATATTTTGGTAAAAAATTATATATAATATATTGAGTAATGCATACATATAAGAATGAAACTGATTAACAAAATTATAGAAAGAAAATAAATTATTTTGATGAAGGAGTGGATGGAGACTTCGAGTTATCTAGTTCAACCTTCATCTTCTCTTCATATAGTTTTAATGGCGACCAGCGATTTCCACGCTCCTATGAATTCGGAGACACAGGTGGAGGTTGTGGTCTGATCCCATGGATTCCGAGAGGAAGAGGCTGTAGGTTGATGAACCGCAGATGAAGATGACCCGTAGAATTTCCATCCAAGCTGCTCCAAAAAGCTAATACGTTTTGAATTCATCTTCTATTCATAGTACATTTCGCGTTAAATTGCTATAGATTCTCTCTGATAATGATGTAAATCATCAATTTTCTGTTTTGTTTGAGGAGAACCAAAGAACAGAAAACGTCACGCCTTCTTTTTTTCGGGAGTATGGCCAGTGTGATAGTTTGAAGGTTTGGCCGGTTCGTGATTTGGTGTAGGTGTAGGTAAAGTTGATGAACCAGATGAAGGTGTCGAGAAATCAACAGAAAAATATGCAGAGGCATTTGAGTAGTTTTCTTGTGAAACATTGTGGTAAAAAAAATTATGATTAAAGAAAATATGATGGAAGGATAAGAGAACTGGGAAGATATATATAAGAGAAAAAGCAGTTAAAGGTTGATGGATTAATGGATAATCTGAAAATCAATTAGAGGATGAAAACAAAACACAAATTTTATGGATGAGAATTGTTCATGAGAAAATTTAAATAAAATAGATAAGGAGAAAATTATAATAGAACCAGTTGTGAAATAGCAAATGGTCAAATGCAGAGACATAGGAGTTTCAAACAAGAGGTGCAGAGTTCGAGTAGCAGAATATTTTTTTTAAAATTTATAATTCTTTTAAAGAAATTATGCCTAGTTCTCTTCTTAGTTTTATAAAACAATTTTCATTGAGTGGTTTAGTGAAACTATCAGCTAACTGATTTTCAGAATTTACAAATTCTAAGTCTATTATATCCTTATCAATATTATCATGAAGAAAATGATGACGAATGACAGCGTGCTTAGTTCGTGAGTGATTGTCAGGATTTTTAGATAAATTTATTGCACTTGTGTTATCACAATATATTATAGATTTCTTTAATTTTATATCAAAATCTTGTAATGTTTGTTTCATGTAGATTACTTGAGCACATGCTAAAGCTGTAGATATATATTCTACTTCACATGTCGATAGTGAAATGCAATTTTGTTTCTTGCTAAACCAAGATACTAAGGATCGTCCAATGAAATGACAAGTTCCACTTGTACTTTTTCTATCTATCCGACTTCCTCCAAAATCAGCATCACTACAAGATACTAATTCAAAAGTACATTCTTTTGGATAAAATAGTCCTAAATCATTGGTCTTGCTAAGATAACAAATTATACGTTTTACTGCTCGCATATGTGATTCTTTAGGATTTGCTTGAAATCGAGCACATAAACAAACATTCATCATAATGTCAGATCGACTAGCAGTTAAGTAAAATAATGATCCAATCATACTACGATATTGTTTTAGTCGGCACTCTTACCATTTTCATCTCTATCAAGATGTATAGTTGTACTCATAGGAGTTGGTTTGGCAGAAGTTTTTTCCATACCAAAATAGGAATTAGATTATTAAAATACTTTTTTTGATCAATACAAATTCCATTTTGTAATTGCTTGATTTGTAATCCAAGAAAATATGATAATTCTCCATATGTGACATTTCAAATTCATTTGTCATGATAGTCGAAAAATTCCTGACATAAATTTTCATTTGTTGAACCAAATATAATATCATCAACATATATTTGAATAATTAAAATATCTTGTTTAGTTTTCTTAATAAATAAAGTTTGATCAACTTTTCCAATTTCAAAACCAGACTCTATTAGATAGCTTTTAAGTCGGTCGTACCAAGCATTTTTAAACCATATAAAGCTGTCTTAAGTTTATAAACGTGATTTAGATATCTTCCATGAGTAAAAAGAGGAGGTTGTTCAACATAAACATTTTCTTTTATATATCCATTTGAAAAAGCACTTTTAACATCCATTTGATATAATTTAAAGTTATGGAAAACATGCAAAGGCCAATAGAATACTTATAGCTTCTAATCTTGTGACAGGAGCAAACGTTTCTTCATAGTCTATTCCCTCTTCTTGATTATATCCCTGTGCTACAAATCTAGCTTTATTTCTAGTAATGTTACCTTGATCATCAGCTTTTTTTTTGAAAACCCATTTTGTGCCAATGATGGATTGATCACTTGGTCTAGGAACTAATTCCCAAACTTTGTTTCTTTCAATTTTCTTTAGCTCTTCTTGCACAACTAAAATTCAATAGTCATCAGTGGATGCTTCTTTAATATTTTTAGGTTCTATATTAGAGAGAAAAGCTACATGGCCCATTTGATTTAATTGATGTCTTGTTCTTACATTTGAATTTACTTCTCCAATTATATTTTGAACAGGATGATCTCTAAGAATTCTTGGAGGAGATCTTATTATATTTTCATTATGAACAATGTTTTCATTTTCTATAATATTATTATTTTGAAAAATAATATCATCATCTTCTGAATTATTTGTTAGAATTTGATTTGAATTATTTTCCACGTTTGTAATTTTAGAAGAAATTTTGACATTTTCATCCAATGAAACATGAAGAGTTTCTTCGATTATCTTAGTTCTTGTATTAAAAACTCAATAAGCTTTGCTTCTTTCCGAATATCCTATGAATATTCCTTTATCGGATTTTGGATCAAACTTGCCAAGCTGATCTTTAGTGTTAAGTACAAAATATTTTGAACAAAAAACTTTGAAATATGATATATTTGTTTTTCTACCATTTAAAAGTTCAAATGGAGTATGTTTTGTTAATGATTGAATAGAAACACAGTTCAAAACATAGCAGGCAGTTGCAACAGCTTCTGCCCAGAAATGCTTAGGTAAAGTGCTTCCATTTAATAAAGTTCGTGCACATTCTTATAATGTTTTGTTTTTCATTTCTACAACTCCATTTTGTTGTAGTGTTCTAGGAATGGAGAAATTATGATTAATTCCTTTCTTATTACAAAAATGTTCGAAAGCTTCATTTTCAAATTCACCTCCATGATCACTTCTAATATTTTTAACTTTTAAATTCTTTATATTTTGAATTCTTTTTACAAAATTTTTAAAATTCTCAAAATATCACTTTTATGTTTTATAAAAATAGTCCATGTATATCTTGAAAAATCATCTACAATAACAAACACATGTCTATTGTGATTAATAGATTGAACTTAAGTAGGTCCAAAAAGGTCCATATGTAGTAGTTCAAGTGGTTGTGTTGTGGATATGATTTTCTTAGATTTAAAAGAAGATTTTGTTAATCTTCCCAACTGACATGCATCACAAATATTGTCAACTTTGAGTTTCATATCAAGTAGTTCATTAACAAGTTTATTTTTAGCTAATTTATTAATAGTATTTATATTTATATGACTAAATCTTTTGTGCCATAGCCAAGAATCATTTTTTGTAGCTACTAAACACATGTTTGTGTTATAATTTATATTTATATTCATATTTAAAATATAAATATTTCTATCTCTTATACCATCAAAAATTAAATTTTGATTTTTATCAGAAATATTACATTTATTTTCTGAAAAAGATATATTTAAACCTTTACCACATAATTAATTATGCTTAATAAGTTATATTTCAAGTTTTTAACTAATAAAATATCAGTAGTGAGAGGTGAGTTAGAGATACCGTTATTCCACACATCGCCCTTGCCGATGGAATAACCTTTTGAATTATCTCCAAAAGTGATTGATCCTCCATTTGAGTAGACCATGTTTGTTAACATGTCCTTACTATCAGTCATGTGTTTTGAGCAACCACTATCTAAAATCCATTTTCCTCTCTTTTTAAGTGGTACCTGCAAAAAACAAAGATTAGGATGGCACCCACTTTTCTTTTTAGGGTCCTAAGAGTTAGGTCTTAGGAAACCAAACCCAAGAAGGTTCAGAATTCCCTTTATAAATATAATTCTCATTTTTATGAACAGTTTCCATAAATGATTTGATATGCTTATTCCTAATTAAATTATTATTTGTTTTAGGAATCCATATTTTAATAGTTTTAAAATCTTTAGGAACTATTTTCTTAGTATCTTTCTTAGTTTTGTTTTTAAACTTATTTTTAAATTTTCCAAATTTCTATGGACTTTTAATTCTCTTATATCCTAGTCCCTTTTTATTTGAAGTAGACTGAGAATTTTCTATAATTTTAGAAAGATTTTCTCGTCCTTTATTAAAATTAGAAATATTTTTATTAATATCTTTCTAATTTAGTTTTGAGACTAAATTTTTCTAACTCTAATACTTTAATATTAGATTTTAAATCATTAATTTCAACTGATAAATCATCATTTTTATTTTTCTAAATCCTTATTTCCTGGGTTATCATAGAAAGTTGAGATGCTAAATTAGAATTAGATTCTTGAGATTTCTCAAGTTCTTCCTCAAGAATTTTCTTTTCATCCCTTGGCATACTAATTTCTAATTCAGATCTATTTAGTTTTCCTTATATCTCTTTATTTTTCTTTTTAGTTTGTTTTACAAAATCTACTAGTTCTGAATTAAGTTCAACCAGATCATCAAAACTTAATTCACGTACATCATCACTTGTGGCCATGAAGCATACATTCGCTTGTTCCGTGTCACTGTCACTGTCACTCTCTGACGATGAAGAAGAATCTGAATCATCCCATGTTACTGAAAATGCTTTCTTCTTGAATTTGTTCTTCTTTTTCTCTGGACAATCTTTCTTCATATGACCCTTTTTATGACATTCATAACATTCCTTGATAGAAGATGATGGTTTATTGCTATTATTGTTGTTGCTAGAGTTATTTTTTTAACTCTTGAACTTGTTATTTTTTTTGAATTTAAAAAACTTTTCGAAATTTTTAGCAATAAGTGCCATATCCTCTTCATCTGAGTCAGTGTCATCTTTTTCTGCTTGAAATGCTAGATTCTACTTATCTTATGCTTGAACTTTCTTTGCCTGAAAATTCACTTCATATGACATTAGATTTTTTTATTAACTCTTCTGGTTTCATAGTGGAAAGATCATTTTCTTCTTTACTAGCTAGGACCTTTCTTTCCCATTCATCCATTAAGGAGTTTAGGATTTTTTATACTATATCAAAGTCAGAATTTTTTTCTCATAGTGCTAATAGAGAGTGATATATATCTTGAAATCTAGAGTACATGTCATTTATACTTTTGTTTGATTTCATTTTGAAATTTTGAAACTGATTTTTCAACATAGAAATTTTTCTTTGTTTGACTTTGATTTTTCCTTCATGAGTTACTTTTAGAGTTCTCCATATCTCATAAGAAGTTGTACACATACCGACTCTATTAAACTCATTTTTATGTAATGCACAAAATAACATATTCAAAGCTTTAGCATTTGAAGTAGCATCAGTTTTCTGTGCAGCAGTCCAAGTTGAAAAGACTTCTTTTGGGGTGATATATTCATTTTGGGTAATATTCCAAGTTTCAAAACCATTAGCTTGCATATATATTCTCATTATAGTTGACCAATAATTATAATAAATGCCATTGAATTGTAGAGGTCGTGCAGTAGATTGACCTTCAATAAAACTAGTGTTACTGACAGTGTTTGTGCTGGTGTTATTTTCCATATTAGAAAAAAAATATCAAACAACTGTGTTACGGTTATATGATGTCTTGCTCTGATACCAATTGAAAGTGACTACTGTGTTGCTAATTATCACTTAGGATTGTGTAATTTGGAATGTATTATAATCTAAATGCGCAAATAGATAATAATAGTAAAGTAAATAAGAATAAGCACATCAGGAGTTCTTATACTGGTTCGAACGTCCACTTCTACGTCCAGTCCCAGACTTCCCTTTGGATTTCTCTTTATAGCCCATAACTTAACCCGAAGGAATAGATATACAACACCTGAGCAGCCGATCAAGATTTTTCCGCCTCTAACAACCGAAAGAGGACTTTTCCTACCTGAACAACCGAACAGGTTTTCAACAGTTTCAATAAAATTGCTATGACACTTTGTGTTCTTGATAACACTATTTGTCACAACCTTCCTATAATCTTTTTTCTCAAGTATATTGTGTGTGTAAAGATTTAGAAAGGAAAATATTGCTTTGAATCGAAGAATATGTTAATTGATTCAGAGATTCAAGTAATATATGTAAATTGTGATTGCTTTTTAGAATGCAGAGATAGTAGAAAGTATGATCGGGAAACAAAATAAAATTCCATGATTTTTGAAGTAAATCTTATGTGTTTATATAGTAGATAAACAGCCGCAACCATTTGCAAAGAGTTTTGACCAAAATATGCAGCTATATCTCTTCAAATTGGATCGTATCTCTTGGCAAATGGAAGTGTCTGTTCGAAAAAGTAGCTATTAGAAAAGTTCAGCCGACTGACCCAAAACGATCAGTCAACTGAATATTCAAAGTTGGTGCAAAACAGAGTGTTTCTATGCAACTGAGCAGGTTTAGTCGACTGGCCATATTTGGTCAGTCAACTGACCTGGCTATCAATGCACAGTTCATATATAATTTGAATAATTTGAAGTTTAAAAACAACTTTGATTTGTGTGGACTGCTTGAGGATAGATTTTAACAATTTTGAGACTAAAAAACTTCAAAAAATAAACATACTATACTCAGTTTTAAAGTATTGTCTCCTTTGTAGTTTTAATAGCATATTACTTTCTCTTTTTGTCGCTTGCCCATATAGTCTCATCAGTGATTTGTTTAAGCTCTTTGTCATGAATCAAAACTTACGATTCAACATTCTCCTCCTTTTTGATTGATGACAACCTGTTACAGATGATATTGTACTTTAAGAAATATATAACGGAAGTTATATATATGTCTCCCCTTGAATATCTGGCGACATATCTCATCCTATAAGAAATGGTTATTCATACAAATTTCTCCCCCTTTGTCATAAACAAAAAGGAAATAACTACAATTTCATCATTGGACTAACAAAGGTTACAATCACAAAAAAAATGTATCAAATTGTTTTGAGCTATTTATACAAGCTCATAGAAATAGAATGTTTGGAATAAATAAAGATAACTTACTACCACCTAGAAACAACAATATCAATCAGAGTCTGACTCTGTTTCTTCTTCCACTTGCATTGGAGCTTTGCCTCTGGAAGAACTTACCATAAACTATAACATTCCGGAATTTTAGCTAAAAGTAATTTGATAATTAATCTAATCTTTAGGATTTAATTTTGAACTAAATTGGTAATTAAATTAAATTTTGAATTTAATTGTGAATTAATTGAGAATTTATTTGGATTTGAAAATAATAAATTGAATTAAATTTTAAGTTGGAAGTTCTAAGAATGAAATATATTGTGAATTGAATTTTTTTGGTTATATTTGAATTTTTCAAAATGAATAAGGTGTATGTTTATTTATATAGATAGATTATCACTTGAAATTTGATTTTGAGATTGAAATTCAATAATTAATATTTTTATAAAATTAAGTGGATTTAAAAGTTATATATATATATATATATATATATATATAATTAGAACTGTAGGTATATAATCTAATATGATTTCAAGATCATTGTTGTAAAATTGTATAAGTACAAATTAAAATGTATGAATATGTATTTACCTTTTGAAATTAATAAAGCCTAATACCATTTGAAAATATAAAAACATAGATTGTGTGTGTAACGACCCGTAAATTTCGTGCATTTAATTTGGTTGAATTAATGAGCTTTATAATTAAATTTAGTAGAAAGAGAAAAAAAACTTTACAAACGAATATTGAAATGAACGCTAAATTAAAATATATAAATGGTGACTTAAAACCTATTTACTAGCAATTTGAATAAATTTCAATAAATGAAATGGGGTAAGTAATATACCTGGATATAAATTCATTTAAAGGGAATTTATTTAATATGTTAATGTAAAGTTAGAAAATATTGTAATAAATGATAATTCCATTTTTGTAAGTAGTTATTATAAGTTACATGTTTGGATAGAATCAATAATTGATGGATTAAATGGTAAGTAATTAGAATTTAATCCTATAAAATTTGGAAACTGAATGTAATGTAAAGTAATAAGGTTAGTGCAATACCCATTAATGAATGGAATGAAATGGGACTAATATAAATGTATATTAGGTTATAAATCAATTTGAATAAAAAAAACGTAAATATTGATTGATGAATAAATATACAAGTACATTAAAGGTTATAATAGTGGGTTACTAGTAAATTCATTCATTTACCAATAAATATAATTAGATGTGCCTTGATGATAATTAATAACATAACGGAAAAGAGTAAATGTATTCATTAGAATATTAATTGCAATTGGATAGGGATTTAAGTAACAATGTCAATGCAAGGTAAGTATGCTAAAGTAAAGTCAATAATAATGAATAGTGATTAATTCAATTCTTGTAACATATATTATAAATTACCTGCTTATTTGTTAATGGAATTAGAAGTTGTAATAAGTGATAATAAAATGAATGAATGTCACACTAATGGAAAATGAAATAACGTTCGTTTAAATGTTGAGAAATTATAGGGTCGTATTTATTATAAGCGTTACTTTAATAATTATGATTAATGGTGAAATTAATACGAGAAGTATGTAAAGTAATAACTAAGAAAGGTAATACGTTATAAATTGATTATGACCTAAACTTTAGTGTACGTTAAACGTTGAAATTGAATCTAGTCCATTCAATTGGAAACTTATCAAAATAAATTGGATTCAATGTATAATAAATAGGTTATTTTAAGAAATTGAAATAAACTCTATAATTGTTGAATTGAGTTACTTTAAGTAGAGATGGGAATTGGTTTAAAAAATTATAAATTAATAAGTAAATCAAGATGATGGAATTTATGAATTATAGAATTTGAATCTTTAATAGTGAGTTAATTTATTAAATTTATAATAGTTGGATTTATTGCCAATAAATGAAATCAAATATTTAATTATTACGTTAATTTAAAAATTAAGTTGAAAATGGAAAATATTTATGTGATAATTTTTAAATCCAATGGTAAACCCTTCTATTTTAAATTATGAATGGAATAATAATGGGTAAATTCAATTTAATGAAAATTTTGGAAATTTATCTATAATTTTAAATTTTATGAAATTGAAGATTTCTATTGATTAATCTTTAATAAATTGACTTTTAAAAAAATTGTTAAATCATTGTAAATGTTTGAAAATTATAAACTGATAAAGATTGCAAAGTTCAGAATTTTTAACGCGAAATTTGATTTAATTAATTTGTTTTAAATGTATTTAATTAATATAAAAATAGCCATTTTGGTCACGGACTCGGATTTCGACGAAACCAGTTTCATCAGATCCGTAACAGTGAATTATTATAGGGTTTCAAGTTTCGTAGCGATCAGACTTGTCGTTTGATCGTACGAATGCGAAACGCCCTGAAATCGATTTAATTGAAATCAATTTGAAAATATTGTTTTTAACATAACTTCTTCATACGATGGAATTTGGGCTTGAAACTTGTCCCATCGCGTTTAAAATATTTAAAAACATCTATTTTGACATATGGGATGATTCATTTTCGTTTCGGAGCCGAAACGGACTTTTCAGGGGCATTTGTGTCATTCAAACAAATTGACTTGAACAGTAACCTACAAAAATGATGGAACTGGGCTTCGAAAAAAGTACCATTGCGTTCAGAAGGCCTTTTTATGTTAGGATCGCCTGTCAGCACGCTTAATTTGGACTCTGGCCCGTTTTTGACGTTAAACTCTATAAATACGCACGCAAACCGAGACAGTTTTATTATTATTTTATTTCAGAAACCCTAATTCTATACCATTGCCGCCACTTATTCAATGGCCAGAAATTGTTTATCTTCTTTCCTCGATATCTTTCAATCCGTTCAACGAAATCGAAAAATTCCAAAATCAAAGTTGTAGATCTCGGCGAGCTCTTCAAATCCATACAGTTGATCTATGCTATTGGTCCACGGATTCGCCAGAATCTGGCTTGGAAGCATGGACGAATTTTCTTGGATTGCGTGCAAACAGTAGCGAGTGGTGATGTGAAACTTGGTCCGTATGTGGCTCTCAAGGTGGCGCACACACTGGTAGTCGCTGATCGAATTCTATATGTCTCGAGTTACGTGCGCACGGAAGAAAGTGACGCGTGCGTGATGGGTTAGTAGGTTCGTGGATAAGGAAGAAGAGGATGGTACATTATATTTTTTTATGTATTAATTAATTATGTTATATTAAAATTTAAATCTTTTAACTTGAATAACTTTTGCATACGAGCTCGGATTGACGCGCAACCTTCTCCGTTGCGTTCGTATCGAAATTCTGGACGCTTTGACGCTGGTTTGGACAGATTTGGCGACCGTCGAATTTTTGGACTTCAATCGGATTTAAATTCGATTTAAATTCAAAAGGTGAGTGTTTTAACCCACTTACAACTTCTAAGGTTTCTTATGTTTGTTAAATTGATTTAAGATATGAGTAGAAATTTATTTATGACTGTTTGGAATGTTTCGTCATCTCAGTTACATCGCATTTTTTTAATTTAACTGTTAATTATTTTATTATTGCATATAAATTTGACGGTTAAAATTTATTTATTTGCATATAAACTTCTAGTTAAACAGTTATTAAATTTATTTTTGAATATAAACTGTTAGTTAATACCTGTTGTTTGTTACCTGTTATATTTTATATGCTATATATTGATGTTTGTTTAAATTGGATGATGGTTTGTAATAAATGGTTGATGATTGATATTTGGATGGATGGATGTTTATTTATATTAACTACAACTTGTTATGCATTTTATTTCATTCGGGCTTGTGGTTTGAAATGATATACAATCGCATTTTATTATTAAATTGCGGATTGAAATGATAAATATCCGTATCACTTGACCATAGGATAGAAAATTATATACAGGTACTGTTATATATATATATATATATATATATATATATATATAAAATTTTTGAAAGGATTTTATGGTTTTGGATAGGATACGGCTTAATAAATATTAATTTTTGAATTTATATAAAATCTTATTTTATGTACATATATAGTTAAATTATTGAATGTAAGCTGTGTATAAATTTGTTAAATAAAATAAATAAGATGAATAATGGAATTTGATCATTTTATATTATATGGTTAAGACATGTTAAGATATTGAGAATATATAGAGTTTTAAATGATTTAAACCAATTAATATTGGGAGTTAAATGGAAAATTTTATTTGGAATTGAGCTTAATTAAGAATTTAACTTCATAAGTTGATGTAGAATTTATTAACTTGGAAATTAAAAAAAGAGATATGATATTTATAACTGAATTTTATTTCAAGAGGATTTAAATGAATATTTCTAGTATAAATAAACTGAAGGATTTTTTTTAGATAAAAGTAATTTGAGTTTTACTTAAATGATTACTGGTTTATTATGCGAATATTTCAAACTAAATAATTGGACTTTAAATTGTTGAATAGAAATTTCCAACCTTAGTTCCAATTGTTTAATATTCAAAATTTGAAATATGTTGAAACTGAAGTGGTTATTGAAACTTAAAGCGATTTTGAAATTTATGGATTTTGACTTAATTTTAAATGAAATAAATTGTAAGTCGCGGAAATTATTTTATTTTATAAAGAAACTTTATTTGCAAACTATTTTATTCTATATACCGTTTGAATATCCAAACCATCCAAGTTAGAAGTTATGGTTTTAAAGCTATGAATTTTCAAAGTATGATGGTTTGAAAGGTATAATTCAAATGTTTGGTTTCCAATTATTATAAATTTTAAAGCAATATAATTTTGGAAAAGGAATATATTTGAAATAAAATGATATTATATTAATTTGGGGTTTATAAAAAAATATCAAATGAGTTTGTTTTGGAATGGAAAAGATATCGTATTTATACGGTTTTGAAATAGTTATTTTATTCTGGTTTGAAAGTAAAATTATTTTTAAATGATCGCGGTGTTATAATAACGTTTGGTTGTTAAAGAGACCGGGATCGGAAGTTGTCATACTCTCTGCCAACTCCGAAAACCACTTTAACAACCATGTACGCGGTGGAGATTCCAGAATGAAGTAGGTTGGTGGCGGTGTTTTCTGTAAGGTAAATACGTGGACCCAACTCCCGTGAGTTGGCATAAGGTGGCTAAAACATGAGCGATTGACGAGTTAATAAGGTAGCAACTTTGATCGGACACTTCCCTTCGATACTATACTCTGACTTTGGATTGATTCGGTGGCCACCTTCACTTTTGATTTCTTTGGTTTGGGGGAGTTTGTTCGAGGTGGGCGGTAGTTGCGCGCTACGCGTTACCACCGATCCGGAAGCGTAATTGGTATATCTACCCTGGCATTGCCTAGTTGTGCCGTGTCACCTACCCTATCGCGCCTTGTACAAGTTTGGATTTCTCCCGTAGCCCGTGTGGTATCCTCTGGTGGCTTCCCGATCAGGAGTGACTATGATATTGGATAGACTACTGGGACTATTATTGTGTTAAGGGGGAGATTGGGTAACTCCTTAACGCTATTTAAAAGTAAGTTTATTTTACAATTAGACACTATTATAATAGCGAAATATACTACATAGTAAATAGTTTAACGGATCCTTAAGAGATGTGAATCCCGAGCATCTTTTAAGTTACTGCACTCATATTTAACCCTGTTGATTTAACTTACATAAGATCTTTTAGTTCTGACTCAAGTGTTTTGTCTTTTCAATTCGCTCGGGTCAGTCTAAGCGTTTCAGGATTTGAAGATTTTATTCTGGAGGACGAAGACGAAGACTTGTAGTATTACTATCTACTATATTATTGCACTACACTCATACTGTTCCGCTGCATTGTTATTGGTATGTGTAACTTTGATATGTATTATATAAATATAATCAAATGTTTTGTAAATAGATTTATAAACTGTATATTGGATTATTATATTTTATCCTTCCGCTGTGAGATTCTGTTTTCTTTTTATTCCTTTTTTGTTATTTTCTGATTTACCCCATAACAATCCGTCCTTTCGTATGGTTTGAAATGGCACGTGTGTCGATTTAAAACATGCGAAAAGGCGGGATGTTACAGTGTGTAACACTAAAACATATGGTAATGTAAAAAGGAAAGTATTCATTTGCAGTTGAAATTATAAATAAAGCCTTTGGATTCAGACTGACCTGGATTTCTTATTGCATCGTTATTGGGAGTTCGAGCTATTTCTGGATTGGTGCCTTGGAGATGGAGATTACCGATACTGGAGTTTTCTCTTGAAGACCCTATTGGAGATATTGTTCCGCTGCTGGTGTTATCTTTTCTTTCCGCTGCTATTGTCTTGTATCATATTTCTGATGTATATTGATATTCATTGCATCGTTCAGTTGTATCAGATATTGTATCAATGTTGTATATTGATATATTCTTTTTCTTCCGCTGTATTGTTATACTTAATGTATTATAAGCTCCGGCGAACCAGATTCGAAGTTTGGATCTGTGGCATTTGAATACGAGTGTCGTATTCGGTGCCGATTTTCAAAGGTCGAGTCAGGGTCGTTACATTTGGTATCAGAGCTGAAGGTTGAAACTTTAGCTCAGGAGTATAACACATTAGGTAACTCATTAGAGATAGGGTTACAATGCCCTAAAATGAGTATTCCCTAAGATATCCGTTCGAATGCCTCAGTAAATTTTCTTACTATCCACTGATAGTAGGTATGAGTGCAAGAAGAGGACGAGAAAGGGGACAGGGGAGTACCACTATAAATGGTCAATACCCTACAATAGCGGAAATAATTTTCTCTATCAATCTCCTTTGATTCGATTCCAAATTCTTTTGATGGCTTCGTTACAGCTCCAGAAAGAAGTTTCGGTGTGATGGTGGCCCCACGAATCGTTGTAGAAAATCCTTACTTCGTAATTTCATCTATTTCTTATCAGCTTTTCATTTTAAACTCTAATGAATTTGAAAATTTATTTGAAAAAAAATCGGTTAACAAATATAAGGATAAATTTGAATTGTATCAATAAAACGATTTTGTTTAAAACCAAATTTGAAATTCTATTGTAATTTCTTGTGTAGATCGAAGTCCGAAGAGGGACAAGTTGGTATATACTTTGGGGTGTTCCGACTTGAGTTGGAATCCATATCTTGTGTTTGAGAAATTGTAGAAGATTGAATCTATCTATCTATTCTCTAGGATCCGATATATTCTACGAACGATTGGTTATCCCTTCGAACTAATTAATGCCCTTGCATATTCGTTGACCGGTGGACCCAAGTATCTTGTGAAATAATTGTATGAGTTTGTTCTCATATTGTTGATATCCTGATTTGGTAAGCCAAATGCAGAATAGATATTCAATTTGATCTGGAAAACTGTTTCTCTACCCTTGTGTATCCATTCTTTGTTGTCTCCCTTTCAAATTTCGAGGACGAAATTTTTTTATGGGGGAATCTGTAACATTCCGGAATTTTTGCTAAAAGTAATTTGATAATTAATCTAATTTTTGGGATTTAATTTTGAAATAAATTGGTAATTAAATTAAATTTTGAATTTAATTGTGAAAATTGAGAATTTATTTGGATTTAAAATAATAAATTGAATTAAATTTTAAGTTGGAAGTTCTAAGAATGAAATATATTGTGAATAGAATTTTTTGGGTATATTTGAATTTTCCAAAATGAATAAGGTGTATGTTTGTTTATATAGATAGATTATCACTTAAAATTTGATTTTGAGATTGAAATTCAATAATTAATGTTTTTATAAAATTAATTGAATTTAAAAGTTATATTTTGGAATATATATATATATATGTATATATATATATAATTAGAATTGTAGGTATATAATCTAATTTTATTTCAAGATCATTTATTGTAAATTTGTATAAGTACGAATTAAAATGTATGAATATAACGTATTAATATGTGTTTACCTTTTGAAATTAATAAAGCCTAATACCATTTGAAAATAATAAAAACATAGATTGTGTGTAACCCTAAAACATATGGTAATGTAAAAAGGAAAGTATTCATTTGCAATTGAAATTATAAATAAAGTAAGGTTTAAAAACAAAGTTATGAATTTATTTATAAAACAAGGTTTAATAAAAAGTTTAGAATATTTTTCTTTTATACTTGAAATAAATTAGTTTTGTACATATTAAAACTAAATAGGAAATATATTACATAAACATATGTAAATATAAAGATTAAGTGATTTATAAAAGAAAGGGGTTTAAAATATAAATTAAAAATGAAGGAAGGTTTGAAACAATTTTTTTAATAAAACTAAACATAGGGTTTAAAACATAATTGGTTGTATCTATACACTTGTAAACTATGCACATAAGAAATTTACAAGTGTAAAAGCATGAAGTGTGAAATCAAACAAGTGACACATTTTTTTCTTTAAGTTTAATTTTTTATAAATATTAGCAAAGAAGAAAGCAGGCTGTTCATTTTCTCTGTACAAAGTTTCTTTCTCAAATCTGAAAATCAGTTCTTCCTCAAAACCAGAAAATTTATCAACATTAAAACTTGAATATCAAATCCTCTCAAACCAGAGCCTGCAACCATTCTTAAAAACCTGAACATCATTGATTAAACTATCTTCGTCATCAAAAATCCAAAAAAACTACAAGTTTTCTTCAACTCTGAAATTTTCTGAAGCAACCTGCAAAAGCAAGATAAAAAACAAAGTACAAACCTGAAACAATCTTCAAGCTTTGTAAGAGCAAACCAAAACACTTGTTCAAAGTCTTCAATCTGGAAACAAAGATTTCAATCAAAGTCGGGATCTAGCAATAAATTCAACACCAAAGTAAAACAAACTTCAGATCATCATCAACAAAACTTCTTTGTTCTTTGTCTCTGCCTCAAACCTCTCAGGTGAGCAAATCTACCTGTTAAAACTTGAATCTGTGCTATGCTTTATTTCTGTGAAGTGAATTTGTTTTGTATTAAAAAAAATGGGATTGTATGCCTGAGTATTCAAAGATATGTGGGCATGCATGTATAAGTACATGCATTTCACCCTGTTAAGTAGATATACAGACTTAAGTTAGAAAAAAAAAAAAATCAAATTCCTCTTATTCCAATCTTTTTTTAGGATTTGAGATTTAAATAAGAAGGTGATTAGATTAACCAGATCTTAGTTTTGAAAATACTGTTAAATATAATTAATAAGTAATATTTACCTGGAAGCATGAACTACAGTAACAACTCAAAACTATGACAAATTTGACTTTAATGATTTATTGTTTCACTTATATAATCTGTTTTGAAATGAAAAGTTATGATTTTTAAGATCAACTTCATGATTTTTAAATCATTAATCGTTGAGGAATCTTATGTTGACCGGAGATGGGAATATGGTTAAATCTGGTGATCTACGGCGAACTGTAGGCCGTGATTCTAGGTGAAGCTAGCTGGAGCCTTGGGGTTTCCAGGTAAAATAATGAAGGATTTTTCTGATGATGGTGTGGCCAGAAATCGATGAGTTAGGATTTTTGACCTAGTTTTGGTCGATCAGGTTTGGGTGGTTCTAGCGGCATCGTCGAGGCATCAGACTCACTAAAGGCAGGGGAAATGAAGCGTTGGGTAGTGGCGAAGGCTTGTGTAGGACGACAAGTTTTAAGGTGGCCCGAGGTCGTAGCACAAGATGGATTTTCGATCATGTTTGGCTACACATTTTCGAACGAGAGGCTTGATTTTGATTCAACGTTGAAATCATGGAACTGGGTTGTCAAGTTGAACGATGAGGTCATCGTCGACCTACGGGGACTATCGGCGATGGCCAAAGCGGTGCTGTGTGACTATGTAAGTGCACGTATACTATTTCGTGTCAGTAGAATCTGGGTCTGGGAAGATGAAATTTAGCTCGGGTAGAAGCTCGTGTAGGTGATGAGTTAACTCGAGCCTTGAATCGGGTAATTCACGTGTGAAGAATCTTAGTTTTAAAAGTTTAAATTAAAACTAAGTTTAAAGGAAAGGGAGAAGAAGTTTTGCCTCGGGGAAGACACAGGTTTAACTCAAGGATAGCTCGGATTTTTTTCATTTTGGCTCGGGTAATAATTTTCCCAGTTTTAAACTTTAACAATCTAAACCATATTGTTTTCTAAAATTGTTCTTTATAAAATGATAATTATTTGTTAAGCGGAATGTGAAGTTAAAGGTTTTAAAATAAGTTATTTTTAAATAAATTAAGTTAAAGATGTTTTAAACTTATATTTTAAAAAGAGTTATTTTAAATAAAACTTAACAAAATAAGTTAGAGGTTAACCAAATGTTTAAATGGTTAATTTAAAAGTAAATTGATTTATATTGTAATGATGATTAAATAATCAATGATTTATAATTACTTAATAATTAAAGAATAATTACTTTATGTAATTAATTAAAAGATGATTTTTTTATGTAAGTGATTAAAAGTAATTAGTTACTTAAAAATAATTAATTAATTGAAAGTAATTAAGGATGTAAATTAATGATTTAAAACTTGATTAATCAAGTGTTTGAAAAAAGTTAATTAATTTGAAAGGATAATTGATTAATGTGATTAATCAATAAAGGTAATTAATTTAAGAATAACTAACAAAGTAAAGAACAATTAATTAATGAAGGTGATTAAGGAATGATTGTTAATTAAGGATTAATTAATTAATCATTGTAATTAATTAAAGATAATTAATTATTAATATATGGTTAATTAAATTATAATTAAGGATTAATTAATTAATGTAATTAATTAATGAAAATTAATTAATGAAATCAATTAATTGCTTAAAGATAATTACTTAATTATAAGTAATTAATTAATAATTAAAGGTGGATTAATCAAGTGATTAACATTGATTTAAGATTAGGGATAATCACTTATCGTAATTAACTAAGGGTAATTAATTTAATGGCAATTAATTAATTATGGGCTAATTAATTAATTAAAGATAATTAATGAAATGGTGAATTAAATAATTAAAGGTTAACTTTTTAATAATTAAAGGTTGATGAATTATAATTAAAGTTAATTAATTTATTATTAATGGTTAATTAATAAATGATTAAAGAATAATTAATTAGAATGATATGAAATTTATTAATGTTAATTAACCAGGATTAGTAATTCATAAGTAATGAATCTGATTTAAATTAATCAGACAATTAACTGATCCTACTTATGAATGTTTGGATTGAATTGGATGCTTTAAATTGTGTGATATCCCTGATATATGATGTTCTGTGATATGATTAAGTTGTGAAATGTAACTTGTTATCTATGATGAATTTAATCTATTTATCCGCAATGTACCTATGTTATTTACCTGTGATCTGTGAATAAAGATAAGCGTAAAGGTTTATACCGCTTATCAAATATATTGCTGTATTTGAATATGTACTGATTGATGATGCTGCACTTCTATTGTGTAATACCCGTGGACCACACTTATACACACACAAATATGGATTGCACGTGGAAATTGGTTAAGTCACAGATTCTTGAAATAGTTTTAAAATTGAATTTTTGAATCCAAATGGTTTTGGAAATGGATTGGGTTGAATATTAAAAAGCTTTTGAAAAGTAATTTCAAAGATAAAAGTTATTTTTGAATAACTCGACTTAGTTTTAAAATTTGATTTAAATTTGAATTCAAAATTTTAAATTGAATTCTATGTCGAGAATTCATGATTTAAAAAAGGTCATACAAGTTTATATAGGGTTTAAACCACTTTTAAGTGTTGTTTTTGGGAATTTGAATTTAATCCAAGTTTGAAAAACTTTAACTTGTATAAATGAAATCGGATTTTTCTGAAATGAAAACTATTTGTTTTTAAATAATAAAAGCTTTCATATAAGAAATGAATTTCCAATTTGTGTTAAAGGGATTTCAAGTTGAAATGAAAATGGTTTTCCAAGTTATGAATAAATCTTTGGAAATGGGTTTGAAAGCTATAAGTTAAATCCTTGTTTTAAAGATTGGATGAGTTAATCCTAATAAAAATGGAAATTGTTTTGAAAATCTTTGAATGTATCTTTGTGAAACTGGGTGAACATTGTGAAATAAATCTTTTTGTTTAAAGATTTGAAATGGTAATTGGTTTAAACCATTTGAAAGGGAAGTTTTGGATTTTAAAGTTATGACTTAACTGAAATCCTATATCCATATGTTTTTAAATATTGCGCTCGCTATTCGGTTTAGCCGGTAGAGGACCTTGTGTCATATAACCCATTCCGAATAGTGATACGACGATAGCATTTGAAGACCAGTGGTGAAGACCGGGTATTTGCAAGAACGACAGGATAACCTATCGATTGTCTCTGCACCGAGTAGCTAAGGTATAAAGATTCCCTAAGTGATGGGAAGTCCGATCGGGATTGTGGATACCCGAATTGCAAGGGCTTCTTCCTTTATTGGACGAAGTGCCTTCGGTTCTGTTCGAACCCGAAACAGACTTGTATGGTTGTATGTCTGACATTACACTTCGAGATATAAAACTGATCTCTATCAAATACATTTCTGCTTGGTGGCGGAGAATTTATTCTCTTAGCTTAACACCCTTGTCTGAGACATACGAGCTTAGAGGTTATGTAGTTGATAGTTATCAATGATATACTTCCAATTTGGTAGTGTGGCATGCTGAGTGCTGCTGTGTATCATTTGTTGATCAAAGCATGGCTTTTGTATAAAGCGTAGGTTTGTGGACGAGACTGCATCGGAACCTCACAGCTCGGAAATGGTCAAAACAGGAAAGTTGCGGCAAGGTTATGAGGGTCGCTCCCTTTAGGGTGTGTCATTCCCTTCCGGAAAAGGGTGATATCATGGTATGCAACCCAGATACTTAACTCATGTGGTCACTGCAAATCTATTACTTTGTGATTGCTTTGTGGTTGAGAGGCACCTCGGATAATGGTCGCAAATGACCGGGGGATGGCATGCTCGTGTAGTAGTTACCTAGTTACAGAGGTAACCCGGCCTTGTGTTGGCAGAGAGCTAGTTAAGCTCTCAGAATGCCCCTCCAGAGGCGTACCCATGTGGCAGTAGGAAGTTCCTTAGCATGACCATTTGTTGGAAATCCAATCTTCAATACACGCCTTGTACGGTTTTAGTTGTAGAACCTACCATTTAACATGGAAGCTATAGTAGGCATAGTATAATGGTACCTGTGACGCCCCACCTCTATACCCACGCTAGCCAAGAACATTACGGTGTAATGCTGTCGACTAGCACGGAGAATAAGGCTATTGAGGAGCGACCATCCATGTAATTGCTTTGCGCGAGCATCGATATGTCAGATAGTATAACATGCATTTCTTATCAAGAGGGAAATCCGACATACCGACACAAACTCAAAGGTACTACACAGTGGCTATATTTCTTCAGAAACAAATAAAGAAATAAACATAACATAAATCAGCCACAGATAATTCATATCACAAAGGCGGAAATAGATATGAATATTACACATGAAAGTGTACATCAGAGTAGTGGTCAAACAAGATCCACAATATCAAAAAGAATAGATACAAGTGCTAGACAAAAGAATAAGTATACATCATAGAGTCTGTATCTCAAATGTATACAATAAAAAACTACTAAACTAAAGTAGTTAACCAAAAGATCAGATGAAAGTCCGATAAGGAGCCAAGCAGAAGCACCTGTAGAATCTCAGTCTGACCCGAGTATTATTTAAGAAGAAAATAATAAACGGATCAGTCTAGCTATAAATATCAGATGAAGTGATATATAATAAGAGATATGACATAAACATATAATAATCACAATGCCAAGCTGTGATAAATAAGTAATTAAAAATCAACAAGAGATTAATCAATATCACAATAATCTACTCAAGATAAAAAGGAATGTCATACTCCTAATTTCATTCACCAAGCCACAATAAATGACATATATATCAATGCCCATCGTAAAAGTTGGTGAAACATAAATTCCAGAAATCAACACACGAAACCCAGAAATCACAATAAAAAGGATGGCCAATCCCCAAAAAAACTGGGCATCGACGCACCTAGAAAGACACGCCCCATGTACAGTCGAACATCGACGCACCTAGAAAGATACGCCCCATGCTCTAGCATCGACGCACCTAGAAAGATACGCCCCATGCACAAATAAACATCGATGCACCTAGAAAGATACACCCCATGTAATGTCGAACATCGACGCACCTAGAAAGATACGCCCCATGCTCTAGCATCGACACACCTAGAAAGATACGCCCCATGCACAAATAAACATCGATGCACCTAGAAAGATACACCCCATGTAATGTCTAACATCGATGCACCTAGAAAGATACGCCCCATGCTCTAGCATCGACGCACCTAGAAAGATACGCCCCATGCACAAATAAACATCGATGCACCTAGAAAGATAAACCCCATGTAATGTCTAACATCGATGCACCTAGAAAGATACATCCCATGGAAAGTCGAACATCGACGCACCTAGAAAGATACGCCCCATGCATAGACGAACATCGACGCACCTAGAAAGATACGTCCCATGTCCCGACTTATTGAGCTGATTGCTCCACGATGTAAACAAAAGATATGTGTGAGTCGAAATCACACAAATGGTGTCTAGGCTAACCAAAAAGCAAAAAGGTATGTGTGAGTCGAAATCACACAAATGGTGTCTAGCCTAACCTTGCAAACAAAAAGACATCGCACAATTGCTAGTCTAAATCATCAAATGATCGTCATGATCAAAGAGAAGTGTCAATTACAGTAAGCTAGTAAATATATGAGCTTAGCTTCATGTCCCATAACCACTAGCTTAACTTAAATATTTACGAACAAATTGTAGATCTCCACTAGAAAATTGTCACAAGAGATTCAATCGAACAAGTCCAAGAATTAACCAACGAAGTAAACGCAAGCGTTTCATACCACTTGTTTTACTAAGTCGTTTAATTAGATTTCTCATACGAGTGAGGTAAAGGCTTGTATATACTAATAGATTGGAAAACGATTTTATAAACGAATTTGGTATTAAAATAGTATTGAAATCGTTTGAGGAAAGAGTTTTGATATTTACTACTAGTATAGAAAACCTTTATATTTTTAAAGTGACAAATCACAAAGAAGATTGTAGAACAACCAATCACTAAGATTCACATTCGAAAATGTGAATAAAATCCAAAGAAATCGATACCGAATCCATCGAAATGGATATTCCCATAAATCACGAAGAAAATGTCATCAAAGTCGAAAATAAGTGATAATAACAAAAGGGAATCAACACGAATCGATTGAAGTTGGAATTCTCAAGCAAATAGGCAAAACTTGCAAATAGGAGCAGGTCGGTCGACCGGACTCCCTGAGTCAGTTGACCGAACCAAGGGTTGGAAGTGCCTGGGGCACCAGGTCGATCGACCGGCCCAGGGGCTCGGTCGGCCGAGGCCTGTAAACGGCACACCCAAACAGAGGCAGGATGTGCCGGGATAGCAGGTCGGTCGACCGGCCCAGGGGCTCGGTCGGCCGAACCTGTTGCTAGCACTCCCTTGCCCTAATTCAAAGGAGGTGCAAACTCGATCAAATTGCATTCGCTCGAGCAACGGCGCTAAGGGTTTATGCCTATCGACTACCCGGCCCTAAAAGCTCTTCGATGCACAATCAAAAACATGTTTAAACATCAAAGTTAAGATTTTTAACGAATTGAACTCAAAACACTAAAAATTGGAATATTCACCAAATCTATCCAAACCAAAAGCAAATGCACACGAATAAGTGTTAAGAATTCATACCTAACATTCAAAGATAAATATAAGCATAGATGTGAGATAAAAATCTCACCTTTGAACCCAAATCAATGAAGGAGAAGCTTTACGAACAAGCTAAGATCAATTCCTCTTCAATCTCAACACTAGAAGTTTGAATGTAAGCTTAAAAGAAGAACATTCCCTAAGTTAGATTTAGGAAATTTCTGAAATCAATGAGAGAATGAGTTGGAGAAGATGAAGAGAAAGCTTACCAATGGGTTCTCTTTGATTTTGGAGCAAGAATTTGAGCTAGCAAGAGGAACTAGGGCTTGGAGTTTCTAATTCCCTTTCCTTTCCACCATTTTCAGTTGGAGCTTGAGTTTGAGGAGTGGGAATGAGTGAATGGAGAGGAGAGGGCTGAGCTAGAGTATAAGTGGGGTTAATGGGTTCAGCCCAAACCAAAGCCCTAAGTGAAAAAGGTCAAAATTCTACTATCTCCAAACATATCGAAGCTTATACTCAAAAAGGTCGCAAACGGCATTTTGAACTCAATGTGGGTGGTCTCGAGTCCTAATTCGGCTGTTTGCAAAAAGTAGCTTTTCGGACTAAAATCCGACGAACGATAAAATATTTAAATAAAATATTTAAATATAAAATCGATAAATATGCGGGTTGTTACAGTACCTATGCCGGCTAAGATTAATACTATATTTTCAAAATGTTTTCACACTATGCACTAGTAATAATATCAAAGAAATTTTCTCGTATCAAGCATATTTGACTATCACAAGGAGAAATCTCCTCCAATTCTGCGTTTGCATTGTGTGTGCGGCGAGAGGCCTTATGGTAGTTTCATTTTCTAAAAATCATTGTGAATTTAAATTTTAAAATCCTTGGTTGTTCCTTTTTAAAAAAAACTGTTTTGTTTGCTCATACCAGTCCTACGATTGACCTGGAGTTTATTGTTTCCTTCCTAAACTCTGGGTGCCCACAATTTTCCCACACGGGCAGTCTAGAGTTGGGTTTTTCAGATAGTCAGGTTTAGTAGTTTATGTAGGATCGATTTCACCGTAGAGGGGGGATGAATACGGTGATAGTGTTAATTATAAAAATTAATCGCGGAAGCTTATAAAATATTCAATTCAGATCACAGAATAGTAGCACAGATATCGCAGAATATAAATAACAGAAAAAGAACAGAACAACACAGAATTTACCCAGCTTCGGCAAAACCCTGCCTACGTGCTGCCCCCAAGGTTTCTACTAGAAATTAGATAGTCCCTCGCTTACACACGTAAACTCGCTATACCCGCTATTGACTAATCTAACTCTACGCTCAAAACCTTGCCACAACTCAACCACCGAGTTGCGAATTCTCAAGCTACGCCACGTAGCTTGTCCCCTAGTCACACGACTAGAAATTTAAAAATGATTTAAAAAGAAAATAAAAATTAAAAGAAAATTAAAAGAAAATTAAAAATAAAACCCTATTTATAAATTAAAAGCCCTTAATAAAATAGAAGTCTTTTTAGAGGAATAAGGCCGACCCTCTTTAGTAATTCAACCCGTCTCTTTTCATTTGCTCGTTCGTTCATATGAAGATGGTGGCCGTTCCTCTGTCTCAATTAGGGCTTCTTTCATGCGATCCAATTTAGGGCTTTTGAAGAGCCGTTATTACTTCGATCGAATTAGTGATTGTTCGAGAGTTGCCTTGCTCGATCGATTTCTCGTTGTTGCTTACTTCGGTTGCTTCGAGTTGATGGAGTTCGACTTCGATTCGGTATGTGATTTTCGTTTATGCTATACTGTTATGCTTGATTGAACTCCATAAATGAAATTGCCGATGATGATTTCTTTATATAGGGTTTGTAACCCTAGATTTGCGTTCGTACGAATATATTTGAATTTGTCAAATTATTTGCTCTGGCCATTCGATTATACTTGGATGCTCGTGATTTTTCCTTGACTAATTCATTTGTGTAAATACTCGATTGCTTGATTGACACGGCTTTAAAAATTCACGGCTAGAATTCCGATAATACTGCTGCTGTTGAAATTTTATTTCATGATTTTCTCTGGTTGACTTCGACTTGGATTTTGTGATCCATTGTTTTCTCGGTGGAGAGTCTGATACATACCTTTTATATTTTCATTGCTTGTCTGATTCATCATGCATCAGTTTGTACTTACTCGCTTGAGTTTCACTGCCATACTTGGTTCGAATTTATTTGCATTATGCAGTTGGTCTTTGACATGTTATCTGAATTGTGCTTCATTGTTGTGTTGAATAACAGCTCGACCATATGCATATTACAACTTGTACATGCTTTGATTTTCATTTTACATCACTTGAACTTGCTTTTGTCTCGGCCTGAACCTTTGCATTACTGTAACGACCCCGAATTTTATATAAATTTAAATTGATAATTTATATAATTTTTTAATTTAAATTGTATAGCTAATTGGAAATTTAAGCGAGTTTCCCCAAATACAGATAAATTCTGTATAAATCATTTAAACTTTAATATTGTGTATATATATGTATTTGAGCATATATGAGTAAATTTAAAATTATATATATATATATATTTGATTTGAATTTAAATACTATATATGTATGTGTATATAGAAAAATATAAAACAATAATTATTAAAGTAAAATTCATGATAAATATTTAAACTAAAAATAGAAGTAAAATAAATATTTGAGTTATAAATAGAGATAAATAAAAGTTAAGTATGGAACCAAACAAACATATACATTCAAATAATAAAGGAAAACATCTATGTACAAACAAAGTTATAGAATAAATATAAAGCAAAAGAAGAAATACCAACAAACAAAAATATACACATTTTCAGCTGAGACAAAATAAAATGAAACAAGTAAAAGACAAGTATATATAAAAGCAAATACAAAGCAAGCTAAGCAAATGAAAATATAAAGTATATATTTTTTACATAAGTAATAAAGCAAAGTACAAGATAAACAAATAAAAAAATGTATGCAGGCAAGACTAGAGCAAACAAAATGTGGTCAAGCATGTATACTTACAAACTGATAAAACAAGACAAAGTAAAATAAAACAAATTACAAATATCTAAGAACAAATTAAATATAGAATATTGAGTACCACATTAGATAAAATCTAGATAAGTATGAACAAATAAAATATATTGTAAAGCAATGTACAAAGCAATATAGAAGTAAAAATGTAAGATAGTAGGCAAATAAATATGCCTGTAGTGTTTTGAAATGCTAAAGACAAAACAAAGCAAAAGAATGTAACCAGACAACAAATTATAAATATCTTTGGCTTGCAAAATAAAAGTAATACATTCCAGTGCAAGCAAATAAATGTAGCCTGTGAGTAGAATGGTAAGTATAAACAAAATATACATCAGCCTGCATAGGGGTAAACAAATCAAATTTGATACGGAAGAGTAGCTTGCAAATGAAGTACCAAAGTAATTAATGCAACATGCTTCATGCATTTAATGCAAGCATATCAACCATGCTTATTAAACAAAATAGTATTACTTTGTACAAATAACATCACCCTGTATAAAGTTGTAACCCCTATACACATCTCCTTTATATCAGCCTTCCCTATCTCAGTCTCGTTCAACAAAGCTAAGAAAAGAATATGAAATAATACCATCTTAAAACCTTAAAACAACAATTCAACTTTACAATAATACAAACTAAAATCAATTCAACCATAGTGTAAAGATGGGATTCCAGCTTGTAGTCAAAAGTTCTGTTCTTCTCCTGAAACACTGTGAGTAACCTCACTTAGTCAACTTTCAAGAAAAATTTAGTTGTATGCCAGTGATGTTGAAATGAATTTGAGTGAATCTGCTGTGTATGTGTGTGTGTGTGTGTGTGTGTATAGGTATGAATTATGCATGTTTGTTTCCAACAGAACCCACTCTGTTCATAGTTCCAGTTCTTCTGTTTGGTTTAAATTTATTTTCTCTAGAACAAATTGTTATTAGGACTTAGATTACAAACAAAGAATGCTTGATTTAACATAGATTAAGGTTTAAATTTTGAATCAAGTCAAATTAAAACCTGGTTGCCTATGTAAACCAAAAACAGCAGTGCAAAATATATATATGTGAAAACTCAAACATTGAAATTTATAGAATCAGCAATATAAATCGAAAACTTAAACAAAAGCATGATTTTTAAAACTAAAATCATAGTTTTTAGTTTGGAATCGAGGCTGTAGATCTTGTTTGAACAGAAAATGGGTTATATTCAATTTCTGGTGATCCTCGGGTTTGGGATGGCCGGGTTTTTTTTCGTGGTTATGGAGGAGTACACGGTGGTGGTTGGAAAAATAACCAGAGGTGGCATCGTACACGGCGGCGTCGGCGGCGTAGGTTTAAAAATTTTAAACCTAGTTTTTGACAAGACTGAATGTTTCGATCAGTTCGTCGCCGATGATAGATCGAGTGCGACGAGATTTAAGGTGATGGTGGTGGGAGTGTCAACGAAGCAGCGACCGGAGTTTCAAGCCTTCTGGTGGCCGGGGTTGGGCATTCGACACATTTTTCCAGGGTTGGATAATGAAGCCTGTTGTTTTGTTTCAGGTATCGACTTTGATGCTCATTTTTCGATTTGAGAGGAGGATGGGGGTTCTGATGGTCAGGGTCTGGTATTGGTGTGGACGTCGACTCGTTCGACTACGTGGGGTCGCCTGAGTTCGCTCGCAGGCGTTGTACACGTGCATGGTGCACGTTAACTTTCCTGGTGAAGTTCTAGTTTGGGTAAAGAAAGGGTAATCTCGAAGTCGCGCTCGAGTAATTGAAGTAATAGCTCGAAGAACTGGGTTGGTATAAATAGCAGTTTAAGTTTTTTTTTATAAAAAAAATCAAGTTTTAAAAGAAGAAGAGGGAAAGGCTGGGGAAAAATGAAGTTTGGCTCGGGGGTTTTGAGCTCTGACTCGAAGCATATGTGTTCCTGGCTCAGGTATAAATGTTTATACAGGTTTAAAAACAAAAACTTGTCCCTGTTTTGTAAATTTAAACTAAATTTCTAAAGTATTAAGCAAGATTTGAACCAGACTTTAAATCAAAGCTCAAATATAACTCCAAGTTAGTTTGAAACTTAGTTGTGAATAAATAAAGTTTTTAATTTAATTTTTTTTTAACTTAAAGTGGTTAAGCGTTTAAAAGTGTTTTTAAAGGAATTTGAATTTTTAAAATTGGAATTTGAAAAATGGATTGGAAATGAATGTTCCAAATGTCATTATGAATAATTTTGTCTTAAAGTTAAATTAGAATTTAATAATTTGTAATTCACTTAATTATTAAGGTAATTAAATGGATGATTAATTCATTTGATAAATTAATGAAATGGATAATTGCTTAAAGTAATTAAGGATTTTAAACTTAAAGTTTTAAGATTAATTATTCTTAGAACAATAAATTTGTAAATCAAAGATTATAAATCAAATATTAATTAATGATTATAGTTGACAAATCAAGTGATCAAGCAACAATTACTTGAAGGATGATATAATAAATTAATTAGGGTGATTAATTTGGAAAGAAAATTTATTAATAAATTAAGAGTTACTTAATTGATGAAAGTGACTAAGAAAAAAGAAGAAGAAGTAATTAATCAGTTATTGTAATCAATTAAGAATAATTAATTAAGGATTGACCATTAAATTAAGGGTAAATTAATGATCAATTTAAGGATAAATCCATAAGTAATTAATTTAATTGGAAATAAAGTGAATTAATTAGGATTAAATAAATTTAAATAAATCCTGCTTATAGATGTTTATTGAATGCTTGACCTTACTTATGAATGATTATATTGTATGAAATGCCTTGAATTGATTGTCCTATCTGATATGTGATATTTTGTTCTGTGGATTGTGCTATATAAAATTTATTCATTTATTGATGATACATCTATATATTATCTGTGAATCTGTGAATGGCCGATAAGCTTTATAGTTATATTGCTTATCAACTATATTTCTGTATTTGATCTGTGATGGTTGAATGATGTTGCACTATTGTGTTAAACCCCTGGACCACACCATACACACACAAATATGGATTTCACGAGGAAATCGATTAAGTCACAGATTTTTGAAAATAGTTTTGTATTTGAATTTTTAAATTCAAATGTTTTGAAAATGGATTGGGTTTGAAGTGAAAAGCTTTTGAAATGGAATTTCAAAGATGGAAATTTATTTTGAATAACTGGATTAAGTGTTGGAATTTAAATACTTTAATTTAAATTTGAATTCAATATTCAAATTGAATTCTGTAATTTGAAACTAGGGATTAACGATATTATACTAGTCATTATGAGTTAAACCATTTTTAAAGTATTATTTAAGGGAATTTGAATTAACCCAAAGATTGTAACTTGTATAAATGAAATCGAGTTTTTTCGAAATAAGACTGTTGTTTCTAAATGATAAAAAGCTTTCATAGGAGAAACGAATTTCAAATTATATAAAAGAGATTTCAAGTTTAAACTGAAATAGTTTACCAAGTTATTGATGAATATTTGGAAATGAATTTTGAAAGTGAACATTTGGGAACGGTTTGAAAGCTATAAGATAAATCTTTAATTTAAAGATTTTTAAACGAGTTAATCCAAATGAAATAGAAATTGTTTTGAAATCCATAAATGGGATTTTGTGAAATAAATCTTTTGTTTTAAAAGATTTGAAATGGAAATTTGTTTAACCATTTGAAAAGAAAGTTTTGGATTATTAAGTTGTGACTTAATTGAAATCCCATATCCATATGTTTTAAATGTTTTCGCTCACTATTCGGTTTAGCCGGGAAAGGACCTTTGTGTCGTATAACCCATTTTGAATATATGATTTGACGTTATGGATAGCATTTGGAGACCGGTGATGAAGACCGGGTATTTGCGAAAGCGGTAGGATGACCTATCGATTGTCTCTGCACTGAGTCACGCCGGTATAGAGACTCCCTAAGTGATGGGAAATTCGATCAGGATTGTGAATACCCGGATTGCAAGGACTTCTTTGTAAGTGCCTTCGGTTCTGTTCGAGCCCGGAACAGACTTGTATGGATTGTATGTCTGACGTTACAAATTGAGATATAAAGCTGATTTCTTTCAAATATATTTCTGTTGGTGGCGGAGAATTTATTCTCTTAGCTTAACACCCTTCTCTGAGACGTACGAGCTCAGAGGTTATGTAGTTGAAGGTTATTAGCAATATATTCCCAATTTGGTAATGTGACATACTGAGTGTTGCTGTGAAATGATCATTGTGTTGATCATTTGTGATAGAATCATTTGTTTGATCGTTTATCTTTGTGATCATTTCTATGATCATTTGTTGACCCAAAGCATAGCTTTTGTATAAAGCGTGGCTTTGTGGACGTGACTTCGTCGAGCCTCACACCCCGGAAATGGTCAAAACAGGAAAGATGCAGCAAGGTTATGAGGGGTAGCTTCCTTTAGGGTATGTGCATTTCCTTCTGGAAAAGGGTGGTATCATGGTATGGAGCCCAGATACTTACTCATGTTGAAACACTTTATTTATGATTGTGTGATGTTGATTACGAGCGCTCGGTTAAAGGTCCCAAAGGACCGGGGGATGGCATACTCGTGTCAGTAGTTACCCAGTTAGGGGTAACCCGGCCTTGTGTTGGCAGAGATCCGGTTTGGTTCTCGGGGACGTCCTTCCAGAGGCGTTCTCATGTGGCAATGGGAAGTTCCTTGGCCTGACCATTCGTTGGAAATCCAAAGAAACAATACGATCCTGTACGGTTTTAGTTGTATAACCTGCCATGGAATGTGGCGGTAACCTGCTATTGAACATGGTAGCTATAGTAGGCATAAGTGCGGAATGCCTATGCTGGCTAAGATTTATATCTTTATTTTCGAAATGAATTTTTCCTACACTATGCACTAGTAATAATATCAAATATTTCTTTTTAATGCGTATCAAGCATCTTTGACTATCATAAGGAGAAATCTCCTCCGATTCTACGTTTGCATTGTGTGTGTGTGCGGGAGGCCTTATAGTAGTCTCATTTTTAAAAAAAGCATTGCGAATTGACTTTGAAAATCTTTTGTTGAATGTTTTAAAAGATAAACTGTTTTTTTTGCTCACAGCAGTCCCACGACTGATCCGGAGTTTATTGTTTCTTTCCTAAACTCTGGGTGCTCATTATTTTCTACACGAGCAGTCTAGAGTTGGGTTTTTCAGATAGTCAGATGTAGTGGATTATCTAGAGTTGGTTCAGTCTCTGGACCACACCGCACTTGCTTATCTTTGTGCATCGTTATTGGGAGTTCGAGCAATTGCTGGATTGGTTCTTGGAAATGGAGTTGCAGTTCTCGGAGTTCTCTTTTGACGACTATCTTAGAGTTATATTGTTCCGCTGCTAGATGTCATCTATTTTCTTTTCCGCTGCTATTTTATGTATCATATCTCTGGTGTATATTGATATCTATTGGATCATCTGTTGTATCAGATATTGTATCAAAGTTGTATATCAATGTATTATCCTTTTATTCCGTTGTGTTATTTACTTAATGTTGTTATAAGCTCTGGCGAATCGGGTTTGAACGGTCGAATCTATGGCATTCGAATACGATATGAAGTATGGATGTCGATTTTCGAGCGGGCAAAATCCGTTCTCGTTACAATTACATACATATGTATATGCTCTTGGATTTGTACTTGGATTTGAACTGCTTCATATGTATGTTTGTTGTGGCCTTGTGTTCATTTGAGTCATTCTGGCCTTGAACCTGTTGCATACATGACTGCTGTATGGTTGCATATTTGTAAGTTGTTCAGTTTGCATCATTTCTGGTTGGTTTGGTCTGGACTTCACTTGACAATTGCTCCATGTATACTTGGTGCTTGATTTGGGTTCATACTTGTTCATGTGTACATCTGTGTGTCTTTTTCTATGTTCTCACTAACCATGTGGTCTGGAATGATTTCGACATTGATTTTTGTGTTGTTTGAAGTTACCACTTACCTGACCCTTCCATATGCTCTCTGATAAATGTTTGGACCGGTGCATACTGTTGCGGCCTGTACTTGTTGTTATTTGCATCATTTTGATACTCCATTTCTTGACCTGTCTCATTTCAGTTGTGTCTGCATTGTCACTGTTTGGTTGATGTCACTGTTTGGTTGATGTCACCTGAACTTGTGTCATTGTTTGATTGTTGTTTGTTCTCGGCTTGCTTTTGATGTCTGGTAGCACTTGAGTCTCTTGGCACTACTGTTAGGTTTGGTGTATGGTCAGTGATGCACTTGGTTTGAATTCATTTCTTGTTTTACTGGATTGAACTGCACTGATTGATTGTCAATGATTTTTGGTCGAGACTGTTTTTCCATACTTGCTCATTTTTGAGTGCACCTGTGTTAAATCCAGTTTCACAACTCGGGTTTACCTTGTGCTGAAGTCGAGATTTTATTTATGTTGCACCTGAGTTGAACCTGTCTTTTTATTTGGGTTTGACCTTGTGCTCACCTGTCCCTGTAACATTATCAAGTGTATATCGGTGTGTACGGCCTTGTGACATATACAGTGATACACTGTGTATGTCACAAGTTGTTCGTGTATGACGAATTCAAATATAAATGATGACGAACAACCCAAATAACTGAGGCAAATATTATTTTCAAAAACCATATTTTATTTTATATCGCAAAAATATTTTCTTTTCAATTTTACTGCGTTAGTGAATATTTTTGCAGATTGCTCAGATGCTGGATTCTAACTGGAATGAAGTTGAAGATTTAAAATACGAGTTGAGTGAATGAGTGACGTGTAGTGAGGTTAAATGTAAATATGAAATTGTGATGTATTTGTAATCAAACTTGTATATGTATAATGAGAGCTTGAATTTGTACTATTCAAAATTGTAATAAATATTTGTTTGAATAAAATTTCTGTTTGAATTCAAATTCTGTGTATTTAATTTTATTCAGCAAATATTTATTTAATCTGTGAAAAATAAAATAGTATATTATCAAATACATTTAAACGAATGTATATATGTTTATTATCATCAAACAAAAATCATATAAGCGCATATTCAACAATCTCCCCCTTTTGATGATAACAAACATATATTTAAGATTTTGAATATGTTAAATGTATTTGATCGTTCAACTTGCTCCCCCTATTTAAATGCTCCCTCTCTACACAATACTCCCCCTACATATATGTATACAAATAAAAATATGCAAATGAGTTTAGATGCAAATAGAAAATTATTTGACCTTTGCTTGATTTTATTTGACAAAATCTTAACTTTTCTCTCCCCCTTTTGTTATCAGCAAAAGAATAATGGTTTTAGAGAAAATAGAGATAAAGTGATCGATATTAATCCAACATTAAAACTCAATTGAATATAAATATTAAATTTCGATAAAAAGTCAAACAAAAATCATAAATATTTTGTTAGGCGCATATTCCACTTTTAGAATGATGGAAATTATGTCATCATATAAAACCATATAGTTATGTCTATTTGTAGTATATTTATATCAGGAATTTGAATATCTACTAACCATGCATAACCGTTAGGACTTTTAAATGAGATTAGTAGTATTCCAATTTTATTTTTAAAAAAATGAATTCAAGTATCTTCTAACCACGCATAACCGTGAGGACTTTTAAATGGGATTAGAATCAACTTGTTTATTTAAAAAATCAACTTTTGATATGCGTTCCATACATGCATAACCGTGAGGACTTTTAAATGAGCATGGAAGCACATAACAAATTCCAAGTAATTCACCCATGCATAACCGTGAGGACTTTTAAATGAGAGTGAATACTTTGGTATTTATTTATTATTATTATTAATTAATTTTTTTTAAAAATGTGAAAATGAAAAACGAACGATTCCTGTTTAAAGTACCACATATTGACAAACTATATAGAATTTTGATAAGTGATGGTCGTTAGAAATATGATAGATATAGAGATGGTCATGGAATTTTTACCAATAATTTTTTTTATAACTCTTGTTTAAATTTCTAAAGAAATTTACTAATTATACCGTCTCGAGTCATAATATATGATCAATATTAACACTCATCACTTTTTCAATCACCATTTTTCTTTTCAATAAACATTAGGGAGTTAGATTAGTCAAAATAGTCATTTAAAATCAAATTCAAAAATAATTATGAAATTAATTTTTCAAAATGACTAATCTGAAAATATTGTCAAAAATGATTTTCTCCAGGGGGTTTTAAAAGAAAATTTTCTGCTATTTGAAAATTATTTGAAATGAAGAATATGCAGATATTTTCTTTGAAAAACGATGCAGTTACTAAATGTCTCAACAAAAATCACGTTTCACTAGTAATTTTTCCATCAACTAGATTACCAGTGTAATCTGCATCTGAATTTCTCTTTCACTCAAAAATTATCATCAATTGAATTTTATAGACCAAAACATGTAGTGTGCACCAAAAATTTCAAATTCAATTTTAACAACAATTTAAATGACATTCTTTTGAATCTGAATTGAAGCCGTGTAAATAATCAGAAAACCGTGAATATAGAGTTAGCCATATTATAACCAATTGTAATATCCAACAAAACACTATTTTTAATCCAAACTGATATATATGAAGTAATTCAAAGAATCTAGAGAACTTTATAGTGTTTTTGGCATAAGAATATAATTGGCCAACTATGTTGAATAAGTCAAAGTCAAAATCACCATCTTTTCATCATCTCAATATTGGCTGATTTTAATTCAGAATACGGTGCAGATTATCATATTTAATATATCGTACAAATAAATATGCCTTTACCTGTTTTACCTTTACGATATTTTTCATTGTTGTCCGTTGTGACTCTGTCACCTTTATACTAGGCTAAGGAACTTTGCTTTGTCGTCCGTTGTGTTTCTGGAACAGCCAAAAATCCAGAAAATACTATTGTTGTTCCTTAGCCTGCCACCACACCTACACAATGAAAGATTTATGTGACCTATTTGTTTTTATAGGTCCATGGTTGTTAGTGGCAGAAAATTTTGAAAAACAATTTGTAAAGACCCAAGACTATTAATAATTGTTCCCTTCGGCACCCAAATTTGTTTAACTTTGAGAGATTTTATATTTGTGCCTTTTGGAACCCAAATCGGTATAGTTTTCACATGTTTGGGTCTATACCAACAATTATTGTGATTGTGTCCATATTTTCTACAAATTGTGCACATAGAATTTGTTGGAACTTCGTATTCACAATACTTCGTAATTACGATATTTTGACTATGACAACTATATAAGTTACTATGTATACTAACATATTTATTGCAGGAATCAATCAAAGGACAGATTCAAAAGAGCTCCAACACTTAAAGTATGTATTGAGTCTGTGTCTAGTAATAATAATATGTTAAAATCTCTCCTATATGATATATTGCATGATCATCTTTTAAAAAATAAGAAATTCAATTTTCATGTTACATTCAGACGTCTGAATAGCTCATTTCAGACGTCTGAATCTGTAATGTAGAATGTTGTATATTACAATATTCAAACGTATGAAATGAGATATTCAGACGTCTGAAAATGACCAAAAATGGCCTATTTGTTTTCTGTTTCAAATATCGTTTAAATTCAAAAGTCTGAAATTTAAATTTCAGACGTCTGAATATTTACAACGGCTATTTTTTTGAAAAGGCATTTCCATTCATGAAGAGTTGCGACCTTTAATTCAATAGCCTTTGATGATAACTCTTCATGAACAATTACAACCATTTATTACCTATATAAACACATTAGAATCAAGTTTTAAATATACCAATTTCTATTGATTATTATTCTATTATTGAAATTCTTGATTCTAACTCATTTATGCTAAAAATATCATTCAAATTCAAATTCTACTTTCTTAATCTTCACGCATTCATACATATATCATAAAGGAGAAAGATTATAGGAAGTTTGTACTATCAAGAGACAAATCCATGTTATCAAGAACACACTGTGTCAAATACTCTCTGTATAAGTTGAAGTCCTGTTCTGTCGTTCGGGCAAGTGAAGTCCTCTTCGGCTGTTGAGGCAAAATCCTGTTCTGCTGCTCAGGTCCCTTGTTCGGCTGTTCAAGGGTTGTTGTAAACCTGTTCCTTCGGGTTAAGTGAGGATTGTTGTTAGTGAAATTCCAGAAGGAGTCTGGGACTGGACGTAGAACGGGAAGTTCGAACCAGCATAAAAATTCCTGGTGTGCTTGTTTGATTTTTTACTTATTTACATTGCTCTATTATTTTAGTTTATTTCCGCACTAGTATAGTATAATTCCATATAGCACGATCCGCACCACCACAGTAACTTTCATTTGGTATCAGAGCCTTGTTTCTAATAACCGTTACACAGTTATTTGATATTATGCTAAAATGGAAAACAACACCAACACTAGTTTCATTGAAGGACAATCCACTGATCGACCTCCACTATTTAATGGTATGAATTACAATTATTGGGCAACTCGAATGCGTATTTATATGCAAGCTAATGGTTTTGACTCATGGAATATTACTCAAACCGAATATAATATTCCTACAACAGAATATTCTACATGGTCAAACACACAAAGACTAGATGCTACCGCTAATGCCAAAGCTATGAATATGCTATTTTGTGCTTTAGATAGAAATGAGTTTAACCGTGTTAGTATGTGTAAAACTGCTTATGAAATATGGAGAACACTTAAGATTACTCACGAAGGAACTAACAAGGTTAAACAAAGCAAAATTTCCATGCTCAAAAATCAATTTCAGAATTTTAAAATGAAGCAAGATGAAACTATAAATGATATGTATTCTTGATTCCAAGATATATACCACTCTTTACTAGGACTTGGAGAAAAGTATTCCGATTTTGATATTGTTTCAAAAATCCTTAACTCTTTAACGGATGAATGGGAAAGAAAAGTTTTAGCTATTGAAGAAGCTAATGACCTTTCTACTATGAAACCAGAAGAGTTGATAGGAAATCTAATGTCATATGAAGTAAATTTGCAGGCTAAAAGAGTACAAGCACAAGACAAAAAGAATATAGCATTCCACGCTGAAAAAGAAGAATCAGATTCTGATGAAGAAGACTTAGCATTCATTGCTAAAAACTTTAAAAAGTTTTTAAAATTCAGAAAAGGAAATCGAAACAATGGCAAAAGGAACTACAACAACAATCCAAATAAGCCATCTTCATCCATATTAGAATGCTTTAACTGTCACAAGAAATGACATATGCAAAAGGATTGTCCAGAACAGAAGAAAACATATAACAATAAGAATCGAAAGGACAAATCAAAAAGAAAAGCATTTTCAGTAACATGGGATGACTCAGATTCCTCATCTTCTTCAGAAAGCAGCAGTGATAGTGAGAAAGAACAGGCAAATGTTTGTTTTATGGCTTCAGAAAATGAGGTAAGTGATCTTACTTTTGATGATATGATTGAAATAAATTCAGAACTTCTTGATAATCTAAAAAGCATCAAAAGAAAATATAAAGAAGCTCTTATAAATCAGAGAAAAGAAGAATTCGAAAGAGATATGCTTAACGATGAAAAGAAAATATTAGAAGAAGAAATTGGAAAACTTCAAGATAAAGTTTATAATGATAATTCTCAATTTACTCCATTGAGTCAAGAAATTGAAACTCAAAAAGGAAAGAATGATTCTCTTATCTCTGAAAATCATGAGCTAAAAACTAAGATTAAAATGATAGAATTAGAAAATACTAGTTTCAAAACCAAATTAGAAAATATTTCTAAAAATATTTCCAACTTTAATAAAGGAAGAGAAAATCTATCTAGTATTATTGAAAATTCTCAGTCCACTTCAAATAAAAATGGACTAGGATATTTTAAGAAATCTCTATCTAAAAAGAAAATTAGGAGAAATAATTCTCATATTAATTCTAAAAATTCCAATACCATAAAAATATGGGTTCCCAAAATAAACAATAATCTAATTAAAAATAAATATATAAATCTCTTTTTTGAAACTGTTCATAAAAATCAGAATTATATATTTTTGAAGGGAATACTGAACCTACTTGGGTTTGGTTTCCTAAGACCTAACTCTTAGGACCCTATAAAAGGTGGGTACCAATGTTATTATTATTATTTGCAGGACCCACTTTTAAAAAGAGGAAAATGGATACTCGACAGCGGTTGCTCAAAACATATGACTGGAGACAAAAATATGTTATCAAACATCACTTACTCAAATGGAGGCTCTGTCACTTTTGGAGACAATTCCAAAGGATATATCATTGGAAAAGGTGACGTCAGCAATGTCGGTACATCTAATTTACCTCTTATTTCAAATGTTTTATTAGTGAAAAATTTAAAAAACAATCCTTTAAGTATCAGCCAATTATGTGACAAAGGTTTCAAAATCTCTTTTTCTGAAGATAAGTGTAGCATTCGTGATAAAAATCAAAAACTTATTTTTGAAGGATATAGAGATAAAAATATATATGTTTTGAATATGAAAATCAATCATAATTCAGATATGTGTTTAATAGCTAATGAAAATGATCCTTGGCTATGGCACAAAAGATTCTGTCATATAAACTTCAAAACTATAAATAAACTTTCCAAAAATAATTTAGTCAGAGGATTACCGAAAATAAACTTCAAAATTAATCATATTTGTGATGCATGTCAATTAGGAAAATTAACAAAATCATCCTTTAAATCAAAAAAAGTTATCTCTACTTTACAACCACTTGAACTACTACATATGGATCTATTTGGACCAACCCAAGTTCAATCCATTAACCATAATAGATATGTGTTTGTAATAGTAGATGATTTCTCTAGATATACTTGGACTATTTTTATGAAAAACAAAAATGATACGTTTGAGCAGTTTAAAATTTTTGGTAAACGTATTCAGAATTTAAAAGGTCTAAAAATAAAAAATATAAGAAGTGATCATGGAGGAGAATTTGAAAACGAAGCTTTTGATCATTTTTGTAAAAAGAAAGGAATTTTTCATAATTTTTCGTTTCCTAGAACTCCACAACAAAACGGAGTTGTAGAACGTAAAAATAGAACTTTACAAGAATGTGCACGAACTTTGTTAAACGGAAGCACTCTTCCAAAACATTTCTGGGCAGAAGCTGTTGCAAGCGCATGTTATGTTTTAAATCGTGTTTCTATTCGACCTCTAACAAAAAATACTCCTTATGAACTTTTTACTGGAAGAAAACCAAAAATTTCTTATTTTAAAGTATTTGGTTCAAAATTGTTTATATTAAATACAAAAGATCAGCTTGGAAAATTCGATGCGAAATCTGACGAAGGAATCTTTCTAGGATATTCGGATCGCAGCAAAGCTTATCGTGTATTTAATAAAAAATCAAATATTGTTGAAGAAACATTAAATGTTTCTTTCGATGAAAATTTTCTACAAAAACCAAGTATTCAAAAAGATGATGATTTTCCAGATAACATTACAAATACAGATACTATAAATTTTGAAAATAATGAAAACATTGTTGACAATAATATTGATTTAAGGAATTCACCAAAAATATTAAGGGATCATCCTATACAAAATATTATTGGGGAAATTAATTCAAATATTCGAACTAGAAGTCAACTAAATCAAATGGGCCACGTAGCATTCCTTTCTAATATCGAGCCAAAAATCCCAAAGAAGCTTCCACAGATGACTACTGGATAATAGCAATGCAAGAAGAGCTACACCAGTTTGAACGCAATGAAGTTTGGGAATTAGTTCCTAGACCAAGTGATCAGGCTGTTGTTGGAACAAAATGGGTTTACAAAAATAAAGCAGATGAACAAGGAAATATCACTAGAAATAAAGCAAGATTAGTTGCACAAGGTTACAATCAAGAGGAAGGAATTGACTATGAAGAAACGTTTGCTCCGGTTGCAAGACTAGAAGCAATTCGAATATTAATGGCCTATGCATGTTTTCATAATTTCAAACTTCATCAAATGGATGTTAAAAGTGCCTTTTTAAATGGTTACATAAAAGAAAAAGTGTATGTTGAACAACCTCCTCTATTTATTCACGAAAAATTCCCTGATCACGTTTATAAACTTAAAAAGGCACTTTACGGTTTGAAACAAGCACCACGTGCTTGGTACGACCGTCTAAAGACTTATCTAATTTCTTTGGGTTTCCTAATTGGGAAAGTTGATCAAACACTTTTTATAAAACATTCTAAAATGGATATTTTAATAGTTCAAATTTATGTTGATGAAATCATTTTTGGTTCTACAAATGACAAATTATGCCAGGAATTTTCAGAAATAATGACCAAAGAATTTGAAATGTCTCATATGGGTGAATTAACATATTTTCTTGGATTACAATAAAACAACTTCAAAATGGCATTTTTATTAATCAAGAAAAATATTGTATTAATCTAATCAAACGTTTCGGAATGGAAAATACTTCTTCCAAACCAACTCCAATGAGTACAACTACACATCTTGAAAAAGATGACAATGGCAAAAGTGTTGACCAGAAACTATACCGAAGTATGATTGGATCATTACTATATTTAACTGCAAGTCGTCCTGATATAATGATGAGTGTTTGTTTGTGTGCTAGATTTCAAGCTAATCCAAAAGAATCACATTTAAAAGCAGTAAAACGGATATTACGTTATCTTACAAACACAAAGGATTTTGGTCTGTTTTATCCAAAAGGATGTCCATTCGAATTAGTCTCATATAGTGATGCTGACTTTGGTGGTTCTCGAACAGATCGAAAAAGTACGAGTGGTACGTGCCATTTCATTGGGAAATCTCTCGTATCCTGGTTTAGTAAGAAACAAAATTGTGTTTCTCTTTCTACATGCGAAGCAGAATACATTTCTGCTGCTCTAGCATGTACTCAAGTAATTTATATGCAACAAACACTCAAAGATTTCAATATTAATTTATCAAACTCTACAATATACTGTGACAACTCGAGTGCTATTAACTTGTCTAAAAATCCTATCAATCATTCACAAACAAAACATATTGACATTCGTCATCATTTTCTTCGTGACAATGTTGAAAAAGGAACAATAAAATTAGATTTTGTATCTTCTGAAAATCAGTTAGCTGATATTTTTACAAAACCTCTTTTAGAAAACATTTTTATTAGGCTAGGACGAGAACTTGGTATTGTTTCTGTTAAAAATTTATAATTCTGTAACAATTTTTTTTAGTTATACATCTTCTATCTATATTATATTTGCTCCCAACATATTTGTTTATTCTCTAAGAATCTCATAACTAACAAATTAGTAACAAATATTTCTAACCTTCCATTTGTTATGTATATTTCTAACCCTTCATTTTTTTAATTTTTTTATCCATTAGTTAGTAACTAAACAAAACTAACTATATGTAACCATTAATATAAAACTAATTTCTTTAAATAGTTTTTCCTTTTTGTTATTTATATATTCAAACTAATTATTTCTTTCATCTCATTTTAAAACACCAAAATAAAATTCTCCGTCAATGAAATTCAAACTAGTTATTTTACTTCTCTCTATGGCTTCTAATTCTGACAATTCTCCATCAGCTTATTCAACGTCTTATTCAACGTCTTCTTTCGAGATTTTAGCAACTCCAACTCCACGTGAACAAGCTCGTCCTGAACGTGAACACTCTGGTTATACACCAGATAAGAAGAAATCTCGAGGATTTCTTTTCTTTGGTTCTCCATCAACCAAAGAAAAAATATCCGAGATTCATCATTATCAAAAAGAGCAATTGGATTTGCAACGTGAGATGTATTATGAACAAAAAATAAATGCTAAACGACTTAGCTTCATTGAAAAAATGGCATTTAAATTTTGTGGTACATCTCCAGAAAAAGACGTAGTCAAACCGTCAACTTCTCATCAAATAAAAACATCAGGTTGGAATCCATGGGAACCAAGTCCACAACATCCTCCAGTTTCTCCAAACTCGTGGGAACGAACGTCATACTGATCTCCTTTACAACCATTCACAGAAATTACAAAAATCGAACCAGAAGAATGCAAATCTCCAAATGCTTCGGAAAATTAACTTCTAATTTTATTTTCTTGTAATTCTGTTCTATTTGTTGTTTCTATCATTTATTAAATATTTTAAAATCTTCTCATTCTGTTCAATATTAATATATTATTTCTATCATTTATTTTTAATTTTTCATGCAAATGTCTGAATTTTTAAGTTTCAGACGTCTGAAACTATTGGTTCAGACGTCTGAATATTGTAGAAAAATAAATTTTTTTCTACAGTTTCAAACGTCTGAAACAATAGATTCAGACGTCTGAAACAAGTCAAAAATGAACTAATTCTTCTCTGTTTAAAATTTTTAAATTTCAGACGTCTGAAATTATACTTCCAGACGTCTGAATTCAAATGGTGATTCGAAATTCAAGGGCTTTTTAGAAATTTTCCACCCATCAACCCCCTTTATTACTTCCATCTTCTTCTTCCTTTCCCCCAAATAACCGAACCAGCACCATTATCACCCTTCAAAACTCCATTTTTTCATCTCCAATCTTCAAATTTTTCACCAAAAAACTCCAAATGGCTCCAAAAGCAAAGCGACCGAGAGCTTCAACTTCATCTTCTACACCCAATATAGACCAATGGTTGTGGAATGATGAAGCCAAGAAAAGTTTTGCTCAGATGGACAGATCTGGCTTCTTTCCAGGAGCTTTTGTGAAGTATGATGAATTCCAACCCTGTAGGATTCAACAAATTGCCAATTCAAGCGGGTTAGAATCTTTATTGTCATTTTCTGCGAATAATGTCAAAATAAATCATCTACTAGTTAAGTTATTCTATGCAAACATGAATTTGGATCATCATCATCCACATAATCGCCAAAATTGTATTAGGACTTGGGTATGTGGAGTAAAAATATATCTCCCATTAGTTCGTATTGGAGATATCTTGCAATGCCCTTCATCCGGGACTGATTTAGATGACATTGATGCTTCACTCTCCCTAGAAAATAGAGATGAAGTCTCTCATAGATTTCTATCTGATGATATCACTAGGTTAACTTCTGTCAACCTAAGGCCTCAAGCCCGTATTCTTCATCGTGCTTTAATTCGTTCCGTTTTACCAAGAACCGGAAGTTATGAAGTCATAAACAAATGGAACTTCCAAGCTTTATATGCCATCTATTCCGAACAACCTATTAATTGGGGGCAAGTTATTCTTGAAGAATTTATGGATGTTAATCGCCGTCGTCGATATAAAACGTTTCATTATGGAGCATATATTATGAAAATTCTTAGAAACTATGGAGTAACTTTTCCCGAATCCGAATTTTCACCCATAAAAGAACTTGGCTCCAAAACATTAGGGTTGATGAATTTGCCCAAACGTCCTCAGAATCTTAATTTTATTTCTCTCCAAGAATGGATCTCAAATAGGGATCAGAATATACCCCAACCTCAACAACCTCACCAACATCATCAACCTCAACAACAAATGGCTCCACAAGCTACCGAGCATGATGATGATGATATCGAAGTGGTTTCTCTTGAGTCAACACCGAAACATGCCTTAGTTACACTCTCTCGGAATCAATCTAAACTCAATGCCAAGATTGAAAGATTGGAAAAGCAAACAAATAAGAAACTTAATTCTATTCGAGGCTTCCTAAATAAATTTTGGGAACGTATTGGTTGCTCTTCTTCCACATCTACCGAGGTATTTAATCCCGCACCGTTTCAACGGTCTTCTAGCTCGGGCAATGGCAATGATGATGATGATGATGATGATGATGATGATGATAATGATGATGAAGAAGGCACAGATCAACCCAGGTCTTCCTTCTGATTGCATGAATATTTCTGTTGCATCTTATCATATTCTACCTTTTTTTTAACTAGTTGTTTGTCTCTATTATTTTGTGTAACTTTTCTAACTACCTGCAACTTGATTTCCTTATAATGGTATGTATCCTTCAAACATTTGCTCCTATTGTTTTGTATCCAGTAATGACTATGTTGATTCTCTGGTTTGGTTTTCCTATTTTTTTGTCAATGTCAAAGGGGGAGAATTATAGTAAGGGGGAGCTTATAGTAAGGGGGAGAATTCCTTTATATATATGATCGTTTACTCGTATAATTGCCATCGTCAAAAAGGGGGAGATTGTTGGAACTTCGTATTCACAATACTTCGTAATTACGATATTTTGACTATGACAACTATATAAGTTACTATGTATACTAACATATTTATTGTAGGAATCAATCAAAGGACAGATTCAAAAGAGCTCCGACACTTAAAGTATGTATTGAGTCTGTGTCTAGTAATAATAGTATGTTAAAATCTCTCCTATATGATATATTGCATGATCATCTTTTCAAAAATAAGAAATTCAATTTTCATGTTACATTCAGACATCTGAATAGCTCATTTCAGACGTCTGAATCTGTAATGTAGAATGTTGTATATTACAATATTCAGACGTCTGAAATGAGATATTCAGACGTCTGAAAATGACCAAAAATGGCCTATTTGTTTTCTGTTTCAAATATCGTTTAAATTCAAAAGTCTGAAATTTAAATTTCAGACGTTTGAATATTTACAACGGCTATTTTTTTGAAAAGGCATTTCCATTCATGAAGAGTTGCGACCTTTAATTCAATAGCCTTTGATGATAACTCTTCATGAACAATTACAACCATTTATTACCTATATAAACACATTAGAATCAAGTTTTAAATACACCAATTTCTATTGATTATTATTCTATTATTGAAATTCTTGATTCTAACTCATTTATGCTAAAAATATCATTCAAATTCAAATTCTACTTTCTTAATCTTCACGCATTCATACATATATCATAAAGGAGAAAGATTATAGGAAGTTTGTACTATCAAGAGACAAATCCGTGTTATCAAGAACACACTGTGTCAAATACTCTCTGTATAAGTTGAAGTCCTGTTCCGTCGTTCAGGCAAGTGAAGTCCTCTTCGGCTGTTGAGGCGAAATCCTGTTCTGCTGCTCAGGTCCCTTGTTCGGCTGTTCAAGGGTTGTTGTAAACCTGTTCCTCCGGGTTAAGTGAGGATTATTGTTAGTGAAATTCCAGAAGGAGTTTGGGACTGGACATAGAACGGGAAGTTCGAACCAGTATAAAAATTCCTGGTGTGCTTGTTTGATTTTTTACTTATTTACATTGCTCTATTATTTTAGTTTATTTCCGCACTAGTATAGTATAATTCCTTATAGCACGATCCGCACCACCACAGTAACTTTCAAAATTAACTTGATTAATATTGCTTTCAACAATTTTCGAATTATTATATCCAAGTCCTTGTCTAACCGTATTAACAGTTTGTTTTCCTAATAGCATATTCAACGATTTTTCACTTTTTGAAAATTTATCTAAAGTCGTTGACAATTGTTGGACTTGTATTTTGAGAGATTCATTTTCGTTTAACAATTGTGTGCACTTTTTAATAGAATTCTCTCTCCTAGTATTTTCATTCTCCTTTAAAATCAGAATTTCATTTTCAAGTGATTTTATATTGATTTCTGAATTTTTAATTTCCTCTTCGAATGTTGGACACTTATCACACTTAGGGATTCTACGTTGATAGTTCTTAACTAATTGATCAAGTTGTTCATTGCATTCCATCAAAGTATCCTTTTGAGATTCAAGTTTGGCATATTTTCCCCTAAGTCGCTCATAACAGCCATTTATTTCATGAAAATATATAAGCAATTCAGAGTGATTAAGTTTTGATACCTCGCTTGGCTCATCGTCGTCGCTATCAGTTGTATCACCTCGAAGACACAATTCTGCCTTTCCGCTTTCACTGCTAGTGCTTTGATCATTCTCGTCTATTTCATCCCAAGTGGCTGCAAAACTTTTCTTTTTCTGTTTCTTTCCATGGCTGAAATTAATTTGTGGACAATCGGGCTTGATATGGCCGGGTTTGTTGCAATTATAACTAATAATCTTTTGTTCTTCTAAGTAGTCTAGTGCTTTGACTATTCTGCTTTTCAATTCATGATTTCGAGCTGGATTTTCGTATTTGCGATTCCACTTTTTGAATTTCTTTATCAACAACTCTAGTTCTTCTGCACCATCATCATCGTCATCGTCATCACTTTTAGTTGTTCCTTTGAGAGCTATCGATTTCTTTCGAGTATCTCCTCCTTCACGCTCTTCTTTGAATTTTATCTCTAGCTCATATGTGGTGAGATTTCCGATGAGTTCTTCAACTTTGAGTTGTTTTAAATCTTTCGATTCTTGAATGGCAGTTACTTTTGCTTCAAAGCTTCGTGGAAGGACTCTGAGGATTTTCCGGACTATTTCCAATTCGGTGTATGTTTTTCCGAGAGCTTTTGATTTGTATACGATATTGGAAAGTCGTCCGTACATCTCTTAGACATTTTCTTCCTTCGCCATTGTAAAGTTCTCATATTCGCTGCTTAGCATGGCAAGGCGAGATTCTTTGACTTGAGATGTTCCTTCGTGAGTCACTTCTAGTATGTGCCATATTTCCTGCGCAGTTAGACAATGTGAGACACGATTAAATTCAAATTGATCTAATGAACAGATAATAGAATTCATAGCTTTGGCATTAGTATTCTGTAATTTATTTTCTAATTCTGTCCATTGTTCCTTTGGTTTCTCTATTTCCTGATTATCTACAGTTATAGTTGGAGTTCTATAACCTGTCTCAACAATATCCCAAGCGTCAATGGTTTTTAGAAAAAATTTCATCCTATTTTTCCAAAAAGCATATTCACCATTGAACATTGGTGGTCTAACTATCGACTGACCCTCTGCAAACGCATTATTAAAAGAAGCCATTTAAAAATTCAAATTTTTAAAACAAAAATTGATTTTTTCAAAAAATCGAATTTTTAAACAAATGTTGACTTCTATTCCTAGCTCTGACACCACTTGTAGGATCGATTTCACCCTAGAGGGGGGGTGAATAGGGTGATAGTGTTAATTATAAAAATTAATCGCGGAAGCTTATAAAATATTCAATTCAGATCACAGAATAGCAGCACAGATATCGCAGAATATAAATAACAGAAAAAAACAGAACAACACAGAATTTACCCAGCTTCGGCAAAACCCTGCCTACGTGCTGCCTCCAAGGTTTCTACTAGAAATTAGATAGTCCCTCGCTTACACACGCAAACTCGCTAGACCCGTTATTGACTAATCTAACTCTACGCTCAAAACCTTGCCACAACTCAACCACCGAGTTACGAATTCTCAAGCTACGCCACGTAGCTTGTCCCCTAGTCACACGACTAGAAATTTAAAAACGGTTTAAAAAGAAAATACAAATTAAAAGCATATTAAATATAAAACCCTATTTATAAATTAAAAGCCCTTAATAAAATAGAAATATTTTTAGAGGAATAAGGCCGGCCCTCTTTAGTAATTCAACCCGTCTCTTTTCATTTGCTCGTTCGTTCATATGAAGATGGTGGCCGTTCCTCTGTCTCAATTAGGGCTTCTTTCATGCGATCCAATTTAGGGCTTTCGAAGAGCCGTTATTACTTCGATCGAATTAGTGATTGTTCGAGAGTTGCCTTGCTCGATCGATTTCTCGTTGTTGCTTACTTCGGTTGCTTCGAGTTGATGGAGTTCGACTTCGATTCGGTATGTGATTTTCGTTTATGCTATACTGTTATGCTTGATTGAACTCCATAAATGAAATTGCCGATGATGATTTCTTTATATAGGGTTTGTAACCCTAGATTTGCGTTCGTACGAATATATTTGAATTTGTCAAATTATTTGCTCTGGCCATTCGATTATACTTGGATGCTCGTGATTTTTCCTTGACTAATTCATTAGTGTAAATACTCAATTGCTTGATTGACACGGCTTTAAAAATTCACGGCTAGAATTCCGATAATACTACTGCTGTTGAAATTTTATTTCATGATTTTCTCTGGTTGACTTCGACTTGGATTTTGTGATCCATTGTTTTCTCGGTGGAGAGTCTGATACATACCTTTTATATTTTCATTGCTTGTCTGATTCATCATGCATCAGTTTGTACTTACTCGCTTGAGTTTCACTGTCATACTTGGTTCGAATTTATTTGCATTATGCAGTTGGTCTTTGACATGTTATCTGAATTGTGCTGCATTGTTGTGTTGAATAACAGCTCGACCATATGCATATTACAACTTGTACATGCTTTGATTTTCATTTTACATCACTTGAACTTGCTTTTGTCTCGGCCTGAACCTTTGCATTACATACATATGTATATGCTCTTGGATTTGTACTTGGATTTGAACTGCTTCATATGTATGTTTGTTGCGACCTTGTGTTCATTTGAGTCATTCTGGCCTTGAACCTGTTGCATACATGACTGCTGTATGGTTGCATATTTGTAAGTTGTTCAGTTTGCATCATTTATGGTTGATTTGGTCTGGACTTCACTTGACAATTGCTCCATGTATACTTGGTGCTTGATTTGGGTTCATACTTGTTCATGTGTACATCTGTGTGTCTTTTGCTCTGTTCTCACTAACCATGTGGTCTGGAATGATTTCGACATTGATTTTTGTGTTGTTTGAAGTTACCACTTACCTGACCCTTCCATATGCTCTCTGATAAATGTTTGGACTGGTGCATACTGTTGCGGCCTGTACTTGTTGTTATTTGCATCATTTTGATACTCCATTTCTTGACCTGTCTCATTTCAGTTGTGTCTGCATTGTCACTGTTTGGTTGATGTCACCTGAACTTGATATTGTGGTATCGTGTAGCTGTGTCATTGTTTGATAGTTGTTTGTTCTCGGCTTGCTTTTGATGTCTGGTACCACTTGAGTCTCTTGGCACTGCTGTTAGGTTTGGTGTATGGTCAGTGATGCACTTGGTTTGAATTCATTTCTTGTTTTACTAGATTGAACTGCACTGATTGATTGTCAATTGTTTTTGGTCGAGACTGTTTTTCCATACTTGCTCATTTTTGAGTGCACCTGTGTTAAATCCAGTTTCACAACTCGGGTTTGACCTTGTGCTGAAGTCGAGATTTTATTTATGTTGCACCTGAGTTGAACCTGTCTTTTTATTTGGGTTTGACCTTGTGCTCACCTGTCCCTGTAACATTATCAAGTGTATATCGGTGTGCACGGCCTTGTGACATATACAGTGATACACTGTGTATGTCACAAGTTGTTCGTGTATGACGAATTCAAATATGAATGATGACGAACAACCCAAATAACTGAGGCAAATATTATTTTCAAAATCCATATTTTATTTTATATCGCAAAAATATTTTCTTTTCAATTTTACTGCGTTAGTGAATATTTTTGCAGATTGCTCAGATGCTGGATTCTAACTGGAATGAAGTTGAAGATTTAAAATACGAGTTGAGTGAATGAGTGACGTGTAGTGAGGTTAAATGTAAATATGAAATTGTGATGTATTTGTAATCAAACTTGTATATGTATAGTGAGAGCTTGAATTTGTACTATTCAAAATTGTAATAAATATTTGTTTGAATAAAATTTCTGTTTGAATTCAAATTCTGTGTATTTAATTTTATTCAGCAAATATTTATTTAATCTGTGAAAAATAAAATAGTATATTATCAAATACATTTAAACGAATGTATATATGTTTATTATCATCAAACAAAAATCATATAAGCGCGTATTCAACAGTTTATCTGGAGCTAGTTCAGTCTTTGGATTCAGACTGACCTGGATTGCTTAGCGCATTGTTATTGGGAGTTCGCGCTATTTTTGTATTGGTGCCTTGGAGATGGAGATTACCGATACTGGAGTTCTCTCTTGAAGACCATATTGGTGATATTGTTCCGCTGCCGGTGTTATCTTTTCTTTCCGCTGCTATTGTCTTGTATCAAATCTCTGATGTATATTGATATCCATTGTATCATTCAGTTGTATCAGATATTGTATCAATGTTGTATATTGATATATTCTTTTTCTTCCGCTGTATTGCTATACTTAATGTGTTATAAGCTCCGGCGAACCTGATTCAACGTTTGGATCCGCGACATTTGAATATAGTGTCATATTCGGTGCCGATTTTCGAAGGTTGAGTCAGGGTCGTTACATAAACTGTCTGTCACCTCCATTTTCGCTTGTGTCAGAACTTGTCTGTTCTTTGGATGTAGACCAAGTAAAGCAAGGAGCTAGATGTTTACCTGGATCATGTTGTGAAATCTCCGTAGTTGTGGAAGAGGAACAAGAGATTGCATCCTATAAAATCACAAAAAAGCTTTTAATTTTATCAAATTCCTTGTCAATTTTCTTGTCAAGATTTTTAATGCGAGAATCCAAAATAATTTTATTTCGCACAATTAGATCAATAGATTTTCGAGTGCTTTGGGATGGGGTTGGTGTACGAATGTCATCTCTTTGTTGCTGTGGAGTAGTTGTTTATTGACGAGGTCATGATTGCCAGTCTTAAAAAAACACGATAGAGAGAGGTCTGGGAGGCAATTTCATTAGACTTATTGCGCGGCTATTTAGAGTTTTTCGAATGGAGGTATCAGATTTCGAAATAGGAACTTGTAAGTTCATGAATAGCCGCATAATATACTCTCTATAATTGATAATGTTCATACGACCTTGGTTAAAAGAAAAGAATTCATCAAAAATAAGCTTAGGCCAATTTATTTGGGCATCTCCCTAAATAGCATACAATGCCCTAAAATTGTTTGGATATACAAGATCATAAAAACCAATACGAGGAAGAACCGTGTGCATTAAGGCTCGATGCACAATTCGAACTGTAGGACGTAAGGTGATAGATTTTAGTTCAGTCATGTCATTTTCCAAAAACCAATGACTTACTTCATCTCATTTTCCTATAGGAACATTTAATTCTTCCAATAGAATACCATTAGTTGGTGTATGGAGAATGTGCCCAATTCTATCTAATGATAGGAATACTTATTGACTGCAAACTAAACTCCATATGCAATTATCACGATTACGAGGATTTTGATGACCCAAATTTAAATTTACATAAAAAAGTTTTACCAAGGTATGATTAATCTTGAGATTATTTTGATTGTGTTCAAGAAGAGAATCTAGACGGCTTCTCCTTGCAAGCTCTTGAATTCTATACGAAGCGAAGTCTGGAAACATAACAAAAGATCCTTCGAAAAAGCATGCTTTTTCATTTTGTTTCATCTTTGGAGAGCTATATCATCATAGAGCCATTGAGCAATTTGGGATATCAGAAAGTATTTGTACATGAGAATTTATACATGAGAATATTTGAAAATATACGAAAATAACTAAAAAAAATCTGTATTCAAAATATGGATATCAGAAAGTATTTGTACATGAGAATTTATAATATTTATTAATATATAATAGATTCTATTTAAAAAAATGTATTTTCTTAGTTTAAAATTACAATTTTCAAGCAAAAGTTAGAGTTTTTATTTTAAAACCACATTTTCTTTTAAATGTTGATCCAAATTTTAAAATGATACATTTTGTTCAAATTTGAGTTCTTTTCGAAGGGATATTTTTCGAATGTGGATGTCATCATATCCTTAACCGTATCGAATTTTTTTCGGATATCGAATATTCGCATTTGCTTTTCAAATATCAAATATTTCTCATATTTTCAGATACAAATTTCGGATTTTTGCAGTACTTGTTGTTAGGCCTAGGCAAGGGCAGTGAAGAGATCGACTATGTTTTGAAGATGATATGGTGATGGTGGTTAAGGATGATGTAACCCCCCTTTTTGAGGCCTATAAATGAATATCAATGATGATAAAATCATCACCATAATTATTTTCGAGTGAAAAAATAGTATCGGTTTTTATTCAACAACATTAAATAAACAGACACACAAATTATCTTTACTTTTTTCTTTTCCTAGATCGTGCCCACGCAGGGGTGAATATAAAATGAATGTAGATAAATAGTGTCATGCGCGACATATGGAGATACTGACATGAACACTTCTTCGGTTATATAGTTTGGTTTTACAATAACAAAATACGAAATAAAAATTTATAATCTACTAAGCTTCCTATTTCATCTTTAGAGCATTTATTTTCCTTCAACAAAACCGGCAACGACCCGAAAATTTGGACATTTGAAATTGAAATATTTAATTGATCTTAAATATTTAAAAGTTAATTTTCAACTTGAATTTCAAATATCACTATTTATTGGGTGATTTAATTATTGAATTTAATAATTGGAAATTGGATAAAATATGCAATCTGCAGTTTCAAGCTCGTTAAAAATAATTTGAAGGTTTGTAAAATTTATGTTAATAATACTGGAGAAAATAGAATTTTTAAAATTGAAATTAAAAGTATTTTGTTCAGTTTTAAAAATATATCATTTAAATTGTCATTTAAAAATAGCCTTCCGGGGCACTGTTCTGGAATTCATCGAAACTTGTTCTATTGGAATCGTAATAGTGTTTTATTACCGGATTTCAATTTTTGTAGCATTTGGAGTTATCGTGTAGTCATACGGCTTGTAAACGCGTTGAAATCTATATAAAAAATTCAATATAATAATTGGGCCCAAAAAGCTACCTTCTCCATACGATCGAACTGAGACTCGAAACCTTTTCCATTATGTCTAGAATAGGGGTATAACATTATAAACGCTTAGCAGTACCCTAGTTAGCCCATAGTGGAAATTCTTTCCCATCAGCCTTTCATCTCAGGCCCCATCTTATAACTATGGAAGCCAAGCTATCCCTATCCTCTGATCGAAACAGTGACAGGCAAAAAAGATAATGATAATAAAATTAAATAAAAGAAAACCATATCCTTTGTATATTATATACATTAGCTCTCAGAATAGACGTGTTGTTTCCATTCCTATAAGTATAAGCATATCCCTCCCCTTTTCTTCTATTCTGTTTCAATATCCATCTTCCCTAAAAAATATAGTCGAGCATTTTAAAACAAATCAAATTACGCTTCAAAACAAAAATAAAAATGGCTGGCCTTTCCTTTTTAATTCAAAACAAAGAATCGCACAGGAAATAATAATAATAATAATCATACAAAGTTCGAATTCAGGAATGACGAGCTCCCGTCCTCTTTTGGGATTCGAAAATCCCGAATTCATTTAGAAAAAAGAGAGATCTCGTTCCAAATTCAAAGCAGGAGGGTCGGCGGCTTCGATTCCGACAGGAGGGGAGAGGTCGTGTACTCGATACGAGATGGGGGCCACGATTGAAGGTGGCTCGGCCTTGGATGTAGGCGGGTGGAGTTTTCCTAGAGCTCGAGGTCACGGTTGTTTACGGGCTTTGGAGTCGCGATCGAAGATTTGTGGTCTCGTCGATGGTGAAGAGGGTTTATCGAGAGTGGGTGAGTAGTAGAGTACGACCTGGGTTCACAAGTGGCAGAGAGGTATATGCAGATTTTTTATTTATATATATATATGTGTATATACATACAGAGAAGAAAGAATATATATATATATATATATATATGCACATACCCGATTTAATTTAGATATATATAGGCGAACAGTAAATATACATACATACATACATACATACATACATACATACATACATACATACATACATACATATATATATATATATATATGAGTTTTTGGGGAAAAAATATAGGAATTTTTAAATGTTTGAAGAATTTATATGGAATTAGATTTTGGAATATATATATATATATGTGTGTGTGTGTGTGTGTGTGTGTGTGTGCGTGTGTATGTGTGTGTGTGTATATGTAGTTTCAAAAGAAAAATAAATATACATATATATTTTAAATTTACTAGTTTATTTTAGAATAATGTATTATGATGATTAACTTGTTTAATTAACCTAATTAATTATTTTAGTTACTAAAAGATTTTTAAGGAAAAATTATTAGTTTAGAACTAAATTATTAGTTTAAATTAGATTATTAAATGCTAATAGATTGTTCGATTGGTTCAAATATCAATAAACCGCACAATGTTTATACAAGGTCTAAAATCGTGGAGAGACAAGCCGGTTTAGATTGGGTTGCAAATAAAATTAAAGGTGAGTTAATCTCACTCAAATTGGATTACTGGTTAATTTAATTAGTTAAAATTAAATTATTGGATGATTGATTGAAATTGATAATTATTATCAGTCTAAATGTGATATTATATATTGTAGTATATTTTGGAGTGATTGATATTCCCGCATTATATAGCGGATGAGACCCTATGCGCCCCGCATAATAGCGGATGACCCTATATGCCACGACATCCCCCTCGAAGTAGGATTCGTATTTTTATATTGTGCTAACATATGTGGATACAGGGAAACAGGTTGGAGGGATTCAACTGGATTCCTTGAAAATATTGAAATTATTTTCATAGTATGTGATATGATTTATTTGATAATCTGCGACATATTATATTGAAATTGAAATTATTGAATACTATGGTTTGGCTGAATATAGTTTGGGTATTTGAAATAGCAAAAATATAAAGATTGGATTTTTGAAGAAAAATAAAAAAGGAGAATTTTATGTAAAATAATTCTAGTGAATTTGGATAAAGTAAGAGAATAAACTTAGAAAAGAATAAAAAGTTTTATTTTAAAATCCTATTAAATAAATTTCGAGTAGGAAAAAAATAGAGATTTTGAATAAATGGGAATAAAATAGTTTTGAGGACTTAAGCTATATTGTTTAGAATAAAAGGATTTATTTTTAAATTCAAGATTTAAATGAGTTGGGAAAAATAAAAGGAGTATTTTAAAGTAGGGTTGAAATTGATATTTTAGTTTTAAATTATAAACAAGGAGTGAATCTGAAATTTATTGATTTTGGAATAAATTATGGATAAATCGAGAAGTAAATTTTAAAGGGAATTTAATTCAGAGAATCGATTTTAAAATCGATTAAGTGTTATGTGACATGATTGAAAGAGGATGAGATTATGGAATTTTTAAACGGGGTTTATAAATAAAGTGAATATTTATCAGTGGATAATTTTGAAAGTATAAATTCACGGAGGTAATTTATAAGGAAAGGGTAATTTGTTTTAAAAATAAATAGTGGTTTATTTTTAAAAGTATGGAAAAGGAATTTACGGAATTGAGACGTAAATTAAATTGGGATAAACCGAAAAGGATTTATAAATGATTAGATAGATTATAAAGTGTATTTTTCTGAAATGCTAAGTATATTTTTAGAGAAAGATTTTTAAGTATGAATTGGAAGTTTTAAAAGTATTTGAAAAGAATGTTTTAGAAAAATGATTATTTAGATGTTTAAAAAATTGTTAAAGTAAATATTTATTTAAGTCAATCATAGTAGTTAATTATTTTTAAAGGTTAAATTAGTATTACGATTTAAAGGATAACTATTAAATATTTATACCATATATAACAGTTTTATTTTATATCTTTTGGCTAAAGTTTTATTTCGGAAATTATTATAGAATTTCATGACTATTATTTTGAATAAAGTGATTTAAGAAGCTTTATTTAAATATTTTAAGTATATATTTTTAAATAAAGTGATTTAATTTATTTGAAATGTAAATTTAATAAGACTGGGAGTTTTTCAATGGAAATAAAATATTTGGTTGGTTGATTGTTTTATTTGTTAGTTAAATAATCGACTATCAATATTGGCCAATGTGCTGATCATTTCGAAGAGACATAGAACATATTTAATTATCTGAAAGCCACTTCGACTCGGTTTTAACGTAGCGAATGAAGACCATGAAGATGATGAATATGGTGATTCGGTTTGTCTAGACTCATGGCAACTTGTATGGACGAATGCTATCAGACCATCGTCATTAGAGGACGATGAGTAAGTGAATGTATTCTAAAAAGGCAACACAAAGCCTTAAGCCTCATCAACCGGGGAATGGCTAAAACAGGGAAGGTGCAACAAGGCTAAGTGGGTAGCACCCAATTAGGGTAAGATCATCCCTGTTTAGATTTCTCTTTGATCTCAGCTGTGTGGGCGGTTGCTGATCCCAACCGCGGGGTGATCTTATTCGGACTATCCAGTAAGGGGTACCTCCGGTCTTGCGTTGCCGGGGATCGAGAGTGGTCCTCGGTACGCTGATCTAGACCAGGTACTGTGACGGGCGGTACCCCAGTAGCCCTACCATTATATGGAAACCCAATCTCCAATAAGTGCCTTCGAACTTGTTTGTATACCTATTATGCTGGAATTTAATGAACGTAACAATTTCGGCTAGTTGAATAAGTATTTGTACTTAGACACTTTTATAATATCAGACAAATTTGATAAGAAAAATTTGGTTATCGTAAGGTAAAAACCCGAAATGTTTATTTGTGGCGTGATCTTACGAGATACCTTTGTTTCAAAGGATTTTTGAAAATATTAATAATCCAATTGAGTGTGTTTTCTCACGCTGGTTTTCCAAACTGACTCGGGTGTTATTTTATTATAATGCTCAGGTCAGGCCGAGTATTACAGATACATGATAGGATGCTATGGAGCTCAGGAGATGAGCTGGAAGACGGTCGTATTTCTGTAGATTTGTATTTTCCGCTGTGAAAGGTTAAGTTACTGAGCTGTCAAGATTTGATGTAGTGATTGTGTACTCTGATAATGGTATGTATCTATAACATTATAGGTTTCTTTGTGTCTAAAACTATTGTTATATATTATATTTTATTCCTGCGATTGTTAGGTTCTGATGTTGTTTTCTATTTTCTTCTTCAACCTCTTTTTTCTTTAACCCTAATGATTCGTTTTTCTGTCCAATTTGAGTTGAACTATGGAGAATAGTGTCGACTCAAAGGGGTATGGATTTGCTGGCCGTTACAAAACCTGCATAAATAATAAACTCAACTTACTCAAAATAGTGCCTATTAGTTTATAGGGAAAACAATAATAGAACACGGATTGACACAAAGCCTATATGAGTAATACATTTTCCTAACATAACATATACCGAGATCACACCCCATTGCTCAATGAAACAGGTTATTCCTTTACTAATTTAGCATCATCAATTTCATCTATTATATATAGTGTGTAGGGTGATGTGAGATACCCTAGTAATTATGCAGAATGGATCTTATGACTATTATACCACTATAAGGGTGAATATTGTATTTAAACTTCTTAATACTTAACTTGTAATTTTCATATTATTTAATTCAAAGTCATAGATACAAGAAGATTAATATAAATAAATGAAATAATAAAAAGCGCTAAAGTAAAAGGAGAGACACTAATAATTTTTATACTACTTCAGATTTCCAATCCTACCTCCAATCATGTACCCCACACGAAATTCACTATAATAAACCTCCAATTTTATGGGTGGCTAGTACATGGTGGCTTTGAATTAGATGGCAAGTACACACATATTGATTTTCTATGAGTGATAGGAAACACCGGACTTCTTGACTTTCCAGAGGTGCTTAAGAACACGTTACAATCATGGCTTTCTGCAAATGGTAGGAACACCTTTAATGGAATACGTTGATATTTTAATAATAAATAACAATGGATATTAAATGATGAATTAATCAATTTAAACATGGAGGAAAAATATGGTCATCTTTCCAATATTGGAATTTGATGACGTGACTTGCACCACTACGACCGTCTCTTTTTCTGCTTCGGTCATATATAAACTTCTTCGATTCGAAGGTCATACTAGGAAGATACAAGTGAAGTAGGTTTTGGCTTTTTAACTGATACTGGGTTGAATTTGAATTCTTAAACGACACTTCCCTCCAACTATAAATAGGCCAAAATAGAAAGCCTGCGTTCCTTTTGAATTCATTTTCTCCCATTGAATCTTCTTCTTCCTCCTTTTCTCTACAACTTCAAATAATCGTAACTATAACATTTCTTAATGGAATTTGATGAAACCAGCTGCCAATCGAAGGATGCAGTGAATACTATGATTTGATATCAATTTGAAGGTGAGATCTTGAAACTATAGGTGCAACAGTTTGGACAACATAACTGATTGTCATATTCGACTGAGTAAACCCACTCTACAATTGTATAATGGAGTTAGAGTGATTTGATATTGTTAGGGGTCTAGTTAAGAGATGATTGTGAAATTATAACAAGTACAAATAAAGAAAATGATGACTAAGTTGATAAATGGAGTTAACAATATGAAAATAAGCAAGGATAACCGAATATTTTGTAATACAAACAAATTAGCAAAGTAAAATGATCATAGAATTATCATAAGATGATATTAAGGAAAGTTGGTAACCAAATATATGATGCTAACCTCGAAAACAAAGAGAAATTAAACGATTAAAATGAACACAGGAAGAAAAGATAAGACAGAACCATAGTACTATGCGTTACTGGTCCACCGGGTGTGTTATAATTGGTAGACTGGTCGACCGGTTATAGTTAAACTAGAAGATCGATAATTGGCAAATTGGGACAGGTTAAACTTGGATCTAACTGGGCCGAATCAGTTAAAGGAATTTACGAAACAGAGACTTTGCATAACGTTTCAGGCTACTTCGAAAGAGGCAACGCGGTATGTTATTGTCATGGTGAGGCATATAAGTGTTCATTAGTATACATGTGTCCAATGTGTGCGAAACTGGATGTTTGCTTATCGATGTTTGAATATCTTATTGAATTTGTATGATTGGATAGCGAATATTGGGAACGTTTAATGTGTTACTGATTTGTTGAGTAATTATTTATAAGGCACATGTTATGTGGGGAATAATTGTCCCAGGCAAATAGTTGTTCTCTCTCTGTTCAAAAAGGAAATATTTGTTCCAAAGAAATGGTCGTTCCCTCCGTAATAATGTATTATTCGATCTGGGAAATTGGATTTCCCTTGGTAATCTGGATATTGTTGACCTTATTAGATGAGTACATATATTTGCGTATAGTAAGATAAGACATAACATGACCTTAATCGAGTAGTCAACCTAGGTTTAATATCGATATTACTCCTTGAGTGCAAGTAAGCATATTAAGGTATCTGTATAAGGGTTAGAAGACACTGACGGTGTTTTACCCTTCTTTTATAGCATACATGACATAGTTTGCTTCATTCACTCAGATGTATGTATGACCCGCTCCTATCTCCTTTTATTACCAATATAACTAAGTTGATGAACTCCACTGACGTAATGGAGCTTGTGATGAAGACTTTGTATTTTACTATTGTATATATATTGTAATATAAACAACGACCCGCATATTTGTGTGTATGAGAGTGTTATGGATTAGGATTTGGTGTATAGACATAACTATGTATTTGGATCTATTTTGAATGTAAAATATTTATTGTATGCTGTTTCCTTCCTTTGTGAGTTCAAAAAGTTTATAGTTAGATTTTGTTTGTTTTCTTATTAACATATCATAATGACTTGTCATTTTCGGCCTAAAACTATTGATGTCTATTCGAGCATTAAATATAAGGGTTGAAAAAGCAGGTTGTTACATGTGATATCAGGACAAAAATTATCCTGAAATTAAGGATTAGGACGTGTTAAGAGCGTATGCTTATATTTTATAAACTATTTATATATTATATAAGGATTGAGTACATATGCATCTGCCATTTACTATTCTAATTTAGTTAATTATCTATTGGGGAGTTGTAAATGAATCCCAATCAGGGATTGCCAAGTTTAAGAAGCTTAAAAGAGATAAAAACTGGAACAGAGATAAATACTTATAGGATCGAAACCAGAACTAGGAATGATATAAGAATTGAAATCAGGGATATTTCGGGTGTGAACATTCCTCTTTGGTTCCACCGATATTGGTAAGCGAAAAGCCTGACTATTATAAACTTTGCAGTACCTACACTTACTGTATAGAGGGTGTATTCTATTTGACTACCTCCGATTGTTGATTTCCTAAAGATATGGGGTAACTTCTCCAATTTGAGTGGGAATCCATACGTTAGACCTAAACCATATTTAGTGGTGCAGACATGGCTAGTGACTTGTGAGAAAATATTTGACCTTTTGGATTTGATTTGATGGATGCACCAGATGAAGAAGCGACGGAGCTTGAAGAATTAAATTTTCGAAAGTGGAATATTTGTAACCATGAATATTAAAAAAAAGAATTAGTTTTAGAAGTTGAAATTATAATATTTATTATAAGGGGTTTATAAATAGATATTTTATTTATCAAAGATTACACGAATAGTTGAAAGAATTTTTAGAAAGGATTTAATTTTTTTTATGTCAAAGTGATGAGGTTATTTTTTTGACTTTTAAACAAATGAAGTTTTATAAATAATATTTTGAAAGACAAATAGGAGTTTTAAAAAATTGACATTTGATGAATTCTCGATTGATAAATCCATTTGATTTTAAAAGTATAGGAAGGGAATCCTAAATTGTTGAATTATTATTTTTGAAGGAAATAGTCTAACAGTTTGGGAAGTGACTAAGGAAGATATGGTAGTTAAATCTTATGCACTAGAAGCGGTCTCTGGTGCGAACATATCCCCGTCTGCCCAAGAAAATGGGGGCAAATCGTGATAAAGGGCGAGTTATTACTTTTAGATATGGATTTTCATGATGGGTAGTCTAGATCTTAAATCTCACACAGTGCATAAGTAATTTTGTTGCAATATGCCACGATTTGATATGGATTATACATAGTGTAGTGCCCTTTAGTGATGCATTTGTACCCTTTAGTGATGCATTTGTACAGTTTCTTAGGGTATGGATCTATTTTGCGTAAATTGGATGAGTCTTTATGAGATGATATGGAAGGGGACTGAGAGACTGGTGTGACGATCCGCCTTTTACTCCATAGAAAGACGCATTACCAATAAAAAAGGAAGGGATAAAAAAGAGAAAAGATAGGAAAGAAAGAACTAAACAATACCAGAATTTCACTGCGGAACGAATAAAATACATTACATCACATAAGTATTTACATAATAATCATATACATCAGAGTTACATAGCTTATACATAATACATTAGACAGTCGTGAAGACTTGTCTATCATTAAAGCCAAAATACAACACAGAGCTACTAACACAGCGGAACCACAATATCTATATACGTTGAAGCCTCCTGCTGCAAGTCTCCACCATAACTTGTCAAAGCTAACCTAAATCCCTTGGCTACTCATAAAAAGTTGAGTATCCAAGAGTCTAAGAAAACATTAAATAAACTCTGGGTCAGACATGGGTTTGGTGTGAGTAAACGGGTTAAAGTTGTTTAACTTTGAGAATCATTTGAAAACAAAGGTGTCTCGTAAGATCACGCCACAAACAAACATGTCGAGTTTTTACCTTACGATAACCAAAACATTTAATAGCAAATCCAGTGATATTATAATAGTGTCTAGGGTTTTCAAGTAAATGGAAAATAGCCGAAATTGTTATATTCATTAAATTCCAGCATACATAAGTAAACAATCAAGTCCGAGATCACTTATTGGAGATTGGATTCCATACAATGGCAGGGCTACTGAGGTACCGTCCATCACAGTACCTGGTCTAGATCAGAGTACCGAGGATCCACCCTGATCCCCTGCAACACAAGACCGAAAATATCCATTACTGGATAATCCCGAATAAGACCACCCCGCGGTCGGCGCGAGCAACCGCCCACACAGCCGAATAAAATGGAAATCTTATCCTACTTGGGTGCTACCCACTTAGCCTTGCTGCACCTCCCCTATTTTAGCCATTCCCGATTGATGAGGCTTGAGGCTACGATTACCTTTTTAGAACACATATCTTGGAATGCTCATCGTCCTCCAATGACGATGGTTTGAAAGCATTCATCCATACAAGTCCGTTCCGGGTTCAAACGAGACCGAAGGCACTATCTCACTACACTCATTTTGGAATCAACCTCAGAGTTAACGACGATAGCCCTTGCATTTGTATCTTCATCTCGCCGAAGGCACTATCTCCATTAAAATCGTTTTGGAATCACCCTCAGAGTTAACGAAAAATAGCCTTCCCTCTTTGAATCTTCATCTTGATCTTCACTTGAGATTTCATGACTTATCGTTTAATTTGGATCGATGTAATTTTCGGATATTCAATTGGAATCTGATCCCGGTCTCATCGAAAACCAAGCGTTTCTTAAAGTCCAAGTTGTTTAAGTTTTTAAACAATTAATTTATATTTAGAGTAACATATTTACACAAAAATTTATCATAAATAGTTATCCACAAAATAACAGTTCAACCAATTCACTTCATATCACATAGCATCATAAATCACATATCAAAGATATCAAATAATCCAAGTTATTCAAAATTACTTAGTCATACATAAGCAAGATTAATCAGTTATACAACCCTAATTAATTTAACTTAATCTATAAATAATTAAACTAGTTACTTTAATCACCTGTAAACCCTGCTTACTTAGCATTAATTAATTATAAGCCATTAATTAATCATCCATTAATCATCCATCTTAATTAATTATTACCTTAATTAATTAATGAAATTAATTAATCCTCCCTTAATTATTCACATTAATTAATTTTAATTATTACCATTAAATAAATTATCTTATAATTAATTACATTGATCCTTAATTAATTACATTAATTAATTATCCTATAATCACTTACACTAATTAATTATATTTTAATTAATCATATTCATTAATTATCATCAATTACTTACATTAAATAACCCTTTAATTAATTACTTTAATTAATTAATCCTTTAATTAATTTACCTTAAGTAATTAATCCTTAATTACTTCCATTAAGTAATTATCCTTCAATTAAGTAATTTCCCTTTAATTAATTACATTCAGTAATTACCATCAATTACTTGCACTAAGTAATTATCCTTAATTAATTAAACTAATTAATTATCTTAAATTAATTACTTTAATTAATTACCCTTTATTTAATCACATTTATTAATTAACCTTAATTAATCACATTAAGTAATTATCATTCAATTAATCACTTAAATTAATTATCCTTTAATTACATGCATTACTTAGCTAATCCTTAATTACTTACATTCAGTAATTATTTTTTTAATTTATTTCATTAATCAAGACCTTAACTAAATTATTTAAATCTTTATTTAATTAATGCTTAAAATTATTATATACCAAAAATCATTTATTAATTAAAGTTTAATACTACATACCTTAATCACTTCTTAATTACATCATTAAATTTTATTTGAAAACATTTAGGAACTAATATTAACCTAGTGTATGATTATATAATTATATAAACCAAACAATTTTAAAACAATTGAACTTTAAAATTTAACTTTGAAACTTGTTTAAAGAAAACATGTTTAATAAATTTACTTTGAAAACTTGGTTATCTTTTCTATTGAAAAACTTTTTCATTTTAATGTACTTTTAAAACTTGATTTAAAAACTTGCTTTGCTTTAAAACTTGAACATTTTCTTTTACCATTCATTTGCATTAAAACTTTCATTTCCTTATTTTTTTTAAAACCTGGTTCATGTTTTATGTTAAAATTTAAAACCTAGAACAAAAAAAAACAACCCGAGCCATCCAACAAAAAACCCAAGAAATCACTCGAGTAAACTCTTCGCTCCTCTCTTCGTCGGGACAACCCGCCTTCAATCTCGAGCCTATCCCGAGCACTTCTTCTTCCACGAAAACAAAAAACACACTGAAACGAACGTGCACGCGTCCACGTGCACCGCCCATCCCATCAACTTCGACCCTCGCCGAGACCACCCACAAATCGACGATCACCTCCTCCGACGACTCTACCATCCTTCACGATTGATTTGTCTGAAAATCGAAAATGAGCCGATCGACCCAAAATTGGAACCAAAACACCAACAAAAAATCAACCACACGCCACCACTATCGACCACCAGACACCCGCCGATCAACCTAGAGCAGCGTCTCAAACCCACGCTTTGAACCCCTTTGCACCGATCGACTCTGATGCTTTATCATCGACGCACGAGCTCCGACAACACTCTCGACCAAAACAAACTATTAAACCCTAAAATGACGTCACACCTCCTCCACGGCGAACAATAAATCGCACCACCATTTTTCGATGATCTCCAACCTTCAATCGACCTTCGACAAAAATCACGACTCACAACTCGACGTCGTCCATCGGAATTCGCCAAAAAACCCAAATCCGATCATCTCAAGATAACACGACATTCACACACTTAAAAATCATGAAATTACTTTCTAAAATCTTCATTTGCAAATACGAATCAAGTTGAAAAATCAAAACTCAAAATTATGTTTATTGATTTTTCTTATTTAAAAAGATTTCTCTATAGTTTCCTATTTCTAAATTTTCCACTTGGAACTATTTTTAAAAATGAATTTACGTCGTTATAATCATTTTCTTTTTTATGATCATCGTCTAACATTGATTCTTTCGGAAGACATGAATTTTTGAAGGTTGTTCTTAAGCCTATGAAAAACAACAGAGGCCAATATACACACACACACAGATATGCACACAAAATACAGAGTACTTTCAACTATATTCTAGTTTAAAAAAACATCCATGAAGATCGTATATATAATATTTCTTCACAAATTAAGCAGAAACATCTAACTACAACACATATTATATATTTTAAAAGGTGTTTACTCACCAGATTATAAAACAGAGAACAGGCCTTTTATTTGGCTCTTGTTCGAAACTGAAACTTGAATTTGCTACTTGCTGTTTGAATTTGAATTGATCCGATCTTTATGTTTTGAGTTGAATCCTTCCTAAATGTTGAGTTGAAATAGTTTGATTTTATTTTCTTTTCAAGTTCTTAGTTTTGTTTTTAGTTTTGAAAATGAAAGAAGGTTGATGAAGGAAAGTGAGAATGCTTTTGAACTGAAAACTAGTTTTCTCTAAACACTATATCATATATAATTAAATTTTAAAAGAATGCCACTTGTTAATTCAAGTTATATTAAGCTTACAAATGTTAATTCATGTTTTAATTATCTTACAAATGTCAAATGCTTGTATTATATGTTTACAAATGTTTAAATCTTTATTTTACAAATTTACTCATGTTTTTATATTAATATATTTATGTTTATATTAATTTTTTCTTAATTACTTATGTTTTGTAAATTATGAAATATGTTTATATATGTATGTTTTAAATCTTTATATATTTACAAACTACATTTTCTTTAAGTATAACTTTTAAAGGAAGCATATAAACCTTTTATTTAATCTTATTTTGAACTTAAGCTAAAATACTTTTTAATAAATAAATATTAAATTCTGAAAATATAGAATTAACTTTAAATAGCTCTTGAAAACAATGCTTTCAAAACACAGTATATATATACACACATATAGAATACATTTTTTTATTAGCTTTGGAAGGATAAATTTTGCCAAACTAAAATAATTATAAAAGAAAATTATCAAACCAATATTGCCAACTTAAAAGATTATAAAAGAAGATTACCAAATTATTATTACCAAATTTTAAATAATTATTTTAGGAGATTATTAAATAAATATTGCCAAAATTACGAGTCATCACATTCCTCCCTCCTTAAAAGAATTTCGTCCTCGAAATTTAAAAGCAAAGATAATTTAATAATCCAGCAAAGGTTTTAATTTTCAAACAGCAAAGCATACATATCAGCCATATACTAACGACCATAGCAACCAATTTATTCAAACAAACAATCACCTATCCTAACATAATTCAGGATAGGCCTTCCTAACACTATCTAGAGTTTCCCAGGTACAATCTCTGGGATCCTCGCTCCATTGAATCTTAACTAGCTACACCACTCTCATCCTGAGCTGCTTCTCAAAACGATCTAGAATCTGAACAGGATGTCTGACCATAGTCAAGCCCAGCTTAAACTTCCAAATCTTCCTGAACTTTTGGTTCCACCACCAGTGATGGGTCATACACGTACTCCTTCAGATGAGATACACGAAATACCTTATGAGTCCCAGCCATCCAGACTGGCAATTCAATCCTATAGGCCAAATTACCAATCCTTTCAAAAATACGGAAAGGTCCAATATACATCGGAGCTTGCTTTCCAATCTTACCAAATTTTATTGCTCCTGATCGGAGAAACCTTAACAAATACCAAGTCCAACTTCGAATTCCAAATCCCTTCGTCTCTTATCCGCATAATTCTTCTGACGATCCTGGGCTGCCTTCATCCCTTTCCTTGATCAGCTCAACCTTCGCAGAAGCCTCTCAAAATAGGTCTAGACCAAAAGTAAGACAATTTCCAGATACTACCCAATAAGATGGTCCTCCTAAGATCCGTCGAAATCCAGAACACAAGTTCTACTTCACAAGCATCAGTGTAGAGCTCAACTTACTTCTCACTCCGAAATAGCTAGAACAGGTGCACTTGGCAACCTCGCCTTCAGATCCTGAAAAGCTTCTTCACACGTAGGGGTCCATTTGAACTTCACTCCCTTCCTAGTCAGCTTGGTCAAGTGAGAAGAAATCTTAGGGTAGTCCCGGATGAACTTCCTATAGAAAACCTTTAATCCAAAACAATTGCGAATTTCCGTAGGAGTCTGCGGTTGCTTCCACTGTAACGACCCGCAAATCCGTACCCCTTGAGTCGACATTATTCTACGTCGATCAACTCAAGTTGAACAGAAATACGAACCATTTGGGTTAAAAAAGAAGAGGTAGAAGAAGAAAATAGAAGACAACTACAGAATCTAACCAACGCAGCGGAATAAAATATAATAGATATTAACATATCTTTACACCAAAACAAATATATCTGTTCATATATTACATCATCAGAGTACATCAATCACAACTCAACATCAATAACATCCAACTGTATACACAACTACTTAGCAGAGCGGAATATATATGTAAAACAAGTACGCAAAATACGCATCGTCATCCAGCTCGTCCCCTGGGATCCACAGCATCAATCCTGTATCCTATAATACTCGGTCTAACCCGAGCATTATAGTTTAATAACACCCGAGCCAGCCTGGAATACCAGCGTGAGAAAATCACACTCAATTAATTATTAAAGTTTCAAAAATCCTTTTGAAAACAAAAGCATCTCGTAAGACCACGCCACAAATAAACACGTCGGGTTTTTACCTTACGATAGCTAAAACATTTTTATAGAAATCCTTTGATATTATAATAGGGTCTATTTACAAATACTTATAAAATAGCCGAAAATGTTACATGATTAAATTCCAGCTACTAGCCACAGAGTGGGTATTGCAAACAAAACTCGTACAAGGCACGTAGGGAGAATGGATTTCCAACTAATGACTAGGCACTGGGGTACCACCTGTCACAATACGGGGCCTAGATCACAATACCGAGGAGTACGCCCGCTCCCCTGCAACACAAGGCCGGGACTACCCCTTACTGGATAATCCCGAGTGAGATCACCTCGCGGTTGGGATCGGCAACCGTCCACTAAGCCGAAATAAAAAGGGACATCTAGACTGGAATGACCTCACCCTGCTTGGGTGCTACTCACCTAGCCTTGCTGCATAACCCCTGATTTTCAGTCATTCCCATTTGATGAGGCTTGAGGCTAAGCGTTACCTTTTTAGAACATATCCCTTAGAATGCCCATCGTCCACCTGACGTTGTTTTCGCAAGCATTCATCCATACAAGTCCGTCCCGGGTCCGAACGGAACCGAAGGCACTATTCCTACTACATCCATTTTGGAAATATCCGCAGGATTAGTAGCGACTAGCCCTTGCACTTCACTACTCCATCTTTGAATCCAAAATCGTTTACACGAAACGTACAAACCGAATCGAAGTGGTTTTCGAGAAATAAATCTCGATCCCGGTCTCTTCGAAACGAACAGCGCATTTTTGTTCAATATTGATAGTCGGTGATTTAACTATCAATTAATGTTCACAAACATCCATCACACAATAAATAATTTTCCAAATTATTTATTAATCCCAAAAATATCTTCACAAGATAAATTTCCACTTTTCAAAACCCTTTTGAAACCAGTTTCAAACTAGTCTTCCTTTCACAGAGTATATTCCCAATTAATTATTACCACTGGAACACCAAGTACAAAACACTTGAGATTTAAATAATTTAAAAGCACTTTTTATAAAATATACTTTATAACATTAAAATTAAAACTACTTTAAATATTTTATTAAAATATATATACTTTAAGAATATTTTACATAAAACACATTATAAAATATAAACTAAATTTCTTCTTTTAAACACAATACCAAGTTACTTTATATAATAATAAATTTGGAAAAATATACTTACTTTAAAAATTAATATTTAGAAATAATAAACTTTCCAAAACATGCTTTTTAAAACAATATTAAAACCTTGATTTATTTTTAAAATTCCTTTGAAAACCATACTTGGCTATCCAGTGAAATACTCTTCTCTTTCACATCTCTTAAAAATAAATCACCATTTATTTTTAAACAAATTTACCATTTCTTAAATAAATTCACACCTTGAATTTATATTTCCAAATCCACTTCACTTTTATAAACCCAGTTTATAAATTTCAAAATCTCACTTTTCTTTAATTTCAATTCCAACCACTTAAGTAAATTTACAATTTATTTATAATTTACTTTACTTTGAAATAATTCCTTCCCTTACTTCATCTATTTAAAGTCCATTAACTTGCAGATTTTTACTTCTTTATTATGATTCAAAACTTTTTTTTTAAATACCAGTTTCAGATTTCTAAAATTCCTTCTTATCCTTTTATTAAATTTAATCCTTAAATTTAAAAATAATTTCTTTATTCTTTCACATAATATCACTTAAGCTTTACAATTTATTATTTTCCCCTGTTAATTCAAAATCCTCTAATTCCAAGTTTGTTAGAACTTTTGCAATCACCTTTATTTTATTTTCATTTCAATTTATTATTAATTTATTCCAATTCACTAGAATTATTTTACTTAAAAATTTACTCTTTATTTCTTTTCAAAAATTCCATTCTAGAGATTTGACAACTCAACATATCCAAATAGGTCCAACCAAACCATAACATCCAATTATTCATATAATTCATCACAGGATATCAAGAATCATATCACAGAATATTTAAACAAAATTAAATATTTTAAGGAATCCAGTTGGATCCCTCCAACCTGTTTCCCTGCATCCACAGATGTTAACACAACATAAAATACCAATTCCACTTCGAGGTGGAATATCACGGTATATGGGATTTAAATAAAATATCATCCGCTATTATGCAGCTCATAGGGTCTCATCCGCTATATAAATGCGGGAAATCAATCATTCCAAGATGTAGTATATACGATAATATAGCATATCAAACCAATTCAACCATTCAACCAATTATTTAAATTCAATCATTTAAATTTAAATGTAACTGAGTGAGATTAACTCACCTTTAGCTATGCATGCAATTCATTATCCCTTCCATCTTGATTTCACAATTTTTAAACCTTGAATATCAATTATATAAGATTTCATTAATATTCGAACAAATCGAATAATTAATTACCATTTAGTAAATTTATCTTATCTAATGATTTAATTTAAACAAATAATTAAGTTTTCAACAAATTTCCTATATGCTGTAAATCAAAATCTAGCCATATGTATATTTTAAAACTAAAACAGAAAGAAGAGAGTTTTTGTTATTAAATCTTGTTTATTTATTATATTTATCTGACCTACAAATGCATCCATATACATAAAATTAAAACTAGGATGAGTTTACATTTTTCTGCAAGCGTCTGTCATCTTCCCATTTATATATTCATATATGTATTATTTTAAATTGATTTAAATTAAGAGAATAACATGCAATTATCTCACCGCTCGACACTGCCCTCACCACCGTTTTCCCTACCATCCAAAGCCGAACCCTAGACCCACTCGCTTGACCAAACGCTGACATCCCAAACGGTGTTGACATCGACGAAAAGCGAAGAATCCCACCCTTTGTTTCTAGCTCCGAGATCCCAGATCCATGATCTCCAAATCGATGCCATCGCCGAGTTTTCAGATCTCGAACACGAGCTCTGAAATCCTCAAATTCGAAGACTTAATTTAACGCAAGAAAGAACTCACGTAAGCTCCTGAGTTGTGACTACCTCTACTACTGATTTAAACTCCCAGGCTTCGCCATCAGATGGTGTTGCGAACTCATTCCACTGCCCTTTCCTTATTGTCGCTCTATAGGCGAGCTACCCGCCTTCAGATGAGTGGACGCATGAGTATAAGCTCGCGATTCGAAGTCGATTTTCCCCCTTTTTCCTATCGAACAATTGGATTCGTTCGATCAATTTTTTTAGTGATTCAATTAGATTAAATGAAAACGAGAATGAGAAAAAGGGCGTGGGTTTTGAAATGAAGAGGAGTTCCTTTGCTTCTAAAGGAAGCCCTTTTTTTTTCTCTCTTTTCATTCCTGACTTTAGAAATGAAAAAAACAAGTTCGAGATATTTGGATAAACTGCTGAACTAATTGAATGAACGAAAGGAAATGTTGCGTGTTGAATGGCGTAGGAATGTACAGATCAAAGGTCTGATTTGATAGATTTATGACTGAAAATAATGTTGAATTGATAATACATATATACTATTTTACATTGTTTTGAACTCAAAGTATCTCGTTCCAAAAGCAACTAACAAATTCAAACTCCTATCGAGGCTTGTCACTAAACATTCAAATTATTTTTATCAGGCTTAAAACTCCAGATTCAATAATTTACCCAATTCCGATAATTAAATTCAACGATTAATTATCCAATAAATATTGATATTTGAAATTCAGGTTAAATTAACCTCCAAATATTTAAAATCAATTAAATATTTCCATTTCAAATATTCAAAAATTCGAGGTCGTCACATTCCTCCCCCCTTAAAAGAATTTCGTCCCCGAAATTACTAGTTAGGAAGAATGATCCATAACCCATTAACTATCTTCTCATCCCCAACTAGTTTTTAGCAACTTACTCAAACAAATCTTTTTATCAAAGACACACTAACCCTCTTCTAACCTTCCAAACTTATCCATAAGGTCCAAACAGCATTACTTACTTATCAATTCAAATTTTAATTTTAGAACCAAATTTGGATTATCTAAACTTTCTCAAAATTTTTCTAACTCCCTAAATTTTCGAAAAATTTCGACAGCGTCTCCTTTGCGCGGCTAGCTCGGTACAACTACAAAATGGCTCTACGGCCACCCCAAAACCAAAAAGAAAACAAAAGGCCAAGTGGCTCGATCAGAAACCCAATCAAAATCTCATACAGAAATTTAAATACATACCTTTTTGTCGAGCCATTTCATATTTATCTTCGAAACCAAAACCAATTTTCCTTTTCCTTTATAATACCTGCATATTCTACTTAGCCATAATATCCAATCACAACATTTAGAAACATTTATTGGCTTCGTTACAAAATGTCAATATTCATTCTATTTAAGCCCGTACGATGTACTTATATCATTCGTACGCAATATCAAATACGATCGTTCGCTCGATCACACAATTTCACTTCCGAAATAGTATCGTCCACCCGACTTCCTAGTGCGGACTCAGATCTGGTTTCTTGATCAGAAACCGTCATTCTCCTTGCATAGCCGCACTATGATTGAGAATTTCCAGAATCAATCAAAATTCCATATCCAGGCTCGCCGTCGAAAATCGAGTGAAAAATCCTAATTCGGATCAATACAACTATCTCGAAATTCGATGCTTGAATCTGGATCAAATAGCTATGCGAATAAAATGATATACGTACATCCTACGTATAAATTTCAATTTATTATTAATAATATCAATTCCCTTTTTATTCACATTTATTTTGATTATTATTCACTTATTCACAACCATCCCAATTCACAAGCTTCAGTTAATTTTCATTCAACTATTCACTTGGAATAATTTCCTCAATACCAAATTACTTAAGAATCTCACCAAACTTCTTAAGTTCAATATAAATAGTTTACATACTTCTTATATTTATTTTCACTTCACTCTTGAAGTTCATATTCATTTCTATTCACCTTTACCTTTACAATTCCATTTAAATTCAGTTTGGCTTCCATTTTGCATATTGAATTAGTTACACTTACTACTTAATTTAAATCTCAGTTAAAGTTTATTTGTAAACTTTACTTTCTTTAGTTCCTTCGATTTCACTTACTTTATATTCACATTCAAAATAGATTTCAATTATTTAGTTCCAATTCCATTTGCTTAGCAAATTTAGATCATTTGCCGTTAATGAAAATTTTCAAAATTTTCAAAAAATTTCTAACTCCCCAAATTTACGGAAAATTTTGGCAGAGTCTCTTTTGTACGGAGGGACTTCTGCGATATCGCAGGATGCACAAATATATATACATCGGCCTCAGGCCGGAAATCACAATATATAACAATACATGCAGTTCATATCTCCTATTTGTATTGCGTTGGCGTACCTTATTTAGCATTTTTAAGCAAGCGGCTATTTATTTAGCAAATTTGCGCAATCAAATTTTGCCAAACGGCTCCCAAACACCTGTACTACTCAATTTAAACAGGTAAGTGACAAATATTCATAGTTTATTATCAATTCACTTCATTTCAATAGCAAAGCATATGTATAATATAACAATATACACTAACCACTTTTCGTAAGTGAATTTATAAGGTTTCAATCACAAATTCAATTGTTTCCAACAAATTTTCAAACCATTTTATCGTATTTAAGTGACTTACACTCACTTGTTTGCATACAACCCATTTTCAATCGAAACAACTCATATCTAATTTAATCGATTTTAAAATCGATCTGTTTTACTTTTATCACTTCATCGAATTTATTTAATTCTCTTTCCATTATATTCGATTTTCATCAAATTCTATCCAATTCAAATTGCTAATTCACATTCTCAATTTATCATAATAATATCCATGCACATATTTAACTTGTTATATTCATATTGGATTTTATTTTCAACTCAAATCATTTCTATTGTAATCCAATTCCAAACAGCTTCACTTCATATTTAATTTACTTACAATTCCATGTTGAATGTATGTTTATAACTCAAACTTTACCTTCAAATTCTATTATTTATTCACAATTCAATTTTTAACTACCAATTCAAGTTTCATTTCCATATTTCATTAACTATTTTATTATCAAATTAGTCTATGTCCAAAGTTTACCCAATATTTGATTTTATTTCAAACTCACTTTAACTATCTTACCGGAGTTTTATCCATTTTATAATTTAATTTTTTTGGATTATATTCATAACCATTACAAACAATTTTATTTGGCTTATTTATTTTACTTCCAAATTTTATAAGTTACAAATTTACTTATATCCATAGTTTCATTTAGTTACAATCAATCCCATTCACATTTTACCTTTCTACTCCGGACTATAGATTTAATTTGGTCAAGTATATATATTTTTATTATCGTATAAACAATTTAAATATGATTCCAGAGTTTATGCAATTTTTTTTCAAAATTTCAAAATCACCTTTGAAATCAACTGCATCCAAAACCCTTGGCAAATTCAATTTCCCTTTTGAAGTTTCAAAACCAAACCTAGTTCACAAACAAATTACATTTTAAACAATTTGGTAGCAATTTCTCTTCTAGAAACTCGAAAATGAACACCGATGATGTCGAGATCATCATCGGAATTATTTTCCAGCGACCGAAAAAGAACTAGATGCTTTTATCTCTTTAAAATCCCTTTCAAATATTTTTAAATTCCAAATCTCTCCATATTCAATTCCAATTCAAAAATATTCCCAAAATAATACTACTATTATTTCTCCAAAACTTTTTGAAAACCATTTCCAAATCCAAAGGAATTTAAACTTTTTTTTTCCAAAATTCCAAATTCGTAATCCATCCAATTTATATTCCAACCTTACTCTTGAATTTTCATCATAATTTATTTTCAAATATTCTCTGGAATTCTATTTCAAAATTATAATCTCATTTATATATGAAGTTTATTTCAATTTATAAATTACATTTATAAACTATATTTTCAAACTCCATTTGTTATATAAATTTATTCTTCAACTTTGGTTAGAAGTTGCAAGTTCTTATTCAATTTCTTACACAATAGTGTTAATAATTTAATATTATCATTCCTTAACAACCAAGCATCCAAATACTATAATACTTTACAAAAATTATATCTTTTATATACAAAAATAGTTTGGGTAAAATTATTTCATTTACCCTACTTTAAAACAATACTGTGTCGAATTGTTCTATTCAAGTGTTTAGAGATTCCTATCATTAACATTAATTACTCGTATTGACCAGAATCCATAAATTACTCAATAAACCAATCAACACAATATAAAATCAATTTATATTCACTAACAAATACGTGCTCATATCTATTAATACACTCAAACTCATTCCAGAGTACTATAGACACTATTTAATGAGTTACTCCCACCAGAGCCAAGGTTATCACCAACCTAAGCTCTGATACCAAGTGTAACGACCCGAAAATCCATAGCACTTGAGTCGACACAATTCTACGTCGATCAACTCAAGTTGAACAGAAATACGAACCATTTGGGTTAAAGAAGAAGAGGTAGAAGAAGAAAATAGAAAACAACAACAGAATCTAATCAACGCAACGGAATAAAATATAATAGATATTAACATATCTTTACACCAAAACAAATATATCTGTTCATATATTACATCATCAGAGTACATCAATCACAACTCAACATCAATAACATACAACTGTATACACAACTACTCAGCACAGCGGAATATATATGTAAAACAAGTACGCAAAATACGCATCGTCATCCAGCTCGTCTCCTGGGCCCCACAACATCAATCCTATATCCTATAATACTCGGTCTGACCCGAGCATTATAGTTTAATAACACCCGAGTCAGTCTAGAATACCAGCGTGAGAAAATCATACTCAAATAATTATTAAAGTTTCAAAAATCCTTTTGAAAACAAAAGCATATCGTAAGACCACACCACAAATAAACATGTCGGGTTTTTACCTTACGATAGCTAAAACATTTTTATAGAAATCCTTTGATATTATAATAGGGTCTATTTACAAATACTTATAAAATAGCCGAAATTGTTACAGATTAAATTCCAGCTACTAGCCACAGAGTGGGTAATACAAACAAAACTCGTACAAGGCACGTAGGGAGAATGAATTTCCAACTAATGACTAGGCACTGGGGTACCACCTGCCACAGTACGGGGACTAGATCACCGTACCAAGGAGTACGCCCGCTCCCCTACAACACAAGGCCGGGACTACCCCTTACTGGATAATCCCGAGTGAGATCACCCCGCGATTGGGATCAGCAACCACCCACTAAGCCGAAATAAAAAGGGACATCTAGACTGGAATGACCTCACCTTGCTTGGGTGCTACCCACCTAGCCTTGCTGCATAACCCCTGATTTTCAGTCATTCCCATTTGATGAGGCTTGAGGCTAAGCGTTACCTTTTTAGAACATATCCCTTAGAATGCCCATCGTCCACCTTACGATGTTTCCGCAAGCATTCATCCATACAAGTCCGTCCCGGGTCCGAACGGAACCGAAGGCACTATTTCTACTACATCCATTTTGGAAATATCCTTAGGATTAGTAGCGACTAGCCCTTGCACTTCACTGCTCCATCTTCGAATCCAAAATCATTTACACGAAACGTACAAACCGAATCGAAGTGGTTTTCGAGAAATAAATCTCGATCCCGGTCTCTTCGAAACGAACAGCGCATTTTTGTTCAGTATTGATAGTCAGTGATTTAACTATCAATTAATGTTCACAAACATCCATCACACAATAAATAATTTTCCAAATTATTTATTAACCCCAAAAATATCTTCACAAGATAAATTTCCACTTTTCAAAACCCTTTTGAAACCAGTTTCAAACTAGTTTTCCTTTCACAGAGTATATTCCCAATTAATTATTTCCACTGGAACACCAAGCACAAAACACTTGAGATTTAAATAATTTAAAAGCACTTTTTGTAAAATATACTTTATAACATTAAAATTAAAACTACTTTAAATATTTTATTAAAATATATATACTTTAAGAATATTTTACATAAAACACTTTATAAAATATAAACTAAATTTCCTCTTTTAAACACAATATCAAGTTACTTTATATAATAATAAATTTGGAAAAATATACTTACTTTAAAAATTAATATTTAGAAATAATAAAATTTCCAAAACATGCTTTTTAAAACAATATTAAAACCTTTGATTTATTTTTAAAATTCCTTTGAAAACCATACTTGGCTATCCAGTGAAATACTCTTCTCTTTCACATCTCTTAAAAATAAATCACCATTTATTTTTAAACAAATTTACCATTTCTTAAATAAATTCACACCTTGAATTTATATTTCCAAATCCACTTCACTTTTATAAACCCAGTTTATAAATTTCAAAATCTCACTTTTCTTTAATTTTAATTCCAACCACTTAAGTAAATTTACAATTTATTTATAATTTACTTTGCTTTGAAATAATTCCTTCCCTTACTTCATCTATTTAAAGTCCATTAACTTGCAGATTTTTACTTCTTTATTATGAGTCAATTTTTTTTTAAAATACCAATTTCAGATTTCTAAAATTCCTTCTTATCCTTTATTAAATTTAATCCTTGAATTTAAAAATAATTTCTTTATTCTTTCACATAATATCACTTAAGCTTTACAATTTATTATTTTCCCCTGTTAATTCAAAATCCTCTAATTCATTTGTTAGAACTTTTGCAATCACCTTTATTTTATTTTCATTTCAATTTATTATTAATTTATACCAATTCACTAGAATTATTTTACTTAAAAATTTACTCTTTATTTCTTTTCAAAAATTCCATTCTAGAGATTTGATAACTCAACATATCCAAATAGGTCCAACCAAACCATAACATCCAATTATTCATATAATTCATCACAGGATATCAAGAATCATATCACAGAATATTTAAATAATTAAATATTTTGAGGAATCCAGTTGGATCCCTCTAACCTGTTTCCCTGCATCCACAGATGTTAGCACAACATAAAATACCAATTCCACTTCGAGGTGGAATATCGCGGTATATGGGATTTAAATAAAATATCATCCACTATTATGCGGCGCATAGGGTCTCATCCGCTATATAAATACGGGAAATCAATCATTCCAAGATGTAATATATACTATAATATAGCATATGAAACCAATTCAACCAATTATTTAAATTCAATCATTTAAATTTAAATGTAACTGAGTGAGATTAACTCACTTTAGCTATGCATGCAATTCATTATCCCTTCCAGCTTGATTTCACGATTTTTGAACCTTGAATATCAATTATATAAGATTTCATTAATATTCGAACAAATCGAATAATTAATTACCATTTAATAAATTTATCTTATCTAATGATTTAATTTAAACAAATAATTAAGTTTTCAACAAATTTTCTATATGCTGTAAATCAAAATCTAGCCATATGTATATTTTAAAACTAAAACAGAAAGAAGAGAGTTTTTGTTATTAAATCTTGTTTATTTATTATATTTCTCTGACCTATAAATGCATCCATATACATAAAATTAAAACTAGGATGAGTTTACATTTTTCTGCAAGAGTCTGTCAGCATCCCATTTATATATTCATATATGTATTATTTTAAATTGATTTAAACTGAGAGAATAACTTGCAATTATCTCACCGCTCGACGCTGCCCTCACCACCGTTTGCCCTACCATCCAAAGCGGAACCCTAGACCCACTCGCTTGACCAAACGCTGACATCCCAAACGTTGTTGACATCGTCGAAAAGCGAAGAACCCCACCCTTTGTTTCTAGCTCCGAGATCCCAGATCCATGGTCTCCAAATCGATGCCATCGTCGAGTTTTCAGATCTCGAACACGTGTCTGAAATCCTCAAATTCGAAGACTTAATTTAAAGCAAGAAAGAACTCGCGCAAGCTCTTGAGTTATGACTGCCTCTACTACTGATTTGAACTCCCAGGCTTCACCATCAGATGGTGTTGCGAACTCATTCCACTGCCCTTCCCTTATTGTCGCGCTATAGGCGAGCTACCCGCCTTCAGATGAGTGGATGCGTGAGTATGAGCCCGCGATTCGAAGTCGAGTTTCCCCCTTTTTCCCATCGAACAATTGGATTCGTTCGATCAATTTTTTTAGTGATTCAATTAGATTAAATGAAAACGAGAAAAGGGGCGTGGGTTTTGAAATGAAGAGGAGTTCGTTTGCTTCTAAAGGAAGCCCCCTTTTTTTTCTCTCTTTTCGTTTCTGTCTTTAGAAATGAAAAAAAACAAGGTCGAGATATTTGGATAAACCGCTGAACTAATTGAATGAACGAAAGGAAATGTTGCGTGTTGAATGGCATAGGAATGTACAGATCAAAGGTCTGATTTGATAGATTTACGGCTGAAAATAATGTTGAATTGACAATATATATATACTATTTTACATTGTTTTAAACTCAAAGTATCTCGTTCCAAAAGCAACTAACAAATTCAAACTCCTATCGAGGCTTGTCACTAAACATTCAAATTATTTTTATCAGGCTTAAAACTCCAGATTCAATAATTTACCCAATTCCGATAATTAAATTCAACGATTAATTATCCAATAAATATTGATATTTGAAATTCAAGTTAAATTAACCTCCAAATATTTAAAATCAATTAAATATTTCCATTTCAAATATTAAAAAATTCGGGGTCGTCACTTCCACTCTAGAACAGCTGCTACCTTGCTTCTGCTGCGCAATTCTGATTTGGAGTAGATGAGAATGTCATCGATGAACACGAGCACATACTTGATCAACATATCCCAGAAAACACGGTCGTTCGTTAACCCAAAAGACATAACCAACTACTCAAAGAAATAGTTGAGTCCTCTAAATGCAGTCAAAGGTACTGTCTACAGCCACCCTTAACTGGTGAAAACCCGAATCTAGATCTAAATGAGAGAAAACACAAAAGCTCCAACTAAAAAAAACTAGGTCTGATCAATCCTTACTTCAAGAAATCCTAAGTCAGCTAACCAATTCCTTTCACTCTCTAGAAGCCATCCTTCTACTGGGTCGAACCACTGGTATTGCTCCTGGAACCAAGTCGATGCATAACTCAATCTCCGATGCGGGTAAACCTTTGGCTTCCTCCAAGACACCCAGAAAAAATTCCCGACAACTTTAATATCTCCTACTTCCTTATAAGATGCCTCAATCCCGAGCAAAAGATTACCCAAGACAACACTCAAACTATCGCAAGTCACTTTTGCAATCCTACCCAGTTCAATTCCCAAAAGATTCAGTTCTCTCTTCAAAAATCAGAACAGCTTAGTGCTTGTCTAACCAATTCATTAAAGAAATGGGTCCACTCTGCTACTTCTGAATTCCACCTTTAGGATACTGCTTAGCCAAAAGATCTTCCTGCTTGCACAAAAGTAACACTCCGAACTACGATGCTGCCTCCTGGGTTTCTTCTTACCCTGCTTCTTCCAATTCGGATTGAAATTCCTTTTTGTTCTGGTTGGAAGAATAACCACTCGGTGCTGCCACTAATGTCACAGACTTCTTATCCAAAAGCTCTTCGTACCTCAAAGCCATATCTATTAATCCCACTAATGAACCTTAAGATGGGCAGTCATTTCTCAAGAAACTCGGACCTTAAACCAAGCACAAACATCTCATTGAACTTAGTCTTATACTTCGATACAGACAAATTCCCTTGCTTATGGTCCAGAAAATTTCTATACAGCCGAGTCGTCCCTATGGTAGGTACAACTGCTCCTCAAATACTTCCTTAAACTTGCTCCAAGTGGAATCATCTTGAAAACATTCATGGTTACTGCGTCCCACCACGCAGCTGCTCTTTCTTGAAGTTGCCAAGATGCCATCACTCGCTTCTGCTATCCGACAGATCCAAACTCTTGAAAATATGCTCACTCGATCGCAACCAAACTTGCACTCTAATGATGGACTCCGTACCTTTAAAAGGTTTTCTTTTGAGATTATTGAAATCCTTACTCAACGTCGCACAGCTCACTCAAGGCGGTATTGGGTCTACAGCCTCGGTAGATACTCTTCCACCTTCAACACTCGAACCTCTTCAATTTGTGGTAATTGTGCTAAACACTCCATTGCCCCTTCTACCTCTAGAATTCATGTGGGCAACTCGAACAAGTAACCCAACAAATCGGGCAGAAATAAATAAATAAATATATGTACATATATATAAATACAAGTACACTCTCTCAAGATAGATATTACTCCAAAGCCTAGGTATTCTCTCAACCTGGCTTTGATATCAGCTGTGACGACCCGCCTTTCACTCCACAGAAAGACGCATCATCAATAAGAAAGAAAGGGATAGAAAAGAGAAAAGATAGGAGAGAAAAAACTAAACAATATTAGAATCTCACAGCGGAACGAAAAAAATATATTACATCACATAAGTATTTACATAATAGTCATATACATCAGAGTTACACAGCTTGTACATAACACATTAGACAGTCGTGAAGACTTGTCTATCATTACAAGCCAAATATAACACAGAGCTACTAACACAGCGGAACTTCAATATCTATATATGCTAAAGCCTCCTGCTCCAAGTCTCCTTCATAATTCGTCAAAGCTAACCTAAATCCTTTGGCTACTGTAAAAATTTGAGTACCCAAGAGTTTAAGAAAACGGAAGATAAACTCTGGGTCAGGCATGGATCTGGTTTGAGCAAGCGGGTTAAAGTTGTTTAACTTTGAAAATCATTTGAAAACAAAGGTTCTCGTAAGACCACGCCACAAATAAACATGTCGGGTTTTTACCTTACGATAACCAAAATATTTAATAGCAAATCCAGTGATATTATAATAGTGTCTAGGGTTTTCAAGTAAAATAGAAAATCAATTTCATTATGTGATTATCCTTAATTACTTAAACTAATCAGTTATCTTAAATTAATTACCTTAATTAATTATCCTTTATTTAATCACATTTATTAATTAACCTTAATTAATCACATTAAGTAATTATCATTCAATTAATCACTTAAATTAATTATCCTTTAATTACATGCATTAATTGGCTAATCCTTAATTACTTACATTCAGTAATTAGTCTTTTAATTTCTTTCATTAATCAAGACCTTAATTAAATTATTTAAATATTTATTTAATTAAATGCTTGAAATTATTATGTACCAAAAATCATTTATTAATTAAATTTTAATACCACATACCTTAGTCACTTCTTAATTACATCATTAAATTTTATTTGAAAACATTAGGAACTAATTACATAATTAACCTAGTGGATGATTATATAATTATATAAACCAAACAATTTTAAAATAATTTAACTTTAAAATTTAAACTTTGAAACTTGTTTAAAGGAAACTTGTTTAATAAATTTAAGTTTGAAAACTTGGTTATCTTTTCTTTTGAAAAACTTTTTCATTTTAATATACTTTTAAAACTTGATTTAAAAACTTGCTTTGCTTTAAAACTTGAACATTTTCTTTTACCATTCATTTGCATTAAAAGTTTCATTTCTTATTTTTTTTTAAAACCTGGTTCATGTTTTCTATTAAATTGTAAAACTTGGAACCAAAAAATGAAACAACCCGAACCATCCAACGAAAAACCCGAGAAATCACTTGAGCAAACTTTTCGCTCCTCTCTTCGTCGAGACAACCCGCCTTCAACCTCGAGCCTGTCCCGAGCACTTCTTCTTCCCTGAAAACAAAACAACACACTGAAACAAATGTGCATGTGCACCGCCCATCCGATCAACTCCGACCCTCATCGAGACCACCCACAAATCGACATTCACCTCCTCCGCCAACTCAACCATCCATCACCATCGATTTGTGTGAAAATCGAAAACGAGTTGATCGACCCAAAATTGGAACCAAACCATTGACAAAAAATACCCACACGCAGCCATGATCGACCACCAGACACCCGCCGATCAACTCAGAGCAGCATTTCGAACCCACGCTTCGAACCCCCTTGCACCGATCGACTCCGATGCTCTATCGTCGACGCATGAGCTCCGATAACACACTCGACCAAAACCAACCATTGAACCCTAAAACGACGTCGCACCTCCTCCATGACGAATAATAAATTGCACCACCATTTTTCGATGATCTCCAACCTTCAGGCTACCTTCGACAAAAGTCATGACCCACAACTCGACGTTGTTCATCGGAATTTGCCAAAAAACCCAAAATTGTTCATCTCGAGATAACTCGACACTCACACACTTATAAATCATGAAATTACTTTCTAAAATCATCCTTTGCAAGTATGAATCAAGTTGAAAAAAAATCAAAACTCGAAATTATGTTCATCGATTTTTCTCATTTGAAAAGATTTCTCTGTAATTTCCTATTTTCTAAATATTTTCTAAAATTTTCCACTTGGAACTATTTTTAAAAATGAATTTACATCGTTATAATCATTTTCTTTTTTATGATCATAGTCTAACATTGATTCTTAGGGAAGATAATTTTTGAAGGTTGTTCTTGAGCCTGTGAAAAACAACAGAGGCCAATACACACACACACACACAGATGCACACAAAATACATAATACTTTCAACTATATTCTAGTTTTTAAAAGAAAACATCCATGTAGATCATATCTACAATATTTCTTCATAGATTAAGCAGAATCATCAAAGTATCAACACATATTTTAGATTTTAAAAGGTATTTACTCACCAAATTATAAAATATAGAACATGCCTTTTATTTGACTCTTGTTTGAAAATGAAGCCTGAATTTGCTACTTGCTGTTTGAATTTGAATTGATCCGATCTTTATGTTTTGAGTTGAATCCTTGCTAAATGTTGAGTTGAAATTGAACTTGCTTGATCTCAGGTTAAAGTAGTTTGATTTTATTTTCTTTTCAGGTTCTTAGTTTTGTTTTTAGTTTTGAAAATGAAAGAAGATTGAAGAAGGAAAGTGAGAATGCTTTTGAACGGAAAACCAGTTTTCTCTAAATACGATATCATATATAATTAAATTTTAAAAGAAAATTGTGTTGCCACTTGTTAATTCAAGTTATATTAAACTTACAAATGTTAATGCATGTTTTAATTATCTTACAAATGTCAAATGCTTGTATTATATGTTTACAAATGTTTAAATCTTTATTTTATAAATTTTCTATTGTTTTTATATTAATATATTTATGTTTATATTAATATTTTCTTAATTGCTTATGTTTGTAAATTATGAAATATGATTATATATGTATGTTTAAATCTTTATATATCTACAACTGCATTTTTTTCAAGTATAACTTTTAAAGAAAGCATATAAACCTTTATATTAAATCTTAGTTTAAACTTAGGCTAAAATACTTTTCAATAAATAAATATTATAATTTGAAAATATAGAATTAACATTAAATAGCTCTTGAAAACAATGCTTTCAAAACACAATATATATATATACACACACATATAGAAAACATTTTTTTTATTAGCTTTGAAAGGATAAATTTTCCCAAACTAAAATAATTATAAAAGAAAATTATCAAATCAATATTGACAATTTAAAAGATTATAAAAGAAGATGACCAAATTATTATTGCCAAATTTTAAATAATTATTCTAGGAGATTATTAAATAAATATTGCCAAAACTCCGGGTCATCATAACTGGCTTAGATGAGAAGTGGTGGACTGGGAAAGTTATTTTGACTAACGTTACATCATTTATGTCAGATCGGTTGGATGGATGTTGTTGTCTAGGCAAGTATTTTTGTCTTACGGTATATGTTTTGAGGCAATAGTTATATGTGTCGATGCTTGAGTGATAGTTGTAATTGTAAGTTTATGGTTTGGGTTAGATGATTGGTTTATGCATGTTATGGACTATGTTATAATCCTGGTGTGTTTTATATGCTTGAATTCTTATGATTTACCGATGTATGCATACACCATATGTTATGCTGAAGTGATTTTTTGTTGCATACATATAGAATTCGCGTTTTCATCCTAGGATGCTTGCATACATGCCTCATATGTCATATCATTTTATTCATATATGAGGGCCCGACCAATAGATATTTGCCTATGTATAATGTCGTGTGTCAATTGCATACATATTCTAATGTTATGTTATTGATTGCATTTCATAATGTACATAAGCACTACTGTGAATATATTGATATGCTAGTGAATACACACATTTATCAAAGAATTTGATTATGGGTTTATATGCTATATGGATGTTATTATATGGTTGCTTTCTTTGTTTGTATGGATGCTTGTTTGATTTGGATGGATGACTGTTTAATTAAATGCTACGATATGTTGTGAATGGCATAGTAATGATGTGAAAATGAGGAAGCATGCAAATTACATTTACCGTCCTTTGGGAATTTCGAGGACAAAATTCTTTTTAAGGGGAGAATGTAATACCTAGGTATTTCAATAATAAATAATAATGGATATTAAATGTTGAATTAATTAATTTAAATACTAGTGGGGAAAGCGATTTTTTTCCACTTTGGAATTTGAGATAAGACTTGCATCATTATGACCTACTTATTTTTCTGATTCGATGATATACAAACTTTTTTGATTTGGAAGTTGTACAAAGGAGATACAAGTGAAATAGGTTTCAGGCTTTTAATAATTTTTGGGCTAAATTTGAACTTAAATTCTGAAACATCATTTCCTTCAACTATAAATTGTCCCAGACAATAACCGCACGCTCTTTTTTAAATTTGTTTTTCTCCCGTTGGGTCTTCTTCTTTCTCCTCTTCTTTATAAATTCAACTAATCCTAATTTTCCTATTTCTTAGTGAAATTCAGCGAAACCAACATTAAATTGAAGGGTGCGGCGAGTACTAAGATGCGATATCAATTTAGAGGTGAGATTTGGAGAACCATAGATGTAATAGTCCGAACAATGGAGGATTTCAAGATTTGGTTATTATGTTTGAATGAGTGAATCGCCTGTATAGTTATATATAATGCAATTAGAGTGATCTGATATTGATGGGAATCCACCTAGGAGATAAATACGGATATATAACAAGTGCAAATGAAGAAACCAGTGATTAAGTTGATAATTAGAGTTAATAGTATCTAAAAATAAGTGAGGATAACCGATCATTTTTACGATAAATGAATTAGCAAAGTGAAATGATGATAGAATGATCACAGGACGATGTTAAGAAAAGTTAGCAATTACATTGCTAAACTCGAAAATAAAGATGTACTAAACAATCAGAATGGATGCAAAAAGAAAAGATAAAACAAAATGCATAGTAATGTGTGTCATCGGTTACCCGGTTAGGTTATAATCGATGGATCGACCATTATCGGTCCACCGATTATAACCTAATAGATCGGATGATGAGGGGCTGGTTAAGCTATGTTGAACCTCGATCCAACCATATCGAAGGATTGTAGGGATTTGCGGAATCGAGACTTCGCATGATGGTTCAGGCTACTTCAGAGGAGGTAATGCAATATAGTCTTAACTTGATAAGGGGTATAGATTTTGTTGAATATACACAAGTTTGATGTGTGTGAATTTGGATGTTTGATTTATTATAAATGTTTGGATATCATACCGAGTTTGTATGATTGGATAGTGGATATTGGGCACATTTAATGTGCTATTTATTTATTGAGTAATTCTATATGAGGCACGTGTTATGTAGGAAATAGCCGTTCCTTCGGTATTCCAAAAGGAAATAGTCATTTTGGGGAAATGCTTGTACCTTGTTATTAGTGATATGATTTAGTTGTTTCGATGAAATGGTTGTTCCCTTGGTAATAACATATTAATTGATCCAGAAAATTTGTGTTCCCTTCATAATGTGGATATCGTTGAGCTTATTGGACGAATGTGTGTGTGTGTGTGTGTGTATATTTGTGTATATTGCAAGATGAGAGGTGATATGAATTTAATCAAGTAGATCCGGGTATGGTGTCCATAGTACTCCTTAAGTCCAAGTATGCAAGATAAGGTAGTTGTATATGGGTTAGGAGACGCTAATGATGTTTCATCCGTTGTTTTGTAGTATATATGCAACGACATGAGATTTCACCGTTTTGATTTGCGAATATTTAATTAATGTTAAATATTCAAATAATAGACTTTATAATTAAAATAAAACCCTTTTGAATAATAAATAATGATGGTGGAATGGTTTTCGAAATTCGTTTACAAATGTAATTATTTCAAAGAAAAATCGAAAATGTGACCTAAAATCGTTTTTTGAATTTTCGACTTTTCGTAGGCTAAAAGTTGTCGGAAATGTTGAAAATATTTTTAATATACATACACACATGCATATACAAATAAATAAGTAGGGTAAGTAATAAAATATGTTAGAGCGTGTTGACTTAAGTTAATATAAAAGGTTAAGTTAAATATTAAAATATCGGAAAGATGTGAAAATGTGAACATCACATCACCTAAAAACATAAGTACATTAGGTATTAAATTCACTGCTCTAGAAGGGACAAGATGGTGGCTTGTGATGTGATGTGGAGGGGCACCAAGATGAGGTGACATCTGTATAATGGAGGGTAGTGTACTTAAGGGTGTTTTGGTCATTTACCTTATGCATTTTATGTAAAAGCATTTTCCATATTTTCCTTCTCATTTTATCATTTCCATTCTCATTTTCTCAAACTCCACTTTCTTCTTTAGCCTTTTAAACTTTCATGGCTTCCAAAGATTTCTAAAATTTAAAATCTTAGTTTCAGTCACTTGAATACTTTAAAGACTTGTTTAAAACACCACTCTTTTCCTTTCTATAACCTCCTCTTTGACAAACAAGGCCCTACCATCTTCTTCAACTCTGGCCGAGTGCTATGCTCTTCAAGGCTAAACAAATTTGTACTCTTAAAGCCACAAAGACTCCATTTTTATTAAAGAAAGCAAGGATCTAGGGTGGTTGCAAAAGTTAGTAAAAGCTTGGTTAGATTTGGTAGCTTTTATTTAAGAAAATTTCACCTTTTATTAAACTTTATTTCATGGTTTAACTTGGTTGATAATCCATTAGTTGTTTGGTTGTAAATGATATTGGTTGTATGTACATATATATACTTGTGTAAAATAAGTTGTATAACTTTGAAAAACGAGGTTGAAAGTTATGTAGTAACTGCAAGTTAGGACCTTTTTGTTGCATACTGTGAATGCATGAATTTGTGCTAATTGTGTATGCTATAAGAAGTAGCACTAAAAGCTGTTGATTTTATGACATCGAGACCCTTGGTTTAAAAGTGACTTCACTTGAGTACTGAGTTTGAAAATTTTAAACTTGTAACAACCCACTATTTTGGACCATTCAAATCGACAATAATCCACACATGTCAGACTTGAATAATTCAAAATAATAGATTGTAATAAAATTTGGAGTAAATAAAATCATTCATAGAATCACAGACACAGAAATATCAGAATACTCGCAGCAGAGATAAAATACCATAGTATTTCATGAAGCTACTATATACATACTCTCACAACATATACAAAATCTCATAGTAAAATAGATACAATAGAAGTCAGGATACATTAACAACAATACCGAGACAGATACCGAGTAGGAACTAACTGGAAGAAGTAGACGAATAGATAGACAAATAAGCTCCAACAAATCTCTAGCTCCAGAAGGTGAATCCAAAGCTGTGACCCTCAGGCTGACCCGAGCGTAAAGTAAAATACAAAACACCCGAGTCAGACATACATACTTATACAATGTAAACCAACTCAAGTGAACTGTAATAGCAATGCATAATAACTTAAAGGATGCTTAGGATCGCCCATCCTTTAAGGATCAGTCAAAGCATCAATTAAGTAGTAATAAACACTATCCTAGAAATATCCATATTTAAAGTAAATAATGCAAATAACAGTGTTATTGTGACTAGGGTAGCATAGAGCTGCAGTAACCGCTTACCTCTAGCCACACTCTTAAAATCAAAGGTGTGCATCAAACAATCACAAGGAAATCACATTACACACAAAGCAGTGTACCCGTGGTTATAAATTTCAAAATGATGTATAATTTCGAATTAAAATCATTCATTTAAACCATTAAAAGTGAAGTCATTATTCCTTCAAATCAAATATTCAATTCCCAAAAATTTAGCCTTTTCTAAGTTCAATTATTCAGTTAAACACTTCAAATATTGAAATTCTAGATTTACAGTAAAATTTCAGCCACAAATAAACTTTAATTTAAACCATTTTTAACTTATAAAATTTTATATTTCCACTATAAAAATGGTCATTTAAATACCCTTGAACTTGTGATTTTTATAAAGTATATTCCACAAATAAATATCAATAATTTCACTTATTAAATTCAAGTGTACAAATTTCTCATTCATTACCTTTTAACAATTATTTATCACTTAAATTTCAAATTACCATTTCATACATTAAACTAAATTTCCCTTTTATTTAATTTACTTAAACTTCCATTTTAATCTCATAATTCCAAGTCAAGTTACATTCCAAATTTCCATTTAATTAACCATTTATTAACATTTTAAACTAATTACATAGATTCAAAATACACTGTAAGTTGCTTAACTTTATTTTACAAATAACTTAATATTTTCTTTTACTTTATATTTATCCAATTCATACATCAATTATATTAATTACGAAGTTAATCTTATAATTCCATTTTTACTTAAATTTCCATTATTAAGTTAAATCAAACTTTCACACTTCAACTCAAACCATCTATTAACTTATACCATTTAACCTTTTAGAAAACCACTGCTTAACCATTTTAAATCCAATATAAGTCAAATTTCATATTTTTTTTCTTTCATTTACAATACATGAAATTTATAAGAAATCATATTTTGAAATCAACCACGAGTCCGAAAAATATTTCACACCTAAATCAAGTGATACGGAAATTATCATTAAATCTGTAATCAGTAAAATTTTCGGGTTTTGATTATTTCAAACCCACAATCCCAAGACAAATACAAATAAATAAAAATCACCCAGGCCTATCATTTCATCACGTTATGATTTTTCCCTATTCTAAAGTCCATCGGGTATGTATCATTTCAACCTATAGTGATTCTATTCTACAGGGAACTTGCTATGTGAGAAACAGAAATAAATACATAGTATAACAGAATAAAACATAACGGATGATGAGACAAGTTTATAAAATGGTATAATAATTCTATACATTCACTTGTTGTCACTTCACTAATTATATAAGTATAAATGTCATGAGTGAAAACTCACCTCTTTAAAGCTGGAATTCGCAAGTCAAATACACACAAACAAAGATCCAGAAAGCACGACTTGATTTTAGTGGAGAGAGATCCAAGATATAAATCTTATGTTCAACAATGAAACAAACCATATATAAATATTTTCACAATACCAAAAATCTATTGAAACAAAATGGAAATAGAAATAACAAGAGACATCGCCAAGCTTTCCCATCAAATTTTCTTGACCTTTACCCACATAGGCTCGGCCACAAGGCTATATTGGTTCGGCCTTAGATGGTTTCAGGTGGTAATGGTCAGGTTTGGATCTGAAAATAACAAGGCTTGGTCAAGAAGGCAAAGGGTTTGGAGGTTACAACATGAGGAAGGTAAAAGGCAAGCAAAAGGGAGGTGGTTTGTTCATCATTTTGGGTTCGGCCTTGGCACATTTGGGCTTGGCCAGGGGCTAATTCAGGTCAGGTTAGATGTTAGTAGTGGTGTTTTGGTGTGGTGCTTGCTGGTGGTGGAGGCTAAGGAGGTGGCCGTGGCAAGGAAATGAAGTGGATGTGAATGTAGGCATGGCTAAGTATAAATTCAAGGAGTCTGGTATTGTTTTTGTGGAGTTTTGTGCAAGGGATGATCAAGGCACTTTCAGGCCAGAGGAGAATGAAGTCAGGCCGTGGGTTACATAAGGAAGGAAGTGGTGGTGGTCAATGGAGGAGATGGTAGGGGTATGGGCCGAGCAACATAGGTGAAGATCAAGGCAAATTCAAGTGAAAAACAAGGCAAAATAAAGAAGAAAAAGTGGAAAAAGAAGAAGTCATTACCTCAATCTTTTTGCTGCCATGACAAAATGAAGATGGGAAGAAGTTTTCTCACAGGAAAAAGAGATACAGGTAGCTAGGAATCAAGGAATAAACGACAACAAATATGGAGGAGTTATGGTCTGAAATCAATGGATGGAAAGATAAAGAGGAAATAAATCAAAACGTAACGTATGCCTTTAATTAAAAATAGGTAACGTATCTTACTTTGATTTGTTTCCCATCTATTTAATAGAATATATACCATAGAAATAATTCAATATATACATACCATTTATATAAACACTATAGAAATAAATAAGAAAACGGTTATAGAAACGTATAAATTAATTGCTATTTACAACTTTGTATGTTACTTAATTTACAACGTATATATCCAAATTAAATGAAACAAAACAGATCAAATGTTGTAAATATATACATAACATGTCATGCTACACATATATACACAATTATAACATGATATATCAAAAAAATATATTATTTATATCAATTAAAATAAACAAATTTGTTAAATAAAACAATTTACACACAATATTGTAAAAAGCATAACTTTCACAATACTAATCCGATTTCAATGAAATGAAAAGAAGTATTCTTGAAATTAAATATATTTTCATAATAAAAGATAAAATTTCAAAAATTTTAAATTTTAAATTTTAAAAGTCAAAGTTTGACTATTTTGACCAAAATTCCACCTTTTTGGAAATATTCCATTTATTCAGGTTTGGAATTATAATTCACACAAAAATCAAAACTTATATTTAAAATAAAAAAATTTATCCATTTTAATAAATAAAATAAAGTTTTTAAATCAGGAATTTCAGTTAAAATAATTAAAATATAAAATTAAAATGATCACAAAATACAGGGTTGTTACAAAACTTTGATTTAGTTTCCAAAACCTTACTTTTTTTCAAAAACCTTTTTCTAGGTCTATAATATAGTCAAGGTATAGAAATATAATGATTGTAAAGCTATTTGATATAAAAACAAGTTTTAAAATTACGGGTCATATAGCGATAGTCGCTATGGGTGTAGTTCGTGAAAATGAACTCGTTTTGAAATCAAAAGTTTTTAAACTTAAGTATCTTTTAAAAAGTGCTTTCAAAACAATTTGTAAGTAATAAAAAATATTTATTTATTTATTTATTTAATGATTATTTAATTAATTAAGTAAGTAAGGTAATTAGTACTTAATCATTAGTTAATAAAAGAAATTAGTACTTAATTATTAATTAAGTTAATTATTTTTAGTTAATCAATTAAGGATTAATAAATAATTTATTTATAGATTAATTATTATTTAATTATTAATTGAGGGTTGACTGTTATCTAAGTCCTTATTAAAGGTGAATTATTAATTAATTATTTATAAAAGGGTTTAATTATTAATTAGTTACTAATTAATTTAAATTTTGATTATGATTTAATTAATGCTAAATTAAGGTTTAAGTTATTATTAATTAAAGGTTTAAATTATTTTTTAATTATTAATTAAGGACTAGTTATTTATTTATTTATTAAGTGAATATTATTTATTTAACTAATATTTAAAGATTAACTATTATTTATTTAAATGAAAATTATTATTTAATTATTTGTTTAAAGGTTATACTGGTATTTAATTATTTAGTTAAGGGAAAATAATTATTTAATTAAAAGTTAATTATTGTTTAATTTGCAGGTTAAATTATTATTAAATAAAGAGATTAAATGTTATTAAATTATTGAATAAAAGTAAAAAAATTTAAACTACTTTATTCTAAAGATCGGTTTTTTTAAAGCAACTCTCTTTTAAGAATATTCTAATTCAAAGGGATTTCTTTGTCGATTACCCTTAAGTGACCCTAATTGACTATGAAACCCGATGACATCTATTTACTAGAATAAACCAATGTTCTACTAATTAAACTGTATTTGACATCTATTGGTATAATAAATCACGGTTCTGTAATAATTTTCCCAATATATTATGTTGACCTCTATTTAAGCAGAGCAAAATCCCAGTTCTGCTATTTTGGTAACTTGAACATTTACGTATATGTTGATTGGTTGTTACTTGTTGATTCCTTTTACATATCTGATTGTTATATAAATACCCATGATATAACTTGGAATGTTAAACTCAACTAAATGAGAACCATTGTAGTCACTAAGCCTTTTTCTGATTTTTATGAAATCAAATACTTCATTTTATCCTTTTCGTAATGGTTTAAAGCTTATTCCATTTTAAGATATTTAAAAAATTAATTTGGCAATTATTTTATTTAAAGGTGTTTTGAAGTAATTTAATATATTTTTTAAAATGATTGTGTAAAATCATTATTTTATTAATGTGATTTAAAGACAAAATTAAATGGAGAATGTTTTAAAAATAATATCTTGTTTATTTCAAGGTGTTTTAAATAATTGGTTTTATTAAAGTAACTTAAATGATTTTAAAGTTTATTTAAGAAGTTTTGTTTTAAATAAGGAAAGTTTATAAAAGGAGTTTTATAAATTGAAAAGAAGTCTTGAAATTTGGAAAAGAGTTTTATTAACGATTTTGAGTATTTATAAAGAAGTTTTATAAATGGTTTTGGATATTTATAAAAGGTGTTTTATAAATGATTTTAGAGGTTTTTAAAGAGTTTTTATAAATGTATTACGAATTTAATAAAGGCGGTTTCATAAAATGAAGGAGATTTCTTTAAAAAGAATTTATTGAAGAAATTTATAAAAGAAATTGATATTGGATTTCGATAAATTGGCCTTCTTAATTTTAATGTGTGGACTTTTATTCCATGCTTAACACCGAAGGAATAATATTTTAGTTTATCATTATCTTCGTTTCTTTTTAAATTATTTTTATTTGATCCTTTGATATGATTTTGGAGTAATAAATCATTCACAATGTTTTATGAATATACTTATACTAATGGGTTAAGTATATGAATATTTTGATAAATATTTTGGAAAGAGATTTAAATAAATTAAAGATTTATTATGAGGCGTAGTAGTTATTATGGATAATTGAATCTTTGAATTGTTGTTGTTTGTTTATATGATTGTTAAATAACCGACTATTAAATCTTGGCTAGTTTTGACTTAGGAAGTGAATAAAAGCTTCGCGTGTTCATATGGGTTGAGTTCCCTCGAGAGAACTCATTCGGGTGAAACGTCTCTAGCTTTGAGGGATATATATTAGAGATCCTTTGGAACTCTAATATAGTCCACTTACTTCTGAAAGAACTGAGAATGAGTCAACCTGAAATTATTAGTTGTTGGTTTGGTTAGACCGGGATTAGATATGTTATCTAAAAACCATTTTGAACCAACATAAGCGCTCGAGTGGAAGACATCTTGAAGATGATTGAAGATTATGCTCTTTAAAATGCAAGAGCAACTTGATACTAATACTAACGGTGATTCCAAATGGATGTAGTAGAGGTAGTGCCTTTGATGTCGTTAAGACCCAGAATGAACTTGTATGGTGGATGCCGACATTGCATTTCTGCTTGAAGGTCGGTGTTAGCATTCCAAGTGGGAATTGCTAAAGAAAGATAAATCGTTACCTAACGAGCTTCACACCTTGGAAATGGCTAAAACAGGGTAGATGCGGCAGGCCTATACGGGTCGTTCCTATAAGGGTGTGTCATCACCTTTCTGGATTATCATATCATGGATTTGGTTGTGCATGAGAGCTCTCTATAAAGGTTGGGAACAGCCGGGGTAATGACATATTTAGTATCATCTTTTCTTCGGAACAAAACAATTAGAATTGGGCCGGTAAGAGGTAGGTCGGTTTTCTGTTGGTAGAGGTCGAAAGGTTTTTGTCCTCAGGTACATTTTATCTAGAGGTGTACCATTTTTTGAAAGGTAGTCTCTTACCTTCCCATTTGATGGAATGCATTCTCTAGTAAGCACCTTCGGTTTATGGTTTATACCCATTATTATTGTGGTGTGCACACTTCACAGCTACTTGATATGTTTACTTTAAACCCTTGGATATTATTATAATATCACTAGATTTTCTAAAAAAAATGGTTTATTTATCATAAGGTAAAAAACGTTCTGTGTTTATATGCGGCATAGTCTTACGAGATACCTTTATTTTGAAAAGGTTTTCAAATATAGAAATTGTGAGAAATGCGAATTACGGATCTTAAGGCTAGAATTAACGCTATAAGGGGGGGGGGGTGAATAGTGTTTTAAGGAATTACTACATCTTTTTGAGTTTATGTTAATTTAAACACAAATGTATGCAATATTCAGACATAGATATGATCACAGAATCAAACACAGATGCAGAAACAAAGTAAAAGCAATAAAGGAAAGAACACACCGGATTTTATACTGGTTCGGAGTTGCCCTACGTCCAGTCCCGCACACATATACGGACTTCCTTTAAAAACCAATTGTTACAATCACAACCCTCGACTTCAAACACCACTCCAGATTCACAATCCTCTAGGTAGAGATACTTGATTTTATGGGCAATAAGTTCACCCAATTGATTTCGCAGGCTACAATCACACCTTTTCTCGCTTGATTGATTTCACAGGCTACAATCACACCTTTTCTCGTTTAGTTTATTACAAAAAAGCCTATAACTCTGAATAGCAGTGAGCCTTGTTGATATAGTGATAGAGAATCAAACCAGAGATGGTCTAGGTAGATTCAATGGTGATTTCGGCAGAGTAATGGTAAAAATATATATAAAGAAATGTGGAAGAAGAAAAGGACTGAAATTAGAGAAAATATGAATATAAATTCGTTTAAAACTGCCCCTATTTATAGCAGAACAACATCCACGTCCATTCATGAAAGGATATGACGAACAGACACTTCTTTTGAAATTCAAATTTTTGAAACAAACTGCCACCTTGTCGACATACGGTCCTATGGGTTGTTGACAATCCTAAGGTATTTTTGGTACTTTATTTTTCTTTGAAAATAAATTTTATCTTGTATTAAAACTATTTTAAACTTTATAAATATACTTAACTATAGTTAAAATACATAAATAAATATAGAGAATAATATTTTGATATATATAAAATTTTACTATATTTATATTTAAACCTAAGTATAAATATTAAAAGTTAAATATATTATTATTAAAAGATAGGTTAAAACCAAGGTTAATTTGATTTTGAAAATAAAGATTATTTTGAGTCCAAAAGTATTTAAAACCAGGATAGATGTTTATGAATTCTTTTAAAAGGAAGGTTTTGACATCATTTTGAAAACAAGATATAATTTTGTAAAAACATTTGAATAAAATTAGTGATACAAAACATTGTTCCACTAGATTTTTCGTAGGTTCCATCCTACTTAGGGTTCCGTCCCTTCAACAGGCTCAAAGTGGATTCATTCCACGAATAAATTGGATTTTAAAATGCTAATGATTTTCTAGGAGCTTTAACAAAATTCCTAATTAAATTACTTATTATTGAAATCTTGAACTCTTGATAATCTTGATACTTATGAGTCTTCAATCTTGATATCTTGAATCTTTATACTGTACAGTCTTCATTCTTGGTACCTGCATGGTTAGATCCTGCATATACATATATATCTAAACTATAATATTAGTATTTATGTTTTATAATCCTATTCTAAGGTTGTTGTCATCAAATCCATCTTCTCAAGGACTAACATTCTCCCCCATTTTGACGATGACAACCTTTAAATATAAAATATTACTTCTATCCTAATAACTCCTCCTAAAACTAATAACTCCCCCTAAAGCTATGCCTAACTATCCTATTTTATACTTCTCCCCCTTTGTCATCAACAAAAACTAACTCAAAATTATAAAACTCCCCCTTAATCTAATACTCTATGACATGTAATGATAATGTTATCATAAATAATCATCACTTGATTCTAAAACTATAATTTAGTCCTAAATTACTAACTATCCTAACTAAGAATCTATATATAATAATTCAAATAAACTAAGAGCACAAATCATTTATTAAGTATATATTGTTATATTTACATGTGCGTAGAGAACGTAAGTAAAAACATACACCAATAGGAAAAAGAGAAAAGAAACTAATGCGTGTCCTTGAAAATGGAAGATCTATGAAACGAACAATTTGGGTAGTGGAAACAGAAATTTCCATGTTGTTCGACTAGATTTCCATCCTTGTCAAAGCACACTTCGCCAACGCAAACGACTTTGTCGTCATCTTCAACGTGCTCTTCTTCCATGAGGGCTTCTTCTTCTTCTTCCTTGCTGTCCTTTTGCACTTGATCTCCTGAAGACTCTCCATCAATCAACATCGGATTAGCGTGATTGTCCATTAGAAACTTTTGCAAATTTCTAAGGATTTTGCCTTGCCATTCTTGTTCTTTGGCCATTCTAAGCTGCACTAATTGAATTTCAGTCATTAATTGCAGTGCATCCTTCAAGGAATCTTCCATTTTCATCACTCGTGCAAGCGTAGTTCGTTGAAATGGTCCAGTAGAAGGAGAAGGGAACGAAAAAGTTGAATTTTTGTTTGATTTGGAAGAGGAGGCCATTATTTAAATGTTTTCAGAAGTTAGAATAGAGAATAACTAGAGAGAATGATCATAATTTTGAAATAAGAAGAATATATAACCACTTATTTGAATTTTGGTGGAAAAATTTCAAAAAAAAATCGTTATATGTCAACAGGGGTAGGAGGGGGTTGTCGACATGGTATTTGATATTTTTGCTATTTGATTTATTTTAATTTAATTTTTATTTATACTTTGTTATTTATTTTTATATTTCAGTTATTGAACAAATACCTAATTCTCTTCTTAATTTAGTAAATATAGATTCATTCAAGGGTTTTGTTAAGATATCAGCAATTTGATTCTCAGAATTGATATAATTGATAGTAATTACTTCCTTACTTATATTATCTCTGAGAAAATGATGTCTAATATCAAAATGTTTAGTTCGAGCATGATGAGTAGTATTTTTGGATAAATTTATTGCACTAGTATTGTCACAATAAATTGGTGATTTTGAGATATTTAAACCAAAATCTTTTAAAGTTTGTTGCATATATATTACTTGAGAAAAAGCCAAAGCAGCAGAAATATACTCTGTTTCAGTTGTTGATAAAGAAACTGTGTTTTGCTTTTTACTAAACCAAGAAATCAGAGAATGCCCCAAAAAATGACAAGTTCCACTTGTACTTTTTCAGTCTGATTTACAACCAGCATAATCAGCATTGTAGTAAGATATTAAATTAAAAGAATCATTTTTAGGATAAAATAAGCCATAATCAAGGGTGTGTTTAACATATCTTATGATACGTTTTACGGCTTTTAAATGGGTCTCTTTAGATTGGGATTGTTATCTTGCACAGAGACAAACACTATGCATGATATCAGGTCTACTAGTAGTGATATAGAGTAGTGATCCAATCATTCCTCTATATAATTTTTGATCTTCATCTTTCGAGAGATCTTCTTTACTTAGGTACTCATTGGTTACCATGGGAGTGGGTTTTCCACTCGCCGTAGTCAAACCAAATTTACTAACTAGGTCTTTAGCATATTTTTCTTGACTAATAAAGACACATTATCTAATTGTTTTATTTGTAATCCTAGAAAGAAGTTTAATTCACCTATATGACTCATTTCAAACTCTTTTATCATTATTTCAGAAAATTCTTTATTCATTTCAAAATTAGTTGATTCGAAAATGATATCATCTACATAAACTTGTACTAGTTGAATTTCATTTTTATTTCTTTTAATAAAAAGAATACCAATTTCAAAATTTGATTGTAATAAATAAGATCTTAGTCTATCATACTAGGCTCTATGAGCTTGTTTTAGACTATATAGAGCTTTCTTAAGTTTGTAAACATGATTTGGCAATTTTTCATTTTCAAAAAGTGGTGGTTGTTCAACATATACTTCCTCTTTTACAAATCCATTTAAAAAGGCACTTTTAACATCCATTTGATATAATTTGAAATTATTATGATTTGCGAAAGAAAATAGAATCCTAATGGCTTCTAATCTTGCTACGGGAGCAAATGTTTCATCAAAATCTATTCCTTTTTCTTAATAATAACCTTGAGCAACTAACCGGGCTTTATTTATAACAACCTCTCCTTGTTCATTCATTTTATTTTTATAAACCCATTTAGTTCCAATTATAATTTTATTTTCAGGTCTAGGAACAAGTTCCCAAACATAATTTCTAGTGAATTGATTTAGTTCTTCTTGCATAGCCAAAATCCATGAACCATCAACTAATGCTTCTTTTGGATTCCAATAGTTGATATAAAGGCTACATTGCTCATTTTACTTAGTTGATTTCTAGTTGTAACAACAGATTGCATACCTCATAGTATATTTTCTATAGAATGATCTTTTAAAAGTTTAATCCTTTTATTAGGATGGCTAATTTCATTTTTAGTTTCAGTTGACTCTTGATTTTGAGTGATTAAATCCTCTTCATCATTTGTATCTTCAAAATTTTTGAAACTTTCATCGAATGAAACATGCATTGTTTCTTCGATGGTGTTAGTTCTTAAATTAGACACTATGTATGCTTTACTTCTATTAGAATATCCGATAAAGATACCTTTGTTGGATTTAGGATCAAATTTATCTAAGTTATCTTTTGCATTTAAAATAAAACATTTACTTCCAAAAATTCTAAAATAAGATACCTTAGGTTTCTTTCTGTGAAGAAGTTTATAAGATGTCTTATCAGTTAAAGGTCTAATTAAAATTCTATTTAAAATATAACAGGCAGTAGCAACTGCTTCTGCCCAAAAATACTGTGGTAATTTACTATCTGAAAGCATAGTTCTCGCACACTCTTGAATCGTGCTATTTTTACATTCTACTACTCCATTTTGTTGTGGAGTTCTTGGAAATGAAAAATTATGAGTTATTCCCTTTTTATTACAGAATTCCTCAAACTTTTCATTTTCAAATTCACCACCGTGATAACTACAGATGGTTATAATTTTTAGAGAAAGTTGATTTTGAATCCTTTTTGTAAAGTTCTTAAAACATTCCAAAGTATCACTTTTATGTTTCAAAAATATTGTCCATGTAAATCTAGAAAAATCATCTATAATTACAAAAACATATTTACTAAGATTTATTGACAGAATTTGAGATGGACCTAATAAATCAAGATGAAGTAATTCAAGAGGTTTTGAGGTTGAAATCATATCTTTTAATTTAAAGAAACTTTTTCTAAGTTTTCCTAATTGACATGCATCACATTGGCTATCTACTTTAAAATTCATTTTAGGGAGACCTCTTACTAGATCATATTTTGACAGTCTAGATAAGAGTTTGAAATTCAAATATCCAAATCTCTTATGCCAAATCCAAGGGTCACTTGTATTTGCCAAAAGACACAAGTTATCATTTGAAACTTTCATACTAAGAATATAAATATTCTTTTTCCTAATTCCCTCAAATATTACGGTTGAATTATAATCTTCAATGTGACACTTATCTTTTTAAAATTTAATTTTATATCCTTTATCGCAAAGTTGACTAATACTTAGCAGATTATGTTTCAGACTCTTAACTCTCAAAACATTAGTAATAATAGGATTTTCAGAGTTACTGACTTTGCCGATGCCAATCACATATCCTTTTGAGTTGTCTCCAAAGTTAACCAGTTCTCCGTCTTTGTATATTATATCATTCAGCATATCTGGATTGCCAGTCATGTGTCTAGAGCATCCACTATCGAGTATCCATTTATTCTTTTTGATCTGCACAATTTGTCTATTTGAATTGATTCCTCAACACCCATAAAGCATGTTTTCTGCACATCATACAATTTTGGTAGACAACTTGAATTTGAATATTGATTATATGCAGACGCAAGAGACAATGATGATCTGAATATTTCTAAACTAATATTAACAAGTTTTTTGAACATATCTATTTTAAAAACTTTTTCAAAACTCATATTTTGAAACTTTGAAAACCTTGCTCTGATACCAAATGTGAGAAATGCGGATTATGGATCTTAAGACTAGAATTAACATTAGAGGGGGGGAGGGGTGAATAGCATTTTAAGGAATTACTAAATCTTTTTGAGTTTATGTTAATTCGAACAAAAATGTATGCAATATTCAGGCACAGATATGATCACAGAATCAAACACAGGTGCAGAAATAAAGTAAAAGCAATAAAGGAAAGAACACACCGGATTTTATACTGGTCCGGAGTTACCCTACATCCAGTCCCGCAAACAAGTACGGATTTCCTTTCAAAAGCTATTGTTACAATTACAACCCTCGATTTCAAGGCCACGAGGTACACCACTCCAGATTCACAATCCTCTGGGTAGAGATACTTGATTTTATGGGCAATAAGTTCACCTAATTGATTCCATAGGCTACAATCACACCTTTTCTCGCTTGATTGATTTCACAGGCTATAATCACACCTTTTCTTGTTTAATTTATTACAAAGAAGCCTATAACTCTGAATAGCACTGCGATCTTGTTGATATAGTGATAGAGAATCAAACCAGAGATGATCTAGTTAGATTCAATGGTGATTTCAACAGAGTAATGGTAAAAATATATATAAAGAAATGTGGAAGAAGAAGAGGACTGAAATCAGAGAAAATATGAATATAAATTCGTTTAAAACTACCCCTATTTATAGTAGAAGAACAGCCATGTCCATTCGTGAAAGGATATGGCGAATAGACACGTCTTTTGAAATTCAAAATTTTGAAACAAACTGCTACCTTGTTGGCATGAGGTCCTATGGGTTGCCGACAAGCCTAAGGTATTTTTGGTACTTTATTTTTCTTTGAAAACAAATTTTGTCTTGTATTAAAACTATTTTAAACTTTATAAATATACTTAACTATAGTTAAAATACATAAATAAATATAGAAAATAATATTTTGATATATATAAAATTTTACTATAATTTTATATTTAAATCCAAGTATAAATATTAAAAGTTAAATATATTATTATTAAAAGATAGTTTAAAACTAAAGATTATTTGATTTTGAAAATATTGATTATTCTGAGGCTAAAAGTATTTAAAACCAGGATAGATGTTTTTGATTCTTTTAAAAGGAAGGTTTTGAAATCATTTTGAAAATAAGATATAATTTTGTAAAAATATTTGAATAAAAGTTAGTGATACAAAATAATGTTCCACTAGATTTTTCGTAGGTTCCATCCTACTTAGGGTTCCGTCCCTTCAACAGGCTCAAAGTGGATTCCATTCCACGAATAAATTGGATTTTAAAATGCTAATGCTTTTCTAGGAGCTTTAACAAAATTCCTAATTAAATTACTTATTATTGAAATCTTGAACTCTTGATAATCTTGATACTCATGAGTCTTCAATCTTGATATCTTGAATCTCTATACTGTACAGTCTTCATTCTTGGTACATGCATGGTTAGATCCTGCATATACATATATATTTAGACTATAACGTTAGTATTTATATTTTATAATCTTATTCTAAGGTTGTTGTTATCAAAACCATCTTCTCAAGGACTACCAGAAATCAACATGGTATGATTTGTTTTGAGTTTTTCTCATGCTGGTTTTACTAAACTAATACGGGTGTTATTTTCTTATATTGCTCGGTCAGCCTGTATTTTCCATATTAGTTGGATACTTTGGAGCTTTTAAGGGATTGATTCTCCAAGACGTATTCACGTATCTTATACGTTTATGTTGTTTTACCCAGTATTTAGTGTTTGTATCTATCAGCATTGTAAGGACAGACTGTTATAACCGTCCAGGCTGATATAGGTTAGTGTACTCTAATTTTGTGTAAAATAAAGATGATTTCTTTTTTGTAAAGATCTTCTGTATATTATATTTTATCATCATGATGTGGGATTCTGTTGTGTTTTCTTTCTTTAACCCCAAATGACATGTCTTTCAAACACTTATATGATCAGCACACTTAAAGGCGGATCATTACAATATATGTAAATAGACTTGTTTCACTCACTCATACGTATGTTTACCCTCTCCTGTTATCCTTTTTACTTATATCTCTAGGTTGATGGAGCTGGGTGATGTGGAGATATAGTGACGACCTTGTATTTTAGATATTATATAAATTATAAATATAACCCGTGAGCAGTATATATTTATGCATTGTGGACTGGGATTTATTATACAGATCTTACTATGTGTTTGAATTCGTGTTGAATATAATGTCTTATATTATATGTTATTTCCTTCTGTTGAAATTTCAAAAAATTGGTAGTTAGACTCTGTTTTGTTTCTTGTTATCATATCATAACGGCTTATGATTTTCTATCTTTGAGTTGTTGACATCAGTTTAGACCTTAAATCTGATGGTTGAAAAAGTGGGTCATTACATTTATAATTCAAGTAGCAATAGTGTAATTCTATAATGAATTATATCTTTCGAATACAAAATCTCATACTCTTTAGTATACAGATCCTATAGACCTTCAATGGCAATTTGTGACTGAAATCTAAGAGGAATAAGATGAAATCAGAGATAGAGTGGCAAAGAATTCAAGAAAGAACTCTTCAACCTTTTGTGGTTTGCAATTCTATGAAGAATAAAATTGAAAGAATGTGGATTTTCAAAGTATATGCATAAACTTGTAAGAGAACTTTATCATAAAGTAGTTGAGAAGAAAATGTAAGGGAAATGTATGAGGATTGTTATTAAAAATTCATTTTCCAAAGCCTTTATGTAGAAGATGAAGAGAAGTCTCATTTAATGAAGGGGTGAAAGGATGTATTTATTTTTTTAAATTTAAAAATCACATTAATGGTTAGTATGTCGACATGTGCTTCATGGGTATGTCTACATATTCTGTTGATTTTAAGAAACATATGAATGGTTACTATGTTGACATATGCTCCTAGGGTATGTTGATATATGCTAGTTGATTTTGGAAAACGCTTTATAATTTTTTTTTAGAATTTATAACTTTTAGAATCAAAATTGTACTTTTGTAAAGAGGTAGATGAAAATAAAGGCCCTGAAAAGGGAGATTTCAAAGTTGTACTATGGGGCCTTTAACAAATATTTCTATGGCTCTTTACACATAAGCGATTTTGACTAGTGCGTTGTCTTGTGCTCCTCTGGTCTTTATTTCTCGAATATCTTATGCCCTCCAAGGATTGTGCTTGAATCGTCTGTATTCTTCTAGTCTTTTGCTGTCTTTATAGCCTGATACCTTTTGGTCTCCTTTTTTTGCTTCTTGAGTCATTGTATCGATCTACTTTGAAGTATAAGTCATATGTACTTGTATATCCCCATAATATTTCTAAGTAGTGTACTTGTATTTTTAGCACTATAATATACACAATTTGAAAATTCATTATCATAATATATTTATATGGTTGTTGTCATTGAAATCGGTATGTACGGTATTAACATCTCCCTTTTTTATGATGAATACGATCTAAATATTCTTGATATAAAATATAATAATGTTACATTAGCTCTAACTTAACTCCTTCTAAATCTATTAGCTCCCCCTAAGTTAATGCATTGTAAACTCCACCTATTATTTTCAGTATTGTATATATATTATCATTTATACCTTTTCTCTCTTCTTTGTTACCAATAAAAATGGGTTATAATGTTTATAAATATTCATCTTTTCAGGAGTATAGGGTGCTTAGTTAAGTGTGTGTAATCAAAATCAATGATATATAACTAATGTGTTAATGACTGTACATATGAATAAAACATTATATATAAACACATTTTAAACATTCAATCATTTGTATGTACAAACAAAATAATAAGAAAATAAAGATTACAAAAAATATTGCATGCTTACACTTTATGGATAAACATGGATAAACTTAACGATTTGTTTGATGGAACCTTTTCCTATCCATCATTGGATATAAAATATGTGGTAATTGAATTAACTTCCTAATCGTCGAGTTTTTCCTTGTCGATATTTATCTTTTTATCTAGTATTTCCTTATATCCACTGTTTTTTGGAGTGTTCTCATTCCTTCTTTTATAACATAAGCTGCAACGACCCTGTTTTTCAGTCACCTGAATTTATAATATTTAATTGAATTTAAATATTGAAAAATGAATATTACAAGTTGAATTGGTTAAATAATTGAATTTGTACAACGAACCACCTTTGCGGACGGTTTAAGTCGACAATAACCACACATGTCAAACTCAAACTATTCAAAAGAGAAGATTGTCATGGGGTAAATAAGAAAAAGAAGAGAAATAATAAAAAAAACATAGAATCTCACAACGGAATGACAAAATATAATAATCAAATAACAATTCATGAAGCTGTTTTACAAATAACATTTGATTACACTTTTACAATAAAGATCAGAGTTATATACAGCAGAATAAATAATGCAGTGGAACAACTAGTGTTGTGGGATAAATATAATAAATATTAATAGTACTAAATCTTCATCTTTATCCTCCAGAAATAAGGTCTTTAATACACTGAAAAGCTCAGACGAACCCGAGCGTAATGAAAAAGACAAAACACTCGAGTCCGAACTAGAAGATCTTATGTAAGTCCAATCAATAGTAAATAAATATGAGTGTAATGGTGTTAGAGATGTTTGCGGGGTTTGACATCTCCTATTTAATGACTAATATGCATGCAATAACTTAAGGGACATTCAAGATTCTATCTTCTAAGGATCTGTTTATCTACATACATAGTACAATAAGCTATTATAATAGTGTCTACAGTAAAGCAAAGTATTAAAATAGCGTTAAGGCGTTATCCTAATCCCCCTTAACACATTTTCATATATTACCATAGTCTATACAGTACCATAATTCCTCTGTAAACTGGAGGACTATCTGAGGGTACTCCATAGGTACGGTACAAACCGAACTCGTAGAAGGTGCGATAAGGCATGTGATAAGGCACACGAGGCAATGCCAGGGTAAGATTCTACCATTTGCACTCCCAAACTTGTGGTAATGCACATAAGCTACTACCACCCACCTTGGAAAACACTCCCTAATTAAATCGAGGGGTGGCCACCAAGTCTTTCACGAAATCATAATATAGTATCAAAGAAATGTGCCCGATAGGAGAAGCGATCTCATTTGGCCCGGTATAGCTTCTGTTTTAGCCACATCAAGCTGACTCGAGGGAATCAGTGCTACGTAAATACCTCACATAGAATCGTTCGGCAAACCGTCCTACTTCATTCCAGAATCTCTACCACGTACACAGTTGTTAAAGTGGTTTTCGGTATTGGCAGAGACTATGACAATATTCGAACCCAATCTTTTTAACAACCAACCGCTTATTTCACACCGGATGGTTCTTTTACATTTCCAAAGTTGATTCATAATTGACATCAAAATATTATGTTCAATTCAAACTGTATCACTTTCGAAATCATATTCACTTTCGAAATCATATTCACTTTCGAAATCATATCGACAAAATAGGTTAAATCCTCATTTCAAAATCAACATATTTACTCAAATATGTCATTTTACTAGAAAATATCATTCCAAATCACAACATAAGTTATAACATCATTTAATCGTATTCCCTTTTTAAATCAAGGATTTAAATATAAACATTTCAACTTTACACAGTCTGAAATTTAGAAAATAGTTTTGATAGTCATAAATAGTTTAAATAGTTTTAAAAATAGTTATAATAGTTAAAATCTTTAAAATAGTTTAAATGGTTTAAAATAGTTTAAAAATATATTAAAATAGTTCTAAATAGTTAAAATAGTTTAAAATATATTAAAATAGTTTAAAATAGATTAAAATAGTTTTAAAATAGTTTCAATAGTTAAAAAGTTTAAAATAGATTAAAATAGTTTAAAATTGATTTAATAAAGTTTTAAAAGTTTAATATAAAATAGTGTGATTATTGGAAATGGTTTATATATTAAATATTTTTAAAATCTAAATAAACCTAAATTTAAAATAATATATCTTTGAACATTTTACACTAAAATAATTAATCTGAAATTAATATTAAATTAAACTATTTCTTCCATTTCAACTAATCTGGACCATATCCAGATTTCAACCAAACTAAGTTTCCATTCAATTCAAAGTTTCGAAAATCATTTCAGTTTATATCGATTTCAAATTCATGTTTTAACTACAATTTCAAAGCCACTTCAATTTTATAGATTTCAAAGTTTAAGTATTCAAACATTTTCAGTAACTCAATTTCGATAAATTTCATTTGTATTTCAAGATTCAACTTGAAATTTCCATTTTAATTCTTTAAACAACTCACTAAACCAATTCCAATTTCAACATTTAAAGCTTGGATTTTCGAAAATTATTTAGTTTATATAAATCAAATTTTATTTCAAAAAATCATTTAACTGAATTCAAAATTTAAGGACTTAAAATCATTTAATTTAACCAATCCGGTATCCATATATAATTTTCTACCCTATGGTCAAGTAATAAAGATATATATTATTTCAACTCCCAATAATTTAAAAGTTATGGATATATATCATTTCAACATGCAATCTCAAGTTAAAATTCAAAATCCATAAAATCGCTTGGGTTTATCATTTCAACCCATAATGATTTTTTTTCCTAATCTAGAGATCGTTTGATATGTATCACTTCAACACATAGTGATTTTTCCTAACAATAAACTAAGAGAACTTGCAGTGTTATAACGATATATAAATATAATATCCAGTCATCCAATATCAACAATTAAACATCCATCACAATCATCATTCAAATCAACCAATAAATAGAAAAATTAATCGATTACCATTAAAAGGTGTATAATTGCCAATTTAAATTCAATATTAAATTGAATGGCAATTAAATTCAATAAAATTCAGATTTAACTGGAATGACAAATTAAATATACCAACAGCAATTAATCAACTTCTAATCACATTACAGATTTAATTTAACTAACATAAGACAATTTAGTACTTGTGAGTGGGTTAAAACACCCACCTTTGATTTATCAACGATTTAAAATCCAAATAAAGGACCAAATTTGAACAGTCTTAGAATTTGACCAAACCAGTTCCGTAAAGTCCAAAATTTCGATATGATCGCAATGGTGAAAACCACACATGAATCCGTATTCATATGTAGAAGATATCGATATTAGAACATTGAATTTTAAAAATTTAAATTAAGTAAAATAATAACAAACAAACAGACATGTCACCTCACACCCTAGCAAAACCCTAGCACGCCTTATCTCACGTTTGAAAAACTTATAGCCGCCATGCTACTTCGCCTGCTGGCGCCACTACAGACGTCGTCGACCAGATCAGAGCCCCCTGCTAGCCTCACCGTGCCAAGGCGCCTCGCCCCACAGTCGCATGACCATCCATGACCTAGAACCACCTCCGCCGCTGCTCCCCTTTCATGGCCATTTCTGGCGAATTTTGACCAAGCTGCGATGAAGGATGACCACCACTACGACCCGCTCATCCTCATCTACAAGCCCATGCCTTCCAATCGTCGCTAGGATGAAGATCACCGTTAGATCGAAACCCTAGCAACAAACGGCCGAAAATAAATTGATTATTTTTGACCAAACCTGGACTTGAATCGAAAATGAATTGTTGCAATAGATTACGCTCGTCAAGGACTTTCCAACGATATATAATATGACATGGTTTTGAGAAGTTTTATTTTTTCTATTTGATTTTGATTTGCAACTGAATCAAGGAATTAGAGTTTCTACCATTTGAGGAGGAATAGACAGATGGAATTATATGTACTATAATAAGAAATAGAAAGGCTTCTAGAGTTTAGAAAAATCTATTTATATAGACACGACCCGATAAGAAAGAATGAACATATCGAACCGGTTTAAATGACTATAACGACCCGAAAAGCCCGTTCCGCTTCCGAAATGAAACCGAATCATCCTATATGTCGAAATAAATGTTTTCGATATTTTTAAATTCGATGGAACATGTTTCAAATCCTAGTTCCATTGAATGGAGAAGTTAACTTTTAAAATCAACTTATTTCAAATTGAATTCGTTAAGTTGATTTGTACGCGTTTCGAGCCCGCACAATCAAATGACAAGTCCGATCACTACGAAACATGAAATCTTACAATAATTTACTATTACGGATCCGATGAAACTGGTTTCGTCAAAATATGATACAGTGGCCAAAATGGCTATTTTCACGTTAATTAAATAAATTATTATTAAATTTAATAAATCACTTTTTAAATTCAAATTTTTTAACCAACAATTTTCATCATTTCTAATTACATAGAAATTAATAATCTTTTTAAAACAAATTTCCCATGTCAGATTTTAATATTAAATATTGCATAAATTACAACTTACAAGTATAACTGTAATAAATTCAATAAATTATAAATTAAAATTCCATTAAATTCACTTATTTTGATTTCACTCTTATTATTTAATCAACTAGTGCCTTATGAATATAATTGAAATTCTTTACATTTTGTTACATTCACATTTTACACTTATCATCGTAACCCATATTGACGCAATATATAGTTACATTAATTACAATTGATTTGCATTTTAATTTCAACAGATTAAATAAATAAGTGATAAATAACAACTGTTTCCTTTTACTTAATCAATCATATTTATAAGTTTATTATCAACAAATAAATGTTATAACTACATACACAACACTAATTATACTCAATTTTAATTAATTACATATTATCTCACCATTTAATATAACATTTAATTTATTTCCTTATTTATAATTTATAACCAATTATAATATTATAATTATTTTAATTGATTGATATTACATTCAAATAGTTGTCAATCACAGTCAAACAACATTGTCAAATCATTTCTAACTTCCCATTAATAAATCATAAATTTGAATTCCTTACAATATTAAATACTAAAATCCTATTAAATTTAATAGTTTTAAATTATAGAAAATTACGGGTCGTCACAATTTGGAATCTAATATAAATAAAAATGATTTCTGACTTTATTTTAAATCCTATTTGAATTAGAATAGAATTAGTAAACTTTTAAAAAATTGAATTAAAAGTTAATTTACAGAAATTGAAAATTTTGATATTTAATTAACGTGTAAAAATAGCCATTTTTTACACTGTCTTGGATTTCATCGAAACTAGTTTCATTGGATCTATAATAGAAAGTTATTATAGGATTTCAAATTTCTTATCAATCGGACTTACGGTTTGGTCGTGCGAAGCTGAAACGCCTAAAAATTTATTTAAGTAATTTGAATTAAAATAATTCGATCCGAAAACCTATCTTCTAAATACGATGTAATTGGGCTTTCGATATATATTCCGTTATGTTTGAAATTGGGCTAAACATTACAAATGTCAGGCGGCATGCTTCGTTTGGAGTTCGAAATATTTTTGGATGAATAATGCGTGAAAATTTTGTATAAAATGTTCTCACTTTCTCAACTTTGCACAAAACCTAGGGCAAACAACTCCAGCCTTCGCCCTATATACAATGGCCAAAAAATCTTTTCCTCCCACCTTACATCTCTCTCAATCCACTAACTATTACGCCTTCCCTCCAGCTAGAAAATTGTAGAGGGTAGTGAGATCTTGGATATCAACGACTATGATTTGGTTCAACACAGCATAGAGTGAGAAATTGCACCGCATTCATGGCGACTTCGAGCTGGAATTGTGGGTGATGGGGGAGGCCGAGCTCGTCGTGGCTTAGGGTGTGGGCACGTCGTCTGGTGGTGTGGGCACGTCGTCTAGTGGTGTTATAATCCATGTGAACCACCTTATTTAGTGCTGTTATAGCATTGGACTATATTTTTGAAATTTCAAAATAATTAAATGATGATTTTGTTTAAAAATGGATTTCAAAGTGATTTTGGAATTATATACGTTTTAATAATTTGAATGGATTTAAAAGAGAAAGGATCTTATTTAAATAAATAAAGGTACGATTTTCAATGTTATTAAATTATAGTTTTGTGAAATACTTTAAATAGAGATTTCGAATGGTTTTATAAAAGTATATCTTAAAAATAGCATAATAGCTTCCAAATGGTGTTTTATAAATTTATATAAACAGATTTGCAATTGAAGTATGATGAATAGTTTTATAATTGGATTTGAAACCAATATCTTATATTGGATTTGAAGTCAATGTTTTATAAATGGTTTTATATAATTTAGTTCGACTTTTGTGAAAAGAGTTTATAGTTAGATTTTCATAGCAAATGAAATTTAGAAAAGAATGGTTTTATAAAATAGAATTTTATAAATATATAAGTGTTGTACAAAGTATAAGTTTTATAAAATAGAAGCAAGATTATAACATTGTTTTATAAATGTGAAATCAATTTAATTTGATAAGTTAAATATAAAAGTTTATAAAAGAATTATATCCATGTTTTTAAAGTGAATAATCTATTAAGAAAATGGTTTGAAAGTGACATTTCAAAATGGAGTTTAAATGGTTTTGAAAATGGTTTTGAAATGTGTTGAGTATCGAAAACATAGATTTTAACATTTGTAGTTGAAATAGACGTTTTCGTGAAAAGTAAGGAAGGCATAGACTGTAACATTTTTGTTATAATAAATGATTGTCGAAAGGAAATATAAGATATAGTTAGTTGAATCCCAGTACTAGTATTTTTGGGTTGTCGTAACGATGTATTACGCAACATTCGTTTTGATCCAAATAACATATGTTTTGAAGAATGTTTTTCTTAAAGATTGGCATATATTCTTAATTATTGAATTAAGTATATGAAATATATTCTAAGTGTTAAAATCAATAAGTTGTGAATTCACTTATTATTATAAAAACTTATGAAATGTTTTCCAAATATCCAATAAGTGAAATGGTTATGAATATTATCCTTTTAAAGATATTTTGAAGTGAATAATCGGAGAATGACTTGATTTATAAACATTAATAAATCTGGCCCAATGACTACTTATGTGCTAGATTTTGTTTGTTGCTTTGATAGTTAAATAATGACTATCAAATTTGGCCATTTTAGTTTCTCAACTTAATGTAGAAACTAATTAGTCGTACACTTAGTACGCAACTGACTATGTAGGCTTGATTATCGTTTGTGTTGAGAATGTTGACTCGAGTAGTGCGGAGTGATTACTCTGGTCTACCGAGCTTCCTTCTTGGCCGAAGGATAGCAAATTAAAAGTTGGAGACGTGATAATTCTACAAGACTTGGTTTCTGTTTGAGGTTGAGAAACGCTTTTGTGTTGTTAGTGCGAAGAGACCAGGATCAGATTTATATGAAAACCACTTCGGACCAACATATATATGACGATTGTGTAGGTTGTTCGATGATATTGAGATTTAGGATTTTCATAGTGAAGGACTGCCTGGGGTTAAAATCCCAATATACATATAGTAACAATAGTCTCTACGTTGTGAAATATCCATTGTAAGCGCTGTCACCATTAATCCTATAGGATATGGTAGGAGAGTACCTTCGGTTTGTCCTGTTCCTGGACAACTTTTATGGACGAGTGTCTGACATTGCATTTCTAAAATTACGTACATTGGTTTTTACAAACGTACATCATGTGGTGGGAGAGATAGCAACTTCTCTTAGCTTAACACCTTTCTTGAGGCATACGAGCTCAAGGGTTGTGTTTTTTGGAAGGCAATTAGTAGTCGATGGGAACGGCAATGTGACATTCAAAGATGATGTGATATGTGCAAGGTAATTGACACCTCTTTTGGCATCACTCCTCAAAAAATGACCGAATCAAGTATTGAAGCAGCAAGGCTAAAATGGGTCGCTCCCGTTAGGAGATGTCATCACTCTTCTAGATATATCTTTACACGCTATAACGTTGTGTATCTGATTATTATTGACGTATGTTTGTGGCCGATTATAGGTCGGTAATGACCGAAGTGATGACATATTCGGTACTATCCAGGGATGGGTAGGCCGATCTTATGTTGGTTTAGGCGGGCAGTATCTGCTCCCTAGGTGCATCCCTCTAGAGGTATACTGAGTATGGTTCGGTAAGGTAGTCCTTTTACCTAGTCATTTCTATGGAATCCAAAATACACTACATGCCTGCCATTTTGTTTGTATAGCCTAGTATTACTGGAATTTAATTTTGAAACAATTTCAGCTATTTAATTTATTATTTGTATACTAGACACTAGTATAATATAACATGATTTGATATGAATGTTTTGGTTATTGTAAGGGAAAAAACCATCTGTGTTTACGTATGGATGTGGTTTTATGAGATACCTCTCTTTTAATAAAAGGACGTCTTTATAAATTTAAAATAAATTAAAATGAGGTGTGTTTTACTCATGCTGGTTTACCAGACAGATCCGGACGTTCTTCCCTTTCAATGGTCGGTCAGATCGAGTACAAATACAGGTTCAAATTTGGTGCTTTAGAGCTTCAACAGGTGAGCTAAAGATCTTCATGTCGTACACATGTATTTGTTTATTTTTCCGCTGCTTTGCATTCTTGTTGTTGTAAATTATCCATTGCAAGGCTGTAGCTACTAATCCTATAGGATATGGTAGGAGAGTACCATCGGATTGTCCTGTTCCTTGACAACTTGTATGGACGAGTGTCTAACATTGCATTTCTAAGATTACATACATTGGTTTTTAAAAACGTACATCATGTGGGGGCAGATAAGGCAACTTCTCTTAGCTTTACACCCTCCCTGAGACATACGAGCTCAAGGGTTGTATTTTTGTGGAAGGCAATTAGTAGTCAATGGGAATGGCAATGTTGCATTCAAAGATGACGGATATGCGGTACGTGAAAAGTAATCGATACCTCTTTCTGCCTCACTCCCTGGAAAATGACTGAAACAGGGATAGAAGTAGCATGGCTAAAATGGGTCCCTCCTATTAGGAGATGTCATCACTCTTCTAGATATATCTTTACATGTTATAACATCGTGTACCTAATTATTATTGATGTATGCTTGTGGCCATAGATTATAGGTCGGTGATGACCAGAGTGATGACATGTTCGGTACTATCTAGGATGGGTATGCCGGTCTTATATTGGTTTAGACAGGTAGTATCTGCTCCCTAGGTACATCCCTCTAGAGGTGTACTAAGTATGGTTCGAAAAGGTAGTCCCTTCACCTAATCATTTGTATGGAATCCAAAATCCACTATGTGCCTTCCATTTTGTTTGTAAAGCCTACTATTGCTAGAATTTAATAATGTAATAATTTCTGCTATTTAATTTATTATTTATATACTAGATACTAGTATAATATAACACGATTTGATATGAAATGTTTTGGTTATCGTAAGGAAAAAACCCGTCTGTGTTTATGTTTGGAGGTGGTCTTACGTGAAACCTTCCTTTAATAAAAGAACATCCTTATAAATTTAAAATAAATTCAGTTGAGGTGTGTTTTTCTCATGCTAGTTTACCAAATTGATCCGGGCGTTCTTTCCTTTCAATGCTTGGGTTAGACCGAATATATTTATAGGTACAAATTTGGTGCATTTGGAGCTTCAGCAGGCGAGCCAAAGACCTTCATGTCGTATACACGTATCTGTTTATTTTTCCGCTGCTTTGCATTGTTGTTATAAATTATCAGCATTTATGATTGATATTATGTGTAATATCCCGGAATTTCTAGGAGTTTAAAATGCTGGTAATCTCTTAATTTAAAATTGTTTGAATTAATAAATTGTTATTTTCAAAAATAATTAACTAAGTAAAATTTTAATTTTTGATTATAAATTGGTTTTGTAATAAGATTAATTATTTTATTTGTGTAAATAAATTTTAATTTGGTATTTGTTTTCAAAATTTATAAGTATGTTTAAATACATTTAAATTTGTATATTTAGATTTGTGTATTTTAAATTGATTTAAAAATAGGATTTATTATTTGAAAATAATGTGCTTATTTTAAAATAGTTGTTTCTATTCTTTTAAATTTATTTTAAAATTTGGTTTTTAAAATTTGACTTTGAGATGAATATAAATTTGAATTCAAAGATATACATGCATCTTAAAATATAAATAACAATATGGTTTAGTTTTAAATATATAGATAATGTTTTTAATTTAAAATAAGATTTGTTCTATATAAATTTGATTTGTATTTAATTTTTTTAAAATAAATGAAAGGCTTTTGAAATAATATTTTAAAGCAAGTTGAAATATTGTATATAGCTTTATTTAAACTTTGGTTGATTTTTACTATATGTTCTTTTCAAAAATTGTACTTATAAAAATTAGCATGCATTTATAAATATATAAGCATGTGTTTATTTGATATTTAATAAGAAAAGCATTTCTTAAAAGATTGAAAAGCATATTAGTAATAAGGAAAGTAATTTTAAAAAGCTTTTAAATTTTCTTTTAAATTAAAACAAACTTAAGTGACAAGTGTTTAATTTTAAAACACTATTATAACAAGTGTTATAAACTTTGTGTGTACAAGAGACAAGTGTCCATTTTTATTTTTATTTTCTTTTTATTATTAAATCTGAAAATTTCCCTTTATAAAACCTTTTTTCTCATTTTCTTTAATTTTTTGTTCATTTCTAAAAAGAAAACAAAATCCATCATGTATCTTCATTTCTACTCCCCAAAACCAGAAAATATTCAAAGCAAATACTTAAATCATTAAAGCCTGAAGTATTCCCAAATCTGCATTTTTATTTCTCAAACTCAAGTAGCTTGCCTCATGTTCTCAAATACATGCAAAGCTCCAGTTTTAAAAAGCTTTAAACTTGAGTGTCCGCACCAAATATTCAAATGCATGCAAGTGTTACCTGAAAACAAATATCAATCCCTGTGATCAATCCAATTTCCAAATTCAAAGATCTAAACCTCTCAGTAAATCCTCAAAGCCATTAACAAGAGCCTGTAACAAATGCCTGCAGTTTTCTAAAATCAAACCTGCATCATATTTTCAAGTGCATGCAAGTCTTAAGGAGTATTACCTGAAGCATTGATTTCCAAGCTTTTTCAGTTTTGAAGTTCTAATGTTCAAAAGCTTTTCAGAGTTTCAAGTTCAATTCTTTTGCAAGTTTCCTGTTCTATCATCTCTGCATTCTTAAATAAAAGGTGAGTAAACTTTTTATTAAAATTTTTGGTAATTTTCTGTTGTTGCATGGTTTTGAATGGTGTTTATTTTATATGCATAGCAGAATTTCCCTGTAGTCATAATTATGCAATGGTCTGTTATATTTGAAACTATGTATGTGATTTCTTTCCTACTCTGAAGTTTGAATTAAAACCAAATCTTCAAGTTATATTTTAATCAAACAACAGTAAGAAATTTTATTCAAGCATATTAAGTTAGATTAGTATAAACTAAGAACAAAGAAATTAAGCTAAGTTCTTGTTTTGTAAATTTCTCTGGAAACAATAGTACTGGAACAAATAAATATCAAAGTGTGAAATCAAGTATTGAAATTTGATGTAATAACTATATAATTGGGAATGCCATTGTTAATTATGAATTTTGAGTGGAAATTCAAAATTTTTAAAACTATTCAAAGTATGAATTTGGGTTTTTCCTGCAAATTGGACTTTGGTCTGTAACTGGTGATCTTTTTAACTGGAATACTTGAGATTCTTCAAGAAGTTAGGTGATTCATCAGAGTGTATAGAAAAAATAGCAGAAAGATTTTTAAATCATTTTGGAGATTGATTTTGATAGGGATTTGATTTAAACCTAGTTTTTGAATGGTATTTTAAATCGATCACTGCATCATCCCTACTGCATCGAGCTTGATATGATTCTGGAAGAGGATAGTGTGATGGGTCAGGGAACCATGGACGTAGTGGTGGCCGTTGTAGTTGATCGGAGGCGTTTCGTGTTGGGATTTTCTGGTGGGGTTTTAGGGATTCAGTACTTCTTACAGGCTCGATTTTGATTAAGGGAAGATTTTGAGTTTTGGTGAGTCGTGGAGGCTTGTAGGGTGGTGGAGTGACTCGGCGGTGGGTTCGCTGATGACCAGAGAGGGTCTGGCGATGGTGCAAGGTGCACGGCGACTTGATGGTGTCAGGGTTGTATTTGGGTTTGATTTTGTTTTGTGTTACTGGAATTGAGTTCAGGTTATAAGGGAGGAGACTCGGGAAAAACTCGTGCATTTTTGGTCGTGGCTCGGGTTTGTACTCGTGTGATCTGGGTATTGATGTGCTGTGCTGTGCTAAACTGTTAAGTTGAACAGTTTTGAGTTTTAGAGTAAAACAGTTTTAAAGATTTAAAATCTTTGTGCTTTGTTTCGTAGGTTCCAGTAAGGGTTGAACCCAAATTAAAGTGATGACAAATATTTCAAATTTAAATAAAATAAGTTTTAAACTTCAATAAAATTTTAAGTTAAATTTAAAGTATTTGATTTGAAATTGAATTATTTTATAAATAAACTTGTATAATGATTAAGTATCTTAAAGTTAAATCTTAACATTATTTCAAATCTTATTTTGGAATATTAAAGAGAATATTAAGTAAAGTTTTAAACTAATTTGTGGAAATGATTTATTAATTAACAAATGAAGATTAAGATAATTTATTTGGAATTAGAATTGTTAATTAATAGAGGTAATTAATGACTTCTTTATAATTTAATTCATGAATTAAGTTAAATAAAGATTTCTAAGATTTATTTAAGATAATTATTTTATCTTAAATAATAATTAAGTATTAATAATGTGTAATTAGTTAGTTAATTCAAGAAGTTTAAGTTAATTAAATAATTTAATTATTATTTTAAAAAGGGGTTAATTAAGTGGTTAATTAAGTATAATTAATTATTTAATTAACTATTAATTAAGTTGATGATTTAAATAATGTCAAATGATTAATTAAATTATAATTACTTATTAATTAAGTAATCAAGGGTTAATTAAAAAGTAATTAATTAATACTTAATAAAGGTTTTTGAATAATTAAGTTTTAATTTGGTTTCTTAATTAATAATTAAGAAGTTATTAATCTATAATTCAAGTTAATTAAGAATTAATTAACTATTATTAAGGTTTAATTAATTATAATTAAGAATTAATTAATAGATAATTATGGATTAATTAATTTGTAATTAAGATTTGTTAATTAATAATTAAGTTTATTAATTAATGATTAAGAGATAATTGATTGGTTAATTAAGTTTAATTAATTTATTATAAAAGTAAATTAGGGATTAATTACTTGTAATTAAAGGATTGATGAATAATTAAGTTTATTAATTAATAATTGAAGATTAATTTGGTTAAAGAGTAATTAAGAAATGAATTACTCAATTTTGATTTATGAGATGAAGGTAATCAAGTAAGTTAATTAATTTGTTAATTAATTAAAGAAGTCACTTGACAAATGATTAAGTATTATTACTTAATAAGTTTGGTTAGGCTAATTACTTAAGATAAGTAATTGATAAATTACAGAGGTAATTGAGATAAAGTAAATTACTGATTTGGAAGTAATTCTAAGATGGATAATTACTTGTTAAAGTAATTAAGGTTTATTACTTGGAAAATAAATCAAAAGAATTTATAAAAGTAATTAAAAGTAATTGAGAAGTAATTAAGAATTAATTACTATTTAATTAAGTTGATTAATTAAGAATAATGTAATTAATTAATGGAAGTAATTAATAAGGTTCATTAATTAATATGATTAATGAGAATAATTAAGGATTGATTAATTAAGATTAATTAATCTATAATAAGTTATTAATTGTAATTAATTAAGGATTAATGTAATTAATTATAATTAATGAATAAAGTAATTAAGGTTAATTACTTAATGGTTTAATTAATTAAGATAATTACTTAATGTAATTAGGGGTAATTAATCAAGGTTAATTAAGATGATGATTAATTAATTGGTTTAATTAATGAATAATTAAGCAAGATTTATTATGATGAAGATAATTAATTTAATTAATTTTAAATTAATTAAGAGATGAAGTAATTAATTTAATTCACTTTAAATTAATTAGAGATAGAGATAGTTAATTTAATTCATTTTAAATTAATTATGTTGTGATTAAGTAAATCATTGCTTATGTATGAATGGATGACATTGATTGTTTTGAATGGATGTAATCTCAGAAATGAGATAAGTATTATTGTGTGGTATGAATGATTGGATTGAATTGTGATGATAGTATAGATTATCTATTGTGATAATGATATGGATTACCTATTTGGTTATGGATCATCTGTTTATTTGATAATGTAGTTATCAATTGTGACTTGTGAATTATCTATTCTGTGTATATAGATATTTGAATTGAATTGTTTAAACCTTAAACAACTTGGCCTTAAAAGACACGCTTTGGATTTCGATGAGACCGGGATCGGGTTTCCATATTTGGATATCCGAAAACCACATCGATTCCAAATTAACGTTAGGTCGTTAATCTAAGTGGAGCAAGTGAAGACTCGAGGTGTAAGGACTATAAGTCAATATAACTCTGTGGGTGATTCCGTAATGAGTTTGACGAAATAGTACTTATAGGTTCGAGATGGCGAATTAGAGTGCAAGGGTTATTGTCGTTAACTCTGAGGGTGATTCCAAAACGAGTGTAACGAGATAATGCCTTCGGTTTCGTTCGAACCCGGAACGAACTTGTATGGATTGAATGCTTTCAGCACATCGTCAGGTGGACGATGAGCATTCTAAGTAATATGTCCTATAAAGGTAATCGTAGCCTCAAGCCTCATCAACCGGGAATGGCTAAAACAGGGGAGGTGCGCCAAAGCTTCGTGGGTAGCCCCCACTTGAGAGTAAGATTTACCCCTGTCTAGAGTCCCTTTTATTTCGGCTGTGTGGGACGGTTGAATAGCTACAACCGTCGGGGTTGTCTTATTTGGAACCATTCAGTAAGGAATGGGTCCGGCTTTGTGTAGCAGGGGATGAAGGGAGTAATCCTCGGTACGGTGATCTAGGCCACGTACTGTGACGGGCGGTACCCCAGTAGCCCTGCCATTGTATGGAATCCAAAATCCAATAAGTGCCAACGGTTTTGATTGTATTACCCACTTTTGTGGCTAGTAGCTGGAATTTAATAGATGTAACAATTTCGGCTATTTCATATTTATTTGAAAACCCTAGACACTATTATAATATCACAGAATTTCTTATCAAATGTTTTGGTTAGCGTAAGGTAAAAACTTTTCCATGTTTATGTGTGGGAAGTCTTACGTGATACCTTTTCTTTCAAAAGGTTTTTTAAAGTTAAGCAACTTTAACCGTTTACTCACACCAGACCCATGTCTGACCCGGAGTTTATTCTGTTTTTCTTAAACTCTTGGGTACTCAAATTTTTACGAGTAGCCAAGGGATTCAGGTTAGGTTTTTAAGTTGGCTTGACGAATTCTGAAGGAGCAATGGAGCAGGAGGCTTCTGCGTATAGCTATAGAGTATTCCGCTGTGTGTTCTCTGATATGTTGATGTTTTTGAGTTGTATTGAGTTGTATAACTAGACAGGTGTTTATAACTGTCTAGTATGAGTTGATTATGTTGTGTAACTCTGATGTATATGATACTATGTAAAGTATTATGTGATTAATATAATTTATTCGTTCCGCTGTTTAGATTCTGATGTGTTGTTTCTTTCTTCTTCTCTATCTTTTCTCTTTTCTATCCCTTTCTTTCTTAAAGATGATGCGATTTTCCGGGAGTGGAAAGTCGGGTCGTCACACTTGGTATCAGAGCTTTAGGTTGAGTGAATACCTAGGCTCTGAAGTGTATCTTTCTTTAGGGAGCATTAGGTTGAGCGAATACCTAGGCTCTGTAGTGGTGTCTTCTTGAGAGAGCGTATTTGTAATTTTAAATATATAACTATATATATATATATATTTCTACCTATCTATTGGGTTACCCGTTCAGGTTTTCCAATATAAGTTATAAAGGTAGATAGGATAGTAGTGTGTGTAACACGACTACCAATGGTTGGAATTGGAATGTTTGAGGTTGGAAGTGTATTTGTCGAGACGGTATTAGGTTGGTCTCGAGTAATCTTTGCAGTTTGGTATAAGGATTTTATTTATCTCTGAAGGAAACCTGTTAAGGTTCGGAGTTCATCATTGAAGTATGAGTTTGATCGCGCTCGTGTGAGCGAATTTTTGAGAGTTTGGATCTGTCATAGTAGGCAGAAGCAAGTGATGGTATTTTGATACCTTAGGAAGTAGTAGCTGCGTGATGAGACGCAGTGACTATGGATGTCTCCGAAGATGTTTTCTTTGGAACAAGTATAAGGGAGTGTGTCTGCTTCAGAGTTGTAGCGGAGTTCAATAGGAAGATCTTTTTGGCTTAGCATTTTTTTGAGATGGAATTCAGAAGCAGTAGTGAGGATCTGTTTCTTCGATGGATTAGTTGGTCGAAGATAAACTGTTCTGATTAGTGGAGAGAGAACAGTATCTTGGATATTGGATTGGGTTGTTCGCAAAAGTGACTTGCGATGGTTTAGTGATTATCTTAGATAGTCTTTGCTTGGATTTGTGGCATATCTAGAGGATGAAGGAGTTTTGGGATTGCTGAAGATTTTTCTGGATATATCTTCAGGGAAGTTATAGATTTTACCCGCATTGGAGTTTGAATTCTGAATCGACTTGATGTCAGGAGTGCTACCGGTGATTCAGTTGGATAGAAGATTGTTTCCAAGGATTGATTGTTGGGTGAAGCGGCTCTGTATTTCTTGGGACTCATGTTGAACCTTTTTATTGGGATGTACTGTTCAGTCTGCATTTTCATCTGCTCCAGATCAGAGTTGTGCAGCGGAAGCATGGTGGCTGTTATTCTTAAGTAGAAGCAACTGGATGTTGCAGTATTTTGGATTAGAGAGTTTCTATTGGAATATTCAGAATTTGACGCAAGTTGGCGAGTGATTCTATTCTTTCTTTTATAGATGGGAGAAGTTGTTTTCTACTATTGATAGTATAATTTGGTTTTGATTTTTGGATTGATCTTGTGAGGATCAGATGGTGAGTTGATCCAGTTGTTTGTAGAAGTATCAGCAAGGGTTGAGCTGATCAGGAAGGATCTGTAGGCAGTCCGGATCATCCAGTAAGTTTTGAGGCTTAGTAGCGGAAGAATTTGGAATTCGAAGTTGGAGACTTCGATGTTGTTGAGATTTTCTCGGGTAAAGGGAGCATTAAGATATTGGTAAGATTTGAGGTGATCTCCGAGGTATTGGATTCTTCTAAGTTTTGTTGAGATCAGTGCTTTGGTTTGTAGAGTTGAATTGCCAGTTTGGAAGACTGGAATTCAAGATATTTCACGTGTCTCTGAGGGAGAACGTGTATTGGTCCATCACTGGTTTTAAGATCAGTAGTTCTATGAGTTTTGGTTGTTGATCAGACTTGTCTATGGTCTGGTATCATGGGTAGATTATAGATCTAGCTGAGTGGGAACTCAGTAGCTTATAAGTATAGCTAGTTTGGATTTAGTAGAGCGAGTATCCCTGTGTCTGTACTGGGGAAACTCGAGAAATTTAGGAAGTTTATCTGGATCTGTGTCTGGATAGCTAGTGTTGTTTGATTAAATTGGTTGTTTGGATGAAATTGTTTGTTTGATTGATAGTGTATGGCTGTATGTATGTTTAAATTGGTTGAAAATAAAACAAAACTTTGGATTATCTTTGTTTTAAATTTCGAGGACGAAATTCTGTTAAGGGGGGAGGATTGTAATATCCCGGAATTTCTAGGAGTTTAAAATGCTGGTAATCTCTTAATTTAAAATTGTTTGAATTAATAAATTGTTATTTTCAAAAATAATTAACTAAGTAAAATTTTAATTTTTGATTATAAATTGGTTTTGTAATAAGATTAATTATTTTATTTGTGTAAATAAATTTTAATTTGGTATTTGTTTTCAAAATTTATAAGTATGTTTAAATACATTTAAATTTGTATATTTAGATTTGTGTATTTTAAATTGATTTAAAAATAGGATTTATTATTTGAAAATAATGTGCTTATTTTAAAATAGTTGTTTCTATTCTTTTAAATTTATTTTAAAATTTGGTTTTTAAAATTTGACTTTGAGATGAATATAAATTTGAATTCAAAGATATACATGCATCTTAAAATATAAATAACAATATGGTTTAGTTTTAAATATATAGATAATGTTTTTAATTTAAAATAAGATTTGTTCTATATAAATTTGATTTGTATTTAATTTTTTTAAAATAAATGAAAGGCTTTTGAAATAATATTTTAAAGCAAGTTGAAATATTGTATATAGCTTTATTTAAACTTTGGTTGATTTTTACTATATGTTCTTTTCAAAAATTGTACTTATAAAAATTAGCATACATTTATAAATATATAAGCATGTGTTTATTTGATATTTAATAAGAAAAGCATTTCTTAAAAGATTGAAAAGCATATTAGTAATAAGGAAAGTAATTTTAAAAAGCTTTTAAATTTTCTTTTAAATTAAAACAAACTTAAGTGACAAGTGTTTAATTTTAAAACACTATTATAACAAGTGTTATAAACTTTGTGTGTACAAGAGACAAGTGTCCATTTTTATTTTTATTTTCTTTTTATTATTAAATCTGAAAATTTCCCTTTATAAAACCTTTTTTCTCATTTTCTTTAATTTTTTGTTCATTTCTAAAAAGAAAACAAAATCCATCATGTATCTTCATTTCTACTCCCCAAAACCAGAAAATATTCAAAGCAAATACTTAAATCATTAAAGCCTGAAGTATTCCCAAATCTGCATTTTTATTTCTCAAACTCAAGTAGCTTGCCTCATGTTCTCAAATACATGCAAAGCTCCAGTTTTAAAAAGCTTTAAACTTGAGTGTCCGCACCAAATATTCAAATGCATGCAAGTGTTACCTGAAAACAAATATCAATCCCTGTGATCAATCCAATTTCCAAATTCAAAGATCTAAACCTCTCAGTAAATCCTCAAAGCCATTAACAAGAGCCTGTAACAAATGCCTGCAGTTTTCTAAAATCAAACCTGCATCATATTTTCAAGTGCATGCAAGTCTTAAGGAGTATTACCTGAAGCATTGATTTCCAAGCTTTTTCAGTTTTGAAGTTCTAATGTTCAAAAGCTTTTCAGAGTTTCAAGTTCAATTCTTTTGCAAGTTTCCTGTTCTATCATCTCTGCATTCTTAAATAAAAGGTGAGTAAACTTTTTATTAAAATTTTTGGTAATTTTCTGTTGTTGCATGGTTTTGAATGGTGTTTATTTTATATGCATAGCAGAATTTCCCTGTAGTCATAATTATGCAATGGTCTGTTATATTTGAAACTATGTATGTGATTTCTTTCCTACTCTGAAGTTTGAATTAAAACCAAATCTTCAAGTTATATTTTAATCAAACAACAGTAAGAAATTTTATTCAAGCATATTAAGTTAGATTAGTATAAACTAAGAACAAAGAAATTAAGCTAAGTTCTTGTTTTGTAAATTTCTCTGGAAACAATAGTACTGGAACAAATAAATATCAAAGTGTGAAATCAAGTATTGAAATTTGATGTAATAACTATATAATTGGGAATGCCATTGTTAATTATGAATTTTGAGTGGAAATTCAAAATTTTTAAAACTATTCAAAGTATGAATTTGGGTTTTTCCTGCAAATTGGACTTTGGTCTGTAACTGGTGATCTTTTTAACTGGAATACTTGAGATTCTTCAAGAAGTTAGGTGATTCATCAGAGTGTATAGAAAAAATAGCAGAAAGATTTTTAAATCATTTTGGAGATTGATTTTGATAGGGATTTGATTTAAACCTAGTTTTTGAATGGTATTTTAAATCGATCACTGCATCATCCCTACTGCATCGAGCTTGATATGATTCTGGAAGAGGATAGTGTGATGGGTCAGGGACCATGGACGTAGTGGTGGCCGTTGTAGTTGATCGGAGGCGTTTCGTGTTGGGATTTTCTGGTGGGGTTTTAGGGATTCAGTACTTCTTACAGGCTCGATTTTGATTAAGGGAAGATTTTGAGTTTTGGTGAGTCGTGGAGGCTTGTAGGGTGGTGGAGTGACTCGGCGGTGGGTTCGCTGATGACCAGAGAGGGTCTGGCGATGGTGCAAGGTGCACGGCGACTTGATGGTGTCAGGGTTGTATTTGGGTTTGATTTTGTTTTGTGTTACTGGAATTGAGTTCAGGTTATAAGGGAGGAGACTCGGGAAAAACTCGTGCATTTTTGGTCGTGGCTCGGGTTTGTACTCGTGTGATCTGGGTATTGATGTGCTGTGCTGTGCTAAACTGTTAAGTTGAACAGTTTTGAGTTTTAGAGTAAAACAGTTTTAAAGATTTAAAATCTTTGTGCTTTGTTTCGTAGGTTCCAGTAAGGGTTGAACCCAAATTAAAGTGATGACAAATATTTCAAATTTAAATAAAATAAGTTTTAAACTTCAATAAAATTTTAAGTTAAATTTAAAGTATTTGATTTGAAATTGAATTGTTTTATAAATAAACTTGTATAATGATTAAGTATCTTAAAGTTAAATCTTAACATTATTTCAAATCTTATTTTGGAATATTAAAGAGAATATTAAGTAAAGTTTTAAACTAATTTGTGGAAATGATTTATTAATTAACAAATGAAGATTAAGATAATTTATTTGGAATTAGAATTGTTAATTAATAGAGGTAATTAATGACTTCTTTATAATTTAATTCATGAATTAAGTTAAATAAAGATTTCTAAGATTTATTTAAGATAATTATTTTATCTTAAATAATAATTAAGTATTAATAATGTGTAATTAGTTAGTTAATTCAAGAAGTTTAAGTTAATTAAATAATTTAATTATTATTTTAAAAAGGGGTTAATTAAGTGGTTAATTAAGTATAATTAATTATTTAATTAACTATTAATTAAGTTGATGATTTAATTAATGTCAAATGATTAATTAAATTATAATTACTTATTAATTAAGTAATCAAGGGTTAATTAAAAAGTAATTAATTAATACTTAATAAAGGTTTTTGAATAATTAAGTTTTAATTTGGTTTCTTAATTAATAATTAAGAATTTATTAATCTATAATTCAAGTTAATTAAGAATTAATTAACTATTATTAAGGTTTAATTAATTATAATTAAGAATTAATTAATAGATAATTATGGATTAATTAATTTGTAATTAAGATTTGTTAATTAATAATTAAGTTTATTAATTAATGATTAAGAGATAATTGATTGGTTAATTAAGTTTAATTAATTTATTATAAAAGTAAATTAGGGATTAATTACTTGTAATTAAAGGATTGATTAATAATTAAGTTTATTAATTAATAATTGAAGATTAATTTGGTTAAAGAGTAATTAAGAAATGAATTACTCAATTTTGATTTATGAGATGAAGGTAATCAAGTAAGTTAATTAATTTGTTAATTAATTAAAGAAGTCACTTGACAAATGATTAAGTATTATTACTTAATAAGTTTGGTTAGGCTAATTACTTAAGATAAGTAATTGATAAATTACAGAGGTAATTGAGATAAAGTAAATTACTGATTTGGAAGTAATTCTAAGATGGATAATTACTTGTTAAAGTAATTAAGGTTTATTACTTGGAAAATAAATCAAAAGAATTTATAAAAGTAATTAAAAGTAATTGAGAAGTAATTAAGAATTAATTACTATTTAATTAAGTTGATTAATTAAGAATAATGTAATTAATTAATGGAAGTAATTAATAAGGTTCATTAATTAATATGATTAATGAGAATAATTAAGGATTGATTAATTAAGATTAATTAATCTATAATAAGTTATTAATTGTAATTAATTAAGGATTAATGTAATTAATTATAATTAATGAATAAAGTAATTAAGGTTAATTACTTAATGGTTTAATTAATTAAGATAATTACTTAATGTAATTAGGGGTAATTAATCAAGGTTAATTAAGATGATGATTAATTAATTGGTTTAATTAATGAATAATTAAGCAAGATTTATTATGATGAAGATAATTAATTTAATTAATTTTAAATTAATTAAGAGATGAAGTAATTAATTTAATTCACTTTAAATTAATTAGAGATAGAGATAGTTAATTTAATTCATTTTAAATTAATTATGTTGTGATTAAGTAAATCATTGCTTATGTATGAATGGATGACATTGATTGTTTTGAATGGATGTAATCTCAGAAATGAGATAAGTATTGTTGTGTGGTATGAATGATTGGATTGAATTGTGATGATAGTATAGATTGTCTATTGTGATAATGATATGGATTACCTATTTGGTTATGGATCATCTGTTTATTTGATAATGTAGTTATCAATTGTGACTTGTGAATTATCTATTCTGTGTATATAGATATTTGAATTGAATTGTTTAAACCTTAAACAACTTGGCCTTAAAAGACACGCTTTGGATTTCGATGAGACCGGGATCGGGTTTCCATATTTGGATATCCGAAAACCACATCGATTCCAAATTAACGTTAGGTCGTTAATCTAAGTGGAGCAAGTGAAGACTCGAGGTGTAAGGACTATAAGTCAATATAACTCTGTGGGTGATTCCGTAATGAGTTTGACGAAATAGTACTTATAGGTTCGAGATGGCGAATTAGAGTGCAAGGGTTATTGTCGTTAACTCTGAGGGTGATTCCAAAACGAGTGTAACGAGATAATGCCTTCGGTTTCGTTCGAACCCGGAACGAACTTGTATGGATTGAATGCTTTCAGCACATCGTCAGGTGGACGATGAGCATTCTAAGTAATATGTCCTATAAAGGTAATCGTAGCCTCAAGCCTCATCAACCGGGAATGGCTAAAACAGGGGAGGTGCGCCAAAGCTTCGTGGGTAGCCCCCACTTGAGAGTAAGATTTACCCCTGTCTAGAGTCCCTTTTATTTCGGCTGTGTGGGACGGTTGAATAGCTACAACCGTCGGGGTTGTCTTATTTGGAACCATTCAGTAAGGAATGGGTCCGGCTTTGTGTAGCAGGGGATGAAGGGAGTAATCCTCGGTACGGTGATCTAGGCCACGTACTGTGACGGGCGGTACCCCAGTAGCCCTGCCATTGTATGGAATCCAAAATCCAATAAGTGCCAACGGTTTTGATTGTATTACCCACTTTTGTGGCTAGTAGCTGGAATTTAATAGATGTAACAATTTCGGCTATTTCATATTTATTTGAAAACCCTAGACACTATTATAATATCACAGAATTTCTTATCAAATGTTTTGGTTAGCGTAAGGTAAAAACTTTTCCATGTTTATGTGTGGGAAGTCTTACGTGATACCTTTTCTTTCAAAAGGTTTTTTAAAGTTAAGCAACTTTAACCGTTTACTCACACCAGACCCATGTCTGACCCGGAGTTTATTCTGTTTTTCTTAAACTCTTGGGTACTCAAATTTTTACGAGTAGCCAAGGGATTCAGGTTAGGTTTTTAAGTTGGCTTGACGAATTCTGAAGGAGCAATGGAGCAGGAGGCTTCTGCGTATAGCTATAGAGTATTCCGCTGTGTGTTCTCTGATATGTTGATGTTTTTGAGTTGTATTGAGTTGTATAACTAGACAGGTGTTTATAACTGTCTAGTATGAGTTGATTATGTTGTGTAACTCTGATGTATATGATACTATGTAAAGTATTATGTGATTAATATAATTTATTCGTTCCGCTGTTTAGATTCTGATGTGTTGTTTCTTTCTTCTTCTCTATCTTTTCTCTTTTCTATCCCTTTCTTTCTTAAAGATGATGCGATTTTCCGGGAGTGGAAAGTCGGGTCGTCACATTATGACTGTCCAAGCTAATGATTGCTTATTTTGTACTCTGATATTGATTTATGTATATTACAGTTTCTCTTTTTAAAGATAAATGATCTATAGTATATGTTATTCCACTGCGATGTGAGATTCTGTATTATTTTGGTTCTGCTTCTCTCTTCTTCTTCTTCTCTTCTCTTCTTCTTTTCTCTCTCTTTCTTATTACCCTCTCTTTTCTTTCTCATGATCATCTGCAATCGATGCGCTCTGGGTTGGACACGTGTGGTTTAGTGTCAGATTCAGAGGATGCTGAGCGTGGGTTGTCACAGGTGGTATAAGAGCTTAGGTTTAATATATTCCTAGGTTTTGATACGTACTAAGTATAGATAGGGTCAGTAGCACCCTAAACTGAGTTTGAGTGTATTATATATATGAGTGCGTATTTGTTGGTTATATAAAAATGTTTTATATTGTGTCGATGTATCTGTTAAATAGCTTATGAATTCTGGTCGGTATGTGGGACACCACTGTATCGATAAGGATTTCTAAACTCTTAAACAAGGTAAACCGAAATAATATTGTTTTGAATGGGTAAATGAAATAATTTTAACTCGATTATATTTATATATAATTATATATTGATTGTAAGTTGTTAATAAATGGTAATATTTAATTTATCATTTGTTATTTGTTGTGTTTAATAGAAAGTTGTTATTATTATATATCTAAATATGATAAATAAATTTAGAATGAATCTTATATGAGTGAAGTAAAATAGTCAAATTATACAAGTACAAATTTATAAATATAAAAAAGGTATTTTAATAGAATATAAAGTATTGAATTCACTACCGTTGCTGAAAATAATAAGAGTGATGACTGCAGCATCATCAGCATCATTTTCGAGTTCCAGGTGATGGATTTGCTACCATTAGCAAATTGAAAATTTAAGTTTTGCCATGATAAAAAAATTTGAATTTAAAATCCAAGTTTGAAATTGATAAATATGAGAAAATAAATTTTTGAACTTATAAATTGAAAATGGTATGTATCAGAAAAAGAAAAATTAAATCGAGATATAAAATTAAATTATTAACTTAAGTAAAGTTAAATAAATTCGAGTTAGTGTAATAAAATATATGATTTGAAACTTAAATAAAGGAACGTTAACTGAAACTGAATTGGATTTAAGACTGACTTAGATAACTTATTAAAAAGAATATACACTTAAGATTGTATAGTGAATATATACCCATGAATTTAATTTATAGAAGGTGAATAAAACTTAAGTATATATTCATGAAAACTTAAGTATATAAGTTTATAACTTATAATTTGAGAGATAGTAAGTAAAGCAAAGTTCTATTTGTTAATATGAATGTTAAGAAATGAAATTTGAATTGTAAGTTGGAATTTGTGTCAAGTGAAATAAAACGAATCGTGTAAAGGGAATTTAACTTAAGTAATGCTAAATGAAGTAGGTTTTGATATCAACATGAACTAATTAAGTGAATCAATGAAGTGAAGCAATAAAATGAATATGAACTTGAGTTATTAAATGAAATTGCAATTTACTGCAAAATGAATTGAACTAATGAAACAAATTAGTTAATTGGATATGATTTCGAACGTTGTTTGAAAAAATTAAATGTAAGTCCATTAGATTTAATTGGAGTGAAAATTAATATGAATAGAATGGTTGCTAACCAATTGAATTAGTGAAATTGAAAACTAAATAATTGAATTCAAATAGGAAGCAAGCGATTATAAATAAGTGAATGTTAATAAATTGAAAGTAAACATATGTTAACAAATAAGTGTTAATAAATGAATTGGAATGAATGTAAATTAGTAGAAGGTAAACTAATTGGATATTAGTAAACAAATTGAAGTGATGAATGTAAGGGAATGCAAATCAATTAAATGTAATAAGAAATGGAAGTGAATTAAACTAATATGATGAGAATCAACTGAAAGCAAAATGAGAATGAATGTAATAAATTGATTATTAGTGAACTTTAATGTGAATTAGTTGGATGAAAACTAAACAGTAAATAAACAAATTGATTTCTTGGAAGTTAGTCAGACATTAGTCGTTTGAGGGTATGATTGCATGGGTTTCGTTTGCATATTGTTGCTATAATAGTATATATTGTATATTGATATTGTATGCTATATGCGTGTTTCTCATTGATTGTTGAGTGATAGTAGGTGTGGACGGCGTTGCTTCGCATTTGGAGCTCGCTTTCGCGCTGTTTAGCCGTATATGCTCGCTAAATAATATATAAGGTACATATCTCGGATTACATATCGTACTTTTACACCTTTTCCCTACAGATTCCTCATCCTCGAAGATGAGATGTATATTTGTGATATACATACATACATACATACATACATACATACATACATATATATATATATATACACATATTGTGATCTTACTACGGTCGAACTGTGCAAAGGAGACTTTGGCGAATTTTTCTGAAAATTTAAGGCGTTAGAGAAATTTTAAGAATTTTGTAAAAAAAAAAATTTGACAACTAAAAGTTAATTTTTGAGTTATAAATTGAAATGATAATAATTGAATTTTGAAGTGGCATTAGTTAATAACTATAAATGAATTTGGAAAATTAGAAAAGTTTTTTATAAAAGGTTGCAACTAAATGATTTTGGAAAAGTTAAACACTTAAAGAATTTGATAATCAAATTCAACTATTGGTTTTAGAAGTTAATGAAGTTGTAGCATTTTTCTTACTCAGTAATTTCAGGGATGAAATTTTTTTAAGGGGGAAGAATGTAATGACCCAGTTTTTCAGTCACCTGAATTTAGAATATTTAATTGAAATTAAATATTGAAAATGAATATTATAAGTTGAATTGGTTAAATAATTTAATTTGGAACCTAATATGAATAAAAATGATTTCTAACACTGTTTTGAATCCTATTTAAATTAGAATAAAATTAGTAAACTTTTAAAAAATTGAATTAAAAGTTAATTTATAGAAATTGAAATTTTTTGATATTTAATTAACGTGTAAAAATAACCATTTTTGACACTGTCTCGGATTTCGAAGAAACCAGTTTCATTGGATCCGTAATAGTCAGTTATTATAGGATTTCAAATTTCGGGTCCACCGGATTTACGGTTTGGTTGTGCGAAGTTGAAACGCCTAGAAATTTATTTAAGTAAATTTGATTAAAATAATTCAGTTTGAAAACCTATCTTCCAAATACGATGGAATTGGCTCCCGATATTTATTCCATTGTGTTCGGAATAAAGGATAACACATTATAAATGCCAGACGGCATGCTTCATTTGGAGTTTGAAATATTTTCGAATGAGTAGTGTGTGAAAATTTTATATAAAAGGGCCTTGTTAGCACCGAAATCGGTCACTAACACCCTTATAAAGATTGTGTAGAGAGATTAATGAAGAAAGTAAATTAAAACAGAGGACAATATATGAATTTCAATGCAGAGAACAAGGGCATCAAATTTATAGTGGTTCGGCGAAACTGCCTACGTCCACTTTGAGGTTGATTTCTACTGATTTCCTTGATATTTGATTACAGATACAATCCATTTCTAATTACTATACAATTGCAAATTAAAAGATTAAGTCTTGAGTGAGTGTTGATTGCAGCAGAGTTTCCCCGGTGGTCCCAAAAAAATGATCCTTTTCACTGTGCCCCTGCCTCTCTATTTATAGACGAAGGTGGGTTGGACTTCCCTGGTGGGCCTGGTAGCTGGATATCCCGTCCCAAATGGAGTAAGCTCTGTGTGCCGACCCGAACATGTCGAACGAAAAAATGCCGAACCATCATCTTCAAGCCGAACGATGCGGTGTTGTGTGGGAAGAGTAGGCCGAGCAACAATCAAAGCCGGTGGAGATTGAAAGAATGCCGAACAATCTTTAGTTGCCGAACGTTCTCGGGAGGCCGAACAATCTCTGGATGCCGAACGATCTTATGCCGAGCGTCCTTGGTATGCCGAATGTCCTTGATATGCCGACCGTTCATGGATGCCGAACGATATACAGTACCGAATCGTTTCCCAATGCCGAATGCTTCTGCGTGCCTAGCGCTCCTTCATGCCGAGCGTTTCTCTGATGCCGAGCGCTTCTGGATGCCTAGCGCTCCTTCATGCCGAGCGTTTCTCTGAGGCCGAACGCTCTTGACGACCGAATGACCCTGACTGCCGAATGATTCCTTGTGCCGAGCGTTCATAATGCTGAATGATACATATATTGCCGAACAGTGTGCCAATGCCGAGTACTTAGTTGCCTGATCAAATCCGCAGGAAACACTTGCCCTCCAAAGTGTATCGCGTGACCGAACGTGATACGCTTTGAACTACGAGTCCTTTGTGCTTCACTTTGAACCTTGTCCCATTACTCTTGGAGGTTGTTTTCTTGTGAGTACCGGGTGAGATGGTGTGTGCCGAACGTAACGCATGTCGAACGATACAACCGAAGCTGAACATCCCACGTACGCCGAACAAAATGAAAGTCGATGCCGAACGATGCTGCTTTGACCGGTTCTACCGGTCATTGTCGCTTCAACTTCTTCTTATTCCCTATAAAGGTCAGCACGTTCCTTCTTCTTCTCTTTCCACTTTTTTACCTCCGCTGCCTTGTACTTGCTAACCTCGCCAGTTCACAGCCTCCAAAGATTCAACAATCCTTTCCAAGTCACGATCTACTAACTAGGTATCGATTCTTCCGTCTAAATTCTTTCCATAACTAAAAAGTTTTTGTACTCAAGTTCATAGATTGGAACCGTAGCCGATAGGTGTTGTGTGGAGTCGAGCCTTGATTATGATATTTTTAGAGTTTTTAGAGTTAAATGATGAGGAGGAAAGGAGGAGTGACTAGAGACAAGCGTACAAGGGAGCTGTTGGGAGATGTATTATGGTTCGGCACGGTTCCCTTGTGCCTAACGAGATTGGAGGAAAAAAGAATAGAGGGGGAGTAGAAGGTGGTTAGGATGCCGAATGACATGGTCTAACATGACTCATCGAACGATCTGTCCTTATTGTTCGGCGTGGATGGAGGAAGAGAGAAAAAACGAAACCGTAGTTAAGGACGGAGTGCCGAGCGTTGGGGCTCGGCGTAACTTTTGGTTCAGCATGACTCATCACATGCCGAGCAGTGCGATGGAGGGTTAGGGAGGAAGTATGAATTAGGTAGGATGCCGAACGTTATATTGGCCGCGCAGAACTTAGGCCGGTCGTTAGTTAGGCCGAACGATAGCTTTGTCGAACGATTGCTTGTCCGGTCGACAGTTAGGCCGAAAAACATTTAGACGATCAATCATGAATGCCGACCCATATCTCAGCCGACCAATACTCAAGCCAAACGATCATAAATGCCAAACCATATTTTATAGGACGAACAATTACGAATGCCGAACCATATTTAGGCCGAATAGTCATAAATGCGGAACCACTTTTTAGTCGAACAGAACTTTGGTCGAACAATCATTTGCCTTGCCTAATCATATAATAAAACAAGGATAAGGACTCCGGCATACTAGCATATCAAACTGATCTGAACTGATAACTTCCTAGTTTCGATTACTCGTAAGCCTGAACTGAAGTCGATAAAAACGAATAAAAGCTTTTGACATACAATGTCGATGTCCGAATCCAAAATTGAAAACATCGCAAGGCTGGTTTTCGGAGACGGTCAGCGATGACGGTCTTCGAGAATGACAGTCCAAAGTTTGACTTTATACCGTCAGCTATGCGACTTATAATTTCTCAACGTTTATATTTGACTGATTGCACTAGATCACACACCGCACAGGGGGGTAAAATTTATGTTGTTAAGTCTAACGTCGATTATTTTTCAAGTATAGTTCAAACAGGTGCTCTACCGAACTCAATATTTACTGGAAATATCTAAGAGATCTAGCTCCGCCATGATTTTAGATAGACTAGGACCGTCCTCCCAACAAGAAGTTGCGGATGTTTCAAATCTGTCAACCTCTCCTGCACATAACTTAGCTCCCGACGCTTTGGAGGCAACAATTCTCTTGGATAACCCTGTTGATTCACAGGCTTCGAAGGTCAATAAAATTGCGCTCCGGCGAATATGCTCCATCCATGGGATCCCTTTCGACGACGTGTTGGTTCCCTCGAGGCACGATCGTCCACACTTGCCCACAGTTGGATACATAGCGTGTAATAAATTTATGTGCTGGGTTGGTAGCGTGCCACCGTTCAGTTTATTTCTTCGGGATGTGCTGCAATACATTGACATTGCCCCGTCGCAATTGCACCCGAACGACCATGCATTTATCTACGGTACCTACATCCTCTTCATGATCGTTATCTCTAGGCCCCCAACTCCGGGAGACATCGGATATATTTACATGATCAAGAAGCGGGAAGATAGCCCCTCTTACATATTTCTCGAGCCCTGTCGCAAATGCCAAATCTTAACTAGGGTGTGGAGCAAATTTGCCCTGTACAAACAAGAATGGTTCTATATGCGTTGCCCTTCTGGTTTCGCGAGGAGATGGGTGAAAGGAAGTAAGTCTTTTCTCTGGATCGATATTCATACTTGGTCAAAGCCATGCCTTTTCTAATTCTTTTTTCATCTTCTTAGGTATTAATCCATGCCCTGACGGTCGTGGGTATTCTGAAGCCCTCGAAGCCATTAGAGCTCTCCCTGCCGAGGGATGGGACATACGAATCCTCATTTCAAATGAGTCACTATCGAGGTTCGGACTGTTAGCATAAGGTCATCCGATAAGCCTTCCTGAGGACGTCTCGTACCTAGGGCCGCATCCGGTAAGGGGAAAAAATTAGCTGAGTCATCAGCACGTCATACTCCTGACGCACCATAAGATGGGGAAACTCAAGGGAACGAGACACCCGAAGCACAAGGTGTGAACTTGGGTCCTGCGCCGGATCCGATAGTCGAAGTGCACGATATCGAAACGTCATCTTCCCCTTCAAAGAGGAAAAAGGGATTGACGTACGATATTAAAAAGGAGAAGGTTAGCGAAACTTCAAAAGTTACGCTCATTCCAACGGAGAAAGAGGCCTTTTCACAGCATGTAGAAAGTTCTTTAAAGGGCCTATCGAACCTCTCCATTCCCGATGACCTGCTCAATTATGACTTCAACAATTCGGAAGCATTTCAACTTCGCTCGCCCATCAGAGGCGATGCGGGCGCTCTAGCCCAGAGTCAGGGAGAGAAAACTCCCATTAGTAAAGCAATTGATCCGTCGGGGGGAAACACTAGGACACACACATGCGCTTGCACTTCACTTTGCGCTTTAATTCTCGTTGTCAATCTTCTTATTGCTAACTCTTTCTCAAATTTCGTACAGGTGGCATTAGAAGTACACACGGCATTGATCGCCTCCGCGGGTCATCTGTTTCCTATCACTCCGGGCGTGATTCAGGTTCCGAGAGGCGTCGGGACAGAGACGATGGTGGCGATGGGGATTATCATTCCTGAGACTCATCATCTCGGAAGAAAACATACTACTAGCCCAAGTACCACCATCATCCCTCTTCTCATTCGGAACCAAGCAAAGACAAGCGCGGCCACAAGGGGTCGCAATCTGATGTCCCCCGAGATCAACACTCTGACTCCTCTACCACTCAACAGTCCCGAGATCCTCACAGGCGGGCTAAACTTTCTAAGCCGTCTTCTCCTGTTCCTGCAATAGATCCATCCGTGTCGGAGAGGCTGGCCGAGATTAAGGATAAATGTCCAAAATTCTTCTTTGATGGCCTGAAATTCCTCCTGACAATTCATCATATTCCCGGACATGTCAAGCAGAGCACCATCGCCTGCACCAACGACGTCTATGCTCAACATGACGCGTTTGCTCATTTGGCTGAAAAACTTTCTGAAGTCTCCATAAAGCGCCAACATGAGACCGATCGCTTGAAGCTCGAGGACATCCACGACAGAGATATCATTAAGGCTCAGGACGAAGAACTTGTATCTTATAGATCTCAGCTTGAGGCTGCCCGGTAGAGTGCTCCAGATACTACCGAAGCCGCGACTCGTCTGGAATCGGCACATAAAAAAGAGATCAACGAGGCAGTACAACGCTGCGGGGCCTTAGCACTAGAGAAGGACTCAGTCCAAAAAGAGAGGGGCACATTTAGCTTCCGGGTCAAGGAACTTGAGGAGCAGCTCCACGGAGAGAAAGAAGAGAAAACGACTGCCCAAGAAGAGTCACAACGATACTGTGACGAAATCGTTGCTACTCGATCCTTAAAAGAAAAACTTGAGGCCGAGCTTTCCAAAGTTGGGGCGATAAGGAGTGAAGCCCACGAAGAGGGCAAGAAGATAGCGTCTGCGGACATTGACTCCCGTCTTGAGGCGGCTAGAGAAGAAGGTAAGGAAGAGGTCAAGAGCATGTTTGACCCGCTAATCTCTGAATTCAATGCCCGTGTCCTCGTGCATCAAGACTTGACTTTTCTGGACGAGGGCTATCTTGAATCTTTAGCCGAGGCATGAGAGGCCTTGATAGAAATCAGGAAGGACGAGAACGGTACTGAAGAGAATGATGAGGGGGCCTTGATAAAAGAATTCCTCAAGGGAAATAGGCCTTCGAAGTTATCTGCAGCTAAAGCTATATATGGCAAAGGCTCCCCCTCAAAGAAAGGGAAAGAAGTTATTATTGGTCCGTCCGGGGTCGTGCCTCCAGCTCATGTGCCTACTCGATCGGCCGATCGGTAGATACTCGATCCATTTGAGCAGCATATCAGTACAATCCGGAGGACCCCGGCCTTAGCGTCCATATTCTGTCTCCCATTCCAGAGGGTGAGACCCCCTTGACGGCTGAGAGCCTGCCGGAACCTGGTAGACGACCCTTCACTTCAAGATTTCAAAATTCGTCATTCTTTATGAAGGACTATTGTATTCTAATGCTTGTTTTCATGATTTTGCGCAGGCCGTTCTGATCCCAGGCCCACTCCGAGGAGCGATGTCGCCAAGAAGGTGGAGGAAAAGATAGGTGAGGCCACTTAGGTAGGAGAGGCTCCCGGGCCAGATGCTCAGGTGATTGGAGCGCTGGATGAAGACAAATCGGAGACTTCTTCTCCCATTGAGCGGAGTTATGAAGTAGAGATTACAGGCGCCTCCGAACACACATCTGAGCTGAGTATGAAGGAGTGGCTTGAGAAGGAGAAGAGAGAGACAGCCGAGATCAAGGTTGAGCCTCGAGTTTTGGATCCAGACGACCCCTTGAACAAGCCGTTGAAGGTCATTCTTCCCGCCAGGTCCAAGCTCGTGGATGTTCGCCATACTTCTTCAGCTGCTACCCCTCCATCAAAGAAGAGTACCAAGGGTAAACGCACAGGGGAGGATCCTTCCGAGAAGGCAACGGAGGTGAAGAAGTCGAAGAAGCACAAGAACTGATCATTACTCTTCTTCAACGAGAGTTAGTTTAAGTTATGTAATTATTTTCATCTACTTCCGTAGTCTTTGTAAATAGATTGTCGACTCCGAACTTTGGAAGGCTTGTAGTAGAAACTTTTTCTGAATAAAGCTTAGTTCCTTTTTTCTTCATATAGCTCGGAGATTCTTCGAGAGTTATTCGTTTTTCCTTACACGCTTCAAGCACTTAGAATATTTTTTAGTCCGCACATCGGGGACTTAGGGTACTCCAGTCCGCGCTCTGGAGACTTGGAGATTTGAGTCCTTTATACTCGACTCCGTGCTCTGGGGACTTAGAGTACTCCAGTCCGCACTCCGGGGACTTGGATATTTTGAGTCATTTATACTCAAGTCCACGCTCTGGGGACGTAGAGTACTCCAGTCCGCACTCTGGAGACTTGGAGATTTTGAGTCGTTTATACTCGAGTCCGCGCTCCGGGGACTCAGAGTACTCCAGTCCGCACTCTGGGGACTTGGAGATTTTGAGTCGTTTATACTCGAGTCCGCACTTCGATGACTTAGAGTACTCCAGTCCGCACTCTGGTGACTTGGAGATTTTGAGTCGTTTATACTCGAGTCCATGCTCCGGGGACTTAGAGTACTCCAGTCCGGACTCTGGTGACTTGGAGATTTTGAGTCGTTTATGCTCGAGTTCACGCTCCGGGGACTTAGAGTACTCTAGCCCGCACTCTGGGGACTTGGAGATTTTGAGTCGTTTATACATGAGTCCGCGCTCCGGGGACTTAGAGTACTCCAGTCCACACTTTGGTGACTTGGAGATTTTGAGTCGTTTATACTTGAGTCCGTGCTCCGGGGACTTAGAGTACTCCAGTCCGCACTCTGTTGACTTGGAGATTTTGAGTCGTTTTAATGTGTTCGTACGTCAGCCAAAATAATATAATTTCATTTGCATGTCACAAGATCGTCATACGCAGAAACATTAGTAATTCACGGAAAAGATGGCTTCAAGCCTTTATTAATGAAAGCAAGCTAAATTATCTCACTACATGCCAAGAACTAGAAATAAAAGTGTACTGGAAATAAATGCAACTAATACATGAAAGAAATAGACTAAGTATAATAATGCCGCAAGTGCTCGCTGTTCCATGCTCGGGGGAGTGTCGCACCATCGACGGTAGCTAGCTTGAAAGTTCCTTCTCCAAGCTTCCGTTCGATGACATATGGACCTTCCCATGCGGGATTCATATGAGACGGGATCGGAAAAACTCATTTCAAATCGAGGTCTCCCACACAAAAAATTATTGGTTGGACCTTTTCGTTATAATATTTTGCGACTCTATGTCTGTATGCGACCGCTCTCAAATTGGCCTCTTCGCGTTTTTCGTCAATGAAGTCTAATGATTCCAATAAAAGATTCTGGTTCGACTCGGGGTCGTAATAAATTACCCAATGTGATGGAACTTCAAGTTCCATGGGTATGACAGCTTCCGTTCCATATGCCAATGCGAATGGAGTGTGACCAGTCGCGGTCTTGTAGGTGGTCCTATAGGCCCAAAGTGTCGTTGGAAGTTCTTCCACCCACTTGCCTCTAGTCTTTTCCAGACGCTTTTTTAATATGAACCTGATTATCTTGTTTGCGGCTTCCACTTGTTTGTTGGATTTCGGGTGAGCAACCGCTGCAAACTTCTTCTCAATGCCATATTTCTGACCAAATTCTTTGAACTCCTTGCTTTCGAATTGAGTCCCATTGTCTGTAATGATGGTCCGTGGAAGGCCGAAACGGCATATGATATTTCGTATGACGAAATTAATAACCTTCTTAGTGGTTATTATGGCAGAGGCTCTGCTTCTACCCATTTGGCGAAGTAGTTGACCGCAACTATTGCATATTTCGCTCCACCTTTGCCTATGGGTAAAGAACTAATTAGGTCAATTCCCCACATTGCAAATGGCCAGGGACTAACCATTTGCGTGAGTTTCGTCAACGGAGCTCTTGGGATTTTCGCATATATCTGGCATTTATCACATCTTCTCACATAGTCTGCGGCATCTCAATTCACAGTTGGCCAGTAGTATCCATAACGGAGGACCTTCTTTGCTAATGTCTAGCCCCCAGTATGGTCGCCGCACTCTCCTTCATGGACTTCCTTCAGGACTTGTTTTATCTCATCATGGGCAATGCATCGAAGTAATGGGGTCGAGAATCCCCTTCGATACATTATTCCATCCTGTATTACATAATGAGGAGCCTTACGAAGGACTTGTCATCTTTCGCTCCTTTCTTCAGATAAGATCTCGAATAGCAAGTACTGCTTGATTGGGGTCATCCACGATTCCTTCTTGATTTCTATTTATAACACGAAATCTACCTCCATCGTATCTATACTCGGAGCATGGAGGGTCTCAACAAGAAATAATCCCATTTGTTGTGCATCGCCTGCACTTGCGAATTTTGCCAATGAATCGGCTGCTCTGTTTTGCTCACGCGGGACATGTGAAATATCATAATATTCGAGATTCGTTAGCAGCTCCTTGACTCGAACCATATATGGCGCAATTCTTTGCCCCCTTGCTTGGTAATCTCCTCGCACTTGGTACACCACCAGCTGCGAGTCGCTGAAGATTTCAACCAATTTTACTCCCAGTTCTTTGATAAGTCTTAAGCCGGCGATCAATGCTTCATATTCGGCTTCGTATTTGTTGCTGTGAATTCGAGCCAGGAGTTACAAGAACTATGCCAACCCCGGAACAACAGTCGTTAGATGCCCCATCGGTGTACATCTTCCATCAAACGGGAGGTATGACAGTGTGGTCATTTGATTCATCTATCATAGTAAATTCAGCAATGAAGTCAGCTAGTGCATGTCCTTGTATGGCCCTTCGCGGCAGGTAGGTAATGTCAAACTGACTTAACTCAATATTCCATTTTAACATCCTTCCAGAAGTTTCCGGTCGCTGGAGTATCTGTCGCAAAGGTTGATCAGTATAAACACTGATTGAGTGTGCCTGAAAATACGGACGAAGCTTGCGTGATGCAATCACCAAACAATAGGCTATTTTTTCAATCTTTGGATAATTTCTTCCTGCCCTAGTCAAGCGTTTACTAACATAGTAAACTGGCTTTTGAACCCGGTCTTGCTCGCGAGCCAAGGTTGTACTGATAGCGTGCTTGGATACAGCCAAGTATACGTACAACATTTCGTGGTCTATTGGTTTCGACAATACCGGGGGACTTTCTAAGTGCCTTACAAGAGCTCGAAATGCTTCCTCACAGTCGAATGTCCACTCGAAATTCCTCTTTCCTTTCTTTATAACATCAAAGAAAGGAATACACTTGTCTGTGGCCCTGGATATGAATCGGCTCAGCGCAGCCACCTTTCCATTCAAGCTTTGCACTTGTTTTATGGTTCTAGTTACTTGTATATCTCGGATAGCCTGAATCTTCTCCGGGTTAGCCTCGATTCCCCACGGATTCACAATGAAACCCAGAATCTTTCCTGACGCTATGCCGAATGAACACTTCGAAGGATTGATCTTCATTCCATAATGCCTGAGTATGTAAAACATCTCTGCTAAGTCTTGGATGTGATCATTTGACTGCCGTGACTTCACGAGCATGTCATCCACATAGACTTCCATCGTTCTACCAATCTGATCTTTGAACATCCGATTCACCAGACGCTGATAAGTTGCTCCTGCGTTCTTCAATCCAAAGGGCATCACTACATAGCAAAATACAACCCAACGTTTTTGAAAAAACTGGTATGTTCTTTATCTGGGAGGTGCATAGGGATTTGATCATATCCAAAGTATGCATCCATAAATGATAGTAATTCATGTTCAGCAGTTGAATCGACCAGCTGGTCAATCCTAGGCAACGGGAAACTATCCTTCGGGCATGCTTTGTTTAAATCAGAATAATCAACACAAGTACTCCATTTTCCATTCGCTTTCTTCACTAGCACTTTGTTAAATACCCATTCAGGATAGAGGGCGTCGCGGACGAACCCATTGGCTTTGAGTTTGTCCACCTCCTCTTCGAAAGCCGCAGACCTCTCCGGGTCTATACCTCTTCTTTTCTGTTTTACGGGAACATACTTTGGGTCTATGTTCAACATATGACTCGCAATTGTCAGAGAAATCCCGCACATATCGGAGTGTGTCCAAGCGAAAACGTCGAGATTCGCTCAGAGGAAGTCAGTGAGACTCTCGGCCACCACGGGATCGAGTTGTGATCCAATCTTAAGAATTTGTGATGGGTCGCCTCGGCTGGCTGGGATGTCAATTGTTAGTTCAGCCGGTGCTGCATTTGCTTCCCTGGGTCCCCCATCATCATCTCTCGGATTTATGTCTCTATAGATCCGAGAATGTTTTCCAAGCCAGGGCTCGGGCACTAGTTGTCAATCGTCAGAATTTTGGATGCGGACGGAGCTGTCCGCAAACTTTCCTTTCTCTCTACGCCGAGCCTCTCTTAGCTCAGCCACACATGGCATGCACGTCCGGTCACCTGATCGTCGTGTACCACTCCAACACCTCCGCCTGTCGAAAATTTTAACGTCAGACACCAAGGGGCCAATGCTGCCCTAAATTCTGCCAGGGCTAGACCTCCTAGAAATACGTTATATGGAGAGTCAACATCCAACACTATGAACGGCAGGATTCACACCCTCCTACGCTCACCTTACCCCAGTTCAACTGGTAGCTCCACATATCCCATTGCAGCCGTTACTGCACCGTTAAAGCCATGGATTCTGGCTTTAGATGGTTTCAAATCCTTAGTCTCCAGCTTCATTTGGTCGTATGCCTTCTTGAAGATGATGTTAACGAAACTTCCACAATTAATTAGAATTCTCTTCACAAACTCCGGCCCGATCGTCGCAGATATGACCATCGGGTCGATGGTAGGAGCCTCCACCTTATCCGCATCTCTGCTCCTGAATACAATATCATCATCCATTATGCGCTGCTGCTTTACAGGAGTCCCATCCTCCACATTCGAACAGCACTCATACTCTGCATGTCTTAAAGAGTTAGCATATCGCCCCATCTCCTGCCAATTCTTATCCGCTGGATGAGGTCCGCCAGCAATCATGTTGATAACCAATCAACCCACGGTTCGAGCAGGTTGTTTTGGTTGGCGTAGAGCCTGCCCGCGTCCGCGGTCCGATGTCTCTTGTTTTCCGTCTTGCGGGTCTTTGACAAACTCTTGCAGCTTTTTCTATCTAATCAACTTCTCTATAGCGTCATGGAGGTGTCTGCACTCCTCTGTGTTGTGCCCATAAGACTTATGAAAGCGGCAATACTCTCCAGTTCTCTTCTGTTCCTCTGTTGATTCGTTTGGGCGTGGTTTTCTATATTGAAAAGTGTTGCAAGTTGACAAATAGATGTTCTCAAGAGATGCGTTAAGCGGGGTGTATTCATTGTAGGTCGGGATCATTGACTTCCATTTCCCCATCTCTCTTTTCTTTCCGAGATTTCCACCTCCGGATCCTTTAGTCTGCCCTAGCTTGTTTTGGGCGTTGACTTGAGCTTTTCCGAATTATCGTCGGTTTGCTTTATGGCGACGTTACTTTTCACAGTCTCCTGAGTAGGCCCTGATGCCTTGTCTCGTCTTGTCCATCGAGCTTCCTCCCTTCTTATGAACTGATGAGCTTTCAAACAAAAACGCTCCAGCGTGGCTGGGGGCTTTCCCGCCAGCCAACCTCCAAATTCAGAGTCTGGATCCACTCCATACATTACTGCCATCAAAATTGTGTGGTCGTTTGGATTGCTCACTTCGGTAGTCGCAACATGAAATCTCTGCAAGTATGCTTTCAATGAATCTCCTGGAGCTTGGATGACGCTTGATAAGGACAACACATCCTTTGGACGAGTGGTATGTATCCTGAATTGTTATATGAATTTCATTGCCAATTCGTCATAGCTGGATATAGATCGCGGGGGAAGTCGAGTAACCACACGGTGGCAATTCCGGGCAGAGTGATTGGGAAGCACCTACACTTGATTGCATCATTAGCTCTTGTAGAATCCATCATCCATCCGTACCTCATCACATGCTACCTGGGATTAGCTTCCCTTCGTAGGCTGGGATAGTCGACATATTGAACTTCTTGGGGTACTCAGCCTGCAGGATACCATCCGTAAAGGGAGTATGACTTCTGGTCACTCCTCAATCTTCATTGGTCAAGCCTTGGTTCTCTCTCATCAACTGCCTGACCATAGCTGTTAAGTCCGGAGTTTGTACGGAGGATAGAAGGTTGGGTTCCGTTCCACGAGACCGCACGGGTTGATGTCCCGCCTGATTTGGGTCTTGGAGACTCGGGTGTCCAGTCTCTTCACAGGCTTGATCCTTAGTCAATCGATCTGTGGAACCTGCTCGTGCACCTTCATCTTTACGGCGTCTACGCCTAGGAGGTTCGTAAGCTGAGGTTGAACTATCGGATTCAGAATAAGGGGCATGGTTACCTCCAGTATTCTGACGCTGCTGCCGAGTGAGCTGAGTCATGAGGTTAGTGTTGGCTTAAATCTGCTCAGCAAGTTGCCTTCTACTTTCCTTAAGTTCCCTTATCAAGTCGTTGAACTCTGCTCGGGAAACAATTTCCACTTGGATTTAGGTGGAGGCCCTGCACCTCGAGTTGCTTGCTGATTTCTAGGTCCAACTTGTTGCACGCTAGCAGTCTCGTGGACATTTGCGTTGTGAGAGGCCGATCTGGTTCATGGTCTCCCCATGGTAGATTCGTTGATTGTAACTCTGAATAGAATCAACAGATGCCTTGTGAATAATCTTGGATCTCCTTTGGGGGATTATGCAATCCAGTAGCTACAAAGCAGATCCTAACAGCCTGAGAATTCGATTCTCAATGAAAGCACCAAAATGTTAGCATCGAAATTGGTCACTAATACCCTTAGAAAGATTGTGTAGAGAGATTAATGAAGAAAGTAAATTAAAACAGAGAACAATATATGAATTTCAATGTAGAGAACAAGAACACCAAATTTATAGTGGTTCGGCGTAACTGCCTACGTCCACTTTGAGGTTGACTTCTACTGATTTCCTTGATAGTTAATTACAGATACAATCTGTTTCTAATTACTTGAATACAATTGCAAAGTAAAAGATTAAGTCTTGAGTGAGCGTTGAATGCGGTAGAGTTTCCCCAATGTTCCCAAAAAATTGATCCTTTTCACTGTGCCCCTGCATCTCTATTTATAGACGAAGGTGGGTTGGATTTCCCTGGTGGGCATGGTAGCTGGATATCACGGCCCAAATGGAGTAAACTCTGTGTGCCGACCCGAACATGCCGAACGGCCAAATGCCAAACCATCATCTTCATGCCGAATGATGCGGTGTTGTGTGGGAAGAGTTGGCCGAGCAACAATCAAAGCCGGTCGAGATTGAAAGAATGCGGAACAATCTTTGGTTGCCGAACGTTCTTAGGAGGCCGAACAATCTTTGGATGCCGAACGATCTTATGCCAAGCATCCTTGGTATTCCAAACGTCCTTGGTATGCCGACCGTTCATGGATGCCAAACGATATACAATACTGAATCGTTTCCCAATGCCGAACGCTTCTGGGTGCCGAGCACTACTTCATGCTGAGCGTTTATGTGATGCCGAACGCTTCTGGATGCCGAACACTCCTTCATGCCGAGTGTTTCTCTAAGGCCGAACGCTCTTGACCGCTGAATGACCCTGATTGCCGAACGGTTCCATGTGCTGAGCGTTCAGAACGTCGAACGATACATATATTGCCGAGCAGTGTGCCAATGCCGAGTACTTAGTTGCCTGGTCAAACCCCCAGGAAACAAGCCTCACTTTCTCAACTTTTCTCAAAACCTTGGGCAAACAACTCCAGCCGCCACCCTATATTCAATGTCCGAATTTTTTTTTTCCTTCCACTTGAAATCTCTCTCAATCCACTAACTATTATGCCTTCGCTCCAACAAGAAAATTGTAGAGGGCAGTGAGATCTAGGATATCAACGGCTATGATTTGGTTTAATGCGACGTAGAATGAGAAGTTATGCCATGTTCATGGCGACTTCGAACTGGAATCATGGGTGATGGGGAAGGCGAAGCTTGTCGTGGCTCTAGGCGTGGGTGGAGCTCGCGTGGGCGCGTCGTCTGGTGGCGTTCGATTGTCTCCTCGACGATCGTGGAGGCCGTGGCAATCAAAAGAGGAAGGTCGACGAGGGTTTGTTGAAGGCTGTGAATGAAGGGAAGAGGAAAAGGAGGGGGCAGCCATGATTTTCTGGGAAGGGGATGGACAGTCCATATTTTTTTAGGGTAAATAAAAAAGAAATTGTAATTTAGTTTATTAAAATCATGTAAACTTATCAAATTCATAACTTTGTCATATGAGGTCGGATTTGCATGAATTGAATCGCGTTGGGTTAGTATCGATGAGAACTATATTTTGGAGCTGGTTTAGATGGATTTGAAACTGCTAAATTTTTTGGTTAAAATCAAATGCTGGTTTAATTTTAATCGAAATAAAACGCTGCAATAACGACTGCAATCAAAGTGAGTAAAACTCAATCTTTGGCCTGCATATATTTTTGTATAAGTGGGAATAATTTTTTTATGTTTTTTGATGATTGTTTGTATGTTATACTATATTATTAGTAGTTGGATATATTCCTGCCTGTTGGAGCATTGAGACCCTATACGTTCCTTTGTATGAGCGGATGACCCTTTGTACGTGCGTCTGCCTCGAAGCAGACATTGTACATATTTTCTCATATGCATCTTTGTTGTAGGTGACAGGTTAGAGGGATTCAACATGATTTCTTACTATTGTTGATTTCATTTACAGATATTGATATATATGCTGTATCATGTGATTTTTGTTGTGTTGGATGCCATGATCGTTATGATCCATATGAATCACCTTATTTAATGCCGTTGTACATTGGGCCGTATTATGGAATTTCAAAATAATAAAATGATGCTTTTGTTAAAAATGAATTTCAAGGTGATTTATGAATTATATACGTTTTTATAATTTGAATGGATTTAAAAGAGAAAGGAGTTTATTTAAATAAATAAAGGTATGATTTTCAATGTTATTAAATTATAGTTTTGTGAAATACTTTAAATAGAGATTTCGAATGGTTTTATAAAAGTATATATTGTAAACGGCGTAATATCTTTTAAATGGAGTTTTATAAATTTATATAAATGGATTCTCAACTGAAATATAATGAATAGTATTATAATTGGGTTTAAAACCAATATCTTATATTGGATTTGAAGTCAATGTTTTATAAATGGTTTTATATAATTTAGTTAGACTTTTGTGAAATGAGTTTGTAATTGGATTTTCATAGCAAATGAAATTTAGAAAAAAATGGATTTATAAAATAGAATTATATAGATATATAAGTGTTGTACAAAATAGAAGTTTCATAAAAATAGAAGCTAGATTATAACATTGTTTTATAAATGTGAAATCAATTTAATTTGATAAGTTAAATATAAAAGTTTATAAAAGAATTATATTCATGTTTTTGAAATGAATAATCTATTAAGAAAATGGTTTGAAGTGATATTTATAAATGGAGGTTGAATGGTTTTGAAAAGTATTTTGAAATGTGTTGAATATCGAAAAAATAGATTTCAACATTTATTGTTGAAATAGACGTTTTCGTAAGAAGTAAGGAAGGCATTGTAACGAGTCGGATTTTTCACGCTCGAAAATCGACATCTATACTTCACATCATACTCGAATGCCGTAGATTCGACAGTTCAAATCCGAGTCGCTGGAGCTTATAAAACAATTAAGTAAACAACATAGCGGAATAAAAATTGATACATAGCAATGATACACAACATTGATACAATATCTGATGCAACAGATGATACAATAGATATCATTATACATCAGAGATGTGATACAATAGAATAGTAGCTGAAAAGAAAATAAATAACACAAGCAGCGGAACAAATAATTCTAAGATAGCCTTCAAGGAAGAACTCCAGCAGCAACACGAACTCCCAATAACGATGCACAAGATAAGCAAGTGCATTCCATATCCAAAAACTGAACTAGCTCCAGATAATCTACTATACCCGACTATCTGAAAAACCCAACTCTAGACTGCTCGTGTAGAAAAAAATTTGAGCACCCAGAGTTTAGGAAAGAAACAATGAACTCCGGATCAGTCAGGGGACTGGTGTCAGCAACAAAAACAGTCTATCCTTAAAACAAACAACGAGAGAATTTTAAAGTCAATTCGCAATGATTTTAGAAAATGAAACTACCATAAGGCCTCACGCACACACACACACACAATGCAAACGCAGAATCGGAGGAGATTTCTCCTTATGATAGTTAAACATGCTTGATACGCGAATTTTATTTGATATTATTACCATAAGTGCAAAGTGTAGAAAACATTTCGAAAGTAGAATATAAATCTTAGCCAACATAGACATTTCGAACTATGCCTACTATAGCTACCATCCAAACAGTGGGGTGCCACCATAAGTAGATGGCAGGTAATACAAATAAAACCGTACAAGGTACGTATTTGAAGAATGGATTTCCAACAAATGGTCGGGAAAAGGAACTTCCTATACCGAAATGGAACGCCTCTGGAAGGACGTCACCGAGCATCCCAAATGGATCTCTGCCAACACAAAGCCGGTGTACTCCCTGCCCGGGAGTATCAACCTTAGATATTCCATCCCCGATCGTAACCAACCTTTATCCGAGCGCTCGGTACCAACAACACCACACAGTAATAGATATAGTGTATCCACATGAGTAAATATCTAGGATCCATACCATGATACTACCCCTATCTAGAAGAAATGGACATATCCTAGGGACGCGATCCCTGAAAACCTTGCTGCATCTTTCCTATTTCGACCATTTTCCGGGTTGTGAGGTTCGACGAAATCTCGTCCACAAAGCTACGCTTTTTACAAAAGCCATGCTTTGATCAACAAATGATTAGCAGCACTCAACATGCCACATTACCAAGTTGGGAATATATTGCCGATAACCTTCAACTACATAACCTCTAAGGGTGTTAAGCTAAGAGAATAAATTTTCCGCCACCAACGGAAATGTATTTGAAAGAAATCTGCTTTATATCTCAAAATGTAATGTCAGACATACAATCTATACAAGTCTGTTCTAGATTTAGAACAGAACCGAAGGCACTTCCAAAGAAGCCCTTGCAATCCGGGTATTCACAATTCCGATCGAACTTCCCATCACTTAGGGAATCTCTATACCGGAGCAACTCAGTGCAGAGACAAATCGATAGGTCATCCTATCGTTCTCGCAAATACCCGGTCTTCACCACCGGTCTTCAAAATGCTATCCACAACGTCGAATCACATATTCGGAATGGGTTATACGACACGAAGGTCCTTCCCGACTAACCCGAATAGTGAGCGCAACATTTAAAACATATGGATATGGGATTCCAATTAAGTCACAACTTAATAATTCAAAACTTTCTTTCAAAAGGTTTAAACAAATTACCATTTTCAAATCTTTAAACAAAAGATTTATTTGATAAAGTTCACCTAGTTTCACAAAGATTTATTCCGGGATTTCAAAACAATTCCATTTCAATTGGATTTAATTCATTAAATCTTTAAATCAAGATTTAACTTATATCTTTCAAAGTTCATTCCCAAATATTCTCTTTCAAAATTCGTTCCCAGATATTCATCTATAACTTGGAAGACCATTTCAGTTTAAACTTGAAATCCCTTTAATACAATTTGAAATTTATTTCTCCTATGGAAGATTTTTATCATTTAGAAACAACAACCATATTTCGAAAAAACCCGATTTCATTTATACAAGTTACAATCTTTGGGTTAAATCAAATTCCCAAAAGAACAATACTTTAAAAATGGTTTGACTTATATATAACTAGTATAATATCGTTGATCCCTAGTTTCAAATCATAGAATTCAATTTTAAATATTGAATCCAAATTTAAATCAAAATATTAATATTTCAAAACCCAATCAAGTTATTCAAAATAATTTCATCTTTGAAATTCCATTTCAATTGCTTTTCACTTTAAACCCAATCCATTTCCAAAACATTTGAATTCAGATTGTCTATTAAAAATCGTTTCAAAAAAAAAATCTGTGACTAAATCGATTTCCTCGTGAAATCCATATTGGTGTATGTATAGTGTGGTCCAGGGGTTTAACACGATAGTGCAACATTATTCAATCATCACAGATTAAAACACAGAATATAGTTGATAAGCGATATGAACTATAACGCTTATCGTCTATTCATAGATTCACAGATAATATACAAATGTAAATCAATGAATGAATCATACACAGCTCAATCCACAGTACAAAATATCACAGATCAGTTAGGACAATCAATTCAAGGCATATCATACAATACAATCATTCATAAGTAAGGTCAAACATCCAAAAATCATTTATAAGCAGGATTAATTAATTGATTAATCCTAATTAATTAAATTATTCTTAATTAATCATATTAATTAAATTAACCTTTAAACCAATCACATAATTAATTACCCCTTTAATTAATTATTTAAAGAAATTTAACCGTTAATTTCTTACCATTAAGCAATCATTTCATAACAATTTATCATCAATTACCAACTATAAAATGATTTTCTTAAATTAATTAAACTAAATTAATTAACTTTAAGAAAATCAAAATATCCAAAATTAATTACAATAAGTGATTAATCCTTAATTACTTTCATAAAATTAATTAACCTTTAATAAATTAATTCTTCTCAAATTAATTACCTTAATTAATGATTTAAACCTTAATTACTTATTTAATTAATCTAAGTCATTAATTAATTAAATGATTAAATTACCCATTTTAAATTCACATGTTAAAGTAATATTTTGTTATGAAAGAAATTTAAAAGAGTTTAAAATCAAATTCCTTTTAAATTCAACATTTTTAAAGATTTACTTTAACATTTAACTTATGTAAACATTTAAAGTTATAAGACTTTATTTAATTTTAAAATCTGGAATTTAAAGATAGATTTAAATTCAAGTTTACAATTTGATTGAAACTTTGTTTAAGTTCATTATTTTACAATTTATAATTCTTTTTTATTTCAAATTCTTTTAATTCTACTTGGTTGCTTAAATCTTTAAGTTATTAAAACAATTTGAAATTTTAAAACTTATTTCCAAACTAAGTTTCAAAACTGAACTTGAATTTACGCTTTAACTTCGATTTAAACTTAGTTAAAACTTTGTTTTATAAATTTGAAATTTAAATTTTAAAATTTTACAAAAACAGGACAGGTTTTGTTTTAAAACCTGTACAAGTTTTTCTACCCGAGGAAAATACTGCATTTACTCGAGTAAAACTCGACTTTTCCTTTCTGATTCCCGAGTTCCTTCTTCCCCCTACCTTTTTTTTTGCCATCATCAGGTTGAATAACTCAATACAGGAAAAACAAACACCCAGGCGAACGCATCCAAACTCGAACCAGAATCACAAACACGCGATCCTCCTTCGAGTTGCCACGAACCAATACCCAGATTTCACAAATGTGCCCATGCACGTGCATGCCACTTCACCACCGCTCTGGCGAACTCCGTCGCCACCAGCAAGTCGTGAAACTCCCTTTCACTCAAAAGCAAAGATCACTACAATGCCAAAACTTGAGAACAAAAATCTAGCCTTTTGTTCGAACCTGAACTCAAACCCATAAAAAAAAATCACTTCGCTTTCCCCACGCCGATCACCAGAGGCGATGTAACTCCGGCATCACCACATCTACCCCTTATACTACGCTTCCGCAGAGTTTCGTAGCACTCGGTCAATCTGAGGTGATGAAATCACCTCGTCACAGACCACAACAAATCCCAGAGCTGAACCCTATATCATCCTCGTACCATCAAAGTTTGAAATAGAAAAATTATTTAACATTTTTCCTAGCTCCATTGATGACCAAGCAAGCTTCATACAAAATTTCAACATTTTAAAATTGTTCGATCACTGGGAATTTGTTTTAAAAGCATTTTTAGTTCAGCTAAAAACTGCTTTTAACATGCTTAACTAAAAATTCCCATTTTTATTTTAAAAATCTCATTTTGCAGTGTGGATTCAAGTTCTGAAATTTAATTAGCAATTTAAAACATTTGAATTTAACATATAATCATATGTTGTACTGTAAAACAAGTTCCTTTAGTTAATATACTCCCCTAACATGTCTAAAACCGATTTGTTTATCCTAATTTGTGTTTAAGCAACCTATTTTCTTTAAATTGTAAGACTATAACTGATTTGATGAATAAGTTTTGAAATTTGAACCTCTAATTAATCTCTGTAACTACAAACAGAGGAGAACAGTTTGATAAAATTTTCACAAAACAATTCATCTATATACAGAAACATACATATAACAAAGCTTAATTAATTCAGATTTAAACCATAAAATCCAGATTCATATACTTAAGTTTTAAATGATGTTACTCACAGTTGTTTTGAAGAAAGAACAGAGGGATGCTTTATTTTGAATCAAGCTTGAAATTTACTTGCTGAAGCTTTTACTTGATTCTTTAATCTCCGGTATTGAAGTTTGTCTTAAGTTTGCATGGCATTTGCTTCCATTTTACTCATTTATGATAATCAAACTGAAATGAGGATTTGATGCATAGAAAGGAGCTACAGGTTGATATATAGGAAAGTGTACAGGTTGTTTATATTGTTTTGTATAAGGTGATTTTCAGTTTGCTTATGCTAGCATTAAATGCATGAGTACTTATTCCCATGCTTGCCTATATCCTTTTAACTTGGCTGATAATAATATTATGGTGGCTGGACATGGCATTAATTGCATATGTCCTTTATATATTCTTATTATTTCCAGCCTAGCCTAGCTTACTTGTTTCCAGGTTTTAAGTATATTACTTTATATTGTTTTTGTTATGATGATAGTTTTAAACCATTGAGTTGTTTTTTAGGTTTTGCTTTTGAACTTCGCCTCAGGCTTTGATTTTATTATTTTTTTCTTCTTTTTCTTCTTTCCTGGTTTTCATTTTTGCTGAGTTTTTGATGGATGAAATGAGATATGAGGTGATGTTTTTTTTAAAAAAAAAGTTACAGGGTAAGATTTTTTTTTGTACAGGTGATATTTTTTTTTCTTTGTTTTATCAAACTAGATCTCGGCTATGCAGATTTTTGTGGTGGCTGGTATATTCTCTTGTGTACAAAAGGGTATGGTAGATATGGTCTTGTATTATGACTGAGGTTGAAAGCATTAAATGCTAGAGTCTTTGTTTACAAGCTTACTATTTGCTATTGTAGTATGTACAGTTCTTGTTTTTAGCAATTTGTTTACATAGTTTTTCTTATGTGTACTGTTTATCATTTTATTTACAGCATATTTTCTTTGTCTTCTTTTTTATTTTCTTTTTTACTTGTTTCATTTTTTATTTTATACTACTTTTATCTTGTTTGTATGTAGTTGATGTATAAATTCTTTCTTGTCTTCATTATGGCTCTATAATATAAATAAATTTCTATAGTTAATATGTTGTTAAAATTATTCTAGTGTAATCACTTTATATTATTAATTTATCTTGTATATATTTATTTCTGCTTCTAATCTAAATATTTATTTTGTTGTTATACTTTATCAAATTTGTTTTACTTTGCATATTTATTTACACTATCCAAATTAAATTTAAACTAATATTTTATATTGATTTCCAATTAATTCCCAAATAAAAATAAAAATTTATATTAATTACTAATTACTTCACAATTTTTTTCAGAAATGAAATCAATTATCAATTCATACTCAATTTAAATCCGGGATCGTTACAGACTTCCCTCCTTAAAAGGAATTTCGTCCTCGAAATTCGCCAGAGAGAGATAACGAAGATAGATGAAAGATAGAGAAATATCTTTTCAGATCAAACTGGATACCAATTCTACATTTGGCTCACTAAATCAGAATATCAACAATAAATACAAGAACAAACTCAATCAATTACGAAACAATTGGGTTACCTGATTTACGAAGTATACGGAGGTATTTGTTAGTTCGAAGGGATAACTAACCGTTCGTAGATTATATCGAAACCCAATGAAATAGACAGAAATAGATTTGATTATGATTTCAGATTCAAGATTTAACTCATTTACGATTGGCTGAGAAATAAAACTAATGGGAGTTCTCATGCCGAACAAATTTCGAACAATTTTAATCATAAATGAGATAGTTACCTTATAAAATTTCATTTCCTTAATTAACTTTTGAGGTTAAATAATAACCTTTGATTTCACAGGCCCTCGCTGCTTGAATTTGCTTCAGTGCTGAGCAATTCATAATACTATGCCCTGGCTTGTGGTAGAAAAAACATTTTCTACATTCCTGTTCTGGCTTCATAAATGGCTCTCTCAGTCCTTGTTTCCTGGGATTCTTACATTTGTTCAAGTAATGACCTTTCTCGAAGCAGTTGAAACAAGTAACATCTTTCACCTTTTTCTTCTGTATATCCTTCTTTCCTTTATCCTTTCTCAGTTTCCTTCCACCAAACTTCTTTTTCCTCCAATTCAGATTAGTTGTACCTCTATTTTCCTCCGGATCTTTTTGCTTTTCCAGAGTATCATATCGATAACCCATATCAATTAATTCAGAAAACGATTCCTTCACATGAATAGTCATCCTTTGCTGAAACTCCTGGTTCATTCCCCGAATAAACTTTTCATTCTTCTTCATTGGTGTATTCACCAATTCTGGACCAAATCGAGATAACTCATTAAATTTGTTTAAGTACTCTTCAAACGATAAACTTCCTTGCTTCAAATCCATAAACTCCTGATACACTCTAGAGATACCAGCAGACGGCATATATCGCTGTTCGAATACTTCTTTGAAACGATTCCAAGTAAATTTATCCGCCGGCTCATCTACGGTAACTGTTTCCCACCAAACTAAAGCCTCTTCCTAGAATTTCCAAGAAACTATCAATCGCATTTGGTCATCTTTTAACTTTAATCCCTTGAAAATCCTTTCGCATAATCGAATCCAGGCATGTGCTTCGATAACAGTTTCCTTGCCAGTGAATGGCCTTCCACCAAGTCTAGAAAAACTTAGACATAAATCAACCAAATTTGGTTGAGATTGAATGGGAATATCTGTCGTTTCAGGGCTTTGACCAGCTGAAGTGGTACTTTCCTGTCTCCTATTTCGTCCTCTTCTTCCATTCATTCTTACTATCTGTAATAGTAAGAAATCCAATTAGGCATTCAGACGAAATATCTTAGAGAATAGCAACAGATAAAGAGAATAGATTAAGAAATTTGGGTTTTGGTTCCACTGGTTGTACTCATTCTAGGGTATACTTCACCCTATCTCTAATGAGCCATCTTAACGTGTTATACTCTTGAGCTAAAGTTTAACCTTAGCTCTGATACCATATGTAACGAGTCGGATTTTTCACGCACGAAAATCGACATCCATACTTCACATCGTACTCGAATGCCGTAGATTTGACCGTTCAAATCCGAGTCGCCGGAGCTTATAACACAATTAAGTAAACAACACAGCGGAATAAAAATTAATAATACATTGATACACAACATTGATACAGTATCTGATACAACAGATGATACAATAGATATCAATATACATCAGAGATGCGATATAATAGAATAGCAGCGGAAAAGAAAATAGATAACACCAGCAGCGGAACAAATAATTCTAAGATAGCCTTCAAGGAAGAACTCCAGCAGCAGCAAGAAATCCCAACAACGATGCACAAGATAAGCAAGTGCAGTCCATATCCAAAGAACGAACTAGCTCCAGATAATCTACTAAACCCGACTATCTAAAAAACCCAACTCTAGACTACTCGTGTAGAAAATTTTTAAGCACCCAGAGTATAGAAAAGAAACAATAAACTCCGGATTAGTCAGGGGACTGGTGGAAGCAACAAAAACAGCTTATCTTTAAAACAAACAACAAGAGAATTTTAAAGTCAATTCGCAATGCTTTTAGAAAATGAAACTACCATAAGGCCTCCAGCAAATACACACAATGCAAACGCAGAATCGGAGGAGATTTCTCCTTATGATAGTTAAGCATGCTTGATACGCGAATTTTCTTTGATATTATTACCATATGTGGAAAGTGTAGAAAACATTTCGAAAGTAGAATATAAATCTTATCCAACATAGATATTTCGAACTATGTCTACTATAGCCACCATCCAAACAGTGGGGCGCCACCATAAGTAGATGGCAGGTAATACAACTAAAACCGTACAAGGTACATATTTGAAGAATGGATTTCCAACAAATGGTCGGGCAAACGAACTTCCCATACAGAAATGGAACACCTCTGGAAGGACGTCCCCGAGCATCCCAAATGGATCTCTGCCAACACAAAGCCGGTGTACTCCCTGCCCGGGAGTATCAACCTAAGATATTCCATCCCCGGTAGTAACCAACCTTTATCCGAGCGCTCGGTACCGACAACACCACACAGTAATAGATATAGTGTATCCACATGAGTAAATATCTGGGCTTCATACCATAATACTACCCCTATCCAGAAGAAATGGACGTATCCTAGGGACGCGATCCCTGAAAACCTTGCTGCATCTTTCCTGTTTCGACCATTTTCCGGAGTGTGAGGTTCGACGAAATCTCGTCCACAAAGCTACGATTTTTACAAAAGCCACGCTTTGATCAACAAATGATTAGCAGCACTCAGCATGCCACATTACCAAGTTGCGAATATAACCTTCAACTACATAACCACTAAGGGTTTTAAGCTAAGAGAATAAATTCTCCGCCACCAACGGAAATGTATTTGAAAGAAATCTGCTTTATATCTCAAAATGTAATGTCAGACATACAATCTATACAAGTCTGTTCTGGATTTAGAACAGAACCGAAGGCACTTCCAAAGAAGCCCTTGCAATCCGGGTATTCACAATTCCAATCGGACTTCCCATCACTTAGGGAATCTCTATACCGGAGCAACTCAGTGCAGAGACAAATCGATAGGTCATCCTATCGTTCTCGCAAATACCCGGTCTTCACCACCGGTCTTCAAAATGCTATCCACAACGTCGAATCACATATTCGGAATGGGTTATACGACACGAAGGTCCTTTCCCAGCTAACCCGAATAGTGAGCGCAACATTTAAAACATATGGATATGGGATTCTAATTAAGTCACAACTTAATAATTCAAAACTTTCTGTCAAAAAGTTTAAACAAATTACCATTTTCAAATCTTTAAACAAAAGATTTATTTCATAAAGTTCACCTAGTTTCACAAAGATTTATTCCTGGATTTCAAAACAATTCCATTTCAATTGGATTTAATTCATTAAATCTTTAAATCAAGATTTAACTTATGTCTTTCAAAGTTCATTCCCAAATATTCTCTTTCAAAATTCGTTTCCAGATATTCATTTTATAACTTGGAAGACCATTTCAGTTTAAACTTGAAATCCCTTAATACAATTTGAAATTTATTTCTCCTATGAAAGCTTTTTATCATTTAGAAACAACAATCTTATGTCGGAAAAACCCGATTTCATTTATACAAGTTACAATCTTTGGGTTAAATCAAATTCCCAAAAGAACAATACTTTAAAAATGGTTTGACTTATATATAACTAGTATAATATCGTTAATCCCTAGTTTCAAATCATAGAATTCAATTTTAAATATTGAATTCAAATTTAAATCAAAATGTTTAAATTTCAAAACCCAATCAAGTTATTCAAAATAATTTCATCTTTGAAATTCCATTTCAATTGCTTTTCACTTTAAACCCAATCCATTTCCAAAACATTTGAATTCAGGTTTTCTATTAAAACTCATTTCAAAAAAAAATCTGCGACTAAATCGATTTCCTCGTGGAATCCATATTGGTGTGTGTATGGTGTGGTCCAGGGGTTTAACATGATAGTGCAACATTATTCAATCATCACAGATTAAAACACAGAATATAGTTGATAAGCGATATAAACTATAATGCTTATCGTCTATTCACAGATTCACAGATAATATACAAATGTAATCAATGAATGAATCATACACAGCTCAATCCACAGTACAAAATATCACAGATCAGTTAGGACAATCAATTCAAGGCATATCATAAAATATAATCATTCATAAGTAAGGTCAAACATCCAAAAATCATTTATAAGCAGGATTAATTAATTGATTAATCCTAATTAATTAAATTATTCTTAACTAATCATATTAATTAAATTAACCTTTAAACCAATTACATAATTCATTACCCCTTTAATTAATTATTTAAAGAAATTTAACCTTTAATTTTTACCATTAAGCAATCATTTCATAACAATTTATCATTAATTACCAACCATCAAATGATTTTCCTAAATTAATTGAACTATATTAATTAACTTTAAGAAAATCAAAATATCCAAAATTAATTACAATAAGTGATTAATCCTTAATTACTTTCATAAAATTAATTAACCTTTAATAAATTAATTCTTCTCAAATTAATTACCTTAATTAATGATCTAAACCTTAATTACTTATTTAATTAATCTAAGTCATTAATTAATTTAATGATTAAATTACCCATTTTAAATTCACATGTTAAAGTAATATTTTGTTATGAAAGAAATTTAAAAGAGTTTAAAATCAAATTCCTTTTAAATTCAACATTTTTAAAGATTTATTTTAACATTTAACTTATGTAAACATTTAAAGTTATAAGACTTTATTTAATTTCAAAATCTGGAATTTAAAGATAGATTTAAATTCAAGTTTACAATTTGATTCAAACTTTGTTTAAGTTCATTATTTTAAAATTTCTAATTCTTTTTTTTTTCAAATTCTTTTAATTCTACTTGGTTTCTTAAACCTTTAAGTTATTAAAACAATTTGAAAATTTAAAACTTATTTCCAAACTAAGTTTCAAAACTGAACTTGAATTTATGTTTTAACTTTGATTTAAACTTAGTTAAAACTTTGTTTTATAAATTTGAAATTTAAATTTTAAAATTTTACAAAAATAGGACAAGTTTTGTTTTAAAACCTGTACAAGTTTTTCTACCCGAGGAAAATACTACATTTACTCGAGTAAAACTCGAGTTTTCCTTTCTGATTCCCGAGTTCCTTCTTCCCCCTACCTTTTTTTTTCATCATCAGGTTGAATAACTCAATACAGGAAAGACAAACATCCAGGCGAACACACGCAAACTCGAACGAGAATCACAAACACGCGATTCTCCTTCGAGTTGCCATGAACCAATACCCAGATTTCACAAACGTGGCCGTGCACGTGCATGCCACTTCGCCACCGCTCTGGCGAACTCCGCCACCACCAGCATGTCGCGAAACTCCCTTTCACTCAAAAGCAAAGATCACTACAATGCCAAAACTCGAGAAAAAAAACTAGCCTTTCGTTCGAACCTGAACTCGAACCCATAAAACAAAATCACTTCGCCTTCCCCACGCCGATCACCAGAGGCGATGTAACTCCGGCCTCACCACATCTACCCCCTATACTACACTTCCCCAGAGTTTCGTAGCACTCGGTCAATCTAAGGTGATGAAATCACCTCGTCACAGACCACAACAAATCCCAGAGCTAAACCCTATATCATCCTCGTACCATCAAAGTTCGAAATAGAAAAATTATTTAACATTTTTCCTAGCTCCATTGATGACCAAGAAAGCTTCATACAAAATTTCAACATTTTAAAATTGTTCGATCACCGTGAATTTGTTTAAAAGCATTTTTAGCTCAACTAGAAACTGCTTTTAACATGCTTAACTAAAAATTCCCATTTTTGTTTTAAAAATCTCGTTTTGCAGTGTGGATTCAAGTTATGAAATTTAATTAGAAACTTAAAACATTTGAATTTAACATATAATCATATGTGTACTGTAAAACAAGTTCCTTTAGTTAATATACTACCCTAACATGTCTAAAACAGATTTATTTATCCTAATTTGTGTTTAAGCAACCTATTTTGTTTAAACTGTAAGACTATAACTGATTTGATGAATAATTTTTGAATTTTGAACCTCTATTTAACCTCTGTAACTACAAACAGAGGAGAACAGTTTGATAAAATTTTCACAAAACAATTCATCTATATACAGAAACATACATATAACAAAGCTTAATTATTTCAGATTTAAACCATAAAATCCAGATTCATATACTTAAGTTTTAAATGATGTTACTCACAGTTGTTTTGAAGAAAGAACAGAGGGATGCTTTATTTTGAATCAAGCTTGAAATTTACTTGCTGAAGCCTTTACTTGATTCTTTAATCTCTGGTATTGAAGTTTGTTTTAAGTTTGCATGATATTTGCTTCCATTTTACTTAGTTATGATAATCAAACTGAAATGAGGATTTGATGCATAGAAAGGAGCTACAGGTTGATATATAGGAAAGTGTACAGTTTGTTTATATTGTTTTGTATAAGGTGATTTTCAGTTTGCTTCTGCTAGCATTAAATGCATGAGTACTTGTTCCCATGCTTGCCTATATCCTTTTAACTCGGCTGATAATAATATTATGGTGGCTGGACATGGCATTAATTGCATAGGTCCTTTATATCTTCTTATTATTTCCAGTCTAGCCTAGCTTACTTGTTTCCAGGTTTTAAGTATATTACTTTCTATTGTTTTTGTTATGATGATAGTTTTAAACTGTTGAGTTGTTTTTTTTTTTCATGTTTTGCTTTTGAACTTTGCTTCAGGCTTTGATTTTATTATTTTTTTCTTCTTTCCTGGCTTTCATTTTTGCTGAGTTTTTGATGGATGAAATGAGATATGAGGTGATGTTTTTTTAAAAAAAAGTTACAGGGTAAGATTTTTTTTTTGTACAGGTGATGTTTTTCTTCTTCTTTGTTTTATCAAACTAGATTTCGGCTATGCAGATTTTTGTGGTGGCTGATATATTCTCTTGTGTACAAAAGGGTATGGTAGATATGGTCTTGTATTATGGCTGAGGTTGAAATCATTAAATGCTATAGTCTTTGTTTACAAGCTTACTATTTGTTATTATGTAGTATGTACAGTTCTTGTTTTTAGCAATTTGTTACATAGTTTTTCTTATATGTACTGTTTATCATTTTATTTACAACATATTTTCTTTGTCTTCTTTTTTATTTGCTTTTTTACTTGTTTCATTTTTTATTTTATACTACTTTTATCTTGTTTGTATGTAGTTGATGTATAAATTCTTTCTTGTCTTCATTATGGCTCTATAATATAAATAAATTTCTATAGTTAATATGTTGTTAAAATTATTCTAGTGTAATCACTTTATATTGTTAATTTATCTTGTATATATGTATTTCTACTTCTAATTTAAATATTTATTTTGTTGTTATACTTTATCAAATTTATTTTACTTTGCATATTTATTTACACTATCCAAATTAAATTTAAACTAATATTTTATATTGATTTCCAATTAATTCCCAAATAAAAATCAAAATTTATATTAAAATTTATATTAACTACCAGTTACTTCACAATTTTTATTCAAAAATGAAATCAATTATCAATTCATACTCAATTTAAATCCGGGATCGTTATAGGCATGGACTATAACATTTTTGTTATAGTAAATTATTTTCGAAAGGAAATACTAAATATAGTTAGTTGAATCCCTGTAATAGAATTTTTGGGTTGTCGTAAGGATATTTTACGCAACATTCGTTTTGACCTAAATAACATATGTTTTGAAGAATGTTTCCTTAGAAGATTGGCATATATACTTAATCATTGAATTGTATATGAATCATATTCTAAGTGTTAAAATACAGTAAGTTGTGAATTCGCTTATTATTAAAGTAAGTTATGAATTGTTTTCCAAATATTAAATAAGTGAAATGGTTTTGAATATTATCCTTTTAAAAATATTCTGAAATGAATAATCTCTAAGTGATTTGATTTATAAACGATTAATAAATTAGGCCTAGTGACTACTTATATGTTAGATTTTGTTTGTTGCTTTGATAGTTAAATAACCGACTATCAAATTTGGCCATTTTAGTTTCTCAACCTGATGTAGAAACTAATTAGTCGTACACTTAGTACATAACCGACTGTGTTAGCTTGATTATCGTTTGTGTTGAGAATGTTGATTCGAGTAATGCGGAGTGATTACTCCAATCTACCGAGCTTCCTTCTTGGCCGAAGGATAGCAAGTTAAAAGTTGGAGACATGATAAGTCTACAAGACTTGGTTTCTGTTTGTGGTTGAGAAACACTTTTGCGTTGTTGGTGCGAAGAGACCGAGATCAGATTTATCTGAAAACCATTTCGGACCAAGATATATGATGATTATGCAGGTTGGTCGATGATATTGAGATTTAGGATTTTCATAGTGAAGGAATGCTTTTTGATCATTTGGGGTTAAAATCACAATATGCATATAGTAGTAATAGTCTCTACGTTATGAAATATCCATTGTAAGGGCTATCGCCACTAATCCTATAGGATGTGGTGGGAGAGTAACTTCGGTCTGTCCTGTTCTTGGACAACTTGTATGGACAAGTGTCTGACGTTGCATTTCTAAAATTACATACATTGATGTTTACAAACGTACATCATGTGGTGGCGGAGAAAGTAACTTCTCTTAGCTTAGCACCCTTCTTGAGACATACGAGCTCAAGGGTTGTGTTGTTGTGGAAGACAATTAGTAGTCAATGGGAATGGCAATGTGACATTCAAAGATGATGTGATATGTGAAAGGTAATCGACACCTCTTTTGGCATCACTCCTCGAAAAATGACTGAACAAGGATTGAAGCAGCAAGGCTAAAATGGGTCGCTTCCATTAGGAAATGTCATCATTCTTCTAGGTATATCTTTACACGTTATAATGTTGTGTATCTGATTATTGCTGACGTATGCTTGAGGCCAATCATAGGTCAGTAACGACCGAAGTAATGACATATTCGGTACTATCCAGTGATAGGTAGGCCGGTCTTGTGTTGGTTTAGGCGGCGGTATCTGCTCCCTAGGTGCATCCCTCTAGAGGTGTACTGAATATGGTTCGGTAAGATAGTCCCTTCACCTAGTCATTTGTATGGAATCCAAAATCCACTACGTGCCTGCCGTTTTGTTTGTAGAGCCTAGTATTGTTGGAATTTAATTATTTAACAATTTTATCCATTTAATTTATTATTTGTATACTAAACACTAGTATAATATAACATGATTTGATATGAAATGTTTTGGTTATCGTGAGGGAAAAACCCATCTGCGTTTATGTGTGGATGTGATCTTATGAGATACCTTTCTTTTGTAAAAGGACGTCTTTATAAATTTAAAATAAATTCAGTTGAGGTATGTTTTACTCATGCTGGTTTACCAGACTGATCTGGACGTTCTTCCCTTTCAATGCTTGGGTCAAACCGAGTATAAATACAGGTTCAAATTTGGTGCTTTTGGAGCTTCAACAGGCGAGCTGAAGATCTTCATGTCGTATACACGTATCTGTTTATTTTTCCACGACTTTGCATTCTTGTTGTTGTAAATTATCAGCATTTGTGAGTACATGATATTACGAGTATCGAAGTTGATGATTGCTTATTGTGTACTTTGATATTGATTTATGTATATTACAGTTTCTCTTTGTAAAGATTATTGATCTATATTATATGTTATTCCGCTGTGATATGAGATTCTGTATTTTTTTGGTTCTGCTTCTCTCTCTTCTTCTTCTCTTATCTTCTTCTTTCTTCTCTCTTTCTTCTCAACCTCTCTTTTCTTTCTCATGATCATGTGCAATCGGCGTGCTCTGGGTCGGATACGCGTGGTTTGGTGTCGGATTCAAAGGTTGCCAAGAGTGCGTTGTCACATAAGCAATAAAGCAACAAAGAAAGGAAAATTACCGTTTTTGTTCATAAATCATTTACCTTGAGTTCATTTCCTAATGCTTTTGATCTCTTAGTATGGTGCTTAGTGCTTTGTCTGGAGAATTACCTCAGGATTATCACCCATTTTCTCCTTATAAATGCTCTTACCAATGTCCTTTTTTCAAGAATTTTGTTCAGAACCAAAAAAGGTTTTGAGTGAAGATGAATTATTTTTTCGGGTTCAAAATGTGCTTCTATATTGCTAAATTCTGTTCAAAAAATTTCCCAATATTCAAAAATTGTAAAATTTAAAACCGAAGTTACTGTTGTGTATGTCGACAGATGCCTTGGCTGTGTGTCAACATATGATCTTTGGTTGTCATGTTAATATGTGCATTTTATGTGTGTCAATGTACACTTTTATTTTTGGTTTTCTCTTTATTTAAGTTTTATTCACAAATTAAGTATATTTTAATTTTCTAAATAAATAAAATTTTAATATTTATAAAAGTTGTATTATTTTTACACAATTTTCATCCTTTAATTTTATATGCATTTATTTTGATTTTATGTGTCTAAAAAAGGTTTAAATATATTATTTTGTTTTATATTTTGAAATTAAAATCTAAATAATTTGTATATTTATTCTAAAAATTATATATATATTTATTCATTTATAATTATTTATAAAAATCAAAAGATATTTAATTAGAGTAAGTTTCTATTTACCAATCTACAAGAGCTTTGGTCTTTTTCTGCCATGAAGCGTAGGTTAGCATCTTCATTGTTTGAACTGGTGTTGTTTGGTATTTGTTATCCCGCCTTTTAGATAAGGCAATGATATTAACAAATTGGCTAAAAAAGGATGAATATTAAGATTACCGATCGATTGGAAAACACGGTTGTGATCGTACCGTCAAAAGTGGAACAAGCTCCAATCAACGTAGGATCGATTGGGATAAACAAGGCTAGGAAAGGCTACGTTCAATTTTCAGGTCAATCGAAGCTCGTATGCTTGAAATATGGATGGATCGATGTTGAAGAGAAATGGTTGGCATCGATACCTTCAGATCGATGTGGTTCGTATCCATCAACATGGATTACTTTGGATCGATGGATGTCATTCATATCAATATGGTTTGTATCCATCAAGTATATCAAGATAGATACGAAGATGGATACAAATATAGGAAACTAAAAAGGGATCTTCTTCTTCCTTTCTCGGTGAAACTCTGCCATTTTGTTTATTGATTTCAAAGGCTTGTAACTGTAATCTCAATATAAAAGGAATAAGAGGATCAATTTAAAGTGGACATAGGCCGGAGATAGCCGAGCACTATAAATCTCGTGTCTTTTCCCATTTTCTTTCATTTTAATTTTGTTATTTCTTCATTTTTATTCTCTACATTATCAGGATCTGAGATCTATGTTAAGATATTGAGGATTTGTGTGCAAATACGGGTGCTTTCACTACTCCTCGGGTTTGTGACCAATTTTGGCGCAAACAATAATGTGTCATAATAATATCATATTGCTGTGAATGCTCCCTTCCTCTTCTTGATTGAATCAGTATGGGATGAGTTTCGAATTCTTTGGATTTGGGCAGTGCCCTTCAAAAGTTCAAAATTTTCACATTAAGAATACTTGATGGTGCTAATATTTCCTAAGTTGTTTGCATTTTGTCCATCTTCCAGAGTTCGTTCATTTTCCCGTACTTCAAGAAGTTCTTGAAATTATTTGCCATGAATGAGATTTCATCATCGTTATCGTATCCTTGATTCACTATTATTGAAAGCAAAGATTTATTTTCATTTTCTTGGTTCTTTCCTTCCTTATAATTTACTTCATATGACATTAAATTATCAAACAACTCTTCTAATTTCATTGTACTAATATCATTGGCTTCCTCGATAATCAAATTTTCTTAATCTAATTTGCTACAAAGCGAGTTTAAGATTTTTCGCACTTGTTCCTATTCGATGAAATTCCTTCTTAATGATATTGGTGCATGCATTATGTCCTGAAATCTAGAATACATGTCAGATATAGATACATTTGATTTCATCTTAAGAAGTTAAAACTGATTAGTTAGCATAAAAATCTTTGTTTATTTCACTTTACTAATACCTTCACGTGTGGTTTGCATTATCCTCCAAATATGCACTTTTATAGGGTGCAATATAAAATATTTGTAGTGTTTGAATTATTAAGTGCTTGTATCTATTGTCATTGGTCCACTGCGCATAATTCATTTGAGGCTTAGTGTAATCAGTTTATGTGATGCTCTAAATATTTAAACCATAAGATTGTAAAAGAAATTCATCATATATGACCAATATGCATAATTACTACCATTAGAAACTAGTGGTCTAGCAGTGGATTGTCCTTTTACAAGTGGTTAAATAGAGCGTTACTAACATTACTAGCCATTTAATTTTTTCTGAAAATCATATTTCGTGCTTTTGAAAACCATGTGCTCTTATACCAAATGTTGGGTGATGTAAGATGTCCTAATACTTACATGGAACGGATTTTAAGTTTATTATAACAATGGAGGGGGTAGATGAAGTGTATTTAAGCTTTTTAACACTTAACTTATAGTTTTCAAAATATTTAATTCAAAATCATGTACATAAGCTGAAAAATATAAATAAATGCAAAAATAAAAGGAAGTGAATAAAAAAGAGAGATGTTGAGAGTTTTTCTACTGGTTCGAACTCTCAATCCTACATTCGGTCATTACCCCATATAGAATTTCACTATAATAAACTTGCAATTTCATAGGAGGCTGGTACACCTATAAAACTTGATTTTGAATTATGTGGCAAGTACACCTATCCTGACTTTCTATGAGTAGTAGGACATACCCGACCTCTTGACTTTTCACTAGTGGTTAAGAACACAAATACAATCCCGACTCTTTGCGGGTTGCAGAATACACCTTTACAATTCAAGTAGTAAAGCAAATTTATAAAAAATCATATCTTTCAAATACAAAATCTCATCTATAAACTTTCGGCAGTAGTTTATAATTGAAATCTAAGTGGAATAGGATAAATTGAAGATAAAATGATTAAAAAAAATTCAAATATAAACTCTATGATCTTTTGAGGATTGCAAATCCATGAAGAATGAGAGTGGAAGAACGTGAATTCACAAAGAATATGCTTAAAGTAGTAAGAACTTGATCATAGAGTAGTAGCGTAACACCCCATATTTTTAGTGTCATTGTTTAGAAAATTTAATTAGTTAAATTAAATTAAATAATGTAGGTTGATTATGGATTGATATTTGTGATTAAATTAAGGGGCAACCGTGCCACACTAATGAATGAATAAAAGAAGTAAAATGGAATTAAGGTGTTAGGAAATAAGGGAGGGAAAAATAGGAAAATGATTAAACTTATACCCTAAACCCTTAGGAAAATGAACACATCCTTACTTCATTTTATCATAAACGAAAATAATCATACTAAGGCAGGCCACCATTAGCAATCTCAAGTGAAGTATAAGCTAGGATTCAAGAGAAGAATCAAATCAACTTAATCAACATCAAATCTCACATCCTAATCACAAAGCTAAGGTGAATAATTTCTATATCTCAAGTTTTCTAAATGATTTTACTTTTAAGATGAAAACCGAATTTATCTTGCATGATTTAACCAAGATTTTGAAGAGCAAAATGTTTATATATACATGTTGAAGATCTATGCTTGTTCATATAGATTTTATGATATGTTTTAATGTGAAAACTCTATTTAATGACATCCAAATGCCTTGAGATTTTAGAAATAGACCAAAAATCTTACTTTAAAGATGAGTTTCAATTTTCATAATTTTCTGGATTAACGTGGATGTCATATTAATTTCTAGTGAAGAAAATGATTTATTAGGTTATAATTTATTTATGAAAAAATAGATAATTATTTGAGTCTGAAATTTATATATGTTAGAAACATATTAAAAAGGATTTTCTAGAATTTTTATAGAACTTTGTTAAGTGTTTTTATGAATATATAAATTTTTTTAAATTATGAGACTTAAATGCTTTATATATTAATTAAGGAGAAGAGGTATTTATGCAAAAGATTTAAATTAATTAATTCTAAATTATGGCAGTACTTTCAGAAAAGTTAAATTAGAAACTAATAAGATTTTGACAAATAAGGCAGGTTAGTTAAAAAGTTTACTTAAAAAGGTTTAAAATCAGAATTTCATGCCAAAAGCATGTTTCGTCCAGGTAGCTTTCGACTAAGACCCTCCGCCTCCTTCCTCAAACCAATGCACATAGTATCAACATCTTGGAGCATAGTGAATTGGACAAAGGTGGAAGGTAAGAGTCAAAATCAAAGGGTTCCAAAAGGGATGAAGCGCCTTTTTGCTTTAAATGAGAAAAGCACTTGCTTGCTTTCGACTAAGTAGCTTTCAATTAGTTGGCTTCTAACTAGGTCAATTGATTTAAAGAAAGGTTTTAAGGTTGCACCTTTATTCTAGTAATAGCTTTCAACTTAGTTGGATTTCGACTAATTCAATGGTTTTAAAGGTTGGTTTCAAAATAGTTGTACCTTTGTTTTTAAATAATAGCTTCCAAATATGTCGAAGCCTTTACTGCCGCCTTCTACCTTTCGAAACAGAGCTTTCGAAGGGATTGTTTTGTTTTATAAAAACCCTGCTGCTTCTCCAATGCTTTCGGAAGGGGTGTTTTCGACACCATCACTTTCCTACTTAAGTTATAGCTTTCGATAGAGTAAGCTTTCGACCCTGTTGCTTGTGACCCTTAGTGACTTTTAAAGAATAACCCAATTGTTTCGAAAGAGAATGGTTTCGACCTAAATGGTTTTGAAAGGTGTTTTTCCACATATTTTAAATTGAACCCAAGTTCTTTCGAAAGGTTGAGTTTCTAAAGGTTTGATGCTTTCGAAAGATTTTAAAATGGTTTCGAAGGGGTGGTTCCCCAAGGGATTCGATGGAGTTGAAAGGTAATGTTTTCTGATGGTTTCGAAAGGCCTAAAGAAAAGGCTTTTCGAACTATAACAACCCGCATATTTTATAATTGTATATTTAAATGTTTTATTTAAATATATCATCATTAGTCGGGTTAAAGTTCAAAATGCTACCTTTTGTAAACAGTCGAATTAGGATTCGAGACCACTTTCATTGAGTCCAAAATGGCGTTTGCGACCTTTTGAGTATAAAAGTCGATATGTTTGGAGTTGACTAGAATTTAGGTATTTTTATTTGGGGCTTTGGGTTTCAGCCCAATAACCCAACAAGAGAACCCAATTCCTCTACCTAATAACTCCCACTCCACTCCTCTTCATTCATTTATAACATTTCCTAACACTCAAGCAAAAGGAAAATGGAGGAAAGAAGAGGAAATTAAAATTCCTAAGCCCACGTTCTCTTAGGAAATTCAAGTTCTACATCTAAAATCAAAGAGAAGCTTTGGTAAGCATCCTCTTCATCTTCTCTATCTCAATCTCTCTTCAATTTGCAGAAATTCTTAAACCATATCTTATGAAATATTTGCTTATGAGCTTAGATTAAAGCTTCTTGGGTTGAAGTGAAGAGTGGTTGATCTTTCCTTTGTTTTAGAGCTCCTCATTCCTTGTTTTTAAGTATAAAGGTGAGTTCTTGACATTTATGTCTATACATTTCATTATTGTTAGGTATGAATTCCTATCATCTATTTCATGTTCAATTGCTTTTGATTTGAATTAATGTGGTGAATTTTTCAATTTTGGTGTTTTGAAGTCAAAATCTTTAAATATCCTATTTGGATATTTGGACATGTTTTTGGTGGTGTATCGAAGAGCCTATAGGGCTGGGTTGTCGATTGGCATAAATTCCTAGCATCCATCGCTCGTTCAATCGTTAATAGTTTGGATTTTTTGCCCTCTTTGGGCTAGGCTGATTTTTGCCTAGTAGAAAAATCAGACGTCTGGAACAAAGTCCAGACGTCTGGTTGAAAATTCCAGACGTCTGAAAGGGTTCTGGAAATAAAAAAAGGTGTAGAACTAAAATCTAGACGTTTGGAACAAAAATCCAGACGTCTGGTATAAAAATCCAGACGTTTGAAATGGTTCTGGAATTAAAAAGAGAAAGCAGAAAAAGGATAAATTTTTCCAGAACCTAGGGCCAGATGTCTGGAAATACTTACCAGACATCTGGAACTGTCGATTTTTCCTATTTTAGCTATTTTTGAGTGGATTTTCTAATTTTTATCGATTTTTGTTGATTCGATTGGTTGTTGCCATTTATTATCGACTTTGATGACTTCTTTTCAAGATTTTTAGGAATATCCATTTGATGGATTTGATATCGATTTTTATAGTTTTGATTCACAACGTCGTATGTGAATTTTTGGTGCTTTTTCTGTGATTTGCCACTTTTATTTGCAAAGGTTTCAATACTAGTAGTAAATATTCAAACTCTTTCACAAAAATGTTTTTAACGTTATTTTTTAATACAAAGATCGTTTTTAAAGCCATTTTCCAATCTATTAGTATATAAAAACCTTTACCTTCGTATGAGAAATCTAATTAAATGATTTAGCAAAATGAGTGGTATGAAACGCGTGCATTTACTTCGTCGGTTAATTTTTGCACTGGTTTGATTGAAATTTTGTGACAATTTTCAAGTGGAAATCTACAATTTGTTCGTAAATATTTAAGTCAAGCCAGTGGTTATGAGATATGAAGCTAAACTCATTTATTTACTAGGTTAGTGTAATTTACACTTATCCATCAACGATGATCATTTTATGGTTTAGACTAGCAATACGCGATGTATCTTTGTCCCTTTAGGGGACTAACCTCAATTTTATGGAGATTCGTCTCATTTTTATGGGCTAGCGATCCATGGTCTTTGGATCGTTCGTGGAGCAATCGGCTCGAGAAGGTGAGGCAAGGGGAGTATCTTTTTAGGTGCATCGATGTTCGACTTTGCATGGGGCGTATCTTTTTTGGTGCGTCGATGTTCGACTTTGCATAGGGCGTATCTTTTTAGGTGCTTCGATATTCGACTATGCATGGGGCATATCTTTTTAGGTGCGTCGAAGTTCGGCTATGCATGAGGCGTATCCTTTTAGTTGCGTCGATGTTCAATTTATGAAATAGCGTCTCGTTTGTGATACACGTGTTGTTGAGTTTTCATGCTCCTGTTTGTGATAGGCCTCCCCCTTTGTGTTTTCTGGATTTCTAATTGATGATTTGTAGAATTGTGTTTCACCAATTTTTGAGATTTACATTGATAAGCTATATCAATATTTGTGGTTTGGTGAATATGTTAAAGAATACGACATTCTTTTTGATGTTTAAGAAGATTCGAGATATTGTATGATTTTTGTTGTTATTTAATGTATACTTGTCAAAGTCTGACATTATTGTTATCATACATTTTTATCATATCTCTTATCCTATCTCATTTTATTTGATGTTTATTGCTAGACTGATCCGTTTATTATTTTCTTCTTATATAATACTCAGTTCAAACCAAGATATTTTAGGTGCTTCACTCGACTTCTTTTCAGGGTCCGACATCTGGTTTTGGCTAACTACTTTAGCTTAGTATTTTTTGTTATTATACATTCGAGATAGAGACTCCTTGATGTATATATATTCTTTTGTCTTGCACTTGTACCTATTCTTTTATGATGCAGTGGATCTTAAATGACCACTATTTTGATGTACACTTCTATGTGTTTTATTCATATCTATTTCTGCCATTGTGATATGAATATCTATGACTGATTTATGTTATGCTTATTTTATATTTGTTCCCAAAGATCACATAGCCACCATGTAATAGTTATGAGTTTGTAATTGATGTGTCAGATTTCCTATTGAAACAAAATGCACGTAATACTATTTGATATATCTGTACTCGCATAAAGCAATTACACAGATGGTCGCTCCTTAACAGCCTTATTCTTCATGCTAGTCGACAGCATTACTCCGTAGTGTCCTTGGCTAGTGTGAGTGTAGAGGTGGGGCGTCACACTAACGGTTTTAAATATGTTTAAAGGAAAGGTTTTTCCTATGGTTTCGAAAGGCAACGTTTATTAGTTTTAAAGAGGGATGTCTAAGGTTTTAGCTTTCGAAGGGAAAAAAATTTCAATGGTCTCGAAAGGAAGATTTGACCTTTTGGCCTAAATGAAAGAAAGGGTTTTACATGGTTTCAAAAGGGGCACTTTCAATAGAATCAAAAGGGGTACTTTCAAATGTTTAAAGGTTTTCATCAACAAAAATTTTAGTAAAGTATATATAGAATGGTAAGGTGATTTTGAGTAAAGCATAGAGTATAAATGTTTTCCTTATTTAAGTTTGGTTAAAAAGTTTTAAATCAATTCTAGATTAAAAGGTTTTTAAGGAAAATTATGGGAAGGTATCCTTAAGTAAAAATGACTCAGATATTAGAATATCAATTGGGACTGGTATAGGGTCGTGCTTTATACATTAGCTATTGGCCCTAGCTAATTCAGTCCAAAATTCCAGTGTGTAGGGCTTTGTCATAGGTAAAACTAAAATTATGATTATACACATAAGGAAATATATATTTGTATACAGGTAGGTTATTGGTGAGACCACAAAACTATTAGGATCAGGTGGCCCTGAGAGATGTTAAGTTAGGGACATACTATCTAGAAGAGAAGTATTTAACAGATAGTTAAGGACAGATCGTCCAGAAGAGGTGTCTAACAGATGTTAGATTATTTCGTTATATTGTTTGGTAAGCCCAAGTCAGCCAAAGGTTAACAGTAAGCCAAAAAAACTGTAGTGTTCGGACATATAGTCCATTTGTTACCATATATATATATGATTTTTTAATGATGCTTTACAGTTTAAACCTGTTTTGGTTATAGGATAAAGATTTGTAAAGGATATGTTTTAAAAGGATATTAGTGAGGGGAAAGCCATTCCACTAAGTGGTGCGGTCTCGCTTAATATTAATGAACCGAGATGTATAGTATTATTCACACCAGGCTTTATGTCTAACTCGAAGTTTATGTTTTCCCCTTAAACTCTCGGGTGCTCAAAATTGATTTGAGTAGGCTGAGGGTTGAGACTTTACAGGTTTTAGTAGGATGACTAATAAAGCTACCGAGGGAGAGCATGAGGCTAACGAATAACTATTAGGAGTTGCAGTTCTTTGTTTTGTTATTTATTTCCATTGTGTATGTATTAAGTCAATATTGATTATATGACTCTGATCATCCAAGGGGGCATCTTCATATGTCTCTCTTGATGTATTTTGTAATAAGTATATTTTATCATTGTCTAGAAAACGTTATGGGATATGTAATTTGAATATGGAACATATGTTTTGAAATATAATGGAAAATTCTATTTTGAAATTTGTGATTTGTTTCATATTCAAGTGCTTTTAATATTATAGATACCATTAACATAGCCTATTTATTCGTCGGTAGTTAATACTATAGATGACTACAGCATCTATAGCGCTAAGCTTTAGGTCTCTAGATAGAGGATGTTACTAGTAGAGAAGAAAGAGTAAGAGAATTGTATGAGAACTACTATTAAAAATTCGTTTTATAGAGCCTTTATATGAAAGATGGAGAGATAAATCTTTTGGCGAATGACTAAAAGGATATAGCAATTTTTTTAAGTTAAATAGTCACATTAACAACTAGTATGTTAACATACGCTTCATGTATATGTCGAAATATCCATGTTGATTTTGAACAATATATCACCAATTACCATGTTGACATATATTCCTATGATATGTCAATATATGCTAGTTGATTTTTAAAATACTTTTGAAAAATCGTTATAAAATATACAACTTTTAACTCAATATTGTACTTTTATTAAAAGGTTCTAGAGATGAAAATAAAGATCTTCAAAAGAGAGATTTCAAGTACATGCTAATGGGTCTTTAATAGATATTTCTAAGACACTTTACATGCAATTTCAACTAACCTATTGTCCTGTGCTCTTCTAGTCTTTGTTTGTTGAATGTCTTGTCCCCTCTTGGTTTTGTCGTTGAATCTCATGTATTCTCCTAGTATTATTATTGTCTTTTTAGTCTCGGATTCCTCTTGGTCTTCTCGATCTTCTTTTAGAGTTCTTGTATTGGTCTCTCTTGTAGTATAAGTCATCTGTACTTATGTACCCTGCAATATTTATGAGTAGTATACCTTTATTCACACTATAGTATATACAGTTTGAAAAGTCATTAGTCATAACATTCATATGATAATGTCACCAAAGCTAATACATAATGTACATCGTGGCATGAATCATAATCATAAACACCATTTTGACTATAAGTGTGCCTTGCATTTAGCATCTTTTAATGGACTACGTCTTATAGTCTATTTTTTCTAGGTTTCTACTTGGGCCTTCCACATCATTTATAGATAATGTCATTTCTTTGACATTTGAGTAGTCATATAAGCCTTACACACGCTTTCCTACTTAATGTACACACGCTTTCCTACTTAATGTCACGTTTTAATAATTTAGTTGCCGCTTAGGCCATATGTTAGTCCTTGAGATGATGGGTATTGATGACAACAGCCTTAGAATAGATAATAAAATATAAATACTAACAGTATAGTTTAGATAATATGTATATGCAGGATTTAACCATGCAGGTACCAAGAATGAAGACTGTACAATATCGAGATTCAAGATATCAAGATAGAAGACTCATGAGTATCAAGAATAGCAAGAGTTCAAGATTTCAGGAATAATTAATTTTAATTAGGAATTTTGTTAAAACTCCTAGAAAAGCACTGGCATCTTAAAATCCAATTTATTCGTGGAATGGAATCCACTTCGAGCCCGTTAAAGTGATGGAACCCTAAGTAGGATGGAACCTACGAAAAATCTAGTGGAACATTGTTTTGTATCCGCTAACTTTTTATTCAAATGATTTTATAAAATTATCTTGTTTTCAAAATGATTTCAAAACCTTCCTTTTAAAAGAATCAAAAACATTTATCCAGATTTTAAATACTTTTAGCCTCAAAATAATCTTTATTTTCAAAATCAAATTATCCTTAATTTCAAAACTATCTTTAATAATAATATATTTAACTTTTAATATTTATACTTAGATTTAAATATAAAATTATATATATATATATATATTATTCTTTATATTTATTTATGTATTTTAACTATAATTAAGTATATTTATAAAAGTTTAAAATAGTTTTAAGATAAATGTTATTTTCAAAGAAAAACAAACTACCAAAATTTCCTTTGGGACGTCGACATACTCAATATACCCATGTCGACATAGTGTCAGTTATTTCAAAATTTAAATCTCAAAAGAAGTGTCTATTCGTTATATATCTTCACGAATGGACATGGCTGTTGTTCTTCTATAAATAAGGGTTGTGATCAACGAATTTTCATTTATATTTTTTGGTTTTCATTTCTCTTCTTCTTTGACATTTCTTTGTACATATTCCTACTATTACTCTGCCAAAATCAACATTGAATCTAACTAAATTATCTGTGGTTTGATTCTCTATCACTATCTCAACAAGATCCTCAGTGCTATTCAGAGTTATAGGCTTCTTTGTAATCCATTAAACGAGAAAAGGTGTGATTGTGGCCTTGGAAATCATTCAAGCGAGAAAAGGTGTGATTGTAGCCTTAGAAATCAATTAGGTGAAGTTGTTGCCCGGAAAATCAAGTATCTCTACCCAGAGGTTTGTGAATCTGGAGGGTGTACCCTGTAGCCTTGAAATCAAGGGTGTAATTATACAATTGCTTTTGAAAGGAAATCCGTACTTGTGTGCGGGGCTGGATGTAGGGTAACTCCGAACCAATATAAAATTCGGTGTGTTCTTTCTTTTATTGCTTTTACTTTATTTCTGCACCTGTGTTTGATTCTGTGATCATATCTGTGTCTGAATATTGCATACATTTGTGTTCAAATTAACAAAAAATCAAAAAGATTTAATAATCCCTTAAAACACTATTCACTCCCCTCTAGTGTTTATCCTACCCTTAAGATCCATAATCCGCATTTCTCACATTTGGTATCAAAGCAAGGTTTTCAAAGTTTCATAATTTGAATTTCGAAAAGTTTTTCCAAATGGCTACCAACACTGGTACTGTTACTAATAATAGTATCCCTGTCACTAGTTCATTTGTAGAAGGTCAGTCCACTGTCAGACCACCATTTTTTAATGGCGGTAACAATGCATATTGGGCATGTAGGATGAAAATATAATTACAATCTGTAGGATTAGACACTTGGAATATCATAAAAACTGAATATTCTGAACCCACAACTGGTTTTGCACAGTGGACCGCTGAGCAAAAAACCGTTGCACAAAATAATTCTAAAGCAATGAATATTTTGTTTTGTTCACTTGATAGGAATGAATTTAATAGAGTGTCTGTTTGTAAGTCTGTATATAAAATCCGGAAAACTTTGCAAGTTACTTACGAAGGAACAAGCAAAGTTAAACAGACCAAAATTTCCATGCTCACAAATCAGTTTCAATTATTCAAAATGAATTCTAATGAGTCTATTTCATATATATATAGTAGATTTCAGGATATTGTGCATTCTCTAATATCCTTGGAAAAGGAATTTTCAAATGAAGATCAAGTCAGAAAATTTTAAAACTCTCTTACTTCGGAATGGGATCAAAAGACACTTGCGATCGAAGAGGCAAATGACATCAGTACCTTAAAGATAGAAGAACTAATTGGAAATCTAACGTCGTTTGAAGTCCAAATGATTGGGAGAAGAGAAAGCAAAGCATCTGAAAAGAAATCAATGGCATTTAATGCAATGACCGATGGATAAGACTCAAATAGAGATAATGATGAAGAGATAGCCTTTATGACCAAGAATTTTTGGAAATTTCTGAAATACAGAAAGATGAATAATCTCAAGAAAAACAACTATAAGAACTCTGGAAATCAGAATGTAGTGCGAAAAAATGTCAAATGTTTCAACTATGATGAATCGGGCCATATCAAAAGAAACTGTCTGTATCCAGATAGGGAAAATCCTCCTATAAACAATGATTCAGTAAAGAAACAGAAGCGTGCATTTACTGCTACTCTAGATGACTCAGACTCGTCCTCAAGCGATGATGATCAGAAGACAGATAATTAAAATATGTGTTTCATAGCAGTTCATGACTCCGACGAATTCAGAGAAACGGACTCAGAAAAAGGTACACATTTACAATACAATTGGTTAAAAGTGCATGCTTAGAATTGGATGCTTGATTGATTTTGAATTGGTGTGTATTTTACTTTTAAATTTTTACTATTATTTTTATTTTTATTTTTATTTGTAGTAGATTATAATATTTTATAGAATATACTATAATTTCAAAATTATTCCAGATATATATACATTAAAAATAATAAGTATATATATATATATATTTATATATATATATTAGAATACTTAGGAAAAACAAATCATAGAAATTCAAAGACACATGCCAACATGGTCCCTACCATGATGTTGACATAGGTACAGAATTTGAAATTCAAAATGTGAATTCAAATGGTTGAATTTTCCTCCACCTTTTCACTTCATTCAATTCTCTGAAAAGGCAATTTTTGACCAGAGAACATGTCCTTTAAGAATCTATTTATTCACTATCTTTTATCACATCTTTTCACTCTCATTTTCAAATTCAAACTCTCTCTTCAAAACTTCAAGCTCTCTAATCTCTACCCTCTACTCTAATGGCTACTTTAAGTAACACCTCCACCATGAGAATTTCTAGAAAGATAAAAGAGAAACTCTTCAATGATCCGAAGGCAATAAAAACATACATCAATTATGCTAACTTTGCAAAAGTCGATCTCGGAAAGTTTGCTATATTTCAAGATTTCTCTTCTTATGAAATTGATTCTCTTTTTGCAAATCAAATTCTTAGTTTTGTTGATGCTTCTCAAAATGATTTTGTTTGTTATCCAAATCTTGTTAAAATTTTCTATGCAAATTTAAACCGTGGATTTTATATTGGAAATGATGATGAAATTTGGAGTAGTGTCAAATGCACTAGAATAGTTTTGAATTGTGATCTTTTGGGTACCATTCTTAATTGTAAAAGTACGGGAATGGAACTTTCTAGTTTTAAAATCGATGAAAATGATCGTGAGACATTTCATCACATTTTTGAAGGAAATGATAATTTTGAATTCAAAAATTGAAACTTTCGACCAAAAGCTAGAATTGTCAATCTTCTTTACAACATACTTTGACCCCAAGATCGGGAAATTTTAATAATCCTACCTCAAAAGTTTGCAAAGCACTTTTTGCTATTTTACAAAATTATGATATTCAACGGGCGCAAGTTATTTTGGATGAACTTCGTCCCAAAAATCTTGTAATGGGTGAGAATACTTTGTATCATGGATTTATCTCACTCGAATTTTTAACTATTTTGGAGTGGATTTCAAAGGAGAAGAATTTGTTTCTAGAAAAATTTCCAATCATTCCAAAATTTCGCTTATGAAAATTCCATTTGTTTTTCAACCTTATGAGACTCTTACCGAAAAGGAAGAGTGTTTGGCTCATGAGGAGATGGAAGAAGAGGAAGAGGAAGAAGAAGAAGGGGATGAAATGGAAATTGAAGAAGAAGAAGAAGGTGAAACTTCTTTGGAAAGCATCTACTATCCTCCTAATCCATCCAACAAAACCCGTCTCAAAAACCAAAAGACCATTGTTGAGAATCAATGGATTCTTAAATGATCCGTTAGTAAGAAGTTGGACAAAATTTCATCCAAGATGAACATGTTTATTTCCAAAGTCAGCAAGAAGCTTGGATTATCTTCATCGTCATCATCCACTAACTAGTTCTACCTTTTCATATTTCTTTGTATTTGTTTTAGTTTATTTTAATTTGAATGTGCATGTAGTTCTTTGGTTTAATCGTTGTATCGTGTTATCACGAAATGAAATTGAATTCCTTTTCCGTTATCTAGCTTATCTTATCTCCAGAATAAATGTTAGTATATTATACACACACACACACACACAATTATTCACAAAATCAAAATAAGTCATCAAAATTCACTGGACCACGTCGACATCCCGCTATGACCATGTCGACATGTACTGGTCAGAAATGACATTTCATTTTGAATTTGAAATTTGAATAACTACCTTATGTCTATTCATTTCAAACGAATTTCTACACCTATAAATACCTATTTCTTCCAGAATTCATCACTCAATATTATTTCTTATCTACTTTGTCTCTCATTCTTCTCACAAACTAAAATATGGCCAATCCAATTCATAATTTATCCAAGAATCTTGAAGAGACTCTTAATTCTTTCAAGAATATTCTTTCGTTATTTCTTCAAAACCAGCGACACTTAGAGTTGAGTCAAATGCAGATGATTAAAGAACAAGAAAGGCATTTCGATGCAATACGATGGATGATTTCCTCCCTGCACAAGGATGATAACGAAGCACATCCTCCAGTATCTCTCACTAATGATAATGGGAATTGGGATTCCATTAAAGCAGACTGTGTATTTGGAGAAGAAGGATGCGTGGATGTTCCTTGTAATGTTTGATTTGATTGGTTTGTTTGATTTGAGTTGTTTGATTTGAATTGATTTGATTTGAATTGATTTGGATTGATATTTGGTGCGAAAAACATGTGTAAATATGCATTAATATTTATATGATCTTTATTTAATTATCATGTCCATCGGTATAATTATCTCTTAATCTATCTATTATATACTCCATTGTGTAGTTTATTAATGCAGGTACTTTAGTTCAAGAATGAGGGGGAGTTATATAGTTTAGAGATTATATAGTTTGGAGTTAGTTTTTGTTGATGACAAAGGGGGAGAAATAAAAAATAGGATAGTTAGGCATAGATTAAGGGGGAGTTATTAGAATAGAAGTAATATTTTATACAGAAAGGTTGTCTTCATAAAAAAAGGGGAGATTGTTAGTCCTTGGGATGATGGTTTTGATGACAACAACCTTAGAATAGATTATAAAATATAAAAACTAACCGTATAGTTTAGATATATATGTATATGCAGGATTTAACTATGCAGGTACCAAGAATGATGACTGTACAGTATAGAGATTCAAGATATCAAGATTGAAGACTCATAAGTATCAAAAATATCAAGATTACCAAGAGTTCAAGATTTCAAGAATAAGTAATTTTAATTAGGAATTTTGTTAAAACTCCTAGAAAAGCACTGGCATCTTAAAATCCAATTTATTTATGGAATGGAATCCACTTCGAGCCCGTTAAAGGGATGGAACCCTAATTAGGATGGGACCTACGAAAATCTAGTGGAACATTGTTTTGTGTCCGCTAACTTTTTATGCAAATGATTTTACAAAATTATTTTGTTTTCAAAATGATTTCAAAACCTTCCTTTTAAATGAATCAAAAACATATATCCTGATTTTAAATACTTTTAGCCTCAAAATAATCTTTATTTTCAAAATTAAATTATCCTTAGTTTTAAAACTATCTTTAATAATAATACATTTAAATTTTAATATTTATACTTAGATTTAAGTGCAAAATTATATATATATATTATTCTATATATTTATGTATTTTAGCTATAGTTAAGTATATTTATAAAAGTTTAAAAATTGTTTTAGTATAAGATAAAAGTTATTTTCAAAGGAAAACAAACAACTAAAATTTCCTTTGGGATGCCGACATACTCAATATACTCATGTCGACATAGTGTCAGTTAATTTCAAAATTTAAATTTCAAAAGAAGTGTCTGTTCGTCATATCTCTTCACGAATGGACATGGCTGTTGTTCTTCTATAAATAGGGGTTGTTTTCAACGAATTTTCATTCATGTTTTTTGGTTTTCATTTCTCTTCTTCTTCCACATTTCTTTATACATATTCCTACCATTACTCTACCGAAATCAACATTGAATCTAACTAGATTATCTTTGGTTTGATTCTCTATCACTATCTCAACAAGATCCTAAGTGCTATTCAGAGTTATAGGCTTCTTTGTAATCAATTAAACGTGAAAAGGTATGATTATGGCCTTGGAAATCAATCAAGCGAGAAAAGGTGTGATTGTAGCCTTGGAAATCAATTGGATGAATTTGTTACCCGAAAAATCAAGCATCTCTACCTAGAGGATTGTGAATCTGGAGGGTGTACCTCGTAGCCTTGAAATCGAGGGTGTAATTGTACAATTGCTTTTGAAAGGAAATCCATACTTGTGTGCAGGACTGAATGTAGGGCAACTCCGAACCAGTATAAAATCTGGTGTGTTATTTTCTTTGCTGCTTTTACTTTATTTCTACATCTGTGTTTGATTCTGTGATCATATCTATGTCTGAATATTACATACATTTGTGTTCAAATTAACAAAAACTCAAAAAGATTTATAATCCCTTAAAACACTATTCACCTCCCTCTAGTGTTTATCCTAGCCTTAAGATCCGTAATCCGCATTTTTCACACCTTACACCTTCATTTTAGAATAAATGTTATGTTTTAACATTTGCGTCCATCTAGGTCTTATGCCATCGTTCTCGCATAACGTTATGTTTTAGTATTTGATTTTCAGTTGGGCCTTACACCATCATCCTCAATTAATATTACATTTTACCACTTAAGCCTTATGTAACAACCCATAGTTTTGTAAATATTTTTATTAAAATTTTTATTTGAAAACTTCAATTTTTAAATTACTTAAGATTGAATTTCTAGAAATTTCCAATGTAAGTTTGGAATTTGGTTGTAATTTATTTTCCAAATACAATGAAATAAACATTTTCTGAAATTTTTATACTTTGGTCAATTGAAAGTCAAAGTTTGACCATAGTTGAAAATTTAAAGTTGAATTTTTAAATTCCAATATTTTTCTTTGAAAATGTATTTTATTTTAATATTAATTCTGTTTTTTATTTCGTAAAATTCCGATTTATACTTTTTAAATTTGATAACTTTCAGCATTTTACACGCGATTGTTTTCAGTAAAATTTGTCTATTTTATATTTTCATTTTTCTACCTTAATTCTATTTTTCTTTCTTATACTTTATTTTTGTTTTTCCTATCCATCTCTTTGTTTTATCTATCTGTTTATTTTTCTAGACTTTTATTGTATTTATTTGTTTATATCTTTTTATAAATGGCTGGAGAAAATCAAGGAGACACACGTTACATTGTTTAAATTCTTACCTTTTTACTTCGTAACCTCTTTATTAATTTTCTAGCCGTTTCCTCCTCATTTCTAGCCATGAATTTCTCTACTCATAGCTGTGTATATCTAATTGAAATTCACGTACAAAATTTATTTTCCATCTCTCATTTTCATTTGCATTTAAGAATAAAACCTATATACGTTTCTTTCTTCTTAACTTATGCCTTTTCCTTTTCCTAGCATTCACTCTTTTACTTGCCATCGAAACCATATTTTAGCCATGTAGTTCCTTTTTTCCATTCACGTACAAAAATATTTCATTCCCATCTCAATATCCTCTTTTTCATTTGCATTTAAGAATAAAATATATACCAGATCTTTCTCCTTTAATTGTTGCCTTCTCTTTTCTTGCCTTCCCATCTTTCCTTGGCCGTGAATTCCTCTCATCAACCATGCACAAAACATTGCTCAAACTCATCTTTTCATTGCATGCAAACAAGGGAAAAAAATTAATTAAATACATCAAGTTATTTGTTTTATAGTGTTGCCTTTTATTTTCAAACCATTCAAACTCTTGCCTTTTATTGCCTAGCCTCTTTATTACTTACCTTAGCCATTCATTCCTTTAATCTAGCCATGCTTTTGTAAACCCTAGCCGCCATATCATTTCACAAATCACGTACAAAGTTTCTCAACTCCTCATTTTATTCATTTGCGTGAAAGAAAAAAATACAAGCTCTAAATTCACGGCTTCTTCTTCTACGTTCTTCCCATTTTTCTTTTATTTTTCTCTTTGATTTTTCTTTTGCTATGCTCGGCTCCACCTTGTCCATGCCTTGCTTTTCCATGAGCTTATCACCTCCTTGGCACAAACTAGAGATGCACTTAACCCAAAGGAAACCAAGGCTGAGCCTACATGGTGGTTGAAGCAAAGGTTATGTCATTTTTATCTCATATTTCCTATTGTTTTAATTTCTATTCTTTTGTGTTGAAATATATTCTTATATATGTTGTATTTGTTTGCATACGAGATTTGGATTTGACTCTTCATTCACTCAAAAATTTAGTCGTGCTTTGTCGTGCCTTTTTCATGCATTGCGGAGTTTAGATTTGGGTTTGAATTTCAATTCTAGCTTTAAAAAGGTGAGTTTATCACTCTAGATATACGTACTTTTATAATTGTGAAATGATGACAAGAATTGTATAAATTAATATGCTTTGTTCATACATTCCTGTGATATATTTATATGATGTTAAATGCTGTTTGTATAACTGTTACATCATCTGATATTGTATGTTATATTGTACTGTTCATTTTATTTACCGTATCATATTGCAAGTTCCCTATCACTATGGGTTGAAATGATACATACCCGAACGGACATTAGAATAAGGAAAAATCATTATGAGCTGAAATGATAGGCTCGAGTGATTTTTATTATATTTAATTTTTCTTGGGATTGCGGGTTTGAAATGATAGAACCCGGATTTTTCTTTTTAAATTACGGATTGAATTGATATATATCCGTATCACTTGACCTAGATTAGAAAATATTATACAGGCTCATGGTTATAGTTTTAAATAATATTTTCCTAAAAATTTATTAAGTATTTGTAGATAATATTTTTCCTAAAAGATTATTAAGAAAATTTGAGTTTATAAATATATGAAAGTTTAACTTCAAGTTTGATTTAATGCTTTAAATTATAAAGGTATATAGGTTTTTCTGTAAGTTAAAATTTATAAGTTAATAATTGGTTTTAAGTTGAATTAAAGATCTTTATTGATGATGAATAACTTAATAATTGAGTTTGACCTAATATGGAAGTTGTAAATCTAACCTAGAAATTGTTATGAATTTTACTTTGTGAAATGGACGTGTTTTGTATAATAAATAATGTATTTTGAACTGGTAAAATGGAGTACAGTTTTAATTAGAAATTTATAATAAAACTAATTTAACTTAGAAAATCATAGTTAATTGATGTCTAAATGAATAGATCTATGAAGAAAATTTGATTGTTATATTAACTATGACAAAATATTCTTTTGTGAAATGTTATGTTTTGTAAGATAAATAACTATGACTTTAAAATGGAAAAATGTAAGTTAAAACATACATTTGAGATATAAGTTTACTTAATATTTTAATTGATTAATATAATAAATGTTCTTTACTGTAATAACAAAAATGAAAGAAACATGTAAAGTTTTAATTAATGCAAGAAATTTGTAAAGTTTTAATTTATGAAAGAAACGTGTAAAGTTTTAATTAATGAAAGAAACATGTAAAGTTTTAATTAGTGTGATATTTATTAAATAATAAATGCTCTTTATTGTAATAAAAATGTAAACTAAAACGTACATTTGATAATGTAAGTTTAATTAGTGTAATATTGATTAAAATAATAAATGCTCTTTATTGTAACAAAAATGTAAATTAAAACGTACATTTGATAATGTAAGTTTTAATTAGTGTAATATTGATTAAAATGATAAATGCTCTTTATTATAATAAATGTAAGTTTAAATGTACATTTGATATGAAAGTTTTAATTAATGTAATGGTGTATTTTAAATTGATTAAAATGATAATTGTTCCTTACTGTAATTATAAAATGTAAATTGATAATGTACATTTGATATGTAAATTTTAATTAATGTAAATGATATATTTTAAATGATTAAAATAATAAAGTTTCTTTATCGTAATAATAATGTAAGTTAATAAGGTACTTTTAACTTAACATAAGAATTTCAACTTTAAATTGGATATTACAATAACAAAGTTTATTTAACTATAAGGCTATGATAAAATGACCATGTTAAAATTTGTAAGTATATAAATAATTTGATTATATAAAATGTTAAAGTGGAAAGTATTACATTCCAAAAATGCTATGATTCCTTAAGGTTACATTTCCAAAATGCTGCGATAATTTAAAGGAATATTTCGAGTTTAATAAATTGAAGGATCAGTGATTGGGAAATTTGGGTTTTATTTAAATGATATATTATTGAATTAGTTTTCAAATGGAAATGATATTATTGTGATATGGTTTTGCAATGAGTATGATCTTTTGGTTTTGAAAGTATATACTATTTTCAAAGAAATGATATGATTTTGAAATGGATTTGCTAGTTTGGTTTTGAAAGTATAAATGATTTTCAAATAAATATCCATGGTTTATAATAAAGTTTGGTTATTAAAGAGACCTGAATCGGAAGTTGTCATACTCTTTGCCAACTCCGAAAACCACTTTAACAACCATGTACGCAGTGGGGATTCCAGAATGAAGTAGGATGGTGACAACGTTCTATTGAGGTATATACATGGACCCAAATCCCATGAGTTGGCATAAGGTGGCTAAAACAGGAGTGGTTGTCGGGCTAAGAAGGTTGCACCTTTTATCGGACACACTCCTTCGATGCCATTCTATTACTTTGTGATTGATTGGGGCCCTTTGATTTTGGGGGTTTGGCTCGAGGTAGGCGGTAGTAGCTGCTACGCGTTACCACTGATCTGGAAGCGTAATTGGTATATCTACCCTAGCATTGCCTATTTGTGCAGTATCACCTACCCTAGCGTGCCTTGTATGAGTTTGGTTTTCTCCCGTAGCCCATAGTGTATCCTTTGGTGGCTTCCTGATCAGGAGGGTCTATGATACTAGATGGACTACCGAGACTTTACATGTTAAGGGGAATATTGAGTCACTCCTTAATACTATTTAAAAGAATGTTTATTTTACTATAGACATTATTATAATAGCGAAATATTACTACATAATAAATAGTTTAACGGATCCTTAGAGGATGGGCGGTCCCAAGCATCCTTTAAGTTACTTGTACCTTATATTACAGTTCACTTGAGTTGGTTTACATTGTATAAGAATGTATGTCCTAACTGGAGTGTTTTGTGTTTTGCTTTATGCTCGGATCAGACTGAGTGATACAATATTAGAGACTCACCTTCGAAGTTGGAGCTTTGCTTAAAGATCCAGTTATCTATTTCAATTTTAATGTTCAGTTGATTCCAGTTATTCAGTTGATTCTAGTGATGTATTTAGCTTTGTTCTTGATTATTGTATTGAACTTCTGTTGTATCTTGTTTAACTCTGTATATTTATATAGTAGCTTCATGAACTACTATCTATCTACTTCCACTGCATTTTCTTAGTCTGTGTCTATGACCTATGATTTAGTTATTTACAGCATATTCTGAGTTTTGCCAAATTTATTTTTACAATTCGGTATTTTGAGCAATTCAAGTCTGATATGTGTGTCTGCCTACGCACTTGGAGGGTGCAACATGATAGGGGGTTCTCACATTTGTTTTGGTAGCGAGCAGACGACTCTTACTCCTACATGGCCCTACGGTGGTTGGTGCAGGCGAGAGGCTGGACGTAAAGGCAGAACACAGGTGCCAATGTATGCTACGGTGGACGTTACCCCACTGGCGGGTGTTATCCCACCTTTTGGTCAAGGCTGGAATATCAACAAATTGGCAAGGAAGAATGGATATCAGGATTGGAAATCGATTGGAAACATGGATGCAATCGATATCGCTAAAATTTGGCCGAGCTTCGATCAGGACGGAATAGATTGGAGATGATGATCAAGGCTAAGGGAAGCTACATTCCAAATTTCAGGTCAATCAGAGTTCGTATGCTCGAGATATGGATGGATTAAGGTGCGTAAGGACTGGTTCGTATCGATGCATTTCGCATTGATCGGCAGATGGTGTGTCGAATCGATATGGTTAGTGTCGATCCACATGGATGCGAACAGTGGATTCGTAACAGATGGGAAGGCTAGAGGGATTTCGACTCGATAGGAGTAGACCCAGATTGGTAAGCAAGCGTGAAGTGGTTTGTTCGAATTGATGACGTTCGTGTCGATCAGGTTGGAGGCAGGCGGCACATTTCGAATCCATGCTTTCGTATCGAGCGCATGTAAGTTTGGTTCGTATCCATCCACTCTACAGTCCTCCTTAGTGTCCAAGTGGTTCATGGTTGTTCGAATCGTTTTCATTCGTAGACGATCATGGATGAATGCTATTCGTATCCATATGCATATGGCCCTTGTTCGTATCCACCTCAAAACAAATCACTTCATATCGATCGTAATGCAGCGATCGATACGGAAGACAACTCATCAAGGCGAACAAGGGCTGGGTCAAATGGGTACGAATAGAAGGTTACTGTTGGGTGCGAAAGAAGGGATGAAGCCTCGGTCAACATGATGAACGATATGGATCTCCCTCAGTTTATCGCTCCACGTCATGAGCAAACACATGCTTTTGATCGATGCGCAGCAGATGGATACGAAACCATGGACACGAACTCAGCAGCCTTCGGAGAACACCAGATTGCATTGATCATATCTCCTTAACCACACTTCCAAATGTAATGAAATTTTCACAGCAGCTTGCATACATGCTAAATAATGTCTCTGCCAAGTTTCAGCTCGATTGGACAATTTCTTGATCGATATGAAATCAATTCTCGTCAATTACAGATCGAGTCAAAACTTGGTAGGACCAGTCGCGTGGGTCCACTCACGTGCCAGAAGGAGTCTCCCAAAGTTTGAGCGCGATATCGGCCTCCTACACCTATAAATAGCCCCTGAAGCCTACAGAAAAGGGATCTTTTGGCTATTCAATGTCCAGACTCTGCCGGATTCAATTATACACCTTACTATCGCTGTTCTACTCAAATTACTTCATTGTATTCGCTGTAATCATCTGTAACCAACAAGGATAATCAATAAAAGATAAAACTTTGAAGTGGACGTAGGCCGGAGATAGCCGAACCACTATAAATCTCGTGTTTCTGTTTGTTATTTCTGAATTGCTGTTTGTTGTTTGCTTAGATCTGAGATTTGTGTTTGAATATTGCCGATCTGTGTTTATGCACTGGTGCTTTCACGGTACTTGGGGTTTGTGACCAATTTTAGCGCAAACACTTTGGTGCTTTCACTGAGAAAACTAGCACCCGCTACACCGGATTTGAAGTTCAGATTTAAAAGCTTGAAGGATTTAGATTCAGAGAGAATGCCTCGACAAACCAGCAGAAGACAAAGGGCTGAGAGAAGCCAACATGAAGGAAGTCAAGAAGCATCCTCCAGAGCTGGGGAAGGACAAGCTTCGATCGACATCACTGGGGATTAAATGGAGGCTATGGCCAATTCATTGCAAGAGAGATTGTTGAAAAGTCAACAGGACATGATGCAGACTTTCTTTGAACAGATGATAGCTGCAGGAACACAAAACCTTAGACTGACTACAGTGACTGTGAATGTGGAACAAGGAACTAGGGTCGCGGAACCCAATGGAGGACAGAATACAGAACCAGAGGGCAATCAACAAAGGCTTGGGGGCAGGCCCACAAGATCTGACACTGGAAGGCCTATGGATGGAACTAAATAGGCTAGAGCGAGTGCTAACATTAGTGAACCGCATGAGGAGTATGTACCGGAATTCACTCGGGGGCATGGGGGCAACCTTTGATAGACAATGCTAGATTAGCTGAGATTATTAGGAGAACTGTGCATGGAGGTCTGACCAATAGAGATTTGGAAGGGGTGAACAAGAGTCCGTTCACACGGGAAATCAGGATGGCTCGAAATCCGCCTGATTTCAAGCTACCTAGCGTGGAAGTATATAATGGCAAGGTTGATCGAACAGATCATCTGATGAGATACACTAGACACATGAAAGTGCTGGGGGGCATCGAAGGAAGTCACGGCCCGATGTTTCCCTCTGTACTTGACGGACATAGCCGCGATATGGTTTAGACAGTTGGAAGAAGGGTCTGTAAGATCATGGACGGAGTTGGTGGATAGGTTTCTGAGGCAATTTCGGGTTCGTATTAAGAGGCCTAAGAACGTAATGAAGCTAATGTCGGTAAAGCAAAGGATGGATAAATCACTTAGAACTTTTCTAACTCGGTTCAATGCGGCGGTTGCTACGGTGGATCGGCCGGATCCATCGATGGTCTTGATGTCGGCAGTATCGGGAGTCAGAGAGGATTCGGATTTCAAGGTATCTTTAATACGAGACCTACCACTGGAACTTGTGGTATTCTTTCACGAAGCTGAGAGATTCCTTCGACAAGAGGACGCATGTGTAGATTTAAAGTTGAAGGAAGTGAACGTGACTGAGGGTGAAGGACCATCCAGCAGAGGTTCGGATAAAGATAAAAGAAAAAGGAAGTTGGATGATGATTCTGGAAAAGCTAGGAAGCGATGGAAGGATACAAAGTTTTCCACATACACAGGATTAAACGAGACGCTGGAGCGAATATACCTGGAAACCCGGAATCGCCTTCCCTACCGAAGGCCAGCTAGGAGAGAACCTTCCGAACGTTAAAGGGCATCAGGCAGAAACTGCCTCTTCCATGATTTGGATGGGCACGATACCAACAGTTGCAGGCACTTGAAAGATATAATCGAGGAGCATGTAAGGAATGGACAGTTGCGACAATATGTCGGAACTCGTAATACAGCGGTGGAGTACGAGCAACCACCGCCTACCTCGAGCAACGATGGTGTGAGGCCCAGGAATGATGGTCGATTGGTTATCAATTTACCGGGATAATATGAAATAAGTAGCAAGCTACTAGCAAACGACCAAATCATTTACTCATGTACGGGGACGGAGATAGCCCCTTAGGCATGCTCTGAATGATGATAAACTGCGATGCTATGGTTTGTGAAATTTGTCTTTTGTTTTTGGATTGGGCACTCGCTTTTCTGGTTTGGTTTTGGAGTTTGGTTTGAACTCCTGGTTTTGTTTGCTTTCTGGTTTGGATTTTCATTTGGATGATTGTTTTCTGTTTTGGATATTGGTTTGGATTCCTGATTTTCTGATTTGATTTGGATTTCGGATTGGATTTTGATTGGATTTTTATCTGGATTTTTGGAAAATGGTCGTCAGGTATGGATTATACATGGCAAGGGGTAAGTCTCTTCCTCCGCATGTGGCAAATTGGCTTATTCAGATCGTTAAGTATGGACTATGCTCAACAAGGGTCCGGAGTGACAGGGATTTAGCCTAGGACTTAGGCCCCATATTATCGATTATTGTTTCAGGTCGTTGAGTATGGACTATGCTCGGCAAGGGTCCGGAGAGACCAAGATTCGGCTTAGGACTTAAGCCACGGCATTAATTCAACGTCCTGGGACACTGGAGCACGATCGTCAAGTGTGGATTGCGCTTGGCAAGAACCCGGAGAGGTTAGCTCAATGTCCAGGGACACTGGACCATGGTTGTCAGGTGTGGATTGCGCTTGGCAAGAACCCAGAGAGGTTACAGACTTGGACATCGACCCGGCGAGGTCCCAGATTCGGTTATTGGCTACTGGGTAAGGATGGATCAGGACTCGGTTGTCGAGTTCAAGTGGATATAGAATTGGCTAAGGCTTTGGTTATTGGATTTGGAATTGGGCATCGACTCGAAGCAGTCAAGGATGATGTACTCTGATGATATGGCTATGGGCTTCGGATATCAGATTCGAAATTATTCAAACCACGCCTTATTATCACAAGGCATGTTTTAGGGGGCAAATGTTGTCCCACCTTTTGGTCAAGGCTGGAATATCAACAAATTGGCAAGGAATAATGGATATTAGGATTGGAAATCGATTGGAAACAAGGCTGCAATCGATGTCGTTAAAATTTGGCCGAGCTCCTATCAGGACGAAATCGATTCGAGATGATGATCAAGGCTAAGGGAAGCTATATTTCATGTTTCAAGTCAATCGGAGTTCGTATGCCTGAGATATGGATGGATTAAGGTGCGCAACGACTGGTTCGTATCGATGCATTTCGCATCGATCAGCAGATGGTGTGTCGAATCGATATGGTTCGTGTCGATCCACATGGATGCGAATAGTGCGTTTGTATCGATCAGATGGGAAGGCCAGAGGGATTTCGACTCGATAGCAGTTGACCCAGATTGGTAAGCAAGCGTGCAGTGGTTTGTTCGAATCGATGACGTTCGTGTCGATCAGGTTGGAGGCAAGCGGCACATTTCGAATCCATGCTTTCGTATCGAGCGCAGGTAAGTTTGGTTCATATCCATCCACTCTATAGCCCTCCTTAGTATCCAAGCGGTTCATGGTTGTTCGAATCAATTGCATTCGCAAAAGATCATGGAATGAATGCTATTCGTATCCATATGCATATGGCCCTTGTTCGTATCCACCTCAAAACAAATCACTTCGTATCGATCGTATTGTAGCGATCGATACGGAAGACATCTCATCAAGGCGAACAAGGGCTGGGTTAAATGGTATGAATAAAAGGTTATCGTTGGGTGCGAAAGAAGGGATGAAGCCTCGGCCAACACGGCGAACGATATGGATCTCCCCCAGTTTATCGCTTCATGTCACGAGCAAACACGTGCTTTTGATCGATGCGAAGCAGATGGATATGAAACCATGGACACGAACTCAACAGCCTTTGGAGAACACCAAATTGCATTGATCATATCTCCTAAACCACAGATCCAAATGCAACAAAATTTTCACAGCAGCTTGCGTACATTCTAAAGAATGTCTCTGCCAAGTTTCAACTCGATTGGACAATTTCTTGATCGATACGAAATCAATTCGCATCGATCACATATCGAGTCGAAACTTGGTGGGACCGGTCGCGTGGGCCCACTCACGTGCTAGAAGGAGTCTTTCGAAGTTTGAGCACGATATCAGCCGCCTACGCCTATAAATAGCCCCTTAAGCCTACAGAAAAGGGATCTTTTGGTTATTCAACGTCCAGACTCTGCCGGATTCAATTCTATACCTTACTACCGATGTTGTACTCAAATTACTTCATTATCATCGCTGTAATCATCTGTAACCAGCAAGGATAATTAATAAAAGATAAAACTTTGAAGTGGACGTAGGCCGGAGATAGCCGAACCACTATAAATCTCGTGTTTCTGTTTGTTATTTTTGGATTGCTGTTTGTTGTTTACTTGGATCTGAGATTTGTGTTTGAATATTGCCGATCTGTGTTCATACACTGGTGCTTTCACGATACTTGGGGGTTGTGACCAATTTTGGCGCAAACAACAGGTGGTCCGTTACTGTTGGTATCAGAGATTTGGCTCTAGGCAAAACTTAGCATAAATGGTGTATTTATTTATTGAATCACTTTCGTTCGAGCTTGAATCTCTTTCTTTTTTACTCGATTTCCTTTGAACTTTGGAACATTCTCTGCGATTCTAAAATTCATTCTTGTCCCTCAATATTCATCTTCTTTTGATTCGGGAGTATCCCATAACTCCACTTTGAATGAACTTTCTAATGAGTCGACGGTCACGCCAATCTCAAATTGATTTGTGAAGGGGTGAAACTCCTTTACAATAGGTATTGATTCATCAGAGATTTCTATATGTCCTCGGTTAGATGCTAGTATCTCTTGTTATCCCAAATTCTATCTTTTGAGATCGAAAGTAGACTTGCCCAGAATTCTTCATCGATCTTATTCTTTATGTCACGGTCGACCAGGTTAAGGTTGCCCATGATATATATATATATATATATATATATAAGCTTATCCATTTCCTTATTTGGTTAGTTAATCATCGTATCTTTTGTTCCAACTTATCCTCAAATCAAAATTTCCTTTGACTTGAGTCAATCCAATTTGAATCTCTATCCTTGCTTTGAAAACCTATTCCTGTATAGTGTATTTGTAAATCTATATTTAAAATATTTTGTGTATATTGTGTGTGCTTTGAGTTGTTGATGTTGATTTGGATTTCCGATCGATTCGTCTGATCAACGCCATCGATAGGATTTCCAAAACACTTGAACACAACAAACTGACACAATTTTGTTTTCAAATTAGGTAAATGAAATAGATTTTGTATAAATATATTGTATATGAGTGTGAATGCACGTCCAGGTGGGCCTGCTTTAATTACAATGTTCGTGCATTAATTCAACAACACATTTGTATGAGGTGCAGAGTAAATATATACGGTTGTTATCACATAAAAGGTAAAGAACCAGGAGAAACAACAGTTTAATACCTACTCTATAGCGAGCTTAACTCTTGCAACAACAAACATAATATTTTGCTACTAAGAAATGCATCATGGAAGACCGTGCATTGCATGAGTGCGTAGGTGGTGCATAGGTTGATGGGTGTTATAGTTTGTAGGCATAAATATATCATTGGGATATATTTCATACACACATATTTTACAACATCTGTAGTTACAGTGTGGGTGTGAATGGTACTACTTATAAATACCTAGTCTCATAACAATTAAGCATCTTACTCAACTACTTTTATTTGAAATTAATAAAATACTTTTACTTGCTTTGTTCATCTCATTGGATGACAACAAGAAAGTTTGTTTGTATTTACTTGCGAATCTTCTCTTAAATTTAAGGTGGATTTTATGATTTAATTTTATTAAATCTTTAAGTGAGATTAGTAAATATTTAGATTGGTATAAATAGCAGTACCCTATACTTTTATTTGTAAAATCATGACCGCTTAGTTTTCTATATTAAATATCTATTATACGTTGGTTCTGTGTAATTATAAATTTACATACATGAATGGATATTTAAATTTCAATGGTAATATTCATATTAATCATTCTTTTGCATTGGTTTACTTAATTGTAACTTAGTTCAATGTGATGATAATTATCATTGCAGATTGTTCTCGTTATGTAACGTCCCACCTTTTTGTACGTTTTAAATCGACAACAAACCACACATGTCAGACTTAAACCATATAGAAGGGTTGATTGTTATGGGGTAAATAAGAAAAAACGGAGAAAGAAAGAAAACAAAACATAATCTTACAACGGAATGACAAAATATAATAATCAAATAACAGTTCATGAAGCTATTTTACAAAACATTTGATTATACTTTTACAACACATATCAGAGTTACACATACCAGAGAAATATAAATAATGTAGCAGAGCAGTATGAATGTAGTGGAATAATATAATAAATAATAGTAATACAGTCCTCGTCTTCGTCCTCCAGAAATAAGATCTTCAAACCCTGAAATGCTCAGACTGACCCGAGCGAATTGAAAAAGTAAAACACTCGAGTCAGAACTAAAAGATCTTATGTAAGTTAAATCAACTATAAATAATATGAGTGGAACGACGTCAGAGATGTTTACGGGATTTGACATCTTCTATCCAGTGTCTAACCGTGCAGTAACTTAAGAGATGCTCGAGATTCACATCTCCTAAGGATCCGCTAAACTATTTACTGTGTAGTAATATTTCTCTATTATAATAATGTCTACAGTAAAATAAACTTACTTTTAAATAGCGTTAAGGGGTTACCCATATAGCCCTTAACACGTAATAGTTCCAGTAGTCCATCCAATATCATGGTCCCTCGTGATCGGGAAGCCACCAGAGGATACCACATAGGCTACGGGAGAAAACCAAACTCGTACAAGGCTTGCTAAGGTAGGTGACACGGCACACAAGGCAATGCCAGGGTAGATATACCTATTACTATCCGGACTGGTGGTGATGCATAGCGCGTAGCTACCGCCCACCTCGAGCCACACCCCCAAAATCAAAAATCAAAAGCGGCCGCCAAATGAATCTCCAAGTAAAAATATAATATCGAAGGAGTGTGTCCGATAAGAGGAGCTACCTCACTAGCCCGGAATCACTCCTGTTTTAGCCACCTTATGCCAATTCACGGAAGTCGAGTCCACGTATTACCTCAAAGGAACGCCGCTACCATCCTACTTCATTTTGGGATCTCCACCGTGTACACGGTTGTTAAAGTGGTTTTCAGAGTTGGCAGAGAGTATGACAACATCCGATCCCGTCTCTTTAACAACCAAACGTTATTATAACACTGCGGTCTTTTCAAAATAGTTTATACTTTAAAACCATATATCATTGCCTTTCAAAACCAAATCAATACGATATCATTTTCATTTCAAACATATCTTTTTTCTAAAATTATAATGACCGTGATTTTTGAGTTACGATCGGTGTAAATATTTTAAATAAAATTATTTTTTTATCAAAATTTGGAAAGAAAAATATGGATGCAAATTCAAATGCAAAGTTGAAATAATTTTCTATTTGCCCTTCTAAAATCTGGTTTACAACTGTGCAAGTGTGAACACATTTGCGTTCTGGTGCAAGGATTGATACACGTAAGAAAAGTGACCCGAATAATATGAATAATACCTATACACGTAACACACTTAGGTAACCCGCTTACATGTAACACACACGCATCACGTACCCAATAACCTGTGTAACCTATATTGGTTCATATTAAAAACAATTGTGGATATATTCTTTGCTGTAAACTAAGGTTTGAACTCCTTTACATTATTTACTTAATCGTCACTTTTGCCTAGAATCACTCTATCGCTAAAGCAAATTTTTAAACGATTACTCTCATCATTTTGTCTGGAATTGTGCCTTCACGCACGTATAAAAGTTTTATAGGAAAGTAAAGAGTGTAGGATCTAGATTAACCCTAGAGGGGGGGGGGGTGAATAGGGTTATAGCAAATTTTTCCGAATTAAACACAAAAACAGACTGTAGAAATAAATATGCTGAAAAGTAAATCACACACAAAATTTACCCAGCTTCGGCAACCCCTGCCTACTGCTGCATTCCCAGATTTCTTTTAGAATTGAACAGTTTCCCGCTTACAAACACTCTAACAGACTTGCAAACCCTGCTACCGCCTATAGAGTTTTGCAAACTCGCAAACCCTGCTAACTGAACTAAATCTAACTAGACAATCTGATAACACCTAAACCCTAGGTGGTGATTTACCAGTTTTTGATTCGTAAAATAAAAACAACAATTAAAAAACAATAGAAAATAACCCTAAACCCTAATTAACAATATAATAAAGCCCTTTTATAAAATTAAAACATTAAACCCCCCTTTTAATAACACGCCCTTATTAAAATAAAACACGGCCAAAAAAAAAAATTGCGTCCCCCTTCTTCTCTTTTTATTTTTATCGGCCTGGTTACTTGAGAATATTGGCGGCTCTCTTTTCTTCTTTGCAAATCAGGGCTTCGTTCCCTTTGTTCCAGTTAGGGCTTTGGCTCTTGTGTAAATCAGGGCTTCAATTTCTTCGTTCGATCTGAGATGTGTTGCCCTAGCTTGCTGCTTCTCTGATGGTTGACTGCCGCTCGTTTGCAGCTGCTTGATCGAGTTCGTTGTTTGTGATTTCGGTATGTACTGTTTCCTTTTGCTTTACTAGGTTGATGCTTGAACTCGAATGTTGTGTTCTATGATGATTTCTTGGGGTTTATTTATAGGGTTGAAATCCTAATTACCACTGTCAGATTTGATTTCTTCATGTCGTTGATTATTTTCCTGAATTTGTTCTGGATTTGGAGTATTCCTTTCTTGATTCAATTTCGAATAATTGCTGACCATATTTGACTTCGAATTAATTAATTCGAAGATATCTTCCTTTATTTGTTTTCTTGGTCCCTATTTGAATTAATTACTGACCATATATAGTCGAGAGATTTGATGCAGAGATTCTTTTCCAAATTAGAATACGAATTTGATTTCTGCTTGATTTCTGCACTGATTTAACTTCGGCTTGATTTCTGCACTTTCTTGTAGTTGCATTTATGTCATGTATACTGCCTGACCATTGTGACGTCTGGTTGACACTTGATGGTCTTCATATTCATGTGTGTCTTTGTTCAATGGAGTCAATGATAATGGTCATAGTTCTTCTCGGCATTGCATGTGTAACATTTGGCTACTACTGATATAGTTTGCTTTGATACAGATGCTACACTTGTTCATGTTGCCTTTGTACACTTGTTCATATGAGCTGTTGTTCCATTGTTGTAGTTGCAGTATTTATGTTCCTTGTTTCATTTGAAAGCTGGTTCGATGTACTCAAATATTGTCTGGACACATGTTTTATCACTTGAGTTAGCAGTCTTCATTTTTTGCTGTGACTCTTGTGATATTCATGTTGATTGCTTCATGACTTGTTGTTGGCATGTACATTGTGTTCACTGTTGCACTTGGTGTTTGTAGCTTGCCACTGACTTCTTTGTAGTTGCACTGCACTTTGGTTACTATATATGTGCATACATACATATGTATGTGTGTATGCATATATTCTTGGGTTTGTACTTGGATTTGAACTGCTTCATGTTCTGTTGCATTGTGTTTTGTTGTGTAGCTGCTATGCAGTTGCTATGCAGTTGCTATATATACTTTGTTCTGATTTGCATTGGTGCAGTTTCCATATTTTGTGTATTTTGATGTTGTATACGCTTTTTCATGCTGCTGTGATGCAGTTTCTTTCACTGTTGTATCTTTGGGAGTTTGCACTGCTTCATGTTGAATTTGTGCAGTGTTGTACTTGTTGCCTTGTATCACTGGTTCATTCTGGTTGGTGCAGTATTCATGTTTTTGTTGGTCTGGACATTTGTGGGATATTTGACTGTTTCTGGCTCGATGTTGTTAATGCATTCATGACCACTGTCTTGCATATTTTTGATAAAGTGTGACTGATGCTGCACTTGGTCTTTGTTCTTCTCTGTTATGTTGCTTTGAATGAATTTGTGTTTTGTTGTACTTTGTGCACACGAGTTGGCGTGGCAGTGCACACGTATACGAATGTACACGTGTGTACTGCAGCCACTTATAATTGCCTGTCCCTGATAAAAATTACTGATATGCATAGATATTGCACAATCAAAGATGATGACAATAACCCATGTATCTGAGACACAAACAAATTTTATTTTTGCAAATTTAAATTTGTTTGTTTTCAGATTACTGTTGTAGTTGCTAATTATACAGGTACACAGGAGACAGGACGAGAAGTGGAGCTGGACAATGCAGATAGATGCAGATGTGCAGACAGAGTGAAAAACTGAGTGTTGAGTGTTGTAGTGAGAAAAGTAAAATGTATGAACTGATGTATGTATATATATAGAGAGAGCTGAAAACTTTGTATTGTTTAAGTGTTGTAATAAAATATTATATTGAATAAAAAATACTAGTTGAATTATATAGATTCTGTGCAATAGTATAATTATTCAATATGAATATTTCTTCCTTTCTGTATATAGTCCAAACTGCAAACACATATATATATATTGATATATATATGTTTGTTATCATCAAACAAAAAATCACATCAAACAGTCTCCCCCTTTTGATGATGACAAACATATATATTAAAGATTTTGAAATGCTAATACATGTGTTTGAACATGAAATTTTTAGCTCCCCCTATTTGAATGCTCCCCCTACAACCAAGACCACTCCCTATTTAGAAGATAACAAAAATTACACAAGAATAAAAGAACTAAAGAAAATTAACTAACAACATTTAACCAAATTTGTTGAAATAGGTCAAAAAATATTTACTTTCTCATCAAAATCTTGTTCTTCTCCCCCTTTTGTCATTATCAAAAGACTGACAAAAAAACAATGGAACAGTAGGAACAAAAAATAATATATCATAACGAGATAAAAACTTCCATATTGTAGAGGATGGATCGATGATCAGTTTTAATAAGAAGAGAGATATTTTAACATTAATTTGACATTTAAGCACAAAAACAAAAAAAATAAGCACTTACTAACCACGCATAACCATAAGGACTTTTAAATGGGATTAGCAGTTACTTATTAGTCTAAGCATCCAGACTATTAAGTGAGACCAGAATACTTAGTTACCATACTCCATCCATGCATAACCATAAGGACTTTTAAATGAGAATGGAGTAATGATAAAAATAAGTCACTCACATGCTCCATCCATGCATAACCATAAGGACTTTTAAATGAGAATGTATGCATGAGAGTTATTATTATTTATTATTATAATAATTTTTTTTTTATTTATTTAAAAATAATTCACTCTTTTTTTTTTTATAAAACCATTATGAACGATAGAAAGATGGTAGAAATAGAAATGATCGTGGAATAAGTTACCAAGTTAATTATATTATGTAATATCCAGTACTGAATACCATATTCGAATCAATCTTTGGATAATATCCAAAACTGGTTTGAATCCTAGAAATTGAAGTTGAAAGTATATATCCAAGAATATTTCAACTAAAAAATGAAAAATGGTTAGTCAATTTCTATAATCCCCAAATCCAAACGTAATCTGGAAAATCTGTCTTCGGGGAGGGGTTTTGTGAAAATATCTGCAAGTTGAGCCTCAGTTGAAATATATTCAATACAAATGTCTTCCTTAGCAATGTGATCTCTAAGAAAGTGGTGTCTCACATCAATGTGTTTTGTACGTGAATGATGAACAGGATTATTTGACAAGTCTATTGCACTTTTACTATCACATTTTAATGGAACTTGTTTATAAACTAAGCCAAAATCAGAAAGAGTTTGCATCATCCATAAAATTTGAGCACAGCAACTTCCTAAAGCAATTATATTCTGCTTCAGTGGTGGATAATGCAACACAATTCTGTTTTCGACTTGACCATGAAACTAATGAATGTCCTAGCATGAAACATGTCCCATTGGTGCTTTTCCTGTCAACCAATGAACCAGCATAATCAGCATCAGAATAACCAACTAAATCAAAGTTTTCACAAGAAGGGTACCATAATCCAAATTTGTGTGTGTGTGAAAGATATCTCAAAATTCGTTTGGTGGCTTTCAAATGAGATTCTTTAGGATTAGATTGAAAACGTGCACACAAACACACAGAAAACATAATATCAGGTCTAGAAGCAGTAAGATAGAGAAGTGAACCAATTATCCCTCGATATTTCTTCTGATCAACAGCACTTCCTTTCTCGTCTTTGTCCAACTTTGTTGATGGGCTCATAGGAGTTCTCAATGGTTTGGTGTTCTCAACTCCAAATTTCTTCAACAGTTCCAACACATACTTGGATTGTGAAATGAAAATGCCATCACTGCTTTGCTTGATTTGAAATCCAAGAAAATATTTCAATTCTCCAACCAAGCTCATCTCGAATTTAGCCTGCATGACTTGTTCAAATTTCTCGCACAAGAGTTCATTAGTAGCACCATAAATGATATCATCCACATAAATCTGAACAATCAAAAAGTCACTTCCTTTATGTAATAGAAACAGTGTTGTGTCAGCACTCCCCTTTTTAAAGCCATTTTCCAAAAGATATGTACAAAGGCAGTCATACCAAGCTCTAGGAGCTTGCTTAAGACCATATAATGCTTTTTCAAGTTTATACACATGATTTGGAAAATCGTGATTTTCAAAACCGGGGGGTTGTTCAACAAAAACCTCTTCTTTCAAATCACCATTTAGAAAAACACTTTTTACATCCATTTGTTTAAGTTTGAAACCTTTATAACAAGCAAAGCTTAGCAAAATCCTAATGGCTTCTAACCTAGCAACTGGAGCAAATGTTTCATCAAAATCTATGCCTTCTATTTGGTTATATCCTTTTTGCGACCAACCTAGCTTTGTTTCTAATTACATTTTCTGATTCATCAAGTTTGTTTTTGAACACCCATTTAGTTCCTACAATTGGATAGTCATTTGGCCTAGGAACTAATTTCCAAACTTTATTTCTCTCAAATTGATTAAGTTCATCTTGCATTGCTAGAATCCAACTTTCATCATTAAGAGCCATTTCAACAGAATCAGGTTCAATTTCAGAAATAAAACCACTATGACAACAAAACGCACACAAATTTTTATCAAACGAAGAGCGAGTGCGTATACCTTCCGTAGGATCTCCTATAACCAATTCAGGAGGATGATTGGTTTTGAACTTCAATCTATCAGCATCAACAGTCCTACTTTCACCTTGCTCACTAGATGTTCCTTCTTTAATGCCTTCATGATCTACCCCATCATCAATCGTTTTTTCAGTCGTCCTTTCCAGATCAGATTCATCAAATTTCACATTGATTGATTCAACAATTGTCTTTGTTCGTTTGTTGTATATCTTGTAAGCCTTGCTCCTGGTTGAATAGCCCATGAAAATTCCCTCATCGGCCTTTGATTCAAATTTTCCAAGTTGATCACCTGTGTTAAGAATGAAACAAGGGCATCCAAAAACACGAAAGTAAGAGGTGTTAGGTTTCCTTTCATGCCAAACTTCATAAGACGTTTTGCCAAGTATTGGTCTAATCATTACTCTATTCATTACGTAGCACGAAGTATTCACCGCCTCTGCCCAAAAAGTTAGAGGTAGTTTATACTCACTCAACATGGATCTAGCCAATTCTTGCAATGTACGATTTTTCCTTTCAACCACCCCATTTTGTTGAGGTGTTCGTGGAGCAGAAAATTCATGTTTTAAACCATTTTCTTCACAAAAGTTTTCAAATTCCGAATTTTCAAATTCGCCTCCATGATCACTTCTTAAAGTTTTAATTGAAACTCCTTTTTCATTTTGAACAAGTTTAGCAAATTTTGAAAAATAATCAAAAGATTCAGACTTTTTGGCTAAGAAATAAACCCATGTAAATCTAGAATAATCGTCAACCAATACATAACAATAACGTTTTCCATTCAAGCTTGCAATTTCATTTGGTCCAAATAAGTCCATATGAATTAATTCGAGGACCCTTGATGTGCTAACAATGTTTTTAGGGCGAAATGATGATCGACTAAGCTTGCCCAAGGAACATGCTTTACACACTTTGTTATCTTTAAATTTCTGATGTGGTAACCCTCTGACTAATTCTTTCATTTCAAGATTTTTTAAGAGACTCATGCTAGCATGTCCAAGTCTCCTATGCCACAAAGATGCCTCTTCGTCAGTGGCTACCAAACATCTGGAAAGATTTAGATTGTCAAACGAAAGTGAGTAGACATTTCCTTTTCTTTTGCCCATAAAAACTATGTTATTAGAAGTTTTATCAATGATCTTGCAAGTATCACTATCAAAAACCAAATTCATACCTTTGTCACATAGTTGGCTAATAGAAATGAGATTGTGATGCAAATTATCAACGTATAAAACATTAGTCAATGAAAAAGTACCGTTACTTACTTCACCTTTCCCAATAATCTTACACTTGCTATTATCTCCCATGATCACATTTCCACCTCTAAACTTCTCTAGGCTAAGGAACTTAGATTTATCACCTGTCATATGTCTAGAACAACCTGAATCTAGAAACCATTCTTGTTGCTCCTTAGCCCGCCAACAGACCTCACTGGATTCCTCTGAACTTGTTTCTGAATCTGATTTTGCCATAAGGCACAAGTTAGCCTCTTCTGAGCTATTATCCGAAACTTCTTCTCCTTCTTCATCATCCCAAGTTGCTGCAAAGGCCTTCTTCTTCTTTTTCTTTCCTTTGTTGTTTTTGAGAAGTGGACATTTTTGTTTGAAGTGGCCAGGTTTTTTGCAGTTAAAGCATGTCAATTCATTATCGGAATCATCAGAATCTTTTGACTTATTACCACTTGTTTTCTTCTTGCGTGGCCTGAATTTTGACCATTTTCTAAGATTATTGACAGCCATCGCAAGCTCTTCAATTGGATCTTCTTCTTCTTCACCGCTTTCTTCTTTGCTTTTTAAGGCAATCGTCTTCTTTTTTGATTCGGAGTTGTTACGTTCCTCCTTTGCCTTTAGCTCAAGCTCATATGTCATCAAGTTTCCGATCAACTCCTCCATGCTTAGTTTACTCAGATCTTTCGATTCTTGTATTGCAGTGACTTTTGCCTCAAAGTTCATTGGTAAGACTCGCAGTATCTTCCGTACAAGCTCTACTTCAGTGAAGACCTTCCCAAGCGCTCTAGCATTGTACACCAAAGTTGAAAAACGTCCAAACATATCTTTTATGCTCTCGCCCTTTTCCATCACAAAGTTTTCGTATTCATTGCTAAATAGAGCTAGTCGTGACTCCTTGACTTGAGAAGTTCCTTCGTGTGTCACCTCCAGAGTGTGCCAAATTTCCTGTGCTGTTGTACAATGAGAAATTCTATTAAATTCATTTTTATCAAGAGCACAGATCAAAGCGTTCATTGCTTTGGCATTTGTAGTTTTTAATTTCTTATCGTTAGCATCCCACCTATCCTTAGGTTTAGGAATCTCAGTATCACCAACAACTATAGTGGGAGATTTATAGCCAGTTTCAATAATATCCCAAACATCATAATCGACAGAACTAAGATAAATACTCATTCTAACTTTCCAATAAGCATAATCATTCCCATTAAACATGGGTGGCCTAGCAATAGATTGCCCCTCAGAAAAAGCATTATTTGGTGGATTCATGACTCTAGAGTTAAAGTAAAATACCTTGCTTTGATACCACTTGTAGGATCTAGATTAACCCCAGAGGGGGGGGGGGTGAATAGGGTTATAGCAAAATTTTCCGAATTAAACACAGAAACAGACTGTAGAAATAAATATGCTGAAAAGTAAATCACACACAAAATTTACCCAGCTTCGGCAACCCCTGCCTACTGCTGCATTCCCAGATTTCTTTTAGAATTGAACAGTTTCCCGCTTACAAACACTCTAACAAACTTGCAAACCCTGCTACTGCCTATAGAGTTTTGCAAACTCGCAAACCCTGCTAACTGAACTAACTCTAACTAGACAATCTGATAACACCTAAACCCTAGGTGGTGATTTACCAGTTTTTGATTCGTAAAATAAAAACAACAATTAAAAAACAATAGAAAATAACCCTAAACCCTAATTAACAATATAATAAAGCCCTTTTATAAAATTAAAACATTAAACCCCCATTTTAATAACACGCCCTTATTAAAATAAAACACGGCCAAAAAAAAAAAAAATTGCGTCCCCCTTCTTCTCTTTTTATTTTTATCGGCCTGGTTACTTGAGAATATTGGCGGCTCTCTTTTCTTCTTTGCAAATCAGGGCTTCGTTCCCTTTGTTCCGGTTAGGGCTTTGGCTCTTGTGTAAATCAGGGCTTCAATTTCTTCGTTCGATCTGAGATGTGTTGCCCTAGCTTGCTGCTTCTCTGATGGTTGACTGCCGCTCGTTTGCAGCTGCTTGATCGAGTTCGTTGTTTGTGATTTCGGTATGTACTGTTTCCTTTTGCTTTACTAGGTTGATGCTTGAACTCGAATGTTGTGTTCTATGATGATTTCTTGGGGTTTATTTATAGGGTTGAAATCCTAATTACCACTGTCAGATTTAATTTCTTCATGTCGTTGATTATTTTCCTGAATTTGTTCTGGATTTGGAGTATTCCTTTCTTGATTCAATTTCGAATAATTGCTGACCATATTTGACTTCGAATTAATTAATTCGAAGATATCTTCCTTTATTTGTTTTCTCGGTCCCTATTTGAATTAATTACTGACCATATATAGTCGAGAGATTTGATGCAGAGATTCTTTTCCAAATTAGAATACGAATTTGATTTCTGCTTGATTTCTACACTGATTTAACTTCGGCTTGATTTCTGCACTTTCTTGTAGTTGCATTTATGTCATGTATACTGCCTGACCATTGTGACGTCTGGTTGACACTTGATGGTCTTCATATTCATGTGTGTCTTTGTTCAATGGAGTCAATGATAATGGTCATAGTTCTTCTCGGCATTGCATGTGTAACATTTGGCTACTACTGATATAGTTTGCTTTGATACAGATGCTACACTTGTTCATGTTGCCTTTGTACACTTGTTCATATGAGCTGTTGTTCCATTGTTGTAGTTGCAGTATTTATGTTCCTTGTTTCATTTGAAAGCTGGTTCGATGTATTCAAATATTGTCTGGACACATGTTTTATCACTTGAGTTTGCAGTCTTTATTTTTTGCTGTGACTCTTGTGATATTCATGTTGATTGCTTCATGACTTGTTGTTGGCATGTACATTGTGTTCACTGTTGCACTTGGTGTTTGTAGCTTGCCACTGACTTCTTTGTAGTTGCACTGCACTTTGGTTACTATATATGTGCATACATACATATGTATGTGTGTATGCATATATTCTTGGGTTTGTACTTGGATTTGAACTACTTCATGTTCTGTTGCATTGTGTTTTGTTGTGTAGCTGCTATGCAGTTGCTATGCATCACTATATATACTTTGTTCTGATTTGCATTGGTGCAGTTTCCATATTTTGTGTATTTTGATGTTGTATACGCTTTTTCATGCTGCTGTGATGCAGTTTCTTTCACTGTTGTATCTTTGGGAGTTTGCACTGCTTCATGTTGAATTTGTGCAGTGTTGTACTTGTTGCCTTGTATCACTGGTTCATTCTGGTTGGTGCAGTATTCATGTTTTTGTTGGTCTGGACATTTGTGGGATATTTGACTGTTTCTGGCTCGATGTTGTTAATGCATTCATGACCACTGTCTTGCATATTTTTGATAAAGTGTGACTGATGCTGCACTTGGTCTTTGTTCTTCTCTGTTATGTTGCTTTGAATGAATTTGTGTTTTGTTGTAGTTTGTGCACACGAGTTGGCGTTGTAGTGCACACGTATACGAATGTACACGTGTGTACTGCAGCCACTTATAATTGCCTGTCCCTGATAAAAATTACTGATATGCATAGATATTGCACAATCAAAGATGATGACAATAACCCATGTATCTGAGACACAAACAAATTTTATTTTTGCAAATTTAAATTTGTTTGTTTTCAGATTACTGTTGTAGTTGCTAATTATACAGGTACACAGGAGACAGGACGAGAAGTGGAGCTGGACTATGCAGATAGATGCAGATGTGCAGACAGAGTGAAAAACTGAGTGTTGAGTGTTGTAGTGAGAAAAGTAAAATGTATGAACTGATGTATGTATATATATAGAGAGAGCTGAAAACTTTGTATTGTTTAAGTGTTGTAATAAAATATTATATTGAATAAAAAATACTAGTTGAATTATATAGATTCTGTGCAATAGTATAATTATTCAATATGAATATTTCTTCCTTTCTGTATATAGTCCAAACTGCAAACACATAAATATATTGATATATATATATGTTTGTTATCATCAAACAAAAAATCACATCAAACAAAGAGGAACTGGAACTTTCACAACATAATTTTATAAAAGCAAATGCTTAGGCTTGCAGCCATCATCACTTTATACTGCTGTGTATTTCTCCCCTCAAAAGCACGTCTGCATTAATTGTGTTTGTACAAAAGTTGACTTGGGCTCGATATTGAAGAAAAGAAATAAGATCTCTCTGCAACATTTTTCATTTTTCAAATGCTCTGCAGAACATCAATGGCCGAGTGAAGCAGATCTGGGGTATTATTTGGCTTTGAAACAATTAGTGAGTTCAATACTCACATTTCTAGTTTATACTCTATCCCATCTAAGTGGAAAAAAACTTTGTTACTCTGATTGTTTTCATTTCCTCCTTTGTATGCGTGTAAGGTAAGCGTGTAGTTCATGCGTGCAAAAAGGTTTTCCAGACTATAATTTGCATTTCAACATGGTCTTGCACCTGACTTCATATTTTGCACACGTGCATATTAGACACAGTAGTGAAGAAATTACAATTTACACTTATTCTAATTCTTGTGTGCACGAAAATAAGTGCCAGGTCATACAAATCAAGCTATTAAAGTAAAAGGAAATCAATTTGTCATATAAATATTGCTTGGTGATTAAATAAGGAGTATGATCTCAGTGTATCTCAATTGAAATCTAACAAATATTTAACCAGATTCCAAGAATTGGAACATATTGGGTGTACCTTTTGATTTGTTCATTAAAACTTGACTGCATGCTTGCATAATAGTTTTGTTGAGGCATGAGTTTTGTTCTCTTTTGTTTATGTAAGTTCTCTTCTCAAAAATATATTCAGTAGTCAACATTTTGTCTCCTTGTGTGTTCAAATTACTGGTTCAATGTTTCATTAACATGCGTGTAAAGCATGCAGACATTATGTATGCATTAATACAGGGTTCACATTGTTGCTCAAAGGTATCCAGCGTGTTTTGTGCCTTGAACTCGTTCCATTTGGTTGCATAGTTCATAGGGTTGCTGATACGTACATTGTTGCATAGATAATATTATGCCTGGCGATAGTTGCATGTAGCTAGCACATTGGTATATTTCATGAGTCAGTTCAGTTCAAACGTGTATGTGCATGTATCTGCCTCAATGCATATGTACGTACCCTCCTTGATGCATGCATGTGTACCAATTTTATAGCTTAAATAATTTTTTTTCCATTATATAGGTAGCTATGCCCATGTCCATTTTCGTTTATTAATACTTGCATGGAAAAAGTATAGTGAGGCCAGGTCACATTTTTATCCTTTCACGTCTATTGTAGTGTTGAATGTGTTAATGCAGTTTACCAAAGCAACTCTACATTATTTTTTATTTGTTTTACGTGAAGAATATGGTGCCTACACGTGACTCACTTTGCAAATTGAGTATTAGCATATTACATACACATGTTCAACTCACTGGCAAATAATTTAATTTGTGTACTGTAGTCAGTACTAGTAGGATGTATTGACAATCTTCATTATATTTTTGAACATGAGAAACTAGAGTGAGACCAGGCAATATCAATATTTTCCGCTTTCGTTTTATACGTGAGTTCGATTGATTCACGTGAACCGGTGTTTGTTTTTAATGAAAAATTGGTTACCGTTATTTACACCGGTATTATAATTGAATGCAAATTATTTTGATGAGATTTTGACGTATAAAAATTACTGTCGCTTTGATTTCAGTACCGTCAAATTTAAAGTGGATTTATATGCGGTTATCTCGCAACGTTGATTTGGTATCCATTTTTACGGTGTTTTGAAAAACGCAATTTCCTCGTCGAAATTGCTACAGATGTTGCTGTTTTAATCACGTGTTTTAAAAATCGTTTTAAAATAAAAATTGTTTCCAAAATTTTTACAGTTTGCGCTTTCAAAAGAATGAGGAAGAGATTTAAACAATTCAGCAAAATTGAGGACTATGAACCCTTACTTTTACTGATTCAGTTAATTCCGGAGTTGTCCGTTTGAGAACGTAAATTGTTATTTATATAAAATACACAATTTTGCACTTTCAAGGAAACGATGAAGCGATTTAAACAATTTAGAAAAAGTGCGGAGTATGGAACCACACTTTTACTATTTCGGTTAATTCCAAACTCGTTAATTGAAATATTTGCTGTTTGATGATTCTGATGATTTTGTTGGGCTTTCGAGCCACTCTGCTGGACCTTCGGATCAATTACCATTACTAGACCTTCGAGTCACTCTGCGCACCTTCAGGTCATCTGATGGGCGCCAAAAATTTATAGTACTTGGTAGGCTTCGGCCATCTGCGATGCACGTGCGGCGTAGCTAAAACTCGCCATCTGCTGGGATCGATCCACTTTTATGCTGATTTTCTAGTTATCTTATTTTGATTTCTAGAATTTGAGACTGCTGATTTTCTAGTTATCTATTTGATTTCTAGATTTTGTGATTTGCTGCTTTGAATTCTATTATGAATTTGGAAGTTGAGTTTGTGTATAATCTCATCTAAGATTATAAATTTGCGTATTTCTGTTTTGAATTCAATTGTGAATTTGACAATCGATTTTGATGTAGTTTAAATTGAGATTTCTTAATTTAAACTATACTGATTATTTATGTTGAATAGTCTCATTCGAGACTATAATTATTTGTTTAAGTGTTGTTTATCATACACTTATTTCTGAGTTTAAATTAAACTGATCCGTTTATTATTTTCTTTTAAATAATACTCGGGTCAGGCCGAGTTATTTCAGGTGATCACTATCTCTGATTCTGCAGCAGCTTTAGCTTTTGGGATTTCACATCATCTTTTGTCTAGCCTCCGAGGAGTACTTTTGGTTATTTGATTCTCGTCTTATGTATGTTGCTGTTTATGTGTTAGCCGACATTTTGGCCCGGCTATGAAATGACAGTTGAATACATTATTATTAGCACTAGACAAGATTCTAAACACGAAGAGCCTGGTAACTTACATGTTTGATGTGGTCGACATTTTTGGCATTTAGGCATGGTTCGGCAAGCCTCGTTCGACTAGCTTCATTTGGCAAGCCTCGTTCAGCTAGCTTCATTCGGCAAGCCTTGTTCGGCATAGCTTTGTTCGACAAGCTTCGTTCGGCTAGCTTCCTTCGGCAAGCCTCATTCGGCTAGCTTCATTCGACAAGCTTTGTATGGCTAGCTTCAGTCGGCAAGCCTCGTTCGGCAAAAGCTTTATTCGGCAAGCTTCGTTCGACAAGCTTCGTTCGGCAAGCTTCGTTCGGCAAGCCTCGCTCGGCACAAGCTTCGATCGACTCCCCTCACTCGGCAATTGCCATTCGGCATCTATGGCTTGGTGCGCAGAAGTTACTTACCATGGGCCGAAGTATATTGTTCCTAGGCCCATTAGGGAAGTCCAACTCATCTTTGTCTTTAAATAGAGAGGCAGGGGACAGTGAAATGGACCTTGTTCCGGGAACACTGGGGAGACTCTGCCATTTTCTATACTCTCCTCTTTTCAATTCAAACTTGTATTCAAGTAATTGATTTATAGATTGTATCTGTATTCAAGTAATTGGAAAAGCAATAAAGATTAAACTCAAAGTGGACATAGGCAATTAAGCCGAACCACTATAAATCTGGTGTTCTCATTTTTGTTGTTCTTTTTGCATTGAATTACACTATTTTTCTGTTTTGATTTAATCTCTTCATTAATCTCTCTACATAACTCTACTCAAGGGTATTAGTGACCAATTTTGGTGCTAACATTTTGGTGCTTTCACTGAGAATTGAATTCTTAGCTTGATTGGATCTCATCGTCTACTAGTGGATTTCCATATTCGCGAGATAGATCCAGTTATCTACTAGAAAACTTTCTATTCTACTCAGATTTGAAAGAAATCTAAAGGAAGCTGATAGCCATAGACTGGATTCACTGATGTACGCAAGATTTGGTGATTGGATGTTGAAGTTTGCACTCGAGTTGAATGAAGGCCGACCCTCCTCTGAAGGCAATTCAGCCGATCGCCCCAGGAAAGGCATATGCCGACCGCTTCAGAAAAGGTCTATAACAACCGCTGCAGAAAAGGTGTATGCATCTTTGCCGATCCATCTTGGCCGAACCATCCAGGCCGATCCACCTTGGCCGATCCACCTTGGCCGATCCACTCTTGGCCGATCCATCTTGGCCGAACCATCCAGGCCGATCCACCTTGGCCGATCCATCTTGGCCATCCTACCTTGGCCGATCCACTCTTGGCCGAACCATCCAGGCCGAGGCACTCTTGGCCAATCCATCTTGGCCGACCTACCTTGGTCGATCCACTCTTGGCCGAACCATCTTGGCCGACCTACCTTGGCCGATCCACTCTTGGCCGATCTATCTTGGCCGACCTACCTTGGCCGATCCACTCTTGACCGATCCATCTTGGCCGACCCACCTTGGCCTATCCACCCTGGCCGACCCACCCTGGTCGATCCACTCTTGGCCAAGCCACTCTTGGTCGATCCACTCTTGGCCGATCCATCTTGGCCGATCCATCTTATACGACCCCTATTTTCAAATTTTTTTTTTCAGGTACGACCCAAATCTTATACGAACCCTAGCCGCAGCGAAGTGCCTCCGGATAGTGAATTCAAAACTCAACTTAATAAAGGAACATTCTATCTACTTCCCTTAGATCCCATGATCGACCAGGGCATAGACGATCTAGCGACAGCTTCTGAACGGCAACAAGGGAATAGACAAACAACCGCAACTCAAACGATACTCTCAAAGGGATATCATACTGATCACCCTTGAGGAGAATCAACCTCCATATATATTTTGGCAGCCAGTTAGCTTGAGAACCTCCTACGACCATGGATCGTCTCTAAGACAAAATGAATCTAAACCAAAGTGTGGAGGAGCGGAATAGACTAAGAAAAATAACAATGAAGGCCCGTTGGTTAAGGATGTAGATCCCAGTAGCCGAAACAAGACCTCAAAATTCGGCTCATATGCTCTTTGAAAGGTTGAATCGACAACCTCTACTTGAAGACTCACGACTCGAGTGGTACTGGAAACCAACCTCGAGAGAGTACACCAAATTCTAAAGAAATCAGGGGAATGTTGTATATTCCTAGATGCTCACTGATCCTAACACGAGCGAATACAAACACCTCCGAGGTGTGATCGAAAAGCTGATCTGGAAAGGAAAGCTTTAATAGTATGTACAAGTTCTGTGGAATGGAGGATGGCGAATATCCGATGCCTATTAAAGGGCTATGATTATCAATTGGACTGCTGACAGCTGGCATCCCTTTGAAAGGAGCCAGGGGCAAAGTCGAATAGCGAGCACACGATGCTGCTTCACTCATCAATGATATTTTCCTAATATTCTTTGAATTATTTCCAAATCTATTTCTATTTTAATTGTTCTATGACTATGACTAACTTGAACTAAACTACTTTCAAAATGATGCAGGTGACCAGATACTCAGATTTGGTTGCCATCCAATCCACGCAGACCATGATCGGACGTGTGGAGTTACATCCAGATGGGCATAATTCAATTGCTCATCATCAATCATGTGCCTTTAATTTGGGGCCAAGAACAAGAGATTGAAAAGCTCATCACGATTAGAGCCCAAATAAAAAGTCAACATGACTGACCATCCATTCATTGACCTCCACGTTTGACTTGGAGACCTGAACAAGGCTTAGAATGAGTATGGCCCGATCGTCCACTCAAATCAAGTCATAGAACAAAGTTCGACAAAATACAGAGGCCACTTCTGAAGCTTAGTGACACCAAGATCTGTCTAGAGTGGACGTGATTTGGTCATCTACACATCAAATCCTACCTTCAACACAAAAGATTATTCGAAAGCCTGACTTGAAGTAGTTGTGGTGGACTGCCTACTCATTAACCATCGCTATCAATGCATAGGCACGACTGCACTTTGGAACATATGCAACTTACTTTGTCTACTCAACAATCTATTATCCTTATTTTCTAGAAGGAGATACGGAGCAAATTGTAAGAGATTTTGCTATCTAACCCAACATGGATGTGATCCAACCATCTGTCATATACCTCCATCCTTAACTTGATTGGAAGAGCTATAATCACTAAGCGGACAAGAATCGATCGTCCATTTTTTAAATATCGTCCCTCATGTTGGGGGCAGAATCCCATTCCATGAGCAAACATGGTTCGATTGTTTATTCAACAACATTAGCCTCGATACAGTAGATGAATACAAATTAAAGAGTGGAAATACGACTGCTCTCGACTTAAACCTCCAAGTCCCAGAGCACGGACTGGAGTACTCTAAGTCCCCAGAGTGCGGACTCGAGTATAAATGACTTAAACCTCTAAGTCCCCAGAGTGCGGACTGGAGTACTCTAAGTCCCCAGAATGCAGACTCGAGTATAAACGACTTAAAAACCTCCAAGTCCCCTGAGCACGGACTGGAGTACTCTAAGTCTCCAGAGTGCGGACTAGAGTATAAACGACTCAAACCTCCAAGTCCCCGGAGTGCGGACTAGAGTACTCCAAGTCCCTAGAGTGCGGACTCAAGTATAAACGATTCAAAATCTCCAAGTCTCCGGAGTGCGGACTGGAGTAGTCTAAGTCCCCAGAGCGCGGACTCGAGTATAAACAATTCAAGTCTCCAAGTCCCCGGAGTGCGGACTGGAGTAATCTACGTCCCCAGAGTGTGGACTCGAGTATAAATGACTCAAACCTCTAAGTCCTCGGAGTGCGGACTGGAGTACTCCAAGTCCCCAGAGTGCGTACTCGAGTATAAACGACTCAAACCTCCAAGTCCCCGGAGTGCAGACTGGAGTACTCCAAGTCCCCAAAGTGCGGACTCGAGTATAAACAATTCAAAATCTCCAAGTCCCTGGAGTGCAGACTGAAGTACTCTAAGTCCCCAGAGCGCGGACTCGAGTATAAACGATTCAAAATCTCCCAGTCCCCGGAGTGAGGACTGGAGTACTCCAAGTCCCCAGAGTGCGGACTGGAGTACTCCAAGTCCCCAGAGTGCGGACTCGAGTATAAACGACTCAAATCTCCAAGTCCCCAGAGTGCGAACTGGAGTACTCGAAGTCCCTAGAGTGCGGACTCGAGTATAAACGACTCAAACCTCCAAGTCCCGTGAGTGCGGACTGGAGTACTCCAAGTCCCCAGAGTGTGGACTCGAGTATAAACCATTCAAAATCTCCAAGTCCCCAGAGTGCGGACTAGAGTACTCTAAGTCCCTAGAGCGCGGACTTGAGTATAAACGATTCAAAATCTTCCAGTCCCCGGAGTGTGGACTGGAGTACTCCAAGTCCCCAGAGTGCGGACTCGAGTATAAACGACTCAAATCTCCAAGTCCCCAGAGTGTGGACTGGAGTACTCTAAGTCCCCAGAGTGAGGACTCGAGTATAAATGACTCAAACCTCCAAGTCCCCGGAGTGCAGACTGGAGTACTCTAAGTCCCCAGAATGCGGACTCGAATATAAGCGATTCGGATCTCCAAGTTCCCTAAATATGAACTATGACACATATGACTTGAATTTGTCGAATCCCTAACATACGGGCTAGAAAGTATTCTAAGTGCTCGAAGCATAGAATGGAGGTTCAACAACTTCCGAAGAGTTTCCGAGTTATATGAATATGGACCGAGAAGTTTATGTTACTCACAACTGCTTGGATTAAAATCAAAATCACAAAGAAAACTGAACAATAAGAGTCTTTTGTATGACAAAAAAGGAACTAAACTTTATTCAGAAATAAGTTTCTATTACAACCCCTCCAAAGTTCGGAATCGACATTCTATTTACAAGGACTAAGGAAATAGATGAAAATAATTACATGACTTAAACTAACTCTCGTTGAACGAGGATAGTAAAAAGTTCTTGTGCTTCTTCAACTTCTTTCCAGACGGCTCCTCTCCGGAGCAATTATCCTTGGTACTCTTCTTTGATAGAGGGGTAGCAACTGAAGAATTAAGGGGAACTTCCATGGGCTTGGACCGCCAGGAAGGATGACCTTCAATGGCTTGTTCAAAGGATCGTCCAAGTCCACAACTCGGGGATCTACTTTGACCTTGACCGTCTCCTCCTTCTCTTTCTCGAGCCGCTCCTTCATGCTCAATTCGGATGTGTGTTCGGATGTGTGCTCAGAGGCACCTGCAATTTCTACTTCATAACTCCCGTTGGTAGGAGAGGAGGTTTCAGACTTGTCTTCATTAAGCGCTCCGATCACCTGAGCGTCTGGACCAGCAGCCTCCCCCACATGAGTGGGTTCACTTGTTTTCTCCCCCACTTCCTTGGCGACATCGCTCCTCAGAGTGGGCTCGGGGTTAGAACGGCCTGCACAAAATCGTGGAAAACAGCATTAGAATGCAATAGTCTTGCATAAAGAATGATGACTTTCAGAATCTTAAAGAGAAGGATTATCTACCAGGTTCAGGAAAACTCTCAGCCATCCGGGGGGTCTCACCCTCTCGAATGGGAGACATAATGCGGACTAAAGTACTCTAAGTCCCTTGAGTGCGGACTAGAGTATAAATGACTCAATAACCTCTACGTCCCCAGAATGCAGACTAAAGTACTCCCAGTCCCCTGAGTGCGGGCTTGAGTATAAACGACCTAAGAACCTCTACATCCCCAGAGTGCTCTAAGTCCCCTGAGTGCGGACCAGAGTATAAACGGCTTAAAAGACCTCTACGTCCCTAGAGTACGGACTACAGTACTCTCAGTCCCCAGAGCACGGACTAGATTATAGACGACTTGAGAAGAATCTCTAAATTCCAGAAGCGGACTGGATTAGTCTAAGTTCCCAGAGTGTGCGCTGGAGTATAAATGAATTGACGAAAATCTCTACGTCCCGAACTGTGGACTAAAGCATAAACCGTTCGACAAATCTCTAAGTCCTCGGAGTGTGGACCAAAGCATGAACACAAATTGGGCGCGAGTCGACCGGGGGGAGAATAACACAAAGTCAGTAGAATGCATAGTGGTGTATAAACATCGATAAATAGACGAGTGGATTCCGACCATTCTCTATTCCGCAAACTTCGGCCTGAACTTGACAGGAGGATTATTGACTCGCTAAGGATGGAGTTCGACCATCCAACTAGTGGGCTGGCCAAATCAATGCTGGGAGTAGAAGTACAAATCTCTAAAAGCTGAATATGACAGCTTACTATAGCTCTAGCTTGGCGTTCTTTACAACTTAAGGCAACGACTACAGGGAGGCCTCAATACAGAACCAATTGAAACGGCATTCAAAGCTACAGGCAACCGACTATATCATACCTCGGATTGAGGGCTAATACCGATCCGCACCAAGCACATACGAATGTGATTCGGATGTTCCTTGAAAAAATATGACCTCCAGAGTGTGGAAAGGAGAGTAAACCACGACGACTTGGTCAAAAAATTCTCTAGCACCCTCCTTCGATCCGTCAGGAGGAGTATGAAGCTGGATGAGCATGACCTGACCGCATTTACACCAACTTTACCCCGACATCTGATTACGGGACATGAACCAAAATGGACATGGCTGACAGTCCAGTGTCAAAATTATGTCTTGAAAATGACGAGGCATTGAAGTATTCCTCTTGGAATGAAAAACCACAATACAATACAGGATAGGCAAGACTTAGCCTCCCACCGACTGACCGGATCCCACGATTCAACGGGAAAGAGAGTCAAGCTAAAGTGGGCATGGTTGGCCTTCCTACTTATTAGTATATGCCCCAGTCCTGGGGGCACGAGCGAGAAGCAAGATGAATGCGAACCGACCATTCACCGATCAACTCTATGTCTTTGGAGTTTAGGTGAGAATATAAACATAGCTAGGACGAGAATTAACCATCCATGTAGTACATTTATCAACCCGAAACTGGGAGCAGACGCATGGTCATCCAAAGACTGGCTATAATAGCTCGGTATTGAAACTTATATATAGTGCTTACAGCTACTCAAGGCTATGTCCGAAAGAATATCTAGAGATAGAATCATTAAATCGATACCTAAGCTCGTGGGCAACTGCTGTCACTCCAACCTGAAGGACGGGTAAAGGATCATGAATGCATTGAATAGAAAGTGCGTTAATCAAATATACAAGCAAATTCAAAGTCATAGCAAGATCCAGCTATGAAGCTGCATGCAACTTGAGGCTGACCACTACTCGACATTTCCTTCAACGTGCTTTAAAGCTTGATCTTTGGCCATTTACCGATAATCGATTACGGCTTTCAGAGCCCTTAACTATTAGACTTAATAACTCATGATAAGACTCTAGGACTCCACCAGAGTAACCATCAACATTGCCCATCCCAACCATATTTCATATTGAATGTTATGCGAAATAGTTACATCTGAACTCTTAGCGCCTGCTAAGCTGACAACGACATTACAACCAGCCGTGGCGACCCTTTCCGGGTGCTGAGTATCGAATCACAGCCCAGTGCAATGATGATAAAAGAATTAGTTGGATTTTCCTGAATAAATGATGATACGTTCCCTTGGATCCATTTTGACATGCATGTGTGATTTCGCCAACTATCGCGAGCCATGCATTGGATATCGACATAAAGCCACAAAAGCTAGCGCAATGTCTATTGATTTCATCATGAAAGCTCCACTCTTACTTTTGGGCTCACCCCATCAACGTCTATGCCTACCAGCCGTTGCAACCGGGCATACAACGACCTAAGATATTTGAAAGGCTACTTAAATAGAATATCAAACTGAGCCAATTCAATATCACTTATTTCCCTCGAAGGGCTATCTAAGGATGGAAATTAGCAGACCTCGTACCCAAATTCACTGCATCAGACGATTACTCGAAGGGTAGTAGAGTACCAACTAACATATGGAAAATGTACACGGATGGAGCATCCAGTGAGCAGTGTTGTGGCGCATGACTCCCGAGGAACGATCGATCTATTACGTCTTGAAACTTGTTTTCCTGTAACAAACAATGATGCTTAGTATGAAGCCTTGACTGCCAGCCTCAAACTTTCAAGAGGATTTGAAGTGAAAACTTTACATATCTTTTGTGACTCTTGATCGGTAGTATGCAAAGTTAAGGAAGTTGATCTTGCTAGGGGCATTGTCTTGCTCCTTGTCTCGGCCAGGTCCAAGAGCTACCAACCGATTTCACATATTACATCATTACACACATACTCGGCAAACAAAATGAAAAGAGACCAGTCACTGGCCAAGCTGGCGATTTTTAGGGACGCGCAACAGACGTACATTGTTTCGGTTGAAATATTTAATATTCCAAGCATTGACGGATGGGGATCGGCTAGATCTTGGAGACAGAGCCAGAAAAGGGGTCATGATCGACTCCTATCAAAGACTATCTACAATGAGGAATTCTTACTGAACGAAGGAATGAAAAATGACAGATCCTCATCAGAGCTTCATGCCAAATCGTCCGAGAAGGAGTCATGTGTAGAAAGGAGTTTATCTGTTCCCATACTTCGCGGTGTATCACCCATGATGATGTCAAATGAGTCTTGAGCGAAGTCTATGAAGAAGAATGCGGCGATAACATTAGGGTGAAAACCATGATAAAGAAAATACTTTGCTACAGGTATTACTGGCCAACTATCAATCTAGATGCGGTTGATCATGCTAGACAATGTGACAGGTGCAAGATGTTTGCAAAAAATTCAGGAGCCTCGCCGATGGAAATTACTCAAATGGCTAGTCCATAGCCGTTTGCCACTTGGGGGAATTGAAATCATCTTCAAGCCAATCCTAAAGGTGGTGCATCATAGCAGTTGATTACTTCACCAAATGAGCAGATGAAGAAATTTTGGCCACAACCAAGATCAAGAAAATAGTCAACTTCATTGTCCGTAACGTCATCCGTCCTTATGACCTTCCAATGGATAAGATGAAGATGAAAACAAAATCATAAAGCCTATTCTGAAGAGAAGTTTGGAAAAGGCTAGAGGTAAATGGGTGGATGAACTCCCAATAGCATTATGGGCTTATAGAACTACCCATGGGTCCGTGACTGATCGTACTCCATTCACCTTTGCCTACTGCACTAAGAAAATACAAATTAGGAACTGCAATTGAATTGCAATTAAATTAGATGAAATTGGCGATGAATTATGAGGATATAAAACACATCCGAGAGCGAATGGCAAGAACATGTAACCGAACATGCATGTGTACATCCGAAAAAGTTTGACTTCTTGAAATCAACATAAATTGAATTCTCGCTTAGGGTTATTAAGAAAAGACTAGATCAGATAGCCGAAGCTTACTAGCCCTGTAGAACCGGTCACGGACGACCACTGATGAACTACAACCCTGGATTTATAATATTGGGAATTGACCAAGCGTCATGACGACCAAAGAAGGATACGATTGAAGGATAATGACTATTGAGGAAACATAATGGATTTCTTTCTAGAAACAAAGAATACTCGCTGATTCAAAGCGTGTCGTGTTGCTTCACACGACACACTTTGGGGGCAAATGTTAGCCGACATTTTGGCCCGGCTATGAAACGATAGTCGAAGACATTATTATTAGCACTAGACAAGATTCTGACCACGAAGAGCCTAGTAGCTTACGGGTTTGATGCGCTTCATTCGGCAAGCCTCGTTCGGCTAGCTTCGTTCGGCAAGCGCCGTTCGGCTAGCTTCATTCGGCAAGCCTCGTTCGGCACAAGCTTTGTTCGGCAAGCTTCGTTCGGCAAGCCTCGTTCGGCACAAGCTTCGATCGACTCCCCTGGCTCGGCAATTGCCGTTCAACATCTATGGCTTGGTGCGCAGAAGTTACTTACCACGGGCCGAAGTATATTGTTCCTAGGCCCATTAGGAAAGTCCAACTCATCTTTGTCTATAAATAGAGAGGCAGGGGCACAGTGAAATGGACCTTTTTCTGTCAACACTGGGGAGACTCTGCCATTTCTATACTCTCCTCTTTTTAATTCAAAATTGTATTCAAGTAATTGATTTACGGATTGTATTTGTATTCAAGTAATTGGGAAAGCAATAAAGATTAAACTCAAAGTGGACGTAAGCAATTACGCCGAACCACTATAAATCCGGTGTTCTCGTTTTTGTTGTTCTTTTTGCATTGAATTACACTATTTTTTTGTTTTGATTTAATCTCTTCATTAATCTCTCTACATAAATCTACTCAAGGGTGTTAGTGACCAATTTTGGTGCTAACAATATGTTTATGTACATTTGGTTCATGTGAACTATCGATTGTTGTAGCATGTATTCCAGACTTGTCTTCCGCTATATATCTGATATTTCTATTCTGATATGATTATACTATCAGTGTGTTGTTATTATGAGTTGTTCTGGATTTTTCTTTAGCCTCCTACTTTCATTTTAGATTTGGACTGAAATTGTATCGTTGGGAGTAATCACTCAACTCCTATCGATGTAATCAATACTTGTCTAAGGCATAACTTACGGATGGTGGCTTCTAACAAGCCTTATTCTTCGCAATAGAAGACGTTATTTCTTATAATAAACGTTGTTATTGTGAGCATAGAGGTGGGGCGTCACACCTTGGTATCAGAGCTGAATTTCAGAACAAATAATAATATACACAGAACATAAACAGAATGGAACATGTGTTACAACTATTTGGGGGTTTTTATTCGTGCTTTTTCTAATCTATTCTTTCCACTTTAACATGTGGAGTACATCTAGGAATAAAAATATATATATTCCACAGGATTCCATTTGTTAAATTTCTTATCAATTGTGTATTGTTTTAACTAATCTTTACCTTCACTTGTCTCTTAGCCTATGGCTGGAAGAAGTAGAGGGAGCGTTCTTCTACAGGCCCGTCTAGTGGTTCTCATCCGGACGAAGTCTATATGTCAGCTGATCAGTTTATGGAGCTATTTCGGGGTACTCAGCCTCATCTTGCTACTCCCGCGGCTCCTAATCAAAAGTCTGCCTTCGCCCGCATGTGTAGTGACTATTCCTACCTTGAAGGCAAGCCTTTCAAGGGATCGGAAAGTCTTATGGAGGTTCAGACTTGGTTGCGCATTTGTGAGCGCATATTTTCTCGGATGGATCTTTCAGATCATCATCGCCTTCTTGTGGCATCTAATATGTTGCAAGAGCGTGCGCTTGATTGGTATGAGCTCTTTATTGCGGAAGTTGATTAGTCCTCTTTCTCTTGGATTCAGTTTAAGGAACGTTTCTAACTTAAGTTCATTCCTGAATCAGAAAAAGCTAATCTTGCTCGTAGTTTCCTTGAGTTGAAGCTAGGAAAGTCCTCTATTTCTGATTATGTTGCATCTTTCGAGGCCTTGTCCAAATACGGAGTTGAGTTCATTAACACTTCGCGTAAGAAGAATCTTCGTTTTGTTGATGGTTTGAAGAAGTATTTGAAGAAAGTTCTTTTGCTTCAGCTTAAGCTCTCTTTTGAGGAGCTTGTTGATTCGGCTCTTTGTCTTGAAGATGTTGAAAAGGAACGCGATAGTTGTAATGATGTTGAGGTTTCTAAGAACCCCAACAAGAAGAGGTTTCCATTTCATAAGCCTATTTCTTCTAATCAGAAGAAGAAGAAGCAAGCTACCTCTAGTTCTCAGCCTAGTAGTGCACCATCTGTTCAGAGGGCGTGCTATAATTGTGGTTCTCTAGATCATCTTCACCATAATTGCCCTAAGCCTCATATTTGCCGCTACTGCAAGAAAGAGGGTCATTGGATTTCTGATTGCCCTACTGCTTCTAGGGGTCTCAAATCTAGGAAGCTTAATGTTGCTAAAGCTTTTGGTGTTTCTTCTCAGCCCAAAGGTATTACTCCTTCTGTTTTGGAAGGTTTTATTTTATTTCATGGCCGTTCTATTAGAGTTCTTTTCGATACGGTTGCATCACATTCATTCGGGTCAAAGGAGCTGGTTGATGTTATTCCTTTGGATGTTGTTACTCTTTGCGATCCTTTGAGGATTGTAAATCCTATTGGTGGATCTGCTACTCTTGGTTTGTTGTGTGTTGATGTGGAGATTATTCTTTGTAGCCTTTCCTTTCATGCGAATCTGCATGTTATGGATCATCTTGGTTTTGATACGATAGTGGGTATGGATTGGCTCGTTCGTTATGAAGTTAAAATTCTATGTCCCGAAAGAACTATGTATCTCAAGCATTCCGATGCTAGCGAGCAGTTATCTATTGTATTTCGAGACATGGATCATGCTTCTAGTGCTCTCATTTCTTCCTTCGAGTCGGAGGATATCATTGCTAATATTCCGGTTGTTTGTGATTGTTCTGATGTTTTCGAGCCTATTTCTAGTTTACCGCTGAAGAGGGCAATTAAGTTCCGTATTGATCTTATCTCTGGTGCACATCCTTTCAGTCGTCCTTCTAGGAGGATGTCTGCTAAGGAAAATGAGGAACTCAAGCAACAATTATCTCAATTTACATTCAGTTGCTATTAATCAATATATTATTGCATTGCTTAATTAAATGCTTACCTTTAAGTACTTATTTTAAATTTTATGCCCAAGTGCAATAATTAACACTATTTCTTTATTGGGATTTCACTTCAATTGTCAATAGTTAGTATTAATAACCATTGCTACACTTTATTCTTAACATCTACTTCATTATAAATTATAAATTTTTTATTTCTTTCTGAATTTAATTACAAAAATCTTATTAAAATGAAAATTTTAATTATCGAAATTTACGGGGCGTTATTTCGTCCTCGAAAAGGAAAAGGAGGGTAAATAAAGAATTAAGTAAACAATACATCTTATTTAAACATATTAACTTTATCAACAAATAAATTTACAAAATTTAATAATTTAAATAAAATATATCAATTTATAACCATTAAATCTTTTTATACTCAAATTAATAAATTTTGGAAAACATTTTCAAAAAAATTCTAAGTCCGAAATTTACGGAAAAATTCGGTAGAGTCTCCTTTGTACGGAGAGGCTTGGGAGAAAATATAATATCAATTATAACAATATACAACATAAATTTCCAAAATAATATATCCCAACACGGGAAAAATAATATAATAGCGCTATAAAACCGTAATCCGAAAACGTACCTATTTGTCGGCCAATTAACGCTTAATTATGAAACCAAAAGTAATAGCAATTGCTTTCATAACCTGTATTTCACTTATATAATCCAAAAGAGTTAATAATTATATAAAATGAAATATTAATTTTGTTTCATTCACTAGCAAACAAATCAATGCCAAACAACAACAATCACTTGTAACCACAGCATACAACCATCATACAGAATCAAAACAAATCAATCATTCATTCATATAAAATAAAACAAATAGTTGTTCGGGTTCAAACTTTAAATTGCACAGAATGGCAAATAAACTACTCAGTGCACCATTTACTCAACGTCTTAGATGAAACTAAATAGATTATTCATACATCCAAACAAATTTAAAGTATCCTTACCCAAACAACCATAAACCAAAACAAACAACAATTTCAAATAATAAATCAAGTTCATTCTTATTAATTTCATTCATATAATAATTTATCTTTTTAATTTACATTTTATTTCTTACAGTTTCATTTACTTTTATTCATTTCTAACAAAATCTCATTTTCACTTATTCATATCATGAAATTTTCCTTTTATTATATTACATTCATTTATTCACTGCTTAATTTCATTTATTTACAGTATTCATCATTCTGCTTATTTTCAAAATAAATAACTTCAACATTTACTTAGGTCTATAATTACTTACTTACAACATTTACCTTCTATCATATTTTATTATAGTAAGATTTCCATTATAACTTAAGTTTATAACAACTACAACATCAAATTCTTATTTATTAAAGAATTTCATTGAATACTTTCATTATTTCAGTTTTTTTACTTGTATAATATCCTATTACATTTTCTTATTAAACATTCAACTTTTAATATTTGGTAAGTTATATATATGCCTTTAAGAATGTAATTGAAAGTTATACAAGTTTTCTCATTTATTTTTAAATTAATTTAATGTTCAATAATTATATCTTTTGTTTTATAGATTACAATCTCAACTTTCTTGAAATTTCATTCATAACCTAGCATTTAACTCTCATTTTAACTAAAGGTTCCAATTATAAATTAGTTACATTCCATTTCACTATAATAATTGAAACTATTGATTATCAGAAACTTAAGAAATAAATACTGGGTTTTATTTCAAATCATTTTAAAATAATAGATAAAGGTATATACTTACAATTTATATTTTTATATCCAATTATCTTTAAAACAATTTAAAATTTATATTCGTTTATCCAAAATAAATCTGCAGTAAAACTACTGTAGTGGCCTTTCAACTTAGAAACTTGAAAATGAATGTCGATGATGCGTGCACTCATCAACGAAATTATTTTCGAACGACAGAGAGGGGAGTAAAAAAAACTTATTTCTTTAAAAATTTCTTTAAAACAAGACTTTCCGAATTATATTGAAATATTTATATCAGAAAAATACTTCTAAATATTATTATTATTATTATGATATTCCAAAATCATTCAGAAGAAAGTTCAAAACACCAGAACTTAAGTTCTAAATTCCAATTTCATTTATTTTATTTTCAATCTCATTTCAACTATTATTTATAAATTTCATTACCTAACAACCAATATATTGCAACCAAATATATATCCTATTTATAAAAATCTATTTTATATATAGAAAATATAATAGGCAAAATTATTTCATTCACCTATATTTCAAAACAAATATTCTTTCAATCTGTCCTATTAAGTGTTTAGAAATCCCTATTGATGTCATTGCGTCCTATGCACCAACCAGAATTTACAAATACAAAACGGAACAAATTAACACAATATTTAAACCTTTTTATAACACTAACAAGTACGCTCTCTCATATATATACACTCAGCGACTCATCATAGGGTATTACTACGCTATTAGTATAGAGTCAGGCCCCACAAAGCTAAGGTTTATCGCTAAACCAAAGCTCTGATATCAGATGTAACGTCCCGCCTTTTTCTACGCTTTAAATCGACGATAAACCACACACGTCAGACTTAAATCATATGAAGGGCGGATTGTTCTAGGATAAATAAGAAGAAGCAGAGAAAGAAAGAAAACAAAACGGAATCTTATAATGGAATGACAAAATATAATAATCAAATAACAATTCATGAAGCTGTTTTACAAAATATTTGATTATACTTTTACAACACATATCAGAGTTACACATACTAGAGAAATATAAATAATGCAGTAGAACATTATGAATGCAGTGGAATAATATAATAAATAATAGTAATACAGTCCTCGTCTTCGTCCTCCGGAAATAAGATCTTCAAACCCTGAAATGCTCAGACTGACCCGAGCGAATTGAAAAAACAAAACACTCGAGTCAGAACTAAAAGATCTTATGTAAGTTAAAGCAACTATAAATAATATGATTGGAATGGCGTCAGAGATGTTTACGGGATTTGACATCTCCCATCCATTGTCTAACGTGAGTGTAGTAACTTAAGAGATGCTCGGGATTCACATCTCCTAAGGATCCGTTAAACTATTTACTGTATAGTAATATTTCGCTATTATAATATTGTCTATAGTAAAATAAAATTACTTTTAAATAGCGTTAAGGAGTTACCCACATAGCCCTTACCACGTGATAGTCCTAGTAGTCCATCCAATATCATGGTCCCTCCTGATCGGGAAGCCAATAGAGGATACCACACGGGCAACGGGAGAAAACCAAACTCGTACAAGGCTCTCTAAGGTAGGTGATACGGCACACAAGGCAATGCCAGGGTAGATATACCAATTACTATCCAGACTGGTGGTGACGCATAGCGCACAGCTACCGCCTACCTCGAGCCACACCCCCAACATCAAAAATCAAAAGTTGGCCGCCAAATGAATCTCAAAGTCAGAATATAATATTGAAGGAGTGTGTCCGATAAGAGAAGCTACCTCACTGGCCTAGAATCACTCCTGTTTTAGCCACCTTATGCCAACTCACGGGAGTCGGATCCACGTAGATACCTCAAAGGAACACCGCCACCATCCTACTTCATTTTGGAATCTCCACCGCGTACACGGTTGTTAAAGTAGTTTTCGGAGTTGGCAGAGAGTATGACAGCTTCCGATCCCGGTCTCTTTAACAACCAAACGTTATTATAACACCGCGGTCTTTTCAAAAAAGTTTATACTTTAAAACCAAATATCATTGCCTTTCAAAACCCAATCAATATGGTATCATTTACATTTCAAATATATCCTTTTTCTAAAATCATAACACTTTCAAAGTTATACATTTTGAAATCAAGACACTTGAAATATACGCTTTTAAATCATAATACCTTGAAACCTATAACTTTGAAACATGACTTCCACTATTAAATGGTTTGAATACTAGATACTTTATATAATAAAATAGTTTCTTCAAATTTCACAAATCAATTCCAAAACAACTCGAATTTCTAAATTTTATATTTAACCAAATCTCAAATCATAAACTTCAATTCAATTTAGTTTCCGAATAAACTATTCTAAATTATATCGATTTCAAAGCAGATATGATCCACAAAATAAACCATTTCAAATTCAATATATTTCAAACTTTATGTATTCAACAATTTCAAAACTAAGTTTGACAATTTCATATGTATATCAAATTCAATTTTCTATTATTTAGTTTCGAAATGTTTACTTAATAAATCCATTATGATTTAAATAAAACCCAGATTACAAATAACTAAATGTTTCCTTCAATTTATTTATTGTTGAAATATTTATTTAATTCACCTTAAACAAGATCAAGTTATAAATCATATCCTTTACAAATCTCAAATTCCATAAGTTTTAAATCGGTTTCATTTGATAAATTTCTACATTAAATACAGTTTCAATCGACTTCAAACCTATCTTCTCAGCCTTAATTTTATCAAAAATCATTACAAACTCTATATAAAAATAAAATTTATATGAATACTTAACCATATTGCAGTTTTAATAAAATCAATCTTTATTTTTAAACTTGTTTTATACCAAACAAATTTATACATAGCCAAAAATCAAGATTAAACTATATATATAAAGTAACATTTGTACAATATCTGAAATCAATATTTCTATAAAACCATATATTTCTTTACAAAACCATAGGAATCATTTCAAAATATTTTTATATATAGACCATGGTGTCTGTATAAAATTTTCTATCATATGGTCAAGTGATACAGATGTTTATCATTTCAGTCCGTAATTTAAAATATAGATACGGTTATATATCATTTCAAACCGCAATCCCGAATGAAATAAAAAATCAATAAAAACTTGCAGTTTGTAACAATATAAAATACAACATCCATTCATCCAATATCAATCATCAAAAATTTATCACAATCATTATCCAATTCAATCAATAACAACAATATAGAACAGATAATAAATAACAGGTATTACTGGCAGTTTATATTCAATAATAAATTAAATAACTAATTTATCCAAATAAATTCAAATAAACTGAGATGATGAATAAAATATGCCAAACATTTATAAATAAATTTTTAATCACATCATAAATCAATTTAACAAACATAATGAATTTTAGAAGTTGTGAGTGGGTTAAAACACTCACCTTTTGAATTTAAATTGAATTTAAATCCAATTTAAACCCAAAATTTGAACAGTCTCAGAATTCGTCCAAACAAGTGGCAAAGTGTTTGAAATTCCAATACGAACCTAGCGGAGAAAACCACGTGTGAAAACAACCTCATACGTAAAAGTTATTATCATTAGAAGTTATACGAGTAAAATTATATAAAATAAAATAAAATAAAGCGATTACCACGCCATCTCTCACATTGCTTTACGCAGCTACAGTGCTATGCATCTACCTAAAACCCTATGCACAACGGTTCGACTTCGCGCGCGCGTCACCATAGCGCCGTCGCCGCTAGGGCCATCGCGGCCATGCCCACGTCGATCACGAAGCTTCCCACAACCTCGCCTCCTCTCGAAAACGCCTCCAGCGATGCTAGAGACATCCGCCGCCTCCGAAAACCCCAAGCCCTAGTTGAATTATGCGCAACATCCAACCATCAATTAGCATACCGATGAACTCCCTATCGTCCACTCTACAAAACCCAGAAATGGTTTGTCGATCAGTCGATGTTCATCGACGTGCGTTAAAGGGCCGAAAATGATTATTCGATTTCTGGCTAAACAGTGCATCGAATTGAAAAACGAATCATAGAATTGGGATGCGCTCTTCAAGAGCTTTCCAACGATATATAATTTGATATTGTTGTGGAGTTTGAATTTTGGCTTTGATTTTTGAATTGCAATTGGATTTGGAATTATCTGCCATTGAAATGAGGAGGTGAGAAAGAATTGTACTTACTGACAAAAGAGAAATAGAACGGCTAGGGTTTATAACAGTGTATATATAGGTAAAGCTGAAATAGAATAGATGGACCCGATTGATATACGCGTTTAACGATAAAATGGCCTGAAAAGCCCGTTTCGACTCCGTAACGAAATTGGGTCAACCCATATATCAAAATAAATGTTTTAAAATATTTTAAAGTCAATGGAACAGGTTTCACATCCAAATTCCACTGCATGAAGAAGTTATGATAAAATCAAATTATTTCAAATTGATTTCAATTTCATTGATTTCTAGGCGTTTCGAGCCCGTACGATCAAACGACAAGTCCGATTGCTACGAAACTTGAAATCCTATAATAATTCACCGTTACGGATCCGAAGAAACTGGTTTCGTCCAAATCCGAGTCAGTGGTAAAAATAGCTATTTTCCAGTTAATTAAATAAATTAATAATTAATAATTTAAATCACCTTTTCAATTTCAATACCATAAATAACCAATCTTATCATTTTTGATCTCTTAAACAATTACAGTGATTTAAAAAAATTTAGATGTTAACGTTGATTCATTCTTCAATTTCAGCGTTAAGTTTCAATTTCATTATTTTCAGAAATTATAAATAAAATTCCCAATAATTCCATTTAATTAAATAAATTAATAATTATTCCATCATTATTGTCAAATAGATGGATTTAACATTGGATTCAGAATTATTACAATGATATTCTCACATTCCATCTTAATTTCAAATAACGTAATATTTAGATATTTTAATTTCATTTAATTGCAATTAATCCAATTATTGGATTTTACATTTCAATTAAATAAATAAAATCTTGATTTCCATTCTTTAAATCAACCAATTGTCATATTATAAATAGAATTAACATTATTTCCAATTATTTTCTTAATTTGTACTAATATAACATTAAATTGAGATTCATTGCCATTGATTACAAATTTTGATTAAATGGACTAAATAAATGATTACTTTATAATAATTGTTGCCACCAACTCTTAATCATATTTATATAGTTCTCATTTCCAAATAATTACATACAGAACGTTGATTTTATTCAATTACTATTTATTATTATTATTACTTTATTGATTAATTCAATATTTGCATTGTTTTTCTTATATTAAATTTATTACCAAATTTCCTATTTACAATCAATTATAACCCTGCAATTTTTCAATCAATTGGGATTGCATTGAACTAATTATTTATTAGCTTACATCGACATTCTTATATTTCATACCCGGTATAAATTCATTAACGGATTACAAATTTTTATTCCTTCCAATATTAAATAACAAAATGGATTACATAACACTGTTCTTATCCAACTATCATTAATTTTATACTAATTCATCAATTTGTTCAATATCTATTCTTGTTTCCTTATATTCAATTCATAGTCAAATATGACATCTAAATTATTTTTAGTAAATTGGAATTTCATTAAAATCGTTAACGATCAACTTTAATTGACATTGTTACGTTTCATGTTTTTTATTATAACATTTAAATTTATTTTCTTTAATTGGAATTTCCTTCCGTTCATTTATTATTAACTTTAATTAGCATTGTTTACCTTGCATTAACATTATTGCCTTAATTTACATTCAGTTGCTATTAATCAATATATTATTGCATTGGTTAATTAAATGCTTACCTTTAATTACTTATTTTAAATTTTATACCCAAGTGCAATAATTAACACTATTTCTTTATTGGGATTTCACTTCAATTGTCAATAATTAGTTTTAATAACCATTGCTACACTTTATTCTTAACATCTACTTCATTATAAATAATAAAAAATTTATTTCTTTCTGAATTTAGTTACAAAAATCTTATTAAAATGACAAATTTAATTATCGAAATTTACGGGTCGTTACACGTTATATCATGTTATATTCATTAAATCAAGGAAACAGAAGCTTAATTTACAAATGAATTTCACAATTTATTGTTAAGATATATATACACCTCTGTTGTGTTATCAGTCCCGAAATATCTTGAATTCGGCACTTCAATATGTATTCACTGTAATAATACAGTTTTTATTCCAAAGAATGAATATATTACAGCAATGCACAACCACACGTATCATATTAACTGCAATATGAATGCTTGAATTAAGATCAAATATTTCATCCTTGTGGTGTGCCTTGGTTTGGTCCTGACATCTACTTCATTTAACCTGTTGAACCTATAATAAGTTTAAAAAAAAGGTCTGAGCTTGGATACTTGAAAAGTAAGAATGCTTCATGTTGTGCCATTGGTACATCTATATATTAAAGAGGATCAATGTAATATTTGCTTAAGACATCATTTTCTTTTTATCAAGATAATAAGGATAATACCATGAGGTCTTGCTTTATGAAGAGTTATTAGAATCCTATCATATGTCAAAGTTTCATGATCTAACTAAAGTTGTTAGAATAGTCAATGAAATAAGGGAATTGAGCAAATAGTGATGTCGACATTGCATTCATTTTATCAACTTTTATATGCCTTCACGTAATACATAGGTTTTATTTTCCAGATGTTCCTATCAAAAATAGTTAAATTGTCTTAAACATGATAAATGAATATGAGTTCCACAATAGATTAATGTGAGAAGAAATAGTCAGGACTTAGGAACATGAAAAGTAACTTTTGGACTAAAACGTGAAGCATTAGATACAAACATGAAAGGTGAAAAGAAAACAACTATACATTTTTAATACATATCATTTCGATTTTTAATTTTGAAATGTGATATTAATTTTTTTTTTATAAAGCACAAAAAACTGTAGATCGCTATGCATAGGCATCTAGACTCTGCTGCACTACAATGGTCGAAGACAATACAAATCTCTGTTATTAACATAAAAAAATCAAATTGATTACACAAAATATATATGTGCATCTAATTCATTACAACCCATGAAAGTAAAAAATGAAGACAAAGTTAAAAGACGATTGGGACATGGAAAAGATATTGGAAGCATGTGGAATTTTTTTAGAAGTTTATATTGTAATAAAATATTGGGTTTTGGAAGCCACTGTATTGTGAAAGTGACTATACCGCCCTTTTCATTGTCTTATTACTAACTATAAAAGCAAAAATTAAGTGTATCTAAAAAAATAGATGAATGCTACTTATAACTTGAATCAAAAAAAATAATTCGAAGGTTGGTAGTTAACTTAAATTAGACAGGAAAGTATATATAACTACACTTGATTGTTATTTATCTTATATAGTATAATAAATAGAAATTCAGGGAAAGTTAATTATATGCCAATTATCATGAAAGAAAATTTACCTGCATAATAACAAAATCCTGGCCTCACTATAATGAGTCGACACTTAGTTAAATGCTACTGTTATATACACCGTTGATCCTGCTTGCATAGTTTTAACATGAGTTACAACATATATAGTTTGGAAAGTAATTACAATGAAATAACATGAGTAGTTAGGCTAGCAAAAAAATATAAAAGAAAGAAGATACGAATGTAAAAAAATATAAGAAGGAAAAGTATTTTAATCATCAGCCACCACGTAATTTGAAGATATCCGACTCGAGTTTTTCAAAAGAGCACCGCGAGCACCATTAACCTTTTGTCATGACGATATCATCTACATCGTCATCAAATTATAATAGAAAATCAATATCGGACTATAAATACATATGACATAAATTAATTAGTTGTAAATGATTATAGATATTATGCGGTACATGAAAAATGATACGAAACTAACAAATGCTAGATTTGTATAACATTGTTGATTTCACTTATGCAATTAAAAAATAAGGAACTTCTAAAAGCATAATTAATATATGTAACGGTTAGATGAGATCAGAAACGAATACATGTTCAATGCTTTGAGGAATTATAGGATATGGCAATTTGTTGCAACAAATCGTGAGAAGGGTCATAGAGAAAAGATCTCAAAAGATAAGGTTCACACTTTAACTTACTAATACAACGAATTCTACATCTACGTACATATAAACTACTGCACTTGGCATGTACACACTAACTAATGCACTTGGAAAGTGATATCTTGCAAGTAATCAGTTATCAATTTTTTACAAAGGGAATAAGTATGCCAAAAATAGCTGTGAAAGAGCCCCCTAAAATACTTGAATTGATTTAACATAAAGTAGCATAGTCCTTCAATAAATTATTAAATTATTTGGATATTTTCATCTGTTATCAATTAACTTATAGATAAAATAAATATGATCAAGTAGTGGGTAAATCACATCAAATAGGAGCTAATATAACGAGAGTTTAACTGATGGTTTAAATAGTAATCAAATCAAAATTATCAGAAATCAACCAAATATCTTTGAGATATCAAAAATGTAAGCAATTTTTGGAAGAAGGGTAAACACCACATCGTAGGTTAAGCATCTACATGGATTCAAGGATACATCATGAAAGCTCAAACTATATCAAATTATAACATAGCAATTATACGACATCATCTACCATAAATTTTACCGTGTCCACTTCAATTTGGTTGTATTTCTATTACCATTTAATTTAATTTCAATAAGTTAACAACTAGTTAACTTAGTATTTATCAGAAAGAAATATTGCTTTATATATCAAAATATATACTTATATAAAATATTCAAAATCTTTATATAAGAAAATAACAAGTACGCTCTCATATATATATATATATATATATATACACACACACACACTCAACTCATTCTACGGTACCATTGACCATATCCTTAATGAGTATTCCCCACCATAGCCAAGGTTCTCGCTTAACCTCGCTCTGATACCAACTGTAATGACCCGGAATTTTCGATCCCGAAAATTTCAGATAGTTATGAAAAAGAAGGCACAGAGAAGAAGAAGATTAGAAACATCTCACATTCGCAGCGGATAAAATATAATAATAAATAATAAATAATAACAGTTTACAAAAGAATAATATTCTGTCGACTACATTTTAAATACAACAGAGTTACACATATATACAGACACCGAATATACACAATTATCAGGTCACAGATACACAACAATATTACATAGCGGAAATACTCTATACACTCTTGCCGTCCAGCTCACCTCCAGAGCTCGAGAACGTACCTACCTGAAAATTTGTAATACTCGGTCTGACCCGAGCATTACATCAAAGTAACACCCAGGTCAGGCTGGAAACCAGCGTGAGTAAACCCATAAAATTTGAAATACTAAGCTCAAACCATAAAAGAAACCCGGGTAACTCGTATTTCACTACGAGTTCATTACTTGTTATAGTCAAAACCAATTTCACAAATCAACCCCTTGGCATCTTACTTAGTTTAAAGGGTCCACATTGTTCCATTTTAGTCTATTGATTTCACACATTAAATCCATATTGAATCATGCAGATCACAAATCGAAGTGGTTTCGGGTATTACTGATACCCGATCCCAGTCTCTTCGAATCCATTATCGTCTTATCCAAAGCTTTTCAAGTGTAATACATTTCGTAATCTTAAATACAGAGTGTCACCTTTACAGAGTAATTTATTATCAATAGATACCCACATTACCACAGTTTAAACCAAACATATTGTATCACGTAGCATCACAAATCACATCAGAGATAATCTAAGCATACAATATCATTCAATCATTTATAAACAAGATTAACTTATTCTACCATCTCTAATTAATTTAAAATAAATTAAATAAATTATTTCAATCATCTTTAATCCTACCTACTTAACATTAAATTATTACAACCCATTTATTAATCATTCCTTAATTATCCTCTTTAATTACTTTAAGTAATTTGCATTTAATAAATATCAAAAATTAATTAATCCTTCACCCCTCCACATTAATTATATTACTTCTTAATTAATTACTCAAATTAATTATTCTATGGGCACTTATATTGATCAATTATCCTTTGATTAATCACACTTATTTAACTAACCCTTAATTAATCTCCATAATTTATCAATCCTTAAATTAATTACACTAAGTAATTATCCCATGGTTACTTCCACTGAGTAATTATTCTTTAATTACTTACCATCATGTAATTTCTTTTAATTAATTACACCCAATAATTACCCATTAATTACTTATACTAACTAATTAATAATTTATTACTTAACCAATCTCCAAGTGATTATCTTTAATTAATTAACTAATTAATTAACTTGAATTAACCTCATTAAATTAATTAATTACATTGATTAATTCATTCCTTTAAATCACTTCATGAGTAATTACCCTTTTGATTATTAACATTTATTAGTCAACCTTTATTAATTAATTAAGTGATCAATTTTAATTAATTTCCCTAATTAATTTCCATGAATTTATCACCACCCTAATTAAATTCTCGATCTTAGTTAATTACTTAATTTTACCTTTATAAAAATCATTTAGGGATCAATGATTTAAAATATATAATCTCCTTTAAACAAACATTTTAAACATTAAATTTTTAACAGTTTAAAATCTTTGAACTTGTTTAACTTGTTAATAACTTTAAATAAGTTATTCGTGAAACTTATTTACCTAAATACTATTTAAAACTTGATTAAACATTTTCCTTTGATGCCTAATTTTTTTAAAATACCTGACTTGTTTTATTACTTGTTTAAATCTTATAAAATATTTAGCTTGGATAATTTAGTTTTTATTTTGCTTCAAACTTGGTTAGTAATCACGGAACCAAATTCGAGATTAAATCACCAGAATACATGAGCCATAAACGATGAAACCCGAGCAAAGCTTGCAGGAAGACGCAATCGAACCCGAGTCTTCCTTCCTCTCCAAAAACACGAGCAAATCTTCATTCTACCCGTACACAGTTTCTAGTCCAACCAGCATAGTGGCGACACCAGACACGAAGAACTTTTTACACATGCACCTCAGATCTGCTCACCGACGATCATCGCCGCATCCATACTCAAGTCACTATCGACCCCTCCGATCCATACAATCCCTTGTTTTGACGATTCCACCATCAAATCAGAATAGAACTCCTCCACCCAATCTGAAACTCAACTACTATGATAAAACCCATTGCCGACGATCATCCTGACCACCAGTAAATCCCCTACTTCGTCAACCGTTGCGTCTCATCTTCCATCATCGATTCCCCCTCTCGCGATTTCACCCGGTCCTATCACCACGACGCAAAAAAATCTCCTTAAATATCGCCGATAATATGGGTTCGGAACCTTACATCATCGCTTCGTCGACGCTTGGGTGATCGTTAAACCCTCGGATTATTTTTCCCAATATCTCCGTTCTTCCAACCACTTCCAAGCATGAGCTCGAGCACTCCAGATTTACCAATCGCCAGAAATTGATGAAACCACAAACCCCGTTCAACCCTAGATTACACAATCAATACATATTTAAAAATCTCAATTTTATTTTTAAAAAATCATCGTTTCCGATAACAAACTAGATTATATACTTGAATCATCCAATTATTAATATTGAGATTTTGATTTGTTTGCATATGTACTGTACTTCATCCTTTCTGTTGAATCCTAACTATAAACTCAACTTGAAAGTATATATTTTTTGATGGAATAAATTTTGTTTACAAATTGAAGCCTAAAGAATCTTAAGATCAGGAAAGAAGAACTTGACTTTTTTTCAGGTTAAAGCCTGTAAACACAACAACTATACTGAACTATACTGACATATTTGACAAACACAAAAAAAAACAGTCAAGCAGGCATAATTCCAAGCACACAAACATTTTCCCATAATCACACTTCAAGTTTTATCACCAGAGATCAAGATTTAAACTAAGTTAAGCCTTTATAGTTTTGTTTACTCACCTTATATTCTAGAACAGAGGATTGAAATGTTTTTGATCTTGAGCTGTTGATCAGTAACTTTGATTTTTAAACAACTACTTGAATTTGAAGGCTGAGGCTTGATAGAACTGAATCGAACTGCATGCCTTTGATTTTGCAACTGGTATTAAATTTACTATTCAGGTTGAAAATATGTAGTTGCTGTTTGATTTATCTCCTTTTTTTCCAGTTTTGTTAGCTTTTAATCTTTGATTCCTCACTGATTCTTTTGTCTCATAGGTTTTTTTTTTTATTTCTTAAATCATGCTTTGAGTAAAAGTTTTTGAAAAAAAGGAAGCTAGAAGATATAGGAATATATTGATAACCTTAATTTAAATCTTATTTATTAAAAAAAAATAACAAAGACACTTGCTAAATTATGGGGTAAATTAATTACACTTGTATTTGCATGTAACAATAGGTTTACACTTGTAATTATAATGTATTAATGTGTTAATTTTTTTTATATATATCTTATTTAGTTAAATTTTAGTTTTTATTAATAATATCTTAAGTTTGTTTAATTATCAAACTTTTCTTTTTTTAAAATTTATTTATTAAACTTACATTTAAAATTATGCATGATATATTTATTTTAAATGTTTATAAAGCTTTTGTATTTATTTTATTAATTAACAATCATTTTTTATATAAATAAAGTTTTCTTTATGAAAAATAATATAAAACAAACCCTATTTTAAATCCAAAATAGTTTAAAGTATTTATCTTTTAAATTTCAATTTAAATCCAGAATTCCAATTCTAATTCAAAATTAAAAATCAACTCATAAATATAAATATACACTTTTAAGAAAACACATCTTAAATTTGTTTTAAAAATAAAAAAATTTCTATTTAAAATCTGCTTATCTATATATATTCAATCTTTATTATTTCTAGATTTTTATAACTCAGTTTTTGTTAAAATTTTAAATTCATTTATATATCTAGATATATTTATTTATCAAATTTCATTTGTTTAATCAAATGAAATCAGTATCTCAATAGTTTAAAATTAATTATCTATCAAATTAACAGATGTTCAAAAATATGGGTTATCACATCCCTTCCCCCTTTGAATCTTTTCGTCCTCGAAAAGGAACGAACCCAGAATTTATGTAAATGCTTAAAATCAGACAAATATACTTTGATCGTTTTTAAAACACTTTTTAATATCCATATAATATTATTCCAGAGTCATTTGTATAAAAATACTTTTATAACTCGATGTTTCAACAGGTCCATCCTTGTTCTCATAGAAATTCGGTCATACGTTGATCAGGCGTAGAACTGAAATTCTATAAGTACTCGGCACACCCATTTTCAACACCCAGTGAAAATACTTGGAAAATAATTTTATTGAAAATATAGAAAACATTTTTTGAAAATAGAGGAAATATCTTTAGTGTGAACGCTCTGGAAATCATCACTCCCATCCATGGTCGCAGTTACATTCCATGGTTACGTTGCCATCGCAGCAAAAGTCCATGTAACTGTAGGCACTCCGCGCCCCTCGATTACGCCATGGAACCCACAACAGATCGCAATTACATTCCAAGGTTACGTTGCCATCGCAGCAAAAGTCCATGTAACCGTTGGCTCTCGACGGCACACACGATTATCGCTGTCAAAATGAAACTTCTCCACTCCTACATAGGTCGCAGTCTACCGATATAAAATCAAACGCCGACTGTTGGCTCTCAGCGGCACACACGACTTTCGCTATGTTACCATAGGTCGCAGTCTATCGATATAAAATCAAACGTAGACTGTTGGCTCTCAGCGGCACACACGACTTTTGCTATGGTATACTCTACTTATAATCCTCAGGAACTAGTTTTGTCCGGACTCCTCACAGGATCAACTTTAGAACCCCCCCTGGGGCTCAAGGCAGCACCACCCGGTGACACTCCTGAGAAGTTCATTTCAAGGGAGCGCCTTTTTCCCCAGAGCCATCATCAAAACACTTTATACTATATACATATAGTATCTTTCAAATCATACACCTAGTATGATCTCATACAAGGCTCCTTTACACAAAATCGATTATCCCAAAATCGATAATTCTCAAACTAGGCTTTCCAAATTCAATATTGATTTTATCCGAAAATCAAAAGCCTTTCCAAATCCAAAGGTTCCCAAAACTTTTTTCCAAAATCCTCATAAGATCCTTTATATATATAGATATATATAAAATCCTTGAATAAAATCTTTGGACCATTTTAAACTTGTATAAAACTCCTTTTATACTTCAAACACTTTCAAAATAATTTCCTTCCAGCAATAGATTTAACAAGAGGAGAATTAACTTTATAATAATGATATACGACTTATTCATTCAAAATCAAATATTCGAATTTGATTAATTTCTTTCAATATCAATTTTATTCAAAACTGTACGATGCACACTTATCATCCGTACGTGATACCAATCTGATCGCTTACTCGATCACATAATTTCACTTCCGAACTAGTATCGTCTACCCGACTTCCTAGTGCGGACTCAGATCTGGTTTCTTGATCAGAAACCGTCATTCTCCTTGCATAGCTATAACTATGATAAAGAACATCCAGAACCAATCAACAACCCATATCCAGGTTCGCCGTCGGAAATCGAGTGAAAAATCCCAACTCGGATCGATACGCTATCTCGAAATTCTGTGTTCGAATCTGGATCAAATCACTATGCGAATAGTATAATATACATACATCCTACGTATTTATCTTCATTGATTATTAACTAAAACAATTTTCTTTCTATTCACATTCACTTAAATTCTCATTCACTTATTCACGTTTGTCTAAATCCATATTTGGATTATCACTTCAATTCTTATCTCAGTTGGGTACTTAATCAATAACAGTTTGAACTCCAACCAGCTATGTTTAGAATATAGTTTGAAATTTTTTAAAATAGATAAGTAGTTGAAAAGTAATTATTAGTTTGTAAAATAGCTGTAAAATAGTTAACTAATTGTAAAATAGTTGAAAAATAGTTAAATGGTTTTCAGAGATTTTAGATAATTGCAAAATAGTTGTAAAATAGTAATTAGCTATAAAACAGTTGAAAAATTGTTAAATAGTTTAAAAAATAATTATAAAATAAATATAAAATAATTTGGCTTTAAGAAAGAAAGGTTGTATATATTTAATAGCTTGGAAAACAATAAGTTTATATTAAAACAATTTATATTGAAAATAGTCCTGAGTCAAAACTGTTCACTTTCCCAACAATTCAATTTTAAATTTCCACTTCCATTTAATTGACACAATCCAAATTTAAATTTCCATTTCTATTTAAATTGATTCAATTCCAATTTGAATTGATCCCAATTCCAATCAATTGCCAATTTTCAGTTAACTTCCAATTTCAATTCAAATTAAGTTAACTTCCATTCTCATTCCAAATTCAAATCAACTTCCTATTTGAATTTGAACAAATCCAAATTATTTTAAATCAAATTTCAATTTGAACTAATTTCAAAATAAATCTCACTTTAAATCATCTCGAATTATATAAATTCGAGTTAAATTTCAAATGTTGGTTTAACCTCTTAGACCAAATTATCCTTTATTTAAAGTTTTTAAACAATTTAATTCTGAGTAAATTTCAAAATTCCATTTTAAATTATCTTTACTTAACTCATTACAAGGTTCAAGTAAGAGTTTCAAATAATTTTAATTTACAAATTCATTTCTTAACATTCAAATCTTAAATTCAAAGGAATTCCATATCCTAAATTTTAATTTTAAGTTAAATTTTATTTATCTCTATAATAGATATATTACCACAATCCATTTCTTTATTTATTTAAACAAATCAATTCACATTTCATAAATTATTTGTAACAATGGAATAATATCAGGATAAATAAACATCCAAATTTATCCAACACCAATTATCAATATCCATTTTAAATTTCCAGATCTCAAACCCATTTTGAGATCACTCATAACTCCAATTATAAATCAACCATTTAACTTTCCAAGTTAAATCCCAATTTCATCTTGAAATTTCCAATTTTGATTGCTTGTTAACTTATTTAACTTTCTCCGAGTTAAATTCAATTAATCCCGTTAACCTTACTCAAATTTGAATTCTCCATTTCAAATTTAAAAATTCTTTCCCACTTATAAGTTCAAAAACTTATCACTTTTGGGTATCACATCTCATTCCCAATTTAAAAATCAATATTTATAGTTTACTTCAAACCATCTTTGGTATTATGCATATCCATACAAACATATTTATTTCTTAACCAACCAGGCTATACTTTAAAATGTAAACCACTCTTGATTTTTAATCCAAAACAAATTCCTTTAAATCTTCAAACAATACTTGTTTACATCAAGCTCTCTCATTCAAATAATATTATTTATTATTCCTTCTAATAATTTGAAAACAAATTTCAAATGTTTTTAAATCTTAAGATTCAAACTTCACAATTTATATCATCTTCAATTTCAATTTATAAACCATACCTACCTAAATGGTTTACTTCCTTAAAACATTTCATTATTAAACACAACAATCGTTTATGATAATACCCAAGATTATCGTATCTGGAAACCAATTCATTATTATCTTATTCTGAAACTCCTTCCCAAATTCAAGATTTATATTTCAGTTTGAATCGGTTTCAAACTTATCTTTATTTAACTTCAATTTGGTTGTATTTCTATTACCATTTAATTTAATTTCAATAATTTATCAACCAATTACCTTAATATTTATCAGAAAGAAATATTGCTTTATATATCAAAATATTATTATATAAAAAATTTAAAATCTTTATATAAGAAAATAACAAGTACGCTCTCATATATACATATATATACACTCTACTCATTCTGGGGTACCATTGACCCTATCCTTAATGAGTATTCCCCACCAAAGCAAAGGTTCTCGCTTAACCTCACTCTGATACCAACTGTAACGACCCGGAATTTTCGATCCCGAAAATTTCAGATAGTTATGAAAAAGAAGAAAGAGATAGAAGAAGAAGATTAGAAACATCAACATCTCACATTCGCGGCGGATAAAACATAACAATAAATAATAAATAATAACAGTTTACAAAAGAATAATATTCTGTCGACTACATTTTATACACATCAGAGTTACACATATATACAGACACCGAATATATACAATTATTAGGTCACAGATACACAGCAATATTACATAGCGGAAATACTATATACACTCTTGCCGTCCAGCTCATCTCCAGAGCTCCAGAACGTACCTACCTAAAAATTTGTAATACTCGGTCTGACCCGAGCATTACATCAAAGTAACACCCGGGTCAGACTGGAAACCAGCGTGAGTAAACCCATAAAATTTAAAATACTAAGCTCAAACCATAAAAGAAACCCGGGTAACTCGCATTTCACTACGAGTTCATTACTTGTTATAGTCAAAACCAATTTCACAAATCAACCCCTAGGTATCTTACTTAGTTTCAAGGGTCCACATTGTTCCATTTCGGTCTATTGATTTCACACATTAAATCCATATTGAATCATGAAGATTACAAATCGAAGTGGTTTCGGGTATTACTGATACCCGATCCCAGTCTCTTTGAATCCATTATCGTCTTATCCAAAGCTTTCCAAGTGTAATACATTTCGTAATCTTAAATACAGAGTGTCACCTTTACACAGTAATTTATTATCAATAGATACCCACATTACCACAGTTTAAACCAAACATATCGTATCACATAGCATCACAAATCACATTAGAGATAATCTAAGCATACAATATCATTCAATCATTTATAAACAAGATTAACTTACTCTTCCATCTCTTATTAATTTAAAATAAATTAAATAAATTATTTCAATCATCTTTAATCCTGCCTACTTAACATTACTTTATTACAACCCATTTATTAATCATTCCTTAATTATCCTCTTTAATTACTTTAAATAATTTGCCTTTAATAAATATCACAAATTAATTAATCCTTCACCCCTCCACATTAATTATATTACTTCTTAATTAATTACTCAAATTAATTATTCTATGGTCACTTATATTGATCAATTATCCTTTGATTAATCACACTTATTTAACTAACCCTTAATTAATATCCTTAATTTATCAATCCTTAAATTAATTACACTAAGTAATTATCCCATGGTTACTTCCACTGAGTAATTATTCTTTAATTACTTGCCATCATGTAATTTCTCTTAATTAATTACACCCGGTAATTACCCATTAATTACTTTTACTAAGTAATCAATAATTTATTACTTAACCAATCTCCAAATGATTATCTTTAATTAATTAAATAATTAATTAACTTGAATTAACCTCATTAAATTAATTTATTACATTGATCAATTCATTCCTTTAAATCACTTCATAAGTAATTACCCTTTTGATTATTAACATTTATTAGTCAACCTTTATCAATTCATTAAGTGATTAACTTTAATTAATTTCGCTAATTAATTTCCTTGAATTTATCACCACCCTAATCAAATTCTCGATCTTAATTAATTACTTAATTTTACCGTTATGAAAACCATTTAGGGATCAATGATTTAAAATATATAATCTCCTTTAAACAGACTTTTTAAACATTAAATTTTTAAAATTTAAAATCTTTAAACTTGTTTAACTTGTTAATAACTTTAAATAAGTTATTCGTGAAACTTATTTATCCTATCAAAAAACTTATTTACCTAAATATAATTTAAAACTTGATTAAACATTTTCCTTTGATACCTAATTTTTTTTAAAAATACTTAACTTGTTTTATTACTTGTTTAAATCTTATAAAATATTTAGCTTGGATAATTTAGTTTTTAATTCGCTTCAAACTTGGCTAGTAATCACAGAACCAAATTCGAGATTAAATCACTAGAATACACGAGCGATAAACGATGAAACCCGAGCAAAGCTTGCAGGAAGACGCAATCGAACCCGAGTCTTCCTTCCTCTCCAAAAACATAAGCAAATCTTCGTTCTACCCATACATAACTCCGAGTCCAACCAGCACAGTGGTGACACCAGACACGAAGAACTTTGTACACGTGCACCTCAGATCTGATCACCGACAATCATCGCCGCATCCATACTCAAGTCACTATCGACCCCTCCGATCCCTTATTTTGACGATTCCACCATCAAATCGGAATCGAACTCCTCCACCCAATCAGAAACTCAACTACTATGACAAAACCCATTGCCGACGATCATCCTGACCACCAGAAAATCCCCTACTTCGTCAATGGCTGCGTCTCATCCTCCATTATCGATTCCCCCTCTCGCGATTTCACCCGGTCCTATCACCACGACGCAAAAAAATGTCCTTAAACATCGTCGATAAAATGGGTTCGGAACCCTACATCACGGCTTCGCCGACGCTTAGGTGATCGTTAAACCATTTGATTATTTTTCCCGATACCTCCGTTCTTCCTACCATTTCCAAGCACGATCTCGAGCACTCCAGATTTACCAGTCGCCAGAAATTGATGAAACCACAAACCCCGTTCAACCCCAAATTGCACAATCAATACATATTTAAAAATATCAATTTTATATTTAAGAAAACATCATTTCCGATAACAAACTGATTATATACTTGAATCACCCAATTATTAATATTGAGATTTTGAAATATTTGCATATGTACTGTACTTTATCCTTTTTGTTGAATCCTAACTATAAACTCAACTTGAAAGTATTTTTTTTTATGGAACAAATTTTGTTTACAAATTAAAGCCTAAAGAATCTTAAGATCAGGAAAGAAGAACTTGACTTTTTTTTCAAGTTAAAGCCTGTAAACACAACAACTATACTAAACTATACTGACATATTTGACAAACACAAAAAAAACAGTCATGCAGGCATAATTCCAAGCACACAAACATTTTCCCATAATCACACTTCAAGTTTTATCACCAGAGATCAAGATTTGAACTAAGTTAAGCCTTTAGAGGTTTGTTTACTCACCTTATATTCTAGAACAGAGGACTGAAATGTTTTTGATCTTGAACTGTTGATCAGTAACTTTGATTTTTAAACAACTACTTGAATTTGAAGGCCGAGGCTTGATAGAACTGAATCGAACTGCATGCCTTTGATTTTGCAACTGGCATTAAATTTACTGCTTCAGGTTGAAAATTTGTAGTTGCTGTTTGATTTATCTCCTTCTTCTTCTTTTTTTTCCAGCTTTGATAGCTTTTAATCTTTGATTCCTCACTGATTCTGATTTCTTACAGGGTTTTTTTTATTTCTTATATATTACATTGAGTAAAAAAAATTGAAAAAAGGAATCTAGAAGATATAGGAATATATTGATAACCTTAATTTAAATCTTATTTATTAAAAAAAAACAAAGACACTTGTTAAATTGTGGGGTAAATTAATTACACTTGTATTTGCATGTAACAATAGGTTTAGACTTGTAATTATAATGTATTAATGTGCTAATTTTTTTATATATATCTTATTTAGTTAAATTTTAGTTTTATATTAATATTATCTTAAGCGTGTTTAATAATCAAACTTTTCTTTGTTTAAATTTTATTTATTAAACTTACATTTAAAATTATGCATGATATATTTATTTTAAATGTTTATAAAGCTTTTGTATTTATTTTATTAATTAACAATCATTTTTTATATAAATAAAGTTTTCTTTAAGAAAAATTGTAACAACCTTGAATTTTTGACAGTATATTTTAGTAAATATTTAATCTAATCTAAATTAAATACAAGCTTTTCAATTTTATAAATTGATGAGATCTTTGATATTTATCAGTTATATATGCTCTGTAAAGGAAATTTTAATTTGAAAATTTAAAATGGAATCTTTTAAAAATGTTTTAAACAAAGTCTTTCTTATTCACTAAAATCAAAGATTTTTTATTTTTTATTTTTGATATTTGATCTAATATACATCTAAAATGTAATTGAAATAATAATGTTTAAATAATAAATAACTTTATCAAGGTTACACATAAACATAAAAACATAATTATAAAATATAAGATGTAACTAAAAATATAAGTATACAAGCATAAGTTATAACTAGAAATATAAAATATAAGTTATAAATTGAAATATGAAATACAAGTATGTTATAAATAAATGTTTGAAAATTTAAATTACCAACAGAATAAAATTTAGAAATTATAACTGAATAAATATACATGAACATATAAGATAAGCTTAAAAAAGGAGATAAACTATTTCATACCCTGTATATACATTTGTACAATGTAAATTTTTTTAACAAAAACTATATCATGTTGCTGTGTAAACATGTACAATGCAAGAAAACAAGTATTCACTTCAAATTCATATACAAATATCTTTGTTCAAAATTCAAGAATCAGCAAACATTAAATATATGTAAACTAATCTGAAGACAAACATTTAATTAGCACAACTTCGTGTCCAAACAAATCTTAAAGCCGAAATTGCAATATTCATTTCATATTGCAGGAAATTAAATACAAAATCAACCTGGTCAAATATATAAGGCTATCTAGAAACAACCTACAGCTGTTCAAAGCCCTTTATATATATATATATATATATATATATATATATGTATGTATGTATATATACAAACCTCTTACTATTGTGTTCATTTATAAACCTGTAGAGCAAACCTGAGAAACAAAGAAGAAAGGAAAATAAACATTTTTGCTTTGCAAACTCAAATATAATTCAAAATAGAAAAAAAGAGAAGTTTTCAATGAATCAAACCTGAAGCCTTTCAACAAATTGCTTTCCGTTCAACAAATATTTTTGGTGAGTAAACATATAAATTTTAAAGTTTAATTGGTAATTGGTTCTTGTATATCTTGTGTTGCCATATGTTATAGTATTTGGTTCTGGAATGCTTCCTGTAAGATTTAAACATGTGATGATCATCAGTATTCATAAGCTTTGAGCAAAGAAGTGGAAGAATACCAATATTCTTCATTTAAACCAAATTAATATTGGAATTTGAAGCTAAGTATGTTTGTTTATCTTAAATCAAAGGACTGGAACTTGTTTGAAGTTTAACAGTATTTTATATATACTGTTTATTCAAGTTGCAGGTAAAAAGAAATTGAAAGCCAAAATTCAAATGTTTCAATTTGTGAATTTGATCACATACTTTGATTACATATACAAAGTTAGGATTTTCAAACCGAAAACAATGATTTTTAATTCAATATTGATGGTGTAGTTCGAAAATAAACAGAAGTTACATTTTTGTCAAAATGGATTGATTCAATTAATTTTAATTGTTGAAATTTGTTATGATGCAAGCTTGAAGATGTAATAACATAGGAAAAATGTTAAATATTATTTTATGAAAGAATTTATGGAATGAATCGAAGATTGGGTTATGTTCATACGTTTTTCAATGTTCTGAAAATCTCGGTTTGTGTCGCCATCGCGTGATCGAGTTGATCGTGATTCTGGGAGGTGTTAGGGGAGTATGTGGTCGAGGCATAGGCGAAGCTTCATCGCCTTCGGTGGTCAGTGTTGATGGGGCGAAGCATTTTCGTAGTTGCTCGAACTTTTGGGTTCGAGTTACAGGCAAATTTTTGATTTCGACCTTTATTCGAGAATTTGGGTTTCGATCATGAGTGGAAGGTCAAATCGTGGTTTGCTGGAGGTAGCGTGAGCCACTAGAAGTGCGGTGAGCCACCATGCACGTGCACGATGGCATTGGGATGTCCGATGGGGTGTCGTGATTGATGCGTGTTCCTGCTCATGTTTATTTGGAATTTACTACGAGTCGACCCTGGAACGCACGTGTTCGCTTGGTATTGCTGTTTTATTTTAAGTTATCATAAGCTTGAATAAAAGAAAAAGAGAGAAGAAAAGATCAGAGAGAAGGAGAAGAAGGAGTGGAGGGGGGAAACGCGGAAAACCCTGGAGATAACTCGTGCCTTACTCGAGTAAACAACACGTTTACTTCGGGTCTGACCATTCTTAGTGTTAACTGAAATAAACCTTAAATTATTGATAAATAAGATTAACATTAATAAAGTTATAAATGTTGTAAAGTGTTGGGGTATGATTTGTTTTAAATTTCATTAAAAAGGTTTGCAAATGTAAAACGATAAGTGAATTCTAAATGTACGTTAATTTAAAATGTAAATAAAATTTATACTTATAATTAAATCAATAACTTAAATTGAATTTGTAATTAGAAATTGATCTGGGGTTTAATCAATTTAACTTGATAACCTTAAGAAATTAAATAAAAAAATTAAATGATTAAATTAATTAGTAATTAATGGTTAAGTGATTAGTGATTTATAAATGGATAAGGAACCTTTATAAATTAATGATTAAGATTTATTAATTATTATTTCATTGGAAATTAATAGGTAATCAAACTTTGCAAATTAATAATTAAATTTTTTAATTAATAATTAATTTTTTTAATTTAATAATTAAGAATTAACCGATTAAGTGAGTATTTAAGTAATAATTGATAAATTTAATAAGTTAATTAATTAGTAATGAATTAAGCAGAATAAAGTAGTTTATTCTTAAGTAATTAATTAAGTTAATTAAACCAAACTGATTGATTTGAACTGATGATTCTTGTTGGTTGATTCTGATATCTGTTTGATGATATTCTAGGATATGTGGTGATATATTCTGGATATATCTGTGATAACTGTATATGATTTATCTGTGATATCTGTTATGTGAATTCTTAATATTGAATTAAACTATTAAGTTAAATAGACAACTTGGCCCTTAAAATGGCGTTTGGATTTTGATGAGACCGGGATCGGGTATCAATTCGATATTCCAAAAACCACATCGATCCAAATTAAACGATAGGTCGTGACATATCAATTGGTGATCGAGATGGTGATTCAGAATGAAAGGGTTATTGTCGTTGACTCTGAGGGTGATTCCAAAATGAGTGTAACGAGATAATGCCTTCGGTTTCGTTCGAACCCGGAACGAACTTGTATGGATTGAATGCTTTCAACACATTGTTAGCGGACGATGAGCATTCTAAGAATAATGTTCAATAAAGGTAATCGCAGCCTCAAGCCTCATCAACCGGGAATGGGTAAAAGAAGGGACCCTTTATTTCGGCTGCGTGAGCAGTTGTTGGCCACAACTACGGGGTTATCTTATTCGGGACTGTCAGTAAGGAATGGTTTCGGCCTTGTGTTGTAGGGGGTCAGGAGTGATCCTTGGTACGGTGATCTAGGCCCCGTACTGTGGCGGGCGGTACCCCAGTAGCCCTGCCATTGTTGGAAACCCATTTTCCCAACGAGACCCTACCGTTTTGATTTGTATTACCTACTTTCGTGGCTAGTAGCTGGAATTTAATGAATGTAACAATTTCGGCTATTTTCTATTTACTTGAAAACCCTAGACGCTATTATAATATCATCGAATTTCCTATAAAATGTTTTGGTTAGCGTAAGGTAAAAACTTACCTGTATTTATGTGTGGGGAGTCTTACGTGATACCTTTGTTTTCAAATGATTTTCAAAGTTAAACAATCTCAACCGTTTACTCACACTAGACCCATATCTGACCTGGAGTTTATATTTTGTTTTCCATAAACTCTTGGGTACTCAAATTTTTATGAGAAGCCAAGTGATAGGTATTTGGAGTATTGATTTTCTGGAGGAGCTTTGGAGAAGAAGACCAGACGTATGTATCTATATATATGTAGTTCCGCTATGTAGTTAGTGTATGATGTATTTTGGACGTATGTATGGACATGTATGAATATGACAGTTCTTTTGTTATATAACTTTGATGTATGTATAACCATGTAATAGTGATGTGATGTATTATATTTTGTTCTATTCCGTTGTGAGATTCGGATGTTTTTATTCTTTCTTTCTATTCTTTTCAATTTCTTTCCCTTTCTTTCTTAATGATGATACGTCTTTCTAGGGTTAGAAAGGCCGGGTCGTCACAGTTGGTATCAGAGCGCTAGGTAGAGCGAGTACCTAGGCTCTTGTGTTATATTTATCTTGAGACCGCGTATTTGTATTTTCACATAATTATATATATCTATCTAAATTTGTTGAGTTACCTGTTCAGGTGGCCAACGTGAGTTTCAAAGAAGAGGTAGAGTTAGGGCCAGTACTTCAACAGATAATGGACGGAGTCAAAATGCTAGTGAGGCTGTAAATCCAGTACCGCCTCAAGTTAGTTTTGCAGCTTTATGCAAAGATTTCAACAATCTTGGAGGCCAAACATTCAAAGGTTCAGAATCAATAATTGAAGTTCAAGCCTAGCTACGCTCTTGTGAGCGCATTTTCAAGAGCATGAAATTGTCGGATGAGCGGAAGAGAGAAATGGCATCGTAGAAATTGCAGGGTGGCGCAGCAGCATGGTGGGATGCAACAATTACAAACATTTCTGAGGATGACATTTCTTGGGACAGATTTAAGGAGCTGTTTGAGGAGATAGTTAGATTGCATGGTGTTCCAGTCAGTATAGTAAGTGACCGTGACCCTATTTTCACTAGCAAATTCTGGGAAGCTCTGCAATCAACAATGGGAACAGATTTGAGATTGAGTACAGCTATCATCCTCAAATAGACGGACAGACGGAGAGGCTTAATCGAATTCTTGAGGATGTGTTGCAAGCTTGTGTTTTAGATTTTGGAGGATCGTGGGAAGACCATCTTCATTTAGTGGAATTCTCTTATAATAACAGTTATCAGGCAAGTATTAAGATGGATCCTTATGAAGCACTATATGGAAGACCGTGTAGATCCCCGTCTTGTTGGATAGAATCGAAGGATCGTCTTGTGCTCGGACCCGATCTTATTCGAGAAGCTTCTGCGAAAGTTGAGCTTATCAAGAAAAGGATGAAAGCTGCTCAGGATCGTCAGAAGAAATATGCTGATAGAAGACGAAGACCATTGGAATTTGAGATCGGAGACTTGGTTTTTGTCAAAGTTTCCCCAATTAAAGGTGCTATACGATTCGGAAAGACGGGAAAACTTGCTCCAAGGTATATTGGACAATTTCGAGTGCTGGAAAGAATTGGAGCTGTAGCATATAGGATTGAATTGCCAGAGCGGATGTCTGGAATTCACAATGTATTTCATGTATCGCATTTGAGGAAATTTGTTCATGATCCATCACTGGTTGTAGAACCAGTAGTTCAAGAAGATTTGGAAGTTGAACCCAACTTGACCGTGGTCTGAAATCCAGTTCGGATTGTGGATCAAGACGAGAAGCAACTCGGGAGCAAAGTGGTGAAACTCGTCAAGGTGCAGTGGAGTGAGGATCCCAGAGATTGTACCTGGGAAACTCTCGATAGTTTTAGGAAAGGTTATCCAGATTTATGTCCGGATAACTAGTGATGTTTGTTAGGTAGACTGTTTGATTGTTTGTTATTGTATGGATGATATGTATGTTTAAATTGTTAATATAAAAGCTTTTGAATTAACTGTTGTTTTAAATTTCGGGGACGAAATTTTTTTAAGGGGGGAGGAATGTAACAACCCGGAATTTTTGACAGTATATTTTAATAAATATTTAATTTAATCTAAATTAAATACAAGCTTTTCAATTTTATAAACTGATGAGATCTTTGATATTTATCAGTTATATATGCTCTGTAAAGGAAATTTTGATTTGAAAATTTAAAATGGATTCTTTTAAAAATGTTTAAAACAAAGTTTGTCATATTCACTAAAATCAAAGATTTTATATTTTTGATATTTGATCTAATATACATCTAAAATGTAATTGAAATAATAATGTTTAAATAATAAATAACTTTATCAAGGTTACACATAAACATAAAAACATAATTATAAAATATAAATGTAACTAAAAATATAAATATACAAGCATAAGTTATAACTAGAAATAAAAATATAAGTTATAAATTGAAATATAAAATACAAGTATGTTATAAATAAATGTTTGAAAATTTAAATTACCAATAGTATAAAATTTAGAAATTATAACTAAATAACTATACATGAACATATAATATAAGCTTAGAATAAGAGATGAACTATTTCATAACCTGTATATACATTTGTACAGTGTAAATTTTTTTAACAAAAACTATATCATGTTGCTGTGTAAACATGTACAATGCAAGAAAACAAGTATTCACTTCAAATTCATATACAAATATCTTTGTTCAAAATTCAAGAATCAGCCAACATTAAATATATGTAAACCAATCTGAAGACGGACATTTAATTAGCACAAATTTGTGTCCAAACAAATCTTACAGCCGAAATTGCAATATCATTTCATATTGTAGGAAATTAAATACAAAATCAACCTGGTCAAATATATAAGGCTGTCTAGATACAACCTACAGCTGTTCAAAGCCCTTTTTATATATATACGAACCTCGTACTATTGTGTTCATTTATAAACCTGTAGAGCAAACCTGAGAAACAAAGAAGAAAGGAAAATAAACATTTTTGCTTTGCAAACTCAAATATAATTCAATATAGAAAAAAAGAGAAGTTTCCAGTGAATCAAACCTGAAGCCTTTCAACAAATTGCTTTCTGTTCAACAAATATTTTTGGTGAGTAAACATATAAATTTTAAAGTTTAAATTGGTAATTGGTTCTTGTATATCTTGTGTTTCCATATGTTATAGTATTTGGTTCTGGAATGCTTCCTGTAAGATTTAAACATGTGATGATCATCAGTATTCATAAGCTTTGAGCAAAGAAGTGGAAGAATACCAATATTCTTCATTTAAACCAAATTAATCTTGGAATTTGAAGCTAAGTATGTTTTTTTATCTTAAATCAAAGGGCCGGAAACTTGTTTGAAGTTTAACAGTATTTTATATATACTGTTTATTTAAGTTGCAGGTAAAAAGAAATTGAAAGCTAAAATTCGAATGTTTCAATTTGTGAATTTGATCACATACTTTGATTACATATACAAAGTTAGGATTTTCAAACCGAAAACAATGATTTTTAATTCAATATTGATGGTGCAGTTCGAAAATAAACAAAAGTTACATTTTTGTAAAAATCGATTGATTCGATTAATTTTAATTGATGAAATTTGTTATGATGCAAGCTTGAAGATGTAATAACATAGGAAAAATGTTAAATATTTTTTTATGCAAGAATTTTTGGAATGAATCAAAGATTTGGTTTTGTTCATACTTTTTGAATGTTCTGAAAATCTCAGTTTGTATCGCCATCACGTGATCGAGTTGATCGTGATTCTGGGAGGTGTTAGGGGAGGATGTGGTCGAGGCATAGGCGAAGCTCCATCGCCTCAGGTGGTCAGTGTTGATGGGGCTAAGCATTTTCGTGGTTGCTCGAACTTTTGGGTTCGAGTTACAGGCAAATTTTTGATTCGACCTTTATTCGAGAATTTGGGTTTCGATCATGAGTGGGTGGTCAAATCGTGGTTTGCTAGAGATAGCGGGAGCCACCGTGCACGTGCACGGTGGCGTTGGGATGTCCGATGGAGTGTCGTGATTGACACGTGTTCTTGCTCGTGTTTATTTGGAATTTACTTCGAGTCGACCCTGGAACGCGCATGTTCGCTTGGTACTACTGTTTTATTTTAAGTTATCATAAGCTTGAATAAAAAAAAAAGAGAAGAAAAGATCAGGGAAAAGGAGAAGAAAGAGTAGAGGGGGAAAACACGGAAAACCCTGGAGATAACTCGTGCCTTACTCAAGTAAACATCACGTTTACTTCGGGTCTGACGATTCTTAGTGTTAACTGAAATAAACCTTAAATTATTGATAAACAAGATTAACATTAATAAAGTTATAAATGTTGTAAAGTGTTGAGCTATGATTTGTTTTAAATTTCATTAAAAAGGTTTGCAAATGTAAGACGATAAGTAAATTCTAATGTACGTTAATTTAAAATGTAAATAAAATTTATACTTATAATTAAATCAATAACTTAAATTGAATTTGTAATTAGAAATTGATCTGGGGTTTAATCAATTTAACTTGAGAACCTTAAGAAATTAAATAAAAAAGTTAAATGATTAAATTAATTAGAAATTAATGGTTAAGTGAGTAGTGATTTATTAATGGATAAGGAACCTTTATAAATTAATGATTAAGATTTATTAATTATTATTTCATTGGAAATTAATAGGTAATCAAACTTTGCAAATTAATAATTAAAATTTTTAATTAATAATTAAATTTTTTAATTAATAATTAAGAATTAACTAATTAAGTGTGTATTTAAGTAATAATTGATAAATTTAATAAGTTAATTAATTAGTAATGAAATAAGCAGAATAAAGTAGTTTATTCTTAAGTAATTAATTAAGTTAATTAAACCAAACTGATTGATTTGAACTGATGATTCTTGTTGGTTGATTCTGATATCTGTTTGATGATATTCTGTGATATGTGGTGATATATTCTGGATATATCTGTGATAACTGTATATGATTTATCTATGATATCTGTTATGTGAATTCTTAATATTGAATTAAACTGTTAAGTTAAATAGACAACTTGGTCCTTAAAATAGCATTTGGACTTTGATGAGACCGGGATCGGGTATCAATTCGATATTCCGAAAACCACATCGATCCAAATTAAATGATAGGTCGTGACATAATAATTGGTGATCGAGATGGTGATTCAAAACGCAAGGGTTATTGTCGTTGACTCTGAGGGTGATTCCAAAATGAGTGTAACGAGATAATGCCTTCGGTTTCGTTCGAACCCGGAACAAACTTGTATGGATTGAATGCTTTCAACACATCGTCAGGCGGACGATGAGCATTCTAATAATAATGTTCAATAAAGGTAATCGCAGCCTCAAGCCTCATCTACCGGGAATGGCTAAAACTTGGGAGATGCAGCAAGGTTAGGTGGGTCATGCCCAAGCAGGACAAGGTATACCCGTCTAGATGTCCCTTTATTTCGGCTGTGTGAGCAGTTGTTGTCCACAACTGCGGGGTTATCTTGTTCGGGAGTGTCAGTAAGGAATGGTTCTGGCCTTGTGTTTTAGGGGGTCGAGAGTGATCCTCGGTATGGTGATCTAAGCCTCATACTGTGACGGGCGGTACGCCAGTAGCCCTGCCATTGTTGGAAACCCATTTTCCCTACGAGACCCCACGGTTTTGATTTGTATTACCCACTTTCGTGGCTAATAGCTAGAATTTAATGAATGTAACAATTTCGGCTATTTTCTATTTACTGAAAACCTTAGACCCTATTATAATATCATCGGATTTCCTATAAAATGTTTTGGTTAGCGTAAGGTAAAAACTTACCCATATTTATGTGTGGGGAGTCTTACGTGATACCTTTGTTTTCAAATGATTTTCAAAGTTAAACAATCTCAACCATTTACTCACACCAGACCCATGTCTGACCCGGAGTTTATATATTGTTTTCCATAAACTCTTAGGTACTCAAATTTTTATGAGTAGCCAAGTGATAGGTATTTGGAGTATTGATTTTCTGAAGGAGCTTTGGAGAAGAAGACCAGATGTATGTATCTATATATATGTACTTCCGCTGTGTAGTTAGTGTATGATGTATTTTGGACGTATGTATGGACATATATGAATATGACAGTTCTGTTGTATGATATTATATAACTCTGATGTATGTATAACTATGTAATAGTTATGTGATGTATTATATTTTGTTCCATTCCGTTGTGAGATTCTGATGTTGTTATTCTTTCTTTCTATTCTTTTCTATTTCTATCCCTTTCTTCCTTAATGATGATACGTCTTTCTGGGGTTAGAAAGGCCGGGTCGTCACAAAAATAATATAAAACAAACCCTATTTTAAATCCAAAATAATTTAAAGTATTTATCTTTTAAATTTCAATTTAAATACATAATTCCAATTCTAATTCAAAATTAAAAATAAACTCATAAATATAAATATACACTTTAAGCAAACACATCTTAAATTTGTTTTAAAAATAAAAAAAATTCTATTTAAAATCTGCTTATCTATATATATTCAATATTTATTATTTCCAGATATTTATAATTCAGTTTTTGTTAATATTTTAAATTAATTTATATATCCAGATATCTTTATTTATCAAATTTCATTTGTTTAATCAAATGAAATCAGTATCTCAATAGTTTAAAATTAATTATCTATCAAATTAACAGATGTTCAAAAATCCGGGTTATAACAAACAAAATCAATGAAACTTAATTTTCCCTTACCAATCCATTATTAGAAGGAAAAAGTAAGAAAATAATTTATGAGATATATATAAAATAGTATCCTATCTGCACATGCATAAATTACATACAAATATCTATGTGTTTCCAATATCAAATCCAGGTGGAAATATCAACAATTTATCAAAAAAATGATTGTTGCCTCACATCTATCCAAAATGGTTTTAAATGTACTGATTGAATTACTTACCTCTAGTAAAAGGTATGATGGATGGATGATTGAATCTAAATTGATATTTTCATCCCTTCGGTTCTGTGTTTGATTATTGGAAGCCTCTAGTAGATCTGGTTTAGACCCCCATAAGCTGCAGAATCAAAAGAAACATTTTTCTACACAAAGTAGGAGAAAATATAATGTCATTATTTGTGAAATCACACACATGCTAAAAATATTTGTATAATCAAAATACAAAAATAAAATTATCTTAGTAAAAACTAACAATAGTCAAGAATCTAATAATCAGAACAAAGAGTGGTGAGCAAACGTCAAAAAGTGACAGTAATCGAAACATGTAACATTTAAATCTGAACATCAAATTATTCCAGAGCTACCTTTTACAGTTTGGCTAGTTTCCTATCATGGACCCGAAAATGCAAAAGGGACAACACACCCAAGCTACCTTTTGCAATTCAGCGCATTGCCTATTGTGGATGTTATGCCTTTGGTGATGGTAACGCTGCCATTATTGATTCGAAGGTAAGTGAAGCCGAGCTTGGGGAAGGTTGTACAGTTTTTAGGATTGTGGGGTAAGTGAAATCGAGTTTGTGGAAGATTGCTTACATTTCATGAATTGGGACTCCATCTGGAATGGGAATGGGGAATATAGGAAGGAACATAATTAGGTTTTATGAGGCAACAATGCAAATAGGAGGGATGCTGTTGAAAGGATAAGGGTATTTTGGGTATTTCAAAAAGACACGGTCGAAATCAGTTCAACAAATTCTTATTATTAGTAGTATAGATGTATATGAGTATAATTTTTTGAACTTTGATAGTTAATTGAACTGGATGTTAAGTAATAATGTTTGACTTTATGTGTAGCTTGTAACCATTAGCTTTTGTTTTATATATAAATAATTGGATTAGAAAACATGGTAATAAATTAATATGGAAATTTGAATGAATTTAAAACAAGGAACTAAGAATTTAATTTCCGATGGGTTAAAACTTTGTGTTTAAAGTTTTAAAAGGTATATTATTTAAAGTATTTTAAGTAGAAATTGTTTCATAGAATTTTTAATTTGTAAATCAGTGCTCTTTTCTTTGTCGCTGGAAAATAATTTCGATAATGACTACAACATCATCGACTTTCATTTTCGGGTTTCGAAGTGAAGAGACCATCCTGTAGTTTTGTTACAGTACTGCTTGGAAAATTAAATTGACTTGGATTTCTAAAATGTGACTTGATTTATAATATATGTGATATATGATTTATGATTTGATTCGATATATATTAATTATATATATTTATTTATCTCCAAATTGTTGAAGTTGATCGAAAATTTAATTCCTAAAATTTTATCTTAAAGGATAATTTCGATTATAAAATGAAACCAAATTTTTGAATAAATATGTAAACTGGAATAATTGAATTGGGAATTTTTTTATATGTATAATACTCAATTGCATTCCAATATAATTTAACTAAATAATTCAGAAAGTTAACTACGTAAATGGATGATATACAATATAAAAGGAAATTTTAAAGAAAATTTGAGTGGTTATAATAAATGTTATACACTTAAATTTTAGTTATAAAAGATTAATAAAGGTAAATAGAATGTAAAGTTAATCGAATAAAATACAATATAAATGGTGTTAAAAGAATTTTAAATAAATTGGAATAGTTATGGTAGATGTAAATACACTTAATGTATGCGATTAGATATACTAAGTGGAATAAACTTAAAAAATAATTTGGAATAAAGAAGAATTAAATTGGTTGAATAAAATGTGATTATAACAATGACTATGCAAATTTATGATTTTAGAAATTGTTAATTAAAGATAATTGGATAAGATAATCAATTTAGAATTGTTAAGATTGATTTTACTTGAGTGAAATTCAATGGATGAAATCAATTATTAAATTAAATTGAAATTTATATGGTTTAAAAATTTATTGTTTTTCAATCCATTTTCTTTCTGGTCGTTTCCATTCTCCTACCTCGTTCCTTTTCGAGGACGAAAAGTTTTGAGTGAGGGAAAGTGTAACAACCCATAGTTCTGTAAATATTTTTATTTGAAAACTTTAATTTTTAAATTATTTAAGATTGAATTTCTGGAATTTTCCAATGTAAGTTTGGAATTTGGTTGTAATTTATTTTCCAAATATAATGAAATAAACATTTTCTGAAATTTTTATATTTTGGTCAACTGAAAGTCAAAGTTTGACCACAGTTGAAAATTTTAAATTTGAGTTTTTAAATTCCAATCTTTTTCTTTAAAAATGTATTTTATTTTAATATTAATTCTGCCTTTTGTTTCGTAAAATTCCATTTTATACTTTTTAAATTTGATAACTTTAAGCGTTTTACACGCGATTGTTTTCAGTAAAATTTGTCTTTTTTATATTTTCATTTCTCTACCTTAATTCTATTTTTCTATCTTCTACTTTATTTTTATTTTTCCTATCCGTCTCTTTGTTTTATTTCTCTATTTATTTTTCTAGACTTTTATTGTATTTATTTGTTTATATCTTTTTATAAATGACTGGAGAAAATCAAGGGGACACACGTTACATTGTTTAAATTCTTAGCTTTTTATTTCCTAACCTCTTTATTAATTTTCTAGCCGTTTCCTCCTCATTCCTAGCCATGAATTTCTCTACTCCTAGCCATGCATATCCAATTGAAATTCACGTACAAAATTTATTTCGCATCTCTCATTTTCATTTGCATTTAAGAATAAAATCTATATACGTTTCTTTCTCCTTAACTTATGTTTTTCGATTTCCTAGCATTCACTCTTTTACTTGCCATCCAAACCATCTTTTAGCCATGTAGTTCCTTTTGTCATTCACGTACAAGAATATTTCATTCCCATCTCAATGTCCTCTTTTTCATTTGCATTTAAGAATAAAATATATACTAGACCTTTCTCCTTTAATTATTGCCTTTTCTTTTCTTGCCTTCTCATCTTTCCTTAGGCTTGAATCCCTCTCATCAATCATGCAAAAAACATTCCTCAAACTCCTCTTTTCATTGCGTGCAAACAAGGGAAAAAATTTAATTAAATACATCAAGTTATTTTTTTATAATGTTGCCTTTTTATTTTTCCAAACCATTCAAACTCTTGTTTTTTATTGCCTAGCCTCTTTATTACTTACCTTAGCCATTCATTCCTTTAATCTAGTCGTGCTTTTGTAAACCCTAGCCGCCATATTATTTTACAAATCACGTACAAAGTTTCTCAACTCCTTATTTTTTTCATTTGCATGAAAGAAAAAATACAAGCTCTAAATTCATGGCTTCTCCTTCTACCTTCTTTCCATTTTTCTTTTATTTTTCTCTTTGATTTTTCTTTTGCTATGTTCGGCTATACCTTGTCCATGCCTTGCTTTTCCATGACCTTATCACATCCTTGGCACAAACTAGAGATGCACTTGACCCAAACAAAACAAAGGCCGAGCCCACATGGTGGTTGAAGCAAAGGTTATGTCATGTTTATCTCATATTTTCCATTGTTTTAATTTCTGTTCTTTTGCATTGAAATATATTCTTATATATGTTGTATTTGCTTACATACAAGATTTGGATCTGACTCTTCATTCACTCAAAAATATAGTGGTGCTTTTTCGTGCCTTTTCGTGCTTTGTGGAGTTTAGATTTGGGTTTGAATTTCAATTCTAGCTTTAAAAAGGTGAGTTTATCACTCTAGACATACGTACTTTTATAATTGTGAAATGATGAAAAGTGAATTGTATAAATTGATACGCTATGTTCATACACGCCTGTGATATATTTATATGATGTTAAATGCTGTTTGTATAACTGTTACATCATCTGATATTATATGTTATGTTGTACTATTCATTTTATTTACTATATCGTACTGCAGTTCCCTATCACTATGAGTTGAAATGACACATACCCGAACAGACATTAGAATAAGGAAAATCATTATGAGCTGAAATGATAGGCTCGAATGATTTTTATTGTATTTATTTTTCTTGGGATTGCGGATTTGAAATGATAGAACCTGGATTTTTCTTTTTAAATTACGGATCGAAATGATATATAACAGTATTACTTGATCTAGGTTAGAAAATATTATACATGCCCATGATTATATTTTTAAATAATATTTTCCTCAAAATTTACTAAGTATTTGTAAATAATATTTTCCTAAAAGATTATTAAGAAAATTCGAGTTTATAAATATATGAAAGTTTAACTTAAAATTTGATTTAATGCTTTAAATTATATAGTTATATTGGTTTTTCTGTAAGTTAAAATTTATAAGTTAATAATTGGTTTTAAGTTGAATTAAAGATCTTTATTGATGATGAATAACTTAACAGTTGAGTTTGACCTAATATGAAAGGTGTAAATCTAACCTAGAAATTGTTATGAATTTATTTTATGAAATGGACATGTTTTGTATAACAAATAATGTATTTTGAACTGGTAAAATGGAATACAGTTTTAATTGGACAATTTTTAATAAAATTTATTTAACTAGAAAATCATAGTTAATTGATTTCTAAATGAATAGATCTATGAAGAAAATTTGATTGTTATATTAACTATGATAAAATATTCTTTTGTGAAATGTTATGTTTGTAAGATAAATAGCTATGACTTTAAAATGAAAAAATGTAAGTTAAAACATACATGTGAGATGTAAGTTTAATTAATATTTTAGTTGGTTATTATAATAAATGTTCTTTACTGTAATAACAAAAATGAAAGAAACATGCATAATTAATGCAAGAAACATGTAAAATTTTAATTTATGAAAGAAACGTGTAAAGTTTTAATTAGTGTGATATTGTTTAAATAATAAATGCTCTTTATTGTAATAAAAATGTAAATTATAACATACATTTGATAATGTAAGTTTTAATTAGTGTAATATTGATTAAAATAATAAATGCTCTTTATTGTAATAAAAATGTAAATTAAAACGTACATTTGATAATGTGGGTTTTAATTAGTGTAATATTGATTAAAATGGTAAATGCTCTTTATTGTAATAAATGTAAGTTAAAAGTACATTTGACATGAAAGTTTTAATTAATGCAATGGTGTATTTTAAATTGATTAAAATGATAAATGTTCCTTACTGTAATAATAAAATGTAAGTTGATAATGTACATTTGATATGTATGTTTTAATTAATGCAAATGGCATATTTTAAATGATTAAAATAATAAAGTTTCTTTATTGTAATAATAATGTAAGTTAATAAGACACTTATAACTTAACATAAGAATTTCAGCTTTAAATCAGATATTACAGTAACAAAGTTTATTTAACTATAAGGCAATGATAAAATGACGATGTTAAAATTTATAAGTATATAAATACTTTGATTATATAAAATGTTAAAGTGGAAAGTATTACATTCCAAAAATGCTATGATTCCTTAAGGTTACATTTCCAAAATGCTATGATAATTTAAAGGAATATTTCAAGTTTAATAAATAGAAGGAAATATTCAGCGATTGGGAAATTTGGGTTTTATTTAAATGATATATTATTGAATTAGTTTTAAAATGGAAATGATACTATTGTGATATGGTTTTGAAATGAGTATGATATTCTGGTTTTGAAAGTATGTACTATTATGATTGAAATGATTTTGACATGGATATGCTAGTTTGGTTTTGAAAGTATAAGTGATTTTGAAATAAATATCCATGGGTTATAATAACGTTTGGTTGTTAAAGAGACCGGGATCAGAAGTTTTCATACTCTCTGCCAACTACGAAAACCATTTTAACAACCGTGTACGCGGTGGAGATTCTAGAATGAAGTAGGACTGTGGTGACGTTCTATTAAGATATATACGTGGACCCGACTCACGTGAGTTGGCATAAGGTGGCTAAAACAGGAGCGATTGATGGGCTAGGAAGGTAGCACCTTTTATCGGACACACTCCTTCGATACCATTCTATTACTTTGTGATTGAATGGGCCCTTTAATTTTAGGGGTGTGGCTCGAGGTGGGTGATAGTAGCTGCTATGCGTTACCACCGGTCCGGAAGCGTAATTGGTATATCTACCCTGGCATTGCCTAGTTGTGCCGTGCCACCTACCCTAGCACGCCATGTACGAGTTTGGTTTTCTCCCGCAGCCCATGGAGTATCCTTTGGTGGCTTCCCGATCAGGAGAGTCTATGATACTGGAAGGACTACCGGGACTAATACGTGTTAAGGGGAATATTGGGCCACTCCATAACGCTATTTAAAAGTAAGTTTATTTTAATATATACATTACTATAGTAGCGAAATATTACTACATAGTAAATAGTTTAATGGATCCTTAGAGGATGGATGGTCCCAAGCATCCTTTAAGTTACTTGTACCTTATATTACAGTTCATTTGAGTTGGTTTACATTGTATAAGTATGTATGTCCTAACTCGAGTGTTTTGTGTTTTGTTTTATGCTCGGGTCAGACTGAGTGATATAGCATTAGAGACTCACCTTCTGAGTTGGAGTTTTTATTAAAGATCCAGCTATCTATTTCAATTCAGTTGATTCCAGTTATACAGTTGATTCCAGTAATGTATTCAGCTTTGTTCTTGATTATTGTATTGAACTTCTGTAGTATCTTGTTTAACTCAGTATATTTATATAGTAGCTTTATGAACTACTATCGCTTTACTTCCGCTACATTTTATTACTCTGTATCTGTGATGTGTGATTTATCTATTTACTGCATATTCTGAGTTTTGCCAAACTTATTTTTACAATTCGGTATTTTGCGCAATTCAAGTCCGACATGTGTGGATGCGAATGGTTGAAAATATCGAGTCATTACACCTTACACCATCATTCTCAAATGATGTCAATTTTTAGCATTTGGTTGCCACTTAGGCCATACACCATCTTCCATTTTCAATGTTGCGTTTTAACATTTTATAACTAATTTTATTATTTTTCTCTTCAAAGTTCATTCAATAGAATTCAACTATACATCATGAAATATAGCTTCCACAAGGATTAGTTGTCAGATGTCTAGCTACCGAGCTTCAAAACTAAGCTAATGCCTGTCAAACTATCATGTTTAAGATTAGCTATTGTAGAAATATCACATGTCTAGGGTGTTATCAAGCATTTAAACCTATTGTAATCTTGTATGTTATCGTACATTTAAAGCTATTGCAGGTCTAGTGCTATCGCACATCCAAAGTTATCGTAAGTCTAGTATTATCGTACATCTAAAATAGCTATTGCAAGTCTGGTGCTATCTCACATATAAAGTTATCACACGTATAACTTAATAGCTATCATATGTCTAACTTAATAGCTATTGGATGTCTAACATTTTGCTATCGCAAATCAAGCTCAATAGCTATCGCATATCAAACTCAATAGTTATGATAAGTCTACCTTTAAAGCTATCGCAAGTTTAACTTTAAAGCTATCGTAAATCTACCTTGAAGGCTATCGCAAGTCTAGCTTTTGTGCTATCGCACATCTAACTTTAGTACTATCGCATGTAAGTTATCATAAATCTAACTCAATAGCTATCACATGTCTAACTCAATAGCCATCACATGTCTAATTTTGAAGCTATGGAAAGTTTAACTTTAAGGCCACTATAAATCCAACCCTAATAATCTCACATCTAACTTTAGTGCTATTGTATGTTTAAGATATTGCAGGTCTAATGGAAATTTAGCAATTAAGTGGAGATCCAATATTTTTCGTAAGAAAATAACTACTTTTTGACCAATTCTTTACACATGTCATATGCTTATTCGTTACGTTTGTTTTGCAACAGAAATCTCCGCTACACATTATGATTTATTTCCTTATTTAATCTATATTTATAATTTTTGTTTAGTTAATTTATTAATCAAGACAATTACCCGTCTCACCGTTTAATTCATATTAATTCAAAAATCATAGGAAAGTTCATAGAAATTCAAAATATATTCCTTTACGTTTAATAAAATATTTAGATTAAAATATTAATTTATAATATTTCTAATTACTAATTTATAGCCAAAACTGCCCTTTTATCTTCAAAAATTCATTATAAATAATTCCCACATTCAAAAATTACGAAAATTGAAATCATCTCCATTTTAATATAAACATCATACTAAAATTTCAAACCATTTGGAGAAGGTAAATTCATATTTTGCTCTAAACACATCGCAAACAATGTTATTTAATAGCAAAACAAGTATAAATTCATTCTATCTTCATCAAACATGATTATCATCATTCAAAACATGAAAAACACATATTATTTGAAGCTAAGCATATTTGGTCACGGAAATAGGTAATTATTACTCACTCAGATTAATGGCTTAGTTGAAATCTCTCTTCTTCTCTTTAAAATGAAAGCTTTGATTTTCTCTAGTTTAATTTCCTCTTTTCCTCTACTTGATATGGCATATGGGCTTTTCTTTCATCTCTCTTTGTTTACTTTTAACAAAATGAATAAACAAGAGAGACAGTATGTTGTTGGGTTTAAGGTTTAATAATTCGATCTTGGGCTAAAATCTCTCCTTGCCTAGTCTTATTACTTCCTCAATCCCCTTCATTCTAACATCCCTCTTTATTTCTTTACTCTTTTAGTTCTTTATAATTGAAATTATTTCCATAATAATTCTTTTTTCATGATTTAATTAATTTTATTATTTGTTAGTCTCATACGATGACACTCTAAAATATGTTGTGTTACAATCCTCTTCCTTATAAAAATTTCTCCTCGTTTATGACAATGATCACTGTCATCAATACAGATGTACGCATAAGTACAATAATTACACTATTCCCTACTAATTTAAATCATCAACTAATAATCCTAATGTATTAGTTCCACTACAAATACCTATTAATATCATAACACAAAATATATTAGTGTCACTACTAGTAGAGACAATAGACAAACAAAGCACACTGCTCAAATATCTACACGTCTAAAACAACGCAGGATAGATATTCCTAATCTTATCCTGTACCTTGTAAGTATAATCATCTTTATCTTCTAACCATTGGATGTGAACAAGTATAATAATCTTATTTATTAACTCTTTTGTTTCACAACCTACTACCCCTTTCGGTCGCCTGACATATGTCAAATTTGGTTCTACAAATAAGTCATTGATCGGCCTCAATTCCACTACAGTACTAGAGTCATGAACATATTTCCTTAAATGTAAAATATGAAGACACTACACACACCCTCTAAACTTCGAGGTAATTTGACTCAATAGATGAATTTACCAATCCTCTCTATCATTGGAAACGAATCTCATATTTAGGAGCTAATATCCTCAACCTTCCAAACAGCATAACCCACGCACCGGTGAAATCTTTACGAATATATGATCACCTATGGTGAAATCTAGTTCCTTTTATCTCTTATCAGCATAACCCTACATTGGCTATGCAACTTTCATTCTAGCACGAACCAACTCTATCTTTTGGGCAGTATGTCTTACCGAGTTATGTAGCATCCTCATTTCTAGGCTCGAAAATAGATAATATTAAGGTTGTAGTCATCCTTAACATTATTTTCTAGTGATAAAATAATATCAGTAATTGTATCATTAACATCAAGAGCACAAGAATTTACATTCAGCAAAAAAAATTCATTCATTACATTCCTTCGTATAAACTCATGATTACATTATTCTGATATAATATAATAAATACAACATAATTCCAAGAGATATACGAAGATGCCCCCTTGGATGATCAAAATCTTAGCTACCTAAACAATCATAAACCATGTCATTGTAGACAATCATTGATAAAAGCAGTTAAACTGTAGGGTGGAAATACTTCTAATATTAGCTTGCCTCCTACACATCTTTGGAATGTTTATTAGTCTAAACCTAAAAACTCTACTGTCAACCTACTTTATTTTAATTGAGCACCCGAGAGTTTGTGGAGAAATTAAAAAATTCAAGTTTAGTCCATCTCAAACCAAAAATATATACTTAGTGAGACCATGTCACTAAAGCACATAATGGGTTTTGCACTCACCAATATCTTATAAAACAATATGTCAATCATAATGTATCTTGCAAACAAAATGACTAGAACATAATCATAACATCAATATCATGCATAATGGGTTAAAAAGATTAGTTCATCATTCACTAGGGTCAAAAGGTCGCACATTCTTATGATTGCCCAATCCCATAAAGTAATCCATTCAATGGCATACTTTTCCCAAGGTCACCATAAACGGTTAATTTTTACAAGCTAAATAAAAATCTATCGGGCTGACTCAGGCTAAAAATGCCAGAAAATCCAACCATCTTCTATTCCATTAAGAAGATATCTATCGACAGTTTCCTAATATCAGATGGAGAAAATATCCATGGTCTCTTAAATATGGTAGGAGAATATCACCGGTCCCCTAAAATCGATAGGAGAAAATATAGAAAAGCGTTTTTGTTATGAGTTCCTTTGGATGCGTAACTGAAAATTTTAGCCTCAATATTAACAATGTACTACGCATTGAAATCGCGAACCTAGCCAACCGGGGGCTTAATGGTTAGCATGTAGGGCACGACTATACACCACCCTCTACCCATAAATCTATTCTTAAAATGTTAATGATTCATGTCTTTTGATTAGTTCGGGCATCCTAACACAATTTGGTCTCTTGGATCTAACTATACCCACTTAAGAGCTTAAGTCTGACTATACCCACTACTGGAACAACGCTAATTGGTCACGAGTTGCCAATCCTATAGTCATAAATATTGGGTAATAACATATAACATATAAATGAGCATGTCAAAAATAAACATATGAAAAAGCAACTGATCAAGTTAAAAAATTGAACATATAGCACATTACCATTCATCACAATATATGTTCATATAATAACCATTTTATATACAAAAATTACTTGTAATTAAGTAATGACATCCTTCATAAAATTCTTTAAAAAGGGGCTAAACTGTCATTTCTTCTCTTTGAAAACCTTGTCAGAATACTTAACAAAAACTGTGTTTTTGTTTAAGGGAATCATTGCCCAATAAATATTTAAAGGCTATCAAGTGTCATCAAAAAGGTATATTTCTTTTTAAAAATTCGTGTAATCACACATCATAAACCTATGTTATACTTATCACACATCAAAAACCATAGCTATTGCATGTTAAAAACTTGTACTATCGCACTTCAAAAATCTCATGCTATTGCAGGTCAACAATATATGTATCACATATCAAGTAAATCATAGCCATCACTTGTTTACACTACATGAAGCTATCACTTATTGGCAAATAAATCTGTCATATATTAACCAAAATAAATTTTTCACATGTTGAAAACCTAGGGCTATCGTAAGTTGAAAACATGCAGTCGTTGCACGTTGAAAACATATAGCTATCGCAAGTTGAAAACATGCAGATATCATCGTAAGTTCAAAACACATGGTTAGCGCACGTTGTAAATGTATTGTTGTTGAACGTTGATAACATGTAACTATCACAAGTTGAAAACATGTTACTATCGTAAGTTAAATACATATAACTATCACTAGTTGATAAAACCAATAGCTATCGCAAGTTGATAAAACCAACAGCTATCGCAAGTTAAAATTAGCATTTTTGTAAATATCCGCAATACTGATTTATCTTTTTTAAAAGTATTAATCTTTCACCAAACCAATATCTTTGCCAAATTATTTGCCAGTTAATCAAATTCTATCCTAAAGTCTCATAGCAAAATCAGATAGAAAACTTCTCTTTTATTTACCAATCCTTGATTATATACAACAATTAATTAATTATTATCCTTAATAATTAAATCCTTTATTTACCGATTAATTCATAGTAATTCAAAAATGCATGGTAAAATATCCTAAAATTCCTAAAAATAAGAATTTACCTCTTTTATAACATATAAAAATTTCAAAGTATAATAATTATTTTTCAGTTTAAACTAATTGGATTCTAAAACGGTCCACTTTCTCAACTTTAGAAAATTAATAGTGAATTCAAATTTCATCCAAAAATTGTGAAATTGAAAACACACCTCCTACATAATATTTTAAACATCATATCAAAAATTCAAAGCATTTGGGGATATACATGTTTTTAACTCAAATCCTATTAGGAAATTCCATAAAATAAACAAATTATAACCATATCTCATATGAATGCTTATCCAAGCTAAATGCATGATTTTACAATATAAAATATAGCTTTCTCCTCAAACTCAAATTCAGACACATCAAAATAGTATAGATGGAAATATTATCCACCTTGATTGGTTGAATGAAGAGATTTGCATTTTGATTCCTTCTTTCTTGTTTTTCTTTGTCTTTTCTTCTTCTTTGGGTAGTGGTAGAATTTGGCCTAACTTTTTTTGTTATAAAAAGTAATATGAGTGAGGGGAAGAGGAATGACATGAGAGAGTTTTCATCCCATCTTTTCCCCCTTTTATTGAATGAAGAATCAAGTTCTCTTTCTCTTGATAAAACAATTCCTTTATTAGTTAAATCATGGCGGAATTATTTATGTTATGGGAAATATTCATTTCGTAACTTGCCTACATTATTTATTTAATTATATTTCAATTACATATCTAGAATAATTGCAAAAAAATTAGGGTTTTACAGGCTCCCCTCCTTATAAGTGTTTCGTCCTTAAAATTCTGATCAGGTACAAACAAAAAGCATATCAATTATGCTAACATGTGTCACAAGCACATACAATCAATACTTGTTACAGCCAATTCTCACTTAAACCTTGTCATAACCAAGAAGGGTAGAAGAGAAGCATTTACAAAAGATGATAGCATCAACAAAGCCTTTCGAAGGGGTCGAAGGGATGCTACAACAAAGATTAAGTGAGTTATAAGCTTTCGAAGGGGTCGAAAGGGGATGAAAGAACCCTTTCGCTTTAAGTGCTTCCTTTTGAAACAGATGCTTTCGCCTGCTTGAAGACGTTTCGAATAAGTTGATGAGCACCTTTTAAAGGCAGCAAATTATAACCACTCAAATGCATGTCAAACCTTTCAAAATGGAAGGCGCCTTCATTCACATACCATAGAAAGATGTTTTATTAGAGCAACCCCATCGAAGCATAACTAAGCCTTTTGAACCGGTCGAAACCTTTCACAACTAAGAAAGAAAATCTTACTAAAGTTTAATATGGAAATCTCCTATACCAGAAGAAGGGGTTCCACATCAACCAGTAAGTATGTCATCAAAAGTATGTCATCGAAAGTTACCTTCCGCTTTAAAACCTTCAACATTTCAACACCTTCGAAAGCCCAAAGATCTACCTATGGATAGAGTGGAAAGCTCATGCCTTTTCTTACTTGAAAAACATAGTAACACAAGGTGGAGAAGCATACCTAACCCTTTTGATGAAGTCAAAAGCACTCAAGTCCATTTGAAAGCAATGCAGAAGGATGCCTTAATGTTAATGGCAACGAATGGTCTCCAGGGCCACCTTTCGACCAAGTCGAAAGGATTGATTCGAAAGCTGCAAACCCACACCTATAAATAAGACTCTAAGGGTCTAGTTTGGGGGATCCGAATTCATTCGCTTCATTCTCGTACTTTTTTAAATATAGCAAATCCTCACTTGAATTATGGACTCGATCAATTTGTATAGCATAATCTTAATGAAAGCAAGATTATGATATTTTAGGACATGCAACTGATTTAATACTCTTACAGGATTCAGTTTATGATTTGCTTATGTCAACTTGATCGAAGAGTCACCTTTTAAGCGAGTCAAAACCCTTAGCTCAACCAATATCCTTAGAGCCTTAGCTCCTAACCTCAAGTTATCGAAAGATTACCTTTTGAGTGAGTCAAAACCTTTACCTCGACTAATATCCATAGATCTATAGGTCCTAACCCTAGGAATTAAAAGGCGAGCTTTCGATGAAGTCGGAAACTTTCCATCTCATTCATATCCTAAGATCCAACCCTTAAGTTTCCTCAACTATTTCAAAACGGGGGTTTTGAAAGGATAATTGAACCATTTAAACTAGTTTACAAGGCTTAATAGGAAAGGATACAGGTGTTTCAACTAGGTCGGATGGTCGAATAAGGAAGAATTTTGACTTAAGCAGTTGAAAAGGTATAACAAAGGGAATCAGGCCTTTCGACTGAGGCGAAAGGTTGGACAAGAAGAAGTTTTAACTGAAACAACCTGTTTCGAAAGGTGGTCATAAGGGAATAATAAGGTTTTAACAATCTCTATCTAATCAAAAAGGAGTTTTGAAGGAGACGTCTACACTTTAAATTCTACTTTGGGGTGTTGATAAATTTTCTTATTAACATTTTTGGCGCTAGAAGGAGGGCTTGAACCTTCGATCTTGTTGAACTTACAACTCCACTTTCCTCTAACCCAATTCTATTCCTAGTTTACCTATTTTGGACTTTACATCATCATGTTTAGCAAAATCAAAAGGTCCAAACAAGGATCCTCAGAGCCACATCTAATTGGATTCTCCCCTAGAACAATTAATGATCCTAAACTACATAAAGAACAAATGCTGAGATTGGAAGCTTTAAGAATCACAAAGAAAAAGAAAGTTGAATCTTATGATCCAGATAAATGGAGTTTAAACCCTTTTCACATCGGTCCCACACCTATCTTTGCCTTAGAAGGAACAAAAAATGAAAGCAATAACTTATTTGACCAAATGAGGAAAACAATTCGACTTTACACCAAAGGCATAATCTTTAAAGAGGGAATGATGGTTGATTACAACACCTTTGCACATAAATGGCATCAAGAAACAAGTGAGGCATTGCCTACATATGAACTTCAAAGGGTTTTGCAAAGAAAACTGGTCGTTGAGGGTGAAGCTTCAGAATCAAGTAATAAAATATCTAAAAACCATCCTCAAAAGACAAACTTCAAGTCAAGACTCCCAAAGGATTGCAATTTGATAACATCAATCGATAATATTTATTTGCTAACTTAGGAAGAGCTCAACCATTGGCCATAACAGAAGAAAAAACCTAAATATAAAAAGAACTGAGGAGGATCCTATTTTCACTACCAAAAGATGAATGGATATAAGACAACCCAATGTACCACATTGGAAGAAATGGTGATCATTTTCTTCGGACAAGGCAAAACCAATGAATTTGTAAAGAGATCCTAGTTGAACTCAATAAAGAACCACTTTACTAAGGAAAATCTATATGATCAGGAGTAGAACTCTCCTTGCACTTGGACATTAGCTTACACGGTTAAAGCGTTTGTTCGTGATGAGTTGGCTAGGTCAAAGCATCTCCCGGAGGGAGGTTAGAGCAAGCCTTTATCCGTGCCATGCTATTGCCAGGTTAAAGCATCGACAAGCCCTTGACCGTGGCACGCTATGGTTAGGTCAACGCCTCCTGGAGGGAGGATGTAGTAAGCCTTTGGTTCCTCCATGCTATGGCCTGGCCAAGGCACCGAACAAGCACTTGATCGTGCCACACTATAGCTAGGTCAAGGCGCCTCTTGGAAGGAGGACGGAGTAAGCCCTTGGTCCTACTATGCTATGGCCTGGTCAAGGCACCGAACAAGCCTTCCGTCTACCTATAAGGCCTGGTTGGAGCGCCTCCTAGAGAGGGGTTGGTTAGGTCATTGGGTCCTGCTTGTGGATAAGCTGACCAAGCACACCAGATAACAACGGACTAAGATGTTCCAGCCTGAGAAGTGGCATATCTAACGATGGACTAAGACGTCCGAGCTCGAGAAGCAGCATATCAAACAATCGACTTTGACGTCCGAGCCCGAGAAGCAGCAAATCAAACAGAGACAACATACAAGGCCTAAACACAAGTCAAAAGGGTCAAAACCCAAGGAGCAATACAAGGTAGAAGGCTTAAATAAGAATTTACAACCTCCGACTAATTATCAAAGAAGAGTTTCTGAACTTCACTTATTAATACCTGAACCTGGGTTCGGGTCTTTCGTTATTAAGTTTCGGACTTCACTTGTTAATACCCAAATAGTGGTTTTAGGTCTTTACAAATAATCTATGGTCTTCATAATACCGAATCAAGGTTTTGGAGCTATTACTATTAATTACTAGACATTATTCATTAATGCCCGAATCTGGGCTCTAAATGTCTGTTATGGAGATTATTATTATGGATTTCTGTTTATCATCCACTAATACCCCAATTTGGGTTTCGGATCTTTTGACTTTTAAATTTCATTTGTTAATCAACGAATCTGGGTTCCAAAGAAAATGATATTGAGATCTCTATGGATTCCTAATCTTCAATTAAGCTCGAAATCTATTTCATTAATGTCCAAATCTGGGTCACTTGAATTCTACTGTAAACTTTTAGACAATGATTTTTGGACTTCTATTACACGGTTATTATTGACTTTGTATTAGTTTCCTTTAGAAGATGAATTTCTAAACATCTATAATTGAATCCAGAATTGAATTTCTCGTTCTCTATCATTAGATTTATGGTATTCTATCAATAGTTGAAGTTAAATTCCTAGCTCTTTCTCATTATTACCAAAGATGGGTTTCAAGACATTGAACCGCATTCAATTATAGAATTACATTTCACTTATTGTCATAAACTTCTATATAGATTTCAAGTTAACGATAAATAATATCGCTTACTTCGAACTTTCAAGAAAATGAGATCAGTAAGGAAGACTGAATGGGCCAGCAAATATAAAGCCATAGTCTAAGTTATCAAAAAGAAGATTCAGAAACAACATTATAAGAAAGAACTACGAACTAGGTGTATTTACATAATTTCCTAAATTATTTACAAGTGTACAACACAAATGTATGTTTTACAAGTCCTAAGTAGTCTTATTTAGATTTTCAGCAATCAAAGGATCGATAATATGATGAATTGCTACACAAAGAATCTCTTTAAGCTTCTTTCCCTTTTTCCTTACTTCATCAGCATCATCGATGGAATCAATGCGAGTTTTAAAGCACCGTTGAAAGCCTTATTAGCACTTTTTGAGGGTTTTTTTTGCCTTTTTAAGTCTGGAATGTGCTTTTGAAGAAGATATTTACCGTGTTCAATTTTTGAATCCTTGCCGCATACTCATTTATGCACTGTGAGTACTTCACTTTCTATTGGTCGTAAAAATATCTCGTCATTTCAAATTTGACCATTCTATACCATTCTCCTACTATCCACTCATCTTTGCCAGGCGAAGAGTTAGTCGTAGCTAGAAATTTTTGAATAGGTAAAGATGAGGACCTTGTCGATTTCACAGTAGGCTAGGCAATAAGAGAAATTGATATTTTGAATATTTTCCCCTATGACAAACTCTAGAGATTTACATGGGCTAGACTTTCTTTTAATTTTATCTCTAAATCACTTATCAGTTGAAGGAGCTTAGACATACCTTGATCAAAGTCAATCAAGGGGTTTGATTTAACTTGACGCTTTATTTGAGAATTGTTTCATCTTTTTTTTTTGATGTCCACTTCAAAAATTTTAATTTGATCGTCATGGCCTCTAACAATCATCTTCTGAAGAAAAAATCTCCTACGCCATTTTAACACTTCAGTGTTGCCTTGAAGACTAGTAGACAAAGGATCGTTGGGGAGCCTCCTCTTTTAAATATCTGCTAATAACCTATCTTTGATGCTAATTAAATGAGATGTTGAATCTAACGAGAGTGGCATTGTAGATAACTGTAACTCTTATTTAAACAAACAAAAAGAAAATAAAGCCAAGGCTCAAATAACCAATTTCTTTTATTACAACAATAAGAGATTACAATTTAAGTAGAAATGTAACAAAAATATAATTTCATTGGACACTTGTTTTACACTTAAAGTTAAGAAACCACGTTTTTGATTTTATTCAAAGTTGAAAGAGTAACCGTTGAATCAAAAGGATCGTTAAATCCTTCTGGGATAATCACTGAAGGATATTTGCTATAATCTCATTCCTTGATAGGAGGACTATCACAACCACATATTAATTTGGTATGATATGTTTTCCTTAAGCGGTTTTTCTTTGTCTTCGCCAAGAAAATCGAAACGAAGGCGAGGATGTTTCATGTAAAGTCTCTACAAGTCTCTAAGAAAGTAGCATCGGGCTAATTTTGAAGATTTCAAAAGTAAAGCCTTTTCTAGCTAATCTCTTTTTAGTTTAACATATTTGCTTAAATAATCTCTAGAAATAAGGCTACCTGGGAGACATTTATTCTGTGGTAAAGTAATAAAATATAGCCAATAATAAAAGGAATCTAGAACAGAAAAATTACAAATCAATGTTATTGCATAATTATAAGTGTTTATCAGGCTCATACAAAATTGAATTTTTGAATAACTCAGAAACAAATTTGTCCATATAATATTTAAGTTTTTCAAGAGGCAACTCATGATTTGACCTGCAGTAAATTCCAACAAGTTCTTGGATGTAGATCAGATCCAAATTCATCAAAATATCTCCTATGTAAATGCCTAAGTAGACCCCCACTAAAATCTCCTAAGTATGAAAAATCTACAGTCGGATGTCAGTAATAGGCTTTATGTAGGAATTTTACAAGGATGCCCCTCTCTTTAACCATCATCCAAAAGAGTGTAATTAATTCCCGTTTCTCTTCCAAAAGTTTATCATATTGAAGGCATGTCCTCCTCATCCTTGGGGCAACTTCTTGATCTTTGAAAGACGATAACACTACCGCACTTTGTTAAGCCTATGATACTTTTCAAAGAGGGTATTGTGTTCTTTTAACTGCATATCAAACTCATTATACAAGCTATTTATTTCGGCTTGTTTTTTTAAAGATTTGTTTTATAAAGTTGGATGGATTTCCTCCTTATCTAAAATAAATGATGTCAACTATTATTATCTTGAAATCGAAAGCCATTTAGACAAGGAATACAATACCTGCAAAATGGGAATTGAAGTTTGAGAGACCTGTTTTTTCTCTCTTTGCTCTTCAACGTTGATGTTAGCAGTCCCTTCTTGAAAGTCAGAAGGCTCAAGGGGTTCAAGTGGGATTTCTTCATGGATACTTGGATTGGGGTTGACTTTTTTGAAGCCCTGGTGATGTCACCACTATCTTTTTCATGAACAACGGCGTGACTACCTCCGTTTCCACCTGAACCCTATCCTCTATCTTTGTTATCATCATCATTATCGTTGCCATTGTCATCGTCATTATTGTAACGATCCAGAACTTGACCATTTTAAAATATACTATTTAAAGTGATTTTAAATATAAAATAAGTAAGGTTATATGATTCGAATAATATTAAATATGATTTGGAAAGAGAAGTATACACAAAAATAGTAACATTTGCCTATATCGACAAAAGTGACTAAACGCCGATTTCAAAAAATAAATTTAATGGTTAAATAAATTTAATTTATTTACAAGTTTTTATATTTTTAAATAATATTATATACATTTATTTTTAAATTTGGTTTACATAAATAAATAGTTTAACTAAAATGTCAAAATGTGACCGTAAAAGATTTTGCCGAAAATCAACGTTTTGTTAATTTAAAGTTGTTGCAACGTTGTCGCACCTTTATTTTCATATATGGAAACATATATTTAAATAGTATAAGTATTAGTTAATTCACTAATCAAGTTTACTTTTACTAAACATACTTTAAAAATTCTAGAATGTATAAAAAGTATGCATAAAAAGATAAACATGTCATTTCAAAGCAAAAATTAAACATCAAATCAAACAAACATAATTATTATATTCTTACTTAATACTTAAGTAAAAACGACACAAAATAATGATTTGAAATGTGATGTTAAGTGTTGAAAAAAATAAAGTTTCTTAAAAAGCCAGTAAATGGTACTTTGGTTATCTTACATAATAATATTTTATTTAAATTTTTTTCTATAAATACCTACCACTTTTTTCACAAATTCCACACACTTTTCATCCTTATTCTTCCTCCTTTTCTAAGCTCTCTTCTTCTTCTTCCTTAGAGCTTTAATGGTTCCTTCTATTCCATTTCCTTACTAACTTTATCAAAACCATATCAAACAAAGTCAAAACTTCACCAAACTTTCCCAAAGACCTTAAAATATCACCAAAACATGATTTAGCATTTAAGAATTGAAGAAATGATCGAGGAATGGGAGGATGAAGCGGAGGCCGAGCTTTATTGATGTTGTTGGAATTTTTCGTCAAGAGCAAAGAAGAAGGAAATACTTATGGTCAAGAGCAAGTGGAAGTAAAGTGATGGTCGGGCACTAGAAAGTGAGATGGAGTTGTTTAGGTAATGGTTTGGTGAAGTTAAGATGATTTAGTGAAGTGTTGGATTAAAAGAAACTTGGTAGGAAGTTAAACGATTTGGTTAAAGGTGATTACTCATATTTTAAGTTATTAATTCTTAAAAAAATATTTCAAGTTAATTATTTAAAAAGTTTGTTATACGTTGGATGATTTAATGGAGGATAACTTGGTCATTAGTTGATTATATGTTTGTGATATGGATGATAACTTGGTTAGATAAATGATAGGAGAAATGGTTAGTAAGTATAGTTAACTAAATGACAATTAAATCCATACAAATGTGTGTATGGAAATTATTTAGCCTCTTAATGATTTTAAAATATCTAAAAGATTTAAAATGATATAATAATAATATGATATTATAATATGCAATGAAATGAAAAATGAGTTTGAAATGATGAAAATATTGTTTTAAATGAGTTAAAATAGTTTAAATATGATTTAAAACAAATTTGAAGTGTTTCGGACAAGTTTCGAAGCAATTCAGAAAATTGGTCAAAATAGAGCTCGTCGCGTAGCGGTAGTTCGTAAATTTCAACTCGTAACTTCAAACTAACGTATAGAATGACTTATAAGTTAGATTTCTTTAAAATCAAAATTCTTTGGTCCACATTGATAATAGTTTTCCAATGAAGAAAGAAAATTAAATTTCATTATGTAGATTTTAAAATATGTCCAAAACAATTTTCTAAAAATATCGCGGTTTTGCATTTCGGAATCCAAAAAAAGATTTTTTTAAATGATATTTTAAATGTTTTAAAAATATGAAATAAATTTTAAAAATATTTTAAAATGTATTAAAAGAGATTTAAGTTGAAAATATGAATTTCTAAATGATGTAAAAGTCGTTTTGAAGAATATAGTTTTTAAAACACTATCTGCAACACTTTTCCCAACGCTTTTCGCAGCTGTTTTAAATAACTTTTAAAATGTAGTTTTAAACTTAATAATTCTTTCCTATATCTTTTGTGAATGATTTTAATAGAATAATTAAGTAATTTAAAATTTATTTGGAAGTTTTAATAAGAGTTTGAATAAATGATTAAGAGGAATTGTTTATACCACTTAAACAAAAAGTGAATAATATTAAATGTAACAACAAACTGAGTATGCAGAAATGACTAGTACGTTTGTTCCACATGTAAGATCTAGAAAGATAAATCAAGGTGTTTAACTAAGGTTAGGGATAGAGCAAGCTGTGCCCTGAACTTACTTGGCCTATGTTTTCTCTTTTTAGGCAAGGGGTGTAATAGATCGAAAGGAAAGCCCAGATGCTCTAAAAAAAATCATATTTAAGTTTTTCATAATAAAAGAAAAGAAACAAATTCTTAGAATTTTAATTAACCACTTAACATCTTTTATTCGATGATTGGACGTAGGAAACAGAATCGGATTCGAGTGATTCCTGTCCGAAAATCACTTCAAACTAATTTTCGAAACCCCACATGAACTTAACATCTTTTTATCGATGAAAGCATGAAAGAACCTGGATCGGGTTTGGGTGATTCCTATCTGAAGAATCGGAATAAGATTTGGGTGATTCCTATGTGAAAACCCCTTTAAATTAATTTTCAAAATAAAACATATTGAAGGAAAAGATCATTGAAGACGAAAATCTTCTTGATGTAGGATTACTTGCCATTAGTCCCTGGAGGTGAAATTTACCATATCTAAGGTGGCAATAGCACTCTGTTATGAAAATTTCGATTTGCAAGAATATGATTTGAAGTTAAGAAAGGAATCTTTGATTAAGATTTAATGAATTATTTGGGAATATTTTCCTAAATTACAAGTTATAGCTTAAATATACGAAATCTTTGATTAAGATTTAAAAGAATGATTTGAAAAGATTTTCCTAAGTAAAAGAGAAAAATTATTTGGAATTATTCCAGGATTTAAGAAAGGTCTAAATAAACCAAATGATTTGATAAATGAGGCTTAATGATTCCACATACTTTTGAAAAAAAGGAATAATCTGAAATGAATATATCTAAGAAAGATATTTTATAAAAGAAGAAGTAATTGATTGATGATTGATACACACACATGAACTTAACATCTTTATCGATAATTGGCTTCAAAGGAACCGGGGTCGGATTTGGATGAACCCTATCCGAAAACCTCTTTGAATCAATGATACATTCGAAAATGAAGAAATGTTAAAGATGATGATTATTGAAGACCGATGATCTTCATAACATGAGGACTGCTTGTTGACATGCTCTAGGTCACTCCCATTATATAGCTATTTATAGCAGTGGTCTCCTAGTTGTGGATATTTTTCGAATTGCAAGGACTACTCGCTACTAATGGTAGTAGGAGAGTGCCTTCGGTTTCGTTCACTACCAGAATGAACTTGTATGGATGTTTGTTTGACATTGTATTCTAAATCACAATTGGGTGGTTTCTATAAATGTATATCAGTTGGTAGAGGAGAAGGAAACTTCTTTTAGCTTAACACAATTTCCCAACACATATGAGCTCAGGAAGTCATACTTTTCTAGAAATCTGTCATGTGACGTGGAATGACAATGTGGTATTCAAAGCGGAACCTGTTATGATCAAAGCATGGTTTTGTATGAAAAGCATGACTTTGAAGAAATTGAGTGTAGCCTCACTAGCCTCACATCTCGAAAATGATATGGGGTACTATGTGGTCTGACAGATACAAATTCAAAATAAGTGAGTATGTATGGTGGTGTCTGATACATTAGGCCCTCTGGGGGATACGTCCGTCAAGGCATTTATTGCTACATTTTGATAAAGTGGTTTGCTTGAGAAAAGCAGGGAACTACCGATTATCTATGGTAGTATATCAAGTACAGTTCCAAGTGACTAGTTTGACAAAATCGATTAAGGCACCGTGGGAACTATGTTTTTTATGCGTGGACCAAAGAAAAAGGCCACTAGTTCCCTATCATGTTGGAAATCCAATCCCAATACGAAATTTACGGTTTCGATTGTATTCCCAAAATACCTACAATGACTTGCAAACATTTCAGCTACCCCTTTTGGTATCATATATTCCATTTGGTATATTCCGTTGACTCAGCCCGGATATATTAGCTTAGACTTAGTCCGGGTATTGATACTCGATTTGAAAGATGTTTTTCAAAAGAATGTCATTCAAAATAATATCAAGTGTATTTTTGTATAAAGTGTTTTGGCTATCAAAAGGTAAAATCCCATCCATATTTATGTGTGGGCATGGCCTTCTAAGACATCCTTCTATTTAAAGGTTTTGATAACATCGTCATGATCTAACATTTAAAATTTCAAGCATCTCAGGCTATTTTATCAAGCCTGATTCAGGTGTTTTTATTACTCGAGTCAGATCCGAGTAGTTTTAGATTTAGTTGAAGACGGTTGGAATTTCCAAAGGAGAGCTGGAGATCTTCATCATCATATGACGTATTCTGTTATCCGCTACATCTATTGCATTTGTTTTGTTGTTTTTAGTATTTGTTAGGACAGAAGTTTATAACTATTCTGGCTGAATCTAGGTCAGACTCTGATATTGTATTTTAAAAATTTCCTCTATAAAGATTATTATTGAAATTATATATGTTCTTCCATCCGTGTGAGATTCTATTCTGCCTCTGTTTTTCATTCTACTCTTAATGATCCGCTTGTTCGTGCAATTTGAGTTGGACATGTATGGTTTATTGTCGATTCCATGGGTACGGAAAAATGGGTAGCCATCATATTTAGTATCAGAGCCAAAGGTTAAGCGATATCCATGGCTACGATGGGGTAAAGACTCATCAGATATAGGGTTAATATTACTCTAGGATGAGTGACTCATTAGAGATATGGTTAGTAACACCATAGGGAGTTTGAGTGCATTATATATTAGTGCGTATATGTTAGTGACTAATAAATTATTCTGTGTTGATTTATCTGTTGAGTGATTTATGGATTCTGATCAATGCGCTTGATCAACTTATCGATGAGGGTTCCTAAACATTTAAACAAGGCGAACCGACACACTGATTTTGAAAAAATTGTTAAATGAAATAAATTTACCTAGGATAATCTTTTGTATACAAAGTATATGTTTCGAAAAGTTGCATAGTTAGAAATTAGGGTTAGTGAAATTTAATTATGAACATCTAGTTGTTATAATTTCATTATTTGACTATAAGATGTTTCATAAAGATAATCGATAAGTTAAAAATCTGATAAGGTAATTAGGATCTTTAATACTTATTCCAAAATAATAAATTAAGAAATCATAATGTTAAGTTGCTAACATAAAGTGATCAATTGTTTGATTTAAAAGTTTAAGTACAAATACCTTATGAATTAAGTTTCATGATTTGACTACGAGGTGCTTCATAATAAGATTTGTTTAAGAAATGAACATATAAGATAAAAATGTATTTAAATGATTGTGCAAAAAGATAAATATAAAAGGATCGAGAATTTAAATTCGAGTAATTTAAAGAGTTGTGGAAATTTAGATGAAGTTAATTAATATAAGAAATTTATAAAATAGGTTTTGTACAGTAATCTCTAAAGGATTTTGAATGATATTATTTCAATAAAAGAGGTATTTTATGATAACTAATTCAATTGGCTCCAAAATAAACTAAAAATGGGCAAGAGATGTGTTCGGATGGTATCACTTCTCTTAAGTAATACTCTTCTCTTAAGAGGATATATGATACCATTAGTAGTACCCAATTAGTATTATTTTAGAGTAACTCGATCTACGTAATTTCCTTAAGTTATGGTGATAATGTGAATCATTAACTGATAAATTGATAAAAGTGTTTAAACCAAATATAATTTTAGAATCGCTAATTGAAAAATAAAACAAAATTTTTTACGATTTTGGATAGTCGAAAATTTTCAAATCACACCTACCTTAGAGTTATGAAATTTATGAAAACTTTTGGTAAAAGATTGAAATACTTTGAGTAACCAAAATAAGATAAGGATAATTTATAAATTTGATTTATTAATTAAAGAAAAAAAGATCTAAGAGTTAAGAGTATGAGAATTAAATACGGGTGGTTTTAATTTTTTTTCAAAGCTAGAAAATTGACAACAGTATTAAAAAAGAAATTTTTATAACTTATGAGTTTGAGATAATTGTAAATTACAACAAAGTCTAAATTTGTTAGACATACAGATTTAAGTAAAACCAATTTGAAATCAAGGATTTATATACTCTTGGGATGTAAAGGTATATCGTATAAATATAGATTTAAGTCATGAACTATTAAGTAAAATATTGACTCCTCAAAAAGGTAATTATAACCTGGAAAATGTTTAATTAATGAATTGCGGCATTAATTAAGTATTTGGACTTAAGCCTTCGAAATATGATTGATTCATATAAGTTATAAGATGTAATTATGAAATGATTTATAAATAACATTTGCGTTAATGGAAATATACTAAGTTAAAGGATTGCGGAATTTTTTTAATAAAGATAAATTATCTTTTGAGTGAAAAATGGTTCCTTTAGAATATTTTCCTTCAATAAAAATATTTAAAAATAGACAATTAAAGAGATTATATAAAAATAACCTTTATCAAATGTTTAAACTTAAGATAAAATTTTATGAAAAGTTTTTAATGTTAATAAATACATATACTATATGTTGATATTTCATCGCACAAATTTTGATCTAATATCCGAGTGTGGAACTTTGAGGTGTTTACACTGGTCCGAAAAAGGATTTATCACTCGATTTTGGCGACGAACATTGATGAGGGTTTGTGGTTAGGTACTTTAGTTTTCTGTCATAGTTGAGAACTATGCAAGGATAACAAAGGTTCTGATCTAGAAGCCTGATTAAAGTCCGCAGTAGAGGATTAGGGGATCGATACTATTTCGGAAATAAAGTTGCATATTCGAATTGGAGGCTGAATAAGATATTTCATACTGATGATCTGTGTATATTATATGGAATTAAGTTTAAAGATAAATTTTTTGGGCAAAATTTTGTTTTGTGTAATTTCGAGGACGAAATTCTTTGAAGTAGGGGAGAATGTAACGACCCAAAACTTGACCACTTTAAAATATACTATTGAAAGTGGTCTAAATATAAAACAAATAAGGCTATATGATTCAAATAATATTAAATAGGATTTGTAAAGAGAAGTATACACAAAAATAGTAACATTTTCCTATATCGACAAAACTGACAAAATGCTGATTTAGAAAAAAATAAGTTTTAGTGGTTGAATAAATTATTTTAATTTATTTATTAGTGTTTATATTTTTAAATAAAATGATACAAATTTATTTTTAAATTTGGTTTACATACATAAATATTTTAACTAAAATGTCAAAATGTGACCGTAAATATTTTTTCGAAAATCAACGTTTTTTCGATTAAAATTGTCGCAGCATTGCCGCACCTTTATTTTCTTATATAGGAACATATATTAAGTAGTATAAGTATTAATTAATTCATTAATCAAGTTTACTTTCACTAAACATACTTAGAAATTCTAGAATGTAATTAACAAAAGCAAGCACAAGAAGCAAACATGTCATTTCAAAGCTAAAAGTAAACATCAAATCAAACAAACATGATTATTATATTCTTTATTTAATACTTAAGTGAAAATGACATAAAGTAATGATTTGAAGTGTGATGTTAAGTGTTGAAAAAATAAGGTTGCTTTAAAAAGAAGTAAAGGGTATTTTGGTCATTTTACATAATAATATTTTATTTCAAACTTTTTTCTATAAATACCCACCACTACTTTCACAAATTCCACGTACTTTTCATTCTTCTTCTTCTTCCTTTTCTAAGCTCTCTTCTTTTTCCTTAGAGCTTTAATGGCTTCTTCTCTTCTATTTCCTTACTAACTTTTTCGAAACCATATCAAACAAAGCCAAAACTCCACCAAACTTTTCCAAAGACTTTAGAATATCACCAAAACATTGTTTAACATCTAAGAAGTGAAGAAATGATAAAGGAAGGGGAGGATCAAGGGGAGACCGAGTCTTATTGATGTTGTTGGAATGTTTCGCCAAGAGCAAAGAAGGAAAGACTTGTGGTCAAGAGCAAGTGGAAATGAAGTGATGGTCGGGAACTAGAAAGTGAGGTGGAGTTGTTTAGGTGATGGTTTGGTGAAGTTAAGATGATTTAGGGAAGTGTTGGATTAAAAGAATATTGGTAGGAAGTTAAATGATTTGGTTAAAGGTGAGTACTCATATTTTAAGTTATTAATTCTTTAAATATATTTCAAGTTAATAATTTGAAAAGTTTTTTATATGTTGGATGATTTAATGGATGAGAACTTGGTTATTATGGTTGATTATATGTTTGTGATACAGATGATAACTTGGTTTGATAAATGATAGGAGAAATGGTTAGTAAGTACAGTTAATTAAATGAGAATTAAATCCTTACAAATGTGTGTATGGAAATTATTTAGCCTCTTAATGATTTTAAAATATCTAAAAAGATTGAAAACGATATTATAATAATATGATATTATAGTAAGAAATGAAATGACAAATGAGTTTTAAATAACCTTTAAAATGTAGTTTTAAATTTAACAATTCTTTCCTAAATCTTCTGTAAATGATTTTAAAAGAATAATTATATAATTTAAAGATGATTTGAAAGTTTTAATAAGAGTTTGAATAAATGGTTAAGAGGAATTATTTATACCACTTAAACAAAAAGTAAATAATATAGAATGTAAAAAAAATTAAGTATGCGGAAATGACTAGTACATTTGTCCCGTCTAGGAGATCTGGGAAGATAAAACAAGGTGTTTAAATAAGGTTAGGGATGGAGCAACCAGTGCTCTGAACTTACCTGGCCTATGTTTTCTCTTTTTAGGCGAGGGGGGAATAGATCGAAAGGAAAGCCCGGATACTCTAAATGATCATATTTAAGTTTTTCCAAAAAAAAGAAACAAATTCTTAGAATGTTAATTAACCACTTAACATCTTTTATTCGATGATTGGTATGAAGTAACCGAGATCATATTTGGTTGATGCCTATTCGAAGAACCAGGATCGGATTTGGGTGATTCCTATTCGAAAATCACTTCAAACTAATTTCTATAACCCCATATGAACTTAACATCCTTTCGTCGATGATTAGAATGAAGGAACCGGGATCAGATTTGGGCAATTCCTATCCGAAAACCCCTTCAAACGAATTTTTGAAATAAAACATATTGAAGACAAAGATCATTGAAGATGAAGATCTTCTTTATGTAGGATTACTTGCCATTAGTCCTTGGAGATGAAATTTACCACATCTAAGGTGGCAGCAGTACTCTGTTATGAAAATCTTCGATTTGCAAGAATATGATTTGAAGTTAAAAAAGAAATCTTTGAATAAGATTTATTGAATGATTTGGGAATATTTTCCCCAAGTTAAAAGTTATATCTTGAATATAAGAAATCTTTGATTAAGATTTTAAAGAATGATTTGGAAAGGTTTTCCTAAGTAAAAGAGAAAATGATTAGGAATTATTCCAAGATTTAAGAAAGGTTTAAGTAAACCAAATGATTTGAAAAATGAAGCTTAATGATTATATATACCATTGAAAAGAATATATCTAAGAAAGATATTTGATAAAAGATGAAGTAATTGATTGATGCTTGATACACACATATGAACTTAACATCTTTTTATCGATAATTGGCTTCGAAAGAACCATGGTCGGGTTTGGGTGATCCTTATCCGAAAACTACTTTGGATCAATGTATACGTTCGAAAGTGAAGACATGTTGAAGATGATGATTATTGAAGATCGAGGATCTTCATAGCGTGGGGACTGCATGCTGACATGTTCTGGGTCGCTCTCATTATAGAGTTATTTGGTGCATCAGTCTCCTTTTGTGGAGATTTTTCGAATCGCAAGGACTACTCGCTACTAGTGGTAGTAGGACAGGGCCTTCGGTTTTGTTCAGTCTCAGAATGAATTTGTATGGATATTTGTCTGATATTGTATTCTAAATCACGTTTGGGTGGTTTCTATAAATGTATATCAGTTGGTAGCGGAGAAGGCAACCTCTTTTAGCTTAACACCCTTTTCTGAGACATACGAGCTCAGGAAGTTATACTTTTCTAGAAATCAGTCATGTGACGTGGAATGACAATATGGAATTCAAAGTGAAACCTATTATGATCAAAGCGTGATTTTGTATGAAAATCGTGGCTTCGAAGAAATTGAGCGTATCCTCACTAACTTCACATCCCGAAAGATGATATAGGATAGAGTGTGGTCTGACAGACACAAATTTGGAATAAGTGAGTATATATGGTGATGTCCAATACGTTGGGCCCTTTGGGGAATACGTCCCTCAAGGCATTTATTTCCCCATTTTGATAAAGCGGTTGGCTTGAGAAAAGCAGGGAATCACCAGTTATCAGTGGTCGTATAGCAAGTCCAGTTCTAAGTGACTAGTTTGAGAAAAGCGATTAAGGCACCGTGGGAACTATGTTTGTTATGTGTGGATCGGTGAAAAAGGCCACTGGTTCCCTATCATGTTGGAAATCTAATCCCAATACGAGATCTACTATTTTGATTGTACTCCCAAAATAGCTGTAATATCTTGCAAATATTTTAGCTACCCCTTTTGGTATCATATATACCATTTGGTATATTCCATTGACCTAGTCAGGATATATTACCTAAGACTTAGTCTGGGTATTGATACCTTATGTGAAAGATGTTTTTCAAAAGAATGTCATTAAAAATAATATCAAGTGTATTTTGGTATAAAGTTTTTTGGTTACATAAGGTGAAAACCTGTATTTATTTATGTGTGGGTGTTGTCCTATGAGATATCCTTCTTTTTAAAGGTTTTGATAACATTGTCATGATCTATCATTTAAAATTTCGAGTATCTCACGCTGATTTATCAAGCCTGATCGGGGTATTTTTAATACTCGGGTCAGATCCGAGTAGTTTTAGATTTAGTTGAGATGGTTGGAATTTCCAAAGGAGAGCTAGAGATCTTCATCATCGTTTGGACATATTTCGTTATTCTCTACGTCGATTGCATTTGTTTTGTTGTTTTTAGCATTTGTAAGGATAGAAGTTTATAACCATCCAGGCTGAATCTAGGTTAGACACTGATATCGTATTTTTAAAATTTCCACTTTAAAGATTACTATTGAAATAATATATGTTATTCCATCCATGTGAGATTCCATTCTGCCTTTATTTTTCATTCTACCCTTAATGATCTGCTTGTTCGTGCAATTTGAGTTGGACATGTGTGGTTTAGTGTCAATTCATAGGGTATGGAAAAACAAGCCATCACAACTATTGCTGCCTTCTTCAAAGGCGCCTTCATCTTTATCATAATCTTCATTAGAATCAAATTCTACTTTAATATAAGGGACTTCAAAAGATTAGATTTTCGAAGCATCAATCTCCTCTCTTTCAGGTTCTTCAACTCCCTGCTCCATTTTTTGACTTTGTCCATAAATCAATTGACAAGAGCAGGATCGAGTGAAGGAAAACTCAAATCTAGGCATTTCTCAATGTTTTTCGCGTAAGCAAGCGTAAGAGCATCCTTATAAGAGTCTACAGCGATGTTGTTGAGGGAAGTACTTAGAAATAGTGACACCCTTTACTAAGCTTCAGATATAGTGTTGATAGCCAATTTTAAGGAATTTTTCTTTTTCTCCAGCTTCTGCATGAGAGAGGATTGTTTGATCACCATTCAATCTTTCTCATCTTCGAACTCTTTCAAAGCCATTTTTAGAGCCAAATTTTCATCCGCTAGAAGTTTTTTTTTGCTTTTCTCTCTTCCGAATAATAGACTCTGCTTGAGTGAGACAGGATCCCAATCTTTCCTGTTCTTTATAGCATTATTCCCATCAGCAGACAGAGAAATGATCTGGCTATTCAAGGTTAAGATTTCCTCTTCAAGCCTGGATGTCTACAAAAGATTTTGACGCGTTTTTTGGAGAGAAAGCCGGCTTCTAGAAATCTGATAGGAGAAGTGTAACATAAGTCATCATTCAGAGAGAAATGATAATAAGAAGGTTAAATAATATGAAACGTGCCAGAAGTTTCTCTATTAGAGATCGACAGTGACCTACCAGGTCAGGAAAGGAAGAAGGTTGGTGAATGGAAGCAAAGGATGAAGAATTCAATTTAGATTGAACCATTTTCTCAAAAACACCCATAAGCACTGGTGACGTGGGTCTGGAGGGGTTCAATTCCTGATATGGAGTTGAAGCACCCAAATCTTTTTGCATTTGCTCGATGACATAAGGAGAATTGGAGACGACAATTCAAGACATAAGATCGTCTTTTAAGGGAGTTGTTTTGAGATGATCAATGGAAGCTTCAAGAATAGGAATTTCCAAAGTTATTCCCACATCGACAGTCTCACCCTCTTCTGGTGAGGGAGAAGATGGAACTTCAACAATTTTAGCTTTTTTAAGAGATGGCCTGCTACAACCACCTACCCAATTTTCTTATAGTAATCATCTTCGGCCTAGCGATGGCTTGAGTCAAGGATGATGTAGCAGATATGGAAGTTGAGAGAATCGAATCACTCGCGATTAATTTGACCTAAGGAACAGTTGTTGAAAATTCAAAAGATCAGAAGCCAGTAAAGTAATTTAAGAAGTAACTCAACAATAGACAGCAAATACTACGCTTAAGCTTACCAAGATGATCTGCGCAAATTGGAGACATAGGAGAGAAGTTCTTAGGATCACCCAAAGGCAAGAAGCATTTTCTTCGAGAAGTATGTTGAAAAATGGGAGTTGACTAAGGACTCTCTGACTCATGGGGAGAAGAGAATGTTTTCGAAGGTTTGATGGAGTCAACAATGTGAGCCTATTTCTGATGCTATTTGAAGCGGCAATCAACTGCTTGACAGTTTTCTTATCCTCATCATTGAGATCTTTAGCAGAAGAACATGACAAAGAAGTGGAGACTAGTAAAAGAATGTAATTGAATAAAGATAAAGACTGCGATCAACTTACAAGGAGAAGAAAAGACTCCACTGATATTGGAAAGCATTTGACGAAGAAGAGTTGCATCTCCCAGTCTCTAAATTTTTTAACCCCATTGAGATTAGTTTTGGGAGAGCGGGGTTAGCTCTAAAGATCTGGTTGTTTAGTTTGCTGAGTTTGACTAAGCAGACCAAATAGTTGAGAACTTCAACATTTAATGAAGGAATGACTGAATCCAGAGCCATAAGTTCTAAAGAAAGAAGGTATATATAAACATTGGGGGATAACTGGATAGGTGTAATTACCAAATGGGTCAAGAACTTGGACAAGAAAACCGGGAAAGGTAGAAAGCCACCATGCCAAATATGATTGGCAGTATAGGCAAAATATCCTTCGAGAGGATTTTAGATCGTATAGCTATAGTTAGGGGGGATGGCTTCTACTTTAGTAATGCCAAAGTCATTTAGCATGGCATCAACCTCATCTTGAGAAGAAATTAGGGAGTACATGGAAATGGATTCGACCTTCTTTGGAGAAGATTCTACTGCTGGTACTGTATCTTTTTCAAGTTTTAGAGAGACCTTTTTCACACCCATGATTCTGTCATGTGAAACAATTTTAGTAAAGCGTTATAATATGTTCTAATATTAACATATTTCAAGGATTTTGAAAACCAATTGCACTAATTCAAAATATCAACCAAAATTTATAATTTGATATCCTTGAAAGAATGTTAAAGTTAGTTTAGGAAATGAAATTCGTTGAGCTTCAGCAGTGTCGAAGAGGTAAATGGAATGGGAACACCTAAAAACAACCTTCGACTCTGTCGAAAGCCCAAGGAAGATTTTACTATTAAAAAGAATAGTTAAAGCTTGCATAGCTAGTTTGAGTATAAATATATGCTAACAATATTCTACAAACAGGACAAATAAACCTTTCGACAATGTGGAAACTCATGAATTTTGTTTTACCCAAAGACTATGAATGTTGTCGAAACCCTATATATCGATTAAGTTGAAAGACTTGGGTTTAAGTAATATCAATATAAATGAAAGGGCTTTGGGACATTTCGACAGTGCTTGTATAAAATGATGATCAAATCCGAGTTAACTACAATGGGTTTCGAGTAAGTCGAAAGAGGTGTAAGGTTTCGAAAACGTACAAACAACCAAACTTGATTCAATATAGTAGGTTTTGATCAAGTCGAAAGGCTTGATTTGTTTTTAACTTAAACAAAGTATGTTTTCCTCAATCCAACTTATGAAAAGAAGAATGAATTTTTAACTCTCAACATCTCCTAAACTAAATTAAAATTAGGCATGAATCAAATTCACTTTTATATATACTAGAGGTTTTGAAACTTACAAATTAAAAATTATGCTTTCGAAAGTATATGTCATGTAACCATTTAGTGAAGCACATCAACGCAACTTCTTCGAAAGGTGTTAGAATATAATAAAGCATACTAATGCTTTTGAAGAAGTCCACTTCATGTTGGCTACATCAACACTTTCGAAGAGATCAACTAAAAGACAGATATAGGATTTCCTTTTGATTCCATCGAAAGAGGTTGAAGAAGCAAAACGGAGTTAGCTGTCTTAACCCCTTTCGAAGGGATAGAAAAGTTAAATTATAATGTCACATTATGAATCGTAGGACTTAAACTTCTCAGTGAAGTAACCAGAAAATTTTTCTCCCCCAAATGCAATTTTAATCCAATACTTCAAAAGTTAACAATTAAATTGATTCGAGCATGAATTTACGATCAACAATAGCAAAAATCCCCAAAATATAAATTCGAACCAGAATAAAAAAATCCCGAGTTCATACATAGTAATGGCAAATAGCCCCTAAACCCGACAAATTTGAATCCTAACTTAAAATTAACATCATAAATCAAATAAAATAAACATATAAATGAATCCAAGAACAATTTCGTGTGAATGAAACTCGAATTGCGTTATTGGACTCAAAACAGAAATACAGGTTCAGTCCTAAAAACTTTAAAATTGAAATCAGACGCGATAAATTAATTTTGGGGATAAAACAACAAGCACATACCTTAGATCATGTTTACTGTGAGTTTTCAATGGCAAGTAAATGAAAAGGAGAAGAAGAAAGCACGATTTATAAAAGTCAGGTTCAAAGAAGGCCGTCCAATCAAATTTGAAAGAATGGTAAAGATCTATTTGGGAATAACAAAAGAAGGGAAACTTTGTGGGTTTCGAAATGGTTGACTTGGAAAGTCGAGAGCGTCCCTATGACGACCCGGAATTTTGAGCAATATCAATTTAATAATCTTTGATAATAATTAAATTAATTTGATCACTTTGCATTATAATTGACAAGTAAAATTCTTTTAAAGCTGATAATAATAATTTGATAATATCTATTAACATTTTTCTTAACAATATAAATTGGCAAGTTTAGTTCTTTTGAAAGCTAATAATATTTTAATGGGAATATTTATTTTAGCAATTTAAATTGGGAAGAGTTATTTTTCAAAAGCTAACCAAAAATATTTTCTATTTATAATGTATATATTGATATATCTTGTAAATAAGAAGTCTTTAAGTAATAAAAGCTATATATTCAAATTGTAATATATATGAGTGTATATATTGTGATTTGAAATTGTGTTTTAAAATTTTATATAGTAATTATCAAAATTTATGATTAAAAATGTTTTCTATTTATAATGTAAATGTGTGTGTGTGCATATATATATATATATATATATATATATATATATATTTTGTATATATATTAGAAATAGAAAAAAATATTGATTTGAATTTAATAAGTATTTTCAAACTTTATATATACATAATTTGAAATTTGAAATTTTAACTTGACTCAATACTTTTGAAAATAATATTTGAGATTTAAATTTTAATAACAAAGTTAATTTCTTATTTATTATAAACATATATTTTAAGCTTTTGTTTTAAATAAGATTAAAATTAAAGGTTCATTTGTTTTAATATTCTTTCATTTTAATTTTAACATAAGTTAAGCTTGTTTTGAAAATTTTATATGAAGAGTGAAATTAAAATAGATATCTTAAGCATATAAAGATTAAATTGAATCTAAAGTATAAGTTATTAGTTAATAAATGTTCACACGAATTTGCTTTTGAATAGTTATTAAAATCTAAAACTTGTTTATTAAAAGATAAGTACACCCATTATATAATCATATAAATATTTCATAATTACATTCATAGCTTAGTTAAATTTATAAATAAGGAAATAACATTTAAAATATTAATAAAATATTAAAAACACTTGTCAGTATATTAATATATGTAAGGGACATTTGGAAAATTATGTGCATATGCGTAAGATAATTAGAGCATTAAAGTGACAAGTGTTATTCTCTTGGTAAAATAAAATTTAAAATTTAATTATGAAATTAAATGAAGAGTTTTATTCTTCAGCAAAATACTTTCTTCTTTTCATAAAAAATGAATACAAAACAGTAAAAAAGGGAAAGTAATATTTGTAAGCAATAATAAAACATTAGAATAACATTTGTAAATCATTAATTAAATATTAATTACACTTGTAAAACATTGATTAAACATTAAAAACATTTGTAAAACATTAATAAACATTAAATAACACTTGTAAACTTTTTAATGTATGTTAATGGCACTTGTGAATCATTGTGCATAGGTGTAAGTTAACTAAGGCCTTAATGGGACAAATGTCAAATTCTCTTAATAATTTAATTTAAAATTAAATTTGTAAAATAAAAAGGAGAGATTTATCTTCAGCTAAATTTTCTTCATTTTCAACCCAAACATAGAATTGAATACAAATCTGGAAAAAAAAAGAACAGGAAACCAAAAAAATCAGGAAAAGAAATGTGTAGAATCTGAAACAAAAAGAAGATGATCTGGAAATTCAAGTATGCAAGTACAAACAAGCAATTCAAATTCAACAGCAACTAGATTGTTTTCAACATGCAAGGATAGATTCAGATTAAAATTCAAGAACATGCAAATCTAGAAATCAAGCAATTCAAGAACATGCAGAAGATTCAGATTAAAAATTCAATAAGCCTGCAAAACAATTTCTGTCCTCTACAATTTAAGATGAGTAAATGAAATTTTAAAAACAGTTTTAATCCTAGATTTTTACCTTGTTCTTGTGGTGAAATCATGTTGATGTGTCTGGATTCTTGAATTTAATTGATGCATGTTGGTGAATGATGATTTTGAGATGCCTGTAAACATAAAGTACGCTTTGTGTACTATAACAGATTTTCAATTTCATAGTATAATCAATAATTCAAAGTTGAATTTGAATTTGCTTATATTTTGTGAATGAAAGATGTTTGATATCACGAAATCTTTCTTCGAAAAATAATTATAGTTTTTTAAAATGGATATTTAGCTCAGATTTTAAAATTTACAGTAAAAATGAATTTTGGGTCAAAATTTTATGATTTCAATTTTTAATTTTGATTTCATAATTGAATTGCAAATAGGAAATCATGATTCATGATTTTTTAAGCTTGTATCATGATTTGTAGATCAGTAGTTAAAGAGAATTTTCGAATTTTATGTTTTGGACAATTCGACCAATTGGTGGCGAATGACGGCGAGTTTGACGACGACGTTGAACATGACGGTCGAGGGAGTGTCGATGATCGTAGGAAAAATGTCCTGGAACTTTATTATTGATCGTGTTGGCCAGAATTGATCGAGTTAGGGTTTAACTTCCTGATTTTGTCGTCGTTGTTCATTTTGGTCTCGCGGCATCGAGAGTGATCCGGAGGCAATTGCGGTTGGTTTTGGTGATGTTGGGGAGCGAGGCGGAGCTAGGGTTAAGGTGGCGGGGTTTGTCGAAGCTGGAGTTTCCGTGGAGGGTGGATTTTCTGGTGATGGTAGTTTTGAACTGATGGGTTCGATGCTCAATATTTGATAATCGATCGAATTGAGTTTTCTGGGTTTCGATTGAAGTTGTAGAGGTCGAGTGCGATTTAGTAGAGGCCGGAGTGGAATTCAACGTCGGCCAGGGTGGCGGTGCACGTTGATGTGCACGGTTGCGTGCATCAGGAAATGGGTTCTCGGAAGAGAAGGATTAGAGCTTGAACATTCATCGGGTACTTACTACTTTGGCTCGAAGCAGGGTGAAGTTGTCTAGATACTCGGGGTTTTGTTTGATTTACTCGAGATCGACGCGGGATTTTTGCAGTAGGTTGCTCGAGTTTTGTTGAGAAGGTTTTTGTTTTGGAATCAAGCAGTTTTAAAAGTTTTGAAAGTGTAACAGTAATATTTTTTAAAAGTTTGAAACAAAGGAAATATGATTTTGTAAATCATTCAAGTTTTAAAACAAGTAAAACAAGAATTTACTTATAAAAATAATTTGTTTCAAGGTTAAGTTTTAAATAAGTTTTTATATTTTGAAATATAAAAGTTTTTTTATGAATAAGTGGATTTTTAATAATATGGGTTGTATTAAATTTATTTAAATAACTATGGAAAGTTTAAAGATTTAAATAGTTTAATTTGAATATTTAAATTGTTTTAATTATAATTGATTTTTAAAAATATTTTATTTTAAAATAGGTTTAATGATTAAAGTTTAGTAATCAATTATAATTTAATTAAAGGTTTTGATTAATTGAAGACAAATAAATTTGTGAAAATAGTTAAGATAATTCAATTTTTGTTAATAATTAAAGTGTTATTGGTCAATAGAAATGATTTAATTAAAATAATGTTTCCTTAATTAAGAATCTTTATAAGATAAGAAATTAAGGAATCATTTAATTAAATTTAAATGATTGGTTAAATAATTGATTAAGTCATGAATTAGTGATTAATTAAAGATAATCACTTTGGAGTTAATCATGTGTAATTACTGGGTGAAGTAATTAAGTAATTAATTTCTGAAGGAATTTAAGTAAAAGGAAATTACTGATCAAAATTACTTTATGGAAATAATTAAGAGGAAGTGATTAAGGGTTAGTCACTTGTGTTATCAATTAAAGAATTAACTAATATATGTAATTAAAGGTTTAAGTTATTTAATAAATGGTTAATTAATAAAAGGATTAAGAGTATATAATAATGTGATTAAATACTTGTTAAAGTAATTAATTAAGAAAAATTTAATTAATGAAAGAAATCATTAATTAATGGAAATAATTAATTAATAATTAAAAGATAATTAATTTATAATTAAGACTTGATTACTCAGTGTAATTAAAAGTAATTAATTAAATACGATCAATTAAAAGTAATTGATCAAGAGTGTTTAATTAAAAAAATTAATTAAGTGTGAATTAATTAAAAGGTAATTAATCAGGTATGATTAAAGAATAATTAAGGAATAATTATCAGCGTAATTAAATAATAATTAATCAAGCGTGATTAATTTAAAGGGCAATTAAGAGATAATTAATTGGTATGATTGAGAAGTAATTAATCAAGACGATTAATTAAAAATATAATTAAGGAATAATTACTTAAGTAATTAAGTAATAATTAATCAAGGAAGATTAATTGAAATGAATAATTAAGTGATGTTTAGTTAATTAATTTGAAATTAATTAATAAAAAAGTAAGATGGATTGATGATAATCCAAGTGGTTAAGTAAGACTAATTAAGTTTGGATCAAACTTGTTATGGATGATTAATGATTGGATGATAAATATCATTGGATGAGTTAATGATATTGGATGATATTGAATGTCATTGGTTGATATAGATGATATGAATATGATATATCTGAGATGTATATATATGCTGCTTTGTTATTTGTATGGATGAATGTGATAATAGTGAATTATCTATCTGTGTGTTATGAATCATCCATTTATTGTAAGTGATATTCTGAATATCTACTATTTGTAAACCTTAAGTACAACTTGGACATTAAAATGGCGTTTGGATTCGGTGAAACCGGGATCGGGTTTCCATATTTGGATATCCGAAAACCACATCGATCCAAATTAAACGTTAGGTCGTGAATCTAAGTGGAGTGCAAGTGAAGACTCGAGGTGTAAGAACTATTCCTCAGTATAACTATGGGGGTAACTCCGTGATGAGTTTGATGGAAATAGTACTTACAGGTTCGAGATGGTGATTCAGAGTGCAAGGGCTATGGTCGTTGACTCTGAGGGTGATTCCAAAATGAGTGCAACGAGATAGTGCCTTCGGTTCCGTTCGAACCCGGAATGGACTTGTATTGATTGAATGCTTTCAGAACATCGTCAGGTGGACGATGGGCATTCTAAGATAGATGTGCCCTATAAAGGTAATCGCAGCCTCAACCTCATCAACCGGGAATGGCTAAAACAGGGGAGGTACAGCAAGGTTAAGTAGGTCATGCTCAAGTAGGACTAGATTTACCCCTGTCTAGATGTCCCTTTTTATTTCGGCTTTGTGGGCGGCTGGATCTGCAGCCAACTGTGGGGTTGTCTTGTTCGGGACTGTTCAGTAAGGAATGGTTCCAGCCTTGTGTTGTAGGGGATTTAGGGTGGCTCCTCGGTATGGTGATCTAGGCCACGTACTGTGATGGGCGGTACCCCAGTAGCCCTGCCAGTGTTGAAAACCCATTCTTCCTACGAGACCCTACAGTTTTGTTTGTATTACCCACTTTTGTGGCTAGCAGCTAGAATTTAATAGATGTAACAATTTCGACTATTTCTTATTTACTTGAAAACCCTAGACACTATTATAATATCACTGGATTTCCTATCAAATGTTTTGGTTAGCTTAAGGTAAAAACTTTTCCATGTTTATGTGTGGGAAGTCTTACGTGATACCTTTTTCTTTCAAAGGATTTTCTAAAGTTGAGCAATCTTAATCCGTTTACTCACACCAGACTCCTGTTTGACCCGAATGTTTATTTTCTATTTTATTAAACTCTTGGGTACTCATATTATGTACGAGTAGTCAAGTGAGTTATCCTTGACGAATTCTGGAGGAGCTTTGGTGCAGGAGGCTTAAAGCGTGTAGATATATAGATGGAGTTTCCGCTGTGTGTTATTCTGTATAGTTGTTCTTGTATTGTACATTAGATAGAAATGTTATAACTGTCTAAATTGAGATGTATAGTTGTGTTCTCTGATGTATATGATACTATATATATGTTATATATTATATTTCATTCGTTCCGTTGTGAGATTCTGATGTGTTGTTGTTCTTTCTTCTCTTTCTTTTCTTCTTCTATCCCTTTCTTTCTTAAATAGTGATGCGTCTTTCTGGTGATAGAAAGTCGGTTCGCTACAGTTGGTATCAGAGCGTTAGGTTAAGCGAATACCTAGGCTCTATAGTGGTGTCTATCTTGAGAGAGCGTACTTGTACTTTTTTATATATATATTTATATATCTACCTAAGCTGTTGGGTTATCTGTTCGGATTTTCCAACATAGGTTATAAAGGTAGATAAGGTAGGAGTGTTTGTAACACGACTACGACTAATGGAAGAGGCTCATATGTTGTGGTTGGAGTTGTATCTGTCGAGATTGTAGACCTAATACCGTCTCAAATAAGCTTTGTAGATCGGTGAAAGGATTTTATTGATCCCAGAGGAAGTATTTTCAGGGATTGGAGTATATTCTGGAAGTGTGAGGTTGATTTGCTCTCGAATGAGCAGGGATTTCCAAGAGTTGAACCTGTCAGCTGAGCAGAAGCAGGTGATGGTATCTTGGTGACTTCAGAAATGAATAGCTGTGTGGTGAGATGCAGTATCCATAGATGGTTCTGAGGATGTTCTTCTGGAGCAAATTTAGATAGTGTTGAAGGGACATTGATGCCTACTGCAGGGAAGATTCAGATGTTTAGAGATTTTCTGGATCTCAAGTAGGGGTATCTTATCTATATTGAAGTATGAGACTAAGGTCGATGAGTTACCTCATTTCGGACATGGTCTCATTGTTTTCCTTAAGAAGAACAAGTGGTTGGTGTTTGGTTTGGAGTCGAGTTTCTTGAGAAGATTTCTATTCGTCTCAAAGATCTTTTAGTGGAATTGGGTGATAGTTTTGTGTTTCAAGAAGCTTGTGGTTAAGGATGGTCTTTTGGCTTAGCAGTATCATTGAAGTGAAGTTTGGAAGCAGCGGCGTGGATCCGTTTCTACGATGATTCAAAAGTCTTTGGGATTCTACTATTGGCAGACCAGGCAGATAGTGAAGGCTTATCCATTTCTTCGGGAAGCTCAGCAGAGCAGGATATTTGCTGGAAGTGATCTATCAGTTTTACTGGTAGATAAGCCATTCTTGAAGATTGATCTTGATTAGGAAAAGTTGTTCTAGTTGGTGAAGATAGTTCTTTGGAATCTGAACTGAGTGGAATTGCAAAAGTGACTTGCGATTAGTTTGGGAATTTATGGAATATTCTTTGGCTTGGGAATTGAGGAATCTCATATGGAGGTAAAAGCTTTGAAAATGGTCAGAGATTTTTCCAGAGGTTTTAGAGGGAATCAGAAGTCTACTGCATCAGAGATTGTGTTTTCTTCTCGACTTCGATTCCAGGAGTAATTTCGATGTTTCAACCGTGTAGAGGGATGACTCTTAGAGCGAGAAGAGTTTGTGTAACGACCCCGGATTTTTATGAATTTAAATTGATAATTTATCGAATTTTTGAATTAAAATTTGTAAAATTGATTATAAATGATGCGAGTTTCCCCGAATCAAATAGAAATTATATTAAGTCGTATGAATTTGAAAATTTGTATATATATGTGAATATATATGTATATATTGGATTTTAAATAAATTCTTAAATAAATGATTTTAAATAATAAATAATATACTTTGGACACAAGTATAAAAATAAATAAATAAATAAATTGATTTAAAAATTTATAAATGGTGATAATTTGAGTTATATATGTATGTGTATATATAGAAATGTAAAACAATAATTTTTAAAGTAAAATTTATGATAATTATTTAAACTAAAAATAGAAGTAAATTTAAAATGCAAGAATAAAGAAAATACATTTAAGTAAGCAAAATAAAAGTATATATTTTTACATAAATAAACAAATGCATAAAAAAAAGAAACAAAATAGAATATATTGGTACCTATATAAGTTAAAGTTATAACCAATAACAAAACAAATCAAACATAATAAATACAAACAAATATAAAAGTTTTAGTATGTAGAAGCAAACCTGCAAAGTAAAATCAAAATAAAATAAAGTTAAAAAAAAAATATGCATAAATAAGTACAAACAAAACATAACTAAAATAAGAGGTACATAAGCATGGGCTGTAAACATAAAAGAATGGGAAGCATGGGAACAAAGCATCTTCAGCCATGACTTGCTTATACCTTCCCCTGTACAACACTGTCTCTCTTAATATACATCTACTTCATTTCATTTTTATTCAAACCAATCTTAGTAAGCTAACTGAAGAAAAAAAATGTAAAAGCAAATAGCAAAACCAAACTAAAAAGAAAACATCACCATTTACAAAATCAAACATCATTCAATTCAAAGCAAAACAGGATTCAAAAAGAAAATTCAAACTGCTGTTTCAACTTGAAATTCTGAGCTTGCTTTACTGGAAAACAGGTGAGCTAAACTCCTCAACCTATATTATGATATGAAGTATGCTTGCATGAATCATAATTTGCTTACATTTATATATATGTATGTGTCATTGATATGTTTGCCTGGACATATAAATAGATGTCTCTGTTTTCTTTCTTTTGAACAATGTGAGTAACTCAACCCAGTTTTCTATGTTTATTGAAATGCCTGTGAGTAAACTACTGTCTTGAAACTTTAGTTGATTTATAACTTGATATCTGTGATTATAACTTGAAGTAAAGTGGTTGCATGAATGAAAATCTGTTTGAATATATATATAAATATGTAAATGTTTGAGTATGCATGTCTGTGTAGATGCATATACATCTCTGTTTGTATTTAGGCACCAATCTACCTAAAATAATTCTATCTCTCTTCATAGATTCAGTATTAGGCTAAGATGCCTGAAGATAAAATGCATATATGAAGGTCACATTTATTTTAAAACTAATTTTAAGTTTATATGATAAGTAATTAATTCAAAAATGAGAAATTAACAGCAATGATCTACTAATGTCAGGAAATCTAGTATCCAAATATCAAGTTTTAATTTTATAAACTGAATCGAATCGGAGAATGATGATTTTTGATATATAAATCTAGATTTTTAAGTTTGTAGATGGTGTGAATTTTCGAGTTGACCAGAAAATGGGTTTTGGGAAAATTCTGGTGATCGGAGGGGAGATGGTCGGCGCGATCATGTCTGGAGCTAGAGGAGTGATCGATGGTGTCGGGAAAAATATCAGGAAGGCGAACAAGTGGTGGCGGCGAGGGTGGTTGACCGTGGAAGATTTTAACCCTAGTTTTTATGGTGCGTGAATATGAGATCGCCGCGCCTCCTCTCGTGCATCGAGCTGCACGAAATTTCAGGAGGAGCTAGGCGAGAGTTTGTCAGGGACGAGGCCGGAGGGTGGTGACATTCAGGTGGTCAGAGGAGGAGGAGCGAAGCGATTTTCGTGGATGGGTTTTTGGGTCAGTGGGTTCAAATGGGTCAATTTTGGATCTGATCGAAATTTCTTCGATCTGGTTGGTGCTTTGGGGTCTCGCGTGTTCGAGTGGGTGCGTGGGATGGACGCGGTGCTCATCGGTGGCCGGAGGAGCGTGGGTAGGTGCACGGTGCATGTGTGTGCACTGGGGAGGAAGAAAGGGGAAGACGTGTTGAACTCGAAGAAAAGGGGGAGGCGTCTCGAAGTTGTGATAGGTGAAGTAGGGCAGAAACTCGAAGGGGCACTCGGGTAGTTTTAAGTTGTATCCGGGTCAATTTTTACACTTAAACAAAAATTTTGAAATTTACGAATCTCGGGTTGGTTTAGGGAAAGACTCGAAGCAGGGCTTGGGTAGAACGTGGATTTTCTCGGGTTTGACTCGGGTAGGTATAAAAACAGTTTTTGAAACTTTAAAACAAAATTCAAGTTTTAAACATTTTTAACTCATTCTTTTAAATAATTGTTTTATTTAAGTACGAGATTGGTTTAAGGGTTAAAAGTAAATTATTTCAATTTAATTAAGTTTTACTTAAAGATTTAATTAAAAGGATTAATTAATTAAAGATTTAATTTATGTGATTGAATAAATTAATGTGATTAATTAAAGATTTATTATTTAATAATTTAAAGGTTAATTAAGTACTAATTACAGATTAATTAATTTGTTAAGAGTTAATTTATTAATAATGAATAATTAAAGGATGACTACTTAAGCATATAATTACTTAATGTAATTAATAAAAGGGTTTTTACTTAATGGAATTAAAGGATAATTACTTAGTGTAATTACATTAAAGGATAATTATTTAATAATTAAAGATCGATTGATTATTAATTAAGATTGATGAATTAATGTTTAAAAAGTTAATTCATTTAAAGGATAATTAATTAATGAGATTAATTTATTAAGGTAAGTAAATTGAGGATAATTAAATAAATTTAAAGGTTAATTAATAAATGAAGGTGATTAAGGAATGATTATTAATCAAAGTAATTAATTAAAAATAATTAATAAAATAGTGAATTAAATAATTAAAGCTTTATTATTTAATAATTAAAGGTTGATAATTAAAGGTTAATTGATTTATTATTAATGGATAATTAATAAATGATTAAAGAATAATTAATCAAAATGATTTGTAAATTATTAATGTTAGTTAACCAGGATTAGTAATTCATAAGAAATAAATTCGATTTAAATTAATCAGATAATTTATTGATCTTACCTATGGATATTTGGATTCTATTAGATGACTTGATTGTTTGATATTCCTGATTTGTGATGCTTTGTGATATATCCTGATTTATGTTGTGATCTGTGATTTACTATCTGTGACATATATATTTGTGATCTGTATATAACAGATAAGCGTTATAATTTATATCGCTTATCAACTACATTCCTGTATTCTGATCTGTGATAATTGAATGATGTTGCACTACTGTGTATAACCCCTGGACCACACCATACACACACAAATATGGATTTCACGAGAAAATCGATTAAGTCACAGATTTTGAAATGATTTATAAAATGGAATATTTGAATTCAAATTGATTTTGAAAATAGATTTGGGTTAAACGGTAAAGCTTTTGAAAAAGGTTTTCACAGATAAAAGCTATTTTGAATAACTCGGTAAAATCTCCAATTTAAATAATTCAATTTGAATTCGAATTCGATATTTGGAATTGAATTCAATGATTGGAAATTATGGTTAAAGATATTATAAACGTGTTTATATGAAGTTAAACCATTTTAAAAATATAATTTTGAGAATTTGGATTTAACCAAAGAACTTTAACTCGTATAGATGAACCAAATTTTCAAAATGAAAACTGTTTGTTTTAAAAAGAATAAAAAGCTTTTAAGAACCGAGATTCCAGTTAATTAGGGGAATTTCAAGATTGAATAGAGAAATGATTTTCCTAAGTTATGAATAAATTCTTTTTGAAAGCTATGAATTAAATCTGTTTATTTTTAACAGATTTAAATTGATGATTTGTTTAAATCAAATTGAAATGAAATTGTTGTGAAGGCTATAAGTTAAATCTTTGATTTAAAGATTTAACGAGTTAATCAAATTGAAATGAAAATTGATTTGGAAAAATCGGTGAATGAATCTTTTGTTTAAAAGATTAAAATGTGAGAATTGTTTAAACCGTTAAAGGTTGTGAAAATGAATCTTTTTGTTTAAAGATTGAAATGGTAATTGGATTAAACCATTTGAAATAAAGTTTTGAATTATTAAGTGTGACTTAATTGAAATCCCAATATCCATATGCTTTTGAACTATTTCGCTCACTATTCGGTTTAGCCGGGAAAGGACCTTTGTGTCGTATAACCCATTCCGAATATATGATACGTCGTTATGGATAGCATTTGAAGACCGGTGATGAAGACCGGGTATTTGCGAAAGCGATAGGATGACCTATCGATTGTTTCTGCACCGAGTCGCGCCGGTATAGAAACTCCCTAAGTGATGGGAAATCCGATCGGGATTGTGAATATCCGGATTGCAAGGACTTCTTTGTAAGTGCCTTCGGTTCTGTTCGATCCCGGAACAGACTTGTATGGATTGTATGTCTGACATTACAAATTGAGATATAAAGCCGATTTCTTTCAAATATATTTCTGTTGGTGGCGGAGAATTTATTCTCTTAGCTTAACACCCTTCTCTGAGACGTACGAGCTCAGAGGTTATATAGTTGAATGTTATCAGCAATATATTCCCAATTTGGTAATGTGACATACTGAGTGTTGCTGTAAATGATCATTGTGTTGATTATTTATGATAGGATCGTTTATTTGATCGTCTATCCTGGTGATCATTTCTATGATCATTTGTTGACCCAAAGCATGGCTTTTGTATAAAGTATGTTTTTGTGGACGTGACTTCGTCGAGCCTCACACCCCGTGAATGGTCAAAACAGGAAAGAAGCAGCAAGGTTATGAGGGGTAGCGCCCTTTAGGATGTGTGCATTTCCTTTTGGAAAAGGGTGGTATCATGGTATGGAGCCCAGATACTTACTCATGTTGAAAACACTTTGTTATGATTGTGTGAATTGATTACGAGCGCTCGGTTAAAAGGTCCCAAAGGACCGGGGGATGGCATATTCGGTCAGTTGTTACTCAGTTAGGGGTAACCCGGCCTTGTGTTGGTAGAGATCCGGTTTGGTTCTCGGGGATGTCCATCCAGAGGCATTCTCATGTGGCAATGGGAAGTTCCTTGGCCTGATCATTCGTTGGAAATCCAAAGAAACAATATGATCTTGTACGGTATTAGTTGTAGAACCTATCATTCACTTATGGTGGCGCCCCACTGTTTGGATGGTAGCTATAGTAGGCATACGATAATGGTCGTATGTTGGCTAAGATTTATATTCTACTTTCGAAATGAATTTTTCTTACACTATGCACTAGTAATAATATCAAATGTTTCTTTTTAATGCGTATCAAGCATCTTTGACTATCATAAGGAGAAATCTCCTCCGATTCTGCGTTTGCATTGTGTGTGTGTGTGCGGGAGGCCTTATGGTAGTCTCATTTTTAAAAAAGCATTGCGAATTGACTTTGAAAATCTTATGTTGAATGTTTTAAAAGATAAACTGTTTTTGTTGCTCACACCAGTCCCATGACTGATCCAGAGTTTATTGTTTCTTTCCTAAACTCTGGGTGCTCATTATATTTCTACACGAGCAGTCTAGAGTTGGGTTTTTCAGATAGTTAGATTTAGTAGATTATCTGGAGTTAGTTCAGTCTTTGGACCACACCAGTCTTGCCTAGCTTGGTGCATTGTTATGGGGAGTTCGAGCTATTGCTGGATTGATTCTTGGAAATGGAGTTATAGTTCTCGGAGTTCTCTTTTGAAGACTATCTTAGAGTTATTTTGTTCTGCTGCTAGATGTTGTTATCTATTTTTCTTTTCCGCTGCTATTTATTGTATCATATCTCTGATGTATATTGATATCTATTGGATCATCTGTTGTATCAGATATTGTATCAAAGCTGTATATCAATGTATTATTCTTTTATTCCGCTGTGTTGTTTACTTAATGATTGTTATAAGCTCCGGTGAATCGGATTTGAACGGTCGAATCTATGGCATTCGAATACGATATGAAGTATGGATGTCGATTTTCGAGCGGCAAAATCGCGAGTCGTTACATCTGGTATCAGAGCTAAGGGTTGAACTTTAGCTCAGGAGTATAACACATTAAGTAGCTCATTAGAGATAGGGTGAAGTATACCCTAGAATGAGTAATCCCTAAGATATCCGTTTGAATGCCTCAGTAAATTCTCTTACTATTCACTGATAGTGAGTATGAGTGCAAGAAGAAAACGAGATAGGGGACAGAGAGATACGACTATAATTGGTCAATACTCTATAACAACAGTGGAAACATCTTTCTTATCAATTTCCTTTGATTCGTCTTTTCAATTCTTTTGATTGATTCGTGACAGCTACAAGAAAAAGTTTCAGTGCGGTGATGCTCTACGAATCGTTGTAGAAAATTCTTACTTCGTATCTTCATCGATTTCTTTTCAGTTTTTGATTTAAACTTTAATGAATTAGAAATTTTAAATCGAGTTAAAATTGATTAATGGAATATGAAGGATAAATTTGAATAGTATCGATAAAACGATTTCGTTTAAAATCAAATTTTGAAATTTTATTATAATTTCTTGTATCTATTGTTGATATTCTTATTTGGTGAGCCAAATGCAGAATTGATATCCAGTTTGATTTGAAAAGATATTTCTCTATCTTTCATCTATCTTTGTTATTTTCGTGCCTGCAAATTTCGAGGACGAAATTCTTTTAAGGGGGGAATTCTGTAACGACCCCGGATTTTTATGAATTTAAATTGATAATTTATCGAATTTTTGAATTAAAATTTGTAAAATTGATTATAAATGATGCGAGTTTCCCCGAATCAAATAGAAATTATATTAAGTCGTATGAATTTGAAAATTTGTATATATGTGAATATATATGTATATATTGGATTTTAAATAAATTCTTAAATAAATGATTTTAAATAATAAATAATATACTTTGGACACAAGTATAAAAATAAATAAATAAATTGATTTAAAATTTTATAAATGGTGATAATTTGAGTTATATATGTATGTGTATATATAGAAATGTAAAACAATAATTTTTAAAGTAAAATTTATGATAATTATTTAAACTAAAAATAGAAGTAAATTTAAAATGCAAGAATAAAGCAAATACATTTAAGTAAGCAAAATAAAAGTATATATTTTTACATAAATAAACAAATGCATAAAAAAAGAAACAAAATAGAATATATTGGTACCTATATAAGTTAAAGTTATAACCAATAACAAAACAAATCAAACATAATAAATACAAACAAATATAAAAGTTTTAGTATGTAGAAGCAAACCTGCAAAGTAAAATCAAAATAAAATAAAGTTAAAAAAAAATATGCATAAATAAGTACAAACAAAACATAACTAAAATAAGAGGTACATAAGCATGGGCTGTAAACATAAAAGAATAGGAAGCATGGGAACAAAGCATCTTCAGCCATGACTTGCTTATACCTTCCCCTGTACAACATTGTCTCTCTTAATATACATCTACTTCATTTCATTTTTATTCAAACCAATCTTAGTAAGCTAACTGAAAAAAAAAAATGTAAAAGCAAATAGCAAAACCAAAATAAAAAGAAAACATCACCATTTACAAAATCAAACATCATTCAATTCAAAGCAAAACAGGATTCAAAAAGAAAATTCAAACTGCTGTTTCAACTTGAAATTCTGAGCTTGCTTTACTGGAAAACAGGTGAGCTAAACTCCTCAACCTATATTATGATATGAAGTATGCTTGCATGAATCATAATTTGCTTACATTTATATATATGTATGTGTCATTGATATGTTTGCCTGGACATATAAATAGATGTCTCTGTTTTCTTTCTTTTGAACAATGTGAGTAACTCAACCCAGTTTTCTATGTTTATTGAAATGCCTGTGAGTAAACTACTGTCTTGAAACTTTAGTTGATTTATAACTTGATATCTGTGATTATAACTTGAAGTAAAGTGGTTGCATGAATGAAAATCTGTTTGAATATATATATAAATATGTAAATGTTTGAGTATGCATGTCTGTGTATATGCATATACATCTCTGTTTGTATTCAGGCACCAATCTACCTAAAATAATTCTATCTCTCTTCATAGATTCAGTATTAGGCTAAGATGCCTGAAGATAAAATGCATATATGAAGGTCACATTTATTTTAAAACTAATTTTAAGTATATATGATAAGTAATTAATTCAAAAATGAGAAATTAACAGCAATGATCTACTAATGTCAGGAAATCTAGTATCCAAATATCAAGTTTTAATTTTATAAACTGAATCGAATCGGAGAATGATGATTTTTGATATATAAATCTAGATTTTTAAGTTTGTAGATGGTGTGAATTTTCGAGTTGACCAGAAAATGGGTTTTGGGAAAATTCTGGTGATCGGAGGGGAGATGGTCGGCGCGATCATGTCTGGAGCTAGAGGAGTGATCGATGGTGTCGGGAAAAATATCAGGAAGGCGAACAAGTGGTGGCGGCGAGGGTGGTCGACCGTGGAAGATTTTAACCCTAGTTTTTATGGTGCGTGAATATGAGATCGCCGCGCCTCCACTCGTGCATCGAGCTGCACGAAATTTCAGGAGGAGCTAGGCGAGAGTTTGTCAGGGACGAGGCCGGAGGGTGGTGACGTTCAGGTGGTCAGAGGAGGAGGAGCGAAGCGATTTTCGTGGATGGGTTTTTGGGTCAGTGGGTTCAAATGGGTCAATTTTGGTCAGAGGAGGAGGAGCGAAGCGAGTTGCATTATAATGAATGTATCAAATACGTTCATCTGTATAAAGTGTACGTGCATTATAAGTAGTCTATATATATGTAAAAAATGTAAAAGTTTAGAGAAAGAAACATTTCATCTCTTTCTCTTAACACAAATAATTAACTATGGAAAGTTGGGGCCATAAATGTAGAGAGAGAAACCTTTTATTTCTCTTTCTATAATTAACTGACATATTAAATGACATTTACTGTTGAATTCATATATGCCTTTGTTGTCCAAGTTTCTGACCGATAAAATATACATGTATATATATGTATATGCAAAACTGTTTACACTTATACGTAAGATGTTAACAATGTATTTTACTAATAGAAAAAAGGTAACTTATATATATAATACACACACATATATAGTAAGACAATCAATGAATTAAAGTAGGCATTTATGCAGAAGAAAAGTTGGAGAAACTTTCCTTCTTCCTTTACTCGTTCATTAAATGCCATTTCATAGCAATTAAACACTTAAATATATATGCATATAAAATCAATTTTGACCATTCTCATATTTTGAAATTTGTGATTAACAAATATGAATCAAGTCTTAACCTGTGCAGTTAAAGCATTTAGCAGTTACATAGCAGTAGAGATGCAAAAAGTTATAGCAGGGATACAACAGAAAATAATGGAGGTGCAGGAAGCTTTATTAGATAAAAAATAAATATTTAATGTTAATTTATTCTCATTCTCACATTATTTGTCTTGGAAAAAAATATATTATTTAATATTGTATAATAAAACCAACGAATATATTGATTTCTACAGATTAGATTTGGCGACTATAATAGATTTCTGACTTATATTGAGCATTTATGCCTTAAGATTAGGTCTTTACCCTAACTTTATTGATTTGTTTACAAGATAACTAGTTAAATCAATCTTTGTATAATAATGTTGCTAAAGGGGTGCTAACAAGTCTTGATTTAGTAGGTGTAGCGGAAAATAGCAGGCTTTAAAGTGGATCTACTATTTAATAGCTTTAAATTAAAATTGTGTAGTGGTGGAAAAGTGCTTTGCGCTATAAGGAGGATTTTGCGGGGCTTTAACTATACACGTCTCAACTTAGGAAGGATTTTAAGTTGAACTTTTGATTTTACACAAAAGTATATTTTCTAAACTTAGGAAGAATTTAAAGATAATAAATTAAAAGGCAACATTAAATCGGGAAGGATTTAAAAGTTTATGATATTTTACATAAAAGTCCATATTTTTTTTTTGTTAAACAACTTTTAAACAAAAGTTATATAATAATGATTAAAAAAAATTATTCAAACAATAATCATATAAAATTTGTTAAACCAATAATTGGAATAACTCCTACGATGCCCAGAATGATTAGCCAATCCTTGATTCAAGCATATATGATGACGCGACTAAGCATGGCTAAGTTGATGTTGATTGAATTGAGAATGAGCTTAACGTTCGAGGCTAAGTACAATATGATATTATTAGCAAATGGATCCATAATATCCATTGGCATTATGATGTTTCATATCTGAAGGCTTATATGACTTCTTAGAATATGATATTCGAGATCTCTTAAGGTCGCTTGGAATAAGATATTTGAGAATCCTTAAGGTCATTTGGATTAATATATTCGAGAATCTATATGGTCTTTAAGTATAAAACGCTCAAAGTCTTATGTCGTATATCCAAAGAGGGGAATATAAGTGGTAAAGATGTGAAATAGCCCATCAAGCATGTTAATGAACTAAATAAATTGTGCTTACATTCATAGTCCAATGTTCATATGTAATAGGCGATATAAAGGCTATGCATATAAACACTAGTTTAGACCGAAGTTCATGTGATTCTATATGAGATAACATTACAATTGATTTAGGCCCAAAGAGCTTCATTATATGCATATTCATGTCTAATAATGTCCAAAGTGCATAGTCAAGGTAATAGGCATGTCCAAGCCTTTATTCATATAAATTGGGCATGATTACAATCAAATTGATATTCCCCAAATCAATATAAGGCTACAAGAGTCAATAAAAGAAATGATTTCTCCTTCTCGCATACCCTTGGGTCCATATTTACAGGGTAGAAGTTCGACATAGCAGTTAGACTTTGATGTGTAAGGATTTCGGCAACATCAATGCTGCACTGCGCTAAGCCTTGCTTAATGATGTCATTCGGCATTCTTTGGTAACTAGTAGAACTTTGACGTCATCTTAATAGTAAAGGCATTCGACATCAACAACTTTCGACATCAGAAAACTCTTAATTGGTTGGTGGTGGCACCGTTTGGAAGTGACGTTAGTCATTGATCAGGAGCAACATTGATACGAAGCAGTATCGAGAAAGCGCGGCATAGTAACTCCATGGATATTGATGACTTGCATCAGTATCGCATTTATAGATGCATGGTGTCCTCGAAGAATTAATGAAATGAACCATCAATAAGGTACGACATAGATTATCGGTAGTATTGACAATGGGTGGCATTGTCTTATGATAGCATTACTGAAGCGACGTCGACAATCAAATGGTCTTAGTGGCAATAATATATGGCATCATCATATAGAGGCATTGGTAATAGTTGAATCATTGATGAGCGGTATCGATAAGATGTGGCATTGCTAAGTTGCAACGTCGTATATGATTCTTCATTGATGAGATGTGACATAAATTACGCCGTTATAACTCTAATGAATTACGACATTGCTTAGTGATGTAAGAGGTTCGATATTAATCATCTAAATCTATAGATAGTACGCGACATTGTATATGGCCCTTTATTGTTGAGATGCGGCACCGTAGTCCTTCAACATCGATCTATCTCCATTCTTTCGGTATTGGTTCATCACCATTCTTTCGACATTGATTATTTGCACTATCATTCACGGGTTACCTTATGTCATTGCTTATTTACGACATTGTTATCTTAGCTCCATTGTTGTAGCATCAGTTCCTTTGACATTACTTATCCCTACGACATTGTTGGGTTTTGACATAAAACCTAGCGACATTGATTTCTTTGTGACGCCAACACTTACAGAATTCCTACGGTATTGAACTATGTGGATAACATTTGCCCCCTTCCTTATATAAAAGAAGCTTTTTACACTTTAGTGTAAAAACAAGAATTTTCTTGCTTTCTTAACCCTTTGTGGGACTTCCTTTCTATTCCTTTTTTCTGTAAAACAAAATAAATGACAATCCCATTATTCTCCTTAATGCTAATTTCAACTTTAGATAGCCCTTTTTGGATTTGATTGAGCCATAATTAGGTTCATATTTTTTTATGTTATCCACATAAGTTATGATCATCAAATTGCTAATATTTCCTCTAATGTAAACTTAGAAAGTTATTTGGTAATTTTATAGGGTAGTAGATCATAAATTCATCTAGAAAACCCATTTGGCAATTCTACTTTCCTAATTGAAAGACCAGAAAATCATCCTAATAACAAAAGTGTTTCGAATAGGTGCTTAGAAAGAAGACCAAGGGTTTGCTTAGTAGTATTAATTTCTTAAATAAGAGAGGCCTAAGAAAATTATCTGGTAACTTATAGAAGTCCATAACATTTTGAATGCAAGATCCGAAGTCCTTCAAGAAGACCTATTTGGTAATAACAACAGAAGACCAGAAAACCAATCTGGTAACGACAATAGCTGAAGGCCGAAGAATCCATCTAATCATAATAGTGGAAGGTTGGAAAATCCATTTGACTATAAGAATGGATGACTAGAAAATTCATCTGGCAATAAATATAGAACAGAAAACCCATTTGGCAATAATCTTCATTAATAGTTGTAATACCTTTGATGTCACACTTTTTTGGTGTTAGTATGAACTACCAAAAATGCCCCTCTACAGTATTAACAAATCTTAATATTCCTTAAAAATAGGATCTAACAGTTAAACTTGCCCAATAGTAACAATCTTAATATCCCTTAAAAATAGGATCTAACAGTTAAACTTCTTTACAAATTCAAAATGTCCCTACACTTAAGAATAAGATCTAACAAATAAAAAAATCTTTAATTAACTACAAATTCATTGTTTATTAATTAATAAAAAGAATAAAATTCATACTAACAAAAAATTAGATGTTGTAACTTAGAAATAAAAGTTTAAATTAACTACGCATTATTGCAACGTAAAAACATAGCTAAATATTTATGCAAACCATTTTTCTTGAACATGTTAATCATATATAATCTGTAGAAAAATAATTCATGCGCGAGGCACATGCTATTATCACATGTGGAGCGCGTGCCCTAACGCTTGTAGTAGAAATTCGGAAAGTCTATTTGGAAATAATAATAGAAGACTAGAAAATCCATCTGGTAATAATTATAGAAGAACAAAAAATCCATCTGGAAATAAAAATAGAAATTTGAAAAATCCATCTAGAAATAATAATATAAGACCAGAAAATCCATCTAGCAGTAATAATAGAAGACTTGAAAATCCATCTGGTATCTGGAAATTGCTTCGGCTATGGAGCGTAAATGGCTCATTTTGACAGATCTTCCTCTAAAAGATTGATTGATCCTTCTTTCGGATAGAGTGTGATTGACACGATAACGTTTTGTTACTATCTTAGTTGATAATTTATGTCTTTTGTCCGATGCGTTTGGTTAGCTTTCTTAAGCAGAACCAAAAACTTACCCGACCTTCCTCAAAAAGGCGCTTTAGTAAGGCCTTATAGATGGTACTAAAGGCTTGTCTCATGCTTTGGGTAGCGATCTTAAGCAAAGGCAAAGACATATCCAAACTCCTACTAGGAGGCACTTCAATAAAGCTGTGACGACCCGGAATTTTGAGCAATATCAATTTAATAATCTTTGATAATAATTAAATTTATTTGATCATTTTACATTATAAATTGACAAGTTAAAATTATTTTAAAGATTGATAATAATAATTTGTTAATATCTATCAACATTTTTCCTAACAATATAAAATAGGCAAGTTTAATTCTTTTGAAAATTAATAATATTTTAATTTGGGAGTATTTATTTTGGCAATTTAAAATTGGTAAGAATTATTTTTTTTCAAAAGTTAATCAAAGTATTTTCTATTTATGATATATATATACACCGATATATCTTGTAAATAGGAAATGTTTTAAAGTAATAAAAAATTTATATTCAAATTGTAATATATATGAATATATATATATATATATATATTATGATTTGGTTTGTGTTTTAAAATTCAATACAGTAATTATCACAACTATTAAAAATGTTTTTCCATTTGAAATATATATATATATATATATATATATATATTTGTGTATATTAGAAATGGGAAAATTGTATTGATTTGAATTTAATAAGTATTTGCAAACTTTAATAAATATATAATTTGTAATTTGAAAGGTTAATTTGATTTAATGCTTTTGAAATGATATTTGAGATTTGAATTTCTATAACAAAGTTAATTTATTATTTAATATAGATACATATATATTTTGTACTTAAGTTCTAAATAAGATATAAATTTAAAAGTTCATTTGTTTTCATATTCTTTCATTTTAATTTTATCATAAGATAAAATTGTTTTGGAATTTTATATAAGGAGTTAAATTAAATTTCTCAAATCTACAAACACATGTTATATTGATTTGATCAAAACTATAAGCTATTTATAAATGTTTACATGAATTCATTTTTCAATATTTATCAAAATCTAAAACTTGTTTATTAAAAAGATAAGTACTTAATATTACATAATTAGTTATATATATAACTTAAATAAATTTATAAATAAGAAAATAAGATTTAAAAATATTAATTAGACACTAAAACACTTGTAAACATTATATTGTGTGTTAAAGACAAATGTAAATCAAATTGCATATGTGTAAGATCATTAAGGCATTAAAGAGACACATGTCGTTAATAATTAAATTTAAAATTAAATTGTGAAATAAAAGTAGAGTTTTATTTTCAACTAAGAAATTCCTTTATTCTCTTCAACAAAAATGAATACATATGCAAAACAAAGATCTGGAAAAAAAATCAGGAAAGACATGAAACTGTAAAATCTGAAACAAGGAAGATGATCTGGAAATTTATTCAACATGCAAATTTATTCAAGAATCTGGAATTTAAAATCTTCATAAGGCTGGAGATTAAACATCAATTCAGTAATCAGCAGCAACTAGCTTGATTTCAACATGCAAGAGAAATTTTGAAGAGCTAATGAAAATTAATTCTAGAATGTGGAAATGCAGTTTTATCTTCTGCTTTGTCTTCTGCTTTTATTCAAAGGTGAGTAAATGATATTTTAAAAGCAGTTTTAACCCTGGATTTTCTTGCTTTGTGGATGAATATCATGATTGTTCTCTGTAATACTTGAATTTAAATTGGTTGCATGCTTGAACTAAGTAAATCTGAATGCCTGTGTAGTTTACATGGTCTTTGTGTGATATTATCAGATATCATTTTCTTAATAAATTCAATATTTAAATTTTGAGTTCGAATTAACTCGTGATTTGCAAAGAAATTTTTTTTGTAATCAAGTAAGTTATCCTCTAAAAATAATTATAAGTTTTTAAAGTAAGTATAACTATGAAATTTTGAGTTTACAGTAAAATTTTAAAATTTGGTCAAAAATTTATCAAAACAAATTTAAGTTTTGATTAAATAATTTAATTCGTGATGTTAAACCATGAATTTTAATAGTTGAATCAAAATTTTTAGGATAGTATTTAGTGGGAATTTGGAGTTTGATTGATTTGGGCATATTGGTCAATTCGCGGCGAACTACAGCGAGATTAGCGGCGCCGTTGAGCGCGAAGATCATGGGGAAGTCTAGGACCATAGGAAAATTATCCTGGAATTTTATTATGGAGTGTGTTGGCCTGAATTGTTCGAAGTAGGGTTTTATTTTCTGTGAGTATCGATGTTGTTCCATTGGGATTTTCGAAAAGGAGATGCTACCGGAGTCGATCGCAGTTGGTTCTGATGATGCCGGGGAGTGAGGCGGAGCTAAGGTTGAGGTGGCGAGGTGTCTCGAATGGGGGATGGTCGGCGGTGATCATTTTTCTTGTAGTTAGTTTGGGTTGAAGGGTCATATTTCGATTTACGATCAATGCTTGAGTTTTGGGTTTTGCGTAGCTTTGTAATGGTCGAGGGTGACTTGCCGAAGCCACGGCGATGATCGTGGGTGGTTGGGGTGACAGTGCATGATGCACGCGTGCAAATGGGTATCAGGAGATGATAGGTTTTTAGGTAGGAGAAGAGAAAGGGTTGGAGCTCGAAGCATGCATCGGGAGTTTGTTATTCTGGCTCGAAGCAAGATTGAGGAATGGGGTTACTCAGGGTTAACGCGAGGAAGTGGAGTGGATTGCTCGAGTTTGATGAGCAGTTTTTATTGTTCAGGTTTTTTTTTAAAAAAAAAACGGTAACGTTTTTAAAAGTTGAAACAAAGAAACTATGATATTTGTAAATGATTCAAGTCTAAAGTAAGTTTACCAAGTTTTATTTATAAAAAAATATTTGTTTCAAGTTAAAGTTTTAAACATGTTTTATATATATAAAATTATGAAAGTTTTAAAATAAGATAAGTGGATTTTGAAATAAAATTTGTATTAAACTTTATTAAATAACTTTGGAAAAAAAAGTTTTAAAAGATTCAAAAGTTTAATTTAAAATGTGTTTATTTATAAATTGATTTCTAAAATGTTATATTTTATTTTAAAGGAGTAGGTTGGCACGTGCGCCGAAGGAACTGGGGTTAAGATACAACGTGTGAGAGGTATATTGAATTTTACACAATGACTTTGACGTACACTTTAATGTTGCATGTTTTGGATACTAACTTTATGAATGCATCCATGGTCAATGGACATGTAAATGAAACATTTGTATCAAACATAGAAATAAGCTTTATATCAGACCTACCTTATGTGGACAGAAACAAAAGTAATAAACGTACAGAGTTAGGAATTATCCTTGCATGCTCATGCAAACGGAAGACAACAACTTTGATTCGTAACGGAAATAGAGTATGTTCTTCATTACATATAGTAGGTAATTAGAAATAGATATGGTAGCATTTTGTTATGAGGAGGAAACAAAATGGCATATTGTAGCTCACAAACTATTTGACAGTAAATTGTAAGTACTAAGTGTAGTTGTCGCAACTGTTTTCCCTCGTTCCGGGACTGGCATCAGTAATAAGTTGATGACGGAGTTAAAAACGTTTTATAAGGGAATTTTTAGGTTAAATGAAAATGAGTTGCAGTAGTAAAGGTGGAAATTTTTGTTCATACAGTTGTACAGAAATAATAATATCTCACTGGCACGTCCAGGGCAACAAAAATATATACAAATTCATTTTACTGACGGTGAAATAATGGACGTATGGGTTAGGATATTAGTGGTACTGACAGTACTAAACCTGGTCTACACCTGGTCCACACAGAAAACAATAAATTTGAATTCCTCCATGTTTCGAACTGTATCATACTTGTATGGACTATCCATTGTCAATATGAATTTAAACCTTACCTCAGTCGAAACCAAGTTACATTCGTATATGTCAATTAAATGACATTTTTGAGTCTTACCAATAAAAATGTACTACCAATAAAAACGTACTACTGTTGGTATTGGTCTTTTTTATTGTATCTCTCCCTGCATGTTATTTTATGACATTATTAATGCACTTAGGAGCATTTATCAGCGTTTATTACCAATTATTACACTTGTTCACCATAAGATCATTCCTACTTAATGAAAAATTTGCAACTTAAAATCCACACAAATATCCTAATATGCACAATAGTTCAATGTCAAAGTATTATGCCAACTTGACATTTCAGGTGTAGTAGTAGTATATCACAGGATAAAGTATTAGGTTCAATAGAATAGAATGCGGACCTGTAAATGAGTGTTGATCCAAACAATTTTTAAACAAAATCACAAATATCCTAATATGCATAACAGTTCAATGTTAAATTATTATACCAACTTGACAATTCAGGTGTAGTATTTGTATATTACATGATAAAGTATTAGGTTCAGTAGAATAGAATACAGACCTATAAATAAGTGCTCATCCAAACTACTTCTCAAAAAAATATTTCGAATCTATATCTTCCCATTTGAGAATTAAATGCTAGCAACCCCCACATTGTAATGAACTGCATGGTTGTAATCGTTGATTTTCTTCTACTAAAGCCATCACCATCTAAAACAATTACTTTCATCCTACAGACAGAAATCGCCAACAAAATGTTGCAGTGAAATTTTTTATAATTACCATTTCTCCAAATAAAAGCACTTGTTTTTAAAAGTCATGTTGGTATGAAAATTGCAATGTAATTTTCCCTTCCAAATTGTTTTACATAAAGCTATGTTGGTAAACATCAACAATCATATCTCCCTTCTAAATTGTAGTGTAAATTTGTCATGTAAAACCCCAAAAATTCTTTCTACCAAGCAAAGTAATAGCATTGAGTAAAATCAATTGCAAGCAGTAGTACATAGACATGAGAAAGTTGATGCCCCCAAAAAGCGTATATATAACATGTAATTCTCCATCTTTAGCTATTTGCAGTATAAAAATAGTGGTAGTTAGAATAATATGGTAATGAACATGAGTAACATGGTACTGGTATTTGCCTAATAATTTAATAAAACATGGGTACAACAAATCTGCAAGTTCAACATACAAATAAACTTTTGAGTTACCATTTCCGTGTTCAAAAAGCTTACCAATGACAACATAGTCCTTCCCAATCATGTCTCGAACCGCCAAGTTTCCATGGAGACTAACCTTTGTCTTAAATCCTTCTCTGTTATCTCCATTAGCTTGGTGCTATAACTGCAGATTTGAAAGAAACTAAATCCTTGAATTTGCATAGAATACAAAGTAAATTTGATCAACAGAAAAATTCAATACGAAACTATGAATTTCATATAATGTTTTGTAAGCAGTTTTTACATGCATAAGAGAAGTAAACGAATTATGTTGATGAAAGGGAGTAAGAGCATGTCAACTGGGTAGCAAAAATACGTAGATAAGAACGTGGATAATGGGAGCACTGATGATTGCTTATTGGCAATAAAACAATGGCATGTTGGGAATTTTTTTTTGGCAAGGCCGACGGGGTTGGATGGACCCCGACCATTTTATTGCAGCACCATAGATTACATGACACAAATTACAACAAGATGAGCATGAGCTCATTGAAAACTGAGAAAAAACAAGGTGCTAGGAGCATAAAGGTAAAAAAAACAGGAGAAAACATGAAAAAATTTAAAAAACACAAATTGGAATTGAATTCTAGCAAAAACAAATTGTAATAAAACTTATAAGAGTCTTTGTTCAGCTATTTTTCAATTTGTTTCATTCACATTTCATCAAACACATATCATGCAATAAATACTGAAATTGTATAATCCTATGAAAACTGTTATATTTATAATATGGAAACTGTTATATTTATAAGAAAATAAAATTGAACATAATTAAGAAACTAACCTTGGAAATATGAATGATAACAAACAAAGGGCCAATAGTCCTTACCGAATTATATTACTGTGAGAGCACATGTAAAGAAGAATACATCAATTTGTTTAATATATGATCTACTGAGTAAAAGAAAAAATAGTTAAACAGATAAAAAGACAAACAAATAAAATGTCAAGCGTATGTAGTAATTCCAATAATAGACTCTTAGTGTCACGAATTCATCAATCCAGATAGTTATAGAACACGATACGCATAATACTTGATGTATGTTTTGATTTTGGACTTATTGTCCTCATGGTTACACTTAAACAAAGTGAAAAAAAATAACAAACTGAAGTCGTTCCTATTTTGCTAATGTTTCAGAGTTTCTAATTTTATTTTATAACTATTTCTAGGAAAATAGGTTATAAAATAAATAATTTAAACGGTAAAAGGAATAATAGGTACTACAGGAATGGTTAAAACTTCACCTGCAGTAGTGATTTAAGTACATCAATTAACAAATTCAGTTTAATTCGGCTAATAAGATACGATGTAAGTAAAATCCATGCAAGTGGCACAGGTACTGGTAGATAATCACAGGCTCATATTCAAATTATCATCATCTGGAATCAATATTTTTAGATAATCACCAAAACTTACAGCATTGAGAGAACATAGAAGAAAAACAATTGATTTTCCTCGATATCCAATGCTTTTATCATCAAAATGGCAGTTAAGAAATAACCTTGTTATCCTTTATAGCACAAAATCATGCAAGTTTCTGAAAACAAAAAGGAAAACTGATAAATATATGAAGGAAGGTGAAAATCAGTAAGGATGGAAGGCTTTTTTGTGTGGTAAATAATCCTAAGAAAATATTTAGGATTGCAAAAATACGTCGAAAGCCAGCACCATTATAGTCAATACATGTCATACAGTGAATAAATTCATGTTTTTTCTTCGGTTGGGGTGTGAACAATATTTTTAAGAGGTGAAAAGAAAGGAACATGCATTATTATAAATGAAGCAAGTACCTACTTGCCTGAAGATGCCTCAATAAGTCACGCAAAACAAAATAATCCAAAGTTCAAAATAATCTAAAGTAGGATGTGCATCATAATAATCAGTCGCGTATAATTTTGAAATGAATACTGATCATGGCATCCAAAACAATTTGTTAACTCAATGATTGATATGGAGTTGCATATAGAATCAATACCATAATAGACATACATCGAAAGTTAGGACTGTATGAGGAAGAAAACATTAACAAACTTGGACTCATAAAAATGAACTTTTGCCTTATGTTTCAACTCACTACTGCAATTTTAAAAACTTAATTCCTGAATTACAAAATTTAATAAAATGTTACTTAAAATGATGAGACTAATATAAATAAATATAAGTTTCATGAAGAGAGACATAGAATGTTACAGTTAGTAGACAAACAGAAAATTAAATCGAAAAATAAACAAAATAAAATTACCTGTTGTTTGAGACATATGTAGATTGGTTTTCAATTTTCATATATCATTTTCGATCTCCACAGTCAACGTCCTGAACACATTCATGGGATGAACATCAACAACCTATGCTTGAGTTAGATTAACTCTTTTTTATTTCTTTCTCTATCCAACATCAAATGTCGGACTAAGTATTTGGATATGTCTAATCTATAACCAAAACATCAGCATCTTAATGTCAAGATATCTGTAATTATATCATAAAACATTAACACATCAATTTTAAACTATGAAGAGAAAATTGGTAAAAATGGATTTCATGAGTCGATGTAAACTCCCAAATTTAAGTTTTAAAAAGGTGACATAGGATAGGAAAACTCATCATGTAAATGGTACCTGTTCTCCAAATGACAACCATAATCTGAGTTATAGTCATCAAATGATTCAAATCCATGGCCACTATTTCCAACTTCATCTTCTATAACTATTGCAAGTTACATCTATCCATCAATACCGATATTCACTGTAATAAAATACATATGCACCAAATATATTGTCAAAAAAGTAGAAGATATTGCAAATAACAGTGAATACAAAACCTTGGAGAATGATGATAATTTTCTGGTCAGAAGAGGTTGAGGTCATTCACTATTCTAATGAGCTAATTTCTCATCCAGTTACTGCATCTATCATACTCACCCAACGTCGAAAATTGATAATAAAACCTACGGAATGACCTCCTCTACTGCCCCCTCATACAACACCCTCCTCTTGAAGCCGTCAGCCTTCATCCTTTTTTTTTGTTGACGTCGGGTGATGCGGTATTTTTTTTTCATTTTTGATTTGTGCGTGCTATTTTCAGTTTGTTCTGTAAATGTTTGATTTTCAGCTAAGTATAAACAAAAAAAACACTTCCAATCCTTATAGCATATTTAATATCAAACATGCAATATGTCATAAAATTACATTGGTATTGAAGATGATAGTTAGTATATACATATCTAGAATAGTAGGAAGCATGTATCTCCAAATGTCCAAAAGTATGGTTATTTATAATGGAACAGTAGGTTTGAATGCCAAAGTTTATAATGCATAAACATCATATAGAATCATTTTTAGTACCATTGGCACTGACACCGATTATTAGCAGAATCTGGTAGGGCGGCTTATTTCGAATGTGAGGGTAGTGTCCTTAACAGCTCCAAGAATGTACAGGCTGAAAACAAAAGTAGTTTTTGAAGACGCATCAGATCTGCATGCTCCAGATTCTCCCAAATTCTGATTTGTGCATCATTCATCTGCATATTCCAAAAGTAATTTTGAGGACGGTCATCAACATGGGAAACAAATATTTTCTTGAATCATTCATCTATGTGATAAAAAAGGAGATAAGTTCTAATTGACATGGCATTAAATTTTAATATATCATAGTTTAAATACTCACATCTTGGTTTCAGGTTTTCAGAAATATGCTCAATAATTATAAATAAGTTCAGCAAATAATGGATGGTTGCACCGTAGGTAGTGAATTCTTGTGGCAAGGTAAAATTAGTTAACGATTATAGCACAAATGAAAGACTTGATATTTACAGCCAAGATAATTAATCAACGGAGGAGGAGGAGAAATTAAAACTGCTGCTTAAACCGTAGTACTTCAACTGGGGTTTTGGATTTTTCTTTGTTACATTTTAGTAGAAGGAAGGAGAGAATAAGAAACAAAAATTGAAAAGAAAGAGAATAAACAAAAGGAGGTGGACATAAATCGCTAAACTGAAAAATTAGAAAACCGAATCATAGCCAAATAAAGGGAAGACAAAACCCTAGAAACCAAATCAGTAAAGTATGTTTTAGATCTTACTTTGAGAAATATATCGGCCTCTATTGCAAATTTTCCAACCTTTTTCGCCATTGATTTATTGGTGAAATTACTATGGTTTGGGAGAGAAACTAACACATGAGAACATGATGGATGGTCCACTACTTGGTTTCTGTAATGTACGAAAATCACCCAATGCGGTAGGCTGTTGGAAGTAACGAACAGGGGTATTTTTGGAAATGGCAAAAAGGCTTCACTTTGACTCTTTGACCAAGGGTTTTGCTTTATAGTATAAGATAAAGTGTAATGATTTAGAATTTGGAAATCAATTATAATAAAGATTTTCTTAAGTAATTTAGAGTTTTGATTTAATTTAAAGATAATCAAATATATTAAGATAATTAGAATACTTCAAGTATGATTAATTATTAAAGTGTTTTGGTTAATATAAATAATTTAATTAAGATAATAGGTTTTCTTAATTAAGAATCTTTATAATATAAGAAATTAAGGAATCATTTAATTTAAATTTAAATGATTAATTAAATAATTAATTAAGAAATTAATTAGTGATTACTTAAAGATAATCACTTTAGAGTTGATTATGTATAATTACTGGGTGAAGTAATTAAGTAATTAATTACTGGAGGTAATTAAGTAAAAGATAATTACTTTATGAAAGTAATTAAGTGGATGTGATTAAGGATTAATCACTTGTGTTATTAATTAAAGTATTAACTAATTAATTTATTAATTAAAGTTTTAAATTATTTAATTAATGGTTAATTAATAAAAGAATTAAGAGTACTTAATAATGCGATTAATTACTTGTTAAAGTAATTAATTAAGGAAGAAATTTAATGGAAGTAATCATTAATTAATGGAAATAATTAATTAATTGTTAATTATAATTTAAGGATAATTAATTTAAAATTTAGTTTTAATTACAAAATGTAATTAAAAAGTAATTAATCAAATATGATTAATTAAAAGTAATTAATTAAATGTGATTAATTAAAAGTAATTAATCAAGAGTATTTAATTAAAGTAATTAATCAAATGTGATTAATTAAAAGGTGATTAATCAGGTATGATTAAAGGATAATTAAGGAATAATTATCAAGGTAATTTAATAATAATTAATCAAAGGATGATTAATTTAAAGGGTAATTAGGAGATAATTACTTGGATAATTAAGAAGTAATTAATCAAGATGATTAATTAAATTTGTAATTAAGGAATAATTACTTAAAGTAATTAAGTAATAATTAATCAAGGATGATTAATTAAAGTGAATAATTTAGTGATGTTTATTAATTAATTTGTAATTAATTACCGAATATGTAAGCTGGATTTATGATAATCCAAGTGACTAAGTAAGGGATTAATTTAAGCAAGGATCAATTAAATTAATTAAGTTGGATCAAACCTGTTATGGATGATTAATGATGGATGATAAGTATCATTGGATGAGTTAATGATATTGGATGATATCGTATGTCATTGATTGATATGTGATGATGTGAATGTGATATATCTGAGATGTGATATATATGCTGCTTTGTGATATGTATGGATGAATGTGATAATAGTGGATTATCTTTATGTGTAATGTGAATCATACATTTATGTTAAGTGATATTCTGAATATCTACTGTTTAAAACCTTTAAGTACAACTTGGACATTAAAATGACGTTTGGATTCGGTGAGATCGGGATCGGGTTTCCATATTTGGATATTCGAAAACCACATCGATCCAAATTAAACGTTAGGTCATGAATCCAAGTGGAGTGCAAGTGAAGACTCGAGGTGTAAGAACTATGATTCATCAGTATAACTCTGGGGGTGATTCCGTGATGAGTTTGACGAAGATAGTACTTACAGGTTCGAGATGGTGATTCAGAGTGCAAGGGCTATTGTCGTTGACTCTAAGGGTGATTTCAAAATGAGTGCAACGAGATAGTGCCTTCGGTTCCGTTCGAACCCGGAACAGACTTGTATGGATTGAATGCTTTCAGAACATCGTTAGGTGGACGATGAGCATTATAAGATAAATGTGTCCTATAAAGGTAATCGCAACCTCAAGCCTCATCAAACAGGAATGGCTAAAACAGGGGAGGTGCAGTACGATTAAGTGGGTCATGCCCAAGTAGGACGAGATTTACCCCTGTCTAGATGTCCCTTTTTATTTCAGTTGTGTGGGCAGTTGGATCTGCAGCCAACTACGGGGTAGTCTTGTTCGGGACCGTTCAGTAAGGAATGGTCCCGGCCTTGTGTTGCATGTGAGTTAGGGTGGCTCCTCGGTACGGTGATCTAGGCCACAAACTGTGATGGGCGGTACCCCAGTAGCCCTACCATTGTTGGAAACCCATTCTTCCTACAATACCCTACAGTTTTGTTTGTATTACCCACTTTTTTGGCTAGTAGCTGGAATTTAATAGATGTAACAATTTCGGCTATTTCTTATTTACTTGAAAACCCTAGACACTATTATAATATCACTGGATTCCCTATCAAATGTTTTGGTTAGCGTAAGGTAAAAACTTTTCCATGTTTATGTGTGGGAAGTCTTACGTGATACCTTTTTCTTTCAAAGGATTTTCTAAAGTTGAGCAATCTTAATTCGTTTACTCACACCAGACTCCTGTCTGACCCGAGTGTTTATTTTCTGTTTTATTAAACTCTTTGGTACTCATATTATGTATAAGTAGTCAAGTGAGTTATCCTTGACGAATTCTGGAGGAGCTTTGGAGCAGGAGGCTTCAACGTGCAGATATATTGATTGTGTTTCCGCTGTGTGTTATTATGTATAGTTGTTCTTGTATTGTACATTAGACAGAAATGTTATAACTATCTAAATTGAGATGTATAGTTGTGTACTTTGATGTACATGATACTATATATATGTTATATATTATATTTCATTCGTTCCGCTGTGAGATTCTGATGTGTTGTTGTTCTTTCTTCTCTTTCTTTTCTTCTTCTATCCCATTCTTTCTTAAATAGTGATGCGTCTTTCTGGTGATAGAAAGTCGGGTCGCTACGGTCCCTTCATAAGTGGCCAAGTATTTCCATCAAATCTCACTTCAACCTTTTCGAAACCAAGAAGAGAAGAATTTACAAAAGATGATAGCATCAACAAAGCCTTTCGTACGAGTTAAAAGGATGCTACATCAAAGATCAAATGAGTTATAAGCTTTCGAAGGGGTCGAAAGGGGATGAAAGAACACTTTCGCTTTAAGTGCTTCCTTTCAAAACAGATGCATCCTCCCGCATGAAGACGTTTCGTATAAGTTGAAGAGCATATTTCGAAGGCAGCAAATTACCGCCACTCATATGCATGCCAAACCTTTCGAAACTAAAGGTTTTGCCTTCATTCATATACTATAGAAAGATGTTTTGTTAGAGCAACCCCTTGAAAGCATAACTAAGCCTTTTGAACCGGTCGAAACCTTTCACAACTAAGAAAGAAAATATTACTAAAGTTTAATATGGAAATCTCCTATACCAGAAGAAGGGGTCGGCATCAATTAGCAAATATGTCTTTGAAAGTTATCTTCCGCTTTAAAACCTTCAACATTTCAACACCTTCGAAAGCCCAAAGATATACCTATTGTTAGAGTGGAAAGCTCTTGCCTTTTCTTACTTGAAAAAACATAGCAACACTAGGTGGAGAAGCATGCCTACCCCTTTTGATGAAGTCAAAAGCACTCAAGTCCATTTGAAAGCAATGCGGAAGGATGCCTTAATGTGAATGACAACAAAAGTTCTCCAAGGTTGCCTTTCAACCAAGTCAAAAGGACTGATTCGAAAGACGCAAACCTGCACCGTTAAATAAGACCCTATGGGTCTGGTTTGGGGGATCCAAATTCATTCACTTCATTCTTGTACTTTCTTAAATTTTAAACCCTAGCTTTGAAATTAGAATTGGGACTTGATCAATTTGTATAGCATAAGCTTAATGAAAGCAAGATTATTATATATTTGGATATGCAGCTGATTTATTACTCTTATTGGATTCAGTTTATGATCTACTTATGTTGACTTGATTGAAGGGTCAACTTTCGAGTGAGTCGAAACCCTTAGCTTAACCAATATCTTTAGATCCTTATATCTTAACCTCAAGTTATTGAAAGGTTGCCTATTGAGTAATTCGAAACCTTTACCTCAGCCAATATCCATAGATCTATAGGCCCTAACCCATGCCATCGAGAGGCAAGCTTTCGACGAAGTCGAAATCTTTCCATCTCATTCATATCCTAACGTCCAACCCGTGAGTTTCCTCAATTGTTTCAAAAGGGTGGTTCGAAAGGACAACTAAACTAATTAAACTAGTTTGAAGATAGGAAGGGATACAGGTTTTTCAACTGGGTCGAAAGGTCGAATAAGGAAGAATTTTGACTTAACCAGCTGAAAAGGTATAAGAAAGGGAATCAAGCCTTTCGATTAAGGCAAAAGGTTGGACATGAAGAAGTTTCAATTGAAACAACTATTTCAAAAGGTAGTCTTAAGGGAATAATAAGGTTTTAAAAATCTCTATCTTGTCAAAAAGGAGTTTCGAAGGAGACATCTACAGTTTAGATCTGCTTTAGGGTATTGACATTCTTGTTAACAATACTAATAACATATATTGACATTCTTGTTAACAATACTAATAACATAACTACTAGTCTAAAGTCTATACAAGATATATAGAGTATTGTTAGCACCAAAATTGGTCACTAACACCCTTGAGTAGAGTTGTGTAGAGAGATTAATGAAGAGAGTGAGTTAGAACTGAAAAATAGTGTAATTCAATGCAAAAGGAACAATAAAAACGAGAACACCAGATTTATAGTGGTTCGGCGTAATTGCCTACATCCACTTTGAGTTTAATCTTTATTGCTTTCTCAATTACTTGGCTACAGATACAATCCGTAAATCAATCACTTGAATATAAGTTTGGAAAAAAGAGGAGAGTAAAGAAAATGGCAGAGTCTCCCCAGTGTTACCGAAAAAAGGTCCATTTCACTGTGCCCCTGCCCCTCTATTTATAGACGAAGGTGGGTTGGACTTCCCTGGTGGGCCTGTTAACTGAATAACTCGGTCCAAATGGAGTAAGCCCTATGTGCCGACCCAAATAGGCTGAACGACCAAATGCCGGACCTTCATCTTTATGCCGAATGAAGTGAGGCCGGACGCTCTGCATGCCGAGTGAAACAGGCCGAGCGGTCAGCATGCCGTGCCTTCCTTTCCAAGTCGATGGGTCTCTCTGTTGAATGGAGGAAGCGGGCCGAATGATGTTGGGATGCCGAGTGGAAGGATACGCCTTTGCCATGTAAGAATGCCGAGTGGAAGACATGCCGAGTGGAAGTCATGCCGAGTGGAACTTGTGTGCCAGATGAGGAGCATGCCGAGTGAAGCATGAATGCCGAGTAGAGGGAATGCCGAGTACAACCCTGGATGCCTAACGTTCTAGTTGCCGAACGTGCTTTAGGTGTCGAACGATATTCAATACCGAACGTCGCTTCATGCCGAACGTCTTTCTAATGGGCCCGACAACTTGCTAACACCTCCAGGCTCTTCGAGGACAGAATCTTGTCTAGTGCTAATAATAATGTCTTCGACTGCCGCTTTGTAACCGGGCCAAAATGCCGGTTAACATTTGCCCCCCAAAGTGTGTCATGTAAAGCAACACAACACGCTTTGAATCAGCGAGTATTCCTTGTCTTCAAAAAGAAATCCATCATGTTTCTTGAGTAGTCATTGTCCTTCAGTTTACCCTTCGAAGGTATTATATCCTTCTTTGGTCATCGTGATGCTTGGTCGATTCCCAATATTATGAATCCAAGGTTGTAGTTCATTAGTGGCCATCCGTGTCTGATTCTATAGAGCTAGTAGGCTTCGGCTATCTGATTTAGTCTTTTCTTAAGAACCCTTAGTGAGAATTCAATTTCTGTTGATTTCAAGGCGTCGGACTTTTTCGGATGTACACATGCACGTCCGGGTTCATGTTCTTGCCATTGGCTCTCGGATGCGTTTTATATGCTCATAAGTCATCGCCAACTCCATCTAGTTTAATCGCAATTCAATCGCGATTCCTTGTTTGTTTTTCCTGTGAAATAAGGGTTACAATCAGCCACTTGAGGAGTTTTCCAAACCTCTCTTCAGTGCAGACTCTATGAGTTTGTTCACAGCTTCAACCTGTCCATTTGCAGTTATAATGGATCATGGAAGGTCATAAGGACAGATGACGTTACGGATAAGGAAGTTGATTATTTTCTTCATCTTGGTCGTGGTTAAGAGTTCTTCATCTGCCCATTTGGTGAAGTAATCAACTGCTATGATGGTGTATATCGCACCACTTTTAGGATCGGCAAGAGGATGATTTCAGTGCCCCCAAGCGGCAAACGGCTATGGACTAGTCATTTGAATAATTTCCATCGTCGGGATTCTCGGATGTTTGCAAACATCTTGCACTCGTCGCATTGTATAGCATGATCAACCACATCTGGGTCGGTAGTTGGCCAGTAATACCTGTAGCAGAGTATTTTCTTTATCATGGTTTTCCCCCTGATGTTATTACCGCATTCTTCTTCATAGACTTTTTATCAAGATATCATCATGGGTGATACGCCGAAGCATGGGGATGGATAAACTCCTTTTGACACACGGCTTATTCTTAGATGATTTGGCGTGAAGCTTTGAGGAGGATCTGTCGTTTTCCATTCCTTCATTCTGTAAGAATTCCTCATTGTAGATAGTCTTTGATAGGAGTCAACCATGACACCTTTTCATTTTGTTTGCTGGGTACGTGTGTAAGCATGTAATATGTGAAGTCGGTTAGTGGCTCTTGGACTTGGCCGAGATAAGGAGCAAGACAATGCCCCCTAGCAAGATCAACTTCCTTAAATTTGTATACAACCAATCAAGAATCACAAAAGATATGTAAAGTTTTCACTTCAAATCCTCTAGCAAGCTTGAGGCTGGCAGTCAAGGCTTCATACTAAGCAGCGTTGTTTGTTATAAGTAAATCGAGTTTCAGGACGTAGCAGATTGATCGTTCCTCAAGACTCATTATCATGACTCCTATGCCATAATACTGATAATTGGATGCTCCATCCGCGTGCATTTCCATCTTATGGTTGATTCTCTATTACTCTTCAAGTAGTCATCTGAGGTAGTGAATTTCGGTGTGAGGTCTGCTAATTTCCATCCTTGGATAGACCTTCGAGGGGAATAAGTGATATCGAATTAGCTTACTTCAATATTCTATTTAAGTAGTCTTTCAGACGTCTCAGGTCACTATATGCCCTATCGCAACGGCTGGTAAGCATAGACGCTGATGGAGTGAGCTTAAAAGTAAGAGTGGAATTTTCATGATGAAATTAATAGATATTGTGCTAGCTTTTGTAGCTTTGGGTTGATATTCAATGCATGGCCCACGATTGTTAATACATATGCATGCCAGAATGGGTCCAAGGGAGCATATCATCATTTATTTGGAAAAATCCAACTAATTCTTCTATCATCACTACACTGAGCCGTGATCCGATATTTAGCACCCGGGATGGGGTCACCATGGCTGGCTGTAATGTCGACCGTCAGCTTAGCATGTGCCATCCCAGATTCTTTGAGTACAGATGTAACTATTTTGCATAACATTCAATTGGAAATATGGTTGGGACGGCCAATGTAGACGGTTACTCTAGTCGAATCCTAGAGTCTTGTCATGAGTTATTAAGTCTAATAGTAAAGGACTCTGAATGCTCTAATAGATTATCAACGAATGGCCAAAGATCAGGCTTAAAAGCGCATTGAAGGAAATATCGGTGGGGGTCAGCCTCGAGTGGCGTGCAACTGTACAGCTGGATCTTGCTATGAGTTTGAATTTGCTTGTATATTCGAGTAATGCACTTTCTATTCAATGCATTCGTGATCCTTTACCCGTCCTTCGGGTTGGAGTGAAAGTCAATTGCCCATGATCTAAGGTATCGATTTAATGATTCTATCTCTAGGCATCCTTTCGGTCGTTGTCTTGAGTAGCTGTAAGCACTATATATAAGTTTTAATACTGAGCTATCGTAGCCAGTCTTTGGATGACCATGCGTCTTCCCCCAGTCTCGGGTTGATAAATGTACTGCATGGATGGTTGAATAGCCGTTCTAGCCATGTCTATGTTCCCACCTAAATTCCAAAGACATAGAGGTGATCGGTGAATAGTCGGTTCACATTCATCCTGCTTCTCGCTCGTGCCCCCAGGTCTGGGCATACACCGATAAGTAGGAAGGCCAGCCATTCCCACTTTAGCTTTACTCTCTTTCCCATTGAATCGTGGGATCATGTCAGTCGATGGGATACTAGGTCTCGCCTATCTTGGATTCTATCGTGTTTTTTCATTCCAAGGGGAATACTTCGATGCCACGTCAGTTTTAGGGCGTAATTTGGATAGTGGACGGTCATTTACGTCCACTTTGGTTCATGCTCTATAATCAGGTCTCAGGGTAAAGTTGGCTACAAATCCAGTCAGGTTATGCTCATCCAGTTTCATACTCCTCCTGACGAATCGAATGAGGGTGCTGGAGAATTTTTGACTGAGTATTCATGGTTTACCCTCCTTTCCACACTCTGGGGGTCATAGTCTTCCAAAAAACATCCGAATCACATTCGTATGTGCTTGGTGCGGATCGGTATTGACCCTCGATCTAAGGTATGATATAGTCGATTGCTCGTAGCTTTGGATGCCATTTCGATTGGTTTTGTATTGAGGCCTCCCCATGCTCCCGGCATTGATTTGGCCAGGCCACTAGTTGGATGGTCGAACTCCATCCTTAGCGGGTTAATAATCCTTCGGTTGATTCCATGCCGAAGTTTGCGTAATAGAGAATGGTCGGAATCCATTCGTCTATTTATCGATGTTTATACACCACTCTGCATTCTGGTGACTTAGTGTTATTCTCCCCCCGGTTGATTCGCGCCCAATTTGTACTCATGCTTCGGTCCATGCTCCGGGGACATAGAGATTTGTCGAACGGTTTATGCTTTAGTCCACAGTTCAAGACGCAGAAATTTTTGTCAACTCGTTTATACTCCAGTCCGCATTCTGGGAACTTAGAGTAATCTAGTCCGCTTCTGGGATTTGGAGATTCTTCTCAAGTCTTCTATAATCTAGTCCGTGCTCTGGAGACTGAGAGTACCGTAGTCCGCACTCTGGGGATGTAGAGGTTCTTAGGTCGTTTATACTCTACTCCGCACTCAGGGGACTAGGAGCACTTTAGTCCGCACTCTAGGGACGTAGAGGTTTCTAAATCGTTTATACTCGAGTCCGCACTCTGGGGACTTAGAGCACTCCAGTCCCAACTCTGGGGACTTGGAGGTTTATGTCGTTCATATTCTAGTCCGTACTCTGGGGACTTAGAGTACTACAGTTCGCACTCTGGGGACTTGGAGGTCTAAGTCGTTTATACTCTAGTCCGCACTCTGGGGACTTAGAGTACTCCCGTCCGCGCTCAGGTGATTGGAGCGCTTGATGAAGACAAGTTTGGAACCTCCTCCCCTACCGACGGGGGTTATGAAGTAGAAATTACAGGCACCTATGATCACACATCCGAATTGAGCATGAAGGAGCGGCTCGAGAAAGAGAAGGTCAAGGTCGAGCCCTGAGTTGTGGACTTGGACGATCCTTTGAACAAGCCGTTGAAGGTCATCCTTCCTGGCGGGTCCAAGCCTATAGAAGTTCTCCATACTTCTTCAGTTTCTACACCCCTATCAAAGAAGAATACCAAGGGAAAATGCTATGGAGATGAGCCGTCTGGAAAGGAGTTGAAGAAGCACAAGAAGTGATTACTATCCTCGTTCAACGAGAGTTAGTTTAAGTCATGTAATTATTTTCATCTATTTCCTTTAGTCCTTGTAAATAGAATGTCGACTCCGAACTTTGGAGGGCTTGTAATAGGAACTCGTTTCTGAATAAAGTTTAGTTCCTTTTTCCGTCTTACAAAAGACTCTTATTGTTCAGTTTTCTTTGTGATTGTGATGTTGATCCAAGCAGTTGTGAGTAACATAGACTTCTCGGTCCATCTTCATATAATTCGGACACACTTCGGGAGTTGTTGAACTTCCATTCTGTGCTTCGAGCACTTAGAATACTTTCTAGCCCGTATGTCAGGGATTTGACAAATTCAAGTCATCTGTGTCATAGTTCACATTCAGGGAACTTGGAGATTCGAATCGCTTATATTCGAGTCCGCGCTTTGGGGACTTAGAGTACTCCAGTCCGCATTCTGGGGACTTGGAGGTTCAAGTCATTTATACTTTAGTCCGCGCTCTGGGGACTTAGATTACTCCAGTCCGCGCTCTGGGGACTTGGAGGTTTAAGTCGTTTATACTCTAGTCCGCGCTCTGGGGACTTAGAGTACTCCACTCCACGCTCTGGGGATTTGGAGGTTTAAGTCATATAGACCCTAGTCCACGCTCTGGGGACTTAGAGTAATCCAGTCCACGCTCTGGGGACTTGAAGGTTTAAGTCAGTTATACTCTAGTCCGCGCTCTGGGGACTTAGAGTACTCCAGTCCACGCTCTGAGGACTTAGAGGTTTAAGTCAATTATACACTAGTCCACGCTCTGGGGACTTAGAGTACTCCAGTCCACACTACGGGGACTTGGAGGTTTTGAGTTGTTTATACTCTAGTCCGCGCTCTGGGGACATAGAGTACTCCAGTCCGCACTCCGAGGACTTGGAGGTTTTGGTCATTTATACTCTAGTCCACGCTCTGGGGACTTAGAGTACTCCAGTCCGCACTCCGGGGACTTGGAGGTTTTGAGTCGTTTATACTCTAGTCCGCGCTCTGGGGACATAGAGTACTCCAGTCCGCACTCCGGGGACTTGGAGGTTTTGGTCATTTATACTCTAGTCCACGCTCTGGGGACTTAGAGTACTCTAGTCCGCACTCCGGGGACTTGGAGGTTTTGAGTCGTTTATACTCTAGTCCGCGCTCTGGGGACTTAGAGTACTCCAGTCCGCACTCTGGGGACTTGAAGGTTTAAGTCCTTTATACTCTAGTCCACGCTCTGGGGACTTAGAGTACTCCAGTCCGCACTCCGGGGACTTGGAGGTTTTAAGTCGTTTATAATCTAGTCCGCGCTCTGGGGACTTAGAGTACTCCAGTCCGCACTCTGCGGACTTGGAGGTTTAAGTCATTTATACTCTAGTCCGCGCTCTGGGGACATAGAGTACTCCAGTCCGCACTCCGGGGACTTGGCGGTTTAAGTCATTTATACTCTAGTCCGCGCTCTGGGGACTTAGAGTACTCCAGTCCGCACTCTGGGGACTTGGAGTTTTAAGTCGTTTATACTCTAGTCCGCGCTCTGGGGACTTAGAGTACTCCAGTCCGCACTCCGGGGACTTGGAGGTTTTAAGTCGTTTGTACTCTAGTCCGCGCTCTGGGGACATAGATTACTCCAGTCCGCATTCCGGGGACTTGGAGGTTTTGAGTCATTTATACTCTAGTCTGCGCTCTGGAGACATAGAGTACTCCAGTCCGCACTCCGGGGACTTGGAGGTTTTGAGTCGTTTATACTCTAGTCCGCGCTCTGGGGACATAGAGTACTCCAGTCCGCACTCCGGGGACTTGGAGGTTTTGGTCATTTATACTCTAGTCCACGCTCTGGGGACTTAAAGTACTCCAGTCCGCACTCCGGGGACTTGGAGGTTTTGTTCATTTATACTCTAGTCCACGCTCTGGGGACTTAGAGTACTCCAGTCCGCACTCCGAGGACTTGGAGGTTTTGGTCATTTATACTCTAGTCCACGCTCTGGGGACTTAGAGTACTCCAGTCCGCACTCCGGGGACTTGGAGGTTTTGGTCATTTATACTCTAGTCCACGCTCTGGGGACTTAGAGTACTCCAGTCCGCACTCCGGGGACTTGGAGGTTTTGGTCATTTATAATCTAGTCCACGCTCTGGGGACTTAGAGTACTCCAGTCCGCACTCTGGGGACTTGGAGGTTTAAGTTGAGAGCAGTCGTATTTCCACTCTTTAATTTGTGTACATCTACCGTATCGAGGCTAATTTTGTCGAATGAACAGTCGAACCATGTTTGCTCATGGAATGGGATCTTGCCCCCAGCTTGAGGGATGAAATTTGAAAAATGGACGATCGATTCTCGTCCGCTCGGTGATTATAGCTCTTCCCATCAAGTCAAGGAAGGAGGTATATGACAGATGGTTGGATCACATCCATGTTGGGTTAGATAGCCAAATCTCTTATAATTTTCTCCGTATTTCCTTCTAGAAAATAAGGATAATAGATTGTTGAGTAGACAAAGTAAGTTGCATATGTCCCAAGGTGCAGTTGTGTCCATGTATTGAGGGCGATGGTTAATGAGTAGGCAGTCCACCTCAACTACTTCAAGTCGGGCTTTCGAATAACCTTTTGTGTTCAAGGTAGGATTTGATGTGTAGATGAACAATTCACGTCCACTCTAGACAGATCCCGGCATCACTAAGCTTCAGGAGGGGCATCTGCATTTTGTCCAACTTTGTTCTATGACTTGATTTGAGTGGGCGATCGAGCCATACTCATTCCAAGCCCTGTTCAGGTCTCTGAGTCAAATGTGGAGGTCAATGAATGGATGGTCAGTCATGTCGACTTTGTATTTGGGCTCTAATCGTGATGAGCTTTTCAATCTCTAGTTCTTGGCCCCAAACTAAAGGCACATGATTGATGATGAGTGATTGAATTATTCTCGTCTAGATGTAACTCCACACGTCCGATCATGGTCTGTGTGGATTGGTTGGTGACCAAATCTGAGTAACCAATCTCCTGCATCGTTTTGAAAGTAGTTTAGTTCAAGTTAGCCGTAGTTCATAGAACAATTAAAATAGAAATGGAAATAATTGAAAGAAGATTATGATAAATCTCATTGATAAGTGAAGCAGCATCGTGCGCTCGCTATTCGACTTTTGCCCCTGGCTCCTTTCAAAGGGTGTCGGCCGTCAGCAGCCCAACTGATAATCATAGCCCTTTATTAATAGGCATCGGATATTCGCTGCCCGCCATTCTGCAGGAAATGTACATACTATTGAAGCTTTACTTTCTAGATCAGCTTTTCGATCACACCTCGGAGGTGTTTGTAATCGCCCGTGTTAGGATCAGTGAGCATTTGGGAATATACAACATTCCCCTGATTTTCTTTAGACTTTGGTGTACTCTCCCGAGGTTGGTTTCCAGTACCACTTCGAGTCGTGAGTCTTCAAGTAGAGGTTGTCAATTGAATCTTTCAAAGAGCATATGAGCCGAATTTTAAGGTCTTGTTTCGGCTACTAGGATCTACATCCTTAGTCAACGGGCCTTCATTGTTATTTTTCTTAGTCTGTTCCGCTCCTCCACACTTTGGTTTAGATTCATTTTTATCATAGAAACGATCCATGGTCGTAGGAGGCTCTCCAGGTAGCTGGCTTCCAAAATATATATGGAGGTCAATTCTCCTCAAGGGTGATCAGTATGGTATCCCTTTGAGTGTATCGTTTGAGTAGCGGTAGTTTGTCCGTTCCCTTGTTGTCGTTTAGAAGCTGTCGCTAGATCCTCTATGTCCTGGCCGACCAGGGGATGTAAGGGAAGTAGATAGGATGTTCCTTTATTAAGTTGAGTTCCTTTATTTTTTTTTCTGAAAATAGGGGTCATTCGGCATTAGAGAGTGCTCGGCATTTAGAGAGCGTTCGGCCTTCAGGAGCGTTCGGCCTTGGTTCTGTTCGGCCTTGGTTCTGTTCGGCCAAATTTCTGCTCGGCCAAATTTCTTCTCGGCCAAATTTCTATTCGGCCTTCTTTCTGTTCGGCCAAATTTATGTTCGGCCAAATTTCTGTTCGACCTTATTACTGTTCGGCCAAATTTCTGCTCGGCCAAATTTCTGTTTGGCCTTTTTTCTGTTCGGCTTGGAGGTATGGGTCGGCCTAGAGGTATGGTCTGCCTGGAGGATCGGCCAGGAGTGTTCGGCCAAGATGGATCGGCCAGGAGTGTTCGGCCAAGATGGTTCGGCCAGGAGGGATCGGCATGGAGTGCTCGGCCAATGCCTTTTCTGGAGCGTTCGGCATGCCTCTTCTGGAGCGTTCGGCATGCCTCTTCTGGAGCGTTCAGCATGCCTTTCTGGAGCGTTCAGCATGCCTCTTCTGGAGCGTTCGACAAGCCTCTTCTGGAGCGTTCGGCATGCCACTTCTGGAGCGTTCGGCATGCCTCTTCTGGAGCGTTCGGCATGCTTTCTTGGAGCGTTCGGCATGCCTTTCTGGAGCGTTCGGCATGCCTTTCTGGAGCGTTCGGCATGCCTTTCTGGAGCGTTCGGCATGCCTTTCTGGAGCGTTCGGCATGCCTCTTCTGGAGCGTTCGGCAAGCCTCTTTTGGAGCGTTCGGCATGCCACTTCTGGAGCGTTCGGCATGCCTCTTTTGGAGCGTTCGGCATGCTTTCTTGGAGCGTTCGGCATGCCTTTCTGGAGCGTTCGGCATGCCTTTCTGGAGCGTTCGGCATGCCTCTTTTGGAGCGTTTGGCATGCCTCTTCTGGAGCGTTCGGCATGCCTCTTCTGGGGGATTGACTGGATTGCCTTCAGAGGAGGGTTGGACTTCATTCAACTCGAGTGCGAACTTCAACATCCAATCACCAACCCTTGCGTACATTAGTGAATCCAATCTATGGCTATCAGCTTCCTTTAGATTTCTTTCAAATCTGAGTAGAATAGGAAGTTTTCTAGTAGACAACTGGATCTATCTCGCACATATGGAAATTCGCTAGTAGACGATGAGATCCAATCAAGCTGAGAATTCAACTCTCAATGAAAGCACCAAAATGTTAGCACCAAAATTGGTCACTAACACCCTTGAGTAGAGTTATGTAGAGAGATTAATGAAGAGAGTGAGTTAGAACTGAAAAATAGTGTAATTCAATGCAAAAGGAACAGTAAAAACGAGAACACCAGATTTATAGTGGTTCGGCGTAATTGCCTACATCCACTTTGAGTTTAATCTTTATTGCTTTCTCAATTACTTGGCTACAGATACAATCCGTAAATCAATCACTTGAATATAAGTTTGGAAAAAAGAGGAGAGTAAAGAAAATGGCAGAGTCTCCCCAGTGTTCCCGAAAAAAGGTCCATTTCACTGTGCCCCTGCCCCTCTATTTATAAACGAAGGTGGGTTGGACTTCCCTGGTGGGCCTGTTAACTGAATAACTCGGTCCAAATGGAGTAAGCCCTATGTGCCGACCCAAATAGGCCGAACGACCAAATGCCAGACCTTCATCTTTATGCCGAATGAAGTGAGGCTGGACGCTCTGCGTGCCGAACGAAGTGAGGCCGGACGCTCTGCATGCCGAGTGAAACAGGCCGAGCGGTCAGCATGCCGTGCCTTCCTTTCCAAGTCGATGGGTCTCTCTGTTGAGTGGAGGAAGCGGGCCGAACGATGTTGGGATGCCGAGTGGAAGGATACGCCTTTTCCATGTAAGAATGCCGAGTGGAAGACATGCCGAGTGGAAGACATGCCGAGTGGAAGTCATGCCGAGTGGAACTTGTGTGCCAGATGAGGAGCATGCCGAGTGAAGCATGAATGCCGAGTAGAGGGAATGCCGAGCAGAGGACATGCCGAGCAAAGGATATGCTGAGTGAAGAGCAGGCCGAGTACAACCCTTTGACAGCCGAACGTTCAAACGTGCCGAGTGCTCATTTGTGCCGAGTACAACCCTGCATGCCGAACGTTCTAGTTGCCGAATGTGCTTTAGGTGTCGAACGATATTCAATACCGAACGTCGCTTCATGCCGAACGTCTTTCTAATGGGCCTGACAACTTGCTAACACCTCCAGGCTCTTCGAGGACAGAATCTTGTCTAGTGCTAATAATAATGTCTTCGACTGCCGCTTTGTAACCGGGCCAAAATGCCGGTTAACAAGTATACACCAAAAAACTCTGAATAAGCCTCTATAGTCCTAACCACAATCTTCCAAGTACAATCTTGTTTATCATCACTTCACTGGACCTTTACTTACTTGACTATATTATTTCTAAGTTCTCTCGTATCTCTATCCATTATATGAATAGGTTGCCTAATGATAGTCATATCAGGCACCATTACTAAATCTTCTAAAATTATTGGCTCAATAGTAGTCTTGGGATCATGCATAAACTTTCTCCAACGTGACATGTGAAATACTTTATGGACTCCTGCCAATGTCTTTTCTAACATCCCAAATCGTATAACACCCTTCATCGATTATACTTTCATGAAAATATGATCTCCAACTAGGAATTTCAAGTCCTTATGCTTTTTGTCTATATGGCTTTTCTACCTTGATTGAGCTTCCTTTATCCTTTCTCGGATTAACTCAATCTTTTTAGTGGAATCTTTTACCAAAACTTGACTAAGCACGGGTCCATTATCAGTTTCCAACCAATGTGCCGATGATTTGCACAGCCTTCCATAAAATGCTTTGAATGGTGTCAGTCCTATAGTAATCTAATAACTATTATTATAGGAAAACTCGACTAAGTGCAAATAATCTTTCCATGGCCTCTAAAGTCTAATACAAAGGCTCTTACCATGTCTTCAAGTACCTTATTAACCCTTTCTATTTTCCCATTAGTTTGTAGATGGTAAACAGTACCTATCTTTAACTTTGTACTCAATACATCCTATAAGCTCTTCCAGAATTCGTTTGTAAACCAAAGATCTCTATCACTCACAATACTACTTGGTATTCTATAAAGTCTTACAGTGTTCTTCATGAATAATTTTGCAAAACTAAGTGTAATTCTTGTCGACTTATCAAGAATAAAGTGTGCCCTCTTGGTATGTCTATCAACCATGAAACAAATACTTTCATTTTTCTCTATTCTACCTTGGCAACCCATCAATAAAATTCGTAGATATAGAATCTCATTTCTATAGTGGCACTTATAAACGTTGCAGTAAACCATAGTGTCATATATGATCCATTGGCTACAAATTTATCTTCTTGAAGAAGATCAGTGCAGTTGGAATATGGTAAGCTACATCGATAGAATAGCATTATAAATTTCAGTTGTTGAAATTAGTATAACAGAATTTTATTCAATGTACTTAAGTTAATTTAGATTTTACTTGTAAAATCATTGCTCGATATGATTTAAGTTTTTGTGTATGTATGTGGAAACAAAAATTCTAAATAATGATCTAGAATATGTTGCTTCACTTAATAACCAAAGTTTCTCGATGTTAGTGCAAGCAATTTTTAGTTTGTGGGTCACAAATATTGTTATGGTCAAAATTTCCAAAGTCTTCGAACGGACTTAAACAATCGAAGGGGATGAACAAACGATGAGGAAATGACCCAAGGACTTAGGAAACATCATAAAAGTGCAAGAAAAAGAAAATATAAAAAAAATTATTGAAAATAGTTGAAAATTTGGAAAGTCGCATTTTTTGTTAGGGTCCTCGGGTCAGTATCGACTTGGCCTTAAGCATGACCTGAAATAAATAAAGGATTGGCTAAAAGCAGGTGGAAAATACAAGGGGAAGTCAACTCAAATTGGCCTAAAGAATGTCCCGAGGTAAACCAAGGATTGACTTGAAGCACGATCCGAAGTCAAATCATGTTGGTGCCGACATGAACTAAAGACTTAAAATGGAAATAATAGATGAAAGCAGCTCTAATATGAAAATAAAATTGGCTTTCCGTACATAAATTCATGTCGGTTTAGATCCGTATTAAACTACTTTACTTCTAGTGAGTGATACAATATTCAGAGCTGGATTGCGAGATCTATGTTGGATTTTGCCTATAAATAGCAAGCTACCTACAACGTAAAAGATGACTTTTCTTTTGGAACTTCTTTCTCTATCTTATTCATCCCTAATCATTCTTAAATCTGAGACCTACTAGATTGTGGTCGGATTTACGTTGCAATCTTTGTATTCTGGAGAGAAAACATAAGATGATAAAATTAAAGTGGACATAGGCCAGAGAACTTGCCGAACCACTATAAAAATTGTGTATTTTTATTGCTCTTCGATTAGATCTTCTATATATATTATCTATTTTTGGGGTGTTTGCCATTTTCCATTACATCATTTTTGGTGCTTCTACTTAGAAAGAGATAGATTGGACAACCTAAAGCTTAGATTTGAAGTTTGGAAGAGATGAAGATGCCTTCTGTCAAAGCAATCACAAGGTCAAGTCAATGAGCGCATGGGGGCAGCAAGGAGGTGCACTCAAGTTCAAATCCATCCATTTACCTAACAAAGGAAGAGATGGAGTGTAACAACCCTGATTTTGTGATTACTTGTAAAAGTAAATTATAACGATGGTTTTAATTTAAAATGGAGAAAATGAAATAAATTTAGAGATGTAAAATTTGTTAGAATTGTTTTTTTGAATAAACCATGGGTTTTGGTGTAATAGAATAGAGTTAAGACGGTTTGATTGTAGATTAAACGAGAATAATAGAATTAGGTTGATTTGGTGGTAATTTAATTTAAATAAGGATGAAAGAAAGTACTTCAACATTTATTTGTTGTAAATAAATATAAAAAGAAGGAAATAAAGTTTTGAAAACTTTAGTATGTTATTTTGGGGGAATAATGAGCATTGAATGGTCTTACTTTCATAAAATGCAATAATTGTGGAAATAATGGTCAAATAGTGATTTTTGTTAATTTTAATGATGTGTTAAAAATTAAATATGGTTAATATTATGAAAAGAAAATGTGGAATATTGATTAAAAACAATATTTGGGTGTAAATTTTTTTTAATATGGTTTGTGATGTTTAGTTAGACAAGGAAATGATTTTTTGTGTAATTTTGTTATTAAAAATGTTGATTTATTTAAATAAAAGGGGTAAATTAAAGCATTTAATTAAAAATGGAATTTTAATGTTGGAAGTTAACTTTTAATGGCTAAAATAACTTTTATATGTTGATAAAACATTATTAAACATAAAATATGTTAGCATGATTTTATAAAGTTGAAAATATGTAAATGTAAGTTGTTTTGGTGAATTATATGATAATAAGAGTGATAATATTGGTTAATGTGTTAACTAGAAACATAATATTGGTCACTTAGGCTTATTGGGTAAGGATTAGCATTAAACCCAAACCTATTAATCCATATTCTGGAAGTAGCTGAGGAGAAAATATACCACCCGTATGTTTATTCATTTCCTCCTCTTCCCTTCTAGTTTTCTCCTTCCCGAAACAAAGAAAAATAATGGAGGCTCCTTTTTGAACTTCCAGTCCTCTCCAAACTAATTAAAAATCAAAGGGGATTTGTAAATTAAGTTTGTAAGAGGTTTTTAGCACCAAATCGAGGCCAAAACTCTCTACTTTGCTTGCTAATTCCACTAATTTGATGCAAATAAATCCTAAGGTGAGTTGAAAACTAACTTTTCTAGCTTAGATGGAGATTCAAGGTAATAAATCTCAATTTTGTTTGTTGTATGTCCATTTGTGAATCGCCATTAGTATATTGGGCATATCTCTTTCGTTTTTAATTGGAATGTGATATCTCGGAATTTCAAGGAATTAAAAATGTGAAAATCTCTTAATTAATTATTTAAAATTGGTAAAATTTGTTAATTTCAAACAATAATAAATATAATGTGATGTATTTAAATATAGTTATAAACAGATTTTTAAGTGGAATAATAATTTACAAATTTAAATTGTGTTATTTTATAAATAGATTTTAAATAGACTTATTATTTTCAAATTTAATAAGTGTGTTTAAATATATATATATGTGTGTGTGTGTGTATTTAAGTTATTTTTAAATAGAATAATTATTTACAAATTTAATAATGTGTTTGTTTAAAAGTGATATCTGTATTTATTTGAATCGATTTTAAATTGGATTTTAAATTGAATTTGAATTTGAATCAGGATTTAAAATTGAATTTAAAGGAATATATATCTTAAAATAGAAATAATTATATAGTTTGGATTTAAAATATATGGATAAGGTTTTTATTTAAAATAAGATTTGTTTTATATTCCCAAAAGAAATTTATTTATATAAATTTGAAAAAGAATTTATTTAATAGCAAATAAATACAAATGGGCATTTAAAAATGAACTAAATATATTATATATGATTTTATTTAAAATATGATTGGTTTTTATTTTATTTTCTTCTAAGAAATTTTATTTATTTAAAATTAGAAAAGCATTTATAAATTAAGAAATATACTATTAATTAAGAAATTAATATAAAAACTTTTAAAAATCATTTTAAAATAATAAAAAAATGAATAATTACAAGTGTAATTAAATCAAGAGATAAGTAACAAGTGTTTGATAATTAAGTGTGGTAAAGACAAGTGTCATTTTTTTATTTTTCTTTAAATTTTAATTAATCCTAAATTTAATCTATAAAACTTCCACCTTTTTCCTTCATTTCCTTTTCTTATCTTTTCATATTCAAAACAAGAAAACAATGGCCAGACCTGTAATCACTCCCTCAAATCATAACCTAAAAACATTTTCAAATTTAAAATCCTGTACTTCATTTCTCAAAACAAATCATTAAACCTGTAAACTATCTTCAAAACAATTCAAGTTCAAAATCAAAAACCTGAAGACCTTCTCAAACCAAAACCCTGTAAAAATATTCCACAAACCAAACCAAAAGTCTGTAATCTTCTCCTCGAAAACAAATGCAAACCAGAAAATCATCGAACCTGTAACTGTTTTATTTTCAAGCCTGTAAACAAATCAGCAACCTGAAATCAAAGCCTTGTCATTTAAGCCTATAATCAATTTTCAAAGCAAACCCTGTAAGCAATTTTCAAAAGCTTGTAACATCTTCAAATGCAAACTACATCAATAAAGTCCTGAATCATCTCAGTCAATAAAGAAATTTTGTTTCCAATCAAAGCAATACAAGATTCAGGAATCCAAAACTGTTTCAAAAGCTTCCCAGTTCTTTTCAAACTCTCTGCATTTTATTTAAAAGTGAGTAAACATCTACTTAAAAATCCTAAGTAATAACTGTTCTGTTGCTTGTTAGATTTCTAAAATGATTAATGCTTGCATGTATATATATATGTATTATATGTGTATATGAATGTGTATGGACTGTGCATGTATATTTTAATTGTTCTTCTCTGTTTTTTAACTACATAGAGTAGAAGTAAAAGAAAAATTCAAATCTCCTTATCTGATCATTGTTAAGTTTTAAACATGATATGTTTGTTTAAACACAAAGTTAAGTTTAAAATTTTATTCAAATAGAATAGATGTGAAAATCTTCTGGAATCAAAATAGTACAGTAGGAATTCTTTTATCATGTTAAAATCAATCACTTAAATTTGCTGTTTCAAGTTTATATCTTGAATCATCATTGAAAGATAGGATTTTTAAAACAAAAATCAAGATTTTTAGTATTAGGATGAGTGTGCATTTTGGAAATGTCTAGAATTGGGTTTTTGGGCAAGTTCTGATGGCCGGAGCATCTTTGGTGATCGTGGCTCCGACTGGAGGAGGTCGGACTGTAGGGGTGCTTAGGAAAAATGGATGGTGGGGTGCTTGATGGTCATGGCGACGGTGGCGAGTTGACTTAGGTTCTAAACCTAATTTGGTCGAGTTGGGAATATAGGATCACTGCTTCCTCTCTGGTGTATCGAGTTCGAGGGGAGTAAGGGGAATGGCTTCGTGGATGATCAGAGATGGAGTGGCCAGGGTTGCGAGTCGTCTGATGGTCGGAGGCACGAGTTCGAGGTGGCTTTGGCCAGGGTGTTTGGTTCCAGTTTTCAACTGGACTGCTCGATTTTGATCTCGAGCTTATGATGATGTTTGTATGATCGAAGTTGCTCGTAGGGATGTTCGATGACTTGACGATGGTATCGTCGATGGTCGGAGGTGGCTCCGGTGTTGGTGCACGTGCGCGGTTTAGTTTATGGTGTCTGGGGTATTTGTTGTGTGACGACCCAGAATATTTAAGCATTTAAAACGGGATATTTAATTGAATTTAAATATTTAAAAGTTTAATTTTTAACTTGAATTCAAATATCACAATTTATTTGATAATTAAACTATTTAATTAAATGATTTGAAGTTGGGTAAAATGTTGAATCTGAGGTTCTAAGCCTGTTAAAAATAAATTGAAGGCTATAAATTTAGATTGATAGTGCTGAGGATAATGAAAGTTTTGAAATTTAATTTAATACCGATTTTTTCAGTTTTGAAAGTATATCGTTTAAATTGAATTTAAAAATAGCCTTCCGAGACATTGTCTCGGAATTCTACGAAACCAGTTCCATTGGGTTCGTAATATTGAATTATTTTCGGATTTCAAATTTCATATTGTTCGGAGTTGTTGTGCGAGCGTATTGTAAATAAGCGCGTTGAAATAAAATCGAAAATTCAATATAATAACTGATCCAAAAAGGCTATCTTCTCCATACGATCGAGATTTTAAGTTGTTAAATCATAATGATTTAAAATTTAAATATATATATATATATATATATATATATATATATATTGGTTGGTACCCACATACTCACATCAGCATACAAAACATCATCCCTTTTTATAAATCTCGAGTCCCTCAAACAGAACTAATTCGAATCAAAAGAAAAAAGAAGAAATGGCCGTAAAAAAATCTTCTAATTCGAATCGCGACTTCGAGTTAATCTCGAGGCGATGTCGAGCGCGATACTTCAGGGTATGGCATAAGGTGGATCGCGACAGAGGGGTAGGGCTTGTCAATCGAGCTTGTAGCGACGTTTGGTTTGGGGCATCGTTCGCGATGGGTTCAGCAAGCGCGGCGATGGATTTGGGAGGTGGCAGCGTAGGAAGGGGTGAAAGTTGTTTGTCATCGCGCTCGACTTCGTGGAGGAGGCAGCGTGTATGATTTTGGATGAGGCGATGGACACTGGGATGTCGTGCGACCTGAAGCATTGGGATAGGGTTTGGGATTTATCGCGAACGTGGAGTACTCGGCGACGACAGTCTTCGGCTAGGGTTTGGTTAGTGAACAGTGAGGTGATACTGCTGCGATCATCTCGGGTTTAGGATTTGAACAACAAGGTATAAATTTATGATTACAATTTACATATATTAAATTTGTGGAAAAAAATATTTAACAGTATTGGATTTAGCAGTGAGGTAAGTCGAGATATAAATTTGTTTTTCAATTGAAATATATGTATATAGTTAGGAAGTAGATAATATATATAGATCAACCTGTTGTTGATTTGGATAGGGTTTTTAATTGAAAGACAGATGAGCAGGCATAATGACAATAAACCGAAAATTTATTTATTTTTAGATAGGGTTTGGAAAACTAATAATAAAATATATGAATTTTAAATGATTGAAGAATTTATAGGAAATCAGATTTTGATCTATATATAATGAAAATTTTAAAGTATATGTAGTTTCAGAACAATAAATTAGTATACATATACCTATTTTAAAGTTGCTAGTTTATTCTTAAACAATGGATTTAGTGATTAACTTGTTTATTAACATATTTAAATATTTCAGTTACCAAATGGTTTAAAGGAAAATTGTATAAATTAAATAATTAGTTAACTAAGTGGAAATAAATTGATCGGTTTATTCAAATATTAATAAACGGTATAAATGTTTATACAAGGTTATAAACCGAGAAAACCAAGACAGAATTGAAGTGGACTACAAACAAATGCAAAGGTGAGTTAATCTCACTCAGTTGAATTTTAATTTTAATTTAAATGGTTGTATTTAAATAAATGGTTGAATTGATTTGGTATGCTATATTATAGTATTTAATACATCTTGGAATGTTTGTTTTCCCGCATTATATAGCAGATGAGACCCCATGCGCCGCATAATAGCGGATGATTTATATTAATCCCATATACCGCGATATTCCACCTTGAAGTGGAATTGGTATTTATGTTGTGCTAACATCTGTGGATGCAGGGAAAACAGGTTGGAGGGATCCAACTGGATTCCTCAACATTTATTTAAATTATTTAATATTCTCTGTTGTGATTATTTGATATTCTATGATGAAATACATTGGAATATTGAATGCTATGGTTTGATTGATTATACTTGGGTATAATGAGTTACCAAAAATATATAAATTTGATTTTGGAAAGAAAATATAAGAAGTGAATTTGTAAGCGAAATAATTATAGAAAATTGGAATAAATTAAGAATGAATTGAAAGAAATGGAAGTGATATTAAAATACTAATAAATAACTTCGAGTATGAAAAGAAACAAGATTTTGAAACAAATAGAAATTAATGAATTGTAAAATTAAGTGACATTATTTTAATGGAATAAAGAATTATTTTAAAATTTAAAGTTTAAATTTGTTTAAAAAGGATTAAGAAGTAAGTTGAGAAATCTAAATTGGTATTTTCAGTTAAAAGTACTTTAAATCATAATTAAGGAATATAATCTGAAATTAATAGATTTTGGAATTAAAAGGGAATAAATTGAAAATCAATTTGGAAATAGATTTAAGTGTTTGGATTGGAAATTTAAAGAAGAATGTGAAGAGAAGTATATTTCTCTAGATAGCGAAGTACGTTTTCAAAGTAAATTTTTAAATATAAGATAAAAGTTTAATCTTGTTCTAAAAAGCATGTTTTAGAAAATTTATTATTTCTAAATATTTAAATTCTAAAGTAAGTATTTTTTTAAAATCTATTATCGTAATAATTATTTAAAAGATGATTTGGTATTTTGTTTAAATAAGAAAATCTAGTTGATATTATAAAGTAACCTTATTTTAATTATTTCTCAAGTATTATTTTAAATTAAGTATTAAAGTAATTTTTCAAAATTTAAAGGTTAAACATATTTTACAATAAAGTGTTTTAAAATTATTTTAAAATCTAAGTTTTGTGCTTGGTGATCTCAGAGGAAATAGAAAATATTTGGGAAACTTATTCTGTAAAAGGAAGATAGCTTGAAACTGTTTTCAAATGGGTTTGAAAAGTGGAAACATATCCTGTGAAGGTATTTTGGGATAAATAAATAATTTTGAAGAAATTATTTATTGGTTGATGGTTGTTGTGAATATTAATTGATAGTTAAATAACCGACTATCAATATTGGCCAAATGCGCTGATCGTTTCGAAGAGACCGGGATCGAGATTTATTTCTCGAAAACCACTTCGATCCGGTTTGTACGTTTTTGTGGGGAAACGAGTTTGGATTCGAAGATGGAGCAGTGAAGTGCAAGGGCTAGTCGCTACTAATCCTGAGGATTTTTCCGAAATGGATGTAGTAGGAATAGTGCCTTCGGTTCCGTTCGAACCCGGGACGGACTTGTATGGATGAATGCTTTCAGAACATCCTCAGGTGGACGATGGGAATTCTATGAGATATGTTCTAAAAGGTAACGCTTAGCCTCAAGCCTCATCAACCGGGAATGACTGAAAATCAGGGGTTATGCAGCAAGGCTAAGTGGTAGCACCCATTCAGGGTGAGGTCATCCCTGTCTAGATGTCCCTTTTTATTTCGGCTTAGTGGTGCGGTTGCTGATCCCAACCGTGGGGTGATCTCATCAGGATTATCCAGTAAGGGGTAGTCCCGTTCTTGTGTTGTAGGGGGTCGGAAGTGATCCTCGGTATAGTGATCTAGGCCACATACCGTGACAGGTGGTACCCCAGTGCCCAACCATTAGTTGGAAATCCATTCTCCCTATGCGCCTTTTACGAGTTTTGTTTGTATTACCCACTCTGTGGCTAGTAGCTGGAATTTAATCGATGTAACAATTTCGGCTATTTTAATAAGTATTTGTATATAGACCTTATTTTAATATCAAAGGATTTTGATAAAAAGTGTTTTAGCTATCGTAAGGTAAAAACCCGACATGTTTATTTGTGGCATGGTCTTACGAGATGCTTTTGTTTTCAAAAGAATCTTTGAAACTTTAATAATCAATTTGAGTGTGATTTCTTACGCTGGTATTCCAGACTGACTTGGGTGTTATTTAACTATAATGCTCGGGTCAGACCGAGTATTATAGGATACAGGAAATGATGCTGTGGAGCTCAGGAGACGAGCTGGATGACGATACATACTCCCGTACTTGTTTATATATATTTCGCTGTGTTGTTTAGTTGTGTACTCAGTTGTATAAGAGCAGTTTATGATTACTGCCAATTGTGTGTTTCGTGGTTGATGTACTCTGATGATGTATGTATAAAACAGATATAGTTTTCTTTTGTGTAAAGATCTGTAATTATATATTATATTTTATTCCGCTGCGATGGTAAGATTCTGTTGTTTTTTTCTATTTTATCTTCTTCTACCTCTTCTTCTTTAACCCAAATGGTTTGTATTTCTGTTCAACTTGAGTTGATTGATGTAGAATAGTGTTGACTCAAGGGGTACGGATTTGCGGGGCGTTACACTTGGTATCAGAGCTTAGGTTGGTGATAACCATGGCTCTGGTGGGGGTCACTCATTAAATAGAGTCCGAAGTACTCTAGAATGAGCTTGAGAGTATTAATAGACATGAGTGTGTACTTGTTAGTGAATATAAAATTATTCTTATATTGTGTTGATTTATCGGTCGAATGTTTATGGATTCTGGTCGATGTGTGGGACGCCATATTATCGATAGGAATTTCTAGACACTTGAATGAGATAAACTGACACAATATAGTTTTTAAATAGAGTAAATGAAATAATTTTACCCAAAATTATTTTTGTATATAAAGGAAATGATTTTTCGTAAACTGTTATTGTTATATATGGATGTTTGGTTGTTAGAAAGTGATAATATTAAATTATTATCATTGTATGGGAATTGGATAAGAAATTGAAATAATAAACAAAGATTAAGGAATAAATTAATAAATAAATGGAATTTGTAAATGTGATTTATAATTGAATAAGATATTGAAACCATAATTAAAAAAACTAAGAAATCAATTTGTATACAAATGAAATTTGTAAATATAAACTAAATATGAATTATAGTGTGATTAATAATTGAAATAAGATAAAATTCCAAAGTAATGTTTGAATATAAATTTCAAGGATTTGGAATGTGAAAATTTGGAAATTTAAAATTCCTTCGAATTTGGAATTGATTCCCAAAAGTTGGGAAAAATAATAATATGTGAGAAATATTTTTGAATCGGATTTGAAATCTAGAGAGATTGGGAAATTAAAATATTTGAAGGGTTTTTAAAAGAGATAAAAGCATTGAACTCTTTACGGTCGCTAGAAAATAATTCCGATGACGATCTCGACATTGGTGTTCATTTTCGAGTTTCCAAAAGGGGGGTTGCTACCTGAATGTTTTGGATTAATGTTTGTTTGCAAAATTAGGTTTGATTTTGAAAATGCAAGGAATTTGGATATAGGTGATTTCAAAGGGAATTTTGAAATGTTGAAAGATTGTTTAAATTTTGGAATTTTAACTAAGAATGTTTATGGCATATAAAAAGTTTGATAACTTGTAAATTTGGAAATAAAGTTCAACTTTGTAAGTAAGTAAAGTGAAAACTGAATGCTGGAATTTAAAATTGAATTGTGTTAAATTATGTGAAACGGAAAAAAAATTAGTCAAGTTGGACTAAATAAAACAAAGTTTGAGATTTAAGATTAGTAAGTAACTAAATGATTTTATGGTATGCAACTGAAATGAAACTGAATATTGGATGATGTTTGATTTAAAATTGTATAAAAATAAGTGCAAAGTTAGTTCAAATGGACTAAAATTAATTAATTTTTGGAAATCAAATTTATTGGTTGGAAGTGGATTAGAGAATGAACAAATGAATTTATAATTTTAAGTGAATGAACTGAAAATTGGATATTGGAATGATATTAAATGGAATTAAGTCATTGCTTAACAAAATTCAAAGGAATAGTATGCAACAAGATTTAACTGGGGATAGGTTAAGTAGAATTGGAGTAAAATTCAACTGAGTTATGGGTGTTATTGAATGGAATTAGATTCTTACCTTAATAAATGGAAGTAAGTTGGATAAGAAATAAGTTGGAATAAATAAATTAGATGTAACAACCCGGAATTTCGCATCAGTTAATTATCGTCATTAAGCGATTAAATTGCTGGCTGTATGTTATTTAGAGTTTTTAATCGGGTTGGAATTCATTTAAAAATTCATCAAAGTTGTACGGGTTTTAAAAGTGTAGATTTGGCTCACGTCTCTTTTATTTGGAGCCGTGATACTTACAAGGCAAAGACCCGTTCCCCCTCTCGATTTTCATTTTCACTTAGCAACCCTAAACAAACGTACGAAAAGAAAAATTAAAAATGGTGGCTCGTTCGTTCCCCTTTCTTCAAAATCTAGGGTTTCTAATAAAAATTGAGGCTGCCGACAATGGTTGCTCGATCGATTTGCTTTGTCGATCGTTTAAAGTTGCTCACGGCCGCTTCCATTTGGGTCAAGCTCGTAAACAAGGTGAGTGATCTTCACTCACATCTTAATTCAAATTATTGTTTTTGTAAAATTTGAATTGCTTTTTTTGTGTTCGACCGAGAGTTGATTGATTTCGTCTCGGCCATTTGATCTTGTTTCGATGATTGACGTTTTCGCTGACTTGACTGTGACGATTTCTTTCTTTGTGTTTCTTGGCTTGATACTCTGCCATTACCATCACTGTTAGTTTGAAAGCTACTTTGATGACCACGGCTTCGATTTCCGACCTGTTCGGCTTTGGTGAAACTGGATCTTGTGAAATTGCTAATTCCTTATTATCCACGACTTGATGATTTTCAATTGATTCTCTGACAGTTTTAGAAATTTACTTCGGTATAAAAAGAAATTGTCTTTAACTTTGCAATTGCTTTAAATATTTGACTTCGGCCTGGATTTGTTCCATAACTTCGGTCAGTAGCCCATGGCTTCAACTTATTTGATATTCGTTTGCTACAACATTTTTGAGCAAACATCACCATGAAATTTCACTGCTATTAGGTGTATTTATTGTTGCATTTCATGTACATGCTTTGAGTCAGGGTAGCAGTGATTTGAACTGTTAGCTTTTGGTTAGTAATGTCTGATTCATTGTAATATGATTTTGGGGTGTACTGTTTTGAATTTTGTACACGTACCAGTAGTTTGCCTTTGTTACTGTTTGTCTTGTTGGATTCATAGTTACTGATATGATTTTTAGCCTTACCTCATTTGCATTGCTAAGTTTGTTTCTTTGTGTTTGTTGCACATATGAACTTGGTTCATATGTATGCCAAGCTTTGCTTCTCAGTGACCATTGCTTATATTCATATCCTTCAATGTTTTAAATTGTACATTTAAGTTCACTGTGCATGTAGTAGTGCATATTACTACACTGCTTCGAGTCAGGTTGCATGCTCTATGTGTATTCCTGAAAATGTAACGGTGTTTTGATATTTTGAAGCTTGCACTGTCCAGTTTCACTGTTACACACATGTTGCATCTTTTGGAGCTCAAGTTGTCTGACCATTTCCTTTGCATACTGTTTAGTTCCATCGATGATGCTATGCATCTGCACATACATGTGTCATTTCTTTGATCACATTCTGCTGTCTTCATACCGTCAGTACCACTTCCTGTGTGCACTTGGTCACTCGAGCCTTTGTGCTTGTAATTGACTTGAGTTGCCTGTCAGTAATTGAATATTGTGTTCTCTTGAGTTCCCTGTGTACATGTTCATATTGGGTTCGCATATAAGTTTGGTCCATATTGCCTTGCATCATCATTGATTGTGGCATGTGCATCACTTGTGTAAATTATTTGGTTTGCGTACAGTCTCCACTGTGACCATTCAGTTGAGACTGTCTGTAGCTGATTTGACCACTTGATTACATTCGGATTTGTTTTTCGAATTCACTTGAGGTTAATCCGTTATTTTGGGTTTGACCTTGTGCTCGTTGTGAATTTCCATTGAGCTTTTGGGTACACCATTACTGTAGTGGCAAGGCAATGCACGCAAGCGTGAACTGCAGCCACACGGTATGGCTTTTATGATATTCTATTTTGTGTTGATTGTTGATCTTTTGGTATTCCGTATGCTGTAGTGGCGAGGCAGTACACGCGTGCGTGTACTGCAGCTCTACTCGAATTGACGTTCGTCACCGTAGTGGCGAGGCAGTGCATGCAAGCGTGCACTGCAGCCCTATCGGGTTCGAAGTTTTTAATTGATATTTCAATGGTTTGAATGATGTTTTGATTTGGTTTAATTTAAACAATTTGTTGTTGTCTAATTATCTATTGGATAATTAGATTATGAGTTTCTAATTATTTATTTAATAATTAGATTTTGTTGTTAATTGCCGATTAGGAAATTCTGATGTTTTTCTAAATTATCTTCATTGAAATTCTTTTAATTTATCTTCGTCAATAATTTGAATTTGTTGATTTGTTGTTTAACACCGTTATGTGTTATATTTACCATTATCCGATTTCTTTATTTAAGAATCGGATAGGTAAATTTATTGTGACTGTCGTCTATTTGATTATTTAATTATTATTGCTTCTGTGCATTAATAACTGAGTTTGAATTAGACTGACCCGTGTATTATTTTCTTTTGAATGTAATACTCGGGTCAGACCCGAGTTATTTCAGGTTGTAGATATCTTGCTTTGGGTTGCTGCTCGAGCTATGAAGCCTCTTCATATCTTTTGGAGTAGTCGTTATCATAGTATAGGAAGATATGTATTCTTGTATATTATATACGATAATTTACATGTATATGTAACTTTTAGAGTCGACAGTTGTAGTTGTATCATATGTACTGTATCACATGTATTGTAACTGACATCAGTTATTATATATATGAGACGTTTTGTTTTACATGTGTTCTATATTTATATTATCTGTGTTAGTATTATATATATTGTCCTAAACTATTATGAACCATCGTAGTTCGTTTTATACTGGAATTGGGTATGTCGATGGGAGTAAATAAATATGAGATGAAAAATTAAAAATATATACCACTCCTATCGAGGTAACCAATACTAGTGTAAGGCCTAACTACGGATGGCCGCTCCTATTCGGCCTTATTCTTCGTAATCACAGACAGTATTTCCTTTAATACTCTTTGTTATTGTGAGCATAGAGGTGGGGCGTCACAGTTGGTATCAGAGCTTGGGGTTTATGGACATAATATAAAACATAACTTAGATAGAACATGTGTTACAACTATTAGTCGATGTTTTATTTGTGCTTTGAGTCAAAACTAAAGTTTTGAAAATATGTATAAATTTTTAAATATCTTTATAAAAAAAAGTGAAATTGTGTTTTGATGATTGATTGAGCGTGCTCTGTTTATCAGAGTGCGTAGCGGAAACAGTGACTGTCTTCGCTGAGTACGGCTGATAACCTTTTTGATTTGAAAATCAAATTATGAAATTGAAATAAATTTCATTTGTTGTTTACATAGCTGTGTTCATTTTGTTTTCTTTGAAAATTTCGAATCTGATTTGAGGATTCGAAGAGATTGTAGTTATGTGAATTTGTTGAGATTTTTGTTGTTTTGAATTATCTTCATTTAAGATATATTCGACTGATTTCTTTGTTCATTTTGTATGTATACGTGCAAATTTAAGTTGCACGTTACTGCATTTATTTTGCGTTGAACCGATGTTTGGTTCAAATGTATTTTGTTGCCGTTATTCTTATAACAGGATTTTTTACACCAATGCTAAATTTTTGAAGCACGGTGTTTTGTTGACATTTTTTTATGAATGGAAATTCACTGGTGTTATATTTTGATGCGAATTATTTTGTTGAGATTTTGACGTTTAAAAATCACTGTCACTTTGACTTCAGTGACCGTCATATTTTAAAGTGGATTTTCAAGCGGTTATCCCGCAATGCTGATTTTGAGATCCGTTCCTACGGTGTTTTTAGAAGTGCAATTTCCTTGTCGAAATTGTCACTAATGCTGCTGTTTTTTTCACGGATTTGCAAATAGTTTTAAAAATAAAATTGTTTTCCAAATTTTTTATGGTTTATGCTTTTAGAAGAATGAGAAAGTGAATTAAACATTTCAGCAAAATCGAGGACTATGACCCCTTTCTTTTACTGATTCGCTTAATTCCGGACTTGTTCGTTTGAGAATGTAAATTATTACTTTTATAAAATAAATGAAATTGTTTTCAGAAGTTTTGCAGTTTGCACTTTCAAAAGAATGAGGAAGCGATTTAAACGTTTCAGCAAAATCGAGGACTATGAACCCTTTCTTTTACTGATTCGCTTAATTCCGGACTTGTCCGTTTGAGAATGTGAAATGTTATTTTTGGAATACACAATTTTGCACTTTCAAGGAAACGATGAAGAGATTTAAACAATTTAGTAAAACTCGTGGTTATGGGACATGTGTGTTTGCTATTTCGGTTAATTCCGGACTCGTTAATTGAAATATTTGATGATTTTCGTGTGCTTTCGAGCCACTATAATGGACCTTTGGGTCATATGATGGACCTTCGGGTCAAATACCAGTACCAGACCTTCGGGTCATATGTTGGACCTTCGGGTCATATGATGGGCGCCAAAATTATGATGACGGTACTTGGTAGGCTTCGTCCATATGAGATGCACATGCGGCATAGCTAAAACTCGCCATATGATGGGATCGATCCAACCTTTTATGTTGATTTTCTAGAATATCTTAATTGATTTCTAGATATTTGTTGAAACTAATTATCTGCAGGTAATTAAATATTTGATGTTATGAGTTCTGATTATCGTTTTTGATAATCGGATATTTGTTATTTCTGATTATCGCTTGTGATAATTAGATATTTGATGTTGTGAGTTCTGATTATCGTTCTTGATAATCGGATATTTGTTGTTTCTGATTATCGCTTGTGATAATTAGATATTTGATTTTATGAGTTCTGATTATCGTTTTGATAATCGGATATTTATTGTTTTTAATTATCGCTTGTGATAATTAGATATTTGATGTTATGAGTTCTGATTATCGTTCTTGATAATCGGATATTTGTTGTTTCTGATTATCGCTTGTGATAATTAGGTATTTGATGTTATGAGGTTTGATTATCGTTTTTGATAATCGAATATTTGTTGATTTGAGATTTGATTATCGTTTTTGCTAATCGAATATTTGTTGATTTGAGATTTGATTATCGTTTTTGATAATCGAATATTTGATGATTTGAGATTTGATTATCGTTTTTGATAATCGAATACTTGTTGATTTGATTATCGTTTTTGATAGTCGAATATTTGTTGATTTGAGATTTGATTATCGTTTTTGATAATCGAATATTTGTTGATTCGATTATCCTTTTTGATAATCGAATACTCGTTGATTTGATTATCGTTTTTGATAATCGAATACTTGTTGATTTGATTATCGTTTTTGATAATCGAATATTTGTTGATTTGAGATTTGATTATCGTTTTTGATAATCGAATATTTGTTGATTTAATTATCGTTTTTGATAATCGAATATTTGTTGATTTGGGATTTGATAATCGTTTTTGATAATCGAATATTTGTTGATTTGAGATTTGATTATCGTTTTGATAATTGAATACTTGTTGATTTGATTATCATTTTTGATAATCGAATATTTGTTCATTTGAGATTCTGTTGAGAATTTATGCATTTCTTTTACGAAATTAAAAGATTTCTTTAGCGTTGGTATTCCCGACTTTTATTTTTCTAGCTTAACAAGTTTATGTTAGAAAAATAATTGTTATTGACGACCTTAATAATGAAAATTGCGGGGACACAATTTTTATAAGGAGGGGAATCTGTAACAACACAGAATTTCGCATCAGTTAATTATCGTCATTAAGTGATTAAATTGCTGGCTGTTTGTTATTTAGAGTTTTTAATCGGGTTGGAATTCATTTAAAAATTCATTAAAGTTATACAGGTTTTAAAAGTGTAGATTTGGCTCACGTGTCTTTTATTTGGGGCCGTGATACTTACAAGGCAAAGACCCGTTCCCCCTCTTGATTTTCATTTTCACTTAGCAACCCTAAACAAACGTACGAAAAGAAAATTTAAAAATGGTGGCTTGTTCGTTCCGCTTTCTTCAGATTCTAGGGTTTCTAATAAAAATTGAGGCTGCCGACAATGGTTGCTCGATCGATTTGCTTTGTCGATCGTTTAAAGTTGCTCACGGCCGCTTCCATTTGGGTCGAGCTCGTAAACAAGGTGAGTGATCTTCACTCACATCTTAATTCAAGTTACTGTTTTTGTAAAATTTGAATTGCTATTTTTGTGTTCGAGTTGATTGATTTCGTCTCGGCTATTTGATATTGTTTCGATGATTGATGTTTTCGCTGACTTGACTGTGACGATTTCTTTCTTTATGTTTGTTGGCTTGATACTCTGCCGTTACCATCACTGTTAGTTTGAAAGCTACTTTGATGACCACGGCTTCGATTTCCGACCTGTTCGGCTTTGGTGAAACTAGATCTTGTGAAATTGCTAATTCCTTGTTATCCACGACTTGATGATTTTCAATTGATTCTCTGACAGTTTTAAAATTTTACTTTGGTATAAAAAGAAATTGTCTTTAACTTTGCAATTGCTTTAAATATTTGACTTCGGCCTGGATTTGTTCCATAACTTCGGTCAGTAGCCCATGGCTTCAACTTATTTTGATATTCGTTTGCTATAACATTTTTGAGAAAACATCACCATGAAATTTCACTGCTATTAGGTGTATTTATTGTTGCATTTCATGTATATGCTTTGAGTCAGGGTAGCAGTGATTTGAACTGTTAGCTTTTGGTTAGTATGTTTGATTCATTGTAATATGATTTTAGGGTGTACTGTTTTGAATTTTGTACATGTACCAGTAGTTTGCCTTTGTGACTGTTTGTCTTGTTGGATTCATAGTTACTAATATGATTTGTAGCCTTACCTCATTTGCATTGCTAAGTTTGTTTCTTTGTGTTTGTTGCACATATGAACTTGGTTCATATGTATGCCAAGCTTTGCTTCTCAGTGACCATTGCTTATATTCATATCCTTCAATGTTTTAAATTGTACATTTAAGTTCACTGTGCATGTAGTAGTGCATATTACTACACTACTTCGAGTCAGGTTGCATACTCTATGTGTATTCCTGAAAATGTAACGGGGTTTTGATATTTTGAAGCTTGCACTGTCCAGTTTCACTGTTACACACATGTTGCATGTTTTGGAGCTCAAGTTGTTTGACCATTTCCTTTGCATACTGTTTAGTTCCATTGATGATGCTATGCATCTGCACATACATGTGTCATTTCTTTGATCACATTCTGCTGTCTTCTTACTTTTAGTACCACTTCCTGTGTGCACTTGGTCACTCGAGCCTTTGTGCTTGTAATTGAGTTGAGTTGCATTTTAATAATTGAATACTTGTGTTCTCTTGAGTTCCATGTGTACATGTTCATATTGGGTTTGCATATAAGTTTGGTCCATATTGCCTTGCTTCATCATTGATTGTGGCATGTGCATCACTTGTGTAAATTATTTGGTTTGCGTACAGTCTTCACTGTGACCTTTCAGTTGGGACTGTCTGCAGCTCTTTTGACCACTTGATTACATTTGGATTTGTTTTTCGAATTCACTTGAGGTTAATCCGTTATTTTGGGTTTGACCTTGTGCTCGTTGTGAATTTCCATTGAGCTTTTGCGTACACCATTACTTTAGTGGCAAGGTAGTGCACGCAAGCGTGAACTGCAGCCACACGGTATAGCTTTTATGATATTCTATTTTGTGTTGATTATTGATCTTTTGGTATTCCGTATGCTGCAGTGGCGAGGCAGTACATGGCGTGCGTGTACTGCAGCTCTACTCGAATTGACGTTCGTCACCGTAGTGCCGGGGCGTGCATGCAAGCGTGCACTGCAGCCCCTATCGGGTTCGAAGTTTTTAATTGATATTTCAATGGTTTGAATGATGTTTTGATTTGGTTTAATTTAAGCATTTTGTTGTTGTCTAATTATCTATTGAATAATTAGATTATGAGTTTTTAATTATTTATTTAATAATTAGATTTTGTTGTTAATTGCCGATTAGGCAATTCTAATGTTTTTCTAAATTATCTTCATTGAAATTCTTTTAATTTATCTTCGTCAATAATTTGAATTTGTTGATTTGTTGTTTAACACCGTTATGTATTATATTTACCGTTACCGGATTTCTTTATTTAAGAATCGGATAGGTAAATTTATTGTGACTGTCGTCTATTTGATTATTTAATTATTATTGCTTCTGCGCATTAATAACTGAGTTTGAATTAGACTGACCCGTGTATTATTTTCTTTTGAATGTAATACTCGGGTCAGACCCGAGTTATTTCAGGTTGTAGGTATCTTGCTTTGAGTTGCTGCTTGAGCTATGAAGCCTCTTCATATCTTTTGGAGTAGTCGTTATCATAGTATAGGAAGATATGTATTCTTGTATATTATTTACGATAATGTACATGTATATGTAACTTCCAGAGTCGACAGTTGTAGTTGTATCATATGTACTGTATCACATGTATTGTAACTGACATCAGTTATTATATATATGAGACCTTTTGTTTTACATGTGTTCCGCATTTATATTATCTGTGTTAGTATTATATATATTGTCCTAATATATTATGAACCATCGTAGTTCGTTTTATACTGGAATTGGGTATGTCGATGGGAGTAAATAAATATGAGATGAAAAATTAAAAATATATACCACTCCTATCGAGGTAACCAATACTAGTGTAAGGCCTAACTATGGATGGCCGCTCTTATCCAGCCTTATTCTTCATGATAACAGACAGTATTTTCTTTAATACTCTTTGTTATTGTGAGCATAGAGGTGGGGCGTCACATTAGAATACCTTATAAAATTATTAAAAATCAGAATAAAATATACTTGGGCTATAAATAAGCGTAAATTTTGAGTTAAAAATTAAATATGAAAATATTCAAGCCTAGAATGAATGGAAATGTGTAAAATAATAAGTTGTGACTTATAAAATTGAAAAGTGGGACAGAAAACCCAAAATAAATATTTTTAATGAATTGAAAAATAAAACGAAAAATCCAAACTTGAATTATACAATAAATTGCACTTAAGAAATTTAATGAAGAGATTTTGAGATTAAAAATCAAGTATTGAATTTAAACCATGGGAGAATTAATTAGATAATAAATTAGTTGATGAAATATGGAAATGGAACTTGAAACTATTAACTTAGAATTGAATTGTGAATAGATAATTGAGTTTGGAAATGGAGCCTGAGTTATAAGTAGAAATTCAACTTAGAATTGTAAGTGAATTAAATATGAATTGAAGTTGTATGGAATTGGATTAAAATGAAAATGATTTGAGATGAAAATAAATCCAATTCGATTACGAATAAATTAAAAATGAGAATGAACTTAAGTTATGAAATGGTAGTGAATTGAAGTAAATTAACTTATGTTTAAAGTTAATAGAAGCACGGGATGGAATGCAACTATATGGTTTGTAAATAAGTTAGATTGGATGGTATTTGTATACATTGAGTTGGAATTAGTTTAAATTGGTTATGAACTAAAGCAATGGTTTATTTGAATAAATATGGTCGAATTACGTAAGAAAATTGGTCGTTTGACGTAAACGGAAGTAAACAAAATTATATGAATCAATAACAGTTTAATAAATTGATTTTGGCATCAATTGAAATGAATATGAGTTCGTTTCGTTTATAAATGAATTGAATGGAATGGTATGTAATTTGGATGCAAACAATTTAAAACTAGTGTTAAAACCTCGAATATGTACCTACGAATGTATATCACATGCATTACATATGAAATCTATGTGTTATGTATTTGAATATAAGTGAAATGTTAATAAATTGCATATATTTTGTACTTTCATATTTAAATTAAGTAAGTACAGGTTCAGGGAAGCCGTATGGATGGATTTTATCGTGCAAAATACTAAAATAATAAGCCGCTTGCTTATAAATGCTAAATAAGGTACGCATACGCAATAAAAATAAGAAATATAACCTGTTTTTGGTTTTGCCGACCGTGTGGGTCGATGTATATATATTTATATCTTTTGTCAAATTGCAAAAGCTCCCCCGTACAAAGGAGACTATGTCCGAATTTTCCGAACATTTTGGGAGTTAGAAAAAGTTTTGAAAAAAAATTAGTTAGCGAAAAAACGATTTCAAACTGAAAATTGAAATAAATTAGGGAATAAAAACTACTTTAAAGTAATAATATGAATCAGTATAAATGGAAGATAAAATTCAATATTCTGAATTGAAGATAAATTGAATCCATATGGAAATGGGAGAACAAATTTGAATAAAAGTAGATATTGACTATAGTAGTGAAGTGAAAATAAATTAAGAAGCATATTAAATGCTTATACTAAACTTAAGAAAGGAATGGTGAATTCTAAATTGGAAATTGATATTACAAATATATTCTAAGTAAATTTTAGAATGAATAAATATTGACATTTTGTAAGAAAGTCAATAAAATGTTTTTGGAATGTTATGATTGGATATTATTGCTAAATAAGATATGCAGGTATTACAAAGGGAAAAGAGAATGGTTTAGATTTCAAAAGATAAATTTGAATTGCTCGACAAAGAGGTATGTGTTTAAATTTCTGTATGAAATTTGATTGGGTTTTTGATCTAGCCACTTGGCCTTTTGTTTCCTTTTGGAATTGGGAGCCCGTACAGGCATTTTGTAGTTGTACCTAGCGAGCCGCGCAAAGGAGACGCTGGCGAAATTTTTCGAAAATTTAGGGAGTTAAAAAATTTTTGAGAAAATTTTGGTAATTCAAAATTCGGTTTTAAATTGAAATTTGAATGATTGAGCAAATAGTATTGTTTGAAAACTAAGGGAAAGTTTGGGAGGTTGATAAGAGTGATAATGGGTCTTTTACAATAAGATGGTTGGTAGGATATTGAATTGTTGGTTTTGGGAAAAGTAAACGGATATTGGACCATTCATCCTAACTAGTAATTTCGGGGATGAAATTCTTTTAAAGGGGGAAATGTGAAGACCCAGAATTTTTAAGCATTTAAAACGAGATATTTAATTGATTTTAAATATTTAAAATTTTAATTTTTAACTTGAATTCAAATGGCACAATTTATTTGATAATTAAACTATTTAATTAAATGATTTGAAGTTGGGTAAAATGTTGAATCTGGGGTTCTAAGCCTGTTAAAAATAAATTGAAGGCTGTAAAATTTATATCGATAGTGCTGAGGATAATAAAAGTTTTGAAATTTAATTTAATACTGATTTGTTCAGTTTTAAAAATATATCGTTTAAATTGACTTTAAAAATAACTTTCCGAGACACAGTCTTGGAATTCGACGAAACCAGTTCCATTGAGTCTATAATATTGAATTATTATCGGATTTCAAATTTCATATTGTTCGGAGTTGTTGTGTGAGCATACGGTAAATAAGCGCGTTGAAATTAAATCGAAATTTCAATATAATAACTGATCCAAAAAGGCTATCTTCTCCATACGATCGGGATTTTAAGTTGCGAAATCGTAACGATTTAAAATTTATATATATATATATATATATATATATATATATATATATATTGGTTGATTGACCCACATACTCACATCAGCATGCAAAACATCATCTCATTTCACCTTAACCCTATTAACACGCAAGTCAACTTTAACATGCAAGGAATATTTCATATATATTTTTTAACATAAAATCACGTCACCCTCTATCTTTCAGCCGAAGCCATTATTTCCCCTTTTTATAAATCTCGAGTCCCTCAAACAGAACTAATTAGAATCAAAAGAAAAAAAAAGAAATGGCTGGAAAAAAAATCTTCTAATTCAAATCGCGACTTCGAGTTAATCTCGAGGCGATGTCGAGCGCGATACTTCAGGGTACGGCGTATGGTGGATCACGACAGAGGGGTAGGGCTTGTCAATCGAGCTTGTAGCGATGTTTGGTTTGGGGCATCGTTCGCGATGGGTTCGGCAAGCGCGGCGATGGATTTGGGAGGCGGCAGCGTAGGAAGGGGCGAACGTTGTTGTCATCGCGCTCGACTTCGTGAAGGAGGCAGCGTGTACGATTTTGGATAAGGCAAAGGACACTGGGATGTCGTGCGACCTGAAGCAATGGGCTAGGGTATGGGATTTATCACGAACGTGGAGCACTCGGCGATGATAGTCTTCGGCTAGGGTTTGGTTAGTGAACAGTGAGGTGATGGTGCTACGATCATCTCGGGTTTAGGATTTGAACAACGAGGTATAAATTTCTGATTTCAATTTACATATATTAAATTTGTGAAAAAATTATATATATTTAACAGTATTGGATTTAGTAGTGAGGAAAGTCGAGATATAAATTTGTTTTTCAGCTGAAATATATGTATATAATTAGTAAGTAGATAATATATATAGATCAACCTGTTGTTGATTTGGATAGGGTTTTTAATTGAAAGACAGATGAGTAGGTATAATGACAATAAACATAAAACTTATTTATTTTTAGATAGGGTTTGGAAAACTAATAATAAAATATATGAATTTTAAATGATTGAAGAATTTATAGGAAATCCGATTTTGATCTATATATAATGAAAATTTTAAAGTACATGTAGTTTCAGAACAATAAATTAATATACATATACCTATTTTAGAGTTGCTAGTTTATTCTTAAACAATGGATTTAGTGATTAACTTGTTTTATTAACATATTTAAATATTTCAGTTACCAAATGGTTTAAAGGAAAATTGTATAAATTAAATAATTAGTTAACTAAGTGGAAATAAATTGATCGGTTTATTCAGATATTAATAAACTGTATAAATGTTTATACAAGGTTATAAACCGGGAAAACCAAGAAAGAATTGAAGTGGACTGCAAACAAATGCAAAGGTGAGTTAATCTCACTCAGCTGAATTTTAATTTAAATTTAAATGGTTGAATTTAAATAATTGGTTGAATGGTTGAATTGATTTGGTATGCTATATTATAGTATATAATACATCTTGGAATGTTTGTTTTCCCGCATTATATAGCGGATGAGACCCTATGCGCCACATAATAGCGGATGATTTATATTAATCCCATATACCGCGACATTCCACCTCGAAGTGGAATTGGTATTTATGTTGTGCTAACGTCTGTGGATGCAGGGAAAACATGTTGGAGGGATCCAACTGGATTCCTCAACATTTATTTAAATTATTTAATATTCTCTGTTGTGATTATTTGATATTCTATGATGAAATATATTGGAATATTGAATGTTATGGTTTGATTGATTATACTTGGGTATATTGAGTTACCAAAAATATATAAGTTGGATTTTGGAAAGAAAATAAAAGAAGTGAAGTTGTAAGCGAAATAATTATAGCAAATTGGAATAAATTAAGAATGAATTGAAAGAAATGGAAGTGATATTAAAATACTAATATATAACTTCGAGTATGAAAAGAAACAAGATTTTGAAATAAACAGAAATTAATGAGTTGTAAAATTAACTGACATTATTTTAATGGAATAAAGAATTATTTTAAAATTTAAAGTTTAAATTTGTTTAAAAAGGATTAAGAAGTAAGTTGAGAAATCTAAATTGGTATTTTCAGTTAAAAGTACTTTAAATCATAATGAAGGAATAAAATCTGAAATTAATGGATTTTGGAATTAAAAGGGAATAAATTGGAAATCCATTTGGAAATTGATTTAAGTGCTTGGATTGGAAATTTAAAGAAGAATGTGAAGAGAAGTATATTTCTCTGGATAGCCAAGTACGTTTTCAAAGTAAATTTTTAAATATAAGATAAAAGTTTAATGTTGTTTTAAAAAGCATGTTTTAGAAAATTTATCATTTCTAAATGTTTAAATTCTAAAGTAAGTATGTTTTTAAATCTATTATCGTAATAATTATTTAAAAGATGATTTGGTATTTTGTTTAAAGAAGAAAATCTAGTTGATATTATAAAGTAACCTTATTTTAATTATTTCTAAAGTATTATTTTAAATTATGTATTAAAGTAATTTTTCTAAATTTAAAGGTTAAACATATTTTACAATAAAGTGTTTTTAAATTATTTTAAAATCTAAGTTTTGTGCTTGGTGATCTCAGAGGAAATAGAAAATATTTGGGAAATTTGTTCTGTAAAAGGAAGATAGTTTGAAACTATTTTCAAATGGGTTTGAAAAGTGGAAATATATCCTATGAAGGTATTTTTGGGATAAATAAATAATTTTCGAAAAAATATTTATTGGTTGATGGTTGTTGTGAACAATAATTGATAGTGAAATAACCGACTATCAATATTGGCCAAATGCGCTGATTGTTTCGAAGAGAGCGGGATCGAGATTTATTTCTCGAAAACCACTTCGATTCAGTTTGTATGTTTTCGTGGGGAAATGAGTTTGGATTCGAAGATGGAGCAGTGAAGTGCAAGGGCTAATCGCTACTAATCCTGAGGATTTTTCCGAAATGGATGTAGTAGGAATTGTGCCTTCGTTCCGTTACGGACTTGTATGGATGAATGCTTTCGGAACATCGTCAGGTGGACGATGGGAATTCTAAGGGATATGTTCTAAAAGGTAACGCTTAGCCTCAAGCCTCATCAACCGGGAATTACTGAAAATCAGGGGTTATGCAGCAAGACTAGGTGGGTAGCACCCATTCCAGGTGAGGTCATCCCTGTCTAGATGTCCCTTTTTATTTCGGCTTGGTGGTACGGTTGCTGATCCCAACCGTGGGGTTATCTAACTCGAGATTATCCAGTAAGGGTAGTCCCGGTCTTGTGTTGCAGGGGGTCGGGAGTGATCCTCGGTACAGTGATCTAGGCCATGTACAGTGACAGGCGGTACCTCAGTGCCTAGTCGTTAGTTGGAAATCCATTCTCCCTACGCGCCTTTTACGAGTTTTGTTTCTACTACCCACTCTATGGCCACTAGCTGGAATTTAATAGATGTAACAATTTCGGCTATTTTAATAAGTATTTGTATATCGACCCTATTATAATATCAGAGGATTTTGATAAAAAGTGTTTTAGCTATCGTAAGGTAAAAACCCGATATGTTTATTTGTGGCGTGGTCTTACGAGATGCGTTTATTTTCAAAAGAATCTTTGAAACTTTAATAGTCAATTTGAGTGTGATTTCTCACGCTAGTATTCCAAACCGACTGGGGTGTTATTTAACTATAATGCTCGGGTCAGACCGAGTACTATAGGATACATGAAATGATGCTGTGGAGCTCAGGAGACGAGCTGGATGACGATACGTACTCCCGTACTTATTTATATATATTCCGCCATGTTGTTTAGTTGTGTACTCAGTTGTATGAGAGCAGTTTATGATTACTGCAAATTGTGTGTTTTGTGATTGATGTACTCTGATGATGTATGTATAAAACAGGTATAGTTTTCTTTTATGTAGAGATCTGTTATTATATATTATATTTTATTCCGCTGCGATGTTAAGATTCTGTTGTTGTTTTCTGTTTTCTCTTCTTCTACCTCTTCTTCTTTAACCCAAATGGTTCGTATTTCTGTTCAACTTGAGTTTATTGATGTAGAATAGTGTTGACTCAAGGGGTACGGATTTGCGGGTCGTTACATGTTGTGAGTTGAGTTTAGTTTGCTCGAAGGAGAGATCGGGGTTTTGGGGTAATAGCTCGAGTTTGTACTCGAGTAATTGATGGGTGGTTAGCCCGTAGTATTAGTTGTTATAGTTTTTTTTAAATTTAAATTTAAACTAAATTTTTAAAAATAGAAGAAAAGGAGATGGAACTTGGAATGGCTCTCGGGTGATACTCAGGTTCAACTTAAGCAAATGAATTAAAGGAAATTTTCATAAGTTTTAAAAAGTTTTTATAAAACAAGTTTTAAATTTTAATAAATTAAGTTTTAAATTTTGGAAATAAATCTTGTTTTAAATTTTATTCTTTATAAAAATTAATGTTTTCCTTAACATTTTATTAAGGAGTTTGAAAATCATTTTAAAACTTAAGTAGAAATGAAATTTAAAGACTAGTTTTGAAATTTAAATTGAATTTAGCTTAAACTATCGTTTGATAAATGTTTAAGGTTATGGAATTTGTTCTTTGTTAACTTTAATATTATCAAGTTAAATGTTTATTTCATTTTTAATCTTAATTAATTATTTAATTAAGTAAAATTATTCATAAGGATAAAATGGTTTACAATGTTTTAATGATAATTAAAGCAATAATAAGATAATGTTTTATCTTAAAATAATTAAGGTTTTTGATGTCTTGAAATTAATTAAGTTAATTAAGGGAAATTAAGTATAAGTAATTAATTTAATTAATAATGATTAAGAATTAATTAAGGAATCTATTAAGAGTAATTAATTGATTTAACTAATTTATTTAAAATTAATAATTAAGGGTTATAAGTTAATTAATTAGAGATTAATTAATTTATAATTAAGTATAATTAATTAGATAATTTGAGATTATTAATTAATGATTATAGATTAATTAGTTAAGTAATTAAGGTGGATTAATTAGTAATTAGAGATTAATTAACTTGTAATTAAAAAATTCTTAATTAATTAAGTTTTATTAATTAATAATTAGGCTTTATTAATTAATAATTAAGAAATTATTAATCTATAATTAAAGTTAATTAAGGATTAATTAACTATTATTTAGGGTTAATTAATTGTTATTAAGGACCGATTAACTGATTTATTAAGGATTAATAAATTGGTTATTAAGTTTTATTAATTGATAATTAAGATTTATTAATTAATAATTATGGATTAATTAATTTGTAATTAAAGATTAATTAATTCATTTAAAGGGGTAATTATGGGATGAATTACCCAATTGTAATTAATCAAATGAATGTGATTAATTAGTTGGTTGATTAATTGTGGATAATCTTGATGATTGATTAAGTTTGAATACTTAATGAAATTAAACAGTGTAATTACTTAGGGTAAGTAATTAATGTATAATTACTGGATGTAATTAATTAAAGGGAAATTACTTAATGGGAATTAATTAAAGGATAATTACTTAGTAGAAGTTATTAAAGGATAATTACTTGGTGTAATTAATTAAAGGATTAATATAATTAATTAAGAAGTTAATTAATTAAGGTAGTAATTATAGGATGGTAATTACTGTTTATGATTAATTAAGGTTGATTAATGGAAGTGATTAATTAAAGTTTAATTAATTAAGGTTCAATGTAATTAATTTTAGTTGATTAAGTAATAGGAGTAATTAATTGAGGATCATTAATTTATGTACTTAATTAATAATTAATTAATGAAGGTAATTAAAGGAATTACCGTGAATGGTTAAGGTAATTAATTTATGTAATTAATTAAAGGCTAATTACTTAATGTAAATAAAGAATAATTAATCAAGGGTGATTAATTAAGATAGATAATTAGTGGATGATTACTTAATTGGTTTGTGAGCAGGATTTATAGTGATGAAAGTAATTAATTTAATTTATTTAAATTAATTAGATATGGAAGTAATTAATTTAATTCATTTTAAATTAATTAAAGATAGTGTGATTAATTAATCCTTGCTTAGGTATGGATGGATGATACTGATTGCCTTGAATGGTTTTATATCTCTGATATGAGATATGTGCTGATCTGTGATATGGATGGTTTGAATTATCTATCTGTGTATATATGAATTATCTATCTGTGTGAATATAGATAATAAATCAAATTGTTCTAACTTTAAAACAATTTGGACCTAAAAGATGGCATTTTGGATTTCGATGAGACCGGGATTGGGTTTCCAAATTTGGATATCCGAAAACCACATCGATCCAAATTAACGATAGGTCATGAATCTCAAGTGAAGATGAAGATTCAGAGTGCAAGGGTTATTGTCGTTAACTCTGAGGGTGATTCCAAAATGAGTGTAACGAGATAATGCCTTCGGTTTCGTTCGAACCCGGAACGAACTTGTATGGATTGAATGCGTTTAGAACATCGTCAGGTGGATGATGAGCATTCTAAGTTAGATGTGTAATATAAAGGTAATCGTAACATCATCAACCGGGAATGGCTAAAACAGGGGAGGTGCAGCAATGCTAAGTGGGTAGCACCAAGTAGGATAAGATTTACCCCTGACTAGAGTTCCTTTTTACTCGGCTGTGTGGGCGATTGCTAGCTACAACCGTGGGGTTATCTTATTCGGGACTGTCCAGTAAGGGGTTGTTCTGGCTTTGTATTGCAGAGGATTAGGAGTGTAACGACCCGCTATTTTGGACCATTCAAATCGACAATAAAACCATACATATCCGATTTGAACAATTCAATTAATTAAATTTTGGAAAAACTTAAAATATACTGTAAATAAATCAATCACAGATCACAGAGTAGTATAATGCAGCGGAATAGATAAAGAATAGTAGTTCATGAAGGTACTATATACATCAGAGTTAGAAAAATACAACCGAATAGTTCAAATGCAGTGAAGTCTCCAATGCAACAGATGACTTCTCTGAACCAATCAACTGGAAAGGCTGGAATCTGAACCGATTGTTGGATTTCCAAATGAAGCTCCAAACTCCAAAGGTGAGTCTGAAATGCTGTATCACTCAGTCTGACCCGAGCGTAAAGCAAAACACAAAACACTCGAGTCAGGATTAACATTCTTATATCAATAAATCCAACTCAAGTGAAATATCAACTGAAATACAAATAACTTAAAGGATGTTTGGGATAACCATTCTCTAAGGGTACATGGAACTTTCTATAAGGTAGAAATATACACTATAACACCATGGTCATTTCAGCTTAATTTATACTTCAAAACCACATCACATTTTCACTTCAGATATCTGTATATTTCCCAAAATAGTATTTACATATATCAAATAACTTATACAGTAAAGTATTTTCAATTTCCTCAACTTAGCAAGTCGTTCCAACATCAGCCCGACCTTCCCATTCAAATTAAATTCAATCTCAATTTATCAATTTAAATTCAACTCAATTTCTAAAATAACCACTTAAATTTTATCGATCTCAAATTCGGATTTATAATCACAAATACCCCTTATATTTCCATATATTTCAAAACTTTAAGTATTCAACGTTTCATCTAAATTTTCATTCAATTTAGTTTTCTAAATAATAAATTCAAATTTATTTCAACCTCAATTTTCATTTTAATTCAATTTAGTTGCGAAATAACAAATTCAACTACGTTGATTTCAAATACATATCCGAATCTCAACATAAACCATTTAAATTCCAATATAGTTCAAAGTTTAAATATTTAAATGTTCTATATAATAGTTTCATATAGATCTCGATTTAACCTCATTATTATTTAGTCTTGAAATACTCCCTTATTAGATTCAATATCATTTAATTAACCTTAAATTACATTTTACTCCATATTTTCTTTAATTTATGTAAAAGTGAAATATTCATTAAATCACTCAAATCAAAAATCCAAATTTTTATAAACCCAAATTTAAATCACTTAAATCACTTAAATCATTTCAATAATCGATTTAATTAAATATATCCTTATTTAAATACCATTTTTATAAACCCAAATTTATCTCCCAATCTTAATTATTCAATTTATTACAAGAGAATCTATTTGAAATATAGATTTACATAAATATTTAACCATATTATATGTATTAAATCAATCTAATTTAAATTAAATATTACTACAAAATCTATATATACAATTTTCATTTGTATAATATCTTAAGAATCAAATTTATTAAACCATATATTTCTTTCCAAAATTATAGAAATTATTTTCAAAATATTTATATGGACCAACGGTGTCTGTATATATTTCCTATCATATAGTCAAGTGCTACAGATATTTATCATTTCAATCCGTATAATAAATATATACGGGTGGATATCATTTCAACCAGTAATCCCAAACTCAATTAAATGAAAATCACTTGGGTTTATCATTTCAACCCATAACGATTTTCTCCTATTCTAAAGTCTGTTCGGGTATGTATCATTTCAACCCATAGTGATTTCTAAACTACAAGGAGCGTGCAGAGTGATAAAAGAAAATACAATAAAATAACAGGCATATATCATCAATACCAATATAATATAAACAACAAGATATGGTGTCATATCCCACAGGTGAACAGTTACAGATAATAGCATATATAACAAATTTAAATAACTACAGCAACATATTTCAATTGTCGTTTCAATTGAAATCAAATTTAATGAATAAAAGAATGTTAATCGTGAGTGATTACTCACCTTTCGTGGCTAGAGAATATAGAAGGGGATACGGATACGGACACTGATACAGACACTGAAATTAAATTTCAAATCCAAGCAAAGCAAAATCGGCATGAATTCAACGATCAAAGCTGATTGGCTCGAATTGATGAAACGGATCAGATCATAGCTGGAACGATGAAGATAAATGGTATAAGCGAACTTTTATAACCACCTATAACTATATATACACATATGAAAATTTATATTCTAAGTTCAAACATCATAAATTTAATTTACATGTTTTTCAAACATATAAATAAATAAATAAATCAAGCTTACATTTTTTTTAAATCAACATACACTTAAAAAAATATACATATACTAACACCTTTATACCAAACTTATATAACTAGTATATATATATATATATATATATATTCTCAAACAGATAAAATAAATGTTTAAATATGAATACCTAAAAGAAAACTTTTTTTATATATAACTATTTCTATATATATTAAATGTTATATATATATATATAATTTAAATCCATCCATATTTTTACATTCAATAACATATTATGTTCAACCTATGTAAATTTCCAAATTATATATGTGTATTAAAATAATTTATAAAGTAGAGTATTTAAAGAATCATCTTAAATCCAAAATAGTATAAATATAATACTGTACATAGCCTATATCAACCAAAAAGAACAAAAGTTGACTATTGTTTCTAAAATATGGGCATAAACACAGACTGCTCATGTATAAACTGAACTAACTCGTATATAACCAGAAACATATTATAGTTATAAATATACATATATATTCATGCATGCTTAAAAAATTTCAAAACGTCAACAAAACTAACCACTGACTCACAACATCCTATACAACCAGTTGTATAACAAATATATGATATATACTCATCTTAAAATAGTAAAATATAGAATGACAAAACAAAGCAGCCTGGATATAATATATATATGTGACGCACCAGATGTTCAAAATACAGCTATCTTAAACTCATATAATATAAACTTTACATATATAATAACTCATATTAACATATATCATAAAATTTTATATAAACCTTATAGTATATAAATAACTTACTTTATATACTAAATAGAACCTATGCAAGTTAAAATATGTAAGCTAATATAGGCTGCGACCATTTTTAAAAAAAAAATCAAAATACATTATATGCTTAAACAACAATAAATTATGTACACGGTACATATTAAAAATTAACTTAGTCTTACTATACATATCATATAATATATATATATATATATAAACCGATTTATATAAACAGACATATTGAAGAATAACATATCAAACTTATGTAAACTTTATATATACACAAAATGTCATTTCTACTAACATATATACACTGTCAAACTCATATATTACTTACATTTACATTGGAAAACTGACATAAATCATGTATACCAAAAATCCTTTTCTTTCATAACATATTTTATAAATATAACATATCAAGCTGTTAACAAAACATATTTTGTATAAATATATACTCTGCCAAAATATACAATAATACTATAAAAGCTATATATTTTATATGCAGAAACCATATAGCCTGCATATACCTAGCACAAACAACTAATATATATAATAATTTGTGCAACATAAACTTATCCAAATATGCAGAAATCATATATACATACCGAAAAATAAATATGTGTTATGAAAATCTATTTCAAACTTATAAATAAAAACTTAAAATAACCAAGCAGTTTATATATATACGCTCTAAAACCAACTCACCGGGATACTTGAAATCTTGTATAAAATGAAACATACATATAAATCTATGTTTTAACAAACCTTTCGTATGCTTGAATATATATAAAGCTGCAAGTATAAGAAATAGATATAATATATAAAGAAATACTTACATATAAAGAATGGAAGAAGAGAGGAAATGGTTGTGGGTAATCGAGCATGTGGTGAACGCGTGGAGCAAAGAGGAATGAGAGTTTTTCCAGAGAATGAAAAGAAGAAGAAGAGATATGCTTATCATGGGCAATATATATATGCGTTGTTCTTATATATTTTTCATATAGTTAGTACAAGATACGCTAAATTCATACAAAAAGTAACGTATCTAAATTTATACGTTACTTATTTATTCTCTACCTATTAATTTATATGTTACTTATTTATTCTCTACCTATTAATTTATACTATTTATTCTCTACCTATTAATTTATACTATTTATTCTCTACCTATTTATTTATACGTTACTTATTTATTCTCTACCTATTAATTTATAATATTTATTCTCTAACTATAAATTTATACGTTTTATTCTCTTCCTATTAATTTATACTATTTATTCTCTACCTATTTATTTATACGTTACTTATCTATTCTCTACCTATTAATTTATACTATTTATTCTCTACCTATTAATTTATACTATTTGTTCTCTACCTATTAATTTATAGGTTTTATTCTCTACCTATTGATTTATACTATTTATTCTCTACCTATTAATTTATACGTTACTTATTTATTCTCTACCTATTAATTTATACGTTACTTATCTATTCTCTACCTATTAATTTATACGTTATTATTTATTCTCAACCTATTAATTAATTAAAAATTATTAAAATTTTATGGGTCGTTACACTCTCCCCCATCCAAAACTTTTCATCCCCGAAAAGGAAGGAGGTAGGAGAATAGAACAACCAGAAATAAAAGTAGATTGAAAGTCAGGGGTAAATAATTAATTTAACTATATAAATTTTACTTGAGATATTCATACTTTTCAAAACCTTTTCAAAACCCATTTGTAAAACTTCTTGCTTCCTTTATAAATACCATTTATATGTTTAAATAACACCTTTAAACTATTTGAAAACAATTATTTACATCATTAGTTATATTTAAAGAAGCTATTTGAAAACATTAAATCCATAACTTATGAAATTTTTAATTTATCTCAAGATACTTTTCAAATATTATCAATAAATTAATAATCATTTTCTTTAAATATGTTTTATTTAACTAATAACTTCAAAAATATTTATACCACTAAAATTTTCTATTAACCAATGTAGTATACAGATAAGCAATATTTGAAAGATTATATTCAAAAAGGAAAGGAAGGTAGATTCTGGAAACGGAATATAGGTGAACAACTAAAGTTGAGAAGATAAGCTAGATTCAAAGAATAGAATCGGGCATGAATCGTAAATTTTAAACCATAAGAGTTTCAATCTCAAATATTAACACAAAATTTCTTTGTTGGGAAAAAAATACTTTTATAATTAATACCTTTATAATAATACTTTTATAATAAAATACTATTATATAGATTTTCCTTTCGAAAATACTTTTATAACTCGATGTTTCAACAATTTTATCCTCGTTCTTGCAAACTCTGGTCATGCGTTGATCAGGCGCAAAGCTAGAATTCTTCAAGTACTTAGTAGACTTATTTCAACACCCAGTGAAAATACTTGAAAAACCTTTAAAACAGATATGGAAAGTACAATCCAAACAAAACAACTAAACCAAAACCTTTGTCCGACCATGGTTCACAGATACGCAATGGTTACGCCTGGATCCCCTAGGAAACAATCCGTATCCGTAAGCTTTCTCAGCCCTGTAGGATACACAATGGTTACGCCTGGGTCCCCCAGGAAACAATCCGTACCCCTAGGTTGTCTCAGCCAGGCAGTTTCGCTACTATTCGCGACCTACACAGATTGCAGGTTACACAATGGTTACGCCTGGATCCCCCAGGAAACAATCCGTACCCCTAAGGCCAGACTCAGCCAGGCAACTGCGCTATGCAGTCGCAAGAGAAAAAAAACCATGGGTTACGCCACGAGGGAACACTAGAGTATTACATCCGGAAGACAAAAAATCAGAGAGAATAATATCGATAGAATGAATCCACGATGTGGCCACAAAGCGGATATCAAGCAGAAGTCACTTTCCATATCTTTACTTCGAAAATATATATCATATAGTACCTTTTCAAATCACCTTCAAATATCATACTTATATAAAGTCCATATATATAGGATTCCATTTTTCCCAAATCGAATACTTTCCAATCAATAGTAGATCAAATCATACTTATATAGACTTCGATTATATAAAATCTCATTCCAAATTGAGTACCTTTCAAATCAATAGATTTCAAATCAACTTCATACTTATACAATCCATTTTATATAAGTTCGACCACTCCCAAGTGCTTAATAATATAAGGTTCTCAAATTTCAAATCATTTCAATATCAATTCAGTTTCAAAATCATATATGATTTTACCAAATTTTCTTCCAAATTAAATATCTAAATTTGAAAGTTCCCAAAATAATAGGTTTAGAAAATTATCCCATTTTCCAAATTAAAATAATCCAAGTCAAACCAATTCATTTCCAAAAATCACCATATAAGTATTGGTTTTTAATTCCAATTTAATTTCAAAACCAAATATTTTCCCAAAATCAATTATACTCAAAATGGTTTCCAAATTTATAATTACCCCTTTTTTTAACTTTTAAACTATTTATTTCTATGTGAAATATCCAATTTACCTTTCTGAAAACCATTATTCAACTATTTTTTTTCAAAACATTTCAAAACTAAATTTATATTCTTTATCAAACATTTTATACTCTTCGAAATTTCTTAGCTTTGAAAATTTAATCTCGATTTGGAAGTGTTCGAACATTCAAAATAGTTAGGGAAATCAAATTTCCAAATTCAAGAGTTGAGAATCAACAATAAACCAGCAAATCAATTTCAATAAGTAGGATTATACCAAAATAAATACGAAACTCGAGGACTAAACACCGGTCTCACTTTAAATAGTTTCAAATATATACATATGTCTTTCGAAAATATCAAATTATACTTCGGAATTTGAAATAAAAACGGTTTTACAAAATCACTCGTATAGCGAAGCTATTAAAGAGGCCTCTCCCCCATTCTGAAACTCGAAAATCAATGTCGATGATGTGTACACTCATCACCGAAATTATTTTTCAGCGACATAAGTGAGTTCCGGACTTCTATTTTCGTGAAAACTTCTTTAAAATTTCTTCAAAATTATTGGAATTCATTTGAACTCATTTGAAACATTTATTATTCGAAAAATACTTTTAAATCGTATTATTTTTATATATTTTAAAAATCTTAAAACCAATTTCAAAATACAGGAATTCAATTCTCGAATTTCAAATTTAACCCTTCAGTTATAAATCATTTTTATATAAATCAATTTCTTATAAATTTCCAAAATTTCAAATCCTTTCAAAACCTTTTTATATGGAATAACATTTCTTATTTACTTTATATATATAGGTATATAATCCTTATCGAAAACATTCACTTTTATATATATAAAAAAAATCATAGTTATCAAAATAAAATTTCGGTATAAACAATTTCAAAAATACAAACAAAACCCGATTTTCAAAGGATGATTCAAGAATGGATTTCAAAACAAAGATAGCAATTTAATTTAGAGGAACACCAATCAATAGAATCCTTATTCGAAGATAGACTCGATCGAAGATGAGATAATTAAATTACAAAATAGAAGATGGATATACTTCTATAAATCGCGGGCGACCTTTATCGGTCAACCGTGATTCCACGATTAGGTCGGTGTAGAATTCTGAGGCAATTCGACATTCGATCTCCAGAGATATAGAATTCGGCATAACAAGATATAGCAGCATCATAAACCAAGGATACAGAAATCTTCAGTGAGTCAATGCCAACTGAAAAGGAGTTTTCACCCCCTTTACAAATCATTCAGTGGAGTTATGGGATACTCCGGAATCAAACGAATATAAATAGGGAGAGACAGAATGAATTTCGGAACCGAGGGACATTCCAAAATTCAAAGGAAATCGAGTCAAACGGAAGAGATTCAACTCGAGCGAAAATGATTCTGTAAATAAATTTACCATATATGCTAAGTTTTGCCTAGAGCCAAAGCTCTGATACCAACTGTAACGACCCGCTATTTTGGACCATTCAAATCGACAATAAAACCATACATATCCGACTTGAATAATTCAAAATACCGAATTGTTAATTAAAATTTGGCAAAACTTAAAATATACAGTAAATAAATTTGGCAAAACTTAAAATTTGGCGAAAAACTCCAATTTTTAGCGTTTTGGTGAATTTTCTGCACTTAGGTCGTTCTGGTCATTTCGTGTGTTCGGAGTTAGGTCGCTCGCGACCTAACCCTTAGGTCGTAGGTCGTTTCTGGCTTTAAATTCCCCCTGCAGCATTAGGTCATTAGCCTCGGAATTAGGTCGTTGAGCCTTAGGTCGTAGGTCGTATGGACCTTAGGTCGTAGGTCGTCCTGGCCATTTCTAACGTCTTCGGAGTTAGGTCGTATAGACCTTAGGTCGTAGGTCGTATGGACCTTAGGTCGTTAGGTCGTATGGCTTTAGGTCGCTAGGTCGTATGGCCTTAGGTCGTTAGGTCGTTTGGCTTTTAGGCCGCTTCCACGCTAGGTCGTTCGACTCTTAGGTCGTAACACTTAGGTCGCTCGCCTCTTAAGTCACTAGGTCGTATGACCTTAGGTCGTTAGGTCGTTTGGCTTTTAGGCCGCTTCCACGCTAGGTCGTTCGACTCTTAGGTCGTAACACTTAGGTCGCTCGCCTCTTAGGTCGCTAGGTCGCGTGCCTTTAGGTCGCGTTTCTTTATTAGGTCGCGTGTCTTTGTTAGGTCGCTGACCTTCTTAACTCGCATGACCTAACCCCTAGGTCGTTGGGCCTCGTTTCTACTTAGGTCGCTGCTTCTTATAGGTCGCTCGGCTCCTTAATTTCTTTAGGTCGTTTGAGTGTTAGGTCGCGAACCCATTTTAGGTCGCATGACCTTTACCCTTTAGGTCGCTGGACCACTAGGTCGTGCCCCTTAGACCCCAAGGTTGCAACCATTAGGTCGCTCGACCCTATCCCTCTTAGGTCGTTAGACCTCATTTTGTCTTCACTATGTCGTACCGTTTTGGACGGGGCGCTGCCCCGCACCCCCACCTTGGGGGGTTGCCACCCCCCTTGGACCCCCCCTCCGTAGGGGATCATATCTGAAAAACATTGAGCTGATTTCCTTGGATTTTATTCACATCTCCGTATGCGAATTTTTGTGAATGATTGTTTCTACAATCACTTCTATGATTTGTCACTTTAAAATATAAAGGTTTTCTATACTAGTAGTAAATATCAAAACTCTTTCAACAAAATGATTTCAACTCTATTTTTAATAACAAAGCTCTTTTCTTAAACCGTTTTCCAATCTACTAATATATACAAACCTTTACCTCACTCGTATGAGAAATTGAATTAAACGGCTTAGTAAAACAAGTGGTATGAAACGCTTGCGTTTGCTTCGTCGGTTAACTCTTGGACTTGTTCGATTGAACCTTTTTGTGACAATTTTCTAGTGAAGATTTACAGTTTGTTCATAAATATTTAAGTTAAGCAAGTGGTTATGGGACATGAAGCTAAACTTTTATATTTACTAGCTTAGTGTAATTGACACTTCTCGTTGATCATGACGATCATTCTTATGATTAAGACTAGCAATTGTGCGATGTCTCTGGTTTGCGAGGTCAGACTAGACACCACTTGTGTGATTTCACTCACACATACCTTTTTGATTTTTGGTTAGTCTAGACCTCATCTGTGTGATTTCGACTCACACATGTGGGGTAGCTCCCCATGGTCTTCGGACCGTCGTGTGATAGGCCTCTTTCCCTTTTTTATGATTTCTGGATTTCTTGTGTTGATTTCTGGAATTTATCTCTTTGACTTGTCATGAGTACAAGTTTAGGGTATGATGCCCTCTTTGGATCTTTGAGAAGATTCTTGTGATATTGATTTATCTCTTATCGGTTGATCTCCTGTTGATCATTATTTGCATACTTATAGTAGTATGTCAGTATGGATATTTTATGTTTATGCCATATCTTTTATTTTATATCATGTCATCTGATATTTATAGCTAGACTGATCCGTTTATTATTTTCTTATAAATAATACTCGGGTCAGACCGAGATGTTACAGGTGCTACTGCTTGACTCCTCCCCCAGTGATTCACTACTCAGACTTTTGGCTACTTGTTTAGATTAGCAGCTTTTGTTGTTTACACTTGAGATATAGACTCATAGTTGTATTATTTTGTATAGCACGCGTTGCTATTCTTTTGTATTATCGTGGATCTTTTTAGACCACTACTCTGATGTACACTTTTATGTGATATATATTCATATCTCTTTCCGCCTTTGTGATATGGGTATCTGTGATTGATTCGCATGTTATGCTTACTTCTATATTTGTTTCCGAAGATTATTTTATAGCCACCGTGTGATAAGAAATTACATGGATGGTCGCTCCTCAACAGCCTTATTCTCCGCGCTAGTTGACAGCACTGCACCGTAGTATTCTTGGCTAGCGTGGGTATAGAGGTGGGGCGTCACACAACCAGATATCTCTTATTACCAACATTTTATTTGTTTATCATACAAATCAGTATTTTTCTTTTTAATAACTTTAATCTTGTTAATTACCAATTAACAGATGTCCAAAAATTTAGGGCTATCACATTCCTCCCCCCTAGAATCTTTTCGTCCTCGAAAAGGAACGAAAGAAGAATTTATTAAATATTTTAAAACCAGTTAAAATATTCTTTGACCATTTTAAAACACTTTTAAAATCTATATATATAGTATTTCCAAAATAGTTTTATAAAGATATCATTTTATAACTCGATGTTTCAACAAGTCTGTCCTCGTTCTTGTAGAAATTCGGTCATACGTTGATCAGGCGTAGGACTGAAAATCTATAAGTACTTAGTAAACCCATCTTCAACACCCAGTGAAAATACTTTAGAAAATAATTTTATTGAAAATATAGAAAACAACTTTTGAAAATAGAGGATATATCTTTGATGAGGATGCTCTGGAAATCATCACCCCCATCCATGGTCGCAGTTAACCCGATGGTTACGTTGTCATCCCGACAAAATCCATAGATAACTGTAGGCCTCCCGCCCCTCAATTACACCATGGAACCCGCTACAGATCGCAGCTACAACTGGGGTTACGTAGCTATCACAGCAAAAACCCATATAACTGTAGGCATCAGCGCCCTCGAATTTCGCTGCCAAATGAATGAAACTTCTCTACTCCACTTGACCATAGATCGCAGTCTACCGATGTTGCGTTGCCTTCCCGGCAAAATCAAGTGTAGACCGTTGGCACTCATCCTCCACACAATTTTCGCTATGGTCCCTACAGTAGATCGCAGTGACATCGAGTTACACTGTCGTCACAGCATAACCCAAATGCCCCTGTAGGCATCAGCGCCCTCGACTTCCGCTACCCAATAATCCTCAGGAACTAGTTTGTCCGGACTCCTCACAGGATCAACTTTAGAATCCCCCCTTGGGGTTCAAGGCAGCACCACCCGGTGGTACTCCTGAGAAGTTCATTTCAAGGGAGCGCCTTTTTCCCCAGAGCCATCATCAAAACATTTTATACTATATACATATAGTATCTTCAAATCATACACCTAGTATGATCTTATACAAAGCTCCTTTACACAAAATCGATTATTCCAAAATCGATAATTCTCTACTAGGCTTTCCAAATTTAATATTGATTTTACCCAAAAATCAAAAGCCTTTCCAAATCCATAGGTTCCCAAAACCTTTTTCCAAAATCCTCATATGATCCTTTACATATATATATATATATATATATACACACACACACACACAGATATATATAATTTTTAAAACTTTGGATCATTTCAAACTTGTATAAAACTCCTTTATACTTCAAACACCTCCAAAACCTTTTTCTTCCGGCAAAAGATTCATCAAGGGGAGTTTTATCTTATATAACAAAGATATATAACTTTGTTTATTCAAAATCAAATATTCAAATTTGATTACTCTTTTCAATATCAATTTCATTCAAATTTGTACGATGTACACATATCATTCGTACGCCATACCAATCTGATCGCTCATTCGATCACACAATTTCACTTTCGAACTAGTATCGTCCACCCGACTTCCTAGTGTGGACGCAGATCTGGTTTCTTGATCAGAAACCGTCATTCTCCTTGCATAGTCATAACTATGATAGAGAATATCCAGAACCAACCAACAATCCATATCCAGGTTCGCCTTCAAAAATCGAGTGAAAAATCCCGCTCGGATCGATATAACTATCTCGAAATTCTGTGTTCGAATCTGGATCAAATCACTATGCGAAAAGAATAATATACGTATATCCTATGTATTTATCTTCATTGATTATCAACTAAATCAATTTCTCTTATCTAATCACATTCCCTTTAATTTCTATCCACATTCACTTTGATGTCCATTCACTTACTCACAATTGCTTCAATCCATTTGGATTATCACCTCTATTCTTATCTCGATTGGGTATTCAACCACTAACAGTTTGAACTCCGACCAGTTTATTTAAAAATTAGTTTGACAATTTTAAAAATAGATAAGCAGTTGGAAAATAATTACTAGCTTGTAAAATAGGTGTAAAATAGTTAGAAAATAGTTAAAATAATTATAGAAATTTTAGATAATAGCAAAATAATAGTAAGATAATAATTAGTTTGGTAAAATAGTTGAAATATAGTAATTAGTTTATAAAATAGTTGGAAAATTTCTAAACAGTTCTAAAATAATTGTAAACAAATATAAGATAGTTTGGCTTTTAAAAGAGAAGTTGTATATATGATAAATAGCTTGGAAAAATAGGTTTATATTAAAACAGTTTATATTAAAAAAAATAGTCCAGAGTCAAAACTGCTCACTTCCCAATTTCCATTCTCGTCAATTCACTTTAAATTCCACTTTCATTTAAATTGACCCAATTCCAATTTTAAAATAACTTCAATTCCGATTGAAATTGATTCAATCCCAATTCAAGTTGAATTTACCTCAGTTTCTTTCTAAATTTAACTTCATTCAATCTTGATCTCAAAATTTACTAATTCAAATAAATTTTAATTGAACTAGTTCCAATTTCAATTCATTTCAACCCCAGGTTGAATTAATCCCAATTTCAAACTCCATTTCAAATCAAGTTGAATTATTCTTGATTGCTTCCCAAATTCAATTCGAATTCCATTTGAATTTAAAAATTATTCAACTTTAATTACAATTTCAAATTATTCAAATCAATCCAATTTAAATTTTCCATTTGAATCTTATACTCATACATCTTCAATTACCATTTCAATTAATTCAAATCAAATTCAGTTTGAACCAATTTCAAATCTCAGTTCACTATGAACCATCTCGAATTACATAAATTCGAGTTAATACTTCAAAAGTTGATTTAATTCCTTTAAATCAATTTACCTTTTTATCCCAACAATGGATTACCATACTCCATTTCTCATTTATTTAAACAAATCCAATTCACATTTTAAAGATTATTAATAACAATAGGATGATATCATTCAATTATTTCAAAACATCCATCCATTTCCAATTTTCGGATCTCAAACCCAATTTGATATCACTCAAACTCTCATATATAATCAATCATTTAACTTTCCAAGTTAAAACTTAATTTCATCTGGAAATTTCCAAATCAGGTTGATCATTTCAACCTATTTAACCTTTCCCAAGTTATACTCAATTCACTTAATCCAGTCAACCTTACCCAGTTTGAACTTCCATTTCAAATTTTGAACTTCTCACTTATTAAGTTCAAAGACTTATCACTTTGAGTATCATATCTTATTCCAGATTTAAAACTCAATATATAGAGTTTATTTCAAACCATCCATATATATACATTTTACTTCTTGGCTCACCAAGCCAAATTTTAAAGTTTAAACCACCCTTGGTTTTAATTCAAAATAAATTCTTTTAAATCATTAAACAACTCTTGTTTGCATCAAACTCTCTTATTCAAATAATATTATTTATTATTCGTTTTAATCATTTGAAATTAAATTCCAAATGTTTTTAGTACTTAAGATGCAAACTTCACAATTTAGATCAACTTAAATTTTAATTTATATACCATACTTATCTAAAGGGTAAACTTCCTTAAAACATTTAATTTTGCTTACTCATTAACACACATTTCATTATTAAACATAGCAACTATTTATGATAATGCCCAAGATTATCATATCTAGAAACCAATTCATTATTATCTTATTCTGAAACACCTTCCAATTTAAGATTTCAATTTCAGTTTGAAACCATTTCAAACTTATCTTTAATTTCAATTTGGTTGTAATTCTATTACCATTAATTCTTACTATTACTTTTAATTTAATTAATACTACAACCAATTTCCTTAATATAATAGATAATCTATTTCTTATATAAGAATTCATTTACTTTTGAAATCATTTAAAAAACTTTATATAAAAAAATAACAAGTACGCTCTCTCATATTTATACACTCAACTCATTATAGGGTACTATTGACCCTATTCTTAATGAGTGTCCCACCAGAGCCAAGGTTCTCGCTTAACCTTCAGCTCTGATACCAAATGTAACGTCCCGAAAATTTTGATCCCGAAATTTCCAGATAGTTAGTGAAAAGAAGAAACAGAAAGAAACACACAATCTCACATTCGCAGCGGATAAAATATAATATCAATAATAATAATAGTTATACAAAAGAAATCTATATCTGTCAATTTATATTTATATACATCAGAGTTACAACATATATATATATATATATACAGTAACAATCAATATGTCCCAGATATGCATCAATATATCCAGCGGCAATACTCCAAACGTTCCTGCCATCCAGCTCGTTCCTGAGCTCCAGAACGTCCTTACCTGAAAATCTGTAATACTCGGTCTGACCCGAGCATTACATCAAAGTAACACCCGGGTCAGGCTGGAAACCAGCGTGAGTAAACCCATCTAACATGAATACAAAAGCTTACAACTGATATGAACCCGGGGTAACTTATATCAATTTACAAGTTCACAAGTCGTTAAAGACATTACTCATTTCACACATCAGTTTCTAAGTACCAAAACCTTAGATTAAATGGTACAATTTCCTTAAATCATTTCATTTCAACTTATTGATTTCACATAGCAATTTATAAAGAATCGAAGTGGTTTTGGATATTTTCTAATACCCGACTCCGATCTCTTCAACCAAATGTCATCCTAACTTAAATTATCCAAGTGAAATACAATTCAACTTTAAATACAGGATGTCACAATAATTCATCATCAATAGAAAGCCACATCATCACCGTTTAAAACTAACATATCTTATCTCATAGCATCACGAACCACATATTAGGGATAACAATTAATCAAAGGCTTCCAATATCATTCTATTTGTACATTTAAGTAATTAGCCCTTAATTAATTTCACAGATTAATTACCCTTAACCAAATACAGTAATTAACCTTTAATTACTTCATTAATTAATTATTAACTATAATTATTAATCACTCTTGATTAATAACATCCGGTAATCAACTACCCTTAATTACTGCATTGAATAAATTCATCCTTAATTTATTCCCTAGTTAATCCCCTGATTAATCCCATTCAGAAATCAATTATTCTGAGTTACCTTATTTCAAAAATTAATTACCCTTAACAAGTTATCTCAATTAATTCCCTGATTAATTACATAGGAATTTAATCCAAATTACTTCCTTCATCAACGTCTTTAATTTCATCCAGTAATTACCATTAATTACTTCCTTAAGTAATTACGCTTCCATTAATTACATTAAGTAATTATTCATCAATCATCAAGTGTTTAAATTAATTAAACTTAATTAATTAATCTAAACTAATCACATTAGACCCAATTAATTACATTAAGTAATTAATTTCTTAATTACTTTTATTAATTAATTAAACTTAAACAATTTATCAATCGATTATTATCAATTAATTAATCTAATTAATTATTAAAATTAATCACATTAATTTTGTTAAATAATCTTAAGTTAATTTGAAATTCTTAATTAATTTTTAATTTTTTTTTACATTAAGTAATTAGCTTTTAATTACTTAAGACCTTATTCAAATGCAGATAGTCCATTTACCTCAATTTATTACTTGATTATATTTAAATCTTATTTGATGATATACTTGAGATATACGAAATCACTTGAGTCCCTTTTTTTGATTAATTTAGTTCAGTACCTTATTTTGGAACTTCCTTACATTTTACAAAAATCATTAAAATATTTTACTTTTAAATCTTCCTATAATTGATTTCAAATTAAGGATTTAAAATAATTATAATTTAAACTCAAACAAGATTTAAATCAAATTTTATAATTCCCTCTTTTTTTAAATCAAGTGTTAAATAGAATTTCTTATCAATAAAAGAAATTTATACAAATTTAAAACCCAATTATTTAATTCAACTTTGTTTTAAATTTAAATCCCTTTTTAACACTCTGGACTCCCATGCTGCTTCGGGTTTGACCCGAAGCCTACCCTGATACAACCCGAGAATACCCCCCTCATTCCTGAGTCTTTTTCCTTCTTCCCTAATAACTCTATTTGAACCTTAAATTCAAGATTTACAACATGATCCAAGCACGCGACTGACACGAACACAGACTCGAGCAACAAACCTAAATTCGCGAATCATCTTCGAGCTTATCACAAGTCCATCTTCTCAACTCCTCAACTAAACCCAGCTCCACCTACACTCGTGCACCGTGCACGTCGATCAAACCAACATTGATCAACTCTGAAACCCTACGCGAGTCGCCCTAGCCTTCCCTGATCATACTGACCACCCATCATCGTTGATTAGGCCGGAGATCAAAAATTGAGTCACCCAGCCGACCTATTACCCATCCTGCTTGACCATCTTCTTCGTGCCGCCACTGTCATCCACCGAAGAACCCATCACTTCGTCCCACCCTTCACCTTGTTCTCCTATTTCTTTCCCCCCACCTCCGATAACCTCAAAATCCCTCTAGACATCACCATGGTTTCGAATATACGACCATCCCAAACAAGCAATAAAACCCTATATCATCCCATTCCAGTCACCACGACCTAAAATAAAAACCCACACTATTTTTCCCGAAATTTATGACACACGAGTCGTCTCCAGGTCAAGTCTTGTCCAATTTCATCATGCCGATCAACGACAATAGACAGTTAACCCAAAATTAAACAACTCGCAATATCTCACAAATTTCAAGTTTTAAAATCATGGTTTTACTTTTAAAAATCTTAGATTTCGAAGTCAAGTCCAATTATATAATCAGAATCTGATAATCAATTTCTGTCATTAATTTATCCACCCTAAAGTATTTTTCTTCAGAAATATCTATAAAAATTTTCTTGAATCTATTTAGTTATTTTTTTTTGATGTTATGCTCATACAAACTCCACTACTTAGATATCGAAGCCTAGAAACCCTTTAGGTGAATGATTTCAATTTTTTTTATAACCAGGGTTTAAAACTTGAAATTCAGACAGAGGCTTATTATGTCTGATCCAGACATATTCACAAAGTTTAACATACATACATATATACAGAATCATTTTAAACATCATGCACTGCATAAATCATAACATATATCATTAATCATCACATGCAATTTCAAGGTATACCAGATTTTCGGAGTTTGTTCACCTGAAAATTTTGAGCAGAGAAAAATTCCTATTTTTTTTTTGAAAACTTGTAATTGGAAATTGCCTTTGAATCTGATTTTGTAAGCTGCAGTTTGAATTGATTTAAGTTTTTTACATGAAACCATTTTTGGAAATGAAATTACATTAGTTCCAGCATTTTTTTAACGATCATGGTCTAATATTGTTTCTTGTGACAGTATGATTTTTTATTTATTTAGTTAATCAGTAATGTAACTCAAACAGAGTAGATTACACACAGACATGCATAGCTCGTTTTATACTCATATAATTATATTCATTCAAACCATATTTACCATAATAATACACCGATTTATCATTGCATCCAAGATAAGAACAGACTTGAACCTTTTTCAAAAACATTGTTTACTCACCTGTATGCAAACAGAGGTCCTGGATCCATATTTGAAAACTTAAGGTGATGATGCCTGGAATCTCTTTTTTTTTAAGAAACCAGGAAGTCCTTGCTTTGCTCTGATCTATTGCTGTTTTGAATTTGAATACATCTGATTTAAAACCTTGTTTGAATTGAACTTGAAACAGCAGCTTGTATTTTGGATTTGAAGTTAAGTTGATTTGCTTTACTGACCTTGCTTAGCTTCAAGTTTGTATTGCAAAATTTAGATAACATTTGGATTTAATAAAATTTTTTCTTCTTTTCAGCTGCTTTGGGTTTTTAGTTTTTGAAAATAAAGAGGAGAAAATCTGTAAGCTGGTTTCTCAAATGTTTATTTTATAATTCAATATTAATAAAAATAATGGAGGTTGACACTTGTTAGCTTATATACATTTCTTGACTTACAAATGTTATTAATAAGCATTCTTATGTCTACAAGTGTTCAAATTTTAGTATTAATATATAGTTTGTCTTAATTTTTATTAATATGTTTCTTATGTTAATATATTTATGTATTAATATATAGTTTGTCTTAATTTTTAGTAATATGTGTCTTATGTTAATATATTTATGTATTAATATATAGTTTGTCTTAAGTTTTATTAATATGTATTATGTTTACAAATGTGCATATATACAAACTATGTTTTATCTCAAATATTAGAAAGAAAAGTATTTTAAATCTTTTATTAAATCCCACATATATATTTACAAATCAATTTTAAGCAAATATATGTTTTCTTATTAATTTCTCAAAGATATGTATATTTTTAAAACTATTGTTATTCCCTGTTCAAATATCATATTATACTTACAATGTTAGTTATTTATATATTATTTTATTCAGAATTCAACTTTTAAATCTAGTTAATATTTTTTTTCAAACCCAACCAGATATCTCTTATTACCAACATTTTATTTGTTTATCATACAAATCAGTATTTTTCTTTTTAATAAATTTAATCTTGTTAATTACCAATTAACAGATGTCCAAAAATTCAGGGCTATCACAAACCTTATAGTACATAAATAACTTACTTTATATACTAAATAGAACCTATGCAAGTTAAAATATGTAAGCTAATATAGGCTGCGGCCATTTAAAAAGAAAATCAAAATACGTTATATACTTAAACAACAATAAATTATGTACACAGTCCATATTAAAAATTAACTTAGTCTTACTATACATATCATATAATAATAATATATATATAAAACAAAAACCGATTTATATGAACAGACATATTGAAGAATAACATATCAAACTTATGTAAACTTTATATATACACAAAATGTCATTTCTACTAACATATATACACTGTCAAACTCATATATTACTAACATATACACTAGAAAACTGACATAAATCATTTATACCAAAAATCCTTTTTTTTCATAACATATTTTATAAACATAACATACCAAGCTGTTAACGAAACATATTTTGTATAAATATATACTCTGCCAAAATATATAATAATACTATAAAAGCTATATATTTTATACACAGAAACCATATAGCCTGCATATACCTAACACAAACTACTAATATATATAATAATTTGTGTAACATAAACTTATCCAAATATGCAGAAATCATATATACATACCGAAAAATAAATATGTGTTATGAAAATCTATTTCAAACTTATAAATAAAAACTTAAAATAACCAAGCAGATTATATATATACGCTCTAAAACCAACTCATCAGGATACTTGAAATCTTGTATAAAATAAAATATACATATAAATCTATGTTTTAACAAACCTTTCGTATGCTTGAATATATATAAAGCTGCAAGTATAAAAAATAGATATAATATATAAAGAAATACTTACATATAAAAATGGAAGAAGAGAGGAAACGGTTGTGGGTGATCGAGCATGTGGTGAACGCGTGGAGCAAAGAGGAATGAGGGTAAGAGTTTTTTCCAGAGAATGAAAAGAAGAAGGAGAGATATGCTTCTCATGGGCAATATATATATGCGTTGTTCTTATATGTTTTTTCATATAGTTAGTACAAGATACGCTAAATTCATACAAAAAGTAACGTATCTAAATTTATACGTTACTTATTCTCTACCTATTAATTTATACGTTACTTATTTATTCTCTACCTATTAATTTATACTATTTATTCTCTACCCATTAATTTATACTATTTATTCTCTACCAATTAATTTATACTATTTATTCTCTACCTATTTATTTATACGTTACTTATTTATTCTCTACCTATTAATTTATACTATTTATTCTCTAACTATTAATTTATACGTTTTATTCTCTACCTATTAATTTATACTATTTATTCTCTACCTATTTATTTATACGTTACTTATCTATTCTCTACCTATTAATTTATACTATTTATTCTCTACCTATTAATTTATACTATTTATTCTCTACCTATTAAATTATACGTTTTATTCTCTACGTATTAATTTATACTATTTATTCTCTACCTATTAATTTATACGTTACTTATTTATTATCTACCTATTAATTTATACGTTACTTATGTATTCTCTACCTATTAATTTATACGTTTTATTCTTTACTATTTATTCTCTACCTATTAATTTATACGTTACTTATTTATTCTCTACCTATTAATTAATTAAAAATTATTAAAATTTTATGGGTCGTTACAGGGAGTAATCCTCGGTACGGTGATCTAGGCCTCGTACTGTGATGGGCAGTACCCCAGTAGCCCTGCCATTGATGGAAACTCATTCTTCCTACGTGCCCTTACGGTTTTGATTGTATTACCCACATTGTGGGAAGTATGCTGGAATTTAACGAATGTAACAATTTCGGCTATGTGAATATTTATTTGAAAACCCTAGACCCTATTATAATATCACTGGATTTCCTATCAAATGTTTTGGTTAGAGTAAGGTAAGAACTTGCCCATGTTTATATGTGGGGAGTCTTACGTGATACCTTTTGTTTCCAAAGGTTTTTAAAGTTAAACAACTTTAACCGTTAACTCACACCAGACCCATGTCTAACCCGGAGTTTATTCTGTTTTTCTTAAACTCTTGGATACTCAAATTTTTACGAGTAGCTAAGGGATTCAGGTTAGCTTTGACAAATTCTAGAGGAGATATGAAGTAGGAGGCTTCAGCGTTTGTAGATATATAGGAATTCCGATGTGTTGATCTCTGTATTATTATCTGCGTTGTATATTGAGTTGTATGATAGACAGGATTTATAACTGTCTAATGTATTGTGATATGAAGCTGTGAACTCTGATGTATATGATATTATGTAATATAATATGTGATTAATATAATTTGTTCGTTTCGCTGTTGAGATTCTGATGTTGTCTCTTTCTTTCCTCTCCATCTTTTCTCTTTTTTATCCCTTTCTTTCTTAATAATGATGCAACTTTCTATAGAGAGAAGGCAGACCGTTACATGTAATTTGAATTTTTTTGAAGGTACGCAAATCTTAAAAAAATGTTTTAACTATCATGTTAAACAATTTCAAAAATTCTAGGCATAGAGGGTCGAAAAACCTGATGCAAACTCGATGTCTGTCACTGTAAAAATGCAATAATCTAAGCTAAATATCGTTGGTAATTTAAGCATATCTTTCTCGTTTGTTGCCCAAATTTGACAATTCTTAATTTCTTGAAAAGATAAGATTGTACTTATAAGTTTCATGTTTTAGTTTTGTAAAATTTTAGGGTTTTAAATGTCGAAATTGCACACCCTTGTCGTTATCCTGAGATTGATCAACAACGATATTGAATTTTGAACTTGCAATTGTATTAATCATAAATTTTAAATCGTAAATTCGTTTTTTATGATCTTTATATCTTCGAAAAGCATAAATTATTTGCTACAACTTTTATATTTTGGGTTTTGTTAAATTTTGTTGTTACGTGGTTGAAACTTCATTCTAGTGTCGCTGTCCCGAGACTAAAACGACAGCAATAGTGAACTTTAGATTGAAAAATTGGTCATAACTTTTTCATTCCATATCAGAATTTAATAATTCTTAATGTTCTAAAATGTTCAGGATAATTTCTACAACTTTCATGCTTCATGTTTTCTTAAATTCTTGGTTTAAAAGGAGGGAACCGACTAAACAAGCCGCAGGCCTGAGTTCTTTTACGAAGTTTGGGCAATTTCCATTGAATTGTTTTTGGATTCGATGTTTTTGAGCATTGTTTTGAGATGGTTCCAAAAAGGCTAACTCCTACTAATAGGAAAGCCGACATTAATGTCGATTCATACTATGAATTAATAGTTTCATTTGGTTTAGTCGCATGTTAGTTTCATTATATTTTCGTTGGTATTTGCTGTTTCTGTGCAAGTGTTTTCTAAACTGGTTTCGGAATGATTCTGAAGACGAAAGAACTTTCAAAATAAATGTTTTATAAAAAATTATAATTATTTTTGAAGCTATATATATACATATATATATATATGTATATGTATTCCCTATAATAAAGAGAATTTCAAAGCAACAATTTTCAAACAATTTCCAAAATCGTTTAAAAACCCGTTACCTTGAAGTAAATATTTTCTGTATAAAAAAACACATTTTTGCACTTTTCGAAGAACGAGGAAGTGACTTGAATGATATAACAAACCATGTGGTATGAGACACATAGGTTTGCTATATTGGTTAATTCCGCACTTGTTCATTTGAAGCTACATATATTTGGAAGTTGGTGACACATTCTGTTGTTGTTGCCTGTACAAGGCCGGGGGGCCACTAGCATTAGGTTGGGGGGCCACATATATACATCAGGCTGGGGGGCCAATGTTGTTAAGCGCACTATTATAGTACTTGGCAAGGCCAGATGGGCCACTTATTATATGCACGTGAAGTTGTTGTTGTTATTGATCCATACCGTTGTTGTCGCTATTTCAAGATTTCGTTCTTATTGATTTTAAGATTTTGTTGTTTTCCATATGTTGGCCATATTATTGTTGTTGGAGTTATGTATATATGTAGCCTATGTGTTATTCCGAGATTTTTATACGGTGAATACATTATGTGGTTGTTTGGACCTTACGTGTCCTATATGGTGTTATGATGCGGTTTCCATCTTGTTTTATTGTTGTTTGATATTTTATACATGGCTTAGCCTTAGAGCCTAGCTTCCCGTTGTTGATGGAAATATACAATGTTGTTAATGTCGATGATATGAGGCATTTATACGTGACTTAATTGTTATTATTGTTTATATTGCCTCTTTCATGAAACCTTCATATGACGTTTTAGCTGTTACCGTCTCATGTATTATAAGTTGATATGCATTGTTGTTGCTTCTTCTCTGTTGAGAAGAATTATCATCTATTATCTTATACTTCACCAAACATGTTCTAATCAGTTTATTTAAGCTAGACTGACTCGTGTATTTTGTATACTCGGGTCAGACCAAGTTATTTCAAGTTAGTCACCTACTATTGATATCCACTTAGCTTCTTCCGCTATGGTTCATCTTATCGTACATTTTGGATGCTTAGTCATGTTTTGTGATGTCATCTAGTTTGTTTGTGTACTCTAATCTTTATGTACATTATTTGGGATATGATGTATATATGTGGTCCGTGTAACCACCTACTTATGGATCGCTGTGTATTATACATATGATATATCTGTATATGTATCTGCTGTTTTGTGATCTGTTATACTTGTTATTATGTTTTGTTCAAGATAGATCCATTAGCCACCATAGTTTTGTATTGAATATTTACTGAGTATGCTGATCCACATGAGAAAGGCAAAAGGAAAAAAAATATAGTGCACCTAATTAACGTATTCAATACTTGTTTAAGACAAAACTTATGGATGGTCGCTCCTAACCAGCCCTATTTTCTACACTAATAGACCGTATTACACCGTAATACCCTCTGTTAGTGTGGGTCACGGGGTGAGGCGTTACAGGGAGAGGATAATGAAAGAGATGCAAGACGGAATAACAGATCGATAGTGGATGATGCTAGATGGATTTTTCAGAAGGATGGACTAACAAAGAATAGCTAAAGTAGTTGGAATTTAGAAAAAAAGGCCAGAAACTAATGCAGGAGCATCTGGGGTTGGAGCAGAGCAAACCAGAACAATTCCCTCACTTTAAAATCAAATTTGTACCAACATGAATATACCGGGGTGCATTGTCAATTTGGATTTGGGAGAGTTGGGATGCTAAGAGTGGACAACTTTAGAGCCAGAGATGCAACTCATAGCGCAAATTCACAACTAGAGGAGTATGTTCCAAAATTTTCTCGGGGGAACGGAAGTCAGATTCTAGCTGTGGATCAAAGACCTTCGTTAGATGACAACGACCGAATAGCTGAGATGGTCTAAAAAATAGTGAGAGGTGGACCTCCTTACCAGTGATTAGGGGATGTGAAGAGGAATCCATTCACTTCTAACATCTGGTATGCAAGGAATCCACCTAGTTTCAATCTATCAATGTTGGAACTATACGATAGAAGGACATATCTGACCATTCACCTTATGAGATATATTCGACACATGGAGGTGTTTGGTGCTTTTGAGGAAATAACGGCATGTTACTTCCCATGGTACTTGATGAAGCTCGTTGTTATGTGGTTCAAGCAGTAAGAGAACGGGTCCATAAGCATGTCGGCCATATTGGTACATAGATTCTTGAGAAAGTTTAGAGTTTACATTTCTCGATTGAAAATTTTGACGATGCTTCAAGAAAAAAGGCAGAGTGACCATAAGGGGTTATCTAACTAGATTTAACGCGGCAACCGCTGCAGTTCATAAGCCGGATCCATCGATTGTTCTGATGGTTGTAGTGTTTGGAGTTGCAAATAAGATTTGACTTCAAAATTGCTTTAGGAAGGGATCCACCGATGGATCTTATGGAGTTTTATTACGAGGCTGAGAGATACTTGCATCAGGAGGATGCTGAGCCGAGAACACTAAAGTTAATGACGTGGATGATGGAGGATCGTCCAAAGGAGGATACAGAAAAGACAAAGGAAAGCAAAAAGATGAAAATAACTTTGGAGAATTGAAATGGCAGAGGAGGGAACCAAAATTCTCTTCCTACACCGAGCTAATTGAAACCCCCAAGTGGATTTAGCTAGATGCTAGGGATCTCTTATCGAAAGCCAGCAAAGATCGAGCCTAAGCATCAGGAAAGATCGCTCAGAAGATTTTGCATTTTTCATAAGATAGACGGACATGAAACGAACGAGTGTAGATGCCTTTATGATTTAATAGAAAATAAGGTTCGAAACAACCGGCTATAATGGTACATGAGGAACCAAATTGCATTGGTGTGATGGGAGCATTTACCATCTACAACAAACACATATGGATACCACTACAGAGCTCTGTATAGAATGATAATCACTTGATTAAGATGGATGGGAGTCGGATTTGAGTCCTTGGTTTTGCTTTCTATTTTGAATAATTAAGATAATAATAACCTTGGGTCATTTACAAGTGTACGACACCTAGATTGGTCTCTAGGCGCGCTCTAAATTAGATGTCTGGGATGTATGCTTAGAATATTTGTTTTTTTCTTTGATTTGTATTATATAACAGAATACTTGATTTTGAAAACCCCTAGAATGTGATGACCAATATTGAATGAACATGGTAGTTCTGTCCGATAGACGAGGCGATGACCATAAGGTGCAAGTCATCTTGCCAAAGAGCTAGTGGATTGGACTTATACAGATTGCTAGCTCCCTCGTTGGGGAGTGAATAGATGAGCTAGTAGGAATGTAATTTCCCTCACCGGAGAGCGTGTGGATGGATTTTCTTTGATGTTAGGCCCTTCGCCAGAGAGCGAGCTGATTGAACTCAGCATAGATCTAAAGGGATCGAACCCTAGATTGGATATAGGATGATCCGGAGAGATCGAACCCTAGATTGGATGTTGAACGATCCAAAGAGATTATACCTGGATTGGATGTTGATTATGTGATCCGAGGAGTTCAAGACTTGGCCTTAAGATTTGAATGCCTTATGATATAAATATTGATTTATGATAACATATCCCCTGGCAAACACGGGATGACCATGGAAATAATATATGATATGATCACTCTAGATGAACATAGGTTGATCATGATTTATGACTAACGCTTAAGCAAGGACTAAAGTCCTTAGATATGATGGTCCAGAACGACCTATGGTTTGTAGGTGAATCCGAAGGAACTAGTTTTTCACTATGATTGGAATCAATAGATAGCTGGAGAGCATGACTGCCAAAGATCGACTACTGTTGGAACTTGTTCTTAAGTAAAACACACCTTACAATCATAAGGTACACTTTGGGAAGCAAGTATTACGACTGAATTTTCCACAGTCTTCGGATGGACTTAAACATTGATTTGGATGAACAAATGATAAAAAACGACCTAAGGACTTTGTAAATATCATAAAAAGGCAGGACAAACGAAATATCAAAAAATTGTTGAAAAATTGGAAATTCGTATTTTTGTTCAGGATCCTCAGGACAGTACCGAGTTAGCCAGAAGTGTTATCTAAAGCGAACTAAAGGTTCGCCAGAAGCAAGTGGAAAATTGCAAGGGAAACTCAACCTCAAATTGGCTTGAAGCGCATCCTAAAGCAAACCAATGATTGGTTTGAAGCGCGACCGAACCCAAATCATGTCAGTACCAAAATGATATGGTTAGCATCTACATGAATTTAGGACTTAAAGGGAAAGAGATGGATGGATGGAGCTCTAATATGAAGAGAAAATTGGCTTTGCATGCATGAATTCATGTCGGTATCGACCTGATTTTCTTCTCGCAGGTGATACGGCATGACCTGGTCCTCATGCTAGATTATTGGATCTTAGAGATTTGGACATTTTCAAAGTAGGATTGTGAGATATATGGTGGATTTTGCCTATAAATATCAAGCTACCTAAAACTTAAAGAGGACTTTTTTTTGTAACTTCTTTTTCTATCATCTTCTTCCCTAAACCTTCTTAAATCCGAGATCTACTAGATTATGGTCAGATTTAAGTTGTAATCTTTGTATTTCAAGGAGTAAACATAAGATAATAAAATTAAAGTGGATGGAGGTTAGGAATTTTCCAAATTATTATAAAAATTGCGTCTTTTTATTACTTTTTGATTAGATCTACAATATATTATACTTTAAGGTATTGTGCCATTTTTTGATGCAATAAATTTAATCCAAGAAATGATACAAAGGTATTTTTCAATGAGCATCAGAGGTAAGCAAGTGTTTTGGTAAAGAAATCATATTTTGATTCTCAATCAAAATGCAAAAGAAGCATGTGTCTTTGGAAAGAATATTAGTAGGTGGTAAAATATTTCTAAACCTATAAGTAAAGAAAAAAGTTATGATTGTTAACAATATATTTGCATTAAAATCATTTAATTTGGTTGTTTAATTCTCGGTATAGGATTTGAAAGGCATATACGATCAGTGTAAAAGGTGGGAATGTCCCAAAATGATTCATACAAACAATATATTAGATTGTTTAATATGGGCTCCTTATGCATTGGCAATATGAATTATCATACATAATATATTGCTTACAATATCACGCTTCACCTATGTATTTGATATATAGAGCAAGTATCGAATCCAAATTAAGATCGCAAAATGATAGTTTAGAGTTTTCTCGAGTAATTGCAAAATACTCGAGAATAGCCTAAAGAAACAACGAATTCCTTACAAAAGATTTCATGAGCTTGAATTCTTCAATCCCAAATTCACGTTCAAGCTTAAGTTAGAACTTTAAGTTAGAAATGTTCCAAATAATAAATAGTGACTGATTCAGCCAAATGCTAGATATATCGCCTTGAATAACACTACAACGACAGAAGTATAAACAAATGCATGAATTTATAATCGAGCTAGGGACGATTCCAAATGTTGGGAATATGATAATAATGCTACAATATGACTCATAAATGAACCTGAAACTTACTATAAGTCGAAAGATATACATCAAAAGGTTCCATATGATAAAAGTATTTTATCAGCATCAAAGAGAGTTAATTGATTGATTGGATAGTTAAGACAAAATAGCATACCCATTCGCTATAGGATTGGTCAGATTAGTTTTGAGAAAGCCAATCGAAAGAGTTGAGATAAGATTCTAGAATTGACCCAACATGCAAGTGGAAGATTGATAGAGTTAGGAGTATGTCATACAGGAAATTATGTAATTTTTACACATATCTATCTTGATAACTAGTTTTATTCACAGTAAATATGTTTGATTTCTGTTATAAACTTTGTTATACTATGATATACATAATTAAATAATTAATTTAAAGCGTATTAAATATAAATCTTTAAATGTATGTTATGTGATCTTAATTACAATGCATTGTAATAATTGAATTTTATCGCATTGTGTAAAAAACATATTGTTTTAAATATTCATAATCATGATTTTTCAGGAAAGGATATTGATTCATCTATTGAGACAAGCGTATGAAACACTCTCTAAATTTTGGGTAGTGTATTACCGATGACTGCTGGGGACATCAAGGGGCTACGTATTGATATTTATTGGATAGCTATGGAATGAATCACTCAAGAGTTTTCTGTTAGTTAATATAACTTAGGTCAAATGGAGTATCTCAAAGTAATGACTTACAAAGTTCCCTCTAATAGAGAATACCATAGAACTTCAACATAGTAACTCTAATTTGATTATTATTAAATCGTTGCATGATGTCCATCAAAAAAGTATAGTCTTGTTTAGGCCAAAGCATTGATTGTGAAATACAATACACAATTATTCTCTGTAGTTATATGAGATTAGTATCACGGTCAACTGTTGTCAACATGAAGTCAAAGTTCCGGTTAGGATTGTATGATCAATAATAATTGCCACTATTAAACCAAGGATTTTGGGTTTGTACAAATCAGTTGAATGTGGACAGTGTTGAGATTTCGACCAAAATCAAATTCCACAAGTTTTAATGTGATATATTGTTAACGAAGAAAACTTGTGTAAATACCATTACTACTGGGCGCCGCTTATAGAGTAAATTTGGATTTTACCGAAAAGAAGTATAAGCGATAAATTTAGCTAAAATTTCACGATGTTGGCCATGGTGATGTGCAACTGTTAATATTCGAACTATTCGATATTAATAGCTAAATGAATTTGCATTGTTGAGTCGTATAATTATAATGATGAATACTCAGAAAAGACCTCACGAGTTAATTAGTTTATTGTAACAACCCGCACCTTTAGACATACCAATCCAAAGCCTAAGAATGACATTTGAACTCGTATCCTGCCAAGAATTACAAGTAGCTAGATGTTTATAGTTTGTATGGTATAGAGATCAATTAAATTTAAACACATACTACACTTCCATATATTACATTGAGCGAAATAAAATATAAATACTGAAAATTATCCCAATTAGCATCGTCTCAAAATAATCATGAATTATACAAGTATTGATTGAATAGACACTCTAAATGATAATACAACAAAAGCCCGAATGATAAATATAATATAAGGTACATAGGATAGTAATTATAAATAATATGCTTCTGAAGTGCCAAATCACCATCTCCACGCACCTTATCTTGATCATTTCACCTACTACCCTGACTACCTATGATAGATTTAAAGAGGGAAAAATAAAGGGAATCAATAAGGTCAGGTGAATAAATTAAATCCTAATTGTATGGTGTTGACAAGTAATTAAAGTTTAGATATAACCTACACATCCTAGTGGAGTTCCTTTGGGCGCGTGAACTATGTATAAGGAATTAGTTACGTTCACATTATTGGTTGACTATACACCTAAATCCAATTATGATTTATGGTGGTTTCCACTTACAGGTGGAACAAACCAAATCTGAATAATCCTAGAAATATCTCTGGTGTGTAGTCTCAACGACAAATGTAACATCCCATATCTGGAGGCTAAAAGCTAAGCGCTACAGATGCTGTAGTCATCCATAGTATTAACTTTTGATGACGAAATACAGTAATGATAATGGTATCCATAATATTAGAAGCTTATGAATATGAACAAAAGCAAAGATTTTAAAAACAATATTTCATGGATTACATTTTAATATCCATATTACATAATCGCATATCATTTCCCAAGCAATGATTAAATATATCATTTACAAATTACGCCAATAGAGACATATGATGATGTCCCCTTAGTTGATCAAAGCAATATAGTCATAACTGAATTAATGTACATAGTGGAATCAAAAATGAAACTCCTATATAGCTATCCGTCAGCCACTTGCTCATCTTTGGAAGCTTTATTTTCCAAAAGACTAAAAATCTGAAAACCTCAACCCTCATCCTACTCAAATCAATTTTGAGTACTCGAGAGTTTAAGGGGAAAAAAAACTTCGAGTCAGACATAAAGCCTAGTGTGAATAATTATTTTACATCTCGGTTTACTGATATTAAGTGAGACCATGCTGCCTAGCGAAACAGGTTTCCCCTCACTAATATCCTTTTCAAAACATATATATTTTGCAATCCTTTCCTGTAGCCAAACTGGGTAATCAAACTGGTTTATCGAAATAGAAGTTACGCTAGATAAATAGACTATTTGTCCATTATTATATCAAAATGCAATATACATTATGCTAAACGAATGTACTATTTGCACGTAAAAACAAGTAATATGTGAGCTATCTTCCCACACATAATAACAAGGTCCGCTATGCTACAAATGAACTATCTATTCATAAAACTGGGCCGACTGCCCGCAAACTGAACTACTGTCTGAAATCTTGGCCGATTGCCTGCAAAATGGACAAACTATCAAAATTTCTTTCTTAGGGTTAACTACCCTTTAAATTTTTCTTGAAAACCTTTTCAAAATGATTTTGTCCTTCAAATCATACATATATATATATATATACAAGGAAAATAAACCTTTAGCTTTACTCTAAGCTATTTTTCCATGATATATACACTTTACTCAAAATAAAGTTGATGAATTTTAATAAGAATTAGCTATCCTTCCAAATAAGTTAAATTCCTTTTAACTTGTAAATACATAGGCTAATATGCCTATACAACATATATTCGAAACCTTTGTTTAAACCTTTAAACAACCCAGTTGAAACCCCTTGAAGGTGACCCCTTCGAAACCAAGTAAAATCTTTAACTTCAACTAGGCTGAAAGGCCAAACCTTACCTTTTGAAATCATTGAAAACCTTTCTTTCGAAACCAATGTAAGTCTTTCCTTCCAAAGCTTTAAAACATTTAGACATCCTTCTTTAAAACCTTTAAGTATTGTCTTTCGAAAACATAAGGAAAAACCTTTTCCTATAACCCTATCGAAACCTTAGGAAACCACCCCTTTTGAAACCATTCATTAAAACCATTCGAAACAATCAAAACTCAATCCTTTCGTAAGCACAATGGTTTCAATTTAATATATGTGCAAACCTTTTGAAACCATTCAAAATTTCATTCCTTCAAAACCACTGAAAACGTCACGGTCGAAACCATTTGGATTCTTCCTTCAAGTAGAGCAAAAGGATCAGAAACCTATTATCGTCGAAAGCATCTATTTCAAAACCTTTTAAAACTATGTCTTTCGAAACCATTTGGGTTTACTTTACTTACAGAAAAAAGGGTCCTTTAAAACATTTAAGTTGAAAGCTACTGCTTTGAATCTAATTCCTAAGTAATGAAGTAATAGTGTCGAAACCATCTTTCGAAAGCATTGGAGGGGCAGCCAAATTTTTAGTAAACAAAAAGAATCCCTTCGAAAGCATCTGGATCAAAAGGTAGGAAGCGACAGCTAAAAGGCTTCGAATCAGTCGAAAGCTGTCATTTAAAAATAGAGGCGCAACCGCATCGAAACCATTCCTTTTAAAACCATTTGAATTAGCCGAAAGTCATTTTAGTCAAAAGCAAGCAGACACATTTTTAATTTAAAAACAAAGTATTGCCTCAACCCTTTCGAAATCCCTAGTTTCGACCCTATACCTTTCGTCCATGTCCAATTCATTACGTATCATTTGCCTGATATCATATGCATTGGTTTCGAATATGACGGCGACGATGGTATGGAGGTGGAACCCAGTGTCGAAGGTGACGAAACATTGGAAAACATGTAGCAAATATTTTTTTCATCTAACCTTCTTTACGTGTCTAATTGTGATTGGTTGCCTATTTCTTTACCAATAAAAAGTACCACACTTTGTCAAAAGGTCGATTGACTTTCCATATTTCACACTTTAAATTATTTTGCAAAACCCCCTTCTCCTCTTTAAATCATATAAAACATTTAAGTCCCATTCCTTAAATAATTTTATACATCCACCAAAATACTTAGGAAAATTTGGAAAAATTCTAGAAAATCTCTTTTAATATGTTTTCTAACATATAAAAATTTCAGACCCAAACAATTAATTATTTAACCGAAAATAATTACTAACCCAAATTAATTTCTTTACTAGAAAATTCATATAAAATCCAGAATAATCCAAAAAATTTGAAAATTGAAAAACATCTCTAAAATAATGTTTATGACCTCCATAAAAATTCGCAGGGCAATTGGATGTCCTTCAATAGGTTTTTCAACTTGAAACATATCATAAATTCGGTATGAATAACCATAATCCATCAACAAGTATACATATTCATTCTAACATTCAAAAACATGGCAAATCATTGCAAAATATTCAGAATTCATATTAAAACCGAAATCAAAATCAAAAATGAGATGTAAACATTATTCACCTTAGCTTTGAGATTATAGAGATTGGGATATGAATGGATTAGTTTTGTTTAAGCTTCTTCCTAGCTTTTCCTTTTCCTTTTCTTTTCCTTGTTAATGGTGGCCGACCTCTTGAGTTATAATTTTTTTTTCAAATGAAATGAATATGTATGGGAATAAACGACCAAAGGGAAAGGATATAGAAATGGCATGTTTCCTATTTTACCCCTCTCTTATTTCATATCAAACTCTTCTTTTAGTTCATTTATTTTAAATGGCACGACTAACCTTTAATACAATCAAATCTCAATCCCCTAATCAACACATTATTTCATTTAATTTTGCTAATTAGATATCCTAAATAATGTTACCAAAAATCTGGGGTGTTACAGATTGCCCTCCTTAAAGAATTTAGATCTCGAAATTACAATAAGGTACACAACAAATCAAAAAGAAAGGTAAAGCATACCATCAAGTAAGTCAGGATAAGTATCTCTAATCATGCTCTCAATCTCCCAAGTACAGTCCCTGTCATCATCGCTCCACCGGACTTTGAATAACCGGATTATCTTGATTCTAAGCCTCTTCTCATCTCTCACAACAATGCGAACTGGCTTTCTCACTATAGTCAAATCCAGTTCTACCACTACATCATCAAGCACAGTTAGTGCAATAGTAGTCTCCGGGTCACTAATACAGTTTCTGAGATGAGAAACATGAAAACAACGTGGACACTGCCAAACTACTCGGTAACTCAACTCTATATGCGATTTTCTCGATCCTCTCAACAGTAGGAAAAGGTCCAACAAATCTTGGTGCTAACTTTCCTGATTTCTCAAATCTAATCGTACCCTTCAATAGTGATACTTTGACGAAAACCTGGTCTTCAACTGAGAACTCTAAATCCATCTCTCTTTTCTGCCTAGACTGAGCCTCCTTCATTCTAGCCCGAATGACCTCAATCTTTTCTACAGCCTCTCTAACCAAATCTAGACCAAGAACCAACCTATCCCCGATTTTCAACCAACAAATGGGAGATTTGCATGGTCTTCCATACAAAGCTTCAAATGGTGCCATCCCAACACTAGTTTGATAACTGTTGTTATACGAAAACTCGACTAAATGTAGATGGTCTTCCCATGATTCCCCGAAATCTAAAATACAAGCTCTCAAAAAATCTTCCATGATTTTGTTAACTCTTTCCGTTTTCCCATTTGTCTATGGATGGTAAGCGATACTCATCTTGAGCTTGGTTTCCAAAACTACCTGCTGACTCTTCCAGAATTTACTAGTGAACAAAGGATCTTTATCTAACTATGATACTATAAATTCCGTGCAGTCTAATCGCATTCTTCGTAAACATCCTTTCCAAAACAGGTGCCATTTCGGTTAACCTAACTAGAATGAAATGGGCACTCTTGGTCAATCTTTCCACTATGACCCATATACTATCATTTCCTATATTCAACCTTGGCAACCCGTCAATGAAATCCATAGAAATAGTATCCCACTTCCATATTGGAATATCTAACGGCTGAAGAAACTTACTTGGCACCTGGTGTTCGGCCTTTGCCTGTTGGTAAATCAAGCACTGCTTCACACACAAACTAATATTCCGCTTCATACCTTTCCAGAAGAAACTCCTCTTTATATCCTGATACATCTTACTACCTCCTAGATGAACAGAGAACTTCGAACGATGGCATTTCTCCAAGACTTCTTTCCTTATGTTACCTACACTCGAAACAAATAATCTTCCTTTCTTTCTCAACCTCCCTTTCTGGTCAAGACTGAAATCTTTCAAATCATCGCTGTCGGTTCCATCTCTTAACTTCCTAATCCATTCAGCTAACACTGGATCCTCTTCCTTTTAGAAGCAATCCTTTCAATAAACACCGACCAAACTTCCAAACATGATAATACAACTGTATCCCCACTAGACCCAGCCTCGGAACTCTATTGCACTCTGCAATCTGCTAATGCCTCCAAATATTTCCACTCAGCAATCATTTCTAACACCGCATTCTGATGTTTTCTGCTAAGTGCATATGCAACCTTGTCGCCTTTTTCCGGTGTGTACTCAATCCAAAAACCATAAGCAGCGGTAAACTCTAACCATCTCTATTGTCTCATGTTCAGCTCCTTCTGAGAGAACAAATATTCAACGACTTATGATCTGTATATAACTCAAACCTCTCTCCCAAAAGGTAATGTCTTCACACCTTCGAAGCAAAAATAACAGTAGCCAATTCCAAATCATGCGTCGGATACCTGACCTCATTTGGTTTAAGCTGTCTAGAATCATAAGCAATCACTTTACCTCTCTACATCAGCACAGCTTTGAATCCTATTCCACATGAATTTGTATAGACCACTAAATCCTAATTCCCTTTTGGAACAACTAACAATGGTGCATGGGCTAGTGAGTGTTTCAATCTCTGGAATGCTTCCTCACACTTATCGGTCCACATAAACTTTACATCCTTTTTTGTTAGCTTGGTCATCGGTGCCACTATCCGTGAAATATCCTTAATAAACCACCAATAATATCCATCCAATCCAAGGAAACTCTTTATCTCCGTCACTGTCTCGGGTCTCTTTCTACTATTCACCGCTTCAATATTAGTCAGATCTTGACCATGAAACTTCGCTTCCTTCTTTCAGAAATGACATTTTGAAATCTTTGCTTTTAGCTGATGCTTCCTCAGCGTCTCAAGCACCACTCTAAGATGAACTTCATGCTCTCTTTCATCCTTAGAGTATATCAAGATATCATCTATGAAAACCAATATGAACCTATCCAAGAGCTCTCGGAAAACCCGATTCATCAAATCCACAAAGTAAGCCGGTGCTTTAGTGAGTCCGAATGGCATAAATGGTCATTTCATACGACCCACACATGGTCCTAAATGCCGTCAAAATTATATAATCCTCTGCTACCCTAAGCTGATAGAAACTTGTCGCTAAATCCAACTTCGAGAATACCTTAGCTCCACTCAACTGGTCGAAAAAATCATCAATCCTCGGCAATGGATATCGATTCTTTTTCGTCCTCTCATTCAACTTACGATAATTAGTATATAGCCTTAATGATCCACCCGACTTCTTAGCAAACACTACAACTGCACCCTAAGGCGAACTACATGGCCTGATCAAACTCTTGCCTTCTAAATCCACCAACTACACCTTTAACTCCCTCATCTCTATGGGAGTCATCCCGCTCAAGGGCCTACCCACTGGTTTTGTCCTCGGAACCAAATCTATTCGAAACTCGATGGCTCGCTGCGGTGGCATTCCAACTACCGGCTCAAAAACATTTGTGAATTCTTTAACGACGAGAACTCAACTCATCTTATCATCCGATTCCATAGCACCCAACAAGGCATACATCTCACCGCTAGAACCTTCTATGCTATAAACAATCCGATTACAACAAACAGGGTGCCTAAGAGATATTTTCCTATCCTGGAAAAATATCCTAGCATCGTACTCACTTAACCAATCCATCCGAAGAATAATCCAGAACCCCACAAAATCAAACACAGGCAAACTGCAAACAAATGTATGACCTAACAAGTCAAACTCTAACTGGTCACATCTCATCCCTAGAGTTGCATGCCCTACTATTGGATTCACAACTCATAAGGAAGTAACTAAATATGTGGGTTCTAGGTTAAGCTTGTCTATCAAACATCTCAATATAAAATAATGCGATGCATCAGTATCAACTAGAATGCTAACAAACATACCATGGATCTAAAGCGTACCTCCTAAGACTGCCTTTCCTTTCTCCTGGGCCATTGGCTTACAAGCAGCAGGCTCCAATCACAAGCTTTTCTCTTCCCATCCTTTGCGGGCTCCTTGCACCGGCTTTTATAATGGCCAATCTGGTCATAGTTGCAGCACTTGATAACCTTCTTTCCAGCTACCTCCTTTCCTTCCTAGCATGACAATCATTAGCATAGTTCCCCTTCTTATCGCGCTTGAAACAGACAATCTCAAACTTCCCCTTCTTAGCCCTCCTTCCTTCTGAGCACCTTTCTTAGAAAATAACTTCTTCTTCTGATTTTGCCCAAACTGGACTTCTTTAGCCTTACCCTTCTCTTGAGAGTCAAGCAACTACTTATGCCTCAAGGCCATCTTTATAACAAAGTCAAAAGGACCTCTAATATAAGGTAATGTGGCCCTAAGTAACTCGGGTTTCAACCCCCTGATGAACTTCTTATTCCCAATCATGACTGTATCTACTGAAGCATACCTATATCTGGAAAGCTCCTTACACTTCATAGCATACTCCAGAACTGACATCTCCCCTTGCTCTAACTCAGCAAACTTCCTGATCAGAGCTGACTATGCTATTACTGACATAAACCTCTCCTATTACTTCCCTTGAAATCTTCCCAAGTCATAGTTTCCTCATCCACCATCACAGTCACACTATTCCACCAGAACAGAGCTACTCCCAGAAGCTGTCCAGATGCCAATCTCCTCTTTTTCCCATCATTGTGCCCCAGATCTGCAGAAATCCTTTCGCAGTGCAACAACTAGTTCTCTACCTCAATGGCATCTTCCGTTCCAACAAATAGCTTCCCTCTAAGCTTGGTGTAATCTCCACTTAGCTTAGCATAATGGTTAGCTACCAGAACTTCAGGAACTGCTCCTTCCACTACTCCAATAGCAACACCTTCTTGCACCATATTCATGAAGAACTAATACATGGCTTCCATTCCAACTTGTGGGACTTCAGCATCTACATTTCCTTGTGCCGGACGCTGGGTCCTCCTTGCACTAGGTCTGTCATTCCCTTCGGTGCCCTCCCCTCCTAGGTTAACTCTCCTCTTCTACCTTTCATATCTGTATTCAAACCTCATGAGATACAGAAAAATAACCTAACAAGGATAGGAGACTAGAGATAAAACGTATACTTATATATAGCAAATACAAGTACGTTACTATAGCGTTATCCCATACCCCAGTCTTACACTAATGCCTTAAAATTATGTTTTAAAAATCATTTTTAGTTTAAAGTTTTTCATAAACCATGCTCTGATACCAAGTAGTAACATCCCGAATCTGGAAGCCAAAAGCTAAGTGCTACAGATGCTGTAGTCATCTATAGTATTAACCTCTGGTGATGAAATACGGTAATGATAACGATATCCATAATATAAGAAGCACATGAGCATGAAAAAAAATCACAGATTTTAAACCCAATATTTTGCTGATTACATTTCAAAACAATAATTCATATCCATGTTACACAGTCCCATATCTTTTGCCAGGCAATGATTAAATATATCGTTTACAAATTACACCAAGAGTGACATATAACGATGCCCCCTTGGTTGATCAAATCAATATAGTCATAACTAACTCAATATACATAGCAGAATCAAAAATGAAACTCCTACATAGTTATTCGCCAGCCACCCACTCGTATCCGAAAGCCTTATCCGCTAAAGGACTAAAAATCTGAAAACCTCAACCCTCGGCCTGCTCAAATCAATTTTGAGAACCAGAAAGTCTGAGGGAAAATCAAAAACTTCAATTCAGATATAAAGCCTGGTGTGAATAATTCTATTACATCTTGTATTACTGATATTAAGTGAGACCACGCCGCTTAGCGGGATGGGTTTCCCCTCACTAATATCCTTTTCAAAACAAATATATTTTGCAATCTTTTCCTGGAACCAAACTGGTTAATCAAGCCGATTTATCAATATAGCAATATCCGTTATGCTGGATAAACAGACTATTTGTCCATCAAACTTATTATATAACAATATCCGTTATGCCAAACAAATGGACTATCTATCTGTAAAAACAAGTAATCTGTGAGCTATTTACCTACATATAATAGCAATGTCCGTTATGCTACAAATGAACTATCTGTTCATAAAACTGGGTTGACTGCATGCAAACTGGACTACGGTCCGAAATCTAGGCTAACTGCAAAGTGTATTAACCGTCCATATTTCTTTCTTGGGGTTAACTACCATTTAAATTTTCCTTGAAAACCTTTTCAAAATGATTTAGTCCTTCAAATCATATATATATAAAAGGAAAATAAACCTTTAGCTTTAATCCCAGCTATTTTGCCATGATATATGCACTTTACTCAAAATAATATTAATGAATTTTAATAAGGATTAGCTATTCTTCCAAATAAGTTAAAATATTCTTTAACTTGTAAATACGTAGGTTAATCTACCTATATAATATACCTTTGAAACCTTTGTTTAAACCTTTAAACCACCTATTCTAAATCCCTTGAAGGTAACCCCATCAAAAACAAGTAAAACCTTATACTTCAACTAGGTCAAAATGCCAAACCTTACCTTTTGAAACCATTGAAAACCATTCTTTCGAAAACAGTAAAAGTCTTTCCTTCCAAAGCTTTAAAACATTTAGACATCCTTCTTTAAAACCTTTAAGTATTCCTTTCAAAAACATAAGGAAAACCTTCTCCTTCAACCCTTTCGAAACCCTGGGGAATCACCCCCTTCGAAACCATTCATTCAAATGTTTTGAAACGATTAAAACTCAATCCTTTCGAAAGCACTTTGGGTTTAATTTAAAATATGTGGAAACCTTTCTACACCGTTCACAATTACATTCCTTTGAAACCATTGAAAATGTCACGGTCGAAGCTATTTGGACTCTGCCTTCAAGTAGAGCAAAAGGATCAGAGACCCGCTATAGTCGAAAGCATCTGTTTCAAAACCTTTTAAAACTATCTCTTTCAAAACCATTCAGATTTACTTTACTTATAGAAAAAGGGTACTTTAAAATTTTTAAGTCGAATGCTACTGCTTCGAAACCAATTACTAAGTAATGGAGTGATGGTGTCAAAACCATCCCTTTGAAAGCATTGGAGAGGTGACCAAGTTTTTGAAAAACAAAAAGAACCCCTTCGAAACCATCTGGATCGAAAGGTAGGATGTGGTAGCTAAAAGGCTTCGAATCAGTCGAAAGCAAGCATTTAAAAACGAAGGCTCAACCCAATCGAAACCATTCATTTTTAAACCATTTGACTTAGTTGAAAGTCATTTTAGTCAAAAGCAAGCAGACACATTTTTAATTTAAAAATAAAGTATTGCCTCAACCCCTTCGAAACCCCTGTTTTCGAACCTATGGGGTTTCAACCTATACCATTTACCCATGTCCAATTCATTAGTACCAATTGCCTTATACCATATGCACTTGTTTCGACTGTGTTGGAGGCGATGGTATGGCGGTGGAACCTTGTGCCGAAGGTGACGAAACAGTGGAAAACATGTAGCAAATAGTTCTTTTCACCTAACCTGCTTTATATGTATAATTGGGATTGGTTGCCTCTTTCTTTACCAATAAAAAACACTGCACTTTGTCAATAAGGCTGCTGATTTTCAAATTAATAATTTAAATTATTTGGCGAAAGCCCCTTCTCCTCTTTAAATCATATAAAATATTTAAGTCCCATACCTTAAATAATTTTATATACCCATCAAAATACTTACAAAAAATATGAAAAAAATATAGAAAATCTCCTTTTATATGTTTTTTAACATTTAAAAAATTTAGACCCAAACAATTAATTATTTAACCGAAAATAATTATTAACCAAAATTAACATTATTTTTACTAAAAAAATTCATATAAAATCCATAATAATTCCAAAAATTTTAAAAATTGAAGCCCATCTCTAAAATAATATTTATGACCTTCATAAAAATTTGCAAGGTAATTGGATATCAATTAATAAGGTTTTCACCTTAAAATATATCATAAATTCAATATGAATAACCATATTTCATCAACAAGTATATATATTCATTCTATCATTCAAAAACAAGTCATATCATTGTAAAATATTCGAAATTCATATTAAAATTGAAATCACGGTCAAAAATGAGATGTAAACATTATTCACATTAGCTTTAGAGATTATAGAGATTGAGATATGAACAGATTTGATTTGCTTAAGCTTCTTCCTAGTTTTTTTTTTGTTAACGGTGGCCAACTTCTTGAGTTATAATCTTTTTCCAAATGAAATGAATGTGTATAGGAATACACGGCCTAAGGGAAAGGATATAAGAATGACCTCTTTCCTATTGTACCCCTCTCTTATTTCATATTAAACTCTTCTTCTAGTTCATTTGTTTTAGATGGCATGGCTACCCTATAACAAAATCAAATCTCAACCACTTAACCAACACGTTAATTTGTTCAATTTAGCTAATTGAATATTCTAAATAATGTTACCAAAAATCTATGGGGTTATAACAAACCACCTAAGGACTGGTCTGCACTAGTTTTTGGTAAAGTTTTGAAGGATGTTTTAGAGACTTTAATGATGCATTTTTGAAAATTGGTTTGGTATAGTAATTACATTTTTAAAGACAAAATTTAACCGATGATTTGAATTAAAAGTCCAACTTTTTAAGAAGTAAAATCTTTGTTGTGAAAAGGCTTTAAAGGAAAAGTTGATTTGTAGGAAAACGGAAGGAACTTTAAAAATTAATATGCCAACATTTCCTTTTGAACTTAATAAATAAACTTAGTTGATAAATCGTAAATTACAGTTTTAAAAGTTAGGACACCTATAAATAAAGTTGGTTAAAATGAGAAGTTTTCATAGCCTATTTTGGAACAACTATTGAAGAATTTAACAAAATGTTTCTAAGTTTGTATTTTTAAAGATATAGCTGTAGGTTAAGCACTTCATGACTATGAAGTTTATTAATTTTATAATGGTCAAAACGAAACCAGAATTTTAATATGGAGTAGATAGGGATGATTTTCTAGTTAACACAGGGTAAAAATTAAGGTTATAAGTAAAATTACAATGAATGCTCATAGAATATCAATGGTGAACCCTCATTGGATATAAGGATTGTTTTTCTGAGCCTAGGAACGGTTAATTAAACATGGGTGAAGACCGTAAAGAAGAACCCATAAGAAAATGAAAAATGGCATCGAAGTACATTTCTATAAGTTCTAGTGTATACTTACATGGAAAATAAAATAAAAATAAAGAAACTATGTACCAAGATTAGGGAATACTATCAAGGGATTTTGACTAAGAGATGATTTAGTATATTTGGCTATAATGACTGAAGTAATCGATGAACCTTATTAGAAGCCAAAAAGGTAGGTTTATATATGTAGGTCAAGCTAGAATGACATCATTTAGTGTCAGTTAATGTCTAAGGGCAATTTCCAACAATTTTTTATTTAAGGATAGTTGGGTTGTAAGCATTATTTCTCTCTATTTGTACAAAAAAAGCATACAATATTTTGTGAGAAATTTTCCTTTTTATTTCTGTGTTGATTTTCTAGATGGACCGCAACATAATGGAAAGCAGAATAAATAAGGAAACCTCACGTAGATAGTTAAGTGATGCAAAAAAATATAAAAGACTGGAAGTTTATAAAATAAATTAAGAAATCTATTTAATTAGCTACTAAAAGAAAAATAAATTTAAGTCCCAAAAAGAACTAAAATTTTGGAGATAAATTTTAGCGAGTCAGAAGACATGAAAATGTTGTTGCAAAATCACGGTTCGCTATCCCTACACCTTAAAAGCTAAAATTTATAAATGTACTTATATGCCAATTGTTATTCTAAAATAAAAGAAAAAGTTATGGAAATTTTGAATTTTACCGTAGTAGCAAAATAGTTAATCATGGAGTTTAACCAATTGACTAAATTCCGATTGCACGTGATGTGGCTAAATTTATTTTGAAAAGCAACAAGGCATAATTTTGATATTTTTTTATTCAAAAACCTTTATTTTAAAAATGAGTTTCTATTTTTAAAATTTCCAACTATTTCTAAATTTGATTAAAAAAGATTTTGAACAAAAAAAGGTGATTTTTATTTTGAAATGCCACATGCTTGGCATAGGGAAAAGTCAACGGCTTAGCAAATATGAATTTTACTGTGTAGTAGAAGTGATAGTAAGTAAAGTACAGTTAATGAAAAGGAAAAGAGTTGTTTTAGCTTTGGAATTTCATTTTCCATACCTCGTTGATAGTAAATAAAAATTGGTTTTTAAAAATAATTATGATTTAAACTTTTAAAAGTAAATTTCCTTTTGTGGACCATACTTGGGAAGTTGGAAAAAACATTAAGGGCAAAAGAGAAAGTTCCAAGGTACAGTGGAATGGGTATACAAGGGAAAGATGGAAATGTGGAATTCTCCATCTAAATCCTTTTTTCAACATAAGAATATAGGTTTAGTAAATTGGGATCTCAAAAATTATGGATGTTAGAAATTGTGTGCTAGGATTTTGGATGGTAGGGGTTGGAAGAGAAATTGGTTGAACTATACTTCTATTCATAGAAGTGTGAGAAATTTATGTGCAAAAACAATGATTTTGATTTTTAAAACTTACATACATATAGAACTACCAGTGTATGTATATATAGGTTGTTCGCACCATATTTTCAAAATTGTTTTAAAGAAATCATTCAAATAGGAGGCATCGATTTAATATTATTCCGCATACATATCATATATTTGTGATACAACATGCACCTGTACACTATTGGTTACAAAATTGATCGTGCACTAATTGGATCGATAACTAGAATGGTTATATGCTATGCTACATGATTTAATCATTGAGGAATCTCAAGGATGGAATTCTTTTTAGGGGGAGAATGCAGCACCTGTAAAAATAAACAAAAAATAATTAAAAATAAGTTAATAAATAATTATTAATATTTAAAAATAATTATTTTGTAAGCATCGGAACTTGGCTACAAAACTTGCACCACTGTGTTCGTAGTGGTTTTCTGATATATTTTCATATACAAAGTTTCACAACCAGAGTTCAAAAGAAAAAGTTATTAAAGTTTAAAATTTTCGAATCGAAAACTATTCAAAACAAATTAAGGAAGTAAATGTTAATAATTAACTTTAAAAAGGCATTAAATATAAATATTAATGTTAAATATACAAGTAAATTAGTAGTGTTCAATAAAATTGAACCTAATTAATAAAGTGAAGGGGGAAATAAATAAATTGAATGTAGAGGGAAATAAATGAGAATTAATTAACGTTAAAATAAACGTTATTAAATAAGAATGCTAACAACGAAGAAAAGAAAACAAGGAAACAAATAATGTTAATTAAGTTAAACTAATGGTTTACTAATACTTAGTCTCTAACTAAAGTTAAATAGGTGTCTTAAGACATTGGTAAAGTTGATATATAAAAAACCAACAATAAATAAAAGAAAACATGCAACCCATTATAAAGCCAACTGGTCGACACCGTAGAGACCACAGATCGACACCTAGCAATAGATCGGTGGAGATTAGGCAGTCGACCTGTCAACTAAGTTCAGTCGAAATTTGAATATTGACTTAACACCTCGGATTTAATAAATTAAAATCTAATGGATGAAATTAATTCATGCGCCTATAAATAAAGGCCTTACCCCCACCTTTTTTCACATATTTTCAGAATCAATGAGTAAAGCTCCATTGTTTTCTTTTATCCACAAATTCGAAATATGAAAATTATAAAATATTATATATATATATATATATAATAGCAGAAAATAAAAGAGAAGAATAATAATGGGTGGATCAATTATGTGAAGAAGAGGTAAATTCTAAATCAAAAATATTACAACTATGTTTAATTCAATTCTTTTCTTAGATCTATAATTCTAATAGATATGTAATGCTTTTATACATATGTTGGTATATGGAAAAGGGAGTCAATTAAGAAGAATGGATTTAGATTTGGAGATTTGAAAGCTTAAAAGTAAGTGACAAATTATATATTGTTATATAATATCGGATTTATATCGTTGTAAATATGTTGCTTGTATGCCTGAATGTAATTTTGGAATTGTAGGCTAAAATATATACATATAGTGAATTTGAAAACAATGCTTACATATTACGTGGATTGTTAACTTTGATTAAATATCACATATATTAGAATCTGAAAAGTAAGGTGAAAGTAGTCCCTAAATTTATAATTATCATATAATATTTTCAGGTTTGTTGGTTGAATGATAAATGTTAGTTAACTTGAAGTGGAAATTATTATAATTGGACTAGGGTTTAAGTGGTATTTTAATTCATTGGGACGAAGTATGCTGCAACATAATTTTTTATAAATTATCCAGTTTTATAAATATAAATACAGGCACATCGTTTGAAATAACACGGAATATGCCTAAAAGAAAGAGATGTATAAAATGGGGATGTTCACCATATTTGGTACCGTCTATTTCAATAAAAAAGGTAAATCCTTGTGATACCAAACATAACTCAAGTCCTCTTTAGATAATTTATGAAAAATTAAGTGTTATCGTTCCCTTTTGGGAAGATGTAATTCCAATGCATTAAAATGGAGAAATCACCAAATATAAACCAACGTATTGTAAGTAAAGATAATAACAATAATTCAATTATAAATCTAATATATATGATAAGTTAGAAAAAGGATACTGAGTAATGAAATATATGAAAAGCAATGAAAAGAGTAATTAAGGAAATATAGTGATAAAAAGGATAGTAATAGTGGAAAAGGAACAGTATGGAATACATAATAGTATCAAGCGAAAGTCAAACAGAAAAAGATATTTAATCTATTAAATTAGAAGTAAGCGGTAAATAACATTAAATTGACATTAATGAAACAAGAAATATGTTGGGGAAAATAACTAAACGCCAACAGTTGGACATAAGCATCGTAATAACTAAATAAATTTATGTAGCCTTAAGTATGCATTTATGACGGGTGTGAATTACCAAATTTAGTTGATAATCTAGATTAATGAAAAATGACTTAGTCATTAGTATGGGTTGGAGTGCGAGGTCAGTAATGTTGTGCAACAGAAGTCTGCCCTTCGTATGGGGCTACTAGCCGTGGTGTATACATTGTACCGATGTTAGACATCTCCAAATAAAGGACCCGTAAGATTATACATTTACGTATAGATGAGGGGAATATACTAAAGTCAGATAGTTCATCCCGATCGAAGTGTACTAGGGCCATATAGAGTCTACTTTAACCTTTTATGAGGTGCATGTTAAACAACCAAGTGGGCAATTCCTTGATTGCATTAGGCAATTTAAATGGGATGGTAAGGATAGGCTCATTGCTATGTCAGCAAGGTTGGTACCTTTTATGAGAGGAATATGGCTGTACACATAGATCGAGAGCGTCATCGGTCCTAGGATGGTCAGTGGAAAGAAAGGGTTGTGCCAAAATGGGCTACACCTCCTACTAATGTAGATTACATTTTAGACATGCATCGCCTCACATTTGTTTTTTAGTTCGTTTGTTGTTAGGAGGCAACGCTAGATAACCCTTAATGGAGGACTTTCAAATGAATAATATAATCTATGAAGCCAAGTCCATGATATGAAGCAACTAGATAAGTTTTCAAGACGAAGTAGAATATGGCTAAATTGTTATAACACCGTTATTTAGTACTAACGAGAGTTCCTTGGTATGCATGACGCTGGGGATGTGATACTGTGTTGATAATGGATCCTATTGTAGTGTGGAGTTACAGATACCGGTGGGGAAAATATCTTGGTCCAAAGGGGGACCATGGTACTTATATATATACATATGTAGTTGTTTTATACCTCAAGTAGGAGGGATGTACCGTACGGTTATATAAAGTCAAGACGACTAGGATTAAAAAGTAGACATGACATGTAATGGAAAGCAATCGGCATAAACTAGTGTTAGGGATAAAGTATGTAATTTACCAGTGACCAAAATATTGTTCTGACTTGCTCCTCATTACAATCCATATGATAGACTTAGAGGGCCAGGTACTGGTACAAAACGGGAACAGTGGAAGAACAAATTTTTTATGCATCCTTAGCACTGATAAGGATACTAGATAACAGAGGAATTAGTCTTGGTCAGTAATTATATGTTTTATTATACTTTAATATTCCGCTGTGAATGTTATCATTAGTGCTCTGATGTACTTTTTTTTTATTTACAGTATACCAACACCAAGGATCTATACTTTGGTGGACTTGGGTTTTTGATTTAGTGAATATTCTGATCTATTATGGTGGGGGTTGTTACAACTCATATTTGTCCTAATTTTCTTCTTATCTTTTATCATTTGATTCCCTTATTTTGTTTTAGAGGAATACAATTTACTTTTTTCTTGGAGATTTATTTTAGAGTTTGAGGAAGAAGAAAATATGAAGATTATAGAAGTGGTAGCTAAGGTTTTTAGAATAAAAGTGGTGAGACATGGCTATATATTTTTGTAGATAGAAATTAGGTAATGTCTAAGTATATGCAAATTATTTTTTTATTCATATATTACTTATCCTTACATATACGAAGAATTCCTTATCTTTTATTTCTTTAAAGAAAATAATATTTATCTTGATAGTGGGCTTGGTTTTTATTTGTAGTCCAAGCCATTTTTGCATTGGTACCTTATTTTATTAACAGAAAGAAGTACGGGTCCATTTTAGAACGCTGCTTAAATTGCAATTTTTTTATCTTATCCCCATTAAGATAATAAATTATAATTTAAATCAGTACCTTTTTTATAATTTAAATCAACATCGTTTGTCATAATTCAAATCAATACCATTTGTTGATGTTATATACATATATACATACATGGTTAACTATAGTATGGAATCATGAATTGGTATTCAAACATACGTATGTGTGTGTGTGTGTGTTGACATTAATTTAGGAATCATGATGTTTATTAATAATTGCTTAATCAATCTATAATTAATTAGTATTAATCTTTCCAAATTCAAAATGGGATTTTCCCTCATTATTTACAAATAAAAAGATGACATACATTTCCTTAAGAAATGCGTTCTTTTCATAACTATAATGTTACCTTCTCTTTTTAAGATATGTAACATTTCCTTCATTAAATGCATTATTTTCATAAATATATTGTTATCTTCTCTTTCTAATTTATATAACATATCCTTTCATTAATTATAGCAAAAATTTCATTATCATATTAATTAATAATTTTCCTCTGAAGCAGTTTAAGGTTTGTGTAAGTAAATATCTTTTCTCCTTTTCTTTTAATGCATTTTAAAACGATTGTACTATTTTTTAAAGTAATTCAAACACATTTATAAATTTACTGCATATGAATAAGAGTTATAAAGTGCTTACAGCATCAAAACAGGCACAAAACCTAGAATATGCACTATGGTAAATGATCCATGTCCCCTTCATTCGACATCTGTTTTTTGACATTTTATATATAAATCCGGGTTAGATAAAACTATTTAATGCAACGAAGAACTCGTATTTTCCAAATTCCTTCATTTTGTAAAATTTCAATTTGTTCAACTTCATGTAAAATTACCAAAATGCCATTTTCAATTAATTAATTGTTTTTATTAAAAGTATTCTGTTTTACTTTCTCCCATACATAAAAGAATTTCATCCTCGAAACTCCAAGAGATGGAAAATGCAATTCGTAGACTCAACCATCCTATAACAACCATATGTATATGCAATACATACACTCAAACCACCCCACGTACAAAAAATTTAAATAAAGCATCCAAACAATTTATACCAAACACATATGGTTCCTAACATTCCTAGCGATATAAGATATGAAATACATATAGATACCATATCCATGATCTAAATCCAGGTAGCAACATCCTAAAGTATACTAACAATTTCTGTATGTATACAACATGATATATAATGAGTCAAGTCACATCTCAAACCACAAAACATATCAAACCATCCATTTTCCTAATTTAATAGTAATAGCCTATAACAACCATTTTTCTAGACTTAAATAAACTAATCATTCTAACAAATGAGAAAATGGAAAAAATCTTTCAGAAAAGAGTCGACATGAAATGATCGGATTCCCTCCTTCCCTTCCCAAGTACTCTAACCTTGATCGTTCTTCCAACCTCAAATTATCTACTTTACTACTAGCATGTAAACTAAATTCAAATCACTATAATATACATGCATTTGTAAACCACTACAATTCTTGCAACCAAATAAGACAAAATGATTTTGACATGCACCATAACTGATAACTTCAGCATAAGTGTGCCCTAACAGAAACGTAGCCTTATGCAACCCTTAATACACATACATAATGACTTAAATAATATAAATAGTATATCGATTACTTCATCTTCAGGTAGCTAAAGTAAGGACAACTCGAAAGTGGGAGGTATATCACCTAGCATTAAATAACTTGAATATCTTGCTATCCTTCATTTTCACCTATGGACATCATAAGCGAGCGACCTCTTGAACTACTAAAAATGGTATAACTTCTCTTCTAATTTCAATTCAACTTAAAGCTATATCTGTTCTATTATGATATTGCTTCTCCAATCTTCTAGTAGTAGCAGTCGTGATATTAAGACACCACATTTCTGGTCTGTAGTTTTTACCCCTAAATTCTATAGCTTACAAGTAGTAAAAATTCAAGCATTCAAGTAAGTTAGTATTATTAATAAATCTACTCAAACGTAGCAACCAAAATCCTAAGTCAAAGTGAAGTTCAAAATATAAGTGAAACCCTAACCTAAAATTGTTTTAGCAAACAAAGGTAATCTACTAGATGATATATCGTTCACATGCAACTGTTATGCAACACAAACAATGTACCCTTAAGTCGATCTTCATGTTAACTTGTGTTATGCAAAAAATATTCCTAGGAATAAAGGTATGAAAGAAGGAATTCAATAAAATTGGGAAAGATCAAAAAGCATCAAGATGGTCTGGCTGATCATACCTTTCGACAAGGAGCTTTCGACGAAGTCAAAGGCTATCATTCAAAGTCCATATGCAAGACAATACTCCAAAAATCCACCTTTGAACTAAGTCAAAAGGTCTTTCAACAAAAGCGAAGGAAAAGGAGCATAACCCCAAAGCTTTTGAAGGAGTCGAAGGGATGCAGTCATCAGAATTCATTAGTATCAAACCTTTTGAAGTAGTCAAAAGGTTCCAACTCTAGTATCCAAGGTTTTCTTACCTTTCGACGGGGATGAAGAAGTCAAAGCAAGTATGAGAAACTACTTAGTGACCTTTTCGAAATCATAACAAGCCTTTCAAACCAGTTGAAGTACCTCTAGGTTACCTTTTGACAATGAAGAAAGGTTTATGAAGAAAGAAACATTCATAAGTCAGCAAAGAGTGAAATACAAACTTTTGATAACATTGAAGGAAAGCACAGTGTTAACACCAAAAATTCGCCACCAAAACTAAATTTCGATGGAGAGTAGAGGTCGTTGGAAGACCTTCCGCAAGAGCTGAAGGGATGCTTCTGGAAAAGTCAATAAGGCTTCTGCAACTAAGACTCGGCATGAGATTGTTTCGCCGATAAGAGGCTTCCGCATATGATAAAGACTTTCACCTTCGGTTTCGCATGAGAGGGTTTCGTAGAACAAAACTCACTTCCGACGGAAGACATTCCGCAAGTATCGCATTCGTAGAAGGACCTTACGTAAGTGATAGTTCCATATTGAAGACCTTCTATAAGAGTCAACGGCATCATGTACAAATATTACCTTCTACAAAGCAAACTTGGCACCTTATTCAAAGCTACCGATGTGGCATTCTCATCTTTCGATAGAGACAAGTGCATCTAGATATGTTCAAAGAGCTATAAGCCAATCTTCCAACAAAGCCGAAAGGCCTCTCTTTCGCACAAGGTTGGAAGGATGCAAGCAAATCCTACCTTATGATATGGTCACCATGACCCCTGCGGAAGGTGCCAACCCACGCCTATAATAAGACCCGAGGGGTCCATTTTAGGGGGCCAAATTCTTTCATTTTAATCTTGTATTTTCTTAATCAATACGTTGTAACCCTAATTGGGAGCCGACTAAGGAATTTAATAAAATATAAATTTTCATGGATAAAGAGGGAAGTCTTGTGCTCAGTTAATTACTTTACTGCTTGCCTATACCTTTGTTGGATTAACTCTTGATTCTAGGTACAATATCACCAAAAGGTTCTTATTGACAAGGTCGACAACACTTCTGCTACAAGTAACCATTGTAACCCCTTGAAGCCTTTAACTCTACAGTCTGAACCTTTCAATGATGTTGAAATCTACTCAATACAAGTGATCAAACCTTTCGACAAGGTCGAAAGCCACCACCTATTCCCCAAAGTAATTGATCTCCCTAACTTTTTGACAAGATTGAAACCTTTCTCTTGAAGACTTAATTCAAGGAAACTAAACCTAATTAAAAGGAAAAGCTTAACGAAAGACTTCGAGCAAGTTCAACAAAGTTGAAAGCACACTTAGTTTATGTTCTAAACCTTTCGACGACGTCAAAAGGTTTGATGTAGGAATCATCAACTAAAAAGGTCAAATTGAAAGGCAATCCTTAAAGCAATCATGCCTTTTGTTCTCATAATAAGAAATCCATCCTTCTTAAGATAACTTTGGAGTGTTGACAAGAAATATGGTTAATAAATTTGGTGCTAGAAGGAGAACTTTCAACCTCCGCTCTTGTAAAATTTTCATCACAGATTTATAGAGTTCTACATTCAAAAGAAGAAGATAGAAAAGACAAAGTATGACAATGATGAAAATGATACAGTACAATCAGCTTTGGAAAATGATATAATCCCAAACTTCAACTTAGAAAATGCAGAGATTGGACAGCCTTTAGCTTTGATAAACAATAAGATTAGAATTTAGAATTTACAAAAACAAATGATAGCAATACAAGAATTTCTTGGAGGGGTTCCATCTCAAGAATCATTAAGGGTTGTGGAAGGAGAAGATGAACCACCATCTCCAAATGAAGACCAACATGAGAATCACGAAAGCCAGGCTAAGAGAAACATTGAGCAATCAAAGAGTTTAGCCATAGAAGATAGCAGAGGTCACCATAACAACATTTAAAACCAAATCATAGAGGATACAACAAAAAATATACTCAATGAATTAGGGAAACATGTTATCGTGCAAAAGGCTCATTTGTCATGCGAAAAGATGGTGGTTAGCATTCTCCCTCACATGCAAATTCCTCTACCGATGTATGATGAACTACTGGTTAGATGATCACTTTACGGCTTTTGAAAATTGGATGAACATATATAATGCTCATGGGTCAGTTCGATGCAAAATTTTCTCGATAACTTTCCAAGGGACGGCTCTCAAATGGCGTAGGATTTACCAAGATAAGACCATCTGTTCTTGCGAACAATTTTCACACGACTTCATGATGCAATTTTATGTGTTCAAGGTCCCAACTATGAGCTTTAGCTTATTAGCTACAATCAAACAAAAACCGAGAGAACCATTAGTTGGATATTTAAAGAGATCCAACAAAGAAGCATTAAAAGCAGAAAATGCGACCGATTTAGACAAATTGATAGCAATTCGGTCAGGGCTAATCGAACATACACTTTTTTGGGAAGAACTTTATATTAACGGATGCAAAGATCTACGATACTTCTATTCCTGTGCAGACAAATTTATCCCATCAGACGGAATGAGCCATGCCAAGAAAAGATTGCGATAAGGCATCGAAGAGGAAAGATTTGACTCTAATCGCTTTAAGCGTAAGTCAAAAGGCGATGAAAGGGTTTGGAAAGGAATTCTAGAAGCCAACCATCTAGCTTTAAATCAACCCCTTTCTCACATATTTGTGCAACAAAAGACAACGGAAATATTTCAATTACTCATAAAATGCAAAAGCGGCCAGAATCTAGAAAAGAAGGAAGTTAATACAAGTACCATAAAACAATTGGACATGAAACCAATGAATTCCATGTCCTGGCAGGTAAAATTCAAGGCATGATCAAGTTAGGTTTCTTGTAAGAGTTCGTCAAAGAAACCTAAAGGACATCTTATTCAAACTGAGAGAAAAGCGACTCAGCAACTTCCAAATGCAGATCTCTATCAAATCATGAGGACTTGTGGCATTAGTTCAACTATGGACTTTTTCTCTATCTTTTCATATCTTTTTAACTCAATTTGTATTTTCATTCATACTTAGATTTGAGTTGTGTATTGACCGTGTAATGATTAAGAATCAAATGCTTACAGGTAAAAACAAAACCAATCCATGATGTTTAATGTACTCGCGAAGCATAAAAAATTTCTAGGTACTTGAGAATGATGGCTCAGATGCTTGATACAAAATGACTACCAGTTTCGAAACCAATGCAGTACAAAATATATCATCACGAGACTTCGAATTCTTATTAGTCCTTCCCTAATTTCGAAGAAAGAGCTTATAAATAAACCATCCTGTGGAAGAGCAATGCTTATCAAGGTATGAAAATCTGTCTAAAGGAGAAAGCAATATACTCTAATTCTATCTTTGATCGATTACTTTGCTAAGAAAAGCTTTTCAAACATGTCTTCAAAGACAAATTATTTTCGATTACCCTATAACTGGGGGAAAAATAAATACGGATCCATTCCAAGAAATGATTAACACAATCTTTCAAAGGTACTATATGGCATTAGTAAATGCACACAAAGGATTTCCAACTAAGCAATCTCGATGTTTCAAAGTTTTTTGAAACCTATAGGCAAAGAAGCCTATTCATACCATTTCAATTTTTGAAACTATCAAAAGTTTATTGACAAAGACACACAGATCAAAGAGTCTTGTTCTTGACTAAAAGACTAAGACTATTGGATCATGAATCATGACCTTCTAGTCTCCCATTTGAGATCGTTGTCTCTATTATGAGAATGACTTTTAAAACCTTTACAGAGGGTGGCAATAAGAAAAGATAGTCATATATCCAAGATCTTTTTTAGCAAATAATCCCTCAATATATTAGAAGGGTCCATGTAAAGAAATTATATATTTTAAAAAGATTTCAATTGGCCAAAAATAATTTTCATATACAAAGTTTTAGCCGACGGACAAAGGCACCTCCTAGAGGGAGGGTAAAACCTTTAGAAAAGACCTTACTAAAGGCACCTCCTAGAGGGAGGGTAAAACCTCTAAAAAAGACCTTACTGAAAGCATCTCATAAAGGAAGGGTTAAAACCTCTTAAAAACTCCTAACGTCCAAATCACCTCTTAGAAGAAGGGTTAAGATAAAAACCCATCACCAAGCTTCTTGAGGAAGGACAAAACCCCTAACATCCGTATCACCTCTAAAGGGAAGGGTTAGGATAAGCACCCAACAATAACCTTCTGGAGGAAGGTTGCTTTAGCATGCACTACATCCCTCAAAGCCAAGGGAAGCCCAAAAAAGGCACCAAACAGATAAAGAAAGACAAAGATATCTAAAATTCAAGACAACGGTCATAACTCAGGAGAATAAAAGGTTAAGGAAAGAAATCAATCTACAATCTAAGACTAAAATGAAACCCATGAGAAGGGTACAAACAAAGGTAAAAGGACAAAGGTGTCCATAACACAGAACAGAGTCAGTGCCCGAAAGAATGGAGGGTCAAAAGAATAAAGTTAATCACCATCTAAAAAGGGAACCCGAGGAAGGGGTATTGAAAAAAGCAAAGGGATGAAAATGACCAAAGCCTTAATCAGAAATAGACAAAGTATCCAAAATCATGATAAGAAAGAACAAAATATGAGTTAGAAAATTCCAACACATTTGATGCCTGAAAAGTGATGCCCACAACAAAGAGTTAAGAAACTCGCATCCTCAAAAGAAACACGAGACAAGAAAATAGATAGAGAGATCCGCGATTCAAAATAGAAAACCAAGATCAACATCGAAATTAAAGGAAAAGGATAGAAAACAAGGTTTTATTACAAAGATGAAAGTGATTTCATTCGAGGAATAGATTGACTAAACCACTTCTGAATCCATAGGAATAAGGTGACTCCCTTTAAGATATAAGAATATATATATATATATATATGTATGTATGTATGTATGTATGTATGTGTATGTATATGTATATATAAAACTATAATACTACTACTACATCATAGACACTTTAGGAATCATGCATCTATTAAGTTTACCATCACTATGTAGGTTTCTTGTTTGTTTTTATACTGGATAAGGTTTTTAGTACATTATTCGTCAGATGAGAACCTAGCGAGATTTTGATTGAGTTTCTGATTTCATAAGCTTTTAATTTCCTTGATATTTCTCATGAAGATTTCATACTGGGTTTTTTGAATTATTTGTTGATTTATATGATAATTTATGGATTTCATGATTCTGAGTTTTCTCAATGGATTTTCGTAGAGGTTTCCTATTGAGTTTCTGGTTTCATGGATTTGTTATTTCCTATCTGATTTTTATGATGATTTAGGGATTTTGTGTTCTTAGTTTCTTTATTGAGTTTCCATGATGATGTCTTGATTAGACTTCTGGTTTCATGAATTATAAATTTCCTCCTTGACTTTCAAGATGATTTGTTGATTTCTAATATTTGATCCCCTCGTTGGATTTTCATAATGATCTTATGTATTTGAGAATTCTTAAGCTCCTTATTAAGTTTTTATGATGATTTATGGGTTTTATATTTCTAATTTCCTTGTTTGATTATTAATGATCTCTCATCAAATTTTGATTTTGTGAATTTTATATATCGTTAGGGTATTTTCTTGATAGTTTACGAACTTTTTATTCGATTTTCGAATATGGATTTTTTTTAAAACTTTCTTGATACCAGTTGGGCTTTCATCAAAGTGCTGGGATGAAAAATAAAGTCAACAAAAAAGCAGGAAATTAATCCTTGATGGCCAAGAAAAATATGGCATGAGAATAATGATTATGTGTACAAAATGATCTTTATAGGGGAGGTATATTTACTTAAATTGATAACAACTGACCAGGTGATATCGTTTTATACATTTATTTGAGCATACAATAAATTAAATTCTCTGCCAAACAAAATAACCAGATAATAACTAGAATTATAAAGTTTCTCATAATAGAATGGCCACAGAATTACGATCCTTATAGAGGCTATTTCTGTTTTGCAGAAAATAAGGAAAAAATCCTTTGGAGTTTTTGTCCTAAAGAACAAAAGCTTCTTTCATAAAAAGGGGGCCTAAATGTTATCCATAAAATATTCCTAGGAATAAAGGTATGAAAGAAGGATGAAAGAGCATTGGGAAAGATCAAAAAGCATCAAGATGGTCTGGTTGATCATACCTTCCGACAAGGAGCTTTCGACGAAGTCGAAGGCTATCTTTCAAAGTACGTATGCAAGACGATACTCCAAAAATCCACCTCTCAACTAAGTTGAATGGTATTTCAACAAAAGCTAAGGAAAAGGAGCATAGCCCAAACCTTTCGAAGGAGTCGAAGGGATGTAGTCCTCAGAATTCATTAGCATCAAACCTATTGAAGGAGTCGAAAGATTCCAACTCTAGTATCCAAGGTGTTCTTACCTTTTGAAGGGGATGAAGAAGTCAAAGCAAGTATGAGTGACCACTTAGTGACCTTTTCGAAAGCATAATAAGCCTTTGGAATCGATTGAAGCATCTCCAGGTTACCTTTCGACAATGACGAAAGGTTTGTGAAGAAAGCATCACTGATAAGTCAACAAAGATAGAAAGACCACCTTTCGACAACGTTGAAGGAAAGAATAGTATTAACACCCTAAATTCACCACCTAAACTAGGTTTTGATGGAGAGTAGAGGTCATTGGAAGACCTTCCGCAAGAGCCGAAGGGATGCTTCTAGAAATGTCAATAAGGCTTTCACAACTAAGGTTCCGCCCACAAGAGGCTTCTGCATATGATAAAGACTTTCACCTTTGGTTCCGCATGGGAGGGTTCCGCAGTAGAAAACTCACTGCCGACGGAAGACATTCTGCAAGTATTGCATCTGTAGAAGAACCTTCCATAAGTGATCGTTCCGCATTGAAGACCTTATGTAAGAGTCAATAGCATCATGAACAAACATTACCTTCTACAAAGAAAACTTGGCACCTTATTCAAAGCTGTGGATGTCGCATTCTCATCTTCTGATGGAGATAAGGGCATCCAGGTATGTTCAGAGGCTATAAGCCAACCTTCCGACAAAGCCAAAAGGCCTCCCTTTCGCACAAGGTCAGAAGGATGCAAGTGAAATCTACCTTTCGATACAGTCGCCATGACCTCTACGAAAGGTGCTAACCCATACCTATAAATAAAACCCGAGGGGTCCATTTTACGGAGCCGAATTCTTTCATTCTAATCATGTATTTTCTTAGCCAATATGTTGTAACCCTAATTGGCAGCCGATTAAGGAATTTAATAAAATAGAGTTTCATGGATAAAAATAGAAGTCTTGAGCTCAGTTAATTACTTTACTGCTTGCTTATACTTTCGTTGGATTAACTCTTAATTCTAGGTCCAATATCACCGAAAGTTTCTTATTGACAAGGTCAACAACACTTCTACTACAAGTAACCATTATAACCCCTCGAAGCCTTCAGCTCTATAGTCTGAACCTTTTGACGATGTTGAAATCTACTCAATACAAGTGATCGAACCTTTTGAAAAGGTTGAAATCCACTACCTATTCTCCATAGTAATTGATCTCCCTAACCTTCTAACAGGATTGAACCTATCTCTTGAAGATTTAATTCAAGGAAACTAAACCTTATTAAAACGAAAAGCCTTTATGGAAGATTTCGAGTAAGTTCAACAAAGTTGAAATGACACTTAGTCTATGTTCTAAACCTTTCAGCGAGGTGAAAGGTTTGATACAGGAATCATCAATAAATAAGGTTAAATTAAAAGGCACTCCTTAAAGGAATCATGCCCTTTGTTCTCATAGGAAGAAATCCATCCTTCTTAACATAATTTTAAGGCATTGATAAGAAATCTTGTTAAAAACTTGCTTAAATAAATGTCTCCTTCCATTTCAAGGAATGATTGAAAAGAATTCTGCTACCCACTTCTCAAAATCTTACCAAAATCTCCAAGATTTATTTTCTATGCGTCCTAAGTGCATGAAAATTGAAATATCTTTTACTTAATGAGAACTCTAATTCTTGAATTAGTCATTCCTTGTGTAATCTTAATTACAACTTCATCTAGGATAACTCGTGCAATTTGAAGGTCCAAATTTATCATTCCTTAATATAGCCCAAGATGGAATGATGCCTTGCCATATTAATTCAATAGACATAATTTTCAATACTTAAATAATGACATACCCAAGAACTCATTTAGGAACATCTAATATGGACAATGTCCTAGCCTCGTGAACATGATATATAACTCATGTCACATCAACCCCAAACAATGTACTAGTAGTTGCGGTGATAACTCAAGCATCAACACTTTATAAATATCACCATAGATCATATGCTGTATGACGATAACCTACTTACCTAGCCAAAGTAAACCTAAGACAAAGCAAGCATGTGTGCTGTAATGTTACCCGAAACGTTGGTTCAATGACACCCATCCATAAAAAAATCCAAATCGTCTACCTTTTCCAACGATATTATAATAACAAATACTTTAGGAACTTGTAATATATAAACAATTTAAATCATATTTGGGTAGGAAAACCAAAGTGGTATTCACTCTTTAACAGGATTGGCGCAGACCGAAGAATGTTTTAAAGGTACAATTTTTTGGGTTTGGTTGGATATTATAGGAAGTTTATTAAGGACTTTGCTTAAGTTTCAATACTATTAACTAGGCTTACATCAAAAATTAAATTTTCTTATGGAGTGTGGAGTACAAGCATGAATTCGTTAATTTGAATGACTTATTGGCTAGTGCTCCTGTATTAATGATTCCAGATGGTACTAACCCTTATACTATATATACCAATACTTTTAGTATTGGACACAGAATTCTATTAATGTAGGAAGGCAACGTTGCAGCATATACTAGTAAACAGTTAAAGACTCACGATAGAAATATACAACTCATGGTCTTGAGTTAGCGGTGATTATTTTGCATAAAAGTCTTGAATGCCTATTTATTGAGAGAGATATTTGAGTTATATACATATCATAAATCTCTCAAATACCTATTTCTCAAAAGGTTCTAACTCTGAGGCAGCAGAGATGGACGAAGTTTATAGCTTCATATGATTTCGATATAACATATACTCTAGGTAAAGGAAATGTAGCAGCAAATGCTTTGAGTGAGAAGCTTGCGACATTGAGTTCCATGTTATTGGAATGGTGTAATACCCCATAAAATTTGAAATAATTTTTAAATTAATAAATAAGATATTTTACTTAAATTGAATAATAAAGGGTAAAATTTTCATTTTACAAACATTGGAATTTGATGAAGAGAGTTGCTCATTGTGTAGAGTGCGTCTTTATGATCGATTTCAACTGGAAACTTATTTGATTTGGAATCTACACGGAGGAGATATGAGGGGAAACGAGTTTCAAGCTTAGCAAGCTTTGGGTTAAGCAATTTGCGTTTAAATTTAAAAATGTTTCATTTAGTTTTTACCTCCATCTATTTAAAAAGGAGAGTACATACGTTCCAAATTTTCAGACTCCATTTCATTCTTTTTCTTCCTCTTTCTTCGCTCTTCTCTTAATAATTTAAGAATTTCATATCTTCCAAATTACTGAACGAAATATGGCTAAAATTGTATCAAAACGAAGGGTGTGAGTCATACTATGGATGTACATCAATTTATAAGAGGATTACGAAGGTCTTGAGGTGCTACATTCTAGGATAAAAAAGAAGGTACTTGAATTTTAGCATTTGGAGATTTTGGCCGCAATAAAATGAGCGATTCTTGTTTAATTCAAAACATAATACAATCATGTTTTAACGGGTCTAAGTAGACCATAGTTATGAATTAAATAGATATTGTAAAGATTAGATTAGTGAATAGTATATAAATATATACAAAAGTATATCAATTTCAATATATTTTGATTTTTATGAAAAATTAGACAATGTAGATGATAATCGATGATGGAAACGTTGATATAATTAGTTAATAAAAATATATTGAAGACACGATCCAAATAAGATGAATCAAAGAAGGAATGGACCAAAAGATGAAATTAGAACCAAAAACAAGGAAGAAGACGTGCACACATGGCAACGTAGTGCCCCGACACATGCATCAGGTATCTACCATCGGTAGTCTGGTCATAATCGGTCGACCGGTTGAATGATGGTTAGACCAGCTTGAACTTAGAGCCAATTCGAAAGGGATATTTTTATGGAACATGGACTTACTGTGATGTTTTAGGTAATTTCAGAGTCAACTATGATGCCACACCAATGAAATGAAGTGTATAGTTAAATGTGGATGAATAGTTGATCAATGTTGATGAATTTAATTGGAGATGGAGCTATTTGATGTCGAGTTAGTTATATGTAATGACCCGTATTTTTAACTATTCTAAATTATTAAATTTAATATAATTATTGAACAAAAATGGTTAGAAATAAAAATTTAATGGTTTATTAATGTTGTTTATTGATTATGAACTTGAATAAAATTTTGAAATAAATAATTTCGAAGATTTAGGCAACAACGGATATTGAAATGAAATTCTATATATAGGATGTGCTTAATTAATAGCTGAATTGAATAATAAGTATTGAATTACTTAAAATGGAAGTGGCTGTTTTATTATTTGAATTTGTTTTAGAAGTAAATTTTATAATTTAAGTAACTTATATTTCAAATACAGCGATTTACTAGATAATTAGACTGTTAAATTTAATATTCGAATTATCTAAATAATTGAATACTGAATTTAATATGAAGGAAAATGATGTTGGAAGTCAATTTAAATTTTATTTAAACAAGATTGTAGATTGTTAGCTTTTAAAATTGAATTTAAAGTGAATAAATTAATTTTGAAAATTTCTTGTTTTAATTAATGTATAAATTAGTTTTTTAGGCACTGTCTCGGATTTCGACGAAACCAGTTTCATCGGATCTGTAATGGTGAGTTATAGGATTTCAAGTTTTGTAGCAGTTAGACATATCGTTTGATCATGTAAGCTTGAAATGCATAGAAACTAATTAAAGGAATTTAATTAATCTAATTCAATTTTGAAAAGCTATCTTTTGAATATGATGGAATTAACCCCCGAAACATATTCCATTGTGTTCAGAATGGGTGTATAACATATAGAACACCAGGCGACATGCTTCATTTGGAGTTCGGAAAATTTATGTGTGAATTGTGTCGGGAATTTATATATAAGGTCGCGTATACTTTCATTTCGCGAATTAAAACCCTAAACGAAAATATCGGTCATGCTTCCCTCTATGATTAATGGCCGAAATCACTCAACCTTCTTTCCTCATTTACTCCTCCTCCATTCAATGAAATCAATGCCACCAAAAGAAAGTGTAGATCTCGACGAGCTCTACAAGATAGACAGTTGGATCGAGGCAAGTCATCTCAAATTCACCGAGATCTGGGTTTGTAGTCGCGGTGGTTTTGGGTCTCAATCATAGGAACGATGGCAGCGATGGCACTTCTAGCAATTGTGGAGGAGGCTGAGGCAGTCGCGATGGTGAGGTTGAATCAGCACCAGTGGCTTGGGGTGGTGCACGCGATGGAGGTTTGGTCAGCGTGAGCTGGGCCTCGCGTTTTGCTGGGTCGAACGAGAGAAGAGGCTGGGTAGGTTTTGTTTTAATTTTAATTTATTTTGTTAATTTTAATTCTAATTATCATTATGCAAAATATTGAATATCCTTTTCGTGCGAGATCTGATTCGAGCGAAACGAGTCGCGTTGGAATCGTATTGACGAAGGCTACGACATGGAGTTGGATTCGAATTTATTTGAATCTGAAAAAATTTCATTTTCAAATAAAGGTGAGTGTTTCAAATGGCTCATGAAATACTAAAATTTTCTAATGTTTGTCAAATTGATCTCATGAAGTAATTTAATTTTATTGACTTTTGTTTGGTAATTTAATTAACCTACGAATTGACTACTCGGAATTAAAATTGATAGTTAAATTAAAATTGGAATTAAATTGCTAGTTAAATTCCCAATTATTAATAACTAGTTAACTGTTATGTTATATTGACTGTTTGGATATTGATTGTGATTGATGGCTATTGGTTGATATTTTGGGTGATTGGATGTTTATTTATTTTATATATGTCCTGGTTATCACCTTGTATATTATTTGGGAGTATATAAAACTATAAATTGAATTATTTTGAATAAATTAAGAAATAGGTTGAAATGATATATACCTATGACATTTGTTTTGGACTGAAATGGTATATATCCATCCTTGAAATTAAAATTGAAATAAATGATCACTTGGCTATAGGATAGAAAATTATATACGGACATCGGATTGGTTAAGTTAAATAGTTCTAAATTCTTGAATTCGAATTTATTTAAATGAGTTGGTTTTAAAGAAATAAATACTAATTTATGAAGATTAAATTAGTTTCAAATTTGAGCTTTGAAATGTTGAAATTGAAATTGATTAAAAGAAATTGTTTTAAGAATTCATTTTGAAATGTGAACTAAAAATCGACATACGAATTGAATTAAGGAAATTGAAATTGTTTTAAAGGTTTGAACTATTATTGAACTTCGAATCTATTTAAAAAAAATGACAAAAATGAATATTTCTAGATATGGCTCGAGTTTGAATTATTTTAAAGTTTTGAACCTTAAATTGAATATTCAAGTTTAAAATTGATTTAAGTGATTTGAACCGATAAATTGAAATTGGACATGGAGTTTAAAATTGAGAATTGAATTGAAATTAACCTATTTGAATCGAATTAGTGAAAATCGAAATTAATTCGAATTGAAATAGATTTTCGTTGGAATTGAAATTGAAGTTGATATAAATTGAAATCGAAACTGAGTCGATTTGAGTTTAATTGAGATTGAAGATGATTTGAATTGGGATAATTGAAATTGAATCAGTTTGATTTAAATTTGGACCTAAATCCAGATTTATTGGCAATGAGAAGAAACAGTATTGAATTTGAAATTATTTTCACCATACACTATTTACCTATAGGATGTTTTAAAAATTCATCTTTTGAAATTTTAAACTATTTAAATTTTCAAATCATTTAATATCTAATATATTTTAACTATTTAACTATTTTAACTATTTTAACTTTTAAACTATTTAGAACGATCCAAACTATTTTCTAAAATATCAAACTGATCAAAGGGTTTGTATTTAAATCGTTGATTTAAATACAAATGTGGTTTAATTGAAGTTATAACCTAAGTTTAAATTTGAACCGATTTTGGAAGTGAAAATGAGAAACTGGAGTGAAAATGATTTTTTAAGTGAAATAACATTTTATTGAGAGAAATGTGTGATCCTCTACATGATCGGAGAGCATACATGTACATATATATAACAACAGTACTAAGGAGCTGCCAACAAGCCTCACAGATTGCGAAAAACCCCATACAAAAAGAAAAAAATAAGTCCCTCCCCAAAAGCCTATGATCCTATAGACTAACCCTAAACTAACAAGTCAAACATGAAAATAAATCCTAAAAAGTCTCCAAAAGATAAGCTGCCATCTACAACAACCTCCACAACTTCAAACTCAATAACCATACCTGAAAAGGGTAAAAACACAAACTGCAGCAACATAAACCCCGGACAATAATCACCAAAAAAATTCCCCAAAATAACCTTAACTCTGATGTAAAAAACATAAAAGCATTAACTTTTAAATAAGGACTTCTCCTAACATTAACTGTAGAAAAACTCCTACTATTTCTTCTACCAATTTTGGATGCATTACCCGAATTACAAGCATGGATAGGAGTTCATGAATTTTACCTATAGATGCTAGACAACAATACATAACAAATCTAAAATCTCTAGTATGATAATAAACTGCCTTCTTAGAATTGACTTCTCCAATCAAAGAAGAACCAACAACTTTTCTACGCCTAGCTCTCATAGAAGATGAAGTAAAAACCGAATCACATTTGCTATTATTACAAATATTCCCCTTATCTTCTGAAAAAGAAGAATTAAAATGATCAGTCTCTAAAATTGTATCATTAGATGATTTAAATATCCTTCTAAGAACTGGCCTCTCCCACCATCACAAAATTACTGCATTTTAAATCATTAAGATACACATCCCCATCACCAATCTTATCCCCAAATGAATCGGATTTAAAAATCAAAACCGATTGCAAGCTATCTCGGGGGAAATCAACAAATACTTCGGGACACACCTTAAATAAAGAATGAACTTCAGCTTTAAAATTTTGGACCGAGTGAAAGCTATCTCTTGGCAAATCAAAAAGAATTTTGAGACGCACAATAAAGAAAGAAATAAATTCCCTAGCTAACCCATCAGCAAGGCAAGCAATCTAGTTCAACTCATTAGGATTCTCCACTACAACATAATTACTAATCTCAGAAAACGAAACAGTACTGTGCATATCATTCTTGTGCAAGCCACCTCTAACCAGATCGTCAAAACCTTCAATCCTTCAACATCATTCTTAATTCCATCAACAAAATATTTCAATTCAAATATCGAATAGAACAACTCTATAATGTCAAATTTTTAGATAACGCAATATCTAAAATCATGTACACAACAATCTTACTACAACTGCAATAAACTAATCCAAGAAAATGATCAAAACAACTAGCAAAGACATCCAATTCAAATAAACTGTCCAAGCAATCATAAGACCCAACCTTCAACTTCCCTTCTCTACAAGATATGATCTTGAGATCTGAACCACTAGGCTTGAATCTAGAATTTTTGAACTTATTAAAATCGTAATATATCTTTCTGATATCACTATAATCAATTTCAAGGAAAACATCACAAGAAATATTCAAGTTAACCTCCCACTCACAAGGAACAGTCGAACAAGAAGACTGACTAACCTTATCTAACATCACCACCGATGGATCTAAAATCATACGGTTAGGGAACATAAACCAAGGAACCATATCTACTAGAGAATCATCTTTAACAGGAACCAAGAAATAATTAGAAAAATTCCTAAAGGCAGAACCATCATCTTTACAAGAAAAACTCCAACCATCTTCCTTAATGTCATTCACAAATTCCAAATCACCAAATTTATGCTCAAAATTCATTCCTTTATTAACTAAGTTAATGACATCGAAGTGGTTAAAAAGGTCCTCCAGGAAATTGAAACACTCATCCCTATGAACCCATAAATAATATGAAAGTATACTTTCAACTTCAAAAACTTAAAAACGAATTGAAAACTGTGCTCTAGAATACTAAGAATGTTGATAAACCAGAATTAGGATCACTAGAAACCTCCATACAACTAACCCTTTTATGTCCAACCTTCCCATAATTAAAACGGCAATATGCAATCCCAAGCGAAGTGCGTATAACCCTCATATCTGTAGCAGATCAGACTCTTCTTCCTGGATCTCCAATTCTTGAAATTTAAGTAAACATGATATTTTGAAATGAAATGATATTTTGAAGTGAATATGATATTTTGATATCAAGTATGAATCGTTTTCGAAATGTAAAAGAACCAAACAGTGTGTAAAACGACGTTTGGTTATTAAAGGGACTAGGGCCTCTTATTGGCATGCTCTGTGTTAATATTGGAACCACTTTAACAGCTGTGTATGTGGAGGAGACTCCAAAATGAAGTGTTAGATTTGGTGTATGTTTGTTGGATTTGAATAAAGAGAATGATGATGGATAGACCCCATCACATGTGCAAATTTGAAATAACTAAAACATGACGGCATAACAGGGCCAAGTAGGCTAGTTATCCCTAGCAGACTTCGGTTCTTCAATTTTCTTCTTGGACTTGGTCCATACTATTATTTTTGATGTTGGTTTCGACTGGTGCACCTTAATTTGGGATGACCTCCTTTTGACTCGATATAGGATGGATGAACGTAGTGGGTGGTCGTGGCAACGATGCGTTACCACCAGCTTTGTGACTTGAACTATCCTACCTTAGGCATTGCGTCATATGCCTTACCATACTTTTGTCCTTAAACAAGTCACTACGAGTTTGGTTCAGTATTGTCGTATCATGATGCATCCCTATCCCCCGACGTGCTAATGGGGCGTTATATACAAACTGTATGACAATGCCTAAAAACATGCCGGGGTGGTCAATGTAAAGCCTTAACGCTAATAAAAATATTTATTTACTTATTATGCATATATATATATAGTGTATTTAACTATATATAACTATTTTGATGGATTCTTAAGAGATGGAAAATCGCGTAACATCTCTTTAGTTATTGCGCGCACGTTACACACTGTATATGAGATATAAAACCCCGTAAGCATCTCCGACATGATTACACTAAAATTGATTTGACTCACATAAGGATATTTTAGTCCTGACTCGAGTGTTTTGTCTTTTCATTACGCTCAGGTTGGCCTTGAATTTTCAGTGTATTAAAGATTATTCTCTGGAGGACAAAGATGAAGATTTTATTTCACCACATTGTTTGTTCTGTTGTATATATAACTTTGGTAGATGTTTTAAAATTTTAATCAAATGTATAGTATAAAAAGCTTCATGAACAATTTACTTGATTATTATATTTTGTCATTCCACTGCGGGATTCTATGTTTTCTTCTTCTTTTCTTATTTTTCTTAATTAACCCCACTGATTATCTATTTTTCAAGTTTTTTGAGTTGGACATGTGTGGATTATTGTCGATCTAAACCTTTTGAAATGTGGTACGTCATATTATATATGATCTATAATGCATGAGGCGGGTCCAAGAAGCATTAAGTTTGATGCATGATGTAACACCCCATATTTTTAGAAACATTATTTAGGACATTTCATTATCTAAATTAAATAAAATAATATGATGATTAGGGAATTGAAATTTGTGATTTATAGAGGTAGCCATGCCATGTTAATGAATAAATTCAAATGAGCTAACATGAACTAAAATAGATAAGGGAAGTAGGTAAGGGTAAAATAGGAAAAAGTGTATTATAATACTCTAAACCCATAGTCGTGCTCACACACACATTCATTTGCAAAAATTAAATTTAGATGCCAACTACCATTTGCAAGAGCGAGAGGAAGAAAGAGCTAAAGGAAGAAGACTAATCAACTTAATCCATTCATATCTCAAGCCTTATAATCTCAAAGCTAAGGTGAATAATGAATACATCTCATTTTTCTAATTGTTTTCAGTTTTAAGATGAATCCTTAGTATTTTGGATGATTATGCCATGTTTTTGAATGATTAAATTTTATATATGCTTGGTGATGATTTATGCTTATTCATATAGGTTTTATGATATGTTTTAATGTAAAAACCCTATTTAGTTACATCCAAATGCCTTGCAGCTTAGATCAGAAATGATATTTAAGATATGGATTTCAATTTTCATAATTTCTCGAGTTAATGTGGATTTTATATTAATTTTCTAATAAGGGAAATGATTAATTGGGTTTAAAATTATTTACGGTTAAATAATATATATATTGGGTCTGAAATTAATATATGTTGGAAAACATATTAAAAATGATTTTCTGGAGTTTTTGTAGAATTTTGCTAAGTGTTTTAATAGATATATAAAATTATTAAAGGTATAGGAGTTAAATGTTTTATATATTTATAAAAGGAGAAGGGGTATTTTGTGAATAAACTAAATTTTTTATTTCTGAAATAATGAAAGCACTTTTAGAAAAAAAATTACAACCAATAATATTTTGAAAACCAAGGCAGGTTAGTTGAAAATAAATTCTTTTTAAAGTAAAAATCAGTTTTTGCATGCTTTTAGCATGTTTCGCCAATTTTAGCACTGGGGTTTCCGACTAAGTAGCTCCACCACCATCACCATCGAAACCAATGCGCATGGCACCAAAACTTTGGGGCGCAGCGAATTGGATATAGGCGGAAGGTATAGGGTCGAAATCAGGGGTTCTGAAAGAGGTTGAAACCTTACTTAGCTTTCAAATTAAAATGCGTCTGCTTTGGTTTTGAAGGGTATGCTTTCAGCTCGGTTGGATTTTAGCCGAGTCAAATGTTATAAAGGAATGGTTTCAAATGGGTTGCACCTTTTGTTTTCAGTACTTGCTACCGAAGGGGTCGAAACCCCTCTCTGTCGCCTTTCTACCTTTCGAAGTCAATGGTTTTAGAAGGTATACTTTATTTTAAAATTTAGCCGCTTTTCTAATGCTTTCAGAAGGTTGATTTCCACACCATCACTTCTTTGCATAGGAAATGCTTTCAAAAGGAGTGCTTTCAACTTAAACGTTATATGACCCATTTTCCCTGTTGAAGGCAGAACCCAAATGGTTTCGAAAGAGATGATTTTTAATGGTTTCGAAAGGTGTTTCCACATATTTTAAATTGAACCCAAATGCTTTCAAAAGATTTGTTGTTTACAAAGGTATTGATGCTTCCGAAAGGTTTTGAAGAAAGGTTTATAAGGGGTTGTTCCCCAATTGTTTCGAAAGGTCTAAAAGGGAAGATTTTCCAACTATTTCAGAAGGCAATGTTTAAAGGTTTTAAAGATAGGATGTCTAAGGTTTTATAGCTTTCAAAGGAAAGCTTTTGCAATAATTTTGAAAGATTTATATGAATGGTTTTGAACGGAATGTTTTGGCCTTTCGGCCTAGGGGAAGGAAAGAGGTTTATTTAGTTTCGAAAGGAGTACTTTAAATGGATTAAAACGGGGTACTTTTAGTGGTTTAAATGTTTTCAAGAACATAAATTTGAGTAAAGTATATATGACATGGCAAGGTGGTTTTGAGTAAAGCATAAAGTACACATTTTCCTTGTTTAAGTTTGGTTTAAAGGTTTTTATTCAATTTGATATGAAAAGGTTTTCAAGGAAAATTTTGGGAATATTATCCTAAGTAAATTGACTCGGATATTAGAATACCATATGAGACTGGCATAGGGTCGCTCCCTATACATTAGCTATCAGCCTCAGGTAATTTAGTCCAAATTCTAATGTGTAGGGATTTGTCATAGGTAAGACTAAAATTATGATTACATATAAAGGGGAATATATATTTGTATGCAGATTGGTTGTTGGTGAGCCTACAAAACCATTAGGATCAAGTGACCCTGAAAGAAGATACGTTAAGAATAGACCGTCCAGAAGAGGACTATTTTACAGATAAGTTAGAGGCAGATCGTCCAGAAGGGAGAACCTAACAGGTGTTAGATTATTTTTTTATATTGTGTGGTAGGCCCGAGTCAGCCAACGGTTACTAGTCAGCCAAACAAAATTGAAATGTTCGGACAGATAGTCCATTTATTACATGACATGTAAGTTTACATGATATTGCTTTACACTTTTTAACCAGTTTTGGTTGCAGGATTATGATTTACAAAAGATATGTTTTAAAAGGATATTAGTGAGGGGAGACTCTTCTGCTAAGCGGCGTGGTCTCACTTAATGTCAAATAACCGAGATAGATAGTGTTATTCACACCAGGCTTTTTGTCCAACTAGAAGTTTATGTTTTTCCCCTTAAACTCTTGGGTGCTCGAAATTGATTTGAGTAGGCCAAGGTTTGAGGTTTACTGGTTTTTAGTAGGTTGGCCATCAAAGCTTTCGAAAATGAGCAGGTGGCTGACGGATAACTGTTTAGGAGTAGCTGTTTTATATTGTTTGATTCCGCTGTATTGTATTTAAGACAGGTATGTCTATACAGTACACTAGTCATTCATGGGGGTAGTTTCATATGTCACTCTTGGCGTATTTTATAATAATTATATTTGATCTTTACCTGGAAAATGATTATGGGATTATGTAATGGAATATGAATCATATTTTGTGAAATGGAATTAGAAAAGTTGTTTTTCGTGAAATTTGTGATTTTGTTCCATATTCATGTGCTTCTGATATTATGGATACCATTAATATTACCGTGGTCATTGCAAGTTAATACTTTGGAAGACTGCAGCATCTGTAGCGCTTAGCTTCAAACCTCCAGGTAGGGGATGTTACAATTTGGTATCGGAGCATAGGTTTATGAAAAACTTTAACTAAAAATTATTTTTGTAAACATAATTCTAAGGAATTAGAGATAAGACCCGAGTATGGGATAATGCTTTAATAACATACTTGTATTTGCTATATATATAAGCATGCGCTATATCTCTATACTCCTGTCTCTCTTAGGTTATTCTTATGATCTCATGAGGCTTGAATACAAGTATGGATGCTAGAAGTGGAAGAGTGAATCTTTGAGGAAGCACCACCACAAATGGAAATGCCAGACCGAATGCTAGAAGTAACCAAAGTCAGGCACAAGCAAGGAATGTTGGTGCCAGAGTTCCATTAGTGGATACGGGAGTTAAGTATCTGTTTTTCGTGAATATGGTGCAAGTTGGAATTGCTGCTGGTGTGGTTGGAGGAAATGTTGGAATAGGAGTCCAGGAAGCTCCGATGGTCAACAACTATGCTATTCTGAGTAGAGACTATGATAGGCTTAGAGGAAAGCCATTTATTAGAATTAAAGATGCTATAGAGGTGGAGAACTGGTTGTTGCATTGTGAGAGAATCTGTACTGACATGGGGCTCAATGATGAGTATAAGAGAAGGTTTGCTTCAAGACAGCTTCGGGGAGCAGCTTTATTTTTGTAGAATAGTGTGACGGCTGGAGTTAATGAAGAGGATATGACTTGGACTAAGTTTAGGAGGTGGTTTCAGGAGAGGTTCATGTCTATGATGGCGTAGTTTGCTTTACTCGAAAAGTTTAGTGAGTTGAAGCAAGGGGAAATGTCTGTGGTGGAATATGCTAGAAGGTTCGAAGAGTTGTCAAGGTATGGGTATGCTACTTTGTATACCGTGTTGAAGAGGAATGATAAGTTCATAAGGGGGTTGGTTCCTGAGTTGGCTAGGGCTACATTACCTTATATTAGGGATTCTTGTGATGTTGTAGTTGAGATGGATTTAAAACATGAGGATATGCTTGCTTCTTTAGAGAAGAGTAAGATAAAGGAGGTCCAAGTAGGGAAAATTCAGAAAAGGAAATTCTTTTATAAGAAGGGTTCTCAAAAAGTTAGAGCAGCAAAGAAGGGAAAGTTTGAGGTTGTTTGCTTCAAGTGCGACAAGAAGGGATATTTTGCTAGTGAGTGTCATACTGGGAAAGCAAAGGAAATGATTGGAAAGAAGAATATCAAATGCATCAATTGCGATCAGATTGGTCGTTATAAGAACCAGTGTAAAGAGCCTGGTAAGGATGGAAGAGGAAAGGCATTTGCATTGAAGCCAGCTATATCAGAACCAACATCACATGAGAAAGGGAAGGCATTTTTGGGAGGTACGCTTCAGATTCATGGTATGTCTTTTAGCGTTCTGTTTGATACTGGTGCATCACATTTTTTTATATCTTGTAGTTTGGTAGATAAGCTTACCTAGAACCCTTATATTTAGTTACTTCCTTAAAGGTTGGAAATCCGATAGGAGGGTATGCGACACTTAAGATGAGACGCGATCACCTAGATTTTTCTTTGTTAGGTCAACCTTTGTTTGTAGTTTGCATGTGTTTGACTTTGTAGGGTTCGAAATTATTTTGGGTATGGATTAGTTAAGTAAGTACGGTGCTCAGATATTTTTCCATGATAGGAAAATTTAACTTAGACACCATGGCTATAGTGATCAGATTGTATATACCATAGAAAACCCTAGTAGTGAGGTGAATGCTTTGTTGGGTGTTGTGGAGTTGGAAGATGAGTTGAATCACATTTTCATGGTTAGAGAATTCGCAGATGTTTTCGAGCGGTAGTAGGATTGCCATCGAAACTAGCCATTGAGTTTCAGATAGATTTGGTGCTTGGAGCAGAACCAGTGAGTAGACCGTCAAGCGGGATGACATGTGCTGAGATGAAAGAGTTAAAGGTGCAATTGGTAGATTTGGAAGGTAAGAGTTTTATTAGACCTAGTATTTTACCCTGGGAGTAGCTGCATTGTTTGCTAAGAAGCTAAACAGATCGTTGAGGTTATGGATCGATTGAAGTAAGTTGAATGAAAAGACGATAAAGAATCAATATCCGTTGCCTAGTATTGATGATTTATTCGATCAGTTAAGTGGAGCTAAGGTGTTTTCTCAATTGGATTTAGCAACAGGTTTCCATCAGCTTAGAGTAGCAGAGGACATAATCCTTTGATGACGTTTAGAACTTGAAATGGATCATACAAATGGTTAGTGATGCCGTTCGGACTAACTAACGCGTCGACATTCTTTGTGGATTTGATGAACCGAATTTTCCAAGAGCACTTGGATAGGTTCATGTTAGTTTTCATAGATGATATTTTGGTATACTCTAAGGATGAAAGGGAGCATGCAGTTCATCTTAGAGTGGTGATTGAGACATTGAGGGAGCATCATCTGAAAGCGAAGTTTTCGAAGTGTCATTTTTTTGGAAGAAAGATGTTAAGTTTCTTGGTCACGTGGTTTTAGAGAAGGGGTTGTCAATCAACCCAGATAAGATTGAAGTTGTTAATAATTGGAGGAAACCAAAAACAACGACTGAGATAAGAAGTTTTATGGGGTTGGCTGGATATTATTGGAGGTTTGTTGAGGACTTTTCATGGACTGTAGCACCGATGACCAAGCAAACGCAAAAGGATGTGAAGTTTGTTTGGACCGATAAGTGTGAGGAAGCATTCCAAAGCTTGAAACACTTATTGACCCTTACACCTATATTTTTGTTCTAAAAGGGAATTAGGACTTGGCAGTTTATACAGATGTGTGTGGAACTAGATTAGGAGCCGTGTCAATTTAGAGAGGTAAAGTGATTACCTGTGCTTCTCGATAGCTTAGACTGCATGAGGTTAGATATACAAAGCATGATTTGGGGTTAGCTATAGTGATATTTGCATTGAAGGTGTGGAGATATTACCTTTTGGTAGACAGATTTGAGTTACATATGGACCATAAGCTGTTGAAGTACTTGTTCTCTCAGAAGGTGCTGAATATGAGACAGCAAAGGTGGTAGTTGCTTATGATTTCAGTATTGAGTACACACTAGGGAAAGGTAATAAGGTTTTGAATGCGCTTAGTAGAAAGCATCAGAATGCAGTGTTGAAATGATAGCAGAATGGAAAGATTTGGAAGCATTATCGACTTGCAGAGTGCAATGGAGAACTGAAGTTAGGTCTAGTGAAGGAACTGCCGTGTTATCTCGTTTAAAAGTTCGACTAGTTATGATCGAAAAGATTGCTTTTAAACAGATGGAGGATCCAGTGTTGGTTGAACGAATCAAGAAGTTAAAGGGAGCAACGGAGAGCGATGACTTAAAGGATTTTAGTCTTGACTAGAATGGGTGATTGAGAAAGAAAGGTAGGTTGTGTTTTCCGAATGTGGGAAACATAAGGAAGTTTTGGAGGAATGCCATCGTTCGATGTTCACTATTCATATAGAAGGAACTGAGATGTATCAGGATATGAAGAGAAGTTTCTTTTGGGAAGGTATGAAGTGGGATGCAAGCATATAGGTGAACCAGTGTTTGAACTGCCAACAAGTAAAAGCCAAACATCAGAAGCCAAGTGGGTTGCTTCAGCCGTTAGATATCCTGGTTTGGAAGTGGGATTCTATTTCTATGGATTTTATAGACGGGTTGCCAAGGTTAAATAGAGGAAATGATAGTATAAGAGTCATAATGGACAGATTAATCAAGAGTGCCTATTTAATTCCAGTTAAGTCAACTAGAACGACTCCTACTTTGGATAAGTTATTTATGAAGAATTTAGTTAGACTGCATTGAATTCCTAGTAGTATAGTAAGCGATAGAGATTCCCTGTTCACTAGTGAGTTCTGGAAGAGTCTATAAGAGATTTTAGGAACCAAGCACAAGATGAGTACCGCTTACCATCCACAGACCAATGGGCAAACAGAAAGATTTAACCAAGTCTTGGAGGATTTGATAAGAGCTTGTGTGTTAGATTTTAGGGCATCATAGGAAGAACATCTACACTAAGTCGAGTTTTTGTATAGCAACGGTTATCATATTGGTATAGGGTTGGCACTATATGATTCTTTGTATGGAAGGCCATGCAAATCACAGGTTATTTGGTTAGAGACCAGGGATAGGTTTGTTTTTGGTCTAGATTTGGTTAGGGAAGTTGCAGCAAAGGTTGAGTTGATTTGATATAAGATGAAGGATGTTCAGTTTTGGTAGAAATATTATGTAGATAAAAAACAGAAAGACTTAGATTTCTCGGTTAAAGGTCATGTTTTTATTGAGGTATCACCGATGAAGGGTGTGATTAGATTCGAGAAATCAGGGAAGTTGGCACTGAGATTAGTAGGACCATTTTCTATTTTAGAGAGGATCGGGAAACACGCATACAGAGTAGAATTACAGAGCAGTTTTGCAGGAGTCCACGATGTGTTTCATGTTTCTCATCTAAGGAAGTGTGTTAGAGATCTGGAGTTTACTGTAGCACCGACTATGTTCGATGACTTAGTGGTAGAACCAGATTTGACTATAGTTAGAAAGCTGATTTGTATATTCGTGAGAGATAAGAAGAGGTTAAGGAACAAGACAGTCAGATTAGTTAAAGTCCGATGGAGCGACGATGAGAGAGATTATACATGGGAGACTGAGAGCGGAATCAAAGATGCTTATCCCTACTTATTTGATGGTTTGTTTTACCTTTATATTTGATTTTTTGTGTACCTTATCATAATTTCGAGGACGAAATTCTTTAAGGAGGGGAGATTATAACACCCCATATTTTTAGTAACATTATTTAGGACATTTAATTAGCTAAATAAAATAAAATAATGTAATGATTAGAGGATTGAGATTTATGATTAATAGGGGTAGCCTTGCCATGTTAATGAATAAAATGATCTAACACGAATTAAAATAGGTAGGGGAAATAAGTGGGGGTAAAATAGAAAAAGAGTATTCTAATATCCTAAACCCTTAGCCGTGCTCATGCACGCATTCATTTGCAAAAATTTAATTTAGAGGCCGACCACCATTAGCAAGAATGAGAGGAAGGAAGAGCCAAAGGAAGAAGACTAGTCAACTTAATCCATTCAAATCTCAAATTCCATAATCTCAAATCTAAGGTGAATAATGACTACATCTCATTTTTCTAAAAAAAAAATTGGTTTTAAACAAATCCATAGTATTTTTCATGATTATGCCATGTTTTTGAATGATTAAATGTTTATATATGCTTGTTGATGATTTATGCTTATTCTTATAGGTTACATGATATGTTTTAATGTGAAAACCATATTTAATGACATCCAAATGCCTTGCGAATTTAGATTTAGATCAAACACGATATTTTAGACATGGTTTTCAATTTCATAATTTTCTGAATTAATATGGATTCTATATTAGTTTTCTAGTATGGAAAATGATTAGTTTGGTTTAAAATTATTTACAGTTAAATAATATATGTATTGGGTCTGAAATTAATATATGTTGGAAATCATATTAAAAATGATTTGCTGGAATTTTTGTAAAATTTTCCTAAGTGTTTTAATAGATATATAAAATTATTAAAGGTATGGGAGTTAATTGTTTTATATATTTATAAAAGGAGAAGGCGTATTTTATGAATAAATAAATTGTTTATTTTTGAAATAATGGCAGCACTTTTAGAAAAAAAAGTTTGCAACACATAATATTTTGAAACACAAGGCAGGTTAGTTGAAAAGAAATTCTTTTTAAAGTAAAAATCAGTTTTTACATGCTTTTAGCATGTTTTGCCTCTTTCGACACCGTGGGTTCCCACTAAGTAGCTCCACCACCATCACTACGGAAACCAATATGCATAGCATCAAAGCTTTGGTGCGCAGCGAATTGGATATAGGCGGAAGGTATTGGGTCGAAACCAGAGGTTCCGAAGGAGGTCGAAACTGTACTTAGCTTTCAAATGAAAATGCACTAGCTTTGCTTTCGAAGGGTATGCTTTCGACTTGGTTAGCTTTCGGCCGAGTCAAATGTTTCAAAGGAATGGTTTTGAATGGGTTGCGCCTTTTGTTTTAAGTAATTGCTTCCGAAGGGGTCGAAACCCCAAGCTGCCGCTTTTCTACTTTTCGAAGTCAATGGTAAGGTATACTTTGTTTTAAAACTTAACCACTTCTTTAAGGCTTTTGGAAGGTTGGTTTCGACACCATTACTTCTTTGCTTAGGAAATGCTTTCGAAAGCAGTGCTTTCGACTTACACATTTTATGACCTTTTTGCTCTACTGAAGGTAGAAACCAAATGGTTTTGAAAGAGATTATTTTTAATGGTTTTGAAAGGTGTTTCCACATATTTTAAATTGAACCCAAACGCTTTCAAAAGATTTGTTATCTACAAAGGTATTGATGCTTCCGAAAGGTTTTAAAGAAAGGTTTCTAAGGGGTTGTTCTCCAATGGTTTCAAAAGATCTGAAAGGAAAGGTTTTCCAACTATTTCGAAAGGCAATGTTTAAAGGTATTAAAGATATGATGTCTATGGTTTTATAGCTTTTGAAGGAAAGGTTTTTTGAATGGTTCCGAAAGGTCTATATGAATGGTTTTGAAAGGAATGATTTGGCCTTTCGGCCTAGGTGAAAGAAATGGGTTTACTTGGTTTCAAAAGCGGTATTTTCAATGGATCCGAAAGGGGTACTTTCAAAGGTTTAAATGTTTTCATCAATGAAGATTTGAGTAAAGAATATATGACATGGCAAGGCAGTTTTGAGTAAAGCATAAAGTACCCATTTTCCTTGTTTATATTTGGTTCAAAGGTTTTAAATCAGTTTGAGATGAAAAGCTTTTCAAGGAAAATTTTGGGAATATTACCTTAAGTAAAATGACTCAAATATTAGAATACCAGATGGGACAGGTATAGGGTCGTGCCCTATACATTAGCTATCAGCCTCACCTAATTTAGTCCAAATTCCAATGTGTAGAGCTTTGTCATGGGTAATATTAAAATTATGATTACATACAGAGGGGAATATATATTTGTATGCTGATAGGTTGTTGGTGAACCTATAAAACCATTAGGATCAGATGACCCTACAAGAAGATACGGTAAGAACAGACCGTCCACAAGAGGACTATCTAACAGATAAGTTAGGGGCAGATCGTCTAGAAGGGGAGAACCTAACATGTGTAAGATTATTTTGTTTATATTGTCTGGTAGGCCCGAGTTAGCCAAAGGTTAGTGGTTAGCCAAAAAAATGATAGTGTTCGGACAGACAATCCATTTATTACCTGTCATGTAAGTTTACATGATATTGCTTTACAATTTTAAACCATTTTTGGTTGCATGATTATGATTTGGAAAAGACATGTTTTAAAAGGATATTAGTGAGGGGAAACCGTTCCACTAAGCGGCATTGTCCCACTTGATTTCAAATAACCGAGATGTATAGTATTATTGACACCAGGCTTTTTGTCTGACTCAAAGTTTATGTTTTTCCCCTTAAATTCTCGGGTGCTCAAAATTAATTTGATTAGGTTGAGGGTTAAGGTTTACAGGTTTTTAGTAGGTTGGCAAATAAAGCTTCCAGAGATGAGCAGGTGGTTGACGGATAACTATTTAGGAGTTGTTATATTTTTTGATTCCGTTGTGTTGTATTTAAGACAATTATGTCTATATAGTACTCTGGTCATCCAAAGGGGCATCTTCATATGTCGCTCTTGGCGTATTCTGTAATAATTATATTTGATCTGTACCTAGGAAATGATTATGGGATTATGTAACGGAATGTGAAACATATTTTGTGAAATGTAATCAGAAAAGCTGTTATTTTGTGAAATCTGTGATTTTGTTTCATATTCACGTGCTTCTAATATTATGGATATCATTAACATTACCGTAATTGGTCATCAGAAGTTAATCCTATGGATGACTATAGCCTCTATAGCGGTTAGCTTCGGGCCCCTAGATAGGGAATTTTACATTAAGCGATCCTATAACGAAGACGGTAGGTCTGAGATGGCTTTACATACATATTGCTCACTCGATTGTTAAGCGATCCTGAAGCATGGATGGCGGGTCCAAGACGTATTTACATATATGCTGGAATCCGGTAATACGTTAGGGAGGTCTAGGAAACATTTAGTTCATGGTAACATGGTCCTATAGGCATTAGGTGGTCTAGGAAGTGTTTACATTCATGTTAGGCATCGATCATACCATACTAGTATCCTTGTAGTATATATGGAATAGGCTTATTTCACTCACTCAGACTTATGTCCGAACCTCTTCATTTTCCCTCTATATCTGCATTGTTTAGTTGATGGAGAATGTAGATGTGGAGTGCATAGTGTCTAAGACCTTACTATGCAAATCTTACACATTGTGCAAATTTACCATATGACCTTTACATAGTGTAGTGTGGATTGTGATTGGTATTGTATAAACTTATGAAATGATATAACTGACTTTAGTGTGGTCTGAATATATGACTACTGTATGATATTATAAATTGATACCCTTCTGTTGTGAGTCCAAAAGGACATAGTTAGAAATATTGTTTTGTTTTTTGTTATCATCAGTTAAGGACTCGTAGTTTTGATTTTTCGTGGTTTGAACATCGGTAGGTGTTAAACCAAATTGTCGAAAAGGTGGGATGTTACATTTGGTATCAAAGCAAAAAATCATCCTTAATAAGGATTGTGACATATTTAGAGAGCATATTTGTATTTTTATAAATGTATACATATATATTATACATATAAAAGTCAAGTATATATGTACACAACATTTACTATTCCAGTTTTTTTCTCTATTTATTGGGGAATTACTATTGAATCTCATTTACATATAGCTGAAAATGAGAAATTCAGTTGAGATCAGAACATAGTTCAACACTGGTATGGTAGAGACATGGTTGGGACTATCTACCAAAGTCGATACCATGGACATACTTAGAGGGACATCTATATATAGTTAGGATGGTATCTGTAGGCATTAGGACAAGCTAGTACTAACCATACCAAATCCACAACTAAAATATCCAAGGAGTGGTTCCATCTAAGTGCCACTAAAATGTAGATTTTCAAATGCTATGTGGTGACTTGTCTAATATGGGTAAGAAGCCTTATGTAAGATCCCATAATTTAGAGAGCCATAATATAGGGAAGATAATTAATAAAATAACTGGTTAAGAAATAATTAAGAGAATTTAATTAAGAATATACATTAGAGGATATTTAAATGAAAAAATACGTGACACCTTAAGTATAGGTAATTTAAGGTAATGCGAGTAATTCATAAAATAATAATTGGCCATTTTTGTGTAAAGCAGCAAAGATTTAAATAATTGGCTGAAGAGGATTTATACTAAGGAAATGAGTATATGCACTTAACATATATTCCTCTTCTTCAACATTCACTCCCGCTCATTCAAAAAAACAATAAGAAGAACCTTGGAAAATCAGTAATTTAAGGAAGGAGAAGAATAAAATTTAACCAAAAGAAAGTGCTTTCGTCTCTAAGAAGAAAATAAGGACTTTAATCGAGCCCAAATGAGTAAAACTTTCTCAAACTCGTCCTAAATCTATTTAGGTTCAGATTGTAGGTATTGTAATGCTAAAAATAATGGTGAACAAATTTTAAGAATGACAAAATGGTTTCATTCATACTTGGGAATTAAATGGTAATGATTTTGGTATGTTTTAGGGTAAAATGTGAATCGCACCTCGTCTAATTCATTTAAAAAATTTATGTAATGCTTAGAACATTAATTTGGAGATAAGTTTTTAATGTCATAAATTTCAAAAATTAATTGGATTTTATATGAATTTTATAAGTTGGGAAAATGCTTAGTTTCGGGTTTTAATTATTTAAAATATGAAAAGTAATAATCTTGACTTGAAATTTCGTATGAGGTAAATGATGGAAAATTGGATTTTTGTGAATTATTGGGATTTTTTCCTATGCTTTCCAAATTAATACGAATTGTTTAGTGAAGAAAGAAGTTAAGTACAAGTGGTAAATTAATTAATTACCTAATGAATTAATTGTTAATTTTTAAGCAAGAGAGATTATATTTCTAGATTTTCTAAAAACAACATGAAAAGATCCACCTTAACTAATGAAAATTTGAAATATAAAAGGATTTGGTGGAAAGTAACTACTTTTTATGGAAATAAAACGATTTTTGGAAAAATTACAACGCTGGTACTAGACATGAGATAGCTCCTAGTTAACAACATGCTATAGCTTATAAAAGTTCGACAAAAGCCTTCAAACTTGACACACGGTAGCTTATCCGCACTTAACATTCAATAGCTTTACTAAGATGGTCTTCGATGGCTTATAAACTCAATATGTGATAGCTCGTGAACTCAACATGCGATAACTTGTAAACTCGACTTGCAATAACTCACATTTGTCAGCCCGCGATAGGCTCAAAGCATGATGGGTTCAACTTTTGATATCTTTGGAATTTAGCATGTGAAAGCCTTTAGGGATCAACTTTCTATAGTCTGGGAATGTGGCACGCAATATCTTAGCATGTGATAGGTTATCATTCGATAGATCAACTTTTGATAGCTTTGAACTTTGACATGCGATAGCTTAAATTTAAAAGACTTTGACATGCGATAGCTTAAATTTAAAAGACTCGATAGCTTAAGAGAAAGTAAGGCTTGTGATAGCTAATGGTGATCAAATTTCCTGAGTAAATAATATTAAGCTATAATGTAGTAACTTTTTTAAGAAATGGAAAATTTAAACCAAGCAAAAGAAACATATGAGAGGGTAAGTAATAACATTTCAAATAATAGGACATGGTGTAAGTCGTTAATGGAAGCTACAGGTCTAAACATGATAGTGTATATGGTAATGTTGGTCTAAGTACTTAATGGCAATCTAATGTCTAAATACGACATAATATTCGGTAATATTGGTGTAAGGCCTTCATGGCAACCAAACAGCTAAGTTTGACATAATATTTAGTAACATTGGAGTAAGGCTTAGTGGCATCAATAGGTCTCAGCACGACATTATATCCGGTAACATTGGTATAAGTCTTTAGTGGCAACCAAATGTCTTAGCATGGCATAATATATGGTACATGGCGTAAGGCCTATGTGGCAACCAAACATCTAAACATGACAAAATATTTAGTAACTTTAGAGTAAGGCCTTAGTGGCATTCATAAGTCTAAATAAGACATTGTATTTGATAACATAAGGGTAAGGCCTGAGTGAAAGCGTAGTTATCTTCTAATGATAAAATGATAAATTAAGATAAAGCCCTAATTGGCAACATAAAACGCCCAACCCCGACATTTAAGAGCAGTAAAAATAAGGCTTATATGGTAATTGACATAGAACCTAGTTGGAATACATTGTGAAGGGTAAATCTCACACTTATGTTGGAGCTGATTATTTGACTTTAATCATGATATGTTGTTTTATTACATGGTGTGATGTACATGCTGCTGATTGCTAGTGAGAATAAAACTCATTTTGTGCTTTTGCAACGCAGTCTCGCTAAATTTTTTGTTTTTAAGGTAATTTATTACTCATACCAGGCTTTATTTCTAGCCCATCTTTTTATTATTTCCCATAAAATCACATGTACTCATTCGAGTAACTTGAGTTTATGACTTAGGTGGCTATGTTTTGAAAAAGGCGAATAATGCCATGAAGACCTAGCATGAGGCTTATTTGGTAATAAAATTGTTTTGAATTTCGAATATTGTAAAACCAGATTGTATAACTTGTTAAGTGTTCATGTTGACATCTTCATATGCCAGGAACTACACCACTGTTTATGTTTTATCTTACCCCTGCATGGGCACGTTAATAGAAATGTAATGAGATTGATGTTAAGACCATTTTACGTAACAAAATTTATTTAGTTTCCCAGTTCACTTAACATTTTGAAAAAGACATTGATCCCATTTTGTTGCCTGAAAATAATTTTAGTAACAAATGAAATGTCATTGGCGTTCATCTTCAGATCATTAAATTGGGGATGTTATAACTTTATTATCAGTGCCTAGGTTAGGGGACACTTATGTAAAATAGTGCTAAGTATAAATTAAACAATTAAGAAACAAGCACTTTAGGGATGGGGGGTGTGTGTGTGTGTAGCGCCCCAAAATTTTAACAATCGAATATTTAAATAGTTAATTTAAATATTTAACCAGTAAGAAACGGAATGCCTCTTATACTCAACTTTTACAAACGAGGGAATTGGGACTCGATGCACCCATGGTTGAGTTCCCTTTTTCGATGCGAGTAAAATGACTATAAACTTGTCTATTAGTGGAGTCGATGGATTTTTGGACGAATAGTGTCGGATGAAGAGAATTGGGCTAAGCCCACTAGCTTGCCTCTAACTTAGCTTATCTGTTGCTAAGCTCTTCATAATTCTTATGCACTTTCATTTTCCACATTCATTTCTCCTCCTCTTTTCTAATCTTCCCTTAATAACTCCTTAATCACTTTTTAATCCTTAGCCCCAACCCTTTTAAATAAAATTCCTAAATTCAAATAAAAATCATAAATCACCTCTTCCTATTCTCTACAAAATTCATGCAGGAATTGGCATGAATAAGAGCTTAAGTGTTGATTTCAAAATTTAAAGAGAGCAGATATTATGTTTTGGAAGATTAGAGCTTGGCTTGGGTTTAAGTAAGATGAGTGGGATGATTCTCTTTGAGTGTTATACTTCATTAATTCATTCATTTATAATTATAAAGTATTATATAATGATTTGAAGACTTCTGCGCTATGGTTTAGGATTGTACTCATAGTATAAACATGTTTCCTTTAGCTAATTAATTTTTTAAACCATTAATCATCATGCTTTGAAAAGTAACTAAGCTCCAAATTAGATTGTGGGTTATGTAATTGATTTTGAGTGATGTTGTGATTGATTAGAGGCTAATTGCATGATATAATTAAGTGCATATCATAGGTTAGTAATAATAAAACTAATTTAAATGGCTTTGAAAAAGCTAGTAAGCTAATTGCATGATTAGTGAAGCTTAATTGGTACATATAAATGTTAGAAATGATCTTTTTTACAAGTGAATGGGTCATTTATAACTATTATTTATGTAAAGTAATAATTTTGACAAATAAAAGTGATTTTACAAGTGAATTTATAAAATAGCACAAAAGGATATTTTATAAAATATATGATTTTATAAGATAATAAGAAAGCGATATTTTATAACATAATAATGTTTATAAAATAGTATGAATAAGACATTTTGTAAAATGGTTACAAGATTTTATGAAATGTTTATAAAAGGAACACTTAATTATAAACGAAGAGATTTAGTATATCAAAGGCTAAAGTGAATTTATAAGCTAGTACTGTATTTTATAAAACGATATGAGATTTTATAAAAAGGAGGTTTTACTTTTATTGAAAAGATTTAGTATATATAAGAAAGATATGATTAAGTAATAAAAGAACTACTTATTTAAATATAAGTTTATATATATAAGTACGTGCAAGTATACACATATGTGTATTTGAGAATATGTAAGAATTGTTGTATGTTTGGTTGTTTATATACATTCGCAATTGTTTGATTCTACATAAATATAATTTTTTACAAGTCTGTTGCAGGCATTTCACATAGCCATAGTGATTATAGGGCTCTAGAAGCAAGGCAACTCATCGACAAAGCATTGAAGGAAACGACATCGGAACCAATGACCGATTGGCGTGGTTTGTGCTTGCCAAGGTTCAAGTTTATGAATTTCTAGGTTGTCGACTGAGGGAAAAGTTCAGTCGAGTGAATGAAGTGAAATTTGATCCAGAGCCCAACGGTCCAAAACAATGGATTGGGGTTATTGGAACCCCTTGGGCAGTAAACACTTTGGGGGATTTTTTTGGCCAATTCAATCATGGTTCTTCATAACATCTTGGGGTGACTTCGGAAAGGCTCTAGGTTACTTGAGGAGGCGGGATGTAAGGCAAAGATCGTGATTTGTATATGAATGTTAAGCGATTCCTTTGGAGCCGATAATGATCGTGTACAGAGTCTGTACGACGGTTAGTCACACAATCACGTCCAGTGAGTGTGTACAATCGGGTGATGTGAATTTGTACCTTGTGGGTTTGACTCTGGGGTATGTATTGTATGGTAAATTGTATTAGTCTGATATTAGTGGCCATGCCTATTATTAGAACTTGATAGATGTCTAGGTACGTTATTATGCAGGCTATATGTAGCACCCCATATTTTATGACATATTTAGATTAATTAATTAGGTAAATTAAATAAAATAATGTGGAGATTAATAGGTTGAGACTTGATTAAATTAAGGGTAGCCATGCCATGTTAATGAGTAAATTAAAATGAGATAATATAAGGTAACGTGCTAGAAAATGAGTAAGGGCAATATGGAAAGAGGAAGGGCTTATATCCTAAACCATTAGAAATGAAACTCACGTTCATTTCATTCTTACTTTAACTAAAATTATACCAAGGCCGGCTACCATTATTGTTCCCTAGGAAAGATTAAAGCAAGGATTCAAGAGAAGGAAGATAATCAACTAAATCAACATCAAATCTCACATCTTTTAATCTCAAAGCTAACGTGAATAATTACTACATCTCATTTTTTTTATTTTCGATTTTAAGACTAGATGCAAAATGTTTTTTGCAAGTATATGCCGTGTTTTGATGATTAAAATTATATAAATATATTTACTGGTGAATTATGCATGTTCATACTTGTTTTTATGATATGTTTGATATGAAAACCATATTGGATGACATCCAAATGCCTTGAAAATTTAAATATAGATCAAGACTGATATTATAGAGATGAGTTTCAATTTTCATAATTTTTGAATTAACGGGGATTTTATATTAGTTTTCCGATGAAGAAAAATTATTTATGTTTTATAAATTATTTACGACTAAAATAATGATTATTTGGGTTTGAAATTTTTATATGTTAGGCAATATATTAAAATTTATTTTTTTATAATTTTTTGGATTTTTCCTAAGTGTTTTGATGAATATATAACGTTATTTAAGATATGAGACTTAAATGTTTTATATATTTAATTAAGGAGTTGGGGTACTTTATAAATGAAATTATTATTTAATTCTGAAAATAGTGGTATCACATTTTCGAAAAAAAATTGTCAACCAATGAGAATTTGACAAATAAAGGCATGTTAGTTGAAAAGTTCTCATTTTAAGTTAAAAACAATGAAATTATATTTTTAGCATGTTTCAGCCAATTTTGGCATCAGACCTTCCGATCTAGACCTCTCGACTAAGTCGATAGGTTCTAACTTTCAACAAGATCAAAGTTCAGTGCTTATGGTATCAAGTATCTTAGTACGTAATGAATTGGACAAAGTCGGAGGGTTCTTAGTCTAAAGGATGGTTTCCAAAGAGGTTGGAGCATGTCTTTTTATTAACCAAATGGATTTCATCTTCTTTGCTTTTGAAAAGAATTAAAATAAAGGTTTTAAACCTTCCAACAAAGATGAAAGGTTACTACTGCTTTATTTTTTTTGTTTTGGAGCATCCAACAAAGTTGAAAAGTTACGTTGTTTTATCACTATTTTTATTGAAACCTTTCGACACGGTCGAATGGTTACTTCCGCTTTTGTTTTTTTGAATTGAACCTTTCGACAAAGACAAAAGGTTTACTTGTTTTAAAACTAGCCGCTTCTCCAAGCTTTTGAAAGGAAGCTTCCGACTTAGGTGATTCACCATTGTTTTAAAAATTAAAGTATAACCCAAAGCTTACGAAGGAATTGTTTTAAAGGCAGTGCCAAATGTTTTAAATGGTAAGTTTAATACTTTTGAAGCGGAGCTTTTGACAAACTATAAAGGTTGCTTCCAATGGAGTTGAAAGGTTTTGAAAGTTAATTTCTACTTGTTTTAAATTGAACCCGGTAAGTCTTCGAAAGGTTTAATTTGAATGATTTCGAAAGGTTTGAGTTCAACGATTTCGAAAGGTTTTAGTTGAATGATTTCAAAAGGTTTGATGAGTGGTTTCAAAAGGTTTAGTTCAGTAGGCTCGAAAGGTCTGAATTCAATGATTTCAAAGGTATTAATTCAATGTATTTCCGCTGTGTTTTGTATTTTTTTTATTATGGCTCTATGACTTTGATTATCAACGGATCAATTATTTCAAAAGGTTTGAATTCATTGATTTTGAAAGATTTTGGAATGTTTGTATATATAGCTACCCGAGTCTTGTAGGAGGCAAACAGATTGCCATTTAGGAGTTGCAATTCTTGTTTTATGTTTTAATGTATTTTCGCTGTGTTTTGTATTAAATTTATTATGGATTCATGAATTTGATCATCCAAAGGGGTATCTTCATATACCTCTCTTGGCGTATTTGTAATAAGTATATTTTATCATTGCTTGGGAACGAATTTGGGATTATATGCTGGGAATGTGAAACATTTGGTTTTGAAATGTAATGCTGTAATTTTTTTTTGAAATCTGTGTTTTGTTTCATATTCAATTTCTTCTGATATTATTGATACCATTAACATAGTAAAATTTAGTCGTCGGAAGCTAATACTGTAGATGATTGCCACATCTGTAGTGCTTAGTTTGGGCCTTTAGATAGGGGATATTACAGCTTGGTGTTGGAGCATATTTTATGAAATACTTTAACTAAGAATGGTTTATTAAAACATAATTCTTAGTAATTAGAGTTAAGATCGGGGTATGGGATAATGCTATAGTAACGTACATGTATTTGCTATATATAAGTATACGCTATATCTCTAGACTCTTATCTTAGTTAGGCTATTCATTCGTATCTCACGAGGCTTTAATACAGATATGGAAGGAAGATGAAGCAGAGTTAACCTTGGAGGAGAGAGCACCACCACTAATGGAAATGCCTGATCAAATGCTAGAAGAAGTCCAGGTCAGGTTCAAGCTGAAAATGTTGGTGCGGGGGATCCTCAGATGGATATGGGAGGCATGTATCGGTTTTTCGTAAACAAGATGTAAGTTAGAATTGCAGCTAGAGTTATCGAAGGAAATGCTGCTGGGGGTGAAGTTCAGGAAGTTTCGATGCTTAACCAGTATGCTAACTTGAGTAGAGATTATGCCAGGATTGGAGGGAAGCCGTTCATTGTAACTGAAGATGCGACTGAGATTGAAAACTGGTTGTTGCATTACGAAAGGATTTTTGCTGATTTAGGATTGAATGACGAGCATAAGAGGAGATTAGCTTCGACAGCTTTAAGGAACTGCTCTATTTTGGCGGAATACTGTTGTAGCTGGTATTGATGAGGAAACCGTGACTTGGGAAGAGTTTAGAAGGAGGTTTCAAGAAAGGTTTATGTCGGTGATGGCGCAATCGGCGTTGGTAAGGAAGTTTGAGGAACTAGAACAAGGGGAGATGTCTATTTTAGAGTACGCAAGAAATTTGAAGAGTTAGCCTGGTATGGGTATGCTTTGGTTGGTACGATGATCAGGGGGAATAAAAAGTTTATAAGAGGCTTGAAGCTGAAGTTGATAAGTGCTACCTTGGCACACTTAAGGGATCTAAGTGATATTGTGGTGGAAATGGCGTTGAGATAGGAAGGGGCATTAGCTTGCTTGAGGAAGAAGATGAAGGAGGATCAAGTGGGATAGGGCAAGAAAAGAAAGTTTTTTCAGAAGAAGAATGCTCAAAAGGGAGGTGCACATAAGAAGGAAAAGCTGAGATGGTTTGTTGTAAATGTGATAAGAAAGGACACTATGCTAATGAGTGTCGTCCTGGAAAAGGAAAAGGGAATGGAAAGGAGGTAGTTGGAAAGAAGAACATCCAATGATTTAGTTATGATCAGATCAACCATTATAAGAGCTAATGCAAAGAGCCTGCTAAAGAAGGTAGGGGGCAAGTTTATGTTTTGGAGCCCGCAACTACAAGGTCGTTTGTACAGGAGAAAGGGAAGGCTGTTCTGGAAGGCTCGCACAGATTCAGGTATGTCTGTTAGCATTCTATTTGATACTAGTGCATCATATTCTTTTATTTCTTGATGTTTAGTAGATAAGCTTAACTTAAAGCCCTCATGCTTAGTTAATTCCTTAAAGGTTGCAAATCCGATAGGAGGGTACGCAACACTTGTGATGAGATGTGACCATGTAGAGTTTGATTTGCTAGGTTATACTTTTGATTGTTGTTTGCATGTGTTCGATTTTGCAGGATTTGGTATTATCCTTGGGATGGATTGATTAAGTAAATATGATGCTAGGATATTTTTCCATGGTAGGAAGATACCACTTAGTCACCCAGATCGTAGTGATCGAATATATTATACCGTAGAGAACCCTAGTTGTGAAGTGAATGCTTTATTAGGTATCATGGAGTTGGAGGATGGGTTGCATTGAGTCTTTGTGGTTAGAGAATTTGCTGATATGTTTGAGCCGGTGACTGGATTACCAATGAAATGAGCCATTGAGTTTTCGATTGATTTGGTGCCAAGAGCAGAACCTATGAGCAGGCCGCCAAGAAGAATGACACCTACAGTGATGAGAGATTTGAAGGTGCAGTTGGTGGATTTGGAATGTAAGAATTTTATTCGACCGAGTAGTTCGCCATGGGGAGATGCTGTAGTGTTTTCTAAGAAGCCGGAGTATCATTAAGGCTATGTATCGATTATCGTAAGTTGAATGAGAAGACGATAAAGAACCGATATCCATTGCCAAGAATAGACGATTTGTTCGATCAGTTAAATGGAGCTAAGGTATTCTCTCGGTTGGATTTAGCGATTGGATTTCATCAGCTTAGAGTGGCATAGGATAGTATTCCTTTGATGACATTTAGAACGAGGTATGGATCGTACGAATGGTTAGTTATGTCGTTTGGACTAACTAATGCGTCGGCATTCTTTGTGGATTTGATGAGCCGAATTTTCCAAGAGCACTTGGATAGATTTGTGTTGGTCTTCATAGATGATATTTTGATATACCCCAAGGATGAGAAGGAGCATGAATTTCTTCTTAGAGTTGTGCTTGAGACGTTGAGGGAGCATCAGTTGAAGGCTAATTTTTCGAATTGTCATTTTTGAAAGAAGGAAGTGAAGTTTCTTGGTCATGTAGTCTCAAAAAATGGGTTGCCTATAAATCCGACTAAGACTAAGGCGATGAATAATTGGAAGAGACCCGAGACGTTGACTGAGACAAAGAGTTTTCTTGCATTGGTTGGATATATCGAAGGTTTATAAAGGATTTTTTGCCAATAGCTGCACCGATGTCTAAGCTTACACGAAAAGGTGTGAAGTTTGTATGGACTGATAAGTGTGAGGAAGCATTGCAGATCTTGAAACACTTATTGACCCATGTAGCGGTGTTGGTGGTTCTAAAGGGGAATCGGGATTTGGTTGTTTATACTGATGTGTGTGGAACTGGATGGGAGATGTGTTGATGCAAAGAGGTAAAGTGATTGCTTATGCTTCTAGACAACTCAAACTACATGAAGTGAGGTATCCTATGCATGATTTATAGTTAGCTTCCAATGTATTTTCTTTGAAGGTGTGGAGGCATTATTTTTTTAGGAGAGCGATTTGAACTTTATACAGATCATAAGTCATTGAAATACTTGTTCTCTCAGAAGGAGCTGAACATGAGAGAGCAGAGATTGATGGATTTTATTGCTACTTATGATTTTGGAATTGAATACACAACCGGAAAAGGAATTAAGTTAGTGGATGCACTAAGCAGGAAACATCAGAATGCAGTATTGGCTATGATTACTTAGTGGAAACATTTAGAAGCCTTATCGGCTTGAAGAGTGCAGCTTCGATTCGAGGCAGATTCTAGTGCAGGAAGTGTTGTATTGTCTTGTTTAGAAGTTCGACTGGTAATGATTGAGAATGTAGCTTATGAACAAGAGGAGGATGCAGTTTTGGCTGAATGGATCAGAAGGTTGAGGGAAGGAATGTAGGGTATTGACTTAAAGGATTTCAGTCTTAACCAAAATGGATGGTTGAGAAAGGAAGGAAGGTTGTGTGTTCCGAATGTAGGAGACATAAGGAAGAAAGTTTTGGATGAATGCCATCATTTGAAGTTCACTATCCATCTAGAAGGAACGAAGATGTATGAGGATATAAAGAGAAGTTTCATCTAGGAATGTATGAAATGGGACATTGGTGTATATGTTAAGCAGTGCTTGAATTGCCAATAAGCAAAGGTTGAACACCGGAAGCCAAGTGGATCCCTTTAACCATTGGAAGTTCCATTGTGGAAGTGGGATTTTATCTCCATGGATTTCATAGATGGGTTGCCGAGATCTAGTAGGGGAAACGAAAGCATATGGTCATAGTAGATGGACTAACAAAGAGTTTTCATTTCATTCCAATAAAGTCAACTAGGACGGCTTCTATTTTGGCAAAGTTTTTCATGAAGAATGTGGTTAGACTGCATAGGATTCCTAGTAGTGTTATTAGTGATGGAGATCCATTGTTTACTAGCGAGTTCTGGAAGAGTCTACAGGAAGCATTAGGAACCAAGCTCAATATGAGTACCGCTTACCATGCACAGACTGATGGGCAAACGGAAAGAGTTAACAAAGTCTTGGAGGATTTGTTAAGATCTTATGTATTGGATTTCGAGGGATAATGGGAAGACCATCTCCATCTAGTCGAGTTCTCATATAACAATAGTTATCATTACTAGTATTGGGATGGCACTGTTTGAAGCTTTGTATAAAAGTCCATGCAAATCTCCCATATGTTGGTTGGAGATCGGAGATAGACTGGTTCTTGCTTCGGATTTAGTGAAAGAAGCCGCATAGAAGATTGAGTTGATCGAAGTTAGAATAAAGGAAGCACAATCGAGGCAGAAAAGTTATGCGGATAAAAGAAGGAAAGATTTGGAATTCTCTACTGGAGACTATGTGTTTATTAAGGTTTCACCAATGAAAGGTGTGATTAGATTTGGAAAGTCATGAAAGTTAGCACCTTGATTCAATGGACCATTCCAAATTGTTGATAGGATCAGGAAACTCGCTTATAGAGAAGAGTTACGGAGTAGTCTGGCTGGAATCCATGATGCATTCCATATTTTTCATCTTAGAAAATGTATTAGATACCCATAGACTACCATAGCACCTACAGTATTAGAGGACTTAATAGTAGAGATGGACTTGACTATGGTTAGAAAGCCAATTCAGATTATGGCTAGAGATGAGAAGAAGTTAAGGAACAAAACAGTCAAATTTGTAAAGGTCCAGTGGAGTGATGATGCTAGAGACTATACTTGGGAGACTGAGAGCAGGATTAGAGATGCTTATTCAGATTTGTTTGATGGTATGTTTTACCTTTATTTGTTTTGATTGTGTACCTTATCATAATTTCGAAGACGAAATTCTTTAACGTGGGGAATCTTTAACACCCCGTATTTTTATAACATTATTTAGAATAATTAACTGGGTAAATAAAATAAAATAATATGTAGATTAATGGTTTGAGATTTGATTAAATTAAGGGTAGCCAAGCCATGTTAATAAGTAAATTAAAATGAGATAACATAAGATAATGTGTTAGGAAATGAGTAAGGGAAATATAGGAAATAGAAAGGGCTTATACCCTATAACCTTAAAAGTAAAACTCACGTTCATTTCATTTTTACTCTAACTAAAATTATACCAAGGTCGGCCACCATTATTGTTCTCAAGGAAAGATTAAAGCTAGGATTCAAGAAAAGGAAAATAATCAACTAAATCAAAATCAAATCTCACATCTTTTAATCTCAAAGCTAAGGTGAATATTTACAACATCTCATTTTCTTTTGGTTTTCGATTTTAAGACTAGATCCGAAATGTTTTTTCACGTATACGCCATGTTTTGCTAATTAAAGTTTTATATATATGTGTGTGTGTGTGTTTGGTGGTGAATTATGCATGTTCGTACTTGTTTTTATGTTATGTTTGATATGAAAACCCTATTAGATGACATCCAAATTCCATGAAAACTTAAATGTAGACCGATAATGATATTTTAGAGATGGGTTTCAATTTTCATAATTTTTTGAATTAATGTCGATTTTATATTAGTTTTCAAGTGAAGAAAATGATATATTGGGTTATCAATTATTTACGGCTACAATAACGGTTATTTGGGTTTGAATTTTTTATATGTTAGGCAACATATTAAAATTCATTTTTTGGAATTTTTTTTAGATTTTTTGTAAGTGTTTTGATGAATATATAAAATTATTTAAGGTATAGGACTTAAATGTTTTATATACTTAATTAAGGTGACGGGGTATTTTATAAAATGAAATTATTATTTAATTCTGAAATTAGTGGCAGCACATTTCTGAAAAGAATTTTTTAACCAATGAGAATTTTACAAACAAAGGCAGGTAAGTTGAAAAGTTATCATTTTAAGTTGAAAACAAGGAAATCATACTTTTAGCATGTTTCAGCCAATTTTGGCATCAGACCTTCCGACCTAGACCTCTTGACTAAGTCGAAAGGTTCTAGCTTTCGACAAGGTCAAATTTCAATGCATTTGGTATCAGGTATCTTGGTACGTAATGAATTTGACAAAGTTGGTGGGTTCTTAGTCGAAAGGTTGGTTACCAAAGAGGCTGGGGTATGTTTGTTTTATAAACCAAAAGGCTTTCACCTCCTTTGCTTTCGAAAAGAATAAAAATAAAGGTTTTAAACCTTTTGACAAAGTCAAAATATTATTGCCTCTTTATTTGTTTTGTTTCGGACCTTCCGACAAAGTCGTAAGGTTACAGCTGTTTTATCACTACTTTGTTTCGAAATCATTCGACACAGTCGAAAGGTTACTGCCGCTTTTTTTGTTTTGTTTTGATTTGAACCTTTCAATAAAAACAAAAGGTTTACTTGTTCTAAAGCTAGCTCTTCTCCATGCTTTCGAAAGGAAGCTTTCGACTTAGGTGATTTACCCTTGTTTTATAAATTGAAGTATAACCCATAGCTTTCGAAGGAGATATTTTAAAGGTAGAGGCAAATGTTTTTAATGTTATGTTTCAGGCTTTCCAAGCAGAGCTTTTGACAAAGTCGAATGGTTACTTCCAATGGAGTCGATAGGTATTAAAAGTAGATTTCCATTTGTTTTAAACTGAACCCAGAAAGTCTTCGAAAGGTTCGAGTTGAATGATTTCGAAAGGTTTGAATTCCATAATTTCGAAAGTTTTATTTGAATGATTTCAAAAAGTTTAGTTCATTGGGTTCGAAAGGTCCGAATCCAATGATTTCAAAAGGTTTTTAGTTCAGTGGTTCGAAAGGTTGGAATGAAGGTTTTCTCAGGTTTTTCTAAGGCAATGTTTTAGAATGATTTTAAAGAAGGATGTTCAAAGAACTATTGCTTTCGAAAGGTTTACTTTTCAATGGTTTCGAAAGGTTTGATGAACAATTTCGAAAGGTTTGATGAATGATTTCGAAAGGTATGTCTTTGGCATATTGATCTAGGTGATTAAAAGGTTTTCACTTGGTTTTGGAAAGAGGTACTTTCAGATGGTTAATCGTTTTCATCAACTAAAGTTTGAGTGAAGAATATATATATATATATATATATAACATGGCAACATGGTTTTGAGTAAAGCATAAAGAATATATAATTTCGTTGTAAGTTTAATTTAAAGGTTTTAAATCATTTTGAAAATGTTTTCAAGGAAAATTATAGAAGCGGAACCCTTAGTGAAAATGACTCAGATATTAGAATACCAGATCGAACATGTATAGAGTCGTGCCCTATACATTAGCTATTAGCCCCAGCTATTTGTTGTCTAAAATTCCAGTGCGTAGGGCTTTGTTACATGTAGACTAAAATTAGGATTACACAGTGAAAGGCATATGTTCCTGTACACAGATAGGTTATTGTTGAGCTCAAAAAACTATTAGTATCAGGAAGACCCAGGAGATGATTAAGTTGGGGACATACCATCCAAAAGCGAAGTATTTAACAGATAGTTAAGGACAGACTGTCCATAAGTGAATTGTTTAACAAATAGTCAAGGATGGATAATTCAGAAGAAGAACATCTAATAGGTGCTAGGTTAATTTTGATTATATTGTCTAGTACGCCTGAGTCATCCAAAGGTTAAAAGTTATCCAAACAAAACTTATGTATTTGAAAAGATAGTTCACTATTACTTGATGTTTATGTATGTTTACATAATGATGCTTTATAATGTTCAATAAGTCTTTATTACCGGAAAAGGTTTTGCAAAGATATGTTTTAAAAGGCTTTTAGTGAGGGGTAACCCGTTCTGCTAAGCGGCGTGGTCTCACTTGACATATATATTACGGGATGTATAGTATCATTTATACCAGGCTTTATGTCTGACTCAAAGTTTATGTTTTCTCTTTAAATTCTCGGATGCTCAAAATTATTTTTAGTAGGCTGAGGAGTTAAGGTCTTTTAAGGTTTTAGTAGAATGACAAATAAGGCTACTGGAGGCGTGCAGGAGGCAAACAGATAGCTACTTAGGAGTTGAAGTCTTTTTTAATGTTTTGATGTATTTCCGCTATGATATGTATTAAGTATATTATGACTCTATCACTCTGATCATCCAAGTGGGTATCTTCATATACCTCTCTTGGCGTATTTGTAATAAGTACATTTTATCTATGCCTGGGAACGAATTCGGGATTATGTGTTGGAAATGTGAAACATTTGGTTTTGAAATGTATGAAGTAAAATTTGTATTAAAATTTGTGTTTTGTTTCATATTCCGGTGCTGCTAATATTATTGATACTATTAACATTGCCATATTTAGTCTTGTCTTTTATTCTTCATCCTACAACATCTAATTCAAATCCCTTTTTGCCCATCTAAATTATATGTTTATTACCTTGTTTTTTTAATTGAAATCCATCTCTATTTTTATCTCCATTTATTATTTATCCATCATGATTCATATAATTTAGATCCTCTACCTCCGATGATATTTTGTAGTTGTTCTTTGTATTGTTTAATGTGAATATTCTTACATAAATTTACATTGCTTAAGTTGTCAAAATCCTTATTGTTTTCCATTTATTGTTTAAAAAGATTTAATTTTGATTGGAAACCATATTTATTCATACTATACATATGTTAATCATTCATGTTTGCTATAAAAACCAAGTTATTTTGCTGTTGTAATAACCTATAAAATTGACGAAAATCAATTAATTAATAAAGCTACTAAAAATAGAAATTTTCAAACATCAAAATTTGGCAGCAAAACTTACACCGTTGTCTTCGTAGTGATTTTCTAAATAATTTTCATGTTTAGAGCTTCACAATTAGAGATCAAACGAAGAAATTATTTATGTTTGAAAATTCTATACCGAAAATAATTCAGAATAATTAAGGTAATAAGTATTAACGTTAGAATAAATGGAAAAAACGAGCCTTAACATTTAAGTAATGGTTAACGTCGAATTTAAAATTTTGAAGTAAATAATAAATGCCCATTAGAATTAATCGGTCGACCGCCTTTATAGGGCCGGTTTACCGGTCCTTATATGACGACTAGGGTTTGCCTAAGTCAAAATGTCTCAAATTTAAAATTATTAAAAAATTTGTTCGATGGTTCTAGCACATTCGAAATACTATAAATAAGGGGCTAGCCCCCCATTCTTTTCATACAAATATTAAGCGGTCAATGACACTTTGCCATCTCTTTCTCCTTCTTAAACTCTAACTTCAAAAATAAAAAATATACATCCACGGGTAAATGGAAGATTTAGGGAAAATATAGCAAATAGAAAGGGTTATTATGTGTATATAAACACACACACACATATCTATATCTCTCTTCTTCTTCCCTTTAATAATTTCTAAATGTAATATATGCACAAACAAATATAATAAAAATGAGATAACTTGAAGAAATGGAAAGGCTACAACACAAAGATAATCCAAGTTGGTTCATCGGAAATTCTCTATGAGTGTGAATATTTGTTTTTCCTTGATAGTATTGTATAGTTTGATATTTGGGTTTGTATTATGCTTTAGAAGATTTTGTATGGAAAAATATCAACTTAAACCCTAGAATTTCTCCATAACATAGAAATTTGTGAATTAGTTGGAATCCTTTTGTTTTACTTTAATGTAGTAAAATTTAATTCATAAATATTTATAGTATAAATATTTTATGTTCTACTTGATTTCACTCTTCTATTTGTGATTACAATGGAAAGAGATTTCAAACAAAGTAGAAAGAGGTGTGCGGAATAAGGAAGGAGGGATACTTCTTCTCTTGTCTGTAGTTACACTGTCTATTTCGATAATTAAAAATAAGTGTGATTTCCTTGTTGTTTCAACACTATCCATTTAAAAGCTTAAGTGGAATACAAAGATTTATATTATAAATTTCTTCTTGGAAAGGAAGGTAGAGTCATAATATAGTAACGTAAAACAAATCATACATTTTAGATTCCTTCAATATATATGTGTGTGTGTGTGTGCGCGTGTGCATGCGTGCGCACGCGCACGTACATATTTATTTTTGTGTACCCAATTTATTGATAATGTTGGTTATTATGTAATTTCTATAATGAATTGACTTGTATAATTGATTATAGAAGTTAATTTTAAATAATATCACATCCCAAATAAAAAATGAATAAATTACTAAATGCACACAAAACAAACTAGGCATAAATATAATAATAATATATTCCTTTAAACCCTAAATTTAAGGTTATAATAGCTAACTTACAAAATTAATCACTAACAATTAATCTAATAAAAAGAGTTAGGACAATTATGGACTTTAATCTATAAATAAAGGTGAAATAAGGAGTTTTCCCCATACGACCTTTAGTGTGTAAATATGTGTGACGTATATTATGTATTATATGTATATGTTAGTATAGTTTGTAAGCTTAGAGTAGAAATATGACCAAGTTATAAGGATGCAAGGTCCGTTAATTATACATAAAAGTCTGCCCAGCTAATCTAGCTAATAGTAGTGAGACTTTGGAGTTGTTGTGAGACATTGCATATAATTAGTGCCAAAGGTAGATGCGAGGTAAGCCCTAATTCTATAGGGTAAGTCTACCCAGCTAATCTGGCTACAAGAACCTACGAATAGTTGAACTAATATAGGACATCATGGTTTGGGTTACGGGTCATAAATGAATATCTTAGGATGTGCCTGCTTTAAGGACCGACGTATTAACATGCTATGTTAGGGAATGCATCCTCTCTATTTACAAAGTACTAAATGGTAGGGATTTTGTTATAGGTATGTATTAGATGGTTTGATTATTGCTCATATGCATTAGAGGAAATCACTTGGGGAGTCCACTTCAAGACCGAGGTATTAAATGGTCATGTCCCGGTATGCCTCCTCCTTATCTAAGAAGTAGTAAGTGGACTAGAAGATATTTCATACAATGTTGGTTAAGGAGTACCAAAACGAGTTCGCTTGGGATCAGGTATTAAATGGCTGGAGGTCCTACCTATTTTCCAATTTAAGGGTATTAAGTAATTAGGTACTTCCTTCCTTAGCACCACTAGGATATGATTGGATTGTAGAAGGGTTGTTGAACCCAATATGGTATAATTATGTGCACCCGCTTTTATAGTCACGGAGTATGACATGTAGGGCGCTAGCCCATAGTTGGGGATATACGTAGAGAAATGCGTCCGCGGTTTGAGATAATATGTAGAAGAGTGTCCATAATTGGAGGTATATGTTGAGGAACACAACAAACACGTAATGCATAATATTTATTTGAATATTTACTGCCTCTATACTATTATCGTAAAACTTAAGATTTTCATTCACCAAACATTGTTGTTCTTTTCCCTTCTTATTACAACATACATACTAGATTTGATGATGTAGGTGGAGGATAAATCGACGAAGACCGCATGGCGGTACTAGTTATCTATTTATATCATGATGTACCCTAAAATAATGTATCTAATTGGGTTTATTGAAAGGCACAGCGGATTAAGGATCTTAAGGCTAATTTAACACTAGAGGGGGGTAAATGGTGCTTTATGAATTCTAAGACTTATGAACTAATTTAAAAATTATGATATAAAAAAATGCAAAACTTAATCACAAAACAATCGCAGAATCAAACACATATGTAAAAAGTAAATAAAAAGCAGTAAAGGGAAAGAATACACCGGATTTTATATTGGCTCGAAGTTACCCTACATCCAGTCCTATACCACATCTCATACAGATTTTTATTATACCAGTGTCGAGATTACAATCGCCAATTTCTAAAGGCCTTGAGGTACCCTCCCGTCTCAGAGTCCGGGGCAAACTCTCTTAATTTATGGGACATAAGATCACCCAATTGATTTCCAGGCATAACCACAACTTATAGAGAGATTCGATAAACTTTTGATTACAAATTGATCCTATAACTCTGAATAGCACTTTGATCATCGAGAGAGGGCAAAGAATCAAACAAGATTGAGATTTCTAATTTGATTCACTTGAGAATTAGGTAGAATTTCGGCATGATCTTAAAAATATGAAAATATTAGAATATGGATTTGTGGAGAAGAAGAAGTGAAGAAAATAAGAAATTAGTTAATTAAAAAATTCATTTGTAAAGGCTATGTATAAAGCACCAGCGGTCATAACCATTCATGAAGAGATTTAAACGAATAGACACTTCTTTTGAAAATTGAAACTTTTAAATTTAACAGCCACCATTTCGTCATAGGGTATCCCATGATGTCGACATCCCTAGTTAAAAAAAACTATGTAAAATTTGATTTTTAAAAAATGAAGTTTAAAACAAGAGTTTACTTTAAAACGAAAACAAATAATATTTTAAGGCTAAATCATCTTTTTGAAAATCATTTGAAAATATAATTTTAAGGCTAAGATATTAAAGCGGTTTTGAAAACCATTTTGAAAAACCATTTTGAAGTAGTTTTGTAAGCTTATTCCTGTAGAATATCTCATCGCATCAGCACTCGAGAACTTGTACAAAACCAAGATGTTCGTGGGATTGTAAGCCACTTATCGCAGGTTTGTAAGCTACTTGTCGGGGTTTGTAAGCCACTAAGAAGGTAGAAATGGATTCCATCCCAAATGAAATTTGGAATGAAGATTTACATGCTATTATGAAATTTTCAACAAAAACTAGACACATGTCTTGAAATCTTGATCTTGATACTCTAGAGTCTTCAATCTTGAGTCTTGAGTCTTTATACTGATCAGTCTTCAATAATCAATACCGATATATATCTTGCATATACATATCTATCTTGATCAGTCTTCAATAATCAACACCAACGTCCCAGTTCCTAACATTTATGGGTGACACGTTATATTTCACAGACACCATTATTATATTGTAACGACTTGCCTTTTTGGATGTTTTAAGTAGACACACACGTCAAACTCAAACCATTCAAAGAGGAGATTGTTATGGGGTAAATAAGAAAAAGAGAAGAAATAGAAGCAAATATAGAATCTCGCAGCGGGATGATGAAATGACGTTCACATGATGCATTGTAATTTTCTTCCTATTATAGGTCCTTAAAGTAGTTTCTTGTATTGTTTTTATTTCTTACTTTTTAGTTCTTGTTTTCTTATTTGTTTTCCTTTTTTATTTGGTTCATTTTCCTTTACTTTCTTAGAATTGTTAGTTTTTGGTTCTAGCTTATCCTTGCTTTATTTTTCACTTTTTCTTTTATTCTCACATATATGTATATAAATTCTATTTATATACATATATGTGATTCTTACTAACTTGGTTTCCTAGTTTCGTTTCAGGTTCGGTTTATGTAGGTTGCTAGTTTCTCTTGTCTAGTTTGCAGGATAGCTTGCATCTTTGTACAGGTTGGCAGGATTGCATTACGCAGGGGTTCTGATTGCGTCTGGCATTTCTTTTTGGTTACGCCGTGTCTTCAGAGTGAAGTTCTTCATTTTGGTCCACCTCATGGAGTTTCTTCTTTATGGATCATCTCTTATTTGAGATTAGCTTTTTCACTTCTGAGGCGGTTTCATAAAGTCTCTTTTTGTTGGTGCTGTTTTTTAGTATCTCTGGTTTTAGATACCTCTAACAACCTATTATTGGGCGGTGGCCTTGCTGGAGCTCGGTATTAGGGTGTAATAGGCGGTGGCCTTGCCGTAGCTCATTTGAGGGGTATCTATTTCTCTATCTTTTTTCTAGTTTATAGACTTGTCACGTGCCAGGCATGTTGGCAGCATCTTCTTATTTGTTATATATACAGCTTCATGTGTGCTCTCCTCTTTTATTAGAGGATCGCACATTTTTCTCAAAAATGGGTTAATTAGTTTAAAAATCAATTTAAATGGTTTAAAATGGGTTAAATTGATTTATATAGTTAAAATAGGTTAAAATAATTTAATCGTTTGAAAATCTTGAAATTTGGGATCTTTACAATAATATAATTTTTTTATAAAACAGTTTATATGAAAAATATAAATTTGAATTTATTATCAATTTAAACTATCCATTTCCTACCAACACATTTGGGCTACTTCAATTTCCAAAACCCAGATTCATTTCTTTCAATTCAATTTTTCAACAAAATATTAAATTCAATGTAACAACCCGCATATTTATCGATTTTATATTTAAATATTTTATTTAAATATTTTATCGTTCGTCGGATTTTGGTCCGAAAAGCTACTTTTTGCAAACAGTCGAATTGGGACTCGAGACCACCCCCATTGAGTTCAAAATGACGTTTGCGACCTTTTTCAGTATAAACTTTGATATGTTTGGAGATAGTAGAATTTTGACCTTTTTCACTTAGGGCTTTGGTTTGGACTGAACCCATTAGCCACTTACTAACTCAGTCTCAACCCCCTCTCCTCTTCATTACTTCATTCCTCATTTCCTAACATTCAAGCTTCATCAAAAATGGGGGAAGAGAAAAGGAATTAGGAAATCCTAAGCCCTAGTTTCCATTAGCAAATCCATCTTCTAGCTCCAAACTCAAGAGAACCCATTGGTAAGCTTTCTCTTCATCTTCTCCAACTCATTCTCTCTTTGAATTCAGAAATTTCCTAAACCTAACTTAGGGAATGTTCTTCTTTTAAGCTTAAATTCAAGCTTCTAGTGTTGAGATTGAAGTGTGGTTGATCTTCCCTTGTCTTCAAGCTTCTCATTCATTGTTTTTGGGTTCAAAGGTGAGATTTTTATCTCACATCTATGACTATAATTATCTTTAGTTGTTGGGTATGAATTCCTAACACTTCATGTGCTTTTGCTCTTGATTTGGATTAGTTTTGTGAATATTCCAATTTTTGGGTTTTGAAGTCAAATTTGTGTGAAATCCTTTTATGGATGTTTGATCACGCTTTTGGTGATGCACCGAGGAGCATATAGGGCCGGGTTGCCGATTGGCATAAACCCTTAGAGCCAATGTTCGTCCGGTTGCATTTTGGAAGAGTTTGCTCTCTATTTGAATAGGCTGAAAAACAGCTCAGGCATGATTCAGTCGACTGAATCTTCTGTTCAGTCGACTGAACCTGGAACCCGAAAGTTTCCAGGCATGATTCAGTCGACTGAATCTTCTGTTCAGTCGACTGAAACTGGAAATAGAAAGTTTCCTGAACCTGGAAAATTTCCAGGCACTGGGTCAGTCGACTGAAAACTCTGTTCAGTCGACTGAACCTGCTGTTTGAGTCCATTTTGCCTTTTTGGATTGAATTTCCAATTTAAATCGATTCGTGATGATCCTATTTGTTGTTATCATTATTATGACTTTGATGACTCCTTTTTAGGGATTTTTGAATATCAATTTCGATGGATTCATTATCGGTTTCTTTGGATTTTATTCACATCGTCGTATGTGAGTTTTAGTGATTGATTGTTCCTACAATCTTCTTTGTGATTTGTCACTTTAAAAATATAAAGGTTTCGATACTAATAGTAAATATCAAAACTCTTTCTTCAAATGATTTCAACACTATTTTATTACAAAGCTCGTTTTCTCAAACCGATTTCCAATCTATTAGTATATACAAACCTTTACCTCACTCGTATGAGAAATCTAATTAAACGGCTTAGTAAAACGAGTGGTATGAAACGCTTGCGTTTACTTCGTCGGTTAATTCTTGGACTTGTTCGATTGAAACTCTTGTGACAATTTTCTAGTGGAGATCTACAATTTGTTCGTAAATATTTAAGTTAAGCTAGTGGTTATGGGACATGAAGCTAAGCTCATATATTTACTAGCTTACTGTAATTGACACTTCTCGGTGATCGTGACGATCATTTTATGGTTTAGACTAGCAATGTGCGATGTCTCTTTGTCTATGTGGAGGACTGTTCCTCATTTTATTGAGCTTCGTCTCATCTCTTGCATGGTTCGTACCTATCTAGGTGCGTCGATGCTTGTTTACACATGGGTCGTACCTTTCTAGGTGCGTCAATGTTTATTTATGCATGGGGTGTACCTTTCTAGGGGCATCGGTGTTTATTTACTTCGTGGAGCAATCAGCTCAATAAGTCGGGACATGGGGTGTATCTTTCTGGGTGCGTCGATGTTCATCTATGCATGGGGCGTGTCTTTCTAGGTGCGTCGATGTTCGACTTAGCATGGGGTGTATTTTTCTAGGTGCATCGATGTTAGACATTACATGGGGTGTATCTTTCTAGGTACATCGATGTTTATTTATGCATGGGGCGTATCTTTCTAGGTGCGTCGATGCTAGAGCATGGGGCGTATCTTTCTAGGTGCGTCGATGTTCGACTGTGCATGGGGCATGTCTTTCTAGGTGCGTCGATGTCCAGTTTATGGGATTGGCCATCATTTTCTTGTGATTTCTGGATTTCGTGTGTTGAATTCTGGAATTTATGCTTCACCAATTTTCGTGTTTTCCATTGATAAGTTTTATCAATATTTGTGCATTGGTGAATTTGTGTGTCATTGACTTTTGTGATTGACATTGATATAATCGTCAATATTTATGGTTTGGTGAACGAAATAAGGAGTATGACATTTCCTTTGATTCTTGTGTAGATTTGGTGATATTGATTAATCTCTTGTTGATTCTCAATTACTTATATATATATATATATATATATATATATATATATATATATCACAGCTTGGCATTGTGATTATTATGTGTTTAGTCATATCTCTTATTCTATATCGTTTCATCTGATATTTATAGTTAGACTGATCCGTTTATTATTTTCTTATTAAATAATACTCGGGTCAGACCGAGATGTTACAGGTACTTCTGCTTGACTTCTCCCCAGGGATTTATTACTCTGACTTTTGGGCAAACTACTTAGATTAGTAGTTTATTTTGTTGTATACACTTGAGATATAGACTCATAGTTGTATTCTTTTGTATAGCACGTGTTGCTATTCTTTTGTATTATTGTGGATCTTTTTGAC